>OX940793.1:12767417-18071528 GCA_954870985.1 Trifolium fragiferum | reverse complement strand
AAAGCCGGAATTTAAAAAAAAAAATGGTAACTCATATACAACCAATAAAATAATACAGTTGTCATGTTGAATTGACCAACAAAAAAAGAATAAATTTGTCGATATAAAAAATTAATAATACCTAAGCCAAGTTAGGATGAAAGATATGATTTTTTTTAACATTTTCTTTTTAGGTCTAGTGAGATTTTTATTTTCCTTTTTTGTATGGTTTTAATTTTATACGTAACTTCAATTTATTTTCCTTCATAGACAATTTGATGCATTGATTTTTGGTAAAAAAAAATTACTATGGCCCTGTTTGGATTAGCTTATTTTTTAGCTTATACAAACAACTTATATAATTTTTAGGTATTATTATAAGTTTTTCAAGGTAGTTTGTGATAAAATAACTTTAAAAATACAATTTTCACCAGTTTGAACTTATAAAATAGTATTAAACCTAATTTATATTGCATAAGCTCAAAATTAAGCTAATCCAAATAAGATCTATATTTATGACTTGCTAGTAAATTTGACACATCGTTCGGCCATTAAATTTGTTTTAGGCTGATACATAAAGATGTGGATAGATTACAAAAATCAACCCTAATGGTCTAATATGGTGTGAGTTTTCCATTGAGATTATGCCACTTCTTCTGCCCAAGCGCTAGTTGCCAATGATGATATTCCATTTAGTCAACTCCCTAAACCTAGTGTGAAGGGCGATTCCGTAAGCATCAAAATATACAACACAAGAGGAATATCAAAATGGTGTTGATGACTTCTATAACAATCCCCATGGAAGATTGCATATAACAGCAAGCAAGCTTTCGATCAAACTAGGAGCGATATGGTAGAATCTTATGTTGTGGCAAGTGTAAGGAGAGTTAATTGTCACGACCCAATTCTGCATCGTGACCGGCGCACGAACTAACACACTAGTCCGGCAAGCCTTATGATCAAACTTATCAATAATAAATTAAAATATTTTCAAAAATGACTTTTATAAAAAAAATATTCGTTGAAATTTCGACAGATTATCCTCTGTATTTGAAATGTTTCCGAATCAAGATAAATCCTATTTATAAACTTGTATAATCCACCATAATTTCAAAACAACATAACTGAGGTGTTTGTACAACTTAAAATATAACATTTAAAGACTACCAACAACCGCAGATACATCAACGATTTAATTTATACATATAAGAGGCCTACCAAGAGTGACACGAACAGATCTTAACTCTACTAGAAGCTCTCTAGTCAGCTGACTCTGAATCTAAAAAATATATAAGATGAGGGGGTAAGTCACAAGACATAATAAGAAACAACAACCACCACCAACTAGAAGGGAAACATACAAGGGCACAAATAATTATTTTTCTCAAATCTAGTTTCAATTTCCAAAGGTGATAATCATGTAAAAATAAATAAAATTAATCTATATAATCAAAATAATCAACTTTAAAGAAAATACAGAAGTCCACTAAAATAAAATAAATAAAATCGTGGCGAGAGAATCGAGAGATGGCTCCATCTCGTTGATAGCCCTTTCCTCCTAAGAGCGGCCTCTCACTTAGTGGCGGCTCCATCTAATGGATAGCCCTTTTCTCGTCGATTCGGAAAATACGTCATCAAATTATATCGATCATTACAATGTTAAAACTGAGAGCTAGCTCCATCTCGTTGATAGCTCTTTCCTCCTAAGAGCGGCCTCCCTTAGTGGTAGCTTCATCTAACGGATAGCTATTTTCTCTCGACTAATGAAAAATCAAATCTATCGATTAGGGAGTTTACATCTCGTTGATAGCCCTCTCCTCCTAATGACGGCCTTTCCATAGGGGTAGCTTCATCTAACGGGTAATTCTCCCTAACCGAAACCACATTACTAAGTCCACATCATTACCAAGTGAGGGAGTAAGGTTAATATAATATTAAGCCTTAACTACTCTTTAACATTTGCATTAAGGATCAAAATAACAGGGCTGTCTTCTAATAACAACTAGCAAAAATCCAACAGCTTACTAATAACAAATAGTTCATGATATCTAGCTTTTTCCAGCCAATACATAACAGTCCCAATAACCCTTCTAATCTTTTCTAACTCAAGAAAATACAATTACAGTTCTAGTGTTCTAATCCATAAATAGAGATGAATATAATTCTAGTCTCTAACATCTTGTAATTAGAGTATATATATTACTAACTATTGTTTTAAAGTATTCAAATCCCTAAATTCTTTACATGAATTTCAACACTTCCATTATTCTACACAAAGTTATTCTAGGTTCTAACTCTACCAAAACCAAATCTAAGTAAGAACTCACCTTTTTAACATTTAATCCAACAAAGGCATCACTTCAAGCTACGAGGAAGGAAAACGAGAAGACATGGCCGTGTTAATAAATTCTGGTGTGGCAAGGTGACTTCCGACGTGGTGGTCACCGGAGAAAGGTACCCCAATGCTGAAATAATTTTAGGGGTTTTATTGACGAGGAAGAGAAGAATTTAATGGTACTAATTTCATTGCCAAAGGATGCCAAAACTTTGCTTAAAGATGGCCGGAAGTTGGTTTGGCGGTGGTGTGCGTTTTTGGGAAGGTGAAGGAGGTTGGAAGCTATGCCTTTCTTAATATTTAAAAAAAATGGTCATAAAAGTGAAAGTGAAAAGTTACGTGGGTGTGTGGTGGATTTAAGAGATACTTCCACGTGTTCATGAAAACAATCCATATGATAAGAAAATGTGCAGCCCACATATTATATGTGTATGCATATAATAAATAATAATAAAAAAAAATATATAACAAAAATGAGGGTATAAATATCAGGGTATTACATTAATTTTCACATTAGTTTATAATACTTTCTTTGATATCTTTATTGAAGATGCTCTAATAACAATAGCACCAATGATTATTTTATAACTGATGATCTATATTAAATTTGAATTGTCACTTAAGGTTACAATGTCAAACATTTATAGAAGTTACGTACTCAATTTAAATACAAATGCTTGACATTGTAATCATTAGTGTTAACTGTTAAGCTTGAAATATTTTTCAATGACAAAAATTTATTTTGAGCTGTATATGGTTTTAGTCCTTCTAAATATATCAAATTTTATTTTTAGTTCCTATAAAAAATTTCTTCGAACTTTACTCTATCTAAAATTTTAATTTTTTATTTAGTCATTTTTTTTTCAAAAGTTTTCGTATGACGTTCTAAATGATTTTTTTAGAAAAACATTTCATTATTGACACCATAAGATATAATTAGTTTAATAATTTAATTATTAAGTCTTTAATTTTTGTTAATTTATATATAACTTCAAATTAAAGATAAAATTGTAAAACTAAATATTAAATAGTTAAATAATTAGACTAATGATATTTTAATATCTTAATACTGGTACTTTAAAAAAATTACAACATGATACATAAACTTTTGAAAAATTGTATGGACTAAAAGTGAAAACTGTAAATTTAGAAATAGCAAGCCTAAGAATTTTTTAGAGGAACTAAAAATGAAATTAATATATTTAAAAAGACTAAACACATATTTAACTCATTTATTTTTTTAGCTAAATAAACTTATAAAAACACTTTAATCTTATCTATTCAAAAAAGTTAACCTAAATTTGTAGAGTGGACCATAGACCTTTTGTGAAATTCCTATAATACTCACATTCATGAGAGAGGATTCTCTCAATTTTAATTTCCTCAATTTCCTCAATTTCTTCAATCTCTACCCTTTAATTCACCTTTTTCTTCTTTTTCTTTTCTCTTTCTTTACAAACTAATGGCTAGGATTCAACTATTTTCCTCAAGTAATTGAGAGAATCCATTCTCCACATTCATATGGCCAAATCTCAAGAGAACAATTTTTGCCATTCTATTATGATTCTCGTGCGTCTTATGATTTTATCAAAATATCCTTGTTTGCTATTTAGGTAGCGGATAACCCAAAAACACTCTACCATTATAACGTCTGCTACTTGACATTTTTCAAAATTTATCATTTTATAACATCTGCTACTTAAATAGCGGGGGTAAAATGGAAAAGGCATATGACACGCGAATAATTAGTACGGTAGCAAAAGTATCTCTCAATGTCAAATTGATAAAAGTTTTTTCGTTGTTACTTCAAAAGGATAGAGTTCAATCTCATAATGTGACTTTACTTAATGTGTTTTAAAAAGGAAAAAAAGTTGTATACCTCTAAATTAGGTACCGGAATAAGATGTACACTAAATACTAATAGTTTGAACAGACAATGAATTGAATCAACTCAAACAGAGTTTAAAATATGACTAAAAAATTAATTCATTGAACTTTGTTCATGATTCGAACATAAACTGAAATTAATTTTTATTATTAAATAAAAGGTCATGCTAAACAGTGCTCCCAGATTAAATTGAACTTGAATTATATATAATTCATATTATAGTCCACGTCGTCCATGTTTGTGAAACATGGATATGAAAATATCTAATAAAAGCAGCAGCTTGTCTGTGGAACGTAAATTTGAAGGAGTTTAAGCTAGAAGTTTGTCTTCACACAAATTTGTCTTCATCAAAATATGACGCGCGAATAATTAGTAGGATGGCAAAAGTAACTCTCAATGTCAAATTGGTATGAGTTCAAAAAGATAGAGTTCAATCTCATTCAAATTATTATCAATGTGACTTTAACTAATAAAAAAAAAATGTGACTTTAATTAATGTGTTTTAAAAAGGAAAAAAAGTTGTATACCTCTCAAATGGGTACTGGAATAAAATGCACACTAAACACTAAAACTGACAATGAATTGAATCGAACTCAAACAAAGTTTAAAATTCAACTCAAAAATTAATTTGTTGAACTTCATTCATAATCCGAACATAAACTGAAAATTAATTTATTTTTTTTGCTTAAATATGATTTTGATCCCTGTAAATATGACTTATTTTGATGTAAGCCACCGTAAAAAAATATTAAAATTATTTATATCCTTGTAAAATTACAAATTTTTGAAAACAGTCCCTAAGCGGCCAAGCTTGATTTCAACTGATTTACCATTTGGTGTTGATGTGGCAGTTGCTGACTAGATAAATTAAACTGACATGGCATTAACAATGTATTAAATATTTAAATTTATTAATTAGCATCTATGTTAAAAAACAAAATTGAAAGTAGCTTTTTTTTTAACAAAAAATTAAAAGAAACTTTTTTTTCTACCTAAAAACTAAAAGAAACTGCGATCGGGAGGGGGCTGTAACCACTTGATGCCAGAACTGACCCCCGAACCAGATTCAACTGGTGGTGAAAACCGAAAAAAAAAAACTAAAAGAAACTTAAAAAATCATATATCACCATCAACCAAAATCAGCGGCACAGAGAAATTTGTCAAAGAAGTTCTGTTTGATCCATAAACTTCCAACCCCAACGAGTTACAAATGACCCCAACCTCAAGAACGTTTAAAATAAATTCAGCAATTTCCGAAAAAAGCAATGCAGGTGAGAATTATCACGCCACCGCCGTCATGCCAGTTGCGATAGAAAACGAAGTTACGAGTACACGGAGAATGGAGAAGGTGCTCAGAACTGGAATTGAATTTGGAATCAGTCTGATGCATCAAGGAATTGTTATTACACTGTCGATGGGATTAGAAGCGCAGGGAGAGGATGACTCCGGCGATGGTACGTGAGATTCCACCGAAGAAGAAGGTTGTGGTTGGTTCACGATCGGTTTGTCACGGTTAATTTTTAGATAAGGTGAACAACAACCTCTCTTTAGGATTTAAAACAAACAAACAAGTCGATTAAAAAAAATAGTAAATGATATTAAAAAAACGAAAATTTTAAACGGTGCCCCCGAGGCGGGGCACTAGTTAAGTGTATATAAATATAAAAATTTTGTCTCGAAACTTATGCATTCAATGTATCGAAAATGTAAAAAATTATTTTATTAATATTAATTTTATCTTTTATTTATATTTTTAAAACAAACAAACAAGTCGAAACTGCATTCAACCAAAAAAAAATATGTTTCATTAAAATTATGTTTTTTGAATAAATAATTTTATTTTGTTGCTAATATAAATAGTAAATGATAATTAATTGAATAATAATGCCATGTCAACTTAAGTTATCTAGTCAGCAACTACCACATCAGAACAAAATGAGCCAAATCAGCTCAAAATCAAGACCAAGGACTTTTTTAAAAGATTTGTAATTTTGCAAGGGTATAAAATTTATTTTTTATAGGGGCTAAAATTAAAATGTGTCATATTTACAGGGACTAAAATTATATTTAAGATTTTTTTAAATTAAATATAAATTGAACTTGAATTATATATAATTCAAATTATAGTCCACATTGTGAAACATGGATACAAAAATATCTATAAAAGCAACAACTTGTCTAGTGGAACGTAAATTGGAAGGAGTTTTTCGCCGCAAACTTTGATTTGAATTCCTCATCCAAGGTTACTCACTAAACATTTGTTCAAATTTCAGTTTAATTTTTTTATTTTTACTGTTGAATTAAATAATTTGACTAATAAGTCTAAACAAATTGTTTGCAAATTTTAGCCAAATCTAATTTGTGCTAAATAAAATTTGTGTTAAACTTGAATCGAGTTTTTATTTGAGTTAATTGTTTATCAAGTTGAACTGAATTCAACAAAATTTGACTCAGCTCGACTTATTTTCAATCATATTAGTAGTACATGTTGCAGCGTCCCGTGACCAGGCTATTGTATTTTTGGACTTAAGAACAGGATGAGCCTTGGAGTTGGAATGGACAAGTTTAAATTGATGCGAGGAAAAAGTGCAATCTGCCTTAAGGAGAAGACATCGTGATAGTTAACAGTTTGAAAAAACTGAACCGAACTGTTAGTGGTTCGTATCATACCAAACCGACTTGTTATAATGGTTCGGTTAATCGGTTCAATATTTCTTACCAAAACCAGAACAGAACCTGGTGGTTTAGCATTTGTTTGAGGCAATTGTGTGGCTCCCATAAACAAAATTATTTTGTGGCAAAGAATCAAATCAATATCAAAATTTTGCACCATCAATAATTTTGTAGCAATCTATCATCTTCCAACACATCAACACCGCCATCCTCGTCCACCTAATCGTCGCCGCCGTTCACATCAAGTCTTTTGATCTTTTTGGTTTGGTTGTGAACGACAAGGTTGTTGCAGGAACTCGGAACAAGACGGAATAGCAGAGTTTTACGGCAGCACGTTGAGTCCACAACAAGGATGGCGACAGCCGACAAGGTTGTTGCAGGAACTCGTAACAAAGGTGACGACCGCCAGGAACTTCACAAGAACTCAAGACGTTGCCGCGTCGGTTCACAGCTAGGTTATTCTCTATTTGATAAACTGAAGTAAATCCATATTTAAACTTAAAACTAAACAAAAATTACATCCAGTTCTTGAGCTGATATAAAATATGTCTCGTGTTCAAGATGATAGCTCTTAAAACAATATTACTGTACACCTACTACCAATTAATTCATGGGAAATGAGACCTCACATGCTTACAAATATGTCATTGCAAAAATTTCTCGTCAATCTCATACCATTGCACATAATTAGTTGGACTCGGCGACTATTTAAGAAATTTTAGATTTTAGACTTGTTTCTTTTGTGTATCATATGTACTCTTACTGGTATAGAAACTGACCTGATTCTATCTCTTATATTTATACTGCAAAACAGTGAGGCTTGTAGGCAACTAAAAATACCCTAATGCTCTATTTGAATACAGGCTTCTTATATGTTTCCCTAAAGGGTATATCTCCACTTAGAACGGAGCTGATAAAATTCTCTACCTCCTCTATTGTCATATCACCCATAAATACAGCGAATTTCCCTTTCCGAGGTTTGTAGGCAATCAACAACTTATCTGATGATTTATAACCTGTTTTGTCAAATGCGTTTAGAAAGGATTGTTGCTTTGCTGAGTCTAAGAGAGCATAGGAAATGGAGTCCCTAGAGCTGCCACCTCCATTGGGTTTTCTTGACAAGGACATCTGTGAGACCTGAAATAACAGTGCTCCCTTTGAGATTTTGCACAAGATAAAATTTATATATATTGTATACCTTAACCATTAAGTTGATGAAATTTTTACTTACCAAAGATAGAAATGATTCTAGCTTTTCCCTTGCTTTCGAAGATCTAAAGGCACCAATTATGCAAACTGGAGTTTTTTCCCCACAGAGAGCCTCAAAGTTTGACCGAGAAAGCAACTCAATGTGTCCGTCTTCCAAATTAACTTGTGCTTTCTTGGACTGACTTGATGTTTCCTTTTTACTTACTTTCTCAAAACTATCAAGTATGTCACTAAGATCCTGTACACCAGATTTTACGTCTTTCACAGAAACCCCTGTTTTCAGAATAATCTTTTCTCCATTAGGTAGCCAACCTACAATAGCTGGAAGTGCATCAACTCCTAGTTTTTTCATTGTCAAATCAGAATCATGAACCTGCAAATGATTCAAGATACACATTATGGATTTTTGTTTATTTTTAATATGAACACCAAGAGGCACTTCCACCAAAAAACAGTCTGAAATATGCAGAGAAAGAAATGAAGTGCTTAAAAGATTATAAAACATATATGATGGTTGAGTCTAAATAATCAAGTTCTATGTAACTAATGAATTAACTATCTTCTCTTAATCTTAAAACGAAGAACTAGGCTTTCCCTACATGTACAGAGAAAGAAACAAATTGACTACCATCACTAGCATACCTCTACATCACCGAAAGTAATACGTTTACGATACAAGCCACTAAGAACACGCCAAATTACAGGAGTGTTCTTTTTGGAAGAGAGAAGCAGCACCCTAGGCAACTTTGCGGTAGTGCTTAATTGATCAAGTTGATCCAAGTCAATCCGTTTTGAAAATCTTGGCAAGTGTTGTTGGCAAAAAGCCTTCAAATCCTTAACAGCCAAGTTACCACTATACTCGACCAGAGAACCCTTTTCATTCTCCTTGTAAGAATAAACAAAAATCCTTGGAGCTTTGCGAGGATATATACCAAGCTCCTTACATAATGAGACTTCCTTTTCACAGTTTATGCTTCCAACCTGTCAAAAAATAAGAGAACAATAAGTTATGCCAACTACAACACAATCAAGGAAAATTATTTAAGTTTCAGAAATAAATAAAAACCTTCAAAGCTCCTTGCAATGTACTGGAAACCTCCCCTATAGTGGACTCAAACTGTTGGATGCCCCTCAATGAGGGTGAATAAGATAACAAAAGCCAAGTCATTCCTTCATCAACTATTTCTTTCTTGTAGATATTTGAATTTATGGCTTTAAAACTTTTGGGGGAACTCTTGGGCCCAGATTGAGACCTAAATGAACTGCCAAAATCACCAAAAAAGTTGCCAAGAAGATCATCCAAACCAAATCCAAAAGAATTTGAATCACCAGAGCCGCCACCAAAGGAAAAGGAGAATGACTTAGAGGCTCCCTGGCCACCGCTACTCCATTGTTCCCCTGGTCTGAAGTTAAAGCCGCTATGTCCAGGACCGCCATAACCTCCAGGGTGGCCAGCTTCAAATCCAGGATTTCCTTTCTCATCTCCATATAAGTCATAATTCTTCCTCTTTTGTTCATCAGATAAAATTTCGTACGCTGTTGGCAACAAAATAAAAATACATTGAAATCAACATCCTGAAACAAGAAATAAGTAGAAACTTGAAAGTAACTAATTACACTATAAGTCCTTATCATACTACTAAATCTTTTGTCCTGCAAGTATGAACTTTATAATGGAAGAAAGCAACTTTATATACCGTTATTTATCTGAGCAAACTTCTCTTGTGCACCTTTAGCCTTGTTCTTGTCAGGATGATATTGAAGAGAGAGTCTGCAAAAAAACAACAATAGATATAAAGGTCAAGTTATTTATCAGAGATGGCTGGGTTTAATATGTGACAAGCAACAAGAATACAAATTACAAAGTAAACATACTTGTGGAAAGCCTTCTGAATTTCTCGTTGACTTGCAGTTTTATCAACCCCAAGAACCTGTTAAAATTAAAGCATGTGCAATCAGCTTATGTAAACAATACAATTCAAATCAAATCAATACATAAAATTCCGCATTTCCCCCTTTTGGAACCATCTTATTCCTCGGTCTTCGGTGAAGACAAGAATTTGCAAATTCATATTCTTTGATAAAATATTTGATTTACAACACCCAAAATCAGACAAGGTAAAAATATTTGATACAAATGAACCATCAACTTTAAAATCACACAATAAAACCCCAAAATTCAACCTTTCCAATTATGCAATAGTAATACAATAAACCCATCAATTACCCATTTCAATTCAAACCACACAATAAACCCTAAAATTTCAACCTTTACACCATTTTAACCTCAAATTTCTCTGAAATTATAAAACCCCAAAACAAGTTCCACCAAATTCCCCACTTTGGTAAAGACAAGAACTTGCAAGTTCATATTCTTTGATAAAATATAAACAATGCCAATGTCAGTAGTAAGAAATGATTTGATTTACAACACCCAAAATCAGATAAGGCAAAAATACAATCTTGCAAGATACAAATGAACTATAAATTTTAACAAACTACCTAATGAAGGTAAAAAATTACCAATAACGAAATGCAATTAACTTATTAATTATGCATTTGGATTGAAATCACACAATAAACCCTCAAAACAAACTATTTCAATTCAAATCACACGATAAACCCTCAAAATTCAACCTTTTTGTTAATCTAACCATAAATTCCTCTAAAATTATAAACACTATACCAAATTAAAAAAGAAAGTAAAAGAAAAAGAAAAAAAAAAGTTAATATGAGAGTAACCTTATAGGGGTCGATTGTTTTGGCTTCGAATTGTAAAACGAAACACAACGTGGCGACGATGATGAACAATGTGGTGGATGAACGGTTCATCGTTGTAGAAGAGTGTTCGAAATTGGAACCGGTGACGGTGACGGTGACGGAATCTTTGATCGGAATGTTTTCTGTAAATAAGTTCGCGGGAAGAATATCTAGATGTTTCGAGGTTTTATATTTCCGTTGTGTGACGTGGCCATTTGATGTGTCACCACGCATACTGGCCAATAAGATTTCAGAGTTTTTTGTTACCTACATCGTGTTTTTATTATTATTATTTTTTTTTTAATAAACATTATTATTACTACTACTATATACTATATAGTATACAGTTTAGTATAGTATTGTCTTTGTATTTATTCATTTTATTTTTCAAGAAATATATCTTTAATTAAAAAAATAGTAATAATAATTAGAGTACACATATAAAGAATACTGTACTTGGTTCTTGGTTTAGTAATATGCATTGTTATTATATGAACTTTTTTTCCATGTTCTATATATATTGTAGTTTGTTTTTTTTGTATTTAGACAAAGTGGTAAATACAAAATTCACACAATTGGAAATTTTGGATTCAATATTATTGATTGAACCCATATTTTATAGATAAAATAAAATACTATTAATATTGAAATATGAATAACGAGTTTAGGTGTGAATTTTGACTTAGGGGGTGTTTGTTTCAAGTTTATAAATAAGATTCCTGGGAATATATGGGTAGGAATACATATACCCATGTTTGTTATAAGGTTGACATAAAATTATTCCTAGGCATGAAGGTTCCTAGGAATAAAATAACTTCCAATAACTTCTCTTATTCCCATGATTTTATTCCTAAGAAAATGGGTGGGAAATAAAAGTTCCCATGAACATGGGAATATATTTTAAATAACTTCTAGTAACTTCTCTTTTACCCATCTTTATCAATAATTCCAAGGAATGTAATTAATATTAACCAAATATGATTTTTTTAAAATACCTTGGAATAACATTCCTATCATTATTTCCTGGGAATATTATTTCAAGGAATAAATTTAACATCCTTAAAACAAACACCCCCTTAATTTTGGGGTAACAGAAAGGTAGGCATGGCATATATTGACTATTGGAATTGGAATTAAAACAAAGATCATCTAAGACAAATCTAAACCATTCATTTATATCTTATTATAATTTTAAAATTGTTATTTCAAGTATCGTTTAAATTCATAGTGTATTTTTTTTTTCTTCTCTTTTTGACTTCAATATTGCCTTGGAAGTTGGAAGCAACATTCAAGACAATCTTGCCTTGAGATCTAATGGTAGCAGACAATGTTTTTGAAATCTTTCTAGTACCACCATATCCATAAAATATAGAATTGAACATCACCGGTTAATACTAATTGCATAATTTGTTGATAAATATCATGTTGCTTCTGTGTCAAC
Organism: Trifolium fragiferum; assembly: GCA_954870985.1. Taxonomy (NCBI): domain Eukaryota; kingdom Viridiplantae; phylum Streptophyta; class Magnoliopsida; order Fabales; family Fabaceae; genus Trifolium; species Trifolium fragiferum. The sequence continues at coordinate 18,059,243 of OX940793.1, read as the reverse complement.
GAACTGACTAACTTTGCATAAAGTGTAATTGATTCATCTCGGTCATAATCAAGTTCATCTGCTATGAATTTATTATCAAAGTTCAACACATTGACATGGATTTACAATCTTTGATAGATCTTTTATTTTTCTTAAAAAAAGTAATCTCAATGAGACAAAGATTTGCTATTCTTCATCACCATTGCGTAATACTACGGAATATAGTGAAACAATTTCAAATTATGATAGATTTAATTAATATTTAAAATAAATGTAAAATTTTAATATAAATTGTAGTATTCATGAAATATTAATTGTCTTTCTTCTATGATAATTGGTTCTATAGGATTACAATTCCAAGTTGCACTTTAGACTTCAATAGTTTTGAACATTGTACTCATGAACAACAATCTAACAAACAATAATCTCATTTGGAGACTAGATGTTAGATGACTTGTTTCAATTATAACATCAATGAATATTTTGTCGTTTTGTAATGTAACAAACCCTAATGTATAACGTGCATTTTGGAAAGTTTCAAAAGCATTTTCATTAGGAAAATGATAATCAGTAGGACAAGATTTGTCGTCTCAATTGTACGACTCGGTACATATTATTATTTTATTTATCCCATTTAATTTAATTGATCTTTAAAACTATCACTTTTACATTTCTACATATGAGTATTTTGCTAGCAAGCAGCAATACTTACACAATGAAATTTTTATTTATTTATTTTTTTTTATAAACTAAGGTTTTATCTACATGCATCTAGGGTTATAATTGGACCGGTTTGAATTGATTTTTGGTAAATTCAGTGGTTGAATAAATGAACTTTCGATTAGTTTGATTTTATTTAATTTTTGATAATTTTCAAAAATGAAACCAAATCATACTAATCGGTTTGATTCAGATACTTTAATCGGTTTACAGCGTTTTTCTTACGAAGTATTATCTGTTGTTATTTTTTTTCCGATACACTTCTTGTATTATTTTTTTCAATCAAATGTAACGCTTGATATAATCAATTATCACCACACATCATACCTAAAAGGCACTTCGGTTTGTTAGAGGAGTGTGGCGTGTTATATATAAACTATCATTAGCCTCGAGTTCCAAATGATGTGAGACTTATAGATTAGCCAGAATAACATATAATTTAAAATGGAGGCAATTTTTTTTCTTTATTATAGCAACATTTTTTTTTTTTGACAATTAGCAACAATGTTTTGATTATATATACTTGTTTGTTTCAGTAGTATTTAATGAGTCAATTAAACTATATCAAGTGAGCAAATTAAGTACAAGTGAGCAAATTGATTATATACACTTTTTTGCGTGTCGTGCATATAGTCGTGCAAGAGAGTGTCGTGCTATGTAGCACTACTCTTTTCATTAACAGTTTTGATACTTTCGCATGAAGTGCACTCTCTTTAAGTTGTCAATAATATCCTCAAGTTATATAATTATCCAGCACCAACAAGAACATATAAAGCCTACCAATGCTATATCTCAATTTTCTTGATTGTCACTTCCTATCTTTTTTCAAATAAACATACTTTGTAGGAAACTTGACATATATTAGATTGCGACCTTCTTCACACACACACACACACACACACACACACACACACACACACACATATATATATATATATATATATATATATATATATATATATATATATATATATATATATATATATATATATATATATATATATATATATATATATATATATATATATATAATGCTCCAACAAAATTGTCTAGAATAATTAGTCGAACATAAATAATTGAATCTGAACACATAAAAATTCCAAAATAATTTATTGGGTTTACAAGGTACAACATAGTAAATCGATACATTACAATGGAAGGAACTAATTGAAACTATACAGACTAATACAAAATAAGGAGGAAGAATAATATTCTTCTCATCTGTTACAAAACCAATAGGGACCAATACAAAACCAGAAAAACATTGCTCGTAGGTTTAGAATACCTTATGGCTACATCGATTAATGATATTCTTGAATTCAACCAATGTTTAATTCAGTGTTTAAATTTTCTCGAAACAAATATTGAAATTTTATTCCGCGATGACTGGGGGAAATAAACGATTCAACTTCAGTCAAGTAAAAGATAAGTTACTTAAGTTGGTATGTGATGCCAAAGAAGGTGACTCATTGCTCTTTGTATTCTCTAAGCATGGATCAATTCGTTGACCACGCCTCTATCTTGGCTGTGATAAAGAAGGCAAGAAAGTTTTCATGAATGCAACAGATTGTTACAGTGTCCTAAACCAACTCCAAGCCAATAATAAATCTAATAAACTCTATATGTTTATCAGTAGTCGTGGATTCGGCGGACTGTTGAAAGATTTTGGGTTTTAACGATCAGCTTATGAATCACGATGATGACAATCCACCTATAGTTAGTTACTCTTCCGTCATTGCATTTATGACATCTAAAAGAGGGATGAAGTCAAAATGCACCTTTAACTATATGTGGGATTGTCCTTGTTCAAATTTCCTATATGTTATGATCCGAGTCATTGAGACAGACAAGAATGTTATTAATTTGGAATTAGACCAATGCATTGATATCATACTAGAGGAGGTAGACAGTCTACTCGCTATGAATCGAGTTTTAAAGGCAAGACTTCTCAATGGAGAAGTGAAAGAAGAAGCACTCGAGCAAACAATTAAACTTAATGAATATATACAACGTCCATTTCTATTGTGCACTGATGTTCAAAGTGTAGCCCAATTTTTTATCTAATTAGGTGTTTATTTGAATTTTATTCTTATTGTTGTGGTTTTTACTAATTAGGTGTATTTGTGGATTTCATTTTGTATTGTTGTTTGGTTATGTTTAAAGTATGAATCTTTGTACAAAATTTTGTATGAAAAAAGCAAACGTGGTAATGTACAAAGTGGGGATCTCTTTTTTAGTGATGCGTGATACCCAAAGTGATATCACCATAGAAGATGCTCTAATGTGAAAAACATTACTCACATTTAATTAAGGGTATTGTTAGTATATTGTTCTTTTATATGAGGAAAAGAGTCAAATTTGTTTATATTTCGTCACAAATACGTTTTAAAATGTTTGCTTATAAAATGTTACGGAGGAATTAACAATTTACATGAAATAATTTGGTTCCATTTTGAATTATTAATCATTACTTTTTACTAGTAAATAATTTGAGTTTGTCAATTTTTTGTTATTCATTGTTGAAAAATATTTTCTGTTTAAAAAAATTGTAAATCATGTAATAAATAGATCGGCAGAAAATAAAATAAAAATTGTTTGGCGGGTTATAAATGAGGCAAAGTTAGTTTTTGAGTTCAAACCTCTAAATTGATATGCTCTGCCCACTTTTTGATGAGTTTAAACGAGACGAATGACACGCTCACAAGTGCATGGGTATGTCATTGTAATAAAAAGACTATTGAATTTATAAGGACTTGTGAGATTAGACACATGTAACACTAAAAATAAAGGATTAATAAGAAAGTAAGAAGTGATATGACGATGAAGATGGTTTTGATTTGGTTTTACAAAGACAATAAATAACAAGAAATAAACATTAAAATAGAATCGCAATTTTGTTACATTGTTTTCAGTTATGTTATATGTATTATCCTTACTCTAAAGATGTTGACTGTGTTTAAAGAAGAGGTATATACTGTTTTATAACTAAGCACTCTCTCGAGTTAATTAACGGAAAACTCGTGTTGACGTGCTTTAACCTAACCTAATCCCTTATTCTCATGGTTAGAAGGTTGGTGAACCCATTAAGCACAAATTAAATATCATATATTTTCCCCCAATGTTCCAAGAAATCCTAGTCTATTCTCATGCTTTTTGTAAGACCCAAGATTTCACTGTATAATTATTATACGTTCTAGAGGTTTTGTTGTATTTAGTTTTGTATATTAATAGGATTTGTACCGAACCGAGCTTGTGTTATGCTTGTAAATCCTGATTATATATGAGAAGATTTTCTGTGAAGTCAGAATATCAAGTTTTGAGTTTCTATTGTTTTTGGATAAACGAATAGGAATTGTACAACTGTTAAAAATCCAGTCGAGGAAAAAGATTCGGCGATAATTTTTGGATGTAGTTTAATACGGATGTTTATTCCGTGGAGTTTCTAATTTTTCGAGTTTACTTCGACGCGACGCGCGAGAACTGAGCGAGTGAGTGGTAAATATCTAGATATTAGTATGTTGATCCAAGGGCTAAGATTTAGTCTAGGAAGTGGTACTATTTGATCTAATGGTCACGAGACATTTTAGGCTTGGAGTTGTATGGAATGGGGTGGAGTTGCCATAGAGGATGACAATCACCAATGAGAAGTCTTACTTCTTTTCTTTCTCATTCATTTCTCCCGTGTTCCATTTCTTTCCATTTCCTTCCTTTGTGTTCATTTTCATTCCATACCCATTTTCCATTCCAAATTCATTTCCTCACCAAATTAGCTCATTTCAAGCTTCGAAGTTCAAAGGAGTTTTGTGTAGAATCATAAACTGAGGTAATTAGCTCCTTCTTTATCTTGTTTTAGCTTGAATCCATAGAGTTATGAGAATTTTGAGTTTAGGTTCATATGAGGATTTTTTGTAGAAACTTGTATGTTTGGTTATGAATGTTTAGGAATTGTTCATGAGAGTATAACAAGTGTGTTAGGCTTGTCAATTTCAATTTCCATGAACTTCTGAAAATCACTATAGTGTGAGTTTTGTTCTTATGAGAGGTATTGATCAAGAACATGAGTTGTTGTTTGTTGATTGTGAAAATGATGTTATTTTTGAGCTTTTGAATGAAATGGATATATGGAAAATGAGTTTATTTTGAGAAACAAGAGAATTATTTTGTGAGTGTTCTTGAGAATTTTTGGAAAACTATTTTGATTGTGGGTTGTGTTTTTGAAAATGTTTTGGTTGTTCACAACAATGATTTAGTGTGTGTTTGATCAAATGGAGAAAAACTAGTGATGATTGGAGTATCTAAACTATGTTTATTTTTGAAAAACCATGGTTTTTGAATGATTCAAATTCTGGTCGTGTTTTTAAGGGTATTCTGGTCTTTTTTAAATTGTTTTTGTGAACTGGAAACTTGACCATTTGATCCGTCTTTTCGAGACGAAGATTTCGGCGTATGACACGTCTCGATCGGATAAAAATTGAGTGAGTTATGGCCATTTGAGTCAAAAATGCGAAAAAATACCCTTACTTGTTTTGATGATTCCGGGCTCGTTTCTAAGCCGATTTTGACGCCGTTTGTTCCTGTGGTTAGCTATCGAAGAATACTTTAAGTAGGAATAATAATAATTTGCTAGCCGGGCGACCAAATAGTGATTTTTGCCACTGTTTTGGGTTCGGAAAATCACTGTTCCGATGTTCGGAAAATTATTTTATCGCTTCTATAATATCTTATATTAGTAGGTAAGAGCTTCTATCAAAGAAAATTGGGTTTTTGACTTATCGAAAAATATCTATTTAAGAAACGAGAATACTAACTTTTGCGAAAAAAATTCTAAGGGTTTTTGAGTTGTTTTAAAAATGGTTTTGGGTTCTAAAAATATTACAAATGACTCATGGAGATTGATCAATATGGTAGTTTTTGGTATGGTATCCGAAAGAGTGGATTTTCCTTAGAAATCTTTAGGTATTTTGGGGTTTTGGAGTCCATTTCAATAGGGATTGATTGGAAATGGTTTTGATTGTGTACTCTGCTTGTTTTAGGAAGCGAGTAACTGTTGTGTGATCATTTGCTTGTGTGAGTTTTTGCCGAGGTAAGGGCTCCACTTTATTTCTGTCTTTTAAAACGGTTTGACATGCTTGAAATTCGCTGCGACGTAATTGTTTGTGTGTTTGACATGTTTGTGTTATGTATGCTCATTGATGGGAACGTGTTTACATTACTTGTGCAATTTACATATGATTTTGAAAATATATGTATGAATTGCTATGATTTAGTTACATATGCTTGAGAGGTATGTATGTGTGGCATTAGCATATATAGGGAATCGTATGCTCATGCATTCATTGTGCGTAGTTGCGTGAGTGGACTACGGGGTGTTGGTTGCGTGAGTGGACCCACCCAAAATCCTACGGGATCTTATTGAGTACAATAAGTGGTTGCGTGAGTGGACCACGGGGTGTGATTGCGTGAGTGGATCCACCTTAACCCTTTGCGGTTTTATTGGTTATGATTAGTAATTCCGGAATTCATTTGCATGTGGTAGCTCTGGTAGTACCACACCCATTGTAGAAGTCTGCATTAGGCTTGTTGTGCATTATATATATAAGCCCGTTGGTGGGAATTGTTGAATGTTTTAAGAGCTTTCTCTTGTGTTTTGTGGAAATTTTGTTACGTGTACAATCTTTCGCACCGGTTATATATATATCTACTTTTATTTTGTGGTGACCCTTTCTTTTATTTGCGGGATTTTCCCACCCCAGATGGATCAGTAGGCCTTGAGGGCGGTGGCTGCTCAGAGCCTCCGTGAGCTCGTGTTGGAGCTGGAGTGGTAGTTTTAGTTAGACTATGCGCCGGTGTGTTTGTGCACTGTGCTTTTTGATTAGCATAGGACATTCTAATTTCTTTTGGTTAGTTAGTGCTTGTAAGCATATAGACTTATGGATTGTAATTATTCAGGTTTACACTTAGCATTTTCGAATACAATATATATATGGTGTGATATATATATGGTTCGTTTGTAATATTTAATGTCGGCTCAATTAAAAATGTTTTGCGCACTCTGAGTGTTTGTTAAAAAAATAAATAATGCCTTTTTTGCGTTATGAAAACGGGGTGTTACACTTTTGAATCTCCTGTATAATCCTAATTGTCCAATAGTGGCATTCTTCGTTCGGTACATCGGTCACTATCTACAATTTTAGGGCATTCGTTTTTAATTGGAGATAGAGTTGAGTACTTCTTGTACTTTATTCGTTTTTAGGTGCGGTTAGTTCCACTTATACTATTTGCTCTCTTTCACCGTTAAAAAAATGTTTACATGATAAATTATTTCACATTATAAACAAATATAATGAATATGAGTTGGAGTATAAAATTTTGAAATAAGATTTTTTTTTTTCCTCAAATTTTCTTACATACATATCGAATCCAAATTTTCAAAAAGGAGCAGTGGCAAAAAGACATGAATGACAATACCACCACCCCCCCCCCCCCCCCCCCCCCCCCCCCCCAACGAAAATAAATGACTATTGGTGACAAAGTGACGAAAGTGAGCAATGTCCGCGCGCCTTCATGATTTGGCCCAGATTAAGATGGTTTCGTTGTCAACCTCACGAACGCGCTGTCTTTCGTTGTCTACCTCACGAACACGCTGACTTTCGTTGTGTAGACAACGAAACAGCAAATCTACTTAATTTTGTTGCCTAATGCCTAGACAACGAAATTGTGTCGGCAGTCAAAAACAGCTCCCCATGCAGTCAAAATTGGTTGACACGTGGCCAACTGTGATTGGCCAAGTGTGTGGCTGGCTGTGAATAGGCACCAGCCAATCATAATTCATGAAGAATTCTATAAATAGGCACCTAATGTGCCATATTTTTTTATCATTCACTTTCTTTTCCTCTTTTGCTCATAATTTTAAATTTTTTGCCTTTTATAGTTTCGTAGCTTTATTAGTTTTAGTTGGTTTCTATCGGACGCATGGTCCGTCGTGGACTAACCATAATGCTCCCACCAGTGTTGTTAAGGCACAATGGTTGGGAGCATTATGTTATTCCACGAGGGATTTTGTGTCCTCACTAGGAACATTATGGTTTGTCCAAATGAGTTTTGCTGGGCTTGTGGTTACTACTGCACAAATGAGACTGTCCTATAGTGTGGGACTAGTCCTCGACAGATGAACCGAAGGGAGATTGCGCAAAATTTAGTGGGCGAAATAATGTAATATTTCCGCCTGACATGACCCGAAGGGATTTTCCGCTAGGCCGGCTTTACTCTTTCCCCGGAGTGAGTTTCTCTTGCTCCAGCATTCATGTTTTTCTGGGCTGGTTTTCTTGTTGTTTCGTGCAGTTGTATTTTCTTGCCCATATTTTCCTGTTGCTAGGGGCAGGTCTACTTTTACCCCGGGATTACGATGAATAAATGTATTATTTCCGCCTGGTGTATTCATTTGTAATGGTTGTAACAAAAAATTAATGAAATTGTTTTTGTTAATTGTATTTTGCATTGTTAATGTTATTTTTAATTTTCATTTTGAAGTTGTTAAATTAAGATAAATTAACATTAACTTATTGTAAATAACAAAATTTGGAATTAACATTAACTTATTGGAAATAACAAAAATAAATAAATTAAAATAAATTAACATTAACTTGTTGTAATTAACAGTATCAAAATTTGGGAACTCTGTGACCAATTTTCGTTGCCTAGACAACGAAAATCTGGAAAACGGATTCCTATTTTCGTTGCCCAGACAACGAAAATCTGGAGAAGGATCCAGTTTTCGTTGTCTAGACAACGAAAGTCTGGGAAATACGTCCCAAATTTCGTTGTCTAGACAACGAAACCATTGTTCACAGAACCAGTTGCAGTGGCTTATTATTGTGTATCCACATGGTTTTTGAAACCACGCAAACCTGTCCATGTTCATTTTTAACAGACCTGTTCATACAATTTGAATATACGTTTCTCAACGTAGTTACGAATAATTAAAAGTACAAATTAAAATTAAAAAACACATTTATATTGTCGATTAATACGAACAAGCAACACCAAATTGTCGATTAAAATTAAAAGTACAATTATTACAAAATCAAGATCCAAAACTATAAGTACGAACAAACAACACCAAATCAACTAAAACATAATAAACAACGACGAGACTCTAGGCTTGAGAGCTTGGTCCGGCATCTTTGTTTTTCTTCTTCTTTCGCCTCCTTCCTTCACCGTCTTTCTTCCTCTTGCGCCGCACCGAGTAACTAGTGATCGGCTCCAAATCAACACACACTTTTTTCAATAATGCCTTGGCCTCCTCCATAGACATTTCATCGTCAACCTTTTCCATCACCTCCGTCCGCACTTTCCGACAAATTTCAATCAAATCCATCTTTCCATCCTTGTTGTCCTCCTCAATCAACACTTCAAGATTTGCCGGCCATGGAGGACTGCCCTGGCATGATGCATTAATCTTTGGATGCGAGACTTTGAAGAACCATGCAATATATCCAGGGTCGGCTTCAAAACCATGTGTGGATCTTGGACCCCGCATTTCCTCCGTCACATAATTCTCAATCAACATATTCTGAAAGGCTTGATCAATTGTGAATCTGTTCATTTTCGCCTTTGCAGATATGTACGGAGCTCTCGGTATTGACTGAACATGTCCATATTGTCGGAGGACACGTTCAGGCAAATGCGGGGAATTCATTGACTGTCCACACATAATCCAGCCCAAATACCAACTTGCATCGTCAAACAACTTGATATGGCGATGAGCGACATATGGTTGCCACACGATGTCTTCGTGCTCCATCCGATCCAACGCCAACCTTGTTTCATCCGGTTGTACACCCCCTTTCAACGGTTGAAATTTTGCAGCCAACGGAAAATGGGGCTCAAATTTTCTGTTCAAAACATATGTCCCAAATCTAAGGAAATATGCATGAACCCAAGCCTACACAAAATAAACAAATTCAATCAACAACATAATATTAGAGATAATGAATTATAACGGAAAATAAATAAATTATACGATGACAACCATATTAATTTATTACGCAAAAATATTAAATTAAATGAAAACAAGAACTAAAATATAAATTTAAATATTTACCTGAAAAAGGCAATTCAATTCCATGTGTGCAGCACAGTCAGGTCTTGCAAGTATGTCAGGAAAATGACATCCACATACCGCGTACTTTTGTTGGTGAACAGTGTCGCACCAATCAAGTACAGCAGAAAACATCTGACCGTGCATTCCCTGTAGTACACCACGTCGTCCTCCGACTCCTTGTCGTTCTCTGCCTTCTGAGCAAGGTTCAGGTTCTCCAAGTACAAATTCAAAAGCTTGGGAAATCCAATATGCGCTCCCTTCATCTTAAAAATCTCATCCATGCAATCCGCCTTCCCGAAGTTGAGATACTCCTCACACATATCCGCTTTTTCAGCCTTCGTGCATGCGGTGGATTCGTGGTTAAGCATCTTACCACGAATCGGAATGTGCAGCAAGGACGCAACATCATCCAAAGTGATGGTCACCTCCCCGAACGGTATATGGAAGGTGCCGGTATCTGGTTGCCACCTCTCTGCGAATGCAGTCAGGACACCCCAATCGACGTTGTCATAGTTTGTCTTCAGCAGGGGTGCCAATCCACTTGCATTTACAGGTTCCCAAAACCAACGCAAGTGTTCTCCGGGCAAGTCGAAGTCATTAATTTTTTTGCCATTGTTTATGCACCTCAAATATCGCACCGGATACTGCATATATAAAAAATAACGCATATTAATGTTAACGAATTAAGGGCATATATTAAGTTAAAAACGAATAACACATTATAAATTAAGACATATATTAATGTTAACGAATAACACGAATTAAGGCATATATAAAAAAAATAACACATATATTAACGCATGTATCATAATATTAACGAATATATTAACGAATTAAGGCATATATTAACGAATATATTAAACAATAAAGCATATAATAACACATATATTAACGAATTAAGGCATATATTAACGCATGTATCATAATCAACACACATAACACATATTTTAAAAAAAATAATGCATATAGTAAGTTGTTGAAAAATTACCTGTCCCAACCACAAAAAGTTGGCAATATGCTTGCCAAATTCAGGCAAAACTGTCAGATCACTTGGGCCACCCGGGTATCCCCCTCCGGTGCGTCAATTGGTGGCACCCTGTATCCCTTAGTCATCACCGGCCTTTTTCTACGCTCAGTCCTCCTCTTAGGCTTCTTCGGAGGAGACGGCGTCCGTTCCTCATCCTCATCTTCATGCTCCTCATGATCTTCTCCATCAACATCCTCATCCTCATCTTCCTGCTCCTCCTTTCCCTCCTCCATATCATTCTCCTCAACCTCCGCGTAATCAAAATCATCCTCCTCAACATCCACCTCGTGCTCCGTCTCTAACGTAGTCTCATGATCGGGCACCAGATCGGGATGATTTTCCGCAGTAGAAGAAACTTCCTTCATTCTACCACCTGTCCGTTTTGGTTTGCTTGGCTGTGCTAGGGCACGCTCACGCTCTTTGTCCCTACGGGCCGAACTATGGGCAACACTATCCCTACCCGCTCTTTTACGAGTAACTTCATCCATTTTTCCTGCAACAGTATTAAATCATCAGATTTAATCATCAACTAAAACTACTACATGTAATCTAATTTTTATCATCATCAATTATGATCAATTAACAACATTATCAACATCAAGCATCAACAATAAAGCAAAACTCATATCAACATTATCAACATCAACCATCAACATTATCAACATCAAGCATCAACGTTATCTAATTTAATCTAATTCTAATCATATCAACATCAAGCAAAACTCAACATCATCAATTATGATCAATCCAAATTCTAAGCAACATCTAACTTAATCAACAATGAATTTAAATTTATCAACAAAACTTTAACTTAATATAATCAACAATCAATTTAAATTTATCACAAACCCTAAATCCCCAATCTAACACATCAACCCCAAATCCCCAATCTAACACATAAACCCTAAATCCCAAATCAAAATCCCTAAACGACAAGTTAAACATGCAATTGACTGTTAATCAAAGAAGTTAAACAACTTTAATTGATTAAAAAAACTAAATTTTGGGATTCTTACTTGGATTTTCGTTGTCTAAGTGACAATTGAATGAGTGGATGCTTGCTTGCTCAAACAATGATCCTCACAGCCTCCTTTAATCGAAATCGGTTGTTCTTCAATGGTTGGATGCTTTAATCGCCCTCAAAAACGTCCAAGAATCGTTGCTCCTTTCTCCCAAATCGTTTCAAACGTTTTACTGTACTGATTTGGGATTCGTTGTCACGTTTAAGATATGAAGCGTTTTTGTTGTCTATCCAACGAAACCAAGCGTGTTCGTGAGATAGACAACGAAACTAGATACGACGTGTTTTCGTTGTTTAGACAACGAAAATCAAGTAAATTAGGCCAGGAACGCGCCTTCGTCCTTTAGGCAACAATATATTTGGATTTCGTTGCCTAGACAACGAAAATTTTGATCATGTCCTCAGGGGTATTTTGGGATTTTAGGGGGGCTTGGGAGCAAGTAGGGGGGCCTCAATAGCAAATTTCAAAACAAAGATTCTTACATCCTCATAAGCCCATTAATTCTTTAGCCTACCTACAAATGAAAGAAAAACAACAAAAAAAACAAAAACAAGCAAAATGAGTTGGCATCAAAGAGGTTAATGGTGGCAAGTATTGGTGCATTTTTGAATCTGAAACCCCCTTTTTACTTGGGTCTCAATTAGCCTATACACCCCCATTTTGTACCACCCTGCAGCTAAATTGCTTCAATTCAACCGAAGAGTCTCAAACTCTCTCAATCTCACACTCTAAAAAAAAACACACTTTTTTTCTTATTCTCTTCCATTTCAAAGTAACTATAATAATATAAATAAATCAATAAATCCCTCTCACACCGAACAAACACTGATTCATTTCACTTTTCCAAGTTCTAACCAAAACGCAAACAAACAAACGGTTCTCTGCGACGTCGTTTGCCGATGGCGCTTGCCTCCGACGTGGCGGCGATGTACTCGCTCCTCGCCAATTCCATGAGCGCCGATCATCGTCTCCGTGGTCCCGCTGAAGAAGCCCTTGCACAATCTGAGTCTAAACGTGGCTTCTGCTCATGCCTCCTGGTACTTCTTTATCTCTCTTAGGGTTCCGATGAACTTCGCATTGTGTTTCTCTTTTCTTTCTTTTCTTTTGCTTTGTTATTGAGCTTTTGCTTTTGGAAAATGTAACTGCAGGAAGTGATTACTGCTAAGGATTTGGCGTCGCATGTTGATGTGCGTTTAATGGCAACTGTTTATTTCAAAAACAGTATTAATCGTTACTGGCGCCTGCGCCGCGATTCTACGTAAGCGCTTCTCAATGTGATTTTATTGAGTATCAGCTTATTATATGTTAGAGAAAATGCTGTTGAGAGATTTTTATTTTTGGTGTGAAAATCAAGTTGAATTGAACATGCAGTGTGTGGATTGTAATGTGGCTTTTGTATTTCTTCCTTTTGTTTAGGGGAATTACGAATGAGGAGAAAGTGCATTTGAAGCAGAAGTTATTGATGCACTTGAGAGAAGAGAATGATCAGGTTTTTTTTAGGACTGTGTTATGCCTTGGATAGTGCTTGTTAGTGATTTTGTACTTGGCTTGTTGGGGGTTTTGTTTCTGTTTTGTACTTGACTTGTTAGTGTTTGGTACCACTACTGCCTCATATGTCAACATTAGTCATTTTGGTCTTAGAAATGGTCTCATTCAGGGATCGGTTGGATGATTCATAATCAATGCTGTTTGATTTGCACAAGGTTCCAAGTTGTTTTGTCTTGTGTGATTGGAAAATTTTAGATTCTTTGTCATGGTTTAAGATAGAATTCATTGTAAATGATAGTCATACACCCTCCAATTTGGTAGACTTTTAGTGTTTTATTGTATTTTATTTTACTGGCTATACTTTTGAATTTGTCATAAGCTGTAGATAACTTCTATTTTCTTTTATTTTTTGAAATGCAGATAGCTCTAATGTTAGCTGTGCTAATCTCCAAGATTGCTCGAATTGATTATCCGAAAGAATGGTATTTTTGACCTTTATTTTTGTCCTGTCCAAGAATATTTGCTGTCTACAGTCTACACCATTGCCATTGAAATTTCAATTCCTCTTGTGTTTGCGTCTCTTTTTGTTTGTCTAATTTGGTTCATTAATTTGTGAACTCCTATTGGCATATACTGAAAGTCTAAATTGTATTTTTATGAATTAATTTCATTTAAGCAAAGAATGTTTCAATCTTTAAGTTTTATCTGAGACGAGCTTTATCTACTTGCAATGGCATACCCTGAAAGTCTACATTGTATTTTTGTGAATTAATTTCATTTGAGCACAGAATGTTTCAATTTCTAAGTTTTATCTGAGACGTGCTTTATCAACTTGCAAGGTGTTCTTTTTTGTTGCATAGATGCTATCATTTATATTTCCATTTGGTTTGTATGCATTCTTATTCTTTCTGATTTTATGATTTCTTCTTAATGCAAACTCGATGTGTTGATATGCTAATGTATTGACTTCTCAGGCCAGACATCTTTTTGGTTTTATCTCAACAACTTCAATCAGCAGATGTTCTTGCTTCCCACCGAATCTTTACGATTCTATTTAGGACCTTAAAAGAGTTGTCTACAAAACGGCTTTCTGCAGACCAGCGCAACTTTGCAGAGGTTTGATTCCATATATTCTTGTTTCTTTTTTTCTATTTATTATTGCTTACGTTGTCTTAATCTTTGCGTATATGCTGTACATTTCAAAAATATAAAAATGCCAACAATCATTATTGAATTACATGCAAGCCTCTATAATTATTTTTATCTTTGGCCTTTTGGTTTTCTAAAAAATCTTTATAAAAAAAAACTTTTTAAACAGTGACACACTGTCAGCATAATGAAGAGAGCTTGGCTACAAATATAGGTCCAAAGTCTCACAAATCATTATATTAAACACAGAGCTCATCAATTGAGCAAGTTTTTTGATGTGTCATCTTCTATTAAACACAAATGATTATATCAAACACATAGATCTTCTACATGTGAGTGTGGCTCATTACTTTTGACGAATTGTTTCTTGAATTTAAACAATTAGGTTGGTAGTTTTGAGCTGATCGTTATAGACTAGGAGGGACTTTTAATATGCAGTATAATCCCACACCTTATAAAAGTCGTTTAGAAAATTACAAATCTTTGAAGAAAATCGTCATGCCTAAAGTTTAATGTGTTGGAAATGACGTTAAGTGTCAGACAATCTTCCTAATTACTTATAGAAGAAAGTATTGTTAAAGTTTTGAGTTCTCGAGGTAATTCTGTCAATTATTTTATTTATTACTATATCTTATGTGTAATTTATAGGATTTGTTAGGAGAACATAGCATTATATGTTTTAAAAGTGCTGAAGCACAAAATATAGCAGAAAATGTGGATGGGAAGTCATAGCATTGTATCTAATTTTTGTCCTACACGATTCAAGAATATGCATGTCGGTGTTAATGTAGTAGTACTAACTTAGCCAAGGGTAAAAATCATCTTATATATAAATCAAAGAATAGCTTCAGTTTTCTACATGATATAGCTTGAATGAATGGTGAGTTTTATTCTATAAGTTCTATTTAATTCCTTCATATTTATATTTATCTTTTTTCTAATTGGTAATATTACTAATATATTTCTAAATTCTAATCTTAAGAGGTAGAGGGAGACCCAAATAAATTATAAAGGAAACTATGGAAAAAGGTTTATATTTTAATTGGTTTGTCATCAAATATGATCCACGATAGAATATGCGGTATCGTTTGATCTGCAGGCAGGGAAGGCTTATAGTGATTTTTTTCCAATCCAAAACATAAATGCCGACAAGGATAATACATAAACGGCCATGGACCATTTTTTCATTAACATATTGACCTTGAGCCCTACTGCCTCCATTTGTAACAAAACACTATATTGAACAAACTATATCTAATTATCCTCCTTTAGCTCCTAGGTTCTTGTCTTCACTCGTCCATGTAGTGAAAATGAATTGAATCACCATTAAGAGAAACTGCTTTCTAGGCATCTGACTAGGAGTGGTCATCATAAACCTGCCCACCTTCATTACCTAAGGGTCCGTTTGATTTGCGAAAGGTAAGCACTGGACAGCACAACACAGGATAGAACAAACTTTTAAGGTATTGAACAACTTTTTTGTCTTGAACGATGTTTTGTGGACAAAAGGTTATTTTGATATTAGAATTGTATTTGGGACAAAAATTTGTCCAGTACCTGCACGCCAATTTTTCCAGTCCCAGGAACAATTTGAAAATCAAACACAGTACAACTGAAGTTGTCTTGTCCAATGCCTTATTTTTTAGCATATCAAATGACCCTAAGATGAAGAATTCTCTCTCACCCATGCTACAAGGCTGCGGGTTTTTTTTGTTGGACCATATTTTAATTCTTTTTCCCACTAATAATAATTGTCATTTTCCATCATATAGACATAAATTACACATGGTCTAACATCTAGACTCTGTTGGGGTTTATATTCCCCTCCTTTTACTGTTTTCCCCCACTGTTTTCCCCCAATGTTTTGAATCTTCCCTCTGCTGCCATTAAATTCTGCATCCAATTGATGTGATTTTTCTTGATTAAGTTTACTGTTCAATATCCTGTACATATTCTTTGAATAATTGAATACCTCAACCGATTTCTTTGGCAGATATCATCCCAATTCTTTGATTATAGCTGGCGCCTCTGGCAAAGTGATGTGCAGGCACTGCTGCATGGTTTCTCTGCTCTTTCTCAAAACTATAATTCCAATGCTGATGATCAGCATCATGAACTTTATCTTACATGTGAGAGATGGTTGTTATGTTCAAAGATCATACGGCAGTTAATTATTTCAGGATTTCAAAGTGATTCCAAGTGCTTTCAGGTAATTATCTATTTTTTGTGTTTTCATTCTCTGTTGTGATTGTGATTTCCATTTTTTGAAGATTTTATCACCTTTTTATTTTTTGATTTTCAAGTTATTCATTACAAATTTATGATGATAGCCGTCATAACTATTTTGTAGGAGGTTCGGCCAGTCAAGGAAGTCTCACCTGCTCTCTTAAGTGCCATTCAATCATTTCTTCCATATTGTGAGACTTTTATTTCTTGTGCATTTATGGTTATCCATGTGTTTAAGTTAAACAATTGTATAATCTAAGTTGTTAAAAATGAAAATGTTAAGAATCATTTGTTTCCTGGACAAGATTCAGTTTTTCATTATGAGCTAGATAGTGTATTCTTTTGCATGTCAAGTTACTTCTTTGTAAAATGATGTTGTGTAATTTAAACTTTTCTCTCTGTTTATTTTCAACTGGGAAATTGATTATCCAATCATGGCGTAGATAAAGTTTATTCTTATTGGCATACAGACTTAATTGGAGTAATGAAAGATTTGGTACCATAGGTCACTTTTAGTCCCCTTAGTATTGGATGTACTTCGGCACACAAGAACTAATGTTTTATTGCATGCTCGTAAAATGCTGGATGACATAGTTGTGTTGGTGAGTCGAGAGCAGTAAGTTAGAAATTTTGGAGTCAAAGGGATTTTGTGTGAGTATGAGTGTGACAGACAATATGAAACACTCACAAGTTCAGTAAGATGTATATTAGCAATGTTTTGGAGGTGATCTCGAGTATCACATCATTCCACTACTTGGATGATTTAAGTAGCTTGAATTCATTTTATGAATTGATAGGGAGATTGATATGGAAGTCACACACAGAAGTCAAGCTTGCCGGCTGAAATGAAGAAATGTACTTGGCATAGTTTTTGCTTGCATAGCTAGCTACTATCAAATTCAAAGGAAAAGCTGTAAGACCGACATTTCTCAATTGCAGTGGACAATTTGGGCGGTGAAGTTTCAATAAAAATGAAATAAATAATATAGCAAAAATGAATACTGAGGTGGATTAGTGAATTTAGAAGGAGATATAAGATTGTGAGTGAGTGTCTCTTAAAAAGGATATCCTTGCGAAGGACATTTCTCAATGGCAGTGGAATGAAGAAATGTACTCGGCATAGTTTTTGCTTGCATAGCTAGCTACTATCAAATTCAAAGGAAAAGCTGTAAGACCGACATTTCTCATTGCCAGGGGACAATGGGCGGTGAAGTCTCGATAAAAATGAAATAAATAATATAGCAAAAAAGAATACTGAAGTGGATTAGTGAATTTAGAAGGAGATATAAGATTGCGAGTGAGTGTCTCTTAAAAAGGATATCCTTGCGAAGGACATTGAAAATATACAATGACTACTGCCTCTTTATGTGTTTCTCAATGGGCGGAGAAGTGTCATTGTGGTTTTAATTGTAAAATGTGTGTCCACAAATATAACAATTATGTGTTTCTCAATTTATCTTTATCTTTTGGCAGTACTAGACAGTAGCTGTATGCTATATAGTGAGACCCCATGCTAAATATTGAACCTTTAAATATTTCTGATATTGGCAGAAAGAAAAAATAAATAGTAACTGTTCACTTTCTCTGCTTTTTATTGTGCATAAAATGCTCCGTATTTCTTGCTTTTAGTCTTACTCCCAGGGGACGCTTTCTTTGTCTGCAGATTCGTCTTTTCAAAAGCAGTATCCTAAATTTTGGGACTTTCTAAAGAGATCATGTACCAAATTGATGAAAATTTTAGTTGCCATTCAGGGAAGACATCCTTACTCCTTTGGGGATAAATTTGTGCTTTCATCAGTCATGGACTTCTGTTTGAATAAAATAACAGATCCCGAGCCAAATCTACTGTCATTTGAACAATTTCTCATTCAATGTATGGTGATGATTAAGAATATTCTGGAATGTAAGGAATACAAGCCAAGTCTTACTGGTCGGGTGGTGGATGAAAATGGAGTTACACTGGAGCAGATGAAGAAAAATATTTCCAGTGCAGTTGGCGGTGTTGTAACCTCCCTTCTTCCCAATGAGCGGATAGTCCTTTTGTGTAATGTATTGATAACAAGGTATTCACTTCGCAAGCTCTTCTTGGCTTGTTTATTTGACCTGCATATGTCTTGTTTTCTCAGACGAGTAAGGTCTGATGGCATGCCATATGTTTGTTTATACACAATTTTATCAAATTCAAACGTCTATGCAAGATTGTGGAGGGTATGTGGACTCGACCTCTAAACTCATGAGTTTACCAAAAATAAAAAACATTAAATAGCCTTATAAAACATAGATAATAGAACACTAGTAACACAATAGTAATTCAACATATTAAATTATACAACTCCATAGGATTTGGATCCTCTAAAGTGTAACATGAGATAATCAAGGGTTTTTATTTTAACAAACTCATGATTTGTTATGGTAACTATAATATCTACTTTTAATTTGTTAAGTAATGGTTGATATTACTCACTTTACACAATTAATGATTAATTAATGTATCCAACTCCATAATAACACAAATTAGCGAAGTATATAGATAAGACCTTTCTACATAAAAAATCAAAACATAAGTTTGAAAAGTGAAAACATTTCAAAAAACATAATTATGCTTTCAAATGGCCAATCCTCTTACAAAATCATCAATATTATCTCCAACATTATCATTATCGAACTCTTCCCCAGATAAAAAAGGTTCTTCAATATAATCACAAAGGACCTTCTCAACTAAGAAAGATATCTGAAGTTGGATTACTTGATTTTCCAACTAATTCAACATCGGTACCATTATTAACAACTTTTGTAATTCATTCATCATCAAAATGATTCTCTTCAAATTGGAGTGCAACATTTTTTCTTGCTATTCTTCTTTTCAACTTCAACTTGTAATGACATAAACCAAGTCATTCATCTTTCTTGCATCAAGAGTCAGTTACAAATATCACACTCTCTATTTCCAGACTAAACAGTGCCCTTAGTTCCCAACAGGTATTTTGTTCTGACAGCAAGTGATTTGGAGGAGTGGTACCGTAACCCCGAGTCTTTTCATCACGAGCAGGATATGGTTCAGTGGACAGAAAAATTGAGGCCATGTGCTGAAGCTTTGTACATTGTATTGTTCGAAAATAATAGTCAAGTAAGTGACATTTGAAGATCACTGGTTATCTTGTATTTTCTCTGAGATATTTCAATGACTATACTAATATGTATGTGCAACCTTGACTGTTAATTTAGCTGCTAGCTCCTGCCGTGGTTTCTCTTCTTCAAGAAACCATGAAGAATTGCCCGACTACAGTGACAGAAATTACTTCTGCATTACTTCTTAAAGATGCTGCTTATGGTGCTGCCGCATATGTTTATTATGAACTCTCAAACTATCTGAGCTTTAAAGACTGGTGAGTCTAAAGCTATTGTACTATTTATTATATTTGGTTACTTGTAAGATCCATATTTTGATTCTGTTAGAAGAAAATGCATAGAAGTTACAAGAGATTGGTAGATAAGAAGCTCCCAACAACGACAACAAAAAGAACAAAGAAAACACTGGGAACTCCTAATAATTAGTCGGTGTAGCAGACCTTCCCAGTCTCTTTTTATGTATAAAATACTTATCATGTTTAAAATCCATGAGCTAAGCATAAAATGATTCTATCCTATATTAAGTCAGAGGTGAAGATACACCTTTGAAGATATAGGTATTCCTTTCCAACCAAAAATAAAACGCCATAAGCAGCACATTGCAACAAATGTTATTTTCCTTGTCGTCAAACCCTTGAAAATAATGTCTAGAAGTTGATCCAAGGACATACCCATCATTTATGAGAAATGCCAAAATGGCTATTCACACTCAGATATGCACATAACACATAGTTGGAGAGAGATATTTGACAACCTCAAACTGCACAAGTCTTAAGAATTTACTTATTTAATGGTTCTGACTTCAGAGTTGCGAGATGCCCTTAATATATATTTATAAGTGAGGGCAATTAGAAGCCGGTTTTGTAAGCTTGAGTTAGACCTAATTCTAAGAAGAGTTATGTTTATTTAATGACAGTTCCATTTTGAAATTTATTATATTATTGATATTAGACTCTTCCTTTGTTTGGCTCTGCCTGGTGCAAAAAGTACTTTGAAAATTTGTTCTAAAACATTTATTTGCAGGTTTAATGGTGCTTTATCGCACGAGCTTTCAAATGATCATCCAAACCTGTTTATTATTCATCGTAAAGTTGCGGTAATTTTGGGACAGTGGGTTTCTGAGGTATATAATTGATTAGTTGCTTTGATTAAATTTCTACATTTTCATTATTGATTTTACTCCAGATTTGGTGCATTGCGTTGTCTCACACCTAAGTATTGCTATTCATAACATGTACAGGTTTAATAATTTCAAAACATGAACATGGTTATTATAGTAAAATAAAATAATCAGTTATTCTCTTACTCTGTCTAAAATCTTCAAATAAGAAACGCTCCATTTGTAATTTCTATATCTTATGGCTTTTCTATTCTTCACAGATTAAAGATGATACAAAAAGGCCTGTATATTGTGCTTTAATCAGATTGTTACAGGGTAAAGATTTATCTGTCCAGGTATGTAACATAGACACATGTTGGTATTGGCTTTACTTCTGTTTCTCTGCTCGATCAATATATATGTGCCTCATTATCTTTGTTTTGGTTATTTCAATCTAACCCTGCAAATTTACTTTTTTAGCTGGCAGCCAGTCGGTCATTGTGCTTACATGTTGAAGATGCAAACTTTTCAGAGAGGGAGTTTGTTGATCTTCTTCCTCTCTGTTGGGACTCATGTTTTAAGTTGTTTGAGGAAGTTCAAGAGTTTGATTCAAAGGTAAAATCTACTGCTATGCAACCTTTTCTTTTTTGATCAAAAAGTAAATTTATTTAGACTGTTTGGGAAATGTGTAATAATGGGGGATGGAAGGGAATAATCCTCTCCCGTTGGGTGATTAAAATTCATGCAGAGGAGAGAAGCGATGGTGGCTAGGAACCATAACTGTTCTTCAAACTTTCTTTTGGTTCCCCACCAAAGTAGATTCCTTGGTGATGATGGTAATACAAAAGCAAGCAGAAGAGTTGCTATAAAATGGGTCTATTTTATAATGGACGTAGCCTGTCATGTGATCCAACCTAAAAAGCATGTGGTTCAATTTGGCAAGGAATTTTCAAGGAGATTTTTTTGGGGAAGCAGAAGGTTGTATAGCGTATGAAATCTCATACCAATTATAAATATATTATCAGCAACAATGAGGATTTGAGTCTGTCAGGATTAGGATTGACGTGCTCAACGACTATTCGTTGAAATCTTCATCGATCGCAGTGAAGTTTTCAGTTTTTCCCTAGGATAGATGTAACATGTAGGTTTATAGTTCACATTAGGTCAAATCATGCCAAAGTTTTGGACTATGTTAACACTGTTTTCTGCTAGTGCATTTGGTCACAATCCCAACAGACTATAGCTTACTGTAAATATTTTTTGGAAAAATAGGTATAGTAGTTTTTAATGATATTGGTTGATCCATGATGTCAACCTCACCAGATAGACAAGGCTTGGATGTTGTTGACTGCTTGACCTCCTTCAGTATCATAAATAACTGTTTACAGAGCTTGACTTTTGGATTTTTTTTTTTTTTTTTTTTATGGTTTAGCTGTTTCTGATCTTTACCCAGTAGAAATCACAGTTATACATTATATTTGATCCAGTTGGGTACCCTTTCTTTGGACATTCTTTTAGATTTTTATTTTTGGTAGGTATCTAGAATTAAGTGAATGTTGACAAGAGCAAACACATGTGAATAGTAATCTAAATATGAATTTTCTTTCCAAATCGTCCCATTAGTGAATTTTAGTTTATATTTTTCTTAATATGTTTTTTCAGGTTCAGATTTTGAATTTGATCTCTACCCTTATAGGACATGTTAGTCAAGTTATTCCATTTGCAAACAAGTTGGTGCAGTTTTTCCAAAAGGTAACATAAACATGATTCTCTTTTATTTTTTGTCTACTATGTTTTGTTCATTTAATGCTTGTTTAGGCTCACAAGAAAAGAAGAGGTGTATTTTGTTGTTCTTTTTCAGTAAATCGTGAATCATTTTCTTTACTTGACTATAGGTATGGCATGAATCAATACTTAAGCAATTATAGTTTGATGCTTTTGCTAGTTTCAGAAAGAGAATAATCCAATGGATAGTGAGAGGAAACACGTGGCAGACAGTGAGGGTATGGGGTGTATGATCAATTCTATTACAAGGGGATGTGAAGGAAAAGAGGAGTATCTTTTAATCATCTTTCAGTTAGAATCTTAGAGGTTGGGTAGTAGGGCTGGAAATGAGTCGAGTCGAACCTGTCTGAGCTCGATTCGACTCGATAAGAATTTGTTCGGCTCGAAACTCGACTCGAGTTCGAAACGAACTATTTTTTCAACTCGAGTTCGGCTCGTTTATAGTTCGCGAGCAGTTCGGTTCGACTCGTTAGGTTCAGTTGGTTTGCTCAAATCACATAGTTTAAAAGTCACATTTTTGCAATGTAACTAAAACCGAACCGGCCGATTCAACCGGCCAAAAACCAATAAAACCGAAGGTTCCCTGTTTATTGGAAGTTGAACCGGCCACTTTAAAAATTTAAAAAAAATTTAAAACTAATTCTCAACATCGTGAGAAAAGAGAGGGGCTCAAACTTCTCTATTTAATAGAAAAAGAGCTCTAATGCACTTATGTTATTGGAGAAGAATCACAACTCTACACCTATTTATATATGAGTGGATGCCATATTGTTTACAATATACTTGGAATACAAGTAACAGTTAGCCTCCTTTCTTCAACAAAAAATAAGTTAGCCTCCTTTCTTCAACAAAAAATAAGTAATAGACAACTTTTATTTCTGGTTTCTTTTAAAATGAACTCAAAAATATTGATTCATAGTGAAATACACTTATTTATTTTTGGATTTATCTAATGCTCATGATAGTGCCCATTATACACTTTTCCCAAACTCTCTTCCTGTGACAAAACGGTAAATACCCGCTCTCTTCTTTCTCCTTCTTTTCACCCAGGATTGATGGGCTTGTAAGAAACAATGTTTCCTTCTTTCTTAAAGTTAATGTACATGGTTAGTGTTACAAATTTTCTTCAGTTTTGTTGGATACTCAATTGGTAAATGTGGGTTTCTAAGAGTGCAATTGTTTAAATCATCAATGAAACAGAACCGAAAGAAATTATATAAAGACAAACAAACCAACAAATCAATTCAAACAAAATCAAATCACAGTAATAATAACATTATACCCTTTTTTGTAGAACTTAATGTCATAAAGTTATGAATATTTAAAAATTGAAAATATAAAAGTAATGTTTAATTACTACTTTTTGTAGTTTTTCTTATTATTATTCAATATATTATTTTAAAATATATAAATACTCATATAATTAAAAACGGTCCGATCCGGTTGAACCCCGATTCGACCTATTGAACCTTAAACCCTTAAGCACACCGGTTCAATGACCGGTCCGGTTCTGATTACCTTGCTTTTTTGTTTGTTAAAAAAAGTCAAATTTTATATATTTGACCTTTTAAATTAATTTTTTTAAAAGAAAGAAATTAAAATACAATAAAAATTATCTCAATAGCAAATTAATTCAAAGCTACAAGGAAATAAAGACATTAAACAAACTAAAAAAGTAAGTAAAAATAAATATATTAGTGCATTATATTAATTGAAAAAAGTTTCTATTGGTATCTCTCCGTCATATTTTTTATAAAAAAATATTTAAAAAAGTGTAGGCGTCTTTAATTAGGAAAACTAAATTTTGGTCTTCTTTCTTGCGCTTAATTACAATTTTCATCCCTCTAGTTTGAGTTATATGCAATTTTGGACCTTGTAGTTTCTTTGGAACGATTTTGGTCCCTCAAGTTTTAATTGTTTCAATTAGGTCTCTCTATCCCTTTTCATTTGTTTGCTACTATCCAATTCTCATAATCTATTAAAAAAAATCACAGGGGTAAAAAAAATATATAAGCCTTCTATTAAAAAAAATATCATTAAGCCTTTCCCTTAACTTTCACTAAAGAATGTGCAAAAATAAAAGAAAATAAAGATTTTGAAACTGAGTTGCAGCACCCATTCTAAGTAGAATGTAAAATCAGCTTGTGCAAAAGTTGTGCATATTCCAGATTATAATTGATCAGTGATTTCTAGCAATTCGGGCGGGGGATTATGTCCAGTTCTAAAGATTCTCATGCAATTCTGATTAGCATAATGTTCATAGCATCAAGAACTTAAAGCTAGAAAGCTTTCTAGGCAGTAAGACGATTTTTTAATACTTTATTCTTCAACTAATTCTGGTTAACCTGAGTCAGTAGCAAAGGTGGTTGAAGGGGGTTAGGATCCTCTCCATTTTCCGCCTCCTTTACTTTAGTTTTCAAGAGTTTTGAAATGTATGGAAAATAATTGGACCCACCAAATATCACATTATTATATTTATATTCCGAAAACTTTGGTAATGGATAAAATGGAAAGGATCTTGAGCTCTTGACCTGGAAATTAGTATATTTGGATTAACAGATTAAATTAAATAAACTTATTGACATGTTTGATTACATTCTTATTTGGTTTTTACTTCTGAAAGTGATAATGATAGCATAGCAGGGGTAGCTATATAATTAAACATCAATCTTAGCAAATTTGAATTTTTCTTATTTCTCAATTGCTAATTTATGGTAAGGTTTGGGAGGAATCTGCTGGTGAAAGTCTACTGCAGATTCAGCTTCTGGTTGCTTTGAAAAATTTTGTGATTGCACTTGGTTATCAATCACCCATTTGCTACAATATACTACTGCCACTTCTGGAGAATGGAATTGATATTAATAGTCCAGATGAACTCAATCTTCTTGAAGATAGCATGCTGGTAATCATGTTGTCTAGTTTTAACCAATTAGTTGGGTACATTTTTGTGAGAGAATATATCATGAAAATTCTAATGCATAACCTTTCAGTTATGGGAGGCTACACTTTCCCAAGCTCCATCAATGGTTCCTCAATTGTTATCGTATTTTTCACGCCTTGTGGAGATTATGGAGAGAAACTTCGACCATTTGCAGGTTAGACTTGACTCCGTACAAATCAATTTTAAATTAACTTTTAAGTCTTTGTTTTCAAAAGAAAGATGGTGTGTGTGACAGTGGCTTTTGGATGAAATATTATTGTAACTGTTTCAGCATAGAGGGATGTTGAATTGAGACAAATGTTTCACATACTTTTGTTATGCGGCGTTCGTAATATTTGAATTAATTTGACTTAAAGACTTCTTCTATTTCTAGTTCCCCTTCCTATAACTGTTTTCGTACCATATCTGTTAGAGACCTAAGTATGAGGGTTAAGAGAAAAAGGGGTATTATTGTAATAAAGAATATAATGGGGTTTTATTAGTAATTAGTGAGTAAGATAAGGTGTTTAGTGGCAAGTTTGTTATGCCTAGTAGTATAAGTAATGAGGTGGGTGCATTGGAGAGGGTATGCAAGATTATTGTTAAACCATTATGGTTAGGCAGAGAGAGGATTTTCTCCTTCTCTGAGGAGCTTAGCTCTGGGGTAGATTGGATTACTTCCTTTCTACATTTTATCTTTCATTTGTCATAAATAATACAACAATTTCTATATTTCTGCATTTTTATCTATTTCTTCTACATTCTCTAAGTTACGAATTTTCCGGTTCGTAACAATGGTCCGACCTGCCGGATTCGACGAGGAGCCAGTGATGGATAGCATTTGGACTATGAAGAAGCAATTACCAGATTTCATGGGTACAGATCCCATTGGTTGGATCACTGTGGCTGAAGAGTTCTTTGAGAAGAACCAGATTCAGCGATGTCATATGCTGCAATGGGCTTTCATGAGCATGGAGGGCGAAGAAGCAATGATGTGGTTTTATTCTTGGACCCAAGAGAACCTAGATGCTGATTGGAAAACATTTTCCATAGCTTTGGTGAGAAGGTTTGGAAAGAAAAGTACTGGTGTTGTTGAAGAAAAGCTAATAGAAGAAGACGAGAGCAGCACACAAGCTCTTAGTGAGAAGAGGAACGAAGTAGATCCAAACGGCGATGGTAACGGGTATGAGAATCAAATTATTTGCTCTGGTGCAAATTGCAATGAATCGATGACTGAGTTTGATATAGCAGCTAAGAAGATAGAAGCAGATCGCACGTGGGTGGTGGTCGATACACCGCCGCCGTCGGGTTCACCAGTTAAGGAGTTTCCCATGCCGAAACCACCAAATCCGTCAGAACTATCATCGGACCTGCCAAAGCCGCCATATTCCGATGTAGTTGTTACAGTTCCGCGGCAATCAAATGCACATTTGATAAAACAACCATCAGATCCGCCAAATTCCGACAGACAAACGGCGGTGCCGCCTGAGTCTGAACCGCCAGACATTGCACATGGTCGTACTGAAGGTGAGAAGGTTCTAGAGGAAGGAAGGGCAAAGTGGGCAATTCGTGAGCTGAATATCTTTGTATATCCAATGGGTCAGATACACCAATCTCTTCCGTTCATTTTGCACCATAACAATATATTACACGTGTTATTACCAGGTCAGCACTTCACATTTCCTTTTCTCTCTCATGTGTCACCCAAGGAAAACCCTTTACCACTTACCCATCACGCTGGCACAATGCAATTAGAGCTGTCCAATTCAATAGAGTGTGAGTTGAGTCAATATTTTGACTTAATGGACCGGACACAAGTTAATATGGGTTTATTTTTTGAGATATCATCCCTTTGGGCCCAAATCAATAATAACAACACCTGGGTTGAGAAACAGAGTTACACAAATACTCCAAGTCAAACAAGAGACTTTGTTTTCCCATGTGTGCTTTCAGCTGAGTCCATTGCATTTCATCAAAAGTGTTCTCATTCTTCCAATTCGTGTTGTGTTAGTGACGAGGAATACCATTCATTTGTCAGAACTAGAGAATTTGAGCAAGAGATTGCTGGGTATGGGTCTCTAAGTTTGCTTCTAGAGAAATTGAAACAAGTGAGGTACAAGGAGTACCAAAAAGTAGCTATACTTTCTGCATGTGCCTCTCCTTTGTGCAAGTGTTTTGGGAGACTTTCCAAGAGGTTTAGTGTGAAACTGGAAGTGGGTCCTCTCGATAAGGATGTGATTGCAATTGTTAATTCATATTTCATGTGTGATAATTGGGCTTTGGTGTTGGAGGATTTTGATGACAAGGGGGAGTGGAACTTGATAGTTCATCACTCTGTAGCTGAGAGTTTCAATTTGAAGGCACTGATGGAGACCGAGCCTACTTGTGGAATGATTTTGTTGCATTCATTAATTGTGAACCAGCATGAGTACTTAGGGGAATCCAATATTCCTATTGGCATTCATGCTCGTGAATGTTGTGGGAGACATTTCCCTGCATTATACACTCAGTTGAAGTATGTTTTTGATAGAGGAAAGACGTGGATAATCCGAATTAATGTTAGATATCAAAAGTTGAACACTAGTCACACTACAATAGGATCATCACAAGTAAGCAAGCAAATGCTAATTCTTGGACTAATGATCGACATTTGTACCTTTAAAGAAAAGAACTGCAATTGGAGTATAGAAAATGATATTTGGTCATCAAGAATGTTGGTGCAGCTGCTGCTTAGTTTCAGCATCCGAAGCAATTTTGTGTTTCTCATTTACAGGGAGAGTTTTCCTACAGTGGTTGTCATTGATTACATGCTAAATTCTCTAGATTGGGAAGGAAATGACTACGAATGTAAAATTGTTTATCGGGCTTGGTTGTTTGGAACTGGCTTGTCTAGGTTCAAGCAATGGAATCATGGAGATAAAGATCGGATTCTTATGCAAATTGTTGCGAGGGATGTTTTACTTGTGATCAAGTTTCTTGAGATGGAAAAGTGTTATGCCAATTCTAATGCTCTGATGTTTGCCACTACAATATTAAAGTCATCAACAATGGTAATATCATGGGATCCAGGGAAGTTCAATATTCCTATGCTAGTTACTACTCATGAATATGGCTGGAATGGTTTTCTATCATTATACAATTTGCTGAATTTTGTTTATGATAGAGGGAAGCTTTGTGAAATTCTATTTGGTGCTAGAAATCACAAGTTAGAGCTTATCACAACATCATTGCAAATCTGCAAACAGTGGCTACCTTTAGGATTAATGGGGCCAGAATCAAGAGAATTCAACTTTCTTATGCTAGTGGCTGTTAATGAAGTCTGTTGGAGAAAGTTCTTCACCTTTTATGGATGGCTCAACTTTGTATTTGATAGAGGCAAGTTTTGTTGGATGCAAATCTCAACCTTGAGGACAAGGTTGTTTTGAAGGGGTGGGTATTGTTAGAGACCTAAGTATGAGGGTTAAGAGAAAAAGGGGTATTATTGTAATAAAGAATATAATGGGGTTTTATTAGTAATTAGTGAGTAAGATAAGGTGTTTAGTGGCAAGTTTGTTATGCCTAGTAGTATAAGTAGTGAGGTGGGTGCATTGGAGAGGGTATGCAAGATTATTGTTAAACCATTATGGTTAGGCAGAGAGAGGATTTTCTCCTTCTCTGAGGAGCTTAGCTCTGGGGTAGATTGGATTACTTCCTTTCTACATTTTATCTTTCATTTGTCATAAATAATACAACAATTTCTATATTTCTGCATTTTTATCTATTTCTTCTACATTCTCTAAGTTACGAATTTTCCGGTTCGTAACAATATCATATATAGATCATTGTTTTATTGTTTTATTAGTGGAGTTTTCTTTTAGTTTCTAGAGAACTCAACTGGTATCTAGATTTCTGTGGCATAATGCAATACATATTTAATCATTATGTTCTTTATTCGATGTAGATGTTTCAATATTTCAGCTAAGGGTATCTCTCTGCTTTTTGTGCTGTGTTTATCTGCTTGAAACCTTCGTTTCACTTATGGCCGTTACTGTTACATATTCTTGCTGATTTATTTACCCCCTTACTATAGCAGCACATTTTTATTGACCTTATTTTAATATCTTGGTTAATTGTTTTTACATTCTCTTTATCTAAGTACAGGTTGCAGTGAACATAATTGAAGATTACATAATTTTGGGTGGAAATGACTTTCTAAGCATGCATGCATCAAATATTGCTAAAATTCTTGATTTAGTAGTTGGCAATGTCAATGACAAAGGTCTACTTTCTGTTCTTCCTGTCGTTGATATCTTAATTCAGGTATGTTATTCCCAACTCATAAATTGTTATTTTCGGTATTTAATTTTTCTTCTAAAGAGAGGAAAATGATAATAACATTGATTATATTATTGATAGGCTGTAAATATTCTACCATCATTGTATAGGCTAACTAAATTGTGTATTTAGAGTGAGTAAGATATTTGTAATCGTGTAGTCAAAAGAAATACAATAACCTAACCTGAGACTTCAATTTATGCTACTAATTTGGTCAAGTACTAATACTTATAAGTTATAGTACAAGGACCACAAGCACAAGTTGTCTACAATTTGACTTTGACTTACAACATAGTAACTCTGAAATCTTCTATAACCTGTATTCCCCCTGCTCTTTTTTTTTTTGAATGGCGTATTGCCCCTGCTCTTATCCACAAGCTTTTAATTAAATTCGTATTAGGTGATCCTGTAGGTCCTAGCTTAACTTGCATCTTATTGGTGACATCAGGGGTGGACCCAAATATAGTGAAATTGGGGCCGTCACCCCCTCATGCAGTATGTTTATACTGTGTCCCTATGTTTAAAATAAATATTCACTCCACATGATCGTTAAACTTTTTATTTTCCTTTTGAATAAATATTCAATCTTATTGTAGAAATTTTCAGGATCAATGATTGAACCATGCAAACTAGAAATGCTTTTTGTTTTGAAACATGAATCTCAACTTCTTATAAGTTGGTCACAACAATTTTTAATTCACGCCAATTCCCTTTATACAACCATCAACTTGATATATTCCTTTAAAAGAATTACCTTTACCAGCTATCACTTTATGTAAAATGTAAAACAAGTACTGATAAGTCGAATAGAAATAAGAATCCAACTCCTGTTAAATGAGTAACCCAATTTAAGAGTAATGTCATCCCACTTTAAGAGTAAAGTGAGCAATGTCAACCACATGTATTACAAACCAGAGGTGTTTTAAATATCAATTCTCGATTTTTACACTTAACCTTCCATCTCACCTCTGCTCTTACATCTCTTACAACCTTTGTCAATTTCTCTCTGTTCTCTCAATGAGTTTTGTCCATTTCTTAGATTTTTAATTATATTACAAATTAGTTAGTATAGCCATTCTACTTCTCCCATAGGCTGCAGTGCCATCTGCTGTTATGGCAGATTTTTGCCTTCTTGCCACGAACTGCCATCAATTCATAAATTCCTTTGCTTGTGTCTTAATTTTGAAGGTAGCATTATTCTGTACCTTTTTATCATAACAAGATTTTATTGACTCCTCAAAAACAGTATGTTTATTTTATTTTTCTTCTTTACAGTGTTTCCCCATGGAAGTACCACCACTTATTAGCAATACATTACAAGTAAGTCTACGTTATATACTCGCAACATATGTGTGTGTTCAAATTATGGCTTATAGTTAAAAATCTATAGACATAATTTCAACTCTTGTATGATTTTATTTTCTGCAGAAATTAATTGTCATATGTTTAAGTGGAGGAGATGACCGGGATCCCTCTAAAACATCTGTTAAAGCATTTTCTGCTGCCATCCTGGCAAGACTTTTGGTGATGAATACAAATTCACTTGCCCAATTAGCATCAGATCCATCTACTTCTCAACTGCTTCAGACGGCATCTATCCCGGTTCAAGAAAATATACTTCTTTGTCTGGTTGACATTTGGGTTGATAAGGTGGGTGCGGTGCTTGTTTGGGTTCTCCATATATTATCTGTGCTTGGACAAACCTAGAAAACAATTTTAACATTTGACTCATAATCAATGTTATTGTAGCATAGTATATGTTGCTGTTGTTGAAATATATTGTCAATTTGCCACTGTTGATCCTTGTATTTTTCAAATCAATACCTGGTTTTGTTTCTAGCCAGCGGTTAGGTGTAGGTTTATGTATATTTTTTGGACCTGTTTAATGTGTTTTATCCTTCATATTTAATGTGTTTTATATATATATATATATATATATATATATATATATATATATACATACATACATATTGAGAGACCCTGTTGTGTGATTAAGACACACTGTTTCACAATATTATGCATCTCTTTTCTTATTCAACATATGATTTTCCAGGTAGATAATGTTTCTTCCATCCAGAAGAAGACAATTGGCTTAGCCCTCTCAATAATTCTGACATTAAGGCTGCCTCAAGTTCTTGACAAACTTGAGCAAATTTTAAGGTACAAATTACTAATACCTTTAAATATTATGCTCCATTCAGACTCAAATATAAGCAAAAGAAAGAACAAGTCTTATCTGGTGGACTCACCTATAAGCAAATTTCAAATCCACCATATTTAATATTCTCATTTCAAAAACATCATTTACATTTCATTAATGATGTTAACTAACATTCTAATTAGTTTGCTATTAAGGGAGTCCTTTTGTATAAATAAGGCAGCAAATGACCCCTGTATATGTTTTGTTGTGCAGTGTTTGCATTTGTGTAATTCTGGGAAGAAATGATGACTTGACAGAGGAAGAGTCCAGGTTAGGTTTTTGTACTTGTTATATAATCCTGATTTTTGCACTTCATTAAGATTATATGGGGCTTGGGGTTAATCTTGATTAGCTTCCTGTTTTTTACGTGTTTTGTGTAGTCCATTATTTGAGGATATACAGTATTCTTTAACATCTAACATTAGTTCTAAAAGCAACCCACATTTTAGACTTAGTGTTTTCCCTATTTTTAAATGTTAAGCATCTGTTTTACAAACATAATTCTTTATGTATGTGTTCTCAATAACAGTGGTGACATGAGCTCCAATACGTCTCCTGATGAGGGCACTATTCCTAGTAAAGAATTCAGGAAAAGACAGGTGAGTTATTATGAAAGCTATATCAAATATCCATTCCGGAATGGTGTATGTGTCAATATTTGTATGAATGGCAAATGAATTTATGCATTTGTTTATTTTGTCTATAGATCAAATTATCAGACCGTGTAAATCAGCTGTCACTTGAGGACTCTGTGAGGGATAATCTACAGACATGTGCTGCCATTCATGGAGAATCTTTTAATGCTGCAATGAGCAGTATGCATCCATCTATGTTTGCACAGTTAAAGCAGGCATTAAAAATGCCATAATTGGGTGTGACATTTTTGTGATCTAGTGGTGCTATGTGCATGCTCTCGGTCCTTCTGTTTATAGATTCATACTTCCTATACGGTATAGTTCCTCATTTTTACCTTTGTGGATTTTCTATTTGATTCCCTCCTACCCCCCAAATTCTCTGATGCTTCACGTTCTCTAAAATCAATAACATAAGTTGTTCTTTGTTTTCATTAACTCTAGAATGATACAAGATTGATGACATGATCACTGCATACTGTGTGTCAAATTGTAGGCTTATAAACTAAAACCCCACATGTTCTAGATGTACACTGTATTTTCCATCAGCAAATGAGAACTTACAGGATATATAAAGCTTGAGAGAGTGAGAAGAGTTTAGGTGTACTGCGTACACACTGTCAGAAAACACAATTAACATGTGCTTATGATGTAAATAGAACATGCTATTAATCTGGGATATAATTAGGAGTTTGATTGATCCTCCATTATAACTATTAAGAGATTTATTTTGAACAAATTAAGGGACATATTTTTGTGATTAACAATACACTTCTTTTAAACTTCCAATACTATATATATAGTATCAAAGCTAGGTTTTCATACAACACCTTTCTCTGCGATTTACTTGAGAACAAAATTTAGGTGCATTTCCTTGGTTGCTTTGTGTTGTTTTTCACTTAAAATATTCATACCAACAATGGTTTCCTTAAATCCATAATTTTCAAAGTTTGTTGTAACCGCAAATGGTGTATTTAAGTTAAACACAACACGAAAAACATCTAAAGGAATGCACAAAAGCTGTCATTTATTTAATGAATCGGTGATTTAAAGTTTCCATCTTTCCTTCTTTCTTTCTTTCCGTTTTATTAATTTTAACAATCTGGTATTTCAGTGACAAATCAGAATAAAAAAAATTATTGATTTACTGTGACTGTTATGTGGAATTATTTCTACGGAACAGTCTTACTAACAAGTTTGTTATCCAGTTGCATCTAACATGTTAATAAACTCTTTTTCCAGGGTGATGTTGAAGCTTGTTACTTTGGCTGATGATTTTTGATAGAGCTTTTTAAAATTGTAAGGTCGTGGTTTTGCCCCCATTCATTTTCACTTGTCTTTGCCCCTTTGCAGCGTGAAACTTTGTAAATAGTATGTTGCTTCTTTATTATTTTTATATGAAAAAAGGAGCAACATTGAGTCCAGTATTATTTACTTTGTTGAGAAGAATGCCAGTAAAATGTAAAATGTTCTTTTGTAGATGCTGTTTTTGGATGCATTCGAGATGTGTAGTGCAAATTTTATCGATTCTTTGAATTGCATGTTCTATATCCAACCCAGTAATCGATTCTCATACATCATTTTTCTTTTACGCAATTCTCATGCATCATAGCATCAGTGTTCAGCGGCTTATGAAATCAAAACAATATTAATTTATTGAACCCTGGCTCGTGACAAACTTGGGAGGTTACAATTAATTGACGATGTTGTACATCTAGATGTCCTTTAATAAACTTCATTGTGAATGACTGAACTTTGTACTTCACCCTTTTCTCTCACCGGGACTAATCCATTGCTCCCCTCTTTCTTCTTCTTTCTGCCACCTTTCATTCCTACTTCTACAACAATGGAAAGTGCCACCAACATTATGCTAGCAAATTGTGTTCCATTATGTGTGATAGTAACATATAGAAATCACTCAATAACGCTTGAACGAATATAAATTTTATAAAAATGCTTATCACTTTATGCAGGTTCCTCGAACTAAAGGTTGAACCAAAATCATTTGGAAATTCTTTATCCCTCCTGCTCGATCTTTAATTACTTGGAGTCCCATGCACAACATTATTTCCACCGATGATAACCTTCTCAAAAGAGGCTTCACCATTGTTTCTTGTTGTAGTCTTTGTGGTAGTAGTAGTTATGAAACTACTCATAATTTATTCTTGCAATGCCACTTCATATTGTAGTAATGGAATTGGTTCTCTTCTTTGCAAAGCATATTGCTTGATCTCTCCACTTTCAACTCGCTTCTTGACACATGTAAAATTTTTTGAGCCCTCAACTACATGATCTCATAATTGCAGTTGTTGTCAATATTTTGTGGATTGTTTGGAATGATGGGTTCTCTTCCCACCCCCCTTATATCTCTTTCACCCCCCAAAAATTCAATTTTATTCCTGGAAAGATCAGTTCGGATTCTACGAACTGAACTTTTGGTAACTTTTTTTAATTCGGGTTATAGATTCCGAACTTCTGCGATATAGACAGAAAATCACATCACTTCTCTTCTTCATCTTCAACACTCAATCTTATTCTCTCCAAAAAAAGTTAGAGTCATATACGTTTAGTCTAATATCATAAACAATTTTCCCTTATTAGTCTTAGGACCAAATGATCCATTCATATTATTTACCACCAATCAAAAACAATTCGAAATATAGAACCCGAATTAATATGCAACGTTGTAAAAGTTCGGAATATAGAAACTGAACTATGAATGAATATGCATAACCAGAAAAATTTGAAAATGACAATAACCTGTAACTTGAGTTACAGAACCTGCAATTTTCAACTTTCAAATATTCAGAATCAAATTACATAACACAAGATCAAGTTCATAAGTAACTTCAAATTACATAGTCATATGTAACATATTATATAACACAAGTTTATAACTCAAGATTGAGTGTTTTGTCAAAAAAAAAATAAAATCAAGATTGAGTGTTGAAGATGAAGAATATGGTGAGAATGAGATTGAGTGATGAAGATGAAGAAGAGATAGTGATGTGATTTTCTGTCTATATCGCAAAAGTTCGGAATCTAAAACCCGAACTAAAAAAAGTTACAAAAAGTTCAGTTTGTAGAACCCGAACTGATCTTTCCAAGGGTAAAATTAGAAATTCGAAGGGTGAAAGAGATATAGGGGGGGTGGGAAGAGAACCCATCGTTCGGAATTGCAGGAACAATGTGATAGAGACTTGAATTATGAAGCAGGCCAAAATTAGGTCCACTTGAATTTTGAAGTGGGCCTGAAGTGGGCCTTGATTTTTACCCACTTCACAATTCAAGTCTATAACACAATGTCAGATTTAATCTATGTCAATAGACTTATTTATCAAGTAACTGGTCATTCTAAAGATCACATGTTTTCTTCAATAATTTCTTTTTTATTCTTAAGCAAGTCAACTAGATCATGCCCCCTAGTTGTTGGGTGAAATGTCATATTGATTGAAAATCTAGAGGATCACCGGGTATCTCCGCTTGTGGTGGAATCTTTTGGTATTACCTTGGTATATTTTAGGGGCATTTTCAGCTAATAATGGTGTCGCAACTTCTCTTTATGTTGAAATTCGTGCTGCAATTTATGCTATTGAGTTTGCTCATTCCAATGGCTAGACGAATTTTTTGCTAGAATGTGACTCCCTCCTCTTAGTCCAAGTATTTACAAATACGAAGTTTTTGCTAGAATGTGACTCCCTCCTCTTTCTGATGCCGTTGGTTGGAACCACCATATTCTTCAACAAGGCAAAGAATTACGTCGACCTGACGTACCTATCTTACTTTAGGCATCTAAATAAGGTTGACACCTATTTTTGGGCACTGCTGCACTGACATTCCTATATCGGGAGTTGTCAAATGCCACACCCCCATGCAAACATGTGGCTGGTAACATTGATTCTAAATACTTTTAAATTAATTTGATTTAGGATAGTTTAATTTAGTTTGATTTCATTAAGTTTGAATAATTTTTGTTTGTTTTAATTTAATTTGAATTAATTTATTTTCATTTTATATCGATTTTAATTACATCGTACTTTACTGATTATTTTGCAAGCTTTGATCTATGACTATTTCTAGAACATCGGGGGTGTGATGGCCGAGAAGTACACGGAGGATTTGCTCCGAGCTTGCAAGTTTGAGCCGACAAGGGGGCATACGAATATGGCGGTTGCGCGGTTGTTGATGGACCGGATCCACCTGCACGACATCACATGGAGACCTTATGAGGATTATTGGGCTATCATGCCTTTTGATGATGTCGCGCTGTATTTTGGGTGGATCAGCAGCGGGCCAATTAAAGCCAGGTATGTGCCTGAGAGGGTCCTGCGTCAGTTCAGTTATGTGCATAGCACCGCGCGTCTTCCAGACGAAGCTGCAAACATCGTGACTACAATAGAGCATATTGATCAGCGTTGGATGCTGCAGACGGATTGTGTCCTCACACCTGCTATGCTTGGCTCACATGTTGTCCTTTCGACTGATACTATGCCAGGCTACATGGAGTGGTATATATTTACGTATATCACATCCTTATATCATCATATTCCAGAGGGATATTCTGTTATGCCGGTTCAGACACATCCAATTGTGGAGTCTCAGAGTCATAGTCAAATATCCTCTCACAAGGAAACTAGGTTGGGTCAGATTCGACATATATTAAAGTAGTTGATGTATAGTGGGGAAGTTTGCAAACGACTCCCGTGTGTACCGACGTCTAAAGGATGTTGAGGAGTTGACCGTGAACTTGAGTTATTCTAGGAGGGGTGGATCGGGGTCTGCTAGTTAGCTTGGTTTTATTTTATGATCACTTTGGTATATTTTAGTTTTGTACATCGGTATGTATGAGTGAATATTTTCGGTTGTATGATATTCACGCTTATTTTGGTTGGATTTTAATTTATTGCCGTTTTAATTTTAATTGCTATTTTATGTCATTTTATTGAAAATATGTTTGAATGCTTGGTTGTCTGGCGCGTAATTTATTTTGACGAAAAAATGTTGCGTAACATGGTGTGCGAAAGCCAAAACAGGAACTGCTGCATATTTGCACAATTTTTGTTTTGTTTCGTGCATAAGTTCGCTTACTAGCCAGTGAACACCCCCTAAGCTCGCTTATTAGCACTACAAGAAATATGATTTTTGACAACGATTTTTTTTGTTACAAGTCGTTGGCAAAATTACCAAAAAATAGTTTTGCCAACGACTTGTAACAAAAAAAGTCGCTGCTAAGAATCATATTTCTTGTAGTGTAGCCGGCGAACACCCCCATGACTTCACATCATAGGAGGCGAACACCCCCTGCGTTCGTACGCTAGGTAGCGAACCTGAACATTATTGAATGAGAACTTATGGTCAGGAACGCACCAGACCTTTGTGTGGTCCAAAATGGCTCAAAACTTGTATAAATAGGTGTGTTTGGCTCAGTAACAACTCAACTTATCAATATGGAAAAATTAGAATTTAAACCGAACACCCACATAGATGCAATGTACTACAACGGGGAAAAACAAATCTTTTCAGGATCCACATCGATGTTACGTTGGATGATCTGAAGCACTAGTTGACCCAACTCAATGGTCAAGCCCACCATCGAGATCAAAGAAGGGTGACCAAAGTGGAGTATCATCGTCCGTCGGTTTGCTCAACTAGAACCGTCTTGTTCACCAACATGAAACTACAAATCGACAATGACATGAGAACAATGTTTTCTATTATCTCTCAGTTTATGACAAAGGGACCCATCGAGCTGGACACAAAGTTGGTTGAATCCGTCGTATCTCTATGTTTCAATTTGATCCGTCCGACGACATTCAACGAAATTGTGACTTGCATGGTTCAACCCGGAGAGGAGGACGAAGTTCTGTTATTGTCGCTGTTCTGTTATCTAAAATTCTAAGCATCAAATTTAAGTCCTGTTATGTTAAAGTCCTCCTTATAGGCAGCGAGCATAATGGGTGTTCGCTCTCTGGAAAGCGAACTTAATGGGTGTTCACGTTCCAAGATGTGAACCTATTGGATCCAGGAGAATGAAAATTAACAGCAGAAGAATTTATTTTATTGCATATAAAAGATGGTGATTACATTACAAACCATTAGACAAAAAAATTACATTATAATAAATTTGGTTAGACAAAAAATTGCATTAAAATTAAAATACAAGTCTAAACCAAATTGAAAGCACCACATAAGGAAAAACGAGGTGCAAGGACCTCTTGCAAATTTTAGTTACCTCTCCGGCTTGAAGTCACGGCGGTTCGGACCTGTGCAGGAAGCAAAATCCAAAAACTTGCCAGACTTGTATAATTTTGCTGAGAAAGAAGTTGTGAAATTGGTAAAAAAAACTTTACACGATCTTTCTCCTGCCAAGTTTTTTCGAGAGGGAAATTAAATGATTGGTAGCATCGTTTTAGGCTAATCATATCGATCCTAATGAGGACAAAAAAAGTGCTTCGTGGATTACCGCCAACCATTGTGAATAAACCACACCGGTGAGGCTTATATGAGTAACCCACGAAACTAAATAAAATTATAAATAAAAAATGAAAGTAAGAAAGCATACGTAGAGGTGAGAATAAGCTAGGCCGAGCTAGGCTTTGACAAGCCTGAGCCTGGCCTGTCAAAAATAGAAGGCCAGTGCCTGTGGCCTATCATAGGCTTATCTTTTAGGCCTGAGCCCGACCTTTTGAAAGCCTAATGTGGTCTGTTAACCTGTTTAGAAACCTATTTAACATGAACATATTTAAATAAATAATTATATTTATTTTTAAAAATAGTTATGAACTAATAAATCAACGTCCTTTTGATATTTAACATGATATTTTAGAGAATTTAACTATATATATCACTATATTTCAATTGTAGTTTATAATAATACATTTATATATGTGAAAAATTAATGTAGATTAATAAACTTAAACTACTGAAAAATTTAATAAATATATAATTTGACGAAAATACAATTTTTAATATATAAATAATAATATTATTAAAACTATTATTAATATTAACTTAAATAGGTCGGCCTAGTAGGCTAATAAGATTTTTTTTAATGGCAGGTAGCCTGATCTATTTGACTAAATAGGTTTAATTAAAAATCTTGGCCTGCTCTATTTAAAGAAATAAGCTGATTTGGCCCGAGCCTATGTAGGCTAGGCCTTAAGACTTCATATGCTGTATACAAATAAGGGAGAGTAGTGGTTTGTATGAAATTTTTTTCTCACAAACCACTTCCTTTAATAGACTTTTTCAAGCATTTTGATTGGATGGAGCACTATCTATCACAACCACGTGGCCAATCATGTTTGGCCATGTGGCAACAACTTTTGACTGCATGACAGACTAAGTTTTTTCACTGTCGACATGTTCGCCGTTTAGAAAGCGAACACCACATTACTTGCTACGTAGGCAGCGAATCGTGATCGCTTTTTTTTTTGTTTGCAATTTGCACACTTGCTGCCTAAGTAGCGAGAGGGGTAATTTGGAAAGGTCAAGAGGTGCGTGTGAGACTCGGGGGTTCTGAAAGAAGCTCTTTTATTTTTTGTGTGTGTGAAGATTAAATTTCTAGCCCAATTAGCCCACACACATGTCCACTTATATATAAACAATACCACAAAACCTAAAAGTTAATCTCTCATCTATTATCAAAGAGGTAGCCGTCAACTTCTGTAATCTCTCATCCCTCTCTCCTTTGTTATGCAGTTTTTTTTTCTTCTGTTCCATTATTTCATTTTATGTCTTCCCATTCTTCTTCTTCATTTTCTTCTTAGATCTATACTTGCTTACTATGAAAACATCAAATCAACTTTTTCTTTATCTAAAGTGGAGCTTGTTTTGGATTTCTTGTTCAAAGAAAAATTATATACAACCTTCAAAACTAGACAAACCGCCGATTTTTATGGTTTATTCCCGTTATCATCCAATTTTTTGGTTCATATATTGGCTCTGTGGCACAACGATTTACTATGTCTTTTTGACCGATCGAGGTTAGATTTTTGATTCAACCGACGAACCGGCCTGTCCGATCTGATTTTTCTTACTTAGGTCTAGACCATTTTATACTTTTAGAACACCAGGAGATATTTTATTTTTATTTATTTGGGAATAAATTATAGTTTTAAAAATATGTTCTCAAAATTTTGTGTTCAATGTTTTTGCCAAATATTCCTTATTTGTTTTTATTTCTCAACCTCCCTATTTATGTGTCATTAAAGATTTGATTTTCTTCCATAATAAATTGATTTGGTATTTAATTTTATTTTCAAAACAAGAATATTTGTTTGATTTTAATATCATAGATTTGATTTATGGGATTGACCATTTGTTCTGTAAGATCTTATATTTTTGGTGATTGATTTATGTGAGACAACTTTAAATCTTATATTCTCAAGATTTCAGCATAAAACATTATTTTTGTAAGTCTCTTGAAGTAACATTAATGTGAATTATTATTTTACAAGTGTTATAGTGTGAAATTAATTTAAGATCAATTTCTGTTATTATGACACTAAATATTATGTAAATTGATTGATATAAATTTATATTGTTTGATGGTTATTTCATACTAGTAAGATATTATTAAAATAAATCTTTTGAGCAATTTTTAAGACAATTTAAATTTCACATATTAAAATAGAGTCTTGTATTTATTTTTTTTGGGATTTGAGTCTTGTATTTTGATATAACAGATTGATGTTGGTTTATGAACCACTAATTGGGAGGATACCGTGTAAGCTTATGCGATATTTCCATCAAGCCATGAAAGCTTAGTAACTCTACTTACAAGGATGAAAATCACTCTCTAAGGTTAGTTGTAATGTTATTATTCTCTACTTTTTAAGACTAATTATATGATTGCATATAAGGAGAAATTTTCTAAGATATCATATACTTTTGTTTTGACAAGCTAAGATATCATATACTTCTTTTTCTAAAAATACGCAAATTCATATATAAAATGAAATTATTATCTAGACTATATTTTTAAATTTATAACTCTTTAATCTTTTATAAATTTCTCGTTAATATACTCCATTAATAAAAAAATTTGTTGATAGTGTTTCTAATAAATTTGTTGAGTTATATTCTGGATAATCATGCTATCTTTCTTAATTTGTACTATTATAATTGCACCTATCATGGGTAAAAGTGTGTAAAGTTTATTATGTAATATAATAATAATAATAATAATAATAATAATAATAATAATAATAATAATAATTATTATTATTATTATTATTATTATTATTAATTTTTTTTTTTGATAAACTAGGAGCCTCTAGCTAGTTATGTAAAATAATAAAATTTATTTTATTGTAATCTCACTTAACGCACATGTGTACAATATACAAATTAATATTATTTTGATAATAGTAATACATTATCATTATGTTATTGTTAATATAATAAATAAGATACCTTTTTTTTTTTAAGATATGAAATAATTTATATCTAATTTATGCAATATAATAATTTATTCAAATCCTTGTTTAAAATGAATTGAGAAATAAATATTATTTTGAATAAACAATTTGTTTATTATATTGACGATAATATAGTCTTATATGTATTAGTAAAAGCCTAGAAGGCTAGGACTATTTTGTCATATGCTCAATAAAATTAGAATTGAAGTCTCTTTGAGTGATTAAAAATTTAAAATCATTTGTACAGTTCCATTTTGTAATTTAGAATACTAGGAATTTAATCTCATATGGTAATAATTTTGTTTCATATATAATCATCACACTCTTTTATGTGACGGTTACTTTGATTAGAAAAAAATTCTTTAAAGAATTTATTTGTGATAAGGATATTTTT
This sequence comes from Trifolium fragiferum, assembly GCA_954870985.1. Classification (NCBI taxonomy): domain Eukaryota; kingdom Viridiplantae; phylum Streptophyta; class Magnoliopsida; order Fabales; family Fabaceae; genus Trifolium; species Trifolium fragiferum. The sequence continues at coordinate 18,016,634 of OX940793.1, read as the reverse complement.
TTTGACAAACATAAACTCATATCATTTCATTATTCAATAACAGAGTAATATAAATAGGTAATGTCTCAAAAGTACAACGACGAGTTCAAGAAATGGCCGCCCTAGCAAGGGTGTGAGCAACCATGTTCGCTTGTCGCTTGATAAACTTAACCATGAAGTTTGGATTGCAAGACAAAAGCTTAATAATATTACTAATAATAAAGCTAAACTCCGAATTACCGCCATGAAAATTATGAATTGCATCCACAACGCTTTTGGAATCGGTCTCAAAAATAACTTGAGATATGCCTCTTTGTCTCATTGCTTGTAAAGCTTCAATTATGGCTATGGCTTCCCCTTCAACAATGGAGCAATTCCCTTCCATCCAAGTAGTCTCGACCATGATGAAACGACCCAAATGATCACGCAAACACCACCCGGTACTAGTTTTATTTAACTCTTGGTGAAAGGCGGCGTCAACGTTACACTTATACCAACCGAACAAAGGGGTCTCCCATCTCAAACTCTGCTAGTGCTGTGATGGAGGGCGTGTGGCTGGTTGTTGCTGCTGTATCAAGTGCCATTCCTCCCATAAAAATTGTGTCTTTTGGCCTAAGCTTCGACCCGGCTCACTAATGTTGTTCCACACTTTGTTATTGCGATTATTCCACAAGGTCCACAACATCATCGCAAAGGTTCCAGCCACCTCTTTATCCTCGAGCGAACAGATTGAATGAATGATCTCTCGCGCGCTACTGCCTTGCTGAATCCGAGGCTCAATAATGTTGTTCAAACCTGCTGCAAGTCGAGCTTGTATGCTAGTATCACAAGCGAAAAAAAATGCCATTCGTCCTCATATTCTTGGTTGCACAATGGACATAACACCAGTCATGGTACATGCTTGTCTTGTAATCGCATACGAGTCGGAAGACACCTTTTACTAACTCTCCATAAAAGATGTTTCGCCTTTGGAGGTGCAAGAATTTTCCATAAGCTAGTCCAATCCTCTTGTTGAGACACATCATTATCCTTTCTTGTAACATTCAACAATAATTTATACCCACTCTTGATACTATATTGACCATTTGTGCTATCCACCCAAACAAGTTTATCCTCCTCAATCATCTCAAATAAAGGAATTTCAAGAATACGCGTAACAATATGTGAAGGGAAAATTAATTCAATTTTTTCCTTATCCCACAATTTCCCATTTGGCATCATAAGATCAATAACATTTAAATTATGCACACCTTAATTTTGTGGTGAAGAAATCCATGCACCACCTATGCCTCTCAACCACGGATCACCCATGACTTTTATGCTAGCTCCATTACCAACACTCCACCTACAACCATTCATAAGGATTTGTCTAGCTTCCAAATCCCCCTCCAAGCATAGCTCGGATTATGGCCAATTTTTGAGTCAAAAAGAAAAGAATTTGGGAAGTACCTTGCTTTGTAAAGTCTAGCCACTAGAGTGTGAGACTTTGTCATAATATTCCATCATTGTTTTGCTATCATTGCCAAGTTGAATGCATGAAGATCACGAAATCCCATACCACCTTCTCCCTTCGGTCCCATGCTAACCACCGAATATTTTTATTGTTCGCACCCCCACCCCACCAAAAGACATTCATCACGCGTTCAATGTCTCCAATAGTAGCATCCGAAAAAATTAAACGAAAATTCCGACCTTATTAATTTTAAATGCAGAACATGTGGTTAATTACCTATGAAACCCAAATCGTTATAAAAATCTGCCATCAATAAATATTGAGTCTCATATTTTTATTCTATAACAACTTGTGTTAATAATTCTGCTATATGCATATGTAAAATATGTGATTGACTTTGAAAATGTTGCTAAATTGTACACTTTTGTCAATAATTTTGCACTAGTAATTTAGTATCCTAGACTATTATATATTCTAACCTTAAATTTTATATTCTTTTAATAATTGACAATTGTCATCCAACAATGGAAGAATATTGGTTTAATTATTTAAATAATCAATTTATGGTTGACATAATCAATTATTTACAAATTATTAATTATTTTTTTTTTGACACAAATTATTATTAATTATTAATAATATAATATTAAGCTTGTGTTTCTGAATGGAGATGGTTAATTCCAATGAAAAGTCATTACTATTAACCATTTAACTATATAATTATTATCTTATCAAACAATTAGCATATGACTAGAAATCTCATACGGAAGGCTAATGGTAGTGAGGGGTAGTCATCCCCCTCACTTTCTTTCCACTCGTTAATCCACAAATATATTATAATTCGTATCTATATTGAAATTCAGACACGCAAGTAATATATATGTCTTGTACGATGTCGAGATACCAAAATATCAGATGTCGAAAGTAATGTCAAGACCTCATAACAACACTAACATAAAAGACACAATAAACTAAAGTAGTAGGAAATAAATAACACAAGTTATTTGTTAATCCAGTTCGGTGCAACGTCTGCTATTCTGGAAGCTACCAAGGTATGAAGGAAATCCACTATAATAGAATTAGTTTGAAGCCCTCAGTAAACACCTCAGTTTACGTCTTCAGACATAATCTCTACCTGTGCTAAATTCTATCTAGGAACTTTTAGATATGAGGCACCTCTCACTTCCCTTCAATCACACAACTCGTGATTACACTAATAACAATCAAAAAGAGGAGACACGGTCCAATTAAATAGAATCCAGTCTTGCTTAAAAGATTATGAGTGATTCACAATTACAACTCAACTAAACAATCCAGCTCTAGTATTAAACGATACAAGAGTGGCTCAAAATGACAATGGAAAGACTAAAACTCTAAAGACATTTTTCTCAATGACGGCTTCAGTGATTAATTAGGTTTTAGGTTTTCCTTTAAATAGCATAAGCTGCTTCGGCTTAATGATTGATAGGACTAAGAAAACAGCTGAGCAGTCAACACACATATTTTAGAAACAAATCTTTTGTTTCCTAAATGTTGTAACATCCTTAAAAAATACACCAAGCATCCACTGACTCATGTAGGTTCTATGAACACACGTGTTTTGGCGCACAAGTTACACGAATATATGTTTCAACCAAATCTTTAAATATCTCGTGCGAAAATAAAACTTCCAAGGACGCGAAATACAAGTATGTTACGATGTCGTACAAACATATCGGGAAATCTGATTCAACATCTTGCTAGAGCATTGTTTAACAAAATGTGACCAACATATAAAAATCCAACATATATAATTGATAAAATCCAACACAAAAATCAATATAGTTCACATTTTACAATCGTTAGTTCCGAACTTCCGATATAGACAATCTAACATTGGAAATCACCTACCATTTCCATTGTAGTGGGAAAATTATAATAAAAGAAGTTACATATGGATATCAGTCAACCTCTTCAGGATATGTTTGATATCTTATCAAAGAAACTCTTTAATTTCCAAGTTTTAACAAACTCTTTAATTTTTAAGCGGCTTGCACGGGGTGGATGGTAATTCAGTAAATCTACTAGAGAAAATTCCTAGAGTCACAACTCACAATCACCATTGGTTGTACAAAAATACTACATCCTAACAAATTTTACTCTTTTTTATAACATACTTGAAAAACGAGGCTACAACTCTAAAATGAGTTATTTTTAGGGCTTATGATATTCTGATTCGACTAGTGGATATCTAATAATGGCAGCTGCCAACAATACGTTTCATCTAATAAATCCATTTACAAGAAAATAGAATAGAAGATCATTTATACTTTAGTAGTTGGAAGGCATTGACTTTTTTGCATGTCGTGTCTTACTTGCATTTACTAAAGGTTTTGATGAATTTGTTATAATGACTTCATGCAAACATTTCAATGGTTTGAAACATTAATTTGCATGAAGCCACTATGACAAAATTCATCAGAGTCTTTGGCAAAAATAAATAAGACACGACAAACAAAATAAGTCAAATTTTTTCAAACGACAAAGGTATCAATGATCTTATGTTTTCTTGTAAATGGATTCATTACCTGAAGTGATTTATTGGCACCTGCCATGATCAGATATCCACTAGATGTACTAGAATATGATAAACTCCAAAAATAACTCATCTTAGAGCTGTAAGCTCGTTTTTTGGGTATGCTATAAAAAGGATAAAATTTCTTAGCATAAGAAGTAGTTTATTACCACAACCAAAATTTTGTTTAAGCCCTTTTCATTTAGAAACATGTAAACTTATGCTCACTAAAATTTGACTTTCCAAAAACTATGCAACCATAAGCAGTGAAAGTTTTCTAAGTTCCAAACCTCTGATCAATGAAATCGCATTGAAAATGAGATGCAGAGGAATTGACTTACATTATGAAATGAAAAAACAATCCTCACAATGAAATGGCATAGACGGTAATAATTTTGTACGAGGAAATTTAGCAATGATTTATTAGAACGTGAATAAATATCATACGATAAAATAAAAATCATCAAGAATATCACAACAAATAAAGATTGGAGCTGGAAATTTAAAGGGAGATGTTGAGATCTATTAAATGTGTGTTAAGTCACACATTGGTTGAAAACGTTGAATTTGAACACTTGTGAGATTGCTCAATGCCCATTATATCGTGCTCAATGTGTCGATCCAACCCAATAAGCTACTCCTCACGTCCCAACATCAGATCTTCTACTACTAGATTCTACATCTATAAACAAAATTGTATATCTAAAAGAAGAGGAGAGAGTTCAATCTACAACCATCCAAAATTTGGATCCCATTGATAGCACAAAGTAGTGCTAATTCAAGAAATTTTTTACTTATATTAGATTGATCTCAATAGAATTTGCATAAATGACCATTTTTATTAAAATCAAAATCATCGTTGAAGTAAATATGAACAAATCTTGCCAAAAATTGTAATTAGACAGTGTAAAATATAAATGAAATTGATTAACTCATGTCCTTTAGATCAAACTCGACTAGTAGGTGTACGTTCTATACTTAATTTTAATTACATTAATGTACTTATATATTTTTCTGGGTAAGAAGATTAGGATCCAACGGTGCTATAAAAAAATATGAAGTTAGATGGGGTGCTCCACACAAGTGGATTTAAGTTTTATGTCCAGTTCAATTCATCGTAAAAATTCTAAAATTTCTAGCTAGCAAATTGTGTTCCATTGTTTGTGATAATAACGTATGGGAGTCCATGTTGGCATACAACAATTCTCCATATAAAACTTCTATCCATTTTTAAAAGTATAATATATTAATGTAACCTCTTACATGTACAATCTTATAGGATGGGATGAATAACTCAACTGATTAAACTCATTATATTGCAAATCATATTCCCATTGAATCTTTTCTTTAATAGAAAAATTTGAAGTGTAAAATTAAATCAACAAAATTATAAATTATTGTCATCATTAAATAACTTGAATACATCATTGAAATTTAAAGTTGCACTCGATATAAGAAGTTCAGGTGATTGCTCATTGAGTTTACTATTCAACTCCTGTAACTAGGGTTGGAAATGAATCTTTTAACAAAGAAGGTTATTCATAAAGAGAGAAAAAGAGACTAAGAGTTTTCCATTATAATAACTTAACTAAAATAAAATAAAGGTTACAAAATATATATAGCAACTTAAAATACTAGAATACTAAAAGGCAAAATATAAAAATCCAATAACTTATTATCTAACATCTCCTCTAAATAACTCACGATGCAACAACACGGAGCATCGAGAGTTTGTCAAACAAAAAACGAAGAACATAATACTACCCTTCAAGCTAAAGCTTACTAAGCTTTAAACTTGTTACAAAGTTAATCCAAAGCCAAACCAACTAATAACTACTATCATAACCAGCAGTTGCATGTAGCCGAAGAGAGGAACCATCAGAAGGAAGAACCAAATCAAACCAATTTTATCCAATACAAATCAAACGAAATCAACTCAAAGAGCCATACCAAACAAATTCGAACAAAACCAAATTGAATCAAACTAAACGAAACCAAACTAAATTGAACCAAATCAAATGGAGTCAGACCAAACCAAATAGAACTGAACCAAACCGAACCAACAAACCAATTCAAACAAAATGAAATGAAACCAAACCAACAAATTGTGAGCATTGACCCATCAAACAAATTGTGGGCACTGTTGTGACTCACCAAACAAACAAATTCAAATGGAACCAAACCAAACCAAAGAAAACAACAAAACTAACCAAGAAAGGAGGAACATACCAAAAAAAAAAAAGAACAAACAAAGAAGAGTCAATCAAATAGTAGAATCAACAAAGAGAACAACTGAAACATAAATTGACTACGGCATGTCGCAATTAGCCTCCCGAGTTTTGGATCCTGACATATTAGAATGGCTCAAACCTTTAACAGATGGATCAGACATGGCTTCTGGCTGAGTGGCGAGAAGATTTTAGAGTTGCTCAGCAAGATCAGATATTTATGAAGTAGTCTCAGGTGGGTATGCAAAACTAGAACAAAAGGTAAAAAGAGCTGCAGCCACAATATTGGATGATGTAGCTGTAAAGTTCTTTGTATTTGATTTCTATAATAATTTTGGACATTGTGCTTTCCAATGACCTTTCTCCTTGCAAAATTCAGATGTGAAATGGACATTTTTAGGTAGTATAAACCGTTATGTAAATAGATTTTCGTAGTAGATTTTTAACATCGGCTCCACAACCGATATAAATATATGTCCCAACCGATGTGAAAGGTTAGTTTTCTAGTACTGTAAATTGTTCTCTAATTTCAACCAATGGCAATGGTTTTTGTGTGAGAACGGTTAGAAATTGTTGTTGTTGGGAACGTTAAGAATCGTCTTGTTAGGGACTCTAAGAAAACAATTGTCTTCAAGGCGTTGCCGTTGGATAAAAAACTGTTGCGAAAGGTTAAGACAACCCCTCGGTATAGATCGCCCTAAAAACCGTTCTCGTAGCCTATGGCAACAGTTTTTTTAGAATACAGAACGGTTTTTTGGCGTTGTTGTAGAATGAAAATGTTGTAGTGATAGCACATGTTCTATCAAATAAAACAGGAAACATTACCTCCAAGGGACTAAATCATGGACGCATCATACCTACAAATCCCAACAATACCAACTCTAGTTTCTCTCTTTCATCGGAAGCTAAACAAGTCACCGAGACACTCAACCATGTTGTTATATCATGTTAACAAAGAAGACTATCCATAAAGAGAGAAAACGAGACCAAGAGTTTTCCGTTACAATAACTAAAGCTAAAACAAAATAAAGGTTACAAAGATATATATAGAAATTTAAAAGACTAGAAAAGGAATTGATCGGTTCGAAACTCAGATCGAGTTCGACACAAACTTTTTTTTCAACTCGAGTTCGACTCGTTTAAAATTCATGAACAGCTTGCTTCGGCTCGTTAGCTTCAATTCATTTTCAACTTGAAATTCAACTCTAGAGTTCGATGCAAATTTTTTTCTAGCATGATATAAACTCCAATTGATTACACACCAATAAAACTTATGATGCGTGGAGCAAAATGAATTAGCAACAAAACAAGCGAGAATAACAATATAATCACGAACAAAAGATAAACAGCGAAAAGTAAAAGGACAAACTATATTGTTTACTCAGTTCGGTCAAATTGACCTACTCTGAAGAGAGCAGCTCTCCATTCCACTATCAAATGAAGTACTCAATTACAATGAAACACTCCAAAGAGATTACAAGAATTAGCCAATTATCCTAATTCTACTCTTTGCTCAAATTTCTCCTGAGGTGATGAATGATTATCCCAACCCTAGAGTCTTTCCAAAATGTTTCTCTTTTAACCTTAGTCTGTATGTTGGCCTAAAAAAATCCTAAAAACCCTATCCAAGATGTTTTTTTCTTAACTCACTTCCTTTTCAGTATTGCTCAATTTCTATATTCTCCCCATATTTTTAAATTGCATTGCTAATTTTCTCTCTCTTTTTCCTCTAATATAAATACATGCTTCATTTCAATCTATTTCTCACACTTCGTCTTCATTTTTCTCACACTTCATTTCATTTTTCAATCTATTCAATCCGAAATGGACCAAAACCTGTCTCAAGTAGTATATGCACCAAAAAATCAAATACTATCAAGATTTCCTCCCTGCCCCCCTTCTACTTTACTTTCTCACTTTTTGAACCCTACTAATGGCTTATGATCAAGGTTAGTTTACCTTCGTTTTCATGCAAAATTTCCATTTTATATTGCCTTGTTTATCATATGTTGGGTTTAAAGTTTGATTATTTCTCTTATTTTCCTCTCTGGTGTTTTTGTGAATTTCCTTTTAGGACAACAATCAAGTTTCATTGGATCAAAGAGATCTTGAAATGATGGAAAATATCATATGCTCCTTTTGTGTGTTTAGTGACTTATAGAATAAGTAGATCAAATTTTATTTTACTCTATTCTATCTATTGACGCTAATCTTATGATTTAAATAAATTTTCTCTTTCTTTTTTTTTTTTTTTTTTTTGGAAAAGGCTAATTTTATTTAACATAAGTACAAGAAGTACTTTTAGAAGGATTTACAAAGAGAAAGGGACATCACACGGTGAAGCCAACTCCTAGAATACAAAACAAACATAGTCACTCCCTCCTCTAGAAAATAAAAAACCAGCCCTCTAAAACCTGTATCAAATCACAGAGGAACCACACCAATCTCTTTCTTATTAAAGTAACGATAAAAATTACTTAATTTATCAATTTTTATTATTTCTTAATCTGCTTTCAAAACTCTAAAACGACTAAAGTTTTCGGACGGAGGTGCTGCTTTTACAGTTTTGCAAATGAATCCAGCAATATTACTTTCTTGCATGAGGTAGCTTTATCAAATTGAAAATGATAAAGGTTTTAATAAAGAATTAATGCCATCATGCTGCGGGCCGACATCCATATGCTTGTATCATGACCGTAAGTCTTATACTCTTTACCTGCTTTTATTTTAACAGCTTTGCATATTCGAACTTATAGTAAATTTTAGTCACAATATGTTAGTAGTTACTTTTGTCTAATTACACACGGGAATTTTATCATCATCAATTAAGATTTGTATCACCGAGCTTCCTCGAATTTTTGGTATAAATGCATCCAATTGTCCGTGTACCTTTTGACTTAATTAGGGATTCAATCATACCAAAAATTCGAGGTAGCTCGGTGATACCAGATCTTAATTGACGATGATAAAGTTCCAGCGCGTAATCAGACAAAAGTAACTACTAACATATTTTGACCAAAATATACTATAAGTTCGAATATAAGCCGTTAGAATAAAAGCAGGTAAAGAGTATAAGACTTACAATCATGAATCACGATCCAAGTATATATATGTCGGCTCGCAACATGATGGCGTTAATCCATTATTAAAACCTTTATCATTTTCAGTTTGATAAAGCTATGCCTCAAGCAAGAAAGCAATATTGCAGGAGTCATGACAAGTACCTATAACATTCAAATGCATCGCTGGCTTAATCTCTTGAGGAATGTCGACAAGAGGAACCCATCATGTTGCATGCTCAAACAATGTTTCTTTTCTTATGCTGTGTCTCCTCATGCACATTGATTTCCTGGCCGGCTTTGCATTCTTAATTTATTAATTGTGTATATATAAAATCATAGTAAATTCTTACCAGTAAAATGGTAAGGAATTGATTAGGTCCTAGTTAGATGATAAGGATATTTAACATGTCAAGTGTTCTGGACTGGACTTCTAAGACTAAGTCCCTAAAACTCAAAGACTCTGCCCTTGCAAGGGGCATCATGCTCGCCGTCCAGATGCTCCGCATCTGTAACGGCCGACCACCGGAATGATGGCATTAACTGCTCATCATGGCCAAACGGCCAGAATTCCGGCAGCCACTTAATGGGCATTAATTGCCCATTAAGGGCCTTGGCCCAGCGCTGGGGTATAAATAAGCTCCTCATTCTGAGGAGCCAGGTACGTTTTCACATTTGCCTAAGATACCATACTTCTATACTATCACTGACTTGAGCGTCGGAGTATAAACAGGTACACACCCCCCCTCCGCTTCAACAGGGGGCTTGCTGAATCAACACGACTGTTCCGCCATATATCTGATCCCGGTAAGATCAGTGGCGCCGTCTGTGGGGAATAGTTATCCCCTTCTTTCAAAAAAGAACAAAACCTCATAAACTACCACAAAATTCACAAAAAGCTAAGAATGGCCGCGAACAGTAGATCCGAACATTCAGCTGATAACAACATGTCAAGCGAGCACGCTGACAACAACAACGGTACCAATGGAATGGTCCTATCCAACATGGACACTGACCCCACTTACCAGCCAAGCAACGAAACTAACCCTCTGGTCGTACCTATTCCTCCACCCGGAGCTACCCTCGAAAACATAATGACCGCATTGCTAACTGCCATCAACAATCAAGGGCAGGCGCTCAGGGAGCAAAACCGCCGGATCGAGGCTGTCGAGGAATCGCGCATTACAAGGGCGATCACGAGCAGCTACAGGCGAAGAGAATCCTCTCGACGATCCAACTCGAGGACCAGGTCGAGGTCACCAAGGGCTCAAGAGACCAGAGGTCGTATAAGTCCTTCAAGAAGAGTTGCTGGAGTAAGGAGATCCCCCGCAAGATCTACAGGGCGGAACTATCATTCTCCTCCTCGTCATCACCATCGCTCTCCAAGAAGCGACGACGAGAGGCACGTGGGGCCACTTTCTGACAGAATCACAAGGGTACCATTGCCCGTGGGATTGGAAAAACCACCGGCGATGGACACTTACGACGGAACCACCGACCCGGACGACCACATCGAAAACATTGAAGCTATCCTCGATTACAGGGGTGTTCGAGGATCCATCAAATGCAAGCTGTTCTCCACCACACTGAGGAAAGGAGCGATGGCTTGGTACAAAAACTTACCCCCGAGGTCCATCGATTCATGGGGCGAGCTGTGCCGACTTTTCACAGTGCACTTCACCGCTTCTAGGAAGCACCCCAAGACTGAAGCCACTCTTGAAGCAATCCAACAAGAGAGCAATGAATCCCTGAGAGATTACATCGATCGCTTCAACAAAGCCGCGATCGAGGTAAGAACCGACGACAGGATGAAACTATACCTGCTGGAGCGTGGATTAAGACCATCGAGTGACTTTGCCAAAGCGATTGGCATTGAAGAAGTTAGAACACTGGACGCTTTCCTTGAAAAGGCGCAGAAATATATAGCCTACGAGGAGAAGCAAGTAGCTCAAGACGCTAGAAAGCCAAAGCGTCAAGAAGATATTGGAGCCTATCGAGCAGAAAACGAGAGAGGAAAAGAAAAAAGAGAACGCAGGGAGCCCAAGCCTCCCAGAAGCAAATTTGAATTCTACACCCCGCTGAACGCCCCCCGCGAGTGAATTCTGGCCGAAGTTTCAATGGCCGAATTCAAAAAGAACGGAATCCGAGCGCCGAAACAGCTGATCGTAAGGCCAAGGCTAGACAAGTCGAAGTACTGCCGTTTTCACAAAAGTTACGGCCATGTGACTGAAGATTGCATCCGTCTTAAGGATGTAATAGAGATCATGCTACAAAAGGGACTCCTTCAAAAGTTCGTCAAGGAGGAGCGACAGAAAAAAGGGAAAGAGCCCGAAGTAGGGCAACCATCAAAAGAGGCACCACAACAAGCGGCCACGGATAACAGCAACATGCAGATTGCTTATTCCATTTCAAGGCCCGAGGATTTCATACTTCCCGAGGATCAAGAAGAGGATGTGCTCGAACACCTGACCGCCCATCTAGGGTCGCTTATGATTTCAGGAGGAGGATTTGGAACCTCCACTATATGTTCGCTGAAAAGGAAGTTTGAAGAACTTGAAAGTGTGTGCTCGTTGGAACCTGTCCTCACGACAGAAGAAGCTAAAGTAGGGTCGTTGCCTTTAGCTTTCTACAAGGAAGAAATTCCCGGTGGATCTCCTAACCACCAAATTCCACTGCTGGTAAGGGCCAGAATGGCCAATTTCTATGTAAGGAGGATTTTAGTTGACCAAGGATCCTCGTGCGATGTGATGTACGCCAGTTTGTTCAAGACTCTGCAGTTGACGGAGAAGAACCTCGCTCCATATGTGGGCGCTGATTTGCAAGGGTTTAACGGAGCGACCACCAAACCCTGGGGGTACGTGGATCTGATTGTGACATTTGGAGAAGGAAAGGCCACCAAATCCATCAACATCCAATTTCTGGTCGTGGATTGCCCCTCGCTCTACAACTGTATCATGGGAAGGCCAGCTTTGGCGAACCTATTTGCTGTATCTTCGACCATCCACCTGAAGATGAAATACTATACCGTGGATGGCGAGATAGCTACATTGAGTGGAGATATAGCTTCGGCGAGGAAATGCTTTGAAGCCGCCACAAAGAACATGAACTCCCTCTTAACTCCGAAGAAAAAGACTGAACACAAGATGCCCGTTGTGAACACCCTGCAAGTAAACAACATCGTTGACTTGGATGCACGCATCAACGAAAAGGACCTGAAGGACGAAGAAGACCCCATCGAAAAGAAGGTACATCGCCCAATTCCCGATGGAGACTTTGAGATCATTGCTTTGAACGGTGACCACTCAAAGGGAATCAAAATAGGCGCTGATATGCCCGAGCTGGTGAAAAGGCAATTGTAAGCTTGCTTGAAGGAGTACGCTGAGCTGTTCGCATGGAATGCTGCTGAGATGCCCGGAATCGACTCCAACGTCGCTTGTCACCAGCTGACAATAGATCCTAGGGCTAGAGCTGTAGTTCAGCGACGTAGGAAGCAGTCTCCCGAAAAAGCGGAGGCTGCTGAAAAAGCTGTAAAAGACCTCTTAGAGGCGAATTTCATTTCTGAAGCCAGATACACAACATGGCTGTCAAACGTTGTATTGGTTAAAAAGTCTAATGGAAAATGGAGGATGTGCGTTGACTACACCGATCTCAATAGGGCTTGCCCTAAAGATTCTTATCCATTGCCTAGCATAGATAAACTAGTAGATAATTCTTCAGGATTTAAACTACTTTCGTTTATGGACGCTTATTCTGGATATAATCAAATTAAAATGGCCGAAATCGATAAACAGAAAACGGCGTTTATGACTGAATCGGGTAATTATTACTATAACGTAATGCCTTTCGGGCTTAAAAACGCAGGTGCCACCTACCAACGAATGATGAACAAAGTATTTAAAAATGAAATTGGCGATATGCTCGAAGTTTACATGGATGATATGATCGTTAAATCCGAACAGGAAAACGACCATGTATTCCACCTAAGAAAAGTGTTCGAGAGAGCTAAACAGTATAACATGAGATTCAACCCAGAAAAATGCACGTTTGGGGTAAAGGCAGGAAAATTCCTCGGTTTCTATCTTACGGAACGAGGAATTGAAGCTAACCCTGAAAAATGCAAAGCCTTCTTCGAATTCCCTACGCCGAACTCGAAGAAGTCAATACAATCGTTGAACGGAATGTTAACTGCCCTCGCAAGATTCGTCGCGAAATCCGCTTAACACGCACTTCCCCTTTTCAAACTACTTAGAAAAGAATCCACTTTTGAGTGGACGGAAGAATGCGAAAACGCCCTCCAACATTTAAAGCAAGCACTATCGGAACCTCCAGTCTTAACACGTCCAAACATGGGCGAAACTTTATTCCTATACTTGGCCGTAGCACATGAGGCCATAAGCGCAGTCTTGATCCGAGAAACCAATCAAGGGCAGAAGCCAGTATATTTCATCAGCAAAGCGTTACAAGGACCAGAACTTCAATACTTGCAAATCGAAAAGACAGCATTGGCAGTAGTCGTCGCTACGAGGAAGCTAAGACATTACTTCCTAGCACATTCTATCGCAGTACGAACCGACCAACCAATAAAACAGTTGCTCGAGAGACCTGATATGTCCGGAAGAATGCTCAAATGGTCCTTAGAGCTATCGGAATTTGACATAACATATGAAAGCAGAAAAGCTTTAAAAGCACAAGTGCTAGCTGATTTCGTCGCGGAGTTAACTCCACCGGCTACCTCGAGCAAAAACAAATGGACCATTTACGTCGATGGATCTTCCAACTCCAAAGGAAGCGGAGCGGGGATTATCCTGGAAAACGACGATGGCGTCCTCGTGGAAGTATCTCTGGAGCTATCCTTCCAGACGACCAATAATCAAGCAGAATACGAGGCTTTCCTCGCAGGGCTGCGATTAGCTGAGGATATGAACGCCGAAGAAATCATAATCTTCACAGACTCATAATTGGTCGCATCACAAGTGAACGGGGAGTATCAGGCGAAAGATGAACGCCTAACAGAATACCTCACCCTCATACAAGAAAAGCTGACCAAGTTTGAAAAATCAACAGTTCAACACATTCCACGCGAACACAATTCAAGGGCGGACGTTCTATCAAAACTCGCGAGCACCAAGAAGAAAAAAGGGAGAAATCAGTCACTTATCCAGGAAACGTTGCAAAGACCAAGCATTGAGAAAGCTCTTGAAGTGAATCTCATATGCCCTATCAACGCTAACAGTTGGATAAACCCAGTAAGAGAATTCCTCGCCTCGGGCATGGTCCCTGATGACCCCAAAGAGGCTATCAAAGTAAGAAGAAGAGCATGTTCATACGTTTTGATAGACGGCACCCTCTTCAGAAGAGGATTCTCGATCCCATTGTTGAAATGTGTCGAGGAAGAAAAAGTAGAAGCCATCTTGCAGGAAATCCACGAAGGAATCAATGGGCAACATATTGGAGGACGATCACTTGCGCGAAAAGCATTGCGAGCAGGGTATTATTGGCCAACCATGCAAACGGACGCTAAAGAACACGTAAAAAAGTGTGATAAATGCCAGAGACACGGGGATATGCACATAGCCCCATCTAACGAGCTAAAATCACTATCCTCTCCATGGCCGTTTGCATGGTGGGGATTGGACCTCCTAGGCCCTTTCCCACGGGCACCTGGACAAAACAGATATCTGATCGTTGGGGTGGATGACTTCACAAAATGGATAGAAGCTGAACCCCTCGCCCAGATCTCTTCCCATAACATCCTACGATTCTTCAAAAGGAACATCCTCGCTAGGTTTGGAATCCCGCACACTGTCGTTACAGACAATGGAACTCAATTTACAGACAGAAGGTTCCAAGAGTTTCTCATCAACTTAAAAGTAACACAACACTTTACATCCGTCGAACACCCCCAGACCAATGGTCAAACGGAAGCGGCTAATAGAGTGATTTTGCGAGGCCTCAAACGCAGGCTAGGCGAGGCAAAAGGAAAGTGGGTAGAGGAACTATACAGCGTGCTATGGTCCTACCGAACCACCCCACACTCGACCACGGGAGAAACGCCGTTCCGATTAACCTACGGAACTGAAGCACTAATCCCCGTTGAAATTAAGGAGCCGACACGACGAACGGATAACCCTCCAGATGAAGAAACTAACAACGAGCTGTTAAGGGAAGAGCTCGACTTGGTCGAAGAATTACGACATGGAGCAGCCCTAAAGGAGGCCACACTGAAACAAAAAATTGCCGCTCGACACGATCGGAAAGTCATAAAAAGGGAGTTCGAGGTAGGCAGTTTAGTCCTACGACGAAACCAAAAAGACTCTCGTGAAGGCAAGCTCGCCGCAAACTGGGAAGGTCTTTATAGAGTCCGCGCAAAGACGGACAATGGAGCCTATTTCCTCGAGAATCTATACGGCGAAGAAATTCCTAGAACATGGAATGCAGACAAGTTAAAACAATATTATAGCTAGCAAAGTCTCCTATATGCGATGACTAACTAGCGGGCAAAAACCAACTCAAACGACGAGAGGTTTGGCCTTTACAACGGAGGATTGCCTAGGTACGGGCATTGAATCTAAAAGAAGAAAGAAGCCAAGTTTATACTAAACAAGCCTTGACGAGGGACCACTCTAAACGAGCCCCATCGTCGTAAGTACACGATAGGCATGGACGCCCAGCTCGCGATGGGTTGATCCAGCCGCGAGGATCTGATCTCCGACGATTCTATCCTCGCCTTAAGTTTGGGAGCCCACCTCAAACACTCGAACTAGTACCCCAAACTTTTTCGAGCAAGGCGTTCGTAGATGTATTCCATCTCATGCAACAGCCGCCCAGTAAATTTAAAATATCCAAGTTTCGATATCACGATGCAAATTCAATATTGCGAGCATGATATAAAACGTGCAAAGTAAAAATAAGTACGAGCATAGAGAAAGAGCACGAATAAGCTGAATAGAAAATGCATTGAGGTAAATTGTACTTAGTTACAAAAGGGGGCAGCCTCAAGGACTGCCCAAATCAAAACACAAATTAAAAAGGGGCAGCCTCAAGGACTACCTGAACAAAACGAAGGGCCGAACAAGCGCCCAAGTGCATAAGGTGAGCATAACACCTGCACGGTCAAACTTCATCACTCTTCAGTATGAGGAGGCGAGGCAATGACTCCATTGACAACTTCCTTGAGCTCGTCAAGACCCTCTTCCACGAACTCTACCCCGGGATTCAAAACCTTCAGTTGAGCAATAGCATTGACAAAACTGCTATGTCCAACCTCGACCATTGAGTCTTCACACTCAGCTATCTTCTTGATTAGGTTGGCACGGCTCGAATTCCGGTATACCTCCTCAGGATCCGCAGCGTCCTCTTCCACTGAGCACAAGGAAGGAGCAGCCTCTGCCCGCTGCACTAGCTCCTTATTACGGGCTTCCAAATCCGTGCATTTGACTTCCAAGTCTGTGCATTTGACCTCCAAGTCCTTGAACTTCTTGGTCAACTCCCCCAAATCCGTCTCCGCTTTGACCAAGTTTTTCGCCATCTCTACCTGGAGAGCATACTTGTTCCTATAATCATCGTATGCTGCGCCCAGCTCTTCCAACTTCAAACGAAGGTCTTCCACGCCCTTCTTGTACTTGTCCCTCTCACCCAAGTAGCGACACTCGCGACCATTCAGAAAGTTGGCGATCTCGATCAGCTTGAATGCAGAGGTCGTCGCCATAGCCAGCTCCGCCTTGAGAGCCACTGGACCCATATCGTTAAGGATCACTTCGTCGGTCTCGTCAATAACGACATCAGTGTCCTTATCGAACAGGGCGCTCCTGGAGAAGGTAGGAGGGATAACGAAGCGCGAAGCAGGTTGATCGGGGTCTGGTAAAAAATGCGGGCTTTGACGAACAGAGGCCCCAGCCCCATCAACGACCTTCTGCATTTTGGAAGGACGGGTTTCAGCAGCATTAGAAGTTGAAGGACGCTTCTCCGCGACATGAGCAGTAACGGCATTTGAGCCGTCAGTCCCTTGGCGGGCAGTCTTGGCCTTGTTAGCACGGCGAAGTTTTTCCTAAGCACTCACCATTGCAGCTGCAAAGAAAAACGAACAAAAGAAGTATTCGTACGACCATTGAAATCACAGAAAGTAAATAAAAGCATATAAGTTAAAGATGCGAGCATACTAAGAATTTCCTCAGCCTCAGTACGGGTCGAGTAGGCTAAAAGCCTCTTCACGTTAATAAAGCGTGGAACAGTCAATGGCTCACCGTCCTTGTCCAAACGACGGTTACCCTCTCCGTCAACAACGGGTTTCCTAACAAAACTATTGACGAAACTTTGAAGTTTCGAAAAATCCTCCAACTCCTCGATCATAAGGTTCTTCTTGGAGGTAGTGAACGCTTTAGCGGGCAACAAATAATGCTCCACTTCCCAGCGAAAATGGAACTTCCCATAATCTGTCATCACAGGTTGCCCATCATCCCCAATGATGGTGCGACCATTGGCGTCTTGATCAGGTCCAGGAATTATAACATCCGCCTAACCTTGAGCATCTTTTGGGCCAACAATGAACCAATCATCTTTGAACAGTCTTAAAGATTCCTCGAACATGTTGAAAAGGCGATGATTTTGCCTAAACGATACCCAACCAAATCTGTTTGGATCTCCTTTGGGTTTGGACCGTTGCAACCCGAACACGTAGAAGAAAAGTGGAATGGTGGGAACGATCTCCAAAAACGTGCATACCACCTCGAAGGCTCTCATGAAAGCCAAGGAGTTAGGATGTAGTTGGGAAGGGGCAATCCTCAAATGGTGGAATATCGCCACCTCGAAATCAGTAAAGGGCAGCCTAAACCCAAAGTGTTGAAACGCGATCTGGTACATGCTAAAATGCGCAAATCCAAAGTCGTGGAAAATGCGCCGCTTCTTCCCGGGGACAAGAATTTGCCAATGGTCGAGGGAAGGATCCTGTATATCACTATAAAGACCAGGCACTTCCGACCCCACTGCGTATCCAGAAAAACGCGAGCCCGTCAAACGGGGTTCATCAGCGACCCAATCTTCGGGCTTCGTCGTCGCTGTTATAGGGACTCGTCCCATTACGGGCACGGATGATTCTCCCTCTTCTGCGCCACCCTGATCCTCATCGAGCAAAGGCTCCGCATCTTCGTTTACTGGAATATGCGATGAGGAAGGCTCGTCCGCCATTTAACCTGAAAGACAAGGAAGAGAAAAAGTGAATTCGACATCTTTGAAATATCAAATCCACCCTTCCACCGCCGTTCAAGTGAAAGGGCGTGGATATGCGTTGAAGGCGACCTTAACGTTGTTCGCACAACGAAGGCAAGAGCTAGATGGTCGCCAAACCTTTAGAAACGAGGGACATTTAAAGACAAAATAAGCCAAGCTAAGGTCATAGCGAGCATTCATTCCTATACATGAACGCTCGCGACGAAAGCTTCGAACGCTCGCTGTGAAACTTGAATGACAGAGCCCCAGAAAGGGCAAAAAAAAACGCATTCCAAGGGTGCTAGAATACCTATAACCACCGCGCCATAGTAAACTAACTACAAAATCCTAGTTTTAGTCTCTAAAACTACCATTTTTAAGGGGGATAAAGGGTGTTAACCACCACTTACAAACCCCAACCCACCATATCTCTCTTAAAAACCTCTGAAGTTTCATCCTAAACTCTAAAAACTAGATACAGTATCCAAAATGCTGTAAAAATAAAGAGTAAAAGAGTAGAGAAACTTACTTGATTCAGAGAATGAAGGTTGAAAACGGGATTTAGTGATGGAAAAAGCTACAAATCTCCAAGGGTAAATCCACACAGAGAAGATGAAGAGAGGAGAATTTTTTTGAAAAAGAAGCGTTTGGAGGAGATAAATGAAGTGAAACTTCAAAAATCCCTCATTTTCCATATATATAGAAGAATCTCGTACAGACGCACCCGTACGAATCAAAGCGATGCCTCCAAAATCTGAACCGTTGCTTCGATCCAAAGGCTGAGATCTAAAACGATCCAACGCTTCAGATTGAATCATCACGAAAACAAAAAGGCGCGAGAATCCAATGGTTCAGAAGCAACCTCGCAAAAAGAGACTACATTAATAGGCACTCAAACGCTTCGAGTAGCCTTTACACGTGGCAACAAGAGACGAAGCGGTTTGTCCTTTCAGGTCACATCCACTGAACGCGAAAATCTCGCGGTGCCCAAGGAAATCTTCACGAAAATCTCGTTGCGATTAATGGCAAATTCGTCGAAAGAATCTCAACGGATAAAAGCGAATCGGAATCCTCGCAATAACTGCAGGATCTTCAATAAACGCCAATACATCCGCAAACCCTCGAGTTCGCGTGGACATTAAATAAAACGAGGGCAATAAACGACCAAGCATAAAGGGAGTCCTAAAGAAGATTCAACGTCCTCACAAAAACATTGCAACACAAGCTCTCTAATACGAGCGAACGAATCTATGGTCACTCGCACACAACGATACGCGTTGACGACAAAAGACGACCATAATTTTCGTTGCTCGAACATTCGAACAAAGGTTCGTTGCCTAAGTCAAAGTCATCATGCTCGTGGACGAGCATAACGACTTGGGGGGCTTCTGTTCTGCACTGGACTTCTAAGACTAAGTCCCTAAAACTCAAAGACTCTGCCCTTGCAAGGGGCATCATGCTCGCCGTCCAGATGCTCCGCATCTGTAACGGCCGACCACCGGAATGATGGCATTAACTGCTCATCATGGCCAAACGGCCAGAATTCCGGCAGCCACTTAATGGGCATTAATTGCCCATTAAGGGCCTTGGCCCAGCGCTGGGGTATAAATAAGCTCCTCATTCTGAGGAGCCAGGTACGTTTTCACATTTGCCTAAGATACCATACTTCTATACTATCACTGACTTGAGCGTCGGAGTATAAACAGGTACACACCCCTCCTCCGCTTCAACAGGGGGCTTGCTGAATCAACACGACTGTTCCGCCATATATCTGATCCCGGTAAGATCATCAAGTATGTTTACATATGCTATAAGTTAGATTTTATAATGAAATTATAATAATGAAGTTTAGATGATGTTCTATATCTATAGTAGACGAATTTACATGAAATGGAAGTAAATAAGTAATTACTCTTACTATGAAGTTGATGCATCATATGTACATGCACCGGTTCATTCTTTTCCTGGGTTGCGCACCGGTTCATTCCAGGGCCGCCCAAGGCCAAAGCCACCAAGACTAGGGTTTTAGGCCTCACAATTTTTTTTCTTTTTTAAAATCCATTAGGTCTTAAAATAATTCATAGTTTGGTATATATTGAGTGTGTTTGTTTTAACTTTAAAAAAATAATTTTTTTTTTTTGTATTTTTTAAAATAGATTTTATAAAATCGTTTTTCAAAATATTATAAGTTTTTTTTATATTCCTTTTTTCTAAATTCAATTACTAATTTTGACATTATATAACATAAACGTACATTATTGAAGATCAAAACATAGTCAAAATCTCAATTTTTACAAAAAGTTGTATTTCAAAAATGATTTTTATGAAAATCTATTTGAAATAGCTTAAAAAAATGTGATTTTTTTTGAAATTTTGATATCCAAATTTTTTTTCAATAAAATGATGAAATGACTAAAATGACATTTTAAAAATAACTATTCAAACAAAATTTTTATTTGAAGCTTTTATAAAAAGTTTTTTGTAAATTTTTTTACACAAAATTATATTACACTATAAGAATTTATTTTCAAAAAAAACTATAACAAACAGACCCGTAGCTCAGTTGGTCTAAGCGCATATTAGTTTTGAAGAGGTTGTGTGTTCAATCCTTATTTGGTTTATTTTGTTCCTTTTTGTTCTTTTTAAAATATTTTGAAGGTCTGTGAACATATATTTTGTTATCTTTTATTCTTTTGTCCTTTTTTTCAACAATTGTGGAGATCCATAATATTTTTTTATTGTGAAAAAAAATGCTTTTCAAATGTTGTGAAAGTCTATGGAATTTTATTTATTTTAACTTTTATAAAAAAATCATTGTTTTTATAAAAAGGTTTAAAAAGAACCATTACGCTTGACAAAAAAAAATCATTACGTCAATTTTCTTTTTAGTTTTCTTTGTGAGAATTATAAAGTTGTTTTCTACAACATGAATATTGAATATAAAATTTAGTTAAATTTGGATAATATAGATATTTTTAAATTAAATCAAACAAATTAATTAGAGTTAAACTTATTCAATAAAACATATATAAAATAACGTGCAATCATATTTGTTTATTTGTTTGTTCATATTATAGTAATATTTGTATCATCTAAAACTTATATATAAAAAATCATAAAACTTACTTGAATTCATATAAATAAATAGCATATCTTTTTTGCCAAAAAAAATGTTATTTTATTTATTTAATTAAATTTTTATTTTATATTTTTAAAAAAGTAAAAAGTCTCATATTAATGTTCGCTTTAGACCACACAATCTATTGGGCCGAGCCTAGTTCATTCTTGACTTGTACGGCTCATCCTGAACTTGAACAAACTTGAATTTTCTGATTCTAAGATAACCTTCAACATGTTCTTTTATATAGGAATAAATTAAAAGAATATGAAGAATAAGGTGTAAATGATGCATTTTGTAAAAAAAAAAGGTGCCTTGTGTGTGGGTGTGTAGAAAGTCTAACCTAGGCACAATCTCAACACCTCATTGTTAGGCACACTCACATAAAAAAAAAAAAAATTAAAAAGAATGAATTAAAATGATATGATGATGTGACCTTTTTATTTTTTTTTTAATTTATTAGATTTGTGTGTGTGTGCCTAAACAAAATTAATTTGTGGTTGTGTCGATAGAAGAATGCCTCGTGGGTGTGTTCTCATGGGATCAATATATTTTTATTACCAAGATAGAATCATGCCCTTGAGGCCTATCATTACTCTCCTTATAAATATGAGATACAACAATATTCATATTCTTCGAGAAAGTAAAACAGTTGCTCATGATCCATCTAGTTTTGAGCGATTTTATTTAATCCTTATTTTAAAATTAATGGTTTTTGTGTTTTATTGAATACCGTTAATTTTGATTTGTCTCGATAATTTATTAAACGATTTTAGATTTTTGTAAAACTTAACATATATGATATATATGATATAAACTTTCAATCTAACGATGAATTTTGTAAAATTTGTATTCGTTAAATCATTATTGAACAATGTAATATTACTTAAATGTTACACATCAGTGTAATTTAATCCATATATATATATATATATATATATATATATATATAGGGAGACTTTCAAATGAGGGGAGTAACTAATATGAGAGGATTGAATATGTACCATTGAATTAAAATGAAAGGTGTAGATTAAAAGTTTCACTCTCTAAGTCTCACATGTGCCTTCTTTCTTTCTTTTCCTACACGCCTCCTAATAAGTGCAAAAAAGTAGTAAAATCATATAGTGAATTAACTTATTTTGTAAGATATCCTTTTGAAAAATCCCAAAATCATGTAAATAGTTGTTTTTTATTTTATTTTGTTTAGTATATTTTAATCCTAACCCTTTTGATAGGTTTTTGTACTAAAAATTGAAGAAAAGCCAAAGAAACAAAATCTGCAAACTGAAGCTTGGTAGCTGAGCGACCAAGTGGTAGCTGAGCGACCAAAGGGAAGTCTTGGGCAACAAGTAGGACTTATGCACATGTCAGATAACCCCTTCACCAAGACAGGCTGGTAGCTGAGCGACCAAGTGGTAGCTGAGCGACCAAAGGGAAGTCTTGGGCAACAAGTAGGACTTATGCACGTGTCAGATAACCCCTTCACCAAGACAAGCTGGTAGCTGGGCGACCAGATGGTAGCTGAGCGGCCAACTGCTTTTCACGCCTATAAATAGCCTTGGAGAGAGACCAGTTGAAGATATGATTTTGGAGAGAAAGAAAACAGAGAAATCTGAGGTGCATTGCCTAGGAGATTGAAGGTGGATTCACACATCTTTGAGACATCAAGGGTGATGTTCATTCACTCCTATTTTCCTCATCTTTGTAAGCTCACCATGTGTAACTAAATCTATTGTTGTTAGGATTAGATGTAGCTTGTTTATGAATATTTACAACTCTTAATCATGTTATGATATGTTCTAATTCATTCATCATTATTGGTGTTATCTTTGATCTTCATGTTTAGCTTTTGATTTAAATTTATAGACATATAATGTTTGAATCAAGAATTTAAAGATAATCACCTATTAAACCCTAATTTCTAGACATAGATTTAGGATTAATATTCACTTTTTGTATTGGGATTTAATGCTTTTGTGTTGTTTGAATTATCCGAGACATCGGAGTTTGAATAATGTAATTAGTCGTTATATTGATTAATTGTTGAGACATCGAGGGTTAATAAATATAACGTGATTCTCGTCGTTATCTGGACACAGAAACATACGTGAGCAATACGTGATAATATTGATGAATGGTTAAAATATATCTAACTGATTTAGAAACGTAGATACGAGTAAATGAGTAAAGTCTAATCCCGACAACCTTTTCTCTTTGAATTCTAAACCATTTCTTTACCATCACTATATTTTCTTACTTTTACATAAACAAACATCTTTAATCACTTTACTTAAAATTATATTAATTGTTGAACGGCATCGATATCGCACCAGTCCCTGTGGAGACGATAAAAATATACTTACTTTTGTACCACAACACCTCCTTCTTTCGTCCCTACCCTTTCCCCTTCCTTTGTTCTCTTTCTAACAAACGTGATTTTGTCTGCTCCGTGATTCATTCATTCTTCCTACTTCCTCCCAACAATGGATAATCAACAAACTCAATATCTTGCAAATTCATTGTCATGGTTCCTGTTATCTAAATCAATGTCAATTGAAGATTCTTAATTTTTCATCGATTGAAATTAACTCAACATCTACAAAAACATGAGTTTTATTTTAAACCTTCACACCATAATCATAAAAGGGAAAAAAAGGATAATTTGACAATGTACCGAATCTGGTTCTCTCCTCCATCTAGAGCCGTCAAAACGGGCCGACCCGAATAGCCCGAATTTTTCCCGGGTCTGCGCCTTATAATTTGAAGAAATTTGCTATTAAGGCCCCCTACTTGCTCCCAAGCCCCCATAAAATCCCAAAATACTCCTGAGGACGTGATCACATAATTTATCCGGGCCTTTTTAGCCCGGTCCAATGTGGCCCGGAAAAAATATGGGCTAGCCTGAATGGGCCGCCCGTCGGCCCGAATAAACTACAATTAAAACATTATATTTTTATATGGGTTTGAAGGTATGTTTATTAAAGGTCTATTATTTTTCAAATGTTTCATTAACCAAAAAATTCATAGTATATCTTTATTTTTAACAACCAATTTTTTAATTTTTATTTTGTAGAACTAGATGATCACCAATAATATTGATAAATATAATGGAAATTTATGAAGATTGACCAAGTCATTAAGATGGGTTTTTTAAAAAAAAATTGAATTTGAACTTTGCTTTGAAAAATTTAAACTAAGTTTATGTTATTTTGATGAATTTGTAGGAATTTCGATAATTTGAACTTCGTTTGTATTATTAGTCAAGTGGCTTGTATTTTTTTTGTTGCCGTTGTTTGATCATATCACGGCTTGGTTGATTGGTTTGTTTCTCTTATGCTTTGCGTTTGTGATAAAAAAAAACGGGTTGTTTAACGATTTCTCATGTGCTTGGCGCTTGCAATGGTTTATATTAATTTGAATGTCTACTTTTGATATGCATAGTAGTAAAGCAAAAGCAAAAAAAAAAAAAAGGCCCGAATGCACGATCCGGGCTGGACTCGGACCTTATTTTGGAGGTCCGTTTTTCATCCGGACTTTTTAAGCCCGACCCGATGTGGCCCGCGGCCCAACCGGACCACCCGTTTTGACAACTCTAATCATAGCAATATGAGTTTTTTTCTAATTAAAAATTCATCATTTTTAAATCTTCAAGGTCACAACATTTGTTTCATCTGTTGGTGGTCGATTAAAAAAACCTGAATTTAGTGTTTTTACAATGAATTTTATAATTATAGAATGAGAAGTAGAGAACCTTTTATCCCAAAATTGATTTCACAATGATTTAACAGTAGAGTCATGATTATTAAGAAAAATAGCGGATGTGTAGGAAGGAAGTAAACACAATTAATTTTGAAAGAAAAATGAAACAGAAAGGACAAGAAAGGGTGAAAAGGGATGAGAGCAGTAATCGTGTGTGTGCAGTTGTAACTATTTCATTTTATCAAGGGTTGTGATTTAACCCTCTCATTCTTTACCGAATAGTCGTATTACAAAATCCACCGTTGGATTCAAAGCTATTACTATATAGATCATGTCTATAAAATTTAACGTCAATCGGAAATCCAACTTGACGCAACACCCTCTCAGGTAAATATCTGACCTTAATCGGCTCACACCTGCAGGTGGTGATCCTCATAACACTTGATGTGATGTCGTACGGGAGGACTCGATCGATCAACAATCACATAGCCAGCTCATTTGTCTACCCTTTAGTTTATATAATACTTGCAGGCGCGGTACAAATCCTCATTGTATCTCTCTGCGCTTCAACTACCAATGTTCTCAAAATGATTATAGATCTAAGCTTACAAATCATCAATAAAGTACAATGTAATTAAAATCAATCTAAAATTAAAATAAATTAATTCAACTTAAATTAAAACAAACTAAATTCATTCAAACTAAAATGAAACTAAATTTAATCAACCTAATTTAAGTAGTTAAGTATTTAAAATCAATGTTACCTGCAGCAGTATCATGTAGACAGCCGCATATTTGCAGAAGGGGACAATGACATTTGACAACTCCCGGTATAGGAATTTCAGTGCAGTAGTGCCCCAAGCATAGTCGTCAACCTGATCCAGCTCCTTAAATTAAGTCAAGTATGTCAGGTCGACTCTGTTGAATACCTGGTTGATAGGGTGAAACTTCGTTCTTTGAAGTGGTATCTAGTCCAAAACCCTACATCCCCTTGCTCTTTTTATGAGTGAGAGGTGCAACCTACTTTGTGTTGGAACCATTAGAGTCATGTGTGGTGGTGCTCCTGAGCCTTGGTGATCTTGCAGGGGTATTGGCTTTCTTTTTGCTTTCTCTTCTTGATTTCTTCTTTTTTCTCTCTTCTTGGCCGACAAATGTTTGGAGTTTTGGTGGCTCTCATTCTAGTTAGGGTCGCCATATGAGTTTTTTTTATCTTTGAGCTTCTTTTTTTTACTTTGGGGCTCGGTACTTCTTGTACTCCCTTTTTGTGAACTCTTTTGGTGTAATCATTATTTCTTATTTATATATAATATAACTATATTTGTCATTCAAAAAAAAAAAGTATGTCAGGTCGACGTAATTCTTTGCTTTGTTGGAGAAGATGGTGGTTCCAACCAAAGGGAGGAGGTATATGCCCTCATCATGTACCCCTTATACCTCTCAACGGTGGGGGTCATCCTTGTCTGTGTAAGCTTGCTTCATTACTTTCAGGTGCTTTGTAATCAATTCCTTCAAATAAACGAATTTTACGTGCACCTTTAGTCTTCCTCACTTCCGACTCAACTTCATTGGATGTCGACCCAAGCAAAGTGATCATCATCTCAACAACAGTGGTCTTGGTGGGGAACCCTTTATGATCCAGTAGATGACCCTCAACGGGGATATGAAGTAAACATAACACAGTTAACTAATTATTAAATAAATCTACACTTGAAATTAAAATTCATATCGACATCATCATTAATTAATATTGACAATTATGCAACATTAAATTTTAATTTTTTTTTTACTTACATGTGAATCGTATATCGGCCGATATGGTTTACATAACTAGTCAAAACTGATGTGTATGACAACCCGCCAGGAAACTCGCTTGGCATAGAAAACCCTTCGTAAGGATCTCCATCAGCTCTTCTTCCTCTTCCATTTCGCAATCATCTCCCTCCTCCGTAACATCATGTTCACGAGCAACCTGAGCAGGGTCAGCATCACCAGCTGCCTCAGGCTGAGGTTGTGGCTATGATAGAATTTCTCTTTAGATTTGTTGAATTTGCTACTGTGATGTTATTAAAAAAACACAAAAACAAAATTTCAATTTCCCTAAAATAACCACACGTTCAAAAACCAAAAACAGAAAATAAAATCAAATTGGGGGTGAAGAAACACCTCTGATAAAAATTTGTTACAAAATTGAGTATCAATAAAATTTAATTCCATTCATTTGATAATTTCAATTAAATTTTAGTTTCCATTTCAAGATTCAAAGTCAAATCTAGACCTTCATCTGCTTTTCAGTTATGGAACGAGCTAACGCAGGCGATCTGTTCTCACGCCGACGAATAATGACGACGAAGATGAGAAGGAAGAAGACATGTTCTGGGAACGCATGAGTAAGGGATTTTGAAATAAGCTAATTGCAATTAAGATGATGAGGAAGAAGGTAGCATCATCTTTTGTACCAATTCTAAATTCTAATGAAGCAAACACCAAATTATGACAATGATGGGTTGAAGTAGAAGAAGATGAAAAGTTGGGATTGGAAGAAAAAATAGAATAATTAATCATTGTAATTGATCTATCAACTGCTAATATTGGCTATTGAAAGCAAAAGTTAAATCCCCAATTTATGAAATTGGATTCAATCCAAAAGACAAACACCAAATCAATTGAAATATGAGACTATAAGAATGATGACTGATGCACGAGGATAAACATAGAAGAATGAAGAGATATGGAGAGAGAGGCAACAAAGAAGGAAGAGAGAGAAGTTGAAGGCTTGTGATAGAGTGTTAATTGATACACTTTTAATGTTTTAATCTCAATCATTTATTTTAATCTAATGGTTATTATTCATTCTTATATTCTCATATATCTTTATCATTCTTATACTATATATATATATATATATATATATATATATATATATATATATATGGCTAATGCTACGGTGGACCACCTACATAAGTGGTCCACCGTGGATAAGTGATTTACCGAATATGAATTTTACAAAATTCATCGTTGGATTGAGAGTTTATATCGTATAGATCATCCATAAATTTTTTAAATTTTTTTGAAAATCATTTGATATGTTATTGAGACACATCAAGATTTATGTTATTTGATAAACCGTTAATCTTGATGTGTCTCAATAACATATCAAATGATTTTCAATTTTTCTAAATTTTTCTATGGATGATCTATATGATCTAAACTTTCAATCCAAACGGTGAATTTTGTAAAATTCGTATTCGTTACAGTGTTATTCGTGACTAGTCCACCATGGACCACTTGATGAAGTGGTCCATATTAGAATTTACAATATATATATATATATATATATATATATATATATATATATATATTGTGATTAATTTTATTCATACATGTGTTGGCTACGTTGTGATAAGTATATCTACAATTAAAATATTGATATTTTGACAATAAATATTGATATTACTTATTAATTATTTTTGAAAAAGCATAGTATTTTAGTATGATGATTTATTTAAAAGACATGCCTTACCTTGCTAGCCTTGTGATCGTATGTAATGCATGTGCAAAGCCATTTAAATTCCCAATTTTTGACTTTCAATCCAATTTTGACTCCAATTATATTATTATTATGCACATAATTCCTTAATTCCCTCTACATCTACAACCAATAGCACGAGATTGCCTCAGCTTGTATATGCCCTTGAGCAGTGCTACACGGTACGAGAGCGCAACATGCACGACCGAACATGATAACATATTGCAATTACCATTAATCAACAAAAACATTGTAACATATTGCAATTACCGCAGCATCGTGCATGGGCGACGAAAAAAAGTGTCGTGCAATGTATCATTTTCCTATGCGCTTCTCTACTAACAAAGGAAAGTCTTTAATCAAAATAATTGCAATTAATTAGGCACTAATTGCAAAAAATAGGGTAACGTGTATTGAATTATTGTGCACAATAAAGTGAGACATATTCCTCCCTCTTCTTCATACATATTTGGCGGTTTTCTTTTTCTTTCACACAAAAAATTAAACAATTCATTTCCAAATTAAAATTATTTAGTTCACAAAACTTATCATCTAATCAAACAAATGATCTTACGCCATTTTTTAGCAGCACCTCTCCTATTGTTCATCACATTAATATTTTCCAATGTCCTGATCATCAACCTTTATTTTAAGCCTCATTCTCTTCTACTCTAAATTGTTGGGTTCACGACATGCGACTCTTAATTTTCAACTGTTAATCGTCGAAACGAACTCTATAGTAAAGGATATCACACGTGCACTGTAGCTGCGAAAATGATGAGTTGTGCTAGGAATGCAAAGCAGTTAAGGTAAGAGTTTTTTTCCTCATACATTCATACTATATAGGAATTGTGGTAGAATCTTTATCTTTTAGAAGATATTAAATAAAAAGAAAATAATTCAAAGAAATTAATTTGATTATTTTTGTGTAATTATTGTGTGGTTTTTTGTGAGAAGTTAATTTTTTATTTTATGTTGTTGTTGTCATTGCCAATCGTATTTGATATTGTTAATTGATGTTGTTAATAAGTCGTTGCTAATGATGTTGATATTATGTGGTTGCTAATGATGTTGTTATTATGAAGTTGTTAATGATGTTGACCTTAAGCCTATCTTAGTTGTTGTTTATTGGTGTAGTCGAGTCTTAGTATATGATCATGCATCCATGCATGTGTCCAATGAAGTTGAGTTAATGAAGTTGAGATGACTTTGAAATGATGTAGTGTCCATCATCAGGCCCGGTTCTGAGGGTAGGCAATGGGTGCAATGGCCTGAGGCCCAATATTTTAAGGGGCCCAAATTTTTTTATACATACCTATTAATATAAAAATAAAATAAAAGTAATAATATTTTAAAAAAATATATATGATTAGGCCAAGGAAACATGTGTAGGATTATTAAAGAAAATATCATTAAAGGGCCCAATATTGGTAGAAAATATAATTAGGTATAATTAGTAGGATTATTAAAGAATAATTAGGCAGAGAGTTTGATTAATGCACTAGAAAGTTTTGAATTTTTGTTTGGTATGGTTATTTGGTACGACATTTTATTTGATATTAATATGGTCAATAAAAAGTTGCAATCTAAATCTATGTGCATTGATGCTACTTGAGATCATCAATGTCACAAGAAAGATTGAACGGTTTGGCAACTTTGTCAATTGAGAAAGATATGTTGGCGGACATTGATGTTGATGGGTTTATCAATGATTTTGCATTTCAAAATGCTCGAAAAAATCACTTCATATAAATTTTTAAGTAATTTTTTTTATATTTTTTAAAATTTATTATGTATTAATGCTATATATATTGAATGAAAGATGTTTTTTTTTATGTTTGGCCTAAGGCCCATAAAATATCAGGAACGGGACTGTCCATCATGACATAAAACTGAACATGACGTCATGAAATAAAATTGAACATGGCGGAAAATTGGACATATGTTTATCCTAAATTTTTTACGGATAAATGGTACCACTTGCATTTAGAGAGTTTATGATTGCACCTCATACATTATATGTGTGTTGTTAAAATATGAATATGTTTGCTATCCTTGAGTTGGTGTTTTGATGATGTTTATGATGTGCTTAATTGTTTAGATGTTGATATTTGTTACATTCCAGTGCTATGTGATTTTGACGTGTTTCCCTATATAATTGATTACGATTTATCCGTATACTCTTATGAAAAATAATTAAATATATTTTTTAAAAAGTCTTTTGATTGGTGAAGTGCTTTACTATTATTTCATGACATTTTTCTAATGGTGAATATGATTCAATTTGGATAAGAAAATTGACTTTTTCATTTAACATTTTAGGTATTGAAGAAGATGCTTGTTTGATGATTTGATTTGATTTGAAGCATGTGCGGGGAAAAACTGGGTTTTTTTTTTTTTTTTAAATTAAAAACTTTAGGAAATGATTAGTCCGTTGAGACGCCTATTTTATTTGTAATTATTTTGTAAGTAAAGTTATTTTTAATAATTCATTTATTAAAAATTCGGGCTGTTACACAATGTCACAACAAAATAGAAAAATCATTCTGCACCATTATCGTTCTCTTTCTAGAAAGCGAAATTAAACAGATTGTTCGCTTTCTATAAAGCGAGTAGCCCCAGTCGCAAAAAAAAAAAACACTCAGGAAAACGCAAAAAATAAAATGGAAATTCAAGTTTACCCAATGTTTATCTTCACTTGTATGATGATTTCGACCCTAATAGAGCAATAAACCTTCGATTTTGACGAACGTTTGGAGTGATGTGGGTTTGCACGATTTTTTTTCTTCTTTTGTAACTGATGAAGTGGGGGGGTGGGGGGGGGGGGGGGGTGGGGAAGCGGGCGTTGCTTATATAGGACCACAATTCGCTATCTAGAAAGCGAATGGATAAGTGAATTTTCGCTTTCAAGAAAATGAATGTGCATTTTTAAAAATTGTTCATCGGAGGTGGACACATTCTAAACGGTCTTTTTTATTATACACTCGCTTTGTAGATAGGGAAAAGTGCTCGTATACTAAATGACGAGGATGGCACAATTGTAATTTCAGGGGGTGACGAAGGAAAATTGAGGGGCCGCGAAAAGTACATCTCTTTTTTTTTACAAGGTTTCATGTAATCTTTTATGGCCCAAGCCCACACATATGTTCACTTATATATAAAGTATACCACAAAACCTAAAAATTAATCTCTCATCTATTATCAAAGAGGCAGCCGTCACCCTATGTAATCTCTCATCTCTCTCCTTTGTTATGTAGCTTCTTTTCTTTTTTCTATTCCATTATTTCATTTTATGTCTTCCCATTCTTCTTCAAGCTTCTTCTTAGATCCACACGTGCATGCTATAAAACATCAAATCTACTTCTTCTTTATCTAAAGTGGAGCTTGTTTTTTATTTTCAAAGAAAAATGTTATACAACCTTCAAAATTGGACAAATCGCCGATTTTTTTGGTTTATTCTCGCTATCAACTAGTTGTCTAGTTCATATACTGGCTCTATGGCACAACGGCTTACTATGTATTTTTGATCGGATCAAGGTTTGCTTCCTGATTCAATCGGCTGAATCGGCCTGTCAGATGTGGTTTTTTCTTACATAGGTCGAGACTATTTTATAATTTTAGAACATAAAGAGATATTTTATTTTTAGTTATTTGAGAATAATTTATAGTTTTAAAAATCATGTTCTCAAAATTTGTGTTCAATGTTTATGCCCATATTCCTTATTTGTTTTAATTTCTCAATTTCTTATTTATGTGTCATTAAAGATTTGATTTTTTTTTCCATAATAAATTGATTTGATATTTTATTTTATTTTCAAATAAATATATTGACTTATACCGAGAAAGTATTCTTTTAAATAAATTCAAAACAAGAATATATGTTTGATTTTAATATTTATGGGATTGAAATATTTATTTAGTAAAATTTATATATTCGGTGATTAATTTATGTGAGACAACTTTATATCTTATATTCTCAAGATTTGACCATAAAATATTATTTTTGTATGTGTCTTGAAGTAACACTAATGTGAATTATTATCTTACAAGTGTTATAGTGTGAAATTAATTTAGGTTCAATTTATGTTATTATTATGGCACCAAATATTATGTAAATGGATTGATATAAATTCATTGTTTGGTGGTTATTTCATTCCTAGTAATGAGATATTATCAAAATAAATGTTTTGAGTAATTCTTAAGGCAATTTAAATTTCACATGAGTCTTGTATTTTGATATAACAGATTGATGTTGGTTTATGAATCACTTGGGAGGACAATGGGTAAGCTTATGCGATATTTTCGTCAAGTCATAAAGCTTAGTAACTCTACATACAAGGATGAAAATCATTCTCTCCGAGGTTAGATGTAATTGTATTTTTTTTTATCAATTAGATGATGATGTAATTGTATTATTTTATACCTTTTATGACTAATTATATAATTGCATATAAGGAGAAATTTCTTTAAGATACCATCTATTTCTTTTTTTAAAAATGTGCACTTACATATTTAAAATGAAATTATTTTCTAGACTGTATTTTTAAATTTATAACTTTTGAATCTTTTATAGATTTCTAGTTAATATGCTCCATTAATAAAAAAAAAAATTGTTGATAGTATTTCAAATAAAATTAATATGAGAGTTATATTCTGGAAGATTATGCCGTCTTTCTTAATTTGTTGTTTTTTTGGTAAGTTAATTTATATTATTTGCACCTATCTATCATGGATAAAGTCGTAATTTTATTTAGTAATATAATAATTATTATTTTTTGATAAATTAGGAGCCTCTAGTTATCTAATATAATTAAATTTATTTTATTGTAATTACACCAATTATAATCTCACTTATCATGTGTTCAATTATGCAAATTAATATTATTTTTATCATAGTAATGTATAAGAGAAAAAAGAATACAAGCAGACGGTAATGATGTATTATTTATTAGGCTTTTGTTTTTTATTGGACTGTGATGCATGGACCGTGATACATGATTAAGTCCAATGAAAAGTCATTACTATTAAATATTTAACTATATAATTACCATCTCACCAAATAGTTATCATATGACTCGAAATCTAATAACGAAGGCTAATGGCAGTGAGGGGTAATCATCCCCTCACTTCCATTCCTCACCTTAATATATCATAATTTATATCTATATTTATATGATTGATAAAATCCAACACAAAAATCATTATAGTTCACATTTTACAATGGACAATCTAACATTGGTACCATTTTTATTTTAGTAGGAAAAAAAAAAGTTGTAGATATATATAGCAATCAACTTCTTCATGATATGCTTGATATCATATCCAAGAAACTACCAAGTTTTAACGACTCTTTAATTTTTTAGCGGCTTGCATGGAGTGGGTAAGTATTTCATTAAATTTACTAGAGAAAATTCTTAGAGTCACAATTATCATTGGTTGTACAAAATACTACAAAGTACAAACCTAACAAATATTAATCTTTTTATAGCATACTTGAAAAACGAGGCTAAAACTCAAAAATGAGTTTTTTTTAGAGCTTATCATATTCTAATTCGACTATTGGATATCTGATCATGGCAGCTGCCAACAATACATTTCAGTTAATGAATTGATTTATAAGAAAATAGAAGATCATTTATACCTCATTAGTTGGAAAGCATTGACTTATTTTGTATGTTGTGTCTTAAATGGATTCAAAAGCGATTAAGACGCAATAAACAAAATAAGTCAAATCCTTTTCAACTAATGTGGTATCAATGGTCTTCTGTTTTCTTGTAAATGGATTCATTAGCCGAATTATATTGTCGGCACTTGCCATTATCATATATCCACTAGACGAACTAGAATAGGATAAGCCCCAATAATAACTCCTCTTAGAGTTGTAAGCTCGTTTTTCGGTTATGCTATAAAAAGAGTAAAATTTCTTAGCATTAGAAGTAGTTTGTACAACCAATGGTGATTGGGACTCTAGGAATTTTCTCCGATAAATTTTATGATTTTTCCTCCACTTCTTGCAAGCCGTCGAAAAATTGAAGAGATCGTCAAAACTTAGTAGTTTTGTGGAAATGAAATTAAGCACATCCCAAGGAAATGGACTAAAATCCACAACTTCTTTCATATTTTTTTATGTGCTGCAATGGGAATGTTAAGTGATTTCCAATGTTAGATTGTCCATATCATAATTAATCATTATAAACCATTCAAAAGAATAATAATTAATCATTATAAAATGTGAACTATCTTAATTTTTGTCCTTCGAAGTTAATGACTATAAAGACTTTCAAATATAGATAGATAGTACAAAAGCTAAAACTAACAAAAAAGAACCAAAATCAAATTTCCTATGTTTCAAGTAAATTTTGTTATGGACTAAATTAGAAAAGGTAAATATTAGCATAACCAAAATTTTCTTTCATCCCCTTTTTTTGAATATGGATCCTCTTCTTCTGAAGCCTCTACATCACTCTCTCAATCATGAGTATGTGTGTTTGGTTGGGAGTTTTTGGAGGGGAGG
This sequence comes from Trifolium fragiferum, assembly GCA_954870985.1. Classification (NCBI taxonomy): domain Eukaryota; kingdom Viridiplantae; phylum Streptophyta; class Magnoliopsida; order Fabales; family Fabaceae; genus Trifolium; species Trifolium fragiferum. The sequence continues at coordinate 17,981,300 of OX940793.1, read as the reverse complement.
GGAGAGGAAGTGAGGTAATATTTTAAATGAAATGTGTTTGGTTCAATTTTTAGGAGGGGAGGGGAGGGAAGAGGAGGTGAGCAAAATCCTTCGTAAACTCAATTTTTGCTTCCCCCAAATTGGGGGGATTTGGAGGGGAGGGGAGGCAAGTCATATTATTACAATATTAATTATATTGACATTTTTAACCTCATATTTATTATAAAATACCAAAATTATCCTTATCTACATTTTTTTTTTTATATTGCTAACTTCCTAATTCTTTCATGACTTGTTGCCAAGTTGATTATTATTATTATTATTATTATTATTATTATTATTATTATTATTATTATTATGAGCGTATTATTATTATTATACATAACTATTTTCTTTTGACAATTTTGTTAACTATTTTCTTCCAGACTTTGTTTTTACGTTTTTTTTTAACCATGCTTGCTATACAATTTATTTGTTTATAAAAATGTCCATACAAATTTGTTTACGTCGATTAACCAATTTATTTGTTAGGTTGTATATATTGCAACACTTGCATGCTCTTTTTTATCTATATAAAATTAATTTAATTATTTGTATATCTGTTCAAAAAATTTAATTATTTGTATAAAATTTAATTTTATCAATTTTTTATGAAATTAGATCAATAATCAAGAACAAAAAATTATTATCAATAAAAAATTTAATTTATGGAGTTTTTTAGCCTATTAAGTTTTTATATTTAATTATTTATAAAGTGAATAATTTTAAAATTATAAAACTTTTACTATAAAATTATAAGGATAAAAAAATAATTTAGTTTTGTCATCCCTCCCCTCCTCTCGTGAACCAAACACATTTGTACTTAAAATTCATTCGCTCTCCTCCCCTCTTTTGAACCAAACATATAAATCATTAAAAATTTCTCCTCCCCTTCCCTCCCCTCCCCCTCATTAAAATCCCTCCCCTCCCCTCCCTCTCTTTTGAACCAAACAGTTGACTTTCATTAAACTTTTACATATAGCGCTATAGAAAAACATCGTCAACATTGACTTTCATTTTTGGTTCCATCTCATTTCATTCATAACTTATCGATATCTCTTTATTTTCATAAATTTCAGGTACATGATCAGTTCTTCTGGAACTTAAAAATCAATCACATCAGACAACTCTTTAAGAAAATGTATTAATCTCTAAGTGAAATATGTTCATTCAAAATTTTCTTTAATCCCTTTTTATTGAATATGGATCCTCTTCTTCTGAAGCCTCTACATCACTCTCTCAATTATGAGTATAAGTCATTAGATATATTTGGTGGTTGTTATATAAAAATAATAAAATTCATGATTCATCAAATCTAAAAATAATAAAAATAAAAGATACAGTTAAGATATGCATTTAAGTAGGTAACATAAATTTTTTGTATCATTATATCTGTTTTGCAATTTTCACCCTGTCTTTCTGAGTTCAAAACAAACAACGAAATTAAACAATTTTTTAAAGTCCATCTCGTATTGCAATTTTAAATTAATTTAAAATGAAACGTAAGTACATGTTTGAAAAAATATGAAGGAATTGATCAAAAAATTGCTTTTCACAAGGTGATGCACAAGCACATATTTCTTTAATTATAATTTTTAGAACTTGGATGAGTATAAAAAGTTGATGATGAGTGTTGTTTATCCAATTCCAACGTGATAATAAGAAATGCGTAGGGATTAATGTAAAAAAAAGTTAAAAAAAATAGCACAAATGTGTAGGCATGTGTTAATTAAGTCGAAAGAAGAAAAAAAATTGTGATTTGATGTTGATTTCTATATGAAATATATCAAGCACAATTTAATATAGATATTGGTAGTATTTTTATATTAAACATGCTTTTATGTAACAAAAAAAAACATGCTTTTATTGTTTTCCATTCACAATTGTCGGATATATATCTAAGAGCTTATAAACATGGTTGAGAGACTAATGTAGAAGCTTAGGAGAGAATTTGGATCCCTTTTTATTTAGAAACATGTAAGCTTATTTATTCTCACTAAAATTTGATTTTCCATAAACTATGCAACCATCATCGGTGAAAGTTTTGTAAGGTAGTTATTGATTTCATTCATCCATTCTGGGTCAATTATAACTGCACATATTTTTTCTTCCATTTTGGGTCTTTATGTTTGCTAACTTTGACAACTCATCCACTTTGGTATTTTCGCCTCAAGGGATATTTGGTTGATCTAACTCTTCTGAATAACTAGCTTGACCTTATTTAGGTAAACGGTTTACTTGATTAACCACAAGTTGTGACTCACTATTAACTTGGAGTTAATCGTCTTATGGTTTCTGTGAAGAATGACCTTGAAAACTCAGAAACGTAAAAATTGCAGCAGGTTGGCGTTGGGCGCGGAGCAGGTGGCGCCATGCGCCAGGAGCAGGCCAGAAACCTCTGTTGGCTCTATCTCTCGCGCGTGGCATGTGGCGCGGGGCGTGGCCTCGCGGAGGCTTATATATACAGCATGCTTTCTGATGTTTTGTATGAGTTTTTTAGAGTTTGTAGCCAATCAAAAGACTAGGGTTTATAGAGAATTTCTCTTGGCAATAATTCTAAGGATTGAGAATTGATTCAACACCTTGGAATACTTTGTAATTGTATTTCTTGGTCATGGGAAGAAATTCGGGACTTGGGTAGAATAGGTTTGAAGACTATTTCTTGTAACCCTTGTTTTGGGATTTCGTTGTAACTGAGACATTTGATTGATAAGGAAGAAAGGAGAGTTGCCCTCTCCCCCGGACGTAGGTTCATTAACACCGAACCGGGTAAACAAACGAACGTGTCTTTTACTTTTCGCCGTTGATATTGTTTGTGACTAATATTGTCATTCTCGCTTGTTTGATTGCTCAATTCAATTTGCTTCTCACATTAAAGGTTATTGGTGTGGTTCAGTACGAATTCACAACAATTGGCGCCCACCGTGGGGCAAAGGATCAAACGAATTGAGTATCATGGGTTCTAAGTGGGACATCGAGAAATTTACCGGGAGTAATGACTTCGGTCTGTGGAAGGTAAAGATGAGGGCAATACTAACTCAGCAAAAATGTGTAGAGGCGTTAAAGGGTGCGACACAGATGTCGGCAACTCTCTCTGATGCGGAGAAGACCGAGATGGATGAGAAAGCACTTAGTGCTATTATTTTGTGCCTCGGTGATAAGGTGCTAAGGGAGGTTGCCAAGGAGAAGACTGCGGTTGAGATGTGGACCAAACTTGACTCATTGCATATGACCAAGTCCCTGGCACATAAGCAACTACTGAAACAACAACTGTACTTTTTCCGTATGGTTGACAACAAGCCAATGGTGGAGCAATTGGTGGAGTTCGGCAAAATTGTCGACGATTTGGCGAACATCGATGCAGTTCTTGAAGATGAGGATAAGGCTTTCCATTTGCTGTGTGCGTTTCCAAAGTCACTAGAGAATCTCAAGGATGCTTTGCTTTATGGCAAAGAGGGCACTATTACCTTGGAAGAAGTCCAATCGGCTCTGAGAACCAAGGAACTGACAAGGTTTAGAGACTTGAAGGTTGACGATAGTGGAGAAGGCTTAAATATCTCAAGGGGCAGGAGTGAGAACCACGGTAAAGGAAAAGGGAAGAAGCACAGGTCTAAGTCTAGGCCTAGAGATAATGGTGACACAACAAAATTCAAGTGTTATCATTGCCACACACCAGGTCACTTCAAGAAGGACTGTCCTCAGAGAGGGGGTGGTGGCGGTAATGGTGGTACTTCGTAAGCTCAGATCCCTGCTAGTGAAGAGGAAGGTTATGAGAGTGCAGGAGCACCAACTGTGACTAATTGGGAACCTGAGAAAAGCTGGGTCATGGACTCAGGATGCTCATATCACATCTATCCGAGAAAGGAGTACTTTGAGACCTTGGAATTGAAAGAAGGTGGAGTTGTGCGTCTTGGTAACAATAAGGCGTGCAAGGTTCAAGGTATGGGTTCTATCCGACTGAAAATATTTGATGACCGTGACTTTCTTTTGAATAATGTGAGGTATATCCCTGAACTTAAGAGAAATTTAATTTCCATAAGTATGTTTGATGGTCTAGGGTATTGCACTAGAATTGAACGTGGAGTGATGAGAATTTCTCTTGGTGCATTAGTAATAGCCAAAGGGTCTAAAATTAATGGTCTTTATATTTTAGATAGTTCCACTGTTATTTCTAATGCATTAGCTGTTAGTGTAGAAACTGAGGACATAACTAAACTATGACATTTGAGGTTGGGGCATGTCAGTGAGAGAGGTTTAGTTGAATTAGCTAAACAGGGCTTGCTAGGAAAAGAGAAATTGAACAAACTAGATTTCTGTGATAACTGCACACTAGGCAAACAACACAAGGTGAAGTTTGGGGTGGGAGTGCATAAATCTAGTAGACCATTTGAGTATGTTCACTCAGACCTTTGGGGTCCAGCGTCTGTTTCCACTCATGGGGGAGGTTCATATTTTCTTAGCATTATTGATGATTATTCTAGAAGGGTATGGGTTCACAATATTAAAAATAAGAGTGACACTTTTGAAAAGTTTAAGGATTGGCATACTCTAATAGAAAATCAAACTAGAACTAAACTGAAAGTTTTGAGAACTGACAATGGCCTGGAGTTTGTTTCAGAGCAGTTTAATGAGTTTTGCAGGAATAAAGGTATAAAGAGACATAGAACCGTTGCATACACACCGCAATAGAATGGTCTTGCTGAAAGAATGAACAGGACCTTGTTGGAGCGGGTGAGGTGTATGGTGTTGGGAGCTGGACTACCGAAAAGTTTCTGAGGAGAAGGTGTTAGTACTGCAGCATATTTGATCAACAAATGTCCAGCAACAGGTATTGATCTGAAGACACCTATGGAGGTTTGGAGTGGCAGGCCGGCAGACTACTCCAACTTGAAAGTCTTTGGAGCTCTAGCGTATGCACATGTCAGACAAGATAAACTTGATGCTAGAGCTGTAAAGTGTGTGTTCATTGGTTATCCTGAAGGTGTGAAAGGTTACAAGCTGTGGAAGATGGAACCTGGAGGATCTAAATTTATTATAAGCAGGGATGTTACTTTTGATGAGACCCGTATGGGGATGAAGTGCAAAGACCTGGAGACTAGACCAGAAACGGGGGTAGAGAGAATTCAGTTTGAGGTGGAGCCTTCCACTGATGAGAGGGAAGAAGAGGAAGATGAGACTCAAGTACCTGTGGAAAGTGGAAGCCAAACAATAATTGCTCCGGACTATCAGCTAGCACGAGATAGGGAGAGGAGAGTTATTACTCCACCTAATAGATACGGTTATGCTGACCTTATTTGTTATGCTTTGAATGCAGCTGAAGAGGTGCAAGACTCAGAACCAAAGAACTTCAGGGAAGCATCAGAAAGCATAGATAGTAAAGACTGGCTGAAGGCAATGGAAGAGGAAATGCTTTCATTGGAGAAGAACCAGACTTGGGAGCTTGTTCCACTACCTAAGAACAAAAGGGTAGTTGGTTGCAAGTGGGTGTTCAAAAGAAAAGAAGGTATACCAGGGGTCGAAGCACCAAGGTATAAAGCGAGACTTGTAGCCAAGGACTTTACACAGGTGGAAGGTATTGACTACAATGAAATCTTCTCACCTGTGGTGAAGCATTGTTCTATAAGGGTACTTATGGCAATTGTGAACATGTATGATCTTGAGTTAGAACAGATGGATGTGAAGACCGCTTTCTTGCATGGTGAACTAGAAGAGACGATCTACATGCAACAACCTGAAGGTTTTGTGGAAGACAACTCTAAAGTTTGTTTGTTGAAGAAATCTTTGTATGGGTTGAAGCAGAGTCCAAGGCAGTGGTATCGTCGGTTTGATGATTTCTTATTGAAGACTGATTTTGCGAGAAGCAACTATGACAGTTGTGTGTACATGATGAAGAGGAATGAGAAAGTCATTCTCTACCTCCTTCTTTATGTAGATGATATTCTTATTGCAAGTTCTGACAAGCATGAGATTCAACAGCTCAAGGTGAAACTAAATGGTGAATTTGAGATGAAGGATCTTGGTAATGTGAAGAAGATACTTGGTATGGATATTGTGAGGGATCGGAGTAAAGGTGTGTTGTTCTTATCTCAGCATGATTATTTGAAGAAAGTGGTGGAGCAGTTTAGAATGAAAGATTCTAAGATAGCGAATACCCCACTTGGTCACCATTCGAAGTTGTCAGTCAAGCAGTGTCCTCAATCCGAGGATGAGAAGCAGAAGATGGAAAGTACTCCCTATGCAAGTGGGGTTGGTAGCATCATGTATGGCATGATTTGTAGTAGACCTGATTTATTATATGCAATCAGTGTGGTAAGTCGGTTTATGGCAAATCCCGATCAGGTTCATTGGCAAGCTTTGAAGTGGGTGTTGAGGTATTTGAATGGAACCTTGAAAGGTGGTCTCAAGTATACTAGGACAAATACAGGTAATGATGCTTTGGAGGGTTATGTGGATGCGGACTATGCAGGTAATGTAGACACTAGAAAGTCTCTTTCTGGTTTTGTGTTTACATTGTTTGGTACAGCGGTAACATGGAAAGCAAACCAACAATCAGTTGTAGCCTTGTCGACGACTCAAGCGGAATACATAGCACTTGTTGAAGGGGTCAAGGAAGCCATATGGTTGAAAGGTATGATTGGAGAAATGGGGATTGGTCAAGGGTGTGTGAAGATACATTGTGACAGTCAGAGCGCCATTCATTTGGCAAATTACCAGGTGTATCATGAAAGGACAAAGCACATCGACATCCGGTTGCACTTTGTGAGAGACATGATTGAGACAAAGGAAATCATGGTGGAGAAAATTGCAACGGAAGAGAATCCAGCAGACATGTTCACCAAATCGTTACCAAGAGCTAAGTTCAAGCATTGCTTGGACTTGATTAACTTCGTCGAGGAGTAGACAGAGGTTGGAGAGGGCAGCATGGTGGTTGATGGGAAGTTGACATCACCATTGTTTTAAAGGCAAGGTGGAGATTTGTGAAGAATTGCCTTGAAAACTCAGAAACGTAAAAATTGCAGCAGGTTGGCGCTGGGCGAGGAGTAGGTGGCGCCGCGCGCCAGTAGCAGGCCAGAAACCTCTGTTGGCTCTGTCTCTGGCGCGTGGCATGTGGCGCGGGGCGTGGCCTCGCGGAGGCTTATATATACAGCACGCTTTCTGATGTTTTGTATGAGTTTTTTAGAGTTTGTAGCCAATCAAAAGACTATGGTTTATAGAGAATTTCTCTTGGCAATAATTCTAGGGATTGAGAATTGATTCAACACCTTGGAATACTTTGTAATTGTATTTCTTGGTCATGGGAAGAAATTCGGGACTTGGGTAGAATAGGTTTGAAGACTATTTCTTGTAACCCTTGTTTTGGGATTTCGTTGTAACTGAGACATTTGATTGATAAGGAAGAAAGGAGAGTTGCCCTCTCCCCCGGACGTAGGTTCATTAACACCGAACCGGGTAAACAAACGAACGTGTCTTTTACTTTTCGCCGTTGATATTGTTTGTGACTAATATTGTCATTCTCGCTTGTTTGATTGCTCAATTCAATTTGCTTCACACACTAAAGGTTATTGGTGTGGTTCAGTCCGAATTCACAACAGTTTCTTTATTTTTTCCGAATTCACTAAAGTGTGTTTTGATAATTTTGGGGAGCACGTAGTATATTGTAGACAACTTCTAGGCTTTAAATATAGGCACGACTTTGTCTAAGATGTTTATTTTTAATGTTTTTAGGCGTGCAGGAATATCTGCAAAAAAAGAGGCTCCTATGAACTTTTTGACCGACCTACATAAAAGGCGATCAACTCTCAGGCCGGCAGATATTATGGTGTATGGGTGGGTAGGTGGAAAGCATGCATGTGTGGATTTGACTGAAGTTTCGCCACTTGTTGGTTTAAGGGCCGAGACTATTAATGTGGGACAATCAACCTTCAAAGCTGCTTCAATTAAAGTGGTAAAACATGATAAAATATGTTTTGACAATCAACATGCTTTCATACCATTTGTTTTTGACACTTTTGGCTTTCTAGCATCAGAGGCTGTGAGTCTTTTACAACGAGTTCAAAAGGTTATGAATAACAATGTTGTGTCCCCTAAAACTAAGAATGTTATTTTTATCCGAATTGATTTTGCCTTTCAAAAAGAGTTGGTGGCACAACTTATTGCGCGTTTACCTTTAATTCATATATACTTATTTATTAATATATATATTACTTAGCATTAAAAAAAACCTTTACTTCTAATATTACTTGATTGTCAAACAAATATAAAAAGAACCAACATCTAAAACTATACTCCGCATTTTTGCATAGAGTTGAACTCATAGTGTTGCAAATCATATCCCCATTGAATCTTTTCTTTAATAGAAACATTTGAAGTGTAAAATTAAATCAACAAAGTTATAAATTATCGTCAATATTAAATAACTATAATGCATCATTTTGATTTAAAGATGCAATCAATTAATATAAGAAGTTCAGGTGATTGCTCATTGAGTTTACTATTCAACTTCTGTAACTAGAGTTGAAAATAAGTCGAACTCATTTGAACTTGACTAGGTAGGTTCAGTTCGAAACTCGACTTGAGTTCGATACAAACTCTTTTTTTTTATTCGAGTTCGGCGCGTTTAAAATTCACGAACAGTTAGACCCGTCTCATTAGGTTCAATTCATTTTTAACTCGAAACTCAACTCCAGGATTCGATGCAAAAAATTTCTAGCACAAACTAAACTCCATTTGAGTTTGTGAACAACTCAGTTCAATTTGATTTGTCAGCTCAAATCACATATCTCTAAAGTGAAAAATAAATAAATTTTAGATCCATAAATAAATTGGATTTATATCAATTTTTAATGAGAAACCACATAACATAAGTGTTTTAAAGTACATACACAAAGTTTATAAAATTCACCGTTTGATTGAAAATTTATATCATATAAATTATCTGTGTTAAATTTTACAAATCATACGATTTCATCATCTATATGGCCATGTTTGAAAAATGTGTTGCATTTGGTCAATAATCATAATGTTTGACAAATTGACAATGGTTCCTCTACTTTCTTTTGGGATGATAATTGTCTTATCTACAAATTAAAAGACGTAAATTTGGAACCTCTTCTTGATCCTACTTCAAGCAACCATTTCTTGATATTGCTTCTGATATTCACACCATTTCAATCCTTCCTCTCTAGACCCTGACAGCTTAATTTGGAGTGATTGTAATTCTGGTGATGAAATGACTTTCAAAGATGCTTATTACTTTATGCAGGTCCCTCAAACTAAGGTTGGACCAAAATCATTTGAAACTTCTTTATCCTATAATCTCATAATACACATTAGATTCAATGTATTGATTAAACAATAAGTAAAAAAAATATATAAATTCTATTTTTGTATTTTTTTTCAAACATGGAAAATTCTTAACTCAAACATATTAATTGTATAGGTTATTCTATAATCTCATTATCTCATTATACATATAATTAGATTCAGTGTATTTTCTAGTATACAAATTAACAAAAATTTAATTATATAAATCTAAATTCCAATTTTGTATTTTCTAAAACATGTTAAATTCTTAACTCATATAAACATATTAATTGCATACAATATTCTATAATCTCACAATACACATTAGATTCAATGTATTAAAGCTTACAAAATAAATAAATAAGTCTAAAATTTATTTTTGTATTTTTTTCAAAATGTTAAATTCTTAACACATAAATATATTAATTGCATATCCTATAATCACATACACATTAGATTCAATAGTATTGATTAAAAAATAAATAAAAAATCTAAATTCCATTTTTGTATTTTTCTATAAACATGCTAAATTCATTTTTTTTTTTTGACAAAATAAACATGCTAAATTCTTAACTCATATAAACATATTAATTGCATACAATATTCTATAATCTCATAATACACATTAGATTCAATGTATTGAAGATTATAAAATAAATAAATAAGTCTAACATTTATTTTTGTATTTTTTTCAAACATGTTTGAAATTCCACCAGTCAGAAGTAGGATGTTTGATACAATGTTCCAACGTTAGAGATGTTGAATGCAATGTTGGAATATTCACAGACAGACAAGAATATATGAAAATAAAACAAAGCACAAGTAAAAGACACAAAATCTTTGTTAACCCAGTTCGGCGCTTAAACAAGCCCTAGTCTGGGGGATACCAATCCAGGAGAGAAATCCACTATGATAGTTCTAATCCTAAGCTCTCAGCAAACAACCATGTTTACACTTATGACTTAGACCATATCTTATGAAACTTCAACTTAGGAACTCCTAAGTTTGAGAACCCTTCTCACCTCATACTCAACCACTTGCCAAGTGATTGTAACTGACACAACTATAGAGATTTGAAACACTTTCAAAAATAAACTCTCTCCGTACTTGAAAGCTTAGGAGAAGTACAACACAAATACAAATCAAATTATGTCCTAATCTTGTATATGAGTAACAAGATAGGGCTCACAACAGAAACACTTGACAACCCTAGAAATGTTTTTCTTAGCACAATACAAAACACACACGTAACCCTAACTAGGTTTACAATGTAGCTTAAATACAAAGTCTAAAGATGGGCCTTAGCACATGTTGGGCTTCAAGTCTTCAGCAACAAAATCCAGGTCACATAAACACAAGGTATCATGAGTATCCTTAGTCATAAAAGAAGATATGATAGTGCAATAAAAGCTTGAGATACTTTGACCATGCATACGAGCTAGGAGCCTGGAATAAAGACGTGGATTCCAAAAATAAACAACAGCACATTATAGAGGCTCGCTTTCAGCATATCCTGAATTAGTATCCGGATGTTGAAACATTGTGTCCAACATTGTAGCAACACATTGTTTTACCAAAAAGCAGCCAACACACAAACACTAACAATCTCCCCCTTTGGCGAAATTTTTGGCTAAAACAAATTGGGATCATACAGACCAGCCAATGGAATACTTAGTACATAAGTCCTTAGATCAACTCAAGCACACAAATCATAAGGCAGTTATGTAGTAGAAAATATTCAATGTATTTTATCAGAGGCAAAAATATCAGCAGAAGCTAAACAACCAATTCTTGACCTAGATCCATTCATACATAGCAGACCACAGACAATGTTTCAACATTATTCAAAGCATTGAGAATGCTCCCCCTCAATCTTATCACATCATCAGTATGAGGTTAGGTTTACTCCCCCTCAATGCAACCTGGGTACTTGATGTTTCAACATCCCATCCAACATGCATTCATACAGACAAACAGAGATAGACATATAAGCATAAGCAAACACAGATATCACTCCCCCTTTTTAGTCACAAAATTTGTCATAGAGGGCATAGGATAAATAGCCAAAAGTACTAGGTGTCACAGCAGATAAAAAAACAATACCAATTATCCAAGGCTGAGCCCATAATAACAACCCATAAGTCAGGAATGAAAAAGAACAAGAATGGAAAATAACAGGACAAAAAACATAAGGAGCAACAATCTAGTCTTCAGAGCTGCTTGCATTGGATTCTCTAGCCTCCTCATCTTCTGCCTCAGCATCAGTAGCTGCATCAGCATGTTCATCATCAATCCCACCAACCACATCTGTTGCAGCATCTTTACCAGCACTAGCCTGTGCAGTGTCAACCCCTTCCTTAGGACCAGCTGCAGCATTCTGCTCATCCTGCTCCAGAGCCTGAATCATAAGTTCAAACTGAGCCTTTTTCTCATCCATCACAGTGATGGTCTCTCTAAGTGCAGCCACAATCTCCTGCCTAGTCATGACAACTGCAGGTGCTGCAGACCCAGATGCTCCAACAATGTCTGGAACATGATGTTTCCCAAATAGCTTGTAGTGTAGAGATAGAGGAGATTCCCTCTTCTTAGGAACATCAGATGCATTCTTGACCTGAGGAACTTGGTCCAAGATGATATCACAGAGCAGCGTAGGAAAAGCAATAGGAAGCTTCACAGCAGAGCTCTTGGCATGCTTCACAGTTTGCTCAAAAATGTAGTCTCCAAAATTAGTTTTGTGACCTGTCCCAATGAGATATATCATTTTGCCAAGCACACTAGCCACATCAGAGGAGTGGGTTGTAGGAACCCAGTTGTAAGCACCAATCCTGTTAAGAATAGCATACTTAACAGAGAGCTTTCCAGCAGAGATCTTCCCCTTTTTAGGCCAAACCTTCACTTGATTTGCAGTTATCACCTTGCAAATCTCATTCTCAGAAACAGTAGGATTAGTACAGTCAGTAGCAGCAATACCTAGATAGTTGTTGATTACCTCAGGAGAGAATTTCATCGTTTCTCCTCTCACCCAAACAGTCTGAAATTCTGAACTAGCTGGATCATCACAGTCTTCAGGGATGTTCACCAGAAATTCTTTGACAAGTTGTTCATAGCAGTCACCCATCTCAGTTACAGTCTTCAACAACCCAGCATTTCTGATTAAGTCAATTACCTCAGTCATCTTCAAAGCATCATCACCTAATTCTCTTTCCAAGGCCAATCTCCTGTGAAATATAAACTTCCATCTATGGCCATAAGCAGGATTGTAGAAGGAGATTTTGTCAGTTGGCACATCTTTGACAATAGTGGGAACCCTCTTTGTAGCAGACTTCTTCACACTAGAGTAAGTAACTTGGATGTTTGGCACATCCTCAGAAGCATCCTCATCAGAATCACTGGAGGCAGTAGCCTTTCTCTTCTTTCCCTTAGAAACAGACACCTTGGGAGTAACCTTACTCCAACCCTTCTTGAGACCAATCATTACACTTTTTCCTGCACTCTTCTTTGCAGCTTTGGGTGTTTCAGACACACTAGGAACAGGTTTACCTTTACTACTTCTCAGTCTTTTACCAATACCAAAGGCTTGTGAAATAGGAATTTCATCTTCCAACTCATCTATCTCAATCACAGTAGTTTCAACCTCTTGGTGTACAGAGGTTTCCTCTGGGTCAGTCTCAATTTCAACAGTCTTCTGGGGAGTAACTTGCTTAGCAGCATTGCTCACAGAATGAGTGGACAAGTTGTCATTCTCATTGGCTGTGTGAAAGCCAGAATCATTTTCAGTAACAGCAGGAGCCATAGTTGGCTGAACATTTGGTTGGCCCAAGGATGTTCCAACATCCAGTCCAACATCCTCTACACCAGCAGGAATCTCAAAGGTTTCATGAATAGTAGCAACCCCTTTTTCAACAGCATTCTTGACAGCAGAGTCAACATCCATTTTGTCTATAGCAGAATTTAAGGCATCTAACCCTATGTTTTCATGAGATTTTAAAGTTTCAACAGCAATACCTTTTTCAGGATCTGAAGAGACAACCTTGTCAGAAGGTTTCAATGATGCTTCAACATTGAGATTCGCCTGCACTTGATTTGAAGCTTCAACATTCACCTTTGCATTGAGGTTGAAAGGATCATCCTTCGTGAGCAAATCGTGCATATTCAGGTTGATTTTGCATTGACCCTTTTTCGGTTTGGTAAAGAACTTCGATCCAGGGTTGGAAAAAGCCTTTTTCTTTGTTTTCTTTGGAGTAGATTTGGTAGGAGTTGCATGCGTTAGTTCTTCAGGTAAAACAGTGGTAATGGGTTTGACATTCAAGGGAGCATTGGTTGCAGAGGTTTGAGAGGCAGGGTTTTGATCTTGATCATTGACGGAGGTGGTGTTTTTGGCGGAAGACATGGTGGTTATGTGGTGAGGTTTGTGTTTGACGGGATAATGAGGGTGTGGGAGAATAAGGACGGCAAGAATAGGATTGGTGTTGTGAGAAGTTGAGAGAGTGTGAAATAGTGAGAAAGGGCTATGTAACGTGTAATGGGTAGTTTTTAAAAGGAAAGAAGTTATTTGATATGATTTACCTAGGAAATCATGCAACCAAATATGGGAGAGACAAATAGCGGTTGCACGCTGCTCCTTCCTTAATTGCTATAACTCCTCATGCAGACAAATTCCCAACTTGCCCCTTAAATTTTCAAATTGTTTTGCATCCAAGGCCTTGGTGAAGATATCAGCAATTTGTTCTTCTGTGTTCACATGATCCAACACTATAATTTTGTCTTCAACTAAATCTCTAATGAAATGATGACGGATGTCAATATGTTTAGTTCTACTGTGTTGAATGGGATTCTTGGATATGTTCATGGCACTAAGATTGTCACAGAACAATGTTAGAACATCCTGTTCAACATTGTATTCCTGGAGCATCTGTTTCATCCACAATAGCTGAGAACATGAACTTCCTGCTGCTATATATTCAGCTTCTGCAGTGGATAGAGCCACACTATTTTGCTTCTTACTAAACCAAGAGATCAGGTTGTTACCAAGGAAGAAGCAACCACCAGAGGTGCTTTTTCTATCATCAGCACTCCCAGCCCAATCTGCATCACAATAACCAATCAGCTTTGAGTCTTCACCATGTGTATACAATATCCCATAGTCACTTGTCCCATTCACATACTTCAGTATTCTCTTGACCTGAGCTAGATGGCTAACTTTTGGATCAGCCTGATATCTAGCACAAACCCCAACAGCAAATGTGATGTCAGGTCTACTAGCTGTTAGGTACAGTAGGCTTCCAATCATACTCCTGTACTGACTTTGATCAACAGATATTCCACCTTCATCCTTGCTTAGTTTCAAATGTGTAGGTGCAGGTGTTCTCTTATGTGTAGCACTGTCAAGCCCAAACTTCTTCACTATATTCTTAGCATATTTGCTTTGTGAGATGAATATAGTGTCTTCCATTTGTTTGACTTGTAAACCAAGGAAGTATGCTAACTCACCCACCAGACTCATTTCAAACTCTGACTGCATTTGAGATATGAAATGTTGGACCATCTGATTCGACATCCCACCAAAGACTATGTCATCCACATAAATCTGAGCTATCATAAGCTTACCTTCCTCTTCCTTCACAAATAGGGTTTTATCAGAACCACCCTTTCTGTATCCATGTGTTGCTAGAAATTGAGTCAACCTTTCATACCAAGCCATAGGTGCTTGCTTTAAGCCATATAGAGCCTTTTTGAGTTTGTACACATGATCAGGGTAATTTGCTTCTACAAATCCCTTGGGCTGTTCCACATACACCTCTTCTTATAGGTATCCATTCAAGAAGGCACTCTTTACATCCATTTGAAATAGCTTGAATTTAAGAATGCAAGCAACTCCTAGTAACAGTCTCACTGCCTCCAACCTTGCCACAGGGGCAAAGGTTTCTTCAAAGTCAAGTCCTTCCACTTGAGTATATCCTTGAGCCACTAACCTGGCCTTGTTTCTGGTAACCACTCCCTTTTCATCAGACTTGTTTTTATATACCCATTTTGTACCAATTACATTTACCCCTGCAGGTCTGGGAACAAGATCCCAAACATCACTCCTTTTAAACTGATTAAGCTCTTCTTGCATAGCTTCTATCCAGCATTCATCAATGAGTGCTTCTTTGACATTCTTTGGTTCAAGTAAGGATACAAAACAAGAATTGCTAATTACCTCATTTGATCTTCTGGTAGTGATTCCAGTCTGAGGATCACCTATGATAAGGTCTTGAGGATGATTCTTTTGAACCCTGACAGAAGGTCCTCTGTTTTTAGTTGAGGTGCTTCTATCAACAGTTTCTTCACCAGCATCATCTTTAACTACTGCATCAGTTTCAGTTTCTAGTAATGCTTCAACATCCTGTTCAACATCTGCATTTCTTTCTTCATACTGGTCATCTATCACCACATTGATTGACTCCATCATGACTTGAGTCTTAGAATTGTAGACTCTGTAGGCCCTGCTATTTGTTGAGTACCCAAGGAAGATTCCTTCATCACTTTTAGGATCGATTTTTCTTCTTTGTTCTCTGTCAGTCAGAATGTAACATTTGCTCCCAAACACATGGAAATGTTTCACAGTTGGCTTTCTCTCTTTCCACATCTCATAGAGAGTACAGGATGTTCCTTTCCTCAAGGTCACTTTGTTATGGACATAACATGTAGTGTTCATTGCTTCAGCCCAAAAATGATATGGAAGTTTCTTGGCATGAAGCATAGCTCTAGCTGACTCTTGTATTGTTCTATTTTTCCTTTCAACTACTCCATTCTATTGAGGAGTAATTGGTGATGAGAACTCCTGTTTGATTCATTCAGATTCATAAAATTCAGCAACCTTGACATTTTCAAACTCCCTACCATGGTCACTTCTTATTCTTACTATTCCTGTGTCTTTTTCCCTCTGAAGTTGTAAGCAGAGATTCTTTAGAGCTTCATAACTGTCTGACTTTTCTCTTATAAAATTTATCCAGGTGAACCTTGAATAATCATCAACAACCACAAAGGCGTATCTTCTACCTCCTATGCTTTCAACCTGCATAGGTCCCATGAGATCAATATGTAGGAGTTCAAGAGCCTTGGATGCTACCTGATGTTCCAACTTCTGATGAGACATCCTGGTCTGCTTTCCTATTTGACAGTCACCACATATCTTTCCTTCCTTAATACTCAAGTTTGGCAATCCTCTTATGGCTCCAGCATTGATAGCTTTCTTCATACCTCTAAAGTGCAGGTGTCCCAACTTTTGGTGCCACAGCTTGACTTCATCTTCCTTACTCATAAGACAGGTTGAGAGGCTCATTTGATCATCAGGAGATGACCACAGATAACAATTGTCCTTGGATCTCCTCCCCTTCATTAGAACTTTGTTATGATCATCAGTTACTTCACATTCAACTTGAGTGAAATTCACCTTCAACCCTTGGTCACATAACTGACTAATGCTGATCAGATTAGCAGTTAGTCCTTTCACCAACAAAACATTATCAAGTCTAGGTAGGCCTTCCTTTTTGAGCTTCCCTATTCAAACAATCTGTCCTTTAGCACCATCTCCAAAAGTGACATAACTGGTTGCATATGGTTTGATTTCTTCAAGGTATTCACTAGCACCTGTCATATGCCTAGAACATCCACTGTCAAAGTACCAGCAATCCTTGGATGATGCTCTTAGAGCAATGTGAGCTATTAAGGCAGTAACCTCCTTGTCCTTTGGCTTCCATGTCTTAGTATTTTGCTGACCTCTTTCTTCCTTCTCTTGATGATACCACTTAGGATAGCTATATAATTGAAAACAGTAGGGTCTGATGTGACCTATCTTACCACAATGATGACAAACCCATCTTCTAGGTCTTCTTCTGGGTGAAGAACCATGATGTTGAGCAGGACGCTTCAACATCTGAGTACTAGTTGTGGGATTGTATTCACTCTCAGCAGGTACAAACTTCTCAACCTTCCTGACTTGATTGTTGTTCAGATTTCTGTAGTCAAAACCAATGCCTTTCCCTTTTCTTTGTTCTTGAGTGTCCAAGATTTCATCAAGCACTTCTGTCCCTATATTCAACATTCTTACTTGTTTGAGGGTATTCTCCAGTTGAGAGTTTAGGAGAGTCACTTCATCTGTTAGCTCAGTGATCTTCTTGAGTCCTTCATCTCTTTCTGCCATGAGTTGATTGATGATTTTCTTCTGTTTGTGCAATGTCTTGCAGATTTCCACATCCTTCTCATACAGCTCTTTGTAGGTAGCAAGAAGATCTTCATAGGATAGATCTTCATCTTCAGACTTAGCATCTGAGGTACAGACACCAATTAGAGCAATTACATGTCTAGCTGACTCACTTTCTCCTTCAGAGTCACTTTCATCTGACCAAGACACCACCAGACTTTTCTTCTGTTTCTTGAGGTAAGTGGCACACTCAGTTCTGATGTGTCCAAAACCCTCACATTCATGACACTGAACACCTTTAGATTGAGATGACTTCTCATCCCCCTTGTTTCTCTTGAACTTATCTGACTGGGTGTTGATGTTGAATCGGATGTTTTGCCCATTTGGCCTTTGTCTCCCATCAGCTTGCTTCCAAGCTTGTTTGAATTTTCTCCCAATCATAGCCAGTGCTTCAGCAAAACCATCATCTTCATCTGCTTCTTCCAGAGGCTCATTATCATCTGTGTTGGACATGAAGGCAATTTTCTCCTCTTTCATTTATAGCCAGCTCAAAGGTTTCCAAAGAACCAATCAGTTCATCAACTTTCATGCTGTTGATGTCTTGAGCTTCCTCTATAGCAGTTACTTTCATGTCAAACCTCTTTGGTAGAGATCTGAGAATCTTTCTTACCAGCTTTGCATCTGTCATCTTCTCACCCAGCACATCAAAAGAATTTGCCATGTCAAGAATGTTCATATAGAAGTCTTGAACAGTTTCCTCTTCCTTCATTTTCAGACCTTCAAACTTTGTGGTAAGTAATTGGAGTCTAGACATTTTTACCTTTGAAGTACCTTCATGTACTGTTTCTAGAATGTCCCAAGCTTCCTTTGCCACAACACATTTTTTAATGAGTCTGAACATACTTCTATCTACTCCATTGAAGAGGGCATTGATAGCCTTTGAGTTGTAGGTAGATAGATCCTGTTCCTCCTTGCTCCAATCAAGTTCTGGCTTCAGTACTCCTGTTTTATTGCCATCTTTGTCAGTGATTACTGGATGTTCCCACCCTGTTAAGACAGCCCTCCAGACTTGAGAGTCAATAGACTTCAGAAAAGCAGCCATTCTTGACTTCCAGTTGTCATAGTTCCCACCTTCAAGTAGTGGGGGTCGGTTGACAAATCCTCCATCCTTCTCCATAGTATCAGGAATTAGTTTCCCTAGATCTCACCCTAGTAACAGGCAGGGTGCCTGCTCTGATGCCAATTGAAATTCCACCAGTCAGAAGTAGGATGTTTGATACAATGTTCCAACGTTAGAGATGTTGAATGCAATGTTGGAACATTCACAGACAGACAAGAATATATGAAAATAAAACAAAGCACAAGTAAAAGACACAATATCTTTGTTAACCCAGTTCGGCGCTTAAAAAAGCCCTAGTCTGGGGGATACCAATCCAGGAGAGAAATCCACTATGATAGTTCTAATCATAAGCTCTCAGCAAACAACCATGTTTACACTTATGACTTAAACCCTATTGTAGCGGCTGGAAAAATTCCTCATTTTAACAATGAAGTCGCCATCGATGTTTATTTATCCCAAAGAGGGAAAGGAAAATACCGCGAAAACCTTTGGTTAGCTTGGTTAAAGAACCATGGCGGGTTCGGGAGTTGGTTGTGCGAGAGGAAGGTATTAGCACCTCTCGCACCCATCGTACTCGATGGGAACCATTCAGAGGTTTAAGGTTGATTGCTTTCAGGTTTCACTTAACTGCTCAATTACTGATTAACTGCTTATTAAATTCTACTCCGATTATTAATTAAAAAAAGTTTTTATTTATCGAGTTTGACGGTTGTAGGAGCCCGCTCCTACGTATTCCCAGGTGCAATGGGAAACTCAAAACTCACGTAGTTCTGGTAAAAAAGACTTGTGTGTTTGTTTGTTTTTAGCGGATAATATTTATTTCATATTCCGCTGATACAACATTGCTTGTATGTCCTTAATCAGGAGCTTAAGTTGTGTATGTGTCAGAGGAATAGATAAAACATGTATCCTTTTTTTTAAGAAAGAGTCGTTAACGGACGATGCTTAATTCACATTCCGCTGATACAACATCGCTTGTATGTCCTAATCAGGAACTAAGCTTTGTATGTGTCAGAGGAATGGATAAAGCAAAACCGGGTTTTATTTTGAAAGAAATGGATTTAATGTGTGTTGGGTTAATTTTAGCGTTTATTAGAATGAGGACAACTTGCGACCACAAGCCATACGTCAGGGGTCCAAGATGTCCGGGGCGGAAACAAGCCATACGTCAGGTTCCCCTTTTTTCATCCTTTAATTATTATGAAAATTCTTGTTTAGTTTTTTATTAATGAAAACCGGAGCCAAACAGACCAAGCAAACATATATATAAGAAAAGAGAACAATGTAGCATAAATTAACAAGAGATGATAATAATGCATGCAATAATTATGTGATTTAAATAAACAAGTTAGTAGCGAACGATGTTCAAAAATACTTAATTAAACTAATTAAACTCTAAAGAGAGTTAATCAAGATGATTTATAATATGAGACATGAATTAAAATGAAGGATTAGTGTTAAGACACAATTATTAAAGCAAAGGAACCTTCACAGTTAAGCTAAAAAGCCCTAAGTACAAATAATCACTTATAAGTTAAACAACTTAATTAAGAATCACTTATAAAAATAAGTTTAAAAATTTGGAAATTGGTTGTATACAGTAGCTACTGTATTTAAATTAATCTTGTGCAAAAATTTGGGTCAAATAAGCTAAAGAGCTCTTTGAAATCACAAATAAGCACTTATTGTTAAAACAGCTTAATTGCATAATCACTTATCAAAATAAGCTTAAAAATTTTGGAAAAAATTGTATACAGTGAACACTGTATTTGAATCAATCTTGTGCAAAAATTTGGATCAAATAAGCTAAAGAGCTTTTTGAAATCACAAATAAGCACTTTTGGTCAAAACAACTTAAAGGCATAATCACTTATCAAAATAAGCTTTAAAAATTTGGGAATTTTTATATACAGTGAATACTGTATTTAAATTAATGTTGTGTAAAAATTAGTGTCAAATAAGCTAAAGAGCTTTTTGAAACCCTAAATAAGCACTTATGATAAAAATCAATTAAGTTAATAATCACTTATTAAAATAAGCTTTAAAAATTTGAAAATCACTTGTATACAGTAAATACTGTATTTAAATCAATATTGTGCATGTGTTGAGATCAAATAAGCTAAAAAGCTAATTAGAATCATCAATAAGCACTTATTCACTTTTAGGTTTAAAACCAATTAATCAAAAATAATCACTTAAATAAGTTAAAAAAAAAAAATTGACAAATGAAAAAAATAAAAAAGTGAATCATAAACAGAGACTTAATAAGCTTAAATAAGCCAATAAGTCACTTAAGTGCTTTTGCAAATAAGCTAAAAATCACTTAAAATCATAATCAGGGAGGGTGCATTTAATACAGGCGAAGTAAAGGGTGGGGGTGTAGAAAGTAAGAGAAACTCACTAGTCAGGCCCAAGCCCAACGCGTGGTCCAGCAGACGGTCCAAGGAATCAGGTGCCTCGCAGGAACAAAAGAGAAAGAGCGCCACGAGGAATCAACTGTACAATCTGATGAAGATATGATCAAGTGGCCGTGTTTTAAAAAAAGCGAACGCTCCAGATTTAAACCGCTCGCGCGTCAGATCCAAGGGCTGAGAACAGATCTGGGTGCGAGTTGGCTACACGATGAAGAACACGCGTCCTGCTACAAATTTGCAACAATATTTGCTACAAAAATAAGTTCGTAGCCATGATCTTCATCTTCTTCACACGGCCAAAAACCCAGAATCACCAAATAAGGCTCAAATCTTTCGAAACAAAATTCTATCCTACTTTGTTTTTCATCCTGGTCATGAATCTATCATTATATTTTGGTTTTGAGGCTTATAACATAGAACACGAAGAAAGAAAGTGATGAACACTTAAAAATGGCAACGTGAAATTTAAACCAAATTGAATCAAACTGAGGGTTAGAATAGCTTCATAGGATGTTAATGAAGTGATTTGTGAAAGAAAAATAAGAACTTGAGGTGTTGTTTGGTATTTTCGAAGAAATGAAAAAATGAGAAAAGTTGGAGTTTTTGGAGATGAATTTCTCTGATTGTGTCTCTGTAGCTGCGCAGCTGGGATCAAATGAAGGCTTATATATCAAGTGTTTTAGGTCAGAATCAATTGAGAGAAGGGTATATGAGACATACTACAAATGAATCAATTTTTGTGATTTTTCTAAAATGGATAATATGTAATTTTGTTGTACTATGTGATGAGGTGGTTTTAGATGGAATATTCTAGGGTGCTAATGATAAGAATGATGATGTGTTAATGATTGAGAGACTTTTTTTTGAATTTTCTTTGATTTCTTAAGACAAAAAGAAATGGTTAAATATGCATAAAATAATAAATAAAATAAATAAATAAATAAATAAAATAAGTAAAATAAACATGCATGATGAATGATGAATGATAACTTTGATTTTAATTTTAACATGGGAATGATGTTGATTGGAATGAGAAATAATGAAGAAAAAGTGTTACTTGTTCATGAAGTAATCTAAAAATAAAAAATGAAAAAAAATGCAAATAAAAGGAAAATTCATGAAAAATGAAATAATTCATGAAAAATAATAAAAAAAATGAAAAAAAGGTTTTAGCAATTTTTTGTAAAAAATTATGCATTTTTATGTATTTTTATGCAAAAATGTGAAAGAAACTAAATTTTATTAATTAAAGGGGCAAAATGGGAATCAAAAAATATGGGGCAAAATTAGGGTATGACACCTATCTTATGAAACTTCAACTTAGGAACTCCTAAGTTTGAGAACCATTCTCACCTCCTACTCAACCACTTGCCAAGTGATTGTAACTGACACAACTATAGAGATTTGAAACACTTTCAAAAATAAACTCTCTCCGTACTTAAAAGCTTAGGAGAAGTACAACACAAATACAAATCAAACTATGTCCTAATCTTGTATATGAGTAACAAGATAGGCTCACAACAGAAACACTTGACAACCCTATAAATGTTTTTCTTAGCACAATACAAAACACACACATAACCCTAACTAGGTTTACAATGTAGCTTAAATACAAAGTCTAAAGATGGGCCTTAGCACATGTTGGGCTTCAAGTCTTCAGCAACAAAATCCAGGTCACATAAACACAAGGTATCATGAGTATCCTTAGTCATAAAAGAAGATACGATAGTGCAATAAAAGCTTGAGATACTTTGACCATGCATACGAGCTAGGAGCCTGGAATAAAGGCGTGGATTCCAAAAATAAACAACAGCGCATTAAAGAGGCGCGCTTTCAGCATATCCTGAATTAGTATCCGGATGTTGAAACATTGTGTCCAACATTATAGCAACACATTGTTTTACCAAAAAGCAGCCAACACACAAACACTAACAATGTTAAATTCTTAACACATAAATATATTAATTGAATATCCTATAATCACATACACATTAGATTCAATAGTATTGATTAAAAAATAAAATAAAAAAATCTAAATTCCATTTTTGTATTTTTCTATAAACATGCTAAATTCTTAATTCGTAAATATATTATTTGCACACGATATCCTTTAAGCTCGTATTACATATAAGATTCAATGTATTGAAGATTACAAAATAAATAAAAAATTATAAAATCCATTTTTGTATATTTTTAAAAATGCTAAATTCTTAACTCACTTTTCAGTATTGCTCAATTTCTATATTCTCCCCTTATTTTAAATTGCATTGCTAATTCTCTTTCTCGTTTTCCTCTAATATAAATACATGCTTCATCTTGAACAAAATAAATAAATAAATAAATAAATAAATACATACATGCTTCATTTCAGTCTATTTCTCACACTTCCTCTTCATTTTTCTACTAAATTCTCAATTTCTTCTTTCTTTCAGACACAAAACATGGTATTCAATTCAGTCTCTCTTCATTACAAAAGTCTGTTGGAAATTCAAATATGGACCAACCAGTCTCAACTAATATACGTACCGAAATATCAAATATTATCAAGATTCCCCTCCCCTTCTACTTTACTCTCTCACTTTTTGAACCCTACCAATAGCTTATGATCAAGGTTGGTTTACCTTTGTTTTCATGCAAAATTTCCATTTTTATATTGCCTTATTTATCATATGTTATGGCTTAAGATTTTAGAAAGATTAAAAATACACCGAAAAAATTTATTTGCAAAAATGGAAAGCTAAACTAAAAAAGTAAAATTAATACTGAAAAGTAAATAAAAACAATAAGGTCCTCCCCTCAACATAAATCCAACAGTGTCCTCACTGTTGTGACTCATGCTAAGGTTTGGAGCGAGAAACCTGGAGTCGTGGTGAATTATGGCGGAGCTTGTTGGTAACGCTGAAAGTCGTCAAACCGCAGTCTCAATCCGCCAAGCTCTTGCATAACCTGGTCGAGCTGATGTAGATGATACTCCTCTGACTGGTTGTAGTGGTCTTGTGTCGCAAATTGGTTCTGGAGTATCTGAGTTTGCTGGGCTCGCATGAATTGCATTTCAGCTAGCATGACCTCTTGTTGCTGATGGATGGCATAAAAGAGGCCATGATGTTCTTCATGTTCTCTATAGGAGGAAGAACTACCTGTAAAAGTGTTAGTAAAATGTGGCGTGTGTGCAGGTGCAACAACATCTTCGCCCCCACCAGCGGCTACATTTTCAGGAATGTGCGTGGGGGCTTGATTGGGGATGGGGTCATCAATATCGACATAACAATGATTTTGAAGATTACGGACATCAGTTCGTCTCGGGTTAGGAGGAATAAAGTTAGGGAGAACGCCATTATTAATTAGTAAATTAAAAGTACCATCTTGGCGTTTTCTAACTAATTTCATACTCTTTACCATGTCAAGATCAATGGACAATGGGTACAAAGGTTGAAGAGTTACTAGTTTTTCTTGGTGTCCTAAGAGTCTAGCTAGTGTTGTTATCAATCCACCAAAAATAATTGCCCCTCTTTTAGCAACAAAAGAACGCATGTGAGAGAGCATAAACGGGACATAATTGATTCTTATGCTATTGAAAGTAGCATATAGATGGAAAAGCTCTTTGGCATTGACCTTGTTAGAATGAACCCGGCCGAAAATAGTGAAAGCCAATAACTGGCGAAAATATCGGATGGTCGGGTTGTGAATAGATGAAGCTGTATTGCCTTCATAACTATCAGTATGCTTGGTAGTCAATGATCGCCAAAATGAACTAATGGTCCCTAGCCATTGCTCATTCTCAGGAAGTTCATATGCTATATTATTTTCATATTGAATACGCAAAAGATTAGCAATTTGATCAAAGGTTAATTCGTATTCCACATTAAACATACGAAAACGAGCAATGCCACTAGAATTTCCTGTTTCGGGAGTGGTGGAAAGTATTAGAGAACTAAAAAATTCTAATGTTAGTGGGACATAAACAGGACTGACTTGTGATAGGAAATGATTTAAGTTTAAAACATTTAGCATATAATCTACACTATCATATATATCCAAACGGCGTAAACATTCAACATCTGCATACCAAGTAGGAAGGATTTCTCTAGTGCTGAGAGCTATATATATATATATGAAGAATGTTAACATGTGACCATGAGGCATATGTTAAGACGATAAATATGAAAAGCATTTAGTAAAACATGTATAGTATTTAATTATCTAAGCATTAAATTTTTTGTATCATTAAATGTTATATTTCTATTTTTAGGTAGCTTATCATGTGGCCTTAGGGCACAAGTTAACATGACCCCCTGTATATATATATATTAATACTGTGATTAATTTTATTTATACTGTACGTGTGTTGGCTATGATAAATATATCTACAATTAAAATATTGATATTTTGACAATAAATATTGATATTACTTATTAATTATTTTTGAAAAAGCATAGTATTTTAGTATGATTTATTTAAAAGACATGCCTTAGCCTTACCTTGCTAGCCTTGTGATTGTATGTAATGCATGTGCAAAGCCATTTAAATTCCCAATTTTTGACTTTCAATCCAATTTTGACTCCAATTATATTATGCACATAATTCCTTAATTCCCTCTGCATCAACAACCAATAGCACGAGATTCCCTCATCTTGTATATGCCCTTCTCTACTAACAAAGAAAGTCTTTAATCAAAATATTTGCAATTAATTAGGCACTAATTGCTAAAAATAGGGTAACGTGTATTGAATTATTGTGCACAATAAAGCGATACATATTTCTCCCTCTTCTTCATACATATTTGGCGGTTTTCTTTTTCTCTCACACAAAAAACAATTCATTTCCAAATTAAAATTATTTAGTTCACAAAACTTATCATCCAATCAAACAAATGATCTTACGCCATTTTTCAGCAGCACCTTTCCTATTGTTCATCACATTAATATATTTCAATGTCCTGATCATCAACCTTTATTTTAAGCCTCATTCTCTTCTACTCTAAATTGTTGGGTTAACGACATGTGACTCTTAATTTTCAACTGTCGGATCGTCGAAACGAACTCTATAGTAAAGGATATCACACGTGCACTGCAGCTGCGAAAATGCTGAGTTGTGCTAGGAAGGCAAAGCAGTTAAGGTAAAAGTTTTTTCCCCATACATTCATACTAAATAGGGATTGTGTCGCGAGATTGTGGTAGAATCTTTATCTTTTAGAAGATATTAAATAAAAAGAAAATAATTTAAAGAAACTAATTTGATTATTTTTGTGTAATTATTGCGTGATTTGTTGTGAGAAGTTAATCTTTTATTTTATATGTTGTTGTTGTCATTGTCAATCGTATTTGATATTGTTGATTGATGTTGTTAATAAGTAGTTGCGAATGATATTGATATTATGTGGTTGCTAATGATGTTGTTATTATGAAGTTGTTAATGATGTTGACCTTAAGCCGTCAATCTTAGTTGTTGTTTATTGGTGTAGTCGAGTCTTAGTATATGATCATGCATCCATACATGTGTCCAATGAAGTTGAGTTAATGAAGTTGAAATGAAGTTGAGATGACTTTGAAATGATGTAGTGTCCATCATGACATAAATCTGAACATGATGTAGTGTCCATAATGACATAAAATTGAACATGGTGGAGAATTGGATATATGTTTATCTTAAATATTTTACGGATAAATGGTACCACTAGCATTTAGAAAGAGTTTATGATTGCACCTCATACATTATATGTGTGTTGTTAAAATATGAATATGTTTGCTATCCTTGAGTTGGTGTTTTGATGATGTTTATGATGTGCTTAATTGTTTACATGTTGATATTTGTTACATTCCCGTGCTATGTGATTTTGACGTGTTTTCCTATTGAAATTTCTGGCACGCTAAGCACGATGTACGATACGATGTTCTAAGCACCTTAACAGTAAGCACGATGTGCGATACGATGTTCTAAGCACCTTAACACTTTTATCACAATATAAAATAAGTAAATAACTGAAAGCAGGTAAAAGGCACGGGATATTTGTTAACCCAGTTCGGCGCTTAAAACAAGCCCTAGTATGGGGGATACCAATCCAGGAAGGAATATCACTATAGCAGTCCTAGTTGTAAGTTCTCAGCAAACACCACGTTTACAACTCATAACCTAGCAACTACCAATGACTCTTCAACCTAGGAACTCCTAAGTCTGAGATCCCATCTCACTCCCTTACAACCTTACAGACAGCAAGGATTTCAATAACACAAATACAAAATGTTTTGGAGACACACACTCCTAAAAACTACACACTCGTACCTAAAGGCTTAGAGTGCTAAAAACACACAAGGTCCTAACTCCGTACTTCAAAGCTTAGGAGAGGATCACAAAGATTACAACTCAAAACAATACGTCCTAAGCTTGCATCAATGAGACACAAGAAGGCTCACAAAATAACACACACGCAAAACCTAGAATGCTAGACACAAAACCCAATAACGGCGTGAACAACAACCAAATTAGGTTTAGCACAATCCTTAAATACTTCAGGCAAAAGTCCTTGATTCAGAATTAAACATGGGCTTGATTTGTTTGACCCAAGCAATTGACCACATTGATTAAAAGAGATTCTTTCCAAAAATACACTTCAAAGAGATTCTTCATAAAAATATTCTTGACAAGGATCTGAAGCATTAAATGATGATCCTCATAATAAGCCAGATAAAAAGGCGTCATGCAAGATTCATGAAAGAGAAACAAACATTCCATAAATAAAATACGTGCGCGCACACTTCCAAAGGCGTGATACGATGTTGAGGCATCTTATCACACATCCTGCTACAAAGTTTATTTTACCAAAAATGCAGACAATCACCAAAGACTCAACACCTATATAATTGATTACGATTTATCCGTATACTCTTATGGAAAATAATTAATTATATTTTTTAAAAAGTCTTTTGATTGGTGAAGTGTTTTACTATTATTTCATGACATTTTTTTAAGGTGAGTATGATTCAATTTGGATAAAGAAATTCACTCTTACATTTAACAGTCCGTTGAGACGCCTATTTTATTTGTAATTATTTTGTAAGTAAAGTTATTTTAATAATTCATTTATTAAAAATTCAGGCTGTTACACAATGTCACAGCAAAATAGAAAAATCATTCTGCACTATTATCGTTCGCTTTCTATAAAGCGAGTACCCTCAGTCGCAAAAAAAAAAAAACTCTGAAAACGCAAAAAATAAAATGGAAATGCAAGTTTACCCAATGTTTATCTTCACTTGTTTGATGATTTCGACTCCAATAGAGCAATAAACCTTCGATTTTGACGACCGTTTGGAGTGATGTGGGTTTGCGCGATTTTTTTTTTCTTTTTTTGTAACTGATGAAGTGGGGGGAAGAAGAAGCGGGCGTTGCTTATATAGGGCGACAGTTCGCTATCTAGAAAGCGAATGTGCATTTCAAAAAATTGTTCCCGGGAGGTGGACGCATTCTAAACTGTCATTTTTATCATACACTCGCTTTGTAGATAGCGAAAAGTGCTCGTATACTAAATGACGAGGAGGGCACAATTGTAATTTCAGGGAGTGACGAAGGAAAATTGGGGGGCCTCGAAAAGTACATCTCTTGTTTTTTTTACAAGATTTCATGTAATCTTTTATGGCCCAAGCCCACACATATGTTCACTTATATATAAAGTATACCACAAAACCTAAAAGTTAATCTCTCATCTATTATCAAAGAGGTAGCCGTCACCCTCTCTCATCTCTCCTTTGTTATGTAGCTTCTTTTCTTTTTTCTATTCCATTATTTCATTTTATGTCTTCCCATTCTTCTTTAAACTTCTTCTTAGATCCACACTTGCTTGCTATAAAACATCAAATCTACTTCTTCTTTATCTAAAGTGGAGCTTGTTTTTGATTTCCAAAGAAAAATGTGATACAACCTTCAAAATGAGACAAATCTATGATTTTTTTTTTTTGTTTATTCCCGCTATCAATCAGTTGTCTGGTTCATATACTGGCTTTATGGCACAACGGCTTACTATGTCCTTTTTATCGGATCGAGGTTTGCTTCTTGATTCAATCGGCCGAACCGGCCTATCAGATGTGGTTTTTTTCTTACCTAGGTCGAGACTATTTTATAATTTTAGAACATAAAGAGATATTTTATTTTAATTTATTTGAGAATAAATTATAGTTTTAAAAATCATGTTCTCAAAATTTTGTGTTCAATGTTTATGCCCATATTCCTTATTTGTTTTAATTTCTCAATCTCCTTATTTATGTGTCATTAAAGATTTGATTTTTTTTTTCATAATAAATTGATTTGATATTTTCTTTTATTTTCAAATAAATATATTGACTTATACCGAGAAAGTATTCTTTTAAATAAATTCAAAACAAGAATATATGTTTGATTTTAATATTTATGGGATTGAAAAAATTTATTCAGTAAAATTTATATATTCGGTGATTAATTTATGTGAGACAACTTTATATCTTATATTCTCAAGATTTGAGCATAAAATATTATTTTTCTATGTGTCTTGAAGTAATACTAATGTTAATTATTATCTTACAAGTGTTATAGTGTGAAATTAATTAATTTAGGTTCAATTTATGTTATTATTATTATGGCACCAAATATTATGTAAGTGGATTGATATAAATTCATTGTTTGGTGGTTATTTCATTCCTAGTAGTGAGATATTATCAAAATAAGCCGTTTGAGTAATTCTTAAGGCAATTTAAATTTCACATATTAAAATAAAGTCTTGTATTTTGATATAACAGATTGATATGTTGGTTTATGAATCATTTGGGAGGACAATGTGTAAGCTTATGCGATATTTTCGTCAAGTCATAAAGCTTAGTAACTCTAATTATAAGGATGAAAATCACTCTCTTTGAGGTTAGTTGTAATTGTATTATTTTCTACCTTTTATGACTAATTATATAATTGCATATAAGGAGAAATTTCCTTTAAGATATCTATTTCTTTTTTTAAAAATGTGCACTTACATATTTAAAATGTAATTATTTTCTAGACTGTATTTTTAAATTTATAACTTTTGAATCTTTTATAGATTTCTCGTTAATATGCTCCATTAATAAAAAAAAATTGTTGATAGTATTTCAAATAAAATTAATATGAGAGTTATATTCTGGAAGAATATGCCGTCTTTCTTAATTTGTTCTTTTTTTTGGTAAGTTAATTTGTATTATTTGCACCTATCTATCATGGATAAAATCGTAATTTTTTTTAGTAATATAATAATAAATATTTTTTGATAAATTAGGAGCCTCTAGTTATCTAATATAATTAAATTTATTTTATTGTAATTACACCAATTATAATCTCACTTATCGTGTGTACATTTATGCAAATTAATATTATTTTTATCATAAATGCATAAGAGAAAAAAGAATACATGCAGACGGTGTAAAATAATTTTATATTATCGACCAATCACAACCATGTCACCCTACTTAACTCGACTTTCTTGATATGACATGGAAGGTTAAAACATTTTTATTGGTTGTCAGTGTAAAGTTAATTTACACTAACAGCGCATATCCATTAAACTCGATACATTATCATTATGTTATTGTTAATATAATAAATAAGAAAATTTTTTTAAGTCATGTAATAATTTCTCTAATTTATGAAATATAATAATTTATTTAAATCCTTGTTTAAAATGAATTGAGAAATAAATATTATTTTTAATAAACAATTTGTTTATTATATCGACTTCTTTTGACAATAATACAGTCTTATGTATTAGTAAAAGCCTGTATTGATTTTGTCATATCCTCAATAAAAATAGAATTGAAGTTTCTTTTATTTTTGTTGCATTCAAGTAATCTAATTATGTCTCAAGTGTATGTGACTTTAATTGTAACACTTAATTAAGTTTTGAGTGAGCTATTAAAATCATTCGTAGAATTCCATTTTGTAATTTAGAATACTAGGAATCTAATCTCATTCATATGATGATAATTTTGATTTACATAATCATCATATTCTTTTATTTGAAGGTAACTTTGATTATAAAAAAAATTCTTTAAAGAATTTTATTTGTGATAAGGAAAATTTGTTTTAAAAATTGTTAAATGAAAATTCCAACCACCTTAATTCTAAATGCAGAACATGTGGTTAACTATGAAACTTAGATCTTTATAAAAATCAGCCATCAATAAATATTGAGTCTCGCATTGTTATTCTGTAACAACTTGTGTTAATAATTCTACTATATGATTGAAACTCCAATGAAAAGTCATTACTATTAACCATTTAACTATATAATTACTATCTCATCAAACAATTTTATTTAGTAATATAATAATTATTATTTTTTGATAAATTAGGAGCCTCTAGTTATCTAATATAATTAAATTTATTTTATTGTAATTAATTACACCAATTATAATCTCACTTATCATGTGTTCAATTATGCAAATTAATATTATTTTTATCATAGTAATGTATAAGAGAAAAAAGAATACAAGCAGACGGTGATGATGTATTATTTATTAGGCTTTTTTTTTTTATTGGACCGTGATACATGATTAAGTCCAATGAAAAGTCATTACTATTAAATATTTAACTATATAATTACCATCTGACCAAATAGTTATCATATGACTCGAAATCTAATAACGAAGGCTAATGGCAGTGAGGGGTAGTCATCCCCTCACTTCCATTCCTCACCTTAATATATCATAATTTATATCTATATTTATATGATTGATAAAATCCAACACAAAAATCATTATAGTTCACATTTTACAATGGACAATCTAACATTGGTACCATTTTTATTTTAGTAGGAAAAAAAAAGTTGTAGATATATATAGCAATCAACTTCTTCATGATATGCTTGATATCATATCCAAGAAACTACCAAGTTTTAACGACTCTTTAATTTTTTAGCGGCTTGCATGGAGTGGGTAAGTATTTCATTAAATTTACTAGAGAAAATTCTTAGAGTCACAATTATCATTGGTTGTACAAAATACTACAAAGTACAAACCTAACAAATATTAATCTTTTTATAGCATACTTGAAAAACGAGGCTAAAACTCAAAAATGAGTTATTTTTAGAGCTTATCATATTCTAATTCGACTATTGGATATCTGATCATGGCAGCTGCCAACAATACATTTCAGTTAATGAATTGATTTATAAGAAAATAGAAGATCATTTATACCTCATTAGTTGAAAAGCATTGACTTATTTTGCATGTTGTGTCTTAAATGGATTCAAAAGCGATTAAGACGCGATAAACAAAATAAGTCAAATCCTTTTCAACTAATGTGGTATCAATGGTCTTCTGTTTTCTTGTGAATGGATTCATTAGCCGAATTATATTGTCGGCACTTGCCATTATCATATATCCACTAGACGAACTAGAATAGGATAAGCCCCACTAATAACTCCTCTTAGAGTTGTAAGCTCGTTTTTCGGTTATGCTATAAAAAAGTAAAATTTCTTAGCATTAGAAGTAGTTTGTACGACCAATGGTGATTGGGACTCTAGGAATTTTCTCCGATAAATTTTATGATTTTTCCTCCGCTTCTTGCAAGCTGTCGAAAAATTGAAGAGATCGTCAAAACTTAGTAGTTTTGCGGAAATGAAATTAAGCACATCCCAAGGAAATGGACTAAAATCCACAACTTCTTTCATATTTTTTTTTCTTTGCTGCAATGGGAATGTTAAGTGATTTCCAATGTTAGATTGTCCATATCATAATTAATCATTATAAACCATTCAAAAAAATAATAATTAATCATTATAAAATGTGAACTATCTTAATTTTTGTCCTTGGAAGTTAATGACTATAAAGACTTTCAAATATAGATAGATATTACAAAAGCTAAAACTAACAAAAAAGAACCAAAATCAAATGTCCTATGTTTCAAGTAAATTTTGTTATGGACTAAATTAGAAAAGGTATATATTAGCATAACCAAAATTTTCTTTAATCCCTTTTTATTGAAGCCTCTACATCATTCTCTCAATCATGAGTATAAGTCATTAGATATATTTGGTGGTTGTTATATAAAAATAATAAAATTCATGATTCATCAAATCTAAAAATAATAAAAATAAAAGATACAGTCAAGATATGCATTTAAGTAGTTAACATAAATTTTTTGTATCATTATATCTGTTTTGCAATTTTCACCCTGTCTTTCTGAGTTCAAAACAAACAACGAAATTAAACAATTTTTTAAAGTCCATCTCGTATTGCAATTTTAAATTAATTTAAAATGAAACGTAAGTACATGTTTGAAAAAATATGAAGGAATTGATCAAAAAATTGTTTTTCACAACTTGTTTCATTCATCCATTATGGGTCAACTGTAACTGCACATACTTTTTCTTCCATTTTGGGTCTTTATGTTTGCTAACTTTGACAACTCATCCACTTTGGTATTTTCGCCTCAAGGGATATTTGGTTGATCTAACTCTTCTGAATAACTAGCTTGACGTTATTTAGGTAAACGGTTTACTTGATTAACCACAAGTTGTGACTCACTATTAACTTGGAGTTGATCGTCTTATGATTTCTCTATTTCTTTTTGATGAGGTTTGCTGTAAAGTGTGTTTTGATAATTTTGAGGAGCACGTAGTATATTGTAGACAGTTTTCACGCTTTAAATATAAGCACGATTTTGTCCGCGATGTTTTTTTAATGTTTTTAGACGTGCAGGAATATCTGCAAAAAAAGAGGCTCCTATGAATTTTTTGACTGATCCACGGGAAAGACGATCAACTCACAAACCGGCATATATTATGGTGTATGGGTGGGTAGGTGGAAAACATGCATGTGTGAATTTGATTGGAGTTTTGCCACTTGTTGATTTAAGGGTCGGGACTTTTAATGTGGGACAAGCAACCTTCAAAGCTGCTTCAAGTAAAGTGGTAAAACATGATAAAGCATGTTTTGACAATCAACATACATACACTTTCATGCCATTTATTTTTGACACTTTTGGCTTCCTAGCACCAGCTAGAGGCTGTGAGTCTTTTGCAAAAAGTTCAAAAAGTTATGAATAGCAATGTTGTGTCCTCTAGAGTTAAGAATGTTATTTTTATCCGAATTAATTTTGCCATTTAAAAAGAGTTGGCAGCGCAGCTTGTTGCTCGTTTACCTTTAATTCATATGTACTTATTTATTAATATATATATATATATATATATTACTTAGCATAAATAAAATAAATAAAATAAAATAAAAAAAACTTTTACTTCTAATATTACTTGATTGTCAAAAGAACCAACCTTTACATCTAAAATTATACTCCGCATTTTTGCATAGAATCTTTTCTTTCATAGAAACATTTGAAGTGTAAAATTAAATCACCAAAGGTATAAATTATAGTCACCAATAAATAAATTTAATGCATCATTGAGATTTAAAGATGCAATCAATTAATATAAGAAGTTCAGGTGATTGCTCATTGAGTTTACTATTCAACTTCTGTAACTAGACTTAAAAATGAGTCGAACTCATTTGAACTTGACTAGGCAGGTTCAGTTTGAAACTTGGTTTGAGTTCGACACAAACTTTTTTTTACTCGAGTTCGACTCGTTTAAAATTCACGAACAGTTAGATCCGTCTCATTAAGTTCAATTCATTTTTAACTCGACACTCAACTTAAGGGTTCGATGCAAAAAAAATTCTAGCACAAACTAAACTCCATTTGGGTTTGCGAACAACTCAGTTCAATTTGATTTGCCAGCTCAAATCACATACTCCCTCCGGCCTTTTTTATAAGCAAAAATCACTTTTTAGGTTCATTGAAAAAGTGATGTATCTAATCTTAAATACAGACTAGATACATTACTTCTCCAATGAACCTAAAAAGTAACTTTTGCTTATAAAAAAGGCCGGAGGGAGTATCTCTAAAGTAAAAAATAAATAAATTTTAGATCCATAAATAAATTGGATTTATATCAATTTTTAATGAGAAACCACATAACTTAAAAGTGTCTTAGTTTTTTAAAGTACACCCACAAAAATTATAAAATTCACCGTTAAATTGAAAATTTATATCATATAAATTATCTGCGTTAAATTTTACAAATCATACAATTTCATCATCTATATGGCCATGTTTGAAAAATGTGTTGCATTTGGTCAATAATCATAATGTCTGACAAATTGACAATGGTTCCTCTACTTTCTTTTCTGATGATATTGTCTTAACTACAAATTAAAAGACTTAAATTTGGAACCTCTTCTTGATCCTACTTCAAGCAACCATTTCCTGATATTGCTTCTGATATTCACACCATTTCAATCCTTCCTCTCTAGACCCTGACAGCTTAATTTGGAGTGATTGTAATTCTGGTGATGAAATGACTTTCAAAGATGCTTAGTACTGGAATGGATTCTCTTCTTTGCTAGGAGTGTTGCTCGATCTCTCCACTTTCAACTCTCTTCTTTACCCAAATATTTCATGTGATCTAATCTATGTCAAGAGCCTTATTCCTCAAGCAGATTCCAAAGATCACATGTTTTCTTCTATAAAAGAATTTTTTAGTCATAATCATTTTGATGTTAATTGTCACCCACCCCCTTCTCCATCTATTAAGAAAGTCAACTGGATCATGCCACCTAGTTGTTCGGTGAAATGTTATATTGATTGAGCATCTAGAGGATCACCATGTATCTCCGCTTGGTCGGTGGAATATTGTGGAAGACTGATTTACATTGGGATGACAAAATAATCGGAATGTCAATGTATTATCATGATGATATCTTCTCCAAATTTTCTTTTAAAAAAAGCATAATAAATAAAAATTCAAAATCCATTTTTGTATATTTTTCAAATATGCTAAATTCTTAAATTGTATAAATATATTAATTACATACCTTATCCTATAATCTCATAATACACATTAGATTCAATGTATTGATTAAACAATAAGTAAAAAAATATATAAATTCTATTTTTGTATTTTTTTCAAACATGGAAAATTCTTAACTCTAACATATTAATTGTATAGGTTATCCTATAATCTCATTATACATATAATTAGATTCAGTGTATTTTCTAGTATACTAATTAACAAAAATTTAATTATATAAATCTAAATTCCAAGTTTGTATTTTCTAAAACATGTTAAATTCTTAACTTGTATAAACATATTAATTGCATTTGCATACAATATTCTATAATCTCACAATACACATTAGATTCAATGTATTGAAGATTACAAAATAATTTTTATTTTTTTTGAAGATTACAAAATAAATAAATAAGTCTAAAATTTATTTTTGTATTTTTTTCAATCATGTTAAATTCTTAACACATAAATATATTAATTGCATATCCTATAATCACATACACATTAGATTCAATAGTATTGATTAAAAAATAATTAAAAAATCTAAATTCCATTTTTGTATTTTTCTATAAACATGCTAAATTCTTTTTTTTTGACAAAATAAACATGCTAAATTCTTAATTCGTAAATTAAGGAGAATGTTAACTTACATGATAAGAAGACAAATATAAAAATTATGTTTTGGAATTTGTGTGATTGCACTACACGATATCCTTTAAGCTCGTATTACATGATTCAATGTATTAATTGCACACGATACTATGTTTATATCAATTTGAAAACCTTAGATTAGTTCCTGATGCTAAGCCACTTTCATAAAGGTTACCTATTAAAAGAAGTTACCTATTTACATAAACCCATGCTATTCCTTAGATCCTTGAACAATTAAACTACACAATTCTACTACTCAATAAACACGAACTAATCAATAAAAACAGAATAGGAATCATAAATTAAACTCATAGAAATCAAAACAATACAAAATAAAAAGGCTTAATTACAGTTTTGGTCCCCCTACTTTGCTCTGTTCACAGTTTTGATCCCGCTATTTTAATTTCAACCAGTTTTAGTCCCTCTTATTCAAATTTTGTCTTATGTGTCATATTTTTAATGACATTGCAAACATAATGTTAATGTGTCAAAGTCCACATATATTAATATTTTCCATGTCACTAATTATGTTTATTTTAATTTATTTATAATAAAAACACAAAAATTAAAATAGTAAAATAGCAATTATTATAAACCAAAAAAATAAAATAGAAAATTAAATTGTTATTATTTGATTCCATAAATAAATAAGAATCAAGAACCCTAAAATAGAAACAAATTACCAAATTTCTCAAATCTCTACTTCTCTCCATCGAAGTAAGAATCATACAAATCCCCAAATTTCCTTGCTCCACTTTTTCGTTCATCTTTTTATTCTTCCTCTTCAATTGTCTTGTCCTTGTTCCACTTCTTTTTGTTCTTCTTCAATTTTCGTTGGTAAAGAAATCATTGTTGCTCGAAATTTTTTGTTTGGTTAATCCTTCTTATGAATTTCGATTTTTCTCTTCTGTATTTTTGATTGTACAAAGTTCTTCTTTTCAGTTACAAGGAAGAAAAGGTTGTGATTTTTTTGACTAGTTTGATGAGAAGATAACTGATGATGCTAAAGAATTATTTAAAATAAAGTACTAAATTCCTATAACAGAAGATGAATGATGTGAAGAAAAAGGTGTTTCAAACAAGGCTCATGATGATTTAAAGTTGAAGATTAGTTTTTTAGGAATTTTTAGGCCTTTTTTTTGTAATTTCTAGTGTATTTGTGTACCGAAACAAATCCCCCTCTCGCGAACATTATTCTAGCAACAACGAAGAACGGTTTCAAATGGGTCGAGTTCTAGCAACAAATATTTTTGCTTCTTAGGGTCGATTGAGCGGCATCGATTTGGGGATCTCTGAGATGTTTTTAGGGAGAGAATGAGAGATTTGGAAGATTTGGGAATTTGTTTCTTGATTCTTATTTATTGATTTATAATAATTGCTATTTTAATTTGTGTTTTTTTTTTTGTCAAATTTTTGTATTTTATTATAAATTAAAATAATAAACATAGTTAGTGATATGGAGAGTGTTAATATATGTGGATTTTAACACCTCATCATTATGTTTGCCATGTCATTAAAAATATGACACATAAGATCAAAATTGAGTAAGAGGGACTAAAACTGGTTAAAATTAAAATAGTGGGACTAAAACTGAGAAAAGAGCAAAGTAGGGGGACCAAAACTGTAATTAAGCCAAATAAAAAAGAACAAGAACACGGGAAAATGGATCGAGAGCAAGGTCCCCTCTATTACTCTTATAGTTAACACTACCTTTTGATATGCCCTAGCTCTTCAAGATCTCCTCACGGTTCTATCTTTTTGTTATATTCATCTCCTACTTTCTTTTCACTTTAATCTATCTATAAGCAACTAATTAAGTTTCTTTTCCTAGAAGAAAATATATTCTTATCGGATTTGTTTCCATAATATATTTTCCTAAAAACTCTCATCTTATTTCTCATAAAAAAAAAATACACATTTTTTATTTTCATAATATATTCCTAAAATATATTTCTAAAATATGGTTCTAAAATATATCTTAGTTAATTCAATTTTTCTACTATTTCCTCCGTCAACTAATTCTCCAACTAATTAACGTCTTATATCTAGAATTTAAATTTTAATTATTATTTTCTACTAATAACCTCCTACTTCTAACCTATCAAATAATTTACTTAGCACATAAACACCTAAATAAACTATATTCTAAATAAAGGACTATTTCTAAATTTTGGGGTGTTACAATTCTCCCCCTCCCCCCTTATGAATTTTCACTCTCGAAAATTATCTAAGGTTTCGCTAGTTTACTCAAACTACTAAATAAGAATTAGAAATTAACACTTGAATTAAAATTCATATCGGCATCATCATTAATAAATATTGACAATTATGCAACATTAAAATTAAAAAAATAAAATAAAATTACTTACATGTGAATTGTATACATATCGCCGATCTGGTTTGCATAACTAGTCAAAACCGATGTGTATGACGACATACTACATTCTGGTAAGTGCAACAGTCTGTCGTCGAGTAATAATTCACACTTTATGTGTCTAGAATGAGTTCGTATCCACAGGGATCGTGCCAATGCGCTACTAGCGTTATTTAAGTTTGTAGTTTTGCATTCGCTTTGAGTTTTGAAAAAAAGATTTTTAATTAAAAAAAGTGATATGCTTGCAGAAAAGTAAATGGTTGATTCAAGAAATATAGAAGAAAGGTATGGTGGTTGGACTCTCTCCCCTACTACTATTTTTTGGCATGAAAGGTGTATAACATAGTTACTTGGTCTAACATTCAGCAGTTAATTTTATTCCTTGTTGTGATAATACCTTACTATTACCCTAATATATGTGAAGTCTCC
Organism: Trifolium fragiferum; assembly: GCA_954870985.1. Lineage (NCBI taxonomy): Eukaryota > Viridiplantae > Streptophyta > Magnoliopsida > Fabales > Fabaceae > Trifolium > Trifolium fragiferum. The sequence continues at coordinate 17,941,973 of OX940793.1, read as the reverse complement.
CTACGATCATAGCTATAATACCTACAAGAGTCTACCTCGCTTGTCACATACCCTAACTACAGTGTGAGTTATCCTACACATATGCATTATGCCCATTAACCATCTTATGCCTCTAGAGCCCAATATCGGACTATTCAGCCTCTAATTACTCAGTTCACAACTAGTTCCCGATTTCGTCTCTATCGTCTCAGTTCGAAATTAGTTTCGGATGTTACCGTCTCTATACCTCTAGCCTTATTTACTACTAGATCCGGACAAGTATTAGAGTCGAAACCAATATATACTTATTCTATGAGTGCTTCCACTTATCCGACAAGATAACGGAATATGTATTAAAGCGAGAAAATAAATAAGAAATATAGTACTAAATATCATTTATTATAACTTTGACTCAATCAGATAGCCCAAATATTCATAGGGAAGTTCATCTTCTCCACCACAACCTAAAGGAATCTATACAAAAGATTACATAATTTAATTACAAGAATAAAATCATGCTACCTAAAAAGAGATATCTTGCTGAGTAAGTTACCTTTCCCGTGAAGGATGTAAGTTCTTCTCGTAGAGAGCTCATTTGCACTCCTTGCTCCTCGTGAACAACTCTAGTGTACTAGAGAATTCTCTCAATTTCTGAATGAAAAATAATGAGAGAAATGAGCTCTATTTGTAGTTTTCTAACGAGCCTCGGCATGCCCATCATGCCACGATGAATGGATATTCTTCGAAAATAAAACAGATTTTCTGCGTTGATCACCTTGTGCACCAAGTAACCCCATCATGGCACGAATAAGGAAGCACTTTTTTTTATCCATGTTTGCTCTTCTCTTGGTATTTTCTTCTATTCTTGTTCCTTTTCGCGCTTTGTTTCGTTTCTTCGGGTTTTGCTTCGTATTCAGGCTTGTCTTGATCATTTTATTAATAATAATACTACGTAAAATACTATAGAAATTCGTGTCATCAACAACTCTCTAGGAAAATCGCTTGGCATGGGAAACCCTTCGTAAGGATCTCCCTCGGCTCTTCTTCCTCTTCCATTTAGGGCACAACATCATCTCCCTCCTCCGTAACATCAGGTTCACGGGCAACTTGAGTAGGGTCAATATCAATAAATGCCTCTGGCTGAGGCTCAGGGCTAGTAGAGGCAGCAGCCTCAGGATCACTCTCAGCCGCTATCTTCCGTGGCCGCTTCTACGGAGGGTTCTCACCCGCTGTTGCCCTCCTGGAAGATGCAATGACCTTAGTAGTTCGTTTCCCTTTATCTCCTTTAGAAGCTGTAGATTCCATACCTAAATATGAGGGGGAAAACAAACAATTCATTCGGCCAATGTCACAGCAAAATAGAAATATCATTCTGCATCAGGATCGATCACTTTCTAGAAAGCGAAATTAAACAGATTGTTCGCTTTCTAGAAAGTGAGTAGCCCTAGTCGCAAAAAAAAACTTCAGAAAATGAAAAAATAAAGGAAAATGCAAGTTTACCTAATGTTTATCTTCACTTGTATGATGATTTCGACCCCAATAGAGAAAGTTTTCGTTTCTTTCTTTTCGTTTTTTGTAACGGATGAAGTTGGGGGAAGAAGAAGCATACATTGCTTATATAGGATGACATTTCGCTATCTAGAAAGCGAAGGGATAAGTGAATTTGCAATTTCTATAAAGCAAATGTGCATTTTTAAAAATTGTTCGTAGGGGTGGACGCATTCTAAACGGTAAATTTTTTTACACACTCACTTTGTATAATGCAAAAAGTGATCGTATTCTAAATGGTGAAGGGGCGGGGGGGGGGGGGGGGGGGGGGGGCACAATTGTAATTTCAGGGGGTGACGAAGGAAAATTGGGGGCGCGCGAAAAGTACATCTCATGTTTTATTTACAAGGTTTCATGTAATCTTTTCTGGCCCAAGCCCACGCATATGTCCACTTATATATAAAGTATACCACAAAACCTAAAAGTTAATCTCTCATCTATTATCAAAGAGATAGCCGTCACTCTCTGTAATCTCTCATCTCTCTCTCCTTTGCTATGAAGCTTCTTTTCTTTTTTTTTTCTATTCCATTATTTCATTTTATGTCTTCCCGTTCTTCTTCTTCTTTTTCTTCTTAGATCCACACTTGCTTTCTATAAAACATCAAATTTACTCCTTCTTTATCTACTCCTTCTTTATCTATAGTGGAACTTGTTTTTGATTTCTTGTCCAAAGAAAAATGTGATACAATCTTCAAAATGAGATAAACCACCGATTTTTATGGTTTATTCCCACTATCAACGGGTTTTCTGGTTCATATACTAGCTCTGTGGTGCAACGGCTTACTATGTCTTTTTGACCGAATCGAGGTTAGTTTCCTGCTTCAACCGATCGAATCGGCATGTTGATCTAGTTTTTTTTTTACCTAGGTCGAGACCATTTTATAATTTTAGAACACAACGAGATATTTTATTTTTATTTATTTGAGAATAAATTATAGTTTTAAATATCATGTTATCAAAATTTTGTTTTCAATGTTTTTGCCCATATTCCATATTTGTTTTTATTTCTCAATCTCCCTATTTATGTGTCATTAAAGATTTGATTTATTCCATAATAAATTGATTTGATATTTTATTTTCGAATAAATATATTGACTTATACCGAGAAAATATTCTTTTAAATAAATTCAAAACAAGTAGATATGTTTGATTTTAATATTTATGGGATTGAAAACATTTATTTTGTAAAATTTATATATTCGGTGATTAATTTATGCGAGACAACTTTATATCTTATATTCTCAAGATTTGAGCATAAAATATTATTTTTCTAAGTGTCTTGAAGTAACACCAATGTGAATTATTATTTTACAAGTATTATAGTGTGAAATTAATTTAGGCTCAATTTGTGTGGTAAATTATTTCATTACTAGTAGTAAGATATTATCAAAATTATTTCAATTTGGTGGTAAATTATTTCATTACTAGTAGTAAGATATTATCAAAATAAACTTATTGATTAATTCTTAAGGCAATTTAAATTTCACATATTAAAATAGAGTCTGGTATTTTGATATAACGGATTGATGTTGGTTTATGAACCACTTGGGAGGATAATGTGTATGCTTATGCGATATTTTCGACAAGTCATGAAAGCTTAGTAACTCTATTTATAAGGATGAAAATACTCTCTCTAAGGTTAGTTGTAATTTTATTATTTTCTACCTATTATGATTAATTATATAATTGCATATAAGGAGAAATTTCTTTAATATATATTGTTAATATTTTCTACATATTAGAAACATCTTTAATGCAAAAAATTTCAATGTATTTTACATCCTCGTATATAATAAATATCTTCAATTGCTTAATCACTCTCATTTTCAATACCGAACATTTAATTATAAACAATAAAGTTGGTTAAGTAGAGGTTAGACATGAATATAGTCTTCTACAACCCACCTAGATATGGATGACAATGAGTAGAGTCGGGTGTGGGTTTCACACCATCTAAATTCGCACCCGAGATTATCATCTAAACCCAAACCTAAATTCAAAGATTATTTGGGTGGCAAAATAACACTCACACCCACACCTGTTGGGTTCGGGTTTTTCCACCCGAACCCGCAGAAAATACAACAACATTAAAACACAAGCATTCCATCAAGATCTCAAAGAAATTAAGAAATTAAATTACAACTTTTCATCAAGTTTAGTAACATTACAATTAAAATTAAGATCTTCAACATGGTACCATTACAATTAAAATTAGGGTATACAATTAAACTACAACTTTTCAATTTTGCATTTGTATATCTTAATTTTAATTTTAATGTTACCATGTTGAAAAGCTTAATTTTAATTGTAATGTTGTCAAACTTGATGGAAAGTTGTAATTTAATTTCTTAATTTATTTGAGGCCTTGATGGAATGCTTGTAATTTAATGTTGTTGTTGTATTTTTTGCGGGTTTGGGTGAAAAAATTTGAACCCAATGGGTGTGGGTGTTATTTTGTCACCTGAATAGCCTTTGAGTTTGAGTTCGGGTGGGGATTGCGGGTTTGGGTTTGGATGGTGAAACCCGCACCCAACCCTACTCGTTGTCATCTCTAATATCATTGAACCAGATGAAATGTTGAAGGCTTAAACTTGTTGTGACAAGCGTGGAGTGAGTTTATAAGTCTCACATTGTTAAGAAAAGTGGAGGTTAATTATGTACGTTATGAGTGAGAGAACCCATAAATCTAATGTCTTAATGATTTGGGTAAAGGTGTGATGTCCAACTCACTTGAGTGGTTGCTCTAAGCCAAATGTGGATGATTCTCTGACTATCTTCTTTAACACTCTAACGCACTTATTATATTTAATTAATTTCAATTAAATCACATAAGCAATTAGAATGCTACATAATTAAAACTTCCTCTTAGCATACATAACATTTCATCATATAGCAGAGGAATTCATAAATTAATTCAACTTGAATAAAATAGCATGCAAGGTAATTAAGCATTACAAGTACTTGAATATGATTCCAAAATCGAATCATGCTCATACATCAATAGTACTTCCAAAAGAACATAAATAGCAAGGTCATATGTATCAAAACAACAAGGATCCAAATACTACAACCCTAAAATCCCAGTATTACAAAGTATCAGAGCAGACTTAACACATGTAGACAAGTCCTAAAAATCCCCTACTAGCATGAATGTACATTTACCACATAATACGATGATTTTACAAATCATCTTCTCATGAACAATAAGATAACATAATCCATGTTCCTTTTCATAATCAACATCATAATTTATCATCATATTGCATTATGGTTATACATTCAATCACATAACTTCTACCATCAATTAATTCATTAATTCCAATCAATCATACATACTACGTCATAATCCAATTAACAAAACATTCCAAGTTCTACACCTAACAACACTATCCAAGCATGATTATTAAAAACTAACATCAAAAATGGATTCTACACGAAAAATTATGAAAGATAGGTTATAAGTAAAACAGTCTAAAAAGGTCAAAGTCAACGCAAAAAGTCAACAGTCAATACTATTGACCCAGACTTTGTGCTAGGTGCCAGAACCTGAGGGGAAATAGCCAAGTTTGCGCCACGCGCCGCGCTAGGCGCCATAATCTGAGGGATTTTCAAAGAAACTTAGTTCAAGCTCGCGCATGGCACCAGTAGGGCTGCGCCGTGCGAGAGGGTCTGATACTCTTTCATTTTCAAATGTGTTGTCACTTCGAAAATCACTTTTCAACTCCCAAAAGAACTTATTTGAACTTAATAACTTTTATAAAACATTTCTCAAGCACGTTTATGGATAAAAACACTTATTCTAACTCAAACAACTCAAAAACAACATAAATAGGGATTCATACCTATTTATTTTCATCAAAAACCCATTTTCAACAACAACGTATCAATTAAAGCATAAAGATAAGGTTTTTGTTCATACAAATTCATTCAATAATCACATGTAAGCATGAGCAATCATCAATCATCATTAATTTATCAAATAAACACATTCCCAAAATCTCAACTCAAACCTAGAGGTGAAAGAGTTTGGGATGAAATCTATAATTACTCTCTTACCTTGTTAAAGATGGAATCTCTAGTCTTTCAATCTCTAGCTCTATTCCTTCTTCTCTTCTCTTCTTTCTCTACTTTCTCTTTCTACCTCATTCTTCAAAATGATAAGAGTTATGACTAACTCTACTCCTCTTCACACTACCCTAACTTAATTCTCCTCAAAATACCAAAGTACCCTCACTACTTAATCCAAGCCCAATATCAAAAGCCCACTCACAACGCTACTCTTCTCATAACTCTATTCACTCATTAAATATCTCACATCCCTACTCTTTATTTTTGGACAACAACACATAATTAATTACTAACTAAAACACAAAATAACTATAAAAACTAATACATTCTAATTAAATCAAAAATGGGTCGTTACAACCTCTCGTAACCCAACAAAACCAAGATTAGCTAACTTATCGTGAATATGGTTAACTCATGACATGCAAATATGCATTTTACTTGTTTTTATTTCTTATCATTTGTCTAAAATAAGCCAATGAAAACTTGATGTATGGAGAGAAAGAATGACAACCAAATATTAAGCGGAATAGCAATAAAAGAATTTGTGTTAATATGCAACATTTCCTATTTTGGCTTTCACGCCGTGTTACGCAACATTATGCACCAGACAACCAAGCATTCATACATATTTCAATAAGAGCATTGTTATTTAGTAAGAATTTTTTACTCAAGAAAGAGAAAAATCCACAAAAGTTGAGAATTTGACCAATCAAAGATTAAATAACCATACATGGGAGAGAGAGAGAGAGAGAGAGAGAGAGAGAGAGAGAGAGTGTGTTTATATTTTGAGCAATCAAATATTACCACATGTTCATCTTCTCTTTCTTGCATACTAAAATTCTTACTAAATAGCATTTTTCTTTCAATAAAATAACATAGAATCGCAATTAAAAAAACGACAATAAAATAAATTCAAAACAAAACGTTGTTCATAAAGTTAAAAAACAAGCTAACTACCAGAACACGATCCACCTGTCTTAGTCATTTATTAACTACTAATCTATCCTAGTAATACTACAGAAATTCCTGATCTTTCCTTGGCGTCCAAGTTTCCCATCAAGGCACGACATCGTGGCCACGATGGAAGCGCATTTATTCACTTTTTGCTCTTCTTTATGGCATTTTCTTGTATTTTTGTTCCTTTTTGACATTTTCTCATCTTTGTGCGGAATATTGTGTGTCCCGTCTTTGTGCGGTGTACATTTGTTTCAGGTTGAAGGATTAATTTTGATCTAGTGCATATCAAATCAATGTAGACTTTGGAGTCATCAACGCTACAGATCCGGAGGCATGGACATTCTGGACACTTCAATATAGTCATATTTATAGGCTTATGCAATTGGCTGTTTTATGCTATTAACATGTAGATGTGGGAATAGGCTAGGCCGAGCTAGGCTTTGCCAAGCCTGAGTCTGGCCTGTCAAAAAAATCAAAGGCCCGAGCATGGCATGTGGCCTATCATAGGCTTATCTTTTAGGCCTGAGTCTGGCCTTTTGAAAGCTTAAGTGGCATGTTAGCCTGTTTAAAAGCCTATTTCACATGAACATATTTAAATAAATAATTATATTTATTTTTAAAAATATTTATCAACTAATAAACAAACGTCCTTTTGATATTTAATATGATATTTTAGATAATTTAACTATATATATCATCATATTTCAATTTTAGTTTATAATAATACGTTTATATATGTGAAAAACTAATGTAGATTAATAAACTTAAACTATTAAAAAATATAATAAATATATAATTTAACGAAAGTATATATTTTAATATATAAATAATAATATTATTAAAAACATTATTAATATTAACTTAAATAGGCCGGCCTAGTAGACTAATAAGGTTTTTTTAATGGTCTGCAGCCTGGCCTGTTTGACTAAATAGACTTATAAAAAAGCCTTGGTCTGCTCTATTTAAAGAAATAGGCTGGCCTGTCCTGAGCCTATATAGGCTAAATCTTAAGGCTTCGTAGGCCGGCCTGGCCTATTCCCACCTCTATTAACATGGAAACTGTGAGTTTGTTAGCAGATTTATCTTTTTTGTTTTTATCGAATTTTTATTGCATCGATGTACTCAATCAATTTGATTGAATGAATGAATATCGTTTATTTTTAGTCAAAATAATAATAATTCCTATCAACTGAACTAAATTCGCGAGAACCATTTTAGCACTAGTTAGCATTTTACTATAATTGTAAAATGTATTACCATATTTGATATCTTCTCCGACTTTAGTTATAAACAAATATTTTCTTTTTTATTTATTAAATAACTAATTTATCTAATATTTAATATAGGTTAAATACATTAATTATTTAATAAAATAAAAAATAATAAACATCCATCCCAAAACCAAAGAATAAGAGAAACAAAACTTAATATTCTTGTCTACAATTATAAGAAAAAAAAATGCTCCCTCCTTAAGCAAAAATATACTTTCTATGTTCATTATAAAATTAATGTATCTAGAGAATTTAGAAAGTGAATTTTTGCTTATATATTGTAACGAAGGGAGTAAACATTTATCTTTTTTTAAGAAAAGTTTTTACTTTGCTTCAAAAAAAAAAGTTTTTACTTATTTTCTCATGAAATTAAATGCAAATTATATTTAATTTATTTTTTCTCTTATTCTTTCCATAATCATTTATCAATAAAAATTATTGTTATATCTTTTTATGCAACTAATTTAACAATATATATTATAAAATATTTTATTTTAATTTCTCTTAAAAACTTGATTATTTTTTGTTGTGGGAATATTGACTTGATGGAAATAATTCTTAACCACACTTTAATTCCTGATGTCAAACTCTAAATTATCAAAGATCCCTTTTTCCATGAAAACCAAAGTTAACACCCAAAAGAAAAAGATGGAGTATTTACTTATAACAAAGGCTAGATTGAATACCTTCTGAAAATTTATAATTTATGCTATGGAATTTCTTTTTCCACCCTACCTTTTTTTCTTGCGCACCCTACGAATTTATCAAAATACTTTTTTCCGCTATTTTGGTAGTGAATTTCATATGTTACATAATTAGCGGATGGGAACAAAAATAGATTCTCCAACTTCTTAGATTAAACCACTCCAGAGACACCCTATCAGAAACTTTTTTATTTTCTTCATCCGCTACTTAAGTAGCGGACGACCATTTAACAGAAAAAAATTGCAATTGACAAGAATATAAGAGATTCAAATTCGTATTTGAAACAGGAAAAAAAAAGTATAACACAAAACAAATATATTATTACATACCGCCCCAAGCTTTTACCCGCCAAGAGATTTGTATCGATTAGTCATAGTGATCAGTCCTCCTAAGGGTAACTAAAAGGCAAGATACCGGCCACTTTGTCTAATCGACCATGGACTATGAGCCTTTGGATGCCTAAACTAAAATAATTTGAGAGAAGAAATGAAAAAATGGTTCCAATATTTTTTCCTTGAATTCCATTGCCTGAAACAAAGTAACGGACCAATCAAATTAAACCATTTTCCTGACCATTAATTGTTACCAAAGACCATAAAAATTTTGATTGTTACCAAAGACCATACAAATTTTGATCATAAAAAATTTTGATGTGGAGTATCGCCGTCCGTTGGTTTGCTTAGACGGAACCATTGTTCACCAACATGGAACTTCAAAATGACAGCGACGTGGGAACAATGCTCTCGATTTTCTCTCAGAGCATGATGAAAGGACTGATCGAGCTTGAAACTATATTGGTTAGATCCGTTCAAGCTAAATGTTCAAACTTGATCCGTCTGAGGACCTTCACGAAATTGTGGCTTGCATGGTTGAACTCGAGAGGACGAAGTTGAAACAATTAATTTATCTGATCCTTAGTTTTGTTTGTTTGTGTTAAATTTATGTTTTTAATTTATTATGTTCGTTCCACATGTAATATGTCGTTGTTTTTATCAAATATATATGGATTTATTGTAACAACCTATTTTTTTTATAAAAAAATTACGGTCTCGTGTTGTCCGCTAGTTAAGTAGTGGACCAATATGTGACAGAAGAAAAAAAAAGTCATAACAGAAACTAGATATCAGAACAGAATGAGAAAAAACATTAAAAAAAATAAATTAATAATAATAAAAATTAATTTTATATATAAATTAGTACGAAAATTACATCGACTTGTAGCCATCGTCAAGTGTTTCCACTTCAAAGGGTAATTAAATATTACATGTTAGACGTAAAAATTACATTAAAATTAAGTAGAATGACCGGCCCAAATTTTGAAGAACATGTGTCACTACAAGAAATATAATTTTTTGTAGCGATTTTTTTTGTTATAAGTTGTTACGAGTCGTTGGCAAAATTACCAAATTGTAACAACTTTTAACAAAAAAAGTCGCTGCCAAAAATCATATTTCTTGTAGTGTGTGTTAACAATAACAACCAAAAGGTTGAGGATGTTCCATCGGCCAACGTGTCAACGTTTATCAACGTCACTTTTAGCAGCGTCTAGGGTGTTCGGTCACTTAAGTAGCATATCGTTCTATGACTGAAGCTCAACCACACGAAGTAGGAAATTATAAATGAAGATAAAATGTCATATTTTTTTTTAATTAAAACATTAGACACAAAATTTACATCAATTTAAACATTAAATCCAGGATTTTCACTTCCAATTAAATAAACTAAAGAGCCTCCTTTAGTGAAATTTTGTCCCCGAAGCAGAGATTGTTGGTGACTATTTAGCAAAAACTTTCCACAGGAAACAAATATATAAATATGGCCGAACTATGATTCTCCTCCTATTTACATTTTTACGTGTTAAATGGAAGAGTTTAGCTTTCAAGTTCCGCCACCCAGTTGGATTGGATAGTCCAACATGCCTAGCTCAATCTTCAAGCATAGATTGACCTGCCAACGTTTCTCGAAAAATTTTGGCTTCAATCCTACCGGCAGAAACGTGTCTACTTCCATGTTTCAATGAGTCGCCATGGAAAAGTCTCATTTCAGTGGCCCTGACTTCAGTAAGTCATACCATATCCAATTTGAACACAAAAAGTCTATCGTCGATTACTATATCGCTCTCAACTATGGTGACTAAACATGTCAATGGGTTCAGTATGAATAGTCAACGAAGGACTATGTGCCGATTTACACACGAAATGACAAAAATTAAACAAACTAAACTAACAAAGAAGCATAAAAATATAAGTGGGAGAGGTGTGAGACTTCACCACCTAAAAACCTCCTTTTATAGCCATTTTGGTTGCACTTAAACCAATGTAGGAGACTTGACCGCCGACTGATCCGCTTAGAGCATAAATATAGAGGGTGGTATTTGTCACATGTGCCACTTGTGTCAGTGTAGTATGGATAATTGGAATGGAATTTGGTGGTATAAAAGAACAACACTTCCAATAATGGATACGGTGGCTTAGCCTTTTTTTCTTTTCCTTTTCAAAAGCTTTTGGTATTAAAATAATAGAAAAATGAACCATGCTTCATATAATGTGAATTTTGTGGGGTTCATATTAGAGTGTTGGATGAATGATATGAATATTTAAAAAATATGATTGAGTAGTTTAAATAGTTAAAAAGTGCAAATATATAATATATTACATAGGACCCATTTATACCAACAATATGAATGGTATGAATATGGGTGCTCTTAAGTAGTAGACGGCATTGGCAAAATTTCTCAAAAAAACTTCATAACATCCGCTACTTAAATAACGAAATAATCAAAATAAAATCCCATAGGCCACAGGATAAGACAATAGGGTGGCAAAAAAATTCTCTTTTTTAACCTCGTTGTGGCAAACATCATTGTCACACATTTTCTTTCTCAATTTTATGCTTCCCTCTACAGGATCACTACTGTTGTGAGTCATCCAACTAGACTAACATGAATCCAGCACATATCCAGAAATGATACGAATTTACTAAATCATGAGATCATCACCCTCATAATTAAATGTGACACCTTTATTTAATTTATTTTATTTGAAGTAACATTATTCTTATATATAGTTGTTGAACCAATTCCAGTATTTAGTTCTACTGTTGTATGTATAGCATGTTGAGTTATAATTTAGAACATAGATTTGGAATACATTTTAAGGACACCTCAAATTTCCAAACATAACATTTTCTGTGTTTTATAGTTGGTATTTGAGACTAAAAAGTGCACTGAAAACTGCTATTAGAATAGATGTCTAAACACTATACTAAATTCATATCCAAACAGAGATACAATTTAGTGAACAATGTACCAAAAATTGAAAAGGGGTGTCAGAAAAATGAAATGAAAAACATTTCTTTTTTGGGATTGGGGAGGTGGATGTTAACTCATTCCTGAGGTGTGGCCCCATTTGTTGAGTCCTCTGGCTCAGCTTCAGCCTTGTCATCTTTCTTACCTGTAAAAAACCAAACATCATATGTTTAGTCCAACATTAAAATGATGCAAAATTCTATGCATTATAGAAAGCATATGATAGAACAAAAGAAGGCATAATGAAAAACATGATCTTTTTTCCAGGCCTACCTTTTTTCTTCTTTCCACCACCTTTCTTCTTTGTCTTTGTGCCCAAAGCTAGCCATGCCTTGATCTCAGGATCATCTATTGTCTTTGTAGGCTGCAACTCTTGGAGCGGATGAGATGTGACGCGATCCGACCCATTTGGCATTAACAAGACAGTGAATTTGATGTGTGCAACAAAATCACCTGATAAACAAAAAAAGCATGCCATTAAGGTTCGTAAGAATACAAATACAACACCAATGTGGATTTGTTCATGTTACAGCTCGTAAAAAAGCTTACCGGGCTTTTCATGCAGAACAGGATATGGCTGCAAGAGTTCGTGATTCATACATTCCACTAAACCCAAACGAGCTCTTTTCTCTTCCAAAGCCCTACACAAAAAAAGGAGCATAAGTTAAATAGTTAACCAAAATCACAGAACTTTAGCTTGATGATAGCATTAAAGCTTCGCAATTATTACATATTAGAGTTACCTAGCAGAAAATGGCATGATTGGAAATTTTTGGCTTATTTCACTGAATATGAACCGAGATGCTTTCATCTTCAAGTGATAACTCTTGTCAACAGCCCTCTTATAAATAGTTGTCTGCTTCTCATCCAATAACTTAGGCTGCAAGGATTGAAAAACATACTTTTAATGATTCATATGGTCCTAAATCATGCAGAAAAATATTTATGAAATTAACCTTACCTTTCCTTCTCCAGTGCTAGTCAATATATCAATTGCATAAACTTCATTTTCTTCAAACTCTGCGTCATCAACCCTTGTATCTGGATTAGTGATACTAAGCACAACCTTGTTCCCATCAATCACAAATTGCTTCAATTGGTGACTTAGAACACCCTCAACAATTTTACAATCATAGGCAGCAGCAACCTTTTGAATTGCATCAGTTACATCCTTGTTCTGTAAAGAAAAAAAATTGAAAAAAATTAATACACGCTATTACAACAAAGGAAATTTTCACGTATGAATTTCAATAAAACTAATTATCACTTCTCTATATGCAATTGATATGTAATTGTTTGAATATTATTATATGTTGGCTGCACTAGAAATTGTATCGATTATATAAATCAGAACAACATGACACTAGTTCCAGTCATTTAAGTTTTGGCAACAGGGAAAACGAGGAAATCAATATGGTTTTGATTACCTCGGCAAAGTTGCCGATATTACAGTTTTATAATTTCAATCAAAATAATTCCAACAGTTCTAAACATTCAATTGATATGTAATTGTTTGAATATTATTATATGTTGGCTGCACTAGAAATTGTACCGATTATATAAACCAGAACATAACACTAGTTCCAGTCATTCAAGTTTTGGCAACAGGGAAAAAGAGGAGACCAATATGGTTTTGATCAACTCGGCAAAGTTGCCAGTATTACACTTTTACAATTTCAAACAAATTCTCACACTTCTCTACATGCAATTGATATGTAATGATTTGAATATTATAATATGTTGGCTGCACTAGAAATTGTCCCAATTATATAAATCAGAACATGAAACTAGTTCCAGCCATTCAAGTTTTGGCAACAGGGAAAAAGAGGAAACCAATATGGTTTTGATTACCTCGGCAAAGTTGCCGATATTACAGTTTTATCATATATAAGAGTATCAAGAGTCCAAATATACAAAGTTTTATCATATTCAATCTTGACATATGGCAAACAATAAACTCAATCCCAAGAAGTATAGCAAGGTCAATAAAAACACAACCCGGGGGAAGATGGTATTTATGAAAGAAAGGATTAATAATTCTCTATCAGTGTAACTATGACATAAACAGGCATCATTGGAGCTTATCCATAGCCTATGATGTTTTCATCATATAGAGATCAACACATCAAATCAAATTTACAAATAAATTATGAAGCAGAAAACAAAAATTAGAGAGTATTGAGAGGAACTGTAGAACTGGGAAAAAAAGACGCAACAATAGGGAGGTGGCATTTTTTAAACAGAGGACAGATGATTCTCCATCAGTGTAACTATGACATAAAAGGGCTTCATCGGAGTTTATCCATAGCCTATGATGTGTTCATCATATAGAGATCAGCTCAACAAATCAAAATAGAAATGACGTATTGGAAGAGTAAAATGTACAAAAGGATTTAAGTGACAACCAAGTAATCCCAAAAGTACAAAACAAACAGCATTGATAAATTAAACATTTTAGCCAAGAGACGAGTCACAAAGATGACTCGTAATTGGTTAGCGGGACAGCATAACAAATTCATAAAGGACCTCTATCAGTGTAACTATGACAATAAAGCTTCATTGGAGTTATCCTAGCTCATAATAGTTTTCATCATTTAGAGATCAAAATTCACAAAACAAAGGAATCCCTTTGGAAAATATAAACCAAGTAAAAAACAAATCATATTTTTTACAGTGTCAAATTTTCCTATGACATTAAACCTATCAACACATGGAACTAGAAACATGAACGTAATAAAATCAAAATCAGTTCATTGTAAAAATGCAACAAAAGGAGGGAAAAATCTTACAATTGATTACCTTCTTTCCTGGCCTTACAAGTCTCAAGGCCACTTCAGCAGCAGTGTTTGCAGCAGCAATAGCATCTGCTGCTCGTCCAGTAATTGGACCTTCCTGAAGAACATGAGTGTGAGCCACCGCAGCAATGAACCCATCTATATGACAAGCCAAATCACTGCAACCAGAGAAAAAAATAATACATCATTATCAACTTTCAAACAACAGCCAAAACCACCAAGTCAAACTCTCACATCAAAATTCACAAAACTATGCTACAAAATCTTACATTTTCACTATATCACCTTCTTCCAACACTGTTTCATCACTTGCTAGAGGCGAAAAATGACAGATTGTGTTGTTAACAGATATGCAAGTCGGGAAAGCAACACCTCTCTCTATCTTCTTCTTCACATTCTTGTACACGTTACTAGTCTGCCTTCACACCAAAAAAACAAAACATCATAAGCTAAAAGCCATTCATATAATATTAAAAAACACTATCATAGCAATCACAAAAACACACACAAAATGCGAAATACAATATAAGCTTACTCTCTAATAAATGAATCTCCTTTCTCACAAATGTCAACAATCTTAGCCTTGGGTTTACATTCTGAAATAACTAACTTCAAAGCCTCTGCAAAAAAAAAAAAACAGACAAAAACATGAAACCTTAAACTAATCGAAAAAATGAAAATAAAAAACTATTATGAATCTTAGCTATAATCAACAAATTTATGCATCTAATCTATGAATTAACAAAAACCCATATAAAATTTGATAATTAAAAAGACAGTGATTGAGTGAGGAACATACTGTTAATGATCTCAGCTGCAGTTTTGTATTTGGTTACAACTTCAGAAGAAGAGAGATCCAACTCCTTCTCCTCCCTTTCATCATCCGACATGGTACCTCACCTGTTGAATCACTGATTATTCTGAAAACCCCAAATGAAATTTAAAAATTAAAATACGAACAAAAATATAAAAACCAAATTTTTACCCAATTGGGTAGCAAAAACAGAACTACGAAGAAAAATTAATTTTTGATATTGGAAATGGAGCATTACTTACAGAGTAGAAATGAGAATGATGAGAGAGGAGATTGGTGAGTGAGGAAGAAAAGGGTTTTGCGGCAAAGATTGGAATGAGTAAAGAGGCAGAGTGGAGAAAATGGGTGTGTGAAAGTGAAGCTAGGGTTTCAGCAAAGAGGCAAATTTTGGCTTATATAGGATTTTTCATTTTCGTCTATTATGCAAACATTGCGTAGGGTTTTTCACATTTTTTTTAAGATTAAATACGTTTTTAGTCCCTACTTTTACGTGAGTTTCGACTTTTAGTTCCTATATTTTTTTAATTATATTTTTAATTCCTTATATTTTTTTCGTTTATATTTTTAGTCTCTACCATCAAATTATGGTGACTAGGCTAATGGAAAATGTCATGTAGGATGCCACGTAGATTAATGAACATACGTGGCATTTTTTATGTTGATATATTTTTAGTTCCTACTTTTACGTTAATTTCCACTTTTAGTCCATATATTTTTTTTATAATATTTATAGTCCTTCACGTTTTCATCATTTGCATCTTTAGTCCTTACTATCAAGTTTTTGTGATTAGGATAACAGAATATGCCATGTAGGAGGACATATAGGTTACCACGTCATTTAATTAATCTATATGGCTTTTATGATAAGGATTGGACCTAATGTAAACGAGTTTACCCGGCATCAAAACTGACCTGACTTAACTAAAACATAAGTTCCAAAATTTTAAATCCCTAAGAGCATCTCCAATAAGGGTATCATAGAGAGTATCATAGACTAATGATCCGTACTTTTTTTTTTTATCATTGAAGTTCCATGACGTGGCATGGAGGGTATCAAAATTGATGATACCGGTACCTTATTTAAGGTACCGTATCATCAATTTAATGTTACCTTTTTTTGTATAATCGAATTAAATAGAACTAATAACTTGTTAATAATGTATGATACCTAGAGTAGTATCACCATTGGAGCAAAACACCGTATGAATTGCATAAATATTATATGACATTGTAGGGACCACTTTTTAGTGATGTATGATACCCAAAGCGGTATCACCATTGGAGATGCTCTAAATTGAATTAATGATCTCTTTCTTCTTCTCATACCCATAAATCGCAGTAGCTTTTCTCATTTGAAAGTTGTTTATGAGTGATGGAGGATAATCGAATCAACGGTTGAAGATATGGGGGTAGCTATTGCGTTCAAAGTTGTGCAAGTATACATAGTCAAACTATAAACAAGTGATAAGAAAGAGCATCGTATCCACAAAGATTGTCTACGGGAACATTTTCACTGAACACACAAAATTGAATTCTAATTCATGAGCGTGAAGAGAACCAAATAATATCGTAGTATCAGAGTTTGTAGACAAAATAATTAAAAAGGGATTTTAAGATCAAATTTGGTAGTGATATGTTGGGTATATGATCCATTCAACTAATAATCTAGTATCTGTGACTAATAAACTTGCATTTAATCCTAAGTTGGTCAAACCTTGAATCAAACATATATCATAAAACTAGCTACATACCCGTGCGTACGACGGGATGGGCCTTCGGCACGTTATATGTTGTGGTATCGTTGTTTCGTCGGGTCGTAGGGTCAGAGAGGTCGGTTGATACATATTGAAAATGAAAAAAAATGGTGAAAAAACAATTAAAAACAAACAACTTAATTTAAATTAGTCATACATTAGTCAAACAAATGATAACAAACTAAGTGCTAAACATTTCAAAATTACTCATAATAAACTACCAATAAAAAGATTTTGAGTTATAGGTTAGAAGTAGTCATAATATTACATAAACTGATATTGCAAATGATAAAATGGTGAAAAAGCAATTAAAAACAAACAACTTAATTTAAATCATTTACATAAGTCAAACAACTTATAACAACTTAACTGCTAAACATTTTAAAAGTACTCATAATAAACTATCAATCCAAATAATTTGAGTTATAGGTTAGAAGTAGGCAGAATATAAACTGAATTAAAACAAACATCAGAATTCCTAAACATTTAGGTTTTTTTTTTTTTTGTCATTTATCTTGGTGTGTGTCACAACTCGCAATAAGGAATTGATCTTCTTGAACTTCAAAGTTTAGGAGGTCTCCAGGATGCCATTTGTATCGCTTTTAGAATTGATCTTCTTTACGATGTAATGATTGTGGCTGGGACTTCAAAATTCTTTTGGATCGATACGAAAGTAATGTTAGTTATATTTTTGAAGTGGCCTTGAGCATGTTCTTTTGGAATGTGCTAATTTTGAAATAGAAAAAAAAAACAGATAAAGAGTTTTAGCTTCAAACGACTTAGTCAAGTATGACTATAAATGTATAACTTGTTACAAATGATTTTATAATAATGATTTCTTGAAATTGTATGGTTGATTTTATTTTTGATGGTTTTATAATACACATATCAAATTGATCATAGGTTTCAGAATTAGCTAAATATGTCATTTTGGGACGGGATAAACCCATTTACCTTAGGTCCAATCCACATCATAAAGATCACGTAGACTCATTAATTGACCTAGTATCCTCTGTGTCGTCTCGCGTGACATATTTTGTTATTTTAATCACCAAAACTTGACACTGAGGACTAAAGATGCAAACGGTGAAAACGTGAGGGACTAAAAATATAATAAAAAATATATAGGGACTAAAAGTGGAAACTCACGTAAAAGTAGGGACTAAAAACATATCCACATAAAAAATGTCACATAGATTCTTTAATTGACGTGGCATCCTATGTGGCGTCCTACATGGCAAAACTCACGTAAAAGTCACCAGAACTTGACGGTAGGGACTAAAAATACAAACGGAAAAAATATGAGGGACTAAAAATGTAATTAAAAAAATGAAGGGACTAAAAGTCAAAACTCACGTAAAAATAGGGACTAAAAACATATTTAACCCTTTTTTTTAATTAATATGACGAGGGATTTGTTGACTTTAGGAATAAGTCTCTATCAACTTACTCCGCTTAATAATTTGATATCGACACAGAGGATCCCTCCTCTATTAATATTTTGAAATATAATTTTTTGTCAAAATAAATATTTTGAAATATAAATAGGGTCTTGTTAATGAGTATGAGTATCCGGAGGGCACTCTTCAAGTATTTCGTTTAAATAAATTTTTTATTAAAAAAATTAAACACTACAATTTTCAATATGTTAACTTTACGCATTTCTATAAAAAAATTATTTGCCATATAAATATAAGAGTGATTAAGCATTTACCCCTACAAATTAGGTAGGCGTGTTTTGTTTTATCCTCGTAAATTATTATTTTTGGAATATCTCTCGTAATGTGAAATAATATCGAAATAGACGAAGATGTGATGTCGAACACCACTCAATAAAGGACTGAAGCAAAAGAGTTTTATGATTTAGCAAAAGATGAGGAACTACCTTTGTATGGGGAACAACCTTTGTATGAAGGGTTTACAAAATATTTAAAGTTGACGTTTTTGGTGAAGTTGTATCATATCAAATGCTTGTGTAGAATGAGTGACAAGGCCATGATAATGATATTAGAACTCTTACGAGATGCATTTGAGCATGCAAATATTCCAAGTTCATTTTATGAGGTGAAGAAAACGATCACGAAACTTGGTTTGAACTATGAAAAGATATATGTATATCCGAATGATTGTATACATTACTGGGAAATGGGGAAGATGAAGAGAGGGAAACTTGTAAAGTATGTCACACTTCCAAATGGAAATATAAGCATGAGGCAGGCGGCGTCGACAATACTTTGAAGAAAATTCATGCAAAAGTTCTTCGTTATTTTCCATTAAAACCTCAATTACAAAGACTATTTTTGTCTCAAAGACATCGAAGGATATGAGATGGCATGCTTTCAGTAGTAACAATGATAGAGTGATGGGCATCCTAGAGATTTTGAAGCATGAAAACGATTAGACTTAATGTATCCTTGGTTTGCAATTGATGTACGAAATGTCCGTCTTGCATTAGCTACTGACGAATTTAATCCCTTTGACGTTATGAGTTCAAATTATAGTGTATGATCAGTAATTCTCATTCCATACAATACTCTTCCATGGGTGTGCATGAAGTAGACATCTTTTATATTGTCGATGATAATTCCTGAGAAGAAAGCACTTGGAAATAACATAGATGTCTACTTACAACCTTTAATTAAAGAGCTGCAAGAATTAGGGATAAATGGTGTACTTATGATTCTTTCAAGCATGGGATGTTCAAATTACATGCAACATTGATGTGGACAATAAGTAATTTTTCTCGTCTAGATAATCTCTCTGGATGGATTGAACATGTGGTCAAATCCTATATTTTTATGGATTTTTCTCTTTCTTGTACAAATTTTTCTTACTAAACAGTAACACTCATAAAATAAAAAGAAGAAAAAAAGTAGAGAAAGCACGCTTGGGTATTAGGCTAGTGGAGCGAAGATGGAAGGGTGATTAAGTAATCATGAGTTAAGTTATAAATAAAAGCCACTAAATAATCACAACACTTATCTAACTAGAAAAAAAATCAGAAAATTGAGGCTAGAGGGAAGGAGAATAGCCACCAAGGAAGGGAAAATGAAGGGATTGAGGCATTAATGTTGGACTTAAAAATTATAATGGTGTTTGGGAAAATTAGAGAGAAAGATTGAAGAGAGAGTTTTGAGAGAAAAGGGAGAAAAATTCGTATTGAAAGCTTTAAGCATTATGAAACAATTACACTTTGTTTCTTATTTATACAACTCACAAACCTAATCAATCATGTCAGCTGTTAACTAACTGAACTATAACAAAAAACTAACCTAACCAACTTGGCTTAACTGCCAAGTAACAAAACTGTAACTAACATTCAAAACTGTGCAGGCTACTTAGAGGAGACGCTATAGTTAGAGGAGACGCTAAGTAGTCTGCAGTCTCCAAACTTACAGGAGTTGCTAAGTACTTGCTAGACTAGTAACTTGATATTTGAATTACCTCTTAACAATTGAGCAGCTAGGATCAAAGAAAGAATTCAGAATTTCTAAAGTAAGGAAGTTTAACAATATTCATTTCGATTGTGAATTTCAATAACATGAATATAGCTTGTTGTTCTTCTCTCTTTTCTTTCTTACTACTTGCGTGTTTATTTTTGTTTCATTACAAGAAATATGATTTTTTGTAACAATTTTTTTGTTATAAGTTGTTATAAGGATATTTCTTGTAGTGCTTCCTGACTTCTTAAATTTTCGAAAATCTAAGTTCAATTTAATTTTCGTTCCTGTTCTGCTGATGCATCCATGTCTTGTGATTTTGCTTCAGTCGCTGTCTATTACTACTATTTCTTCCCTATCGTGTTTTAGTGATTCTGTTTTTCTATCTAGTGCGTTTTTGTTTGCTTTGTAGGTTGGTCATTTTAATGGTTGCAGTGGTAATTATTTTCTATCCCATACTTGTTATCGATATACCAGGTTGTGTGTAACCCTTAATAAGACCTTTGAGTGTGTCTGGTGTAGCTATGCTAGTTGAAGTAGTAGATATAATATTGGATTTTAATAACATATTGTAGGTATTGAATTTTAGTGGCACATGTTTGATCATTCTGTTACATAGTACAGTATCATGATAAGCTACAATTGAGTAAGCTAAACGTATACTTCTTAAGTTTCATCTAATCTGAATTAATTATTTAAGTTAGTTTACCTTGTACCTTGATGTATACAAATAATACTAAATTGCACCAATCGTCAGTTGGTTCAGTGGTGATTGGCGCTGAACTTGGTAGGGAGGACCACGGTTCGATTCCCCGCAACTGCGATCGGAAGGGGGCTGGAACCACTTGATGCCAGAACTGACCCCCGAACCAGATTCAACTGGTGGTGAAAACCGGAAAAAAAAATTAAAAAAAAATAATAATACTAAATTGCAGTTTTGGTCTTCTAAGTTTTTTAATTGTGTGATTTTGGTCTCTTAGTTTCAAACGAGGGATTTTAGTCCTCTAAGTTTTATAATTGCTCAATTTTAACCCCTCAAATTTCAATTGATCGATTTTGGCCCCTCAAGTTTACTCTCTTTTGCATTTGATAGTCCCTCTTTGACTTTTTAACTAAAAATTGCATATGTGGCATTTAAAAATAAAATAAAATATTTTTTAAATAAATAAAATATGTTTTGGAAATTTAAAATATGTTTTAAAATTGAAAAATGTATTAAAAATTGTTTTATAATATTAAAAGGTTTAATAGTTTTTTAATTTTTTTAAAAAAAAATAGTTTTCAAAATTTTTTAAAAATAGTTCATAAAAAAATATATTACTTTTTTTATAACAAAATTATTTTATAAATAAACTACATAATTACATATAATAAAAAATATTTTATAAGTTATTTTTAAAAAAAACAATTTGTAATTTTTTAAAAAAAAATATTTGAAAATTTAAATTTAATTTAAAAATGTCACATAAGCAATTTTTAATCAAAAGGGGGTAAACTTGGGGGGCCAAAATCGAGCAATTGAAATTTGGGGGTTAAAATCGAGCAATTGTGAAACTTTAGGGGGTTAAAATTGCTCGTTTGAAACTAGGGGGCCAAACTCGCACAATTAAAAAATCTGGAAGACCAAAACTGCAATTTAACCTACAAATAACCTTGGTTTTTAACATCCTTATGAATCGTGGCTTCATGACCCGAGAGATTGTAATAACTTATAATCAGGCCCGGCCCAAGACCATGTGCCACATGAGCCATGGCATTGGGCCTTAAAAAAATGAAGGCCTCAAAATAAAAATTATATAGTAGGTACTATTAGTAAATAAGGGGGTAATAACTTAAAAGATTTATTTAAACTGTGAAAGTCCAACACTACTAGGCCCAATTTGAAACAACTTGCATGTCAGCAGGCCCAGTTTGTTTGAAAATATGACGAGTTCCCCTTGTATATTTTTAACATGTAAAAAACGTTAAAATAAAGGGAAATAAGTATCTCCTACAACATTCAATTAAAAAACGTTAAAACAAGAACAATTTTTTTAAAAAAAAGGGTACAAACAATCCACCGTCACAAATCACAATTCACAACAAAAGTGACAAAGGTTTCCACCGCCTCCACATTCAATTATTTCAATGATCTTTACGCACTAAAGTCTCCAGTAAAATTGAAACAGGTAAAAATTACAATTTTATAATTTGAGGTTCTTAAAATTTTAAATTAAAAATTACAATTTGGGTTTTTCACAAAACTAAGAATTTTGTGTATTAATTTACGATTTTTTAAACCAAAGTGCTTCATTTTAAATAGTTAGAAGGTATTTTGTTGTTATTAATTAAATCAAGAGTGATTTTTCTTATAAAAATTTTTACATTATTTATTAAAGGACCACATTTAATTTTCGCACGCCTCCAAAAACTCGAAGACGGGCCTGCTTATAATTATGCAAGATACTTTTGAATTAGTCCTTTAACCATTAAATTTAATTAATCTAATATTTCTAGGTGTCTTTTGGCGATTTTAGAGTCATTCTATTTTCAATTGGTGAGTATATTAGTATTCTAATTTAACTAAATTAAATCAATAATTAATGATATTTTCATAGATGATTTGTTGATGCTTATTTGAGCATAACAATAGTTGACTCGGTATTTCAAATTTTGCCGTTCTCAAATTAGCTCAGTATTCCAAATTTTGCCATTAAAAAGTGTTTTCAGGAATATAACTCTGACCTTCGACCCTTGATACCACATGCATACCAGGGAGTCTTGGAATTTGGCATATCATTCATATTGTTCTAATATGAGTAATTGTTTCGTTTTTTATGTGTGGCCTCTTATGAATATCCGTTGAATCTATTGTGGTGGTTGTTATTATTATTTTCGTTATTTTTTTTTTTTGTTGTTACTAATATTTTATTATTAACATTTTTATTATTACCATTATTTTTTGTTATCATTATTAGTTATTATTATTATTATTATTATTATTAGTGGTAGTAATATTTACTATTATTCAGCCACCTTATGTAAATGTCGTTGCTAATCCTTGTTTGGCTTTACCCTACGTACGATATGCAATCGTAGACCTTCAGGAAGAGGAATGGTCTCGAGCTTGTACGATGTTTGTCTCAACTCTCTTTTGGAGTCTCTCTTTGGTATTGTAACAACGGGGGAATAAATTTATGCTTAGTTATTTTCCGAATTTCATTTATTTCATGGATTGATGTTTTCAGGACTTTTTGATGTATTTTGATTTCACAAAACTTATTTTTGAGTTGAAATAATTTTGTCAACTTACGTCGTTGATGTTTCTTGATTCTAATGTTTTTTATTTGAAATTTTTCTGTTGTATTGTTTTAATTAAAAAGAAAAAATAAATCGTATCAATAAGTCTAGACGTGACACTCTTTTTTAGAATAAATATTAATAACAATTAGTTGAGAAATGAGGGTGTTACATCACAATCTTGATGTGATGCATATTGAAAAGAATATATGTGACAATATTACACTTACTTTGCTATATGATAGTGCAAAGAGTAAAAATAATGTTAATGCTTGAAGATACCTTAAACATATGAGCATAAGACCTGAGCTCTGGCCAAATGATTGAGCAATTGTTATCATTAGCCATGATTGAACGATTTTACCATTAGCCATGTGGACATCATTACTTGACCAGGTTCCAACGGTATTATTAATTGAGTTGTACGCTTAGACAATTATGTTGTAAATCCATTTTAGCAAAACTACTTGTATCAAACAGTGCAAGGAGCACTCACTTTTTCTATTACTCTTCAGCTATATTAGCAAACCGATCATCAACCACATTTAGATTACTTGCAAATCGATCATGAACCATTTTAGCCAATTTATCCTCAAGACCTTTCACCACAGCTCCGACAACTCTATTTTCAAACCGTCGCAAAAAGAGAGACATAAATTTCCTCCCATAATGACGATTTAAATTCATTTCACGACGGTTTGCGTGGCGGTTTGGAAATCATCGCTAAATAGTGGTGCCAAAACCAAAATCCGTGTTCTTTCAGGAATCGTCGCTGCAGAGTTTGGCGACGGTTCAAAACCGCCACTGATTAATAGCTTCCAAAACCAATTATCTAAATGTATAAAATTAATCAATTATATATAATCGAACCAGCTCGTAAACTAAACGAGTCGAACTATATATAGCTGAAGTTCAACTTAATTAATTAACGAATTTAATATTTAACTCAAGTTCGGCTCATTTAGTTTATGAATCAAGTTCAACAAATCAATTATCAAATCGAATCTCGAACTTTATTTAAGTTGATTCAATTCATTACCGGCATTAATTAAATGCATGATCAACTACGTATTTTAACAATCATATATCAAATTTGATTAATTAGTATATTTGATTACTTTGCATTGCTAATTGATGATAAAATAAATAAATCATTTTAAGTATCATATCAATATGTCTCATGTGCATACGACCAAGCTAATATACCAATTTTTTATAATTCAGTCTATTATATACAAGTTAAAAATACAAGGTTTGAAAGGCAAAAGACTAAGTTAATATATACCAATTTTTAACTTCAATTAGAATATAATTTTCGACAACTATCTTAGATTAGAATGTAATTTTCGTATCTAGACTCTTTAAAACAAAAATAAATATATAAAATCTAATTGTTTGGGAGATATATATTAAGATTATAAATAAATAATAACCATTAACATCCATGATATGTAGCTACCACTGCAACCGATTACTACTAGCTAGAATTCAATATGCCAAAATTCCTAGATAATAGATACATAATACATAACTGTAAGAGTTAGAATTTTAAATTATTTTCTAAAATTATTTTTAATTTCTAATTATATACAATATATATTAAAATTATTTTGTACTTTTATCATTTCTTTAATTAAAATTAGCAACACTGACATTTCTAGATTAAAAGTAAAACTTTTAAATTTAGTTTAACATTAAATTCTCAATCAGAGTAACAAAGTTTGATCTCAAACTTGAGCAATACTTAAATACCCAACAACAGACACACACATACACTATATTTAGCCAAATAATGGGGCCAGAGCTAGATTTTGTAAGCCACAATCGTTTGGCCTCGATCACTTTTATTTGATAGTTGCTCTTGCTGTTTACCTCATGAATTGCTTTTACTATTGAAAAATATGGTCATTAATAAGAATGTGTTAAATACAGTAAAGTATATCAACCCAAATTTGAAAACTAGTTAGAAATATGGCAACCTAAGTAATGAGCGGTTTCATTCGCTTATCTTCTAACAAACTCGACACATTTATAAAAAGATAAAAATAAAACTTTACAATTTCTAATAATATCACAACCTCAGCTATTTATAACTTTCTTTGATGAGTGCAGCCCAAAATCCATCGGCCTCAAATTTAACTCTTTAATCCACTTAAGGGCAGAAAGAAAGCCAAACACTTCATCAATGTGGATTGCACAAAGTGGTATAAACCATTCAATTTGAGCAACTACAATACAAAAGATATTTGAAAATTGCTATTGAGGCCCCCATGTTTGCTCTCAGGTTCCCCAAACTGACAAAAATACCCTTGGACAGAATTTTCGTTGCCAAAGTGACGAAAAAAATATTACTTCGTTGCCAAAGTGACGAAAATGAATGGTACTGGTGTCCAAGCGCGCGCCCTCCAGAAAATGCCCAGACTTTCGTTACATAGACAATGAAACTAGATTTCGTTGTCTACATCAAGAACACGCTGTGTTTCGTTGGTTAGACAACGAAATATGCCAAATATAGTATGCAGAGCAGCTGGATCATACGATCAGTACTATTACGAATTTCAAATCCAAAACTAGATCTAAGGCGAGTTGTTGCTGAGGAGGCTTGGAATCAACTGGGAAAGATCAAATAGAAGGTGCGCAAGGCTGATTGAAGGTCTACAACAGGTAATGAATGTTGATTTTGTTTGATTTTGTGTTTTTTTCAAGTTCTCTGTCGCACCTAATTTCGTCAGTTAGACAACGAAAATAGACTTTTCTTCACTTAGGCAACGAAATTTAGATTAGTTTGCTTCCCACGCCCCCCTGTTTGCTATGTATTAGTGTGTGTGAATGATTTCTTGTGTCTTGGTAGCATAGTAATTGATTGTTTTGCAATTATCGTTTTTAAGGTGTTGAAATGGAAGAACCGAGTGTTGGTAACAATGTGGATGGCGCACCCGTCGGTTCACAAGCTTTGGTGGTTTACGACGCCGCCATTGTCGAGGCTAACATTGCCGATGGAGCTGGTCCATCCGTAATCCGTGTTAACACCGACAATTTTTTTTAGGGTAAATAGCTATTAACCCCCTGTAAAATAGGGGAGTTTTCATTTACCCCCTGCCTAATATTTTATTTTAAAACAAACCTCGCAATATAAAAATTATTTCATTTACCCCCCTCGGTTGGACAACTAAGCATCTGATTGTACATTGTTGCTGATTTGGCACGTACATGTGGCAATAACTTAATTTATATTATTTTTTTAATTTCACATCACTTATTAACATTATTATTTTTTAATTAAAAAATTATGAAATAAAAAAAGGCTTTATTAAAAAAAAAAATTGTTCATATTCTTCAAACTCATCTTCATCCTTCATCATATTCTTCAAACTCACATTTTTGTCTCAAATAAAAAACAACAACACAAACAAGATAATGATGAATGTTCTTCTTCCTCAATTTATATTTCTTTTTTTTCTTATAATAACAACAACAACCCACAAGTTGATTTGAATTTCATAATTGATTCTGATGATTTTCTGTTTACCAACAACAACATAAAACTAAAGTTCTTATTCCTTCTTCCATTATCCCCTATTCATCATCTTCATCCTTTAAACTTATTCTCAAATTCAATTAAAATAAATCAAAACAACACAACACACATGAATCTAGGAACAACAACAAACTTCATCTTCAATCTTAAACTCCATCCAATCCCTAAACCATAAATTCAAAAATCAAACGCAACAAAATTCTTTTCTATCTTTCATTATTTTTTCCTCTTCAAGATCTAAAACATCAAGAATCAAAATTAAAATTTAAAAGAAAATCAAAATCTTCCACAAAAACATCAAGAACAACATAAAAAACAAACCAAAATCTTCCTCCAAAATCAAAATCCCGAATCTCTCTCTCAATCTCGAATTCAATCCAATCAATTTAATTCATAACCCATAAATTCAAAAATCAAACGCAACAAAATTCTTTTCTATCTTTCCTTTCTCTTCCTCTTCAAGATCTAAAACATCAAGAATCAAAATTAAAATTTAAAATAAAATCAAAATCTTCCACAAAAACATCAAGGACAACATAAAAAACAAACTCAAATCTTCCTCCAGAATCGAAATCTCGAATCTCTCTCTCTCGATCTCGAATTTGGTTGTTCTGTTATTATGATGTTGATGTTGTTCTTCACAAAAAAAGAAATATAAATTGAGGAAGAAGAACATTCATCATCTTGTTTGTGTTGTTGTCTTGATTTGAGACAAGAATGTGAGTTTGAAGAATATGATGAAGGATGAAGATGAGTTTGAAGAATATGAACAATTTAATTTTTTTTTAATAAAGCCCTTTTATTATTTCAGAAATTTTAATTAAAAAATAATAATCTATTTACAATATATTAAAAGAAACTACTACTAAAAAACCTATTTTGTCTTTAACGCCTTTAATAATATTTCACCGTTTATGCCCTTAAATGTAATTTTAACTCTAAACTGGGAAAAAGATAAGTACAAAACAAAAATAACAAAAAAATAAGAAGATAAGCATAAAACAAATATACTCATATAAAAAAGATACAAGACAAAAATAACAAAAAAAATCCAAAAATAAGCCTGAAACAAATCTACTCATAAAAAAATTATTTAAAAAAAAAAGAGAGAATAAAATAAATATACTCATAAAAATAGCAACAAAAAACACTTCTGAAGATAAACATAAAAAAATATGCTTCATTATTGGTTACTCTTATATAAGAAATACATGAGAAATGTATTATTGATGAATATATATTATAATAAATAATTACGGGGGTAAATATATATTATAGTAACACACACGGGACAATTGTTTAATAAAAAAAATTAATCTTACACGGGACAATTGTTTTAATAAAAAAAGAAATTGAATAATATATTACAATAATACACGGAACAATTGTTGATTAATATATTATTGATGAATATATATTATAATAATACACGGGACAATTGTTTTGATAAAAAAATAATTAATCATACACGGGACAATTGATTTAATTAAAAAAAAATTAAATAATAAATATTTGTTATTATTAATTATAGTTTATTATACAAAAATCATACACGAGACAATTGCTTTAATGAAAAATTACTTAATTTAATAACTTTTATAAAAAAATAGCAGAATAACGTCACTTATTATTATTATTTTTTGTACACGACGTCACTTATATTTTAACAATATTTTATAAATAAAAGTTAATAGACCCGTGCGAATGCACGAGTCTCAAAACTAGTAATGTTAATAAGTGATGTGAAATTACAAAATAAATATAAATTAAGTTATTGCCACGTGTACGTGCCACATCAGCAACAATGTACAATCAAATGCTTAGTTGTCCAACCGGGGGGGGGTAAATGAAATAATTTTCATATTGCGAGGTTTGTTTTAAAAAAAATAATTAGGCAGGGGGGTAAATGAAAACTTCCCTATTTTGCAGGGGGGTTAATAGCTATTTACCCTTTTTTTTTATGACGCCGCAAAGTATAAGGTCCGTGATGAATTAATCCAATGGTGTAAAGATGAGGCGTTAAAAGCCGGGTTTACAATGGTCATTGAAAAATCGGACAACGGGTCAAATAGAAGGAAGACTTACTTTATATTGGTATGCGAAAGAGACGGAGAGTACAAAAAGTCGAAGAGGAAAGGCAAAAGAGATGACACGGCGACTAGAAAGTGTCACTGTCCGTTCAGGCCGCGAGGTTACTTTTTGGCATCTCAGGAATGGAAGCTAAGTGTTCTGTGTGGTGAGCATAACCACGAGATGGTCAAGAATTTGGAAGGTCATATTCTTGCGGGACGTTTAAAACCGGAGGAAAATGATCATGTGAAGGAGCTTACTAGGAATTTGGTGCAGCCAAAGAACATTCTGAACAACTTGAAGGACAGGAATAAGGATAGCAAGACCAACATGAAGCAAATTTACAACATCCGGCAAAAATACAAAATTGACCTTAGGGGGCAATTTTCTGAACTTCAACAACTTCTGAAGTGTCTTGAAGAGCACAGATACTTCCACAAAGTTAGAACGGTTGGTGAGTCGTCGACCGTACAAGATATTTTTTGGGCACATCCTGGTAGTGTAAAATTGCTCAACACTTTTCCTATTGTACTGATTATGGATTCTACATACAAGACCAACAAGTATAAAATGCCACTTTTTGAGATAGTCGGTGTGACTTCCACTGAGAAGAATTTCAATGTTGGTTTTGCTTTTCTGACAAATGAAAAAAGAAGACAATTTCATTTGGGCTCTTGAGACTTGTAAGAGTCTTTTCAAGGATACGGATGCGATGCCGAAAGTTATTGTAACTGACAGAGATAAGTCACTGATGAATGCAGTTGAAATTGTTTTCCCAAATTCAACTGCATTGGTGTGTCGTTTTCATGTGTTCAAGAATGTAAGGGCTAAGTTCAAGGCACTTTGCCGAGCAAAGGATGAAAAGATGGAGGAGTTGCTGAAGACTCTGAAATATCAATGGGAGGCAGTTGTGGACTCTACTTCTGAAGAGGCATTTACAGATGTAGTTATGGAGTTTAGGAGAGTCTTTGTTAGATTTCCTAAATTTTTGAAATATTTTTAGGAAACGGTTTTAGATCCGGTGAAGGAGAAACTTGTCAGAGCTTGGACTGATCGCGTCATGCACATTGGAAACACCACATCCAACAGAGTTGAGTCTCAAAATGGATATCGGTTACAAAATTAACACACACCTCGCCGCCGTTTACTTCAACAAAGAAACCCCTAATCTGTTTCGGATCCACATCCATGTCACTCTAAGCGAGCTTAAGCAACAATTGGATGAATTGAATGGTCGGCTTACCGGCCATCGTGACAATAGAAGGGTAGCCACAATTGAGTATCGACGTCCGTCAGTCATATGTGACGGTCGTGTCGTTAGATTCACAAATATGGTTCTTTACACGGATGACAATGTCAAAAGCATATTTGAGATTTTTTTGGAACACAACAGAAAGGGTCCGATAGAACTAGATGCAAAGTTGCTCAGATCTGTACCAGAGATTTTATCAAGTTTGCGTCGCCCAAGGACCTATGAAGAAATCGAACCTTTGTGCTACGCACCTGAGGAAGAAGAAGTTGTTAATTTAGCCGATCCGTAATCGTTGGTTAGTTTATGTGTATTTTGCAAATGTACTTTATGATTATGTCTGATGTTATGTTTGTTTGTCTTTCATGTTTGTTAAGTTGTTTAAATTAAAGCAGTCTACGGACTACAGCGTGTTTGTTGTTGTTAGTTTCACAAAAATGCAGGTTCTGTCAACTAGTTTTTTAAAAACTTCTGCAGAACCTGTTTTCGTTGCCAAACCAACGAAAATCTGGAAAAGATTTACAGGTTTCGTTGCCTATTCAACGAAAATGAGTTTCTCAGACCCAGTTCTGCATAGTTTACGCATAATCCAATGGTTTTCAAAACCACGCAAACTTGTCCAGACAAATTCATTTTTTTATTTAGTGTTTACGCAAAATTTAATGTCCAATTTCAATGATTCTATCCAAATTCACTAAATCATAATCCCCTAATCCAAATTTCCTAAAACCCAAAATCCCCAAATTAATTTATAGCATGCAATACAGTTTGTAAACCAACTCTAAATCGTACTTATCGTGCTTACACGAATCCTAACTCTAAAACGACAACACAAATCGCCCACAAAACCCTTCAAAATCATTTCAATGTATTGAGCATCCAATGCCTTTTTCGTATCTCATATAGCATGATTTCGTTTTCTATGCAACGAAACCCAGCGCTTTCGTGTTATAGACAACGAAATTGTGTTGTTCATTACTTAAGTGACAATCAAGCTTGTTTCGTTGTTTAGACAACGAATATCAAGTTAATTAGGTCAGGAACGCGCCTTCGTCTTGCAGACAACAATATATTTGGATTTCGTTGCCTAGACAACGAAAATTTTGATCATATCCTCAGGAGTATTTTAAGATTTTAGGGGGACTTAGAAGCATGTAGGGAACCTCAATAGCAAATTTCAAAATATTTTCATCTCTAATTTGAAAAAGAAGCATCAATGTTGCAATTTACACGGCCCACTGCAGGTTTAGTCCAATTTATTTCACCAATCTGAACCAATTCTGAAATTGTATGTGCCTAAACGTTTCAAATAGCTTGTCAATCAATCACTTATGTTATTTAAGTGTTTTTGTTGTTATTTCCAATATAAATAAAATACAACTCTTTGTTTTATTTGTTTTTTTTTTATCAGGTCTACTTTAGTAAAATAAAACACCATTTTCTTTTGACAAAAAATAAAGGACCATCTTAAAACTTTATAAAGTTAGGAGATCAAATTTTAAAACCTAAAAAAATGTAAGAGATTGAACATACAATTTACCCTAATTTATTTTACTAATAACGCAAGTATTTTAAAAAAAAAAATTACAAGTGAGCATTATCTCTTAACAAGTAAGAGCAATTTTATAATTTACTAAGAATTTTAAAAAAGTCTAAAAATATGCATCACATTTTACAAGAGAACAATCCATAATTTTCAACTTCTATATTAGATTAGAATGTAATTTTTATATCTAGACTCTTTAAAACAAAAATAAATATAGAAAAATCTATTTTTTTAGAAGTATATATATATATATATATCAAGATTAAAAAATGTAGCTAGCTACAACTGCAACCGATTACTACTTGCTAGAATATGTGTCATGACATGCCATTTTCACAATGGAACATTTGTTCGTGTCATCTTTGTCTTTAAGCCACGCTTGTTAGCAACATTACACGTGTTCATGTTTGGTTGCACTAAATATTTTTTCACAAATAAACTAGTTGTAGCCTCAGATATTTTTTCTAAATTTCTATAAGTTATTAGTTATTGCCATGCATGAATTAGTTTACTACTTTCCATGCACGTTTTGCACTATAAATATGAACCTTTCTTTTACTCTAGTGTTGTGCACAAGAAGAACAAGAAAACATGGCATCTCAACAACAAAACCGTGAAGAACTTGAGGAGAGGGTAAGGCTTGGTGAAACTGTTATTCCTGGTGGAACTGGTGGAAAGACTCTTGAAGCTCAAAAACACCTCGCTGAAGGCATGCAATTAATTAATTAATAATGAGTTTTTTTTAGTAATCATAGTATTAAGTTCTCTCTCAAGATCACTTTTTTTTATTTCAAATACTTCCTCTCCTCTCTTCTTTTTTGTATATATAAGAAAAAAAATTACTTTTTAAATTCATTCTAAAGTTTTTTTTATATATAGTATAGATTTTCCTATATACAAGACTAGAAAGAATATATGTTAACTTCTTTTGATGAAATGATACATTTTCTTTTGAAATAAATTTTTTAAAGAGTAAATAGACTTTTACCCTCTCCAAAATAGATGGATTTTATTTTACCCTCTAATTTTTTTTTTAGATTATTCCCTTTAATTTATTTTTTAATTTAATTATTTTTATTAGTAATATTTTTTTATTTGGATTACTTGAGGGGTGAAACAAAATTTCCTAAACCAAAATTCCTTAATATTACAAGGGATTAAATGATGAATTCTAAATTCTAAATAAATTAAAGATGTAAAACAAAATTTGCCTACTTTGCAGGAGTAAAAATCTATTTACTCTTTACCAATTAGTCCCCTATTTTGTATAACTTTTTAAATAAGTCTCCAATTTTATAAATATTTTAAAAAGATTTTTTATTTTATCAAATTTTACTCATGTTAATTTTTTCATGAAATTGTTTAATTTGATAACTTTACTTGTTATGATGTGAATGGATGTGTAGGAAGGAGCCGTGGAGGGCAGATAAGGAAGCAACAGTTAGGCACAGAAGGATATCAAGAGATGGGAACCAAAGGAGGACAGACAAGGAAGGAACAGATGGGAAGAGAAGGATATCAAGAGATGGGGCGCAAAGGAGGCCTTAGCACTATAACTAAGTCTGCTGAAGAACGTGCTGCTGAAGAAGGCATAGATATTGATGAGTCCAAGTTTAGAAATGACTGAAAAATTAATATACATAATACATGCATATGTTCTTAGTTGTGGTGTTTTGTTGTACTTGTTTTTTGTACTTTAGCTAAAGATGTAGGAGTACTCAGAAATGTATGTGTTTTTTATGTTGTTTGTTTGTACCTACAAAAATGTGAATTTTTTGTGTTGCATGTTAAACTTCTCCTTGGTTTATATATGTATTTTTATTTTTATTTTTATTTTTAAGCAAAAGGTGGTAGCTAGCAAAAAGCTAACCACCACAAATATATATAATAAAGATAAAAAAAAAAAAAAAAACTAGTACAAATGGAGCGGATTAAATCAAAACTCTATTAAGAAGAAGACAATCTAAAACTAAAATGAAATGAAATTGTTTCTCAGATCACAAGATAACAATATGTGTTCAGTGATTGAAGTTGGAGAATATGTACCATTAGTGAAAGACACTTTTACACCAAAAACACCAGGTGAATGGTCCACTCGAGAGGTTGAAAGAGTACTCTTAAATACCAAGGCAAAACTCTTCATTAAGAGTGCCTTGAACAAAAAAGAATATGATAGAATCATGGAGTGTAAAATTGCCAAAGAAGTGTGGGAAACTCTTCAAACTCACCATGAAAGAAGTTTGAGCTGTTTGAAATGGTGAGTTTGAAGAGTTTCCCACGTTTCTTTGATATTGGTGAGTTTCCCACATTTCTTTGATATTGTTCAAAGAAGATAAACCTGCGAAGAAGAAGAAGAAGATGATTGCACTAGATTCTCAAACCAGAGAATGTTCTCAGATTGATAAAAACAGTCTCGGAAATGATGAAACACTTCAAGAAGATGATAATAAGGAAATGACTCTTCTTTCAAGAAGAATTCAAAAGCTGATGCAGAGAATAAATCAACTTAAGAAAATCTTTCAATACAAGAGAGGTGGAGTCAAACCTGAAGTCGATATGAGCAAAATCAAGTGTTATGGATGTGATCAATATGGGCATTACAAAAATGAATGTCCTAAACTAAAGGAACCGTTCTTCAAAAAGAAATTCATGATGGCCACTTGAGATGATTCCGACATAGAACTAGAAGTACAAGAAGAACAACAAGCAAATGTATGCCTCATGACTCATTCAGTAACTAGTGAGGTAAATCTTGAACCTTGTTCTTCTTGTCAAAACACTGAGCATTTATTTGATAACTTATTACTCCATCCGTCCCAAAACTTTGATCTTTTTAGAGTTTTGCACGTGGATTAAGAAATAACAAAGATTGATAAGTTAAGTCATTTTTACCCTTATTTTATTAAGAAAGAGAAAATCCATTTAATGATTGCTTTTGTATTTGTAAGGGTATAAATGGTAAAGTATCATTAATTGTGTCTTAGTTTTCTAAAAGGACCAAAGTTTTAGGACAAATCTAAAAAGACTAAAGATTTGAGACGGAGGGAGTATATGATACTCAAGTGTTGAATCATAAAAATGATATATCTAGGGATAAAGTAACTAAGGCCAATAATGAAAGAGATTAATATAAAGCTGAAAATATTATATTAAAAAGAATGGTTGATAATATGCAACATGCTCACAAAGATATGTGAAAACAAATTAAGAATATTAGGAAAAATCATAATGTTTAAGAATGCTCAAAGGTTAAAAAAAAAAAGAATTTTTACGTTTTCTACTTCTTTAGCTAAAGATGTAGGAGCACTCAGAAATGTGTGTGTTTTTTATGTTGTTTGTTTGTACCTACAAAAATGTGAAAGTTTTGTGTTGTATGAAGCGCTAAACTTCTCCTTGGTTTATATAGTGTGTATTTTTATTTTTAAGTGAAAAGGTGGTAGCAAAGAGCAAACCACAAATATATGTAATAAAAATAAGAGAAACTCCTATAAATATATAAATAGAGGGGGTGAAACCAAAACTCCATTAAGAAGAATACAATCCAAAGTTAGGAAGACATATTTTGTTTATTGGACTAGCTAATAAACTTGTTTAATAAAAATGACACATGTTTGGTAATAAACTTCTCTAATTAATTTATAGCGTTTTTTGATATGTTATTTCAAGTAGCGTTTCCGCTTAAATAGCTTAGCTTCTTACATTTTATTTCATTTTGACCATTACTATTTTTTTTTTAGAATATGATAACTATTAACTACCCACTAATCATGTACTTTTATGTCATTTTTTACTTACAACTAAATTTGTCAAACACTTTAATTTCATTCTATTCACTTTTCAACTATAAACTATCAGTTATCAGTTATCAACTATATGATAGTTTTTCAGTTATAAACTAACTTATAACTTAATTTTACCAATAAGAGCCTTAAATTTTTCTTTTTGAAACGACCAAATTATTATTTTTTCCTTTTGCCAAGGTTTGACCTTTTATTCATTTAACTCAAGCTCAAACCAGTTGAGCTGCCGAATCCCCCCACAATAGTCTTAAATTAACATAGCAATAATTTGATTTGATAGTTTACTCAATATAAGCAGATTATCTGTATGTGGTAGAATCACAAAGTAAATACCTGTATGTGGAGGAATCAAAACCAGATAAACTAGCTGCTTCAAAAAGAGCATCCTTCAACTTTTGAATCTTATCTTTGTCTTGTTTCTTGTGTTTTGCCAACACAGATGCATAACTCTCAGTCTGCTTTCGAACGTGTGAAGGGTCAATATTGTAAAACACAAGAATAACAACAACATTGTCTAATTTATTTTTGTTACTACACTTCATTAAGTCAACGAGTTCGTTCAAACACCACGTTGAAGCTGCATAGTTCTCTGAGAACACCACAAGAAACAGAGTGGATTCTTTGATTGCTTTCCTTTTTGGATCCTGTAGTCTATGTATGTATGAAACTTGCGGCACAAAGCTTCATAAAGATGGCTTGTGAAGCCAGCGCGTGTGTCATCGCCTCTAAAGCTGATGAAAACATCATATTTTTCTTGATGTACTGTAGAAACTGCCTGAAATGAAGAAGCCATTACACCAAGCTGCTGCTACTATGCTACACTCTTAAGTTAAGACGTGTGGACTATTAATTTCTCGATCTCCCTAATTTTCAAAGCAACCCCAACCTTTCTTTCTCTTTTTTTTCCGATGGAAAATTGGAACACAAGGCGTTTACGTTTGCTTACTTGTATAGATGTAGAAGTTTTTTCTAAAAAAAATAAATAAATTTGGTCACATAGACTCAATATTGTATGTTGCATTTCAAGGTCGTCGAATCACAAAACAATCATGTTTTGCATGCTAGGGACAACGGGGCACAATAGCAGTAGAGTCTTAGACTCAATATCATATATCACATTTAGGATGACCGAAGCATCATCATAGTTTGCATCTAAGGGTCAATGAGGCTCAAAACCACATTTCCAATCATATTTTGCATCTAAGGGTCATCGAGAAAGCACAAAATATTTTGCACGTGAACTGTTGTCCAAGTAGCACTCACATCCAAAACTTACGCCGTATCCCATGTGGCCTTGAGAAAGAACCAAGTAGTAGGCAAAACCCAACAGATTAGGAGGAAGCTCAAGAGTGAAAGAAACTTGTGTTAGAAGGGTAGTGGAACCAATATTCTATGTCAGGCATAGCAGGTAACAAGTACCAAATAATATCATTGTCATCATATGAAGATACATCTTCATTTTCTGAATTTTGTTTTGCAGCAAGTTCAATTCCATCAATAATATCTTTCAAAACTGTTTGGCATGAATGTGAATATAATTTTATGCAGTTAAGGAGCAAAAAACCAAAGTTGGGTTTGTCGGAAGATTCACTAATTGAACCTAACACTTTCTCAAGAGATTCACAATTCCAGACAATGAAAAATGGAATGAATTGTGAAAGCGCAGGAATATATTGAAGCATTTTACAATTCAAAACATTAAGCAGTTCGAGTTGGGGAAGATTTATAATGGTTTCAGGCAAGCTTCTAATGGCCAAATCATTTAGTGTTAAAGACTCTAATGACGATAGTAAGGATATATTGTCAGGAATTTCAGATAAGATAGAAACATTGTGAATGATCAATTGTTTTACACCCAGGAAGGCGCAGGGCTAGAAAGTACATTATATAAGGTGGTGAAAGGGTCATGTTCACGGTTCAGTGGACTCACAAGCCAAATTCTACCGGCTAAGTTTTCAAGAAGATCCAAAGACTATCACTGATAGGAAAGAAAAAGCTTTTAAGATTTTCTAAACGCAATATTGACGATGGAAATTCATTCCCACCCCACTTTGATAAACCCAAAACCAAACTATCAACGGAACCAAATGTAACTGAGAACTCTTGGAGATTGATGCAATTTAAAGCATTCAATTCAACGAGAGCAGGTGAACAAGTGTTACCGGCAAGGCTCTTAAGCGATGTGCATCCATTAATGGTTAAACTTTCAAGCTTTTGGAGAAGAAAAATAGACGAAGCAACTTCAGGCAAGCTTATACAATAACTAAGCATTACACGTTTTAGTTTCGGGGAACCAGA
Source organism: Trifolium fragiferum (assembly GCA_954870985.1). Classification (NCBI taxonomy): domain Eukaryota; kingdom Viridiplantae; phylum Streptophyta; class Magnoliopsida; order Fabales; family Fabaceae; genus Trifolium; species Trifolium fragiferum. Next base: position 17,903,555 of record OX940793.1, on the reverse strand, counting down.
CACATTTGGACACTATCAACTTTTTGGAGCGACGAAGGTCAAGTATCTCTAAATTTGATAAACTCTGTAACAATACCCAATTGGTCAAACAAATTAGTACATTTTCTTAAATCCTACAGATTTCACAATTCAATTTCATTTTCAACTCAAAAATACTAAATCTTTCATCAAAACAGAAAAAGAAGGAAAAAAAATACATGGATGGTGCATACCAGTACTCCATTGCAAAGTTTTTCCACATGGCTGTCTTGCATGGATAACTCCACAAGCATTTCAGGACAAAAAGTTGGAGGCAGAGATTTACATGGATAGCCATCCCATAGAAAATATCTCAAATTATCTGGAAATAAGTCAAGGCCACTAGGAAGGCTTACGGATTTAATTCCCTTATGATCTTGTAAAGAAAGTAACCTTAGGTTTGCCATCTTTTCAAATGCTTTGCGGCTTAAATTTATATGTGTATATTCAGTAGCATCTAAAAATATGGCTTAAACAATCTCAGTTCCCTGAAAAATAAAATAAAAATCATCAATACATCACAGACTTCCTTAGGATCACACAATCTACTGCGCTGTCTGGGATTCTTAAGAGATTCTTCACGAACAATTTGTTTTCTCATTTGTTGTATCAAGTCATGCATTTGTATTCGATTTTCAAGGTCAACTCTTATAAGAGCCTTGTCTAAAAGATGCCCTATATATCTGCAAAGAAACCACACCCATCTAATATTTTTGTTATCCTATCCCTTTTATGTCCTTTGAAAAAGCATGCAATGTCTAGATATATATTCTTCTCGTTTTCATCCAATTCATTATAACTCCATCTCAATATCCTATCAATTTCTGCCTTGGGAATTTCCTTCAATTTAGCTAGTGCACAGTTCCATTCTTTTTCACATAATTGAGAGCTACACATATCCCTCCTTAGGTAAGACTTTGTCAAAAGCATTCATAATTGATTCCATGCCTTTTTTATTCTTTTGTCGCATTTTCTAAGAAACAACTGCCTTCATGAAAAGAGACCTTGTGAAACATAGCAGCAGCAAGGGTTGTCTTGCTTATTCCTCCCATGCCTCAAAGTCCAATGATTAGAATTTCTGTTGAATCAATTTTTATTAAAGATTCAATGATCCGATGGTTTTCATCGAGTATGAAATTACTTGTAAGTTCATTTGTGTACATGTGATTTAATTTTCCCAATACAACTTCGGTGGTTGTTCAGAAGACTTTAAAGGGTCTTCAACTATCTCACTCGATGTGGTGGTTGCCAGCTGCAGATTGGCATTCTTGATTTCATTGAATGACTGTGATAATCTCAACACCTTCCTCTTCATATATGGCTCCTCCTGCTCTATAATCCCAATACCACCATGGGAAATTGCAATCACAAAAATATGAATAGAATCAATACATATAGATATAATGTGAAAAACTAAAACCAGAAAAAATAAAGGACCTCAAAGGTATTTCTTAATGGCACGGAGAAGACGGAGAGGGACAGTGAGGCAACATTGAGATTGTTTTTCTGCATAGCAGAGGGTTTCAGGAGTGATAATTTTCTGTGCAGTTTCAGCTATTGTCTGAGTAGCCATTCCAGCCCACGATTTAACAACTTCTCCTGGTGGTCCAAACAATGCACTTCTTCTATCACGATGAATTAGTATGTTAGCAATACATTTTAAAAAATAAAACCTCATCAAGGCACCTACACCAAAAATGGAAACTGAACAGAAGATAACATATTTTCCACACCAAATAGGAAGTTCATTCTGTCCTTCATTCCCTAAATGGTTATTCAGGGAGGAATAGGATGATGCGATTCTCAAATTCAGTCCACAAAACTAATTAGTCTTTTGAATAATAAAATATGTGGTCAAGGCTTCCACGATGCTAAGTTTAAAATTACTTAGTTTCAGGATTAATTCCCTTTTATGAATCCCTTAACAGAATTTCCCTCGCTAGACTTCTACAGACTACTAATCATAATACAACAGTATCATGACAGATCTTACAGTTAGATCACATCACTTACAATATCAGGAATTGCACATAAAACTACTTCAAGGATTTTCATGGTTACTTTATTTATGAATTTTGAGTTATTTGTTTAATTTTTACATTAAATATGTCTATAGTATTATTTATGCAATAACTTATCGAAAAAAAAATCATATAACCGCTATCCCACCTTCTGGGTCAGCCACCATCCAAGATTGACTACCTAGGTTTCTACACTACAATTCCATACAAAAGTTTCATCTTCTGCCTAATTGAATCACATCGAAAACTTATGTAATCCTAGTATATAGTAATAGTTAAAAAGTTCATATTTTGCATGCTAGGGACAACGGGGCACAATATCATTAGAATCTTAGACTCAATATCATATATCCCATTTAGGATAAACGAAACATCATATTTTGCATCTAAGGGTCAATGATGCTCAAAACCGTCTTTCCAATTATATTTCACATCTAAGGGTCATCGAGAAGGCACAAAATCATTCTTCCAATTTATTAGTCACATAGACTCATATCATAGTTAGCATTTCAGGGACATCGAATCAAAAAACAATCATATTTCGCATGTTAGAGACAACGGGACGCAATATCATTAGTTTTAGACTCAATATCATATATCACATTTAGGATCATCGAAGCATCATCATATTTTGCATCTAAGGGTCAATGAGACTCAAAACTATCTTTCCAATTATATTTTTACATCTAAGGGTCATCGAGAAGGCACAAAATCATCCTTCCAATTTATTGGTCACATAGACTCAATATCATATTTAGCATTTCAGGGTCATCGAATCACAAAACAATCGTATTTTGCATGCTAGGGACAACGGGGCATATTATCATTAGGGTCTTGGACCCAATATCACATATCACATTTAGTATCATCGAAGCATCATCATATTTTGCATAAAAGGGTCAATGAGCTTCAAAACCACCTTTCAAATCATATTTCACATCTACGAGTCATCGAGAAGGCACAAAACCATCCTTCCAATTTATTAATCACATAGACTCAATATCATAGTTTGCATTTCAGGGTAATCGAATCATAAAACAATAATATTTCACATGCTAGGAACAACGGGGCATAATATCATTAGTGTTAGATTCAATATCATATATCACAATTAGGAACAACGAAACATCATCATATTTTGCATCTAAGGGTCAATGAGGATCAAAACCGTCTTTCCAATTACATTTCACATCTAAGGGTCATCGAGAAGGCACAAAATCATCCTTTCAATTTATTAATCACATAGACTCATATCATAGTAAGCATTTCAGGGACATCGTATCGCAAAACAATCATATTTCGCATGCTAGATAGAACGGGACACAATATCATTAGAGATTTAGACTCAATATCATATATCACATTTAGGATAATCGAAGCATCATCATATTTTGCATCTAAGGGTCAATGAGGCTCAAAACAGTGTTTCCAATTATATTTCACATCTAAGGGTCATCGAGAAGGCACAAAATTATCATTTTAATTTATTAGTCACATAGACTCAATATCATATTTTGCATTTCAGGGTCATCGAATCACAAAACAATCATATTTCACATGCTAGGGACAACATTGCACAATATCATTAGAGTCTTAGACTCAATATCATATATCATAATCACATTTAGGATCATCGAAGCATCAACATATTTTGCGTCTAAGGGACAATGAGGCTCATAACCACCTTTCCAATCATATTTCACATCTAAGAGTCGTCGAGAAGGCACAAAATAATCCTTCAAATATATTAGTCACATAGACTCAATATACTATTTTCCATTTCAGGGTCATCGAATAAAAAAACAATCATATTTCGAATACTAGGGACAACGGGGCATAATATCATTAGTCTTAGACTCAATATCATATATCACATTTGGGATCATTGAAGCATAATCATATTTTGCATCTAAAAGTCAATGAGGCTCAAAACCACCTTTCCAATTATATTTCACATCTAAGGATCTTCGAGAAGGCACAAAATCATTCTTCCAACTTATGAGTCACATAGACTCAATATCAAACTTTGCATTTCAGGATGATGGAATCAGAAAATAATCATTTCACATGCTAGGGACAACGGGGCATATTATCATTAGAGTTTTGGACACAATATCGTATATCACATTCATATTTAGTATCATCGAAGCATCATCTTATTTTGCATAGTAGGGTCAATGAGGCTCAAAACCACATTTCCAATCATATTTCACATCTAAGGGTCATCGAGAAAGCACAAAATAATCATATTTCGAATGCTAGGGACAACGGGGCATAATATCATTAGAGTCTTAGACTCAATATCATATATCACATTTAGGATCAATGAAGCATAATCATATTTTGCATCTAAAAGTCAATGAGGCTCAAAACCACCTTTCCAATTATATTTCACATCTAAGGATCTTAGAGAAGGCACAAAATCATCCTTCCAACTTATTAGTCACAGACTCAATATCAAATTTTGCATTCCAGGATGATGGAATCAGAAAACAATCATATTTCACATGCAAGGGACAACGGGGCATATTATCATTAGATTTTTGGACACAATATCGTATATCACATTCAAATTTAGTATCATCGAAGCATCATCATATTTTGCATAGTAAGGTCAATGAGGCTCAAAACCACATTTCCAATCATATTTCACATCTAAGGGTCATCGAGAAAGCACAAAATAATCCTTCTAATTTATTAGTCACATAGACTTAATATCATAGTTTGCATTTTAGGGTCATCGAATCATAAAACAATCATATTTCGCATGCTGGCGACAACGGGGCATAATATCATTAGAGTCTTAGACTCAAGATCTTATATCACATTTAGGATCATCGAAGCATCATCATATTTTGCAGCTAAGGGTCAATAGGCTCAAAACCACATTTACAATTATATTTCACATCTAAGGGTCATCAATATGGCACAAATCATGCTTCCAATTTATTAGTTACATAAACTCAATATCATATTTTGCATTTTTGGGTCATCGAATCACAAAACAATCATATTTCGCATGCAAGGGACAACGGGGCACAATATCATTAGAGTCTAAGACTCAATATCATATATCACATTTCGGATTATCGAAATATCATCATATTTTGCAACAAAGGGTTAATGAGGCTCAAAACCACATTTTCAATCACATTTCACATCTAAGGGTCATTGAGAAGGCACAAAGTAATCCTTCTAATATATTAGTCACATAGACTCGATATCATATTTTGCATTTCAGAGCCATCAAACACAAAATAATCATATTTATCATGCTAGGGACAACGGAGCACAATATCATTAATCTTAAACTCAATATCATATATCACATTTCGGATTATCGAACTATCATATCATATTTTGCATCTAAGGGTCAATGAGGCTACATTTCCAATTATATTTCACATCTAAGGGTCATCGAGGGGGCACAAAATAATCTTCCCAATTTATTAGTCACATAGACTCAATATCACATTTTCCATTTCACGGTCATCGAATCACAAACCTATCATATTTCGCATGCTAGGGACAACGGGGCACAATATCATTAGAGTCTGGAACACAATATCATATATACATTTAGTCTAGGTTGTCAAAGCGGAAAAGCGTCGCGGCGCAGACAACCCAAAAATTGACGCGGCGCGGTAGCGAAGACCATCGCGGGCGCTATTTGCGCGTCGCGGACAATAAAAAAAAATAAACATTCATGACACATGCTAAAAATATAATTGCCAAATTCAAATACATATCATCCAAATGCAAATACTAAAAGATAGGTCTTACAAGTCTTAAGCAAAATCCAAATACCAATATTAAAGTCACAAGTCTTAAGCAAAACATAAATAATAACATTCAAAGAAACAAACAAACAAACGCTTAATTCTAAACATCATTAAAATTTGTGTTATCATCATCACTTCCTCCACCACTAGAATCCACTTCATCCTCTTCATCATCCTCTCCATCTCCAAGTCCAACATAATCTTGATCATCAAATTCATCATTCACTACCATATTTTTTCTTGTTGGCTTAGTTCTAGATGAAGAAGCTGGATGTAATGGAGGCCTAGGTGCAGCTGTTGTTGCCCTTGTTGCTTGACTCCTAGTGTTGATTGTAGGCTCAGCAGCACCACTTGCAATATCAACATCTAGCCAAGATAGATCATCATCATCAAACACCAAATCAGATTGTGCTTCAACTTCATCTCCCAACAACCATTCATTTCCATCAATATCATCATCCAAGACCACAGGATCAATTACATCGTTGCTATCATAGCGTTCTTTCAAAGTTTGGTTATACTTGACATAAACCAAGTCTTGCAACTTTTGATGTTCAAGCCTATTTCTCTTCTCGGAGTGAATCTATATAATAATTTAATATTAGTTTAAATAATAAATACGTCATATTGTGCAACTATAAATTTAAAGAATCGTAGCGATCAACTACTTACATGCTCAAAGGTACTCCAATTCCGCTCACACCCCGATGAGCTACATGTTAGACTCAATATTTTAATTGCAAGGAGCTGCAAATTAGGTGTTTTTGAGCCATACCTCTTCCACCATTCAGCTGCAATGCAACACTTGTTTGCATTAATTAACTTACTTACGAAAAATTGTTACATAAATAAAAATTATGAACTAAACTTACCCGCAGCTACTTTTTGTCTTTGCCTTATTGCTGCATCATAGCCAAAATGCCCATCACCCATCCTATATTTTGCCAATTCTCCATGGATGCTATCAATAACTTCAGCACTTGCAGAGAGCTTATCAATGCATGCATAAAGGCCATCCAACAACTTACTATCATTCTCAATCAAGGGATCGCTATAAAAGTACTTCGGATTAAGGTAATGCCCAGCTGCATGCAATGGATGATGAAGTTGAATACTCCATCTTCTATCAACAATATCAATGACTTGTTTGTACTTGACTTCATTGTTGTTGAAATTAATCACAATATTCTCTCTTGCTTCCACCATTGCTTGATAGATGCTACCCATTGCAGGCATTTTTTCATTGTCAACAAGCCTAAGTACTTTTACAATAGGCCCCATTGCCTTAAGAGCAAAAGCAACATCATCCCAAAATTTTACTTGAAGTACAATAGCAGCTGCCTTTTTTCCTTTCACCTCCTTACTTGCATTCAAGTTCATCCATTCTTCCGAAGTGAACATGCTTCTAATTTTTGCCTTTAGCTTGTGCAATCTTTGCAAAGTAAGAAAGGTTGTGGCAAACCTTGTGACTCCATTTCTAACCAACTCACTTTCCAATTTCTCCCTCATTAAGTGCAAAACCAATGAATGGTTGTAAATGAAGCCCACGAGACTAATTCCTTTTTTAATAACCTTTGAGACTATAGGAATTTTTCCGATATCTTCTAGCATCAAGTCCAAACAATGGGCAGCACATGGTGTCCAAAATATTTTTGGTCTAGACACTTGCAAATGTTTACCTATAGATGATTAACTATTAGCTAGCATCTTAAAAATAAAATTAACAAATTAAGAATTGTATTATAGTAAATTAGTAGTACTTACCGGCCAATACATAATTGCTTCCATTGTCGGTAACTAGCTGCACAACATTACTTTCACCAACCTCCTCAACAAAACTATCCAACAGCTCATACACCTTTTGTCCAGTTTTCATGTATGCAGAAGCATCAACACTTTTAACAAACATTGTTCCAGCCGGAGAATTGACCAAAAAGTTGATCAATGTTCTTCCCTTTGTATCAGTCCAGCCATCAGCCATTATGGAACAACCATATTTTGCTTGTTCTTTCCTATTAGATTCCATCAACTCATTTGTATATCTCAACTCTTCTTTAAGCATCGAAACTCTCAACTCATGGTAGCTTGGAGGCTTCAAATGTGAACCATAATTACCAATTGCTTCAACCATCATTTTGAAGCTTTTTGAATGTGCAACATTAAAAGCAATTCCGTTCCGATAAAAGAAACGAGCTATGTATTGGCAAGCCTTTGTTCTTGCTTTTTTATCACAAGCATCATTGATGCTTGTTTGCTTTCCTTTTCCTATAGTATCCTCTGGTTTTTTATAGTATAGTTCATCCATAGGACCTTTTGTCTTCTTCTTGGCAGCCGGCATACTCCCCGCTTCAACCGGTCTTTTTCCACTTTGAATCCTTGAAATCGATTCCAGTTCAGCTATCTCATCGGGATTTCCATTAGTTTCAGCCAGTGCAGCCTTTTTCTTCTCATCAGCCTCTTGCAATTGTCTCTTAACATCGTCAGGTGTTTTCATGCAACCTTTCACATTTCCTCCAATACCCATTTGATGTTGCTTAGCCCTAGTAATTCCTCCAGAAGACAGGTCACCACAAAAATCACATATAACCTTCTTATTTTTTAAGTCTTCTAAGCTATTCCATTTCCATTATATATCTGACAGGTCTGTTGGTTTGTATAGCTTCCTAGCTGCTGAAGAATTGATCGATTGAGCATTGGATGATGGTTGAGTATTAGGAGGAGTTGGAGTTGGAGTAGGAGTAGTGGCCATGACTGTTTGAAATAGAAACATTATAATTTTAAAAATAAAAGACAAAACAAAAGAGAAAAAGAAATAGAAACAGAACAAAAAATAGAAACCAATGAACATAGAATAGAAACAGAACAAAAGAGAAAAAAAAAAAATAGAAACAGAACAAAAGAGAAAAAAAAATAGTAGAGAAAAAAAAAATAGAAACAGAACAAAAGAGAAAAAAAATTAGTAGAGAACAGAGTAGTATTATTAGTAATTTTAGAACAAATGAACATAGAATATGATGTCAAGAACAAAAAGAAACAAATGAAAAACAAAAAAAAAAAAGCAGAGAGAGTAGAGAACAGAGAAGAGAAAGTGATTTGAGAACAGAGAAGAGAAGAAGAGGCTTACCTTGTGAAGTTGTGATGAATAGAGATGAAGAAGAGATGAAAGCTTGATGAAGAAGATGCAATGAAGCAGAGAGGAAGTGAGAAACGGCGCTATGTGAGAAGAGAATTGCTTGGGATGAGAAAGATGATCGTTTAACAAGCTGATTGAGGGTTAGGGTTTAGGAAAATTCCAAAATTACCCTCCAAACAGTATAAAATTTAATGGCAAAACTATCTTTTACTTTTTAATTAAATAGCGGCGCTACAACCCGCACCGCTCCGCAACCCGCTATCCATATATCGCCCGCGACGGGCAAAACGCGGCCGCGACGGCCAAACGCACCGCGCCGGCGTTTCCTGTAGCGCCGTCCTTCAAAACGCCGCTCCGCACCGCGATAGCGGCCGCTACCACCGCTATTGACAACCTAGCATTTAGTATCATCGAAACATATCATAGTTTGCATCTAAGGGTCAATGAGGCTCAAAACGACCTATCTGATCATATTTCACATCTAAGGGTCATCGAGAAGGCACAAAATAATCCATCCATTTTATTAGTCACATAGACTCAATATCATAATTTGCATTTCAGGATCATCGAATCACAAAACAATCATATTTCGCATGCTAGGGTCAACGGGACACAATACCATTAGAGTCTTAGACTCAATATGATATATCACATTTCGGATCACCGAAGCATCATCATGTTTTACATATAAGGGTCAACGATAACGATAGCAATAAAGGGTCAATGTTAATGATAGCATTTGAGGGTCAACGATAACAATAGCAATAAAGGGTCAATGTTAATGATAGCATCGAGGGTCAACGATAACGATAGCATTTAAGGGTCAACGATAACGATGTACAGTATTATCCTTCTAAATAATCGAATTTAGAATCATATACACTCAATATGATATTTTGCATTCAGGCTTTAAATGTCCTAAAGGGTGAGATCATCTCAATCAAATTTCAAATCATACTATAAATAATGTACCTGGTCTTATAAAACACTAAATCTCAATAATAAAATGCAAGAAAAAAAAGAATTGAAAAAAGAACAGCAAGTGAAGTGAATTTGAAAACGCGTGAGAAATTTTGAATAGAATGGATCTTAGTACCTTTCATTGTGAACACTGACGTTGAAGAGAGAAATAAATGCATTTAGTTGACAGATGTTGCGTCCTTTTTCCACTGCTAAGCGCTCTTGTCTGATTGCCTTCCTCATAGACATGTTTAAAACAGCCTTGGTGCGAAGAAGCGGACTTTCGGATGAATCAAGTTGATGTTGTGGTTGGGGCATTCCTAAAAAGTGAAGACTCTTCTACAGATGAAGTGTACTACTTGCAGATAATTCACCATTATCTTCAACATCAAACGATGGTGCTTTTCTCTTTCGACCACTTCCCGTCTCATTTTCCAGTTTTACCATACAGCCGGATGGAAATAATGACTTAGTATCCTCAAGCACTTTGTCACAACCCAAATCAAAACTATATGGGAAAATTACAACCGCAAAATCATGCTCTTGAACCTCAATGTCATCTTGTTGACTATTCTCTTACCGGTTATTCACACCAAATCCTTCTAATTCCCTTTTCACCAAACCTGGTAGAATATGAATCATACCTATGAGTTTGTGTGAATTTTTTTTCCATTTTGGCATAGCTCAATGTAGAGATGCCCTTGAGCTGTAATGTGTGTAAGTATATCCTCACACCTTTGTCTCTTGGATTGCAAGCACCAACATTCGGATGCCCCAACTCTAACTTTCCACCCATTTGAATTCGGATGCCCCAAAAACACCACACAGACTTCACGAACCAACAAAAAACACAAATAGAACAAGATTTTTCTCTGAAATTCCTGAAAACAATAACCCCTAACCTATTCCAGATCAAGATTTCAAACCCTAAAAGCGTATCATACCAGTAAAACTTATCAAACTAACAACTTGATTTAACGATTTACTTTCAAATTGAGATTTGACAAATGCAAGAAATCACGATTCAACTATCTTAATATGTTTCAAATTTCGAGCATAAAAGGGGAGAAAATTAAGCGAAAAGCCATGAATAGAAAATGTGAAGAAGAAACCTTGACAAGTGAAACGGGAAAACGCAGAAAGAAGCATGGAAATAATTTGAAATGAGCGGAAACCTTCCATTCACATTTCCATGAATCGCCGCTGAGGAAGAAAATCGGTAGGGTTTGTAGAACCGAAAAGAAAGAAACCGTTTGGTAGAAATTCGAAAGTGACCGTTTGTTTATTTTTGAGAAAAAGAGTGACCCTTTGTTATTTATTTATTATTTATTTTTTTTGACACAATTTATTTATTTATTATTATCAACGCTGTTTTAATTTTATTTTTTTGTGTTGATTCCCTTTTCCCTTTCCTTTTATTTTTATTTTATATATTCAATTTACTGATTAATTAAAGCATCCTTTATCTTCTTTATATTTTTGAAAAAATAATTTCTTATTCTATTTGTTTCTGACTGTATACATACAGTAACAAAAAAAACTGTATATTATTTTTTAGATTGTATTAAAAAAATGTTTTATTATTATATTTGAAAGGCATCATATTATAAAAATAAAAATAAACAACACTAAAGTAAACTGCCAAATTGATCTATGTCTCTGTAACTCGATTTCAAATAGATCTTGACTCTTTCAATATCTTAAATTAGTCTTTTTCTCTGCTAAACATTTCTTTTTTTAATCCCACATTCATTTTCTAACACTATTAAATAGGATTGATTTAGAGTGTTAACTGTCACGTGAACAATGACATCACATAATTTTAGTGGCAAGAGAACAAGAAATTGGATCCTCTTCAATTTTTTTCCTCATATTTTCTCTCCAATGGTAATTTTAACCATTAATTCAATTTATTTCTCTCTCTTTTTAAATGTTTTTATGCTCTTTATAATTTATCAACTTTTAGATCAACAAAATGAGAGGAAATATGAGGGAATAAATTGGAGAGAATCCAAATTCAGATAACAATGGTCAATTTAAAACTATAATTATTTGATACAAAAAAAATGGTAAAGACGAGACTAATTTGACAGTAAGTTGAAAATAAAAGTGACTATTTTGATATAAGGCAGGTTAGATTTATTTGACAGTAAGTGAAAAAAAAAAAATCATCCCCCCCCATGTTTTTGCCCCTTAATTTTTTATAAAGGTCAACATCGGTTTATGCGAACTGAACTTTTGATAGTTCGAAAGATAGATTTCGCTCAGAATTTTCTCGGGGAATGTTTTCCGCGACAAGTCTATATAGACTCAGAACAACTCATTTCTCTTCATTTTCTCCACACTCAATCCCTTGTTCTCTTTGAAGAAAAAAAAAACGTTGATACATCATTGTTGGCTCAAAGTGAAGATTAGAAGCTTATCTAAAGAAATCAACACTCATAGAAGCTCAAACATAAGGTAAATTTCGATTCTGACCGATTAGATTTTGTTATTTCATCTAAAATTTGACTGTCAATACCTAGGTTTTCAAATTTCTGACACCCTACGCGCGCGGGAAATGTTTTCCGAAATTTATGGAGGGTGGGTTGAGAAAATTTATAAAGTGAAAGGGATGTTCATGAAGAGGGCAAATTGAGAAACGTTTGACAGAGACTAATTTGAGATATTGAAAAAGTTAATAATCTATCTGAGAGCAAGTTACTAAGATGTGTGCAATCTGCACTAGCTCACACCATTGTTGATTAAAGAATTAAAAGACTTTGATCCTTATGATTATCTAATATGTGCTCTTTTTTTTTTGAATCAATCTAACGTGTGCTATTGAGTGTTTATTTAAGACTAAAATTTAATTATAAATTAACCAAAAAACTTCAGTCATTCTTTTCTATTAGGATTTGGCTCGATCAAATAAGAGGCTTACAAATCATCTTAAGTGGAACAAACATCATAGTCACAAAACCTTCCTTTTAATTTATCAGTCATATATACTCAATAAAATATTTCACATTCAAGAGTCAATGAGGCGCAAACCGTCATCTTTTGAACCTAACTATCAACGAGGTACAGTATCATCATTCATATTTATTGATTTTAAAGTCATAAACTCAATATCATATCTCACATTAATGGTCACCGAGGCATAAAATCAGCATATTTTGCATATAAGAGTCATTGAGGCACAAAACAACCCTACCAAATTATCTGTCTTACAGACTCAATATCATATTTCTCGATGAAAGAGTAGGAACGATTTTGAAAACAAAGACCGACCCAAATAAATGTAGAATAACCAACCGCCAGAGCTGATGCTACAACGGTCGCCGAAAAAAGCAAAGACGGTGTAGCAACCCCTACGGCGGTGAAAAAGGTGATGGAGGTCAAGGCACCCTCATCGCACCACCAGACAGTGTGGTTACTACATCTTGAAAGTTGGATGGCGGTTATAATTACACCTTAAGGTTTTGGGTTAGAGTGTGATATTCAACTCAGTTGTATCGTTGTTCTTAAACATAATGTGAATGATCCCCTGACTGCACCTCTTGATGACCCAACACATAATGAATACATGATCAAGTACAATGGTATAATTGATAAGGCATAGAGAATAATATCACTCATTTATCTGGTCCTGTAAGGGTTTTATATCTATAAACCATGATAGTAAGTCGAGATTATACTTAAACCATGATAGTAAGTCGAGATTATACTTATTAAACCATGAAAGGGAATTGTATATGTGATATGTCTACAATACATTTTGTACAATTGGTCTCTTTTAATGTTTCCTATAAAGAAACCCTCTTCTCAACCTAAACTTAGAAATTATGAAAAACTTAAGGAGATGAGAGAAGATAGAACAAAACAAAATTAGATAAAAACAAAAAAAAATAAAATTATGGCACAATCTTTCAAGGTAGGTGACAAACAAAAGCCACAAATTTGTGAAATTCCTTCTACCTGGTGACTCCCTTCACATCTTTTGTCAGTGGCTTGTTGCTAGAGCAGTAACCAACAGACCAAGAACCAAAAATGGTTGTGCACTAGCCTGGCAACATAAGAAAAGTATTCAAAAAAGACATCATGCAACATTGCTAAAGCTTAGATGATGAAGTTTTAGAGGTTATTATATACCTGATATTTAACATCATATTTCACAGGGTCCTTGAGGAAATACTTGAACTGCAAGGCACAAGATGATAAGAATCAATGAGATGCCACAGTAAATAAAAACAGTTCACATGATAGAAAAAAATTTCTTAACATTTAACATTGTGAGTGTAATTGTGTATTTTACCTGAAAAAAAACTTGTGGAGCTATTAAGGCAAGTAGAGCCAATGCATAATATGGTTTACCAGCCCCAAGTAGATATCCTACAACCATATTACAGGTAAAGACAAATTCTAAATATTAAAAGCTTTGGAAAAGATATGAAGATTAATATAACAAATTTTATACGGTGATAAATTTCAAACTTTATTGATATAATATTAGTACCATGCAAAAATATTAAAGCATAATAGAATGGAGAGTAATTATTTGCATAATATTTGAGGGATCAAAATGTACCAGCAACAGATAATTGTGTAATGTCGATAGCGCCAACACATATCCATTTTGCAGTTTCAGAACCAAAAGCAACAGGAAGAGACTAATCAAACAAGATTGTCAATAGAAAAGTTAGAAACAGCTACTTCAATGCATGGACAAAGTTCAGATTAGAGTAACTGAAAAGTAAAGAATGGTAAGATAGTAGACCTGAAGTCCTAGAGCTCTATCTCCTTCAACACTTTTGAAGTCATTTACAATGGCAATTCCTAACTGCAATGTAATACAGAAAGTCAAGAACAGTGTTAATTACCGGTATAAGGCAGGAAATGTTTGACGTAGGGCCTGCTTGGAATGACTTATTTGAACTTATCTACTAGCATAAGCACTTGTGATACTGTTCGAGAAAGTTTATGAAAACAACTTATGCCTTGTCCATATACTGTTTTCACTTATTTCCATAAGCTCTTTAGGATATCTTATATAAAATCAGTTGACTTTATTTTATCTTTTGTTACAGAAATAATTTATGCAACAGCACTTATATGATAAGTGTTATGTTATAAGCGCTTAATTAAGTTGTTTATCTAAATACGGCCATGTTAATATATTATCATATCCGACAAAATGTCAAAAAGAATATGGTACATACTCCAGCTATGCTGTATAGGAGTGTGAGAACAATAACGTCTGGTGTAAGAGTCCCAAACAAAGCCTGACCAGCCCACCTAATTGAAAATAGAATCAATGAATTAACAAAATCTAAATTTCATAACAAAGATAACAATTTAAACCAATGTTTTAAAAACTAAACCAGAGATCAAACCGTGAAACCTCCTGGTTATGGTTCAATCAACCACGGTTGAAACAGATGGAAAATAAATATGTAAAAAAGAGTAAAAAAGGAAAACCGGTTGAACTAACCAGGTTTAAATCCGGTTCAACTAGACTGTAATGTAACTAGGATCAAACCAATTGGCGAATTGACCGGTTCCTAGTTCAAGTGGCTGAACCGACCGGTTCAATCTAGTTTTTTAAACATTCGTTTTAAAAGTATAGCAACTAGTTATCAAAGTAGAAGGTACCACACCATGGCAAACTGATGTAACTTGCTCCAAGGGCAAAGTTTCCAATCCATCCATTTTGTTTAAGCTAGAAAATATGTAGAACTTAGTTAAACGAACATCAAAGGCACAAGGTAAAAAAATGAAGAAACTTTTAAAAGAACTACCTTTAAAGGAGGTGCAGAATATATGTATGACAGCATGGATCCGCCCAATGCAAGGTAAAAAACTATAGGGAAATCATGTCCTGCCTGTAAAGGAGAAGATTTTAGCAACCAAGGTTCTAATAATATGCATTAAGAGATGGATGCTGTAATTTTGTAGTGCAGTACACCCACCCATATATCCAATATACCCGCCGAAGTAAGACCTCCTAGTAGCAGCACCCATATTTGAGTGATAACCTGCAGAATTTTTAGCAAAAAGATGAACAAATAAACAAGTAACAAAAGGAAAAGATATATAAGTTTAGATTTACAAGATACCTCATTCTCAGATATTGCACCAGAAGGAATTGGTCTGTAAGGTTCATTTATTGCATCGATTTCTCGGTCATACCAATCATTCAAAGTCTAAAAAGTTTAGGGACCAACAATTCAATGACATGTTAGTATTGTGCTCCCATCTAACGCGGATGGTAAAACTTTATATTAGCAAAGAAAATATTACCTGTGTATATCCGGTCAGGAACGGGCCAGACATCATCATGCACAAAATTGATTTAGCAACATTCTCAAAGTTCCATTCAAAATTTCCTATTCAGAAAACATCGCGAAGTTGTAACTAATCACGGTCACTTATGAATCTATACCATGAAGATTAAGCATTGAATATAGAACTTGGAAATGAATGTTCCTAAACAATTGCTATCGTAAATCACAGGACTAAACTTTTTATGACCATGCATGTCATACTTTAATGTTAGACAAACATTTATTACCAGAAGCAGCGGCACCACAAACGACACCCCAAACTAATGGAGGCCAAGTTACAGGCTTTGTAAGTTGAAGACGAATCTTCCATATATTCTGCACAATATATTACAAAATGAATTATCAACTGCCAATATTTTTATTCAAAAACTGAAATTTTATCATTATATTACTTTACTATGCAATACAGCAGTAAACTTGCAGTTGTAACTTAACACCAAAGTTATACTTTCTGAGTTACTGTGTCTCCAAATAGACTTCAGTGTGGCAGGCAGATTTGGAAGAGTTTGCCAATAACAGCATCACACAACTCCCTATTTCAGATTCAGATATGTTTGTTTACTTTGACAAGACACCAATGTTTCTTCAATGATATTCAATTGAAAAGCCCGTCAGTGTCTCAGGCAACAGAAATTTAAAGACAAGAAAATGCCTACTTAATAAAAAGTTAAGTAATTGCAGTATATACCTCCATGCGATTAGCAATATTCAAACAGTAGTTTGATTTCAACTGGTTTCTATGATTTAGCAGAATAGGCAACTAAGAATTTTTTTTGTGTTAAAAAAAGGTCTAGTTTGTACTTGCTTTGAAAATAAAAATGCTCTCTTTGGTTTGTGCTTCTTTAACACCACGAAAGAACTTGAAGTTGTCAAAGATCTTTACTTCAACTTCATCTATCAGGGAGTTTTTAACTGGTGTATTTCATGAATATAGTTTCTAGAGATCATAACATCACAGACACGTAGGATTAAAAATTGTTAACGATTTTTTTATTTTTTTTTAAGTTTTTGAAAAACAGATAGGCACAATAAGTAAGGACAGGGGAAGCAGAAGAGACATTGAACACATGTATTTCGTTGGAAGAACATAAAGGGGGAAATAACAGAAAGTAGTAGGTGGAAAATGAGGAATATAAAGAGGAAGATGTACAACTAAGGGGGTAGAAGAAATGAAGACTCGGAGGAAGAGGTCTATATGGACATTACACAAGGAGCAGAGTCAAGGTTGTGAAACTCGAGAGTCTATGTAAACTCACAAAAATCTTCATAGGGCCGATTTGTAAAACCACCAGAGTTTACTAATACAAGACTTGGCGACCATACCAGGCCGAACCATAACAAATTCAAAATTGATGGCCAAAATGACGGACTACAACGTGTCAATATTCAAAATTACTAAAGTGTGGAGGAAGGTGGAAGTGGGTTATCCTCATTGGAGTTGGATCTGTGTTGTCAAATATCAGCCATAGAGGATCGCAGCGGTATATTTTTTAACAACTGCCATGGCCAATTTGTGAAGGACAGTGGCGCCGCGGCGCTTTATGGCGAGTATGACCGCTCAAAATTGTGATTTTTTGGCTTTCTGCAATCGATAACACGGAAGTGGATTCAGCAGTAAAGCTAAGTTTCAGCCCTTTTTGATTTAGGTTTATAATCTACATTATAAGTTGGCATTAAGCCTATCCTAGATGTGTAACTGGGCACTATATTCGTCCTAGGCTCAAGGGGATGCAAGAGGTTACGGAAACAGCTTATGACATATCCATAAGCTGTTTTCAACTTATTACCATAAGCACTCTAGGATAGCTTATGAAAACAACTTAAAACTTATATGAAAATAGTTTCGATGCATTTCATCTTTTACGATAGAAATAACTTATACATAAGCACTTTGCCAAAAGTGCTTAATTATGTTGTTTATCCAAACATGGCAGAAGTCCGATTGTGAGCATTTCAAACATCCATCCAAAATAAAAATTGAAAACAAATTTTCAAATCCAAATCAGAGAATGGAAATAAATTGCAATAAGGTTGAAGTTAACTCACTGATTCTTGAGAAGCTCCTTTAATACCAAGAAGCTGATTGAAGCTTGATCCATCTTTAGCAGGTGCCTTATCCGGTGCCTCAGATTTAACTGCTCAAACAAGCCAAAAATAGAAACTTCAAATTAAAAAATACAAAACATAATGAAAAATGAACAACAATATGAAACCACAAAACCCAACAAAAAAAACCTTCATTTGTATCAGTTTCAGCTGCTCTAACGGTTAATCTTCTCTCTGCAATGTAACACAAACGCCAAAAATTCCATTTTCAGACAAACATAGGAAAAAAAAACACAACAAAAAACATAAAAACCTTAACTTTAACTATGTTGGATATGTTTGGTTAGCACATTTGATATGATAATTGAAAAGTACTCTCAAAAGGGTGTTTTGTGCACACAAAAGCTCACTCTATGAGTAACCAAAAAGTGCTTTTTTTTAAAGTCAACTTACTAGTATATGAGACAGAAAACGGTGTCAAATTTGGTCGTGTTTGAAGTGAAGAGGTTCTTGTTTTTGTGGGTGTTAATATTTTTGGTGAAACTGAAACCATGTTAATGAGTGAAGCCATTGAAGACAACGAACGAGCTTTGAGATGCCACACACTGAAGAGAGTAGTGTTATCGATGTTTTTGGTTGGTGTGATAAACTTTTAATTTAAAATGGAGTAAATGTTTTTTCTTATATGGGTCGAACCGGGTTATATTTGACCCGGCTTTTGCCTTGGTATTTTGTTTGCTTATTTTAGACCGGGCTATATTTTGTTTTCCTACCGTGAGAGACTATAATCGGTGCACCATTTGGTTTTTTTTTTTTTTACAACTTAATTTTTGACCATTGATTAAAAAGTGGTACATGATATTATGATGTATTATCAGTATTGTATTATTTTTTATTTTTTTTATTCCTATAAAATAGAAAACCTTTTAAGTTTAGTCCTTACTTAATTTTAATAGTATTTTTAGTCGTACAATTTTTTTCTTAATACGTTGTTTAAACCCTGTTAAAATAAAATTTATTTAATTAATCTTGAACTCTTAAATTTTTTTAATGATTTTTTACACACGTGTTTATCACTTTATAAAATGTTCATTAACCAAAACTTATAACTTTTTATGTGAGATGAGTTAAATATCAATTTTACGCATGCATATTATGTATCATATCGTACGCGAGTACCTTTTTTTTAGTTTATGTTTTATGGTTTAGATTTAAACGGAGTACATCATATTATAGTGCACTATCAGTATTAAATATCAATTATAAACGTATATGAGATTCTTATGCGACTTAATCACTTTTATCCCACTTAAATATCAACTATAAACGTCTATGAGATTCTTATACGACTGAATAACTATTCTCGAACTTACATATCTCGCATATCAATATCTCCCACTTAAATATTGGTTATAAACGTATATGAGATTTTTATACGACTCGTTCTCTCCTATCCCACTTAAATATCAATTATAAACGTCTATGCGATTCATATACGACTGAGTCACTATTCTCGAACTTACATATCTTGCATATTAGTATCTCCCACATTAATATTTCTCACTTAAATATCGGTTATAAACGTCTATGAGATTCTTATAGAACTCAAGCACTCTTATCCCATTTAAATATCAATTATAAAGGTCTATGAGATTCTTAGGCCCCGTTTGGCCCGGCTTATTTTTTACTTTTCTATTTTGCTTAAACGAAATAGAGAAGTATAAAATTATATGTGACACTATTTCTCCATAAAAGTATTAGAGAAATAAAGTAAAGAAGTAAAAAATAAAAAAAAGTTAAGTAAAACACAATTTTTTCATTCTTTACTATTTTTAAAGAGAAGAAAAAAAGAGAAAAATAAGCCGGGCCAAACGGGGCCTTAGACTACTGAATCACTATTCTCAAACTCTGTTAAAATAAAATTTGTTTAATTAATCTTAAACTCTTAAATTTTATTAGTGATTTTTACACATGTGTTTATCACTTTATAAAATGTTCATTAATCAAAACTTATAATTTTTTAATGTGAGATGAGTTAAATATCAATTTTAAGCATGCATATTATGTCTCATACCGTACGCGAGTGACATTTTTATTTTATTTTATGTTTTATAGTTTAGATTAAACGAAGTACATTATATTATCACTGCTAGAAAAAATTGTTTTGGGATGAAAATTTCCGTCACGTAACAATTGAAATTTTCGTCCCAATTCATATTTGGGATAGAATCAGTGACGAAATTATTTCGTCGCAATTTCGCTGTCGCAAATTAGTTAGCACGGAAAATTATATTCCGTCGTAGTTTAGGGACGAAATCAGGAACAAAAATAATTAATTGGTTGGACAACTTTATTTATTACGTCCCAATTTTGCGACAGAATGTTTATATTTTGTCTCAATACAGTGACCGAATATTCATATTCCGTCCCCATATTTGTATTTTATTTTTTTAATAGTGACAAAATATTTACTTTCTATCCCAATATTTATTTATTTATTTATTTAATTTTATATTTTCACAAAAACGGTGTAATCATATACATAGTGCATATTAAATTGTGTTGTAAGTTGTAACATTAATTTTAAATAGATTTAAATATGAAAATGACCCCCGCAATTATGTCTTGTTTTGTTTTAGCCTTTGTAAAAAAAATTGATTTTAATTTTTGCAAAATTTCAAAACTTTCAAAAAGGTCCTTGAGCTGGATTTTTTGTTGACATGTCAAATTTCTAATGATTTGGCATATGCGGAGTAGACTTTTTTGATGACATGAATATTTTAATTAAGGGTTAAATATATTTTTAGTCTCTACATTTTTCCTTATAGTCAAGAATAATCCCTACATTTTTTTTATGATTTAAAAAAAACCCTACAAATTTTTTCGTAATCAAAATTAGTCCCCGCCGTTAATTTTTTTAACAGAACGCTGACGTGACACAATTAGCCAATAACATGGTGACTTGTGTCTTTTTCCATCAGGTTTATTGTGCATCTTTCCACACCAAATCTTTCTTTCTACCTTTCTTCCTCTGACACAACTCACATCTTCATCACCACAAACTCAACCAAAATCACAATAACAACCCAAACTGAAGCCATGGTAAAAGACATGTGTCATCAAGTTATTGGCTAATTGCGTCACATCAGCGTTTTGTTAAAAAAAATTAACTGCGGGGACCAATTTTGATTATGAAAAAAATTGTAGGATTTTTTTTTAAAACAATAATAAAAATGTAGGGACTATTCTTAACTATAAGGCAAAATGTAAGGACTAAAAACATATTTAACCCTTTAATTAATAATTTTCATTTAGCTTTTCACATTAAAATTTAATTTATATTTTTCATTAAAACAAAATTATTAAAAAATAGAAGTTCTTGGCAATGCCAAGGTATGCAGCAAGAAGTTGAACACGAAGAAGAAAACAAACTCATCTTCATTTAACAATTTCTTCAACATCCACAAACTGTTCAAATTTATAGATCTTGATCTAAAACCATCTTGGCCTCCAACCTTCTACCACTTTTATCTATTCTTTCAATCACCTGAAACCCAACCACTATCGTCCGATCGATGACAACTTGAAGAACAGTACGGAGAATATCAACTTGAAGGCCTTGTACTGCGGAATCGAAAGAACAGATTCGCAGAAAATCAGGAACTATAGGAGCTAAACAAAACATGTGGTTAAGTGAACCCAAAGATTACGAATCTAAGAACAGCAACAATTTCTCCAGCGCCAGCGGCTGAAACGAACTCACCGGAGCTAAGAATCTGAGCTACAGTGTTTAATCGCGTTACTGTTCATTCGCAAATCACCAACGGTTGAGAAAAGTGTAGAAAAGACAAATTACTCATTACTATGGTGATTTGGTTAAGAAATGAATGTGAAAAGAAATCAAGGGAGGTAGGTGGTGATGAACAGTGACTCTACTGCCGGGGCCATTTCCCAGGAGAAAGCAACACAGATCTATAGAACACATTAGGAAGGCAAATTAATATGAAGAAGACAAATCCTAAGTTTTGATATTTCCATTTATATTTTAAGCAGACTTAAATTATAATATTTAACTAATTTATTTTTTATGAAAAAGGAAAATTCAATTTTATTGTGAAAAGTTAAATGGAAATGTTAATTAAAAAATCCATGTTAGCCAAAAAGTCTAGGCAACATATGTCAAATCATCAAAAGTTTGACATGTCAGCAAAAAATTTAGGTCGAAAACCTTTTTAAAAGTTTTGATATTTTGTTGGGACTAAAAGTAAACTTTTTTTACAGGGGCTAAAACCAAAATAATGGATAATTGCAGAGACCATTTTCATATTTAAGCAAAAAAAATATTATCTACTTTTAATTGATGGAAATACAACAAGTTTTCGTCTAAATAGTGACGCCAACTTTCCCACAAAAAATTTTAAATAGATGTTTGTGATAGAAAGACATTTTTCATCCCAAAATATTTTCTCCCAAATAAATGAATAAAAGTTTATCAAATCATGTGTTATCGAAATCTATCGCAAATTCCGTCCCAATTAAATAATTTTGGGACACAATTAATTTTCTAAGTGGGATATATATAATAATGTGCGGGATATTTAAGTTCAAGAATATTGATTCAGTCGTTTAAAAATCTCATAGACATTTATAATTGATACTTAAGTGAAATAAAAGTAATCAAGTTGTATAAAAATCTCATAGATGTTTATAACCTATATTTAAATGGGAGATATTAAGATGTGAGATATTTAAGTGCGAAATAGTGATTCAGTCGTCTAAGAGAGATTCTCTTAGACGACTGAATCACTATTTCGCACTTAAATATCTCGCGTATTCCTTTTAAAAAAAACTCGCATATTAATATCTCCCACTCAAATATTAATAGATATTTAAGTGGGAAATAGTGATTCAGTCGTCTAAGAATCTCATACACGTTTATAATTGATATTTAAGTGGGATAAGAGTGCTCGAGTTCTATAAGAATCTCATAGACGTTTATAACCGATATTTAAGTGGAAAATACTAATCTGGGAGATACTAATATGCGAGATATGTAAGTTCGAGAATAGTGATTCAGTCGTATAAGAATCTCATAGACGTTTATAATTGATATTTAAGTGGGATAAGAGTGATCAAGTCGTATAAAAATTTCATTGACGTTTATAACCGATATTTAAGTGGGAGATATTAATGTGCGAGATATGTAAGTTCGAGAATAGTTATTTCGTCGTCTAAGAATCTTATAGACATTTATAATTGATATTTATAAGTGGGATAAAAGTGATTAAGTCGTGTAAGAATATCATAGACGTTTATAATCGATATTTAATATTGATAGTGCACTATAATATGATGTATTCCGTTTAATCTAAACCATAAAATATACTAAAAAAAATGGTACTCGCGTACGGTATGATGCATAATATTCATGCGTAAAATTGATATTTAACTCATCTCACATTAAAAAGTTATAAGTTTTGGTTAATGAACATTTTATAAAGTGATAAACACGAGTGTAAAAAATTATTAAAAAAATTTAAGAGTTTAAGATTAATTAAATAAATTTTATTTTAATAGGGTTTAAACAACGTATTAAGAAAAAAATTGTACGATTAAAAATACTATTAAAATTAAGTAAGGACTAAACTTAAAAGGTCTCTATTTTATAAATTTAAAAAAAATGAAAAAAAATAAAAAATAATACAATACTGATAGTACATCATAATATCATATACCACTTTTTAATCAATGGTTAAAAAGCAAGTTGTAAAAAAAAAAAAACCCAAGTGGTGCACCGTGAGAGGCCTATTATAGTCTCTCACGGTAGAGGGGGCCTCAAACATAATTGAACTTTGGTTTACATTTAAAAAAAAAAAAACAGAGTCTTGCTAACGAATGTCTTCGAGGCACTCTTTAAGCATTTCATTTGAAAAAAAAAATTATTTTAAAAATCAAACAATACAATTTTCAATGCGTTGACTTTACGCATTCTCATAAAAATTATATAAAATCTTACTATTTTAGATGTTAAAGAGTGCAACCGGGGCATTCGTTAGCATTTTCCAATAAACATTATTAAAATCAAACTTCTTCAATTCTTAACTTCCAAAATCAACAAATTTAAATTTATTTGTTTATTTTTTAAAAAATTAAATAAGAAAGAGCCAACTGAACGAACACGGAAGTGCCCGTGTGAATGCTAATATAGTATAAATTTAGAGCGGTGCTACATGGCACTACCACTCTATCGTTCAATATGCACGACTTTGAATATTTATTTACACTAAATTGGTTTCATACTATTAATAACTACCAAAACTAAATACTAAAACAACAAAGTAAATACAAAGCAAAATACAAAGTAAAAAAAAAAAAAAAGATTTATTTTAAATTAAAATTTGGTTTCTTATGTTTAAAATTTTTTAATTTAGTCTCTTATGTTTGCACTGGGCACATATCCAATTAAAATGGTGTTAAATTAAAATTTGGTTTCTTATTTTAATTTGATTTTTTTGTCAGTTTTATTACATGTGGCAAACAGTTTGTATATATGAATAGACACGTGGATATTGGGCACGTGTCCAATTGAAATGGTGTTAATGACAAAACTGGCGAAAAAAGCTAACTTATGCAAACGGTGAAAATGTAAGACACCAAATTAAAACTTAAAATAAACATAAGAGATCAAATTAAAGCCCAAAATAAAACATAAGAAATAAAATTATAATTTTAAAAAAAAGTAAATACAAGTAACCAGATATATACCATACTCTTTAATTGCAAGAGTTCCACGTATCATTTCATAACCAAATGTCAACTTGTTAACAAAGATAAAAAATTGCATGAAACAAAACAACAAGATAAATAGTAATTGATAGGATGGATTTGGAGTACCACCACCTCTAGGGAGATATATGTGATTTTCTGATTTCCATTAAAAATGTATGACAAACTGAATCAACCATTACATTTTGACTCAAGTAATATAAAAGAGAAAGAGCGAATTTGGAAAGAAAACGCGTCGTGGGATTTCAACGACAAAACTTGTCGTGCTCCATAAATTTAACTAGACACCACGCACGGGTCATATATATCAAACGCGCTTTCAACTTGGAGTAAATTTTGTCACCCACAAACACAATAGCAAAGATTGTGGTGATGATAGGATTCATTAGGAAAGTTTTAAACAATTTTTTTTTTCAAGACTAAAGCAGTATTAGTAACTTAGAAAATGTTAGTTACCAAATATAGAAACACTTTTATAGTCGTTGCAAAAATGAGGCAATCACCAACAATTTTTTAGATAATTGCATAACATGCTTTATTTTTTTAATTTTTTTTAATCGGCTAAATTTTATTAAATAACAACTCCTCCACAAGAAGTGAAAGGAATTGTTGTGAAAAATATACAACGAAAGATAACGTGATATAACACAATTACCAAAAAACATAACACCTAGTCAGCACGTCAATCCACCCGTACACCAAAGTGGTTCACTAAACCCGGCCACCAGAGAAAACCCCTACCCGACCCTAGGAGATACCACTAGACTCTAACTTCCGAACTTCTTTATTTGATATTAATGCTCCCCCGGTCTATGGGCTACCCAACCAATTTTTTTATTTATGTGGAGTTGTTAATTTATGTGATTTACTATGACTCATCGGCATCTCATATTTTTTTAGCATATGTAATAATAAATAGGAAGCAAAACATATACTATTTCCAAGCAATAATTTTCATATATATATATATATATATATATATATATATATATATATATATATATATTAGTTATTATAATTAATTTTCCAACCATATTAGTTATAATTATAATTTGCATCAAAATAAATTAGTTATAATTATAATTATTTTTAGTTTTTGCTATGAGCTTACAGTTATATGCATTTTCCAAACATTCAAATAAAAAAAAAAAAAAACAGATATTTGTTACATCAATGTACTTCATGACTCATGAGCACAAAACACAATCCTTGACAACTTTTAAATTTTTTTCCCCTTGAATTTCCAATATTAATACTCAATTGCTAAACATTATCACTAATACCATATCCATCCCTTAGGACAAAGCCTGTTGCCACACTTGATTAAGCTTCAACCCTATTTTTAACTCAAAAGATATAAAAGGCATACATAGCAAAAGCTACTAAGTGATAAGCACTTTCACATGTGTCCTACACTAGCTTTACCTAAAGTATAACCAAAATTCCATAAAAATATTTCTCTCAACTTATCAAATGACAGAAACCACAATAAATCTATCGAGTAGTTTTGCCTCCAAGCTATGATGCCTCCAAGCTATGATGTCTATTTGAAGTTGGCACCTGAAATATGCAGCAAATAATGTGACTCACAACAATAAAGATATTATGAAATGAGACTCACAGTCACAACGATAAAATCCATCAACAATAATGATTATTTACTCTAAATTAATGAGGATGATTAGAAACTCCATATACTTAACTTTTAATAAAAGCTTTTTATAAATTAGGCTGGATACATTACAAATTCTATAATAAAATATAAGTTGGTATCAAATGGAATTGCTAAAATTTTAAGTACTAAAAACTCAATAGCATGTTAATTTACGTAAGTGACACATGATATTGATGCTTGCATAGGTTACAAATTTCACTGATCTCATTTTTGAGGACATTAAAATTACTAGCAATAGAAAAATGATTTATCATAATTTTTTTTTTTGGTACATGATTTATCACAATTTTCTTAAAATATTATAACTTTTGTTTAACTTCAAATTAAAATTTAAACCATTAATCTCTTCAAAGAATTGAGTCAACAAATTGAATGCATAAATTCTCACTACAAAAATCGTAAATGATTAGAAATCCTAAAATGATTATATGATTAAACCGTCTTAAAGCACTAAAATTTAAACCATTATATGATTAGAAATCTTAAATCCTCACTACATAATTCAAATAGAAGTGATCGAGAAGAAAGAAAGAAAGAAAAAATTCAATTGCATATGAAGAAAAACGTAAAATGATTCTCACCACAGAAGTGTTGATTCCCCGTACCATTGTTTTGAAACCTACACAAACAAAGAAAAATAAGAATCAGTACTTTCAAATGAATCAAACTATATTTAAAACTAACTCATTCCATCATATTGATATCCTCATGTATATTTTGAAAATAAACCCTAACAAATCAAAAGGCAACTATCTGCAAACAAATCAAAACTATAATCAATATAAAAAAAATAAAGATTTATTTATTTTAAAAAATGCCTCAAAGAAGAAAGAAAATAAGAGAAATGAGTTATCAGTGGAAACACGGCCATGGTGAAGGCGGGAGAGATTCTGGTCGTTGCCATTGAAGATGGTGGCGGCAAAGAAGATTGTGGTTGATGAGATGGTGGTCAGGTTGATTCATGAGAGGTGGGACAATGATGGGTTGCTAGGAGTTATTGAAGAAGAAGAAAGAAATTTGTGATTGAAGAGACTGTGGAACAAGAAGAGAGAAAATTATTGTATGATGGAAAAGAGTTGTAGCGTGCTTTCAATTTTAATTGTTGAGACATTGGAAAAAGAATTGTTATTTCTTAGGAAAATTAATATTTTTTTTTGTTGGTTACAGAAAAAGTAATATTGTTAACAGTACCGCTATATGGTACGAGAATTATGTGCATGATGATTGCACGACACATTCACATAACATTCAATTTGATTTGTTAATGAACTTTTTGGTAACTTATCATTTGGTTTGGTTATTCCTATACTCTATACACACACATATCCAAAGAAATGCACGTATCATACAAGACATTGAGGTGGCAATAACTTGGGTTTGTAGTGTTGCAAATTGCAAGGATATCCACCGTTCCACATGTCAATGGTGAGAAGAACTTGCAGAATTCCATAAAAAATCTCTCAATGACAAAATCAATGACTTTTAGTCAAATAAAAATTGATAAAAATAAAAAGTTGCAAATACAACCTTTCGTGCAATAATGACGACACATAGTTGTCGTACAACTTAGCATTTCTCTATTGTTAATACATGAAAAAGAGGATGACAGTTAATACTTGCTATAATCAAGAAATTGAAATAGTGTTAAACTATAATTGCATTAATTACGATTTTTCAATATAGGAATAATGAATGAATAGTTAACTGTAATAATTACGATTTTTCCACGCATTAATTACGGTTTAGTTTGCAAAAAAGCAATTACTAATAGTAATATATGGGCCCCACGTATTAGGTAGAAGCTATACCATATAATTGTTGCTGCATTAATTACGATTTTCCCTCCTTAATCACATCTAATTAGGATTTAAGTAGTAGTTTTTTATTTATATTAGATTAGATTAGATTAGATTAGATATATAATATAATATAATATAATAAAATAAAGATTTATCTATTGTATTTTGAAGTTCAACTCAACTGATATATCTAAAAGGATATATATTTAAGATTTTCTATTAAAAAAAGTTTGTACTATAAATAAAGTGTGTACTTTTAGTCACACGGTAATTTTTAGCTAGTAATTTATAGGGTTAATAAGTTTTTACCCCCCGCAAAGTAGACGAGTTTTGCGTTACCCCCTGTAATATTTTTTTTTGAGATTACCCCTCTGCAAAATTTATTTTTTTGACTTACCCCAATATTGCTGACGTGGCAGGAAAAAAAAAAACAGAATAATCGATTTAAAAAGTGCATTGAAGGAGGTAAATCAAAAAGATAAATTTTGCAGGGGGGTAATCTAAAAAAATAAATTTACAGGGGATAAAGCAAAACTCGCCTACTTTGCAGGGGGTAAAGACATATTAACCCATAATTTATAAAGTGTGTATTATATAAATAAAGTGTGTACTTTTAGCAAGTAATTTGTTTCTTATTTTAAGAAAAAGAAATGCAAAATTACATGTTTGATCTTTTAACTTATTTTTTTTTTTGTAACATTTTGTTCATTTATTTTCCATTTATAATATTTTGATATTTTATTTTACCTTTTTGTAACATTTTGATCATTTATCTTTTATTTGTAACACTTTGTTCCTTTAAAAAACATGAAAATATGAAAGAATTGATGAATATGATAAACATTTTCATCAAAATTAAGAGTTTTAATTGATGGTGATGCCAACTTCCCAAGGCAAATTCCAACAATCTCCACCTTGCCTTTTAATTGATGGTGATGCCAACTTCCCACCAACCACCGTGCTTACACCATACCCTCTTCGAACCCTGAAGTGAAACGCTCTGTACTCTCGAAGAAACGCTTGCCTCCAATTGTTCTTGGAATTTTAGGACAATCCTACAAGCACAATCGTACCTTCTTCAGCGCCTGGATTGTTCATGTCCATACTCTTGAAGAATTGTTTACCTCTCAACTTAACCTTGGATTTTAAGGTAAGTTCCACAAGCTACAACATCGGACTTTCCTTGTATCCAACTACCTTCAATAGCCCTACAAGTTCCCAAGTCTGATTGTCACCAACTTCCAATTGTCTCCCTGAAGATCTTTCAACTTTTTCCCTTCTTCAGACACAATCAGAATATAACCCACAAGGTCTCTATAGCCAAACCACACTTTGATGCAACATTACCACTCTCTTCCATGTCTCATTAGATAGTCCAGAGCTATTGTTGATTGTTTGTCTTCCTCTAGTCCCACTAGTAACAAACTCCACCTCAAACCGAGATTTCTCCCCCAAAGCCTCAAACCGATATATTCGTTATGTCTCCCACCTTGTAATGCAAAACTTTTCAACTACTCTGAAACACACTTCAAGCCATTGTTAGTTTCCAACATTTTTCGTTTAGTTCTACCTCCTAGTCAAACTTTGCTTCACTAGTCCAACTAAAACTCATGTTACTAACAAGTTCCACCGAAGCTTCACAACTTAACCACATTATGAGAATTTCCACTAGTAACAAAATGCATCACCACATTAATGTTGTGAATATACATCACATCATGTAAAAGAACCTCACCATACCTTGAACTTTACAAGTTTTCCCATCTCCAAGATGAACAACTCCACCTTCAACTAACTCTAAAGTCCAAAAGTATCAATTCATTGAACACATAGGAGCATCAAAGTCCACGATTCAAAACTCCACCAATTCCCAACTTCCATTAGCATCTTCACATCCCCATAATAACGTTGTGGTTTCAGTAGTAACATGTGTATTATTAGCACCGCCTCTCCAAGCTGATGTTGAATATTTTTATCACCGCCTCTCCAGGCTGAACAATCATCTATGGTTGCCAGCTTGTGACTATGAGAGCACCCGCACTCTCATAGCCTTCCTCATAAGCTTTGTTAGGTTTTTATATGTTGGCTTCATTTTGCAAAAACAAGATGCTAGTCAGATGTGGCAACATCAGAGAACAATGTTGCCAGCTGGATGTGAAACTCTAGTTCGCGCCACATAAGTGCGCCGTTTTCTTGAATCCTTATTTTTTACAGCTTCAGATATTACTTTGACGCCAAGACGTTAGGTTCCTTCATTGATTGTTGATGATTCTGTAAAGATTATTTATTTCTCTAATATATGAAGATATTTAAAGAAAGATTTGATTTGATTCAAGAATATTTTTGTGTGGAATATTTCGCTTACTCCAGCTGTATTTTGAAGATTGCTGGAGAAAATATAAAAGATATATTTCAAATATATCTTTGTGCTTCAAGGAGAATGTTACTAAAAATATATTTATACAACATAAATATATTTATGGAGTGAATATTTGGTGCAAATATATTTGTGGAAAATATATTTTGTCTCTAAAATATTTCTTGGAGCTGAAGTATTGTTTAGTCCGATTGACTATATAAAGGAAGACGTTAATCCTAATTTACTTACCGAAGCCAAAAATATCAAGATGTAGACTGTTAGGGTTTTGTCTTCGTAAGCCTTGTGCTTTATTTGTGAGCCTTTCTTGCATTGTTTTGATGCATGTTAAGGACTGGGTTTTTTTGTAATTTTCTCCAAAGCTTTGAAGCAAGGAGTTAGGTTAGTTTGTGTAACACTTGAAGCATTTAAGCAAAAGTGTGTAGTTTTTTAGGAGAGTGTCTTCAAAACTTTGTGTTTGTTTATTACCCTTAGTGTAGAGAACAGTGTTGTATTTGCATTGTTATTAAGGAAGTGACATGGGTTGATCATATATAGGTTGGGCCTATGTAGAATTTGCACAAGTAGGGATTAAGTAAGAAGGTTAAACAAGTTGTTTAACTTCGAGGTAATACTACTATAGTGGATTCATTCCTGGATTGGTATCCCCTAGAGTATGAGAGGTTTGCTTCGAACTGAGTTAACAAACACATTGTGCAAGTTTATTTTTTCTGCTATTTATTTGCTTTTTATTGTTGCTTTGAACGTGTGGACAAGTGGTGGAACATCTGTCTCTACTTACAACTCTGTCTAGACAAGTGTTGGAACGTCAGTCAACACATATATTCACTGTGTGTGCCAGAATTTCAAGCTTCATCACTAACGTCAATCTGAGCCGACGAACTACCACTGGCCCTCTCCAAGGACAGTCCCTCTTGAAGGGATTTGATTCTTGACAATAGTGACATTTGAACTTGCCGCCATTATCACCCTTTAGCCTAGACTTGGACGAGTTCTTCTTCCCCTTCCCTTTGCCTTCATTCTCACTTCCACCCCTCGCCACACTCAAGCCTTCTCCACTATCATCAACCTTCAAGTCTCTCAACTTAGACAACTACTTAGTTCTCAAAGCCGATTGAACTTCTTCCAAGGTGATAGTGTCTTCCTTACCATAAAGTAAAACATCCTTGAGATTTTCATATGACTTAGGTGAAACACACAACAAATGAAAGGCCTTGTCCTCCTCTTCCAAGTTCACATCAACGTTCGCCAGATCATCAATTATCTTATTAAACTCCGTAAGTTGCTCCACCACAGACTTTTTCTCAACCATACGAAAGAAGTACAATTGTTGCTTCTATAATTGTTTATGTGCCGGAGACTTGGTCATATACAATGAGTCAAGTTTGGCAACCTTTCACCGAGGCACCTTATCACCGAGACACAAAATAATAGCACTAAGTGCTTTCTCATCCATCTCAGTGTTCTCCGCATCAGAGAGATTTGCCGACATCAGTGTCTTACCCTTTACCGCCTCAACACACTTTTGTTGGATAAATTTCGCCTTTATCTCCACCTTTCACAACCCGAAGTCGTTACTCCCGACGAACTTATCAATTTCCCACTTTGTACTCATGGTGCCTAATTCAATTGATCCTTTGCCCCACGGTGGACGCCAATTATTGTGAATTCGATTAACTCACACCAATAAACTTATGATGCGTGGAGCAAATAAATTAAGCAACCAAAACAACGAGAACCAAGCAATATAATCACGAACAAATAAACGGAGAAAAGATAAAAGACACAATAGAGTTTATTGACCCAGTTCGGTGTTGATGAACCTATTCTTGGGGGAGGACAACCCTCTCCATTCCACTTATCAATCAAGTTATTAGTTACAATGAAATTCCCACAACAAGGGTTACAAGAGGTATCCAATATGCTAACTCTACCCTTTGCCCGAATTTCTTCCCGTGACCAAGAAATTCAATTATAAGTGTTTTTCAAGGTGATAGAATGTTTCTCCAACCCTAGAATCTTCCTAAGATGTTCTTTATTAACCCTAGTTTTTATGTTGACTCCAGAAACCCTAAAATCCCCTTTGAACCATCAGAAAACGCAAACAGGTTATTTATGTTCGCGTGCCCGCGCCAGGGACCTGCATGCGCCCAGCGCAGATGACAACAACAAAATTTCCTACTTTAGCTTGCTTTGCGCCTAGCTCCAAGATACCTTCGCCCGACGCCAACAACATCAACACAACCTATTTTCTGCATCAATTCTTTATTAACCCTAGTCTTTATGTTGACTCCAGAAACCCTAAAATCCCCTTATAACTATCAGAAAACGCAAACAAGCTATTAATGTTCGCGTGCCCGCGCCCAGGGCCAGGGATCTGCATGCACCCAGCGCAGATGACAACAACAAAATTTCCTGCTTTAGCTTGCTTTGCGCCTAGCGCCAAGATACTCGCGCCCAACGCCAACAACATCAACACAACCTATTTTCTGCATCAATTCTAAGACAAATTTCAATATACTGCTTGGACTAAACGACCCATGCATCTGAGTATCATTTTCTTTTTGGCTTAAATATCATTTTCGTCCGTATATGTTTGCAAATCTTTTGTTCTAGTCCATGTAATAAGTCCCTGAATAAACAAAATTTATTGGTTTTTGTCCTTAAAGTCAAAATCCGCAAGAAAATTTGCAGCTTTTGTGCAGATTTTTCTGCGGATTTTAACTTTAGTGGCTAAAACCAATAAATTTTGTACATTCAAAGATTTATTTGCAACAAAAAATATACAAGGACTAAAACCAAAAATTCATAAGATACAGAGACCAAAAAATCATTTAAGTCTTTCTTTTTTAATACACTAGACTTTGACCCGTGCGTTGCACGGATGTTGCGGAGTGGTAGATATACGATTTAAATTGTTATAATTAAAATTACAAATAAAAAATAAAATGAAATCAAAACATAACATAACATAACTATATTGACACTTAAATTAGCCCGTACAAATGGTGGCAGAGAACAATAAAGGTTTAAATATTATTTCGGTCCCTGTATGTTCCAAGTTTTTTGGTTTTAGTCCCTGTATGTTTTTTTTTTTTTTAAATTAGTCCCTGAATGTCTAAATTTTGTTCGTTTTGATCCCTGCCGTCCATTTCCGTTTAAAAAAAGCTGAGTTGGCAAACAGACGTCCACGTGGCGTAGTTACTCAATGCTGAATCAGTTACATAAGGACTAAAAGCAAAAAAAAATTCTCCACTTTCATGTTCATCTTCTATTCCTTAGAAATTCCCAAATTCTACCCTAATTTCTTCTCTTCTCTTCATTCACCTTCTTCATCCGATTGAATCAATTTCCACCAATATTCTGCAACATGTCATCGTCTTCCTCTGCCCACAGAGTGCCATTCATCTCTCAAATTCAGATGATAACCCAAAGAGAAGATATTGGAAATGTACAAGATTGGGGGTTAGTTTCAGTCCATAATGTTTCTTCTCATTTCTGATTTCATATTGAAATTAATTATTGGAATCTTGTTGTCCTAATTTTGTTCATTTGAATTGATATATATATGTAGGGTTGTGGGTTGTTTATTTGGGATGATCTAATTGAAGGTCAACCTCCATATGTGCGTCCCAGTACCCATGAATATAATAATAGATTGATGAATTCCAATGACAGAGGAACATTGAATGGAAAAATTGGTTGTGACTGCAACTGTGCAGAACTTGGGAAGGAAATCAGTACTATTATTGACAGCCTTCAATGCAAAAAATTGGACAAGATGAAGATCAAATTGTATAATGAAAGGAAGACATCAAACTTCTACAAGATTGTGCTCTTTGCATCTTGGATTATGTTCTTTGCATATGTTAAGGTTGTAGGTTGATTAATGTAAGGTTGTTGAATATGATGAACTAGTAGGTTTATGTTTATTTTGAGCATTTTGAATCCATTGTAACAAATGATGTAACGAGCTGAAAATGAATGAAAAATGTTTCTTTGAGATGAAATTGATTCACTGTGTTTGTTTTAGTTGATGTTTGTTTAGAATCATTATAATGTAGTTGTGCATAATATGCCAAAGTTAAGCAAAAATAAGCCAAAATTTGATAAAGAAGCATATCAGTGTAGATATGGAACTGATATGTTACATTACTTGTATAATTGCATATCAGTTCAAAATAAATTGCATATAACATATCAAAATATGAATATAAATTGGTCATAAACATTGTAACCAAAATAATTGCATTCCATTGAAACCAAAATAAGCATCTCAGTGCATACAAAAGACAAGCATCTCAGTGCTACATAGTTTAACCAAAATAATAGCTAGTTGGCTCTAAGCATCTCAGTGCTACATACTTAATACAAAACAAGGCTAATAGTTATAAGCATTCAAGTAGTACATTCATAACAAAATAAGCAGACAATGGTACTATTGTTCAACCTAAAATAAACATATTACATAATCACTTCATTTTCCTTAATTTGTTCAAACATTTTCCAACTTTTGGATCATTTAACTCTTGAGTCAATTCCCCATCTCCATCTACAGCCTCATCAATTTCAATTGGCTTCTCTGGCAATGTCCCTGGTGCACCAAGCTTTGGTTGTGGTCCAAAGTATGTTGTCCTACCACTCCTTCTCAACTTGGTGAAATCAAGCTTCTTAAGGGGTTTTGGCCCTTTTTTCTTAATTTCTGGGTTTGATGAACCAGGCTTCTTAAAAGGTTGAGTACATTGGCCCTTTGTTGATGGATTTTTGAAGTAGACTGGATGTGTAGTCTTTGGTTTCTTCATCACAGGTTTTGGTTGAGTCACAATGGTTTCATCAACAGAAGCATTGTCCTTCCTTTTTCCCTTATTTGTCTGCAATAAAATACAGAGTATACAGAGTTAATAAAAACAGGTGCAGCAGTTACAACAATATTGAGATTGAGCAGGTATAACACTTACAACAGGCTTGGTAGCAGAAGCTGAAGCAGGCTTGGTAGCAGAAGCAGGCTTGCTTGCAGAAGCAGGCACAGGCACAGGCTTGCTTGCTGAAGCACTCACAGTCACAGGCTTGCTTGCAGAAGCAGGCACAGGCTTGTTAGCATAAGCAGGCACAGGCTTGCTTGCTGAAGCACTCATAGGCTTGGTTGCAGTTGACTAAAATACATAAGACTAATTAGTTTACTAAGATTAATTAGCATAAGCAGGCACAGTCAGTTAGGCTCAGGCAATAGACTAAATTACCTTCTTAGAAGCATTAACAGGTTTATCCACAAGACTTGGTTGAGATTGAGTTGCTTCAAATGCTGCAACAAGCTCTGCAGCAAGCATCTCAAACTGTGCATCATCTTCATCATTAATTGCAGGCTCAGGCACAGGCTCACCTTGAGGAGCATCTGCAGGTGCAGGCTCACCTTGTTGAGCAGCTGCAGGCTCACTTTGTTGAGCAGGTGCAGCATTTTTCTTGGGTTTTTTTCTGCAATAGGTGTTACAGATGCAGTCAATGTTACAGAAGCAGACACAGAAAGTTAATACTACAATACTTAATACTACAATACTTAATACAAATACTTAATACAAATAACACAAACTATATACCTGTCTCTTTTGTGCCTCTGGGTCAGCCTTAAGAGCTTTGCAAGTAGTAATCTTGTGACCTTCACCACCACATCTTGTACATTGATAAGTTGTTTTTGTCCTCCTTTTGTCAACATTCTCCACAGGATCCCTCCTCCTTAACTTCTTAGGCCTTACAGGCCCTTTTTTGTATGCTGGAGGTAATATCTCCTCAACCTCAACATTAGGTTTAGGCCACATATCTTGGCCATTTATAGGACTCACAGGATAGCTATAGCATTTTTTGTATGTTTCTATGGAGTAATAATCATGCACAAAGTCCTCAGGTTTCTGTGACCTATACCCTAATGCAGCTACTGCATGTCTACAAGGGATTCTAATCAAATCCCAAAAATTACAACTACAAGTCCTCTTTGATATATCAACAATATAGCTAGACTTGTTGTGTATATGCTCAACTTGAAACATGTCATCACCAGACCAGTGTGCCTCCCAATTACCTACTAGTTCAATTTCTTTGTCTAACCTAAACTTTGGTTTTGGACAGATTTTTTGATCCCACTTAAGAACTTTTTGTCTTAAACTAGCATTCTTATTCATCAGATATTTTCTAATCCATTCACACATGGTAAGAATAGGTTTATCCCTAGCTAATAAGATGGTAGCATTAAAAGCCTCAGACAAATTGTTCATGAGTACATCACATTTAGGATGAAAAGAGAAAGCATGCTTACACCATAGGTTTCTTGGATTTTTCACTAGCCACTCCCAAGCCTTTATGTTAATAGCTTTCAACTCTGTCATCTTAGCCTCCCATGCTTGATAATATGTTGCCTTTGCAGCACCCATCATGAGGTCTCTAATACGTGTCCCACCACCAAATTTCTTTTTGAAATTGGCATATAAATGCCTTAGACAAAGCCTGTGCTCAAGGCTTTCAAACATTTCCTCAAATACTTGCATCAATCCCTGCATATAAATCAAACAAATCATAATTACAATTTTAATTACAAAAAAACAACTAATTATAATTACAATTTTAATTACAAAAAAACAACTAATTATAATTACAATTTTAATTAAAAATTCATACCTTTTGTTGGTCAGATATGAAAACCCATCTCTTCTCTTGACCTATGTCCTCCATCAGCAAAGTCAGGAACCACCTCCAAGACTCTTTTGTTTCAGTTTCACATACACCAAAAGCTAAGGGGAAATATTGATCATTTGGGTCCCTTCCAACTGCAATCAGCAGTGTTCCTCCATATTTAGTCTTCAAATGGCACCCATCAACTCCTATAAATGGTCTACAAGATGTTACAAACCCTTTCTTAATTCCATCCAGGCAAAAATAAAAACTACCAAACCTTGGCACAATTGTAGATCCAATCCTGTTAACATTGATCTTACAAGTGTTTCCCTTATTAGCCTTCCTCAATTCCTCAGAATATCTCCACAACAAACTGTACTGTTTTGCAGCATCACCATCAACCATTTCCTTTGCAATTTTTCTTGCCCTCCATGCCCTGTTCATTGTTATCCCCACAGAGTAATTGGATTTGATCTCATGCACAATCTCACGAAGCTTGACATTATCACTAGTTGCCATCCTCTTTGCCACAGCCTTAGAAATCCACTTAGAGTTAGCAGTTTTGTTGTTTGTAACCATAGCACACGTGTGTGGACCACAATATGACTTTAACCTAAATGTTTGTTTATTACCCACTTTACTTGCAAAAGCCAAAAACCCACAATTGCCCTTGCAGGCTATCCTTACCCTTAGTTTGTCATTTTTCAAATATTTGTTTTGTCTTTGGTTCATTATTGTCCAATCCCTAATTGCAGTCTTAAACTCCTCAAGTGATGCAAACTCAAGTCCCACTTTAAATACATAATTTTTGTTTAACTCCTCCATCTTAAACTTGTCATACTTTGGTCCCTTCTCACCATCTGAAACATCAGGGTCACTACTATTAAGCTCCTCACTATCATATGTTTTTTCCATGACAATATCATCATCCTCAACTTCATCTTCATTATTGTCACTGACATTGGTTTTCTTTGGTGTCTTCCTATTAGCTCTAGTTTTTGTCCTAGTTTTTTTGGAACAACCCACATCACAGATTTGTAGAGGAATAGGTTGTTCCTCTAACTCTGTACCAAACCCATCATCCAACCCAAAATCTCTCTCTCTTCCTCACTATCATCAAAGTTTATGTTGTCATCTTCATTACTATCACTTCCATAATAACTACTATCTTCACTGTCATGTTCAACCCCTCCTTCATCATCATTTGCATCATTAACAGTTGTGTCAGGAATAGGATTAGGGACAGGAATAAGATTAGGATTAGGGACAGGAATTGGATTAGGATTAGGGGTTGGTTTAGAGGCAACTATGCCTTTGCAAGAATGGTCCACAAATATTTCTACTTGAGTTTTCATTTCAGATGCATACTTAGCCACTTCATATGCATCATTGTCATCAGCTATACTAATGTACCTATCATCAGAGTTCCTATACCACCATATCCTAAAATGACAAAGAAAGGAATCTACTAAATACACTTCATTTACTTCTCAACAACAATAAAATGACAAAGAAAGGAATCTACTTTACCTTAAAAGCTGGTTCCCACGAAGAAATCTTGATCGTTGATGAGAAACCTTTAATCCTCGCCGTCGGGTCGGGTTCGTCAACTAAAAACCCTTTCTGATACTGATTCTTTGTTATTCGGGTCGGGTCGGGTTCGTCAAGATGTTAATCGCTGTTGGTAATCATTGTTGTGTCGTGAAGATGATGAATCGCTGATCAATCGTTGTTGTGTCGTTGTGTGTGAAGATGAATGTTGTTGTTCTTTGTGACTTTGATAATAGCTATTGTGTGTGAAGATGAATCAATTTCTAACCCTAATTGATAGGGACTAAAATCAAAAACATTAAACAAGTGCAGACTTTGTCCTAGTCATCATATGCCACTAATACACGTGACTCAACTTCATTTGCAACACATAGACGCCACGTGGACGTCTGTTTGCCAACTCAGCTTTTTTTAAACGGAAATGGACGGTAGGGATCAAAACGAACAAAATTTAGACATTCAAGGACTAATTTAAAAAAAAAACATACAGGGACTAAAACAAAAAAACTTGGAACATACAGGGACCGAAATGATATTTAAGCCAACAATAAATCATTAAGTAGATGAGTGAAACAGATAAATAAATAAATAAAGTTCCATAAAGTTTAAACTTACTTGATAATACAAAGGTCATTCATATATTTGTTTTTTTTTCTTCCAATTATGCAGTAGTAGAAAAACCTAATTAGCATAACAAAAATAACAAATATGATAGAGGTGTTGCCTCATTCTCACATAGGAAAGAGATTGAGTGAATCAAAAACAAAAAGTAAAATGGCGAAAAAGTTGAGAAAGAAGAATAGGTGGGAGATAAAAACGAAATTCGACGACGATGAGACCAAGAAAAAGAGTAAGATTTATCACGTAACCATCAACAAAATTTCCATGTTAACATCAATACCGCAACAAAACGAAGCAAAAAATCAAACACGTGAAACTATTTTAGATTTGACACTTAAAAATTATAACAATAAATAACTATAAAAAAAGTAATCACTTACAAATATAGATTGGTATACTCATCTTCTTCGCCAATAACAAATATCGGTACTATACTGTCTAATGAGAGGGTGTGCGGGTTGATGCCGATCAAAATTTGGGTTGAGATGTAGAGACAGAAGAAGGAAGATATTGAGGGGAGAAGATAGAAAAAAAAAAAGAGGGTTGAGAGAGCGGTGAGTGAGAAGTCAGAAGAGAAAAACATGGATAAAAGAATCAGAAGCGTATAATGATAGAGAGATAATGAAGAGATGCCACATTTTTTAGTATAATATTCTATTGTGTTATTTTTTAGGTGAGCAATTAATAATATTTTATTTTCAATCCATAAAAACTAATGAAGGCTTTTGTCAATAAAATAAAATAGAAACTAATAAATGTCAATTCAAAATTCAAATTGAGAAAGATTTAATTAGTGGTGGGGTCATAGTAATTAATATGTGGTTGAAAGATCAAGAGAGAAATTAGGAGTGAAAAAATTAGGGTTAACATGAAGCAAAACCTTACTTTTATTATAACTAGACTTTGACCCGTGCGTTGCACGGATTTAGTTGGACGATAGATATACGATTTAAATTTTTATATTAAAAATTGCAAATTAAAAAACAAAATAAAATCTAAACATAAATATATTGAAATTTAAAACAGAGAGTACAAATGAAACTAAACAATACTAATAAATTAATAAAAATAGAGGATACCATAAAATTCAAATCGTATAGAATCAAAATAATTTGATTAAGAAATGGTAGTACAAAATTAATTGCAAAATTGGCTAAAAGCGAAACAACCGAAGCAAATGTTTTAGGTTTTAAAATTTTGGGTCAAAAAGATACCTAAAAATTTTTTAATATAATTTAGTAAATTTAATATGAATGTTTGGTTAGTTTGGGTGGTTAGGATGGAGGTTTCACATATCTTTGACCCATATTCAATTTACACATTCAACAGTGATGAAAAAAATTTCATACATTCAGCAAAATAAATATATTTAATTTATTCTTATTAATTTTGTGCTCACTAAAAATTTCATTTTAGATTTCTTCATCGGTTAGACCAATCTTGAATAATTGAGTCAAATAATAGTGATTTCAAAAGATTGAGAAGATGACAAATCATGCTAATGTTTAAGGTGACAATTTAATTTTATAAAAAGTATTTTAAAAGTTATAATTTTTATATCAATCAATCTTTTTCTATTTTGATTGTATACCTATGCTATTTTCAATACATATCAAATGACTAATACAAAATTCAAATTTAGGTGGGAGAAATTAGATGAGAGTATTAATTAATAGTGATTTAGAAGGGAAAAATTAGGGTTAAGTTAAGAGCTTATTTAGGATTTTAGTAGGTGCTAAACATAACTTTTATTATAATTAAGATTAAGATAAGATAAAGATTAACTCTCTAACCTCAATGTCTTTTCTTTCTCATTTTTCCAAAGTTGTATTTAAAATTCAAATTTGAAAATATAATAAATGAGGTGATAGTTGAGGTGGTAATTAAGAGATGAATTAGAAGGAAAAAAGTTAGGGTTAAGTGAGGGCTAAACCTTACTTTTATTAAGATTAAGATTAAGATTAACTATCTAACCTCAATGTATTTTCTTTCTCATTTTTCTAAAGTTGTATTTAAAATTCAAATTTGAATACGTAATAAATGAGGTGATAGTTGAGGTAGTAATTAAAAGATGAATTAGA
This sequence comes from Trifolium fragiferum, assembly GCA_954870985.1. Lineage (NCBI taxonomy): Eukaryota > Viridiplantae > Streptophyta > Magnoliopsida > Fabales > Fabaceae > Trifolium > Trifolium fragiferum. The sequence goes on along the minus strand of OX940793.1, from coordinate 17,861,716 downwards.
AGGGAAAAAATTAGGGTTAAGTGGGGGCTAAACTTTACTTATATTATAATTAAGATAAGATTAAGATTAAGATAAGATTAATATTAACTCTCTAACCTGTTTACCCCGATTTTTAGCAAACAACCGCTAGTCTGGTTATTACAAGAAGGATCGACTAGTGAATCCTGGGACATATGGTTTGTGCATATTTGACGAAAACATGTTTCATATTTTCTGGGTTAAATCGGATAAATTTATAAAAACAGTAAAATCACCCGACGCAGTCGAATGGATTGTTTAAAAGTAAAATGCTTCAAAGTTAAATTTTGCAGAAAACTTGTAAATGAATTGCAAATAAAGTTTAAAGAAAGACTTTGAAATGTAAAAGCATGCAACAAGTAAATTGCAGAAAAGGTTTTAAAGATGCAATGAAATAAATTGCAGAATAGTTAAAAGTTGCAATGAAGATAAATTGCAGAAAAGTTAAAGTGCAGAACTTTAAAATGGAAAGCAAGTAAAGACTTGGAGAATGTAAATTGCATTCAATAATTGTAAATCGTTTACAAAAGAAAGATTGGTTGCACAGATTCGTACATGTTCCATTTTGCACTCATTTCGCTCGTTGACATGGGTACTCTGAGTTTTGTCGGAATTTGCATGAGAATTGTGAACAACCCGTTTCTCCTATCAGAAACTAATATTTATAGACAAACAGAATAACTGCCAAAACCTACTTAACGTCTAACTAAACTCCACGTGTCTTCGACAATTTGAATTCTTGGACACCTGGCAAGGCTTTCAAACGTTATCCTCTTTGAATAATTTGCTAAGTCCAGAGTATGCTTTCTCCGTACTGCAGAATACGTTATACAAGCAAACACACATATATATACATATATATAATTCGACACATATATAGCAATGTCGAAGCAAACAACATATATTTAATAAAATATGTTCCTGTCGACAGCTTCTTCAAGCTCGACAGTGAACTTTAACTAAAAGGCTTTCGACGTCGAATGCCTCAATTTTCTCCTGATTTATTAAACAACTAATTTCCAAGAGAACATTAAATGAGAATTCATCTTCTCTCTCCAATTCATTAATGCCTGTCGAAAATACAGGCTAACAAATTGCCCCCTCAAAAATGCCAATTTCGACTGCATGTCGAATACGAAAGGAAGAAATGGCAGTTTTGAAGATTCTCTTTCTTTTCAACTTCTGCACGCTTACCAAAGACGGCGCAAACGTCACATTAATGTCAAATCAATCATGACAAAGTACATAACCGTCACCTCAATCCCCACAAACCATGATTTCCACTTTTTTAGCACAATAGCGGGACACGTGGCAGGATCGGGACGATTGAGATGGAAAATGGTGGTGTTTCAGTTTCCAACTGCATGCAAATTCTGCAGAGTCTATAAATAGCAAGCATAGCACTCACTTTCATTTTTCTGAAACCCTAAACATTGAACTTCCCTTCCATAGAGAGCACTCACGCATTTTTTCCAAAAACAATCAAAACAAACTCCAAATCTTGCATTGTTCTTGTGTTTCTGTTGAATCTAAACCAACCAAAACGATTGTCAATCATTTTCGTTCATCATCACCGTTCTTTCCACTGCATTTGAGCAAGAAACAAGTTGATTTTGAAGGATTTTGAACCTTTGCTACTGTCACCTGTCAAATCACCATCAACCTCAAGAACACCAAGAACACCAAAGAGCATCAATGGCTTCATCTTCTTCCTCCAGAAACGCTGTTCCTATCGCTGCAGATGACAAAGATCTTGTCATGGTTGACGATTCAGTGTTCGTGTCGGAACCTGCCACCACCGCTGTCGAAAGCGCCATATGGGGAAAGGAACTGCTGATTCCTCATAGACTTAAAGGTAAAAATCTTGCCTTTGCAGGCCCTCTTCCTTCGACTACTGATTTTAATGAGGAAGTAAGTAGCATATCCTCCATGTCACTTGTGAGCCAAAAATATTTGCCAACTCTGTCTACGACATGAGTTTCTTTGAATCTGGCTACAGGGCCTTTAGATCTGCACCCATAGTGACTGAGAGCTATCTTAAATGGCTCAATAAAGTCGAAAAACAATATGCCACGTTTTGGAAAGAGAGTGGTATATTCGACCTAATCCAGCTGTCGAGAGAAGGACCCAGGTACAATGCAGAAATGCTAATAGCTGCCCTTCATTTTTGGGAAAGTTCTACCAACACTTTTCACCTGAAAGCAGGCATGATGACCCCAACTCTATTCGACGTTGCTGCCATTACTGGCTTGAGACCAACAGGACCCACTTTCGACCCCAAATACACTACCCCAAATCATCAGTTCGACTTTAAAGTCTTATCCTTTTCAGGATTCCTCAAAACTTACCATGACCTCAGTAGTGAAGAGGTTTCACATGAAGAACATATAGCCTTCCTGACTTACTGGCTATCTCATTTTGTCCTTTGCACTTGCTCTCTGCAAGTTGTAAAAAGGTTAGTACCTCTCGCCATTATGCTTCACCAACGACTAGACGTAGCTTTAGGAAGGTTCATCTTAGCTTCCCTTTATGATTCCTTAGGACAAGCTAGTGATTTGCTCAAAAAAACTGATAGAGGATCACAGTTAACCCTTTCTGGACCTATTTGGCTTCTACAACTTTGGCTAAATGCCACCTTTGAAACCAATTTCAAACTTTTCCTCCCTACTCACATGGAGACCTCTGTTGCGTCTCGACAATCAGAAGGCGCTAGGTTGGCCTTGTTGAGGCAAAGAGAAACAAATCTGACCACTCGACAGCTTTTCTTTCATTACTTCAAAATTCTGCTCGCCTTCGACGAGATCACCCCTCAAAACACCCCTTTCATTAAAAGAACTATTGGACCAGCTTGGTTTAAGAAACCATTTCCTGCAACAAATCCAGATGATGAAGAAGACACCAACAACATTTGGAGAATGTTTTTGAACCTAACAATCCTATCATCAAGGCAAGGGATTGACAAGAGACACTTGGGCTTGGTTGGATACCAACCTAATTTGGTTGCTCGCCAATTTGGCCTAAGTCAGTTCAGGCCAAAGAGCTTGTTCAAGAACAAAGATGATATTGTCTTGGGCAACTCTGGAATGTCTGTCGAGTACTTTGAACGTCGTTTGAAGCTTGCTGACGAACAATCTTACAACCTCACACCTGTTGCCTTTGAAACCTCTCAATACTGCACCTATGAATTTGCTGCATGGTGGAGCTTGCATTATGAAAGGCATGCCAAGGATGAGAAGCTGCTACTGTGTGCATTGAATGCAGGATTCGACGCTTTGCAGTCGAAGACTCCCAAAGGCAAAGGTAACTTGACTAAAAATAATCAAAGTTATATATTTTTTTTTAAATAATGTTTATAATTTTGACTCTTCATTTGATGTTTGGTCCCTTCAAATTCGACAACAGGTGTATCTAATCCCACCAAGACTAAAGAAACCAACATCTCCACTGACTCCAGTGCTCCTGCTGTGAGTTCCAAGAAATCACTCCCAAATACTGGGGCGAAGGTATCAAATTCAAAACTAGTCTTTTAACTTAGTTTTAATTTTCAAAAATTGTTTTTTTTTTACAAAACATTTTTGAACCTTTCGACGCTTAACTTACAATGCAGAGTCGAAAAAGAATCAATGTGACCTTAGAAGAAACTGGAGAATCCACCATTCAAAAGAAGCAAAAGAAACTCACCATTCAAGAACCAACAGTAAGGCTTTCGACATACCCTTTCAAGTTCCTTTTTAACTTCAAAGAAATTTTGTGTTAATAAGTCTTAATGTTTCATTTCAGGCCACTGGCAATGTTCAAAAGAAACCCACTGCTGCTGCTCCTAGTGGAGAAGGCCAAAGAGACAAAGGAAAGGCCAACGAAGAAACTAGTGAGGCAAGCATGCCACCAACAAAATCTGATGCTGACAAACCTCCAAAAAAGAGAGGTGACAAGGAAAAGAAGAAGAAGAAGAAAAGAGTTAAGTCCAGCTCTAAGGCTTCTGCAGAAGCAGAAAAAGAAGCTGAGATTACCCCTTCCAATCCTCCTGTCGAAGATCAGACAATGCCCCAAGCTGAAAACACCACCACTGAAGTTCCTGCCCCAAGGAAAGAAAATACAAGTTCATGTTCACATGATCTTGGTGCAAAGGTAAAATCTTCTCACCTTTAAGGCTTTGTCAATAAAACAAATTTCTTTTTCTCATAACCTTTCTCATAACTTCATTTGCCTTGCCTTTCGACAGGATACTAATGATGAAAATGTCAACATGAATGTTGACAATGCAGAAAACCTGACCCAAGGCATTGGTACCAATGATGTCGAGGTCAATCCAAATCAAACTGGAGAAGACCCAGTAATTGAACAAGTTCCACACATCATTCTAGATTCTGAAGAAACCATTCTTGACAACCCTGCTGAATCCACCCATTCGTCAGAAGGCACAGATGTCGAAATGGCTTTCGACAATGAAGAGGAAGAGGCCATGCCAGAGGCTGCTGAAGGAGGTTCTGATATACTCCCAGTTTCTTCAACTTCAAAGTTATCTGCTGACGTTGGGTTGTCAGAGATGCAATTTATAGCCATGAAAGACTCTGATCCTGCTGCAGCACTAAAAATGCTTCTCTCAAGCAAAAGTAACAAAGACAAAAGTGCTTCACATCACAGCAGTTCGACAGCTTCTGATTCAGAGATCCATTCGACAGTGAGACAAGACTCCTTGATCCTCAAACTGCATTCAGATTACATTAACAAGGATGTCTTCTCATTGATTGAAGCCAACCCTAGCAGCGCTTTTGCCCACTTAGGCTTTCTGAAGAAGTTTCACAACCCAATGACTGATGGTGCTACCCTTGGTAGGGTTATCCAACTTGAAAACCTTATTGATGGTTTCACCAAAGCCATTCAGAAAAGGCAAAGCAATGCCTCAAGGTTGGAAGCTCAAACTCAAGCCCACGCTGTATTGGTCGAAAAGGCAAAGGTTGCTCAGGAAAATGTCGAACGTCTTGAGAAGGACACTGAGTCGAATGCTGAGATTGCAGGCTATGACAAGAACATTGCTGACTGGGAGAATGAGGTGGCTGATTTGAACTTGAAAATCCAAAGTCTCAATGCCAAGATCACCAGTGCAAAGGCCAAGCGTGAGGAAGCCAAAGCGAATATTTCCAAGGCAACCAAAGCTATGATTGACAAAGAGGCAAATGCTGGCATCAAGTACTTCAGCAATTCTGCAGCCGTCGAAGAAGAAATCAAACTTTTGGAGGATTCCAACATGGTTCTCGACGCAGAGGTTGCCTCATTCAAAAGCCTATATGAAGACTTGAAGAAAAAGTTTTAACTTTGTAATATTTTTAGTTGTTCTTGTTCTTAGTTTTTTGCTTCAACTATTTGAACAAATTGTTTATGGTTTTTTGGATTGTAATCTTGACAATGCCCATTTTGTGGCGAATCCTTTTATGATCACCATTTTTCATTATGTCCTAAGTTTTATTCTTCGTTAATTTTTATTTCTTGCAACACTGGTTTATACTTTTTCAAGTATTTGCCATTTATAATTAACGAACGTTGTTCTTCTGTTAATTCTTCAATTTCATAAGCACCATTTGAAAAAACTTGAACAACTTTAAAAGGTCCTTCCCAATTTGGAGACCATTTGCCTAAGACTCTATCTTTTTTATCCATTGGCAAAATAACTTTCCAAACCAAATTTCCAACATTAAAGGTTTTAGACTTAACCTTTTTATTATAAGCTTTAGCAACTCTTTCTTTCTGTCGAGTTAACATCTCTAAAGCTTTTATTCTCTCCTCATCTAAATCAACTAATTCGTCTAACATCATATCCCAGTAATGATCCCTTGGGATTTCTGCCTGTCTTTGAATTCTGACTGACTGCAGATGTATTTCGACAGGCAAGACTGCATCATGCCCATATGTTAGTCGAAAGGGTGTTGTGTTAGTTGATTCTTTTGGAGAATTCCTACATGCCCATAAGACTTGGTCTAAAGTCTTGTTCCAATTTCTAGGCTTTTGGGCAATGTGCTTTTTAATCAAACCAATAATGATTTTATTGGCAGCTTCTACTTGACCATTTGCTTGGGCATAATATGGTGTAGAGGTCAAGAGTTTAAAACCAGTTTGTTGGGCAAATTCAACCATCTTTCGTCCAGTGAATACTGAACCTTGATCTGTAGTAATGGACTCAGGTATACCAAATCTATAAATGATGTGACTTTGTATAAAACTAATCACTGCTTCTTGGTCAACATTTGGTAATGGAATTGCTTCTATCCATTTGGTAAAATAATCTATACCAACTAAAATATAACGTTGGTTTTTTGACGAGCTTGGTTTAATTTCACCAATTAAATCTAAAGCCCATCCTCTAAAAGGCCAAGGTTTTACTATTGAATGGAGTTCACTTGCAGGTACATGTTGTATACCTGAATGTCTTTGGCACTCTTGACAACCTTTGGCAAACTCTATACAGTCCTTTAGAATTGTTGGCCAATATACACCTTGTCGAAATAACAACCATTTCATTTTGTGGCCTGCCTGATGAGATCCACATGCACCACTGTGCACACCTGATATAGCCAAATAAGCTTCAGTTTCACTTAAACATTTTAGCAGAACTCCCTCAGGTGTTTTCTTCATCAGTTCATTACCAATGATAACATAACTCAAGGCTCTATATTTGATTTTTCTATTGGTCGTTCCATTTGGATCTTTCAAATATTCGACAAGTTGTTTTCTCCAATCATTGTCAGATAGATTGTCAATGGCAAAAATTTCAAAAATTTCTGAATTTTCGTCATAGTCATAGGTGGTATCTTCACCATTATTTTGTGGTGAGTCTGCCCCCACAAGTTTTGGCATTGACAATTCCAATGAAGGAGGTTGATCAATTATGAGTTTATCTTTAATTTCAATCAACTCTTCTAGTTTTTCACTAGAGATTTTATAACCAGAAGCTATTTGAGCCAAATCATTGGCTTCTTGATTTTCTATACGAGGTACATGTTCAAATATAACTTGGTCGAAACGTTTTAGCAAAGAAATTGCTATGACAAAATATTTCATCAAGTGTTCCTTTATGCATTTGTATTCTTTTGTCAATTGTTTCAACACCAATTCTGAATCACCTCTAATCAAAATATTTTTTGCCCCCAAGTCTAATAAAATTTCCAGGCCTGTTATTAAAGCCTCATATTCTGCTTCATTATTTGAGCAGAACCCATTGATTTTATATTTGAACTTGGTGGGAATTCTGGAGGGAGAAATGATTAAAATCCCAATTCCAACTCCATGTTTATGTTTAGAACCATCAAAATATAATTTCCAAGGTTCTGAATCTACATAGTTTTGTGGAGTTTCTAATGCAGAATGATCCACTATGAAATCAGCCACAATTTGGCCTTTAACTGCCTTCAAAGGTTTATAAGTTAGTGAATATTCTGTCAAGGCTAAGGCCCATTTTCCAATTCGACTATGCAGGATTGGTTTAGATAGCATGTGCTTAATGATATCACAATGAGAATAAACAAAAACATCAACAGGCTTTATATAATGCTTGAGTTTCATGCAAGAAAAATACAAACATAAGCATAGTTTTTCAATACTACTATATCTAGTTTCAGCATCATTTAAAACCCTACTTAAGTAATAAATGGCTTTTTCTTCGCCATTTTCATCTTCCTGAGCAAGCATACTACCCAGCGTCGAATCAGATGCTGATATATACAACTTCATGAATTTGTTCCTTATTGGAGGCATTAACATTGGTGGATTCGACAAATAACTCTTGATTTCGTCGAAAGCTTGTTGTTGATCTTGCCCCCAAGTGAAAACACTTTCTTTCTTGAGTCGAAGTAATGGTGAAAACGGTTGAGCTTTACCACTTAAATTTGAGATGAATCTCCTCAAGAAATTGATTTTCCCAAGTAAGGACTGAAGTTGCTTTTTTGTAGTTGGAGATTTGGTCTCCATAATAGCCTTTGTTTTGTTTTGATTTATTTCAATGCCCTTTTTGTGCACAACAAACCCAAGGAAATCTCCTTGCAGTTCTGATAAATTTGCTTCTCAGCAGCCTTTCAATTTCTTCTTTGATCTTCGACATGATTTCTGGTGCGAATCTCCTAGGCAGTTGTTTCACTGGTTTTTTATCTGGTCGAACTGGTAGTTCATGTTCCACCAACTTTCTGCTCAAACCTGGCATTTCGTTGTAATCCCAAGCAAAACAATCTTTGAATTCCATTAAAAGTTGCACCACTTTTGTCTTCAGATCTGGAGAAATGTTTGCACTTATGTATGTTGGTCTCTTTGTCAGACCATCTCCAAGGTCAATTTCTTGCAAAGGATCCTGGGCTTGCATCTTGTGACTTTGACTGATTGGATCTTTTTCAAATCCTAGGGGTTCGTCATCGTAGATGCAATCCAGCTTTTGCATTTCTGGCTTGGGTTTGCCAAATTTTATATCATTGGCTGCAACAGCCATATTTTCTGATAATGAATTGGCTTCCAAAGCCATTTTGATTCTGTTTTCAGCCATATAGGCCGAAATCTTTGCCCAAGTTTGGGACTCAGACATAGTAATCTTCGTTGATGTCCCACCCAGTTGGATAGTTCTGGCCTTCATATTCGCCATATTCAATATCTCCATCTTCAGTTTCCCACAAAAAACCATGTGTGGGGTCTAGCTTGACTGAATGGTGAACATTTCTCACCGAACGATATGCAAAATCCCTTTCAGTGCATGGCGAGATAGTTGCCAATTTTTTGTCGAATGAGTGCTTGGTAAGTTGATGAACTTCAGTTTTGAAGTAGCTTTGGTCTGCTTCCACATTTTCAACAATACCATCATCTCGCCAGATAATCAGGCGTTGGTGCAAGGTAGATGGGACTGCCCCTACGCCATGAATCCACTCTCGTCCTAGGAGCAGATTGTAGTTTGCCTTAGAGGCCACAACCAAAAATAAGGTTGGCCTAGTAGTACTTCCAACAACCACATCCACCTGGATTGCTCCTAATGACAAACCAGTTTCACCTTCATAATTCGACAGAACTATGTTGTGAGGATGAAGATCCACCAAAGACTTGCCAATCTTTTTCAGCAGAAATTCTGGCATTAGGTTAACAGCAGCGCCACCATCAATTAGTACTTTGTTGATGCCTACGTTGTTCACCTTGGCCTGTATGAAGAGAGGCTTTAAGTGATTTTTCATGCCTTCATCTGGCCTTTCAAATGTAGCCATTTAGTCTTCCAAAGCACCGTTATTCATAACGTAGTAACAGACTGGCCTGTGAAGGGCCATTTGCATTCCAGATTCTTCTTCTTCATCTGTTATTTCAGAACAGACGTCGAATTCCCTTGGCAGAATTGACACAACATTCACTATTATGTCGAGATCAGGTTCAGAATCCAAAAAATCATCAGCTTCCATGTGTTCGTCTTCGACATCATCAGCAACTGAAGACTCTATTTTTGGTTCAACTAGCCTTTCTTTCATTGGCTTCTTAGCCAATTCCATAGGCTTCTTTCCCTTACCATCAGCAGTAATCTGGGAATTTTGAGCAGCCAACTTTTTCTGGCGTTGATATCTACGCCATTGAGACCTTGTCATAGGATTCTTCCCTTTGTAATTATTCCTGTAATCATATTTTCTTAATTCAGAATCTTTCTTGGGATCGGAGTTACTGAAACTTCCTTTCTCGAAATTCTTTTGGCCAGAAGCCATGTTTCTCCCATGAACCCATTGGTTGACAGGTGTCCTGTTTGATGGAACAAAAGATTTTTGTGGTCCCAACCTTTGATGCACAGGTGCCTGTTGGCTATTCAGACTGTTAGAATAAGTTGGCCTTTTATTTGGCCAATTGTTTCTGCCCTGACTATGAGGCAAAAATTTGGTGAGGCCTGCAGCAGCCTTTTTGTCGAACATGGCACTACAGTGAGGACATAATGTAGCTTCGCCATCATTCTCGTGGCAGCGTTGGAGAAAATCTAGCAATTTCTCTCCAGCCTGTGGATACACTTCTTCCACTTTGTTTTCATATTCTTCTTCAGGAATGGAAACCAATTGCCCCCCTTCAGTGAGGTTCAATGTTTCCAACATCAGGCATTCAAATGGCTCCGTGTAGGCAGCATCAGCAATTTGCAATGGATTTTCGTCCACCTGCTGTTTGGATTTTGGCTTTTCGCCAAATTTGAGTCTTCCTTCCTGCAGGGCTTTCTGGATCAGATCCCTGAAAAGAACACATTGTGAGGTTTTATGACCCAAGAAATTATGATATTTGCAAAAACCTCTTTTCTTACGTTGTTCCAAAGGTGGAACTTTTAAACCTTTTGGCACAATTATTTGGCCATCAGTAACCAATAAGTCAAAAATTTCATCACATTTAGTAACGTTGAACGTGTATGTCATAGAAACAAATCTATCATTTTTGGGTTCGACAAGATTATTTCCATTTGATGGTTTTAACATTTTACAAGTATAGGGAGGTCCTGGTTTTAATTAAGCAATATTAACCTCATTGTTTTCTATGTAATCCTGACCCTCGTCGAACTCATTTTCACTTTCATAAGTTTCTATATACGCCACTTTTTCTTTTTTATGAAATTTAGAATTTCTGACTTTTTCAGCCCTGAGGCGTTCGACCTGTCGAACACGGTCTGCTAACTGGGCCATATCTCGTAAATGCTGAGTATCTAACTTTTTCCTAATGGAATAGTCAAGGCCACCAGCAGCCATCTCAACCAATTCATGTTCAGGCACTTGAGTAAAGCACCTTGCCTTAAGGAGACGAAATCTATTCAGATAGTCATCAATGGCCTCTGAAGTTTTACGTTTCATACTGGCTAATTCTTTGAGGCTAATCCTAGATTGTCCCATGTAAAATTGTTCATGAAATAGCCTTTCTAACTGAGTCCAATTATAAATTGAATGAGGGGGAAGCGTGGTAAACCACGTAAAAGCATTTTTTGTGAGGGAATTGGGGAAAAATTTCATTCTTAAATCCTCATTATTTGCTAAATTCCCTGCTTCTGCCATATACCTGGCAATGTGTTCGACAGTAGACTCATTCGTATCACCAGCAAATTTTGTAAATTTGGGGATTTTCCACCCCCTTGGCAGTTCTGCCTGCAAAACATATTCAGACAATGCTGACACGAAATTTGGCCTATGCAATCCTATATTCAAACCATTTTGGGCCAGTATATTTTCTACTAAGTTGGCCAAGTTATTCTGCCCTGCTATGTTATCTTGTCGAACGTTTCTAAGAACATTATCAGCATTCTGGTTTCTATTAACCAATACCACTTCTTGTTCTGGCTGTTCTCCTTCAATACGCAGTGGTTGGGCTTGAACTTCTGGTCGAATTTCTGGGTTTGCACGAGGAACCCTTTGGTTATTTGGAGCATCAGGGGCTCCAAAAAAGTCTGCCATCCTCCCCATTTGATTGGCTAATAACAGATAACTATCATTGGTCGTCTGTAACATGGGATTAAAAATTGTGCCAATCTGTTGGGTCAACGCATTCACCATATCATGGTTGCTCTCATCCATTTGTTGCCTTAATACTGCCATAGAGTTATTTGTCAAGTTTAGAGAATTTCCTCTATTTCCCATCGCAGAAGACGAGGGAGAACTTTCTATTGAAGGCCAATTATACAGGTTTGCCATAGTTGTTGTTGGCATTCCAAATTGTGGGTTTCTAGGCAACCAGGGTGGTCTTGACGGTGTTCCACCAACTTGACTACCGTCTGTGTATCCATGTGTGTGTGATACGTTTGTTGGTATGGATGACATGTTTGGTTGTGTCATTGCTGCACCGTTAGGATTTGGAGGAAGCACTCCTCCTATCATACTTGATGCAACGGCAGGCATTGTTGATCCACTGGCGTTTGCGCCAACGGTACTAGAATTCGTCGCAGGGTTCGAATTTCCGCCGTTATTATTATTATTATTTGGGATACTTTCAGAATTCGTAGAATTCAATGCAGGACCTGTTGGCCCACCAGTAGAATTGGCGTTAGAAACGCCAGACGCTGGCTGACTAGGTTGTCCTGCCACATTCAGGGGATTTGGAACCGAATTAGTATCTGTTCCATTATTATTGTTATTATTTGCAGAATTGCTTGGTGGTCTCACCATTCTAGTACGAGTACGAGTTGGTATTTTTGAAAAATCTGGGAGAGATTTACCACTCCTCAAATGCATATAAAATTACACACACAAATCAAATTCTGACAACAAACAACAATTTTACAAAAAAGTTTTTCAAAAACAAACTAAATAAAAACACACAAACCAATAGTCCCACTGGGCGTGCCAATTTGTTTACCCCGATTTTTAGCAAACAACCGCTAGTCTGGTTATTACAAGAAGGATCGACTAGTGAATCCTGGGACATATGGTTTGTGCATATTTGACGAAAACATGTTTCATATTTTCTGGGTTAAATCGGATAAATTTATAAAAACAGTAAAATCACCCGACGCAGTCGAATGGATTGTTTAAAAGTAAAATGCTTCAAAGTTAAATTTTGCAGAAAACTTGTAAATGAATTGCAAATAAAGTTTAAAGAAAGACTTTGAAATGTAAAAGCATGCAACAAGTAAATTGCAGAAAAGGTTTTAAAGATGCAATGAAATAAATTGCAGAATAGTTAAAAGTTGCAATGAAGATAAATTGCAGAAAAGTTAAAGTGCAGAACTTTAAAATGGAAAGCAAGTAAAGACTTGGAGAATGTAAATTGCATTCAATAATTGTAAATCGTTTACAAAAGAAAGATTGGTTGCACAGATTCGTACATGTTCCATTTTGCACTCATTTCGCTCGTTGACATGGGTACTCTGAGTTTTGTCGGAATTTGCATGAGAATTGTGAACAACCCGTTTCTCCTATCAGAAACTAATATTTATAGACAAACAGAATAACTGCCAAAACCTACTTAACGTCTAACTAAACTCCACGTGTCTTCGACAATTTGAATTCTTGGACACCTGGCAAGGCTTTCAAACGTTATCCTCTTTGAATAATTTGCTAAGTCCAGAGTATGCTTTCTCCGTACTGCAGAATACGTTATACAAGCAAACACACATATATATACATATATATAATTCGACACATATATAGCAATGTCGAAGCAAACAACATATATTTAATAAAATATGTTCCTGTCGAATTCGACAGCTTCTTCAAGCTCGACAGTGAACTTTAATTAAAAGGCTTTCGACGTCGAATGCCTCAATTTTCTCCTGATTTATTAAACAACTAATTTCCAAGAGAACATTAAATGAGAATTCATCTTCTCTCTCCAATTCATTAATGCCTGTCGAAAATACAGGCTAACATAACCTCAATGTATTTTCTTTCTCATTTTTCCAAAGTTGTATTTGAAATTCAAATTTGAATACGTAATAAATGAGGTGATAATTGAGGTGGTAATTAAGAGATAAATTAGGAGGTAAAAAATTAGGGTTAAGTGGAGGCTAAACTTTACTTTTATTATAATAAAAATAAAAATTAAGATGTCATGTCAAATAAGCTCATGAAGGATTAATGTGTAACGAGAGAGTGTTTAGCTCTTAAGTCAATGTAACTTAATCACTAAAATACAAACAAAGAACACTGAATTCAAAAAGTAATCACTACGGTACTACTTCGGTGTTTCTTTGTCGCTCCGTACCTTGCTTGATTTTTTGTTAAAGTTACGTATAAGACGCATCATTTGCAATCAATAATTTTGCCAAGCTTTGTTTGTGAAACTCACACCTTCGGCGAAGGGCCTTCACTTTCAATCTTTTTGAGCTTTCAACGACGCAATCCGTCTAGTGAATTCAGATCCAACTTCAAACCTTTCAGGTAACAAATTATGCCGTACTAAACCTTTACATTAATTTATCGTCTCATCAACATTTTTGATCGGTGCTTTTATGCTTTGAAGAAGATAACAACTTGCAAGAAACGGTTTACTTTTTAGTAGTGTCCAAATTATAACTGCAAATTGATTAAAAAAAAAAGTAAAAAATCAGAATAATTTTAAATATTTTTTGATATCTTTTTTGTAAATCATTTTTATTGACTTTCTAAAACTGATCTAAAGTGAATTATACATATATTTTAATATTTATTTATCGTTTAATTAATATGATATATTGCATTAAGATATTATTAGTTGGATTTTAATTTTTTAGTACTACTCATTAGTTCAATTTATTGTTTTTTTTTAATATTTCATATTTTAAATATAATCAATAATTGTCATTTCAAAATATTAATTTTTAATATTTTATATGTTATATTTTACTCAAATCTATTATTTTACTATGTCTTTCTAATATTAATATTCAATAAAATAATTTACAATTTAGATATCCAAAAATCGATCCAAACTAAATTGCACTGAATTGGATATGATCGGATCAATTTTTTTTTTTGGTTTAATTGCAGTTTTTGTCCTCCTTTTTTAAAATTCGACGGTTTGGTCCCCCTATCATAATTTTTAACTATAAATTGAGGATATGATATATTTAAACGATGTAGTATATGATTCGATAATGAGAAAATACCAACATCGATAAAAATTGTAAGAAAATCTTTCATAAAGTTTATTTAAAACAGGATATTTCATCATATTTTAGACAAAATATGTGCCAGGGGGACAAAAACTGTCGAATTTTAAAATAGAGGAATCAAAACTGCAAAAAGTTGAAAATAAGAGAACCAAAACTGCAATTAATCCTTTGTTTACAAAATAAATAAACACATAGTAATTTGTTTTTTTTATACAATGTCCAAAATCTATTCTTTAATTATTTTTTTAATCTGTATCAAAAATAGTAATCTTAAATAACTAATATAGCCAACTAACAAACAACTATTCACAACTAATTTCTAGCTTTAAGCATTATTAAATTAAGAATTATAGTGTATCAGATGGACTTGTTAAGCATGCTAAAAAAATAATTTTTTTTTACACTTTTAAAATAATAAATGCACAATTTAAAAAAAAAAAATTCCCATAATAATTTGTTTAACTATTACACCGATGCAATGTTTAAGATTCTGCTTAATCTAATTCTCATTAACACCCACCAACTATAGTTAACACATTTCTTCTTATATAACAATTAGGTACCATCACCATGCCTAAGCGACAGTTTGGGGATATGTTGGGGGAAGGAAGTACAAGCTCTAGTTCTCAAAAGGATTATAGATATGATGTGTTTATCAGTTTCAGAGGTTCCGACACGCGCAACACTTTCGTTGACCATCTCTACGATCATCTCATTAGAAAAGGTATTTTTGTCTTCAAAGATGACAAACAACTTCAGAAAGGTAGATCCATTTCCCGTCAACTTCAACGGGCAATTCAACATTCACGACTTTCTATTATTGTTTTCTCAAAAGATTATGCTTCCTCAACTTGGTGTTTAGATGAAATGACTGCTATTGCTAATTGCCATGCTCATTTGAAACAAATTGTGTTTCCTATTTTCTATGATGTTGATCCATCTCATGTACGAAAACAAAATGGAGTCTATGAGAGTGCTTTTGTTTTACACACCAAGAAATTCAAAGATGATTCACACAAGGTTGATAGGTGGAAGAGAGCTATGGCTTCTTTCGGTGGATTGGCCGGTAGGGATGTCAAGAATAAGTAAGTATACAAGTTATTCTTTGTTGTTATTCTTGACAAGAATATAACTAATATATGGTGTTCATCATATCACTACTTTAAAGATAAAACTTGTTTAAGCAAAATGTATTTCTCTTTTATTAATCGTTAGTTGGTTCAGTGGTGACCGACGCTGAATTTGGTATGGAGGACTACGATTCCATCCCCGTAACTGCGATTGAGAGGGGACAGGTTAGACAGTCTAATGGTGAAAAAAAAAAGTATTTCTCTTTTGTTTGCAAGTAAATTCCACTTGTTTTTTTTCCCCTTATCTATTTTGATGATAATTTAAGTAATTTTGTTGGTTCACATCTTTTTCAGACAAGAAGTTGAAGAGATTGAAAATATTGTCCAGACTGTAATAGAAAAGTTGGGTCATAAATTCTCAGGATATGCTGATGACCTTATCGGAATACAACCTCAAGTGAAATCATTAGAAAAACTATTACAACTAAGCTCACATAATGACCGTTGTATAGTTTTAGGAATATGGGGGATGGATGGCATAGGAAAGAAGACTCTTGCAACTGTCTTGTATGACAAAATCTCACATCACTACCAATATGTTGCTTCTTGTTTTATCGAGAATGTTAGCGCAATTTATAAAGATGGTGGTGCTATTGCTGTCCAGAAACAAATTCTTCAACAAACTCTGAAAGAAAAAAATCTGGATGTGTACAGTCCCTCTGAAATATCTGGAATTATAACAAAGAGGCTCTTTAACAGGAAGCTCCTTGTAGTTCTTGACGATGTTGATCAAATTGAGCAATTACAAGAATTGCACATCAATCCCAAATTGCTTTCTCCAGGAAGTAGAATAATCATAACCACTAGAGATAATCGTATTCTTGAATTGTTTGGAGCGCATAAAATGTACAAGGTTAAATTGATGAATGATAATGATGCTAAAGAACTTCTATGTAGAAAAGCTTTTAAAAGTGATAATTCAAGAAGCGATTACGCAGATCTTATTCCTAAGGTTTTAGAATATGCTGAAGGTCTTCCATTAGCAATTAAAGTAATGGGTTCTTTCTTGTATAGTAGAAATACAACCCAATGGAGAGCTATCTTGAAAGGATTGGAGAAAAATCCAAATAGTGGAATTATGAAAGTACTAAGGTCAAGTTTTGAGGGCCTAGAGCCAAGAGAGAAAGAAATCTTTTTGCACATTGCTTGCTTCTTTGAAGGGGAGAGGGAGGATTATGTAAGCCGGATTCTAGATGCCTGTGTTTTGGACCCTGAAATTGGAGTTCCACTTATTGCTGAAAAATCGTTCATAACCATTAGAAATGAAGAAATTCATATGCATAAAACGTTGCAAGAGTTGGGAAAGGAAATTGCTCGAGAAGAACATCCCGATGAGCCAAGATTATGGAGTAGATTGTGGCTTTATCGTGATCTCCATGATGCGATGATCAGAAAATTGGTAATACATCTCGATATATATATTTTTAGCATTTGCATTATTTTTTTTTCTTTTGTTACAAATTTTATTTAGGATAAAGGACAAAACAAGTCAAGAACAAACTAGCGCGTGGATTATTTTTGAAGTCATTTGTTATAGTTTTTTTTAAGAAAATAATTTTTAAAAATATTGCATCTGTTTGATATCAAAATTTAAAAATAATCAGAAAATAATTTAAAATGAGTAGCTATTAAAAATAACTTCTCAAATAATAGATTTTCTTATGGGAGTACTCATTCATATCATTATTAGAAATTGAGTGTTTGGCTTTTATCAAATGTACCGTAGTATAAAATTATATAATAAATCTTGTGTCTAGTGTATTGAAATAGTAAATTAAGGTAATCTAAAATAAATTTATAAGTATCCAATTTTAAGTATCCATTTTTTATTATGTGTCTAGTTGATTGAAATTAATTAAGTTTATTTGCATAAAAAAAATCCAATTTTATTTTAATCATCAGTTTAATTTTAAAATGATTTTTTGAAACAAATTAGATAACTGCATACAATTGTAGAGACTAATTTAAAATGATTTTATAATTTTTAATTATGAAAATATGTTTTTAATATTACAAAAATAATTCATTTTTTGATATGTCAAAAAAAGGCATCGATACTGCCAAAGCGATTTCTCAAAAGGAAATGTAGAAAGAAAAAAAAAAAATCAATTCAAAGTTAAGAAATCGCGTTCGTGAAAAACTCTTCGTATATTTTTAAAATAAAAAATTAAACCTAAATATTAATTCAGTACAAAATGGTGGTACATAGTAAAAAAAATTGGAATTTTAGTACTTAATTTTTAAAAGAGGCTGCTGTAGTAAAACGGCTATCGAATATCAATTGACTCTTAGTGGAATTGCGGGTAACAGGTGCAGTGATGGATACTTAAGATTTGAGGGTAGGAAGATAAAGATTGTTACCGATATGGGCATGAGTGATACGAATATTTTTGTAAACAGACGATACAAGAATGAGTACTATAGTACCATCTCCATTGTCATCCCTAAAAGACTCTCCTCACTTGACCATTCACTTAGGTTATTTTTAATTTTCTGACGGTATCATTTTTTAGATTTCCAGCTGTTACAGTAAGTCTAGGTAACAACTCAAGACTGTTACTTTGATCTATATAATGAGTGAATAATAGATCAATTATAGTGATTTGATAACTATATTAATTTGAACCGTTTGATTTATAATTAAAGACAAATTAAAAATAGTGTATATATTACTACAAAGAATCTAAACTATCATTTTCAATTCCTTGGATACAGTGGCGTATCCAGGAACCCGGAGCAGAGGGTGCATATTATTTACCTTACAAAATATTTTGCATTAAAATGTTTCTTATACTCTAGTTAGATTTTTTTTTGAACAACCAAATTTTATTGAAAACCACCTAAAATTAACAAAATTTTAAAAATAAAAATAGAATTTTTTTATTATAAAAATGAATTCAAAGGGTAAATTCATCTAAAAAATGTTCTATCATAATTGATAGTTAGGGTTTTAATATTATAATTTTCTTAGGGATTAATTAACTTTATAGTTGCTTTTATATAATTGGAAAAATCTACGACGTACAAATAAAACAAATATTATATTATGCAAAAAATTATTTTTGACATTGAATTAATATGTCTCATCATTAGATAAATGATATGTGAAGAGACATATACTAAACCAATTTTGAAAAAGAAAAAAAAAATTGTGCCACTTATTATTTGTGCATATTAGACAAAGCTTATATAATTATACTAATCATATATGTGTAATTGTTGAAATATCAAGCACGCGCCTACCATTACTCATAGGAATAACACAGACATTTCATCAAATAGTTGGTGACTGAAATATGCCATTACTTGACTTACAAGCAATCTGCATAGTTAGCTAGTTTCATTGTTTTAGTTGTTCATAGCTGATTTGTTAAGCTTCATTTGTTAGTTATAACTAACTCTCACACATGCAACAGTATGCACACGTGAGAGATTAGTTAGTTAGCTTAATTCTTACTTGGTATAAATACTTGTAACTAGCTCACATTTTAAGTAAGTAATCACATTTTTTATTCTTCATTAATATGAATGATTCTCTTTAGCTTTTGCTCTGATAATCTCAACATGGTATCTTACGCCATTTTTCGATCATTTCCGCTGCCATAACCGTTTTCTGTTACGACTGTAACTAACTTTTCCGGTCACTTCTTCTTCTCCGAGCACAATGCATCCTCGTGTAGCTCCTAATCCTCCTTTGGATCCTACTTCCGATCCTTCTTCACCGTATTATGTTCATTCCGGTGATGGACCTTCCTCCGTTAAGGTCACACCTCTTCTCACCGGCGCGAATTATCACTCTTGGTCACGTTCTATGCGTCGTGTTCTTGGCGCGAAGCTCAAGCTTGATTTTGTTGATGGAACCATTCCCATTCCTATTGATGCTTTTGATCCTTCTTTTCGTGCGTGGACTCGTTGTAACGCGTTAGTTCATTCATGGATTATGAATTCCGTCTCTGAATCTATTGCTCATTCCATCTTTTTCATGGAAAACGCCATTGATTTGTGGCTCGACTTGAAAGAGCGTTTTGCACAATCCGATCTAGTTCGTATAGCAGAGCTTCAACAAGATTTGTATGCTCTGAAGCAAGATTCTCGCTCTGTTACTGATTTTTATTCTGACTTGAAGCTATTTTGGGAAGAGCTTGAGATATATCTTCTCATGCCAAATTGCAGCTGCAGGCAACGTTGCACTTGCGAAGTCATGCGCACTGCGCGCGCCAACCACCATTTCTTGTATGTGATTCGTTTCCTCATAGGCCTTAATGAGAATTTTGCTGTGGTAAAGTCTCAGATCCTCCTCATGGATCCTCTTCCCTCTATGACTAAGGTTTTCTCCCTTGTGCTTCAACATGAACGCCAAGGTCATTTTTCTGTGGATGACTTTAAGGCCTTGCTCAATGCTGCCAAGTCCAAGGGATCTGGCTCTAGGCAATGTATTTTTTGTGGCAAGAACAATCATACTATCGCCAATTGCTTCAAAAAGCATGGCTTGCCTCCACATCTGAGGGGTTCTTCTAGCTCTAATGCCAATGTTGTTCAATTTGAGGGAGGATGTGAAGATGCTAGTGCTTCAGAGAACACAATTTCCACAACATCATCATTTATCACTCAAGACCAAGCTCTTCAGTTAATTTCTCTCCTTCAAAGTTCATTCCCAAGCCAAGAGTCTAATGATGCAGCTTCTAATCAGGTTGGCACAGTTGAATTTACTGGTCATACATCAGTAAATCAAGGTATAACTTCTAACTCCTTTCAAACATATAGCTTAGGAAAATGGATAGTTGACTCTGGAGCTACTCATCACATGTGTAGTTCCCTCAAGTGGTTTCACTCTTACACTGAAATCACTCCAATCAAAGTTAGATTACCAAATGGAAATGTTGTCCTAGCTAAGCACTCAGGCAAAGTCAAATTCACTCCAAGTTTCTACATCACTGATGTGTTATTCCTTCCCAATTTTTCAGTTAATTTGATTTCTGTGTCATAAATTTGTAGATTACCTAGATATACTGTGAATTTTACTAACTCTCAGTGTTTAATCCAGGATCAACTTGCCAAGAAGATGATTGGTTCTGGTGACTTAGTTGAAGGATTATACTACATCAATCTTTCAAGTCAAGATGTGCATGCTTATGCTGCTAGTGATACCTCACATACTATTATCCCTTCCCAAGCTCTATGGCACTTTAGATTAGGTCATGTTTCAATAAATAGAATGCAGTTACTGCAATCTACATTTCCCTTCATTACTATAGACAATAAAGGAATTTGTGACATCTGTCACCTCTCTAGACAAAGAAAATTATCTTACAATGTGAGTTTGAATAAAGCAAGTGTACCCTTTGAATTAATACATTTTGATATATGGGACCCTATTTTCTGTTCAATCTATACATCATCAAATCTTTTTCTTAACTGCAGTAGATGACTTCAGTAGGTTTTCCTGGATTACTTTAATGAAACACAAATCTGAGGCTAGACAACATGTCATGGACTTTGTAAAATTGATTGAAATACAACATGAAACTAGAGTTAAGTGCATTAGGACTGATAATGGTGTATAATTTTTAATGCCTCAATTTTATAATTCCAAAAGGGATCATACATCAAACATCTTGTGTAGAAACACCTGAACAGAATGGAAGAGTAGAAAGGAAGCACCAACATTTACTCAATGTAGGAAGAGCTCTTCTATACCAAGGCAATTTACCAAAGAAATTTTGGTCATATGCTGTTATACATGCCACTCATATAATTAACATGATTCCTTCTAGAGTTTTGAAAAATATATCCCCATATGAAATGTTGCATGGAAATAAACCTGATATTGCCAATTTGAAAGTATTTGGTTCCTTAGTTTATGCTTCTACTCTTCAAGCTCATAGAACAAAGTTAGCACCTAAAGGCAGAAAATGTATATTTTTGGAATACAAAGTAGGAGTCAAGGGTATAATTCTTTATGACTTGCATAGTAAAGAAGTTTTCATGTCTAGAAATGTGACACACTATGATCACATTCTTCCTTATCAAACCTCTTGTTCTCAAATCCCTCAGAATTATCACAGTGAGCCTAAACCTTCAAATATTTCTGATTCTGATACACAAAATCCTTCTCCCATTATACACAATTCTTATAACACTGAACCAAATGCTGACACACAAGCCAACAGTCAAATTGAACCATCTACCATAGTTGTAGAACCTAATCCTGATCCTCACACTGAGCCAGACATTGACCCCGATTCTCATATTGAGCTAGATATAAATCCCACTCCTGTGAATATTGATTCCACACAAATCACTTCTCCTACTTCACAAAGACCTGCTAGAACAAAGCATGTGCCATCTTACTTGTTGGATTATGTGTGCAATTCTTCAATCAAGTCACCAGCTGCTAAATCATCAGGTAGCTTGTACCCTATCTCTGCTTATCATTCTTTAGCTTTATTGTCTTCTAATCATCATGCATTCACTGTTTCACTCACACACAACACTGAGCCACAATCTTATTCAGAAGCTTGTAAGTTAGAATGTTGGCAATAGGCCATGAAAGTTGAATTAGAGGCTTTATCTAAGACTGGTACTTCGGAGATCATTGATTTGCCACCAAATGTTAAACCCATAGGCAGCAAATGGGTTTACAAAATCAAGTACAAAGCTGATGGAACCATAGAAAGATACAAGGCAAGGCTTGTAGCTAAAGGCTACAATCAAATCGAGGGCTTAGATTTTTTTGATACATTCTCTCCTGTGGCCAAGTTAACTACGGTTAGGTTATTATTGTCTATTGCTTCCATTCAGAAATGGCACCTTCATCAACTTGATGTCAACAATGCTTTCTTGCATGGTGAACTTCAAGAGGATGTTTACATGACAATACCAGAAGGAATATCCACATCCAAACCTAATCAGGTGTGTAAGTTGATCAAAAGTCTCTATGGACTTAAGCAAGCTAGCAGAAAGTGGTATGAAAAGCTTACTTCACTATTGATCACTGAAGGTTATACACAATCCACTGTTGATTATTCCCTATTCATTCTTCAATCATCAGCTGGTTTCATTGCCCTCTTAGTCTATGTGGATGATATTATCTTGCCTGGTACTACTAGCCTTGCAGAAATTGAAAGAATCAAACAAATCCTTGATCATCAGTTCAAAATCATGGATCTTGGGATTTTGAAATATTTCCTAGGGGGTGAGGTGGCACAATCAAAGGAGGGGATTAGTATCTCCCAGAGAAAATATTGCCTTGACCTATTGAAAGACTCGGGCTTGTTGGGATCTAAACCTGACCCAACTCCACTAGATCCAGCTGTTAAGCTTCACAATGATGAAAGTAAACCCTTTGAAGATGTGTCCTTGTACAAAAGACTCATAGGGTAATTGTTGTACTTAACAAATACTAGGCCAGATATAAGCTTTGCTACACAACAGCTTAGCCAGTTTTTACACAAACCTACTACTAATCACTATAATGCTGCATGCAGAGTGATAAGATACCTCAAGCATAACCCTGGAAGAGGAATTCTTCTGCCCAGAAGCTCTGATGTGCAAGTGCTGGGGTTCTATGACTCTGATTGGGCAAGCTGCATTGATTCTAGAAAATCAACTACAGGTTATTGTTTCTTCACTGGTTCATCACTTGTATCATGGAAGGCAAAGAAGCAAACTACATTCTCTAAGTCTTCCTCAGAGGCTGAGTATAGAGCCTTGTCAAGTGCAACATGTGAGCTCATATGGATCCTTTTCTTACTCAAAGATTTAAGAATACAATGCAATAAACCTCCAGTCATATATTGTGATAGCCAGAGTGCTATCCACATAGCATTTAATCCAGTGTTTCATGAGTGCACAAAACACCTGGAGATTGATTGCCACCTTGTAAGGGAGAAGCTACAACAAGGGCTTATGAGGTTACTACCTATCAAGATAGAAGATCAATTGGCAGATTGCTTGACAAAGCCTTTGGCACCACCAAAATTCAATGGCTTGATAAACAAACTAGGTTTGATAGACATTTACCAAGCTCGAGCTTGAGAGGGGATGTTGAAATATCAAGCACGCGCCTACCATTACTCACAGGAACAACACAGACATTTCATCAAACAGTTGGTGACTGAAATATGCCATTACTTGACTTACAAGCAATCTGCATAGTTAGCTAGTTTCATTGTTTTAGTTGTTCATAGCTGATTTGTTAAGCTTCATTTGTTAGTTATAACTAACTCTCACACATGCAACAATATGCACACGTGAGAGATTAGTTAGTTAGCTTAATTCTTACTTGGTATAAATACTTGTAACTAGCTCACATTTTAAGTAAGTAATCACATTTTTGATTCTTCAATACTATGAATGATTCTCTTTAGCTTTTGCTCTGATAATCTCAACAGTAATTGTTAATTTGGTTTAAAAAATATCATTTATGTGTGTATAAAAAATACAAACATAATACAAATTTAACAAACAAAAAAATATATATGTTCAGATGCATTTTTCGTTTTATATATTTTGGTTTTCAATGCAACTAAACATAGAAGATTTCTTTTCCCACCCCCCAGGAATCTTTTTCACCTCCCGGGTTTCCGTTTTTAACCTTTGACTTTTTGGAAAAATTGGTTCGGTAAACGCGTACCGAACTCGCATGTAAATTTTCACCCCTTTGACACCCCTCACATGTAACCAAAGTTCAGTGGACGCGTACTGAACTTTTGCGTCTTCTTTACCTCTTAGTTCAGTACGCGTCCACCGAACTCTTTTTAAAAGGAGTTCGGTACGCGTCCACCGAACTGTTTCTGTATAGAAACAGAACGTTCGCTTCTTCTCCCATTCATGCAGAAACAGTTTATTAGAAAGGGGAAGGGGGAAAAACGAACCTAGGGCGAAAATCTTCAACAATCTTGCGTTTTTGAGTTAATCTTCCACAAAGTTCATCAATTTCTACTCCATCAAGTAAGTTTATGTTGATTTTACTTCTTCATTTTCATTCAAATTTCTTCACATCTCTTAAATTCGTTTTTGATTATTTATGTCAATGTTAATCTCTAATTCGTGATTTTGTGTTGATTATGTTGTTGAAATTGTTGATTAGAGGTTTATTGTTGATTTTGGATGATTGCATGTTAGGTTTGATGTGAAATATGATTATGTTTAGGTTTTGGTTAAATTTAGAATTTAGAGTTGGTTTGAATGATAAATGAATGTTGATTAATAGTTATCTAGATTGTTGATTATTGCTTATTATGGTGAATGTTAAATTTAATTTATATATTTTGGTTAAATTTTGAATATGGAAAATGGTTAGACATAGGTTTTGGTTTAATTTGAATACGGTTAAATTTTGATTACGACTGATGTTTGAATATGCGTTATTGTTTTGTGTAGATATGGATGAAGAAGTTGCAAGAGGGCGACACGGCAGGGAGAGCAGGGCTCATGGCTCGGCACGTAGAGAAGTGCCGCCTGCGCCTAAAAGAGGTCGTCGCAAGAAAGGACAACCTCTTGTTGTGGAAGGAACTCATGATGCTGAAGCTAGTGGATCACGCTCCCGCACACGCCCATCACAGGATGAGGCAGCTGATGTTGATCAATACCTGGACGACAATGCAAATTGGTCCGAGCAAGACCAAACGCAAGGGTCAGAACAACAACATCAGCAACCACCAGTGGCAGAAGAGGTAGTTGTGTATGGAGGAGGGCCCTCAGATTTGTCCCTATTATCGCTTTACTATAAGCATAGGGCAAATTCGATTTGGCTTGCAGGATCTGGTTCTGAGGTATAATATTAAATGATTACAAATTATCGTATTTTTATTTTTTGTTACCTATAAACGACTAACACATTTTAATCCGTTTGTTTCAGGTTTTGACTGATACTATGCGTTCGATTGCCAATGCTAGAAGGTTGATAGAAATCCCAAAACCTAATGCTAATGCGTTGTGGTTTTGGGATACTTTGAGTTGAGGGAGACTGGTTTGGCAGGGCTATGCGAAACCAACTTTGGCAAGCTAAATCATGGAGTGCTTACTGCATTTGCGGAAAGATGGCATCCGGAAACCAGTACATTCCATCTTCCTGTTGGAGAGGTTGGCATCACACTTGATGATGTGCAGTGCCTACTGCATATCCCTATTCAAGGGAAGTTTCTTAACCATCACAGAATGAGTAGAAGTGATGTGGGTGACATTGTGAGTGACTGTCTGGGTGTTGACAAGGATGAAATTATGGCGGAATTCAAAAGGAATAAGGGGCCAAGTCTGCGGTTTAACTACCTACAGGGTATATACAACCAGTTGAAGGAGACTTGTGAGAGGATGGAGACTGAGGAAGCAGAGTTAGAGGAGATGATGCCGGTCAGGGAGAGTTGTGTTAAAGCCTTTTTGCTGTTTATGGTGAGCTGTACACTTTTCACCAACAAAAGCACGTTCTACATGGATGCTTCATACATGCAGTATTTTCAAGATCTGTCTACCGTCCATGAGTGGAACTGGGGTGCTGCATGTCTGGTTTATTTGCAAAGTTATATGGACGATGCGTCTGAGGAGGGCACTGGTCAGATTGCGGGTTACTTATCCTTTGTTATGGTATATAATTTCGTTTAATTAATTCGTTTAATTATACTTTAATTTTCCAAATATTTCGTAACTTATGTTTATGTTTTTTTTCAGGGATGGATAATTGAGCATTTCCCATTTTTGACACAGTGGGGGATAGCTTCAAACTGGAATGAGAGTCTGCCACGGTGCAGAAAGTATACGCCCGGACAAGGCCATAAGGATCCACCGTCATACAGAAAAAGTTTGGATAACCTCCAGATGTCTGATGTTGTCTTCAGCCCGTATGATGCGCATCGAGCCTTTAGACCGTTGATTGATGAGTGTTTCTTTTCTGGGTGGTTAAGGTCTGGAAAAGACCTTGGAAAGCATTTGCCTGAACGGGTGCTCCGTCAGTTTAAGCATTAACACACCTTTCTTTATCGGTATCCAAAATTGTGGTCTCAACATATCTCAAGAATCTTGGCCACCTTCCACATAGCTTCCTAAATTGCAAAACCGCTTCAACATAAGCATCCTCAGATGGCGAGTACAATATGACGTCGAATGCTTTCGACACATCCGTCCACACATCTCCTTGCTTCACCTTTTCACCATCTTTAATTTTGCAAAGACTTTTGCACTTCTCAGACATATTCTTCTTCACATGAAAAGTACAAACCATATGAGCGGAGTCCGGAAATACAGTGGCAACCGCACTCATCAGTGCCGTATCCCTATCGGTCACAACAACATTCGGCCTCACCTTGTTCCTTAACAGACAAACACACTGTTGAAGGACCCATGTGAAATTTTCTTCCTTCTCATTACTCATAAATGCAAATCCAACATTAAAGGTTTCCTCGGTCGAGGTCTGACCAACCAACTCAAACAAAGGCATTCCGTATTTGTTCGTTTTATACGTAGAATCCATAATCAAAACTGTGGGAAAAGTGTTGAACAAACATACGGATTTCGGATGTGCAAAGAAAATGTCTTGAACAAACTCGGACTCACCATCGGTTCGAGCTTTAAAGAAGTAGTTGTTTTCATCAAGACACTTGTGCAAATGTTGGATTTCCGTCCTTGTCGCCCTCGCCCTTTGTTTTAACCTATAACGGGCGTTGTAAACTTGCTTCAAAACAGTCACATTCTTCGGATCCCTCTCTTTCAACGTAGAAATGATATTCTTCGGCGGGACCAAATTCTTTGTCATTTCCGATAGAAGTTGCTTTTCTACCGGTTTCAAACGACCCGCAATGAGGTGACCTTGCAATGCTTTGTCTAGCACATGGTTGTGCATTCCATCAACAACAGTAACATGCCATTGCCCCGTTACATGGAAGTAACCTCGTAGACGAAATGGACATTCACATTTCCGCGTTCCCGTCTCTTCAAATTTTACCTTCTTTCCCGTTGGTTTGTATGTACCGCCTCTTTCGCAACCCAACACAATGAACGGCTTCCTACTACCTTTGCCGTTATCCGATCTTGTAATGACAATTGAAAATCTTAACGGGAGAGCTATGTCGCGAGCCCAATCAACCAAAGCCTCTTTGCTTTCGAAAGTTCTATCCGTCACAAAATGGTCCCTTGTATCCACTCTTATTGGCGATACGTGAGGCTCCGCCGCTACTATTGCTTTGCACTCGTCCGGAGGTTTAGCTTCATCGGCCATAACTAAAACAAACGATAAAAATAAATTCATAAGTCATTTGAGTCCATCAATAATGCAATCCTTAATTTAAGCAACTATAAATCATACTATGCTCACTAATTCATGCAATAACAATTAATATGAGTGAATTCCTAAACAAACCAAGCATACAATGCATAAAACATCATTTAAAACCATTTTCTGCAAGTTACAGAGGCTACTGCATATCCTGTTCTGTTTCGCAATAGTTCGGTATACATCCACCGAACTAATGCTCTTCATTTTCCAGAACAGTTCAGTACGCGTCTACTGAATTTTTCAAATAGTTCAGTAGACGTCTACTGAACGAAACTGTGTCAGAAACCTACTAACCTAGCAGCTATGGTTGCGTGAAATAAACGGTGGAGTTCGAAATTTACCTTGTTTTTAAGCTTCCAATGCGTGTAGAATCAGTTTGCCAAGCTTCCAATGTTGATTTTAACCCCCAAATGACCGGAATCGCGCGTTTTACTCGTATGGAGATTTTGATTGTGTGTGTGAGAAGATGAAGAAATGAGGAAGAAACCTGGTGTTGCAGGTTTATATTGATATAGTTCGGTAGACGTCTACTGAACGACTTCATAGTTCAGTACGCGTCTACTGAACTTTTAAAATAGTTCAGTACGCGTCTACTGAACTATTGTTTACAAATTTTCGAAAGTCAAGGGGCAAACTGGGATTTCAGGGGGGTGAAAAAGAGTCCAGGGGGGTGGGAAGAGAAATCTTCCTAAACATAAACATAACAAGTGGCCCATAGTAAGAAGCCCAATTGCCCAAATGGTTTAAAGAAAAACCTAAACAGTAAATACTAAATACCATCTTCTTCCTGTTAATATGGCTGCCGCTTCACAGTTCACTTCTGTTTCTTTCTAGCAACTGCCCTGCACAGAGGTTCCTCTTTTCCTATGAAGCACCGACACCTCTATGATTAGACGTGTCGCGGTGTCCGACACGTGTCGGTGTCCGACACTCGTATGACACCCGTACGACACTCCTACAAACGTGTCGGAGAGGTGTCCAAAAAAAACAATTTTTTCTTTATTCCGACACTTCTTAAATCGGTGTCCGACACCTATAAGACACTCGTACAAACGTGTCGGGGTAAGTGTTCAATTTTTTTTTTTTTATTTGCTTCTACTTTTCTCAGACATATATACAACGATTAAAGATATGTCGAAATAATAATATTGATCAATGAGGGATTAAAGATATTACATTTTGATTACATTATTTTTAGTTTATCGATAGTAGATGGATGAGTAAATGTCAAATGTATTATCATATATTCTTTTAAAACTTTTTTTATTGAAAAATTTGTTCAACTTAGATGCATATGTATGTATTTTTAATTCTAAACTTTTATTTTTTTATAAATATGTAACGGTGTCGGTGTCGTATATTTTTTACATTAGTGATGTCGGAGTGTCCGTGTCGTGTCGTGGTGTCCGTGTCAGAGTCCGTGTTTCATAGCTCTTTTCTTTTGTCTTCATCTTCTTAACAAATTTGGATCTCCTCTATTTTCCTTCCCCTATATGGTTTTCTTCTCTTTAGTGTGTGCAATAGTAAAATTTTAGAGGGTTCAAAGTGCAAAATACATAAGGATCTATACAATTTTTTTAAGTTCAGGTGAACCCCCTCACTACTAGGGATGAGCAAAATATCCATACCCATCCGAAACCCGAAAAACCGAGATAGAAATGTGTGACACGGGTCGGATTTCTCCGGGTTGCGGGTGCTAGATTCAGCAAAATCAGTTATAAGTGGGTTAACAGGGTCGGGTGCGGTTCTAGAAAATCAAATCCATCGGTACTCAGACCCGCCCGCACTCTGTATACTACTAATGGAATGAGACTGTAATGTGATATTTTTCTATCCTTTATCTGGCCACTTACAGCTTTATGTCACTTTACCATATAACTTTCCCTCTTCTACTTTCTTTCCTCTCTTCAAAAAGTCAAAAAACACACAAACCAACACCATTCACTGACATTAGCTAGCTACTAGTAATTATTATTAGTTATAATCCATACTGTTGTTTGTAATTTTCTTACTCATAAAAAGCTATTCACGATAACTTTGTTTGTAAAAAGCTACTCACTAGTACTGCTAATATATTTCAGTTTCCAATAACCAAATATAATACTAAATACCCTTTCTTCTCTCATTGTACTCTTTCTTCTCCAAAGCCATGGAAACAACCATTTTTTATGCTACCAATTAGAGAAAATTATTCATCTCTTTGAAGCATTTAGACCAGTAGTTTGTAGTTTATCTCTTACCCATATAAACCCGCCCGATTTACCCGTTAACCGAATCAACCGCCAACCGACTTCACCGAGGAAGAAAATGGGCGGAAGTGGGTGACATTTTAAGCTTCTCGGTTTTGATTGGATGTGGACTTTTCGGTCCGAAACCGACCACTGCTCACCCCTACTCACTACTATGTAGCTCCGCCACTGCTTGGATATATAGGTAGTTCATTTAAATAATTTAATTTTGGATCATGCTAATCGAGACACTAGATAAGGATGAAAAAGAAAAACTTTATAAATATTTGCTACACAAGTTTCAATATAATAAGAATCCTTAACTAGTGTTCGGGCAATTTTTAACATTCGCGTAGTGGAAAATAGATTTGCAAACTATAGTAAAAGCATATGTAAACTCAGTCCGTACAATCTAATATAAACTTAGTTCACACTTACATTCGATAGTTTAAGGGACTTCCCGTTAATTATTGGTTTACAGAAACTTAACTAAACTCAGTCTACATAAGTTATATAAGCAGAGTTCACACTTACATTTGGTGGTTTAAGAAGTTTATATTAATTCTTAATTTACATCAACTTAAATAAATTCAATTTGCATAAGTTATATAAATTGATTTTATATAAGATTACGTAAACTGAATTTACATGCACAAGACAAAATAAGAGTATTTTTATCAATCTAGGATGTAACAAATTTTTTGGGGTATGAGTAGAAAAAATGTAATATTTTTTTGGTTACATTCCATTTTATAATATGTTTATTCTTAATTTTCCAGGAAGCAATAAAAGCTAAAGCCATAATTCTAACTCAAAAGGAGGATGTTTCTAATTTCAATCAGCTGAGTGATGAAGATTTACCGAAAATGGAGAACTTGAAATTGCTCATATTAGATCATTCAAATTTTTCAGGAAGCCCCAAATTTCTTTCTGATTCCCTACTCTATCTTATGTGGAAAGATTACCCTTTCAAGTCTTTTCCATCAAAATTTCAACCATATAAACTTGTGGAATTGAATATGCCTGATAGCAACATTGAACAATTGTGGATAGGCATCCAGGTATTTCTCTAATTATTGCAATTTTCATCTTTCCCCATCAAAATAAACGGTTGAAAAGTTAAACGAAGCAGCATATATTACATAATTTCTAGATTAAAATACCTTTGTTTAATTCCCCTATTTATAATCCAATCCGATATAAAATGTGTTTTGAAAACAACTAACAAAAGGAAGGCGCATTCACACAAGTTCGTTGATTTGTAATTGATATATATCATTTAGATTCTGTTTGGATGGATAGAATATAATGAAATGAAGTGGAGTTGAATACAGTAGTGTAGAGTGGAATAGAATAGAGCAGAATGAAATAAATATATGATTCTATTGTTTGGATAATTTAGAATGGAGTAGCAAAAAATTTACATTTCGTTCTTTACCTCCCAAATTAGATGGAACAAAATTGAGGGTAAAATGGTGGTATAGAATGAAATCCATTCCATCCTATTCCATTCATTTCATTGTGATTTTTATAAATGTAACATTAATTTATTTCATCTCTTCCCATTCCATTCCATCAATCCAAAGCCTTAGACTCTATTTGATAAAAAATAGCGGATAGCTGATAAGTTAGCTTATAGCGGATAAACTTATAGCAAATAACTTATAAGCTAGCTTTTAGCTTATAGTGAATAAGCTAGTTGATTGAATTTGTAGTGTTTCGTAAAATTAGCGGTTGAACTAGCTTATAAATATGAAATGACATAAAAAATATATGATTAATTAATATTTATTGTTTTCAAGTAAGATGGTAGGGGTAAAATTGGAAGAAAAAATATAAGCTATAAGCTACTTAAAATAGCGTTTGAAAAATAAGCTATAAGCTAGTAAAATAAGCTATAAGCTCTATTTGAAAAATGCTTATCAAACGGGGCTTTTTTGTCATATGAGCTTATAAGTTATAAGCGCAAAGTTTGGTATATAAGCTCAAAATTTGACCTTACCAAACAGAGCCTTAATGTTTATAAAATGGTTGATTAGACAAATACTAAAAGTAGATTCCTTGACATGTGCCCTAAGAGCACGTGTTAAAATTATATAGACAGTAGATAGATGTATTAGGGAGTGTATTGCTACTGTTTTTCAAGTTGAATACGACATTCACTCTCTTGTAGAAACACACACCTTTGTATTGCTAATTTAATATTGCAGTTCTGAAATAATACGGTTAATTCCCGCTTCACATCACAGCGTCTCCCAAATTTAAAAAGGATGGACCTGAGCAACTCTAAAAATCTGAAGGTGACACCGTGCTTTGAAGTGATACAAAATCTTGAGCGGCTAGATCTTACAGGATGCATAAGCTTGTTGGAGGTGCATCCATCAATTGGACTTCTTACAAAACTTCAATTCTTGAGTTTACAAAACTGTACTAGTCTAGTCACCCTTGATTTTGGAAATGCAACAAGATTAAGGTCTCTAAAAGTTTTGCGTCTCTCTGGATGTACGAAACTTGGAAAAACGCCGAATTTTAGTGGATTATCAAATCTCCATTACCTTGATATGGATCGATGTGCAAGTTTATCCACACTTGATGAATCTGTTGGGGCTCTTACAGAGCTTGGATTTTTAAGTTTGAGATACTGCACAAATCTTGTTGAAATACCTGCACAAATAATGAGATCTCTTACAACTTTAGATCTTTTTGGATGCTTTAAATTTAATAAGCTGCTCTTGAATCGGATTTCTACTTCTTCTCTGCAATCTTTGATTTTTCTAGACTTGAGTTTTTGCAATATTTCTGAAGTACCTAATGCTATTGGAGAATTCAAGTGTTTAGAAAGACTAAATCTTCAGGGAAATAACTTCACTGAACTACCCTCCACTTTAGGTAGACTTCACAATCTATCATATTTAAACTTGTCACATTGTCATAAGCTTCAGAGTTTGCCTTATCTCCCAAGTTTGCCAACACAGAGTGGTCAATCAAATTCAGTGGGAAGATATTTTAAAACAACATCTGGATCCCGTAATCATAGATCTGGATTTTATGTTTTTGACTCTCCCAATTTCATGATGATAAGATCCTCCTTTAGAAAATATTCCTATCTGCACTTCATTAAATGGCTACCAAGACTAGTTAAGGTGCGTAATACTCTGCCTATCTCCCCTTGCTTTATTTCCTTATTATTTATATTGCATGTGTTTTTTCTCTAGCATTATGTCATCAGGACTCTACAATCCAATATATTTAAACTTGTTTCATTGACATATGCTTAAACATTTTCCCAATCATATAGCAGGATTACATATGTAAGTGTTGCAAATTGCAATCCTACAAATTTTCATAACCATATAGAAGGATTACATATGTACGTGTGACAATCCTAAGGGCATATGTTAATTTTCTCCTTTAAACATCTTTAAGTATACTTTACTCTATTTTTATTTGCGGGTACTTGGCACTTTTTGTGTTGGGCACATCGCCATACCTAGCGAGCTGCAGAAACATTTCTCTAGTACACTGATGTCTGTGCCTTTGTATGTTATCTTCTTTTTACCAGAATCCTTCCCACTTTCGGTGTGGCTTTGACATTGTTCTTCCTTGGCACGAGGAAACTGGTTATGGAAATCGAATCATTCCAAAGACTTTCCGTCACTGGTTTAAAGGGGGTTCAATAGTTAGGATAAATGATCCTGTTATGGATGTTGACTGGCTCGGCTTTCTCTTTTATGTAAAATTTGAGTTAAGTTTTCATCCTGCACTATGTAGTTCATCATATCAATCACTCTCTTCGTCACTGCCACATCCTTTTTATCTTTCTTTTGAGAGTGAATTTACAGAAGAACGATTTGATATGCCACTTAATTTGAAATTAAACCAGGTTGATGGAAAACATTACCTTTGGATGATCTATATCTCTCGGGAACATTGCCATTTTGTAAAAACAGGAGCACACATCACATTTAAAGCCCGCCAAGGTTTGATTATCAAGGAATGGGGGTTGCGTCCAATAACCATGAAAGACACAGAGGACCTAAGAATGAGAAGGAGCGTACATCTTTCTTTAGAGAATGTGAAAGTAAAACAAAGAAACACCAGCAGCTTTGAGCCTAAAATCCAACTTCCTTACAATTGGTTTGTTTCTGACAAAGATGAAGCTGAGATGGATGAAGCCAAGGGAAAAGAAACTCATCTCTTTAATCTTGGTCTTTCAACCGAAATACCATAGTGAAAAAACACAATATATTCTCCAGACCTGAGGTAAATTATCTTCTTAAGTATGATACTATGACACATTATTAATTGAAATTATTTACCATTGCGAATTACTACTCATTAACTAGAATTCTTTTGGCAGCAAATAAAATCCACTACTTTAATTACTGATATATCAGTAAATTATTATTATTATTTTAATGAGACCAACTTAGGTAAACCCTGTTATCAAAGAAATTCTCTTCAGTTAAAAAAATGTTGAGACATGGTTCATGATTTCATACTTGTTCCAATTAATTTGGCTTCTCTATGTACATATGAATTGAAAATTTCATTGTAGATTTGCTAACTTGTCTCTTCGTATGTATTTTCACATGGATCCATGATTGTTGATGCACTTTGTATGCAGATATGATGGTGTATGATCTTTGCTTTGGCATCTATGACCACTAGCTTAACCTATAAGGACTCAACTTTGTGAAATAGTACTACACAGATAAAAACAATCGGGTGCTAGGAGTTGGGAACATGATGAAGTGTTTTAATATAACAATATGTTCAACTTTTAGAATTCTAGTGTTAATGTTGTGAGAGTGCTTCTAATTATTTGAAGTTTTGTCTATTTAGTCGGCCTTATGGTTATACACTTATACTTATATTGCATGTGAAATCTATCTAGAATAGCTTTCCCTCGTCAGTACCACAGGGCACTCTAATGTGCATGTCAACTGGCTTATTATCTATTGCTTTATATTTATAATTGAGTGAGTGCAAGTCACTCTTTGGCTCATCATCTTCTTTGTTTCTATATTCTATCTGAGAAAACTAATTCAGTTAACAATAGTTTTTATTACTGTCTGTTGATGCATCCGTGTGATAAAAATGACACACATGTGTATGAGTGGTTTTTAGCCTTTGAAATCTGCACTGAGAGAGAGAATACAACCTTTGATTGAAGGTTAATGTTCCAACATTTACAAAAGATGGTGTCTAATGAAACAACTTTAATTTCTGAAAAGGATAAGATGAATTATTCGGAAGACCTCGAGTTCTATTCTATGTAGGAACAATTTTTGACTAAACTTTACATACCGAATCCCTTCACCTGGAACAAGAACGTTAATACCAAAAGAATACCAATTGCAACTTCAACGTTGCCTCTGACGGTGGAGGAAATACTGCTGGACATCTTCGTTCCGCTGGTCCTAACACCGCTGCTGAAAATCATCAACCCAAAGAAAAAGGGCAGAGACCATCACTTGAATTTGAAGATAGGTCAGTCATGTTTTACCCCCCAGCTAAGTCTTTTTTATTTTTAACTTGATTTGCTTACTCAATCAAAATCAATTAAAAATGCAAATAAAGAATAGTTAAATCATGAATAAAGTATACAACTTTGATATTATCAAAAAAAAAAAAAGTATACAACTTTGAAACTTCTTGTCTATGTTCGTTGCTCCTTCCACACAGCTAGCTAGGTGATATAAATTAAGAACTAATTTGGAGCCTTGTGTGTGTAAGAGTATATTTATACTACTAGTTAATTTGTCTTCCTTCAACGACACAAACTTCTAGGCTCTGTGTAGTGAATATTCAGACCCAACTTTTCAATATTATTTTCAGGTAACAAGTTATATATCCCATATCAGTTTGGGTTACATCTTTATTTTTATTTTTTTATTTATGGTCTTGTGCCTATGTATGCTTGAGGCAGATACAACTTCGACTACACATAATCTCATTTGGTATTTTTAAATTTTAATTATTAATTTGATGCATTTTCATATCATATAAAACAGATATGTCTGCCTCTTGCACATCCCTTCTACCATCTTCCGATCGTAACCTATTGGATTCGGGTTCTCATAGTATCCGAATCAATAGATATGATGTTTTCATCAGTTTTAGAGGTTCTGACACTCGCAACAACTTTGTTGACCGTCTCTACGCTCATCTTGTTAGCAAAGGTCTTTTAGTTTTCAAAGATGACAAAATACAGATGGGAGAATCTATTTCATCCAAACTTTTGCAGGCAATTAAAGATTCACGGGTTTCTATCATTGTCTTTTCAAAAGATTATGCTTCCTCAACTTGGTGTTTGGACGAAATGACTGCTATTTATAATTGCCATCTTCAATTAAAACAAATTGTTTTTCCTGTTTTTTATGATGTGGATCCATCCCATGTCCGAAAACAGAATGGAGTGTATGAAAATGCCTTTGTTTTACACACTGAGACATTCAAATATAATCTACACAAGGTTGATGGGTGGAAGATAGCTATGACCCATTTCGCTGGATTAGCTGGTTGCGATGTCAGGAATAAGTAAGTATAATAAAGCATGCTCTCGTTCAATTTTTTCCGTGCAAGAAACTGTTTAACAAATCAAGATTATTTTTGCAAATTAT
This sequence comes from Trifolium fragiferum, assembly GCA_954870985.1. NCBI lineage: Eukaryota > Viridiplantae > Streptophyta > Magnoliopsida > Fabales > Fabaceae > Trifolium > Trifolium fragiferum. The sequence goes on along the minus strand of OX940793.1, from coordinate 17,824,895 downwards.
ATCTTTTTATAATTTTTGGGAAGAAAATTGCATATTTTTATCAACAACCTATCAATGCAGATTATCTAAACATACATTTCTACATGCTATAAAATAGTAATCTTATTTCCCCCCACTCTTTCAGGCCGGAAGTTGGAGTGATTGAAACAATTGTTCAAGATGTAATAAAAAAATTGGATCATAAATTCCCAGGGCTTTCTAATGATCTTATCGGATTGCAACCTCATGTCGAAGCATTAATAAAACTTTTAAATTTAAATTCAAAGGACGATGCTTATCGAGTTTTAGGAATATGGGGGATGGATGGCATAGGAAAAACAACTCTTGCAAGTGTCTTGTATGATAAAATCTCATATCAATTTGACGCTGGTTGTTTTATTGAGAATGTTAGCACAATTTATCGGGATGGTGGTGCAATTGCTGTCAAGAAACAAATTCTTCATCAAACTCTAAAAGAAAAAGATCTAGAAACCTACAGTACTTATAGGCTAAACAACATAAAGTTCCTTATAGTTCTTGATGATATTGATCAATTTGAGCTACTAGAAAAGTTGGAGATATATCCCAATTTGCTTCATCCAGGAAGTAGAGTAATCATAACCACACGAGATAGGCATATTCTTGAATTGTATGGAGTGATTAAAATTCATGAGGTTGAATTGATGAATGATAATGATGCTCGGGAACTTTTATGTAGAAAAGCCTTTAAAAATGATAATTTAAGTGGTCATGCAGAACTTATTCCTAAGGTGCTAGAATACACTCAAGGTCTTCCATTAGCAATTAGAGTAATGGGTTCTTTCTTGTATCAGAGACCTACTACTCAATGGAGAGCTACCTTGGAAAGATTGAAGAATAATCCAAATAGTGGAATTATGAAAGTGCTTCAGTCAAGTTTCGAGGGACTAGATGACATAGAGAAAGAAATATTTTTGCACGTTGCTTGTTTCTTTGAAGGGGAGAGGGAGGATTACGTGAGGCGAGTTCTAGATGCTTGTGGATTGCAACCTGATATTGGAATTTCACTTATTACTGAAAAGTCATTCATAACCATTAGACACCAGGAAATTCATATGCATAAAATGTTGCAAGAGTTGGGGAAGCAAATTGTTCGGGGAAAACAATATGATGAACCAGAATTATGGAGTAGATTGTGGCTTTATGGTGATCTCCATAATGCGATAAGAAAATCGGTAATATATCTCTCTATAGATTCTATGTTTTAAATTTCCATTGTTTTTTCTTTATTGGTACCCAAGGTCTTGGGTAAAGGACAAAACAGGTAAAGAAAAACTCATGCTTTAATTATTTTTATCTTACTCTAAGGAGATGAGTGAGTACTCAAACTAACAACTTTTATTCCATTTTTTTTATAATATATGTGGCCGTGGATAGAGTGCATGCTAGTGTTTCTTAGTTTTGGTTTGATTTGGGTTATATTTGTACTTGGCAGACCTTACTTTTTCTAGTATCTATTCTTCTCTCGTTTGAAGTACTTCATGTGTGCTTAAGACTGAGTTCTTTCATAATATTTATTGTTTTAAAAAATAAATAAAATTATGTTTATTGTTAATTTTTTAGGAATCAATAGAAGCTAAAGCCATAATTCTAAATCAAAGGGAGGATGTTAGCAAATTCATACAATTGAGGGATGAAGAGTTATCAAAAATGAAGAACTTGAAAGTGCTCATATTGTATCATTCTAATTTTTCAACAAGCCCTAAATTTCTTTCTGATTCCCTATGCTATCTTTTGTGGAATGGTTACCCTTTCATGTCTTTGCCATCAAATTTTCAACCATATAATCTTGTAGAATTGAATATGCCTAATAGCAACATGGAACAACTATGGATAGGCATTCAGGTACTTTTCTAATTATGCAATTTTCATCTTTTCCTCGTCCAAATAAACAGTTGAAAAATTAAACAAAGCAGCGTATTAGATAATTTCTAGATTAAAATACCCTTGTTTGATTTAAATTTATAGATAGCATTCCTTAAAGACTAAAATGACATGTTTGAGAGTGTATTGATACCGTTGATTTGCGGTAAATAGAACAATGACTCTGTTGTAGAAGAAGCGTACACTTTGGAGGAGAGTTTTCTCTATCAATATTGTTTCTTATTTGCTCAATTATTGAATAAAATTTATGTCTTCCTAACAAGTCCTTAATTCAAACCTCAATCCTTTCGTGGTATAAATATATTTAATTCAAGAAGGTTTATAAGTGTCTTTTTAATTTATTATTGCAATTTTGAAATCATAGTTGAGTGAATTAATGAAATTCAAGTTTTAATACAACAATAATAACATATTGGTGGTTATTTCTTGCTGCCTAGGATCTCCCCGATTTGAAAAGAACGGATATGAGCAACTCCAAAAATTTGAAGGTGACTCCACGCTTTGAAGGGATGAAAAATCTTGAGCGGCTAGATCTTACAGGATGCATAAGCTTGTTGGAGGTGCATCCATCAATTGGACTTCTTACAAAACTTGAATTCTTGAGTTTGCAAAACTGTACTAGTCTAGTCACCCTTGTTTTTCGCTATGCACCAAGACTAGTGTCGTTGAGAGTTCTTAGTCTTTCTGGCTGTACCAAACTTCAAAACACACTGAATTTTAGTGGATTATCAAATCTTGAGTATCTTGATATGGATCGATGTACAAGTTTATCCACAATTCATTAATCTGTTGGGGGTCTTGAAGAGCTTAGATTTTTAAGTTTGAGATACTGCACAAATCTGGTTGGAATACCTGACGGCCTTAATAATATGACATCTCTTACAACTCTAGATCTATATGGCTGCTCAAAATTGACCAATCTGCTCCTGAGTGTTTTCAATTATTCTTCTCCCCTAGAATCTCTTATTTTTTTAGACTTAAGTTTTTGCAATATTTCTAAACTACCTAATGATATTGGTGAATTAAGGTGTTTAGAAAGACTAAATCTTCAGGGAAATGACTTTACTGAACTTCCTTCCATCTTCATTGGTCTTCACAATCTATCATATTTAAACTTGTCTCATTGTCATAAGCTTAAAAGATTGCCTGAGCTCCCAACAACAATTGGTGGTCCATCATATTCAGTGGGAAGATATTTTAAAACAACATCTGGATCCCGTAATCATAGATCAGGATTATATATTTTTGACACTTCCATTCGCCTAATTGATTACGATTTTATCATCGACTGTTGCATCACTGATTGGATACAAAGATTTCTTAAGGTGTGTAATACTCTATCTCCCCTTCCTTTCTTTCCTTATTTATATCGTATTTGTTTTTTCTCTACTATTATGTCATCAGACATCAGAGTATCAGACTCTACAATCCAATATATTTAAACTTGTTTCATTGACATATGCCTAAATATTTTCCTAATATCCAATTTGTACTTCAACAATAGGAAGTTTTTCAAAACAATATCTTTATCTTTTTATCCATGTTTAAGGATTACTAGCTAGGTTTTTTCAAAATATTTTCCTTGTATCAGGATTACAGATCATAAAAATTAATCACTAATTCTCAATTATTATAAGTATACATTATAGGAATATGATTCACAACAAAATGCAACAGGATTCAATAACTTTAATTAAGCCACTTTTGGAGTAGCTACTAGAGTTGGTTAATTAATATGATAGATTGTGAATATATTCTAGAATATCCTTAGATTATTTCTAGCATAGCATATTCCATAGTACATATTCCTTTTATAATCAATGCTCTTAATCTTAGAATCAACTATATAATAAAATGTTCGTGATGCTCTTAGACACACGGTTTTCACCATATGTCTCGTGTTCTTTTGTTATTATGTCTTTCGACATGGTATCTAGAGCCTATTAAGAGGCAACCCTACACTGTGCTTACCCGGTGGACCTATTGTCCTCCGGTGAGAGTTTTTTTCTTCCAACAATTTGTGTATTAACTCCTGTTTGTCCATTATTCTCTGTTGTAACTCATTCCGGCGTTTTTCCGGTTTGTTTTTCATCACCTCCCGCCCCTCCCACCGCCGCCATATGAATCGCCCCACCCGATCCAGCCTATCCCCAAAACTGCTTCCACAAAAGCAACGTCACACCATGCGCTACTTCCACAACCGCTTGTGAGAGCGCTTCCGACCGCTGTTTAGATTGGTGTTTACTTCGGCTGACTCGCCATTCTATGTTGGTTCCATATCCGTCCTTAGTTTTTAGTTTTGATTGACGGAAATATGCGTTCTTGCACAGACAATCCATATTTACACCGGATTACGAGTTGTTTATTTCTCATGTGTTACCCATGGCTGTTATTGGTAATTTTTATGTTGAAACATATCTGTAGTACTAATAATGCTTTTGTATTTTTTTTATTTTTATTTTTTTAACTAGGAACCTCTTTTCTTTCGTTGTGGCTTTGACCTTGTGCTTCCTTGGTATGAGGGTAGATATTCTGTTGGAAATATTCCCATTTCAATGATTTTCCATCAGTGGTTTAAAGGGGGTTCAATAATAAGGATAAATGACCCTGTTATGGATGTTGACTGGCTCGGCTTTCTCTTTTGTGTAAAATTTGAGTTAAATAATCATCCTAAACAATCCAGTTCTTCACATCAATCGCTCTCTTCGTCACAGCCACATCCTTTTTATCTTTCTTTTGAGAGTGAATACACAGAAGAACTCTTTGATATGCCACTTAATTTGGAACTAAACAAGGTTGATGGCTTAAACTATATTTGGGTAATCTATATATCTCGGGAACACTGTCATTTTGTGAAAACAGGAGCACACATCACATTTAAGGCCTGCCAATGCTTGATTATCAAGGAATGGGGGTTGCGTCTCATAACCAAGAAAGACACACAGGACCCAAGAAAGCTTGAAATGGGTGTAGAGGGCCAAAGAATCCTTAAAATGTTTGAAATGGGTATAGACGCAGAGGACAGAAAAATGCTTAATATGAGTGCAGAGGGCCGAAGAATGCTTGAAAGGGGTTTAGACGCAGAGGAATACGGAAGAATGTTTGGAACGAGTGTAGATCTTCCTTTAGAGAATGTGATAGTATAACAAACAAGTGGAAGCAGTAGTTTTGAGCCAAAAATCCAACTTCCTTACAATTGGTTTTTTTCTGACGAACATGAAGCTGAGAGGGACGAAGCCAAGAGAAAAGAAACTCATCTCTTTAATCTTGGCCTTTTAATTGAAAGTCCACAATGAAAATAGCACAATATAGTATATTTCTTCCATCCCTGAGGTAATTATCTTCTTAAACATGATATTACACTTTATTAATTGAAAATTATTTAGCCTCGTTAATTACTCATCAACTACTTTAATTAATGATGTATAAGTACATTGTTATTGTTTTTATTATTATTACTAGTACAGTATTAGTATAATGCATCTAGCTTTGTTAAACCATGCTTCGAGATTTTTAGTTATTGTTACAAATTTGGCCTCTCCCTATACATATCAATTGAAAATTACACTGCATTTTTTGCTAGCTTGCATCTTCATTCTTATGCATTTGGATCCACAATTTTTTCCTTTCTTTCAGGGGATGCACTATGCAGATATAGTTTCTCATCTTTGCTTTGGCAACTCTGTATGACCACTAGCTTAAATGCTTAATCTATAAGAGTTGGGAACTTGAAGTGTTTTCATATAAAAATATGTTCAGATTTCGGACTTCCTAAATGTTTATGTTTCTCTCTTTTTGTGTGTTTTGGCTATAATGTTTCATATTTAGTCTGCCTTCACTTGTCCCATACTTTTTGGGTTTTTTTTTTATTTTTTTATTTTTTTAACTAAGAGCATAATGATATCAAAGAGCCTAAAAAGCATCCCAACGAGGTTAACACCCCTTGTAGACTCTAATCTTATGTCAAGTGCTCATAATATTATATTAAAAAAAGAGAAAAAGTATGTATAAGATGGGGGGCAGCACCAAACCCATTACAAACACAGTAGTGAAACATAAACTCGATATCCCGGGTAGTAAACCGAAATCAAGACACCTGAAAAAATGTGTAGCCGGTATGATCAAGAAGGAATTCCAAATAAGAAAAGCTAGGCAAAATAGTCCACCAGTGAAATCCGTTGATTAGATGTCCATGAGCCGCTAGTTTGTCCGCGCAAGCATTACCTTCCCAATAAATATGAGAATAAAATATGCATGCTATGTGTAAAGCAATTAAGCCATCGGTTCTGAAGGTCCCAAGGAACAATAGAGAAATCCTTGGAAATCTGAATAGCCACATGGGAGTCACTTTCCTTCCACAAAAACATCCAGCCCCTATCAAAAGCATTTTCAATGGTCAAGATAATCGTCATTATTTCTGCGTGCAACACCGAAGAAAGATCTAATTTACAAGAAAAGCCGCCCATAAATGCTCCCGTGCTATCTCGGAAAAGAGCACCGCAAGCAGCCGAGGCCTTAGAAACTGACCCGTCCGTATTCACCTTGATCCAAGGGGACGAAGGAGCCTTCCACCTTAGTGATTTAATCGAGGACGGTCTAGGAGGGATGGGGGCGACGTCCAGCCGAAGCAAAACCTCCTTGCCCCCCCGCCGTGATGGCACTAGAAATCAAAGTGGAACTCATTTTAATAGCCGTTCGTACCTTGATAATGGGTTGATATGATAATTTATTTATGTTTTTATATGTTAAGTTGAAGTTGAAAAATGGAATAGAATCACTTTCCATGTGATTACATTACATGTGAAATCTATCTAGAACAATTTTCCATTAAAAGATGGAATAAAATCACTTTCCTTGCACTACCACATGGGCCTCTATGTGATGGACGCTTTCATGCTTGTCATGCCAAGAGTGATACAACGTACTCTAAACTTTGCCGCTTAATAAGCTCTAGGGGAATCTGAGTAGTAGTCTCTCTGAAAATGACATGGTGTTGCCGGACAGCTTCTTGTAGGTAAAGACTTGTGTGGTTGTGGTTGTTCAACACAAACACAATTAAAAGGTTTTAACTGAGACACATGTAAAGCGAATGAGTTTTGGCATTTTGAGGCAATTATACGTGTAAGTAACATGTTCATTTATTCCTAACCATGATGAAAAAGTGACCAAGATACTACATTCGTTGTCGTTCCAATATAGGAGGCCGTCGCGCACAACATATGTTGTGTTTGTTTCCACATCAGCAGGGTCACCATAAGCACGTTTTTGTGAAGCAACAAATAGTTGCTTCTCACTTTTACGGCAATATCACTCCCCGGCGTGCGGTAAGCTAAACTAAACACATGCATAGTGTTGGTTAGTGTGTGAATTGGCTAGACGCTAGACACAATTTAATACAATCAAGATAATATGGTGCATAATTTGCAATATTATATCTTGTGTTTTGCATAAACTAGTTTTTGGTTTCTGACCAAGACACCATAAGCACAGTTTTTTATGATACCCAAGAAAAATGTATGTTTTGAGGATTTAAAGGATGTCACAGTTATTTGAAGGCCTGTTGGATAGATCTTTCAGCAGGAGTTCTAACATTGATTTGTCAGTTGCCACTGTAACATTGATTGATTTAAAGGATGTCACAGTTGTTTACTTTTTCAAAGCTTCGCATATCATTGTGGGAAAATGTGTAAATAATTTCTTTAAAAATAAAACAGAGTACACTATATCATAGGGTGAGCCCGACTAACATATCATTTGAAAACAAACTTTTCAAAAATAATATAACAACCCAAGTGAACTGAAATAGTATCACATGCATCAATAGTGGCTTCTTGAAGGAGCATAGTACTGATATATGTGGTGAAAAAGGTATCTGTAAACTCTAGTCTGACCCATTTAACGAGAGATTTATATTGAGGCCGACCGATATTTAGCTCTTAAAATTGTTTCAAACAAAGTGGTTAAACATGAGAAAGCGTGTTATGACAGTTGACATACATTTATATCACTTGTATTTGAAACTTTTGGTTTTCTAGCACTCGATGATGTGAGTATTTTGAAAAGGGTTCAATATATAGCAATGTGGTGTATCCTAAATATTTAAATGTCGTTTTTAAAATGATTGATTTTACCATCCAAAAAGATGAACGGCACAATTTGTTGTTCATTTGTCTTCCATTCAACTATAAAAAAGAAAAGGCTCCTAATTTATGTCATTTCATACTCGGATGACCATAACTAGGTTGTAATTGAATCAATTTGGATCGGTTTTTGGTGAATCCAATATCCGAATCAATAAACTCTTAATTGGTTCGGTTTTTTATATTTTCCAAAAATAAAACCAAACTAAACTAATCAGTTTGGTTCAGATACTTTAATTGGTTTTTCGCGATGTATTTCATGCTATTATTTTTTTTCGATATCACTCATTCCTCTACTTAGATATGTGAGTCCAACATTATTAGCACTTGCATTATTGACAGTTACACGAAAACTTTTTTAATCCATCATTCTTTCAAGCATACCTCTAAATTTGTATCAATTGTTTCCCCTTGTGATCTGAAATCAGATTTAAACTCAATATTTTTCTATTCAACACCCACCCCTCGTCAATGAAATGACGAGTTACAATCATGTAATTCTAATGTGGTAAAATACTCCAATAACTACTTAAACAGAATGTTGTTTGAGGCTAGGACGTGAGGAAGTCTGTTTGAGAGGTGTTTCTATATTAAAATTTGCTGCATGACTATATATTTTTTTTACAAATAGTTTAAATTGGATCAGTTTATTAATATAGGCTGACCTATCAAAAAATGTTAACCTAACACTATATAATTTTATTAGTTCGGTTCAGTTTTCATCGGTTCTTGAAAACTCAAATCCGAGAACCGAACCAAACAACATTGGTTTGTCTAATATATACGGTATTGCCCTTAAGGCTTTGTTTGGGAGTTGAGTTTAGGAGAGGAGGGGAGGGAAACGAAATGCTTGTGGAGGGGTAAACCCTTGTTTGAGAGTTTTAAAAAAATATGGGAAGGTTTTGGGGGATTTTGGAAGGCTTATTTTGTTCAAATTTAGAGTTCCCCAAAATTTGAGGTTTTGGAGGGTTAAATATATAAATTGACCATTTTACCCTCACAATAATTCAAAATTCCAATTTTACCCTTAACCTAATTTCATTATTCATTTTAGGCTTAATTGCACATTTGGTCCCTTATGTTTATTTTAGTTTTCAAGTTAGTCCCTTATGTTTTAAAAGTTTCAAGTTGGTCCCTTATGTTTATTTTAGGTTTCAAGTTGGTCCTTCATGTTTTAAAAGTTTAAAAAACTTGAGGGACGAACTTGAAACTTTTAAAACATGAAGGACCAACTTAAAACCTAAAATAAACATAAGGGACCAACTTAAAACTTTTAAAACATGAAGGACCAACTTGAAACCTAAAATAAACATAAGGTACCAACTTGAAACTTTTAAAACATAAGGGACCAATTTAAAACCTAAAATAAACATAAAGGACCAAATGTGAAATTAAGCCTTGATTTTAAGAGATAAAAGGGTAAAATAGTAAAATCATCACATGAGCCCTCAATCTCATTTCCTTGTTGGTTTTTTAACTCCCAAACAAGGGGAAGCTTTTCCCTCTTTTGACCCTTCCATCCCTTCCCCTCCCTCTCTTTAGCCTTTCCTTCCCCTCCCGTCCAAACTCGCAAACAAAGCGTAAGGATCCGTTTGATTCACAAGATGAGAGGGCAGGGGAGATATTTTAATGTAGGGGAGGGGAGAAATTTTAATAACATTTATGTTTGGTTCAAAAGAGAGGAAGGGAGGTGAGATGAGAGATTTTAGTTACATATATGTATGATTTACAAGGAAAGGGAAGAGGTTTTACAATTAATTTACTTTTTTACCCTTTTAATCTTATAAGAGTCTATTATTTTAAAATTATTCACTTTATAATATCAGAATTACTAATTGAGTTACGTTTTACGGATAAATATTTATAATTACATCTTTTTATCGTTACAATATTTATAATATTTGAATTGTATATAAATATATAAAAAAAATGTATTGATATTTTTTTTTAAAGATTGCATTTATAAATTTGTCAAAAAAAATTGCATTTATAAATATTAATGTAAATATATACTAACATACGTGACATAAACTCTTCCCTCTAAATAATTCAAAGTAGACATGACAAAATAATCCATACTCGCAGGTATTTGTCCGCCCCGCTCAGATTTTGACGGGGAAAAATCCGAGTTGATTAAGTTTGGAATATAATTTGATTTTTCCCGATTTTAAAAGTTGGGGTTGGGGCGAGTAATAAGAATATTGATACTCACTCCGAATTTGTCCCCGAATTCGCCCCGCTTATATTGAACTACATTTTAGGCTAAACTGTTCATTTGGTCCCTTACGTTTATTTTAGTTTTGAATCAGGTCCCTTATGTTTTAAAAGTTCCATTTTGGTCCCTCACGTTATCACCGTTTGCGTTAGTTAGTCCCCTCCGTCAAATTTCTCACTGACGCCGTTTGAACAATACACGTGGCAGGCGGTTAATGACACTTGGATAAAAAAATAAAAATTAATTAAAAGAAGGAAGAAAGAAAAATCTCAGATCTATTTCAGGTCCGGCTTCCACCTTCCGGCTTGCTTTCCACTGCTGTCGTGCCTCGGTCCTTCCATCGTTATTGTGCCGGTATCATCCAACCGTTATTACTTCGTCGGCCGCAGTCGAAGCAGCTGAAACGCCGACGTTGATACTCGCCCCGCATATCTATGCTTCGTCGACGTTGATACTCGCCCCATCGAAGTTGCAGAAACGCCGATGTACCCCGAAATTGCAGAGCCACCCTCTGTTTCTCTCGGTCTATTATGAATTTTATACCCCTGTTAAAATGAAAAGCCACAAAGTTTGTAATTATTTTGGATTGGTTATTACTTTTGTCTCATGAATTTTTCCCAATTCTCCATTGTTACTTGTTTGAGCTTTGAACAGAGTTGTGGTCAGTCAACGGTGCTGCGACGACTTGGTTGATTGTTGTTGTTGCAAACGTGCTTCTTTATCTTGTGATGTTGCTGAGATGATGATGGATGTTGCTGAGATGCAGATCTGGGAAATCAAATAGAAACTGATGATGTTCCTTAATTTGGGCTATTTTTTTAATTAAAATAAAATAGAAAATAGTAATAATAATAAATAATAGTAAACAAATATTAAAAACAAAAAAAATAACACGTGGCATGTTCAGGTTCATTCGATTGATCAAAAGGACAGAATTTGGTTCCACCTGTACAAATCTGTCTGTCACGTGTACTGTTCAAACGGCGTCAGTGAGAAATTTGACGGAGGGGACTAACTAATGCAAACAGTGGAAACGTGAGGGACCAAAATGAAACTTTTAAAACGTAAGGAACCTGATTCAAACTTAAAATAAACGTAAGGGATCAAATGAACAGTTTAGCCTACATTTTATCATTTATAAATTTGAAACTCTTAAACAAATTCTAGATTGCATTCATATTTTAATTTTTTTAGATTATTATATTCATATTTTTAAGTTGAGTATTAATCAATTTATTTTCTCCATTTATATTCTATGTACAAATATTCTGCGTGCAAGGCATAAAATAATAGTTGTCGATCCAGCCGAGACAACTTTTTAAGGGTGTTCAAATAACACACCTCATTTTAAAATGAGTGTTGTTTTAGAGCAAAAACAATTGTTCCAAAATGAATGCCACTCCCATTTTTTAATTTAGAAAAATTATTTTACTTCAATTAATTAAATGTGCCCAACTTCCAAAACATTACACCAATGGTAGTAAATAAGATTAGTTTGGTAAAATTGTCATCTCTTTTGACAATATTATTATATTTCTTAATCTGTGCGTAGATCCGAGTGCGTTTGATTCGCAAAATAACAAGTACTGGGCAGAACAATACATGACATAACACTACAGAACAAGATAGCACATAACATGATAAAATTGTATTAGAAAGCGATATGACGATAATATTTTTTATATTCGAAAATAAAATGGTTATTTTTGTATTTTTTATAATTATACTATGGACAAAAAGTTGTCCCGTGGTTGTGAGGGACAAAAATGTGAGAATTTGTGTTGGGAGTCTTTTGCAAATACTTGAACAAGAAGAAGATGAAGAAAAATGTAAGACCCTCAATTTTTAATTAAGTAGAAACCATAATTTTATTTATTCTAATTATAGATTTAATTCAATTATTTTAATTGGTCTACAATAATAGAAAAAATAGCCTAAGGCAAATCATTCAATATTAATTTAATTGTGGCACTAGTATTCTTTAAAAAAAAAAGATTAATGGAATATGTGTTTTTTTTTTTTTTTATATAATATGTGTTACTATCATAGGTAATTATAGATGCAAAATTGGACATTGTGTGTGTACGTAGAAGTCATAGGAGTTATGATATGGAAGTCAAAATAAATCATGGTAGTTAAGCTTGTTAAGGGGTGCTATTAATGTATAAGCCATGACAATATGATGCATTCAAATAGTGGGATTGTAGTTACTAGAAAATGATCACTTCCTCTTCCTTCCCATTAAAAGGCTGACTATACCATTCCCTCAACTATGATTCTAGCTCTTTCTATTCCTCTACCAATTTACCCACCATCAACTCCATATAAATATCCAACTCACCATTCTCTCAAGTACTATCTAGCACATTACAAGTTTCTAATCTCATAAGTTTACTCTCTACAAAGAAGCCTTAAACCTCTAGTCGTGATTGGTAGTAGAATCCCCGAAGTCTGCGTCATCGGAAAGGAAAGCACTTAAAGGTAAGGGCTTTTTCCCCATACATTCATGCACATAGGGTTTATGTTATAAATTAATAATTGAATATTTAACCATTAAGAAGGAATAATAATAGAAGCAAATGAGAGAACTATTTTTATAACAATTTTATGCTATTCTAAAATACCATAAATTATGTGTGTGACTGGTCGTATATTTAATTCGATGATTGTTTTATTTGTGATTGATTGTGAAATTAAGTATTTTGTTAGCTTTGATTAAATGAATAATTGGTGTAATGTGAAGAGAGTTCAACTTTGAATTGATTTGGTGAAAGTGGTGCTAATTTTAAAAGAAATTGTGTATATTAAGTGCCAATTTGGGCGATTGAGAAATTGTGTATATTAAGTGTGGATATAAAGCATAGCATGCATATAGTTGTGGTCATAGGTGCCAAATGGGGCGATTTTATTAGTAACTTGTTACCATGTGCCAAATGGGGCGATTTTATTGGTAACTGTCAAATGAGGCGATTTGTTTTCTAGGTGCCAAATGGGGCGAATACGCTTCTTGGAGCGTTAAATCCAAGTGCCAAATGGGGCGATATCCGGATCATGGTCTAGTTGCATTTCATGCATTATTAATTTGTATGAGTTGTTATTAAAAAGAGTTTCTGACATCGATTTTATTTTATTACTTTTTATGGCAGAGTATTTGTATTATTACTTTATAACATTTACCTTCCGTTCGGCATGATTCAATTTGGATAAGGAAATTGACCCTTACATAATTATTGTTGTAGGTGCTAAAGATGAAGTATGTGAAGTTGAAATGTTGCTTGTACGTTCGCGGGGATAAAAATCTGGGTTTTATTAATTTGTAATTTAATTAATACATTTTGAACATGACGTAAATATTATTTATACCTGTAACTAGTCATTATTCTTCGACGAAAAAAAAATTAATAGTCTCATTTTTAAGCAATGAGTTTTTCTAAATATTTTCTTTATTAAAAATCCGGGATGTAACAAAAAACATGGTAATGGTTGCACATAAATTCCAAAGCGTGTGTATCACACTAAGTTTTAGGTTCGATTCGCCCCCACCAGTTTACGTAAACTAGATGCAAATGGGTTCAACTGGCGAATCCCCTTCAGGATACCTTGGAAATCTTGACATGGTTTGCACACTCACATCAAGCATATCGATCAACAATAGTTTACAGAATAAAGTTCCCTTGATTACTCTCGTTGCACAAGAGAAAAGAACAAATGATTTAGAAATATTTAGACAAAATTCTGACTCATAGATATGATTTTCAGATGTGTTTTTCTGCCTCATGAGTACCTTTATTTACTGAATGTCAGAGTCTTGTAGAATCATTACAATATTTGATTTTCACAAGACCCGATATATCTTATGCAGTACAACAAGTATGCCTTTTCATGCATGACCCTAAAACATAACATATGTCATCACTGTAAAGTATAGTTAGGTATATTCATGGCACTATTGATTTCGGCCTTCACATGTATCCCTCCTCTGTTAGCAAATTGGTTTCTTACACTAATGCAGATTGGGCCGGATGCCTAGACATCAGGTGTTCCACATTTGGTTATTGTATTCATCTTGGCGATAATCTCATCTCATGGTCTGCCAAGTGCCACACACACTTTATAGGTCAAGGCAGAAGCTGAGTACCGCGGCGTAGGGGTGGACAAGATTCACCAACCCGACCCGAAACCGATAAAACCGATTTAAAAATTGATTGTTGGGTGGTTGCGGGTCGGGTCACGAGTTAATCAGATGAAAAAAATTGGGTTTTAATGGATTAAAACGGTCGGGCTCGGATTTGGTTTTTGGACCCATAGGAATCCATTACCGACCACCCATAATAATATATACGAGTATCACTATTATATTATTTTCTATCCCATGACAATGACATGGATGATGTAGAAACTGTACTAAAACAGGGCTGAAGAAATCGTGAACCATTAAATGGTGTGTTTAGGCTTTTCTAAGTCGGCCTAATTACATGGAAGAATCATGAATGATTCATGAATTTAGGATTTTTTAAGTAAATTAGTCTTATATGTTTTGGTAATTATATATGTCTAATTTGGTTATTTCATTACATATAAAGATGAAAATTTTTGATGGATCGAAATCTAGAAATGGGTCACTGGTGGTTCTAAACCGAATTAACCCAACCACTTTGTCCGATCAAATCGCTAAACCGAAATCCGAACAAACCGAAATCTAACTTGGGTGAAATTGGGTCTTACTTTTTCATCCGTAGGTTTGTTCGGTTTTGATTTTTTGAGCCCGAACCCACCCATAACCGACCGTTGTCCACCCATACCGCGACGTAGCTAATGTTGTATCAGAATCTTGTTGGATTAAAAACTCATTAATATTGGAACTATTTATAATACTTTTGCACTATAACACGGGAAAGTTAAAGTGCATGAACAACGACAAAAAATCTTATTCTTCGGAAAAATCGGACTTATTCTAACTTAAATCACAGCTATCGACCAATGAGAATGGATCCTCTTATTTTTTTTCTCTTAATCAACTTTTTTTTTCTTTTCTAATTCCAACTTTATCCTCTTTTTTCAATATGGATGGCTTAAATTACAAATTATTCTCTTAGTTTTTTACAATTGAGAGAATCCATGGTGCCGACAGATACTCCTTGCAAGGCACTTTGTATTCTAACATTTTTATATTAACATATATAGAAAGTTTGATGAAAGAAACTTTATTAGGTGAATTCTCACGCCATTGTAATTTTTTATATCTCAACATTTTATTGCTTGTTTAGTTTGATAGAAATACAGAAGAGAGAGTTTGTGAAGAGGGAGTTAGAAGAGAGATGTCATATTTCTCATTATTGATATGCAGTGAAATTGCAAAGAGAGAAATAATTTTATTGCTTGTTTATAAGACATATGAGCCCCACATGTTTTTTCAATCTTGGCTCCTCTGCGAAGAATGGGAGAAGAAAGCGCTGCATTCCATTTATGCCGTTGGTTGTACTATTTTTTTATTTATATATTTATGATGTTTTATAAGTTTAAATTAGGATAAATGGACCCTAATTGAAGTAACAAATTGGATATAAAATATGATTTCACCAAGTGTTAGTTGAACGAGATAGTATATTTATTATTATTTTTAGTTTTAAAATGAAATAATTTTAAAGTCAAATTGATTAAATCCGGTTTATAATTCAAAGTTAAATTAAAGGGTATTTTAGTATTTTAAAAAATTCTCGGGCTGCATCCAAAGTGATTATATTTTCGTGGCAACTCCTTTAAGACAGGGTTCCTACTCTGCAAAACTTCTGTAGGTGAAGGGTGATGGTTGGATCTATTATTATTTCGTGTGTGTTTTGCGGGTTGGTTGAAGAGTTGGTAGATCACCTTTTCGTTTCTTGCGATCAGATTTCTGATGTTTGGTACCGTGTGTCTAGGGGGATATGGATCGAGTATATATGTATCCCCCAATAACATTACCCATGTTTTTGAGAGTTTCCTAGGTTTGGGTGTGGGGCGTCAGGTTCGGTTAGGTTTGATTTTAGTGTGGCATGCTGTTGTGTGGACTATCTGAACCTCCCGAAATGATATCATTTTTGCCGATGGGTCTTGATCTATTGATACTTTTGTGGATAAAGTGAAACTCTCCTCTTGAAAATGGTTCATAGGTAAAAACCCTGGTAGCCTTTGCTCTCTCAACGAGTGAGAGGTGCAACCTCTTTTCTGCTGGTCCAACAAGGTGAGATGAGGATGTGATGCCCGGTTGTTTCAGGTTCTGGTTGAGTGTCTTCTCTTGGGGTGCGTCCCTTAGAGTGGGCTCTTCCTCTCTCTCTCTTCTTGGTGGTTGCTCTGGGTGGTTGTGTTGATTTCTACCTTTTGCGAGTTTTTAGATCTGGTAATTCAAAGTTCGACCGCGAGATAAGTAAAGCTTATCCAAGAATTGTTTCCACATGAATTAAACTCGAGTTCTTTCGAATAATTCATCCCAAAAATAACTCATTAACCATTTAAGTCCAATGTCTTGATTTCAACCTTTTCGAAATTAATTGAAATCAATTTTAATTGCAGCCATGTGCAGCACAAACAGCAATTTTTAATCAATTTCTATTTGAATCATCCTTACCAACTAACCACCACTTGTGTCTCCTTCCGGAAAGTTATGAATAAAGTATACAACTTTGAAAATGTTCGTGCCATTCATTCCACACCGGTTGGTGAGAAATTAAATATTAATTTGGCAACGACGAAGACACCGAGCTTTCACATTTTAATTTCCATCACTTTCCTTGAGTCAGTCAGTATATTAATAGTTAATCTGTCTTCCTTCAACGACACAAGGTCTCGGCACTGTGTATTGAATATTCAGATCCAACTTCAACATTCTCTTCAGGTAACAAGTTATGTTAACCTCTTTAAATTATTTATGAGTAAATAGGCTTAACCCCTGTAGGTGTGTTTTGTTTGTAATTTTTTTTTTTGACTGTCTTTCGTAATGTTGAATTTGTTGGATTCGCTCCTTTGATACACTTTTTAAATCGATTATTTTATTCAAATCGATTTAAAAAATTCTGTTTTTTAAATTGATTAATCTGTTCAACCGATTTAAAAAATGCAACTTCCTTGCACATAAAAAAAATTTACTTTGCAAGGGATAAATCCTGTGTTGTCTAGGTGCGGGTACGGTAGCAGTACCCGATACGTGTAGTGATACGAGGTATGGTAATTTTTTAAAAACTAATAAACGTGCATGAATATAAATTTGGGTACGGACAGGTTGCTGGTACCGGTACTCTTTCTGCATCGTTGGACAAATCACAAAGAAAAAATTATTTATTATCTTCAGGTAGATACAACTTCCATACACATAATCTGGTTTGGTATTTTTAATTATTAATAATTTGATTGATGCATTTTCATATCATATTTGACAGATATGTCTGCTTCTTGCATGTCCTTTCAACAATCTTCCGATCCTAACCTATTGGATTCAGGTTCTCATAGATATAGATATGATGTATTTATCAGTTTCAGAGGTCCTGACACTCGCCATGGCTTTGTCGGCCATCTCTATGCTCATCTAGTTAGAAAAGGTCTCATCGTTTTCAAAGATTGCACCCCAACTTTTGCAAGCAATTCAAGATTCACGGGTTTCTATTGTTGTTTTCTCGAAAGATTATGCTTCCTCGTCTTGGTGTTTGAATGAAATGACTGCTATTGATGAATGCCAAGCTAAACTAAGACAAACTGTTTTCCCTGTTTTCTATGATGTTGATACATCCGATGTCCGAAAACAAGATGGAGTGTATGAGGATGACTTTGTTTTACACACTGAGAGATTCAAACACGAGCCACAAAGAGTTGCTGGGTGGAAGACAGCTATGCTATCTCTTGCTGAATTAGGTGGTAGAGATGTCAGGAAAAAGTAAGTATAAGTATAATAAAACATGTTCTCTTTGTTGTTTTGCAATTTTCGCAATCATTTGAGCTTAAGAATGTCAATTTTATTTGTAAAAGGGGAGTCTGCGGGGATTGCTTTATTTGGGGACTCGAATATGGAGAATTTTATTTGGTGGGGATGATGATGAAGGAGAAAGTTTTACCCAAAAAAGTTAGGGATGAAGATGAAATTTTATCCCCTACCCCGCAGAAACTCCGTCCCCGAAAATATGTGTATAAATTTTGAGGTGTTCATTTGAGTTTTTTTGTGTGTAAGTACTCCCTCCGTCCCATTTTATTTGAACCATTTTGACCGTAGACACTATTCATATATCTCGTTTTGACTCTATTTTTCTATTCATAAATAAAAATAAATATTAGCATATAAGATCTTGTTGGATTCGCCTCGATTTATATTTTCAAAATATTAAATTTTTATAATTTTTACTATTATACAATTAAATATATTAATGATTAAAGTTTTACATTGGCAAACGTGAGACAGTCAACTGGCTCAAATAAAATGGGACTGAGGGAGTAACTATTTAACAAATCAAGCATGTTTTAACAAATCATATCTTTTGTTGGGAAGAAAATTGCATGTTTTAATCAACAACCCATTAATGGAGGTTATCTTAACATATGTTTTTTTCCTTTATTTCCTTAGTTGATAAGTTAGTGATCTTATCTTTCCCCACTCTTTCAGGTCAGAGTTTGAAGAGATTAAACAAATTGCCAAGGATGTAATAAAAGCACTGGGTCATAAATTCTCAGGTTTTGCTGATGATCTCATCGGAATACAACTCCGTGTTGAATCTTTAATAAGTCAGCTAAGATTAAATTCGGTGGATGATAGTTTTTGAGTTTTGGGAATATTGGGTATGGATGGCATAGGAAAGACAACTCTTGCAACTGTCTTGTATGACACAATATCACATCACTACCAATTTGATGTTTGTTGTTTTATCGAGAATGTTAGCAAAATTTATAAAGACGGTGGAGCTATTGCCATGAAGAAACAAATTATTCGTCAAACTCTGAAAGAAAAAAATCTGGATATGTGCGATCATTCTGAAATATCTGGAATTATAACATATAGGCTATGCAACAAGAAGCTCCTTATAGTTCTTGACGATGTCGATCAAATTGAGCAACTGCAAGAATTGTACATAGATCCCAAATCACTTTGTTCAGGAAGTAGAATAATCATAACCACTGTAGATGTGCATATTCTTGAATTGTATGGGGCGGATAAAATTCATGAGGTTGGATTGATGTATGATAATGACGCCCAGGAACTTCTATGTAGAAAAGCCTTTAAAAGTGATAATTCAAGCAGCGATTATGCAGAAGTTATTCCTAAGGTGCTAAAATATGTTCAAGGTCTTCCATTAGCAATTAGAGTAATGGGCTCTTTCTTGTATAATAGAAATACCACCCAATGGAGAGCTACCTTGGAAGGATTGGAGAACAATCTGAACAGTGGAATTACGGAAGTGCTACGGTCAAGTTTTGAGGGACTAGAGCTAAGAGAGAGGGAAATATTTTTGCACATTGCTTGCTTCTTTGAAGGGGAGAGGGATGATTATGTACAGCGAATTTTAGATGCTTGTGGATTGCAACCTGAAATTGGGATTTCACTTGTTACTGAAAAATCATTTATAACCATTAGAAATGAAGAAATTCATATGCATAAAATGTTGCAAGAGTTGGGAAAGAAAATTGTTCGGGAACAACATCCTGATGAGCCAAGATTTTGGAGTAGATTGTGGCTCTATCCTGATCTCCATGACGCGATGATCACAAAACTGGTAATACATCTCTTTTTTTATATTTTTTATCTAAGCTCTGGCAATACATCTCTATGTCGTTTCTATGTTTTGCATTTCCATGATGCAATGACAGTATTATTCTTGATTTAAATATTTTGCTGTTACAGTAGGATCGACAATGTAACAACTCAAGATTGTCTAATTTATTATAATAGAGAATCTCAATCCATTTTATACGTAGTTCATGTAAATCGTTTAGTTTTTTATTCCATTTCATAATATTTTTTCGTTACATTTCATTTTATAATTGCTTATTCTTAATTTTTCAGAAAGCAATAAAAGCTAAAGCCATAATTCTAAATCAAAAGGAGGCTATTTCTAATTTCAATCGACTGAGAGATGAAGATTTATCGAAAATGGAAAACTTGAAATTGCTCATATTAGATCATTCAAATTTTTCAGGAAGCCCCAAATTTCTTTCTGATGCCTTATGCTATCTTATGTGGAAAGGTTACCCTTTCCTGTCTTTTCCATCAAAATTTCAACCATATAATCTTGTGGAATTGAATATGCCCGATAGCAACATTGAACAATTGTGGATACACATTCAGGTATTTCTCTAATATATGATTGCAATTTTCATTTTTCCGCCCTGCAAATAAACCGGTTGAAAAGTTAAAAATTAAATGTACTTTTCGTCTCCTTAGGTACTAAAAACATATTTAACTTTTCGTGTTTTTTGCTATGCAGCCATGCCTATATGGAGGAGAGTTTTCTCTCATGTGCTTTCTTATTTTTTCGATAAAAGTGTTATTTTTATTGAATTACAATTTATGGGTCCTAACAAGTCCTTAATTCTATTTTTATTATAGTGGTATAAAAATGTTTAATGCAAGTAAGTAGGTTACGTTGCTTCTTAATTTATTATTGCAGTTCTGAAATCATAGTCGAATGAATTAATGAAATTCAAATAAAAACATTTTGGTGATTATTTTTTGCTACCCAGGATCTCCCCAATTTGAAAAGAATGGACCTGAGCAACTCCAAAAATTTGAAGGTGACTCCACGCTTTGAAGGGATGAAAAATCTTGAGCGGCTAGATCTTACAGGATGCATAAGCTTGTTGGAGTTGCATCCATCAATTGGACTTCTTACAGAACTTGTATTCTTGAGTTTGCAAAACTGTACTAGTCTAGTCACTCTTGATTTTGGAAATGCAACAGGATTAAGGTCTCTAAAAGTTTTCCGTCTCTCTGGATGTACAAAACTTGGAAAGATGCCGAGTTTTAGTGGATTTTTAAATCTCCAGTATCTTGATATGGATCGATGTGCAAGTTTATCCACGGTTCATGAATCAATTGGGGCTCTTCCAAAGCTAAAATTCGTAAGTTTGAGAGACTGCACAAATCTAGTCCAAATACCTGCACAAATAATGAGATCTCTTACAACTCTAGATCTATATGGCTGCTCAAAATTTACCAATCTGCCCCTGAGAGTTGTCAAATTCACATATCATTCTTCCTTGGAATCTCTGATTTATCTGGACTTAAGCTTTTGCAATATTTCTGAAGTACCTGATGCTATTGGAGAATTAAGATTTCTAGAAAGACTGAATCTACAAGGAAATAACTTCACTGAACTCCCCAGCACCTTCATTTGTCTTGAAAATTTATCATATTTAAACTTGTCTCATTGCCACAAGCTTCAAAGTTTGCCCGAGCTCCCATCAGAAAATGGTCCATCAAATTCAGTGGGAAGATATTTTAAAACAACATCTGAATCCCAATCAGGGTTATATGTGTTTGACTCTCCCAATGCCATGAAGCACGATTTTTTCTTTGACCGTCATATCACTAGTTGGATACTAAGATTACTTAAGGTGTGTATTACTTTAACTATATCCCCTTCCTTTCAGTCCAATATATTAAATTTGTTTCATTCACATATGCTTAAACATTTTCCTGAAATACATTATTTTATGGTAAAATTAAACTGCATATTTTTTGCTAAGCAAAGAAAATCTAGATATCAGGAGACAAAAGCAGACTTCACCTCATCTTTTGTCTATATCTCCTCGTATATTAATAAAAAGTATCACACACATACACACACACGAACTCGGGGGGACATACTGCAACGAATAACAACAAGTGACTCTTTCGAGCCATACAGACGTAGCAAAGTTTTACACAAGAAAGAAGGGGTTTGAATTGTGTACATTTAAAAATTTTGTTTATCAAACAAACTATGCTAGTGAAAATTAATTAAGCGGATATTCAAGATCAGAACGATCTTGAAGACAATTTTCAACGTAAAACAATAATAATAATGTAAAGAGTAAGAGAGTAAAAGAAATAAATACCAAGAATTATACTTGTTCACCCATAAACTTTGGGTTACGTCCAGTCCCCACCTCTGTAAGTTTATCTCATAAACTTTGTTGAAATAACATTTTTATATTTTAATAGACTAAAGTGTTTATCAATGAATAAGGTGTAAATTTTAACATAAGACGGAAGGTGCATATAATGTAAACATCTCTTAAGTAAAATTTACTCCATTTTTTATTTGCCGAGTGCTTGGCACTTTTAATGTCTAAGATGAATTGGGTTGGGCACATCGCCTTACCATATCTCTTCTTTTTGTATACTAATATGTGCCTTTGTATGATTGTATGTTATCTTCTTTTTACCAGAATCCTGCTCACTTTCGTTGTGGCTTTGACATTATTCTTCCTTGGCATGCGGAAAACAGTTATGCAAGTCTAATATTCCGAAGACTTTCAATGCCTGGTTTAAAGAGGGGTTCAATAGTAAGGATAAATGATCCTGTTATGGATGTTGATTGGGTCGGCTTTCTCTTTTATGTAAAATTTGAGTTAAGTAATCATCCTGTACAATCTAGTTCTTCACATCAATCACTCTCTTCATCACTGCCACATCCTTTTTATCTTTCTTTTGAGAGTGAATACACAGAAGAACGCTTTGATATGCCACTTAATTTGGATTCAAACAAGGTTGGTGGCTTAAACTATGTGTGGATAATCTATATATCTCGGGAACACTGCCATTTTGTGAAAACAGGAGCACACATCACATTTAAAGCCCGCGAAGGTTTGATTATGAAAGATTGGGGTTTGCGCGTCATAATCAAGAAAGACACAGAGGGCTTTGATCCTAGAATGAGTGTACATCTTCCTTTAGTGAATGTGAAAGTAGAACAAAGCAACAGCAGCAGCAGTAGCTTTGAGCCTAAAATCCAACTTCCTTACAATTGGTTTGTTTCTGACGAAGATGAAGCTGAGAAGGATGAAGCCAAACGGAAAGAAACTTATCTCTTTAATCTTGGCCTTTTAACTGAACGTCAACAACTGTTTCAAAGAACTGAACAACGACAACTGTTTCAAAAGAAAAAAACTGAACGTCGACAACGTAAATAGCACAATGTATACTTCTCCCAGCCCTGAGGTAATTATCTTCTTAAACATAATATGAAACTATTAATTGAAAATTATTTACCAATTACTGATTAACTACACGGTTAATTAATGATATGTATCACTAGTACACTATTAGTATAATGCATCTAACTTTGTTAAACCCTGCTCATTCGCCACTAGGTTTGTTATAGTGAAGAGGGGTTTAGGTAGTATACTAGAGGTTGTAGGTTCGATTCTCAGCTCATTGTAAACCCAAAACAAATATAAACATATGCTCCTTCAATATGTTGAGACATGCTTCGAGATTTTTAGTTATTGTTCCAAAATTTGTCCTCCCCCTACACATATTAATTGAAAATTACACTGCATTTTTTGCTAGCTTGCATCTTCATTCTTATGCATTTTCATATGGATCCACATTTTTTTCCTTTCTTTCAGGGGATGCACTATGCAGATATAATTTCTTATCTTTGCTTTGACAACAACTATGTATGAGTATGACCACTGGCTTAATCTATAAGAACTTAAGTTTGTGGAACATAATTTACTCGGACAAAATCAATCTGGTGCTAAGAGTTGGGAACTTCAAGTGCTTTAATATAACAATATGTTCAGATTTTAGACTTCTAAAATGTTTATGTCTATGCCTTTTTGTCTGTTTTGGCTATAATGTTTACAGTTTTTTTTATGCTTGACAGAGTCACTAGTGTTACTAATAATTATAAGTTTTGTCTATTTAGTCAGCCTTCACTTGTCCCATACATTTTTGGTTGATACTATAATTTATTTATGTTTTATGTGTTAATTTGAAATTGAAAGATGGAATAGAATTACTTCCTTATGGTTATATTACATGTGAAATCTATCTAGAACAATTTTCCATTAAAAGATGGAATAGAATCACTTTCCTTGCACTTCCACATGGCTCTCTAATCTGCATGTTTACTATATTCTATCTCGTGTGCAGAATTCTTTGGATTATCATCTTAATTGTTTCTATATTCTAAGAAAACTAGTTCGGATAACTGGTTCTTTTAGGCTAGTTTACTGAAGTTTTTACTTTGTCCTTAATCCGTATAAAGATGATACATGTCTATGAGTCTCTTTTAACCAAGGTTAAGCTCGGCATTGACAGTTACGAGTTTCAAATGCAATGACTCAATTGGATGGTCTGCACTGTAACTGTAACAACTCTTGGCTATGCACAAGTTGTCCCTCAAGTGATTGCTTGAACCATTTCCAAGAATGAAGCACCGTATTCAAACCATTTCCACTTAATCAGCCCTACAGGAATGTGAGCTGTAGTGGCTCTGAAAATGACATGGTGTTGCAGGACAGCTTCTGGGAGGTAAAGACTCGTATGGTTCAACACTAACACCATTAAAAGGTTTTAACTGAGACACATGTAAACCGAATGAGTTTTGGTATCTAGAGGCAATTTTAATGTGTAAGCAACATGTTCATTAACCATGATGACAATTTTAATGTGTAAGCAACATGTTCATTAACCATGATGAAAAAAGGACCAAAATACAGCCTTCTTTGTCGTTCCAATGATTGGATATGTCTTGAAATCTCAAGATTGGAAGTCATAATATTTTAGATTTTGTGAAAAAATATATTTTTGGAGAATATTTGACTTGAATTGTGTTTGGTTTTAAATTGGATATATTTAAACACAATATTGATAGATTTGGTTTTATTTTAGAAGATTGTCTTTTAAAATAAGTAGGCATATATTTTTCTATAAATAGTGATTGTCTTATTCATAGAAAAATTGGAGAGCAGGTTTCTTGTACCAGATTGTGGGAAGTGCTCTCTCACCAAGAGTAGGTTATTCAGAACCGGATAAACAATATAAAAAATAAAAATAAAAGGCTCCCATAC
This sequence comes from Trifolium fragiferum, assembly GCA_954870985.1. NCBI lineage: Eukaryota > Viridiplantae > Streptophyta > Magnoliopsida > Fabales > Fabaceae > Trifolium > Trifolium fragiferum. The sequence continues at coordinate 17,799,623 of OX940793.1, read as the reverse complement.
TCGGATGACCATAAACTAAGGCATAACTACGACCATTTTCTTAATAATCCCGGTGAATGAGGAAATACCAACTCCGCTGGCCAGTGGCCACCATAGTTCCGCTGGTCCTAACACTGCCGCTGAAGAAAAGTAAAAGGGCAGAAATCATCACTTGAAATCGAAGAATGATGGGTCAGTTTTTAACTCAATTTGCTATGCTTAGTCAATGAATGTCAATTAAAAATGAAAATAAAGGAACAGTAAAGTCATGAATAAAATAAACAACTTTGAAATTTCTCGTCTCTGTTCGTAAGCTCATTCCACATTGGGTTGGTGAGAAATTAAATATTAATTTGGCAATGACGAAGACGCGCCCATCACTTTCCTTCTGAGTCACTCAGAGTCAGTATATTAATACTAGTTAGTTCATCTGTTTTCCTTCAACTACACAAGCTTCTTGGCACTGTGTACTGAATATTCAATATCATATTTTTTTTGCTTTCACCTCCGGTTTAATGTGGTTCGAGAGTGAGTTCTGACATCAAGTGGTTCCAGCCCACTTCCGATCACAGTTGCGGGAATCGAATCGTGGTCCTCCCTATTAAGTTTAGTGTCAATCACCACTGAACCAACTAACAATCGGTTATATTCAATATCATTTTTAGGTAACAAGTTATATATGCCATATCAGTTCGGTTAACATCTTTTTGGTATCTCATCAATGTTTTTCATTGCTTAATTGTTTAGTTGCTCAGCTTTGGATGTGGAATCTACACCGTTGACTTCAAGGAATTAAGCTTGAGCAACATACAACTTCCTTCCACTATAAAAAATCTAATAATTTACATGTATGTAATTCCATTTATTGTATCTTAATCTTAATTATTTAGATGCATTTTTATATTCTTATAAGTTATATCATAACAGTTAGGTACTATCAGTCTATCACCATGCCTAAGCGGCCCTTTGGGAGTATGTTGAGTGAACAAGATCCAAGTTCTTCAAAGGATTCTGATACCATTCAAACCTATAGAAATAGATATAGATATGATGTGTTCATCAGTTTTAGCGGTGTTGACACGCGTAACACCTTTGTTGATCATCTCTACGCTCATCTAGTTAGAAAAGGAATTTTCGTTTTCAAAGATGACAAACAGCTTCGTAAAGGAAAATCCATTTCACCCCAACTTCTACAGGCTATTAAAGATTCTCGGGTTTTCATTATTGTATTCTCAAAAAGTTATGCTTCCTCAACTTGGTGTATGGATGAAATGGCTGCTATTGCTGAATGCCTTACAAAACAAACTGTTTTCCCTGTTTTTTATGATGTTGATCCATCTCTTGTCCGAAAACAGAATGGACAGTATCGGATTGCCTTGCTTTTACACACCAACCGACTCAAATGTGATCCAGAAAGGGTTGATGGGTGGAAGAGAGCCATGACCTATATCGCTGGAATCGCTGGTTGGGATGTTAGGAATAAGTAAGTATAATCAAGCATGCTCTCTTTGTTGTTTTACAATTTTCACAAGGCAGTTGGAGTGTTCAATTTTGTTTGAGCAAGTTTTATCTTTTGTAGGGAAACGAATTGCACATTTTTATCAAAAACTGTTATATCCATATTATCTTACAATACATACATTTCGACAAGTTTATTTTCCCTTGTTTTCTTAGCCGATAAATTAGTGATGTTATTTCCCCCCCACCCACACTTTCAGGCCAGAGTTTGAAGAGATCGAAAAACTTGTCCAGGCTGTAATAAAAGCATTGGGTCATAAATTCTCAGGATTTGCTAATGACCTTATTGGAATCCAACCTCGTGTAGAAGCATTAGAAAGACTTTTAAATTTAACGTCAGAGGAGGATGGTTTTCGAGTTTTAGGAATATGGGGGATGGGTGGCATAGGGAAGACAACTCTTGCATCTGTCTTGTATGACACAATCTCACATCACTATCAATTTGGTGCTTGTTGTTTTATCGAGAATGTTAGCACAATTTATAGAGATGGTGGTGCTATTGCCGTGCAGAAACAAATTCTTCATCAAACTCTGAAAGAACAAAATCTGGATGCACTCAGTCCTTCTGAAATTTCTGGAATTATAATAAATAGGCTATACAACATGAAGCTCCTTGTAGTTCTTGACGATGTTGATCAATTTGAGCAACTAGAAGAATTGCACATAAATCCCAAATTGCTCCTCCAAGGAAGTAGAATAATCATAACCACTAGAGATGTGCATATTCTTGAATTGTATGGAGCAGATATAATTCACGAGGTTGAATTGTTGAACGATAATGACGCTCATGATCTTTTGTGTGGAAAAGCCTTCAAAAGTGATTATTCAAGAAACACTTTTGCAGAACTAATCCCTGAGGTACTTAAATATGCTCAAGGTCTTCCAATAGCAATTACAGTATTGGGTTCTTTCCTTTGTAACCGAGATATCTTGCAGTGGAGAGCTACATTAGACGGATTAAAAAATAATCCAGACAAAAGAATCATGAAAGTGCTTCATATGAGTTTTGAGGGACTACAGCCAAGAGAGAGAGAAATATTTTTGCATGTCGCTTGTTTCTTTGAAGGGGAAAGGAAGGATTATGTAAGGTGAATTCTACATGCTTGTGGATTGCAACCTGATATTGGAATTCCCCTCATCGCCGAAAAATCACTCATAACCATTAGAAACCAAATGATTTGTATGCATAAAATGTTGCAAGAGTTTGGGAAGCAAATTGTTCAAGGACAACATCTCGACGAGCCTAGATTCTGGAGTAGATTATGGCTTTATCGGGATTTTCGTCATGTGATGATGACCAGAACGGTAATTCATCTTTCTCTACTCAAACAACTTTTGCATATATTTCATTCTAAGCAGCATGCAAGTTCAATTCAAACTTGCTATTTTTTAGATATGAGACTGTGTTTCTACTCTCAACCAACCTTTTGGAACATATCCTTTTTAATTTAAATCATTTACTCCTTTTTTTGATATTCTTATTCTAAATTTTTCAGGAAGCAATAGAAACTAAAGCCATAGTTCTAGATCGAAAGGAGGATGGTTTCAAATTTAATAAGTTACAGGTTGAAGGTTTATCAAAAATGGAGCACCTGAAACTACTCATATTAAATCACAAGGATTTTTCAGGAAAACTCACATCCCTTTCAAATTTCCTATACTATTTTTCATGGAATGGTTATCCTTTCACCACTTTACCATCAAATTTTCAGCCATACGAGCTTGTTGAATTGAATATGCCGGACAGCAACATCGAACAATTATGGGAAGGCATCCAGGTGCTTTTTATTGACTCGAAATAAAATGTGCTATCAATTCCTTTAGTTAGAGGTCATACTGGTCATAGATATAATCAATTATTATGCATTCAATGCCATGATTTCTTTAGCTTTATACTATAAAATCTTGGTATCAATGCATGTAAGCTTACATGGCCTAATGGCATGGTCAAATCCACCAGGAAAAAACATTGATTGTTGTAATGCAAGTAAGCATAGATAAGGTATCATTATATATGATTATTTGAAAGTATACTAGAGCGAAATAATGAAATCCAGGTTTTAATTCAACGTACTAACATATTGATGGCCGATTCTTGGTTGACATGCAGTGTCTACCCTGTTTGAAAAGGATGGATCTGAGCAACTCCAAAAATCTGAAGATGACTCCATGTTTTGATGGAATCCTAAACCTGGAGCGGCTAGATCTTACAGGATGCATAAATTTGCTGCAGGTGCATCCATCAATTGGACTTCTTTCTGAACTTGTATTCTTGAGTTTGCAGAAATGTAGTAGTCTAGTCCACCTTGATTTTGGCAGTCCATTAAGACTATGGTCTCTGAGAGTCTTACGTCTCTCTGGTTGCACGAAACTGAAAAGCACTCCAGATTTCACTGGAGCACTAAATCTTGAGTACCTTGATGTGGATCAATGCAGAAGTTTATCCACATTTCATGGATCTCTTGCAAAGCTTAGAGTCTTAAGTTTGAGAGGCTGCAGAAAGCTTGTTAGACTATCTGATAGCCTTGATAAAATGACATCTCTGATAACTTTGGATCTATACGGCTGCATCAAATATCAATATCTGCATGTCAATTCTGCTATGGGATCTTTGATTTTTCTAGACTTAAGCTTTTGCAATATTTCTATAGTACCTGATGCTATTGGAGAATTAAGGGGTTTAGAGAGACTGAATTTACAGGGGAATAACTTTACTAGACTACCTTGTACCATCCAAAGACTTTACAGTCTAGCATATTTAAACTTGTCACATTGTCATAAGCTTCAATGTTTGCCTCCGGCTCCAACAAAAAGTGGTCCATCAAATTCAGTGGGAAGATATTTTAAAACGACATCTGGGTCTCGTGATCATAGATCTGGATTATATGTTTTTGATTGTCTTAAAATGGATGGATCCATGTGGAGATCCTCTATAGACCATCAATATGAATGGCTACGAAGACTATTTAAGGTGTGTACTGTGCCCCCTAGTTTGTTTGTCTACTCTGATTCTAATATATGCATGTGTTTTTTGATGATATACCGTTGGAATTCAAGTATGAGTGGTTAGTCAGGTTACATGTTTTGTACTCACACTTGAGGGGGAGGTCTATAGAATTCAAGTGTTAGTGGTTAATCTCACATCAAATAGAAATGAGATTAATAAATGATATATAAGAGAGGTGACCAATATAATCAAATGCACCCTGGACCCCCCAACATATAACTTGTACTGTCAAGGGACTCTAAATCTGATATTTAAATTTAAATCCACTTTATTGCCACATGCTTAAATATTAAGGCAGTTTTGGAAAGTGGCTTGATCTTTTAATCACCTCACAATTTTTATACATATATGGAGTTCCCCTTTATTCAATTGATCATGATTTATCAAGTAGCTTAGCAATCAAAATTACTCTCTAGCTCTAATATATGTGTCTACGTATTTTTTTTCTTCTGGTACAGGAATCTCGTCATTTTCGATGTGGCTTTGACATTATTCTTCCTTTTCCTTGTTGTGGTTCTGTATGTATTCCAATGTGGTTCGATCACCGATATAAGGGGGGTACAATGATAAGGATAAAGAACTTTGGTATGCACACAGATTGGCTTGGATTTGTCTTTTTTGTACAATTTGAGCTAAGATACCCAATGCGAAATTCTGCAAGTTCTCAACAACCTTTTCCGCTGCCATATCCTTTCTATCTTTCTTTTGAAAGTGAATACACAGAAGAACGCTTTGATATGCCACTTAATTTGGAATCAAACAAGGTTGATGGCTCAAAGTATGTTTGGACAATCTATATCTCTCGGGAACACTGCCATTTTGTGAAAACAGGAGCACAAATAACATTTAAAGCCCACCAAGGTTTGATTATGAATGAGTGGGGCTTCCACGTGCTAACTGAGGAGAAAGACATAAAAGGGTCAAACATGTCTGATTTATGGTGCTCGGCCAAGCTAAACTGGGAAGACATGGTGACAAGAGGAACACGACTACAGGTTGAGAGAGTGGAAGAAAGCAGCAACAACAACAGCAACATTGCTCCCAAAATCCAGCTTCCTTACAATTGGTTAGTATCTACTGAAGATGGTGTTGAGAATAATGAAGTTAAGGAGAAAGAAATTAATCTCTTTAATCTAGGCCTTTAGACAAGCATTCTACAGTGAAAAATAACGTAATATCTTCTCTGAGCCATGAGGTAATTATCTCTTAAAAGTCTTAATAATAAATTACCTTTGTTAATCATCCGTTACTATAATTGATGGTTCATAAAACAGTATCAATGACAGTGCATTCAACATTGGTCAACCAAGTCTGGCAGTGCATTCAACGTTATATTGACATATTTTTCATAATTTAATAATTGTTCTCTTCCGCCACTCCCTGCACATATGAAGATGTCAAATGGGAAATTGCATTGCATATTTGTTAATTGAACATATTTGCATTTTTCCCGGGCGATGCACTTTGTAACCATACGTGATTTTTTATCTTCGATTTAGATTGATATTCTAGCTCAATTGTTTTCTTTCTGTTCGTGTCTCAGCTTTCACAGCTAAACACCACTAGTTTAATTTATATGGACTGAAGTATGTCGAATGGTGCTACATGGACAGAAGCAATACAGTGCTGCCGGTTGAGAGGTTGAAAGTGTCTTAATACAATAATATAAATGTATGAACATTGTTTCTATGCCTTTTTTGTGTGTTTTGGATACAATGTTTGGCATAATTATGTATTTGTCATATGCTTTTCCTTTGAACACTTATATTTGGTTGATCTCATTTTTCAACAAGTTTAATAATATGTTTTTATTGGTTCATTTTGAATTGAAATTAGAACAAATTTCCATATTGGCATGCTTAGAATGTGTAAATCTTGATGTTTCGTATTATGATTCAATCTCCAAACATATTTAAGTATTATGCTTAAATTCATAATTCCTTCGTCTATTATGCAAGCCAAGGAAAATTACAAATTCAATTTGTTGCATGTTGGTGGATTATAGTGGCATCATCCCCCCCCGGTCGAGGTGGCGGCGGCCCTACCCAAACAACGCCTCCCCCCGGAGGTCGCGGTGGCGGAGACGGCGTCAGCTCCAACGCCAATTCTGGCGGCTCCAACAACAATTTCGGCAGAGGAAGTGGATTTATCATGCCAAACATGTCCAGTTTCATGACAAACAACAACTTTAACGGTGGGATCGGTCATGGCAGAGGAGATCCAAACAACTTTACCAACTTTTTTGGGTCCGGTTATGGCTACCCACTTGATGGTGGTTACAGTCACTTAGGAGGTGGAGGTCAAAATAACTCTCTTCAGGTTAATGTTCAGAAACTGGATGGCTCAAACTATACTGAATGGTCCCAAACTGTTCGACTTATTCCTAAGGGCTATGGGAACATTAAGATCAGTATATTGTTTCTTAAGTTCTATGGGGACATCAAGGTCGGTATATAGAGAATTAGGATCAGGGAGATATTTACCTGTCTGAGTCAGTTGACTTTCACTCGGTTCAGATTCTTGGTTGAGTTGAGGAATAGGGTCTTCTACTACTTGATCATTGTTTCTTCTGGCATAAATTTTGCCTTTCCAAATAGGATTTCCTTCCTCAAATCTATTTTTTTATTTCATTATAAGGATCTTTATCTGGTGCATTTTGATTAATTTCAGAAAAAACATTTGTTTGATCTTTGTTTTGATTTGTTGCCTTAGATGTTGATTGATCCTTACTCATGGAAGGAGTAGGTTCATCTAATATTTTTAAGGCATTTTATTTAGGTGCAGATGTACATGGAACAAAATTATGTGATATATACACATCTTCTGAGATAATTAAGTTTTCAAATAATTCAAGAGAATCTTCATTTGTTTTCCCCCCTTGAAGATGATCATTACCAAAAAAAGGTTTGTTTTCAAAAAAAGTAACATCCATTGTTACAAATATTTTCTTTGTATTAGGATCAAAACATTTATAACCTTTTTGAGTGGATGAATACCCAATAAAAACACATTTGATTGCACGGGGTTCAAGTTTACCAAGATGCTTGTGTTTGTGAACAAAAGCTGTGCATCCAAATATTTTAAGTGAAAAATCAGATAGAACCGAAGCAATAGGAAAATATTTCAAGAAACTTTGCAAAGGAGTTTGAAATTTTAAAACACGGGATGGCATACGGTTTATTAAATGTGCAGCTGTCAAGACAGCTTCACCCCATAAATACTTAGGAACACTGGTAGAGAAGAGTAGTGCTCGAGCAACTTCAAGAAGGTGCCGATTTTTCCTCTCTGCAATCCCATTTTGTTGGGGTAGTTAACACATGAACTTTGATGCACAATTCCATTTTCAAGAAAAAATTTTCCAACAATTTTATTAAAGAATTCAGTACCATGGTCAATTCTAAACACTTGTATTTGGGTATTAAATTGTGTCTGCACCAATCTACAAAATTTTTGAATTATTTGACCTACCTCAGATTTTTCTTTCAACAAGTATACCCAACAAAGCGGGTGGCACTTGCTCAGTTGGCACTTGCTGACTAAGCGGGTGTAGGCTGTTGGTCAGGGGTTCGATCCTTGATAGCAACAAATGTAGTATTTTCTTTGTAAATAAGTTGGTGGTACTTATAAACCATCAACTTTTGTGAAAAAAAAAAAAAAGTATACCCAACAAAGTCTAATATGATCATCTGTGAATGTGATAAACCATTTTTTATTAGATAAAGTACTTGTTCGATTAGGCCCCCAAACATCACTATGAATCATTGAAAAATGTTTTGAAGGTTTATAAGATTGAATTGGAAAAGAACTTCGATGATGTTTAGCAAACTCACAAACCTCACATTGAAGCGAAGAAATGTCTTGTTCAACAAAAAGTTTAGAAAACAATGAACTTAAATACTTAAAACTAGGATGGCCTAATCTTAAGTCAGATTTTCTGCCAATGGACATAAGTCAGATTTCCCAAATCCCTCTCTTATTGAGGAACAATCCGAGGACAAGTACAAGTGAGTGTTTACTGAAGACGGGAATTATACAGTTAAATATGACTACAATGCCATTATTCAATGGAACAAGGATCAACAACTAGGTACCTCCAATTGGCAAAAGTTATTATGCTTAAGCATTATACTTATGTAGGGTGCATAAGTGAATATTAGCCACCAGATCCCTCAGACACGTGTAATGATCACAGCCATCACAGAAATTAACGGAAATTTTCACACGCGGGTAACGGTTTTCTCCACACAGTTGACGGAAGTTCACACGCAGCTAACCAATCTCTTCTCCAACGACATCCGGCGCCGAAATCATCATCACCGTCTCCGGAATCATCATCTCCGTCACTGATTCCATCATTCATCGCCATCGCCGCCACGTTGCTGGAATCACGTTAAGGTTGGTGTTGCACAGAAATTGATTTCAAATTTGATTTTGATTATTATGTTTGTTTCTCTATTTGATTTAATTTGTGGATGCTTGTGGTTATTTTTTGATTTTCATGAGGAGGTATAGGAATCATTACCTTGTTGATTTTTTGCTGGTTTGATGAGGTATATTAATTGTTGCTGTTGAAGATGGTAAAACTAACACTAACACACAACAACTTGTAATTAGTACTGATTGTGATGTAACTGATGTTAATAGCATTGGTGTTATGGAAGATGATGATAAAATTTTGCAGGGACTGTGTGTGAAATTTCTAGAGCTGGAGCAAGACATGAGATTACATATTAGTTTCTATGATAATAATTTTAGGAATGTTTAATTGAAATTCATATGCAATAATTTTAGGAATGCTTAATTGAAATTCATAATTTTATGAATTTGAAAAACTATAATTGAAATTATGGTTTGAGGTATAGGAATCATTAGCTTGTTGGCACTGTGTTACATATGATTCTTAATAACTGGATTATTAAACTATTAGTAGTGGTTGTTGGTCTTGCTAGATATTGTTGTTGTGAGTTTGCATATTTGGCTGCACGTGTACTCGTCTTTGTGAAACCCAAAAGGGTTTGGTCCTGGTTGACGACCTCATCAGTGTCGTGTTTTGTGTTGTTATCTGGTTCGAAGACTTTTTTTAAATTTTTAAATGCAATCGAGATGGAAACTTTTTTTTATTTTTTCTGAGGTCATTGCCTCGATTAACAGATATGTGTCATCACGACTTCGGCGCTTCGATATGTGTTAGATCAAGAGTTCGGTAAAAGGGGGAAATCCATGGTTACTAATTAAAGCCAAAATATTTAAGGCATTAGTAAATCCTCCTAGAGCCAATAAATTGGTTACAAGCAGCTTGTAGGTAGAATGTCGAGGTTTTAGCTTTTTTTCATTCACCCATTGTTGAAGAATGTTGCATGTTTCTTTTGTTCTATTAATATTTGAATCAACAAACACTATGTATGGAATGAATAATCCTTTCCAGTATTGTGCCCAGTTTTTCCGGATTAGAAATCACACTGAGACTGATGACAGTAAATTTTAAACCATGACTGTGTCATAGTTGTAGTGTTTGCCATGTTATTGACTGGTAGTACTCATCACCACTCTTTTGGATTTTGGTGTATAATTGATAATTTCTTTATGACAGACTCTTGATCACATAAGTGGTGGGCAATTGGGTCTTTGATTCTCAGTACTGCACGAGCGAGTAACTACAAGAAAAACTCTCCAGGTACAGGAATAAGAAGACAATGTTAAACTTTGGGAGCAAAATCAAGGTAAATATAGAATGAACTAGTTACAAGAATGTAATATTGTTTAAGCTGTGTTGGTAGGAATTGATAATTGGATTAACCTAATCCAATGCTCATTTTACTTTCTCAATGCAAAACCAAATTCTACATGCTTAATGTTTAATGTCGATGAAATTTAAGTGGATTCATTTTGTAACCTCCAATGAATTGTAATGTTGATTAATTTTTGGGCTGTAGGTCTTCATAGTAGTGGATTAATTGTAATGTTTCATTAGCAGCATGATCATCATTATTGTCATATGCTTTAAATTATATGCAACCATAATGATTGTTAAATGGTTTCAAGATGTTATACCTTGAAACCATGAATATAGTGAAATGGTTTCAAGAACAACAATTGTCCATGTAAATGATTTTTAAGTACACTACTTTATGCATGTTACTTTGCTTGTTGTTCCAGTGGTTAGCTTAATTTTAAATGATATTTGTTTATAGGGATTGTTGCTGTTTTTAATGGATTCGACGCCAACTTCATCTGAAATTGTCCCATTGTCTGTTGTTGATAGTTCAAACACACAAGCTGATAGTTCAAGAACACTTCCTGATACTTTTCAATGTTACTCTCCTACTAAAAAAGAAACTTGGGAGTCTCTTGTTTTTAAATCTGTTGAAGATGTTGAAATTTTTTATGGTGATTATGCATTTAAAAGTGGGTTTTCAATTCGGACTTTGTTGAGATCAAAAAAGAATTCACAGAATAAGCCATCTGATAGATTTCACTATCTACGTTATGGTTGTAACAAACAAGGTTACAAGAAAGGAAGTTTGCTGGATCCGAAGAACAAGCCAAAATCAGAGAGTCCTGTTGTTGTTGAATTTGAGAAAGTAAAAGAAAAAGCAGAGGAAAGGGTTGGTTGTACAGCTGCGACTTTTTTAAAGTTGGTTGAAACTCTGAATGTCTATAAGATATATAAATGGGATGTGGCCCATTGTCATCAGTTACATAAACCAGAGCATGGACGTTACTTGAGATCATTTAGGGAAGTTAATGAAGTGCAACGACAGCTCGCTGTAATAAATTCTAATGCTGGAATGTCAATGAGAACTTCTTATGAAGTCATGGGTCAGGGTGTTGGAGGCACATATAACTTGCCTTTTCAATTTTCGGATTTAAAAAATTATTTGATGACAATCCGTTCGAAAGAGATGGTGGTTGGTGAGGCAACTGTGATTCAAGAATTTTTTATAAATGAAGCTTTGTCGAAACCATCCTTTTATTATGATATTCAAGTTGATGCAGCAGAAGATATAGCTAGTATTTTTTGGGCAGATGGGATTATGCAGCTTGATTATGCTTTATTTGGTGATGTTATAAGTTTTGATACAACTTATCGAACCAACAATCAGTATCGCCCTTTAGGTTAGTTTTTTGAACTTCTACCAGGTTAAAAATTATTGTTTTTATTCCATTATGTTATATATTATGTTGCCATGAATAGTCTAGGTAAGTTGAATATGTTGAAACCATTTACCAATAATAATGGTTCCATTGTATATCATACCGAAACCATTTATCATTACTAATGGTTTCACTTGATAACATGTTGAAACCAAAATAGCCCTTTTATGGTTTCAGTAATTTTTATAATATAACTGAAACCATAATTTTGATATCTGCATTTATGTCTTTTATACTTGAACCCATACTTGTCTGGTATAATATACCTGAAACCATAAGTGTGGCTGAATGGTTTCACTGCATTTATTTCTGAAACCAAAGTAGCCCTCTTATGGGTTCAATGAAACAATGCTTACAAACTAGCAGGAACAATTGTTGTGTGTCCTTTTTGTTGCTCCATTTTATATTTCAATGATAGTGTGACATTTGTTTGATGGTTTCGGTACTCAACATCATTAATTATAAGTAGCAGTTACTAGAAATTATGGATTCAATTTATCCTTATGTAATTATGATTGATCCTTGCAGTACATGTTCCTGCTGATAGTGTGGCAAAATGGTTGTTTTATTTGGTTTTAAGCTGTTGTTTTGAGTAATGTTTTAATCTTAGCTGTTTGTGAATTCAAAACCAATGAGAAACCATAAGTGTGGCTTAATGGTTTCACTGGATATGTATCTGAAACCAAAATAGCCCTCTGATGGTTTCCCTAGCTTTTAATTATCTGGGGATTATATGTTTATTATAATATACAATGTAGGACATTGGTAAACCATTTAGCCATAGTTATGGTTTTATTTGTTAACATGTTGAAACCATTTAACCACATCAATGGTTTTGAAATACTGTAACTTTTATATATGCATTTTTTTCTTGATTTGGTTCATTTACATTTCAGCTGCATTCATGGGCTTTGACAATCATCGGACAAGTGTTTTATTTGGTGCTGCCCTTTTGTATGATGAGACTTCAGCAACTTTTGATTGGTTGTTTACGACTTTTTTGAAGTGTATGTCTAATAAGAAACCACAATCCATATATACGGATCAGGCGCCTGCGTTGTTGAAGTCAATTCCTAATGTTTTTGAGGGTGTTTTCCATGGACTTTGCTCATGGCATATGTCAGAGAATGCAAAGAAAAATCTTGGGTCTCGTGCAAATTCTGCGTTTTTCAATGAGTTCAATTATTTGATTTCAAATGTTGAGACTGAATCGAATTTTGACTACAACTGGGATCAGATGATGAAAAACTGCTTTGATGGAAGGCCAACTTCTGACTTTAGTTGGCTTGTTCAAACACACAGGAATCATATGCACTGGTCTTCAGTTTGGGTCAAGTCACATTTCACAGCTGGTTTGAAAACGACCCAATTAAGTGAGTCCTTTAATGCTTTTCTTCGTGGTTTTCTGCAACCTGACCATTCACTAGTTCAATTCTTTAGCCATTTTAATATCATGGTTCAGAGATTGAGGGATAAGCATGCTGAGTTGGACTTCAAGGCTGCAAACACTAGATCAAAAAACAATTATCCCAACAGTCAACTGATGCGGTCTGTTGTAAACAAGTACACCCCAGTTTGTTTTGCATTCATTCATAGGCAGTTTGATCTTTCCTTCAAATACTTCTATGAAGAGGTCACAACTCAATGTTCTGCCTTCAACAAGGTTTTCAAAGTTTTTACAATTGAACAGCTTGATGAACCTGAGGAAGTAGGTGGTGCTAATTATGATGATGATGCTAATGATGGGCTTTCAGATCGCGATTTTTTGGATGAAGAAATTTCTGAAAACCTTTCCCCAAATTTTGAACAGCATGATCGACTTGATGAAAGGGTTGTGATAATTGATATTAGGAGCAAACATATTAGTTGCACATGTCGTATGTTTGAGAACAGGGGTTTTTTATGTCGACATGTTTTCAAAATATTGGAGTTTTTAGGTGGTTATGTGCAATATCATAGTTTGAAGACGATACCTGCAGAATATGTGTTAAAGCGTTGGACTAGAGATGTGCGTCATTCGATTGATAAGCTGAAATCTACCATCAATGTTGGCACTGAAGGCACGACTCAAGCACAACGATATCAACAAATTTGTGCTGTTACAATCCAGCTTTGTACACGTGTTTGTGCAGATCCCGAGGCTTCTCAAGTTTTTCTTAGTGGTGTACTTGAAGCTGGGAAAAAGGCAGAGGAGTTGCTTATGTCTAAAGGATTTCAATCTTTTCTTTTGAAATATGTTTTTTATCTTGGCTGTCTGTGTGTTATAACTGAAACCATAAGTGTGGCTGAATGGTTTCACTGTATTTATTTCTGAAACCAAAGTAGCCCTCTTATGGTTTCAGTTATAGTGTGGCATTTGTTTGAGGGTTTCAGTATTCAATTTATCTGCACAATGATTGATGAAATGTTTGATAATTGTATAGGTATTCATACAGAACCATCTTCTGTGACGCCATCTAAGTCTTCCAATACAGCTACTGTCGGTGAACCATCTGATGGGGTAAAGTCTACTGCTCCAAAGTTCAAAGTAAGACCAAATCCAATTAGATCAAAGAAGCGAATGAAAAGTGATTATGAAATTGCTAGAGAACGCCAGAAAATGAAATTAGAGCGGAAGAGACAACAAAGAGAGGATGAGGCTTTAAAGGGAAAAGAGGCTACTGATTGATATATTTACATTTGTTTTGTTTTTTTTTTCTTCATGTTATCAGTTTGTACTAGAGTTTGTTACAAAACCACTAGACTTGTAGGAATCGTACTTCGTCATTTCATGTTTTTTGTTGGTATGTATTGATGATTATAAGATATCGATCATTAGACATATATTTTATTTGTATTAGATAGAATCATTATATCTATTGCTATTTAGACTGCTAATAGGTTGATGAAACCATTATGTACATCAAATGGTTTCCAGATGTTATTTAGTTAAACCATTACTATTGTTAAATGGTTTCCAGATTTTATCCACTAAAACCATTAAGTGCATCAAATGGTTTCCAGATGTTATCCACTGAAACCATCAATAATGTGAAATGATGTTGACATAATAAACTCATATTATCAAACATGTCGAATAACTAAATGTAATCAAATAAACTCATAGATTATTGTTATTATACAAATAATCAAGACTATTGATATTATATAGATTATTTTGATATCATCATTTATGTCTGTTATACTTGAACCCATACTTGTTTGGTATAATATAACTGAAACCATAAGTGTGACTGAATGGTTTCAATGTATTTATTTCTGAAACCAAAGTAGCCCTCTTATAGTTTCAATGAAACAATGAATATTTATATACGTATTTTCATATATCATATAAGTAATTTTTTTTAAAATCAAATATACAGTAATAATTTCTTTAAAAAAATCTCTATATTTAAATATTATTGAAAAAGAATCTTTTATCAAAACCATTATTATTGTTGAATGGTTTGGGAAGACATAATTAACTCATATTATCAAACATGTCGAATAATTAAATGTAATCAAATAAAATCATAGATTATTGTTATTATACAAATAATCAAGACTATTGATATTATATAGATTATTTTGATATCATCATTTATGTCTTTTATACTTGAACCCATACTTGTTTGGTATAATATAAATGAAACCATAAGTGTGGCTGAATGGTTTCACTGCATTTATTTCTGAAACCAAAGAAACCCTCTTATGGTTTCAATGAAACAATGAACATTTATATACGTATTTTGATATATCATATAAGTAATTTCTTTAAAAAAATCAAATATACAGTAATAATTTCTTTAAAAAAATCTCTATATTTAAATTTATCAATTTGATAGCTTTTGAAGCTTGTTTTTTATACAGTGAAAGCATTGTTATTGTTGAATGGTTTCAAGAACGATTGTCTGGAAGCATTAAATTTTAGTGAAACCATTGGGCAGAATGATTTACAAACTACATTCTCATGTGTGTATATTCTATGGTACGACTAAAGTAGAGATTGATTAAGAATTAAATTTTACCAGAGTAACTCAATAAAAGAAAAAACTAAATTTCATTATCTACAAAGAGCAATTCATTAAAACTAATCATTAAATTGAACCTAATTTGTCCAAAAAAAAAAAATTAAAACAATCCATAAATTCATTAACAGAGGGTTTTTGTCCTAATGACCAGAAGCTAACAAACTATGAAAACAACCATATGAAAAGATGTTGAAACCATTTTGCAATACTAATGGTTTCAAGATAAAACACCTTGAAACCATTTAATAGTACTAATGGTTTCTAACAGAACAACTTGGCATCTTTTGAAGCAGCTGTTCATAGTATGAAGTTGCTAGCTTTTTCACTTCATCTTTGATGGAATTGCTTGGGTGGCTTAAGATTGCTGAACATATATCGATCCGAAGATCCATAATTTTTGCAACCCTTCCATGTTTTTTGAGTCTGGACCAACCTTTGAAAGATTGCATTTCACCTCCCCATTCAGCTAAAAACTTCATGCAGAATACACCACAATTGTCTGAATCAATCTGTGTAGGAACCTTTGGTGTATCCCAAGTGAATGTGATGAATTCGAAAGGCATTTTCATTTTCCTTTGCATATATAATTCAGCCACAAATGCTTCTACCTCATTCACCCAGACATCAAATAGCTTCTTGTATGAGGTGGCTTCACCATCCTTGGTTTCCAATTTCTCTCCTAAACCCGTCAAGCTGTTCAGGAATTGGAATTTGTGGTGTTTGAGGTTGACAACGAAGCAGACATAATGGCTTCCTGGGTTGCCAACTATTGCTGGTGTCATGATCTGTTCCATCATGTCAAACATAGTATTAAAAGGAAATCATATCTAAAATCACATTATTTAACTAAATTTATAATACTAAAATCATCATCATACCTATGTATCTGAAAGGTTTTGAAGAGAGACTTACGTATTCTAGCTTTGTAGGGTCAATGGCCTTCCATTCCATGTATTTGAATTGGTTGAGTCTCTCGAGGAATCTCCAGCATGCAATATTTCTACTTACAGGAGGCATTCTTTCCTGGTCAAACTAGTTATATAAAATGAGCAAAATAAATAAGATTATGTAAAAAGATTGTAAATTCTTAATATTAATGGATTGTGATATATACATAATTAACTAATGGTGTCACCAGTTTTGTCATGCTACCCTGTTGATCCCAATTCAGACAATTAACCCAGCTATTTATGACCAGGCATGACACCCATTCATCCTTTTGAAGGGTCCATAAAGCATCTCTTTGTAGAGAATAAGAATGAGCCTTGTCGTTGGAGCAGTACATAATTTCATACCTATATAATAATTAAGCATTTAGTATTGGTATTAATATTTAATCTGAGAACAGTAAAGTAAGCTACACTTATGGTTTCTCATTAGAACCTATACAATAAGTAAGGCCAAATAATTAAAACCTAGTGAAACCATAAGAGGGCTATTTTGGTTTCAGATACATATCCAGTGAAACCATTAAGCCACACTTATGGTTTCTCATTGGTTTTGAATTCACAAACAGCTAAGATTAAAACATTACTCAAACAACTGCTTAAAAACCAAACAAAACAACCATTTTGCCACACTATAAGTAGGAACGTGTACTGCAAGGATCAATCATAATTATTGTTTCACTTATAATTGATTATCTTGAGTTTTGAAACCATCAAACAAATGCCACATTATAACTGAAACCATAAGAGGGCTACTTTGGTTTCAGAAATAAAGACAGTGAAACCATTCAGCCACACTTATGGTTTCAGTTATATTATAAAACCTAGTGAAACCATAAGAGGGCTATTTTGGTTTCAGATACACATTCAGTGAAACCATTAAGCCACACTTATGGTTTCTCATTGGTTTTGAATTCACAAACAACTTAAAAACCAAATAAAACAACAATTTTGCCAAAAAAAACCAACATGACTATAATTGATACTCATCACACTTACACTAAGATAAATAAGAAACAGTTTTTCACTTACTCATCAAGATCCGGGCTCCAAGCATATGTTGACAAATTTTTCTGCAACTCAGTTGTAGTAGACTCGTGGACAGCGTCATCATATGGACTTTCAAGGTATTTTGATTTCTTCACCACCCGTCGACGCTCAGGGTACGTCCTATCAGAATAAAGCATATTATGCCTCTTTCTTTTCTTTGGTGTGACATTGTCGATGTCAATTATTTCATCTGGCCTCATTGTCTTTAATGGAGTTGCACTGTGAAATAATATTACATAATAGTGTTATTTTTTGCAGAATTTAAATAATATTACAATTATCACACTGTTTGATTCTTACTCTATGACAATGTCTGAGTCACATCCTGTAGACTTCTCCCCATGCAACACATTTGGTACCAACACTAGCGCACGACATTGATTGGGTACTTCAAAATACTGTGGGTACTTCAAGATTGTTTCATGTGTGGCTGAATCTGTGTCCTGTGACACTGAAACTTGTTTTACTTGAGCATCTTTATTCAACCTGAAACAATCAAAACAAGATTTTAGTTTTCAAACATCTCATATGAAAATCATTTGACAAACGCTTTTAAAGTTATGATTTCTTACTCTGCATAAAAAAACTCAGGAAACTTCAACATAGTTTCCAGTGTCGCTGAATTAGTCCCCTGTGACACCTAAACATTTTTGTTAGAAGCTTCAGCCCCATCAAAAAACTCTGGAAACTTCAAGATAGTTTCCTGAGTTAATGTGAGGCCTGCATTCAGTGTCAGCTTCACTGAATGATCAGTGATATTGCATGCTGCCGTCACTGCATCATCAATGATTTTGGGAGCGATCTCATCGTCTTCATCATCGTCTTCATATTTGTCATGTTCATTGGGTGTCAGTTTCATTGAATCATCAATGATGTTGCATGCTGCCGGCACTGCATCATCAATGATATTGGGAGTGATCTGATCTTCTTCATCGTCGTCCTCATCCTTGTCATGTTCAACATTATCATTGTCATCCTTGTCATTAGTATGATCAATGCTTTTGGCATCATTGTCATCCTCTTCATCATTATCATTACTTAACTTGCATTATTGAATTTTCACAAAGTCACAACACAACTCCTAATCATAAAGCCTAAATTGGGAAACATGACACATTCAATTCAAAAGCATAGATGACTACTTTGGTTTCATATACAAAAGTAGTGAAACCATTAAGTCACACTTATGGTTTCAGTTATAATATTTTTATGTTGAATACAATAAGAATATGTATTGGAAACAATAAGAGGGCTATTTTGGTTTCAGAAACAAATACAGTGAAACCATTAAGTCACACTTATGGTTTCAGTTATATTATTTATGTTGTATACAATATGAATAAATATTTTGAGCAAAGGTCCTGAAACCATTAATTGGTTTATAATTGTTAAAATTAAATGCAGTACCTCTCTCCTGCTTGAGTTCTTTTTCCGACATCATCATCATCATTCAACCTGGAAATCATTAGTGTGATTTGTTTTAGCACTTGACATAATAAGCTAAACTAATGCAGCAATATTGAATTTTCATAAAAAGTTAAATTAAATGTAGTACCTTCCAGTTTCAGGTACAATACCAATATTAGAACTTTTATTCCTCCCAGTTTCAGCTTCTGTTTCAATTGGATTATCTTTTCCAGAAGTTCCGGCATTTGCCTCAGTTATTCTTCTTTCCAATGTTTCTGCGGTTTTTGTATAGATATTTATACAAGACCTACAGTGAGTAAGATACATCTCTGCCTGCAAGGACAATCACAAGTGAAACCATTAAGAAACATTTATGGTATGATTTCCAATATTTTATGTTCAATTAGCATTTGAAAAGAAAAGACAGTACATGAGAATCAATAACAATCACCTTAGACAGTGGACATGTGTCTGCATCAAAGCACAATACAATCGGACTTCCTGCGGTTCTGTTCAGACTTGGTAACCCAGCTGTGAGTCCATTATCAAGTCTTGTTACCCCGGCTGTCATTCCATTCTCAAGTCCCATAATATCATGGATCTTTTGAAGTTCTTGGTTTGCCATCTTGACATCCCAATCACGGAGTGATGGCCGATTGTATTTCCCTGTCAAAAATGGGCTTCTTTTCCCCCTTTTCTTCATGTAATTAATCTGCAACAATTAGTTAATATTGTGTCACATCACAACTCCCAAGCATAGATCATAAATTGTACTTTTTACAAGTAGGACTAGAGTGAACATTACTAGGTGATTCACATTCAAATCAAAAACCAGAGTTGGCTACTTTGGTTTCAGATGTATAACTATTGAAACCATTAAGCCACAGTTGTGATTTCAGTTATAATATTTGTATGTTGAATAGAATTTGAATATTTAATGGAAACCATTATAGGCCTATTTTGGTTTCAGATGCAAATACAATGAAACCATTAAGACACACTCATGGTTTCAGTTATAAGATATAAGATATAAAAGATAATAACAGCAATTAGCAAATAAACATAGGTTATTGCAATTAGTTATCAGATATATTATGCACTGTTGTGTATGTAAAATCATTGAGGGGAGATCATTACCATTGAGAAGTGGAAGTCTGCTAGTGGATTCAAAACGTGTGGAGATTGCAGGCCTTTTTTCATATAGTCCAGAACATGTGAGCACCAGTTATATGAAGATACTTCAGCTGGATCTTCCAAAATATCTGCATACTGGAGAGATACATTGCCTCTATTAGTTGGGCACAAAATGTTGTGAATGATGTAACAAATTGCACCCTTCACCCATGTTCTAGGTTTCTCTGTTGTCTTCAGTGAGTTTTCCAATTCCACAACTTTCACAATTGGAGAATAATCTCCAATCAATCCTAATTCCTTCCTCAACCTTTTAATTGCTCCATCAGAGCAAAGGTCAGTGTTTATTTTCTTTCCAGCCGTTGGAAGTTCATAGACTCTATGCACATCATCCTCTTTCAACATCAGAACCTCTGTATCACTAAGCCTTATCCACATATGCTCATGTTCAAATCTCTTGACAACCCAATCCACAAAAAAAGGTGTGGATCCTTTTCCAGTTGCATATATGCATTATCCCTCCAAAGCCACACTCGTGTAGTTGGTCAATTATTTCCTGTTTCCTTTTTTTGGCATTTACTGAATGCATAAGTTCATAGACCTTAGGTACACTCATCTTATGCCTCAGTCTTGCATCCGCATCAGGATCTTTTTTCACAATAACTTGTTTCACATTTTCATCACCCGAGCTTGCTTCATCAGAATCTTGTGCTTCCATCTGTGCTCTCTTTTTACGACCACGAGATGTAGAAGCAATGCTTTCACCACCTTTTGTCTGTTCATTCTTTTTTGATTCTTCTTTTTGCCACTTCCCCGCTCCTTTTTTTTATCACTACCAGATAACGAATCATTGTTATTCCTTTTATCCTCATCCGACGGTGTCAATCCAATACTAAATGATGGCATTTGCTGTAGTTCCTTTGATTCTTTCACCTGGATCAAAGGAAACTATTAAGTATGGTTTCATATGGCAGAAAATAAGTTAAATACTCTAAGTTTTTCATATCATGGCAGAACATAAGTTAACTAGTCTAAGTATAAATTAAATTCATTGAAACCATAAGAGGGCTACTTTGGTTTCAGAAACAAATACAGTGAAACCATTCAACCACACTTATGGTTTCAAGGCCAAGTTACACTAAAATATTTTTATCTAAATTACATATGCAGAGAATACTCTATCACTAGATTCATCCAATCACATATGCACTTAAAAAGAGTAACATTAATACAAACTAACTTAAAAAATATACGCAAACATAACGACCTGTGCGGATGCAAATTTATTAGTTACATAAATATAGTAGCCATTTATATTTGAAAAACACAATTTACTTAAGACAATTAAAATGTATATTTTTTTAAGTTTGCAACAAAAAGTCAAAATCTAAAAAATTTCTTAATACATTGAAACCATAAGAGGGTTAATTTGGTTTCAGAAATAAGTACATTGAAACCGTTCAGCCACACTTATGGTTTCCATGAAAACAAACAGCAATGCTTAAACCAAATTAACATGTAAAACAATCAGCAAAGCAATCACAATAGAAAATCATACATCAAACTCTCACATTCAAATATGATAAAACAGGTATAAATGGAATATGTATTAAGAAAACAAGTGATTGAGGCCATGTCTTGCAGCAACAAACTCTCACATTTTTGTATTTGAGTCATAATCAACTAATTGGGAAATTGTCTCATTCTCTAGGGAAGTTTACTAGTTTGTATAGCAGTTTCTTCCCTTTTATGTTTGTGACTTGACCTAGTTTGCAAGCATTTTTCATGGAAACCATAAGAGGGCTATTTTGGTTTCAGTGATAGCCTAGATCAAAAAAATAATTACTAGCATCAAATGGTTGTGCTGTAAAATGTTCTGAAACCATTTCCAAGTAATATATACAATTTTTAAACTAAATCATTTCAGCATATGATTTCCCCCAAATCAGAAGTTAGGTTTACACACATGCAATTACTTTACAAACTAAACAAATCAATTTCCAACTAATAGATAAACTTTCAAAACCATTAATGAAGTTCAAACTTGTTTTGTTTTCTTCTTTTTAGTATGTGCAAGTGTATCGTTGATGATGATGCTTTCTTTGCGTAGTGATGGTGAACACTGCTTTCGTTCCATGGTGATGATGAACAGTGATGATGACGATGATGATGGTGACGATGATGACGATGATGCTTGCGGCGACACTGATTATGTTGTTTTTCGGTGACGGTGATGATGATGTTGATTCCGGCGAAGGCGATGACGAAAATTGTTGTTGGTTTTGGACAGGAAAGCGACGTGTATGAAGAAATGGATGATAACCGTTAGTTGAGTTGATGAGGGAAGCAGGTGTATCAGCAAATGGGTGAGGTGGGCGAAAGAATTGTGTTGGGCTGGGCTTCGCTTATGCACGCTGCATAAGGATTCCTTATGCACAGTAACCGGACCCCGAAAATTGTTTTTTCTACCCCAACATTTATCTCTTTACCCCTACATTTTTCATAATATTCCCATTTTATCCTTTGTTTAAAATATAATTTTTTACAATATTTTTTTTAAAAGTGTTAAAATTGGTAAAAAGTGTTCCATAATTTTTTTATCGATACCGGAACACTTTTTAAAAGTGTTCCGGTTTATATTTGTGCTAGAAAACATATTTTATTGATACCGGAACACTTTTAAAAGTGTTCCGGTTTGTATTTTTCCCTATATTTTAATGATACCGGAACACTTGTAAAAGTGTTCTGGTTTGTAATTTTGTCTATATTTGGTTGATATCGGAACACTTTTAAAAGTGTTCCGGTTTGTATTTGTGCTTTTATTGATACCGGAACAGTTTTCAAAGTGTTCCGATTTGTATTTCTGTCTGTATTTTATACCTACCGGAACACTTTTAAAAGTGTTCCGGTTTGTATTTGTGCTCTTATTGATACCGGAACAGTTTTCAAAGTGTTCCGGTTTGTATTTCTGTCTATATTTTATACCTACCGGAACACTTTTAAAAGTGTTCCGGTTTGTATTTATGCTTTTATTGATACCGGAACAGTTTTCAAAGTGTTCCGGTTTGTATTTCTGTCTATATTTTATACATACCGGAACACTTTTAAAAGTGTTCCGGTTTGTATTTGTGTGTAGAAAACATGTTTTATTGATACCGGAACATTTTAGAAAGTGTTACGGTTTATATTTATGCCTAAAACATATTTTGTTGATATGAGAACACTTTTAAAATGTTCCGGTTTGTATTTGTGCCTAGAAAACATATTTTATCGACACCACACCACTTTCTATTTGTGCCCAAAATATATTTTTTTATACCGGAACACTTTGTAAATTGTTCTGGTTTGTAAAAAATCACAGAGGAGGCGACACCACGGCGATACATCGATGGCGAAAAATCGACACACTACTTTCGCAAAGTATTATTATAAATTATGACAAACCGAAACAATATTTTCTTACCGCCGTTCATGGGTGTGCATGCACAGATCCCGAAAAGGTTGAAAAAAATATCATAAACGACAACAATTTCATATTTTATTTGCAAATCGAAACACTTGTAAAATTAACATACCGGAAAAAAAATACCTTACCGGAATAGTGTTTCAGGGGGTACAATTTTCTAAACATGTTGGGGTAAAAAGATAAATGTAGGGGTAGAAAAAAATGATAACATAATGAATAATAAAATATAAAAAAGTAAAGTAAGGGTAAAATGGGAATATTTCAAATTATGTTGGGGTAAAGAGATAAATGTTGGGGTAGAAAAAAGAATTTTCCCGGACCCCCTCCAATCAAAACAACCTACAACATATATGGAAGAAAATTTGGTCTATTCAAACCATTCTCAGGCACCAAGTGTTTTTATGGCGCATTATGAATGGGGGTCTTCCAGTTAGACATAATCTACTCAATAGGGCATTCACTGCAACTCTCTATGTCCTAGGTGCAATGCTAAGGTAGAAACTGATCATCATGCCTTATTGGAATGCAACAAGTTGAGGAAACTCTGGTATGGGTTTAAACTAGGTATTCGTGTTGACAAGATTAACACTAATTTTAAGGATTGGTTAACTCAAATGATACATGGGTTAGAAGAGGAGGATCTATGCTACCTAGCCTCGTTACTCTACAACATATAGTTTGCTCGAAATCAACAGCTTTTTGAAGAAAGAGATATAAATGAGGATACCATTCTACTCAATACTGCCAACAATCTCTATCACTACAATCAAGCTATTCAGAACAATGACAAGCAGCACAACAATAACAAAAAAAGTTCCTATTCAAACACCAGGTGCCATAATCAGAATAATAAAAATCAGGACAACAACAAGCTGTGCTTATAGAAAAAACCTATCAATGCTCGATACAAGGTTAATAGTGATGCTAACCATTCTCACACAGGGGTTTGAGGCTTGGGTACCATTGCCTGAGACAACCAGGGTACTAGTTTGGCATCACCGACCTAGAGAACGGAATGATTCCATGACGTGCTTGCAGCGGAGGTGTAAGCAATTATATATATATATGGAAGTGAATTTCGCGGTGGACTGCTGCCTCAAACAAACTGACAGCAAAACTCTGGCGAGCATCCTCAATTGTCAGCTTTGTTTAAATTGAAACACATGTTTGAAAACCATGTCATTGTCTTTTCTTTTAAGTATGGTGTACGGTGATTGATTACATCAAGTGTTATGTGTGATTCAAAAAATAATAGCAGGGAATATATCGGAAAAAAATAATAGCAGAGAATACATCGCGAAAAAAAAAAAAAAAAGTGTTGCAAACCGATTAAAATATCTGAACCAAACCGAAGCAAACTGATTAGTTTGGTTCGGTTTTATTTTTGAAAAACACCAAAAACCGAACCAATTGAGAGTTCATTGGTTTGGACACTGGATTCACCAAAAACCGATCTCAATTACACCCCTATACGGTGTGTTTATTAGTTTTAGAGGTGTTGACAGGCGCAACACCCCTTCGTTGATCAGCTCCACACTCAATTCAATGGAAAAGGTATATTAATTTGTATTCAAAGATGACAAACACAGATCCATAAAGGGGAATCCATTTCACCCAAACTTCTACAAGCAATTCAACATTCACAGATTTCTATTATTGTCTTCTCAAATTATTATGCTGCCTCTACTTGGTGTTTGTTGAATGAAATGATTGTTATTCTTGAATGTGGTGCAAAACTAAAACATACTGTTTTCCCTATTTTCTATGATGTCGATCAATACAATTACAACTAACCTTAGCACAAAAAATAATCTTACGCTTGTGCATTGCGTGATCATAAATCTTAGTTTTTGAATTAAAACAGTATCATCATCAAGTTCTCAACCCACTAGCTGCACTTATTGCATTTGTTCGCAGTGTGCTTCTAACATGAACATAAAAAAAATGATGAGATTTTACCTTTGGACTATTTTTTGAAGTTCATATTAGATGCACGGATGTAAGCCAAGATTAGAGAGATTATTTTCTTTCCTCTTCGCTCCATGATTCTCGACTTCATCTTCTTCAGAAAGTAACCAGTTGTAAGGAAGCTGGATTTTAGGCTCAAAACTGCTGCTGGTTTCCGTTACGTTACCAATTACATTTGTTAAAGAACCATTCTTTCTTGGCATATGAGATATACTTCCTGAGCCCTGTATTTCTTGCATGGTTAGCACGTGAAACCCCCACTCCTTCATAGTCAAACCATGGCGAGCTTTAAATGTGATTCGCACTCCTGTTTCCACAAAATGACAGTGTTTCCGAGAGATATAAATTACCCAAAGATAATTTGAGCCACTAACCTTGTTTAGTTCCAAATTCAGTGACATATCAAACCGTTCTTCTGTGTGTTCATTTTCAAAAGAAAGATAAAAAGGATGTGGTAGCTGTGAGTAGAACGATTTATGCGGAGAAGAACTAGATGCTGCAAATGATGGATTATTCACCTCAAATTCTACACAAAAGACAAAGCCAGCCCAGTTTAAAGGCATCATAGACTGGTTTATCCTTATTACTGAACCTCCCTCAAATTGATGATCAAACCATTTGGGAATATTATGGTTTTGTAGATCAATATGAATATTCTTCCGTTGCCAAGGAAGAACAAAGTCAAAGCCACATCGATACAGGCGAGGTTCCTTGTACCACAAGAAAAAGAAAGTCAGATGTGTGCGGCAAGGGAAAGTTATAGTTTTGTTAATACTTTTTCTAATTATTATAAAATAGCTACAAAATGTGCCATGCAACTTGACTACATATGGGGCAGATTAGAAAATGATATAATAATATTAATGAATATAAATCAAGATACAAAATGTTTTAAAATATTTTCTTACTGACAAAGCAGTATCTATGTTATGATAGGTGGAGATACTAGTGCAAACCCATGTACAAGGGTATGATCCTATCATTCAGGGAATTAGAAAAGGGAAAACATAGATAGAAGCCAATTCAATGAATGTGCAGAATTTTGTAATGTAAAGAGACTATTGATCAATGATGTGTATCTGATTTGATCTCATGTGTTAATTTGAATTTGTGTGACTGTACAAGGCTGTATATCATAGGAACATACATACTCACAATCATATGAGAGAGAGAGAGAATACAAACCTGAACTAGTCTTACTATCCATGTAAGTTGAATATATACAACAAAACTCTGAACGGAGAAACTATCCATCTTGGAACAGTCAAAAAAATATAATCCAGCCGATGATCACGCGATCCAGATGTTGTTTTAAAGTATTCTCCCACTGAATTTGATGGACCAGATTCTGGCTGAAGATCAGGTAAATCACGAAGTCTCTGACAATGAGACAAGTTTAAATATGATAGATTGGAAAGACCTTTGATGGTGGAAGGAATTGTGGTGAAGTTATTTCCTTGAAGATTTAGTCTTTCTAGAAATCTTAATTCTCCAATAGCATCAGGTACTTCAGAAATATTGCAAAAGCTTAAGTCCAGATAAATCAAAGATATCGGAGGAGAATTGACAGGAAGATTTGTGAAATTCAAGCAGCCGCGTAGATCAAGAGTTACAAGAGAAGTCATACCATTAAGGCAGTCAGGAACTGTGACAAGATTTGTGCACTCTCTCAAATTTAAATATCTAAGCTTTGCAAGAGTCCCAATAGATTCATCAATCATGGCTAAACCTTTACATTGATCCATATCAATGTACTCAAGAATTAATGCTCCTGTGAAATCTAGAGGGTTTTCAAATTTTGTGTAACCAAATGGCGAGGCTTACGCATAATCCGTATATATAGAAAAACAGGATTAAACTGATCCTAACGCTCTCATAGCAAGGCTTCGACGCGTGTCCTGCTACGTGTTCTTGCATGCACACATGTCCTTCATAATCTTATCCTTGATGTTTGGCCAATGATCTGAAGTTTGTCAAGTCGGATCAGATCTTGCAATCCTAAAATATTCCAAGTCCACAAATCCTGTCGAAACATGCATGCTATTCCCTGTAACTTAGTCAAATTTAACTAAGTATAACTTTTGTCTTCGACCAACAGGATTTTTCGCTGTCGAACTTAGTAGATGAAAAATTCATGCTAACACTCCTAAGTTTCACAATTGCTTGATTTTGGTCTTCAAAATTTTAATTTCCTGATTTTAACCTCATAAGTTTTACAATTGCTTGATATTGGCCTCCAAGTTTTAATCGCTCGATTTTGACCTTCTAAACTTCCCTCTTTTACATTTGCTAGCTTCCTGTTGACTATAACACTGACTTATAATCTAAGTCCAATTATATAAGTCAATGTTATAGTTGGTTATAATGGAAATGTAAGCATTCATATTAGAAGCCAATGTGAGAGACAAATTGAACTAAATTTTTAATAAAGTTGAATTAAAAGTTAATATGATAGTCAGATGAAACTAGGTACCTAATTATGTTAGATTAGAAAGTAAGTACGTTAATCATATTGAACCGGATATCTAATAATATTAGAAAATAAGTCAGTATTATATATAGAAATATAATTTAGATTGTCTTTTTTTTTTTTTTGATACATTTAGATTTTATTTTTTACGATAACAACAAATATAATATTTTGATAGGTACTATTCTTGAGTTTTTAATATTTTTCTTAATCTTAACAAATGTGACAATAATACTGAGAGTGATTTAAAAAGAAATTTTGGACAACTGTATAAAGAAAAAAAAATTCGGACAATTTTAGCAAAAAAAGTTGGACAAATATTATCAAATCCTATGTTAGGTCATTATGTCGATACAAGTGATAGATATTTGAGTTTCTTATATATGTTGGACAATGTTATCAAGCCCTTTTTATAAATGTTTTTTAAATTTTAAATTTTTTTTTTATATTTTAAAATGCCATATAAGAAATTATCAGTCAAACAAATCAACAGGACTAACAAATATAAAAGGGGTAAACTTAGAGGGTCAAAATTGAACAATTATAAAATTAAATGAGTTAAAATCAAATAATTGAAACTTGGAGGTTAAATGTAAAAATGCAAGTACAAACGCCATTGTTGTGACAAATGGAGCTTGGACGCGCGCGCGGATTGAGCCTAAGGAAGGAGAAAACTCAAAGTATAGAGAGAAATAGAGAAAATTTTATTCACCAAAAACTGAATTACACAATGTGCATTACAATGTTTATATAGAATGTGTGATGATCTAACTAACTAACCAAAATGTCACTAACTAACATAAAACTGAATTAACCAACACTAGGAAGTTAGTTAGAAGTCAGTTACTTGTCTAGCAAGTAACTGAGCTAAACAACTAGTTTAACATGCCCCCTTAAGCTTGGAGTATATGCTGATCAAACCAAGCTTATTGAGCAAAGTGTTGAAAGGTCCAGGCTGCAGTGACTTGGTAAATATATCTGCTATCTGCTCTTGAGAAGTAACAGGCAGTAGGTGAAGAATTCCTGCTTGTACCTTATCTCTAACAACATGACAGTCAATCTCAATATGTTTAGTATGCTCATGGAATACAGGGTTAGCTGCTATGTGTAATGCTGACTTGTTATCACAGTATATGATGAATGGATCTGAATGAGTGATGTGAAAATCCTGTAGTAAGTATAAGAGCCACTGCCCTTCACATGTTGCCTGAGCTAGAGCTCGATACTCAGCTTCAGAGGAAGACCTAGATACTACTTGCTGCTTCTTGCTCTTCCAGCTAATAAGGGATGTGCCAAGGAAAAAAAAAAAAGGCAGTGGTTGATCTCCTTGTGCCTGGGCAAGCACCCCAATCAGAATCAGAGAACCCCTTGAGAGATAGAGTTGAAAATGAGCTAAAAAAAAAATCCTTGGCCAGGATTATTTTTAAGGAACTTGAGAACAAGAACTCCAGCTAACATGTGATCTGTAGTAGGTGCATCTAAAAACTGGCTGAGTTTACTTACAGAGTAAGAAATCTCATGTCTAGTGTGAGTTAGATACAATAATCTCCCAACTAATCTTCTGTAAGGCTTAGGATCTGTAAGTAATTCACCTGAGCCCTTGTGAAGTTGTAGTTGAGGCTGCATAGGAGTGGAACAAGGTTTTGTACCAAGTAAGCCTGCATCCTGTATAAGGTCTAGTGTGTATTTTCTCTGACATAGGGATATACCAGTTCTAGATCTTGCAACTTCAAAACCTAAAAAATATTTGAGTACACCTAAGTCCTTGATGTTGAACTTCTGATCTAGGAGAGACTTGATGTGTTGAATTTCATTAGCCTATATTCCCCCTAATACCAAATCATCAACATAAACAAGAATGACTGTAAAACCTGCAGGACCTTGTTTGGTAAACAAAGAGTAATCTGACTTGGATTGAACATAACCAGAGGAAGCTAAGGTCTCAGTGAGTTTAGTGTTTCATTGCCTGCTGGCCTGCTTTAATCCATATAGAGATCTCTGTAACTTGCATACCAAGGCAGGGTTGGCTAGATCAAGCCCAGGTGGAGGCTTCATGTAAACTTCCTCATTTAGATCACCTTGCAGAAAAGTTGTGTTCACATCTAACTGGTAAAGGGGCCAATCCTGAGAAGCAGCCAATGCCAGAAGAACCCTGATTGTAGTCATCTTGACCACAAGACTAATGGTATCAGTGTAGTCCAATCCTTCAGTTTGTGTATAGCCTTTAGCTACTAACCTGGCTTTATATCTTTCAACAGATCCATCTGCATGTAGCTTGAGTTTGAAAACCCATTTACAACCAATTGTTTTCTTATGTGGAGGCAAACTAACAAGGGTCCAAGTGTTATTCTTGACCAATGCATCCAATTCAGTTTTGACAACATTTTTCCATTGCTCATGACACATGGCAGTCTCATAAGAGGTGGTTCAGAAATGGTGGACAAATTTAGAAGGTAATGTTTATGTGCAGAAGAGAGATTATGATAAGAAATGAAAGAAGATAGAGGATACTTACAGTCAGTGGATGATGAATGTGTAGCATTAGAAGAATCATGAACTGTACTGGCTAATACTTGATGGTAGTAATCTTGTGAGTATGCAGGTGGATTAGTTTGTCTAGTTGATCTCCTGACAGGATTTGTAGGTGGATGATTTGGGATAGGTGTGAGTTGTGTATCAGAGATGTGTTAGGGATAGTGTTATGGATATTGTCAGGAGATGTAGAGGTTGCAGGAATGGTATGTTGAGATGTTGAGTGTGGAATAGTGGATGTGACAGGATTTGGTTGAGGGTGTGAAGGAATGAGAGGTGTTGGAGGAGGTTGTATGTTGAGGTCATCATAATATGTATGAGTGTAATTAGGTGCACAGGTAGGTTTGGTCCCTTTGTCAGTGTTTGAATGGTAGGGAAATATATGTTCAAAGAAGATCACATCTCTAGAAAGAAATAATTCCCTAGATTTGAGATCAAACAAAATGTAACCTTTAACACCAGTTTTAAAACCAAGATATATACATTTTCTAGACCTTGAGTCTAGTTTCTTTCTATGAGTTTGAAGTGTGGAAGCAAAGCACAAAGAACCAAAAATTTTAAGTCTTTGAATATCAGGAACATCATCATAAAGAATTTGATAAGGAGATTTTGAAGAGAGAAAAGGTGAGGGCAATCTATTTATGATAAATGCAGCATGACTAACTGCATGTGCCCAAAAAGTTTTTGGCAAATTGGCCTGGAAAAGCAAAGCTCTACCAACACCTAAAAGATGTTGATGCTTCCTCTCCACAATGCCATTTTGCTGAGGAGTATTAACACAGGAAGTTTGATGTAAAATCCCATTTGTATTATAAAAATCTTTAAGTAAAAACTCACAACCATTGTCTGACCTTATACATTTAATAGTTTTGTTAAATTGAGTTTTTATCATGGCATAGAAAGATTTAATATGATCAGAAGCTTCTGATTTAAGTCTCATGAAATATAGCCAAGTAAACCTACTCTTGTCATCAACTACTGTTAAAAAATATTTGTATCCTAACATAGAAGGTTCAGACAAGGGTCCCCAAATATCCATATGGATAAGATCAAAAACATTTTCTGAAATGTGAGAGCTAAGACTAAAAGGTAATCTTTTCTGTTTTGCATAAAAACACACATCACAAGGATCATTAGATTTAACAGCTTCACAAAAGGAAAACTTTTATTAAGAGCTTCAAGCTTTTCAAATGAAGGGTGGCCAAATCTCATGTGCCATTTATTACATTCAACAGTATTATCTAAAGGTAGGCTAGGAGTAACATTTATACTATGAGTCACATTGACACAGTGGTCTATAGGCTTTTTGGCTAAAGTAGCTGTAGGAGTTATGAGATTGTACAGTCCATGCACCATCTTAGCTACACTCCAATCATCCTCTTGGTGTGAGTATCCTGTATGATACATTCATTGCTATCAAAAGTTAGATGACATTTGAGATTTTTAGTGAGTTTAGGAATGGAAATGAGATTAAAAGAAAAATTGGGAAAATATAACACATCAGTAAGATAAAGGTTTTGATCAAAAACAATAGTTCCTGCAAAACAAGTGGCAACTAAGGAACCATTTGGCAATTTGATGTTGATAGGGTTAATCCTCTTCATGCACTGAATTTTTTTTTCTGAGAAACATATATGATCTGTGGCACCATGATCAGTGCATTTTAATGCACGTTCTTCTACTATTGTATTCATGTATTCCTATAGTTTATTTTACTATTTTAGTGTGTTTTTATATTTAAGATTATTTATAGCTTTATTTTATTTTCGCACTTACTTTCTGAATAAATAATAAATTGACACCTTCTCATTGCGCAGACCATAACTGGAGCTAA
Organism: Trifolium fragiferum; assembly: GCA_954870985.1. Classification (NCBI taxonomy): domain Eukaryota; kingdom Viridiplantae; phylum Streptophyta; class Magnoliopsida; order Fabales; family Fabaceae; genus Trifolium; species Trifolium fragiferum. The sequence goes on along the minus strand of OX940793.1, from coordinate 17,767,149 downwards.
GTCATTATTATTCAGTCATTCACGAAATAGAAAATAGGATTTCGACTGAAGCTCATGAGCAACTAAAAACTCTAGGTCAATTCGTTGGTTAAGGCACTTCAATTCATAATCTTGAGGTTTGAATCTTAATGCAATTACAATTCATGTTCTAATTCTTTCTCTTTCAATTTCGCTGCCTCTTTGATTTTATTGAATGCAATTCGTATTTATCTATAACGCTTGATTGTATGTAATTTCGGATTGCAATTGTAGTGAGGTTATTCGAATTAATTATCGCTTGTTTAATTTAATTCGGATAGAAATTGATAGAGTCTATAACGCTTGTTTATAGGATTGATTAAATTCACGTGATGACCTTGATCATGTTTTGTGACGCTTGTTTACTCTCATGATTGATCGAACAACTGTCTTACACTTGTTAATTCAGTCCGAATTCTTGTAAAACTAATTGACGCTTGATTAGTTAGTTTCATGATCAATCAAGAATAGAAACTGAAAAGTATATTTTTCTAAGAAACCTATGATAGATAATGAATGAAGTTTTCCTAAAACCAATGGATTGATTGCTTTTCTATTGATTGAAATTACCATCTCTTGAACTGTTTTCCCAGAACCGAAAACCCCCCATTTAATTGTGTTATTCATCGTTCTTAGTTTTGCTAATTATCAAATTAGAGGTCCTTGTGAGACGACCAAGGTTAACTTACCTTGTTACTACTTTTTAATTACTTATTTTTGATCACGAAACGGCAGTGATCACACCAGTATCTAATATAAAGGTGTCAGAGTCATATATTTTGGGAATAGCACAGAGTATACCTGTGTTAACTGAGGTCAATTGGTTTACATTATGAGACTGCAATGTATTAGAGCCTTGAAGAAGTGCTAACAAAGCCTTATGCTGCTCTGGTGTGAAGGATAACTTGCTCAGATCATTATCAGCTTGCTCTTCATCATAATGAACAGATTGACTCTCCTCATTCTCATTTGCACAATTATTAGCTACTCCATTCCCTTGACCATTTTGTTGTAAATGAGCTAGATGAGGTGGATAACCATATTTTTTCCAACAATTGTCTACAATATGATTATTCTGACCACAAAAAGTACAGTACTTGTTTCCTTGGCCTTGACTTGGATTATTGGCACGACCTCTTCCTCCATTTGAGGATCTGCCACCCCTACCATTGCCTCTACCACCTCTAGTACCTCCCTTAGAAGGGTAAGAATTGCCATAACCAGTAAAATTTGCAGCTAACACTTTGGAATCATCAAGAGTGGTAAGAGACTGTCTTTCTTGCTGAACAAGCAAAGAATAGACCTTTCCAATATGTAGACTGTCTTTCTTTTTTTTAAAGAAGAGACTGTCTTTTTTTTTTTTTTAAGAAAGATACGAAATTTTAGGCTGAAAATCTGAAATTCCTTCGTTTAGACCACCTTTTATTTTTATTTTTAAAAATTTTCCATATATTTAAAAAAATCCCAAAAAATTATATGTAGATTTCTTTGATTTTTTAGAGATTTTAGGTGTTATTTTTAGTTTTTTTTTTATTTTATTTGACTCGGTTTTTATTTTTCTCTTCATTTTATTTAGACAAACAAAATACCTTTCTTAAAAAAAAAAAAAGGGAGATTCATTGGATCAGTTGGCTTATATCATTAATTGCTTGGAAGCAAGGAAACAACAATCATGCTATCAAAATCATATTCCAACTGTGATGTGTAATATTTGTTCTTCTAGTTTTCATATTAGCGATGCATGTCCTATATTGTTAGATACAGATTTTTGTGGTGAGACCCAAATTGTAGGTGATCTTCAAGGACAATACTACTATGAAAAAAATTCATATCTTGAAGAGCAGCCTATTTGGCCATATCAACAATCTCAACAAAATGTATCAGCTGACACAATATCATATTTGGAAGAAGCTATCAAGCAAATGAATGAAAATAGTTTGCAAGTGGAATCTTCTCTTCAAGTTCTAAAAGTCCAAGTTGAACAAATAGTCTCCACCGTCCATCAAATTCAAGAGAACAAGATGTTGAATGATGATGTACAACCTTTTGCACTACTGGAGGTAATACAATGTGATACATGTCTTGATGAAACTCCAGGTGAGCCCATTAAAACATTATTTTCTTCATCTGATGAACAAAAAATAAGTAACTTGAATTCAAGTGAATGCATGAAAGAGATTACACCACAAAATATCTTGAAATCTGATCTGGATGAATTATATACTTTGCTTGGAGTAGATAAATCTCTTGAAATTTTTCCTTGTGAATGTGGTGTTTGTAATGTTTGTCATGAGATCAGTGCAGCTATTTTAGGTGAAGATATTTTGATGCCGCCAACCACTTGTGCAGAAATTCAAGAAAATTCAATAGTTGTTGAATTTGACACTAAACATGTGGATTTTAACCATAAGCAACCATTGCCTATAGCAGAGACAGTTTTTGTGGAGCATCTGATTAAGCCACGCAACTTGCAGCTGCCATTCGCCATTTGTGCATCTCTTCCACCTATTATATCTGACTCACAAGCTAACTCTGAACTTTGTGATTTCCATGTTTTTGCTATTGCAGGTTTACCATATGTTCATGCTATTCCTCCTAAGCCACCAGATTTTTCATTAATATCCAAGTTCACTTGTTATCTTCTTTTTCCCATCCCACATGTTCGTAGCTTGGAAAGGCCTCCAAGGAAACCACCAGACATAAAAGATACAATTTCACCTTGACCCCTCGGGTGTGTTCCTTCCTTTACTCTCACTTTATGTTCATTATGACTAGGGCTGGAAATGAGTCGAGCTGAGTCGAACTCATCTGAGCTCGACTCAGCTCGCTAGGAATTGGTTCAACTCAAAACTCGGCTCAAGTTCGACACGAACTCTTTTTTCAGCTCGAGTTCGGCTCGTTTAAAGTTCACGAATAGTTCGGTTTAGCTCGTTAAATTCAACTCGTTAATTCAAATCACATGATTTTAAAGTCAATTTTTTTGTCAAAATTTAATCTATAATCTTTTAAACTATTTTTTTTAAAAAGAAAAAGCAAATATTAAATTAAAATAAAAGTCATCCCAAGTGAATAATGGATAAACACGTACAAAATTCAAACAGTCATAAATTAATACAAGTAACAAAGTTACAAAGCAAAAACCGACAAAGTTTTACAATTATTCTCAAAATATTCTTCATTGATGTGTATATAGAGAATTGAAAAGTCATTGGTGTGCACAGTTAAAAAAATTTGGAAATATATATAGGGAAGGGATCAAATTACACCGGTGTAACATTTGAGTAATGTTACACCGCTCAATAACGCTTTAAAGAATTTAAATTTTATGAAATCCACCGTTGGATTGAAAGTTTATATCATATAGATCATCCATGTTAAGTTTTACGAAAATCTAAAATCGTTTGATATCTTATCGGGACAAATCAAGATTTACGGTATTCAATAAAAATGCAAAAACCGTTAATTTTGATTGCTCTCAATAACATACCAAACAGTTTTAGATTTTTATAAAACTTAACATGAATGATCTATATGATATAAACTTTCAATATAACGTTGTATTTCGTAAAATTTAAATTCGTTAAAGTGTTATTGAGCGGTGTAACATTACTCAAATGTTACACCGATGGAATTTGATCCCTCCCCATATATATATATATATATATATATATATATATATATATATATATATATATATATATATATATATATATATATATATATATATATATATATAATTGAGTTAGTTTATGAAACAAACGAGTCGAACTATATATAGTTTATGTTCAGCTCATTTATTTAACGAACTTAATTTTTAACTCAAGTTCAGCTCATATGGTTCACGAACCAAGTTCACGAGTCAATTATCGAATCGAACTTCAAACTATTCACGAATTGGCTCGGGTCATTGCCAGACCTAATTATGACATTGCGGCCACTGTTTGATTTAAGTGTGGGGGAGGGACATTTTACATTATGTTTTTGTTTTTAAAAAAAAAAAAAAAAAAACAAATAAGTTGTCATTAGTAGTCACATGTTCTAAGGCTAGGGCAGATAGCTGTAGGGTTGGTGAAATTTTTGGAAATTTTTGTTTTGATACTTGACACGATAGTCTTTGCACTAGAGCTGTCAAAACGGGCGGCCCGGACGGGCTTCGGGCCATATCGGGCCGGGCAAAAAAAGCCCGGATAAAATATGGGCTCCAAAAATAGGGCCCGAGCCCCGCCTGGAACGGGTCGTCGGGCTTTCGGGCCGGCCCGGTTTTTTTCCTTTATTATTTATTTTTTTTTGTTGTCTAGCAAAATATTTTGGAAAAAAACATACATTTATATTATACATAAATATATAGGATTAATAATTCTTGGGTGCTCTATTTTTGCTCATCCATTATTTACAAGTTTCTCGCGCACCCTATTTTTACTCATCCACTACCTACGAGTTTCTCGCGCCCCCTATTTTTATTCATCCGCTACCTATGAGTTTTTCACGCGCCATATTTTTACTTATTCGCTACTTAGAAGTTTCTCGCGCCCCCTATTTTTACTCATCAGCTACCTATGAATTTTTCACGCACCCTATTTTTACTCATTCGCTACTTAGAAGTTTCTCGCGCCCCCTATTTTTACTCATCCGCTACCTACGAATTTTTCACGCGCCCTATTTTTACTCATTCGCTACTTAGAAGTAGGGATGTCAACGGGGCGGGGAATGTGCGAAGGAAGCTTTTCTGTTCCCCGCCCCGCCCCCCAAATCATTCCCCATCCCCGTCGCCGATCCCCGCCACGGGGGAATATTTGTCCCCATCCCCATCCCCACGGATCCCCACAGTGTCTGCGGAGATCCACGGATATTGTATATTAGCCAAATTTCTATACTTTTCGGTCAAAATTATGACAACAATATGACTTTATTTTTTCCTTTTTTATTAAAAAAACAAAAAATTTGCACCTTTTTTTTCAAAAAATAAAAAAGAAACAACACATAATGCATTCATAAGCAAAAGCATTTGTCTACTAATAATTATACAAAAACTCATAGCCTGAATCTTCCATAATGTATAGCAAAATCTAAATAACCATACAGAAAATCATCACCAAAACATCTCATAATGCATAGCAATACTTAGAATTGTCAAAACAAAAAACAAAAAAAAAACAATTGGTTAATATCCAACCAAAATAGACAATTAAAGCCACTTTTGACAAAAATATTAAGTAATTATCCAGAAAAATCATGTCCATCTTTCTGAGTTTCCTTGCAAGGTCTTCATCACCATTCCACAATTATGCTTCACTTTCTTTTCCCTACAAAAATTAAACAAGATGAAAAACGTGGTAATCTTGATCACAAGATGAATAGAAAAATTATTTCCACATGCAACTGCATAAGCACAACTATCCAAAACTTAAAATTAGCCATTTTTCAACAAAAACCTGTTACAAAAAGAAAGAAACCTACACTTAAAAGACATAAAGAAGTACAATTTATTTAAGTAAAACACAAAGCATTGCATGTATACGACCAACAAAAGAAACAAACTTATTTTAACAGGGGCTAAAATATGTTAACAATAAGAGCAATTACAACCCTAACAAAAATACAGAATCAGGAAAAAAATAAGTCCAAAAGCTAGTAAAACTACTCAATGAAGTCCTAACAACTAGAAAAACCAAAAACTAAAAATAGAAGTCAAGTAAATATGACCTAAATTACACTCCTTCATACTGAAATAACAACAAAGCAGCACGATTGGAAACAGAAAAATAATACGGTATTTCATTAAAAAGTCATCGTATTTCATGAAAACAAAATTCTAACTTCTAAGTCATGTAAAAAAGAAAAAGAACAGCCCCTTCAACTCTAAAAATTGCAGATATTGATTAAATCAAAGAGAATAACATACCTTAAACAGAAAAGAGCAAGTATAGAGAAGTGGTCAATGATGGAGAGTTGTTGTAATGTTGCTTGTTGCCTTTTGCAATGATCTTACTTCTTACATATGAGAGGACAAGTTTTTTTCTTGAAGCATGAGAGGACAAGTTGAGTACTTGAGTTTACGTAGAATAAAAAAGAGAAAAGGAAGAGTCAAGAGAAAGTAGCCACTTTTCTAGGGTTGGGACTTGGGACTTGGGACTTAATAAAATACATAATGAACCGATGAGAATTCTTAGGCAATAATCATGGTTCATATCCCCCAAAAAAATCAGCATTTAATATTTTATTTTTACAATGAATCAACATTTAATATTATTTCTATATATATAATAATAATTATTATTATTAAATATATATATATATATATATATATATATATATATATATATATATATATATATATATATATATGGACGGATTCGGGGAATCCGCAGGGACGGAGGTGTCTTCCCCGATTCCCGCCCCGAATTATCCACGGGGGAGTTTTTGCCTCCATCCCCGTCCCCACGGGGAAAAAATCCCCGTTTTCGGAGCTCCGATCGAGGCAACCTCCGCGGGGATCCCCATCAACAGATGCAAATTGACATCCCTACTTAAAAGTTTCTCGCGCGCCCTAATTCTACTCATTTGCTACCTACGAGTTTCTCGCGCGTCCTATTTTTACTCATCCGCTACTTAAGTAGTAGAAAAGTGATAAATTTGATTAAAACAACACAGTCCGCTACTTAAGTAGCGGATTATATTTGAGAAACTCATAGGGGAAAAAAAACTTTTATAATACAAATTAAGTTCAAATCATCCAAAACAAATTACTTATATTTATTTTTTATTTTTTATTATAATTTTGTCAGGCTTTCGGGCGGCCCGTGACCCATTCGGGCTAGCTCATATTTTATCGGACTTTATCGGGCCGGGCTAAAAAAGATCCGGATAAAATTTAAGGTACAATTTAAAGGCCCGAGCCCGGGAAAAATTCGGGCTATTCGGGCCGGCCCATTCGGGCTAGCCCATTTTGACGGCTCTACTTTGCACAATAATGCACAACTACTTGAACACTGTCAAACTTAGAAATGTCTAGATAAATCTTTGAAATACACATTCTCTAGACTAAGTTCTCTGAATTTGAATATAATGGAAGGTGTGACTAGAACTAACTGTGGGGGTAAGGCTGAAGTAAAAGATAGACTGATCAATGTTATTAATTAAGAAAAAAGGGAAACTTCTTGAGAGCTAATAATACAAAAAAAATAAAAATGAATGATGATAATGGTTCCTCTGCCCGAAACTGGAGGAACAAGCGCTGTGTAGGATGCTCTGCTCTGAGTAACAGGTTGGACTTATTACAAGTAGAATTCCGTCAAGTGAAAAGGTAGAGTAGTACCTAAAGCTTTGAATAATAATAATAATAATAATAATAATAATAATAATAATAATAATAATAATAATAATAATAATAATAATAATAATAATAATAATAATAATAATAATAAGTAATAAAGCTTGAAGAATGAAGTTGCCCCTGCATTGAAATTGAAAAGCTTTGGATCTCTTGAAAAGAAACAGCCCCCCCTAGACTGAAATCCTGGTTAAATCTAAAATTATAGGAAAAGAATGACAGCTTAGCATTTAGATTGAGTATTTCAGAGAGGGATCTTGACATTACATTGGTTGACAGTAGGAGACAGTACCCACACACACGCGAGATTATCATGGAAGGTTGATAGATGAGAGTTATGCCAATTTTTGAATTTTTACCTAAAGCTTGAAGCTTGAACCCTCGAGTATGTTGACTGCTTGTGACTATTTAAATTTTATTTCAAGTTTTTCAACTCGAGTTTTGCTCGGAGTGCAAAAGTTCAAGTGTGGGGGAATTTGACCAGTGCATTTTAATGCACGTTCTTCTACTATTGTACTCATGTATTACTATAGTTTATTTTACTATTTTTACTATTTTAGTGTGTTTTTATATTTAAGATTATTTATAACCTTATTTTATTTTCGCACTTACTTTCTGAATAAATAATAAATTGACACATTCTCATTGCGTAGACCATAACTGGAGCTAGGAATATCGGATTGAGACATGGCCAGTTGCGTTGGAAAGCTAAGACAAAAAGCTACAATTTTCAGAGCGCAAAGGAGTCATATTTACTCGTCAATGTTCCAGACTTACAAGATTTAATTATTTTTAGCATAACTTATAATTTTCGGCCCAATTGTTTTGTGGCCCGTTTTTGCTTGCTGTATAAAAACCAAAATCTGACCTAAGTCATTATTATTCAGTCATTCACGAAATAGAAAATAGGATTTCGGCTGAAGCTCATGAGCAACTAAAAACTCTAGGTCAATTCGTTGGTTAAGGCACTTCAATTCATAATCTTGAGGTTTGGATCTTAATGCAATTACAATTCATGTTCTAATTCTTTCTCTTTCAATTTCGCTCCCTCTTTGATTATATTGAATGCAATTCGTATTTATCTATAACGCTTGATTGTATGTAATTTCGGATTGCAATTGTAGTGAGATTATTCGAATTAATTATCGCTTGTTTAATTTAATTCGGATAGAAATTGATAGAGTCTATAACGCTTGTTTATAGGATTGATTAAATTCACGTGATGACCTTGATCATGTTTTGTGACGCTTGTTTACTCTCATGATTGATCGAACAACTGTCTTACGCTTGTTAATTCAGTCCGAATTCTTGTAAAACTAATTGACGCTTGATTAGTTAGTTTCACGATCAATCAAGAATAGAAACTGAAAAGTATATTTTTCTAAGAAACCTATGATAGATAATGAATGAAGTTTTCCTAAAGCCAATGGATTGATTGCTTTTCTATTGATTGAAATTACCATCTCTTGAACTGTTTTCCCAGAACCGAAAACCCCCCCATTTAATTGTGTTATTCATCGTTCTTAGTTTTGCTAATTATCAAATTAGAGGTCCTTGTGAGACGACCAAGGTTAACTTACCTTGTTACTACTTTTTAATTACTTATTTTTGATCACGAAACGGCAGTGATCACACCAGTATCTAATATAAAGGTGTCAGAGTCATATATTTTGGGAATAGTACAGAGTATACCTGTGTTAACTGAGGTCAATTGGTTTACATTATGAGACTGCAATGTATTAGAGCCTTGAAGAAGTGCTAACAAAGCCTTATGCTGCTCTGGTGTGAAGGATAACTTGCTCAGATCATTATCAGCTTGCTCTTCATCATAATGAACAGATTGACTCTCCTCATTCTCATTTGCACAATTATTAGCTACTTCATTCCCTTGACCATTTTGTTGTAAATGAGCTAGATGAGGTGGATAACCATATTTTTTCCAACAATTGTCTACAATATGATTATTCTGACCACAAAAAGTACAGTACTTGTTTCCTTGGCCTTGACTTGGATTATTGGCACGACCTCTTCCTCCATTTGAGGATCTGCCACCCCTACCATTGCCTCTACCACCTCTAGTACCTCCCTTAGAAGGGTAAGAATTGCCATAACCAGTAAAATTTGCAGCTAATACTTTGGAATCATCAAGAGTGGTAAGAGACTGTCTTTCTTGCTGAACAAGCAAAGAATAGACCTTTTCAATATGTGGAAGGGGATCCATTAACATAATCTGTGACCTAACAGAGGAATATTGCTCATTGAGCCCTTTAAGGAAACGTATAACCTGATCAGAATCTCTATAGGTCTTCATAGTGAGAATAGCAGGACAATTATCAAGACAGGAAACTACAGGAATGGGCCTAAAATTATCAAGTTCCTGCCAGAGTTTCTTCATTTTTGTATAATAAGTAGAGATTGAAGAATCACCTTGCTTGAGGGTGTAAATTTCTTCTTGGATATCTGAGATTCTGAAGATATCACCTTGGTAGAACCTATCCTTCAAATCTTGCCAGATTTCTTGAGCAGTGTCCATCCACAAGATACTTTGAGAAATTTCTGCTTCAACTGCATTGCAGAGCCAGGACATAATCATTGTATTACAGCGATCCCAAGCTATGGAGTCATGGTCTTCATCTGGAGGTCGAGGCAAAGTACCAGTGATGAAGTAGAGCTTGTTCTTGGATCGAAGTGCAACAGTCACCGCCCTTGACCAAGAGTGATAATTCAAGCCCGATAAGAGAGGTGTAACCAAGATATTGCCTGGATTCTCATTAGGATGTAGGAAATAAGGGTTCAATGTATCATTTTGATACCCTTTGTTCTGAGGAGGTGGAGGAGTATAATTCACACTAGCAGCATCACTATTGACTGACATGGTGAAATGCAAAGAAACAAGATGAAGATGAGAATTGAAATAGAAAAAACAAGAATCGAAAGATTCAGAGAAAGAAAGTTGCAAGAAGCAACACAAAGAAGTAAGAGAAGAGTAACTTGGTGAATAGAAGAAGGAATCAAAGATGGCTCTGCCCCATGTGAGGCCTGATACCATGTAAAAATGCAAGTACAAACGTCATTGTTGTGACAAATGGAGCTCGGACGCGCGCGCGGATTGAGCCTAAGGAAGGAGAAAACTCAAAGTATAGAGAGAAATAGAGAAAATGTTATTCACCAAAAACTGAATTACACAATGTGCATTACAATGTTTATATAGAATGTGTGATGAGCTAACTAACTAACCAAAATGTCACTAACTAACATAAAACTAAATTAACCAACACTAGGAAGTTAGTTAGAAGTCAGTTACTTGTCTAGCAAGTAACTGAGCTAAACAACTAGTTTAACATTAAATCTGCATTTAAGTTTATATTAAAAAACAATATGTGGGTAAGGTTGAATATATACCTAATCATGTCGAATTATAAGTTAGATTAGAGAGACAATGTGCGAATCAAGTTGAATCGGATATCTAATCATGTCTGATTATAAGTCAGTGTTATAGTTAGATATAGTCGAAATCTAAGCATTCATATTAGAAGTCAATGTGAGAGACAAATTGAACTAGATTTTAATAAAGTCAATATGAAAGTGAAATGAAATTAGATTTCTAATCATGTCAGATATAATTTAGATTAGAAAGTGTGTTAGTCGGATTGAACCAAATATCTAATTATATAAGAATATAAGTCAGTGTTATAGATCGATAATTTAGATTGTAGTTTTTTTATGTTTAGATTTTATTTTTTACAATAACAACAAATATAATACTTAATAAGATTATTTTGATAACTATAATGCTTGTATTTTGAATATTTTTCATAATCTTTGTAAAATAAACAAATGTGACAATAACATTGAGAGTAATTTTAAAAGAAATTTTTTGACAAAAAAAAACAATAAAAGAAATTTAGTTAAAAAAAAATTTAAAAGAAATTTTGGACAATTGTAGAAAGAAAAAATTGTCGTAAAGTCTGGACAATATTATCAAATTCTATGTTTGGCCATGTGTCATACCGACACATATTTGAAGTTTTAAATTATTTTTTTTTGAGTTCAATATTAATTAGTATGTATGTATGAAAAAACAAATATGTCAAATCCAAGACTCAGCTACCTCAAAAAATAATCTCTACCATTATATGCGGAAAATAGCTTTTGATTAAAAAAAAAAAAAAAATACATCGATTAATCCGTTAAAATAAAAAATGTACAAGGATTAAAAATAAATGTACGGTTCGATTCCCCGCAACTGCGATCGGGATGGGGCTGGAATCACTTGATGTCAGAACTGACCCCCGAACCAGATTCAACTGGTGGTGAAAACCGAAAAAAAAAAAAAAATAAACCATAGATTAAGAAAGATGAGTTATGCTACTATGTTTGTTTGGCAAAAATAACGGATAGCTTAAAAGTTAGTTTATGGCTAATAGCTTATAGTTTATAGTTGATGATTTATGACTGATAATTGATAAGTTAATTGAAGTGTTTGGTAAAATTAGCAATCAACTAACTGACAAATGTAAAATGACATTTGTAATTCATATTAAAATTAATATTAATTTAATATTTAAGATACTTTAATTATTTATAATTAATTTTAATATATTAGATTACTCCCGTTTAATTGGATAATAACATCTATTTTCTAAAAATTGATAATAACATCTAATTAAAAATATATCAGTTTCATGGCATTTTCCAAGAAAGAGTATAGAACATGGTCAGCTTTGCACGTCGTAAGGTTTCATCTTCTTCAGTGTTTGGTATAAGAATTGATTCGTCTATGCTTCTCTTCAAGACAGGAACTGGGAGAAGAAGATCGATGGACTTAAACTCATCGTCAGAAGATTCTGGTACCGTGATTCTTAACTACACTCTCCACTTTTATATATAGATATAATGGAGCTGAATGAAATGAAATATTTAATCTAATATATTTTCCAATTTTATTCAATTCAACTATATTCATATTTTTATAAAGTTATCATGCGATCATTTCAAATTATTCAAATATCAACTAGATTTCAAATTTTATAAAATTTTGTGGACTTGATTTACTTAATAACAACTTTGGATTTATCAGATTTGTGGAGTGAAATTTATTGGATTTTGGATTTACTTAATATAGTGAAATTTGACCAATCGTTAGTCGGTTCGGTGGTGATTGGCGCCGAACTTGGTAGGGAGAACTATGGTTCGATCCCCCGCAGCTGCGATCAGGAGGGGGCTGGAACGACTTGACGTCAGAACTGACCCCGAACCAGATTCAACCGGTGGTAAAAAAAAAAAAAAAAATATATATATATATATATATATATATATATATATATATATATATATATATATATATATATATATAGTGAAATTTGTGGAGTGAACTTTGGATTTAATGGATTTTAGAGTCTAAACTTATCTAAGAGTTACCAATGAAGTCAAAAGATTTGGATGACAATTTGTGGAGTGAAATTTAATTATTTACAATATGTTTCTCTGGTAGTAATGATGTTTGTATTTTGTTTATTATAAAAAGTACAGGAGGAAGTTAATTATTAGAAACATTTGACTTTTTATCCTAAATATCTTTATATGAATGGTTGTGATGACAATGTAAAACTTGTGCATCAAAATTAAATTCTTTGGAATTAGCAATTGTGTATATCAGTGTTGCCTAGGTACGGTACCTTAATTGTACCGTACTCGTACTAGTTAGTATCCAGTACTGGTACTCAAATTGCGTCTGTTGTCGTCTGCTGTATCCATGCTTCATTATTTCCACCATCTAAATCTAATTAATTGTAGTAATTTACAAGTAGTTTGCTTTGTTATTATATTTTAATTGATTAGATGCATTTTCATACCATATCACAGATCGTTTAACTTCAAAATCTTGCCTCTTGCAACCTTTACATGCCCTGTGTGGGCGTCAGTCACTTTCTGATTTGAGAATTTTGGACGGAGAAGCTACAATTTGTAGTTCTTCTAATAGCAACCGAAGGTATATGTACGATGTGTTTATTAGTTTCAGAGGCGATGACACTCGCAACAACTTTGTTGACCATCTTTACGCTCATCTCACTAGAAAAGGTATTTTCACATTCAAGGATGACATACAGCTACAGATAGGAGACTCAATTTCACCCCAACTTAGACGAGCAATTCAACAGTCACGTCTGTCTATAGTTGTCTTCTCAGAAAATTACGCTGACTCGACATGGTGTTTGGATGAAATGACTACAATTGTTAAATGTCGTACAGAACTAAAACAAATTGTGTTCCCTATTTTCTATGATATTGATCCATCCGATGTGCGGAAACAGGATGGAATGTATAAGTATGCCTTTACTTCACTACACAAAAAGAGATACAAAAAAGGAAAGATTAATCTATGGAGAAGAGATATGACCCTCTTGGCTAATTTATCTGGTCGGCATATCATGAATAAGTAAGTATAGAAGTTATTCTCTGTTGTTATTCTAAACAAACATATGATATTGGTTGTTCAATTGAGTTTTTTCTGTTCAACATACTACTACTTCAAAAATCAAGTTTTTTTTTAAGCAAATTCTATTTCTCTTTTTTCTTTTGCATGAAGACAGCTTTATAAACATCAATTATATCGTTTGTCAAAATAAAAAAAGTTATATCCCTCACTATATATTTCCCCTTATTTCGTTTGGTTATAATTTTGTGACTTTGTTGTTTTATGTTTCTTTTAGGCCAGAATCCGAAGAGATTGAACATATTGTCCAGACTGTAATAGAAAAATTGGGTTGTAAATTCTCAGGATCTTCTGATGACCTTATTGGAATACAACCTCGTGTAGCAGCATTAGAAAGACTTTTAAATTTAAACTCAAAGGATGATGGTTTTCGAGTTTTAGGAATATGGGGGATGGATGGCATAGGAAAGACAACTCTTGCAACTGTCTTGTATGACAGAATCACATATCACTATCAATTTGATGCTTGTTGTTTCATTGAAGACGTCGGCAGAGTTTATAGAGATAAGGGTGCTATTGCTGTTCAGAAACAAATTCTAAATCAAACAATAAAAGAAAAAAATCTGGATGCATATAGTCCTTCTGAAATATCTGGAATTATAACAAATAGGTTATACAAGATGAAGCTCCTTGTAGTTCTTGACGATGTGGATCAATTTGAGCAACTACGACAATTACACATAAATCCTAAGGCACTCTGTGCGGGAAGTAGAATAATCATAACCACTAGAGACTTGCATATTCTTGAATTGTATGGAGCTGATAGAATTCATGAGGTTGAATTGATGAAGGATAATGATGCTTATAAACTTCTATGCAGAAAAGCCTTTAAAAGTGATTATTCAAGCAGTGATTATTTCGAATTTATTCCTAAGGTACTAAAATATGCTCAAGGTCTTCCATTAGCAATTAGAGTAATGGGTTCTTTCTTGTATAATAGAAATACCTCTCAATGGAGAGCTACTTTGGAAGGATTGGAGAACAATCCGAATAGCGGAATTATGGAAGTGTTTCAGTCAAGTTTTGAGGGACTAGAGCTAAGAGAGAGAGAAATATTTTTGCACATTGCTTGCTTCTTTGAAGGGGAGAGGGAGGATTACGTTTGGCAAATTCTAGATGCTTGTGGATTGCAACCTAGTATTGGAATTTCACTCCTCGTTGAAAAATCGTTCATAACTATTATAAACCAGGAAATTCATATGCATAAAATGTTGCAAGAGCTGGGGAAGAAAAATGTTCGAAAAGAAGTTACCAACAAGCCAGGTTTATGGAGTAGATTGTGGCTCTACGAGGATTTTCATCTTGCGTTGATCACAGAAACGGTAACAGTTTTTTCCAATAAGATTCTTTATTTATCCCATTTCCAATAAAACTGTTTATAGTTAAATTTTTTGCGTCATTTTTTTTACAATAATTGGGAAATTATGGAAAATTAATCCTTATCATTTGATATATAATATATAATTTACACTTTACCTACTCGAACAAGATGAGTGAGGATTTAAACTTATGAGCTGTTGGATGCCAGACCCTATAAATTAATCTCTTGGGATTTAATTCAAAAATCATTTACTATTTTATTATCTTTAATAATGTGCTTATTCTTAATTTTGTAGAGAACAACAGAAGTCAGGGCCATAGTTCTAGATCAAAGGACAGATGACTTCGGGTTCAAACAGTTGAAGGCTTGCGATTTATCAAAATTGGGGTTCATGGAAATGCTAATATTGCGTCATAAGAATTTTTCAGGAAGGCTCCAATCTCTTCCCAATACTCTACGTTGTTTTTCATGGATTGGTTACCCATTCACTTATTTGCCATCAAATTTTCAGCCACATAACCTTGTTGATGTGAATCTGTCTGATAGCAGCCTTGAACAACTATGGATAGGCATCCAGGTATTTTATTTCTTGTTTCATCTTTTCTCCTCCTAATAAAAATGTTGACAAGTAAAGCGAATTTAATATTTTCTTTTGTTTACCGTGTTGTTGGTACCATGTTTTCACTGTTGTTTACCGAATTTATTAGTGTTTAAGATTAGTTATTGATGACTAATTTTATCAAACATTTCTCATTTGGGAGTTAGTTCTTCAACTTTAGTTCAAGTGTGAACATAGCAAAAAGTTTAACTTCTATAGTTTTCAACCAAATAGAGCCTCCTTTATATAAACCATCAAAATTTTCTTAATTAATGGGTGACTAATTGGTGGGATTACATTCAAGTTAGTTTTAAAATTACGGTAATCCTTTAGTAATTTTAAAAGCATACTACTTGTGCATTGATAAAATTCAAGTTTCAATAACATAATACTATAATATGTTAATGGATAATATTATTGTGGCTTCACAGTATTTACCCCATTTGAAAAGGATGGATTTGAGCAACTCCAAAAATCTCAGGATGACTCCAAGATTTGACGGGATGCAAAATCTTGAGCGGCTAGATTTCACAGGATGCACAAACTTGTCGGAGGTGCATCCATCAATTGGACTTCTCGAAAAACTTGTATTCTTGAGTTTGCAGAACTGTAACAGCCTGGTTAGCCTCAATTTTGACAGTGAATCAAGATTAAGTTCTCTGAAAGTTCTGCGGCTATTTGGTTGCACAAAACTTGAAAACCCTCTAGATTTCACAGGAGCATTAATTCTTGAGTACATTGATATGGATCGATGTATAGGTTTAGCCACGATTCATGAATCTATTGGGACTCTCACAAAGCTTAGATTTTTAAGTTTGAGAGAGTGCACACATCTTGTCACAATTCCTGACTGTCTTAATGGTATGACATCTCTTGTAACTCTAGACCTACATGGCTGCTTGAATTTTACAAATCTGCCTGTCAATTCTCCTCCGATATCTTTGATTTATCTGGACTTAAGCTTTTGCAATATTTCTGAAGTACCTGATGCTATTGGAGAATTAAGATTTCTAGAAAGACTAAATCTTCAAGGAAATAACTTCACCACAATTCCTTCCACCATCAAAGGTCTTTCCAATCTATCATATTTAAACTTGTCTCATTGTCATAGGCTTCGTGATATACCTGATCTCCGGCCAGAAGCTGGTCCATCAAATTCAGTGGGAGAATACTTTAAAACAACATCTGGATCACATGATCATCGGTCTGGATTATATTTTTTTGACTGTTCCAAGATGGCTAGTTTCTCTGTCCAGAGTTTTGTTGTATATATTCAACTTCTATGGATTGTAAGACTAGTTCAGGTGTATACTCTCTCTCTCTCTCTCTCTCTCTCTCTCTCTCTCTCTCTCACACACACACACACACACACACACAAATTCAAATGAACACAAGAGATCAATATCCATCATTGACCAATATTTTTTACATTCTGCACAATCTTCTCTATGTTCTCGCTTTCCTAGTTCCCTGAATGATATGATCACACCCTTCTCTTAATGCATCAAAATCTGTTAGACCATGTAGGTTTGCACTAGTACCTCCACTTATCATAACATGGATACTGCTTCGTAAGTAAGAAAATATTTTAAAACATTATGTATCTTGATTTATATATTTATTATTATATCATTTTCTATTAATATTTTTCTAATC
This sequence comes from Trifolium fragiferum, assembly GCA_954870985.1. Taxonomy (NCBI): domain Eukaryota; kingdom Viridiplantae; phylum Streptophyta; class Magnoliopsida; order Fabales; family Fabaceae; genus Trifolium; species Trifolium fragiferum. The sequence goes on along the minus strand of OX940793.1, from coordinate 17,749,730 downwards.
TTCCCCATATGTAGTCAAGTTTCATGGCACATTTTGTAGCTATTTTATAATAATTACAAAAAGTATTAACAAAACTATGACTTTCCGTTGCTGAACACATCTCACTTTCTTTTTCTTGTGGTACCAGGAACCTCGTCTGTATCGATGTGGCTTTGACTTTGTTCTTCCTTGGCAAGGGAAGAATATTCATATTGATCTACAAAACCATAATATTCCCAAATGGTTTGATCATCAATTTGAGAGAGGTTCAGTAATAAGGATAAACCAGTCTAAGATGCCTTTAAACTGGGACGGCTTTGTCTTTTGTGTAGAATTTGAGGTGGATAATCCATCATCTGCAGCATCTAGTTCTTCTCCACATAAATCGCTCTCCTCACAACTACCACATCCTTTTTATCTTTCTTTTGAAAATGAACACACAGAAGAACGGTTTGATATGTCACTTAATATGGATCTAAACAAGGTCAGTGGCTCAAATTATCTTTGGGTAATTTATATCTCTCGGCAGCACTGTCATTTTGTGCAAACAGGAGCGCGGATCACATTTAAAGCTCGCCATGGTTTGAGTATGAAGGAATGGGGGTTTCACGTGCTAACCATGCAAGAAATACAGGGCTCAGGAAGTACATCTCATATGCCAAGAAAGAGTGGTTCTTTAACAAAAGTAATTGGTAATGTAATGGAAACCAACAGCAGCTTTGAGCCTAAAATCCAGCTTCCTTACAACTGGTTACTTTCTGAAGAAGATGAAGTCGAGAATCATACAGCAAAGAGGAAAGAAAATGATCTTTCTAATCTGGGCTTTCAAAAAGGGTTAGCGGCGAAACTTGTTGCCCGTTTGCCTTTCATTCATACGTAATTACCTTGTATTTATTAATATATACATTGAGTGTAATTGAAGTAGAAAAAGTTCTAACAATACTATCTTTAATACTTTGAATTTTGATCTGGGAATTTACCTGTGCTTCTAATTCTAATCTCATCATTTTTTTTATGTTCATGTAAGAAGCACACTGCCAACAAATGCAATAGCAGCTAGTGGGTTGAGAACTTGATGATACTGTTTTAATTTAAAAACTAGATTGTATGATTATTTTTCGTGCTAAGGTGAATAATTGTAATTGTGTTGATCGACATCATAGAAAACAGGGAAAACACTATGTATTATGTTTTGCACGACATTCGGCATCCAAACACCAAGTAGAGGTAGCATAATCATTTGAGAAGACAATAATAGAAATCTGTGAATGTTGAATTGCTTGTAGAAGTTGGAGTGAAATGGATTCCCCTTTATGGATATGTTCTTGTCATCTCTGAAAACAAATAACCTTTTCCATTGAGTACAAAATATTTATCTCAATGAATTAAGGAGGAAATAGTTAGAAAAAGAAATAAAAGGAAATAATGAATAAGTTTAGAATCTCCTAAAAATAACAAACTAGGAAACTAAATATTTTCCTACTCCCCTTAAGTTGGTTCATAGATATCTCTCATGCCATGCTCAAAGGTGGGTTTCGCCAAACTTTTGGTCAAGATATCTGCAGTTTGTCGACTTTAAAGGGTAGACATGTGATTCCAGCATCTAACTTATCTTTTATGAAATATCGATCAATTTCAATATGCTTGGTACTTTCATGTTAAACGGGATTATGAGCTATGCTAATAGCAGCTTTACTGTCATAGTGTAATTTCAACGGAAGCTCAATTTACGTTTACATTTTTCAAAAGAAACTATGTTAATAAAGTAGTGGAAGAATCAAAAGAGCAAAACATCCACAAATGAATATAAAAATTTCAGAGAAGTCGTTTGGGAGTTTACTGTTATAGTTATCTTCAATTTTAAGGCATCTTTTACACACATACATGATACATGTATACTATTGTGTTGCACCAATTAGGTCGTTTCCTTGCCGAGATGACAAAGCAAGTAATTTCTGATCTTGAAGCCAGTAAATATCAGGTGACTGACACCTTGCATTTTTACTTGCAATATGATACTTAGATTTTGTATTTCCCTTTTTCTTAGCACAAAGATTAACAATCAACATGGACTAGTTTTCTACTGTGCTTTTTCTTAGCACAAAGATTAACAAATAAAGGGAAATTATGACTTCATTTCAGGATATCCTTGACAAATGACAATATCATGAATCCACTTTTTGAGGTTACTGTCGACCCCGATTCACATCCTCAGCTACATGTTTTCTTGAAACAGATAGTATAAGTTGTAACGTCATGGTGTTTTTTACATAAACTTTAACCTGTGTAATTGTAGTATTTCATCAAAAGATGGATGAAATCATGGTATAAAACAGTTAAATGTAATAATATTTTTTATTTTTTTTTAGGTATTGTGCTGTGTGTCTATCTTGTACTCAAAGTGATTAGTATTTCTTGTGTAATAAGTCACACTGGCTTGGCAAGGAGTATTACAAGAGAGGGCCAAATGGAAATGGCATTCACAAAAGAAATGTTCCTCGCATCCGGGTGGAATTCCGAGACACGGTATGTGTTCAATGCATGGTTAAATTACCATTTGTAAATTGAAATATGCCAATTATTTATACTAGATTCTTTTCAATGTTTATTTAAAATATGCCATGTAAACAAATTGCCATTGTTGCTTGTTCACATCCAAGTCTTTACTGTTTGACATTTTTCTTTGATTTGTGATAGCTTGAAGGTTCACATCAATGAGCATGACTATAACAATTAACAAGAATAACAAATGTATTGTAATAATCTAATTGCTAATTAAGTTTACTCAAATACCATATTTTCCTTACTTTGATTGCTATGCTTGCAGATTTGGAGAAATGAGACGCGACTGGTTTATTTGGGCAGAGCCAACATTACTGAAGTAGTAGGTCGATAATATAACATGCCAGTCGCACGTGCTTCATCAACACTTGAAAAAGCAATCTGTGAACAGGTTACATCTGGTTTCTTTTCTTTCCTGTATGATTATTTGCTTCTGTTTTTAGTGTTGTTGGCATTTAGTCTTTTTCTTCCTCCATAGATGATTGAACCTGTTCCTGTGTAGGTTGATAATGAGTTCCATACACCCACTCAACATCAATGATGGCTGCTAAACATAAATAGATTGATGATATTTTGAGCTATATTTGTGTAGACATTGTTTTGATCGAAGGAAGATGGTGAAGATTGAAGGAAGATGACGATGTTCATCATATTCCTGGATTTCTTTATTCTAATAAAAAATTATTTTTAAAAATAAAATTATTTTATGTGGTATTTTTTAATAAAAATGAAAAAAGAAGAAAAAAAAGGATTTATTTGTGCAATTTATAGAAGATACAGGACCTAAACAGGGAAAAAAAAATAAAGGACCGAAGTGTTACAATTTATAAAAGACCTAAACGTAAAAAAATAATAAAGAACCGAAATGTTACAAAAGATAAAGGACATCCGGTGTAATTTTGCCAAAAAAATATTATTCATCATGATAATAAAGATAGGTCTAAATTCTACTTCCAGTTTTAGTAGGTAAAAATATATATGTGCTAATATGCAGATTTCAATGTGAGGGCTTATATATAATAATTTAACATATTCCAATGTTTCACATCGATCAATTAACTAAAACCACAGTACTGCTAAATTAATTTCAGGGTAACAGATATGATAAATCAAATGTTTAAAGAACGTTATTTTGTTATTTGAATATCGTTGCATCTCAAAATTTCCTTAATATTTTTCAGGTACAATATAACCATTGAAAGTTGAAACAATGACTCTGTCAAAAAGAAAGAAGGTTGAAACAAAGACATCAATTAAGTTGCCCTTTTAAAACTGTCAAATCTCCAAAATCAGCTATAAAGGAACTATCGTTCAAATTATATTCAGACTTGGTTGTACAATTTTCTACCATAAAGCCTAAACTCAATGTCAATTTCTTTCAAACAATATGAATAAAAGATGCTATCAATAGTGCAGGCGTGCATGTTACTTCTTATACTGCTTTATCTCCTTAATTACTCCATCAGTAAGTGAGTCAACATCATTGTTCTTGCCGAAAAACTTAACAAATCCCATGTCAGGCGCCATCAAGTATCTGGAAAGAATTAACATGTTATAAGAATTGTGTTCATTGTTCAACAAGAATCATACTATGTAACTGCAGATGAGAATTAACATGTTATAAGAATAGTGTTCATTATTCAACAAGAATCATACTATGTAACTGCATGCAACCACATGTAGAATTTTAAATATGCAAAGACAATAAAGAATAATGAAAAAGAGAATCAATTGATAGTGGTAATCGCGAAATCAATGGATTTCGCTCATCTAAATTGAAGAATATTTTGGAGGTGAGGAAATCAATGACTGAAATTCAAACGATTTTGTAGTTTGTTATACAAATGCAAGCATAAGGTCATAATCTGAACAATTGATTTTCCAGTCAACTCTTATACCTTCTCAGTTTTTTACTCTAAAAAGAAGCCAATAGTATATTATATACGAAGTAGGAATAAAATGACATACATGACAATAGAGTGATCAACAAGATAATCTGAGTCTTCCTCGGCTGTCTTCATATAATAAACGCGATATGCACGGGCAACACTTTTTATCTCCTCTACGCTACCAGTTAATCCAATTAACTTTGGATGAAATTCTGAAAAAAAGAATAATTCAACTAGAATTCAGCAACAAATAACTAACATGAGATATAAAGTGTAATTCATGAAGTATGACAGAATCACCTTTGACATATTCAGCCACTTGTTCAACAGTATCCCTCTCAGGATCAACAGATATAAAAACCGGCACAGTTTGAATTCCAGATTTCTCCTCTGTAAGGAACAAAAAGAGACACGGACATGATTATCATTTGTACAATATCACGATATACGTTAAGATCTAAAACATTGTAGTGTACTTTCTCCCGTGGTCTATAAGAGCCTGCTTGAATTAACTTATTTGAGTTTATCTGGTGACATAAACACTTTAAGACCGTTTGGGAGAACTTATGAAAATAGCTTATAACATGTCCATTAGCTCTCCATGATAGCTTACGAAAACAGTTCAAAGCTTATAAAAAACAGTTTAACTATTTTATCTTTTGTTATAGAAATAACTTATAAATAAGCACTTATACTATAAGCACTTAATTAAGTTGTTTGTCTAAACAGGGCCTAAATCCTAACGACTCGTGCTAATCATTATTGCTATGTAACAGCAAACCCACACATGTACCTCTTGTGAATTTAATTATTTCAGACATCACGTTATTTTAATTACGCAAGTTCATTGACAAGTTTAATGAGAATTATTGCATATATTTCAATGTGAAACTCAGTTTGCAATGCAGCAGCATGTCACCTACAAACACTTACTTATTTTATCAACTGCAGCTACTAACTTCTGTAGTTCCTCAGGACAGATATCCGGGCAGTGAGTAAAACCAAAATACATTAATGTCCATCTACCCACGAAGTCCTTTTCAGTTACACGTTTTCCGTGATGGTTGGTGAGCTCAAATGGACCCCCAATCGCAGCTTTTCCTGCAGATGGTCCTTGCTTGACTGCTCCTTGCTTAACTGCCTCTGAAGCATTATGTATTTCTACAGCAATAAAAGTTGAATCAATAAATGAAGATGATATTTAAGAATCGGATTCAAATGCAACAGAAAATGAAGATACTTCATCTAATTTGCTGTCATGCTACCACAACGGACAAAGATGTGGCATGATAATGATATCATGTACACAAAACTTCACCCTCAAACTAGAATTGACTGTGCTACTACAGAATCAACAAATAGTGTACACATGCCTTATATTTTTGAAGAATCCCTTAAATAAATCATAGAATTATATAAAAAATTATAATGCGGAAGGATCAAACCACATCAATTGTCAAACGTTTTTTTTTTTGGTACATGAATCAAGTGTCAAACTTTACCACTTACAGTAAGTAATATCTTTATGTCGAATTCATACTTAATTGATCAGGCCATTGAATTTGAAGTTCTTCTAAAGTGGACCAGTTTATAAAATTTCATGCAAATCGAAAACTAAAACTAATCAATATACTTCATTGCATTACATTACAACAGTCAGAATTACTTAAAGTACAAAATGTCCATTACTAGATATCATAACTACCAATGTCAAAATTATTAGATCTTTGATATGCATGATCAAGTAGATGATAATATCACATGATTCAACAGTCAGAATTTGTTAATTTCGTATTCTACAAGAAAACTAACTGCTGACAAATAGCTTTGTTCCGATTCGTTAAGACATGTCTGCCTACTTTTAGATTCCAGTAGATTAAGTGGTGTAAATGCTAACATTTGACACCTACATTCATCTATTCATCTAATATGTCGCAACAATAATTCAGTGAACAAAAAGAATCCAAAAGACATATAACTGAATTATCCGAGACACCATTCTGAGATAATCTCCACATGGCACATTCATATAGCTTATCGACAAAACACTCATCTAACTCACCATAGTAATCTACCTTCTATATGTAGTTTCTTTTGCTTGTCATAGTAATATACCAATCCAGCTCCAGTTAAAACTAGAAAAACTAAGCTCAACCAAGAAACCGGCTACAATACACAATCACAAAAACAAATCAGCTTATTATATGTACAATTCAAACCGTCTCATAAAATTCACATTAACACAAAATACAACCAATAATTTCATAATCATATTCATACCGATCCGCGGATAGATTTTCCGGCATCACTTTTCTGTTCCTTTTCTCCACCAGATTCTTTTCCTTGACCAGAATCATCTTTGACTGAATTATCATTATTACTCAGTGATGGTTTATCTTGAGTAGAAGTACTAGATAGAAATCTTTGATATAGCATAAACGAACTATTACCATAAACTTGTTTCTCAACCTAAAATTGAATCAGAAAAGAAAGTGAGAAAGAATGAAAATTCGAACATACAGAATTGAAATGGAGTTTATATAATGAAATTGAAGGTGAAAAGAGAAGAGAATGAACCTGGCGAGGAGAGAGTGATAGTGAAAGAAGAGAGGGAGTGGGTGTGGGATTGCGGAGAAGGTGAGAGATGAGAGAGCGAGAAGCGTAGCGAAAGTGGTTGGTTTTGGTGGATATGAGGGACGCCATTTGTTTGATGAAATGCTTGTGTGAATCAATATTTTGCAAAACCTTAGAGAGGGTTTTGTTTTGTGATTCTAATTTCAAGACGTACAGGTTTTAAGGTCGATCACGGCTTCTCTACTTTTCTTTTTGTTTTCTCAACAAATTTTATGGAATCTATTTGATTGAAGAGAACAATCACCTCAATTTAAAGCCGGAGCAACACTTACATGGGCACAAGTATTTGAGCACAACATTTAGGCACACACATAAGTCAAAATATTTAAATGAAAAATAAAATTATTACATCAATACACATCACTTCAATCCTTTTATCTTTATTTTTTTTGCTTCATTTGAGTGTGCTTAACAATTAATATTTGGATTTGTGTCCATATAAGTATTTCTCTTAAAGCTGACTTATTTTTAAGATTATGCGAAAGGATTTACGAAAATAAATAATTTTTATGTATTATTATAAATTTTTAAGATAATTTATAAGAAAACAACTTATAAAAATATAATTTTTATTTCAAAAATAAGTCAAATTCAAACAAGCCCTAATCCAACCAGGCAATTCATAATCAAATAATTGAGTGAATTAAGTTTGCGACAAACAATCATTGTTAATCTTTGAATTTTGTGAAATGATATAATCTCAGTTTAATTCATGTCTATGAAATGCATGTCTTGACCTCTTCATAAAGTTTGACATTAAACATGATAATGTGTAATGGTAGATATTGATGTGTTGGTCAAGATTTCCTCAAGTATTCTTGGAGTAATTTGATAGCTAAAATTTTAGGAGGTAAAAATAGTGAAAAGCTTATTTCTCAAAAGCTATTTAAAGCTTTTTCCCATATATATCTTTTTCCCCAAATTACAAATATGAAACCTAAAAATTTCAACAAGCTATAATTGCAAAGATAGAGATGATGAAAGGATATTTTAGTACCAACATTAGGGAATTTAGGAACATAATAATAGCGTGATTGAATGAGATAATTTTAGTCTCTTTTATCTTAACCTAACCTAACCTAACCAAAAGTTCTGAATTCAAATTGATCAACCTTAAAAATATTGCAGCATTAAACTCTTACAAGGAGAATTTTACCATCAATTGTGGTCTTACTTGATTCGAGAGTTTAATTTATACAATTACGCATAGATGATAACTGAATGCTTGAACAATGAGTAAGTGATCTCATACAATTAAAAAGTTTGCTCATGATTCAAATTATGATAGATATAATCCTCATTTTATTTATGAAACAAGTAAAGAGTTTGATTTCAGAGGTTTATCCAACATATGCAGTTTATTTGGGAAATATAATTAAACCTCGGCGTACTTAGCTTCACATTATTGATAATAGTTATTAAAATCTTAACATAACACTGTTTAAAATTTCTATAACAATTTGTAATCAGCAGTCAATATTTCAAATAGAAATGGACTGATAATCCGTAACACAACATCATCAAATATCATTAGTAGCCTAATCTTGCATTTGGTTCAGCAAACAAACTGGAAGAAGCCATTACATTCTTCGAGTTACAAACCAAAATCGAGCACAAAGAGAAATTTACATACTCTCTCCACCAGCAACCTTGGTAAAGAGAATCAGGCTTTATTATCCTTCGGCAAAGCACCATAAAAATGACAGAATCATCGCTGGTTCTTGAAAGACTGGAAGAGAAAAATCAAAAGTTAAAAAGATGAACAACAAAGTATCAATAACTGATTTAATGTTATCATTGACTGTATTACCTCCATTTTGCTTGGGAGGTCCTTGATCTGCTCAGCAAACTCTTGTCGCTTCTGAATAGCTGCCAGAATAGCTCAAAGGTTAAACAGATTTGTTCACAAGGTCGATAAAAGGAAATCAGTATGCAACTAGTAGTACCTTTTTTTGAAATATCTTCAATATTCTTTGATGTCCTCACTGCAAACCTCTGAAATGCAGGGCTGCAAAGCCACAATGAAACATTAACATGAGGAAAACCGGTATAAAGTAAACAAACAAGGGCTATGCAGTAACCACGTAAAATGACTTTCTCTTAAATTTACTATGATGATTCAAAACCAGAAAAACCTGGCTCATGAGCACCTTAAGTGTCTGTTTGGGAGTTAGGAGGGGAGGGGAAGGCTTTGGAAAAAAAAGGAGTTGGTGGAAGGAATGAAGGGTTTTGGGTTGTTAGACAACAAATAGCAAATACAAACATGAACTCAGAGTTGCAAAGATGAGAATTTTTCATGGGATGAATGAATGGCTATACAAGATACAAGATAATATACAATTAGGAATACAATTATTAGAGAGAAAATTAGGGTTAGAACATGTGATTAGAATACCCATAGAAACACATGTGAAGAGGGTTGATCAGATGGAGGATAGTCCAATAGTTAAAATAAAGAAAGAGGGAAACAAAAAGTAATGTAAGTCAATCCATTAAAACACATTAAAAGAGAAATATCCTATCCGATTCATAATAGGAAATTTTGTATCGTTTGATCCATAAAGCCTACCCCAGCTAGTAGGATAAGGTTTAGTTGTTTTGTCATCCGAGTTTAGAGCAAAAACTACTAATTCAATCTTTGTTTAGTTGTTTTGTCATCCGAGTTTAGTTGATCAGATGGAGTTGTTTTGTCATCCTAGCCTCTAAGGTTTAGTTGTCTTGTCATCCAAGTTTAGAGCAAAAACTACTAATTCAATCTTTGTCATCCTTTCTTTGTTTTTTCACCTCTATTTTTCCGTGTGTTCTGACTTCTAACTTTGTATTGAATGTTTAGTTACTTTAAGCCTTAGAGGCTTAAACTTATTTCTTTCCTTGATGTTTGTTGCTATTAACCAGTCCATTTATCTCAAACCATATCTGTTGGTGGGGAAAGCAAAATCATGAAAATATTGCAGAAAAAAAGGGTTCGAAAACTCCTACAATTTTGGGGTGGGGGATATTTGTTTTGCTTGCAACCACCACACGACAACGACGATGTAGCATGTCTATAACCGTTTTTTTAATGGCTTAACCTATAACTGAAAATGTTTCAAAAAACTAATGTGAGTGAGAGCTATTGGTTGATTCGGATTTCCAACTTTTCCATTTTTCACACTTTTTATGTCCTCCTATTTGTTGCCCACAATGCAGAAACACAAGATGTTCAAAGCAGTAACACAAGTATTCAACTAACAATGTTTGTTCTAATCACAGCACAAACATTTGAATCTAAAGAGGTTCCTAAAAACCAGCACAAGCAAAACTAACATTACAAAACAGCAAACCTCTCAAACACAACATAAAATCTAAGAAATTTGAGGCTCTCTCTCTCTCTTAATTGGAACAATCAGATTAAAAACCATAGAATTACAACCTCAAAAATCACATGCATAAATAAAACACTAAAATTTTGAAGAATAAAAACGCACCTGTTGGCAAGACCATTAACAACCACTTCATTGACGAAATAAGAGATAACCCTATGCAAAAAATTGCCACCTCCAGCCATGTTTATTCGTCAATACCAAACTGCACAAGATTCAAATAAACAAATTAAAATAAATGAAAAAACCCTAAACTTTAAAACCAAAAAATTCAAACTTTTCACGGATTTCTCAACAACCCCTAAATTTATTCACCTCTACTTTTCCCCTCCTAAAAAAACTAGGGTTTCAATAACAAAAAAATCGGAGCTGATTAATAGGGAAAAAAATTCAAAATTATGTGGAGAAATTGCAAACCTTGATGGGATAAAGGAACGAAAGTGTAGGATTGTGAAGTTAGGGAAGAAGATTGGAGATGTTTCTGGAATCGGAAAATCGCATTCAAATGCGAGACGCTAGCGTTCAGTTTCGTATATATACGAGACGAGAAAGACAATGACACGTGCAAGGCCTTTTAGCGGTAAAACCGTAATTTCACAATATTCATATTTAAAGTTTTTTTTTTTAATGTTTTAAATGTGTTATTATGTGATTTTTTTTTTTAATTGAAGTATGGATTTATTTTGTTTAAATGATTCAATAAAAAAAATTCTTAAGCGACATTAAAATATTTTCTTTCGTTTTTTATTCTTCTTTTTGATAAAATTAATTTTTTATTCTTCAAAGATATTACTATTCAATTTTTTATGAAGTAATTTCATTGCCAAAATTTATCATAAGGTGAATATTAGAATATTTGGATTATTGTTAAAATGTTCTTATATCGGTGGTTGGAGACAATTTTAATATATTAGTCTTAAACTCGCATTATTGATGGTTGAATTCATTATTTGGTTTGGACATCGACTAATTTGTTGTATTATCTTGATATTACTTAACTACTCTTTATAAACTGTTGTAGGTTTTTTTGGCACGTCTTTATGCTCAGACGGTTTATTGATTATTTGGTTTTATAATATATTTCAATTTTGTCTTTTAAAAAACAATAGAATATTTGAGTTCAATTCTAATCTCTACTTATAAAATATCATAGTTAGGTTTATAAAACTATAAGTTACTTTTATTTGTTGCCAAAAAATATTACTTTTTTGCCTAAGAAAAATAAAAAAATATGTAATGTTATGTTAATATTAGGTATGTGTACGACTATTGGCACCATCATTTTTGTTTTCTTCAAGCACAAGTAATTAAGAGTCCAAAAGACACACAACTCTGTATAACCCCTTTTTTATGTACTTCAAATGACCACTAGAGTTCAACTCAAGTTTCTTGCAGGAGAGTTTGTAACTGACAACCATATATATTGTCTTTCTTTTTCTTTTTTAAAACAACTCGCCGATTATTAATCAAAGTTTAATATCCACAAATATAAGTACACAAAATATACAACGATCACGGTATAAATATTAACGGATTTTTTAACATAAAATTAAAAAGTTATAAAAGTATCACATTAATTTTTGTGTTTAAAAATACTAATGGATTTTCAAAATTTTATCATACATACAAATTTGTTTAAACTAATCTAAGAATATAGATCCGTAATAAGTGCGGTGCAAATATATAAAGTTTAAAAAGAAAGCGTATATTAATTTGGTGACCGGAGTGAGAGAGTTATGAAGTGATTATGAGGTTGATGGTTTGATCTTCGTTGCGTTGGTAAAATACTATTAACATTGTCGATTTAAAAAATATCATGAAAATCAATTAAAAAAATTAAATATAATTTTAATATCAAATTTTTCAATTTTTCGATTTTGACTGTTATCTTCATGTGACCACTAATAACCATTTCTTTTTTTAAATAAATAATAGATTTTCTAGAATGATCAATTAGATATACGATACGTGCAAGAACAATTTATGTTAGCAAATTTTTGGTTAAAATATAGAGGAAGTCTTGGATGGTCATAAAGATTGATCAATCTATTTAGTCGCACAAATATTTAATAAAAGGTAGAAAAAAGAATTAAAAAATATGTATTTTTAAAATAATTAAATTGTATGTATTTTTATGTGAGTGCAACAAAAAAAAGTGGTCAAATGGTTATAATCATATAAGTATTTTTCGAAAATATATAGGTCAAAATAAAAAAGTGATTAAATTTAAATATTTGAAAGTAGGAGATCAAAATTGAACATTTGAAATATTTGAGGGACAAAATTACATTAAACCAAAGATATAACAATGAAAGAACAAAAGTTTGATTGTTTTACAAAAGGCAAAAGTATGATTAACCTTTCATTCTGCAATTAAAAAATTGTTATATCACACAAATGGTATTGGAAGATGAATGTACACAAACAAAAGAGTGGACATCTTCATGTCACAAAAGAAATAAAAAATAAAAAACCACATTAGATATTTGTGCAAGACATTTTGTTACAGCAATGCCAAAAATATTTGATTCCATGTATCAGGAACACCAGGCAAACACCAATGTATACAATCCGCATTTTGTGGATTAGTCCTTTCTTCTTCACTTAATAATTTTCCACCATTTTCAGTATACACTGAAGAATGGCCATCAATTCTATATTCTGATATTTGTGTTATGTTGATAAATGTAACTGGAACTTTCATTTTCTTCACAACTTTTGATACAACACTCATTATGCGTTTATCAGAACCAGTTCCCCAATGCTTCTTTTTTCTTACTGGTTTTGTTTCATTGAAGCATTTCTCATCTTTCATGTTCCCCCAATCTTGACTCCTGATAAATAAGATATTTTACTTGTTAACAAATCTCTAGGAACAAAAATGTTATTTAAGCTAAAGGTTTAAATATGATTTTAGTCACTGCAATGAAATTATAGTTATTTAAGTGTTTTATGGTTTTAGTCTATGTAAATTTTTTGTTTGGATTCAATCCCTGCAAATTCAAAAATCGTTATTTTTAGTCCTTAACATCATGTTATTTGGCCACATGACGTGATTATATTAGGTCACCTATGACATGACTTCAGAGACTAAAATCAATAGTTTTTTGGAATTTTCAAGGACTAAATCCAAACAAAAGAACTTACAGAGACTGAAACCAAAAAACGCAATAATAGCAAGTACTAAAATCATATTTAAACAGCCTAGCTGATAGATTATGTTTCTATAGAAAATTGAACTTGAGAATTTTGAGGAGAGACCTTGTATGTGTAGGTGACATTGTTGTGAAGAAGACCCTAGTTTTGTTTGGATTGATAGTTGAGTCAACCCAATTAGCCCAAGTCTTCAAAGCTAACTTGTAAGCCACTGGTGTGTCAAATTCTTCATACCCTTCTAGTCCATTAGCAAATGAACCCCATCTAAAATTTATAAACTACATGTTAGAAATCATTTTCATCATCCATTTTGTTAATGACTAAAGATCAATGTGTAATTGACTATTGAATGTTGAATCAGTGATCATGAACAACAAAAGATGAATGACATATTATATATGCTTATTTAATGAGTATTTTAGTTAAGTTAGATTCAAAGAAAGCTTACAATGATTTAATTCTAGCACCACTCATCCACCATACATAGGTATTGAAAACAAGAATATCTACTCCTGTCCAATTTTTTGCTCTCTCAGTGATAGCATCAACTTTTATTATCCTTTTCTTTGTATCTCCAATGATTTTTATGTCAGTGTTGGATTCTACCAAATATGGGGCCCAATAGAATTCTATAGTAGCATTGTATTCCTGTCACAACACATTCAAGTATTAGCAACAATGTTTTAAAAATCAGATGTCGAAAGATCAAACAGGTGAGACCTCCGTATCATGGTTCAATTGGTTCAATCGATTTAACCATGATTGAACCGAATGACAAATAAATCATAAAAATGTATATTTTTTACGACTAAAAATTATAAAAATGTATTTAAAAAGTAAAACAAAAATATAAAAACGAAAAAGCGGATCAAACCAACTAGGGTCCAAGCGCAGTTCAACCCGATTCAATTAGACTACAATACAACCGGAATCAAACTAACCGGTTCAAATGGGAACCGGTAGTATTATGTTCTATTGAGATGTTTCCTTAAAGTAACTTTTATTGTATTATATGTTTTTTAAGTTACATGATTAAGAACAAGTAGAAAATAGCCACTGATAATGTTAATAGATTATTGAGTATGCATCAATACCTTAGCTTTGAAGACTGAATGAACAAGCCCTCTGTGCATAGATTTCTGCTTTTGAGGTATAATCCATTCTACCAAACAGATAAAAGATTCCCATTGATTTCTTTGTAGTGAATCCCCTACAAATAGTAACCTTTTCCCTTGAAGCTTTTTAAGTGCCAACATAGGATTAAAACTACAAAAAAAAATCATTTTTCAATACACTTAAATCATCCAAACAAACATATCTATAAAACAAGTTGGTAATCAGAACTTACCTTGGCAAGGTACAATCTTCTGGCTGCCACTGCCAATGTTGATAATCAGAATCATTTCTACCATTTTTTATACAAGAAAATTGTCTATCTATATATGGACAAGTTATGTCAGTGTAGATAGGTTTTATTGATTGGTTAAAAACCCATTTTCCATTAGCAATGTTGCATTCTTCTGAGTCAAATTCAAACCTGTCATCAATCCATGTTGTATTTACAATCTCCTCATCAATTTTCTTATCACCTGCCAGGATAATCAGGTTATGAGAAACATCATTGCATTAGAATTTTAAGGGTCTGTTTGATACATATTACTCCCTCGAGTCATAAATATAATAAACCATTTACTTTTTGGGTTCACTGAACAACTAGTAATGTATCTGATTTATATTATAAGTCATATACATTAGTTGTTCAATAAACTTAAAAAGTGATTTGTTTCTTATGATGAGGACTGGAGGGAGTATAAAAAAGAGTGATTTTGGCTTTCGATAATTTAGAGATTGTTTGAGAAAAATCTAAACTACTTTGTGTTTGTTTACTGTAATAAAAATCCCTTTTTTTTTTAAACCTATCAAAAATGATTTTGAAGAGACGCTTCTCAACTTTTTCATTTGAAGTAATTTTAGATTTTTGTTTCCTCGGGATTCTCATTTTGTCTAAAACCTTAACAAACGAATGAAAACTTTCAAACATGATTATTTAAAATGTGTCGGAAACAAACAACTATGAAAATACTGGGTCTAATAGGTCAGTTCAAATCTGAACTGACGTGTTAGACCCAATATTTAATTGATTGGTAGTATTAAGCAAAGATGAGTATATAGTTGAGGCATTTTTTATGCCAACTTACTTGATTTTGGTTTAGTGTTCTTTCTTGGACAAGGTTTAAACTTGAAAATGGAGTTAGAAGAAAGAAAACTGAGTCTCTCTGCATACAAAACAACTATGAAAACAAGAACACAAATTGTGATGATAATGATGGAGAAAGGCATCTTTCCTCTATGAATCTTCATTACTCCAGAAGGGATCATGAAGGAAAAATGAAACAATAATCTTAAAAGTAAGAAACAAAAGAGGGAATGAACTAATGCATAATGCAACAGAATGATGAGGACATTGTAGAAAAGGTTTAGAGAAGGAAGGTTTTATGCATTTTTGAGTAGGAGTGAAGTTAAAGCATAGTGTATGTTTTGGTCATGACTAAAAAAATGTTACAAAAGATACTAGAGGTTATGAAATGAGTTGAAAAGGTTACATCATGCTTTCTATATTTATCATGTGGGAAATATATATACTTTTGTAAAACTTTTTAGGTTCTGAATTGTCTATCTCTTCTTCGACATGTTGAATATTCCATACATTTTGGGTTCTAAATTTCATATTATCTTAGTATATGTTTGTCAAAAATGATTTTTAATATAGAATTGTCTTATACATCACTATATATTTGCTAATTGTCACTACTTTTTGAGATACTAGAACAAGTAGGTATGGCTCACTACTTTTTGAATACCTTTTGTAGTGGATATATCATGATTTATATAAGTGACAATTTGAGTTATAGACTCTAAAATAATTGGTTTTGAAATTTTGAATTTGCTTAAGAATTAAGAATGTAATCTTTTAAAGTGTACTTACATGGATTTTTTTTAAAAGTTACAAAGTCTAGAAATTTATATACTATTGTTGACATTATATCAATGATCATTAAGGTGCTTGTGTAAATTATACTCTTGATTTTGAATTTTCTATTGTTTTTTTAATTAAAAGGTGGAATCATGTACATAATTTGAATGTGTACCAAACAATAAAGTAAAGATCACTAATCAATAATCACGTTTGGAGGTTAAGCCTATTTGTTAAACATTGGACCAAAATGCCCTTTTATTGACAAAAAATGAAAACCAACAATTTTGTTCTCCCTTTTTACATAATCTATAATCTAGTGTAATTTGTGCAAGTTGTTCCAATATTGAGTGGGACATGGTAGCTTCCTATATGTTGTTTTTTCAATTTTTCAACATCTCCTTTCCTTTTTGATAGTAACCTCTTAGTTGCATGGACAACTTTCTTTCTTCCTCTTTAATTTTTTCTCTATGCCCATTTGTCTTTTTGTGTTTTTTGAGGAATTTTAAAAAATTTACCTTCTCATTTTTTGTCATTCAATTTCGTCCAAGTGTAAGCTAAGTAGATTTAGATGTTAATAGAAATTAGAAAAATTCTAACTCTTTTTTCTTTTCTTTTTGGTAGTGTTTTTTTATATATAAGAAGGAAAATTTGTTAGAAATTGCTATTTATATTATGCTTTATAGTGTTATATGATTTTTTTTATAAAAAATATCTTTATACTGTTGGGACAATGTGATAATTTTGGGAGAAATTAGAGAGAATAGAACGAGAGAATTGAGACGAGAATTAAGAAAAAGTTAATTGCTTTTCATCCACATGGGGCAAAGGTATTTATATACAAATGGGGGCTTGCTTCACTGCCAAGCGATCGTATATTAACTACCTAAGACAAATAAAAAAAAACTATAACAAACTAACTATTACTAGCTTCAGAAACTTTCTCAACTTCTGAAGCTCTGCTCAGCTTCTGAAGCATTAGAACTTCTGAAGCTCTGCTCAGCTTCTGAAGCATTAGAACTTCTGAAGCTCTGCTCAGCTTCTGAAGCATCTCCAACTTCTGAAGCTCTGCTCAGCTTCTGAAGCATTAGAACTTCTGAAGCTCTGCTCAGCTTCTGAAGCATCTCCAACTTCTGAAGCTCTGTTTTCTCGAAAACATGACTTATTAATTCAACACACCTCCTAAGGCATGTTTTCCAAAGCATTCATTCCTATAAGCTTCTTCAGAGTGTCAAACCTTGCCTTAGCCATAGGTTTGGTTAGAATATCTGCAAGTTGGATCTCAGTATTGCAATATTCCACCTCAAGCTTATCTTTGTTCACTTGATCTCTCAAAAAATGAAACCTCCTCTCAATGTGCTTACTTCTTCCATGACTAACTGGGTTGTTAGCCAAATCAATTGCTGACTTGTTGTCAATAAGTAGCTTCATCCTTGTTGTCTCTACTGCATTCAATTCAGTGAGCAACATCTCAATCCAATTTGCTTGACAAGCTGCAAATGAAGCTGCCACATACTCAGCTTCACATGATGACAATGCCACTATCCCTTGCTTCTTAG
Source organism: Trifolium fragiferum (assembly GCA_954870985.1). NCBI lineage: Eukaryota > Viridiplantae > Streptophyta > Magnoliopsida > Fabales > Fabaceae > Trifolium > Trifolium fragiferum. The sequence continues at coordinate 17,731,615 of OX940793.1, read as the reverse complement.
AACACCAAGAGATTGGTGCATTACCTATCATGAACAGGTATCCTGCAGTACTCTTCCTGTCATCTTGATCTCCTCCCCAGTCTGAATCTGAGTAACCATAAGCCATTAGCTTCTTGCTACTGTTCCTTTGGTTTGGAATTAAAATGCCATGATCAATGGTTCCTTTCACATATCTAAGGACCCTCTTTGCAGCAGTCAAGTGATTCATCCTTGGTTGATCCATAAATCTGCTCAGCAGACCAATACTATGACATAAATCAATTCTAGTATTGCACAAGTACCTCAATGATCCTATGATCTGTCTGTACAGTGTTGAATCAATCAACTCATCCTCAGTATTCTTGCTCAGCTTCACACCTGTTTCCATAGGAGTAATTGCAGGGTTGCAATTGCTCATGTGAAACCTCTTCAATATGTCAATGACATATTTCTTCTGATGCAAGAAATAGCCTCTATCTGTTTTCACAAATTCCATGCCAAGGAAATATGATAGCTCTCCCAGATCAGTCATCTCAAACTCCTTCATTATGTCTGCTTTGAATCTCTCTAGCACAGCTTTGTTTGATCCTGTGATCAACAAATCATCAACATACAGACACAGTATTATAATCTCATCATGACTTGAGCCTTTCACATATACTCCATGTTCTGATGTGCATCTAGTGAAACTCAAATTCAGCAGGAAGCTATCAATTCTCTTGTTCCAAGCTCTTGGAGCTTGTTTCAAACCATAGAGAGCTTTGTTCAACTTGTACACTTTCTGTTCTTGACCTTTAATCTCAAATCCTGGTGGCTGCTTCACATATACCTCTTCCTCTAATGGTCCATTCAAAAAGGCAGATTTCACATCAAGCTGGTGCATAGCCCATCCTTTGTAGGTAGCTACTGCAACAACTAGCCTAATTGTCTCTAGCCTTGCCACAGGTGCAAACACTTCATTAAAGTCAAGTCCAGGCTTCTGAAGAAAACCCTTAGCTACTAACCTTGCTTTGTACTTAGCAATTTCACCACTTGGTTTCATCTTCAGCTTGAAAACCCATTTCACATCAATAGGTCTCTTGTTTACAGCTTTGTTCATCAATGTCCAGGTGTTATTCTTCTCAATTGACTTCAGCTCCTCTTTCATAGCATTCAACCAATTTGAATCTTTCAAAGCTTCACTTAGAGTCACTGGTTCCAACTCTGCAATCATTGCTTCATTGACCAGTTCTCCATCTTCAGTGATTGCTTGATCAGGAAACACATCATACTCATTCAACCTTATTGACTGTACCCTTTCTCTGGTTGATCTTCTCAACTGTTGATTAGGTGCAGCATTAGGTTGATCATCTTCAACTTCTATCTCCTCTTGATTTGTTTCTTCAAGCATGAGTCTTCTGTTGAGCATTGAGCCTTCAGCACTTGTGCCTTCAGTCCAATCCCAACCCTTTGATTCATCAAACCTGATATCTCTGCTAATCACAACTTTGTTATCTCTAGGTGAGTACAATTTGTAAGCACCAGTGGGATGATAACCTAACAATATCATTGTCTGACTTCTATCATCAAGTTTTCTTCTAACTTGATCAGGAACATGTTTGAAGCAAAGTGAGCCAAATATTCTAAAATGACTAACACTTGGTTTCAAACCTGTCCAAGCTTCATGAGGAGTCTTGTCTTGTAACCTCTTTGTAGGACTTCTATTGATGATGTAAACTGCTGTAGAGACTGCTTCACCCCAAAACTTATGAGGCATATGCTTAGCTTTAAGCATACTTCTGGCCATGTTCATGATGCTTCTATTTTTCCTCTCAGCTACACCATTGTGTTGAGGGGTGTAGGGTGCAGTGACTTCATGCTCTATACCTTCATCTTCACAGAATTTTGCAAATTCATGTGAAGTGTATTCACCACCTCCATCAGTTCTCAATTTCTTAACACTAAATCCACTTTGATTTTCAACTAGTGTCTTAAATTTCTTGAACTTGGTAAATACATCACTTTTCTTTTCGATAAGGTAGAGCCAAACATGCCTAGTACAATCATCTATGAATGTCAGAAAATAGTTGTTGCCTCCAATGGATTTCACCTCAAATGGACCACACACATCTGAGTACACCATTCCTAGCTTCTGAGTTGATTTCATAGGTAATTCATTCTTGAATGAATTTCTGGCCTGCTTTGCTGCACAGCACTCTTCACACATTTCACTTGGTGCTCTGATCTGAGGCAAGCCATGAACCATCTTCTTGGAATTCAACATGCTTAAACTTTTGAAGTTTAAGTGTCCAAACCTGTGGTGCCATATCCAATTCTCTTCTGTACTAGTGACTGAGGCTAAGCACTTGAAATCAATCACATTGATTTCAACCTTAAAGGTTCTATTGCTTGACAATGGAGCTCTTAGGATTAACCTACTTTTAGCATCATGAATCTTCAATTCTTTATTAGCCATTGTCACTGTATAATCCTTTTCAAGTAATTGACCAAGACTAATCAGATTACTTGTTATAGAAGGAACATACAATACCTCATTAATGAAGGATTCCTGACCATCTTTTCTCTGCACAAGAATTGTCCCCATACCTTCACTAGTGATCTGGCTGCTATTAGCAAACTTGATATTCCGTCTCACTGAATAGTCAAGTTTCAAGAACCACTTCTTGTTGCCAGTCATGTGATTGCTACAACCAGTGTCAAGATACCACAAGTTGGATTTATCAGCGTCAGTGTTTGTAATTGCCATGAGCAGGGAATCATCAGAGTCACTACCATTTCCCTTTGCCAATTGAGCTTCATCCTTGTCACTTCTCTCAACTTTCTTAGAGTGACACTCTCTAGCATAATGGCCAAGCTTCTGACAATTATAACACTTCACATCCTTCTTATTAATCTTTTTCTTTGAACCTTTCTTGTTACCTTTGCTAGACTCTGAATCTTTAAGGTTCTTGCCATCATTCTCTGAATCTTCTTTCTTTTTCTTGTTTTTCCCTTTGGAGCCTTTCTGAAACTTTGCCTGCAAAGCTTGATCAATAGCTTTATTTGAGCTCCTCTGCTTGACTCTCAGTTCATGTGCCTCCAATGAAGCTTGGAGCTCCTCTATCTTCATAGTGGCCAAATCCTTTGATTCTTCTATTGCTACTACTATGTGATCAAATTTCTCAGTCAAGGTTCTCAAAACCTTCTCAATCTTGGACCTCTCTGACAGAGCTTCACCATTTGACTTCATCAAATTAGTGATACTCAACATTCTTGAAAGATACTCAGCTATCGTTTCTTGATCATTCATCACCAACATTTCATATTGTCTCCTCAGAGCTTGCAGCTTGATACCCTTCAGTTTTTCATCACCTCCATAAATCTTTTTCAATGTATCCCAAGCACCTTTAGAAGACTCTTCCTCAATGATCTTCTCAAAGATATTAGGATCCACACACTGATGTATGATGAACAGACCTTTTGCATCCTTTTTCTTCAACTCGCGATGCAAGGCTCTTGCTGCTTCATCAGCATTTGCAGCCAAGTCTGGTACTCCATCATTAACAGTTTCAAGAACATCTTGAAACCTGAAAATGACCTTCATCTGCGCACACCAACGATCATAGTTTTCACCTTTGAAAACTGGAAGATTTGCAGGAAATTGTGATGAGGTTGTGCCATTGTTCGCCATTGTTTCTTGATCAAAGAATCAATGCAAAACGTGAATCACAACCACGCTCTGATACCAATTTGTTGGGACAATGTGATAATTTTGGGAGAAATTAGAGAGAATAGAACGAGAGAATTGAGACGAGAATTAAGAAAAAGTTAATTGCTTTTCATCCACATGGGGCAAAGGTATTTATATACAAATGGGGGCTTGCTTCACTGCCAAGCGATCGTATATTAACTACCTAAGACAAATCAAAAAAAACTATAACAAACTAACTATTACTAGCTTCAGAAACTTTCTCAACTTCTGAAGCTCTGCTCAGCTTCTGAAGCATTAGAACTTCTGAAGCTCTGCTCAGCTTCTGAAGCATTAGAACTTCTGAAGCTCTGCTCAGCTTCTGAAGCATTAGAACTTCTGAAGCTCTGCTCAGCTTCTGAAGCATCTCCAACTTCTGAAGCTCTGTTTTCTCGAAAACATGACTTATTAATTCAACATATACAAACAAGGAAGAGGTTGTTTAAAGGTTTCTTAAATAGAAATATATGGTTAAGGTTGAATTAAGTGTAGTTTCTTTAAATAGAAAAAAAAATATATATACGGTTAAGTTGAATTGCCTATGAGAGTGAAAGTAGGTGAGTGAGATACACGGTTTTAATGTACTTGAAACTTAACATGAGAGAAAAGCTTAGCTGAATTTATTTGTACTATTGGAATATGATTTTGTTTCTATACATTATTTAGCTTGTTTGTCAAATAACTCTTTTTAGATAATTTTTTCACCTTTGAGGATATGAGTGAGAATTAGTATACCTTATGAAAATGATAATTATTTGGCATATTCAAAATGTTCGATTCAAATTCACAGTGGTATTGTTTGTCAAATAATTCTGTTTTGGGATGTGAGGGCTGCATATAAATTACTCTCAGCCTCAATTATCAAGCGATGTGAGATTATTTTGGTGTATATGGAACACAAAACATTTCCACTAACAAGTTTCGATATAAATATGACTAATTAATTCTATCTAAAATAACAAAGAGGACATAATATAATGTTTTTTTGTTCTTAGGTACAAAATTTTCACCATTTTTTAAAGTGATTAATTAATATATGTCATAGAACCTGTTTTTTTATTCGAGTCCAAAATCACTTGTGGATTGAATTGGTTCATTGTTGAAACACGTCAATGCATGATCCATATCATACTTTTTTCCTACCTTAATACGAATGAAACATTGCATGTCAACATTACATTGATACAAATGAAACTTGACTCTAATTTTTCAGAGAAAATTAGTAATCAGCAAAGTCGGTTGATATTTCACACCGATAAAAATATACTATACCACATAATGCATAACCGATATCGATCATTCTTATTTATTTCCTTCCTAGTGCCAAACACTATTCTCAACATTTCATAAATATAATTAAAACTTTGTATTAATTAACAATGTAAAATTAATATATTGGATCCAATTAATACATTTTTTCTTAGCAAAAAAAAAAATGAAGATAATATTTTAACAAAATAGAGTGTGAAAGGTTAGCTGTTTTAGTGGGAAAGATATAATATATTTAAAAGAAGTACTAATGCAGCAATGAACCAACCTTATGTACCTATTTAGCCACCTAAGATCTGGGTTTGCAAAATTTTATAATTTGGATATAGACACTACAACTTAATAATACACGGTGGTTGCATTAGCCAAATGGCCCAAATCAATCCGTACAACTAAAAATTGACCATAGCTACAAATCCTTAAATTAACAACCGAAGTGTTAAATCCTAATTATCAATGATATAATTCCCTAATCAACCCAACAAAATTTTATTGGATGAGCCTAAAGCATGATGGATGTTAAAGACACAAAAACAAATCACCAATTAATCATTAAGGGATAGAAACCACCATGTAATCATGCATCAACATCAAACTCATTGCTAAAATTGAGTATAATGAATGAATTAATAAGTTTACCACTTGTATTTTGAGGAGATTTTTAGTTAGTTGTTGCTTGACAATTAGATTTGACCTAATGCCACAACATCAATTTTCCAATTTTAGGTAATACAATTTTCCCTCTAACTTTAGATGCCTTGTATTGTGAATATTAATTCCTTCAGTAACATAATTGTAAAAACTAAATAATTATGACTTTTTACCAGTTAAGCAATAGTGGTCAGAGTTTTAATTCTTGTGTATGAGAAAATTTAATTGAGAGAGAATAACTCGTCTTATATGTTTAATAAATTCTTTGATGGATATTAGTTACTAATAAACAGAAGAGAAGAAATGTTACGATAATAATAGTGTAATAATAACATGTGATCTGATTGGAGACCTCTCATTATGGTATAAGAAAATTTGAAAACTTGAGTAATTGTCTTCGATCTTTGCATGTACGCCACGTGTAAGACAGTTGTCCTTTGATAATCCAATCTTTCACTTATAGTTTGAATTTTAATTTTGCTGGGAAAACTACTTGTTTGGTGCGCTTCTCTTTTGCTTTTTGAATATATCGATCGCCGTCGATGTATTTCGAACTCATATTATTTGAGCTATATACGTTTTAAAATCCAGTTGATTTCAAATCTTCAATAAATTATACATATGAGAGTGGGATACTCATCTTATGTGTTATGCCTAATTTTTTTTCCAAATAATTTAGTGACTGAAAATTTATTATTTGAGGTGAATAAGTGAGGAATTTCATGTTTGAACTCCGGCTTCTAACTAAATTTATATAATACAATATTTCTATCAACTAAGTTATTTTCGTGATGAGTGTTATGCATAGTTTAAACACATGCAAGCATAGTAATTAAAAGCTACTGATTTCATAATAATTTACTAAGCCAAGTACATAATATTTTGTTGATAAAAATCTACTGTGTTTAATATTCAACATCATAAACCCATATCCTTTTTATTCATTCACATGGTAGCAAAATACATCAAATTTTGACCTCAAAGTTAATTACTTGGCATTATTGCAAGTATATCTTCGAAGGCAATGGTGCATCATTCTCAATTTCCATGGTAATCTTTAGATCCATAGGTTTATTTTTCAGAAAATTTGAGTACCATTTAGAAGAGAGCTTAGGTTGTCTCTTCAAGTTTGGATCTTTCAAATCAATGTAGTATAATCCACAACTTTCTTCATATCCACTTAGTATTTCAAACACATCAAACAAGGACCATATATACAAAATAACCTTTTATATTTGATCCACTCCTTTCAATATGTCAAAAATAAAGAAAATTAATTAATTACCATTCATGAAAAAATTCAAAACTAATTAAAATAAAGTGGAGAAGTGTAATGTTAATACATCATAATCATATACATATTTGAAAATAAAAGTACGAGTACCTTATTGCATTAGCTATGGTTCCAATGTATTTATGCAAGTACTTCACCCTAGACCAATCATTCAATGATGAATTACGAAGGGTTTTGAGGCCTGCAAAACTCAAAAACTTATATCATGCAGATAAAAATAAATAAATAAAATGCGAAACTAGTTAAGAAAATTAAATATAAAAAAAAGTGTCTTGAAATATTTGTGTAGTCAACTTCTTAAACGTGCAATAAAAAAAATAGATTTTTCAGTACAATTTTTTTTGCTTCCTTAGATATTGCTCAAGGTATAGGCTTAAATATGCACATTTAATTCTCCTGTTATTTTTTTTTTTTAAAATGAAGTTTAGTACCCTATTTTAAAAACTTTTTTTTTTTCAATTTAACTTTTTTCTTTTGAATTTTGGTCATCCATCTCATTTTTGGGTAATTTTTTAAGACTAGATCAATTTATTAATGACGCGGCAATGTTTACACTATTGACTATATATATCGGCAAAATATGCCTAATAAGTGTTGTCACGTAATAAATGAATAGACTCCACATCATCAAAAAACTATTCAAAAATTAAATGGAGGACCAAAATTCGGAAAGAAAAAAAAAGAAGTAAAATAAATAATGAAATGATAATTTTTTTTTTTAAATAACGGACCAAAAATGCATTTAAGCCAAATAAATATTATGAGTATCCCACTTTAAATGCAAGGGGGTCAGGGTTCGAACTTTAATGATCTCACTTATCCACCTTAAGGGTAGAATTTCTAGTCACTAGACTACTTGACAAAAAATAAATTGTGCCGAAGATTTTGAAAGGATGGAAAATTGTCATACCACTTTCATGAATGTAAATTGGAAAATTTCCATAATCATTCTTCAAAGAATCTAGCACCTGTAGAAAATTCCAGGTTGTTATAATATGAAACTAAACCAACTAGCTGGTCAAATTTGTTATAAAATTACATAAATAAAATTACAATATGAACAACCTTGTTACTGCATTATTTACCTCATCTATAGATGTATCATTTTCAATGAGTCCTAAAACAAGAAAGAACATTAATTATGAATTATATGTGTATAAGTAACTTGGTAAATTAGCACCATTTAGGGTGTGTTTGGTTGGAAGGTTTTGGAGGGAAGGGGAGGGGAGGGGAGGAAATATTTTTAATTAGATGTGTTTGGTTCAATTTTTAGGAGGGGAGGGGAGGGATGAGAAGGGGAGCAAATTACCTCATAAGCTTACTTTTTGTTTCCCCCAAATTGGGGGGATTTGGAGGGGAGGGGAGAAAAGCTTGTTTTAATTTTATTAAACGGACAAAATTATCCTCAATATATTTTAAAATTCCAATACTATCCTTATTACAATTTTTATGATTAGGTTAGAAACTTATTTGTTGTCCTGATGCCATACTCATTATTTGCATCCATTCCTTCTTTTTTTTTTGACGAAATTTGCATCCATTCCTTATTTTATATTGTCCGGGTGATTGTATATGCTACTTGTATTTTGCTATAGTTTTCTGTTTTGCTTCCTGTTTTGCTTCTGTTGTATTGTGTGGTCCCTTTGCCTTGTAGGGGTGGGGTTTTGCCTTGTTGCTGCTCGTGCTTCTTTTGGTTTCAGGGGGAGTTTGTGCTAGTTTTTGGGGTTGGAGGGAGTCTATGTACCCCTTTGTAATATCTCTTTGTTTGTTTTCGGATTAGGTTGCATCTCGTGCACTCCTTGTATATGAGTTTGTGTAATAAAATTTTGCTTTTTCAAAAAAAATATAAAAATTTATATTGTTTCAAATAAGTTGTTTTTATATATACTTTATTTGCTTTTTAAAAAAAGACTTTATTTGCATTTTAATATGTTTTTTAATCTTTGAAACACTTGTTTGAATATTTTAGAGGTTGTTAGATGTATTTAGTTTGAATATTTTATTCCGTGTTTTATTGAATCAAAGTTGTGGTTTTGATGGTATGTAGCGAGTTTTTTGGCGTGGTAGTGAGTTTCTTTTGTCTGGTATTTGTTTTGATGTAATAATAAAGAGATATGTGTTTAAGATTTTAAGGGTAAAAAAGTAAATTATTTTTAAAATACCTCCCCTCCCCTTGTGAACCAAACATATATTTAATTAAAATACCTCCCCTCCCCTCCCCTCTTTTGAACCAAACATATATTTAATTAAACTACTTCACCTCTCATCCCCTCCCTCCCATCCCCTTCATTAAAATCTCTCCCCTCCCCTCATTTGAACCAAACACACCCTTAGAATTTATGCAAATAGAAAATGTCAGAAAAACAGAATAGAACATACTTGTAAGTTCCACTGCCATATCTTGCACGTAATCTCTATCCTCTATGTTTAGGCTTTCAGGATAGTTCTTAACATACCATGAGTTGTAAAAGTTTATTCCTAAGAAATCAATTGAGCTCTTAATCAGGTTTGATTCCTTTTCGGTGAAAGAAGGAAGCCTTGAGCCAACATTCCTTTTCATTATATCAGGATAATCACCAAATGTTAATGGATTTAGAATCCTGCAATAACAAAGTATATCAGAAGTTAATGTAATTGTACACCTCCTCAGGTCCATCGCTATTGGACTTGCTGCGTGGATATAAATGATAGGTGGTCTGATAGCAGGTGACCCAACGAATCTTGGAGAGACTATGATACCATCTTAGAAATGGGTGTTGGACCTAATTCAACCCTACAAAACCAGCTTGTAAGGTGACGATTGCCTCTTTCTTATAAACCCTTGTCCAGACCAACTCACATCCGGTGCGAGACTTTTTAACCAATTTAATCGCGAAAAACATTGAAGATCAAGAAAAATATCAAGATCAAATGATTACTTACCACCCCATCATGAAGTCTTGGGCCCTTCGAGTCGCAATTATATCTTCACTAGTATTTCTCAGAGGAACAAAACCAAGAGTAAGAAGATTAAACCCAATAAAACCATGTTGCATACCCTGCACTTACTAAACATGGTTAAGGCCATTTCAAAATATATAACATCATCATCATGATGATTATTTAAGTTATATAACCTTCTAGATTAACTTCACCTTATATTTCTTCTTATACAATCTTGCAGCTGAAGCATGTGCTAACAACATATGATGAACTGCCAAATATGGCTCAGTTGAAGAATTTCCCCTTGAGCAGTTAGCCGAACACCTTTGAGGCGGTATTAATCCAAGATCATAGCCAAACATTGCTTGTATATTCGCCTCATTCAGTGTCGTCCAATACTTAACTCTATCGCCAAATTCTCTGAAGCATACATCAACATATGCTGTGAAATCTTTCCTGCAAGCATACATATATAGAATCTGTTAACCACAAATAGAGACTTGGAGTAGGGGAAACTGAGTTTTGAAACCATACACAATTTTTTTACTAATCCATCCTTTGTATTCGTCCTCAAGTGATTGTGGTAGATCCCAATGGTGCAATGTAACATGTGGTTGGATTCCTACAAGATGAAGAATTAAACATTCATAAAAATCAATATTTTTCAGCAGATAAATTGGAAGAACATCTTTTAGGTGTTAACCAAAGAAAAATGCAGTCTTCGCATACCGTGGCTTATCAGTTCATTTATAAGATTGTTGTAATATTGAAGTCCTTTAGGATTGATTGGTCCTTTACCATCTGATAATTCATAGGGATAAGATTATCAGAAAAATAATCACATCTTAACAGTTTAATCTAGGAAACTATATTCAAAGAAGTCAAAGACTCGTGCGCTTAAACCAAGTCAAGTACAAATATTTTGTTTGTCCATGAGGTATCAGATCAATGGTGTAAGAGGTTAACCTTGTAAGTTGTAACCTCAAATGCCCGCGTTCAAATAGCCTCGAAGATAGTTATTACCTGGAATAAGTCTTGACCATGATATTGAAAATCGATAGGCATCTAAGCCGATGTTGGCCATGAGTTGCACATCTTCCTGCAGGAAATCCAGCTCTTGTACTTGATTAGTCCAATACATATATACGATGAATATTTTGTATGCTCTGAAGTTACTGACCTTATATTTGTGATATTGATCACATGCAATATCTCCATCACCCTTGTACATATTAGCTGAAAAAATATATATTTTTTAACTGATCAACTTTTGTTTCAACAAAACAATAGATAAACTAAACATGTATTAAGAAATTAAGTGCAATAGGGTGGGGTGGGGTAGCTCAACTGGTCTGAGCTAAGGGTGAAAGGAGCTAAAGAATAAAGGTTCAGGGTTCAGCTCCTGACGAAGGTGAAAAATACTAACACTAACAAATAAAAGGAAAAAATAAAAGGAAAAATAAAAGGAAAAATAAGTACTATATGCTAGTGAGGAGAATACCATTTCCTCCATGGGCAAAGGTATCCCATATGCTTGGTTTTCTTCCACCTTCATTTGCTGCACCTTCAACCTTTCATTTCATAAGTTAACATATGAAATGAGAGCATAAGAGTTGAGAAAAGTTAATATTTACTTAAATCCTAATTTCAACTATTATGATATTTTGGTTACAATTTAATCTATTATGATTGTATGATGAAGATTAAGTGTATGCTTGTTTCAAATATATAATAATTATTTATTGAACATTTTATTAATAGAATATTAAACATTATTTTTCATTGACCACACTTATTATAATCATATAATTTCTCAGAAGCTAAAGTATCTTTTTATTATAATAAGAATCTACATGTGTCTTATATTTTTTCAAAGCCAAAGTAAACAGATAAAAAGTCCCATAACTACTTTTTGGAAGAATAAAAAACTACATATATTTTTGTTACATAATATGAAGTAAACATGCTCTAAAATGTATCATGTTTGTAAAATATATGGTTTGATCTTAAAGTTAGCAACAATATCAAAATACTAGTTCAATAATTACTATAGAATAATCATACACACATGAACAGAAAGAAAATGCAAGAGCAGAACATTTTAGGAATTGAAAAAGACAGAGAGAAGAATAAACTTGGTAAGCTGAGGTTGATACACCAAACACAAAGTCAGAAGGGAATTCATCTCTGCTCAAACTATAAGCAGTACCAAAAAGTAGAAGGAAGATTAATAACACTAATACAATTGTTAAACTATAAACCATATTGTTTTTGCTTCTGCTTTTAGCTTTGTTTTTCTGACAATTAATCTTAGCTTATATGTATTGCATTTCATTGTAGTTAAAGTATATGCTTATTTTTTTTGCTAAATATTATCTTTTTTTTTTTGCTAATCTGGTTCAAGGGTTAGTTGTGGCATCAAGTGGTTTCATTCCCTTCTCGATCGCAGTTGCGGAAGATCGAACTGTGATCCTTCTTATCAAGTTCAGCGCCAATCACCATTGGACCAACTAACGATTGATATATGTTTTTGTTTTTGTTTGTTTATCATATTTACTTTATTCAAGAGATTAATTACTTGATGCTATGTGTTTCTGACTCATCATTATCAAAGGACAAAACATGCTAAATATATAGAATCAATCTTACTAAAAATTCATAAGTTCCAAACTTTTAATTAATGATCAAGAGTACCATATTTTTTATATGATGACTATTGAATGGCTAAGAGAGAAAGAATTAAAGTAGATTGTGACGTATAAGCTAATTTTCACACGTACAAAAGAATTTAGATGCATCATTAACTTTAATCAAGTATTCTTCTAGAAAGCAAAAGTTTAACCATAAAGTAAAAAAAATATTATTTGGCATTTGTGTGTTTACAATCCCTTTTTATGACAAAAATTGAACCACGATAAGCATATATATATATATATATATATATATATATATATATATATGGTGGTTTGTTGAGGCGGTTCTATTGGAAATGAAGGGCCGGTTCAAGGGCCAAACATGCATCTATCAAAATTGATTTATAAAAATTTGTAGAGTTGATTTATTCAATAAGAACTTTGAATTTAATGGTTGGATTGAAAAAATATAATGTTGATATCGAATTATTAAGCGGAGTAAGGGCCTGTTTGGATGAGCTTATTTTTGAGCTTATACAAACAGCTTATGCAATATAAATTAAGTTTTAAACTATTTTATTAGTTCACACTAGTGAAAATTATATTTTTATAAGCTATTTTATCGTAAACTATCTCGACAAACTTATAATAATACATAAAAATTGCATAAGTTGTTTGCATAAGTTCAAAAATAAGCTAATCTAAACGAACCCTAAGTCAATGAAGACTTACTTCTGAAGTCAACGGATCCTTTCTTTGTTGATTATTGTAACTTTTTAACCAATTTACCATCCGTTTGATTTTAGTTTCCAATTACAACCTAACATTTTCAACAGGTACTAGAGTCCTTTCATAATTACTACTGAAATTGTCCAATTTATATACATGAAAATGGTATGAAATTTTCCATCTTTTCAAAATGGTCTTCACATTATTTATCCTATTGTATGAAAGTAAGTCTTTGAATTTTGTAGGCCACAAAACACTTCGTAATTTATCATTGAAAGATAGTTCTAGAGTAAAGTACTTGCAAAAATACATTGGGACCATATATAATAATTGCACTAATATTCTCAAAGTATTTTCTAGTTATTTAAAGTCACCTCGAAGCAGTTCATTTATATTTTATTTTGTAACTCTAACAAATTTATATTGGATCCCAAAATTTTATTTCATATATTACATTTTATTCAACTTTATATCAATAATATTTAGTATTTAATTATCATTATTATTTTAGATTAATTGTTGGAGATATTTGTTCCTTTTCCACTTGTATTGTTGCATGTAGTTTCTCTACCACTTGTCTAATTGCATGTTTTTGTTTTGACACTTGTCTTTATGCATGTAAGTCATTGTAGTCACTCTTCTCCTATTAATAGGTGTTCACAATGTACTTTGAATTTATGAATGCAATATACAACTTTATTCATTTATCTTATATGGTATCAGTTGGTAACGTTTCAGCCCTACCCTGTTAAACCAGAAAACGTCGTTTTTTCTACCTGTGCCGTCACCCTCGCCTCCCATGGCTTCCGATGGTTCTCACTACATAGCTAACCCCTATGAACCCTCCAAACCATTTGCGTGTATCACCCTCAGCGGTGTCACCAAGCTTCTCCCTACCAATTACCTTAATTGGAAACTCCAGGTAGAAGCCTTCCTTGATGGTTTTGATCTGCTCAAATACCCTGATGGATCGTTCCCTGCGCCGACAGCAACGATCACCACCACTGCATCGCCTCCGGCAACATCGCCGAACCCTGCTTTTCAAACATGGCGTCGCCAGGATCGCCTCATCTATGGCGCCATCCTCACCACTCTGTCTGACGAGGTCGCCTCCTTGGTGTCCCAAACGAGGACCTCGTACGACCTCTGGGAGCTCCTCAAGAATACCTATGCCAAAGCCTCGCGCAGTCACCTTAAACAACTCAAGGAACGTCTTCGGATGGCCTCGAAAGGTACTCAATCCATCACGACCTACATGCACTCTCTGAAACAAACTGCTGATCTCCTCGCCTCCCTCGGATCTGTTGTCTCCGTCGAGGACATGACCGACCATGTTTTGCGTGGTCTTGATGATGGTTACCGAGCAGTCATTGATGGAGTCAACGCAAGGGACACTCCAATCACCTTTGATGATCTCCTCGAAAAGCTCCTCATCCAGGAACTCTCTATTGTTGCTGCTCAACGCCAATCACCTGCTCCTGTTACTGCGTTGCACGCTCAGACTCGGTCGACCAACAACAAGCCTCGACCTAGTCAAGCACCTGCACCGACCAACCAACGCCCAGGTGATCGCAGGCCCTTCCTCGGTCGATGTCAATGGTGTAATACGAAGGGACACGTCCTCGCTGACTGTCAACTCTTTCGGACCCAACACCCCAGTGTCCCCGCACCTTCTCGTCCTTCTCCGAGCACCACTGGCCAGGCCCAGGCCCACACTGCTACTGCTGGCACATCCTCGCCTGCTTTTCTGCTCGACAGTGGAGCAACACATCATGTGACCAACGACCTTGCAAATCTGGCACTTCACCATCCATACACTGGTCCCGACTCACTCTTCATGGGGAATGGTTCAGGTTTAAACATCTCTCACTCTAGAACACTTTTAATTAATGATTTATCCTTGTCTAATGCTCTTTGTGTTCCTTCCATGAAACAACAAATTATTTCTGTCTCTCAACTCACCAAACAAACTAACTCTGCCGTTGTTTTCTTACCAAATTCTTTTTATGTCATGGACTTGCAGACACGCCAAACAACCCATAAAGGCTCATGTGTGAATGGACTTTATCTGTTGCCCACGACCACACCTTCCGCCCACACCGTCCAAGTGGAATCCTCTGCTTCTTGGCATCATAAGCTTAGCCACCCTTCAACTTCCATTTTTAAATTTATTCAACAACATTTTTCTTTAGGTTCAAATAAATTCCCACAATCAAATTGCAATTCATGCCAAATTAATAAAAGTCATAAACTTCCCTTTCATGAATCTACTCTTACATCCACTTATCCGTTAGAAATAATTTTTTCTGATGTATGGACTTCTCCTGTTTTATCTGTTGATGGTCTTCGTTACTATTGTTTGTTTGTTGATCATTTTACTCGCTATATATGGCTATATCCCATGAAACTAAAATCTGATGTGCAAACTATTTTTCCCAAATTTAAAACGTTAGTTGAAAATTTCTACCTACACAAAATAAAAGTCCTATACACTGACAATGGTGGCGAATACATTGGCCTTCGTCCTTTTCTAAGTACTCATGGTATAAGTCACCATACCACTCCCCCTCATACACCCGAACACAATGGCATCTCTGAACGGCGGAATCGGCACATTGCCGAAACCGGCCTCTCCCCCCTTCACCACTCTGGCTTGCCCCTCACCTACTGGCCTCACGCCATGACCACTGCAGCCTACCTCATTAACCGTCTCCCTACCCCAATCCTCGGTCACCAATCACCTTACTCTAAACTACTCCGCATTAGTCCGGATTATCATAAATTAAAATGTTTTGGATGTTTGTGTTTTCCCTGGATTAAACCTTATGCTAACCATAAACTTGCTCCAAAGTCTACCATGTGTGTTTTTGTAGGTTATTCAGCTGATCAACACGCATATCTATGCCTTGATCCCTCAACTGGACGGATTTACACCTCTCACCATGTAAAATTCGTCGAAACTGAATTCCCTTTTCGCACTCTGGTGGCCCAACCGACCACGTCCACGACCTCACAGACTGGTCCACTACAACTGCCCGTCTTGTCGACCATCGCTCCACCTGCTGCGAGCACCAACCCCACATCCCCGGATAACTCATTTGTTGAGCTTTCCTCCCCGACCACATCCCAATCCTCGTCCACCAATGAAAAAACCAGTAATGACCTCCCTTCCTCCATACAGCCAACATTGCTCCCACAACCACAAACGACCTCTCCTCCAACCACGACCACTGAACCCAATGGCGGTGGGATCATCACCCGGTCCAAAAACAACATCGTCAAACCCATCCACAAACTCAACCTCCATGTCCGTCCCTCTTCCCCGATGGAACTTGGTACTATTACACAAGCTCTTCGTGATCCGGACTGACGTTCCGCAATGCAGGCTGAATTTGATGTCTTACATCGCAACAACACCTGGGAACTCGTTGGTCGTTCCTCTGCTCCAAATTTGGTTGGTTGTAAATGGGTTTTTCGCATCAAGAGAAATCCAGATGGGTCTATTGATCGGTACAAGGCTCGATTGGTCGCTAAAGGCTTCCATCAACGCCCTGGTTGTGACTACACAGAAACATTCAGCCCCGTCGTCAAACCAGTGACAATTCGGATCATCCTCGCCCTGGCAGTTCGACAAGGATGGTCTGTCCGACAGCTTGATGTTAACAATGCCTTTCTTCAAGGGACGCTCAACGAGGATGTCTACATGGACCAACCACCTGGCTTTGTTAACAAACGCTTCCCTGATCATGTTTGTCGCCTAAAGAAGGCGCTCTACGGGTTAAAGCAAGCACCTCGCGCTTGGTATATGGAACTTCGTGTCTTCCTGCTCTCCATTGGCTTCGTCAATTCCACCGCCGATGCATCTTTGTTTATTCAGCGGACACCACGCGCGACACTATACTTGCTCGTCTATGTTGACGACATCATTGTTACGGGGAGCTCCTCGACAGAATTATCAAGCCTCATTGCTACACTCGGTGCTCGTTTCTCCTTGAAAGATCTTGGCTATCTCAACTATTTCCTGGGTGTTGAAGTCATTCCTTCCACTGCGGGCATGTTTCTTTCACAACGGAAATACATCACTGATCTCCTTCAAAAGTCAGGCATGGCAGAAGCTAAACCAGCGTCCACTCCAATAACTGCAACTCCTCCGCTGCTCAAAAACTCTGGTGATCCCTTGCCCTCCCCGACTGAATACCGAGCACTAGTTGGCAGTCTTCAATACTTGAGTCTTACTCGACCAGACATTGCCTTCGCGACCAACAAACTTGCTCAGTTCATGCAGAACCCGAGCACCATGCACTGGTTGGCACTCAAGCGTCTACTTCGCTATCTGGCCGGCTCTTGCGACAAAGGCATATTCATCTCCGCCACTGCTCCCCTGAACTTTCATGCGTACTCAGATGCGGACTGGGCGGGTGACAAAGATGATTATATCTCTACCACTGGTTACCTGCTCTATCTTGGCAACACTCCTATCTCTTGGAGTTCCCGCAAGCAACGCTCGGTTGCTCGATCATCCACTGAAGCTGAGTATAAAGCTTTGGCCGACACAGCCAGTGAACTCCTTTGGGTCCTCTATTTGTTCACTGAACTTGGTCACACTCCTACAGCTGGTCCGGTCATCTACTGTGACAATCTTGGTGCTACACATCTAAGTGCTAATCCTGTCTTTCACTCCCGAATGAAGCACATAGCCTTAGCTTATCACTTTGTCCGTGAAAACGTTCAACATGGCCGGTTTCGTGTATCCTTTGTCTCTACCAACGATCAGCTTGCTGACATTCTCACCAAGCCTCTGTTTCGCCCTCGGTTCGAGTTTCTACTATCCAAGTTGCATCTTTCTTCCAGGTCGCCCAACTTGCGGGAGGATATCAATAATATTTAGTATTTAATTATCATTATTATTTTAGATTAATTGTTGGAGATATTTGTTCCTTTTCCACTTGTATTGTTGCATGTAGTTTCTCTACCACTTGTCTAATTGCATGTTTTTGTTTTGACACTTGTCTTTATGCATGTAAGTCATTGTAGTCACTCTTCTCCTATTAATAGGTGTTCACAATGTACTTTGAATTTATGAATGCAATATACAACTTTATTCATTTATCTTATACTTTACTCATATTATTATGGCTTAAATATATTTTTGATCCCTGTAATTATGCTTTGTTTTGAAAAGAACCCCTGTAAAAAAAAAAATTGATTTTAGTCCTTGCAATATCTCAAAAAAAAATTGCCTATTAATTTTTACATATACATATATATATATATATATATATATATATATATATATATATATATATATATATATATATATATATATATATATATATAATATAATAATTACACTTTAATGGTAGGCAAACGGGCAACAAGTTGCGCCGCTAACCCTTTTTGGATCAAAATCAATCTTTTTAAACACTATATCTAGGACCTAGAAGACACCACATTGTTATGCATGACTTTTTGCATTCTTTTCAAATATCTACGGCTTCTAGGGCTAGAAACCCAAAAATATCAAAAACAAAGTGTATAAAAACATGTTGATTATCCGAACATATTAATTAGAACAAACGAATAAAAAGTACATAAAAAATAGTATTTTAATCAAAGAACCATTAAAATGATGTTGCTTGATGATGATATGGTTATGACACGTGGCACACTCCAATGTTGAGAATGGATTCTCTCAATTTGTTTTTCCTAAATTTCCTCAATTGTTTCAATCTTAACCTTTCATTTCACCTTTTTTTTCTTTTTCTTTTCTCTCTCCTCTCAAATCAATGGTTCAAAAAAAAATTTACCCTCAATTCACTTGAGAGAATCCTCTCTCTCCAATGTTATAGTTTAGCAAAATGCTATAATTTGCAGGACACACGTGAAATCATTGCCGCTAGAGTTGCGCTAAGATACTTGTATTTTTTATTTTCAAATATAAAGTGTTACATGTATTACCAACAATGAATTAATTTAAGTGGTAAGGGTCTTAGTTTTTGCAGAAGTTTGATTTTTGACTTATGCATATCGAGAAAATTTAGTTAGAGAGGAGAATCTACTGTGTGTGTCTCACAGGTTCCCAACGAAGATTAATCATCGCTAACGGCGGTGGAAACTTCATATTAATATTATCATAATCTAAAAAAAAAGTGTTACATGTATTAATTTTAAAGTCATGCTAAATATTACTCCGAAATGTCAAATATACCAAAAAAAAAATTAAATAGAAAAATAATACTAGAAAGATAATTTTTTATAATTTTAAGATATTGAATACACATTTTTTTTAAAATAATTTCTTTTTAATATACTTAACTAATATCTATGAGTATTGTTTAGCATTTTCTTTAATTTTAAGCTATTACCATGACACATCTCTATTTCTTTTTTTTCTTACTAGTTTTGAGACTCGTACATTCGCACGGGTCTATTGACTTTTGTTTATAAAATATTGTTAAAATATAAGTGACGTCGTGTGACAAAAAAAATAAAAATAATAAGTGATGTTATTCTGTTATTTTTTTCTAAAAGTTATTAAATTAAGTAATTTTTCATTAAAATAAGTGTCACATATATGATTTTTGTGTAATAAACTATAATTAATAATAACAAATATTTATTATTCAATTCCTTTTTTTATTAAAGCAATTGTCCCGTCTATGATTAAATTTTTTTTTATTAAAACAAATGTCCAGTGTATTATTATAATATATATTCATCAATAATATATTCATCGACAATTGTTCCTTGTATTATTATAATATATTATTTAATTTCTTTTTTTATTAAAGCAATTGTCCCGTAAAAGAATTTTTTTTTATTAAAACAGTTGTCCGTGTGTTACTATAATATATATTTACCCCGTAATTATTTATTATAATATATATTCAGCAATAATACATTTCTCCTGTATTTTTTATATAAGAGTAAACAAAAATAGAGTAGGTTTTTTTATAATAAATATAGAGTACAATTTAACTATATATTATACAGAAATATAGTAAATTGAAAAATTTAATCTTTTTTTAAGAAATAGAAGATTTGAAATATTTTTAAGAATTTATTAGGACAAATTAAGATTTTTAGTAGTAATACCTTTAATATATTTGGCCCGTTTGAATTTGACTTATTTTTAAACTTATGAAAATACTTTATGATTTTAATTTATAAATAAACTTTTATGTCATTTCATAAGTTTTTTTTTACGCATGTTAATTCATAAGTTTTCACTGACAAAAATTATATCTCTATAAACTGTTTTCATAAACTACATTAAAAAAACTTATAATAATACATAAAAGTTTATATTTTGCATAAGTAATTTCGCATGAGATCGTAAATAAGCCAATCCAAACGGGTCCATTGTGTTTTTGTTTTTATGTTCTTTTATTTGTAAGCTCATAAATAAGTATCTTCTTTTATTAGGTTCTTCTATTTTTATTTTTATATATAAGTTTTTATACGTTAAATTGAGTTACTATTTTTTCATTAAAAAAAATTACTATTTTTAGCGCGTATTTTTTATCGTAATTTTTGCTTCTATTTTTATACGTAAATTTGTTTTAATTAATTTTTTTGTTCCTATTTTTGAAGTTAAAATAAAATATATTGGATTATTATTTTTTAGAGGTGAGATTTCTTTTATGTTTATCCTTTTTTTATTTGTTTAGAGATATGGTTTTTAATGCTATTTTTATGGGAAGATTTATCTTTCTTTCTTATTTTTTTATTAATTTAAAGTTAAAATTAGATCTACAGCGCGCAAAACTTGAAACACCGTTGAAAGTGATAAGGACAAATTTGGATTTTTAATAGTAGTTTCTTTTAATATATTGTAAGTAGATTAACAACAGGCTTACGCCCAATCTCTATTTCTTTTTTTTTTTTTTTGGTTACAATCTCTATTCCTTCTTTAAAACAAAAGAGGGCCACACATCTCCAATTTATTATAAATAAATGTCATACTAACACATATATTAAGTAATATGAAAAAATAAATGTATTAAGTAATTAATATGATAAAAATTAATTTTTAAAAAATTAAAGTTGCAATATTCAAAAGAATATTTTAAAATTTGCCTCAATACATGTGCAAAACATGTTACCATTTTCCTTATTTTCCTTATTCTAGTACACTCTTTAGATATCTTATGGTTGAATATATTTTTAGTCATAAATACATCAAATTTTGTTTTTAATTCCTATAAAAAATTTCAGCAAGTTTTAGTTCCTTAAATATTAATTGTCATGATTTTTTTCATACTTTTCATGCAACTTGTGTTTATCATTCGAAATTTTAATTTTTGTTGCATCGGTCATGTACAATACATTATAGGAATCTCTCTTGCAAACGTTTAATTTTTCTTAACAATGGATGAATTAAATATGAATTTTTAAGTATTTTGCGCTAACAAATTTATAAATAATTCATCTTATGTTAAAAAATTCTAATTTTTTATAGGAAACATTCTTATAATATTATTAATAAGAATACAAAAAATCATTCAAAAATATAAAAGTACACAAAAGTTAATTTAAAGGTAAGGACCAAAAAATTTGATAGAAAATATTTAAAGACCAAAAGTTACTAAAATTATTTTTGGGACTAAAAACAAAATTGGAGATATTTATAGGAACTAAAAATTTATTTATGGTAAATTGATACTAATGCATCTAGAAGAATAAACACTCATTTTAGTCCAAAAAGTTTCACTCTCTCAACAATTTGTCCATAAACTATTAAAATCAACTAAAATATTTTTTAACTATTCTATCATCCTTTAATCACTAAACTATTAAAATCAGTTAAAAAAACCCCTAAACTAGTTTAGCATCTAACTATTTAGTCCTTCAATTAACATTTGAGGCTTTTATCACTTATGGTATTTAGGGTCTGTTTGGCCTAGCTTATTTTTTATTTTATGCAATATAAATTAGGTTTTATGCTATTTTATAAGTTCAAACTATTTTATAAGCTATTTTATTATAAACTACCTTGACAAACTTATAATAATACATAAAAATTATATAAGTTATTTGCATAAGTTCAAAAATAAGTTCAAAAATAAGTTACATCAAACGGATCCTTAGCTATTTTATCATTCTCTTTCATAATATTACAACAAGTAAAAAAAATACACACTTTAATCATATTGCAATTTCTATAGACTGAGATAGTAAATAGATTTTAGGATTATGTCTCTAAAGTTTTGATTATAACAATGTACAAGAAAAAAATTAGATATAGATATACTAATGCATGTTTAAGTGTGCAGAACCATAGATTAAAATTAATCTACTTATGATAATAGAAATCTGCATCTGAATGACATGTTGCATGAGCTAGCTATAAAAGTCAAACTTTGAAGGTTAAAAGTTAACTCCGACGACCGACAAGTTCTAAAACAGTACGTCTCTGAAGAGCTTCTAAGCAAGTCAACAAAAGTCAATGTTCTGAGCAAGATCTTCAAATAGAATCAAGAGAGTCATACGAATTTGAAGTGCGAGTTATGAAGACTGTCTAAGCAGACGACCATCTTTGAAGTTGAAGCGAGATTCCGAAGAGATTAAACTCATCAATATTTTGAAGTGATAGTGTCAAATACTGTACTTCGCTGAAGAGCTTCGCTCCTAGGACTGACACTTTTGTCCTTTTGCTCTAGAACGTCAAAATCTTTTACATGATCCAAGCATTTTGTCTCTAATGAATTAAATGCGCTAGTAAATATGCTCACATTCAACGATGTTTATAGAGTTCATTTTCAAGAATGCTACAATGGATCTTTCCAAATACATCAAAAGATTTCAACAAATCTATTAAATATTGTCTCTAATAATTTTAAAAGAAATATTAGGTCAACAAAAATTTATATATTTATTTCATAATATAATCTATATACATTAACCTGTTTAATTGTCTTTTATAAAAAAAGACAGATGGTTTAATGTTAAAAATTGAAATAACACTTATATTAAATTAAGGCTTAAATATGTTTTTGTCTCTACGATTATACTTTGTTTTGAAAAGTACCCCTAAAATTTTGATTGTAGTTCCTGCAATATCTCAAAATTTTTAAAATAGCCTCTGACTGAATTTCTTGATGATATTGCAGAGATTAAAATCAATTTTTATTTTTTTACAGGTGCTCTTTTCAAAACAAGACATAATTGCAGGGAATAAAAACATATTTAAAAATTGACCACGTCAGCTCTAAATCCAATCAAAATCTATTTTAAAAATTTTAAGATATTACAAAGACTAAAATAAATAAAAAGTTTTATAAAAATTCTTTTTAAAAGAAAAAACATATTTAAATATTAAATAAATCTTCTGCACATGTAAAGACACGGTAATTGAGACCATAATATAAATAAGTTAATAGTATAAAAGTCAAATGTAGTAGTGATCATTGAACACTTTTGCTTAATCAACACGTAGTAATACACGTTGCATGTTTAGTGTTTAGAAGTGTGTGTTTGTAGTGGAATCATGACATGTATTAATGTATATTCTTAACCGGACATGAAGAAAGTAAATTAATTAAGTAGCTCATTTTAAAATTAGATTCACACACAAAACAAAATTATAGACGTTAACTACAAAGAAATGCAATAATATATAAGTTTGATTAATTAATGTTCTGAAAATTTTAGCACAAACAATATGGCTTTGATCCAATTACTAGCTGCTGCAGCAGTGTTAGTAATAATCATCCTCCTCCTTCCTGATACTGCTTATAGTTTGAGCAGAGATGAATTCCCTTCTGACTTTGTGTTTGGTGCATCAACCTCTGCTTACCAAGTTTGTTCTTCTCTCTGTCTTTTTCAATTCCTAATGTTCTGTTACTCTATTGATTCTGTTTCTGTGTTAGATATAATTTAGATATTAATTAGAATTAACTTAATATTGTTTAAGGTAGCAAGCTAGTTATAAGTTATTTGTGATTAGATGTTAGTTGATTATATTAGTTACCTTCATTAGGATCAATATATAATGTGATCATACAAACCCGGTTGGGCCCGTCCAGTGGTATTGGCTTGGAACCTTGGAGTGTGCTCATCTCAAGGTCTCAAGTCCCCTAGTTTTAAACGAAGGCCCGCAAATGGGCGGTAGGATTGGTTTTGTCGAATTAGTCGGTCATTGAGCCCAATACCGAGTTTTAAAAAAATAATAATGTGATCATATTCATACATTTATTTTGTAATCAACTTCTTCATACATTTAATTCTAAAATCAATCCTTTTACCATTTTATTTTATCTGTTAAGAAGTGTCACATCGGTTGCGAGATGACCTTACAAGTCGGTTTTGTACGGTTAAGTTAGGTCAAACTCTCAGTTATAAGATTCTCTTTATTTGGCTCTACCATGCTTTTCAACATTCTGACTAATGCCTGATAGATACCAACTGATATAGAATAAGGAAATAGGAAAAATCCCTTTGATTACAGATTAATACTGCAGAACTTCGAGGTTCTGCACCTCCCTAATGCCAAAATGGCCCATTTCCAATCAAATTCCAAGATATTCTCTTTCTCAATCACCCATTCTATTTATTAAGTATTACCTATTCCTATTATAATAGCAGTTATTTTCTATAATAACTGCTTATTAATAAGTAAAACTACCACTAATGATAAAACTTCCTATTAATATTAATAAACAAGGCCCACTATTATTTCTATCATAATTAAGGCCCATATCTAAGAATGCCTTGTTTGGATAAACAATTCAATTAAACACTTGTAGCATAAACACTTACTATTTAAGTGTTTATGTAGTGAAATAGTTTTCATATAAGTTACTTTCATAAGTTAACTTTAATAGTCTACGAAGAATGTTAACAACGGACATTTTATCATATAATGATGAATGATAATTGTTGGAATTAAGATTTTAGTAGACCAATATTGATTTTCGAGGTCTATATATTAGCTTTTCTCAAATTTGAAGCTTTCAAATTATATGTTAGTTTGTGTGTTGTTAAAGGTTGAAGGTGCAGCTAATAAAGATGGCAGGAAGCCAAGTATTTGGGATACCTTCTCCCATTCTGGAAATGGTATTGTAATCTAATCACATATATAATGTACTTCATTTTTCAATAAACATTTGTTTTATATACCTTTATTCATTGAAATAAAAATTGAATTGGTAAAATACTATTTCAGGGAATATGTATAAAGGTAATGGAGATATTGCATGTGACCAATATCACAAATATAAGGTATTTCAGTGTATAGGGTATGCTACATGGATCAAACAACACCGTAATCAATGTTTTACCATATATAATATCTCTATAAAAATAATTAATTTGTATATATATAAAGGGAAGAAAAATGTGGGACATGCAAACACAATATAGGAGTACATCTTACCTAAAAATACATTGCACTATGTAAATACTAGACCTTGATTTTTTGCAGGAAGATGTGCAACTCATGGCCAACATGGGCTTAGAAGCCTATAGATTTTCAATATCATGGTCAAGACTTATTCCGGGTAAGATCAACAAAATGTTGTTTGAGAGATTATATTATATATGTGATCAATATCTAACTGTTGGGTCGGGTATGACTTAAAGTTTATTGATAAAGGGGGTGGCCGCTCGAATGAGATTATATTATTTGTACTTGACACAATTGATTTAGTTTAACTTGAGGAATCTGTAACTCAATTATTAAAATATTATATCCGTTATTGTTCTAACCATCTTCTTCTCATGTATTTCCAGATGGAAAAGGACCGATCAATCCCAAAGGATTAGAGTATTACAACAACCTTATAAACGAATTGATAAGCCATGGTTCTTGTGAATACTACATTTTCCATTTTAGAGTTTGATTAACACCTAAGGGAGATTCATCCAATGTTTACGTATATTAATTTTTGTTAACGTTTCCACATCTTGTAGGAATCCAACCACACGTTACATTACACCATTGGGATCTACCGCAAAAACTTGAGGATGAATACGGAGGATGGGTTAATCGAAGCATTGTGTATGCTTCCCATACTTCAAGGGTCTATTTGTGTTATCGTCTTGTCTTAGATCGTGTATTTTTTCCTTATCTTTAATTTAAATCTCGAATATTAGTTTTTATTGCGATTAACGTATCTAAGTGTATGCTGCTTGTAGGAAAGATTTCACAGCATATGCTGATGTATGCTTCAGAGAATTTGGTGATAGAGTTAAGTATTGGACGACGGTGAATGAAGGCAACGTGTATGCATCGTTTGGTTATGATCTTGGAATCTTACCACCTCAGAGGTGTTCTCCCTTTCAAGCTAACTGCTCAAGGGGAAATTCGTCGACTGAGCCATATTTGGTAGCTCATCATATGTTATTGGCACATGCTTCAGCTGTAAGATTGTATAGCAAAAAATATAAGGTAAAAGTCTCTCAAGTTGTTATTCATTTGACCTTATGTTTTCATTCTAAATCATAATCAAGAAGCATAACATATATGATAATGATGATTATGTTATCTTAATATGTTTATAAAACCATTTTTACTAAGTGCAGGGTATGCAACATGGCTTTATTGGGTTTAATCTTCTTGCGATTGGTTATACACCACTGACAAATACTAGTGACGACATAATTGCCACTCAACGGGCCCAAGATTTCATGACGGGGTGGTAAGTTAGTAACAATTTGATCATGATATGTCTCTCTCTTGATTTTGATTTACATCCAACAGTTTTTGCGTCTCATCTTTCAATTATATACATTAATTCTTACAAGTAGGCCTTTTTAAGGCAAAATCGGCAGTGCAAAGGCATCATTATGAACAACGAGTAGCTTTGTTCATTTGTTATTGCAGGTTTCTAAGCCCATTTACATTTGGTGATTACCCTGATATAATGAAAAAGAATGCTGGTTCAAGAATTCCTTCCTTCACCAAAAAGGAATCAAATCTTGTCAAAGGCTCAATTGACTTCTTAGGAATAAACTTTTACTATTCATTTTATGTTAAGAACAGTCCTAGTATCCAAAACATTGAGGATAGAGATTACATGGCAGATATGGAAGTAGAAACTATACGTATGACTTAAGCTGTTTCCTTGACATTTTCTATTTGTGTAATCAATTTTGTAGAATTTTAGTTGAATCAAGATCACGCGGCACGGTCCTTATTTGAAACTCGGTATTTTAGAATTTTTTTAAAAAAAATCAAAACCAAACTGCCTTATCTTGATACAACGACCATCAATGTGGATGACTGCGTGACTACATGAGATTGTGATTGCACACAACTTAAGTTTTGAGGAATGAAAATAACTAACGAATGTTCTTTATTTTTATAGAACTTACAACAAATGATACATCTCCATTTGAGGTAACATCGACAAACTTGTTCATCTATTCGTTTATTTTAAGGATGAAGCTTCCATTTTTTCCACTAATCAACTAGTTGGTTGAATTAGGTTCCGATTACACCATGGATGTTGCAAGGTGTGCTAGACTCGGTGAAGAAAGATTATGGAAATATTCCAATTTACATACACGAAAATGGTAGAACGATTTTCAAATTTATGACATGATTTTTTATATTTTTATTTAATAAATGAAATGATTATTCAATTCATCATTAATTTCAAAATCTTCACATTATGTATTTTATCAACAAATTCAACCTTCCTATTATTCATTTGTATGGTAAGTCTCTGAGTTTTGCAGGTCAACAAACATTTAGTAATTCATCATTGGATGATTGGTCTAGGGTGAAGTATCTGCATGAATACATTGGGAGCATGGCTAATGCACTAAGGTGCTTCTAATTTGATTTTTAACTTTGAAGTGTTATTATTTCCATAATTTTAAATTGCGGTTACACTGCAAACTTTTACCTTTTTTGGGAAATGCGGTCAAAATTGCAGATGTAAATTGTGATGTCGTTGCAAATATTTCAAAATCCTTTATATTACTACTGCAATTTAAAACCATAGTAATATCTTCACTTTATTTTAAATAGTTATCAATTATTTCATGAATGCTAATCTTTTTTTTGCCACTCTCAATTTTTCTCTTTATTCTTGACATATTGAAAGGAGTGGATCAAATGTGAAAGGCTATTTTGTTTGGTGCTTCTTGGATGAATTTGAATTATTGGGTGGATATGAAGTAAGTTATGGCTTATATTACATTGATATGAAAGATCCAAATTTGAGGAGACAACCTAAACTCTCTGCTGAATGGTACACAAATTTTCTTAAGAGGAAACCTATGGACCCAAAGGTTATCATTGAAATTGACAAAAATCAACTTTTGCCTTCACACACATCCTTGCTGCATAATGCCAACTAATCTCTAGTTTGAATTCAGATTTTTCTACTCTGTGCTACCACTTGAATGAATAAAATTAGGACATAGCATATGATGTCAAATAGGAAACATAGTTGATTTTTTTTATCAATGTGACATTATGTATCTGTACTATTATATGATGAAGATAGTAGATTAGATTTTATTTTATAATAAAAATTTAAGATGTGAGGATGATGTTCGGATCAAGCCAAGAAAGGTCATAAAATTCAAAGAATATTTATAAATATATTTACATTTATTTCCCTCCATCTTAACGGGGTTCAAACTCAAGATCTCTCATATTCAAAAGCCGTCTTTTTTATCACTAAATCAAAATTTTTGGAGTTAAGACATGCAGTATGGATATGGATTCTTGCATAATAATAGTAGCAGTACGTTTATTCTTGCATATAGATTAGATACATTTTTTTACTAAATAGATTAGATACATAATAATAGTAGTAGTACGTTTATTCTTGCATATACTAAAGATGTGGGATAAAATTATTTTTGGTCACCGTATGGATATGGATTCTCTCCCGTCAATATATCAATATATAACAATAAAATAAGAGACTTCAACTCCTATTGTCATGCTAGTGTGCGGCAATTTTCAGCGGCCTTCATTTGAGGGGTTTGGAGAGATTTAGAGAAGAAAAGTTATGACAAACTATTAACCAAGTAAAAGGATAATGTTTCAAACCGTCGCTATTTTTTTGCCTTGCCTGCCTCCAATGAGAGATTCATAGCAACATTGGAGGGAGGCAAGAAAGATAGTGACGATTTGAAACTTTGCAAAATGTTTCTTTCTTATTCTTTCCTATGTTTGGAGGAAGAAAATTGGTTAAACTGTACTTTTGGTCCTTTACGTTTATTTTAGATTTGAATCAGGCCCCTTATGTTTTAAAAGTTTCAATTTGGTCCCCCACGTTATTAACTTTTGCATTAGTTAGTCCATTACGTCAAATATTTCACTAACTCCATTTGATTTTTACACGTGGCTGACGGTTTGTACACATGAACATTATTTTGGACACGTTGACACTATTTTGGACACTTTTTTAGGGGCCAATTACATTATTATAAGTAATATATATTATTTTTAATTATTTTATTTTACTTAGTTAGCATCCCAAATGGCACTGAACATGTTCAAAATAGTGTTCATGTGTCCAAACTGTCAGTCACATGTAAGGATCAAACGGATTTAGTGAAAAGTTTGACGAAAAGGACTAACTAATGCAAATGTTGATAGCGTGAGGGACCAAATTGAAACTTTTAAAACGTAAGGGACCTAATTCAAACCTAAAATAAACATAAGGGACCAAAAATATAGTTTAGCCAAGAAAATTTAAACTGGTGTACTCAAAAGAGGTGTGTCAATGAGAAAATAAGAGACATTATTATTTTTATAGAAGAAACGAGGTGCTCAAGACAGAAACGACTTGTAGTAAATACTTTCAATCAACAGAACAAATATAGTTGTAAAATAAAGTTGTCTTGTTCTATGACTAATCATTTAAGTAGTGCCATCATTGTAAGCCCTCTAACCTTCATGTAGGGTTGGTCTTCATCAATGGCCATTCATCTTAGGTCTATCAAAATTTCTAGTTCCAGTAACTTAGTAGCTTTGGATGAAAATGCAATTTTGATAGATCATCAGAAGAAACAAAATCATGTGAAAGTTCCAGAAAAGAAACATGTACAACCAAACTACCATGTGCACAAAAGCCACTTAAATCTTTAGTTTCTTTGAAGATTTCCGGTTGATTTTACTTCGGACTTTTAATCAAAGGTTCTAGCAACTTCGCGCATCTGTCGCAATAGAACATCAGCGGTCTTTGAGAACATCATCTTATGCTCTTTGAGGTCTAGTATCTCCTCCCTCTTCCAAATTATCTTCTCCTTGATTGCTAGATCATAATATTTGTTTGTCTGCAGTCTCACTTGCTTTAGATGCTGTATCCGCCGTTGCAGGTCATGCAAAACATGCTGGAAGATGCAATAAACTTTTTTTCATAACTAATAGTAATAACTATTAAGCCATAAATGGTTAAACATAATATATTCATATATAGCACATGCAATAATAAGAAATTTAGCAATGTGAGAGAATACCTCATTAGAAGAAGGCTGAAGGAATTCAGGAAAAAGCGAAGATGAGAACGGAGCTAGACGGTCGAAGGAGTCATCAATCCTAGATGCACATAACATAAATACATATTCCTAATCAGTATAAAGTATCACAGTTGAAAACCAAGTCATTGTTGGTTCACAAATATTTGTCAAGACAGTACATATATATGTTGGTTTGGAACTTTGGAAAACAAACTCAATAAGAACTCAGAGAATTTTGACAAGGACTACAATTTTGTCAAATAACTTCCAGCATAAGTTGAAATAACCTTACAGGAACTGAAATAATTTTTTAAAGAATTTATAAAGACTTTTTGTATCTAAGGTACAAAATAATAAGTAAACTATCTTAGTTGCAAAGCTCCTCTGAACTAGATGCTAATTCAAATTAGTCCTACGTGTGATTCAAATTAAGGGCACAGACACGTACTCCCTCCAGTCAAATTATGTGAACTTTTGCTTATAATTATGGTCAAAGGAAGTATTGCGTAGGTGAGGAGCTAATACGTGTTACACACGTAAATTATTCACAAAGATTCTAGCTTCATTTTCTGCAACATACAAGAATTAATCATTTCTTCTTTTCTTTCATCAACCTTGATTGACCTTAAATTTCGTTAGTTAGTACAAGCAATCCTATCATTGCCTCAAAACATCAACTTAATTTGATGTTGCATATAATAAGGTTATTGTGCACCTGCAATTTGTTTCTCTGCCCAATAGACCAGTAATTTATCCATTGATTATAATGAGTTATAACCAGAGAGACCAAGGGAAATGGAAACAGAAAAAGAAGCAAAAATAAATCTAATTTTATGAATCTCTTTAAAAAGATGAGTGCACATTTCACCTCGAGGATTCTACGATGTCAACATCTGCCGACGGCGAGTTCTTGAACAAAAGGTCCAGTATTCCATCAGGTATGAGTGAAGATGGATCGAATTCTGCTTTTAATTCTTTTTCTAAGTTGACAATTTTCAATGCCAAGGATAATCCATATGAAAGTGGTTTCAGCTTTACTTTCAATGACTTCAAGCTACGCAAAAGGGATGCTGATAATAGCTTATCATTCAAAATATCAGGAACAAAGGAGAGAACCTATGCAATAAGGGATGCCAATGAATTAGAATCAGTTTAGTGCAATTTCAAAAATCAGTTGATTTTTTACATAAGTTAGAAACATAGAAAGTATTTTGAAAATAAAATTTAAGCCTCAAGAACGTTTACTTGCAGTGACTTCAAAGCAAGGCCAAGTTAAGGTACCTGAAGAGTACTTGCCGAGACCGTCAATGATTTTATATTAGGAAGATCAGACAGCCAGCTGAGTAGAACCAAAGGAGGCTCCGAGTAATTTGCCGACATTTCCACATCAATGTTTACTTGTTCAACAGAAGAAAGACTACTTCCACAGAACTTCTGATAAGGAATACCCATAAAAGAAAATGTACATAGACTTGGAGAAGATAACTCGATTTGGTAAACGTCGAAAGAATGATTACGCATAGTTAAACTAACTAGATTCTCACTTGATATGCACAGGATTTGTGCATCCTTCACTGTGCAATTATCAATGATCAAACTATTCAACTTGTTAAAGGCTGAAAAGGGCTCAATTCGGCCATCATCACCAGCACAAAAGGCAAAATTTCCTAGATGCAAGCAGGTCAACGCTGCTAAATTCAATGATTTAGGAAACAACGTTCTCTCGTAATTATATCGACCTTCAGGTGAAACTGATAGCTTAAGTGACGTTAAAGTCTGACATGAAGAAATGCAAGGCAGAATGTGACCAATATCACCTTTGACATCAATTCCTAATCGAAGTAGCTTGACATTGTGGGATAAAACATAATATGCAACCTTTTTAAGTAAGCCGGACTGAATACTACCATTACGATCAAAATCAATTGTGTGCGGTAGAGTTGAGTTATCACGAAGAGACAAAACGCTAGACACGAATTTGTCAAAACTCTTCAAAGTAGAAAAATCTGAGTAATGCAATGTAAGGGTGGGAATATATTTCCAAATATGCTTCCATCTTTTGGACAAAATACATGTTCGAATAGCGTCTTTAGTGCTTACAAATGACAAAATATGAATGAGAATGCAATTAGGCAAATCACTCAATTTATCTTCACTCACTTCAATACATCTTCTCTTCCTTGTCTTGTGTTGAATCATATCAACTGAATCGGAATCTATTCAGACAAAAACCTAAGGAAAACAAAATGGAATTAAAATAAATTCTGTAATAATATATACGAATACGAACACCAAGGGTTCATTTGATTTACAAAAGATAAGTATTGAACAGAACAAAACAAAACATCACAAGACTAATGAACAAATTTTGTCTTGCACGATGTTTGGTGGATAGTAGGTTGCAAGACAAAAAGTTGTCCTATGATTTTGTGAGCGACAAGAATTTCAATTTTTGTCTAATCCCTTAACCCCAAATTTGACGAGTCTGGTGAACAAATTTAAAATCAAACACATTACAACTACATTGTTTGGATACAGATACCTTATTTATTTTTTTACCAGATCAAACACACTGGAACTAACTAAGAAATTGTACATCTAGCAATGCAAAGTTGATTTGAATTTGAAGATGAAAAAACCTAGAAAGTATTCTTGAAGTGTGATGCATGATAATGATATAGGAAAAAAAACGCATAGAAAGAAAATGAATTTGGGGAATGAGAAATACCAACGTGAGTGAGTTGTGAGTTGTGATGATGATGGTGGGAATGGAACGCTCGCAACAGTTTTATTCATTCATTCATTCAACTTTTGAGAGGGAAACCAGAGGAGGGAGCCAGCGACAACAAGGGTTAGATTCTTGATTTTATGAATACTCGTTTGAAAAGTAATCGACTTTATTGATTTTATGTTTAGTTCTATATATATAACAAAAATTTTATTTTTTAAAATTTAATGTAGAATTAATGAATATTTATTATAATAATATTTAAATATATTAATTTTACAATTTGAAGAGAAAGTAATAGGTGTGTTGATTGGCTTGTATGCGGTCTCTCATTAGATTCTCTAGTTTATGTTAGAACAAAAGAATTTGGATTGTATGCAGTCAAAATTGCATGCAATTCGAGAAGATCTGACTGACTGTTAAGATGATATGTCCAGATATAATGCAATCATATAGTCTGATTTAATCTTCTATATATCTTGACCGTCTGATTTTAATCGGACGGCCAAATATTCTATGACTGCATGAAATTCAAATTCTAGAGTAGAGACTCCTCCTAGCGAACTCCATAAATTTCTCTTTTTTGATGATTTTTCTAAAGCTTACATGCTTGAAAATGTGCGTTTAGTTTCTTGTTGGACCTTTGGCCCTTTTGTGTATAAAAAAAATATTATAGTAAATTTCAAAAGTAAATTATATGCATATATATTAACTATGGATATATTCTCATTACAATTATAATAAAGACAAAGTGAAGAATAATAAACTTGAATGTGATAAATAATATTAATTAAATTAAAATTTTCCAAAGTAATTGAAGTTACATTTGAAATCAAATGTTACAATTTATTATGTTGCTGCAGAGTATTTTTATACAATTTTTTTTAAAAAAATAATAATAAAAAACAATTTTTTATTGTAAACCAATCACATCTCACAATTATATTTTTTGTTACGTTACACCACTTAACATGTTTTCTTTTACGTCACACTACTTAACTCCACTTTCTTGATATAATATGAAAGATTGAACTATTTTATTCTTCTCAGTATAAAATTAATTTATGATCCTTTAATTTTTCATTTTTTTTTTCAATTTTTGACTGAATATTTAAAACAATTTTTAACAATTATTGATTAGAGCATTATTTGAAATATATTATTTTCAATTATTATTATTCTGAGGGTATTAAGGTAATTGGCAACAATGGTTTACAAATGGTGTTTGGTTGTTGAAGAGAAGGAACAGGTTGTTACATATGACTACGACTTTCTCATCAATGCAAACAAAAATCTGTGTGTTTTAATGTTATCTTGTTAACTTAATAAAGGGTTGTCTTGTTTTTCTTCAATCATTTGGGTATGGACACTGAACCCGTTTTAGATTCTTCTGAAAGATTCAAGCTTTATGATGAGCTTGAATTGCAAGAGTTTCATGACAAATTTGTGATCAAATCCCATCAATCTCCAAATGAAGGATTTTGGATTAACCGTGTTGATGGTAACATCAATTTACTTGATGGTAATCTTCTTTTTCATTTTTTTTTTTTTTGTTGAATTTCATTTTCTTCATTTTTTGATTGGTTGTAAATGGAAAGATGTTTTGTAAAGTTTGTAGCTTTGTTATTGTTATTATTATTGTTAGGAGAAGATTAATTTATTAATTTAGAACTTGATTTGTTTTTCTGTTTTTCTAGTGGAAAATTTTATTGTGGGGTCTTGGTGAATGTTGGTTTTGGTTAGTTATTAATACTCTTTTGGGAAAGAAAAAAGGATCACATCTCGTAAGTACAACTCAGATGGTAAAAGACTGCAACGACATTTGATATGTTGGAGTCCGAGTTCGAACCTGCAAAAATCCGCTTTGCCGCATTTTAGTGTGTGTGAATAATTTAGTAACATATTAGAAATGACCATTTTAATGTAAAAATTTCCTTTTTATGATTTTTTTTTTTTTTGTATTAATCTTTTGCAGGTGATATTGTCTCAGAAAGTCCAACGAAAACATCTACGATATATGGTGTGGTGGGAACAATAAGATTGGTTGTAGGTAGATATATGCTTATAACCTTTTCTTGAGTTACTTTAGAAATGCATTAGATTAGATTGGTTGTAGGTAGATATATGCTTATAAGTTATAACCTAATCTCGTTTCGGTCCTTCTAGAGGATCTTTGTTGGTCATAAACAAATAATTTAGTTGTTATGTACTGTCAGTGTAAAAAGTTTGTACTCGTGCTTCCGATCATATCTTAACATTACGCCATTTTGTCAGATGATTTCCTAAAATATATCTTAAACAACTTTAGTCTTGTTTCTACATTAATATTTGTTCATACTACATAGTTGTGTCTTTATTTGGTAATTAATGGCATTAATCAATCCTGCAATTGTTCTTTTTTCTTTAGGAACCACCTAGTCCGACAACATAACTTTCTTTATACTCATTAAGATTCAATGATGTTATCTTCATACAGGAACTTATGCCATTGTAATAACTTCTCGGAAGGAAGTTGGAAGTTTCCTTGGTTTTCCGGTATATCGCTTGACTTCTATGAGAGTACTTGCATGTAATGAGGCTCTAAGGTTTTCAACTTCTCAAGAAGTAAGAGGTTATGTTATTATAAGTTAGTGATGGATCAATCAAGTGTTATACATGTGATTCATACTCAATACCTTGTTTATGTTCTATCTTTCTGTAGAAAAGGGATGAAGCGTATTTCTTGACATTGTTGAAAGTAGTGGAGTCAATGCCAGGCTTATACTATTCTTATGAAGCAGATATTTCATTAAAGTGAGTGTCCTGGTCCTTAAATTGCTCGATTATTATATTATTAGGCGCTTAATATTCATATCATTCCAAGATTGATGTTCATAAGATGTGATTCGTTCTGTTGATCAGCTTGCAAAGAAGAAGCAAGTTAGTAGAAGGGTGGACGAGTAAGCCACTATGGAAACAGGTTAGTTGACATAATGAAATAATTTTCTTGGATTAATTGTTAGTTTAAAATCCAATCCTAAGATTAAGTTTTATATTGAAATTTACTTCTTAATATCCTTATCGAGCGCAAATCATTTTCTGCCACCGACATTCTTTTCATGCATAATTGAGTAGTTTTGTATGTTAAAGCAAAATTTTTTACATATCAATGCTCCTTCTTATACCACATTTATATTTCAGGCTGATCCGCGATATGTCTGGAACAAACATCTTATGGAGGAGCTTATTGAGTTGAAGGTCAGATAATTTTCCAAAGTCTTCTCAACGTTTTAATGAACTTCATCTAGTCTTTCTTAGTATATGATAATAAATTTGTCCTCTTAACACCAATTTTTTTATGACAGCTTGACAGATTCATCATGCCACTAGTTCAAGGGAATATCCTAAAATTTAAACTACCTTTTCTCTCCCCCATCCCCTTTTTGTGTGAATGTTTGTGTGTGTGTGCATATATGTTCTCTGCATAATATTAGTAAAGAAAATGATGAAAACGAGTTCTGCTGCTGCATTCACTTAAATAAGCCTGATATGTATTACCTTAATCGAGGCTTAAGCTTTCAAACAGCTGAGCTGAAGCTAAAAGACTCGTGTGCTAAACTGACATTAATTTCAAGGAGATGTACACGGCGTCTAGGTACAGTATCTAAAGATGCTTCATTCTTGTAATAGTAGTTCAATATATTTGCACTAGCTCGTTATAATATGAAAAAATGGTGACACAGGAACAAGAATGTGGAGAAGAGGAGCTAACTTTGAAGGTGACACTGCCAATTTCATTGAAACGGAACAGTTGCTTGAAATTGAAGAAATCAAGTTCTCATTTTTGCAGGTAATACTATTTTACATTAACGAGTATCTAATTCCATCCAGTATTTCCATTTGATAGTTTCTCCTTACAATTAGATAATGTGATGTGCCGAATGAATATTTTATAATTTATCTTACAATATCGATTTGTGAGCTCCATGTTGATGACTCATACTCTACTTAATCGTTTTGCAGGTTCGAGGTTCAATTCCTATTTTGTGGGAGCAGATTGTTGATCTAAGCTATAAGCCACACCTTAGGGTTATTAGTCACGAACAAACAGTACATTTCTAATTCTCAATTCTTCTGGTTCTTAAATGGTTTGGACATAATTTGTATTTATACATGTTTCTTATTGTTTTTCCCTTTCCACTTCGTCAGCATAATATTGTGGAACGTCATTTCCATGATCTCTCACAAAGATACGGAGACGTATTAGCAGTTGATCTAACTGACAAAGTAAGACTTCTACTATCTACTCCCTTTCAACACTAATTTTAATCCCTTCCAAATTTATTTTTCGGATTAGTAGTAGTGAGTCTAAATATATGTAGCATCTTCAAATAAAACTGATTCTTGTTTTCTGATATAGGGACTTTTTGCATCATATCATATTCTAATATTTTTCTTTTTGCATGTCACCCTTAGCCAATCTCGGCAGCCAATTTTCCCATTCAAAGTTCCAACTGTTTCTTACTTCGTGCGTACTATTTTTTATCAATTTCATGTTAATTTTACTTTTGTAGCAGCATGGCGAAGAAGGTCAATTAAGTGCAGCATATGCTGCCGAAATGCAAAATCAGCAAAATGTGAGGTGATAATTTAGACTTCTTATTTCCTCATACTCTTTTATTACAACCTTGTATTTTCGAGTGTACTTTGATTACGGTATATCTTAAACTGTAATAGTGTTTGTTATGAGTAATTTGTTTCTTTCTTTTTTCTTTTTACCTTTCTTGTTTTATGACTTGTGGTCATGGATTACGGCAGATATGTGCCTTTTGATTTCCATCATCATTGCGGGAACTCAAATTTTGATGATTTGAAAATCCTTTATGATCAAATATCCGAGGATTTTGAAAAACAAAGGTAATGAAAAATAAACTCAAGTATTTATTTACAAATATACTGTAATAGCTAGTTGCCACAATCTATGATTCAGATTTTTAATCATTGCTGTTTCAGCTGAGCAGATACTTCATGATAGATAGAAAAGGCGATATACTAGAGGAGCAGAAAGGAATTATGAGATCAAACTGCATCGATTCCTTGGATCGAACAAATGTTACTCAGGTTCGCCAACGAAAGATAATTGGATTTATATTTTCTTAGTACCTTGTCCGAGTGTCCTTCTCTGTCGAAGTTACGCAGCTACTTATTTTGATCGTGTTACTGTTGTTTGCAGTGTTATATGGCCCAAAAGGCATTAAATCTTCAACTGCAGAGGATTGGCGTGCTTACTAGCTCCGAGTGCATTTCAATGTTTGACGAGGAATATGGAAAATTTAGAATATGTATGAAATTTCTTGTTAATTTCTATTACTTTTTTCTATATGAATTATAACCCCGCTTCTTTGAACTCATAATTTTATTTAGTGTGGGCAGAGCAAGGTGATGAGATAAGCCTCGAGTATGCTGGGACTAATGCCCTCAAAGGGGACTTAGTTAGGTATGAAATTGTTTCGTAATGAATCATGTGTTTCTGTGATTCCTTCCTTCTGTGATACTGATAAATTTTGGATTTATGATGAAGATATGGAAAGAAAACACTGACTGGAGTAATTAAAGATGGGATGAGTGCACTTTCGCGCTATTACTTGAATAACTTCCACGATGGGATTCGGCAGGTAAGTTCATTCATGTTGATTATTCTTTGAGCCGTGTTATTTTGATACTCAAATTTGACATCGAAATCCCACAACGATTTAGATGGTTAACACAATTCAAATATGTGGTTAATTACATTCGATAAATGGTTAATAAATATAACAATGTATTGCAATTTGCAACTCATTAACCAGAAAGTGGTTGATAAGTTTCATGTCTTCTGCAGGATGCACTGGATCTGATAAGCGGTCACTATACTGTTAGCAGAAACATTCCTTCTCCCTTCCAGCGAAATGGATTTGAACCTTTATCTGTAAGTAGCATCAGATCCTAATATCTCTATTTTCTATCGCTTGAATCATGAAAACATCTAATGGTTGAAAAAGAAAATAAGGTCATCATGTCTTGGTTGAGATCTAAAATTGAACGTGTGTTTGGTTTTACAATAGCAAAAATTGATTTCTAATATTGATTTTAGTTAAAAATGAGTTTAAGGTAAAATGGTTTGTTAGGATACGTTCACAAAAGTGGGTTGAACAATAAATTTAATTGTAAAAATCACAATTTGAGGAAAAAGCTACAAATCTCAGCTTCAAGTTAGAATCAATTCTAGAGGTAGAATTCTGATCAGGAATACCCAAATCAGTTTGAAGTCTTCATAATCACTTTTGGCTAAGTGAATCCAAACATGCGCTGATTCTACTTACTCACTTTTGAGTTATTCCAACAACCATCCAAACACACTTGGTTTGTGGAGCTTATGATTACGATAAATTTAATGACCATCTTCCTAGTAGCCTGTTCTAACGATGACCATCTTCCTAGGAGTCTGTTCTAACTTTATAGCATAGCAAAGTTTTACATTCTGGATTCTGATATGTAATTAATGGTGTTTGTGGATTTAGATAACTACATTACATTCAATAAAATGGCTTATGAAACCATTTTAATGTGCCATTGACATGATTTATGGAAAAATACATTACATTTATCTTTTAAAATGGCTTATGAAACCATTTTAATGTGCTATTGACATTTTTTATAGAAAAATGTAACTGTGCAGTACCTCCCTGTGGCGTCAGCTTTGATAATTGGTGGTTTGACAGCAACTAGCTTCACTCTTCAGCAAGGTATTTAATTATGTGTTTCTTCCATCTGAATAAAGGGTCCTTGATACTTACTTTGCTTTTTATTTTTAAAATTTTTTTTTATAGCGGGCCGAAATGCTCAACAGTATGTGTCTTCTGTACTGTGTGCTGGAATAACTGCTGGAGTCATGGCCATTGTCAAAGCTAATGGAAGGCAGTTCTGTTCAAGACCTCGTTTGTGTGGTCTCTTATGATACAAGTAACCATGATTTTTCACAACCCTGTGTGGTCTCATTTAGAGATTGTAAATATGATTATGTTTATGCTGATAACTCTTGTTTCGGGATAGGTAGCTATCCATGACCTGTTCATATCGTTGGTGCTTGCGGATCCGGATTATGTGCAGTCATGGATTCTTGACTGCCTGGTCTTGATTTGACGGTCCATAGTAATAAAATGTAAAGTTTCGGTCATAAAATTGTAGATTGTCCGATCGAGATCAGACGAAGTCATGACTGCACAACTACATACAGATAGTAATTGCACATAATCCAAATCCGGTGCTTCCACAGGCACTCGGTTGTTATTTGAATTGTCCTACTCAAGATTAAAATCAACAGATACACTTTTGGAAAAGTACTATATCATTGGTGAAAATTTTGTTTTCAAGTATGTTTGGATAAACCATTTAATTAAGAGTTGACCATATAAGTGCTTATTGATAAGCTATATTTATATAATTATATAAATTATAAGTTAAGATGAAAATAGCGTATTATTGAGAACTTGTGGAAATAAGTTGAAAATAGCATATTATTATGGTAGTTATATGTTTTTATAATTTGCAAAATGGGCTAAAATTGGGTGGTTAACATTGTAAATTTGTGAAA
This sequence comes from Trifolium fragiferum, assembly GCA_954870985.1. Lineage (NCBI taxonomy): Eukaryota > Viridiplantae > Streptophyta > Magnoliopsida > Fabales > Fabaceae > Trifolium > Trifolium fragiferum. The sequence goes on along the minus strand of OX940793.1, from coordinate 17,690,644 downwards.
GTTTGTGAGGTTAAAAGTGCATTAATTTTAGCCTATAATAACATTAATGGAAGACCCTATTATGCACTCCTTTTTTTGAGGTGCACCAATGCACCCCTCTATTTTACCTGCTATAGCAGGTTTGCACTTTTATGGGTGAGTGGGTCCCACAAATTTGTAAAGAGAGAAAGAAACTATTTTTTTTTTAAAAGAGGGGTGATTGATTACGTTTTTATCCCTTTAACTAGTCATAGATCTACAAATTCATCTTTTCTTTGCAGACTTATGAAGAACATGCTCTCACCTTGTTTTGAGAAAGACTTTAAGAAATGAGTTCATATGTTTGAACTTTTGTATATGTGATGTTTCCTGAAATCTGTAATGGAAGCAAGTTTTACATAGCCAAAAGAAAAAATATAAGTTATTTATTTATTTTATTTTTTTGACTTCATAAGTTATTTATTTATCATTAACATACATTAACTTTTTTTTTCTTCACGAAACATACATTAACTTTTGCATGTCCGGGAATCTTGTATTAGGAGAGAACACCATCTCGTACACTCGGTGAATTTGAGATTTTTTTAGATTTAGTTTTAAGGTATTTTTGATTGAAAATAAGTTTGTAAATCATGTGGAAATAGATTTCGTAAGGTTTATGTGAAACATTGATTTCGGTGTTAAGAGTTTCCAGAACAAGTCGGATTTCAATACGGGTGACCGGGTCTATTCAAACCCGGCTGGAGGTTGAAGATAACCGATTTTTGTTGAAAAAATATCTAATAAACATGACTATATATACTCATTGTGAGACTATTCGCGGACAATTAATTATGGCATAGTGGATATGTTTACCCACCATTAGGACAATGTCTCACGTTCAAGTCCTTGTAAGTCCCATTTTTCCGAGCGTGGATCCTCTCCAGTTGAAAATAAACTGGAGGATGTCAAGTTTAATGATCCACCCATCAATTAAATATTTTTTTATGTCAACCACAAAAAACAAAAAAAAAATTGAATGGTTATGATTTCATAGGAGGAAACTTTAACGGGAGAAAATCTCCTCTCCATTTTTCCTTGCATTTTATCCCACTTTTTGAATACTTTACATTTTTTTACAAGCACTTTACATTTTTTCTTTAAAATCTAAAATTATTATTTTCCATAAATGAAAGGTCGTCATATGTGGCAAAAAAAAATTAATTTTTAAGATTCATCGAAAATTATAAGCCCTTAAAATTAGGATTAAATAAATAAATGGTTCCTATAGTTTACTAGAATTTTTATTTAAATTCGTAATTATATTTTTATACTTTTTGATCCTTGAAGTATTTTATATCATGATTTTTGTTTAATATCAATTTTGTTGACTTTTGATGACTAAATTCACCGAGTTTATGTCGAATGACCGTCTAATATCAATTTCGTTGACTTTTAATGACTAAATCGACGAGTTTATGTCGAACGACCTACTAATATCATTTTTTTTTACTTTGAATGACTTAATTGACCGAGTTTTTTTTTTGAACAAGCCTTAATTGACCGAGTTTAAGTCGAACTATCGTCTAATATCGATTTTGTTTTCTTTTAATGATTAAATCGACCAAGTTTTTGTCCAACAACCATCTAATATCAATTCCGTTAACTTTTAATGACTAAATCGACTGGGTTTTTGTCGAACGACCGTCTAATATCAATTCCGTTGGCTTTTAATGGCTACTTCGACCGATTTGTTGTCGAACAACCATCTAATATCATTTTTGTTGTCTTTTGATAACTAAATCCGCCGAGTTTATGTCGAATGATCGTCTAATATTAATTTCGTTGACTTTTAATGACTAAATCGACGAGTTTATATCGAACGACCTACTAATATCATTTTTTTTACTTTGAATGACTTAATTGATCGAGTTTATGTCAAACTATCGTCTGATGTCAATTTTGTTTTCTTTTAATGACTAAATCGACCAAGTTTTTGTCAAACGACCATCTAATATAATTTATGTTAACTTTTAATGACTAAATTGACTGAGTTTTTGTCGAACAACCGTCTAATATCAATTCTGTTGGCTTTTGATGACTACTTCGACCGATTTGTTGTCGAACGACCATCTAATATCATTTTTGTTGTCTTTTGATGACTAAATCCACCGAGTTTATGTCGAATGACCGTTTAATATTAATTTCGTTAACTTTTAATGACTAAATCGACGGAGTTTATGTCAAATGACCTACTAATATCATTTTTTTTACTTTGAATGCCTTAATTGACCGAGTTTTTTTTAACAAGCCTTAATTGACCGAGTTTATGTCGAACTATCGTCTAATATCGATTTTGTTTTCTTTTAATGACTAAATCGACCAAGTTTTTGTCCAACAACCATCTAATATCAATTCCATTAACTTTTAATGACTAAATCGACTGGATTTTTGTCGAACGACCGTCTAATATCAATTCCGTTGGCTTTTAATGGCTACTTCGACCAATTTGTTGTCGAACGACCATCTAATATCATTTTTGTTGTCTTTTGATAACTAAATCCGCCGATTTTATGTCGAATGACCGTCTAATATTAATTTCGTTGACTTTTAATGATTAAATCGACGAGTTTATGTCCAACGACCTACTAATATCATTATTTTACTTTGAATGACTTAATTGACCGAGTTTATGTCGAACTATCGTCGGATTTCGATTTTGTTTTCTTTTAATGACTAAATCGACCAAATTTTTGTCGAACAACCATCTAATATCAATTCTGTTGACTTTTAATGACTAAATCGACTGAGTTTTTGTCGAACGACTGTCTAATATCAATTATGTTGGCTTTTAATCACTAGAATTAATGAATTGGAAGCTTTCACTGTGGTTCTTCACTCACCAACCAAAATAATTTAAACACTGGCATCGTAATGGAATTTTCATTCAAACGTCAAATTACCTCTGGCCTCTTCAATTGAAAACCACCAAATTGGATATTGTAGTGATTCAAAACAGCCCAGAAAGCAGAAACTTATAAATGAAACTCATATTTTTTTCAAGATCCCAATTCACAAAAATGAAATTACTGACCACCACTAAATTCTTGGTTAATGGATATTGTTTTGGAGATTAATAAGAAAATAAAAAGAAATAAAAATGGACCATTTTATTTTGGCTTTAATATATTTTTGGCTTAAATATATGGTTTTATCGACAGCCGATGCGGCAGCACTGAGTTTGTAGGCGGTATTTTGAGAGTAGAAGATAAATATGAGTTTTGCACTTGGAAAGGAAGAGAAAGAAGATTTTTCCTGCAAATGAATGAAGAACAAGAGATTGGGAATCACCAAGGCAAACACGTAATCAATCAATATCCATTAAAAAATTAGTTTTTTTTTTTTTCTTTAAAAATTTTGTGGGCTCCACAGCCTAAAAACTGTAGCAACCTGCTATAGCAGGTAAAATAGAGGGGTGCATCGGTGCACCTCAAAAAAAGAGGTGCATAATAGGATTTTCCAAAATTAATAGCTTTTATTTTCTTAAACTATTACAAAAGTATTTGTGTCATTATCGTATCTGATTTCCATGTCTGTGTAAAAATACTTGTAATATCACTAAATTTTGTAGTTGATAGATACTTAACAAATCCTTAGTTGATCAACTATGATTCATTCCTTTAAAATAAACACTATGATACAATAACTGACAAACCAACATACTATGTTATTATCATCAAGAAATATGATATCTATGCTACAAAACTATGCATGAAAGCGAAATTAACTTATGAAGAGCATAAAAAATGTCGTCAAGTACCAAACAACATTCTTCCCAACACTCTACCACAAATGGACAACCCCTCTAAAGCGTTATTTTAATGTTGGAAACACTTTAATGTAAAGAAAAAATGGAAAATGGATCTTGTAATTGCATTTTGTGAATCATACACATTGACACCAGACACAACACTGACTCATACAAGAAATAATATGGTTACGTTGACATTGATAATAATTAAAGGAAAAATAAAATAATGCTCTCAGGGCATTAATGATAACATGTCAATGTAACACACAAATGCATCTTCAATCTGAAGTGTCAGTGCTGCATATATATATATATATATATATAGTTACATAATTGCTTGCCACCTCATATTACAATCAGAAAGATATTAGAGTGAGATGAAACTGAACAAGACATTGTTGAAAGTGGCTTTACTACTTTTCTTGTTTGAGTTCACAGCAACAGTTGATACTCGGTTTGGACCAAACTCCAACAAAACTCAAGTGCTCCGTAATGTCAAGTTCATAACAACATCATGTTGTGTTGATTGTTATTGCACAACAAAAATCCCTTTATATCGTTGTGCAGATATTGTGAAAATCACTTGCAACCCAGCTTGTAAATTTTATGTTTGTAAAAGTACAATTCCACCACAGTGTCGTTGTATGGATCATCAAACTAACTTTGGCTATGAACCATTTATGTATCTTCATTAGCATAAAAATTTAGTGTCCATGAGCTCATCATTGCTAATTGAAAATGAAGCTAACCATATTTGTGTTTTAGATTTATTTTTCTTAGAAACATTTAGAGAGACAAAGAAAGAGAAAGATTGGGTAGCACGTTACAAACACCTTTAAATTGAGATGCATTCTTTATCATTGTTGTTGAGAGATTGAGAAAAATGGGTAGAAATTAGAGATTTGTTTTTATGAACTCAAGCCTAGTTTCTTGTAATCCATTTGAATCTCTTGTAAATATTAATGAGGAATTGTTCTCCCTAAATAGGTCATATTGACTTAACTATGTAACATAGTTTGTTTAGCAATGTCAAATTTTGAGTTTATGTCTTATAGCTTATAGTTTATATGCTCATTTTGAAAAAAGATTGTTTGGCAAACTTTTTTTCTTACGAGCTTGTAGTTTATTTTTACTAGCTTATAACTTATTTTGATAAGCTAATTGACGACTTCACGTCATTACTCATTATTTTATGCCAAGACAAGTAAAATAAGGAGGATTTATAAGTGTTTAGCACCTATTTGAAGAAGAACACCACTTGGTTTGGATTGCTTGATACTCGAGTAAAAGGAGGAAAAATGAGCTTTGGAAGCTAGAATTTGCACATGAGGCGCATTGTTGTTGTGCATGGTGCGCATAAGTACTGATGAGGGCATATCTTGCTGTCAATTGCACTACGCATGAGGCACCCAGGATTGTGCCTGAGGCGCAGCGCAGGTTTGAAGCCATAACCCTGAACTTTCTACAAGCTGCGCCAGGAGGGCGTAGGTTTTGGTGTCTTTGCCGTGACTCCCTGGCGTAGGTTTCCACGCATGGGGCGCAATTCTGGCCTATCAAGGCACGCCACGTCAGATTGAGTGGAAAAACCGCATGAGGCGTGCAAGTGTTGCACCTGGGGCGCCAAATTTGGGTTGTTTGCTACTATAAGAGGCATGTCTTGGCTCTGTTGAAAGGTTCGCTTCTTTTCCACAAGGTTACGTTAGAGAGTGAATTTTCTGAAGTTTTTTATTGTTCTTGACTTAATTTTGAAGATCTGAACCAATCCTTTGAAGATTGATGAAGATTGTTGGATTTTTCTTCCTCCTTGCTATCTCAACCATCACCTTGTGTAACTAAATCCTCAACATTAGGTAATTTGAGATGAATTTGATCATGATGTAACTGAATCCATAAAATTGAGTTTGAGATTTTATGAATTATAGGAATTTTATGTTGAATCAATTAGTTTTGCTGTTAATGCTTCTCATAAAGTGATCAATAAGTTTTGTTACTATGTTTGATTAATTGCATCTATTTACTAGCTGGCATAAAATGCTTATATGGCTTGTTATTCACTTATAAGTGACAAATCAGCCGTATTACATATGATATCTATGCTACAAAATTATGCATGAAAGCGAAATTAACCTATGAAAAGCATAAAAAATGTCATCAAATACCAAACAAGATTCTTAACACAAACAGACAACCCCTCAAAAATATTATTTTAATATTGACATCGAATACAACACTAACACATATTAAAAATACCAAAAATAATAGTGTCACATTGACATTGATAATAATTAAATAATTGAATGTAACAACATATACTTGATAAGATGTCAATGTGAGACATCTTCACCCTGAAATGTCGGTGCTACATGTATAGGTTGCATTCCTTCAAATTAATACATATATAAATTGACCTATATATACATAATTGCTTGCCTCCTCGTATTACAAACAGAAAGATAACATAACAGAGTGATATGGAATTGAACAAGACATTGTTGAAAGTAGCTTTACTACTTTTCTTGTTTGAGTTCACAGCAGCAATTGATACTCACTTTGGACAAAGCTCCATCAATATTAAATTCATAACAACATCATGTTGTGATGATTGTTATTGCACAAACACAATCCCTCCTCTATGTCGTTGTGCAGATATTGTGAAAATTACTTGCAATTCAGCTTGTAAATTGTGTGTTTGTAAAAGTACAATTCCACCACAGTGTCGTTGTATGGATCATACTAACTTCTGCTATGAACCATGTAACATCTCACAAAATTAGATTAACTAGTTAGTACTATGCCACAACGAAAACATAATATGGTAAGGACCGTCTAATAAATATAGTATTTGTATAAATTGTTTTTCATAAGTGGTTTGCCAAGCTTTTATCATTTCATACCCTTGAATAGTGTTGTTGTGGCTTTTGAATGTGTATATATACATCGTATTAAGTTTCTTTTGCAGGCAAATGGAAGCATCCAGCAACATTAAATTTAGTAGGAAAGACCACATATCGATTTTCCGTAGCTGTGATTGGAAAGGGACTGACACAACTTAATGTCAAAATTGACCGCAAACCAGATTAAACTGGTGGTGAAATAAAAAAAATTATTATATTTAATTATTATGTCATCATGAATTTAATTTTGTGTAAGCCTCGGAGTAACAAAAGTGTATTCATTGTTTTCATGTGTCACCGCCAACAGAGTAGTACTAGAACTATCTAGAAACAGTGATTAAAAAATACTCCTATTTTACACCAGTAGTAACCAGCATGAATATCTTATAATATGATCAAGCACATTACTTATGTGCATCCAAATATAGAACCAAAGTAATATTGGTTAGAAATCACTATAGATATTTTAAAAATTTCACTGTGTATATATTAAGATGAGATGATACATATGTCTTTTTTAACTATCAAAATCTTGGATTCGATTTTTGACTTAGATATTCAATAGTGCTAAAACTTTTAAGAGAGTTTGTTATTTATTTGATTTCTACAAAACTTTATATATTAGTTTTTATAGTTTCACGCAGAGAATATTTAATCACGAAGAAAAAAAATTAATAATAAGATTGATGTTACCCAAATATATTTCAAGTTTATGAGAATATTACATGAAATCCTAGTTAGAGTATTGATTAAAGAGCATTGCTATTTAGTAAAAAAAATTTACATAATAAATAGAAGAATCCACAAAAATAGAGAAATTTTTACACAACCATACATCGAAGAGAGAGTGATTATAATTTGACAAATCAAAGATTGAATAATATGAGAGGGAGAGTGATTATAATTTGACCAATCAAATATTGCCACATACAATTCTTCTCTTTCTTAATACAAAAATTCTTACTAAATAACATTTTTCATTTGGTAAAAATCCCATATTATAAGGGTGGATTCAGAAACAGGAATTTTTGTTTTCATGGATGAGTATTTTCAAGTGGTTGCATTGCATGTGGAATTCATTTCTTATGAGGAGAGGCAAAGTCATTTTAATTTAGTTGGTAGTTGTGAAGAGTGAAAGATGTGAAAAGATTTGTAACTTAATGTGATTGGTCATCAGATAAAGTATTTAACGGTTAAGGAATAACATTATGTTTAAGGGTGAATTGACTAATAATATTATGGTTTTAATTTATAGAATATATAGAAAATAAATAACTCATCTCTTGTTTTTCCATAATTACAGTAATAGTCTTTTAGTTTGTGAACTATAAAAGTTGAATATATATATATATATATATATATATATATATATATATATATATATAGTTTTTTTTTTTTTGTCATGCTAAACGGTGCCCTCGAGGCACTGGTTAAAAAAACAAAAACAAAAAAATTAATTAAAAATCACACTTTTTATACTTTCGAGACATTGACTGCACAAATTCCAATAACATATTACTATATTTACCTTCTTAACCAATGTCCCGGGCACTGTTTAACATTTTTTTTTAATAAGCAAATAGTTCATTCAAGTATAAGGGGATACTCAATCACAATACAATTTCTAAAATAGTTTAAAATTATTATTTTTCATACAATTTTTTAGCTTTTGAATGTGATCTTAGGACTAAGTTTTAGCATGATCCAAGTAACAATGCTCTTTATTTTTTTAATTAATTTTTTAATTTTTAAGAGAAGGGAACCCTATAATTTAAAGTTTGATCATAAAAAGAGTTTATTTTTACTAAGAATTAAAAATTATTTTTACTAAAAATTAAATTCAAATTCTTCTAAATAAATAATCTTAAAGAGAGTTTATTAACCATTTCGGTCTAAATGTTAGTTAAAAATGTTATTTAGAAGAAATTGTAGGATAAGATGTTTTATTACTATCATAGATATCCACCTCAAAGTCTCACACAAGTAAGATAGAAAATCTTTTTCTCAAACCATATTTTTCCAATTCTCTCTCTCTTACTTGGCTCCATATCTGAACTTCTCTCTCTTACTTGGCATGAAACCAAATAGTGTAAACAAAGAAGGCACCATGCCAAATTTGCATGTGTCAACTCATTTATCAAATGCCAACTATATAAAATAATAAATCCAAACCCAAAATAAAATATCTCCTATCATAATTGACTACTATTACCCTTCACATGAAGAAACCAGCCCCACAAACTCATCAAAATCCTCAACCAAACAGTTCAATCCTCTCTACCCTTAATTTTCTTTATTTCATCACATTTTTTTAGAGTTAAAAAATACCACTTGCCGACAAATTTCACCGAAAACCACTCTAAAATAAGCACTTATTTTTACTCTTTATAAATTATCCTCTGTTTTTTCTTTAACTCAACACCGCTTAACTCTGTTTTCATCCAAATGACTCTGTTTTCGCCATTACCCTTTCTTTCCATTCACCACACCACCATTACCAATACTTTCCTTCTAAGAAAATCAACATTTTCTCATACCCTTTTGCACAAAAATCATTTTGAAAACAACCCAACTGTAAAATCACCAAAAAACACCATCATATTCTTCTTCATTTTCCTTCTCTGTTTTCCTCTGTTTTGCTCTGTTTCTCACAAGTCACAATACATAGATGACTGATGCAAATGTTGCTGCATTTGAGGAATTTATCCATGGTTGGATAATTCGTCAAAGAAACTATCTTGATGAACTTCTCTCAGCTCAACAACAGCAACAAGAGTTAGATGATTCTGATAGAAGGAATTTGTTAAACAGAGTACTCTGCCACTATGGACAATACTATGAAGAAAAATCGAAGATAGCCCATCAAAATATTCTCCTTCTTTTCTCACCACCATGGTTCAGTTCATTAGAAAGAGCGTTTCTTTGGGTGGCAGGGTTCAAACCAGGACTTGCATTTCAACTTGTGAACAAAACTTTGGAGGATTTGTCAGAGGATCAGAGGCAGAGATTGAGTGAACTCAAACAAGAGACTAAGATGAAGGAGAGAGAACTCAATGATGAATTAGCTAAGGTTCATGAGAGTATGGCAGGTCCACCTCTTGTTGACATGATTAGAAGCCATGGAAGGGTGTGTTTGAGTAGGTCATTCATGGCAGAGGAGGGTACAGTTCCAAATACAGTCAAGGAAACATTGGAGAATTTGGTAACAAATGCTGATACTTTGAGGACTGAGACAGCTTTGAGAGTTGTGCAGATATTGAAACCAGCTCAGGTTCTCAACATTTTTGTTGCTGTGGCTGAGCTTCAGCTAAAGATCAGGTCTTTGGGTTTGGATAAGGATGCTCAGAGTGGAAACCAAGGTTGAATTGAATGAATCATGGAATTTTCTGTAAGGTGGTTTTGGTTTTCATGTTCCTTCTCCTTTCCCTTTTTTCTTTCTTTCTTTCTTTCTTTCTTTCATGCTTTCTTTATATATATAATTTTAAAATATAGTTTGAGTTGTGTAGAACATAGCAGTGATGATGTGCATTGATTAGTGTGCATTCAGATTATCTACCCCTAAAGTTGTTTCCTTGATGAGCATCCTTGATGAGAAAGATCAGGCCATGCAATGCATGCTTTATCAGGAAGCTAGAATATCACTTTCCAAAGAAAGAGTGACAAGCACAAACCAGGATGATCTTCACTCAAACAACTGCCTCTGATTTAATTATTTGTTTCTTATTATGTTAATATTATATATTATATATATTATGTTTACTTGGTAGATATGTTTTGTTTTGTGATATTAAGACATGTTTGTGAGTGAAGAAGAACTTAGATGCATATGATGTGGGACCTTAAAAAGAATCACATTTTCAATTTCCAGTGCACTTTGGACATTTGCATAATAACAGGTCTATTTTATATGCTTTCCTCAACACATGGTTCATTCTTCACACAGCAAGGAGAAAAGAGGGTGCAGAAATACCAAAGCAGAAGAATATAAAGTGGAAAAATGTGATCAAGAAGCTTGTTTTTCATAGCATTCACCAACAAAAGAAAAAGAGATGTAGACTTTAACAATATCCAATATCATTGTTGCTTTTATTTCACTGTTTTGTGTAACCTATCCAAACATTTTACAACTATTATTGAAATTAATTAATGCTCTCATTTTGGTACTTAATTACAAAATTATGAACCAATAGAGCAGTGTCTGTAGAGGAACACTTTAAGATTTTCACATTTTACTTCTTTGTGTAGCTGGCTTAAAGCTGGCATAACCAGTAACTTCTCTTCCTGTTACCAAAGTATTGATTTCATACGTGCCTTCGTAGGTGTAGATAGGTTCTAAGTCACAAAATGCCTGCAAAATTAGAGTAGTAGAAAACATTTCAGAAACCATTATGATGCAATTGGACCACAATTCCATCCTTATCCAAAAACCTTATTTATTGTTATCATAAATTTCATGCAGGGGCTTATATACTATCAGCATCCTCTCATTTTAATAAAATTGATTCTTGGACTTTGGAATTTTTACTTTTGGTGAGGACTTTGGAAATATAATATCTTACTAAAAAAAATTATAAATTACCACAATTAAAACTATAGATTAGAATGGAGGTTGAACAAAATAAACATTAGTAAATAAGTAGGCATGATAAGAACCTTAGCCACTAGAAAATCAGACAAAATTCCATTTCCACCAAGCAATTCTCTCCCCAAAGCAGCTGTTTCTCTTGCCCTCAAGGTGATCCATGACTGAAAAAATATTGACAATTTACTATCAGTTACCTACCACAATAAATTAAGTGAAAAATTCATAGTAATAACAAAGTAGACCACTTAGAATTTTATTTTATTTTTAGCAGGACCACTTAGAATTTGTATTACTAGGTGGTCATGTCTTATTTTGTGGGTGGTGGGTGATTACAATGCTGGCCATTGCAGATCTTGTGGATAGCAATCTGTTCAAATCTTACTATGCTACAGCGCTGTACGTTTCGCGAAACAATAGCAGTTTGTCCAAATTCTGCTATGCTATGACGCCGCTATATGATATGACGACACTGGAAGAATTCGGATGTGAGTAATAATTACCTTCCCCAAGCTAGCATGACCAGGGGTCATTTTGCCACTTTCATATAACTTGCATAGACGCCAACCAACGAGAATCATAGCTTGAACATTACTGAGCATTTGAACAAGCTTCTGCTGATTGATTTGGAAAGCTGCTAATGGTGCTCCAAATTGTTTCCTCTCTTTTAGGTACCTTTAAACCAGATACAATTCAGAATGATATGCAATGAAAAAGCTTTAATTGAAGTATTATATAAGCATATGCTATTTTCTTAATGACAAATACTATTATCGCTACTTCGTTAGTATTTTGTTGGAAGTGAGAATTGAATTCGATCATTTCTCATCGTTCTGCTCTTTTATGTGTGCTGTTAAACTAACGAGTAACGACATACCTGTGACACATATCGTAGATGCCCATTGATATACCAATCGGTTGCCAAGCAACCATCACACGTGAAACAGCAAGTACCTGTTTAAAGATAACTAAAACAAATAAGCAATGAAACCATGGAATTATTATTTGTTAGAAGTCCTCAACTCTTAAGCTAGCTTTTGTGGTTGAGTATAGGCCTCCCAAATTCTAATATTATTATATGAATAACAGCAGAAAAATACGACATAGATGTTACCTTGTTTGTATCCTGAAAAGAGTTTACTCCTTCTATTCTGTCCTCATCGGGGACAAAAACTTTCTTCATAACAATGTCACCATTTTGTACGATTCTAAGGCCAATTTTATTATCTATTTTTGTGACAGTTAAACCAGGTGCATCCTTTTTTACAATATACCTGAAATAATAAATTGAGTACTTGTGAAGCAGGGCATAAAAGCATCAACAAAATACAACACTTAAAAGAAATATACAAGCAAAAAAATCTAGCATTATAAAGGGTCGCATTCATTTTGTATTTTCACTAGTAAAAATGTCACATTATGCCACCTTCTTTCATAGTTTGGACCATTTTAACAGGAAACGGTGAAAAGAATAAAAATATAGTTTCATTTTATTCATTACTAGTACAAATAGAAGAGAAAAAACACACAAAAACATACACTCTCGAGCCAAAACAGGTCCTAAAATGTTTCACGAATAGTCAGATATTTGTTGCTTTAGACGAAATAGAATTCTAATAGTCCACATATAGGCATGCTTATATATATGGATATAACAATGACATTCATTGGGCCGGACACTGAGTTTTCAAAAAAAATAAAAAACTACACATCACATACCCATTTATTTGATTTGTCGAGGTATTCCTGGCGAAGATAACCAACAAATCAGCAAATGTACTGTTTCCTATCCACCGCTTTTGGCCCTCAAGGATCCAACCGCCTTCTACCTGATATTTTCAATGCAAAGAAGGACTACATTATTCAACAGTGGAACAATGGATCACAGTGAAGTATGACTCATTAGAAAGACAAATAAGTCAAAAAGAAGCAAATAGCAAATAAATGACACATAAGGGACTGAACCTTAGTTGCTATGGTCTTCAAAGCACTGGCATCACTTCCATAGTCAGGTTCAGTCAAAGCCTAAGAAAACAAAAACAAAAAACTCTTTGAGAATTGGTGACTTCAGAAAATTACAAAAGTACTCGAAATCCAAGGAAGGTAATTTACCCAGCATGCTATAGTTTTTAGCTGCGCCAACGAAGGTAGATACTTTTGCTTCTGAGCTTCAGATCCACACAATGCTATACTTTGTGGTCAATCAAAGATAATAACATGTCAGGAACTATGAATAATTATTAGCAAAACAATTACAATTCAAAGATTTATTATTTACAAATATAGATATTACCGATAGTGAGCATTGCCAAGGATGAATGAACTAAAATGAAAGTTGAACAACTTGCATCAACTCTAGCAACTTCTGCTGTAGCAATAGCACTTCCGGTTATGGAAAGACCAGGACAACCATAACCCTGAGAATCAATAACAACTAGCTATAAATTCTTTGAACTGTCTAAGATGTAATATAAGGGAAATGCGTAAATAGAGAACCTTGATTGTGCCACCAGAAATACCCAGTTCACCAAGCTTTGGAATAGCATGAAATGGGAATTCGGCTTTCTCCCAATACTGTAAAAAAACACAAGTGTAAGTATAGGAGGAGAAATAGCATCTTAACTAAATAAGCACAAGTAGCATCTTAACCAATTTAAATTTACTCGCGGAGGACCAAAATAGATACTTACTTTAAATACATTAAAAAAACCAAAAGAAAAGAAACAAAAGAAGCTTGCCTTGGTCATTATGGGAGCAATTTCTTTTTCCATACACGCTCTCACTTTCAACCTAATGGCCTGCTCCTCCGGTTTCAACAAGTCATCAAATTGAAAATAATCTGAAACTGCACTTACCAACAATCAACACAAATACAAAATGCACGTCAATCCTCCAAACGTGAGCATATACTACCTCCAGTCCTTAATATAAGAAAAAAATTTACTTTCTAGAATCATAGAATGATTGATTAATTTGGTCTAGAAAATGGACTAGATATATCAATCATTTTGTGAATTTAAAAGGTAAAAAATTTCTTATATAAGGGACTGGAGGGAGGATCTTGTTTCACCATATAATTTACGCCCAAAAATCATGTAAAGTTAAGCACGTACTAAGATTAGCAATATAAAGATCAAAGTGCATATTTGTCAAAAATTCAGACTTGCATTATGTTACATACATACACACATATCTGAATTTGACTCCTATAATTGAAGGTTTCATTTAATAGTTTCAACTAACTATTAAGTGCATAAACTATTAATGTTTACCCCCTAGGACAAATCGTTCAGGGAACCCGAGTTTGATTCCTAGTGGGAACAATTCTTGGCCAGGTTTTTCTAACCCCGCGGCCGAACTCTGGATTACCGGAGCCCCTTTCCTCTAAGAACCAGAGGGCTAATAACCAGAACTTCACCCGTTAAGGTGAATAAGGAGAGAATCCTTGATTCGAACCGATGTTCCTACCGATCGAGCTATCCTCGGAGGAACAACACATAGTCAAATTTTATCTGGACCAACACAATCTATGAATGAAAAAATAAGCATGCAAGCATATGTGATGATGGTATTAGGTAGTTACCAGAAGGAGGAAAAGTAGAGGCAGGAGTTGCTTGTGGAAATGCCAAAGAGACATCAAGTGGTGGCAAATCAAAATATGAAGGCATCTTTCCATTCTTATCATCTGTAACAAATCAACACAATATACAATTAAAAAGCTACAGTTATTATTATTATTAACAAAAACAAAAACCAGATCATATAGTTTAAGAATAAATAAAAGGGTGTGTAAATACAATAAACAAATCACAGAAACAGATCAGAAAGTAATGAAAGAAGAAAAATGGAAATTGGAGTGAAAGAAAGAACCTTGATTGGAACGAGTCATGATGGTGGTGATGGAAGAAGAAGATGCGATTTGGGATGGATTGTGTTGGGAAAAGTGAAATTGGTGATGATGATGATGAAGAAAAACAAAACACGGTCTTTAAATATGGGTATGCGTCATGCGACACTGTGCGTCGTACATATCTTCCACGTCTATTAATTTTCCTTTTTCATGTCAAGACAGATAATATGTCATGTTAGGAACTTAGGATTTGGTCAGTAGGCATCCCAATGGCGCGGGGCGGGGTCGGGTTTTGTTATCTCCAAATCTAAAACTATAAAGTTCGCGTATCTTTATATCCATATTCATTTTAAGCAAGAAAAAATAAAGTAAAATCACATACTCATACCTGTCGAGTTTGGGTATTCCCGTCTCGTTTCTTTCCACATAAACTCGAACTATATTTTGATATTTTTTAATTAAAAAATAATTTAAAAGTTGAGAACTATTTTGTTTCAATAGTATGATGTTATTAAACAAATAAAGTAATAGGATAAATAATTTATTTAATACTCAATTTAAAAATAAAAAAAAAGTATGAATGAAATTTAATTTTTTTTGTACATATATCATATTTTTTTATACATAATTTAATTTATGAAAAAGAAAATATGATTTTATATAAACGGGAAGGGTTTGGGG
The DNA here is from genome assembly GCA_954870985.1 of Trifolium fragiferum. NCBI lineage: Eukaryota > Viridiplantae > Streptophyta > Magnoliopsida > Fabales > Fabaceae > Trifolium > Trifolium fragiferum. Next base: position 17,674,868 of record OX940793.1, on the reverse strand, counting down.
ACAGGTTCGGGGTGAGTATCAATGTCCCCATTACCCACCCCATCCCCGTCTTTTATAATCGGGAAAAACTTAAATTCAAACTCAAACTCAATCAACTCGGATTTTTTCCGTCAAAATGGGGATGGTATGGACGGGTACCCACGGGTATGGGTTTTATTGCCATGCTTAGTCATTAGCAGTGTCTAACTACGATTAGGGATGACAATGAGTAGGGTGTGGGTAGGGTACTATAGTCTCCATCCCTATACCCACAGTTTGAAAAAATATCCGTACACATCCTCATACCCGCGTGGGTGACAAGTTTTGTCCCCGTACCCATGCCTAAGTACCCATTCCCATACCCGTTACCCGCATTTTTATTAAAAATAAATTGATCAATGATAAAATATCATATCATTTTAATAGAATTTTAAAAAATTCAAAGATTTTAATGTTGATTCATGAAAATTATAAACAAAATTATTAATAAAATCATCCTAAATTCATTTCTCTATTGACATATTTACATTATGTTATAAATAAACATTTTTTTAATTCAAAATGTGTAATAATATAATAATGTTGTATTTTTTAAAAATAATTTTATGGGTAATTAAAAATAAATAAATATATACTATATGGGTATATAGGGTGGGTACTAAGGTACCCGTACCCGCACCCATACCCGCTCAATTTTGTGGGTAATTACCCGTATCCAAAATGCGAGTTTTTACCTTACCCATCGTGGGTAATTTTTTAGGGTACCCACTGGGTATGGGTAAATTGTCATCCCTAACTACGATTGATATTTATCTATTGAGGGAATCAGATTTGGTGTTGTAATTATTAACACAGTTTGGTGTTGTTTTAAATCACAGCTACTGATTATAGATCGGATGACTGTGATTAATCTATCACAATTAAATCTCAGTTACTGATCAGATCCAACTGCTCACAACTGTATATTAGAAATCTATTTTCATCTTTCAAATAGTATTTGATTTGACAAGGCAATAAATCTATTAATATTAATAAGTCAAGACTATTTGCATTTTTCTCTCCCCTAAATACTCTTTTCTCCTTCATCATTTCATATCGATTGATATCTGAAAACATAATGTATTTATAATGGATTTTCTTATCATGTGCAAATTTATACATGTTAACAAATTTAAAATAGTAAAGTTGTATCGGAACTTATGAATTTTTTTTTTCTTTTCGGTTTTCACCACCAGTTGAATCTGATTCGAGGGTCAGTTCTGACATCAAGTGGTTTCAGCCCCCTCCCGATCGCAGTTGCGGGGGATCGAACCGTGGTCCTCCCTACCAAATTCAGCGCCAATCACCACCGAACCAACTAACGATCGGTGGAACTTATGAATTTTGTATCAAATGGAGTATATAACTTTTTAATAAATAATTACTCTCTCCATCTCAAAATAATTGTCGCTTACGCATACCAATGCATAATTTTAATCACTAATATCTTTTATTTTTCTTTCATGAAAAATTATAAAAATTTAATATTATGAAAATATTCAATGAGATAAATCAAAAAGATCTCATATGATAATATATTTGTCTTTATATATTACTAGAAAAATACAGTCAAAATAATTGTCAACAGTCAAACCGCGACAATTATTTTGAGACGGAGGAAGGGAGTATTGCTTTTCAAAAAATAGTTACAAATTTTGGCCATTTAACATGCAGCAATGTTACAAATGTTAGACAAACTCATTTATAATTTATAGTATTTAATATTACAAAAAATAATTATTTATAAACATATAATTTTTTTTTTCAACTCTTGTTTAATTGATGTGTAGCTTTGGTCCCATTGGCTTTTTTTGCGTATTTTGGATGCTTTTGATCTTGTAACTATTTAAAATTAGGCTAAATTACATATATGGTCTCTTAACTTATTTATGGGTTTTATTTTAGTCCCTTAATTAATTGTTGTTACATTTAGGTCCGTTAACTATAATTATGTTAGCCAAATAACTCTCTCTTGTTTTCTTCTGTTGTGTACCTATTCAGCTTCCCTTGCTTGATCAGGTCCTCGATTGCGTCCTTCAGTTGGATGCAATATTCGGTGTTATGTCCTGCATTCCCGTGGAACCTGCATAATTTCCTTTTGTCCGTCCTCGAGTTTTCTTTTATCTCTTTGGGGTGACGGATCCCCGCGTCAGCGAATTCGGAGTTAAGACACTCTTGGAGTATCTTCTCCCTTGAAGTGTTTAGGGCGGTGTATTCAGGATAGCCTCCCTTCGGTCCTTTTACCCCTATTTCTTCTTTGGCTCTTTCGTCCCTTTTGGGCAAGACTTTAGTTCTATCGGCCTTTCCGCCCAACATTTTGTCTTCATAGTTGATATAACTTTGAGCAAAGGATAACAGGTCTTGCATGTCCCGGGGCTCTTTGAGACCTAGTTTTTATTGAACTTGGTGTTGCTCCTCAAGCCCTTTTTGAATATATGGCATTTTCGTTTAACGTTAGTTCCTTTGACTTTGATGGCTTCTCTTTTGAACCATTCGATGTAGTCTCTTAGGGTTTCTTCCTTCCCTTGAATGATATTGTTGAGTGACGCTACCGTATTGGGTTGACGCGTACGCGCTATGAAGTGAAATGAAAATACTCTACAAAGTTCTCTTCAAGAGTCGATGAAGTTGTCGTTCAGTCCTTTGAACCAAGTCATGTCGGCATCCTTGAGAGTGAACACAAAGAGTTTGCATTTGGCCACCCCCTGTGTCTGGTAGTTTTTGAATATATGGCATTTCCGTTTAACGTTAGTTCCTTTGACTTTGATGGCTTCTCTTTTGAACCGTTCGATGTAGTCTCTTAGGGTTTCTTCCTTCCCTTGAATGATATTGTTGAGTGACGCTACTGTATTGGGTTGACGCGTACGCGCTATGAAGTGAAATGAAAATACTCTACAAAGTTCTCTCCAAGAGTCGATGAAGTTGTCGTTCAGTCCTTTGAACCAAGTCATGTCGGCATCCTTGAGAGTGAACACAAAGAGTTTGCATTTGGCCACCCCCTGTGTCTGGTAGTAGTCCAGGACGGTATCAATATGCTTCATGTGCTCATAAGGGTTCGTAGTGCCATCGTAGGTTTTAAGTTTTAAAGGTTTCGCCAAGGCTCCTGGGATTTGGGATCGCAAGATTCTCATAGTTGAGTTCGTCCGGGATGGCGGTTACCTCCCCTTCTCATTTCGTCCTCGTATGGATCGTCTCGAATACTCCTGTTTTCACTAGGATTCGCCCCAGGTGAGTTCCGTCCACGTCCTCCATTCCCATTGTTTTTATTGTTGTCGTTTTCGTTACCATGCATGTTCTCGATGTCTTCGATCATGATAACGTCGGTTTCGTTGTTATTCCGGGTGTTGTTACCGTTTGTATTTATGACAACCTCGGTTCGTGGGCCCCGTTGGCCGACTCAACATTGTTTGGATGAAACTTCGTCTTGGAGGACGTTGTGGAGGCTTTTTTGAACGTGGTTGTTTACCACTTGTGGGACGGTTTGTTGGTTCTGCTCTATGTACGAGAGTCTTGTTGCTTGTTGTTGTAGAAGGGTTAACACGGATGAAAATATGTCGTTTGTTCGTTGTTCATGTGAGGGTTGTCTCGGTGGATTTGGAGCAGAAGTTTCTGCCGTGTTTTGTGTTTGGACTTTTGAAGGAGGAGTTTAGTGATTAACGTTTGGGCCTGGAGAGGCATGAATGGACGAAAATATGTCATTGACAGGCACGAATGTTTGGTTAGCCAACTGAGGAACTTGGTGGCTGTTTTGTTTATTAATGGGTTCTGGGATGATTTCAACGTCATGGAGGTTTGATGGGTCGCCGTGTTGAGTTACGACAATGGCTCTGCTACAAGGGAGAGGTCCTGGTCTGGACACGGTTTCTTGAAAAATGAAGGTGGTTAGGGTGGTTTCCCCTTTTTTTTGAAAAGAAAATGTGTTTTCTTTTGATAGAAATGGGTAGGGTTATGATTTTTCTAAATAAATCAGCCCGCAGACGGCGGCACTGAACTTGTTGTTCATAAATGATTGTCTTAACTCATGGCGATAAACTGGTGGTTGATGATTGTTGAAGATGATGAGTCGATTTATGGGTCTTTGTGGGGGCAAATGTACCTGCAAAAATGTTAGCACTCCGACGCTCAAGTCAATATTTGAACGAGGAATAAGGAGTATAGAATTGGAGGTGCAAATATCTCATCCATAGGGATTGATGTATGAGTGTTTATATATGAGAATATTAGGGTTTAGGATATGGTGGGGTCCCCCATGTGTAGAGGATCAGCCACATATGACACCTGGATTGTCCTTTTACTTAGGAGGCACATTTGAAATCTTGAAGGCTCTTCACCTCTGCCCGTGCTCGTAGTATGGTATTATGGTCGCTATGACAGATGCTTCTTTCTTCACAGAAATCCCAACACCCATAAAAATATAAAAAAAATACATATCTGACCAGGTCATGCTTGTATATTAAGCATGGAAGCTCCATACAATGAACTGCATGCTCCCCAAAACTGTCAAGACACACTTTACGACAAATAGGACAAACCTCATCCTTAGGAAATAGCGAATCATGAGGCGGTGCCTAAGGATAGTACAATACTCTAATGGGGACATGTGTTGGCTTAACCCATTGATGGAGATAGCTAGTAGAAAATCTAGAGCATGTGCTGCTTTCAAGCACCCCAAAACGGTTTTTTGCCTGGTGGTCGTTACAAAATCAACTTTCATGTCCTGAACAATTTTATCAAAAAGGACACCCGCCAAAACATGTTGGCCTTTAAGGGGGACGGTGTTCTTACTAGCAAAATTGCTAAAGTCACAAATTGGAATCGTATTACGAAGACCGCCCAAAACATGATCTTTTGACTTCGTATTATTTAACATTAAGAAATATTTGTGGTGGGAACTAAGTAGGGGTGATCATATCCGAACCAATTCAAACTGAAAAACTGCAAAAACCACATTTGGTTTGGATATATCTGGATGAATTTTTTACTAAATCGCTAACCGAAAAAACTGCAAAAACCGCGAAAATCGTATTAAGTTTCTATTATATTACAATATACATAGCCCAATTACCAAGCCACCCCACCAACTTAGTGGAACTTCAAGTTGTTCTTATTTTTTGTACTGTAATGGTACTTTGGTGTTCTAATGTTATTTTAGATAAACAACTTTTATTGGTACTGTGATGTTATTTAGGAAATTCAAGTTCATTTTTTTTATGTTTAAAATTATTTGGTATTTAAATGTTATGTTGTAAATCGCACAAATTCAAACCGCATTGATTTGAATGACTTTTTAAAAATCAACAAAACCTCGTACATTTGTATCTCACGATTAAGATGATTTTTATACTCAAAACCGAAGCAATATGTGGAAAATAGTTATTAATTAAAGAATTTTATTTCCTTAAGATAACTTTTAAGGATGACTTCAATTAAAGAATTTTATTTTTTTAGAAACATGTATGTGGAAAATAGTTATTAATTAATTACACTTACTTACTATACTGTAGCTTCTGTAAAAAAAATTAAGTACTATACTGTTAGTTTCCTTCTTCCACTATACTTTGCAACGAACGAGAGAGAAAACGATTGAAATATTTGAAAAATAATACGAAAAACTGGAGATGCGGGGTATCGATCCCCGTACCTCTCGCATGCTAAGCGAGCGTTCTACCATCTGAGCTACATCCCCGTGTTGTTATGTCTTTTGACATAATATAATAACTATACTAAACTAAGAAAATGTCAAATAACTACTCCATTGACTCGCAGACGAGCTACAAAATACAAAGTTTTTCATCTCTTTAATTCAAAATTGAATTATACAATTGATTGATTAAGCATCGAATAATCAGTCCAATACCATATATATTCTTAAAAACAAAACAACCACCTACGCCAACAAAATCATCATCAAAAACCATGTTTGCCAAAAAATTGTTACACAAAGCTGTCCAACATCATCTCAACGTAAAAAAAATCCTGTTTTTCTATCTGGGTTGTTGTTTTTTTCAATTTTGATTTTCAAATTTTGATTCTGGGTTGTTTTTCTTTTTCAGCATAAGTTGCAGCAGCAAGGTAGTTTACAATCAAGTGAATTGGATCCAAGGATTGTGATTCACTATGGCATTCCATCTTCTTCTTCACTTCTCGCTTTTGACCCTATTCAGAGACTTTTGGCTATTGGGACTTTGTCAGTTCTCTCTCTCTCTCTCTCTCTCTGATTGATTGGTTGATTATGTTAATTATTGATGATTTTGGTGTAGTGTAACACAATGCATGTGATGTTAGCTACAATAGTTTTACTCATTTTTTATTTATTATAGATTATAGATGCTTATAATATTGTGTTATCCTATATCCTAATTGTTCATGACAATTGATAAGTAATTTAAAGTTGTTGTTTTTAAATTTTGTATATAATAGTTGTTTAGTGAGTTGCAATGGACTCAGAAATTTTGAAAAAAATGTTATCTTAGGTTATTCTAATTATTATCCATGATGGTAGGTTTAGTTCCTTTTAATTTCTGAAAAAGGGGTTTTTATTCTGTTGGTGAGTAGAGTAGGTTTTTCTAGTTGTTGGGTGGTGCTGAGTTTTTTGTTTTTGTTGTATTGAGTTGTTTTCTGATTCTTTCGGTTATAAACATGCATTTGAAAATTATAAGCTGCAAGAAATCTGTTAAGGGAATGTATAACTGACATATGTGTTTACTTTTCAATTTTTACTGGTGTTGACGTGTTTGTGTCTGTGCTAGTGTTTCATAGGTTCATGATTAGGCAGATATTGTTGTAATTACATGATCCTTTTTATTGCCATAATGATTGATTCTTCTAATTTGGTTAATTATATACTGGAAACAAGGCATTTATCGTGAATTATATATAGCCAGAAAATGCATGTTATAATAGTTTGTCAGTGCTTTAATTACTCATATTGCTTAGTTTAATGATAGGGATGGAAGACTTAAGGTGATTGGCGGTGATAATATCGAGGGACTTTTGATTTCTTCTAAGCAACTTCCTTACAAATACTTGGAGGTAGGCTTCATTTGCACTTCTCAGATCGATTTAAAGTTAGTTGTTATTGAATTTTTTATTATGCAATGCAATTTATCAAAATGTTAGCTAGATAAGCTTGTATATGACTGTAATATTGATGTTCGGATTCGTTTGCCGCTCGCAGTTCCTACAAAACCAGGGGTATTTAGTTGGGGTCTTAAATAATAATGATATCCAGGTAAATTTCTTTTTCTAGATTTCATTTTTGTCTTTTTCCCTGTCCATCGTAAAGTGATTGACTTTGATTTCGTTGCTCGTTATAGCTTGTGATTTATATGGCTAAATGGAAATCATTCAACTAGTCCTTTTTTTTTTTTTTTTTGCAGGTTTGGAATCTTGAGAATCGGAGCCTTACTTGTTCGTTACAGTGGGAATCCAATATTACTGCTTTCTCTGTAATTAGTGGCTCACGTTTCATGTATGTTAGAGAAATATTTATATATAGTTTATAATTTAGTACATCTGTATGTTTAACTCTTATTCCTACAAGTTATTTGCAAATGGTTATGATTACATGATTATTAACATTACTACTCTATTATAATGTGCAGTTATGTTGGAGATGAGCATGGCTTGTTTTCTGTGATAAAGTTTGAAGCTGATGAAGGACAACTTTTGAAGTCATCAAATCATTTATCGGCAAAATTCCTAAGGGGTAATTTCTTGTTTTATGTTGTGACAATGATTAATAATTAATGCATATCTTGCTTTCTCTAAAGTCATACATGAAACCGTTGATCTTTTGAATTTAGTCATAAATGTTCAAACATACACTTCGATGGGAACTGAAGTTCACCAAGAACTCGGGAAAGTACACAAACAATAGTATAGTAGATAGAAAAAGATATTCAAAGACCGCAATAATAAGAATTTTCTCCCTGGCCAATAACCATAACCTTTTCCTCAAATTCTGTTCTCCTTTTTATGACCCTATGCACCCGCGATCTTCCTCGGCATTCTTGTGCTGCCAGCTCTCATTCAGTTATGCTCAGAGGCCACTTGTGATTTGGGCTCACAATTGAGTTTTCTTTTATTAACTTTTTCTCCGCTTTCACTACTGATCGCCACCCCTCCTTTTATTTCTCCTTGCATAGTGTTTAGTTTCAACTCCTTTTCTCGCAGTGTTGTCAAATAGTGGGTATAGGCTAGCATAGCAAAATTTGAACAAATAGTTATTATTCTGCCATACGCATAATACAAAGTGTTGTCACTTGTCAAATAGCGGCTATAGCATTGTAGCACAGTATTTTCTGCAATATACGATTGACTACGGATGATAACACTAATATAAGTAATGTTGAGAACTAATACAATATACATCTTTAGTAATTACTATGTCCAAATTTCTTATTCATATCCATGCTTCTATGTGTAAAAATGTTTTGTTTTCTTTGTGTTCAGAATTACTCATTGCCATTGTTTTGTTCCTTTTGATAGAAGCGGCTGGGTTTCCAGAGTCCAACGATCAACCAATTGTTGGAATTCTTACGCAACCTTTTTCTTCTGGGAACAGGCAAGATTTAAGTCATTCGCTGAGCTTTTTTAAGTCTACTTCTTTGCCCTTGGAATTATGACTTGATAGCTACTTAAGCAATGCCAATTGAAGAGCCCGACTTCTTTAAATCAGATTTCGAGATATAACTTATTTGTTTAACATTCATATTTGTAATTTTCTTGCCTTGTTTATTATTTCAAATGATTTCTTAGATTTGATGAAATTGCTGAACCAACCTTGAAAATCAATGAGTGTGTGTAATTTTTGTCATTGGCATGGCTGAATATTGTTCTAAGAAACACCGATACATTATTTGATAAGCAACCTGTATATTCTGTCATATTCATATTTAAATCTTTGAACTCGAAATGAATGATGAGTGAATATCTTCCAAGCCGGTAAATGTTTCATCAGCATTTGATGCGACCATATCTCTTTCTCTATATGACTTGATTTTTTTGTTTGAAGCTGTATAAAGAAATATTGGGACTTATAATATATACACCCACCATTTATTAGCACGAATTCCATATGTATGTTAGAGATTGATTACATTGAAAATAAAACAGGATTGCGTGAATAACGATAGAAGACCATGTAATTAGGAGAAGGCTATATCCTGTAATTATTGTTGTCATCATTATTTATTTGTATCTGTTGCCTTTAACTTTAAGTCTCTATTTGGAGCCTCCATTGTGTAGTTGAAACACACGTTACAACGCGTGTCTCTTGTTTTCCCTCTTTCAACATAGTATCAGAGCCTATTGAGAGACGCAACCCTAAACTGATACTCATCACTCTCAATTTGATGACAAATGTATTCTGTATTTTTATATTTTTGCAGGTTGTTAATTGCGTTTCAAGATGGACTACTAATTCTTTGGGATGTTTCTGAAGCTAAAATTGTGTTCCTTGGTGGTGGAAAGGATCTTGAATTGAAAGATGAGGTTGGTAACTCTACTGAAACGGACACCAATCTTCCAGCTGATATTTTAGAACAAAATCTGGGCGACAAAGAGATAAGTGCTCTTTGTTGGGCATCGTCCGATGGGTCCATTCTTGCTGTTGGATACTTAGACGGAGATATCCTTTTTTGGAACTTGTCAGCTGCTGCACCTTCCAAAGTTCAACAGACCACTTCATCTAAAAATGTTGTTAGGCTACAACTGTCCAATGCAGAAAGAAGAATCCCCGTCATTGTCTTACAGTGGTCCAATAGTCAAAAATCTCATAATGATTTTACTGGTCAGTTGTTTGTCTATGGTGGTGATGAAATTGGATCGGAAGAAGTTTTGACCGTGAGTTGTTTGTTTATTGCTATTTATCATTTCATTTTAAATTGATTTTTCTTAGTTTTTCTGTATTGGTCTCCTAAACTTTAACGTGTCTCTTCATTACAGGTTTTAACTCTTGAATGGTCATCTGGGATGGAATCATTAAGATGCATCGGTCGTGCAGACCTCACACTTAATGGCACTTTTGCAGACTTGATTTTATTGCCAAGTCTAGGAGCAAGGGATTTGAATAGCAAAGATGATCTTTTTGTACTGACAAACCCTGGACAAATACACTATTATGATAATGCCAGCTTGTCTGCATTAACGTCTCAGCAGAATAGGGCAGCATCTGTATCTGCACAGGAGTTTCCGGTACTAATACCTATGGCTAATCCATCTTTGACTGTTGCAAAACTTATAAAGTTGCCGAGTCAGTTAAACTCATCAAAAACTCTAGCTGAGGTAATTTTTTGTCTGCCAGTAATATGTGCTCATCTTTGTTCGTATTGTGGTTTTTCAACTTCTTATTTCGTTTATCTTAGGTAGCCTCAGTTCTGAAAACTAGCTCAGCACCTGGTTCAGCTTCTTCTTCAAATTGGCCCTTAACTGGGGGTGTTCCTAGCCACTTGTCCACAGTTAAAGGTGCTGGGATCGAGAGAGTTTATTTTGCTGGTTATTCTAATGGATCCGTCCTCATGTGTGATGCCACACATCCAATCTTGTCTTATATTTGCTACATAGAAGGAGAGGTATGAACTCTACAATGTTTTGTCGCAAAATAAATAAATAGAAATGAAAACAATACCCTCATGTTATATTCATATTCACTGTCGGTGTAAATATTTTTTTACACAGTCATTCGATTGTAAACGTCAGATCATTAAAAATGTTTGAATTTAATCATAATTACTTATAAAGTCACACATGTGATTAGTTGTGATTTGTTGTCGGCATAAAACCTTTTACATTGACAGTGTATCAAATTTAAACTCTTGCTTTATTATTTCACCAACCTCCTCTGTGTTTTGTAGGTTATTGGTGTAAAAGTGGCTGGATCAAATGCTCCAGTGACAAAATTGGACTTTTGTTCCGTTTCCTTACTTCTGGCTGTGGGCAATGAATGTGGTCTTGTCAGAAATCTTTCTTAATTGGTTACTCTATTCTGAGGCAATGCGTTATTATTCTATACTAATTAATCCTTGGCTGTGATGTCTTTTGTAGGTTCGCATTTATGACCTTAAAGACTGCTCTGATGAGAAAAAAACTAAGCTTGTCACAGAAACAAAAAATGAAGGTTATCTATTCTGTCATTGTAGATCGCTACCTTCATCATTCGAGTTCTTTTTCCCCCCTTTATCGTGATATTTTCCAAAGCCATAATATTTGTGCGTAAAAAAGGAAATTTTACCCTGACCTGTATTGATAAATTTTTATGCAGTTCATGATTCTCCACAAGAAAAAGGACCTCATTGTAGTGCTGTTTTTTCTCTTGTCGGTTTTCCAGTACAAGCATTATCTTTTGCAAATTCTGGAACCAAACTTGCTATTGGATTTTTAAGTGGTCGTGTGGGTATCATCTGACTTGTTAACTGACATTTCCTTTCTTGTTAGCAAATTCGATCATAAGTAGACATGTCAAAAAATTTCATCTGATTTAAATTGCTTATTTCCAGGTTGCAGTCTGCGATATGAAATCGTTGTCGGTTTTGTTCTTGATTGACGGTGTACCAAGCTCAAGCTCACCAATCACTTCAATGGTTTGGAAACAACAAGCATGTTTTGAAAGTGCTGTAAATAGTCCAAAGAAACCAGAAACACCTTCAGACAAATCTCTTGAAGAGATACTATTTATCTTATCCAGAAATGCAAAAATTAATGTAGTTGACGGTGAAACTGGTAAAATGATCTCCAGCCGACCGTTTCATATGAAGGAATCAACTGCAATTTCAATGTATGTTATAGGCAAGTACAAATTTCATCATGAACACAATATGGATCCAGTTTTATTGCACTTAGCATATCATTGAAAATTCTAAGCTATGCAGCACTGACACTTTATATTAAACAGGTGTCAGGTGTCCGACACGTGTCGACGACACTGACACGACACCGACACATGTGATGTGGCTATATTCATTTACTTCCATTTTCTCAAATTATTACTGGTGTTGATGTGTCAATATCAGTGTCGTGTCGATGTCAGTGCTTCGCAGATTCTAAGAATTTTTTGTACTCCAGATGATATCATCTCAACCTCTGAGGCGTCAAATGAAAAGCAGCAGGAGGAACCCTTGAAGAGCACTTCTGGTGATCACCCTGAAGAGCCTGTGCAAGAAAGTAGCTCAACTAGGGTAAATTCATCAGAGGCTGAACTTTCGTCTTCAGAAACCACACACTCCGGGGAAATCCTTTTGTATCCACTTGTCCTGCTTTGCTGTGAAAATTCATTGCACTTGTTGTCGGCAAAAACATTGATGCAGGTCTTGTACTCCATTATCAGTTCACGTAATATTTATATTCACATTGCAAGCCTTATTGCAAATGAATTTGATGTATATGGTATATTCTTACAGGGAAACAAGAAATCGATTCGAAAAGTGGAACATTTGAAACCTTGCTATTGGACTACAATTTTGAAGAAAGATGATAAATTTTGTGGAATTCTATCATTGCTTCAGACTGGAACATTTGAAATAAGGTGAAATAAAACAATATATTGTCGAAAATTAAATTCACTTCGCAATATGGTTTTGTCCAATATGTATAATTGATAAATTGATAAATGTGTACAGATCATTACCTGATTTGGAACTGGTGACGGAAAGCTCTTTATTATCAATTTTAAGGTGGAATTATAAAGTGAACATGGATAAAACCATGTGTTCTGATGATAATGGACAGATTGTGCTGGTAAATACTCCAAAAACTTTCGAATTTGTGAGAAATCCATTTCTTTATCTGCATGCATTTTTTGGTGTTCGAAGCGCTTATCTTATGTTGATACCTTGCAGGCTAATGGTTCTGAATTGGCATTCATCTCATTACTAGCTAGCGAAAAGGAATTTAGGTATGTTTGTTATTCTGTAATGAAAAGTTAACAATGTAGACTACCGGTTAAAATGTGGTTACAAGGAAAAAAAGGTTAAACGAACATTTCGATTTTGTTTTAGGAGTCTGGAGCGTTTACCTTGTCTTCACGATATAGTTCTTGCAGCCGCTGCTGATGCTGCATTTACATTCTCTTCAAATCAGAAGAAAAAACAGGTTTTAGTTTCTTTGACATGTCTTATTCTGGATCCTATAGTTTCCACAGTAGAAAATGGTTTAATAAGCATAACTATTTTGTTACAGACAAGTGTGCCGGGGATTCTAGGGGGTATCGTCAAAGGATTGAAAGCAGGAAAAATCTCTCATGCAAATTCAACTAAAATTTCAACCTCCAATTTCGGTCATTTGGAAGACATTTTTTTCAAGCCCTCTTTGCCTGAGTCACTTCCAACAGTGACAGTAGTGGCCGATGAAAAAGAAGTGGAGCTTGATATAGGTTTGTTGCTAAACTGCATTCTCATTTTTTTTTCCGTTCTTTTTTGTATAATTTTTTTTTTAATTTTTATAATAATTTAATTACTTTTGCACTTTGATTTATCAAATGGAAACCTCAAAACATGCTCTATTTTGGTTCAGATGACATTCAAATAGACGAGCCTAAAACTACAGCTTCTACTTCATCTCCTGATGTTAAAAACAAACAAAAAGGTAAATAAATTGCTTTCAAAATTTGTATCATATGTTAATTACAAAGATTAGTAATATTTTCTTCCTTTTGCTTGCAGATAAGTTGCAAAATGATAGAGATAAATTATTTCATGGCGGGACTAATAATGACGATGTAAAGCCAAGAGTCAGAACGCCGGAAGAGATTATGGCTGCTTACAGAAAAACTGGGGTAATGCTAAGCTGTTTCTCCTTTCTCTCTTTTCATACTCTATTGATTTAAATGAGAAAAATATATAACTATTGGTTGATTTCAGGATGCTGCTTCTGTTGCTTCTCAAACAAGAAACAAGCTTATGGAGAGGCAGGAAAAATTGGAGGTAGAACTTTATCTTATATACACACCATAGAAACATACCAATTTGCTTAGCTTTTGCGAAACATTTTATTGCATCTAACTCTTCAAGGCAATCACGAAAAATACAAATGAAAAGAAAACGATGCATTAAGAGTGTGTTTGGATATATAACTTAAGAGCTTAAGTATAAACTATTTCTACAATCAAAGTAGGAATTAGGGTAAACATTGCATTTTCTGAAAATAGATTATGAAAATAAGCTATCTAGAGTAGCTTATGGAAATATGTTCAAAACAACTTATGTCGTAACTTAAGTTCAAATAAATTATTCCAAAAGTCTTGGCTATTGTTTGTTTCTTCAATGAAGTTATTGAGTGATAATCATGCATAGTACATAAGGTCATCAAATTCTTGCGTTTGAAATTATCGTTATTATGACTCTAAAGCGCTAAACTGCCTTTACTGCTCAATTTGATTCAGAGAATAAGCCAACGCACGGCAGACCTGCAAAATGGAGCTGAAAATTTTGCATCATTAGCAAATGAACTTGTCAAGACCATGGAAAGGAGAAAATGGTGGCAAATATAGATATACAAAATTAGTGAAAAAAATATACTTATGAATTGTGTGTATTTATTGTCTTGTATATTGTGTTATATATTTGTGGATGTTGGTTTTGTTTTTGTTTTCTCGAGTCATAAGATTTCCTCACTTTCTGTATGTAGTATTATCTTTCTTTTTTGGCATATAAATTTTTGAAGAAGCACTTAATTAATTAATCATAATTTTAACAGTTTTATATAAACTGATTTTTTTTTTTTTTTTGATAAATTAAGATAATTTGAGTATCAACTGACATTTTAAACTATGTTGGCACCCCTAAACATTCTCACGACATGAGAAAGGATCGTCTCAATTTTTTTTCTCAATTGTTACATCTTAATTATTGACCAATTTTTATTCATTTTTTTCTAATTAAAATATTATGACAAGTTTTTGATCTAATGATTTAGATCCACACATTATTTTTTCAATTTTTTTTCAATGGAGGTAATCCATTCTCACATGACACACACACACACAAAGGTGTTTATTGATACTTCATTTTTCTTTCTTTTAATTTTTTGTATTGTTTATCGAATATTTGTTTTTGGTAAAGATGTACATATCTTAATATACGAAAAATAATTATAAATAAAAATTAGAGGAAGGGGCTGAAACCACTTGATATTAGAACTGATCTTCGAATTAAATTTATGAAAAAAAAAGAATTTATTTAGAACGACTAGGAGGTTACATGGTCAAGTCATGCAATAGTATCCAAAATATATTGATTCCTATATGGAACCCTAGGAGGTTACATGACACACACACACACACACACACACAAAGGTGTTTATTGATATTTCATTTTTCTTTCTTTTAATTTTTTGTATTGTTTATCGATATTTGTTTTTATTAAAGATGTTTATTTATTGTTTAGTTTTTTATTTTATTTTAGATAAGTTAATAAAACAGCGGAGTAGGTATTAAAGGATCTTTAGAAATATTAATTAGGCGGACATATCTTAATATACAAAAAATAATTACAAATAAAAATTAAAAAAGAGGGCTGAAACCACTTGATACTAAAACTAATCCTCGAATCATATTATTTATTTAGAACGATTAGGAGGTTACATGGTCAAGTCATGCAATAGTATCCAAAATATATTGATTCCTTCAAATATGAGTTTGACTCTTTCCTAGACAAATTGTACAGGACAAAACGTCCTTACCATACCAACTATATAAACGGTGGAACAGTTCCATTAAATGAAGACAATTAAAAAATTAATAATCTTAATTAAAATATTAGCTTCAAGTAGCTAATAAGCTTCTTCAAATAATAAAATTTTAAGAGAATTTGAGTGAATTTATATTTGTAGGTGGAACGATTTGTTGGTAAAATTTTAATATCTTATGGCTCAACATCAAATTATTTGGACTCCTATTTAGGGGGAATCCAGACATAAATTATTAGTAAAACTAAATTTACTAAAAAGTTATATTAAAAATAGTTGTAGCAATTAAATTTACAAAGAAAATAATCTACCGTCCATTTGTTAAGAATAAGTTAAAATTACAGAGTTATTAATTTTTCTAAAGTAAATAAATTTTTTCATCTTAATTCAATTAACCAACAAATAATATATGAGATTTACTTGCGTCAAAAAAAAAAAGATTTACTACTAATATAACATAAATAAAATATATTTACAAGTGACAAACAACAACAATATGATAGTAATACAACTACCGGTCTTCCAAAATTTATGTTTCAAATTAACAATAATGGACTTACTAGTCTTTTTAAAAACATTTCAATGTTTCAATATTAATCTCGATGTTCCAAAAACTAAAAATCACAAAAATTTTATGGGCATAACAAAAGCCAACTCCAAAAAAGCTTATAAACCATATTAAATGGACTTGATTTAATGGTAAAAAGACTGATTTTGAATTTGCAAGGTTCCGACTTCCAAGTTCAAATTCCGTAAGCGCTCTTTGTGTCATAAAGTCTTCTTTGACTTGGACTAAAAACTCCATCTCTCCACCCTAAATTTTTCGTAATAAAATAAAAGATAAAATACACAAGTTTTAAAATTATTTAGCTTCTTAATTAGTGCCACAAATAATATATATCGATCAAATGATATTTTCTTTCTTTCTGAATATGTTAAAATTAAATTGAACATTGAAAAATTGTAATCGGAAAGATTAATAACTAAGTACACATTTTTCACCTGTTGTGTCCCGATTCCGACCATGTAGTGGGCCGGTGACAAATGTGAATAACAACAACAAGAAGGAAAATAATATAAACATATATGACAACAACCTCAACATGAGGCACACATGGGTGGCTGCACAATCAATTTTCCAGTTCACACCCAATACAACAAGGGTTATATTTGGGATTGAGTGGATGATATTTTATCATTTATTGTATCATCATTTAAAATGTTCTCTATTTTTTTTTTCTCGCTTTTGAGAGTATTCTTTCTAAATTTCCATTTCACGGATCCGCATAATTCCTGCGGAGATCATTGATCTTAAAAAAAGTATAAAAGCTTTATTATTATCAATCATACTAGTTGTAAAAAAAATAATAAAACTCAATTATAAAACAAATTATAAAATAAAAATATTATTGAGTCTTGTGATAATAATAAATATCATATATAAACAAATGTATACAATGTACAAAAAAAGAAAAATAAAGGTAAACACACATTATGTGAAAATATAATAAATTTTTTTTATAAGTACTTCAATATACGTTTATAAATATAACTTAAATGAGTTTTCAAGGACGAAATTTCCACAGGACGAGGGTAAAATAGCATCTCTATCTCTAAACCTCTTTTGGGGAGACTTTCTCCTCCAAATCCACAGAGAAAAATTCTCATCTTCAAATTCTCAAACGGGAAAATTTCTCTGAGATCCCCATTTATAGATGAATTTGACATCCATAATCATATTAAAGTGTTCGAACACATAAGGAAACTAAAATGACAAATTTTACATTTAAAAAAAAAATAAAATTTTAAATACTTAAACAATTGATTTCCTTTTTAAAAAGAAAAACATTTTCACTTTTTTTTTAACTCTTTAACATGTCCCTTAGACCGAGAATAAATCCTCTCAATTTATTTTTCCTCAATTTTCACATCTCAATCATCAATAAACTTTTTCTCATTTTTTTTCAATTTAAATATTGCTCTATATTCATAATCCAATAGTCTAATCCATATTATTTCCTCAATTTTTTTTCAACTTGAGAGAATCTTTTCTCCCCTTGGACTATACTAGTATATGTTAACATTTCTCATACAACAATATTATCAAGAATCTCTCACATTTATCACGAAATATTTTCTGCTTATGTAAATTTTATCGTAAGGAATTTCCAAGTGTTACTTCTACCCATGACTTTGCAGGTTGAGTCTCCAAACAGGTGGTAGTGGCGGTCAAATCCTGTTACAGGTTACTCTGTTCGTGATGCTTATCAGATTTTGACTTCTCATAATACCCTTACTTTAAGGGAACCTGGTGATCTCCTATGACACAAACATGTTCTCTTGAAGGTGTCTATTTTAGCGTGGCGTCTCTCGTGTGATCGATTGCCAACGAAGACAAACTTGGTAACTCGAGTCATTCTTTCACCAGATCATGTACTTTGTGTGACAGCTTATGGTGGCGCAGAGTCTGCCCAACACTTGTTCCTCTAATGTGGCTTTCCTTGGCCACTAGTTCGGACTTGGATTGGTTTTTCGACGACGGATACACATAGCCTCTTAGATCATTTTGTTCACTTCACTCATTCAGCTGGTGGTCTACTTGCTCAGTGGTCCTTTCAATAACTTGTTTGGCTTGCTTGCGTCTGAGAAGTGTGGAATGAAAGAAATCTTAGAGTTTTCAGGAATATTGAGAACTCCGTGTATCAGCTTTTGGACAAAGTCAACATGCTTTCTTATCGGTGGCTAAGCACGTTTGATACCACTTTAGTTTCTAACTTTCATTGTTGGTGTTCGAGCCCTTTGCTTTGTTTGGAAATCGACTGGTTATTGTATTATCTTACTATTTTTTTGAATCCTATTATAAACTTTTGTAGGTTCCAATAACACACCTTATACTGAGGGATCTACCTATTTCGATGATTTTATATACTAGACTTTGACCCGTGCGTTGCACGAATGTTACTGAGTGATAGATATACGATTTAAATTGCTATAATTAATATTACAAATAAAAAAATTAAATTAAATTAAAACATAACTTAACTATATTGATAATTAAATTAGCCCGTACAAATGGTGGCAGAGAACAATAAATCATTAAGTAGAGAAGTGAAACAGATAAATAAATAAATAAAAGTTCTATAAAGTTTAAACTTACTTGATAATAACAAAGTTCACTCATAGATTCTTTTTTTTCTTTCAATTATGCAGTAGTAGAAAAACTTAATTAGCATAACAAAAATATGAAATATGATAGAGGTGCTGCCTCATACTCACATAAATGAGGGATTGAGCGAATCAAAAACAAAAAGCAAAATGGCGAAAAGGTTGAGAAAGAAGAATAGGTGGGAGATAAAAACGAAATTCGACGACGATGAGACCAATAAAAGGAGTAAGATTTACACGTAAGCATCAACAAAATTTCTATGTTAACATCAATACCGCAACAAAACGAAGCAAAAAATCAAACCTACAAATCAAACACATGAGACTGTTTTAGATTTGACACTTAAAAATTATAACAATAAATAAATATAAAAAAAAAGTAATCACTTACAAATCTAGATTGATATACTCATCTTCTTCGCCAATAACAAAAATCGATGCTTCTTCCTCTTCTCCTTCATGGTACTATATTGTCTAAAGCAAGGGTGTGCGGGTTAATGCCGATCAAAATTTGGGTTGAGATGTAGAGACAGAAGAAGGAATGTATTGAGGGAGAAGATAAAAAAAAAAAAAAAGTGGGTTGAGAGAGCGGTGAGTGAGAAGCAAGAAGAGAAAACGTGGATAAAAGAATGAGAAGCGTATAATGATAGATAGATAATTGAGAGATGCCACATTTTTAAGTATAATATTATATTGTGTTATTTTTTAGGTGAGCATTTAATAATATTTTATTTTCAATGCATAAAAACTAATGAAGACTTTTGTCAAAAAAATAAAATAAAATAGAAACTAATAAATGCCAATTCAAAATTCAAATTGAAAAAGATTTAATAAGTGACGGGCCATAGTAATTAACATGTGGTTGAAAAATCAAGAAAGAAATTAGGGTTAACATGAAGCAAAACTTTACTTTTGTTATAACTAGACTTTGACCTGTTCGTTGCACAGATTTAGTTAAACGATAGATATACGATTTAAGTTTTTATAAAAAATATTGTAAATAAAAAAAAAAATGAAATCTAAACATAAATATATTGAAATTTAAAACAGGGAGTACAAATAAAACTAAACAATACTAATAAATTAATAAAAATAGAGGATACCATAAAATTGAAATCATATAGAATCAAAATAATTTGATTCAGAAATGGTACTACAAAATTAATTGTAAAATTGGCTAAAAGCCAAACAATCGAAGCAAATATTTTAGGTTTTAAAATTTTGGAGCAAAAATATACCTAAAAAAAATTCAATATAATTTACTAAATTTAATATGAATGTTTGATTAGTTTAGGTGGTTAGGATGGAGGCTTCGCATATCTTTGACCCATGTTCAATTTACACATTCAACAGTGATGATAAAAAAATTCATACATTCAGCAAAATAAATATATTTAATTTATTCTTATCAATTTTGTACTCACTAAAAATTTCATTTTAGATTTCTACATCAGTTAGACCAATCTTGAATAATTGAGTCAAATGATAGTGATTTCAAAAGATTGAGAAGATGACAAATCATGCTAATCTTCAAGGTGACATATTTAATTTTATAAAAAATATTTTAAAAGTTATAATTTTTATATCCATCAATCTTTTCCTATTTTGATTGTATACCTATGTTATTTTCCTTATATAGCAAATGGCTAATTCAAAATTTAAATTTAGGTGAGAAAAGTGTGTTATTTTCAATACATAGCAAATGACTAATTCAAAATTCAAATTTAGGTAAGAGAATTTAGATGAGAGTATTAATTAATAGCGGTTTAGGAGGGAAAAATTAGGGTTAAGTTAAGAGCTTAATTAGAGTTTTAGTAGATGTTAAACATAACTTTTATTATAATTAAGATTAAGATTAAGATATATATATATATATATATATATATATAAAGTGTTACTTTTAAAAAATATATTACTACTTGATAGTGTAAATAATTTTATTGGGAAATACTTTCTAACATGAGCAATTGCACCGAGAAAAACAACTATTTATCGTTAATTCCACACCGACCCATCAATGAATCAAATTTCTTCATTTTTCCCATATATCCCAATCACTCTATCTTTAACTTTATGCCGCCATCAACTCAACAACAACCATATAATGATATAAAAAATAAAAATTAGATGCATAACAATATTAGTACTATAGTATTAAAAAATAATCATTCCATTACAAATAAAAATAAATAATCATTCCACTACCATGATAGGTCAAATACACGGCATGAATATGAAATAAAGAATTTTAATTCCATTCAACATTTTTATTTATTCATAGTAAAAGTAAACACGATTTGGTCATAGATAATGGTGTCTCTTACTTACACGCATAATCACTAATCCCTTCGCTACCAAACACTATATTTAAGAGTCTCATTTCCAAATCCCAAAACCATAACTCATAAAATCCCAAAAGCCATAAACTTTAATCTCCCCAACTCGCAGAATTCAAAAGGGTCAGCAAATTCTGGGAAGTTGTTGGTGTTCAATTTCTAAAAAATCATTTTTTTTTTTTATTTCCAATTTTTTGAGTATATAAAGAAATATTTTGCTTTTGATTCTATTATCTTTCTGTTAATCTTCTATGGCAACTTGGGTTTTATCAGAATGTGGTTTAAAGCCACTTGCTCCAGTATTTCCAAAACCAAGAACAGGTTTTGTTGTTTCCAACAACTCAAAGGTTAGATTTTTAGGCACAAACAAAAAAGTAGAAGATCTCAAATTCCAAATTCAACCAAAAAGTTTCAATTTTAAGGAGAAAACAAAATGGGGTTTGAATGTAAGTACTCCTTTGAGAGTTGACTCAATTCAACAAGAACAAGAACATGAACAGGAACAAGAACAGGAACTTCCACAGTTTGACCCTGGTTCACCACCACCATTTACATTGGCTGATATTAGAGCAGCAATTCCAAAACATTGTTGGGTGAAAGATTCATGGAAGTCAATGAGTTATGTTTTGAGAGATGTTGTTATTGTTTTTGGATTAGCTGCTGTTGCTGCTTATCTTAATAATTGGTTTGTTTGGCCTCTTTATTGGGCTGCTCAAGGAACCATGTTTTGGGCTCTTTTTGTTCTTGGTCATGATTGGTAAATATTTTTACAAATTTTGTTTTTTTATGCTATGGTTGACTTTTTGATGTGCAAAATTTGGTTTCAAAATTGTGTCTTTGTTTGACTTTTGTTCATGTTTTGGAATTTTCAGTGGTCATGGAAGTTTTTCAAGTGATCCTAAACTTAACAGTGTTGTTGGACATTTGTTACATTCTTCAATTCTTGTTCCTTATCATGGATGGTATGTTAAATGTTAATGCTCTTATCATATAAAAATATGATTCTCATTTTTTCTGGTTCATAATAGTTTCAAGATTATATATTGTCAAAAAAAAAAAAAAATAGTTTCAAGATTATATTTGAAACTAATATATTAACTTTGATTATACAGGAGAATTAGTCATAGGACTCATCACCAACATCATGGTCATGTTGAAAATGATGAATCTTGGCATCCAGTAAGAGGATAACAATTTTTATTTTTTTCAGTTTGTTTCCAATTTTCAGCAAAATTCTAATATAAGAAGTTTATTTGCTAATTTTGCAGTTGACTGAAAAAATATTTAAGAGCTTGGACAATGTGACACGTTCATTAAGATTTACGTCCCCTTTTCCATTGCTTGCATATCCTGTGTACCTTGTAAGATATTTATCGGAGAAAATACAAACATACACGTGTACCGTTTTATGGTTATTTTTATACTTCCTCTAATTTTAAATATAAGCAAAAAGTTATTTCTCGGATTCATTAATTATTCAATGAATTTGAGAAGTGTTTATTTTCTTACTATATTTGAAACCAGAAGGAGTATCATGGTTACAAAATAAACTTACGTGACCAAATCAGGAGTTCTCATTAGATATCGTGTAAAACTATTTTCCGCTGATTGTGTATCTCAATTAAACTTTTTATTTGTGCCTACAAGTTTTGACCATAATTTCTATATTAATTAGTTTGGTATAGGAATTGACTTAACTGTTGTTCTTTGAATTCAGTGGGCCAGGAGTCCTGGGAAGACAGGTTCCCACTTCCATCCCAGCAGTGACTTGTTTGTTCCAAATGAGAAAAAGGATGTTATCACTTCTACAGCTTGTTGGTTTGCTATGGTGGCTATACTTGTAGGATTGGGATTTGCAATTGGTCCAATTAAATTACTCATGCTTTATGGAATTCCTTATATTGTAAGTTTCATCTCATTTTCTTTAGTTTCCATGAGTTTACTTTTTGAATCAATTTTGAATGATGTCTTAATTTGACTTTGTTTTTAATTGAAGATTAATGTGATGTGGTTGGATTTGGTGACTTACTTGCACCATCATGGTCATGAAGACAAATTACCCTGGTATCGTGGAAAGGTATCTTTATATTCTCCGACTAGGATTCTTATGTAGTAGTATACTCCCTCCATTCCTTATTATAAAAAAAAGTTTGTTTTCTACATTCATTGAATGTTTGATGTATCTAGTTCATAATATGGTCTAGATACATAAAACATTCTATGAATCTAAAAAGTAATTTTTTTTTGTATAATAAGGACTAGAGAGAGTAATTTGTTCAGTCAAATTTGTACCGTTAAATCAATATTGTATAGTGAATAGTGATCCAATAGGCGAGATATGATTGTAGTGTCTGCCGTGCTTTTTGGTTTGTTGACATGTCTATTCAGTCAAATCTCGACAGATGGATTGGAATTGTACCTTTATCCAATGGGGGACATATGATTGTGTTGATTGGATGATTTGCTATTGTTTTTGGTTTCTTGACATGTCTATTTAATCAAATCTTGACCTTTGGATTAAGATTATACCTTGATCTAATAGTTGGAATACAATTGCCTGATTGGACGGCCACTATTCTTTTTGGTTTCTTGATGTGTCCATTCAGTCAAATCTCGATCCTTGGATCAAAATTGTACTTTGATCCAATAGTCGAGATATGTCTGCACTAGCTAACGACTGCTATAGTTTTTGGTTTGCGGATGTTTTCGTAATCTTATTTTAGTTTTACATATTTAATAATCTTCCCAATATTAAATAGGAATGGAGCTATCTTAGAGGTGGTCTTACTACTCTTGATCGCGATTACGGATGGATTAACAACATTCACCACGACATTGGAACTCATGTCGTTCATCACCTTTTCCCTCAAATTCCACACTATCACTTAGTTGAAGCTGTGAGTTTTTCTCATCTTTAAGTCTAACAATGGATACATAGTAATTTGTTTCTTGTTTCAAGATTTTAAATATTTATTTTCTTTGTTTGCAGACGAAGGCAGCTAGGCCAGTGTTTGGAGATTATTACAAAGAGCCAAAGAAATCAGCTCCTCTTCCTTTTCACCTTATTGGAGAGTTTATTAAGAGCTTGAAGAGAGATCATTATGTTAGTGACACCGGAGATGTTGTTTACTACCAAACAGATCCTAAAATTAGTGGATCTGCCAAATCAGAGTGAAATTTAAGATCTTCTATTTTGAACTTATAAAGTTAGTGAAAATTAGTAGAATCCACTTCTTAAAAAAATAAAATAAAAAAAGAAGTGATTGATAGAAATTAAAGAATGTCTAGGGTATAAGATTATCCTTCCTAAGGGGGTGTTTGTTTCATGGATTATAAATTTATTCCAAGGAATGTGACTTTGGGAATCTTTCATTCCCATGTTTGTTTCAAGTTTTTATAAATTATGCCTAGGAACTTTTTATTCCTTGGAATATAATTTACACATGATCTTCCCACTTTTTATTCCCATGTTAAAGGGTGGGAATCTTACATTCCCATGGGAATAAGAGGTAACCACCCATAACTCCCCACTCTCCCATTATTTTTAACTCATTTATTTATAATTTTTAATATATTAAAATTTTAATTGGATTTATTTTAAAATTGTTCCAAGGAAATTTATTTGTTTACCAAACAAATTGATTGGAATAATATTCCTGGTAATAATGTTCCTTGGAATGATATTCCCGGGATTATAATTTTAATCTCCGAAACAAACACACCGTAAGTGATTTTTGTAAATTGATTATTCTTCATGAAGGAAGTGATATCATGGATTATGATCAAATTAGTTATTTATTTGCTAAAATTAAAGCACTTTTGTTTTTATAATAAAATTAAAGCACTTTGGTTCAATATGATATATATAAAATTAAAGTCACTTTACTTGAAGCAGTTTTGATGACCGCTTGTTCTACAGGAAAAATCCCAATTTCTAATTCAATAAGTGGCGAAATTTTAGTCAAGTCCACACATGCATGCTTTCTGTCTATCTACCCATACATCATAACTTCCGTCGGTCTGAGAGTCGACCGTCCTTCCTGGCGGTCAGTCAAAAAGTTCACATTCGCCTTTTTTTTTGGCAGATATTCTTGCGCGCCTAAAAACATAAAAAAGGACATCTTGGACAAAGTCGTGTCTGTATTTGAATCCTAGAAGCTCTCTACAATGTACTGCATGCTGCACAAAGTTATCCAGATACATCTTATGGCAAATAGGGCAAACCTCATCGATAGGAAATAAGGGAATAATGAGGCGATATTCAAAAATAGTATGATATTCAATTGGCGACATATGGTGGTCTAATCCATCAATAAGAATATCGAGAAGAAAATCTTGAGCATGTGCTGCTTGCAAACACTCAAATACTGCTTTATGTCTTGTAGTCATATTAAACTTAACTTTCATATCCTGAATAATTTTATCAAATAGAACACGTGCTGTTGGGATTTATGAGGGACGGTATCCTTCCTAATAAAACTGTTTCAAATCAAAACTAGAAATTGTTTCATGAAGACCATCTAAAACACTAATTTTGAATAGAGGAGTGCTAAATGTTACAGGAGATTCCACACAAGAATTGCAAGAAAACAACATAACTTATTTTTTTAAATAAAAAAAAAAACTATAACTCCCAATTTTATTGGAAATCATGGGTGGTGGTGAATGTAAACAAGGGTGTAGATGTATTCTTACTATTCTTCTCTTTCAATTTTCTTAACAAAAAGCATTTTCCTTTTGAATATAATTTATTTCTATGTATTTTTAACTATTGCTTTCAAAATGTTTGTTAAAAATATGTGGTCACACTTATTAAAGCACGTTTTTTAAATCTTTTTTGTTTGGTTCTTTCATGAATAGACCGAACATAAGTTATGCTTTGTAACCATTGCTTTCGTTTACATCATTTAGGTCCACTTTGGATTAATTTTTGGTATAAGAGATTGTTTTTTACAAAGGATAAAATTATTTGTAATCTTATAGAATGTTAAAGAGAAATTAAACGGTAAGTTTTGAAATAAAATAAAATAAAAATGTAGAAGTGAATTTTAATTTAAAGATATTTTTTAATAAAAATATTGCATTTTCTTGTTTCATATTTCTTAATAAGTGTTTTTGGAGAACTTTATTTAAACTGCTTTTAAGTAACAGGCATGTAAATGATATTTTGAATCATTGTCTCTTTTGGTAGGTATGGTTGTTAGTCTATAATAAATCTTGCAAAATTTATGTGTGTGGTTCAGCTTTCCTACTGTTCAGTTGTTTGATCAGTAGGTATGGTGATACAGTTTACAAGTTATATGAAATCACAACATAAAAAAGAATTAAAGATCTCATAGCAAAAAATCAGAGTCATCAATTACACCCAAAACTACGAGAGACAAATTAACAAAGGAGAAAGTGGGAGAGAAATTATTAAAGAAGATGATCCAAATCAGGATTTTTTCGGCCACAAATAGTATTCATCTATTAAGCTACTACTATTTGTAATGGCGGAGTTAAGACTAAAAAGTTAGGAGACTATTATAATATATAAAAATAGTTAAATAATATGAACCTCTTAAAAATATGCATATCATATTGAGGGTGTGTCTTATACTAAAGAAATTATGCATATCATTGTGTCAAAAAAAAAAAAAAAAAAAAAAAAAACTTATGCATAAGTAAACTATTCTCCGTCTTTCTAGCTTCATCTACAATCTCAGAAAGATATAGTCGATGTTAAAATGGATTGGCAGTGTGATCTCTCTTAATCAATCAACGTTTGTGCAAGGTCAGCAAATTATAGATGAGATTTTGATTGCTAATGATGTTGTAGATGAAGCTAGGAAGAAGAATAGTCTACTTATGCATAATTTTCTTTTCCCAGAAAGATATAGTCGATGTTAAAATAAAATGGGGTTTTAATGTGATGAATAGACAATTTTCTCTTTAGAGAGATAAGTAATGGGGATGAGTCTTTATTTTGGGTTAATCATTGACTGGGAGAAGGTATTATTCTTAGGAAGCGCTTCCCTCATTTAGAGCTTGGGATTACGGTGGGTGACCTGTGTTGTAGGGGGTGGCACTTCTTGGTGAATCGGTTACCAACTATAAGGATGATCATGCATGTCAAGAGATATATTATGAGTGAGGACAACCAAAATTATAGTCTTGGGTGTATTATTGCTGAATTCTTACCACATCTATTCTTTGAATGTGTTACCTCTCAGATGGTGTGGAGTGGTGTGTGCGGTGGCCGAGAGTGCATAACTCTCAATCAAATAGTGTTATTTTTCATGCTCTTCAATTTATTGGTCTTTAGGTTCATTTTCTCAAGATTAAAGATAGTTTCCTAGCTATTTGGCCGGTGACAATCTGGTGTGATGCGTATCTCTTTTTGATGTTGTAGCTTCAGTTTTGATTTTTTGAATTATATTGACTCTTATTTAACCTCTATGATGTGCACATCTTGTGCCAACCTATTGTGTTTTTATTACTAATACATTTGGTTATTTGGTTGATTAAAAAAAATGTGATTACTATATCGTTATATTTTAAAGATTTAAATAAATTTTATCTATATAAATATATTATATTTTGACTTTATTCTCTTTAAAAAAATTAAGTTTTGATCTTCCAAATTTTTTCCTCAGATAAATTATATTGTGATATAATCTCTGCTTTTAAGTTAATTCATATGTACACTTCACATTTTTTTAAAACGTTTTTGTATTTATGTTTATAATATTATATGTATCTCTTTTGAAAAAAAAATTAGAATATTTTAACAAAAGATTAAATAAATATGATTTAATAAATTCACAGTTCAGTTGGCGCGAAATATTTATTTATTGTAAAAAAAATATTTTTTAAATGACAAAACTCTATTTTTATTTTAAAAAAATTGAGTACTTTGTTTCTTAAAAAAAATAGTACTTTGACAAAATGAATTACATATTTTAAAACATCTATAAATTATTAAATTAAACTACAAAACATTAGAAAAGATTAAGAGATGCTTCAAAATAAAATAAGAAGATTGATTTAAAGTATTAACAAAGGAGAATTTTATTTTTAACAGAACAATGGAAAAAAAGTGTGTGAATTTCTCAGAACTATTTTGTGGGGGTTCAAAACTGTCACTAAATAGCTTGAAACCCCCCACAAATTATTATACTTGTGAACTTTTTTTAATTTGTTAGGCAGGCCGTCGCCCTCTCAATCCGTGAGCAACTCCGCCCCTGACTACTTGTCCTATTATATCCATGCAATGATGTAAATATATATTATATGAAAATTTAGAGGGTATTTGATATTTCTATATTTGCAGAAATATGAAGATATCCACAGATACCATAATACATTGTAATTTTATTTTTTAGTAAGAAACAACCTCAACCTGGCTTCACATTTATTTTTCCAAACAAAAAGGAAAAACTAGAAGGAAAGAAAACAAAAACCACGGTATTGTAGCTAAAGCCAGGGGTGCAAAAAGTCTATCCTAAATATTAAAGGCTAACAAATAAGGCTTTAGCCCACTTATTCCTTGGTCCATTCCTTTTTAATATTTTGTTTTTTTCCACAAAATTATTGATATTTATAGGAATCCTATACTCAACTAATAATGTTTCCCAAAAATAACACAAAAAAAAAAAAAAAATTTACTGCTGCCAGGTAAATGAGAATTGGGATTTGGGATATGGGTATGTGTAATTATCTATAAAATCAAATAAATATGAGAGCGAGGTACTTTAGATAAATAAATTATAATGAGAAATTCATAATAAAGGTGTTTGGTTCATTTTTCATTCACAATATAAAAAAAATAGATATTTATCTAGTGGAAAGAAGCACTCACTTAGCGGCATGAGTCTACTATAACAATAGGAAATCAAATATGTCTAAGATCAACATTGATGTTACATTGTGCGATTTGAAGCACCAATTGGACAAACTCAACATACCGTCTCAACCGCCTTGATGCAAGAAGAGTAGACGATGTTGAGTATTGCAGTCCGTTGGTCGACTTAGACACATGGACATGGTTTAGGTTCGCCAACATGAAACTTCAAAACAAATTAAACGACAATGTGAGAATCATGTTATCTATTTTTTCTTAGTAAAATTTTAGGGGATCGATCGAGTTAGATTCGACCCTCAATTCAAAATATTTTTCGATAAACTTTGCACTAGCAGAAAATATCAAGGTGTGCATAGTCTTGTTTGTGGTTAACTAGTGTTTTTAATTTATGTTGTTGATCTTCATTCCAATGCATTTTATTTTTTTATGGACTCTCGGATTTTTAGAGAAATGAGTCTTCGATAATTTAGATTTTGATCACAATATAAGTAAAATTTGATAAAAAATTGTTTCTATAAAAAATCGAACTGAATTCTCTCAAAAATTTCGTCCTAAAAAAAGTTCATTAACCACTTAATTAAACTGACTATCTCAATTATCTCTTCTTATTTTCTCTTGGACCATAATGCACGGTTTTTTATTTCTTTCTGTAAACAGATAATAATTGGCACAATTTTTTCTTCTAAACTTTACACAAATTCTTCTAACTTTATATTAAAAAAGATAAAATTTAACTCAACGAAGAAGAAAATCTAACTTCTTGTACATTGTCAACTATTATCTGTTGACTCATGTAGTATTGTATCATATAATATTCAAGCACCATGAGCTCTCTAATTGACTTTATGCTAACATGCATTCACAGTTCTAAACAATAATAGAGGGAAAAACAGACATTCTATATATAATAGTGGAATTTGCAGCACCATGTTAATTACTAGCCTTGATTACATATTTGTTCTGTACGACTAAGTTAAGCTCAATTTGTATAAGACATAACATTTACTATATTCTTTGAACTTCAAACACTTTATTTATTTATTTTAAGACTAAATTTTTAACCCATCAATTTGCAGCACCATATTTGATTACATATTTGAGTTAATTTTGTCTAAAAATTCCACATAATGCCTCTATGCTATCCACATATGCATTTCAACTAATCATGTGGACAATCTAATCAACTAAAATAATTAATTTATTATAATATTAGTAACGTAAGTGTCCAATTTAAAATATTTTTAATGTATAAAAGATCAAATAAATTAAAATCTAAAATAAAATGTACGAGAAATTAATTATTATTACCATCCAAAAGTTGAAACTATTAAACATTATGTGACGAATAATTAAGGTCAGCAATGTTAAGGATCCTCCTCCAAAGTCCAAATTTGGAGAATCAATAAAATATTTTACCGGAAAAGTTAATCATAGTTTAATTGAATAATTGAAAAAGGAATAAAAAAACATTGGAAAGAAAAGTAAAATTGAAAATGTGGGTCAGATATTGTAGCAAGTTGATCTCAACCTTTTAGCTTTATTTTAAACAATTTTCTTGAACATGTCAGGATCAGTTATGAAGTTCTTTGACTATTTGGAATATTCCAGAAGAAAAAATTGACATAATTATTTTAAAAAGAACAAATTTAGTGTGATGGTAAATCAAATGCTCTCTGACGGAAACGCGTTTGCAGTTGAATTTTTAGCATTTATACATACTTCAAGTAATATAAAATAGGCTACATACATATCGAAATCTTTTAAGTTTAAAGTTTTAATTGATTGATCATTTTATTTTTTTAAGTTTTAAAGTTATGATTTATTTTTACGATAAATTATAATTGTTCTTGCTAAAATTTTGATGAGTGGGCCAGCTTGATAGGCTAATCTTGACGTGCTAGCTAAGTTCTTTTTTCTAGTCAATAGTAGTGTTGAGCTAGGTTAAGTGTGTATGAGTGGTCAAGAACGTATATCTCGACTAGATGGTGAGATTCCTTTATATAGGAAGCCGATTAGGCGGCCTGAACGGTTGGCGCCTTAGTTCCTATCCTCTAGCTATGGGAAAATGTGCTCCTTATTCGCCGAGCAGCTTCAACCACTCTGTAACGAAAGGCCACGTGTCCTAGTTAATTGGCGCGGATCAAATTAGCGCATATTCTTTGAAGGCTCGCCCTTATCCCATACTAGTGGGCTAGGCGAGCTGAATCGCAACTGACCTATTAAACCCAGCACAATAATGACCATTTGTTATAAAAATATTCATGTAGCAATTTATTGAGTTACATTGTACTTATGTGATTATGTTAAAAAAAATGATTTAATAGGATTTAGCTAGAAGAATTTATGTGTCTTTGAACTCTGAAGGTTCTGAATAAAATTTCATAAATTGTAAATTATTTATTGAGTTTGAAGAATTTTTTTTTAAGATATATTATAGTGGTATGATATTTAGAGCCGCTAGTAACAATGTAAATCTTTTACAAAGTTAAAAAACTAAATTAAAATTTTAAAAATGAAAAGAACCAACATATTACAAAATTAACTTTAAAGAATTTTTAGATGCAATTGTCTTATAAGATTGTACGTACTACTACTCTTTCTATTAAATAAGTTTATAGAAGAGGTTTTTTCTCATTGTTAAATTGTCCCACGGATTCCCGCAATTGCGATCGGAAAGGGTTGGAATTATTGATATCAGAACTGACCTTCGAACCAAATTAAACTGATGGTGAAAGTAAAAAAAAAATTGCCGTGAAGAGCCAAAATTCGAAACCTAATTTTACAGAAAGATGTATTTATAATTAGTGCTTGAAATTGAAACACCTCAAAAAAGAATAACACATCATATGCTACATATTATAAATATATTTTTTAATACGACACTTTGTATCAAATAGAGTAACTTATTAAAAAAACTATGATGCATATGCATACACATAACAAAAGCAAATGGATGATCACGAGTGTTGTCGTAAATGTTAATTAAGTTAAACGTAAACGCGTTGGAATGAATTTATGTTTTATGTCGGTGAGCATGTAGCACATATCCCATTGTCATTTTTGGGGTCCAACATATATGATTCTTAACCATTCACAATAATGGATTCACAATTGGAACCAACCAACTGTTTTCTTAGTACCATACACAATTCCATAATTGTAATAAATTGTTTTATTTTTTTCAATACCATACAATTTGTTTCTTTTATCGTGTAATGTGTCTCATCATATTCGTGTGGGGTTATAACCAATACTATGTGTCACTATATATGGTTAAGGATATATGTTTAAGTGTTGATCTAAAATCTAACATAATTATTATTGATCGTGTCATACTGGTACATGGAAGAAAGTATAGAGGAGCTTCATTATCTTTACCTCCTAAATTTTGTGATGATCAAAAGATTTGTAGGCCTTTTAAAGTTGTGGATATATAAGAGAGATTGTAAAACTTTATGGTCAAGGAGCTTTGGATGAAGTCTTGAGTATTAAAACCTAAGACAATTGATTTATCCACTACAACATTTTTGAGTTTTTTCTTAAAAAAAAAAAACATTTTTGAGTTTTAATCATTTTTATGCACGTATCAATTATTTAAGGTTTTAACCATTTTTGTACTTGTGGACTTTAAAGTCATGCATGTGTAGGACCAAATGTGAGAAGGTAAGGTTTTTTCTTTGTAATTCTCAAAATGGATTGCTAATTCGATGAGTTTTATTTCGAATTGTTATAACTTTTTGAAATTTGTTACGTGTATAAATATCATTTGTACTTCTATTAATAAATTGTGATTAAGAAAGTAAAAGAGCAGAGGACCACAAAACAAAAATGTTCATCCCCACTTTTTTTTTCTTGTAGAAGAAGTTAAACGTTCTTTAAAAATTAAATAAGTGCTAAAACAAATAAAGAAATCAAGAGTTAAAGAGTACGAACAAAAACCAATGATACAACAAATCACCGGCACTCTAAGCGGTTAAAATTAAAACTCAAGACCTAAGCCACTAAGTTCGATCCTCATTGGCAATATTGTAAATCAAAAAAAACCCACGACCTTGGAATTTGTTTTAATCCACCATCAAATATGAATTTTCACTCTAACAATAATATTTTCAACAGAAATAGTCTTTCGACGAAATAAACATAAGTTTTTTTCAAATGAACCTAATGCAAGCTAGCCAAATTAAGTTAATATTGTTCACTTCATTGCATAATGAGATATCCTATTTGACATTAATATAAGCTAATATATGATATCCCAAACAATCCATGGTGCATTTTAATAAAAAGAGAGCATATGTAAAAATAAGATTGCAAGGGATACTCAAAATTCATATAAAAAGGAAAAATCAAAGGGACAACAAATTGTAAAATCAGACCAAAAACCTATCTTAAACACTGAGATGAATTTCGAAACCATTCATAAAAGTGGCAAGGTCTTTAAACCTAGTCGTATAAATCATTTCCACCACGTAACCTTAATAATGTCCAAAATCGAAGCAAAGTATGAAGACAAATATAGAACTTATATCAACAAATTAGGATGTGAGTGACAATAAAACCTTATATATTCACAAATTGTAAAATAATAAAATTTATAAATCTAATATTAATTATTAATATATACCTAAACAACTAAATTAATGAAATTAAAACCGATTACAAACCACCAAGAGATCAGAAGACATCATATCTTCCTTCAAAGTTTTAAAACATCTATATATAAATCGCTGTATATTAAAAATTCAACTCATTTAGTATAATCTATAATCGATGTGACAGAAAATCACTCATATTTTGAGCTCAATTTCTCTACATTTTTCTTCTCACCAAATTATTTTACTATATTAATGATATCAATTTAATTATTAAGACATGACTATAATAACAACATATATGTCAATATTATAGAGTCACAAGTTCATCATACCTATTATCTAAGGATGAAAAAAAAACCCTCCTAATTAATATGATAGCTAGCTCTCTCACATGCACATATTATATCAACGTCAACAATCATTTAGGATATGATTATGAACGTTTGCATTGCATGCTAAAATGATCAGCAAATTCTTTAAATCTATAGTCCCTAAATTCTTATCAATCTAACAAACAACATTATACATATAACAAATTCTTTTCCATTTTCTTTTGTACATCATAAATAAATGTGAAAATAACATCACTTTGTGTGTAGTGAGTCATTTGACTAAATGCTCCATTAACCTTAAAATTATGCGTCTCTATATATGGATAGACATTATGATGAGCATTATATCTTGTGGACAAAATTTTGTGGATTAATTATTTTTCCTGATTATGGTTGTTGGTTTGGCACTGCAAATTGTGCTCTTTTTATATATTTTGATCTCTCTCTCTATCACACCTACTACTAGCAATAATCTATGAAATCAAATTAAGCATACTATTATCAATATTGGGACATATTTCAAACACACTAGCTAGGTGAGTGTAAAAAAAAATGTAGAAACTAGTTATCTTCTATATTTTTTATTGCATATTGGCTAAACAAACCTTTGGTTTGTAAAAAAAAATATAGTGCGTACACACATTACATCTATTGCAGAGTCGTTAGATATAAGGTAGAAAAATTCCAAACTCATGTCTAACTTAAAAATCAACAGTTTTGTAGGAATGTAGCGACCGCAGAGATTCGAAATCCATAACAAAATGTCTAAACTATTAGATAATTGATCATAAAGTTATCCCCAAGGTAATAAATTTAAGAGTTCATAGAACAAATTACCTCAAAAACCTACTCTTGCTTGATGAGAAGAAGAGAAACAATACAAAAGTTAGCTAGCTAGCAACTAACCATAGAAACATCTACATGTCTTCTCTTGTGAGCTTATCAAGAAGAGCAGTGATTAATGCATCTCTTTTTTCAGCCCTAGCTTCTTCTCTAACCCTTCTTTGTTCTTCCCTTTCTCTCCATCTTTGTTCCATCATTATCCTCTCATTCTCCAATGCTTCCATGGTTTGTCTCCATTCCATTTCCTTCAACCTTCTCTCATCCTCCCTTGCCTCAAATGCTTCCATCCATTGAGCTTCCATTTGCATTTGTTGCTTCATAAACTCCTCAAGAATCTCCTTCAAATTGTTACTATTACTACTACTATCATTTCCTCCACTAATTACCATTTTACCCTTTTTCTTCTTTTTCTTAATATTGCCTTTGTGATCTCCCTCACTCTCTTCATTTCCTAACTCTTCCTCATCCTCAGAAGACACATGCATCCCTTTCTTCTTTGACCCTCCTTCTGCTTCAGCCCAAAGCATTCTTTGCATCCTTGCACTAAAAATAGCTTGAAGCTCATTGTAGTATGGAAATTGTTGTCTCATAGCTTCATGCTCCATTGTTTCACATCCCTTTATATCTCAAAAACAAAAACAATACTCTTAACATATATATAACAAACAACCATGAAAAGCTAAGAATATAAAAATGACAAAATATACTTGAGATTTTTTTTTTATTAAAGTGTGATATAGAATATTCATATATAAAACAAAGCTTGTACTTTTAATTTTTGATGAATCATGAGAGAGAAAAGTTTACCCCTTAAAAAATAGAAAAGGCAAAAAAAAGCATATGTATATATGTGTATGTGATTACCAAATTAAAACATGGTTTGCTTAATTATAATATTTTTTTTAGGTTTTTTATAAGAAAATTTATTGAAACAAGAGTATAAGTGGAGCTCTATTTTTTATTAGGTTGATATATTATCTCAAAGATTTAAGTGGTATATATGCATATATAAAATTATTTTTGATTGATTGATAGTGTAAAACATTTTACACCGAAAGCACATCAATTTTTTGTTTTGTTTCATATACGAATAACGTTTGCGCGTTAAGCATCAAATATGGATAGATCTCGATCAGGATTCAAACATCAACTCACGATATTATGAGAAATTAGTCTAAAATTAGTATATTCTTCTAGGCTCAAATCTTCATTCTTTTGAAATTAATTAATTACTAATATGATTAATTAATATATGAGTATAATGAAGGATTTATGAATAGAAGTACCTTATAGCGAGTAACAAGGTTTTTCCACTTGCACTTACACTGTTCAGCACTTCTATGATAACCCTTTTCCTTCATATTGTTAGAAATAACTTCCCAAAGCTGCTTGTTCCTCTTTGTTTCCATGAAAGTTTGATCAAGCTCAGAACGGATCATAAGAAACTCTTTTGTTTCTTGGATGCTCCATTGAGGAAATCTATCTGTGACATCAACGTTAACACCACTAGTACCTATGATGTTATGAGCACGTTGTTGATGTTGTTGTTGTTGTTGTTGTTGTTGTTGTTGTCTATGTTGTTGTTGTTGTAGATTATGATGTTGTTGTTGATGTTGTTGATGATGATGGAGATGATGGCCCTCCATTGAAATTGAATAAAAAAACAAAAGCTAAATTCTAATTAATGATTCAATTTATAATATATGTTGCAAAGTCGTGTAAGAAGAGAAGAAGATGGTATGAATGATATGTTGAAAAAGATATGTTTTTGGCTATGGAAGGGAGAGAGATAGAAAGAGAGGGAGAAAAGATGAGAGAGAAAAAGATAGGAAGAATATATATGTAGGTGAGGGGTATAGTGTGAACATAAGGTGTGAATAGCTTAACATACAAGAGAAAGGAAAATAAATTGATAGTGAGATTTTTCTTTTGCTTACATAGGAGAAACTAAATTATTTGTTCAATTTTCTAATATTTATCATTCTTTTTATGTTATAATATTCATGCATATCTATCATTTTTTTTGGTCATACTAACCGGTGCTCCTGGGGCACTGGTTAAGGATACCAAAAAAAAGAAAGTTTCAAGATGAAAATAACACTTTTTAATTTTTATACTTTTAAGAAGTTGAGTGCACAAACTCCAGTGTCAAATTACTATATTTACTTCCTTAAACAATGTCCTGGGGGCACTGTTTAACATTTTTCTTTTTTTTTAGTCATTTCACTTGCTTTTAAACGGTTTACTTTAAGAACATTGTTATTTGGTAAAATAAATTTGCATAAAAAGGGAAAAACGCTTAAAAGTATGGGATTTGACCAATCAAAAATAGGTAACCATATATGGGAAAGAGAGTAATATTTATGATGTGTAAGTGTTAAATAATGCCACATGTGATTCTTCTCTTTCTTGCTCAAAATATTTCTTACTACATAACATTTTTCATATTTTAATGTTCTTAAGAAATTCAATCTCCTTTTATAGGATAATTAGTTATTGTTTATTTGCTATTTTAAAAGTTCAATATAATATTAATTTTTATTATTTAAAGATACTTAAGTGAAATAAAATTATAAATAGTGGGTATTATAGAAAGACAAAAATAATTATACATAACAAATTCTACTTTGTTTTTACGAATAAAAAATTCTACTTAAAATAATAAAACTATTGATTTCTTAGTATGGGTAAATATATAATCTTAAAACAAATTAAATTAAATTATTTGTTGAAGTTTCTAATCTTTATCATTATTATTCATTTTAAGGGGAGCTTCTTAACCACTTGAGGTCAATGTATTGATTATGTGTCATTCATCATAACATTCATTCACTTGCTTTTTAACGGTTTCCTTTAAAATTCTTTAAACAAAAAAATCGACTCCCTTTTATAGGTTAATTAGTTATTATTTACTCCCTTCGATGTCATATACGAATAGAAACTCACTTTTTAAGTTCATCGATGAATTACTGTATATGATCTATAATATAGATAAGATATATCAATTTTTTAATGAATTTAAAAAAGTGAATTGTTGTTTATATATTAAAATTGAGGGAGCATTTTTTATTTTAGCAATTTAACATTATGTTAATTATTATTATTATTATTATTATTGTGAGAATAAAATGATAAATATTGAGTATTATAAGAAAAGACAAATATAACTATATATAAAAATAAATAATTCTACTAAAAATAATAAAATTATTCATTTCTTGGTATGGTAATTAATAATCTTAAAACAAATGAAAAACGGCTTGCGGAACTAAACCATAAATATTTTTTTTTGACAAACTAAACCATAAATATATTAAGATGGGGATGTAGCTAGCTCGGATGGTAGAGCGCTCGCATTAAAAAAATTCTACTAATACCCCACATCTCCACTTTTGCCATTAAAAAAAATCGTAAGTTTATTCTTTAAAATTGTCGTAAATATCAAAAAAAAAAAAACATAAATAAAAATAGAGCGATACAAAGATTCACTACAAGAAATATGATTTTTTGCAACGACTCTTTTTGTTATAAGTCGCTGGTAAAATTATCTTTGGTTGTTTTGCCAACGACTTGTAACAACTTTTAATGAAAAAATTTGTTGCCAATAATCATATTTCTTGTAGTGATTGGGGGACATAAAATCTAACCCGGGTACAACTCAACAAATATCCAACAATCTCAAGCGCAATGCACTGAACCCGCGCACTAGAACAAAACCAAATTAAAAAAAAAAAAAGAAGAAAGAGAAGCGAATCTTTGCCAAAAAAGTTAGAATTTAGAAACAGCGAATGGATCGACCGCCAACACGGTAACAAAATCTAAGTGCCAATAGCTCCCTGAACGACGCAGCAAGCATAAAAGCTCCTTCGAGCATCAAATACCCAGAGTGTAGATAGACAAGACGACTTGAAACCTGCATATCTCAAATAATCAGAGTGTCAAAGTATCAAGGACACCAAACACAACGAGATTCAAACAAACACATAAGAACTTGGAAGAGTCCAATACGTTATTAACCAGCCCCAAAGATTCAAGCAAACGCGTAAATATCAATTTAGTGTATGCTTCACCCAAAAACAAAAATAATCAATTTAGCATAAAAAATAAATAAAATTTAAAGATAAATTATTAAATTTAAAAAGTTTTAAGCACACAAGGTTCCCTTTAAAGATAACCTTTGTTGCACTTTAATTGCTAAAATTTCAAAGGCTCTTTTGATATACTAATAATTTTGAAGAATGTTGTAGTTTTTTTTTAATAGTGTTGTAGTTTATAAATTCTAACGCAACTTATAATGCTGTTTTTTTTAGATTAGATGATTTTATTTAATTTTAAAATCAAAACCTCATAGTATGTATATAAGTGGTGACATTTGTTGCTTTGTCTAAACAAAAAAATAAAAATAATAATAATAATAACATCTTTTATAATACATAAACTAAATATATTTAGTTTAAGCTACTGTTTTGGTGGTGTTTGTGCCCTCGGTTTTGTACTAGTTTTTGTGTTTTTTGGTGCTGTTTGCGGGTGTTTGTTTTGCAGCTTTGGGGTGTTTGCTTGTTGCCCGGCTGCATAATTGTTCCCGCTGTATCTTGAACAAGTTCTTCTTGAACTTGGAGCTTCATTAATAAAATTAGCCTTATTAAAAAAAAAAAAATAAACTAAATATATTTGTGTTACTTTAGCGTAGTACTTTTTTAAATAAATTTTTTGATATAAAATTACTATTATACAGGATTCTTAGAAGTAAAATTTTGCATTTCATCTACAAATAATAGTCTATGATTCTTAGTAAAACAACAAAGAGTGTATGATTAAATGCACATGTAAAATAATTTTACATTGACATAATAATATATATAAATTAAATTCTTTTATTTATAGGAGTTTGAATTTGAATCTCAACCCATCACTTATTTTTAGTTATTAAACTATTTTTGAAAAACAAAAATAGTCTATTGCTTAGGACATGCTACGCAATGAGTTAATTGCTGTTTTTCTTTTTAAGAAAAAGAACAAATCTATCATTAAGTAATGTTTAAAAAATATTATTCAGAAAACTAGCGAGACCCATCGTCTCATCTTTCTACGCGGAAACTCTCGCTCTCTCACTTCAAATTATTTATTTATTATTTATTGCGTTCCCATTGCGTCAATTTCCCGTCATGCTGATGTCAAAAGTCTAATACCGGGAATGGTTTTTTTATTTATTTATTTATATCTGTATGCAACCGATCCGCACTAGGATGCCCAACTTTCCTTTCTTTCAATTCTATTTTTGTTTTTTTACTAGTTTTGTAACCCGTGCAACGCATGGATGATTATTTTTTGGTCTTCGGTTACAATTTTTTTATTACATATATCAGAAAATGAATCAAAATAATTCATTATAAAATCGAAATATTCATTCACATAGTCAATAAAATGACCTATAACAAAATAACACAAATAAATACCATCCACTTTATAGTAAACTAACATACATTTTATAAAAATACAAGTAAATATTTTTTATTCGTATTCGTTGAAATACTTCGCGACATACGACATTTACCGTGGAGGGCTTTTTTCAAGTGTCGTTTTGGACCACTGCACACATATTAATTATTAATTTTGATCACACCTTTTTTCAATTTTGATCACTAATATTTTTAATTATTAATTATTTATTA
This sequence comes from Trifolium fragiferum, assembly GCA_954870985.1. Classification (NCBI taxonomy): domain Eukaryota; kingdom Viridiplantae; phylum Streptophyta; class Magnoliopsida; order Fabales; family Fabaceae; genus Trifolium; species Trifolium fragiferum. Next base: position 17,634,383 of record OX940793.1, on the reverse strand, counting down.
TAAAAAGTTTTTATTTTAAAGATGTTTGTCGATACAAAATGTATTATACTCTAACATTTGTTTTTTATATATTAATAAAAATTATAGTCAAAGTAGATCATGTTAATAGTACACAATTTCAAAAACAACACCTTAAATAAACGGAGAAATACATAATATAAAATTAGAAAATAAACTCCTTAGATTAGATATAAAGCTGAGGGTTACAATCATATGAAATATACAATTTATTAGTTTAAATATGACTTTTTTGAAAAACTTTTTTAAAATACACAAAATTGACACTACTTCTCATATGAATAAAAGTAAGACGCGTACCATTACAATGAGTTATCTTAACACAAAAAAAGAAAAAGATTTAAAAAAAATATATTAGATTCAACTCCATAAACCCATATCAGCTTTTGTTTGATCAATAAAGAAGAATAGTGACATCCAGCAAACACCTTATTTTAAAAAATAAATATTTGATCAAGAGTTGGAAAAAGTAAAAGTGATTCAAAATTCATAGAGAAATTTTCTTAAGTAGAAAATTGAATGTTAATCACCACACTTGAATATCAAACAAAGTTATAAATTGCACATATAAATAGACATGTTGTTGTTTTATTCATGTATTTATGTTTCTCTAAAAGATTGATTGTGGATGAGATCTAATCAATTGAATTTATCATTTTCAGACTCAAGAAATCAATACAAAGCAAGAGAATAACAATAAGCAAATGAAGTTCTCTATCTAGTGGTGAAGGAAATAAGGAAAAAGAATTAGGGAAATAAAAGAAAAGGAGGATAATTTATAGTGTTTAGATCTTGTAAAATAAGACTCAATTGTGCTCCTACTTGCTCTTCAAGTTTTGTATTGTACCTCCCATGCATAATACATTTATTGTTTTGAAATTAAAAAAAAAACGCATCTTGTTTAAGAGGGAAAATCTCCACACCATGAATAAGTGTTTTTATTTTATTAATTTATTATTATATAATGGTGTATATGTGGCATAGCTATATGTAATCTATAGTAGTATTTTAACCTTTCTCTTTTGTCAAGATTATTGATTACAAATTTGAAGTTTTTACTATATCTTTAAATAATTGGAAATTAAAAATAGTATTTGGACTAACATAGATCAACCTAATAAAAAAACAAACGTCTATGTCTTAACAAGTTTGACGTTTGGTGAACTGTAGACTGTTACAGAAGATCACACTATGTGTACCTCTTATTTTGACCTACAAGTCAACGAGAGCTCATCTTTGGCCCACCCAAACTCGGCCCAAGACTTTAACCAGCTCTATATTTAGTACAACAAGCTCACCATGATCGTTCAGGACGTGTTGAGCTTACTTAGTCCAACTAAGCTAGTCATTTGAGTTTCGTTTGGTCTACCACGCATCTTGTACGAAGGAACATAGTAACATGAACTACATGTGTCCCAGCTCCACGTGACCTGCACGGATGAGTGACGTGAGCAACATGTGCGTTAACTCCACGTGTCCTGTACGGGAAAGAAGGCCCATTAGGTCAAGAAATGTTGGACTATAAAAGTAGACACTTAGGAAAATAAAGATAGATCATTTACTTTAGTCTGTTTAGAGTAATCTTGGAGCTCATCTTGTGTTGTTCCATAGAGTAGCTCGCCCTTTGTATTATGTGTTTACATACGTGAACAATATTAATAATATTCGTTGTGCCAAATTTTCTCCTCTCCAACAACCCTTCTAGTGGCTCATCAATTTGATCTTCTATTATTCAAGAAAAAAACATTCTTAAAGACGGTTTCTCATGACATGCAGGTTTGGGATCTTCTTCCTTTTAGTACATACACCCTTTGAAACGCTCTTGGCTATTTTAAATCACTTGTTCCCTATGTCGATATACAGACGTGCAGCTCTTAGTAAAATATGTGCTTTCCACATGAAATTCTTATACTCAGAGTTTCTACACACAACTCCCTTTGTTGGCTTCTGAAGTCATTAATAACACCAACTTCAAGTTCAATGATTTCACTGAAGATGCCTTTATTTGGACCAAAAACAAAAAATGGGACTTACACTACTAAAAGTGACTATAACTGATTACTCTCTCTAGGGGACCTGATATAGACTCATAATCCTTTACACTCTTTGTCTTGAAAATATCAAATTCTTCTTTTGGTTGGCTTGTCACAACTTTGTGCCTACCCTCTCCTTAATCAATTACCGCAAGATGAATCCTTTGGCTACTTACACTCGTTGTGGCTTCCAAGATGAATCATTCCTTCATTGCATTCGGTACTATGAGTTTTCTCGTAGCCTTTGGAACTACATTAGTTTTAACAATATGGATTTCTTCTCAAATCCGAATGTGTACGATTGGCTAAAGCTAGGTGCCACAAGCTCACAGGCTCTCGTTTTTCCCGGCTGATGGCTAGTGGTCTTGAAGACACCGCAACCTAATGTGCCTGAACAATGAGATTTGGTCCTTAAGTCGGCTCTCCTTTAACATCTGAGTTATTGTTGAAACCAAAGAGACGAGAAGCTAGAGATTCAACTCACTTAAGGTAAGAGAGTAGTTATTCAATTCATTTGAGATGATTCAGAAGAGGGGAGATGTCTATTCTCCATTTCCAAACTATCTCTCATCTCTTGGTTTGAGGTTGGGTCTGTGGGAAGGTGTTTAAACCCATGAGTATGTTGTTAATTGATGTTAATATGTCCATGTATGATTCTAGCACAAATTTTTATGATCAATATCATGTTTATGCTTGGTTGTTGTTATTTGAAAAATGAGTTTTTGGATAAAGTAGGAAAAATCTATGATTTTGGCTTGAAATGATGTTTGATGATGTTAAAAGTTATACTTCTATACTTACATGAATCATATATGCTTAAAGTTGATAGCTTTAGGAATTTATGGGTTGAAAAATGATGTTTTTATTGAATTTTAAGTGAAACCCGAAAACAGGGTGTATTTTTGGGTAATGGTCGCTTGAGCGAGCTAGCATGAATGCTGGAGCGAGCACTCATAAGTTCTTGATGTTTGTCCAGAAATTCATGGGCTCGCTGAGCGACCTCGCTCTGCTTCGCTAGTAGCGAGGAACCTTATGTAATTTCACGTATTGTCTCGCTTTGGCTCGCTAGGAGCGAAGAACTTACTGTTTTGTCTCGTTAGGAATGGCTTAAGCGAGGGATGCCTGATTCAATTTTTATTATAAGTTTAATATGATGAGATGCATGCTTGTAACATGATTGAAATGTGATTATATGATCTTGTAACATCTTATAGGATTGGATTGATTAGACCTGGAGGAGATATGAGAATAATATGTTTATACTTGTATGATTAGTTTGGGTTAATGACTTTGAATTGTGAGACGAATTCTATATTCATATGTGTGCTTGTATGTATGACCTTAATGATGATATGATGATGTGAATTGATGAGAAGTTGAGAAGGAATATTAGGTGAGTTGCCTAGTATTCATGAGTTGACGTTTAGAGGTATCATCATAAATGGTATATGTACATTCATGCATTCATGAGTCAACTTGATGAAGAGTCCCCCATGACTTAAAACTGACTTGAGATGAATTAGATATAATTCTATCCTAAATTTGATGCGGGTACCACATGCATTTAATTATGTCTAAGGCGACATGACATGAGAAATTGACATTAGCTTGCATTAGGGAAATTGTGCATTCTAGTTGGTATTTGGTAATTGATGCTATGTTCAATTATGATTGAGTATGATTAATTAAATGTGAACTTGATTGTGTGTTTATCTATATGACCGTGAGTATAGTTCCACATTTATTATGCGTAATGATTGCATGCAACTAGACAAGAATGTTGTCTATTTATACTATGATTGTTTACATAATGTAAGTGTACCTTATGCTTATTATTATGATATTGAATTGTAACTAACTCTCTATTTTGTGTATGTGTATGGTTTGGGACAAGGTTCTCAACTTGAGGATTAGCTTTGCGGATTAGAGTATCGTTCGTTGCTTAGCTAGTTTAGATCTTTGGTAAGGATATGATAGGAACCTTGGAACTTGTCTAGATGTAGTAGGGTGCTCTGATACTTGTAACACTATCTTGGGGTGTATAATTAAGCACGTTTGTATGACTTTACTTTAAGACCTTGCTATTATCTATGTTGAGAAATGTGGATGTATGAGTAGGTTTCATTTTGAAACCTTGTTAAGTTGTAATTGATTATGACTATGCATGTTATGATTTAAGCTTTATGAGTAGTTTATCTTATTAATATGCTTCCGTTGCAATATAAACGAATATGTATGTATGCTTTGGAATTTTATTTCATGTAGCACCTTGATATGCTTGTATGTTTTAATTTAAGTTAATTAATATCGTATAAATGGGTTAGGGTGTTACAAAAACCGGATAACTCGGTTGAATAAACCAGTCTCTATAACAAAACTAGTAGGTATTAAATCGGGTTGAACCGGATGACTCGGTCTCTAAAAGAAATCATGACACCTAAAAAATATAAAAAAAAATTAATAGTTCATTCATTAAATTCAAATTTTAAACATAGTCATCACACACATAACAAAATAGTACAATTGCAAATAATTTTTGAACAAAATATAACTCACATATTCGTACGAATCGTATCCATTCTCACTCTCTAACTTTTTGATTTCAATTTTAATAATTTTTTATAAAAAAAAATGTTAAAATTTGCATTGTTTCAATTTTTTCAAAAAAAATAAAATAATATGCATTAATTGAACTGACCAATTCCTACCTATTTAATTGCATATCCAATCTAACAATAGATCAAATCGATGACCACTCCAATTCACAATTCAATCGATTGAATCGTCAGTTCAGTTTTTAAACATTGCATTAAATTCGTCCCCCGTGGGGTTATAAAGACAATTTAAAGTTTATGGCAGAACCATAATTCCGATGATGTAAGGATATATAGATTCATCACACTTTTGCATGGATTTTGAAAAGGTAAAGTAAAAAGTGCACGTCAATTCTTTTTGTGATCCAAAGGTGGTTTTTAATATATAGGGACATTTTTGTCTATTTCATAAAATATAGGGTTAATAGATTTTTACCCATGCAAAGTAGTTGTATTTTGCTTTACCTCTCTGTAAAAGAATTCTTTAAGTTCCTCCCCTTGCAAAATATAATTTTTGGTTTTTCTCCTTGAATGCACTTTTTAAATCGGTTATTTTGTTCAACAGATTTAAAAAGTTCTGTTTTTTAAATCGGTTATTCTGTTCAACCGATTTAAAAAGTGCAAATAACTTGCACCCAAGGGGCAAAACCAAAAAAATAATTTTGCAAGGGGGAACCTAAAGAAATTTTTTACAGGGGGTAAAACAAAATACGTCTACTTTACATGGGAGTAAAGACCTATTAACCATAAAATATAGGATTAAAATTAAAAGGCTTAATTGATTTTTTAGTCCTTGTATGTTCGCGAATTTTTTGTTTTAGTCCTTGTATTTTTTTTTTTGCAAATAAGTCCCTGTAAGTTTGCGAATATTTTATTTTAGTCTCTAAAGTCAAAATCCGCAGGAAAATTTGCACGAAAACTGCGGATTTTCCTGTGGATTTTGACTTTAGGGACTAAAATAAAAAATCTGCAAACATACAGAAACCTATTTGCAACAAAAAAAGATATAGGAACTAAAATCAAAAATAGTATGTGTACAGTGTAAGAATAACCTTTTAGAGTTATTGTTATACAATAATTTTTTTCTTAAAATAATTTTTTTTAAAAATTAAATTGGAGGGAATACTAAACAAGGAGGTAAATTCTAATAAGTGGTCCATGGTGGACTAATGCTATAACAAATACGAATTTTGCAAAATTCACCTATGGACCGAAAATTTATATCATATAGATCATCCATAAAAAAATTAGAAAACTTAAAATTATTTGATATGTTATTAAGACTCGTTAAGATTTACGGTATTTTTTTTTTGGTCAAGTAGCCTAGTGACTAGAAATTCCACCCTTAAGGTGGATAAGTGGGATGACCGATGTTCGAACCCCGACTCCCTAAATCCCGACTCCCTGCATATATAATGCATTTGTCTTACCAATTGAGTTAAATTCACGCAAAAAGATTTACGGTATTTAGTAAACCGTTAATCTTTATGGGTCTCAATAATATTTCAAAAGATTTTTAATTTTTCTATATTTTTTTATGAATGATTTATATAATATAAATTTTCAATTCAATGAATTTTGTAAAATTTATATTTATTATAATAGCATTAAGCGCTTTTCCGTGATGAACCACTTAGCATTGGGCCTAGAAAGGATATTATTCTCAGTGATTATAAAGTGAAGAGAGAAAGGTAAAAATAAAAAATAAATAAAAAAAAAAAAAAGTGAAGAGAGAATTCTATTGAAAAGAAAAATAGAGAGTGAGAAGAGAATGGAATTATGTTATGGGCCACAGTTTGGTGGTTATCGATTCACAATACGCGTAGAAATTATGCTTTTTTAGGGTACGCGTCCCACGTGTAAGCAAGTAGTAGGGTCCATGAATTTTGACCCTTCCATATAAATTACTCTATTTTTTTTTGGTACAAAACAAACTCTTTTGGTCCCCAATCCCCATAGAGAAGGGGAAGGCTATCATGGAAAAATTATATAGGTTTTTTATGGTGGAAATTAATTTTCATTTTTAGATCATAAAATTTTATTATAGATATAATAAAATGTTTACACCATATTTTATCCTCTTTCATCAAAATTTTATTTTAATTTATATATTATTATTAAATTAATTATATGTTATTATTAAATTAATTTTGATAACCCAAAATTTTATTTTAATATAATATATATTTCACGTCAAATATCAACAACCATAAATAAAGAGATTGACACAAAAAAAATTTATTGCCACCGTTAACGATGACTAATCTCTTTTGATGAATTTATGGAGCACACAAAGTAGATTCTTTCATTCCAACTGAATTTTTTCCATACACATAAACTCAAAGTCAACTCTTGATCACATGCTTAAAAGGACCAAAACTCTCAACACTTGAACAAATTCATTATTGCTGAAAAGATTGCCACGATTTACTCTTGGTAAAATCATTTTTTAAAAAAATGTATAAAAACACATTTCAACAATATCACATTAAAATAAGAGAATCCAACCAATAATGGAGCGATATAAGTCATAAAACTTTAGAATCTTTAAATAACTTTTCACGAATTCAATTTTTGACTTTTATATATGACGAAAATTTGATTGGGAGGAAATAATCTACTTTGTGTATCTCACAAATTCTTTTATTGAAATAAGCAACCGTTAAACGACAGTCAAAATTTTACATCTATAACATGATAACTTAAAAATAAGGAAAATGTTAACTAATGCTCAAAAAACACCAATTAATAAAACTAAATATAAAAAAGTTATCTTGAAACTTATATAATCAATACAAATTCTTCATTTTTTGTTTTCTTATCTAAGGTCTCGAAGACGCTAATTAGCACAACCTTAAAAATAATAAGGTCAAGGAAACGTGTTTTACTTCATCCCAAAATTATTGTCTCCTTTGATAACTTCATACATATTAAGAAGAAAAATGTATAATTGAAAGAGAGATAATATAATATACATATTTACTATTATCAAGTATTGTGTATTTTATTTTATCATAAATGCAAAGTGAAAGATGTTAAATTAAAAGTGATGGAGATTATTATTTTTTTTAAGAGGCAAAGAGCTAGGGTAATAGAAAAATAATAATCAATGTTGCATTAAAAATTGAAAAGGTCAATCATTTAGGAAAAATTGTTTTACAAATAGGTCATTTATATCTGAACATAGTGAGTAATTGATCGATGCAATGATTTATTATCACATAAATTTAGTTGAATCACACTTTAAGTTAAATTAGTCGAATTCCAACCAACGGAATTTTTTTGTATTGATATAAGGATCTATATGGGTCGGATTGAGTTGAATTTGACCAAAACTAAAATCCGAACCATATATGGTATTTCGGATTGAGTTCGACAAAATAACAACTCGTTACAACATTGAGCAGGGTTGAATTAATTTTCGGGTTGGGCTAGGTTGCATAGTGGGTTACCCAAATTACTTTTTCTGTTTTTTAAAATTAAATAACTAAATGCAAATCATCATTCTTTTTTCTTCATAAAAATAACTTAACAATTGTATTTTCTTAAAAAATAGTATAACTTATTTCTACTATAAAAATAATCATCCATTTTGATCGGGTAAACTCTTTAATTTTCAAATTGAATATTGGGTTATCGAATGATTTTTTTATTTTTTTAATTATTAAATGACTAAACGATGAATCATCGTATTTGTTGTATAAAAATTACTTAATCTTTTTATTTTCTTAAAACATGGTATAACCTATTTTTGCTATGAAAAATATTTAACTATCAATCAGTAAATCTTTAGTATTTTTATAAAAATTATTTTAAAAAAATGTAACATTATTGGGTTAGTGGATTTTTTGGGTTGGACCTGATTTTATCCGAAATCCAATTTTTTGTACAAGTTTTTTATTTTTAAAACGCATATCCATTAAATTGCCTGATCCGACCTACTTTTTTGAGTTGAATTGGATGGATTTAGTTGGATCATAAGGATTTGCCCAATCCATATACACCCAAAATTCAAGTTGATTGATATATATACACTAAAGTGTTTTAATTTGTTTTTGGTAAAAGATATAGTTTTTCATAATAGATGAATAGAATTTTAGATTTTTTCATTTGTTAACTAGGGAAGACATGAGAATAATTCTTCATGCGAGGAGTGAAAAGTCGGGAGATGGGAGCCGCCAAACTTGCCATAACATTCCACGTTCCCATCAAGGAATCCTGCGGGGTGTTCACCAACCTGCAAATCCATCTTCACATTTTGTTCGAGTAAACATGCAATTTAGTTTCCGAAGTATCACTTTTTATCAATTTAGTCCCTAAACTATTAAAAGTAATTAAAAAGTCGCTAAACTATTTTTCATCCATCAATTTAGTCTCTACCGTTAAGTGGCCGTTAGTGGTCCTTAAACTATTAAAATACTTCAATTTAGTCCCCAGGCTATCTTAAAAAACAACAAAAAATAATCTCTAAACTATCATAAAAAATTACAAAATCATCCTTTAAAACTTATGTAGTAAAAGATCAAATAAATTTGCATCCCCAACAACAACTAGTATCCCATTAAAATCACAAACCTGAGTTTCTCTAGTCCATTGAACTTTTAAACCTCGTCATCCCAATCATTCTAGCAATGGTACGTTTTAGAGCTGCTGCACCAGTGAAAAAGCAAACTGCTGCAAAGGTGAATCAATGTTGTTGCACCTGCCGCAAAACCTATACTAAGTAAACCTATAAATATTAATGGTGCATGACTGTTGTGGGAATCGAAGAGTCCAGTTTTTAAACCAGTCGTTGCTGTCAAAAATAGTGTAGTCTGTCCGAAACTTGTAGATCTGATGAAAGCATACAACAACACAAATGAGACAATGTCAATGAGATTCATGCCGACTCCAGGATTAAGCCGAGGAACACGCAATGAAGGACCTTTTACTTAGTGCTTTTGTTTGATACTTGCTAATGATATTTGGTTTTTTTTGCAATGAAGGACCTTCTACTTAGTGCTTTTGTTTGTTCTTTTGTTTGAACCTTCTATTTAGTTCTTTTGATGGATTATGGTTTAGTTGACTTTTATGCAATGAATTTGATGAATTACACTTTAGTTCTCTTATATAATGAATGAATGGATTATGGTTTAATTTATGGTTAAGCAAGATCAATGTATTGATCAAAAGAATGAGTTTTATGTTAAATGTACCATTGCTAGAATGATATGAATGACGAGGTTTAAAAGTTCAATGGACTAGAGAGACTCAAGTTTGTGATTTTAATGGGATACTAGTTGTTGTTGGGGATGCAAATTTATTTGATCTTTTACTACATAAATTTTAAAGGATGATTTTGTAGTTTTTTTATGATAGCTTAGAGACTATTTTTTGTTGATTTTTAAGATAGCTTGGGGACTAAATTGAAGTATTTTAATAGTTTAGGGACCACTAACGGCCACTTAACGGTATGGACTAAATTGATGGATGAAAAATAGTCTAGGGACTTTTTAGTTACTTTTAATAGTTTAAGTACTAAGTTGGTGAGAGAGTGATAGTTCATGGACTAAATTGCATGTTTACTCCATTTTGTTCAATCACTATGCCACATGCCTCTATGTGACTATGCCAACCAGTCAAAAAAATTTTAAAGTTTGGGTAAAATTTCAGTTTCAAATAAAAATTTTGGTTTTGTACTGAAAAATTTAAATTTTAAATAATATCTCAGTTTTGCTTTAAATTAATCTCTAAGAATTTTAATTTTTTTCTAAACTAACCCCTAAAATACCAAAAGTTTTCGGCCAATTTCAATTTTATACTGAAAAATTTGAGTTTTAAACAAAATAACTCAATTTTGTCATAATTTAATCTCTTAAAATTGTATTTTTTTACTAAATTAACCCTTAAATTACCAAAAATTTTCAACCGAGCCCAGACAGATGCTCAGGCTAGCTGGGCCTTGGATCCGCCTCTTATGCCAACTATTGAGTTGGGGCACATTGCATATTATTGGAACTGGATTTCCTCCTATTATAATAGAATGCCATAATAGATTAGGATTGCGGTTGAAATTTTTTGGGGTAATTTAAAACTATTTTAATTTAAATCATCCTATTTATTTTCAATAGTTGAAATTTAAAACTGTGTTATTTTATTTCTAACAACAAGAGTCAATTAGCAATTTTACACATAATAAAATAACTTTAACATTGTCAAAAAAAGTAACTTAATTAACTGTTAGTACTCTATCAAAAAAAAAAAAAACTGTTATTATTTTTTTCCATCATTTTTTTTTTTTATAATATAGTCCTCCAAAGGAAAGAACATAATTTTATTATTAGAATTTCTCGTTTGAAAAGTAACTCTAATTTATCAAAACCATGGTCAGATGTAAATATGAATCACTAAATTAAAATAAAGGGCTGAGATTAAAACAACTTAAGTGAGTCATGTACCACTCAATCCCCATACCCAAGTTCCTCTCTCTCTCTCTCTCTCTCTCTCTCTCTCTCTCTCTCTCTCTCTCTCTCTCTCTCTCTCTCTCTCTCTCTCTCTCTTTCTCTCAATGGACAATAAAACTATTTATAATGATTAATTAAGTTGTTATTAGTTTTTTTCAAATAAAGATAATCATATCAAACTTTGTTTAATCATAAAAAAACAACAAATTTGGTTTAATAATTATTTCCTAACTAACAAACCTCATCTTTTGTTACTTAATTATCTAAAGATTTAATGGTAACTAAAACTCCTTATTTTTAGCTTAAATTATTTTTAGAATTTTTTTTAAAATATTTGTTTTAAATCTCTAAAGGGCCGGCCCAAAAGCCCGTGGGGCCGGACCATAACGGCCCATTGAAAATATAGGCCCGAAGGCCCGATCAACTTTTTTAAAGCCCGACCCGTGTAAAACTAGAGGGATAATGGGCCGGCCCGATAGCCCGACCCATTTTTACAGCTCTAATAGTAAAGAGAGGAAATTGTATATACAACAACATAGAGAAAATTTTAAAAATGTTAGTGAGTGAGAGCGAGAAGAAAAAAGTGGATGAAAGAATCAGAAACTATGTATAATATTAATGATAGAGAGACAATAAAGAGATGTCATATTTTGAGGCATAATATTCTATTGTGTTATTTTTTAGGTGAGCATTTAAGAATGTGTTATTTTCAAAGCATAATGAATGTCAATTCAAATTGAGGAATTATAAAAAAAAAATCAAATTAAGAAAAGAATTAATAAGTGGCGGGTCATAGTGATTAATATGTGGTTGGGTGGTCATTAATAGAGAGATTAGAAGGGAAAAATTAGGTTAAGTGATTGCTTAATTAGGGTTTTAAAATGTGCAAAACCTTACTTTTATTATAACTAGACTTCGACCCGTGTGTTGCACGGATTTTGTTGAGTGATAGATATACAATTTAAATTTTTATATCTATAATAAAAATTGTAAATAAAAAAAAAATGATATCTAAATATAAAAATATTAAAACGTAAAATAGGCAATACAAACGAAACTAAACGGTATTAATATCATGACATAATAACCATTAAAATTACATAGAAATCACATAAATAGGATAACAAATTATTAAACTTTATGAAAAATTTATTTGTAAACTACATTTGCAATTGTATTTGAATTTTCACTTTCATCTGATTACTACTTTTCTTGGATAATCTACCAAAAGGACAACAATTTCCAGTTAATTCCACAAAGTCAAGCTACAAAAAAGTCATAGTTTCGTTTTGCAGAAAAAAAAACACCGAATCAAAAAGCAAAAACTCGAAAAATAGAAAGAATCAAAAGAAAGAACCAAAAAAAAATTGCCTCAAGCTACAAAAAAGGCATAGATTCGTTTTGCCAAAAAAAAAAAACGAAACAAAAAGCAAAAACTCGAAAAATAAAAAGAATAAAAAATCATTAAAAAAATAATTTGCCTCATAAAATCAAAGCAAAGTTGTAATTTTTCTCTCTCGTAGAGTAGAAGAAGAGAACTCCGATTCGACGTAGACAATTTTCAACGTGGTGGTGACTGGAGAAGCTGCTCTGAGCTTGGAATGAAGAGGTTGATCGGTTTGTTTATCAAGAGGCGGCCAACACTGGCCGAAAAATGGGAGAGAATGAGGTGGTACGCGGAAAAAGAGTTGGCTAGCGTGGGATTCTTTTAAAGAAGTGAAAGAAGCGTATATATGAGAAAAGAGATAGCGTACAGTAAGAAGAAAAAAAAGCGAGAGAGAAAAATAATGAGATACAAAACAAATATATCATTAAAACTTTATGTTGCTTTATACAAAGAAACAAAAAAAAATAACATATAAAAATGTGTGCATAGTGTTTGCAAATTTAGTGAGAGAAATAAGGAGGTCATAAATATAAAGAAACAAAAAAAAAACATATAAAAATGTGTGCATAGTGTTTGCAAATTTGGTGAGAGAAATAAGGAGGTCATAAATAAGTTGTTGGGGTGTTCATTAAAAAAGAGATTAGGAGGAAAAAAAAATTAGGGTTAAGTGATTGTTAAACCTTACTTTTATTATAATTAAGAATTAAGATTAAGATTAAGATTACGTGAATGATTTGAAAGGGGCTCTAGATTTAAAATCTTCACCAAAGAAGAGAAAGTTTCAGCTTCCCCATCGATTCAATGTTTTCCCTTCTTTCCAATCATGCAACAAATTGATTAAAATCTAACACAAACAAAGCAGCGATTTGATTTTTTATTTTACAGACACAATAAACGCACTTTCACATACCCTTCATTACTAGATTTTTCTTATTTGATGAATGAAGCAATTAACAGGAGGCAATGAAAAATAGAGAGAAAACCACCGGCCATTGAGACGACGATAGGAAGAAAACCACTGGCCGGAACTGGTGGTGGTATTGTGGTAAGAAGAACGTGAAGGAACAAGATACTGAGAATAAAATATTTGGTTGAATGTGTCATGACTCACTATAGTTACTTTAATCTCAATCATCCATTTTAATCTAATGACTCAAAAGTATTCTTATCATTCTCATATAACAACTATATCCTCATAGGATATGTCCTCTCTCTCTCTCTCTCTATATATATATATATATATATATATATATATATATATATATATATTATATTCTTCTTTTTATAATTTTTAAACCATTCTTTATAAATTATGAATAAACATTTAAAATTATAATTAATCATTTGCAATTTAAGATAGATAAACGTGATTCACCACCTCTATAATATTCGCCACCTTTATTAATATTGTGCTCCAAACAAAAATAGATGCACCAAAACTAAAATTAGATGTGAAACTTTTTTACCATTTTTTCCTCTCTAAGAGGATAAGTCCTTTCACAGTTTCACTCAAGTTTTTTGTACCCTACAAATATAGGAAACACATGCATTTACGATAAAGATGAGATGAGCAATGAGGTAGTGATGAGTTATTTGAGTTTCTTTTGGCCATGAATCGAGGACTACGTAAACAACGTGATTGACCCACTCTTTTTTCTAACCTACCTTAAATTTCGATGCAATTTCGTCACATTATTTTGGTCACTATGGACTATTGCTACAAAATAAGGGACAAATACAAGATATGAAAAAGTTTAAAAGATATGAACCCATAAACAAAAGTTTTTAAAAGATATATGTGATTGTGACTTAGTCAAAAAATATAACAAAAGATATATGTGACAATTAGCATTTAGTTTATTACAAGAGCATTGTTTTAAAATTAATTAAAGCCATGCATTCATTTTATTTATTGAAACATAAAGGTATAATTTAAAAATAAAATACAGCAACAAAGAATATTCAAGCCATGCATTGCACACTAGGAGACAAATAGTTAGTTGATTGTTAAAAATTTAAACCATGACGGACTCTATTTTATACATAAAAAAATTAACATTTGAGGAAGTGAAAATATTTTTTATACATATATTCAACTCTTCTAGATATTTTGTGGAATTGGGTTGGTAGTTCACGTACTTTCCTACATATAAATTCATCGTCATCTAAATTGAAGATGTGATAGTTGACTAGAATATTGTATGATGTCCGTGCTTCTCATGTGTAGAAATCATACAAGACAAACAAAGGATAATTTTAAAAATTCCACTAATAAAAGGATAATTTTAATAAATAATAACTATTGGCTTTATTGTTCAAATAGTAGAATTCCCCTTAATTAAAACTTTGTTTTTATTAATAAAATAGTAGAGTTCCTACTAATTTAATAAAATAGAAGGATAGTTTTTCTTTTTATAACCAAGAGGAGATCAAGTAGTTAATGAGCTCCTTCTAATAAAAATTAGCAATTCAAGATCAGACTTTACTTATCTTGCGGACACACGGTTAAACTTTGAATTACGACCGTCATATTCACCTAAAATCTATAGGGTTAATATAAAAGAAAATTTTTGTTTTTATTGTCCTATAAAAATAGCTCAATTGCAATCTACTAGGAATATTATTCTCCACTTTTCTACACATATACAATATATAAATCTGGGTTACTAGAACAAAACACAAAAACTTTGTTTTTATTTATGTTAGAATCTGAATGAGTACTCATCAATACAATAAATCAACTTACGGTGTAAAATCTTAATTCATATATTATATCATTCCATACAAGACTTTTAACACATTTGTTATTACATTCAAAATTTACTCAAGTTATAGCGGATGAGCCAAACATTATGAAAAATCCATTATATATAAAATATGTCCTTAACTAATAGACATCTTCATATGTTTCAACATATACTTAAAAGATTTTATATCTTTTCAAACCTAACTCATCACTATTTTCTTTGATGCTAGGCTAATAACACATTATCCATGGGAAACCAACCAATGATTTAATTAGATCGATGTCGACATATTTTTTGTTTTTAGTAGGGTATAGTATGTAAAAGAATATAGTAGTATATGATTTCTCTTCAGCCTATAATATAAATCACATTAATATTTTTGTTGTCACATGATATATCATGTGTGGATGTGATGTGGTAATGGCAATGAAGTACTATACTACTTTCTCTAAGAATTAAAGCACGGTTTGACTAGCGCTGAACTTGATAGGGAGGATCACGGTTCGATCTCCGCAACTATGATCGGAAAGGGACTAGAATCACTTGATGCCAGAACTGACCCCGAACCAAATTCAACTGGTGGTAAGAATTGAAAAAAAAAAATGACAATTTCTTTTCCAGCCCCTCGCGTTTCTTTTATACCTCCCAAAAATCCGATTTTGCCCTTAATAAAAATTTCGGTTTCTAAAAACCAAAGTTGTATTTCAAGGCAGAAAAAATTTCGGTTTATAGAAACCAAAGTTTTTCGTAAGGGCAAAATAGGAAACTTGGGGGGTAAAAAAGAAACGCGGGGGGGCTGGAAAAGAAAACTTCAAAAAAAATAGCATGATGTTGCCGCATGGGTCAGGGTCCATTCTCAAGTCAAGTGTCTTGAATTGGATCCATATACATTATAGCTCTCTTCACACTCTTTCTAATAGGCCCACACCAAAAGCCCCTTTAACACATTCACAAACATGCCATACAATTAATGCATGGTTTATTTCACACTTCATATCATCTTAATTTATAGATGTTCTATAAAATTGTGAATATATAGTAATAATTATTAATGTTGTTTCATACCTAAAAATAATTGAATATGTCGACATGAAAATGAAAGAATGTATCAAAAGCATTATGAGAAAATAACTGATCATGATATGGATTTGAAATGATAATGATAATTAAAGACATATCATAGGCTGTCACTTATCGATTAGAGTAAGGTAGTATTTTAAATCAACATTAGTGAACTTTCATTATAAAAAAAAGAGACCAACTAAATATAACATATATTAAGCTCTCGAATTTAGATGATCTATCTGTTACAAACTTAAAACTTAAAGAACTTATGTGTTATTTAAAAAATTTATAGATACATTTTGTCGTATGGATTGGACAATCTAAGAACTTGGAAATTGATACTCAAATGGAACATTAATACTCCCATCCTCCTAATTAAGACTCTTTTAGAGCTTTTTTTTGTCCTTAAATATTCAACAATCTACAAAATTTTAATTAGATACATTTTTTATTTTCTCTTTTAGATGTATTTCTATTTAATACTATCAATTTATATATTAAAGAGTAATTTAGTAATTTTAATATATAAATTATGCACATAAATTTTGTTACCAACTTTTCTTATAATATGTGTAAAAAAATGTCAGAATTTTATAATTAGTAGAGTAACTTTTAGTTTTTTAAGCAATTATTATGTTATTATTTTCCCAATTTAAAATTATTGAAATTTAAATAAGCACAAGAATCAAAATGGAGAATAGCCTAATCTAATAAAATAAAATATAAAACCACTACAATATGGCATCTCTTGCACGCAACAAATTGAAAACAACTTGTGATAGAAAATAGTACTAGTGTTTATATAAATTAGTGTCATAATTAATTTCAAGCTATGCACAAAAATAATTAACAGCAAAAGCTGAGCATCAAAGAACCATCGATATTAGTGTAGGGGTGTGGACGGTGGGTGGATTTTGGCGGGTTCGGGTTTAAAGTTGTCATTTAATTATGTCAAATTGTAAAGTCAAAAAATAAGAATTAATCCGTCCATAAAAAAAGATTGGTTTTCACGGGTTCGGGTTGCGGTTTAGTCGGGTTGTTGGATTATCTAATTCGGTTCGATTCAGTTAGAAACAATAATAAAAATAATAAAATCAGTAACAAACGCAATCATTGCAATTTAAATTTTAAGAATATGCAACAAAAGATGAGAAAATCATGAAATAAACACAAAATAAAAGTGTTACAAACCCTAAAAGTAAGGAAAAAAACAAAAATCTCAAATAAAATTAAAAATATAACATTTAATTTCAACGAAGTCAGATAAAAAAGATGAAGAAAGATAAGTTTTATGTTTCAAAATGTTCTACGATTGTTTCAGTCTCAATGGATTTGAGGTGAAATGAGAAAGTGTGAAGAAGAGACGAAAAAGAGCTTAGAGTGCAAAATAAAAGTGTTAAACGCAAAATTTTGATTTACTAATGCGGGCGGATTTCGAGTCTCATCGATCAAATTCTCTCCACCTGGACCCGCCCATGTCAATTCTATTCAAACCGAATTTTCAAACCCGTTAACTCGTGGCTCGATCCAAACTGCCCATTTTTCTAAAAAAATTTCCGGTTTCTTCGAGTTGAATCGGACCGCGATTTTTCGTCCACCCTAAATATTACTATCTCATTTCTTCTTTACTCATTTGGCTATTTGCCAATAATTGTATGATGAGATTGCATACGTAGGACAAGTTATTTTCTCTACGTGTCTCGGTGTCTATCTCTTGTGCCTTTCTTTTCTGTTCATGTCCCTTAATCTATGAATCCCCCAATACGGGACACGATACCGATACGATACGATACTGATACGTCGATACGTAAATTTTTTTTAAATCCGCAATCCGATACTGCCGCGATACGTTATTTAAAAATTAAATTTAAAATTAAATATATAAATACATATTATATAAACATGACTAAAATCAACAATATTAATAATTAAAAGAGAAAATATCTAATCTTATATCTGAATTTTGGAAAAAACTCAAATGTTTAATAGCATGTTATATAGTAGGACACTATAGTTTTTCTTTTGAAAAGTAAAAAATTATATTGACAAAGGAAAACTACAAGTGCTAAAGATACAAACAAGCATCGGGTATTGGAACGTATCAGACATATATCGGGTATTACTTTTTTATATAAAAATAATGATTTAACCGATACTTTTCCGACACTCGTATCGAGATGTATTGGAAGAGTATCAAATATTATTTTTTTATTTAAAAATAATTATTTAATCGATACTTTACCGATACGAGTATCGGAACGTATCGGAAGAGTATCGGTATCGAGGACATATCAGACACGATACGTCGTCATTTTTTGAGTATCGGGGCTTCATAGCCCTTAATGTTTGCATCTTTCGTGACTTCTATCTAGGAGACTAGGAGTGTCTAAATACTACAAACATTTCATAATACTCCCTCCGGCCTTATTAAGACTAGATACATTACTTTTCCAATGAATCTAAAAAGTAATTTTTGCTTATAAAGAAGGCCGAAGTGAGTAACTAATAGACCTTTTTTGTTATTTTATTTGGTGTCCCATCATTATTGAAAGTACATGCATGTGCATGGTGGCATATGTACATTTAGACCATTACAATGGTTAAATCATTCTGCACCCCATTTTTCTACTTTTTACACTGCATATCATTTTTTCTTTCTTCCACCTAATAATTCAACACCCTATTCAACTTTTACCCTCTCCAATAGTTTTTTCATTCAACACTCTACCCCACCACCTACTCTACCCCACCACTTTTTATTTTATATTCTTATTTAAATTTAAGTTTTTATTTTTATGATTCAATAAAATTATAATTATCGATTAAAATTAAATTAAAATAATAAACAGTTAACAAAATTTTTTAAAAATAATTTAAAAGACAACACACAAATAATGTAATTAGTACGATATAAATAATTTAAAATGCAATATAACATACAAACAACGTAATTAGTACGATACAAATTATCTTTAATCAAGTCTCATTCCAAATTTTGGGTGTTGAAATGATTATTGGAATTCATTTCACTTAACAAAAGACTAAAATTTCAAAATAAATATTAATAGAAAGATAATAATAAGATTAAGATAGTGAAAAAATTGATTTTTTTTTTCTGTGTCCAAATCAAATAAACCAAGTCTCTATTTATAGAGAAAAAAATCATGAATTTTGGTGAAAAAATAAAAAAATAATTTACAATGAAATAATTGAGTTCAAAGTAATAATATGATAAAAATTCAGACAGCCTATCACAAGCTGCCACGTGTTCGTCTTTATCCAAAAGATGTTTCTCTCTCCGCGTCCCCCTACGTTCACTCGCGTTTTCTGCGCGTGTGCAGCACGCGCCCGCTGCAGTCCAATAGTTGTGTTCTGCGTGTCCCCTTCTGTCAGCTTCAAATATGTTGAACACTTTCATATTCTCTCCCCTCCAGGTAAGATTCAACAGGTCCATTATAAAGGTTTTGTTGTGTTGAGACCAAATTCAACACTTATTCAACAGACCATTGTAAATGGTCTTATAAATATACTTCCAAATGTTAATATTGTTGGACTATAGCCAATATTATTTCATACATTTTATTTAATGGCAATATAATCAAGTAGTTATACTTATGCGGTTAATGAGTTTCAATTAAGGACGAAATATTTAAGAGAATTTGATTTTAAATCATTAGTAGAACAATTATTAGTCAGATTTCACTTACAAACAAACTCTAAATTATTAGTCTCGTGGAAATCTAATTAGTTAATCAAGTGGTTAAATTTAGGTGGTTAATGATTTTCGATTAAGGACACGATCATTTGAGAGAATTTGATTTTGAATCATGTTTAGAACAACCATTATTTAGACTTTACATACGAACAAAATTTGAATTACTAGTCATGGGAACCTAATTAGTTAATCAAGTGGTTGAATTTAGGTGTGGTTAATGAGTTTAATTTCGATTAAGGACAAATCATTTGAGAGAATTTACGTTAAATCATAATTAGAACAACCATTAGTTAAACTTTACTTACGAACAAACTCTGAAATACTATTTGCGCTTAGCCCCTTTGTACCAGAAAAAACTCTATTATTCTTACACTCAAATTTAACCATGAAGAACCAAGTTTCGAATGAATTTAAATCCTTAAGTCTTTATTTTTAGTTGTAGGTTTGGTAAATTTTATACTAAGGATTAACTTATCAGGACTAGTTGGTGCAAATAACACAAGAAGGGAGTGTAGCTTGTACAAATGGATCAAAGTCCATAATGGGCCCTGCATATCATGTCATCGGCGAAGATTTCTCTCTCCACCCCCTCCCCCCCATGTCTCTTTTTCGCCCTTCAAAAATCCAATTTTACCCCCCAAAATTTCGGTTTTCATTTACCGAAGTTTTCCGATATAGAAAAACATGTGTTTTACATCATTTATAACTTCGATACGTGTTTACCGAAGTTTTTTTTTCTTCAGAATTATAAATGGAAATCCAAGGGCTGAAAAAGAAAGACAGGGTGGGAAGAGAAATCTTCATCATCGGTGCAACTTTGCTTCTTGTGAAAGTTAGGTTTGGCCACCCAACTCAAACGGGAAAGAATGGGAGGAAACTAACCATTAATATGACTTTTTTTCTTAATTATAAAAATAAATTTGACTTCTTTTCTATTCTCATCGTTGATCAATTTGAATTTTATTCCACGCATTGTGAGTTTTGAGAGATCAAATCTATTGAATAACAATAGTAGAGAATATTTTGCCTTGTCTTATTTCATAATCTCAAGTGAATATATATACACACACAATAGTTTTGAATCAATTTGATTTTATGAAATTGAATGCTATTTAATTCACATAAAGTTATCGCTAAAAATATAATAGACAAGGAATATTATAAGGAATATTTTATATTCTAATACATCCCCGTAGTCGAAACGAGAGGAAGATGAATGTTGAGATTATCTTTGAAGTCACTAAACAACTGCAGCGGAAGGCCCTTTGTAAAAATGCCAGCTATTTGGTAGCGTGAAGGGACATGTAGAACGCGTATCTAGCCACGATCAACCTTTTCACGCACAAAATGAATATTCATCTCAATGTGTTTAGTGCGTTGATGTTGAATGGAATTTCCTTATAAGTAGAAAGCACTAACATTTTCACAGTACACTAAAGTGGCTTTCGTGATAGAACACTAAAGTTCTAAGAGTATATTTCGAAGCCAACAAGATTTAGAGACAACGTTGGCAACACCACGATACTCTGCTTCTGCACTAGAACGAGAAAGAGTCGGTTGTCGTTTGGCAGACCATGAAACTAAATTATCTCCAAGATAAACACAATAACCGGACATGGACCTGCGAATGTCCAGACATCCCCCCCAGTCAGCATCAGTATATGAGGTGAGTTTGTCAATTGAGGAGGGAGAGAGATGTAAACTGTGAGTGGTGGTGCCTTTGATGTCACTACAAAAAATATGATTTTTGGCAACAACTTTTTTCGTTAAAAATTGTTACAAGTCGTTGTCAAAACAACAAAAGGTAATTTTGCCAACGACTTGTAACAAAAAAAGTCGTTGCGAAAAATCATATTCCTTGTAGTGTGTAACGAATGATTCGCTTCAAGGAAATCATGTGTTGTTTTCTTGGATCGTGCATAAAGAGACATACTTGTGAAGGTAAAGTATTGTAAAGTACCAGCAAGACGTCTATATTCAGATGGATCATGATATGTGAAGGTTGAAAAACACAAGAAGGGGGGGTTGAATTGTGTTGACTTTTTCTTTTCAATTTAAAAGGTTCTTCTAAATTACGATAAGAAAGATAAGAGAAATGAAGTGAAAGACACACAAGATTTATATTGGTTCATCCCACAACTTAGGAGTAGTCCAGTCCCTTTGTTCCTCACAAGAGATTTCACTATAATCACAAAGATTACAAATGCTCAAGCACAAAACAAGAGACTTCTTAACAAGGTAATTTTACAATAGTGATTAGAAATGAACACTTGATAAACTATCGGTGGTGTTTACAAAATACAACTCAGTTTACAAGACTTGCTTAGAGATTTCTAAAGAAATTTCTATGTGTTTTTCAACTTTTGAATTTGACAGAGTGTAGGATAGTTCAGAGGTTGAGAGTCTTGTTAATAATCTTCAATGTTCTTCTTCCTTTTATAGATGGAAAAGAGAGACGTTGAGATTATATCCATTGGAGAAATCTTGGAATTTCATATTACATAGATCAGTGAGCTAAAAGGCTATTATGTTTTGTAAAGTGAACTTGATACCAAAATAGGTGGCTTCTTCTCCAAGCTTTTGACTCTTGACAACTATCAATACCATTTGAGGTAAACCTTGAACATGCGCGCTGACTTGAAAGCTACCCACCATAATTTGTCTTCTTCTAAGTCAAACCTTATCTTCTTGATTTCTTCAATGAGACAGAGTTCATTCTTGAACAAGATTCATATACATAAGATTCTGAATCCTTCAGAATCCATAGCTCACGTTTAGGTTTAGGTTCTAATTTAGGTTTGCTTTCTTCAGGTTCAGGTTTCCACTTTTAAGCCAAGGTTCAGAGTCACATATTACTCTTAGATATTTTGTAAATTTTAACTGAAAATTCTGCACACTAGAGTAAATATTAGTATTACTAATTGATCATTTAAATACTTGTTATCATCAAAATCAACTAAAGGATTAGTATACCAATTTTGTTCCAACAATATGGGTTACCTGAGGTTCCATTGAGTTTTGCTTTGGTATCCACTGGAGTTGAAACCGGTTTGCAGGAGGACATGGAAGCTCTCTCAATGATTTCTTCAGCATATTTTTGTTGAGAGAGAAACATACCACCAGAGTGTCTGGTAACTGAGATACCAAGAAAGTAACTAAGGGGACCCAAATCTTTCATAGCGAATTCGGAACACAGTTTAGACATGATGGATTGGCGTAGAGTATCAGAAGATGCGGTGAGAATGATATCATCTACCTATAGAATGATGTAGGTCGTGTAATCGCCATTATGGTAGGTGATGTTGTATTTTTCTATCAATCAAAAGTAAGTATTATATATCGTCTCCACAGGGACTGATGCGATATCGATTCCATTCAACAATTAATATAGTTTTAAGTTAAAGATTAATTTGGTTGTTTATTTAGACATAAAAGAGATAAGTTGCGAAAATAAAATACGAGAGTAATAAGGTGTAAAACTTGTTAGGAGTAGAGTTTGTTGACCAAGCATCACATATCCTAATGACCACACATATGAATTCTAGCTTTTAATCGATATTATCATGTATCCTTCGACAATATTATTTGTCTGAATAATATTGTGAGTTCTATTGCATTGTTTGATCGTTGATTTCCCAAACTATCAAACGATCCAATAGTCGATCATATCGTTTAATCGATGATTTCTCAATCTATTAAATGATATGAAAGCATGAAGCTTGGATACTCAAAGGTGATTATCAAGACATAAATCCCATGTCTAGGATTTATGTTTTGATAGATAATTATTCTAGATCAAGATTCAAAAGTATTTTTCAATAACAATTTAAATCAAACATAAACATAAAGTGCAAGAATAATATCAATATCAAATCAAATGCTAGAATCATATATTAAAGATCAAAAGATTACATGTTTAACTTTATCAAGTACCTCTAATCCCAACATTGGAGATTTAGCTACTCATTGTCATGGTAACTTTGCAAGATTGAACTAGGAGATCATGTGATTCATATACAAACTTGTGATTTCTCAACAAATATGGAAGAATCCACCTTCTATCACTATCACTCTATGTTTCTCTCTTAAAGTTGCCCTATTCTCTCTTTATGATATTGCATTTTTTTTCTTTTGAAAATGACTGAAATGAGCTTTCATAGTAGTTCTGTTCTGATGAACGCGAGTTGATGTTACTTCACCAGTGGATTTCTGCCATGCCAAGTTGTCTCGTCTTCCACTCGCCATGGCTCCTTGAGGGCGAGTAATCTTGGGTGCTCTCTGCCTCTTGCTCGCCTCTGGCTCACCTTGTGCTCGCCTAGCGAGAGACTGAATGCTGCAAACTTTTGTTCCTTGGTCAGAATACCTCTCTTTACTCGTAAACCTACAAAACTGGTTAGAATTAGGTATAATAATTTAAAATTTATCATTTTACTAAGAAAGCTAATATTTATAATATATTGGGGAATTTCATATAAATAACTTGTAAACTAAGTTAATAAGTGCCTAAATTATATATGTAATTTTACTACTTTTTGGTACTTATCAGTAGGTGAATAAGGATTTATCACATACACTACGAGAGAAACCCAAGGTAGCGACAAAATCAGTGAAACATTGGTACCAAGCACGAGGCGCTTGTTTAAGACCATAGAGAGACTTCTTTAACAAGCATACATGATCTCGGTGCCTTGGATCGCGAAAGCCGGAAGGTTGGTACATGTACACGGTTTCATTGAGAATACCATGCAAGAAAGCATTTTTGACATCCAATTGATGACGACACCATGATTTAGAAAGAGCAATATTGAGAACCGTCCGAGTAGTTGCTGGTTTAACTACGGGACTGAAGGTTTCACCGCAATCGACATCAGTCTGTTGATTTGAACCATTACCTACTAACCAAGCCTTGTATCTTTCTAACCAACCATCAGTTTTCTTTTCATGCCTGAAAATCCACAAACTTCGAATAACATTAGCATCAGTTGGGCGGGGCACTAAAACCCACATCTTATTTTCAATAAGAGCATTATATTCGTCATTCATGGCCATTTTCCAATTAGGATCTTGTAGTGCATTAATGGGATCTGTAGGCAAGGGAGAAATTGAGTGTCAAGTTTATGTATGAAGATTAAAAAGTTTACGAGGTTTAAAATTACCATATTGTACTCTAGTGGTCATTTGAGGGGAGGGGTGATGGCGATGATGAGCTGGTTGGTTCGGTAGTTTGTATTGAGGAAGGGGTAGAGGTTGGTGATGGTGATGATGGGCTGTTTTTTCGATAGTTCTTGGGCAAACCATCTTAATTACTCTAGTAGAAAATTGATAGGACTCTTCTTCCATTTCTATCTTATTAGTGTCTTTTAATTATTTGATTTAATTATTTTGTTGTGTTTCTTTCCTCTATTGTAGCCACTTTTGAATATTCTACCATATTATAATTGTGTGTTATTGATTAACAACAACAACACAATCCAAACATAAAGACATGATTTTGCTCGTACAAATCCATTCAATAATCAAAGATAAGCATGAAGAATCATCAATCAACATCAATTTCACAAAATAAACACATTTACAAATTCAAACCCAAAACCTAGAGGTGAAAGAGTTTGAGAATGGAGAAAAATTCTCTTCTCTCCCTCTTTATGAACCACCTCATATGAATTCCATAACTACTCTCTTACCTTGATTTGGTTGGAATCTCTAGTCCTTCTCTCTTGTTCTACTTTCTTTTTCTCTTCTCTTATTTCCCTTTTCTCTACTCTACTCTTTCTCTTTTTTCATCCTTTCCAATCTTCAAATTCGATGAGTTTTTCTCTCTAAAACCCTTATAAACCTGGGTTACCAATGATTCAAGCCCATTTCAATTCAAGCCCCATTATTCACTCTAACCTATTCTCTACTCATTTACTCTATTAACCTTAATTGTTACTTTTTACCACATATTCTCTACTTTTTCTATTTTTAGACAACAACCACATGATAATTATTAACTAAATCACAAATAAACTATAAAAAGTTAATAAATTCTATTTAACTAAAATTGGGTTGTTACACTATTTACACAATTGCCATTAATTACTCTCCAAGATACTTTATCCTTTTAGCCAATGACCAAAATGCTATTCTTATCTATACATCATTGACTACGGTCTAACAAGTGCACCAATCTAGAATGAGTTCGTATCCATAGGGATCGTGCCAATTGCACGGTCAGCGTTATTTAAGCTTGTGGTTTTGCGTTAGTTTTGGTTTTTAAAAAGGTTTTAGTTTGAAAATTGCAAAATGCTTGCAGAAAAGTAAAATTGTGACAGAAATATAAAGGATATGTATGGTGGTTTGAACTCCCTCCCCAACTACTATTCAGCATGATCGGTGTATAACATAGTTAACTAGTCTAACAAGCGGTGTCCATTATATCCTTGATGTGGTAATACCTTACTATATATATATATATAAAGTTTTCCTACAATTATAACTAGGATACCTATGAGTGCCTATCTCGTTTGTTACATACCCTAACTACAACGTGAGTTATTCATACATATGCATTATGCCCATCGACCATTGCCTCTAGGGCCTAGTATCAGACTGTCCAGCCTTTAATTGCTCAGTTCACAACTAGTTCCGGATTCATCCTCTACTCCTCTCAGTTCCAGGGTAGTTCATGATGTTACCGTCTCTATACCCCTAGATATTTATTACCAGTTCCGGACCGTTATTAGTTTCACCTAATAATCGATTCTATGAGCGTTTCCTCTATCCGACGAGATTTCATAAACGTAATTAAAGAAGGAAAATAAATAGGACAAATAAAACTAGAAAATATTTATTATAACTTGGGACTCAATCAAAGACTTCAAATATTCATAAGGGAGTTCATCTTCTCCACCACAACCTAAGAATCTATTACAAAGGTTTCCATAATTAAATTACAAGAATAAAATAATGCTAACCTAAGAAAGAGATTACCTTGCTGAGGAAGTAGTTTTCTCGTGAAGGAGGAAAGCTTCTCTCGTAGAGCTCCTCTAGACCAACTCTATAGTAATAGAAAAGTTCTCAAATTTCTGAATGAATAATAATGAGGAATGAGAGCTCTATTTATAGTTTTCTAAACGGGCCTCAGCAAGCCATCGTACTGCGATGGAGACATCGTACTGCGATGCGTTGATTTTCTCCAAAAATAAAACTAAATCTTGCGCGTAATCACCTTTGCCACCAAGTAACTCCCATCATACCACGATGGGAGTCGTCGTACTACGAGGGCTACGCAAGTTCATATTTTTGCTTCTTTCTTGGCATTTCCTTGTATTCTTGCTCCTTTTAGCGCTTTCCTTTGATTCTTCGGGTTTTCTTCGTATTTGGGCTTGTCTTGAGTCCTTTATTTACTAACATTAATACCTAAAATACTACAAAAATTTCTGTCATCAATCATCTACTAATTTATACTAAATTACTATATTACTCTTATTTCTACTACAACTCAATCCATTCAAATTAAGTACAATACTCATAATAGTTCATTTACTAACAAACATAAAAGTAACAACTAATTAATATATTAAAAAACATACAAATTAACATGCACAATTAATTAATCACATCAATTAATAAAATATAATAAAGTATAAAATTTGGGATGCTACACCGACCCTGGGACAGAAAAAATAGGGCTACAACTCAAGGCCTCTAAAAAAATAAGGGTGGCCCAAATAAACAAATATCTTTGATTAGCATAGTTGCCAATTGTATCATATTAACTTATAAAGGGAGTTTTTAATATATAACATCTCATTCATATTCGATCTAGGCCCTAAAATATATGGTTCTAAATTTTTTAATAACCTCTCTTTCATATTTTAGGCTTTAAAATATACATTTATTTAACAACTTTGCAGATAGATGAGGACACGCCATATAATATCGTGCTAGAGAGTCCAACAACACAATTGTATTTCTATCAATATAGTTGTCCAAAAAAAATGAGAGAAGGTTCAAAACTTATCTCGTTGAATGCTATATTCCCTTTTGTAAAAACGTCCTAGTATAACCCCATTGTTCTCCTATGTAGATGTAAGATTATATTCCTCCCAAATGTTGATTCCCAACTTAAAATAATTGTATCCTTTAAAAGTAGAGCATGATCCATACTTGTTTCATTGGCGTTCCCACATCTTTTCATTGTCCACAAATAAACTTGGCCATGCAATAGAAAGTTTAGAAACCAAGATGACACTTTCAAGAAAAAATTAAATTTGTTTTTAATAATGTTTCTTTTGATAACAATTGCATCAATTAAAAAGAGTATATATAATATTGAGATACCTCATTTGGATATAATGATGGAGGTGTGCACCATTCAGGATAAGATGATGCCATGTTTGAAGGCCATATACCATGCAAAGTGAAATAAGTTGGGATGATATATTTGCACGGTTTATATCCAGTAAAGCATCTTAACGTTGCAAATGGTAATTAATCGGTCTGTGTTAAATGATCATATGGTACTAATGATGCTATCGAAGTTTAAACAAATTTCAAACGATATTAGTTTATAATTTTCATTTTACAATTATTTCCACATACTCCCTCAATTTCTTTATAATTTTCGTTTGAATGTGGATTTTTAGCGTTCCTTTTTAACCGTCATTTTGATATTTTAAGGCAACGATTAGTCAATTGTACACTTTATCAATTATTCTTATTTTTTTCAATAAAATTATTTTATGCGATAAATTTCGAAAACTAAAGTTTATTTTTTAAACAAAGTTTATTTCCTGTTATCTTCAAATTTAAACAAAATTTTGTTGTCGATAATAATGGTTCCATGAAGAGTTAAAATTCTATAAATAAGATGAAATTTTTTTATCTAAAAAATACATTTCCTAAGTTTTTTAATAACCTCTCATTCATATTAGGCTCTAAAATATACATTTCCTTGACAACTTGCAGATAGACGAGGACAAGCCTTATAAGACTGTGTTAGAAGATCTAAACACAACTATATTTCTGGCAATAGTCGTCCAAAACAAATGAGAGAAGGTTCAAAACCTATCTTGTTGAATGTTATGGCATCTTGGATTTTTTTCCTTCTACAAAAATGTCATCGTCTAACCCCATTGTTCTCCAATATATATGTAGGACTATATTGCTACTTAATATCAATTCCCAACTTAAAATAATCGTATTCTTTAAAAGAAGAACATGATCCGTGTTTGCTTTACTAGCGTTCCCACATCTTTTCATTATCCACAAATAAATTTTGCCATGCGATCGAAAGTTTAGAAACCAAGCTAGTAATCTGAAGAAAAAATTAGAAGTTTTTTTTTCATAATGTTTCTTTTGATAACGATAACATCAATTAAATAGTATATATAATATTGAGAGATACATCGTTACGATCAAATGATGGAGGTGTGCAACATTTCGGATGAGATGGTGTGTTGTTTGAAGGCCGTATACCATGCAAAGTGAAATAAGTTGGGATGAGATATTTGCATGGTTTATATCCAGTAAAGCATGTTGCAAATGGTCATTGATCGGTCTGTGTTAAATGGTGCTGCTACATACACCCTCCATTCCTTTTAAATCGTCGTTTGACTGCGGATTTAACATTCCTATTTAACCGCGGTTTTGGTATTTTAAGGTAGCGATTAATCAATTATACCTTTGTCAATTACTCTTATATTTTTCAATAAAATTAATTAACGCTATATATTAACACTAAACTTTGTTTATGTTATCTTCAAATTTAATTAAACAAAATTTTGTTACCTATGAGTTCCCTAAAATATACATTTCATAACTTGCAGATAGATGAGGACACGCCATATAAGACTGTGGTAGAGGGTCCAAACACAACTCTATTTCTGTCAATAGTCATTTTAAATATTGTTCTCTCTATAATAGATAGTTTGATATGATTTTGACATAAAAATAATAATTTTCGAATAAAAATAATAAATTTCTAAACAATGACACTTTGAAATAAACCTTAATGAATGAACAAAACACACACACACACACACACACACACACACACACATATATATATATATATATATATATATATATATATATATATATATATATATATATTATTGCATGATATGCATAATTTATAGAGTTATTTCTTAGATGAACAATTAAGGAGGATTAGTTCTTTTAAAATTATACTGGCATGACTATCCTTTTAAAAGAATTGTTAAAAAATTTAAATATTAACGAATCATAGATGATTGAGTTACCCTCATTCTCATGCATCGAATATTACTCTTGAAGTCATGCATTTTAATCGCAAAAAATATCCACAATCAACTACTATACATGATATTTGTTAACAATCAACTTTAGTTTTAAAAGTTAGAAATAGAAAATAAATATGCATATTTGATATGCATGATTGTTTATGGAACAGAAATAAATAGAAATTGTTTATACCTAAAAGTCTAAAAATAATCTACATTGTTAGTCGAAAACACTTAAAAAGGTCGTGGAGGTGTGAAAATGTGAAATGCACATTGAAATGAAAATTCCACCTCCTCAAAGACGTTATGTATATGTGTTTTTACATAGAAGTAATGGAAACGTACAAAATCAAGAAGCACGGCCTGAATTAAAATATTGGTTGAACCGGTCACTAGGAAACGTCGTGAATTGGAGAGAACAAGGTCCATCAAACGTGGGGCACTACGTACATCCAATAACAACTGTTATAAGCCCGAACTACCCGCCAAGTTTAGGGTTTGAGTTTGCAAAATTTCACTTTGTTCCTCAGAAAATAATTTAGTGTTTATTATATGTTGTTCTATTTTTTTATTGATATAGTGCAAAAATTTATAATTGAATAGTAATATTTATTTTGCAGCAATATGCTATGTTAAGGTAGCTATTTTGGTTTGTGTGTTTAGAAGAAGAAATCAAACAAGTGGTGGAACCATTAGTCCAACAACTCCAGCACTAATTGTGATTGTAAGATTTAGAATTGAGATAAAAACACATAAGAAAGTTAGCAAATGCAAAGTTTGTGTAGAAGCATGGTTTAAGTTGTTGGCACAAATTACATTATATGGTCTAGTATGTATATGTCATAAGATGTATGAAAACCTATATGGGGAGATAAGAAAAAACAATGAATTGATTTAAGACTTAAACATGGTCTTTCTTTTATGGTTTAAATATAATTTTCGTCACTGTATGTTTGCGAATTTTGGTTTTAGTCTCTATATGTTTTTTGTTGCAAATACATCCCAGAATGTGTAAATTTTATTGGTTTTAGTCTCCCCCGTTAAAAAATGACTGCATTTGTAATTAATTTGTAGCTAATTGGAACGTCGCCGGAAGAGACTAAAACAAACAAGAAATGATTTCATATAAGATTGTACAACATAACATCATAAATTTCATTGTTCCCTTTATAGTGAAGAAATTTTTTAGTTACACCTGTTGGAACAAAATTGGTTTTGTATCTCTTCATTTGATTTTGATGATAACAATGTATTTAAAGTTAAATTGGTAGTACTAATAATTTACTCTAGTGTGCAGGAATAAAAGTTAAAATTTGCGTTTATAAGCACATTGAAATTCTGAAGGAATTACTTTTGAGCGTGTCAATCTGAGCTCACCAAATTCTGAAGCAAGTAATTTCTGAGCTTCACTGGATTCTGAAGCTACATCAGAACAATTTTCTTGAAGACTGTGTCTCTTTGTCTTGGTCTCAGCGAAGGAATCAAGAAAGAAAGAAAAGAGTTGACGATGGAAAGGTCCTTTTCAAGTCAGGCTTCAAGAACGAGTATTTCCTCATTTGGATTAAACTGAGGATCAGATATCTAAAGCCAAAAGGAATCTCTCATTTTGTAGTAAACGTCAAGCTCCTAAACACTGCAGATCAGAATAGCTATTAGCACTCTGATAAATATAATGGAGCGTCTCAAGAATTCTTCAAACGACTATAATCTTCAACGTCCATATTCTCATCTATAAAAGGAAGAAGATCCTTGAAGAATAATTATCAAGACTTAAGCTTCTGAACGTGCATACACTCTGTCAAAATTATGAAGCTATTAAACACTTAGAAACTTTGTGAAACATTTCTAAGAAGTCTTGTAACTGTGTTGTATTTTGTAAACACCTCTGATAGTATATCAAGTGTATCACTCATAACTTTATTATCATTAAATTTGTGAGAAGTCTCTTGCTTTGTGCTTGAGCATTGAAAGTCTCTTGCTTTGTGCTTGAGCATCTGTAATCTGAGTGATTATAGTGAAATCTCTTGTGAAGAACAAGATGACTAGACTACTCCTATTAGTGGGAGGAACCGGTATAAAAACTTGTGTGTCTTTTTGTCTCTATCCTTTTATAATGTGTGTGTTTGTTTTAATCCGCTGCAAATAGTTTTAAAACTTAACAAAATCTTAACACAATTCAACCCCCCTTCTTGTGTTTTTCAATCTTCAACACCATTATTAAATTATTAAAATGTTTAGTGTAAATTATTAAAATATGTTTACACTAAATTTTAAAACACTAAACATACTATACCTACATACTATGAAACACAAAAGATAAAATTTTAAAACACTATACCTACATACTATGAAACACAAAAGATAAAATTTTAAAACACTATACCTACATACTATGAAACACTAAATTATTAAATTGTTTACTGTAGATTACTTTCTTTTAGAGCTTTTGCATTTTACTCTTTTTAAAACTTTTAGTTTTCTATGAGCTTTTATAGTGGGTTTGGGCCTTATTAACCTTGACTTATTAGCCCTTTTTGTTGAAGCCTATATATGAAGATTTCTGTTCTCACCCTTGTGTCTCTTTGCTATCATCTATTTTTTCATTTTTACCTTTGAATAAATATTTTGGAATGTATTTTCCGAATTCTTTTTTAAGTTTGTACTAGAAAAACTTCAAAAAACTTCAGAAAACGCGTTCCGAAGTTTTTATACAAGGACAAAAATGAAAAACGAGGGGTAAAAAAGAAATACAGGGGATGGGAAGAGAAAAATTCCCGTCAAGGTTCTTCAATGAACCAAACATAGATTGTAATCAAGAGCATCTTGTTTGTGTGGCGGGTCTGGAGTCAATGTTATTGTTCGTTGTACTTTTCCCACTTTCTCGTCTAATCTATTTGTATATTTCCTTTTCTTTTCTCAAGAATTTTTTAGGGTTTTTTGGATGATAATTTTTTTAAATAAAAGCCTCTAAAATAAGAAGCTATTTTAAATGGTTTTTCATTAATATCATTTTTTTAAAAAAAAATCTCATTTTTATTAATTTAAGTTATTTAAAATGAATATTTAAGTTATTGGATTTTAAAATCACTCTTTTAATTTATAAAAAGATGATTTTTTTTTAGTAAGATAAATGATGAATTTAAAATAACTTTTACCATTTTTAATTAAGTTACTATAAAAGTCATTTTTAATAATATAAAAAAAAATAAATCATTTTTTTAAAGTTAAAACAAACAAGTCCTATATAAGGGATATATAAGAGATATATATATTGTGATGGATCTGTGAAAAATCTTTATGATGAGGGATTGATATAAAAGAGGCAAGAAATGTAGAAAAGTTTTCCTTTTGAGAGAAAAAGAAAAGATAAAAGCAAATGAAAAGAATAGGTAAGAGAAAACATTGATAGTACATTTGAAGAAAAAGATAAGAATGTGGTAAATGAAAGTTTTGACAGTAAAAGTGAGAGTAAGGAAAATGAATCAATGTTGGTAAGGCCATCCATGCCTTATTCTTCATATGAGCTTGAATTTTTTTATATTTTTTTACCACTAATGCTAACTCATTTTTTAAGGTTCTTAAAGAATGAGATGAATATGGGGCTTTACCCCTCTTTTATACCAAAAATAAAAAAGAGAATGAGATGAATACAATCTATGATTTTTTAAGTTGTGAAGTTGCACAAATTAGGACTCTTGCAAAATACATTTTTACACTTGAGAATGTGTCATCAATAAAATTGTTTGGTGTTTCCAAAACTCTAACACTCTGCTCCTATGCTTGTTATATTTAAAAAAAAACATGTTTGTTGAAATATATCCCTTCTACTATCTTGATTGCTCTTTGTGAGTTAAGTCAGTTAACCACAAATTTAAACAAAGCGATTTTTGTTTTGATGCTAATGTGAAAATTGGATATGCATGTTGAAAATGGAAATTTGAATGCTAATTTGGAAAACTACTCTTATTAATAAGGATGTTAGCATATATGAATTTTACATTTGCTCTAAACGATATTAGATGCACTAATGCTATTTTAAAAAAATAAATAAAAAAAATTGAAGTCGGATATGATAATGACATATGTAACTATTCTTTCGTCTTTTAATAAAAATTATTGTTTCACAATTTGTGGCATACACTAGTTTTTGAAAGAGTCTTCTTTCTTGAGGGTTCTTTAGGAGAAAAAAAAATGTAATTTCATTGTTGTGAATAATAGATTTGTTATATTTCAAAGAGATTTTTTAATTGATTGTCCGGTCTATGTTATTGTCCAAATTCATTGACTATTCAATAAATTTGAAAAATTAATTTTTTCTTTTATTTAAAATGGAGGGAGTGTTAACCTTGGCTTATCAATCCTCTTGATTGAAGTCTATACTTTATTGTAGTACATTTTGAAAGCTTTGAATGAAACTAGAAATTCAATCTCCTTTGGAGGCCTAATTTAACAATTAGAAATTGACCCTTAATAAAAATGTTAAAAAATTAAAAAGAATCCTCCTCTATTTAAGTTGTTATTTTTTTACTTGATTAAGATATATTTTTTTTATCAAACATACGATATTTTATGTAGTCATGTCTTATCAACAAATTGGTCTAAGGTACAAAAATTGGGTTCTTTAAGCAGGTAATCGGAGGTTCGATCTATGACTTTAGATTACGGTAAAAAATTTAGTTAGAAGGGGATAGTGCATCTTACATGTCTCATATGTTTGCGAAAAGAAAAACCCTTGTTAAGTTGTTACACTTGCTAAAGGTCTATATTAGTTATTAAAATTCCTTGAATCGTATATTAAAAGTCAAAAGTTCCAATTACAGCGGATATGTTAGAAAAGAAAAGAAAAAACAAGGCTTATTCCTTATCTTATAACGACATTTAGGTAATAATTGAGGTATTTTATCTTTGAATAAACAAATATAGATGATATATAATTTTTGTTAAACAATAAAAAAGTTACCAAAATGCAAGTAATTAAGTTACACAATGATTGCATAAAATTAAAGCTGAGTAGAGAAACACAAGAACTTCTAACACTTGTACAAGTACATAATAATCTATTCTTGATGTGTATAGCTTCATGCATGCTCTTATTAGTGGTCAAGGGTACAAATTTTCTTTTATCCAATTGTAATAATTGAGAATAAAGTAGGATTTAGATGTATTTCTTTTACACTTTATACCTATACTCTTCGCTGATGAGACAAGTTATTATTAGACATAATTAAAATAAATCTATGTCACTTGCACTAAACAAGAATCCATGACCATTGAGTCTAATTATGAATTTATGAGTTTAATTTTGACTATATCCCTTATGTTAATATGAGTATAATATATATATTTTTTTTAAAAAAAAAAAAACAGTTAAATTTTACTTTCAGCAATACTACTTCTTGCAAAGACATTTGATCATGAATGTCTCATTAATCATAGTAGATCAATACAATCTCATTCTGACTGGAAAACATGAGGTATATATGAGTATGATTTTGGTCAAAACTTTGACTTATGTAGTGCTTTAACTTGTTTGGTGATTTTGTCGTAACGTGTTTTGTCGCTATATTAAGCATTTTCCTTTTATTTTACATGAACAAAGTTTGGTTTACATATTGAATTTTTTTTATTTAAAAAAAGATATTGTATTTTTTGTAATTATTCTCATCATGAAATTTTGGGGTACGAACAAAGCAAAAGAGAGTCTACCCAATTTGTCAAGAAATTAACAAACACGATATATACTCCTCTAGGAAAAGAAAACTCATTCCTCTTCAATTGCAAAAAGAAGAATCATAGATGTCCCCATAGACAGCAAAATGATCAGCACATTGAATAGCCAAACAAAACATATGTGAGAAATTGCTAATCATTTGGTCTTTTTTGAGCTCAAAAAGTGCTAAATTCAGCAATAAAGAAAACTAGTAGTACACAATTTAAATTTTTGAATCAAAAGCTGCAATTTAATTTGCTCAAAAGTTAACCACAATTCTCCTATTAATCTCACTTATTTTTCCATGTTCCATAATTCAAAATTTTACTTGTTTATGTACCACTCATGTACCGAATGTTGGATATTGGTCCAGGTTTCACACACACAAACTCAATTGAAAATCAAACACTCATAAAAGATACAATCTTGGAATTAAAATTGATCTCTTAACACTTTAATGGAGAGGAAAGGTAAAAGAGAGAGAGAGAGAGAGAGAGAGAGAGAGAGAGAGAGAGAGAGAGAGAGAGAGAGAGAGAGAGAGAGAGAGAGAGAGAGAGAGAGAGAGAGAGATTGAAGGAGAAGCATAGAATTTTATTCACAAGCACTTAGTTATTTACAACACATTTCACCTATATATACTTACTTCAAACACAAGTAAGTGATATAACAACAAACTAACCAACTCCTAACCACCACTAACTGTAACAATGCAATTAGTAACTACCCTACACACTTCACCTAGCTGTGACAGTTGTGAATAACTGCCAAGCTCAACAAAACACTTAGCTCGCCATGGCGATAGTAACGGCTCGCCATGGCAGGTAGTTACACACTAGCTCGCCTAGCGAGCTCATATCTCGCCATGGCGAGGTACAACAGAAAGCTAACACTACAAGCAACAATTGAATTACACTTTTAACACACCACCTAATTCATTGTTGCCAATGAATACAAACCCATTATGTCTCTTAATCTCTTGAACACCTCTGTCTGCACAGCCTTTGTCATAATGTCTGCTATTTGATCTTCACTTCTACAATGTTGCAAAATCAACTTACCATTTGTTACTTGTTCTTTGAGGTAATGAAACTTCATCTCAATGTGGTTGCTCTTCCCATGTGAAATGGGATTCTTGGCCAGGTTGATTGCAGAAACATTATCAATCCTCATTTCAATTGCACCATGATCTTCACCAATCATCTCATCTATCAAATTCATTAGCCAAATAGCTTGACATGCACACAATGATGCAGCTATGTATTCTGCCTCACATGATGACAGAGCTACCACTGATTCCTTCTTAGAACTCCATGCTATAGGTGCACCACCTAACAAGAACACATATCCTGCAGTTGATTTCCTATGTTCAGCATCACCACACCAACTCGAATCAGTGTAAGCTACAAGCCTGCATACCTCCCCTCTGTCAGCATTAGGGAATAGGATACCACAGTCTAATGTACCTTTAATGTACCTCAACACTCTCTTAGCTGCTGTTAGATGTGATAGTTTAGGCTTCTGCATAAATCTACTCACGATGCCTACACAGTAAGCTAAGTCAGGCCTGGTATTGCACAAGTATCTCAATGATCCAATGAGTCTTCTATACTGAGTTGGATCCACATCTGCATCATCAGAGCTCTTTGATAACTGAAGCCTAGGTTCAGCTGGAGTTACTGCATAGTTGCAGTTCTCCATTTCAAATCTCTTCAACACTTCACCTGCATATCTCCTCTGATGCATCAACAGGCCTCTACTGCTCCTGTGAAACTCAATGCCAAGGAAATATGAAATGTGACCTAGGTCAGTCATTTCAAATTCCTTCATGAGTTCACCTTTGAAATCACTTATCTCCTTTTCACAACTCCCTGTAATCAACAAATCATCCACATAGAGACAGAGAATGATCAAATTATCACTACTTGATCTTCTCACATACACTCCATGTTCTGTAGTACACTTCAGGAATCCTATATCACTTAGGAAACTATCAATTCTCTTATTCCAGGCTCTTGGTGCTTGCTTGAGTCCATACAAAGCCTTGTGCAACCTATACACCTTCTCTTTCTGATTTTCATCAACAAAACCAGTTGGTTGCTTCACATACACTTCTTCTTCTAAGGGACCATTCAAGAAAGCACACTTCACGTCCATTTGGTACATAGACCAGTTTTTGATATTAGCAATACCAACAACTAATCTTATTGTCTCAATTCTAGCCATAGGTGCAAATACCTCATCAAAATCAATGTCTTCCCTCTGAAGAAAGCCTTTTGCTACAAGCCTTGCTTTGTGTCTTGTAACTTCACCTTGTGAATTCACTTTCACTTTGAACACCCACTTGACATCTATAACCTTCTTACCCTCAGGTAATTTGACTAAAGACCAAGTATCATTGCTCTCTATAAAATCTAACTCTTCAGTCATGGCATGAATCCATTTAGGATTATTCAATGCTTCATCCACACTCACTGGTTCATCATCTACCATGAAAGCATAATGCACTAGCTCACCTTCACTTGTCACTTGATTATCTGGAATCACATCACATTCCAGCAATCTAGCAGGTATAGTCCTCATTCTCTGTGGCCTAGCTGCAATCACTTGACCTTGATTGTCAACACTACTATCCATATCTTCAATCATGATCCTCTGTGTATCTCTCTTTGCAGCACTTGTCCGATCCCATTCCTTCAATTCATCTACTATCACATCTCTACTGATTACAATTTGTTTAGCCAATGGATCAAACAATTTGTAACCTCCAGTGGAATGATATCCAACTAATATCATTTGATTGGAGTTGTCATATAGCTTCCTTCTTAACTGATCTGGCACATGCCTATACACCAATGAACCAAACACCTTCAAGTGATTCAAGCTTGGTCTAACACCTGACCAACTCTCCTCTGGTGTGATTCCATCTAGTCTCTTTGTAGGACACCTGTTAAGGATATATGCATCTGTAGATATAGCTTTACCCTATAATTCCTTAGGCAAGTGTTTCCCATTTAACATGCTTCTGACCATATTCATAATGGTCCTATTCTTCCTCTCTGCAGTGCCATTCTGTTGAGGTGTGTATGGCGGTACAACTTCATGCACAATTCCTTCCCTTTCACACATTGTATCAAACTCTTTTGATACATATTCACCTCCACCATCAGACCTCAAGATCTTCAACCTGTGACCACTTTGTCTCTCAACCATGGATTTGAATCTTGTAAACACATCAAGCACATCACTTTTCTTCTTTATCAAGTAAACCCATAGCTTTCTACTGAAATCATCAATAAATGAGACAACATATTTGTTTCCTCCAAGAGATTCAACTTGTATAGGGCCACACACATCAGAGTATACAACATCAAGGATAGCCTTAGCTTTACTACTCACATTCTTACTAAAACTATTCATGTGTTGCTTGCTCTGCACACATTCTTCACACACTTCACTTGGCACTTGAATTTCAGGTAAGCCAATCACCATTCTCTTTCTCTGCATTAGGCTTATGTCTCTGAAATTTAAGTGTCCAAGTCTATAGTGCCATAACCATTCATCTCTACTAGCTGCAGTTGCTAAGCACCTATGCTCTAAGACATTCAATTCAATCTTAAAGGTCCTGTTCTGTGACATAGGAACCTTTACGATCAATCTACCATTTGAGTCAGTTATCTTCATCAATTTCTCTTCAATAACAACTCTATAGCCTTTCTCAATTAACTGACCTATGCTTAGCAAATTACTCTTCATTCCAGGAATGTACAACACATTAGAAATTATGGATTGTTTACCATTTTTCTCATGATCAACACATCACCAATTCCTTCTGCAGCCAGTGCACTATCATTGGCAAATTTCACCCTGCTCTTCATTGATTTATTGATGCTAATAAACCAATCTTTCCTGCCTGTCATATGAGATGAACAACCTGAGTCAAGATACCATTGATCCTTGAATTTTTCTTCCTCTTTAGTAGTCACCATAAGCAATGTTTCTTCATTCTCTTGCTTGGCAAACTTTGCATCATTCTCAGGTTCCTTCTTCTCAGAGAAACACTCATCAATAAAATGACCATATTTTTGACAATTATAACATTGAATGTTACTTTTATCAAATTTCTTGAAGCCACCTCTACCTCTTCCACCTCTACCACCTCTGTTGTTACCATTGTAACCTCATCCACCATTGTTCTGACTAGAACTAGCTTCCTGAATCTCTTTTGAATTATTCTGCTGATGGTTTCCTCCATTCTTCTTCCCTTTATTCCCTTTGTCTCTACTACCTTGAACCTGCAGAGCTACATCTGCTTTAGCCTTCCCTGCAGTTCTTTCACCCATTCTTTGTTCATGAGATTCAAGTGATCCCAATAACTCTTCCTTTGACAGAGTTGATAAATTCTTGGATTCTTCTATAGCCACCACCAAATGATCAAACTTGGGTGCCAAAGATCTCAAAATCTTGGCCACCACGGCCTTTGTTGGAATCACTTCACCACAGTTCTTGATTTGATTCACAAGTCTTGTCACTTTTGTGAAGAAATCAGCAACTGTCTCACTATCCTCCATCTGTAACAGCTCATATTGCCTCTTGAAGGTTTGAAGTTTCACTTCCTTCACCTTCTCTGCACCACCAAAAGATTGAGCCAGTTTATCCCATGCTTCCTTGGAACTATCACAATCCCCAACCTTCTCAAAGTTGTCAGGAGCTACACATTGATGGATTATGAACAGAGCCTTATAGTCTTTCTTCTTCAATTCATTGTTAGCTAGCTTATCTTCTTCTGTTGCCTTTCCTCCCAAGGTTGGAACACCATCTTCCACTAAATTCCACATATCTTGAAACCTGAACACTATCTTCATCTGCTTGCACCAGTTATCATAATTCTTGCTGGTCAAGATAGGCAAATTCATGGAAAAATGCCCATTAGAATGTAATGAAGACATGATTCTTGCACAAGAATCCTTACCCACTCACAGTTTCTTCCCAAGATCCTCAAACCAGGCTCTGATACCAATTGTTGGATATTGGTCCAGGTTTCACACACACAAACTCAATTGAAAATCAAACACTCATAAAGATACAATCTTGGAATTAAAATTGATCTCTTAACACAAAATGAATTTTCATACACACACTTTAATGGAGAAGAAAGGTAAAACACAGAGAGAGAGAGAGAGAGAGAGAGAGAGAGAGAGAGAGAGAGAGAGAGAGAGAGAGAGAGAGAGAGAGAGAGAGAGAGAGAGTGAGAGATTGAAGGAGAAAGATAGAATTTTATTCACAATTATTTACAACACATTTCACCTATATATACTTACTTCAAATACAAGTAAGTGATATAACAACAAACTAACCAACTCCTAACCACCACTAACTGTCACTAACTGTAACAACACAATTAGTAACTACCCTACACACTTCACCTAGCTGTAACAGTTGTGAATAACTGCCAAGCTCAACAAAACACATAGCTCGCCATGGCGACAGTAACGGCTCGCCATGGCAGGTAGTTGGCGAGATACAACAGAAAGCTAACACTACAAGCAACAATTAAATTACACTTTTAACACCAAAGAGGTTTGCACAATATTAAGCTTGAATTTTCACTACATAGAACTCGTTGTTGAGTATGGCTTACGGTTATTAACGAGTGTATAGAGTCAATCGAATGGAGTAAGAGAGATCACCATTTAATTAATTTTATCTAAATTTTTATTGTACTTGTCAATTTACATACACCTTCAAAATTCGATCTCAGTTCACATGTTTGAAGACCAAAAAGTTTCCGTAATTGAAAATTGTCCATAAGCTCCAATTATTTTACACAAAAACAATATGAAGAAAAAAATTTCCAACCAAAATGGGGGTCATGAAACCCCTTATTGGACCCACAAAAACAAGAAATAATGGGGGTCATGAAACCCCTTATTGGACCCACAAAAACAAGAAATATAATAAAGTGAAGCCAAAGAAATGTTCTCACAATAAGGGACCCATAATTAAGATGTTAATTTAATTGATCTATTAAAAGGGCGACCAGGGGTGTAGAGGGGATATGATTCATAGATAATGTTATACTTTTTCTAATGTTAAATATAAGAAAATATTTACTTTCTAGATACATTAAAAGTTGGATATGTATCAGCTAGTCTATATTATAAATTAAATAAATTAATTTTTCAATGCATTTAGTCTATGTTAAATGCGGTTGACTTTTTTTCTTCTTTAACATGTCATAATTTATTTTATTCAACTATTAAATAATATTATTTTTTATTTGTACAACATGTAAAGTATTTTATTCAAACCGATTATGCTTTTAGTGTAATATATTTGATAAATTTGATAAATATGTTGATCAACTTAATGATTTTATGCCGTCGATCCCGTTAGGTTTCTAATATTTTCGTTGTTGTATTGTTTGTCAAAGTGAAAATTTGGAACTGATGTTTTTAATATTAATTTTGAAAATGACAATTGTTATTCAATTTATACTTTAAGCTATTTAACTTATTTTTCTGTCGATTTTTTCCTATGAACTTATTAAATTTTATTTAAATGACAAAACAATTTTGTGCACCATCCGGCCCACCAAAGTTATTTTTAATCCATTGCTGCATTTAATCAATATATTTTAAATATCATTCTATATTTTTTAATCATATTATAATATAGAGCTAATTAAAAATTTATTTGATTTATGATTTTCTATGGGATGATGTATAATAAAACAATCACAATTTTATCTATAAGTGTGACAACTATAAGTCAATCAATTCATGAATATGATATTTGAAATTTTTACCCTAAAACAACTATCTTTGTACTTTTATTTTGCGAAGTGGTAACTTTGTGCTTTATCTATTTGGTCTTTAATTTACCCCCAAACCAACCACTTTTGAACTTTTTTTTTTTTTTTTTTTTTTAATTTATAGGAGAATCTTATACTCATATATTACTTTTAATATGGGAGCCTATTTTTTTATTTTTTTTTAATTTATAATACGAGGACTATATTTATACTCATATTAATAAGGGACGCTGTTTTATTTTTTAATTTATACAATACATATATTTGTACTCATACATCAATACGGGAACTTATATTTACACGAGACATATATTTTTAGTCATATATTAATACAAAGCCTTTTTATTTTATTTTGATGTATATGCGACATATATTTATAGTCATATATGAATATGAGGTCCTATTTATATTCAATATTTGTACTCTAGAGTCGTATTTATACTCACGTATTAATAGAAAACATATTTTTTAAACAAGTTTTCCGGGGATCTATATTTATATTCATCTATTAATAAATAGGTTTTTTTTTTTTTTATAATCTATACGAGACCTATATTTATATTCATACTTTAATATATGGTTTATTTTTTGTAATTTATACGGGACATAAATTTATATTCATATTAATTTGAGTGATTTTTTTGTAATTTATACGGGACATATATTTATACCCATATTTTAATACAAGATTTTTTTTTTTTTTGTAATTGCTGCAGGGACATATATTTATACACATATAATATAAATTATTATTTTTTAATTTATATGAACCCTATATTTATACTCACAAATTAATACTATGTGACTTATTTCTTTGTAACTTATATGTATGTGAACCTATATTTGTACTCATATATTAATTTAAAGATTATTTTTATAATTTATAATTATATGGGAAACTGCAATATCATATATTAATAGAGGAGCCAATATATATATATTTTTTAATTTATATGCTGCAAGTATATTATAACTTTATATATATATATATATATATATATATATATATATATATATATATATATATATATATATATATATATATATATATATATATTAATACATAAAATACTATTTTAGTAATTTATATATACGGGGTACTATATAAATAGTGTTTATTGTGTGACGAATTCACGTTAAGACTTCAAATCATATGTGATTTTTTAACACTTTTTGTCATATTAAATATTTTTAAAATTTAACACAATTACGACCTACTCCCTTCGATTTTTTCAAAATTGTCTATATCGTTTATCGATTCAATCAATGGACCAATCTGATTTTTAAAATATTAAATATTACTATTAGCTTTTGTGTTTATTTTGAGTTTATTCTAAAATTTATGTTAACTTATATATATATATATATATATATAACTGTAAATTAACCTTAAATTTTTATTTAAATTTTATAGGTATTTTATTTCCCGTGCTTGGCACGGGCTCATACACTAGTATAAGAAAATATTTACTTTCTAGATACATTAAAAGTTGGATATGTATCAGCTAGTCTATATTATAAATTAAATTAATTAATTTTTCAATGTATTTAAAAAATAAACATTTTTTTTTTCAATCGGGATGGAGCTGAAACCACTTGATACCAGAACTGACTCCCAAACTAAAATCAATTGATAGTGAAAACCAAA
The DNA here is from genome assembly GCA_954870985.1 of Trifolium fragiferum. Lineage (NCBI taxonomy): Eukaryota > Viridiplantae > Streptophyta > Magnoliopsida > Fabales > Fabaceae > Trifolium > Trifolium fragiferum. The sequence continues at coordinate 17,589,965 of OX940793.1, read as the reverse complement.
AAAAAAAAAAAAACATTTTTTTTTTATATTAAGGACTTGAGGAAGTTTGAACGATAGTAACCGCATAATAGTGTGAATGGAGTGAATCCATTTCCTGGTTAGCCTGCATGTTTTACTAATGTGATTTAGGAAACCAAAGTTGCCTTATTTTGAGAATGTTTTAATATATATGCTATTATGGCTTGCTAATCACTCATTTCTCATTAATAATTTTCACTCCATCATGTGATGGCTTTAAGGTAGTTTAAGTAATTAAATTCAAAAGAGAATCAAATCTTAATAAGATTTGTCTAAGTGGCCTTCTTGTGTCTCTATCTTCTAACAATTGTCCTTGTTCTCTGCTTCCAATGAAAAGAAAAATTAAACAATAGTACAAAATGAATCATTATAACTATTGTTCCCTAATTAATAAAGAACATAATAAAATAATAATAAGTCTCGGTTACAAAAAAAGTTTTTAGGGGCCGAGCTCATAATTTTGTACCCTTTTATTCAATGTGTAATCTATGGCATTGTGACAAATATATGCAGCTTCTAAAACAAGCACTTAACTAAATGAATTGAACAATGTAAGCAACATTAAGGAATAGAAAAGCTAGTTGGTTGGTAGAGATGTCCCATATGAGACCCACTCACACACTTTGGTCTTTAAAGAAACAAACATAGAAGGAAGACAGACATGAAGGTCCCCCTTTGGTTTCATTGTATTTGTAAATTAAAGGGACATCACATGGCATCTTTTATTTGTTATTTTCCAGCACCCTTTTTCTCTTTTTGTTCATGGATTTTGCACTCTAAACCATCATTGAACGTAAGCTTAATTATAACCTTTGATGATTGGTTAATCATAACTCTAATCTCAACAATTCTTTTCAATGTTTTGATCTATAAATGAGCACTTTCTTTTGCTCCTTCAATCGCTTGACTCCTTAAGAATCTAATGTATTAAAGCTATAAATGAGTATTTTCTTTTACCAGTCCCGCGTGAACCCAAAAGTGTGATAGGGATATAGTAGAGACAAAATGATGTTGGAACAAAGTTGGTTCTAATATAACCCAATTATGTTTTGATGATAACAATAGTATTAATATACAATAAGAATTACTGATAATTTACTCTAGTGTGCAGATATATAAGTTAAAATTTTATATACACTAGAAAGTGAAGTTCTGATTGATATTTTTTAAAAGCGTCCTCAGAAACTGGGAAAAGCAAGTTCTGAGTCATGACACCAGAAGCTATGTCACCAGAAGTTGCAAGTCAAAGTCAATCAGAAGCTACTCTCGTCAGAACCTGAGTTGGAAACTCAAAATTCTGATGACGATGGAAACAACAGAATTTTGTCAGAAGAACATTCTATTCTCTAACGACTATCATCTATTTGGCAAAATTCAGAATGACAGAAGAAATCTTCATACAAGACCGTTATGCTCGTGATAATGACGTTTGTACTATTGTACTATATTCTTTTTCTGATATGGGCGAATATTCGAAATCAAGGATCAAGAATTCATCCTTTACTTGATTTGGATAAGCACGTCTCAAGAAGAAAAATAGTACAGTACTATTTAGTTGTTTTCATCATGTCTACTCAAATTCAAACGCTCCACCATCATCTATAAAAGGAGGAAGAATTTGAAGAAATAGACAACAACACAACTACGAACAAAAGCGCTGTTACTCTGCTAAATTCAAAAGAGCATTATAACTTTGAGAAATACAACTTGAGCTTATATCAAAATTCAAGACAAACAGTTTTCAACTTCTAATTAGTCAGTTGTTGAACCTTAGTTTTCTTTTATTAGAATTCTAAGATAAGTCTTATTTTTAAGAGTTGTATTATTTTGTTCAGAACTCTGATACTGTTTATCATAAGTTCAAACATTGTTTATTTAACTTTGTAAGAAGTCTTTTGCTTGTGTGCTTGAGCATTTTGGAAGTCTCTTGAAATGTGTTACTTGAGCATTGGAAGTCTCTTGCTGTGTATTTGAGCAATTGTAATCTTGTGTGATTATAGTGAAATCCCTTGGAAGTGCAAGGGGACTGGAGTACTCTCGGTTTGTGAGGGGAACCATTATAAAAATTATGTGTGTTCATCTCTCTTCTCTCATCTCCTTTACTGTTTCATTACGCCCAGAAGTTATTGTGTTTTGATTATTCCGCTGCAAGTTCTGATAAGTTGAAAGACTTTGAAGAAGTTTTCAAAAACTCTTAAAACACAATTCAACGCCCCTTCTTATGTTTTTCACACCTTCAAATGAGACCTCTCTATCAACCTCTCATAAATCCAATATTATTGAAAATTCAAAGAAATTCAAAATCAATCGAAAGTCAGATTGAGGAATGATCAATCAACGGGACTGAGCACCACGAGCACAAGAATCACCAAAAAATCAACGAGCACATTAGCACAGCGAACAACAACTACGGTCAACACGAAGTATCTATGCACCTAGCCCTTTCAAACATTATCAGATCGGCGAATCAGGTCTTGATGGACCTGGATCATGGGAAGCAATGAAAAGAACAAAACAACGCACAAAAATTGGATTTAGAGGCATATTTCCCTCGGTCCAATGAATACAAAGACCAGAAGTCTTGAAATCATCGTTCTCATTGCTTGGTCATTGCAATCGCCATTGCTCGATCAATAGTGTTAATCAGGATTATAACGAATCATCTGAAGGGTTACTAGTGCCTTGTCTTCTCTGGCAGTGCAACATAAATAATCGCTACCACCATTATGGAAACAAACGTAAGACTCGTAAATATCCCACGTTGAAGAAGAGATCTACCACCTTTGACTGGTAAACCAAAAAGCAAATAATAATAGCACGTCTACATTTGGTTCTTTCTAAATCACAATCTTATTATGTTGAGACCTAAAGCATGTAGCAACTAAAGTACCGACCAAAAACGCCAACAACTTTGGTTCACTGAAGAAATTGAATGACTGTCGCAGAAATATTATCTTCAAACTGTCAAACACTTAAAGATTAAATAACATGCTAGAAACACGCTGGTGGTTTAGCAAGTGAACAAATAACAACACCAATAAACAGCTAACTAAGTAAACCTTATTTTAGGACAGGGGACAAATATGAGAGTCAGAGAATCATACCTGAAGCAAAGGGGGGATGATTAGGTGAAGCCGGTCGAAAAGTGGTAGGGAGGTGGATGGTGGCACACCTCCACCATTATATAGAGAGATGAGAGCAAGGGGAAAATACATAAACATGTCAGAATTAGAAATGTCAAAATAATCATTCAATCTAATAATTTGGACACATAAAATGAAGATAGGGGCAACCTCTAGAGAGAAGAGAGTGCACCAGGAACCACATATTTTCACTCAATGGAGGGAAAAACCCTAACTTACCAAGGAAGTAACTCTCACAAAAGAGAGAAACAACGATTCAAATTGTTCATATATCTTTTTTTTTTTATCAAAAGAAATAACATTCCAAAAAAAAGACAACACTGACTAACATCTGAACCATTGTCTTTTTTTGAGCTATTAGCACATTAGGAGAAATTGTAATATAGTGTTCATATTTTGGCCCAATTAGCTCACTTAGCCCAAATAGAGTTTGCCTAAATGAATCCATAGTATTGTTGAATTTCAATCCATTTTAAACAATCATAATAGCCTTAGTTTTGTTTAAAAACAAAAAAGATCAGCGGTGTTAAAATAGCACAAATAATATATCAATCAAGTAATAATTTTTGACATGTTTATTTCAACTAATTTTGTCAAGAAAATTTATTTTAAATAGCTAACTATATACATATTTATGATTAAAATAACTTAATATAAAACATTTTCCTTATTGAGACGGGGTCCTGAGGTCTAATATTGAAACCACCACCTTTCAAATTAAAACTTAAGAAAGTAAGAGAAATAAAAATTGGGTCATGCTAACTAGTGCATCCGGACCCGGTGCACTAATTAAGGAATCAAAAAAGGAAAATTTTGTATTAAAAATTGTATTTTTTATACTTTAAAAATATTGACTACACAAACTCCAAATTAACCTTACTATATTAAGTTTTTTTTAACTAGTGCACCGGATGTACTATTTAGCATTTTCCATAAAAATTTAATAATCTAATTTTTCACATGGAAAAATAATCCATTTTCGTCCTTATTATATATAGCCTCCAACCCCTCCTTGTGCACATGCCCATTTAACCAAAACATACTCCAATTTAAAAATTAAAAAATACAAGAATGTTGTTTGTATACTCAAAATTCTCTTATGTAGTCAATAAATTCGTCTCCTCTCAATATGAATGCAATATTTTATTAAACAAGCCGAACTTTTTTCACTTAATAAAAAATTACATAAATATATAGTCTCAATTATTAATTTTGTCGTATAACAAGAATTCACCTTGTCCACCAACAATTTAATTTATTAATTTATTTAATAGAAAACAATATAGTACGTGTCTTTTGCCAGGTAGGTTGAAGTAACATTGAAAAAGAACGTAAATTACTATAACGAAACAGATCTTTGCACTATTTAGCAAGACGTGACAAGAAACAAAACGGGAAAAATCTAAACAGTAAAGACTTAAGTTCAAATAAACGAAATTTCACTATGGCCAAAATTAGGAATGTTAAAATTTACCGAACTTTAAATGTAAGGGTACCATACAAAGACAGACATACACTGATAGGTTTGACATTTGAAACTGTTCATTTGTATAATTAGGTAGCTATCTGTCAAAAGAGAAAAAAAAGGGGTAACTTTGGTGATATGTAAATAAGATTCATTTGCATTCACTAAAGAAAAATATAAATGTTTTTATTTGAAAATGAATATAAATAAGGCGCGGTGTGAATAAAAGAGTGATTTGTAAGTACTTTTGTAAGCAATCTTTGAGTCTTAAAACGCACACTAACTTTGATGAGTAAAGATTTCGATTCGTACTCATAAGTAGAAATCTTTGTAAGAACTGCTTTATGTGAAGCCCCGAATATGTGAACTTTTTCCCTATAGAAAAGGGGATGAGAGTATACCCTGCGCAAAGCAATGGATGAAAAATGTTTTCTATGAAAAAGAGAAATGAATTACTCTTTGCTTTTGCTCCTTCACATATGTATTAGCGAATCTCTACGATCAATTAACTTAAATTTGAGGCAAAAGATTATAAAAATGCACATATTGTGAATAAATGGATCCCTTGAGATATCTTATAGCATTATAAAATGATTTTATGATGAGGAGAGATAATGAAATGGTTTGTTTGAGTTGCTTAACAGCCCCTTAGTCCGGTGCTCGTGACGCGCTACATGACCTCCAACGTGTTGGGGGACCAAGCAGGGCATAGCTAGCGGCATAGGAGCCGACCCGATGTCAGCTGCTTCGTGCCGCACTGAAGTGATCCAATTAAGAGAGAGATAGAGAGCTAGAAGAGAGATGAAGATGAATGTGGAAGAGGAGGATTCAATTCCTCCTTTCTCAATGTTACGAGATAAATATATGATTTTTTTACAATAAATAAATATATGATTTAATCTTTAAAATTTTGTGATTTTTCAAGTGAGATGTTTCATAGGAATCAAACTTTTTTTTTTTTTTTTTTTTTTTTTTAAAATTCAAATTGCATATTTGTTCGTATAAACAATTCTTTTAAAGACATTCCTATAAATACATTGGTTAATTAATTTTACTCGTTATATTTTACCTAAAAAATTATTAGTATTATCCACAAGTTTTAACTCAACTGACAAAAACACTTAAATTGTTTGGTCAGATATCATCAACGAAGTTTGAACACGAGTTGTAAATTTTCAATACTTTTTATTTCATTTATTTGTAATTTTTTTAATTATTATTTCAATCAAACAAAATAAATCCATTAACTAAGTTATATAAAAAACAAACCTAGACAAGTCATTTAGATAAAACAATCTTTATCTCTTAAACCAATAAAGGTGGTTGAAAGTATTATAAAAGACAAGAACTCCATTTAACAATCAAACTTTTCTTATACTCAATATATGAAATTTAACTAGGACAAGTTAAACTATTTTTTGTGTGTGTAAAAAAAGGACAATTTTTTTTTTGTTAAAATGACAAAATTAAACTTTCATAACAAGTCATAATCTGATTTTATTTACATTTTTCTGCAGTTAGGATTATTTTTTAGATTAAATCCTCAAAACTAATTACTCTCTCTATTCTTATTTAGTAGCAAAAAATTTTTTTAAAATTTATTTAATAACTAATATATTTATTTTATAATACAAATCAAATACATTAATTATTCAATAAATTTGAAAAATTGACTTTTGCTTCTAATTAAAAATGAAAAGTGGTCCCATAAGCATAGCTCAATTGGCTGCAAATTATTGCAGAGACCGAAGTTGTGTTGCCTAGGTGTGGGTACGGTACCGGTACCCGATACGGGTACTGGTACGGGGTACGGCAATTTTTGAAAAACTAATGAACGTGTATAGTTATAAATTAAGGTACGGATATGTACCCGGTACTGATACGGGTATGTACCCGGTACCGGTACTCTTCCTCAAATGAAGTACCCGTGCATCATAGGACCGAAGTTCGAACTTTGATTCTTCCACTTATTCACTTTTAAAGATGAAATTCTAGCCACTGAGAAAAAAAAAATAGAAAGTGATATTAATTAATTAATGGGTAAAATATGTTTTCAGTCCCTAGTTTTACGGTGAGTTTTGGTTTTCGTCCCTATATTTTAAAATCACTCTTTTTCGTCCCTACTTAATTTTGTGTTTTGGTTTTAGTCCTGAATGTCCATGCGGACGTGTCATAGTGGATCTTTTTGACATGTGGCATCCTACATGGACTGCCACATCATTTAATAATAAATTTTTTTAAAACAAAAATTTAACTTTTTTTTTTAAAAAAACCTTTTTATTTTTTTTGTAGTAACTAAAAAATTAGATGACTGATGAACTAAAAAATACATTTTTTATTTAAATATGATCAATTATTATTTTTAAAAATAAAAATATTTTTTTTAAAAAAAATTATAAAAAAAAACCTTTTTAAATTTTATTAATTTTTTTTTTTGTAATAACTAAAAAATTAGATGGCTGATAAACTTTAAAAAAATATTATTTAAATCAAAACGAGTTAATAATTAATTTTAAAATCTTACAAAAAAAATTTAATTCCTTAGTTAAAAAATGAGTTAATAATTCCTTTTTTTTGTAAGATTTTAAAAGTAATTATTAACTCATTTTTATTTAAATAAAAAAAGTGTTTTTTAGTTCATCAGTCATCTAATTTTTTAGTTACTACAAAAAAATTAATAAAAAATTAAAAAGGTTTTTTTATAAAAAAAATTTAAATTTTTGTTTTAAAAAAAATTATTTTTAAATGACGTGGAAGTCCATGTAGGATGCCACATGTCAAAAAGTTCCACTGTGGCACATCCACGTGGACATTCGGGACTAAAACCAAAACACAAAATTAAGTAGAGACGAAAAAGAGTGATTTTAAAATATACGGACAAAAAACAAAACTAACTATAAAAATAGGAACTGAAAACATATTTTACCCTTAATTAATTATATACCAAAAAAGTAGTAGCTTACTAGTACTTCCCAAAAAAGCGCAACCCCAACCGTTACCGTACACCCTCACATTCACCCCAAACACCGTAATTTCCACACTGTCCTCTCACAGAAATCAATTAAATGCAGGCGACATTTCCGTTTGGTAACACTGTAACAGAGTTTATAAACGTCCGATAAACATCAAACAGTTTAAAAAAAGCAAATTTAATATTTATTTAATAATTCCAAAATTATTGTCTTTAAATCATATCCGTACAATCCTAATCAAACAGTAACAAATACCTGACTGCATAACTGCGTGAGATTATGATTGTACCTAATCTAATTCCCTCTTCTCAGTTCTCACACACACTTTCTTTCTTTCTACTTGTGTATTCTATTCTTCTTTCTATCACATTCACTAACTCACTCCTTTCTCAATCTTCCATAATCATTTTCTTCAATTTCAATTTCACACACTTTTCTTCAATTTCAAATCCTCTTTTTCTAGGGTTAGGGTTTCCACATTCTCATGTAAACCCTATCTTCACGATCCATTTCCGATGGGTAACTGCTGCAGATCTCCGGCCGCCGTCGCTCGTGAAGATGTCAAATCAAGTTTCTCAAACCACGATCACGCAAAACGAATCAACAACGAAAACCACAACACAAACAAAAAAACTCCACCTCCGGTCACCGTACTCGGCGGCGCAGCCAAAGACAACATGGAAGAACGTTACCTCGTTGACCGTGAACTCGGTCGTGGCGAGTTCGGTGTAACTTATCTCTGCATCGATCGTGATACTAGAGAGCTTCTTGCTTGTAAGAGTATTTCCAAAAGGAAACTTCGTACTGCTGTTGATATTGATGATGTGAGACGTGAAGTTGCTATTATGCGTCATTTACCTAAGAGTTCGAGTATTGTTACTCTTCGTGAAGCTTGTGAAGATGATAATGCTGTTCATCTTGTTATGGAGCTTTGTGAAGGTGGTGAGCTTTTTGATCGGATTGTTGCTAGAGGTCATTATACTGAACGTGCTGCTGCTGCGGTTGCGAAGACTATTGTTGAGGTTGTTCAGCTTTGTCATAAACATGGTGTGATTCATCGTGATCTTAAGCCCGAGAATTTCTTGTTTGCTAATAAGAAGGAGAATTCGCCTCTTAAGGCTATTGATTTTGGGCTTTCTATATTCTTCAAGCCAGGTACGGAAATGAATCTGAGGTGTTTGGGGATAGATTATTTGAGTGAGTTTGGTTTGAAATTAGAAATTGCTTATTTTTGAAATTCTTAATTGTAGTAGCTAGTTTTTTAGGGTTTATTGTTGAAATTTATGCTTGATTTTTAATGAATGCTGCAATTGGTTGGTGGGTCTAGTGTTTGTGATGTCCGAGATGGCTGTGTAGTCTGGCATGTTGGATAGGATTAGGTTTTATACGGTCTACATTTTGCATCTGCCAAGTAAAAGGGAAAGTGGGGTGATTTGTTGGTATTTTCACAAGCTTAATTGTCCTACCTGTCTTTAAAAGTCCAGATTTTGAACTTGATAACTTTGATTGGAATACCTTGGGAATGTGAAGTCCGCCTTTGATCTGGGTCTAATGCGATATGATAAATTAGCAACTCTTTGCAGTTGCCAGTTGCTTTGTTTCTGTGTTAGATTAAGCTTATATATTTGTTAGTCCAAATGTAGCATTTCTTTTTAACTTCACTTCCCTGCAAAACTTTTTGCGATGCAAAGCATAAAGTGTGGCCCTTAATGCAGCTGATGTAGGAGTTGACACAGTTGATTTAGATCTGTGATAAATAACAGTAACGTTGCATTTTCATTAGCTGTTCTAGGGTTCTGTTATGATTGCTATTGTTAGAATTTGTTAAAGTTGTCGGTGGGCTTGTACTAGCAGGGTTATCACTTTACATAATTAGAGTTTATTAGAGTTCAGTTGAGTAAAATAAACTGGTGTTTAAGAAAGAAACATGTCATTTCTCACAGCATGTGAGTGGCTTTGGTTCCATTTTTTATTGCAACCAGCGCGGCAGAACTTGAGGACTACCCTTTGACAGTGGTTGACATTATTTGGTCAGTGACTTTATGGCAATGTTTGATTGTTGAATTGTTGTTCCGGCTTGATTTGTCATGTTTGGTTGTCTAGCTTTGGAGTAGTTTTATGTAGCCTAGATTAAGGTTTTGGTTTGAGGACATTGTACCCTTTCAGATGTTGAGGTGGTTGCTTGGGATAAGGGTTGAAAAACTTCAAAAACTATCTTATTTGCTTGGGAAGCATGCTAAGTAGAATCTAGGAGATATTTGGCAACAACAACATTGCCAAGATCTATGATTCAGGGTTGGGGGAAGGTGCTGGTTTTCCTATTTGCTGTGTGGAGATGGGTTGGTATTCTTTGTTATATAGTTTATACAATTTGACACTTATCAAAGTAAATCCTTTGTAAGCTTCAGCTGCAGGTGGAGGGAAGTGTTAGAATACATTAGGGTTATTTTTAATGGGATTGTGCTTGTGCCAGAAGAAATAGTACTTTACCGAATTTCTAATGTAAATTGATGTGTGTTTCTATCTTTAATTGATCATTATAAATTGAAATAAAAAATGTAGTACATTAACATTATGGTATCTTTATTTCGTAATCATATTATATGCACATCAACTGTATGTCATTTTATTGTAGAGAAGCCCATGTTCCACATTGCCTAAAGATATAGCCCAAATAAATTTTATAAGACTTGAGCAGTCCTCCCCTTATAAGTCGATTTTGTATTGAGTTAGGTCCAAAATCTAAGATGGTATAAGAATCTATCATTGATCCGTTGTTGGACCATCTGTTTTATCCACGCACTAAGCCCAATAATCTTGGGGGTGAGGGGTTGTATTAGAGAAACGGCTAAGTCACAAATTGCTTAAAGAACAAAAATATGTAATGTTTTTTTGCCACCAATTAAATTTTTCACAAAACTCTAGTACTTAAATTGAGAAAAAATTAGTTTACTGATCTCAAGTCTCACCAGTAAAAATAGGCAGTAGCAGTTTGTAAACAAATGATTTCACAAATGGAAGTTGTATTATGAAAGCAATTTCTTTCTCCAAATTCTCCTTTTTTTTTTCTGTGACAAAAACTTCTCTTCCAATAACTATGAAAGTCTTCAACCAGTCCATTCATCCTCAGTTCACGATTCTTACTCAGTTCTCTTCTCATCCTATAGTGGTTGGTGCAGGAATGTAACTGCTTCCCTTTTCTTGCTCTGCTAGATCCATCAATTCTCTTTTCTTCATATAGTAATTTGTGCAGGAATTAAACTGCTTCCCTTTTCTTGCTCTGCTAGATCAATCAATGAAGATGAAGGATTTTGTTCTCTTCTTATTTTCACTTTTCCTCAAGGTGCGATTAACTTTTGGGTTCACTCAAATTTCTGGTTTTTAAGTAATTTTTTCGGAAGAGTTTCTATATTGTTTTTGCAAGGTTTCTCTTTATTTACTATACTTCTCATTTAATATTTGTTCAATAATTATAATTTGTAAGAGAAGAAATTGATTTCTATGACTGGTTGGCATAACAATTTTTTCAGCATTGCAATCCCCCACCCCCCAAAAAAAAAATTTGGTATTGCAAACATTTTTAACATTTAACAAAATAGCCCAATTTTTTCAATAAATCTTCAAAACTATTTTGAAAACAAAATCGTTGTGGGTATTAATGATTCTCCTAGCCCAATTACTATTTGGATTATCTGAACCCAGAAGGTCAACTATTTTGGTGTTAATTATTGAGATGAGATGAGTTAATCTTCACTAATTTGTTTGAGTTAATCCACTACACACAATATTTACTACTTTAATACCGAGAAGGATTCGAAGTACATTAAAAAGGAAACTAACAAAGCAAGGAAGCTTATTATATCATATGAAAGCAATAAAACGTAATATATATGTAACTATAATAGACTGTACTCTCCTTAAATTGAAGATACTTTCCAGCAGTTACATTGTATATCAATTGAAAGTTAAGACAAACCAAACACCCTCTAATATAAAGCGTATTTTCTTGCAAAACAGAGCCGTTCTGCTTTCTTCAGCACTACAGACATTAAATTAGGTTGGGCATATTCATCTTATAGAACACTGTTTTACTTTCCCTATTCATGTTTCAACACTATGCTTAAATCTCTTTTCGTTGCTTACTGTATCTGACTTATTTTCCCTAATTTTCTTGTGGGTAATATTCAAATTTCCAGGTGAGAAATTCTCAGAAATTGTTGGAAGTCCATATTATATGGCTCCAGAGGTGCTCAAGCGGAACTATGGACCTGAAATAGATATATGGAGTGCAGGAGTGATACTCTATATCTTATTGTGTGGTGTTCCCCCATTTTGGGCTGGTAATTATATTTATAAATCTGTATATTTTTATAATGCTATGTATGCATGCCCTCATCTACATGTGCACGTGTGCATACTCTATATCTATTTCTGTGGTGTTCCTCCATTTTGGGAGGGTAATTACATACATAAATCTATGTATTCTTAGAATGCTATTTATTTATGTATGCTCTCCTCTACATGTGCATGAGCATCTGCGAACATTCATGTGTGCCCATGTTTTCTTCATTTTTTCTATTTGTTTTAGTTTGAGTGAGGCTGAAGCATACTAATGCTTGTTTGCCTCATTGATTATTTGAAAACTTGTGTTTTCTTTTAGTTCGTGTCTATTACTTGTCTTGTGTTTTTGAACTTGGATTTATATTATTATTATTTCATCAGCTCATACAAAATCCTAATGCAGAATCTGAGCAAGGAGTTGCACAGGCTATTCTTCGAGGGCTTATAGATTTCAAACGGGAACCTTGGCCCAGTATTTCTGAAAGTGCTAAAAGTCTTGTTAAGCAAATGTTAGAACCAGACCCTAAGCTTCGATTAACGGCCAAACAAGTGCTTGGTATGTTCACGACTTTCCATGGTCATAATATTCAAAAAATCAGCTGCATGCTGTAAGTTTCAGCGCTGAAATAATTTAGTGATGTTTGTTTTCTATGTTTTAAAAAGACATCATGTGATGAAGTCTCAAAAGCATTGTGGGTTTTAATAGTTAATCTATTTTAGTACCTAGACTTTATTGATGACAATTTTTACTGTATCTTATTTATATGTTCTCCCGACTTTTTCCTTTGTGTCTCTGTTTTCTTTAACAAAAACTTAAATAGTGTAACAGAGTGGATGGTTGAAGGAGATGGGTCTATGATTGTACACATTACTGTAATAAATAATAATTATAAATTATTTGTGTTGATTATCTTAAGGATTTTTCTCAATAAATTCATGAGCTTCATGATGTTTTCCTTTTCTTGTCTTGCAGAGCATCCCTGGCTCCAAAATGCTAAGAAGGCTCCAAATGTTCCTCTTGGAGATGTTGTCAAGTCAAGGCTTAAGCAATTCTCAATGATGAATCGATTCAAAAGAAAAGCCCTTAGGGTTGGTTCACTGCATCTAGAGATATATTTACCAAGTGCATTTTATTTTATATTATAACTAAGATTGTACTGTTGAAAACAGGTCATTGCTGATTTCTTATCCAATGAAGAAGTTGAAGATATCAAAGAGTTGTTTAAGAAGATGGATACTGATAATGATGGTATTGTTTCCATTGAAGAACTAAAAGCTGGATTCCGAAACTTTGAATCTCAACTTGCTGAGCCTGAAATACAAATGTTTATTGAAGCTGTGAGTATGGTCAATTCTAGTGTGGAAACTACCCTGAGTCATAAAGTTTAACGTTCCAGCATGAAATTGTTCTTGGCTTCTTATTTTGTCTTATCATCATATTTTGTTAAAACCAGGTAGATAATAATGGTAGTAAGGGAACACTAGACTACGGAGAATTTGTTGCCATTTCCCTTCATTTAAAAAGGATGGCTAATGATGAGCATCTTCACAAGGCCTTCTCCTATTTTGACAAGGATGGGAATGGATTTATTGAACCGGATGAGCTACGGACTGCCTTGATGGAAGATGGAACTGATGACTGTACAGATGTAGCAAATGATATTTTCCAAGAAGTAGACACAGACAAGGTGAATAGTCAATAATTTTTCTTTACATGTTGTAATTATTAGGGAATCTTGTCATCCTAAATTCTTGAACAAATTACAGGATGGACGAATCAGCTATGATGAATTTGTGTCTATGATGAAAACTGGAACGGATTGGAGAAAAGCTTCTCGGCATTACTCACGTGGGAGATTCAATAGCTTGAGCTTAAAGTTAATGAAAGACAGTTCTTTAAACTTAGGAAATGAGTAGATTTCCAAGTGTTTGCTTATATTCAATCTGTCTTTCCACATAGTGTAATAGTCCTTCTAAATCCTGGACTTGGCTTCTTTGTGATGATTATTTGGTTCCTTGTTAGATAGGGTCCTTTTCACCTGGTGTTGTCCGAGTTACAAAGGAAGAGGTACGCCGAAGTATACACACCCTTTGTTACTTGTGTAAAACATGGTGCCTTGGAGTCAACAGCGGGACATGTATGATTCCAATCATTTTAACATCCCACCTTCTCTTCTGGTTTGAGAATATTGAATCAAAACTCTTTAGTGAGTCATAATGTTTATTGAGGTGTGAATATCTTGTAGTTTGTATTCTTGACTCAGATTTGGTCATTTTATTCTACCCTACTCTACTAATATTTTGGCCAGAGAATGGCAATGTATTCAAAGATATCTTATTGCTGCTTCTTGTAGGAGATTTCGGATGAGCCTGTGAGATGTACCGTTTTCTTGAATTATGTTTTTGCATGATGGTAAAGCCAATTATGTTATATTGTAAGATTGCCATTATCTAAGTACATAAGATTAAGAAGACAATCCCAAAAAAATAGTAGTATGCAAAATGTTTTACTCATGCAACATTATGCCATTAAAGCATTTTTAACACCAGGGGTTCAAGCTACACTGATTAGGAGCTGAATAATATAAAGGTTTGATTCGTAAACCTTTGGATTTTCAGTATGTGGTGTATGGAAATATCATTGACAGCAATGTGCTGTACTGGCCCTATAAGTTTCAAACTTGAAATGTCTCGAGATCGTCTTTGGTTTTAATAATTCTGCTCTTTTTTATTTTATTTCATAAGCAACTGTTAGTTGTTAGTACATATTGTTAGAGGATCGGGGAAATGTTAGTATCCTGGGATCAAATCCTAAACTCCTTAAATTCCTTCAATGATCCAACCGTTTACCACTAAATTACACCTTCAAGGACTTTCATAATTGGGCTTTGTTTTCCGATATAGTAATGCAGTTTCTCACCTAATAGAGGAATTCCCAGTAATACACAATTGTTGTCGGCCAACTATTCTCTAGCGTTTTTGAGGGAAAGTTAGAGTGACTTTGTTTCTATCTCTCCCCTCTTTTATCTTCTCTCTCATCTTTTTCCTCCAAAATTTATTTAAATTTTTAAACTTTCTCATTCTCTTTTTGTCTAAAGTCACATAAAGGTATAGAAGTAAAAGTTAGATTTTTTATTTTTTTTTCCATTATTGCCAATGGTCGCAGTTGAGGCAAAATTGTATCAACAGTCCTCGCCCTTTTCTTTTTCACGAACTAAAAGTAGTACATTATTTTAATAGAAAAAGTTAAAATTTGAACACTTCAAAACACTAATCAAATCTGTTTTCGAGTTTATTGAAAAAAATATTATCAATTGGCCTCATATTTAAAACATTACTCGTAGAAGTACAATTATATACGTTCCTTAAAACGAATGTGGGAGTAGGTTTAGTTTTATATGTTCACATACAGGCCAACCAAATTCTTGCTGCTTTGATTTACCACTTTTTTTTGTTTAACAATGCTTTACCACTCTTTTTTTACGTATATAAAATAACAAAGTCATTATAAACTCATACACATAAATAAGATAGTCGGAGTTCGAATTCCGATTATAACAGCCTGCTTAATTTTATAATACTTTACCACTTTTTTTTTGTCAAGTAGTTTAATGACTAAAAATTCAACTCTTAAGATGGATAAATGGAATAACCGGAGTTCTAACTTCGGCCCTACATATTTAATGCAACTGTTCTACCAATAGAACTAAATTCACTGGACAATATTTTACGACTTTTACTCACCATAAAAAAAGTGGGTTCCCTTTTAAATGTTTTATTTTTTATATAAAATTATAGTAATGCAACTGTCCTACCAACTGTCTTTTATATAATGCAACTGTCCTACCAACTGTCTTTTGTGAGTTTATTTGGATAATTATTCATGATATTATAGTAGATGGAGTGGAATAAAAATTTTACTTTCATGTGTTTTTCAAAAACATTAAGGTTACTTACTTGTCATTTTTGGTGGAACCAAAACTGCAATTAGTTGTCTTCCATTCAAGGTTGTTAAAATCGTGATTTAAAACGTAAAAACTATAGATTTTACGTTTTTAGGTAGTGATTTCGAGTTAAATCGTTGGTAGAATCATTTTCTGGTAAAATCGTGATATGAAACGATTTTAAACGATTTAAATCGTGATAAAATCTTTGAAATCGTGGTAAAATCGTTGGTTTTTAACTCTTTGTAACAATTTTACCTTATATATATATTTTTTCCCAATTTTTTTAAAAAAAGCCCAATTTCTTTTTTTTTTTTTTATGTTACTTTTTGATAATTTGGTGGGTAATTTATGTAGTTTGATCCAAATTTATGAATATTACATTTTATTACGGTGATTTAGTATATTTTAGCTTTAAAATTAAGTTGACATTTTAAGTTATTGATGCATTATAATATTACATAAGTATATATATGTCATGTATATAAAATTAATATTATTTTAATATATGATAAAATCGACGATTTTACGTTTCGATTCTACCTTTCAATTTTGTTAATGTGAAATCTCATTTTTGACAACTTACTTCCATTTGATCATTATCATGTTTATTGCACATTGAGTGTTGAATGGAAAGTAAAAATAATTTCTTGACAATCATGCACTACATTGAGTGTTGAATGGAAAGTAAAAATAATTTCATGACAATCATGCACTCTCAAAAAACATTTTTAACATATTTTCTTAATTTGGCAAGTTATATATGGATATGAATATTAACACGATGGCAAAGTTGGAAGATATCATTTGGATGAGAAAGTCTTCTATGAGCACAAACATAAATGAATAGTGTTTAGGCACACATACATAAAACATCACATCATTTGCTTTTATGAAAAATATTTAAAATTAAATTATTTAATTTTTTTTCTCTCTTCACTCATGTGAGTATGCCTAAACACTATACATTTATATTTGTGCCTATATTAAAATTTCTCTCATTTGGATATGGATGGAACTAGGGTTGATGGGACACATATTTCTCATCTTAATCCCACTTTGATCCCCATTAAAATTAAAATGTTGTGATCCACTTGTCCACGTTGCATGGTTTAGGATTGAACATATAAATTTAATTATAGTAATACATTTTCTGCTCTATACTCATTAACATTTTGAATTGCAAGGAATGAATACATTTATAATTTTATTTTGTACATTTGTCCACGTTGCATTTCTTTTTTTAATGGCTATAATTATAGTAGTTTAGAATTTCGATTAGTCTTTTCTAATTATTAACTTCATAAGTTGTCCCTCAAATGCTCGAAAGCTTTTTTTTTTTTTTTTTTTTTTTTTTTTCAGGTGGCCTAATGGCTAGAATGCTCGAAAGCTTTTTTAATAAGCTTGATAGATATTTTGGTCCCTGTATATTTATGAATTTTTTATATTAATTCTTGTATTTTATTTTGTTGTGAATAAGTCGCTGAATATATAAAATTTGTTGATTTTAGTCACTAAAGTCAAAATCCGCAGGTAAATCTATAGTTTTCGTGCGGATTTTCCTTCAGATTTTTCTGCAGATTTTGATTTTAAGAACTTAAACCAACAAATTTTGTACATTTATGGACTTATTTACAACAAAATAAAATATAGAGACTAAACAAAAAATTAAAAAACATACTGGGATCGAAAGATCTATTAAACCTTTTTAATACTATAATATTTTACATGCATATGATTTGATGGCATAAATACTGCAAAATATTAAGGGATAAATAAGAAAAGGGTCATGCTAAACAGTGTCAGACATTACCTCCTGACACTTGTAAAACATATAAGAAATAAGAAATAGAAATAAAAAATAATAAAGTTAATATTGATAAAATAATTTTTTATATTTTCGATGCATTGAATGAACAAGTTCCGAAATATAATTTCCATATTTATATGTTTAAGTAGTGTCTCCAGAATATTGTTTGGCATTTTCCATGTGAAAAACACCATTACTAATTTGAATGAAGTAGATTATTACTCAAATTTGCGGCTTATATAGCTCATCAATTTGATTCAAACTCAACTTCGCAAACTTCATTCAAATTGTGCAGTCATATTAAATTAAGAGTGAAATGTCAAATACTCTCTGTAATTTCAAAATTCATCAAATATCCTCCTGTAATTTCGAAATCGGCAAATCCCCCTGCAATTGTAAAATGGAAATCAAATACCCCCTTCAAATGGTGTTATTCTTACTGTTCATGTATTCTTCTGTTTCGACCACTTCACTGTAGTCACCGTCCCCGCCGATGTCTTCGGTGGCTCAATCGCTGAGTAAATCTCTCGGCTCGAGTTCAATCAACGGGATAACGACTTCTTTACGTAATTTGCAGCTCGGAAAATTGAAATTTATACCTTCTATGCTGGTTAATAGAAACATTTAACTGTGATCAATGAGATGGTGACTTTTTTACGTAATCTGCAACTCCAAAAATTGAAATCTTTCGGCTCGAGTTCGATCAACGAGAATTTATTGTTACAAAGCGGGGTATTTGATTGACATTTTACAATTGCAGGGGGTGTTTGCCTATTTCAAAATTGCAGGGGGTAATTGACGAACTTTGAAATTGCATGAGGTGTTTGACTATTTATTCATTAAATTAACTATTTAAAAATGATTTCAAACATTTGAATGAATTATAGTTACTACGTTTTAGACCGTCCAATTAAAAATAAAGGGTTGAAAATTTATACTATGTACAAATTATCAAAATTTAAATTGTTTAATCAAAAGCGTTAAATTATAGATGTATAAATGAGATTTACTACTGCAGCAAACTAGTGAATTCATGAATCTAGTTCCCCATAGTTATTATCTCAAACTTCTATAGTGTCGGCCAGACAAATCACCTGTATGAGTAGCTGCGTAATTTGCATCAACATTAGTAGCACAGTTTGAATAAAAACTGTTATTAGTTAAAAAAAAATAATTGAACGGGAAATATATTATTAATAATAATTAGGTCTTTACATCATATAGAGATCTGTAGAAGAAGAGTTACAAAATAAAAACGGCGTATATAAGCGAAACACACCAATGAAAATATCAAAACAGATATCACCTAATAGAGATTCACTTCTAATCTCATTCATAGGAAGACGCTTCTCAGTTTCCTAACCATCAGAGAAGACACTAATCTGACCCATACAATTGCCACTAGACACTAACTCCCAATTACGAATCAAAAGTGACCGATCCATCAGAATCTAAAAAATAGTTTCTTGAGTCAAAAGTAGGTGGGGCACCGATAGAAAGAGAATCTAGACATATAAGTCTCAGCTTGCAGACTGCCTCTTAATAGTCAACACCAACGCGGTAGAGGTCACCAGATATACAAAGTAATATGCAAATCTCAACAGACTTAGAAACCATCAGCGATTCAAAAAAAATCTTGCAAATTTCAACAGATTTAGAAACAGTCAGAAAATTAAGTATAAATAAAAAACTAATCATGCACGACATCAACCCCATATTGGCGGCACCAAATCCAACACCACCACATCAACATTTCAACACTTCACCATCACAACACCTCCACCCACTACCACCACCACGTCAACACCAATAACAAGGGGTGTACATGGGTTGGGCAAACTCAGCTAACCGACTCAAACCCACCTAATCCAACAAAAAAAGTGGGTTGGGTCGGGTTATTGGGTGTGTAATGAATTTCAAAATGAAAAATCCATAAAAATAACTGGGTTTCGGGTAAAACCCAATCCAGACCCAAAAAACCCACTGATCTACTGAATCGGTAATACTATAATTTTTTAAAATAATTTTCATATTAATATTAAATATTTTTCATTATTAAAAGAGAAAAGCTTCTAGTTTAATACTCAAATTTCCAAAATAAGTTGTATGTATGTTTATTCCAAATGACAAACTCATTACTCTTTGGTACATCACAATTTTAAAGCATTGTTTGATCATCTCGTGTCACTTTTTCACTTTTTTTGTCATTTAAAAGTAGCGGTGCAAAAAAATGGTGATGATATATCATTTTCAGATGCTAAAAAAATAGTGAAAATATGTTACACTATTTTTTGAGAAAATATAAAAGTTGAACCATTTTTTTTAAAAAAAGTATGATTATGCGTCATTTTGTCTATTAATATTAAAAAATAAATAAAAATATTTAAAATTTGGGTAACCCACAAAACACACACAATCCAACCGGAAATGAGTGGGTTTATCCAACCCGACCCAATATTAAAGTGGGTGGTTACTTTATTCAACCCAACCCGAAGTACCTTATATGGTTCGGGTTTTGATTTTGGCTAAACCCAACCTAAACCGGCCCATGTACGCCCCTGCCAAAAGAAGGTTTCTCTCCCCACCTCCCGTCGTTCTTTTTCATCCATCAAAAATTCAATTTTACCCTTGATTTTATCTCCGAAAACTTCGGTAAACGCGTACCGAAGTTTGTCGATATTGAAAAATAAGTGTTTTACATTGTTAAAAATTTCGGCACGCGTTTATCGAAGTTTTTTTACAAGGTTAAAAATAGAAACTCAGAAGTTGAAAAAGAAAGACGGAGGATGGGGAGAGAAACATGCCAAAAACCCACCTCAACACTAATAACGTCACCTAAATCAGTTTGGCTGCTTGGGCAACTAAATAGACAAAACCCAAACCTAATATTAGTGATGATACTGTGATTTAATGCATCATTTTCCTAGGTAGTAAGTAAGATGTGAAGCACTAGGATGGATATTGTAACCAGACCTCTAAAGTTAGGAAATAATTTATGGCTATTCATACCATCTAATTAATCATACAAAGTGATGTATATATAGTAACCGAATAATGGGTAACTCACTAATAGGTACTAGTATATATTAGTACGAGGTATCAAAATGGTAAACAAATTCACAATTGTCTTTTTTATTAAGTATTTTGGTTTTTAATCTGTTTTTAAATAGTCAATTTTATTCTTCAATATATTTTATATTAATTAATTTAGTCCAAAAAATTATTACTAAATGAGATACTAAGGATATATTTATAATTTTAGTACATGCAAAAGATCAATGTGATAACAAATTAAACTTTCAAAGAGCAAAATGATGTTTGTCCATAACAAATTCGAAGTGAACTTTTTACACTTTCTAAATAGTTAATTCAAAGATGTTAAAATCCTAAAAGTTGTATTTTACACTTTTGGACACTTCAATTTGAAAGTGTTAAAAGTTCTGAAAAATTTGAAGTGAACATTTTACACTGATCTGGTCATTCCATAGATGCAAAGAGTTCTGAAAATTGCATTTTTAATCCTCCAAATTGACCAATCCGAAGGTGCATAAAGTAAAAAAATTAAGTGCATATTTGATTTCTTATGTTATTTTAAGTTTAATTTAATTTGTCACGTTTGGAATTTTTTAAATTGATTCTTTACATTAGGTACTATTACATTAATAGTCCTTATAGTCAAATTTGTATATATTGCATACTGTAAGGTTATTTATACATTTCTTCAATTAAATCACACTAGAGAAATATTTTAAGGCCAATCTATAAACGGTATAGTGTGTGATTTGATAAATGTATGTGTAAAATAGCTTTTGAATGTGTATTAGTAAAATTTGCAACAATTGTGAAATAAATAAGGAAAATGCTAAACAGTGACTCGGGGCATTGGTTAAGGAGACAAATATAGTAATATAACATTGAAATTTGTGCAAACAACGCCTCGAAAGTATAGAAAGTGTGATTTTCAATTTAAAAATTTCTTTTTTTGGGTTCATTAACCAGTGCCCCAGGGGCACCGGTTAGCATGACCCAATAAATAAATATAAAAAAGAAGGCAGAATATATATATATATATATATATATATATATATATATATATATATATATATATATATATATATATATATATATATATAATAGTCCAAACCTATCACACATTTGTCCACAAACAAAGTATATAATAGTCCAAACCTATCACACATTATCATAAATTAACATCAACCTACTTTTGTCAAACTCGTGCTTAAGCTTATAATACACATGCACATTAAATATTCTAAGTGAAACCAATTTATTGCCAATTTCATTTTAATATATATCCATTAATCCATTTTGACTTTTAACAAAATGTGACATATAATAGGCTAATACGTTTGCTTACCGTGTTCACGTGTTATTGCGAATTTTCCATACATTTATATCTTTCTTTATCTTAATAGGAATATAGGATTCTATACCAGTGCTGTTTTGTCACACAAAAATAGCATTATGCACTACATATTTTTGCTGGTTCTATTAGCATAGTGTTTTAGATATTCAAGTCAAATTTATGGTGAAATTGTCTCTTGAATTTGTCTGTACCATTGTATTTTGTATTTGATGATACAATAATGTTTGGTTATTATTTATTTTTTATCAGTGGCTAGAAATTTACACTTTAAGATGAATAAGAGAATTCTTGAGCTTAATACTATTCGAAATTTTCTGATTTTCTACGGATTTTTTTATGGATTTGGATAAAAATTTCGCAGGAAACACGTTTTTTGCAAAATTTCCTGCGGATTTGGATTCCCAGCTAGCGAACCTTCGTAGGTAATTGGTTCATGCGGTTTTTTAATCCTCACAAAATTTTTCTGCAGAATTTTCTGCCAAAATTAAAAATTAATCCGCGGAAAACTTTTCTGCAACAAATCCGTAGGTAATTCCGCAGTAAATACCGCAGAAAATTCCACAAGAACCTCTACTGAATTTTTTAATGATATTCTGCTATTTTTTGTGAGAATTTTTTTTATCGAACATCAAAATGAATATTAAAAAATCATTTAATTAAACATTAAAATCAAGTCAATATAAAAATCCCAACAATAAATAGTCTAAAGACAAATTCCAAAATGAGATCAAAATACAATCAATCAATAATAATAAGTAGGCCTTACATCTACAAGTTCATCAAATACCGAAAGCATGTAACAAAATTACATCTTTAAGTTAAGCTAAAAAGCGTTACTCTTTAACTCCTATAAATAAAATGCCTCATACAACGCAATAGCATTTCATGCGAGCAAAATTACAAACAGCCAAATTCATAAAATTACATTATTCCCTCCGACCCTATATATATAGGGGGTTGCTAACATAATCCCACCTAAAAACATGTGGGAATATGTTAGCAAGCCAACTCTCCCTATATATTTACTTAAAAGCCAAATATAACCATACAAACTAACATAAGTCATAAAGTTAGTTTTGTAAATTTATATTTTATTCTAATTTCAAAACAAAATATTAAGAACATTGTTCCTTAATTTTAATAAATGTCTCATGATTAATAACTAACATTGTTTCTCATGGTTTTCTATTACCATCATGGAAAAAACAACACTCATTATATGTTTTGATCAAAACACCCATAATTAATACTAATAATATGCAAAGAACAGATACAATTTTTTAAAGTATATAATGTCACGCCTAATTTGAGAAAAAATTAATCTATATATATGTTTTTTATTAAAAATAATTTCCGATGATTTTACCATAAAAAATATTTTAAAGTATCTTGAAGATTGATTTGTAAAAAAATCCATAAGAAACATTATATTTTTTGTATTAAAATGGTTTCCTACGGCTTATTTCAAAGGTAAATTCGTAGAAAAAACAACGTAAATCTATAGGAAATAAAAAATATATTTTAAAGTTTCTTATGGATTATTTCGAAGGTAAATTCGTAGGAAAGACAACGTAAATCTTGAAAGGTTTGCCGGCTATCAAGTCTCGATACGCGACACAATACTGATACGATATGATATGGATATGCCGATACAGAAACTTTTTAAAAAATCTCTATCCGATACTGTCGCGATACGTTATTTAAATATTAAATTTAAAATTAAATATATAAATGCACAATATATAAACATGACTAAAATCAATAATATTAATAATGATAATTTTTTTAAAGACAAAAAATTATTATTATTATTATTATTATTATTATTATTATTATTATTATTATTATTATTATTATTATTATTATTATTAAACAAATGATAAAGAGTGCGCCCCTTAAATAGTAACTTTGTATATAATTTTTATAAAAATATATAAAGTCAACGTTTTGAAAATTGTGATGTTTAACTTTTTGATTAAAAAATTTCTTTAAATAGTATGCTTAAAGAGTACATCGGGTAAACTTGTTAGCAAGAACGTACAAACAAGCCAATAAACTTGCACAAGAGCAAAACAGTTTGAGGCTCAACATACAAGAATCAAAATAAAGATTTAACCGATACTTTTTCGATACGGGTATCAGGACGTATCCGACGCGTATCGAATATTTTTTTTTATTTAAAAATAAAGATTTAACCGATACTTTTCCGATACGAGTATCGAGATGATCGGACGAGTATCAGTATCAGGGCCTATATGTAATAAGTTACATATGTTACATTTTCAATAAATTTAAACAATTAATTTTTTTTATATGTATATAAAATCAGAAGGAGTATAAAGACTGCTTTTGAACTTTGATCGTTGAATTGAACCTAACAAGTGACAATGAAAATGTTTTGTCCCAAATCGAATGTGCATGTCACACCACACATTTGGTAGTTGTCACGCACGTGATAAATGATCAACACTTAAGGATGAATATCAAATTCGATTTTATCAGATCATGCTCGGGGATCAATGAAAAATAAAATAAAGATGAAATTTTTTTTTAACAATTGAAAATGAAATATTTATTAATAATTTTTTTTCCATTTAACAAAAGTGTGCCAAAAAGACTACAAGAGTCTACCTATACATGAAACTAAGACAATCGTAAACCATAGCTACACGGTTTATATACGCCCAAATACGTAAACGAAACTCATCCACCAGGTATGATAATTAGAAACTAAACTACTATTTGTTGTCTTCAATCACCAGTAAAAGTAAAGCTTGACCTTGTCCAACAATTGAGATAAGGAATATTCTGAATTTTTGAATAGACGTTGGTTTCTTTCGTTCCAAATAACTCACACACATAAGAGACAGATAAGCTGAAGGAAGGAGCAACACGCTCTGAATTCGCCAGCTGAGAAAGTAAACTTGATAAAATGTTTAACCAGATTTTGAAGACCATCGATGAAAAATCAATTCACGCCTTAACTGATGTCCAAAAAGAGCCAAATGTATTGCAGAAGAGAAATAAATGCCGAACTGACTCCACATCGCCACATCCGGCCACATAAGACTGAATATCTGGAGGGATGATGCCCCGAGTACTGACAAAATTATGTTGGAGAGAGATAATAATTTTTATATTCGAAAATAAGATGGATATTTTTGTATTTTTTATAGTTGTACTGTGGATAAAAAGTTGTCATGTGGTTTCGTGGGGGACAACAAATTTTATTTTTATCATGTCCCCTACTACCTCTTTTGTCTAGTCTCATAACCAGTTTATGAATCAAACAAAATACAACAAAAGTTGTTCAGTCTAGTACTCTGTCTTTTTATTAGCAAATCAAACACATCCTACAAAATAAATGGTCCATTGGAAATCATTTGACAGTGGGTGATTTTTAAATTCGACAGTGAAACATTAGTAAAGCTAATTAGGGAAAGCAAGGAGAGTATATTGTATCGGGGAGAGGTGGTTCAGCAAATTAGGGTCCTTTTGGGAATGTTTAGTTTGCTAAAATAGATCATAAGTATTAGGAAATAATCGGTTTGCTCACCTTTTAGCTCAAGGTGCTCGATGTAATGAAATTTTTTCTTAGACTCTTCAATATGTTCATGATCTTATTTGATCAGAATGATCATGGCCGGGAAATGTCTTTTTGCACGGTGGTTGCGAGGGGATATACCTACAAGACACTCCTACACTTCAATAAGTATTTGTGTGAAGTGAGAAGTTGAGAGGATAATAAATAAATATTTGTCCCTTTTGCACGAGAAGAGTATATATAACCCCAACATAGAGCCAATACCATCAATGCGAGGGTGGATTCAACAGTCTCGACGTTTGCAACTGTTGGAATATTTATTGGTTGAAAACCATGATTGGTATTGTTAGCCAGGGTAATCAGGTATTAAGCATCAATCATGTTGAAGTCCTCTGTTACAAAAGTGGAGACTTTTGTGGCTGTTGGATAAGAATGTGTGGCTTTGGACCATGTACGATGCTAGTGCATAAAAATTTTGTAGGGAACAAAACATGCGACTTTATTTTTAGGGACAAAAAAATATAATTTTATAAGGATTAAAAATATATTTAACTCTACTTAAAAATATTAAATATTGTGACAAACATAATTAGGATTATGTTCCAAAATCACTCCTAAAAAAATCTCCACATGGAAAATATATACATCTAATAATTTATTTATTTTGACAAATACATCTAATAATTCTTAAAACCATAACATCGAAGTTTGTTAGAAAATTCCAACCTTATTTTTCAAACATTTCCAAATTAAAACCTTGAATGTATGGCGAAAAACCATACCTCCTCACTCATTTTTCATAGCGAGTTAATCCCAACTCATCCACCAAACACCCGGTCGACCTTCTTCTTTTACGTCCCACCAAAATGGTATCAACATTTTCTCAATTTTCTCTTCAATATTGAGGGAGAAGGAAACACTCCTACAATAAAAAGGAATAGTTTGAGCCACCGCAATTTAATTTATTTTTTCTAAGATTTGAGATGAAAAATAGAGGAAAAAGTTAAACTTTATGATGAGTTTTATTTTATTTTATTTTTACATTTTTAGACAAAAAAAAAAGAGTTAAACGAACTTTACTTGCATTATTTCTATTCCTAATCCAATTTATTTTGATTTTGAAACTTATTTAGGTGATTGAATTTATTTTAAGAAACTTGTTTATTGTTGTTTGGTTTTTATTCGTGCTTTATTTTATTGAGACTTCTATATGTTAAAGCATAACATCGATATTACGAGAATATAGCGAATTAAAACTAAATTAACTTTTAATAGTTTACATGAAGTAAATTGGTGATCCATTTTGAATTTTAATTATTACTATTTAATACATGATTTGAGTTTGTTAAATTTTTAAGTTATTTTCTATTATACGTTGTTGGAAAATATATATTTTTTTTATAAAAAAATAGTAAATAATTTAGTAAATTTATAAATATAAATAAAAATAATAATAAAACGTTGTTTGGCAGGCCGGCCCGCCAACCCGTCAACTCATTAGTAAACGGGGCGGAGTTAACATTTGAACTCGGATATTTAAAATAGTCCGCCCAACTCCGCCACATTTATGGACAAGCTTTAAACAGATTGAGCTTAAACGGAGCGGACTGCGCATTTTTCCACCCCTTCTTACAGCCGTCCCAATAAGAAATACTTTGCATATCCTTAATATAATTAAAGATTAAAGATAACTTTTTAACTTCATCATAGGAGGGAATGCCAAGATACTTGCTTTTTATCTTTATCTTAATCATAATCTTAATCTTAATCTTATTTTAATCTTAATCTTAATCTTATCTTAATTTTAATCTCAATTATAATAAAAGTTATGTTTAGCATCTACTAAAACCCTAATTAAGCTCTTAACTTAACCCTAATTTTTCCCTCCTAAATCACTATTAATTAATACTCTCATCTAATTTCTCTCACCTAAATTTGAATTTTGAATTAATCATTTGCTATGTATTGAAAATAACACATTTCTCTTACCTAAATTTGAATTTTGAATTAGCCATTTGATATGTATTGAAAATAACACATTACTAAATGCTCACTTAAAAAATAGCACAATAGAATATAATGCCTAAAAATGTAGATCTCTCTATTATCCATACGTATACTATCACGCGTCTCTGGTTATTTCATCCACACTTTGACTCAATTATTTAAGATTGGTTTAACTGATGTAGAGATCTAAAAAGAATTTTTTTTAGTGAGTACAAAATTGATAATAATAAATTAAATATACTTATTTTGCTAAATGTATGATTTTTTTTTTTATCGTCACTGTTGAATATGTAAATTGAACCTTGGTCAAAAAGATGTGAAGCATCCATTCTAACTACCTAAACTAACCAAACATTCATATTAAATTTATTAAATTATATTGAATTTTTTTTAGGTATATTTTTGACCCAAAATTTTAAAACCTAAAACATTTGCTTCGATTGTTTAATCTCATCTCATCTCATCTCAATTATAATAAAAGTTATGTTTAGCATCTACTAAAACCCTAATTAAGCTCTTAACTTAACCCTAATTTTTCCCTCCTAAATCACTATTAATTAATACTCCCATCTAATTTCTCTCACCTAAATTTGAATTTTGAATTAATCATTTGCTATGTATTGAAAATAACACATTTCTCTTACCTAAATTTGAATTTTGAATTAGCCATTTGATATGTATTGAAAATAACACATTACTAAATGCTCACTTAAAAAATAGCACAATAGAATATAATGCCTAAAAATGTAGATCTCTCTATTATCTATACGTATACTATCACGCGTCTCTGGTTATTTCATCCACACTTTGACTCAATTATTCAAGGTTGGTTTAACTGATGTAGAGATCTAAAAAGAAATTTTTTTAGTGAGTACAAAATTGATAATAATAAATTAAATATACTTATTTTGCTAAATGTATGCTTTTTTTTATCGTCACTGTTGAATGTGTAAATTGAACCTTGGTCAAAGAGATGTGAAGCATCCATCCTAACTACCTAAACTAACCAAACATTCATATTAAATTTATTAAATTATATTGAATTTTTTTTAGGTATATTTTTGACCCAAAATTTTAAAACCTAAAACATTTGCTTCGATTGTTTGGCTTTTAGCCAATTTTGCAATTTATTTTGTACTACCATTTCTGAATCAAATTATTTTGATTCTATATGATTTCAATTTTATGTTATCCTCTATTTTTATTAATTTATTAGTATTGTTTAATTTCATTTGTACTCTCTGTTTTAAATTTCAATATATTTATGTTTAGATTTCATTTTGTTTTTTTATTTGCAATTTTTATTATGAAAATTTAAATCGTATATCTATCGTTCAACTAAATTTGTGCAACGCACGGGTCAAAGTCTAGTTATAATAAAAGTAAGGTTTTGCTTTATGTTAACCCTAATATTTTTCCCTCTTAATCACTCTCTTAATCTCTCAACCACATATTAATTACTATGGCCCGCCACTTATTAAATCTTGATATGTCCCTACTTATTAATTACTCCTTTATTGCTATTGGTTTTCATCTCATTTGATGGTGAGAACAAGGAACCATGTTGGCTTAAAGTAGTTTTATCTTTAAAAATATTGATATGCCCCAATAAATAATATGTAAGTAGCAAGTGATTTCTCACTCTATGCAATTTAAATTGAGTACTTGGTTAATTGATATTTTATTCTTTAACTTAATTTTGAAATTGGTGATTGAAATAAGCTCTAACTATTGGTGGCAATGTGATTTGTGCAAAAGGGATATGTCCCTACCTTTTTGATCCTACTTAATTTTCTATAGTTATGATTTTTAGGATTTGGATCCTCTCCAATTTTCCCTCATGTTTTCTCTCCTTTTGCTTAATCCAATGGTCAAAGAATAAAAATACACTTAAGAAGAGAGAGAATCAACCATTGGATTATGCTTAGTTTTTCAACATTTGAGTATAACATACGTTACTTCCATGTGCTGCACAATTTTAAATACTGTAGGATATGGGCTGGTGTTGGAAATTCGTCCGTAGAGCAACCAATTAGGATTTCAACAAACAATCTCTATTATGGTGAAAAATTATTAAAAGGTATTTCATTGCAAATATATATAATTGATATTGTATGTTATAAAAAAACTACTTATGCTTAGTCTTTTAATATTTATGTTCCTTTTGTTCAAGTAAACGGTGATCTTCAATGTTTATTACAATGATGCTTGATTTGTGTTATATGTCATAGTCATACATACAATACAAGCAAGCATCACCTTATTGGGCAATGAAATTGTCAAGAAGTGTATTGTTGTTATTTTGATTTTGCCATAGCCATAGCCATACAATACAAGAAAGTGACTTTTGTTGATTATGTAACTATATTGATGAGGATTATTATCTAACATTTTATTCACTATAGTTGCAAGAAAGACCGATATATGAGGAAATACACTATCAAGAATTGTCATTGAATTATCATTGCAACAAAGTCACTATCAAGAAATGCTCTCACTATAATTTCAAAGACCTTAGCTTTGGTTTTCTTCTTTGATGTGTGTTTGATTGTGATGTATATTTTGCTATCAAGAGACTATTATCGCATTACCATTGCAACAATTATTGAAAGATCTACTATTTATTTTATTTACTTATGTTGCAATTTTTATTACAAAAAACTTAAATTATATATTTATCGCTCAATCAAATCCGTGCAACGCACAAGTCAAAGACTAGTGCACTTAATGACTAGGAAAATAGGATAAATAGGTTTTTATCCTTATTGCAAAGTAGACGGGTTTTATTTTATCATTTGTAATTATTTTTTTAAAATTACCCTTTTATAATATTTTTTCTTTCGTAGTGTATTTTACTCTCATACCGAATAATTTTTTCAACACAAGGAAGTAAAATACACTACGAAAAAATAAAAAAAAATTAAAGATCACTTTTTAACTTCCTCCTATCATAGGAGGGAATGCCAAGATACTTGCTTTTTACCTTTTTTTTATGCACTTAATGACTAGTAAAATAGGATAAATAGATTTTTATCCTTCCTACAAAGTAGACGGGTTTTATTTTACCATTTGTAATTATATTTTTTAAATACCCTTTTGTAAAAAAAATTCTTTCGTGGTGTATTTTACTCCCCTACCGAATAATTTTTTCAACACAAGGAAGTAAAATACACTACGAAAAAAAAAAAAAAAAACATTACAGAGAAATAATCTCAAAAAAAAGTTACAGGAAGTAAAACAGAACTCACATATTTAGCAGGGGTAAAAATCTATTTATCCCGTAAAATATTAGAGATAGTATCCTTCAAGGTATAGCTGAAACATTTCCACTAAGAAGATTTCATATATTTTGATCGAGAAGAAATCAATATTATATTATTTAAGAATTTAAGTTAGAATAATATTTATATTAATTGGTATTTTGATTCTAATTGTTTTATAGTTGGATTTTCTTTGGATTTTAAGCTAATTAAGTGTATTATTCATTTGCAATAGTCTATACTATGAGGGTATGGAAAATGAAATGAAGTTTTTATGTTATTTATCTTTAATGTCTTTATCTTTACCTTTCTTTATGTTTTTGCTTAGGTTAGTTTTAGCTTTCATTGAGAGGGCAGATATATTGTCCTAAAATCACAACACAATTATCCAATAGTGGAGATGGATTTTTGCTGGTATTCTTCAAAGCAAGAACATCATATGAGTTTTCACAAAACGGTAAACTAGTAAATGGTCATTTTGGTGACGGTCGTATTGGTCAGCTGTTGAATATTGAGAATGGCGACGACAGTACCGATGGTGGTGTTCTTTTGTCTGGTGGTTTTGGAGGTGTGGACGTGGCAGCGTCGACGGTGGAGGATAAAATATTTTCGGTGTTGCATTCAATGATTTTGACGGCAATATGGTTGTCTTGTCTGTTTATGACAGAGATTTTATTTTCATATTAATCATTTGAATAGAAGCGTTTGTATAATTAAAAAATTGTCCAAAATAAAAAAAAAAATGTTTAAATATTTTTAATCTCTTTATGCTGATGGTGGGAATCACACCTTTGACATCTTTATTACTCCATTATTATTTAATTTTCTCATAGGTTCCTTTTATTGGAGGTAATTCTATTCGACAATCTAAAAAAATTAAATATGTGGACCTTTCTCAATTGAGATTCAAATTTTGATTTATCATATTGTGAAAATTTAACCACTTCTATTAAACCAAACTTATGTTGGCACCATATAACTAGGGTTGGAAACAGGCCAGGCCAGGCTTTGACAGGCCTGAGCTTGACCTATGATTTTTTTTAAGCCTAAGCCTGGCCTGCGGCCTATGAAATTTTTTTTTTTTGTCTGGTCTGAGCCTATTTAAAGTCTGGCCTGGTCTGGTAGTCTGTTTAAAAGCCTATTTTACATTTAATTTTTTATAATTTTTACAACATTAAGAAAAAACTAATAAAATGCTTAGCACAATAATTTCTATTTTGCCTAACAAATATAATTTGTGTTTGTGAAAAGAAAAACAAATATATTTTGTCTAATAAGTATTTTTTATTTATATAAATAGTATTTATTTTTTATAAACGATTATATAAATAATAATATTATATAAATAATTATAATAATTAAATATAAACAGGCCGACCTAACAGGTTTTGCAGGCTTTTTTAAAAGCCTAAGCCTGACCTATTTATATAAATAGACTTTTTTCAAAGCCTGAACCTGACCTTTTTAATAAACAGGCCAGGCCATGCCAGGCCAGGCCACAGGCCCCTGGAGGCCGCCTGGCCTATTCTCAACCCTACATGTAACCGCCCACCTAATTAATAAGTGATACTATTATTCACGAACTTCTCATCCTCCCTCTGTCCCCTAGACGATTTAGCGAATTTTTGCTTTTCTTATAAATTGAACCTAATACTTAGTGAACAAATACCAAGATTCTTAAATTCGCTAAATGTGCTGTTTTTTGGTTTTTAAAAAGTGCTTGTTTTTACGCAAAAAGCAGCATTGTTATAAATTATGCAGCATTGTTATAAATTATGATAAATGATATTTTAACATAAAAATAGTGTTGTCAAATATGGTATAACCTTTAAATTTTATAATTTTATGTATTTTTTAAAATCCTTGTAGATCCGTAAAAAATAAAAAAAATAAGAGAGATGAAGATAAATATATTAAAGTCCGAATAATATGATTTAATCAAGAAAATATTAATGAATATTTTTGGAATATTGTTTAAGGATTTTAATAATAATTTTTTTTTATGTAAAGTCAATATCTTAAAAATTAAAATATTTAACATTTTAAATAAATAATGTATTTAAATAGAATTCTTAAAAATTACTACCACATTTTTTTGACTAAAAAAAAAACTACTACATAAGTACTCTCAATTATTTACTCGTGAAAAAGTTTCTATCACCAATTCCATCATCTAAGTGAGTAGAGTTACCATTTCCGGTCACACAAATTTCGTTTGGTGAAAGATGAATTCAATTTAAAAGATTCGAGTATTAATATATAACTTCTCTTTTTCTTAACAATTTTCACGTTGATTCCCATTATGAAAACATTTAGACACTTGAAATGGTTGCTTCGTAATTCTATGACATAGTTCTAACTTCTAAAGATAGTAGCCAATAAAAGCTCTTTTATCTAAACGAAACTTTTCCATTTTAATCTAAACAAGTTTACAATTACCCACCGAAAATTTGGTTGTACTTTATAATGTGGATATTCAAAGAACGTGGAAGACTGACATAATCTATTGCATAATTTGTTTGTAGGTGTCTATAAATAGAACAAATAAAGATCCCTCTTATAAACATTCTAGCCACTTGTCGAGTAACTTGGGGTCACACTTTCAGCTTGCACATGGATCTTGAACATATTGCTCTATCTATTTCATTTTACTTTTACCATTTCAGTTAAAAAAGTTTAGTGATGACATATATTTAGTGCTGCCATTAAATGATGACTAATCACCTTAAAAAACCCGCGGAGAATACAAAGTTGATTCTCCTATCTTAAATGAATTTTCTCCTTATACAAAAGTCAGATATCGAACTCATAATCACTTGTTTAAAGGGTTCAAATTTCTCACCACACTTGAATCAATTGATTATTGGTTTCCCCTAGGGATCATATCAATGGGGAGAGAAACGAGAGCGAAGAGTATTTCTTTACTCCCTTCTCTGTCATATGAAATACATATGTTACCCATTTTCGTCCTTATTTCCCACCTTGGGGGATCTCATCCCCATCTCCAAACACTCACTTGGAAGAATCAGTTTGGTTTTCCAAATTATAGGTTCTCTTCATTTTTAGAGGTTTATGTTTGAGTCTCATCTTTTATTTTAATTATTTTATCCTCTTAATATAGTGTTGGCGGTTGCAGCCTCTTTATTACTCCACTCTTTCAGGGAAAATATTTTTTTATTATTAATATCTGTTATGCTGTAATCAAATAACACCAATATATGATTGTGTCTGAAAGTTTTCCATAGAAACATGTAATATTATGGTTCGATTGTTCGTTTATAATTTGCTTTGTCCCCTTGTCTAATTTATTTTTTCAAATTCAACCTAGCAATGTCAAAATTTCTTATTTTGCCTCCTGAGTGGCCAACTTGGACTTTGACTGTGCATTTTTGCTGACGTGGAACGTACACATAACTTTTTTATTTTTCTAATGCCATGTGTATGTGTCATGTCATCCAAAAATAAATATAAATTAAATTCCACGTGTACGTGCCTCGTCATCGAAAAATACACAGTCAAATTTTAATTTGGCCACTTAGGGAGCAAAATAAGAAATCTTGACATTGTAAGGTTGGATTTGAAAAAAAAAAAAATAGGCAGGGGTAAATCAATATATAGTCTTTTTTCAAAAAAAATAAAATAAAATCTCACATGCTTTGCAGGTAGGTAAATGACTATTTACCCTTTATTTTATGTGAATCCAACTATTTATGATTTATTATAAGGAGATTATTAACTTGTGCCCTTAAGGTTAAGACACAAGATAAGAAGATAAATATAGAAATTATCTTTTGAAATTTTATATGTTTTTACTTTTGATGCATCAAATTTCTTAACTTATTAAATGCCAAATTTCCATATAAAGATAATTTATTATGTGCCCTTAGGACACAAGTTAACATGATTAATGATATTTTAATATATTTTAATTTGTACTTCTTGTCAAATGATTAATGATAACACAAATTACTAGTTAAGTAATAATAACTTATATTTTTTTGTTACAAGGCTAACCAATAAAAAAGGAGAAAAAAGAACAAAAAAGAAAACATGAATCATTCTCTAAGGAAGAAGGTTTTAGTCGGATCGCTCCTAAGAAGATCAAGGATTCTTTCGGGTGCCGAAACATTCATGAATGGTCACAAGTTGAGCATGAAACTATCAGTTCAACCATGTTTGATCTCAAGATTGAAATGATATTTTTTCATTTTTTTTTTTTGGTGATAATATTTTTTCAGATTTTATCTATGTATGAAATGAAATTCAAAATACAACTTTTAACTATTTTCTCCTAAGAACTCAAATGGTTAACACAAAACTGTTAAAAAATAAAAATAAGAAGAAGAAGAAGAAGAAGAAGAAGAAGAAGAAATGACTCAACAAATGATAACAAGTAACAACAATAACACTATTATTCCTAAATAAAATTATATCAACATTATTAAGAAAGAAAAAAGGAATGGTTGTTAGAATGAAATTCGATTCATAAACCCTAGAATCAATCATGTTAATCATCAAGAAAATAATACAAATATAAGTGGAAGCGTACCTGAGTTCATATAGTACCGATTGGTGTTGTGATTTGATCTTCCATATCAACACACTCTCTATGAGAGATACCTTCGGTTATTCTCTCTGTATCTTTGTGATAATGGGAGAAACCGTGTGTGACCTGAGGACCATAATCTCTTTATTTATAGAATTAACATGCTCTTTCATGAAGAGACATCATGACTCATGGTTATGTTCTTTCAAGAAGAGACCTGACTCATGAAGAGACATGACTCATGATTATGCTATTTCGTTAAGAGACATGACTCATGAATATTATTTTTAATTTTGTCCATCATAAAAGTAGAAATAACACTTATGGGTATCTACACAATAATTGTCATGACAATTATATTCTTAGTCATAACATTATACTAAATAGATCACTTGAATTTGACTAATTAATATAATGACCCTAACACATTCAATGTTATTACATGTGTGACCCAAAATTTCTTACAATGGCAACTATTAAGAATGATTTTATAATTTTTTTTTTGTATTTACCTTTTCATAACAATTATAAATGAGAAGATGACAACTTGGTTTGGTTCAAGACAGAGAAAATCTTAAAAGTCAAGAATATTTATAAAAATATTTATCTTTACATTTTCTCTAATGTCACTAACGATGCGTAAATGCAAAGTTAATCTCTCGGATATAAGACCAAACTTGTAGATTTTTTTTATAATTAAAAGTTGCTTTAAGCTTAAAGTTAAAATCAAGAGCTTTAGAAATAAAGTTTAAGTTGTTTGGAAAATGTTATTCTTTTTTTTTTTTTTTTCAAATACTCTTTTCAATTTTAAAAGGTATTTGATGATATATTGAAACAACACCGAAAAAAATTCTTAAAAACATTAATATATTCAATTAAATGTTATTTTATAAATAAAAAGAATTTCATTAATAAACACCATTAGTGTTAAATTATTTTACACATGCGTCCAAAAATATATTAACACATTATATATTGTGTTTATAAACATGTGATATGTAAAATAATTTTACATAGAAATTAACTTATAAAAAAGCATAAATTTTGATATTAAATAATTTGGTGAAATTTGTACAAATAACTAAGTCGTTAAAGAAATTTATTGGATAATTGATATCAAAGTTTTTACTAAAATTCATGAATAATGCATAAATTTGTTAAAGAAATTTTTAAATTTTTTTTTTTTTGTCCATAAATAAAAAGTAATTTAAATATATAGAGTGCAAGTAAACAAATATATTAAAAATAAGAAATCAATTCTCGTATGAAAGAGTAGTTATTCATTAATCTCTTCCATTGTCTCATTTTTTTTAATGTTTATAGTATTTTTGTTATAATTAATCTTCAAGTTTAATGAAGATGCACTGACGGCGTAAAATAGTTTTAGATGATCATTCAATAAAATACTATCAATTTACCATGTAATATAAAAATGATTTGATTTCTAAGGAGACATCAACATATGTTTGGTAGATGAACTAAGGTTTTGTGATCATAGCGTGAATAACGGCTAGGATTGAAGCTCGTGTGCGAGACCTCATCCTCCGCTGTAGAGGATCGTTCTCAGACAATGATGTTTGACCGGGGTGGTAACATGGTGTTATGAAAGACTTTTTTTTTGTAACAACCCGAACCCCACCACCTTAGGTGATCCCGACATTGTCACCTCACGATCTTCTACACCCTCCTCACTAGTGGAGTTTTTTCCTTTTGTGGGAATCGAACCATGTACGCCGGGGTTCAAGTACATGTCCAATTCATTCTCACTAGTTCAATTGGTGTGAAAATGAATTGAACATGTACTTCAACTCAAGGATACATGGTTTGATTCTCACGGAAGGCAAAAACTCCACTAGTGACGGGGTGGAGAAGATCGTGAGGCGGCAGTGCCGAGACCACCTAAGATTGTAACCACCTAAGAAAAGATCGTAGAGGATCAAAAATACTGACTTCATTCATCAGTACTTCCTTGATACCTTGAGATAAACATTAAAAACAACTACAATTTATAGTATACTTGCTAGTAATCACAATCAAGAATGACATGATCAAGAGGGGCTAGGAATCAGATCACTTCCACAAAGGAACGCCTTGCGACTCCAAGGCAAAGTGGACTACATCACCCTTAGTCATGGTGAGCAACCACAAACATAAACTAACTAAGTATTAAGAACAAAGGAAACAAAAGAAAGAAAACTTTATTGACAATGTAGGAATGTTTACAAGAAATGAGAGATGCCTTCTAAATGAGAGAAAGACTCTATATATAGCAAGTATCGTAACTTATGTGCATACCAACGGACAATACAAATAAGTACTTTTAATGGACACTTAAAAATGATTTAAAGGGTTAAAAATTACCAAAATCTCCCTCTGGAGTGGCCACGGACCAAGGGCCGTGCCAGCTTTTTCCAACGCCCTTATACTTCTATTTTGATTGCCACCGCCGTGACAATCTTTATATATCTAATGGGAATAACATACTACTACCTAAATCCTAATCACATTTGCTATTTTGGAGGGAATTGCTTAGGAAGACTAAATAATATAAAAAAGTTGTTTAAGTTGGATTTGAACCCATGACCTCTCTATATAGTTTTATTATTTAACCACTAAGCCACTTGAATTTATTTGAAATATTTTGGTAACACCATCTAATAACTATGACTTTCAATGCATCAAGTACATTTTATTTTTCATCGCACTTTCAATCTTTTTTTAATCCAATTATTGTTGTTTGATGTACCTGAACTACATTTTTTAAATATTTGGTTGTGATGGAACGATATTATATTTTCTTTTTTTTCTTTTGGAATTTTTTGTGGCATTGCAATTTTTTTTATTATATCCTCTATTTTTCTTTTTATACTATAAATTGTTTCATTGCTTATAAAATTCAATCAATTTTTATATGGAACTTTTTAAAATTCTTTATAAAATAACTAATTAATGCTATATTAGCTCCTAAAAATACAATTATTGATGCAATAGATGATTATGCTCCTAAATAAATAATATGTAGTTGAAATTTTATAAGATACTAAGGCTATAATTTCCTATTTTTCGGGGTGGCCGCGGCCACCACCAGCCACCTCCTGGTCCCGCCACTGACGTCACGTTGTATTGAGGCTCATCATGTGTATGACTTAAACTACATAAATAAAATAGGTGAATTTTCCCGTACATGTTTTATTTCGATATATAGCAGTATATTTATTGAGTTGAATAATTTTGATAAAATTTATTAGTTCTTTTCTTATATGACACATTTTCTTAGACCTATTCTAATTATCTCCATCAGCAATATACCTATACAAACTCAAATAAGACAGAGAGAAACCACATATTGTTTCGAGGCTCAGTCAGCACTACATCCCAGTTGTTGGACAAGATCAAACTTCTTTTTTTTAGGTGGTTGAAGGCGACTTGTGTTACCTTATCTTCTAATTACCATAGCTGGTGGTCTAGTCATTTACTTTGTTTGGACCTTGTATGATCTGTTTCTGATCTTCTTTTTATATCTTTTTGTGACTTTTTGTAAACTCTGTTAGTCTACCTTGACACATCTTGTGCTAGGGGGTTGTTTTTATATTATATATCTCATTTTGGCTTGTTCAAAAAAAAAATGTATATTGATATATTCACCAATAAATGAATATAAATGAATTATTTGATACACATTTTATTTAAATATATGCCAATATATTTGTTGAGATGAACAATTTTTAAAAATTTATAAATAGTATTTATTAATTTTTCTATGCATTATACATTATTTATTAATCTATCAACAAATAATTTGATAAATATCTAAATAAAATAT
Organism: Trifolium fragiferum; assembly: GCA_954870985.1. Taxonomy (NCBI): domain Eukaryota; kingdom Viridiplantae; phylum Streptophyta; class Magnoliopsida; order Fabales; family Fabaceae; genus Trifolium; species Trifolium fragiferum. Next base: position 17,550,705 of record OX940793.1, on the reverse strand, counting down.
CTGCAGCGTACTATATATGAATATAACTTGTTAATACTTGTTATAGCATGGCACGTAGTATTGTGGGATCAATGTCTATATATATATATATATATGTGTGTGTGTGTGTGTGTGATGTTTAAGACGAGCTTTTTAAAAAAAAATTATAATGGTATAAAATTATCAATTTTGGTTAAAATTTAATTTTCAAATAATTTATAGATTACAAAATAAATTATTAAATTAATCTAATAAGTTTTGTTTAATATTATTATTTTATTGATCATAAATTTTAATACTTTTGAGACATTATTAACTAAAGACAAGATTTTATATTTTTATTTTAAAAAAATAATAGAATATAAAACTTTTATATTATTCTTTATAGAGTTTAAAGGATATCCACTGTCAGTGAAAATTAACTTTACGCTAACAACCAATAAGAATGCTTCAACTTTCCATGTCATATCAAGAAAATGGGGTTAAGTGGGGTGATTTTGATCGACTGATAATCTTAAATTATTTTACACTTTCTTTGCATATCATTTTTTGCCTTTTTTTATATGTATCTTTGAGGTTTAAATATATTTTTAGTCTCTATATTTTGCTATATTGTCAAAAATATTCCCTACATTTTTTTTGTGAAAAAAACTCTAAAAAAAATTTCGTTATCAAAATTGGTCACTGTCGTTAATTTTCTAAATGAAATGCTAACATGGTTGTGTGGGTCCGTTGTTTTTAGGATTAAATATGTTTTTAATCCATACATTTTACATTATATTTAAAAATAGTGTCTATATTTTTTTTTGACAATAAATAGTGTCTATATTTTAAAAGTTGTGTTAAAAAAAACCATAATTTATTATGTTAATGAATTTGGTCCATATCGTTAATTTTACATACCGAATAACTATGGCAATTGTGGGCTCCATTTTATTTTAAAAAGAAAAAAAAACTTTAAAAAAATTAGAAATTCAACCCTTCATCTCTCTAAAGCTTCATAAATCCCTCATATAAACCTTCATAAATATCTCATCGATCTCCAATCAACTTCACATTTTTCCCAAATTCTCCAAACACAAGCCAACGTTCAAGATCAAATCGACCCTTTCCACGTTTTACTCGAACAAGAGATGAACTGTGACACATTGCGAGATCTTAATGATGTAGATGTTAAGTATACTAGCACATACGCGATATATTGATGAAAAACGGTTCGCGGTGTTTTTACGGTTGCATACGTCGACTTTCGAGTGTGCTGCAGCGATGAAGTTGTTGAAGGAATTGTTGCGGCTTGTTGCTGGAAGAGTTGGCGGTGATGACGGTGGAGAAGCGAAGGGTGGTTATAACGCGAGTCTTGTGATTGAGGGTAGTGATAAGGTGAATCTTTTGGTGGCTTTGCGCAAAAAAAATATGTATTTCAATTAATAAATATTACAAATTTCATTTTTAGTTTTAATTTGTTTTGGGTTAAATATGTTTTTAGAACCTACTTTTATGTGAGTTTCGACTTTTAGTCCCCACATATTTTTATTATATTTTTATTCCTTCTAGTTTTAGTCGTTTGCATTTTTAGTCCATACCGTCAAATTTTGGTGATTAGGCTAACAGAAGATGCCACGTAGGACGACAAATAGGATGCCAAGTGTTTTTGGTTAAATATGTTTTTAGTTCATACTTTTACGTTGGTACTGACTTTTAATCCCTACATTTTTTCATTATATTTTTAGTCCCTCTAATTTTATCCTATGCACCTTCATTGTCATCTTGCCGCCAAGGAAGAAAGTATATTTGTTGCGTTCATAATATACTTATGACTGCTAAAAAGGGTATTCACACGGGGAGATAGTTCTGGAGGTGTCCATTTTGGATGGTATATACTAACACTTAATTTGAATTTTCTTTGGTTGTTAACTTTAATTTTTCTATAATTTAACCCTTTTTATCTTTTGGAATATTGACATATGTCAACTACATGTGAAATGTTTATTTGGGCTGATGAAGAAGATAAGATCTTTGACACTGAAAAAGTTGATGATGGCGGAACTGAAATGCAAGTTGATGTTGCTAAATTTTTTAGGGATTATTGAAGATGGAAGGAAGAAAAACGGAAAAATTAAAAAGAAATTTAAAGATGGGAGGATGAGGGTCAAAATTGTATCCACTTTATTGGTGTTCTCTCTATTAATAAATGTTGAGTTTGTAATGAACCTAAAGTGTAGGACATAAGTGTTTTAGTACTCGATGTTTATATGTAATGTTATGATGTGTTAATAGTAGTTTATGTGTAATGGTATAATGTTGTGTTTTGTAATATGTATGGTTATGTAATGAATTATCTTAATTTATGAAAAATTCAGTTTGGATTTTATCATTAACTTCATGTTGACATAAGATTTAATGTTAAGATAAGTTTGAGAAAAGTTGCAACAATATGTTGCGGTTAAGGTATAGCAATAACATGAGTTACTTTTCAAATAAGGTATACCAAAAGCATGATAAGTTACAATAGCATGAGTTAATCGAGTGACATAATTAAGACTAAAAATATAATAATAAAAATATAGGATTAAAAGTCAAAATTTATGTAAAAATAGCGACTAAAAATATATTTAACCAAAAACAGTTGGCATCTTATGTGTTGTCTTATGTGATATCTTTCGTTAGCCTAATCACTATAATTTGACACTAGGACTAAAAATGCAAACGGCTAAAACTAGAGGATTAAAAATATAATAAAAAAAAAATATAGTGATTATAAAAGTCAAAACTCACGTAAACGTAGAGATTAAAAACATATTTAATCCATATTTTAATCAAAAAAAGGGGCCAAATTCAATAACAGAATAAATTGTTAGGTTTTTTTACATAATTTTTAAAATGCAGAGATTATTCTTAAATATAGCGCAAAATGTAAATACTAAAATATTTAACCATTATTTTTAATAAGCTGACATCAACAGTCCATTTACAAAATTAACTGTAGAGATCAATTTTAATAAAGGAAAAAATTCTAAAATATTTTTTTCACCATAAAAAAATATAAAAATTATTCTTAATTAAAGAACAAAATATAGGGACTACAAATATATTTAACCGTGTTAGCCGGAATGGCCCTTAAAAAATATTAAAAGATACTATAGTGTGTTTGATTATTTACTCCACACTCACACACAGTCGACACTGAAAAAAATTAATATGCGGACAATCAACTTGTAACTCAATTTGATCACGGCGCCGAAATTAATTACACCTCGTGCTCTTATCTATATATAAAGCACTCTCTTGGTTCCTCTTAAATCACACACTACAATTGCTACACTATATACTCCTTCCAACCCCCTCTTTGTTTTTGTGCCTCTCTAGTTTCATCAATAACCCAAAAGTGAAACACAAACACACCCCAAAAACAACATGATGACTTGTGCCCAAACATGGCCAGAGCCTATAGTTAGAGTCCAAGCCTTAGCTCAAAGTGGGCTAAACTCAATCCCTTCATGCTACATCAAACCAACTTCTCAAAGACCAACTCAAACCACTTTTGCTCCTCAAAATGATCACTATGATCATATTAACATCCCCGTGATCGACCTTGAGCACCTCTCTAGCGAGGATCAGGTCCTTAAAGAGAAAGTGCTCAAGCAGGTCTCGGAGGCGTGTAGGGAGTGGGGTTTTTTCCAAGTGGTGAACCATGGGATTGATCATGAGTTGATGAAGAGTGCTAAGGAAGTGTGGCGTGAGTTTTTTGATCTTCCACTTGAAGTGAAAGAAGAACTTGCTAACTCTCCTAGTACTTATGAGGGGTATGGTAGTAGGTTAGGAGTGAAAAAAGGTGCTATTTTGGATTGGAGTGACTATTTTTTTCTTCATTATATGCCTCCTTCTCTTAGGAACCAAGCTAAGTGGCCAGCACTTCCATCATCCTTGAGGTATGCATATCTTATCTCTCATTGATATTGTATAGTAATCCATTAGTTAAACACTTTTTTGTAAGCTATTAATTAAAAGCTTAAATATCTCTCTTTTTTTCTTTTTGACTAATAAATATAATAGCTTGATATTTTCTGTTTAATTTTTTTTAAAAAAATTTATTTAATAGAAAAATTAATTATTAATAGGTAGGTAATTTAATCTTTACTTCTATTTATATATATTTTCTTAACAAGTGATCTTGGGCACAAGGACACAATTAAAAAATAATCAAGTTCGTATCCTTTTATTTTTGTGTTATAGTGGTCCTACAAGATTACAAACAAAAATATTCAGTCATTTAAAAATACTAAAGTAGTTATTATAATTTGACATTTGTAAAGCGATGTCTAGTCATATTGAAAATGCGTTCATCTTTAAAGCATACCTTACACATGTTAAAAGTGTTCAAATAAAAATTGTAAATAAATAATTATGTTTTAGTTTTTATTTGGTTCAACAGAAAAGATAGAATAAGTTTACTGTAAAAGTGTGAGAAAAGGAAGAGATGAGATTTTATATTTGTATTGTGTTTGATTTGATAAGAAAATGAGAAGAACATTTAATATGAAATAGTATTTAATGATGAATATTGTTCTTTGCCTTTCATTTTCCTTTAAAAAATAGAACTAAATTAAAATAATGGGTTTTCCTAAACTATCTTCATAATTTATATTATCCATAAAATAATGAGAATAAGTCATATACATGTGTGAAATAAAAGTTAGATACAAATTAATTGTGGGTACCGCATGCGAATCTGCGTGGTTGTTCTCATTATTTGTTGGATAAATATCTCCAAATTATGAAAGGGTATAGTAGGTTTCACCTTAAAATTTATGATATATACATTTTTAATTGTAAAAAGATAGATCTTGAATACAAAACATCACATACGTTAGAGATGATTAATTTATGCCAAAGAACTAGTGAAGCGTACAAAATAATCTCTCAACTATTAATTTATTTTTTCTTCGTTCAAATGAGTCATAATTAAATCGTTGATCATATTTATAAAAGAACCGTGACTTTTATTTTGAATTAATTTATTATTACTATATATAGGTTAATTTTACAATATATTTGTTGTTATTTGTTAACCTAGATGTTAATTTGTTGCTAGCTTTCATTTTCATCATTTTATATTTAGGTCATAAAAGGGGTTCCAATTATAGGTATACACACTAGGTATGATTTTGAATGTTTGGGACCTATCAAGTTGGAGGTGTTGGGCAAACACATGTTTGTTAACCATGAAATTCACCTTCAATTTACTTATCATTTAATAAAGCAAAACTTTTTTGACAAATTCAAACTTTGAGATGTGTAACTTTTTCAATGGGGGGTGGTGCAGCTTCAAATTAATGTTTTGTTGATTAATTTTTCAAGCGTTTACTACACGTACACTTACACTATACACGCATGTAAAACACGTTTGCTATATTATCTATAGCCAAGATTGAGCCCCATAAACAACTATAGCACTTTTTGTGTTAAATAATTTGGTAAAAAATTTCACTTTTAAAATAAATAAATGAGATGATCGAAATTTGAACATTAATTCCTATATGTTTTTTGAAATCAACTGAGTTCGGTTTACAGGACAACAACTACACTCTTTTGTTTTATTACAATAAATTTGCAAATTCAAAAATCTCAACAACTTCTTATCATCTAATAGTATTTACATGAGATAACTCCCAATTATATTTTATCAAAATGAATGTTTCATCAAATATATTCATCCATATTTACAAAAAAAAAGCTCTTAATAGTAGAAATATATAAATAAATTAAAACAACTTTGTATTATGAATCTTTAACCAAAGTCACCTAATTATACAATTAATTAAGGTGACATTGGTTAAATTTATAATTTAAACAGTCAAACATGGCTTTTAATTTTATTGTTCATATTTATGGTGGAGAAAGTATGCAAAACCATCTTTCATGCCCAAATTAAGTCATACTAACAAACAATAAAATAGCTCTTAATTAATAGTAGATATAAATAAATAAAAACAATTTGGTGTTATGAATCTTTAACCATATTACATTACATGATTCTTAAAATTCAAACTTGTGATCAATGACCACCTAATCAAACAACAATAACATTAAATATTTTTACAGATTCTCTTTCAATTGTGGAAATATGGTCATGTTGTTACATTCAATTTTTTTCATTTTTTCATGCATAATTGCATATACATTGAGAAGTTAGTAAATTTTTTGTTTGCTCTCAACCACCACCATGATATCATATGAGTATATATATATTTTAAAAGAATAAATGGGGACCAAATTATTTCTAAGTTTAGTAAATATAATAATCAAGAAATACATCTATATTTGGTTAAGTGTCTCTATTTTCTAATAAATGTATGTAGGACATTTTTTCTTGGAGTAGTTTATAGTGATGGTACTATTTTGTCACCATAGTTTTGTTGAAACTTACAATACAGTTTTCATTAAAATCAAAATAATCTGCTGTAATTTTGTCAAATTTACCGTCAATATAAATATTATGTAGTAAATTTTGTTTTTATTTATTTTTAATTGTTTTTTTTTAAAATGATAATAGGAAAGTGATTGCTGAATATGGTGAGGAAGTGGTTAAGCTAGGAGGAAGGATGTTGGAATTAATGTCAACAAATCTTGGCTTAAAAGAAGATTATCTCATGAATGCATTTGGAGGAGAAAATGAACTTGGTGCTTGTTTAAGGGTGAATTTCTATCCAAAATGTCCACAACCTGACCTTACTTTAGGACTATCCCCTCACTCAGACCCTGGTGGTATGACCATTCTTCTTCCTGATGATTTTGTGTCTGGCCTTCAAGTACGAAAAGGAAATGAATGGATCACTGTTAAGCCTGTCCCTAATGCTTTTATCATCAACATTGGTGACCAAATTCAGGTCCTACCTCTTTCTACTATGTTAAATATATTTTACTATAGTCAAAGTTGTTACAATTTCACTATGTTACACCAATTAAAAAATATTACTATATTGGTTTGGTCGTACAACATTTGACGCATTCACGTGACTTGATTATCAGGTTAAGATTAGAAGAGTCATGTTTCAACTTTGATATTTGTAGTCTAAAAATATTAATTTGGATTTTCATATTCACACAGACAACACATCAGTGACAGTCACTTAATTAAGATTGAACTATTTATGTTTTAATACAAATTTTTTATGTTAAAAGCCATAAAACTACGAAATTTAAATTTGTACATGTATCTTGATCTAACAATCAATTGCATATTGACTGCGTTAATGCATGAGATTCCCGACGGCAATCCCAAAATTATAGTTAGGAATATGAAAAAGATTATATAATTTTCATTCGATGATACTATAACCAACAACTATTGAATTCATGGAATCATGTTCTCCCATTGATACTTATATAGTACTATAGCCATTACATTGATATAAACAAATCGAATATTATATGAATATAATGATTGCAACATACACCATTTAAAAAGTGTGCACATGTATATTCTTTTTTATTATTAGTCAAATTAATAATTTTGAGGTTGAGTCATTTCAACAATTATTAGTGGTTGATATAATGATTAATAAATTATTTATGTGATTCTTATAATGTTTTAGGTATTGAGCAATGCAATATACAAGAGTGTTGAACACAGGGTGATTGTGAATCCAATCAAAGATAGAGTTTCGTTGGCAATGTTTTATAATCCAAAAAGTGATTTATTAATTCAACCTGCAAAGGAGCTTGTGACAAAGGAAAGGCCAGCCTTGTACCCACCAATGACTTATGATGAATACAGACTTTTTATTAGGATGAAAGGACCTTGTGGGAAGGCCCAAGTTGAATCATTGGCTAACAAATGTGATTAATTCCAATAATTACTATATTATGTAAAATTTGCAAATGACTAATTTGCATATAATTAAATAATTGGACATGTTGCTAATGTTTTAATTGAATGGTTTGTTTAAATTTAGATTGTCTTGTTATTTATTTTGGGGTTCAATTAGTAAAAAAGCAATAAATTATCTTGTTTTTTTTGTATTCTTTTTTCTTTTTTTTGAAAAAGCAAAAGAAGAATACAGGAAAAATAAATAAAATTGAATCACATTTTTCTTTTGTCTGTATCTTGAATCACATGTTTATTTCATGTGTTATCATCTCAGTTATTGCCTTGGTCTATTTTAGAAAAAAAATTCAATAATGGTGAGTGATAAGGTAAGCATATAAATGTACTCACCATTTCCTCTGTTACCATAGTGGGATGCTGACCAAAAGCTTACACTATGTGATGAATGATAAGGGGAATATGTGATGTAGATTTGACCAATTTGAATCTTCTTGTGTGGAGATTTTATATTAATGGAGAGATTGATTAGTAGAAACTTTTACATTAAAATTTTGATGAGATTTCCGCAATTTAAAAAATATATATTGTTTTCAATGGATAATCCTTTCGTATGAAATCTCTATTTGAAAAAAATATAAGAGCATCTCCGATAATAAAATTAAAGTTAGATTCATACAATATAGTATATTAGATGAGTTATATTTTTTATACAGCGAAAAATATCATTATTAAGAATATTGTCTTAAATTTTTGTTTTGTGATAAGTCATTTTAAGAATTCAATGGATCTCACGATTTACATAGTTTCTCAATTTCTTTCTTTTTCATCTTTCTACTGTTATTAGGCCTCAAAATTTGAGGGCCCTCCAACTTTTCATGTGTCCAAATATTTTTTCAAATATTATAAAAATAAATTAATGACTAATTTGTTACTATAAAATATAATAATAATATATTATATTTAATAACTAAATTTAATAGATACATTTTTCATTTTATAAGTAACTTTGTTTTTTTTAAGAAGTTAAATTAGTTCATCCAAATTGTTATCAGAGAGAATCAAATCTGAGACTTCAAGGAGGAGCATACTCTCAGCTCTTAAGCCAATACCACTAAACCAACCCAAGTTAATTTTTATATGTAAACTTTGTGATTGATTGTTAAAAAAATAAATAACATTACTTGATATTGTAAGAAAAGAAATAACATTACAACAAAATAAATATAAACCAGCTGTATAAGTCAATTTTTAAGCACAAAAGTTTCACAATTAACTCAAATTAACTCAAATTATGATTACAATTTGAAAACAAATAGATCAATAGAATTATATGCAAAATATATAGGGCAGGGTAATTCGAGTGCCATTGTAAAAAAGTAAATTGAAGTAGAGAAAAATTAAAAACATGAATGATAACTAGTGAGAAATTTTGCTTATCTTAATAATTTTTATTATTTTTTTATTCTAATTACAATGAGAAATTATAGATTCTATTTTTTTTTTAATTCTTCCTATATGCCTCCTAAATTTCTTCATGAGAGTAGAAAGTTTGAATATGGTGTGAGAAGTGTAAGAGAAAAACAAAAGAATAGATAAGTTTACCAAAACCATTAGAATAGAAGTATGACTCTTCTTAGTTTACTAGAAGGTTGATAATAATAATAATAATAATAATAATAATAATAATAATAATAATAATAATAATATGATAATAATAATAATAATAATAATAATAATAATAACAACAATAATAATAAGAATAATAATAATAATAATAATAATAATAATAATAATAATAATAATAATAATAATAATAATAATGATAATAATATTTATTTTAAAATTGTATTTTGATCTCATTGAATAAAATATGTCTTTTTGGGATATTATTTACAATTATGACTATTTGTTGTATTTTACTTACAATTGAAATAAAAATTAATTACTTTAATTTATTTTCTTTTACAATTTTTACATTAATAGACAATTTTTAATATTCAAACAGAATTCAAATACTATTTCTAGTTCATATTATAAGAAAAAAATTGCTTTTAAATTCATTGAATATTTACTATATTTGATTTATGATATAAACTAAATATATCAAACATTTTATAAATCTAAAATATTCTATAAATTTTGAAAACAATTTTATTTTATTATAATAAAAATCAGAGAGTACAATATTATAATTTGAGTCAAATACTTCAAACATGTTTTAAGGGTGCGTTTGATCCGCTAAAAAATAAGAGACTGGACAGAACAATTTCAATTTTAATGTGTTTGATTTTAAAACTGTTCATAATACTAGACAAACTGGAGGTCAAGGGACAGCACAAAAACTGAAATTCTTTCCCCCCCACTAAATCATGAGACAACTTTTTGTTCTCAGCACAAGTTATCTAAAATAACCTTTGGTCCATGAAATATCGTACAACACAAAAATTTGTTCAATGCCTTAAACGATTGTCATGTGTTGTTCTATCTTGTACTAACCTGTATTGTTCTGTCAAATACTTACATTTTGCAGATCAAACGGACCATGAGTTTCCCAAAAAAATAACATTAAAGAAGATATAATTATGTCTCGTGAATTTAATTCAGTTGGTAAAATATTACATTATATATACAGGGAGCGGTCATCCCACTTATCCATTTTATGATGAAATTTGTAGCCACTAGATTTTTGCCAAAAAAATGATATAATTATTAGTGAAAAGAAGAAAGAAAAAAAATATCTCTAGACATATATTGGGTTGACACGTTTCACCGGTACACTCACGTTGTAAATATGCCTCCAAATGGTAATTAATTGCTCCTCTGGTCTATTGTTATTTTTTTTTTTTTAAGTTTATTGAATAAATAATATCAATAATTAAATATATTATTTATTCAATTACTGCCTTTTATAAAAGTTTTGGAAGGAATAATTTTATAAATGAATTGAGGATCATCTGCACCAATGTTTTAAAAACCGGATCGGATATCAAATCGGCATGGTCCCGGTTCACTGGTTCATAGGTCGAATCTCTGGGTCACTGGTCGAATCGCATGACTAATCACGGATCAAATCGGATAAACCGGTTAAATAAACCGGTCAATATAACAATACTATATAGTTATTAAACAGGTAGAACCAGATGAATCTGACTCTAAAAAAATTGACAGAACAAACATAAATTGATAACTTCATGAAACTGAACAAAAACAAATAAATTGAAGTAATATGAAAGAAACTAACAGAGCATAATATGAAATTAACAAACAAACTGATAAAAGTCGAAGAAACAAAATAAACAAAGCATAGAATGAAACAAAATTATATAATTATTTAAGCATAAATTCCAGAACTGATAAACTAAAAGAAATTGAAGAAATAGAACAAACAACGTTTCTATTTTCTTTTTTAATTGTCGGTTTTTTTTTTAAAAAAAAATATTATAAAGAAAACGATGTCGTTTACGCGTTTTTGACAAAAAATAAATAAAATAGGAGCATGTAATTATACCGCCGGTTTTTCCGATTCTGAGCGGTCTTATTAGAACGCCGATCCAACTAATGAACCAGACCGGCTAAGCTCCGGTTCGCGGTCTAACCAGTGCAACCGGCCGGTTCGGTCCGGGTTTTAAAAACACTGATCTGCACCCAAGTGGATAGAGTGACACATTTTTTTTTAAGATAGTTTTGAGGCTGTGATATGTTTAAGATAGAAATCGAACTGATAACATTGATTGCAGTCATGAATAATAGTATAATGTATACGAATTTTATAAAATTTACTGTTCAATTGAAAGTTTATAATATCATATAAATTATTCATAATTTTTTTTAAAGAAACTGAAAATTATTTAATATTTTATTGAGATCCATAATGATATATGGTTTGTTTATTGATCGAACATTGTTTATGTGTCTCAATAACATATAAAATAATTTCCAATTTTTAAAATTTATTTAACTAATAATCTATATGATATAAAATTTTAATAAAACGGTAAATTTTATAATATTCATATTTATTATAATATTATTCATGATCTGTACATCATACATCACTTGAACCACTCTTTTATGTTAGACAAAGTCCTAACTTATTGTGCTTAGAGATCACATATGATCCCCCTCATGTTAGACCAATAGAAGGTGATTGTTCATTCAATCCCCTTAGTATAAACTAGATTTTAAAGGTGATTGTCCATTCAACCTTTTTTGAAATGCGAATTCTTAGTATTTTATTTTCTTAAAATATGCTACTGAAACCTATCATCCAGCAATATATTTCAATATATTTGAGAGATAAACAATCACATGTACTAATACAATTTAGATTCCTTTATTCACAAGAAAAACAATTGAACAATTTTCACTTGGAATATGACTTTTTCAGTTAGAGTTTCAAACTTTGGACTACGTTTGCTGAAAGAACCAATGTATAATTTCAGTCAAATGTTTCACACATGTTGTAAGAATTTTTATTTATTTTTAATCAAGCATTCAAGATGAAATCTGTAGACATATATAATTAGGTTGACAAGTTATCATCAATACATCATGAGGTAGCAAATATGGTTGGTATCTAAGCCAGCTGAATAGCAAATATGGTTGGTATCTAAGCCAGTTGAAACATAGCAATAAAGTCACGTTGTAAATATTTTTTTTTTGACCAAAATAAAAAGGTATTCATTCATTCAAATCGGTAGAGTACATCAGATTCAAATACAAATTCAATACCGCTAAAAACGAAAAGGATGAATCTGCGAACAAACTCACAGCATCCAAGTTAATAGCATAAAACGGCATACTCATGCCTACAAATAATGTGATAAAACTAAAGTAACCGGAATACCTATGCCTCCGGATCTGCATCGTTGACAAATTTAATCACTGTCTGAATCAGTAGTTGACCGAAATTGATCTGCCGATTCAATCAAACGAACACCGCAACAAGACGGGAAAACAAACAACACCGCACCAAGACGGGATATCAATTAAACAACGTCACACTGAGACGACGAAATCACACACAAAAAGAAAAAACACAAAAGAAATGTTTATTCTATGAAAAAATCACTTATTTAGATTAAAAGTAAAATAAAAAATATGCATAGGGGTGATTTCGAGTAAAAAAAGACCCAAAACCATCCCCTTTCAGTGAAAAAAGATGAAAAAAACTTAGAGAGAAGGGAGAGCTTATCTCTCTAAAAAAATTAGGGCCGGCGAGTCACGTTGTAAATATGTATTGAAATGAAATTAGTTTATTTAAGACGTACAGGGCCAGAATTCAATTCATTAGATTATACTGTTTTTGTTGTACAATAATTGTCACATTTGTAATAAAAATTTATGACAAAAACATTTGTTACTTGTCGTCCTGTGAGTTTAATTCAGTTAGTAAGTATATTGCATTTTATTTTATTTTTTTACTTTCACCACCAGTTTAATCTGGTTCGAGAGTCTGACATCAAATAGTTTTAGTCCCTTTCCGATCGCAGCTGTGGGGAATCGAACCGTGGTATTCCCTACCAACTTTAGCGCTAATCACTACTGAACCAACTAACGATTGGTTAAAGTACATTGCATTTTATATGCAAAAGTTAGAGTCATGAACATCAGACACTCCATTTATTCCTCTTTAAAAGGTAAACTTCCGTCTCATAAGTCCTTGCTCAACGGACAAATATTGCCAAAATTGTTAGGTCGAACATCATGAACCGGATTCGAACTCGAAATCTCATAATTATGAGTTTAATTTCAGTGAATTATCAATTCATCTATGACAAAAAAATATTTCTAACTACTATATCACTGAAAAAAAATCGTTACTTCAAACTTTCAATGCAACAATAATTTCATTTTGTTTATGTTGTATTTTCAATCTCCATTTATAATTCTCTGCTTTTCATTTGTCATGTTTTTGGAATTTGTGTGAATTAGTCAAAGGTGAGTGCTATATAATAAAAAAGAGTTTATATATATCATGATTAATTCTAAAAAATAAATCATGTATTTTACTCAAAATTTCTTAATTATAGTTCTTTAATTTGAAGTTTTAGTTATTAGTTTTTTTAACTACTGTCTCGAGTGTTGAATTAATAAGTCATGTTTTCGAGAAAACAAAGCTTCAGAAGTTGGAGGAGCTTCAGAAGCTACAGAGCTTCAGAAGTTACAGAGCTTCAGAAGCTGAGCAGAGCTTCAGAAGTTACAGAGCTTCAGAAGTTGGAGAAGCTTCAGAAGCTACAGAGCTTCAGAAGCTGAGCAGAGCTTCAGAAGCTGAGCAGAGCTTCAGAAGTTGCAGAGCTTCAGAAGTTACAGAGCTTCAGAAGCTGAGCAGAGCTTCAGAAGTTACAGAGCTTCAGAAGTTGGAGAAGCTTCAGAAGCTACAGAGCTTCAGAAGCTGAGCAGAGCTTCAGAAGCTGAGCAGAGCCTCAGAAGTTGCAGAGCTTCAGAAGTTGAGAAAGTTTCTGAAGCTAGTAATAGTTAGTTAGTTTGTTATAGTTTTTTGTTTTGTCTTAGGTAGTTAATATACGATCGCTTGGCAGTGAAGCAAGCCCCCATTTTGTATATAAATACCTTTGCCCCATGTGGATGAATGCAATTAACTCTTTTTCTTAATTCTCGTCTCAATTCTCTCGTTCTATTCTCTCTAATTTCTCCCAAAATTATCACATTGTCCCAACAAATTGGTATAACAGAGCCCGGTTGTGATTCACGTTTTGCATTTATTCTTTGATCAAGAAACAATGGCGAACAATGGCACAACCTCATCACAATTTCCTGCAAATCTTCCAGTTTTCAAAGGTGAAAACTATGATCGTTGGTGTGCGCAGATGAAGGTCATTTTCAGGTTTCAAGATGTTCTTGAAACTGTTAATGATGGAGTACCAGACTTGGCTGCAAATGCTGATGAAGCAGCAAGAGCCTTGCATCGCGAGTTGAAGAAAAAGGATGCAAAAGGTCTGTTCATCATACATCAGTGTGTGGATCCTAATATCTTTGAGAAGATCATTGAGGAAGAGTCTTCTAAAGGTGCTTGGGATACATTGAAAAAGATTTATGGAGGTGATGAAAAACTGAAGGGTATCAAGCTGCAAGCTCTGAGGAGACAATATGAAATGTTGGTGATGAATGATCAAGAAACGATAGCTGAGTATCTTTCAAGAATGTTGAGTATCACTAATTTGATGAAGTCAAATGGTGAAGCTCTGTCAGAGAGGTCCAAGATTGAGAAGGTTTTGAGAACCTTGACTGAGAAATTTGATCACATAGTAGTAGCAATAGAAGAATCAAAGGATTTGGCCACTATGAAGATAGAGGAGCTCCAAGCTTCATTGGAGGCACATGAACTGAGAGTCAAGCAGAGGAGCTCAAATAAAGCTATTGATCAAGCTTTGCAGGCAAAGTTTCAGAAAGGTTCCAAAGGGAAAAACAAGAAAAAGAAAGAAGATTCAGAGAATGATGGCAAGAACCTTAAAGATTCAGAGTCTAGCAAAGGTAACAAGAAAGGTTCAAAGAAAAAGATTAATAAGAAGGATGTGAAGTGTTATAATTGTCAGAAGCTTGGCCATTATGCTAGAGAGTGTCACTCTAAGAAAGTTGAGAGAAGTGACAAGGATGAAGCTCAATTGGCAAAGGGAAATGGTAGTGACTCTGATGATTCCCTGCTCATGGCAATTACAAACACTGACGCTGATAAATCCAACTTGTGGTATCTTGACACTGGTTGTAGCAATCACATGACTGGCAACAAGAAGTGGTTCTTGAAGCTTGACTATTCAGTGAGACGGAATATCAAGTTTGCTAATAGCAGCCAGATCACTAGTGAAGGTATGGGGACAATTCTTGTGCAGAGAAAAGATGGTCAGGAATCCTTCATTAATGAGGTATTGTATGTTCCTTCTATAACAAGTAATCTGATTAGTCTTGGTCAATTACTTGAAAAGGATTATACAGTGACAATGGCTAATAAAGAATTGAAGATTCATGATGCTAAAAGTAGGTTAATCCTAAGAGCTCCATTGTCAAGCAATAGAACCTTTAAGGTTGAAATCAATGTGATTGATTTCAAGTGCTTAGCCTCAGTCACTAGTACAGAAGAGAATTGGATATGGCACCACAGGTTTGGACACTTAAACTTCAAAAGTTTAAGCATGTTGAATTCCAAGAAGATGGTTCATGGCTTGCCTCAGATCAGAGCACCAAGTGAAATGTGTGAAGAGTGCTGTGCAGCAAAGCAGGCCAGAAATTCATTCAAGAATGAATTACCTATGAAATCAACTCAGAAGCTAGGAATGGTGTACTCAGATGTGTGTGGTCCATTTGAGGTGAAATCCATTGGAGGTAACAACTATTTTCTGACATTCATAGATGATTGTACTAGGCATGTTTGGCTCTACCTTATCGAAAAGAAAAGTGATGTATTTACCAAGTTCAAGAAATTTAAGACACTAGTTGAAAATCAAAGTGGATTTAGTGTTAAGAAATTGAGAACTGATGGAGGTGGTGAATACACTTCACATGAATTTGCAAAATTCTGTGAAGATGAAGGTATAGAGCATGAAGTCACTGCACCCTACACCCCTCAACACAATGGTGTAGCTGAGAGGAAAAATAGAAGCATCATGAACATGGCCAGAAGTATGCTTAAAGCTAAGCATATGCCTCATAAGTTTTGGGGTGAAGCAGTCTCTACAGCAGTTTACATCATCAATAGAAGTCCTACAAAGAGGTTACAAGACAAGACTCCTCATGAAGCTTGGACAGGTTTGAAACCAAGTGTTAGTCATTTTAGAATATTTGGCTCACTTTGCTTCAAACATGTTCCTGATCAAGTTAGAAGAAAACTTGATGATAGAAGTCAGACAATGATATTGTTAGGTTATCATCCCACTGGTGCTTACAAATTGTACTCACCTAGAGATAACAAAGTTGTGATTAGCAGAGATATCAGGTTTGATGAATCAAAGGGTTGGGATTGGACTGAAGGCACAAGTGCTGAAGGCACAAGTGCTGAAGGCACAAGTGCTGAAGGCTCAATGCTCAACAGAAGACTCATGCTTGAAGAAACAAATCAAGAGGAGATAGAAGTTGAAGATGATCAACCTAATGCTGCACCTAATCAACAGTTGAGAAGATCAACCAGAGAAAGGGTACAGTCAATAAGGTTGAATGAGTATGATGTGTTTCCTGATCAAGCAATCACTGAAGATGGAGAACTGGTCAATGAAGCAATGATTGCAGAGTTGGAACCGGTGACTCTAAGTGAAGCTTTGAAAGATTCAAATTGGTTGAATGCTATGAAAGAGGAGCTGAAGTCAATTGAGAAGAATAACACCTGGACATTGATGAACAAAGCTGTAAACAAGAGACCTATTGATGTGAAATGGGTTTTCAGGCTGAAGATGAAACCAAGTGGTGAAATTGCTAAGTACAAAGCAAGGTTAGTAGCTAAGGGTTTTCTTCAGAAGCCTGGACTTGACTTTAATGAAGTGTTTGCACCTGTGGCAAGGCTAGAGACAATTAGGCTAGTTGTTGCAGTAGCTACCTACAAAGGATGGGCTATGCACCAGCTTGATGTGAAATCTGCCTTTTTGAATGGACCATTAGAGGAAGAGGTATATGTGAAGCAGCCACCAGGATTTGAGATTAAAGGTCAAGAACAGAAAGTGTACAAGTTGAACAAAGCTCTCTATGGTTTGAAACAAGCTCCAAGAGCTTGGAACAAGAGAATTGATAGCTTCCTGCTGAATTTGAGTTTCACTAGATGCACATCAGAACATGGAGTATATGTGAAAGGCTCAAGTCATGATGAGATTATAATACTGTGTCTGTATGTTGATGATTTGTTGATCACAGGATCAAACAAAGCTGTGCTAGAGAGATTCAAAGCAGACATAATGAAGGAGTTTGAGATGACTGATCTGGGAGAGCTATCATATTTCCTTGGCATGGAATTTGTGAAAACAGATAGAGGCTATTTCTTGCATCAGAAGAAATATGTCATTGACATATTGAAGAGGTTTCACATGAGCAATTGCAACCCTGCAATTACTCCTATGGAAACAGGTGTGAAGCTGAGCAAGAATACTGAGGATGAGTTGGTTGATTCAACACTGTACAGACAGATCATAGGATCATTGAGGTACTTGTGCAATACTAGAATTGATTTATGTCATAGTATTGGTCTGCTGAGCAGATTTATGGATCAACCAAGGATGAATCACTTGACTGCTGCAAAGAGGGTCCTTAGATATGTGAAAGGAACCATTGATCATGGCATTTTAATTCCAAACCAAAGGAACAGTAGCAAGAAGCTAATGGCTTATGGTTACTCAGATTCAGATTGGGGAGGAGATCAAGATGACAGGAAGAGTACTGCAGGATACCTGTTCATGATAGGTAATGCACCAATCTCTTGGTGTTCTAAGAAGCAAGGGATAGTGGCATTGTCATCATGTGAAGCTGAGTATGTGGCAGCTTCATTTGCAGCTTGTCAAGCAAATTGGATTGAGATGTTTCTCACTGAATTGAATGCAGTAGAGACAACAAGGATGAAGCTACTTGTTGACAATAAGTCAGCAATTGATTTGGCTAACAACCCAGTTAGTCATGGAAGAAGTAAGCACATTGAGAGGAGGTTTCATTTTTTGAGAGATCAAGTGAACAAAGATAAGCTTGAGGTGGAATATTGTAATACTGAGATCCAACTTGCAGATATTCTAACCAAACACTCTGAAGAAGCTTATAGGAATGAATGCTTTGGAAAACATGCCTTAGGAGGTGTGTTGAATTAATAAGTCATGTTTTCGAGAAAACAAAGCTTCAGAAGTTGGAGGAGCTTCAGAAGCTACAGAGCTTCAGAAGTTACAGAGCTTCAGAAGCTGAGCAGAGCTTCAGAAGTTACAGAGCTTCAGAAGTTGGAGAAGCTTCAGAAGCTACAGAGCTTCAGAAGCTGAGCAGAGCTTCAGAAGCTGAGCAGAGCTTCAGAAGTTGCAGAGCTTCAGAAGTTACAGAGCTTCAGAAGCTGAGCAGAGCTTCAGAAGTTACAGAGCTTCAGAAGTTGGAGAAGCTTCAGAAGCTACAGAGCTTCAGAAGCTGAGCAGAGCTTCAGAAGCTGAGCAGAGCCTCAGAAGTTGCAGAGCTTCAGAAGTTGAGAAAGTTTCTGAAGCTAGTAATAGTTAGTTAGTTTGTTATAGTTTTTTGTTTTGTCTTAGGTAGTTAATATACGATCGCTTGGCAGTGAAACAAGCCCCCATTTTGTATATAAATACCTTTGCCCCATGTGGATGAATGCAATTAACTCTTTTTCTTAATTCTCGTCTCAATTCTCTCGTTCTATTCTCTCTAATTTCTCCCAAAATTATCACATTGTCCCAACATCGAGGACATAAAGAACGCTTTTCATGTATTATGTGTGTAGTATTTAACTCACTAAAAGGAAAAAAAAACTTAATTATATAAAAACACAAAGTAATTGTGATTGAACTCAAGTGACTAATGAACTCTTTCTAAAAGCAAATTTTGAGCTCAATCGAATTTCAAACCAAAGCTATTGCGATCGAATTTTGAGCTTCTTCTAAATTTGACCTTGGTTCCTCCACAAAACCAAAGGACAAAAGGCACTCCCTAAGAAGTGGTCGAGGAAGAAAATAGCGTGAAAGAAAGCACAACATGCACATCTATAGTTGCAGATTTGGAAAAGAGATCACTTGTTGAAGTGGCAATATCACAAGGTGGTCCTATCAATCTTTGCAAATAAGGAAAAGAATAGCAAGAATCAAGTTGTAGTTGACACTCAAGATTGACTAGAGGTGGTGTTGGAGAACCAACACTACCTTCCACAATGAAAATCTTATGTTGGAACTCTAGGGGGTTGGGGAGTCCCCATTCAGTTTGAGGCTCACTAGAGTGGAAAACTCCCAAATAGTGTTCTTCATGGAGACAAAACTTATAGAACCTAAGATGGAAAGAATACAGGCGAGAAGCGACTACGACTATGGCGTTATGGTTCCTTGCAGAGGGCATGGGAAGGATGGGACAGGAGGACTAGCTCTTTTTTGGAACAATCAGGTAAACTTCACACTTAATTATTTTTTCCTCGAATCATATTTCTGGTTCTGCATCGGATAACGTTAATGAAGAACCTTTGTTCTTATCTAGGGTGTGTGGGTTTCCTGAAGAACAAAATAAAATAAAAAATGGATGTTATTCCAACATCTAGCCCTTTCTTATCAGTAATTAATTATGTGAAAAAGAAGAGAGAGAGTAAATTTAATGCAATTTGTATTAAATTTCATGAAAATAAATAAATTTTTATTTTTGGCTTATAATTTGGTACAAGAGAAAATGATTTTATATTTTTTTATAACATAGGATAGAGGAAGTATAAACTAGTAAGCTATAAGCTCATAAAAAAATATTATCCAATATTTAATTTTTTTTCTTTTCAATACGAACTTATAAACTATAAGCCAAATTTTTTTTTATGCGTTGAAATAGGGATGGCAACGGGTGCCCACGGCTGCGGGTTTTACACTACCCAAATCCACACCCGAAATATCGGGTGTCACCCAAACCCGAACCCAAAGCCTATTTGGGTGGCAAATTAACACCCATGCCCACACCCATTGGGTTCGGGTTTTCTCACCCAAACCCGAAGCAAAAAATACAACAACATTGAAATTCCATCAAGATCTCTCAATTAAATTAAAATTAAGGTATACAATTGAAACATAAGCATTCCATGAACATTGAAAAATAGTAAAATTACAATTAAAGTTACAACTTTCCAACAACAATATTGTAACAGTCTTCAAGACTTTTAAGAAATTAAACTACAATTAAAATTAAGGGCAATTAGGTAATTTAATATATAAGCGGGTGGATGTTCAGGTTTCGGGTGTGGGTTTGATGCTACCCAAACCCACACCCATATATTCGGACGACACCCGAACCCAAATCCAAACTCAGTCAACTCGGGTTTCGTCCGTTAACTTGGATTTGGGTTCGGATGGGTCTATCGAATTTGGGTGTTCTTGCCATCCCTACGTTGAAACACAACTTTTAGATTAATAAAATGTGAGATAAAGGAATAATGGCTCTCAAGCTAGACATGTCAAAGACGTATGATCTCATTATGGATTTTCCCAGTTGAGTAAATTGTTTTCCACTTCTCCTAGTCCTTTATCTCACAATCTAAAAGTTGTGTTTCAAAGTATCCGTTAGTTGAGCATCACAGTGGTATAGGATTCACATTTTCATTTTCCTAAAGGTTTAATCTTCTAAGTAAGGTAAGGAATACTTATATTTACAAACAGTTTTAGAGAGATCAATTGATTCATTGTGTAACCCCTTCAGAGTTGTAATGGATTACTATCTATCTTTGGGTCATAAAAATTGTCAATTATTGCTAGAAAGTTAATCATTTACTTTTTCCAGTCTTATATATAAAAAACTTTTCACTTTTTATGTCAATTCAATAACTGATGAAATTAGTCAGTGTTATAGACTAGATACATTTATTATTGTATGAATCTAAAAAGTGGAAAGTTGCTTAATTTTTGAGTTCTAAGTATGAACCAAATATAAGTGTAAATAATTGATCACTTGAAAAGATAATGATTCCTGTTGAAACAGACCAAATCAAAATATTACCAAATCTTGTTAGGGTAATCCAAGATAAGAGGAAGAAGATAACAAGTAAGAACTAGAGAGAAAACTAGGAGGAAAGTGTTAAGATTTATTGATAAGAAAAATAGAGAATAAGTTGTGTTTTGCAATGCATGAGGCACATGCTTATTTATAAGGAAAACTCCTAACCCATCCATTACTTGTAACACAAGTAACCATAACTAACTAACTCAAGGTAGTTATGTAACCACCTCCTAACTACCTAACCAAGTCTAATAGGATTGAAGTTATAAAACAGCATGCTCCCTTAACTTCAAGCCTAAGCAAACTTGTCTGTCCTTCAGAAATCCTTCAGAACTGCAACCTTGTCTGTCCTTCAGAAATCATTCAGAACTGCAAACTTGTCTGTCCTTCAGAAATCATTGTCTGTCCTTCAGAAATCCTTCAGAACTGCTTCAGAACTTGCCATGCTGGGCGCGCGCGCCTGACACACACCAAGTTCACTTCTGAGCTTCAAAAACCTGTCTGTTTTCAAACTCTTAGTTAGAGCATCTGCAACCTGAGTATCTGTTGCACAATGCCTGACATCTAAGCTACCTTGATTCACCTGCTCCCTCAAGAAATGAAACCTAGCCTCTATGTGTTTGCTTCTACCATGCAAAACTGGATTCTTGGCTAAGTTTATAGCAGACTTGTTATCAATCTGCAGAACCACAGGTTTCTCTGCTTCAATTCCTAGCTCCTTCAACACAGTCACAATCCACAAAGCTTGGCATGCTGCATATGCACCTGCTATGTACTCAGCTTCACACGAAGACAATGCAACAACTGGTTGTTTCTTAGAACACCAAGCAACAGGAGCCTCCATAAATCTGAAGAAATACCCAGTAGTACTCCTTCTATCTACTTTGTCACCACACCAATCAGCATCAGAGTAGCACACAATCTCAAATTTCTCCTTCAGAACTGACTTTGGAAAAAGAATTCCAAACTCCATTGTGCCTGCTATATACCTAAGTATTCTTCTAGCTGCATTCATGTGTGACCTTCTAGGTTTATCCATGAATCTACTTACAAGCCCAACTGCAAAGCATATATTTGGCCTGCTGTTGCAAAGATATCTCAATGATCCTACAATTTGCTTGAAAATTGTAGTATCCACAGTCTCTTCTGTCTCATTCTTCTCTAACTTCAAGTTCACCTCCATAGGAGTTGCAGCATATGTACACTCAGTCATGTTGAACCTCTTCAGAATTTCTCCTGCATATCTCCTCTGATGCAACAATAGACCTTTACCATTCTTCAGAAGTTCAAATCCTAAGAAGTAAGACACTTCTCCCAAATCTGTCATCTCAAATTCAGTTTTCATTACTTCTTTGAATCTCTCTATCTCAGCTGTGACACTTCCAGTTACTAGCAGATCATCAACATACAAACATATCAGAATGATGCTTGAAGCTGCTTCCTGCACATATACTCCATATTCTGACTTGCATTTCCTGAAACCTTGTTTCACAAGAAATCCATCTATCCTTTTATTCCAAGCTCTTGGAGCTTGTTTCAAACCATATAGAGCTTTGTTCAATCTGTAGACCATGTCTTTCTTCTCTTCAATCATGAATCCAGGTGGCTGAGTTACAAAAACAAGTTCTTCTAATGGACCATTAAGAAAGGCTGACTTAACATCCATGTGGAACATAGGCCATTTCCTTGCATTAGCTACAGCTATGACAAGTCTCACAGTCTCAATTCTTGCCACAGGTGAGTAGATTTCTGAGTAATCTATTCCTTCCCTCTGCAGAAAACCTCTTGCCACCAGCCTTGCCTTATATTTTGCTATAGAATTGTCAGGATTTAGCTTCAGCTTGAACACCCATTTTACTTCAATTGCCTTCTTATCTGATGGAAGTTTAACTAACTCCCAAGTTTGATTTCTCTCAATTGAAGCCAACTCCTCCTCCATAGCTTTCTTCCATTTCTTGTGTTTCAAGGCTTCTGTGTAATTGATAGGCTCAGAACCAGCCATCAATGCAATATGAACTAAGTCACCATCTGCATTTACCTCATTATCATTAATAATTTCACAATCCTGTAATCTAGCAGGAATGTTCCTTGTTCTGGCAGGCCTGTCTCTAGTCACAGCTGCAGGTGCTTCATTCTCATCACTAGAATCACTATCTTCTTCATTCATGATTGGATTCAATTGAGCTCTGCTTGAACTGCAACCAGCAATCCAATCCCAGGATTTCTCTTCATCAATTACAACATCTCTACTGTAGATCATTTTCTTTGTGACAGGATCATACAGCTTGTAAGCACCTGTGACATGGTATCCTACCAAGATCATGACTTCACTTCTGTCATCAAGCTTCTTCCTTTTTGCTTCAGGCACATGCTTGTGACATAAAGCACCAAAAATTCTGAAGTGACTTACACTAGGTTTTCTACCACTCCACACTTCCTCAGGTACTTTGTCTTTCAGCTTCTTGGTTGGACACCTGTTCAACACATACACAGCAGTGTGAACTGCTTCACCCCAGAAAGTTTTAGGCAGGTTCCTATGCTTCACCATACACCTTGCCATATCAAGAATAGTCCTGTTCCTTCTTTCAGCTAAGCCATTATGTTGAGGTGTATAGGGAGCTGTGACTTCATGTTCTATACCTTGTTCAACACAAAATGACTCAAACTTCTTGGAAGTATACTCACCTCCACCATCTGTTCTGAGAGCTATGATCTTCTTTCCACTTTGATTTTCAACTAATGCCTTAAAATTTCTGAAGACATCAAATACTGCATCCTTGGTTTGAATCAAGTATATCCACATCTTCCTGCTATACTCATCAACAAAGGTAACAAAATATCTATTACCACCAAGTGAATTCACATCAAAGGGACCACACACATCAGAATGCACAACACCTAGTACACTTGATGATCTCATAGGCAAACTCTTGCTGAAAGCATTTCTAGGTTGTTTACCAACTAAGCAACCTTCACATACTCTTTCTGAAGCTTCAATCTTAGGCAGGCCAAGTACCATTCCTTTGCTCCCTAGCTGATTCAGATATTTGAAATTCAAATGTCCAAATCTCAGGTGCCATAGCCAATTCAACTTCTCATCTGTTATTACCTTCATACACTGAACAGTGTTTGTGTGAATCAAAGTTCTGAAAGTTCTATTCTTGGCCAAAGGAGTCCTCAGAATTAGGTTATTTGCAGGATCATAAAGTTCAAATTTCTCTTTCTTAATGATAACTGAAAAACCTTTTTCTGCTAGCTGTCCAACACTCAGAAGATTACAATCCATACCTGGTACAAACATCACATCTTCAATTACTGCAGTGCTTCCATTGCTCCTCTTGATAACCATGTTACCAATGCCTTCTGACTGCAATGAACTGCTATTGGCCAGCTTCACTTTACTTTTCTTTCCAGAATCGAACTTCACTAACCAGTTTTTGTGACCAGTCATGTGGTTGGAACACCCTGTGTCTAAGAACCAAGTCTCAGCATCAACTTTATCTTGTGATTCTACCTCTGATAATGTAGCCATGAAAGTCACAGCTTTGTCTTCAACCTTTTCTTGCACAAGTTTTGCTTCATCATCAGAGTCTTGGCCCTTTTCTTTGCCTTTCTTGAACCAACAATCTGAAGCATAGTGTCCCCATTTCTCACAGTTATAGCACTGAATGTGACTCTTGTCCTTGCCTTTCCCTTTCTTTGAATTTGATGTTCCTCCTCCTTTCTTGAAGGATTCAGATTTTCCATCAAATTTTTTCTGAGAGCCATTCTTTCCCTTATCTTGATTTTTCTCTTTGTGACTGTTAGCTTTCTTGTAAGCCTGAACTTGTAAGGCTTGTACAGATTCTTGAACCCCTTTCCTTTCATTTATCATCAACTCATGTGCTTCTAAAGATCCGACAAGATCCTCCAACTGTAATGTAGCTACATTCCCAGTTTCTTGGATGGCAACAATGACATGATCAAAATTTGGAGTTAGAGTTCTCATTACCTTCTCTACAATCATCCTATCTGTCATCACCTCACCACAGCTCTTCATTGTATGGACAATGCCTTGAACATTCGACACATAGGCTCCAATGGATTCACTCTTATCCATCTGCAGAAGCTCATATTGCCTTCGCAGAGACTGCAACTTTACTCCCTTCACCTTTTCTCCTCCTTCATAATATTTCACCAAAATATCCCAGGCTACCTTAGAGGATTCAGCACTAGATATCTTGTCAAAATTTGCAGAATCTACTGCAGCTTGAATTGCATACATTGCCTTGCAATCCTTCTTCTTTAAGTCTTTGTGTGCTGATCTCTGAGCTTCAGTGGCATTCCCCACCAAGTCTTGCACACCATTAACCACCACTTCCCATGTATCTTGAAAACCAAAGAGAGACTTCATCTGTTTGCTCCATCTTTCCCAATTCTTGCCCTCAAGAATTGGAAGATTGTTTGGTAAACCATTCCCTGACATTGTTTCTGAAGGGAAGAAAATGTAAACACCAAACAAGACTGAATCTTTGTGCTTTCTACACTAAGAACCAAAGGGCTCTGGATACCAATTTGTTAGGGTAATCCAAGATAAGAGGAAGAAGATAACAAGTAAGAACTAGAGAGAAAACTAGGAGGAAAGTGTTAAGATTTATTGATAAGAAAAATATAGAATAAGTTGTGTTTTGCAATGCATGAGGCACATGCTTATTTATAAGGAAAACTCCTAACCCATCCATTACTTGTAACACAAGTAACCATAACTAACTAACTCAAGGTAGTTATGTAACCACCTCCTAACTACCTAACCAAGTCTAATAGGATTGAAGTTATAAAACAGCAAATCTGAATAACTTTCTTGCATAGATTTCCAACAATACTCTCAAATCTGAATAACTTTCTTGCATGCAATCAACTAATTAAGTACTATCAAATCAAAATATACACATATATGATATGATGTGTGATTCTATTAACCTTTTATTTTCATCCAACAATTTATACAGAACATTGTTCATTTCTAGGACCTCCAACATATAAATGTCAATATGAAAATGCTTTGAAGGACCAAAAAAAGATCAAGCAAACATTGTATATAAGATGGACATCATCATAATCATTTTTATTATGCAAACATTTATTCTAATTATACAAAATCTATTATAATAAGAAACTAGGCACCAAAGGTGATTGGCATGTTGCTTCAGCTAGTTGAATCCAAGAAAGATTGTTCCAAGTTTGATTGCAGAATTCTGAGATTGTTGATGGTCCTAGTTCAAAACCTGTAGGAAGAACATCCTCGTCGATGATCTTTAGCTTTTTGGCTTCTTGATGTTCTTCCTTAGATTGTGTTTTTAAGGATTCAGGTTCCTCATAAAGAGAGGGCAAAGGTGTAGCTTTGCTAACAAAAGGCTTGCAAGCTTTTCTTGTAATTGTTCTGTTTTGATTACTTTGTCCAATTCTGTCTAGGTACTTTCCTTGTGCTTCAATTTTCAGCTTCAAGATTTTTTGAACCTTACAACCAAATAATACAAAATTTTCACTACATAAATTCTTCCCATCTTTGTTAAGAAATTAAACATGTTCTTCATTTTTTATTGGTTATAGTATCTTATATAAGTAGCATATTTTTGTTGTAATTTCCTTCAAAACTTTCTACCATTCTTGACCAAAAAGTTACAAAAAATGTGCTTTGGTGGCTTTTGGTAGATCTTATATCATGTTTATGGTAAATGTAGTAGACAAATTTGGATAGAGGCACAATTCTAATATTTTTACTCTTCCCCTCATACTTTATCCCTTTGGTTTATTTTATTTTTTTGCAAGGTTTTTAACAAGGTAGAGTTTCAGTTTCCTTGCTTTTCTTTCTCACTTAGGTTTTGGAATAGCTCCGCCAAAGGGCTTTGAACCTTTTATATTTTTCATAAATATTTCCGAAGTGTTGCAAATGAAAGTGGCAGGTTAGGGGTGACAACCTCACCGGAATATCTTAGTTTGTCATGTGATATTTTTGCAATTGTTTTTTGTTTTATAAAAAGTTAATTGTATTTTTTATCCCCGTATTTTGTCACACTCACGAAAATAGTCCTCTCATTTTAAAAATCAAAATTTTTTGTCCTTTAATTTTATAGTTGTTGTAATATGTGAAGTAGGAATACTCCTTATATTAAACGTGTTTTTTCCACGCGACACATTGAATTATATATATATATATATATATATATATATATATATATATATATATATATATATATATATATATATTGCTGTAATGTTTATGTTGTGTATGATGTCCATCTAATTTGCGCTTCAAAGGTTGAAATTATGGTGCCACCTAAAGAAAGATTCTCTTCCCACCCCCCATGACTCTTTCCCCCCCCCCCTCCCGGATTTCCATTTTTACCCCTAGTTTTAAACTTCGGAACGCGTTTTCCGAAGTTTTTTTTTGCCTTGAAGATCAACTTCAGAATGTATTTTCTGAAATTTTCGACAAATTTGAACTAAAAAAACTTCGGAAAACACGTTCCGAAGTTTTTGGACAGGGGTAAAATTGGAATATTGGGGGGTTAAAAAGAGTCATGGGGGGTGAGAAGAGAATCTTTCCCACCTAAAGTTTCTATTTTTGGCCCAAAAAATGGTGAATTATTGTCCTAATAGTAAATTTAAAGAAAAAAAAAAACATCTTTAAGGTTGAAAATCACCATCTTTTAGGCAAAATTGCAACAAATATAATAATTTAAGATAAAAAAGTTTGATTTTAAAATAAGTTCACTTTATTGATTGTCATAAAACACGAGGGCCAAAAATTCATGGAGGAGGCGACTATTTTGTTTGATAAAGAGTTGTGTGTGGCAGTTGAAGACATTATAGTTGGGAGAGGTCATTTCTTTGGAGATCTTCAATGGATGGTTGCTTCCTTACCTATTAAGGTTGGAGGATTGAGTTTGTACTTTGCAGTAGAGGCTGCCTCATATGCTTATGTGGCTTCAAGGGCGCAATCTTGGGTGCTACAAGATCACATTTTGAGAGATAATGGGGTATGTGGCATGGACTCTGATTTTGATAGTGCTTTGGATGGTTTTCATGAAACGATTGTTAGTTTTGATTTGAGCTATTTTACTAGGAAGGACACCGTCCCCTTTAAAGCTCAACATGTTTTAGCGCGTGCTTTGTTTGATAAAATTGTTCAGGGCATGGAAGTTAAGTTTAATATGACCACGAGAGAGAAAGCATTTTTTGGGTGTTTGCGAGCAACATATGCTCAAGACTTTCTTCTTGCTATTCCAACCCCTGTGAATTTTTTTACCGACCCGCAGGAAGGGCGGTCAACTCTCAGATCGACAGATGTTATGGTGTATGGTTGGGTAGGTGGAAAGTATGCATGTGTTTGTGTGGATTTGACTGGAGTTTTGCCACTTGTTGGTTTAAGGGCCGAGACTGTTACTGTGGGACAAGCAGCCTTCAAAGTTGCTTCAAGTAAAGTGGTAAAACATGAGAAAACATGTTCTGACAATCAACATGTTTTCATATCATTTGCTTTTGACACTTTTGGCTTCCTAGCACCAGAGGCTGTGAGTCTTTTGCAACGAGTTCAAAAGGTTATGAATAACAATATTGTATCCTCTAAAGTTAAGAATGTTATTTTTATCCGAATTGGTTTTGCCATTCACAAAGGATTGACGGCGCAGCTTGTTGCATGTTTGCCTTTAATTCATATGTAATTACTTATTTATTAATATAAAGATTTCAAAGCAAAAGAAATAAAAAATAAATAAAATTAAATTAAAAAAAAAAACCAATAAAGTATCATATTTTGCTTGAGACAAAAAAGATTAAAAAAATTTAAAATTCAAAAAGAAATTGTCAACTAATTGTTAAATTTGTTTGGATAAATCACACTTGAATTCCTATAAACATTGTAAAATACCTCAACTCTTTCATCCATGCGTTTTTGCACCTCTGCTTGCATCTGAAGTACTTCCTTTAGCTGAAGAGCACTGTTCATTTGCAAAATATAATAATTATATAATTTTATTGTAAAAAAGATATGAAAACTGTTGTTGAATGAGTTGTTGACTTACGATATTGAACAGAAATTTGGCAGTATATCTGATATGTTTTTCTTCTCAATCTTTCCTCCTTCATAGATGATCAAGGAACAAGTTATAAGTTCAATTAAATTTTGTATATATCATTATTTAATAAATAAATAAATACCATTACTTGGCTAAGTCAAATACTTACTTGTAGTGGATTCTGGAATCAATTTGGAGATCCTGTATTTCTGAGCACAACCAATCAGTCATGAATTAGAACTTGCATTTCAATGAATTGTTTGGTAATTTGGTTTTACCAATTACACCCTTTGTCTTAAAATAACTGACACAGTTTGAATATATATACTACTCACATAATTTATTATCATATTTTTTATACTAATAATACATAATTGCAAATGTGAACATAATTGATGTTGTTGGTTTGTTTCTCTGAAACATGTTGACATCGATAATAATTTAAAAAAATAACACAATTAATTGTAATTATAAATATCCAACACTGACACATATCCGACATTGAGACACGCTTAATCTAAAAAGTCTCCGTATTTTGCAGATTTATTTCGATAAATATTTTCAAACTAGATTTTCAACGTTATCATTCATCATATAAAAACTAGGTGGAAACCGGAGAAGAACCTGCAAGTGGCTTTTTACATGATAAATACTCAACTCTGAAATCCCCATAGCCGTCATTACCTTCAATATGCCCTTTGGTGTTGCCCCTGATAAACAAAACACACCATATTGATCATCTACAACTAATTATCCAATTTAGGATATGCACAATATAATTTTCAATAGTAAGTCTACAGTATCTTTTATTTGCACATGAGGTTTTTTTTCTTATAAAATTTAGGCTTAAATGATCTTTTAATCCTTGTATATTAGCGAATTTTTTATTTTAGTTCGTGTATTTTGTTTTGTTGCAAAAAAATCACTGAATGCTGTTGATTTTAGTGCTTAAAGTCAAAATCCGCGGAAAAATCTGAAAAACAATTTGCACGAAAACTGTAGATTTTTTCGCAGATTTTGACTTTAAGAACAAAAACCAACAAATTTTGTACCTTCAATACTTATTTACAAGTTAAGCCTAAAATTTAATGAAACAAAATTGTTTCTTGGTAGGCATAAAGTTAGGACTTTAGTAGCCTTGTTTTTGGGTTGGTCCTGCCTCAACTTCTCAATGTAATGTTAATAAAAACCTCCATGAAGAGGCTAGTAACACAAACTTTTAAACACCAATTTTTATTAATAAAAATTCATATAAATTTCAACAAATAAACGTGTGTTCCATATAAATTTACCGGACCGGTATAAATTTTAGTAAGTAATAAGGGACGGTGTGTGTTAAAAAGTGTGTTGTTAACATTATTCAACCTTCATTTTTGTCTACATTTTTAAATAAAAATGATCCAAGTTATAAAAATTTCAGCGATCATTTAAAAAATAGTTATTTGATTGGAAAAAGTAGGATAGAATTGTAAATAAAATAATTAAATTAAAGTAAAATTGAAAGGAAAAAAACACATCAAAACTTGATATCAACTTTATATATAGGTATATATAAATATTTTTAAAACTCAATTATTTGATTGAATATAAAATATAAATAGTTCCAATGAAAGATAAATTGGAAGAAACAAATGAACGCTTAAAGTTGTCAAAATATATGAGCCATCAAATCTTATTCAACGGCCAAGATCTCTTGACTCTTAACTGCATGATTTAAAAACCAAACTAGACATTAAACCGAAAAGACATCAGATTATAGTTGCAATCAAATTGTTCAAATAATCAAACTTTTTTTTTCTTCTTTTTTTCTTAAACTTTAAATAGAAGAATCTGTTCACAATTCAACTGATTGAAACGTTCAATTTAGTTCGATTTTTAAAACATTGCTTTGAACTAAAGAAACTTTGCGCGATGAAAATAACAAATTGGAAATTCTATAAATTGCACTACCCGTGTTATCATGCATAGTATTGTTACAACATAGTGATGCAAAAACTTACTATCAGGGCCCCCAAGCCTATTAACAGCCTCCACAAAGAGATCATGGAGTTGTTGTGTCCATCTTAAGCGTTCTTTGTGTGTGGCAGCATAGCTATCAGAGCGAGTGGAATCCATAACTCAACTCTTGGGGAGAGGCCCAAATCACTGGTTTACTAAAGTGAAAGATTATAGTAAATGGAATGAAAAACAAGACAAAAACAGTTGTCAAAAGACATAGAATTAACCAATGTGGCGATTTTTACCAAGGTATATTTGGCTTCATTAGATTCTATGTTTTGTCTTTTGTTGTCGGAACAAACCATGTAGACGTATACTCTTGCTCAGATATTTAACATGTTTTTCCATAAAAATAACAATTTAACATGTCGTGTATATAAGTCTTTTGCTTGGCGAGAATGACTATGATTTTGTCAATGTCATTAATTTAACCAAATCAAATATATGATTGTGAATGATGGAGAAAGAATTGGAGCAACACATTTTGAAGAGAAAAAGATATTTAATCTCAACTTTCATGGTTTATTTTTGTTTTGTTTGTAACTCTCATTCTTACCAGAAAAGAGAAAAGAGATATCGATAATCCAGAATTCGATCGCGAGATAAATAAAATCCGATGAAAAATTGTTCTTAACAGAAATCGATCTCGAGTTCTCCAGAACGATTCTTCCTAAGAAAATCAAACTTTCATGGTTTATGATAACGCGATTTACCAGAAAGAATCCTTACCAGAAATCGATCTCAAGTTCTCCAGAACGATTCTCCAAATCGATCTACAAGACGTACATTTTGTAATAAGGCGAAAATTTAGACAACTCAATCACCAAAGGCAAAGAAACGCAAAAAGAATTATGGTGTCGTTTGATGCATCTAGTCAATCCTAGTTAGTGGGGATAAGCCTTGTCGCTGCTCTTTGATTTCCCTGCGCAAACAATGAATAGCAATAGTTTTGAGCGAAGAAATTAATATCATTTGATCATGTTTGGACCGCTTCCTGAGTTTTCAGGTATGTTCAAATTCATTATCATCGGACGATTTGGCTAAACCACCTCTTCCATGTTTGTAACAGAAATGAATCATACTTGCAATGGAGAGAAATAAATAAAACATGAATAAAACTTGAGAAAAATTGTTTAATTTTCTCCTCCTACTAAAGTCAAACATAAAGGAGTATAACATGAACTTCTCTAAGTAATGTAATAACAATGTCAAAGTAATTTTCAGCTAGGAAACATCATTCAATTCTGTCGAGTATTCCCAAATTGCCTTTGAAACTAAGGTCTGTTCCGCCTGATGCTGCTGCATTGAGGGCACTTGTATTGCTTTATGCTCTCGGCCTTCGCAGGAGTGATCCTCACACATTTTCCATGGTACCACCTCTCACATATATCGCATCCAATCCAAAACTCGTCCGCGTTGTAATTTCCACCACAGCTCCCGCAAAGTGTTTCGCTGTGCTCATCTTCCTCCTCCTCATAACCATCCTCCACAGCAAATTTGGGGTTGCTTTTGACTTGCCCGTCACTGGATCTCTGCAAATAAAGGTAAAAACCTATGCTGAACAAGCCAACATTACCAAAGAATCAGGTACATATGACAAGAGAAGGAAAACACTAACCTTGGTGCTTCCTCGGGATTTGCTTCCACTGTCTGCTGCTGGCTTGTTGTCCTTAATTGGTTTCCTATCTGACACAAGTTCGAAAACGGTGGGAAGATCATTGATCAAACTAAACAATCGTTTCCTGCCATAACGAATCAGAGAAGCCATCAATATAAGGAAGCATATGCCAAGTTGCAGAAGATATTAATAAAAAATGCTACAATGAAAAGATTTAATGGAAGGTTTGTATATAGAATCTCAATTGCAGTGATTCGTAAAATCAATCGAAGGTATTATACAACAAGATATGGGAATTTTCAAAATCTAAGATACAGAGTTGAAACATCACACTTTAACAACATCATAAAACCTAAGCAAGACTTGAAACATCACACTTTAACAACTGAGGAATAAATTGGAGTGTGAATGTTTTAGCAGTACAAGAACACCTTTAACAGAGTTGCTGTCAGATGAGCAAATAATCGAGGTGGCGACTACAATCCACTTTACCAATTGGTTAGTCGCATGGTCTCTCCATGCTCAGAGAGTCAGAGTTGCTGGTTAAGGTCGGTGATCATTGCACAATAGGTTGAACAGGGAACCAAAGAATGAAGATTGAGATGACGTGAGAATGACACATGGCTGCTCAGATGCAGGAACAGTGAGGCGGAAAACCCTACTTTTTAATTTGACTAAATGATAGTGTTTTTGACTTATATATCAAAACATAGAAGTACCAACTTCCAAGTCCCTACCAAGGGATAGCCATATGAATTAAAAAATTTGTTTTATAGATTTTCTGAAAAAATCCTGGATTATATTGTGGCCACAAAACCACAAATTAATATACTCAAACAACCGTCAGACCTCAGCTGATGTTGCTCATAACATAAGAATGTGTAAAAAACAACTTTCATTGCAACTTTCATTTGGCTATATAAACCCATCAAGTTATCAACAAACCAGAGAAATTTAAACCACCGCAAACTCCAATCGTAAACCATAGTTGTGAACACTAAACAAAAGCCACGATGAATCCGTCATTCATCATTGATAACACTTGTAAAAACTAAACGACACTATTGGAGCAGTTGGTCACTCCAATCTAAAATTTACACTTATTTGTTAATTTGTAGGACTAGGAACTCTGGTCATGTTGCTCATAACTATTAAGACACGTTTTACTACAAAACAAAGGAATGCATGCATAAACCTAACAAGCATCACATATCAACAAACACAGAAATTTGAACAACCACAAACTCCAAAAAAAGTCATAATTTTGTTTTTTCATCAAGTAGCCTAGTGGTTAAGGTGAATAAGTGGAGTATCCGGGGTTCGAACCCCGGCTCCTGCATATATAATGCAATGTTCCTACCAACTGAGCTAAGCTCACAGGATGTAAATCATAGTTATTAACATTAAACAAAGTGCATAATGATGCATAACAATTAACTTCAATTACAACCATATACATGAATCTCCACCAAAGCTAGACAGAATGTACCTTTCATTGCGGTTAAGACGAGCTCCGAGATAAAACGCCACCGAAAGCAACCACGAATCACTGTGCACAGCAACAAGAGAAAGCCAGTCCTTTCGGTTCATTCCATCTCTAGCAAAATTGATTCCAAGAGCCGGCTCAGGAAGTTCCGGCGGAACTTCCTCCGCCGGCAGAGTTACTTCCCAACTTCCATTCCCATGTCCATAGAGGCACAAATTATCCTTATCTAAACAAACACAACACAATTTTCACACTCAATTGAAGCACAAATAAACTAACAATCATAAAATCACATAAACTTAAATTGAATGTAATGTAACCCTCTAAAACATAAATAAAAGCCATGCAACATTCACAACATAACACATAATTAAAATATATTTTTTAAAAAATAAATACCAACAAAAAAACATAAATAAAACAAAACCAAATTCTAACGTAAAATAAAACACAAAACAAAAACAAATTCAGATCCGGTAATACACTTTACCTGGATCACAAAGTCCGTAAAATTCATCAACATCTGAGAAAAAGTGCAAAAAACAATTACAAAAAAGGTAAGAACTTTGAAATTAAAACACAAAAAAACCAAGACCCAGATAAGAATTTGAAGAGATAAGAGTACCATGAGTGAGAGCACGAACAACGGCGGTTCTACGAGCATCGTAATCTTTGAAGATCTCTTCAACAGTACGAGGGCTAGAAGCCATCTCCATAACCCAATTGAGATCTGAGAAAAAGGGATTTGGATTTGGGGAAAACTAGATGGAATTGAAAGGATAAAGAGGCGAAAACATGA
Source organism: Trifolium fragiferum (assembly GCA_954870985.1). NCBI lineage: Eukaryota > Viridiplantae > Streptophyta > Magnoliopsida > Fabales > Fabaceae > Trifolium > Trifolium fragiferum. Next base: position 17,515,290 of record OX940793.1, on the reverse strand, counting down.
GAATGGATCAAAAGGGCTGGAGAGAATGAAGAACGTAGTGTACTAGTAGTGTGTGTGAGAATTATAAGGTAACACTTCTCTATGGTTACCCAATATGTACTTACTTATATCCAACGATTATTGTTTTAGGTTTGCTAAATTAGATTTTAAGATTTAACTTATGATGTGGTAAAAAAAAAAAAAGATTTAACTTATGATTTTGTCAAAAAAAAAAATTAATTTAACTTATGATATCAGCAAACGATACTTTTTTATTTTAATCTAATAGTTGATGTAATTTAGGATATCGGTGACGTACTTGCGATAGTATATAGATAATTATTTTTCGTAAAATTTGGTTGTTTGTTTGCTAAAATTTCATTTTTGTTACGATTACTTTTAACTTTTTCTGATCACTATATGATTAGATTCAGTGTATGATGACTAAGATCTGGCATGTATCATAATCAAATTATTGTTAGATTCAAAGTATAACTACTGAGATCTAAAGTCTATCATTGTCGAAAAAAAAGCATGACGTTTATTATGTTAAGTTTACATACTAAACTAGATTTAAAATGCAGTTTGATATAAAGGTCATATGATCTTCGTCTAATAGTGGCGAGCCCCGCCTTTCGTTGATGAATGAAGTCGGGCCGAGACCCTAGACCGGGGTGCAATAATTATTATTTTTTTGGAATCCTAAAGATAAAAGAAAAGTGAATTAAAGAAAAATGTTTTATTAAGGTATATGTACTTGGGTGGTATTTTCTATCACTTGTTTTAACTTGGTTTAGTTGTTAAAAGGTGTTAAAGCACAAAAGGAACATAGGTTTGATCCATATGCGGTTGTATTTTTGCATTTTAAAATGATAGAGGGCTCAATTTGCAAATAAAGTGGGTTAGTAGAGTGTGCTAGTACCAAAGTCACACACCCTCAAATATGAAGAGCATCGCCTTGCATCTAATAATTGATATTCGTGACTACTAATACTTCCGACCTAGAAAATATATGTAAAATAAAGTTATTTGCTTGGTAAACTTCTTTTTCGCCAAAGTTGCTATTAAGAATATAGACATTTAGTTAGTTAGAACTTCAATTAGTTTGTTAGAATTTTCAATTAGGTAGTTAGTTAGTTAAGTCTCAAATTGCTCTATATAAGAGCATCAATTTTACTCTTTTTCCATTATCTTTTATCAAAATGAATTCTTATGATTTCATTCTCTTGATGATTTTTTAGAGTTTTCTCCACTTTCTCCAAATTATGCAAATTTTAACATGGTATCATCACCTAGGTTACAATCTCCGGGAATACGTTCCGCTTCCGCCATTGTTTCGGTACCGGAGGATTCTTCCATTGCTTATCACAAAGAAATTTACACGGTGCTTTTTGATCCTCCATCTTTTCTTATGGTTCATTCCATTTTTTGTCATTTGTGGAAGAAATCAAAGATTGTGAAGAAATTCTTACCACTTCCTCTGATTCCGATGCGAAAATCACAGCAAGAACCTTCCTGTAATTCAATTTCCGAAGCAGAAGATGAAATTCCAAATTCTTCAACCTTTGTTCTAAAATCAGTTGCAATAAACAATCACTGCATTTCAATTGCAGCTTCCTTTGTTCTTGGTAATTTTCATCGTTTAGCTTTTGACGCAGTACTTTTGGATCCAGCAATTGTAATCGAACCAAAATTTGATGGATTTGTCGTCAAATTTGGGGAATTTTCATGTTCCTTGTCACTTGTCTACTCCAGAGAACAAACAGTAGACGTTGATCTTGAATCTGAGATCATAGAGAAACCAAAAGAGTTCATCAATAATCTCGTCAAATTCGATCGGGTGAATGCACAATCTTGCTCCAAAGATTACGGCATTGATGCCGTCTATGCCTTCAGGTTCTCTGAATTGAATTTGTGCATTAATGATGTTGAGAAATATGTTATGGAAATTGATGTGTTGTGGATAGTTGAAGATGAATCTATTGCATTGTTGATGATTCAGTACACCATTGTCATTTCGGTTACATCTTCACGGTGCATTGTTACGATTTTTTATCCTGGCGGATCCGGTTACTTGATTTCGACCTTCGCCACTTGTAGAGTTCTCTTCTTCACCGCCTCGTTTGCCAATCACATTCTTGAAGGTATGATTCGTCTTGATTTGGAATTCGTTTTGATACATGCGTTTCTTGCTTTATTGCATCGACAACACAATTATCGCTATAGAGATTGTCTTTAATCCCAGCCTTCTTGTCGAGCACTTTTCTGTAACGAAGGTTCTCCATGAATATGGAGAAATTCTTCACCGTGAACCTCTATATCACAACGACAGTGAAACAGATTTTATAATCACTGTTTTCGATCTCGGTGGTAATCGCCGCCACTCTCCGTCGTACAGCCTTGGATTCCTTCTCTGTTTTGGCCCTGGATAGATGCTGCGAAGGAGATTGTGGCAATGAAGAGTGTGTCAGAGTATTGATTTTGGTGGAAATCACCACCGGTCGCCTTTCATATTGCAGAAAAGCTTGAAACGACATCACAACCCTGAGTTTTGCACAGGTTCATGGAAGACTTTGAAACAACGCAAGAAGATGCTTTTGGAAAACAAAATTGCATCAAGTTTGCTGATGAAGGATTGTTTGTTCCATTGGGTCTGGGCCTAACTTCTCATTCCTTACAGTCTCTATGTCTTTGTTGCTAGTTTACCCCCATTGGTTACTATAGTTAATCATTTGTATTTTCATTGTATTTCAAACTCAAAATTGATGAAATTCCCAATGTTGAGTTTGAGGGAGGATATTAAGAATATAGACAGTTAGTTAGTTAGTTAGAACTTCAATTAGTTTGTTAGAATCTTCAATTAGTTTGTTATGTTGGTTATTAGATAGTTAATTAGTTAAGTCTCAAATGCTTTATATAAGAGCATCAATTGTACTCTTTTTCCATTATCTTTTATCAAAATGAATCCTTATGATTTCTATTATCTTAATATTTTCTAGAGTTTTCTCCACTTTCTCCAAATTATGCAAATCTTAACAGTTGCTTTCAACACTTTCTTGATACACTCACAATTAGATTCAACGTATAATTACAAAAATCCAACATCTATCATTGTCAAAAGAAAAAGATTTGACGTCTATTAATTTAGGTTTAGTAAACTAGATTTAAAATGCAACTTTATATATGGGTCACATGATTTCCAATGCGTTAACTTTACACATTTCCATAAAAATTCTATGAAAAAACTTACTATATCTGGTTTTAAAGAGTGCTCCGAGAGCACTAGCTTATTAACATTTATCTTAAACATATTGGGCCTTTGTCATTTTAAGTCCAATATTATCTATATAAAAAAAGCCCATTACATGTTTTCTATGTTTATCTAAGTTTTGCTCTCAAATGTAAAAGTTGTGAGAATTGATATGTAAATAATTTTCAATTGTTTTTTTAAGTATATTTTGTTCATTTTCTTTCTCATCTTTTTTGAAATTCAATGTTGGTTTTCATCTAATGGTTGACATTGGGTGGTGTTCAACACAGATGGACCGAAGAATAATGCGCATAGCAGCGGTTGTGGCGGAATCATTAGAGGAAATATGAGTGAATGGATTGGAGGCTTTGTTAAAGGCTTGGGTGATTGTAGTGCAGAGGTGGCTGAACTTTGGAGAGCATGGGAAGGATTGAATCTCGCTTGGGAGCTTGGTTTCAAACACGTTGAGCTACGGTTGAATGCAATGAACGTTGAAGATGTTCAACAAAGAGAAAGTAGCGACTACCTTAAAACCTTTGGTTGGAGTCTTTGCAACATGATTTAGAAATTTTCGGAGCTTGATTAGAGGTTCGTAACCGTCATACTTATTGCGAAGGAAACACATGTAAATAAGTTATATAAATAGATTTTTCACAACTAATGTTTAATCAACTTTTACTTCATATGCATGTGTCTTGTTCTAATTGATTGTTAGAGAAATACTCCTAAATTATATCAAGAGATAATGTAACCTTTTTCTCATACAACCACATTTAACAATTGCTTGCATGAACTCTTGGTTCCAAGTTCTTCGAAGCAAGGGACCACAATATGAAGTTTCTCTTCCTCATGTAGCCAAGTTTCTCCCCACACTTACATTCAATAACCAATTCCAACCCTCCACTCCGCCACATATAGTCTTCCTTGAGCAACATCAAGGAAAGCTGGATACTTACATGACATGTAGCTTGTACTAGTCCAATCACAACGTTGAAGGATCCCTACGCATCTAATATTTAGCGTTGAGGATCTTTTGCGATCATAGTTTTTGGGTTGTTCATGAAGCGACTCCCTCAGCACATTAAGGTTTGCAGCATTCCCATTATTTCCCGCAATCCTACTACCATATATACTCAATTTGTACCCTACATTCAAACTTTCTCTTCCCTAAGCCACTTCCGCCCATAGCTTCAAGCCCTAAGTTCGAGCATCGTAATCCTAGGTCATTGTAAAGACTTTCTAACCGATATATTCTGCATGTTCAAGTATTTCACAAATAAAGTGAACTAAACTAAACTAATCCTAGGTCATTGAACCTAGAAGACGATATGATACTGTCGCGCCGCGAAAAACGTCTGAGCGTTGGAACACTCAGTAATGACACAGAGTCGCCACCGAACTTTATTTATTCCCAAAGGAAAAGGAAAATATCGATAAAACCTAAAAAGAAAAGAAAAATGGTCATCGCAACCAAATTTCGAGTTCGGGAGTCGATTATGCAAGGGGAAGGTACTAGCACCCCTCACATCCGTTGTACTCAACGGGAACCTTCTTGTTATTTTAGGGTTTGGAAAATTGTCTTTTAATTGTTTGCATTAATTTCTATTAATTATTAAATATTTACAAATGGGGAAAAAAATTAGTTTTTTATTATTGTGCTTGACGGTTGTTGGATCCCGCTCCTACGTATTCCCAAGTGCAATGGGAAATTCAAAGCTGACGTAGTTCTTTGGGTAAAAAATAATTGTGTGTTGGTTGATTTTAGTGAACGGTGTTTTAAATCGCATTCTAGTGGTTAAACGTATACTGCTCGCGCTTGGGAGGCTTATGCGTTGTTTGTATCACTGTAGAAGGATTAAAACACGTTCGTTTATGAAAAAGAGTTTGTTTTTGTTTTAATGCGCTAAGGCAAAAAATTAATTTGATGTGTTGAGTTTGTTTATTTTTTTATGTTTTCTTTAAAAGAATATTTTTGGTGTGGAAGACAAATAGTCGATAGACAAAGCGCACGCTAAGTCTCGACTATTCGAGAAACGAACGAATGTACATTCGCCAGTCCCTTATTTAATCCACGATTTTTAGAAAAAGAGTAATTTTGATGATTTAAATAAAAAGAAGATTTAAACGAAATAAAATTCATATTTTTGCATTTTTGAGAATATTGTATTGTTTTTTTTTTTTTGTATTTAGTTTTTTGAAAGATAAGATTTAAATATGTTTAAAAGTTTTATAAAATACATTTATTAAAAAGAGTTTAAAAATTTCTCGACGAGAGTCGAGGTTTATTAACAAGAAGATTTTTTTTTTTTAAAAGTTTTCTTTTAGTTTCTTAACATATTTTTTTGTTGTTTTTTTAGACGATGAAAATAAAGTATGCGAGGGTACGTATATTACGACAATATGTACGAAATTTTAACAAATAAACTTCACATGTATATTTACACAAACCATACTTATGAAAATAAAATTAAAACTATATAGCATAATTTTTTGTATTTTTCACAAGTGCGATATAAACAAAATAGAATATTGCATAAATAAATAAATGCTAACACAACATGCATTTTAAATATTTATATACAAACATACCATATAAAAATAATACACAAATAAAACCATAAATAATGACTAAACAAAACAAGCACATAAAAATTACGAAAATAAAAAAAAACGCTTACAGAGGGGTGCAAACAGCACCCACAGGGGGTGCTGAAAGCAACCAGGGCTTCACACATGAGATCTGGGCGTGCAGGCTAAAGGCCCAAAGGGAATCTGGGCTGAACCAGACGGTTCAGCCGAACCAGTGGGCGAACCGAACCGGCTGGGTGTATATATTCGCATGTTCCGGTTTTTTTCATTTTACTCTCCCCATTCTCTCTCTAAGTTCTCTTCCTTCTCTCTAGATTCTCTCACTCTCTTGAAGAACACCGATGAGTGTTCATATATCTCCAGAATCCGGCGCGGTGGTCGGCCAGGCCAGACGGCGGCGCCACCGCGCCGGAGATACAAACCGTCCCAAAATTCAAACTTTCTAAACCAAAATTATTCTTTTTCCTCTCCTAAACCCAAATTTACAATCAAAATCCACAAAATCCTTACCAAAATGTGCAGATCGGAGTTCAAAGTTTTGAAGTTTTTTTTTTGTTTCAAATTTCTTCCTCTCCTTCTCGTTCTTTCAGTTTATTCTTCCTTCCTCTTTCTTTTTTGTTATTTTGTTTTCTGGAACGTGTGTGTGTGTGTGAGTTTTTGTGTTTTGAATGTTTGATTTGTGAAGGTTGCGAAATTGTTGTTGTGACAGTGGTATTTTTTGGGTCTGAGATTTGGTTGGTTTGAGGTTCTGGGTTTGAGTTGGAAATTGTTATTCTGTGATGTTACTGAGTTTTTGCTTTTGTTATTTTGAGATTTGAGAAATTTGAGTTTTTTGGTTCTCTGATGGATTTTTTTGTCTCCTCCCCCTCTGATGAACTTGTGTGACTGTTATATGCAAGCCAGAAAAAATTTCTTTGTCCTTAAACATTTAATTCCTCTCAGTGGAGGTTATGGGGAAGGAAACCATTGTTCTGATCTATGTTTTACTCTGATCAAGGTTGCTGCAGACAAAAAGAAAAAATGAAAAAAATCAAACTGCAGAAGGGGCTCCTCTGTAAAACAACAGTGTTCTGTTTTTATTTATTTTTAATTAAATATAATATTAATAATAAAAATAATAATCATGTTAATTAAAATAAAATAAACTAAAAGGAAGTGGGGTGGGAGATGCATCCACGTGATGCATCTCCTTTTTATTATATTTTTTTTGTTGTATTTTTTTATTTTAATTAATAATAATAATAATAATAATAATAAAGGAAAGAGAAAGGAAAGTTGGAGAAGAGAATATTGCTTCTTTTTTTGTTTTGTTTTAAAAATAGTAATGGAAATAAATGATGATAAATGCTAATAATGATAAATAAATGAAATTATAAAGGAAAGAAAATAATAATGATAATAGTAATAGCAAAATAAATATTTAATATTTTTTAGGGATTTTTCAATGATATAATTAAGAAATAAATTGACATATTTTTGATTTTTGTGAAGAAACAAAAAAAGATTCTATTAATTTTTAAAAGAAAATAAAACTAGCATAATTCGAATGTGGAGGGAAAAGAAAAAAACAACGGACAAAATTTGGGGTATGACAGATACAATGACACTTGACTAGGGATGTATCCCACCTAGTTGTGTGCATTAGGCACCTCTTGTTGAACATTATTACATGTGTGCCACTGCCATGCTCATTGTTAGGTTATAAAACGGGAGGATGACTCTTTTAAGATTATTAATCTATTTTTCTTCAATCCGAATTGGTTCTTCTCAATATTACACAGCCCATCATACTGACAGTGACCAAAGAAGCAAATTGGTTTATCTTTTGCTGTATATGTTCATCCTATGACAATATTCACACCAATCCTTTCCGCATTTCTAATGACCCGGTAGAAATTTTAAAGCAAGTTCATGGAAAACATTAGAAGTACAACAACTATGCTATGCGTATTTAGATATTTCATTCATTCATACACCGATTACATTGCATCTAATGGTAGGTCATACAAATTTGGAAAAATACCCGCCCATTTTTTCTCTCAGGTTTTGTTGCAATATAATGACCAATAAGACTCTCACCAACAGATAGCATTAGCTTGATCATTGTAATGATCGCCGGTAAAATAATGAGTACATGAAAAAGTAATCTACGTTCTGGTAGCTATTCATTTAGTCTGCGACTCAGTGCATTGGTCATACAGTAAAAATTTTCCTCACCTTTTTCATGTTCCTTCGACAAACAGGACATGTACCAGCTGCCTCCGCTATCCTGCATAGATAAGGTTGGGCATATATCATTCACCATACAAGAAAAAGCATCATGCATCAGTTAATTAATGGGTAAAGGGTGTTTTACACTGACAACCAATCACAACTCACTTATTTGCCACATCACATTGTAGTTTAATACTATGAGAACATACTAGGGGGAAATGATGAGGGAAGTGTATATTTGAATCAAAGTTTTAAATCGTGATCACGATTACTTTGCAGTCACATGGTGATATTTAGCATTGCAAAAATTTCCTGTCAAATACAGTTATATGACTGCAAAGACCTTGACTTGAACAGTCCATTTCACTGCTCAACTCAAGTCTCATACCTATGAGTTATGCACTTCTAAACAAAATTGCTTCAGTAATTTGGAAGTGTTTGTTTTGATAACAATGAATTTACCTAGTTCCACATTCAAAACAAGCCACACAGTGCCCACACGGAAGGAAGAAGCAGTCCCGTGGAGCATCAAAACAAATTGCACAAAGACGCCGAGTGTTATTACTGGTTTCACCATCACCTAAACATTTCCCATCAGTAGAACCTCCAGGGAGAAAATCAAGATCCTCCTCATCCTGTGGTAAGGAATCATATGATGAACCCCAACTTGAAAGATCATCATCTTTGCGAGAAAGTAAAGGGGCTTGATCAGGACTCGTTCCTTCAGATCTGGATCCTACTCGATCATCCTGAGCACTCTGAAGCTTGTTCAAGAAGTTGAAGGCCCAAAACATAATGACAGTCAGTCCACCTGTAGGGAGATGCATCTTAAGTAATATATAAAACAATTTAGGATTAATACGTCAGAGGCTGACTATAAAAAGAGGTTACCTATGCCAAAAATATATGTAAGCCATCTTGGTCCATAAGACAGTTCGACATACCACTCTTCATTGGATGTGTTCTGAACCACAGTAAACAAAATGTAAATAAACAGGAAAAGCAAAGGAACTGAAATATAGTCATCTCTTAAACTATGGAATAAATATAAATAGAATTATCTGATTCACTAGGGCCGAAGAAATATTTTATACTTGCGTGGGGAAGAATTAATATAATGAATAATCTTGCCTGTTGTGGAGCAGGAGAAACTAAGACAGCTGTGTTCCCCTCAGGAAAGAAAACATTCAGACCACATGGACTACTAGTCAGGGCACATTTGTAGTAAGCGTTTGTTGTATTATGCAAGAAGGCCTTTACAGTGAGGTTTAATTCCACCTATTCAACAAGAGACCAAAGAAAGTAACTAAGAATGATAAATAATAATGAAAATAATAACCACTTGCCTTAAAAGCTTATAAGCCTGTTAGAAACAGACAAGGTTAAAAGCACCTGACTCTGTTGAGAAATATAACAAAATCTTGTAATAACACTTGCATCAAATACCAATATTCTCACATTCAAAGGTTTGATGTTTTCTTCAATTGAACTAAAACAAGATTATAGGAAATATATGGATAGGGGGACAAATAAAAAATACAATACTTAATATCATTATAGTATGATGAATAAAACACTGGCCAAATTTGGCTTCAATGTACCGAGTTCTGCACGATATTTGTTTCTTTTGTGGTCAATCTATCAAAGGACTTCGGATGCTAAGACACAGTATTAGATGCATACTTAGTTATGGAATGACCAAGAAGTATAAGTAGTGGCACAAATGCGATCTAGTCTGGCAGTGTTTCTGTTTGTGACTAAGTTATGTTCAAGGTACTGTTAGAAGTCAATTTCACATTTATCTTCTTTGCAGTCTATAATAGTTCAATCCCATAAACCTCATGCAGTTAGCCTACTCTAACATGCTTGCTATCAGAAGATTTATGTCCATATTTATGACATGTCGATGTCAAAGTTTCACCCTACTATTTGGACTTTTATTTTGGAGCCATTTAGTTTAGAAATTAGTTCTCATGGACCAGCTTTCTTGTGCAAGCAGATATTTAGATACACCTAAAGATGTTTATAAAAGCAAGTATTAAGAATAAATAATGTCCATGTTCAGATGTTCAAGTTAATAACTGAATATTCAAAGGTTTTTAAACATGCAAGTCTAAATCTATGCAGAAAAAAGACCGATGAAAAGATTCACATTATAAATCATAGTAACCAAGCATATACCACTGCTTCGGAACTTAAGCTTCAATTCACCTTTAATAATCTATGATAATTTATCTCGCTGCATTGGACAAGATATCCTTAAACTTAATATCAGTTTCACCCATTTTAAGGATATTTTAACAGAAACTTCTGTTTGTAGATTTCCCAATTCGAAAAAATAGCACAGCATGGCTTCATTATTAATGAAAACTTTGTTTTCAGTCATTCTAGAGATATTGATGAACTATGAATGATACAGGAACAAGAATGGCATCGCAATATGAAAATACCTCCACCTCCTCCTCCTCCAAATTACCCAATGCCACATAATAGCTTGATGACCTGAATATTTCCTGCGTAATCATACCAGTTCCTGGAAGAAGAAAAAACATCAGTATATGACTAATATGAATACAGATATAGTTTTCTTTCCCACTTTCTTACCATTGATAATGTTCCAAGACAGAGTTGTATTGGGATATGTTGGGTCAGCCAGCCACACCGAGAAGCTTTCAGCTCCTGCAAGCAGAGGCATAAAAATACATGTTCACTAAATACACCATAGCATGCAAAATATTTAGTAACTACAATGGGTTTGAGCTTCATGGTATTTATGATTGATGAACTTAGCCATAAAGCTAAGGTCTTAAGGATAAAACTATAACCAACTCTCTCCTCTCCTACAACTACGTGTTCAGTCAGTTTTTGGGCTTCGTGATGTAAATGTCTTTACAAATTAATTTATCCGTACAAGGATTGTGGTATATTGTCATTATGTGCCACCTCAAAGTTAAATCAGGATTTATTCCATTGTGGGTATTACGAGGTTGTTGCAGCTTACATATTGGGAAAAATAGAAAACAGCAGGTTGTAGCAAAAGTATATGCTATGTCAAGAATTGAAACCCTGCTAAATAGAAAGATTTCAACCAATAAAGATCCAAAAGAAATATCTCTCAGATAGTATTGCCCGTAAAGCCAAACAAAGAGGAAACCTGCCATTGGAATAACAGACTATAGCAAAAACACTTGGAAAATAACACATTCCACTCCAAACAAGATCAAAGTGAGCTCTTAATTCTCTCAGGAAACATTTTACTTAGTCAGACAGATATCATGATCTTAAAAAAGAAATAGCTCTGTTAAAGAAACTTATAAAATATTAAGTAAAAGCCAAAAGAAATTGAGAGATATTATAATTAGTATGTGAAACTGAAGCTATGGAATTTGTTTATTCCACTAGATTTGTGTTTTGTTTGGGTTGGGCAATTCTTGTTTTTGTGATTCTAATCTGATCTTGAAGTAGGCCACCCAACTCAGTAAAATTGTGAATTTTTGTCAGTGCTAGTTTAACAACTCAAGCATCAGATTTCATCCTTTTTTCCATTTTATGTTATTACATATCGAACATGATTTTAGTAAATGTGAGACGTTTGGTAACTTTGAACCAAAAATGATTTTGGCCCCAAACAGTGATAAAAAGTAGCTCTTGCATAGTTGCATTATAATGAAAATTTACACTAAAGCTATATATCAAACTTATTGTTAAACTAAAAACATTCAAACATGAAAAAATTCACATCAAAACTATGTTTGCTAAACGCGGATACAATGTATGTTTGGTTGCAGTTTTGGAGGAGGCAAAATTGATTCCAAAGGTGTAAAATTGATTTTGCCATGTTTGAATGTTCTTGAATAGAATTGGTTTTGCCTAGAGGTTTGATTCTATCAAGAAGCTAGAATTTGGAGCTTTTACCTGTATCTTAATTTTTAGCATTACATGAATATATCCAAACATAAATAATTTTACGTTCAACTCAACTCACTTTCAGCCACATTCAATTTTACAAAATTAATCTTTGTCACCATAGAACCAAACACACACAAAGTGACAAGTGAGTGGTAGTTGCACGAGAATTGAATCCACAAAAAAAGGAAAGAGAAACGACTTAAATCTCATGTAGAGAGAATACCTTCTGCAATTACAAGATAAATAGAGTTCTCAGAGCTCAAACTATACGAAATATTCACTTCAGACCCTCTATTCAGATAATATTTCCATTCCTGGGAAAGACATAAGAAACGGGAGTTAGTTTAATCATAGGAAATGTGAGGCTTTGGTAACAAGATTAAGTATAAATGCTTTCTATTTTGCAGCATCAGAATTCCAAATCACAGGAAAGGGGGAAATACATATATACTTGCCTTTTCTGAGCCATAAGGAATAGATATATTAAAAGTTTCTCTCCATGTGGAAACAACGTCAAGAGACGGATATTGATATGTACCATAAAGCATGAGTCCTGGATTTGCCTGTAAGTTTTCTACCTAATGCAAATAAACCCAAGTTACAAAGATACTCACACACTACAAATGGAAAACAGATAAAGAAAAATAACATTGGCATGGAGTAACTGAAACTAACCTTCACATATTGCACAAACACAGGGTTAGGTTGAAAAACAATCGAAGAACATGGGCCTAGAGCCACGTTCATCGACCCATAAACCCCCATTATCAATGTCACGGCAACTGTATAACATTACAAAGCAATCTCATAATTAATAATAAAAAAAGCAGCATATAAAATGCATTCAGAGTTTCGAGCAATTATGTAAGAACTTGTGAAAGGACAAAATGAAGTAAGAAGTATCTCATTGAAATTACTACTTACTATAACATCGCTAATGTACAAGCATCAAGTACTATGAAGGCCCGACACTAGAGACACAATTGATACTGATACAAAGTACAAAGGCACTAAAAATCATTTATCAAAATGAATTTGATTGAGTGTAGGCACATGTATTGGTACTCGTGTTGTGTTAATGTTGAACACAAGACACACCATCAATCTGAAGTGTCCCCTTTAGCATTGTTTTAAATTGAGGTCGCAGAAGCGGTAGCAATTATTGCAATTGCGGTCATCATTATGGTTGTTGCGACACACATTGCAACTGTTGCGACGTGAAATATTTTTAAGTTTTCACAAACTCTATCAATTCAAGTGGCATTACTATCCACTACACTATTTACTCACACTATAGTAGAGTCTCATTTTGCTCCGTACATATTTATTAAAAGATGCTTAAAATACACAGTTGAGAGGCTATTAAGAGTAAGATTATTCATTACATTTGACGTAAATTAGGATTTAGGACTCCTAAATATTAACTTTCCGTGAAAATATTTGAACGAATAAGACCTAAATCGCATCCGTGTTGCGGTGCCATGCGGTAGTTGCGGCTATCGCATCAGCAATACTGCGGCTGCGGCCTCAATTGCGGATGCGGACTGCAATTTAAAACCATGCCGCTTACATTGTAGGTAATGAACAAACAAACTAATCGAACTGACGTAACTAACTTACCTGACTCTAGTATGAGCTAATAAAGGATCTATGCAACGTTACAACATCAATTTCATTTAATTAAAAAAAAAAAAAAATCAGTGCAAAATTGGCGGTAATTTGGTTAATAAACATGAATTTAAATTGAATATTATGAAGGAAGTTACGAACGGAGCAGAAAATTGAATTGAAAGGAAAATTTACTGACCGAAGAACCAAAGGCTGAAGATAACGGCCAAACAGGACCATTTATCATCCCTAACAATGGAGGAGTCATCGTTGATACTTATACGCCGGTTGAATCTCCCGTAGGTGACTGTCACGCGCCGAGACTGACGTGAACGGTTCTCCGCTACTTGAGCATTTTGGTTTGATTGAGAAGTTTCAGCGTTGGAAGTGGAAGAAGAAGAAGCAATGGCGGTGGAGGAATTTGGTTCTGACATTGTAGAGAGAGAAAGAGAAGAAGTGAGATAGAGTGTTTGTAAGGAAAGAGAGAGGAACCTGAAGGTGAAGAAGATGGTCCATTGAAGTGAAGCTTGGTGTTCAACTGTGAGTCTAAGTTGGTTAGAATGGTGGTTGCGTTGTGAGAAGGGTGGTTAGTTCGGATTCGGAATTCGTAGTACAATAGAATCACCGACTATACTCCACTATTAGGGAATTGGATTAGATGCGGTCAGTTTGCATGCAGTTAGGTATAGTTGATAGATTTGAATCATCGGATTTTGATCAAACACTTGATAATTTGAGGCAATTTTTAATTATTATTATTATTTAATATAAATTTTGATATTAAAATGTGGATAGTAATGTCAAGAACCAGATGGTTAGTAGCTTTTTGACTTCAAGTAGTCACTAGCAAAATTTAACTATTTAATTAATAATTAATAATATAGTTTAGATATATTATTTTTTTAATAAGTTAAAAAAAATTAATTTTTATTTATATAGAATCGAAGGGAGTATTTATCTTATCATAAATGTTGTTGTAGACCTTCAAACACAATGTAGACCTTCAAGACACTATAAGAGATGCTAAATTCTATAGAGTCAACAATGTAAACCAACAATCAGATATTTTCAAGTATTCACTCTCTTTACTCAAGAATAATGATTTGGGGGATTCTTATTCTGGATCGGGCCTAAGCTCCAGTAGGCATCGAGAACGACTAACTTAGGTATCGAGTTCCGCTCAATAACATGCTAGCCCAAGACCATGTGTATTTGTTCAACGGCCACATAAGTATGTAGTACTATTATAACGACCGACATCGGAACCATTCACATCGGCCACATAAGTATCAAGTGCAAATTCAGCAAAAATTTCGGAAAACCCATTATGAATTTCATTTTCAAGGCAAAAAAAAGTTCGAAAAACGCATTCCAAAATATTAAACCAAGGGCAAAATCAGAATATTGAGGGGGAAAAAGAGGCGAAGGGGTGGGAAGAGAATCTTTCAAAGGATATGATATGTTCTCTTTCGACCTCCTAAATTTCTCTCTTTAAACAGAAAACTTTGGGAAACATTTCCCAAAGTTTTTTTAAGGGAAAAAAGTTCACCCCCCCTAAAAATAAAGGCAAATTTCGAGAGGGGAGGGGGGTGGGGTGGAGGGAAATTATATTGAAATTTTTTTTTACTGAAAACGGTTCCCAAAATTTTTCTGTGCGAAAAGAGAAATTTGGAGGGTGAGAAAAGAAACCACCAACCAAAAAAAGTAGCCCAAATGCAATCCGGCCTTTTTGATCGAGCCCATCTCAAAATTGGATTGGGCGAGACCAGCTCATGGGCCTTAGGCCAGCCCCACTATAAAAAGTTTGTGATTTTTTTAAAAATAATATCAATAAAAACATAAAAGTTACTAAAAAATATATATTTAAATATATAACCCTAATATAAGGGATACATTTACCAAATTTTTAAAAAAATTTAAGTTTAAAAATTATTAATTTAATTCAATTTGGTTTTACAAAAATCAAATTAGATTTTATTCTATATTTAGTGTTGATGTAAAAATTATTTGCACTTGCATTCAACTATATCTCAATAAAATTAATACTTGTGAGTAATTGATTCATCAAAACAACATAAAAAAGAGTGGATAAAAACAAATTTTAAAATAAAAATGGGTCGGGCTAGCCCATCAGCACACATGGCCCATAGATCGGTTCTGACTCATTATAACTTATAAGTCGGGTTGGATTGATCCATTAATTTAATTAATGTTGCTTGGATTGGGCCGGCCAACCCATTTGGCAGCTATCTCTAGAGATAATAAATTAATGTTTTCTTTAGAGTATTTATTACATACTCTCTAGGGATGGCAGAAAAATTCAAACCCGATAAATCCACTTGAACCCAAACCCAAGTCAACGGGCGAAAATCCGAGTTGACTGTATTTGTGTTTGGATTCGGGACACCCGAATATATGTGGGTGAGTTTGGGTAGTATCAAACCCACGCCCGAAATCTGAACACCCACCCGAATATATATTAAATTACATTATTATCCCTAATTTGACATTTGTAAATTATGTTATTACTATTTTGACATTTGCCAACTATATTACCAAATTATGTTACATTTTATCAAATAGAATTCGGGTCGAGTTTTGGCTAATAATTAATTATGCGTGTTCTTGTTGCGAGTTTGAGTTTGGATAAAAAACCCGAACCCAACGGGTGTGGATGTGGGTTTTATTTTGCCATCCGAATAACCTTTGGATTTGGGTGGTGATTTCGGGTGTGGGTTTGGTTAGTATCAAACTCGCACCCGTGGGCACCCATTGTCATCCCTTACTCTCTCTCTCCCAATTTTTATGCAAAAAAAAACAATTTTTTTTATCTTAAATTATAAGCAAAAAAGTCAAACTTTTATAATTTTTAAGATTTAATTTTATTAATTCTCATAAAAATCAAATGTAAATTGCATTTAATTTTCTTTCCACTTTTCTCCATAATCAATAACAACTAAAAATTTGTCGAAATTTCTCATAAAAATTTGTCCCATAAGTCCTAGCTCAACTGACAAAAATTTGTCAAAATTGCAAGGCATGGACGTCATAACCGGGGTTCGAACCCCGGCTCTCTCACTTGTGTGAGAATTTCTTATATTTACTTTGTCAACTCTTCTCTGTACCAAAAAAAAAAAAAAAACAACTAAAAATTATATTTACATCATCATATGAAATTTATTTTAAGAAAAACACAAAAAATTACTTCAAATTATTATGTTTTTCTTTTTTTAATAAGTGTGGATTTCATGGTTGAACCACCACTAGGCACACCAACATCGACAGATTACATGCATCATCCTTTCTTCTTTCTTTAAGAACCAACATCGACATTTCTATAGTGGGAGAGATACATGTGTGGTTGACGATTTCACGGGAGAAAGGCAAGTAGGAGGAGTACAAATTTAGGAAGAGTGAATAGTGATACTTGTTAAGGATGATCAAGGAATAAAAAGAATTATTAGTGTAACTTGCCAAATTTGCATTCAATGTGGAAGATAGGATTTATAGCTTTGGGCAGAATGGATTTTAGAAGCTATAATCAACAGGGCCGTCTCCGAGTATTTAGAGGCCCCGAGCTAATAATAAAAAGGAACCCTCTAATAAAAATAAATATGTTTTTTAAAAAGAACTTAATATTTATTTTTGTGAACAAACAAATATTAATAAGACAAAAAATTCAAAAAGTAGTAGAAGAACAACAAGACATAAGCACATAGACTATTATTAGTATAATTTTACTCTGCTGGACCATTATTGATATAATTTGATTGGTATAATTTTGCTCTGCTGGACCATTATTATTGCTAGATCATTATTTATGATACTTAAACCTCCAATATAACTACCTATTACCTAATTATACATTTTTGGAGGCCCCGTGCTGTAGACCTCCTTGCATGGGTTCAAAGACGACCCTGATAATCAATTGTGGAATAGGAATTCAAAAATAGTTGCAATCAACAAAAACCACGTTACATGGTCCAAATGAGACTTGAAGTGAGGAAAGAATGTTTCTTTCCCCACACCCCGTCGTTCTTTTTCATCCTCCAGAAATCTAATTTTACCCTTAATTTTATCCCCAAAAACTTCGGTAAACCCGTATCGAAGTTTGTCGATATTGAAAAACAGGTGTTTTACATCATTAAAAACTTCGGTATGCGTTTACCGAAGTTTTTTTTTAAGGTTAAAAATGGAAACACAGGGGGTGAAAAAAAAAAGGCGGAGGTGGGAAGAGAAACCTTCGTGAGGAAATGCCCAACCAAACATAAACAAGAGTTTTAAGAATTGGATGTGTAGTTTTTTTTTTGGAAAGGCCAAGAACAATTTATTGAAAAAGGCATAAGGTATGCTTTAAAAATGTCAAGGTACAACTATATTATCAAATACAACACACTTGCAATCTACCCACACAGCTCCAAAATTATACTTCCATTTGTTCTTGTTACATTGATAATCTTAAACAAAGAATTACACTCAATGAACCAAACTAAAACATACAACCTGTCACAAAACAGATAATAGTACTAGGAAGGCAAGATATTCATTATGTTCCCAAACAAATTGACTGAAATATCTTAACAAAAGATCATGATAGCTACTCCAAATCCCACATTCTGTTCTATGCAGCATCTCTCGCTTCCTTTGAATCACAAACTCAGAACTAACAATTAGTAAAACTGATGGAAATTCTCCGGAACTAAGGCTCCAACACCATCCTGCATAAGAAAGTGGCATAACAGTTTCGAACATCGCGGAAAATCTAAAAGGTATATATCTTTTCTAATATAAAATTTACTAGTTAGTTAGCCTGACTCTCAAATAATAATAATAATAATATAAGTATTTTTTTAAGAGGCTAAACTAATCCATCCAAATTAACAGCAGTGAAAATCAAACTTAAAACCTTAAAAGAAGCACGCTCTCAAATTTCAAACTAATACGATCAGATCAACCAAATGAGTTTAATAATAATATAAGTATTGTGTATGAATTAGTTCACGTGTATCATATTGTTTATATTTTTATGTTATTAATTAATCACAATTGTTAGTTAGCTAAAAATATTTTACTCTAATTAAAAAGCTATACGGTGATAGTTTGTGATTGATTCACAATATAAAAAATCACACCACATATGCACCAAAATCAATCTATATTGATTTGTTCATTAACAAATTATATAGCATATATTACTCATTTTGAATTGGTCATTTTTAAGGAAGCCGAACCAAAATTAAATGGTGAATCTATTTATTACTATTATTGTAAATAAATAATTAACCAAGCATATCAATGATACTGAATTGGTTCAAGTGATCCCTTTAAATATTAGGAGTATGGTTTTTTTTTTTTTATAAAAGAAGCTCAATTGATTCATCTAAATTGATACTAGAGTGAATCGAATTTGAAATATTAAGAAGAGTTCGGTTTTTAACTTATATCATTATATGTATAAAAAATATCTGATTACAAGGGAAAATATTCAATTTATATTTCTCAATAAAAATTAATTATCAATAATAATGATAATGAAAGCTTAATACAATACAATATTATAATAATGAAAAAAAAAAAATCAAGCATTAAAGAGCTGCTGAACTCATCGGATTCTCTCAATGATACAAACTAAATAAATAAATAAATAAAACGATAATGATAAATTAATTAAAGAGCAATAATTTCCAAATTCTTCCCCACAGCATATTCTTCTGGGATTCAGAATCTTGTACATAGTCACATGTGTGTCAAATGTGAATCACATATCTCAAAACGACAAATAGTTTTCAAAATGATTCATCAAATTAATAGTTGAAATCATTCACATTCTAGATCTATGATTCTGTGTGATAATTGTGTTTACATATAAACAGTATTAGTATATATATATCTCTATTCCACGACACAGTCATGCTGCGAGAAATGTTTTTATTTAGTTATTTTTTAACCGAAATGGGAACACTTACAATTTTTTTTTTTTTCATCATCAAAGAACATTTACAATTTAGTAGGAAGCTGCTTAATAAAATTAGTTGATGACTTTAATTACTTGATATATCAACGAAGATTATGATGCGTATCTTTTAGGATCACAAAACACATGCAGCGATCAAAGATACGAGTATGTGTGGGATGACTACCCTTATTAATATTACCATGGTATTTTAGAATTAAATTGTTCATCATTTGTTAACTATCTGATAAAATAACAATTATATAGCTAAATGGTTGAGGACAATGATCTATCATTGAATTTAACTGGATGACCCAACTTATGTGATCCATTCAAAAACAAAAGTTCAATCAAATAATTCATCAATAAGTACATAATAATATATACCATAATTTACATTAGTAATAATTTTTAATAATTGATTATTGTCAATCTATAATTGATTATTAAATAATTAATCCAACATTCTCTCATTTGGAAAATCATATTCATTTATTCAAATTGATAAAAAAACTGGTATGTCAAATTTTTAAAAGCTAATTACATCAATCAAGATTGATATAAACCTCAATCATTAAAATTGAAAAAGATAAATTTATGAATAAACTCATAGCACTAGAGTTTATAGCAACAAACAATAAAATGTTTACAAACGTGACAAAATAAAAATATTCAAAACATTCATGTCTCTAAATTTGTAACATTAAAACACCAAAGAAATTACTTCAATTTGTAATGGATACAAAACGGAAAAAATATGTGAAAACTAAACAAACACTACAACAATATCAAATATAAAAAAAAAAAGTCTAAATATATGAAATCACAAAAAGAAAAAAATCAAATATATGAAGAAAAAAAACACTTATTTAAATAAAAATAGTGTAAAAAAATAATTAATTAAACGGGTGTTCTTGGAACAAAAAATGGCCCTAAATAATCACCCCTCTCTTCAAAGGATAAGATAAGGAGAAGAGAACTATCACAGGCAACGTGCATCTGACCCCTCCTTTCATTATCGATAGAACTTTGAAAAAATATTTTTTATAGAATTTTTTTTTTTTTTTTTTTTATCTTTTCACAAGTTCGATCTACTAAATAGAAAATAAAACTTTAGTAAAAGAAAAAAAGAAACTTATATGTTTTTCACAACTCAAAGGAACTCTTGGTACATTTGTAGGAACAATATATTTTCATGTGTTTGCAAAGCTGTTAAAATCTATCTAACATAATGGATTTGGACTATCCTTAATTTATATTCTCCTTCGATGTCATGCTGCTTTTAAAGAAAACTAATAATATTTTTAAATATCCCATGCATGATAATTTTTTAATTTATAAAATGCATCGATAGGTAATGTGGGATATGATATATGTTTGTTAGAATAGATTCCATTATTAAAAAATAAACAATATACACACATAATGTACGTGGATTATGCGGATGTCTATATACACTTAATCACTATACATATCATCCTCAGAGGTGACATACGCACAATTCACACGAGTCTCGATTTGTTTCAATCATATATCTTTATTACGGTCTTTATGTGAATATAACTCAGCTGATAAAAATATTATATAATATGTAATATACAAAGATGAACTTCAAATTTTAATACATCTACTTATTCATTTTAAAAAATAAAATTTTAACCACTAAATTATCTATAAATACACCTCGGTTTACTATTCATTTATAAGAGAAATAGGTAAAGGTAAAAAATTAGTGAGATCTAACAACAGAATCCTTACATTAAAATCAATTCTTATATTATAATGGTTCTCTATTTATTTGATTTTGTCAAGTATTATTTTTTATGTTGATAATGTCATGTAATTTATATTAATTAGAACATTACGCTTAGGTGAATAAATAAAAAATAAATGGATTTTAATTTCGACTTTAGGATATAATGTCCTACCAACTGATTTATATATGCTCGCATGAACTGATTCTTCACATTTTTTATTATTATAAAATTTATTTTAAACTTAAAATAATAACAAATAAAAATCACCTTAATTTTGAATATTTTCAAAAGGTCAATATTAAACACCATCACAAATTAAATCATATATTAGTTAAAAGATTATTTTGTAGACAATCGCCTCTTCAAATCTAGTTAAGTACTGAGAACATTTAGATGAGATGGTGTAGACAATCTCCTCTATAATTCTAAGTACCCAACTTGCCCATTACTGTATCAAGGTACTCCCACTTCACTGAATCATACGCCATGTCGAAGTCAACCTTAAACAGAAGCATCTAGTTTTTTTTTATATTTCTTAGCATCATCAACCACTTCATTAACAATTAGAATATCATCCTGAATCTACCTCCCTATAAAAAAACAAAATATTGAGTCTCTGAAATAACCTCGTCAGATCAATTGCACCTCGCCAGATCAATTGCTGCTTCAATGTTTTTCAATGGTAACCCAACAAATGAGTTTGAGAGGGATCGCGGGTTGCGTCAAGGGGATCCCCTTTTCTCCTTGTTTTTTGTTGATAGCTATAGGTTTAAATGTAATGCTCTAAGTATTGGTTGATACTAGCTTGTTTAAGGGGTATCAGGTGGGTTTTGAAGATACCTTTGTTGCTTGTATCTTTCACTTTCAATTTGCTGATGATACTCTAATTTGGGTGAGAAGAGTTGGGCAAATATCTTTGTAATGACGACTCTATTTGAGTTGATATCAGAGTTGAAGGTCAACTTTCACAAGAGTTTGTTGGTGGGAGTGAAATTTTTTTACGTCAAAATCACCCTTTTACATTTTTCCCTTCTTTTAATTTAAACAGTGTAGAAATCAAATTTTTATTCCGTATTTTTTCTATTGTCATTTTACTATCTTCGTATGAGGTTGTTTTGTTTGTCTTCATGATTATTAGGGTGTTAATTTGATTCACATTGCGATGTCAATTTCGATGACTAAGTTGTTGTTACAGATCCGGAGATATGTGTATTCCAGTCATTTTATTTTGTCACAATATTTGTAGACATTTTGTTATTTTATACTATTAATTTTCATGTTGCAAGATTATTCGCATATTCAACTTTTTTTCTTCTTCTTTTTACCGATGTTGAAATTGTGTTTGTTTATGGAGTACTTAATAAATTTAATGATGTTTTATAATAAGTATTTCAACAAATTTAAATAATCGATTATGTTTCTTTTTATTAAAATAAATATGTTTCTTTTAGTCGAAAGAAAAAAATGTACTCTATCAATTTCAGAAGGATAAAAGTAAGTGGATTTTTTATTTTTTTTATCCTTTTTGTGTAAGTATAGGCAAATTTATCCTCAAATTTGTACTTATCAATCAATTTCTTTTTTTTGAATCGGCTAAATTTTATTAAAAAAACAACTCCTCCACAAGAAGTGAAAGGAATTGTCGTGGAACATACAACAAAAGGTAACGTGATATAACACAATTACCAACAGCTAATCAAACACACCAATAATGATTCGTTAAACCCACCAGAGAAAACCCCTACCCGACCCTAGAAGACACCACTAGGCACTAACTTCCGAACTCGAATTAAAATTACTCGGCCCATCAGATCCAGAAAGTAGCCCCGAAAGTCAAAAGTTGAGGGACCCTGGTAGTCAGAGAATTGACAGTCAAACACCTGATGCAGTGGAGTTCGGCCAGATACCAGAGACCTGCAAATCTCAAGAGACTTGAACACCCCTCAGCGACTCCAAGAGTCCTGCAAATCTCACCAGATTTGAAAATGGTCAGAAACTCTTGTATCAGGGAGAATCCACACACACTCGGCATTAACCATCCAACACCTCTCCATCACCAATACGTCCCAGAGGTACGATAAAACGACAACATCCGTCAACACGGAGTGTCTACGTACCCCGCCCTTTCGGGCGCGCAAGGACAACTACCAAGCCAAGAAAAACCTCAGCCAAACACCACCTCAGACAACCACCACCACTGCCAGGACACCTTCAAACGAACCCCACCTAAACCAACAACACCTAAACAAAAGACAACCACCACCACTTATCAATCAATTTCGTCTACAATCTTTTTAAAATTAATTACTAAAAGAATCTTTATTTTGCATAATTTATATCAAATAACTCCCTCCACCATCTTGGGCCATTAGGAGCGCTGACGTGTGATTGGTGGCGTGCCCTTCCTCGTTTTCAAGGACTAATTTGATCGATTTTGAAATGATGGTAAAAAATTTGTTGTTGTTCATGGTCGTTCAGTCATGCAACAACTTTATTGCTTTCTTCCCTAATTTAAACCTTAACTTCTAATCCTATCATCCAATTTAAATTAATCTATTCTTCCAAATTTCTTCAAACTCTAATATGTGCATCTTCAATCTCCATTTTTAATGGCAACCAACTATTGATTGTTAGGAAATGGGTTGAGAGTAATGAAATATTTTGATAGACATAATTTATTTGTTTGAATTATTCAACCAACTAATTTCTTTTATCAATTGTGAAAGGATTAGGAGAAAAAAATGGCACATGGAATGCAATTTGGAACCTAGCTTATTAAAGAATGCACCACAAATCATGGACAAACAAAAACAAGGTCAGTGAAATTGTTTTAGCTAGATTTAAGGCCACATGTCGAATGGTAATTGGATGATAAGGCTTCACACATATTGTGCCTTTTTAGAGCATATATCTCCGATGGTGCAACCGGCATTTGTATCTTAAGTGGGTTCATACTGTCACATATCATTTTGAACCAATCTATTCAATTTTTCAATGGTGCAACTATAAAAAAATCGTATTAGTTCTTACAATTTTACCTCACATATTAATATTTTATTCATATTTGATATTAGGATTAAATATGTTTTTAGTCCCTACATTTTGTCTTATAGTCAGTCTTGTCTGTCTTTGTTTCAGTTATTTGAGTGTCAAGGCCATTTCTCAATTTCCTGTTCGGGAATTGTGGCCTTGCGAGCTGCCCGCGTTAGCTATTAGAAGGTCAAGGCCTTGTCTCTATTCCCTGTTCGGGAATAGCGGCCTTGGAAGCTTCGCTTCATTTACGGGATAATAATCTCTACATTTTTTTTATGGTGAAAATAAACCCTATAATTTGTTTCCTTATCAAAATTAGTCAATGCCGTTAATTTTGCAAACAGAATGTTGATTTGACACTGTGTGGGCCTGTTATTTTTATGGTTAAATATTTTTTTAGTACCTAAATTTTGCTTTATATTTAACAATAATCCCTACATTTTAAAAGTTGTGCAAAAAACCCCATAATTTATTCTTTGGTCTCTGTCATTAATTTTACATACGGAATGATTATGACAAATTTGGGCCCCATTTTGTATTAGCTTATTTTTGAGCTTATACGAAACAACGTATGCAAATAAATAAGCTTTTATGTATTCTTATAATAAACTTTTTAAGATAGTTTATGATAAAACGACTAATAAAAATATAATTTTTGTTAGTGAAAATTTATGAATCAATATGAAACTTTATTTATTTGCATAAGCAATTTTCATAAGCTCAAAAATAAGTCAAACTCAAACAGACCCTAAATGTGCAATTAAGCCTTTTTTAATAAGCAAAATTTATTACTTTGACAAATATTTGATTTATATTTTGCAGATAAATTATTTTTTTTAGAGAAAAAGCTAACAAATACACTTATTGCATCATTAAGAAATAAATAAAGATAATTTTTGTGTAATTAAGAAATAAATAAAAGATAATTTTTTGTGTAAAAAATTATGCGTTTAGTTTATCACTTTAATAAATATTTAACTTTAAGTTATTTTTCTATAAATTTTTTAAAAATATTTATTAATATGATTTTTTTTTTATAAATTCTTTAAACAATGCACTTCTTCCACTTGTTGATCAGCGTACCTTTCTTTTAATTTCGTACCCTTCTGAAATTTCATAGTCAACGAACTATGACAATCCCCTCTCCAATTCCAGCTCATTTTGGATAATGTTCGCAGAGAGTTTTTTTCATAAAATAATTACCATTTCTTTCACTTCCGTTTGGATACTAACGGTATATATTTATTAATTAAGCTCATAGATTCTACCTTTACTATCAATATCACCCTCTCTTTTTGTTGTTAACAGATCTCCTATTAATACGTAATACTATAGTTTCAAACAATAACATTTCTAGTTAATTAAAATTGACCCAACTAATTATGGAGCATAAAATAATGAGTAATTATATTAAATATATTATTAGCACAATTATTGCATGTGAACAAAGTTTTTTTTTGTGGTCTTGAACTAGTTATTAATATATGAAAATAAAAATATTAAGTAGTTGTTATTTACACGATAGATCAATTTAATTGGTTGAATGAGTAATATTACACTCCATTGAATCATGGATGAAGTTGAAATGGCAAATTTTTTTGGCAATATTATAAACTATTATTGCCAGCTAAATAGCTATTCATATAACGTGGCAAGGACTGCAAATTGGCCCAAGAGAGAGAGAGAGAGAGAGAAATAAAACAAAAATTAAATAATAAAATCCACTTCTATAAATTGTGATTCCAATTACTAATGATAGTGCAACTACAACCTTGTGTATAAGAAAGAGTGCATATAGATAGTGTTTGAGTGAGGGGGTGCCAAATAAGTTATAAGTTATCAACATATATAGCACAAATTAAGAGATTATGGCAGGCCCAATGAGACCTCAAATTGTGTTATTTGGCTCCTCCATAATTCAGATGAGTTTTGATAATGGTGGTTGGGGTGCTATTCTAGCTAATTTGTATGCTAGAAAGGTCATTCTTTTACTACTCTATATATCATTTTATGGTTACATTTTATCATAATATCTTTTCATAGTACATTTACATACCTTCATATAGCCATGTACATTTTCGTATATACATGCGCTTTATATTATTAATTAACGATAATATATCCATTTTAACTATGTGATTTAAAAATCTTATTAACATGATGATATATATAGGCTGATATAGTCTTGAGAGGATACTCTGGTTGGAATTCAAGACGTGCTTTGGAGGTTCTTGATGAAGTTTTTCCCAAGGTACCTAACATAGTCTCCATTGGTATCTATCTGAATATTCCAATTATTAGTATCCTTTTGAATATTCCATTTATTATTATCCACATGAATATATTTAATATCTTCTATCATATATATATGTTAATTTATTTGAGCAATAACTACTTCTCATTGGAGTCAACTAATTGAAATGATCTAAATGTCTTTAACCATATTAATTTATTAGTTTGAGTAATCATTCACATGATTTAACTGAAAGTAAATCTCACAAAGGAAAATTGGACATATTTTAATATGTTTAAGGTTGTTAAGATTTTGACTTAATTTTACACAATGTGATTAATGATTACTACTTCTCTAATTTATGGTCAATCACAAATTCTATTTTATGGTTTTTATGGTTAAACCGCATTTTTAATGTTTTGACGATTATGAATAATTGATAGTGTAAAATATATTTGCGCGATAATGTATAAGTATGATTATTCTTGCTTTTGCTTGTTCTGATTTTTTTTAATCAACATAGGATGCTTCTGTGCAACCATCATTGGTAATTATCTACTTTGGTGGGAATGATTCTATTCACCCTCACCCATCTGGTCTTGGACCTCATGTTCCCCTTGAAGAATATGTTGAAAATATGAGAAAGATTGCTAACTATCTAAAGGTAATTAATGATTTTTCCTCTTCTTCTTGCACAAAAGTTTTCTTTTTTTGGTAGATATATAACCAAAATGGTATAAGACATTGATGGAGAGACTAAAATTTGAACTGCGATCATAGTATCCGACATATAGTAATTTTGACATTTTTATCTGTTGAGCTAATATTTAATTACACAAAAATTAAATTATCAGTGCAAAGTTTGACACAAATAATAACTCTTTTCAGAGCCTCTCGGATCATATTCGCCTTATATTTCTTACCTCTCCTCCCATTAGTGAAGTACAAATCAGGAAAAAACTCAGGTTGGTGCAATTCATATTTGAATAATTCTTTTAATTCTTTTGTTAAGAAATAATATACATGATGGTGACTCATACATTTATACATATATTAGAAGTATATATATTGCAAAATTTATAAGTTTTGATTAACATTTTTGATTGAATCCACAGTGCAACACAATCTGGAAGAACAAATGAACATTGTGGAATATATGCAAAGGCATTGGTGGAACTATGTGATGAGATGAATTTAAAAGTTATTAATCTTTGGTCTGCAATTCAGCAAAGGGATGATTGGTTAGATGTCAGCTTTACGTGAGTATAAATATACCTTATAAAATGACTTTTACATATACAAATTTTTCCCTAACATTTCCAAAATACCTCTTTTAGCTTCTATAGATTTTCATTTTTTTGACATGGACTCCAAGTCACTTCTAAAAGAAATATATTATACTCCTTTTAATCATTATTTTAACAAAAAATTCACTTGTAAGTTGATAAATAACTAATATATATATATAGTCAAAATATATCAGTTATTCAATGAATTATTTATAATAATACTAATCGAAGAAAATGTTTCACATAAAGTCTAGGTCACATCGAAGTTGCATTATTATTCCCACGTGACAAGAATAACAGTGTTATGTGTTACTCCCTCTGGTACTAATTATAAGAGAGAAAAACAAAAAACATCAATACCAAGAAGCATACTAATTATTGTGATTTTTACATCTAATTGTCAAATTTACCCTTATAATTCTTGCAACCTTTCATATGCCATCTTTTTTCTCATTAGTAGCATTGGAATTGAAAGGGTAAAAATGACATTTACATGTTAAATAGACATAAAAAGTTGTGTTTTTTCTTATATTAAGGACTAAATTTTTTTTCAAAAAGTTTCTTATATTAAGGAATGGAGGGAGTACTATCAACATTAAATAAATGAAGGTTGATTACAATGATTAAAAAGAATCATTGCTAATCCCTAAAAAATCAGTATTCTCTCCGGCCTTATTTATAAGCAAAAGTTAACAAAAAATTTTGGCCTTAAATATAAGCAAATGTTACCAAAACCAAGTTTATTTAATGCTATTCTTCCAAAAGTATCATCATTATTTGTTTTACTTTTTAAAATGATTGTATTGTTCCAATGCAAATTTAAGGTCATTTTATGAATTGTAATAGACATTTTACATAAAATTAAGACAAAAAAGTAATTTCTTAATATGTGTGCAAATGAGCATATTTGCTTAAAAAAAAGGCCAGAGAGAGTACGGTTATAATTTTCCTTGTTGATTTCCTTTATTTTACTATTTTCTTTCAAGTCAATTTTTTTATAATATTTTCTCTTTTGTAAATATATTTTATCATTCTTAGCATTGTCAAAAAAATTAACCCTTTCAATTCTTTAGCTCAAATTTTATGTGATTATTATTTTTTTTATTAGGGATGGAGTTCATTTATCAGCTGAAGGAAGTAAGGTAGTTTTGAAGGAAATATTAAAAATCCTTAGAGAAGCAGATTGGAAGCCAAATTTGCATTGGATGTCACTACCAACTGAATATGCTGAAGATTCACCATATTACCCTCCAAGTCCAGATGGAACCACCACTATAAATGTGTCCTATAGTATCCCTAGGAGGCATTTGCAATGGGATTAATTTATAAATTATATTCCTTATTATTTGCATTTGTGTGGTGTGGTTTGAGTATAAAAAAATGAAGCAATAATTGGAGGAAAAGAAAATCTTTGGTTATTTGTTATTTTTATTTGCAATTTATTTTGCAAAGCTTGAAGGAAATTCAATTGTGTGGAGCTCTTGGAAAAAGTCAGCCACAGAATGGCAAATGTTGTATATTTCATATTTTAAATAATAAAGGGAAGAGTTTTTTCACGTTGTGAAAGTCCCTACTCTTTTCCTTTTATAATAAGGAGCATTTCAATTATTATGTATTTATATTTATAATGTATATATTAATTCATCAATCAATTTAAATTTACATGTCACTTCTTCCCAAAGCCCAATCTCTCTCTCACTCTCACTCTCTAACTTTCTTTATTATTTTTTAATGAAAAGAGCCATTGAATTTAAGAGAGAGATAAAGATGAATGAGAAGATTCAAGTCTCTTTATTGCATAATTGAACAAACATAACAAAACAAACAACAAAGAAAACAATACATGGTTGATTGAACACAAATTAAGATTGCAAGACACATGGCGCCACACATACATAAAATGCTACACAATCCAAAATGCTAATAAAGACCCATTCAAATGTCAATAGCACAAAACCTTTTCCCATAGCTCTTATTTGAAAAAATATATTTTATTGGAGGAAAAAGAAAGAGGACAACGTTACTGCAGTCTAAATGAGAAAAAAAAAGGGTTTTTTTTTTTTTATACAACATAACCATGGAAATGTGAGGGTTGGAGTGGAGAATCATGAAAGAGAATGGCAAAAAGACTTTTGTCATTTTCTTTTCTATGTACAATGTACAATTTTATTCTTTACTTTTGTTTTTTTGTTTTTTTTTTTTTTGAAACAGCAAATTTATTAAGGCAATCACTAGTATAAGGAATACTAGAGATGCAAAAGAGAACATACATAATAAGAGTTTGAATGCCACACAGTAAGGCAAACATACAAGGACACAGCACAACAACACCAAACTAAATGAACAAGCCGAAACAGCAAAACAACAGCCTGGGAATGCTCCAAAACAGCACGTAAAAAACACAGCCCCTGACTATAACCAGCGACACAACCAAACAGCAGCACCCACCCAGACTAACGGAGAAGGCAGTCTCCTGGATCCCAGCTCCACTCGTAGAACAGAGAAGGGGCCAAGTCCAATCTAGCTAAGCTCCACTTCCACGACAACACTTTGATATTATCAACAATCTCCTCCGGATTAAAGGGCCCATTAGAAAAGATAGCACTATTTCTAGCCTTCCAAAGAGACCAAATAGAAGTATGCCAAATGAGCACAAAACCAACCCAGATTTTATTATTTCTCGCCGCGCCCTTAAACACCTCAAAAAGGGAGATTAACGACGGAGGAATAATAATCTCAACTCCAACCCATTTGAAAATTTCCCTCCACACCTTCATAGAGCAAGGACAATGAAGGAAAAGATGGATAGATGTTTCAATGTGCCCAACACAACCCACACACTCCCATGGCACCTCCGACACAAGAATACCCCGCGCCTCAAGATTATTTCTAGTGGGGAGGCGATCATAGAGAAGTTGCCACGACAATGCAATAACCTTAGAGGGAGCCTTACTATCCCATATATGTTTCAACACCTCCTTCAAGTTGTCATCCAAGTCATCATCCATCTCGGCACTATCAAAAAGAAGATTGTAGGCCGATTTCACCGAAAATTGCCCATCCAAAGCCGGCCTCCAACACCACCTATCATCCTCCAAAGAAAGCACCACCGGATTCAAGAGAGCAATCAAGTGCTCCACTAAATCTTCCTCCCATTGGAATAAATTCCTACGCCACGTAAGATTCCACTCTCGGCCACCCTCATCACAAGGAGCAAGATCCTTCACTAGACTATCCTTATTATTGGAAAGAGAATAAAGTCTCGGATATGCTAAGGCAAGAGGAGCATCTCCAATCCAATGTGCATTCCAAAAAGAGGTTGTCATACCATTACACACTTTCCGAAGCACCGATTCATTAAACCACACCTTGTCCGGGACTACCTTATCTATAGCCATAATACTCTTCCACCAAGTTGAAGCCCAAGAAGGAGCTCTAAAATCACACCAATCCAATTGGGTAAGGATTTTACTACCATACTTTGCAACAAGAATCTCCTTCCAAAGACACCGACCGGGTTGGAGAAGATGCCATCTCCACTTAGCCAAGAGGCTAATATTAACTAAATTAATATCTCTCACCCCAAGGCCACCCTTACTTTTATCTTTGCAAATCACCGCCCATTTTATCCAACTCACCTTCTTTCCTCCCTTAACCCCACCTCCCCCCCCCCCCCCCCCAAAGAAATTCCCGTTGGATGCAGACCACTTTCTTCCAAACTTTGACCGGAAGCTTCAAGAATGAGAGGAAGAAAATAGGTAGAGCATTAAGCACCGAGTTGATCAACACAATCCTCCCACCAAAACTAATATGCTTATTCCTCCAAGAAAAGAGCCGTTTACGAAGATTATCCAAGAGGGGTTTCTAAGTTGATTCACTCTTTGGGTTCGCCCCTATTGGTAGACCAAGATAATGGAAAGGGATCTCTCTTTGTCTACAATTTAGAAAAGTACAAGCCAATTCCATAAAAGTTGTAGGGACATTTACACCAATTAACCCGCTCTTCAAAAAATTAACTTTTAAACCGGAAACCGACTCAAACCCCCTAAGAATAGCTTTTAGGGTCAAAAGATTCTCCACCGATGCCTCCCCAATACAAAGGGTGTCATCCGCATATTGAAGGTGCGAAACGACCACCGGATTTCTACCGACCGCAAACCCCCTAAAACGGTCTAGCTCCACCGCATTCCTCATCACCCCACTAAAACCTTCCACCACCAAAAGAAATAAAAATGGAGCCAACGGATCTCCTTGCTTGAGCCCTCTTTGAATGTTGATTTCCCTTGACGGGAATCCATTGACAAGAACCGAAAGGTTACCGGCAAACACACAAGACCGGATCCACCCAATCCACTTATCATGAAAACCACACCTACGGAGCATATATTCAAGGAACCCCCAATCCACGGAGTCATAAGCCTTCTCAAAATCAACTTTGAAGATTAGACACTCCTTCTTTGCTTTTTTGGCATAGTCCACAACCTCATTAACCACTAGCACCCCATCACCAAATTACGGCCCTTAATGAAAGCCGATTGGTTGGAAGAGATAACCAAATCCATCACCTTTGCTAGTCTTTTAGCCAACACCTTTGCAATAAGTTTGTAAAGACACCCTAGGAGGGAGATAGGTCTAAAGTCGGATAAGGAGCTAGGGGAACTAACCTTTGGAATTAGAGTGATGAAGTATGAGAGGAAGCTCCTTGGAAGGCTAGAGTTGCCGTGAAATTGATCGAACATTATCCGAATTTCCCCCTTAATCAACCCTCAAAACTTCTTCACAAAAGAGAAATTAAACCCGTCCGGCCCCGGGCTTTTATTTCCATTACTAGAACGGACCACATCTTCAATTTCTTCCAAGGAAAACGGAGCAATTAGACCCAAATTATCGGTCTCCGATATGGAAGGGAAAGCAATACCATCTAATGTCGGTCTAACACTAAAAGCCGAGGAGAAATGGCTTTCAAAAAAATTTGCAATCGTCTTTTTGAGAAGACTAGGAGATTCCACCCACACACCATCCACCCGAATGGCCGAAAGATGATTATTTCTCAATCTCGCCTTGATGCTATTGTGGTAGAATTTTGTATTAGCATCCCCATCTTTTAACCACGTGATCCTAGATCTTTGAAGAAAGGACACCTCTTTACTTCTAAGGAGTTTCCAAAGCAAAGCAAATTTCTCTTTTCTACCTTGAACCTCCACCTCGGACAACCCCACAAGCTCCCCTCTAACATCCAAATCATTGATATCCCCTATCAAATTGCCAATAGACACATCCATCCCCCCATACTCCTTTTTATGCCACTCCCTAAGCACCACTTTGAGACCTTTTAATTTCTCCTTCAAAATACAACCCATCCAACCATCCCCTCTATATCTCCCCCAAAAAGATTCCACAACCTCTTTGAGATTTTTATTATCAAGCCAATAATTATTGAATCTAAATGGCTTCGGACCCCAATCATCATGATTATATTTAAGTAAGAGGGGACAATGGTCTGAAACATCTCTATGGAGAGCCCAAAGAGCAACATTCCCCCATCTAATAACCCACTCATCCGAAATGAGCATTCTATCAATTCTACTCATGGCCCTCCCGTTAGCTTGATACCACGAAAAACATCTCCCTAGTAAAGGAAGATCAATTAGCTCAAGCTCCTCCATAAAGTTCCTAAACTCAACTTCCTCCGTTGACCTCGAGCTACTCTCCACCAAGTTACATCCAACCCTCTCATCCGCACTACAAACCGCGTTAAAATCACCCACAACACACCACCTCCCATTACCAATACCACGCTTACAATCTACAAGATTACTCCAAAGACGTCTCTTCGACACTAAGTCACACTTCGAATAGACATTAACAATAATACCAATAGTTTTTTACAACCCCCACTCTAGGCACACTCCAACAAATCCTTCCCCCACAAAAGAGAAAATTAAGGAAGAGAATTGACTTACGCCATAAGGAGAGAATTCCACCGCTTCTACCCTCCGACGGAAGATAGACCCAAGCACAATCATGAGAGCCCCACAAACTATGGCAAAGGGATTCCGGAATCACTTCCATTTTCGTTTCTTGAATAGCCAAAAATTCAATCTTACACCAATTATTCTTTACTTTTGTCATTTTGAAAAAGTAAAAAGTTGGTCTTTTTGTCCAAAGCAAAAGGTGTATATGACTAAAATAAATTTTCATAAAAATGAGTAGATTTATTGTAGCAAAACACTGAAAATGAGTGTGTATATCAGTAAAAAGTTTATCATTCAAAAAAAAAAAATTAGAAATTTAGCATAACCGATCCACAAAGGTTAAAACCTTTTGTATTTTGAAATTCATTTCATATATTTTTTATTTATTGGTTACAATTTATTTCATATATCTTTCTTTTTTTGGTAGTGATTCATTTCATATATCTAGTAATTAGACCGGTAATGTTAAAAAATTATAGACGGCTAATTAATAAGTTTACCATGAAAAATGTTTCCATAAGTTTAATTTAGGCTTAAATATCATTGTTGTCCCTGTATGTTCGCGACTTTTTGGTTTTAGTCACTGTATCTATTTTTGTTGCAAATAAGTCCTTGAATGTATAAATGTTTTTGGTTTTAGTCCCTGTCGTCTTCTTTCGTTACAAAAAACGCAGATTTCTCAAACGTTTGCACACGTGGCCGCAATGATGTGTCAAGTTAAGTTAATCTGGTCATAAATGGATGATCAAAATCACACTTAGGATAGAAAAAAAAAATCCATGCTTACACCATAATTTTGTTTGAATTTTCACCAATGTTTGATTTTGGTCCTCCATTTATGACCGGACCAGCTTAACTTTTTTTTTGAAAAAATCAAAATGAGATAGATATATATATATAGTAACACAGATCTTCCTAGCACAAGGTGTGCCAAGGTAGATCAACATCATTTACAAGAAAACGTAAGAGAAATACATCATGAAAGGCCCAAACAAAGCAAGGGGCTAGACCACCAGCTATGGGGGTTGGAGGCTAAGGTAACACTCGTCGCCTTCAACCACCGGAAAGATAAAAGCTTGATCTTGTCTAATAGCTGAGAAGTATTGATGGCTGAGCCCCGAAAGAGTCTGTGATTTCTCTCAGTCCACACAACCCACACACAAACAAGCCAGATGAGCTGCAAAAAGGATCGACGTGCCCGAGAACCACCTGCTGAAGACGTAAACTGAACAAAGTGATCACGTAAGGATGTAAACTCCCTCGTCGGAATGCCAATCCACGTCCTCACTAGACTCCACAGAGGACCAAAAGTATCACAAGAGATGAATAAGTGGTAGGCTGACTCCGCCTCACCACAACCCGACACACATAACTGAGCTGCAGAAGATAAGATGCCCCTGGTGACCAGGTTAGTTTTGGTGGGCAACCTGTCACGCAGAAGCCGCCACGCCAAGATGGAAACCTTCAACGGAACATGAGGATGCCAAATAAGATTTGCCGCGTCAAGCTGAAGCCTGGGTAGTCAAAAACTGATAAGCTCCCTGGACAGTGTAGCCCCTATCTGGGTCAGGCTGCCACTGCCACCTATCCGATGTCTGATCCTGCAGAGAAAAGGTGAGTAATAAAGACTGACACTCCCTCAACTCCTCCTCCTCCCACCCCCGCAACTGCCTCCGCCAGACCCAAGCCTCCCCCTCAGCACCCCACCCTAACAAGGACATATCGGCCACCGTATGCAGTTTGGTCTCCGCCAGATCAAAGAGGCGCCCAAACAGCTCACACAAAGGAACTCCATCGGCTCAAGGGTCAGTCCAGAAAAAAGTATCTGACCCATCCCCCACCCTCCTCGAAACATGCTCCTCAAACCACTTGCCCTCTAGCTCCCCTCCATCCCTAATGCTCGCTATCTCCCTCCACCACAGGGATCCACGTCTCCCTCCAACTCTGAGCCGACCTCCTTCCGTCCCATACCGGGCAACCAATACTCTGAACCACAAACCCTCTCTGTCCACTAACAACCTCCAACACCATTTGGCTAAAAGAGCCAAATTAAACTCCCTCAACTTCCTGACCCCCAGCCCGCCATACTCCTTACGTAGACAAATAGAATTCCAGGTAACCCAAGAAATTTTCCTCTTATCCTCACCCCCCCCCCCCCCCCCCCCAAAACAAAATTTAATTAACAGAGATTCAATAGCAGAAATGATGCCTGAGGGAGCTTTGAAGAAGGAAAGCGCATAGACAGGAAGAGATGTCAAGACAGACTTAAGCAGAACCAGACGACCACCAAACGAAAGGAAGCGACTCTTCCACCCAGACAGTCTATACTTTAACCGAGTCAACACCGGATCCCAAAACGCCAGACGCCTAGGATTACCCCCAATGGGCAGACCCAAATAAAGAAAAGGAATCTTTCCCACTCTACAGCCCAGAACAGAAGCGGCTTCACCTAACCAGGAATCAGATATATTAACCCCTACAAGCAAGCTTTTATTGAAATTAACCTTTAGGCCCGACATGGTTTCAAACAGCATAAGCACAGCACGCAGAGCCCGGACATTCGCCCAACTTTTGGTCCCCAGCAACAAAGTATCGTCGGCAAACTGGAAATGAGACACAGTAACCTCGCCCTGCCCCCCAACCCTATATCGGAGAAGAGGTTTCGCGCAACCACGACCTCCATCAACACATTCAAACCCTCGGCTTCTAGAAGAAAAAGAAACGGGGATAGAGGATCCCCTTGTCTAAGCCCCCGCTCAAAAGGAAATTCATCCGTTGGACTCCCATTAACAAGGACCGACGCCGTAGCCGTACTGACACACTCCTTAATCCACTTCCTCCATAAAACCGGGAATGACATTTTCCCCATAACAGCATCCAGGTATCCCCAATCAACCGAATCATATGCCTTTTCAAAATCCACCTTAAAAAGCATTAAGTCCTTCTTCGACCTCTGCGCCTCATCCACAACCTCATTAGCAATAAGAATGCCATCGAGAATCTGCCTATCCTTGACGAAGGCGCTCTGCGACGCAGAAATCACACTACCAATCACAAGACGCAGCCTGTTCGCTAACACTTTTGCCAGGATTTTATACAGGCTTCCTACGAGCGAGATGGGACGAAAATCATTGAGCCATTGGGGGCTATCAACTTTAGGAATCAGAGCGATGAAGGTGGAGTTGATCCCCTTAGTCAGCTTACCATTCCGATGAAACTCAGAAATGAAACGCATAATGTCGCCCCTAAGCTCCTCCCAAAAGTCCTTAATAAAACCAAAATTAATCCCGTCTGGACCTGGGCTTTTATAACTATCGCAATCCCACACGGCAGCTTTCACTTCCATCTCCGTAAAAGGTTTGGTAAGACCACCACCCTCCGCCTGACTCAACTGCCTAAAGTGGAGATTATCGACTCCGGGTCTTTCCAACTGCACAGCCTTAAAATGGGCCGCAAAATGGGAAAACACCGCCTGCCTGATAGGCTGCACACCCTCCAAGGTGACCCGATCCGCTTGAAGAATCGAAATGGCATTCCCACGTCTACGACTCGCGAGGATTGAATGGAAGTACTTGGTATTAGCATCTCCCTCCTTAAAGCACAACGATCGCGACTGTTGCCAACTGATACTAGCATTCAAGCGAGAAAGCGCATGAATGTCAGCCGAGACCTCATAGAACTCAGCGAGCTCGGCCTCCGAAAGAACTTCCTCCTCCCCCTTTTGGTCAAAAATCGCCAACCGAGCCTTTAGCGAATCGATTTTGCTTGGAAGATTGCAGGCATGAACCTTATGCCAGTCTTTCAAAGAAGCCTTTATCATCTTGAATTTTTCCTTCAGCACATAACCCCCCCAACCATTAACCTGAAACGAGTTCCACTTATCTCTCACAAACAAATGATACCCAGGAATATCTCTCCAACATTTAAGCATCCTAGCAGGACGAGGTCCCCAATCCTCCTCATCGGCAACCAGGACTAGAGCGCAGTGATCAGATAAACCCCTCAACCGAGCCACCTGCCTATAATTGGGCCACTCCAGACACCACTCTTCCGAGAGCAAAAATCTATCAAGACGGCTCATCGTCAGACCATCACCTTTGTACCAAGTAAACTTACGCCCGATCAAGGGAAGGTCCACCAAATTGCTATCCTCAATGAACCGATTAAAAGGAATGTAACCTGTCACCCGAATTCCATCTCGGGGCGATCGTCGTTCATCCACGTCTCTCACAGCATTGAAATCACCACAAATGCACACCCGACACGTCCCGAACGATTGAATTCGCACCGAAAGAGAGTCCCATAACTCCTGCTTGGCCCTAGCGTCACAGGGCGCATACACATTTGCCACCACAAACTCCACCCCCGTAGCAATAAACCTACCATGACACCACAAGACGTGGTCTTGGCTCTCGGACGCCCACACTTCCACTATAGAGGAATCCCATAAGGTCAAGAGTCCCCCGGACGCCCCCGTAGAGGGCCGATAGGAAAACTCATGTGTTGAACAACCCCACAAAGACGAACAGAGAAAGACATCGCAAGACTGAAGCTTAGTCTCCTGAAGACACAAGATAGGCGAATTCAGGTCCCCAACCATCTTACGCACCTCCTTACGCTTCTCTATGCCACCCAATCCTCGAACATTCCAAGATACAATCTTCATAAGGCACACTAACCCCCCCCCCCCCCCCCCCAATCCCTCTCGGACGACACACTCAGCAGCTCTTCGCCTTCCCAACTCCTTTTCCCCTATGTTCCACCGAGTGCTCCTTTCCGCCTCGCCCCGACCGAGTTAGAGCGTTGAACATATTCTCTTTATCCCCTCTAAAGGAAACCCCTATGGATTTTCCTATCCCCCAGACATCGTCCGCAACCATCTGGTCGTTTCCATGCACCGCCACCCAATGCTTCCATTCATTATCATTAGGTCCTGACGCTGACAATTCTTCCGAAGCAGAGTGGCAACTTTCAGAATTCGATTGATTACCCTTTGCCCCTACTCTACGTCTCCGCAGACACTTCCCTATGACTTTAAGCACCTCACCGCGCTCCTTAATAGATAGTCGAGCTATTTTCTTGAGGCTGTGCACTGGATGACGGAGCACCCCACCAGCTATCCTACTAGTGTTATCTGGATGACCCTCCTGCTTCTTGGTCCCCCCGGGAAGCCCTCCTGTCTTCACCGTCTTACCAGCAGAAGAAATCACACCTGCCTCCCCCAGATTATGATCCTGTAACCATTCCAAACTCCAAGGTCCTTTCAAGGCATGACGACTTACCGTTGGGGGGCAAGAAGCAGCACGTGACCCCTCCCTCCTAGGTGATGTCCGGACAGAGGGGCTACACTGAGGTCCTGGCATTTGAGGCGCGCCACATGTCGTTACATCCAGATGACAAGTCTCCCCTTGTGGAAGGTCCCTGATTGGACTACGAACCTCCTCAAAACCCTCCTCATCCTCTCCACTATCTCCTGCAACAAAGGATAAAACACCGCATGTTGGACTCACAACGTTACTAGGTCTGTGATCGACCCTCTCATCCTCGACATCCACTTCCCTCGCTAGATCGTCAACCAACAGGTCCACATTACGACGAATTTCCGGTTCCACATGTCCCACCTCGCAGTCATAATGGGATGCCTCTGACCCATTCTCGTCCTTAAAGAGACAAGTGTCCTCCCCGATAGCATACCCCCACTCCTCCACCAACTTTATCTCTACTATAACGCCATCCACAAAAACCCTCTCAACTTTATCGACAATGTCTAAATCCGATGTCGCTATTAGCACCCGAGCGAAGTCAAGTCTGTCCTTATCTGCAGAACAACTGTCCGCACGTAAAAACCTACCACAGTAAAAAACACAAAGCTTAAAGAACTCCACGTTCCAAGCACTTAGCGGGACGCCATACAACCGAATCCAAGCTCCCCGCTAATACGGCTTCCCTTCCCCGTCCCACCGGGTCCAATTCGAGAAAACAAGCTTGAAAAACTCCTCAGCGCCTCCAATAATAGCTAAGACATTGTCACCCCGCGAACTACGGATAAAGACCCTATCTGTCCCCATAGGAGTGATGATGACGTCGTTAAAACCTGCGTCTGTGATTCTATTCTGC
This sequence comes from Trifolium fragiferum, assembly GCA_954870985.1. Taxonomy (NCBI): domain Eukaryota; kingdom Viridiplantae; phylum Streptophyta; class Magnoliopsida; order Fabales; family Fabaceae; genus Trifolium; species Trifolium fragiferum. Next base: position 17,475,384 of record OX940793.1, on the reverse strand, counting down.
ACCACGGGTATCGCTTCACCATTAATGACAGTCGCAACTAGACCCTTAGACACCCACTGCACATCGTCAGACTTAGACCTATACTTACGTAAGAATATTCTACTCTCCTTTTCTTTCACCGCTGCACCGGACAAGCCTGTTTCCTTAGGGTCCAGCACTCCACCCTGACCGTCATCTCTGGTTAACCGCTCATGGCACTCCCCTAGTTTAATAACTATACCTCCCACATGAACTCCGGTATCCTCTTTCTCCAAGCCCTCCTTCTCAGCCCCCAGGACAGCGACGTCTCCGCCTGCTGGCGTTGACAATGATGGCTTCGAACTGTTGACTCCACCTCCTAAAGTAGCCTGGCTCGTGGGAGAAGGGTTCCCAATCTTCTTCAAGGGATTAACAAAAGCTTTTGCTTGTCCAAGATGCTCTTCCCTTTCTCTCCTATCAACCCTCGGACCATACCGATCAAACTGCGCAACTCTGGCACGGACGCGGAACTGTCTAAACCATACGGCATTCAACGCCTTCGTCAACTTAGCTACATCACGGACGTTAGAAAACCTAACGAAGCCAAAAGTTTCACCAAACCTATTCCTATTTTTTGCTACGTAAACATCCTCCAACATACCGCAAACCTCAAAACCCTTCCTAAGATAGAAATTAGAAAGTTGCGCCGGGAAATTCGTAACATAAAACGAGACGTACCATTTAAATGTAGAAACCATAGCTCCGTTATAATCGTGATCACGTTGCTTACTTCCATGGCCGAACCACCTCGCCGCTTGCTCTTCCTCCCAACCATCCCAACTTCGGCCACGGTGCAACCTCCTCTCGTCCTCCATAACCCTCCTTCCGATACGACCACCACCAGACCCCTGCTGCTGTCGGCCAAGCACTGAGCTTGCACGTCCAAGGAAACGGTGTTGTGCCCAAGCAGACGCGCGCGCCCTGTTGCAGCTGCCTAGAATCATACCGCGCACGATGACTGCTATCCTGCCAAGGAGAAACGCGTCTCTGTTCTCTACTGTAACGTGACTGGTATCTCCCAAAAGGATGGAAATCCCTCACGTCCACGTTTCTGGAATCATGGTGAAGATCGATTGGCACAAAATGCCTAGGTTTGGATAGCGACCTGCATCTGTAATCGTCCTTCTGCATAAAACTGTCATTGATTGCTTCCTCCTCTCGCCGCACTTTCCGACGTCGATTCCTCACCTCAACCCACTCACTGCTATCGACAGATCCATCCCCCCGTTTGTGCCTTGCTTTCGGTGAAGGCGATGACCGAAACGACCGCCGTATATTTGCCCTAGGGGCAGCACGACGTTCCTTCTCTCTCCCTCTCTCCCTCCGGACCAGCTTAACTTGACACATCATAGCGGCCACATGTGCAAAGCGTTTTTTGTAATGGTAGCAGACGATAGGGACTAAAACCAACAAATTTTATACATTCAAGGACTTATTTGCAACAAAAAAAAATACAGGGACTAAAACCAAAAATTCGCGAACATACAGAGACGAAAATGATATTTAAGCCTTTAATTTATTTAAAACAAATATGTTTCCACTCGTTAGCATTTGCTTTTACTTAGGGTTTTGCCAATGAGTGTTCCTGAGGTACTCTTTAACCATTCTATTTAAGAAAACGTTTTATCTAAAACAATGAACATTACAATTTTCAATGCGTCGACTTTATATATTCCCAACAAAATTTTACAAAAACTTATTATATAAAACCTTAAAGAGTACCCCGAGGCACTCGTTAATTAACTGATAAAAGTATTACAATTTACTAATTCTAGATAAGCACTAATATGAGTCCAAAAAAACAAAGATAAGCACAAATGTATTGATAGAGGGCACAAGAAATACTCAACTCATTATAAAGATTGCCGTTAAAAAAAAAAAACTCATTATAGAGATTGAGAAAAATCACCTTATTATGCATAAAATTGATTGATTCAGACATGCATGCTCTATGTTATCCTAAACGGATGTCTAGACATTTATGGTCTAAGTTATCCTAATAATTGATGGCCAAGCATTCAAATGTATATCCAAACATAAAAATCATAATAAAAAACACTTAACTCATAATAAAAAAAAATAAAAAATAGCTTATATATATTTTTTTTTTGGGTGCAAAATTTAGTTTATATATATTTAGGAGAGTGGATCCTCTCCCATGAACATTATCTCCAGTTAAATCTGGACCTTTCATTTGAAATTTTAAAAAATAAAAAATATAAAAAGATGATATTTTGATGGTGCATATATACACTGCTCCCCCTCCAGTGAATTTAACAATTGAGGGGATCCAAATTCTGATATATTTAGTTTACTTTCGAAGAAAGGAGGTTCTAAATTTTAATATTAATGTTTTATCAAGTTTTAAAGTTGCATTTTATTTATACCCTAAGCTATGTTAATTAGTTGTTGATACTTTTGCTAAGTTTATTTTATTTGAAGTTGTGTACATTTTATTTATACCCTTAAAGTTGCATTTTATTTGAAGTTGTCTACATAATTCTTTTATTTTTGGTCAATTGTTCTTAGTTTTGCTTCATTTCTCATGTAGCTATATCAAAGCATGTAACATTTCCTCTTTTATTTTTATTTTTTATTTATAGCTACGTAACGTTTCATTAAGGCTTAAATATGTTTTTGGTCCCTGTAATTATGTCTTGTTTTGAAAAGAGTCATTGTAAAAAAAACAATTGATTTTAGTCCCTGCAATATCTCAAAACTTTGAAAATAGCCTCTGACTGGATTTCTTCATAATATTGCAGGGTCTAAAATCAAAATTATATTTTTTTACAAGGACTAATATCAATTTTTTAATTTTTTACAGGGGCTATTTTCAAAATAAGACATAATTGCAGGGATCAAAAACATATTTAAAAATTGGCCACGTCAGCTCTAAATCCAGTCAGGGGCTATTTTGAAAGTTTTGAAATATTGCAGGGACTAAAATCAATTTTTTTTTTACAGGAGCTCTTTTCAAAACAAGACATAATTGCAGGGATCAAAAACATATTTAAGTCTTTCATTAATTTAACTATCTAAGTAAATTTGACATCTGTCTCAAAAAAAAAAGTAATTTAACATGTGATTGTAAAGCTGACATGGTAATATGACATATCCATAATGTAGGGCTTGTAATGTGACATGTAAAGTGACGGTGATTAAGAAATTGTTCAATTATTATCCATTCTGTTAATGATGCCAATAAAAAATATGAATTATTATTGACTTGATCCCACACCTTCCTCCAAGTGATAAGGCCTTGCACATATCTTTGTGGCATCTTCATGATTCATGTGCTCTATATACCACTCGTTTCATTCCATCACCTGTGGGGTTGGAGATTCTCATTCATATTTGATAGAGATTCTTTGTTTTATTTATTTATTTGGTGGGTTATAGGAATAGGAGAGAAAGAGATTCTATTCACTCCATCCATGAGATTAGCCTCCCCTAAAAATTTTAAATTGACATGTATATATGCTAAGGATATGTTAAAAATTTAAATAAAGAAATATGCATTTTATTTAACTTATAAATTTTTATAAGTTTTTTTTACAAGAAGTTTTGTTTATTATAAGTAAATTTACAAATTTTAAAAGAACAATACTATCTTTAATGTTAAATTGAAAAAATTGGGGTTTTGAATTTTATTTTTAAGTCAAAATCACCCTTTTGCATTTTCCCCTTCCTTTTTTTTTTTTTGGTTAAAGAGAGGGCTAAAGCCCAAAAAAAAATTACACGAAAATCATCCGAGGGGTAGTTATCCCCATCCCATCAGCTAATACAAAATTCCTAATATTAGGACAAGCATCATAATGAATAATTTCACGATCAAACGTACAACCAATATTAGCTAAGGCATCCACACATTTATTTAACTCACAATAAGCATGAACAATCTTGACTTCCCATTCCAATTCCAAAGACCTCCCGATTAGCTTCACCAAAGAACTCCCGATTGAACTACTCGTTCTACCATTCTTAATAGCATTAATTTAAACAGTGCGAGATCAAATTTTTATTTCGTATTTTTTATTTTGCATTATTACAACAGGGTGTTAATTTGGTTTATATTGACATAGCAATTTTGATCAATAACATATTTAATTAGTGTCTAATTGTCGTTACAGATTCAGAGACATATGTATTCCAGTCATTTTATTTTGTCGCAATATTTGTAAACATTTTGTTATTTTATACTACTAATTTTCATGTTGCAAGATTATTAGCAAATTCAATTTTTTTTTTCTTCTTTTTACTGATGTTGAAATTGTGTTTGTTTAATATTTTATCATAAGTATTCAACAAATTTAAATGATCCATTATGTTTTTATTTTCTTTTTATTAAAATAAATATGTTTGTTTTAGTCGAAAGAAAAAATATATTCTATCAATTTCAGAAGGATAAAAGTAAGTGGACTTTTGATTTTTTTTCATCCTTTTTGTTTAAGTATAGGCAAATTTGTCCTCAAGTTTGTACTTATCAATCAATTTCGACTTCAATTTTTTCGATATTGATTACTAAAATAATCTTTATTTTGCATAATTTATATCAAATAAGTCCTTCTCCACCAGCTTGGGCCATTTGGAGCGTTGGCGTGTGATTTGGACGTGCACTTCGAAGTTTGCAAGGACTAATTTGATCGATTTTGAAATAACAGTAAAAAAAATTGTTATTGTTCATGGCTGTTGAATCATGCAACAACTTTATTGCCTCCTTCCATAACTAGATGCTTACCCGTGCGAGCACGGGTTTTATGCGATGTTTTATACTATAACGTCAAAAAATTATTTATATAAATTGTAAATTCTAAATTGAAACAATAGGTATTATCAAAATAATAGTAACAATGGAAGATATTAAATATGTGTTTATATATTAATTTGAAATATATCGGAACAAAAATAAACCAACTTAACCAGTAGTACTCAAAATCGAATATGATAAAAATCAAACAATAGTTCTATGTTAATAGTATCATATCTGGCGTGGTCAAACTTGCAGAGTCATACGACATGTTTTGCGAACCACATTTATAAACCGAAAAGATATGAAAGCCAAATGGGTCTGAGTCGAATAAACCAAATACTGGAATCTTGAGTTCCACATTCAAGTTATTCAGGAACCTCCTGGTGGTCACATCGGGGTATCCCATCCGAGGGGTAGTTATCTCCATCCCATCAGCTAATACAAAATTCCTAATATGATTAGGACAAGCATCATAATGAATAATTTCACGATCAAGCGTACAACCAATATTAGCTAAGGCATCCACACATTTATTTAACTCACAATAAGCATGAACAATCTTGACTTCCCATTCCAATTCCAAAGACCTCCAGATTAGCTTCACCAAAGAACTCCCGATGGAACTACTCGTTCTACCATTCTTAATAGCATTAATTTAAACAGTGCGAGATCAAATTTTTATTTCGTATTTTTTATTTTGCATTATTACAACAGGGTGTTAATTTGGTTTATATTGACATATCAATTTTGATCAATAACATATTTAATTAGTGTCTAATTGTCGTTACAGATTCAGAGACATATGTATTCCAGTCATTTTATTTTGTCGCAATATTTGTAAACATTTTGTTATTTTATACTACTAATTTTCATGTTGCAAGATTATTAGCAAATTCAATTTTTTTTTTCTTTTTACTGATGTTGAAATTGTGTTTGTTTAATATTTTATCATAAGTATTCAACAAATTTAAATGATCCATTATGTTTTTATTTTCTTTTTATTAAAATAAATATGTTTGTTTTAGTCGAAAGAAAAAATATATTCTATCAATTTCAAAAGGATAAAAGTAAGTGGACTTTTGATTTTTTTTCATCCTTTTTGTTTAAGTATAGGCAAATTTGTCCTCAAGTTTGTACTTATCAATCAATTTCGACTTCAATTTTTTTGATATTGATTACTAAAATAATCTTTATTTTGCATAATTTATATCAAATAAGTCCTTCTCCACCAGCTTGGGCCATTTGGAGCGCTGACGTGTGATTGGGACGTGCACTTCGATGTTTGCAAGGACTAATTTGATCGATTTTGAAATAACAGTAAAAAAAATTGTTATTGTTCATGGCTGTTGAATCATGCAACAACTTTATTGCCTCCTTCCATAACTAGATGCTTACCCGTGCGAGCACGGGTTTTATGCGATGTTTTATACTATAACGTCAAAAAATTATTTATATAAATAGTAAATTCTAAATTGAAACAATAGGTATTATCAAAATAATAGTAACAATGGAAGATATTAAATACGTGTTTATATATTAATTTGAAATATATCGGAACAAAAATAAACCAAATTAACCAGTAGTACTCAAAATTGAATATGATAAAAATCATGCAGAGCATACCAACCATTAGTAAATTTTATTTTATCTATTTTTTATTAACACTTCAAATTGACTTTAATTTGGATCAACCAAAAGAACGCAACGATTAATTTATGTACCAAAATCATTAGTAAGTAGTCCTGACAATCGACCAACTCCATATATATACAAAGATTGGACAAAAAATTATTAGCAAAGAAATTAACTATTTTGAACAAAAGTGTGATTCACAGATTTTATGTGCTACTTTATATCGTAATTAACAATATAGTAATGACAAAAATGGTAAATTAATAATACAAAGTTATATTAGTATTTTTTTCATCATTGTCAATTAACAATATTTTCAACTCATTCCTTAAAACAATCTTTAGAATATTAATATATAAAATAATTGTGATGATGAAATTTTAGGAATAATTCTAGGTACATATTATTATATATATTATACAATATATCTAATACTTTCCATTAATAAAAACTATATACTTTATAGGAGTTTAATACATTATAAGAATCTATTAATCTTCATCTTCATGGTAATAATTGATAGAGCCAGCATGAGAAACCATTAGTTAGGATAAGTGGGTTTAGTGTGTTGGAGGCATTTGATTGGCTAGAGGATTAGGGTTAGCATAAGTTATAGCATAACTATTTAGGACTTATAGGAGTCTAATACATGTATTAGAAACTATTAGTCTTCATCTTCATGGTAATAATTGATAGAGCCACAAATATTAAAAGCATGAGAAACCATTAGTTAGGATAAGTGGGTTTAGTGTGTTGAAGGCATTTGATTGGCTAGAGGATTAAGGTTAGCATAAGTTATATAGCATAACTATTTAGGATTTATAATATATAGATAGATATAAATATAGATATAAATAGATAATTTAAATCCTAACTTTTAATGCCATTAATAATTTGAAATCCCTAAATTCCATTCTTCCAAATACTTTCAAACTCAAAAAGAGATAATGTGTGGTTGTTATGTGCATCTTCAATCTCCAGCGACGACTATAGATTGTTAGGAAATGAGTTGAGAGTAATGAAGTATTTGATAGACATAATTTAATTGTTTAAATTATTCAACCAACTAATTTCTTTTATCAACAGTAAAGGAATTAGGAGAGAAAATGGCACATGGAATGCAATTTGGAATCTAGCTTATTAAAGGATGCACCACATATTATTGAAAAACAAAAGCAGGTGTGTGAAATTGTTTTAGCTAGATTTAAGGGTAAATGTTGAAAGGTGCAACCCGACATTGGTATCTTTAGTAGGTTCATACTGTCACATGTCATTTTGAAGCAATCCGTTCAATTTTTCACTCTAATGGTGTAATTGTAAAACAATTCATATCAGGTTTCATAACTTTACCTCACATATTAATAGTTTATTCATATTTGATATTAGAGTTAAAAATGTTTTTACTCGCTACATTATGTCCTATAGTCAAGAATAATTCCTACATCTTTTTATAGTAAACCCTACAATTATTTCCGCTATAAAAATTGGCCCCTGCCATTAATTTTACAAACGGAATATTGCTGATGTGACACTGTGTGGGCATGTTGTTTTTAGTCCCTACATTTTGCTTTATATTTAAGAATAATTTTCTACATTTTAAAAGTTGTGTAAAAAACCCCGTAATTTATTCTGTTATTGAATTTTTTTCTTTGTCGTTAATTTTACACACGGGATGATTATGAAAACTGTGTGTAACGCCCCGACTTTTAGAATATTTAATTTTGTGGAATTTAGTTAGTTTCTAATTTATTTAATTAGGAATTTGCTTGTTTTGATGCGTTTGTGTGATTGTTAATCATTTTGACATGATAAGATAATTAATTAAAATGAAATTAGAGTAGATGAGACGAGGTAGTGGAGTTAAATAAATTAGTTGTGACTAGACGGTTTTTAGTAAATTAAATAGGTGGAGAGAGATAGAGAAATAAGAAAAACTAGAAATAAATAACGTGAGGGGTGCAAAGTTAGTTAGCATGTATAAATGGCGGGTGTCTGTTAGTAAAACGGTAGAAAAGAAATTAATAAATATATTTTAAAATACAATTTGGTTCCATAATTTAGAAATATATTTTGGAGATATGCTTTAAAAATATATTTTCTGAATATATTTAGAAAGATATACTTTTAATCTTAGAAACAAAATAATATATTTTTGTGAGGAATAATGAGATGAGGATTTCTAGGAAAATAGCAATTAAAAATAAATCAAAAGTATTTTCTTGAAAATCCTATTGTCTTTAGAAGAAAGTAAACCTAATAATTTTTCTATAAATAGGTAAGTTTAAGAAAAAAATAGGATTCACCACTTTTACTATAAACCAAAAGAATAGAAACCCTGAAAAGAGAATAAAGAGAGAAACTTTAAGGAATCGGGAGAGAGGAGCAAAATCGAATCATCCATACTAGGAGAAGAAAATTGCTGCTAGGAATCCAAGTAAGGGGTTTAACTTATCTCATTTAAAATTGCTGAATTTATAGTGTTATGAGTGTTGCCTTTATTCCTCCTTTTGATGTTTGAATTTTTGTCGTTGTTGTTGTTGAAACGTTATTAATCTGATTTTCGATTTGTTCCTGTTATTGTTGATGATGGTTTATTATGTTTTCATTACTATTTTTTTTAATCCTTTTCGTGACTGAAATTTGGGTGTTGTTGTTGCTATTAATAATTTTACATTAGATGTACATGTTAGTGTCACGAGAAACATAATATTGTTTGTGAATGTTATGCATGCTTTTGACAAATTAAAAGGCTAATTGATACATGATATCAACTTGCGTCCAATCTAGTATTCATGTGATAATTACTAAATTGATTTAACATGGAATATTATACTTTATTCTATTGTTACACATGAGAATTTTCTTCAGATTTATTGTCTTTGAATTTGTATAATACATATATAATGATCATTGAAACAATAGGATATGATTTGATATTTAATATATAGCAATCTATCTTGGTATAAAACCTGCACTGGAACATGTGAGATTCAATAGGTTATTTGTATTGATTATTCCCAGTTTTGGTGATACAAATATTAACATGTGATCAAGTACTTTTGCATATTTTTGGCTTTACAAATTTGAATTCAATTGTTATAATTCTGTAATTTCTAAATAATTAATTAAAAATTAATATTAACTTGAAATTGAAGTCCAAAGGGGTTGTTTCGGGTCTGTTTTGAGAAAATAAATTAACGGCCAATTCACTCATCTTTTTTTTTTTTTTTTATAAAACCAGTAAATTCAAGATTAATTTAAATATAAATTATGTCTACATTGGGGTTATTTGGAGGAGTTTAATTAGTTGATGTCCAAGGGAGTCGAAAGTCTAATTTTAATGATTCGAGTGATACTAGACGAATATAATTAATTGAGTAATAATTGGCTAATTGATTATTAATGATTAAGCCGTTCATTAAATGATGTTGATATTTCATAGTTGATTATTGGTGTTGATATTATGATGTTGTTTAACGGTGTGGTTATTAATTGGTGTTAATACAATGATGTAGATTAATGATGTTGTTTTGAGTTTTTCGATTCTAGTTGTTGTTTTGTTTTGGTGTTGTTTGATTCATTGTTTGAGCAATTAATTGGTGTCGAAATATATGTTCATGCATCCATTCATGTGTCAGTCTCAGTGTTGAAAATCGGTGTTGATAAATCGGTGTTGATAATTCGGTGTTGATAAATCGGTGTTGAAAATTGGTGTTGACCTTGGTACCACATGCATTCAGAGAGTCTAGGTCGCATTACATACATTGTCTAATTTATTTGAATTTAATTAATATATTGAGTTGATTGTTGTGTTTGTTTGTGTGTTTGATAATCCCAAAGGACGATCGTTTGTTATGGTTTATGTTTTGGCTATTACTTATGATTGCTATTGATTTCGGTTATTTTATGAGATCTTGTTTCTCACCCTTTGTTGTTTCCCTTTTTCTGGCTTGGCCCTACGACGTAAAACTCGTAGATTTTCAAGTAGATGACCAGCCTTAGATTTCGAGTTCTGGGGACGGCTTGAGAGTTGTCTACTTCATTGCTTTTAATATTGAGTCGCTCTGAATAGGATGTTGCAGGGGAATTCACATTTAAAATTTTCAGTCAATATTTTCGGAACATCTGATTATGTTTATTTTGATTCATTTGTTTCAATTTAATTTTTAGACTTATGATCAATTGACAAATCTTTATTTTCCGCTGCTTTATAATTACAGTTTGAATCATTGTTTTGAAAAGTAGAATAACACTCTTATAAAAAAAAAAATTAATCGATTTTTATGAATTAAAATCAATGGAAAATAGGGGGTGTTACAATTGGTATCAGAGCATGTCGGTCCAGTCAGACTAAGTTGACGACCATTTCTTTTGCAGGTGACATGTTTGCAAACACAGTCGATGTTTCGCTTCCTTGTAAGTGAAGAAGGAGTTAGAGGTCAGTACGGGAAGTCTGGCGTTTCAGCAGGTGGGTCGTAGATAAGTGGGGGAGACAATCGATTGTTTTGGATAAGACACCATTGTTCCCCCAACCTAAAGAAAATGCGAGCTTAGAGATGGTGACTGTTGGACGAGTGAAAGAGTTAGACGAGATGCTTATGACGTTCACATCAATGGAACTGGAGAGAGAAGTGGGAATCGTTGAATTACCAATGGTGTGTGAGCTTTCAGAGAATATTAGCGACGTACCATCGGAACAAGAAGTAGAGTTCATTAATGGCCTAGCACCTGGCGTTGGACCGATATCTATTGCACCCTACGGAATGTCTGCGACAGAGATGAGTGAACTCGAGAAGCAATTATAAGAGACGTTGGAGGAACATCATCGTTTTTAGTGGAGAAGAAAGATGGGAGTATGAGACTCTGCGTTGACTACCGTCAACTGAACAAGGAGACTACTAAGAAAAATATTCCATTATGTGAATTGAGGACTAGATGGATCAATTAGTTGGAGCTTGTTTGTTTAGTAATATTAATTTGAGATCGTGACACTATCAAATCAGAGTGGCGCAGCAGAAGCATGGTGGAATAGCAGTAGACCCGTATAGAGTAAGTGCAGTGTTGCAGTGGGAAGCTTGAAGTCAGTAACGAGATAATAAGCTTTATGGGATTGACTGACTACTAAAGAAGGTTCATTGGTAGCTTCTCAAGAATAGCTTTACCGTTGGCACAGCTGAACCAACGAGGGATGAGAGTTCTAAAGGAGTACGACTTTGAGTTTAGTTATCATTTCGACAAGGTGAAAGTTGTGAGATGCTTTGAGTAGGAAGACTCTTCATATGTTAGTACTTGCGGCTAGAGAAATGGAATTGATTGAAGAATTTAGAGACATGAGCTTAGTATGCAGGGTGACGTCGAATGGTGTGAACTTAAGTGTGATCAAGGTGACCAATAATGTATTAAAGGGAATCAAAGGAGGGCAAAGGACGAATCTAGAGTTGATTCGATTCCTAGAACTGATCGACCAAGGCAGATAGGATGACTTCAAGGTGGATGAGGACGAAATTATAAGAACCAATAACAAAATATGTGTACCAGATATATCGGAGCTTAAGAGGAGTATCCTTGAAGAGGGGCATATAAGTAAAATAAGTATTCACTCTGGAGCTAACAAGAGGATCAAGACCTCAAGCGAATATTTTGGTGGCCAATGATGAAGAAGGAAGTTGCAGAGTTCGTTTATGCGTGTTCCACTTGTCAGAAGTAAAAGATAGAAACGTCAGAAATCGATTGGGATGATGCAAATGTTAAGTATTCTGGAACGAAAGTGGGATAGCATCAACATGGATTTCGCGGATATCCTGCCAAGAAATACGGCCAGACATGAATTAGTACACCACCAAGAAAGTTAAGATGATTCGGGAAAGGATGAGGAGCAAGTGAGAGGGAATTTGACTGTCGAGACCGTATCGTTGAGAAAGGAAGACCAGTAAGTGAAGCGTTTGAGGAACAAGGAATCGTTTTAGTAAAAGGAGGACATACTGGAGAGTACGCTACGTGGGAGTTGGAGAGCCGAAGGAAGGAATCATATCTGGAGCTGTTTTCTTCAGGTAAATTTTCGAGGACGAAAATTCTTTAAGTGGGGGAGAATTGTAACGCCCCGACTTTTAGAATATTTAATTTTGTGGAATTTAGTTAGTGTCTAATTTATTTAATTAGGAATTTGCTTGTTTTGATGCGTTTGTGTGATTGTTAATCATTTTGACATGATAAGATAATTAATTAAAATGAAATTAGAGTAGATGAGACGAGGTAGTGGAGTTAAATAAATTAGTTGTGACTAGACGGTTTTTAGTAAATTAAATAGGTGGAGAGAGATAGAGAAATAAGAAAAATTAGAAATAAATAACGTGAGGGGTGCAAAGTTAGTTAGCATGTATAAATGGCGGGTGTCCGTTAGTAAAACGGTAGAAAAGAAATTAATAAATATATTTTAAAATACAATTTGGTTCAGTAATTTAGAAATATATTTTGGAGATATGCTTTAAAAATATATTTTCTGAATATATTTAGAAAGATATACTTTTAATCTTAGAAACAAAATAATATATTTTTGTGAGGAATAATGAGATGAGGATTTCTAGGAAAATAGCAATTAAAAATAAATCAAAAGTATTTTCTTGAAAATCCTATTGTCTTTAGAAGAAAGTAAACCTAATAATTTTTCTATAAATAGGTAAGTTTAAGAAAAAAATAGGATTCACCACTTTTACTATAAACCAAAAGAATAGAAACCCTGAAAAGAGAATAAAGAGAGAAACTTTAAGGAATCGGGAGAGAGGAGCAAAATCGAATCATCCATACTAGGAGAAGAAAATTGCTGCTAGGAATCCAAGTAAGGGGTTTAACTTATCTCATTTAAAATTGCTGAATTTATAGTGTTATGAGTGTTGCCTTTATTCCTCCTTTTGATGTTTGAATTTTTGTCGTTGTTGTTGTTGAAACGTTATTAATCTGATTTTCGATTTGTTCCTGTTATTGTTGATGATGGTTTATTATGTTTTCATTACTATTTTTTTTAATCCTTTTCGTGACTGAAATTTGGGTGTTGTTGTTGCTATTAATAATTTTACATTAGATGTACATGTTAGTGTCACGAGAAACATAATATTGTTTGTGAATGTTATGCATGCTTTTGACAAATTAAAAGGCTAATTGATACATGATATCAACTTGCGTCCAATCTAGTATTCATGTGATAATTACTAAATTGATTTAACATGGAATATTATACTTTATTCTATTGTTACACATGAGAATTTTGTATTCATGTGATAATTACTAAATTGATTTAACATGGAATATTATACTTTATTCTATTGTTACACATGAGAATTTTCTTCAGATTTATTGTCTTTGAATTTGTATAATACATATATAATGATCATTGAAACAATAGGATATGATTTGATATTTAATATATAGCAATCTATCTTGGTATAAAACCTGCACTGGAACATGTGAGATTCAATAGGTTATTTGTATTGATTATTCCCAGTTTTGGTGATACAAATATTAACATGTGATCAAGTACTTTTGCATATTTTTGGCTTTACAAATTTGAATTCAATTGTTATAATTCTGTAATTTCTAAATAATTAATTAAAAATTAATATTAACTTGAAATTGAAGTCCAAAGGGGTTGTTTCGGGTTTGTTTTGAGAAAATAAATTAACGGCCAATTCACTCATCTTTTTTTTTTTTTTTTATAAAACCAGTAAATTCAAGATTAATTTAAATATAAATTATGTCTACATTGGGGTTATTTGGAGGAGTTTAATTAGTTGATGTCCAAGGGAGTCGAAAGTCTAATTTTAATGATTCGAGTGATACTAGACGAATATAATTAATTGAGTAATAATTGGCTAATTGATTATTAATGATTAAGCCGTTCATTAAATGATGTTGATATTTCATAGTTGATTATTGGTGTTGATATTATGATGTTGTTTAACGGTGTGGTTATTAATTGGTGTTAATACAATGATGTAGATTAATGATGTTGTTTTGAGTTTTTCGATTCTAGTTGTTGTTTTGTTTTGGTGTTGTTTGATTCATTGTTTGAGCAATTAATTGGTGTCGAAATATATGTTCATGCATCCATTCATGTGTCAGTCTCAGTGTTGAAAATCGGTGTTGATAAATCGGTGTTGATAATTCGGTGTTGATAAATCGGTGTTGAAAATTGGTGTTGACCTTGGTACCACATGCATTCAGAGAGTCTAGGTCGCATTACATACATTGTCTAATTTATTTGAATTTAATTAATATATTGAGTTGATTGTTGTGTTTGTTTGTGTGTTTGATAATCCCAAAGGACGATCGTTTGTTATGGTTTATGTTTTGGCTATTACTTATGATTGCTATTGATTTCGGTTATTTTATGAGATCTTGTTTCTCACCCTTTGTTGTTTCCCTTTTTCTGGCTTGGCCCTACGACGTAAAACTCGTAGATTTTCAAGTAGATGACCAGCCTTAGATTTCGAGTTCTGGGGACGGCTTGAGAGTTGTCTACTTCATTGCTTTTAATATTGAGTCGCTCTGAATAGGATGTTGCAGGGGAATTCACATTTAAAATTTTCAGTCAATATTTTCGGAACATCTGATTATGTTTATTTTGATTCATTTGTTTCAATTTAATTTTTAGACTTATGATCAATTGACAAATCTTTATTTTCCGCTGCTTTATAATTACAGTTTGAATCATTGTTTTGAAAAGTAGAATAACACTCTTATAAAAAAAAAAATTAATCGATTTTTATGAATTAAAATCAATGGAAAATAGGGGGTGTTACAATTGGTATCAGAGCATGTCGGTCCAGTCAGACTAAGTTGACGACCATTTCTTTTGCAGGTGACATGTTTGCAAACACAGTCGATGTTTCGCTTCCTTGTAAGTGAAGAAGGAGTTAGAGGTCAGTACGGGAAGTCTGGCGTTTCAGCAGGTGGGTCGTAGATAAGTGGGGGAGACAATCGATTGTTTTGGATAAGACACCATTGTTCCCCCAACCTAAAGAAAATGCGAGCTTAGAGATGGTGACTGTTGGACGAGTGAAAGAGTTAGACGAGATGCTTATGACGTTCACATCAATGGAACTGGAGAGAGAAGTGGGAATCGTTGAATTACCAATGGTGTGTGAGCTTTCAGAGAATATTAGCGACGTACCATCGGAACAAGAAGTAGAGTTCATTAATGGCCTAGCACCTGGCGTTGGACCGATATCTATTGCACCCTACGGAATGTCTGCGACAGAGATGAGTGAACTCGAGAAGCAATTATAAGAGACGTTGGAGGAACATCATCGTTTTTAGTGGAGAAGAAAGATGGGAGTATGAGACTCTGCGTTGACTACCGTCAACTGAACAAGGAGACTACTAAGAAAAATATTCCATTATGTGAATTGAGGACTAGATGGATCAATTAGTTGGAGCTTGTTTGTTTAGTAATATTAATTTGAGATCGTGACACTATCAAATCAGAGTGGCGCAGCAGAAGCATGGTGGAATAGCAGTAGACCCGTATAGAGTAAGTGCAGTGTTGCAGTGGGAAGCTTGAAGTCAGTAACGAGATAATAAGCTTTATGGGATTGACTGACTACTAAAGAAGGTTCATTGGTAGCTTCTCAAGAATAGCTTTACCGTTGGCACAGCTGAACCAACGAGGGATGAGAGTTCTAAAGGAGTACGACTTTGAGTTTAGTTATCATTTCGACAAGGTGAAAGTTGTGAGATGCTTTGAGTAGGAAGACTCTTCATATGTTAGTACTTGCGGCTAGAGAAATGGAATTGATTGAAGAATTTAGAGACATGAGCTTAGTATGCAGGGTGACGTCGAATGGTGTGAACTTAAGTGTGATCAAGGTGACCAATAATGTATTAAAGGGAATCAAAGGAGGGCAAAGGACGAATCTAGAGTTGATTCGATTCCTAGAACTGATCGACCAAGGCAGATAGGATGACTTCAAGGTGGATGAGGACGAAATTATAAGAACCAATAACAAAATATGTGTACCAGATATATCGGAGCTTAAGAGGAGTATCCTTGAAGAGGGGCATATAAGTAAAATAAGTATTCACTCTGGAGCTAACAAGAGGATCAAGACCTCAAGCGAATATTTTGGTGGCCAATGATGAAGAAGGAAGTTGCAGAGTTCGTTTATGCGTGTTCCACTTGTCAGAAGTAAAAGATAGAAACGTCAGAAATCGATTGGGATGATGCAAATGTTAAGTATTCTGGAACGAAAGTGGGATAGCATCAACATGGATTTCGCGGATATCCTGCCAAGAAATACGGCCAGACATGAATTAGTACACCACCAAGAAAGTTAAGATGATTCGGGAAAGGATGAGGAGCAAGTGAGAGGGAATTTGACTGTCGAGACCGTATCGTTGAGAAAGGAAGACCAGTAAGTGAAGCGTTTGAGGAACAAGGAATCGTTTTAGTAAAAGGAGGACATACTGGAGAGTACGCTACGTGGGAGTTGGAGAGCCGAAGGAAGGAATCATATCTGGAGCTGTTTTCTTCAGGTAAATTTTCGAGGACGAAAATTCTTTAAGTGGGGGAGAATTGTAACGCCCCGACTTTTAGAATATTTAATTTTGTGGAATTTAGTTAGTGTCTAATTTATTTAATTAGGAATTTGCTTGTTTTGATGCGTTTGTGTGATTGTTAATCATTTTGACATGATAAGATAATTAATTAAAATGAAATTAGAGTAGATGAGACGAGGTAGTGGAGTTAAATAAATTAGTTGTGACTAGACGGTTTTTAGTAAATTAAATAGGTGGAGAGAGATAGAGAAATAAGAAAAATTAGAAATAAATAACGTGAGGGGTGCAAAGTTAGTTAGCATGTATAAATGGCGGGTGTCCGTTAGTAAAACGGTAGAAAAGAAATTAATAAATATATTTTAAAATACAATTTGGTTCAGTAATTTAGAAATATATTTTGGAGATATGCTTTAAAAATATATTTTCTGAATATATTTAGAAAGATATACTTTTAATCTTAGAAACAAAATAATATATTTTTGTGAGGAATAATGAGATGAGGATTTTTAGGAAAATAGCAATTAAAAATAAATCAAAAGTATTTTCTTGAAAATCCTATTGTCTTTAGAAGAAAGTAAACCTAATAATTTTTCTATAAATAGGTAAGTTTAAGAAAAAAATAGGATTCACCACTTTTACTATAAACCAAAAGAATAGAAACCTGAAAAGAGAATAAAGAGAGAAACTTTAAGGAATCGGGAGAGAGGAGCAAAATCGAATCATCCATACTAGGAGAAGAAAATTGCTACTAGGAATTCAAGTAAGGGGGTTTAACTTATCTCATTTAAAATTGCTGAATTTATAGTGTTATGAGTGTTGCCTTTATTCCTCCTTTTGATGTTTGAATTTTTGTCGTTGTTGTTGTTGAAACGTTATTAATCTGATTTTCGATTTGTTCCTGTGATTGTTGATGATGGTTTATTATGTTTTCATTACTATTTTTTTTAATCCTTTTCGTGACTGAAATTTGGGTGTTGTTGTTGCTATTAATAATTTTACATTAGATGTACATGTTAGTGTCACGAGAAACATAATATTGTTTGTGAATGTTATGCATGCTTATGACAAATTAAAAGGCTAATTGATACATGATATCAACTTGCGTCCAATCTAGTATTCATGTGATAATTACTAAATTGATTTAACATGGAATATTATACTTTATTCTATTGTTACACATGAGAATTTTCTTCAGATTTATTGTCTTTGAATTTGTATAATACATATATAATGATCATTGAAACAATAGGGTATGATTTGATATTTAATATATAGCAATCTATCTTGGTATAAAACCTGCACTTGAACATGTGAGATTCAATAGGTTATTTGTATTGATTATTCCCAATTTTGGTGATACAAATATTAACATGTGATCAAGTACTTTTGCATATTTTTGGCTTTACAAATTTGAATTCAATTGTTATAATTCTGTAATTTCTAAATAATTAATTAAAAATTAATATTAACTTGAAATTGAAGTCCAAAGGGGTTGTTTCGGGTCTGTTTTGAGAAAATAAATTAACGGCCAATTCACTCTTCTTTTTTTTTTTTGAATAAAACCAGTAAATTCAAGATTAATTTAAATATAAATTATGTCTACATTGGGGTTATTTGGAGGAGTTTAATTAGTTGATGTCCAAGGGAGTCGAAAGTCTAATTTTAATGATTCGAGTGATACTAGACGAATATAATTAATTGAGTAATAATTGGCTAATTGATTATTAATGATAAAGCCGTTCATTAAATGATGTTGATATTTCATAGTTGATTATTGGTGTTGATATTATGATGTTGTTTAACGGTGTGGTTATTAATTGGTGTTAATACAATGATGTAGATTAATGATGTTGTTTTGAGTTTTTCGATTCTAGTTGTTGTTTTGTTTTGGTGTTGTTTGATTCATTGTTTGAGCACTTAATTGGTGTCGAAATATATGTTCATGCATCCATTCATGTGTCAGTCTCGGTGTTGGAAATCGGTGTTGATAAATCGGTGTTGAAAATCGGTGTTGATAATTCGGTGTTGATAATTCGGTGTTGAAAATTGGTGTTGACCTTGGTTCCACATGCATTCAGAGAGTCTAGGTCGCATTACATACATTGTCTAATTTATTTGAATTTAATTAATATATTGAGTTGATTGTTGTGTTTGTTTGTGTGTTTGATCATCCCAAAGGACGATCGTTTGTTATGGTTTATGTTTTGGCTATTACTTATGATTGCTATTGATTTCGGTTATTTTATGAGATCTTGTTTCTCACCCTTTGTTGTTTCCCTTTTTCTGGCTTGGCCCTACGACGTAAAACTCGTAGATTTTCAGGTAGATGACCAGCCTTAGATTTCGAGTTCTGGGGACGGCTTGAGAGTTGTCTACTTCATTGCTTTTAATATTGAGTCGCTGTGAATAGGATGTTGCAGGGGAATTCACATTTAAAATTTTCAGTCAATATTTTCGGAACATCTGATTATGTTTATTTTGATTCATTTGTTTCAATTTAATTTTTAGACTTATGATCAATTGACAAATCTTTATTTTCCGCTGCTTTATAATTACAGTTTGAATCATTGTTTTGAAAAGTAGAATAACACTCTTATAATATAAAAAAAATTAATCGATTTTTATGAATTAAAATGAATGGAAAATAGGGGGTGTTACACTGTGGACCCCATTTTTTAAAGAAAAAAATACTTAATTGAAAAAATAAAAAATTCAACCATTCATCTCTCTAAACCCCGTAAAACAAATCTCTCTAAACCTCCACAAATCACTCAAATAAACCTCAATAAATTCCTCATTGATCTCCCGTCAACCTCCACAATCCTCTAGACACAAGACAATGTTATGTATGCTAGCACATACATGATTGATGAAAAATGGTTCGCTGTGTTTTTACGGTTGCATACGTCGACTTTGGACTCTGCTGCAGCGAGGACATTTTTGAAGGAATTATAATGGCTTATTGCATACGTGGTGATAAGGTGAATTTTGTCGTGGATTTGCTTAAAGAAATATTTATTTCAATTTATAAATATTTATGATTGTTCTTAGTTTTAATTTGTTTTTTAACCAAAAAGTCGGGTCTCACAATTGCCACCATAAGCATTTTATTCGTAAAATTAACTGCAAAGACCAAATTCAGTAACAAAATAAAATTATAGGGTTTTTTTTTTACAGTTTTTAAAATGTAATGATTATTCTTAAATATAGAGCAAAATATAGGGACTAAAAACATTTAACCCTTGTTTTTAATAAGTTGGCGTCACCATTTCGTTTATAAAATTAACGACAAGGGACCAATTTTGACAACGGAAAAAAATTTAGAATTTTTTTTCACCTTGAATAAATTGTAGGGACTATTCTTGACTATAAGGTAAAATATAGGGAATAAAAAAATATTTAACCCTTTATACTATGGGTTAAATATGTTTTTGATCCCTACAAAATTCTAAGTTTAGTCCCTAATAAATTTGTATTATATTTTTAGCCCCTGAAAAATTATCATGCACTCAGTTTTGGTCCCTACTACTAATACAATGTGTATTTTTGAATTATTTTTTCACTGATATGTTTAGAACATTATAAAAAGTTCCTCAAAAAAAAAAAATATGAGCTCAAAATTTGATTTTTTTGTCATGATTTTCGTTACTTTTATCTTAAATTTGTGCAGTTTTAAAAATTTATATTTAATTCATCTCAGGTTTAAAAATTCTAAATTTTTGTAAATAGGCTTTATATGATAGTTTAAACATGCCTGCAAAAAAAATCATTTAAAAATTTAAGAGTTTAATGATAATAAACCAAATTTAGTTTTAGTAGGGACTAAAACTATTTGCAAGAAAAAATTTATATGGACCAAATTTCAAAGGTCACCATTTTATAGGAACTAAAAACATATTTAACCCTTATATTATTGCAACTTAAATATTAATTTCAGTGTTTTTAATTAATATAAATATGAGAGCAACAAGATAAAATTATGAGAATAAAATTGTTTATAATATTTTTGCTCAAAAAGTATGGAATGCTATTTTCAAGTGGATAGACCACAGTTGTCCGACAGATTTGGACGGGAGGAGTCACTTTTTATATTTCGGCGACTTGATTAAATCAAAAAAGGTAGTCGCGCGCGTCATTTGATTTGATTGGCCACTACTTGGTGTATTTGGAAATTGCGTAACAATGTAGTTTTCAAAGGAGTATTACCGATTATTTCCCCGTTGGTTGATGACATCAAAGCTATTTCTTGGTGTTGGTTTAGTGGCCGTATTGGTCGTAAGTCCTCTTTCTCTTTTGTTGAATGGTGTATTGATCCTCTAGCTTGTATTCAAAGCCTATAATAAGGAGCTTTGTATTGTAGGGGATTGAATACCCCTTGTACTCCCTTATAATAATAATATCATTTTGCTTATAAAAAAAAAAAAAAAAGAGAGACTATTCTTGACCATTAGAAGCGTTCACGTGTGATTGGTGACGTGCCCTTCCACGTTTGCAAGGACTAATTTGATCGATTTTGAAATGACAGTAAAAATTTTGTTGTTGTTCATGGTCGGTGAATCATGCAACAACTTTATTGCTTTCTTTCCTAATTTAAATCCTAACTTCTAATCCCATTAACCGTTTGAAATCCCACAATTAATCTATTCCTCCAAATTTCTTCAAACTCTAATATGTGCATCGTCAATCTCCATTTTTAAGGGCGAAACGACTATTGATTGTTAGGATATGAGTTGAGAGTAATGAAGTACTTGATAGACATAATTTATTTGTTTGAATTATGCAACCAACTAATTTCTTTTATCAATCGTGGACGGATTAGGAGAGAAAAATGGCACATGGAATGCAATTTGGAACCAAGCTTATTAAAGAACGCACCACAAATCTTGGACAAACAAAAGGAGGTGTGTGAAATTGTTTTAGCTAGATTTAAGGCGATATGTCAAATGGTGATTGGATGATAAGACTTCACACATATTGTGTCCTTCTAGAGAATATATATTCGATGGTGTGCAACCCGACATTGGTATTTTAAGTGGGTCCATACTGTCACACATAATTTTAAAGTTGTTCTGAATTGGCTAAGTAGTAGAGAATTTAGCAAGTGTACTAATTTATATCGTCAAGTAATGAAAAGATATCGATCCCTAGGAATTGAGACTGACTTATAACAGAACAACTAAAAATTACACCGGAGAAAATAAAAGAACAATTGGGGGGGGTTGATAATTTTGAGAGTAAATTGAGTTTGAAATTAACAATAAAGAAAAGTGATTGAGTTTTTCTTTGAATCCCTTGTATTTCACTATGGATGTTAGCGATAATACCCTTACGATGATCAATTCAATTACCATGACGATTTAACTAAGCCATTATACTCACTCTCGTGGTCATATAACTCACAATTGTTACACTAAAATCCTCTAATGTCTTAGGCCAATCACTAGTTAACATAGGCATACAAGTTCGTTAAATCATGAGTCACAACCTCTAATTTCCCATATCTAGATTAATTACAAGGTTGAACAATTAATTTAGGTCCAATTCACACAATTAATGTCTTAATCAATATGAATCTAAAATCATTACATGAATATTCGTCAATACACATAAAACATTAAGCACAAATATTAACCGAATAGAAAATTGAATTAATCAAAAGAGTATTAAAACAAAGACTAACATATGAAACCCATAGATTCATACAGGTTCATCTTAATAAAACTCAATCAAAAGAAGAGTAACTACTCATAATAAAATAAATTTAAATACAATAATGAAAGAAAGAAACTAAAACCAAGCAACTATGAAGGTGTCACTTTGTTCTATGTTCCTTCATTTTTCATTCTATGAAGCTCAACTAGCTCTTTGTTGTTTAATTTCACCTCCTTATCCATGTGTCCTCATTGACCTAATTTCTTCATTCTTCAATAAGCCCACATGTATCTTTTTTAATTGGGCCAGCTTTGGTTAAGTCTTTCGCTATTCACACCAGCTCATAAATTAAGACACCTATAATAATAATATTTGCACTCAACCATAAGTTGAACCAATAATAAAAACTACACAAAAATTTGTATGCGCAAATGGGGCATTCATGCACCTTAGACTTATTATAATTATCGATTCCCTTGGACATTCAATTGAAGGGAAGTGATTTATAGGTCTTTAATTGAAACTCTTCCTCATCAAACAATCACTTAATCTCTTGAACAATTAACAAAGCTTTATGCCTCATTTAAATTGCAATATGGCATTCAAGTGCTTGAAATGAAAGGCAAATTATTTGCATGCCTTGCATTCATACACATTGATATACCCTACCAGAATCCATATTAGGGGATTCCAAGAATTGTCCACTGATGTGCTTCGTGTGGTTCATGCCATATTGCTTTTTTAATCCAGCTAAAACAATTTCCCACAAAATAACTCTAAGTAAAGTTCACCATTGGACCTTCAGCTAGAAGGGTCAAGCAATTGGCCATGTCCTCAACTTCATAAATACTATCCTATAATCTTAAGCACTAAAAATTGTTGGAGTTGTTATTACCATGACATCTTCATCACCATTGTAACAGTATTTTATTTATACTTTATTGGTGGAAGAATTGGCCCGGATTACAAAGTGAAATGCCATTATTCTACTAACCTTTTAGTTCTTTTCCTTTTTGATGATATTGGTGTTATAGCGTAACTTTTAAAACCTAAAGATTTGAACAGGAACCTTACACCATCAAAGAGTCTCAAACTCATGGACACTTAAATTTGTACTTCCTCCGGACTTATTTATAAGCAAAAATTAATTTTTAGATTAATTGAACAAGTGATAAACTAATCATTATCATCATGTTTATATCATGTCATATTCTTATAAACATTCTATCATATTTAGACCATAAAAACCACACCAGTTAAAAGATGCAAAATCGAGGGGAGGAGTTACGAAGGTTGTACCAAGCATTGCCACAACAAGGCAACTACATAAAACCCCAGCACAACATTCATCCGAAAATCAAGAAACTGCATAAACAAAAATGCCAACTACATCTGTATCCTCTCAACTTATTAAACACTTCAAAATGGTAAAGTCAAAAACCAAACATTTCCACAATCAAGACTCCAAACATTTTAATATTGAACTCTAAATCACCAATCCAAACCCCAATCACATGCGCTTTGAGCTCAAAGTTACAAATTCGTTTAGTAAAACTAATTTTTATACACACTTAACTGTAAATTTAGCATAATTTCTCTTTTCTTTTTATCAACATCTTGAACATATGAAATTTAAGCTCAAGCATGACATTCAAAATTCACAACCGGGAGGCAACGATTACCAGCAATAGAAAGACCAAAATCATAAATCCATACAACTTCATGACTAAAAATATCGAATTGACTTGACTCTTTAACAAATTTAACAAATTCAATAGGGTAACATTTTAATAGGTTGATCAATGATAATAACAAATTAGAGATTTTTTGTGCAAAACCCTTCCTTAACCCACCATTTAGAAACTAATAACATAACCTCACCGAAATTAATCCACCTAAATAACTAAAGCAACATTCATACCATTCCATACGAATTAAGTAAACGAACCAAAATTAAAAGATAAATTCCATTACAATCACTTAAACGAGTTTAATAGTAACACAAAAATATTCAAATGTAAATCAAAACTAAAATTCTCAACATGATGACAAAAATTAAGAGAAAGCTTAAACAACTTAAAACCTCCTTCCAGCAGCACCACCAGCACCACGGCCAAAGGGAACCTGTTGAACCGGAACTGGATCAACCTGAACGACACCGGGAAGTGCAGCCATACCGAGAGCAGCAATCATATCTAGGGTTTCCTTATCAACTTCGATGTGATCAGTCCTAATAGCAGAGACATCAGGAACGAAATCCATACGACGCTCACGTTCTTCCTCTTGCAGCTTCAATGAGATTCCACGAACAGGTCCTTTCTGGATACGCTTCATGAGATGGGTAGAGAATCCGGCGATCTTGTTACGGAGTCTCTTTGATGGAATGAGAGCAACTTCTTCGAGGATTTTCTTGTTGGTGTGGAAATCGAGTGTCATTCGAGAGTAGTATCTCTCGATCACTTGACGGGAGGATTTCTTCACGGTTTTTGTGCGAACTCGTCCCATGGTTGGAGCTAATCCTCGGTGGCTCTGCGGCGGCGGAAGGGAACAGAGAGAGTGAGATTTAGGGTTTGAGGTTCGCGCAAATGAGGTTGAGAGGGGTAATGGAGAAGAAGATATGTGGGATTTATTGGGCTTTTATAATGGATTTAGGCCCAGTTTTGTGAGGTTCGTGCAAACAAAGCCCAAGTCTCTCATGCTCCTTTATTTTTCATAAATTACTCGCTTGAATTTTATAACTCGAATCGGATTTTTAGTTGTTCGATTTCTAAAATTTTTACTAAGGCCTGAGGGTTTGGTCGATGGTCATAGCCTTGGGCTTTGGCAAGTGGTCATTGATGATTGGTCTTACTCTTTACAAAGGTGTTTTCTCTTATCCCGTGAATCTATAAAGACTTCCTTCATTCTTTTTTTTTTAACAAGCCAAAATTACTTCCTTCATTCTTCTTTTCATCATTCATCGTCATAACCTTAAAACTAATTAAGATGATCTTTTTTGTCTACTCTGTTAGTCAAAGTCAAATTAGTAGCTTACAACGATATGATGTGTCACCTTGGTGTAATATTATTCTTTTATTTTCTACTTATGTTAGGTTGGATTTTAGGAACCAAACTATATTTTTTTTTGAGTTAAAAGACTAACTTTACCAATTTTAAAATTGAGAGACCAAATTGAGCATTTCACAGCCTTTATTTTACCTTTCACAACAATCGTAGAATTTTTCTTTGTGGACACAAGTCCATCCATGCATGGAAAAGTGTACTTCTTCACATAGTTTATCTTTGAGAACTGTTCAAGGTTAATTAGTTATTATAGCATAAAAAATCAAAATTGTTGTCATGCCCCGTAGGGACAGATCTAGGATTTATTTCTATTGTGGTCAAATTTTATTCGCATATAAAGTTCAAGCATGAAACTTATACTAGGCGGCGATAAGTTAAAAATCACAACTTACCCCATAATAAAAATGAATTGATCTATTAGCAACCATCTTTACATATAGAGAAAATTTGATTGGAAGATAGATCCACAAATTTTTTGAAAAAAATTAGTCATTATTTTTTTTACTATAACAATCTCAATTCATTTCATTCATCAAAATAATTTTAATACAGAATAATATGTAATCAAATTCTTAGTGAATGAGCCACATTATTGGCTTGTCTCCTTTTGAAACTTATCCTAAAGTTTGATAAAACAAATAATGAAACTTTACAAGTATATAATAACGGTAAAAAGGGTAAAAACTTGGCACCCATATCTTATATTTTTATTTTGTAGGAATGACGTGCATAATTTCCAATCTGCTCCTTCCTTCTCCAATCCATCTCTCCACTGAGTGAGTGACACACTGACAGTGTGTATATGTATCTATCTCCGTCGTGGTTCGTTTGAGAAGTAAAATGGTAGGACCAATTCGTCCACAATTTGTTCTGTTTGGTTCTTCCATTGTTCAGCTCAGTTTTTTGAAAGAAGGTTGGGGTGCTATTCTTTCTCACCTGTATTCTCGCAAGGTACTTCTTCTTAAATCCTTAACGTTTTACATTTATTATTTCTATTATTATGCTTTCTGTAACTGAAATCTTATGAGTTGACTTTATTTTTCCACAAATTATTCTTGTGAATCTGTGATTGTTTTTTAATTTATATATAATAATTGGTGATAATAGATGAGTTATTTGTTAGGTTTAGTTAATTGTAAATTGTAATTGAAAGGGTTTGAGTTTGACGAGGAAGATTCTATCTTGTCATTTGAGAGAAGTAGGGTTTTTAGACATTGGGAGATGGATAGACAGCTCTGTCATTGTTCTGTAATTAGGGGAATTCTTCGCGATTTTCTAGTAATAAAAGACCGATTTATATCAAGTGATTGCCAGACTAACTCCTCCCCCCTCCTCTTTTTTATTTATAAACAATTACAATTCGGTTATCGGTCCCTGAAGGGTTGAGATGTTGAAGAAGTATTAAATGGTTTGGTCGCTGCTACTAACATATGCTTCTTTCTTATCACACTATGTCACTACATAGGCGGATATTGTTCTGCGAGGATACTCTGGTTGGAATACAAGGCGCGCTGTGCAGGTTCTCGATACAATTTTTCCCAAGGTATTGAGAATTTTGAGTTGTAAATGGCTGTATTGAGTCAAAATTTTCCCCTTCTTTCTTCAACTTGAATCTCTTTCCTTTTTCTCATAATTGTTTTGAAATGGTTATTCTATTCGTAGTGGTCATTTAGTAACAAATGACACCTTGAAAAAGAGTCTGTAAGTTGAGTAAGTTTGCTATATATTAGATTGAAGAATCTTGCAATTTGCAAGTGATATCCTCAATTTTGATTCAAGTTTACAATATTAACAATAGTAAAACGAATTTCTTCATTATCACAATTTGTAGCTTACAGTATTTTTATTTTAGATTCAAGTTTGCACAATATGATTACATTGGTTCTTGGTTAAATTTACAAATAAAGAGTCACACTTTTGCTCTGTTGTCTTCTATAACATAGAATGCCACCGAGCAACCTTCGTTGGTAATAGTGTACTTTGGTGGTAATGATTCTATTCTTTCACATCCAAGTGGCCTTGGTCAACATGTACCTCTCGAAGAATACATTGAAAATATGAAGAAGATTGCTAACCATCTCAAGGTAAAATTTCACACTAGAGTAACACTTTCTGTTTTTGATTTTTGTGTACTGCTTGCATAATCTGCATCTTTTTACTTGTCATATTTGTTACTACAAAGTGTGACATATGCTACTGATTGCCAGAACCTGTCAACGAAAACTCGCCTTATATTTCTCAGTGCTCCTCCTGTTAATGAAGCACAAATATATGGAAACAGGTTCGTATTACAATTCTATTGCTATTTGATTATTATAATATTGCTGAAATAAAAGGCAAAACTAAACTGGAGATCTTTTAACTCAATTTAAAGTTTCAAACACAATCTTTTTCTTTTTTTCGTATCAAATTAGTCCATTATCTTTAAAAATGTTTACATCATTGAACCAACTTTCATTCTTAGTCCATTTATGTTACAAATTTGTGTACTTGATCAATAAATGATATACTATAAATAATGTTTCACCGCTCAATACCACAACTGGACCCTTGTTGCAAACAACGAGGTCACGATTTTAGATAAAAACTAAAATAACCATGTTAATTTTGATGGATGTTATCTTGATGAATTGAATATTTACTCTACCTTTTTGAATGGTCAAGTAAGAGTTTTGGTAACATATGTAGAAATGAAGTTCAACGCAACATTGTTGATGTTTTTAAACATAACAGATTAACTTGACATTTAAAAAGGATTAACTTGACAGGAAAAGATGATAAAAGTACCTGGTTGAAACCTTAAATTTAATGAAAGGATTCTTAATATAGTTTTGCCAAAATAGAAGATAGAGAGCCTAGTGATTCATGCACTCATGTTTATACCATGATTATATATAGAAGACAGAGAACTTATGAACTAAGATTTAATATTATATAGAAAAAGCCTCTTACTGATAAGTTTATGTAAATTAACCGTTGTTCCAAATTGAACTGAAGGCTAATATTGTACAGTTGATATCTAATAATTGCACTCATGTTGAAAATATTTGTAGGATTAGGCATCTGTAGGTGATGTAACATGCGAATAACAATACTAGCATATGATAAATTTATAGAATGATATGTTCCCTTTCAAGACCCTTTAACATTCTTCTTTTCTGGACTATATCTCAAACTAATGATAAATTTTTTGGACTTTCAACAGTTGTATAAAGAGGCCGCCGCCAAGGAATAACGAATCCTGTCGAATATATTCAGAAGCATGTATGGAGCTATGTCGCGAGATGAATATCAAGGCCATTGATCTGTGGTCTGCACTCCAGAAAAGGGATGACTGGCGAGATGTTTGCTTCACGTAAGTTTGCTCTCATATGCCCCTCAGTATTTTTTTTTTGGTTTTTCATAGGTTCTCTACATTGTCAAAGACTAAATATTAGCACATCTCCAAACTGGGATTAAATACACCCTTTAATTGAAAAAGCTTCAAACATGCTTTCATATTTTGTTCATTCATTTGCTTGATTGGTGTTTGATAGGGATGGAATTCATCTGACATCTGTGGGTAGCAAGATAGTGGTAAAAGAGATACTTAATGTTCTCAAAGAAGCAGATTGGGAACCTTGCTTGCATTGGAAGTCACTGCCAAATGAATTTGGAGAAGATTCACCCTATGATCCACTTGGCCCAGATGAAAAAACAACTTTGAATGTTTCCAGCTTGACCTTCCTGGAAACTTCGGAATATGATTGATGTGCATTTGGGGACAAAAGAAGTGTTCCAATTTATTGAATCATTTGCAACAACCATAAATAACACGAATTTAGAACTGTGCCTAAAGAAAAATGGTTTTCTTAGTTCTTTCTATCACTTCTCGGACTATCTTTGATTTAGTAAATTGCTTAAAATATTTCACCATTTTTTGATTTTATGTCTTTAATGAATGTTCTATGCATTTTGATCATCTCATGATAAAATTTTCATGAACTTATGTCCATTTTCTTCTTCATAAATATCAATTAAGGTTGGTAAAGAAAGACCCATATAATTTTTTCAGAGCTGAGTTGTACCATTAAATTGGTTATTGTTGGTGTTGGTTGAAAATATGCAGATTACGAAAAATCTCACATGAGATTTGTGAATATTGTCATATCAACTTATTACCTAATTAAACTTAGCAAGTTAAACTCAAATTGAATCCATAAAACAGTAAGTTGCCAAAATATATAATTTCACGCGATTCAAAACAATACTATTAATATTAAAAATAGGAAAATGCTAACTAGTGCCCCCGGACACTAGTTAAGGATACTCAAAATAGTAAGTTCACCTCAAAATTCGTGCAATCAATGTTTAAAAAGTAAAAATTTGATGTTTTCAATGCAAAAATTGTCTTTTTGATACCCTTAACTAGTGCCCCGGGGGCACTAGTTAGCATGACCCAATAAAATAAGTTCTTATGTGTGAAACAATAAAATAAATTAAAATTTTCGATGTTTATTTTGTAACACGTTGGTAGGGTTGGAAATGAGTCGAGTTGAGTCGAACTGATCTGAGCTCGACTCGGCTCTATGGAAATTAGTTCGGCTCAAAACTCAGCTCAAGTTTGATACGAACTATTTTTTCAATTCAAGTTCGGCTCATTTAAAGTTCACGAACCGTTTGGTTCGGCTCATTAAGTTCAGCTCGTTAAGTCAAATCACATGATTTTAAAGTCAATCTTTTGTCAAAATTTAAAAATTTGATCTTTAACCTTTTAAACCATTTTTTTAAAAGAAAGACCAAATATTAAATTAAAATAAAAGTCATCCAAGTGTATAATGGAGAAATGCGTACAAAATCCATACATACATAAACCAATACAAGTAACAAAATTACAAAGTTTATATCAAAAAAATTACAAAGCAAAAATTAACAAAATTACACAATGATTCTCAAAATATTTTTCATTGATGTCTACACATAGGAACTAATATATATATATATATATATATATATATATATATATATATATATATATATATATATATATATATATATATATATATAGTTCATGAGCCAAACGAGTCGAATTATATATAGTTTATGTTCAACTCATTTATTTAACGAACTTAATTTTTAACTCAAGTTCAGCTCATTTGGTTCATGAACCAAGTTTACGAATCAATTATCGAATCGAACTTCGAACTACTCACGAGTTAGCTCGGGTCATTGCCAGCCCTACACGTTGGTAATATTGTCATATTTTTTCTATCGTGATAAACCGCGGTAACCAAACCTAACTGCATTGGTTTGATTTGATTTGGATGACTTTTTAAAAACCAATCGAACCAAACCGAACCGCATGCCATTTTATCTCGCAGTAAGTATATGACTTTTATGCTCAAAATCGAATAAAACCGCACCGCGAACACCCCTATAACTAAGAACAAAAAAGAAGGTTAAATAGTTACCATCATCATCAATATATCATCATATATACTGATCTATATCTATACTTCTATACTAATCTATCTTACTAATATTAATACTTAGTAATTACTACTCTCTCCGTTCCTTTTTATTTGTCGTTTTGATAATTTAAGGTTATATTTTGCCTATTATATCCCCCTTCTTAATTTTTTTATTGACTGAATTTTATATAATTTTTTTGTTGTATTTTTTTAACTAAACTTCTTCGTATAAATTTTTTTGAAAAGGCAAAAAAAAATTTGATTTGTTACAATTCGCCTTTTAATTTTTTTGGTGGTTTTATTTTTTTGGAAGAGAATGTATATGCAAAAAAATAGGAAATTTTTGGCGGATTAAAATTAGGGTATAGTATATTCCAAAAAAAGGTATGATAGAAAAATAAGCTAAAAAAAATAAGGTGCAAAAATACACTTTCTTAATTTGACCTTTTTTTTTCTTTCAAAAGACAAATAAAAAGGAACGGAGGGAGTAATCTATAAATTACTTAAATTATTTTACTAATCTCTAAAGAGAATACCCTTTTTTGTGTAGATTTTTTTTATTCTCACTTTTACCCTTCACTTTATTCAAATAATATTTGTATTTGTTGAAAAATAACTTCACACATAACTTGATTTTCAATTTTCTTTTCTTTCTTAATAATTAAGCACAATAAAAAAAGAAGTTTAGTAGTTATCAATTAACAAACATATTCTTATGTAAAAAAAATTAACAAACATATTTTTGATAAGAAACAAACCCTACTCTTATAAAAAAAATTAACAAACATATTTTTATAAAAAAATAACAAATATATACACCTATTATCTATACATACAAATATATAAAGAGAATAACACCTAGAATTTTTTTTATTACATCACTTTTGTCATTCACTCTATTCATATATTTGTATATATATGTTTGTTAAAAAAATATCTTCCGCATAAAAGTTAGTTTTCAGTTGTTTTTTTAGTCAAAAAATAAAATTTCCCAAAAAAAAAAAGGTAATTTGTATATGTTTGTTGAAAAAAAAAACCTTCCTGTTGGGGTGAAATTTCATCTTAAATAAATTTTAATTAAAAGGTTGGTCCATCACAAAGAGATTAAATGCCATGGAGACAAGTGTCTTTCGATTCCTTGGTTCGATTTTCCCTTAGTATCGAAGGAGCAAAGCCATTCGAAACCATCTGGCATCGAAGCAAAGATTGACTTACTGGATCAATTGGGCCAGCCCAAGAAGTGCAAACCAGGCCCAAGTTCGAAGCGCATGAAGAGCGGTTGCAGTGAGTGGAGAATGTGGGAAGATGGAGGCGCGTCTTGGAGCGTCCAGATCATCTAGGCAGTTTATTTTTCCTAGTATATATAGAGGTTTCTTAGAAGAAATCGAGGTCACAAATTGTTTTAACGTAAGTTTCTCTTAAAAATTCTAAGTACTCAGCGTAGAAAGAAAGGAGTTTCCAAGGAGAAACATGTACGGTTTGTGAACCATTTACTCTGTATTTTGCTTTTACATTTATGCAAGTCTTGTTTTACTGCAAATTCATTTGATTTTGCTTTGAAGTTTGTTGTGTTCGAGGCGATTCGAATCAACTTGCTTTACTCATCTTTTTCGATTGCAAACTTAAAACTCAAGTGTTTATTATTTTTCGATGAACACTGAAACTTTTACTAAAAACTAAGCACAAAATTGTCCTAAGATTTCTAGTTGGTCTTGCAAGTTTAAATACTCAAACTAGCGATTGTTTACCAAAAACCACCGTAAACAAATTGGCACACCCAGTGGGACTGGTTTTGTGCTAAATATTGTACCAAGTTTACGAGTTTAGAAATAAAATTTTGTGTTATGACTAGAACTACACAGATTTACAATTCAACGAATAGCCAAGGTTCTAGCGCAATGAGTGGTAGTGGGAACCAAAATGTTAATTCTAGTGGGGGATCATCTAGTTCCTCGCAGAGTTCTAACACTGTAAGTGTAGCCGTTAGTTCGATAGTTTCGAATTCGATGGCTTCGACTCAATCTGAGTCTATACCCGCTATGTCGTCCTCAACCTTTACAACTTATGGGACGTCAGTTACTAATCCTCTGTATGGGTCTATCCCACCTCCTACGCAAGGCTTTCACGCCTTCCGTTCATTCGAACAGGAGAGATTTGTTGGCCCTAGAGTAACCCCAATGCCTTTGACAACTTCCTCTTTATTGTCTTTGAGGCAACAAATGGATGAGAGTAACCACGAAATGGTTAATCTCTTAATACAACAAATTGGTACAGTCTTCAACACGTTAATTCAAAGTACCAATGATAGCTACAACATGTTGGCCCATCAGATGGGTCGAATCGCTGATTTCTTTGGCTCGCCTGCTACTCAGGCACAGCCTAGGTTGAATTATCAGGCACCACAACTCATACTGCCTGCTACCTCTGCAACCCCTCAAAACCAAGGCCCAACTTACACTATTCCTGAGAGGCCAATAAATCAAGGGCCAGTTTTTGTGGCCCAAGAAGAGTACCACCAAAATGAGGTTCATCAACAACCTCGAGTTTTCATGGTTCAGAGGAACCAGGATGCTGATGAGGTGGTTCGAGAGGTTCAGAACAATAATTTTGCTGGACATAATAACCTAACAACGTTGGTCAAAACTATTTTGACTCAAAATGGCCTTAATACAGGATTTAGAAGGCCTAACTTTGTGTCTGCCTTGTCAGAATATGTGCTGCAAACAGAGTTACCAAGGGGTTGGAAAGTCCCTAAGTACACTAAGTTTGTTGGAGATACTAATGAGTCAACAGTCGAACACATTGCCAGGTATTTGGCAGAGTCAGGGAACTTAGCAAATAATGAGAACCTAAGGTTAAAATACTTTCCTAATTCCCTAACCAAGAATGCTTTCACATGGTTCACAACTTTGCCACCTAATTCGATTCACAATTGGACTCAGCTCGAACGGTTGTTCCACGAACAGTTTTATATGGGCCAAACCAAGATAAGCCTTAAGGAGTTGGCCAGTGTCAAACGAAGGGGGCAAGAGTCCATAGATGATTATCTGAATAGGTTTAGGCTACTAAAGGCTAGGTGCTTTACCTCAGTGCCTGAATATGAGCTTGTCGAAATGGCGGCAGGTGGCCTAGATTATTCGATTAGGAAAAAATTAGATACCCAATACCTTCGAGATATGTCACAATTAGCTGACAGGGTTAGGCAAATCGAACGATTAAAATCTGAGAAGGTTAGAAATTCTAAGTTCCAGAAAAAGAAAGACGTTGCCTTTCTAGATTCATATGATAATGAAATGGATTATGAACTCGAAGATGAGTGTTCTGATTTCGATGATAGTGATGTTAACGTGGCTGAACTGAAGCCAGGGCCTCCTTACACTTGTAAATTGTTGAGGCCTTCGAATGGAAAGAATCCAACCGAACCAAAAAATGAGAAGTATGCGACAAAAACTTACACTTTCGACATTACTAAGTGTGATGAAATTTTCGATTTGTTGGTTTCTGATGGTCAAATAGTTGTGCCTAAAGACTTAAGAATACCTCCTCTTGAGCAAAGAAAGAAAAGAGGTTATTGCAAGTATCATAATTATTTAGGCCATAAAACGTACCAATGTATTCTTTTCAGGGATCTGGTCCAGAAGGCTCTGAACGAAGGTAGGCTTAAGTTTGCTGACAAAGCTAAGCCTCCAATGAAGGTAGATACTGACCCACTGCCAAAGGCTGATGCTGTCTATGTTGAGATCGTGGACTGCAATGTGATTGATGCTGTAGACCCAGCGCCTGTGAAGGCTATTCCTGAGGATGAATACGAGAAAAGGGTAAATGAAGTTTATCCTATGCCTGAGGAAGACTTGGCTGACTATTTAAACAGGTGCAAGCTGAACAACGTTGAAGTCATGATGTGCCCAAGGTGCAGTGCTGTGTGTGATAGAGACGCCACCAAATGTCTCAGAAATTGTATCCCTTATGCTGATAATAAGGGAAAATGGCCTAGTCCTAAACCAAACCAAAAGGGATGGCCACATAGGAATATCGACTGGAACAAATCTGCTGGCAGGGGTCCTTCGATCCATCAAAGGCTAGGGCCTCAACACTCATTTAAGCCTTCGAATAAGGTTCCTACTAACCAATGGGTAAGTCGACAGTACATTGCTGTCAACAAAAGGATGCTGGAGAAGGGAAGTTCTAGTAATGTGAACGTCAATATTGTGGCTGCAAATGAAGGTTCCACCACCAACATGGCTTCCCAAGAAGCCAAAATTGCTTTTGACGCAAACAGATACGCGTACAGGAATAATTACAAAGGTAAGAACCCCATGTCAAGAACTCAGTGGCGCAGGTTCCAGCGCAAGATAAAGCAAGTTGCACAGCAAGCTAAGGCTGAGGGCAACATAGATGGGGTCGAAAAAGCTGAAGTGGCTAGAAGGCCAGCAAAGGAAAGGCTTGAGACCATTAAGGAATCAGAAGCTGAGAATGCTAAGGAGGCTGAAGATGAAGATGACTTCATGGATGACGATCTGCTTGATGAAGAACCAGATTTTGATGTGCTGGTCAATGTGGTTTCGATTCTGCCTGTGGAATATGACGTCCCAACTGAAATAGATGAGGTAGAAGAACATCTGGAAGCTCTCGAACTGGCAGCTCATCAGCCAGTGTGTTACTATGTCATGGAGAATGGCTGTGTCGAAGTAGAGAATGCTGTGTTCGAAAAGCCAGACTTAGGAATGAAGAATCACTTAAAGGCTTTGTTCATAAAGACTTTAAGTGATTCTTGTTTACCCCTCATCAACAAGGATTTTGTTTACCCCTCCATCAAAGTGCCTACACAGCTGAGTCCAATTCTGTGACACTTCAGAACTTTGATAAAAACTTGGCAAATATTGCCCCTTGTGGGGAACAAGATGCTTCCTTCGATCCAAATATGGTAGACTCAGAAGTTGTTTACCACTCTGTAAGATTACATTCAACCCATGGTTTTTGCTGGGAACGAGAGTCTGTTGATGGACCTTGGAGCAAGGATGTATACCCACCAGCATCTGGGTGGGGTGAATCAGACTGTTATGATGATTGAATCTCCAGAATGGAGAAGAATAACGGCTTACACAGCCGAGGATAGAATAAAAATGGCCATGGAGGCCATTGAAGATCAAGATAACCTGGTTTTCGATGCCAACGATGTCGAAAAAATGGCTACTCAAGCCATCAATTCAGAGACTGGTGATCACCACAGGTTAGATTGTATTTATGATGATGAACCTTTGGGTTTCGAAAAAGACCCACTTAGTTCGAGTCAGAAAATGCGAGCTTAAGATCCTTTGGAAGAGGTTGATATTGGAGATGGTCTTGTCAAAAGACCAACATACATTAGTACAAATATTGATCCGATTCTGAAAGGTCAAGTGGTTAATTTGCTTAAGGAATTCAAGGATTGTTTTGCCTGGGACTACAATGAAATGCCAGGATTGAGCAAAGAACTGGTGGAACATAGGTTACCGCTTCGACCAGATAAGAAACCTGTGAAGCAGCTTCCAAGGAGGTTTTTACCAGAAATCATGACAAAGATCAAAGCAGAGATCGAAAGGTTGCTCAGATGCAAGTTCATTCCAACAGCCAGGTATGTCGAATGGCTAGCTAATATTGTTCCTGTTATTAAAAAGAATGGGTCACTTAGAGTCTGTATAGATTTTCGAGACCTAAATAATGCTACGCCAAAAGATGAGTATTCGATGCCTGTAGCAGAAATGCTAGTTGATTCGGCAGCAGGCCATGAATACTTAAGCATGTTAGATGGTTATTTTGGATATAACCAAATCTTCATTGCTGAGGATGATGTATCGAAAACTGCTTTTCGTTGCCCTGGTGCCTTAGGTACTTATGAGTGGGTGGTGATGCCCTTTGGGTTGAAAAATGCAGGGGCCACTTACCAAAGGGCAATGAATTCGATCTTTCATGACTTTATTGAAATCTTTATGCAAATTTACATTGATGACATTGTTGTCAAATCTTCTTCTTCTGATGATCATTTAAGTCATCTTAAAAGGTCATTCGAGAAAATGAGAAAATGTGGATTAAAGATGAATCCACTGAAATGTGCTTTTTGTGTGCGTGCAGGAGATCTCCTAGGCTTTGTCGTGCATAAAAAGGGCATAGAGATTAATCAGAACAAGACGAAAGCTATTATGGAGACGAAATCTCCAACGACAAAGAAGCAACTTCAGTCCTTACTTGGTAAAATAAACTTTTTGAGAAGATTCATTTCGAATCTAAGTGGAAAGGCTCACCCTTTCTCTCCACTCTTAAAGCTCAAAAAAGATGAAGTGTTTCAGTGGGGATTCGAACAACATAAGGCATTCGATGACATCAAAGCCTATTTGTCGAAACCTCCTACTTTGATGCCTCCCATTCGAAGTAAAGAGATGAAGTTGTATATCGCAGCATCAGACACAACCATTGGCAGCATGCTCGCCCAAGAGGATGAAAATGGTGTAGAAAAAGCTATTTATTACTTAAGTAGAGTTTTAAATGATGCTGAAACAAGATATACTGTAATCGAAAAGCTTTGTCTTTGTCTGTATTTTTCCTGTACCAAACTTAAGCAATATATAAAGCCAGTTGATGTTTATGTTTATTCTCATTTCGATATTAATAAACATATGCTTCTAAAGACAATTTTACATAGCAGAATTGGCAAATGGGCTTTGGCGTTGACAGAATATTCATTAACATACAAACCCCTAAGGGCTGTCAAAGGCCAAATTGTGGCTGACTTTATTGCTGATCATTCAGTACTAGAAACCCAAGTAGATGTCATCGAACTCGAACCTTGGAGTTTGTATTTTGATGGGTCTAGACATAAAAATGGTACAGGAATTGGGATCTTGATAATTTCTCCATCTAGAATCCCAACCAAATTCAAGTATAAAATCAATGGGTCTTGCTCCAATAACGAAGCAGAATATGAAGCTTTGATTGCAGGTTTGGAAATTCTTCTTGACTTGGGGGCAAAACATGTGAAAATAAGAGGTGATTCTGAATTAATAGTAAAACAACTAACAAAAGAATACAAGTGCATTCAAGAACATCTGATGAAGTACTCTGTTATTGCTTTCTCGTTATTAAAGCATTTTGAATCCTATAACATTCAGCATGTACCTCGAATCGAAAATCAGGAGGCAAACGACTTAGCGCAAATTGCCTCTGGGTACAAAATGTCGAAAGCAACATTCGATGAGATTATTGAGGTAAAAGACAAGTTGGTTTCGAATGATTTATCACAAGTTCAATTGCTAATGCCATAAGATTTGGGGGCAGATGAACATAAAGTTTTAGAAAATTTCGAAATTTCTGAAAATTTCGAACCCACTGATTCTGAATGCGTTGAGCGCTTCGATACCAATAACTTTCAGTATGGTGATCTACGCTTCGATGAGTATATGGCAGAAATTTTTGCCATTAGCAATTTAGATGACACTGATTGGAGAAAGCCAATTGTGGAT
Organism: Trifolium fragiferum; assembly: GCA_954870985.1. NCBI lineage: Eukaryota > Viridiplantae > Streptophyta > Magnoliopsida > Fabales > Fabaceae > Trifolium > Trifolium fragiferum. Next base: position 17,436,772 of record OX940793.1, on the reverse strand, counting down.
TATCTAGAAAATCCCACAGGTATAACTGATAGGAAAATAAAATATAGAGCTTTGAGTTACGCCATTATGGGAAATGAGCTATTCAAGAAAACACCTGAAGGGGTTTTATTAAAATGCTTAGATGAAAATGAAGCATTCCTTGCCATATCAAGCGTGCATAGTGGTTCATGTGGGGCTCATCAAGCAGGCCATAAAATGAAATGGCTGTTGTTTCGAAGAGGATTGTATTGGCCTTCGATGCTAAAAGATTGTATAGAGTTTGCCAAAAGTTGCCAAGAATGTCAAAGGCATTCAGGGATCCAACACGTCCCTGCCAATGAACTCCATTCCGTGGTTAAACCATGGCCTTTCAGAGGCTGGGCTTTGGATATAATTGGTGAGATCAGGCCCCCATCATCGAAGAATCAGCGCTTCATTTTGGTGGGAATAGACTATTTCACGAAATGGATCAAAGCTGTTGCTTTGCCGAACGTGGATCAAGAAGCGGTGATCAATTTTATTCAGAATCATATTATATATAGGTTTGGGTTGCCTGAAACCATAACTACTAATCAAGGAACTGTGTTCATTGGGCGAAAAATGCAAAATTTTGCTGATCAGGCAGGGTTTAAATTGGTAACCTCAACACCATATTATGCTTAGGCCAATGGCCAAGTTGAAGCAGCCAATAAAATTGTAATTGGTCTAATTAAAAAGCATATTGCCCAAAAGCCAAGAAATTGGCACAAAACTCTAGATCAAGTTCTTTGGGCATGTAGAAATTCTCCTAAAGAATCCACTAACTCAACTCCATTTCGACTAACTTATGGGCATGACGCTGTTCTGCCTGTCGAAATTATGGTTCAGTCCATCAGGGTACAAAAGCAAATGGAAATTCCCAGTGAGCATTATAAGAATTTATTGTTGGACGAATTGGTCGATTTGGATGAAGAAAGGTTACAAGCATTCGATGCTTTGATAAGGCAGAAGGAAAGAGTTGCTAAGGCTTACAACAAGAAAGTCAAATTCAAAGCGTTCGATTTAGGAGATTTGGTGTGGAAAGTCATCTTGCCTATGGACAGGAGAGATAAAGTCTTTGGGAAATGGTCACCTAATTGGGAAGGACCATTCAAAATTTCTAAGATACTTTCGAATGGTGCTTTCGAGATCGAGGAACTAACCCCTGAAAGACGTTCAGTAAATATGAATGGCAAGTATTTAAAAAGATATAAGCCAGCATTACAAGAAATACATATAGACCCAGGTTGATACAGATGCGTCGAAATCGAAATGGCAGATAGAAATGCCAATATAATTAGATTCGATTCGTTTAAAATGGGTACAACTTTATTCATGCGTGATAATTAAGAAAGACAGAAAATTTAAAGTTAATCACTTCAAGAGCGATTTGCCTTTGCCTTTGGTTGGCTTTGGTGCTTTCTGGTTGTGCTCTTCAGTGACTTGGGATCTTGCTTCGTCTTCAGAGGGACTTCCAGGGTAAATCTCCTGAGGATCATAAGTCTTCAAAAACTCACGATAATCTTCGTCAGTATCATTAGATGAAGTTGGGGAAACTGATCTTGTTCGTTTCGCCTTTGCTTTCTTGGGTAGAGGAGCGCTCTTAGCCCTGGGGGCAGAAGCTTTAGCACTTTTGTTACCAGGTGATGCTTTCGACCCAGTACAACTTTTCTTCTCCATGTCTTCTTTTTTCTGAAGGTAAATGATATGAAGAAAGAAGTGAAAAGGCACGTATTTATACTGCAATCCATGTTGCCTTGCAATAAATGTGCAAGGGGGCAGTTGTAACAAACTAGGTTTGACTGTATTGAGACCCGTTTTCTTTGCGGTTAATGTACTTTTGCCGTTTCAAAGTAGGTGTTGACCTATCACGTGCAAAAGTTTGACTGGTTATGTCATGAAAAACGCGCTAAAAAAAAGTTTGCTTGGAAATTGATGCTACGTTTCGTTGGAAAAAGCGTTGAAAGTTTGAATTAGAGATTAAGAGAAGAGCCAAGAGTGCAGAAAATAAAAATGGCAAATCAGTGACTCGAAAGCAAAATGTCTTAACATGATGGCACAAAAAGGCCATTTGGGTGTTACAAAATAAAATGGCACAAAAGAGCCATTTCGAAATACTCAAAAAATAATTCAAATTGTTCAAGACATGGCGAAAGCAATATAAAAACCTAAACACTGCTAAGAGCTATGCTTTGAAAGGCTCGATAAAGTTCTCTGAGTTGGGACAACTTGGTCTTCAATAAATGGCTTTCTTTTTCGAGGCGCTGGACTTCAGTCTGGATTTGGAGTGCATTACCATAGAGCTTCAAACCCTCATTTGCTTTCGCTTCGACCTTCTCAGGGCACATTTTAGTGGCAACATTTTGATAGTGTTCCTGCAGCCTCTTTTCCTCAGCAATCTTGGTCTCAAGCTCTCGAATCTCTGCCTTCCAGCCAGCTATGTTGTCCTCGCAAGCAGCAATCTTCAAGTATGCAGCAGTAGCTTCTCCTTTCATCTGGCTCACTTCGATCTTGCACTGCGTAGCATCTGCTAACACAGAAGCGTGAGCTTGAACCTGAGCCTGATGGGATTTTTGCGCAGTGAGGAGAGATTGCTGGTTCTTGGCAAATTGGTCGATGTGAACTTCAGCTTGATTGACTAAGAACAAGAGCGCCCCATCAGTTTTGTCAGTTTGTAATTGTTGAAGCAAGGCTTTCAAGCCGAAGAAGGCATTTGGATCCTTATCTATGACCTCCAGTGCGTCCCTTCGAAGGAATTCCTCTTTGAATCGAGTTTCCAAGAGCGCTTGGGCAAACTGCTCTTCTTCGTCGGGAATTACTGCAGCTGATGTACCTTCACTGTTGGTGTTAAATTGGTTCCCAGACAATAGTTTTTCGAGCGCTTCTTCTGGCGTCGAAACATCTAGGCCTTGCAAAAGATGCTCTGGAATGCCTGTAGCTGCTGAGATCTTGGAAGTTGAAGATTGAGCCCCAACGCTCGAAGCCCCATGGGGTGCAGAAGGGGCTTCCTCATTACTGGATTCAAAAAATTGATTTATGTCAGCTTGTAGGGAGTCTTCTGCTTCTGAGTTGTCTTGAGGCTTGTTAGGTTGTTGTTGGTCTTTACCAGTAGGAACATCTTTTCCTGGGTTTTTTGCAGCAACACTGGCTTCGACAACTTCAGTTTCAGAGGGTTTCAAGCCCTCATTGGCCGATTCAGGCAGGTTCATTCTAGGAGGACTTGGTGGAATTAGTGGTGAGTTTGTATTAACAGGAGAGTCAATAGTGGATTTTTCTTCTTCTTGGACTCCCCTAGGAGGGGTGGTATTTCCCTCAGGAACAGGAGATAAAGTTGTGACAGGGGTCTGCGATATCGAAAGTGAAATGGTTAAGCAACACGCTCAAGGAAGAAACACGCAAAGAGAATAGTAATAGTATTCGAGGTACCTTGACCGATGGAGATCTCAAGCAGGAGTTCGAACTCTCTGCCCTTTTGGGCTCATCTTCCACTACCTGTGGATTGCTAGATGGGTCTTCTGACATGGAAGTGTCAGAGACAGCAGTGGAAGACAAGCTGACTTTCTTAAGTTTCTTTTTCTTCTTCTTGTCTTTTTGTTGCTCAGAGGTGGCTTCGACATCAAGGGTTTCGATTTCATGGGCTGTATCATCTTGTGGCTCTGAAGTTGCTTCTTCTCTAGGTCTTTTATCTTTCTTGGCCTGTGGCTTGTCGCCCTTAGCAGTGGGTTCAACCTGGCTTGATAATTTGGCAACCACCTTGCCAAGGTCTGCTTCATTGTTCTATTGAAGAAAAAAGAATAAGGTCAAAGAAAGGCTAATAATAAAAAAAAACTCTAAGGGTTGAGGATAAGAAAGAACATACTTGTTCGTCCAGTGTAGTCAAGTCAATGGTGTTGTTCTTCTGTTTCTTCGACGACTCTTCTACTTGGGAGCTACTAGCTCTTTTCGAGCCCTACAAGAAGATTCGAGGCAGGCTTTAGGCTTTTCGAGCTTATAAGGGTAATGAAGTAAACAAAGCCATAAGCATTCAAAATGGTTACCTGAGTTTTCTTTTCTTCTTTGGGATTCGAGGAGGTAGCTGGTTGCGAGGACGCTGAGGTTGTCCTGGACTTGGTTCCTAAGAGAGTAAAAGAGCTTCACGATTAGCAAATAATTCAAAGGGCATAGAGAAAACAGAATCGAAATAAGAATAAAAAGTATACCTTTGATTATTTTGGTTTTGACTTGCTCTAGGAGCGAAGTTCCAAAACCACTAAAGATTCGACTTAGCAGGACACCTTCGCTTGGGATCATGGAAGAATAAAGACGATCCCACCAAGCCAGAAAATCTTTGGTAGCAGCAAAAGAGTTGTGATAAGCGAAAGGAGTGATGTGATACTTGTTGTTCTCAGTATTCCTTAGGTAAGACCTGTAGTAGCCTTCTGTTATGCTCCCTTTGCTGTTCTTGTAGCCCAAGCAAATGTCCTTCGCACTTATGTAGAAACTTTTGGGGACAATTTGGGTAAGACCAAACTGGCGAGAGACTAAATTTGGGAAGTACCCAACTAGTCCATAGTCCTTGGCAGTTGTGCCAATTCGACAGGACAACACAGTGGGATCGAGATAAGCTTGCCACTGATCACATACTTGTTCTTCATACCCAGAGATTGGAGGAAATGGTTGCACAAACCAAGAAGGGCCAATCACGCGTTTGACAAAAGGAGCATAAGATTCTTTAAAGGTTTTCAAGCCAAGAAAAGTGTTGAAATATTTGAGGAAAGAGTGCTCAGGGTCTGAATCTCTTGGTAAAGGAGTTAACCTTACCAGCCTAGTGCCTTCGATCTGGCGCTTCCTGGCCTCCTCTTCATAGTCTTCAGGGAGAAATAACTCGAGCTCCGCTTCGAAAGTGGCATTAAGCCATAGTTGCAATAACCAAAATGGCCCAGCAGCCAAGAAGGTGGAGCCTTCACCAGTCTTCTTAAGGCTTTCGTTCACAGCCTGCATAGATTCATATAGGCACGCCAAGATCAAGCGCCCAAGGCCAAACTGACGACCTTCATGCAGTTGTACAGCCATGGGGATAAACTTCTTGGCAACTTGGAGAGATTTCGAGCAGAAGATATAGTGAGATAACCATAGTGTGAGAAATGCCACATGCTCGACATCAGAAACCTCGTCCTCATCGACCTCGTGGTTTTCAGCAATGTATTTTTGGAAGGTCTTTTCCTTAGGATCGAAGTCGATGTTCGAACCTGCCATAGTAGGGTCATAGGTTTCACCTGTGGGACTAAGGCCAATCATGGCAGCTACGTCGAACAAAGTGGGCGTCATCATGCCACACTCGAACTGAAAGGTATTCGTCGAACCTTCATAAAAGTGCAAAGCAGCTAGCAGCATCTCTTGCTGATACTTAGGTCCTACCCTAGACAGCTGAATCAAGTCATAGATCCCATAATCCTTCCAAAAATCCCCATAGCCAGCTTGGACTCGATTGAGCCATTTGATGTAGTCATCATGACCATAGTAAGGTGCAGACCTAAAAACCTTATTTGGGGGTTTTAGGTAGTTGAAATTGTAAGAGTCAGCTGAAAAGGCTCGAGGGATACAAGGTTTGTGCACAGGGAAGATTTCTAGAACAGCTTGTGAGTTGCTAGTTGGACACGGCAAAGGGCCGCCAAATGCGTAAACCCTATCAGCAATAGAGTAAGGAAAGAGTACCTGTTCTTCCCAGATCTTGCGTCGCTCAGTGTTCACCATGGGTTCTGGTACAGTGTTTGGATCGAGGCTTCTGAGAAGAGATTCAGTCCATTTTCCTGCAAGAGGAAGTTTTTTCATTTGACCAGAGCTAGAAGCCATGGCGATTAAGTGGAAGAGGGATTCTGTGGTTATCAGAGTTGCAGAAATGGAAGAAGAAAGCAGCGAAGGAGACGAAAAACAGGTGAAGATGAGAAGAAAATGAACAGAGATAATGAGAAGATTAAAGCGAAAAATTGGAAATGATCACAACAAATCCTATTTATAGGGTTGTGATGGGATAAGATATTGAAGAGTCCCGTCAAAAGCAAATTTTTCAACTCCCCACATCGACATGTGTCCGATTTCTACGCAAAAGTGGAGATCATGATGGTTGTGGAGCACGAGGTAGCAGGTGAGTGGAAAGTAATGATATGGTGACGTCAGAGCCGCCTTGGGGAAACGTGAACGATAGATTCAGAATCTTTTCAAAAACGCCACTTTCTATTCGACTTCCTTCTATCGAAAATGGCATTTTTGGGGGGCAATTTGTTGGGGTGAAATTTCATCTTAAATAAATTTTAATTAAAAGGTTGGTCCATCACAAAGAGATTAAATGCCATGGAGACACGTGTCTTTCGATTCCTTGGTTCGATTTTCCCTTAGTATCGAAGGAGCAAAGCCATTCGAAACCATCTGGCATCGAAGCGAAGATTGACTTACTAGATCAATTGGGCCAGCCCAAGAAGTGCAAACTAGGCCCAAGTTCGAAGCGCATGAAGAGCGGTTGCAGTGAGTGGAGAACGTGGGAAGATGGAGGCGCGTCCTGGAGCGTCCAGATCATCTAGGCAGTTTATTTTTCCTAATATATATAGAGGTTTCTTAGAAGAAATCGAGGTCACAAATTGTTTTAACGTAAGTTTCTCTTAAAAATTCTAAGTACTCAGCGTAGAAAGAAAGGAGTTTCCAAGGAGAAACATGTACGGTTTGTGAACCATTTACTCTGTATTTTGCTTTTACATTTATGCAAGTCTTGTTTTACTGCAAATTCATTTGATTTTGCTTTGAAGTTTGTTGTGTTCGAGGCGATTCGAATCAACTTGCTTTACTCATCTTTTTCGATTGCAAACTTAAAACTCAAGTGTTTATTATTTTTCGATGAACACTGAAACTTTTACTAAAAACTAAGCACAAAATTGTCCTAAGATTTCTAGTTGGTCTTGCAAGTTTAAATACTCAAACTAGCGATTGTTTACCAAAAATCACCGTAAACACTTCCACATAAAAATTACTTTCAGTTTTTTTTTCTTAGTCAAAAAATAAAAAAAAAACCTGGACAAGTTGAAAGATTTTGTCAAGAGTTTGTTATTCACTTACTTGTATTGCTTGATTATACTAATATTTTTTCTGCCAGTTCTACTATACTAAAAATTAAAAACAACATGTATTTATTCTTTAAAAATAATTATGAACTACCTCCGTCCCTACAAAAGGTGCATATCATGAGTAAGAATAAAGAGATGCATTTTAAGAAGTAAAAGGAGATTTTTGTGCATATAAAAAGGTGCATATCAAGAAGAGGAAGATGGAAGAAAAAGAATCATTTTAAAGTAAAAAAATGGAAGAGAATGAAAACATGAATTGGAACATGAGTGTATTGTGTTGTCAGAATTAAAAATTAACTACATTTTGTGAAGAAATTAAATTAGCCTCACCCAATCTAATGAAATGTGGAGCCAAGTTGTCACCTTACCAATATACTATATGTTCATGCTATCTAATGTTTCCGGAGCACTAATTAAGAATAATAAAAAGAGAAAATTATGTATAGAAAACAACACATTTTACATTTTATAAAAATTGACTGCATAAATTCCAAAAAGACTTTATCATATTTACTTTCTTAACTAGTGTCTCGGGGACATTGGGGCAATAATTAGCATTTTCCTATCTATAAAATATAAAAGTTCTATAGAGATAACAATTATTAGCTTTGTCTCCTCAGCCAGACACACTCACACGCATTGTGTTAGAAGCAAATGAGACCACAATTTGTGTTGTTTGGTTCTTCAATTGTTCAATACAGTTATTATGAAGGTTCGAGGAGCCCAGGGGTTATGAGCCACTCCCGACACCTCCATTAGGAAGAAGAGGTCTTGCAGCAGCGGTAGCATATGTTGGAGGTTTGGAATAAAGTATGAACGGGCTTTGCCCCCCTATTGGGGAACCTTCTAATCCCGATTCTGCCTTTGGAGCTATCTGAAAAGGTCATTTTCAAGTTTCGTTTTCTTACTAATTTCGGGGCAGCTAGCTACTCTTTCTCATTTGTACGCTCGTAAGGTTAGTACTATTTTTTCATCTTAAAACTTTTTCAGATACATCCTCCCCCTTTTGAAATGAAGGAGTTGGGTACCCTTGTTTTTCTTGAAAGATTGAATTGGGTTCACTATATATTGTGAATTCTCTATAGAGTACACAATGTGAATTTTCTCATCCAAATCATATTTTTTCATATACAAGACACAAATAGATCAAACTTTGAATACTTGCTTAAGAGATACTCCCTCCGGTTTTATATATAAGCAAAATTTGACTTTTTAGATTCATTAAAAAAGTAATATATCTAGTCTATATTATTGTCTAGATACATTATTTTTACAATGAATCTATAAAGTGAAATTTTGCTTATATATAGAACCGGAGGGAGTATAAAACTTTTAATCACTTAAATCAATTTAATATCGATAACATTATACTAATACTAAGATCTATAAAAATATTTAGTATATTATAAAAATATTTAAAAAACATAGACAAAGTTTTTTTTTCGGTCATGTGGTGTAATGACTAAAATTTTCACTCTTAAGATAGATAAGTGAGATGACCGATGTTCGAAAATCAACCCTATCAGGGACGGATACAGTGTGGGGGCAGTGGGGTCAACTGACCCCACTTGCCAATTTTATTTTTAGTTAATATTTGTATATATATGCAATATGACCCCACTTATATGATACTATTTTTTTTGTTTATATTAGAGTCACCGAGGATGAAACCTAGACCTTATGCATTCCATCTAAATCTCAAATTACTAGACCAAATTTAGTGGCTTACTTATATGATAATTTTATCACCACATTGTAAATTACAATAAATTATAAATAGCTTAATTGCATATTCTGTTCTCATGTTAATTTTAGATTTCAAATTGATCGCTTATGGTTAAAAAGTTTTAAGTTAGTCCTTTTAGACAAATTTATATTTAAATCGTCCACGTGACTAAAATATTTTCATATATGGACAACTTAAGAGGGTACTATATGAAAGTTATAAATGAAATCAACTCAAAATTTAATATTAATAAATATAACTATTTATATTTTTATTTGTGGTATGATTTTGACCCCACTTAGTAAAATTTCTGGATCCGTGCCTGAACCCTATGTATATAGTGCAATATCCAATCAAATATTCAATAAAAATACATAAACTGTTAATCTTGATCACTCTCAACAACAAATCAAACATTTTAAATTTTTGTAAAATTTCATATAAATAATTTATATGTTATAAACTTTCAAACCAATATTAAATTTTATAAAATTTAAATTTATTAAAATATTATTAAGTGATGTAACATTTACTCAAATGTTATAATAGCGCTGTACACCTAACATGGGTAAGGCCTATTTATATACACACATTAGACATAACACATGCACCACAAACACTATTGACTTTGGATGCTTTACAATAAAGAACGTTGTCTGGTTTATTAAAAATAGGATCGTGCTAAATAGTATCCGCGGGACACTTGATAAATATATTAAAAAAAAAATAAAAAATAGAATTAATATTAAAAAGATAATTTTTTATGTTTTTAAGGTATTAAATGTACGTATTTCAAAACAAAATTTTATTTTAATATGCTTAATCAATGTTTCGGAGGACCTGTTTAACATTTTCCTTAAAAAATAAAGTTTTATAAAGATAACAATAATTAGCTTTATAAGTGTTTATCCCGTCAGTTGCTTAAAAAAAAGTCCTTATCCCCTCAGTCACACACAGTGTGTTAGTAAGAGCAAATGACAATGAGGCCTCAATTTGTATTGTTTGGTTCTTCAATTGTTCAATACAGTTATTATGAAGGTTGGGCAGCTACTCTTTCTCACTTGTACGCTCGTAAGGTTAGTACTATTTCCTCATTCTTAAAACTCTTTAAGATACATCCTCAATTCTTGGTACATTTTTTATTGGGTTAATAGGCTTTTACTCCCTTGTAAAGTGAGCGAGATTTGTTTTACCCCCCTATAATTTTTTTTTTGAGATTCGGTCCTTTTCAAAGTAAAGATTCTTTGTTTTACCCCCTGAGGTTACTAGGTGACAGCTGACTGGACTGAATCTCCACGTGGCATGCCATGTGTTATTTTCTTTATTTTTTTAATTAAATTTATTGCCACGTGGGTTATCACATCATATTAAATTATTTATTTTAAAAAAAACGAAAATTAAAAAAATAAAAATAAATAAACATTGATTTTAATGAAACAAAATTGATTGTTCATCTTCTTCTCAAAATTCATTCAAGTTCTTCTGAATACCCAGAACCCACATTATCTTCTTCTTCCCAAAACCAAAAAAAAATACAAATTCATCTTCAATCATGATCTTCATCCAACAAACTTAAATCTTCAAACATTCCACCCAAAAGAAATTAATGGAATGAAACCAACAAATTTTCATGAATCAAATTTCCCCAAATCAACATAACAAACTTCCCTATTAATGCACCCGTCCATATACGTCACTAATTAACCACCGATTACATCAAATCTTCTAAATATGGTAACAAAATCAGAACAACAACTCATTCACTCTCATTTTCACAATATGGCTAAACCCACTTTCAGAAACAACAAATCAACATTATCAGCAACCAAGTAAGAGCCTGATAGGCTTAGGATCTCAAAACGCCCTTCTTGAGACCAAAGTCCACAATATTAAACATAACCATACAGTTAAAAAAAGAGAATTATTGAAAGGATAAGGAAAAAAAAGAAAACAAAACATACAGATTCTGAATTACATAGCATGGCGCTTGTAGTGATTCATCATCATCTTCATCTTCAGAAATTAAACAACGCAAATCCTAATCCAGATTCAAACAATAGAAATCCAAATCCAAAATTGAATACCAACAGGAACGCAGAAAATCTCTCCCACTCTCTCTGTCAGTGGCTGAATCGCAAACGTCTTTGCAAAATCGCAAATCCAGAATCGAACAGCTTAATCGCAATTGAAAGATTGAATCGTTTGAACAAACCCCAAACCCAGAATCGCTTGAACGAAGGAGACAGTTGAAAGTCAGGTCGAAGGAGATGGTTGAAACCCAGAATCGACAGATCGAAGAAGATGAAGGTGTGACAAGATGAGAGATGAACTAAAACATGAAGAACATGAACCTGTTTTCAATTTCTTCCGTATTTATTTATTTTTTATCAAAAAAGGAAAGTTGTTTTGTTTTTGTATGACCGAAACTTTTTTAATTAAAAAGGGAATTTTTTTTAATTTAATAAATAAGGAAATATTTGGCTGGCATTAAAAATAATTAGAAAAGAAATATAAATGCCACCTATGACCGCCACATAATCAATTTTGTCCAGTCAAGTGCCACATATGATTGCCATGTCAGCAAAAAATGAAGATTCCAAATACAAGTGGCACTGTAAGACCTGTAATTCCACGGTACCTTTTGTGTGAGGAAAATAAGTATTGGCTTAGAATATTAGGGCTTTTGTTAAGTGGTTTTGTGAGTATCGTCGCAATAATAGTATTTTTTCTGAGTTGGAGCCTATTTTGTGCTCATGCGCTGGAAAGGCACAAACTTTTGTTTCATAGTCTTCTTTTATCTATGAGAACATTTCTGCGAAGTCAGAATTACAAGTTTTAGTTTTTCTCTGTTTTTGGAAAAACGAGTAGGAATGTTACCCGCTGTTAGAAATTTTTACTGTTTCTATTTTTAGTAAAAATTTAAATGGGAGCTTTATATATCGACTGTGATGATAATTTAATCTCATTATATTTTTACGAGCTTAGGAGCGAAAATTTATTCGGAATAAAATTTATTCGAGAATCTGTGAATTGTTTTAATTAAGTGGTTTACGGTATAATTTTCTGTTTCCGTAAAGTTTATCGGTATGCGAGATACGACTCGTTTAAGCGTGAGCACGGGAACTGAGCGAGATGAGTTGGCATGACCATGAAAATATCTAGATATTTATTTGGTTTATTATTATTTTAAGTTTGTGAGTAAGAGAACCAATGGCTAGGATTTGATCATGGATTAGTGCACTATTTGATCCAAGAGCTAGTATTGATCAAGACCTTTGTATAGTAAGGAAGTTTGATCATTTTAACTTAGAAAAATATCACTCATACTCCCTCATTCTCTCTCACTTTGCCGTGAACCACCCTTTGACTTTCCACCTTGAGAAATTTTCAATTCCTAACTAAATCATCTCATGTCAAGCTTGAGTGATCATAAGAGACTTGCTAGGAATCATCTCCTAAGGTAACTAACTCTTCCTTTCTTTTGTTTGGCTAAGATTCTTAGAGTTTCATGAATTTTAGAGGTTATGTTCTTGAGAAAAATTTGTGAGAAATTGTCCATAAATGATTTTTGTTGCTTAGAAGTTAGTGATTAACTAGTGTGATTAGGCTTAGTTGTGTTGAGTTCCACGAGTTTATGATCATATATGAGAATTTCATGTTAGGGTTTTGATGAAAATTTTATATTGATTAAGAACATGAATTTTTGGTTAGTGTTTGAGTAATGAATGTTGTTTACATGCTTTTAAGACAAATGGATGTGTGATAAATGGTTTTGTTTTGAGAAACAAGAAAAATATATTTTGGTGTTCTTGAGAAATTTGTGAAAACTTTTATGGATTGTGGATTGTGTTTGGAAATGTTTTGTTTGTTCAAAACAATGATTTTGGAAACTAAATGGATATTACTATGCTTTTGAAAATGGAAAATTTTGAGTGCTAGTGTGTTTTGATGAAAATGGCCGTGGCATGCATTGGTGTATGGCCATGAGGTTTCAAATTTTTCAAGTCCTAAAATGATAAGAAAATGATCATTTAGTGTGATGAATGATCATGGTCTTTGTAAAGAATGTTTTGGGGTTTTATGTGAAAAGAAAAGATTTGCAAAGTTTTGAAGAAAAATGGTATTCTTGGATTCAAAATGATTTAGTGTGTGTACTTGATCATTGAGGAAAACTAGTGATGGTTTAAGTACTTTAACTATGTTTGATCTTTGAAAACAATGGTTTTGAGGTGATTCCAATTCTGTCCGAAACTTGAAGGGGCATTTTCATCATTTTAAAATTGTTTTGTGTCCTAAAAGGTTGACCATAAAATCCTTCTTTTTGAGACGATGAATTTGGCGTATGGCTCGTCTCGATCGGATAGAGATTGAATAAGTTATGGCCGTTTTAGTTTGAAACTGTATTGTCGAGGATTTATGTTTTAAGAGTTTGAGGTTTATGAACTATTTCGAAAAACGTTTTAGTTACGTACGGGCGAAAAGTATTTTGTTATAAGTCGAACGAGAAAAGTTTTAATTAAACTTGTTTAGTTTAAAAATATTTTGAACTTATGATTTAAGGCATAAGTTGTTTGAAAAAGTATTCTGCTTTGTGAAAAAGTTTGAAAATAGTTTTAATTTATTTAATGACGCTTTTGCGACAAGAAACTATTCTTTAAAGAGTTATTGTTCTTAAGAGTCGTTTTGAAAACAAGTCGAGCCTTGTTAGTTATAAGAGAAACGACCATAGGCCTTGATCCATTAGTAGCCGAGCTAGGACTATTTGAGTGATCAACTAGAATGTGGTATTAACTTAGATAAGTTATGGTTTGTAAAAGGTTAAGAGGATTAGCCGAATTGGGGACTTCGTCGAGAGAGACGGATATTGCTCGCATAGAGTAAGTTGTACGTGTTGGAATGCTAGCCGAGGTAAGGGCACTACGTACTTTCTGTCTTTGCACTGGATGTTGTGCTGTGTTGTGCTTGGCATGTTTGTATTATGTATTCTCGTGATGAGAAAGTGTTTAATATACATGCGTTGAATACATATGATTGGAAATATATGTATGATTATTTGTGGTTGAATACATATGATTGGAAATATATGTATGATTATTTGTGGTTGTCTACATATGATTGGAAATATATGTATGACTATTGTGTTTGGATTACATATGCTTGAGAGGTATGTATTTGTTGTATTAGCATATATGGGGAATCGTATGCTCATGCATTCATAGTACGTGGTGACCGTGATGGGCCACGGGGTGCGACTGACAGTGATTGGGTTCACCTTAATCCTGCGGGATTTTTATTGAGTCCAATACGTGGTGACCGTGATGGGCCACATGATTTTATTGATGCCCTGCGGGGTTTAGTAGGGGATGGACCTACGACTCTCTGCGGAGAGGTTAAATTACGGAATTCATGCATGTGGCAGCCAGTGATTGGTGTCACACTCATTGTAGAGTCTGCATTATAGGCTATGTGTGCATTATTTCTATACGCCCGTTGGTGGGGATTGTTAAGCGTTTTCAGTGCTTTCTCTTTTGGTAATTGGTATTTGGTAATTGTATATCTCTCGCACCAGTTATATATATATATATATATACCTATATTTTGTGGTGACCCTTGCCGTATTACATTGCGGGCTCCTCCCACCCCAGACGTTGGTTATCTGTCTGATACCGTAGGTCTTGAGGACGGCGGTGGCTTCTCAAGCCCTCAGTGATCGAGTGGAGCATTAGGTTTAGTTAGTCTATGCACCGGTGTGGTTTGTACACCGTGCTCTTTTGGTTGGGCATAGAATTCTAACTTTTTTGGATGTTTGTACTTTTGAGTACTTAGACTTTTGGACTGTAAATATTCAAGAGTACACTTTGCTTCTCAAAAGCACTATTTTTATTATGAGTTCTTTTGTATATTTGATGCCGACTCTTTTCATAAAATTTCCTCGCACTCTATGTTGTTTCGTTTATAAAAAAAAAATTAATACCCCTTTTTAGGCTTTGAAAAACGGGGTGTTACAGGCACTGAGGGGGGTAAAACAAAGAATCTTTACTTTGAAAGGACCGAATCTCAAAAAAAAAAATTATAGGGGGTAAAACAAATCTCGCTCACTTTGCAGGGGGTAAAGGCCTATTAACCCTTTTTTATTTATGTATTTCCTCCCCCTTTTAAAATGAAGGGGTTGGCCCAATGGTTGAGCATCGATCGGGTTCGGTCGGATTCGGGCCGAAAATCGTCAAACCGATAAAAACCGCGACCTCTTAATTTGGACCCAATTCCGACCGTTTACGTCTTTGGTTTGTTCGGATTCGGGTAATACGGGTGACGGGTCCGACGGGTCGGTTTTAACGGGTTAGATTGAAACGTTATTGTTACATTTAAAACTTCATTGTTCAAAAAATTATTTGTTTTTTGACAATTCGTTCAATATTTCGTACATAATGCAACAAAAGATACAATAAACATGATGAGATGAAGTTAATTTGTTTCAAATTTGTAAATTCAACGACAATAATAGATAGTAGACGAGAAGTAAAAATTAAGATAAATCTAAAATATTATCTTTCACATCTCCTTTATCAACATATTACAAGTTAAAACTCGTAAAATACAACATTTTTCTCCTCTATCAAAGATAGATAAAATTAACAAAGTGAATAGCATATGATATTAAGAGAGAGAAAAGGTGCTCGAAACTAGAAAAAAATTAATTTGTATTTTAGAAAATGTTCGGTCGGTTTCGGTTATAAATAGACGGATTATTAGAGACCCGCACCCGCCCGTATACAACCATTCTTGACCGATTTTTCACAATTGTTGACACGAGACTCGACCCGCACTCGACCGAGTGCTTCCATATGTTGGCGGTTATGTCGATTCCGAGTCGGGTTGCGGGTTTATGCTCACCCCTAGGTTGGGTACCCTTGTTTACTATTGTCAAAGAATACAACTATCAATTTTAGTTTGAGATTCAACATTAAATTTTAGTTTTTTCGAAAAAATAATGATCTACTAAATATTTTCACAGTTATATTTTAATCTAACTATCATTGATGTGGTCATCACCCATCACTATAATTTGGACTAATTTTAGGGAACGGATCCAGAAATATATTTTTTTTGGTAAGGATCCAGAAATATATGAAAACGTGGGCCGAAAAATTTATATTAATTTTTTTTGTTATTAGGTTATTGATGATATAAATTTTTCACTATTATTTACTAATTTTTAGTGGCTTTAAAATTTTCCTAGAAAGAGTTAACATTTTTTGGATTATCATATTTTTTGTATGAAGTTTTTACCATTATTTTGTAGTAATTAATGTCTATATATTGTGAATTCTCTAGAGTACACAATGTGAATTTTCTCATCCAAATCATATTTTTTCATACACAAGACACAAATAGATAAAACTATGACTACTTGCTAAAGAGATATAAAACTTTTAATCACTTAAATCAATTTAATATCAATAACATTATACTAATACTAAGATCTATAAAAATATTTTTAAAAAACATAGACAAAGTTTTTTTTTGTCATGTGGTGTGTAATAATTAGAAATTTCACTCTTAATTAAGATACGATACAGAGGCGGCTCTATGCCATGTGCAACATGTGCCACGACATAGGGCCTCTTAAAATTGAGGGCCTCAAACAAAAAATAGGATAGTAGCACTAATAAATTAATAGGTGTAAAAATTAATAATATTATAAAAAATATAGATTAAAATATAGAATTTTTTAAATATGTTGTCTGGAGAAAAAATGGAACATATTGATATATTAATTTTTTTATGAAATGCATGAATTATTTTTCTAATACAGTTATTGCATATAGAATTTTATTAACTATTCATGTGACAATTGTCTCTAAAGAAAGAAATTTTTTAAAATTGAATTTGTTGAAGTCTTCTTGCGGTCTACCATGTCATAGGAAAGACTTAATGATTTGACATCGATAACAATTGAAAATCATCTCTTAAATGAAATACAATATGATGATTTTTATGTTATTTGCAATTTAAATTGATGATTTTTTTTAAAAAAGAAATTAATTTTTTTTAAAGGGCCACTTTTATATTTTGCACATAGCCTCCAAAAACTCGGAGACGCCCCTGTTTAGATAAATAAGTGGATGACCGATGTTCGAACATCAACCCCATAAATATAGTGCAATATCCAATCAACTAGCTAAACTCGCGGAACAAATATATAAACAAAGATAACATCATTTTAAAGGAAAAACAAAAATCACATCTACATATGTATTTAACATTTTTTGTCAATACAGCTTTATGTTTATTCATAATATTCATAATTTTATGTGTGTGTAGACTAACTTGAATAATTAGATAGTGAATAAACCCGGAGTGAGAAAGAAGATGTGATTCCTTTTTTTAAGGAAGGAGATGATTTTTTAGATGTTAATTTTTTTTTTTATGAATAATTAAATATTAGCTATTAAATAAAATAAAATGAACCAATAAAATTTGATACTTTGACACCTAAAAAGCTCATGAACAAGCTGGTGCATCCATGTTTGAAAACATTCAATTTTAGTTTTTATAAAAAAACAAAAATCTACTTACAATTTTCACCGTTAGATTTTAATCTAACTATTATTGCAATGAATATGAATCCATGTTTGAAAGATTGAATACCCTTCTTACATGGATCCATAGTCAATATAGTATATCACACATATTTCTTGTATTAATCCACCTCAGGTGTGCATCTTTTACTTAAATTAGTCGATTACCGTGCGATGCACGAGTTCGGCGGAACAATATATGTATGTCAATCATGGTTGATGTCAATCATGGTCGCTGTTTTAGATTACAGATATGATATATAAAGTAATTATCAAATAAACTCAATCTCTATTAAATTTTAAATAATAATTTTAATAAAAGAGGTCTGAGTTGTATGTAAAATTTAAATGTCAATGGAAATGAAACTATTACAACATAAAATATGTTCAAATCTAAGGCTCTGTCTAGGGTGGGAGACCATAATAGGTCTCCCATGGTGGGTGAGTTAGAAAAATTGTTTTAAACCGTTAGATTTTGAAGGTCCTTGAATCTTATCATACATTGACAAAACTGGATTTTTTTAATTTATTCTCACTTTCCCAATTCTCTCTCCTCTCAATGCTTCCTTGTTCATAATCTTCTTTCTCATCCAACAATCCAGATTTAGCATCCTTATTTATTTGTTGTGTTTTCTCTTTTAATATTTCACTATTTGATTGTTGAAAGATTTTTTCTTGTGATTTTAGTGAGTTTTGATCATGAAAGGTAATTAATGGAGATGAAAGTTTGAACAATGGTGGTGGATTAAAAGCTAATGGATATGAACATTGGTGATGGATGTTTAAATGTTATCATAAATTTTAGAGTGTTCTTTTCTGTTGGATATAAAAGTTTGAATATATTAAATTTTTTTGAAGATTTATTTTATATGGATATATATGAAAATATGATTACAATTATTTGTTAGGAAAATCTGAACTAAAGGGAGATGATAATGTGAGGAAGTAGAAGAGATGGGAAGTGAGATTGCAAAAGAGAGAAACATGGAGCTGCTGGTGGTTATTGTGCGGCTCGGTTCTTTATTCCTTAACATGAAAATAATCAAGTGTAGTTGGCACATAATATACCATAACAATCTAACGGTTTAAAACAATTTTTCTAACTCACCCACCATGGGAGACCTATTATGGTCTCCCACCCTAGAGAGAGCCCAAATCTAAATACCTATTCAGAATTTCAAAGCCAACAAATTCTAACATCGCTTGTAATCTCATGACTGATGTTTCACATGACTTATCAAAACTAATTGTAAACAGAACAACAAAGTTATGTTTCTGGAAAGCTAACAGAGAAAGTTATGTGACTTAAGTCTCCCATGGTAGGAAAAGTTATGTGAACCATTTGATAAGTGATGTTCCACAAATTTATGATGCACAATCTGTATTTTATTTATTTCTTTTCTCATTCTTCACTTCATCTCTCTGCATCTTTCTTTGATTTAGTTTAGTTCCTCCATTATTGCAATTTATTAACAAGGCCATATATCACACACAAAACTTCAAATTGAAACCTATAGAAACAAACAACACATGAGCTATCTAAAAGTGGAATAACGAACACCTAAAGCCACCCATTGCCGCATAATAGAAGGAATCTACAAAATTCAAACTTTATAGCCCATCCAAAAAATGGAATAAAATGAAGATTCAAAATATTTTTTTTAACTTATTTATTATCTTGAACTTATGATTTCATAACATGACTATTCATTCATGATGACTCATGTTTTAGAAAAAAAAATCAATTCATTAAATGACAAATTTTGTCAAGATAAACATTAATGAATTATAGGAAAATGCTAACTAGTGCCTCTGGGGCACTAGTTAAGGAAGCAAATATAGTAAAGTTTTCTTGAAACTTGTGCAGTCAACTTTTAAAAAATTAAAATTGTGTTGTTTTCTATGCATAATTTTATCTTTTTAGTATCCTTAACTAGTGCCCTGGGGGCACTAGTTAGCATGACCCAATAAAATAAGTTCTTACACTCTTGACTCCGCTACTAAAGCCCGACGATGGGATACGACCTATTGCAGTATGTACTATTTGGAGGCGTTTAGTATCCAAGGTCGCTCTGAAAGGAGTGGGAAAAGATATGGCTAAATACCTCAATGATTTTCAATTTGGGGTAGGAATATCAAGCGGCACAGAGGCTATTTTGCACAGTGCCAACATGGTACTAAGTTAGCGACATGAAGATGGTTCTTTGGCAATGCTCACGGTAGACTTCTCAAATGCTTTCAACATGGTTGATAGGTCGGCACTGTTACATGAGGTGAGAGTGCGATGCCTATCTATTTCTTTGTGGGTTGAGTTTCTTTATGGTCAGGCAATGATGTTGTACCTTGGGGACGAACATATTATGGCAGCCGCTGGAGTGCAACAAAGTGACCCATTGGGATCACTCCTTTTTGCTCTTGTGTTGCACCTTCTCATTCATAAGATTAGAGACAACTGCAACCTTCTTCTTCATGCTTGGTATCTTGATGATGGGACTATCATAGGAGATTCAGAGGAAGTGGTTAAATCCCTTGATATCATTAGAGCGACAGGTCCAGGATTGGGTCTTCATTTGAATATTCGTAAAACAGAGATATTTTGGCCTTCTTGTGATGGAAGCAAACTTCGCAATCGAGTGTTGCACAATATAACTCCTTGCTTCAAAGCTTTGGAGAAAGAACACTAGAGATTACAACTCTATTAAACTAAGTCCTTACTTGTATCAAAACATGATCCAAGTGAAGGCTCACAAAGAACAACTAAAGAACTAAAACCTAAGACTCGATTTGTAGACTTATCTTCTTGATTTCACATACATAATAATGTCTTCAGTCTTCCTTTATATAGAACAAGCTTCATGGGCTTTGACGAGTTGACCTTCAATAAATTTGCCTTGAGATTTATTTGATCATAATCTTTTAATTGTTTGTTTCAAATCTTTTTGATCAAAGTCGGCCAATAAAATAAAACAGGACCATGAAAGATTATCTTGTTCCTTGGAGCGCAAGCTGGCATGATTTTATTTGAAAAACAAATCTTTTCAAAAGATCACGCGTAAAACAATGAAAGGCGCGTCCAGCTAGGGCGTCCAGATGTGAATCCTGATGTGCCACACATCATGCTCCACATCATGGAATTAGGCTTATTTTACCAAATGAAGCCAACACCCTAAAATCCTCAACAATCTCCCCCTTTGGCAAATTTTGGCTAAAATAATCTTTGAGTCAGCCAATAAGACTTGGAGAGATGTGTAGGCACATCAGAGGCATGCATCAGCGGATATGAGCCTCACAGAATTGGAGAGAAATAAACTCTCACACAATAGGAAAAATAAATTCCTAAAGACTGAGAAAAATAAATTCCCAGACACATACAAGCATGAGATTCCATGAACACATGAGGGAGGGTAGTAAACACAGCTATGCATAGATTCATGCAAACATGTAGTAGTTTACTCCCCTTTGTACCAGAGTACTTTCCAAGCACTCCCCCTAAATATCACATCTTCTATAGGCTTCTTCAGAATGCATGACCTAGTAGAGAGACGTACAAATGTTTTTAAACCTGGCTTCTTCAGAATGCATGACCAAGTTAAAAACCTCACAAATGTATCAAACATCACACAAATAGCAACTTCTACATGCTTCTTGAGAATGCATCACCATGTAGAAATCATACAAATGTGTCAAACATTACACAAATAACATCTTCAACAGGCTTCTTGAGAATGCATCACCATATTGAAAATGTACAGATTAAGTCTTCAGAAAAACATGCTTTAGAAAACTAATTCTTCAAGGAAAATTTGTTGAGAAAATTCTTGAAGAAAAATAAGCATGTATGACAGATGTGTAGCCAGATGTGCTCAAATCACAGTTGCTGCAGTTTTTAAAGTCTTCATCAAATAAAAGTCTTTGCACATTTTTACTCCCCCTTTTTAGCCATAATTTTGACAAATAAAGTAAAAAACATAGAGAGTAAATGAAAACACCAAGATTAGCAGAGATATGCAGATAGCAGAGAGATGCAGAGATTATGGTGCAAGAATAGTAAAGGCACCAGGCCATCAGAAACAACAGGAGCTTCTTCAGTAGAAGCTTGAAAGTCTTCTACTCCTTGTGACAAAGATGTGCCAACATCTGTCACAACATTAGGCTGTTGCAGGGTCTTGAATACAGAATCAATAACCTTCTGAGTCACAGGGTGTCTTGTGCCCTCAGAGGTTTCTTCAACAGCCTTGTCAGATACGGGCTTTGATTGTTCTTGAACAATAGATGCTTCAGCAACAACATCAACAATGAGGTGCTATGATAGCGAAATATCCGTTGGAAAATGTTGATATGATTGCCTTTGGATTGCGTGCAGCGGTGAGAGGAGGGAAAGGCAGGTATCCGTTGCACGCCGAAATAGCAGTAATTGCTACTGATCTTCAAAGAGGCAAATACCAAGTTTACCCCTTAACAACTCAAACCTGTTTGCATCTAAAGCATTTGTAAAAATATCTGCCAGTTGATTCTCAGTGGCAACACGGTCTAGAGTCACAACATTGTCTTCCACAAGATCTCTAATAAAATGGTGACGTATATCAATGTGCTTTGTCCTACTATGTTGGATAGGATTTTTGGAAATATTTATAGCACTCAGATTGTCACAGTATAATGTGAGCACATCTTGCTGCACATTGTACTCACCCAACATCTGTTTAATCCAAAGTAGCTGAGATCAACTGCTTCCTGCTGAAGTACTCTTCATATCATCTGCACTGCCTGCCCAGTCAGCATCACAATAACCTAACAACCTTGTATCTTCACCAAGAGAGTAGAGAATTCCATAGTCACTTGTGCCA
Organism: Trifolium fragiferum; assembly: GCA_954870985.1. Lineage (NCBI taxonomy): Eukaryota > Viridiplantae > Streptophyta > Magnoliopsida > Fabales > Fabaceae > Trifolium > Trifolium fragiferum. The sequence continues at coordinate 17,414,529 of OX940793.1, read as the reverse complement.
ATCACATACTTCAGAATCCTTTTGACTTGATTCAAATTACTCATCTTGGGCTCAGTTACAATGCAAAACTCATATGTCAAGGTTTCCTTCACATTCTTTGGTTCTACCTTTGACACAAAACAAGCATTGGATACAACCTCTCTTGACCTTGTCATAACACCTGAATTAGGATTCCCTATTATGAGTTCTTTGGGATGATTCTTCTGAACTCTTAGAGAGGGACCCTTATTCACCTGAGTCTCATTCTCTTGAGGATCTGTCTTCTCAGAACTGTCTTCAACTTTAGAGTCTTCAGATTTGGGGACAGATGTGACCACATCAGGCTTCACATCGGGCACTTCATCAGAACAATCATCTATGACTATATTGATAGACTCCATCATAGTCTTGGTTCTGTTGTTAAAGACTCTAGAGGCTTCTTTGGAGACAATCTTCTTCATTCCTTTTAGGTTCAGATGCCCAAGTCTTTGGTGCCAAAGCTTCACTTCTTCTTCCTGACTAATAAGACATGTAGTTGAATTTTCTGTTTATTCTGGAACCCATAAGTAGCAGTTGTCTTTTGATCTAGATCCTTTAATCAACAACCCTCCTTTGTCAGATGTAACCAGACATTGATTCTTTGTGAAGTTGACTTTAAGACCTTGATCACACAGTTGGCTTATGCTGATTAGATTAGCCTTCAAACCTTTGACTAATAGTACATCATCTAGGTCAGGTAAACCTTTATTGTTGAGCTTACCAATACCTTTGATTTCACCTTTCTCTCCATCACCAAAGGTTACATAACTGGTGGTATGAGACTTGATATCAGTGAGAAATTTGTTAGTGTTTGTATGTTGGCTGCTTTTTGTTAAAACAAAGTATACTACAATGTTTGATACAATGTTTCAACATCCGGATACGAATCCAGGTTATGCTGAAAGCGCGCCTCTTAAATGTACTGTTGTCTATTTTTGGAATCCACGCCTACATTCCAGGCTCTTGTCAAACATGCATGGTCAGAGTATCTCGAGCATTTATGTTGTTATATGGTTTCATTTCTACTTTAAGAAATCTTGATTCTATGCATTTATGGATGAGCTGGAAATGTACTATGAGCCTTGAAGCCCAACATGTGAAGAAGTCCAATCGAAGACCTTAGTATTTAAGCATAGTTGTAAATCTAGCTAGGGTTATGCGTGTGTATTATACTACAGAAAAGTATTGTGATTAGGGTTTCTTGAGTATTGTGTTGTGAGCCTATCTTGTGTTAACTTGATGCAAGACTAGGACATAGTTTGTGTTGTATTATTGTGTACTACTCCAAAGCTTTTAAGCACGGAGTTAGTTGGTTTCTGAAAGTGTTTTCAAATCTTATCATTGTGTTAATTACAATCACAAGGTGTGTGGTTGAGTAGGAGGTGAGAAGGGTTCTCAAACTTAGGAGTTCCTAAGTTGAAGTTGCATGAGATAGTGTCTAAGTCATAAGTGTAAACTGGTGGTTTGCTGAGAGCTTAGGATTAGAACTATCATAGTGGATTTCACTCCTGGATTGGTATCCCCCAGATTAGGTTAATGTTGTGCGCCGAACTGGGTTAACAAATCACCTGTGTTGTTTATTTTTCGTTGGTTATTTTATGTTGCCTAAGTTGATTTTCGTACTTTGAATGTTCCAACATCACACTCAACATCGCAAGTGTTGGAACATCCCATTCAACATCCAGTTCTAACGTGCTGGAATTTCAATTGGCATCAGAGCAGGCACCCTATTCGTTTTTGGGTGAGATTCAGGAATGTTTTCTGGTACTATGGAACAGGGAGGAGGATTTGTTAATAGGCCACCACTGCTGGATGGTACAAACTATGACTATTGGAAATCTCGTATGGCAGCGTTCCTCAAATCCATTGATGCTCAGGTTTGGAGAGCCATCTTATCAGGCTGGGAACATCCAGTGGTTACAGATAAAGATGGTAACAAGACTAGTGTGTTGAAACCAGAACTAGAATGGTCCAAGGAAGAGCAGGTTTTATCCACATACAATTCAAAAGCCATAAATGCTTTATTTAATGGAGTGGATAAGAGCATGTTTCGGTTGATCAAGAAGTGTGTCATTGCAAAAGAAGCTTGGGATATTTTGGAAACTGTTCATGAGGGAACTTCCAAGGTAAAAATGTCTAGACTTCAGTTGCTTACCACAAAGTTTGAGAACTTGAAGATGAAGGAAGAAGAAAGTGTTCATGACTTTTATATGAACATCCTTGATATTGCTAATTCTTTTGATGTACTTGGTGAAAAGATGACTGATGCTAAGCTAGTAAGGAAGATTCTTAGGTCCTTGCCAAAAAGATTTGACATGAAGGTAACTGCAATAGAGGAAGCACAAGACATCAACACCATGAAGGTTGATGAGCTTATTGGATCTCTTGAAACCTTTGAAATAGCAATTAATGAGAGGGGTGGCAAGAAGAACAAAAGTATTGCATTTATGTCCAACACTGATGAATGTGAATCTCAAGACGATTTGGATAATGATGATGGATTCTCAGAAGCTCTAGCTATGGTTGAAAGAAAATTCAAGCAAGCTTGGAAACAAGCTGATGGAAAGCAGAAACCAAATGGTCAGAACATCCGATTCAACATCAGCATTCAGCTAGATAATCAGAAGTATGTGACATCTGATGACAAGATTACTCAACCTAAAGGAGTTCAGTGTCATGAATGTGAAGGATATGGTCATATCAGGACTGATTGTGCTACTTATCTCAAGAGACAAAAGAAGAGTTTGGTAGTGTCGTGGTTTGATGAAGATAATTCAGAAGGTGATAGTGAGTCAGCCAAACATATGAATGCTCTAACTGATATTTATATGTCAGATGATGAGTCATGTGATGAAGATTTGTCTTATGATGATCTACTTGCTACTTATAAAGAGCTATATGAAAAGGACTTGGAGATCTGCAAGACCCTACATAAGCAGAAGAAGACCATAAATCAACTCATGACTGAGAGAGATGAAGGTTTGAAGAAAATTGCTGAACTAACTGATGAGGTAACTCAATTGAACTCTCAGCTAGAGAATATGAAGAAACAAGTTAGGATGTTAAACACTGGAACCACTGTGTTGGATGAAATTTTAGAGTCACAAAATCAAGGGAAACCCAAGGGAATAGGGTTTGACTATAGAACTCTGAATAACAATCAGCAAAACAGGGAGAAGAAGTTTGTTCCTGCAGTAAATGAGTATGACCCTACATCAGCAAAGCAGATGTTGAAACGTTTTCCTCAACATCATGGTTCTAATGTTAGAAGAAAGTCTCATAGATGGGTATGTCGTCATTGTGGAAGGAAAGGACACATAAGGCCTTTTTGTTTCAAGCTGCATGGATATCCTAAGTGGTATCAACAAGAAGAAAGTGAGCAACCCAAGGCTGTAGCACAACAAGTTAAGAAGGAATGGAAGCCCAAGACCAAAGAGGCTAGCTTGATAGCTTATATCTCCTTAAAAGCCTCATCTAGAGAAGACTGGTACTTTGATAGTGGCTGCTCTAGACACATGACTGGGGTTGATAAGTTTCTTGTTGATGTAAGGTCCTATGTCACTAGCTTTGTTACCTTTGGTGATGGAGAAAAGGGAGAAATTGTAGGTATTGGTAATCTAACAAAAATTGGCTTACCAAGACTTGAAAATGTTTTGTTAGTAAAGGGATTAACTGCTAATTTGATCAGCATAAGTCAACTGTGTGATCAAGGAATGAAGGTGAATTTTACTCGGACTGAATGTGTGGTTACTAATGAGGAAGGTGTGATACTAATGAGAGGTACAAAATCTAAGGACAACTGTTACTTATGGGTATCACAAGATGAGGAATCACACCTGCCCCCATGCTTGCTGAGCAAGGAAGATGAAATCAAATTGTGGCACTAAAGACATGATTCGATAGTTGAAAGCGTGAGTGATGTTAAAGACAATGTTAGAACATCATCCCAACAGACATATATTCCAAATAAAGAGTTCAACATTGAGTCAGGTGGTATTGAATGTGAAGATTCTGAATTCAGAGTAGTGTCATCAATCAAAATTCAGAAGAATCATCGTGAGAAGAATACTATAGGGTGTTGCGATGCAAATTTGGCTAGAAGTGGTGAAGATAGAAAGAGTACATCTGGTGGTTGTTTCTTCCTAGATAACAATCTGATCTCTTGGTTTAGTAAGAAGCAAAATAGTGTGGCTTTATCTACTGCAGAGGCAGAATATATTGTAGCAGTAAGTTCTTGTTCTCAAATGTTGTGGATGAAACAAATGCTTCAGGAATACAATGTTGAACATGATGTTCTAACATTGTACTGCAACAATGTGAGTACTAGTAATATCTCCAAGAATCTCATTCAACATAGCATACCCAATCACATTGATCATTATTTTATCAGGGAGCTAGTGGAAGATAAAGTTGTGAACCATGAACTGAAAGATATTTACATTGAGGTTTTAGATTGTGAGCAGTTTGAGAAGTCAAAGGGCTATTTATGTATTTGCTTGTATGAGAATTTATAGCAATTACAGTTGTGGAGGTGTGCAAGCAGATACTTCCTCCTTATTATAACTATAGTTGCGCAAGAAATAAGGAAAATCATTGCCATTCTGAAAATCCTTGAAAATGTAAGTTCTCTTGACGCTTCATCTGTACCGATTATTGATCTCACAAGCTCTTTTGATTATGTGGATGAAAATCTTGATGTTACTGAGACTTCAAGTAATGCCTTTGTGAGTGTTTCAAAATCTTTTGTAACTGCTTCTAATTTGCATGTTGAACAAAATGTTGAAACATTTGTGAAACATGTTTCTAAGTCTATTAGCCATGTTAATCGTATCTTTGAAAAGACCCTAGAAAAGTCTAGTTCTGTTACTATTGTTGTTGATGATGTTGCTAGTGATCCACCCGCTAAAGAAGCCAGTGCTGAACCATCAACTGGCCAAATGACTCCTCTCACAAATCATGCCAAAGAGTCTGTTGTTGAACTACCTCATGTGCAAGTTGAATCAGTTCTAAATCCACTTGTTGAAACCTCTGAGATTGCAAATGTCAAACCTAGTGTTGAACTTGTTGTTGAAACCCCTGCAGAACCCTCTGTTGTGTCTATATGTTAAGTAGATCTTGCCCCTAGTAAGGTTTCTGAACCATTTAGTACACATGATATTTCTGTTGTTTTTGTTTGTGCTTCTGCTAATGAACCCCGCACCAACTCATTCTTCATAACCCATTAGTCATGTCATTGAAACTGTTGTTGAGTCTACAATAGTGACTCCTCATATTCCATCTGAGTCTGATGTTATACCAGATGTTGCAACATCCTAAGACCAACCTGTTAGTGCTGTTGAAACCGATTTTGAGATCCCTCAAACTGATGCTGATATGGTTCTCAGTGTTCTCAAACTGATGTGTTCGAAGATAAACCTGATGTTGGTTTGGAGCATTGTGGTTTTGAATGTAAAGGAAGAAACTAATCTTGATGATCTTCCACTTGGTTGTGTTATTATTCTAAGTGTGGCTAAATGAGAATTGATTTTGTTATGACTGGTTGTGTGTGGATGTGCATTCTGCTGAGAAGTACTATATGTGTTCAGATGTGTGATATTCAAATGTGATTTTTACTATTGTGTGTGTGACTCTGAGTCAGATGTTGAGGATAATGTGTGAAACATCACGTAACTTGGCAGGAAGAATTTTTCTATGGAAGAGGAACTCTGTGAATAGTTTCTCTGTTTTCCAAGATGCTATGATTGTGGATGAAATCTCACATGTGTTCTGTTCGTCTATGGTGAAATGTGAAATTGCTTAGCATATTTATGGGTGTGTTCCCTTTATGTTTCCTCTGCTTGTGCTCTCTGGATGTTTATGAGCTCTGTCCCATGGATATTTGAGAACCTTGTGTGCATTTGGTCTATGATATTAACTGGTGTGGTACTCTAATACTCTAGGTTTTGGCAATATGACATTTTTCTATGGTGGTTTGGAATTCTGATGTAATGTTACTGTGGTGATTTACTCTGGTATGCCTCTATATGCCTATCTTTGGTATTTCGATTCTTATATGAAGTTTGGCAATATTTTGTGGCTAAAAAGGGGGAGATGATGCAGTAGTTACTGAAGTTGTGTGAATGTTGTGCCAGATGTTGAAACATCTGCAGTAGTTAATTGTAGCTATATGAATGTTGTGCCTGATGTTGAAACATCTGCATGCTTGCTTATGCATGTGTAGTTATTCTCTCTCATGCATTAATTCAGGGGGAGTGGTAATCTGGTACTGATATTGAGTTGTGATAACTTTCATCTATGTTGTTTTGAGGGGGAGTATGAATACCTCCATGTTTGTTGAAACATTTGCACCCCAGATCTACAGGTGGTTGTTTTGAGGGGGAGTATGAATACCTCTATGTTCTACAAGATGTTGAAACATCACTATTTGTTGTGTATGAACGGATCTAGGCCAAAAATTGTTGTTTTGCTTATGCTGTTATTTTTGCCTCTGATAATCTTATGGAATACTATCAACTGCATGACTACCTTATGATTGGTGTGCTTGTGTTGATCTAAGGACTCATGACCTTTGTATTCTGTTGGTTTATCTATATGATCCTAATTTGTTTTAGCCAAAAATTTCGCCAAAGGGGGAGATTGTTAGTGTTTGTATGTTGGCTGCTTTTTGCTAAAACAAAGTATACTACAATGTTTGATACAATGTTTCAACATCTGGATACGAATCCAGGTTATGCTGAAAGCGCGCCTCTTAAATGTACTGTTGTCTATTTTTGGAATCCACGCCTACATTCCAGGCTCTTGTCAAACATGCATGGTCAGAGTATCTCGAGCATTTATGTTGTTATATGGTTTCATTTCTACTTTAAGAAATCTTGATTCTATGCATTTATGGATGAGCTGGAAATGTACTATGAGCCTTGAAGCCCAACATGTGAAGAAGTCCAATTGAAGACCTTAGTATTTAAGCATAGTTGTAAATCTAGCTAGGGTTATGCGTGTGTATTATACTACATAAAAGTATTGTGATTAGGGTTTCTTGAGTATTGTGTTGTGAGCCTATCTTGTGTTAACTTGATGCAAGACTAGGACATAGTTTGTGTTGTATTATTGTGTACTACTCCAAAGCTTTTAAGCACGGAGTTAGTTGGTTTCTGAAAGTGTTTTCAAATCTTATCATTGTGTTAATTACAATCACAAGGTGTGTGGTTGAGTAGGAGGTGAGAAGGCTTCTCAAACTTAGGAGTTCCTAAGTTGAAGTTGCATGAGATAGTGTCTAAGTCATAAGTGTAAACTGGTGGTTTGCTGAGAGCTTAGGATTAGAACTATCATAGTGGATTTCACTCCTGGATTGGTATCCCCCAGATTAGGTTGATGTTGTGCGCCGAACTGGGTTAACAAATCAGCTGTGTTGGTTATTTTTCGTGGGTTATTTTATGTTGCCTAAGTTGATTTTCGTACTTTGAATGTTCCAACATCACACTCAACATCGCAAGTGTTGGAACATCCCATTCAACATCCAGTTCTAGCGTGCCGGAATTTCAAAATTTCTCAACACCTGTCATGTGCCTTGAACAACCACTATCCAAATATCAATCTTCACTGGAAGATGCTCTAAGTGAAGTGTGAGCTACATGAGCAACTTTTGATATCTTTGGATTCCATATCTTCTTAGGTATCACTCTTGCTGATTGAGCTTTAGCCTGAGACTTCTTCTTAGGATACTCATATAGTTTATAGCAGAAAGGCTTGATATGGCCATTCTTCCCACAGTAATGATACCTCCAAGCATTAAACTTTCCTTTATCAGCAGGTCTCTGATGTGGGGTGTGATGTGACCACATTCTGCTAGGGTCAGATTTCTTCTGAGCAGGAATAAACTTTGTGTCTGGATTTTTGCTTTGATGTTTGTTCTTGTATCCTATACCAGATGAGTCACCAGCATGCTTTCCAACTTTTAGGATCTCATCAAGCATGTCTGTTTCAGTGTTAAGCATCTTAACAGACTTGGTTATATTAACCAAATTGGTTGATAGTAACTTGACTTCACTTTCAAGACTAGTTACTTTGGCCTGCAGTTGTACCTTCTCTGTCTTAAGTTGACTGATAGTCACCTTCTGCTCTTCATTGGTTCTGCACAGTTCCTCACTTTTGATACATAGTTTTTTGTAACCTGAGGCTAGTTCCTCAAAAGTGAGTTCTTCATCATTTGAATCATTATCAGAACCACACACACCAGTCATGGCACTTATATGATTTGCTGCTACATTCTCTAACTCATTGTCAAAGTCTACATCAAACCATGATACAGTCAGACCCTTTTTCTGTTTCTTCAGATATGTACCACATTCAGCTCTTGTGTGATCATAACCTTCACATTCATAACATTGAACACCCTTGCCCTGAATTGGCTTGTCATCAGTCTTGGTATTTGTTGGAGCGTTTCCTTGTTTACTGATGTCTGTCTGGATGTTCCTCACATTCCTCCTTGGTCTTCTATCCAACATTCTCAAGAGCTTATTAAATTGTCTTTCTAGCAGGACAATATCATTTGAGAGATCCTCATCTGATTCAATATCTTCCTCTTCTTGATCAGCACTGGATACAAAGGCTATACCTTTTCCCTTTTTCTCAGATTGTTCACTTAAGTTCATCTCAAAAGTTTGGAGAGAGCCCACAAGTTCTTCAAGTTTCATACTGGCAATGTCTTGGGCTTCTTCAATTGCTGTGACTTTCATATTAAACCTCTTAGGCAGCGACCTAAGCATTTTCTCACAAGCTTTTCTTCATATAGTTTTTCTCCTAAAGCCTCAAAAGAGTTGTCTATTTCAAGCAAGTTCATGTGAAAGTCATAGATTGACTCTTCTTCCTTCATTCTGAGAGTTTCAAACTTTGTGGTGAGAAGTTGGAGTCTTGAGCTTTTTACCTTGGCAGTGCCTTCATGAGTTGTCTTGAGTATCTCCCAAACTTTCATTGCAACAGTGCACTGTTTGATCAATCTGAACATGTTCTTGTCCACTCCATTGAATAAAGCATTCAAAGCTCTGGAGTTTCCAAGTGATGCAGTGTCTTCTGCAGTAGACCATTCTTCTTCTGGCTTGAGTACATCAGTATCAGCACCATTAGCATCTTGAACCTTGGGATGCTCCCATCCTTTGAGCACAACTTTCCAAGTTCTACTGTCAAGTGATTTTAGGAAGGCAATCATCCTTGGCTTCCAGTAGTCATAATTAGTTCCATCTAGAAGAGGTATTTTGACGACCATTGTTCCATACTTGTCCATGTTTCCAGAAAGTATCTTCCCTGGAGCTCACCCTCAAACAGGCAGGGTGCCTGCTCTGATGCCAATTAAAATTCTGGTGGCAAGTGTCAGATGGGCAGCACAATGTGTACACCTTAGGAGTAGTATGATGTGTAGCCTAATGTGCCAACATCGTGGACATACTGAACTTGATGAACAAGGAAACAATATAAAGTGCAGAAAACAATAAACAACACAGAGTTTGTTAACCCAGTTCGGCGCTTAAACAAGCCCTATTTTGGAGGATACCAATCCAGGGATGAATCAACTATGGTAGTATCAATTCAAGCTAAACTCGCCCGTTTACAACTTATCACTTAATCACTACCCGTGCTAATTCTACCTAGGAACTCCTAGATATGAGAACCTCTGCTCACTCCCCCTCAACCTTACCCAGTAAGGATTTAATAACTGAAATTCCACCAGTCAGAAGTAGGATGTTTGATACAATGTTCCAACGTTAGAGATGTTGAATGCAATGTTGGAACATTCAAAGACAGACAAGAATATATGAAAATAAAACAAAGCACAAGTAAAAGACACAATATCTTTGTTAACCCAGTTCGGCGCTTAAACAAGCCCTAGTCTGGGGGATACCAATCCAGGAGAGAAATCCACTATGATAGTTCTAATCCTAAGCTCTCAGCAAACAACCATGTTTACACTTATGACTTAGACCCTATCTTATGAAACTTCAACTTATGAACTCCTAAGTTTGAGAACCCTTCTCACCTCCTACTCAAACACTTTCAAAAATAAACTCTCTCCGTACTTAAAAGCTTAGGAGAAGTACAACACAAATACAAATCAAACTATGTCCTAATCTTGTATATGAGTAACAAGATAGGCTCACAACAGAAACACTTGACAACCCTAGAAATGTTTTTCTTAGCACAATACAAAACACACACGTAACCCTAACTAGGTTTACAATGTAGCTTAAATACAAAGTCTAAAGATGGGCCTTAGCACATGTTGGGCTTCAAGTCTTCAGCAACAAAATCCAGGTCACATAAACACAAGGTATCATGAGTATTCTTAGTCATAAAAGAAGATACGATAGAGCAATAAAAGCTTGAGATACTTTGACCATGCATACGAGCTAGGAGCCTGGAATAAAGGCGTGGATTCCAAAAATAAACAACAGCGCATTAAAGAGGCGCGCTTTCAGCATATCCTGAATTAGTATCCGGATGTATAAACATTGTGTCCAACATTGTAGCAACACATTGTTTTACCAAAAAGCAGCCAACACACAAACAGTAACAATCTCCCCCTTTGGCGAAATTTTTGGCTAAAACAAATTGGGATCATACAGACAAGCCAATGTAATACTTAGTACATAAGTCCTTAGATCAACTCAAGCACACAAATCATAAGGCAGTTATGTAGTAGAAAATATTCAATGGATTTTATCAGAGGCAAAAATATCAGCAGAAGCTAAACAACCAATTCTTGACCTAGATCCATTCATACATAGCAGACCACAGACAATGTTTCAACATTATTCAAAGCATTGAGAATGCTCCCCCTCAATCTTATCACATCATCAGTATGAGGTTAGGTTTACTCCCCCTCAATGCAACCTGGGTACCTGATGTTTCAACATCCCATCCAACATGCATTCATACAGACAAACAGAGATAGACATATAAGCATAAGCAAACACAGATATCACTCCCCCTTTTTAGTCACAAAATTTGCCATAGAGGGCATAGGATAAATAGCCAAAAGTACCAGGTGTCACAGCAGATAAAAAAACAATACCAATTATCCAGGGCTGAGCCCATAATAACAACCCAGAAGTCAGGAATGAAAAAGAACAGGAATGGAAAATAACAGGACAAAAAACATAAGGAGCAACAATCTAGTCTTCAGAACTGCTTGCATTGGATTCTCTAGCCTCCTCATCTTCTGCCTTAGCATCAGTAGCTGCATCAGCATGTTCATCATCAGTCCCACCAACCACATCTGTTGCAGCATCTTTACCACCACTAGCCTGTGCAGTGTCAACCCCTTCCTTAGGACCAGCTGCAGCATTCTGCTCATCCTGCTCCAGAGCCTGAATCATAAGTTCAAACTGAACCTTTTTCTCATCCATCACAGTGATGGTCTCTCTAAGTGCAGCCACAATCTCCTGCCTAGTCATGACAACTGCAGGTGCTGCAGACCCAGATGCTCCAACAATGTCTGGAACATGATGTTTCCCAAATAGCTTGTAGTGTAGAGATAGAGGAGATTCCCTCTTCTTAGGAACATCAGATGCATTCTTGACCTGAGGAACTTGTTCCAAGATGATATCACAAAGCAGCGTAGGAAAAGCAATAGGAAGCTTCACAACAGAGCTCTTGGCATGCTTCACAGTTTGCTCAAAAATGTAGTCTCCAAAATTAGTTTTGTGACCTGTCCCAATGAGATATATCATTTTACCAAGCACACTAGCCACATCAGAGGAGTGGGTTGTAGGAACCCAGTTGTAAGCACCAATCCTGTTAAGAATAACATACTTAACAGAGAGCTTTCCAGCAGAGATCTTCCCCTTTTTAGGCCAAACCTTCACTTGATTTGCAGTTATCACCTTGCAAATCTCATTCTCAGAAACAGTAGGATTAGTACAGTCAGTAGCAGCAATACCCAGATAGTTGTTGATTACCTCAGGAGAGAATTTCATCCTTTCTCCTCTCACCCAAACAGTCTGAAATTCTGAACTAGCTGGATCATCACAGTCTTCAGGGATGTTCACCAGAAATTCTTTGACAAGTTGTTCATAGCAGTCACCCATCTCAGTTACAGTCTTCAACAACCCAGCATTTCTGATTAAGTCAATTACCTCAGTCATCTTCAAAGCATCATCACCTAAGTCTCTTTCCAAGGCCAATCTCCTGTGAAATATGAACTTCCATCTATGGCCATAAGCAGGATTGTGGAAGGAGATTTTATCAGTTGGCACATCTTTGACAACAGTGGGAATCCTCTTTGTAGCAGACTTCTTCACACTAGAGTATGTAACTTGGATGTTTGGCACATCCTCAGAAGCATCCTCATCAGAATCACTGGAGGCAGTAGCCTTTCTCTTCTTTCCCTTAGAAACAGACACCTTGGGAGTAACCTTACTCCAACCCTTCTTGGGACCAATCATTACACTTTTTCCTGCACTCTTCTTTGCAGCTTTGGGTGTTTCAGACACACTAGGAACAAGTTTACCTTTACTACTTCTCAGTCTTTTACCAATACCAAAGGCTTGTGAAATAGGAATTTCATCTTCCAACTCATCTATCTCAATCACAGTAGTTTCAACCTCTTGGTGAACAGAGGTTTCCTCTGGGTCAGTCTCAATTTCAACAGTCTTCTGGGGAGTAACTTGCTTAGCAGCATTGCTCACAGAATGAGCGGACAAGTTTTCATTCTCATTGGCTGTGTGAAAGCCAGAATCATTTTCAGTAACAGCAGGAGCCATAGTTGGCCGAACATTTGGTTGGCCCAAGGATGTTCCAACATCCGGTCCAACATCCTCTACACCAGCAGGAATCTCAAGGGTTTCATGAATAGTAGCACCCCCTTTTTCAACAGCATTCTTGACAGCAGAGTCAACATCCATTTTGTCTATAGCAGAATTTAAGGCATCTAACCCTATGTTTTCATGAGATTTTAAAGTTTCAACAGCAATACCTTTTTCAGGATCTGAAGAGACAACCTTGTCAGAAGGTTTCAGTGATGCTTCAACATTGAGATTCGCCTGCACTTGATTTGAAGCTTCAACATTCACCTTTGCATTGAGGTTGAAAGGATCATCCTTCGTGTGCAAATCGTGCATATTCAGGTTGATTTTGCATTGACCCTTTTTCGGTTTGGTAAAGAACTTCGATCCAGGGTTGGAAAAAGCCTATTTCTTTGTTTTCTTTGGAGTAGATTTGGTAGGAGTTGCATGCGTTAGTTCTTCAGGTAAAACAGTGGTAATGGGTTTGACATTCAAGGGAGCATTGGTTGTAGAGGTTGGAGAGGCAGGGTTTTGATCTTGATCATTGACGGAGGTGGTGTTTTTGGCGGAAGACATGGTGGTTATGTGGTGAGGTTTGTGTTTGACGGGATAATGAGGGTGTGAGAGAATAAGGACGGCAAGAATAGGATTGGTGTTGTGAGAAGTTGAGAGAGTGTGAAATAATGAGAAAGGGCTATGTAACGTGTAATAGGTAGTTTTTAAAAGGAAAAAAAGTTATTTGATATGATTTACCTAGGAAATCAAGCAACCAAATATGGGAGAGACAAATAGCGGTTGCGCGCTGCTCCTTCCTTAATTGTTATAACTCCTCATGCAGACAAATTCCCAACTTGCCCCTTAAATTTTCAAATTGTTTTGCATCCAAGGCCTTGGTGAAGATATCAGCAATTTGTTCTTCTGTGTTCACATGATCCAACACTATAATTTTGTCTTCAATTAAATCTCTAATGAAATGATGACGGATGTCAATATGTTTAGTTCTACTGTGTTGAATGGGATTCTTGGATATGTTTATGGCACTAAGATTGTCACAGAACAATGTTAGAACATCCTGTTCAACATTGTATTCCTGGAGCATCTGTTTCATCCACAACAGCTGAGAACATGAACTTCCTGCTGCTATATATTCAGCTTCTGCAGTGGATAGAGCCACACTATTTTGCTTCTTACTAAACCAAGAGATCAGGTTGTTACCAAGGAAGAAGCAACCACCAGAGGTGCTTTTTCTATCACAATAACCAATCAGCTTTGAGTCTTCACCATGTGTATACAATATCCCATAGTCACTTGTCCCATTCACATACTTCAGTATTCTCTTGACCTGAGCTAGATGGCTAACTTTTGGATCAGCCTGATATCTAGCACAAACCCCAACAGCAAATGTGATGTCAGGTCTACTAGCTGTTAGGTACAGTAGGCTTCCAATCATACTCCTGTACCGACTTTGATCAACAGATATTCCACCTTCATCCTTGCTTAGTTTCAAATGTGTAGGTGCATATGTTCTCTTATGTGTAGCACTGTCAAGCCCAAACTTCTTCACTATATTCTTAGCATATTTGCTTTGTGAGATGAATATAGTGTCTTCCATTTGTTTGACTTGTAAACCAAGGAAGTATGTTAACTCACCCACCAGACTCATTTCAAACTCTGACTGCATTTGAGATATGAAATGTTGGACCATCTGATTCGACATCCCACCAAAGACTATGTCATCCACATAAATCTGAGCTATCATAAGCTTACCTTCCTCTTCCTTCACAAATAGGGTTTTATCATAACCACCCTTTCTATATCCATGTGTTACTAGAAATTGAGTCAACCTTTCATACCAAGCCCTAGGTGCTTGCTTTAAGCCATATAGAGCCTTTTTGAGTTTGTACACATGATCAGGGTAATTTGCTTCTACAAATCCCTTGGGCTGTTCCACATACACCTTTTCTTGTAGGTATCCATTCAAGAAGGCACTCTTTACATCCATTTGAAATAGCTTGAATTTAAGAATGCAAGCAACTCCCAGTAACAATCTCACTACCTCCAACCTTGCCACAGGGGCAAAGGTTTCTTCAAAGTCAAGTCCTTCCACTTGAGTATATCCTTGAGCCACTAACATGGCCTTGTTTCTGGTAACCACTCCCTTTTCATCAGACTTGTTTTTATATACCCATTTTGTACCAATTACATTTACCCCTGCAGGTCTGGGAACAAGATCCCAAACATCACTCCTTTTAAACTGATTAAGCTCTTCTTGCATAGCTTCTATCCAGCATTCATCAGTGAGTGCTTCTTTGACATTCTTTGGTTCAAGTAAGGATACAAAACAAGAATTGCTAATTACCTCATTTGATCTTCTGGTAGTGATTCCAGTCTGAGGATCACCTATGATAAGGTCTTGAGGATGATTCTTTTGAACCCTGACAGAAGGTCCTCTGTTGTTAGTTGAGGTGCTTCTATCAACAGTTTCTTCACCAGCATCAGCTTTAACTACTGCATCAGTTTCAGTTTCTAGTGATGCTTCAACATCCTGTTCAACATCTGCACTTCTTTCTTCATACTGGTCATCTATCACCACATTGATTGACTCCATCAAGACTTGAGTCTTAGAATTGTAGACTCTGTAGGCCTTGCTATTTGTTGAGTACCCAAGGAAGATTCCTTCATCACTTTTAGGATCCATTTTTCTTCTTTGTTCTCTGTCAGTCAGAATGTAACATTTGCTCCCAAACACATGGAAATGTTTCAAAGTTGGCTTTCTCTCTTTCCACATCTCATAGAGAGTACATGATGTTCCTTTCCTCAAGGTCACTCTGTTATGGACATAACATGCAGTGTTCATTGCTTCAGCCCAAAAATGATATGGAAGTTTCTTGGCATGAAGCATAGCTCTAGCTGACTCTTGTATTGTTCTATTTTTCCTTTCAACTACTCCATTCTGTTGAGGAGTAATTGGTGATGAGAACTCTTGTTTGATTCCTTCAGATTCACAAAATTCAGCAACCTTGACATTTTCAAACTCCCTACCATGGTCACTTCTTATTCTTACTATTCCTGTGTCTTTTTCCCTCTGAAGTTGTAAGCAGAGATTCTTTAGAGCTTCATAACTGTCTGACTTTTCTCTTATAAAATTTATCCAGGTGAACCTTGAATAATCATCAACAACCACCAAGGCGTATCTTCTACCTCCTATGCTTTCAACCTGCATAGGTCCCATGAGATCAATATGTAGGAGTTCAAGAACCATGGATGTTACCTGATGTTCCAACTTCTGATGAGACATCCTGGTCTGCTTTCCTATTTGACAGTCACCACATATCTTTCCTTCCTCAATACTCAAGTTTGGCAGTCCTCTTATGGCTCCAGCATTGATAGCTTTCTTCATACCTCTAAAGTGCAGGTGTCCCAACTTTTGGTGCCACAGCTTGACTTCATCTTCCTTACTCATAAGACAGGTTGAGAGGCTCATTTGATCATCAGGAGATGACCACAGATAACAATTGTCCTTGGATCTCCTCCCCTTCATTAGAACTTTGTTATGATCATCAGTTACTTCACATTCAACTTGAGTGAAATTCACCTTCAACCCTTGGTCACATAACTGACTAATGCTGATCAGATTAACAGTTAGTCCTTTCACCAACAAAACATTATCAAGTCTAGGTAGGCCTTCCTTTTTGAGCTTCCCTATTCCAACAATCTGTCCTTTAGCACCATCTCCAAAAGTGACATAACTGGTTGCAAATGGTTTGATTTCTTCAAGGTATTCACTAGCACCTGTCATATGCCTAGAACATCCACTGTCAGAGTACCAGCAATCCTTGGATGATGCTCTTAGAGCAATGTGAGCTATTAAGGCAGTAACCTCCTTGTCCTTTGGCTTCTATGTCTTAGTATTTTGCTGACCTCTTTCTTCCTTCTCTTGATGATACCACTTAGGATAGCCATATAATTGAAAACAGTAGGGTCTGATGTGACCTATCTTACCACAATGATGACAAACCCATCTTCTAGGTCTTCTTCTGGGTGAAGAACCATGATGTTGAGCAGGACGCTTCAACATCTGAGTACCAGTTGTGGGATTGTATTCACTCTCAACAGGTACAAACTTCTCAACCTTCTTGGCTTGATTGTTGTTCAGATTTCTGTAGTCAAAACCAATGCCTTTCCCTTTTCTTTGTTCTTGAGTGTCCAAGATTTCATCAAGCACTTCTGTCCCTGTATTCAACATTCTTACTTGTTTGAGGTTATTCTCCAGTTGAGAGTTTAGGAGAGTCACTTCATCTGTTAGCTCAGTGATCTTCTTGAGTCCTTCATCTCTTTCTGCCATGAGTTGATTGATGGTTTTCTTCTGTTTGTGCAATGTCTTGCAGATTTCCACATCCTTCTCATACAGCTCTTTGTAGGTAGCAAGAAGATCTTCATAGGATAGATCTCCATCTTCAGACTCAGCATCTGAGGTACAGACACCAGTTAGAGCAGTTACATGTCTAGCTGACTCACTTTCTCCTTCAGAGTTACTTTCATCTAACCAAGACACCACCAGACTTTTCTTCTGTTTCTTGAGGTAAGTGGCACACTCAGTTCTGATGTGTCCAAAACCCTCACATTCATGACACTGAACACCTTTAGATTGAGATGACTTCTCATCCCCCTTGTTTCTCTTGAACTTATCTGACTGGGTGTTGATGTTGAATCGGATGTTTTGCCCATTTGGCCTTTGTCTCCCATCAGCTTGCTTCCAAGCTTGTTTGAATTTTCTCCCAATCATAGCCAGTGCTTCAGCAAAACCATCATCTTCATCTGCTTCTTCCAGAGGCTCATTATCATCTGTGTTGGACATGAAGGCAATGCTCTTACCTTTCTTTTCTCCTCTTTCATTTATAGCCAGCTCAAAGGTTTCCAAAGAACCAATCAGTTCATCAACTTTCATGTTGTTGATGTCTTGAGCTTCCTCTATAGCAGTTACTTTCATGTCAAACCTCTTTGGTAGAGATCTGAGAATCTTTCTTACCAGCTTTGCATCTGTCATCTTCTCACCCAGCACATCAAAAGAATTTGCCATGTCAAGAATGAACAATTTCCTCTTCCTTCATTTTCAGACCTTCAAACTTTGTGGTAAGTAATTGGAGTCTAGACATTTTTACCTTTGAAGTACCTTCATGTACTGTTTCTAGAATGTCACAAGCTTCCTTTGCCACAACACATTTTTTAATGAGTCTGAACATACTTCTATCTACTCCATTGAAGAGGGCATTGATAGCCTTTGAGTTGTAGGTAGACAGATCCTGTTCCTCCTTGCTCCAATCAAGTTCTGGCTTCAGTACTCCTATTTTATTGCCATCTTTGTCAGTGATTACTGGATGCTCCCACCCTGTTAAGACAGCCCTCCAGACTTGAGAGTCAATAGACTTCAGAAAAGCAGCCATTCTTGACTTCCAGTTGTCATAGTTCCCATCTTCAAGTAGTGGGCGTCGGTTGACAAATCCTCCATCCTTCTCCATAGTATCAGGAATTAGTTTCCCTAGATCTCACCCTAGTAACAGGCAGGGTGCCTGCTCTGATGCCAATTGAAATTCCACCAGTCAGAAGTAGGATGTTTGATACAATGTTCCAACGTTAGAGATGTTGAATGCAATGTTGGAACATTCACAGACAGACAAGAATATATGAAAATAAAACAAAGCACAAGTAAAAGACACAATATCTTTGTTAACCCAGTTCGGCGCTTAAACAAGCCTTAGTCTGGGGGATACCAATCCAGGAGAGAAATCCACTATGATAGTTCTAATCCTAAGCTCTCAGCAAACAACCATGTTTACACTTATGACTTAGACCCTATCTTATGAAACTTCAACTTAGGAACTCCTAAGTTTGAGAACCCTTCTCACCTCCTACTCAACCACTTGCCAAGTGATTGTAACTGACACAACTATAGAGATTTGAAACACTTTCAAAAATAAACTCTTTCCATACTTAAAAGCTTAGGAGAAGTACAACACAAATACAAATCAAACTATGTCATAATCTTGTATATGAGTAACAAGATAGGCTCACAACAGAAACATTTGACAACCCTAGAAATGTTTTTCTTAGCACAATACAAAACACACACGTAACCCTAACTAGGTTTACAATGTAGCTTAAATACAAAGTCTAAAGATGGGCCTTAGCACATGTTGGGCTTCAAGTCTTCAGCAACAAAATCCAGGTCACATAAACACAAGGTATCATGAGTATCCTTAGTCATAAAAGAAGATACGATAGAGCAATAAAAGCTTGAGATACTTTGACCATGCATACGAGCTAGGAGCCTGGAATAAAGGCGTGGATTCCGAAAATAAACAACAGCGCATTAAAGAGGCGCGCTTTCAGCATATCCTGAATTAGTATCCGGATGTTGAAACACTGTGTCCAACATTGTAGCAACACATTGTTTTACCAAAAAGCAGCCAACACACAAACACTAACAATAACAAACTCAGTTGGAGACACAGTCCTAGAAAACCTATGCACTCGTACCTAAAGGCTTAGAGTGTTGCACAATCTAACTCCTAGCTTCAAAGCTTTGGAGAAAGAACACTAGAGATTACAACTCTATTAAACTCAGTCCTTACTTGTATCAAAACATGATCCAAGTGAAGGCTCACAAAGAACAACTAAAGAACTAAAACCTAAGACTCGATTTGTAGAATTAGCTTCTTGATTTCACACACATAATAATGTCTTCAGTCTTCCTTTATATAGAACAAGCTTCATGGGCTTTGACGAGTTGGCCTTCAATAAATTTGCCTTGAGATTTATTTGATCATAATCTTTTAATTGTTTGTTTCAAATCTTTTTTATCAAAGTCGGCCAATAAAATAAAGCAGAACCATGAAAGATTATCTTGTTCCTTGGCGCGCAAGCTGGCATTATTTTATTTGAAAAACAAATCTTTTCAAAAGATCACGCGTAAAACAATGAAAGGCGCGTCCAGCTAGAGCGTCCAAATGTGAATCCTGATGTGCTATACATCATGCTCCACATCATCATGGAATTAGGCTTATTTTACCAAATGAAGCCGACACCCTAAAATCCTCAACACTCTACATAGGACATAACCATTTTCCTCCTCTTCTCTAAATCTAGGTGTGGATGAAATTTCTAAACAACCCACAAGGAAAATAAAGAAAGAAAAAAAGTTTATTGGAAAACTGATTCTCAGCAAAGATGAAAATAGAAATTGTAACAAGTGGGGATCATGAAATGACCATTGAGAGAGAGACAATAGGGAGAGAGAGAGAGATTAAAATAAACATAATAAAAAATTATATAATGTAGGTAGTCCATTAATAGATTGTAACAATCTAAGGGATGATATTACTTGCTCACCATGGGAGACCTACATATCTTTCCCACATTAGAAGGAGCCTTATTATTATTATTATTATTATTATTATAACTCTTTAAGATACATCCTCAATTCTTAGTTATTATATACAAAAGTGAGTAAAGGTTTTTTTACGTATTTCCTCTCCCTTTTGTAATGAAGGAGTTGGGCACCCTTCTTTACTATTGTCAAAGAATACAACTATCAATTTTAGTTTGAGATTCAACATTCAATTTTAGTTTTTATGAAAAAATAAAAATCCACTTATAATTTTCACCGTAAGATTTTAATCTAACTATCATTGATGTGGTGACAGTATGAATATACACATTAATTTTGAATCCATGTTTGTAAGATTTGGGTACCCTTCTTAAATGGATTCATAGTCGATATAGTTTATATTAGACATATATCTTGTATTAATCCATCTCATATATGCATTTTTCGGATTTGGATTCTAGGCAGACTGCATGCAGTCACTACATTGGGACCGTCCAATTAAGATTTAACGGTTTATATTTTATAAATGATTTTAATTGTTTATAAATAGAAAAGTTGTACTTAATTTTTGGAACGTTTAATCTTAATCTCACAGTGATTATTAGATCGACTGCACTGCAGTCACTATTACTCTAAGTGCACTTAACCAAGTCCGCATTTTTCACTTCTAAACATTAACTATATAATATATAGGGGATATTCACCTATACAGGCAAATATTATTACTCTATATTATTTTTAGATGTATTATTATTCTATATTTGTTTCTTATTATTTGTCGCTTTTGTAAAATGAAATTATATATTTCTATTCTATTTATATGTTATTTTTAAAATCCTAAAGCAACATTTGTTATTGTTTTATCAACAAGATCCTTAAGTATTTATTGCAAGAGAGCAAAAATAATAAAATGAAATATTAAATAATCAAAGATATTATAGGAGTTTTCCAAGGGGTACAACCATGCATGACTCTTAAGACCATCATCACACATGCGCGCCGCTGCTGTTCAGGCGACTCTAATCGGGTTGGAGCTAGAGGTCTTGGGTTCAATCCTCAACTCTATTTTAAACCAAATAGAAAGATATTATAGGAAAAGGAGAAAAAATGGTATTCAACTAACAAAATTAGTTAATTTTAAAACAAATACCAATATCAAAAATATGTCGGAGAGACTAGCGAACATTTGATCCTCTATGTCTATTTTAAGTTTTGAGTTGGTCTATTATTGTGTTTAGAAAGTTTTAAGTTGGTCTCTTATATTACTAATGTTACAATAACTTAATCCTTTTTGTCAAATTTCTTTGTAAATCGTCCACATGAATAATTTATGGGAGAATGTCACGTGAAAGTTTCAGAAGGAATCGACTCAAAATTTGATAGAAATGACAAATCTATACCGACACTAGTAACATAAAGAGTCAACTTAAAAGTTTTTAAATGTAAATGACTAACTTGAGACCTAAATTAAACATAAAGGATCAAATATGAAATTAAATCTTATTCTTATTATTATTATTATTATTATTATTATTATTATTCTTCTTCTTCTTATTATTATTATTATTATTATTATTATTATTATTATTATTATTATTATTATTATTATTATTATTATTATTATTATTATTATTATTATTATTATTATCATTATTATTATTATTAATATTATGCTTACAAGTGCTCCAAGGGTATAAAAAATGGTACCTAATATTTGTAGAAGAGATCATTTTTCTACATAATTTTTTTTACTTTAGTTTCCTTTTTTCTTTCTTTAATTAGTGCCTCTGAGACAGTAATTAGTATGACTCATATTATTATTATTATTATTATTATTATTATTATTATTATTATTATTATTTTCTTTAACAAATTAAAAATCAAGGATATTATGAAAAGTCGTTCAAGTAATGTATTTATGTAAAATGTGAAATTTTTGTAGGCGGATATAGTTTTGCGTGGATACGCCGGTTGGAATTCAAGACGAGCTCTGCAATATGTGGATAAAATTTTTCCAAAGGTATTGAGAATATGACTGACCTCTTTAGATTTTTTTTTTTTTTTTTGAAAGTTCTTTTGATTTAAACTTACTCCCGAATTTTCATGACAAAAGTAATTTACCCTTAGTGTAATTTCTAATTTAGGACGTGTTTTATCCAGTAAAAATATTGGTGTGGATAAAACAACTCTAGTTATATCGTGTTTGATTTTAAGTCTTTCTAGAATGTAATTAAGGATTGGAAAAAATTTAAAATTGTGTCCATCACTAAATTGCAAAACAACTTTTTGCCATAAGTACACACTTCTGCATCCTATGATGAATGCATATCAAAGCACTTTGAATATATGAGAGGTTAAAGAGTTAACAGATTACTCTTAATGTCAATCGTAATCATTCAATCTCTTGATATGAAAAAGACAATGTTCTTAATTTTTTATTGAGAGTTTACTTAAATCATTTTGTAAATCAACTAAATTTGTCTGGAAGTCTATTTAAATTGATATTTCAATTGAACATTCTCTCTTAGAGATTTATCAAATTCTAGACCACTTTGTATGATACAAACTCGTAGATTTTGTAACAAAATTCCCTCTAGTTCTTATTTGAAGAAAAAATTCATTTTTTTTCTAAACTTATTGAATAATCAATGTATTTGATTTATAATATAGACTAAATATATTAGTTATTTAATGAATTTTAATTTATTTTTGAAAAATGCTAAATAGTGCACCTGATGCACTAGTTTAGCACATAAATAAGGAAATTGTGTCTTGAAATTCGTGTATTCAATACGTTGAAAATGTAAAAGTTACTTTTATCAACATCAATTTCATATTTTATTTCTATTTTTAGTATGCTTAACAAGTGCATCCGGTGCACTATTTAGGATGGTCTATTTTTTTTTTCATATAAAATAAGTACTAAAGAGAGTGTTTTTATTTTGTTGACAAAGACTTACCCTAGTACTGTCATTTTTAATACAGAATGCCATTCAGCAACCATCGTTGGTAATTGTGTACTTCGGTGATAATGATTAGGACAAGGCTTGTGTAACGTTTACGCGGGAAAGGCAGCCAGCCTTTGGTCTGTCTACGGCCGTTCGATCAATCGTGCGTTTCAAATAATTACACGTGTCACTTTTCTTTTGTTTTTACAAAAATCATAAAATAGAAACAGAATATATGGAGCATATTCCTTCACCGCCTTCTTTTGTGCCCGACCCATATCTTTTCTGGTCCGACCCGTTTCTAACAATCTTCCGGTTGTCTCTCTCCGCCGCCGTTCACTGTTGATCTGATCGCATCTGACCGCCGACGTAACCAGTAAACCTCTGCCGACCAACCGCTCCGTCGACCGGAATCAAAGATTTACAACACTTTTGCCGCTCTGTTGTTCTGAATCGGTGCCGAAATGATGCCGTATCAAGTACCACCACGACGGGGGGTGCAAGGAACTGAAGGAAGCTCGATAGGGTTGGAAGAGGGAGGAGATGTTACAGCTTTGGAAGAAGACGACAGCTACAACATTTTCTGAGTTTCAATTTTTATTCAGTGTTTTTTAAAAAATAAAGATCAGGACACGTGGCAGAATATTGTATACACGATTTATTGGACGGATATTAATGGTCTAATGGCAGCCTGACTTTGGTGCCATAAAGTCACCTAAGTCAAATCCGTAATGATTATATTCCTCCACATTCAAGTGGCTGATATTTTTATTTAAAGTTATTATGTATTTTATTTGTAATATAACTTATTAATTATATTTTTATATGTTTTAGGAAGTTAGTATATTTTAATAGGAAGTTAGTATTGAAAGGTAGTTATTGGTAGTTATTTGTGTATTCTATTTAAATGTTGTACAATGTGAATGTAGAGATAAGAAATGATTCATAAAGAATTCTAGTCTTTCCCCCTTTCTATGGAGACATGTTCCTTCTCGAAGTGGAACAACTATAATTTCTAGCCTTCCCATCTTTCTTAGGAGACCTATTCCTTCTCGAATTGGAATACTTAACCCTATAATTTATCACTTTCTATCATTGGTGCTTTCATTTCGATCTCACTCTCGCTAATTGAAGTAAAAAAAAAAATGGAGTTTTCTATTTTTGACGGAGAAGAAGATGCATATTGGTGGATCCTTTTTACTGAAAAATATTTCAAAACAAAAGGAACATCAGAGGCGGGGAAAATGATGGTTGATGGGTTAGCCATGGATGGTTGTGCTCTCAAATGGTAGCTATGGTGGTCTCACCGTCACCCGAAGTCTAATAATTGGGATACATTTACCACTGCCTTTTTATGGCGTTTCAAGCATGAATGGCGGCATCTTTTGCCGGCATTAGATGAGAATATGGAGGAAGTGTATGAATCATTGAAGTGTATAGAGAAGTCTTCCATCCTTGACGATTCTGTTGTTACTCATGTCGCTACTATTGTTGGTGACCAACACGAACTAAATCCTCCACCATTTTCAACGCAGGAGGGGAACCACTTGCTTTCTTGCAAGCCATCTCCACATCACCCTAAAATTACAAATTTTGTAACCACCATAACTCCCATGATCAAACCCCAATCAATTGGAAGAGGTTTTTCCAATGCTAAAAAAAATCATGATTCCACCATGGAAACCACGAGACAAAGTTTATTCCGCAAACCATGTGAATGCCGTAAAACAAAAGACTTCTTATCATTGGCAGATAGTTTGGCTTTGGAAAATTGTATGTCTAACGTCTGCAACACAAAGGAAAAGCTCTTCATGTGTGCTGCCTTGTAAAAAGTCAAGCAACAGAAACATGATATGTTGTGAGCCAAGGAGAAGGTCCTTAGATTTCAAGCAATGGGACCCAGGGAAATTCGTCCCATCAAAAATATAATTCTCCAACCTTGAGGACAAGGTTGTTGTGGACGAATGGAGTAATGATATGATTATTTAAAATTATTATGTATTTTATTTGTAATATAACTTATTAATTATATTTTTATATGTTTTAGGAAGTTAGTATATTTTAATAGGAAGTTAGTATTGAAAGGTAGTTATTGGTAGTTATTTGTGTATTCTATTTAAATGTTGTACAATGTGAATGTAGAGATAAGAAATGATTTATAAAGAATTCTAGTCTTTCCCCCTTTCTATGGAGACATGTTCCTTCTCGAAGTGGAACAACTATAATTTCTAGCCTTCCCATCTTTCTTAGGAGACCTATTCCTTCTCGAATTGGAATACTTAACCCTATAATTTATCACTTTCTATCATTGGTGCTTTCATTTCGATCTCACTCTCGCTAATTGAAGTAAAAAAAATAAATGGAGTTTTCTATTTTTGACGGAGAAGAAGATGCATATTGGTGGATCCTTTTTACTGAAAAATATTTCAAAACAAAAGGAACATCAGAGGCGGGGAAAATGATGGTTGATGGGTTAGCCATGGATGGTTGTGCTCTCAAATGGTGGCTATGGTGGTCTCACCGTCACCCGAAGTCTAATTGGGATACATTTACCACTGCCTTTTTATGGCGTTTCAAGCATGAATGGCGGCATCTTTTGCCGGCATTAGATGAGAATATGGAGGAAGTGTATGAATCATTGAAGTGTATAGAGAAGTCTTCCATCCTTGACGATTCTGTTGTTACTCATGTCGCTACTATTGTTGGTGACCAACACAAACTAAATCCTCCACCATTTTCAACGCAGGAGGGGAACCACTTGCTTTCTTGCAAGCCATCTCCACATCACCCTAAAATTACAAATTTTGTAACCACCATAACTCCCATGATCAAACCCCAATCAATTGGAAGAGGTTTTTCCAATGCTAAAAAAATCATGATTCCACCATGGAAACCACGAGACAAAGTTTATTCCGCAAACCATGTGAATGCCTTAAAACAAAAGACTTCTTATCATTGGCAGATAGTTTGGCTTTGGAAAATTGTATGTCTAACGTCTGCAACACAAAGGAAAAGCTCTTCATGTGTGTTGCCTTGTAAAAAGTCAAGCAACAGAAACATGATATGTTGTGAGCCAAGGAGAAGGTCCTTAGATTTCAAGCAATGGGACCCAGGGAAATTCGTCCCATCAAAAATATAATTCTCCAACCTTGAGAACAAGGTTGTTGTGGACGAATGGAGTAATGATATGATTATTTAAAATTATTATGTATTTTATTTGTAATATAACTTATTAATTATATTTTTATATGTTTTAGGAAGTTAGTATATTTTAATAGGAAGTTAGTATTGAAAGGTAGTTATTGGTAGTTATTTGTGTATTCTATTTAAATGTTGTACAATGTGAATGTAGAGATAAGAAATGATTCATAAAGAATTCTAGTCTTTCCCCCTTTCTATGGAGACATGTTCCTTCTCGAAGTGGAACAACTATAATTTCTAGCCTTCCCATCTTTCTTAGGAGACATATTCCTTCTCGAATTGGAATACTTAACCTTATAATTTATCACTTTCTATCAGTGGCCTTGGTCCTCGTGTACCATTGGGGGAATACATAGAAAATGTGAGGAAGATTGCTATCCATATAATGGTACTCCCCCTCCCTCTGTCCCATAATAATTGTTATAAGGAAAATGCCAATTAGTGCCCCCGGGACACTGATTAAGGATACTAATTATAGAATAAAAATCTGAGAATTTGTGTAACTAATATATTTAAAATATGAATAATGTTGTTTTCGAGGCAAAAATTACTACTTTTGGCTCCTTAACTAGTACTCCGGGGACACTAGTTAGCATGATCCTTGTTATAATTGTAAGAAAATTTGTACATAAATAATTATCATTTTAATTTTCAAAGTCATATTATAATTACTTTTTTTTAATTATATCTCTAATTGATATTTCTTCCACCATAAGTGTCATTGTTTGATCATATATACTATTTATATAATCTACATTTATTATATTTTTTTGACTAATATATAAAGATAAATCTTAGCATATAAATGTTCGTTTTATCTCAAGGCATATTTTCTAAAGATCAAATTTTTTATAATTTTTATTATATACAACTACATATATTAATGGTCAAAGTTATGTATCGGTATTTGTACGGAATGATTAACTATGAAACTTATTTTGGATGGAGGGAGTATCATGTGCATCATTCTCAAAGTTATTGTTTTTAATTTTGCTTTTATAATGAAATGAATTAAGTTTGTTATTGTAAAATAAAATATTTTGTTTTTATTATTATAATGATAATTAACCAATAATTAATGAGGTAAAATTGTTATTATCTTTCTTTGATTTACAAATTATCTTTAATATATGTGAAAATGATCAACTATGGCAATTTTTTTATCGTAAAAAAGTAAAAACTATGACAATTTTTGTGGGACGGAGGGGGTATAAGAGTATTGTTATTTTGAGTTCATATTTCAACTACACTAGTTAACTTGATAAATTTTGAAGAATTGCTCCACACTTCATGATTTTTTTTTTATTAAATATTTATGAAATTAAATTATTTTTTTAAAAAAAAATTTCAAATTTCATCTCATATTTTTGAATGTGAAGCTTATTAGTTTAACCAGTGTTTTAAAAATCGGACCCGCTATCAAAACAATGAGAGTACTGGTTCATTGGACGAACCAATAGGTCACTGGTCGAACCGCGTAACTAAACTGGATAAAATCGGATAACTCGGTTGAATAAACCAACCTCAATAACAAAACTATATAGTTATGAAACCGGTGGAATCAGATGACTAGTTCTCGAAAAAAATCTTGACAAAAAAAAATTGAAAAATTGAAAAAATCATAATTTTAAAAGTTCACTCATTAAATTTAGATTCTAAACATAGTCATGACATGCAATTTAGTCTAATAGTGAGGGGTTTAGTAGTATGTACGAGATCTTAAATTTGATCATAAACTCTATTTTACACCAAAAAAAAAAAAAAGAGTTAAATTAAATCAACACAACGCAAAAAATAAACAAAATCTACGGTCTATTGAAAAAAATAAATTAAAAGTAATTGTGCTCTTAAAAAAGATTCAAATTAATGATGAAGCTTGTTTTCATAGATGAGATGGCGCGGGTCTCTTCTAGCTTAACCAAGGTCCTGGGTTCGATCCCTGGCTTGGGCATGCAGCAGTGTTAAAACACTTAGGGAGAGTTTGCCACCCATTTGGGTCCCACAAGGCTCGAGGAATTAGTCTCTGCAGTTGCGTGCAGAGGATACCCGGTTTACACACAAAAAATAAAAAATGTATGTATTATATATAATCACAAATGACTATTGTAGCATAGTGGTAATGTGTCTTACTTTGCATCCAAATGTCAAATGTTCAATACTCACAGGTTCGTCGGTTTTCTCTGGTTTATACCGGTTCAGTCCGGTTTGATAACATGGGCGGTCTGATGATCATACCAGACTTGTTACCCCTCCGATTTCCGATTCAACCGGTTGGATTGGGCGGTCCAGTAATGCTATTTAGTAAGAAATATTCATATATGAAAGAGAAGAATCCATAAAATTAGGGAATTTGACCAATTAAATATTGGCTAACCATACATGGGAGACAGTGATTATAATTTGACCAATTAAATATTGCAACCTAAGATTCTTCTCTTTCTTGCATAAAAAAATTCTTACTAAATAGCATTTTCCTCATTGTATATATTGTTAGTATGTTATATATTTAGTTACAGAATAATTATATAGTCCCTAATGTTAAAACTTTTCTCTCTCATCAATAATTTCACTCTCCCTTCTCTCTACACTCAAACCCTACCGCCGATGTACCCTTCCCCAACAATCCAAACCGCGCCGCCGTGATGTAGCCTCTGGTAATGGTGGTGCGACGAGCATGTAGGCTCCGTATCACCACGTTTTTTCCCATCCTCTGTTTCCGTCCCATCTTCGGTTGTGTTTCGTTTCCTTATGGGTACCCGCCGTTTCTACTCCGTCTGTGGCTGTCTCCGTTTTAACCTGATGTGTTTCGTTTCTGCTTTGGTGTTGCACTGGTTTGCTGCTGCGTTTGATGTTGTTCTGCGTGGGTGATGCTCCTCGCCGGAGTTCCTTCTTCTCCAGCGGCGGGTCTCGATTTGGGTTGTTTCGCTGGCTTTGGTGTTGGGATTTGGCGGTGTCTGCTGTCTTAGGGGGCTGGGTGTTGTTCTTGCCGGAGTTGGAACTGGTGGTGGTGGTTTTGGTTATTGGTGGTAATGTCGCCGGAGTTGGAACTGGTGGGGTTTTGGTTATTGGGGTTTTTGTTTCTGGTGGGTGGAATTAGTTTTGAAATTCTAGTGGCAAGTGTCAGATGTGTAGCACGATGTGTACACTTTAGGAATCGTACGATGTGTAGCCTAATGTGTCAACATCGTGAACATGCTGAACTTGATGAACAAGTAAACAATTTAAAGTGCAGGAAACAATAAAACACAGTGAGTTTGTTAACCCAGTTCGGCGCTTAAACAAGCCCTAATCTGGAGGATACCAATCCAGGGATGAATCCACTATGGTAGTATCAATTCAAAGCTAAACTCCCCCGTTTACAACTTCTCACTTAATCACTACCCGTGCTAATTCTACCTAGGAACTCCTAGATATGAGAACCTCTGCTCACTCCCCCTCAACCTTACCCAGTAAGGATTTAATAACAAACTCAGTTTGGAGACACACTCCTAGAAAACTATGCACTCGTACCTAAAGGCTTTGAGTGTTGCACACTCAAACTCCTTGCTTCAAAGCTTTGGAGAAAGAACACTAGAGATTACAACTCTATCAAACTCAGTCCTTACTTGTATCAAAATTATGATTCAAGTGAAGGCTCACAAATAACAATGAACAGACTAAGACCTAAGACTCGATATCTTCAACTCTTGGCTTCGTACTTCATTATGTCTTCAGTCTTCCTTTATATAGAACAAGTTTCATGGGCTTGGATCTTCAATGTTGACAGCTGGCCTTTGTTAATTCTCCTTGAGATTTATTTGATCATAATCTTTTAATTGTTTGTTTCAAATCTTTTTGATCAAAGTCGGCCGATAAAATAAAACAGAACCATGAAAGATTATCTTGTTCCTTGGCGCGCAAGCTGACACGATATACTTGAAAAACAAATCTTTTTCAAAAGATCGCGTTTAAATAAATAAAGGCGCGTCCAGTAGGGCGTCCAGATGTGAACCCTGATGTGCCACACATCATGCTCCACATCATGGAATCAGGCTTATTTTACCAAATGAAGCCAACACCCTAAAAGGTCTCAACAAGTTTGAGGGGTTTTGGTTTGGTGGTGGTGGGAGACGGCAGTGCTGTAGCCGGGGTGTCTCGGGGTAGTGCTGGGGGTGGTGGAGGAGATGAGGTGGTGCTGCCGCTTCGGGTGTGGATTGGTGGGGCCTGGCCGGAGACGATGTGGAAGGGTGGGGTGGACGGAGGTTGGGGCTGATGGTTTTTGTGTGCTGGTGGTGGGTTATTGGTGAGGATCTGTGGTGGTGGTGGTGGTTTGTTGATGAGGAGTTGGTGAGACTTGGTGTTTGTCCTGATGTGCTCGAAAGGGCAAGGTGCGTAGACACTCCGTGTTGACGGCAGTTGTTGTTTTATCGTACCTTTAGGACGTTATTCGGACGAGGTTCGGGATGGTTAATGTCGTGTGCGTGGGTTCTCTACGATACTGGAGTCCCTAACCATTTTCAAATCTGTTGAGATTTGCAAGACTTTTAGAGTTGCTGAGGGGTGTTCAAGTCTGTTGAGATTTGCAGGTCTCTGGTATCTGGTAGAACTCTACTGCATCAGGTGTTGACTGTCGATTCTCTGACTACCGGTGTCCCTCAACCTTCGACTTTTGGGGCTACTTGCTGAATCTGATGGGCCGAGTAATTTTAATTCGAGTTTGGAAGTTAGTGTCTAGTGGTATCTCCTAGGGTCGGGTAGGGGTTTTCTCTGGTGGGTTTAGATAATCATTATTGGTGTACGGGTGGATTGGGGCGTTGGATTAGGTGTTGGTAATTGTGTTATATCACGTTACCTTTCGTTGTATGTTCCTTAACAATTCCTTACACTTCTTATGGAGAAATTGTTTTTTAATAAAATTTAGCCGTTCAAAAAAAAAAATAAAAATTACAGAATAATTATGTTCCCATAAGTCCTAATTAATGTTTGTCAGGGTCTCTCACAGAATACTCGGATTATATTTCTTAGTAATCCTCCCATCAATGAGGAAATAATCAAGCACCACAGGTAACTGAAAGTGGTTTGCAATATATATAGTTGATAGATATCACATACAAGCTAGTGATGCATGATTCGAATGCGAGTACATACGTCATGACTGCATAATCTAACAAATTATATATAAAAAAGTAACTTAAGGTGAATATAGCCTTGAACTTGTATTTGTCTCTATTCAATCTTTTATTTTTTAGCAGATTAAATAGACCTTATGATTCATTTAAGGTTGTTTTAGAAATAAATCTAGAATCTTTGATATTCTTAATTCCTAATTTTTATATTAACAATTTGTTGGAATGAATCTAGTGATGAATTACGGCTAACACCAAGGACAAATGAAGTATCTCGGATATATTCAGAAGCGTGTTTGGATCTATGTCGGGAGATGAAAATCAATGCTATTGATATGTGGTCTGCAATTCAGATGAAAGATGATTGGAAAAATGTTTGCCTCATGCCTAGTGATGGAGTTCATCTATCAATTGAGGGGAGTGAAATATTGAGAAAAGAGATATTGAAGGTCCTCAAAGAAGCAGATTGGGAACCAAGTCTATATTGGAAATCAATGCCTGTTGATTTTGGAGAAGATTCACCATATGATATGGTTTCTCCTGATGGAAAGGGAACTATTAATTACTCAGACATTCCTTTTCAGGGACTAGGCTTATGTGCCATAAAATCCTTAGGTAATAATCAAGGTTTTCAGAACCGGACCGGCCATCAAACCGGTGAGCTTATCGGTTCAATGTTTAACCGGTCGGATCGGGGTCGGACTGGTCTGACCGTTTTTAATTAAATATATATTTTAATTAATATATAAATAAAAATAAATAAATAAATAATAACTTAATATTTCTTATTTTTACACATGAAAAAGATGAAATATCATAAAGTTAATATAAAATTAAAACTTTACTACATTAAACATAAATTTTCTAATTCAAACTAAATTAAAAATTACATAATAACTAAGTCTAATAACACAAAATAGTACCATAACATCGTTTGTAACTTGTTTATTTTTTTAATCTTTCTTTTACAAATAAAATCAAACAACATCGTTTGGTGTTTATATATATATATATATATATATATATATATATATATGAAATAGTGTTGTTTTGACCTCTTTTTTTTTTAAAATAAAACGGAACCATCGAACCTCCTGGACCGGCCGGTTCACCGGTTTTTTCCGGTTTAGGACCGGTTCGATCGGTGTTTTACTGGTTCATCTGCAAATCGGTTTTCAGGCCTAAGCCGGTTCGGTCCGGTTTTGACAACCTTGGTAATAATAATTGAATAAAATGTTTCAATCCTGATGGAATGGAACTATTTATCATGGTTTTTCACCCTGTGAGTTTGTGAGTAGTGAAATTTGACTCTATTTAAATTGAGCAAATTGTTATGTAAATGTAACCATCCCATTGTTCTACTTTATCTTTGGCTAAGATTATAAATGTAGTTGGAAGTTGGCATTGCATTATAGAACATAAAATATGCTTGGTATTTAGTACTATTTTCGTCGCTAAATATAAGATCAATTTTAGATTTTCTTCGTCTCTTGCCATAAGACTCTTTTTAAATTTTTAAGGACATTAATTATTATTTATTAACATGTCCCTAATTAAAGTTAGGGGTGCTCGCGATTCGGTATGAGGTTTTGAGGTAAATACTCATCCGATTCAAAAATAAATTTATTTGCCGTTTGGTTCGGTTTTGGATGACAAATAAAAAAATCCAACCGATCCGATTCAATTTTATGCGGTTTATTTTGGATCGATTTTTGGATATCCAAATTATAAAATATAATTTTTTTTAATTAAATATTAATATTATAAAAAAAGGTATAAAATAATAGTTTAACTTTTTGACAAATAGATGTTAAGTCTGATTTAAGATATAACATGTAATGTAATATATTAATAATTAATATTTTGGAAAGACAATTATCAATTATATTTGAAACATGTCGAAAACTAAAAAATATATTAAATTAAACTAACAAATAGTATTAACAAAATTTAAAATGAACAAAAAATAGGTTAATGAAATATATTTTTATACTAATAAAAAGATTAAGAAGTATTAAAATATATGTATGCGGTTTGGTTCGGTTTTAAATCAATCCGAGATCCGATCCGATCTAGCGGTTTTAACAAAAGGACATTCAAACTTATCCAAATAAATTTTGGTTTTTACGGTTTTCAGTTTTTTGGATCGGATTGCGGTTTTTATTTAGATGTTTTGGATTTGAGCACCCCTAATTAAAGTGCATATTTTTCTACAATCTATAATAAATACTTTAGAAAAATAAAAACTTATTCTTTTTCTTAAAGGATAAAATTTTAAAAATAATACCAATTGTCAACAAATTTAATACAAAACCCACTCTTTTAATCTCCACAATTTTCTCAATAGGATCTTATAATTAGGGCCAGAGGTTGTAGCATTATTTTTTCCAAATAAATTGAGATTTTAATAAAGTTGATTAGAGTTTTTTACTTGTTTTTGATTATTATGTATTTTTAGGAGTAAAAACTTGCAATAAAAAGAAATGAGTGCGTTAGGTATATTTATGATGTTTTATTGATTAAAACTTGATTTATGATAGTTGAAGATATTTCTTAACGGTAAGAGAGTTGAAATCAATCTCAATCAAATTGGTTTCTAGCCAAAAATCAGTAAAACCATCACTAAATGCTGAAAAAATTGAAAAGTCATATATTTTTGTAGAATTTCAGTTGCCTCTCCACCTTATATGTTATACTTATGGTTTCGGTTAAAATCATATTAAATTAAAATGATTTTAATTAAATAGTTTTGTAGTACAGATCTCTGAAACCATTCCACAGCACAAATGGTTTAGGAGTACACATCTTTGAAACCATTCTACAGCAGAAATGGTTTTGGCATGATTTTAGTTTAAAACTAACTACTAAAATAATTAACCATACATAATACTCTGAATTTTATCCCTAATCAATAAAATAAAATAAAATTCAATCAATCAAAATTAAAAGCGTGATAAAAAAAATCTGAGGGGTGCGCTAGAAATCTAAAAAAAAAACTGGGGGGTGCGCTAGAAATTGGGGGGGGGGGGGCTAGAAAATGAGGGGCGCGCATAGCAATTTGGGGGGGGGGGGGGGGGGCGCGTAGCAATATGGGAGGGGTGCATAGCAATTATGCACGGTGCATAAGCTTTGGGCTTATGCACCATAACCCAACCCCTGACCACGGCCGCGTGGGAGCTAAATATGAGGCATTGTCACTAATCCAATTTATTTGAGACATTATCAGAGACTAAATATGAACACATGTGATAACTGGGATTAAATAAGCCCTTAAATTGAAAAAAGCTTCAAACGTGCTCACATATTGTTCATTCATTTGCTTGAATAGTGTTTGATAGGGATGGAATTCATCTGATATCTGAGAGTAGCAAGATGACTAATGTCCTCAAAGAAGCAGCGGAACCTTGCTTGCATTGGAAGTCATAAATATGTTGAGCAGCTTTTACCACAAGAGACGGAATTGATGCGTGAGATGACGAATAGCAATGTTTCACATAGGCATATTCTTTCAACAATTCGAAAAAATAAATTCCAAGTAGTTTTACGACGGCCAAACATATATATATTGTAAGACCCGTAATTCCATTGTACAGTTGTGTGAGGAAAATAAGTATTGGCTAAGAATATTAAGATTTTTGTTAAGAGGTTTTTTTTGAGTATTGTCGCGATAATAGGTTTTTGTTGATATTGAGTCTGTTTTGTGCTAGTGCGCTGGAAAGGCACAGACTTTGGTTTATTAGTCTTCTTTTATCTATGAGAACGTTTCTGCGAAGTCAGAATTTTGAAATTTGATTTTCTACGTTTTTTGAAAAAACGACTGGAAATTTTACCCGCTGTTAGAAATGTTTACGGTTTCCGTTTTTCGTAAAAATTTAAATGGGAGCTTTATATATCGGCGTGAGTTAGAATACGACCTCAGAATATTTTTAGGGGGTCAGGTTGAAAATTACAGTCGAGGAAAAAGGTTTAGCGATAATTTTTAGAAATGGTTTACGAAGGACGTTTATTTCGTAAACTTTATATTTTTGCGATTTTCGTCCGTTAGCGAGGTACGACTCGTTTAAGAGCGAATGTGGAGACTGAGTGAGATGAGTTGGCAAGCTCATAAATATCTAGATATTTATTCCACTTTGCTTTGTGACCAAGTTTGATCCAAGGGCTAGGAATTGGCCTAGAGACTTTGCTTTGATCCAATGGTTGTTTGGTTAGCAAGACTTGATTGTAATAGTAAGGAGGTGAGTTTGTTTGACTTAGAAAAATTTCACAAAGACTCCCATTTCTCTCTTCTCCACCGTGAGCTCCATTACTCCATTCCATTTCATCACACAAATTTAATCCTTCACCAAAACTCTTCATTTTTGGCTTGTTGGATCAAAGGAAATTTGTAGAGAATCATCTCCTAAGGTAACTAAACCTATTCCTTTCTCTTGGGTAGCTTAAACTCTTGGGTTGTTATGATTTTTATGATTATGTTCTTGAGAGAAATTTCATAAGAATTGGTGTTGGATGATTCTTGTTTCATGAAAGTTGTTCATGAGGGTTAGATAAGCATGCTAGGCTTTGTTATTTCAATTTTCCATGAGTTTGTGAGAATCTCATGAGAAAGTGAGTTAGGGTTTTGAGAGAAATAGATATTGATCAAGAACATGAGTTTTTGTTTGGTGTTTGTGTTTATGATGTTGGTTTTGAGCTTGTGAGCAAAATGGATTTATGATTTTTGGTTTTGTTTTGAGAAACAAGAGAAGAATATTTTGTGTGTTCTTGAGAAAATTGTGAAAAACCACTTGTATTGTGGATTGTGTGTAGGAAAGGTTTTGTTGTTCAAAACAAGGATTTTGGGAACTAAATGATTGCTAGGGTTTGGTAATGGAAAAATTTTGAGTGTTGGCCTCACTTCTCTCTTTTGGCCGTGGCATATTGTGAAGAGGAAGAAGAGTTTTAAAAATTTTCTAAGTCATTTTAGGTAGACATAATCATGTTTTAAAAGAATGATCAATCATAGTTTTGTTTAGAGAAGAAAATGAGTTGATTATGGCTTAAGGAAACAAATTTAAAATTTGTCAAAGTTTGTAGTTTTGTCTAAAATGTTTTGGATTGTTAGGGTAAATGATTTTGAGGTATTATAAGATATTACTATGCTTTTGGAAGTGAAACTTTTTGAGTGATAATGTGTTTTCCACATTGTTGGCCGTGGCATATATGTATGAATAGCCATGAGGTTTCAAATTTTTCTAAGTCCACAATGAAGAGAAAATGATCATTGTATTGATGAATGATCATGGTGTTGGAAAGAATGGTTTAAGTTGTTTTATTTGGAATTAAAAGATAGTTACTTGTGATGCAAGTGAACTATTTATTATAAGAGCTTGATCACTTTTGAGTTGTTTTGAGAAATTAGTAATGATTCAAGTATTTAACTAGGCTTGGTTTTAGAAAATAATATTTTGGTGTGATTTCAAAATCTGGTCGAAATCTTTAAGGGCATTTAGGTCATTTTACAATTGTTTTTGTGACCTAGAACCTTGACCATTTGATCCGTCTTTTCGAGACGAAGATTTTGGCGTATGGCTCGTCTGGATTGGATAAAGAATGAGCGAGTTATGGCCATTTTATTTGAGAAGAAAAACTTGTAACTTGTGATGCAAGTAAACTTTTATTTTTGCGAAAATTTTCAAAGAGTTTATGAGTTGTTTTCAAATGGTTTTATTATGTGTAATTGATTGCCTTGGAGTTAGGAATCAAAGTATTTCATAAATTGTTTTGAAACGAAAATATTTTCGTATAGCGAAAATAAATAATGCATTTAACTTCGTGAATTTTTAATCACTATGGGGAGGACTCGAAATTACTATCCGAGAGTTTTAGAAAGTACCTTAGACCCCTCTAGATTTTTGAGTTTTAGTTTCGTTAGAATATAGTGGGAGTATTTTATTGACCCCTCTGCTTAAATTTTAGGTAGCGTGAATAGTGGATTTGAGCCTAGTTAGTTGTGAGGGAACAACCATAGGTCTTGATCCATTAGTAGCCGATCTAGGACTTATTTGAGTAACCAATTAGAATGTGGTATTAACTTAGATAAGTTATATTTTGTAAAAGGTTAAGAGGATTAGCCGAATTGGAGTTTTCGTCGAGAGGGACGGTTATTGCTCGCGTAATGTAAGTTGTGCGTGTTGGAATGCTTGCTGAGGTAAGGGCACCTTTATTTTTGTCTTATTTCTATAATAGCATGTGTGTATGCTTTGTTTGTGGTGTGTTTTGAGTGCTTGGCATGTATGTGTGATGTATTCTCGGAATGAGAAATTGTTTACAATACATGTGATTGAATACATAGGATTGAGAATATATGCATGTTGTTGTGATTGAATACATATGATTGTGAGGATATATGTATGAATATATGATTGTTTACATATGATTGTGAAAATATATGTATGAACATGGAATTGAATTACATATGCTTGGAAGGTATGTAATTGCTGCATTAGCATATATGGGGAATCGTATGCTCATGCATTCATAGTACGTGGTGACCGTGGTGGGCCACGGGGTGCGACTGACAGTGATTGGGTCCACCTTAATCCTGCGGGATTTTTATTGAGTCCAATACGTGGTGACCGTGATGGGCCACGGGGTGTGATTGACAGTGATTGGATCCACTCTAATCCTACGTGGTGACCGTGATGGGCCACGGGATTTTATTGATGCCCTGCGGGGATTTGGTAGGCTGGGCCTACGACTCTTTGCGGAGAGGTTAAATTCCGGAATTCATGCATGTGGCAGCCAGTGATTGGTGTCACGATCATTTTATAGTCTGCATTGATAGGTGGTGTGTGCATTTAATTATATTATGCACGTGATGTGAATTTGCTAAGTGTTTACTCGCTTTTTCCCATATTTGTTATTTGTATTATGTGTTACTTGTGGTGACCCTTACAATGAAACATGAACGAGTTACCCCCACCTAGACGATGGATTCCTGTCCGAGACCGTGGGTCGTGAAGACGACGGTGAGTTCGTGGGATTCCAGTGATCGAGGAGTGGTACATCTTAAGTTAGGTTGTTCGCCGGCGTAGTTGGTACACCATGCTCTTTTTGGATTAGGCATAGGATCTGACTCTTTTGGATGACTGTATTCTGAATATTTACTTTTGTGGTTGTTAGACCCTTTGTCTTTAGGGTTGTAAATATTCAGGTGTTACACTTGCTTCTCTGAAGCACTAATGTTTAATTAGCCCTGTTGTATGATTAATGTCGGCTCATCATGAAAATTTATGCACGCTCTGTTTTGTTTTTAAAAAAAATAATAATAATAATGCCCCTTTTTGGTCTTTGAAAAATCGGGGTGTTACATATATAATGCTCGTCAAAGGATGAAAAACGAGGAGGGGGGACGAAGATGCAAAAACAACTCTTTAAGTGTTTGAGTGACGGAAGTTACACTTATAGCACTAGGTTGCTCTCCGACAACCAAACTATAAGCGATATTTTTTCGCCCATCCCGAGTCTATTAAATTGTTCAACATTTTCCCCATAGTGCTTGTACTTGGCTCGACATACAAGACAAACAAGTACAAGCTTCCTCTTCTAGAGTTTGTTGACGTCAACTATGCAGACGTTTTCTTTTGGTTTCGATGAACTTCTTAAACGCCGAGATCATCCGGACGTAATAGTCACTGACATGGACAACACACTCATAAAGGTATAAAAGTTGTTGTTTTTAATGACATTAAAATATTTGTTATAAAATTAATAGTAATCTGACATATACTCTTTTGGGTATCCGACACAGGCAAGGTTTTTGGGCGCTGACTACAGTATGCAATTGCAAATGAAAGAGCAGTTTAGGGAATTTGCATATCTAGAAACGACGTCCATCCTACTCCCACCGCGTTAGGTCAAGAGGACACGTTTGAGTCAAAAGGAGCGT
Source organism: Trifolium fragiferum (assembly GCA_954870985.1). Taxonomy (NCBI): domain Eukaryota; kingdom Viridiplantae; phylum Streptophyta; class Magnoliopsida; order Fabales; family Fabaceae; genus Trifolium; species Trifolium fragiferum. The sequence continues at coordinate 17,375,167 of OX940793.1, read as the reverse complement.
TCTACTCAACCCGAGCCTTCTTATTTCGAGCATATGGATAAGAGATACCCTGACTCGTCATCTCAAAAGAGTGCAAGGAAACAAAATAAGTCATCCGCACCTGCTCCATTAAGACGTAATTGACCTGTCGAAGTCGATCAGTTGCCGAAGTTTATGCACGAGTACTTTGAAGACGTCCAAGACGTATTAGGCGTTGGACATTGTGGATTTCATGCCGTATCTGTCATACTTGGAAGATCCTCAGAAGAAAACACCATGGTCCGTCTTGATCTAACCATTGAGATTGTTGGGTTTTTAATGTTGGCTTCATTTTGCAAAAACAAGATGCTAGTCTAAAGGTGGTGACAGATGTGGTAACATTTGTCAGCAACATTGCCAGTTGATGCCAGCTGGACTTGGAACCCTAGTACGCGCATTTCAGCACGCCGTTTTTCTTTGAACCCTAATTTCTTTGTTTCAGGTTTAGCTTGCGCGCCAAGGCAAGGGAAATCAGCCAACTTACTGAAGTTATTAATGGAAAGATTTATTTTTAAAATATGTGACAATATATTTTTAAAACAAATCTTTAGGTTCAAGGAATATTTTTGTAAGAGATCAAGACACGCCTTTTTCAACAAGTATTTAGAAGCCCAAGTATTACTTGTAGTCCAAGCAGCTCAGGACTATAAATATATGAAGACCAAGACCTAGTTCTCTAAGAGAGTCAAGCCGTATTTGGTTTTAGGGTTTAGTGTGTCAAAATCGAGTCTCTTTGTGAGCCTTTCGTGCATTCCATTGATGCATGCTTAGGACTGTGTTTATTGAGTTGTAATGTTACTTTCTCTGAAGCTTTGAAGCAAAGAGTTAGTTAGTCTAAACGCTTGAAGCCTTTAGGTAAAAGTGCATAGGTGTCTAGGAGGGTGTCTCCAACCATTCAGTTGAATTGTGTTTTATACCCCGATAGGTTTACGACGGTGTGGAGGAGCATCGTTATTAAGGAAGTGACCTGGGCTGGTCATATCTAGGTTAGGCCTAGGTAGAGTTTGCACAGATAGGGATTGAGTGAGGAGGGTTAACGGGTAGTTAGACTCTGAATCAATACTATTATAGTGGATTCATTCCTGGATTGATATCCCCCAGATTAGGAGCAGTTGCGTCCGAAATGGGTTAACAAACAAAGCGTGCTATTTACTTTCTGCCTTTTTATTCGCTTTATTATTTGTTAAGTCATCTCTCGTGGAGACAAACGTGGGAACATCTGTCTCCCAGTCCAACTTTGTTGCGACAGGTGTTAGCACATCTGCTATCACATCTGTCTACTGATAGTGCCGGAATTTCAATTGGCATCAGAGCAGGCACCCTGCCTGTACTTGGGTGACATCCAGGGGATACTTTCTGGCAAGCATGGACAAGGAAGGAGGTCTCGTTAACAGGCCACCTCTGTTTGATGGTACTAACTACGACTATTGGAAAGCAAGGATGTGTGCTTTCTTGAAATCACTTGATGGCAAGACTTGGAAGGTTGTTGTTACAGGATGAAAGCATCCTATGGTGGTTGACAAAGATGGGAAAGTAACTGCTGAGCCTAAACCGGAAGGAGAATGGTCAAAGGAAGAAGATGACATGTCAGTAGGAAGCAACAAAGCCCTAAATGCCATATTTAATGGGGTTGACAGGAATATGTTCAGACTAATCAAGCAGTGCACTGAAGCTAAAGAAGCGTGGGAGATTCTGAAGACCACGCATGAAGGTACTTCAAAAGTCAAGATGTCCAGGTTGCAACTATTGACCACAAAATTTGAGAACCTGCAGATGATGGAAGATGAAAATGTGCATGACTTCCACATGAACATACTTGATTTTGCTAACTCTTTTGAAGCATTGGGAGAGAAGATTAGTGAAGAAAAGCTGGTAAGGAAAATGCTTAGGTCTCTGCCTAAGAAATTTGATATGAAGGTGACTGCTATTGAAGAAATGCATAATATATCCACCTTGAAGCTTGATGAGCTAGTAGGGTCACTACAAACCTTTGAACTTGGAGCAAATGCGAAATCTGAAAAGAAAAACAAAAACCTGGCATTTGTCTCTAAGGATGCTGATGAACTCAGTGAACAAGACATGGATGACGGTGTCTCAGAAGCTCTGGCCCTTGTGGGAAAACAATTCAAGAGGTTGATGAGAAGAATGGATGGAAGATCCAGGCCAGATGTGCCACACATCTCAGATGACACTGGAAAGCAGACCAATCTCTAGAAGCGAAAAGATGAAGATAATTCAAATCAGACTAGGAGTGTATAGTGCTATGACTGCAATGGGTTTGGTCACTACAAAACTGAATGTCCAAACTTCTTGAAGAAGCAAAAGAAGAGCATGATGGCCACGTGGTCAGATGAAGATAACTCAGATGTTGAAGCAGAAGGAAAGAGGGACACAACATTCACTGAAAGGTGTGTGTTTGACATAAACTTTGAGGGAGTACTCACTTTAGAAGAGCTAGCTGAGGCGTACCAGGAGCTATGTCAAGACTATGATGACAGAGTCAGATGTCTGCAACAACAGAAAAACCTCATTAATCAGCTCCAGGCAGAGAAGATTGAACACCTTGCTCAGATATTGCATCTTACTAATGAGGTAATTGTGCTAAATTCACAGTTTGAAAACATGAGCAAGCAAGTTAGAATGTTGAATGCTGGAAATATTATGCCTGAGGTGAGTATAGAAGTTGATCAACCTGACAAGAGTTCTAAAGCAATAGGATATGATTATACAAATCTCAACATAAGACATTTACCATATGGTGAAAGATACAATCCTATAAAAAGAATTCTCAAATCCAGTGATGCCCCATTCCAGACCACTTCCACCTCCCAGTTTCAATAAGGAACCTAAGGAGTGGGCATGCCATCATTGTGGAGAAAAGGGACACATAAGACCTTTCTGCTACAAACTTTATGGAAGTCCACAAGCATCAGAACCACAGGTACCTACGAGAAAGATTACTAAGATGAGAAAGGAGTGGAAACCGAAGGTTGGGAAATCTGAACTGATTGCTCATACATCATTAAGAGCCTCATCCAAAGAAGAATGGTACTTTGATAGTGGGTGCTCAAGGCACATGACAGGTATCGAAGATTATCTTGAAAATCTAAAATCTCATCCCACAGGTCATGTAGTATTTGGAGATGGAGCCAAAGGACAAATCATGGGTGTAGGAAAAATGGTCAATGACAGATTACCTGAACTTGGAGATATCCTACTTGTAAAAGGGCTGACTGCTAATCTCATTAGAATAAGTCAGTTATGTGATCAAGGACTGAAGGTCAACTTCTCACAACCAGAATGTTTAGTCATTAATGCTAAAGGCGTTGTCCTAATGAAGGGAGTGAGATCTAAAGACAATTGCTACTTGTGGGTACCCAATCAGAAGACACATGCTGCAACATGTATGATTGCCAAGGAAGATGAGGTGAAGATATGGCACCAAAGACTAGGTCACTTAAATCTCCGAAGTATGAAGAAAGCAGCTTCAGCTGAAGCTATCAGAGGGCTACCTAAGCTCGATATTGTGGAAGGTAAAGTATGTGGAGAATGTCAGATAGGAAAACAAACCAAAGTCTCACACAAGATGTCGCCACATCTGACTACCAACAGAGTTCTGGAGTTACTACACATGGACTTGATGGGTCCAATGCAAGTTGAAAGCCTTGGAGGGAAGAAGTATGCATTTGTTGTAGTTGATGACTATTCAAGATACACCTGGATACACTTTATCAGAAAAAAGAGACACACTTACTCTGTCTTTGAAGAGTTATGTATTCAAATGCAAAGAGAAAAAGAGCTCCACATAAAGAGAATCCGAAGTGATCATGGTAAGGAGTTTGAGAATTCAAAATTCTTGGATTTCTGTGCTAATCAAGGGATCAAACATGAGTTTTCCTCACCTATCACCCCTCAGCAAAATGGTGTAGTGGAAAGGAAGAATCGTACTATCCAAGAATGTGCTAGAGTAATGTTGCATGCAAAGAAACTTGCTTAACGGTTCTGGGCTGAAGCCATGGACACGGCTTGCTATATACACAATCGTGTCACCTTAAGGGCAGGTACTACAACCACTCTGTATGAACTGTGGAAAGGAAGGAAGCCAATAGTGAAGCACTTTCATATCTTTGGGAGTAAGTGCTACATCTTGGCAGATAGAGAGCAAAGGAGGAAGCTGGACCCAAAGAGTGATGAAGGAATATTCTTGGGGTACTCAACAAACAGTCAAGCTTACAGAGTTTACAACAACAGAACCCAGACTGTGATGGAATCCTCAAATGTGGTAGTTGATGACTCAGTATCAGTCAGTGATCCAAATGTGGTACCAGATGTTGACACATCTGTCCCCTATACAGAGACAGAAGCTGAAGAAGATAGTCAAGAAGTCAACACTCAGGATGATTTAACTGAACCTGCAGGTCCAACCAGCCAGAGCATTATACTTCAGTGCCACCTAGCACTCCTACAACTAAAGGTCCATCCATTAGAGTCCAGAAGAACCATCCTATTGATCAAATAATTGGTGACCCTAATCAAGGTATCACTACAAGGAGGTCTCAGGATATGATTGTCAGTGCTTGTTTTGTGTCAAAGTTTGAGCCAAAGAATGTGAAGGAAGCTCTGACTGATGAGTATTAGATTAATGTCATGCAAGATGAGTTGAATCAATTCAAAAGGAATGAAGTTTGGGACTTGGTACCTAGACCAAGAGGAACAAATGTGATTGGTACTAAGTGGGTGTACAAGAACAAGACTGATGAGCAAGGAACTGTCACTAAGAATAAAGCAAGACTCGTAGCTCAAGGGTACACTCAGATTGAAGGAGTGGATTTTGATGAGACTTTTGCTCAAGTGGCTAGATTGGAATCGGTTAGACTACTTCTAGGAGGGGCTTGTATCCTAAAGTTCAAGTTATTCCAGATGGATGTGAAAAGTGTCTTTCTCAATGGGTACTTGAATGAGGAAGTCTATGTAGAGCAACCAAAAGGTTTCGTGGATCCTAGTTACCCTGATCATGTGTACAAGTTGAAGAAAGCCTTATATGGCCTCAAACAAGCTCTTAGAGCTTGGTATGAAAGGCTCACTGTTTTTTTGGTGGATCATGGATACAGAAAGGGTGGAAATGACAAGACTCTGTTTGTAAGCGAAGAGAAAGGAAGACTGCTGATTGCCCAAATCTATGTAGATGACATAGTATTTGGAGGGATGTCTGACCAGATGGTGCAACATTTCGTACACCAGATGCAGTCAGAATTTGAAATGAGTCTAGTTGGTGAACTAACATTCTTTCTTGGCTTACAGGTGAAACAAATGAGTGACACAATTTTTATTTCACAGAGCAAGTATGCAAAGAATATTGTCAAGAAATTTGGAATGGATAGTTCTCCTCACAAAAGAACACCAGCTGCTACTCATCTCAAACTGACTAAAGATGAGAAAGGTGTTGATGTGGACCAAAGTCTCTACAGGAGCAGGATAGGGAGTTTGTTGTATCTCACAGCCAGTAGGCCTGACATAACATTTGTTGTAGGAGTATGTGCTAGATACCAGGCTGCTCCAAAAGTGAGTCATCTCACACAAGTCAAGAGAATCCTCAAGTATGTGAATGGTACTAGTGATTATGGCTTGTTGTACTCTCATGGTGAAAGTTGTGAGCTAGTTGGCTACTGTGATGCTGACTGGGCAGGAAGTGCTGATGATAGGAAGAGCACCTCAGGTGCATGTTTCTTCTTGGGTAACAATTTGATCTCATGGTTCAGCAAGAAGCAGAATAGTGTGGCCTTGTCCACAGCTGAAGCAGAGTATATTGCTGCTGGAAGTAGCTGTTCTCAACTATTATGGATGAAACAGATGTTGAAGGAGTACAATGTTGAGCAAGATGTGCTAACATTATACTGTGACAACTTAAGTGCAATCAATATCTCCAAGAATCCTATTCAACACAGCAAGACCAAGCATATTGATATCAGGCACCACTTTATCAAAGACCTTGTGGAAGACAAGGTGATCACTCTTGAACATGTAACCACTAAGAAGCAGACTGCAGATATCTTCACTAAAGCTCTAGATGCAAACCGCTTTGAGGAGTTGAGGAGCAAATTAGGCATCTGCCTATTTGAAGAGCTGTAGCTTTACAGCGTGTGTAATGTGCAACAATCATGCTTATACAGGTTGCACAGTATTTATGTTCTACTCCAGTATTATTTGTCAAATTTATTAGCTAAAAAGGGGGAGTAGTATTGGTTTTTCGATGGTACAGGTGTGCCACATGTGCCAACATGTGGGTACATAAGACAGGTTGTGGTACAGGTGTAATTTCAAAACTTTTTACACAGGTACTATATTGAGGGGGAGTAACAGGTAACAGGTAATGCATGTGTTAAGGGGGAGTAAAACTCTATACTCTCTCAGGTAACAGGTTGAAGGTGCAAGTTGCACTCTATGTCTGAGAAACTTGTTTCTCAGTATGCATGACTCCAGGGGGAGTGATAAGCTAGGTATCACTATCTAGCGAACTACAGGTGTGTGCTCAAGACTTGAGCTTGTATTTCTCTTGAAGACTGAAAGAGTCTTGAAGACTGAAGACCAGATGTGGTGACAGATGTTGTCACATCTGATGGTTCCTTGTGCTCTCTGCACATTGGCAATGCTGGTGCTTGTGCTCTCTGCACTTGCATGTTTTGCTGGGAATTTAGGTTCTCAGGATTTCAGGGATTTATTTTTCCTTAGCCACGTCTTTGTGGTATTTCACTATGTAAGGAACTCAGTGTTCCATATTTGAGTCCACTATGAGAGACTAACTCTTTCTAAGTATTGACCTTGAGGCGAGCAGCATCTATGTCCGCTGCCTCTGATCTCTTGTACGTTATTTACTGTAACATATTGCAAAATGTGAATTTCCTTCTCCATCAAATCACTTACTCGGATATTGAAGGAATTTGCTGAAGATTTCTCTCCAGAAGGTGCTAAGGTTGTTTTAGCCAAAATTTGCCAAAGGGGGAGATTGTTGGGTTTTTAATGTTGGCTTCATTTTGCAAAAACAAGATGCTAGTCTAAAGGTGGTGACAGATGTGGTAACATTTGTCAGCAACACTGCCAGCTGGACTTGGAACCCTAGTACGCGCCTTTCAGCGCGCCGTTTTTCTTTGAACCCTAATTTCTTTGTTTCAGGTTTAGCTTGCGCGCCAAGACAAGGGAAATCAGCCAACTTGCTGAAGTTATTAATGGAAAGATTTATTTTTAAAATATGTGACAATATATTTTTAAAACAAATCTTTAGGTTCAAGGAATATTTTTGTAAGAGAGCATGACACGCCTTTTTCAACAAGGATTCAGAAGCCCAAGTATTACTTGTAGTCCAAGCAGCTCAGGACTATAAATATATGAAGACCAAGACCTAGTTCTCTAAGAGAGTCAAGCCGTATTTGGTTTTAGGGTTTAATGTGTCAAAATCGAGTCTCTTTGTGAGCCTTTTGTGCATTCCATTGATGCATGCTTAGGACTGTGTTTATTGAGTTGTAATGTTACTTTCTCTGAAGCTTTGAAGCAAAGAGTTAGTTAGTCTAAGCGCTTGAAGCCTTTAGGTAAAAGTGCATAGGTGTCTTGGAGGGTGTCTCCAACAACCATTCAGTTGAATTGTGTTTTATACCCCAGTAGGTTTACGACGGTGTGGAGGAGCATCGTTATTAAGGAAGTGACCTGGGCTGGTCATATCTAGGTTAGGCCTAGGTAGAGTTTGCACATATAGGGATTGAGTGAGGAGGGTTAACGGGTAGTTAGACTCTGAATCAATACTATTATAGTGGATTCATTCCTGGATTGGTATCCCCCAGATTAGGAGCAGTTGCGTCCGAACTGGTTAACAAACAAAGCGTGCAATTTACTTTCTGCCTTTTTATTCGCTTTATTATTTGTTAAGTCGTCTCTCGTGGAGACAAACGTGGGAACATCTGTCTCCCAGTCCAAATTTGTTGCGACAGGTGTTAGCACATCTGCTATCACATCTTTCTACTGATAGTGCCGGAATTTCAGAGATGACTAAAAACCCGTGCCCGTTATTTGAAGTTGTACGATGGTAAGGAAAGGTTCGACATATTCATTCATAGGATGTCAGCCTATAGCGAACTAAAGCGTGTTCACCAAGCCAGCCGGACGGCGACGGGTCGCACGTGTGGTATTCAGGACAATGCATGCATGATCTGGCATTTAGCAAATGACACTTCTCAATGAGCATTTTTTCAATTCTCACTCGGCTTGGTTCCAATACTTGTGTTTATTGCTATACCAAGTTCCCTCCAAATAATCATCATGTTCCAACACACTATCAACTCATTTCATTAATAATAGAAGGTTTAATACAAAGAAGAACATAATCAAAGAACTTGTGACGAGATCAAGAAATGTCCGTTCTTTCTAACTAGCTACAATGTGAGTCACCATGCTCGTTTGTCGTTTAATAAATTTAATCTTAAACTTCGAATTACAATATAACAAGAGGAATGCTATATACAGCAAAGATAATTTCACGAACACTTATTTTATTCATTGTTTTTTGTTTTTTCGACAAATTACTTTATTCATTGTTATCGCTTCACATAAGAGAAAATCTAAGATACTTAAATTTCTTACTATAAAACTTTACCAATCTTCTCATTTCCACCACGATTAGAACCGAGGAAAATGCTTGGGTCCAAATTTCTTCTAAGATACTATAAATTTCTTACTTTATTCATTGTTTGAACTTTGTTGTGTTATACTATTGGAATGGTATAGATGTTGATATCTATGTTTGGGTCCAAATTTCTCTCACCAATAAGATATAAATTTCTTACTATTGCATGGAATGGAAGATGAAACATGGCAGGTGTCAGGTGAAGCGGTTCCTAAAGAAGAAAAAGAGATAAACATTGAAAAGGTAAATTGGAGAGAGAAACACATATAGTGGGAGTCTCTCGGAGATAGAAATAAAATTAAACAACGTGAAAAGTGGAATACAAATTAAAAATAGTAGAAAATAATAAGCAAGTTGCGGTGCCACGTTCATCCGTGATGAGTTCGTGAAAATGTTTCTTGCGAGAAAGAGCATTTCTCATATAACAAAGATTTAATCAACATAATAAAGCTTAATTCTAATAAGCCCATATGATTAGTTTGTAAAACATACACCACAATTTTGGAATCGTTTTTCAGGATAATGTTGGACCACTCTCTATATAAAAGGCAATATTTATATGTTAATTCACGACTTATTGATATTTTTTGCTTTTAATTGATTATTTCAAAATGTTATTTGTATATTTCTTTTAAACATAAACATGGATTAGTCCTAATTAATTCATAAACACACAAGATTAAATAAATATTTTTTGCAGATGATCAGGTCATGACAAAAAAGATAAAAATGAAGGGTAGATATGATGAACACGCGGAGAAGTTGTAGGTGGTTTAAGCAAAACAAAATTATGACTTACTCTACTTGTTGCTTCACGCGGACAAAATGGAATGTTTTTGTAATGCTTGATAACTCACTACTTTATCCACATCCATCTGGACCCTCTGGACTGCACAGGTTATTATACATAAGCATATGTTTATGCACGGTGCATAAGCTCCAGAATTACTCGTGCGCTCTCCAAAAATTTCTCGCGCGCGCCCCCCCCAATGGCTCGCTATCCCCACCCCCTTTCTGCTGATGCACGTGTTCTGTTTTTATTTTTAGCCTACTGGGTCTGAAAGCCCAGTTCCTTTTTGATTTTTTTGTTGGTTTTGTTTTCAGATACAACACTAGTGAAACCATTAAGTTATACTTATGGTTTCGGTTTAAATCATTTTAAATTAAAATGATTTTGACATAATTAAGTGCATTAAATAGTTTTGGAGTACAGGTCTCTGAAACCATTCCACAGCACAAATGGTTTTGGAGTACACATCTTTAAAATCATTCTACAGCAGAAATGATTTTGGCATGATTTTAGTTTAAAACTAACTACTAAAATAATTAACCATACATAATACTCTGAAATTTATCCCTAATCAATAAAATAAAATAAAATTCAATCAATCAAAATTAAAAGCGTGATAAAAAAAATCTGAGAGGTGCGTTAGAAATCTAAAAAAAAAAAAAAAAAAAAAACCTGGGGGGGTGCACTAGAAATTGGGGGGGGGGGGCTAGAAAATGGGGGGCGCGCGTAGCAATTGGGGGGGGGGGTGCGTAGCAATCTGGGTGGCGCGCATAGCAATTTATGCACGGTGCATAAGCCCATGCTTGGGCTTATGCACCATAACCAGACCCCATCTGGACTTTGGAGGCTTTCCATGAGATTTTTATGTGATAATATTTTAATTTGAAAAAATAAAATAAAATTGATCCATAGTTAAGATATAATAATTAAGAAAATTTGAAAAAAAAAAAAAATAATCGAGAGGATTTTTTCTCGAAGTTTATATATATTGGATTAAATTATGTAACAATATAATTGAATAACATTATACCACTTAATAATATTATATATATTGAATTAAATTATTTTATAAAAGTCTTCTTGAATTATTTTATTAAAAGTCTTCGTTGAATTAAACTCTTGATTTTAATGTTTGTTGATAAGAACGGAGGCTTTTCATTAGAAAACTAAAGTGGCTTGCGTATTAAGAATAAAAACGTCTATAAAAGATTAAAAACTACAGTTTGTTAGGAGAAAAAGAAAATGAGGCCTCAATTTGTATTGTTTGGTTCTTCAATTGTTCAACACAGTTATTATGAAGGTTGGGGAGCTACACTTTCTCATTTGTACGCTCGTAAGGTTGCTACTGTTTCCTCCTCTAATTATATTATTATTGATTATTGTAAATGACAAATATCCTCTTGAAATTTCAGGATTCGTGAAACACTCAATTGAAACTTCTTTTATTGGTTGACTACGTATAAAATTTTCACTGATTTAAGATTTGATGTAGGTGGATATAGTTTTGCGGGGATACGCTTCATGGAATTCAAGGCGTGCTCTACAGATTGTGAATAAAATTTTTCCAAAGGTATATATTGAAAATTTCAGTTTTGAATGCTACTTTTGTTTCAAAATTTTCCGTTATTTCACTCTTATTGTTGGCTTAATTTCAGTTTCAACTCTACAATATGTAATTAACTTGATGAATACCCTTTGCAACATACAAACATACATAAGTTTTTATGAATTTTATATTTACATTCTATGTACAATGTGATTATTTTGATTTTGTTGACAAAGACTCATCATTTGTAATTGTGATCTATATATAGGATGCAATTGAGCAACCATCATTGGTGATTGTGTATTTTGGTGGTAATGATTGTATTCGTCCACATCCAAGTGGCCTCGGTCCTCATGTACCACTGGATGAATACATCGATAATATGAGAAAAATTGCTATCCATATAAGGGTAAATGAATTTTGTTCTCTTGACAATTGACGCTAAAATTTGACATTAATTTGGATGATTACTAATTTATGCAGGGTTAGTTATAAAGAGAATTTATATTTATACAACTAATTTGAAGCCATTTTTGAGACAATTCTCGTTCTCGTACTCATATTGTATTCTCTCTCTATCTCTCTCTTGTTTTTGTCTCAATAAAAAAGGAAAAAAATAGTCTTTAAAAATGTCAAAAATTATTTGTACAAATATCATTAATTCATTTTTGAATGGTGAACCATGTTTTCAAAATGGTAGGATTCGTGATTTCACCCATACTATAATGAGGTATATATATACTTTGAAGATATATAATGTGAAGTTAATGAAACTTGACGAGGAAATTAATTGTACAAATATCATTAGTCGTTTTATCATATTTATTACCTTACTATACTTCATGACATTCTTGTGCACACACATGTATGTATAAAATTTAGTGTTGTTTGTTTCGTGAAATATTTTCTCTTGAAGGGAATAACATGTATCTTTTGAAAACAATGAAAATATTACAAATCCATTTTCTTTGTTTCTAGAAATGTCTAATTCACAAATAACATTTCATGTTCTCTCTATCACAATGGTTCCTATCAAAAGTTTCTCTTCAAGTTAATGAACACAAATATTAAGAAATAGATAATGAAAATATTTTAACAAAATAAACTAACTTATGGTTTTGATCTCATATTGATAAATGTAAGTTTCACATAAGTTATTCTAATAATTGACAGGATCTGTCAGAGAAGACTCGAATTATATTTCTCACTAATCCTCCCATCAATGAGGAAACAATCAAGCACAACATGTAATAATTACATATATTATATTGCAAAGTCAGTCTATTATTCTTTAGCGTGTGATAAATACAAAATTTTAATATATTACACTATTTTTCTATTGCAAAGTCTATTTTTCTATTAACCAATTGTTGAATGAATCTAGTGATGAATTTGGGCAACCTTTAAAGACAAATGAAATGTGTCGAATATATTCAGAAGCGTGTTTGGATCTGTGTCGTGAAATGAAAATCAAGGCCGTTGATACGTGGTCTGCAATTCAAAAAAATGATGATTGGAGAAACGTTTGCTTCATGTAAGTATGATCTTCAATTAAAATGGTTTAAATCTAAATTTCATTAATTAATGTAATTAAATGGTTTTGGTTTGGTTATATTTTAGTGATGGAGTTCATCTATCAACTGAGGGGAGTGAAATAGTTACAAAAGAGATATTGAAGATCTTAAAAGAAGCAGAGTGGGAACCAAGTCTATATTGGAAACTAATGCCAGTTGAATTTGGAGAAGATTCACCATATGATCCAGTTCATCCAAATGGAAACTCAACTATTAATGTCTCCAACATACCTTTTCCTGACAATGTAGTGTGGGACTAGACTTATGTGCAAAATTTATAGAATACTCGTGAAAATAACGAGTCAGACCTATTTGAAAGTGAATTATAGAGATAGAGACTAATTTAATGGTTTACAGAATAAAATGTTTCAATGTTGTGCCTAAGGTTATATGGAAATCTTTAAACAAAAGAAAATATTTAACTATTTATTATTTCATTCATCCCTCGTTATTGGTTACTCTCGACCACTTCTCCCAATGTGCCACTCCCAAAATGTCATAAAGATAGTGTGTGATTTCTAAACTACTCCACAAAAAATAGATATTGTTACTCATGTGATGATATAAGAAGGATATTGTTGTAAACTTGATTAAGAGGTTGTTGATAAGGGCTAAAAAGTAGATTTTACATACGTAATTCAAGTACCGATTAATTTGTTCCGCAAGTAATTCAAAGAAAAATATTGGTTTGAAATAGTAAAACAAGCATTTTTTATTTTTTTTTGCATTTCTACTAAGTCCAAACATTTTTATAGGAACATAGGAGTTTTATCAATTTGGATAAAAAAGAATGTGAAAATTTGAAAAAATCCAGTCGTCCAACGAGCAAAAAGCAAGCAAGAAGCGACCAAATGTCATAATGTCGTAATATTTGCTCGCCAATTCCTCGCTCAAGCGATCACCGCAACCAAAAAGTCCCAATTTTGCTCGCATAATAAGCTTCCTCAATTGAAGCCATCAAACAACCAATGTCAGAGAGTCCGTATTCTGGAAACTAGTAGTAATCGCCCAGCGGTCAATATACTCGCCAAGCCAACAAGGGCGATAAAAGGTAAAATATCTATGAGCTACATTTTCCTTCCTTTGAAGAGAGCAACACATAAGAGTGGATAAGGACCATAAGGTCGGACAAAATTTTCTCCGTTATGCACCGATATACACACTAGTTAGATTAATTGCTTGTGGTTGATCAATGAAGTAATTATAATTCAAGAAATTTGGTTAATCAACAAGTGGCTGGGACCGTGCTTGATCACATTGTTCATATTCTATATTCTGATCTGGTGTATTGAGGATTTCATTTTCAACATTGATCACATTCATGATGCTGTCAACTTATTTTTGAAGCTAATGTTGTTGGCATTCATAAGTTATAACTTAATTATTCAATTTTCAACAATTTCTTGAAAGTTAATATTCCTCTTGTCCATATGTTCTATCTTTGTATTATGTTAGCTTTTGATCATTTGGATCATTCATGACTTCAACAATAGTATTGGGTCCTTATTGGTTAGTGTTACTCAATCAAACCGGCTTTGGACAGGTAGGTTATTAGTTGAACAACTCGAGTTTTTGTTTCAGGTCTTATTGTGCTACAACGTGGAGCTTAAGCTACAGCTGGGTTGAATCTCTAAAATCTGTGTCGGCATGGCTTCAGGTAGAAGGTTTTTCTATTCTGTTAGCTAAAGTGCAAAAGTCGTTGCTTATTCAAATAGGCAACGCCCGTATACTCTACGCCTGAAAAAGCGTTGCACAATGTTTATGCAACATTATACCTGCTTTTAGCTAAGGGTTTTTGGTTGTTGCTAAAAGTAAAAAATGTTGTAGTGAAGGTATGTATCGATATTTTGGTATTTTATATGACTTGTGTAGAAGATAAGCAATTGTCTCATGGTTCAATAGAGAACAAGAATTTCAAATTGTGTCTAGTTCTTTGGTTTAGTTTATTTAATATTAATAACAGCTTTAAAATCAAACACAAGACAGCTGAAAATATTATATCAAATCCTTTTTTTAGCAGATTAAAAACACCCATACAATATCAAATAATTCTCTTATATATGCAGATTAAACACACCCATACAATATATTCTTTTTTATTCGATAACTAAAATTTTATATAACACGGACAATCCAAAAGGAAAGTCGATGAGAAATACAAAAAATCAATAACAACAAAAACAACTCACAAAGACACCTATTAAAAATAAACCTACTCCGCAAAGGGAGCAAAAAAGATAAGCGCCTAAAAAAAATCAAAATAAACATCCAAAACAAACACCTACAATTACACCTAAAAAGCGAAATAAACCAGCAAAAGAGAAGAAAACGTGAATAATAAATTCGAGAATGGATCCTCTCAAACTTTTTTCCTCAATTTTTACATCTCAGCCATCAATCAACTTCTCTCAATTTCTTTTAAATTTAAATATTATTTTATATTTATGATTCAATGGTTTATAATCCACATTATTTCCTCAATTTTTTTCTTTACTTGAGACAATTCATTTTCAATAAATTCATAAAACAAGAAATGTTAGAAGTTGGTCAGTTGGCGTTCGTTGACTTCTTTCATGTGGTCACTTCCTTTGATGTATTATTAATAAGAATAGCTGGCTTTCCATGACAAAACATGACTTATATATATACAAAATAAAATAAAATGGTCTATAAAAAAAATGCTAACTAGTACTTGTACAGATCCTTAATTAGCCCCATTTAATTAAACAAACTACAAATAAATTAAGGTTATGCGTGGCTTATAAAAAAATAAAACGTGGCTTGTAAAAAATTAATCACTACTACGATGCCTAAAAAAAAATAATTAATCACTAATTGTATAAATATCTGTCCCATGATGCATAGTATTGCATGTGTATGTATTGTGTCTATTGAGTGAAAAGATAAGTTAGGAACAATATGGCTACTACAAGGCCTCAATTTGTGTTGTTTGGTTCTTCAATTGTGAAATTTCCGGCACGCAGGACTAGAATGTGCTATGTAATGTTCCAACACTTGAGATGTTGAATACGATGTTGGAACATTCACCAGAGAGAAAGAACAATAAAATAAAT
Organism: Trifolium fragiferum; assembly: GCA_954870985.1. Classification (NCBI taxonomy): domain Eukaryota; kingdom Viridiplantae; phylum Streptophyta; class Magnoliopsida; order Fabales; family Fabaceae; genus Trifolium; species Trifolium fragiferum. Next base: position 17,359,494 of record OX940793.1, on the reverse strand, counting down.
AACGTTAACAAAAAGTAAAGGACACAGTTCGGTTGTTAACCCAGTTCGGCGCTTAAACAAGCCCTAATCTGGGGGATACCAATCCAGGAAGATGTCCAATAAGCAATAGCCCTAGACTGATGACAATAACCCGCAAGTTATGCCCTTTCCATCTAGCAACTCCCCTATTGTCTATAACCTAGGGTCCTAGCCTAGATCTGAGATATACCTGATCTCACTTCCTAACAACCTTACAAACAGCAAGGATTTCAATAACACAAATATGGAGTCACACTCCGAGACAACTATACTCCGTACCTAAAGGTTTTGGAGTGAAAACTACTCTAGCTTCTTACCTAAAGGTTTGGAAGCAGATTACAATAACCTATGTCCTAAGCTTGCATCAAACGATACAAGAAAGGCACACAAATCTACAGCACAAGGCTTACAAAGACACGAAACCCTAAAAGTCTACATTTTGATATATTGGTTTCGGTGACTGAAACTAGGATTTGCGTCTTCCTTATATAGCCATTCAGCAGCTTGGGCTTGATGAGCAATCAGGCTAAACACAGCTCGTATGTTGTGAGAAATTCTTAGGTGAGTCCTCACCTAAGCATTAATTATTAGGCACAACCAATCAATTCATGACAACTCATTAATATATTAAATAATTATAAATAATTAATAGAGTATTAATAAAATCAAATCTAAACCAAATCTAAAAAAAAGGTAGAAACAAAAAAATCATGTACTTATTAACTATGCTTCCCTCCTAATTTGTATGTGTTGTGCCCATAACATAAGAACAAAAAATAAAATAAGTAATTAATAAAAAAAATTATTTCAAACATTTATATTTCTTTTAAGAAAAGCTATAATTTTTTTAGTCTTATATTTCTCGGAAATTAAGTGATTATTCAAACATTCAAACAATTATGATTCAAGTAGATAAAAAAAATAATAGCGGATAATTTTGATAATTTAGGTTATAACGGATGAACTTATAGAGAATACCGTATAATATATACACATCTATAAGCTGGTTGATTCAATTTGTAGTGTTTTAGTAAAATTAATGGTTGAATTACTTTATGAATATGAAATGACGTAAAAATAATATTTAATTTTTTTTCAAGTAATAATTTAGGAGAAGAAATGATAATAAACTATATGTAAATTGAATTAGCTTATCAAAATACATTAACATACTTATTAAAAAAATTATATGCTCAAATGTTACCAAACAAGTCATATTATATTAACTTATAAGTTATAAACTATAAACTCAAAATTGAACATTGTGAAATAGAGTCTATAGAAATACGTATCAAACTATAATCGCAACTTAAAATCAACATAAAATTAGTAAAATTCGATCGATGTATTTAACAAACAGTAAAACAATAAAATTGTAGTTAGTACAATAAATTAAAATATCCTCCAGCCAGTTAAACTTAAAATATATAGGAATAGTGCAAAATAAAATTGTCTTCATCTAATTATAACTTATAATTACAATAACTAAATGTAAATGCTAACAAAAATTATGTCAAATGTCATTTAAATTTTTGATGCTATGGAAAACAACCCAGCCTTGAGGTGAGGGTACATACCAGCCTTTTCCTTGCTTTGGTTGTCACGACACATTAAGTAAAAATTTAGAGGGAATACAATTGTTCATGACAAATTAGCCCATGAGTTTTTTTATTTCCTTATTTTTTAGATTTTGTCCTGATTTGGTTTTCATTATTACACTATTAATTATTTATAATTATTTAATATATTAATGAGTTGTCATGAATTGATTGGTTGTGCCTAATAATTAATGTTTAGGTGAGGATTCACCTAAGAATTTCTCGTATGTTGTAAGATCCAGCACACATATTTTGGAATCAAATATTTTATTTCCTTAAATGTTTCCACATCTTAAGGAGCAAACAACAGATAATCTTGAACCAAATATATTGTTTCCTAAAATGTTTTAATATCTTTAGGAACAAACAAATCAGCGTCTTGGCGCACAAGCAAAGCGTGAGTTTATTTTCAAAACAAATCTTCAAAAGATATCACGCATAAATAAGGTCCGAAATCAAGACATACTGCAGACATCCCAAATGTTGGAACATTGCATCCAACATCCTGTTTTAGCAAAATTGATGCCAACATACAAAACATCAACAAATTGTTCAATACAATCATTATGGTGAAGGTTGGGGAGCTACTCTTGCTCACTTGTATACTCGTAAGGCTAGTACTATGGGAATGGATTACTCGTTGTTAGGCAGACCGCTATAATAGTAACATGTACCTACTAAAAAATACGGGACCATACTAAATAACTTTTATTGTATCTTGTTTGACTTATGTAGGCAGATATAGTTTTGCGAGGATATGCTTCTTGGAATTCAAAGCGTGCTCTTGAAATTGTGGATCATCTTTTTCCTAAGGTATACTATTGAGTATCCAAATGTGGAATGCCTTTTTTAATTCTATTTTTTTCCTTCTTACCTCATAATATTATTTTACTCTAACCTTATAGTTTCACTTTTTAATCTACTATTGTAACTGTGCATTTTTTAATGAGTGATACTTTTGTGATAGTGAGAAGATTATATTGATTTCAGTACTTTAATGAATAGTACTAGTAAGGTTTTAATACATGCATAAGTTTTTGTTTACATTTAGGTGTGATTATGTTAATTTATTTTTGTATTAATTCTCTAGTTTTAGAGGAACGAATTTTAGTAATTCAAGTTTAGTCGAAATTGGATCCTCTCCAATTTTTTTCCTCATGTTTTCTCTCCAATGATAATTTTAGTCATTCATTCAATTTATTTCTCTGTCTTCTTAAATGTTTTTATGCTCTTTATAATTTATCAACCATTAGATCAACAAAAGGAGAGAAAACATGAGGGAAAAAATTGGAGAGGATTCAAATCCGTTTAGTCCAACCACTTAGCTGATTGTAGTATTTGTTCTTATCAGTTTAATATTTGATCTGTGGGTCAATGGTCCACACGATATTAAATTTATTTTTTGAGGGGGAGAGTCCACCACAATAGCTCGCTATTGGACTTTTCAAGTGTTGCTTTTGCGTTGCACTATAGCAATTACCTGGCACACCCACTAAGAAAAAAGAAAAAAAATCACTTAGCTGATTATTTATTATTTTGTTGACAATAATTATTTACACAGAATCAGAATGCTACTAAGCAACCAGCGTTGGTGATTGTGTACTTCGGTGGTAATGATTCAATTCCTCCACATCCAACAAGTAAACTTGGTCCTCATGTATCAATTGGGGATTACAAAGTAAATATGAGGAACATTGCTATCCATCTAAAGGTAAAAAAAAATGTCAATATAATTTCACTTTCCTATCTTAATACATCAAATTAAATATTTATCTCATGTTCTTGAATGTTATGTTATGGTTAAGTTTGACACAAAATCTTAATGTTTGACAGACGCATTCACCGACGACTCGCCTTATATTTCTCACTACTCCTCCGATCAACGAGGAACAAATAATAGGCAACATGTAATAACTACAATTGGTTTGCTATTTTCTTTTTATAAGTAAAATCGGTGGCTAAAAATTTTACTCTTAAGGTGGATAAGTTGAATGATCGGATTCGAACTACGACTTCCTGCATATATGATACAATGTCTTGTCAAATGAGCTAATAAACTCACTGATTTGCTACTTTTTATTGTTAAATGTTTATTAATCACAGTGTTAGTGTGTCACAAAAATATATAGACATACAAGTGAGGCTAATGTTACGGTGGACCACCTTCATAAGTGGTCACCGTGGATTTTTTTTTTTTTTTGACGGAAGTGGTCACCGTGGATAAGTAGTCAATAATATTATAATGAGTATAAATTTTACAAAATTCACCTTTGATATGTTATTGACACCTATTAAGATTTTAACGGTATTTAACATATCAAATGATTTTTAATTTTTCTAAAAATAATTATGGATGATCTATATGATATAAACTTTAATTTAATGGCGGATTTGATAAAATTCGTATTCGTTATGATGTTATTTATAACTGGTCCACCAAAAACCACTTGAAGAAGTGATCCTTATTAGAATTTGCCTACAAGTGATGTAGAAAGAATATCTACATATATATCTTGACTATGATTATTACATCTAACATAATTAGTTAAATTTTTTTATAGACTGATATTATTTAACTCGTTAGTCTTGAACGATTTAATAGAATTTTTTTTACTAAGATCAATAGAATTGTTGATATCCAAGATTTTAATTATTATACTACCATATGATAAGTTTGGTTTGTGTAAGGTTTTTTTTTTACAAAAATTATAGGATGGTTTACAAATATTATTAACCAGCATTTTTATTTCCTAATTTTGTGTAATATATAAACAAATTGTTGGAATAAATCTAGCGATGAATTCGGGCGAGCAAAAAGGTCAAATGCAACTCGTCGAAGATATTCACAAGCATGTTTAGAGATATGTGATGAGTTGAATATCAAGGCCATTGATTTGTGGTCTAAAATTCAGGAAACACCAGATTGGAAAAATGTTTGTTTCATGTAAGTATGGTCTCATATGCATGCCCCTAAACTATTTTTTTTTTTTAATATGCATTTCAAGAATTTAATTAGGTAGTTTGATCATTTTTTAGTGATGGAGTTCATTTCTCTGCTGAGGGAAGTAAAGTAGTGTCAATGGAAATATTGAGGGTCATCGAAGAAAATTGGAAAGAAAGTCTATACTGGAAAACAATGCCAGTTGAATTTGGAGAAGATTCACCATATGATCCTGTTCATCCTGATGGAACATCAACTATCAATGTTTCCAATGAGCCATTTCCTAAAGATGAAGAGTGGGAGTGGGAATAAACTTGTGTCCCAAATTCAAGGATCATTTGAGAATCTTGTGCCTATGGTAATATGATAGTCTTCTATTTTACATGTTCAATAATAAATTTGTGATCATTATGTCACCATGGTTTTTCACCATGTGAGAAGTGAAATTTGATATGGTTTGTGGTTTAATTGAGGCAATTGTTGTGCCTAAGTATTATGGTAATCTTTAATATTTTCCTTGTTAAATAATAAATGGGTGATCATTATTTTTCAGTGTGAGTATTGAAATTTTTGACTCTATTTGTTGTTTATTTATTTTTCAATGTGAGCCTATTGTTATGTAGGTTTGATAACCTGCTCATGATATTTATTTATGTCTTTGGTTAAGACTATACACGACAAAATAGGGCATAAACATATATTTGAGGAATTTGTCTTTGTGTGCGTTGCGCGTAGATGATATCCAATTTACACTAAAATAAAATATAAACGTACACGGAGCGGTTTTGATAGGAAAGGAAATGAATTAAAGTTATCGATGAAGAGAGATGCCTAATTAATTATCAGTAAAATCCAACTTATTAACAAGTCCTAATATATAATCACAATCAAACAAACTCATATTAAACTACTCATAATTTCCTTTTCTTAATCCATCAATATTACTCGTAAATCACAAAAAAAAATAAAGACTTGTTAAGCAGCGCTTCCACTACAAGAAAACATCATTTTAGTGGCCAATCCAATATTAATTTACTGACTGCCAAAAAATTACTGGCCGCTTTGGCAGCTAGTAAGTTTGTGGCCGCCAAAGCCGCCACAAAATAAGGCAAAACGGCCAAAAATTATAAAAAAATAAAAATCTGCCACTTACCGACGGCCATAGCCGATCCAAAAAAAAAACAGAATAATTTACCGCCCGCAAAAATACACACAGAATTCAAAAAAAAAATTGGGAAAATTTAGCGGCGGTCAAAGCCGCCGCAAATTAACCCAAAATTAAAAAAAAAAAAAAAAAAAAAGGGAACAATTAGCGGGCCGCCACTAAGTAACCCAGAATTCAAAAAAACAAGGGGGGAAAGTTAGCGACGGCTTAAGCCGCCACAAAAAACAGTTTTTTTTTTTTAAAAAAAATAACTTTCTTCACCAACCTCTATATATACCCAATCTCATTCATTTCTCCATTTCATCCCTTCTCTCACAAACTTCTCCATCTAAATTTCTTCATCTTCACTTAATAATTTTCTCTATCTTCTCTCTAAATTTTTCTTCCTTTTCTATAAACTTCTTCATCCAATTTTTTTAATTATTTATAAAAATAAAACATAATTATACTTTAAATAATTTCTTTATAAATAAACATACAATAAAATTATGTTTATAAAAAATAAATATAATACAGTTTTTTATATAATACACTTTAATAATAAATAAAATAATGTAGCAAAAAAAAAAATCACATTTTTTAATAAATATCCTCACTTTAAATATAACAAATAAAATGCGTTTTTTAAATAATATTTTTGTTTTATCTAAAATAATTATTTTAAAAAAAAATTATTTAAATAATTATTTTTTAAAAAAATTTATTTAAATAAATTTTTTTTTTTAAAAAATCTGCAGAATTTGCGACGGCCCAGGCCGCCGCTAAGTTTTAAATTCTGCAGATTTTGCGGCGGTCTTGGCTGCCAGTAACTTTTCCCAAGATTTTTTTGCGTCCAGATTTTGCGGATATGAGTTTATAGAGTTGTAATCTCTAGTTGTCTTTCTCCAAAGCTTTGAAGCAAGGAGTTAGATTGTGCAACACTCTAAGCCTTTAGGTACGAGTGCGTTGCTTGTCTAGGAGTGTGTCTCCAATTGAGTTTGTTTATTAAATCCTTACTGGGTAAGGTTGAGGGGGAGTGAGCAGGGGTTCTCATATCTAGGAGTTCCTAGGTAGAATTAGCACGGGTAGTGATTAAGTGATAAGTTGTAAACGGGGGAGTTTAGCTTTGAATTGATACTACGATAGTGGATTCATCCCTGGATTGGTATCCTCCAGAATAGGGCTTGTTATAAGTGCCGAACTGGGTTAACAAACTCTGTGTGTTTATTGTTTCCTGCACTTTATATTGTTTACTTGTTCATCAAGTTCAGCATGTCCACGATGTTGACACATTAGGCTACACATCGTACGATTCCTAAAGTTTACACATTGTGCTGTACATCTGATACTTGCCACCAGAATTTCATAATATAACTATAAAAAGAAACTAATTGCAAGAACACACTTAACACTTAGGACATAGTATGCTCATGTCTAACAACTCAATTCATAAACATACATCAATCTCATGTTATTCACATCTTATAATCATTCTAGTATCATACATCACAATAATAAGCCATTCTTAATCAATAGACAAGTATACACAACATCATCTATCATCAATCATTCATCATATATCTCATAATACATTTAATCACTTAAATTAATGATTACCAGTCAATGTCAATTGCCAAGTATCACATTTAATCACATATTCCTAATGCAACTAATGTCAATTACATAATGTCATGTCACCCTAGACATAACTATATGCATGTGGTACCCCACATCAAATTATGATAAACATATATCCACCGCATCAAGTCAGTTTTAAGTCATGGGGGACTCCGCTCAAGTAGACTTATGAATGCATGAATGTACACATACCAAGTAATGATAACACTACACATCTACTCATGAGTCCGCATCAAAATTAGGATAAACATATATCCATCGCATCAAGTCACATCATCATATCATCATTAAGGTATACATTCAAGCAAGACACAACAACCCTTAATATCTAGGTTAATCATAAGTCATCATCCTCAATTTATTATCATAACGCATCAACATCATAAACTCGTCATCATATATAATAAATCACAATCTCAACTCAACGTACATAATCATCATAATTAATCATCTCATAGGGGTTCACATCATAATCATATACATCATCAACTCAATACAACATCATCTCAATTTATATATAATCCAAACACAACACATTGTTAACTAATCTCTAATCATCACATATCATTAGTTAATCAACATGCATCATTAACTAAGTCTCGCACCTCATAAATCATCATACATATCATATACATTACCTAAGGCTCACTTCATACTTCAAGTAAACAATTACTAAACCAATCATGCAACCATGTCCATATTACTCACATATCCTCAAAACATAATCAATCTAATCCTATAATATGTTAGAAGATCATAATCTAATCATGTTATAAGCCTACAAATCATTTAGTCAACAAAAACACTTTTCAGCACAGTTAAGTTTCGCCCGGGCGAGCTCAAGGCGAGTTCATGGCGAACTAAGTTATAGAGCAACAGCTTAACTCGCCACCAGCTTGCCATGGCGAGTGCACCAGACAGACAGGATTCTCTTCTTCGGGTTTTTGATGAAAAACCCCTCAAATCTCAAAATTCCAACATACCAATTCATAAAGGTGATAACTTTAAACATATACAAGCGTAATAAACATGAAAGTACAACTTTTAACATCATCAAACATCATTTCACATCAAATCATAGATTTTCATGTATTAACTCATAAAACTCATTTATGAACAAAACTCATTTATAACATAATCAAAGTTCAAGAAATCAACTTTATCATGAATTTCACACAACAATCATAAGTAGAAGCATATTATACATGAATCATTATCAAAACTTCAATTATAAACAAGTTCTCAAAACCCATTTTCTTCCCAAAACCAAAAATGAGTGAAGAGAGTTTGGGTGTGGAGTCATAGACAAAGTCCGCTCTCTTTGATCACCCAAAATTATATTATCTAAACCTCTTACCTTGATTGAAGCTTTAAATCTCTAAACTCTACACTTGGACTCCCTTCTACATCTTCAAGCTTTAGTCTTCTACACTTTCTCTTTACCTCCCTTTCTCTCATTTTTGTGACAAATGAAATCACAACTCTACTCCTCATAAAAACTACTCTTTTATATACTCTCCACTTAGTTTAGGGTCAATTTCCTATATTACCCTTAATTTCTCTACAATTCCCACTCACAAACTCAACTTTACTCATACCATTAATTCTCGTACTATTTACTCAATTGCCATTACTTCCTCCCCAAGATACTCTATCCTTTTAGATAATAATCAAAGTGTCATTCTTATCTCTATACAATCCACTAACTCAATCTAAATTACTACATTAACTTTAATTCTATCACAACCTCTTATTCATTCTAATTAAGCACAATACTCATAAAGTCCATTACTAGCAAACATAAGAATAACGACTAATTAATGCATACAAAACACACTAATTAATTAAATAAAATCAATCAATCAAATATAATAAAATATAAAATTTGGGGTGTTACAGAAATACATAGTTGAGCTTCTATATATATAACATATTTTAGACAATACATGATTTTATAAGTTATCCTTGATAAATGATTTTTTTCAAGATCCAAGATGGAAAGTGTATTTAATTACGTGTGATTATGCACGCATTTTTAGTAAATTGGATAAGATTGGGATTTCATTTTCGCAATATTTTTGTCCAATAGTGAGTGGATATTTATTTTTTTCTTGTAGTGTTAATCATGTTTCTATGAGTGAAAATACTTATTTGATAACCGAAAAGAAGAGTAATTGTTTGATGACTTGGAAGAAGACAAATAATATATAGTTGGCTTAAATATGCTTTTGGTCCCTGCAATATACACTTATTTTGAAAAGAGCCCCTGTAAAAAAAAAATTTGATTTTAGTCCCTGCAATTTCTAAAAACTTTGAAAAGAGCCCCTGAGTAGGATTTTTTGCTGACATGTCACTTGAATTGACAGGTGGCACATGCTGACTGGGACAATTAGCTGATCTGGCACATTTTTTGACACTTGGACATTCCATGTCATTTTTCTTTTTAAAAAAAAAAAAGAATTACCTTTTTCCAATTTATTTTTTTTGAAAAACAAATTAAAATTGTTTTGCTTGTTATGCAAAATCACAAAACTCCAAGCATATCATCTTCTTCAAACAAAGACTGCAAAACCCCCCTTTCATCTCCATCTCTCACTATTGTTATTAGCAACAGAAGCAATTTCAAAGTGCCAAAGTCTTCCAACACCTTTCACCAAATTCTTCTTAGAAAGAAACTCTTCAGCAAAAACCTTCTCAACCCTCCGATCCACATCGTGTAAAACCACTCGGTGTTGTAAATCTCGTCTGGAAGATTATGAAGAGCCAGTTTACATTTCTCGTTTCCACGTAGCGTGGCTTTCGCCGGAGAACAAGCCGGCTCGGATCTATAAGTTTTGAGAAGCTCATCGGCTTGTTGAAGCTAAGAGGTATCTTCTTCTCCTCTTGTTGTGACAACTCGTTTTGGACGAAGCTGGGGAACGATTTCGATTTGGGGAAGAAAGAAAACGAAATTGCAGAGAACGATGGAGAAGAAGGATATTGCAGAGAACGATGGAGAAGAAGGAAGTCGAGGAAAGAAAGAGAACGAAATTGCAGAGAACAATTTCGATTTGGAGAAGTTGAATCAAATTGATTCTTGATCTATGATTTTCTACAAACCTTAATTCCTTTTTGATTTTAAACCCAGATTTTTTTTTTCTTTTTGCTAATTTCCAGATTTTTTTTCCTTGGTTAAGAGATAAAAAAGTTTTGATTTATAATTAAATGTTTATTTTTTTATTTTGTTTTTTAGAAAATTGATAAATAAATTTTTCAAATTTAAATTTAAATGAAAAATTCATGTAAATGCCACGTCATAAAAAAATCCTACTCAGCAACATCCAAATCATCAACAACAAGACATGTCAGCAAATAATCCTACTCAGGGGCTCTTTTCAAAGTTTTTAGAAATTGCAGGGACTAAAATCAAATTTTTTTTTTTACAGAGGCTCTTTTCAAAACAAGTGTATATTGCAGGGACCAAAAGCATATTTAAGCCTATATAGTTTGACTCATTTAGAATACAAATATTATTCCTTTCTACTTTAGATTACAATAGGATATGCAAATTATATAGAGCTTCTTTAAAAGAGAAGTACTCTAACTTACTATAGTAAGGATAGATGTAGTTCGGGGGGTCCGGTTATGGTACATAAGGATTCCTTATGCACGGTACATAAACTTCCTATTTGCACCCTTTCCATTTCGTTATACACCCCACTTCAACATTTGAACTTACCGGAACACTTTTTCTCAAGTGTACCGGTATGCATATATTCATACCGGTACACTTGAGAAAAAGTGTTCCGGTAACCATATGAATATGCATACCGGAACACTTTAGAAAAAGTGTACCGGTACACTTGAGAAAAAGTGTACCGGTACACTTGAGAAAAAGTGTTCCGGTAACCATATGAATATGCATACCGGAACACTTTAGAAAAAGTGTTCCGGTATGCATATTCAAAATAAAGAATAATGAAACCGTTTTGTTGTGGGAATGGTTTCAGAGATATGCAATCCAAAACCATTAGATGCATACAATGGTTTCTAAATTATAGGATGTGCTTCAAAACCATCCTATGTACTTAATGGTTTTGGAGTGTTTATATCTGAAATCATTCTCACAACAAAATGGTTTAGGGGTGCATGAGTAAACATATGGTTATAATTAAAAACTACTAAACCATTTTGTTGTGGGAATGGTTTCTGAGATATGCATTCCAAAACCATTAGATGCATAAAATGGTTTCTGGATTATAGGATGTGCTTCAAAACCATCCTATGCACTTAATGGTTTGGGAGTGTTTATATCTGAAACCATTCTCACAACAAAATGGTTTAAGGGTGCATGAGTATGGGGTGCATGAATATGCATACCGGTAACCATATTCATATGGTTACCGGAACACTTTTTCTCAAGTGTACCGGTATGAATATATGCATACCGGTACACTTGAGAAAAAGTGTTCCGGTAACCATATGAATATGCATACCGGAACACTTTTTCTCAAGTGTACCGGTATGCATGTTAAAACGCGCTATGATTATTACACGTGTCACTTGGATCTGATGGCTGGATTTTACTTATGCACCGTCCATAAGTTTAAGGCTTATGGACAATAACTTTTGCCTAGTTCGGGTAATATAAGTAATTCCAAGTTACTTATTTTGATGTAATGAATTATACACAATATGTCAAATTGTTGATATATACTACATATTGATACTTGATTGATGTAAATTCATGTCAAATGATTATCCAAAGTCAATGACAACAATTTTCAATTGCTTTCTTAAATACTATAGATCCACTATTAGCAACAGAAAAAGTGTTTTCTAAACTCAACAGCAATAATTTTATTTGTTCTTTTAATAATTATAGGCAATCATTAACTGAATTTGTTCTTTTAAATGGTTATAAACAAGTTAAATTTCTTCTTTAACAGGTAATAGGAAAAAAATTTAATTTTGTTGCAATTGTCTATGTACAGCAAAACCGTTGTCAAAAGATAAGGCAACGCCATAAACTATATTGCGAAAAAACTATTGTCAAAAGTGAAGACAACAGTTTTATCAAAATAGACAACGGTTTTCAGCCAATCAAAAATGTTGTAGTGATTGTTCATATATGCGAGACTGACAATTATGTTTTGCTCAATTGATTTTAATTGAATTTTGTTATTGCTTAATATGTTAGATATCATAGAAATAATCAAGATCATGCTTCCTTTTTAGTGCAACTACTTAGCCAAATATAACATACTTTGTGAGAATGTGTGATCCATTGCCACCCCCACACCTAGGCCTGAGCCATATCGCCAGTTACAGTCGAGTTCGGGACAAAAATACCAATGCAATAAAATCTGCAACCATATAAGTTGGACCCAACTTCGACACACTACATATTTAATTGTGGGATGTTGGAGGGTGGCGAGTAGAACAGGTCGGTTATATTGATTTCGAATCAGGTCACAGGTTCGTGCTCAGCCCTACCCACCTCGTTTGAACAAAAATAAAAATAGGAATACTAATTTTGTGAATGAGTTAAAATAATGAGACAAAACCAACATAGTGTGGCACAAGTGGTAGATACTTGGACCCCTTAACCATTTGGTTCCGGTTTCGATGTCTTTCCGATGCGTATGGAAAAACATTTGTTGAGAGAGGTCAACCCCTTAAATGGATCTCAGTTATCTCGAGGAGATTAGTCTTTGCAGTTGCGCGTGAAGGATACCTTTGGTTTACAAAAATAAAATAAGAGACAAAAAGTATAATTAAGACTTCTTTAATAGCCATAATAATATAAATCTTTTTTTTTTAGCATAATCATATAAATCTATTAAAACAAATATTACCCTTTTTTTCTTTGTTTCTTTTTTGACACATCATTAATTTAGAGACTATATTGTCTTTTCAAACTAAATTTTAATAAATTAATATTATTATAATCATCATACTCTATTACACATTACATTTACATTTTATTTCTCCTATTTATATGAGACTTGTATTTATAAAGGTTGTCCATTTTTTATAATTTATACGAGGACTATATTTATACTCATATTAATACGAGGAGCTAAATTTTTTTATTTATTTATATGGATTTTTACTCATATGTTAGTAAAATTGTTTATTTTTGAAAATTTCTACGAGACATATATTCATACCTATATAATATTACGACAACCTAATTTTTTTAGCGAATCCTATTAGACATATTACTCATGTGAAAAAAGTTTAGTGAAAATATATTGAATTGAGTGTTCCAAAGGTAGTAATAATTAGATGGTACTATTGAAAAAAATTGTAAAATTAAGTTGGTCGAACATTTTAAAATCGATATCTCAAATTTTATCCTTAATCCATACGAATTTTTTTACAAATTTCAATCCTCCAAATAATTTTTGTTAACACTTTTGGTCCATGCTTTTAAATCAACCCACGTGTATCATTCAAAATTTTGAACATTTTTCCACTGTCATGTTTAGTACATTATAGAAATCTCTTTAGCAACAATTAACTCATGTTTATCATTCGAAATTTTAAATTATCTCTTTTCAGCTATTATGTTCATTATATTATAGAAGTCTCTGTAGCAACATTTTAACTTATTCCAAAAAGGGAAGAATTAAATATGAATTTTATATTTTTTGCGCTTAAATATTTTGAATTTTTTCTACGGTAATCTTTAATACGTTATAAAAATTATAAGTGAAAATTATTGAATTGAGCTAGAGTTTCAAAAGTAGTAGTAATAATTAGATGGTCCTATTGTAAAAAATGGTAAAATTGAGTAGGTCAAACATTTTAAAATCGATATCTCAAATTTTATCTTTATCCCTATGAACTTTTTTAACAAATTTCAATCCTCCAAATAATTTCCGTTAACTCATATGTATCATTTAAAATTTTGAATTTTTTTCCACTGTCATGTCTATCTAATAGGAATACTACAAGCAAAACCCTAATAACATTTGTTATTTTGGAGGAAATTGCTTAGTCAGGACAATAAATAATATAAAAAAATTGTTTCACCTGAATTTGAACTCATGACCTTTCTATACCGTTTTATTATTTAATCACTAAGCCACTTGAATTCATTTGAAATATGTTGGTAACACCACCTAATAACTATGACTTTCAATGCATCAACAACATTTTATTTTTCATCGCACTTTCAATCTTTTTTTAATCCAATTATTTTTTATTTTTATGGTGTGCTTCCAAAAAACTAAACTCTCTTCCAATTTTTTTTTTCACGGAACTCTCTTCCAATTATTGTTGTTTGATGTATCTGAACTACATTTTTTAAATATTTTGGTTGTGACAAACGATATTGTATTTCCTTTTTCTCTTATTTTTGAAATTTTTTAGTGCCATTGCAATTTTTTTATCATATCCTTGATTTTTCTTTTTATACTATAAATTCAATTAGTTTCATTGCTTATAAAATTCAATCAATTTTTATATGAAACTTTTTAAAATTCTTTATAAAATAACCAATTAATGCTATATTAGCTCCTAAAAATACAATTGTTGATGCAATAAATGATTATGCTTTGGATTTAATTCCTGAAGAAGAAAAAAGTTTATTTGAGTTATGATTGAACCCACGACCTCTTTATACAATTTTATTATTTAGCCACTAAGCTACTTTAATTCATTTAAAATATATTGGTAACACCACCTAATAATTATGACTTGTGCGAATGCACGGGCATAGTGTCTAGTCATAGAAATCTCTAACAACAATCAACTCATGTTTATCATTTAAAATTTTAAATTATTTTTATTCAGCTATTATGTTCAGTATATTATAGAAGTCTCTCTACCAAGATTTTAACTTATTTCAAAAAGGGAAGAATTAATATGAATTTTTTATTTTTCACGCTTAAGGATTTTGAATTTTTTCTATGGTTATCTTTAATACATTATAAAAATATCTCTTGCAAAAAGTTAAATTTTTATTGAGAGATGAATTAAATATGAATAACTAATATAAACTAGACAAAATATCGCTCACAATTTTTTTGAAATAAATATTATATATATATATATGTGACAAAATATCGCTCACATATATAATTTTTTTTAACTAATTATTATACACAGGGAAACAAGTTGCTTCTAATAAAAAATAAAGATAACTATTATACATGGGGAACCAGATTTGCTGATGACAAATTTATATAACTATTATACACGAGAAATAAGTTGTTTCTAATGAAAAACATAAGTAATTAATATATCAAATTTTAAATTAAAAACAAAAATATTTTTTCATCAAATATGTCAACTTTAATATTTAGTAATATTTATATTTCAAATAAAGGCGCAATAAAAAAATATTGGACATATTTATCAGTGATGCCTAAAAATAATTGTAAGTCAGTAGGAACTCATATTACTACTCTATCATGATAAAAAATAATTTTTGATCATATTATTAAAGTAATCTTACTTTATACTCTATAACTATCTTACACGAGACAACAATTTTACAATAATGAATATTAATTATATAACGGAACTAATATCATACTACACAATATTTATCCTATAATATAAAAATATCGCGGCAACACCGCAATCCATGCGCACGCATATATTATGCTAGTTTTTTTATGAAGGTTGTGGGATATGAAGTGGTAAGGTTGTAGCTGGCTTTTGATGAAAAACCGTGAATTATAAGTTATACAAAATAAAATATTAAGGTTACTCGTGGCTTATAAAAACGTGCCATATAAAAAATTAACAAAAGTGTAATTAAGACTTCTTTAATAACCATAATCATATAAATCTTTTTTTTTTATCATAATCATATAAATCTATTAAAACAAATATTACCCTTTTTTTTCTTTGTTTCTTTTTTGACACATCATTAATTAAGAGACTATATTGTCTTTTCAAACTAAATTTTAATAAACTAGTCGCGGCCCGTGCGATGCACGGGTTCGGCCGAACGACATATGCATGTTAATCACGGTTGTTGTTTTAAATTAGCGGTATGATAAAAGGTAATTATAGAAATGTTTGATGTAAGTTCAAAGACTAAATTAGACAAAGGGATTAACCAAATTAAATCAATTAATACAATCTATATCCAACTAACACTGACTCTTAGTGTTGCACGGCTTTTGTGGAACGTCATAACAAAGCGAATCAAGTGAAGCATCACACCAAATTTTATAGTGGACCTTTCAAGACCCATGCCATGTATAAAATTTAATTTTTGCCTAAGAGTATACTTAATATAATCATTGATAATGAGATAATACAATACAAAAGTGAACTACTCTATTGTTGGATGGTTCAGTCATATCGAATTTCATAGTTGAGTCTTCAAAAACCCGTGACATGTATAAAATTTAATTTTACCCTTATTTTGGGCAATTAATATGGTTCTAAAGGACAACTATTAATTGATTAAAAAGAAAACTTCATTATTGTCAAAAAAAAAAAAAAAAACCTTCATTAAGACTTCAAACAAAATAGCTGACATCAATGATCAAATCAAGTAAAGATAACTACATAAATTGGAACTAATCATGCGCCACAAAGTAGTGTTGGCGCATACAGAAAAATAATATTTGATAATGCCAATTATTTGAATGCTCGATTAGGATGAAGTGATTTAGTTGCAAGTATTAAATAATTTAGAGATAGCACCAAGTTACGATTACAAAGTCTAAATTCATATAAAAGAAAAATATATAGCATAAAAAGGATACATGCTTATAGCATTAATCGTGCGTTGCATATGTTTTGTGGAACGTCATAATAAAGCGAATCAAGTGAAGCATCACACCGAATTTTACAATGGAGCCTTCAAGACTCATGATATGTATACAATTTAATTTTGGCGTAACAGCACACTTAATTTAATTTTCTCATGTTTAGGTGTGTGTATCTCAAATAATATAAACTAAGTTGATCAAATTTTCTCATGAGTAACATATTAAGATGATGAAATTAAAAATCATTATATAATCATTGATAATAGAATCAAGAAGTACATTATATCAAAATCATGTGCCATAAAGTAGTGTTGCCGCATATAGAAAAATAATATCGGATAATGTCAATGCTTGGATCAAACACTGAACAAATGATTTTGATTAGAGATAGGATACTTGACATAGTGCGCAAAATTTTTAAAACTTTATGTAAATGGAGCGCATAAATTACAAACGTATTTATAAGTAGCACGTAAAAGTTAGTTAATTAAATTCGAAACATTAACATTTAATTAAGAGTTCAATCACCCGTTATAAATATTTATTTAGAAGAGTTATTAGATGCTATAGAAAGGTTTACGATACATCTTTATAGATTAAAATTAGACATTCTTAGTTCAAGAGAAGTATTAGTGTTTTGTTAAGTACACTACAAATCTCTATGCAGGCCCATAAATTTTTATTAAGTTAGTAAACTTGTACACCGTAAAATTGACCATGTTATAGTGGTAATTGAACACTCTTAACTTAATGGATTCTTTAAAGTTGCGAGGTAGAAGAGATTTAGGGTGGTTAAAAGTCTATCATATTAGAGCTATATGCTAACTTTTGTCATAAAAATACAAATTGTTGGTCATTATTTTCATTCATCCCAGTTAACAAAAACACTCTTTACACATTGTGTTGCTTTCAAGCAAGAAAGTTCCACCGAGATTAAATTGCAATGTAGAGGTCATCTTTGCCTCAGACAACTCAATTGTTGTTGCTTCTTTTACTACAAAATAGTTGACATGTTCATCTCTCTTTGGATTGTTATTGATGTGAACTTAAATCAGGCATTAGCAAATAATAGGCAAAAACATATCAATATAAAGAATTTTATCCAATCATTCAATACTCAACATGAAGTCTAAAGAGACATTTGGAATATTATATCTAGCAAAACAACCATATGGACTTAACCAAACATAAACATCACTATAAAATTTCTCTTAAAACTTTTAGACATTAATTTCAAAGTAATCAATCATAAAATTCCATTTAATGGGAAGTGTAAAAAACAAATAAGGTTTTAATGTTTTTGTTAAGGGTAAAACTGTAATTTTCAAAAATATTTGGACAAAACTGTAATTTTTAAAAAATAGAAGCAAATTTGAAATTTTTAAAAAATTAGGATTCAAAATGCAATTTATAAAAGTACAGGGGTCAAAACGGAAATAATGAAAGTGTGGGGTGTAAATATAAATATATATAAAATACAGGGACAAAACTGTAATTTTATAGTCTGATGTTGATGTGGCTGGAGTGACGTGGCGGATGACGTGGATGTTGAGGTGTAAAAGGTGACGTGGCGAGATGGTACACGTGGCGGACAATAAAGAGATGACATGGATTAGATGATGTCATGATGACATAGGGTTGTAGGGTTTTCAAAATACCATTTGGGTTTACCCTTAAGGGTTTTTACTATATTGTAAAGATTAATATTATTATAATCATCATACTCTATTACACATTACATTTACATTTTATTTCTCCTATTTATATGAGACTTGTATTTATAAAGGTTGTCTATTTTTTTATAATTTATACGAGGACTATATTTATATTCATATTAATACGAGGAGCTAATTTTTTTTATTTATTTATATGGATTTTTACTCATATGTTAGTAAAATTGTTTATTTTTGAAAATTTCTACGAGACATATATTCATACTTATATAATATTACGGAAACCTAATTTTTTTAGTGATTCCTATTAGACATATTACTCATGTGAAAAAAGTTTAGTGAAAAAATATTGAATTGAGTGTTCCAAAAGTAATAATAATTAGATGGTACTATTGTAAAAAAATTGTAAAATTAAGTAGGTCAAACATTTTAAAATCGATATCTCAATTTTTATCTTTAATCCATATGAATTTTTTTAGCAAATTCAAATCCCCCAAAAAAATTTCATTAACACTTTTGGTTCGTACTTTTAAATCAACTCATGTGTATCATTCAAAATTTTTAATATTTTTCCACTGTCATGTTTAGTAGATTATAGAAATCTCTTTAGCAACAATCAACTCATGTTTATCATTTGAAATTTTAAATTATCTTTTTTAAGCTATTATGTTCAGTATATTATAGAAGTCTCTCTAGCAACATTTTAACTTATTTCAAAAAGGGAAGAATTAAATATAAACTTTATATTTTTGCGCTTAAATATTTTGAATTTTTTCTACGGTCATCTTTATCCCTATGAATTTTTTAACAAATTTCAATCCTCCAAATTAGGGGTGTGTATGGTCGGTTATTTTGTCAAATCAAATCGTATCCAAACCAAAACCAAATATATGGATTTGGATACATGACCATAACCATTATATTTTATAAACCGGTTATATAACCAGTTATAAGTTTGGATATGGATACATAACCGGATATTTTTATAAAACCTGTTTAAAAGCGGTTAATTTTTAAATCCGGTTTTAAACTGGTTATTTTTAAAATTGGATTAATAAACATTTAATTTGGTCTGTTTTTTTTTTTTTTGCAGACGAAAAACATATTAAAAACCGTAAAAAAAAATACACTTTTCTTTTTTAATTATTTGCAATAATAATCGGCTTCAACCCAAATTGCTTCAGATATGTGTTTGAAAGAGATAAAAAAAAACATGTGAAGAAGATCATTCACATTCCTTCTTCTAAATTTCTTTTTTTCAAAGAGCGGTTGAAAGCAATTAGAGAGAATATGTGTGGTTCGATTGGAAGAGAATATTGTCAATTAGCGTTCAATTCGAGAGATTATTGTAGATTTGGGATTTAGGGTTGATGGCAAATAACAATTGCATTGATCACACGCATATGATGATGGTTTGTGCGTGAATTAATTTTAATAAAAAAATATTTGTTTTTTGTAAAAAAAAAAAAAAGGATATTTGTTTGTTATTTTTTGACAAAAACAAATTTGAAAAGGATATTTGTTTGTTTTTTTTTTTTTTGACAAAAATAAATTTGAAAATGATATAATAACCAATTTAAACCAAATCCGAAAATTTAATTTGGATGGATAACCGACCAGATGGAAATGGTTTGCTTAATAACCATATAACAAAATCCGGATTTTTTAAAACAAATTTGGATTCGGTTATAGGTTTGGGTCTTCTAACCGGATTCGGTTATAGGTTTGGGTCTTCTAACCGGATATTTTGCACACCCCTAATCCAAATAATTTCCGTTAACACTTTTGATCCATGCTTTTGAATCAATTCATGTGTATCATTCAAAATTTTGAATTTTTTTCCACTGTCATGTATATCCAATAGGAATAACATGCTACAAACTAAACCCTAATCACATTTTCTATTTTAGAGGGAATTGTTAAGTCAAGACATCTCTATCTCTATTATATATATAGCGAGATTCCCACAGAGCTCTCTCGTGCATTCTTAAGAAAAATTGCTTATGTTGCGTTTAATTAGAGCTAAATTGAGTGTAAAAAAATTAGAGTTAAATTGCTTAGGGGGTATTCAATTAAACAATCTATTTTTTTGTATCTTCTCTAACAGATTATTATAAAATAAAATTGTTAGATATATACAACTAAACTAGATCTTCTCTCTTTTTTTTTTTTATCGAGTTTTTTTTTTCATTCAATTAGAACTTCTCTCACATTTTCTTATTGTAGAAACTTTGATATTATATATATTTTTTTTAGAATCTTCGTTATTATTATTTTAGTTTTTTAGAAACTCTTTCTTTTTGCGGGGATTGATATTTTTTTATTTTAGAAACTATAATATTCTATTTTAATATTATTGCATAGGTGAAATTCAATTAAAGCTTTTCTATAATTTTTGTAGAAATTCAAATATTTTATTTTAATTATCAATATATATTATAGTTTTAATGACGACTGTAACGCCCCAAAACCAAGACTAATAATAATCTAATTTTTAAAACACTATTTCAAAAACTCTCTTTTAAAAACATCACGCAGCGGATAAAGAACTAGAAAATTGGATCCAATATCAAAATTATTTAAAAACTATTATCAGGATAAAACATAGAAACTTCCTTTCTAATAAAATACATTAATGTTTAAAATAAAATAGCAAAACATCCTAGACTCTAAGACTTCTTCCCAAGTGTCACAATCAGAGCAGGCTTCCCTTGACTCGAACTCAAAACTCGACAACCTGTGGATACTACGATTTCACAACCGCAGGGCCAAGCCATACAAAACAAACAACAAAGGGGTGAGAATATATTCACACAAAGCATCGGTGTATTAACACACAAGAATAGGGAATACATAAAACACAAAAGATCATCCTATGGGACGATCAAACACATAAGCAAACACAACATCATAAACATATCAACTCAATTAATGAATAAAATTCAACTCAATTAGGCAATGGATGCAATGCGACCTGAACTCTCTAAATGCATGTGGTACCAATAGCAACATCATAATTTCAACTTCATTTATACAACATCAATAAACAACGTCATTTTCAACTTCATTAATCAACTTCATTGGACACATGAATGAATGCATGAACATATTTCGACTCGACAACATCAGATTCGACAACTATCACAATCAACAGCTTAAAGAAACAACATCAATAATCAACGGCTTAAAGACAACATGATTAGTAATTTCATAATTTCAACATCATTATCAACGGCTTACAATCAACAACAACAACAACAATAGCAGCACGACAAACGGCGACTCAAGGCCACCATAGCAACACGACAAACGGTGGCTCAAAGCCACCATAGCAACACGACAAACGGTGACACAACGGCCACCACGACATCAAACAACAATATTAATTATATTTAATAACCATCACAATTAAACCGACACCAAATAAGTCAAACAAAAATTAATTCGACACCTATTAAACTCAACACCAATTTAATTAAACACTAAACTATAATCAACACCAAACAAGTTCAAGATCACTTAGACTCTCTCAAATAAAGCTTTTGAAAAACAAATCAATTTAATTTGATTTTGCCAAAAAGAGGACGACACACCTGACTAGAAACAAACAATTTTGAGAAGGACTCTAATATGCCAACAGTTAACCCATGAATCAAAGCATATTGGTTTCAATTTATTTATTCATGTAATCGGTTTTTAAAGAGGCAAGTAATTGAATCAAATTCAAGATAAAATATAAACTGATGGAATTTTAGTCAAGGTCAATATCAACAATATTATATAACCTTTAAATTAATTCATAGCACACGTAAGCTTGATTAACAAAAGTAGTAAAAGTTTAATATAGACTTTTCAAATAATTTCAAAAACAAGCAGATGAAGCTACGCATCGTACCTGGCTTATATTAACTAAGACTAATTATTTTATGTATCACATATATACAGAATTTTAACAATAAAACAAGGAATAGATAGCAATTTGTAAACATCCTGACTTACACAGACTGATAGCATGCCGACGCATACAAACCACATTCACATTGTCATATAATCAACAATTAAGAGAAATTTATATATAAAGAAAATCACGAACATCAGATTAAAAGAAAAGAAAAATAAAGGGAATGGGAAGGAGGGCAAGGTCCCCTCGACTACTCTTATGGTTAACACTAGCCATATGTGTAAATAATCTCACCCCCTTACCTCAAATTTGCCGATTCGTTTCTCCGCTTTCTTTTTCTCTTTGCAATTTTTATGGTTAATCCTAATTGTTTCAAGCTACTTTTATTTATAGAAAAAGCTTAGGTTTCTTTTTCCCAAAGAAAAGAGATCATCATGAAATTTTGTTTTAATTATAAATTATGATCATATCTTTCAAAAATATGTTTCTCAAAAAAATATTTGTTACAAAAATATTCCTAAAGCATATCTTTAAACTATTCGGAATTAAAATATATCTCTAATTTTTGTGGCCAAAAATATATTTTCACAAAAAGATATCTTTTTAATTAATTATTTCCTTCTCTATGGTTCTACTAATTTGCACCCCCTCAACCTACTTAATTTTTCTTTTCAATGACTAAACATGTCAAAACAACTACGTAAATACTAACCGAATAATTAAAATAAGCTAAATTCCAAATAAATAAGTAGTTCTAAATTTTGGGGTGTTACAACGACAAACTTATTTAATCCATGATTAAGTATTATGTACTTAATAATATATAAAAACTAAGTAAACACTTCGATTTTGGAATTCTATAAAAAAAAAAAAAAAAAAAAAAAAAACAAAGTGAACAGTTCGACTAAAATTTGATTGGATATGTATCTATTATCCAATCATTCAATTAAATGTTATATTTCTATGTTGATTTGTTTTAAAATAAATTTAAATCATATTTCATATTTTTTTATAGGATCACTCATTTGACTATTAAATTATACCTTGACTATTAAAATAGGAAACAGAGAGCACTTCTCACTACACTATTAAAATTATACTTTGACTAATTATCTCTAAATTTTATCTAGCACGACGAACAGTGATCCCCATGATAAAAAGTGTTTGTAGATGATAGTGAGAACTAAGTGCGACAATTATTTATTTATTTTTTTTGAACAACAGTGCGAAAATTTTATTGATATTCTTAAAAAATAATAAAGAATTTACAGCTATCTTTTGTTCATGGAGCAGCCATAGAGTCCTGTAACAGACGCATAAGACGGCTAGAATGAGAGAGAGTCTCAGTGGTATAGAATGAAAAATGAGTAGCATTCCTCACCCGATTATTAAAAAAAATACATTGAATAATGAAAATTTGAATTTTAATCGCAGATCCATAGTTTTATCTTTTATAATGGGGATCACTTATTTAAAATTTTATCTAGCACGATAAAAATGATTCCCGAGATGAAAAGTTAATGTATGTGATAGTGAGAACCAAGCATGATAATTTTATTAATATTCATTAGAAAATAAAATATATATATTATAGAGAGAGAGAGAGAGAGAGAGAGAGAGAGAGAGAGAGAGAGAGAGAGAATGGGAAACGGGAAACACTTCCCACTCTACTATTAAAATAGACTTTGACTAATTAAAATTTGAATTCCAAGTACGAGAATTTTTCCTTATTTTGTGTTCATCGCACTTTCACTATATTACATCCAACTGAAAAAATCTATGGAAATTGAAATCTAAAATAAATTAATACAATTTTAATTTTTTATAATCAATGTATTTTTTTTTATAATTTCAATTTTAAACTTTCCATAAACATTCGCTCAAACCTTTTTCGGGATGTTAATTTATCAATGTAAGTGGAGATTCATACATAGATTTTTTCATTTGACGCTCACACGTGAAAATTGCTTCATTGTGGTACAATGACAAAAAAAAAAGGTTGACAATAGGAACATGGTCAAAGTATATCTTAATATTCATTTAAAATTTTGTTGATGGAGTTCCTATAGAGACGTGAAAAAGAGGGAGTCAGATAGAATCTCATAGTGTTGTTGAACGGGAATGAATGAGTATTTTCCACCACACTATGCCCATGTAACATCCTTAAACATATATCGTATTTTCATACTCAAGTAAATTATACAAAATCAATCTCATAAATAATTGAAAGAAAAATATAGGCAACATTCAAAATAATATAAAATGAAAAGTGATATATATATAGACAACCTTCCAAAGAAAAAAAAAGAATATAAGCAAATAAATATTATTAAAAAATGAAAAATATTATGATTGAGAGATGTAGAAATAATGAGAGAGAGAGAGAGAGAGAGAGAGAGATAGAATCTCTCACGGGTATAGAATGAGAAACGTAGAACACTTTTGACCTTACTATTAAAAATTCACTTAGACTAATTAAATTTTCATTTGAGAATGAAGTTTATAATCATTTTATATTTAAAAGGTCACTATATAGTCACAGATATGAAGATGAGAGAAATAATCTATCTCTTAATAGCATAAAATGGGAAGCGAAATAATATTCGTCATCTCGCTCTATCTTATAACAGTGTCGCCCTGGGTTTTGTTTGCTGTGCTTTGTGTTTATTTTAGCCTTGTTGTAATCTCAGGTACTCCTTGTACCTGTTTCAGTTGTTAATAAAAGTGTTTGCATTTTCAAAAAAAAAATATATCATGCAAAATATATCTCAATTTTATCTTAGCATTTTTAATTAAACATTGCACAAATAATATATTAAAATAAACACATAAATAATATTTAAAAAGAAAATTATCACGTGCACGGCACGGGCTAACATACTAGTTAAATTATAATATAAAAAATTTGTTTCAGCTGAATTTGAACCCATGACCTTTCTATACAATTTTATTATTTAATCACTAAGCCACTTGAATTCATTTGAAATATTTTGGTAACACCACCTAATAAGTATGACTTTCATCAACATTATTTTTTAATCCAATTATTTTTTAGTTTTTTGGTGTGCTTCTCAAAAACTACACTCTCTTCCAATTTTTTTTTTTTTTACGGAACTCTTCCATTTATTGTTTTTTGATGTACTTGAACTACATTTTTAAAGTATTTTGATTGTGACGAACGATATTGTATTTCCTTTTTTTTTCTTCTTATTTTTGAAATTTTTTTGTGGCATTGCAATTTTTTTATCATATCCTCAATTTTTCTTTTTATACTATAAATTCAATTAGTTTTAGTGTTTATAAAATTCAATCAAATTTTATATGAAAGTTTTTAAAATTCTTTATAAAATAACTAATTAATGCTATATTAGCTCCTAAAAATACAATTGTTGATGCAATAAATGATTATGCTTTGGATTTAATTCGTAGAGAAGGAAAAAACATATTTGAGCTATGGTTTCAATTGGATTTGAACTCACGACCTCTTTATACAATTTTATTATTTAGCCACTAAGATATTTGAATTCATTTAAAATATGTTGGTAACACCACCTAATAATTATGACCTGTGCGAAAGCACGAGCATGGTGTGTAGTTATAGAAATCTCTCTAATAACAATCAACTCATGTTTATCATTTAAAATTTTAAATTATTTTTATTCAGCTATTATGTTCACTATATTATAGAAGTCTCTCTACCAAGATTTTAACTTATTTCAAAAAGGGAAGAATTAAAATGAATTTTATATTTTTCATGCTTAAAGATTTTGAATTTTTTTCTACGTTTATCTTTTATACATTATAAAAATATCTCTTGCAAAAAGTTAAATTTTTTTATTGAGAGATGAATAAAATATAAATAACTAATATAAACTAGACAAAATGTTGCTCACAATTTTTTTGAAATAAATATTATATATATGTGACAAAATATCGCTCACATATATAATATTTTTGACTAATTATTATACACTGGGAAAGTTGCTTCTAATAAAAAATTAAGATAACTACTATACATGGGGAATTAATTTTTGCTGATGACAAATTTAAATAACTATTATACACGAGAAATAAGTTGTTTCTGATGAAAAACTTAAGTAATTAATATATCGAATTTTAAATTATAAACAAAAATATTTTTTCATCAAATTTGTCAACTTTAATATTTAGTAATATTTATATTTCAAATAAAGGCGCAATAAAAAAATATTGGACATATTTATCAATGATGCCTAAAAATAATTGCAAGTCAGTAGGAACTCATATTACTACTCTATCTTTCAAAATGATAAAAAATAATTTTTGATCATATTATTAAAGTAGTCTCATTACTCTATAACTATCATACACGAGACAACAATTTTGCAATGTTGAATAATAATTTCATACAGGGCCGGCCCTGTGGGTGTGCAAGGTGTGCCACCGCGCAGAGCCTCAAATATTTAGGGGCCTCCAACTGTTTATATCGGTCTATTAAATTTTTGATATATGTAAAAAAAATATTAATGACTTTGTTACTATTAAAAATATTTTACTACTCGAAAAGAGAAAGTTTAATAGACGCACTATTAATTTTATACGTAACTTGCGGTTGATTGTAAAAAAGAAATATCATTATTAGAAAGTTTTTTTTTTTTTTTATAGAACTGTAAAGTAGATAATGTTATTAATTTGAAGATGTATTCTAATGTTATTGATTAAAATGTGTCTCTATTAAATGTTATTTATGCTAATTACTTTTTTTTTTATTAACAACTCTTTTTAAAGAAGTTTTATTTTTATTAAAGATTTATTCTTAATATTTAGACAGGGCCTCCAAATGCTCAGGACCGGCCCTGATTTCATAACAGAACTAATTTCATACTATACAATATTTGTCCTATAATTTAAAAATATCGCGGCGTATAACTGTATTATGCTAGTTTTTTTTTTATGGAGGTTGTTGGATGAAGTGGTAAGGTTTGTAGCTGGCTTTTGATGAGAAAACGTGAATTATAAGTTATACAAAATAAAATATTAAGGTTACTCGTGGCTTATAAAAAATGGATTTGGATCTAAGTTATCCTCCTCCATTACGTTGACATTGCTATGCACAACAAACGCACTACAAAATCAATAATTAGTAATTAGATGTATAAAGTCTTTATCCCCTAGCCTTTATCACAGCAGTGTGTTAGGAGGAAAACATAATGAGGCCACAATTTGTGTTGTTTGGTTCTTCAATTGTTCAATACAGTTATTATGAAGGTTGGGGAGCTACTCTTTCTCACTTGTACGCTCGTAAGGTTAGTACTATTTCCTCATTCTTAAAACCATAGGAACGTGATATTAGCATATTGAAGTGGTTGGTGACTTTTCGTTATCCTATGCTCTTTGATTTGGTGTAGGCGGATGTAGTTTTGCGAGGATACGCTGCATGGAATTCAAGCCGTGCTCTGCAAAATGTGGAGAAAATTTTTCCAAAGGTATTCAAAATTTACTTACTTGGCTGCTTTTGATTCAAAATTATTCCCCTACTTTTGGCGGTAAGAATATTTTACCCTAAGCTTAATTACTATAAAAAAAGAGTTATATTGAAAATATGAGTCAAATACTTATAAAAGTATTAAATTAAATACACAAATTTTTATAAAAAAGATTATTTTTGTTAACTCTCTAATTTTTAGGAGAAGAAGGCAGAGTAATTGACGAAGTGTCAAAGTAAGTATAAAAATTATCGATCCACAGAGATTGTAGTGTATCAATGACGGTAATTGGTATCATACGAGAGTAAAAATTGCAATTAAATTAAAAGGAGGGATTTGTTTGGAATTAGGGTTTCTTTAAAAATAACGGCAAGAAGTGAAAACGATTGGATCTTTTCGGTTCATCCAACTACTATTGTCTTGGTATTTCATGCATGCTAACAAATCACAAACTTAGTTCCACGATTCGATTAAATTAAATAACTATGTCCAATGTCTTGGTACATAATCCTCTCAATTGATTATCAATCTCTAATGTCTTAGGATGACCTATAATCAATTGAGGTCTTTGCCCTTTAATCTTTGAATTCTCAATTAACAAACCGATATGTCTAAAGTGAAAGTTAATTGAACAACTATCCCTAGGTCAATTGATTCGCTTCTAATGTTTTAGTAAATAAACAATTATAATCATCACACAAGTGATCAATTTATGTAAAGCATTAAGAATAAAGGATAATTGACTGAAACTAACTTCGTAATTCAATTAACACATCATGTGAAATACATGGTTCAAAATAATAGCAATTAGAATCCCCTAGGATCCAATCTAGAAGTTTAGTTACTCATAATTAAAGCAATAACAATAGAGTATAAGAATTTATTACAAAATAAGGAACACTGATCTCTGGACTTTCTTTCAAAAGTTGCATTTTTTTTCCGTAAAAAACTAACCCTTAAATGAGAGAAAAACTCAATTTATAGACTTAGGTCACGTGCCCGCGCCTGGCGCCAATGGAAGGGGCAAATGAATTCTTTTTCTTCATGAAAGTTGTATCTCTTGATCTTAGCTTTCATTTGCCGCAAACTCCGCCTCATTCTGAGTTACGAAACTCTAGATATGGTCAAAATACCGGGCATATGTCATGATGCTAATTGTGTTGATTTTCTTTAATTTTCTTCTTCTTGTGCAGCAATCTTGTAATATGATTATTTTTCTTTTTATTTCTTGTATAAAAACATATAAAATACTACCTA
Organism: Trifolium fragiferum; assembly: GCA_954870985.1. NCBI lineage: Eukaryota > Viridiplantae > Streptophyta > Magnoliopsida > Fabales > Fabaceae > Trifolium > Trifolium fragiferum. Next base: position 17,330,137 of record OX940793.1, on the reverse strand, counting down.
AACATGCCTTAAAATGTGGTTAGAACATAGTAATGACATGAAGTCATGAGTAATCTAAAATTTAACTACAAGGCAAGTAAAGTATGATCAATAATTATTCCACCAAAATATAAAATATTGATCATGTTGAGCGATCCATCTTTTAGTAACATTTTCCCCAATTTTTTTTTTTTTTTGTATAAAAGAGACATTGTCCCCAATTTAATTCTAAGTATAGTATATTGTGGTAGTGCTATTTCCGTCCTCACTTTTCTGTATATATGAGTGAATTTGATCTATAATTTATTTCTTTTTGAATGGATCAATTTGAATTTGGCCTATTTTTTAGGTTATGAAAATAGTTTATGCAAATAAATAAATTTTTGTGTTAGTAATTCATAAGTTGTCACTAACAAAAATTACATCTTTATAAGATGTTTTTGAATAAATTACCTTAAAAAAATTATAATAATACATAAACAATTTTTATTTGCATAAATTGTTTCGCATAATTTCAAAAAATAAGTCAATACAAACATGACCAAAGTGATTTTCTAATTTTCTCTCACTTTTTTTTTTGTCAAGTAGCCTAATGACTAAAAATTTTACCTTTAAGATGGATTAGTAGGATAACCGAACTCCGACCTCCTGCATATTCTACCAATTGAGCTAAGTTCATGGGACAATTTTCTCTCACTTTAAGTCATCTAAAAATACCAAAATAATACAATCAAAGATATTAAGGAATTCCCTTTATTTTACAAAATTTGCACTATTTGTGAAATTAAATGTTGAATTAAGTCTTTAAACTTTCTTCATAAATTAATGTTAAAAAATTGATGCCCTTTACAAATATGTTAGCAAAATGAAAAATGCTAAACAACTTTTCCAATTTCGAGTTTATAATATACATGATATCTTGAACGGGGCAGTGGCACGTCTGCCCCTAGTGTGAGGGGCTGCACCAGTAAAAAATAAATAAAGGGCATCTATGAAACTATTTTTTGTTGTTATTGATGATGGAGAAAAGATAAAGCAAATTTAATACAATTTATATTTAACATATTTGTAAGTAAAAAAAAAAAACAAATTGAAAATGATAAAAGTTAATATTTTTGGCTTATAATTTGGGACGATAAAAGTTGGGTTTTTTCTTATAAATTAGAACGGTGGGAGTATATTGCATAATAATTTCTCTTAATTTTTTTTAACTTCTCTTAATTTTAACTGTCACAAATTTTCTCTTCTAAATTAATCTATCAAAAGAGATTGGTTTCGGATTAATTTCAGTTCCGAATCATCCCACCAAATCTACCAGAGAGGATTTAGAGTCAATTTCGGCTCCAAATCACCCCTCCAAATTATATTTTCTTTTTCATTTAGAAAAATTGTGTGATTTCCGCATATACTGTTTCCTTTGTAATTTTTTGTGTTTTCATCATCTTAATACAACATTGTTTATTTATTTATTTCTATTTTTCCACACTTACAGTTGTGAGTCTAGCCACTAACTAACTACTAGACAAAAAAAATTAATAATTTATAGAAGTCTTCACGGCATGAATCAGAGTCTTAGCTTCGCCAATGCTTCTCTAGGAAGGCAATATTAACATATGGCTCCTTCTATGGTGGATACGGGTGATAGGTCTCCCACCATGGGAGAGTGAAAATTTACTTGCTTTTGTAGGTCACACAAGTAATAATAATATAATAATAACTTATGTTATTTACACAGATACCACATATGGCATATTTATAAAACTACCCATAACAACCTTAATTTTTAATTTAAACCCAAATTGAAAATATAAATTTTTAAAATAAATAATAATAATAATATCACTTATATAAATACTAATACTAATAATAATTAATAATGTTAACAAATATCAAACCCAGATTAATGTATCTAAACATATAAATTTTACATTAAATAATAGAAAAAATTAAAGGTTGTATTAAACATATAAATTATCTCCTTTTTTCCTCGAGCTATTGTTAATGGTAGTTGAAAAGGATGATGTTTTTTCATATATGCGTTTAGTGACATTAGCACTCATCTTATCATTGACACTTGAGATTAATCATTTTGATGAGAGAAATGAATGGACAATGTTAAATTGTGTTTTAAAACTTATTTCTTTTTGTTTAGAAACAACAAGGGACCTAAAAAAAAGCAAGGGAAGAAGAGAAACAAAATTAAAAATTTTGAGTTTAGGGATTAGGGATTGTGAACTTGAAGATCGGTGAAGAAAGGGAAATAGAAAAGTGATGAAGATTTGTGTTTTTTAATATAATTAATTTTTAATTTATGTTTTGCATCTTTAAAATCATGATAATTAAATTTAAAAAAGTTAAACATCTTCCTAAATTATGGAACACGACACTAGAGGTGAAAAGATGAATCATGACTATGATGAAATCTGGAAAATGAAGGATTGAGAATCAAGGGTATTTTTTGATTTTTTTCTATGAATTGTGTATTTTAATATTATTATCAATCCATATAATTCTGAGTAATACATGTGGAATTGTCAAAAAAAATTAAAATATACATATGTCACTGCCACATCATCATCAGTTAACTTAAGTTGACCGGAGGGACTAAAATTGGTGATGGAAAATTTTTATATATAGGATTAAACTTGTTGAAAAAAAATTGAGGGATTAAAAATAAAATTAATTAAAATATTTATATGGATCAAAAAAAAAATTAACCCTATTTTAAAGAAGGAAAAAATAAAGCAAAATAAATTTTTTAATACTTAAAAATATAAATAAGCATATGAATGTAACTTAAGAATTTGATTAAGGATTTTTAATTTAAGATATGTAAAATATAATTTCGATATTAGTAAGGCTGTTGTTCGAAGTGAGTATCAATATCCTCATTAACTACCACACTTCCGTCTTTTGAAATTAGGAAAAACGTAAACTTGAACCCAAACTTTAGTCGGTTCAGTTTTTTCCCGTCAAATCGGGATGAGTTCATACATGTACCCAAAGGTATAGATTTTATTGTCATGCCTAACTGCGGTTACTCCATAATCAATTAAAATTAGAGTTAATTGCATTCACCTCCCCTGAAATATGCTTAAAGTACACTACTCTAACCTCTGATGTTAAAATATATGTTTCACTTCCCTCTTATACAAATTATATTAGAGAAAATTACATACATCTCTCTTAATAAAAGCTTAAATTTCATTTATGTTTCCTATTATATTAAATTAAAACCTACATTTATCTCCTTTAACAAAACTCAATTTTAATATATTTAAACTTTTAATGCATGTATTTCATTATTATTTTTTACACACATTATTAACATATAATGTTAAATGTTGTTATAAATTATGGAACTGTCCAAAATAAAATACAAATCTAAAATAAATTACTAATGTCGATTAGAAAAACTATTTTGTATTAAATTTTATATACTAAAATAATAAAGTCTTCAAAGAAAGAAAAATTAATTTTTTAAATGATGAGTTAAAGTGTTTTGACATAAAATAGTTGCTTAAAATTAATTGCTATGACAAATGTAAGACCCGTAATTCCATGGTACCTTTTGTGTAAGGAAAATAAGTATTGGCTTAGAATATTAGGGCTTTTGTTTAGTGGTTTTGTGAGTATCGTTGCAATAATAGCATTTTTGCTGAGTTGGAGCCTATTTTGTGCTCGTGCGGTGGAAAGGCACAAACTTTTGTTTCATAGTCTTCATTTGGCTATGGGAACATTTCTGCGAAGTCAGAATTACGAGTTTTGGTTTTTCTTTGTTTTTGGAAAAACGAGTCGAAATCTTACCCGCTGTTGGAAATTTTTACGATTTCCGAAATCCGTAGAAATTTAGATGGGAGTTTTATATATCGGCATGAGTTAGAATACGAACTCAGAATATTTTTAGAGAGTGAGGAAGAAAATCACAGTCGGGGAAAAAGATTTAGTGATAATATTTGGAAACGGTTTACGACGGACTTTTATTCTGTGGATTTTCTATTTTTGCAAGTTTAGTTCGTCGCGGCGCGTGAGAGCTGAGCGAGTTGGGTTGGCAAGCTCATAATATCTAGATATTTATGTTAGATTGCTAGTTGGCCAAGTATTTGATCCAAGGGCTAGGGTTGATCATGGCATTTTAGTATTTGATCCAAAGGCCATTAGGCAACAAGACAAGTTAATAGTAAGGAGGTTAGGCTTTTGTTGACTTAGAAAAATATCACACAACTCTCTCATTCTCTTCTCATTGCCGTGAGTTCTTTTCCATTTCCAATCCTTCACAAATTTTCATTTCTTCACCTTTTGATCTCATTTCAAGCTTGGAACATCAAGGGGAAGTTACATAGAAGTTTTTTCTAAGGAAGCGCGATTTGTAGAGTTGAGCGAGAAATAGTTGTGGAAGCTTGCCGAGGTAAGGGCACCTTTATTTCCGTCATTATTTTCCGCTATTGGCATGACGATATGTTTGTTGATGTGATGTGTTTGTGTGCTTGACATGTATGTGTGATGTATTCTCGAGATGAGAAATTGCTTACAATACGTGCGTTGAATACATATGATTGGAAATATATGTATGAATATTTATGGTTGTCTACGTATGATTGGAATTATATGTATGACTGTTGTGTTTGATTTACATATGCTTGAAAGGTATGTATTTGTTGCATTAGCATATATGGGGAATTGTATGCTCATGCATTCATAGTACGTGGTTGCGTGAGTGGACCACGGGGTGCGGTTGCGTGAGTGGACCCACCCTAATCCTGCGGGATTTTTATTGAGTCTAATAAGTGGTTGCGTGAGTGGACCACGAGGTGTGATTGCGTGAGTGGATCCACCTTAATCCCTCGGGATTTTATTGATTATTAGTAGGTTGGACCTACAACTCTCTGCGGAGATATTAAATTCCGAAATTTCATGCATGTGGCAGCCAGTGATTGGTGTCACGATCATTTTAGAGTCTGCATTGATAGGTGGTGTGTGCATTTAATTATATTATGCACGTGATGTGAACTTGCTAAGTGTTTACTCGTTTTTTCCCATATCTGTTATTTGTATTATGTGCTACTTGTGGTGACCCTTACAATGAAACATGAACGGGTTACCCCCACCTAGACGATGGATTCCTGTCCGAGACCGTGGGTCGTGAGGACGACGGTGGCTTCTTGAGCCCTCAGTGATCGAGTGGCGTGGCTGATCTAATTAGATTGTGTGCCGGTGTGTCTTGTACACCGTGCTTTTGGTTTGGCGTAGTATTTTGACTCTTTTGGATAAATTGTATTTGAGTACTTATACATTTGATTTAGACGGTTGTCTTTTGGATTGTAAATATTCAGATACACACTTTGCTTCTTAGAAGCACTTTTATGTATAATTAGTACTATGCCGATGCTTGGGTTGTACTAATAGATAATTAGTCCTATTGTATGATTAATGTCGGCTCGTCACAAATTTATGCGCGCTCTGTTTTGTTTTTAAAAAAAAAAAAATAATGCCCCTTTTTGGTCTTTGAAAATCGGGGTGTTACATTGTGGTATCAGAGCCCGGCTTTAGATCATCAAAGGGAAAGTGTGTCGTAGAGTTGTCAGTCCAAAGTCAGTCAGAATATAGCTAGAGTTGTGTTAGTTCTAGCGATCGGTTTTTGTTGTGTTGTGGTTACGTGGTTATTTTTTTCTTGAGTCTAGCATGGGATATGCTCAGGCACTGGATTATTTCTTACTGAAGTACTTTAGGGAGTGAGACTTTAGTAAGTAGAATTGTTGAAACCCCCGAGCCTTGGTCGAATTTAGTCGACAAGTGTTTCTGAATTCCTTAGACAGAGTGGTCCGAGGAGGATGGACTTGAGGCGAACAAGAACTACAAGAAAGTTCTGGTAGTAATGTCATGAATTGGAAGTAGCATTGGTCGTTGTAACTCGGATGTGCTGAGTATGGACGAGTGGGCGTTGTATTGATAAAGGATTGTAAGTAAGGATCGGATTGGGACGACCTTTTGAAGAAGGTATTGGATGTCCGTCGGGAGAGTTAGGGCGGGACTGATGAAGTCCGTCGGTTGTCAAGGGGATGCAGCCACGGTGGAATTGTGGACCAGGCAGAGATGTCAGTTGGATTTAATTACGATGATTGGATAATCATTTGGGTGATTCGTATTGCAATTAAAGTGTGTTGCACGTCAAGAGTCAGTGAACTTAGTGGTGTTAGAAGACGGTTACACGAACGATGGGTACCATAAGGGTTTAAGTTAAGAGTTTGAGATAAACTAGATTCGAAAATGAGATTATTATGGATGAAGCTCGTGATGATTAAAGGTAGGAGACCAAGTATCACGTTGATAAGTGACAACATATATGTAGTTCGTGAGATAGTAAGTATAGATATCTATGTGAGATAAAACTATAGGTGATTGATTGTTGGTTAAAGATGGATTTGGAGAGATATTTAGGTAAAGAATGAGGAGTTCAACATTGGAAAGTGAGTGGTATGTCGATGATATGTGATACTAGAGGTGCATGGTATGGAAATACCTAGAGAATTGTAACAGTGTAAGTTAGAACTGTTAATTATTAACAGTTAAACTCTAAGAGAAAGTAAACATATTGGGTAATTCTTAAGTGATTAGTCGAGACTTATTGAGTAATTTGAGGGGATTAGTCAAGATTGAGTAGAGATCCTGTGTGGATGTGCATTTAAGTTAATGATTTCGATCGACCAAGAGGGTTGAAGGACCAAGTAGTACCTTGAAATTATGGAATCATAGGAGTTGAGGTAACCAAATGTTAAGAAATTCAGGTCATGGACGACAATATTTGAAAATTTTCTAGAAATATCAAGTTGTGATTAGACGAGGATTCATTCGTAAGAGTATTGAGATAGTGAGGATTACTATAAAGAAAGGCCTTGTACTATATATTAGGATTTAATGGATGGATCAAGATGGTAAGACAAGTAATTGTAGTTCTTGAGGAGTAGATTCAAGAGTTTGATTTGGGTATCGGACGTATTAAGGTTGAAATCATATTAAAGTGTTGTGCTTAGGTAGTTGTTCTTGAAAGGTCAAGCGTTAATATTTGAGATAAGTGTTCAGTGGCTTGATAGATGAGTAAGATGAGTCAATTTGGAGGTGAATTATAGTGACCTTAAGATGATAAGCTTAGGGATAACTATCTGTAAAGAGATGATCATTAGTAAAAGTTATAAGTGAGTGAGAAATCGATGAGTGTATAGATGAAAAAGTAGGGTTAGCAAGAACTTGAGATTTAGGGATTGATTCCCGGTGGGAACATACTTTATAACTTTAGATAGTTATGATGATTAGGTATTTTGGTTTAATGAAGAAGAGTATGTTTGTTATGATACAAAATTATATGGAAGGAGAGTATTTGGATTGGGTGCGAAGAATTAAAGATGTTGTTTGGAATCAACAAGATGGAGGTCTTGGTTGTCTGGAAACCAACTCTAGGTAGTTGTTGAACTTGGAAGTTGCAAATCACTTGAGTGTTGAGGATGACCTAATTGGAGTTTATAGAATTTATAACGTTGACAACATAGTTTCAAAGGAATGGTAGGAAGGATTACAATGTTGTATCTCGTAAAGAGTTAAGCAATTATCTAATGAGAAAAATTGAGTATAGAATGAAAAAGTTGTTGAAACTAGAAAGGTTGAGATTCATTTTACTCGTTATAATGAAGAGGGTAGTAGCATATTAGAAAATGCACGTTAAGAAAATAAAGGTCTTCGGAAATTAACAAAATGGACAGTTGAGCTACAGTGATGGAGAAGCACATGGAGATGTGGCTTATGTTAGTTGAGGTGAGAAATGACTCTAGATGTATTTGGATGTAGGAATTTACACCCAGGATAAGATGTTGGAATGATTAAGAACGAAAGAGTAACGATCTCTTTTAAGAAGAAGAGAATTTAATGATAAGAGGAAGAAACTCAAGAGAGTTTAGAAATAGAATGGGAATACGATGTAAAATGGTTTGTGCCAATGATGGCAGTCAACGAGGAGAAATGTTTTATGCTAAAGCAGGCAAGGTTAAGCTAAGTATTAGTTTGGAAAATATGTGGACACCTGAAAGATTGAATTTTTGAGAATTTGAGATTTGTATAAAAGGAGTCACAGTGAAGTAGATGGTATCGTCTTGCATGCGCCAAGATAATTTGAGGAGTTATAATCACCAACCGGATGTTGGGATGTTGTCATTAAGCTTATGATTAGAACGAGATTTGAAAGTGTAAGTGTACAGTTCAACACGGTTACGAGATTAAAGGAAAAATTAAGGACTTATAGATATTGGTGAAGTTGTATAGAGATGACAACTTCTTTCGGAGTATAATGGTATGGGTGGTACTTGCCATGGTGGCCTTGTCCTTGCTGATTTGAATGATACTAAATGGATGTTTCGTGTGTGGAAGCATGGGATTTTAAGTGTTGTGTTTTGAGTATTGTGGCTCGTCGCCGAGATCGAGGTAGTAAGTGATTGAGGAATACATTAAGGAAACCTCGAAGGAATTGTTGGAACCTTGTGCCTCAGATGACCTTGAGCACGAGTAGAAGTGAGGATTATTAAAGTTAGGTAAAGATGGTCTAAACCACCATCATGATTGTCGGCTATCTATTGACAAATTAAGGAACTGATCACCCTTAATCTCTTGTTAATAGTAGACGAAATTGTGTTGACTGGAATTGACTAGTTTTTGCTAACTTTGGTGGTGCGTAGAGAGTTTAAGTGTTTCTTTTTGGTGGGTAGCCAGTCACCACTTCGCGTGGACTTATTGGAAACGGCTATGTCGCGGAGGCGAAAAAGGTGACCCTGGAAATTTGTCGTGTTGACCTAGGATCTTTGAGAACAAGAGTTGTGAACCTTCGTAGTGAGGTTAGTTTTTGAGTGGTGAACTCGTTGTGTGATGTCTAGCTTTGCGTCTAGAGTTTGGAACCAATGCGACCTTGTTGAGGGTTGCGATAGGTGCACGGTTGTGCCAGTGTCAGTGTTAGTAATGACTTGTTGAGTTGTTACTTTTACCTTTAGTTTCGAGGACGAAACTTCTTTTTGGAGGGTAGTAATGTAAGACCCGTAATACCATGGTACCTTTTGTGTATGGAAAATAAGTATTGGCTTAGAATATTAGGGCTTTTGTTTAGTGGTTTTGTGAGTATCGTTGCAATAATAGCATTTTTGCTGAGTTGGAGCCTATTTTGTGCTCGTGCGCTGGAAAGGCACAAACTTTTGTTTCATAGTCTTCATTTGGCTATGGGAACATTTATGCGAAGTCAGAATTACGAGTTTTGGTTTTTCTTTGTTTTTGGAAAAACGAGTCGAAATCTTACCCGCTGTTGGAAATTTTTACGATTTCCGAAATCCGTAGAAATTTAGATGGGAGTTTTATATATCGGCATGAGTTAGAATACGACCTCAGAATATTTTTAGAGAGTGAGGAAGAAAATCACAGTCGGGGAAAAAGATTTAGTGATAATATTTGGAAACGGTTTACGACGGACTTTTATTCTGTGGATTTTCTATTTTTGCAAGTTTAGTTCGTCGCGTCGCGTGAGAGCTGAGCGAGTTGGGTTGGCAAGCTCATAATATCTAGATATTTATGTTAGATTGCTAGTTGGCCAAGTATTTGATCCAAGGGCTAGGGTTGATCATGGCATTTTAGTATTTGATCCAAAGGCCATTAGGCAACAAGACAAGTTAATAGTAAGGAGGTTAGGCTTTTGTTGACTTAGAAAAATATCACACAACTCTCTCATTCTCTTCTCATTGCCGTGAGTTCTTTTCCATTTCCAATCCTTCACAAATTTTCATTTCTTCACCTTTTGATCTCATTTCAAGCTTGGAACATCAAGGGGAAGTTACATAGAAGTTTTTTCTAAGGAAGCGCGATTTGTAGAGTTGAGCGAGAAATAGTTGTGGAAGCTTGCCGAGGTAAGGGCACCTTTATTTCCGTCATTATTTTCCGCTATTGGCATGACGATATGTTTGTTGATGTGATGTGTTTGTGTGCTTGACATGTATGTGTGATGTATTCTCGAGATGAGAAATTGCTTACAATACGTGCGTTGAATACATATGATTGGAAATATATGTATGAATATTTATGGTTGTCTACGTATGATTGGAATTATATGTATGACTGTTGTGTTTGATTTACATATGCTTGAAAGGTATGTATTTGTTGCATTAGCATATATGGGGAATCGTATGCTCATGCATTCATAGTACGTGGTTGCGTGAGTGGACCACGGGGTGCGGTTGCGTGAGTGGACCCACCCTAATCCTGCGGGATTTTTATTGAGTCTAATAAGTGGTTGCGTGAGTGGACCACGAGGTGTGATTGCGTGAGTGGATCCACCTTAATCCCTCGGGATTTTATTGATTATTAGTAGGTTGGACCTACAACTCTCTGCGGAGAGGTTAAATTCCGGAATTTCATGCATGTGGCAGCCAGTGATTGGTGTCACGATCATTTTAGAGTCTGCATTGATAGGTGGTGTGTGCATTTAATTATATTATGCACGTGATGTGAACTTGCTAAGTGTTTACTCGTTTTTTCCCATATCTGTTATTTGTATTATGTGCTACTTGTGGTGACCCTTACAATGAAACATGAACGGGTTACCCCCACCTAGACGATGGATTCATGTCCGAGACCGTGGGTCGTGAGGACGACGGTGGCTTCTTGAGCCCTCAGTGATCGAGTGGCGTGGCTGATCTAATTAGATTGTGTGCTGGTGTGTCTTGTACACCGTGCTTTTGGTTTGGCGTAGTATTTTGACTCTTTTGGATAAATTGTATTTGAGTACTTATACATTTGATTTAGACGGTTGTCTTTTGGATTGTAAATATTCAGATACACACTTTGCTTCTTAGAAGCACTTTTATGTATAATTAGTACTATGCCGATGCTTGGGTTGTACTAATAGATAATTAGTCCTATTGTATGATTAATGTCGGCTCGTCACAAATTTATGCGCGCTCTGTTTTGTTTTTAAAAAAAAAAATAATGCCCCTTTTTGGTCTTTGAAAATCGGGGTGTTACAACAAAAATATTTATTTATGTTAGAATGGACTAAAATGTATATTTTAATATAAGAGGAGTGAGGAATGTAATTCAAGCTTCTTTCAAGAAAGAGGAGTCTAATTTTTTGGTAGTAAAGAGGAGTCTAATTTACTTTTAAAAATATATAAATTATTTAAATATATTTTTTTTAAGCAAAATCATTTTGACAATTATTTAGAATAATCAAATTGCATAAAAAACAAGCAATTAATTTTAATTTCGTACGTTAAAAAAATTCTTAATTATAGGAACAAGTAACCGAATCAAGTAATAAATATTAGTTTTTTTTTTGTTTTGACACAAGTAATAAATATTAGTTGTGTTGTAAAAAAAAATTAGTTGTGTGCACACGTTTATAAGAAAGTGGGGGATATTTTTAACATGAGAAATGCTATGGACAAACTCTCTAACACACTCCTCTAAACACACTCCCTATCATTGGTCCACGTCATTACATTTTGAAACCACTAAACTGGAAACCGGCTCCACTGGTTAAGGAAAGACAGAACAACGCGTCATCTAGATTTTTTTTCTTTTAAACAACACGCAGATTTTTTTCTTTGGAACAACACCAAGATCTGTGACCCCTTGTGATTTTATTGGTTATAGAGTTGAAAACGAAAGAGAAAACATTCAATTTGGTTATAGATTTGTAAAGGAAGGAGAAAATTCAATTTATGGTTTTACCATAAAGTCAGTGTGTATGTTTTGCATAGTGTTATAATCATAGGTGATATGACATTCTTATGAATTCACTGAAAGAATCATCTAGAAATTAAAGGATGCAATTGTTTTGAACTCTTTGACACTAAAAAGAAAAAATAGCAAAAAAATATTAGTGGTACTGATAGCCTTTAGTCAAGCACGAAAACGAAGATTTAAATGAAGCAACAGGAAGTGCTGGCAGTGGATAGGCATAGAAGAAGTTATTGACGGTGGGGTTTGGGAAAGACGAGCAGTTTCTGTGTTAATGGTTTCACAACAGGCTAAGTCAGTTTCCGGTCAAATGGTTTTGAAAAAGTGGTGACGTGGACCAGTGATAGAGGAAGTGTTTGTTATTAGCATTTCTCTTTTAACATTCTCGGTTAGAAATTAAGTAAGAAATAGTTGCTATTGATGTAAATTTAAATTCACCTGCAAACTACTGTAGCAACAGGTAACTTGTAATGCATCTAGACCTTTGATTAATTTAATAATATATCCAATGATGTATTTTAACTCTCCTATATGGTGGGAGACCCATTTCCCTTACCCATCCTAGACTTGGCCTTAACATATAGGAAGAATATATAGGTCCTGTTTGGATTAGTTTATTTTTGAGCTTATGCAAATAACTTATACAATTTTTAGGTATTATTATAAGTTTGTCAAGGTAATTTATGATAAAATAACTTATAAAAATACAATACAATACAATTTTCATAAGTTTGAACTTATAAAATATCATACAACATAATTTATATTGCATAAGTTGTTTGCATAAGTTAAAAAATAAGTTTATCCAAACAGGGCCATAAAGCTTTATGATTCATTTTTACATTTTTTTTTGTTACACGTTCATATTTACGTTTGGTTGTGCACAATGTAATTATTTTGATTTTATTGACAAATACTCATATCTGATACTCCACTTTTAATACAGAATGCCATTCAGCAACCATCGTTAGTAATTGTGTACTTCGGTGGTAATGATTCTATTCCTCCACATTCAAGTGGCCTTGGTCCTCATGTACCATTGGGGGAATACATAGAAAATATGAGGAAAATTGCTATCTATATAATGGTAAGAGAGTATTATTATTTGCACTTCAAATTTTGAAATCAATTTGAATGATTAACGTACTTAAAAATGTAGTCATTGTGATAAATTGATATCTGATTAATAAATATAATAAGACTAAATGTTTATAAGTACAACTTAGATGAAAGTTGTTTAAATATCAAATATATGTTGGGGTGGAGTTTGTATTTTGAACCGAGTGTTTAGATGAGAATGTTCTTCAGGTGTGCTAAAATCCCCAGATGTGTACTTTGTGGTTAATGATATGATTTTCAAGTACCAATGGGGGAAATGATATATACCTGCAAGAATGCTAGCACTTTAATGCTAAAGTCAATATTTGATCAAGGTGAGAGAAAGTGTTAAATTATGTAAGAATGTGTGTACCTTGAGAGTGAGTAGGTGCATGCATGCATATATAGTGGATCGAGGAATAACCATAAGGTGTGATCCTCTATGTGCAAAAGATTAGTCACAAATATTTTTTGTGAGTGTCATTTATTCAACGCTTGGTAACATGTATTGGAGCCATCTTGCCTAGCTCGTAGGCGTGCATTTATCTTCTTGATTGTGTCTTGGCCCGTGAACGTGGTTTAGTCGTGGTCATGACTTGTCTGTTGTCGTGTTTTATCCGTGTTTAAGATTTAGTCAGTTTAGAACAGATTTTCTCTATTCACTTATTAGAGCAAACCCAAACTCGTTGAGTTGTCATGTTCAAACCCAAACTCCTTTGTATGTGAATTTCACCACTAGATTCTTTAAAATAAATAAATAAATAAATAAATAAAATGTCTATATTTATTAACCATCCACCAATCATAAGTAACAATAATTTTAAAGAAAGTCATTAATAATAATTTTTAATTGTATATTTTAACGCCTTAAAATCGTTAAATTTGAACACCTTAAAATTAGGTATATTTAAACAACAACTTGATTGATTAAAGATTATATGTATATTTTGAACATGCTCTGAACAGGCGGAACTAGAAAGTTACTCTGGAGGACCAGATGGCTTTGATGAGTCATTGGTTGTACTTTAGGTGAGTAGAAGAAGGGTACCTACAAAAATATTAGCACTCCAACACCCAACTCAGTATTTGCTCAAGGTAAGAGGATACTCTCCATTGAGTCATTGTCAATCGCACTTTCTCATCCTTCGTGCAACATACCACTCCCAGGATACTCCCCATGATTGTCAACCATTCACGAGCCTCCTCTGGCTCCCTATGAATACTATGGGTTTCATTTCCGAGAACTCTTGAAATGCGCGTAGTTTGGAGTCTCGCGGTGGTGACGTTCCTTTTTCACTCTGTAGTTGTCGCATTTCCATTTGTTGTTGTCTGATCAACAATTGTTGTTGCATCACATATCATTTGATGATGTTGCGCAATTTATTGCTAGAACATCAATTGTTGCTGCTTCACCATCAATGTCATCTAGTGGACGTATGTTCTCTCCATTTTGACAAGTTTTTCACCCTGACGTTAAATCGCTGTGAAAGTAAAGACCTTTGAGATAGCTTATGCTCCTCGCACTGGTTAGTGTGTGCTGACATGTGCTTTGTGTAGAAATACATTTTTTAGGCGGAATAACTGCCACATTTCTCGCTCGCTCAAATGTATGCAGTGGCGCGCCAAGATACACTTGAGTTCGGTAATAAAAAATGGTGTCAATATGGTCTATGTGCTCGTATGGGTCTGCAGGTCCGTCGTAAATTTCAAGTTTAAAAAGTGTTTCAAGGGCTCAGGAATACGACATTCCACTATTTTCTGCGTGAATTAGCCTTTGTTGGAATGATTGTGAATCTTCTTCTCACATGGAGGTGGTGAGTAGCTTCGCCCCTTTTGTGGCGAGACGGTGAGCCATGTTATTGTCCCCTTTGTTGGAGCCATGAGGCGAGGGGTCCTCATCTCCTTCATTACTGTCACTATGTGCTTCGTTGTTGTTGTTGGCAGTGACCTCACTTCTTTCAGGATGAAGGCAATCTTGCTCAATCTATCGCGTTTGGGAAGTAGTTACTCCCAGGACTACAGTTTGTTGACTTTGTTGTATTTGGCGATTGAAGAAGGGTGAGTATGTTGATGACGATCTCATTTGTCTGAAGCTAATGTTGGTTCGTCTAAGGTTCCACTCTTACAATGGTACTTTGTGGTATATTGATCTGTCTGGGAATTGAGGGAGGAATTTACTAGTTTTGTTTCTAGTTTGGTTCCAACGTTGATCTGAAAGTAAAAGTGTTACCAATGCTTCCTTTTGGTGGTTTTAGAGATTGAATGTGCTTTTGCTGTCTCCATGAGGATAGGTTCAGGGGTAATTTCGACGTTGTGAAGATTTGGTGAATTTGAAATATGCTTTGCAGCAGCGGTTGCATTATGAGTGTTTCTAGATCTTGCCATTAGAACTATTAGATTGAAGAAAGGTAGTAGAGATGGCAAATTCAGGAAGGTTTTTACGGGAAAAATCTTTCCACAGACGGTAAAACTATACTGAACAGGCAGAACTGGATTGTTCCTTTGATGGATCCGATGGCTTAGTTGTTGTACTTCAGGTGAGTAAGAGAAGTGAAGTGTACCTGCAAAAATGTTAGTAATCCAACGCTTAAGTTTATATTTGCTCAAGATGAGAGTATAAAATGGGTAGAATGTGTGTACTTTGAGGATGAATGAACATGTGCATATATAGGAAAGTGATGTGTGTAACCTTTTTGAGGGTCCCACCATGTAAGCGGAATGAGTCACAAATATCTTGTGAAGGGGTTATTTATTCGCTATTGTTGGTGTATTGTAGGATATATTGGACCTTTGGATGGGTCATTTATACGCTGTGTATGAAGCTCTATTGAGAACAATTAATGCACGAAAATTGCTTTTTAGACTCCTTTGTTGCTCTCAGACCCCAAAAAATCCGAATATACTCCCACTTTTGGAACCATGATAGTCTGGTTTCTAAAAGCAATTTTCTTAACATGTTGAGGATCATGTGGGCCATTTAGATATTTATGCCTTTGGCCTGTCCGAAACAGAAAACATGAAAATTGTAGTTATTGAAGTTCAAAATCATAATTAATTTTGATCAATGGATGGTTGTTAAGATGTGATACGTTTCTATATTCATTAACTATTCAAATTAATGCAACATTTGATGTTATATTTGTGTTAAAAAATAATTGGATGTAAAAATTCTCGTACTAGATTTTCACGTTCCTATCTTAATTTTTATTTTAACATATCCTATTTTATTCATATATTTCAATTACACTGATTTGATAAATTCTAAGAAATTGCTCAACGTTTCATGAAATTATTATTGTGTACTCTTAAAATTCAAGTTTCGACTCATATTTATGAATGTCCAATTTAACACAATTTCTAATTAATGACAGGGCTTGTCACAGAACACTCGGATTATATTTCTCAGTAGTCCTCCCATAAATGAAGCACAATTACCTGGCAACATGTAATAAGTACTCTACAACTGGTTTGTAATTTTGATTATTAATTAATCATAATATCACATAAAGTTACTAATAATTATCATATACATGAGGTTCCGTGGACTTAATTCAGTTAGCAGGGACATTGCATTATATATGTAGGGAGTCGAAGTTCGAACTCCAGTTATCCCACTTATCCACCTTATAGGTGGAATTTCTAGTCACTAAACTATTTCACCAAAAAATAAATCACATACAAGAGATGCATGATGCATATTCATAATCGGTAAAGGTTACATAGCCTTGAGCTCAGACATGATTAATAGAATGTATGATCATTTAAGGTTGTTTTATAAACAACCAAAAATAGAAACCTTGAAACTCTTATTTCCTTTTTTTCTTCTATGATATATATTAACAAATTGTTGGAATGGATCAAGTGATGAATTCGGGCGACCAATAAGGACAAATGAAGTATGTCGAATATATTCAGAAGCGTGTTTGGATATGTGTCGCGAGATGAAAATCAAGGCTGTTGATATGTGGTCTGCGATTCAAAAAAAAGATAATTGGAAAAACGTTTGTTTCATGTAAGTTATATGATCACATATGTATGTTCTTAAACTAAAATGGTTTAAATCTGCATTTTACTAATTTATTTAGGTGGATTGGTTATATTTTAGTGATGGAGTTCATCTATCAACCGTGGGGAGTGAAATAGTAACAAAAGAGATATTGAAGGTTCTCAAAGAGGCAGAGTGGGAACCAAGTCTGTATTGGAAGTTAATGCCAGTTGATTTTGGAGAAGATTCGCCATATGATATGGTTTCTCCTGATGGAAAGGGAACTATTAATTACTCCGACTTTCCTTTTCCTAGTGATGTTGATTGGGACTAGACTTATGTATTTGGCAGTCTTGAATCTTATATGTTGATCATAATTTGATCATGGTTTTTCACCATGTGAGTAATGAAATTTGGCTCTGTTTGTGTTTTAATTGAGCAAATTTTTATGTATGTTTAACCATCTCTCGGTTTTATTTATGTCCTTAATTAGCTAAGATTATAAATGTAGTTGGCAATTAGGACTGCTAAAATGAACGTAATTTAAATAGGTTTTTTTTTTTGGACAATTAAGCCTACAATTCAAATTTTTATGCAAGTAAATTGTCTTACTAAAGTAGGGGCAAGAACGAAAGAAATTGAAATATAGGGACAATTTTTAGATGGACATAAAACATGAAAGTGTAAGATTTCTATTACACAAAGAATGAGCTACATAAACATGAACATAAAACTTAACAATAAAATTAAAAAACTGGCCTTACAATTTTCTCTTTGGCAGGGGTTGCATAACCTCAGTATAGTGTGAATCCAGTACTCTTTCGTCGTGCACACAACAGTACATTTAATTACATATATTGAGCAGAATAAATGACACAAAAGTAATGATACATACAAGGGCGGAAAAAGAAGCAAAGACCCAAAGTTACAACTCAAGCACCCACCTACTGAGTCAACTGCATAAAATGATTCTGCTCAGATGATGATAAGCTTACCCTATGGCTTTCAACATGAAACAAATCTAGGCCGAAGCATATCCAAAGAAAAATATAACTGTAAAGGATATGGCGAGAGACAAGGAATCCGAAACGGCTACTTTCAGAGGCTACTCCTGAGGGCTAAGCCACACCTCATGTAGACAATTGGAACCTGCCACTAGGCTTTTTTCTTCTCCATCCCTGATTTTTCAAATAAAAAATCTTTTAGTATCAGCAAGAATATTAACATGCATAAAAAAGAGGGAGAAGATCCTTTTGAGGTAAACTTACAAAGGCAGCATAATACACAAATGTCAATCCAGCCAAAACAACAAATGCAATTTGAAATATATTGTACCTGTAATGTGATAACAGGAAAGTCAAATAATATTACCATTGGTAATAAACGGTCAAAAAATAAACCAAATTGTAGATATTAGATACAGTATTATTGTTTGTCAATTTTGGTTTGAAAAACCGTTTTATGAAAGACTTCAATTGAAAATATGGGGGTTTGATCGAATTGGAAGAAGGAAAAATAATAGAGCCCTGTGACTGTGTGGTCCAAATTTACTAGTTATCAAAATAAAGTGCAACTTTGCCTTGCCAGGGAGGAAAGGCAGAACAAGCAAAAAAAAGTTCAGATTAACTCACTTGTACAAATATTTAATTCCACGAAGGGACTCCAAAGTGTGTCCAAATATTTCCTGGGCTGCAGTTGCTTGAGCATAGTAAGCAAACGCCGTGGAGCAAAACTGGATCACACTGAAAAATTAAAACAAGAAAACTTTCAGCAAGGTTGTCGCGGAATGACATTATCACAGCAACACAGGAGGCTTAAATTATGTAGAACACTATTTCCAACACTCCAAAACACCAGTAATATTACTCAAAAAAATAGTTCCCTTTGCCACTTACAAATTTAAAAATTCGAAAGGGGAAATCAAAGCCCAACATTATCATCACCAGTTTGAATTTCACTCTTAAGAAACTTTCTTTATATTATATATATGTATCCAAAGAATGATACAGCACCATTATAAACTTTACCATGCTCTGAGTTAGAGATTTTTTTCTTTTTTTGGATTACAAGAAGGCTGAAGCCCCGAGTTAGAGAGTTTATTTATAGATTAAATAAGCATACTATTTGGAATTGAAGGAACAAACTATACTGACCTAATGGAACAAAGAAGGATAAGGCCCACATTAAACAGAAAAGAGTTCATGAGAGTTGCTCCCCACCTGCAGGACGCACGTTCACATTGTGAATTATCAGTTAGTGCATTAACTGACCGAAACGGAAAATAAAATGATAAACTAACAGCACAGTTGAATTACTTCATGGGATGGATGGTGATGAAAACTAGTCTCAACCCAAGCATCGTGGCACCAGCGATCACAGCAAGGAGAAGGTAGAAGCAGAAAAATGCAAATGCGGCTGTGCCAAGCAGACCTGTTAAAACAGAAAACTATACACATTACCTAATGAAAATCAGAGTGTACCAAAACAATAATTTATACATAGCTGAGGAAAGATATCATATAGAAAAGCTAGAATGTGCATTCCAATCTCCAACATACCCCAGATATCATCTAGCTTGATGAAAACTTCATTCAGGAAAGGAGAAAGGGGAGGATCAATTAATAGATAGATAATGATATGAGCAATCCATGCCACTGAAACAATCAGCCTGTTGAAGTTTTCAAAAACTTGGGTTAGATATTACATAAAAAACATACCTGCGTTAACAAAGCAATCTTTATAAAACTAAGTACTACTATATTGTAAGAAAGCATCATTAGGCATCATACATTCATAGCAACTTGTATTGTTATGCATCATTGCTTACCCTAGAATTCCGAAAACAAGGTTTGCCAGATAACCAAGAACAGTTAGTGCCCATGTTGTCTCAGCCTGCATTCATGCAAGATCAGTTAGTGGGGAAAAACATTACACATTGACTATACCGGGAATTCAAAAGTTATAAATCGGAATAACAACCTTTTCCCCTTGTGGATACATCTCTTCAAGAAGCTTAACATCTTCTTCTAATTGAAACAACTCCTGGAAAATTATATTAGATAAGCAAATTATTAGAACAACACAAACTATTAAAACTTTAGTAACTGTACGATTTCTTCCCCAAACTAGAACTTCACGTGTTTAATTATCATACCGAAGAAATCTCTTACCAACAAGGATATCTTCATAAAAAGAATGCAGTAAAAGCTAATGATAAATCACCAACATTTCCTTACCTTTTCTACTGCTTTTACATTTTTACGATGTTTTCTACCCTTTGCACCACTTCTTTCATCCTGATGGAGTGACTCGGCCGCTTTCTTCAATTCTTTTGCTTTTTTACCAAGTTCAGTTGCTTCCTACAGTATCCAACAGACCATATCATAAATATAGTATGCATATCATAATAGAAAAGCACATATAAACAACAATTTAACTTAATATAAATCTTTCAGTGACCATATATATTACCTTGATATACTGTGAGCGAGTGATAACAGCCTTTGGACGCCGGATAAATGAAAATATAAGTCCTAGTGGAAGGCAAGCAATACCAACACCGCCAAATATCTGGATTGAATATTGAGAACACAATGGTTAATGTCATGAATAGAAAAACTAGACTTGATATAATGCTGTATGGAAGGTTTATGTGAATTCATATCAAGAGACTCCTAGATTGCAGTAATTTTATATATCTACAAAGTTAACACAATATCATTCCCTAATGATAATATAATAAGATAAAATTCTAATTCATAAACACTTGTGGAGGAAATGAAACCACTGGAGAGTTGTAGCATTGGCTAAAACAATTATTCATCTAAAGTATTACAAGCAAGCCTAACCTAGGCTAAATTGGAAGCAGGTTTTATGCAAGTTTTATTTTATGAATAATGAGCTTACAGCAAAAAGCACAGATCCAACGATAGTAGCTAGAGCAACAACATATTCTGGAAAGGTTGATCGCATGGTCCATGTTTTCTCTGATGAAGGACTAGCAGAGTATGCAGAGCACTGTGAAGTACAAAGAGGACAAAAAACAAAATGAGTACGGCAAAAGATGTCAATGAGAATGACTACTAGCAGAGTATTACAGGGGGGAAAATACCTGGTGGACACCATTTCCAACACACTGTTGACCACTATTGAATGCCCATAAGTTAGGAAATGAAGCTGTCGATGAAGAGAGATGCCTAACAGTAAAATCCACCTTACCAGCAAGCCCTAATATACAATCACAATAAAAGCACAATCAAACAAAGCTCGTATTAGACCACTCATTTTCTTAATCCATCATCAAACATTACTTTTTTGGTTGCTAAGATCAAACATCACTGATAAATCACAAAATAAATAAAAAACTAAGCAGTTCTTCCTATAAAATCAGCAAATAATCAAAATTAATCTATACTTTCTCCACTTCAATTTTACTAGCCCATTAAAAAACAATTTTTTTTTTACACTAAAAGGCAATTTGTACTAAAATAATCGTCAAACAAAACCAATCTATTTCCAACACCCAATATTAGCAACTAAAGCAAACACACAATAGCGTCCCACTTCCCATGATCCTTCTTGTGTATGTTTGGTTGCGTGTTGAAATCATGCCCCAACTAAACTCTCGTGTGCCATTGCGCTTTTCGGTGTAATATGTGAAGCTACAATTTGGCACTTCGACCTTGCTGCGCATTGACTCTGCAATTCTACATTCCTGCCACTAAACTAAATGAGCAGCTAGTCCGAGACTCATTCGCTAAAAGTGCCACAAGCCCACAACAACGAACACATTCTAACTCGCGTAAACTCTGAAATAGCTGCTCCTCTCCTCACCGCCTGCAATGCACTAGAAAAACCCACTAAAATTTACTTCCCAAATGTGCCAAGTCTCACTCTATCTAGTCCAAATAATTTACCCAAATGAATTAATTACCCTAACTCCACCTTTACTTTTAATATTAAGAAGCTGTACTACACCAAATGAACATCAAACAAATCCAATCAGGGTTCACATAATCCTCTCTGTCTTTGAAAATACACTTCAACTAACACACAAAGAACAACTTAGTCCTACCTTACACAAGCAGAGTAATAGAAAATTGTGTAACACATAGTTCAAATCAAACAAAAGTTCATATAATACATACCATATAAAATACCCAAAACAAGAGCACACACTATAGCCGTTGACACCACCCACAACAATGCACTCTTAATCCTTTTACCAATACTCCTGCAAAAAAATTCCAAAAACACTTCAAATCCAAACACAAACAAAAAAAAACGTTTTTTTATCGCTTCACAAACAAAAAAAAAAAAACTACCTACTTGTCCTGGTCGCCTTCATAGTAGAACATTGCGAAAGGAATAACAAAGAAAACGAGAATAGCATCGATTACATAAACAACGAGCCATAGGTCTTTCATCGGGAGCGTGAGATTACACGCGCCGTTATAAATAGCATGCCGGCAAGCTTGTCGATTCGCCACATCGGCGGGAAGCATGAGTATAGAGATTGCAGCAACCGATAATCCCAAAACAACAACAAATTTAGGAAAGTAAGCCTGATTAACATCATCAGGATGCTGATAGTTTACGAGAAGGTATACATTGACGAGAAACACAATCACACACACTACTATTGCTACGATCACGAGGGCGAGGTTGAAATCGCCCATTTCGATTTACGATTTTCGAATTGGATTGTGAAATTTTGAGATTGAAATTGGGATTGTGGATTAGGGTTAGGGTTTGTTTGGATCTGGTTTTTCAGAGAGGGAAATGAATATGATTTGGTTTCCGGTGGTGGTTTTGCTACGGTAACGGTGATGGTGTTGATGGGAAGCATGAAATTGCGGTTATATCCTTTTTGCAGTTGAGAATCAGAGAGTGGATTATGATGGAACTGTTGTGGGTATAATTGTAATTTGGCGGGGTTTGTGTCTCGCTGTGTAAGCGAAATTCAAACCAGGCTGTTTTGCCAAATTAAAAAAATTTACTTTTCGCACTCCCGGTCTCACGAACACCATGCCACATTCCATTTTTACTCCTCTTGCTATTTAAATTTTTTTGTCATTTTCATCTTTTTTAAAGTGTAAACCGAGTTTGCTCTATAAATTGCGAATTATGTTTTAATTCGCATTTTAAATAGTGAATGTTAATATTTTATACTCAAAATGGATGTCGGCATCCCCTATGGATGAAAAAAATCATGAAAAAAAGAAATCGCTTTCTAGAATTTGAACTTTTTTCATGATTTTTTATCCATAGGGATGCCGACGTTTAGTTTGAGTATAAAATAATGACACTCGCTACTTAAAATGCAAAAAGTGCTCGCTTTCTAGAAAGCGGACAACAATAATTTATTAATTTTAGGGGATGTTTGAGGAACCTTGGGGTTGCGAAAAGTAAATGTCAATTAAGAAAAGGGTTAATAGGTTGTTACCCCTACTAAGTGGACGTATTTTGCGTTACCCCCGCTAAAAATTCCTTAAAGATTTCCCCTTTGCAAAGTACATTTTTTTGGTTTCCCCCTTTTGGTGCATGAAATTTGCACTTTTTAAATCGGTTTAACAAAATAACCGATTTAAAAAACAACACTTTTTAAATCGGTTGTACAAAATAACCAATGTAAAAAGTGCATCCAATGGGGGGACACACAAAAATTTACTTTGCAAGGGGAAAGGAATTATGGGGTAATGCAAAACACGCCCACTTAATAGGGGTGTAACAACCTATTAACCCTTAAAAAAATTGAGAAAATGACGCCTTTAAGGAATGGAATTGGGTAATGTAACAGGCCCAATATGTTCTATATGGGTTTTTTTTATATATAGAATTAGTTCTCCCGTTCTCTAAAAGTTTCGCTCCGAAAAATTTCAAAGATACCTCTTTTACTAATTAAAGTAGTGAACATAAGGGGTGTCAAATCTAGGAAATAAACAATTCACTTCCTAGAATGCAATTTTTTTTTATAGAATTAGCTCTCGCGTCCCCTAAAAGTCTCGCTCCTGGAAATTTCAAAAATACCTCATTCGCTACTTAAATAGCAAACTTAGGAGGTGTCAAATTTGGAAAAAAGTTGTTCGCATTCTAGAATACAATGCACTATAGGATGCAAACCTTAAGAAATGGGGAGTGAAGGAAGGGGAAGAGATACAAAAATATTAGATTTCATAATGTTCTCATTAGATGTGAACTTTTTTTAAAATTTTTTGCTATTTAAATACTTGCATTCTAAGTTGTGAGGGAGTAATATTAGAAGGTCGGGGGTGCATGTGAGACTCAGAGTGCGAGAAGCAATTCTTTTTTTTTTTTTTTTTTTCATGTTAATTCTAAGGTTTGAAAAAATTGAAATCTAATAATTTTGTGTTATGAATAGGCGAACTGACAGGCACGAAACGCTAGTAATAATTTTAAGATGTGGTTTCGGTCAACTACAATATCGATCAATGTACAGGTACAAGATTTTAAGTAGGATCGGAAGGCCTATAAAAGATCGTAACCCGACTTATAGATCCTACCGAAGGACAAACACATACAAGCATAAAAACCATTGTAAATGTACTAAAACAATATATAATATTGTGGGTAATTCTAATATGGACCACTTATTTAAGTGGTCCATGGTGGACTAACACTATAACGAATGCGAATTTTACAAAATCCACCGTTGGATAGAAAGTTTATATCATATAGATCATCCATAAAAAAAATTAGAAAAATTGGAAATCATTTGATATGTTATTGGAACTCGTTAAGATTTACGCTATTTAATAAACTATTAATCTTTATGGGTCTCAATAACATATCAAATGATTTTTAATTTTTCTACATTTTTTTATGGATGATCTATATGATATGAATTTTCAATCCAACGGTGGATTTTGTAAAATTCGTATTCGTTATAATAGTATTAGCCACTTGTCCATGGTGGGCCACTTGAGGAGGTGGTCCACCCTAGCATCGGCCATATTTGCTAAAATAATAGTACTAAAATATTTTTACCATTATTTTAGTTTTTCTTTTACAGCATTAAGTGTATTTTTTTTTATTTTATGTGTGCAATTTAATTATCTTAAGTTAAGAGGCCGAGTAAAAAAAATGTTACCAAACCATTTTAAGGAGTCCTAATAGCTCATGGTTCACTTGGCTACCTCACATTGTTTCCGCATTTTCTTTCTAGGGTTAAATATGTTTTTAGTTCATACATTTTGTCTTATAGTTAAGAATAGTCCCTACATTTTTTTTATAGTTTAAAAAAATCCTACAATTTTTTCCATAATCAAAATTGGTCCCCGCCGTTATTTTCTTTAACAGAACGCTGATGAGGCGCAATTAGCCAATAACATGATGACACATGTCTTTTATAATGACTTCAGTTTGGGTTGTTGTTGTGGTTTTGGTTGAGTTTGTGGTGATGAAGATGGGGTTATGTTGGAGGAAGAAAGGTAGAAAGAAAGATTTGGTGTGAAAGATGCACAATAAACCTGATAGAAAAAGACACATGTCACCATGTTATTGGCTAATTGTGTCTCATCAGCGTTCTGTTAAAAAAAATTAACGGCGGGAACCAATTTTGATTACGGAAAAAATTATATGATTTTTTTAAATCATAAAAAAAATATAGAAACTATTTTTGACTATAAGGCAAAATGTATAGACTAAAAACATATTTAACCCTTCTTTCTATTTGTAATGTTTACTTAGAGATCTGTGCCCAGTAGTTTATATAACCCTAAAATAACAACACAAGTGTCGCCTCCGTCTTATGATTCTACTATTATATTTCTCCACTTGTTCTAATACAATGAAATTTGGACTTTCTCATGGTCGCAAATGGTTTAGGGTTTCCATCTTTGCCAAGGAGAATGAGAAAAACACATGTTTGTGTTGGTGTTAAGTCAACTAAGTTTGAAAAAGACCCATGATAATAGCAAGCCTAGAAGTGGGATTGTTACGATCTTTTCTTCAAACCTTCGATCTTGACTACACTGTTGACAAAAACGAACTTTTGAACTATCTTAGTAATGTATAATGTTTCAAATCTTACTGAATTTTTTAAAAAATATATTTAACTTATCTTCTAACTGATTTCTAAATCATTATAATTTTTTTTCTTTCAATATTCTCTACGGCCATATGGGGGGGTCCTTTAACCCAATTTCAAACATGAAAATTGTACTTTTTACTATTCGAGCAAGTATTTGGTAATGTGTTTTTTTTACATATTTTATTATATAGGAGGTTGGTTGAGAAATCACCCTTAATGGACCAATCCATCTATTGTTTACCATATTTTGATCGAGTCATGTTATTTGGACAACTTAAAATGGATAACCAGTTGACACCCTACTCACAATGCACGCAATTCGAGATACAATAAACAATTAAAAAGTATATGGATAGTGCAAATAAAAGTTGTCCGACAACTAAACGGTTGTCAAAATAAACTTTCTCATCTTGATCTATTGCTTATCATATCTATGAAGCACACTTTTTGACTTAGGTGTGTTGAATGTATACGAGTGTTTGAGTGACAGTTATAATTATATTGATTTATGTTATTTCAAAAAAAATTTATCGGAATTTATGTGTTTGTGTCATATATGGTGTCATGTGACTCATGGTCCATCCTGATTGATTTGCAAATTCCTTTTAACTATAACAAACATGCTATCATAATTTCGAAATAGCATTTTGATGCTGAAAGTAATGAATTCTAGGGGTGAGCACGAACCCGCAACCCGACTCAAAACCGACATAACCGCCAACATATGAAAGCACTCGGTCGGGTGCGGGTCGGTTCTCGGGTCAATAATTGTAAAAAATCGGTTATGAACGGTTGTATACGGGTGGGTGCGGGTCTCTAAAAATTTATTTCTTCATAACCGAAACCGACCGAACCATTACTAAAATACAAATTTTTTTTCTTCAATTTTGAGCGCTTCTTCTCTCTTTTAATCTCTTATACTCCTCGCTTTGTTAATTTTATCCATCTTTGATAGAAGAAAAATATAATATATTTTACAAGTTTATGCTTGTAATATGTTGATAAAGGAGATGTGAAAGATAATATTCTAGATTTATCTTAATTTTTACTTATCATCTACTATCTATTATTGTCCACTACAAGAAATAAGATTTTTCGCAGCGACTTTTTTGCAGCGACATTCAAATTGCTGACAAAAATATACATATAGCAGCAACTAATTTAAGTTGTTGTTGTAAGTTAATTTTTTTCTCAACAATTATGTTATCGTTGGAAAAAATTACTTATCCCAACAATAATTATTGTTGTCGCTAATTATATAGTTTTTTTGCAACAAACCTTGTAAAGTAGCTGAGAAACCAATAGTTATTATTTTTTATACATATCTTTTATCATGATTTTTGTTCCTATATTTATGCGTAGATTTGTTTTAACTTAAAATTATTATCTTTTTTTTTTTCTTTCTATTTTTATATTTTTAATACTATAGATTATTTGCAACAACTTTGTAAAGTCACTGAAAAACCACACAATTACTACTTTTTGTAGTTTATGTTTCTTTTTTTTGCGTAAATTTCTTTTAACTTACTATTTTTTTTTTTTCCTATTTTTATGTTTTGTATCTCCTTTTTGACAACAACATTATAACGTTGTTAGAAAATCTTATAATAATACCAACAACATAACTTGTTAATTAATATATTAAAGAATTAAATTTATTTTTAAGCAATTTTAATATACATAATTTTTTATTGCATAAAAAAAAGCTACCACATTTTTATTTATTTTTTTATTTTTGGTGATATACATTTTTATTGTTTTATTCCTACTTTTATGCATAGATTCATATATAATCTTTTTTTTTTCTATAATTACTAAACTTCTTCTAATCCTTATTTTATTTTTCTTCCTATTTTTATACATATATTGTTAATAGAGTAAAATTACAATGAATGATACAAAATTTTAAAAAAATATTAAAATTGATAAGGACAAATTAGTAAATATAGTAGTTATCAATTTTAATATATTATTATTAGAAGTAGATTAATTAAATTAATTTTATTTGGATTAAAAAAATAGTGGTTTGTTTTATATTTTTCAAAATTCGACGGTAGCACTCCATATATACCCACTATCACAATCGCGATAATCATGCAGTGTGATGGTTAATTGAGTAAAGATAATCCATTAATTATTTTATTTTCCATGTATTTTGGAATATTTGTTAATTAATCAATCTATTTACCAAGGTAATCAAAACCGGACCGGTCATCAAACCAGCGTGCTAATGGGTTCGAGGTTCAAAGGTCGGACCGGGGTTCAACCGAGATCGGACCGTTTTTAATATTTTTATATATATTTTTAAATAATAACAAAAATAATTACATAATATTTATAATTTTATACTACTCCGTATTAAATAATATACTATAAAATATCATAACTTTGATTTATTTATTTTTTTACTAAACAAAGGTCCCATGGCTCTATAAAAAAAAATTCCATGATTCGCTGTGTGTCTGATGATTTTTATTTTTAATTAAATTTTCATATGATTAATGATTTGGTTCTTTTGTTTGATTTTAAATTTTTTGGCCCAAGTGTGTAAATAGTGAAACACAAGACAAACCCTAAATTTAATAAGCAGCCAGCCGCCAGTGTGTCTTCTACTCTCTTATCCTTCCTTACCCATTTGTTTTCTTTTTCTGTTTCACTATTTCATTTCTGTCTCCGTTTTCTCTTCTTCTCTCTTCACCGTTTTTTTTTTCCCTATTCCACCATTTCGTGTTTGTCTCCTTCTTCTTTATCTTTATCAAAGTTGCTCTTTGCTTGCTAGGAAACATCAAACCGAGATCTGTTTACTACTGTACTGTCAAAAATGAAAAAAACGCGGTCCAATTTTCTAAACTGGACAACCGCCGGTTTTCACGCTTTTTCCCGAGTTTTAGCCGGTTTTCCGGTTCAAATTCCGGTTCTCTGGAAGAGCGGTTTATAGTGTCTGTTGGACCGGACAGAGGTCCGGTTCTCGGTTTAACCAGTTGAACCGGCCGGTCCGGTCCGGTTTTTGTTACCATGTATTTACTAATAGCTATAAATTCATCCACTTGGATCATATATTGCAAACTTTCTATACGGTAGATTACTATTCATCCAACGCTCCTCTTTCTCTTTTGTTCATTGCTCAAAATTTAATCACCTGTACTCTTTAAAATTTAACCGATCAAGTTCTGCATCATGTCATCATTATTCATCAACTTATATAATTTTCCCTTTCAAAATCACTTGTTTCACTTTGTTCCACACATAACCTCATTAAAAGTTGAGTAGAATTTCAATAAAAAAAAGTTACGACGAGAAGGTATCTAATATTCAAAAGCTTTGAAGAATATCGACGCAATTCAAGAAAAGTGTGAAGACTATGACAGAAGATGATGAACAATGGAGAACAAGGGGCAAGCAATCAAGTCATCGGTGTCTTAAAAAATTTTGTGGTGTTCTTATAAGATTAAGTGATAAACATTCAAAATAGTGTTGCTTTTTTGTATTTTTTAATTTAATGTTTTGATATTATGTGAATGACCACTTGGTTTTGTTATGATCTAAATGACTTGTAATTTGTATTTTGGTTCTTTGTATTTGAATTTTTGTATAAATAAAATACACTGATTAAAAAAAAAAAGATTGAACGAGAAACATAACTTATAAATAAAATTTAGCAATCAATTGTTGATATTGAACGTTAATTCCTAATATTTATTATTTCATGGGAGATTAAATTAATATGTAAATTATTGACAAACACTAATAATGTCAGCGACCAAAACTTTTTGCAACAGCATGCAACAACAATTTTTTCGTTGGGAAAAACACTTTTTTTGCCAGCGACAATAATTGTTGTTACAAAAAACACTAGTTATGTCAGCGACATTAATTGTTGTTGAAAAACATTAGTTATGCCAGTGACATTAATTTTTGCTGCAAAATACTAGTTATGGCAGCGACATTAATTGTCCTTGCAAGACTTTTCGCAACGGCACTTATGCCAGCGACATGCAGCAACAATTTTTTCGCTGCGAAAAATACATTTCGCAGCAACTTTGTATTTTTCGCAGCGACATTTGTCGCTGCCAAAATTCATATTTCTTGTAGTGGTCGTTGGATTTACAAATTTAAAATAAATTAACTGCATCTCATCATTTTTATATTGTATACTTTATTGCAGCGTGTACGAAATATTAAACTGTTTGAAGAATAATAATTTTTTGATCAATGAATTAAGTTTTAGATTTAACAATAAAATTTCGATCTAACCCGTTAATCCCAACACCCGTATGACCCGACACCCGAACAAACTGAAGACGTAAGCGGTCGGAATTTGGTCCAAATTAAGAGGTCACAATTTTTATCGGTTTGACGATTTACTGCCCGAATCCGACCGAATCCGACCGATGATCACTCCTAATGAATTATTTGAAAACTTGCAACTCAAATCTAACCATGCAATACAACTATCATAATCCAAGGATGATGAGTCGGATGATGAAACTAGAAGTTCTTGATTTCCTACTTCTAGTAAAAATAAAATAAAATAGATCAATGTTTCCTTTCTAGTTTTTGATTTTCATGATACATATTTTACTTTCTCCATTTTTAATTATAATTATAAGTAAAAATGAATCAAAATAAATTGATATATTTAATTTAAAATTTAGATTAAATAAATTAATTTTTAAGGAATTTTTTTAGATATAGTAGGAATCGAGGGAGTATATGCATAGGACCATATATCAATCTCTGAAGGATTAATTTATCCAAGTTATCAAAGGTCCTTTTCACAATAACAAGTTTTTAAACATTTTTTGCTTCATGAAAAATATGTAACAATAAGAAAAGCTTCCTTGCACAACTTGATTTCTATAGCAATCATCAAATATCACATTCACATGATGCAAAATTATAATAAGGAATTGGTGGCTCTCTGCTCCTACGGCAACTTTGGTGCCACAAATTTAATATCTCACGAGATACGTGACGTGGAGAAATACTTATATAGGTATAAGTTCAAATATTATTTGTTAGACACATTCACATAAAATAAAATAAAAAAAATAAATAAAAAATGATTGAAGTGATATGTATTGATGTGATATTTTATTTTTTATTTAAATATTTTGATTTGTGTGTGCCCCTAAATGATGTGCCTAAATATTTGTGCCCATGTAAGTGTTGCTCCGTGACGTGATCTATATGGTCACTCTCTTTCACTCACTTGGGTCTTTAATAGTTTTTTTATTTATTATTATTTTAAGTATTTGGCTCTTGATTAGTTAGCTATATGTAGTATCACTTCAATTTTATTATGCTTATAAAAAAAGTCTTGCTAACTAGTGACTCCGGGGCACTAGTTAAATAAATCAAAAGAATCAATTTTATATTGAAATTATCAAAATTTTGACTTTTAAAAAGCTAAATGCACCTTTTTCAATAATAATTTTTTACTTTTGTTATCTTAACTAGTACTTTAGAGGCACTAGTTAACATTTACCTAAAAAAAAAAACTTCAAATAGTTGATTATGAATTATTTTGGTTAAGTTAATTAAGTAATCTGTACTTGATTAAATTGATTTATATAAATTTGAGGTTGAATTGGTTATTTTAAATGATTCAAATAAACATAAGTCTTGTCTTGGCAAACTTTGACTTGTTTTAAAGCAGTAGATACCCTTTTTTAATCTAATCATTTCCTGTACGGAATTTTCTCTACTCGTACGTACTTAAACTACAGTACGGAAGTCTTTTCGATTGCCGGTGTTGAAAATCTTCTAACTATGTGACAAAAATGATGGATATCGGATAATTCTTCAGATCTTATATATAAGAAAAAATTGTTTTTTTAAATTTATTGTAGAGTTGATGTATATAGACACTAATATATTTTAAATATATCAATTTTATAATGAATTTAAAAAGTAAAATGTTTCTTATATATAGGATCGGATGAAGTAATAAAATTAAGGATATGATATAAAGGCTTCTTATATATAAAGGAATAAACTGGATCCTCTCCGATGAAAGGAAGATCCATTGAGATTGAGATATGGTCATTCGTTAAAAATTTAAAATAAAAAATAAATAAAATAATTTTGTGGTTGGATGTTGTACAGCTTTTTCTACAGTGAAAAACTATTGTAAAAAAATGCATTAAAAACTATTTTTTTTAATATACAATTTCTTTATTTGAATTTTTTTAAGAGTGCCCTAGCGTACTCGTTAGCAATACTTTATATATTTACAAATATTGAAATAACGTGATTTAATTGAAAAAATGTGTAAAAGAGTTTTACACTATCAATATATACAAAGTGTTACCATAACGGACAAAATGACATAGTCCAATTATCTTATGGACGACTTAGCTAGTAAAGAATCCTACAACAAATAGATAATTCGGAGCCCCAACAATGGATCCATCATCAAAAGGATATGAAGTACTTGCCTCGAACCTGCGAAAGGAGAGTGTCTCGAAACTTAACCCTTTATGGCATCCATCTACCCTCTCGGTATTAGAACATCTAGAAGCATCAATATATTTCACCTTTCTAATTATTTAGAATATATCTAAAATTTATTCCTAACTTCATTTTTTTCTCAATGTCCTTCTCAACTTTATTTTTCAACCATTGTTGTCAAGTTCAGAGTGGCACTAAGAGTCACATCACCATGAAGCACTTGGTGGTTGACAAATTATTAGTTCTATTTTTATTTCACTTAGGTTATTATATTTTACTCTATTATTATAGTTATAATGAATAATATTTATCTAATCTCATTGGCTCTTTGGTCAAAAAATAAAATCTAATTGGCTCTGTTTTCCATCTTTGCTCACTATGAGTTTAACTCTTTGTGTTGGATCATGTGAAGTTTGATGGTAACTATGGTGTGGATGAAACTTATTTAGGTTGGTTTGGTGGTATTGAATCGACACATAGAAGTATGCTTTTTTTAAAGTCTCAAGTTCGATTATTTCCGGTGTCAATTTAAATAGATTATTTTAACTTCTTCAAAAAAAAAAAAAAAACTACAGTATGAATGAGCACAAATGTGGCTACAAAAGGTCGAGAAGAATATTTTAAGAGATTGATTTCCGAGAGAATCAATTGATTTAAGAGTGTATTGAATTGAGATTTCAATGGATTATTTTGGCAAAAAAATCTTGAAGATTTTAAAAAAATTTATGAGATTGTATTGACTTTGTGGGATTTTAAAAGATTATTTTTACAATCAAGATTTTTAATGCACGACTTTAATGGATTTTATTACACAGATTTTTAAGATTTCAAAGTACTTTATGAATTTTTATGATTTCAAAGGACTGGAAAAAAAAACAACACAAGTTATCGATTTCATGAAATAATAACATCCAATGTAACCAAATAAAATCAATGAATCGAGAAAATGAATAAAATAACATTACTAATGAATAAAAAAATTATATTGATGAATCTTGTGAATGACAATATGTATAATGATGAATGCTCCAACAATATGTATAACGATGATCAAACAATATAGCAAGGTGTTTTTTGTGAGTGAATATATGTTTGTTGGATTATGCCTTGAAATTGCATGAAGCAAGGTGCAGAAAAATGGTGAGAATTTGGTCTTGGCGCGCGGCGTCGGTTAGGACGCGCGCGGCGCCCACACGGCTCTGGTTTGGCCGTTCTCCCCTGTTGTTGGCGCGGGGCGCCAGGTGGGTGGCGCGCGGCGCGAGCACGATTATATAAGGGAGTTGTTTCATTTTCGGCACCTGAGAGAGAGGAGAAGGAAAGGAAAAAATAGGGTTTCAATGGGGGTATCACTAACATCAAGGCTAGAGTGTTAGAAGGCTTCTCTTGGGTCACTTCTAGGGTTGGGATAACCATTGTAACACTTTGTAAACACTTATAATTGAAATCTCTTGGTCACGGGAAGAGATTTGGGAAAAGGGTAGAAATTAGGGAAACTCTAATTTCTTGTAACTCTTGTATAAATCTCATTGTAATCAAGGAAGGAAAAAGTTTGATAAGGAAAGGAGAGCTCTCTCCCCAGAGTAGGTTCGTTAACACCGAACTGGGTAAACAAATTCAACTGTGTTCTTTATTGCTTTTGGTAGTTTAGCTTTTGATTGATTATTATTGCTTGGACCATTGTGCGCCCACACGGCTCTGGTTTGGCCGTTCTCCCCTGTCGTTGGCGCGGGGCTCCAGGTGGGTGGCGCGCGGCGCGAGCACGATTATATAAGGGAGCTGTTTCATTTTCTGCAGCCAAGTGAGAGGATAAGAAAAGAGGTTTTAGGGTTTGTTCATCCAATTGAAGCTAGGGTTCATAGCGGAAGCTCTTGGGAAGTTCTCTAGGGATTGGGTAGTGATTCTAATACCTTGTAAACATTTATCATTGAAATCTCTTTTGCGCTAATGGGAAGTGTGTAGGGGCTGGTTTACTGCTGTTTTTCGGGTTTTGGAGTTGTTGTTCCCTTTGAGTTGAGGGGTTAGGGGTGTTGGTGTGGGTGAAATATTGCCCCTGTACTTTCTTTTATTTTTTGTTATATGCTTCTCTTGTACTCCTTGTTATAGAGTTGATCAAGAAATTTTGCTATTTTACCAATCGTTAGTTGGTTCAGTGGTGATTGGCGCTGAACTTGGTAGGGAGGACCACGGTTCGATTCCCCACAACTGCGATCGGGAGGGGGCTGGAACCACTTGATGCCAGAACTGACCCCCGAACCAGATTCAACTGGTGGTGAAAAACCAAAAAAAAAAAAGAAATTTTGCTATTTCAAAAAAAAAAAAAGAGAAGAGATTTGGGAGAAGGGTAGAAATTAGGGAAACTCTAATTTCTTGTAACTCTTGTATAAATCTCATTGTAATCAAGAAATGAAGAAGTTTGATAAGGAAATGAGAGCTCTCTCCCCCAGAGTAGGTTCGTTAACACCGAACTAGGTAAACAAATTCAACTGTGTTCTTTATTGCTTTTGGTAGTTTAGCTTTTGGTTGATTATTCTTGCTTGGACCATTGTTACTCTTTGGTTGCTTAATTATTTTGCCTCACACATAGTTTAAGATTCATTGGTGTGGTTTATACAAATTCACAACAATGTTGAAGAATTTTTTGTTTGTCACAAGCATTTACATATCATGAACAATTCCAAAGTATTGCCATTCAAAAGAAACTATGTAAAAATTGATGGAAAAGTGGCATATAATTATATGTATCGACATTATATATAGCAGGTTGTAAGAGAGTAACATGGTAAGTTGTAAGAGAGGAACATGGCGTTCAACCCCAGTCTTGACGGCAACATGAAAAATGTCTACAGAAAACATGAATAATCTCAGAGTTTTGAGTGGGATTGTCGGATGAGTGTAGAATTTATATTTTCAACTAAAAAATCTCATTAAATCCATTTCATCACAAAATTCATTAAAATCTATAAACTTTTGAATATCAATTGACATTTTATAAATGACAAGAAATCTCATTTAAATACCAACAGATTTCATTGCCCTAAAAAAAAAATCTTGATTGTCTTAATTGAATACAATAAAATTTATTTATGTTTTGTAAAAGTCTTGATTGAATACCACAAAATTTATTTATCATAAAAATATCTTTTAAAATCTATTGAAATCCTAATTCAATACACCCCTACTACCTACCAACTCAAATAAACAATTTTCTTATTGCAACCAATTTTACAATCCCTAATGCAAATATGCAATTATGGTTTTTTATTTTTTTTTATTTTTATTTTTTTATATATGTTTAGTACTACGATTACGATAGATATGTTAGTTTAATTAGTGCACTTTTGTAAATATTATATAAATATTATACAATACATTTTAACAAAATTATAATTGCAGCTGTAATAATTTTGAAATACCCACTAATTAATATTATTTTTCTTAAGGAAAATACCACCTTGATGCGTCAGCCATATATTTATTCAATCATGCATGTTTTGATCTTGATGTCAACCTTGAATATGTTTTGTTTTGATATTTAGCAAAATCCAAGAAGCATTTGAACCCCACACCCACACCACCACACATTCTGCTCTAACATGTGTGTGTCAAGTACATACAAAGAAAGATACATGGTTGGTCCCAGTTTCAACACCAAAGTGCCAAACAATACTGTACTACAATCGTACATAAAAACAAGTATATTCCCTAGTAATGATAGTGACGAAGGAAAGTTCAAGGAAAATTCGTAAGTCACTATAATTCTCTCTATCCTAACTTGGGTTTTAATTAGTTTCTTTTAAGCAATAATGGGTATATTTTGCATGATTGATTACTCGTTAATCAGAATATGGATTGATATTGATAATTATTATTTCAACTTCATAAGTTATTAATTACTTTAAATATCTATGTATTTTATTACAATTACAACTATAATTAATTCTCTGATCATCTTTTTTTTTTTTAACTAAGAAAAGAATATTCATTTTGCTTATACAAACACAAATTCAATATTGCTAAAATTAGAAAGAAAAATAAAATTTAACCTATGACTAAACTCACAACATTCAAGTTAATAACATAAAATAATACCAACAAATAATGGAAAAAATCAAAGCAACTGAAATATAAATATTTTCGAATATGCAATGTTGAC
Source organism: Trifolium fragiferum (assembly GCA_954870985.1). Taxonomy (NCBI): domain Eukaryota; kingdom Viridiplantae; phylum Streptophyta; class Magnoliopsida; order Fabales; family Fabaceae; genus Trifolium; species Trifolium fragiferum. The sequence goes on along the minus strand of OX940793.1, from coordinate 17,293,657 downwards.
GACCTATTAAATGAATCATTAACTGATCGAAGTTGATCTATCAATTGAATGAAACAAACGCTGTAACAAGATGAAAAAGCAAGCAAACATTGTAATAAGATTAGAAATAAAAAAAATATAGTCACACTGATCGACTAAATCAGAAAGCAGAAAAAAGCTATTTATGTAAAAAGCACTTATTTAAATTAAAAGAGCGAAAGAAGTACACATGGGCGAATTAGATAAAAAAATCACCTAAAATTACTCTTTTTCGGTACAAGAAGAGGGCAAAGCCCAAAGACAATGTGTATTTAAACGGTAACAAATGTAGGTATAATTAGTGATTATTAGCCTCTTAGGATTGAACCGGTGAACTCTAAATCTTATGTTTAAAATTGAAATTGACTATTTTTATTTTGTAAATGTGTTTTGAGATTTATATATACTAGCTACCTCCATCTCTAAATATAGGATTTTGTTGACTAACTCTCAGAAATTAAAAAATTGATAATGAATGTTGTTTTGACTAGTTTATCTCTCAAGACTCAAGAGAGAGTTTATTTATTTATGCTATTATCATAGCATTTTAAAAAATTAATAAAGTTGAATATTCAAAGAGAGTATTATAAAAAGAAACAAGAAGTTATTGCAAGAGGGACTTATACTTGGAGTGGGCCGGGGTAGTAGTATTACATGAAAAAAAAAAAAAGTAGAAATCCTAATTGAATGTTAGTGTAATTACATTATTTGCTCATCATTAAATTCCATACAAAATATTATTGAATGTGACATTTTTGTGTCTTTATAAATTACGAAAATCATGTTACTTGCATAGATTGGCAAGGGTGACATATATGATCATGTTGATATGTTTTGAAAAGAAAAGAGGAAGCTTCCTAGAAACTCTCTTTAACTAAAAAGAAAACAAGTTATCGATTCTTTAGTGGTGTAGAATTAATTTTGATATATTTTAATGTTATCGAATAAAATAAATTTTATTTTTAAAAAAACTAATATACAAAATAAATTATTATCGTCGCAGAATCAAACATACATTGTGGTTATTGGATATGTTTAAGGGTGAGGGAGGGGGAGAGGGTGATTTACTATAGACGGCGATGGGACTAAAACCAATCAGTGTACATATATTTGGAGGCAAGTGATAATGTGATAACCATGCCAACATTTTTGGAAATTTGAATTCTCATTATTGGCCTCCAATGACAAAAGCAAAACAATGGTGATCTCCCATAGCTACTACAAGCATGTGATCCCTCATAGCTTGAGTCTAATATGACAGTTAGACTTGTGTATATGACAAAACAAATGATGAATATATGGTTATAATAGAGTCTCTATATGACAAAACTAATTATGAATATATGGTTGAAATAAAGTCTCTATATGAAATATTCTGCAATATATCTTGTGGGATATGTATATACATAGGCCCACAATTTTTTGGAGAAAATGTAGTTTTCATATGAATTCCTAAATATTTGGTGTGTTTTGCATAGGCGATCAAAGTCACTCTTGGATCTAATTTGTAATTGCATTTTGGACGTGTATTCCAACTTGTTAACATTTAAGATGATGAAGTTATTAAATATGTGAGAACAAAAGAGCAAACTCTTTCAAGTTTCAACCATATTCCCTCCATTCGTCTCTTACTTCTTCCTCGTCCAATGGAGAATATTGGTGGTTATAGGGGAATTCTTTTAACTTTTAATCATTGAATTGCATTTTTTTCTTCCTCATTTTATTTAAATATATAAGTAGTTTTTACATAAAGATTTTTTCTCTGTGTTTTTCTTATGAATTTGCCATCTAATGTGGTGCGGTATCATTTGATTTTTTATCTTGCTATGGAGTTCGTTTTTCATAGATTAATAGACTGGTAATAATTCTTACAAATTCAATAACATGTTTTCATATTTGTAACGTCCAACGTTACAAATTTATCAATTAACAAAATCTAAAAATAGCTAAAATTGAAAATCCATAAAAATATTAGTCTTTTTGAAAAGTGAAATTGTCTTGGAAAGTCTATTGCGACTAGATATTTTATTTTTAGGGCATGTAATTTGATTGGAGATGAAGAAGGGTGCTAAAAATGTTACACTGACTTGAAAATGTGTTTATGAACCAATGAATTTGATATGGTCCGGAAATGTATTGATAAGTGGCGAGTATTCTTCACAGCACAAGTCATTTTGGCAAGGGTTGAGTTAGATTGAAATCAAATTCATATCAAAGCTATCAAAGATCTATTGGACCGTTTGCTAATATCGTAACATTGCTATCGAGCCAACTGCGTGAGTCGTGGTATGGATATTCAAACATAGCATCGTAGGTATGAAGAGTTGTGTTCAACATCACGCTTAGACGAAATATGAATTAAAATGTAATGTGTAGTCCTCACTTTTCTTGTTAATCTTGAAGGAGTTGAACTAGGTTCAACCTAAATTCATTTAAAAAAGAAAAAATAATTGAAAAATTATTTTAAATCTTAGTATTTGATTCGATGCTTTGAATAAGTTGGGAGGGGAGAGAGGGTTTAGTAAAAAAAAAAAAAAAAAAAAAAGAAGAGAAATAAGGGAGTAAAATCTCTAAATGGATTTGGGTAGAAGAAAATACTTGTTTAAATTGAACTTTTTTTTTGTCAAGTAACTTAGTCGCTCGAAATTCCACTCTTAAGGTGGATAAGTGAGATGACAAAGGTTCGAACCCCGGCCCCCTGCATATATAATGTATTTGTCCTACCAATTGAGTTAAGCTCACGGAACTGTTTTAATTGAACTTAATTAAATATAATTTTGTTTAATGTAGTCTTAAAAATGTAATCTTACACTTCTTCCCTATTAAAATCCATAATATCTTGTAGCATATAACATCTTAAAAATTTTCCGTTTTAGTTCTTATATGCTTCTCCTCTCTATGAATGAAATCAAATATACTTTTAAGAAGAATGAATATTTTTTTTTTTTTTTTTTTGTATAAATAGATATATCTCCGCACAACTGTAAAAGTTAATTTCTCAAATCTTGTTGGACTTAAATGAATAGTGAATTCTCTTTCAAAATAAAAGTTATTTATTATTTGAAATTCAAGTTACAGTTAGAAAATATCTTTTCATATTATTTAGGTTTATTAGCCCATTTGGTGTGAATGATATAAGATTTAAATTTCTGAAAAGAATCAATATATAGCACGACAAATATTTGTGGTCCTAGCAATTTGATATTTTTGGATCCTTGGTGTAAGTTGAACAGAACCGTTGTAGACAGAGCAAGTGGAAGCATGATGAATCTTTAGAACTTAGAAGACATATATGCAACAATAATAGAGGCAAAATTTTCATATTTATCTATTAATTTAATTTGTCTATATATTGTCATATCAGAAAAAACATATATAATGCTTCTCGACCAACATTATTTCTATGACAATGAATTATCAGCAAGAATGTCTGTAGGGAATTCCTTATCTTGTAGGGATTAGATTCCTTCATTTTAATAACAAAAATAACAAGAAAATATTATTATTTAAATAACTACCATCAAACAACATTGATTGAATTGTGAAATTAAATAATCAAAGCAATTCAACTAACACACTAATACTATAGTTACTCACAAAATTAAACTATTGTAGTGAAACCAATTATAAAATTTCCATCTTGTGGCCATATCTAAAGTTATAGCCAAACTTGATTTTACCTAACACAAAAATAAAATTAAAAACATTTAGAAATGTAGAAGGTGTAGGTTTTATTTTTGCCTACACTAGACATATATTGATGAGTTTTTTTTACTCAAAAACAAAATATTGATGAGTTTAACAAAGTAAGCCCGTGAAGTGTAGGACAGTACCTTAATTACGAGATTTGTCTCTCTCAAACGTTGTTATGAAGTGAAGTAAAACTATGACTTGCTTGGTTTCCTCACCAAAACTCTTGCACAATTTTCTCTTGGAAAATGGTGTTTTGCATTATGTAGAGCAGATGAACTAGTACATTTTCTTAAAATAATTATTTACATTGATTTTGGAAATTTCTTACCACTTTCTATGTCTTAGGTACTTTCCAGCATTGATGTAGATGTTTTCTCTTTTTATACTAGCAAATAAAATTCTGTTAGAAATAACCGGCCTAAAGAAGAAAAATAAACACAAAAATATAACGTAAAAATTCTAAAACTCGAAGAAAAATCATAACGATTGTTTAAATTGACAACTAAAGAATTATCACTATGTGAAAATATTTACAACACATAGACTTCTTTCACACTCACCTCAATGTCCCAATACAACCACACTCTCACCAAACAAATTTTTAAACTAAGTCAAATATAAGCTTAAAGTGTTACTGACCGATATAACTAAAAATAAAGAACTTAGGTCCATTATATAGTTTTGGTCTTCCCATTGCTTCACGACACTAAGTGATGTGAGATTTCTCCAATACCTAATATTTTTAACCTTCTTTATTTAAGAAATTGGGTGATATGAGACTTGACAATCAATCCCGACAATCTCCACCTTGATTGTAAAAGTTTCATCTTTCACTTCCATTGTCTATACCAACAATCTTTCACTTCCATTGTATACTCCACTTGGAACTAAATCATCCCAAGAATTTTCTTCACGTTGAAACCTTGCTGAAAGATTATGGTGCAATTAACTTCCATATGTTGGTTTTCAGGAAGGTGTTCATCCATCGACACATATCACCACACACCCTGCATCAACGCCAACCAATGCTCGTGTGTTGTTTTGAATCTGTCAAAAATAACTTGTCATTTTTCATGGTATGCGAAAATACCATAATGACACACTTTATCTTCTAGCTAAGATCACTATCATCTCTTAAAACAAGGGTCTTTTTTAGATATTGCTCCACCTGGACAATTTCTCTTTAAGTGCCCAAACATTCCACACTTTCAGCACAACAGATTCTTTGCATGGATCTTCTTCTCATTAGCCCTACTTCTTGTTAACAACATTGAGTTTGATGAAGTGCTTTCATCACTTTTTATCTTCTTTTATTCAGAAATAATTTTAGTTGCAACTTATTCAAAACTCAAACTTTCCTTTCCATACATCAAAACAGGTTTGAGATGAATATAAGAAGGTGGAAGGGACAAAATGAGATTTGACACTTTATCTTCGTCATCAATCTTAACTTTAAAAGATTTCAACTCAGAAACAATATTATTATTCAAAGTACTAAGGTGATCATAAATTTCGTACCTTCATCCATACGCAAGTTGTGGAATTTCTCCTTCGGCAACAACTGATTTGAGATGTCCTTTGCCTGATACAACCATTCGAGTCTTTCCTAGAGTACATTGGCTGATGACAGATTATGCACATTCGCAAGAACATTATTTGCCAAACACAGACGAATTGCACTTGCAGCTTTCAAATCAAGTTCCTCCGACTTATCGTCCTCCATGTTTGAAGTGTTTCCTTTCAGCGCCTTGTGTAATCCTGATTGTTGAAGTAGCAAAGTTTTACACATGAAGGGGGGGGGGGGGGGGGGGGGGGGGGGGGGGGGGTTAGTTCAAAAATGATAAAGCATATATCAAGATCGTTCTGAGAATGATCTTGCAGACAGTGTAATGTGTGAGTCATATTGCTGATAAAATAAGAGATAAGGGAATCAAAGAAATCTACACCAAAAGTTATACTGGTTCATCCCTAAATTTTGGGTTACGTCCAGACCCTACCTTCTGTGAGTTTATCCACTGTAATCTTCTGATCTTACAAATACAAGATTACAATACTTCCTTGATCTAGACCTAAGATAAAAAACTCAATTAAGCACTTACAGCTTGATCTACCCTTAGTCAAACCTGACTAATCACGCAATCATTAGTTACGTATTGCCTTGAGTTTCGTTACAATGATAATTGATTTGGTTCTAAGCTTATATTTAATCTCAATATAAAATGAGAAGCTTAGAGTGATAGTGCTATATCCTAGATAATAAGATCTAAGATCTTTTTAGTAAATAGCAGAGAATGAGAGTAACCTAAAAGAGTTCGGAGTTGAGAAGTTGAAATTGCTTTGATATAACTTGATTGCTCGAAAGAACTCGTGCTGATGAACTTGGATCTTCATGTTATTCTTAGATGCAGTTTGAGTGTAGGCTTTGGCTTGAAAATATATTCGTTAGAGAGCATCAACTAGCCATTATAAAAGATCATAGACAACTTGGTTTAATGTCTGCTCTTGCCTCAGTTTCTCTGTTTGTTCTCGATACATTCTTGTTTTGAAATCTGCATGAGATGAGAGGAGATATTTGATTGTGAGCTAATTTAAGTTGAGTTGTAGCAAGCTTGCTTCCCACGTTAGAGTACTGAATATAGCCATTTCTGACCTCTAAAAAGTACTCATTACAGTTGGAGATGGTTTTGTAAAAACTTTGTGCTTCATTACATAGGAACGTTCTCAATTCATTCTTGAATCATTTTGGAAAAATTATAGGAGCGTATGAGTGGTTCATCCTTATCCATTTCTCTTAGTGCCATGCGCTTATGACAAGTACGTTTTTTGCTTTTTCCAAAAGCTCAAAAATGACATGTCTCTTGATTGAATTAAATGATGTCAATTAATTTCTGTAGAGATTTGATGCATTATTCCTTTTATATAGGCATGACAATGGGACGGGACGGGGCGGGGTTGGGTTTTGCTCTCCCCAAACCCATACCCATAAAGTTCGGGTATCCCCATACCCATCCCTATTTTAAGCGGGGAAGAAAAGTGGAACCCCAAACCCAATGGGTTTCGGATATCCCCGTTTCGTCCCCATTATCCGCCCCATCTCCGTCTTTTAAAATCGGGGAAAACCCAAACTCGAACCCAGTCAACTCGGATTTTACCCGTCAAAACGGATATGGCACGGACGGGTATCCGCGGGTATGAGTTTTATTACCATGCCTACTTTTATAAAGTGCTTATTTATTTTCTACTTGGTTGACTCAAACGAGAAGCATTTATTCCAAAAACGTGCTTTTTGTCTGTCTAGGAAGAATGATCTTAGAATGATCTTGAATTGCATTTTAGATTAAAAAAATAAAAATGTGTAGAATATATCTTAAAATCTGCCTTATCTTTAAATCACTCAAAAGCACTTGTTATACACAAAATTGATCAAAATCATTTAAAATGTAATTAAAGATGTTTGTAATCTTTAAAATATCAAAAGTGGAGTTTGCCTCAACAATCTCCCATTTTTTATAATGACAAACTTCTTTAATTTTAGAATTTTAAATAGTGAGTCTGATAAAATCAGTTGATGATAATTGTAATAATATTATTGGTGCTTTTTATTAAAAAGGCTCCCCCTCAATTTATGCATTCATTTTCAATCATATGCAGATAATAAAACTGAACAATATAATGATCCTTCAGGCAGAAAACAGGATATGATAAGTGGTCTGAGTCTCGCAATAAAAATGTGAGTTGGGTGTTCGCCCCAATCCTGGTTACGATAATTGGGCACTTTCCTTTATTTAATTTGATCCCTAAAAAAAGAAAAGAAAAAAAAAGAGCAAAACATAATAATATATTCTTAATAAAAAATATAAGCAGTACATTAAGATAAACTTCATTGTTATGAGACTTAGAATACATAATGCTATAAGTTCTATCAACCAAAGATTGGAACTTCTTATAATATCTAGCCCAAAGTTTTTAGGGAATGAAAAAATAGAATTAAAAGCATAGTACTAAAGATTAGCGCATTTGATTTTTCTTTAAGCCAAACTAACTATCTAACTAATTCTCCCCCTTTTGTCATCCCGAAGAGAAAGGGGGTATTGGAATCTTCAAGCACTTACATAGTTGGGCTTCAATCATCTGAAGATGAATTATCATCTTGCTTGGAGAATTCAGGAATGTGAGGAATTGGGTTGGTAGACGGAGGTGAAATAGAAATTGCAGCCTAGACTTGATTTATCAACCATTCACACATGCGTTGATATTCTAACATGACATGCATCAAGAGATTGTTCTGGATCATTAAGCCTTCCAGAATTTTGGTGTGGTTTCAAACTTGGTCTTGGAGATTTCTTTTTTCATTTTCGTTCTCTTTGGCTTAGAACTGGAGCCAATAGCTGGATTTGAAGTAGGAGCAACAACCATAGGAGCAGATGGAAGTTTGAACAGAAGGTTGAAGCAAAGTTTGGTGGAAAGGAAGGTAGTGTACTTTCAGGTAGAGCTATCAAAATAGGCTAGTCTGAATTAGTTAGTTCGAATAGTCCGAATTTATATTGAGCTTGGGCCTTAAAATTTGAGCCCGAATTTTTTTCGAGATTTTTAACCCAGTCCGTTTAAGCCCGGTTAAAATATGGGTTAATCCCAAGCCCAAATAATTTATAATAAAAAAATTATGAAAATAAATATTAGTTAGTATGTTACATTTTAGGTGTTATTTGTTTTTTCATTTGGATCAACTCAATCTAATTTTTTTTTTTGAAGCAATCTAATATGTGAACTTAAATGAAATCTAACATGTTGTCCATTTGTTTTTCTATGTGAATTAATAATTCTAAGTTCTCTTGTGTTAAATTTATATGTGAACTTAAATATGAGTAACTTTATTTCTTTGGTTTTTTATGTTTCTTTTTTATAACTTAAATATGTTGAGTTTATGGAATGAAAGAAAAACAACATTAGTAACATCTATTTTAATTGAGCATTAATAGCTAAAAAAAATAAAATGGGCCAGTCCGACCGCCCGTTTCGAACCGAGCTCGGGCCCTATTTTTAGAAACTCATATTTCATCCGGATTTTTTAGAAACTCATATTTCATCCGGATTTTAAGCAATAATAGGTTTATTTTGCATGATTGATTACTCGTTAATCAGAATATTGATAGTTATCATTTCAACTTCATAAGTTAATTACTTTAAATATGTATGCATTTTATTACAATTACAACAATAATTAATTCTCTGATCAACGATCTTTTTTTTTTTCTTAACTAAGAAAAGAATATTCATTTTGCTTATACAAACACAAATTCAATATTGCTAAAAATAGAAAGAAAAAAATTAACCTACAATCAAACTCACAACATTCAAGTTAATAGTATAAAATAATACCAACAAATAATGGAAAAAATCAAAGCAGCTGAAATATAGATATTTTCGAATATGCAATGTTGACAACTTATTAAATGAATCATTAACTGATCAAAGTTGATCTATCAATTGAATGAAACAAACGCTGCAACAAGATGAAAAAATAAGCAAACATTCTAATAAGATTAGAAATAAAAAAATATAGTCACACTGATCGACTAAATCAGAAAGTAGAAAAAAGTTATTTATGTAAAAATCACTTATTTAAATTAAAAGAGCGAATGAAGTACACATGGAAGAATTAGATAAAAAAATCACCTAAAATTACTCTTTTTTTATCGAAGAAAAAATGTAAAGAAAATGTGAAGTTGATCTCTCTGAAAACTTAAATCCAACTTTTAATCAATTGTTAGTTTGTTACTATATGTCTAATTAAGACAATGTGTATTTTATTTTATTTTTTTTACAAAAAGAGGGCAAAGCCCAAAGACAATGTGTATTTAAATGGTAACGCTCTATATAAACTCATTTTTTTGATAGACAAATGTAGGTATAATTAGTTATTATTAGCCTCTTAGGATTTTTTTTTGAAATGGCAAAATTTATTAATAATCAGATCTCTGCACAAGATGAACAGAGGCCGATAAGTAGGAACTACATAACATAGGTGCCGTATATATGCGGAACACCCAAAGGAAAAAACTCATAAACAAACACCACCTAATCAAAATCAATTCTTAATCTTAAACACAGAAAGGCGTCCCACAGATTCAAGACTACCAGAGCTGTCACCAACCCCGCTTAAAATGTTACCACGACACTCTAACTCCCGAACTCGAATCAAAAGCGCTCGGCCCATCAGAATCCAGAAACAGCTCCATCAGGCGAACCGCTGACCCGACAAAAGTAGAACGAAAACCCAGACAGACGAGTCTCGGCAACGACAGAGGTACCATCATAAGACCTGTAATGGCGAAATAAACACCAAAGAACCAAAGCACCGCCCGAGGAAAAACAATTGACGCGGAATATGTAATCCATATACATAGAGACCTGCAAATCCCAGCAGATTTGGAAACTATCAACAACTCAAAAGGAGTCCTGCAAATCTCAACAGATTTAAAAAGCGGTCAGAGAATCTATGATCAAAGAAAATCAATCACGCTACATCAAACGTAACCTCATCACCCAACCACCACCACCGTCTCACCACAGCACCAACAATCATCATAGAGACCAGACCCCGGCGACGCCAAATCTGACCACCACCATCACCACCTCAACAAATCCGGTCCGGTGAACGAGAACCTAAACAGCACTAGATCCAACACCACCGCACAAGAAACTCATCACCTCACCAACATACCATCCACATACTCCTCATCGCCTCTAATTCCAAACTCCATAACCACCCAAAGATAAAACAAAATAAAAATCTGCAGCAGCAATAGTCCTGCAATGAAGGGGTAAGAACACAGACTACTCCACACACCAAGTACACCGCATGACAAAAGGCCGCCTCCAGAACCGCCACAAGAGACAACACCACCGGCGTATGTCGTCGTTTGAAAATGACACCACCACCGACCGGTGAACCTCCACCATAACCACCATCGGAACTTGCGATACACAGAGCCAAACGTAAAAAAAGCTAAACCTCCAGGTCCATAGAGACAGAAACGGATCCGGAGAAGAAGGAAAAACGAACGGAGAGCCACCACCCCCAACAACAACCCGAACAATACAATGACAGAAAAACAATGGCGGAGGAAGAAGTATAACAGAAGAAAAAAAACAACCCCAAAGGAGAAAAACGAAAAAGTGTAACTGAACCCGACAAAGTGAAAAGCCCCAAAACTCCGGCCACCAGCAACACCACCCCAAGACCACCGCTACAGAGATGGGAGCTTTAAGCCTGCAGATCTCACCAGATCTGGGAAGGAACCAGAAAATCAAAGCATACACCGACCACACAACCAAAAGAATGACGACAACCACAAAGGTGAACGACGATAACAACGGGAAGAGGTCTTCACTAGCTACCGGAATAAAAGAGGTTAACATCTTTGATGGGACTTAGACGGTGGTACGGAGCAAAGAGACTCGTCGCACCACCACCGGAGAGGCTACATCAGGAAATCTAGGTTTGGATTGACAGGATTTGAGGGTAGCGGCTTTGGTTTTTTAGAAAGAGAACAGAGCTTTAGGTTTCACTTTTTCCACACGCCTAACCGTGTCTCTAATAACCTTTTGTTTGTTCCGCCTCTTATGATTGAACTGGTGAACCCTAAATCTTGTGTTTAAAATTGAAATTGACTATTTTTATTTTGTAAATGTGTTTTGAGATTTATATATACTAGCTACCTCCATCTCTAAATATAGGATTTTGTTGACTAACTCTCGGAAATTAAAAAATTGATAGTAGTAATACATTTATTGATAGTGAATGTTGTTTTGACAAGTTTATCTCTCAAGACTCAAGAGAGAGTTTATTTATTTATGCTATTATCATAGTTTGATGATCATGATAGGATAAAAATAGGATAGGATAAAGAGTTGGATAATAACAGGATAGGATAGTGACAGGATAATCACTTATCATATCATGTATTTGGTGCACACATTATAATAAATAAGATGGCAGTTGGTGCATACTTGATATTCTTAATCAACGTTCCACAAATATAAAGATTGAACTATGAGAGAGAGAGAGAGAGAGAGAGAGGGAGAGAGAGAAAGAGAATATTCACTTATCCTTCCGCCGACAGAATAATTCTAACCCAGCAAAAACTCAGGATATAAATTACAAAGGAGTGATAGGATTAAAAAAGGGAATAATTTATAATATCCCATTGGTGCATCAAACAAAAAATTAAAACATGATATAATATAATTATCATATCCTGCTCACTATCCTGGCCATAAAACGGCCCTTAAAAAAATTAATAAAGTTGAATATTCAAAGAGAGTATTATAAAAAGAAACAAGAAGTTATTGCAAGAGGGACTTATACTTGGAGTGGGCCGGGGTAGTAGTATTACATGAAGAAAGAAAAATAGAAATCCTAATTGAATGTTAGTGTAATTACACTATTTGCTCATTATTAAATTCCAAACAAAATTTATTGAATGTGACATTTTTGTGTCTTTATAAATTACGAAAATCATGTTACTTGCATAGATTGGCAAGGGTGACATATATGATCATGTTGATATGTTTTGAAAAGAAAAGAGGAAGCTTCCTAGAAACTCTCTTTAACTAAAAAGAAAACAAGTTATGGATTCTTTAGTGGTGTAGAATTAATTTTGATATATTTTAATGTTATCGAATAAAATTAATTTTATTTTTAGAAAAAACTAGTATACAAAATAAATTTTTATCATCGCAGAATCAAACAACAATTGTGGCTATTGGGTATCTATAAGGGTGACAGAGGGGGGAGGGTCATTTACTAGATGGGGATGGGACTAAACCAATCAGTGTACATATATTTGGAGGCAAGTGAGAATGTGATAACCATGCCAACATTTTTGGAAATTTGAATACTCATTTCTCATTATTGGCCTCCAATGACAAAAACAAAACAATGGTGATCTCCCATAGCTACTTCAAGCATGTGATCCCTCATAGCTTCAGTCTAATATGACAGTTAGACTTGTGTATATGACAAGACAAATGATGAATATATATATGGTTATAATAGAGTCTCTATATGACAAAACTAATTATGAATATATGGTTAATAAAGTCTCTATATATGAAATATTCTGCAATATATCTTGTGGGATATGTATATACATAGGCCCACAATTTTTTGGAGAAAATGTAGTTTTCATATGAATTCCTAAATATTTGGTGTGTTTTGCATAGGCGATCAAAGTCACTCTTGGATCTAATTTGTAATTGCATTTTGGACGTGTATTCCAACTTGTTAACATTTAAGATGATGAAGTTATTAAATATGTGAGAACAAAAGAGCAAACTCTTTCAAGTTTCAACCATATTCCCTCCATTCGTCTCTTACTTCTTCCTCGTCCAATGGAGAATATTGGTGGTTATAGGGGCATTCTTTTAAGTTTTAACTTTTAATCATTGAATAGCATTTATTTTCTTCCTCATTTTATTTAAATATATAAGTAGTTTTTACGTAAAGATAGATTTTTTCTCCGTGTTTTTCTTATGATTTTGCCATCTGATGTGGCGGTTCTTTGGCGCGGTATCATTTGATTTTTTATCTTGCTATTGAGTTTGTTTTGTTTAGATTAATAGACCGACAATAATTCTTACAAATTCAATAACATGTTTTCATATTTGTAATGTTGCCAACGTTACAAATCTATCAATTAAAGTGGTAAAATATGAGAAAACATGTTCTGAAAATCAACATACTTTCATACCATTTGATTTTGATACTTTTGGCTTTCTAGCATCAGAGGCTGTGAGTCTTTTGCAACGAGTTCAAAAAGTTATGAATATCAATGTTGTGTCATCTAGAGTTAAAAATGTTATTTTTATCCGAATTGGTTTTGTCATTCAAAAAGGTTTGGTGGCGTAGCTTGTTGCACGTTTGCCTTTAATTCATATGTAATTACTTATTTATTAATATATATATTTTATAGCTGAAAAAAAAAATCTATCAATTAACAAAATCTAAATATAGCTAAAATTGAAAATCCATAATATTAGTCTTTTTGAAAAGTGAAATTGTCTTGGAAAGTCTATTGCGACTAGATATTTTAGTTTAAGGGCATGTAATTTGATTGGAGATGAAGAAGGGTGCTAACAATGTTACACTCACTTGAAAATGTGTTTATGAACCAATGAATATGATATGGTCCGGAAATGTATTGATAAGTGGTGAGTATTTTTCACCGCACAAGTCATTTTGGCAAGGGTTGAGTTAGATCAAAATCAAATTCATATCAAAGATTTATTGAACCGTTTGCTAATATCGTAACGCTGCTATCGAGCCAATTGTGCGGGTCGTGGTATGGATATTCAATCATAGCATTGTAGGTATGAAGAGTTGTGTTAACATCACACTTAGACGAGATATGAATTAAAATGTAATGTGTAGTCCTCACTTTTCTAGTTAATCTTGAAGGAGTTGAATTAGGTTCAACTTAAATTCATTTAAAAGAGAAAAAATAATTGAAAAATTATTTTAAATCTTAGTATTTGATTCAATGTTTTGAATGAGTCGGGAGGGGAGAGAGGGTTTAGTAAAAAAAAAAAGAAGAGAAAGGAGTGAGTAAAATCTCTAAATGGATTTGGGTCGAAGAAAATACTTGTTTAAATTGAACTTGATTAAATATAATTTTGTTTAATGTAGTCTTAAAAATGTAATTTTACACTTCTTCCCTATCGTTTTTATTATTATGTGGGTTGTGTGGTGTGCGCGTAATGATTTTTCTTCAATAATCATAGCGTAAGTGTGCACGATAGCATTGCGAAGATTCACACTGTGAGTTCTTTCTGCACTGTTGCTTTTGACACCCATTTGCTGAACCCGACACCGTCTGTTAACCCTCGGTATGTGTCCTGGTCTCGTCCGGCTGAAGGGTCTGTCTGTTTGAATGTTGACGGTAGCTTGTTAGGCTCAATGTATACCGCCGGATTTGGGGGACTGATACGCAACAACTCGGGAACCTTTCTTGGAGGCTTCTATGGTGAGGCGGGCCAGCCTAATATTCTGTATGCCGAGATTATGGCAATTTTACATGGTTTGGAGTTATGTTGGAACAAGGGATTCAGGAATGTTGTTTGTTTCTCAGATTCTTTACAAGCTGTAACCTTGATCAAGGAGGGTGTCTCTCCGAATCATAGCTTTGCTAATGAGATTTACAAGATTAGACAGGTTAGAAGTAGAATGTGGAGTGTGATGGTTGAGCATACACTTCGAGAGAGTAACAGGTGTGCAGGCCTTTTGGCCAAGGCATGAGCAACTTCGAAGTCCCCACTGTTGTTATTAACAGAACCTCCTAATGAACTAATCAGTTTGCTTCATGCTGATGCTGAGGGGGTTGCTGTTGTAAGGGGGTAGTCCCTCTTTCTTTTTGGTTTTGTTTTTCTCTTTTGTAACAAAAAAGAAATCCATAATATCTTTGTAGCATATAACTTCTTAAAAATTTTCCATTTTACTTCTTATATGTTTCTCCTGTCTATTATTGAAACCAAACATATTTTTAAGAAGAATGATTTTTATTTTTTTCTTTGTGTAAATAGATATATCTCCACACAACTGTAAAAATTAATTCCTCAAACCTTGTTGGACTTAAATGAACGGTGAATTCTCCTTCCAAATAAAAGTTATTTATTATTTGAAATTCAAATTACATTTGGAAAATATCTTTTCACATCTCTATATATATAAATGAGATACTTTTTTCAAATACAATTGTACACGTGGCATTCCCACATGCATTCTCCTCTCATATTGATTTACCATTGAATTTTTTGTTTCAAAAAAAAAAAATCTCACAATAAAGATGATTTAATTTCATACATTCCAATATGTTGACCTATTCATATTAATTTTTGTAGTGCTACATATAGCAAGCAATTATTTCTATTTGACTAAACAATTGAGAATGCTAATTAATGCTATATATTTTACATTTCACTATAAATAAACAATTCCTCCAATACAAATCTCCCAACTTTCTCTATTCCTACGTTAGTTTATTTTATTGTTGTTTTTTATTGTTCTTAATTTGTTTTCTATATAATGATTTAATTTTCTTTTTCAGTTTATCCAAGTGAGTTTTTGGGTGTTCAAATGAGAAGTTGCAAAAAGTGGGTTTGATCACGAAATTGGATGAATGTTTAGTGTAGTTTTTTATTGTTCTTAATTTATTTTCTATACAATGATTTAATTTTCTTTTTGAGTTGATCCAAGTGAGTTTTTGGGCATTCAAATAAGTTGCAAAAAGTGAGTTGGTGATCACAAAATTGAATGAATGTTCAGTGTAGTTTATTATTGTTGTTTTTTATTGTTCTTAATTTGTTTTCTATATAATGATTTAATTTTCTTTTTCAGTTGATCCAAGCGAGTTTTTGGACGTTCAAATGAGAAGTTGCATGTGTCAAAAAAAAAAATGAGAAGTTGCAAAAAGTGAGTTGGTGATCACGAAATTGAATGAATGTTCAGTGTAATTTTTATTTATTTGTATTTCAAATATAATTACTTTTTCATTTCTTTCTTTGAAAAAAATTATTTGTAAGGCATAATTTCATTTATCAAATTTTCATGATTTTTGATTCATCATTGTAAAATAAAATAATTTAGATTTTGTCTATGATTTAAGGTTACATATAATACTTTTTTTTGTTGTTGTTCAACTTGGTTATTAATACAAAGCAATGGTTTTAAATTTTTAAAAAGGACAACTTTTTTTGGAGGATTTTGTGATGGTGATAATTTATTTTTTATCACGTGAAAATAACAACTACTTGATTAAGTAAGGCCAAATTTCTTTTAAATCATTGCTGAATTTTCCACTAAATAAGGTCTAAAAACCCAAAAGAATAAGAACTATAAAGCAATTAAAAAGGAGTAACACCACTGCAATGTCATTTGAAAATAAGAAGCTAAAAGTAATCGGACAAGACTCATGAAAAATAAAAGGACCACGAAGATCACATTCTATATTTACAAGCATATCTGCATATGGAATAGCTTCATGATATTAGTGTTGAAATTTCTATTCTTTAATTGTAATTCTTTAATATAATGATAGTATTTTGTATTTAAATATGGTAATGCTTCTGTATTTGATGCGCAAAATATTCTAATTCTATATTCAAAAAATTGTAGTATTAGTTATTAAACATTTATACTAAATAAAATTTATGCATTCAATGCTTCTCAATCTCAATTTCAATCTCTAATAAAATCATAAGAATTAAAAAAAAAATATTCAAATTCAAATAATCAATAATTACTACATAAACTTATATTTCTTTTCATATATTAATACATGTTTTTTTTTAATTTATATTGTAGTTTATATTTCTACTCATATATTAATATGAAAACTTTTCTTTCTTTTTTTATATTTCTACGTGACCTATATTTCAACTCCTATTTTTTACTGTAATTTCTACGGGAACACATATTTTTACTAATGCATTAATACAGATGACTTTTTATTTTATAATTTATACTTAAATCTATATTTTTATTTTTTACTCATATATTAATACGAAAACCTATTTATTTTATAATTTTTTGGAATTTATATTTTTAGTCGTATATTAATAGGGAGACTATTTTTTTTTTTATTTCAATGGGAATCTATATTCCAAAGAGAAATTATTTTTCATAACTTTATAATTCATTTAGTGAAGAATAATAGAAACAACAACTATGAGACATTTTCAATTTGATAAAAAAAAAATACGAACTATAAAAATCTTCCCTTAAAGAATATATGACCGTACATAAATTTTACGGTTAGTTTTTATCACAATTTTAATTATTAAATTATATAAGATTTTAAATATTTACGTAGTTGTTATTAATTATCTTTCATTTGCAAATAAAATTTTAAATATCAAGTTTAAAATAAAAATATATTATTCATAAATTAATAAATCTACAAATGCATTTCTACTCGTGCTTAGCACGAGTCTAAATACTAATTATTTAGATTTTTAGCCCATTTGTTGTGAATGATATACGATTTGAATTTGTGAAAAGAACCAATATATAGCACGAAATATATTTGTGGTCCTAGCAATTGGATATTTTTGGATCCTTGGTGTAAGTTGAACAGAACCGTTGCAGACAGAGCAAGTGGAAGCATGATGAATCTTTAGAACTTAGAAGACATATATGCAACAATAATAGAGGCAAAATTTTCATATTTATCTATTAATTTAATTTGTCTATATATTGTCATATCAGAAAAAACATATATAATGCTTCTCGACCAACATTATTTCTATGACAATGAATTATCAGCAAGAATGTCTGTAGGGAATTCCTTATCTTGTAGGGATTAGATTCCTTCATTTTAATAACAAAAATAACAAGAAAATATTATTATTTAAATAACTACCATCAAACAACATTGATTAAATTGTGAAATTAAATAATAAAAGCAATTCAACTAACACACTAATACTATATAGCTACTCACAAAACTAAACTATTGAAGTGAAACCAAGTATAACATTTCCAACTTGTGGCCATATCTAAAGTTATAGCCAAACTTGATTTCACCTAACACAAAAATAAAATTAAAATAAAAAACATTTAAAAATGTAGAAGGTGTAGGTTTTATTTTTGCCTACATTAGACATATATTGATGATTTTTTTTACTCAAAAACAAAATATTGATGAGTTTAACAAAGTAAGCCCGTGAAGTGTAGGACAGTACCTTAATTACGAGATTTGTCTCTCTCAAATGTTGTTGTGAAGTGAAGTAAAACTATGACTTGCTTGGTTTCCTCACCAAAACTCTTGCACAATTTTCTCTTGGAAAATGGTGTTTTGCATTATATAGAGCAATGAACTAGTACATTTTTTAAAAATAATCATTTTGCTTGCTTTTGGAAATTTCTTACCACTTTCTATGTTTTAGTACTTTCCAGCATTGATGTAGATGTTTTTGTTAGAATTTCCACAGGTTCAACGAAATTTTACTTACACTGTGTTTGGTATGAGAGAGTTAGGGAAGAGAGAGTAAGAAGAGAGATAGACAAGTCACCTTGTTTGGTTTGCAAAAAATTTTAGGGCTCGATTGACTTATGTAAATGGCTTATGCAATATTAATTAGGTTTTATGCTATTTTATAAGTTTAGACTAGTTAAAATTGAATTTTTATAAGCTATTTTATCATAAAATACCTTCAAAAATTTATAATAATACATAAAAATTGCATAAATTGTTTGCATAAGCTCAAAAATAAGTTAGGCCAAACGGCCTCTTAGAGTAGAGAGAACTTTTTATTTCTTACCTCACCTGACGAGAAAGAGGAGAGAAATGGTTTGTTTTATTTTATTTCCAAGATTACCCTTTGGTTTCCAGCATTACTTCTTCTCCCTACCATAACTATAGTAAGAAATGAACTAGGCATGCGAAGCATAATCATTTTGTTGTAGATCAATGAAAAACATTTCCATTATTTTTTTTATTGAATTTAAGTATAAAAACAGTGGATCTGTTGCTAGATAGAAGAAAGGTCTTATAGCAATATAGCATAGTGAGTTCATAGCAATGACCATGGAGGTCTCAAGTCTAAAGACGATGAGAATTAAGTTATTCTCGTTTCTATTAACCTTCATCATCCAAATAACAAGAAATTTATTTAAAATAGAATTAAAATTCGTCGAAATTTTTATCTATTTCAATCTAATTAATAATTACCACGTAGTTTCTTTTCACCGAAAAATTCCATTTTCTTAAAAAATTAAACCCATCTTCTTCCTACCTACTAACTTATTGCTACTTTGCGAAGATCTGCATTTTGGATCCATAACCAACTTATCTTTAAATAAATTTATTTAAATTTAATTACTTTCTATTTCAAGGATATTTTTGTACTTTTATAAAATAGTGACATTTCTCTCTTCTCTATTTCTTTTGTCTTTCTCTTATACCAAACAATATATTAAATCTACTCTATTTCTCACATCTTTCTCTCTTCTCATACTCTCTCTCACCTTTTTCTCTCTTCTCACTTTCTCTTTTCAACCAATCACACCTTTAATCAGCAGAAACAAAATAGTAATTAAATAGCTAAAATATACCTTTAGCCATTTGCTTTCTTAAGATTGTTTTTGCTTTAGAATTGTTCTTTCTTAAATAAGTTGAAGCTCTTTCAAACTTATTATAATCTCACTTTGATGGTGTAAGTTTTACTGAATAGATATGTCAGACTTAGGAAACCAAAATAAATAAAGTGCACTCCTTTATATTTTTAGTTACTTATTATTAAAAATTATAAAAAAAAAATTATATTTCAAAATTATTTAACAAGATAAATTGTAAAACAACTTTATGCTAGGATTTATTTTATAGGCTAAATTATACATTTAATCCCTTAACTTATTTTATGGTTTCATTTTGATCCCTTAATTATTTATTGTTTCATTTTGGTCCTTTAACTTTATTTTTATCAATAATTTTAGTCCTTTCAATCAGTTTTCAAATCATGACCATTGATTATGAGAGGCACATCAGATTTTATAATAGACTCCCAACATCTTATAATTTTCATTCTCTTTCTTTTACTCCACAATCCATCTTCTCTGTTCACCCATTTTGCCATATACCCTTTCTTTCACCTCTCCATTCCCTTCCTCATAAATTCGTTCACTCACCCCACCAAACCCAAATCTGTATTATGCAAGCTCTTATGTTGAAGGAACACCACCATTGAAATTGAAAACATCACACTTTTATTTTTTTGCAAAGACCAAAAAAGATTAAATAAATTAAGGCATAAGACATGCCTAAGAAGGAACAAAGAGTCTGTTACATCAATACAAGAAGCAAGAACCAAGTGCCTCCTTTACAATTCATATCACCCCAAGCCTAACCAATTTAACATGTTCCCTCAGAAACAACAATCAGAAAATAGGAGCCAAACACCACCACAACTGATACTAAAATTAAACAACCCTCAACACAAATCCAACTGTATCAATAACAACACAACAAGCAACAACTGATACGAACAGAAATCCCAAGAATTGCTCTCTCAAATCCAGATTTTCGATTCAAATTTAGTGGTAGCCATCCCACTTGTGCCTCACTTGTGTCTCTCTTTCAAGTTTTTGTGTTTCTTTATACAATACAATGATTATTTTGTGTATTGAACATTCTTAAGATGTTTGTTCTTAGGAATAAAAGTAACCATTTTCATTGTTTTAAACATTTTGTTCCTATTTTGGTTGTGATAGTCTTTGGAATTGGAGTTTGGACAGAGAACTGTGAAGGGAGATTTTTTTTTGAACAAAATGGAAATGATCAAATGTTGCAAGTGTATTGTGTGTCTCTCATATCCAACGGTTATGATTTGAAAACTGATTGAAAGGACTAAAATGACCGATAAAAATAAAGTTAAAGGACCAAAATGAAACAACAAATAATTAAGGGACCAAAATGAAACCATAAAATAAGTTAAGGGACTAAAAGTATAATTTAGCCTATTTTATATATTAGTTATAAAATATGGCTAAAATTTTGTCCAAAAAATATATAGCTAAAATAAGTTATATAAATAATGACATGTCAAACTGCAATATTTATTTTTAGACAAAGGAAGTGCATCATATTTTTCTCTACATTCCATTTATCATTTTCTTAAATTTACTTTCTTAGTTTTTCCTTTTATATTATTACATTTTGTTATACCTTTCTCTCTAAAAATGTTTTCAATTAACTACGCCTTCACATGCAAGTATGAGAAACTAGAAGTGTTTCCATACCATAAAAGTGACCTAAGTAAATCATATATCATATATGAAAAGTAATAGTATTCTAATTGTGTCAATTTAGTTAATGGCAGTCCACTTGTTAAGAATTAAGGTTGCATTCATTCAACTTAGCATCATACAAATGACCATGCGTCTTATTTATAGAGTTTGTTCTAACATATCCAAACTAACGAACTCTATCTTACTAGATCTAACTAACTATTGGTTGTAACTAACAAAACAGTTACACCCAACTAAACTAACTAGCCAAACATAAGTCAAGTATAAAATTTCCTACATTCCCTCCCTTAAACCTAGTTGTATGAACAACTAAGTTTATACTATAACAACTTTACTTCAAGGTAGAATAGCTGCACATTCCAAGCCTGCTTCTAAGCTTCTCAAATGTCTCTAATTTCATTGCCTTAGTCATCACATCCGCTAGTTGATTTTGAGAGGTACAATGTATCAGTTCAATCACACCTTCACAACTCAGATTTCTCAAGAAGTGAAATCTTATGTCTATGTGTTTGCTTCTTCCATGAAGCACTAGATTTTTTCTCAACTTGATAGTTGAACTGTTGTCACAAAACATAGTCAAGCACTCCTTCTGTTTCATTCCCATACTGCCTAGAATTCTCTGCAGCAAAATCTCTTGACAAACACAGTGTGCTGCAACAATAAACTTTGCCTCAATGGTGGACAAAGTTACTATAGGTTGTTTTCTTGAGGACCAAGATACAACTCCAGAGCCAATCATAAACACATAACAAGATGTGTTTTTCCTATCATCTACATCTCCACCATAGTCACTATCTAAGTAAGCTACTAAACATCACCCCTTTTGTATAGGATTCCAAAATTTAGATTGCCTCTTATGTATCTTAAAATTCGTTTAGTTGCCATCATATGTGTTTCAACATGATACTCCATAAATCTAGCAATCAAGTTGACATCAAACATCAAATTTGGCCTTGTTGCAGTTAAGTACATTAAGCTGCCTACAATTTGTTTGAACTGAGTGGGATTGATCTCATCACATGTATCATGTTTGGAAAGCTTGGTGCCTGGTACTATAGGACTACATACTGCATTGCTCTTATCCATGCCCAACCTCTCTAGATTCTCCTTAGCATACCTTTGCTGACATACAAAAATTCCTTGATCACTTTGAATTACTTCAATCCAAGGAAGTGTCTCATTCTCCATAGGCCAGTCATGTTAAATGAATTCATCATAGACTCTTTAAACTTTTCAAACATGTGACTGTCATTACTAGTGAATATTAAGTCATCTACATAGAGACTAATAATCAACCAATTATCCTTGCACTTCTTTACAAATAAGGTGTTCATAAGGGCATTTCACAAATCCTTCAAAGATAAAATAATGCTCTATCTTACTATATCAAGCTCTTGGAGCTTGTTTTAGGCCATATAGAGCATTGTGCAGCTTGTATACATAATTCTCTTTTCCCTTCCTTACATAACCTAATGGTTGTTCCACATATAATGAATAGGTGTCACCAAGCATAAAATTTCCTAACAGTCCACCTAATGAATTTAGAATTTGGAGCGGATTGAAGCAAAGTGACCCTCATCTCCTTTGTTTTTATATAGAAAAAGGGCTTAAATTCCATATTATGTGCATCCGTAATAACACTATTTTTTTTACAAAATAAAACGATATTCATTCATTCAAATGGATAAAATACATCGATGTAGTATACAAATACATAATCTCTAAAAATAAAAAGGAAAAATCTGCGAACAAACTAACAACATTAGTTTTTTTTTTTTTTTTGACAAACTAACAACATTTGTTAATAACATAAAATTTCGAATTACATATGCCTAAAATATGACTATATTGAAGTGTCCGGAATATTCAACCTCCGGATATGTAGCGTTGATGACACCAAAGTCGACATTGATTGCCTCAGCACTAGATCGGAACTAAGGAATTAGTAAGTGTGTCATTAGTGAATTGGGTAGTAAGGCACGAGAGTTATTATTACTAATTAAGGGTTAACTCATCGTGACGAACCAGACATAATTTGAATTGTGAAATATAATAATAGGTTGCCCAAGTAGAAAAAGGGAGGGGATTACCTCAAACTGATTGTCAAACACTTTTACTTTTATACAAAACAACTCTTATCCAAAACCCTCAAATCTTTACTGCTTTTCTAAATTCCTAAATTCTCTTCAATAATATTGTTGAACACAATTCTGGTGAAGACGATCTTACTACTTTATTATTTGTGACGATTGTATACACTTACAAAATTCCACATCAACATGTGGTTTACAGGATCTCACGACTACTGATAAACACCTTCACCATAACACTCTCAAATCCCCACTATACTCATAGTAAGAACTTGGGGGACAACTATTCCGAAATTGTTGAAGCCCAATACAATAAAGTCCTAACATTATAAAGACTAATACTCCTACGTGGCTCCAACAACCACAAATTTATAAAGACTAATCACTGAAAACCGATCCAATTACACCTATAGATGAGGGTATATTGCTTCAATACATGTTACCAAACATTGGATAAATGACATTTATAGAAGATATTTGTGACTCATCCTTATCACATGGATGATCCCACCATACGGTTATTCCTCATATCCCACTAAATATGCATGTACTCACCTTGAACAATTATTAACTTGAGCATTGTAATACTAACATTGTTGCAAGTATTTTTCCTCCATTTTGTACTTGAATATCACATCACCATCAATATAGATCTAATCATATTCATAATCACTAGAAGAACATTCTCTTCTGAACACTCAGTTAGAATGATCAATTATCAAAATAAAACTGATAAAACATATATAAAACTGATAAATAGGATGATCGGAATTCTAACTTTGATCCCTTACATATATAATGCAATGTCCAATCAATTAAGCTAGATTCACATGACAAAATATACATGTTTAACAAATAAACATAATACTACTATCAAGAAGTGTATTATTATTGTCAATTTTTTAAGTCTCTATAATTTAATTAACAGATACCTTTGCCGTCATTTTCTACTTTCTAGTAAGTTCTTACATAATAATAACCCGTACAACGGATTTGTACTTGCAATATTCAGTACCATAATAAAGTAGTGTATTATATTCATAGAAAACAATAAAAAGAAAAAACGTGGTTATCGCATCAACCACGGGTTTCCAAACGGGACATAATTTCAATTTAGGATGCGACCACTTGATTTTGATTTTTCAGTCCGTACAAAAAACTGAGTTGTGGCTTTCAATTTTTCTTTTGTTTCAATATTTGTAAAAACTAATAAACCTTTACCTTCCAATTCAATCGCATTCGCACACATTTTTTAGTCAAATAAAACTGCAATTTTCTTGTATTGTTCTATTTTATTATATGAATAAGAATTTAATAAAATATTTAACCCATTACCTATATATTTACTGATCAAATATCTTATTTTGTATTTTGTACCTCGTTAGCTGAATTGTCCTTGTCAGTTGTCATATGTACAGTTCTCAATGAAATGGAGCCATGTTATTATGTACGAATTAATTAATTTCTAACACAAGCAACAAATCTCCAATCTGAACCGAAAATGAAATCTCCAATTGATAGTATGAGATATGGATTCTTGATATGTTTTTAGATAAGTTTGAGGTGTAGTTCTGCAAGACAATAATTAATATACTATGAGTGACTGTGAGCAAAACCGACTTAAAGGTATTGTTATAAGTTATTTGAAAGTAGTAGTTTGTTGAGCTAAATTGAATTTAGGAATAATGATCTCTAATTTTTGAGTTTTTATGATAATAAGTATATTTGTAAGAAAAATATGATACTCTGATGTGTTTATTCCTCAGTATAATTTTTTATTTAATTTTTAGATAGGATAACTCAAACTATGTAATGTGCCATCAACATGATTAAAAAGTTTAAGAACGGTTTGGTTTGGTAAATACAATAAGTTAGTTTATAGTTTATCCAATTAATTTATAAATTTACTTAAAAAAAATAATGATGTTTGGCAATTAGTTTTTTTAATTAGTTTATAGTGATTTTTGAAATGCTATTTTAAATAGCGTTTGAGTTTATAGTTTTTTATAATTTTTTCATTTGTAACCTTTAATTTTATTATTTTTTATAAAATAAATAACTACCTATTAAAGTGAATAACTTTCCATTAACATACATATCCTTTTATGTCATTTTATATTTATCAACCACTTTAAAAATAATTTTACCAAACACTTTAATTTCAATCATATAACTTTTCAACTATCAGCTAGAAGCTAGTTTTTCAGCTATCAATTAATTTATCAGCTATAAGCTACCTTAGAACTTAATTTTGCCAAACAGAGTCTAAATCGACAATTTACTTCACAATTTGGATACAAGTTGAAGAACTTCTGGCCAACCAATCGAAGAGAAGTTTTACTAAGAAAGTATCAGTGTCATCAAAGGTTTATTTGGACACAAGGAACACATTCTATCATCAGTTATATTGTTTCAACTATCAAGAGACAAGTATTCACAATTCAAAATAACCCGTACAATTAGTGGCGGAGCTAGAAAATAATATTGGGATGGATCACTGAAAAATTATAATGAATAAATTAAATATGAATTCGAAAACTATACTGCATACAAAAGTTATTGATAAAAACATTTATGTTTTATTCACACAAAAAGAAGCTTTTGATTTCATATTTACATTAGGTAATTAAATTAACATGTAACCACTTGATGGTAGAATTGGTCCCGAACCAGATTAAACTGGTGGTGAAAAGTGAAAACCAAAAAAAAAAATTAATAGGTAATCTTTTGATAGATATTTCTTTTCTATCATTTAAAAAGTTGTAATAACTAAATATTATATTCTAAAACTACCAAAAAAATAAAATCCGATATTTTTTTAAAAAAAAATATTATTACCTACTATATTAAACATTGAAGTTTTTTGATGAAAACATGTAAAAATTAGTATAATGTTTTTTGGGGTGGGCTATGGTCCAGTATGGCCACCCCTTGTCTCTGCCACTGCGTACAATAATATTTCCAAGATAAGGGGATCATTTATCCCCTTTTCTCTTTTTACTGGCTGTTGAGGGTCTGAATGTGTTGATGCGGGCTCTGGTGGAGGAGAATAAATTCACGGGGTATCGCGTGGGGAGGGGGGGCAGGGAGCCGTCACTGTTTCACACCTTCAGTTTGCGGACGAAACGCTGCTGTTGGGAGAGAAAAGCTGGGCGAATGTGAGAGTTCTGCAGGCGGTGCTTATGCTATTTGAGTTGATGTTTGGCCTGGAAGTAAATTTCAATAAAAGCATGTCGGACTCTTGGTTAAACGAGGATGTGTCTCTGTTGCGTTGTAAAGTGGGAAAAGTTTCATTTTCTCTATCTCGGTCTTCCTATTGATGGCGATTCGAGGCGTCTGGGTTTCTGGGAACCGATTGTGACGCGTATTATGAATAGATTGTCCGGGTGGAAGATTCGTTTTGTATCTTTTGTTGGTCGTTTGGTTCTTCTTAAATCTGTCTTGACATCGAGTTGTCTGTCTATGCACTTTCCTTTTTCAAAGCCCCCTCAAGTACTATCTCTGTTAGGGTAATCCAAGATAAGAGGAAGAAGATAACAAGTAAGAACTAGAGAGAAAACTAGGAGGAAAGTGTTAAGATTTTATTGATAAGAAAAAATAGAGAATGAGTTGTATACAATGCATGTGGTACACGCTTATTTATAAGGAAAACTCCTAACCCATCTATTACTTGTAACACAAGTAACCATAACTAACTAACTCAAGGTAGTTATGTAACCACCTCCTAACTACCTAACCAAGTCTAATAGGATTGAAGTTATAAAACATCATGCTCCCTTAACTTCAAGCCTAAGCAAACTTGTCTGTCCTTCAGAAATCCTTCAGAACTGCAACCTTGTCTGTCCTTCAGAAATCCTTCAGAACTGCAAGCTTGTCTGTCCTTCAGAAATCCTTATCTGTCATTCAGAACTCCTTCAGAACTGCAAACTTGTCTGTCCTTCAGAACTGATTCAGAACTTGTCTGTCCTTCAGAACTGCTTCAGAACTTGTCTGACCTTCAGAACTTGTCTGACCTTCAGAACTTCTTCAGAACTTCTTCAGAACTTCAAACTTGTCTGTCCTTCAGAACTGATTCAGAACTGCTTCAGAACTTCAAACTTGTCTGTCCTTCAGAACTGCTTCAGAACTGCTTCAGAACTTGCCATGCTGGGCGCGCGCGCCTGATACACACCAAGTTCACTTCTGAGCTTCAAAAACCTGTCTGTTTTCAAACTCTTAGTTAGAGCATCTGCAACCTGAGAATCTGTTGCACAATGCCTGACATCTAAGCTACCTTGATTCACCTGCTCCCTCAAGAAATGAAACCTAGCCTCTATGTGTTTGCTTCTACCATGCAAAACTGGATTCTTGGCTAAGTTTATAGCAGACTTGTTATCAATCTGCAGAACCACAGGTTTCTCTGCTTCAATTCCTAGCTCCTTCAACACAGTCACAATCCACAAAGCTTGGCATGCTGCATATGCACCTGCTATGTACTCAGCTTCACACGAAGACAATGCAACAACTGGTTGTTTCTTAGAACACCAAGCAACAGGAGCCTCCATAAATCTGAAGAAATACCCAGTAGTACTCCTTCTATCTACTTTGTCACCACACCAATCAGCATCAGAGTAGCACACAATCTCAAATTTCTCATTCAGAACTGACTTTGGAAAAAGAATTCCAAACTCCATTGTGCCTGCTATATACCTAAGTATTCTTCTAGCTGCATTCATGTGTGACCTTCTGGGCTTATCCATGAATCTACTTACAAGCCCAACTGCAAAGCATATATCTGGCCTGCTGTTGCAAAGATATCTCAATGATCCAACAATTTGCTTGAAAATTGTAGGATCCACAATCTCTTCTGTCTCATTCTTTTCTAACTTCAAGTTCACCTCCATAGGAGTTGCAGCATAGGTACACTCAATCATGTTGAACCTCTTTAGAATTTCTCCTGCATATTTTCTCTGATGCAACAATAGACCTTTACCATTCTTCAGAAGTTCAAATCCTAAGAAGTAAGACACTTCTCCCAAATCTGTCATCTCAAATTCAGTTTTCATTACTTCTTTGAATTTCTCTATCTCAGCTGTGACACTTCCAGTTACTAGCAGATCATCAACATACAAACATATCAGAATGATGCTTGAAGCTGCTTCCTGCACATATACTCCATATTCTGACTTGCATTTCCTGAAACCTTGTTTCACAAGAAATCCATCTATCCTTTTATTCCAAGCTCTTGGAGCTTGTTTCAAACCATATAGAGCTTTGTTCAATCTGTAGACCATGTCTTTCTTCCCTTCAATCATGAATCCAGGTGGCTGAGTTACAAAGACAAGTTCTTCTAATGGACCATTAAGAAAGGCTGATTTAACATCCATGTGGAACATAGGCCATTTCCTTGCATTAGCTACAGCTATGACAAGTCTCACAGTCTCAATTCTTGCCACAGGTGAGTAGATTTCTGAGTAATCTATTCCTTCCCTCTGCAGAAAACCTCTTGCCACCAGCCTTGCCTTATATTTTGCTATAGAATTGTCAGGATTTAGCTTCAGCTTGAACACCCATTTTACTTCAATTGCCTTCTTATCTGATGGAAGTTTAACTAACTCCCAAGTTTGATTTCTCTCAATTGAAGCCAACTCCTCCTCCATAGCTTTCTTCCATTTCTTGTGTTTCAAGGCTTCTGTGTAATTGATAGGCTCAGAACCAGCCATCAATGCAATATGAACTAAGTCACCATCTGCATTTACCTCATTATCATTAACAATTTCACAATCCTGCAATCTAGCAGGAATGTTCCTTGTTCTGGCAGGCCTGTCTCTAGTCACAGCAGCAGGTGCTTCATTCTCATCACTAGAATCACTATCTTCTTCATTCATGATTGGATTCAATTGAGCTCTGCTTGAACTACAACCAGCAATCCAATCCCAGGATTTCTCTTCATCAATTACAACATCTCTACTGTAGATCATTTTCTTTGTGACAGGATCATACAGCTTGTAAGCACCTGTGACATGGTATCCTACCAAGATCATGACTTCACTTCTGTCATCAAGCTTCTTCCTTTTTGCTTCAGGCACATGCTTGTGACATAAAGCACCAAAAATCCTGAAGTGACTTACACTAGGTTTTCTACCACTCCACACTTCCTCAGGTACTTTGTCTTTCAGCTTCTTGGTTGGACACCTGTTCAACACATACACAGCAGTGTGGACTGCTTCACCCCAGAAAGCTTTAGGCAGGTTCCTATGCTTCACCATACACCTTGCCATATCAAGAATAGTCCTGTTCCTTCTTTCAGCTAAGCCATTGTGTTGAGGTGTATAGGGAGCTGTGACTTCATGTTCTATACCTTGTTCAACACAAAATGACTCAAACTTCTTGGAAGTATACTCACCTCCACCATCTGTTCTGAGAGCTATGATCTTCTTTCCACTTTGATTTTCAACTAATGCCTTAAAATTTCTGAAGGCATCAAATACTGCATCCTTGGTTTGAATCAAGTATATCCACATCTTCCTGCTATACTCATCAACAAAGGTAACAAAATATCTATTACCACCAAGTGAATTCACATCAAAGGGACCACACACATCAGAATGCACAACACCTAGTACACTTGATGATCTCATAGGCAAACTCTTGCTGAAAGCATTTCTAGGTTGTTTACCAACTAAGCAACCTTCACATACTCTTTCTGAAGCTTCAATCTTAGGTAGGCCAAGTACCATTCCTTTGCTCCCTAGCTGATTTAGATATTTGAAATTCAAATGTCCAAATCTCAGGTGCCATAGCCAATTCAACTTCTCATCTGTTACTACCTTCATACACTGAACAGTGTTTGTGTGAATCAAAGTTCTGAAAGTTCTATTCTTGGCCAAAACAGTCCTCAGAATTAGGTTATTTGCAGGATCATAAAGTTCAAATTTCTCATTCTTAATGATAACTGAAAAACCTTTTTCTGCTAACTGTCCAACACTCAGAAGATTACAGTCCATACCTGGTACAAACATCACATCTTCAATTACTGCAGAGCTTCCATTGCTTCTCTTGATAACCATGTTACCAATGCCTTCTGACTGCAATGAACTGCTATTGGCCAGCTTCACTTTACTTTTCTTTCCAGAATCAAACTTCACTAACCAGTTTTTGTGACCAGTCATGTGATTGGAACACCCCGTGTCTAAGAACCAAGTCTCAGCATCAACTTTGTCTTGTGATTCTACCTCTGATAATGCAGCCATGAAAGTCACAGCTTTGTCTTCAACCTTTTCTTGCACAAGTTTTGCTTCATCATCAGAGTCTTGGCCCTTTTCTTTGCCTTTCTTGAACCAACAATCTGAAGCATAGTGTCCCCATTTCTCACAGTTATAGCACTGAATGTGACTCTTGTCCTTGCCTTTCCCTTTCTTTGAATTTGATGTTCCTCCTCCTTTCTTGAAGGATTCAGATTTTCCATCAAATTTTTTCTGAGAGCCATTCTTTCCCTTATCTTGTTTTTTTTCTTTGTGACTGTTAGCTTTCTTGTAAGCCTGAACTTGTAAGGCTTGTACAGATTCTTGAACCCCTTTCCTTTCATTTATCATCAACTCATGTGCTTCTAAAGATCCGACAAGATCCTCCAACTGTAATGTAGCTACATTCCCAGTTTCTTGGATGGCAACAATGACATGATCAAAATTTGGAGTTAGAGTTCTCATTACCTTCTCTACAATCATCCTATCTGTCATCACCTCACCACAGCTCTTCATTGTATGGACAAT
This sequence comes from Trifolium fragiferum, assembly GCA_954870985.1. NCBI lineage: Eukaryota > Viridiplantae > Streptophyta > Magnoliopsida > Fabales > Fabaceae > Trifolium > Trifolium fragiferum. Next base: position 17,262,299 of record OX940793.1, on the reverse strand, counting down.
GCTTTGAACCTTCGACACATAGGCTCCAATGGATTCACTCTTATCCATCTGCAGAAGCTCATATTGCCTTCTCAGAGACTGCAACTTCACTCCCTTCACCTTTTCTCCTCCTTCATAATATTTCACCAAAATATCCCAGGCTGCCTTAGAGGATTCAGCACTAGATATCTTGTCAAAATTTGCAGAATCTACTGCAGCTTGAATTGCATACATTGCCTTGCAATCCTTCTTCTTTAAGTCTTTGTGTGCTGATCTCTGAGCTTCAGTGGCATTCCCCACCAAGTCTTGCACACCATTAACCACCACTTCCCATGTATCTTGAAAACCAAAGAGAGACTTCATCTGTTTGCTCCATCTTTCCCAATTCTTGCCCTCAAGAATTGGAAGATTGTTTGGTAAACCATTCCCTGACATTGTTTCTGAATGAAGGAAAATGTAAACACCAAACAAGACTGAATCTTTGTGCTTTCTACACTAAGAACCAAAGGGCTCTGGATACCAATTTGTTAGGGTAATCCAAGATAAGAGGAAGAAGATAACAAGTAAGAACTAGAGAGAAAACTAGGAGGAAAGTGTTAAGATTTTATTGATAAGAAAAAATAGAGAATGAGTTGTATACAATGCATGTGGTACACGCTTATTTATAAGGAAAACTCCTAACCCATCTATTACTTGTAACACAAGTAACCATAACTAACTAACTCAAGGTAGTTATGTAACCACCTCCTAACTACCTAACCAAGTCTAATAGGATTGAAGTTATAAAACATCAATCTCTTATATTGAATCTCTTTTAATTAACTTTTTTTTTTTTGGGAAGGAGGGGGGGGGGGGGGGGGGAGTGAGGATTCTAGGAAAACTTCTTGGATTCGTCGGAAAATTGTCTGCTTGCGTAAGGAGAATGGAGGTCTGGGGGTTAGACACCTTCAGATTTTGACTTCTCACGATACAGTTACTATAGGCGCAGCGGAAGATCTTATATGGCACAAACAGATCCCCTTGAAGGTGTCTATTTTTGCTTGGTGTCTCTTTCGTGATCGGTTACCGATGAAGACAAATCTGGTTTCTCGAGGCATCATCTCTCCAGAAATTCATTTTTGTGTGGCAGGTTGTGGCGGCATTTAATCGTCGCAACACTTATTTCTATCCCGTGGTACCTTTGGTTCTCTTTGGACTCTGGTTCGGTATTGGATTGGTTTTTCGACGGCGGATGCTCCTACGTACCCTAGCATATTACTTCGTTCAGTTCACTTATTCGATTGGCAGTCTTCGTGTCTGGCGGTCTTTTATTCAGCTTGTCCGGCTTGCTTGTGTCTGGGTTGTATGGAATGAGAGAAATCTCCGAGTATTTAGGAATTCGACAAATTCAATGCATCAGCTTCAGAGATGTGAACTTGAGGTCGAGTCGGTACAAGTGATTTACTCAATATTTTTTTCTTCTTTATGTTTCCTTTCTATGTTGTGATATGATCTTGGATTACCTGCTATAATCACATACGCAGTTTCAAATCGTAATCATTAATTATAAATCAGACAATTTAGATTGATGCGGTTAGAAAATTGTTATAAACAATTTCAACTATATATTTTAGATCATACAGTCCGGATCTCAAATTGTATATAAATTGTGTTTTTTTCAATAACATTAAATCCAGTTCCGTCGTGATATGCAGTAGGCTATACTGTCCTTTGGTCCTGTTTCTATTCCGTCATTTCCTATTTATATAAGCAATTTTATTTTTTACTTTCCTTTTTATATATGCATGTTCGTTAGTACTTTTTATATTCTAATTACGCAAACAATCCTCCTTGTCTTTCTAATCACCCAAAACAGCATATGCATAAAGCAGTTGTCACGTTTTCTTCTTTGTTACATGTCCATTAGTAGTAATATAACCGTGACAAATAATTCTGAAACACAAAATCATACATCTAATATAATAATATAGACATTTGACAGTGTTCACATGTCCATACCGTGAAAGGTATTTTCTTTTTCAACTTTTTTTATAAAATTATTTATGAGTTAAGAATTGAATCATTGATCACATATGTTTAAATAGACCAAATCACTTATTAATATTTGGATCATGCTGGTGGACATCTAGTTCTTATGACCAGGAGTGTATTATAATAAGGCTTACATATAGTTCCTTTGTTATAAAATGTATTTTACTTACTCTACGGTCAAACTTTGAATTATTGGATTCCCTTCTTTTAAAAATCAGAGAGTTTATTAAAAAAATAAATTTAAATTTAACTTTTTTTCCATGGAATTTCTGTATCAACCAACGATAGAATCCATAGAATTGCTGTATCAACCAACGGTAGAAAAACAAACATCTCAATTCCGTTATCATTCCATATAGAGCAATAAAAAATTTCATGTTTTCTTTGACGAAATTTTTTTTCATGTTGACCAGCACTTTTCCAAATCCAGTATATAATTAAAATAAACTTGGAAATTAAATGAGAATATTTTATTTTTTGATAATTAAATAAGAATATTTTAGACTATATCATATAAGCTAATTCTTTTTTGAAAAATGTATCCAATAAACTCATTTAAAAAAGCAAATTTAGTACATTTCCCATATTTTTTATATCTCATAAATTTAAATTTTTTATACAAAAAAAAAAAAAAAAAACTTAATATGTAGGAAGCTTCGCGGAAGGTCTCATATTTTGGAAGTTTTAAAACACAAGGTTACTTGCATATGATATATAAGTATACACATTCATGAACAAAACAATACATGCATAAAGTGAGAGTAGCTATAGCAAGTGAGACAAAGTACTATACACAACACTTTCACTTTTTGTAGTTTTTAAGATTTTGTCTTCATTTTGCAACAAAAATGGCTTCTCGCCAAATAACACAAGAACAACCATGGCTTTTGGAGAATGGTGATCCAAAGCGCTTGACCAAGGAAGCAAGACATGGACATGGGCGGAGCCGAACCGCGCATGGCATGTCTGCGACTTCCTTGCGCAAGAAATCCGATCATGCTCTTGTTTCGAGGGTTCGATGTGCTGCCCTTCGGAATGTCTTGGTTAATATCCAAGAAGTTATTTTTGGTACCAAGCTTTCCATTCTCTTTCCTGCCATTCCTGCTGCCATCATTGCTCATTACTTAGGCATAGGACAAGTGAGTTCCTCTTAATTTATATATCTTTTTATTTGTCTACAAATTTTTTAAACTATTATTGATCTAATTAAAATTTTAGTTGGTATAATTATCAATTACGATTTTGATGCCGTTGTAGAAATATCTACATTTGTTATATTGTTGATGTAATTGCAGTTGCAGATCGCAATATAGAATTAAGCATTTAATATTGTACTTGAATCTGATCAATCTGAATCATGTGCAGCGCCGCAAAATGTTTCAGATTGTAAAGAGCTTTGAAGTTTGGTCAAAAATGAAGTTTTTTTTTTTATTAAGAAAAAAAGGCTAAAGATGTTGACGAAAAAATAATCAGTTTTTGGTATAATAATTAAAAATATTATCTCTTTTTTTGACCCAAAAAAATATTATCTCTAGGATTGACAGTTAATGATTATTTGTTATTGTAAAGTCATAAAGTTTATAATTTATATTACATGGTCAAAAGCTTATATTATTAACTGCTATATTATATTGAGTAATGATGATGATTATAACTAACTCTATTTTTATTTATTTTTTAACTATTTCAAACAGTCATGGGTTTTCATTCTGAGTTTGCTTGGCCTCACACCACTTGCTGAACGTGTGAGCTTTCTCACAGAGTAAGGAATCCAATGAACTTACACCATTGTTTATATTTTAATCATTTTTTTGCATACAAATTGAATATATAATTTTTTTTTCATTTTTTGTTTATTATTTCCTGCCTTTTTTATATGAAACATTAAATAATCGATGTATCTGGCCTATAATATAGACCAACTACATCAGTTATCCGATGAAATTAATAAGTTAATTGTTTCTTATAAACTGAACAAGGCGGAAGTAGTATATGTTTATGTGTTGATTCCTGATTCTTGTTTTATTTTTTCTGTTTTGGTGAATGTTTCAGACAAATTGCTGTCTTCACTGGTCCTACAGGTATATAAAATTGTTCTTCACTAATTAATTAATGTTAAATTTGGACCTAATTTGATTATAATTGATTTTTTGGAACTAAATGGTTTATATATTGTCCCATATTACAGTTGGAGGACTTCTTAATGCAACATGTGGGAATATTACTGAGCTGATTATAGCAATATTTGCTCTTAAAAGCAATCAAATTGCTGTTGTCAAGTATTCACTTTTAGGTTCAATCCTTTCAAACCTTCTTCTTGTTCTTGGAACCTCTCTTCTTTGTGGTGGCATTGCTAACATTGGAGATGAGCAAAAATATGACAGAGTAAGTCCCTAAAAATTCATTTCACACTTTCATAGTTTAAATTGCGGTTAATGAGTTCGAGTCCTGATTAGAACAAATTTTTGTTAGACTTTTCTAACCTCTTGGCCGAATTTTGAATTATCAGGACTCAGTTTCATGTAACATGAAGTTTAAGACCAAATTAATATTGCAATTTTTAATATTCTGATAAATCCCAATAAAACGTAGTTAATCAGTCTTAATTAAGAACCCACTTGGGTTAGTTCGGTGGTATAGTCTCTTAAAAAAAATACAGTTTTAATTAAGAACTAATCGTTTGACTGAATCTGAGTTCGAGTTCTGATTAGAACAATTTTTTACCAAACTTAACTTACCTTCGGGCTAAATTTCGGATTATCAGGATTCTGTGTTCCCCTGGAACCAAAATAAGTGTTTAACAATTACAATAAAATGCGACTGATCAGTCTCAATTGTAGCCTAAATTATAGTTGCTGATGTTTTTCAAATTCCGCGGTTTAATCTAACCAGTAAAATTTTTTTAGTTTTTAAATTTCTCTAAAGTCGAATAATGCTAATGTTATGTGTTGAATTTTGCAGAGACAAGCAGATATGAACTCACTCATGCTACTATTGGCATTGTTATGTCATTTGCTTCCATTGCTATTCACATACAGTGCTGCATCAGCTGAACTCACAGCAGAACCTTCACTTTATTTATCAAGAGCTGCTAGCATTGTGATGTTGGGCGCGTATTTTGCTTACTTGATCTTTCAACTATGGACACATAGGCAATTATTCGAAGCTGAAGATGTATGTTTTTCGTAATCAAACCATATATTTAAATTGTGAATTGTTGATTTGTTTCAATTATAATGTATATTATAATTATTTATACGATGATGCATTGTTCGGACAGGAAGGTGAAGGTGAGAGCAATGACGCAGAAGAAGAAGCTGTGATTGGATTTTGGAGTGCATTTGCTTGGCTGGCTGGAATGACTGTGTTCATTGCCTTGTTGTCAGAATATGTGGTGGATACAATTGAGGTAAATAGCTTAATTAAGCACTTACTGAATAAATGTTTATAATATAAATGCTTATGTATAATCTATGTATGTAGTACCTGTTTGGATTGACTTATATGAGTTTATCAACTGACATAAAGACAACACTTGTAAAACTGTTTGGCAAAGTTTATGGAAACGACTTAAGAATATCTCTATAAGTTGTTTTTGGCTTATTTTCATAAGCTCTTCACGATAGCTTATGAAAATATCCCATAACTTATATGGATACAACTGAGTTTATTTTATCTTTTGTTATAAAAACGAGTTAGAAATAAGCACTTAATTAAGTTATTTATCCAAACAGGGTTATCAAGTAGACATAAGTTACGAAATAAGCTTTTTCACACACTCAAAAAGTAGTGAATTTTTTAAAACTGATAACAAAAATTTCATTATTAACAGGATGCATCAGAGTCATGGGGTTTGTCTGTAAGCTTCCTCAGCATAATCTTACTACCAATAGTTGGCAATGCAGCTGAACATGCTGGAGCAATCATTTTTGCTTTCAAGAACAAGCTGGTAAGAATTTAGAGTATTATAAATTCAATGCTTAATCCATTCATCTAACATTATAATTAAATTCATATTTTCAAAGCTATAAAGTTGATTAATTGAAACAAAAAAATTCTAGTGATACTGATGTAATTTTATGACTGCAGGACATTACCTTAGGTGTTGCATTGGGTTCTGCTACTCAAATTGCAATGTTTGCGGTAAATAAATATACTCCAACTCTCACCTATTTAAATTGTTGTTGTGGTCGCGGTTGTGGATATGCTGTGAACTTTTATAATACGATCGATGCAGTTGAAATTGCGATTGCATACCGCAATTTAAAACCATTTTCATATAGTCTTCATTATTTGAATAATAAAAACTAATATATTACAATATATAGGTTCCTCTCTGTGTAACTATTGCTTGGATAATGGGTGTGCAAATGGACTTGAACTTCAACCTCCTTGAGACAGGTTCACTTGCTTTGGCAATTATTGTCACTGGCTTCACATTACAGGTATATAAATTTGACTTTTGACTTTGTAACTTTTTAGTATTAATCTCTTGATGAATGTTACTTAGTATTGACATAATCACTATCTTATTTGTAGGATGGTACTTCTCACTACATGAAAGGTCTTGTTCTCCTACTTTGTTACTTTGTTATTGGTGCTTGTTTCTTTGTGCAAAGATCACCCATTAGTAAGTATAATATTTGTATAATTTTCATCCCAAAATTTACTTATATAAATTCGTAATTTTTAATTAATTCATGTATCTAAAATTTTTGTCTCATTTTTTTCGCAGACCCGAATGATGTTCCTAACAATATCACTCTCAAATCAGTCACTGATTCAGTTTTAAGCGCCTAATAGGTAAGTCTATGTTATAGTCACTATTTCTTTTTTATTTGTTCTGAGTTTCTCTAGTACTCGTTGTACTTTGGTCTTTTGACCAATTTTTTAATATAATATTTGCCATTAAAAAAAAACAAGTCTATATGTTATGTGACAATGTAGATAATTATTTAATTTTGTGCAAATTAATTATACAACTCTATAGCTAACTATGTTAATTTGGATTAATTTCAGGCTTTGGCCTATTTTGGTTCCTTCCATAAATGAAGGATGGTATCCAAATTCAAATGCAGATTCAATACATTGGTTATTGGTTCATTCCAATCATTTTGTAACATCCAGATAGGAGGGAAGAAAAAGTTTGCAGTGGTTTTGTAATTTTTATTACAAGCTTTGTGAATAGGATTCTAAGATTTTAAATCTTACATTTTGTGTCCTATTGGTATAAGATTTAAGGGGGTGTTTTTTTATTGTGCATTTTACTGGATATCAAATAAATGGAATTTGTTTTCATAAGTTTGAGTTTGCTTTAGCCGTAATCCCTTTTGAATTGCTTGTTTATTTTTATACGCTAGAAGTATTATTGATGTGAGTAGAAGAGGTACTCGAACCCAATAAAAGCACAGAATACGTCTTTGTTGGTGAGGATTCCTTAAAATTCTCTGTTGCCAAAGATTCGTGCTTGTATGAAGGCAAGCATGAAAAATCCTCCAACCGAACACACTGATGTTTGCCGGGACTGCAGACTTCCATAGGTGGCTGCTGCAGGCTTCTATAAGACTGCTGTTCAGCAAAGAACCTACACGCAGACTGCACAGTTCTGAGTAACAGCTACAACCAGAAAATCCCGCTTGCATGTCGGGTAACCAGAGATCTGGACTAGCGAAAATTCCACTCTCACACGCGTTGTTGTTCCAAATTCCCAAGTATCTTAATTTTATTGGAGAATCACCTACCCGATGATCCTTCCAAAAAGTAGTCGTGCTTCCGCTTCCCACCTTTCACCTAGTCAAGTTCGTGAACCAATTTGAGTCTCCTTCGGAAAAAACCACTCAGCAAAATGTCTCTCCACCGTAAAGAATCTAAATTATTAATGACGGAATCCTCTAAATTCATTAATTTTTTCAGAACATCTCCGTATCTAAACCAGATTAAATCAGTACAAATGATGTTATGCTCACCGATAATTCTCCATCTCATCTTGTTCATCAAAGTGAAATTAAAAAGAAAAAGATTTTTCACTCCAAAGATCACCTTCCTCTTTCGATAAACAAACTTTGTCCCACCCACTTCACCCAACAAACCTTCTTCAAATCCAAACCAACGCCTGATAAAAACCTCCTCTGAATTCGTGAAAGTTCCTGCAACGCCTTTGTAGCTTTATAAAAAGAAAAGAACATTGAGCACTATACCCAACTTTCCATTGGATGGTATCTCGCTCTCCAACATGATAATTACTTTTCGAAATAATCAACTACCGGTTTTTAAGTCTCCAATCTCCTCGATAGCTCCAACCGGAAGTACCACAAAACAAAATGGCACTTTGTCAAAGCTATAGGGCAAGAAATTCGATGCTGCTTCAAGAAAATTGTCTTCTAAGTTTGAGCCATATAACTTGCTTCTTAAAAAATTAATATTTAAACCTGAGACCAGTTCAAAACTCCTCAAAATGGTTTTGAAACTCTAGAGGTTTTACCAATTACCTTCGCCTATTAAAATTGTGTCATCCGCATATTGTAAAACGTTAAACTCGAGCTTGTTGCTCTTGAACTTGTCCTGCTCCATTGCTTTCCTCACTAGACCCGCAAGACCTTCTACTACAATTAATTAAGAATAAAAATGGAGGCAAAAGATCACATTGTCGACCCTTTCCTACCTTGAAATCTTTCGTAGGACTTCCGTTCACTAATACTAACATAGAACTAAGAAAAATGCAGGTCTGCATCCACTTTATCCAGGTGCCTGAAAATCTCATCTTATAGAGCATGCAATTAAAATAATTCTAGCAACTTAAGTGGTAGGCTTTCCCTGTACCCTCTCCGCTTGTATCAAAATTATATTTTTACCTCTGGATTGGACAACTTTTGTTGTAACCTATTTGATTCAGAAACTGGTTATGGGATTCAACAAAAGAGGTGGGAAAGGACCGGACAAAAACAACTTTTTGTCCCCCACTAAACCACATGACAACTTTTTGTCCATAGTACAACTATAAAAAATACGAAAACATTCATTTTATTTTCAAATATAAAAAAATATCATCTCTATATCTCTCCGGTACAGTTTTGTCCTATCTTGTACTGTCTTGTTTTGTCCTATACTGTTATGTCCAGTACTTTCTGTTTTGCAATCAAACGGACCCTATGAGTGAAGGATGTGGTATGTGGACATCTTACGGCAAATACTTCAACCATTGTCACTCACAGGTAGTTTGAGCTAAAGCCATGTACTCTGCTTCTGATGAAGATCTAGACACGACAGTTTCTTTCTTACTTTTTTAGCTGACGAGAGAATTTTCAAGGAAGAAACAGAAGCTTGTGGTTGATCTTCTAATGTCTGGGCTAGCATCCCAGTCAAAATCTAAAAATCCTTTGAGTATGAGAAAGGAGGTTAAGTTGAAAAACAAACCTTGTCCAGACCATCTTGAAATTGGAAGTTGAGTCTAACTCAACCTTATAAAATCGGTTTGTAAGATGAGGTTATCTGTACTTTATAAACTCCTACACAGGTCATCACACATCCGATGTGAAACTTCTTAACACACTTCCTCACATCCAGCATTATTGGACTTGGTGGCGTGTTAGCGGAAACCTGAAAACAGGTGGTCCAACAAATCTTGTAGACTTTGATACCATGTGAAAAAGAGAAGATCAAACACTATTGTTGTGAAACTTAGGCGCAGACTTGAGAAAGAAGAACACGTGAAAGGCCAATTTTATTGCTCACAAAACTGTTTGATACATTGATGATCCTTATATTTATACATCATGAGGATGAGGATTATCATCATTACAACTAAATGACAGTAACAAAATGAAACTAATCCTAACTAACTATAATTAATCCTATCAAACAAAGTGATAAGACAGTTAAGCTAGTTGGATAATTTGTGAAGTAACCAACTTCTCATTCCTTCTGTCTTTAGTTTCAAATTTTTTTTAAAATAAAATGACTTCAATATATATTTTTTTAATAAAAAGCAGTATCGTGGAGATGAGACGGATTAGCAATACCTAAACACCATCAAGTCTAGGTCTAATATTCTACATTTTCATTTTCGTAGAGACTGAGACATACGAAAATATCAGAACTCCTACGGAATCCTCAAATTCTATCATATTAGCCGATGAAAAAGGTAAAATATCTAATTGCCATAACTAAACTAAACATAAACAAAAATACACGAGTGAACTAAAATAAAAAGTGTTATTTCAACAACAATTTTCGAACAATTTTGAGACAACTTTGTTTTCTTTTATTTTTCTCAGGCAAAAACAATAGAAAAAAAGAAAAGGAAGAGAGAATAAAAATGTAATAATATGAATATACGAGCTAAAGTTCTAAAAAAATTGTCAAAAATTAAATATTCGGATAACATTTTTTAAAAAATAAAATACAATTCCAAGATCTAGGGGTGTAAGTGGATCAAAAAAATTTAATTAAACCGACGATCCAAATCAATCTAAACCGAAAAAAATCGATGTTTATGATTCGGATTCAAAACCGAACCGAACCAATTAAAAACCGACGTGGTTTGGTTCGGTTCTCGGATTCAATTTTTAAAAACCAAGGAACCGATGAACCGAACCAATAGGTATATTATTAACCATATATTTATTTAATATTAACCATATATATATATATTTCAATTTATTATTTCATGATGGTGCATTGACGATTCAAGTGGAAAAAAATTTGAAATTTTATTTTAGTTTGTTTTTTTACTTGATGTTAAACTTATGAACTTAATTTTATGGTTGTATTTTGTATTGAAAATCTATGGATTGTATTTTGTCAACTTTGTTTGAATTAAAATGTGTTTGAAAACCAATTAAAATATGGTGTATGGTGATAATTGATCACATAAGTGTTACGTGTGATTAAAAAAATTATAGCAGAATATCGGATAAAAAATAATAGTAGGGAAAATATTGCAAAAAAAAAAAAAAATCAAAACCGATCAAAGTATCCGATCCAAACCGATTAGTTTGTTTCGGTTTCATTTTTCAAAAACAGGACAAATCGATCCAAACCGAACCAATTGAGTACACATTTGTTCGGACTTTAAATTCATCAAAAATCGATCCAAACCGATCCAATTACACCCCTACCAAGACCCGAGAAATTGTGTGGCGTGTTTAGAATGGGTTGAATATATCGGACGGACGAAAGTCGGTAAAAGTCACCTTCTTTTCCCGCGCGGAAAACAGAGGATCCGCTTCCATTTCTTTTCCTCTTTTCAATTTTCCTGCATTTTCTTCCGTTATTCTTTATATTTCCTTTTTCTATTCTCTCGTTCCGATCCATATAAACTTTTCACCGATTTCTTTCGCGATCGATCTATTTCACCGATTCATCATCTTTTTCGGTTTCATTTCGATCATTTCTGTGTATTGTTTGCAGATTGATTCATTCTGGTAAATTCACTTTGCGCTATTTTCTCCAATTTTTAGCATTGTTGCTACGCGTCTCTCTTGAGTGTTTTGTATTCTTGATTTGTTGCTTTTATTGCCTTATTTGGTTTTGTTGTTAGTCGGTCCTTGAGTCGGATACCGAGTTTTCAAAAAAAAAAAAAACAACAAATTAGTCTTGTTGTTAGTTTCTGTCCTATGGTGGTTAAGTTTTGTTGCTTCTGTTAAGGGGTTAAGCATTGAGTTATGAGTTATGGCTTTTGCTCAATGCTTAAGCGTTTTCCCCTAAGGCTTTGATTTCTGACGGTTACTATATACAATATATAAATATACACATTCATGAACAAAACAATACATGCACAAGAGATAGTAGCTATAACAAGTGAGAGGAGTACTATACACAACACTTTTTCTAGTTTTAAGATTTTGTCCTCATTTTTCAACAAAAATGGATTCTTGCCAAATAGCACAAGAACGACAACCATGGCTTTTGGAGAATGGTAATCCAAAGGTGTTGACTAAGGAATCAAGACATGGACATGGACGGAGCCGAAACGCGCATAGCATTTCTACATCTTCGTTGCGCAAGAGATCGGATTATACTCTTTTGTCGAAGGTTCAAGTTCAACGTGCTTCATTTCAGAATGTCTTGGTTAACATCCAAGAAGTTATTCTTGGTACCAAGCTCTACATTCTCTTCCCTGCCATTCCTGCTGCCATCCTTGCTCATTACTTTGGCTTAGGAAGAGTAAGTTCCTCTTAAAGTTTTGAATTATTATTGATCTAATTAACGTTTAAGTTGAAAACTTATTTTTATTTTGGTTAGTAGCCAAGTGGCTAGACTCACATAGAATAAGTGTAGAGAAGTTGGAACTTTGGGGTTCGAACTTCGTCTCCTCCAACAATGTCACTAGTAGCTATCAACTGGGCTACCCTTTCGAGACAATTGATTGCTTATTTCATTATCTGCTATATTACATTAAGTAATGATGATTATACTTAACTAGTTAACTCTATTTTTCTAATTATTGCAAACAGTCATGGGTTTTCATACTAAGCTTACTTGGCCTCACTCCACTTGCTGAACGTGTGAGCTTCCTCACAGAGTAAGGAATCGAATGAAATGTATGCTGTCTTTTTATTCATTATTTGTTTTTGGATTGATTGCTGATTCAGTGATTTGTGTTTCATTTTCTCTGTTTGTGAATGTTACTTCAAATATATCTCAGACAAATTGCCTTCTCCACTGGTCCTACAGGTATATAAAATTGTTCATTACTAATTAATTAGGGTTCAGTTTGGAATTAAATTGGTTATAATTGATGTTTTGGTTATATATTATCCAATATTACAGTTGGAGGACTTCTTAATGCAACATGTGGGAATATTACTGAGCTGATTATAGCAATATTTGCTCTTAGCAATAACCAAATTGCTGTGGTAAAGTATTCTCTTTTAGGCTCCATCCTTTCAAACCTTCTTCTTGTTCTTGGAACGTCTCTTCTTTTTGGCGGCATTGCAAACCTTGGAGTGGAGCAAAAATATGACAAAGTAAGTCTTTACAGATCAATTTCACACTTTCATAGTTTGAAATCGCGATATTTAACTTAGTGGTTAAACTCAAGTGGTTAATGAGCTTCAATTAAGGGTAAATCGTTAATGAGAATCCGAGTTCAAATTCTGGTTGAAATAGTCATTGACTAGACTTTACTAACCTCCCTGCTGAACTTCGGATTACTAGGACTGTTTTTCCCTGGATGGAACCGAAGGGTTAAGACCCAAAAAAATCAGTCTTTAGTATTGTGAAGAATCACAATAAAATGAATCTAATGAGTGAAAATAAATTTAGTTCATTAATTTCTCTATAATGGAATAATGCTAATGTTAGGTGTTGAATTTTGAAGAGACAAGCAGATGTGAATACACTGATGCTTCTATTGGCATTGTTATGCCATTCGCTTCCATTGCTATTGATGTATAGTGCTGCATCACCTGAATTCACAGTAGAACCTACACTCTACTTGTCAAGAACTGCTAGCATTGTGATGTTGGGTGCATATGTTGTTTATTTGGTCTTTCAACTATGGACACATAGGGAATTGTTTGAAGCTGAAGATGTATGTTTTCTTAATTAAACTATATATGAATATTGTGAATTTTTAAATTTTGCAATTTTAATGTTTATTATAAATATTTATACTATGATGCATTGTTTGGACAGGAAGGTGAAGATGAGAACAGTGAGGCAGAAGAAGAGGCTGTGATTGGATTCTGGAGTTCATTTGCTTGGTTGGCTGTAATGACTGTTTTCATTGCTTTGTTGTCTGAATATGTGGTGGATACAATTGAGGTAATTCTACTAAAATGTTTAGATCTAATTTGGAATTTTTTTTATAAACAGCTTAGTTAACCACTTATTGAATAACTGTTTATCATATATGTAAGTAGTTATGTATAACCTATGACTATATGAGCCTATTTAGATTTGATTATTTGAGTTTAACTACCGGTATAAGCCCTTGTAAGACTGTTTGAGAGAGCTTATAGAAATAAATTATGATATGTCTATAAGCCCTTGAGTTTAATGCCATAAGCTCTCAATGATAGCTTATGAAAACAACTTATAGCTTATAAGAAAGTAGTTTGACTTTGTTTTATCTTTTGTTATAGAAATAGTTTATTTATAAGCACTTAATTAAGTTGTTTATCTAAACAATGTCATTGGTCTGATATAAGTTAGGAAATAAGCTTTTTCAAACACGCAGTGAATTTTTATTTTATTTTTTTCATTGTAGCTGATTACACAAATTTCATTCTTAACAGGATGCATCAGAGTCCTGGGGTTTGTCTGTAAGCTTCCTTAGCATAATCTTGCTACCAATAGTTGGCAATGCAGCTGAACATGCAGGAGCAATCATTTTTGCTTTCAAGAATAAGCTGGTAAGAATTTAGAGAGTGATATCAATTTCATCTTATTCCTTTCTTCTAACATATAATTCATATTGGCCAACCTATAAAGTTAATGATTTTTTAAAAAAGGAAGCAATATTATAGTGAAACTGATGTAATTTCATGACTGCAGGACATTTCCTTAGGTGTTGCATTGGGCTCTGCTACTCAAATTGCAATGTTTGTGGTAAATATACTCTCACCTTGTAAATTTAAATTATGGATACTTTGATTTTAAATTTCACTTGTGGTCGCAGTCGCGGTTACGCTGCAAACTTTTATATAGTGAAAAAGTGTGGTTGATCCGGTTGAAATCATGGCTGTGATACTGTTGCAGAGACCTTAAAATCCTTTATACCGCGGCTCCAATTACAGTAGCGAACTGTAATTTAAAACCATTTTTCATATAGTCTTAGTTTGAATAATATTGAAAACTAATATATAAGTACAATTTATAGGTTCCGCTCTGTGTGACTGTTGCTTGGATAATGGGTGTGAAAATGGACTTGAACTTCAACCTTCTTGAGACAGGTTCTCTTGCTTTGGCAATTATTGTCACAGGCTTCACTTTACAGGTATATAAATTTGACATGGAATTTTCAATTGAAGAAAACACCAAATTGTGAATCTGTAACTTAATTATTATTAATCTCTCAATGAAATTTTATATGGTATTGACATAACCACTATCTTATTTGTAGGATGGTACTTCTCACTACATGAAAGGTCTTATTCTCCTACTTTGCTACTTTGTTATTGGTGCTTGTTTCTTTGTGCAAAGAACACCTATTAGTAAGTAAAATATATATGTATAATTTTTATCCCAAAGTTATATAATTATAGCATTCTTACAAATTTTGAATTTGCAATTCATATACCTAAATTTTGTATCTTCCCTTTTTCCACAGACCAAAATGATATTCCTAACTTCACTCTTAAATCAGTCACTAATTCAGTTTTAAGCACCTAATAGGTAAGTTATGTTATATGACACTGCAATTCAATTTTGTCCAAATTAATTATACAAACTCTTGTACCAAAAAAAATATACAAACCCAATAGCTAACTTTGTGAATTTGGATTAATTTCAGGCTTTGGTTTTTATTTTGGTCCTTCCATAAATGAAGGATGGTAGCATATATCCAAACTCAAATACATTGGTGATTGGTTCATTCCAATCATTTTGTAACATCCAGATAGGAGGGAAAAAAAGTTTGCAGTTACAGTGGCTTTGTAATTTTATTGCAAGCTTTGTGAATTTTACTGGATATCAAATAAAATGGAATTTTTGTTCTCATAATTTTAGTCCCTTTTGAATTGCTCAATCTCTTGTTCTTTATCTTTTGCATGTGAGTTATAAGAATTACTATAATAAATCTGGGAATAGATAAAAAAAAATTAGAGGTACAATCAAATTAATGGAATTAGTTAGAGAATTAAGTTGGCACATAAGGCTAATCTTTCACCCATTCTTTTAATCTGTCGCAAATGTTATGGTAGACCATAATGTTTCAAATTTTATTGAGAATTGAAGTTAAGAGTAGTTTATAAATACATGCACACTATTTTGTTCACCAAAATGTTTTTTTAACTATGCATAAAACCGTGAATACTTAGCAACACAATATTATTACTCAAATTTAGGATTGTGACAAAACAAACACCAAATAGATATTTTTGACAAAAATTGCTATTATCTTTGTTCTATTTATTTTATTTGTTAATATGTAAATGAAAATTTAAACGAAATTCATTTTAAAATTTATTGAAATTGATAAACTATAGTATTTTAAGGTTATAAAATGTGCACTTGTTCTATACTTTTTCTTAAATTTTGTCATGTTGATCTCATAACTCATCTCTCATTTCGTATCTGCGAGTGGATCTCTCTTGGCACCCACTATGTCCTAGTCATCGTCCACACACTCCTTTACACGCACAATTTGCTGGTTTGGACTATTAAACTACTACCATGAACAACTCATATAAAGGTTTCTTGGTTTTTCAATAAAATATGTTTGTTTGGTTTAGTAATACTAGGAATTTGGATAGAAAGGAATGAGAGCATTTAGAGCATACACATCGGTGTTTTTACATATTTTATTTGCATATAATGGGATAATACTTCACCACCTTGAATTGGTACTTCTTGTTTTCTTTATTAAACTAGAACATTTAAGTAAGAAAAACTCAAAATACATTAAGGTGAGGCTTTAGAAGTTGTATTTATTAACTCTCTGGATCTTAGAGTAAGGAGGTCCCGTAATTTAAAGTTACGTCATGAGATTAATAAAATTTAATACGTAAATATTATTCTCATTAGGAATCGAATTCAGACTCTCATTAACAATTTTCTTAAGGAAAATTTATTAAATACTTGAATATAATATTTTGGTTAGACTTTAAAAGATTTTAATTTAGGTGGACTTTGAATTAATTTATGTATATAATGTCTTGGAGTCTTTTTTTTAGAGGAAGAGTTGTATTTGGAGTGTTGTTCTTAGTTGGAAAACTTCATTTTACATGTTGGTGTTCAAGATTGCTGGAAGTGGTGTCCTAATTCAGATTTAGGGTATTCAGTCAGCGGAGCTTATCACTCACTCACTCACTCACACGGTTCCATTAACGGTGGTAGCTCATAACGACGTTATCCGGAACAAATTAGCTCATTTGAAGGTGTCTTTATTTAGTTGAATGTTATTATATAATAATAGGCTTCCAACAAAAGACAATTTGATTCTCCGTAAAATGGCTCATTTAGATTCGTTATTATATGCAGAAGGATGTGATGAGAATGGAAAATCTATTAACTTATTTTTGGATGGGCTTATGAAAATCCTAATAATTTATTTTTTGCATGGGCTTTCTTCGAATCTTTGTGGTATAAATTTCTTAATTGGTTGGGTGTTTATGGTACGTTATCAAATTTAGCTGCCGATCACGTTTTACAATTTTGGTAATGATTATGTTTTTAGTAAGTTGGGACAAGTCTACAAGTCGTTTGATTGGCTTGTTATTATTAGAATATATGAAAAGAAAGAATTAATAGAATTTTTTGCACTCAAAGGAACATCGATGAAGGTATGACAAAGTGAAATTTTGAATTGCAGGCGGGTGTCAGTGTCGAACCTCAGTCCTCGGGCTAGGTAATTATTGTTGAAAAGTAGAAATAAATGACTCATTTTTTATTTGAACTTGTGGTGGTATAATTATGTGACTTTCTTGTAATTAAGACGTGGTTAAACGAATTTTGGGGCACTAGTTAAGGATACATAAAAAATAATTTTTGCATTGAAAATAATATTTGTTTTGCTTTTCAAACATTGACTACACAAATTTTTTTAATGTAGTTTTACTATTTTAAGTATCTTTAAGTAGTGTCCTGGATGTACTAGTTAACATTTTCAATTTTAATTTTGGATCTGCTAAACAGTGCCCTAGTTAAACATTCTAAAAAAGGAAATAAAAAGACAAAATTAATAATAGGAAGATGACTTTTTACATCTTAAATATGTTGCATTCACAAATTTCAAGATAAACTTTTTATATTGGTATTGATATGCTTAAATAGTGTCCCGAAAATACTATTTAGCATTTTCTTTTATTTTATATAATCTTGTTGTACATTTCTTTTAGTTAAGCATACTTTATACGTAACTTTATTTAACAGTGTCTTTTATTGGCTTCTTAAGAAAATTATGTATATATAATGCATTCCAAATAAATAAAAGGGATAATAGGTCTTTACCCCCTGTAAAGTAGATATGTTTTGCTTTAATCCCTGTAAAAAAAATCTTTAAGTTTTCCCTCTTGCAAAATATATTTTTTTGGTCTTCCTCCTTCGATCGAAGAAATTTGCACTTTTTAAATAGGTTAAACAGAGTAACCGATTTAAAAAACAGAACTTTTTAAATCGGTCGAACAAAATAACCGATTTAAAAAGTGCATCCAAGTGGAAAACAAAAAAAAAGATATTTTGCAAAGGGGGAAACTTAAAGAATTTTTTTACAAAGGTAAAGCAAAACACATCTACTTTGTAGGGGTGTAAAGACCTATTAACTTAAATAAAATATTACTAAAAAAAACTCCTCCCCCACCTCTTCATTTCAAACAAGTGATTGATTTTTTTCCCTTTTTTGGAAATTGGTTGAAATTTGAGAGTAATAAACAAAGACTTACAATTGTTGAAGTCTCCTATTTTTTTGGTGGTGCATTGAAGTCTCCTATTGAAAAGAACAGATGCAATAATAGTATTTATATAGTTGGAAGTGTTTCTTGGTATATGCTTTAAGGTGTATCCACTTTTGTAAATGTGGAAGAATGCAATCATTATTGACTACTATGTGTGCCGCCGCCATCTGTTCGGCTCGATTCAGTTGGGCCTGGGAGCCTCATGTCTTTTTGTGTTTTTCTTTTAGAAATTTGCTATTGAGGCTCCTCTATTTGCTCCCAAGCCCCCCTAAAATTCCAAAATACCCCTGAGGTCATGAACAAAATTTTCGTTGTCTAGGCAACGAAATCCAAATAAATTGTTGCCTGCAGGACGAAGGCGCGTTCCTGGCCAAATTTACTTGAAATTCGTTGTCTAGTCAACGAAACAAGCTTGATTGTCACTTAAGTAACGAAAAGCACAATTTCGTTGTCTGTCATACGAACGCGCTTGGTTTCGTTGTATAGACAACGAAATCATGCTATATTAGATACGAAAAAAACATTGGAAGCTCAATACATTGAAATGATTTTGAAGGGTTTTGTAAGCGATTTGTGTTGTCGATTTAGAGTTAGGATTCGTGTAAGCACGATAAGTACGATTTAGAGTTGGTTTACAAACTCTATTGCATGCTATAAATTAATTTGGGGATTTGGGGATTTAGGGGTTTTGGATTAGGGAATTATGATTTAGTGATTTTGGATAGTAAATTGAATTTGGACATTAAATTTTGCATAAACACTTAATAAATAAATGAATTTGTCTGGACAGGTTTGTGTGATTTTGAAAATCATTGGATTATGCGTAAACAATGCAGACTGGGTCTGAGAAAATAATTTTCGTTGAATAGGCAACGAAATCTGAAATTATTTTCCTGATTTTCGTTGGTTTGGCAACGAAAACAGGTTCTGCAGAAGTTTTTAAAAAACTAGTTGACAGAACCTGCATTTTTTTGAAACTAACAACAACAAACACATAAACAACATAACAAACATGAAAGACGAACAAACATAACATCGGACATAATCATAAAGTACATTTGCAAAATACACATAAACAAACCAACGATTACAGATCGGCTAAATTAACAACTTCTTCTTCCGCACAAAGGTTCGATTTCTTCATAGGTCCTTGGGCGACGCAAACTTGATAAAATCTCCGGTACAGATATGAGCAACTTTGCATCTAGTTCTATCGGTCCCTTTGTGATGTGTTCCGAAAAAATCTCAAACATGCTTTTGACATCGTCATCCGTGTCAAGAACCATATTTGTGAATCTAACGACACGACCGTCACATATGACTGACGGACGTCGATAATCAATTGTGGCTACCCTTCTATTGTCACGATGGCCGGTAAGCCGACCATTCAATTCATCCAATTGTTGCTTAAGCTCGCTTAGAGTGACATGGATATGGATCCGAAACAGATTTGGGGTTTCTTTGTTGAAGTAAACGGCGGCGAGGTGTGTGTTAACTTTGTAACCAATATCCATTTTTTTAGGTAATGTGTGACAACATAAACAAACTACACCACTCTATTTATAGACCAATACATGTAAATCATGACCGTTCAAACTGTCGGTGCAATCCTGGCCTTTGATTAATTAAAACGCATTACACCATAATAATTGATGTGTTGTCATTACATACTAATAATTCATGTTTCTTCATTACATAACTATTACATATTAATAACTAATTAATTAAAATAAACGAGCGGCCAAACGATGTGGAGCTGTGTCACCTTCAACACTGTCAAACATCATTTGAACACAGTTGTCAGATATTAACTCTTTCCAATGATATTTTGTCTCAGCATCATCAAATCCAATACTGTGACCCGTAATATTTGTGTACAATTCATAATAATGAATTCTATCAATTTGAATTTCCTTCCCGTTCATGAAGGCATACATGAATTCAATCTTATTTTTCAACCCTTCCAGAGTCGTAATGTTATTTTTCAGATGAAGGTGAAACTCTGGAATACCAGTCAACCTTATAGCAAAATCAAAACTTTTTGAAGTATGATTCGACACATAACGATCCGCAGCCCTTTTTTTTTTTCCGCTTCACTTATTTTTTCCATACCTATGATAATAATACATAAGAGTTATGATTTTAATAATACATATATATCCTTATCATTCAAAACATCAATAATATATATATATAGTGATCAATCACAAAATGTGTCTTACAAAAAGTGTCATTCGATTTACATACCCTATCCTATAATGATGGGCTCATCTACAAAATGTGTGACACATTACAAGCACAAATAAAAACTAAAGCATGCATGAAACTACTCATCCTATCCTATAATGATGGGCTCATCTACATTTGACTTCATCTTTGACAAGCTAGCTTTCTCATACTAGAGCAACTCTTCAAACTCAACCATTCGATCCATAAACTTTTCCTCCCACCCCTCGGCATCTCCGGTACGATGTTTTTTCCATTGCTTGTTTGTAGGAGGTAGTGGACACCCTAGTTTTAGCTTGACCTCCACAAAATGATTTGACACTAAACCCATACACAAAATACGTGTAGCAGGATCGCTTGGTGGACGACCACGCAATGGTAAGAAAGTCTCAGAGTGACCAATAGTGGGGGATGTCAACTCAACCACGACCCGGTTGTATGCGGTTGCAACGATATGACCCATATCGGGAAATGTAAACCATTTATCTTTCGATGCAACCCCACTCTTAGGCATTATCTTCGGAGGGTACAACCCATCAAGTATGTACTGCAGACGCTCCTCAGATTCATAAACACCCAAGTAGACACTTCTAAACATGGTTAACTCCCTAACCATAGCCAAACGTATCAACCCTTGACTGTCTTCACCCTTACCAAGATGTTGAGCAATAACCCGAAATCCACAATGCCCGTCCGACTTAACATCAACAATGTCTTCAATATATGGATGCATGAAATGTGGCATATTCCGCATAAACGGAATCCTCTTCATTGATGATGAAGGCGACGAAAGCTTTCCGATCCGAGCACTTTACCTTGGAGGCCTCGACGGTTTTGACTGTGACGCTTGTGAGTCGGGAAATTGAGAATCCATATGCTCCCAATAAGATGGCTCTCTAGTGGTAGAGTTGTCACTTACGGAAGCCTTTTTTCGCTTCGGTGCACCCTTTGTGTCACATTTCTTAGCCGAAGGAGTTAAAGAAGTTGTTTGTGGATATGCGATCAAGCGCAATGTTTCTTTGATTTGCAACTTCATATCATGATCCGCTACTTTGAAGCGTTCCTAAAAAAAAATAAAATTATTAAATGCATCAAGCTACTAATCTAATGATATGTTTTAATTGAATAATTTAAATTCAATTAATCGATAAAAAATTTAAGTTTATTATACCTGAATTGCATTAAGCTCTTCCAATATAGAAACATCCGCGACCTTGCCCTCTTCTTCTTCATAGTGTAACCTCTTCCAATGAGCATTGATCTCGTCGAGCCTAATTGGAAGTTGTTTTTCGCATTTCAAAGCAATGAGACAAGCACATGGCAATCCGTAAGTCATCTTTATGATACACCCACACTTCTTCCGATTCCTACCACATTCTCTTGATCTCTCTTCTTCATCACGAATAAAGCGTAACGCATCCCTTGAGTACACCAACTTGGAGTACAAAAAATGATCTTTAAAATGATGCTCAACTTGTGAAGTACTCTGACCAAATGATGTCTTTATCTCGGTAAATTGGTTGGACAACATTTGATTCATCGCGTCCCAACACATCACAAAATCACCCTTGCAATCAAGGATATATTGCTTCAAAACACCATGTTGAGACTCAACTCTGTTGGATGTGGTGTTTCCAATGTGCATGACGCGATCAGTCCAAGCTCTGACAAGTTTTTCCTTCACCGGATCTAAAACCGTTTCCTGAAAATATTTCAAAAATTTAGGAAATCTAGCAAAGACTCTCCTAAACTCCATGACTGCATCTGTAAATGCCTCTTCAGAAGTAGAGTCCACAACTGCCTCCCATTGATATTTCAGAGTATTCAGCAACTCCTCCATCTTTTGGTCCTTTGCTCGGCAAAGTGCCTTGAACTTAGCCCGGAAATTCTTGTAGACGTGATAACGACACACCATTGCAGCTGAATTTGGGAAAACAGTTTCAACTGCATTCATCAGTGACTTATCTCTGTCAGTTACAATAACCTTGGGCATCACATCCTTATCCTTGAAAAGACTCTTACAAGTCTCAAGATCCCAAATGAAATTCTCTTCTTTTTCATTTGTCAGAAAAGCAAAACCAACATTGAAATTCTTCTCAGTCGAAGTAACACCGACTATCTCAAAAAGTGGCATTTTATACTTGTTGGTCTTGTATGTAGAATCCATAATCAGTATGGTAGGAAAAGAGTTGAGCAATTTCACACTATCAGGATGTGCCCAAAAAATATCTTGTACGGTCGACGACTCACCAACCGTTCTAACTTTGTGGAAGTATCTGTGCTCTTCAAGACACTTCAGAAGTTGTTGAAGTTCAGAAAATTGACCCCTAAGGTCAATTTTGTATTTTTGCCGGATGTTGTAAATTTGCTTCATGTTGGTCTTGCTATCCTTATTCCCGTCCTTCAAGTTGTTCAGAATGTTCTTTGGTTGCACCAAATTCCTAGTAAGCTCCTTCACATGCTCCTTTTCCTCAGGTTTTAAACGTCCCGCAAGAATATGACCTTCCAAATTCTTGGCCATCTCGTGATTATGCTCACCACACACAACACTTAGCTTCCATTCCTGAGATGCCAAAAAGTAACCTCGCAGCCTGAACGGACACTGACACTTTCTAGTCGCCATGTCATCTCTCTTGCCTTTTCTTTTAGACTCTTTGTACTCTCCGCCTCTTTCGCATCACAATATAAAATAAGCCTTCCTTCTATTCGTCCCGCTGTCCGATTTTTCAATTACCATTGTAAACCCGGCTTTTAACGCCTCATCTTTACACCATTGGATTAATTCATCACGAACCTTATACTTTGCGGCGTGATAAAAAAAATTGCCGGTGTTAACACGCATGGCGGATGGACCAGCTCCATCGGCAATGTTAGCCTCGGCAATGGCGGCGTCGTAAACCACCAAAGCTTGTGAACCGACGGGTGCGACATCCACATCGTTACCAACACTTAGTTCTTCCATTTCAACACCTTAAAAACGATAATTGCAAAACAATCAATTATTATGCTACCAAGCACAAAAAATCATTCAGCACAGTAATACATAGCAAACAGGGGGCGTGGGAAGCAAACTAATCTAAATTTCGTTGCCTAAGTGACGAAAAGCCTATTTTCGTTGTCAAACTGACGAAATTAGGTGCAACAGAGAACTTCAACTAAAACACCAAATTAACAACGCATTACCTGTTGTAGAACTCCAATCAGCCTTGCGCACCTTCTATTTGATCTTTCCTTGTTGATTCCAAGCCTCCTCAGCAACAAATCGCCCTAGATCTAATTTTGGATTTGAAATTCATAACAGTACTGATCGTATGATCTAGCTGCTCTGCATACTATATTTGGCATATTTCATTGTCTATACAACGAAACACAGCGTGTTCGTATTGTAGACAACGAAATCTAGTTTCGTTGCCAGAGTAACGAAATTCTGGGCATTTTCTGGAGGGCGCGCGCTTGGACACCATTACCATTCGTTTTCGTCACTTTGGCAACGAAGTAATATTTTTTTCGTTGTTTATGTAACGAAAGTTTTGTCCAGGGGTAATTTTGTCAGTTAGGGGGACCTGGGAGCAAACATGGGGGGCCTCAATAGCAATTTTTTTTCTTTTAAATCGGTCACAAAAATACCTCTCGTTCAGTCTTTATACTTGTATTAAAGTTCTGAGTTTTTTAACTCTCTCATTTCTTCCTTTTTTGATTCGTTTCTTTTATTATCTTTTTCGTCCCTTCAATTTTGAATGATCATCATCATATAATATATAGTTAAGAGTGTGATATCTACGGTGCAGTAATAAATTGAAACCGTGATCTTGACTATTTTATCTTAATTAGAAACATCGTGATTGACCGTCTTCCTTACACAATTTTGAGCAGTGACACAAAATCAAATTTTTCGAGAATATGTTTTTACATATATTTCAATATTGCTCTCAACTCATGATTTTCCTCCAAAATGACATTTTTTGGCAAAGACAAAATAGATTAACAAATATTAAGATTTTTTATTTATTTTTTGAATTATCTTTATTTTTTAACAAGTGGTTTCAGCCTCCTACCGATCACACTTGAAAAATATTTCATATGTTGTATGTAAATTGTTTTTTTTTTACACATATAATTAATCTTTTAAATTATTAATAAACAACAATGTAAAAATAATGTTTATTTTTTACAGCAATATTTTTGAATATTCTACGTACGTCTATATATGCAAGTGACAACCAAGAGAAACAGCTGTTGTTGAGTGAAGGAGTTTCTGAAACGCACTCTCCTTCTCCTTCCTCAGCGCCTTATCTCCTCTTCCAATGTCAACCAAAGATCAAACAACAGCCTTATTCTCATGGCAAAAAATCCCCAACATCAAATGCGACGTCGTTTCTCTCAATTCCAACTCCTCTCTCCTTCAAAACGCTACTCTCACCTTCACCACCGCAACCACCTCCGACACCAAATTCGCTTGTGTTTCTGTTGCAGAAGCCAAAATTCATAACCATTTTGCTCCTACGCCTTCTCAGCTTCTCAAACACCCGCTCGCCGCCTTAGCGTTTGTTCCTAGAGATGCCGCTCTGTTCTCTGCCGGTGCCTTCGCCGGCGCCGCTGCTAAGACTTTCACTGCACCGCTCGACCGTATCAAGCTCCTCATGCAGGTGCGCGCAAAACTCTTTTTTATTTCTTACATTGAAATGAATCTGTAACTAACTAACTAACCGAATTTGTAACTGCATAATTAGAAACTGTAACTTAATTGAAACTATAGACCAAACGCAGCGTTTAGATGGAGCTTTAAAAATGAGTTCTAAATTGCTTGCTATTGTGAATTGACGCTATGTGCATTCATCTTTGTGTGCTTATAAAAGCTTATGTTCAATATGTTTGGTAACATTTTTTTTCACAAGCTTATAGCTTATTGTAACCAGCTTATAGCTTATTTTGATAAATTAACTTATAGTTTATATTTTTTCTTCCAATATTATGTCTTTTATCTTGTAAAAAATTAAATATTAATTAAACATATCATTTAATATTTATAAGTTAGTTCAAGTGCTAATTTTATCAAATACTACAAATTCAATTAGT
Organism: Trifolium fragiferum; assembly: GCA_954870985.1. Taxonomy (NCBI): domain Eukaryota; kingdom Viridiplantae; phylum Streptophyta; class Magnoliopsida; order Fabales; family Fabaceae; genus Trifolium; species Trifolium fragiferum. Next base: position 17,236,431 of record OX940793.1, on the reverse strand, counting down.
TAGTGTATCAACCGTAAGTTATAAACTGCTTATAAGTTATTCGCTATAAGCTCATCCTCTATAAACTAGTTTATCAGCCATCTGCTATTTTTTGCCAAACATAGTCAAATTATCAAACGAACCTTGAAAACAAGGTATGTTGTTTTATTCTTTTTGTCTTTGACAAAGGAATGTCACTGTTGCAAATAGGAGAAATTTGACAACAGTTTTTACTAAATTGCGTATCACGAAATAATAGTAATTTGTTCAAATTTTACTATGCTATAGAGTTATAGTGTTGGGATAGTAGATATTTGACAACACTTCCGGGAAATATGAAATCAAATAATAATAAGATGGTACTTTTGTAATTTTAGATGATAAGATGTCAACTGAAAATGAAAACATTCTCGTAATTATAATGCTGTAGGGACAATTTTAATTAATGAAATCCAAAAGCTAACTGGCACATAATGTATTTGCAGACTCATGGTGTGCGGGTCGGGCAAGACAGTGCTAAGAAGGCAATAGGTTTCATTGAGGTAATGCTTGATCTTTTTCATAGTTTCCGTCCTAACTTTTTAAGCGTTGATTGGTTTTATGATTTGTTCTCGAATGTTTAGGAGTATGTTGTAGGTGTGTAAGTTGATTATTTGATTGATATGTGATATATGATAATTTTTCTGTTTCTGTATTTCCTCCATGTCCTTTTGGACTATATTGTGACTAGCTTGGAATCTATATGGTAATTGGGAATGGGATGCAGGGCCATTTTCCTCTTACCAGATATCATCTGGTCATATGAACAAGTATTATGCTACTACCTGTGGGCTGTTTACCTACCAATACTACGTTAACAAATACCTCTATTATCTATATGGGTTAAAAGAAAAAATTGAAAAAAGTAGGCTTTTCTCTTATCAAATTTCATTGATGGAAAAAGTAAGCTTTTCTCAATTGATTGGAATGACAATAGGTTGCAAGAATAGGTCCTTGTCTCTTTGAATTGTATCATCCATTGCAACAAGGAGAGTGCTGTCATAGTATTACATAATGTAATTCTTAACTTTAAGGGCGACCCTTCCTTTCAACTGCTAACTTCGTCTTGACCTTACATTCCAAAAGCTTAAATTTTTAGTTGAAGACACATCTGCACATGAATACTTTAATTTCTAACGTATATCATCACATAAAAACTCACTGGACTTTGAAGTGTGGACAGTGCATAAAAACTCTATTTTTGAAATTCAACTCTATTTCAAAATGATGGAAGCTAGAGGGAATGGATTCTAAATCATGTTATGAATCATTTATCCCAAAAGCTTAAATTTTTGGTACAACACATTACACATCCATGTTTTTTACACTCAACAACATTGAAGAAAAATAAAAAAGGTGGTGTAACTAAGAACGAATTTGAAGAGGTATGTTGATAAGTTCCATACCTTCTTGGTAGACTCTATTATTTGGACTAATGTTGTATTTGTATCAATTAACATTTCGCTAAAAAACATTTTGTCTTCCATTGACAGTAGAAAAAGGTGGTTTCATCACAGTTGTGTTTATAAATGCTTTAAAGATTTATTTTCATGATGATTAGTAATTGATAATTTACGGACTTGGTAATAGACTCTTTGTTCTCGATGGTGCTAGTTTGTAATTGTAGCCATCTTTTAGAAGGGAAGTTGGCCAAGTTATGTGTATAAACAGCCAGCTCAGTAGTAGCAATAGAATGTTACTTTCACTCAACTAACTGTTTTTAAGGATTTGTATTTGCACATCACATGTTAATTACTCATTTTATTTTATTTGCTTCTCCCATCACTTTGCTTGATGATCTTGACTTTTTTTAAAAAATTCTTTGATCACATGAATATAAAATACAGGCCATAGCTGTTATAGGGAAGAAAGAAGGGATTAGAGGTTACTGGAAGGGAAACCTCCCGCAGGTCAGTGCAATTAGCAAAAAATGTATTGGTATTTTTACATTCACTTTTCCTTATTAACAATGACCAGTCTTTCCATTTTAGAGCTTCTTTTTTAATGTTACAGGTGATTCGGGTTATACCTTATAGTGCTGTCCAGCTTTTTGCTTACGAATTTTATAAGGTCACCCCTAACTACCTTTTTAGAAGTTCTAACAGCAAATATTACCTGTTCGTGTTTGAAGTTCTATTTTTGGATTCACAGAAATTATTCAAGGGACAAGATGGTGAACTCTCTGTTGTGGCAAGACTTTCAGCAGGTGCTTTTGCTGGCATGACATCCACTTTTGTAAGCAAATCATCACAGGGCCCGTGCTTTTTTTGTTTCATATGTTGCGTGCTATTATGTTTTACATAATATAATTAATACCTATTAGCAATTGCTTTGATGTATCTAATTTTTTTTATATCCTTGTAGATAACTTACCCATTAGATGTTCTGAGATTACGATTAGCCGTTGAACCTGGTTGTCGAACCATGTCAGAGGTATGATTGTACTGATTTAGCATTTAAACAAGATCTTTCTTCATGAAGATGTACCTGATAGGGGGCTCAGTACCATTTTGTGGTTTTTCCAGGTTGCCTTGTGCATGCTAAGGGAGGAAGGATTTGCATCTTTCTACAGAGGCCTTGGGCCTTCTCTTATTGCAATTGCTCCTTATATTGCAGTGAATTTTTGTGTTTTTGACTTGTAAGTTCATTAATAACTTCTATCTTTTTAGTGATTTGTGGTTTAATTGACTTAGACATTGATATTGAAAATCCTGACCTAATTCTATGGGTGATAGATTAAAGAAGTCTTTGCCTGAGAAGTATCAAAAGAGAACTGAAACATCTATACTCACTGCTGTGCTTTCGGCATCTCTAGCCACACTTACATGCTATCCTCTGGACACTGTCCGACGACAAATGCAATTGAGGGGTACACCTTATACGACAGTATTAGAAGCTTTTGCAGGTGAGGATTACTCCTGTTTACTTCTTAAGAATTTGGCTTGTGTGCTGTAATACTGTTTTTAAATCACGCTCTTTTCCTGTCAAAATAAATAAATAAAATCCTGCTATTAAGTTGCCTAATTGGTGCCTTGAATTTAAAAGTAAAACACACATGTAGGATAATAAGTGATTCAGAATCTTCAAATTATCAACTCAATGCTTATTTATATGATAAATGTAATAAAATTGACCATACCAGTGGCACCGCCATAAAATGATACCTTTATATTTGGTAAACAGTAGGACTAAATACTCTTATTGAAGGTTTCTTTAACATTTACAGACCATGGTCAACCCGTGTATTTGTCTGTCTACAATTGTTGTTATTTCCTTTTTACCCTGAAAGTTTGCTCAATATGTTTATATTCATGGTAACGATGTACTAGTAGTTGTAGATTTTAATATGCTGGGAGGGATACACTAGATGTTAATTAAGCTATTTGAATTTGTGTATTGTAATGGGGATTTGTTTATTATAAATTTATAATACTCATGTTGATACAGGTATTGTGGCACGCGATGGAGTTGCTGGTTTATATCGGGGATTTGTACCCAATGCTTTGAAAACCCTACCAAACAGCAGGTTGCTGTTTCCTCCTATTGTTTATAGAAATAAGATAAGATTATGATTTTTATTGACTATGCTACCTTTTAACCTCATTTTTACGCTTTCTTAGCATCAGTTTCTTTACTCATCCTTGTTTCTCTCTGCAGCATAAAGCTCACCTCCTATGACATTGTTAAGCGCATAATTGCAGCTAGTGAGAAAGAATTTCAAACAATTACAGAGGAAAATCGCAACAAACAAAAAAACATCAACAAACAATGAAAGGGAACTCCGGATTCATCTTATTTTAGCCTTTTTTTGCTCCCGATTCTTTCTTTGGAATCAATACTCCGTGTAGAACTATTCAATTTTTGTAGAAATTGTGTGTATGTTTAATGTTTGGATTCATGGTGAGCTTGACAGAATCACACTGAGCCACCGTGATTTTGTCAAATTCACCGTGATTCCAAATATTATCTTCCAGCAGTAATGACAATCATCCAGCTGCCAATGTATCAGTTGGCCAAGAATTTTGTAGAATATATATTTTTGTTAGGTAGGCATGATGTAATTTTCTATTGATGCATTCGTCATTAGCTGTAATTTTTCAGACATGTTGTACTTAATTACTTATCTAACTTGGTGATATATTATGAAAAACTGTATGCATTTAACAAACTCTCCCTTGCAAACCATAATTATTTTTACATTTTTACATGAAGTAGTTCTATCAGAATGGTTGTTATCATACTCTCTCCCATCTTCAGACACATTTAATTACAGGGTGCAAAGAAATAACGAAAACAAAATGGCGTCCAACACTTCTACTTTTCTTTCTTGGCCGTCGTAGCACACGTCACAGTAAGATAATGCTGCGTAAGTACTGTTCAAAAACACTCATTTATATTTAGATATACTTCTATTGAAGAGTTCATTTAGATATCATAAAACTGGAAAATGCTCTCTATCAGAATGAAAAAAGAGCATTTTTCTTAGAGGTGCAGAAGACATCTCAGTGATTTCCCGGCAATCAAAAGGTCGAAGGCTTTGTTTATCTCCTCAAAGGGAAGTTCGTGAGTGATGAACTTTTCCAGCTTTATTGCCTAAAAAGTCAATCAAAGCCATAACAACCAGGTATTAGACCATGCATTAGTGTTTGCTAAGATGAGTAATTATAGAAGAATATTATTATTTGATCATTACCCCTTGCATGCATTCTGTGGCAAGATTAGGCAACTGACTTTTGCCTTTGAAACCTCCAAAGACTGATCCTTCGATTCTGCGCCCATCAAAGAGCTCCATCGGGTGAATCGGTAGCAACTTTGGTGATGAATGAATTCCCAATAGTACAGCCAATCCCCAACCCTGCATTACAAAATTTGACATAAGTAATACACTGATCAGTTTTGAATTGGATCCTTGCTTTCAAATATAGATAAAGTTTGAAATATTAATTATGTCAATGAAACTACATGATTTTTTTGCTACTAGGAATACAAATATACCTCATGAACAGATAAGAAGGCATCTCTTAGAACATTCAAGTTTCCTGTACATTCAAAACTGTAGTCTACACCTCCTCCCCCAGTCATTTCTCTGATTCTCTGCAAATGAATTTATAATCTTTCTTGGAGAAATTGCATGTGCAGATAATATATTCTTTTGTGAAATTAGTAGAGAGAAAACACCAACCTCATATACTGGCTTCTCTTCATCGGTTGGATTTATGAGGTCTGTGATTCCCATTGCTTTGGCTTTAAGCATAAAGAAAATACATTTCATGTTAGATTAGAATGTAAATTATATAGTTATTAGAAGGATAATTATATCTAGTCCTAACTCTTGTAATCAAATTAAGTAAGTTGTTACCTGTGATGAATTTGTCTGGGTTGATATCCACACCTATTATTTTGGAAACACCTCTGGCTCGTGCACCTTCTACAACCTGGCCCAAGTCCAACAAAAATTGAGTCTTCCTAAGATTTTTCTTTTGGTAAAAAATTAGTCTAGTAACTAAAATTTCACCCTTGTATAAGGTTAATAAGTGAAATGTTTGGGGTCGAACCCCGGCCTTGTATATATTATGCAATCTCTCTATCATGGAGTGATATATTAGGCATTGAATAAATGATGAATAAAATAAACCATTATTTAGTTTATAAAAATGTATTTAAATATATTATATAATTTAAAATTTGAATAGCAATTGTTGTAAAAACTTTGCAAGTTGACAATTATCACATGGTTAGCCATTAATTTTTTGTTTTTTTTTTTTTTTGTTGCCATGATATTAGTGTGAAGTTTTTACCGCTGTTAGCGTTGACTAATTTCCGTCGGAGAACCTGCGCTGCAATGCACATAAGGTGAGTCATCACCTTTCAACTGAATTTTATCTATACACATGAGGTAGGAATTTAATCCCTAACTACATGTTTAAGAGAACTAAGACCATTACCACTTCGACAATTCATTGTCGGTCATGGTTAGCCATTAATATTATTGTTACTTGTTACAGTTGAAAAACAATGGTAATTAGGTTTTCATTCATTCAAGCATGTCTCCTTTGAAGAGACAGAACATTAAACTAAGACAGTGTTAAGTTAAAATCAAAGAACTCAATTCCTTCTTTCGCCCTTATTTTATAAGGTTCGCATCCTAGGATGCGAACTCAGTTCACATTCTAGGATGCAATTTATTTTTTCTTCAAATTTGTGCCCATTGAGTTCGCATTCTAGGAAGTGAATTGTTTTTCCATCTCTAGTTTTTGTTATTTACTCACTCACATCATACGTTGCAAGGGGGTAGAAATAGAAGGTCGGGGACGCGTGTGAGACTCGAGGATGCGAAAAGAATAAGTCTAATATATTGTGCCAGAAAATAAGAAAACTTACTGCAAGCCCAACTGCACCTAAACCAAACACTGCTACAGATGAACCAGCATGCACATTAGCAGTATTCCAAGCAGCTCCAATTCCTACATTTATTTGAGTTTCAACAATCCATAATCACATCACATATATTTATTTAACATCAGTATTTTTGTTTGGGATCAAACAATACTAATATTTTTATATATTCAAAATATGACCAAATTATATAATGCACTTTTTTAGAAAAATTAAAATCTCATGTTATTATTTGGTAACTACTCCTTTGGTGTTTTTTTTTTGGTATTAAATGAGTGGTAATCCACTGAGTCATGACGTCCGATCTAACAATTTCAGCAATTTTTGTCTGTTGAGCTAGGACATATAGACATTTCTTCCGGTCTTTTTTATAAGAAACAAAATTGACAATTTTTTGATCATTTTTATAAGATATTTTAACCTTTTCAAATGTATTAAATGTTTAATTTCACGTTTATCCTTATCTATTATCTTGGAGAATATTAAAAATAAATAAGTTAGTGGAATTACAAGTAATTAAATAGGGTTATTTATGAAATAAATTTAGATTTAGAAAAGTATTAAATAAAAATGACTATTTACAATATGTTTCATTGATCTTAAAAAAGGATTGGAGTAATTTAGGATAAAATATTTTTTTTATCCTTATAAAATTAACGGATTTTGATTTCCAATCCTATAAAACAAATCACATGTTTTCATTCAACAAAAAATTTTATTTTTAGTTTCTAATGGACAAAATTTTGACATTGTTTTATCATTTTTATGTTTGAAATGTTTCTATATTATGTCCAATATTATATTATCTTAAACCTATATAAGCCTATCAAATGTTAGTTAGTTCAGTAATAATTAACGCTGAACTTAATAGAGAGAATCACAGTTTGATTCTTCGCAACTGCATTTGGGAGGAAACTGAAACATCTTGATGTTAAAACTCGTCTTGAACTCTAGATTACTAAAGTCCTTTCCTCCAGGAATCAAAAGGTAAAAATCAAAAGACGTATAATACATTAAAAGATTTACACACTTCATAGTTAGTACAACCTTTATTCTTATCTTTAAAAAAATGCTTTTATTATTATACTCTAGCCAATAATGAATATCATTTTTTTACTAAGAAAAACATTATTGACACAATAAAAATTATTATCGTTGATTCTTCTTTAACATAAAACACATCTGGCCGGTTCCAAAAAAGACATAATCTTCAGATACAAACATTGACCCATCAGATAAAATATTGAGACAAAAATAGACTTTTCCTCTCTGCAGGGGAAAAGTAATAAGTAAAAAGCAAAAATAATGTTACGTGAAATTGCAGGCTGCAAACAAAATGACAAGATTTCGTTTTCTCATTTTTTGGTATTTTATTTTCCCTCTTTTCTGGACAATCTAGATGCCAATTATTATTATTAAAAAATTAAAGACAAAAGATCTATTTCCAGCAATTTTTAAAGACCAAAGATCTATTTCCAGCAAATTTTCAAGACCAAAGTTCAAGTTGTAATAAAATTCCAAGTCTTTGAGTCAACTTATTATATTCCATTGATAATTTTTTGCCTAAACATTCCATTGCAAATTTATTTTTCCTCTCAACTGTCATGTTGAAAGCCACACAATAAATAAAAATAGTACTACATTATTGGGTATTGCCCCTATTAAATTAATATACGAAATAACAAGCACACACCACTAAAACAGACACATAAATATTATAAGTTCGTATTTGATTGAAAATGTCCACCTTAAAAATATCAATATTTGTCAATTAAGTTAAAATTTATATATTTTTTTAATTACATGTTGATTACATTAATGTTTGAGTTTTCATTTGCTTTTAGAGGAAATGTAGTTTGGACAAGTAACTGATTTTAAATTATTAAGATTTATTTTTATCATAAAAATATAAAGATTATTATGACATATTTGTTTTTATTATTTATCATAAAACAAAACATTTTAAAGGATTGAATTTTCTTTAATAAGAAGGTCAAGAAATTTGGTCATCCTCAGGGCAGGACAGCTTTGGCAAAATTTCAAGTCAAACATGGCCACCGCTATCAATTTTTCTATATGAAAATTATAATTTATAAATACCTATAAAAACTATAGCAAATTGTAGTAATACGTACTTTTAAGGCCATTTGTTAAAAAAAATCAAAGGTTTTTTTTTTTGACACAATCAAAGGTATTATTTTGGGAAAACAATCATATGTAACTTTTTTATTGATAATCAAAGGTAAATTTTGTTAGTGATATAAACCTATTGTTTGAAATTATTTTATAGCTGCATTAAAAGTTACGACTTTTGATTAAAAAACACACAAAATGTTTGATTCTTTTGACAAGCATTGTTAAGAAGATTCAGAGATTGTAATCATATTTTTATTCATTGTCATGTTTTCTTTACCTCACTCCTCACATTTTTCTTTGTGAAGTTTATTATTAATGTGTATCAATATACTAATAACTTGCAGTCTCCCACCCAACACTTGTAATAAGCTAGAGAATAAAACAATGAAGATGATTTTTCCGTAATTGCGATCGGGAGAAAACTGAAATAATTTGATTTCAGAACTATAAACCAGATTAAATTAGTGGTGAAAGCAAAAAAATAAATAAAAGAATCATTAATATAAAAGAAATTTAAAAACTGAATATAATAAAATAGTCTCAAAATTCGTATAAATAACTTTTAAAATTATAAAAAAATATTATTTTTATATAAAGTTTATTAGTTTTATTTTTTTAATTAGTGTCCGCAACACTAATTATCATAACCATTAAAAAAATTATGGACATCGTTTTGAACTACTCAATATTCAATTTTTTTTAATATAGTATTCAATTCTATATATCAATTCAATTAGTTATTAGTTATATCATAGTAAACGTAGTGATGGGTTTCTTTATTGACCGGGAAAAAGAAATTGAATGCATGAGTACATTATTTGTTGCACAAAACTGAGGAGTGAAGGAATGGGGTGAATAATACAACAAGGCAATATTAAATGTTGAAAATCAACCCCATCCCCACACGCAAGGCAATAGGCCCACGTATTAAATTATGTGAGTCAAAATAATCTGTCAAAATACTATATAAAATAAAATATTATGTTATTTTATATTTTGACAGGTTTATTTTTTTATAATTAATCATATTATTTATTATAAGTATGTAGATAAGTTCACACATATTAAAAAAATTAGATAATCATTGTGCTTATAAGCTTGCATCTAGGATTTGCTTTGATTGATTTTAATTACTTGGTGGAACATTGCTATTATGATCATTAGAAAAGATTTAGCTAAATAGATTCGACGTTCCGTTTATTAGAGTTTGTTAATTTTGTTGTGGGTTGGTTCAGTTCTCTCTATTTGTATTTCAGTTTTCTTTTATATTTCTTCCGGTTTTACATATAAATAAATTTTGCTTTTCTTAATTAATGCAAAAGTAATGTATTTAAACAATAATATTGTCTAGATATATTATTTTTGCAATGAATCTAAAAAGATAAAATTTGCTTATATATAGAATCGGAGATAGTACAATATGAGGAGTTTATAAAATAATATTAAGAAAATTGGGTAACAAATTAAAATTGTCTATTTTGTATCTTAAATTTTCTTGGATTAATATTTTAGTTTTTTAAATAATACTAAAAGGGTTTATTTTTTTATACATACCAAAAGGGTTTTTATTTGTAAAAAGAAATCACCAAAAGGGTTTTTTTTTTTTAATAAAACTTCAACTGAGGGTACTTTTGTCAAAAAATGAATCAGTCCAACAAACTCCTTTCGTCATATAAAAGGGCATTTAATGACTGATTGGGTTGGTGCCTGCCTGCCAGGTTTTCCTTTTACAATGTTATAGAATTTGTGAGGTAGACACAATGTTAAATTAAAATTTTGTTTGAATAGTTATTTTTAAAATGTCATTTTAGTTATTTCATTATTTTATTGAAAATTTTTTTAGACATCAAAATTTTAATAACATAAAATGAATAGTTAAACTAGTTTATAAATATGAATTAATAACATAAAAAGTATTTAAAAAATATTTTATTATTTCAAATAAGATAATAGAAATGATTTGAAAGAAAAATAATACGATAAACGTTGTAAATTAATTGGATTAACTTATAAAAATAAATTATTAACTAATAAAAATAAGATAAAATTTGATAAGCTTTTAAGACATAAAACGTGACATTGCTAATAATAGAGCCATATAATGGCCTTTAATCACGATGATAAGTGAACCATATGTGATATGTCCTACCTACACCATTAAAAAAGGAGGCAGAACATGAATTTGCAAGAAACATATACATGCCGCAAATAATAGAGAATATTATATTAAGAATCAATCTGAAGTTTATCAAAAACAAAAGAGCCAATCTGATGAATTGTATATTTGATTTGAAGAGATCAAAGTGACATCAGTCTAGCATTATAATAATATTATTATACTTCACTACATAAAATAAAAATATTATGCCTCACAATAAAATTTTAATTAATACAAATATTATAAAATTAATAGTTAGATTGAAATTTTATGTCACATATATTATTCATGTATAATCCTTTATTAAAATTTTAAATTATTAAATATGTTATTAAGATCTTTTTTAAGAAAACATATTATTGATTTTATAAAATTAACGTGTAATGAATATTTATTATTCATCATTAACATTGATGATTAAGAACAAACATATAAACAAATTAAGAGATACATAATTATTTTTGTTACATTATATTTATCAAATATTGATGTATTATCATTATTAGAAGGTAATATATATATATATAATAAAATAGAAGAATTAAATTCAAGTGAGTAAAATAAAAATATTGATTCAAGAGTTTTGTATATAATATTATCAATTAATTTTTTTTTTATCAAATATAATATTATTAAATGATACGATTTTTTTTTAACAGCAATATATATAATAAGAAGTGAGATACACAGAGTCATAAGTAAATGCACAAGAGTAGGGAGTATCAGAAGTACTAAGCTCCTTAAAACAAAATAAAAAAAGAAAAAAAAAATAATCCCGAAAAAGAAAATATTCTTAGAATGGTCCAAGTGAATCATGCATCTATATCATAGCAGGAGAGTTCAAACCCACAATATTTTAAGTACTAGTATTTATTATTATTGGTGTGTGTGAATTTTAACGCTAAACTATTTCAAATAAATGAAAATTAAAAACAATGAACGTATAGGGTACTTACCTGTGGAAACTCCACAACTAAGCAAGGTAAGGTTTTTAAGGCTAAGTGTGTCTTGAGGGTTGACTTTAACTACACAACCTGAATCAACCACCGTATACTCCGTGAAAGTTGAAGTGTTCAAGAAATGGTAAATGAGTTTGCCATCAATTGTTGAAAATCTACTTGTACCATCACACATTAGCCTCTTCATTGGGTCTACCCCATACTTCTCACACATGTTGGTTTTCTCACAAGTGCAATAGCAACACTCACCACACTCACCATTGAAGATTAAGACAACTATGTCTTTTTCTTTTATGTCATTCACTTCTTCTCCCACACTCTCCACAATCCTACAAAATTGTTTATGTTGGTTTGTCACATCTCATAAATAAGTCAACAATATATGTTCAATATAATTCGGATTGAGTTTTCATAATCACGCAGTTGAAGATCTTGACCATTCATAAAAATAATTTATTATAGTCAAAATATAAAAAAAGTCTTATTTTAGAAAATTTTGGCCATTTAGTGAATCGAATAGTTGCTACTTTAAATTCACCAAATTGGATTTATATATAAAATGAATGTGATCTAAAGTCTTATTTTAGAAAGTCTTGGCCATTTGATAAGTTCAATAGTTTCATCAAACACTTGAAATCAAATTATTGATTGCTGTAAAAGAAAATATGACGATATGAAATTTTGCATACCCGGATGCTTCATGTCCGAAAATTCGAGGATAAGCACGTTGAGGTTCGGACTTTGGTCCACGAAAATAAGGAAGAACCATAAAAGAAGAAAAACAAACAAAATAAGAAATAGTATGAAACAAATTTTCATATATGATTTCAATAGTAAATATTCATTTATTATATATACAAATATACAAATATAAATATAAATTTGCAATTGTGCTTACCTCGCCTCGCCAACCACTGAGATCGGTGTGACAAATGGAAGTATAGAGGATCTTAATTCGAACCTCCATTTTTTGAGGAGGGTGCACAAGAATTTGCTCCACGACCAAGGGTTCTCCCGGACCATGTGCCACGGCGGCTGAATACATAGCATGACGATTAATTAAGATTTAATAAGTTCAAGATCGAGCATGAGAAAGTTTAGCAAATGCAAATGAATTAATTATAATATGAAATATATGGAAAATGGTGTGAATATGTAAGTTGTGAGTTACCTACCTTTACAAGTTATGGTCTTTCCCTTTGTCTCACTTACACCGTTTCCATTTGCAACCTTTGAAGTTGCCATCTTCTTCTAATTCTTGTCTTGTGAAAAGCAAATTGATTGGTGGATGAAAGTATTCACCAACAAAGGCCTGAAACCAAAGACTGACTTGAATGACAAAAGGGATTGTCTTATATGTATAAAAGAAGAAGAAAATAATTAAGAGAAAAATATAAGATATGATATTCAATAGAATACATAAAGGAATAAAAATAAACAAAGTGATGGCGTAAAAATCAAAGTAAGATGATACCTTGTGAGCTTTACTTATTATGTGATATTAGAACTAGGCAATGAAACAGGATAGCTGTATGTATTTATAACAAGAGTCCCTTCATTATAGAGTAGTTGTGTAAAGGGACAGATCTAGGATTTTTTTTTGGCGTAGCTAAAATTTATTGGCATAAAATTTTTTAAATGGCTATTTTTTTTTTGTCTTTTTAAAATTTCGCATATAGATTAAGAAATAATAAATATTAAAATATTAAATTAATTTTACTTTGACTTTTTATTAAAAAGAAAAAAATTCATTTAATGGATGTTTTTAGTTTTTATAAGGGAATAAATGGTAAAACACTATTAACATATAATTTGGATTTTTAAAAGAACCAAAGTTTTTTGATAAAAATAAAGTTATTTAAAAGAACCAAAGATTAAAGATGGAGGAACTAGTAAAAATTTAATATTATTTTCATCATATCTAGCATTGAACTTATACATACAAATCTACACCACTAAATAATTGTACTCTTTTATTAATCATTTTTTTTGACATGATATGAATTAAAATATGAGTTTTTTAAACGGCAACAGCCCAAAATAAAAGTAATAAAAATAATGATCCAAAAATCAAATATTTTTAGTTCATTTTTTCTAGATAAACATTTTTCTAAACATATCTACACAAAAATCATTCAAAATTAAAAGTTGTCTTAACAATAGGTACTAAAATTGAGAGCATGATAATTTTCTAAGAACAAATATTTTTTTTATAAATATTATAGATTGGACGGCAAAATCATGATGTGTTCTTATAAATTTTGAATGACAAAGTCAATCATTTTAAACACTATGTCTAGAAGACGCGTTCTAGGATGGAAGAGGCCTTTAGATTAGACACCATGGACAAGTCGATCATTTTAAACACCATGAGCAAGTTCGCCTAATGGTTAGATTATGAGAGTGCATGAGTATTTATGATGTACCACACACACACCTGAACTCTCTTGTCCTCATCTTTCTCTTTTCTCTCATTATGTCTTTTTGTTCACCATCTCGTTTTTTCATCTATGCATTCACTTCACTTTCAAATTTTTCATTATGCATTTTTTCAATGAATCTATTTTAATTTTTTTTTATATATTTAAATCAAGACTTTTCAAGATTTTGTTCAAAAGGGTTATTCAAAGTTTTCCTATTTCTCAAAATTTGTAAATGTTTTATCATTTAAAACATTATGATTTAAAATTTCCTATTTCTCGAAAGATCTACAACCTCTGGTGCTAGAAAGTCAAAATTATCAAATGTAAATAGTATAAAAACATGTTGATGGCCAGTACACGTTTTCTCTTGTTTGGCTACTGATCCGCTGTCGCACACGGGTCAAAAACGAGTTCTAAAAGGTAGTTTAGGAATAAGCGACACTCGAGTATCGTATCGCAAGGACTCTCAATTGGTTTATCAATATTAGAATCAAATGAAGAACTGTAAATTTGGGGGGTTTTGGTTTTGATGAAATAGTTGAAAAAGAGTTCGGAAATTCAATAATCAAAGACGATCGATTCATTGGTTTTAGGAAAAATTCGTTCATTATATATCCATCATAGGTTATTCATATATTCATTCAAAGGTCTATGCTTGGCTGGTTACGAAACTAATTAAACAAGCGATAATCAGATTCGTAGGAATTCATTCGATTAAGCAAGGAATGTCTTCAACCAACCATGGGCAATGAACAAGCGCCATTAGAACACGGTTGATATCATTAGAAAATTCAGCCAGCCCTTTTGCTAAGCGCAAAAGCTTATATCAATTCTATTCAAATTAATTTAAACAAGCGGAAAATTAATTCGAATAATCTCAACGGCATAAACTCATCACAAAATAATTAAGCATCATTAGCAATGAAATTCATACAGAATAAAGAGGCATGGATTGATACAAGACAACATAGACATGTAAACGAAATTGTAATTAGAATCCGAACCTCAGGAACACATGAACGAAGTTTCCGTATACCAACGAATCAACCTAGGGTTGCTAGTTCTCCATGAGAAAGTAGCAGCCTTTCTTTTCTAATTTGTGTGAACTCAGCATGCCCTCTCCCTAGGCTGATTTATCAGTTTATATAATACAAGGAATATTGAAATCCAAAAGTCATGGAAGAATTACAAAAGACCAAAATTAAACTTCCACTTAGGCCAATAAGTCTGCCACTTTCCACGAATTATTAAGGACTTTTGCAGTCTGAAACAGCTCCTCCACTCAACATTAAACTTGTAGCTCTGTCTCTTAGCTTTCCAACGCAACTGACCGCACCACAATCCGATACTCGAAGCTCCAGTTATGAATTTATTCGTGCAGACTGCTAATGCTGAAAAATAATATACGAAAATAAAATAAAGGCTAAAATAAACTTAAATCTAAAAACACAATAAAAGAGTAAAAATATTAACACAAACTAGAGAAATGCCTAAGTACAATAGTAGAAGAATGTGCATCTAAATGCACTGATCAAATTCCCCCACACTTGAACTTTTGCACCCCTGAGCAAAATTTAAGAAAAAGACTTCAAAAAAATGGAAGAGAAGGAAAACAAGGCATAATGCAAAGGCATAATGCAAAGGCATAAGCAATCATCACATTCCAAGATTCAAGGAGTATAACAATCATGAACAACATCTTAAAACATGTGTAATGAACAAGGTGGCTATTAGACTAAAAAGTGCTTAAAAAATGATAGAACCTCACGGAATATTTGTATAAAGTGCACTCAATCACTCAAAAATGGAGTGTCAGGGACAGTGTTTACGCTCAAAGCACATCATCAAAGTTAGCACTGCCATAAGCTTGACAAGCCTCTTCCTTCCCCAAAGATGGAGGACATCCACACAATGAAACACATGCACACAAAGATCAAAAGGTCTTTATTAAGGTTGTAACGGGGCCAAGGTGAAGGTGGTGTAACCTAAGGGAAACTAGGCTATAAAATCTAAGAAGATAAAGAAGCATGAAATTCAATTGAATATTAATAAGCATGAGGGTTAATGGAGCTCAACAAAGTGCAGTGACATAGTAGAACATGTCAAATCAACTCAAAATATTTGAACTAAACAACATAACTCCTTCACATCCTAAGATATTTTTCTTTTCACACCTTGAAATCCAAATTTGCCCATTTCTTCTTCCTTCTCTCTCTCTTTTTTTTTTCACATTTCTTTTTCTGTTTTTTTTTTTTTTTGTATATTTTTCTTCTTTTCTATTTTTTTTTCATACCAAATAAGCATCATACCAACAAGACATTTCCCTTTCACAATTCATATCAACATTAGAACCAAATTTTGAGCACCCCCACACTTATCATAATTAAAATTCAAGCTCTTTATCCCCTAGATTGGGACACAAAAAGAATGGATACAAACAAAGGCTTAATCGGCTTGTAATGAGCTATAAAACCAAGAATGGGAATAAAAGGCTCAAAGGGGCTTAATTAGGGATAAAATATCAGGGTAAGCTTATTTGGCTAAAAGTAGCTTATGAAAGAAAATTGCCTAGATCATTTTAGTACATGCATGTGAAACAAGTGCTTCAAGAGTCAAGTCAAGTTCTAGAAGTAACTAACAGTATGAGTGAAACCACACAAGAAACAACGAATTGTTGAAGGCTCAAAATCTCACAAAGTTTCATGTTCTATCACAAGTGATGCACAATCTAGTATCAAGTCACCTCATCACACTACACAAGAAAAAATGTTATCCATATCATGACATACACCTCTAGGCCTAGAACAGTGAAACCACTCACAACAGTTGCATGAATGCCAAAAAATATTTTTTTTTTTTTTTATTTTTGATTTTTTTTTAAAGGAGAAACTAAAATTAAAGACAACGAAATGTGAATTGTTCTCCCCCCACACTTAAATCAGACATTGTCCGCAATGTAACAATAAACATAAAGTGAGAAAAAGGAAGGAACACACCCGAGGGGTCAAGGTGTAGCAGCTGTAGCTTCCATGTCTGGTGGTTTTGGTGGAGGCCTTTCCGCATTACGAACACATGAAATAGGCAAAAGTGAATCGCAAGTGAACTTGAATTGTAGTAAAAATTCTGGTGGCTTACGAGGGATAGCCAACACATACGGTAAGCCTGCAATAACAAAAGCATGGATATCAAACAATCCACAGTTAGTTTGTGAGTCATATAAATTGGGAGGAAGAGATGCACAAATTGTGAAAGACAGTTGCTTGTTGCATGGCTTAATCAGAGGTTCCACCAACAATCTTTGTGCTATAGACAATGGTTGCTTCCGGCTAAAATCCACACTTTTTGTTTCACCTTCAAGAGTTATTGAATTTGTTGGGATTTCTGCACAAGTGGTTGTCGGCATCAAAATGTCCTCACCTAAAATGGCTGCACTGATCTCATGACAAATATTACAAACACCACATTCACAAGAAAAAATTTCACAAGATTTATCAACTTCAAGAGAAGTATATAATTCATCCAAATCAGAGTTCAAGAAATTCTGTGGTGTAATCTCTTTCATGCATTCACTTGAATTTTTGTTGCTTATTTTGTGTTCATCAGAGGAAATAAACACTCTTTTAATAGACTCACCTGGAGATTCATCAAGACTATCACATTGCATTACCTCTAATAGTGCAACAGGTTGTACATCATCATGCAATATCTTGTTCTCCCGAATTTGATTGGCATTGGAGACTATTTGCTCAACTTGGACTGCTAAACTTTGAAGAGAGGATTGCATCCATTCATCCATTTGCTTATTATATTCATCCATCTGCTTTATCATTTCTTCCAAACTAGGTTGTGGCTCAACCACCAATGAATGATTTTGCTGAAACTGTGGATGTGACCAAATAGGCTGCTCCGCAAGATAGGAATTTTGCTCTTGATAATATTGTCCTTGAAAATTACCTACAAATTGAGTCTCACCACAAAAAGTAGTATCTAACAACAAAGGACATGCATTGCTACCATGAAAATTGGAACAAATATTACAAATCGCAAGTGGAATATGATTTTGATAGCATGATTGTTGTTCTCTTGCTCCCAAGCAACTAAGGATATAAGCCAACTGATCCAACGAGTCTCCCATTTTTTTTTGTTTTTTATTTTTGGTAAAAATAAAATAAAATAAAATAAAGAGAAAAAAAGAAAAATCTAATTACATAAAATCTAAAAAATTAAATAAAAATACAGCCCAAAATCTCTACAAATCAAAAGAAACTGAGTCTAATATTGGCTAAAATCAATAGAGAGTCCCCGGCAACGGCACCAATTTGATCCGCTGTCGCACACGGGTCAAAAACGAGTTCTAAAAGGTAGTTTAGGAATAAGCGACACTCGAGTATCGTATCGCAAGGACTCTCAATTGGTTTATCAATATTAGAATCAAATGAAGAACTGTAAATTTGGGGGGTTTTGGTTTTGATGAAATAGTTGAAAAAGAGTTCGGAAATTCAATAATCAAAGACGATCGATTCATTGGTTTTAGGAAAAATTCGTTCATTATATATCCATCATAGGTTACTCATATATTCATTCAAAGGTCTATGCTTGGCTGGTTACGAAACTAATTAAACAAGCGATAATCAGATTCGTAGGAATTCATTCGATTAAGCAAGGAATGTCTTCAACCAACCATGGGCAATGAACAAGCGCCATTAGAACACGGTTGATATCATTAGAAAATTCAGCCAGCCCTTTTGCTAAGCGCAAAAGCTTATATCAATTCTATTCAAATTAATTTAAACAAGCGGAAAATTAATTCGAATAATCTCAACGGCATAAACTCATCACAAAATAATTAAGCATCATTAGCAATGAAATTCATACAGAATAAAGAGGCATGGATTGATACAAGACAACATAGACATGTAAACGAAATTGTAATTAGAATCCGAACCTCAGGAACACATGAACGAAGTTTCCGTATACCAACGAATCAACCTAGGGTTGCTAGTTCTCCATGAGAAAGTAGCAGCCTTTCTTTTCTAATTTGTGTGAACTCAGCATGCCCTCTCCCTAGGCTGATTTATCAGTTTATATAATACAAGGAATATTGAAATCCAAAAGTCATGGAAGAATTACAAAAGACCAAAATTAAACTTCCACTTAGGCCAATAAGTCTGCCACTTTCCACGAATTATTAAGGACTTTTGCAGTCTGAAACAGCTCCTCCACTCAACATTAAACTTGTAGCTCTGTCTCTTAGCTTTCCAACGCAACTGACCGCACCACAATCCGATACTCGAAGCTCCAGTTATGAATTTATTCGTGCAGACTGCTAATGCTGAAAAATAATATACGAAAATAAAATAAAGGCTAAAATAAACTTAAATCTAAAAACACAATAAAAGAGTAAAAATATTAACACAAACTAGAGAAATGCCTAAGTACAATAGTAGAAGAATGTGCATCTAAATGCACTGATCAGCTACTTTGTTGCAGCCTTGAGGGCCGCTTGTCATACAGTAATATCTCCAATCGTCAATCCTAAATGTGGAAAAACTCCGATCAAATCCACAGATACATATTTTTCACCTACTCTTTTGAATTCTTTTTCAACTCCTTTAAAAGTACCGATATTTTTTTTACTCTTGGAAGAGATTTGATGCAGTATATACGTGATTAGTTTTGCTGTGAAAATTAATTTTGATGGAATTGATTTTTTTATAATTAGTTATGATAAAAATATGTGTTGATCAATGTTGTTTATGCTTGAATAAATTCAAGTAAAAGTAATTTTTAACAATCAATGTTGTTTAGATTAAAATTACTTTTGATTGCATAATAATGAAAATGGGCTTTAATTTTATTTTTTTTAAGCAAAAGAGCATACACGGTTGCAAACTTGATTCCGTCGATTTAATTGAGTTAGTAGGTATATTGTATTTTTTTTTGAGGTAAGGGATATTGCATTGTATATAGGGTTAACTATGTTTTTAATCTCTACTTTTATATGAGTTTTGACTTTTAATCCCTACATTTTTTTTATTATATTTTTAATCTTTACATTTTTTTAATTATATTTTTAGTAAATTTTTTATGACTATGATAACATAATTAGCCACATAGAATAACTTAAATTGACTAGAATAACATTTGCATATAATGACGTGACATCTATGTGACTGATTTCATTATCCAAGTCACAAAAAATTGACGGTAGGGACTAAAAATGAAAACAGTGAAAATGTGGGGACTAAAACTATAATAAAAAAATGTAGCGACTAAAAGTCAAAACTCACATAAAAATAGGGACTAGAAACATATTTAACTCTTGTATATATAGGAGTTGGAATCTAATAGACTAAAATAAATAAAGGTTAAATATATTTTTGTTCCTTATAAATATCTCAAATTTTGTTTTTAGTCACTATAAAAAACTTCATAAAATTTTAGTCCCTCAAATAAATGATGAATTAAATATGATTTTTTTTTAATTTTTAGCGCATAAAAATTAATAAATAATGTTAAAAAATTCCAAATTTTTATGGGAAGGATTCTTATAATATTATAAATATGGATACAAAGCATTTTAAAATGTGAAAGTACACAACGTTTCATTAAATGTAGGGACCTAAAGTTGTGGTAAAAAATATTTAAGGGACAAAAATTGCTAGGGACAAAAATTGCTAATTTTTTTAGGAAAATGCTAATTAGTGCCCCCGGGGCACTAGTTAAGAATACTCAATATAGTAAAGTTGCATTATGATTTGTGCAGTTAACATCTTTAAAATATAAAAGTTGTTATTTTCAATGCAAAATTTTTCTTTTTTGTATCCCTAACTAGTACCCTAGCATGACCCTTTTTTTTTATATAGACTGAAAACAAAATTCATAATATTTATAGAGATCAAAAACATATTTAACCTACAAAAATATTACCAAAGAAGGAAAGGACATAAAGTCTCACTCGCTGAATACAAAATAAATAGAAAAGTAACCAAACAAACGAGTTTAGCGAGGCCACCCAAAAGGGTACGAAAACAAACAACCAGCAGATTTCTATAAGGAAAATGATTATTATTACGAATGATCAAATTGAAAAAACGTAAGAAGACAAAATGGAAAGAGTCACTTTAATCCAATCCACCCATAAAATTATGTTGTTTTTTTGTATGGAATCTCTCGTAATATTAGCACATGTGTGTTAAACAATTATTTAGTTCTCTAAAAATCTTATTCATTTTCTGATATTAGTAGAAAAAATTGGATTATGATTATGTGATGGAATTGGGTATTTCTTTCCCACAAAGGCCTCTCATTATAACCATCGACCCCTTTCTTTGTACCTTATGCAAGACGGTTGAAGGTTTAATATTTTATGTGTCTTATTTCGGGGTACTTTTTAAATATTTCATTTAAAGAAATTATTTATTTAAAAAATTAAACACTATAATTTTTAATGAGTTGACTTTACGCATTCTCATAAATTTTGAGATCTTAAAGAGTGTTATGGGGCACTCGTTAGCATTTGTCATATTTTATTCGTTATTACTACAATTGATGAATTCATATATATATATATATATATATATATATTAAAATTATGAGTAATTTTATAAATATTTTTTTTTTGGTTCAAAGTAATTTTATAAATTAAATTCACCAATAAAAGGTAACTAAATAGACTAACTAATGCTTTGTTTGAATTAGTTTATTTTTGAGCTTATGCAAACAACTTATGCATTTTTTATGTATTATTATATGTTTGTCAAGGTAGTATATAATAAAATATCTTATAAAAATATAATTTTCACTAGTTTGAATTTATAATATAAAATAGCATAAAACTTAATTTATATTGCATAAGCTGTTTGCATAAGCTCAAAAATAAGGTAATCCAAACAAGGCTAAATACATATTTGATAAACAAAATAACTAACATAAAGCTCAATAAATATATTTTGTAATTTTAATATATTTAAAAATTATAGTAACAACATTTTACACATTGATGAATCAATATAACTAAAAACATTTATTCATAGAATAAAACAACCTCAAAATAATTGAGAAGGATGATAAAGAAAACAACATAATGTAAATTGGCATGCAATGATAACCTAAAAGAAAGTGATGGAAAAAAAATGGAAAATGGCAACATAATGTATATCGTTCTTTATTTTTTTTGCAACAGAGAAAGAATATCATTCTTAGTTTGGTATATATAATTAAGTCGAAAGGAAAAAGATGTAAAACCACCTAATAAATTTTATGTCCTTCTATTTTGGTAGAAAATGTGGTCTCTTTTATGGTGAACAATTATGTGATGTACTTCTTTAAAAAAAAATTGGTACATATAATTAAGTCGAAAGGAAAAAGATGTAAAACCACCTAATAATTTTTGTCTTTCAAATGTTGTATCTTTTATGGTGAACACTGAACAATTATGTGATGTCTTTCTTTAAAAAAAATGGGTACATATAATTAAGTTGAAAGGGTAAAAATGTAGAGCCACCTAATAAAAAAACTATTTAATATGTCTTTGTAAAAAAAAAAACTATTTAATGTCTTCAAACAAGAAAGAATTGCTCCAATGTACCAAAAAAGAAAAAGAAACAATTGCTCGATGGTGTTGTTAGCCAACCCCTATCCCCTATTCCTGATGAGGTTGTTTTAGCCACCAAAGTCATTGTTGGAGAATCCATTGTTGTGCTTCGTTTGTGTTAGTGTTTGGGATTCAAATGTTTCTGTTCAACAAGTTGTTTCATTGCGTTTTGCTGCTTGGTTGTTTCAATCCGTTTTTTATTGTCCTCTCAAGCCCGAAGTTGAGAGAAACACAATAAGGAGTGTTGACTTTTTAAATTTTTCTAACGGTTTCAACTAGTCAGATTTTGAACCCCTAGAGTAGAATCTGACCTAGTGTTTAAAGGAGCTTGCAGTCGATATAAACAAAACATAGAGAGAAAAGAGAAAAAGAGAGACACAAAGCAATTTATACTTGTTCCTCTTACAAACCGAAAGTAGTACGGTCCCTTTGCACTTTCAAAGGATCTCCACTATAATCACTCAAAATTACTGATTGACCCTTGACAAGTGCACCAATTTTGTCGTCAAGTAATAGTATTTATAATCTGTTCGTATCCACGAGGATCGTGCAAAAGTAATTAGCTTAATTTAGGAATTTAGACATAAATGTAAAATTGGATTCGCTTATAAATTGGATAAGATAAAACAGAAAATAAAAATAGATTAATTCAAGGTGAGACAATTGGTTAGGCGCTTTTAAATCCTCCAAGAGGACTACCTACTTTGTCTAATCGACCACAGACTATGAGACTTTTAATGCTTAAACTAAAACAATTTTAGAGAAGAAATGAAAAAAAAGTTCCAATTTATAGATTTTTTTGCTTGAATTCCAATGGCTGAAAGAAAGTAAAAGACCAATCAAATTAAACCACCGTTCTTGACCATATACTATTACCAAAGACCACAAAAGTTCTGACCACCGTCCATTTGCTACCTAAGTAATGGACTGCACCCTATGCGAAGATTCTTTACTTAAGTAGCGGATGAAAGGTGATCAAAATTTTTGTAGTCCAAAACGCACCAGCATCTATATAAATAAGGGGTAGGGTGAGTGTTTTGTTTTATTTTTCATCATTCATAGCTAACAAAAATGGAAATTTTAGAATTTCAACAAAATATCACCTACCTGCAGCCTACTACAACAACATACACGTTTATGTTACACTAGCAGTGATTGGTCTTAACCACCAGTTGAGCCAACTCAACATTTGTCTCCACTTGTGCGATGATAGAAGGGTGATCGATGTGAAGTATCAACGGCCGTTGGTTTCACAACATGAAACTTCAAAACGACGGTGACATGAGAACAATGTTCTCCATTTTCTCTTAGTACATGACAAAATGACCGATTGAGTTTTTCTATACGTTGGTTAGATCCGTTCAAGCTATATGTTCAAACTTGATGCGTCCGAGGACTTTCGATGAAATCGCGGTTTGCATGGTTGAACTTGGAAAGGACGAAGTTGAAGCAGTTAATTTATTTGATCCATAGTTTTGTTTGTTTGTGTTAAGTTTATTTTTTTAATTTACTATGTTAGTTCCGAATATAATATGTCGTTGTTTTTATTGAATTTTTTTTATCATAACAATTTTATTTTTTCATTTTTTGCTCGTGTCGTTTGCTACTTAAGTAGGGACCAGTTTGTGACAAGAAACAAAAATAGAACATAATTTGAATACGCAGAATGATACAATACATAAAAAAATTCATAGAAATTAATTTTATAAATTACACACAAAAGTTACATTTCCCGTTTGGCCCAGCTTATTTTTTACTTTTCTATTTGGATTAAACGAAATAGAGAAGTATAAAATTATATTTGACAATATTTCTCCTTAAAAGTATTAAAGAAATAAATTAAAGAAGTAAAAAATAAAGAAAAGTGAAGTCAAACACAATTTTTTCCCTCTTTACTATTTTTAAGGAGAAGAAAAAAAGAAGAAAATAAGCCGGGCCAAACGGATACATTTTATCAATTGTTTCATAGAAGAGATGTGGGAGAGGTGACCTCAACACTTGGATGAGTCTATTTATAGCAATTTTGACAGCACATGTTGCCAATTAAATTTGCTGACGTGACAAATCTTTGACCGAAGCAGAAAATTTAACCACCACAAACTAATTCACTACTTAAGTAGTGGACGACACTAACAAAATTTTTCATTGTTGTAATCTCAGTTACTTAAGCAGAGAAAGAGTGAAAAGAAAAAACGTAGGACTCGAAAAAAAAAGCACAAAATGACAAAAAAAAAATCTCTGATTTTTGATACCGTGAAACAAAAGAAATTTGCTATTAAGGCCCCCCTACTTGCTCCTAAGCCCCCCTATAATCCCAAAATACCCCTGAGGACATGATCAAAATTTTCGTTGTCCAGGCAACGAAATTCAAATATATTGTTGCATACAGGACGAAGGCGCGTTCCTGACCTAATTTACTTGCAATTCGTTGTCTATACTACGAAACAAGCTTGATTGTCACTTAAGTAACGAAAAGCACAATTTCGTTGTCTATAACACGAAAGCGCTTGGTTTCGTTGCATAGACAACGAAATCATGTTATATCAGATACGAAAAAAGCATTGGAAGCTCAATACATTGAAATGATTTTGAAGGGTTTTGTGGGCGATTTGTGTTGTCAATTTAGAGTTAGGATTCGTGTAAGCACGATAAGTACGATTTAGAGTTGGTTTACAAACTCTATTGCATGGTATAAATTAATTTGGGGATTTTGGGATTTAGGGATTTTGGATTAGGGGATTATGATCTAGTGATTTTGGATACTAAATTGAATTTGGACATTATATTTTGCGTAAACACTAAATAAATAAATGAATTTGCCTGGACAGGTTTGCGTGGTTTTGAAAACCATTGGATTATGCGTAAACAATGCAGACTGGGTCTGAGAAACTATTTTTCGTTGAATATTCGTTGGTTTGGCAACGAAAACAGGTTCTGCAGAAGTTTTTAAAAAACTAGTTGACAGAACCTGCATTTTTTTGAAACTAACAACGACAAACACACATGTAGTCCGTAGACTGCTTTAATTTAAACAACATAACAAACATGAAAGACGAACAAACATAACATCGGACATAATAAAAAAGTACATTTGCAAAATACACTTAAACAAACCAACGATTACGGATTGGCTAAATTAACAACTTCTTCCTCAGGTGCGTAGCACAAAGGTTCGATTTCTTCATAGGTCCTTGGGCGACGCAAACTTGATAAAATCTCCGGTACATATCTGAGCAACTTTGCATCTAGTTCTATCGGACCCTTTGTGCTGTGTTCCGAAAAAATCTCAAACATGCTTTTGACATCGTCATCCGTGTCAAGAACCATATTTGTGAATCTAACGACACGACCGTCACATATGAATGACGGACGTCGATACTCAATTGTGGCTACCCTTCTATTGTCACGATGGCCGGTAAGCCGACCATTCAATTCATCCAACTGTTGCTTAAGCTCGCTTAAAGTGACATGGATATGGATCCGAAACAGATTTGGGGTTTCTTTGTTGAAGTAAACGGCGGCGAGGTGTGTGTTAACTTTGTAACCGATATCCATTTTTTTAGGTAATGTGTGACAACATAAACAAACTACACCACTCTATTTATAGACCAATACAAGTAAATCATGACCGTTCAAACTGTCGGTGCAATCCTGGCATTTGATTAATTAAAACGCATTACATCATAATAATTGATGTGTTGTCATTACATACTAATAATTCATGCTTCTTCATTACATAACTATTACATATTAATAACTAATTAATTAAAATAAACGAGCGGTCAAACGATGTGGAGCTGGGTCACCTTCAACACTGTCAAACATCATTTGAACACAGTTGTCAGATATTAACTCTTTCCAATGATATTTTGTCTCAGCATCATCAAATCCAATACTGTGACCCGTAATATCGGTGTACGATTCATAATACTTAATTCTATCAATTTGAATTTCCTTCCCGTTCATGAAGGCATACATGAATTCAATCTTATTTTTCAACCCTTTCAGAGTAGTAATGTTGTTTTTCAGATGAAGGTGAAACTCTGGAATACCAGTCAACTTTATAGCAAAATCAAAACTTTTTGAAGTATGATTCGACACATAACGATCCGCAGCCCTTTTTTTTCTGCTTCACTTATTTTTTCCATACCTATGATAATAATACATAAGAGTTATGATTTTAATAATACATATATATCCTTATCATTCAAAACATCAATAATATATATATATATAGTGATCAATCACAAAATGTGTCTTACAAAAAGTGTCATTCGATTTACATACCCAAAATGTCATTGAAGTTACACCCACAAAAAGTGTGTGACACATTACAAGCACAAATAAAAACTAAAGCATGCATGAAACTACTCATCCTATCCTATAATGATGGACTCATCTACATTTGACTTCATCTTTGGCAAACTAGCTTTCTCATACTCGAGCAACTCTTCAAACTCAACCATCCGATCCATAAACTTTTCCTCCCACCCCTCGGCATCTCCGGCACGATGTTTTTTCCATTGCTTGTTTGTAGGAGGTAGTGGACACCCTGGCTTTAGCTTGACCTCCACAAAATGATTTGACACTAAACCCATACACAAAATGCGTGTAGCAGGATCGCTTGGTGGACGACCACGCAATGGTAAGAAAGTCTCAGAGTGACCAATAGTGGGGGATGTCAACTCAACCACGACCCGGTTGTATGCGGTTGCAACGATATGGCCCATATCAGGAAATGTAAACCATTTATCTTTCGATGCAACCCCACTCTTAGGCATTATCTTCGAAGGGTACAACCCATCAAGTATGTACTGCAGACGCTCCTCAGATTCATAAACACCCATGTAGACACTTCTAAACATGGTTAACTCCTTAACCATAGCCAAACGTATCAACCCTTGACTGTCTTCACCCTTACCAAGATGTTGAGCAATAACCCGAAATCCACAATGCCCGTCCGACTTAACATCAACAATGTCTTCAATATATGGATGCATGAAATGTAGCATATTCCGCATAAACGGAATCCTCTTCATTGATGATGAAGGCGACGAAAGCTTTCCGATCCGAGCACTTTTCCTTTGAGGCCTCGACGGTTTTGACTGTGACGCCTGTGAGTCGGGAAATTGGGAATTCATATGCTCCCAATAAGATGGCTCTCCAGTGGTAGAGTTGTCACTTACGGAAGCCTTTTTTCGCTTCGGTGCACCCTTTGTGTCACATTTCTTAACCGGAGGAGTCAAAGAAGTTGTTTGTGGATATGCGATCAAGTGCAATGTTTCTTTGATTTGCAACTTCATATCATGATCCGCTACTTTGAAGCGTTCCTAAAATAAATAAAAAAATATTAAATGCATCAAGCTACTAATCTAATGATATGTTTTAATTGAATAATTTAAATTCAATTAATCGATAACAAATTTAAGTTTATTATACCTGAATTGCATTAAGCTCTTCCAATATAGAAACATCCACGACCTTGCCCTCTTCTTCTTCATAGTGTAACCTCTTCCAATGAGCATTGATCTCGTCGAGCCTAATTGGAAGTTGTTTTTCACATTTCAAAGCAATGAGACAAGCACATGACAATCCGTAAGTCATCTTTATGACACACCCACACTTCTTCCGATTCCTACCACATTCTCTTGATCTTTCTTCTTCATCATGAATAAAGCGTAACGCATCCCTTGAGACGTTATACACCAACTTGGAGTATGTAATAGCCCAGGCCCCACCACCATAGGTGGTCCCGGCACTGCCACCTCACGATCTTCTCCAACCCCCTTCTCTATTGGAGTTTTTGCCTTCCGTGGGAATCGAACCCATGTACCTGGGAATAAGTACGTTGTTCATTCCATTCCCACTAGGTAGTGGGAATGGAATGAACAACGTACTTATTCCCAGGTACATGGGTTCGATTCCCACGGAAGGCAAAAACTCCAATAGAGAAGGGGGTTGGAGAAGATCGTGAGGTGGCAGTGCCGGGACCACCTATGGTGGTGGGGCCTGGGCTGTTACAGAGTACAAAAAATGATCTTTGAAATGATGCTCAACTTGTGAAGTACTCTGACCAAATGATGTCTTTATCTCGGTAAATTGGTTGGACAACATTTGATTCATTGCGTCCCAACACTTCACAAAATCACCCTTGCAATCAAGGATATATTGCTTCAAAACACCATGTTGAGACTCAACTCTGTTGGATGTGGTGTTTCCAATGTGCATGACGCGATCAGTCCAAGCTCTGACAAGTTTTTCCTTCACCGGATCTAAAACCTTTTCCTGAAAATATTTCAAAAATTTAGGAAATCTAGCAAAGACTCTCCTAAACTCCATAACTGCATCAGTAGTTGAATTTGGGAAAACATTCATCAGTGACTTATCTCTTTCAATTACAATAACCTTCGGCATCACATCCTTATCCTTGAAAAGACTCTTACAAGTCTCAAGAGCCCAAATGAAATTCTCTTCTTTTTCATTTGTCAGAAAAGCAAAACCAACATTGAAATTCTTCTCAGTCGAAGTCACACCGACTATCTCAAAAAGTGGCATTTTATACTTGTTGGTCTTGTATGTAGAATCCATAATCAGTACGGTAGGAAAAGTGTTGAGCAATTTCACACTATCAGGATGTGCCCAAAAAATATCTTGTACGGTCGACGACTCACCAACCGTTCTAACTTTGTGGAAGTATATGTGCTCTTCAAGACACTTCAGAAGTTGTTGAAGTTCAGAAAATTGACCCCTAAGGTCAATTTTGTATTTTTGCCGGATGTTGTAAATTTGCTTCATGTTTGTCTTACTATCCTTATTCCTGTCCTTCAAGTTGTTCAGAATGTTCTTTGGCTGCACCAAATTCCTAGTAAACTCCTTCACATGCTCCTTTTCCTCGGGTTTTAAACGTCCCGCAAGAATATGACCTTCCAAATTCTTGGCCATCTCGTGGTTATGCTCACCACACACAACACTTAGCTTCCATTCCTGAGATGCCAAAAAGTAACCTCGCAGCCTGAACGGACATTGACACTTTCTAGTCGCCGTGTCATCTCTCTTGCCTTTCCTTTTAGACTCTTTGTACTCTCCGCCTCTTTCGCATCCCAATATAAAATAAGTCTTCCTTCTATTCGACCCGCTGTCCGATTTTTCAATTACCATTGTAAACCCGGCTTTTAACGCCTCATCTTTACACCATTGGATTAATTCATCACGAACCTTATACTTTGCGGCGTGATAAAACAAATTGCCGGTATTTTTGTATTGTAGCTAATACAACGAAACACAGCGTGTTCGTATTGTAGACAACGAAATCTAGTTTCGTTGCCAGCGTAACGAAATTCTGGGCATTTTCTGGAGGGCGCGCGCTAGGCCACCATTACCATTCATTTTCGTCACTTTGGCAACGAAGAAAATTCTGTCCAGGGGTATTTTTGTCAGTTTGGGGGGCCTGGGAGCAAACATGGGGGCCTCAATAGCAATTTTCGAAACAAAATGCACCTTAAAGACCATCACGGGACAGGCCCATTTATTAGCACAAAATCTTATATGGGCTGGGTCACACCGGGTCATCATTTTGGGTCAAATAAAAGACCCGATCCGACCCTATTCGTGGCTCTTTCTACGTTTCAAGCTTAGGATATTAGTGATACTAGAAGAAGAAGCATCAATGAACATTATCAAAGCTTTAAACTTTCTCATAATTAAACTATAAGAAATTTCAAACTTTGATAAATTTCTTCAATGTCTCAGACTTTACAATTGTCATTATCTTCAAGTGCATTCAATTCTTCACTGAAGGTGAAAAAGTTGAAGAAAGTTAAGCTTGGTTGTTTTCAAAATTCCAAAGATGATGATGATGATGCTGATGATAATGGAGGGTCTGTTACTAACCTCAATTCTTGTT
The DNA here is from genome assembly GCA_954870985.1 of Trifolium fragiferum. NCBI lineage: Eukaryota > Viridiplantae > Streptophyta > Magnoliopsida > Fabales > Fabaceae > Trifolium > Trifolium fragiferum. Next base: position 17,205,842 of record OX940793.1, on the reverse strand, counting down.
TTGTTGCTTTAGAAAACTTTAAAGGTTGCATTTTTATGAGAAAAACAATATATTTTTTCACCACAAAGTTTATTGATTATTGGTTTTTAAAGGGTAAGATTTTGATTAAAAAAGTTTATAAAGGGTATGATAAATTTAGATAGTTTATTTGTTATAGGGAAGAAATGGGTGGAGTTATTTGAGGTAAGGAAATTTGGAAAATTTTAGTTGATTGAAGTAATTAGTTACATTGGTATTATTTGTTGTAGACAAGGGAAATAATTGGATTTTAGGATTATTTTTTAAGGGTTAATTTGAATTAGTTAAACTAAGATTTTGAGTTTGATGAGTTTTTATGCATGTACTAATTAACTTTATATCTCATTTTGTTGTGTTGCTTTAGAGGTGAAGGCTTATCAAGGGTTATATTGGTGGAGAGATATAGCAATGGTACTGCTAAGAGGTTTTTACTTAACTATACTATATGTTGTGTTCGTCGCTTTTTTTTACGAGGTTTCGTTTTCTTAGTTTAGTTTAGTTTATGTTTTAAGGCTTTTTTTAACTGCGCATTCTTGACGGCAGCGGTGCTAGTTGTTGTTGTTGTTAAGTTGGAAGGTTATGGAATACTAATACACATTTAATTTACTTTAACGGAAAGCATAAATGAAATACAAATTGCTAAAATAGAAACAATATCTACACTGATACTTGAGATTGAAGGCGTATCCAGAATCTGAGACATGTGGTTATATTCCATCATTTTCATTTCTCAAATGATTTACCGGTGTCTGCGTGTCAGTCTGTGTCATGTCTGTGTGTCCGTGTTTTACAGGAGTCAGCTGTGAATAGGAAATAGTCATGGCCATGTTTGCTTGTTGCCAAGCATTTAAACTGCATTTGAGTCCACAACTGCAATTGTGATCGAAACATCAAGTTTTTTGTGTTTACACACATCCATCTAAATTTAAAACCTTTCTCGGTTCATGGAATATGCTTGTATTTGTATCCTATTAAACTTTTTATTATTTCCATTTTTTTATGATTGCATAAACTTTCAGAGTGCATCCTCCTAAACAAACTTCAACTATGACATTTTCTTTCCTTTATGAGCAGATACGTATTAGGTGATGATTTGAAGTTGCGAACCATTCTTATTGAGGAGGATAGGTCTTCGGAAAACAGGTTTGGGGTTTCGAATTTTCCTGACGAAAGACTATATTGGCTTCCGAGGATGATTAAAGATTTTATTCTACCAGCAGGTTTTCCCGGTAATTAACATACATTCTTTTTATTAATTATCTATAATATGCTAAACAGTTTTTTGTTGTTTTTCTTGTTAATCTTCAAAGCTTTAGAAAATATGATACACATTGTCATTCCAACAAGTTCCTAAGTGTCACTTCCAAAAGAGTTCGAGAGTAGAATACTAGAAGAAACAAACACTAAAAACTGCGGCTGATGTTTCACATTCACGGAGAAATGTCTAGAGTTTTAACTTTAGTGATTAGATGTAGTTGGAAGGTAATCATTAGTTTACTTATCTTTCTTGGTTTGATGCAGGATCAGTCTCAGATGATTATTTGCAGTACATGTTACTACAGTTCCCTACCAATGTGACCGGTTGGATATGTCACACCATAGTCACTTCAAGTCTCCTAAAGGCATGTCATTCTTGCTCATGCTTGTTGAATTTTTGTTTTCTCAAGAATGTTTGCATTGTGAATATTTGATTAGTTTTTAATGTTGGTTTGAGAGCATTTGGTTCTCTTAGCATCGAGTTTGATAAAATTAGTGCATAAAGTTTCATTGTGCATGTCGGTGAGGCTTACGAGTTACGGCCAAATGTTAAAATTCATGGTAGAGGTAGTTCTATCAATCATCTACTTGCTACATGAATAATTTTCTTGATCTTGATTGAACTTTCATAAAATATCGAATTTGATTAGGAAACCGTCTCCTTTACTTGTTTGTTTCTATCAATCATGCAACAAACTAGAAAAAGTGCTGTGTAATTCTATGAGCTCCTTCACTATGTCACCTTATGTTTAAAAATTATTTATCTATCACATAAATGTATGGAACAATGATTATGTTTCTGTCCTGTGTCAAAATTTCCCCATCACTTGCAGGCTGTTGGTGTCGGCTCTTTCTCTGGAACCACGGCCGCTGCTTCTGCCGCTGCCATCAGGTGAATTATATATTTTAAATCTTTCACTTTTGTATGCTGTATAAATTTTTACACTGTAAGTAAATCACAGCCATTATATGTGTGAATTTTAAAATATCTATGATTATAATCAAACATTTTTAATAGTTTAATGATTACGATTAATTGACAGCGTCAAAAATCTTTACACCGGTGTTGTATTGTATATGAATTAAATTCTATGTTAAATGCTTATTTGCAGCCATTATTTGTTATTTCGACTTTTATGCAGTTGGTTGAATGTTTTATGCTTTCATCTTTAGATGGGTCTCAAAGGACGGCATTGGAGCTGTCGGGCGCTTATTCATTGGTCTGAGAATTCGTGAAGAAAAATGAACGAAGCAGATGATTGTGTGCTAATCTTATTAATATTCAACTCACTTTTAATAGTTTTTCCAGGTGGGCGGTTTGGAAATCTTTTCGACGATGATCCAAAGCAGTGGAGAATGTATGCAGATTTCATTGGCAGTGCAGGAAGGTCTGAACATGTCCTCTTGTGTTATCCTATGGAAATATGCAAATGAATTATAGCTCTAAAGAAACCCTTACCACAATGGTATCTCATGCAGCGTTTTTGATCTGACAACCCAGTTATATCCTGGTTATTTTCTTCCTTTGGCATCTCTTGGAAATCTTACTAAGGTAATTCAATCCTTCCTAAAGATCTAGCTTACTGTTAGGATTTGTTATATTATATGATTGTAAAGCCGTCTTAGCAAGCCTTATGACATGTTTGAATTGGCTTATTTGAGCTTATCTACTACGATAAGAACTTGTAAATCTATTTGGTAGAATTTGTGGAAAAACAACTTATGAAATGTCCATAAGCCCGTTTTCAACTTATATCCTTAAGCTCTCAAACTTAGCTTATGAAAACAGATTATAACTTATATGAAAACCATTTGACTTTATTTTATCTTTTGTTATAGAAATAGCTTATCCATAAGCACTTAGATGATAAGCGTATAATTAAGTTGTTTATCGAAATAGATAACTGAAAAATCTTCTTTATATACACATGGATGATAAGTGTATAATTAAGTTGTTCACATATGGCTGTGTAATTTTCTGGGCTTGACATTGAAACAGGCTGTAGCAAGAGGACTAAAAGATCCTTCTTTTCGAGTGATTCAAAGCCACTTTGCAATTTCAGCAAATCTAGGAGAGGTAGCAGCAAAGGTAAATTCTCATGTCATAACCAATAAGCAGTACTACATTAATTTCTGATAATAATTCTTTCTTATGATAGTATCTATTAAGCCTTGGAATTTAATGCTTTCAAGCATCACACATATCTCTCTCTTATGTATGAATACATCTTTATCAAGAGAAACTCTATTTGTGTTACTTCATGTATTAAAGCAATATTGTTGGAGGCTAATTTTAATTTCAAAATTTATATTCACCATACCGTTGCTCGTAATTTGAGCGAAAAACTGATTCAAAGCTAGGAAGCAATTGATGTCACAATTAGATTCAGATTATGCTAATGCAAAGAAGCCTTGAATAATTACACTTAGTATATTCTACATTATATATACAAATACACCGGTATTCATGACAAAATTACAACAATAATTGTTTTGTCATAATATTTCAGGAAGAAGTTTGGGAAGTGGTAGCTCAATTGGTTGGCCTTGGTTTGGGTATATTGATACTGGTAAACTACATAATTTTTCAGGATAGTTTTACTTCTTATTGAAGAAGCACGACGAAACCATTGATTTCTATGCATGTTACATTCTTTTAGTTTATGACTGCAGGATACACCTGGCCTTGTAAAATCATATCCTGTACTTACATCAACTTGGTTGAGTATACGACTTCTTCATCTTTGGCTACGCTATGAATCACTTTCAGTTCTGCAGTTTAACACGGTAAGCATGGAAGGCACAATCTAATGTAGAATCTAGTACAATTAAGGAACCAAATCCACCAATCTTTATTCTAATGACTGATTTTTTTTGTTATTTACCTTTTATGTAACTATTTTTTTGCAGATAAATCTTAAGCGTGCTCGCATACTAGTAAAATCACATGTCTTACATTCCACTGTTCCAGGTTACATTCAGATGAATTCAGTTGTTTTTCTTGTAAGTTGTTATTACCCTTCAAGGTAATTTCCAATTTGCCGAATGGATTTATCTCAGGATGCATGGATTGCAACAAGGAAGAGAATATATTACTGTGGTCACAGTTCATGAAGCCAAAAATAATTTTTGGTTCACCCTTAGAGAAGATGAATGATGGCATGGAGAGATCTCATTTTATGGTATTATTAATTTATTACAGTTTTATGAAGGAAACCAAAAAAATCGTAATTATTTATTTTACATTTGGGAATTTTATAAATAGTGTCATATTGGTGTGTAGGTGGAATCTCTTCTTAGATTATATGCAAATGAGAAATATATTCTCATGGTCAATCAGCAGGTTGATGATTTGAAGTTTTATGTTTCATTCAAGGTATGCTATATTTCCCTTATGACTTATTTGGAAAACGCAGTCCTCGTGTGACCTTGATTTTATTATTGGATATAAAAACCGTCTATGAGCTTTATGGTTTAAAATTTTACGATAGTTGGTCACTGAAATGTTATAAAGCTTCTATAGTTAAATATAAGCACTTGTGAGACTGTTTGAGAGAACTCATGGAAACAACTTATAACATGTCCCTAAGCCGTTTTCACCTTATTTTGATAAGCTGGATAAGAAAACAGTTTATATGAAAATAATGTGACTTTATTTTACCTTTTTTCTATAAAAATAACTTATACATAAACACTTATATGAACAACGCTTCTGCTATAAATGCTTATATGATCAGTAATAGTTGAACTTTTGAAGGTTGGAGCTACAAGTGTCTCGGTATTGCGAAGCATTTGGCAGACATTCTGGCTTAGTGAGAACTGGGAGATGAAGGGTAATGTTTATGATCAACTTGCCAATAGCCTAATGGAATTGGAAAATAGGTTTGATGATTTCATTCAAAAGTTGAAAGCTGCCGAGTGGGATACTCAACAATTAAATTTGAAGGTCCCCAAAGAAATCTCAATTGATGATATCAATACTTTCTAAATTCTAAACCTATGGAAACGAAAACGCGTCATGTTTTATGATCTGAGGTTCTTGAGAGTAGAAGTCTAAAACATGGTTTGTCCAATTATTCATTGTATTAGCAGATTAACAAGCATTCAAAGCCAAATATCTATTTTCACTTGAAGTTATTCAACAATTGGAGAGAGTATATATTGTTGACCAATATGCTTATGGAATTAGGTAATTGATTACCTTGTACTAGCTTTGACACTTCAATCTAAGGAATGCTCCTGTTGTAAAATATATATTTCTTAATTTTGTTTAAAATGTTCAATGTATTTTTTCCGGAGTGAAGTTCATGAAGCCTTTCAATACTTCTGCGGGGAAAATGGATCCTCTACAGTGACTGCACGGTGCATCAACTCTGAGAATCGTCAGACCTATTGAGATATTTCTCTCACTAGATCTAACGGTAACCACAATTGTTGCACCGTTTCGCAGCTGTAGAGGGTCCAAATCCATGGAGGCACTAATTGGTGAATCGTACTATTTAACGTCCAACAATTCATTATTCCTTTCATAGAAAAATTCCTTGATTAACCTTGTCTTATGAGGGAGTGATAGGACCAATGTGAGAAGATGTTTAAGTAATTAGTAGCCAAGAAATAGGAATATTTTATTAGTAAAGATATTTTTCAATAATCTCCTTAGTATATAAGAATATGTTCTAGGGCCGGATTCCTCGGTGTTGTGTCGCAACTTTGTTCTGGGAGTAGTTAGTTAGAGAAACCATCTACTACTACTATTCCTCAGTGTTTTTGCCGTTATTTTCCTTGTAATATCTCTTATTTCGATTACAGTTCTATTGAAACTGATGTAATCAAATTGATTTCTGCTCAAAGATCATTTGGTAAAGTAGATGCTTGTAGTGTTTTCTATACTTGTAGGTAAAGAATATGTTTCTATATTTTTAAGTGTTTGGAGTTGATAGATGAGTACCTTGTGTGGAAAGATTCCTTGCTAGCTAGCTAGCTCTCATTTTAATTTGTATCTCTTGCATATGAATAGAAAAATGGGTGAATATATTCATTTTCAAAGATCAATTGTAGTGTAATGTAAATTAAATATGCTAACAATAGGTGTTCCAATTTTGCATGCAATAAGATATAAAATATCATGAAAAGATAATATTTTAGCAATAATACAATTAATGCTGCTATTGACTTTGGAGTAACTATTAATTAATGGACAAAATAGATCTCCCTTTAGGTAGATAGTCCATTTATTTGAAGGAATAACTTCTTGTCACTGCTATTCCATTTCTAGCTTGCAATTTTTTCAACACTTACATTCTTTTTCTTTGGATGTATTTTATTTTAAATCTATAGAATTAAGCAACAATGATTTAGGAGCAGCAAAGGGTGTAAAAGCAAATTTAAGAGTGTATTTGAATGAGCATTTAACAAATGTGATGTTTTTTTAATGAAATTCATTTTATATAATTGATTTTAAGAAAATTGAAGTTTTTTTTGTTGGTGCATAAGAAAAATTGAAGTTTCTTAACTAAAAACATGTTTGATAAATTTAATGCAAGAATTACATTTATTACTTCTTGACTACCAAAGTTTGGAGATAAAATCAATTTTAATTTAAAGTAGCCACACATATATAATTTTTTTTTTAAAAAAACATAATAAATAAATCGCATCACTATTAATAATAGATTGATCCAAGTGATAAAATATTTAGATACTATATATATATATATAGAGAGAGAGTAAGGAGTTCAATATTTAGCTTTTGTGTGTGGAAAAAATTAAATAAAAAAAGAAGAGAATTAGTCTTGTGTATCCAACAAACTTTATATAAATTAGATGTTAAATAAATAAATAAAAAAAGCAAAACCAACTTTTTGATGCTCTATCTAAATTGAAACACACCAATAAAATATATTGAAAGAAAATGGGAAATATTAGGACATGTACATGTGTTCAGGATCTATTCATATTGTCATAATGTACAAGTGTGAAAAAGAAGTATAAAGTTATTTATAAAACGTATCTAGGTATCTCTCTAGTAGTCTAGTGCAAGCAACATTTATTTAACATCTAATTTCTTATAAGTAAGGGGTTGGCATGTCATTATCACCAAATTAAAATGGTTAGAATTACTACTTCTTTAATAATATATGGTCACTTTAGACTAGTAGCGAAGGAGCATAAAACTGTGGTTAATGTAAGGCCAAGTAATATCCTATAGAAATTGCCAACTGTCCGTGTATATTAAATGGAAAGGGTAGTTTTAGTTCACTAGTTAGGGTTCTTCTTTACCCTATTTCTTTTTTCTTACCATTGAGGTTTAATGTAGGGGTAAAAAGGATTAACATTTATACGACATTATTATTTCTTGGGTGCATTTGATAAGATAATTTTAGTTGTATTGTGTTTGATTTTAAAATTGTTTTTGAGATTGGATAAATTGAGGGTCAAAACACTGGACAAACTCGAGGTCAAAGCACTAGACAACTTTTTGGAACAACTTTCTTAACCTCCACTGAACTATGAGATAAATTTTTGTCCTCAACACAAATTATCTAAAATATCAAAATAACATTTTGTCTATCAAATATCGTGTACAAGATAAAAATTGTTTAATACATTAAACTTTGTCCTGTGTTGTTTTCTCTTGTGCTACTCTGCGCAATATTTTTTTTTGGGACTAAAAACGATATTTATTCATTCAAATTGATAGAATACATCGAAAAATACAATTCAAGATCGCTAAAAATTGAAAATGATGAATCTGCGAACAAACTCACATCATCCACGTTAATAGCATATAACGGCAAAATGCCTACAAGTGTGACAAAGCCTATAAATATAACGAACTTGAAGTGCTCGGAATACCTATGTCTCCGAGTCTGCAACGTTGATGACGCCAAAGCCATTGATTGTTGAATATGCACCGAGTCGAATCTAATCTGTCAATTTGAACCGAACAAACACCGCACCAAGATGGGACAACAAACTATCGCTGCAACAAGACAACGACCAACACAACGTCGCACTAAGACGACGAAATCAGAAAAAGGAAAACTAAATATTAAAAATCACTTATTTAAATAAAAAGGAAAGGAAAAACAATTTAGAGGTGTGATTTTAGGCCAAAAATTGACCCTAAAACCATTCCTCCTTGGTGCTTGAACAAAAAGAAAAAAACTAGGTTTAGAGGGGAGGCGGGTGGCGCTATATTCCAAGAGAGAAATGTGAGAGTTAGTGTAAATACTTATATTTTGCAAATCAAACAAAAATTTTATAAGTTATTTTGTATCTTGCAAATAAGTGTATCTTTTCAAATAAGACATTTGATTCAAGCCGACTTAAACATAGCAGCCCAAGTCCTCAGTTTTAACATAAAAAGACACATTTTTAATAATTTTTAAGTAATATATAAGTCATTATTTGTATTAGGGAGTTCGAGGAAGCGTCAAAACAACATCGAATCAATGTTTTAGAACCTCAAAATACTATATCTCAATTCAAAATCTTTAAGTCATTAGATAAATAAGTTGTCTCTTTTATATATTTAACATTTTATTCATTCATATGGACCAACCACTTACACTTAACCAAACTATTTAGGTCTAACAATGTCCGGGTAACTCGACTAGTCATGTGGGCAAGTCTTATTGCTCCCAAATTTGAATAATCTAACTATTTTGAAATATGGATATGATGTTTTTTCCATTTTATTTTGATATATAGATAAAATGACAATAATTATTGAAAACTTATATACATAAGTGAAAAAGTTGGAATTCAAACTTCGGTCAAAATGTTCAATATCTAACAATTTTAACATTTTTATTAGTAGAATTTGTGGACTTTTTTCTTTCTTTATTAGAATGTTATTATTGAGGCCATAGATATTTTCTTTGTTGTTGGACAAAAGACATTGCTCTACGATTGTTCCTCTTCGTGCCCCTAAATTTATCAAAATCCTCCCCCATATCCCTCCATCTACCAAAAAGATATCTCTTGATAAGATTCACATTACCGAAAAATATTTTCCGGTAGTATGTTTTTTGGTGTAAACAATTTAAGGGGCAGAGAGAAACGATCTTGCTCTATTAATTAGATAGTTTTATTTTTTTTCAATATAAAAATAATTATCTATACTATAATATTAAGGAAACTCAAAAAATACTTATTAACATCCAATTTTTTTGGATGTTTTATGTATAATTTTTCGCTTACACAATTTTTTAATTTAACTTATAAACATACCACAACATATATATTAAAACCAATATATAGGGGGCTATTAATAGAAGATCAACAATGCAAGCTTATTTTGGTAAAATAGACCAATAATGCAATTAACCTTATTTTGTTCTATGTTTTGTTTTGCTTTTAAGTTTTCTATCTCTTTGTTTTGCAATTAAGCTTATTTTGGTAAAATAGAAGATCAAGATTTATTTGTCTAGTTCTTTTTCTACCGGTGTACATTAACATTTGACTCAAGTAGCTATTTTTTAGATACTAATAGGCCGAATACTTTTGATTCGAGTTCGGAAGTTTGTGACTATTGGCATCTCTACAAGCTGGGTTGGTGTTTCTCTGGTGGCTGAAGAGTGTATTTCTAAGAATAATGAGATTAAAAGTAGACCACTTTTAGGTGGTGTTTGTTTTGGTATTTTCATTAGTGTTCCGCTTATATACGGCGTCTTGTTTTGTAGTTCCTTATTTACGGGTCTTTGTTCGTCTTATGCAGAGACGTCATTATTATTAAAAATATATTTGCCGTTAAAAAAAAGTTGGAGTATTCACTAAATAACGAGTAATGAATTTAGGTAATCTTTATGAGTGAGATAAATATATAAAAAAAAAAAGTAAATATATTTTCAGTGACAAAGTTTTCCATGTAGGTATTATATGCTTAAAGTGTCAAAATAAAAAAATAAACTTATTTATCAAATCTATATTATTTAAATAGCTATATAAAAATACACTAATTTATTTTTAAAATTAAGTAAATTAAAGAAAAGGAGGTCCCCATGTTATTGTTTTTTTAAAAAATAAATTGAGGGTGTGTTTGTTATAGACTAAAAAAATAGTGATATTAATACTAAATAATTTAGAGATTAGTTTTTAGAGATTTTATAAAAAAGTTGAATTTACTTTGTATTTGTTCATTGCAATAAAATTCTCTTTTTTTTAATAAAATATTTTTTAGTTTGTTTGGATACGACATGAAAAAGTGATTTTCTTAATTACAAAATAACTTCCACCCTTTTAACATTTGTTTTCTCTCTCATCTAAAAAAAATCTATTATTTGAGATGCTACTCTTAGCAGCTTCATTTTTAGTTGTTTTCTGATTATTTTTAGATTCTGATTATTTTAAAATTCTATAACAAACAGATGCAATATTTATAAAAGTGATTATTTTTATTAAAAAATTATTATTTTCTAAAGATAGCTATAACAAACGGCCTCTGAAACTATACCAGTGTTAAACTAGGTGAGTTTGCGGATGGATTTTAACTATAAAATATGTAATTTTTTATCTCTATTTCTTGTGCAACATTAAAAATTAAAGGCTCAAAATGTACTCCTACTTGCTTCATAAAAATACTAATATGAAATGGTAGATGTTTGGTTTACCGCAAGGATCAACACAAGTGAAATGTTTTATGTCCAATCGTCCATCATTTTAAAATTAAAAGGATTAAGAAATGGTAGCTTCTTGAATAGCTGATTCACCACGTAACTTGCAAATATAGGCTAAATTATCCTTTCTTCTGGCGGAATCGTCTGGACAAAAGAAAAGTTACATCAGAATTAGATTAGATTGGAATATTCCTTATTAGTACTCCCTTCGGTCTCATATATAAGAAACACTTTACTTTTTAGATTCATTGTAAAATGAATGTATCTAAATAATATTATAATCTAGATTCATCCATTTTACAATGAATCTAAAAAGTCAAATTTTTCTTATATATAAAACCGGAAGGAACAGTATGAATTGATTAGCTATAAAAATTGTACGAGTACATGTGAAGAATTCCTAAAAAAGTAATAATAATTGTATTAAAGATACTCCAATATATAGGACACAAGATATTATAATAATGGCTAATGTTACGGTGGACTATCTTCATAAGTGGTCCATCGTAGACAAGTAATATATCGAATATGAATTTTATAAAATTTTTTGGTAGATTGAAAGTTTATATCATATAAAGCATCCATAAAAAATTTTAGAAAAATTAAAAATTATTTGATATTTTATTGAGATTTATCAAGATTTACAGTATTTAATAAACCGTTAATCTTGATGGGTCTCAATAACATATCAAATGATTTTCAATTTTTCTAAAATTTTCTATAAATAATCTATATGATATAAACTTTGAATCCAACGGTGGATTTTGTAAAATTCGTATTCGTTATATGATTTTTTATGAATGGTCCACCATGAACCACTTGAAGAAGTGGTCTAATAATACACCTATATTTTCGACTTAAAGGATATTATATATTATGATATACAAGATGTCAATTTAAATTTTAGGATAGAATTTAATCTCATCAATCTATTCATTTGTTAATCTATATTAAAAATAGGTTAGAAAATTTATTTAAACTTAAAACGACTTTATTTATATATATATATATATATATATATATCTAACATGCCACATTGCAACTTTTAAAATCACAAAGACTCCATGTGATAGGTAATAAGTCATTGTTTTATCTAAAAAGAGTCTTTCACTCTGAAAATAAAAAAATTATGCACTAAAAATAACAAATTTATGAAACTAGTTACTATTATAATTTATCTTAATACAAATTTTAGACTAATAATAAAATATAAAATTATTACAATCAAAATATATTTAGATAAAATTATTTGAAAATTTTGTATCAATAAAATCATAAGAAAACATGATCGTACATGCATATAGTAATATATCATAATTGTTTTTCTTCTAAAGTTATATATATATATATATATATATATATATATATATAAAATAAAAGTTATTGTAGTTACATGTAAATTTATTTATGTGGCTTATACTCATTGATTGATGGATAAATAAATCAAATTATGAAGTGGTAGAGTAGATCTCACCTTAAAAAACTGGAAATTGCTAATTAGTGTCCTTGAGACATTAATTAAAATAATAAATATGTTGATCGTATCTGATTAGAGTCGACCTTGTCTGTATTCTGCGATTGCACTCCTTATCGTTCAAATGAATAGGATGGGGGTAATTTTGTACCTATAGGCGCTCCGACGCTTAAGTTAGAAAGAGTGTGAAGCGTAAATTTTAAGAGAATAAGGAAAATGTACCTTGTTCCATTGAATGAGAAGTGTATATATAGGCCCCAACATTAGGCCAAGACTATTGATGGGCGCCATCAATGACTATAAAAAAATGGCTGAAGAACCTTGATGAGCAGTGAACGCTCATCATTCTGTCGGATGTTACGATTCACAGAGAATCTATTCGTTGACTTGGGTCTTCGTATCGTTGGGCTTCGCTCAAGTTGGGTCGTGTTCGACGCCAAATAAAGGGAAGTGGATTTTGTCGTGTATCAGTTTCTCTCTTTACATTACTAATTTTAGAAAATGCAAATCTTTATATTATAATCCACTTGGGTTGATCTGATACTATTGGCTTGAGACCTGGAAGTATGTTCCTCTTAAGGTCTCAGATTAAATCTTAGATAGGTTAATTTAACTTCTTAAAAAAAAATTATTGAAGTCCAGAGTCTCATAATCCATTATTGTAAAAAACCATATATATGAAGTGATTGATCGCAAGAGCTAAAAAACAGTGAGAGAATTAGTCGCAAGTAGAAACAATGATAACGGCGAAACTAGCTAAACAAATCTTGCATGAATTTCTAAATTGAAGAGAAAATGTAGTGGTATTTTGGTAATTAAATAACACATTCATAGCATGACCGTGACGTGATACGTGTAACCATAGAGATACAAAAAGAATAAGTTACGTGTAGTTCAAGTGAGTACCCAACACAACACATTCTTCTTGTGTTTAGTTACTCTCTCTCTCTCTCTCTCTCTCTCTCTCTCTCTCTCTCTCTCCACACACACATCTTAAAAGACTGTTCTATTTTCTAGTACTTTGGTATAGTACGTAAGAGGATGCTGTTCTTTTGTATGATCTTCATTCGAAGGTAAAACGAGGTACTTGTTTTTGTTGTGTAAATTAATTTTCTTATGTCATTTAATTTTAGTCACTAGATTTATTTTTTTATTTATGGGTTTTAAATTTTAATGTGGTACAGTTTATGTATGAGTGTTTTATGAATGGGGTTTGTTCTGAAAAGAAAGAAGAAGGAATTAGAAGAAAAAGGAAAAATAGAGATCATGCGCAAATCTTTCAAAGATTCTCTCAAAGCTCTTGAAGCTGACATCCATTTTGCCAATACACTGTAATTAATCATTCTTCTCACTTTTTTTTATGAGTATTGATTTATGTGATTTTTAAGTAATTTTTTTTTTTAAATTGTTGGAACCTTGTATTATAGAACTATATAATATAGTTCTAATGCTTTATATTTTATTTTAGTTTGTGTGTTCTGTTTATCCAATTTGTTGGCGTCATTTTAGAATGTTATGATTTTTCTTTTTTAATTAACTTCATAAATGCCAAAGATGATGCAAGATACCAATAAATTGTCTACTTAAGGAACCAACTGGTTGGACTCACGTGGTTGATGAACTTTGGTGAATGTCGAAATGTTTGGAAAGTATTTGAGTTTAGAACTCTTAGCCGAACTCCGAATTATCAAAGTTTTATCAAGAACTAGATGGTTGTGACAAAAAATGAACTCATAAGGAGTTGAGGACTCAATTTTGGAACAGAAAATAGGAAATTAAAAGAAGGGGGGAGAAGAAACCATTTGGCTGGATTCTCCATAGGTGTTTTTCCTAATCTATTGAACCTTATTTTGACATGATTTGATTTAGTTATTCTAATGGAAATCCGACACTCCAATTGTTGGAATGTCGATGATCATCCAATCTTGATTGGACAATTCAAATTACATCACTACGTCAAATATGTACTTGATTCCTCGACTTCAATGGATCCAGATCGGAAACGAAAAACCCTTCCTGGCCATTTCACTCTATGTATTTACTAAATTTCATTTACTAAATAATTTAATGAGGTTGTTGAAACATTACAGAGTATTTTGGTAATTAAAGTGAATTATGTTACAAAAGAAAGATGGAGTACAATAAATTTTCCGTCACTCTTACTTTCCATTTTTATTTTGATTTTGATATTACAAGATGCAATATAACCTTCGATTTTTTGTTTATCTAATGAAGGTTTCATGTACCAACTTTAAATTCTTATCACACCTTTTCTTCAATGTAACAATATTGAAATTTTTCTACCAAAAATAATAATAAAAAAATTCATTGTCTTAACTAATCTTTGTGGCAAATATGTTTTGAATCAGAGCTTCTGATTATCCAAGTGATCTAGATGGCGCCTGCGTTCAGATGAGATTGTCTTATAGCCCAGCTGCCCATTTGTTTCTTTTTCTTGTTCAGTGGACTGACTGTCAACTTGCCGGAGCTTTAGGATTACTGAAAATTCTTATATACAAGGTGCTTTCTCTGCCTCGGCCTGTTTGGCATGACTTATTTGAAATAGTTTATGGAAACAAGTTATAATATATCCGTAAGCTGTTTTTAGCTTATTTTCATAAGTTTTTCTGGATAACTTATGAAAACAACTTCTTTTATCCAAAGATGGCTACCAATGATATTGTTTTCTAGTCGTGCTAGTGAATGATGTACATGTTCGGTTTATTGCAGGCATACAAGGATGGGAAGACAACCATGTCTATTTATGAAAGAAAAGCCAGTTTGAAGGAGTTTTATGGTACGTGTTAAGCGTTACTAAGAGTCGGTTCAGTAAATTTCTCAACGAGTACTTATGGAAAAAAATTTATTGAATGAGTCTTGTAATAACAGTTTTTCAAACAATAGTTTCTCTAAGTTGAAAAAGTGTTTTAAATGAGTACAAATCAGGTTTTTCAAATATAAGCTTATAAGATTATTTTCTAAGGAAGAAGAATCTTAGTTATTTAATTCAGAAGTTTTTTCACAAGTTAGAAGCTAATCCATACTAGGAAATGAATAATTATATTGATAAAAATCTCTTCCGTAAGTGCCATTTTAGATCGTATATTTAAACTCTTCTGAGACTGTTAGTGAGAAATTGTAGAACAACTTACGAAATGGCCATAAACTCTCCAAATTAGTAGTTTATGAAAATAACTTATACATACGCACCTATATGATAAGTTTCAATAGCATAATTGATTAGTTAAGTTGTTTATTCAAACACACCGTAAGTCTATACCATATGACAAGCTTCATTATTTTTTTGCATTTCTTAGAGAAGTGCTTTACAATCTATAAGTGATTATATTTACAATCTATATTAACAGGTGTGGTGTTTCCGTCTTTATTGCAACTTCACAAAGGTATCACAGATGTTGATGATAGGAAACAAAAACATCTGTGTGCTACTAAGTACAAGCCTAAAGATGTGGTAGACAAAGGAAAAAGCTCTGAAATTGATACACAGAGAGAAGAAGAGTGTGATATTTGCATGGAGATGAACACCATTGTTGTATTGCCTAATTGCAATCATTCGATGTGTATGAAATGCTACCGAGACTGGTAAGCAAGTTGTGTTATGACTACTTTTTTGTGAATATATTACTTCTAATGATAAAATTATAATAAGGTTAAATTATAAAATAGTTCGAGATTTGATTTCATACAATTGGTTCATTAAACAAATAAGTCGAATTTGAACTGAAATTTGAGCATGTTAAGTTATGTATAATTCAACTCGTTTGGTTCATGAACTGAAATAAGTATTCCTATACTAACCAAGTGATTAGTTCAAATGATCAATAAACTCCAGTCACGGTCAAATCATCCAGGAGAATTTAAATTCGATTTTCAACTAGAACAATCATTGATCAGAGTTTACTTACCTTCCGTCCAAACTTCTTAGTATCAGAAGACCTTCCTTTGAAAACCGTAGGATTAAGGGGGAAAAAAGGGTAAATCGTAAATTTATTCAATTTCAAGAATTCTAATTTTTTTCGTCCGTTGTTTTTAGGCATGGAAGGTCTGAATCTTGCCCTTTCTGTAGAGACAGTCTAAAAAGAGTGAACTCTGGTGATCTATGGATGTACATGAGAAGCAATGAGATAGATGATCTTGCTTCAATCAACAAGGAGAATTTAAAAAGACTATTTATGTACATAGAAAAGTTACCTCTTGTTGCTAGACCATATATTCACATGCTATCATCACAACTGTTGGTTGCCACTTAGTGGAAGGAAGCTCATTCAAACTTATTATTTGTGAATACATGTTCATGTTACATTGTGATTGCAATATTCCTTTAATTTATTTTCATTTCATAGGAATTAAATTGAAGAGTTCAATGTACCAAAAAAAAAAAATTATTTGAAGAGTTCATAGTCCAAAAGTTTTCCTTGTCTATTTAAGCAGTAACATTTCATGTTGATTTTTATCCCCAAAATCCAGTCCTCTTACACCCATATCTAGGGGTGGGCATGGTTTAGTTTAAAACCAAAACTGTATACAAACTGAACCAAACTGTTTTTACAGTTTAGAAAACCAAAACTGAACTGTTATTTGAAACAATAAACTGAACCAAACGGTTCGGTTAACCAATTAACCATAACTGTTTTTTTTTTTTTTTACAATTTTTTTTGGGCCATATCTCCTATGAGCTAAGAAACTAAGTTACTATTAATTAATAATCAATACACAATCAACCATATGCTAATTGCAATTTTTACATGTGTCAATCTCTAAATAATTATTGAACAACAAAAATTTGACTTAAAATAGCATTTGTGAAGAAATATGCTTCCTTCATTTTTAAGTTAATGGAATGTTGGATGTATCTATTTCATAACATAGATTAAATTCATCGAACATTCTATGAACGTAAATATTTTTTCTATTATAAGTATAAGAGAGAGTATTGTTTAACATGGAGAGTTGAAATTTGTTAAATTAAGTAAAGATTCTTGATCAACATGTGATATAAGTGGTAGAAATTTGAACTTCTTAATTATTTGGTTCAGGGTTTAGTCCCTAATCAGTATGTAGGGGTGAGCACAAACCCGCAACCCGACTCGAAACCGACATAACCGCCAACATATGGAAGGACTCAGTCGGGTGCGGGTCGGGTCTCGGGTCAACAATTGTGAAAAATCGGTCATGAACGGTTGTATACGGGCGGGTGCGGGTCTCTAAAAGTTCGTCTCTTCATAACCGAAACCGACCGAACAATTTCTAAAATACAAATTAATTTTTTTTCTAGTTTTGAGCACCTCTTCTCTCTCTTAATATCATATGCTCTTCACTTTGTTAATTTTATCTATCTTTGATAGAGGAGAAAACTACTGTATTTTACAAGCTTTAGTTTGTAATATGTTGATAAAGGAGATGCGAAATATAATATTTTAGATTTATATTAATTTTTGCTTCTCATCTACTATCTATTATTGTCGTTGAATTTACAAATTTGAAACAAATTAACTTCATATCATCATTTTTATTGTATCTTTTGTTGCAGTATGTACGAAATATTGAACAAATTGTCAAAAAACAAATAATTTTTTGATCAATGAAGTTTTAAATGTAACAACAACGTTTCAATCTAACCCGTTTAAACCGACCCGTTGAAACCCGTCACCTGTATGACCTGAACAAACCGAAGACGTAAACGGTCTGAATTGGGTCCAAATTAAGAGGTCGCGGTTTTTATCGGTTTGACGATTTTCGGTCCGAATCCGACCGAACCTGACCGATGCTCACCCAGTATGTACGAGAAGTATATCTCGAATGATTAGTCTCTTCAATTGCGCATGGAGAATATTTTAGTTTACCAACAAAAAAATAGTAGAGATTCTTGGCCAAAAGAGTAGATGACTTATGAATGAGTGTTTTATTGACTAATTTCATTACAATGCTTAAAAGATATAAATTGTTAATTCATTTTAGTCATTATTTGAATTATCCATTTTGGTGTACAAAACACATTTCTTCTAATGATTTTATCTTAATCTCACCATCCATCCAGAGATTCTGTTTTAATAATAATGATTTAGTGTTCCTTCTCTTGAGATGCAGTGAGCTGCAAAATAGGGAAGAATTTTGTAATGGTGGGATTCATATTTTTCGATTAAATATATGCAAAATGTTTTTAAGTTTTGCGTCGGTAATAATAGGTCCTTTTAAGTTTTTAATTGAGTAAATAGTGTTTACCATCAATAATGTTAGTAAATTTTGGTTTAGTCCCAGTAGAAGTTTTTTTTACTATCCCCCTACATGTTTCCGTCTTTTCAGCCCCTCATATAATATGTTATTCCTGATAAATGATGACGTGACATGCTTAGTCAGGGGATAAATCAAAATTTAAGATTACATGTAAGCCAATTTCAATGATAAAAAAAAGAATTTAAGCCAATTTCAATAGTTAGTTATCTATTTTCTAAATTCAGATATTTGATCCCATCCATCAATCTAACTCTCAATTTTTATTTTTGGTACATTTGACTCTCAATTTTGACTTGACAGATAATAATATCCATTCTCATCAAGTGGTCATTAATTTATATAGGCTGCAAACTTCTGCAGAAATTCAATAATCCAAAAACATCCCTTTTGCTTTGTTAAAACAATTTAAGGTTCATGGTGGCTAGTTCAAGACAACCACATCACCATATGAAAACTTGAACTTATGAAGGCAAAGTTTTTCGGGTCGGGTTTGAGTGCAATTTGTGACTATTCGACCAATATTTGATGGTTCAGATTTTAACCTCAAATTTTATATTAAACAAAAATAAGAATATTGTATGATGATTTGAACCGTACGATCTTACTCGAACGGTTCAGCAATATTGACTATCTATTTCCGACAGTATCTAACCCATATTGAAATATTTTCAACCATGACAGCCATTTGCAGCTGCATAATCAATAGTCAAAGAAATTGATCAACGTAGCTTTGCAGTTGAGCTCAAAAGAAGATGTCATTTCCAACTATTCTTCTAAAATTAAGCTCTCTAAAGTGAACAAATTAATTGTTGATATTATATGTATACATATAACAAATCATAGGTGGTCAAAATATCAACAATTGATTTTCTTTATTAACTACTCATTTTAGAGGAGCTAAAACATTAACGAACAACAAGAGTGAGATAAACGCGACAAATTATTAAAACTAACTTTGGTGCATACATAATGTGTAGGCGAATTCACTACATACAATTATGCCAATGCATCGATCAAAATGAAATTTATAATCTTAAGCCAACACATTAGAGGCACAGTGCACAAAGGAGAATTTAAGTACAATAACCAACAACTGAGGAAGCTCAAGTGGCTGGAAAAATATCATACCAGCAATAAGAGATAAATATTCAACCAACACAGATATCCAAAAGTAGCCCTACTACAGAATACATAAAAGCTTCCCTCCACCAATGAAACATCATATTTCAAGTTATGCACATAAGTCTAATCATCATCTTCATCATCATCCTCGTCCTCGTCATCTTCGTCCTCATCATCTTGGTGGTCGTCCTATACAATGAGGAGAATGGTAAAAAAACACAAATTAGAAGATTTATTTTCATAGTTCAAAGTAAAAAATGTGCAATATGCACACAAAAAATCATTTATGTACAATACGCACATAAAAAATCATTTTACAAATTTTTACTTGATATTCAAGTAAACCGATTTATACGATGTATAACACCACTAAAGGAAATGTTTATAAAAGAAGTATCAAACGATCATATTCATAATTCATTGGGCGAGAAACAACACTAATGACTAATCATAAATTCTCATTTAATCCCTTTAGTGTTTTACCTTTTCCCTTTTAGAGTTAGACGGAGAAACCATAGCACCTTTGTGAGGTAGCGATTGTCATAATATTCAAAGTGTTTTTCTTATAATGCTCAAAATTCATGTAAAAGAAGAAAGAATTTAGACTACCTCTCCACTTGCTTCATCTTCATTATTAACTTCAGATTTGGACTTGTCTGATTCCTCATCTTCATCGTCTACTGAACTTGGCTATCAACATTAAAGAAAGTTAAGCGCATAGACAAGACAATCAAAGCACAGAAACAACAAAACTAGAAACACGCTTATGCTTACCTTGTTATTATAAGCATTCATAAGTTTTTCATACTCGACTTTCCTTTTTGCAGCCTTGGCTTCATATGGAGCTTTTTCCTTTTTATTCAAAATAAGAGAGTTAGAATAAGACAGAATAAATCCCCTCTTCAATATTACAAGGTCAATGCTACAACTATGTTAATAATTTTTTCCGGGTGATAAACTGTTTCTAATTACAAAAATATTGTTTAAATTTATCTTTGAAAACATCAAAAGACATAATGAAGAGTAAAAAATATTCAAAAAGACTCAAGTTCTGCCTCTGCATATTAAAGATTGCATTGCTTACCGCCTTAGTCAAAGATTTCCATTTCTCTCCTCCAGCTTTTCCAACCTTCGATCAAAGTGAGCAATACATTTGTTAGATGCATATTATAAAAGAAATCATCATGATACACAATGGCGCAATTCAAATGTAAACTTACAGCTGATACAGCCTTCACATTAGGATTTTCTGCCTTGAAAGTCTTTCTGAAATCCTCACTATGAAAGAATGGAAGATAAGTCAGACAATTTTATAAAAAGATATATAACATAAATGGGTAAACACAGAGATACTAACAGGAAGACAAAGAAAGCACTCGGAGGTCTTTTTGGCTTGTTGGGATCTTTCTTGGCCTTCTTCTCCTTTTTAGTCGTCTTTGGTGCACTGCTCTTCTCAGGTTTAGATGCTGCCTTTCGCTTTCCTACCTTTCTGTAAACAACATATATAAATATGTTTCATCAGTACATTATTCATGTAACAGCTGTTTCCACAATTGAGCATCTATAAACACTTTTATACATGACTAAGTATATCACACGAAAAACAATACTTTAATGAACAGTGACATATAAAGTCATCATACATAAAACATGCTTCATATTACGATATTAGTTAACATAAAGCGTGATGTGATGATAAAGAAACTAACCGGTCATCAACTGGTTTCAGTACTTCCCTTGAAGTCTTTCCTGTTCCCTTGCCCTTTGTCATCGCCTAAGTTTCTGTTCCAAGTCAGTGAACATTTAAAAAAAAATCAAAATCCAAATTATGAAATACAGAGCAGATTAATAAAACAAAAAGATATGATCAATCCATTGAACAAAAAACTCAAAAAATTAATTAAATTGGGATAAATTTTCCCATCAGAGTTAGCTTATTATCCTGCAGCCTCATAGTCTCACATGTCCACTACTAACCCACAAAGCCATCACAAATATCAATTTCACAAGATTTTTTTTTTTTTTTTAACAAGCCAAAATGAGATATATAATATAAAAATAGTCTCCCTAGCACAAGATGTGTCAAAGTAGACTAACAGAGTTTACAAAGAGTCACATAGAGATACATAAAGATAATAAAAAACAGATCATACAAGGCCCAAGCAAGATTAAGTGTCCTATAGTGACAACTAAGGGTAAAAAAAAATTTTGATGTCTCCAAGACCGCAATACAATCGTAATTGAGATCGCATCAGCCTCATTTGAATGTGATTTTCTATTCGACCGCAACTATGACCGTGTTTTAAAACCTTGATCACAACAGAATTCATACACACATAGTCAATAGTCAATAGTCACACACAGTCAGACACTTTCAAATGAGCTTCCTTTCAAATATCAAAAATCACATAATATTGAGCTAACAATAATTAATCATAAAACTAGGCATAATAATCATCAACAACATGAACAAAGATCACAGAATCCTCAATTCAATTATTTGACCAATTCAACATCAACAACTCCATATTACATGTTACATAGTACATGAAAACAAACATATAAAAACTAGCTTTAAGGTTTTCATTCCTCATAACTCATCACTGTTTAATTTTCATGTTCTCAGAAAAACATAAGCCAAACACAAAAAATAAAAATAAATAATTCAAAAGAGATATTGAATCTAAAGAGATAATTGAAGCAAAGAGAAATAAAAGAAAATTGGTTTACCTTGAAATGGATGAAGAGAAGAAGAGAAGATCTTCAACAAGAGAAGCAGAACCAAACACACAGCAAGCGGAGAATCAAAGCGACAAAGGTTAGGAACAAAACAAAGTGAGTACAAGTACAACTAAATACAACCGGAATAGCCGGTAAGGTTTTCAGTGCCTTTTGATGCAAAGGTGAGTCAACCCATATCCATAATGAGTGGATTTTACCTACAATAGCCGGTTGTCTTTTGAGAAGATATTCTCAACAATCATTATATTAATTACTAATTATTGACATATACTTTTTTTTTTTCTTTCAACTCTAGTCTAGTTTAATTTGATTCGAAAATCAGTCCTAAACAGTGATGCACGGATACTCCGTTTTTGAAAGAGTACCTGTACCGGGTACGTATCGGATACCGGTACGCGTACGGTACTCTTTGGGTACGCACCGACGGTGTACCTTTTTTTTATTTTTTATTTTGTAACGGGTACACGTGTGGTACTCCTGTGGTACGCGCGTGGTACTTCTGTGGTACACGAATTCAAAAAAATGCAATTTTTTTTTCTTTTTTTATTCGGTTTTTTATTTATAAGATAATTTGTGTTTCTTATTTGTTTATAATATAAAAGTACCAAATCTTCATTTGCTCTCGATAATAAAAAATATTAATACTTATAATGAATGAGCAACAAAAATATATGATATTGGTAAAGATAAATGAAATTTATTTGATGTAGATGATATTCTTGATGTTGTAAGTTTTTCTCACGAAAAATTTGAACTAGATGCCGCTCTTTTTAATGATGATGAAGAGAGAAACAATTTAAATCTTTTTAGCTAATTGCTTTTGAATTACTTGTGTAGTATTTTTTATGTTTAATTATTTGTTTTAACAATATAGTTCCATTATTTTATTTATATAATTATATTAAAAAATATATATACAGACGTACCCGTATTCTAATTTTTCTAAGAATGTCGTACCCCGTACCAGTATCGGTACCGGATACCGGTACCGTACCCGCACCTAGGCAACATAGGTCCTAACATAAGTTGTTCTAATCTCATTCCGATCGCAGTTGTGCAGGATTGACTACTACTCCATTACAAAATATAAATAAATATTTACTTTTTAGGTTCATTGTATTAATAATGTATCTAGACATTGTATAGATATATTAATAATGTTCAGATACATTAATAATACAATAAACCTAAAAATATGATTTTTTTTTTATTATTTTTTTTTTTTTTTATATTTTGTAACAAAGAGTGTATTTTTTTTATTGTTTTTGGTTGTCTAATTTATTAATAAATATTTCACCTTAAGGTGAATACAAGAAAAATTGTATTACTAGCATTCTTATATACTCTCTTCGTCTCGCAATGAATGATCCATTTTGATTATATGCAATATTCATATATCTTGTTTTGACCATAATTTTCTACTAATATAAAAAAAGTAAATATTAGTATATATAAGATGTTGTTTGATTCGTCTCGAAGAGTAATTTTCAAATATAAAATTTTTATAATTTTTGTTATTACACAATAAAAATTATTAATCATATTAACATACGTGAAACAGTCAACTTGATCACTCGTTGTCGAACAGAGGGAGTATAAGAAAAAGTTCACATTTTAGATTCATATTATAAAATTAATCTATTTAGATAACTAATATTATAATCCAGATACATCAATTCTACCATAAATCTAAAAAATAAACATTTTCTTAGCATAGGAATATAGAGAGTATGTTTGAATTTGGTTTTGTATATTGTAATTATCTATAAGCTAAATTATATTGACGGTGACATTTATTTTATTATATTAATTATGCGTGGAAATAACATGATAATATATAGTTTGACTAAGAGAAAAAATTAATTTTGGTCAATAATTATTTTAGTAAATAATTAAAAATTCTGATCAATTTTTTAATTAAAGTTCATTATCATTTAAGTTTAATCCTTTGTTGTTTTAAAATAATGAATGTTTCAAATATTCAACTTTTGTTTACTGGATAAAATAAATTATTTTTTGATACTATTTGTAGTAGATTATTCCTATTCTTTATACTAGAAATTAGATTTTTAAAAGAAAGAAAAATTATTTTTAAAAAAAAGAAAAAGAAAAATTATAATTTGTGCACAATTGTAGAGAGACTAATCCATTGAGGTAATTAAAATTCATTTAAGGGGTTACAATCTTCAACAAACATCTTACTATACCCACCAATCACAGATTGAACATATGATCAAATGATTAAGGATTATAACACAAATTGAAGTGTTTGGGATTTAAACTAAAAATAAGAAGTAACCCCAGCTCAATTTCATTAATTAATATCCTATGTCACTTCAAATACCTACAATAGGCATATTAAAAAGGGTTAATAAGCTTTTACCCTCTGCAAAGTAGACGAGTTTTGCATTACCCTCCTATAAAAACACATTGTAGAGGGGTAAAAGCATAAAAAAAATTATAGGGGGGTAATGCAAAACTCGCCTACTTTGTAGGGGGTAAAAGCCTATTAACCATATTAAAAAAAAAGTGAAATAATGTTTTAGTATAAATATATTAACAAATTAATTAGAAAAATAAGCATATGAAGAAATTTTATAATTATAAGAAACAATTTTTAATATGGATGACTTTATGGCTAAGTGCGGATGTGTTAAGAAGTGAAGATGAAGATAAAGAGGTTAGGAATTTAATTTCTCGCCCTAAGCAAAAACTAACAACAAAAATTGGCGGTTTTAAAAAAAAATAAGAAACAATTTTTATAAACACATAAAAAAAAGCTTTCCCATAAATTTGTATAGAAGTTGGCTAATTTTTTATTATTTTTTATAGAATTGCTGTAAAAAAAAAACTATAAAATTTTTTATTGGAAAGGTAAAGATAAAAAAATACGGGTTCATCTCTTAAACTTTACATTTTCTTCATATATTTTTACCAGCTTGTTTAGAATAAGAAATTTGAGACAAAGTAACTTTTCAAATTGTTAACTTATTGGATAGTATATATTTTTAAGAAAATTATATTATTTTAATTAGAAAAATAAGCATATGAAGAAATTTTATAATATAAGAAACCATTTTAATTTTATAATATATATGAATTATTAACTATTTTTACAATTTTTTTAAAAAAAAATATATATAGATTTTAATTGATCAATTTTTTCTTATATTTAATATTGAAAAAAAAATACTAATGTATACTTTTGAAAATATTGTTTACTTGTTCGATCTGTCAAAAAAAAAAAGTTTACTTCTTTAAGAAATACAGTATAAACTACTCTCCTATGAAATAC
The DNA here is from genome assembly GCA_954870985.1 of Trifolium fragiferum. Taxonomy (NCBI): domain Eukaryota; kingdom Viridiplantae; phylum Streptophyta; class Magnoliopsida; order Fabales; family Fabaceae; genus Trifolium; species Trifolium fragiferum. The sequence goes on along the minus strand of OX940793.1, from coordinate 17,180,059 downwards.
TTTCTCCGGTCTTAAATATAAATAAAAATCAAAATGTATTTAATCAACATTAAATTAAATATAGATTAAATATATTTTGACTTTTATTTATATGACAAATGCTTAAATTAAATATAGATTAAATATATTTTGACTTTTATTTATATGACAAATGCTTAATAGTGTTTCCGGACACTCTTTAAACTTTTAAAGAGTAAGATTTTATTAAAAGAATTATAAAAATGTATGAAGTCAACGTATCGAAAATTGAAATGTTCAATATTTTTAAAAAAATATTTTCTTAAATAGAATCCTTAAAAAGTGCTCTGGGAACACCGTTTAGCAAAAAATGGTATTTATATTTAAGATTTTTGTAAGAGTATCACAAGAATTGGCAGGCACTTTGGCTTTAGTGAGGTGTGTGAATCAGTATCCAAGATTAGTGACTTATGAACAAAGGCCATTCAGAAAGGGTTCGTGATTTAATGTCAGATCAGCAACATCTGTAAGATGTAACCGTTGAAATAATGCCGTTGAACAAGACAAAAGATAAAAAGAGAATCGAGTGTCTAGTCTAGATTAAAAATGACTACTTATAGTCAACTTTTGACCAGACTTTTTTTTTGGTAAATGTTAAATGGTGTTGAAGCATCACAATAGAGTATTACAACTTAGGACTTAAATGAGTCCTACATGGATATATTATTAATTTATTATTTTTAAATAATAGTATCTAAATATTCAATCTCTCCAATAAAGTACTTTTTAAAAAGTTATAAAATGTGTCACATCAATACCTCCATATTATTAAAAAATTGTGCAAGAGAAGAGAGAGTTTAATAAAAAAACTATTTTAATGAAAAATAAGATGGATCCAAGAGTAGAGAGAGTTCTTATTTTAAAAGCAGTACATAATAGGCACTATACCATTGAAGATGATCTAAGGAAAAAAATAACTTTCACTTTCCCATGATTTTAATCCCACGAAAATGAATAGGAATAAAAGATTCCCATGAAGATAGTAATAAAATTGAAATAACTACCTACATACTCATTCATTCAAATAACTCCTAGGAACATAATTTTTATAAACCAAACACACTTTTTTATAAATACTTGGGAATAAAATGCCCATCATGATTTTCTAAAAAAATTATTTCTGGGAATGAAATTGTCATCCGTGAAACAAACGCTCTAAAAATAATAAAATTATTTTGAAACTTGTATAATCAACTTTATAAAAGTGTAAAAAGAGATGTTTTTGATATAAAAATTTCTTTTTTTCATTCCTTGACTAGTTCTCAGAGAACACTAGTTAGGATAACCTTTTTTTTGTATGCAACTTTTGACTAGAATTTATTTATTTTGCTCTTGAATTTTGGATTAATAAATCCCTTCGTTGGACATAGCTTAATTAATAGTAGTAAGAGTATTACATGTAATAGAGTATACTTAACCGTTCTAAAATATAAAGAAAAATGGATCAAAGAAAATTAATATATTTAATTAAAAATTTAGATTACATATATTAATTTTATTTGATTAATTTTCTCTTGTATTTTGGAATAAAGAAAGTATGTATACTAATTAATTACATCGTAATTATTGTACTTTAAAACAAAAATTAATCAAAGTTCCCGTGAACATAATTTTTTTTTGGACATTCCCATAACTTAGTAAAATATTATATGTATTATGTAAAAATTGAAATTGAAATTCTTACGCTTCTGTTTATTTACTTTAATGTGAAGTTCTAATATTAAGCTACTTATAAAAACTAAATATAAAATCATAAGTCTTGTGTTTATAAAATTCAAACAGACAGAAGCCATGCATTTGTGGCCCGTACCACAAGCTCATTGCACATGGTGTGATTTGCATTTTTCCTGTTACTTAAATAATCAACATAAATTTGTGAACGAAAAAAAAAAACATAAATTGCTCGCTTGTACTGTTGGAGTTGATTGCAATATAAGTCTTACATTGTAGTGAATGATGGAGGAGTTCAATGCTATATATATAAACCTAAATTTTCTTATTTTAAATACTTTAAGTTTATATATGTGTTTCGAAAGTCCGAAGCATTATAGTCCCAATAAACCTCAATTTAGAGCTTTCCTCTAGCTACAACACCTACTCCTTCAACCCGGTCTACGACAATTAGATTTTGCGTAATAAATTTTTTATATTCAATAACCTTTTGTTATATTTTGAGTTATAATTTTTTTTCTAAGTTACTTGAAAGGGTGCAGTTTTAATAGGGATGTTTTTATTTAACTTATTTAAGCTACCTCTCTTACTTTTTTTTAAAATAAATATAAATTTGACCAAAAAATAAAAAGAAATAAACAATATAAAGAATGAGTTCATTCTCTAATTCTATGTATAAAAAAGAAAATTTGATTAGGAGAAAAAAATTACCTTATATGCCTTATAGATTCTCCTATATAAAAAATTAGGCACGACTAAACGATAATGAAAATTTCATACTTATATAACATGGTAAAAAAGAAGGCAAAATTAAATTTTTAGTCCTTTTAATTTAACTTTAGGTAACACTTTAGTCTTTTTTTTTTTTTTACATCATTTTAGTCCTTTTAGGTCCTTCATCCAAGCTTAATTTATGATTTTTCAACGTGCAAATCTATAATTTTTTTTATGACATAGATATATTTATTATTGAAAAAGAACAAAGAAATATAATTATAAATTTGAAGCTTAAAATTAATATCAAAATATGAATAAATGACTAAAATGTTATTTAAAAGGATAAAAGACTAAATATAATTTTGGCTAAAAAAAATCATAAAGAAAAGCTTATATATTTATCTTTTGTCCATGTGTTTTTCAACAAACCTAGAAAAGATTAACTATTTAGCTTTTCCAGTTATTTTAAAGAGGCCGTCCCTAGTTTTTCGTGATTTCATCATCTGAGTATGGCATTGTGTTGTTCGTCGTCTTGTGCCGCGCTATTTGAGTTTTCTTATTATTGTGGTGTTCATTTGATTTTTATTGAAAGATCAACTTCAGTCAACTACAGATTCAAACGTTCATCTCAAAGACACTGAAAAGCATACAAACACCCATCTCCCTGACAACCATACATGGCATTAACCAAAACAACTACGTACAAATCCTTTAAGAAGGATTGTAAAACCACCAACCAATCTTGGGAATTTCCCACCTGTTCTTTAGTAGGACTAGGAGGGATGAAGGAATAACCTAAATTCTTGCCAAAACCCTAATTTCAAGAAGGGGACCATTTCTAGGGTATTTTATAGTTTTGCCCATGATAAACTATTTTAGAAAGAAAATTAAAGTTGAATGCAAAGCAAGATTGAGAAACTCAAAAAGGTGACAATGAGGAAAGAACTTAACTAAGAGAAAGTGAGGAATCAAGATGAAGTCAAGGATGAAACAATTTTCTTTCTTGCTAATTAAAGGAAATGAACGAGTACTGAAAACCCAACGGACACCTAATAGAGTGTGGATTAGTGATCTAAAATAAATTGAGTATATATTTACTATGTATTATAAGAGTATCTTCTTAATAACATATATGCATATTTTCTTTTAGCTTCTTTTGTAAAGTATATATCTTCAAAGTATATAGTACAAACCTCAATACAAATTTTTTGTAATATAATCTTAAGCATAATATAGTTAAATTTATTATGTAAAATCTTTCATTAAGATTCTTCAATTATGAATTCAATCATCTTTCTTAAACCTTCGATATTTGTCGAGAATATTGTTTTGATGAGGAAGAATTTATGTGATTATGAACTCATCTTCTTGCTTTTGAACAAATACTTCTCTTGAAGATTTATGTGATCAAGAATCTTATCTTCTTGCTTGAACAATTAATCCTCTTTTTGCACTTGTAAGTGACTTCGATCTTGTCAACTTCTGTGAATTTGTTCTTTTAACAAAAACTTAAGTACAAAGATTAATAGACAATTCATAAAACTTAATTATTTATTTCATAAGGTTTATTGATACTAAAATTTACATAAAAAGGGGTTTTGTCTCCATAGGGATTAGGTTTTCGTAAATATGAGAAAGGAAAGGTTTCCATTATTATAAAGTCCAAATTTCAAACTATAAAAGATTGACCTTTTAAATTGCTTTCTTTAAACTTTCACGTATTAATAGAAGGATATTTATTAGAGATAATTATTAGAGAATTAATTGGAAATTAGTGGTTAAGTATGAAAGAATAATTAAAGGACTCAATGGTAATTGAAGGGAATAGAAAGGAATAATCATTTTAAAGGTAAATAAGTGATAATCACTATATATATATATTTAGAATTATCATTTTAAAGGTAATAAGAAAACACAATATTCTTTCTTCCTTTCCTTTCCCTTGTCATCATAGCAAAGAAATTCAAGATTTTCCACCTTAAACTTTACATGAGTAATCTTCTTCAATCTCATTCTTTTAGTAAAGCATGTAGAAAGTGAATTCAGTCTCAATCTCATTCCTACTTCTCCCATTGGCCGAACAACCCATTCTTCTACATCCAATTCTATTTATATCAACTCGAGCTGCATGCATCAAACCAAAATGAAGCTATTAGGGAATTAAGCTTTAATTAGCATGTGTGTCCTTATTTTACAAAATTCTAAGTTCACAACTAAAATAGAGTTACTTTATAAAAAACTAAAATGAAGTTATTGGGTGAAACCAAGGAGCACGACAAACTAGAAGATTTGAGGAACAAGATCAAAGTTAAAAGCTTGAAGCTTGGGGTTCTTAGCATCAAGTTCATCTACATTAAGGTGGATTTTCCTTAGGACCCAGCCTAAGTAGCTTGTAGATTGAATTTATGCCCTAGAGATTATGTACTGGTCAATTGATTGATCGCTATGGTGAATCGATCGATGCAATTTTTTTTATCAATTAGCCTAATGGTTAGAAACTCCATCCTTAAAGTGGATAAGTAGGATGACTGAGATTTCAATCCTAACCCTCTGTCTATATATTATAATGACCCATAAACTGAACTTGCTCATGAGACCCATGCAGTTGTTGATTTCAATATCACACTATCCTAAAAATTTTCATTTTTAATTGTGCTTAGTTTCAAATCTTGTCTAATGTACTATTTTCATCCAAAAAATCAATTCTTTTCTAAATCACAAGCAAACAAAAGCCTAAATTTTTAAGTCAAAATTTCCCAAGTTTAAAGATATAACTAAATTTCCAAATTTGTCAAAAAAAAAAAAAACCCAAATGTGTAAAAAAAAAACACTAAATTTTTAAATAGTTAGTCATCAAGTAAAGAAGGTTACATATGGTCCAAACATTTTAGGGTGGTACGACACCAACCCTCATCAATTTACCATACAACGCCTATAACCTTAAGTGAGGGGAATCCCACTTCACTAACTGAGGCGAATTGAAAAAGTGTTTAGAATTGGAAAACTCCACATATAAACCAAACTTTCATGTGATTTTTGTTCACGAGCGCCTCTTAATGAACTATCAGAGAATCATAAGGGAATATGAATATGAGATTTTGCCCACCATTTATGCTTGTGGGAATGAAGATGAAACAATCATCATGTCTTGAGAGATTACACATGTGCAACATAAATTTGGATGCTGGTGACTTAATCACATTACTAATATTATCTTTGAATTGTAGGGCACCAAATTTTCTTTTATATGGAAGGAATGAATAATAAGGAAAGACAAACAATTTCCATGGGCGTGTGTTAGAATTTGTAGACGTGGTGAAACAAGGATATTTATGAGGAAGATTTTCTATATCTGTTTTAAAAAAAATTTGTTTATATTTACTCTTAATTCTCCTTGCCATTTTTTTTTTCAACAACAAAGGAAACTTATATGTTAAATAAGGGGGCATAAGGAATGCCAAAAAAAATACAATAAGGCTCCAATTAAAGGCACTTTAGCAAACCTCTGAAACATCAATACTTAAAGAGCAAAACTATGCATGCTCACAATTACAAATCACACCTAAAACTAGATACAATACAATTCTCCTTGCCTATTAGTCTATCTTTTAAACAAAAAAGAATAATCCATTTAACTTGTGGTTAAATGAAAATAGATTGTGATATTAATTTTTACACATTAATAGTATATAAGAAAAGAAATATTTTAAATTTTTTATACATATATAAAATCAAATTGTAATACTCGCCTTAAATATATATCTTAATTTCTAGATCTATAAAACATCAAAATAGTCTTCAAAAATTTCTATATAAAATCAAATTAATAATAATAATAATAATACCCAGATATCGTCATTTTACTGAGGCGCATTTGCACTGTTAACAATCGAGAAATACAAAAAGAGAAAACAAAGTAGGCAACTTGAACTTCATAAATAATGTTTTTGTCCAAAAAAAATATTCCAATGGCAAACTAAAAGTTACAAGCAAATATATAATAAACTTTAATGGACTAGATTAGTACTTAGAAACTTAAAGGACTTGATCGTTTTTGCCCAATAACTTATTATCTAACCCATACTTAAACTCACGATGCAACAACAAGAAACATCGAAAGTTTGGAAAAAAAACATAATTGATAATAAAACATTTTATTCTAAAACTACCCATCAAGCTAAAGTTTATTACGCTTTAACCTTGTTACAAAATTAACCATGTAAAATCAAACCAACTAATAGCATTGACAACAAAGAGGAGCATCAACTAGCAGCCAAAAAAGACAATCCATTAGAGAGTAGAGCTAAAATAAAACCAGTCCAATTCAAACCAATCGAACAAATCCAAACTACACAAAATCAAACCAAATTGTATCATTCTAAACCGATGAACCAAGTTAAACAAAATCAATTCAATCCAAACAAACATAAAGAGGAGTCAAACCAATATAGAGAAAAACAATGGAATATTACAACCAATCAAAAGAATCAACAGAGAGATGCTCAATCAAATCAGAGAAGATCAACCAAATTAATGAAAAAGTCATTAGAGAGAAGTTAATTTGGTGTCCCTACAAATTTAGTGCCCTGTGTCACCACTCCTTCCAATCACCCTCTCTGCATGTCTTCAAGAATTTCAACGTACTCCTCTTTTTCTTCCTCTTGTTTTGCACTTTTATCCTCAATAGTTGAACAGCCCTCCAAATCATTCTTCTCAATTTGTTTTGGAAACGACTCTTTCATTTTTATCTCCTTCTCCATGATTGTATAAATATTAGAAACTGTTTTTCTCCCCTTCTTTGGAACCTTCGATGTTGAACCTATAACAACCTGCAGGAAAAAAGTTTCATGTTATTAATGTTTGAAACATATAGTTATTAATGTTTAATCACGTGTAATACTTACATCGCATTGCGCAGAAGGTTCAGCCAACTTTCTCTTGTTGTTGTTAGATTTTTGTGGAGCTTCGTATAGAATGAAGTTACTAACTTCAGGTTTTGAGCGAAATTTGTTCTTCGAGGGTATATGTGTAAAATACTGCATAAAACCATTTACAAAATGTTATTTAATTATCATGAAATATCGATTTACTGAAGATATATGAAAAATGCTAATTTGTCACTTCACCGTGGAAATTAAATAATAAAATATTCATATCCTTACCGTATCACGAGTTTGTTTATCAATCCGTTGACTCACTTCAATTCTCCAATTCTCAGCTCTTTCTTCCAGAGAAAATCTCCGAACTTCGAGCGGAGTAACAACCACCTCTTTCTTATGAGGACAGTTTGCAAGTATCTGTTTCAAAAAATATAATTATCACTTAGAATGTAGATAAAATATAAAATTGATTTTACTATTAAATAATTTAGATAACTTTAAAAGTAACATAAAATACTTGTATAAAAATAAAATAAAAGAATAACTGTAATATATTGTGTTTGCTTAAAACTGATTTCTTCAAACACTAATAATAATAGATTTTCATTTTCAATATAAAAATAATTTTTTAACAAAATACTTCTAATAAAAACTTATACACTAAAATAACCAAATCATGAAATATATAAATTTTTTCAATTATAATATTAAAAAAGCCGACTCCTGGAGTCATTCATACCCTTTGACTATCAATAGGATTATTTTTACAAAATTCTGGAAGTTCGAATGGAACCGATATTTCTCCAATCTTCACGTTTTTTGGTTGTCTCCCTCTTTTCTTCTCCACCACCTGTAAATGCAATACCATCATATTTATTATACAAGTCATATGCCACATATTATAAGTATAATTTTATGGCATAAGGATGAAAATTTTTTACTAAAAATTTACCCACAATATATAGTTTGATAGATCTAGTTAATTGGTTAAACAACATACAACATATTATAATCAACACACCCAAAAATTAAACCACAAGAAAAAATATGTCAAAAAAAAAAAAAACCACAAGAAAAAATTTATAATTTTGAGTTAGTAGTTAGTTACTTTGTTTGCGCCTCCCTCCTCAAATAAAACTATTGCCAAGGAATGCTCTGGATCTTTACCCACTTCTAGGGCTTTAAGTTCATCGGCGTATATCTGGTAACAAGAGAAATGAAATGTTAATTGGTTGATTCTCTGTCAAAAATGAAATACAAGAAGAAAAAAAATTATATGACCAATTGTATCTGGTTTAAATTTAAGACGAAATACATTTAACTTTTTGAATTTATTTTTATTTATATCTCATTTCAGATAAATTTGAATCTCATTGATACAGACTATGACTTAAATATAACCCTACGGTAATTTATATGACCAATTGTATCTGAACTAAATTTAAGATGATCATTTGACTTTTTAAATTTATTTTTGTTTATATCTCATTTTGGATAAATTTAAATCTCATTGATACATAATATGACTTAGAAATTCACAAATGAAATAGAACCCTACAAGAATTACTGATGGACAATGATGACTTAGAAATTCACAAATGAAATAAAACCCTATGGTAATTACTTACGCCAATCTGCTCTATGATTGAAGAATCTAGTTCTTCAGCCAGTGTCATGTAGTTCAAAGGCTGAACCACCAATGCTTGTTTCTCTGCATCAAAATATACGTTAGAATTTTGCCCCTCCATGCTAGAATAAAGAGTTAGAGTTAGACAGAGAGAGTTATTAGACAAAAGAGATAGGTAAAGAGAGTTTATAGTTTTATATAAGTTTCATATAAACATGTTGTATATATAGGCAAAAGAAAAGGTTTTCATATGTTTTTTTTCAAGGGGAGGAGAGCAAGGATTTTTTTTTCGGTTACACGAGTCAACATTTTTATTTTACTACTTTTTGTTTTATTGACTTCTTTTTTTTATAAATTTAGTTACATTTTTGGAATTTAGTAATTAAATTATTTCTAGATTTATATGACAATTAATAGGTTTTTTTTCTTCTTCTTTTTATATCTATAGCCATTAGTTACTTTGAAACATTGCAATGCAATAGTGTGCTTTCGCAAATAATAAATTATTTTATTAGGAAAAATAATTAAGAAATTATTTATGTGTTTCCTATTTGATTTATTTAATATTAATGGTACAAAGTTCAATTTTTTTCACTTTATTAGGTACAAAGTTCAAAATTTCTCAGAGACAATTGTACAATTTTGCTATAAACATTAGTGTCACTTTATTAAAACAGATGTTCCCATTCGTCAAATTTTTTAAAATCTAACTTTTTATTTTCTCTTTTGATCCGCTTACACCCCTAGAAAATGATATTCCAATTAATTCATTTGAGCCAATCTACTAATATATAGTTGGTTATATGTTTTTATAGAAATTGGCTATTGGTTATTTATATATTAAGCAAATAATAATGTTTTTTGAAACATAAAATATTATAATCTTAATTAGTAGATATATTTTTTGATTAAATTTATTTAGTATATTTTTTTTGTAATAAGTGAAGAAGAAGATCACACATGAAGATTTCTCTTGTTACTTGCAGCACACGATACCAAGTGACAAGAAGCATAAAACCTTCTAACTAGTCACTATAAGCTTAATTAGCTCACACTTAGTTAATAATGAATGTGAGCATGCCATGTCACCACTTGCCAGCTAAGCATTGTTAGTTAGAGTTAGTTACAAGTTAGTTAGGGTTTGTTAGGAAGTTGATTAGAATTTAGCTTATTATATAAGCTCATGCATAACTGTAATAATTGATTCTATCACTTTCTCTATCAAATATTTTTCAGTTTTCTCTAAACCTTAGTTACCATTTCCATGGATTCTATCGTTTTCTTCTTGTATATTGACATCTTCAAGATGGTATCAGAGCCTGGTTTAAATGATAGTTTTGATTTAGTTCGTTCCCAAATTCTCTTGATGGATCCTTTACCTCCACTGAACAAGATTTTCTCCCATGTCATTCAATATGAACGACAATTTGCTGCATTGAGTGGTAATTCTGAGTTAGATAAGAGTGAAGCTTTGATTAATGTCACAGACTCTAGAAAATTCAAGATTGTGGCAAAACTTCCAACAATTCAGGTTACCCTAATGCCAATAAATCTAATAGACAATGCAGTTACTATGGAAAGGGTAATCATACAGTGCAGAATTGTATTAAAAAGCATGGATTTCCACCTAATTTTGGGAAGAATGCCCAGGCCAACCAAGCCAATGCTGAGGATCCACTTGAATTTGATGAGACTAAGAGTTTCAAGGGCAATGAGTCTTATGGTTTAACCAAGGATCAATATGAGAAATTTGTCCATATGCTGCAAGTTATGTAGGCTGGCCCTAGCACATCTACTACTAATGCAGCTCAGGTGAATGTTGTTCAACATCACCATTCAGGTATTGCATATTCCTTTAGCAATTCCACTCATGGTTCTTGTATTATAGACTCAGGAGCTAGTGATCACATATGCTCTAGTCTCAGTTGTTTTGATAAGTATTATGCTATTACTCCTATTCAGGTAAAAATGACCAATGGTACTATATCATATGCTAAGTTTTCTGGTACTGTAAAATTGTTTGATGATCTCATTGTGCACAATGTGCTACTTGTGCCTGAGTTTTCACTCACCCTTATTTATGTACCTAGATTAACTCAACAGTCAAATTGCAATGTAGTTTTTGATGTTGTGCATTGCTTCATACATGAAAAGAGGAACTTGAGGATGATTGGTTCAGGTGAATTGATTGAAGGATTGTACTACATCACCACGAAAGCCAAGACAACTCTTTTCTCCACTCCTGCAGCCAACACCATTCACACTACCTTTCATAGTTCTTCAAATTTTCATATCTCTAGTTTAGCTTTATGGCACTTTAGATTAGGACATTTATCCAATTCTAGATTACTTTTAATGAAACAACAATTCCTTTTGTAAATGTTGATCATTCTTCTGTATGTGATATTTGCCATTTGGCTAGACTCAAAAAGTTATTATATAAGCTCATGCATAACTGTAATAATTGATTCTATCACTTTCTCTATCAAATATTTTTCAGTTTTCTCTGAACCTTAGTTACCATTTCCATGGATTCTATCGTTTTCTTCTTGTATATTGACATCTTCAAGATGGTATCAGAGCCTGGTTTAAATGATAGTTTTGATTTAGTTCGTTCCCAAATTCTCTTGATGGATCCTTTACCTCCACTGAACAAGATTTTCTCCCATGTCATTCAATATGAACGACAATTTGCTGCATTGAGTGGTAATTCTGAGTTAGATAAGAGTGAAGCTTTGATTAATGTCACAGACTCTAGAAAATTCAAGATTGTGGCAAGACTTCCAACAATTCAGGTTACCCTAATGCCAATAAATCTAATAGACAATGCAGTTACTATGGAAAGGGTAATCATACAGTGCAGAATTGTATTAAAAAGCATGGATTTCCACCTAATTTTGGGAAGAATGCCCAGGCCAACCAAGCCAATGCTGAGGATCCACTTGAATATGATGAGACTAAGAGTTTCAAGGGCAATGAGTCTTATGGTTTAACCAAGGATCAATATGAGAAATTTGTCCATATGCTGCAAGTTATGCAGGCTGGCCCTAGCACATCTACTACTAATGCAGCTCAGGTGAATGTTGTTCAACATCACCATTCAGGTATTGCATATTCCTTGAGCAATTCCACTCATGGTTCTTGTATTATAGACTCAGGAGCTAGTGATCACATATGCTCTAGTCTCAGTTGTTTTGATAAGTATTATGCTATTACTCCTATTCAGGTAAAAATGACCAATGGTACTATATCATATGCTAAGTTTTCTGGTACTGTAAAATTGTTTGATGATCTCATTGTGCACAATGTGCTACTTGTGCCTGAGTTTTCACTCAACCTTATTTCTGTACCTAGATTAACTCAACAGTCAAATTGCAATGTAGTTTTTGATGTTGTGCATTGCTTCATACATGAAAAGAGGAACTTGAGGATGATTGGTTCAGGTGAATTGATTGAAGGATTGTACTACATCACCACCAAAGCCAAGACAACTCTTTTCTCCACTCCTGCAGCCAACACCATTCACACTACCTTTCATAGTTCTTCAAATTTTCATATCTCTAGTTTAGCTTTATGGCACTTTAGATTAGGACATTTATCCAATTCTAGATTACTTTTAATGAAACAACAATTCCCTTTTGTAAATGTTGATCATTCTTCTGTATGTGATATTTGCCATTTGGCTAGACTCAAAAAGTTACCATACAAATTGAGTGTAAATAAAGCTACTGCTTGTGGTGAATTAATCCACTTTGATATTTGGGGACCAAATGCCATTCAATCTATTCATGGTCATAGATATTTTCTTACTGCCATTGATGATTTTAGTCGTTTTACTTGGGTCATTTTACTCAAAAACAAGTCTGAAGTCAGTCATTTGTTCAACAATTCATACATATGTTTGAAGTTCAATTTAATGTTGTTGTTAAAAGAGTTAGGACTGACAATGGTCCTGAATTTCTTATCCCTCAATTTTATGCTTCCAAAGGTATCATTCATGAAAATAGCTGTGTTAAAACTCCCCAACAGAATGAGAGAGTAGAAAGGAAACACCAACACTTGTTGAATGTTGGCAGATCCCTTTTATTCCAGTCAAAGTTACCCAAACATTTTTGGTCTTATGCAGTTGTTCATGCAGCATTTCTTATCAATAGAGTGGTCACCTCTCTCCTTGAGTCTAGATCACCCTATCAATTAATTTATAATTCTATACCAAATTTACAAGATCTTAAGGTTTTTGGCTCCCTCTGTTATGCCTCCACTTTGACTGTACACAGAACTAAACTTGATCCTAGAGCTAGAAAATGCATTTTCCTAGGTTATAAGTCAAGCATGAAGGGATCTGTTCTTTTTTATCTAAATGATATGAAGATTTTCATTTATAGAAATGTTGTCTATTATGATCACATTTTACCATATCAAAATTCTTCCACATATGTCCCATGGCACTATCATACTATTAAGCCTGTTCAACCTACTTCATCTTCTCCTCCACATATTCAAATATCACCTGTTATTGATCTTGACTCTAACATTCCTCCATCTCCTATGCCAGACACCTCCACTCCTACTCCACCATTGGAAGTTACAGAGAATACTCTTCATGATAATCCCACATGTGAGCCAGCTGATACTACCTCTACACCTAGACCTCTTACTCAACCTGTCCCTGTAACCAGAAAATCCACAAGACCTTCTAAGCCTCCTTCACATCTCTTGGACTATGTGTGCAATCTTACATCAACTCCACCTGAAGCATCATCTCCAGGTACACTCTATCCTTTAAATGACTATCACTCTTATAAGAACTTGTCTCCATCTCTCAGCAAGTATGCCATGTCTGTCACTCTTGATATTGAACCCAGAAGTTACAAGGAAGCCAGTCAACACAAGTGTTGGCAAGAGGCCATGAATGCAAAACTGCAGGCTCTACATCAAAATACTACATGGATCTATGTGGATTTGCCTGTCAATGTTAAACCTACAGGCAATAAATGGGTCTACAAGGTAAAGCATAAGGTAGATGGTTCTATTGAGAGTTATAAGGCAAGATTAGTAGCCAAGGGATACAACCAAATAGAAGGCTTGGACTTCTTTGATAGATTCTCTCCTGTTGCCAAAATCACTACAGTCAAGACTTTAATTGCCTTGGCCTTAATCAAGTCATGGCATCTCCATCAAATGGATGTTAATAATGCCTTTCTTCATGGAGATTTACAAGAGAATGTTTACATGACTGTGCCTCCAGGTGTTACCTCCCCTAAGCCAAACCAAGTGTGTAAGCTTCCTAAGTCTCTCTATGGCTTGAAACAGGCCAGTAGAAAGTGGTATGAAAAGCTTACAGGAATACTTCTAAGCCAAGGCTACAAACAATCCAATTCTGACTATTCTCTGTTTACCTTAAGTCAAAATGGTTCTTTCACAGCTCTCTTGGTTTATGTTGATGACATTATACTGGCAGGGGACTCACTTGAAAAATTTGACTGAATTAAGAAGGTAATGAATGAAGAATTCACGATCAAAGATTTGGGCAAGTTGAAATATTTCCTTGGCATAGAGGTAGCACATTCCAAGTCAGGAATCTCTATTTGCCAAAGAAAATATTGCTTGGATTTGTTCACAGATACTGGTCTCCTAGGATCTAAACCCATCTCCACACCCCTAGATTCTTCAGTTAAGCTTCATCAGGATACCTCTGCAGCTTATGAAGATATTCAAGGTTATAGGAGACTAGTGGGAAAATTGTTATACCTTACAACTACTAGGCCTGACATTGCCTTTGTCACTCAGCAGCTCAGCCAATTTCTTTCCTCTCCTACCACAACTCACTATGACACTGCATGTAGAGTAGTGAGGTGTCTTAAAGGTTCCCCAGGTCGAGGCCTGTTTTTTCCCAGAACTTCTACCATTCAATTATTAGGATTTGCTGATGCTGACTGGGCCAATTGTGTTGATACTAGAAGATCAACATCAGGGTATTGCTTTTTCCTTGGTTCCTCTTTGATCTCTTGGAGGGCAAAGAAACAAACCACTGTATCTAGGAGCTCTTCAGAAGCTGAGTATCTTTCCTTGTCTTTTGCTGCATGTGAACTCCAATGGTTGATCTACTTGTTATAGGATCTTCATGTCACCAGCATCAAACTTGTAGTGCTCTACTGTGACAATCAAAGTGCAGTCCATATTGCTTCCAATCCTGTCTTCCATGAACGCACCAAACACTTGGAGATTAACTGTCATTTTGTTCGAGACAAGGTCCAACAGGGCACATCCAAATTATTACCTATTTCCACCAAGTCTCAGCTAGAAGATTTCTTCACCAAAGCCTTGCCTCCCAAGACTTTCAATTCTTTCATCTCCAAGCTTAGTATGATAAACATTTATCTCACACTCCAGCTTGTGGGAGGGTAATAAGTGAAGAAGAAGATCACACATGAAGATTTCTCTTGTTACTTGCAGCACACAATACAAAGTGACAAGAAGCATCAAACCTTCTAACTAGTCACTCTAAGCTTAGTTAGCTCACACTTAGTTAATAATGAATGTGAGCATGCCATGTCACCACTTGCCAGCTAAGCATTGTTAGTTAGAGTTAGTTACAAGTTAGTAAGGGTTTGTTAGGAAGTTGATTAGAATTTAGCTTATTTAATAAGCTCATGCAAGCTCATGCATAACTGTAATAATTGATTCTATCACTTTCTCTATCAAATATTTTTAAGTTTTCTCTGAACCTTAGTTACCATTTCCATGGATTCTATCGTTTTCTTCTTGTATATTGCCATCTTCAAGATTTTGCAAGTTCTTAATTACTCGTCAAAAAGAATAAGATAAATATATTTTTATTTAGTAATTAAATCAATGACATAAATTCCGTAAAAAACAAATGACATAAATGCTTTTTTAATTTATATAATTGGTATCAACATAATATTTTCTTTAATAAAAATATTGCATATATATTGGATATTTCTTGTCACTAGTCAAACAATATCTGGTCAAGAATTCAAACGATGGTGTATTAAATAATATACTTTTGACATTTTGAATCAAATTCGTACATTGAAATAATTTTTTTTGGACATTCCCATAACTTAGTAAAATATTATATGTAATATATAAAAATTGAAATTCTTATGCTTCTGTTTATTTACTTTAATGTGAAGTTCTAATATTAAGCTACTTATAAAAAAAAAATATAAAATCATAAGTCTTGTGTTTATAAAATTCAAACAGACAGAAGCCATGCATTTGTGGCCCGGCCCGTACCACAAGCTCATTGCACATGGTGTGATTGGAAAATTCTAATTGGGCACAACCCCAACACATACTCCCTAGGTCTATTATTATAAGCAAATTTGACTTTTTTGATATATTGAAAAAGTGATGTATTTGGTTCATAATATAGACCAAATACATCACTTTTTCAATGTATCAAAAAAGTTAAATTTGCTTATAATAATTGTCGGAGGGAGTATACATTTAGGCACACACACATGATTTTAAAAAATATAAAGTTAAAAGAAATCATTAATAGCTATTGATGTGACTATTTTATTTAACTTTTATTTTTTCTTAAGTATGTATGTGTGCCCAAATGAATTTTTCTTAGGTTTGTGCCTATCTAAGAATTCCTCGGTGTGATTTGCATTTTTCCTGTAACTTAAATAATCAACATAAATTTGTGAAAGAAAAAAAAACATAAATTGCTCGCTAGTATTGTTGGAGGTAATTGCAATGTAAGTCTTACATTGTAGTGAATGGTGGGGGAGTTCAATGCTATATATATAGATCTTAATTTTCTTCTTTTAACACACCAAACAGTAACACTTATAAATACTTTAAGTTTATATTTGTATTTCGAAAGTCCGAAACATTAGTCCCGATAAACCTCAATTTAGAGCTTTCTCTCTAGCAACAACACCTACTACTTCAACCAGGTCTACCACAATTAGATTTTGCGTAATAACTTTTTTATATACAATTAATAACCTTTTGTTATATTTTGAGTCAGGGGCGGTGCCAGGTAGTGCTCAGGGGGTTCAATATGTTTTTAATTTTGAACCCCCTCAAATATTTGCACCAATATGTTAAAGCAAAACACAATGTTACTTCAAGTGTGTGGTCCAACTATAAAGCCCGGCTAAAATTACATGGTCCTTTAAGTGAAAAATAAGTCTTTTCAGTTTTACGTTTCTTATAAATTAATCCTTTAAATTTTACATTTATAATAGATAGGATAGGTCCGCAAAAAATAGGATCTAATTAAATGTTATAAATTACAAATTTAAAAGATCTATTTGTTACAAATTAAAAACTTAAAGGATCTATTTGGTATTTAAAAAACTTAAAAAAATTATTTGTAACTTAAAAAACTTAAGGGATCTATCTAACAATATAATTTATAGTTAAATAAATTTTTCGTCTATAAAAATATATTGAATTTTTATTTTATACCTTAAAAAATAAATACAACTTGTTTTCGTCCTCACAATTTTTTTTGCATTGTTTTTTATTCCTAATGATCAATTTATATTCATGTTAATATCAAATTTATCACTCTTTTATATTCATTAATTATATCAAACCTATGTATTTTCATATTATGTTAAAAAATGTAAACTGCATGTTGAATTCATGTTTATTAAGGACAAAAGCGAAAAAGAACATTTTAGAATGATAAAAACATTCTGTTTTTATTTTTAGAGACTAAAATTTTTGAACCCTGTAACTTAGGTTGTTGGCAACGCTACTGGGTGCAGTTTTAATAGGGATGTTTTTATTTAACTTATTTAAGCTACCTCTCTTACTTTTTTTAAAAAATAAATATAAATTTGACAAACAAAATAAAAAGAAATAAACAATATAAAGAATGAGTTTGTTCTCTAATTCTATGTATAAAAAATAAAATTTGAATTGGAGAAAAAAATTACCTTATATGCCTTAGAGATTTTCCTATATAAAAAACTAGGCACGATGAAACGATAATGAAAATTTCATACTTATATAACATGGTAAAAAAGAAGGCAAAATTAAATTTTTAGTCCTTTTAATTTAACTTTAGGTAACACTTTAGTCTTTTTTTTTTACAACATTTTAGTCCTTTTAGGTCCTTCATCCAAGCTTAATTTATGATTTTTCAAGGTGCAAATCTATAATTTTTTTTATGGCATAGATATATTTATGATTGAAAAAGAACAAAGAAATATAATAATAAATTTGAAGCTTGAAATTAATATCAAAATATGAAAAAATGACTAAAATGTTATTTAAAAGGATAAAAGACTAAAAATATAACTTTGGCTAAAAAAAATCATAAAGAAAAGCTTATATATTTATCTTTTGTCCATGTGTTTTTCAACAAACCTAGAAAAGACTAACTATTTAGCTTTTCAAGTTATTTTAAAGAAGCCGACCCTAGTTTTTCGTGATTTCGGCATCTGAGTATAGCGTTGTGTTGTTCATCGTCTTGTGTTGTGCTATTTGATTTTTCGTATTATTGTGGTGTTCATTTGATTTTTATTGAAAGATCAACTTCAGTCAACTACAAATTCAGGATGGATCAAAATGTTCATCTCAAAGACACTGAAAAGCATACAAACACCCATCTCCCTGACAACCACATCATACATGGCATTAACCAATTTCCTTAGGACCTAGCCTAAGCAGTTTGTAGATTGAATATATGCCCTAGAGATTATGTATATATTGGTCAATTGATTGACCGCTATGGTGAATCGATCGATGAATTTTTTATTTTTTTTTATCAATGAACCTAATAGTTAGAAACTCCACCCTTAAAGGTGGATAAGTACAATGACTGTGGTTCCAACCCCGACCCCCTGCATATATATTGTAATGACCCATCAAATGAACTTGCTCATGAGACCGATGCAGTTGTTGATTTCAATATCACACTACCCTAAAAATTTTCATTCTTAATTGTGTTTAGTTTCAAATCTTGTCTAATGTACTATTTTCATCCAAAAAATCAATTCTTTTCTAAATTACAAGCAAACAAAAGCCTAAATTTCTAAGTCAAAATTTCGCAAGTTTGAAAATATAACTAAATTCCCAAATTTGTCAAAAATAAAATAAAATTCTCAAATGTGTAAAAAAAACACTAAATTTCTAAATAGTTAGCCATCAAGTAACGAAGGATACATATGGTCCAAACTTTTTAGGATGGTACGACACCAACACTCATCAATTTACCATGCAACGCCTATAACCTTAATTCTCCATTTGGTTGGAGGGAAAGAAAGAGGAAGGAAAGAAAATTGCGGAAACCAATGCATGTATTTGGACTAACATTAATCCAAATACATGCATTGGTTTCCGCAATTTTCTTTCCTTCCACTTTCTTTCTCTCCAACCAAACAGAGCCTGGCGGGGAATCCCACTTGACAAACTGGCAAATCGAAAAAGTTTTTAAAATTTGAAAACTCCTCATATAATCCAAACCTTCATGTGATTTTTGTTCACGAGCGCCTCTTAATGAACTATCAGAGAATCATAAGGGAAAGTGAAATTTTGCCCACCATTCATCCTTGTGGGAATGAAGATGAAACAATCATGATGTCTTGAGAGATTACACATGTGCAACTCAAATTTGGATCAGGCTGGTGACTTAAATCACATTACTAATATTATCTTTGAATTGTAGGGCACCAAATTTTCTTTTATATGGAAGGAATGAATAATAAGGATAGAAAAACAATTTCCATGGCCGTGCGGTGAAACAAGGGTATTTATATGAGGAAGATTTTCTATATCTGTTTTAAAAAGTTTTTGTTTATATTTAGTTATTTACTCTTAATTCTCCTTGCCATTTTTTTCTGCAACAACAAAGAAAACTTATATGTTAAATAAAGGGGCATAAGGAATACCAAAAAAATACAATAAGGGTCCAATTAAGGCACTTTAGCAGACCTCTGAAATATCAAATACTCAAAGAACAAAACAATGCATGCTCACAATTACAAATAACACCTAAAACTAGATACAATACAATTCTCCTTGCCTATTAGTCTATCTTTTAAACAAAAAAGAATAATCCATTTAACTTGTGGTTAAATGAAAATAGTTTGTGATATTAATTTTTACACATTAATAGTATGTAAGAAAAGAAATATTTGAAATTTTTTATACATATATAAAATCAAATTGTAATACTCCCCTTAAATATATTACTTAATTTCTAAATCTATAGAACATCAAAATAGTCTTCAAGAATTTCTATATAAAATCAAAATAATAATAATAATAATAATACCCTTTAAGATATCGTCATTTTACGGAGGCGCATTTGCAGTGTTAACAATAGAGAAATACAAAACGAGAAAACAAAGTAGGCAACTTGAACTTCATAAATAATTTTTTTGTCCAAAAAAAAAATTCCAATGACAAACTAAAAGTTACAAAGCAAATATATAATAAAATTAATGGACTAGATTAGTACTTAGAAACTTAAAGGACCTGATCGTTTTTGCCCAATAACTTATTATCTAACACATACTTAAACTCACGATGCAACAACAAAAAACATCGAAAGTTTGGAAATAAAACATAATTGATAATAAAACATTTTATTCTAAAACTACCCATCAAGCTAAAGTTTATTACGCTTTAATCTTGTTACAAAATTAACCATGTAAAACCAAACCAACTAATAGCATTGACAACAAAGAGGAGCATCAACTAGCAGCCAAAAAAGACAAACCATTAGATAGTAGAGCTAAAATCAAACCGGTCCAATTCAAACCAATCGAACAAATCCAAACAACACCAAATCAAACCAAATTGTATCAATCTAAACTGCTAAACCAAGTTAAACAAAACCAATTCAATCCAAACAAACATAAAGAGGAGTCAAACCAATATAGAGAAAAACAATGGAATATTACAACCAATCGAAAGAATCAACATAGAGATGCTCAATTAAATCAGAGAAGATCAACCAAATTAATGAAAATGTCATTAGAGAGAAGTTAATTTGGTGTCCCTAAAAATTTAGTGCCGTGTCACCACTCCTTGCAATCACCCTCTGGAACCCCTGCATGTCTTCAAGAATTTCAATGTACTCCTCATTTTCTTCCTCTTGTTTTGGACTTTTATCCTCAATAGTTGAACAACCCTCCAAATCATTCTTCTCAATTTGTTTTGGAAACGACTCTTTCATTTTTATCTCCTTCTCCATGATTGTATGAATATTAGAAACTATTTTTCTCCCCTTCTTTGGAACCTTCGATGTTGAACCTATAACATCCTGCAGGAAAAAAGTTTCATGTTATTAATGTTTGAAACATATAGTTATTAATGTTTAATCATATGTAATACTTACATCGCATTGCGCAGAAGGTTCAGCCAACTTTCTCTTGTTGTTGTTAGATTTTTGTGGAGCTTCGTATAAAATGAAATTACAAACTTCAGGCTTTGAACGAAATTTGTTCTTCGAGGGTATATGTGTAAAATACTGCATAAAACCATTTACAAAATGTTATTTATCATGAAATATCGATTTACTGAAGATACATGAAAAATGTTAATTTGTCACAATTCACTGTAGAAATTAAATAATAAAATATTCATATCCTTACTGTATCACGAGTTCGTTTATCAATCCGTTGACTCACTTCAATTCTCCAATTTTCAGCTCTTTCTTTCAGAGAAAATCTGCGAACTTCGAGCGGAGTAACAACCACCTCTTTCTTATGAGGACAGTTTGCAAGTATCTGTTTCAAAAAATATAATTATCACTTAGAATGTAGATATAATAGAAAATTGATTTTACTATTAAATAATTTAGATAACTTTAAAAGTAACATAAAATACTTGTATAAAAATAAAATAAAAGAATAACTGTTGATATATTGTGTTTGCTTAAAACTGATTTCTTCAAACACTAATAATAATAGATTCTCATTTTCAATATAAAAATAACTTTTTAACAAAATACTTCTAATAAAAACATATACACTAAAATAACCAAAACATAAAATATATAAATTTTTTCAATTATAATATTAACAAACCGACTCCTGGAGTCATTCATACCCTTTGACTATCAATAGGACTATTTTTACAAAATTCTGAAAGTTCGAATGGAACCAATATTTCTCCAATCTTCACGTTTTTTGGTTGTCTTCCTCGTTTCTTCTCCACCACCTATAAATGCAATACCATCATATTTATTATACAAGTCATATGCCACATATTATAAGTATAATTTTATGGCATAAGGATGAAAAAAATTTACTAAAAATTTACCCACAATATATAGGTTGATAGATCTAGTTAATTGGTTAAACAACATACAACATATTATAATCAACACACCCAAAAATTAAACCACAAGAAACAATTTGTCAAAAAAAAAAAAAAACCACAAGAAAAAATTTACAATTTTGAGTTAGTAGTTAGTTACTTTGTTTGCGTCTCCCTCCTCATATAAAACAATTGCCAAGGAATGCTCTGGATCTTTACCCACTTCTAGTGCTTTAAGTTGATCGACATATATCTGGTAACAAGAGAAATGAAATGTTAATTGGTTGATTTTCTATCCAAAATGAAATACAAGAAAAAAAAATTATACGACCAATTGTATCTGGTTTGAATTTAAGACGAAATACATTTGACTTTTTGAATTTATTTTTGTTTATATGTCATTTTAGATAAATTTGAATCTCATTGAAATAGACTATGACTTAAATATAACCATACGGTAATTTATATGACTGTTCCGGACTGGACTTAGAATTGACTAACCGGCCCAATCCACAAGAGTGTTGAAAACATCCCAATGTCGAGCAGGTTTTCCTTCTGCTCGGCACCACAGCTCAAGCATATCCAGTTTCCCGCTGTCGAGCAAGTCCGTGCTCGCCGCCAACTCCGCACCTGCCAAACGTGCTCCACAAGCCACGTTTCCATCCTAAGCTTATCCGTCTCCCACAGAATACAGGCTAAGCTTGACTAGGGGGAGAGTCTAACGACTTCTCTAGCTTACCACACTATCCCTAGTAGTTATCCTCTTTGGGCTTGCTCTACGCGGCCCAATAGCGATAATTGTTGGCCCCATGCTGGGGGCTTATAAATACTCCTCATCATTGAGGAGCTAGGTATTCAATTCTCACTCTCTACCTCTTCTCTTGTACTTGTGCTGACTTAAGCATCGGAGTGTCTGCAGGTACAACCCCCCCTCCGTTTTCAAAGCAACTATCAACACCGCACGTGACTAGCAGCTGGCCATTGATCGAACGTCCGTTCCAGGTACGATCATTGGCGACTTCACTGGGGACGTGAGTTTTCCCCCTTTCAAACCTCGAAAGAAAAACCATCTAGCAAGTTTCAACCATGGCCACTGGTAGCACACCTCCGCCTCAGAACGACGAAACTACTCCTCAGTTCTTCGACGCCGACGGACGACGACGTCGTCAACACCAACGACGACGATCTCCAGGCCAACGCCGCCGTCGATTTCGAAGCTGACGAAAGTGACGGACAGGAAAGGTCTCCGTTCACCGAAGACGAAGACTAAGTCGTTGAAGTTCCGGCCCCGAACACCGGAAAATCAAACTCATCTGGAAAAGCCCCCACGGCTGACAAAGTCACTGAAAGCCCAGGGCAACAAGTCCTTACGATATTAGCAGCAGACTTCAAGGCGCTGGTTGATTCACTCAGAGAACACAAAGACCTAATCCGCGAGCAGAACCGCCGATTAGAGTCCCTTGAGAAACAGGCTCGTCCTTCCCGCCACGGCGCCGAGGACCCGAACCGCCGCCAGCCGGCACAGAAGAAAAGAGGACGAACCCCTCCCCGCGAGGATCGTCCCGTCCAGACTAGCAAGAGAGGAAAGGGAATCGTAATCCGCGAACCTTCTTCTCCCCGCAAAACGCGGCCACCAGGCGGAAGTTCCGCAACTACTTCCACTGATCGTGGAAAAAAGCATGTGCATCCTAATCCTCCTCCTCCGCAGCACGACGAGGAGCGCTCCCTGTCTCCTCGGGAATACAACTCCCCTCGCAACCAGCCGAGCTCGAGCGACGAGGACGACAGCCAAGGACCCCTATCTTGGGATATCCTCAACGCTCCTCTCCCTCCAGGCTTAGACAAACCACCCTCTAACCTGGGGAAGTACGACGGGCTGGGGGACCCCGATGACCACATCAGCAATCTCAATGTCCAGCTGAATTATCGTCAGGTCAAGGGACCCATCAAGTGCAGGCTATTCTCAACAACCCTAACCAAGGGAGCGCTTGATTGGTACAAAACCCTTCCCTGAGGATCCATTACATCATGGAAAGAACTGTTTGAACGCTTCAAGAACCACTTCACGGCCTCCCGTCGCCCTCCTAAGTCAGTGGCCACCCTCGAGCACATTGTTCAGGGAGAGCGCGAATCTCTGCACTCCTACCTTGACAGGTTTAACAAGGAAGCTGTTCAGGTCCCCACCACAGACATTATGAAGAAGTATCTGATCGAACGGGGTCTCCGCCGCCCTAGCGAATTTGCTAAGTTCATCGGGATCTCTCCACAGGAGACTCTCAACGACCTCCTCTAGAAGGCGCAGGCCTATATCGAGTACGAAGAAAAGGAAGAAGCTGCAAGCTTCCGCAAGTCCCGAACAGAAGGATCGTCCAGGCATAACCGTGGTCCCCACCGAGCAGGTGGCGACAGAAAGTTCGAAGAACGTCCTCGTGAAAGGAACCGAGGACCCAACAGTCAATTCACCCAGTACACTCCGCTCACCACATCTCGTGAGCAAATTCTATCAACTACTGGCACAGCCCAGTTCAAAGCTTGGGGAGTCAGAGTACCCAAGCCCATGCCGGCCAAGCCCAACGTCGACATGAAAAAATACTGCAAGTACTACAAGACCCATGGTCACATCACCGAAGACTGCGTCCACCTGAAGGACGCCATTGAAATTCTGATTAAAGATGGCCCCTTGAGGAAATACATGAGGAACGATGACGCTCCTCGACGAAATAACCCTCTGGCTCTTAAGCCCGAGGACAAGAATGATGACGGCGCCGCCCCCGGGCAGGTAGCCATGGCCATCTACAAGCCTAAAGATTTCTTCATCTCTAATGAACTCGTTGCCCGACTCAGCAAATGGGAGGACTTCTCCTCCGCCATGGTTATCTCGGGTGGGGGTTTCAATCCCCTCACCATAGGCTTTGTAAAAAGGAAGTTTGACGAGCTGATCTCAACCTCGTCTAATCTGGGCGTCACTCTTGACGTCGGGGAGAAAGGCTCTCTTCCCCTCGCCTTCTATCCGGAAGAGATGCCCGGTGGCTCTCCCAACTCTCAAATTCCCCTTCTCATAAGGGCGCGCATGGTGAATTTCGAGGTGCACCGCATACTGGTCGACGAGGGAAGCTCCTGTGACATAATGTATTCCTCCTTGTTTAAGGTGCTCGGTCTGGAGAAAAAACACTTGGCTCCTTACCTAGGCTCAGACCTGCAGGGCTTCAATGGCTCGACAAGCAAACCTTGGGGTTACGTCGACGTCCTCGTCACTTTCGGTCAGGGAGAAACGGCCAAGCCCGTCAGAGTCAAGTTCCTGGTCATAGATTGCTTCTCCCTCCATCAGTGCATCATCGGCAGAACAGCGTTAGCCGATCTGGTCGCCGTACCTTCCACCATTCACCTCAAAATGAAATACTACACTCAGAATGGTAATGTTGCGACTATCCACGGCGACATCGTCGCGACCAGAAGATGTTTCGATGTCGCGTCCAAAGTTTTGTCGTCAATCGGCAAGACCCTGAGCAAAACCAAGGACACACCAGGTTCGTCGGGGATAGGGAGCGAGGAGAAGCCACAGCCCAACAATGTCAGTGCCATCGACCTGGATGCTCGACTCTCCAAGAAAGAACGAAAAGAGGAGAAGAAGCTTCGAAAAGACAATGAGGAGGACAATGAGGCGAGCAAGAAGAACTACCGCCCCATTCCAGATGGAGAATTCGAAGTCATTCCCCTTGGAGAAGACCCGAGCAAAGGAGTGAAGATCAGTGCGGACCTCCCCAATTTTGTCATGAACTAGCTGAAGACTTGCCTCCGTGAGAACGCGGATCTGTTCGCATGGAGCGCCACTGAGATGCCCGGCCTCGACCCTGAGGTCGCCTGCCACCAGCTCGCCATAGACCCAGCCGCTAAGGCTGTAGTGCAACGTAGGAGAAAACAGTCTCCCGAGAAAGCGGAGGCTGCAGAAAAAAATGTAAAAGACCTCCTAGAGGCAAATTTTATTTCCGAAGCTAGATACTCTACTTGGCTTTCAAACGTTGTACTTGTTAAGAAATCTAATGGAAAATGGCGAATGTGCGTTGACTACACCGATCTTAATAGGGCTTGTCCAAAAGATGCTTATCCCCTGCCTAGTATTGATAAACTTGTAGATAATTCGTCTGGTTTTAAATTATTATCTTTTATGGATGCATACTCAGGTTATAATCAAATACCCATGGCCGAATCGGACAAGGAAAAAACTGCGTTCATGACCTAGTCGGGCAACTATTATTATAACGTAATGCCCTTCGGACTAAAAAACGCAGGTGCTACGTACCAGCGAATGATGAACAAAGTCTTCCGAGCAGAAATTGGCGACATGCTCGAAGTCTATATGGACGACATGATCGTCAAGTTCAAAGAGAAAGTCGACCACACCACTCACCTAAAAAAGGTGTTCAAGCGTGCAAAATGCGATTCAACCCGGAAAAATGCACTTTCGGAGTACGGGGAGGGAAGTTCCTCGGCTTCTATCTTACGGAGAGAGGAATCGAGCAGGCTCTCCAACGCCTAAAGAAAGCTCTGTCCGAACCTCCCGTCCTCTCACATCCTGACGCCGAGGAGGTCCTATACTTATACCTCGCCGTAACTCCCGAGGCTGTAAGTGCCGCACTCATCCAGGAAACAACAGAAAGCCAAAAACCTGTGTACTTCACGAGCAAGGCCTTACAAGGACCCGAGATCAGATACCAACGAATCGAGAAAATCGCTCTCGCGCTTGTCGTAGCTACGAGACGACTAAGACACTACTTTCTTGCTCACACAATCACCGTACGAACAGACCAGCCTATCAAAGCGCTGCTTGGTCGGCCAGACATGGCAGGCAGAATGCTCAAATGGTCCCTCGAATTAGCCGAATTTGACATTCGATACGAAAGTAGGAAAGCACTCAAAGCCCAAGTCCTAGCGGACTTCGTCGCCGAAATGGCCCTTCCAGCGTCCCCAGACGACGAGGCAAACAAATGGACCATTTTTGTCGACGGAGCTTCCAGCGCGTCCGGAGCTGGAGCAGGAATTATCCTCGAAAACGAGACGGGCACCATAATTGAGGTCTCCCTCGCCCTGTCGTTTCCAGCGTCGAACAACCAGGCGGAGTACGAGGCTTTCCTCGCAGGTCTACGGCTCGCCGAAGACGTGGGTGCCAAGGAGGTAAAAATATTCACTGACTCGCAGCTCGTGGTGTCACAAGTACTAGGAGAATATCAAGCTAAAAACGACAATCTGCACGAATACTTAGCCTTGGTGCGTGACAAAGTGGCACGATTCGACTCCTTCGAAGTCAAGCACGTCCCTCGAGGACACAACACCAGAGCGGATATCCTCTCGAAATTGGCAAGCACGAAAAAGAAGGGCGGACACAAATCCGTCATCCAAGAGATACTCCCTCGGCCAAGCATTGAGAAGCTGGCCACGTCGTCATCAAAAGCTGTCTTCGACGTTAATTCAATCCGAGACGGAAAGTCTTGGATGACGCTTTTCTGGCTGTACCTCGCACACGGGCACCTCCCCGGCGACGAAAAAGAGGCAAAAACAATCCAACGAAAAGCTACTTCGTATTGCCTCTTGTACGACCAACTTTACAAAAGAGGGGTGTTTGTCCCTCTTCTCAAATGCATCGACCAAGACGATGTCGACTACATACTGCGCGAGATACACGAAGGCATCAACGGCCATCACCTCGGGGGAAGATCCCTTGCAAGAAAAGCTCTCCGAGCAGGATATTTTTGGCCTACCATGCAGCAAGATGCTAGAGAGCACGTTAAGAAATGCGACAAATGCCAACGACACGCCGACATGGTTTTAGCACCCCCAGAGGAGCTAAAAACGTTGTCCTCGCCTTGGCCCTTTTCGTGGTGGGGCATGGATATCCTCGGGCCATTCACGACGGGACTCCATCGCTGCAAATTTCTAATAGTCGGAGTCGATTATTTCACCAAGTGGGTAGAAGCCGAAGCAATCCCCAACATATCTGCGGAAATGATCTTCCGTTTCTTTAAAAAGAACATCCTAGCTCATTTCGGAATTCCACAGGTGGTTGTCACTGACAACGGCACTCAGTTCACGAACAAAAACTTCCAAGACTTTCTCGCCGCAATTAAAACAAACAACACTTCACTTCCGTGGAACACCCCCAAACCAACGGGCAAGCCGAATCGGCGAACAGGGTAATCCTTCGCGGTCTCAGAAGAAGACTCGACGAGGAGAAAAACAAGTGGGTCGAAGAGCTATGGAGCGTACTCTGGGCCTACCGAACCACTCCGCACTCCACCACCGGAGAAACACCATTTCGGCTAACGTACGGATCCGAAGCCGTCATCCCCGTCGAGATCGAAAACCTCTCTTGGCGAACCACGCAGCCACTGTCGGAGGAGGCAAACGATGAGGCACTTAGAGAAGAGCTCGACCTAGTGGACGAACTCCGAACAGCCGCCTCCCTCCGAGAAGCCGCTCTTAAACAAAGAATTGCTGCTCGACACAACGTTAAGGTCATACGAAGAAACTTCGACGTTGGCAGCCTCGTATTAAGATGAAACAACAAAGACTCCAACCACGGAAAGCTCGCCGCTAATTGGGAAGGCCCATATCGCGTACGAGCAAAAACAGGAACTGGAGCTTACCACCACCAAATGCCCTCAAACTCACAAAAATAACAGCATTTCTAATGTTCCTAAACAAAACATTGACGGAGTTCAAAATAAACAACTCCTTTGAATCTTAAACAACCAAAACCTCTGATAAACAAGGAGCAAAAGAGATGGCGAGACTTACCAGGAAAAAGGAAATGGAACACGAAGGTAGTGGTTGCAAGCTTCAAACTTCTCTTCTCTGAACTCCACAAGTAAAAACGATGATGGAGGAAATGAAATGAGAGTGGAAAAATCGTTCATTTCCTCCCTTATATACTATAGGATCCCCTGTAGACGCGTCTTTTCGACATCAAAAGGCGCCTTTTCATCTGAACCGTCCCCTTGATCCAACCGCTACGAACGAAGCAATCCAACGGTTCTGATTAAGCCCCATGGAAAGTGAAGAGATTCGTGGGCCACGCGCCGCACGCACCTGCTCGGGGAACCACGACATTCATTGCCTACGTTCCCTAGGCCATCATTGCCTCACTTCATAGCTCACACACGTGGCACCATCAGGAGAAAATCCTGTCTCATCAAACGTCACATCGCTTCCCACGCGTTGCCTTTTACGCTCCTCGACTCAATTAGCTCCTCGACGGCGAACAAGATTCACGCTCTCAATGTGCAAAACTACGCAATCTTAAACTCAAAAACTCCCAAGTCTTTGTCGAACACGAACCATTGACGAGCACACTTGGCTGTTGATTGAAAGCTAGATTCTTCTCTTCGACATTCCTGCACTGGACCTTAAGTCATTACTCCTACGCCTAGCAGCAATGACTTGGGGGGCTTCTGTTCCGGACTGGGCCTAGAATTGACTAACAGGCCCAATCCACAAGAGTGTCGAAGACAGCCCAATGTCGAGTAGGTTTTCCTTCTGCTCAGCACCACAGCTCAAGCATATCCAGTTTCCTGCTGTCGAGCACGTCCATGCTCGCCGCCAAGTCCGCACCTGCCAAACGTGCTCCACAAGCCACGTTTCCATCACAAGCTTATCCGTCTCCCGCAGAATACGGGCTAAGCTTGACTAGGGGGAGAGTCTAACGACTTCTCTAGCTTACCACGCTATCCCTAGTAGTTATCCTGCTTGCTCAGCGATAATCGTTGGCCCCACGCTGGGGGCTTATAAATACTCCTCATCATTGAGGAGCCAGGTATTCAATTCTCACTCTCTACCTCTTCTCTTGTACTTGTGCTGACTTAAGCATCGGAGTGTCTGCAGGTACAACCCCCCCTCTGTTTTCAAAGCAACTATCAACACCGCACATAACTAGTAGCTGACCATCGATCGAACGTCCGTTCCAGGTACGATCAATGACCAATTGTATCTTGTCTAAATTTAAAACAAAATAACATTTGAGTTTTTGAATTTATTTTTGTTTATATCTCATTTCAGAAAAATTTAAATCTCATTGATACATACTATGACTTAGAAATTCACAAATGAAATAGAACCCTACAAGAATTAATTATGGACAATGACTTAGAAATTCACAAATGAAATGAAATAAAACCCTATGGTAATTACTTACGCCAATCTGCTCTATGATTGAAGAATCTAGTTCTTCAGCCAGTGTCATGTAGTTCAAAGGCTGAACCACCAATGCTTGTTTCTCTGCATCAAAATATACGTTAGAATTTTGCCCCTCCATGCTAGAATAAAGAGTGAGAGTTAGATAGAGAGAGTTATTAGACAGGAAAAGAGATAGGTAAAGAGAGTTTATAGTTGTACATAAGCTTCATAAACATGTTGTATATATAGGCAAAAGAAAAGGTTTTCATTTATTTTTTTTTCGGTTACACGAGTCAACATTTTTATTTGACTACTTTTTGTTTTATTGACTTCTTTTTTTATAAATTTATTTACATTTTTGGAATTTAGAAATTAAATTATTTCTAGATATATGACAATTAATAGGGGGTTTTCTTTTTCTTCTTTTTATATCTATAGCCATTAGTTACTTTGAAACATTGCAATGCAATAGTGTGCTTTCGCAAGTAATAAATTATTTTATTAGGAAAAATAATCAAGAAATTATTTATGTGTTTCCTATTTGATTTATTTAATATTAATGGTACAATTGTACAAAGTTCAATTTTTTTCTTTCACTTTAATAGGTACAAAAGTTCAAAATTTCTCA
This sequence comes from Trifolium fragiferum, assembly GCA_954870985.1. Classification (NCBI taxonomy): domain Eukaryota; kingdom Viridiplantae; phylum Streptophyta; class Magnoliopsida; order Fabales; family Fabaceae; genus Trifolium; species Trifolium fragiferum. The sequence goes on along the minus strand of OX940793.1, from coordinate 17,149,092 downwards.
GAGACAATTGTACAATTTTGCTATAAACATTAGTGTCACTTTATTAATACAGATTTTCCCATTCCTCAAATTTTTTAAAATCTAACTTTTTATTTTCTCTTTTATTCATGGAAAATGATATTCCAATTAATTCATTTGAGTCAATCTACTAATAGTTGGTTGTATGTTTTTTATGGAAATTGGCTATTGGTTATTTATATATTAAGCAAAAATATAATAATGTTTTTTGAAACATAAAATATTATAATCTTAATTAGTAGATATATTTTTTGATTAAATTTTAATTAGTATTTTTTTTTTGTTGCAAATTCTTAATTATTTTCTCGTCAAAAAGAATAAAAGAAATATACTTTTATTTAGTAATTAAATCAATGACATAAATTCCGTAAAAAATAAATGACATAAATGCTTTTTTAATTTATATAATTGGTATCAACATAATATTTTCTTTAATAAAAATATTGCATATATATTAGATATTTCTAGTCACTAGTCAAACAATATATTATCTGGTCAAGAATTTAAACGATGATGTATTAAATAATATACTTTTGACATTTTGAATCAAATTCGTACATTGAAATATATTATTTTTGTTTCTATTAGATTTATATTTCAATTTAGCTCTTAGTAGTAAATTCATGAAATTAAAACGTCATCAAATAAATTTAAATTTTTATAAAATCGGTAAAACTTCTTTTGGTTTCATATATGAAGGGCACACAACCTACATTTGTATTGCATCGATGTACTCTTATCAATTTGAATGAATGAATATATAAGAAAAAAAAAATCATTTTTCAGGTTCATTGATAACTAATGTATCTGGTTCATATTATAGATCATATACATTAGTTATTTAATGAATTTGAAAAAGAAATTTTGCTTCTATATAAGGGAATATTATTAAAGAAATTGGGAAGAAAATTTCTTCTTATTAATTTAGGTGGCTCTAATGGCGAATTTATAACTGTCTTGATAAGATTGAATGTGACACCTTGAATAGTATAACCTTAATTCTCTTAGAATCAATAATTGCAAAATGATTTAGGGTTTGAAATATATGGCCAATTTACCTTGATAATGCATTTTCTCTTTACACACAAGAGCCAATGATATATAAAAATTATAATCACATATGTAAGGGGCTAAAACTTCTCCTCACACTTGAATTAATCCATTGCTAACACTAAAAACCTTTTTTTATATAACATTAGCGTCCAGACTGACACTTCTATGCCCATCAGCTCGCTCTTTTTTATTTTGTTATTGTCTTTGCAATTTTTTTCCTTTATATATTAGTATAGAAGAAGTTATTTTTGTAAAAAAAATAGAAGTTAAGAGTTTCTTTTTAAAAAATATGTTAAGGGTGTTGTGGGAATTTAACAAAAGGCTACACCAAATTAAACTAAGTTTTGCCACGCTGAAAACCTTCTTTATATGACATTAGCGTTCAGACGAGCACTCTCATTCCCGTCAGTATGCTCTTTTTTGTTTTGTTATTGTCTTTACAATTTTTTCCCTTTATATATTAGTATATATTTTTATAAAAAAAAAACATAGAAGTTAAGATTTTTTTTTTTAAAAAAAATATTAAGAGTATTGTGGAAATTTTAATAAAGCTACATCAAATTAAACTAAGTTTTGCCTTTATATATTGTATACATATAATAGATAATTGTTATCTTCAATCAAATATAAAATTTTAAAAACTTAAATAAATTAAGTTCATGAAAACAATTAAAAAAATTAAGAGAAAATTATCATGAATTAAAGTGGAACAATTTTACAACCTTCTAATATGATATTTGAATTTAGCTTCTTAAGGTTATTGACTACTGTCTGGCAAGTGGAACCGTCAATCGTCGAGTAATAATTCACACTCTATGTGTCTAGAATGAGTTTGTTTCCACAAGGATCGTGCCAAAATAACTCGTTTCGTTTAGGAATTTGGACAGATTACTCTCACTTTACAAGTTGGGAGAGTTTTGATTCAAGAAACAGATAATATAAAATATAAAAGAGACAATTTAAGAGAAAATGTTAAGTATATCGAATCTCTCCCCAACTTCTGCTTAATAATTAGTGCATAATACAACTACCTAGTCTATGTTCGGCAGATTAATTTTAATCTTGCCTTAATTGCACATTTGGTCCCTTATGTTTATTTTAATTTTCAAGTTAGTCCCTTATATTTTAAAAGTTTCAAGTTGGTCCCTTATGTTTATTCACTATAACATTTTTTACTTTAGGTAACGACACAATAGGCAACGGTTGAAAAAGCGTTGCCAGTAGTATCATAAGCAACCGTTTTATATAGGTTGCCTACTTTCGTCACTTTATTCACTACTCAGTTGAAAAGCGTTGCCTGTTCACAATAGACTACGATTTTATAAGCGTTGGAGAAACATAACCGTTGCCTTTTCTCACGAGGCGACGCATAGTAAATCGTGGCTTAAACCGTTTTTGTCCACGGTTTTGTAGTAATATACACCATACGCAGAAAACCGTTGCATTTAAATTTTCAAAACCGTGGTCTATGATCACCAATTTCAAACTCGGGTAATTCTACCTCTCTTTTTTGGTTGATTCCCTCTCCTTTTTTTTTACTACAATTAAAAAAAAAAAATTGAGAACAAAAGTTTATTTACCAAAAGAAAAAAAACTCATTTATAAAAAAATAAAAATAAAAAAACTCAACAAATGCAAAAGGCAGAAAAATAAATTAAACCCAAAACGCAGGCAAATGCAAAAAGCTCATCTTCCATCTATTCTTCCAAATTGATTCATTCTTCCATATCCATTGCAACAAAAATCCAAACCCTAATCACACAAAAACCCAGGAATCAATGCTCGAAGCGACGATTGAAGGAGATCCGTAATCAAAACACAGAAACCTTCTTCGCCAACGAGTTCATCTAAACCATCCTCCCAGAGGAAGAATCTAGGACAACGACTTCAGTGATTTCAGCGATGGTACACCATCACAATTCATTCTCTCTATCTCTTTCGTTTTCTTCATTTGTTGATCTCACTAGAAATGTTAGGGTTTCATCATAGATCTCCCTTTCAATTTCAATTGGTTCGTTGGAAACAAGCAAATTTTCAATTATTTTTCATGATTTGATCATGACTAAATAATTGGTTAGTTTGGAACAAGTTTATTTTGTGGGTAAATTCTGATTGGGTTTGTAAGAACAAGTTAAATTCCAACTTTCCATGATAATAAATCAATGGGTTAGTTTGGAACAAGTTTATTTTGTGGGTAAATGATTTCTAATGTTATTCGGTTTGCAGGGACAACATTGAACAAATGAATTGCCAGTGTATTGATGTTGTTGGCTTTAGTTCTTACTTACATCCAGCTTTTTGGTTAATTTTGAAAGAATCTCATGTATTACTAGCTTGATGGTCTTTCCTTAATTTGTAGAGTTTCCTTTATTTGTCTATCTGTTTCATTACTTTCAAGTGAATTTAATTTACCAAACTAATTATAATAATTTCATATTTGCAGTTGACTTCATGTTAAAGGAGTTAAAGTTATTGAGGATGAATCAAAGGTATAGTTTCAGGGATTAACAGTTTAAAGAATAGTCCCTTCTTACACTTGGTAGCTTCTCATAATCTATTGTTTGTCCTTTCTAAATTTTTTCAACTGTTCATTCATTGGGTGTGAATTATTATGTTGGCTCAAATAGAATAGCTCAATGACTAACCCATGGTTTTATACATTTTTTATTGAATGTTTTGGTTTATTAGAATGTACAAGTGATTTTGTGAATGAGTTTCAATTCTTGATCGGACTTTAAGATCCCTTTTTAATTGTTAAACTTCTTTAGCCTATGTGAGGTTTTGGATCCTTGTGGATTGTGAGGCAACTGTTAATTGTATTTGCACCTGACCATGTTCTTATTTCATATAGGTTAAATATTTTTCAGCATAATTAGAGATTGTTTCATTTTGTTACTGTAACACATACATTAAAATGTTTTTCCCTTCATTGGTATTTGGTATCTCTTTATGGCATTGTTCCCTAGTGAGCATTTAAATTTCTATGTACATCATTCTAAAAAAATGAAGCTAACATCAAGTAGTTTGTTGAGCTGAAGGAATTGCAACAAGTATGCTATCCTATTGGTAAGCTATGATCATAATCACATAACTTAACGTTAAAAGTTCTTTGTCAAGCTATGGATCTTTTTCAAGCTCCATGTCAATTCTTATTTATCCTTTTTTATAACATCTTCAATGTTTTCAGATGTTCATCCTTCTGGGGACTTTTTGCACCTCTCATATACTTGTGGAATCCTTTTACAATTGCTGCATGTGTTGGTCTATCCACTTATTCATTTAAACACTTGATTGTTTTGTTAACACTTATGGAGCATGTGCATGTAAGCAGCAAACAATATGTGAATTTTAGTTTTAAAAGTTTCAGATATTTCATTTATGCTACTGAGTAGTATTGGCTCACTTCTTTGAAGTTATATTGGTAATTATTGGCTCACTTATGATAAAAGTTAGTTTTTTGCTACCTTGGGAAGTTCTAATTTGATTAGGACACATAATGGTAGGAATCTTGTTTTTAGTTGGTGTTTGGGTCCTTTTTCTAGGCTGTTTGGATTCTTGTTTTGGTTTTCCTCCCTTGTTACTGCATAATTTGGTGCTTGGGGGCATTTTTATTGAACTTCAACTGTAACATATAGATCTGGCATGGTAGCTAGCAATCATGTTTTGTTAGCTTGTGCATGTATTTGACACCTAATTCGAAATAAGTTACTTAGACCAATGTTAATTGATGACTTTTTTGTGTTTAAATAATTTCAGAACAATGTTAATTGATAAAGAAATTGGAAAGGATGTTGAAATGAGATCATGGAAAATTTAATTGAAGATGAAGGAGACATTGTTATGGAATATCAAGATCAAGAAGAAAATGTGGATTGAGGAAGTTGCTGAAATAAATGGTGAAATTTAATTTTATTTAAGATCAAGAGGGCAAGTCATTAGAGTTAGGAATGTTGTTCGCGTGTGTGTTAATGTTTGAGCTTTATATAATATTGTTTGTAGTGCAATTATTTGATGTAGTGAATAAAAATGATTCTCATCATTAGTAATTTAATGTAAATATTTTATAAATTTAATAAATGTCAGTATTTAAGAGTCAATGATATTCTTTTGAATTTTGATGTACGGTACAACACATGATATTGTTTGTACACAAATGATATTGAATTTATAGAATATGCAATATTTTTTTACAAATGATATTGAATTTATAGAATATGCAATATTTTTTTATTATACTGTGTGGCAACGGTTATTTATATGTTGGTTTAGACAACACGCAACGGTGTTCAGTTATTGGTCTAATAGTGTAAACCAGGGCATATATGTATAGGCAACGATTATTTGTCGTTGTTTTATGAAAACCGTTGCCTAAAACCGGTACACAAACCGCCGCCTATTGATGCATTTCGGCAACGGTTTTTACAATTTGTTGCCAATAGTACAAAAACCGTCGCCAAAACCTTTAGGCAACGCCCGTATATCCCACGCCCGGGAAGCCGTTGCCAAAGTTCTTAGGCAACGATTTTGACACTTCTGGCTACGGTTTTTGAGCGTTGCCGAAAGTCAAAAACATAAGGGACCAACTTGAAACTTTTAAAAACATAAGGGACCAACTTGAAACTTTTAAAACATGAAGGACCAACTTGAAATCTAAAATAAACACAAGTGACCAACTTGAAACTTTTAAAACATAAGGGACCAATTTGAAACATAAAATAAACATATAGGACCAAATGTGCAATTACGCCTTTAATCTTTTATGGTAATACACTAGTATTACCCTAATACATTATAAGTTACCATGGAACATGTTAACTAGAGCACCCACGAGAGCCTAATCCGCGTTGCCACGTACCTAGCTAAGAGATCAGACAAACATACATGCAGTCATTACGTTCGATTAATCCTTTTACCACTAGTGTTTAGTGTCGGAATTTCCATTTCTAGGTCACCAACCCTATGATTTATTGTTCGCGACAATCAGTCTAATTAGTTACTGAACTTTCATCCTATTAGTGTTCTCCGATCAGTGGCTAAAAGTTGGAATACATAATTAAAGCGTAAAGAATATGAAACATTGATATTGAATAAAAAATATTATAGACTTTTGGTACCAATTACATATTCTCAAGCATTCCTAGGGGAGTTCATCTTCTCCACCTAACCTAAAGGAGTTTAGCTACTAATAGACATAATTAAATCACAAGAATTAAAACAATGAATACCAATAACCTTGCTACCTTGCGAAGGAAGTTACCTTTCCCGTTGAAAGAGGAAAGTTCTTCCCGTAGAGAGTTCATTTGCCATCCTTACTTTTTAACTGTTGTAGATGATTTTAATATGTTTACTTGGATTTTGTTGATGAAAAATAAAGCCGAAGCTAGACAACATGTAATCAATTTAATTATACAAATGATAAAAACACAATTTAATCATGATGTTAAGATTGTTAGGTCAGACAATGGTTATGAATTCACAATGCATGATTTTTATTCTTCTAAAGGCATACTGCATCAAACTAGCTGTGTAGAGTCTCCACAACAAAATGGAAGCATCAACATATACTTAACATTGCTAGAGCTCTACTATATCAGTCAAATTTGCCTAAAATGTTTTGGTATTATGCTGTTTTACATGCCATTTACATCATCAACAGAATTATTACTCCTCTTCTTAGAAATAAATCACCATATGAATTAATTCATGATACGTTACCTGATTTGAATGAGTTAAAAGTTTGTGGTTTTTTAGCCTATGCTACTACTTTACAAGCTCATAGAACTAAACTATCTCATAGAGGTAGAAAATGTGTTTTCTTAGGCTATAAGTAAGGTGTCAAAGGTACAATTCTCTATGATCTTGTGACTAAGGAAATATTAATCTCTAGAAATGTTACCTACCATGATCACATTCTACCATACCAAACTACATCTAGAAACACACAATGGCATTATCATACAGATCCCATGCATGAAACCAATCAACCTGACTTGACATATATAGCTATGCCAAACACTGACACTAAGTCTACTCCCATTGACTTAACCACAACACCTGAACCTGCAATTGTCACAAATCCACAACTACATATGGACACTGCTCCTTCATCACCTAGTGATAATACACATGCCAGGCCTAATAGAGTGAAGCACAAGCCTTCTTATTTGTTTGACTATATATGCAATTCATCATACCTACTAGCACAACCAACAGATTCGGGTGCTCTCTATCCTATATCTTCTTTTCATTCTTTGCTCAATTGTCTGAATCACATAGTGTCTTCACATTGTCTCTCACGCAACACACAAAACCTAGAACCTATGCAGAGGCTTGTAAATCAGAACAATGGACACAAGCCATGAATAATAAATTAGAGGCATTGGCTAAGACTGGTACTTGGAAGATTATTGACATGTCATCCAATGCAAAACCCATAGGGAGTAAATGAGTTTACAAAATTAAGCACAAGTCAGATGGCACTATAGAGAGATATAAAGCTAGCTTGGTGGCTAAGGGCTATAATCAAGTTGAAGGCATTGATATTTTTGACACTTTCTCTCTCCAGTTGCTAAACTTACAACAGTAAGAATGCTCTTAGTTGTTGCTTCTATTAAGGTTTGGCATTTGCATCAGTTAGATGTTAACAATGCATTCATGCATGGCGATCTACAAGATAATGTTTACATGACTATACTAGATGGTGTAGAGTGTTCTAAACCCAACCAAGCATGCAAGTTTCGCAAGAGTTTATATGGTCTGAAATAGGCTAGCAGGAAATGGTATGAGAAGCTTGCATCTCTGTTGGTTAGTGTAGGATACACACACTCTTCCTCAGATTATTCTCTATTCACTCTCAGTCATAATGACAATTTCACCATTCTTCTCATATATGTAGATGACATTATTTTGTCTGGTACTTCCCTAGAAGAGATTGAGAAAATTAAACAAATTCTAGATCACAATTTCAAAATCAAAGATCCTGGCATAGTGAAATATTTTCTTGGTCTTGAAGTTGCACATTGAAAGGAAGGGATCAACATTTGTCAGAGAAAATATTGTCTGGATCTACTGCAGGAATCAGGTCTTCTTGGTTCTAAACCAGCTTCCACACATTTGGATCCTTCTATAAAATTGAATCAGGATGATCGAAAGTCATATGTAGATATTAGTCAATACAAAAGATTGATCGGAAAGTTGTTGTATTTGACTAATACTAAACCTGACATAGCATATGTTACTCAACAGTTATGCCAGTTCCTTCACAAACCTACTATGACTCATTACAAGGATGCTTGTAGAGTTATTATATATCTGAAACATAATCTTGGAAAAAGCCTCAATTTTCATAGAAATTCAGATATGCGGATCCTGGGATACTCATATGCAGATAAGGCAGGCTGCATTGGTACAAGGAGATCAACATCAGGTTATTGTTTCTTCATAAGGTCATCTTTAGTATCATGGAAGGCTAAGAAATAAGTCATTGTGTCTAAGTTTTCTTCTGAAGCAGAGTACAAAGCCTTGTCTACTGCTACTTGTGAGTTGATATGGCTGCAATCTTTAATGAAGGATCTTCACATACAGTGCACCAAGCTACCAGTTTTGTTTCGTGACAATCAAAGTGCCCTACATATAGCTTCTAATCCAGTGTTCTATGAAAGAACCAAACACTTAGAGATTGATTCTCATTTGGTTAGGGAAAAAGTTCAAACAGGTGTGTTGAGATTGCTACCTGTCTCTATACAGGAACAATTGGTAGATTTCCTAACTAAGACATTACCAGGTCCAAAATTTCATGCTTTAATGTGCAAGCTTGGATTTCTTGATATCTACCAAGCATCAGCTTGTGTGAGGATGTTAAGTGATGAAATGCCCTGTGTTACAAGCAAAGAGAAGAAAGAAGAGTTGACTTGTTGACCAAGCTTTTACAAATAACTAATTTTCCCTCAATTCTTATTAACTACATAGTGTTAGTTATATTGTGTTGCTCTTGTACATAGTGATTGATAGACTCTAGCTACTTGTATATATAGTGAAGTTCTTATACTTTGTAACTGGATTGAATATTAATGAATCAATTCTCTCATTTCTTCTTCTATTCTAACAATGTGTCCATATAACACCAACAATTTATTATCAATGATATTATCCACTTAATACTCTAAATTGAACTATTTACATCTAGGTCTTTGCCAGAAACAAATGATATATATTTCGATATCCATTTTTTCCTACAACTTCGACATGTTGGTATAATAAAACTATATAATTAGCTCACAACTTTATAATTTTTGAATATGATCTAAATCAACAACCTCCTAGCTACCAAGTTAAATTAACAACCATTTTACATCTGATTAATCAGGTGTTAAAAGTGTGGAGAACCTCTTTCTCATTCTTACAACCTTAACTATTACAACTTTTCACTTCTTTTTAATCTTATCCAAAAGGGGTAGTTTAGGGTCAACTTATGTTTAGAGAGTCACCCCTCCAAATCTTTTTTCCATTTTAATTTTAGTTAAAGTGAGATTTCCACATATTTTTTTAATTTTTTTTTATTTCGTCGTTTTATAATATGACGTTCTTTGTTTTGATTTCCCATTTTAGTGTTGTGTACTTAGTTTTTCCCGTCTTAGTGCGGTGCATTTTATTTTTCTTTCTTGGTGCAATGTTTATTTATTTTAGATTGAAGAATTAATTAAGTTCGATCTAATGCAGATCTAATCAATGTCTTTGGTGTCATATCAACACTATAGATTTGAAGGCATGAATATTCCAGACATGTTAATATAGTCATATATCTCAGCTTATATAGCACGGATGCTATGAGTTTGTTCGCAAATTTATCCTTCTTATTTTTAGTGATTTTGAATATATTTTGCATCGATGAACTCTATCCATTAAATTGAATAAATATCATTTAATTTAGCAAAAAAAAGTGCGGAGAAAATTGGATGCCCATGAAACATTTAGGCCCCAAATTTAGCATGGTCAATTTAAAAAGATTGGGTTGAAGAGAATAACTCACATTATGTGTCTTATAGGTTACTCGAAAAATACCGAGTATACCTATAATTTGGAAAGAAAAATATAGTTTAAGAGTTTTTTTGAATTGACTTAGTTTTGAGGTTATTGAAACAATTTATGCAAATATACAAATTTTTTATATTATCAAAGTTTTCACGGTGGTTTGATAGTTTATGAAAAAACAGTTTATAAAGACATAATTTGTGTTAGTAAAAATTTATGGACTAACATAATAATTTATTTATTTGCATAATCTATTTTCATAAGCTTAAAAATAAGTTAAACCCAAACAGACTCTAAACGATACATCAATGTAAATTAATTTTACAATGACAATCAATAAAATATGAATTCTTCGATTCATAAATCATGTTTGATAATATGTCTATATTATACTTTTTTTTATATTGTATATTATACATTTTTTATACTATTTATAAAAGTGTACCGATATATATTCAAATAGATATGTATCAAAGTTTTTATCCAATAAAAATATTCAAAATTTCCATGTAATATATCATAAAAAATAGAGTAAAACTAGGTGAATATTAGTGGGTAGCTTGTGGCACAAGGACATGTCACATATTGAAGGAAATTCACATAGTGTCATCATTCTCATCTCACGGCCAAAGTGTACTTTCCTCATTTCACATATTATAGCAATTAACAAACAAACTCAAAATTTCACACCCCCATTCCTTGCTTGATTCATACCCCTTTTCTACTTTCTCTCTCGGTAACAACCATCACCATCAAACCCTTTTTCTCATTCATTTTAAGTTTTTCTTTATCTTTTTTTTTTAAAAAATAAATATATATACTATTTTCTTGGCGTTTCCGTTACATTGCATGCTTTCAAGATCGTATTTTTACTTTACCATATTGATTATTCGGAGATTATGCTATCTGGGTTCTCTTTATTTTCTCATTAAAATTTCTGGGTCGGTGATTTTTTCTTTCCTTTTTTATATGATAGTTTTCTGAAGAAAATTTCTGTTAACTGTACTTTTTTTGTGGTTTATAGTTGATTGATTGATGTAAAAGAAGACATGGGACGAATATTCTTGACGAATCTTGAAGGAAACTTCTATAGCTGCAAGCATTGCCAGACTCCCCTTGCTTTGGTTGATGATATAATTTCCAAGGTTTTCTTTTTCCCCCCTCAAACTTGTCAATTTGTTACTAATTTTGGTTTTTAATGTATAGTTATTTAATGTATATGGCTTTTTTGTTATGTCTTTTACTGGTTGATCATGGTCAGAGAAATGTATTGAGTGAATAGAAAAATGGATCATGTTGGGTTTATTGAGTAGTGGCATTTCTATAGATTTATGTCTTTGTGAAACATTTCCAATATGAACACTCGGAAGTCGGAATGCAACCTCTAAATGAATATACCCGGTTAGTGTAAAATAGTTTTACACTGACATCTCATGAAATTTTACTATTTAGTCACATAACTTTACTTTTGTATATGCATTTTAAAATTAATGTATGGCATGGAAAATAGAGTGGTTCCATTGGATGCTTAGTGTAAAACTCATTTACAATTACAGTGTATGTATGAACATTAAACACTATCTAAGTTATCGTCTTGTCCTTAATAGGCACTACCCTAACTTAATCGATAATGTTTTCACTCTCATCCGATCTTGTCTTGTGAGTGAGTTCATTTCTTGTAACTCTTGTGTCGATTTAGAAATAGTTCATTTTCCATATACATATTGATGTTCTACTTATAGCTTTCAATAGTACTTATTTATTTCATTTCATTGATTAGTATTTCTTACTTATAAGACAATATTTTCATGTCATGTTCTTGTATATGGAAATTTTCCTTGTTGGTGTTGTGATGTGGCATGTCAGATATAGAAGGTTCCTCTGTCTGACTAATTATTTTACATTGGAATAGTTAAGTGTCGCTTCAAATTTTGTCATGTGCGACTTCTTTCTTAGGAAGATTGTAATCAGTACAAACTGAAAAAGGACATGTCTGTAAATAACTTAATATACGAATCAGAAACAAAAATGGACAAAATTTTGGGCGACATGTTTGTTTCAAATAGATCCTTGTCATTTAACATCCCTACCAGAACTTGAGTTGTTTAAACCATAAATCTGTCATTGTATTCAAAATCTAAAATTCAAGAATTTATGGAATTATAAATCTAGTATTGTATTGAAAGTCCATGAATCCTTGTCTTTTGAGTGGTTATCTGTGTATGAATTGTTATTGAATGTACTGATTTGAAACTTTAAAAAGTAAATGTTCTCTGGATTGATTACGGCTTTTGAAAACTACATGCATAAGTAAAAATCGTAACCTGCTGATGATCTAACTCTCGTTTTCTCTTAGTCTTTCCATTGCAGGTATGGCAAGGCTTATCTTTTTGATAATGTGTAAGTGTTATTACACTTTCTCACTTTATTAAGTGCCATTGTACAACTGATACTACTTTTATGTTTGCAATATGTTATTGTTGCGGATACTAATAGTGCTATTGCTATTGGATGGAAATTCAACGTCACAACTTAACACTTGGTTGTGTATGATGAGTCCTTGAAATAACATCTCGTTAATCCATGCTGTAACAGTGTGAATGTCACCATCGGAGAGAAAGAAAATCGGATGATGATCACTGGATTGCACACTGTTGTCGACATATTCTGTGTTACATGTGGATCCATTGTTGGATGGAAATATGTAAGGACCTGTTATTAAAATATCATGATTTCCGATTTATTTTGTTTACCTATAATTTATATTTTATTTCTTTTTAGGAGGCTGCTTATGATAAGTCTCAGAAGTACAAAGAAGGAAAGTTTATCCTTGAAAGGTAATCAATTAATCAAGTATATGTAGGCATACTCTATAGCCATTATTTTATCTTATTTGATTTCTCAAGTTATTTACGAGAGTGGCAGTGTTGTCAATCACGGATCAAAGAAAATATCAGTGTGTTCAAATTCCGCTATATTTTCTGCTACAGCCTCTATTTGACGATATTTTATACTTAATTAGTGTATCACTGATAAGATAATGTTTTGTTCAAATTCTACTACACTATAGCGCTCCTATAGCCGCTAGGCAATGGGGATACGAGCAGGAATCGTTGATTTTGATTACAGGTTCTTTATATTGCACAGGTATAAGGTGATGGGGCCTGATGGAAGCCTCTACTTGGTTGCTCAAGAAGATGCTGAGGAGTGAAGTGCTTGATTTGCTTACTTCACAATCGTTCGTTTCATTTGGAATTGTACATTCTTTATGCTTCATCATGTAGTTAAAATCTGCTACCACTCAGAACTTTGAAAAGTTTCTAGTTTCTACAGTTAGTTACTTCTAATGGGAATCAGCATTTGTTTTTGCATCTGTCTTATCTACATGCTGTAATTAACATTACAGTGAGTCCTGTAAACCTCGCCATCCACATCTTTACTCACCTGCATAATTCTGCATATTTTTTCGTGACACGCTTAAAATCTACGCTGCAATGCATCAGCAATCTGCATTCCTGATAAATCTATAAGTTACAACCAATAATCTTTTTTTGATGTATAGTCTCTCGAATACTAATTAAAGGCACACAATTTGAAGTTTGATGTATAGTCTATGGTTATTATACTATTAAAAGTTTGAACATAATTCTATCAACAAAAAAAAAAAATCTAACATAATCTTGAAACCTTGGCATGAGCATTGAGGAAAAGATGGTTAGAAAATAAACAACTGAAAGGTGATTGTTTACCTTGAAAAAAAAAGAAGAGAGTTTTTAATGTTGGCAAATGCTAAATAGTGCTTCTGGAATACTCTTTAAAGTCATTAAATAGTAATATTTTATAAAAAAATTATAAAAATGTGTGAAGTCCGCATTAAAAATTGAAATGTTCAACATTTTGAATAAATTATTTCCTTAAATGGAATCCTTAAAGACGATACCGAAAACACTGTTTAGCAAGACCTTTAATTTTTAATTACAGGATGAAATTTTTTTTAATAATTTTTTTAATATTTTACGGACCAAAAAATGAAAATTAATGGAGAGTGAGTTCACATAGGAATACATACAGTTCACATATACATCAAATTGAAGAAAAATCACAGAGGACTATGAAGCTTCAAAAGTGTGAAAGGATTGATGGAACATGCAGGCGGGAGATGATATGAAATGTGGTTTCGTTGTTCGGACTCTTAAAAAATGGATGGAATGAAGTGATATAAAGGCTGGGTGGGGTAGCTTAGTTGGCACTTGCTGATTGAACGGGTGTAGACTGTTGGTCAGGGTTCGATCATTGACAGCAGCAAATATAGTATTTTCTTTGTAAATAAGTTGGTGGTACTTATAAACCATCAACTTTAAAAAAAAAAAAAAAGTGATATAATGATATTTATTCTATCTTATTCCATCTCATTCTCTTATTTTTATTCCCATCCAATTTGGAATGTATCATGTATGTCATAAAATTAAACCTCTTTAAATCTTAATTAGCAAATTATTCACATTATAATAAAATATTTATTATATTCACCCACTATATTAGGAAATCTTGACCTCATTTTATTCGCATACTCTTAAAAAAATTTAGATCTCTTTTCTTCTATATATATATATATATATATATGCAGGTGAATGATGTTTGTAATCATATGTTATTTATCACACACACTTTACGTCTTTAAACCAACTATATTATTATTATTATTATTATATTAATCCAAATCAAAGCACAAACTCATGTCATCGAAGCTTCTAAAATCACAATAGATATTAGTATAAATTTGTGGGCAATCTGAAAATCGCGAAATAATGTGTTTTTTTTTTCTTCCGAAATGGACCTTTTCTATTGAATTTCTGGTCAATAAAGAGAAATTTTTATCTTGCAAGTGGTTTCTAGGTTAAAACACTAGCCCCTCTCTTCCTTTTACGAGTGGGGTATCCACCCTACTTTATGCGCTGAAACCAGTAGAGTTTGTTTGCGTGTTGTGTTGGGTCTTGATGGGCAGGGAGATTGGAGGTCCTTTTGTTGGTTTGTCCTACCTGTGATTGATCTTAATTTCCAGAAAGGATATTTCTTCTTATGATGGTACCTGTGATGGGGTTTAAATTTGTTGGTGGTGTGTCTTCTTAGTTCCTTGTAGTTTTATTTTGTTTTCCTGTCTTTAGAGATTATTGAGTTTTGGTAGAGTGTACTTCTGATACTGAACTTTAGCTTGTACTTTTTTTAATTTTTTGTTTATATATATATATTATTTTTGCTATTAAAAAAAGTATAACTTTGTCGTGAAATCTATAGCTTTAAACATTTGTGCTGCTTTTTCATCTTCGTCAATACATATTCAGGTTAAATATTGGTTTTTATCCCTATAAAATAAGCATCTTCTAAGTTTAGTTCTTACTTAATTTTTATTATATTTTTATACCCTATAAAATTTTCTTGCACATGGTTTTAGTCTATACAAAAACTAAATATGTTTAATTATCATTAAACTCTTAAATTTTTTTAATGATTTTTTGTAGACATGTTTAAAATATCATATAAAATTCATTTACTAAAATTTAGAATTTTTGAAACATGGGATGAATTCATAATGTTTTTTTTAAACTACAAAAGTTCAAGATAAAAATAATAAAAATCAAAACCAAAAGTTCAAATTTTGAACTCATATTTTTGTGGATGGACTTTTTATGATTTTCAAAACATATTTGTGAATATACTAAAAATTAAGTGAGGATTAGAGTTAGAAGTCACCACTTTGCATGGATAAAAAATATATTTAACCTTAATTTTTTACTAAAACATTTTTAATCTCCCACCATCATTTCAATAAGAAATAGACTTTTAAATATGTTATTAGTCCCAAATCATGAGGTTTCAAGTTTAGTCCCTACAAAATCACCAAATTTAAAGTTTAGTCCATAAAACAATTGTATTCATATCCAGTCCTATTTCAATAGGGACTATTTGAGGAAGTAAATTATCTATTTTTGTTAAAAGTTTACAAAATAAAAATTATTCACAAGCTGATATGTTATATAGGATAAAAATTGCCATTAAAATTTAATAGGGACTAAACTTGAAAGAACATAATTTTATAGGGACTAAAAATATATTTAACTCCACAACAAGTTTAATATGGTAATAGTTTTTTTTTTCTTTTTTTTTTTTTTTTTTGAATCAAGATATGGTAATAGTTTAATTGACAAAAAAGTGTCTATTAATGTAATTTTGACTTGGACTTTTCTCATTAGAAGAATTCATTCACCTAACATTATGGATATGAACATTAGGGATTCCTCTTTTCTTCTTTTCAATCATTGTCCTTCTCTTAAACGCATCTCACTCTTACTCATTTGCCTTTTTTCTTTTTCTTCTATCTCTTGTTTTCAGTTTGTCCTATTCTCCATGTCGAGGGAAAGAAAAACGCATGCATTTAGTGTAACTTTACAATTTCTTACGCTATTGAACATGGTATATATATCTTCTTCCTTTAATTTTCAATTTGTCTTTTTCTGTTCCCTCTCTGGTTTTCAATTACTTAACCGTGGTATTGAACATGGTTTTCTTTTCCCCTCTGATATTCAGTTTGTCCTTTTCCCTAGTCCTAAGAGTTATTTTTATGTTCATCTCATTCTCCTCTACAAAACTACCCACACTTTTTTTTCTTAGATCTAACAAGTTAAAAATTCAGAGCACTACCTACTCACCTATTTTTCGGCCGCCATGGGGCAGCCAATGGGGCAGCCAATAGAGAAATCTATCTCTTCCCCTTTGAGATCCGCAAAAAACCCACAAAAAAGAATCAAGATTTGAGAAAATTTTCAGGCACTACTCGAGAATAACCAACGTCATGCCAGAGTCATTTCCATTGCCACTTTGTTCTTATTCTTGAATTGTAAGTAACATTCTATCTTTTCCTATCTCATATTTCATCATTAAATCAGAATCACCAATATATAATTGAAACCCTAACCCCTCCCCCTTTTAATTTAAATCCAAAATTAATCATATTATTAAGCTGATTTGTTTCCTTTTATTTGTAGAAGAAGAATAATAATTAGAGAGACGTCTGAAAATTGCATCCTTATTAAAACTAATTTCTAATATCAGGTGATTTTTCTTATTTTCATATTGGCAGCATAAAACTAAATAAAAAAGCAATTTTATATATATAAAATTTATAGCATAAAAAAATTGGTAACAAACCTCTTTTTAAATTGAACTTATCATTTTGTTCACATAGCTTAGTTTACAGTAGCTTGCAATAGTAGTTATTGCATGGAATGTTAGTTAGAAGATGTAACTAACTGCATATGGTGTTCTAATCTCCTATGATAGTTAGTTACATCCACTCCACCCTCATTTGTAGTATAAATAACCATGCTATGCATTGTAATGTTTTAGTGATCATAATGAAGTTTCACTCATTTTTCTCTCTTTCAATTCTCTCTATCATTAGAATCTAGAATCTTAACATGGCATCACAAGCCTTCTAGATCCTTCTTCTGCTGTAACCACCTTTGTAACAAACTTTTCCGATCACTTTTTCTTCTTCTCCGACCAATTCTTCTTCTCCGTTCAACATGCCACCGCGTGTTGCACCTGCTCCTCCACCGGATCCTTCTTCCTATCCTACTTCTCCTTTTTTTGTCTACTCCTCCGATGGTCCTTCCAATGTGAAGGTTTCTCCACCGCTCAATGACGCCAATTACCACTCTTGGTCTCGTTCTATGCGGGAAGATGAAGATTGAATTCATTGACGGTAGTATTCCCGCCCCTCTTGATAATTTTGATCATTCCTTTCGTGCTTGGAATAGGTGTAATATGCTAGTTCATTCCGGGATTATGAACTCTGTTTCTGAATCCATTGCACAATCTATCGTTTTCATGGAAAACGCACTTGACGTAAGTGTGTTCCTGAGGAACGTAAATGTGTAAACGGAAAACAAATCATAAACAGTACTGTCAGGAACACCAATAGTTCCTGAGGAAGGTGGTATCATCAACTCCGGTGGCAATTCTAACTGCTACGGCAATTCAACCGCTCTCAACATCCGAACTCAAATCAACATCTGTTAAATCTCGCGTTTCTTCTTCCTTGTCCAAATTCAATTCACTCGAACTCTTTTCTTCCTCTTCCACATTTAATTCGCTCGATTTCTTATCTGATTCATCGATGATCTTTCTCGATAAAACTTCATCCAATTCATTTTTTCGTCGAATCAAATCATCATCCAAGTCATATCCTCCAACAAAATTTTCCTAATATAACTACTATCCAAATCCTCGCAGACACATTCTTCATACACTATCCTATAAAATCCTATTCTGTAACTGATAACTTTCTCGATTCGAACAACGCCATTCGAAAATTCTTTCAAAACAAAACGGCTAATCAATGCAATCTTCTTCGATTCAATTACTATTTCATTTATTTTCCTTCTTTGTTTTTGCGGTCGACCTCGCTGCTTTGAAACCGACGATGGTTCCATCGATTTGGTTTTCTGTCGATTCATATTTAAGGTTTTGAAGATTTTGGGGATTGTTTTAAGATGGAAAAACAGTCCCTAAAATCGTCAAAACCTTAAATATGAATCCACAGAAAACAAAATCGACGGAACCATTGTCGGTTTCAAAGCGGCGAGGTCAACCGCAAAAACAAAGAAGGAAAATGAACGAAACATTAATTGAATTGAAGAAGAGTGCATTGATTGGCCGTTTTGTTTTGAAAGAATTTTCGAATGGCGTTGTTCGAATTGGGACAGCTATTAGTTATAGAATAGGATTTTATAAGATAGTGTATGAAAAAGGTGTCTGGAAGGATTAGGATAGTAGTTATATTAGGAAAATTTTGTTGGAGGATTATGACTTGGATGATGATTTGATTCGACGAAAAAATGAATTGGATGAAGTGTTATCGAGAAAGATCGTTGATGAATCGGATAAGAAATAAAGCGAATCAAATGTGGAAGAGGAAGAAAAGAGTTCGAGCGAATTGAATTTGGAAAAGGAAGAAGAAACGCGAGATTTAACCGATGCTGATTTAAGTTCGAATGTTGAGAGAGCGGTTATATTGCCGCAACAGTTAGAATTGCCATCGAAGTTGATGCTATCGCCTTCCTCAGGAACTATTGGTGTTCCTGAGAGTATTGTTTATGATTTGTTTTCAGTTTACACATTTCTACGATCATTCACTACATGCTTGTTTTTTTAGTCCGTTTTCCTTGGAAGAATTCGTTGGTGCATCTCAAATGCCTGCGGAGTCCTGAATACATTGATCGACGTTGTACATAATGCTCTGATACCACATGTAAGAATTAAATTTTAGAGATCAACATATTATATGACATTAGAACACACTTACTTGATGATTATAATCATATACAATCATTACCGGAAGCGTCAATATCGAAAGCATCGATATATTAGACAAAGTCTTCCTTTTCCTAATCACTTGCTCCAATCTTTGAGGTCTTTGACGGGAAAAGCCACAAATGAGCGTACATTGTTTTTCAGTGTGTGACGACAAAGAGGACCTAGTCAATCTTATATATAAAAGATCTCAACCTTAGTACCACCCATCATGGACCCTAGAGTTGGGCCTACACTTTATTCTACATGTACAAATCTGAATCAGTGTCCGAAGCCTATTATTACTGATCACGTTTGTCGGGCTTAAGCATCATTAACTGAATCACATTAAATAACATGAAACCCGTTTTTCATAAAACCAAAACTACAATTGATTGTAGCCCACAAAATATTAGGAAAAATTCTAATATTCTTCCACTTGGGCAAAATCAATTGTGTATATTTAATTTGAAAAAAACATTTTCGAAAACAACTCTCAGACTGATAACATCTTTATTTTATGTGGCCAAAATGTGGATTTTTTTTTCATGAAACAAAATATGGTAGTTTGAACTTGGGTGTTATGCACAATTTGAGGTTCAATTGGTATAGGGTAGTAAGTAATTATACATGCAGGGAAGAAGCAAATAGTATTATATAAGGAGGGGTATTTTCGGCATGACAAGAAAATGACATCTCTCTTCTCTTACTTTCTTCTCATGCTAGAGGAGAATTAAAAAGTTGGTGAACCCCACCAAAATTTGGTCTCTCTTCCCTCTTTCTCTTGCATCCAAACAAGAGAAATTCCTTGTCTCTCTTTCTCTTTCTCTCTTCCTTTCTTCTCTCTCACCTATTTCTATCAAAACAAACAAGCCATAAGTCATTAAATAGTAATATTTTATAAAATAAAACTATAAAAATGTGTGAAGTCCGCATTAAAAATTAAAATGTTCAACATTTTGAATAAATTATTTCCTTAAATGGAATCCTTAAAGAGGATACCGAAGACACTGTTTAGTAAACCTTTAATTTTTAATTAGAGGATGAAATTTTTTTTAATAATTTTTTTAAAATATTTTACAGACCAAAAAATGAAAATTAATGGAGAGTGGGTTCACATAGGAATACATATAGTTTTTTTTTTTTGGATCAAAAAGAGAGTGATAGCAAAGAGCATATCACTCAAAATGTAATATAATAAGTAGGAGAGAAATACAAACAATGGAGGGGACTAGGCCTAAACTCCATAAAACTAACAAAGCCTGAAACTAGGGATCCCAGCCTTATTCTTAGAGATGCAATCTAAAAGAAACAAGGGTGGATCCTCCCAAAAAGTAAAAGAACTAAGAGATAAACCATGATTAGCTAACAAATCCGCAGCTTGATTCCCTTCCCTAAAGATATGAGTTACTATTACATTCATAGAAGACTTCAGAACCAAAACATTCTTCCAACGATTTCTTAGCTTCCAAGCAACAGGCCTACTAGGATTGTTAAAGGCAGAAATTACAAGAGATGAATCTGATTCAAGCCAAACCTGCCTCCAGTTTCTTTGATAAACAATCTCAATTGCTCTTATGGCTGCATTGAGTTCTGCTTCAAAGGAAGTGCCAAAGTTCAAGGGCTCAGCAAAGGCATAGATACAGTCAGCTACATTAGATCTAAAGATCGCACCACAAGCAGATAAACCAGGGTTTCCTTTTGAGGCTCCATCAATGTTGCACTTCAACCAATTAAAAGAAGGAGGATGCCAATACACTTCTTTAAGAATAGGATTTTTAGGTTGATGAATATTGATCTTGAAGAATTTTAAAAACACAAAATCCTTCACAGAGTTAGAAGAAACTTTGCTAGTGATGTTACCTGTCAGAAGGGTATTGCTCATAACACTAGATATATCATATCTCCAAGAGGCAGGAGTATTGTTAAACCTAGCTTGATTTCTAGCAGCCCAGATAGCATTCAACAAATAAATAATGACAGCTATAATAGTGACCTTGCTATGAGGAGACCAGTTCAAAGCACAAAGATTCCACATATCTTCCATACAAGAAAAATGTATATTCATGTTGAGGCAGCCAGCTAGCCAAGACCAAAGTTTCACAGCAAAAGAACATTCAAAGAATAAGTTAAAGGAGGTCTCAGAGTGACAGTTACAGAGATTGCAAATTGAAGGAAGAGCACAACCTCTTAACATTAAATTCTCATCTGTTGGCATCTTTTGATGCATTAATCTCCAAACCATGAGAGATTTAGAAGGAGGAATACCCAAGGAATATCATGAAACTGCTGCAGCTTGAACTCATAAGCTTGTTTCAATTCCAACCCACCTGAATCATAGTGCTTCCATAAAATTTTGTCTTGAGACTGATCAAGTGGAATAACCACTGAATGAACAATTGAAGTTAAATTACTGAACAAAGAACATAATTGAGGAGGCAAAGACCAATTCCCATTCACAATGAAATCATTTACAGTAGCTATAAGAGAATTGCCTACATGTGGAGGAATATTAAGCTGTTCAACAAGAGATCTACCACACCAACAATCATTCCAAAAATTAATATTTTTTCCATCTCCAAGAAGCCAGAAAGAATTCTCTAAAGCAACTTCATATTCTTCTTTGATACTATTCCAGATGGAAGAGTATATATGGTGACCAATGATCTTATTCTTCTTGATAACCCTATCCCTGAGAAGCAAAGCCCAAGGAGAATCATTAGTGAGAAAGGACCAGCAAAGTTTAAGATTTGAAGCTTTGTTAAGGCTAGTGAGGGACCTGAGATTCAAACCACCCTAAGCCAATGGTCTACACATTTTCTTCCAAGAAGTGACTACCAATTTCCTTTTTTCAATATCTCCACTCCAAATAAAATTCCTTATGCATTTTTCTAGCTCTTTGAGGACAGAAACAGGCCAAGAGTAGATTGATATACAATAAGTTAACATGCTAATAATCACAGCCTTTACCAATTGAACTCTGCCAGCTATAGATAGTAAGGAAGCTTTCCAAGCTGAAAGCTTAGCTTTAATCTTGTCAGCAATAGATTGAAAATGAGAAGCTTTAGGCTTGCCTCTAAAGATTTGGACACCTAAATAATTGAAGGGCAAAGAGCCTACCTTGAAATTGAACAGCTGCACAATCAAGTTTAATCTGCCAGGTGTGATGGAACCAGAAAAAATGGTTGACATAGAATTGTTTATGACATGTCCTGACTCAAGGGCATAGCTATGAAACAAAGCCTTGAGGGATCTCAAACCATTGATATTACCTTTACAATAAATCATCAAGTCATCAGCATAGAAAGCATGTGAAGGAAGCTTAAAATTCCTAGTACTCTTGATCAAATTTAAACTGCCTTGTGACATAAGATTAGAGACACTTCTGCTTAAAACCTCTTCAGCAAGACAAAAGAGGAGAGGAGATAGAGGGTCACCTTGCCTGACCCCTCTATTACAGTTAAAGTAACCATGAGATTTGCCATTGACAGAAATTGAAAGAAAGGCAGAATTAAGAATGATATGCACCCAATGACAAAATTTCTCATTAAAACCAAATTTTTGAAGCACTTTCAGCAAAAAATTCCAATCCAAAGTATCAAATGCTTTGGTAATATCAATTTTAAGAGCTAGGTTACCTCCAAAGGACTTGTTGTGAAGTAGATTTACAGCCTCTGAAGCTAAGCACGGACAATCCTTTATATCCCTCCCATGAATGAAACCATGCTACTCAGCAGATACTAGATTAGGTAAGATTAAAGCTAATCTGTCAGCAATGACTTTAGAAATGATCTTAAACTTGAAGTTAGCCATAGCTATTGGCCTGTAATGTTCAATGGCAGAAGCTTCAGGATACTTGGGTAACAAGGCAATGATATTGGAGTTATAACTTGGCAGGATCCAGCTTGAAGTAAAAAATTGCAGCACAACATCAATAACCTCCTTCTTTATAATTTCCCAATAGTGTTGATAGAAAAATGCACCAAATCCATCAGGGCCAGGTGCACTATCTGAGTTCAAAGAAAAAACTGCAGTCTTGATCTCATGGATAGAAGGCAACACAGTTAAAAGTTTATTCACTTAATCAGTCACCATGTTTGGAATTACTTCATCAGCTAAAGTGGATTCCTGCAAAATATTGTTAGTACTAAATAAAGATTGATAATAAGACACAACATGTTCAGCAATATTCTCTTGACTAGTAATGACTTCATCCCCATCTTGCAGAGAGGCTATGAATTTGGAAGAGGTTTTGATTTTGGCCATCCTATGGAAATTTTTTGTATTTTTATCCCCTTCAAGGTGCCAACTAAGTCTAGCTTTTTCCTGCCAAAAAGCTTCTTGTTTAGCTAAAGCCTCCTCAAATGAAATATTAGCTAATCTTTCTTCAAGAAGTAATTCATCAGTGTGACCAAAATGTTGAAGTTGAGATTGAATGAGATTGAGCTTAGCCTCAGCATCAGACACAAGGATGTGAACATTACCAAAGCACTCTTTGTTCCAACATTTCAATTTTGTTTTCAAGATTTTCAACTTCTGAGATAGAACAAATATGGGACAACCAATAACATTTGAACTCCAACTCTCTTTTATAATACCTTCACAATCTGGATGCTTGGCCCACATCTTCATAAATTTGAATTGAACTGCATGAGAACCAGCTACCACTTGAAAATCAAACAGCAAAGGGAAGTGATCAGATCTATGTTTGGTAAGAGCTGTAACTGAAGATACACAACAAAGATCAATCCAAGATTGATTTGAAATCACTCTATCTAATCTTTTCTCAGTGTGCCTGGTGCCTCCTCTCCCATTATTCCAAGTAAATTCAACTCCTGTGGTAGGCAGGTGAATGAGGTTGAAAGCATCTGTCCAATCTTGAAACTCAGCCATTGGAAGTCTTGCAAGAGTGGTTCTACCTCTATGTTCATGAGCCCCCAAAATGACATTAAAATCTCCAATAAAACTCTAAGGTAAGTCATGCTGAGCCTGTAGAGAATTTAGCACAGTCCAAAGGTTTCTTCTATATCTATAATTAGTTGAAGCATAGACAGCAGAGATGGCCAAGGTTTTGTCATTTACAATCAAGGAAAAAGAAACATGCTGGTCATCAGAAGCTAAGACAACAGGGTCCAGTGATAAAGAACAAAAACAGCAAAGATTAGGTAAAAGGTTTGGTCTAGTATTAGTTGCAAAAAGTTTAAGATTCAAGTTAGTAAACCATCTATTAGGTAAATCATCAATACACATCCAAGGTTCAGCTATAATAACTAAGTCTGGCTTGTGTTGTAAGATAAGTTTCTTGAGAGCTAATCTTGTAGGGGGATTAGCAAGACCCCTTACATTCCAATAAAGGCACTTCATCTAAAAGGCTTTGGAGAAACCCCTTTAGATCTGGTTGCATATGAATCCCTGCTAGACTGCTTTAGCTTCTTTTGAACTTTCTTCTTCTGCCCTTTGGATAAGTGAACTTGAAAACCCTCATCAGGTGTTTCAGAAAATTGGCTTGTATCCTCTTGATTTTTCTGGTTCTCTTCTTCTGCCTCATCAATGTTGGCCCATGACTCTTTAAGGAAAACCATATCTTTCTCAACTCTATCAGGCAAAGCATCCTTAGAAACATTGATCAAAACTAACTGATTCTCTGGTTGATTCATAACTGACACGGGTTTTGAAATGACAGATTCTTGAACTGGTTGGCCAGGAATTTGTGTAGCAATCACAAAGGAGCCTTGAGAACTATCAATGTCCTCATCATCCTCAGTGTCTTCATTAAGTTCATTTTCTAACTGTTTGTCCTGAGCTCTAAGAATAGAACCAGGACTAAGGGGTCTCAGAACAGTAGTATCCACAGGACTAATCTCTTCAGAAATTTGCTTATCTTTACTAACTGAACCTTTATCTTTGTTACTACTAACATTCAAAGCTTGAGGTGATTTGGAAGAGCTAGCTTCCACATTGATAACTTCATTGTCATTCACAGCAGGCTCAATGATCTTGTCCTGTATTTTTCTCTCGTCTTTAGTTGGAACATAAACTTGCTTGGGATCCACATTTGCTTTTTTCTTCATAGGTACTTCTTTCTCCTGGCCCAGATTTTTCTCTTTGTTCCATCTCTTACAATTCTCAAGATTGTGTCCAATCACCTTACAACCATCACAAAAGGCAAGGATATGTTCATATTCTAAATCAACAAAGAAAGCAAAGCCTTTCCTTTCAACAAGTAACTTGTGTCTAAGAGGTTGGAGTAAATCAATATCAATCAAAATACGCACAAAGTGACCAAAAGTTCTTTCATGCATGGGTTTAGCAGAGGCAGCATCCATACATATAGGGGTACCAATACTTCCAGCAATAGTGAAAAGGATATTTTTGTGCCAATACTCTTGGGACAAACCATAGATTTTCACCCAGACTTGAACTGAGGTGTTATGTTGTAACTGAGGGTTAAAATCACGAGACCAAGCAAAGAGCTTTAGCAAACCAGGGTTAAGGTTCCACGAAGGGGAGGATCTAACCCTTCTAACATCTTCTAAAGTAGTAAAAGTAAATTCATAAAAACCCTTACCAAGTGAGATGACTCCCCACGTTGATAAATCCTTCCAAATCAGGGAAAGCTTCTCCTTCAAGGCAACCACCGTCAAAGGCGATGAACCTTTGGGCCAAATGATCCTTCCATGTAGATTGTGTTTGCATGCAATCAAGCCAGCTTCATAGGCTACTTCTGGAATTTCGATAGCTAAACGATCACCTTTGAGAACAGGTTGAGGAAACTGTGAAAGAGGGATGTCGCAAAGATTGGTTAGGGCTTGAGCAAAGGTTTTTTGTGATGGTTTTGGTGGGTCGATGACAGGAATTTTTGGATCATTAGATAGGTCAAGGCATTTCCATGGAATATTAACTGGATTCATGGTGAAAAAGCTTCAGGAAATTAAGGCGGTGGGAAGAGGTAGTGGGTGCAAGATGATGATGAATAGTGCGTTACGTAGTCGCCACTCGTTCTCTCTCTAAAAACAACATCTCTCCCAGTTTAGGAATCCAATACATATAGTTCACATATGCATCAAATTGAAGAAAAACCACAGAGGACTATGAAGCTTCAAAAGTGTGAAAGGATTGATGGAACATGCAGGCAGAATAAGATGATATGGAATGTGGTTTTGTTGTTCGGACTCTTTAAAAATGGATGGAATGAAGTGATATAATGATATTTATTCTATCTTATTCCATCTCATTCTCTTATTTTTATTCCCATACCATCTCATTCTCTTATTTTTATTCCCATCCAATTTGGAATGTATCATGTATGTTATGAAATTAAACCTCTTTAAATCTTAATTAGCAAATTATTCATATTATAATAAAATATTTATTATATTCACCCACTATATTAGGAAACCTTGACCTCATTTAATTTTATTCGCATACTCTTAAAAAAATTTAGATCTCTTTTCTTCTATCTAGCTCCATATATATATATATATATATATATATATATATACAGGTAAATGATGTTTCTAATCATATGTTATTTATCACACACACTTTACGTCTTTAAACCAACTATATTATTATTATTATTATTATTATTATTATTATTATTATTATTATTATTATTATTATTATTATTATTATTATTATTATTATTATTATTATTATTATTATTATTATTATTATTATTATTATTATTATTATTATTATTATTGTTATTATTATTATGTTAATCCAAATCAAAGCACAAACTCATGTCATCGAAGCTTCTAAAATCGCAATAGTTATTAGTATAAATTTGTGGGCTATCTGAAAATCGCGAAATAATGTGTTTTTTTTTTTTTAAATGGACCTTTTCTATTGAATGTCTGGTCGATAAAGAGAAATTTATACCTTGCAAGTGGTTTTTAGGTTAAAACACTAGCCCCCTCTTCCTTTTACGAGTGGGGTATCCACCCTACTTTATGCGCTGAAACCAGTAGAGTTTGTTTGCGTGTTGTGTTGGGTCTTGATGGGCAGGGAGATTGGAGGTCTTTTTGTTGGTTTGTCCTACCTGTGATTGATCCTTACCTCTCTCTTCGCGAGAGGATATTTCTTCTTATGGTGGTGCCTGTGACGGGGTTTAAATTTGTTGGTGGTGTGTCTTCTTATTTCCTTGTAGTTTTATTTTGTTTTCTTGTCTTTAGAGATTATTGAGTTTTGGTAGAGTGTACTTCTGATACCGAACTTTAGCTTGTACTTATATATATATATATATATATATATATATATATATATATATATATTATTCTTGCTATTAAAAAAAGTGTAACTTTGTCATGAAATCTATAGCTTTAAACATTTGTGCTGCTTTTTCATCTTCGTCAATACATATTCAGGTTAAATATTGGTTTTATCTCTATAAAATAAGCATCTCCTAAGTTTAGTTCTTACTTAATTTTTATTATATTTTTATACCCTATAAAATTTTCTTGCACATGGTTTTAGTCTCTACAAAAACTAAATATGTTTAAATATCATTAAACTCTTAAATTTTTTTAATGATTTTTTGTAGACATGTTTAAAATATCATATAAAATTCATTTATTAAAATTTAGAATTTTTGAAACATGGGATGAATTCATAATAATTTTTTTAAACTACAAAAGTTCAAGATAAAAGTAATAAAAATCAAAACCAAAAGTTCAAATTTTGAACTCATATTTTTGTGGATGGACTTTTTATGATTTTCAAAACATATTTGTGAATATACTAAAAATTAAGTGAGGGTTAGAGTTAGAAGTCACCACTTTGCATGAATAAAAAATATATTTAACCATAATTTTTTACTAAAACATTTTTAATCTCCCACCATCATTTCAATAAGAAATCGACTTTTAAATATGTTATTAGTCCCAAATCATGAGGTTTCAAGTTTAGACCCTACAAAATCACCAAATTTAAAGTTTAGTCCATAAAACAATTGTATTCACATCCAGTCCTATTTCTATAGGGACTATTTGAGGAAGTAAAGTATCTATTTTTGTTAAAAGTTTTCAAAATAAAAATTATTCACAAGCTGATATGTTATATAGGATAAAAGTTACCATTAAAATTTAATAGGGACTAAACTTGAAAGAACATAATTTTATAGGGACTAAAAATATATTTAACTCCACAACAAGTTTGATATGGTAATAATTTTTTTTTCTTTTTTTTCTTAAATCAAGATATGGTAATAGTTTAATTGACAAAAAAGTGTCTATTAATGTAATTTTGACTTGGACTTTTCTCATTAGAAGAATTCATTCACCTAACATCAAGGATATGAACATTAGGGATTCCTCTCTTCTTCTTTTCAATCGTTGTCCTTCTCTTAAACGCATGTCACTCTTACTCATTTGCCTTTTTCCTTTTTCTTCTATCTCTTGTTTTCAGTTTGTCCTATTCTCCATGTCGAGGGAAAGAAAAAGGCATGCATTTAGTGTTACTTTACAATTTCTTACGCTATTGAACATGGTATATATCTTCTTCCTTTAATTTTCAATTTGTCCTTTTATGTTCCCCCTCTTGTTTTCAATTACTTAACTATGGTATTGAACATGGTTTTCTTTCCCCCCTCTAATATTCAGTTTGTCCTTTTCCCTAGTCCTAAGAGTTACTTTTATGTTCATCTCATTCTCCTCTACAAAACTACCCCACACTTTTTTTTCTCAGATCTAACAAGTTAAAAATTCAAAGCACTACATGCTCACCTATTTTTCGGCCGCCATGGGGTAGCCAATAGAGAAATGTATCTCTTCCCCTTTGATATCCGCAAAAAACCCACAAAAAAGAATGAAGATTTGAGAAAATTTTCAGGCACTACTCAAGAATATCCAACGTCATGCCAGAGTCATTTCCATTGCCACTTTGTTCTTATTCTTGAATTGTAAGTAACATTCTATCTTTTCCTTTCTCATATTTCATCATTAAATCAAAATCACCAATATATAATTGAAGCCCTAACCCCTCCCCCTTTTAATTTAAATCCAAAATTAATCATATTATTAAGCTGATTTGTTTCCTTTTATTTGTAGAAGAAGAATAATAATTAGAGAGACGTCTGAAAATTGCATCCTTATTAAAACTAATTTCTAATATCAGGTGATTTTTCTTATTTTCATATTGATAGCATAAAATTAAATAAAAAAAGAAATTTTATATATATAAAATTTATAGCATAAAAAAATTGGTAACAAACCTCTGTTAAAATTCAACTTATCATTTTGTTCACATAGCTTAGTTTACAGTAGCTTGCAATAGTAGTTATTACATGGAATGTTAGTTAGAAGATGTAACTAACTGCATATGGTGTTCTAATCTCCTATGATAGTTAGTTACATCCACTCCACCCTCATTTGTAGTATAAATAACCATGCTATGCATTGTAATATTTTAGTGATCATAATCAAGTTTCACTCATTTTTTTCTCTTTCAATTCTCTCTATCATTAGAATCTAGAATCTTAAGATGGCATCACGAGCCTTCTAGATCCTTCTTCCGCTGTAACCACCTCTGTAACAAACTTTTCCGATCACTTTTTCTTCTTCTTCGACCAATTCTTCTTCTCCGTTCAACATGCCACCGCGTGTTGCACCTGCTCCTCCACCGGATCCTTCTTCCGATCCTACTTCTCCTTATTTTGTCTACTCCTCCGATGGTCCTTCCAATGTGAAGGTTTCTCCACCGCTCAATGACGCCGATTACCACTCTTGGTCTCGTTCTATGCGTAGAGCTCTTGGCGGGAAGATGAAGATTGAATTCATTGACGGTAGTATTCCCGTCCCTCTTGATAATTTTGATCCTTCCTTTTGTGCTTGGAATAGGTGTAATATGCTAGTTCACTCCGGGATTATGAACTGTGTTTTTGAATCCATTGCACAATCTATCGTTTTCATGGAAAACGCACTTGACGTAAGTGTGTTCCTGAGGAACGTAAATGTGTAAACGGAAAACAAATCATAAATAGTACTGTCAGGAACACCAATAAGTCATGAGGAAGGCGGTATCATCAACTCCGGTGGCAATTCTAACTGCTGCGGCAATTCAACCGCTCTCAGCATCCGAACTTAAATCAACATCTGTTAAATCTCGCGTTTCTTCTTCCTTGTCCAAATTCAATTCGCTCGAACTCTTTTCTTCCTCTTCCACATTTAATTCGCTCGATTTCTTCTTTGATTCATCGATGATCTTTCTCGATAATACTTCATCCAATTCATTTTTTTGTCGAATCAAATCATCATCCAAGTCATATCCTCCAACAAAATTTTCCTAATATAACTACTATCCAAATCCTCGCAGACACCCTCTTCATACACTATCCTATAAAATCCTATTCTGTAACTGATAACTTTCCCGATTCGAACAACGCCATTCGAAAATTCTTTCAAAACAAAACGGCTAATCAATGCAATCTTCTTCGATTCAATTACTGTTTCATTTAGTTTCCTTCTTTGTTTTTCCGGTCGACCTCGCCGCTTTGAAACCGACGGTGGTTCTGTCGATTTGGTTTTCTGTCGATTCATATTTAAGGTTTTGAAGATTTTGGGGACTATTTTAAGAAGGAAAAACAGTCCCTAAAATCGTCAAAACCTTAAATATGAATCCACAGAAAAACAAAATCGACGGAACCACTGTCGGTTTCAAAGCGGCGAGGTCGACCGCAAAAACAAAGAAGGAAAATGAACGAAACATTAATTGAATTGAAGAAGAGTGCATTGATTGGCCGTTTTGTTTTGAAAGAATTTTCGAATGGCGTTGTTCGAATTGGGACAGCTATTAGTTACAGAATAGGATTTTATAAGATAGTGTATGAAAAAGGTGTCTGGAAGGATTAGGATAGTAGTTATATTAGGAAAATTTTGTTGGAGGATTATGACTTGGATGATGATTTGATTCGACGAAAAAATGAATTGGATGAAGTGTTATCGAGAAAGATCGTTGATGAATCGGATAAGAAATAAAGCGAATCAAATGTGGAAGAGGAAGAAAAGAGTTCGAGCGAATTGAATTTGGAAAAGGAAGAAGAAACGCGAGATTTAACCGATGCTGATTTAAGTTCGAATGTTGAGAGAGCGGTTATATTGCCGCAGCAGTTAGAATTGCCATCGAAGTTGATGTCACCGCTTTCCTCAGGAACTATTGGTGTTCCTGAGAGTACTGTTTATGATTTGTTTTCAGTTTACGCATTTCTACGATCATTCAGTACATGCTTGTTCTTTAGTCCGTTTTCCTTGGAAGAATTCGTTGGTGCACTCAAATGCGGAGTCCCGAATACATTGATCGACGCTGTACATAATGCTCTGATACCACATGTAAGAATTAAATTTTAGAGATCAACATATTATATGACATTAGAACACACTTACTTGATGATTATAATCATATACAATCATTACCAGAAGCGCCAATATCGAAAACGTTGATATATTAGACAAAGTCTTCCTTTTCCTAATCACTTGCTCCAATCTTTGAGATCTTTGATGGGAAAAGCCACAAATGAGCGTACATTGTTTTTCAGTGTGTGACGACAAAGAGGACCTAATCAATCTTATATATAAAAGATCTCAACCTTAGTACTACCCATCATGGACCCTAGAGTTGGACCTACACTTTATTCTACATGTACAAATCTGAATCAGTGTCCGAAGCCTATTATTACTGATCACGTTTGTCGGGCTTAAGCATCATTAACTAAATCACATTAAATAGCATCAAACTCGTTTTTCATAAAACCAAAACTACAATTGATTGAAGCCCACAAAATATTAGGAAAAACTCTAATATTCTTCCACTTGGGAAAGATCAATTGTGTATATTTAATTTGAAAAAAACATTTTCGAAAACGACTCGGAGACTGATAACATGTTTATTTTATGTGGCCACAATGATCCTAACCACAATGATCCTAGAATGCAACACTTGATTAAGACTCCATCCAACAAAATATCTTAGGCACAAGGAATGGAGCTTGCTTGATACATTGACTTGGCCTGTTATCTTAATTCAATATTTAGCAGTTAATGGATGCACTAAAGATTCTGAGTGGAAAGGATTTTATGACGAGATTTTTCATGAGGAGTATTATTCATTGCCTGCAAGTAGGAAGTTAAAAATATTACAAATTCGCTGCGATGATGTTTTGGAGTCCGAGGAGCTAAGAACTAAAATGTTAATGCGTGAAGTATCAGAGGCCGTGAAGTATTATGATGGTGAGGATATTCCTCATGAAGAAAAGGGACCAAAAAGAGTCCATCGACGATATGCCAAAACTGCTGATTTCCAAGATGAAGAATCTATGAAGTTTGTTTTCAAAATTAGATGCTGTGAACTTACCTGGTAATTCTCACGACGAGGTTGACAAAAATGGAGATGAATGTCGCCTTTGTGGCATGGATGGGACCTTGCTTTGTTGTGATGGATGTCCTGCTGTTTATCATTCAAGGTGTATTGGTGTGATGAAGATGTATATGTCAGATAGGGATTGGCAGTGTCCAGAATGCAAAATAAATACAATTGGGCCAACAATTGCACAGGGAACATCTCTTAGGGGGGCTGAAATGTTTGGAAATGATTTGACCGGGCAATGTTTCATCGGTACTTGCGACCACTTACTTGTGCTCAGTGGTAACCAAGGTTTTACATTGCGGTTGCGGTTGTCGATGCGGTTATGGTTGCAAGTGTTGCGATTGCGGCTATTGCGGTCGCTGCGATGCAATTGCGCCCGTTGCGGCGTGAAATAATTTTCTATCCGCACAAATACACATTTTCTTACACTAACATTGTATCAAAGTTAATCTAGTTTATCTTACTTATATATATAAAAATAAGCTAATATGAATATCTGTATAAAAATAAATTATAAATCTAAAAGACATAAAAGAAAAATGAAGGTATATTTTCTGAAATTTTACAGTAAAATTCTTTGAAAAGTTGTTTTTTCTTCTCTTTTCTAAAATTGATTTGAGATTCTCTATTTTTTTTAAAGTCCTTTTTCTGATGCGGTCTGTTGCGGTGTTGCGTTGCGGAAAAACAGCGTTGCGTTGCGGTGTTGCGTTGCGGAAAAACAGCGTTGCGTTGCGGTTTCGTTGTGGCGTTGCGTGTGATTTACGGTCACATCGCAATTGCGGTCTGATGCGGCTGCGCTGCGTTCCACATCCGCAATATTGCGGCCGCATCAGGTGATGCGGTCCGCAATTTAAAACCTTGGTTGCAACAACGGGGAAGTTGGTTGTAAATACTACAAACTGAATGACATTCCTGAAGTTATCCGAGTGGTTTGTGCTTCCATTCAACATTGACCTGTATACTCTGGTACTTGCATGGCAATGTTACAATATTGGAATATTTCAGAAAGCTTCCAACACCTTTGCGCTCCAAATGGAACACATCTAAACTCATAAAATTCAAAGATGATAGATGAAAATGTCTCTGCTGCATTATTTCCTAATGTGGTATCAGAGTCTATATTATATGATTTAGAAATTAGAATCTAATTTCATTGCTTGAAATTCTTGTACCATGAACCCTAATATATGGTTTTTTATTTGTTTATTATGATTATGATATTGTGCCAGAATTGATATGTGGGTTTTCATTCATTAAGATTGGTTACTGATTATACAAATAAATCATTGGTTTTGTTTCTGGTCTTGTAAATCGAATATTTGCAAATGCATACCTTTATATATTTTGAATTCAAATTGATCCGTGTGCGTGAACGTCCATACGTGTGTGGGCATATATTCAATTTTTTTGCTATTCACAAACTTTCAATCTTTGATCTAGCAGTGTATGTTTTGGGATTACGATATACAAGTATTTGTCGGTGCTGGAACAAAACTTTATTTTGGGCATTATATTCAAATTTCATAAAAGCAAAGGAGAATGTTAACATGTGTTCTTATGACACATGTTAAGAAGATAACTGTGAAAACAATTTATTGAACTTATAGTATATTCAATTCAATTTTCTAAGTATTAAATTCTTTATATTATTAAATGTTATGTTTCTATTTTTTAGGTACTTTAACATGTTCCTTTATAATCCTAAAGTAAAATAAAATAAAAGCCATACGTGTGTTTGTCGCACTACACAATTTTGGATAAATTGAGTTCCAATCTTGATATAGATACCATTGTTGTTCTCTCACTTGATTGCTCAGAGATAGATTATTTTAATTTTTTCAGAAACTTTAATCTACTTAATTTCATATGTGAATTATATATTATCATATGATTGAGTTTGATCCAGTTCTGTTGCATGCTTGTGTGGATGCAAGATATTGTTCAGAATCTATTTGTTTACAATCTAAATGCTATTATTTAATTGCCAATCTAAAAGTTGATCTTTTGAAATAATTGGCTGAACTTAATAGAAAAATCAATTGCTGGAGATTAATGTGTGTAAATCTGTGCATTTTACTAGTAAAAGGATGCACTGTAAAATTGGATTAATGCTGGCTCCAAAGTTTGAGTTTTGAATCATGAAGTAAGGGTTTTTCTCCATATACTCATACCGCATAGAACTATGTTGTGAGATGATAGTCCTATACAAAATCAACCAAAGAAAAACAACTTTATACAAAATCAATAAATAAATATTAAAAAAGAATGTTAGCATGAGATATGATTGGATCCTTGAACGTGTATATTTGTTTAATGTGGTTAATCTTGCTGTTGTTGGATATGTATACGACTTAATTATTATGTGTATTGCATTGTTTTTATATTTATGCTCAGTCGTGAAATATTATAAGATAATTTTTTTGAGGAAATTGAAAATTATTCTTATATTGATTTATTATTATTATTATTATTATTATTATTATTATTATTATTATTATGATATAATGGTTTGCCTTTGATTTCTGGCTGGTTGAAATGATACTATTCAAGATTTTTTATAATCGTAAAGTCATTAAAGGTTATTGATTCTATTTGCAAGCAGTGGCGGAACCAGATAAAATTATTTTGGAGGGCCATAAAATTTTTTAAAGTATAAATTAAGTAAAAAAAAAATATTATATATAAAAATATAAGTCGTAAAAAGCATAAATATACTATTTGACAATTCCAAATTTTAAACTTATAATTCATATTAAAAAAATAAAAACCTAACTGATAAGCATATTTCTTTATGTCATTTCATATTTATATAATTGGTAATTTTATCCAATATTATAAATTCAATTAGTTATCTATTATATTTTGACAAATAAAATCAAAGTTCATTATTATAAAATTAATCTGTATAGCTTAAAATAATACTCTATGTAATCATCAATAATATAAAGAGTAAAAAATATGTAATCAGTCCTTACTTTTATGACGAGTTTTAGTTTTTTACCCTGTAAAATAAAATCAATGTTTTTCATCCCTACCAAAAAAATTATTTTATTTTTAATCCTTAATGAGCAGAATTTTGAGATGTTAATGCCAAAATTACTACGTTTTTATGTTCAAAATGATTTATACTATGTTTATATATCATGGTAAAAATCCATATTGTATTAAAAAATGTCAAAAATTTGTCAAAATTTTACCCATTAGAGACTAAAAACAAAAGAACAAATTTTTTAAGATGAAAACGAGCGATTTTATTTTACAAGAATGAAAACCAAAACTCGCTATAAAAGTAGGTACTAAAAACATATTTTACCCTGATATAAATTAATATTTATACTAATACTTGTTCCTTATAGTTATCAAAAAATAAACTCTAAATTAATATTTACATTAATATTTGTACAAATATGTATACAGAATTACTTAAAACTATTAATAATATATTTACATTAATATTATACCTATAAAAAAATTATTTTTTGAAGTGGGGAGGGGCCGTGGCCACCACCAGCCCCTCCCTAGTACCGCCTCTGTTTGCAAGGATGAAAAATTCACCTTTTTGGAGGTTAGTGGTGCAATTATTTATCCTCTTGTGACTTATTATATAATTGCATATAGGAGAAGTTTATTTTCAATATTGTCTACTCCTTTTAAAATAATAAATATGCAATTATCAACACTACGTTGGAGCTGAGGCATTATGTGTAAACATAAATAAATTAAAGGTCAATGTTGTCGGGATCACTTAGCCGGTGATCAATATTATTTTGGAGCTGAGGCGTTATGGTATCTTAAGAACCATGTAATTTCTCTCGCTTTGATGCATTTGAGAGAAGTTATATCTAAAATATTGAAGCTCGATGTTGATTAGATCATTAAACCGCGGTAGTCAACATCATTTTGGAGCTTGGACTTGTGGTATATTATGGACCATAAAATCTCTCTGGCTTTGACGTATTTGAGAGAGATTTAGGACTGACAAAGAAAATGATAGTATGATTGTTGGATCACGATGACATGTCATTTTCTTACTACACTCTACACGTATGACTAGTCGATGAAATTAGTGGTATTTGTAACCATGGAAGGTGTTGTATCAATAAGGATATAACTACCGCCATGATTCGATATCATTTAATTTTTTTTGGATGGAGTCTTAATCAAGTGTTGCATCTTGGATTCATTGTGGCCACATAAAATAAACATGATATCAGCCCTAGAGTCATTTTCGAAAATGTTTTCTTCATATTAAATATGCACAATTGAATATTTCCTAATATTTTGTGAGCTACAATCAATTGTAGTTTTGGTTTTATAAAAAACGGGTTTGATGTTATTTAATGTGATTCAGTTGATAATGCTTAAGCCCGACAAACGTGATCAGTAATAATGGGCTTCGGATACTGATTCAAATTTGTGTAGAATAAAGTGTAGACCCAATCAATTCTATGGTCCATGATGGGTGGTACTAGAGTTGAGATCTTTTATATATAAGATTGGCTATCTTATCTTTTGAGTTCATTCATTTATTATAACTCTTATGTCAATTTAGAAGTAGTTCTAATTTGCATCTTATAGCTTTCAATAGTACTTATTTATTTCTAGGGGGAGTCCCGTTAAGAATTGAGTTCCAAAGGCTTTTTCAGATTTCAACCCAAAGAGCTAGTACGATGGGGGAGATGGGTAGTTGGGTGGAAGGTCAATGGACTTGGAATTTGAGGTGGAGAAAAGATCTATTTGTCTGGGAGCTTAATCTCTTGGAAAGTCTCCATGAAATTCTGAACCGTGCAACAATCTTTACAACGGATGATTCTTGGTTTTGGCAGCATGACCCAAGTGGTTACTATTCAGTTAAGTCGGCTTTTTTTGTGATTCGTTGGTCGACAGCCGATGAGGTGAGCTTCTCTGTAGAAGAACAAAGGTTGCTTCCAAAAGTGTGGAAAACATGGGCCCCTTCAAAAGTGGCGGTCTTTTCGTGGCAACTTTTACAGGACAGATTGCCGACTCGTCAAAATCTCTTGCAGCGGGGTGTCATTGGGGATGTAAATGCTTCTGCGTGTGTGCTTTGTGGAGTAGGGCATGAATCAGCCGATCACTTATTCGGCTCTTGCAACCAAATCTCACCAGTTTGGTAAGGTATTCTTCGCTAGTTGGGTGTGGAGCCGGTGCCTCCTCGTGGTGTTTTAAGATTTTTTGAGGCTTTCTTGGGCATGGGTAGGGGTAGAAAAGATAAATTTGATGGTTGTTAATTTGGCAAACTATTGTGTGGGCTGTCTGGAAATCTCGGAATGACGTCTTATTTTCAGGAGGGACCTTTTCTGTCGAGTGTCTGGTCGATAGGGAGAAACTTTTATCTTGGAAGTGGTTTCTAGGTAAAAATCCCGATTTCCCATGTTCCTTTTATGAGTGGGGTATCCATCCTACTTTATACTGGAACCGATAGATTTTGTTCAGGTGTCGTTTCTGGGTCTCGATGGGTCAGGGGGATTGGAGGCCATCTAGTTACTTTGTCCTACCTGTGGTTGATCCTTGTCTCTCTCTTCCGATGGGAGTTTTCTTCTTATCGTGGTGGTGCCTTTGAGGGGTTTAATGAGTTAGGAGTATGCATTCGTATTTTCTTGTAGTTTTGTTTGTGTCTGTCTTCTTTTATACCTTTGAGTTTGTTGGGTTGTGGTGGAGTGTACTTCTTGTACCTCTTTATTGTTTCAAACATTTCTTGTACTTTTATCACTTTTTTATATTATTATATACTCTTTCCGGTTTCATATATAAGAAAATTTTCAAAAAAACACACTTTTTAAGAAAGTAGGTAAATGCATTGGTTGAGGAGAAAAAACACCTTAAAAAGCGTAAAACATTGCATTTATTGGTTGAAATTGGAATAATATCATAAAACATAATAATTGTAATACACTTTTGCTTATATTTGAGACTTTCAATTTTTTTGTTTTGTTGCTTATATTTGAGACCGAAGCAAGTATATATATTTGCCATTAAAAAAAAAATAGTACTTATTTATTTCATTTCATTGATTAGTGTTTCTTATGTATAAGACGATATTTTCATGTCATGTTTTTGTATATGGAAATTTTCCTTGTTGGTGTTGTGATATGGCATGTCATATAGAAGGTTACTCTGTCTGACTAATTATTTTTACATTGGAATAGTTAAAATCTGCTACCACTCAGAACTTTGAAAAGTTTCTAGTTTCTACAGTTAGTTACTTCTAATGGGAATCAGCATTTGTTTTTGCATCTGTCTTATCTTCATGCTGTAATTAACATTACAGTGAGTCCTGTAAACCTCGCCATCCACATCTTTACTCACCTGCATAATTCTGCATATTTTTTCGTGACACGCTTAAAATCTACGCTGCATTGCATCAGCAATCTGCATTCCTGATAAATTTATAAGTTACAACCAATAATTTTTTTTGATGTATAGTCTCTCTCGAATGCTAATTAAAGGCACACAATTTGAAGTTTGATGTATAGTCTATGGTTATACTATTAAAAGTTTGAACATAATTGTAACCAAAAAAAAAAAAATCTAACATAATCTTGAAACCTTGGCATGAGCATTGAGGAAAACATGGTTAGAAAATTAACAACTGAAAGGTGATAGTTTACATTGAAAAAAAAAGGACAGTTTTTAATGTTGGCAAATGCTAAATAGTGCTTCCGAAACACTCTTTAAGCGGTTAAATAATAATATTTTATGAAAAAAATTATGAAAATGTGTGAAGTTAACGCATTAGAAATTGAAATGTTCAACATTTTGAATAAATTTTTTTCTTAAGGAAAATGATTTGTGGCACGACACTTTATCTCGTCTCAAGTGCACGACACGCGAGGCTTATACATTTTATTATGGTTTCTTTTAAAAATACCAATTTTATTTTACATTACATAGCACTATATATGATTTATATAGTATTATATTTTTAATAAATTTTCAATAGACTGAAAATGATCAGAGTTAAATCAAGTCGAACTCGTCTGAACTCAACTTAATAAGAATTTGTTCAATTCGAAATTCGACTCTAGTTCAACACAAATTCTTTTTTCAACTCAAGTTCGACTCATTTAAAGTTCACAAATAGTTTGGTCTTTATTATGAAAGAAATAATTTTTTAGGTTCATAGAATATTTAATGTATCTGATCTATAATAGGAACGAGATATATCTAACATTCTATAACCTTAAAAATAATTTTTTTTTCTTATAAGTTAGCTTATAGCTGATAGCTTATAAGTTCGCTTGTAAGTTATAAGTTAGCTTATAGCTGAAAAGCTAGTTTGTAGCTGATAATTGAAAATCCAACGGATTGAAATTAAACTGTTTAGTAAAATTAACTTTTAAAGTGGTTGATAAATATAAAATGACATATATGTTTAGTGGGTAATTTTTCTCTTTAGTGGATAGTTTTTATTTTAAAAATAATAATTAAATTAAATTAAAAGTAAAAAATGAAAAAAAAAAAACTGTAAAAAGCTATAAGCTATGAGCTCAAACGCTACTTAAAATAGCATCTCAAATAAAAAAACTATAAGCTAATAGAAAAAACTTTTTACCAAACACATCTATTTTTTTCAAAAATGCTTATAAGCTAGTCCAATAAACTATAAGCTAATTTGTTGAACTTACCAAACACACCCTTAAACAAATTGATCATTTTTCCCTGAAAAACTAAATTAGTAAGGTCCTAATCTAAAGTAAAAAAAAATAAAGCAAATCAATAATATGAATATGGTTGAGCCAAATGTTCTCATGTTGTGCTTGTGGCTTGTCGTGCCATGTAGCACTGCTCTTTTCTTAAATGGAATCCTTAAAAAATGATACCGATGACACTGTTTATGTTTACAAGATCTTTAATGTTTAATTAGATAATGAATTGAATTTTTTTTTTTTTTTGTAATAATGTGGAAAATAATGTACCATTAGGTGTTATGTTTTCATTTGAAGAACATATGTGTTAATATGCATCAAAAGTGTGAAAGGATTGATGGAACATACAGGCGGAATGAGATGATATGGAATGTGGTTTCGTTGTTCGGACTCTTAAAAAATGGATGAAATGAAGTGATGTGATAATATTCATTCTATCTTATTCCATCTCATTCTTTTATTTTTGTTCCCATTCAATCTGGGATGTATGTTATGAAATTAAAACTCTCTTTAAATCTTAATTAGCAAATTATTCATATTATAATAAAATATTT
The DNA here is from genome assembly GCA_954870985.1 of Trifolium fragiferum. Lineage (NCBI taxonomy): Eukaryota > Viridiplantae > Streptophyta > Magnoliopsida > Fabales > Fabaceae > Trifolium > Trifolium fragiferum. Next base: position 17,108,060 of record OX940793.1, on the reverse strand, counting down.
ATTATATTCACCCACTATATTAGGAAATCTTAACTAATGAACTCATTTTATTCGCATACTATCTTAAAAAAAAAATAGATCTCTTTTCTTCTTTCTAGCTCCATATATATATATATATATATATATGTATGTAGGTGAATGATGTTTCTAATCATATGTCCCACACGCTTGACGTATCCTTAAACCATAATATTATTATTATTGTGAATCCAAATCAAAGCATAAACTCATGTCATCGAAGCTTATAAAATCGCAATAGTCATTAGTATAAATTTGTGGATTATCTGAAAGTCTCGAAATAATGTTTTTTTTCATCTTTTCGGAATGAACATTTTCTATTGAATGTCTGGTTGATAAAGAAATGTTTATCTTGCAAGTGGTTTCTAGGTTAAAACACTACTCCCCCTCTTCCTTTTATGAGTGGGGTATCCACCCTACTTTATGCGTTGGAACTAGTAAAGTTTGTTTGAGTGTTGTGTTGGGTCTCGATGGGTCATGGAGATTGTAGGTTGTTTTGTCCTACCTGTGATTGATCCCTACCTCTCTCTTCCCGAGGGGATATTTCTTCTTGTGGTGGTGCCCGTGAGGGGGTTCTAATTGTTGGTGGTGTGTCTTCTTGTTTCCTTGTAGTTTTATTTTGTTTTCCTATCTTTAGAGATTATTGGGTTTTGGTATGTACTTCTATACTGAACTTTATCTTGTACTTTTTTTTTGTTTTTGTTTTTATATTTAGGCTTAAATATGCTTTTGGTCCCTACAATTATGTCTTGTTTTGAAAAGAGCCCCTGTAAAAAAAATTAATTGATTTATATATATTATTTTAATTTGCTATTAAAAAAAGTATAACTTTGTCACGAAATCTATAGCTTTAAACATTTGTGCCGCTTTTTCATCTTCATCAATACATATTCAGGTTAAATATGGTTTTTATCCACATAAAATAAGCATCTTCTAAGTTTAGTTCTTACTTAATTTTTACTATATTTTTATACCCTATAAAATTTTCTTGCGCATATGGTTTTAGTCTCTACAAAAACTAAATATGTTTAATTATCATTAAACTCATAAATTTTTTTAATTATTTTGTTGTAGACATGTTTAAAATATCATATAAAATTCACTTACTAAAATTTAGAATTTTTGAAACATGGGATGAAATCATAATGTTTTTTGAAACTACAAAAGTTCAAGATAAAAGTAATAAAAATCAAAATTAAAAGTCCAAATTTTTAACTCATATTTTTGTGGATGAACTTTTTATGATTTTCAAAACATATTTGTGAATATACTAAGAATTAAATTAAGTGAGGATTAGAGTTAGAAGTCACCACTTTGTATGGATAAAAAATATATTTAACCTTAAATTTATTACTAAATATATTTTTACCCTCCCACCATCATTTCAATAAGAAATAGACTTTTTAATATAGTTTTAGTCCCTACAAAATCAAGAGGTTTCAAGTTTAGTCCCTACAAAATCACCAAATTTAAGGTTTAGTCCATAAAACAATTTTATTCACATCTCCTATTTATATAGGGACTATTTTGAGGGAGTAAAGTATCTATTTTTGTTAAAAGTTTTCAAAATGAAAATTATTCACAAGCTGATATGTTATATAGGATAAAAGTTACCATTAAATTTTAATAGGGACTTAACTTGAATGAACACAATTTAATAGGGACTAAAAATGTATTTAACTCTACAACAAGTTTTATATGGTAATAGCTTTTTTTTTAATCAAGATATGGTAATAGTTTAATTGACAAAAAAGTGTCAAGTAATGTAATTTTCACTTGGACTTTTCTCATTAGAAGAATTCATTCCCCTAACATCATGAAGATGAACATTAGGGATTCTTCTCTTCTTTTCAATCATTGTCCTTCTCTTAAAAGCATCTCACCCTTACTCACTTGCCTTTTTCCATTTTCTTTTATCTCTTGTTTTCAGTTTGTCCTATTCTCCATGCCCAGTGAAAGAAAAAGGCATGCATTGAGTGTTACTTTACAATTTCTTACGCTATTGAACATGGTATATATCTTCTTCCTTTAATTTTCAATTTGTCTTTTTATGTTCCCCTCTTGTTTTCAATTACTTAACTATGGTATTGAACATGGTATTCTTTCCCCCCTCTAATATTCAGTTTGTCCTTTTCCCTAGTCCTAAGAGTTACTTTTATGTTCATCTCATTCTCCTCTACAAAACTACCCCACACTTTTGTTTTTCAGATCTAACAAGTTAAAAATTCAAAGCACTACTTAATCACCTATTTTTCAGCCGCCATGGGGCAGCCAATAGAGAAATCTATCTCTTCCCCTTTGAGATCCGCAAAAAACCCACAAAAATAATCAAGATTTGAGAAAATTTTCAGGAACTATTCGAGAATAACCAACATCATGCCAGAGTCATTTCCATTGCCACTTTTTTCTTATTCTTGAATTGTAAGTAACATTATATCTATTCCTTTCTCATATTTCATCATTAAATCAAAATCACCAATATATAATTGAAACCCTAACCCCCCTCCCCTTTTAATTTAAATCCAAAATTAATCATATTATTAAGCTGATTTGGTTCCTTTTATTTGTAGAAGAAGAATCATAATTAGATAGACATCTTAAAATTGCATCCTTAATTATTAAAACTAATTTCTTATATCGAGTGATTTTTTTTTTTTTTTATATTGGTAGCATAAAATTAAATCAAAAATTCAATTATATCTTTTTATATATATAAAATTATGTATAGCATAAAATAAATTGGTAACAAACCTCTAGTCTATATTTAAAAGTTTGATATGGTAATAGTTTTTTTTTTTTTTTTTTTTTGAATCAAGATATGGTAATAGTTTAATTGACAAAAAAGTGTCTATTAATGACTTGGACTTTTCTCATTAGAAGAATTCATTCACCTAATATTATGGATATGAACATTAGGGATTCATCTCTTCTTCTTTTCAATCATTGTCCTTCTCTTAAACGCATCTAACTCTTACTCTAATACTTGCCTTTCTCCTTTTTCTTTTCTTCTATCTCTTGTTTTTAGTTTGTCCTATTCTCCATGCCCGAGGAAAGAAAAAGACATGCATTGAGTGTTACTTTACAATTTCTTACGCCATTGAACATAGTATATATATCTTCTTCCTCTAGTTTTCAATTTGTCTTTTTCTGTACCCCCTCTGGTTATCAATTACATAACTATGGTATTGAACATGGTTTTCTGTTCCCCCTTTGATTTTCTGTTTGTCCTTTTCCCTAGTCGTAGAGGTTACTTTTATGTTCATCTCATTCTCCTCTACCAAACTACCCCACAGTTTTGTTTTTCAGATCTAATAAGTTAAAAATTCAGAGCACTACCTACTCAGCTGTTTCGTGAATAACCAACATCATGCCAGAGTCATTTCCATTGCGACTTTGTTCTTATTCTTGAATTGTAAGTAACATTCTATCTTTTCCTTTCTCATATTTCATCATTCCCCCCCCCCCCCCCCCCCCCCCCCCTCTCTTCAAATTTAAATCCAAAATTAATCATATTATTAAGCTGATTTGGTTCCTTTTATTTGTAGAAGAAGAATCATAATTAGAGAGACGTCTGAAAATTGCATCCTTATTATTTTTATTTTTGGTAGCATAAAATTAAATGCATCTCACTCTTACTTTCAATCATTGTCCTTCTCTTAAATGCATCTCACTCTTACTCTAATACTTGCCTTTTTCCTTTTTCTTCTATCTCTTGTTTTCAGTTTGTCTTATTCTCCATGCCCAGGGAAAGAAAAAGGCATGCATATGCATTGAGTGTTACTTTACAATTTCTTACGCTATTGAACATGGTATATATAATATATATCTTCTTCCTCTGGTTTTCGATTTGTCTTTTTTTGCTCCCCCTCTAATTTTCAATTACTTAACTATGGTATTGAACATGATTTTCTATTCCCCCTCTGATTTTCTGTTTGTCCTTTTCCCTAGTCCTAGAGGTTACTTTTATGTTCATCTCATTCTCCTCTACAAAACTACCCCACACTTTTGTTTCTCAGATCTAACAAGTTAAAAAATGGATGGAATGAAATGATATGATGATATTTATTCTATCTTATTCCATTTCATTCTCTTAATTTTATTCCCATCCAATTTGGAATGTATCATGTATATGTTATTAAATTAAATCTCTTTAAATCTTAATTAGCAAATTATTCATATTATAATAAAATATTTATTATATTCACCCACTAAATTAGGAAATCTTAACTAATGACCTCATTTTATTCGCATACTCTTAAAAAAATTTAGATCTCTTTTCTTCTTTGTAGCTCCATATATATATATATATATATATATATATATATATATATATATATATATATGCAGGTGAATGATGTTTCTAATCATATGTCATACACGCTTTTCGTATCCTTAAACCGTAATATTATTATTATTATTAGACAAATGCTAACGAGTGTCCTCGGGGCACTCTTTAAGGGCGTAAATAGTAAGTTTTTTTATAGAATTTTTATGGAAATGCGTAAAGTCAACGCATTGAAAATTGTAATGTTCATTTTTTGAATAAAAAGTTTCTTTAAATGGAATGCTTAAAGAGCGCTCCGGGAGCACTCGTTTGCAAGACTTTTATTATTATTATTATTATCAATCCAAATCAAAGCACAAACTCATGTCATCAAAGCTTATAAAATCGCAATAGTTATTAGTATAAATTTATGGGCTATCTGAAAATCTCGAAATATGGTGTTTTTTTTCGAAATGGACCTTTTCTATTGAATGTCTGGTCGATAAAGAGAAATTTTTATCTTGCAAGTGGCTTCTAGATTAAAACACTAGCGCCCCTCTTCCTTTTACGAGTGGGGTATCCACCGTACTTTATGTGCTGGAACCAGTAGAGTTTGTTTGAGTGTTGTGTTGGGTCTCGATGGGTTAGAGAGATTGGAGGTCCTTTTGTTGTTTTGTCCTACCCGTGATTGATCCTTACCTCTCTCTTCCCGAGAGGATATTTCTTCTTATGGTGGTGCCTGTGAGGGGATTCTATAATTTGTTGGTGGTGTGTCTTCTTATTTCCTTGTAGTTTTATTTTGTTTTCCTGTCTTTAGAGATTATTATTGAGTTTTGGTAGAGTGTATTTCTGATGCTGAACTTTATCCCTATAAAATAAACATCTTCTAAGTTTAATTCTTACTTAATTTTTATTATATTTTTATACCCTATAAAATTTTCTTGCACATGGTTTTAGTCTCTACAAAAATTAAATACGAATAATTATCATTAAACTCTTAAATTTTTTTAATGATTATATGTAGACATGTTTAAAACATCATATAAATTCATTTACTAAAATTTAGAATTTTTGAAACATGGGATGAATTCATAATGGTTTTTTTTTTTAAACTACAAAAGTTCAAGATAAAAGAAATAAAAATCAAAACCAAAAGTTCAAATTTTGAACTCATATTTTTGTGGATGGACTTTTTATGATTTTCAAATCATATTTGTTAATATACTGAAAATTAAGTGAGGATTACGGTTAGAAGTAACCACTTTGCATGGATAAAAAATATATTTAACTTTAATTTTTTTACTAAAACATTTTTAATCTTCCACCATCATTTCAATAAGAAATAGACTTTTAAATATTATATTGATCCCTAGAAAATCACGAGATTTCAAGTTTAGTCCCTACAAAATCACCAAATTTAAAGTTTAGTCCATAAAACAATTGTATTCACATCCAGTCCTATTTCTATAGAGACTATTTGAGGGAGTAAAGTATCTATTTTTGTTAAAAGTTTACAAAATAAAAATTATTCTATGTTATATAGAATAAAAGTTACCATTAAAATTTAAAAGGGTCTAAACTTGAAAGAACATAATTATATAGGGACTAAAAATGTATTTAACTCCACAACAAGTTTGATATGGTAATAGTTTTTTTTTTTTTTTTTTTTTTTTTTTTTTTTTTTTGAATCAAGATATGGTAATAGTTTAATTGACAAAAAAGTGCCTATTAATGTAATTTTGACTTGGACTTTTCTCATTAGAAGAATTCATTCACCTAACATTATGGATATGAACATTAGGGTTTCCTCTCTTCTTCTTTTCAATCATTGTCCTTCTCTTCAACGCATCTCACTCTTACTCACTTGCCTTTTACCTTTTTCTTCTATCTCTTGTTTTTAGTTTGTCCTATTCTCCTTGTCGAGGGAAAGAAAAAGGCATGCATTGAGTGTTACTTTACAATTTCTTACGCTATTGAACATGGTGTATATATCTTCTTCCTTTAGTTTTCAATTTGTCTTTTTCTGTTCCCCCTTTGGTTTTCAATTACTTAATTATGGTATTGAAAATGGTTTTCTGTCCCTCCTTTGATTTTCAGTTTGTGCTTTTCGCTAGTCCTAAGGATTACTTTTATATTCATCTCATTCTCCTCTACAAAACTACCCCACACTTTTGTTTCTCAGATCTAACAAGATAAAAATTTAGAGCACTACCTACTCACCTATTTTTCTGCCGCCATGGGGCAGCCAGTAGAGAAATCTATCTCTTCCCCTTTGAGATCCGCAAAAAACCCACAAAAAAGAATCAAGATCTGAGAAAACTTTCAGGCACTATTCAAGAATATCAACGTCATGTCAGAGTCATTTCCATTGCCACTTTGTTCTTATTCTTGAATTGTAAGTAACATTCTATCTTTTCCTTTCTCATATTTCATCATTAAATCAAAATCACCAATATATAATTGAAACCCTAACCCCCCTCCCCTATTAATTTAAATTCAAAATTAATCATATTATTAAGCTGATTTGGTTTCTTTTATTTGTAGAAGAAGAATAATAATTCGAGAGACTTCTGAAAATTGCATCCTTATTAAAACTAATTTCTAATATCAGGTGATTTTTCTTATTTTTATATTGGTAGCATAAAATTAAATCGAAAATGCAATTTTATATTTTTATATATACAAAATTTATAGCATAAAAAAATTGGTAACAAACCTCTGTTAGAATTCAACTTATCATTTTGTTCACATAGCTTAGTTTACAGTAGCTTGCAATAGTAGTTATTGCATGGAATGTTAGTTAGAAGATGTATTTAACTGCATATGGTGCTCTAATCTCCTATGACAGTTAGTTACATCCACTCCACCCTCATTTGTAGTATAAATAACCATGCTATGCATTGTAATGTTTTAGTGATCATAGTGAAGTTTCACTCATTTTTCTCACTTTAAATTCTCTCTATCATTAGAATCTAGAATCTTAACATGGCATCACGAGCCTTCTAGATCCTTCTTCCGCTGTAACCACCTCTATAACTAACTTTTCCGATCACTTTTTCTTCTTCTACGTTCAACATGCCACCGCGTGTTACACCTGCTCCTCCACCGGATCCTTCTTCCGATCCTAATTCTCCTTATTTCGTCCACTCCTCTGATGGTCCTTCCAATGTGAAGGTTTCTCCACCGCTCAATGACGCCAATTAAAACTCTTGGTCTCGTTCTATGCGTAGAGATCTTGGCGAGAAGATGAAGATTGAATTCATTGACAGTAGTATTCCCGTTCCTCTTGATAATTTTTATCCTTCTTTTCGTGCTTGGAAAAGGTGTAATATGCTTGTTCATTCCTGGATTATGAACTCTGTTTCAGAATCCATTGCACAATCAATCGTTTTCATTGAAAACGCACTTGACTTTTGGAATGATTCATTCCGGTAATGATTGTTTATGATTATAATCATCAAGTCAGTGTGTTCTAATGTCATATAATACGTCGATCTCTAAATTTTAAGTCTTACATTTGGTATCAGAGCATTATGTACAACGTCGATCAATGTATTCGGGACTCCGCATTTGAGCGCACCAACGAATTCTTCCAAGGAAAACGGACTAAAAAACAAGCATGTACTGAATGATCGTAGAAATGTGTAAACTGAAAACAAATCATAAACAGTATTCTCGGGAACACCAATAGTTCCTGAGGAAGGCGGTATCATCAACTCCGGTGGCAATTCTAACTGCTGCGGCAATTCAACCGCTCTCTCATCATCCGAACTTAAATCAACATCAGTTAAATCTCACGTTTCTTCTTCATTGTCAAAATTCAATTTTCTCGAACTCTTTTCTTCCTCTTCCACATTTAATTCGCTCAATTTCTTATCCGATTCATCGATGATCTTTCTCGATAACACTTCATCGAATTCATTTTTTCGTCGAATCAAATCATCATCCAAGTCATAATCCTCCAACAAAATTTTCCTAATATAACTACTCTCCAAATCCTCGCAGACACCTTCTTCATACACTATCCTATAAAATCCTATTCTGTAACTGATAACTTTCCCGATTCGAACAACGCCATTCGAAAATTCTTTTAACACAAAATGGTCAATCAATGCAATCTTCTTCGATTCAATTACTGTTTCATCTAGTTTCCATCTTTGTTTTTGCGGTCGACCTCGCCGCCTTGAAACCGACAGTGGTTCCGTCGATTTGGTTTTCTGTGGATTCATATTTAAGGTTTTGAAGATTTTAGGGACTGTTTTAAGAAGGAAAAGCAGTCCCTAAAATCGTCAAAACCTTAAATATGAATCCACAGAAAACAAAATCGACGGAACCACTGTCAGTTTCAAAGCGGCGATGTCGACCACAAAAACAAAGAAGAAAAATGAATGAAACAGTAATTGAATCAAAGACGATTGAATTGATATGCCGTTTTGTTTTGAAAGAATTTTTGAATGGCGTTGTTCGAATCGGGAAAGCTATCAGTTACAGAATAGGATTTTATAGGATAGTGTATGAAGAAGGTGTCTGCATGGATTTGGATAGTAGTTATATTAGGAAAATTTTGTTGGAGGTTTATGACTTGGATGATGATTTGATTCGATGAAAAAATGAATTGGATGAAGTGTTATCGAGAAAGATCATCGATGAATCAGATACGAAATCGAGCCAATTAAATGTGGAAGAGGAAGAAAAGAATTCGAGCGAATTGAATTTGGACGAGGAAGAAGAAATGCGAGATTTAACCGATGTTGATTTAAGTTTGAATGTTGAGAGAGCGGTTGAATTGCCGCAGCAGTTAGAATTGCCACCGGAGTTGATGCTACCGCCTTCCTCAGGAACTATTGGTGTTCCTGAGAGTACTGTTTATGATTTGTTTTCAGGTTACACATTCCTACGATCATTCAGTACATGCGTGTTTTTTAGTCCGTTTTCCTTGGAAGAATTCGTTGGTGCGCTCAAATGCGGAGTCCCGAATACATTGATCGACGTTGTACATAATGCTCTAATACCACATGTAAAAATAAAATTTTAGAGATCGACATATTATATGACATTAGAACACACTTACTTGATGATTATAATCATAAACAATCATTTATGTTCTGTCATGAAATGAGAATTTTTTTGAGGAAATTGAAAATTATTCTTGTATTGATTTATTATTATTATTATTATTATTATTATTATTATTATTATTATTATTATTATTATTATTATTATAAAGCTAAACTACATATTTGGTCCCTTACGTTTAAAAAGTTTCAATTTGGTCCCTTACGTTATCAACGTTTGCATTAGTTGGTCCCTTCCATCATATTTCACTGTTCCACTGTTTCAATTAGACACGTGTCAACGTGTCCAGGTGTCCACGTGTGCAAACCGTCTGCCACGTAAGCAAACCGTCTGCCACATGTGCAAAAAGTGACGGAAGGGACCAAATTGAAACCTAAAATAAACGTAAGGGACCAAATTGAAACTTTTTAAACATAAGGGACCAAATTGAATCCTAAAATAAACGTAAGGGACCAAATGTGTAGTTTAGTCTTATTATTATTATCATTTTATTATGATATAATGGTTTGCCTTTGATTTCTGGCTGGTTGAGATGATATTATTCAAGATCTTTTGATAATCGTAAAGTTATTAATGGTTAATTGATTCTATTTGCAAGGATGAAAAAGTCACATTTTCGGAGGTTAGTGGTGCAATTATTTATCCTTTTGTAACTTATTATATAATTTCAATATTGTCTACTCCTTTTAAAATGATAAAAATGTAATTATCAACACTACCTTGGAGCTGAGGCATTATGTGTAAACATAAATAAATTAAAGTTCAATGTTGTCGGGATCACTTAGCCGGTGATCAACACTATTTTGGAGCTGAGGCGTTATGGTATCTTAAGAACCATGTAATTTCTCTCGCTTTGATGCATTTGAGAGAAGTTATATCTAAAATATTGAAGCTCGATGTTGATTAGATCATTATACCACGGTAGTCAACATCATTTTGGAGCTTGGACTCTTGGTATCTTATGGACCATAAAATCTCTCTGTCTTTGACGCATTTGAGAGGGATTTAGGACTGACAAAGAAAATGATAGTATGTGTAAGACCTGTAGAATTTCAATAGCAGGAATTATATTTTTGTTATATTAATTAGTTTATGCTATTTGTTTTATCGGTTTTCTGCTTGATTGTCTGTTTTGACAGAATTTTTGCTAAGATTGTGCTTGCGCGTAGTTTAACGTTTGAAAAATGGGCACAATGATTTTATAAGCTTTAAATGAGTTTAGAAACAATTTTGTCTCGTCGAAATGTTGAAAATAATTTTCTAGTGGTTTTTGAGAAAACGGGCAAGATATACCCGCTGTTTGAAAATTTTACAGTTTCTGATTTTCGTCAAAATTTAAATGAAGACTTTTTATTTCGACTGTGATGATAATTTGATCTTATTATATTTTTCTGAGCTTAGGAGCAAAAATTTATTTGGAATAAAATTTATTCGAAAATTTGTGGATTCTTTTAATTAAGTGGGTTACGGTATAATTTTTCTGTTTCCGTAAAGTTTATCGGTATGCGAGATACGACTCGTTTAAGCACGAGCGCGGGAACTGAGCGAGATAGTGGGACTAGACCATGAAAATATCTAGATATTTATGAGAGATTACTTAGTGGCCAAGTTTGGATGAGTGGATAGGATTTAATCTTGCAACTTTACACTATTCAATCTAAGGGCTAGGATGAGATGGAACCTTCTATATAAGGCTTGCTTTGTAAGCTAATTGATCCTTTTGTTTTCTCTTCTCAGCCACACGAGCTCCCTCCCACTCTCTTGTTTTATTTCTTTTACTCTTAAATACAAAGGTAGAATAATCCATTTTTCTGTAAGATCTAGGAAGAATTAGAAGAAGAGATTAAGAGCAAAGTTGTTCCTCTCATCATTGTGGTGCTTGTGAGCTAAATCTTTTGGTAAGAAAAATCTTTCCCTTCCTCTTTCCTAGCAAAACCGTGGCCTTGTCCTATGGATGGGGTTTTGGCTTTTAAATGTTGTTTCTTTTCATCCTACTAGTTATAGCTTTATGTCTTGTCATGTTGGATCTAGAGGAAACAAATATTTTTCCATCCCTTTTTTCCTAGCTGGCCGATCCATATAGGGCTTGAGGATGATGTTGATTTTTGAACTTTGTCATATTTTAAGTTGTTTAACGTTAGCCTTATAAATGATCTGTGTTTGGTTTGATTTATTAATATGAGAATAGTTGATTTTTAAGTGTTAAGGGATATAAGTTTTCTTGAGTTTTTGTAAATGATTTTGAGGAACAATTTTGTGAATTATGATTTGTTATCTTGAAATTAAAGCTAGTACCAGTTGTTTTAGTAGATAAACTTTTTGAAGAAAATACTATGGAATGAAAAGCCCCAATTTTATGAGTTTTAATTTAAGGATTTTGGGAAATTTGATTTGAGTTGAAAGTTTATTCAATTGATGTTGTGTTCTTGCAATTAAAGTAATCACAAAGAGTTTTATGAATTCAATTTTTGAAAAGAAAAAGTAATGAATGAAAAGCCCCAAATTTTGTGTTGGTTTTGAAGTTAGGGTTTGAAAAAGTTGTTAAGTGTGGAATTAAATCAAATTGAGTTTGTTTTTTTGAAATTAGTAATTGTTTAAGTATTTTAACGATGTTTGATCTTTGAAAACAATGGTTTTGAAGTGATTTCAAATCTGGCCGAAACTTGAAAGGGTATTTTCGTCATTTGAAAATTGTTGTTGTGTCCTAGAAACTTAACTATTAAATTCATCTTTTCGAGACGATGAATTTGGCGTATGGCTCGTCTTGATCCGATAAAGATTGAATGAGTTATGGCCGTTTTAATTTGTAATTGTTTTACCGTCGTTTTTGAATTTATATTATAGTATTTTTCTACGAAAAGAGAAACAAGTTTGGAAATCGATTTGTGAATCGTAAAGGAAATTCTTTTGTCAAAGATTTAGGTTTTAAGAGTTGTTTTAAATAAATGATTTGGCTTTCAAAGTGTTTTAAAATAACCGAGATGCATGTACTTGATTGAATGTCTGGTTGTACATGATGTGTATTTGTCTTACATATGATTTTGCGAAATATATGTGTTGACATGTGGTTGTAATTACATATGCTTGTGTGATATGTAAATGGTTGCATGAGCATATATGAACGTGTATGTCAGATGGCACTGCACGGGGTATGTCAGATGGAGACTGCCCTATATATGTGAAATAGAAAATATTATGCTCATGCATTCATAGTCGTGTATGTCAGATGGGACTGCACGGGGTGTGTCAGATGGGACCACCTAATCCTGCGGGATTTTATTGAGTCGGTGTTTGTCAGATGGAGACTTCACCTGCCCTGCATGCGGGGTTTAGTAGGGGATGGACCTACGACTCTTTGCGGAGAGGTTAAATTCCGGAATTCATGCATGTGAAACACTCCCGAGTAGGGTGATCACAATCATGTAGAGTCTACATTGATAGGCTAATTATGCATTTGAATATTGTTGTGTGTGATTGATAGACGATTTGTGCACTTAAATTCTATGATGTGTGATTCATATGATAAATGAGTATATGCTGCCATGTATTGTATATCTTGTGCTGCGTATTTTTGGTTATATGTTATTTTTATATCGTGACCCTCTACGAGCATTTTTAGGGATTTATTTGTACCGCGTGGAGAAGCGGCAAGGCTTGAAGCTGTCTGTGGGTCTTCGTCACCCAGTCATCTTCAGTTAGAGTTTAAAGATCAGCTTAGGGGTAGTAGTTTAAGAGTCTCGTTTGCTCTTATTTATTGTCCGCTGTATTTATATTGAAATTGTATTACGATAATTATATGAATAAATGATGTCGCTATGTCTGTTTAGAGATAACGTTTGGTTCTAATCTTAAACTTTTATTCGTGAAAACAATTTATAAAAGAGGCATTGCATTACGATCATCATTTTGAAAATGGTTTACTCTGATTTAATTTAAGTGCGATCGTGAATGTTTTATTTCAAAGTCTTTGTTGTTTTTAAAAAAAAAAAAAAAAAAAAGTGCCTACTTTTGGGCTTTGAGAAAATCGGGGTGTTACAGTATGGTTGTTGGATCACGATGACATATCATTTTCTTACTACACTCTACACGTATGACTAGTCGATGAAATTAGTGGTATTTATAACCATGGAAGGTGTTGTATCAATAAGGATATAACTACCGCCATGATTCGATATCATTTAATTTTTTTTGGATGGAGTCTTAATCAAGTGTTGCATCTTGGGATCATTGTAGCCACATAAAATAAACATGTTATCAGCCCTAGAGTCATTTTCGAAAATGTTTTCTTCAAATTAAATATACACAATTGAATTTTTCCTAATATTTTGTGGGCTACAATCAAATGTAGTTTTGGTTTTATGAAAAACGGGTTTGATGTTATTTAATGTGATTCAGTTGATGATGCTTAAACCCGACAAACGTGATCAGTAATAATAGGCTTCAGACACTGATTCGGATTTGTGTAGAATAAAGTGTAGGCCTAATCAATTCTAGGGTCCATGATGGGTGGTACTAGAGTTGAGATCTTTTATATATAAGATTGGCTATATCGTCTTTGTTGTCACGCACTGAAAAACAATGTACGTATTTGTGGCTTTTCCCATTAAAGACCTCATAGATTGAAGCAAATGATTAGACAAAGAAAAACTTTGTCTAATATATCAATATTATCGATATTGGCACTTTCGATAATAATATTATAATCATCAAATAAATATATTCTAATGTCATATAATATGTTGATCTCTAAATTTTAATTCTTCCATAATGGAGTTACAATCCGAAACAAAGGAGTATGTAAAATGCAAGTCAAGATGACTACGAGGATCTATTATCTACAAAACTATATATTGAAAATGCAAGTGTCCTACCAAGTTCTTTAGGACTTTATGCACCTGTTAACCGGAAAATTTTCTAGTTTTCAAGGTACACCAGTTCAGTGTTAGATGTATAACATTTCACACAAATTAATCTTTTTTTTTTCATTCTTATGCTCCAAAAATTTGAGTTGCAAGTTGTCCTATATTTTCTTGTTTAGTCTTTTGATGTTACTATGATAGATTTGGCTCAATTTAGGAAATTTCTATGTTTAATTATGTAGATTTCCTCTATCCTGGAAACGGTGGTCCTAAAGTAATACCACTTAATTATTTTATGTTCTATTCATGATGAGACCTTACAAGTAAAGAAGCAAGATAATAATTATATTTTTCTTTTTAAATTTATATTTCTATGATATTTTTTCTGTTTTAAGGTTGATTTGAAAGATATAGTTAACTCTTGTAATAATCTAATCTTTGGGAGGAGAACTGTTTCTATCGACTCTTTGATTGAAAAGGTAAAACTTTCTTCTGGGAAGTGATTTTTTTGCCAAAAACCCTAGTGTATCTCATGCTCCTATGAGTGGGATGCAACCTGTCTAAGCTAGGTGGGTGGTTTGCTTTCCTCTTACTCTTCAATTCGATCATCTTTTATTTCCCTGTTACTTGTTTGTTTGGTTCATGATTTGAGTGAATTGCAGTCTTGAAGTGGCACCTTTGTTTTATTTGTATCTTTCTGTTTTTGTGTTTTCATCTCTTTATGTATTGTCTTTTGTAAATACCTTCGGTACTCCTCTTTGTTTTTTGTATTTCGTCTTGTACTAAGCAAACCTCTAAGTTTTATTTATTATATATATCTGTCATTCATAAAAATAAAAATAAAATTAAAAAAAAATTTGGAGGCATGTATCTATATAATTATGATATAATATTTTCATTCTCCCTGATTTAATTGTTCTACAAAAATAGCCACAGTATTTGTCACATAATGGATGCCAATACACACATGTACTAATTATATACTCACTTAAATAGCCACAGTATTTGTTGATTGAAATACAATTAAGACAATAATTAATGGGGCTAAAAAATTAAGGGTTATTAAAAAAAATCGTCCTTCTTATAATTTAGTTAAGCGACAAACAATATATGAGTTTGTAGTTTATTTTAGTAAGTTAATTATATTAGCTTATAGGATACATTTGAATTGCTTTATTTTGGAGCTTATGCAAAACAATTTACGCAAATAAATAAGGTTTTATGTGTTATTGTAAATTTTTCAAGATAGTTTATGAAATAAAAAAAAAAAAAAAAAAACTAATAAAAAAACGAAAATTTGTCAGTGAAAACTTATGACTTAGTTCAAAAGTTTATTTATTTGTATAAGCTATTTTCATAAACTTAAACTATATAATATAAAAGGGTTAAATATATTTTTAATCCCTATTTTTATGTGAGTTTCGACTTTTAGTCCCTACATTTTCTTTATTATATTTTTAGTTCCTACATTTTTTTAATTATATTTTTAGTCAATTTTTTATGACTAGGATAACAGAATTGACCACATAGAATAACTTAAATTGATTATAATAATATTTGCAACGAATGCGTGACATCTATGTGTCATCCTATGTGATTGATTTCGTTATTCAAGTCACAAAAAATTGACGGTAGAAACTAAAAATGCAAACGGCGAAAATGTAGGGGACTAAAAATATAATAAAAAAATGTAAGAACTAAAAGTCGAAACTCACATAAAAATATGGACTAAAAATATATTTAACTCAATATAAAATTATAAATAATACTCTATGTATAATGAAAGACTTGAAACCATCAATAATAGACAATAAATTAATATTTGCACTAATATTTAAACTAATGTGGATGAGAGATTTATGGTCATAAATAATAAAATTTATACTAATATTTACATACTTTATACTAATATTTACATTAATATTTGTACAAATATATAAACATAATTACTTAAAATCATTTATAAATTTTTTATTTTTTGAAATAAAATTGGGCTGATTTGGTGTTGCTAGTCTTACAGAGGTCCGCTCATGTGTGTGTGTATACACACACCGTTATCTTACCTTATCTTTTATCATGTGCACCAAATAGATTATGCATATGAAATTTTGTTTTCTTAATGAATATTAATTAAATATTTTTTTAGTTAATTTTATTTAGTTCAAAAGTAGTAAATATATTCAATAATTCAATAATTAAATGAATTTTATTTAATTTTATTTACTCAATTGAAATACTAAATAAAATTCAATACTAAATTATAGAAAATTGGCTAGTTTTTTTTATTGACTCAATTGACTCTCTCTTTTTGACACACTCCATTGACTTTCTTTGACTCAATTGATTAACTTTCTTAATAAACATAAATTGATTAACTTTCTTTGACTTCAAATAAAGTATATATAATTAAAATAATAATAATTACACTCGTCTGCTCTTATCTAAACAATATTTGAATTTTACTTTTTTTTTTATGTCTTATGTTAAAATTACAATCTCTTTTTTGGTTAATTTTTGTATATTTCAGTTTTTATTCCTTTTTGTCATGCTAATTGACAATATCACATTAAATCCTATTATCACATTATTCAAAACCACTCTCACATTTTATCTTATATGTAATAAGTAGAACTATCAAAATAAAAAGTTTTATTTTTTAGAACTGATTATCTCACAAAAAGGTATTGTTTCCTATGACAATGACAATTGATCCAACAAACAATGTCAACTATTCTTCTTTAGCAACACTAACTAAGATGACAGAATATTTGCATTTTAGATACAGATTTTGTCCATTAATATTTAAGATTTTTCTAGTAGTGATATATATACACACACAGTTATCTTATCTTATCTTTTATCATGCGGACCAAATAGACTATGGATATGAAATTTTGTTGTCTTAATGAATATTAATTAAATATTTTTTAGTTAATTTTATTTAGTTCAAAAATAGTAAATATATTCAATAATTAAATGAATTTGACTAGCTTTTCTTTATTGACTCAATTGACAAACTTTTTATTTTGGTAGATAACTTTTTTTTTACTCAATTGAAATACAAATAAAATTCCATACTAAATTATAGAAAATTGTCTAGTTTTTTTTATTGACTCAATTGACTTTCTTTTTTGACACACTCAATTGACTTTCTTTGACTCAATTGATTAACTTTCTTAATAAACATAAATTAGATGCAATATTTATTTTTTTATCTTTGACTTCAAATAAAGTATATATAATTAAAATAATAATAATTACACTCGTCTGCTCTTATCTAAACAATATTTGAATTATACTTTTTTTATGTCTTATGTTCAAATTACAATCTCTTTTTTGGTTAATTTTATATTTCAATTTTTATTCATTTTTTTTCATATTAATAATATCACATTAAATCCTATTATCACATTATTCAAAACCACTCTCACATTTTATCTTATATGTAATAAGTAGCTAATTATCTGGCTCAGAACTATCAAAACAAAAAGTTTCATTTTTTTTAGAACTGTTTATCTCACAGAAAGGTATTGTTTCCTGTGACAATGACTATTGATCCAACAAATAATGTCAACTATTCTTCTCCAGCAACACTAACTGAGATGACGGAGGCTTTATCCACGTTAGAAAAGCTGCCTCCACTCGAGCTTGTACTTTCTTATATCAAAGAAGATATGAGCTCTTCTGCCAATGGAGAGAGAGGAATCAGAAATCGGGGTCCAAGAAGATATCTGATTGGGAATGAGGATGACGACGATGATGATAGTAATAGTTTTTCCGATGAAAAAGGTTGTTTTTCTATCTGATTTTAATAATCATTTTTTGTTTTTGAAAATATATAATTGGTTCTTTTGCTTAACAATGGCATAACAAAATGAACATAAAAAGGTTCTTAATTTTGACCTATCAATTTAATTGTGCTGAAATGTATTTTGCTAAATAGGTCTGATCATATATAAAGTCTATAATTTAGCTGAGTGATTTCTCTAGTATTGTTTTATATTTGAATTTTCATTAAGGCCTCTAAATATCACACTCTCTTCAATTTTTTGCAAAATCAAAAGTTTCCCCTAATTTTGTAGAATATAATTTAGATCATTTAAAACAAACAAATAAGAGATGTAACATCATATATTTTTTTTCCTTTCTTGTTGGTATTATCTGACCTAGTACATCTGAATCAATGTAACACATACAATTAATTTATTTTAAATTTTGAGATTTACTTTGTATGTCATGCAAAATCGAGTTCATGTGCTATAAATAACTTGCTGATGTTGATTCATTTTGACCTTAAAAAGAGGTACTTCAATTTTCGATCCAATTATGGTGAGTGATGATTCATTTGTTGATTGGACATTTGACGACAAGAAACTTGTGTCTTGGAGAAACACCAAACATGAACCAAGCTCTGATTCACTTTTGTCACCATCTCAAGACAATGTGTATGTTCCAAACTCAAGTGATGTTTTCTCAGAGGATGATACCATCAGCAAGGCCTTAGATATTGCTTTCGAAAAAGATTTTTCTATTTCAAAAAGGTATGATCCTTTTTTCAATCTATACGTTATAATGGTTGTAGATTGGTATGATGAAAAAGAACAAAGTTGAGTAAGTCATATAATTCAAAAAGAAGATTTTTCTTTCGGCCTCCACGTTTCTTTAATACTCTTCATAAATCCTATTTTATCTCTGAAAACCGTGTAAAATATAAAGAAAAAATTTTGGATTTTACGAACCGAAATAATTGAAATCTCGGTATGTACACTTTAGACATCTTCTAAACTTCGGTTCATAAAAACCGAAATTTTTATAAAGGGAAAAAACGTCAATTAGAGGTGTTGTGAATTCGACTGATAACTTACACCAACAACCTTGATGTGTGGAGCAAATTGAACCAAATAACCAAAATTTGTTGATAGAGTTGATGATCCTATAATTCAACAACAATAAACAAAGAACGATAAAGAACATACTATGATTTGTTTACCCAGTTTGGTGTTAATAATGAACCTATTCTGGGGGAGGGAGCAGTCCTTCCGTTCTACTATGATCAATGAGAAACTTACACAAGAAATCTCAAATAGGGTTACAAGAATTAATCCTAATTCTACCATAATCATGAATCTCTTCCCGTAACCAAGAGACTCAATTGACCTAGCTACCCAAGGTGAATCAAAAACAATTTGCCCAAACCCGTAGGATTATACCAAGAACAATCTCTCTAAAAGCCTAGCCTTTATTGACGGCAAAAACCCTAAAATTCCCTTAGAAAACATCAGAAAATGCAACTTGCATATATAGGCTCGCGTACCCGCGCTCGGCAGCGCAGCTGGCAGGAGCTAGAGCTCCACCTTTCAACTGTCCCGCGCCCAGCGCGGCCATCCTGCGCCCAGCGTAGATGGCAGGGACCAACTCGTGTTTTTTTCCTCCTTTTCTGTTTCTGAGTTTTCAAGGAAACTTCCAATAAATCTCCACCTTGCCTTCAAAACAATGGTGATCCAATCAACCACTGTGCTGCTCCCTCCATCTTGAACTACTATTCAAGATCACCGGTCAAGTCCAAGTCTCACTCGAACCTTGACCTCTTCCACTTGCTTCCAACAACTCTTGCTAGAATCACAAGTTGTACCTCTACCTCTTCATTTCTCGGAATGCCTTCTACCCTCATGAAGGTCTTGTCTCCAACTACCATAGGAATTTTAGGTAGCCCCACGGTGGGCGCCAATTGTTGTGAATTCGACTGATAACTCACATCAATAACGTTGATGTGTGGAGCAAATTGAACCACGTAACCAAAATTTGTTGATAGAGTTGATGATGCTATAATTCAAGAACAATAAACAAAGAACGATAAAGAACACACTATGATTTGTTTACCTAGTTCGATGTTAATGAACCTAATCTGGGGAGGGAGCAACCCTTCCGTTCTACTATGATCAATGAGAAACTTACACAAGAAATCCCAAATAGGGTTACAAGAATTAATCCTAATTCTACCCTAATCCAGAATCTCTTCCCGTGACCAAAAGACTCAATTGACCTAGCTACCCAAGGTGAATCAAAAACAATTTGTCCAAACCCCTATGATTATACCAAGAACAATCTCTCTAAAACCCTAGCCTTTATTGACGGCAAAAACCCTAAAATTCCCTTAGAAAACATCAAAAAACGCAACTTGTATATATAGGCTCGTGTAACCGCGCCCGGCAAAGCTGGCAGGAGCTAGATCTCCACCTTTCAACTGTCCCGCGCCCAGCGCAGCCGGATCCTACGCCCAGCACAGATGGCAGGGACCAACTCGTGTTTTTTTTCTCCTTTTCTGTTTCTAAGTTTTCAAGGCAACTTCCAACAAGAGGGGTATAAAAGAAACGTAGGGAGCTAGAAGAGAAATCTTCATTCACTACAAGAAATATTATTTTTAGCAACAACTTTTTTCGTTAAAAGTTGTTACAAGTCGCTGGCAAAACAACCAAAGATAATTTTGCCAGCGACTTGTAACAAAAAAAATCGTTGCGAAAAATCATATTTCTTGTAGTGATTCAAAAATTTATTTCTCAATTATTCTTTTCATTTTAGGTTACTTTGAAAATAACGAAGGTGTGTGTATTAGATATTATACTCTTGTTCTCTCCAATTTGATTCATATGGTTTCTCTAAATTTTATAGGCGTATTCGATGCATGTGCCACATGAACTATGACACAGGGCCTCGTAAAAATGGGAGCTTAAAAAAAATTATAGGATAATAGTATTAATAAATGAATTATATAAAATGAGAGATTGTGATATTCTAAATGAAGGATTATGAAGTCCAAATATTTGAAATTCTCTTTATTTTAAAATGAAAAATTGATTATGGTGGCAGCTCTGTGGTGGCAGATGCACCAGATACCATTGTCAATCAAGAGCATGTTCAGGAGAGAAGTTACAAGGCTGCTTTTGCTCAAGAGTTGTTTATGTCAACTTTATTCTCAGAGTAATTGATAGAACAAATAATCGTGCTTTGCAAGGAACTATTTAATTTTATCTTCAGATAACTTTGGTGCTTGTTGATGCTTGAAAAAATGGCAAGCATTGGATTTTATTATGGTGCATGAATTTTTTTAATAAAGGATTATAACAAAACTTTAGCTAGCAAATTGGATGGTTGGCACTATTTATTGTCATGTGGTTATTGAACAACTTAGTGATATTTATGAATAAATTATGGTTTTCATTTCTTTATATTTACTATGTCATGATATACATATTTTCTTGGCAATATTTGAAATTTGAATCGGAAATCAAATTGGTGAGACTTTTTTGTCATGATTCGATTACCAACTTAGTTGATGATTGAAGTGGAGCCAAACCAGATATCTTAATAAGGATCTAAAACACAACTTAGCTTGGGATGTGGATCATCTGCTGCCCTCTCTCCTAACTATATTATCTGTGTCTATATTGTTAGATTTTGTGTTGGGGATCTGCTGTAAATACTTGAACCAAAAGAAGAAGAAGAAGAACATAATAATGATTGTTATATATCTTATTTGTTGGGAAGAGACTGCTGCACTTGAAACCTGAGAAGTTTAATGATTTTATGCATGTAAAATTCAAAGCGCATGACACTAACTTTTAGGTTCGATTCGCCCCCACCAATAATTGTATATTAGATGCAATAGGAATGACCGGTGAATCCCCTTTTGCCAAAGGTTAGGATCATATACACTTGAATCAATGGTAAGGTTCATTATGCACCCCTTTGCTAAAGGTTTCAATGTACGTATATGAAAGATTCTTATGAAGAGTTACAACTCTTGACGAAGAGTTACAACTTTTAGTTCTAAAGTGATTCCATTATTTTGAAAATCACCAACATATCTCTCTCTTATTTTTTTTCTATTTCATCATAATTTCATTTTTTATTTTTATCTCCTCACACACACAAAACTCCCCAGCAGTACTGCTGCCACATGAGGGAATCCATTTCCCTTAGCTTGTGGTCTAGTTTGTTATGTTGCAACAAGTTAGAGATGGAAATGGTGAACAACATGCTCATTGAAAGATACACAAGGTAACATTTTATTCGTTTTCTATTAGCATTAATTTTATTGAATAACCTTGGATAGATGCATCAAATTTTATGATACACCATATAACTCTTATTTATAACCAATTGACTTAAAATGATATTACTAGTAATTTAACAATTACTCTAGACTACTAATACCATGGCATCAATGTGTGTTATTATTAGTCAATTTCTTCATGTAATTTTCAAAGGACATCAATCACATTATCCATTAGTAAAATATTCATTTAAGCGAATTCTGAATAGAACGAACCCACATATATGATGTGACTAATTTCCCTCTAATTATTTACTAGTTGTTGAGAAGAAGAGAATAAAAAAATGGTTAAAATGCCTTATGTCATTTATCATTTTCCCATTTATTTGTATATTAGAATTCAGAAAAGCGAGTGTCACGATACATACAAATTTAGTAAGAACCAAATTGGATCCCTCATAAGTACTCAATCCAACGCCTGGTGTATTGCAGCACCAATGGCAGCAGGGGTAACAGCTGCAGAGGATCTGCATTGAGTAAGAACTCTTAAAGCACTTCCAACGAGTTAGATTGTTTTATATTTTTTTGTGGACGCACTAGTTAGATTTATGTCAACCAATTTATATTTCTCTCTCTCCCTACCCCCCCCTCCCTCCCTCCCTCCTTCCTTGTCCCCTAAAATTAAAAATTAAAAATAAATAAATGATGATGAGAGAGAAGAAATGATGAAAGATATAGACACAAAAAAATTGGAGAAGGAATTGGAGAGAAAAAAAAGGAGAGGATCCAAATCCAAAGTGTAGATATATGATCTTTGCTTATAAGAAAAAATAAAATAAACTACTATTAAGTATAATTAATTTTCCTTGCTTGATTATTTTTTTAGTGTAATTCATATCAATGAATATGATAGTTATTTCTTCTTCCTCAGTTAGTGTTACGGTTATTAATGATAATTTTTTAGTATTACATTATAATATTAACAATTAAGTCATTTGAAATAATAATAATAATAATAAGCGGTGTACTTTAAAAAGTTACAACGGTATATAGTAATTTTAAATAAAGCTATTTTAGGAACACTATATTGCAAATGAGTTTATATTTATATCATTATATGGACAAGTCCATGAAGTGTAATTAAGTTTATGGTAAGAGTTGTGTCTTATAACATTAAGAGACAATAACTTAAATCCTCTCAAATATAAAGGGAGGTTGATACGATAACATTAAGAGACAATAACTTAAATTCTCATTCGCAATTTCTTTTTAAAAAAGAAACAAATATAGAGGGAGGTTGATACGATAATAGTTTAATTGACAAAAAAAAAGTGTTAATTAATTAATGTAATTTTGATATCGACTTTTCTCATCATAGGCCATGGATATAGACTTTAGGGGTTCCAATCTACTTTATTTCAATCCCTTATCAAAGCATCACATTTTTACTTTAATACTTGCTTCTTCTCCCTGTTGCTACCCAATGTTCAATTCACTTTCTTATTTCCATTCCCTTTAAGCATGAATCGTGGTTTCTCTTCTCCTTCTGATTTTCAATTTTTCCTTTTCCCCCCACGACTAGGAAAAGAAAAAATGTCTCTTCTCCCTCTAGTTTTCAATTTGTCATTTTCCCCACGCCTAGGGAAAGAAAACAATTTATTTCTTCTTGATTTGGTTTTCAATTTGTCTTTTTCCTCACATCTAGGGAAAATAAAAGGCTTTACGGAATATGTCAAAACAAAAAATTTAAACTTTTTAATACTTTTTCTCAAGAAGAGGGATTGTGGTTTCGTGTAACAATGAAAATACCTAGAATCAACTTGAACTCATCTTCTTCTTTTTCTTCTTCAATGATTCCTACCGAGAAGTATGATGATTTTTCAGCTTTTGACAATCTAGTTTCAATGAGGCATGAACTTCCAAATATCTGCCCACCAAAAATTCGTATTGTAAATGAGTTTGATGATTCGGCAGATAAAAAAGGTTGTTTTTTAATTTTATTTTAATAATCTTTCTCTATTTTTGTGTAAATAAAAGCTGGTTTTGCTTAAAAATGACACAACAAAAATGAAAACTTTTGTTTGTAACTTAGAAATGAAATTAGATTAATATGTTATGATATATCTATCCATTCTTTTCTTCTTTGATGTATTTTATTGAATAGATTTGATCATATGTCAACTCTATTATTTAGCTTAGGATTTTCTGTATATTTTTTATATTTGGATGAAGAAAAAGAGAGGTTAAAATTAAACCCTTTCATTGGTATGGAGTTTTATACACTGATTGGAATAGTCATGAACGCCTTTAAAACTAACCCATTTCAAAACATTGTTGAAACAAATTTAATTTCCCCTAATTTAGAGAAATTGGATGATTTCAAGCGCACTGTTTTTGCACTTCTTCAACCACAATTGGAACATAACACACATTAGGTTTTCATTGGTGTGATTTTAGACGAATTTAGAACACACAAATACAGGTGTAACCTCGCATTCTTTTTAGTATCATTCTTTTTCTTTCTTGTTGATATTTTGTGAGCTTTGTGCTTCTATATTTGTGTAAGACACCATTAGTTTTTTTTTTTCTTCCATTTTATTAAATTTATTTTGAGATTGAACTTTGTATGTCATGCATATAGGAGTTTGTGTAGATATAATTCTCTGATGTTGATCTATTTTAAATATTTTAACCTAACGGAAGATACTTTGTTGTTCAATTCAGTTGGTCTAAATGATGTTTATTTGGCGATTGTTAAATGTCGTATATGCAATTTCGGCATTGAAGTTTACTCACGTTCTGGCCACTCCGAAGATTATGAAACATGTAATATGGTATGACCTCCTGGATTTCAAGATCTCCGAGTTTCCTTGATTGTTGATAACTGTTCTACTATATTAATGTAATTTATAAAAATGAATGTCATTGCTTTGTTGCTAATGAAATTGAACAAAATTTATATATTTGATCAATATAATCAAATATGACATTTTTAAACATTTAACTCAGGTATATCCTTTTTTCTTAACAAAACACATGTATAGTATAGGTACCTATATAGTTATAATAGAAATTTGATATATGATTGACTGCTTCATTGGTTCTATATCAGTTTTGTCCAGTGTGTGATGAAAAATTTGGAGAGAATGAGATTAGAGCAGTGCGTTATTCAAGTTTTCCAATCTTACAAAAGGTATTTGTTATTTATATTGTGATTTATATTTTTTAACTGTCACATATGACAATTCATCTTTTTTTTAATGACAAATTGTTAGTTGTTAGTATATTACAATGTTATGTTAGTTTTCTTCTTATCAGAACTTGAACTTTGGACCTCCAACTCCATAACCCTTAGTTGTTAGTATATTACAATGTTATGTTAGTATATTACCCAATTGATCTACAATTCATTATAGGAGTAATTGATTCATATCTAATGTAATTGAATATATTAATATAACGATGTATAATTTCTACACAGCGGATTTGGAACATGCAGAAACACAGATTCTTGAATGTTGGTTGGGAAATGCATCAATGCAAGAAAGATTCTTGGAGTAATGCACCACTTAAGGATAGTGAATATAGTCTAAGCTCTGATGAATTTCTCTCAGATTCAGAAGATATCATCAGTAATGCCTCAGACATTACTGGTGCGAAAGACATTTCTATCAAAAAAAGGTACAATCATTTTTCCATCTATGTGTTGTAAATTGTAATGGTGGTATGTTGTTGTGAATAAAAATAAACAAATTTTTGCAGTATTTTTTTTTCTTTGATATGTAACAATAAATATTATATGTACTCATAGTTGGAATAGTGTATATTAATCTGATAGCATTGAATTTCATTGACTTTTCTCTGCATTAAATAAAAATGTTGCTTCTTGTGGTATGAAAATTATGTAGATGATTTTGTTACCATAGATTTCCAAACTATTGTACTTTATGGTATATTTCTAAATTATATGGGATCTATAAGATATCATTAAGGTTTTATTCGGTGGTAGATTTTCCATAGTGTCTATGTTCATATTTATGCATGCCAATACACACAAGAGATACAATGCTGATATTTTGGTGCTTATGTTTGCAGCTCTGAGGTGATAGATGCACCAGATATCGATGATGAACAGAACGTTCAAGAGAGAATTAACAAAGCTGCATTTTCTCAAGAGTTGCTTATGTCAATTATTTTCTCAGAATAATTGAATAGATAAGTCATCCATTTGCTAGGAACTTTTTAATTAATACATCTTTCAATATTGCTCTGGTTCTTGTAATAATTACAGACTAATTTTATCATATAAACAATAGTATAATTATGATATTTTATTATTTTGGTAAATGAACGAGTATTGAAATATCTATGATAGAATATATAAAAAGAAACATAATATTTTCAAATATAAATATTAAAAAAAAATCAATTTTACCTCACTCGATAGTATCATTCTTACCTTCAGTTTATTTGTATTATTATTTAGTTTTTATCGGTTTATTTGTATGTGATTATTATTTAATTAGTTTTTATGAACAAATTCTCATGAAAAATTAATTTATAATAAAAATAATATTTTAATGATATTAAAAATATTATATAAGAATTAACTAGCATTCTTAATGATCACATTTAGGTTAACTAAGAGTATTAAATACATGTGCTTATTATAGAGCAAAGAAAGTTGGGCGGAAACATATTAGTTGGTTCAGTGGTGATTGACGCTGAACTTGATAGGGAGGATCACGGTTCGATCCTCCACAACTGCAATCGGGAGGAAGCTGAAACCACTTAATTTCAGAACTAACTTTCAAACCAGATTAAATTAGTGGTGAACGAAAAAAAAAAAGTTGGGCGGAAACAATATTAGCACGACCGTCAGACTATTTAGTAGGTAAGCTAAGAGTATAACTAAATTTAGTTTCTTTTTTTAAAAATAAATAAATTAAATTTAGTTTTTTAATGAATTTAGTATCTTAATGACGCTTATACTAGCTTAATATTAAATTTAGTTTTTTTTTTACCAATTGTTAGTTGGTTTAATGGTGATTGACATTAAATTAGGGAGGACCACAATTCGATCCCTCACAACTATAATCAGAAAGAAATTGGAATCACTTGATGTCAAAACTGATCGTCGAATCAGATTAAACTGATGGTGAATGCTTTAAAAAAAAATTAGTTCTTTTGTTTACAAAATGAAAAATTTTTAAATACTTTTACTTAGCTTTGACTTCAAATATAGTGTATATATATATATATATATATATATAATAATTAAACTCCTTAGTGAACTCTTATCTAAATGATGTTTGAATTATATTTTTTATGTCTTATGTTCTCACTTAAATTCCATCTTTTGGTCAATTTTAATATAATTCAATTTTTCATAAAATATATTTTTCGTCGCTTTAGTGTAGGTAAATTGGGTAAAATATGTTTTCTAATAAAAATTGTGCCGCGTTGAATTAAAAGTCTCATAATAATGGATGAACTAATAGCGAATGAATAGTTTATAAGCTAACTTGCACTACCTGATCACTTCTAATTTATAAGCAAAAAAGTTATTTTTCTTGTCATTGATACAATTAACTTTTATCATTTTCAAAATTTACTTTTACTTAATCTCATGAAAGTTAATGCAAATTGCATTTAATTTACTCTATATCTTCTTTTTTTTTCATAATCAATAACAATAAAAATGTGTTTCCTTTCAATTATGGGTTGCTCATAGAGATGTCAATTTCATATGTAAATGAGAATCCTCGTAGGGATTGCCCTGTTTGGGGATCCAAAGATGAGATTCTTTCCGCGTGGAAATGAGGATAGAGTAGAAAGTCCCCCCGAAAGAGGTTTGGGGATGGGGACGGTATTTTACCCTCCACTCCGCGAAGACTCCGTCCTCGAAAACTTTATTAACATAGCATTTATAAATGTATATTTAAGTACTTTATAAATTATTTTTAATTACATTTTTACACTATATATGTATACATTTGTTTATATACGATGTTTATTACTATCAGAAGATTCATAATACTATTTTTATTTATTTTATAATTAAGCTTTACTATTTTTATACAACTAGTTTGACTTAAGATAATATAAATTTGATGCTTCCTCCGTCCCAAAATATAAGTAAAAATTGGTCTATAAAAGTTAACGTATCTGGAGTAAAGTTTGCATCAAATACATTAATATTTTTTTTTATCACTTTTTGTTTATATTTTGGGACATCGGGGGTACTTCTTTAACGTTGATGGATCTCCATGATAATGGTGGAAATCTGCAAGGATGAGAATAGATGAAGAATATTCTTCAAAGCGGAAAATGAGAACTGCTATTTTTACAATGAGTAGTAAAATATTCTCAGTTCAATTCCCGTGATATCTAGGGGTGGACAGTGACGAGTTCGGGTCCAAAGTTATCACCCAAATCAAACCGCAAAGTCAAAAAATAAGTTTCAATCCACCCGTAAAATAGACATTGATTTTCACAGGTTCGGGTTTGCGCTTTAATCGGGTTATTGTGCGGTTTGATTCGGTTAGAAATAAAAAAAATAGTAATAAACTCAACCTTTGCAATTTAGATTTTGAGAATATGCAACAACAGATGATTGAATCATGAAACAAACACAAAACGAAAGTGTTACAAACCCTAAATAAACATAAAAATTAAGAAAAAAAACAAAAAATTCAAATAAAATTAAAAATATAACATTTGATTTCAATGAAGTTAGACAAAAAAGATGAAGAAAGATAAGTTTTATGCTTCAAAATATTCCATGATTATTTCAGTTTATATGTATTTGAAGTGAAATGAGAAAGTGTGAAAATAAGGCGGAAGAAGAGCTTAAAGTGTGAAATGAGAAAATTTCTACGTATACAATTTGATTTACTAATGCTGGGTTTCGGGTCTCATTGGTCTGGTTCTCTCCATCCAATCCCGCCTATGTCAACTCTGTACAGACTGAATTTCCAAATCCACTAACCCTGATCCAAACCATTCATTTCTCTTATTTATTTCGATTTTCTCAGGTTGAATCGGACCACGGTTTTTTGTCTACCGATAGTGACATCCTTAATTGCTCAACCTGCCGTGTGTAGGGGCAAGGATTCAGTGATGAAACCGCAGTTAAACACCATAACCAAATGGGACCGCACAATCAGAGAGGAGCGTGTTCCTCCAATCCAAAATTTGAACCACACGATTCACGAGGCCCCGTTTTCTCTCTCAAATCATAACCATTCGATCATAGTACTTTCCTACATCTCGAGGGAATCTAATCAACCATGTTTCATGTTTGACCCATTACCACTTTCCAATTGTGGCAATTATTTGGAATTGCCACTGCCCCAGCTTTCTTTGAATTGTTTGGAAATAACCATAAATTAAATTATTTATTATTTTCTAGTAGTCAATCTGTATTAAGTATTTGTTTATACATATGTTTGGTTATATCATAGGTGCGTGCTATGCATGTTGTTGATTGTTAAATTCATGATGTATTGGTCTATTGGAGTATATGCCATTTATAATGGAGCTGTAATGTTATTTGAAATAAAAAATAAATGCAAAAAATCTTATATGAATGTGTGTTTATAAATAAGAGATAATTCTCATAAAAAATTTATTTTGTAAAGATGGATTAACTCTAATATAAAAATATAAAATCCATAAGAATAGAGTTCGAGCTCACAAAATGAGAGGAAAAAAAATTATGAAAATCAAGAATGAACTTAGAGTAACATTAGTCAAAATTTATTCACTGATTTGCATAATTTTCTTTACTTTCACTTTATTTTTTTTCGACCAAACGGGCCCTTATGATTTATTTAGTTCCAAAGAAAGAAAGTGAGAAAACAAAAAAGTATGCAAATCAATAAATGAACTTAGACTAACATTAGTCCAAATTCATTTATTAAATTGCATAATTTTTTTCCTCTCATTTTTTCCCGGAAATAGATCCTCTCCTACCTATTTCCTGCTGCCTTTTCTCCTGTGCAATTTCAGCAGTTGGCTTTTAATCCAACAGATAATTATTTCTTTTACTTTTTTTCTCTCAGCCAAGAGATTAATCTGAATGCTATAATTAATGGCCAACTACATAGAACATACAGGAGAGGATCCAGATTTTTTTCCTTTCAATCAAACAACCTTTAATGTTTGTTAGTTAAATTTAGCTGTTAGACCCTCCTAAACCAAAGATGAAGAAAACAATATATTAGAAATCATACAAAATATACCCGAGTTAGCGTTTATCTTGATCAGAGTAGAGAGAATGTGATAAAGAAATCAAAACCATATCAATATATAATGTCAAATGTCGGTTATTATGTCAATATAACATTTTGTTTGATAATTCTATAATTGTTTTTATCATATTGATTGCCTTTATTATTATTATTATTATCTTCATTGTAGGAGTTGGAGACCTACTATATTCTTATGATTATTCAATTTTCTTGTTCTTGCTACATTGGCAAAAAATAAAAGAACGAATGAGCTACTATATTCTTATGATTATATATAGAATATGAACCTATTCTATTGTTGACTTTATGTGCATTTGATTTGAACTTTGAAGTGGTACATGTTAAATTTTTATATGAAAATTGTGATTGTGATTGACACTTATATAAAAATGATAATTGTGATTGACACTTTTTATACTATTGTTGAAACCATTGTGTGTTCAGGAATTTAGAAAGCTCTGTGCATCAGCTCCTCGACAAAGTCAAAACTCTCTCTTATCGATGGTTACGGACAACAAATGGGACCTTAGTTTCTAACTTTCATTGTTGGTGGTCGAATCTTATGTTATGTTTAGGTATCGACTAATTGTATTCTTTTTCACACTGTCCATTGTGATTCTCTTGTAAACTGGTGTAGGCTCCCCCGGTACGCCTTGTGCTGAGGGATCCTCTTATTTCGTGGTGCTATATATATGATTCATTTTTGCCTCTTCAAAAAAAAATTATAAGTAAAAATTCATTTTTCAAATTTATTAAATAAAAAATATATTTAATTTATATTTAAATATATGAGTTATTCAATAAATTTGAAAATTTAATTTTTACTTATAATTAAAGATAGAAAAAGTATTAATAATACGAAGTTTGAATGAAATTTTTTGAATATAAGCAATATATATATATATATATATATATATATATATATATATATATATATATATATATATATATATATATAATTTTTTATTTACCAAAAAAACTTATAATTCAAAAAGTAAACAAAAGTTAAATTAAAGGTTTGTGATTTATGTTAATTTAAATGAATTGGTAAAACATATTACTCAGCTCCATACATAACCAGATTCAAATTTATTTATTTTTGGCCATAACCAGATTCAAATTTTGATACACCTATTTTTATTTGAGGAGGAATTCGTTGATTTCAGAAGTAAGTTTTCATTGACTTACTCCGTTTAATAATTCAATATCAACGTTATATTTCTTCAATCCAACCATTGAATTCAAATATTCATTGAGTAGATGAACTCCACAAATTTTTATAAAAATTCAAAATTGTTTGATACTTTTTTTGATAACTTCAACTGAACGTACGACAAACTTTTAAAATAACCGTTGAATTTCAATGGTCTGAATACATAACTATATTTTTTGAATTTTTATAAAAATTTGTGAAATTGATTTACTCAATAAGATCTTTGAATTTAACAGTTGGATTGAAAAAATATAATGTCAATATCGAATTATTAAATGGAATAAGTCGATGGAAATTTACTCTTATAGTCAACGAATCCCTCCTATTTTTATTTTTGTAAAAAAAGTGAAATTCTAAGCTACTTAATTCCAAAAATAAGTATTAAAGGTTCACGAGTTAACCGTGGTTTGGAAAGCTCTGCCAATAACTAGAATTCTTAAAAAGGAATAAGACACATAAATGAATTAATATGACACACATTAAATATCAATTTCGAAATATTTGAAAAACTACCACGACGTCATTATTGTTAAATTTTGTAACTTCTAGAATCGAAGAAACACTTATGTCAGCACTTTTGATCGAATAAATGCATGTGTGATATGTCAGCACTTCCGGATAGTAATGACTCTTGCTAACAAGTACACCTGGTGCATTCTTTAAATATATTATTTAAAGAAATTTTTTTATCAAAAAGTTAAACAGCACAATTTTTAATGTGTTGACTTTATAAATTTTTATCAAAATTCTATGCAAACTTACTATTTAATGGGTTTAAAGAGTGCACCGGATGCACTCTTTAGCATTTGCCTTATTTAATTTTACTTTGGAAAATGTTACTCCATCGACCCTCTTAGGAAGTCTCGATATGGGACACAATATCGAAACGATACAATTTTGATATGTAAAAACTTTTAAAATTCCCAATTAAATTTAAATTTAAATTTAAAATTAAATATATAAATATACAATATATAAACATGACTAAAATCAACAATATTAATAATTAAAAGCAGAAAATATCTAGTCTTATATCAGAATTTTGAGAAAAACTCAAATGTTTAACAACTTGTTATATAGTAGGAAACCATAGTTTTTCTTTTGAAAAGTAAAAAATTATATTGACAAAGGAAAACCACAAGAAGTGGTAAAGATACAAACAAACATCAAATATTGAGACGTATATATGTATCGGGTATTACTTTTTTTATTTAAAAATAATAATTTAAGCGATATCTTTTCGATACGAGTATCGAGACGTATCAGAAGAGTATCGAGTATTATTTTTTTATTTAAAAAAATGATTTAACCGATACTTTACTGATACGAGTATCGGGACGTATCGAAAGAATATCAATATCGAGTACATATCGGACACGATACGTCACAATTTTTTGAGTATCGGGGCTTCAGAGCTCCCTCCCTATCAAAATATTTGTGATTTTAAGAATAAAATTTCATTTTAAAATAAATGTCATTTTTATTTTTCAATATAATACTCCCTTCGGTCTCATAAGAAATACTTTACTTTTTAGATTCATTGTAAAATGGATGTATTTAGATAATATTATAGTCTAGATTCATCCATTTTACAATGAATCTAAAAAATAAAATTTTTCTTATATATGAAAACGGAGGGAGTATTTTTTAATTGTATCCCTAATTATTACTATATATATGCATTATTTTCAGCACTTCCAGATACTGTTATTTAACAGGCCCGGCCCTGAGGGTAGGCAATGGGTGCGACGGCCTGAGGCCCAATATTTTAAGGGGCCCAAATTTTTTTATACCTACATACTAATATAAAAAAAATAAAATTAATAATACTTAAAAGAAAAAATATATGATTAGGCCAAGGAAATATGTGTAGGATTATTAAAGAAAATATCATTAAGGGGCCCAATTGGTAGAAAATATGATTAGGTATAATAAATAGGATTATTAAAAAATAATTAGGTGGGGAGTTTGATTAATGCACTAGAAAGTTTTGAATTTTTGCTTGGTATGGTTATTTGGTAAGACATTTTATTTGCTATTAATATAGTCAGTAAAAGTTGCAATCGAAGTCTATGTGCATTGATGCCACTTTAGATAATCAATGTCACAAGAAAGATTGAACGGTTTGGCAACTTTGTCAATTGAGAAATGTTGGTGGACATTGATGTTGATGGGCTTATCAATGATTTTGCATCTCAAAATGCTCGAAGAAATCACTTCTTATGTATTTTTAAGTACTTTTTTTATATATTTTGTAAAATTTATTATGTATTAATGCTATATATATTGAATGAAAGAGATTTTTTTATGTTTGGCCTAAGGCCCATAGAATATCAGGAACGAGACTGTTATTTAATTTATTTTGGAAACTGTTACGTAATAAAAAAAGAAGATAAATATAAAAAGGAAAATGTTAATATAGTGCTCCCAATGCATTGTTTAAGAAGACAAATATAGTAATATGACATTGAAAGTTGTGTGGTTAACTTCTCAAAAGTTTAAAAGGTATTACTCCCTCTGTAACGTTGTACTCCCTCCGGCCTTACTAATAAACAAATCTGACTTTTTAGATAAATTGAATAACTAATATATTTAGTCTAAAAAGTGGACTATATACATTAGTTTTTCAATGTAACTAAAAAGTGACATTTGTTTATAATTAAGGTCGGAGAGAGTATAAGTAAAAAACACATTTCTAGGTTCGTTGATTTATTAATGTATGTGGTCTATATTATGGACCAAACTTGTGCAAGATTGCTCATGATATGCAGTAATTAATACACTACTCTACTTTTTATGACTTTTTAAATTTTATTAATGCATAACCTTCTCTCTCTCTCTCTCTCTCTCTCTCTCTCTCTCTCTCTCTCTCTCTCTCTCTCTCTCTCTCTCTCTCTCTCTCTCTCTCTCTCTCTCTCTCTCTCTCTCTCTCTCTAAACTCTAATCCAAGCTAGTCCAAATCAAATCACTCCTACCAACTTTCAAACAACTTAACAAAGATACACATTAAAAGTAGCTATAGACGGTAAAAATCCTACCTTTTTTCAAATGATCAAACACATCAAATGCTTCCTTAACCATTTCAATATTCAGATCAAAATGAGATAGAATGAATTAGACGGGATATATTTTTTTTATCTGATTTTTTTGGTGATTGATACTAACAAGAGATGAAATCCATAAGAAGAATATTCAGATCTAAAAAGAATGAAGGAATTAGAGAAAGGAGAAAGAAATAATGAAGGGGGTAGTGAAGTGTTTGAAAACCCTAGCCACACAGAGAGGAAGAAGAACAAGACCCGCATCGTCGTCGGTGATGGATGCGACAGTGGTGGCCTTGCTCTTCTTCCTCTCCACCAGTGCCGCATCCATCACCGGCGACGATGCTGGTCTTGTTCTTCTTCCTCTCTGTGTGGATATGGTTTTCAATCACTTCACTATCCCCTTCATTCATTCTTTCTCCTTTCTCTAATTCCTTCATCCCGTTTTGATCTAAATATTCTTCTTATGGATTTCATCTCTCGTTAGTATCAATCACCAAAAAAATAGCTAAAAACAAGATTTCGTTTGATTCATTATCCTCATAATTTTGATCTGAATATTGGAATAGTTGATGAAGCATTTGATGTGTTTGTTCATTTGAAAAAGGCTGGATTGTTGCCATCTGTAGCTACGTTTAATGCGTCTTAGTTAGGTTGTTTGAAAGTTGGTAGGAATGATTTGGTTTGGACTTGCTTGGATTAGAGTTTATTTCTTAGTTTCTTGTCTGCTTAATTTTGGTGGTGAGATGGTGGAAAGGAGAGAGTTGCAGATCTAGATTGTAGTGTGTGTGTGTGTGTGTGTGAGAGAGAGAGAGAGAGAGAGAGAGAGAGGTGCTCAAAATTCAATCCAAATAAAAATGGCAAACTGATCTAAAAAAATCAAAACCTAGAAAATTGAATATTTATGGATGTGTTTGGATGTCCCTTTTGTAAAAACCACTGGATCAAATCAGATTTTGGATTGATTTTTCAAAACCGAGCTAAACCGCACGCATATATTTTAATATTTATTTATCTTTTTATTAGTATGAATATATATTGCATTAACCTATTTTTTGTTCATTTTAAATTTTGTTAATATTATCTGTTTGTTTAATTTAGTCTATTTTTTATTTTTGGACATGTTTCAAATATAATTGATAATTGTCATTTCAAAATATTAATTATTGTTATATTATATGTTATATTTTATATCAAATTTAATATTTATTTCGTCAAAAAAGTCAAACAATAATTTTATATTTGTTTTTTTTTTATGATATTAATATTTAATAAAAAAATTATAATTTATCATTTGGATATCAAAAAACCAATTCAAATTAAACCGCATAAAATTGGTGGAAATTAAAAGAGTAAAGAGAGAGAAGGGGAGAGAGAAAAGAGTGAAAATTAAAAATTAACTTCTTGAACTAAAAATAAATGCAATCAGAATTTTGATTCCATTTTTAATCATCGTCCAATCCTTCAAAGAATTGTCTAAAAATAATTCTCTAGATTCCTTCGCTAGCTGCACTTTCCATTGAAAAAGATTTCTCAACCCTCTGTTCAAATACCATCATCACTATTATATAACATGCATGTCTTTCATAATTACGATTTTATTTGGTGGTATTATTGGAAATTTAAGGTGAGAAAATATTGCCCCTGCATAAGACATAGAAGACCTTAAGAATAAAAAAACATTCACAAAAGTATTTACACTTAGCGTTTGTATTTATGGTTAATGATAAAATTACTACTTTTTATTTTATTTTTAAAATTTTCTCATGTTTCCTCAAGTATAACAATCACCACCCTAAAATCTACCCCTCTCTCTCTCTCTCTCTCTCTCTCTCTCTCTCTCTCTCTCTCTCTCTCTCTCTCTCTCTCTCTCTCTCTCTCTCTCTCTCTCTCTCTCTCTCTCTCTCTCTCTCTCTCTCTCTCTCTCTCTCTCTCTCTCTCTCTCTCTCTCTCTCTCTCTCTCTCTCTCTCTCTCTCTCTCTCTCTCTCTCTCTCTCTCTCTCTCTCTCTCTCTCTCTCCCGCCTCTCTCTCTCTCTCTCTCCCGCCCTCTTGTTAAGGAGTTCGGGAGAGCTTAGGGTAATAACATAACAGGTCAATGCTTTGGAAGAGGGATGTCACATTTCCATCTAAAACCTTAAAACATTAAGTATATGTGTCACTTTTCTTATGCATATAATATTTTATCTATTTAATTGATGTGAAATTTAGTCACTCGCATTTAAAATCCAATATCTTCTAAATCAAAGGCCAAAACAATACTGCATCAAAACACTACAAGAAAACGCCAACTTATTAGTGGCCAAAATCCTCCAACAAGTCAACGAAAACGCAAAAAATAATCACTTCTTGGCGACTAGCTCATAGAATCGATCCGCCAATAAAACCCCCATCGGTAACATTTCTTGGGGGCTTTTGGTCACCAACAAATGAAAAATAGATTCACAACCACTTCTTGGCGGCCAATAGCCGCTCAAAAATGCTTTTTTTTTTTAAAAAAAAAAATAATTAATTAATTTTTTATGCATCATCATCTTCGTCATTCTTAGACAAACCCATACAACAACATACCCATAACACACAAGTAAAGAAGAAGACAAATAGAAAACAGAAAAAAATACAATAAACTAAAACACACAAAAAAAAAAGGTTAGTTGAATCATCCATTTTCAATTTCTTTCCAGAATTAAACATCACATCATCCATAAACATTCATCTTAATTGGAGAGAAACACCTTGATCTCACATTTTGCAAGGTGGTTCTTCCTGATATCACCAACGAAGATGTGTTGGTTGAACTATAAGAAGAAAAAATGATGCAGGTCAGTGTTGTCAACAATATGTTAACGGCTCAAGCCGCCAATAAAATATTTTTCAATTATTTTTTTAATTAGAATAAACTTATTGAGGGTTTAAACTTTTAACCCTAAAAAAATCTTATTAACAAATTAGGTTTTTTTTTTAAGTATAATGTAATTGGAGACCAATTCTCTCTTATAATGGGACATTGAAGCATGTTGATGGTTATTTCTACTATTGAGAAAATTTGTACCAAAATTTCCACTATTAAAAAAAATTAAAAAATTCTACAAAGTGGCAACAAAGTTGATTAATAAGGTTAACCACATCCACATGTACATATTGTTGGCATATGATGTGGAGTTTTAGTAAAAGTAACAACATTAGTAAATATGTATCTTTTCCGAACACTTAATGGTATTCTTTGATCTTAACCATTGATTTTTATTAATATTTGTAGTCAACATATTAGTATAATAGCTAAACGATTCAAATATGTACCAAAAAAAAAAAAAAAAAGATAAACGATTCAAATCTACACAAAACATAAAATTAGAGAGAAATGACAAGAGGTAATCCGGATACGATTTGAAAATGATCTCCACATCTTAACATTGTTAATAAACATGCACTTTAACTAACAATCCATAAAAATTTAATTATTTGCACAAACAATTAGACTCTAATGATAAAAAAGTAAAATGTTTAGAGTTCAACCTCTCACTCTAAATTTTTTTTGATAAAAATAAAAATCAAAGTCTTTTTTCAAATTTTAAAAACAATTATTAAAGGTCAAATATTTTATTTTAAGAAAAACATCAATTCATGTTGAAAAAAAAAAAAGAAAAAGTCAATAATTATGTGTCAGCACAACAAATAAATAAACCGCAAGAATTGAATTCAAAATTTTTTTTTTTTTTTTTACGATGAATTCAAATCTTTTGTTTCTTATAAATATTTTAATCTTTTTTATTTCTGTTTCCTGTCTTCCGTTTCAAACGTTTGAATGCCAACAAGACAAAGCTGCAGCTTCTTTCTAACTTTCTCAAACCAAATTCATCAAACATCAATCCTCAAACATATCGAAAACAAAAACACCTTCTCCACCTTATGATTCACCTCTCTATTCAACACTATCATAGTTCTTAGTTCATTAGAACAATTTTTCATTGACCCCATTATTTATTTCATCACATTTTTACTCAATAACGGTAATTAGATCATTGTTGAATGATTTCAACAACACCCTTTTGTAGAATCTTTCATTATGTCACTTTTTATGATTCAAATTTTCATTTTTTTATTGAAAGATTGTAACTTTAGTGATTGATGTTTTGTTTTTGCTTAAAGGGGTGATCAAAGTTTTAATTTTTTGCTTTGTTGATTTGCTTAAAGAGGTGATGAAGGAGAGAGATGAAGAGCTTGCTTTGTTCCTTGAGATGAGGAGGAGAGAGAAAGAGAATGAAATGAGCAATCTTTTCCTTCTTCAAAACTCTGATGAACTTGATTTTTCAAATTTGGGTATGTTTTGTTTTTCTTCTTCTCTTTTTTGAGTGGTTTTTGTTATTTTGTGGTAATTAATGATGAAATGTTATGTTTTTTCATTACAGAATCTAATCATGAGAACTCTATGACTTCCAAGATGGTATCTTCAGTTCCACCAAAGAAGACTGTGGTTGAAGAGTTCTTGAATTCAGAGAATGACAAGTCTGATTATGAATGGTAATTTTGGATTAATTGCAACTTTTAATTGCTGATGAGTTGTGTGATTTGGCTTTGTAATTACATACAGTAGATCTTGTAAATCAATTGGATTCAAAAAGGAATTCTAATTGAAGGGTATGTGTTTGATAATTTGATTTAGGAAAATGTTTGTTTGTTTTTATTTTCAATTTTAGTTACTACAAAACTTTCTCTTTGTTTTCAAATTGTTTACTGTATTTAAAGATTTGTACATAAGTGTTTGATTTTCCTGCACTGACAGTGTAAACAGTTTTACACT
This sequence comes from Trifolium fragiferum, assembly GCA_954870985.1. Classification (NCBI taxonomy): domain Eukaryota; kingdom Viridiplantae; phylum Streptophyta; class Magnoliopsida; order Fabales; family Fabaceae; genus Trifolium; species Trifolium fragiferum. The sequence continues at coordinate 17,068,482 of OX940793.1, read as the reverse complement.
CTCGCACATCACGGCAATCATATTTGTGACTTTAATAGTGGTTATGATAACAATTATGATTTATTTATAGTGTAAAAATTCTTTATACTGACAGTGTATACGAACTAAATTCATATTAAAAAAGGTGAAATTGAAAGGTGACAACTTTGTCATTGTAATAAAGAATGAAAACAAATTTATTTTTTGATACCAATCTGGCCCTCAAGCTTGCATGATTGTTGTTTTTGAGGGGTCCCCATTTGAGATACCTTCTTTAGCTGAAAAGTTTTTTGAAGTTTTTGACAATGACAATTGAGGCTGCATTATTTAGTTCCCCTTCTAGTTTTTATGATGATTTTCTTATCATCATTATTAGTGATAAATGATTGTTAATTAAAGAGTTTAATGGAGGTACACTGACGGTGTAAAATAGTTTTACACGATCAGCCAATAAAAAACCATCATTTTGCCATGTCATATTAAAAAGGTGAGATGTAGTGGGGTGACGTGGCGGAAAACATGGTTGGTATTGATTGACTGTGTAAAATTATTTTATACTGTCGATGCATATACCTTTTTCTCTTAATTAAATCACTTCTCATATATTTATATCTTAATTAATCATATTCACTTTCAATCAATAGAGCATGGCAATTTCCCTTTTTAAAGTCCATGTTAATTATGGTGCTGAGTATTTTCTGCAAATGACATAGATTAACATCAACCTTAACTTTTCATGTAACTTTCTTTTCTGAGACTAATATCATACCTAGAAAAAATGAATCTCTAACCACCTTAATATTTATCATGGTTGATTTCATATGCAAACTTTTCATATGAGTAAAGAGAAGTCATATAGAATAATATACAAATGAGCATTATAGTTATATACTTATATATCATGTATTTTATCTCATTCTCAGTTTCTGCTTCTATAATTTGTATTGCAAATTTTGTTCATTAAAACTTTTTCCTTCATACTGACACGAGTTTTCTGTTATCAGGCTTCTTACTCTGCCTGATGCACCTCTTTTTCCTACTTTAGACAAGGAGTCACAAATATCATTGAAGAGTGAAAAGGAGACTCGCAATTCTCGTCCAACAGCTTTAAAACTACGGGTAAGAAACAAGAACTATTTAATACTCGCTCCGTTGCATATTAAGTGTCTTTTAAGGTTACAACATACTCTTTAAGAAAAAAATCACTGAATTATGTGTAGAATATATACAAGCATGAAAGCTGGTAGAATATATTTTAATTCTTCTACCATAATGTGTAGAATATATTCTACAATCTTATAAAAAAAGAATATATTCGATTAATTATGCATTTTCCTCTTTGATTCTTCTACTACCTGCTTCGAAACCTTATTATACATTCATCTTTTAAATTCCATCTTGTAGTAATTAATTATGTGTTTTTTAGTTGATTTGATTAACTCAACACATTCACCTTTCTTGTGATGATGTCTCATGTGTTGCAGGTATCTAATATCCAAACAGAACCTAATTCAAGAAGCAATGTAGTTTCTAAGAACAATACAGCAATGCCAGGTAATGGTAGTAAGAGAATTTCATCGTCGCGAGGTCCATCTCCGGCTACTTCAAGATCTTCAACACCATCCAGAAGGCCAACGTTACCTTCAACAACCAAATCCTCTAGACCGTCTACGCCTACCTCGCGATCCACGTTAACTTCTACAAAATCGACAGCTCCACCGGTGAGATCGTCAACTCCTACTAGATCCACTTCGAGGGCCTCAACGCCTACTTCAAGGCCTTCCGTGACAGCTCCTAAGACAACTCAAAGATCAGCAACTCCGAATATTCGGTCATCAACTCCGTCAAAGACATTTGGGGTATCTGCTCCTCCTACTCGACCTTCGTCAGCATCAAAAGCACGCCCTGTTGTTGCTAAGAATCCGGTGCAATCGCGTGGCATCTCTCCATCAGTAAAATCTAGACCTTGGGAACCCTCACAAATGCCTGGCTTTACTCATGACGCTCCTCCGAATTTGAAAACTTCATTGCCAGAAAGACCGGCTTCGGTCACTAGAAATAGGCCCGGAGTACCAAATCCGAGATCAGCTTCTGTTGAGGCCACTAGCAATGCTAAATCTAGAAGGCCATCAACCACACCTTCAAAAGGACGCACTTCAACCATGCTTCCTCACAATAATCATAGCTCCATGCATGCTTTGAGTAGAGCTCGTTTCACCGATAGTGATGAAGAAAGTCCTGTTTTACTCGGGACGAAAATGGTCGAAAGAGTTGTGAACATGAGAAAACTTGCACCTCCAAAGCATGATGACCCTTCTTCCAACAACAATTCTTATGGAAAATCTTCAACTGGTAGCTCTGGATTCGGAACTACGCTTTCAAAGAAGTCTTTAGATATGGCAATGAGGCATATGGTATGTTCATAACTCTAGAAACCAATGATTTTGTAGTTTCAATTAATGAGGTATAATCTAGGGAGACAAATATTATTTTTAATGTATGCTTAAACTTGGTATACTCCCTTGAAGTAAAAGGCTAATAACTTCATATGAATTATTTCTATGCACTATACGGCAATAACATGTTGATTCCTCCTATGCAGGATATAAGGCGAAGCGTTCAGGGAAATATGCGGCCACATGTGACGAGCATTCCAGCTTCGTCAATGTACAGTGTGAGATCCAGTAGTTCATCAAAGAGCAGGACAGTGAGTTTTTCTGATTCGCCACATGCCACAAGCAGCACTGCTAGCTCTGAACCAAGTGTAAATAATAGCTCCATACCTTATGGAAGTGAGATTGAAGAAAATGGTTCTTAGAAGATGGTTTATTGAATCGTCATCACTCATATGTTTGTCAAGGCATGATTAGTAATGCATTTTTTCCATTTTATTTGTATGTGGTGGAACAAATAGCACAGATATATGGTAAGATACTATTTTCCATGTAAATGTGCTAATGGTAGTAAGTTTGTAGCATAGAAGTACAAATTCTACTAGTGTTGTGATACAATGAGAGGCTACCTTGAGAGTTGAGACGTTTTATGAACTATGTTGCAGGAAACCTTATAGCTATAAGTTTGTTTGTGGCACAAGACTCATTGTGCCGAACATTTTGAAGTATCAATTGATGGGCTTGTTCAATTATTATTAAATTTGTTAAGAAGATTTGTCTTCCCACCTCCTACATCTCTTTTTCACCCCCAATAATCCAATTTTACCCCTAATTTTATTCTTCAAAACTTTGGTTTTCATTTACCAAAGTTTTTCGATATAGAAAAACATGTATTTTCAACCGTTTTTAACTTCGGTTCGTGTTTACCGAATTTTTTTAAGGGGTATAAACGGAAACATGGGGTGAAAAAGAGACATGGGGGTGGGATGAGAAATCTTCATTTGCTAAAGGTTCACAATTAACTTGACAAGTTTTATCTTAAACATGTAGCTTTGATTTAAGCTTTCACGTAAAAGGAAAGTTTTCATGTAGATCAATATATTAAGGAACTAACCCCATGAGTTGACGAAGACTTGAGACCTCAAAGTGTGTTCATCTCTAGGTATCAGAGGTTCAATCCTTTCGGTGTCAATTCTTATGTTGGGCCAGTCCATCCATACAGAGTTTTGCTCTATCTTAAATTGACCCCACAACTAGTGGACAGTTGGATTGGTCACCTAAATTAGTTGGTCCTTGAGCCAGATACCGAGTTTCCCTTGAAGTATACTCGTCTCTAGGTAGGTTCAATCTTCTCAATCTCAATTCCTTTGTTGGATCAGTTCATACAAAGTTTTACTCTGGCTCAAATTGAGCCTCCACTAGTGAACGGTGAGATTAGTTGACCGCATTTGTACTAGCAATGACAACGACTACATAGTCGGAAAGGGTCATGGTCACATTGAACACATTATCTACCTCTCTAATGCCCCACCTCTCTACTACCTTGAATGAGAAGTAGCTGCGGAAGGGAGCAGTAGCAAAATTAATTTTTTTTTTGGACCACTTGCCTTTGTTATTCAGGTGTAACCCCGTCGTATCGTATCAATGACTAAAATGGGGAAGCAAAGAAGCAAAAAATCTTATAAGATTCATTAATATTCATTGTATTGAAATTTGTTGCCAAACTTGTGTTTCAAAATAACATGACTCTAACATTTAAAGTCATACAATTAAATCAAATCTACTAGTATAGTACATTGTTTCCAAAATACTGTACTCACAATTAAATCAAATTCTACTAGTATGATACAATTACGTACTAACAAATGTACAAACAAATATATTTAAACCAATCGTTAGTTGGTTCAGTGGTGATTGGCGCTGAACTTGGTAGGGAGGACCACGGTTCGATCCCCCGCAACTGCGATCGGGAGGGGGCTGGAACCACTTGATGCCAGAACTGACCCCCGAACCAGATTCAACTGGTGGTGAAAACCGAAAAAAAAAAAAAAAAAAAAAAAAAAAAAAACAAATATATTTAAAGAAAAATGCTATTTAATAAGAATTTTGGTATGCAAGAAAGAGAAGAATTATATGTGGCAATATTTGATTGGTTAAATTATAATTACCCTCTCTCCCATGTATGGTTATCCAATCTTTGATTGGTCAAATTTTCCACTTTTATAGATTCTTCTCTTTCCTTGCAAAAATTTCTTACTAAATAACAATGCTCATATTTAAAACGGCTTACTTTCAAATACATTATCCCGAGGTAAAATCGCAAAGCAAACCATTTTGAATTTGTAACTTTTTTTTTTGTACAATACTTTTACCATTTTTACCAACAATAAATTGATATAAATAGTAAAAGTCTTGGTACCTGTTATCACAACAAAATCATTGCCATCTTGATTTGAATGGAAACTATGTACAACTAAGCATGATTTGTTGTGATAACAGTACCCTTAAGCATGTGCACAAGGATACGATTTTTGACTCATGAGTATTGAGAAAATTCGGTTGGAAGAGGGAAGGAACCCACAAAAACTCTATAATTTATTTGAATATTCTTATAAAAAAATATACAAATTTAACGCCAATTAGACCAAGTTCAACTAGAATTATTTGATTAAAAATAATTGCTTAATTAAGTAAAAAATGTGTAGATATTAAGAAATAGGCCAAATTATATTTTTAACTCTAACTTAATTTTAGTTAACAATGAAGTCTTTTATATTTTTGGCTTTATTGCAGTTTTAGTCCTCCAATTTTACATATTTTGAAATTTTGATTCCCATCCCAAATTTTTGATCTACAAAGCATCATGTGGCATATTTAAAATGATGTGTTATTAAAGATGATTATGTGGCAAATCATAGTGTGTATTGTTTTATCCACCTCATTAAATCTATTATATAATAAATTAATAAAAATAGAAAATGACCCAAAAAAAAAAAAGTGAAACTAATCATCTTCTCCACCACCGTCATCAAACTCGTGTAGACCAGATTAACAACAAAACCACCACCATCCATAGTACCCAGTTCAAACCAACCACCACTTGATTTGTTATAATAAACATTGATCTGTTCTAGTCAAAGATTCGAGTCACCGATGTAACTTCCGGTTCAATTGATTTCATGTTCGGCACAAACAACTTCCCAGAATTTGATACCGATTTAGGGAATTTTGTGAAGAAATTATGAAAATGTGTTTCTATATTTCATTATAATTAGCCACAATGGAAAACAAAGTCAGAAGATTAATAAGATGAAAGATTGTTCTTCAATCTTTTTTTGTTTTGTTGACAGATGTTCTTCAATCTATGAAACAAACCGGGTTCTTCGATCTATAGCTGAAATTGTTATTGGGTCTGTTTGTGAGTCTTTTGTTTGTAGTTTTTGCTATGATTGTTCTATGCAGGAATTGGTGAAAAAACTAGTTCAATTGATGATTTTGCAGCAGCTTTGTGGCAAACCTTGAAATAATTTATGTGCAAAATGTTCTTCAATCTAAGAAGATTTAAATTAGTTTCACGTTTTTTAAAAAATTTTGGTCATTTTCTATTTTTATTAATTTATTATTATATAGTAGATTTAATGACACAACATTTAAAAATATGCCACATCATGCTTGGTTCATCAAAAAATTCGAATTGGGATCAAAAGTGCAAAATAAGGGGACTAAAATGTCTGATTTTAAAATATGGGAACTAAAACTGCAATTAAGTCTATATTTTTTTACACCATCGTGGTCCGTTTTTATCATTCATTTATGTTAGTATATAATTTTTCATGCTTCAAATCTATGACTTTCTTTTAGGGTATAATATATATAGTGTACAAAGAATGAAAACTATAAATTTAAAGCATAAAATTCATATTCTAACATGAAAAAAGGATCAAATGTTATGAAAAAAAAAAGATAAAGGACTAAAATATTAGCTTAATTTAAGTTAAAAAATTAAAGATATAATTTGTGATAAGAAATATATATAAATCTAAACTAATCTTGTTTATAAAAAAACTATATATAACTATATTAAAAAATATATAAATCCGAGATAATTGAAGTTCAATACCTCTTCTCTTGTATTCAGTTCAACCTAAGAGAGGGATAGACAGCCTTGGATAGCTCATACGGGCGACTTGTTTTCTTTTAAGTCGGCCTACACGACGTTGATGAACAACCAAGCCAATCTGGTAGAGATCCAACTTTGGTGGCAACTTTTAACGAGCTTTGGGTGAACAATGTTCAATCTAAAGTTAGTATCTTCCGATGGAGGTTATTGCTTGGTAAACTACCTACTAGGGGAGTTTTATTTAACAAAGGTATCATCACTAACAATCTTGAGAAGTGTTGTCTTTGTTGTTTCAAGGAGGTAGAAAATATTAATCATGTCATTTTTAATTGTAATATCTCATGGCAAGTTTGGAACAATAAATTTAGCAACCCCATATAAGTTTATTTATGGAAAAAAAATAGAAATATAAAAGAAAAAAAGTTTATAACTGGGTCAATAAATTTATTCTTCTTGTTTTAACACTTTCACTCTTTACATTAACTAGACAAAAAACTTTGTCAATAACAAAAATTATTAAGACAAAATTAATAAAATGATATTTTATTGTTACTTTGTATTTGGCCCTCTCATATGATTTCGACTAACTTCGCCGCTGCCTATAGCGTTTGTCGATTGTGCTGAACATTTTGAACTATCAATTGATGGGCTTGTTCAATTAAATCTTCATTTGCTAAAGGTTCACAATTAACTTGACAAGTTTTATCTTAAACGTGTAGCTTTGATTTAAGCTTCCACGTAAAAGGAAAGTTTTCATGTAGATCAATATATTAAGGAACTAACCCCATGAGTTGACAGGCCTCAAAGTATGCTCATCTCTAGGTATTAGAGGTTCGATCCTTTCGGTGTCAATTTTTATGTTGGGCCAGTCCATACATAATTTTGCTCTACCTTAAATTGGTCACCAAAATTAGTTGGTCCTTGAGCTAAATACTGAGTTTTCCTTGAAGTATACTCCTCTCTAGATAGGTTCAATCTTCTCAATCTTAGTTCCTTTGTTGGATCAGTCCATACAGAGTTTTGCTCTGGCTTAAATTGAGCCTCCACTAATAAACGGTGAGATTATTTGGCCCATTTGTACTAGCATTGACAACGACTACATAGTCGGAAAGGGCCATGGTCACATTGAACATTATCTACCTCTCTAAGGCCCCACCTCTCTATATACTACCTTGAGTGAGAAGTAGCTCTGAAAGGGAGCAGTAACAAAATTAAATTTTTTTTTGGACCACTTGCCTTTGTTATTCAGGTCTAACCCCTTCGTATCGTATCAATGACTAAAATGGGGAAGCAAAGAAGCAAAAAATCTTATAAGATTCATTAATATTCATCGTATTGAAATTTGTTGCCAAACTTGTGTTTCAAAATAACATGACTCTAATAGTAAAGTCTACTATACATTTAAAGTCATACAATTTAATCAAATCTACTAGTACAGTACATTGTTTCCAAAATACTGTACTCACAATAATGATACAATTACGTACTAACAAATAGTACAAACAAATATATTTAAAACGGTTTACTTTCAAATACATTATCCAAAGGTAAAATCGGAAAGAAAACCATTTTGAATTTGTAACTTTTTTTTTTAACAATACTTTTTCCAATTTTACCAACAATAATTTGATATAAATAGTAAAAGTCTTGGTACCTGTTATCACAACAAAATCATTGCCATCTCGATTTGAATGGAAACCATGTACAACTAAGCATGATTTGTTGTGATAACAGTACCCTTAAGCATGTGCTTAAGGATTCGATTTTTGGCTCATGAGTATCGAGAAAATTCGGTTGAAAGAGGGGAGAACCCACAAAAATTCTATGATTTATTTGAACTAGTTTTTGACCCGTACATTGAACGGATTGGATTGTGCGATAGATATATAATTGAAGTTTATGTAATAAAAATTGCAACTAAAAAAACAAAATGTAGTGTAAAGATAACTATATTGAAACTTAAAATAGGCAGCAATACAAATAGAAGTAGCCAATATAATATCATGACATAATAATTTTGTAAATTTATATAGAAATAACCCAAAATAGGATAACAATTGTTATATTAACAAAATACTAAACATTATGAAAAACTTCTTTATAAACCAAATTCTCAGTTGTATTTGAGTCATCACCTTTATCGTCGGTTAATAATATCTTTAACTCTTTCCTCGATGTAACTCTTGATAATGCAACATATAGTTGTCCATGGGAAAAAATGGGTTGAGAAAGATAGATTCCGACATATTTAAGTGATTGACCATGACTTTTGTTTATAGTCATAGCAAATGACACCATCAATGGAAATTGTTTTCGTTGAAATTTGAAAGGAATTCTTTTATCAGATGGAGTCAATGATAATCTTGAAATTGCAAATTTATGACTAATATTGCTCCCATTTATAACCTTACATTCAAGGACGCCTCTTCCCATTTTTATAATTATCAACCGGGTGCCATTGCACAATCCTGAAGATTGATCGATATTTCACAACAACATAACTTGTACTCTGACTTTTAATCTTAACTTGTGACTTTGAAATCTAGAAGCAACAATTGTGTTTAAAAATTTTGGAGTGTGCACATCACTTGACATATCAATGTCAGATATGAAGTTCAACAAAAAAATCATAGCTCATATAAGTCTTTTCTTCACCAAGTATTAAATCCAACATGTAATTATTTATAGCTCCAACAATAACATTCTTTGGAGCTAATATAGCTCTATCCTCAAAAAATGAAGGATCATCTTGATATTTGAATCATATATTACATATTCAATAGAATTTACAAAGACATTTAAACTATATAAGAGGTGAAAACATAAAAACTCAGTGAATCCCTAAGTACTCACATACTAACTCAGCCTCAAGCCTTTCTCATATTCAAATATACAAAAATTAATGCACTTATATTTATTTGTTTCTTCTCATGAAAAGCATTCAACATAATCAATAGATAAGAGCCTTAAAGAATTATTATATACAGTTGATCATTTTTACATCAAAGACTTTTTCTCACACTTGTAGGTTCTTTGCCATTTAATCAAAATCTTACAATCTAAATGTATGATATCTTCTTTCACATTGTCCTTGATTCTTGGACCAGACTCAAAGTTGGAAGCTTTTACCTGTAATTTATTGCAAGATAAATAAATTAATAATCTTTGTTATGCAAACAAACCAATGCATAGATACTTTCAAAGCTCAAAACTTAGCTTCCTCTCAAATATCAACCACTTTCTTTAGAAATTTGTTGCAATTTAAACTTAAGTCACACAACCGTGACAAACACTACAACAAAACTTCATATAGTCTATCTTAATTTTCATTAGGAATTGACAATAAAAAAGAATAGAAGTGATAACTTAACCATTGCTATTGATATCCATCTCAAATGTCACCGACTCAAATCAACTTATCTGTCTTTTCTACTGATAAATAAAAATAAAAATAGAAGATGAAAATTTGAATTTGTCAAAAGAATCAAATTAACATATCACAAAATAAGTAAGCATACAATATACACAATCAAAATCAAACAACCTCAAAAGTGGATATAAAACTCATACAAAAGCACCCAATGTATAACAATAGGATGCCCTCGTCGTTAAGAATCCGATATGGTCAAGTGAGAAACAAAACAGCGATGGTATCTTGAGCAAAAAAACCACACCCAAGGTAGAAAGCAACAATTCATCAAGTATATATAACTAAAATATAGACATTTTGCAAAGATGACTTAGACACAGTGATACAACCAAGTTGTATGGAGCAGAGAGGCCTTCAAATTTCAAGTTGACAATGCAATGTAAATAATATTCCACCTTAATAGTTGTTTATATGATGGCGAAGGGTTATTTTAAATTAGGATGAATCTCAAACAAATGATTTACACACCAATCATCATATTATAATAACTACATAGAAGTCAACTATTTGTACTGTATTTTAATAGAGATTTAGATATTTTTTTCCTCTTATATTGAAGTTTTACCTTTGTTATAAGTCAACTATTTGTACTCTTAATTTATTTTCAATTATAACAATGCTCTAAAAAGATTAAAAAGTGTTCATGCTCCATTGATCAAATGCGTAAGTCAAGTCCAATATTGTCACTTATCTATTTCCAATCAAAACTTCAAAAAACTAATAAATCCAAAAAAATAAAAACAAAACACAAAGAAGATATGTGTTCTCACAGAATTTGTCTCTGAACTTTCATTGTTAAGTAATTGTTATTGGGAGTGCAAACACTTGTATTGGCATTGGTGATTCCAATCTTAAAAATTAAAAGTAAAATGGAATGAGAGAACATTGAAACCACATATTAATTGCAAAACTAAAGTGTATTTTATATAACCTCTATTAGTGGGCACCCACTCTAGCTATATTAATTTCACAGAATAAGAAAATAATATTGAAAAAGTAATGTAACATTTCCTCTCATAAAAGAGTTCTTAATAAGCACTAATAAAAACCATATGTGTATTAACTTGAATTATACTTAAAAGCTAAACAACTATGTTTACCTCAATAAAAACTTGTTGTCTTGCATTCACAGAGATGTTAAGGGAGTTGTTGGTTATGCATCCTCGCCAATTTTAAGGCCTCTTTAAGTGTCAATGACTTACTTGTAACAAAAACAAAACTCAAAAACACATGTTATCATTCTCACCAATTTTGATAACAAAATATTGTAATGACAAATTACATAATCACAATGCTACCATTTTTAAAACTGATCTATAATATTTGTCAAAAAAAAAAACTGATCTATAATAACCTCGACCCCACATATGCCATTGGATAAAATAGAAATTTATAAGTAAGATTAAACACAAATTATCGCAGGCTTTGACGATTTATTCTTCACTGAGTCTTGGCAACTACTTGTAAAGGAAATTGGTAGATAAAAAAACAGAACATGAAAGAAAGAAAGCCTTGCTTAAAAATGGGTAATTTTCAATCAAGTGGTATGTGCGCCTCATTTAATTTTGTAGCAGCCCTGCAAAAAGAAGATAGTCACTGCTTGGTAAAATCTATTATATGGCAATCAAACCATCAAACAAATATCTCATAATCAAACCATCAACATATATCATAATGAAGGAATTTAGGGTTATAATGAAAATTGAGATAAACAAATTTAGAGAAGTAGAAGAAAGGAAACTCACCAAGAGGAAAAGAAAGAGGCGAAGTGGCAATTAGATAAGTTTTCCGACATGACTGAGGTGATTTCCAGCGTGGTGGTCCCTGGAGAAACGTGATATAATAATGAAACAAACAAATAAGTTTTTTGATATTAAGATTACATAAATTAACTGGGTCAAAAATCAATTGATCACCAATAATATATCATTATATCTAATATCATTCTTTTTAAGATTTGTAGATATACAAATTACAACACAAACAAAGTAACAAAATTTAAAATAAAAAATCATAAAAAAAATAGCAACTTTAACAAACAAATAAGAAAACTTATAAAATCATTTATGAATAAAGATGGAAAACAAAAAACAACAAACCTGGTGATGCTTTTGTTGATCATAATCTATTGTGACATTTTATCAAACATGTGGGTTGCATATATGAATCTGAAAAAGAGCAACATGAAAGTCTCCATGTTTATACAAAAGAAATACTAATGAATCAAACACATCCAAAAAAACATGAAGTATTAATGTAATAAGAAAACATCTAATTTTGGAGGCTGCAACAAAGTCAAAATCAAAATTATGAAATTAAATTGATACACAAAGAAATATACAGGGAAAGGGTTAGAGGAAAAACAGAAAATCTTCCATATCAACATAGTCACAATTGTTCTCATACATGTTTGCAGATTTCATGTAGAAGAAGATTTATTTTTTTTTTTTGTTTTGAAGGAGGTGAGTATGCAAAGGAAAAAGAGAAAGAAAGAAAGAAAAAAGGAAGAAAGAAAAAAAGGTGAGGAGAAAAATGTGATGGAAAAGAAAGAAAGAAAACGTGAGGAGTGAGGACAAAGTAAGGAGAATGGAAAATTCGGAGAGAGATAGTAGAGAACACTGGTTTTATTTTCTTCTTGGGAAGGCATCAGAGAAGAGAAGAAGCTACTATATGATTTCCTATGCAATGCACGTTTTTCATAGGTAGTGGGTTACATGGAAAGGAGGAAAAATTGATTCCAAATAAAATAGAGAGAGAAAATAAAATATGGAGAAACAACATAATTAAAGGGGGGCATAAGTGCTATGTGATTTTTAAGGAAAGAATTTTAGAAGTGCTTGCATTTTTTCTTCTATGCAATTTTTGAGGAAAAAATAAAATAAGTGCTTGCATTTTTTCAAGGAAAATTCAAAATAAAGGAGGCTGTGCATTTATTGCTCCGAAAATTAGTTGATTAGAGAATTAATGAAAGGTTTAGGAGGGAAAATCAGCAAAGATAATTAGGATTAAGAGAGGCTGATTAAGGTTTTAATAAGGGCTAAACATAAGTTTTATTAAGATTAAGATAAGATTAAGATATTCGTACAAAAAAATATACAAATTTAAGCCAATTAGACCAAGTTCAACTATAATTATTTGATTAAAATAATTGCTTAATTAAGTAAAAAATGTGTAGATATTAAGAAATAGGCCAAATTATATTTTTAACTCTAACTTAATTTTAGTTAACAATGGAATCTTTTACTACATTTTTTTACACCATTGTTGTCCGTTTTTATCATTCATTTATGTTAGTGTTGAGCATAAATTTGATATTTATTTATTTAATATTAAATTGTTGGTCCAATAAAAAATATAAATGCCAAATAGACATTGAATTGGTGTTTATTCTTTAAATAAGAATTTAGTATTTTCGATCATGAAATAATCCATATGTTTCAGGTGATTCCGATACGATGTTCGAAATAATGGATTTGTCGAAGTTACTAACTTGAGCTTTCGAAGGAATTGGGCTTAAAGAGTTCTAGCCCAAAGAAAGAGCTTCAAGCCCATTTTGAAGGTTAGCGCGCGAACGGAAAATTGATTCGAAGAAGTGGAGAACGTGGGGACGCGTGGAGCAATCGTGAGCGTCAAGATCGAAGCGGCAGTTTTCGTTTCAAAGTATATAATGTAGTTTTTCATTTGGAAAAAGGGTCACAAAAACTTTACACAAACTTCCTTTAAAAATTCTGAGTATTCAAGCTGTTGAAAGAAAGGAATTCAAAGGGAAAAATGTATGTTTTGTGAACCATTTTATTTGTAATTGCTTTTACGTTTAATGCAATTTACTTTTCCAGCAACTTTATTTCTTTTGAATCTTTAAAAACGTCGCTGTTTCGAGGCGATTCGAACCAAGTGACTTTATTTGCATGTTTAACGAAGAAAAGACCTTAAATGTTTGTTAATCATTAATGAACATTGAAACTTTCTGGAAAAAGCAAGCATAAAATTGTCCTAAGATTTCTAGTCAATCTTGCGAGTGTAAAATACTTAGACTAGCGCTTGTTTACCAACTTTCAGTGTAAACAAATTGGCACGCCCGATGGGACTAGTTTTGTGCTTAAAATTTCTTTTTAGAAAGTTTACACTTTTTTCAAAATAATAACCGCTATTTTTGGTCATGGTTAGAACTACTCAAATTTATAATTCAATGAATAGTCAGAATTCTAGTTCAATGAGTGGTAGTGGAGACCAAAATGTTAGTTCCAGCGGGGGATCATCTAGTTCCTCGCATAATTCTAATACAATTAGCATAACCGCTAGTTCGACGGTTTCTAGTTCTATGGTTTTGACCCAATCAGAATCTATTCCTGCTATGGCCTCTTCTTTTGCATTCACAAGTTATAGGCCATCAGGGACAGGGTCTTTTACTACTAATCCCTTGTTTGGACATGTACCCCCTCCCCTCCTACACTTGGTTTTCAAACTACTTCTTCTTATGAACAAGAGAGGTACACACCTTCCAGGGTAAACCCTCAGCCTTTAACGAATGCATCTATGATGTCTTTGAGGCAACAGATGGATGAGAGTAACCACGAAATGGTTTTAATATCTTAACACAACAAATTGGTACTATTTTTAACCCTTTAATTCAAAGCACCAGTGATAGTTATCACATGTTGGCTCACCAAATTGGTCGAATAGTTGACTTTTTTGGGACACCTGCTCCCCCTGTTCAGCCTAGGTTAAACTATCAGGCACCACAATTAATAATGCCTGCATTGTCTGCCACTCCACAAAACCAAGGTCAAACGTTTGTGGCTCCTGAACAGCCAATTAACCAAGGGCCAACATTTGTGACCCAAGATGAACCTCAATATCAACACGAAGTTACTCAACCACCAAGGGTAGTTTTGGTTTATAGGAATCAAAATGCTGCTGACGAGGTAGTCCAAAATGTCCAAAATAATAATTTTGCTGGGCATAACAACTTAGCCAATTTAGTCGAAACGATTTTCACCCAAAATGGCCTTAACATAGGTTGTCGAAGGCCAAATTTTGTTTCTGCATTGTCTGAATATGTGCAACAAACTGAGTTGCCAAGGGGGTGGAAAGTCCCAAAATACACCAAATTCGCTGGGGACACTAGTGAGTCCACCGTTGAACATATTGCTAGGTTTTTAGCTGAATCTGGTAATTTGGCAAACAATGAAAATTTGAGAATGAAATATTTTCCTAATTCTCTAACCAAAAATGCTTTCACTTGGTTTACAACTTTACCTCCTAATTCGATTCATAATTGGACTCAGTTAGAAAGATTGTTCCATGAACAAATATACATGGGCCAAACTAAGATAAGTCTCAAAGAATTGGCCAGTGTTAAAAGAAAAACACAAGAGTCTATTGATGATTACTTAAATAGATTTCGATTACTTAAAGCCAGGTGTTTTACTCAAGTGTCTGAGCATGAATTAGTCGAAATGGCTGCTGGTGGCCTAGATTATTCGATTAGGAAAAAGTTAGATACTCAACACCTTAGGAATATGTCTCAATCGGCTGATAGAGTTAGGCAACTTGAGACATTAAAAGCTGAAAAAGCAAGAAATTATAAGTTTCAGAAAAAGAAAGAATTAAATTTTGTTGATGCTTATGATAGTGATTATGAAGATAATGTTGAGTATTGTGAGTATGACGAAAGTGAAATAAATGTGGCTGAATTAAAGCCAGGACCTCCTTATGCTTGTAAATTATTGAGGCCTTCGAATGGAAAAAAATCCAGTCGAACCTAAAAGTGATAAGTTCGCTACAAAAACCTATACATTTGACATAACCAAATCATGTGACGAAATTTTTGATTTATTGGTAACAGATGGTCAAATAATTGTGCCAAAAGATTTAAAAATACCACCAATAGAACAAAGAAAGAAAAGAGGTTATTGTAAGTTTCATAATTATTTAGGACATAAGACTTATCAATGTGTGCTTTTCAGGGATCTGGTTCAAAAAGCTCTAAACGAGGGAAGACTGAAGTTCACTAAAAAGGCTAAGCCTCAGATGAAAGTGGATGCAAATCCACTGATATAAGACTCAATTTATTTGAAAAATGTGTTACAATATATTTGTATGACTCACTTGTCGTTAGTGAGGATTATTGAAACTCCTTGAAGGATTTAATTTCCATTAGACATATAATTCAAACTATTGAAGAGATAACTTAATAAAGTGAATAAGTCTCTTTGTGTATGCATACAATAAAAATGCATGTTGTATAATAATTTCAGTGAATATTTCCAAATGAGAAATATGAGGATGACAACATTTGTCCATTATTATGAATTTGTTACAATTGATTAATTAATAATTTTTTTTATTTTTTTATTATTTTTAGAGAAGAATAAACTCTTGAGAAATATGAGAAATATGAGGATGACAACATTTGTCCATTATTATGAATTTGTTACAATTGATTTTTTATGATGATAATATAAATTTGATCAGAACTCCTGAAGAGCTCTTGAAATCTACTAATTAAAGAAAAGTTTGGAATGAAATATGTTGGACTGTCAAAGTTTGTTTTGAATTGCAAATTTAGTATGTCAATGAGGTTTTGTGCACCAAGACACTCATGCATCAAAGCTACTAAACAAATTTGATATCAAAATATATAATTTGTGTATCGATGTCACTTGATATAAACAAAGATTATTACACGTCTCAAGAAAATGATGACTTACTTGAATTTGTCTTGAAGTACCATATTGAGGATATTATTGCATTTTGTCAATTATGCATGTTGTGGTATTTTGTCAATATCAACAAACTCAAAGATATTGAAACAAAGTTAAACATATAATTTGTATCTTAGAGATACAACAATATTGTCCAATTATATGAAAGTTTTAGCACTACATCAAGGAAGTTAAGAATGTGGTTTTGTTGAGGATTGTGATTCTACACATACAAGAAACTTGAAGAAGATAGTATTGCATCAACGGATAATTCAAAGAAAAATATAGTAAAGGAGATAAGACATATATTTCAACAACGTCACTGTGAAGTAAAACTTCTGATCAACTAAGATTAATTGACATTCTTCGTCTCAGATATAATTGTCTTTATGAGGGGGAGATATAAACGTGTTCTGCACTCTTTTTTCCTTCACCATTGTTTTGTCTCATTGGGTTTTCCTGGTAAGGTTTTTAATGAGACAGTTCAAACACAAAGGATTATATACTCTTTTTCCTTCACTAGAATTTTTTCCCAAAAAGGGTTTATCTCTAGTAAGGTTTTAACGAGTCATATCCTTAATGGACATCTAAGGGGGAGTGTTATGAATACTTCTATTTAGTAGATGTCCACTAGGTTTTGGCCCATGTCTTTAGGCCAATATATTGTCCTATAAATAAAACCTATGTTACAATGTAATGTATACTTGTGAATGAAATATACAAGAGTTTCTAATCTTCTCTCTTCTATTTCTCGCCTTCATCTCTATTCATCCCTATTATTGTCCATGTTTAGAAATAGTTTTATAACACGTTATCAACACGATCTCTAATCAGAGGTAAGCATATAATGAACTATTGAACTTATATTTTTTTCAAATGGATTTATGTTAATATTTTATATAGCTTCATTTTGAATTGCAGAAGAATTCAATATGTATTTGCATCCCCGAAGGATTGCATATTTTTATAGCATTATTTTGTTTATTCATTTTGAATTCCAGAAGAATTCAATATGTATTTGCATCCCTGAAGGATTGTATATTTTTATAGCATTATTTTGTTTATTCATTTTGAATTCCAAAAGAATTTAATCTATATGCATCCATGAAGGATTGCACAAATATACCCCTCTTACATTTATAGTATATGTTATACAATTCCTGAAGAACTCCATGTTATATGCATCCCTGAAGGATTGCATAAACGATTGTTTTTACATTATAAAGTTCTTGAAGAACTTTAAAATTCAATTTATTAATTTCTTCATATTATTTATTTCATTGTTATTACTAATTCATGATCATGTTAATGATCACATTTTTTTTATTTATATTTTTACATATGAATCATATCTAATATTTTTTTTTTTTTTAACGGCTAAATTTTATTAATAACATAACTAAGCTCAAGACAAGCACAATTCATAAAATTAGGTCATACAAAATCACTTCACGCAAGGAAGAATTTCAATGACACCATTACACCAATGACAAAATCCCTAAAACCATCCATACAATTTCAACTAAAACAACACCTATAACAATAACAAAAACCGCCCCCAAAAGCCAAAACAAAAACAAATGCATCAAATACCATCTCCTACACCCATCATACTCTAACTCCATAACAAGAAGAACCAAAACGGCAGCCCCGAAGCCAAGCACCTCACTGGACAAACAAACACAAAAGTCGCGGCGTAAAGGGCTAAAATCGCGTTCCATTGAGAAGAAAAAGAGAATATGTCCAACGCAATGACACCAAGGCAGAGGAGGCCGCCGAAAGCACCTCACCAATACTCACTGGCGAGGCGACCACCGGAGAACAACGGAAACACAGTAGCAGCCACAACTACTACCCTAAAACCAAACCAAATACAAAAACTCAGTAGCTCCACCGGCGGCCCCAGATCCAAACGCCACTCACCAGCTGCACCACCAAAACCATCACCGGAATAACTAACCACCACCACCACCGCCGCCAAATCTGTAAGCAACACTGACAAAACACGAACCAGAAACCATGAAACCAACACCCAATCAGCCGAGACAGCAGCCAGAATTGTCGCCGGAGCTTTGAACAGCCAAAATCACTCAATCCCAATACAGCGCAACATTGCCACCGCCAAAATCACCCAACTAGAACACTGCCACTAACAACAAAGCCACAGCCAGAAACACCCAAATCGACCACCACCGTAGAGAATCGGTGGCGCCGCCAACGAACACACAATTTGAGTAAACAGAACCCGTAAAAAAAGAACCCGTGAAACAGATCCACCACGAAAACCCAAGAGAAAACGCTAAAACCATGACGACAAATGGAGCCGATAAAAATCACCAAAACCCAAAAAAAGATGACAGAAATGGCGGCGCCGAAACTGTACCAAGGTGGTGCGGAGGGCCGTGCCACTCATCGCACCACCACCATCCACAGCTACATGATGAAGATAAGGTTTTGGATGTTAAGGATGGAGATTTGAACAAAAAAAGAAAGGGAGGCTGCGATGAAACTAGAGAGAAGGCAGAGAAGTTATTTTCTAGAGAGAGAAAAAAAAGAAATTTAATCATATCTAATCTTGTTGAATTCCAAAAGAATTCAACATTGAAGCATCCTCGAATGATTGCTCAAATAGTGGTTTTTTTTGTTATTGATAAAGATCAATTTTGATATAGTTCCCGAAGAACTAAAGAAGAAAAAGTGGAAAACCTTAACATTGGAGCATTCTTTGAATATAGTTCCCGAAGAACTAAAGCTTTAATATTATGGATTGCTCAAAGAATGAAATTTTATATATTATATCATTGTTTTAAAGATTTGAGAGATAGTTCTTGAATAACTAACAAGTCAATATCAAGTATCCCAGAAGGATCGCAAAATCGTAATTTTTTTCATAACCATTGTTGATAGAGATATATTGTTAAGTTCTTAAAGAACATACTATTTGTACCATGATAGAAGTCCATAAAATTTATTTGATTTTACTATAAATAAATGAGATGTTGGACCAAAGAAAATTAGAAGAATTTTTTTCCTTGAATATGCTCCTGAAGTAGCAAAATTGAGAAATAATTTATTCATACTGCGTATATAATAATAATAATAATAATAAAAATTATTAATTAATTAATTTGTGCAATTTTTTATTTATAGATTCTATACATCTCTAATTTGGTAGATATAGACCATATTATGGTTAGGTTAATTGAACTCCTTGAATAGACATGGATACTGGAGTAAGGGGAACCAAGGTTTTAGAAGATTGAGGATCTGAAGACTTATTGGATGCTCCAGCTCCTTTATCTTAAGATTCCAAGCTTACTTGAGTATCAGACACTTTCAGATTTTCTGTACCACTACTAGAAACCAAGTTAGAATAAAGATCATAAGGTGTTTTGCTGATACAACTAGACTGAATTGAGTTTCCTTTGACAGTACTCCCCAATCCCTGTCCATTGTATTTGCCTGAACCATAAATCATAGAAGCTAGCCTATGCTTATCAATATTATGATGAACAAACTCTTGAAGTGCAATTTCTTGCTCATCATAGGGTTTGCTACATGTCCTGCAACCATTTTCAAGAACTTGAATAATCTTTAAGGACTTCTTATAGTCTTCTTGAAGATGACTGACTTTATCATTGAGCATGTCAAACTTTTGTTTATAAAGCTCTAGCTCATTTGATTTGTCCATGTATTTCATCATAGTTTCTTTCAAAGCCTTAGTAATTTGAGTAGTAGATAGTTGAGATATTACCTGTTCAATATCTTCTGCATCTGACTCATTATCACTTTCACTATCTGAACCAGCTGTGGCCATAAGTGCCAAATTTGCTTCTTCTTCTTCTTCAGCTTCATCATCAGATAGCTTGTCAAGGTCATCCCATGTAGCCAGAAGACTCTTTTTAGCTTTGTTTTTCAATGTGCTTTTTCTTCCTTTCCCTTTGGTGCTTAGTTATGGACAATCAGCAATGAAGTGTCCAGGTTTGTGGCAATTGAAGCAATTCTTTGAATCATCATTCTTATCTTTGTTTCCAAAACTTCTTAACCCAGAACCTTTAGATCCAGAACCTTTAGATCCAGAACCTCTGCCAGAATATCTTGGTTTCCTTCTTGTCCACTTCTGGAACTTCTTAGTCAGGAGAGCAAATACATCATCATCTGATCCTTCTTCTTGATCATCTGCAGAAGATTCCTCAGCTTCTGATTCAACAACCTTAGCCTTTAGTGCCTTAGAAGATCCTAAAGTAGCTGGCAAGGCCAAAGACTTTACTCTCTTCTGAGGCTCATCAGAAGCTAGCTCAATCTCATGACTCATGAGTGAACTAATCAATCCTTCTAGACTAAGGGTGTCTAAATCTTTAGCTTCCTGTATAGCAGTGACCTTAGGTCTCCACTTAGCAGGTAGACTTCTCAGAATCTTCTTCACATGATCAGGAGTTGTATAACTTTTCTTCAGAACTTGAAGACCATCTATCAGAACCTTGAACCTAGAAAACATAGATTCAATGTTCTCGTCCTCTTTCATTCTGAAAAGTTCATACTGTTGGATCAAAAGTGTTGCCTTTGCTTCCTGTACTTGTTTGTTTCCATCATAAGATGAACACAAGGAATCATATATACTCTTGGCAGTAGATTTGTCTGAAATCTTTAAGTATTCTTCATGAGATATGCAACCAATAAGAATATCTTTGACTTTGTGATGTTTCTTGTACGCTTTCTTGTCTTTGTCAGTGAATGTTTGTCTTGTCTCATAGTCCAATCTTCCTTTTTCATCTAAACCTTGAAAAGTAACTCCTCTTTCAACTAAGTCCCAAAGCTCATCATCAATGCCAACAAGATGACTGTATATTCTATCTTTCCACCAGAAAAAGGTAGAGCCATTTCCATTGAACTTAGCAGCATCATAGTTAAGAGGAACAGTAGCATAAGGTTTCTTAGAACCATCACCTTCTTCACTAGACATAGTGTTTTTCAAAAACTGACAGCTGTCTCACTGTAAAGTGATATAACAGATTCAGGGCTCTAGATGCCAATTGAAGGTGTGAAAAACACAAGAAGGGGGGTTGAATTGTGTTTTAAGAGATTTTGAAAACTTCTTCTAAGTTCTGCAACTTATCAGAACTTGCAGCGGAAAAAGAAAACACAATAACTTCTGGTGATGATGAAACAGTAAGAGAGAAGAGAGATGAACACACAGATTTTTATACTGGTTCCCCTCACAAACCGAGAGTACTCTAGTCCCCTTGCACTTCCAAGGGATTTCACTATAATCACACAAGATTACAATTGCTCAAGCACACAAGCAAAAGACTTCCAATGCTCAAGTAACACAATACAAGAGACTTCCAATGCTCAAGCACACAAGCAAGAGACTTCTAACAAAGTTTACAAAGAACAAAACAATATTTGAACTTCTGATAGAAATATCAGAGTTCTGAACAAAATAATACAACTCTAAAAACAAGACTAATCTTAGAATTCTGATGAAAGAATACTAAGATTCAACAACTGAACCAATCAGAAATTGAAAACTATTTGTCTTGAATTTTGAAATAAGCTCAAGTTGTATTTCTCAAAGTGTTATAATGCT
Source organism: Trifolium fragiferum (assembly GCA_954870985.1). Taxonomy (NCBI): domain Eukaryota; kingdom Viridiplantae; phylum Streptophyta; class Magnoliopsida; order Fabales; family Fabaceae; genus Trifolium; species Trifolium fragiferum. Next base: position 17,046,263 of record OX940793.1, on the reverse strand, counting down.
CTTTTGAATTTAGCAGAGTAACAACGCTTTTGTTCGTAGATGTGTTGTTATATCTAATTCTTCAAATTCTTCCTCCTTTTATAGATGGTAGTGGAGCGTATGGATTTGAATAGATGTAACGAAAACAGCTAGATGGTACTGTACTATTCTTCTTCTTGAGACGTGTTAATCCAAATCCGGTAATTGATAAATCCTTGATCCTTGATTTCGAATACTCGCCCATAATCATAATGGTCTTGTACGATGATTTCTTTTGTCATTCTGAATCTTGCCAAAAGGATGATAGTCGTTAAGAATAGAATGTTCTTCTGACAAATTCTGCTGTCTTCGTAATCATCAGAATATTGAGTTTCCATCACAGGTTCTGATGAGGAGAACTTCTGATTGACTTTGACTTACAACTTCTGGTGTTATACATCAGAACTTGCTTTAACCAACTTCTGGTGACGCTTTAAATACGAATCAGAACTTCTCTTTTAGCTCATTAGTGTACATAAATTTTTAACTTATATACCTGCACACTAAAGTAAATTATCAGTAATCCCTATTGTATATTAATACTATTGTTATCATCAAAACTTACTTGGGTTATATTAGAACCAACTTTATTCTAACAGTGGCAACTTTTAACGAGCTTTGGGTGAACAATGTTCAATCTAAAGTTAGTATCTTCCGATGGAGGTTATTGCTTGGTAAACTACCTACTAGGCAAGTTTTATTTAATAAAGGTATCATCACTAACAATCTTGAGAAGTGTTGTCTTTTTTGTTTCAAGGAGGTAGAAAATATTAATCATGTCATTTTTAATTGTATATGTAATATCTCACGGCAAGTTTGGAACAACCTTTTCCGTTGGATGGGAGCCCAACCTATAGCTAGGGGCGCAGCCTAGTGTTGCAACAAGGCTAACCCCCTTTTTTTTAATAATTTACTAAATTTTTTAATGAATCAATGTAATTTTACATTTAATTACTCTAATAATATAAATTTAGCAACCCCATATAAGTTTATTTGTGGAAAAAAATAGAAATATAAAAGAAAAAAAATTATCTTCTATAGTGGACCATATTATTTATATTGCTTAGTTTTGGTTCATATGTCCGGAAGGGTCTACCGTTAATGTCACTTTTTTCGATTGTGTAAAAATCCTTTAGATTGTTTCCAAGGTTCTTAGAGGTCTTTTCCTTCTGAATTGTAAGGGTTAAATATCTATACTCCTTATAATTACACTTTGCATATAAAAAAAAAAATTCTGTTACTCAATCCAAACAAATATATTTAAACTAAAAATAATTCAACTAACTAATTTAAATTTCTTAAAATTCCAAAATTCCCTAAATTTTAATTATCTTATCCATAATCGTCATTCACACAACCAATTCAACAAAGTCCAAAAAATAGTGTAAAGAAAATTAGGAAAAGCTTTTTGGTAAGAAAATTTAAGGAGAAGAATTGTAAGAATAAATCTTCACCTTTGTTTATATCCATCACCATCCATAATTTTTACAAAAGAAGAAAATTAAATGACATCATCCTTTAAAATATTGTCATGTGTGATTCTTGTATTTCTTATGTAAAAATTTCTTATTAAATAGTAATGTTGAACAAAATTTGTTTGTTTATTGTCATCATATACTAAAAATTGTTAAATAAAAGTGTTTTCTTGTCTTTTTTCACTCCTGAATTTTGACTCTTTCTTGTCTACATGACGACTAATTCAATGACTTCATGACGCAGTCATGTTTTTCTATTCCATTGTTCATTTTATGAAACAAAGAAAAGTACAAAGAAAAAATCACACGGAAAAAGAAAAAAACATGTCACTTTCATATTTTACCCACACACTACTCTTAGATTATTGTTGTCACTCCTTTCCATTGATAGCTTCCCTCACCTTACATTTATTTTCCCTTTTTTTTATATGGATTCACACGTTTCTTCCAACCTTTTTATTCTTTGTTTCATTAATAAATTATAAAGGGTTTGGTTTCTTTTCTTTTTTCATACTAAAAATCTTACCTTTTTAAATTGGTAGGATCTTGGATTTGTGAAAAAATAAATAAAAAACCATTTTTTATTTACCCTTTATTGTGTACATGGTTTTTTTTTCAAGTTTTTATCTTGGTTCATTCATTTACTTTCATAGTTTTTCAAGTTGGTTAGTTTTTTGTTTTGGGTTTTCACCTTTCATTGATGGTTGATATGTGTGATGAATTTGTGAAACAAATGTGGTTGGAAGATTAGATAGGTAGTATAGGAGAGTTGAGTCATGATTTTCAATTGTTTTGGTGTTTTGAATTTGTTTAAAGGGAAAGATGAACCTGCTGAGGTGAGACATGAACAAGGTAAAGAAAATGATTATGGATTTAAATTTTTCATTTTGGATTAATTTGTTTGCATCAATATGTAATTGTCATGATTTATTGTTTTGTTTGTGTACTTTGATCTATCTTTCTTTATCATGTTTTTTTTATGTAGTTTTCATGTTCAAATTTCAGTTAAATGTTTTAGCAAAGTTGAAATTGAGTAGAGAGTTGGTTGCTTTATGATGAAGAGATTGTTTTTTCTGGAAATTTTGTGTTCCGTACAACTGTTTTTGAGCTTTTTCATATGCTATGGCTTCATAATTCATTTACTAGTACAATTATAGGTACAATTCTTCTTATTTTGACACTCTCTCTCATATAGTCAAAATTCAAACCATCATTGAGTGTACTAGATAAATTCCAAGTTTACAATGCTAGAATCTTTAAATGCAAATCCCAAGTTCATGGGACGTGGATCCTCTCCTGCCCATTGTTCGGTCATCCCTCTTGTGCTTCATCTAAAGACGGAGAGTTCATAACAAAAAAATAAATTACAAGAAACAATATGATCCTAAAACTATATTCTTGATCCTTTTCAAATGTTTAGTGTTTGTGATTGGCAGTGAAGGAAACTAAAAGCTTTAGCTATAACTCATTGAGATCTGCTACAGGAGATTTTCATCCTTCATGCAAAATCGGTGGAGGAGGCTATGGAGTTGTCTACAAGGTGAGGATCATAAACCAATGTTTTTTTATTTTTGTTTTTGGCCCTTTTGTTTAAAGTTTAAGCAACTTAGTTAAGCACTTATAGTATATGTGCTTATTGTGCAAGTGTTCATGTCCAAGTTATTTCTATAACAAAAGATAAAATTAAGTCAAACGGTTTTCGAATAAACTGTAAGTTGTTTTCATAAGCTATCGGTGAGTACTTGTGGAAATAAAGCTAAAAACAACTTATGGACATGACAAAAGTTGTTTTCACGAGTTTTCGCAAACAGTCTCAGAAGTGTTTATGCTAGTAGATAAACTCAAATAAGTCAGCCAAACTCGTCTTTGTTTTATTGCTTAGTGCATATATACTACCATCCTTACGTTGAAACTAATTTGCAGGGTGTTTTAAGGGATGGTACTCAAGTTGCTATCAAACCTCTTTCTGTTGAGTCTAAACAAGGAACTCATGAATTTATGACAGAAATTGATATTATATCGAATATACAACATCCAAATCTTGTGAAACTAATCGGCTTCTGTATCGAGGGTAATCATCGAATATTGGTGTACGAGTTTCTCAAGAACAATAGCCTCGCAAGTTCTTTGCTAGGTAATGTGTAGTTTTATATCATCATTATGTAACTAAAATGACTGTTCAAACTTTCTATTTTTGAATAGAGATATTAATTTTATAGGTTCAAAAAGTAAATGTGTTCCCTTGGATTGGCCAAAGAGGGCTGCTATTTGCCGCGGTACAGCATCGGGTCTAAGCTTTCTTCACGAAGAGGCTCAGCCAAACATTGTTCATAGAGATATCAAAGCAAGCAATATTTTGTTAGATGAGAATTTCAATCCGAAAATTGGTGATTTTGGTCTTGCAAAACTTTTTCCTGACAATGTCACACATGTTAGCACCCGAGTTGCAGGAACAATGTAAGCATAGATACATTGGCAATGAAAGCATAATTTTACATTAATATATACCATATTTTGTAACCGGCAATGAAGCACGCGAACATGGACACACACATACATTTAACTGACACATACACATTAGTAATAGTTTAAGAAAATAGAAGTGGTTGAATGTAGTTAGACGTGCCAATAAGCACATATTTAATTTGAAGTGTCAGTGCTACATAGGTGATTGGTACGTTGGCTCTAAAGTTTTTCCTTTTGATTATCACTTGTAAATTAGTTAATCCTAGGTTACATGTTTGATCTGAGCAGGGGATATCTTGCGCCAGAATATGCGCTTCTAAGACAGCTTACAAAGAAGGCAGATGTATACAGTTTTGGGATTCTGATGCTTGAAATAATAAGTGGTAAAAGTAGTAGCAAAGCTGCATTTGGAGACAACATTTTGGTTCTCGTCGAATGGGTATATTTCTCGATCCTTGTGTATGAATAATATTGAATTGTCATAAGTGTAGTAAAAGACGGCGCTTGTGAAGAGACTTTTTAGTCCTGCCCTTCAAAACCGTTCTGAAAAATGAATCTTTACAGAAAATAGAATTTGTATTAAAAATAGAGAATGATCCTTTATCCTAATATTTTAGGTCTATGTAATCTCTTCTCTTCTTTTTTGTGTGTCGAGTTAGTCTCTTAGGTTTAAAAACGTCTACATCGTTAGACCAACTTTCATTGCTCATCCACGTCGTTACAAATTTGCGCACATGATCATTAAATAATCTACTACAAAGAATGTTTGACCACTCAGCACCGTGTTAATTAGGCCTTATCAGGTTAGAATTGGCCTTCTAAACTGTTAAAACAGTTAAATACTATAACAGTTAGGCTATTATAAATAGAGACAAAAATGTAGTTAAAAGCAGTTAATCATGGAAGTTGCAATATATTTGTGTCTCCTAAGTCATTCATGTGTGCAGGCATGGAAGCTGAGAGAAGAAAATAGGCTTCTAGAACTTGTTGATTCAGAAATAACGGACTATGACGAGAACGAGGTGTATCGGTTCCTTGTAGTTGCTCTATTTTGCACCCAATCAACAGCTCAGCATAGACCAACCATGAAACAAGTACTACAAATGCTTACGAAACAAGTTCATCTTAATGAGAAGGCATTAACTGAGCCTGGAATATACAGATGGAATACATCTGTAAAGGCGAGCTGTTCTTTTAACGAGACACCATTGTCGTCATCTCAAGTGATCAAACACAAAAACTATGAAAATCAACATCAAACATTGACGCATTTTAGCGGTACAGATATTGTGACAGAGGTGTTTCCTAGATGATGGTTCATATTTCTTGTATTGTGTTAGTTGTTAGGATCCATGTTTTTCCAAAGGAGATCATGGGAAGAAAAGGCTTGTATATTTGCACTTTGCTCATTACTACTATTTCTTTCTTGTATTAAAGGCATGATGATGAATCTTGTTTCTTATGTTGTTCGATTCAGACACAGATCTAGACACAAACACCTTATATTTATGAAATCATCGGAGTTTCATAACATTTTGTAACCATCTTATCAGATTGGCATTGTTCAATCAAGTCAGTATTTTGGACTTAGTATTGGGGACATGGAAGGCCATAAACTTCTACTTCCATAAAGCGGCATATTTTACCGTTATAGTTTCAAACGATTTTCAAGTATCGATATATCAGACTTTCCATCATAGTTATAATTTACTCTAAAAGAAACCATGGAAATTGAAAGATGTAGAAAGTACACATTCGAATAAGTTATTATTTAAACAATTTAGAAATACCGAGAAAAAAATCCGATAATAATAATTATTAACTCAAGGAAAATGTTTAACTCAAAGAACCAACCGAGGTATACAAACACCGAGATTCTATGTAGTCAGCCGGTTTCGCATTCATGCAGTCAGCTACGTCAGTGCCATTTTAAAACGTAAAAGGGACATTTAAGCTTGCTCGATCATCCATAATTGTCTTCTTCCTATTAGAAAGGTAATCCATAGTTTCTTTCCCAGCCATAATCTTACCTCTCAATTCAATTAACCTCTGTGTTAACAATTCATATTCCTCCTCCATGTCACCGATATGTTTGGAATAAGAAGCTTCAAGTTCCGTCAATTTTTCAAACTCTTCGTCGAGAGGAATTTGACGACTGAGACGAAGTTCTAATTCATCAAGCCATTCACCTTTGAAGCCATATAACCTGAGAACATTGAGTTGTGCAGAAACCGACGATTTTAATGTTGTTAACAAGTCTAAGGTAGAGTGAGATTGGAGAAATTTGAAGAAACTGGCGAAATATTCATAAGCTGTTCTTTTCATGATAGGGGAGTGTGTCTGTTCAGAAAGAACGAAGCTAGGGTGACGAGAGGCGAATTCTGTGATGAGCCTTGCATCTTCGGGAGCAAAATCAGGGATAGGTTGATGATGATCCGAAACATATGGAGGAGGTGGAGGATCTGTAAAGCAATCAAACATGTCATTTGTAAATTAAGGAAGATAGACCAACCATACATATATGACAAACAAAAACCAGGAGTGTGGTGAACAAAACGGATTCGATGCAGTAATTTTACACAGTTTTCATGCAGTCGAGATCAATCTAAAATGTGCGTTCGAGATCGTTTTAAGCTCAAAAGATAAGGGTGTCTAAACACATTTATACATCCAACAGCTCAAAAATTTGAGCAATGTATGACTCTAAACAACTTCAACATCCGCCCGCATGCCTAGTTTGGATCCTAGGTCCAATTGAAGGACTTCACCACTTAGGATTATAATGCGAGACTTGAACTCAAGACCCACACTATCTGTGAGAAAGCAAGAAGTTGTTTGGAGTCTCATAGTGTGCGCTTAGGCTATTGGATGTAAACAATTTGAGGCCCAAAGCAAACTATCTTGAGGTAATTTTTCATTTCGTCCTCTTTTATGCTCAAACTTAGAGGTGTTTGTGGTGCGGTTTGAATCGGTTTTTAGTCAAAAAACCATTTGTTCCAAAAATAAAATTACAGGCAATTCGATTTGATTTTTGAATTAGTCACAATTTTTTTTATCTAATCCAATTCAATTTAATGTGATTTAATTTGGATTGGTATTTTTAATACCCAAATTACAATTGTGTACAAAAATATATAACTTGCCATATACTTAAATACGACAATTAAAAATGACAATGACCAATTTAATTTGAAAGATGTGAAGAGTAAAATAATATATCTTATTTAACTCCTTTTAAAAAATAGATTAAATTTAACTAAGGAACAAAAATAATAACTTAATGCAATATATCTCATATTTCATACTAATATAAAAATAAGTATTAGGATTTTGTATGCAGTTTGATTTTATTTAATTTTGAAAAAAAACTCGAAATTCAATCAGATCTGAACCATTTTAACAAAAGCACATTGAAACACATCTAATAAGATGTAATTTTTTGCAGTTGTTAGATTTTTTAGATCGATTTACGGTTTTATTTTAGATCGATTTAGATGTAAGTACTCCTATTTTTTTTTTAAAGATGTAAATACTACTACTTAAATCTATCAAAATATACTATTGACAATGTGTTTCGGTGCATTTTAGGGGGTTGACCAAACAAAATCATCCTACTTTGGTTGCTTTAATGGAAACTCATTCCTTAAACTATTCAATAAACTTTTTGTTGTTTAAAGTAATTTAAAAAATAATCAATCGTTGGTTGGTTCAATATTGATTGACGTCCAACTTGATAGGGAAGACCACGGTTTGAGCGATTGGGAGGGAACTGAAACCACTTGATGCTAGAACTTACCTCCGAACCAGATTCAATTGGTGGTAAAAAAAAAAAGTAATTTAAAAATTAAAAGTGATGGCTTCTACAGCCACGGACCACCGGTTTCAGCCGGATCTCCGCCGTGGACTTGCGCTAGATCTCCACATTAGACTTCTATTTCCAAAGAGAGAGATATATACCAAGACAAAAAAAAAGATGGTAAATAATAAATGACAACATTGACAAATTCTTCTAAAGTTTGAAATGTTTCTTATACAATTTCAGAACATTTTGAAGAGGAAATTATAACTTTGATGAAAACATGTTTTCTAAGAAAGCATATGAGTATTATACGTACCAATAATAGTTTCTAAGTCTTGAGAATCTTCTTGACTCTGAAATTCATTGTTGCTCCTTCTTCTTTTGGTTTTTCTATTGTCATGATGATTGCGGCCTCTGTTTGGATGTTCTTTGGTGAACAGACTCCTCATGGTCAATGGTGCAAAGAGTAAGAAATTTGCAGCTATTTACTATGTATTTTGCTGACTTTTGGGGTGGAGTCAATAATTTATATTTATGTATTTCTTTTCTTTACACACTAGAACATTTTACTATTACTCTCTCCGGTTCTAAATATAAACAAAAAAATAACTTTTTAAATTTATTCAATAATGAATGAATCTGGTCTATAATATGTATTGGATTTATCCATTATTTAATAAATCTTGAAAGTAAGTTTTTGCTTATATTTAGAATCAGAGCGAGTATCTATTCCACGTTCATTCTCTCTTTAAAAAACCAACTTAATTATAGTTTTGATCTCACTATTTTCATCATTTTGTAGAATTGGTCCCTATTTTAAAATTTGATCATTTTAATCCCCTTAACACATTTTGTCTAAAATATGATGATAAAATATGTTTTAAATTAACTTTATAAAAAAAATTTCTTACAATTTCATCAATGGTTATATTTTCTCATCATCAGATTATATATCATGTCCTTTAAAACATATCGTATCGTCAATTTATAATTAAAATTATGATATGAGGACTAAAACAATCGAATTTTAAAATAAAGGGATCAAATCTGCAAAATAATAAAAATAGCATAATCAAAATTACAATTAAACTAAAATATGAAACGAAAGCTTTGTGTGAAAGGAACATTCATTCGTTAATAATTAATAAGATAATTAATATTAGTTCTATTAAAAAATAATTAATATTAATTCCGTTTCTAAATATAAGACTATTGTATAAAATGACAAAACTACAAATTTACTTTTTTTTGACAAATCATAAATTAAGGTTATTATAAATTTAATTAACATTTTCTTTCTTTTTTTTGACACCTTTTAAATGATGTTTTAGACTTTTAGTACCTTTATTTTAACAAATTCACAATTTTACTCCTTTTATTTTTAATTTCAGATTTTTGTCCTCCAATTTTTCAAAATGAAGACATGTAGGGTCCATTTGTTGTTAATTTTTTTAAGAAAATAAATCTATTTTATCATTTTGATAGTGTTTCTTATAGATTTTTTAGAAATTCAATTTGTAAAAAAAAAAAAATTCAATTTCAAAACTAATATTCCAAATAGCTTTTCAAGATTTTTTTCAAAACTAAGAAATCTAACCGTAGGAGCTTCCCATTTTTTTTAAAAATATGGTTAATAGGTATTTATCCCTTGCAAAGTATGCGTGTTTTGCTTTACCCCAGGTAAAAAAATTCTTTCAGTTTCCTCTCTTGCAAAATATATTTTTTTGGTTTTCCATCTTGGATGCACTTTTTAAATCAGTTATTTTGTTCAACCGATTTAAAAAAAATTGTTTCTTAAATCGGTTATTCTGTTCAACCGATTTAAAAAGTGCAAATTCCTTACACCCAATGGGAAAAACAAAAAAAAAAAATTTGCAAGGGGGAAAACTTAAACAAATTTTTTACATGGGATAAAGCAAAACACAAATACTTTACAGGGGATAAAGACCTATTAATTGTATTCTTTAAAAGTGTAAAAAATCACAACTCTCATAATTCTTACGATTAAAACAGTGTCGATCATGATTTCCATCAGTTAAATACAAGTTACATTTTTATTTTCCATTATTTTAATCAAAATATTAATAAAGTCATTATCAATCATAAAAATGAAAATAACCATTAACTTATACTTACAAACAAATAACATATATATGTCATGGTTGAAATTTCAAATATATGTTAACAATTAGTCCACAATGGACCATTCAAATCCTTATAATATTGGTTCATATTAAAATTTTCCGTAAAAAAAAGTTAACTTTCGTATGATCAATAGTAATAATTTTCAAAAACACTAGGTTTAATTTAATAGTTAGAAGTTTGAATTGTACATTAGAGTGTAGGATGGATCCTTATCTATTGTGAAAAAATTAGTAATATTGTTTTTCATATATATGTACTCCCTCCGTCTCAATTTATTTGAACCAGTTGACTTCAGCACGCATATCAATGCACAACTTTGACGATTAATATTTTTAATTGTATAATAGTAAAAATTATAAAAATTTAATATTTTGAAAATACTCATCGAGATGAATCCAACGACATCTTATGTACTGATATTTATTTTTATTTATTGAGAGAAAAATATGGTCAAAATAAAATATATAAATAGTACAAATATTCTAAATGGCTCAAATAAATTGGAACGGAGAGAATAATTTTTTTTATGTTGCTTTGTTTAAAGGATACTAGGTGTTTAATTACTTAATGAGCAGCATAAAAAGTTGTCCAACTAGAACAACTTAATTACATGAAAATGGATCGATGGATTGTATATTCACCTTTAGTCAACTGTATAGTACATCATAATTAATAAACAGATCGAAGATCAATTAATGATAGGAGTAACTTCCATACCAAAACCCCTGACATATTTTTATTGACAGCACAATTTTATTTATTAATTTTTTATTTCTTTATTTGGGGAACTTTAGTACTTTTAATCCTCCATCTGTCTTAAATTACTTGTGCATTTTTGACTGACTACGCACATGTAGGGGTGGGAAGAAAAAAAAAGACCAATTAAGCCTTAAAAATTTGACCAAAATGAGTTGAGGGACTAAAATTTAAAAAAAATTAAAATAGAGGGATAAAAAAGTTGACTTTTAAAATAAAGGGATCAAAAGTTCAAATTTTTTAAAATAAGGGGATCAAAAAGTTGGCTTTAAAAATAAGGGGATCAAAAGTTCAAATTTTTCAAAATAGGGGGATCAAAAGTGCATTAAAGCCAAAAATAAAATAATCAAATCGTTGAACTAAACTAAACCAAATAAAAAAAATTGAATCATAACTAACAAATTTAACATCAAATTGAAATAATTCGATTTGGTTTATGATTATCAGTTTGGTTCGGTTCGGTTTGTTTTAGTAAAAAGTTAGTTATAGTTTGTTTTAGAACCATAAAACCGAACCATTTTTACAGTTCTGTTCGGCTTGATTCGAAAAATAAACAGTTCAATTAGAATATTATAAATTGTAAAAACAGTTTGATTCAGTTCGCTTCGGTTTCTCCAAAACCAAACCATGCCTACCCCAGCACATGATAAACGTGCAGCTTTGTATTAGGTGGATCGAGTGATAAAGATAGTGGTTGTTTGTGTGCATTTGGTGTGGCCTTTCTCGTGAAGTTTGGTATTGAATGAACAAATTATTTAGGGTGAACATTGTGATGTGATACTCTTAAGTTTTGTATAATAAGTGATTGAGTTCGAGTAGAATTGACACAGAATGAAAATCACTTAAGTTACATTTCAAATTGTGTAAACAAGCACATAGTGTGAACAATAGAAATTTCCATTGCAAACAAATAAAAGCACATAAAGCATACAAGAAAGATAAATCCCATAACATAGAAAGGAATTATTTGTTGAAATAATAGGCTAAGATTGTATAAACAGTTTGAACCAAACTAAGTACAGCCACAAGTGCAGCTACAAAGTTATAGTTTTGTTTCAAAAATTTTATTAGCCATTCTAGACGAAACTTGAAAAGATGGCGCGAAATTTTTAATATCCTCATGACGAAAAAAGCCTCCGAATAATTGTTCAACTCATTAACCATTTTAACATAACTAGAATCAACAACTCCGCGGTCAACTCCAAACGACATTGTGTGAAAATACTCTTCCAACTCCTCATCATTCATCTTCAAATGATCGACAATAATATTCTTCTCTTTAAGAAGCTTCACATCATCCGCACAACAAATCAAACCATCGAAAATCAAACTAGACAACGTAAATTTCCCGCTGGGACTAGACGTACTTACCAGATTCTCTTCACCACTCTCGTCCCCAGAAACCATAGAAGTACTCTTCCAATTCTTTTTATGATGTTCCCAAGCAATTACATTGCGCCACTTTGCCTTCGTTGTTTTTGTAATATGTAGCTCTGCAATTTCAAGTTTCCCCTTCTCAAATTTAAATTCAAAATCAAAACCTCGTGCTTCTTCATCGGCCATCTCATCCACTTGTTTATCAATTTCATTAGTCACAACAAGCATATTGCCAAGCTTTATAAATCCGCTACCAAAAAAATTCCTCATCCAACCAAAGCAAGAAATTCCCCTATGTTTATTATCTTCAATAACTTTGATACTTACCCCTGCAGCGACGAGCCTTGAAGCACATCGCTTCAATTTCAGCTTCAACTTCTGATTCTTCTCCATAATGCCTACTACATGATTACCGGAATTCTCAACATTTTCAATCTCAACATTTTTCCTACTATTAACAAAAAAATGAACAAGATCAAGAACATGAGGAGCTTCGGGATTCGAAACATGGGAGTAGGAAAACACAGACAAGAGAAGATTATTAATTACGGTCGCTCTCTGTTCCCTATCGGTTGGATTAAACACATCCGGGAAAAGAATTTGAGACAATTTATGAAGTACTAAAATCGGTATTTGATTTTCCAACAGCATAAGATCAGACAAAACATCTTCATCTTTTAGCACTTCAAGTGCAGGACCGGGCGGATTCAAACGACTTGGATGTTGCGAATCCAACCCTTTCGCAATCATAAGCTCTAACAAAAAACAACCATCAACCAACATAATTTTCGCTAGTTCGTTGTTTTCAAGTTTGATATCGAAAACATAACTAGCTCGAACTTGTTTATCTAATTTCCATATAGCTTTGCTACAATTCTCTAAGAATATCTTGGGTTCGCCTTGTTTTCCAGCGCGGTGTAAGAGAGACAACATTGAACGTAATTTGACTTCTTCCATGAGAAGTAAATCTTCTCTGCTTCCTTTGAATCTTGGTCCAATTGATACCACTCTTGGCATGTATGCATCTTCGTTTGATGAGTTTTTGAGTTCTTCTGGAACTATGGAAATGCTACATGTTTGAATGTAATCATGGTCTACAGATTTTAACAATGTCTGTAAAGAATTTAACCAATCATTCATCATCTGGGTTTCATTTTCTACTGTTTGAGTACTGGCCATGGCTTTCAATTGGGCTTTTGCTCTGAAAGGAGAAGGGGATTGATTTAATAAACATTTAATGCCTCTAGTCAATTGCAGTTGCACCTAGCTCCAATATCTCCCGCATAGAACGGGCCAATTTTTTGTTTTATATGAAGTGATATTAAACTGAAATTAAACTTACATAATTATAATTATAAGATTTCGGTTTGAATTTGAATTTGGATCAAGAATTATTAGTTTAAGCTTTCACATTATTATATTATAAATGGAAGACTTATACACATCAGACAAGGTCTCACCCATTGTAGTTTTAGTATAAGTTTTCACATTATATTATAAATGGAAGACTTTATACATATCAGACAAGATCCCACCATTTCACATTGGTTAGTCAGTGTATGAATGCATAAGCATGGGTACACATACACATATATCGAAACCAAAGGCTATACGTACGAGGGTATTTAAACTTTGAAGTTTTAATTAATTAATCTTTTATATTATCTTCAACCAAATTAAAATCATTACAGTAAATTTTTCTTTCTTTGGCATAAGATCAGTGTTTTTTGGAGATACCAACCACGTTTGGATGTCTATCTTTCTCCTTGATGTTTATCACACACTCTAATTAATTCATAAAAAAAAGTCATTCTAACCGGTATTTCTGGAAGACAAGTTAAAGAAACCAAAAAAAATAATATTTCAGTTAAAAGTAACATTTTTTAAATTTTTAAAGAGTTAACTACACAAAGTTCGATGTTATTTTAGTATATTTATTTCTTTAAACAATGCTCCGAAACACTGATTAACATTTAAAAAATGGTCATGTTAACTTATGTCATAAGGGCACATGATAAGCTACCTAAAAATAGAAATGTAACATTTAATGATAAAAAAAATTTAATGCTTAGAAATTAAATAGTACACATGCTTTAATAAATGTTTTCCACATTTATCTTATTAACATGTGCCTTAAGGCAAGGGCACAAGTTAACATGACCCTTTCTATAATTATTGAACTCAATGCGTACATTTACATCAATTAAAAACAACAAACTATTTTATAAAATCATGGGTGTGTGGGGATTTAAATTCTGTTCAATTTTCTCTTCAATGTTTTCTTTACTTTTTTTAATTCAATGATTGTTAAATTATAAAGAATAAAATAATACTTAAAAAGATAGATAAAATAAACAAATTAATGATTAAGATTACATTGAAAAAAAAAAACATTAGAAAGAAAATTGAAGAGGATACAAATCCAGATGTAGTGGGTTGGTTGGATAATTGTCATAAGTAATTTTATCCCAACAACAAATCCGATCACAAAGGGTGTGTTTGGTAAGTCCAATAAGCTAGCTTATAGCTTATTGGACTAGCTTATAAGCTTGTTTGAAAAAAATGAATGAATTTGATAAAAAGTTTTTTTCACTAGCTTATAGCTTTTTTTGAGATGCTATTTTAAGTAGTGTTTGAGCTTATAGCTTATAGCTAATTTTTACAGTTTTTTCCATTTTTAACCTTTAATTTATTTTTATTTTTTTTAAAAATAAAAAACTACCCACTAAAAAAAAACTATACACTAACACATAATGTCCTTTTTAGTCATTTTATATTTATCAACCACTTTAAAAACTAATTTTACTAAATACTTCTATTTCAATCAGTTAGCTTTTCAGCTATCAACTATAAGCTAAGTTTTTCAGCTATCAACTAGTTTATCAGCTATAAACTAGTTTATAGCTTAATTTTACCAAACAAAGCCGAAGAATATTAGAAATTTAAAAGAGGTAATGAAGTCTAACTAATTGTGTCAACGTCTTTGAGAGCTGCGTGTGTGTCACTGCAAGTGTTTTTTTTTTTTATAAGCAAAAGAAATATGTAGTGTTTAATTAAGTACTGCATACTATTCATAAACTATGTAATAATGTTTAAGTACTAACTATTTCTATAAAAAAAAATATATACAACCAACTAACTACTCTATTTAGTATTTTGATGAATTTAAAAAGTTAATTTTTATTTATGTATAAAATTGGTGGGAGTAGTTTATTAGATTATCCTAAATTGTATTTATAAAGCTAGGTTTTGCCATCAGCACCCCCTCTCTATCCTTTCTTTAGCTCATTTGCCATCAGTATTCTCTAGTAGTCATCTTCGAGTCTTCACTAGTAGACTTTCTTTTATTATTTAAAAATAGCGATGTTAAAAAAATATTATTCTTTGTGTACTTTGCAACATCCAAGATTTTTATAAGTGGACTTAACCCATAAGGAGAAATGGGCACAAATATCGGTGAATCCCTTCAAATGGTTTGATCTATCTATATTGTGAAATAAGGGTGGGACTCATGTTACGTCTAAGGAGAGATAGAGGCGGATCCAAGGCCCAGCTAGCCTGGCCACTTGCCTGGGCTCGGCCGAAAATTTTCGGTATTTTTGGAGTTAATTTTGGAAAAAATTAAAATTTTTAAGGATTAATTTAGGGTAAAACTTAGTTATTTTGTTCAAACCTTAAATTTTTGCAATACAAAACTGAAATTGGCCGAAAATGTTTGCTATTTTAGGGGTTAGTTTAGGAAAAAATTCTTAGGAATTAATTAATTTAGGACAAAACTGAGATGTTTTATTCAAAACTTAAATTTTTCACTATAAAACTAAAATTTTGTCCGAATTTTAAAACTTTAAAATTTTTGTAGCTCCGCCACTGAAAAAAGATATGCCCAGAAAATATGGAAACATGGGACACCTCTCCCTACTTCCTCCACTATTCTCTCAACTATTCCTATGACATGTCTATGTATAAGACATCATAACATTATATTTCATAAAATAACACAAATACATTTCATAATATACACATATTTCATCAAACACATTTACTATTCCATGTTGAGTTTGTTGAGCTCCATGACAGTTAGTTAGACTAAGAGCAAGAGTGTAAACTTTAGAATGTGAAAAATGGAATTGTATTCTTTTGAGGAGGATGTGTTTTTTAGCGGTATCTTTGATTAGTTTTAGATTCGTTGGTGTTTGTTTGTAATTTTCTCTCGGTTTTTTCTTTTGGGATAGATATTTTTAATAACATTTTAATTATAGAAAAATATAGTATAAGCTAACTGCAATAATGCAACTTCTAGAATATCTATAATCTATAACTAACGAGGCTAATTAAGACAGTAATAAAATTGGCGGGAAAAGCTATAATATTGAATGATTCAACACAAGATTTGATAATGTTTTTGGAAGAGTGTCATTATGTTCATTCATGTAGCATTTACTTGGTTCCAGAGGGTCTTAATAGTTTTGGTATTATAAGCTTTCACATTGTATATTATATAAATGGAAGACTTTCTACATATAAGACAAGATCTCACCCATCGTACTTTAGGTATAAGTTTTCACATTGTATTATTATAACTCACTTATTGACTTGTCAAAAAAAAATCTCACTTATTGTATAGCTTTCACATTGTATTATAAATGGAAGACTTTCTATACATCAGACAATAATCCCACTCCCACCCATTACACATACATTCGTTTATATTATTGGGTCACTTGTGTCCCAAGAGAATATGATAAGATATTTTTATATGGAAATTTTGCATTTAATAAGTTAAGAAATTTAATGTATCAAAAATAAAAACACACAAAATTTTAAAATATAATTTCTATATGGGTTTGTCTAACATGTGCAACATTGCACATGTTAAAGTAGTCAAAAATAGTAACTTTTTATTGAAAACAACATTTATTTATTTAAAAATTATACATTTAATATAAAATGCACAAGTTCCAAAACAAACTTACTATTTTAAACTTTCTAATATGTACAACTTTGTACATGATAGATAAACCCTTTCTATATTTATCTTTTTATCATATACCTTAAGGACACAAGTTAACATTCTATTATATTATTATCATTTTTAAGTCAAATAATCACTCATCTTTAAATTAATTACATTGTTGAATCAATTTCTACTAGCTCAATGTCTTATTA
Source organism: Trifolium fragiferum (assembly GCA_954870985.1). Lineage (NCBI taxonomy): Eukaryota > Viridiplantae > Streptophyta > Magnoliopsida > Fabales > Fabaceae > Trifolium > Trifolium fragiferum. The sequence continues at coordinate 17,029,061 of OX940793.1, read as the reverse complement.
TTATCATAGTGGCATAGTACCAATTTTACACTCCAATCCATCAATGAACCTACCTACTACATACTATTAGATACAGACTGATGTCCACAAAGTACTAGTTAATTAAGAAAGTAAAAAAGATAAATTTTAATAGAGGATGGAATTATATTAAATAAATAATTTAGAAATTTATATTAATTGATCTTTTTATTTGAATTATTATTTCATTGGAATTTTAATTATTTGGGCCTTATAGGTGATTTTCCATGACGATCACCATATGTATCGTCTTGGTGACACTTTGCAAACCACACAAAATGAATTGAAATGTTTTATTTATCTTAATTTACTTGCCTTTCTATTATCATTATTTTATTTTTATATTTTCATTAAAATAGTTGTAGTTCTCTAACATTTCATATTTTCATTTATGAAGTTATAGTCCCTCTCCCATGGCTGAATTCATGAATAATACTCTGTCTTACTCCCTTCCATTTATCCAAACACCATTTCAACAAACCTAAATATTCAAACTTTTCAACATTTTTCTTCCGGCCAATATTACGATGGACCACCTCATCAAGTGGTTTGCCATGGACAAGTGATTAATACTATTATAACGAATATGAATTTTATTAAATCTATCGTTGGATTAAAAATTTATATTATATAGATCATCCATAAAAAAATGTAGAAAAGTTAAAAATCATTTGATATGTTATTGAGACCCATAAAAATTAGCAGTTTATTAAATACTGTAAATCTTATTGAGTCTCAATAACATATTAAATTATTTTAAATTTTTGTAATTTTTGTTTATGGATCTATATAATATAAAGTTTCAATCCAACAATAAATCTTATAAAATTCGTATTTATTATAGTATTAGCCCCACTTTAGATTTTAATGTAGGTAAAGGTTTGAGGCAAGGTAATCCTTTGTCACCGTTTCTTTTTTTTATGGTGGTAGAAGGGCTTTCGGGTCTTATGCGGAAAACGGTGGATAGCAACCTTTTTCATGGTTATAAGGTTAGCGATAATATTTTGTTTCATTCGCTTCAATTTGCGGATGACACTATTTTGGTGGGTGAAGGAAATTGAAAAAATCTTTGGGCTATAAAAACAGTGTTACGGAGCTTTGAATTAGTGACGGGGCTCAAAAATTAAATTATTCGGTATAAATATTGAAGATAGTTTTATGAGGGCATCTTCTTCTTTTTTGCATTGCGGAGTCGATGCTATTCCCTTCCGATTCCTTGGGATTCCGGTAGGAGCGAATCCGCGGCGAAGGGCTACATGGTTACCCATCATTGATTCCATGAAAAAAAGGCTTAGTACTTGGAAAGGAAGACATTTATCCATAGGGGGACGAGTTACTCTTATTAATTCCGTTCTATCTAGCCTACCACTTTATTTTTTTTCGTTTTTCAAGGCACCATCTTGTGTGATTAAGGAGTTGGTTAGCATTCAACGAAATTTTTTATGGGGAGGTGGCATGGAAGGTAAAAAAATGTGTTGGGTTAGTTGGCGTCGCATTTGTCAACCAAAAGACAAAGGTGGATTGGGAATAAAAAATTTGGAGTTGTTCAACTATTCTCTTTTATATAAATGGAAGTGGAGATGTTTGAATGAGAAAAGTGCACCGTGGTATGCTTTGTTGAATTATAGATATGGATCTTTTGTAGATAATTTTCTGCTTAGGCATGGGAGGGAGAAACTCAAAATTTCTTCATTATGGTGGCGTGATTTGTGGAGTTTAGGGGGGGAAGATGACAGCGATTGGTTTGGTAGCAACGTGAGAAGTGTTCTTGGTGATGGAAAGGAAATAAACTTTTGGAAGGAGAGGTGGATAAGTATGGTTCCCTTATGCGTGTTGTATCCTACTTTATACAACCTATCGACACATCAAGACGGCATGATTTTTGACATGGGTTCGTGGGACAATGGCGTATGGACGTGGAAGCTAGGCTGGAACCACGGTTTGACCAATACAGAGGAAGAAGCAGCCCGCGATTTACAGCAGCTGCTGGTGCAAGTTCCACCGTGCGGAGTCATTGATGATAGGCGACAATGGTTGGTTTCAAATACTGGTTTTTTTTTTCTGTTAAATCTGCATATGTGGGTCTGTTATATAGGACTGAGATGGATGAATTAGATGCTACTAAGATCAATGCTTTGAAGAGATTATGGAAGAATAAAGTCCCGTCGAAGATAAGTATATTCGGTTGGAGATTATTATTTGAGAAATTACCAACTAGAGGGTTATTATTTGATAAAGGTATAATAACAAATAATTTAGAGAGGTGTTGTGTTCTATGTCATCAAGATGAAGAAACCATTGCCCATGTTTTTCTCCATTGTCGAGTGGCTATGATGCTTTGGAGGCAAGTCTTCAAGTGGATGGATTTAGATTTTTCCAATACTGATATGTTGCAGGAACAATTCATCAAATTTGGAGATTTCACCAAAGGCAAGGCTCATAAGAGATACCGGGATATTATTTGGTTAGCTACGACTTGGAGTTTATGGCGAGCTCGCAATAATATTATTTTTAGAGGTGTTTGTATTTCAGACTCCTCATTATTAGAACAAGTTCAATTTATGTCGTGGTTGTGGTTCATAGGCCAATGTAGGAGCATTGTTGATTTTTCGTTTTCGAATTGGTGTAGAAATCCTATAGCATGTTTTCAAAGCATGTAGCTTATTACTCTCTTTGAATTGTAAGAGTTGAATATCTCATGTACTCCTTATAATTCAATTTTGCTTATAAAAAAAAAACTTGAATAAACTGTCATATTAGAATTATCTTTTCCTTCATATTCATATCACACCCACACACCACCAAGTTCACCCATCTATCTTATTACTCCACGGTCACAACACTGCCCACTCAATTGCCATTAATGATGTTAACTACCCGTATTGTTAGATGATTATATTTTCCTATAAATATTACCCTCCACCCAAGAATTTATTTGTAATTAGGACTTAAGCACTTTAACACAAAACTCGCTCAATAGGTGATGGAACTTTCTGACTAAATATTACATTGAATACTTTGATATATTTGATGTGGACTTCTAACATTGTCACGTCCTTTAATTGCCGATGTTTATAACGGCTTTCATTTTATCGACACTAATCATATTGTAGTCTTTTCCTTTTGAGGATTTCATTCACCTATCAATATTCGATGGAACACAATAATTCAACCTATAGAAAGTCCTTTTCTCCTCCCAATAAAAACACCAATTGTTACTATTACTTAAGCACATAAGGAGAGCAAAAAAACAAGCCCAAAAGTTACGAGAGATTCATGGCTTAATACAATTTGAGTACTTTGATATATATGAGACTCCTACCACTCCCATACATTTGATTTTATGGATAACACTAATTAATACACATAAGAAGTAAATTTTATAATGATACAAAGAAATTTAATTTTATATTAAAAAAATAACAATATTTATACTTTTAAAAGTTTAATTACACAAATATCAAAATATATTTTTTATTTTTAGGGTTAATATGTGTTTACCCCCTGCAAAGTAGGCGAATTTTATTTTACCCCCTGTAATTTATTTTTTTGAGAGCACCCCCTGTAATGTTTTTTTTTTTCGTAGTGTAATTTATCCCCATGTAATGTTGTTTTGTTTTACCACCGAGGAGTAAAATGAACTACGAAAAAAAAAAAACATTACAGGGGTGTTCTCAAAAAAATAAATTATAGGAGTAAAACAAAACTCGCCTACTTTACAGGAGATAAACACCTATTAATCCTTATTTTTATTTTAACTATTGCTGCCGGAAATATTAGTTAACATTTTCTTTATTTTTGACAAGACAAAGGAAACTACCTCTCAAGTGGCCAGCATAAATTTTTTTAGGGTAAATAGGTCTTTCCCCTCTGCAATATAAACGAGATTTGTAATACCCCCTAACAAAATTTTCTTTAGGATTCCCCCCTTGCAAATTTTTTTTTTATTTGCGTTACCCCCCTTAGTGGCCAACTAGACATAAAATATTCTGTTTTGTTGACGTGGCATGCATATGTGGAATTTTTTTAAATTTTTATTTATTTTTTTCACTGATGATTGGGTAATGTTTATTTTTTTTAAAAAAAATTATTTAAAATATATATGAAAAAATTGATTTAAAAAACTGAAATATTAATGTTTTGAAAAATATAAATAAAAATAAAAAGTATTTTAAAAATAATCTGTAATATAAATTTTTTCAAAAAAACGAAAAACATTTTTCTTAAATTTTTTTTTTAAAATCTCACATATTAATTAAAAAAACTGAAAAAACGTAAATTATTAATTTTTTCAAAAAAATCAGAAATATTAATTTTTAAAATTGAAAAAAAAAACATAACTGTTTTAGAAAAAAAAGATTTTTAACCATCTGTAATATAAATAGAAAAATATTTTAAAAAAAAAACTTTTTTTTTTAAATCTGTAATATTAATATTTTAATGCTAAGTTAATTCTATTTTAATAGTCTCATTATTAAAAATTATGTGTAAAATCTTCTTTGTTTTTTACAAATACTAATTTTCAAAATTTTACATAAAAAAAAAATATATATCTATATATATATATATATATATATATATATATATATATATATATATAGTCTATAAAGTCTATTTTACTAATTAAAGATTGTAAAAATTATGTGTAGATATTTTTCATTTTTCACATGAAAAATAAGCTATGTAAATTATTAAAATGTTTAATTTTTTAGATTTTTAAAATAAAATATTAATATTTTAGAATTTTATAAAATTTTAATATATATCATTTTCTAATTTTTTTAAAAATAATATTTCTTATTTTTTTTAAAAATTAACATTTTATGTTAAATATTATTCTTTTAGAGATGGTTAAAAATCTTTTTTTCCTATTGTTTTTAAAAAAAAATTATTTTTATGTTTTTTTAGTTTTAAATATAATATTTCTGAGTTTTTTTTTTAAAATATTAACATTTTATGTTTTTTCAGATTTTTTAAAATTAATAATTTAGATGTTTAAAAATATTTATTTCCTATTTTTTTTAAAATTCTTTTTTTTTTGTTTTTTGTTTTAAAAATTAATATTACAGATTTTTTTTAAAAAAACCAATATGTTTTTCGTTTTTTAGATTTTTAAAAAAAATAATATTTCTGATTTTTTTTTGGAAAAATTAATTATTTATATTTTTTCTGTTTTTTTTTAATTAATATTTCAGATTTTAAAAAATTAAATTTTTTTTTCAGATTTTTTTAAAAAAATTAATATTACAAATATTTTAAAAAATATTTTTTATTTTTATTTATATTTTTCAAAACATTAATATTTCAGTTTTTTTTATAATAAAATTTTTCATATGTTTTTTAAATCTTTTTATTTTTTCTTTTTTTTTAAAAAAAAAATAGACATTACCCAGTCACCAGTTAAAAAAATAAATAAAAATTTAAAAAAATTCCACATATGCATGCCACGTCAGCAAAACAGAATATTCCATGTCTAGTTGGCCACTTAGGGAGGTAACGCAAATAAAAAAAAATTTGCAAGAGGGAATCCTAAAGAAAATTTTATTAGGGGTATTACAAATCTCTTCTATATTACAGTGGGGTAAAGGCTATTTATCCAAAAATTTATTACAAATACCTACCGAGTTTAGTCAGTCTTGGAGAGGAAAGGTAACGAAAATGGCATTTATGTGGAAAGAAGATAGCAGTTATTATAATTATAAGTTACAATTGGATGATGATATTGATGATTATAATTCAACAAACAAATCATCAAAACATATATTGCAATTAGGGGCTGCAACGGCTTCAAACTGGGGCAGCAACGTGTTCCAACTTATGTTGTTGAAAACTAATGGTTCGTCACAGTTCAATGTTCGCAACAACGAGTTCCATGATATAGAGGATCCGTTATATTCATTCACTCCTTGCTCCCGTAATAGCAACCCAACAAAGACAATGGGTCAGTTTCACTTTTTAAAACAAGATCAATTGTTTTTTAGTATAGTAGTGTAAAATATTATGTTTTCTAAATTTATTGAATAATTAATGTATTTAGTCTATATTAAAGACAATCGAATATTAATTATTTAATGATTCTAAAGATATAATATTTACTAATAATTAAGATCAAATGTAGTGCTTCATAGTTCATATATATGCTTTGTGCAGGTAATAAGGCAATAAAAGCAAGTCTAGATCTGAAGGATGGAGAGTATGTTCTGAAGCTGACCACTGTTAAGACCGATGGCACTACGGCGGCAGAGCAAGCACAAACTGCAGCTATGTTGTTGTCACAAGCAGCACTGCTTCGCCAGTTGGGAGAAAAACTGCTTTTACAATCTGAGTTTTTCAAAAGTTTGTACATTTGAATCAAGAGCCATGCTTGCTAAGATACAAGTGAAATTAGCAATTAATAGAATAAAATGCCACTAGAGAATCTTGCTCTGTTTTATTATTTCTTTTGAGTAAAAAAAAAGTGTATTTTGGTATTTTAAATCATTTGTATTGTAGTTAATTTTTATATTATTGGAGTAAGAATATATATCAATAATTATCAGCAAACATAATGTTTATTTACAAGGTTAAAAGTAAGTTTTACTGTGTTTAAATTGATTCCAACGGTAAATTTTATAAAATGTATACTCATGGTATTAAATGTTTATTAAATCGATCCCGTCCTCCTTTCATTGCAAAAGCCCCATTGCAAGCCATGGCAAGTACTCAAACAGTGGAAAATGACACCCAAATGATGAATGATTGGTTAAAATCTGTATTCTGTAGTTTCAGAATCAAACGAAGATGCTTACGTGCCAAGAGTGGTATCAACTGGACCAAGATTCAAAGGAAGCAGAGAAGATTTACTTCTCATGGAAGAAGTCAAATTACGTTCAATGTTGTCTCTCTTACACCGAGTTGGAAAAGAAGGCGAATCAAAAACATACTTGCAGAAATGTAGCAAACCTATCCGGAAATTAGATAAACAAGTTCGAGCTAGTTATGTTTCTGATATCAAACCTGTAAACAACGAACTTGCAAAAACTATATTGGTTGATGGGTGTTTTTTGTTAGAGCTTATGATTGCAAAAGAGTTGGATTCTTAATTACCAAGTAGTCTGTATCCGCTCAGTCCTGCACTCGAAGTACTTAAAGACGAAGATGTTTTGTCTAATCAAATGTTGTTGGTTAATCAAACACCGATTTAAGTCCTACATAAATTGTCTCAAATTATTTTCCTGAATATGTTTTATTCAACAGATAGGGAACAAAAGGCGACCATAATCGATAATCTTGTCATGTCTGTCATTTTCTACACTCAGGTTTCAAATCTCGAAGTTTCTCATGTTCCTGATCTTTCATATTTTCTTTTTTTTTAATAGTAGGAAAAAAGTTGAGAGAGAAAATGTTGAGAATGACGGTAATCATGTATGATCTATCAAACAGGACGATAATTTTATTTTAATTTTTTTTAAAAGTTGATGGTTTATAAGTACCACCAACTTAATTACAAAGAAAATATTACATTTGCTGCTGTCAAGGATCGAACCCCTAACCAACAGCCTACACCCGCTCAGTCAGCAAGTGCCAACTGAATTAAGATAAACAGGACGATAATTAAGATAAACAAAAGTAAAAGGTAAAGAGAATTAAATTCTTTAGAAAATAAACTCTTGAACAACAAAGGAAATTCGTCGAAGAAGAAGAAGGGAATCGACCAATAAGAATTAAAGTATACATAACAAATAAATGTAAGAGAATTTATTACTGCAATGGAGAAGCATCTCATATGAACCATTAGAAAGCTTAAAAACAAAGGATTGAAATAAAACATAGTGCTTGTTATAGCATGAGAATTACAAGTCCAAAGTTTTATAAGTCTCAGATTCATGTTGTGCTCCTAACTCAGCAAGCAATTTATGTCCAAGTTTGCAAAGAAGCTCTCCTTGAGATAATAACATAGCTGCAGTGTGTGCATGCTGTGTCATTTTGTTGTCAGTTGGAACACTTGTCAGTTTCAGATTATACTCTCCATTCTCCACTACCAGACTTACACTAATATCACTCTTTAATGGATTGTTCAATTCCCCTGTAATGTTTAATTCATTGCATGTTTAATTCAAAAGATACATAATAATATGATAATAATAACTTCAACGTTGAAGAAATCACAACACTTTGCAATTCTAAATAAGATCTATAACTTTGGTAAAAAAATATTATAGAAGATCTATCATAACATATCCAATCAAATATGCAAAGAGTGTACCAAAAATAAAATAATTTATATTTACAATGATATTTCTATGTAAATGGTGGTTGCTTGAATGAGCATAAGGAAAATAAAAATAGCACTTTCTTTAATTATAATTGGGACCGAATTGCAAATTTTTAATTATTGTTGCATATCAAATTGTCAATTTTCATCATTGTTCTTTTGTTAGGACTAAATTGTCACTTTTTTTCCTTTTCATAAATGAAAAGTTACGTCTAATTTTAGAGTTCAAATTAATTAGATCCTATAATTTATTCTTAAATCTAAAATTTGTCGGCACTTAAAAAGAATCCTATCATAATATTTTTAATTCGTCATAATAATGCATTTGAAGCTCCAAACTAGGGGTGATCGTATTCGAACCAATCCAAAAGTAAAACCGCAAACCGAATTAATTCAAACCGAAAACCGCAAAAACCGCATTTGGTTTGGATGTATTTAGATGGCTTTTTAATTGAACCGCGAACCGCAAAACCGCGAGCCGCAAAAACCGCAAACACCGCGGTTAACCGCTAAAACCGCGGTTAACCGCTAAAATCGCATTAAGTTTCTATTATATTCCAATACCCTTAAAATCACATTAAGTTTTATTATATTCCAATATACATAGTCCAATATATAACAATAGACAAATATATCATTGAAACAAAGTTCACAACAAGTCTTCATAATTTCACTATTCAATTATTTACTATTTTATGTATAGGTATGACTATAAAACTCACACTCGTGGGAACCCGTCTAAATCGTATCCGCTTTGACGGAAAAAACCCGAGTTGTGTGAGTGTGGGTTTGGATGTTTTCCGATTTTAATGAATCTTTTTTTTTGTTCCAAGAAGAAAAAAACATATATGTAAATCACAACCACTTATTGTGTTTAGTTTAATTTAATTTTAGTACATTTTAAAGACTAAAATAAAACATTCTAGATATTATACAAGATCTTTCCAATATATAAATAAATTTTACGAACACAATTACAAAATAAGGCGAAATGGAGAAAATATTATATTGGTTTGATTAAAAAGGAGTACACAAACTTTGATTTTTATCCTTAAAAAATAAGCATATTTTGATTTTAATTCTTAAAAATAAAAATGAGTTGTTTTCTTCCTCTCAAAATATTTGTTTTTAGTTTCTAATAGACATAATTTTAATGGGTTTTTGATATTTTTGGACATGAAATGAATATATAGATGTTTATCATAATAGATGAACATAGCATAATATAAAAATGTCATAGTTTTGACATTATCATGAATATAAATTGATTATTCAAAATTAAGATTAAAATGAATTTTTTTGAAAGAACGAAAACATCAAGTTTTTATTTTTAAGGATTGAATACTAAAACTTATATATATATTCAAACATCAGCATTTTATTTTTAAGAAATGTAGGGGTAAAAATATTTAAAAATAAAAATAATATAAAAAGTTGTTTTAAAAGCTTATATTCAATCTCACTTGGTGTCGATCTATGGTTTGTAAAAATGGAGTTTGGGGTTCCTCCGTCACTGTTCTGGGTACGAGCATCGCTTGTTGCTTGTTTTTCGCGTAGATATCTTGTTAGTATCTCATTCTCGTACTTTGGTTTGTCACCTGCAGATGAAGAAGCAAAGATGATATGTCTGTTATTCCATGCTGTTCTGTTTGCAAACCTGCAAATTGAAACCGAATTTGAGTTATATTATAGGTAAGAAAGTAGATTTTAGTAGTAAAAACAAGGGAGATGCAAAAACCTGAGAAAGGTTGAAATTTGGGGACGGGTATTGTTGAATTTAGGGAAGTGAAGTATTGTTGAGATGGCCAAAGCCATTGAATTGCTGAACAGAAAAGAAGAAAAGAGAAGTACTGAATATAAGATCCCTTTCCTTTGGGTTGATGTTCAATACTTACCAAGATTTGCTTGTATTTATAATAATATTTTGCAGCCTAGTTTCCAATCTCTCATTTTCATTTTATAATAAATAAATCACTTTCCCATTAATGTATTAAAAAAATATCACATTCCCATTACACACACGTTATGAAGTTCCGATACTCTAAAAATAGTAAAATATCGTGTCTGATACATACTCGATATCAATAATCGTCTGATACGTTCCGATACTCATATTGGAAAAGTATCGATTTAATCTTTATTTTTAAATATAAAAAATATCACATATGCGTCTGATACCTTCCGATACTCGTATCGAAAAAGTATCGGTTAAATCTTTATGTGACACACGCAAAGAGGATACATTTATTCTATATATACTAGCGTCTTGACGCCGTGCCCGTCAATCAGTCTTTTTTGTTTTGTTATCGTTTCGTGCCCGTTATCATTTCAGTTCCTCTTTTATATAGCGTGCAATTATAAAAAATTTTAATTATTTAACTTCCTTATTTACTGCACCTAGTAGTTATGAAAAAAAAAAAAAAAACTGTCAAAATAATTTTTTTGAAAAAAAAAAAATAACAACTTTAAAAGGGTAAAATAGGTATAACAAAAAGTCTACACTAAAAAGGATATTCTCTTTATATACATAGTCTAGTTCTTAATTTCAGACAATATTAGTGTGGACTAGAGATATTTGAAATCTAAGGTTCGAATCGTGCTCCTTTCGGACAATATTCATAATTACTATTTCTGTTTTGAAATATAAGATCCTTTGAGAAAGTTCTGGACATTAAGGGTCTGTTTGGTTCAAAAAAGAGAAAGGGAGGGGAGCGATTTTAATGAAGGGGAGGGAAGGAAAGGAAAGGGGAGGTGATGTCTTTTACTTATTTATATGTTTTGTTCACAAGCAGGAAGGGGAGGGGAGGGGAAACATTTTAATTGCAAATAGGCAAATTCTTATCTACCTATCACTACAAAATAGGCAAAGCAGCCCATCTTAGTTGGCAGTCATCATAACCATCCATTTAATCTTCCATTATTTATGTTATAAAAATTATATAATTTACAATATTAGTAACTCAAAAAAGTTTAATTGCAAAAACACCCACTAAATTTTTCTAACACTAACTTTTCAACTTAATCTTCTTCTTGGTGTTCATGTTTGCATCAAATGAACTTCATCATATATTCATTCTTCTATATTTGTTAACAATAACCTTATAATTTTCGTTTTCTCTTCTTTGTCAAATTTCCAAATTTTGATATGCAATAAACTCAAGTGAAAATCTATAGGTTTTTGTAGAGCATTATCTTACGAATCTAATGTCACAAATTTCGTGTTTTTTTGACAATCAAAGAGGGAGAAATCTAAAAAAAAAACTTGTCTTTAATGGGTTCACATATTTGCAAAGTTCTTTGTAAATCTCACGGTTTTTATATTTAAAACTTGATTATTTTGTGTTAAGATCATTAGAAATTGAATTCTGGTCAAAACCCACAAAAAATCGTACAAAACGGTGCTGGAAAATGGAATTTACATGTGCTGGAGCGGCGACCCGCGATTTGACCCGATTATGGTCGTGGGTCAACCCGCTAGAGGGTGAAGATGAAGTGTTTTGCTTTTGTACTGCTAGTATCATATATGTATAACCGAAAACGACAAAAATAACGAAACCATTCACTGGCCCAGTGGTAACTCAAGTGTTTATATTACCCAACAGGTCATGGGTTCAAGCTTTGGAAAAGGCAATTTTTTGTGGTAATTTGATCCATTTTTTAAACTAGTGGTTGTAACTTCAATCCTTGGTTAAACCAATATTTTTTTCAATTTTATTAATTTCATTTTAAAAACTAATTAGATTTGTTCCTTTTTTTTTTTTTAAAAAAAAAGCTAACTTAATTTGATTTTTTTTTTAAACTATTGGTTGTAAGTTCAATCCTTGGTTAAACCAATTTTTGTTTTTCAATTTTATTAATTTCTATTTTAAAAACTAATTAGATTTGTTCCTTTTTTTTTTTTTAAAAAAAAAGGCTAACTTGGACTAACAATTATTTACAAATTTGAATTTTAAATTAACGAAATTGAAATGTCCGATTGTCGAAATTCAAATGTTTAATCGATTGCTAATCTATTTCGGTAATAGATGAAACGGTTTGAACTGTCTAGTGAAAACAATTTGAATTCCATTTAGTATTTGATTTCACACATTTGATATATTCGTAAACGTTAATAAATAATAAACATGCCGTCAAAATGGGCTAGTTCGAATGGGCCGGCCCGAATAGCCCGAATTTTTCCCGGGCTTGGGCCTTTAAATTTGAGCCTAAATTTTATCCGGGCCTTTTTTAGCACGGCCCGATAAAGCCCGATAAAATATGGGCTAGCCCGAATGGGCCACGGGCCACCCGAAAGCCCGACAAAATTATAATAAAAATTTAAAAATAAATATAAGTAATTTGTTTCGGATGATCTGAACTTAATTTGTATTATAAAAGTTTTTTATCCCCCTATAAGTTTCTCAAATATAATCCGCTACTTAAGTAGCGAACTGTGTTTTTTTAAACAAATTTATTATTTTTACTACTTAAGTAGCGGATGAGTAAAAATAGGACGCGCGAGAAACTCATAGGTAGCGATGAGTAGAATTAGGGCGCGCGAGAAACTTCTAAGTAGCGAATAAGTAAAAATAGGGCGCGCGAGAAACTCGTAGGTAGCGGATGAGTAAAAATAGAGGGCGCGAGAAACTTCTAAGTAGCGAATGAGTAAAAATAGGACGCGTGAAAAACTCATAGGTAGCGGATGAGTAAAAATAGGGGCGCAAGAAACCCGTAGGTAGTGGATGAGTAAAAATAGGGCGCGCGAGAAACTTCTGAGTAACGGATGAGTAAAAATAGGACGCGCGAAAAACTTGTGAGTAATGGATGAGTAAAAATAGAGCACCCAAAAATTATTAATCCTATATATTTATGTATAATATAATTGTATGTTTTTTTGCCAAAATATTTTGCTAGACAACAAAATAGAAAAATAAAGGAAAAAAATCGGGCCGGCCCGAAATCCCGACGACCCGTTCCGGGAGGGGCTCGGGCCCTATTTTTTGAGCCCATATTTTTGGAGCCCAAATTTTTTTGGAGCCCTAATTTTTTTTTATTAAATACAATTTTTAAATATAAATGTTAATTTTTAATGTAATATAAAATTTCATTATTAAATACAATTAGTAAATATGAATATTAATTATTTAAATTCTTAAACCGGAGTATACGTGTAAGTCAAATTATAGTGTTAATATTTAACTTCAACCGGAGTGTATGTCTAGGTCGAACAATAGGGTTCTTACTACGTAACTTAAATAGGAATTCATGTGTTGGTCGAATACAAAGGTTATTACTTCTTAAATTTAATTATTAAATACCATTTTTAAATATAAAATTTAATTTCTAAATATAATATTAAAATTGAATTATTAAATACAACTTTTAAATATAAATGTTACTATTTAAATTCTTAAACCGAGGTATACTTGTAAGTCAAATTTCAAGGTTCTTAGTACTTAATTAAATCGAAGTGTACTTCTAAGTCAAGCTCTAGGGTTCTTACTACGTAACTTAAACCAGAGTACATGTGTTGATCAAATACGAAAGTTCTTACTTCTTAAATTTAATTATTAGATACAATTTTTAAATACAAATTTTAATTTCTAAACATAATATTAAATTTAATCATTAAATATAATTTTTATGTTTTTAAATTCTTAAACCGGAGTATACATGTAAGTCAAATTCTAGGGTTCTAAAACTATGAGCGTGATGTTGTTGTTGTTTTTTATAATTAGGGTTTGAACTAGACTTTATTTTTTTAGAGAAAGATTGAATCTGGACATGAACCAAAACATAAATCGAGAAGAGTAATGATTATTTACTCTTAAAGAGTATTATCGACAATCGTTAGAAACATAAATTAAATATCTTGTTGCAAATTATTTTTTCCCAAATTTAAATAAATATTTTTTTACTTTTAAATGTTCTATAAATAAATACTTGCCAGATTTAATTATTGAACATAATTTTTAAATTTAAATTTTACTGTAAAGAAGAATAAAATACATATGTTCACTTATTTCTTTATCAACCTTCTTCAAAAATCGTTACCTAAATAAATAATGTTCGATTATTGAATTATTTGGCCTTAAATTTAGGCACTATGTTTATTATTTATTAATGTTTACGAATATATCAAATGTGTGAAATCAAATACTAAATGGAATTCAAATTGTTTTCACTAGACAGTTCAAACCGTTTCATCTATTACCGAAATAGATTAGCAATCGATTAAACATTTGAATTTCGACAATCGGACATTTCAATTTCGTTAATTTAAAATTCAAATTTATAAATAATTTTTAGTCAGAGTTAGCCTTTTTTTTTAAAAAAAAAAGGAACAAATCTAATTAGTTTTTAAAATAGAAATTAATAAAATTGAAAAACAAAAATTGGTTTAACCAAGGATTGAACTTACAACCAATAGTTTAAAAAAAAAATCAAATTAAGTTAGCTTTTTTTTTTTTTTAAAAAAAAAAGGAACAAATCTAATTAGTTTTTAAAATGAAATTAATAAAATTGAAAAAAAAAAATTTGGTTTAACCAAGGATTGAAGTTACAACTAATAGTTTAAAAAATATATCAAATTACCACAAAAAAAAGCCTTTTCCAAGGCTTGAACCCATGACCTGTTGGGTAATATAAACATATGAGTTACCACTGGGCCAGTGGATGGTTTTGGTGTTTTTTTCGTTTTCGGTTATGTAACACCCCGATTTTTCGAAGCCCAAAAGTAGGCACCTGTTTTTTTTTTTTTTTTTAAAACAACAAAGACTTTGAAATAAAACATTCACGATCGCACTTAAATTAAATCAGAGTAAACCATTTTCAAAATAACGATCGGAATGAAATGCCTCTTTTATAAATTGTTTTCACGAATAAAAGTTTAGGAATATAAACCAA
This sequence comes from Trifolium fragiferum, assembly GCA_954870985.1. Lineage (NCBI taxonomy): Eukaryota > Viridiplantae > Streptophyta > Magnoliopsida > Fabales > Fabaceae > Trifolium > Trifolium fragiferum. The sequence continues at coordinate 17,013,904 of OX940793.1, read as the reverse complement.
ACACTATGTCTAGACATACATAGCGGCACCACTTATTCCAAATAAATGTGTCATACAACAATTTGCATTACAAAATACGGAAGCGATAAAGAAGAGTAAACACGACTCTTAGACTATTATCCCTAAGCTGATCTTTAACTCTAACTGAAAATGACTGGGTGACAAAGACCCACAGACAGCTTCAAGCCTCGCCGCTTCTCCACGCGGTACAAATAAATCCCTAAAAATGCTCGTAGAGGGTCACGATCTAAAAATAACATATAACCAAAAATACGCAGCACAAGATATACAATACATGGCAGCATATACTCATTTATCATATGAATCACACATCATCGAATTTAAGTGCACAAATCGTCTATCAATCACACACAACAATATTCAAATGCACAATTAGCCTATCAATGCAGACTCTACATGATTGTGATCACCCTACCCGGGACTGTTTCACATGCATGAATTCCGGAATTTAACCTCTCCGCAGAGAGTCGTAGGTCCAAACCCTACTAAAATCAATAAAATCCCGAAGGATTAGAGTGGATCCATTCCCGATAATCACACCCCGTGGTCCATTCCCGATAACCACGTATTGGACTCAATAAATCCCGCAGGATTAAGGTGGATCCATTCCCGATAATCACACCCCGTGGTCCATTCCCGATAACCACTTACTATGAATGCATGAGCATACGATTCCCCATATATGCTAATGCAACAAATACATATCTTTCAAGCATATGTAATTCTCAACCACATGCCAATACATATATTTCGCAAAATCATATGTAAGACAAATGACATCATGTACAACAAGATAATCAATCAAGTACATGCATCAACATTTCATATTACTCAATCATATGAAATTCACAACAACCACTCAAACATGTGTAGAATATAGCATGTTCTCAAACAAGTTCTCGTCACGAGAATACATCACAAAACAACCATGCTCATAATTCATATTGCATCACATCAAGCAAATACACATATACAAGCAACAATTACACATGCATAAAAAGCACTCGATATTTCGAGGTATATGAAATCGTTAGAAAGTGCCCTTACCTCGGCTAGCTTCCAACACATCAACTTACGCTACGCGAGCAACATCCGTCTCTCCTGACAAAGTCCCCAAATCGGCTAATCCTCTTAACCTTCCACAACACATAACTTATCTAAGTTAATACCACATTCTAATTGATCACTTAAATAAGTCCTAGCTCGGCTACTAAAGGATTCAATACTTATGGTTGTTCACTCACAACTAACTAGGTTTAAGTCGCTTTGAAAACAATTCTCGACTATTTTAAAACACTTGAAAAGCCAAATCTTTTCTTCAAAACAACTCTTGAAAAAAATACAAACACTTTAAAGAATAGTTCTTGTCGCAAAAGCGTCATTAAATAAATTACAACTATTTTCAAACTTTTCACAAAGCAAGACTACTTTTTCGAATAACTTACGCACTTCTTTTTCAAAACCAAACAAGTTTAACTACGCATTTTCTTAATCGATTTGAAACAAAAGACTTCTATGAACACACACAACTTAAACCTCTTAAAACACAATTTTCGACAAAAGAATTTTCTTTTCAATTCACAAATCGATTTCCCAAACATTTTCTTCTTTGCATATAATAATAATCTCTATTATTTTTCTACCACTATTTTAAATTCAAAAACGACGGTAAAAATAGTTACAGATTAAAACGTCCATAACTCATTCAATCTTTATCAGATTGAGACGAGCCATACACCAAATTCATCTTCTCGAAAAGACGGATCAAATGGTTAAGTTTCCAGGACATAAAAACAATTTTAAAATGACGAAAATACCCTTAAGGATTTCGGCCAGAATCTAAATCACACCAAAAATCATTTTTCTAAAAATCTAACTTGGTTAGATACTTATACAATTACTAATTTCACAAAAACAAACTCAAAAGTGATCAAACTCATACACCAAAACCATTTCAAATCAAAACATGAACTCTTCAAAATTTTCCTAAAGTAAAATGTTTACTCGCATCACAAGTTTCAAGCTTGTTATTTTCAACTAGAAATCACTACAACCATTCTTTTTAAAACCATGATCATTCACTTTAAACCATGATCATTGCCTTCCAATAGGACTTAATAATTTTGAAAACAACATGGACACAAAGCCTAAAATGCCACGGCCATTTCACAACAACATGGATAGCTCCAAAAACTTTCCTTTTCAAAACCATAACCTAAATCAAATGGCATCCAATTTCACTAAATTGCATAAGAAAATCATTTTAGACTTAGCTTACTAACATAAAAATTGTCTCAAGAATTTTTCATGAACTTACACAAAAATATTTTAGGGCTTTTCAAATACAAACCACAATCATGAAATTCAAGCTTCTAAAAGTCTTAAAACAATTAAGATTACACAAAACTCAAACCAATTTTCATGTTCTTGATCAATTGGAAATTTTCTTTTAAAGAAAGACATGAGCCTTACATAAATAATTTAGGCTTTTCTCTTCTAACCATTTATTTCAAAATTTCAAAATTGCACTCATAAAACAAGTAAGGCTAAGTTCAATTGCAAGAAAATCATGTCATAATTTTATTTCAAACATAAACAAAAATTTCTCTTGAACTCTAGCTACTAACTTCATGGATGGACATGGTTTTCAAGCATGGAAATCTATCTATTCTTTTAGATCTAAGATCAATCACATTATATAACAAGATTTAAGTGCAAAAAAAACTCGAAATCAAAACCCCAACAACACTAAGAATTTCGGCCAGCAAGGAAAAGGAGGGAGAGAGATTTTTCTTACCTCAAACGCTACCTCATAATCACCATCATGTTGAGAGAATAAACTTTGCTCTTAATCTCTTCTTACAATTTTTCCTAAATCTCTCACAAAATGCAAGGAAAGAAAACTTGGAATGGAGCTAAGTGAGGGAGGGAGTTTCACGGGCTGAGGAAGAGAAAAGGAAGGAAGGGAAGCTTCATGACATAGCCTATTTAAAGATTCCTTCAACTAATCTTAGCCCTTAGATCAAATAGTGCATAGTTTCAAGTTCATATCTTAGCCATTGATTCAAACTTGGTCACAAAGCAACTCACATAAATATCTAGATATTTTGTGAGCTTGCCAACTCATCTCACTCAGTCCCCACGTTCGCTCTTAAACGAGCCGTATCTCGCGTACCGATAAACTTTACGAAAACAGAAAAATTCTACCGTAAACCTTTTAATAAAAACAATTCACAAACTTTCGAATAAATTTTATTCCGAATAAATTTTTGCTCCTAAGCTCGGAAAAATATATTGAGATCAAATTATCATCGCAGTCGATATAAAAAGTCTTCATTTAAATTTTGACAGAAATCAGAAACCGTAAAATTTTCAAACAGCGGATATATCTTGCCCGTTTTCTCAAAAACCACTAGAAAATTATTTTCATCATTTCGACGAGACAAAAATGTTTCTAAACTCATTTAAAGCTTATAAAATCATTGTGCCAATTTTTCAAATGTTAAACTACACGCAGGCACAATCTCAACAAAAATTCTGTCAAAACAGACAATCAAGCAGAAAGCCGATAAAACAAATAGCATAAGCTAATTCATATATCAAAAATATATTTTCTGCTACAGTAATTCTACGGGTCTTACAGGTTACATATACGATATTAGCAGTACAAAAGCAAAAACACTTCATCTTCAACCTCTAGCGGGTTGGCCCATGACCATAATCGGGTCAAACCGCGGGTCACCGCTCCAGCACCTGTAAATTCCATTTTTCAGCACCGTTTTGCACGATTTTTTGTGGGTTTCAACCAGAATTCAATTTCTAATGATCTTAACACAAAATAATCAAGTTTTAAATATAAAAACCGTGAGATTTACAAAGAACTTTGCAAATATGTGAACCCATTAAAGACAAGGTTTTTTTTAGATTTCTGCCTCTTTGATTGTCAAAAAAACACGAAATTTGTGACATTAGATTCGTAAAATAATACTCTACAAAAACCTATAGATTTTCACTTGAGTTTATTGCATATCAAAATTTGGAAATTTGACAAAGAAGAGAAAACGAAAATTATAAGGTTGTTGTTAACAAATATAGAAGAATGAATATATGATGAAGTTCATTTGATGCAAACATGAACACCAAGAAGAAGATTAAGTTGAAAAGTTAGTGTAAAAAAATTTAGTGGGTGTTTTTGCAATTAAACTTTTTTGAGTTACTAATATTATAAATTATATAACTTTTATGACATAAATAATGGAAGATTAAATGGATGGTTATGATGACTGTCAAATAGGATGGGCTACTCTGCCCATTTTGTAGCAATGGGTACTCAAGTTGTCACCTTGCAAATATGTTTGGTTCACAATGGGAGGGGAGGGATGATATAACTAAATTACATTTTTATCCTTATTATTTTACAAAAGCCTCATAATTTTAAAATTATTCACTTTATAAAATAAATAAATATAAAAACTCAATAGACTTGAAACAAATTAAATCATTTGTTAATAATATATAATTTTTTTGGAACTTGATGGTTGATGATAAATAATTTATAAAATGAAACTATATACAGAAATTTTAAATATTTTTTTAATATATATATACATAATAGGCAAAAAAATTATATCACAAAATTGTTAAAAGGATCTACGGAAATAGCAATGAAGCTAAAAATAACTTAGAATATGAAAATAGATATGAAAAAAAGCATAGTAATATTTAATGTAAAAAAAAAAAAACTGGAAAGTGGCCTTAATTTTTTGAACAAGAGAAAGTGGTCTTAACTAAAAAGTGGTCTGTGTAAAAATAATTAGAAAGTGGTCTAATAAATTCTATAGATAGAGACGTAACAAAAATCCTTGGAAGAAAAAAATAGCAAGTTAACAAAAAAAAATATAGGTAAGGATGATTTTGGTATTTTAAAATAAATATGAGGACACTAATGTCAATATAATTAATATTGTAATAACATATATTGTCTTCCCTCCCCTTCAAATCCCCTCAATTTGGGGGAAGCAAAAAGTGGTCTAAAAGGTGTTTTGAATCCCTCCCCTCCCCTCACCTCCCCTTCTAAAAAATTGAACAAAACATAAAAATTTAAAATATCACCTCCCTTCCAAAACCCCCGAACCAAACGGAGCCTAAAAAAGTTGATTATAATATTAAATTTGTTGACAATTGATATTGTTTTACAATTTTATCTTTTAAGAAAGAGAATCATTTTATTTTTTTTTAGAGTATTTTATTACAAATAGTAGAAAAAGATATCCTTAATTAGGAATATGTTGGTAAAAAAATAATTAATTTTATTAATGAAATTTCAATGGCAGAGCTAATTTAACTATAAGCAAAATTTGGATATAAAAAGTTGATATAACTAATATAAATTTGATCCAAATATATAACTTACTTTCTTCCAAACATTTTATCATATAGGAGAAACTCTAACTATTAAGTCTAATATGTTGGTTAATTTATTCAATTTTTGTCCACTCTTTTCTTAATTTTTTTTAAATAAGTATTTACAGAACTGGGTTATCAATACAATCAAATTAGGGGCAATTTTGTCTTTGACACCAAATTTGAATAAAATAATATTATTATAATCATTATATACTTTATTACTTAGTTGATTTAAATTTTATTTTCACTATTTGTATTCAAGTTGGGGATGCTTCACCAATGTCCTATAATATATTCAATTCATCGATTAAGTTAACGAGATTAGACCAAAAGCATGCAAATATTCAAGAAAACTAAAGAAATTAAAGCTACTCATCAAATGTACAAGAGTTGAAGAAATTACACAAAAAAAGGCGAAAAATGAAGAAAACCAACAGAAATCATCATACCACGATGCTTGGAGATAAATTTGAAGCAAATTCGTGAAATTTTGGGATTGGATCAGTATGCTTAGTACCATGATGGACACCATCGTACCACGATGGAACCTTGTGAGATTGTGTGTCAAATCCAAGCCCAATTCGCCTATAAATAGAGTGTTTCTTCACCATATTTTACACATCAGAATTTCAGAGCATTAAGAACAGTTGTGAGAGCAACAATTGAATAGCAACAAAGGAGCAAAGAGCTCTCATCAAGGGAAGGACTAGCTCCCATCATAGGTGGGTGCCCTTCATTTGTGAGGCTAAAGTTATCACGATGTAATTTTCTAAACTCTTTTGTTTGATTATTGTGTTGTGATGATTAGCTAGATCATTTGGTTAGGTCAAGTAGATCCCCTATGAGTATTTGAAACATGTAATTTGTTATGAGAAAAATTATATGACTGGAAACCACTCCATTTTCTCTAATTTACTTTCATGTTCTTATACAATTTATAAGTAGATATATTTATGAATTAAATATTAAGCATTAGGGATGATCTTAAAAAGCCCTTAATACTCGATCTCTGGAGTAATTAGGCTATCCTGTACGAAAGACAAGAACTTCCTAGTTAGAGGCTAAAAAGGATTAACACGTTGACTACGGTCTGACAAATGCACCAGTCTGTCGTCGAGTAATAATTCACACTCTAGGTGTCTAAAATGAGTTCGTATTCACAGGGATCGTGTCAATACGCAACTAGCGTTATTTAAGTTTTTAGTTTTGGCATTCACTTTGGTTTTAAAAAGGTTTTAGTTGGAAATAGTGATATGCATATGCGTGCAAAAAAGTAAAAGTTGATTCAGAAACATAGAAGAAATGTATGGTGGTTGGACTCCCTCCCCTAGGCCTACTACTATTTGGCATGAATGGTGTATAACATAGTTACTTAGTCTAACATTCGGCGGTTAATTTTATTCCTTGTTGTGGTAATACCTTACTATTACCCTAATATATGTGAAGTCTCCCTACGAACCTAACTAGAATACCTACGAGAGACTACCTCACTTGTCACATACCCTAGCTAAGGTGTGAGTTATCCTACATGCATTACAATGGAAACAAATATTGTCATTGTATCACAAAGAAACAATTTCCATTTAATAATCTTTTGGCTACAAATTGTGCAATCTAATTATATAAGGATATAAAATATGATTTTAATTTTCCTTCATCAATTTACACTAAAATTTTTGTGTTCAATTTACATTATCATCTACAAACACTTTTCATCACGGGGATCATTTTGCACTGTATTAGAGAAATTTTTCCATGAATGATCCCAATAAAAAAAATATGAAATATGATTGAATTTATTTTCGAGTAAATTATATTTACCTCCCTTGAGAGATGCTTAAATTACGCTACTCTCTTATAAAAATTATAATCTCACTCTCTTCCTATAAAAGGTGCTTAAATTACACACACTGCCCCTTTTATATATTTTAAAATATACACTCCCCTCCCCTCTTATACAAATCATAATCACACTCTCCTCCCTTGAAAGAATCTTGAATTTCATTACCCTTCCGTTTTATATTAAAATCTACACATTTCTCTCATTTAAGAAAACTTCAGTTTAATTTAATCAAACTTAATGCATATATTTTAATTAATATTTTTTGCTAACATCATTAATATATAATGTTAAATCTTATAATACAAATACAATTTAAATCTCGGACAAATTATTAAAGTTGATTAAAAAACAATTTTATATTCTAAAATAATATAATTTTCAAAAAAAAGAAAATTAATATTTTTAAATATAATGATGAATTAAAGTTTTTGAACTTGAAATGAATTATTATCACAAATTTATTTATTTATATTAAAATGAACTAAAATTTGTACTTTCATATAATCTTAAATTTGTAAATTATATAATCTTTTAAAATCACTATTTTTCTTCCTTTATTAATTTTGTGTTTTTGTTTTAATCCCAGATGTCCATGTGGACATGCCACAATGGAATTTTTGACATGTGGCATCCTACATGGACTGCCATGTCATTTTATTAAATAAATAAAAAATTTCTTTTTAAAAAAGACAAATTTTAAAAAAAAAAAATTTATTTTTTTATTTTTTGTAGTAAATAAAAAATTAGATGACTGATATACTTAAAAAGTATATTTTTTAGTTAAATAAAAATAAGTTAATAATTATTTTTATAATCTTAAATTTTTTTTTTTACTTTTACAGATCCTAGATTGAGAGATGGTGGAGGATGACAGATTAGTGAGAGAGAGCAGATTTTGTGATTTTAAAATATAGGGAGCAAAATCTTCCTTAAAATTAGGAACTAGAAACATATTTTATCCAATTGTAAAAAGAATTTTTTTTGGTAATATTTTTTTTATATGTTTTTTGGTAAGATTTTAAAACTAATTATTAACTCATTTTTTATTTAATTTATCAATCATCCAATTTTTTAGTAAATACAAAAAAAAAATTAAACCTTTTTTTAAAAAAAAATATTATTTTTTTTAAAAAATGGCGTGTCAGTCCATGTAGGATATGGCACATGTGAAAAAATTCATTGTGGCACGTCCACATGGACATCCAAGACTAAAGTCAAAACACAAAATTAATTAGGGACGAAAAAAAGTAATTTTAAAATATAGGGACGAAAACCAAAATTCACCGTAAAATTAGAAATTAAAAACATATTTTACCCTTCATTTAATTACAATTTCATGGAGACTTTAACTATATACCATGTGACAAAAAAATTCAACTGCATATGATTTATTTCTTGTAATAGTTACAATTTAAGTTAATTCTAATTTATGGAGACTTGAATACAAAAGTCTTTGTGTCAAAAAAAATAAAATACAAAAGTCTCGACCGCCATGTTTTCCTAATAGTTTCATTTAATTACAATTTCATGGAGACTTCAAACTATATACCATGTGACAAAAAAGAAAGTAATTTAAGTTAATTTGAATAGGTCCCCTTTTCAACACAAGAAACTTGAATACCATGATTTTTTTTTCTTCTTGTAATAATTAATGTAAGTTAATTATACCGTAATTTCATCACGACCTAACACTAAGTCAAGTAGGTTGTTATGAAAAGAAAGTAAGCTAATTGAATATGATATGATATGATGTTGTGTTCTTATAGTATTAATTTATTTAAAATTTATATATCCGACCCAAATTTTTATTTAAACTTTATCTATCTGTCCCTAATTTTCTTTGAATGTTGTCGTCAACAGCTTGCATGGGGTGTCGCCGCCTCGATGATGGATATATGATTTCCAACCGCCATTAATTGTTCTAAGGGATTGTTTTACCATCGAATGACGGTAGGTTGGGCATTTTGAAATTATATGGTACTGGAACTTCCCAGAGTTCTTGCGCGAGAGGTTGGGATTTCAGGACGTCTTCTTCCTCATCCTTGTAGTGCACTTCTTGTTCGTACCCGACCATTCAGTCTTTCATTTCTTGCTGAGTTTTCAGCAGTTCGTCGATTGTGGCCTTCATGGTGTACGTTGTAGCCATTGTTTTGATCGTGTGATCCCATCATCTTGCTTTTGGAGGCTCGGGAATCATTTTACCGGGTCCCTACGGTGGACGCCGAAATGTTCTTGCTAATGTTTTGGTGAGTGGGCCGGTTGTTTTTATGGATTGGGCTTGACATGAGTATTCTTGGTCCTACGTATCCCCCTGGCTTTATGAGAATCATAGCGACGTAGTTCTCTTCTTAAACTGGCTTGGAGAGCTAATCATGGCGTATTAGCTAAGTATTTTTCTCTAGTCAATAATGGTGCTAAGCTAGGTTAAGAGTATCTGAGTGGTCAAGAACTTGAATGCCTTGAATAAATTATAGGGTTCCTTCATAAAGGAAGCCGGCTATGGCGGACTGGACGGTTGGCGCCTCAAGTCTTATCCTCTAGCTAATGGGGAAAACATGCTCCTTATCTATCGGGAGGTTATAACCACACCATAACGAAAGGGAACATGTTCCTATAGATGGGCGAGGACTAGACCTATACTGGTGGGCTAGCCGGGCTGTATCATGATTGGCACATTAACATGAATAGGGCGAGCCCAAAAGATTTTGGAAACTAGCCAAGTACAAATATCAAAAGAAAATTTAATATCATTGATTTATTAGTTCATTAGTATTTAAAAATAAATATAATTATTCATTTAAATATGTTCATGTGAAATAGGATTTTAAACATGCTAACATGCCTTATCAAGCTTTCAAAAGGACAGACTTAATCCTAAAAAATAAGTCAATGACAAGGCACATGTTAGACTTAGACCTTTAAATTTTTGACAGGCCATGCTCAGGCCTTTCATTTTTTGACAGGACAGGCTCAGGCTTGACAAAGTCTAACTTGACCTAGCCTATTCCCAACCCTAAATAATAGTAATGATATATAGTAATTAAGGTTACAGTTTAGGTAAGTAATTAAAGTTGTTAATTAATTAATTTGATGTGGACCACATGAAAAAGGGAGGAAAAATATTAGGATTAAATATAGATTTAAGTTTGCAAAATGTAATTAATAAACTTTTATATTATAAAAGATTTTAAAAAATAAAGTTAAATATAAGTTCATCGAGACTTAAACCTAAGTCAACTAGGTTGTAACAAAAGAAAGTAAAGTTAATTAGTTTTTCTATTAAAATTGCCACCGGCATTCATATATAATTTATACCATGTGTGGATTCTTCTCATTGTTGTATACATATTTTTTATTAAATAGCAATACTCGCAAGCTTTTTTAAACGAATGAGACTACACACAACATTATGTTTTAGTATCTGGAAATGATAAAAACAATTATTTTTTATGAAAATATTTGTTGCGGATGACACGATGCGTATCTCTTCCGTTTCGTAGAGAGGCTGCTTTCTCTCGGAATCTAATTTTATTAAAAAAAAATCATGCATACCTATTTTGATCGGCGTCGATCTGATTCACTAGCTATATAGCTCTTGCGTTTTTAGCGCAACACAGTTGAAGAACTTCTCTAGCTATAAATAGACTTCCAAAATATAAAAATACAATTCTGCTTATGAGATTTTGAAGAAAAGACAACCAAGCTCGGATATTTTTAAAACTTCAGGATGTTTGGCTTATGTTAGAATTGCATATCTGAAGTGAGTTAGCCATTAATTAGACTCGCTATAGTAGAGTCTATGAAGGTGTACTTATTGGGTATGCAATAAATACTAAGGCATGTAATGTTTTATGACCTAAACACTAAGGTGATGATAGAGTCAAATATTTTGATACATATAGTTTTCCGTATGAAAACAAGTATTCAGATCCGATCCGACAATTTGGAGGCCCTGCACCGAATATTAAAAATGAAATCTTTATAAAAAAACACAAAATCCAAATATAAAATAACCATATATAAAATAATCAGATTCTGATTAGGCAGTGAGGCCAGGAAAGATACACGAGTTTCTGTTTATGGTTGAGACGAAACATTTTTTTTTTGGTTAATAGGTCTTTACCCCCTCCAAAATAGACGAGTTTTGTTTTTCCCCCTGTAATTTTTTTTTTGAGATTACCCCATGTAATTTTATTTTTTATTTTTTTCGTAGTGTAATTTACCTCTTTGCCGATTTTTTTATTTTGTGTTCATTTTTTTTTTCTTAAAAAAGCTTTCTTCGTTGAGTGACCGTGTCAGATCGTACACATTGCATAACGGACTTAAAACATAATTTTTTTCAACCACTTCATTTTTCTTAACTCCAGACAACCGAAAAAAAGAAAAATAAAATGAACAGAATTTTTTTTTGTCCCGTCTCAACCATAAACAGAATTTCGTGTATCTTCCCCTGCCCTCCTCCTAATTAGAATATGATTATTTTATATATGGTTATTTTATATTTGGATTTTGTGTCTTTTTAAATTAAAGAATTCAATTTTAATATTCGGTGTAGGGCCTTCAAATTGTCGGAATCGGTCCTGCTTACATGCTTCGGAACATCTTTAAAGTACGTTTCGTCGTTTTTTTCTTTGGGCTTTGAGTCTTTGACGGTTTGACTCTCTTTGTATCAAAAATATAAATAAGAAAACAAAAATGAGCATAGCCAATAGCCCTCCTCTCAACCTTTTATTTTTTATTTGGGTTAAATAAGTAAATAGTCCCTGTATTTTTTCAGAATTTTGTTTTTAGTCCCTAAAGATTTTTATTGCACTTTTTGGTCCCTAAAAATTTTCTCTCACAACTTTTGATCTCTATTTTTAATCAAACTCTTGTATAATTTGACATTTTTGAATGATTTTTTGTTCTTATGTTTATAATATTATAAGAATATCTTTGATAAAAATTCAGAAATTTTTAATATAAGATGAATTATTTATGAATTTTTATGTCTAAAAAACTAGAAAATTCATATTTAATTCATCTCTTATTAAAAAAATTTAAACTTTTGCAAAAGAGATTCATATAATGTACTTATAAACATGACCGCATAAAAAAGTTTAAAATTTCGAATGGATTACAAAAGTTGAATGAAAAATAGGGACCAAAAATCATGAAAAGAAATACTTCAATGATCAAAAAATGAAAAAAACATATTTAAGAACTAAAAATAAAATTTTGAAAAAACTATAAAGATCATTTACTTTTTTTTGACAGTTATAAAGATCATTACTTATTTAAGCCTTTTTATTTTATAGAAGAACATTCAATAAAAACGCCACGACATGCATAGCCACTCTTTCGGTGTACTTCTCTTTTTCGCATGTCAATTGTTTTGAATAGCCATTTTAAATATGTCAATTTGAGTTATTGAGATTCAAGCACACCTATAAGATAAATTCTAGTTTTGATTTTTGAAACCCAACTCATTTTGGGTCCGTGAGAGTTAGCTTTAGGAAAAGTGTCATTTAAGATTATTTCCCTTCTAAGTACTTTTCATACAAATAGAGGAAGTATATGACCATTTTTATTGTAATAGAAGCATTTAGCAAAAGGATTACTAAAGATCTTGTTTGGGCTAAAATTTCTTTTAAGACTCATCCAAGCTTAATGAGATGTGTGGAAAAAATTAGACCATTAACAATCAGGGTATTATATTTTATATGTAGGAATGGTTCAAACCTTGAATCTCGGACTTACATATTTAAGAGATAAATTTTATCTAATAAACTACTTGAAAAAAATAAACTATTTGAATAAATATGTTGTTGTGTGATTGAATATTAACCATTAGCATGTGTCGTGACTTGAAGACAAAAGTTGTGATGTAATTGAAAAATTTATTGAGTACAAAAGATTCATAGTTTTTGTGTCAACAAAAAGATTCCTAGTTTTTCGTAAAAAAAAAAACAAAAAGATTCCTAGTATCATTTAATTACAATTTAAGTTATTATAATTTATATGGAGACTTGAATAAAAAATTCTTGACCGTCATATGTTAATTATATTTGCATTTAATTATAATTTCATGGAGACTTCAAACTGTAAACACCATGTGACAAAAAATTTCAACTGAATATGATTTTTTTTTTCTTGTATTAGTTAGTTTCATTTAATTACAATTTCATGGAGACTTCAAACTGTGTACACCATGTGACAAAAAATTGCACTGAATATGATTTTTTTTCTTGTATTAGTTACAATTTAAGTTAATAATAGTTTATGGAGACTTGAATACAACTACCGCCATGTTTTCCTAATAGTTTCATTTAATTACAATTTCATGGAGACTTCAAACTATATACCATGTGACAAAAAAGAAAGTAATTTAAGTTAATTTGAATAGGTCCCCTTTTCAACACAAGAAACTTGAATACCATGGTTTTTTTTTCTTGTAATAATTAATGTAAGTTAATTATACCGTAATGTCATCACGACCTAACACTAAGTCAACTAGGTTGTTATGAAAAGAAAGTAAGCCATTAATTGAATATGATATGATGTTGTGTTCTTATAGTATTAATTTATTTAAAATTTATCTATCCGACCCTAATTTTTATTTAAAATTTATCTATTCGTCCCTAATTTTCTTATTATGAAAATTAGTGTATCTAGTGATGAATTGTCTTTGAATGTTGTCGTCAACAACTTGCACTTGAGGAGTCCTGCCGTCCCAATGATGGATCTGATTTCCAACCACCATTAGGTGTTCTAAGGGATCTGTTTTACCATCGAATGACAGTAGGTTGGGCATTTTGAAATTTTATGGTACTGGATCTTCCCAGAGTTCTTGTGCGAGAGGTTGGGATTCGAGGACGTCTTCCTCCTCATCCTTGTAGTGCACTTCTTGTTCGTACCCGGCCCTTCGGTCTTTCATTTCTTGCTGAGTTTTCAGTAGTTCGTCGATTGTGGCCTTCATAGTGTTGTAGCCATTGTTTTGATCGTGTGATCCCATCATCTTGCTTTTGGAGGCTCGGGAATCATTTTACCGGGTCCCTACGGTGGACGCCAAAACGTTCTTGCTGATGTTCCGGTGAGTGGGCCGATTGTTTTTATGGATTGGGCTCGACATGAGTGTTCTTGGTCCTACCTATCCCCCTGGCTTTATGAGAATCATAGTGACGTAGTTCTCTTCTTAAAACGGCTTGGAGAGCTAATCATGACGTATTAGCAGAGTATTTTTCTCTAGTTAACAATGGTGCTAAGCTAGGTTAAGAGTATCTGAGCGGTCAAGAACAAGAATGCCTTGAATAAATTATGCGGTTCCTTTATATAGGAAGCCGGCTATGACGGACTGGACGGTTGGCGCCTCAAGTCCTATCCTCTAGCTAATAGGGAAAACATGCTCCTTATCCGCCAGGAGGTTATAACCACACAGTAAAGGAATGGAACATGTTCCTATAGATGGGCGAGGTCCAAGTCTATGCATATCCTATGAAGGACGCAGACTAGACCTATACTGGTTGGCTAGCCGGGATGTATCATGATTTTCTCATTAACATGAATAGGGCGAGTCCAAAAGATTTTGGAATCTAGCCCACTACAAATATCAAAAGAAAATTTAATATCATTGATTTATTAGTTCATTAATGTATTTAAAAATAAATATAATTATTTATTTAAATATGTTCATGTAAAATAGACTTTTAAACATGCTAACGGGCCTTATCAAGCTTTCAAAAGGCCAGACTTAAGCATAAAAATAAGTCAGGCACATGTTAGACTTAGACCTTTAATCTTTTGATAGGCCAGACTCAGGCCTTCCGTTTTTTGACAGGAAATGCTCAAGCTTGGCAAATCCTAGCTCGGCCTAGCTTATTCCCAACCCTAAATAATAGTAATGATATATAGTAATTAAGGTTACAATTTAGGTAATTAATTAATTTGATGTGGTCCACATAAAAAAGGGAGTAAAAATATTTGGATTAAATATAGGTTTAAGTTCGCAAAATGTAATTAATAAACTTTTATTATAAGAGATTTTTTAAAAAAAAAGTTAAATATAAGTTCATATAGGTTTAGGTTTGCAAAATGTAATTAATAAACTTTTATTAAACCTAAGTCAACTAGGTTGTTACGAAAGAAAGTAAAGTTAATTAGTTTTTCTATTAAAATTGCCACCGGCGTTCATATATAATTTATACAATGTGTGGATTCTTCACATTTTTGTATAAATATTTTTTATTAAATATCAATATTCGTAATTTTTTAAACGAATGAGACTACACACAACACTATTTTTTAGTACCTGGAAATGATAAAAACAATTAATTTTTATGAAAATATTTGTTGGGGATCACACGATGCGTATCTCTTCCGTTCCGTAGAGGCTGCTTCCTCTTGGAATCTAATTTTATTAAAAAAAACCGTGCATACCTATTTTGATTGGCGTCGATATGATTCACTAGCTAGCTCTTGCGTTTTAAGCGCAACACAATTGAAGAACTTCTCTAGCTATAAATAGACTTCCAAAATATAAAAATACAATTCTGCTTATGAGATTTTGAAGAAAAGACAACCAAGTTTGGATATTTTTAAAACTTTTGGATGTTTGGCTTATGTTAGAATTGCATATCCTAAGCGAGTTAACCACTAATTAGACTCGCTATAGTAGAGTCTATGAAGGTATACTTACATGGGTATGTAGTAAATAGTAAGGCATGTAATGTTTTATGACTTAAACACTAAAGTGATGATAGAGTCAAAGATTTTGATACGTATAGTTTTCCGTATGAAAACAAGTATTTAGATCCGATCCCGACAATTTGGAGGCCTTGCACCGAATATTAAAAATGAATTCTTTAATTTTAAAAAACACAAAATCCAAATATAAAATAACCATATATAAAATAATCATATTCTAATTAAGCGGAAAGGCCAGGAAAGATACATAAGTTTCTATTTATGGTTGAGACGTTACATATATTTTATTTTTTTGGGTTAATAGGTCTTTACCCCCTGCTGTTGCGGATGAAGCTGTGCAAGTATACACAGTCAAACTATAGCAAGTGATAAGAAAGAGTATCGTACCCACAGGGATTGTCTAAGGGAACCTTTTCATTAAACACACAAATCCACATTCTAATTCATGAGCAAGAAGGTAACAAAATAACAACATAGTTTCAGAGTTTATAAACAAAATAATTAAAAAGGAATTTAAAGATCAAATATGGTAGTGATTTTGGAAGTATGATCCATTCAACTAACAATCTAGTATATGTGACTGATAACGGGTGTCAAGACATCTGCGAGCAAAGCTATACCTTGTGGTGTATGTCTACAACGTTAGATTATGCAATGCGTGATAAGATGGATCCTATGTCTAGGTCAAACTTACTTCATTACAGTTCAGAAAAGCTTGCTTTGTATTCTCACTATGGCCTTAAGGCTTATGTCTAAGTCCTTAAGTAAGAAGTATATGTCCATCCTCTACTTAACCATATTAATTCCTAAGTTTCATTTATTACTAGATGTCTTATAATAATAAACTTGCATTTAATCCTAAGTTGGTCAGACCTTGAATCAAACATATATCATAATATCATAAGAACTAAAAATGCAATAAACACCACAATCATTCACATGAATAATACTAGACTCTCATTGAATATCACATATTTCCAACAACAAGAGTTTTAGCTCATGGTGAGCTTAGTAAAACATACAAACAGAGATCTAAGTTTACACATAACTAACATCAAAAGAGAATTAGAAATGATAAACCTAGTAGATCACAACCAAGAGTAGTTACTGATCTTCACAGTCGTGACTCCGGTTGACAGCTTCACTAGGCAACAATGGTGGATGAATGTTGTGAAGGACATGGAGGCTACCAAATTCTCTGTTAGGGTTTTCCTCTCTTCCCTTGACCTCTGAGTTTTAGGTTTTATGTCTCATTATATAGCAGCTCATATGGTTTGGGCCTTCTCTACTTGTCCTCCAAGAATAACCCAAAGAATAAAGCATATTCCTTTAATTTGTACTATGATAGTACACTTTCAGCACATGGGAGGTTACAACTGTCTTGCCTTACGCAGAAACCATTTGATCTTATCCATATGCCAGCTCACGTCTTGACTTCTCTTTGACTGCCACGTGTCTCAGCTTTACGGAATCAAGTGTCTTGACTCTGATTATCACCAAGCTAAACTCTACACATCAAAATAACGTGAAATCGACCAAACATAACACATAGTGTGCTTGACTCAATAATTCTAAAACATAACTAAAATGACTCAATAAAGGAAATGATTACCATATTAGTAGGTAATAATCAAAGTAGTAAGGGCTTAGAAACATAACATAAAGTGAGTTATCACACCCCCAAACTTGAATCATTACCTGTCCTCAGGTGATGCGATAGATAGCAAGGAATTTGTTAAGCTACTCACTTTATTGACATAAGAACAGCACATTCAGACCTTAAGCTGCAGACCTTGGATTGTATTTCAATGATTGGTATAATTTTTGTATGTTAGCTATCAATAGTAATCATGCGTGTGTGTGTGTGTATTGCATCCTACTGTCAACCAGAGTCATGACAAGTTCTTTCTCTAAAACTACACAGTCAAGACATTAAGCTACCATTTTTTTCCCTATAATTTAAGAGTTTGAGTTCAGAGATTTGCATGGAGGAGGAGCTATTATTTTCATGTTTTCACAGGATTTTTGATCTTTATATGCAGGGACACTACTTAGGTTCAATTTTTATCATGCTTTAGGTGCTACTCTACCTTTTCACTTGACGGGATCTCACTTGTAATGAGTCCAACCTGTTACTCCGAGTAGAGCACCCTACACAGCATATGTTGCTCCAGTATTAGGCACAGGAACCCTTTGTCCTTCCAGTTTTAGGCACAAGGACTTATTCTCTCTTATATATATATATATATATATATATATATATATATATATATATATATATATATATATATATATATATATATATATATATATATATGTAGTGCCCCATCACTTTCTTATCTAGCCATGCTATTCAATCTTTTTCCTAACTCCTTCCCCTAAACTTATTCTTAATCATTCCCTTAATTATATTCCATACTCAGATAACTTAGCATCATGACTGTGTATTTTAAAGACCTATCTAGCCACTACTATGTTTAACAATTATCAACAATTTGTGCATTAAGGTTGCAAAGATTGTCAATCAAGCATATTCAAACAAAAATTCCCAAAAATTTCACCAATCCTACAGCTAAATTCACTTAAAGTCTTAAAACTCTGTTATAATGTCAAGAAAATGCTTATCAGGACAAATTAATTGCTATCTGACTCAAAACACACTAAACAGACTCAATTTATTTTGACTTTGCCTCTCCCCCAAACTTAAACTAAACAGTGTCCCCACTGTTGACAAAGGAAGAGACAACTACTGACTCGACAGCAAACATACCAAACTAAACTAAATTATGGCTAAGGCAAAATTAAATTAAAGCAAGAGATAGAAAGATGTTACCAATAGGCCATAAGCCTGAAGCTTTTTTGATAATCACAGTAGGTTGAGATCCTTTTTCTTTTGGTACCAACCTCATTGGTCATCTTGATATCACCATAAAGTAGATCCTCTTGAGCATATGTTGTAATAGTCAACAACTGATAATTATGGTACATGCTCAAGTTCTTGCACTTCTTCTTTTCTGGAACAGGTGTATTAACACTACTAGAAAAATCTTAAATACCGACGGACAAAATCTGTCTCTAAAATGCAAATATTCCGTCACTAAACAGGTTAGAGACAGATTTGATCCCGTCGGTAATTTCCTCGTCTCTAAACCGTTAGAGACGGACAAAATCTATCTCTAAAATGAAAATATGTGTCTCTAAAATAAAAATATTTGTCTCTAACTGCTTTTTCTGTCTCTAATTTCAACTCTATTAGAGACGAAATATATTCTGTCTCTAAATTCCGTTGGTATTTCAACTTTTTCTAGTAGTGTGACACCTCTTTTCTGTGACTTCTCTGGAGGTGGTGGTTCAGGTGGTGGACGTAGAATCCAGTCTTCATTCAATTGAACCTGAACAACTGATGCAGCAGCTAATTGTTCCTTGCATGGTGTTGTCTTCTGATGATATGGCTCTTGAACAAAAGACTTGACACCAGTAATCAATTTTTCTTCATGAATCATGTTATCAACACACCCATATTGTGACCAAAGTACTTGTGAAGTCTATTCACCATCATATTAACCCAAGTGTGAGTCTTCTTAGCAAAAGCCCAGTAGACTTTTTCCTCTTTGGTGTGGTTCTTTGACATCTCCATCAAAAGTCTCTTTAAAAGAACAACTACAATTCTCTCTTAATATGAAGTGATTGGAGCATAATTAATCATAGGCAATGTGCTCTCATTTCTTAAATAAGCATGGTTGAGAAGTGGCTGTTGCCTCAACTCTTTATCGAACATTTCTTCCTTTTCTAACTCTTTAACATCAAGATGAGTTAGTTCTTTTTCGAGAACACAATGATTAAGAAAGATTTGTTGATGAGCCAAGGTGTCAAAAGTCTTCACAAAGTAGCAATACTCCATTCCTTTTTTGGGATGCTTCAAAGCATCATTTGCTTTCTTAATACTTTGAGGAAATGGTGGTGGAGGTCTTTCTTGAACAAATTGAATCTTCATTGAAGTAGTTTCATAGGCAACAGGTGACTTGTCAGAACTTCTGGGTGCTACACCGAGACTTGCCTTCTTCAGAGTTTCAGAACTTGTAACTTTAGGACTGGCTTCAGCTGAAGCAGAGTGATGTGTTTCAGGAACAGGGGTGATAACTACAGACTCGACAGTTTGATATTCTCCCAAAGCTCCGGTAACAATCTTTCCCATACTTGGTTCTTCACTCTCTTTTCCACTCCTTAGTGAGATAAATTTACAAGTTTCCTTGTTCTTTGAAGCTTGATTGACACTAAGTGTTGTGGCGAACTCTCCCACTTGATCTTCCATATTTTTCCATGCTACTCCATTGTTGAGAAATTGAGCTTTAGTGTCTTCCATGAAAGCTTTTGTTTCACTCATATAAGCCTTTGTTTCATTCATGAAAGCTTTTGTTTCATTCATGAAAGACATTAAAGTAGCTTCCAAAGACACATTAGGTTCAGGAGTTGCGGTTTGTGTTGCTTGATACATTAAAGCTCTTGGATCTGGTGCAGAGAAATCTGGTGGCATGACTCCTGGTGGTTATGGATAATCTGGTGCAACAGTAAAATCTGGTATCACAGCATAGTCTGCACAGTCAGGTGGTGGCATGACTTCTGGAGTTTCAAAAAAATTTGGGTGATTTTCCCATTCATGGTTATAAGTGTTGGAGTAGAGATTGTTGTCCATGTTGAAATTCTGCATATGATTCATTGAGATGGGATTTGATGGACAATCTTCATATAGATGAGCTCCTCCACAATACACACATGAAATGAAAGGTGATGGATCACTAACAACATGTATAGGTTTGGTAGTAGAAATTGATGGTGAAGCGCATATTGTTCCTAACATGTGAGTTAATTTGGCAACTTGTGCAACTAAGGAAGCATTGGCATTCATCTCTTGAGTAGAAACAACCTTCTTTGGAGCAATTAACCTTGATGTATGCCATTGATAAGTGTTGGTAGTGATTCTTTCAATCAAATTAAATGCTTCATTGTAAGATTTGGCCAAGATAGCTCCACCGGCAGATGTATCCAAAGTGTATCTTGATGATGTCAACAACCCATGATAAAAAGTCTCTAACTGAATGCAAGAAGGAATTCCATGGTGAGGACATTTCCTTTGCAACTCTTTGAATCTTTCCCAAGCCTCATACAATGACTCATTTTCAACTTGCCTAAATGAGGTAATTTTTATCCTCATTCTAGCATTCTTAATAGGAGGAAAATACTTGGTTAAAAACTTCTCGGCTAGATCATTCCATGTAGCAATTGAATTTGACTCTAGAGATTTCAACCAACTCTTATCACGATCCCTCAATGAGTAAGGAAATAGTCTGAGTCTGAAAGCTTCTTGAGTAATTCCAGGATTCTTGAAGTTGCTTGCCACTTCTAGAAATTGTCTAAGGTGCAAGTGTGGATCCTCAGTTTCAGCACCACTAAATTGTCCCACAACTTGTAGCATTTGGAACATCATAGGCTTGAATTCAAATTGAGGAGCAGTGATCTCTGGCATGATGATTCCACTACTCATAGATCTTGGTTCAAAAACAGCATAGTCTCTGATAAGACTCTGCTTATCATTGGCAATGCCAATGATGTCAAGGTTTGTCATGACAGGATCTGGTCTGCGTTCAAGTGTTAGCAACCTATGCAGACAAAGCTTCGAATAATACCTGTCAAGACACTAAACAACAGGAAAAAAATAAAAAAAATTAAAGGCTCAAATAAATTAAAATGAAAAATTGAATGCAAAATGAAAATTAGAGTCGTACAATCCCCGACAACGGCGCCAAAACTTGTTGCGAATGAAGTTGTGCAAGTATACACAGTCAAACTATAGCAAGTGATAAGAAAGAGTATCGTACCCACATGGATTGTCTAAGGAAACCTTTTCATTAAACACACAAATCCACATTCTAATTCATGAGCAAGAAGGTAACAAAATAACATCATAGTTTCAGAGTTTATAAACAAAATAATTAAAAGGGAATTTAAAGATCAAATATGGTAGTGATGTTTGAAGTATGATCCATTCAACTAACAATCTAGTATCTGTGACTGATAACGGGTGTCAAGACATCTGTGAGCAAAGCTATATCTTGTGGTGTATGTCTACAACGTTAGATTATGCAATGCGTGATAAGATGGATCCTATGTCTAGGTCAAACTTACTTCATTACAGTTCAGAAAAGCTTGCTTTGTATTCTCACTATGGCCTTAAGGCTTATGTCTAAGTCCTTAAGTAAGAAGTATGTGTCCATCCTCTACTTAACCATATTAATTCCTAAGTTTCATTTATTACTAGATGTCTCATAATAATAAACTTGCATTTAATCCTAAGTTGGCCAGACCTTGAATCAAACATATATCATAATAACATAAGAACTAAAAATGCAATAAACACCACAATCATTCACATGAATAATACTAGACTCTCATTGAATATCACATATTTCCAACAACAAGAGTTTTAGCTCATGGTGAGCTTAGTAAAACATACAAACAAAGATCTAAGTTTACACATAACTAACATCAAAAGAGAATTAGAAATGATAAACCTAGTAGATCACAACCAAGAGTAGTTACTGATCTTCACAGTCGTGACTCCGGTTGACAGCTTCACTAGGCAGCAATGGTGGATGAATGTTGTGAAGGAGATGGAGGCTACCAAATTCTCTCTTAGGGTTTTCCTCTCTTCCCTTGACCTCTGAGTTTTAGGTTTTATGTCTCATTATATAGCAGCTCATATGGTTTGGGCCTTCTCTACTTGTCCTCCACGAATAACCCAAAGAATAAAGCATATTCCTTTAATTTGTACTATGATAGTACACTTTCTGCACATGGGAGGTTACAGCTGTCTTGCCTTAGGCAGAAACCATTTGATCTTATCCATATGCCAGCTCACGTCTTGACTTCTCTTTGACTGCCACGTGTTTAAGCTGTACGGAATCAAGTGTCTTGACTCTGATTATCACCAAGTTAAACTCTACACATCAAAATAACGTGAAATCCACAAAACATAGCACATAGTGTGCTTGACTCAATAATTCTAAAACATAACTAAAATGACTCAATAAAGGAAATGATTACCATATTAGTAGGTAATAATCAAAGTAGTAAGGGCTTAGTGTAAGACCCGTAGAATTACTGTAGCAGAAATATGATTCTTGATATAGTAGTTAGCTTATGCTATTTGTTTTTATTGATTCTCTGTTTTATTGTCTGTTTTGACAGAATTTTTGCTGAGATTGTGCTTGCGCGTAGTTTAACGTTTGAAAAATGGACACAATGATTTTATAAGCTTTAAATGAGTTTAGAAACAATTTTTGTCTCGTCGAAATGTTGAAAATAATTTTCTAGTGGTTTTTGAGAAAACGGGCAAGATATACCCGCTGTTTGAAAATTTTACCGTTTCTGATTTCCGTCAAAATTTTAATGGAGACTTTATATATCGACTATGATGAGAATTTGATCTCATTATATTTTTATGAGCTAAGGAGCGAAAATTTATTCGGAATAAAATTTATTCAAAAGTTTGTGAATTGTTTTTATTAAAAGGTTTACGGTAGAATTTTTCTATTTCCGTAAAGTTTATCGGTACGCGAGATACGGCTCGTTTAAGAGCGAACGTGGGGACTGAGTGAGATGAGTTGGCAAGCTCACAAAATATCTAGATATTTATGTGAGTTTCTTTGTGACCAAGTTTGAATGAATGGCTAGGATTTAGTCTTGCAACTTTTTACTATTTGATCCAAGGGCTAGGATTAATTGTGAGAGATCTTTAAGAAGCAAAGTCATGAGACTCATTTCCTTCCTTTCCTCTCTCACATGAAACTCCCTCCCTCATTCTTACCATCCAAAATACTTTAAGTGTAGCAACATTGAAAATTTGTGAGAGATCTAGATGAAATTAAGAGAAAAACTTGGAGTCAAAGTTGATCCTTGTAACTTGGAGGTGCTTATGAGCTAAATCTTTTGGTAAGAAAAAGTATTCTCCCTCTTTACCTTAAGTGGCCGTGAGGCCTTGTTGTTGATTGGAAGATATTTTAAATTTTTCCTTGTTAGTAATAGCATATCCATGATAGTTGGTAATTATCCATGCTAATTAGAGATAGATTTAATGTGAGAATGCCTCAAGATTCATGAGTATTAGTAGCTAGAGTTCTTGAGAAAAATTCCAATTGATCAAGAACTTGGATCTTGGCTTTTCTTTTTGTGAAATTTAAATAGTTTTATGGCGTTTAGAAACTTGAATTTCATGATGGGTGGTTTATAATTGAAAAGGCCTAAAATAAATTTTGTGAGTTCATGAAGAATTATTGAGAAAATTTCTATGTTAGTGATCTAAGACTTAAATGACTTTCATGTGCAATTTAGTGATAATGGGTGCTATTTGTTTTAGGTGATGGTTTTGAAAATGAAATTTTCGGAACTTAGCTATGTTGTTTTGCTTTGGCCGTGGCATTTAGTGGCTTTGAGTCCATGATGTTTTCAAATTTTGAAGTCCTAATGGAAGGCATGAATCATGGTTTTAAAAGAATGATTAATGTAGTTTTGTTTGAAAATAAAATCTAATAACTTGTGATTTAAGTAAACAAGTTAATTAGTAATATTTTGAAAAGTTTTATAGCTTGATTCAAAATGGTTTTGGTGTATGAGATTGATCACTTTTGAGTTTGTTTTTGTGAAATTGCTAATTGTATAAGTATTTTGAATAAGTTAGATTTCTAGAAAAATGATTTTTGGTGTGATTTAGATTCTGGCCGAAAACCTTAAGGGTATTTTCGTCATTTTAAAATTGTTGTTGTGTCCTAGAAACCTAACTATTAAATCCGTCTTTTCAAGATGATGAATTTGGCGTATGGTTCGTCTCGATCCGATAAAGAATGAATGAGTTATGACCGTTTTAGTTTGTAACTATTTTATTACCGTTTTTGAAATTGAAGTATAGTAGTAGAAAAATAATAAAGATTATTTTTCTATGAAAAGAGAAAAATGTTTGGAAATCAATTTGTGAATTGGAATGAAAATTCTCATGTCGAGAGTTGTGTTTTAAAAAGGTTTTCGTTTCATAAAAGCATTTTGTTTTAAGTCGAACGAGAAAAGTTTTAGTTTCGAACTTGTTTAGTTTTAAAAGATTTTGGAACTTATGACTTAAGGCATAAGTTGTTTGAAAAGAGATTTTTTTTTGAAATGTTTTTAATAGTTGGTTTTATTTAATGACGCTTTTGAGATAAAATCTATTCTTTTAAGTGTTTGTATTTTCAAGAGCCGTTTTGAAAATGAGTCGAACCTAGTTTGTTGTGAGGGAACAACCATAGGTCTTGAATCCATTAGTAGCCGAGCTAGGATTATTTGAGTAACCAATTAGAATGTGGTATTAACTTAAAGAAGTTATATGTTTTAAAAGGTTAAGAGGATTAGCCGATTATGGGACTTCGTCGAGAGAGACGGATATTGCTTGCGTAGCGTAAGTTGATGTGTTGGAAGCTTGCCGAGGTAAGGGCACTTTCTAACGATTTCATATACCTCGAAATATCGAGTGCTTTTTATGTATGTGTAATTGTTGCTTAAATATGTGTATTTGCCTGATGTGATGCAATATGAATTATGAGCATGGTTGTTTTGTGATGTATTCTCGTGATGAGAACTTGTTTGAGAACATGTTATATTCTACACATGTTTGAGTGGTTGTTGTGAATTTCATATGATTGAATAATATGAAATGTTGATGCATGTACTTGATTGAATGTCTGGTTGTACATGATGTGTATTTGTTTACATATGATTGGAAATATATGTATGCTGTTGTGATTGAATACATATGATTGAGAATATATGTATGTTGTTGTGATTGAATACATATGATTGAGAATCTATATATGTTGTTGTGGTTGTGATTACATATGCTTGTATGATACGTAATTAGTTGCATGAGCATATATGAACGTGTATGTCAGATGGGACTGCATGGGGTATGTCAGATGGGACTGCCCGGGGTATGTCAGATGGAGACTACCCTGTATATGTTGAAATAGAATATATTATGCTCATGCATTCATAGTCGTGTATGTCAGATGGGACTGCACGGGGTGTGTCAGATGGGACCACCTAATCCTGCGGGATTTTATTGAGTCGGTGATTGTCAGATGGAGACCTCACCTGCCCTGCGGGGTTTAGTAGGGGATGGACCTACGACTCTCTGCGGAGAGGTTAAATTCCGGAATTCATGCATGTGACAGCCAGTGATTGGTGTCACGATCATGTAGAGTCTGCATTGATAGGCTAATTGTGCATTTGAATATTGTTGTGTGTGATTGATAGACTATTCGTATACTTAAATTCTATGATGTGTGATTCATATGATAAACTTGTATATGCTGCCTTGTATTGTATATCTTGCGCTGCGTATTTTTGGTTATGTTATTTTTAGATCGTGGCCCTCTACGAGCATTTTTAGGGATTTATTTGTACCGCGTGGAGAAGCGGCAAGGCTTGAAGCCGTCTGTGGGTCTTCGTCACCCAGTCATCTTCAGTTAGAGTTTAAAGATCAACTTAGGGGTAGTAGTTTAAGAGTCTCGTTTGCTCTTATTTATTGTCCGCTGTATTTATATTGAAATTGTATTACGATATTTATTTGGAATAAATGATGTCGCTATGTTTGTTTAGACATAACGTTTGGTTCTAATCTTAAACTTTTATTCGTGAAAACAATTTATAAAAGAGGCATCGCATTCCGATCGTTATTTTGAAAATGGTTTACTCTGGTTTAATTTAAGGACGATCGTAAACAGAAACTCGTCCATAAACAAAGAAAAATAAAACGAATATAAATTTTTTTTGTCCCGTCTCAACCATAAACAGAAACTCGTGTATCTTTCCCTGTCCTCTTAATTAGAATATGATTATTTTATATATGGTTATTTAATGTTTGGCTTTTGTGTTTTTTTAAATTAAAGAATTCATTTTTAATATTCGGTGTAGGGCCTCCAAATTGTCGGAATCGGCCCTGCTTGCATGCTTCGGAACATCCTTAAAGTACGTT
The DNA here is from genome assembly GCA_954870985.1 of Trifolium fragiferum. NCBI lineage: Eukaryota > Viridiplantae > Streptophyta > Magnoliopsida > Fabales > Fabaceae > Trifolium > Trifolium fragiferum. The sequence continues at coordinate 16,986,896 of OX940793.1, read as the reverse complement.
TCGTCTTTTTTTTCTTAGGGCTTTGAGTCTTTGACGGTTTGACACTCTTTGTATCAAAAATAAAAATAAGAAAACAAAAATAGTCAATAGCCCTCTTTAATTATTATGGCTTGATGATCGTTGACAAGAGCTACAATAGCCCTCCTCTCAACCTTTTTATTTTTTATTTGGGTTTAATACGTAAATAGTCCCTGCATTTTTTCAGAATTTTGTTTTTAGTCCATAAAGATTTTTATTGCACTTTTTGGTCCCTAAAAATTTTCTCTCACAACTTTTGATCTCTATTTTTAATCAAACTCTTGTATAATTTGACATTTTTGAATGATTTTTTGTTCTTATGTTTATAATATTATAAAAACATCTTTGATAAAAATTCAGAATTTTTTAATATAAGATGAATTATTTATAAATTTTTATGTCTAAAAAACTAGAAAATTCATATTTAATTCATCTCTTATTAAAAAAATTTAAAATTTTGCAAGAGAAATTCATATAATGTACTAAACATGACCGCATAAAAAATTTTAAAATTTCGAATGGTATACAAAAGTTGAATGAAAAATAGGGACCAAAAATCATGACAAGAAATATTTCAAAAATAAAAAAATGCAAAAAAACATATTTAGAAACTAAAAAAAAATATTTGAAAAATTATAAAGATCATTTACTTATTTAAGCCTTTTTATTTTATAGAAGAACATTCAATAAAAACGCCACGACATGCATAGCCACTCTTTCAGTAGTGTACTTCTCTTTTTCGCATGTCAATTGTTTCAATCGAATAGCCATTTTAAATATGTCAATTTGAGTTATTGAGATTCAAGCACACCTATAAGATAAATTCAAGTTTTGAGTCTAGTTCAATTTGACTCATAAAGACCAAAGTACTATTATACAATAGGGAATTTCTAATATGGACCACTTGCTCAAGTGGTCCATGGTGGACTAACCATATAACGAATACGAATTTTACAAAATCGATCGGTAGATTGAAAGTTTATATCATATAGATCATCCACAGAAAAAATTAGAAAAATTAAAAATCATTTGATATGTTTTTGGGACTCATTAAGATTTACAGTATTTAATAAACCGTTAATCTTTATGGATCTCAACAACATATCAAATGATTTTAAATTTTTCTAATTTTTTTTATGAATGATCTATATAATATAAACTTTCAATCTAACGGTGGATTTTGTAAAGTTCGTATTCGTTATAGTAGTATTGACCACTTGTCCACGGTGGACCACTTGATGAGGTGGTCCACCATAGCATTGGCCTTATACAATAACCACAACATCAATTCAACAACTCTCACCATTACAGTACACCACATCCTTATAAAATGTATCTCTAGTTCAAATGTCACAGTTTATCTAAAAAGAATGATGAGCTACAAACTCTACAGAAGCTATACATTACCCAAAAAAACAATAGCAGCTATATAACCTGTAACTCGTGCCAATTCATGCAATAACTGGATCTTCATTTCTTTTGAGTGGAGTATTGATGGCTGCTTTACCTCTTTACTTGTAAGGTTCATAGCTGCAGCTAATATAGATTGAAGTAAAGAGATAGAAACTTCAAATATTTAAATTGGTTAATGTCCCCAGCACATATCTAATAGCACTGCAAGATGTAAATTTTCACACATACGACAATTGAAGATTTAAGGGTTAATAGGTTGTTACCCCCCTGCTAAGTGGGCGTGTTTTGCGTTACCCCCCGCTAAAAATTCTTTGAAGATTGCCCCCTTGCAAAGTTTTTTTTTTTGGTTTTCCCCCTTGAGCGCACTTTTTACATCGGTTATTTTGTTCAACCGATTTAAAAAGTTATGTTTTTTAAATCGGTTATTTTGTTCAACCGATTTAAAAAGTTCAAATTTCTTGCATCCAAGAGAGGAAAAGGGGGGAAACCAAAAAAAAAAACTTTGCAAGGGGGCAATCTTCAAAAAAAATTTAGCAGGGGGGTAACGCAAAACACGCTCACTTAGCAGGGGGGTAAAGACCTATTAACCCAAGATTTAAACTAGAAACATTAAAAAATTATCAGTGTTTGAGCATGATTTAACTATAGATTCTAAATGCGGGGACCATTTTTTATAATGAGATTAACGCTATAGATTCCAGAGTCGCATCTTTTTAATAGTCAGAATATCACACTACTGGATATAAAGAGATATAAATGCAAATTCAAATTAACTAGGGAAGGGTCTTGATGTTCATCAACTTTACATGGTAATGAACAACTTGCCATGATTCTATACCTATTTTAAACCCTCTTAAAATAAATTATCTTCCCTTTTCTTTAACCAACTTTTATCAAGCAAACCATGATAGTGGAAAACATGGAGAAGTTAACACTGTAATAAGCAAAAACTAATTTCCTAACAAGTGCATAGAGTTAATCATGAGTCTCAATCAGTTACTGTATGTTGTATGTGCAAGGAGAAATAGTCATGGCCACACCAAATAGGAGAATTAGTCATAACATGCTAAATTACCAGAATAAAAACCAATTTGAGAAAACTATCCTGAACAAAGCAAGCAAAACTAATAAACTATTGATTGAGATTGAGATTCATAACTAAGAAAAGTCAATTATTAGAAAAGGAATTTCACCTTTGTAAACCAGGCTCAGCTCCTCACACCCTAACTGATATGTTGCAGATATGTTGCAGTGTGTCCCTTGCTTGAAGTTCCAAACTCAATATCTATGATTGTGCAAGAGAAATAGTAACAGTAGAAACATCAGATAAAACTAAAACACAACAAGTTTAATGGCTCTTGAATCAAAAGACAAAGAGACAAAATCATTTTTAACCATCACATGTGAAGTGCCCAATATTTTATCTATATGTTCTGAGTTTACATAAAATAATGCACACAAAAGGCATAGCATAGTTACAATTACAAGTTAACAATCCAAGTTTACATAAAATAATATCTTTTATCCACACAAAATTTGACATCCTACCAATTTCCCCATTCAGCAATGACCCTCATATTAGGCCTAATTTCAATTCCATATATATGGACTCATAGCACAAAATGCAACAAAAACCAAATTAAAAATTGCAATTTTGATAGCCAATTTTCAGTATAGTAAATTGCAATCTGAAACATATAAGCATAAATACTGACATAAAAAGCACATAACAATAAGCCTACTACAATCTGAAACATATAAGCTTAAGTATAGACATAAATATCATTCTTGTTAAAGGGCATAAAACAAAAAGCACATAAATCCTGAAACTTGGAATCTGAAACATTCATCATACTTTCGATATCAGTCAAATTCACTGTAAAACATAACTATACCCTAAATGTAGCAATCACCAACAAATTAACAATACACTTCACGAATTGAAACTTACCAAGTGAAAATGAACACATTAACTTGAAAATTTCAATCAATCTCCATCTTGAAATGGAACTCTAAACATAAGAGTGATCACTGTATTTACCTTTAAATTAAAACAAGAAAAGATGTGCATCTTCTTGAGTCTCCAAACCTCCAACCGCTCTAATCTTATCATCACTAATGAGCTCTGTTTACCCGTTTCAAGGAAAATTCATTCACATGTGTTCATGTACGTACTTGTCTCACTTTCTTAGTTCTTATATCCGCAAGGACACATGAAATAAAATTCAGGTAAACTTTACTCAAAATTATGAGCTATAATGAATAAAGCTATATTACTAAATCAGCGAACATTAAAAGGACTCATCGCCATAAAATGCTGCAGCATCGCCATTTTTCACAAATTGGCCATAAAGTCACAAATTGGCCATTTATAGTAGAGCTCAATCCACACTGAAAAAACAAAAGTTGGCTAAATTAGAGAACTTCACATGATCGATACATATTTTTCAAAATAATTATCGATATTGCAAATGGAACTTTGTGGACCACGATACGATGGAAGACAGAAACAAGTTGTTGTGATTCTTTACATTCAAATATGTGACTCTGAAAGAAAACACGATAAACTAACCTCGACATGGAAGAATATATCAATGAACATTAACTACCTCATAAGCCTTTTCATCTCCATTTGATGTATGCCTTTTAAAATATAAACAAAAAAAAATATGCCATCAGAATAGAAACAAAATTGGGATTGAAACCGCATCGTGAAAGTGATTCAGTCATGAAAATTAAAAGAATATATGCTTAAGCACACTCAAAATTCTAAGTGTTAATCAATGAATTACAAAAGTTTAACTTAACAATGCAATAGAGCATTTGAAGCTATTAAGGAAAACACCAATAGATATGCATATTTTACCATATGAAGTTTAAGAAAATAGCAACAGACCACAATGAATGAAATCAATGAATAAAATGTTACTTCAAAATCAAAGAAACCATAAGCCAATATACATTTGCAGATTTTATTTATCAAGTCAGCACATGAAATATATTATTCCAATCATTGGTTGAAATTGAAACCATTGACTTGTTCTTGGTTAAATTTTGGATATAAAATGGAAGTTATAAAGCTTTCATGTAGGCTTACTTTCCAAATTTTCGATAACATCAACCTCAAGTACCAAAGATATTAACTTGTAGAAACTTATATCACTCAACTTCCAAATCTAATAGACAAATCTCAAGTGCCAAATCTCTCGAATCCACCAACAAATCTAATAGACAAATATGCATGTAATATTCTATTGAAATTTTAACAACTTGTAGAAACTTATATCACTCAACTGCATGCTTAAAACAACAACTTATTGTACCTTATTCCTTTATGATCATTTGTAGAAAATGCACAGGAACTCTATTATACTTCAAAAGCTCATGGCTTAACTCCCTTTGCTGCTGCAACCATATTATCTGCAAAAAAAGCATTAGGTATATTGAAAATCAAGTTTTGCATTAGAAATTACAGCATAGTGATTCCCACAACTTCCTTCAAACATGTATATATATTGAAAATTGTGAAAAATGAAATTCAAATTGAAACAAAGAAACAATCATAATCAATTTATGCATATCAAACTAACCAAAGAAAAAATGATAATCTATCACATATCTTCATGAAAGTTGAAATTCATCAAAATTTCAATTTAACATATCTCAATAGACATAAGTTAATCTACAGTGTTAATTCTAAATGGCATGTTAACTCAACAACCACCAGGCCAATTGATAAATCTGTAACATACCATTAATCTCAACATGTTAATTTCAAGCCATTAAGCTACATCTTCTGAAAACAACTTAACAACTTATATGAAATAGCTTATGAAAACAACTTAACAACTTATATGAAAACACCTTACTTAGACCTAATTTCTCAAAGATATTGAACAAACAGACAAAAATAAGAATCAGAAATGCACAAAATTAGGATCTATTTCATACATAAACTTAATTTCTCAACCTTAATCAAACAAAATTAGGATCTATTTCATACTTTTTCAGGTCTAACAAGTTCAATCAAGTACAATACTAAGAAAATAAGAATGAATCAGAATAAAAAATGAACTCAAAATGCACATAATCTTACAAAATCACAGAGAGAAGTGACGAATGAACATTCAAATCGCAGAGAGAGAGAGCTCGGAATCAAACGGAAGAATCGTCGAGAGAAGATAGCTCAGAAACGCAGAGAGAAGAGAGCTGAGTCTCGACGGTGGCCATGGTGCTCGCAGAGAGAAGAGAGTTCGTGAGATTCTTGTGCGTGAATTGTTCGCGAATGATTTTAGGGTTTTTTGTTGGAGAGCGATTTTCTTTGTAAGTGTTGAGTTATTTTTATTTAATTTAACTTTTAAATTTTTATATTTATTAGATTAGATTAGATTTTTAGATATTAAAATTTTAATTAAAAATAAATAAATCCGCAGGTATTACCTGCGGATTTATCTGAAAGTTCCAGATCCACAGGAAATTATTCTTAATGAAAAAAATCGCAGGAAAATCCTTAGGAATACCTGCGGATTTTCCTGAAAACTTCAAATCTGCAAGTAATTCTTCTTAGTGACCAAATCCGCAGATAAATCCTTAGGAATACCTGCAGATTATTTTTCGCAGGAAAATCCGCAGGAAATAATCAAATTTCTAGCCGTGTTAGGAAAAGTGTCATTTAAGATTCGTTCCCTTCTAAGTACTTTTCATACAAATAGAGGAAGTATATGACCATTTTTATTGTAATAGAAGCATTTAGCAAAAGGATTACTAAAGATTTTGTTTGGGCTAAAATTTCTTTTAAGACTCATCCAAGCTTAATTAATGGAAAATTTCTTTTCCAGCCCCCTGTTTCTTTTATACCCCCCAAAAATCCCATTTTGACCCTGAAAAATGGCAAAAAATAGTGCAAATTGTAACGGTTTCTACGAACCGAAAAAACATGAAACTTCGGTTTTTAGAAACCACTCGCCTTTTCTATCGGTTTCTACGAACCGAAGTTTGTTTATATGTAGCAGAGTTGCAGAAGCCACCTCTTCATTTGTTATTCTTCATCAATACACTATCAAAAGGGGGATAAGAAGGAAATCCGTTTTTCACTCTATTTGAAGCGCAAAATCAACATTGCAACGTTAGCTAAGGATTGGGAAACGCATTGAAGCTCAATCTTAAGGTAATGTTCGGTTTAATTTTGTTTATTTTACTGTCATAGAGGTCTAGGATATCTAGGGATTCTGACACAGTTTCGCTCGGTTTCTACTAACCGAAGGTGTTTTCGGTTTCTGCGAACCGAAGAAATCTGGAAATTTGAATTTCCTGCGCAGCTCTCTGTTAATGGTTGGTCTAGCTTAGATAATTGAATTATCACATGTTATACCTTATAGAATTGACACATTAGAATTGAATTAGGTATATTAGATGTGAAAAACACTTCGATTTTAAATTTGGCTGATTATATGTTATTTTGCTTTTTTTAATAGGTAGCTATGTCGAACGAAAGCGAACCGCATCGGTGTGTGGTGCTAGGCATTGAAGCACCAGGCATTGTTGAGATGAATCCTAGTAGTTTGAAGCCGCCGGTCATACAGATCGACAGAGCTGCACATTTCGTCACGGACAAAACAACTTCCGACCGTGATGAGATGATTGAATGGGCACGAAGCGTCGCGGCAAAGTTAAATTTTGCGATCATCATTGGCAAGTCTGATTATGATGGTGGTAAAAGAAAGCAGTTTTTCAGGTTGGAATGCGAAAGGGGAGGAACTTACGTGTCGCAAGCAAAGAAGTTAAAAACGGACAAAACCGGGATGAGAAAATGTCAATGTCCGTTTCGAATCCGAGGTTATTTTCATGCCGATTAAAAAGTGCATCTATCTGTTGTGAATGGCATGCATAACCACGAGTTAGTCAAAGGCTTAGAAGGTCATTTGGTTGTGGGAAGATTGAAACGGGAAGAGAAGGAAGCTATGGATGAGATGACGAGAAATTTGGTCGCGCTTAGGACATTCTTTCAACTTTAAAGGATAGAGATCCAAGCAACAAGACAAATCAAAAGCAAGTTTACAATGCTCGCTATCGGTACAATGTTGCATTGAGGGCGTCAATGACGGAAATGCAACACCTCTTCAAAAAACTTGCAGAAAACAACTATTATTTCAAGTCTCGATCGATTGATGTTGATGGATCACCCGTGGTTCAGGATGTTTTCTTTGCACATCCTAGGTCTGTGAGTCTCTTTAATTCATTTTCTACTGTGTTAGTTATGGACTCGACATACAAAACCAACAAATATAAAATGCCGTTGTTTGAGATTGTTGGTTTCACATCTACGGAAAGGACCTTTAATGTTGGTTTTGCGTGGATGAGTAATGAAAAAGAAGACAACTTCCGATGGGTTCTAGAGCAATGTCGTAGTCTTTTAAAAAGTGACGACATTTTGCCTAAGGTAATTCTTACCGACAGAGATGTGGCATTAATGAATGCCGTTCCTGAAGTTTTTCCATCATCCGTAGCTATGGTTTGTCGGTGGCATGTGGAAAAAAATGTTTCTAGCTATGGTGTAGGACAAAACAATGCGTGCCTATAAGGATTTGTTGGACTCGCCTAATGTCGAATGTTATGGAGATGCTGTGATGGGGTTTAGGAAGCTGTGTGAGAAGTGGCCTAAATTTGTTGCATATGTGGAGCAGACTGTTTTAGACACCGACAAAGATAAGCTTGTCCGTTGTTGGGTAGACCAGTTTATGCACATGGGAAATTATACCACCAACAGAGTTGAATCGGCGCACGGTGTCTTGAAGAATTACTTGACGGATGGTAACAGTGATTTGGTTAAGGGTTGGGAAGCAATAAATAAGATGTTGATTAATCAATTTGCGGAGGTCCAAACACAGTTTAGTCAAAGTATGTCTGTTGCGGAACACAGATACGAGGAGAATGATCTTTACTCGTTTTTGTTTTACAAAATTTCAAGGACCGCAATGGATCATATTTACACCAAAGCAAAAAGAGTCGAAGAAGTCGGGATGGATAGCAAGAAGTGTGGCTGTGTTATTAGAAAAACCTTTGGTTTGCCATGTGCTTGTTTGATTGCTAAGAAGATTCAACACAAGCGGGCGCTTCGACTCGATGAGATTTATATTCATTGGAAGAGGCTTTGTTTTGAGGCTGATGTGCGAGCTGACGAAGTTGCTGATGATTATGCGTGTTTGGCAGAGTGGCACGCTATTCAGGTTTGTATGAATTTAAATTAATTTCGATGATTTAATTTGCCTTGTTGCGTTAAGTTTATTTTAAATTACGTTAAAGCAATTTTCAATGATTAAAGATGCTTTGTTATGTTAATTTTGATTTACCGATTGTTATTTCTATTACGATTTTATGATTGTTAATTTTCATTTACAATTCCGGTTATGTTGTATTGATTATTGAATTTTTTTTTTGTTGTTTTCAGGAACGGTTGAAAAGATCGGATGTCACCGTAAAAAAAGAAATTCGAAATCAATTTCGTCTAATTGCGTTCCCGGAAACAACCAACTTGAAAGCGCCTCTTGAACCTGCCAAAGCAAAAGGTGCAAAAAAGAAGAAAGGCGTTCATGGTTCTCAAGCAAAGACAAATGCATCGACAAGTCGGGAAATTTCTCGTTGGGAACACGTTGATAGACAAGTTGCCGATACACAGTGTTCTCAATCAAAGCCGTCATCTTCAAAGAAAAAGGTGTCTACTTCACAAGGACAGCCGTGCGAGTCACAAGGAATTAATTTGACTCCAACTCCTATTTTATATGCACCTCTTCCTCCAAATCCACTTCTTGAGCATATGTCGAAGTTTATGCATCCTTTCATTGAAGATATAAGAGACACAAATGCTGACGGATATTGTGGGTATCGTGCGATATCTTTGTTTCAAAACAATACCGAAGAGGATTTTGAGCTAGTGAGACTTCACATGATGAGGGAGCTTAGCTTGCACAGGGAGTTGTATTTGAGTCTGTTTGGTGGTCCGGATCAGCTGGCATATATTGAAAATGCACTTGTGTCGCCTAAGAGAAGGTCTAGGCATGCTATTTTATCACAAGATAAGTGGTTTAGTTTCCCTGACATGGGATTTGTTGTTGCTAGTTGCTATGGAAAAGTTGTGGTTCAATTGTCAAAACTTGATAGAAGCGGAGCATCTAAGACTTGTTTTCCATTGCGTGGCCATCCATCACATGTTGGTTCGAAGATTATTTGCATTAGGGCAATACCGAATCACTTTATGTTGGTCACTTTGAAGGACGGATCTCCGTTACCTCCCACAGCTCTTGGATGGAGGCAACAATGTAAACCGGAAGCTGTTGAATGGGAGACACTTTTTGCGGATAGACAAATTCAATTCAAACAATTGTTGGAAATTGAAAGAAGCGAGTCACTTGTGGTACACCAAGGGGTCGGAAGTAATGTAGAGGATCCGATCGAAATCTAGGCGCATTATTTTGGTATTAGGCTCATTATGTGGTATTAGGCGCATTATTTTGGTATTAGGCGCATTCTTTTTGTATTAGGCGCATTATTTTGGTATGTTGCGTTATGCGCATTGTTTTTTTGTTATGCGCATTATGTAGTAAAAATTACGATATGATATGGCATTGCGTTTCGATGTAATTTATAATATGACAATGTAAACTTGATGAAAATTATAATGTGAATGTTATCGATTGAGTTATGTTTGAAACTGTTTGCTTATGTATGAAAAAAAACAGGTTAAGACCTCAAATATTGATTTGAGGTGGTTCTGATATAACACATGCTCTCTGTTAATCTTTCAGGATCTATCGGTTTTTGTAAACCGAAAATGACTTCGGTTTCTGCGAACCGATAAATGTGCGAATTTCAAATTTTGAACTTCAAATCTCGTTGGGGGCATAAAAGAGGTTGGGGGGGGGGGGGGGGGGGGGAAGATGACTAGTAAAGCCAAAATTATACGGAAACTTTCAACTGTTCAAAATGCACCGACACTTTGCATGGTTTGAAACGCACCGACACTTTGAACGGTTACGATTTTGCCGACACTTTGAACGATTCAAAATGCACCGACACTTTGACAGGTTGTCAAACTCGAATATAAATTGCTGTATCGCACTTTCGACGGTCTTGATTTTGCCAACAATATGAATGGTTAGGATTACTTCCATATCTACTATAAATAAGTGTGTCACCATCGAACCTTAAGTGTGTCACCATCGAACCTGAAGTTAGCAATTTATTTTAAATATGTCTCAAAATTCTTTTCCCGAGTGGAAAGAGTTGAAAGATGGTGACGATGTGGTGTCTATGTTCAGCGTCTGCTTAATTGATCCGAAATATCCATGTTTGTATGCTACTTTGATAGTTGAGTAATGATGAAGGAGTTGTAAGCTAGTATTTTAAATTGCCGTCTTTTTAATTCTGTTGTTTTTATGATATTATGCAATTGTCGTATTTTAACTTACGTTGTTATGAACTTTAATTTCCATGTTTTCGCTTGTAATCTGTTTGCAAAATAATAAAAGTAGTACGTTTTTATGTGTGTATGTTTCGTTGTAAATTTTACGTTTTTTTTTTTTTTTACTGTTTCCAACTAACACATTTATACCAATTTAATATCTACAACAACCGCTTTTAATTTGCACCAACCGCTTTTAATTTGCACCAACCGCATTTAACGCACAACCACCGTTATTAATTTGCATTAACCTTCTATAAATATTGGCATTGACTCAAGAAACAAAGACATAAAAAAAATGGATGTTTGATGCACTCAACGAATGCGAACTCACCTTTCAGCAGTTTACTTCAACAACGGTAGTCCGAAGTTGTTTCGAATTAACGATGATGAAACATTCAATGATCTCAAACAGCAGCTGAATCAAATTGTTGCGGACGACAACGACAACAGAACTGTCACTGCTATCACGTTTCGAAAGCCTTCAATTGATTCCAACGGACGAGTAAGTTTCACCAAAATGAAAATTGAAAACAACGACGACGTTGACACAATGCTTTCAATTTTCAAGCAGTATCAGCGAAAGAATCCTATCGAGTTAGATGTGACACTGAAGAGATCCGTTGAAACCATCCTTGAATGTTTAGTTCGACCGGAAGATCGAAACTATGGTCAAAATTAAGGATCCGTTGAACCCGTCGTTGGATTTTCGTAATCGTTTTTCAGTTTATTTCCATTAATAATGATGTTCGTAATCGTTGTTTAGTAGTTCGTAATTGTTGTTTAGTAGTTCGTAATTGTTGTTTGGTTTATTTCCATTAAAAAAGATCCGTTGTGTAGTTGTAATCGTTGTTAACGTTGATTGAAATAAAAATTACGTTTTTAATTTATGTCTTCCAGTATTTCGGTTTCTATAAACCATTTGGATATACATATACTTTAATTTCGGTTCGTATAAACCGAAATAACTTCGGTTTATAGAAACCGAAATGCACTTTAGCAGGTTACAGACCTGCTTCCAGTTTTGTTTATGAATTACCACCTCATAGGCGAGGTCAAAACCTGTTTTTTGTCGTTAAAAAACTTACAATAAATTCAATCAAACCACAAACCACAATAAATTCAAATAAAACTTATCAACAAACTCAATCAAACCACAAACTCAAATAAAACACAAAACGATACGATTAATTAAAAATATATTGTTAATACATCACAATACGCAAAGTCTCCGATACGTTAAAAAACAAACAACATATTGTCTTATACAAACAACATTAGCTTAAAGTGCCCCGTCTCAAGTGCCCCGTCTTTCAAATCGTCTCCCCCGCCTTAATCGTCGACATGTTATACACAGGTTCAGCATCCTAAGGACTCGCTGCACCGTATGCCTAATGGGAGATCCCTCCCGCGCCTCACCGGCGCCAAGTGCCCTTTCAAGCTCACAATGCACATCTCTGCATACCTCCAATGCATTAGGATCACGCCTTGCTTCCTGCGCCTCCATCACAACCTCTAAGTTAGGTGGCCTCGGTGGTAGTTGAGGTGCTTCAACGGGCCGCATAATTGGATGTGAGACATTGTAAAACCATCTCATATATCCCGGTTCGTGCTTCCATGCACTAACCACAGGACGACCCCTCATTTCTTCATCAATCATTCTCAATTCCAGCTCTTCCATCCACACTCGATCTATCTCGTACAAGTTCATGCCCGGCGTCGTAGACGTATTCGGGTGTCTTGGAATGCCCTGTACATATTTAAACTGTCTCAGCACCCGTTCAGGCAAATGTTTGGCTCTCAATTAACCATCCCTTAACCATCCTGAAAACCAACATGCATCTATCAATGGGCGCAAGTGCCGACGGTGGTCATACGGACTGAAAACGCAGTCCGTAACTTGGATGTTATCCAAACGTTGCCTATATGCAGCACCATCCTTATGACCTTGGTCTGGATTAAATCTTCCGGCCCAACCGATCTGCTCCTCATAATTCTCTGAATGACCCCACACACTAAGCCTTGGAAAATGTACAATTACCCATGCCTGAAATAATGACGAAATAATTTGGTTATAGGCAAAAAAAATAATATACTATAAGTTAAATTATATCAAAAAATGAAAACGCACGTAAATTTTTACCTGAAGAAATGACATGTAGCCAGCCAACTGAGTCACGCTTGCATCGGATGCATCATCCAAATAATGTTGCAGATGAACAAGAGCAGCATCACCCCAATTCCATTGATTGATAGTTGACAAGTCCTGAAAGAACTGCAAGTAAACAACGTCCACGTAGTACGATGTTTTGTTGCTGAAAATGGTACAACAAACCAAATGGAGCAAAAATGCTCGTATAACCCTCTCTCTGTACAGCCTAACCTCATGCATAGGCTTTCCTTCAGCCACCGTTTTTTCAGCATAACCCCAATTGTCTATGAAAACATATTCCACAAATGTATGCCTCAAATGTGGGCCGCCAAGCTTAGCAAACAGTTCCATCACCAACTCTTTCTCAACTCCTAGAAACTAACTAACCATGTCAGCCCCTTCATCCCTTGTCATCTTCCTATGGTTCAAAAACTTGCCTTCAATTGGAAGATGCAACAGACACTGGACGTCGTCCAATGTGATGCCTAGTTCACCTATAGGAAGGTGGAAGGTACTCGTCTCCGGATGCCATCTCTCAGCAAAAGACCAGAGAAGCCCATAGTCAAGGACACTATAATTAGTCTTGGTTAGCGATCTTAAACCACCAGCATCAATTAGATCCCAAAACCACCTCTGATCCTCATCCGGTTTTTGGATATCTATCACCTTCTTCCCACTTGCAACGCAACGCAATTTTCTTATTAACACCTGATACAATTTAAACAAAATAAAAGATTAATAAGTATTACATTCGACATACTTAGTAAATTAATAAATTAAACTTCGTATTTTTATCTTACTTCATGGTTCTGAGAATCTGCCTCCCATATCTGAATTGACCTATGCTTATGGTATTCTGATAATAACGACAAATCGTGCGGTCCTCCTCCATCAACAACTTCTTCTTCAGCTTCTGCCTCTTGTGGTTGTTCTTGCGGCGGTGCTTGGTCTTCGGCTTCCGCATACTCGGCATCATCGTTTATGTATTGATTTGCATCAAAATCAGGTTGGCCACCAGGCGCATCAACTTGTGCTTAGCCTAAACGTGACCGTGACCGTGAACGTGCACGCGAACGAGAACCACCCGAACCACCGGCTTCATTATCATTTGTTCCTTGATATACAGGCTGTCCATGCTTACCACGACCTCTTTTCCGTGCAACAGGACCACCCTTTGATCGAGCAGAAGCGTGTGCTTTACTATCTCTACCGTGCCTACCTCTAGCAACATCATCTCCTTCCATACCCTATACATAACAAAAAAAATTCAAACTCAATATACGAAACTTGTAATCTATGAAAAATTCAAACTTATAATTCAACCAAACATTTAATCGTAACACAAATGATTCACTTAGACATTTTTTTTTTCACTTAGACATTTTGTCAAACACCTAGCATGCAAGATAATTGGAAACAACATCAAATTCAATTCAAACCTAATACTCTACATGCAATCATGTTAACATGTTCTAATTATTCAAACCTAACAATTAATCAACAACAAACAACAATGCAACCAAAGAATTCAACAATTCAAAGACAAAACTATAAATATGAAGAAATAAAAAAATTTAGAGTAATGAATTTTCAAGACAAGCACAATGAATGATCAAAAAAGATTGGAACTTACTTGATTAAGTGTGTTTGGGAGTTGGATGTTGCAGTTCTTCAAAAATCGCCCAAGAGGTCTTGAGGAGTAGGGTTTTGATGTTTTTGTGTTTTAAAAACGTAACTGACAGAATAACACAACTTCTGCCTCTATATAAGAATATTTCGGTTCGTATAAACCGATACAACAACGGTTTCTAAAAACCGAAGTTTCTCGTTTTCTCGCGTTTTATCGGTTCGTAAAAACTGATGGATTGCGCAGGGGTAATTACGTAAGTAAGGGGGGCATAAAAGAAATATGGGGGGCTGGAAAAGAAATTTTCTAATTAATGAGATGTGTGGAAACAATTAGACCATTAACAATCAGGGTATTATATTTTATCTATTAAACTACTTGAAAAAAATAAACTATTTGAATAAATATGTTGTTGTGTGATTGAATATGAGAATGGATCCTTTCAATTTATTTTCCCTCAATTTTCACATCTCAACCATCAATCAATTTTTCCTCATTTCTTTTCAATTTAAATATTACTTTATATTTATAATTCAATGGTTTAAAACCCCACTTTATTTCCTCGATTTTTTTTTCAAATTGAGAGGATCCTTTCTCGATTAAACCATTAGCATCTGTTGTGACTTGAATACAAAAGTTGTAGAGACCGCCATGTATTAGTAATAATTTAACGAGTACAAAAGATTCCTAGTTTTTCATCAAAAAATAAAAAAGATTCCTAGTTTCATTTAATTACAATTTAAGTTAATTATAATTTACGGAGACTTGAATATAAAATTCTTGACCGTCATGTGTTAATTATATTAGCATTTAATTACAATTTCATTGAAACTTCTAACTATATATACCACGTGACAAAAAAAATTCATTGCATATGATATTTTTTTCTTGTAATAGTTACAAAAAAGATTCCTAGTTTCTGTATGAACAAAAAGATTCCTAGTTTTTCATCAAAAACAATTTAAGTTAATTATAATTTATGGTGACTTGAATATAAAAGTCTTGACCGCCATGTGTTTGTAATAGTTTCATTTAATTACAATTTCATGGAGACTGCAAACCGTGTATACACCATGTGACAAAAAATTTCAACTTAATATGATTTTTTTTTTCTTTCTTTCTTGTATTAGTTACGATTTAAGTTAATTATAGTTTATGGAGACGTGAATATAATAAAAGTCTCGACCGCCATGTATTCCTAATAGTTTCATTTAATTACAATTTCATGGAGACTTCAAACTGTATACACCATGTGACAAAACATTTCCACTGAATATGATTTTTCTTTTTCTTGTATTAGTTACAATTTAAGTTAATAATAGTTTATGGAGACTTGAAATTTACTCATAGGAATAATTAGCAAAATATTTGGATTGAAAACGATTCTACGGCTGCACTTCGCACATTTTCTAATAGTATTGTGGTGCCTTGGGATATAAGGAATTGTTGGAGTTACTGTCTATATCTCGGCCTTCACATAGTCACCTCTCATATTTATCTAAGGTATTGCTGGAATAATTGGTGGGATTCAATTCTGCCTTTCATTAGAGATGACTTTTTACGAGATAGACTAGGAATGTCTTGTTTTCAGAATCGCTAGTTTGTTGTCTTTGTTTTTCATTTCAATGTTTATTTTAGGGTACGATTTAATCCCTCCTTTTTAATAAATTTTTAGTTTAAAGATGCCAACATAGTTGAGATCAAGGTTTTAAATTGCGGTTGTGGTCGTCGATGCGGTTGCGAGTGTTGCGATTGCGGCTATTGCGGTCGCTGCAATGTAATTGCGGCCGTTGCGGCGTGAAATAATTTTCTATCCGCACAAATACACATTTTCTTACGCTAACATTGTATCAAAATTAATCTAGTTTATCTTACTAGTAAATATAAAAATAAGCTAATATGAATATTTATATAAAAATAAATTATAAATCTAAAAGACATAAAAGAAAAATGAAGGTATACTTTCTGAAATTTTACAGTAAAATTCTTCGAAAAGTTATTTTTTCTTCTCTTTTCTAAAATTGATTTGAGATTCTCTATTTTTTTTAAAGTCATTTTTCTGATGCGGTCTGTTGCGGAAAAACAGCGTTGCGTTGCGGTTTCGTTGCGGCGTTGCGTGTGATTTACAGTCACACCGCAATTGCAGTCTGATGCGGTTGCGCTGCGTTCCGCATCCGCAATATTGCGGCCCCATCAGGTGATGCGGTCTGCAATTTAAAACCTTGGTTGAGATGTTTAATCAATCCTTAATGTTTAGATGGTCTCGCCTTATTAAAAAAAAGTTAATTATAATTTATGGAGACTTAAATACAAAAGTCTCTACCGCCATGTGTTCCTAATAGTTTCATTTAATTACAATTTCATGTAGACTTCAAACTATATACCATGTGACAAAAAATTTCCACCGCATATATGATATTTCATTGAGACTCAAAACTAAGTCAATTAGGTTGTTTTGAAAGAAAGTAACCATTAATGTGTGAAAAAAATATTTAGGAACTAAAAATAAAATTTTGAAAAACTATAGGGACTATTTACTTATTTAACCCTTAATTAAATAGTGAATACTATGATTTCTTGCGGTATTAATTTAAGTTTTTTTGTTTTTTAAATTAACTTTATTTTTTTGGTACATGTTTTTTAGTTTAACTTATCGAGTCTTAAGACTTACTAGTCAATTAGGTTTTTTGTCATGCGATAATATTACTTCCATCCTTAAATATAAGATTTAATTGAAAAAATTACGAAGATTAAAAAAATAAAATGTGATATTAAATTTGTTGACAATTAATATTGTTTTCACAAATTTTTTTTTAAAATAGAGAATGAACTAATTACTTTTCAAGAATATATTACATATTTTAAAAAACAATGCACTTTAGTTAGGAGTATATTGGTAACAAAAGCCTTAATATCTTAGAAAATTTGAAAGGAGTTTTATAAAAAGAACAAAGAAAAAATAGAAGAGACTTTTATTTAGTTACAATTTCATGGAAACTTCAAACTATATATCATGTGAAGAAAAAAAATCATCCCGACTCCCGAGTTCAATTTGTTTAACCTTAGTGAAAAGTTCAACTTTGCTCGTTAGATTTAGTTCGTTTTTAGCTCGAAATTCAACTCTATAGGTCGACACAAATTTTTTCTAACTCGAACTCGGCTTCATTTAAGTTCACAAACAATTTGGTTCGACTTCTTAAAAATTACAACAATGTACATGACATTGTCTATTAATTTCATGTGGTTCAATTTTATTCTTTATAAAGTGTTTGTCTAGTTTTTTTTTAAGTATTATATATGTATAATCAATTTTCTAAATGTACAAAATCAATTATATAAATATAAATGTATACTTGAACTCCAGAGTAAATTGTTTGATTCCCACGAAAAGCAAAATCTCTATGAAAGAGAGGAGTAGAGAAGATCAATGAGATAAAGTATCAGACGATGGACCTGGACTGTTACATGTAAAATCAAATTTATAAATTTAAAAATACTTTTGATATATTATTGAGAACAATGAAAATGTGCGTTCATACAACATTTTTCTGTTTTTTTTCCTTGTTATTAGGGTCATTGTGTGCGCCCATGTTATTGTTTCCTTTGGCCCCATACATACATAGTAGTCCTTTTAACTATGTTGTGCTTTTAATAATATTTGTTTGCCGTTAAGGGTGTGTTTGGTTCGAAGTAAATGGAGGAGAGGGGAGGGGAGGTGAGGGAATATTTGTAATTAAGTGTGTTTGGTTCAATTTATAGGAGGGGAGGGGAGGGGAGGTGAGAGGAGGGGAGCAAAATCCCTCAAAACCTCAATTTTTGCTTTCCCCCAAATTGGGGGGATTTGGAGGGGAGGGGAGGGAAGGAGAGTTATGATATTATAATTTTAATTATATTGACATAATTGTCCTCATAATTATTTTAAAATGTCGAAACCATCCTTTATTTTTTGGATTCCTAACCTTTTTTTTTTGTATTCAAATCATTTTGATACCTATAACAAAAAAAAATAATTATTTTTTTACCTATACTACTTTTTTGTTACGTCTACTATTTCTTTGTGCTACATCTTTTCTACCTACATCTTTTCTAACTATCATTTTCCTAACTATCAATTTCTTACCTACATCTTTTCTATTTATTTTTTTTGTAGTGCATTATATATAAATATATAGTTTTATAAATATTCTCGTATTCTATCAAATTATTTTAGAAGTGCTCTAATATATTTTATCACCAATTTTTTGTTAAAAGTTTTGTGTCTTATACTCTTATTATTTATTTATATCGAGTTTTTTGTTATTTAGTTTTTATGTTTTTTTTTCTTTGACCAATTGAATTTTATGTTGAATTGTTTATGAATTATAATTTTTTTCATTTTATGGTATGAATTATAGTTTTTTTTATACTAAATATGAAATATAGTTTTAAAATCATAAACTATGATAAATTAAAAGGATAAAATAGTAAATTAATTTTAGAATCCCTCCCCTCCCCCTCTGAACCAAACATATATCCGGTTAAAATCCATCACCTCCCCTCCCCTTCTCTATTTTGAACCAAACACATAAAGAATTAAGATTCCTCCCCTCCTCTTCTCTTCCCTCCCCTCCATTAAAATCCCTCCCCTCCCATCCCATCCGTTGAACCAAACAGACCCTAAAAAAAAAAAAACAACATTTTTCTGTATTTAAAGGGTGGTCATCATCATCATTTCGTATACTCCAACAGGCTAGCAACTCATTAATATCCCCCCAAAAAAAAAAAGTTGAGTTACATCCCCCATGATGCCATCAAAATCAGAAAACAATGAGTTGTTTCAGAAAATCGTGACATTGCTAATATCTGTCGACCGTGATTATATTCAATCATATAGTATTGCTGTGGTTCCAGAAGGTCTTAAGAAACCGAACCATGATGTTTACATGCCAAGGAAGGTATCCATTGGACCACGATTCAACAATAGCAGAGATGAACTGCTGCTGATGGAAGAGGTCAAATTAAGGTGCATGTTGTCTCTTCTTCATCGAGGAAAAGATACAGCAGATATAAGCTTTAATAAATGCAACTCAGCTGTTTTGAAATTAGATAAAGATGTTCGTGCAAGCTACGTGGTAGAAACTGAACTCACAGAAGCCGAACTCACAAAAATCATGTTATTGGATGGATGTTTTCTATTAGAGCTTCTCATAACAAAGGGATTAGATCGTGAACTTCCGAGCCGTTATCCTGGTCCCGCAGCTGAAGTGCTAAAAGATGAGGATGTTTTGTCTGATCTAATGTTATTTGAGAACCAGATCCCCATTCTGGTCCTTCATAAGTTGGCTCAAACACTTTTTCTAGAAGTGTTCGAGCCAGATGTGGAGGAGCGCGAAAGAGAGGAGGATGAGAAGATGAAGAGGGAGCGGAGGGCCGAGAAAATTAACAATCTTGCCCTGTCTGTCTTAGGATACTCTTCTCTAGAGGAACCAAGTTTCGAATGCCCTCACTTTCTTGATCTTGTCCACTTCTTCATAAACCCAACATTTGAGACAGGAGCGGACAG
This sequence comes from Trifolium fragiferum, assembly GCA_954870985.1. Taxonomy (NCBI): domain Eukaryota; kingdom Viridiplantae; phylum Streptophyta; class Magnoliopsida; order Fabales; family Fabaceae; genus Trifolium; species Trifolium fragiferum. Next base: position 16,966,687 of record OX940793.1, on the reverse strand, counting down.
TGGTGATAATCATAAGATTCCCATATCGGGGCAAATTTACCATGAGAAACTAAACCTTAAGAGATGTGCTTTGAGGCTCAGAGCTGCTGGGGTAAATATCCAAGTTATTGGAGATGAAAATAAAAGGATTTCAAGGCTCATAAGGCTTTGGAATCTCATAGTGAAAACAACTAAACAAGTGGATATGGCAGAAGAGGAAATGAAAGGTTTGGACTTTGAATTTAAGTTTAACAATGGGAAACTTGAAATTGCAAAGTTACATATCACAAAAACAACAAAAGCAAAGTGGCGCAATGTCATTGCGTGGGAGCATCATAAATCTAACGACAAAAGTACCCGAGGTAAATTTACTTTGTCTGCGTTGATTTTTGATGGGTTGATTTGTTGTGATGCTGATCTGAAGTTTCTTAAGAAGAAGAAAATCATTGTGGATCATATGAATATGAGTAATGAGGAGTTGAAGGAGTATTTTCGAACTATGTCGTTAGGAGTTGATCCTGGAGTTGTCGATTCTACTTACGTTACAATGGTTGATGAGTTGAACAATTACTCCGTATCTACGGCGTTTTCTATCTTCTTGGGATTTTTCAAGTTATTATGCCATCTGCTCATGATTCGTCTAGAATGGCTTGTCAAATTTTTGAAACGTAATTACAACTTTGTTGCTGTGTGCGTTTTAATAATTGGTTATGTGAGAGTTTTTCGTTCAGATATAGTACCTCTGATCAAATATATAAGTAAAAGTTGGTTCCATAAAAATTTATGTGGTTGATTTAGAAGTTAGATCAAATATATCAACTTTTTATTCACTCAACTTTCTCTTATGTATAGGACGGGAAGAGTGACCTATTATTTAAATAAGTCCCGTCCATTTTATGGATTTCTTATTTTTTGTATGCTCTTGTTTATTGATTTTATGGGACAGCCCTGTGTGTTTGTTTACCTAATTTAAAATGTAAGTTATTTGATTTTTCTTCATTTGATGGTTTAATAATCACAATATTCTATTCGTCTCAAAATATAAGAAAAAAAAACTCAATTTTCATGTTCCAAGTTATAATTAAATAAAACAAACATTTATCTTTTGTAATCCTGCTAGTTTCTTCTTTCTTGATAAGCTTCTTACTATACCTTAATTGTTGGTAAAGAACTCAACCTAACTCCAACAATAGAGAGAATTAGCTACGCATGATTGCTTTACAATAAATAGTAAAAAAATATAGAAAGTTTGATGAAGATGAAAGATTAAATTTCTCTTCCCTTGGTCACTCTCCATCTCTCCCCTATTTTTTCTTTGTTTTTGGTCTTTTGATGTTGAGAAAAAATGAAGTGGTTCCAAAAAATTATGTTTTGAGAGCTTTATATAGTGTCCGGGGGGTCTGACACAGTCACTCGGCAACGAAAGCTTTCTTCACCCTGAAGTTTCAACCAGTTCAATTAAACCGTCTTGAAATCAGCTAATTTGCTGAGCAAACTTGACTTACATCGTTTAGCCACTGTGACAACATTAATTTGGTCCTTTAAAAAAGATGAAGTAGAAATGAAAAAATTGATGAAGATGATGAAGTTATTCCCAAAATTATGAGTTTTATTTAATTTTAATGTGAAAAAAAATTATTTTATACTATCAATTTAGTCTCTGACCAAATCATATGCTCATTTGTCCCATAAATATATCGGATCTGGATCCTCTCCAGCACTTCCTCTCAAGGTTTTAAATATCGGTCGCGGTCACGGTTGCGGTCGCGTTAAGGTTTTCGCGATTTCGACCGTTGCGGATACTGTATCGCAAATTACGGTCGTCGCGGTGTGAATTTATCACAACTTTGCACAAATAGTATTAAAATTATTTATATTTTCATATAATATATAATAAACTAATAGTTAATTATTTGAGTTAAAATAAACAAATAAAAGCCAAAAATAAATAACACAAGCAATTACTCTCCACTCACTGAGTCACTCTTTCTCATTCTGTTTCTAGTTTCTTCTAGCATGCAAGGCAACACAACACAGTTCCACAGTCCTAAAACCAACACAGCTCCATGGTCTCACTGAGCCACTATGTTTCTAGTTTCTTCTTTCCATTTCTTTTTCCTCATCAACAACCAACATGGAACACACACTTCTCAAGTTTTCCTCTGTAAAATCTTATCTCTCTTACACACGACACAACACAAACACAACACCCAAACTAAAAGAGGGAGAGTCAAATGGAGAAGGAGAACTAGATCTGCATAATAAAGGAGGAAGCAAGTAATGAAATTGTATTTAGAATTGACTATTGAGATTCCTTCTCTACTTTATGAATTCTATTCTGTTTTTTTGCGGCCGTAACGGCCATTTCACGGCTGTAACGGCGTTTCGCGGCCATAACGGCGTGTTGATGCGGCCGTAACGGCGTTTTGTTTGTGATTTTCTTTCTCACCGTTAAAACAGGGGAAAACGGTAACGACCACCTGAGATACCGTTTTGTAACGGCCGAAATCACGGTACAGGGGCGTTTTTTAAAACCTTGCTTCCTCTCATGTTTTCCTCCTGCTCTCATCTCAGCCACTCAATCATCTCTTTCTCTCTCCTCTGCACTATACTTTTTTTCTTTTGTTGATCAACAACCCTTGGATTAGAAAAAGGAGAGAGGGCTGGACATAAAGTGTTGGAGAGGATCCAATTTCAAATATATCAACTCAGCGTGCCGTATCTCTAAAAAATGCACAACAACTTTATTGAAAACTTAACCATTATAAAGTTTATTGAAAACTCAACTTTATTTTTAATGTCAAAGGCCAAAATGACTAACAAATTGTTATAAAGTTCAGGGCTATTTTATATTTTTCCTCATTCAGAAATCAATTTAATGACGAACTGCAGAGTTAGAGACCAAAATAGCGATTTTCCGTAACATAGAGTTTATACAATATTATTATATAGTACCAAATAAAGGTAAGGGGATTTATTACTACAATGATCTCCACATTTAGAAGCAAGATACTTCCTCACAAACATTTTGAAAGCTTAAAAACAAAGGATTGAATTAAAACAGAGTGCTTGTTTAGCCTAACATTTACAAGTTCAAAGTTCTATAAGTCTTAGATTCATGGTGTGCTCCTAACTCAGCAAGCAATTTATGTCCAAGTTTGCAAAGAAGCTCTCCTTGAGACAATAACAAAGCTGCAGTGTGTGCATGCTGTGTCATTTTGTTGTCAGTTGGAACACTTGTGAGTTTTAGATTATACTCTCCATTCTCCACCACCAGATTTACACTAATATCACTCTTCAATGGATAGTCCAATTCCCCTATAATGTTTAATTCATTAAATGTTTTTGGTTAGAAAATCCATATATGATCCATTTAAAGATAATTTTTTTTAACCAATGGTTAGTTGATTCAGTGGTGATTGCGCTGAACTTGGTAGGGAGGACCACGGTTCGATCCGCCACAACTGCGATCGGGAAGGAGTTGGAATCAGTAGATGTCAGAACTGACCCCTGAACCAGATTCAATTGGTGGTGAAAAAAAAAATTACCCAAAAAAAAATGGTTTTATCTTTTTGAGCAACTTAATTGGTATTCAAAAGATACATAATATTAACTTCAACATTGAAAATTTGAAACAATCACAACACTTTGCAATTCTAAATAAGATCTATAACTTTGGTAGAAAAATATTTTAGATTCAATCAAATATGCAAAGAGTGTACCAAAGATAAAACAAATTAATTTATATTTACAATGATATATCTATGTAAATGGTGGTTACTTATTGATGATATAACACTTTTATAGTTGGGACCAAATTGCAAATTTTTTATTATTGTTGGATGTCAAATTGTCAATTTTCATCATAGTTCTTCGGTGCTGGCTACCGTAGGAGAGCTAAATGAGTCTTGCACCGTACGAGAGTTAAAAAATCGGAATATTATAAAGAATATGCTTTGGCACATGTATTTAAAATATTGATTAATAAATTTGACTGTTCTACTATCCAAGGGCAAGATTGGAATTTTATACTATACTAATATTAATTTGTAAAGTTTTATTTTCAGCTGACTTTTTTTATTAAAAAAATTTAAAACAAAAATCATAATATAATTCTATTAAAATTCATCTTTTCAATTCATCATCATCTTCATCTTCATCATTCCTCATCACCACCAATTCTCCCCAGCACGACCATAACAGCAACAACACCACATTTTTTTAACCCTTTCTACTTCAAATGACCCTCTTTCACCAGCAATTAAGAAGAAGAACAGAAAAGAACAGATAAAAACCCAAACGTTATTTTTAAGAACAGAAATTAACTTGAAGAAAAATTAAGAAATCAGATCATTAATTTGAAGAAAAGAAATACCAAATCCATATATAAGAAACTCAAATCGAAAATTAAGAACAGAAATTAATTTGAAGAAACCTAGAAATAAGAAACTCAGATAGTAATCGTCAGTGATGGGTTTGGAATGGTGTCGTCATCAGACTGAGTTTTTGTTGATTTGTTCTGTGTTGCAATTTTTAAAATTAGGGTTTGTTAAAATTGGGGATTTTTAAAGAAGAAGAAGAAGAGACAAAGGAAGCTACAAATTTGTTTGTTTCGATTTATTTTTGATCTGAATCAGTTCACCTCCATAGCCAACAATGTTGAGAAAGAAGGAAGAAAGATGATGAATGCATATAAAATCAAGTAGTTGTAGTAGTACAAAGGTTTCTGAGATGGTGAAGAAATTTGAGGGGAAGAGTTTTGAGGAATTGGTATTGATACAGTGCAATGCATCATCTTCATTCTATTTTAATTAAATATCATATGATTTATATAATTTTATTTGATTAGGAAGTAGACACACGTCATTTTTAATTAAGTAAAATTATACAGTATATGGAAATTTTAAATTCATGTTAGAGATATTGATGGTAATTAATTAGATTGGGATAAAAATATTAAATGGTTAATTTAAAATTTCCGGCTAAAATCGGTAGTTGTAAATTTCATGACCATTAAAACTAGGTTTCAGATGAGACTATTATTATTAAAATCTGTCTATATATTTGGAGTTTGATAATCAAAATTATTTTTCTCATTCCTTTATCAGTCTAATTAGGTGATATTGAACGATCAAATTAATTAAATTCAAAATTTTCAGTCAAAATCAATAGTTTTAGTCAAAGTTCACGACCCTTTTATTAAAATTAGGTTTTTGATGTTACTGTTATTATAATCTGTCTATCCATTCGGAGTCCGACATCAAAATTCTTTTGTCCATTTGTTTGTTAGTCCAACTAGGTAATATTAAACGGTGGAAATGACGAAATTTGAAATATTCGATTAAAATTGGTAATTTCAGTCAAAGTTCATTACCCTTTCATCAAAACTAGGTTTTAGATGTGACTGTTATACAATCTATCTATCATTCGAAGTTCGGTCATCAAAATTCTTTTTTCATTTGTTTTTTAGTCCAATTATATGATGTTCAACGGTTTGATTGATTAAACTTGAAATCTTTAATCAAAATTGGTAGTTTCAATCAAAGTTCACAACCCTTTCATCAAAATTAGGCTTCCGATGCGACTATTATTACGATCTGTCTATCCATTCAAGGTCCGATCATAAAAAATATTTTCTTCATTTGTTTTTTAGTCCAATTAGGTGATATTCAACGGTTGGATTGATTAAATTTGAAATCTTTGATAAAAATCGGTAGTTTCACAATCAAAGTTCATGACCCTTTCATCAAAATTAGGTTTCCGATGTGACTGTTATTACAATCTGTCTATCCATTCGGAGTCGGATCATCAAAATTATTTTTATCATTTGTTTGTTAGTCCAATTAGGTGATATTGAACGGTTGGATTGATTAAATTTGAAATCTCCGATCAAAATCGGTAGTTTTAGTCAAAGTTTATAACTCTTTCATTAAAACTAAGTTTCCGATTGTGGCTGACAATTAACTGAACCAACTCGAAAAAAGTTTAAAACTCGATTCGAAAATTGATTCATTGAACTTGGTTTATGAGCCAAATGAGCAGAACTTGAGCTAGATGTTAAGTTCGTTAATAAAATGAGCTGAACTTGAGCTACATATAGTTCGGCTCATTTGATTCACAAGTTGGCTTGATTAAACATATAACACTTCGAAATATATTTTAAAATAACCCTTCAAAAATAATTTTAAATTTATATATGTTTGATTTTATAAATTTATATTTATAGGATTGATTTTCTTTTCCATATATTTAATTAATTTTATAGATTTAGATAATTGATAATATATATATATATATATATATATATATATATATATATATATATATATATATATATATATATATATATATATATATATATATATATATATATAATACTTTAAAGAAATAAAACAAACACTTAATAATAATAATATGATAAAAGTTAATAATAACATTAAAATTTATAGCCAACGGCATGCATAATGATGTGTTTTACAGATTTGAAAAATAAGTAGTCTCACATCAGAGTGTAAATAAAATAATGGAGAGTAAAATAAAAAGAAGTTCATGTTGAACACTTCAGATGAGTTTTGAGTTTAAAACGAACTGAATCCAACGACCCGAACCGAACTGCCAATGAACTCAAAATGAGTCGAACTCAAACTGAAAAAAGAGTTCGTGTCGAACTCGAGCCAAACAGATTCTTATCAAGTTGGGTCGAACTCAAATAAATTTGACTCGACTTGTTTTCAGCCCGAGGGATAATAAAGATGACAATGAATTAAAAAGATGAATTTTAATAAAATTATATTATGATTTTGTTTTTAATTTTTTTAATAAAAAAAGTTAGCTGAAAATAAAACTTTACAAATTAATACTAGTATAGTATAAAATTCCAATCTTGCCCTTATATAGTAGAACAGTCAAATTTATTAATCAATATTTTAAATACACGTGCCAAAGCATATTTCTTATAATATTCCGGTTTTTTAACTCTGGTACGGTACGAGACTCGTTTAGCTCTCCAACGGTAGCCAGCACCATAGTTCTTCTGTTAGGACTAAATTGTCACATCTTAGTTTTTTTTTTTCATAAATCAAAAGTTACTTCTAATTTTATTACAGATCAAATTAATTAGATCTCCACAATTTTTCTTAAATCTAAAATTAGTCGGCACTTAAAAATAATTCTATCATAATATTTCAATTCGCGTCATAATGTATTTGAAGCTCCCAAATAATAAGCATTCAAAACTAATAGAAAATGTTGGCTTGGGACTTTCCTACCAGAAAAAAAAAATGAAATTTATGTCATTTTTTAATAAAATGCTTCCATACACAACTATTAAGATTAATCTTTTACCGTATTGAAATTTATTTAAAGAGATGATCTCTCCCATGCTATTTCATATATATTAGTCATGGATCCAACCTTAATAACTTAGATTCATTAAAAGAATTGACATCTCATATCATATGTTCATAATATAATAATTTGTTTGAGCAGAGCTTAAGAAAATAATAATACATGTTCATAAATTACATTAATCTTATTTACATAATTTCTCCAAAATAATTTATGAAAACAAATTATAACATATATGAACACAATTGGTTAAAAAATATTTTTAGTCTTTGCACATACTTCATTTTTTGTTTGTTTTTATCACTGTAAAATTATTGTTTAAGTGATTTTTTTTTTAAGAAATGAAGAGAATCATAATTCAAAAATATACTATGAAAGTAGAAATAATATAAAAAGTTGTTTTAAAAGCTTATATTGAAACTCACTTTGTGTCGATCTATGGTTTGTAACAATGGAGCTTGGGTTTCCTTCTTCACTGTTCTGGACACGAGAACTGCTTGTTGCTTGTTTTTTGCGTAGATATCCTCCTAGTATCTCATTACCGTTCTCTGGTGTGACGTCACCATCATCCTGCTCTGGTTCCTTCCTCTTCTTACCTTTACCCTTATCGCTTCTGCTGGAGGAGGACATACTCGATCCCTTTCCCTTCGGTTGATGTTCAATACTTGGCAATATTTGCTTCTATTTATAATAATATTTTGCAGCCTAGCTAGTTTCCAAGGGTGGAGTGGAGACTCAGAATAGCATCTCTCATTTTCATTTTATAATAAATAAATCACTTTCCCATTGTATTAAAAATAATAATCACTTTCCCATTACACACACGCAATGGAGATATATTTATTTTATTAATAGTCTTTGTGATTAAATTCAGACAATATTATTGTGGTTTGGAGAAATTTAAAATTTAAGGTTTGAATCATGCTCAAATATATAATTTATTTTCTTTTGAACATTTTGTTATACGAGAAACTCATTAACTGGGTCATCAGTACAATGATGGAGTTGGTGGAAACATCAAGTTGGCACGAGAACTCGTGGTGATGCTTCACCAAAATGGCCTAATACTCCCTCCGTCTCTTATTATAAGCTCCTTTTGGAGTTTTTCACGCATATTAAAAAATGTTAGTGGTGTAATTAATGTGTACTTTTTAGGTATTACAATTATTAAATTGTTTTTGGTGAAAAGATGTATTTGTATATGATTTTTCGTATTTCAATGCAAAGTAGGGTTATGTTTGAAAAAGTAATAATAAATGTGAATTGAAAATTGAGAAGGGGCTTATATTTAGGGACAAATAAAATCTTTATACAGGTGCTTATAATTAGAGACTAAGTATATTGAGTTCATTGATTGAGTTAATTAATGAGCTTAGACTAGACCATCTATAATAGGGCATGCGAGAGAAGCAGATGAGAGTGACAAAATCTTTCGAAGTACAAGAGATTGAGAGAAAAGAGACCGATCGAGAGGTAGCTTTTTCCAATCTCTCCTTAGAGGATCCACAATGGAGCTAATCATTTTTGAATATTTAATCGGGCCCTACGTATTCACATTATTTATTTATTATTTTTTAATAATAGTACCTAATAAGTACTTAATTTCTCCAACACAACATTTCTTAAAAAAATTTAAATAGATCTCATTAATAACACATCTTACCAATAAGTTATGTACCAATGCTTATTTTCTGTTTTGCTACAATAGGAATACCTATTAAATACTAATACTTAAAAAAATAAGTATCACAATTGGAGATGTTATTATATGCGAATAAAGAGAGAGAATCCTCTCAAGTCCAGTCAAATCTTTGCCTCACCTTTTATTATCATTGTACAATTTTATTTATTTTTATTTAGATTGTGCACCGAACCTGGAAACTGCACAGGAGGGATTCCAATCTCCCGAATAAATTATTTTTTGGTGTTCCTAATATGCCCTTATCACGTACTAACACTCACAAATTAAACCAAACTATTATGATATCAGTTTTTATGATTTTGCTCACTGATGCAATCTCTGGTGTTGTCTTTGGCGTCGTCTCTGTCCAAGCTTATGGCTCAGGTGAACAATTATACAGCGTAGAAGAGAGAGAAAGAGAGAGATGATGGATGCGAGGATTTATAAATCAAAGAAGCCGCACTAATTTTCCAGCAAACTCATTGTCACGAGTACTACATTGCTCTCGTTGCAATGTTGGACCTGTAATTTGGATAGTTAAGTTGTGGTGCAGAAGGTTATAATTTGTTTTGGAGAATAACTTTTTTTTCTCTCTTGAGAAAACTTTTTTTTTTTTGACAAAGTCTTGGATTATCTTATGGTGTTTGGTTCGTATATTTAGACACACACATGTTTGATAAAAAGGTAGAAAGAAAAAATAATTAAATAATGTGTATTTTTTAAATAATTGAATGATATTGTTTTATGTGAATGTCACCAAATACTTGTCACCATTTAAGTATATTTTTTTGGCTAAGGTGAATAATATTTATGTTACTATCATAATTTTAAAAGTATATGACATATAATTTGTAACGCCCATATTAGAATAATAGGATTTTTAGTAATTAATTATTATTTATTTGAATTATGTGATTATGTGAATTGTTTGATTATTGTGTTTGAGAGAACCAAGTGAGAGCCATAAGTTAATTAATTAGCATGAGTTAATTAATTAGGAATTAATAGAGTTAGTAGATTGTGATGGAATTAATGAGTTAGTTTAGTTATAACTAGAGTTCCGTAATCAATGTATTTGAGCATTATTGCTTCATATTTTCTATGATCTTGCTAATGACATATTTATGACTTATTATATGCTTGAATTATTTCGAGACCGTTGATCCTTGCCGAGGGATTTTTTGAATACTTATGATGATTTATGATATTATGATATGATCACTTAGATTTCGCTGCTATGATACGAACTTATAATTGATTTGGTATGCTATGCTTGAATTTATATACATCTTGATGCGTATATGTTTAACTATTTTATTTATTAATTACGTATACGGGGGGTTAGGGTGTTACATAATTTGTAATGATACTATCACAATTGTTTCTTATGCAATTAATTTTTGTATTTTTTCTATCTCTTTCTTTCCTATTTCTTCTCTATTTCTTTTATATCAAACAACTACACAAATCTATGATATTTTTCGTTCATCTTTCTTCTTATATTATTTCTCTAATCTTTCTCTCTCTTCAAACCAAACAATTTTAGTGGCTGAATTGGAGTTGAGATGACAATTTACTCATACTCAGTGGGTACCCATAAAAAATACACACGATATGGGCAGGATAAAAAACTCGCATTTTGAGTATGGATAATTACCCACAAAATTGAGCGGGTATGGGTGTGGGTACGAGTACCTTAGTACCCACCCCATATACCCATATTATATATATTTATTTATTTTAATTATATTATTATATAATAATTATATAATAATATATGTAATTATTTTTAAAAAATACAACATTATTATACTATTACACATTCTGAATAAAAAAATGCTAATAAAAAAATATGACAATAGAGAAATGAACTTTATGATGATTTTATTAATAATTTTGTTTATAATTTTCATGAATCAACATTAAAATCTTTGAATTTTTTTATATTTTATTAAAATGATATGACATTTTATAATTGATCAATTTACTTTTAATAAAAATGTGGGTAATGGGTACGGATATGGGTACTAATTAGGTACCCATAGGTCATGGGTACGGGGACAAAAATTGTTACCCACGCGGATATGAGGATGAGTACGGGTATTTTTTCAAACTGTAGGTATGGGGATGGGGACTATATTACCCTACCCATTACCATCCCTAAATTGGAGAGATGGAATGTTTATTAGATATTATTATTAAAAAAATAAAATAAATTATAAGTACATTTGAGATCCACTCTTAAATATTTGAAATTGGGTTTCTCCATAGACAATCGAAGTGGAAATATCTAATTGTAAATTATTTTTTCTAAGTAAAAATGTTTTATTAATTGGAGTATAAAGGATACTCTAAACTTTATAATGAGCTTCATACCCAACATCATAACATAAAATAGTTATTTACTATCCACCTTCTATAAAAGATGGGAGATGTATACCAAATTATTTGTTCGAAAGTTGGACTAAAATCATTGCAATTGGCCTGTAGAAATAAATACGATTACATCAATACAAGATCACATAAGCACTACATTAGTTAACAAGAACACACCTCCTATTTATAAAGATACAATGGTCCTGCAAGGAACATTATTATGACTCATTTCATTCATATGGAGGACTCTATAAAAATGGTTATACATGTATTTCTCCTACAAATTTGCATAGGCACACTCATCCTTAATGTAGACACATTTCATCCAATTAAAAAATTTTATTGAGTCCCCCGAACCAGATTCAACTGGTGGTGAAAACCAAAAAAAAAAAAAAAAAATTTTATTGAGTTGTCATTGACTTAAGCGTTAGAGTCAGGGATGAAGCTAGTAAGACCAGCAGAGGCCACGGTCACCTCCAAAGTTTTTTTTTTCTTCTAAAAATTTATATTATTACTGCCATACTAGTTAAGAGCACTAAATCAAATAATATATTATTCTTTGATTGACAGAGTGCATGTTTCGACTTTTCCTGTTTCAGTAATAACCATAGAACACACATTTTCACTCATGAAAATTATAAAAACAAGGCTACTCAACAAGATGAAAGATGATTTTCACATAGATTACATGATTGTATAAATTGTAAATGCGTTTGCTGAAAAATTTACCTCAGATGAGATAGTTGATGAATTCAATTGTATGCAATCTCGACGAGTGCGCTATTAGGAATAAATGCTATTTCTTTTTATATTTGTTTGATAATATCAATAGGGGATATCTTATAATTTTTTGTGTATGTTACTATTTTATGCTTTTTAATTTTTATTTTATTTATTAGATTATTATACTATTAATCTTGGCCCCTTAAGTTAAATTCCTAATTCCATCTCTGATTGGAGTGCTAACATTTTTACATATACATTTACCCATTTTAAAGAGGATGCATTCTTAGTTCCAAAGGAGTTTTTCACTACATACCAGTAATGATATACATATCAATTTGTGTTGTTGTTATATATATATATTTTATTTTTTTTGAAATGGAGGTAGTAATTGTTTCATTTAATTGCAATTTCATGGAAACATCAAACTATATGCCATGCGACAAAAAATTAACGATTGAATATAATTTTGTTTTCTTGTAATAATCTAATTATAACCTCCAAAGGCTTGGTCTAGTGGTTGATGACCTCACGTCATTACTATGCTTACAACACATTCAAGGCAAAGTAGTATATTTTTACTATGTTTTTCCGCAAGAAATAAAGAGAAGAAGAATCAATACAAGATTGCTTGAAGTACAAGAAACAGAAAGAAAAAAAAAAGGAGAAAAAAAATATGCAAGTGGCGCAGCTGCACAGACCATGGCGCTGCCGCGCCCAGAGAGTGCTAAAACTCTCTATCTGTCTGTTTGGGGCGCAGCTGCGCCGGGTATATGGGCCATGTGGCGCGCGGCTGCGCGAGCCCGTAACCTAATTCTATAAATTCAGATTTTCTCCTCATTCTAGGATAGTTTTTGACGGCGAGAAAAATGCAAATTTTGAGAGTAAGTCCAGATCAAGTTTTCCTATTCTTGTAATGAATTCTTTAACTCTATTTTGTGTTATTGCTTTGATTATGAGTAACTAAACTCTTAGATTGGATCCTAGGGGATCCTGATTATTATCGTTCTCGAACTATGTATTTCATTTGATATGTTAATTAAATTACGAAGTTAGTTTCAGTCAATTATCCTTTGTTCTTAATGCTTTACATAAATTGATCACTTATGTGATGATTATAATTGTTTGTTTACTAAGACATTAGAGACAAATCAATCGACCTAGGGGTAGTTGTTCAATTAACTTTCACTTTAGACATATCGGTTTGTTAATTGAGAATTCAAGAATTAAAGGGCAAAAACCTCGATTGATTAATATAGGTCATCCTAAGACATTAGGATTGATAATCAATTGAGAGGATTATGTACCAAAACATTGGACATAGTTATTAAATTTAATCGAATCGTGGAACTAAATTCGTAGTTTGTTAACGTGCATGGAATACCGAGACGATAGTAGTTAGGTGAACCGAAAAGGTTCAATCGTTTTCTCAACTTGACTTAAAACCCTATTTTTTTCGTTATTTCTCGAAGAAAACAATATTCCAAACAAATCCCCCCTTTTAATTTAACTGCAATTTTTACTCTCGTATGATACGATTACCGTGATTGATACACTACAATCTCTGTGGAACGATAAACTTTAATATTTACTTTGACACTTCGTCAAATGGCGCCGCTGCCGGGGATTGTTGATTGAATCAACAAGGCAATCGGAACATACTAGGGTTAATTTTATTTTTATTTAGTATCTTTTTTATTTTTCAGTAATATCTCATACAAATCCAAAAAGATTATATTTTTTTATTTGATCTCTTTTATATTTATTTAGAATCTTTAGTTATTTTATTTTATTTTATCTTTATCTTTAGATTTTGTTAGATTTTATTTTTAGTTAGTAGTATTATTTGCTATAAAAAAAACAAACAAAAAAAAAACACATATTTCAAAAAATTTCTTGTGTACCACAGTTGCTACTAAAGGTATTTGTTGTTTGTTTGCATGCGCAGTAAACCGGCCGAAACACTTAACTACGATCCGGAGATAGAAAAGACAGCAACGGCACTAAGAAAACAAGCACGGTTTGAAAGCTCTTCTTTTTTGCTTCTCTTCCAAAGGTTAGTTTGACGCAACTGTTACTCAAGGACTCAGTGACGGAGAAATCAAGTTCTCTGACTCCGAAACTGAGAGTATGGAAGATCTACCACCTCCTAGAAGGACTTTGGGAGACTATGGGCAGAGAAACAATACTGAGAATCCTAATCTGGGTTTTCAGCCTGTTAATCCGGTGTCCTTCGACATCAAGAACACGGTGCTTAATGCTTTGAAGGAAAATCAATTCTCAGGGTCAGAAACACAATGTCCGAACCTTCATCTTGCTCACTTTTTTGAAGCATGTAGCTATGCTGATCCACCTGGCGTATCTGAGTCAAACAAGCGGTTGAGGTTGTTCAAACTATCTTTGATAGGGAGAGCACGAGACTGGATAGATACCTTACCGCCGAATACAATTGCTACTTGGGCTGAGCTTGAGGTGAAGTTCTCAGATAAGTACTTCCCGATTCATAAGTTTCTGGAGAGAAGGTCTGGCATTACAGGTTTTGAACAAGGAGACGCTGAGTCTTTACATGATGCATGGGAAAGGTTCAAACTAAGTCTCAAAAAGTGTCCAAAACATGGTTTGGATAGTCATCAGCAAATGCAATACTTTACTCAGGGGCTGAGACCTCAAACCAGAATGTTGTTGGATGCATCAGCAGGTGGCTCATTGAAAAACAAAGACGAAAGCGATGCACGAGAGTTGATAGAGTCCATGGCACAAAATGAATATAGAGTTCAGAATGACCGGGGGGCAAAGAAGAAACTGGGAATGCTTGAACTAGATACAGGTAATTCCATCTTAGCCCAGCAAACCAAGATGTGTAACACCATGGAGTCACTTCTTAAAGTCTTTACTACCCCTCCGACGTCTCAAGCTCAAGCAAATGCCGTTCACGGAGTGACTTGTGATTTTTGTGGTCAAAGTCACGCCAATGGAGAATGTTTTCCAGCAGGTTCTGAAGAAGCCAAATATTTGGCAAACTTCAAGAGAAGCAACTCCAACAACTATAATCCAAATTCTAGCACCTACAATCCAGGGTGGAGAGACCATCAAAATTTCGGTTGGGGTGGAAACAAGAATCAGTCTCAACAACAGGTACCTCCTCCTCAAAACAATCAATAACAGAGTTCCGCTCCTCTCGAAGAGACACTCTCTCAATTCATCAAGTTCACCCAAGGGTGTTTTGAAGCTATGAAGATAAGTCAGGATCAGATGAAAACTAATCAGGACATTGCCAATAAAAATCATGAATCTTCCATAAAAAATCTAGAGACACAGATTGGGCAATTGTCGAGACAATTTGCAACTTCTCAAAACAACCCAAGGAATGAAACTTGCAACGCTATCAACTTGAGAAATCGAGTAGTTCCTCATCCGGAGGTCGCAATGAAAAAGAAGGTAGCACCTAGTAATGAGGGAGAAGTTGAAAAAGAGTGGGAAGTAGTGGAAGTAAGTGAGAGTGATGAGTAAGAGTTAGTTGAAAATAAGAGGGAGACAATAAGTGAGAAAAGTGAGAGAGATAATGAGAGAATGGCCTTGGGGAGGGAAATTCATAATCGGAGGAGGCAAGCTAAGGAGGATCTCAGGAACAAGTCGGGTCCCAAAGAAGTGTCTCCCTATGCCAAATTACATTATCCTCCTGCACCAAGGAAAGAAAAGAATCAAGGGAAGGTGAAAAGCCAAGAGAACACTTTTCGAAAATTCATGGAGATGTTCAATAGCTTACAAGTTGACATTCCGTTTGCCGAGGTATTGGAGCAAATGCCGTTGTATGCTAAGTTCATGAAGGAATTGTTGACTAAGAAGCGGAAGACTAAGGAAGATGAATCGGTGTTGATGAATGAGGAGTGTAGTGCCATCATCCAAGCCAAGCTCCCACAAAAGAAGAAAGATCCCGGTAGTTTTATTATACCCATCTCTATTGGGAATATGCATGTTGGGAAAGCTTTTTGTGATTTAGGAGCAAACATAAACTTGATGCCGCTTAGCATGATGAAGCGCATACCCGGTGCAGTGGCCAATCCCACAAAAATGCAACTCACTCTTGCCGACCGTTCAATCACTTACCCCTATGGAGTGTTGGAAGATGTGTTGGTAAGATGTGCCGAGTTTGTCTTTCCAGCCGACTTTGTGATTCTTGATATGGAGGAGTGTGTGGAAGTCCCAATTCTGTTGGGAAGACCGTTCTTGGCAACAGGTAGAGCTCTCATTGATGTGGAGATGAGAGATTTAATGCTAAGGCTCAATGACGAAAGTGTGAGTTTCAAAGTGTTTGAAAGCATGGAGCCGTATGACAAGAAGAAGCCTCGATGTTTCCAAGTGGAGGCAAGTGAAAGTATTGTCAAGGATAATACTAACGATGAGGCGACTAAGCCTATTTTTCCGGAGATGAAACAACTTCCTCCTCAATGGAAGTATGTGTTTATAGGTGAGAATCCCAAAAATCCGGTCATCATTAGTAGCTCTCTCACTCCCTTGGAAGAAGAGGAATTGTTGAAAGACTTTCAGCAAGACCAAGATGCCACAGGTTTCAACTTGGAAGGTACTATTCCGATTATTTACTCTCATAAAGTGAAGAAGGAAGAAGAGCCCATTCCAGGTGATGTGCCATTGATGTCCCAAACTCCAACTTTGGAAGAATTAGTCAAGAAAGAGGTCTTGAAGCTTGTCGAGTCCGGGATGGTGAATCCGGCTCCCACTCTTCGAAAGGTGGAAGGTAAGGGGTAGAGACCCAAGAAAGTTCATCCCCAAGCAAGAAAGAAGAATAGAAGCAAAGGGAAGAACAAATGGAAGGAGTGGATGAGTGATCCGGTTCTTGAAAAATCATTGCAAGTCGAGCATAATGTGACTCCTATGAGGGAGGAGAAAAAGAGGAATCGGATTGAATCACATTTGAAGTACCCCCCATAAGTGGGTTGTTTGTCGTCAAGCATCGGGACGTTAAACAAGCGCATGATCTTTATGGTCATGGACCGTCAAGCTATTGACGTTAAAAGAGCGCTTCTTGGGAGGCAACCCAATGTTTTTATTTAGTAATTTCTAGTTTTTAATAGGCCTTGTTTTGTGTTTGCAGGTTAAGCAAAGGAGTAAAGTCGATTCACGGGACGTGTGGTAAAGCTTGATTCCTTGAACTTGAATTTAATTTTGTCTTTTATGAATGCTTGGGTCTGTTTGAAAACTTGTGCACTATTTAAATTTGTTTGTTCTGAAATATGTGAAGTCTATTGAGTTAGCATCTAGGATACCTGAATATGTGATTTTCTTATTGATTACCTTGTATGCGTGAATGCTATTAGAAAAGCTGAGGAAAATTTTCAAACATTGACCACTCGATAATCCGGCCAATCTGTGAGGATTCGACCCTAAACATTTAAATTTTTTTTTTCTTGTTATGAGAGATTCCACAGCTTAGCTAATTCTCTAGAACTTGTTTATGTTCTCTTGATTGATTGATTGCTATAATTTACACACCGAGGCAAGTTGTTTTTTTACCTTGAGCCTTTTGAAGCCACCCGTTTTAAATGATATATCCTTCGTTAACCCCTTTGAGCCGAAAGAAAAATGTTATTGTTTGCTGAACCAAAATTTTTCACAAAATGAAACAAAAAAAAGATGATTTTCTTGGAGTTCAAACACTTAACTAATATTTGAGCACATTGCTCATTATAAGTTTGGGGTTGCTTTTGGAATTAGTAACTGAATAAGTTTGGGGTGGGGTACTAGAGAACTAAAAAAGAAAAAAAATATAGAAACGCTTATCAAATACAAAAAGAGAAAAGAGGTATCTCTTAAACCTCTCAAAAGTGTGAATAAAAAGAAAAGCAAAGTGTTTGAAAACAATGATAATAAGTTCTCCAGTATAAATTGCTAAAGTATTGGGGGGAAAAGAAAATAATTCATTGTTTAACAAAAAAAAAAGGTGATCTTAGAAACTCCAAGTTTTTCTGCTTACCATCCAAAAACATCCAACCTTAACCTTAGCCCCGTTATAACCCTCAAGTCCTCTAAAGGTGTGAAGTTGTATGTGTGTCGATTATCATTAGAATGTTTGCAAGCCTATGGTTGAATGGCTATGATTGTGTTGATTGAGTGAAAGTTAACCTTATAAAACGGGAGAGATGTGAGATAGTGAAGTGATTATTGTTTGGTCAATTTTTGTGAAGAGTCCTTTGTTTTTCGATAGTAATTTTGTGTGCAAGAATATTCATGATAGGAATGATCATAGGAGTGTTGATTATGATGTTTGACTTGACTGACTTTGTTGATTGGAATTAAACTGTTGAGATAGTGCCAAGTTTTCCGATGGACACAGGTATTCCTTGAGGACAAGGAAAAATTCAAGTTTGGGGTTGTGATGACCTCACGTCATTACTATGCTTACAACACATTCAAGGCAAAGTAGTATATTTTGACTATGTTTTTCCGCAATAAATAAAGAGAAGAAGAATCAATACAAGATTGCTTGGAGCACAAGAAACAGAAGAAAAAAAGGAGAAAAAAATATGCAAGTGGCGCAGCTGCGGAGACCATGGCGCCGCCGCGGCCAGAGAGTGTTAAAACTCTCTATCTGTCTGTTTGGGGCGCAGCTGCGCCAGGTATATGGGCCATGTGGCGCGCGGCTGCGCGAGCCCGTAACCTAATTCTATAAATTCAGATTTTCTCCTCATTCTAGGACAGTTTTTGACGGCGAGAAAAAGGCGAATTTTGAGAGCAAGTCCAGATCAAGTTTTCCTATTCTTGTAATGAATTTTTTAACTCTATTTTGTGTTATTGCTTTGATTATGAGTAACTAAATTCTTAGATTGGATCCTAGGGGATCCTGATTATTATCGTTCTTGAACTATGTATTTCATTTGATATGTTAATTAAATTACGAAGTTAGTTTCAATCAATTATCCTTTGTTCTTAATGCTTTACATAAATTGATCACTTGTGTGATGATTATAATTGTTTGTTTACTAAGACATTAGAGGCAAATCAATCGACCTAGGGGTAGTTGTTCAATTAACTTTCACTTTAGACATATCGATTTGTTAATTGAGAATTCAAGGATTAAAGGGCAAAAACCTCGATTGATTATAGGTCATCCTAAGACATTAGAGATTGATAATCAATTGAGAGGATTATGTACCAAGACATTGGACATAGTTATTTAATTTAATCGAATCATGGAACTAAGTTCGTAGCTTGTTAACATGCATGGAATACCGAGACGATAGTAGTTAGGTGAACCGAAAAGGTTCAATCGTTTTCTCAACTTGATTTAAAACCCTATTTTTGTCGTTATTTCTCGAAGAAAACAATATTCCAAACAAATCCCCCCGTTTAATTTAACTGTAATTTTTACTCTCGTATGATACGATTACCGTGATTGATACACTACAATCTCTGTGGAACGATAAACTTTAATACTTACTTTGACACTTCGTCAGTGGTAAAAAGACAGGTCTTGAATTCGAGAGGTCCCGGGTTCGAGTCCCGTTAGTGCATTTGGAGGGAGGTAAATGTAATTACCTTTGTAGGTGCTCTTTGAGCACTAAGGTCGTCCCTGCCTTAGACTAGGACACCATCCCCTTACCCTAAATTTTACTTATAAAAAAAAATAAATAAATTAATTATAGTTTTATCGAGACTTAAAACCAAGTCAACTACTCCCTCCGTTCCAAAATATATGTTGCTTTGGAGAAAAAATTTGTTCCAAAATATATGTCGCTTTACAATTCCAATGAAGCATTTAATGCTATTTTTCCTATTATACCCTTAACTTTTTATTTCTCTCTTTTCTTTCAATTCTTTCATTTATCTTTTCCATACAATTAATAAAGAACAATTTTGTAAACTTACTCATAATTTCTCTTTTCTATACAACAATGATTACATTTCTTAATTTGTGTAATATGGTTAAAACGACTTATATTTTGGAACGGAGGGAGTAGGTTGATATGAAAAGAAAGTAAACCATTAATTGAATATGATATGATATGATATGATTTTGTTTTCTTGTAATAATTTAAGTTAATTATAATTTCATGGAGGCTTAAATTAAAGCTAAGTCAACTAGGTTGTTATGAACACTATATACCATGTGGCAAAATATTAAATACTATTGAATACATGATTTTGTTTACTTTTAATAATTGAAGTTAATTATAATTTCATCGAGACTTAAAATTAAGTCAACTAGGTTGTTATGAATGAAAGTAAAGTCAAATGATTTTTCTATTAAAATTGCCAACCGCGTTCATATAACGTACCAATTTAAAATATTTTTAAATTTGTCTTACAATTTTTTCCCATATATTTTCTTCATAAACTTTTTTATTCCATCATCTTAATTTTGAAAGTTCCGAATCTTGTTTTTCAATATATTTCAATGTAATTTTTTTATATGGTATATACTACGAAGCATCGACACCTCTATGATTAGACGTGTCGCGGTGTCCGACACTCGTATGACACCCGTACGACACTCCTACAAACGTGTCGGAGAAGTGTCCAAAAAAATATTTTTGTCTTTATTCCGACACTCCTTAAATCGGTGTCCGACACCTATAAGACACTCCTACAAACGTGTCGGGGTAAGTGTCCAATTTTTTTTTTTTTTTTTTTCATTTGGTTATATTTTTCTCAGATATATATACAACGATTAAAGATGTGTTGAAATAATAATATTGATCAATAAGAGATTAAAGATATTGCATTTTAATTACATTATTTTTAGTTTTTCGATAGTAGTTTGATGAGTAAATGTCAAATGTACTATCATATATTCTTTTAAAATTTTTTTTATTGATAAATTTGTTCAGCTTAGATGCATATGTATGTATTTTTAATTCTAAACTTATATTTTTTATAAATATGTAGCGGTGTCGGTGTCGTATATTTTTTACATTATCGGTGTCACAGTGTCCGTGTCGTGTCGTGTCGCGGTGTCCGTGTCAGAGTCCGTGCTTCATAGGGTATATACATATATATATATATATATATATATATATATATATATATATATATATATATATATATATATATATATCATAACTGCTGGATCATTATCATTAATGATTAATTCGTAGAAACAAAACATAATCCATAATATGTGATGAGAGAATAATGGAAGGTCATCAAGAAATAAATCTAATTTAGTAGTTAATAAAAATATAACTTGAAAAGTTAAGATATGAAAGAAGAGATTATATTGCGAAAACATTTTATTTATATTGGAAATACTTACAAAAGATCTCGAGAATTCTTCAGAATTTTTCTTAGAGAATTTTTCTTAGAGAATTTTTTCGATGATCTGCTAATGAAACTACACATCCTTTTATAGTAGAGAAGGATGATATTAAACTAGTAATGTACTGACAGCTGTCAGTTACAATGAAATAATTACATAACAATAATGCTTAATACAAACAAAAGACTTTGCCAAATAATCAAAAGTATAATAATGCTGTCTGCCACGAATCTTATCTAATGAAAAGCAAAAGATTCTTTAATTATTTTGTCGGCCATAATTCCAATAATGTTGTTCCACTTGATTGATTAATCTTGAAGATCTAATATTCCATAACAGTCATCTTCATTATTTTGAGTTAAACTTTGAGAAGAGCCTACAGAATCATCGTCATTATTAACATCCGACTCCGAAATGGCTGCTTGAAGCTTCTTTAGTAATTCCTTTTTGTTGGAAGAGGATGATAGATCAGCCAAAAATTTGGATTTTTCGGCTAAAAATTCACTTTCTTTATTGATATCCAAAGTTTTAATGAGACATCTGGGATGTTTAATAAACCAATCTTGTAATACTTGAGAATTAATTAATTCTGGGTTAAACTTGTTCCACCATTTAACCCTTATGCATTTGACAATCCAAAAGACCTGGCTGTTTGGGACTGATATTTCTTTTCTGAAAGTCCAAGAAGTAATCCATGATATTCCAAAAGTAGCATGAAAGGCTAATATTTTTAAATGATCTGATATATTAATCTTTTCACTAAAAGCCTCAAAGGCTTTAGCTGCATAATCTGGATAGATGTTAGTTTCTGGTCCCCATTCATGGAACCATTTGACAAACCATAATGGAAATTTTAGAGGGAAATCTTTTCGAAACCAAATAAACCAAGAATGGTCAAAAGGATGATAATACAACATGTTAGACCATGCTTCCATGTAATCATAATAAGAGTAATGTTGAGGCGAGAAGCGCCTAGTAAAGCTTCTGGTGTGTGAAGGATGAGTCTTCCAATCAGAGGGAGATAATACTTTTAAAATTTTGAATTTTGAGAAGATAATTTTAGTTTTATCATTTTTATCATAAGTGTGAGTTATATCAACGGATTCAGTATCCACTAAGATAAACTCATAAAATAATCTGGTCTTTTCAGGATTTGAGGGAAGATAATGAAAACCTTGAGGGAAGAATTTAGAGGTAATCTGTAATAATGATCCTTCCGAATTGAATTCAGGTTCTAAGAGGAAAAGGATCTTCTTGTAATCTTTTTCCATGAAAGGACAAGATAATGAATCTGGTGGAGTGTAGAAAGGTAGTTTATCTGGGACTTTTGAGGGGGTATTTAATGAGGATGGAGTGTGTAAAGCAAAAGTTAGTGGCGAAACTAATTTTGAATTTAATGATGGCCTAATACCTCTAGGTGATGAGGAGGGATAAAAAGCTGGTAAGGCCAAAGGGGTTAATGGGGTAAATTTATTTTGAGTTGATAATGAAGTAGAAGTAGATGAGTTCTGTAATACTTGCTTGGCTGTAATAACTTTTTTGGACTCCTCAAGAGGAGGGCCATAACTGTCTTTTTTACTCATTTTCCCTGTAAAAATTCTCTGGTAAGAAAATCTGGTAATGAATTCTTTTCTCCTTTAATATGTTATATATCAAAATCAAAACATGATAATAAAGCTTGCCATCTGGCAAAAATGTGTTTGGAAACCAAATTTTTAACATCCTTTTGTAAAACTTCTTTTGCAGCCTTACAATCAGATCTTAATAAAAATTTCTTTGAAAATAAATCATCTTGAAATTTAGTAATACACAAAACAATAGCTAAAACTTCTTTTTTAATAGTACTGTAATTTAGTTGTGCCGGATTCCAGGTTCCAGAATAATATCTAACAACTTGTTCTATAGATGACTCTGGTAATCTTTGGTTTAATATTCCTCCAAACCCTACATCAGAGGAATCAGTTTCTACTATAAGAAAAGCTTGGGGATCTGGGATTCCTAAGCAGGGTAGTCTTTTAATTAGTTGCTTAATTTGTCTAATGCTTTGACTCATGGTTTCATCCCATGGGGGAGGATTCTTCTTAAGTCTTTTGAACAAGGGTAAACAAATGACCCTAATGTTAGGAATAAAGTCAGCTACATAATTTACACATCCTAAGAATCTTTGTAATTGAGTTTTATCTTTTAATTCATCAGGGAATTTATCTCCAAATTCTATAGCTCTACTAATGGGAGTAATGGTTCCTTGATATATATTAAATCCTAAAAATCTTACATTAACTTGAAATAATTTCATTTTTCTGGCTGATAAAACTAATCCATTATTTTTAATGATTTCAAAGAATTTCTCTAAGTGGTCAAAATGTTCATTTAGAGATTTGGAAAATACTAATATGTCATCTAGATAGACAATAGAAAATTCTTGGTAATCATTTAATATATCATTCATAATGTGCTGGAATTCACTAGGAGCATTTTTTAATCCTAGGGGCATTACATTCCATTCATAATGACCGAAAGGAACTACAAAAGCAGTTTTATATTTATCCTTTTCTTTTAATTGAATTTGATAATATCCTGACTTTAAATCAAATTTAGAAAATATAATCGAATTAGATAATCGTCCTATTAAATCCTTTTTATTAGGAATAGGATATCTAATCCATTGAAGTACTTTATTTAAGGGTTTATAATTAATAACTAATCTGGGAGCACCTCTCTCTAATTCTCCTGGATTATTAACATAAAATCCTGTACAACTCCAGGGAGATTTACTTGGTCTGATTAATTTTTTATCTAAATAATCTTTAATTTCTTTTTTACAATATTCTAAATATTGTTGATTCATTTGAATTGGTCTTGCCTTTGTAGGTATAGACCTTTCATTAAAATTGGGTTCATATGGTAATGATACAATATGCTTCTTTCTATCCCAAAAGGCATTGGGATGTTCTGAGCATATTTCTTTTTCAAACCGTTGTTGTAACAGAATAATTTTATCTTTTATATTTTTAGATTCTAATTGGCTTTCTATCCTTTTATATTGAATTTCTTTATTCAGCATATTAATATGTTTTTTCTTTTGAGAAATTAAATTAATTGTAGATGTAGAAAGGTTTTGAACAGTATTTAAATCTTTAGTTCTGGGTGCTTCGAAAAATCTAAATATAACTTCCCTTCCCAGGGCGTTTGAAGTTATAGCCTCATGAGAAACTGTAAAAGGGTATAATAATGAAAGAAAAGGTGTTCCTAAGATAATATGTTGATGTATATTTTTTACTAGTAAAAAATGAGTTTTATAACAAACATGATCTTTACAAATCTTAGCATCTGTTAATTTATATTGAACTTGTAATTTATGGCCTCCTGCACCACTTAATCCTTGTAAAGTTTTTTCATAAAATTTTGTAGGTATTAGTCCTTCTTGAATACAGTTCATGTCCGCACCAGAATCTATTAATGCTACTAAATCAAATCGTTGATCTTTAACAAGCAAAGTAATTGGACAAAGCCATTTATGTGTAATCATTCTATTTAGAGTAGCAATATATGGGGGATCATCTATATCTGGTCTAACATTTGACGTTCCATCTTCACTATTTATAATTTGTTTTCCTTTTAATTCTAAATATTTAACTTCTAGTTCTAAATCTTTTGCTTTTAAAGAATCTATTTCTTGTTTCATGAGCGAAATTTCATTTTGTAAATCTTTAATAGTTATTGGGGGAGTAATTATAGGTTTAAATCTATTCATGATTTCTCTAAATTCTATTTTTTGAACTGTATTTTTGTTCTTTTCTTCACGATCTATCATATTTTTAATCTGTAACATGAATTCTTCCTTTTGCGAAGATTCAGGCATATCTTTTAATATAGCAATTAAGGTAGTAGCTTGATCACTAGTGATTACATTTATACCTTTAATACATTTATCGCAAGTACATAATTCAGCTCATAAACAACAATCTTCTTCAGAACTAATTTCTGATTCGGAACTAGTTAATATTTGATTAAGGTCATCTTCTTCATAAGAAGATTCTTCAGAACTAATGGATGAAGTATCATTTAACATAATATCTTTTAATACATTAATAAGATCTTCTTTTAATTGATCACTGATGTCTAATTTATGAATTTCGTTAATTTTTTGTTTAACACGGCAAGTTTTTGCATAATAACCGAAACGTCCACACTTAAAACATTTAATATCAGATTTATCATTCTGAAATTTTTTCTTCTTACCTTTAGATTTTTTATAATTTTTGTCTTCAGAGAGCTCTTTATTTTTTCTGTAATGATTTTTTCGTTTTTTGTAAGGTTTATAACTACTAGAAGGTTTTGTATAATTCTTTCTAGCCTTTTTACTAGGGGCTCTGATTGGTTCTATTCCAAATTGTTCACAAAATGAACCTAATTCTTTTTTACTTTGAGTTACCTCAGATTTAATTTTATTTTGTATTTTAAAATCTGTACAAATTCCTATTCCTGTTTCTATCATTTGGCTAGATATTTGACCAAAAGTTAATATAGAGTAGGGAATTACTCCATTACTTTTAGCTTTAATGGCCATCCTAACCTTTTCTGCTAATAATCTAGGTAATCCTGCTATAAACCGTTCTTTCCAATAATCAGCTCCACCATCAGGTCTATTACATAATTTTGATAGAAACATATCTTTATACCAACGATAATCACTCATTGTAGGACAATAAAGGTTTGCTAATTGATCTGCAGCCCTATCCTGTATTTGAGCTGGATCTCCCACAAAGTGTTTAGTAATTGTATATAATAAAGTATTTACAGCATCTTCATCTCCTAAGACGCCTGTTGTTGGATCTAATTTTTTTAGCTTCTAAGATAGCATGTTTTTCTTCAGGACTAATTATATTATCCCACCATCCTTTTAACTGTCCAGTAAAACCAGTAATTATTATTATAGCAGCTTTTTTATCTGTATTTTCACCCATTGTTTTAAAAGCTGTAGCTGCCATGGTCATTTCTTGAATGGTATTTAATATATTTTGTTCACTATGTCCGTCAATGTTCCATTCTATAATTGAATTACCATTGTAAGAGCTGGCCACCATATCCCTAGCTTCTTCAAATTGAAGATCCGGAAAACTAGGTCTAGGATAATAGTTTCTAGTTCTTCCTTGGTAACCCATGTGCTTTCTAATTCTATTTATCTCAGAATTATCTTCATTCTTTTCTAGTATATTTACTTGTGCTTTTGCTTTCCCATTAATAGAAAGATCAGATAATTTCTTCATTAGATTATCTACTAATTCATCTTTTCTAGGCCCTAATTTGACTTCACTTAAATCCTTCTCAGGGACATTAATTAATTTGTATATGGGTCTTTGTGGATCTAAAGGAAAATCCTTATAAGACTCTATTTTATTATGTGTAAGAGGAGCATGAGACATTTGAGTCTCTACTCTATCTAATTGATCTGCTATGGTGCTTAATATGGTATTTGAAAAATTCAGCTGAGACTGAACTTTTCCTATATCAGCATTTTCTGGTGATTTAAAGGGATATGCCTCTAATGATACATTATGACTTTCTATCTTAATGGCTTCTAATGGAGGATGAACAGATTCAATAGTTTTATTGGTTAATGTTGTCCATTTTTTAGCAGTTTTTGTAGTAACATTCAAATAATTTGTCTGTATGAAAGGGTTAATTATTTTTTGTTCTGTGCAGTATTCTTCAAACCAAGTGAAAAAATAGACATTAATTCTTTTGTTTCTAATATAGTCATAAAATTTTTTAAGATAATAAGCAGTTTGTATCTTTTCAAAAGTACCAAAGTACCAATTTCTTTTTTCTTTATTATAATCTGCTTCAAAGTCTTCTCTAATCCAAGCTTTATCTATCTCAACCTCTTCTTCTAATTCTATGACATTAAGAATTTGTGAGGCAGTAGGAGACATATGAGGAGATTCATTTCTTCTTTCTGTCTCATAGATAGGTTGGGGAATATTGGGAGTAAAATCAACTCCTGCTAAATTAATATTAATGGTAGAATCTATAGATCGTCTAGAGCTTGTACTAGCTCTACTACTAATAGGTTCTTCAATCCTCATGGATTGACTTCTATTCATTCTGATTCTAATACTACCCTCGCTTTCTAATATAAATTGTCTAGGTTGTCTAGATTCTATTTTTGGGGGAGGCATTATGTCCTGTAATATCCATTCTTCTGGTAATTTTTGTCGCAAGTCAGAAGCTTTTAATCTTTTAGGTGTAGTAATATTTGATCGCCTTAAGTTAGCTTCAACAATAATGGTTTCATTCTTTGGCGAACTTCTAAGTGCCTTAAAATTATAATTAATATTTGAGACTTTATATTTAATTCTATGACAAACATCTAAATTAGCAACTCCTTCATTAAATAAGTCGTCCATACATTGAATATTAATTACTAAGGATGTAGGTGTGAAACTGTCTGTTAAATTCATAGAGTAATTAGGATAACAGTTAAAATAAACTGGTCCATCATTTAGATTTGATTCTAGAATAGCTATTATGGATTCAGGAAATGTTTTAATCCTACTATCTCTTAGTACTAGTAATATTGGAGTATTTAATCCTAGTTTATGTAGAGGTTTTACCGCTACTTGAATTAATCCTAAATGAATATAACGAAAGCCTTGTTTTATATGTTCTTCTATTAATTTTTCGTTTAATAAATTAATAGTTTCTCTTTGATGAGTTATAGATTTTGATGATTCTATAGTTTGGGTAATACTATGTGCTCTAAAGTTGTCAAACATACTTGATTTATAAATTTCTTTGTAACTAATTTCAGGTAATTTCCAATTCTGTAATTTGTTTTCAATTTCAGCTATTTCTAATTCATGGTTTTGATATCTATCTTGGTCACTTCTAGCTTCTAATTCTTGGGGTGATATTCCAGAAGTAACTATGGCACGATTTCTCCTAGAAGATCCTAGTTCACTTAAAGTTCTAAGTATTCTAGACATACTTCTTGTTTTCTATATTTTTAGTTTCTTTTCGTAACGGGAACACCAACGGACTCAAAAGGTTGCAGGAACACCACCTAACTCCTCTCCTGGGATTTTAACGGGCTTACCAACACAACTTATATATTTGACAGAAAGAAGCTTATAGCTTTTCATTAATAATAATGTGTTCAATACAATGGGGTACATCAATATAAATAGTGGGACTAGCAAAGAAAAAGGCAACCCTCGCCAAAACGTGAGCTACGTATTAGCTTGTCGCCGATTAAACTCAACCCGAAAGTTTGTAAATGATGACGAGAGACGATCTTTATTAGCGGACATAACTTGACCAAACTCTGAGATATCCGGTCGTTGATGGTGAAAGGCATTTATTTATCACCATTTATGTTGTTTTTTTTATTTGGTAGCAGGAGACTAAAATGTGTTCTTAGAATTTTTTTTATTTGACAGGATACTAAAATGTTTTCCACTCATACATCAATACGGGAGCCTATTTTTTATTGTATTTTCTACGGTAACATATATTTCTACTTTTTTTAAGCAACGTATATATTTCTACTTATGCATTAATACGAATGACTTAATTTTTTATATTTTCTACTTGGATCTATATTTTTTTTCAATATATTAATACAAAGACCTATTTATTTTAAAATTTATACTCAATCTATATTTTTAGTCATATATTAATAGGGAGACTATTTTTTTAACATTAAACAAGAATCTACATTTATGCTTAAATATTAATATGTGAATCTTTTTTTTTTTTTTTATTTATATTGTAGTCTGTATTTAATTTGTACTCATGTATTGAATACATATGCATTTTTATTTTGTAATTCATATCCATCTCAAAGCCTTTTTACAAAACCTCAAAGCCTTTCCTATATATTCCATAGAGAAATTATTTTTCATCAACTTTATATTTTCTTAGTGGAAAATAATAGAAATAACAACTATAATACATTTTTAATTTGATAATTTTTTTTTTGAACTATATGAATCATTTGTAAGAAAACCTATGACACTATATATAAGTTTTAATCTTAATCAAATTGTAGAAACACAACTACATATATTGATCACATAATATTTCACTTATTTTAAAAAAATTATCTTTTTCTAATTATATATAAAAACATTTCATTTTCTAATTTTTTTTTTAATCAAAAGGGAGGTAGCAAAAGAGCTACCAACACTAAAATATATATAAGAGAATATGATACAAATGGTGGGGACCAAACCAAGACTCCATTAATGAGAAACAAGCCTAAAACTAGGCAACCCTAACTTATTATGCTGCAAATCTATGAGTAAGAAAATCATGTGCAATTGACCAAGAGGTACAAGAGGTGGTATTAATACCAAAATTGGCAAGCAAATCAGCAACCTTGTTCCCTTCCCTAAACACATGGGTAACAATAAAGTTCATTCTTCTAGTTAAGATCAAAGCATTCCTCCACCTATTTCTTACAGGCCAAGCTACACAACTAGATGGATTCATGAAAGCATTCACCACTAATTTAGAATATGTTTCAAGCCATAAGTTAGGCCAATCTTTCTCTGCTCCAATCTTTCTCAAAGCTCCACTGAGCTCAGCAAACAATGCAGTATGAAAACCATGAGGCTCAGCAAAAGCTAAAAGAAAATCAGCATTTGAGTCCCTAAACACCTCCACAAGCTGAAAGGTCAGGGCTACCACAAGAGGCACCATCAATATTTCCCTTAATCCAACACTACAAGAATACATGCATTTTTCGACGGATTTAATATTAACTTACTGGCCGTTCTGGCCGCCAGTAAGTTTGTGGCCGCCTAAGCCGTCGCAAAGTGAAAAAAAACGGCCACAAAATAAAAAAATAATATTTTTGAAACGAACTGATATCTTAGTGGCGCCCTTAGCCGCCGCAAATTTATAGCTTGAACTTATTGACGGCCTCAGCCGCCGCAAAATTCCACGAATTTAAAAAAAAAACAAAACAAAACAAAGAACAAATCCAACAAGCACTACTTTTCCAACGTTTCATTGTTATCTTCTGTTCATTGTTTTCCAAACAAAATAACACCCTTCTCTCTTCTTCCTACAAACTTCAAAAACAACACAACCACAAAACAATCCTCTCTGCATAATTTTGTTTTTAACATCTCTCTACATAATTATTTTGTTTAAGTTCTCTTCTCGCAAGTCAATCTGCTCATCGATTCCACGTTTTCAATTGATCCCTCAATCGCAATATTTTGTTGAAGATTATTGTTAGAAATAGATTTGGGGTTTTTTGCTATGTTGTTTGTTAGGAACTTTGTAGGCTTCTTGTGAATTTGCTGTCTCCAAGAACAACACTTTAGTGACTAAATGGTTGAGATAAGAATATTTGAGATGTAAACATAAGTCATGCTATTTTGGACTTTTGTTTGTTGTAGATCATTTATTGGAAAAATCTAGATTTTTGTTTCTACAACTTTGCAAGGATTTGGGAACTATTTTGTTAAAAGGATAAAAAATTGCGGATCCAAAATTGAAAGAAAGAGGACAATAGCATAGAAGAAGAGGAATAGTAACCATAGTAGAAGCTGAAACGCGTTTCTCTCTCTTGATAGTACAAATGCAGTGTAGGTGTGGCAGCAAGGCTGCACTATCGTACACATTTTTTTTTTAAAATAAATAAATAATTTAGTGGCCACCTAAAAGCGGCCGGTAAGTTAAAATAACCACTTCCTCTCATTTTGTGGCCGCTTAAGCCGCCGGTAAATGTTACCGTCGACTATTTTTGTGGCCGATCTTAGCAGTCGGTAAATGTGCCAATTTTTTCACTTTTTGGCCTTTTTTTCACTTTGTGGCGGCCAAATGGCAGCCAGTAAATCAAGATTTTCTTGTAGTGCAAGGCAGAGTATGAGGCATCCAAATCACTTCCTTCAAACTTGGTAATTTTGGACAGTGAATGGAAATGTTGATGCATTTAAGTAAGGAAAAGTCTCATTGAATTTGAAGCTACCTTACTAGTCAAGTTACCAGACAAGGCAGAATTGGAAATAATGAGAGAAATAGCATTTTGCCATGAAATGATTTTGTTATTGAATCTACACTTATTCTTAACATACCAAATAGTGTTCAGCAAATTAGTGATAGCAGCAATGATAGTAAGCTTACTCTGTGGAGACCAAGAATTATCACAAAGCTTCCATATATCAACCAAATTTGTGAAGTGAAGAGAAACATTAAGACACCTAGCTAACCAAGACCACAATTTTTTTGCAAATGATCATTCAAATAAAAGGTGTGTAGAGGTTTCCACCTACTTGTTACATAAGCTGCACATGGAGGGAACGTTGCAGCCCCTAGAGATCAAATCATCATCAGTTGGAAGTTTCTCATGCATTATCCTCCAGACCAGAAGAGATTTGGAGGGAGGAATGTTCTTGTCCCAGATGATCTTGGCCCAATGTAAATCATGAAAAGGAGGCAACTTGAAATCATATGCTTGTTTAAGAGTGAGATCACCATTGTCAGAAAGTTTTCATAGAAGCTTATCAGGGGAAGCCTCCAAGGGAATGAGAATTTGTGAAATAATGGATAGGAGATTAGGGAAAGCAGTGGAAATATGATGAGGTATAGCCCATGAACCATTGAAGATGAAGTCATTAACTGTGGAGTTTAGCTCTTGACTGATGTGGATAGGAATATGAAGTTGAGTGTGTAGAGGAGCTCCACACCATTCATCATTCCAAAAATTGATATGCTTACCATCACCAAGCAGCCAAGCTGAGTTTTCAAACACAACAAGAAATTCCTCTTTGATACTTGACCAGATGGAAGAATGTATGTGATGCTGAATGACATGCCTTTGTCTTAAGACCCTTTCTCTCAATAACTTGGCCCAGCTAGTGTCAGAAGTAAGCAAGTTCCAACAGAGTTTAAGGTTAGAGGCTAAGTTTAAAGCCAGTAAAGACCTTATGTTCAGACCTCACTGAGCTAAAGGCCTGCAGACCTTCTTCCAAGCAACTGTTACTAATTTCCTCTTCTCAATATCTCCACTCCAAATGAAGTTTCTAATATTTTATTCATATTATCTTAACTTCATAACCATATGGATTGAATATGT
This sequence comes from Trifolium fragiferum, assembly GCA_954870985.1. Lineage (NCBI taxonomy): Eukaryota > Viridiplantae > Streptophyta > Magnoliopsida > Fabales > Fabaceae > Trifolium > Trifolium fragiferum. Next base: position 16,934,215 of record OX940793.1, on the reverse strand, counting down.
TTATGATTAATAGTGTCAATATATTATGATATAATTTTTTAGTAACAAATAATAATACAAGCTAGCTGCGATAATAACATTCAAATACAAGTTTTTTCCAATTTAATAATAGCAAATAACAATCTAAAAACTATGTGTAAAATTTAAGATTGAGATGGACAGAGGCATAAAATGAGTCAATAGACGAATGAACATACTATTTTAGTGCATAATGAATGCGTCAATAGACTTTGATGATTTGATATTAGCGGCAAGATCCTATATATTAATAATTTATGCAAAAAAAAAACTTTTGAACTTAATTTTTGCTAATCTATATGTTGAAAAAAAATATCAATATTGTGAGATATTTGTTTTTTTATAAATTGACTTTAAACTTTATTTAAACAAATTCTACAGTTATTTTTTTTCATGCTCATTAGATTTAATTACGTAGTGTCATTTTAATTATTTAAATTATATAAGATGGTAAAATTTTTTTTCGTTATATAAATCATTTTTCATAAACAATATTAAAATTTAAGTTTTCAATCTAAAATAAAATATATTTAAAAGTATTTTTTATAAGTCAATAAATCTATAAAAAAATAATCTACAAACAAATTTTTACCCGTGCTTGGCACGAATCTGGATACTAGTTATAATTTCGTCGAGGCTTAAATTAAAGCTAAGTCAACTAGGTTGTTATGAACACTATATACCATGTGGCAAAAAATTAAATACTATTGAATATGATTTTGTTTACTATTAATAATTGAAGTTAATTATAATTTCATCGAGACTTAAAACTATGTCAACTAGGTTGTTATGAATGAAAGTAAAGTCAAATAGTTTTTCTATTAAAATTGCCAACCGCGTTCATATTACGTACCAATTTAAAAAACGAAAATGTTAGCAATAGTATGTTGGTTTACTGATGAATAATGTTAGATTTAATAAGAAGGATCAAAATTCGATCCTCTGCAACTACAATATGGTTGACATTGAAACCATTTAATAGTATAATTAACTTCTAAAATATATTAGATGATTCTGTGAACCAAATACTGATGGTGAAAAAAAAATGTTAGATAGTGATCTTGGGATACCAAGGTAGATTTTAGCAAAAACGGTTGTTGTGGGTTTAAATATTGACCATTGGCATGCATGGTGACTTGAAGACAAAAGTTGTGACGTCTGCCAAGTGTTAAAAAGCTTAAGATTTTTAATTATTAAATTATTATTTGAGATATTTATCCAACAAGAATAAGTCCTATGTGTGAAATAAAAATTTGTTATAAGTTAATTGTAGATATTACATATAAATTTACTCGCACAACATATATTTGACTTGTTTTTATTAGTTGTTAACAGATAAATAAGCTTTACCAAAAGTTATGATTTTCCTTGTGACATATAGTTTTATGAAAATTGCTAATTAGTGTTTCCGATGCACTAATTAAGAAATTAAATATGGTAAAATGATATTAAAATTTATCTAACTCATCTTTTAAAAATATAAAGAACATTACTTTCAATACAAAAGTTTATTTTAATATTCTTAACTAGTTCACCGAAATATTAACTAGCAAGACACTAATTTCATTTAATTACAGTTTTATCAGACTTTTAAAATTAACCATTTAATATGATTTTGTTTTCTGTGTAATAATTTAAATCGAGTATAATTTCGTCGAGACTTGAAACTAAGTCAACTTGTTTTATGTGAAATGGAAGTAAGTCAAGTGTAATATATATATATATATATATATATATAGTCAGGATCCGTTGACACCAAATAGTTTGACACCAAATATTACACCTCTCAATAACGTTTTAACCGATATAAATTTTATAAAATCCACCGTTGGATTGAAAGTTTATATCATCTAGATCATTTGTGTATACTGTGACACAAATTCAAAATCATTTGATATGTTATCGAGAAGCATAAAGATTAACGGCATTTAAAAAAACGCCCAAACCGTTAATTTTGATGTATCTCAATAACATATCAAATGATTTTAGATTTGTCTTTTTTGGTTTTCACCACCAGTTGAATTTGGTTCGGGGGTCAATTCTGGCATCAAGTGGTTCCAGCCCCCTCCCGATCGCAGTTGCGGGGGATCGAACCGTGGTCCTCCCTACCAAGTTTAGCGCCAATCACCACTGAACCAACTAACGATTGGTGATTTTAGATTTGTCTGACAATTCACACAAATGATCTATATGATATAAACTTTCAATCCAACGGTGAATTTTATAAAATTTATATCGGTTAAAACGTTATTGAGAGGTGTAACATTTGGTGTCAAACTAATTGGTGTCAACGGATCCTGACTCAGATATATATATATATATATATATATATATATATATATATATATATATATATATATATATATATATATATATATATCCTTTAAATAAATCCTTTAAATTTTATTTTTGTAATAGATGTTCTTTAAAAAATTTAGATAACAAATAGATTTTTTAAAGGTTACGTTTGTTACAAATACGTCTTTTACGTTTATAATATATACTCCCTCCGGCCACTATTATAAGCAAATTTGACTTTTTTGATACATTGGAAAAGTGATGTATTTGGTCCATATTATGAACCAAATACATCACTTTTTCAATGTACCAAAAAAGTCAAATTTGCTTATAATAATGGCCGGAGGGAGTAAGTCCTTAAAAAACAGGACTTAAATGTTATAAATTACAAATTTAAAAAATCAATTTATTACTTTAAAAATCTATTTGTTACTTTAAAAAACTTATATCTATTACAAATATGAGGCTTTAAAGAATTTGTAATTTACAAAACTTAAAAAATCTATTTGTAACTTAAAAATCTTAAAGGACACGATTTGTTATTACTGTCAAGTGTTTGAAACTTTTGGTTGGAAGTTGCAAAAAGGGTAGCTTATGGCCATCCCAAAAAAAATAAAAGTTTAATGAAATACTTTTAGTATTTTGTAATAAAATTATAATTGGAACGGAGGGCATATATATATTTGTTTTCGCAAAAAAATTAATGAATTGGACATGCAGTTTGGCGGATAGTAAGTTAGTTTGTGAAAAGGTTGAACAGGGGATTGAATTGAATACACAATCATTATTTTGTTATCCAAAAATATTATGATACCTATATTTTAACCAATAAAAAGTGTTTAAAATGTGTGTTTAAGATATTTCACTTTGAAAATTTTGCAATTAATTTTTTTAAATTAAAAAAAGTTATCATGACAACATTAATTTTGTCTTTAATTTTCTTTTATGATATACTCCCTCCGTAACATTTTATAAGAAAAGTTGACTTTTTAAGTTCATTGTAGATTTAATGTATCTAGTCTTTATTGTAGACGAAATAGATTAAATTTACGATGAATCTAAAATATCAATTTTGCTTATAAAATGTTACGGAGGATGAATAGTAACAATTGTCTGGGACAATGGTTAGGATGACTCAATTACAAAATGTGTGTTCATTCAACATTTTTCTGTATTTAAAGGGTGGTCATCATCATCATTTCGTATACTCTAAATGGCTAGCAACTCATTAATAATCCCAAAAAAAAAAGTTGATTTACATTTACATCCCATGAGGCCACCAAAATTAGAAAAAGATGAGTGGTTAGTAAATATCCAGGCATTGCTAATATCCGTGGACCGTGATTATATTCAATCATGTAGTATTTCCGTGGTTCCAGAATGTCTTAAGATACCGAACCATGAAGTTTACATGCCAAGGAAGGTATCCATCGGACCGCGATTCAACGATAGCAGAGATGAACTGCTGCTGATGGAAGAGGTCAAATTAAGGTGCATGTTGTCTGTTCTTCATCGAGGAAGAACATATAGAGGAGACATAAGCTTGGAGAAATGCAGTTCAGCCGTTTGGGAATTAGATAAAGATGTTCGTGCAAGCTACGTGGTAGGAATTGATCTCACACAAGCCGAACTTGCAAAAATTATGTTATTGGACGGTTGTTTTCTGTTAGAGCTTCTCATATCAAATTCAAAGGAATTAGATTCTAAATTTGGGAGCCGTTTTGATAAAAATAAAAATATACCTTCTCCTGCCGCTGAAGTACTAAAAGACGAGGATGTTCTGTCTGATCTAATGTTATTCGAGAACCAGATCCCCATTCTGGTCCTTCATAAGTTGTCTCAAACACTTTTTCCAGAAGTGTTCAAGCCAGATTTGGAGGAGTTGGGAGAAAAGAAGGAGGAGCATAAGAAGAGGGAGTGGAGGGCGAATGAAATTAACAATCTTATTTTGTCTGTCTTAGGATACTCATCTTCTCAGTTACCGACGATGAGTTTCAAATCCCCTCACTTTCTTGATCTTGTCCACTTCCGCGTAAACCCAACAATTGAGAAAGGAGGGGATACTACTAACCATGAGAAACTAAAACTTAAAAGATGTGCTATGAGGCTCAGAGCTGCAGGGGTAAGTATCCAAGTTATTGGAGGTGAAAATAAAACGATTTCTTTTTTGGGTTTGATAAGAGATTGTTTTGGTGTATTCACAAGGCTTAGCAATCTCATAGTGAAAACAACTAAGCCAGTGGATATGGAAGCAGAGGAAATGAAAGGTTTGGACTTTGAATTTAAGTTTAACAATGGCAAACTTGAAATTGCAAAGTTACATATCACAAAAACAACAAAAGCAAAGTGGCGAAATGTCATTGCGTGGGAGCATCATAAATCTAACGGGAAAAGTTCCCGAGGCAAATTTACTTCGTCTGCGTTGATTTTCGATGGGTTGATTTGTTGTGAGGCTGATCTGGAGTTTCTTAAGAAGAACAAAATCATTGTGGATCATACGAAGATGAGTAACGAGGAGTTGAAGGAGTTTTTTCGAACTATGTCGTTAGGAGTTGATGCTGGAGTTGTTGATTCCACTTACGTTACAATGGTTAATGAGTTGAACAATTACTCCTCTAAGAGTAAGACGGTTTTTATCTTCGAAATTTTCAAATTATTATGGCATCTCTTCACGATACGTCTAGAATGGCTTTTCAAATTTTTGAAACGTAATTACAACTTTGTTGCTATGTTCATTTTACTCTTTGGTTTTCTGAGAATTTTTCGATCAGATATAGTACCTCTAATCCAATATATAGAAAAGTTGGATCAATAAATATTAAAGTTGGATTAAGTTAGATCAAATTAATGTAGTTGTTGATTTCGAGAAAGGATCCTCTCAATTTGAAAAAAAAATTGAGGAAATAAAGTGGGGTTTTAAACCATTGAATTATAAGTATAAAGTAATATTTAAATTGAAAAGAAATGAGGAAAAGTTGATTGACGGTTGAGATGTGAAAATTGAGGAAAATTGAGGGAAAATAAATTGAGAGAATCCATTCTCGTTGATTCCATATATCAACCAATTTATTATTTAAATAAGTCCGGCTCTACAAAATAAAGGATATTTTACAGCGACTTTTATCATCGCGTCAAAAATCAAAAGTCATTGGCAAAGTTACATTTGGTAGCATTGCCAACAACTTTTGATTTTTGACGACAACAAAAGTCGCGGCAAAATATCTTTTATTTTGTATTTTATGGATTTCTTCTTTCTTTGTATGTTCATGTGTCGTTCTTGTATATTCATTATATGTGCCAGCCCTTTGTGTTTGTTTACATAATTTAAAATGCTAGTGTTTAAGCTGATTTTTGGTTAACAAGCGCAAGTTTGATTTTAAAGATTTGCAGGATTAATTAGTAAATCCTAAGACATGTTTGTGTTTAATTTTTCATAAAAATTATGAATGTTCATTATCTCAACAAACATTCATGGTTTGATTTGCATATAAAAATGTAAAAGAAACCATCAACTTCGATTCACTCGAAGGCGATTTGCAGGACAAGATTTAAAGTAAAACTTTATTGAAAGTAAAAGAAAAAAACTATAAATAACTGGAAATGTAAAATTGCATTCAAATGTAAATAGCAATTACAAAGAAAATGGTGTACAATTCATACATTTCCCTTCTTGCACTCTTTTCGTTCGATCGCATGAGTATTCAGAGATTTTGAAGGTTTTCTGTATCAATATTGTCATCCCGTTTTCAAATAGAAAATTACAATATATACCCGAAGGAAATACCAATTGCTGCTCAACTTTCTACGCCTATGATTATGACGTGTGTGTTGCCACAATCCCTTGAACTCGATTATTTTTCACACGCGCTCAAGACACTAATCGAACTCGAATCAGACTTTGTCAAAAATATCATAAGTCCACAAACTTGAACATTTTAATAGCTCCAAGACTTTACTCAAAAATGCTGTGAAACTTGAACAACAAGAAACAACCTTTTCTTCTTCTTCTGAGGATTATCCTAATATTCTTTATTTAAACAGCGGTGCTATATAGCACGACAATTAATTGTCGTTGAATTTGCACGAGGCTAGAATGAATTGTGATGTATAATCCCAGTTTACCAAATAGTGATAGGGATGGGATTCAAAACAACATAATCGTCTTCTCTTATCTCAGAACAACTTTTATTTTCTTGTAGTTGGTAAACTTTCACTTTCAAACTAAGTCAAGCATATAGTATTATATGTTAAATTGTATTTCATCACAACTCTCAACCAAGTTAAACCTTTGTTAATTACTATACTTTCATATTAAATTATAATAATCATTATCGGTCAATAATTTGTCCAAAATTTAAACTAAATATACACATAAATTTTTCCTAACTTATTTTCTTTTATAATTTGAGACGGAGAATATATATCCTGTTTAAAGGGCCCGAACAAACTGTGAGGCGTTTTTTTCAAAGTTAAATCTTGGATTGCAGACCATTTGCTTATAAAAGGGCCAATTTTTAAGTAGAGTCATAATAATTTCTTCTTCTCTAAAGAGCTACATAGAGATACAGAAAGCCAAATTAAACCATATTGATCTTATAGCTTTATTATATATAGTACTCTTTGATGGCCTTGAAAAAATTTACCCTCCTTCGAAAGAAAAAACCAAAAAGATTTACCAAATTACCGGCCATCGAAAATCCACAACCCGAAGATGCGTGGTTTAGAAGAAGTATGGAGACGTTGCTACAATCTGTGGGCAATAATTATAAGCACTCATATAGCATTTCTATACTTCCGGAAGAAATAAAAAAAACATCAACCGATGATGCTTACCTGCCAAGGGTGGTATCCATTGGTCCGCGATACAGAGGAAGTAGAAAAGAGCTACTGCTAACTGAAGAGATCAAATTACACTGTATGTTGTCTCTCTTTCTTCGAGCAGGGGCAGCCGGTGAAGCTATTGATTACTTCAAGAAATGCAGCGATGCTATTTGGAATTTAAATGATCAGATTCGAGCTAGTTACTTGGATGAGATCGACTTGGACGACTACCAACTTACCAAAATTATGTTAGTCGATGGTTGTTTTCTGTTACAGCTTCTGGTATCAAATTCAGACGAATTAGATCGTGAACTACGAAGTTGCTTGATGATCTCTTGTGTTCAACCCGCGCCTCTAGCGTATCAAAATGATGATGTCTTGTCTGATCTCATCATGTTTGAGAACCAAATACCAATTTTTATCCTACACGAGCTTTCTAAAATACTTTTCCCACATGTTTTTAATGGAGATTTCAAGCAGATGGCGAAAAAAATTAATCATCTTGCCCTGTCTGTTTTAGGCTACGATGTGCCTGACATTCAAAACCTTGACGTTCAATGTCCTCACCTTCTCGATGTTGTTCACTCATTCGTTAATAATCATAATGATCCTGATGCAGTTGTATTGGACATCGGTGAACAGGGGAATCAGATGAGGAGCAACTCCAATCTAAAACTGTACTGTTGTGCTTCTAGGCTGGAAGCTGCAGGGGTAAGTATCCATCTCCCACATGAGGATGAATGTAGCGATAATACTAGTTCTGGCTTGGGTTTGAAAAGAAATTTTTTTCACGGTATTTTTGTATGGATTCGAAATAGGATCCTTAAAAATACGGATATAGAGGCGGAATATGGAAAATCAACGGAAGGTTTGAACTTTGAATTTAAGTATGAAAATGGGAAACTTGAAATTTCACAGCTATGTATCACAAAAACAACAAAAACAATATGGCGCAATGTAATTGCTTGGGAGCATCATAAAATGGACTGGAAAAATAAATCTTCTAGCAAGGATATTTGGGAAATCAACAGGATCAGCAGTAGTATTACTAGTACTTGCGGCAAATTTACTTTCGCTGCGTTGATTTTCAATGACTTAATATGTTGTTATTAGAATATAAAACAATTATTATAGGAGATTCTACATTTATTTGTATTCATTAGGAAATTATTGTGATGAGTCAAACATAATTCCATTAGTTGTGCACAAGATGTGAAACTTCTTAAGGACAAGGGTATCATTGTGGATGATATGGAAATGAGTAATAATGAGTTGAAGGAGTTTTTCCGCACATTGACGTTTGGAGTTGACCATAAGAAAGTTGGTAGTAACTATTGTGGTTTGGTTTCTGATTTAAACCGATACTACTATTCGGTGTTTCGTCCTATACGAATCTGGAAAACAATGCGCCATCGTTTCGTGTACCGTTTAGAATGGTTTATAAAATTTTTGAAGAAAGACTACCACTTCGTTGCTGCGGTGGTGTCTCTTGCCACTATTGTGCAGACTGTTTATGCTATCATAGCCTATCATTGGGTTGAGTTATTATGCATAAGGAATATCCTTATGTATGGTGCATAAATAAATCTCCACCATGCATGCTTTAGTGCATTTCATTGATCAAAAAATATAATTGATCAAAAAAACATTGGATGGTGGAGATTTATTTATGCACCATGCATAAGGATATTCCTTATGCATAATAACTCTTGCCCCTATCATTTGTCTAAATAATTTTCATCTGTCCATGTAATTTTGATGTCCGTTTCTTTGTTTCCTCTGGTGATCAAAACAAACCATGCTTTGTGTGTTTGTAATTGTACTCAGACTTTTACTCGTTTTGTTTTGTTTGAATAAATTTGCTTTTTATAATTGTACTCGAGGTGATAGTTCAGTTTAACGTTTTAACCTAATCTCAATGTGCTAATCAATTTGATTTTAAAATCTGAATCGCATCAACTTGAATTATTTTTATCAGCACTATTGGACTTGGTGCACGGATATAAATAGTGGATGGCCTGATCGGAAATCCGTTAGCAGGCGGCCCAACGAATCGTGGAGAGGCTCTGACACCATCTTAGAATTGAGAGTTGGACCTAACTCATTCTCACAAAATCGGCTTGTAAGGGTAGGATTGCCTCTACTTTATAAACACATATTTAGGCCTTCACGCAAGCGATGTGGAACTTCTTAACAGTACTGGTTTTTACTAGGCTAGATTAACCTGTTTTTCAGCTCTTTAGAAGTTCGTGAATGCTGGTCTTTCTCCTGTTTTTTTGTTTCTTTTTCGAGATTGTTTTTTGCCACCCTATCTGTTTCGCGTGTATTTCTATAACATATATTCAAATCATCTCGCGACATGTGGGACTTCTTAACAAAGTTGAATCTCTTGTCAACATGCATAGAAGATATTACAAAGAATCTCTATATACGAGAGATTAGACTTTGATATCCTACAGTAAGATGCCTTGGTAAGAGTTGGCAACCAAACAAGCATATAAAGTCAACTACAAAAGCTGTACTACGTAGTATATGATTCGGACATAATACAAATATTTAATAACGCCATGGTGATGTCTTTATTTTGTTTTCTAGCCAGTGACAATTTAATTACAATACTATCGAGACTCGTCTGAACTAAGTCATGTTAATATAGTATTTTTTGGGTGAAAAAGACATGTTAGTAATTTTTTTGTATAATCAAAAGTCCTGTTAATTTAAATTATTTATTCATGTGTAAAACAAACAGCAAAGTTCATTAATTTAAATTTGCACAATCAATGCATAAAAATTAAAATAACTATGTACTAGTTAATGTAAGATAATTACAAGTTAGCTTACCCTTAATAATAATTTAACTTATTAGTCGAAAAAACAACCTATAGCTTTAATGTTTAGCTAAGGCCAAGTACCTGAATGTAGAAATATTCGAACCAAGGACATTCGAATATGAGTCGGTTGAATATTTCGTAGTAAAAAGTGTCTCAATCGAAGTTATTAAAAAATTTGGAACTTTGATTGCTGAATTAGACTAAGAAGAAATAATTTTGATTTCTTAACTCCCCGAAATCTTTATTGATAGAAGTTGGAATGTCAATTTGGCTAAAAAGAATGAGTTTGGTTTGTTCAACTATCTATGATATTTGTAGTTGTAGAAGATATATAGAACGCAAATTATGCTAAAAGTAATGAACATCACCAATTTTTGTTGTTGATGTTCTTGAAAAACTATTAACAAATTAATCTTCAACAAAATTTGAGGAGGTCTTTCTGAATCCCTTCAAGAACGGAATGTAAGCCAAATGAAAATGAAGCATACCCAATACATGTTTAATTCAACCACGTTCTCGGAATCACCAATATTATTTGTAGTTTTCAATTGGTGTTAGATTCACAATATGCATCAAATTTTCAATTTTATTGATGAGAGAAAATTATAGTAAAGTAAAATACAAATGTTATTGATAATTTGATTAATTGAATTACAATGAATACATTGGACCCTAACTAATACTTTTAGAAGGATAACTAACATAACAAAAAATATTAGGGAACATCTCCAATAAGGATATCTAATAGAATTTTATAGACTAATCATATTGTACCTTATTATTTTTATCATTGAAGTTTCATGACGTGACATAGCAGGTATATATCAAAATTGATGATACCGATACTTTAAATAAGGTACCGTATCATCAATTTAATGTTACATTTTTTTTATTTGATCATTAAATGGCCATTTAATTATTTTTTTTACAAATATTTAATCATATTTCATATTTTTCTATATTACACAATTTTTATTCGTTTTGTTCTCAAGTCGTATTTTATATATTTTCTATCAAATGGATCATAATATATATCTAGTAATAATATTCATGATTACATGAATTTGTTTCAACATCAATCTCTTATCGGTAAAACTTTCAAAATTATCTTTATTTTATTTATCCATCACAACCACCCAATACCACTTTGGTTGAAGCTCCTCAAGTGCCACAATTGTCAACTAAAAGTGATCTAGAAAATATTAATAGGTTTGATGAAGAAGCACGTACTTCTTAGAAGAAAAAATCTTGTTCCTTTCTTGCCACAAGAAAATACATTTGAGAACGTTTCAGACAAAAAAATAATCAAAATTAATTATTATATTTTTTATTATATATTTTCCGTCATATTTATTTATTTTTCACCTTTTTTTTATTTATTGTCTTGTATTTCTCATTATATTTAATTATTAATTTATTTATCTACGAATAAATTTTTATATTTTTTTTTATATTTTTATTTAGACAAAATTAAAAAAATAAATATAGAAGGGACCACTTGTTAATAAATTTATGATACTCAAAGTGGTATCACCACTGGAGCAAAATATGTACAAATTGCATAATTACTTGTCATTATAGAGACTACTTATTAATAATATATGATACTCAAATTAGTATCACCAATAAAAATGCTCTAATACATTAATCTCTAATAACTAATTCCTTTTCCTTTCTCATTGTTAGGGTAATCCAAGATAAGAGGAAGAAGATAACAAGTAAGAACTAGAGAGAAAACTAGGAGGAAAGTGTTAAGATTTATTAATTAGAAAAATAGAGAATAAGTTGTGTTTACAATGCATGAGGCACATCCTTATTTATAAGGAAAACTCCTAACACATCCATTACTTGTAACACAAGTAACCATAACTAACTAACTCAAGGTAGTTATGTAACCACCTCCTAACTACCTAACCAAGTCTAATAGGATTGAAGTTATAAAACATCATGCTCCCTTAACTTCAAGCCTAAGCAAACTTGTCTGTCCTTCAGAAATCCTTCAGAACTGCAACCTTGTCCGTCCTTCAGAAATCCTTCAGAACTGCAAATTTGTCTGTCCTTCAGAAATCCTTGTCTGTCCTTCAGAAATCCTTCAGAACTACAAACTTGTCTGTCCTTCAGAAATCTTTCAGAACTGCTTCAGAACTTGCCATGCTGGGCGCGCGCGCCTGACACACACCAAGTTCACTTCTGAGCTTCAAAAACCTGTTTGTTTTCAAACTCTTAGTTAGAGCATCTGCAACCTGAGTATCTGTTGCACAATGCCTGACATCTAAGCTACCTTGATTCACCTGCTCCCTCAAGAAATGAAACCTAGCCTCTATGTGTTTGCTTCTACCATGCAAAACTGGATTCTTGGCTAAGTTTATAGCAGACTTGTTATCAATCTGCAGAACCACAGGTTTCTCTGCTTCAATTCCTAGCTCCTTCAACACAGTCACAATCCACAAAGCTTGGCATGCTGCATATGCACCTGCTATGTACTCAGCTTCACACGAAGACAATGCAACAACTGGTTGTTTCTTAGAACACCAAGCAACAGGAGCCTCCATAAATCTGAAGAAATACCCAGTAGTACTCCTTCTATCTACTTTGTCACCACACCAATCAGCATCAGAGTAGCACACAATCTCAAATTTCTCATTCAGAACTGATTTTGGAAAAAGAATTCCAAACTCCATTGTGCCTGCTATATACCTAAGTATTCTTCTAGCTGCATTCATGTGTGACCTTCTAGGCTTATCCATGAATCTACTTACAAGCCCAACTGCAAAGCATATATCTGGCCTGCTGTTGCAAAGATATCTCAATGATCCTACAATTTGCTTGAAAATTGTAGTATCCACAGTCTCTTCTGTCTCATTCTTCTCTAACTTCAAGTTCACCTCCATAGGAGTTGCAGCATATGTACACTCAGTCATGTTGAACCTCTTCAGAATTTCTCCTGCATATCTCCTCTGATGCAACAATAGACCTTTACCATTCTTCAGAAGTTCAAATCCTAAGAAGTAAGACACTTCTCCCAAATCTGTCATCTCAAATTCAGTTTTCATTACTTCTTTGAATCTCTCTATCTCAGCTGTGACACTTCCAGTTACTAGCAGATCATCAACATACAAACATATCAGAATGATGCTTGAAGCTGCTTCCTGCACATATACTCCATATTCTGACTTGCATTTCCTGAAACCTTGTTTCACAAGAAATCCATCTATCCTTTTATTCCAAGCTCTTGGAGCTTGTTTCAAACCATATAGAGCTTTGTTCAATCTGTAGACCATGTCTTTCTTCTCTTCAATCATGAATCCAGGTGGCTGAGTTAACATCCAAGTTCTTCTAATGGACCATTAAGAAAGGCTGACTTAACATCCATGTGGAACATAGGCCATTTCCTTGCATTAGCTACAGCTATGACAAGTCTCACAGTCTCAATTCTTGCCACAGGTGAGTAGATTTCTGAGTAATCTATTCCTTCCCTCTGCAGAAAACCTCTTGCCACCAGCCTTGCCTTATATTTTGCTATAGAATTGTCAGGATTTAGCTTCAGCTTGAACACCCATTTTACTTCAATTGCCTTCTTATCTGATGGAAGTTTAACTAACTCCCAAGTTTGATTTCTCTCAATTGAAGCCAACTCCTCCTCCATAGCTTTCTTCCATTTCTTGTGTTTCAAGGCTTCTGTGTAATTGATAGGCTCAGAACCAGCCATCAATGCAATATGAACTAAGTCACCATCTGCATTTACCTCATTATCATTAATAATTTCACAATCCTGCAATCTAGCAGGAATGTTCCTTGTTCTGGCAGGCCTGTCTCTAGTCACAGCTGCAGGTGCTTCATTCTCATCACTAGAATCACTATCTTCTTCATTCATGATTGGATTCAATTGAGCTCTGCTTGAACTGCAACCAGCAATCCAATCCCAGGATTTCTCTTCATCAATTACAACATCTCTACTGTAGATCATTTTCTTTGTGACAGGATCATACAGCTTGTAAGCACCTGTGACATGGTATCCTACCAAGATCATGACTTCACTTCTATCATCAAGCTTCTTCCTTTTTGCTTCAGGCACATGCTTGTGACATAAAGCACCAAAAATTCTGAAGTGACTTACATTAGGTTTTCTACCACTCCACACTTCCTCAGGTACTTTGTCTTTCAGCTTCTTGGTTGGACACCTGTTCAACACATACACAGCAGTGTGAACTGCTTCACCCCAGAAAGCTTTAGGCAGGTTCCTATGCTTCACCATACACCTTGCCATATCAAGAATAGTCCTGTTCCTTCTTTCAGCTAAGCCATTGTGTTGAGGTGTATAGGGAGCTGTGACTTCATGTTCTATACCTTGTTCAACACAAAATGACTCAAACTTCTTGGAAGTATACTCACCTCCACCATCTGTTCTGAGAGCTATGATCTTCTTTCCACTTTGATTTTCAGCTAATGCCTTAAAATTTCTGAAGACATCAAATACTGCATCCTTGGTTTGAATCAAGTATATCCACATCTTCCTGCTATACTCATCAACAAAGGTAACAAAATATCTATTACCACCAAGTGAATTCACATCAAAGGGACCACACACATCAGAATGTACAACACCTAGTACACTTGATGATCTCATAGGCAAACTCTTGCTGAAAGCATTTCTAGGTTGTTTACCAACTAAGCAACCTTCACATACTCTTTCTGAAGCTTCAATCTTAGGCAGGCCAAGTACCATTCCTTTGCTCCCTAGCTGATTCAGATATTTGAAATTCAAATGTCCAAATCTCAGGTGCCATAGCCAATTCAACTTCTCATCTGTTACTACCTTCATACACTGAACAGTGTTTGTGTGAATCAAAGTTCTGAAAGTTCTATTCTTGGCCAAAGGAGTCCTCAAAATTAGGTTATTTGCAGGATCATAAAGTTCAAATTTCTCTTTCTTAATGATAACTGAAAAACCTTTTTCTGCTAACTGTCCAACACTCAGAAGATTACAATCCATACCTGGTACAAACATCACATCTTCAATTACTGCAGTGCTTCCATTGCTCCTCTTGATAACCATGTTACCAATGCCTTCTGACTGCAATGAACTGCTATTGGCCAGCTTCACTTTACTTTTCTTTCCAGAATCGAACTTCACTAACCAGTTTTTGTGACCAGTCATGTGGTTGGAACACCCTGTGTCTAAGAACCAAGTCTCAGCATCAACTTTATCTTGTGATTCTACCTCTGATAATGTAGCCATGAAAGTCACAGCTTTGTCTTCAACCTTTTCTTGCACAAGTTTTGCTTCATCATCAGAGTCTTGGCCCTTTTCTTTGCCTTTCTTGAACCAACAATCTGAAGCATAATGTCCCCATTTCTCACAGTTATAACACTGAATGTGACTCTTGTCCTTGCCTTTCCCTTTCTTTGAATTTGATGTTCCTCCTCCTTTCTTGAAGGATTCAGATTTTCCATCAAATTTTTTCTGAGAGCCATTCTTTCCCTTATCTTGATTTTTCTCTTTGTGACTGTTAGCTTTCTTGTAAGCCTGAACTTGTAAGGCTTGTACAGATTCTTGAACCCCTTTCCTTTCATTTATCATCAACTCATGTGCTTCTAAAGATCTGACAAGATCCTCCAACTGTAATGTAGCTACATTCCCAGTTTCTTGGATGGCAACAATGACATGATCAAAATTTGGAGTTAGAGTTCTCATTACCTTCTCTACAATCATCCTATCTGTCATCACCTCACCACAGCTCTTCATTGTATGGACAATGCCTTGAACCTTCGACACATAGGCTCCAATGGATTCACTCTTATCCATCTGCAGAAGCTCATATTGCCTTCGCAGAGACTGCAACTTTACTCCCTTCACCTTTTCTCCTCCTTCATAATATTTCACCAAAATATCCCAGGCTGCCTTAGAGGATTCAGCGCTAGATATCTTGTCAAAATTTGCAGAATCTACTGCAGCTTGAATTGCATACATTGCCTTGCAATCCTTCTTCTTTAAGTCTTTGTGTGCTGATCTCTGAGCTTCAGTGGCATTCCCCACCAAGTCTTGCACACCATTAACCACCACTTCCCATGTATCTTGAAAACCAAAGAGAGACTTCATCTGTTTGCTCCATCTTTCCCAATTCTTGCCCTCAAGAATTGGAAGATTGTTTGGTAAACCATTCCCTGACATTGTTTCTGAAGGGAAGAAAATGTAAACACCAAACAAGACTGAATCTTTTTGCTTTCTACACTAAGAACCAAAGGGCTCTAGATACCAATTTGTTAGGGTAATCCAAGATAAGAGGAAGAAGATAACAAGTAAGAACTAGAGAGAAAACTAGGAGGAAAGTGTTAAGATTTATTGATTAGAAAAATAGAGAATAAGTTGTGTTTACAATGCATGAGGCACATCCTTATTTATAAGGAAAACTCCTAACACATCCATTACTTGTAACACAAGTAACCATAACTAACTAACTCAAGGTAGTTATGTAACCACCTCCTAACTACCTAACCAAGTCTAATAGGATTGAAGTTATAAAACATCGCTCATCATGCTCCTTGAGTAATAGTTGTTATGTTTTGAAGTTGAATTATCAATTCCGGCCAAAGTTATGGTGCATAAGGGGAATGTTTATGCACCATGCATAAGCCCAGAATTACTCGCGCGCCCCCCAGAATTACTCGCGCGCCCCCCAGCCCCCCCTAAAGACTCGCTATTCCCACCCCTTTCTGCTGAATGCACACATTCTGTTTTTATTTTTAGCCTACTGGGCCTGAAAGCCCAGTTCCTTTTTTTTTTGTTGGTTTTGTTTTTTTACCCAGTTTTGTTTTACACACCCCCAGATTTTATTCTTTTTCTCCCCTAGATTTGTTACAAAATCATTGGTTATTTATGCAATGTTATTTTGAAAATCATTATGAATAAAATATGAATAAAATATGGTTTTAGTTATAATATTTATTTTAAATTAAATATAAATATTTTATTTGAAACCATAAGAGAGCTACTTTGGTTTTCAGATACAACACTAGTGAAACCATTAAGTTATACTTATGGTTTCGGTTAAAATATTTATTTTAAATTAAATATGGATATTTTATTAGAAACCATAAGAGGGCTATTTTTGTTTCAGATACAAAACTAGTTAAACCATTAAGTCACACTGATGGTTTCAATTATAATATTTATTTTAAATTAAATATAAATGTTTTATTTGAAACCATAAGAGAGCTACTTTGGTTTTCAGATACAACACTAGTGACACCATTAAGTTACACTTATGGTTTCGGTTAAAATCATTTTAAATTAAAATGATTTTGACATAATTAAGTACATTAAATAGTTTTGGAGTACAGATCTCTGAAACCGTTCCACAGCACAAATGGTTTTGGAGTACACATCTTTGAAACCATTCTACAGCAGAAACAGCAGAAATGGTTTTGGCATGATTTTAGTTTAAAACTAACTACTAAAATAATTAATCATACATAATACTCTGAAATTTATCCCTAATCAATAAAATAAAATAAAATTCAATCAATCAAAATTAAAAGCGTGATAAAAAAATCTAAAAAAAAAAAACTGGGGGGTGTGCTAGAAATTGGGGGAGGGGGGGCTAAAAAATGGGGGGCGCGCGTAGCAATATGTGTGGGGGGGGGGGGGGGCATAGCAATTATGCACGGTGCATAAGCTTTGGGCTTATGCACCATAACCCAACCCATCAATTCCATATATATATTTCACTACTTCTGTGACAGTCCCACATTTTTCGTATAAAAATTTAAACATCTTTTATATAAATATTTTTTTTTTATATTATAAAGTTGTTTTTCTCCCAATTTGGAATAAAATGTCAAATACTCCTGCAATTTCAAAGTTCGTCAATTACTGCAATTTTGAAATAAGCAAATACCCCCCCCTCCGTAATAATAAATTCTCGTTGATCAACCTCGAGTTGAGAGATTTCAATTTCCTGAGCTGCAGATTACGTAAAGAAGCCATCATCTCGTTGAGACAGTTAAATGTTTCTATTAACCGGCATAAAAGGTATAGATTTCAATTTTCTGAGCTACAGATTACGTAAAGGAGCCTTCATCTCGTTGATCGAACTCGAGCCGATAGATTTACTCAGCGACGGAGCCATCAGAGACATCGGCGGAGACGATGACTCCAATGAAATGGTCGAAACAGGAGAAGACATGAACGGTAAGAATAATTCCTTGAGACAGTTAACAACATAGCTGCAGTTTGTGATATGTCTTAACGGTCGTCAGCTTCCGAACATTTTGCAATTTTATTCAGTAGATAAGAAAATAATACAAAGTTAAAATAGCAAATTTATTCAAACAACAAAAATATAAAAGTCGAATACAATTCCAAACACACAACGCATGGTTTGTTTCTCGGTGGAAACAAAGCAAAGGATGTAGTCATTCCAAAGGAAAATAAACATTAATTATTTGGGCAATTGATAGGCTATGATAGCATAAATAGTCTGCACTGTTGAATAAACTTAATGTTATAATTAGTAAGTTTCTATAATAAGTTTGTGGAAAGAAAACGTCTTTATTGTAATTGGAAGGCTAAGAGATAATAGTGTGCTATTTACTAGTTTTCTTAGAATAGCAATGATGGTACTATATAAAGACCATGTTTGTATTTTTTATAATAACAGAATATATACAAAAGTAGTGTTTCTATTCTCAAATTGGCATCAGAGCTAATGGCAAACGTGATGAGTCAAATGCCGTTGCCGCGACTAACGAAGTCGAATTATGATAACTAGAGTGTCCAAATGAAAGCTCTTCTTGGAGCTCTAGAGGCGAGGGAGGTGATCAAAGATGGGTTTGAAGATCCAACAGATACTGCGGGATATACGGCAGCTCAAACCAAGGCGTTGAAAGAGACGCGATCAAAGGATAAGACGGCACTATACATGCTGTTCCGAGCAGTTGATGACTCAGGCTTTGAGAAAATTGCCGGTTCGGCTACGTCGAAAGAAGCATGGGACACGTTAAAAAAGGCGTACGAAGGAGCAGATCGAGTGAAGCAAGTTCGACTCCAAACTCTTCGTGGTGAATTGGAGAGGATGCAGATGAAGGAGTCAGAAACTGTATCCGAGTACATCACGCGTGTACAAACAGTGGTGAATCAACTCAATAGAAATGGCGAAACGGTGACTGATGCACGAGTTGTCGAAAAGATCCTGAGGTCTTTAACAGATAAATTTGAGAATATTGTGTGTGCAATAGAAGAGTCGAAGGACCTTTCGACGCTCTCAGTCGAAGAGCTCGCTGGTTCTCTCGAAGCACACGAACAACATAAGATGAAAAAGAAGGAAGAAGCAGTCGAGGAAGCACATCAAACAAAGGAGTCAATTAAAGACGAAAAGGTACTCTTTTCTCAAAACTTTCGAGGAAGAGGACGTGGTCGTGGAGGTCATGGTCGAGGTGGTCTAGGTAGTAACTTCAAGAGAGGACAGTCAAGCCAGCAAAATTGGCGTGGCAGAGGACGTGGTCAAAGAGGTGGTCGGTCGAACTACTCCAACTTCGAATGCTACAAGTGTGGGAAGTATGGTCATCACGCGAAGGATTGCAACTCCTACAAATGTTATAACTGTGGTAAAGTGGGACATTTTGCAAAGGATTGTCAAATCTAAAAGAAGGTAGAAGAAACAACCAATCTAGTTTTGGAAGTTGAAGCGAATGAAGGCTTTCTCTTGATGGCTCAAAAAGAAATCAACACCAAAAATGACACCATGTGGTATCTCGACTCAGGGGCAAGTAATCATATGTGTGGTCACAAACACCTGTTTAAAGAAATGCAAAAGATTGAAGATGGTCATGTGTCTTTCGGAGATGCATCGAAAGTGAAAGTCAAAGGGGAGATGCATCGAAAGTGAAAGTCGAAGGCAAGGGTACAATCTGTTACTTACAGAAGGATGGCTTGATTGGATCAATCAAGGATGTTTATTATGTACCAGATCTCAAGACCAACATCTTGAGCTTGGGGCAACTTACAGAAAAAGGTTATTCGATTATTATAAAAGATCGGATACTGCATTTGAAGGACAAGCTAGGGCATCTGATTGCTAAAGTCGATATGGGGAGAAATCGAATGTACAAACTGAATTTGAGAAGCGTTCAAGAAAAATGTTTGCAAGTCAATGTCGAAGACAAAGCGTCGTTGTGGCATCTACGCTTTGGTCATCTACATCTGCTGGTTTGAAAAGGATGGCGAAAAAGAACATGGTGCACGGGTGTTAGCCTGTATTTTCGACAGGCATTAATGGATTGGAGAGAGAAGATGAATTCTCATTTAATATATATTATTGTATTTTAATATTCTCTTGGAAATTGATTATTTAATAAATCAGGAGAAAATTAAGGCATTCGACGTCGAAAGCCTTCTATTTAAAGTTCACTGTCGAGCTTGAAGAATTCTGTCGAATTCGACAGGAACGTATTTTAGTAAATATGATTGATTGCTTCGACATTGGTGTGTTTGTCGAATACTATATATATATGTGTGTTTGCTTGTATAACGTATTCTGCAGTACGGAGAAAGCATACTCTGGACTTAGCAAATTATTCAAAGAGGATAACGTTTGAAAGCCTTGCCAGGTGTCCAAGAATTCAAATTGTCGAAGACACGTGGAGTTTAGTTAGACGTTAAGTAGGTTTTGGCAGTTATTCTGTTTGTCTATAAATATTAGTTTTTCATAGGAGAAACAGGTTGTTCACAATTCTCATGCAAATTCCGACAAAACTCAGAGTACCCATGTCAACGAGCGAAATGAGTGCAAAATGTAACATGTACGAATCTGTGCAACCAATCTTTCTTTTGTAAACAATTTACATTATTGAATGCAATTTACATTCTCCAAGTATTTTACTTGCTTTCCATTTAAAGTTTCTGCACTTTAATCTTTCCTGCAATTTATTTCATTGCAAACTTTAATCTTTCCTGCAATTTATTTCATTGCAAACTTTAATCTTTCTGCAATTTATTTCATTGCAAGTTTAAAACCTTTTCTGCAATTTACTTTGTTGCATGCTTTTACATTTCAAAGTCTTTCTTTAAACTTTATTTGCAATTCATTTACAAGTTTTCTGCAAAATTTAACTTTGAAGCATTTTACTTTTAAACAATCCATTCGACTGCGTCGGATGATTTTACTGTTTTTATCAATTTATCCGATTTAACCCAGAAAATATGAAATATGTTTTCGTCAAATCTGCACAAGCCATATGTCCCAGGATTCACTAGTTGATCCTTCTTGTAATAACCAGACTAGCGGTTGTTTGCTAAAAATCGGGGTAAACAAATTGGCACGCCCAGTGGGACTATTGGTTTGTGTGATTTATTTTGTTTATTTTTGAAACTTTTTGCAAAATTGTTTTTGGTGTTGAAATTTGATTGTGTGTGTAATTTTATATGCATTTGAAGAGTGGTAAATCTCTCCCAGATTTCTCAAAAATACCAACTCGTACTCGTACTAGAATGGTGAGAACACCAAGCAATTCTGCGAATAATAACAATAATAATGGAACAGAAACGAATCTGGTTCCAAATCCCCAGAATATGGCAGGGCAACCTAGTCAGCCAGCGTCTGGCGTTTCTAACGCCAATTCTACTGGTGGGCCAACAGGTCCTGCATTGAATTCTACGAATTCTGAAAGTATCCCAAATAATAATAATAATAACGGCGGAAATTCGAACCCTGCGACGAATTCTAGTACCGTTGGCGCAAACGTCAGTGGATCAACAATGCCTGCCGTTGCATCAAGTATGATAGGAGGAGTGCTTCCTCCAAATCCTAACGGTGCAGCAATGACACAACCAAACATGTCATCCATACCAACAAACGTATCACACACACATGGATACACAGACGGTAGTCAAGTTGGTGGAACACCGTCAAGACCACCCTGGTTGCCTAGAAACCCACAATTTGGAATGCCAACAACAACTATGGCAAACCTGTATAATTGGCCTTCAATAGAAAGTTCTCCCTCGTCTTCTGCGATGGGAAATAGAGGAAATTCTCTAAACTTGACAAATAACTCTATGGCAGTATTAAGGCAACAAATGGATGAGAGCAACCATGATATGGTGAATGCGTTGACCCAACAGATTGGCACAATTTTTAATCCCATGTTACAGACGACCAATGATAGTTATCTGTTATTAGCCAATCAAATGGGGAGGATGGCAGACTTTTTTGGAGCCCCTGATGCTCCAAATAACCAAAGGGTTCCTCGTGCAAACCCAGAAATTCGACCAGAAGTTCAAGCCCAACCACTGCGTATTGAAGGAGAACAGCCAGAACAAGAAGTGGTATTGGTTAATAGAAACCAGAATGCTGATAATGTTCTTAGAAACGTTCGACAAGATAACATAGCAGGGCAGAATAACTTGGCCAACTTAGTAGAAAATATACTGGCCCAAAATGGTTTGAATATAGGATTGCATAGGCCAAATTTCGTGTCAGCATTGTCTGAGTACGTTCTGCAGGCAGAACTGCCAAGGGGGTGGAAAATCCCCAAATTTACAAAATTTGCTGGTGATACGAATGAGTCTACTGTCGAACACATTGCCAGATATATGGCAGAAGCAGGGAATTTAGCAAATAATGAGGATTTAAGAATGAAATTTTTCCCCAATTCCCTCACAAAAAATGCTTTTACGTGGTTTACCACGCTTCCCCCTCATTCAATTTATAATTGGACTCAGTTAGAAAGGCTATTTCATGAACAATTTTACATGGGACAATCTAGGATTAGCCTTAAAGAATTAACCAGTATGAAACGTAAAACTTCAGAGGCCATTGATGATTATTTGAATAGGTTTCGCCTTCTTAAGGCAAGGTGCTTTACTCAAGTGCCTGAACATGAATTGGTTGAAATGGCTGCTGGTGGCCTCGACTATTCCATTAGGAAGAAGTTAGATACTCAGCATTTAAGAGATATGGCCCAGTTAGCAGATCGTGTTCGACAGGTCGAACGCCTCAGGGCTGAAAAAGTCAGAAATTCTAAATTCCATAAAAAAGAAAAAGTGGCGTATATAGAAACTTATGAAAGTGAAAATGAGTTCGACGATGGTCAGGATTACATAGAAAATAATGAGGTTAATATTGCTGAATTAAAACCAGGACCTCCCTATACTTGTAAAATGTTAAAACCATCAAATGGAAATAATCCTGTCGAACCCAAAAATGATAGATTTGTTTCTAGGACATACACGTTCGACGTTACTAAATGTGATGAAATTTTTGACTTATTGGTTACTGATGGCCAAATAATTGTACCAAAGGGTTTAAAAGTTCCACCTTTGGAACAATGTAAGAAAAGAGGTTTTTGTAAATACCATAATTTTTTGGGTCATAAAACCTCACAATGTGTTCTTTTCAGGGATCTGGTCCAGAAAGCCTTGCAGGAGGGAAGACTCAAATTTGGCGAAAAGCCAAAATCCAAACAGCAGGTGGACGAAAATCCATTGCAGATTGCTGATGCTGCCTACACAGAGCCATTTGAATGCCTGATGTTGGAAGCATTGAACCTCACTGAAGGGGGGCAATTGGTTTCCATTCCTGAAGAAGAATATGAAAACAAAGTGGAAAAAGTGTATCCACAGGCTGGAGAGAAATTGCTAGATTTTCTCCAACGCTGCCACGAGAATGATGGCGAAGCTACATTATGTCCTCACTGTAGTGCCATGTTCGACAAAAAGGCTGCTGCAGGCCTCACCAAATTTTTGCCTCATAGTCAGGGCAGAAACAATTGGCCAAATAAAAGGCCAACTTATTCTAACAGTCTGAATAACCAACAGGCACCTGTGCATCAAAGGTTGGGACCACAAAAATCTTTTGTCCCCTCAAACAGGACACCTGTCAACCAATGGGTTCATGTTTTTCGGCCGATTTTAGGTTTTTCGACCGATTTTAGATTATTTAGGGTTTTTCGGCAGATTTTATATTTTTCAGGTTTTTGGCTGATTTTAGATTTTTCGGTCGATTTCAGGTTTTTCTGCCGATTTTTGACTTTTCGGCCGATTTTTTGTTTTTTAGGTTTTTCGGCATATTTTAGATTTTTCGGTTGATTTTAGGTTTTTCGGCCGATTTTCGATTTTTTTAGGTTTTTTAACTGATGTTCGATTTTTCGGCTGATTTTAGTTTTTTAGGCCGATTTTTGATTTTTGATCAATTAGTAATTTTTAAAAGTATATAGAGAAGAAGGAATTTCAAATTCTTAGTTTTTAGGTGTCATTTGAAATTCCCTAAATTTAGTTTAAACAAAATACTCCACAAATTCCTTTCATTTTTAAAATTCTCCAAATAAATTATCCAAACAAGAAAATTTGAATCAAAGTATTTGAATTCCTTCAAAAAATTACATTACCTCAAAACTTTCCATCATCCAAACACATAACATTGCTGCATGCCCAAACCAGAAATGTTAAATTTGACATGTTTTTCTCGCTTATGTTCAATGATGAAAGATGACACTTTATTATCTCAAATGAAAATTACAATTGATAGAATCTATATTAAAACAAAACCCTGAAACCCCGATGCTAAAAAAATGGTGACGTATCGTGTCTGATACGTAC
Organism: Trifolium fragiferum; assembly: GCA_954870985.1. Lineage (NCBI taxonomy): Eukaryota > Viridiplantae > Streptophyta > Magnoliopsida > Fabales > Fabaceae > Trifolium > Trifolium fragiferum. Next base: position 16,909,651 of record OX940793.1, on the reverse strand, counting down.
TCGATACCGATACTCTTCCGATACCGATACTCGATACCGATACTCGTATCGGTAAAGTATCGGTTAAATAATTATTTTTAAATAAAAAAATAGTATCTGATACTCTTCCGATACGTCTTGATACTCGTATCGGAAAAGTATCGGTTAAATCATTATTTTTAAATAAAAAAGTAATTCCCGATACATGTCTGATACGTCCCAATATCCGATGTTTGTTTGTATCTTTAGCACTTCTTGTGGTTTTCCTTTGTCAATATAATTTTTTACTTTTCAAAAGAAAAATTATGGTGTCCTACTGTATAAGAGGTTGTTAAACATTTGAGCATTTTTCAAAATTCTGATATAAGACTAGATATTTTCTGCTTTTAATTATTAAAATTGTTGATTTTAGTCATGTTTATATATTGTGTATTTATATATTTAATTTTAAATTTAATTTTTAAATAACGTATCGCGGCAGTATCGGATTGGGAGTTTTAAAAAATTTTACGTATCGGCATATCGGTATCGTATCGTATGGGTATCGTGTCTTGTATCGGGGCTTCATAGAAACAAAATATTGAAATTTAAGAAAATTAAACCAATAATAAATTATAGAAATGAACGAAAATACATTAATCAAGTTACATTTCAAATTCTGCAAACAAACACATAAACCTTACATTGGTCAACAATGGTTTTCCCATTTGAAAGAAAAGAAGGAATCCCATAAAATGGACTAGAATTATTTGTGTGACTTATAGTTTAGGACTGTATAAACAATTTGCACAATGCTAAGTAGAGGCAGCACCAGAGCAACAAAGTTGTAGTTTCGTTTCAGAAAATTAAAAATCCATTCTCGACGAATCGTGAAACGATGCCAAAATATTTTCCAGATCCATAAGATGAAACACGCCTTAGAGTAATCGTTCAACTCATTAACCAATTTAACATAAGTGTTATCAATTAACGCAGCATTAACCCCAAACGAAATTGAATGAAAAAATTTCTTCAACTCTTCGTTAGTCATCTTCGTATGATCAACAACGATATTCTTGTCCTTTAGAAACTTTATATCAGCCGAAGAACAAATCAGCCCATTTAAAATCAACGCAGACACACTAAATTTTCCATTGGGACTAGTGGAGCTCTGGTCGTCGTTATATTTATGATGCTCCCAGGCAATGACATTGCGCCACTTTGCCTTTGTTGTTTTTGTGATATGTAACTGCGCAATTTTCAGTTTCCCATTTTCGAACTTAATATTAAAGTTCAAACCTTTCAATTCCTCTACTGCCCCATCCACTTGCTTAGATGTTTTCACAAAATTGCCAAGTTTTATGAGTACATTACCAAAACAATCTCTCATCAAACCAAAGCAAGAACTCCTTTTTTGTTTATCATCAATAACTTGGATGCTTACCCCTGCAGCTATGAGCCTCAAAGCACACCTCTCCAGCTTTAGATTCAGAGGATTAGTATTCGCAGTACCATCATTGTCCGTTCCACACTCACCGGTCCTCCTGTTTACGAAGACATGGACAAGATCAAGAAGGTGAGGGGATTCCCAACTCGAAAACTCAAGAGGAGAGTACCCTAAGACAGACAAGGCAAGACTGTTAATTTTATTTGCCCGCTCCTCCTTCTTCATCTTCTCCATGTGATTTTTCATCCACCGCACCCTATTCCTCTCCTCCCTCTCTCGCTTCTGCTGCTCAGTCTCTATCGCCGGTTCCTCTTCATGTGGTGGCACATTCTCATCTGGCTTGAACTCAGTTGGAAAAAGTGTTTGAGACAACTTATGAAGGACCAGAATGGGGATCTGGTTCTCCAATAACATTAGATCAGACAGAACATCATCGTCTTTTAGCATTTCAGGTGCGGGAGTAGGTGGAAGTAAGCGGCTATGAAATTGTGAATCTAATCCCTTTGATATTAGAAGTTCTAACAGAAAACATCCATCAAGTAACATTATTTTACTGAGTTCAGATTGGTCAAGTTTAATTTCTGACATATAGCTTGCACGAACATCTTTATCTAATTCCCAAACTGCTGAGCTACAAGCCTCCAAGTATTCTTCTACTTTACGATCTTGACCTCGATGCATAAGAGACGACAGGCACCTTAATTTCACTTTTTCCATCAGCAGTAGTTCTTCTCTACTTCCTTTGAATCGTGGTCCAATGGATACCACCTTTGGTATGTATGCATCCTCGTTAAATTTTTCAAGATCTTCTGGTAACACGGAAATGCTACATGATTGAATATAATAATTGTCCACAGATGCTAGCAATGTTTTGATAGTGTTTAACCACTGACTTTTTGAAGTATCTGTGGTACTTGGGCTGGCCATGGCGTGTAATTCACCTTTTCTATTTTTGTATATATATTATAGATCGAGTTGCTTGCTTGTTTGAGAAGACGATATGATTATGAGTTTATATATATATATATATGAGCACTAATTAAGATACAAAAATGGTAGTAATTTTCGGATTTGAATTCTCTAGCTATATTCAAAATGCAAGGAGAAAGAATGAAGAGATATATGATAGATTGAATGTAAAGATTTTGAATGTTGATAATCCAAATCTATGATTTTCATATTATTTATTTTTTTTTAATAGCAAATTGTTAGTATATTACAATGTTATATATATGTTAGTTTTCTCCTTGCCGGGACTTGAATTCTGAACCTCCAACTCCTTGACCCTTAGTTCAACTAGTTCGTAACCAATTGAGCTACCCATCTCACCCCCTATAATTTTCATATTAAAAATGATCTTTTTTAGACTTCACAAATTGACTACACAAAATATAATTAATTTTACTATATTAAATTTTCTTAGTTAGTGCTCCAGAAACATTAGTTAACATTTTCTATATACTTAAATCACAAAGATAAAAAACATAATAAAGGAATACCCTTATTTAAATTACACTTAATTTCATTAAATTATTTATTTATCACAGTTGTCCCTGACATCGTGTATGACATCTGGTTAATGCTACAACTAGGCGTCTGACTGGATCATTACCATGACATGGCACGCACACATATAATTAAATTATTTTTTATTTATCACCTTATTCTACCCAACACCCGAATATCTTCTCGTGGCCAAAAGACTCAATTTGACCTGGTCTACCCAAGGTGTTCCCACAAGATGATCCCAAGAACAATTTGTCCAAACTCCGAAGATTATACCAAGAGGCAATGTTTCTCTCTAAAACACAAGCCTTGAGTGGTGGCGAACCCCAATTCCTACATCTTGTCTCTTTCTCTGCTCTTTTGTTTTTCTATGAATAAAGCACTCACTATTTATAGAAAAACATATGTATATTATTTTAAAACAAATTTGTTATAAAATAAAACAAATTCCAAGTCAGATATCTTTCCAGAACAAAATTTTCATAAATTCTGCATAAAACAAATCCTGGCCAATACGTGATCGATGCGCATCATGCGCCAATTTCTGCGCATCATGCGCAAATTGCAGTAGCTAAGTCTTGTTCTGCGCCTCATGCACCCTTTCCCGCTCAACAAACAGAATTAACAGTGCCTTTGATCATTGTTTTATCGATTTTTTAAACTCGAGATTTCAAGGAATACTTAACAAATATATACTTAACAAGTGCTTCAAAAGCACACTTTAACATGATTTCTTGGTGGACTATGGGCTTCCTTTTTGTCTTTTTTTCGTTATTTCTTATCATTCTCTTCTTTTTGCTCATATGGTGATTTGAGACTAACCTTGATCTAGTAGGAGTTTTCCTCTCTTTTGATTTTATTGTATTTTTATTTTCTTTGGGGACTTAGTACTTCTCACTACTAGAAAATTTGTTTTTAGCAACTGATTTAGAGACCGAATTAGAGACCGATTTTTTGATCTTCAAATTTTTAAAAAATGGGTCACTAAATCGGTTGCTACGTAATTATAGAGACCGAATTAGAGACCGATAATTAGCGACCAGAAAATCGGTTGCTATGGAGACCGAATTAGAGCCGATAATTAGCGACAAAAAAATCGGTTGCTTTAGAGACCGAATTAGCTAGAGACCAATATTTCCAGCTTCAAAGTTATAAAAAATTTGGTCACTATATCAATTGCTAAGGAGACCGAATTACCGATAATTAACAATCGAAAAATTCATTGCAAATATTTTTTTGTACATATCACTAGAAATAATTAATAAAATATTTTTTTTCCAATTAAAACATGTCCTCTACTTTTTTGTGAAATCTTTTATTGATGAAAAAAATTAAGGTTTTTACGTTGTTCGTTAGAAATAAATTCTTATATCTAACCTAAAGCTTAAAATTCTTATATCTAAATTCTTATAGTATCTTTTATTGTGAAAACAACATAAAAAAAAAAAAAAAAAAAAAAACAAACAAACTTCTGGAGAAAGAAAAGGAACTGAATTTTTATATCTAAAGCTTGAACACGCACGAGTCTTTCAATTTCTCTCTCGACAACGTTGAACGTTGAAGCAGGTAACGTTTTTATCCCTTTCTTTCATTCTCTTCTTTCGATTATTAGCCATCGCTAAAGGTTTTTTTTTATTTCGATTATTAGGGTTTGATTTTCTTAGTGAAAGGTGTTTAATAGGATTTGATCGATACACCCCTCTCTAAATTTGAGGTTTGATTTCGGTTAGGGTTTGCTATTCTGCCTTTTTCTTCTTCAATTTTATTGGGGTTTTTTTACTGTCATACTTCTTTTGTTTCATGGTAATGTCTGATTGTAATGGTGATTTCACAAGAGGGAATGGGCTGCAAGAATGATTTGTGTAATAGGTCAAATAGTAGTTATTAAGATGTTGTTGTTAATATTTTCAATTTTATGGGTCGTTTTTATATTTGTTGTCTTGGTTTATAAAGTGATGGATATGTCTAGTACTTGTATCTATTTCCTTACTAGTGCAGTGGCATGTAACTTTTTGCCTTTAATTTGGGTACACTTCTTGTGTTTGAGCTAATGTGTATCAATATATTGGTTGTTTCAGGAGTGAAGGAAGAACGGCCTTCTGCGAAACCTTCATTCTTTGTTATCTATGGCGAACCATCAAGTAAGGAAATGTTTAAGTAACTTGTTTTGTGAATTTTACTTAAAGTTCTGATATATATAATCAAGTGGCATTGTACAAGGAGTTTGCTGCTGAGGTTTAGTAGTTTGTTCTCTTCATTCGCTACTAGTGTTACGTTTCAAGCTCAACGTAGCTTTAGACAAACATATAGACATGCTTGGTATATGATATAATCCTAACCGATGGCTTTTGTGGCATCTAGGGTAATGAGAAGGGAAAATCTCCATGGCTGACCTCTTTAATTGATAGCAATTTGAGGACCTTTGTCATTCACTCAAATTAGTCTAAATTTCTGAATACTTATTATACTCAAGTTGGTTTTCTAATGTTGTTCCTCTCTAATTATTATACTTGTTAAGGCCAGAAACCTCGAATAATTCCTGAATAAGTAGATGCTTAAGATAGGACTATTAACAATTGTGTTAGATATAAAACTATTCATGAGCTTTCACCTAATAGCATCGGCTTTGCTTCATTACATGAATCCTCACATGATATTGAAGCCTCTATGATAATGGCAACTAAAGAGTTTGCTTCATGACATGAATTACATGATATTTGCTATTGCTAGGAAATGAGTCAAAGACAAAGGGCATGCAAAATAGTTTAGGACAACCACCAGATGGATAAACTTTCTGCTGTATAAAAGGAAGCTATAAAGGCGTTGGAGTCTCTAATAGAGTTATAGTGTATTAGAATGAAAAAAACTAATCTATATATAGATATAATTTATGTATGTATTATTCCAATGTTACCAAATTGTTATTCCTGAATTGCACTGTTTCAATTGTAATTTTTCTATGTAATCTTTACAAGACATTAATTTACTAATGTGTTTTGTTAAGTTTATATGCGTGTCTTATATAGATATATATTACAAGGGCTACAGTTTTTTTTTTCTTCAAAAAAAATCAAAATAGCCACCGAATTAGCGACCGATTTGTTTAAAATTAAATAAATTTGGTCACTAAATCAGTTGCTGATAGCGTCACACAGTGCGTTGCAAAATTTGTCTCTAAACCATTTTCTAAATTCAGTTGCTAATTCGGTCGCTTATATTGGTTGCTATTTCAGTTTCTAAATTCAGTCGCTAATTCGGTCGCTATAAAATCAGTTGCTAATTCGGTCACTAACAAATCGGTTGCTAATTGGGTCGCTACAGATCAGCGACCAAGGCAGTAGCTGCTGATTTTAATCGGTTGCTAAATCCGTCGCTAAGGCATTTAGCGACCGATTTTCATCAAAATTGGTCGCTAAATCAGTTGCTAAACGCGAGTTTTTTAGTAGTGTCTGATACTCCATTTTATGAACTCTATTTGATATATAATTTTTTCTCTTTTATATATATTTATATTTACCATTAAAAAAATTACTTTTAACATTTTCCATTTTTTATAACGCAGTTGTTAGATAAATATATTGAAAAAATGAATCTATTCTATTAGTTGGTCTGAACTTGAAGTCTCGATGAACTTGTAGTTAAATTACATTTCATTCACGTGAAAACAAAATCATCGTACCAATATGGCTAATTTTCTATCACATGGCAGCCGACACAACTTTTGTCTTCATATCACCGTGCTGTGCCAATGATTAATAGAAAACAACCGTTTTTGTTTAAACGTCATATTCAAATTATTCAACAATTCTGCATGTACAACAAACATTTTTGTTCAAATATAATTTTTACATAGACAAAATTGACTTAGTTTGAAGTCTTGATGCAATAGTAATTAAGTTTTTCATAAACAAAAAGAAATATTAGTTAAACGTAATCATCACAAGAAAACGAAATTGTCATGAACCAAGATAATGAAGACCACAACAATGAACCAATGGGGAAGGGCAAACGTGTCAAGAGCAAGCCAGCTTGGATGGTGGATTTTCTCACCAACAATGAGTTATGAAAGGGTCCCATCTTGCCACTAGAATCATAGGACTGCATCAAATAAATTTCTTGTATGACCACTACAATTGTTTGTTAGTGTTTTGTCTTTTATCAGTACAATTGGACAGCTGTCCACTCAATTTTATGTTATATGTAATGATTGAAAGAAATGAAATAAGGCAAGAAGAATTAAACAAACCCTAGAGGCGGCTCCACTCAAGGAGTAAATTTTATTTGTTTTGTTTTCCCTGTTATTTGCATCTCTGCTTTTCTTTTTCATTTCACAGAGTTCCTTACATTGGTGCCTTCATTGATATGGCTTCAACGCCTCCACCCCCTCCAACTCCACCTATCATGACAGATATTCTCCAATCCCTACAGATTATCCTTCAGACCCAACAAGAATTTCGTCAAGATTTAACAAATATGAACACCAAAATTCACCAGATTCGAAACCGTTTACCTCCGCCGGGGTTTCACCCACCTCCACCTGAACAGCCGGGGTTTGCTAACACTTCCATCAAGCTGGACATACCACGTTTTGATGGAACAGAAGCGATTGGTTGGATCTTTAAAATCAATCAATTTTTTGAGTTTCATCGAACTCCAGAAGAACAACGTTTGAATATTGCATCATTTTACATGGAAGGTGATGCTCTTACCTGGTATCAGTGGATGCATTCCAACGGGTCTCTACACTCTTGGCAAGCTTTCCTTCATGCCCTGGAACTGCACTTCACTCCATCTCAGTTTGATGATCCTAAAGGAGCTCTGTTCAAACTCTATCAAACTTCCACAGTACAGGATTATCATAAATCTTTTGAAGCTCTTGCAAATCGTATTACAGGTTTACCTCCTCAATTCTATCTCAATTGCTTTATCTTGGGCCTTCGTGCCGATATTCGACGAGAGGTTCAAGCCTTTCAACCGGCCTCACTCACTCACGCTATAAGTCTCGCCAAACTCCAGGAAGAGAAAATTAATGACCAACTCCCTTATCGCCGTCCTGACACCACCTCTATCCCCAATCATTTACCACCTCGCCCAACTATCACCACTACCCCACACCCTAACCAAAATGCTGCCTCTGCCAGTACTAACCAAAACACCAACCAAACACGCACCACACCCATTAAACGTCTCACCCCTGCTGAGTTGCAAGCCCGTCGTGAACGTGGGTTATGCTACAAATGCGACGAACAGTTTCAACTCGACCACCGTTGCTACCGTCAATTTTTCATTCTTATAGCCGACCCCGACACATTTGACCTAGCTACCAAAACCCTAGCAAATACCCTACTTAACTTACAACTTGACCCACAACCCCAACCCGACCCACCTGAACCCCTACCTGACCTTAACCCACAAATAAGCCTACATGCCCTTATGGGCCACACCATTCCTCAAACTCTTAAAATGTTGGGCCAGATCCAAAATCAACACCTCCATGTTCTCATAGATAGTGGTAGTACTCACAATTTCATCCAAGATAGAGTAGCCAAATCTTTGGGCCTTACCTTACAACCTACCCCAGCCTTCCAAGTCCTTGTTGGAAACGGTGAATAGTTAAATTGTTCCCACATGTCTCACAACACACCCCTCTATATTGATTCCAACCTCTTCCTGGTAGATCTCTTTGTCTTACCCCTTAGTGGTGCTGAAATTGTCTTGGGAGTCCAATGGTTGAAAACTCTAGGCCCATCTCTCCCGGATTATGATCATTTAACCCTTTCTTTTTGTCGAGAAGCAAAAATAATCCAACTCATGGGCCAACCTAAGCCCACACCAACTGAAGCTTCTCTTCACCAATTTAAGCATTTATTTTCCACTCATGCTATCGACACCCTCCTACAAATCCAACAACTACCGTCCCCCACCACCAATAACCCTACCCAAACACACCAACCTAATATTGACAACCTCCTCATCCAATTCTCCAACCTCTTCTCTGAACCCACTTCATTACCTCCCCCAAGACCTACTAACCACCAAATACCTCTTACCCACAACTCCGACCCCGTCAACGTCCGGCCTTACCGTTACCCACAATTTCAAAAGCGTGAGATTGAGCTTCAAATCCAACAAATGATTTCCCAAGGCATCATACAACCAAGTTCTAGTGCTTTTTCTTCACTGGTATTGTTATTCCGCAAAAAAGACGGTTCATGGAGATTTTGCGTTGACTACCGGGCTTTAAATGCCATTACCATCAATGAAGGTTTCCCATACCAACCATTGATGAGTTGCTTGATGAACTTTATGGCACATGTTGGTTTTCAAAACTGGATTTGCGTTCCGGCTACCACCAAATTCGCATGGATCCCAAAGATGCGCACAAAACTTCCTTCCGTACTCACTTGGGTCATTATGAGTTTCTAGTCATGCCGTTTGGATTGTGCAATGCGCCATCAACCTTTCAAAACACTGTGAATGCTTTGTTTCAAGAACACCTTTGTCGTTTCGTCATTGTTTTTTTCAACGATATCCTGGTTTATAGCAAGACATTGGAGGATCATCTTGTTCACCTCCAAACAGTTTTCAATTGCTTGCTGAGATATCAATTTTTCTTGAAACAGTCCAAGTGTACTTTGGCACAAAACTCTATTTCTTACTTAGGGCATATCGTCTCTCCTCATGGAATTGGACCTGATCCGGAAAAAATACAGGCCATGATGGACTGGCCTACACCAAAGAACATCAAGCAACCACGGGGATTCCTTGGATTAACTATGTTTTATTGCAAGTTCGTCTCCCACTATGCTCGAATTGTAACTCCGCTCACTAACTTGCTGAAACGTGATGCTTTCCAATGGTCTCAAGAAGCACAATCCGCCTTTGAATTACCGAAGGCTGCTATGACAAAAGTGATAAGTGCATAAAAGTAGTTAATTTCATCATTTAAATTTCCCAATTATCAACTTTGTGTGCATAAAGTTAGTATGTAAATCCCCAAGATCATGTATATACTTGTTCTAGTCAAACATAGGTAATATATCTTAATCCTAACCCTTTTTATAGGCATTTGTGCAAAAACATGAAGAAAAGCCAAAGAAACAAAATCTGGCAACAGACAGCTGGTAGCTTGGAGCGACAAGCAGCAAGCAAGTTGAATCTGGAAAATACTATGGTCGCTGGTAGCGACCATTGCTGGCTTGTAGCGACCAAAAAGAGAAATTGAGTGAATCAGAGGTTTAGTGGGACACGTGTCAGAAAACCCTCCTCCTGAAGAAAGGTTTGGTAGCTGAGCGACCTCTTCGTAGCTGAGCGACCGTGCACTTTTTATATTAATATAAATAGCTTTTGGAGAGAGAAAAAGGATTCATTCTCATATTTCTCAGAGTCAAAAACCACGAAACCAGGGAGAGAACTTCAGAGCAAAGGTTTCTAAAGGCTTAGAGGTGGATTCAATCAAGTTTGAGACATCAAGGCTTGATGTTGATTCATTTCTTCTTCTTCATTCATCTTTGTAAGAACCCCGTGATAATGGGTAACTAAATCTCTTGTTGTTGGGATTAGATGTAGCTTGTTTATGACTATTTACAACTCTTAATCATGTTATGATATGTTTTAGTTCATTCATCATTATTGGTGTTATCTTTGATCTTCATGTTTATCTTTTGATTTGAATTTATAGACATATAATGTTTGAATCAAGGAATTAAGATAATCACCTATTAAACCCTAAATTCTAGACATAGATTTAGGATTAATGTTCACCTTTTGTATTGGGATTTAATGCTTTTGTGTTGTTTGAATTATCCGAGACATCGGAGTTTGAATAATATAATTAGCCGTTATATTGATTAATCGTTGAGACATCGAGGGTTAATAAATATAACGTAATTCTCGTCGTTATCTGGACACGGAAACGTACGTGAGCAATACGTGATAATATTGATGAATGGCTAAAATATATATAACTGATTTAGAAACGTAGATACAAGTAAATAAGTAAAGTCTAATCCCGACAACCTTTTCTCTTTGAATTCCAAATCATCTTTTACCGTCTTTATTATTTCACAAGCAAATTTTAGTTACGAAATATGTTTGACAAACCCACACTTAAAACCATTTTAATTGTTGAAACACTTATAATATCGCACTAGTCTCTGTGGATACGATATACGCAAAATACTTGCTTTTGTACTTTAACAAAATGGCGCCGTTGCCAGGGACTGGCATTTGATATTAGTGTGTTTTACAATTTCTATCGTTTTAGGCATTTTTGCACTTTATATTTTATGTTTTAAATTATTTTTATTCCTTGTGCATGCTAACTTGTTTGGTTAGATTGTTGACTCTTGTTTATGCGAGGTAAGACTCCAGTAGAGGATTTACTTTTTGATCCAGAGATAGAGAAAACTGCTCGAAAGAACAACAGCAAAAACAGACGAAGAAAACAACAAACCAAACAAAGACAGCAGCTAGAAGGAACTTCTCTTTCTATTTCTTCAACATCTTCTATTGCCGAAGAAACAATGGCAGAAATCCCACCAGCCACTCCCGAACCATGCCATAATAGTCCTAGACGGTTGGCTCATTTGGCAAGACCACGAGCTGGAGCTAGACAAACGGAGATGAAAACGGGATATTTACAACTTTTATATGCTAACCCTTTTGCAGGTTTACCACATGAAGACCCGTATAATCACCTTATCAAGTTCTATGAGATAGCTGGTTCACTTGGAGCCACTGAAGCTGAGGAAGAATCGATGTTCCAAAAAGGGTTTCCACATTCATTGATTGATAAAGCAAAGGAGTGGTACCTTGATCAACCTACTCAAGTTATGACCAATTGGAATACCCTTGAGGAGAAATTTCTTGAAAGATTCTTTCCACACCACAAGTTCATGGAGGCCAAAACATCTATTGCTGTGTTCGCTCAAGGTACAAATGAAACTCTAAATGAAGCTTGGGAACGTTACAAGTCTATGTTACGGAAGTGCCCTAATCACGGGTTTGATGAACTCACTCAAATTCATATCTTTCGCAACGGACTTCTTCAACAAACGAAGCTTTTGTTATATGCTACAGCTGGTGGTTCTTTATTATCATTGAGTGCTGCAGATGCTACAATAATAATTGAAAAAATGGCACTTAGTGACGGTCAAGGTGATTACAATAGGAATCCATCACAAAGGAAGCCGGGAGTTCTTGAACTTGATTCTTCAGATGCAGTCTTAGCCCAAAACAAGCTTCTCACCAACACTGTGGATCAATTATCAAAGCAAATGACTAAGATGATTAATCTCCAGGAAGAGGCAAGTAAAGCTAAGCATGTTGCATACTGTAAACTGTGTACTGGTGATCATCCAACTGGCCATTGCCCTCCGACAAATGAAGAGGTGAACTTTATGGGAAATCAGCAAAGGCAGGGTCAGTATCAAAACAACACTGGTTATCAAAGAGGAAATAATTCAAATTAAGGCCAGGGTTGGAGACAAGATGCTGGTTCATCAAATCGACAAAGGCAGTTTGAAAGTTACAACCAGTCACCTAATCAACAAAATCAAGGCTCTATTTTGGAAGCAACCTTGCACAAGTTTATAGAAATGCAGATGAAGCAGAATCAAGACACTCGGGTTTACCAAAGAAGTAACGATGCAGTGTTAAGGAACCTTGAAACACAAATTGGCCAGATAGCCAAACAAGTGGCCAACAACAACAATCAAGGAGGAACATTCACCGCCAACACCGAAACCAATCCAAAAGATTGCAAGTCCATTACAACTAGAAGTGGTAAGGAGATCGGAAAGGGTATTGGTGATAATCTGGTGAAGGAGAGGATTGTCGTAGAGGCAAGAGAAAAAGGAAAGGAGAAAAATGAAGAAAGTGAGTGTGAGGCAGAAGATGAGAATAATGAGGAAGGTTTAGTTGAAAATGAAAAAACTGAAAAAAAAAAAATCAAAAAAATGAAAAAATAAAAAAAAAATGAGTGTGAGAGTGAAGTGAATGGGGAGAAGGAGAACAATAATCAGAAGTCGACAGATGACAAAGTGATTCAGAAAAGTCCTCTGGTTCAACACTTACCATACCCCCGTGTTCCTTCAAAGAAAGATAAAGAAAGGCAATATGCAAGGTTTTTGGACATTTTTAAAAGATTACAAATTAGTCTTCCATTTTCCGAAGCCTTGGAACAGATGCCTACTTACGCAAAGTTCATGAAGGAGATTTTGACAAAGAAGCAAAGGCTCAATGAGGAAAAGACCATTCAGCTGGATGCTAGTTGCAGTGCTATCATTCAAAGGACTTTACCAACCAAAGAGAAAGATCCAGGAAGAGTCACATTGCCCATCGGTATCGGTAATGTGAATGTTGGAAAAGCTCTTATTGATTTGGGCTCCAGTATCAACCTCATTCCCTTGTCTGTGATTGAAAGAATTGGTGGTCTGGAGATACGAGGAACAAGAATGACATTGCAGCTAGCCGACAAATCCATCACTCGTCCATCAGGAATTGCTGAAGATGTACTTGTGAAAGTGGACAAGTTCATGTTCCCAATAGACTTTGTTGTGATGGATATTGAAGAAGATGATGATGTGCCCTTGATTCTAGGAAGATCTTTCATGAAGACAGCGCGTATGATGATAGATATTAATGATGGGGTAATGAAAGTGAGAGTTCAAGATGAGGAGGTTAGTTATAATCTATGGGAAGCTATGAAGCATCCAAAAGAAAAAGATATTTGTTTCAAATTAGATGCGACTGAAGAAGCTATCCTTGATGTAAGAAAGCAAGTGCATAGACCTTCTCCTCTTGAACAAGCTTTAACCGATGCATTCAATGAACTTGACCCCGAGAAGGAGAATGAGATTGAAGATTTTTTGAAAAAGCTCGATGAATTAGAAGAAGTATCTCCTCTTGAAGCTAAAGTAGAGGAGTTGAAAGAGGAATCAAATGAATCAAAACCGGTAGAAATGAAGCTTGAATTGAAAACATTACCATCACATTTGAAGTATGCCTTTCTTGAGGGTGATGACAAAAAGCCGGTGATCATTAGTAGTTCATTGTCAATGCAAGACGAGAAGGAGTTGATTGAGGTGCTGAAAGTAAATAAAGAGGCAATTGGATGGGCGTTATCCAACTTGAAAGGTATTAGTCCATCTTATTGTATGCACAACATTATGATGGAAGATGATTACAAGCCGGTAGCACAGCCGCAACGTCGATTGAATCCTACTATGAAAGAGGTTGTGAGAAAGGAAGTGGTGAAGTTGTTGGAAGCCGGTATGATCTATCCAATTTCAGACATTGCCTGGGTGAGTCCAGTTCAAGTAGTTCCCAAGAAAGGAGGTATGACGGTTATCACAAATGACAAGAATGAATTAATTCCGTCAAGGACAGTTACGTGATGAAGGATGTGCATTGATTATCGGAGACTCAACAAAGCCACCAGAAAAGACCATTTTCCATTGCCATTTATGGATCAAATGCTTGAGAGATTGTCAGGGCAGGAGTTTTATTGCTTCTTAGATGGTTATTCGGGGTATAATCATATCCCAGTCAATCCCGAAGACCGAGAGAAGACAACATTTACATGTCCCTTCGGAGTCTTTGCTTATCGACGAATGCCGTTCGGGTTATGTAATGCTCCAGCAACATTTCAAAGGTGTATGCAAGCTATCTTTTCTGATCTAATTGAGAAATGCATCGAGGTGTTTATGGATGATTTTTCGGTGTTTGGCCCTTCCTTCAATGGTTGTTTGAAAAATTTAGACACCGTACTGAAGCGGTGTGTGGAATCCAACTTGGTTCTGAATTGGGAGAAGTGTCACTTTATGGTGACGGAAGGCTTTGTGTTGGGACACAAGATTTCTGCAAAAGGTATAGAGGTGGATAAAGCAAAAATAGAAGTGATTGAAAAGCTACCACCACCAGATAATGTGAAAGGAATCAGAAGTTTTCTTGGCCATGCCGGATTCTACCGAAGATTCATCAAAGACTTTTCCAAAATCGCAAAGCCGTTAAGCAACCTGCTTAACAAAGATAAGTCTTTTCATTTTGATAACTGTTGTTTAATTGCTTTTGAAGAATTAAAAATGAGATTGACAACTGCACCCATAATCATAGCACCTGATTGGTCGCTTGAATTTGAACTTATGTGCGATGCTAGTGATTATGCAGTTGGTGCAGTACTTGGTCAAAGAAAGAACAAGATTTTTCATGCTATACACTATGCAAGTAAGGTGCTAAATGATGCTCAAATTAACTATGCAACAACTGAAAAAGAGTTGCTTGCAATAGTGTATGCACTCGAAAAATTTCGTTCTTATTTAATTGGTTCAAAGATTGTTGTTTACACTGACCATGCAGCTATCAAATATCTGATCACAAAGTCCGATTCCAAGCCAAGACTCATTAGATGGATGCTCTTGTTGCAAGAGTTTGATCTTGAGATTAAGGACAAGAAAGGTACAGAGAATTTGGTAGCTGATCATTTGTCAAGGTTGGTGAACAATGAGGTGACCAAACATGAACATGAAGTTCGAGAGGAATTTCCCGATGAAAAGTTACTTATGATGCAAGAAAGGTTGTGGTTTGCTGACATGGCTAATAATAAAGCTTCGGGGTTAATACCGGATGAGTTCACTTGGCATCAAAGAAAAAAGTTCCTCCAGGAAGCAAATCAATATGTTTGGGATGATCCTTATTTGTTCAAGATTGGAGCTGACAATTTGTTGAGAAGGTGTGTTACTAGAGAGGAGGCCACCAGCATTTTATGGCATTGTCACAATTCGCCATATGGTGGTCACCACCACAGTGGTGAGAGGACAGCTGCAAAAGTCTTACAGTCGGGATTCTTTTAGCCGACTTTATTCAAAGATGCGTATGAACATGCTAAGAGCTGTGACAACTGTCAAAAGACTGGGGGAATCTCAAGGCGTAATGAGATGCCTTTCCAAAACATTCTTGTTGTTGAAGTTTTCGATTGTTGGGGCATTGATTTGGTCGGGCCATTTCCCTCATCATTTTCAAATGAGTACATTCTAGTGGCGGTTGATTATGTGTCAAAGTGGGTGGAAGCTATAGCATCACCAAAAGCCGATGGCAAGACGGTGATCAAATTTCTCAAAAAGAATATCTTCACTCGCTTTGGAACTCCAAGAGTACTTATAAGTGACGGAGGGTCACACTTTTGCAATTCTCAACTAGCAACGGCCCTAGAACACTATGGAGTTAGGCACAAAGTGGCATCACCATACCATCCACAAACCAATGGTCAAGCCGAGGTTTCAAATCGCGAAATAAAGAAAATCCTTGAAAAAACTGTGTCCACTTCAAGAAAGGATTGGTCTTCAAAACTTTATGAGGCATTGTGGGCGTATCGGACAGCTTTTAAATCACCGATAGGGCTGACACCATTTCAGATGGTATATGGTAAAGCATGTCATCTCCCGGTGGAATTGGAACATAAAGCCTTTTGGGCTTTGAAATTTCTTAATTTTGATCCATCAACATCAGGAGAGAAAAGAAAGTTGCAGTTGCATGAACTCGAGGAGATGAGGACTCAAGCCTATGAGTCTTCAAGGTTGTACAAAGAAAAGGTGAAGGGTTACCATGACAAGCGAATAGTGAACAAAGAATTTAAGCCAGGTCAGATGGTTTTGTTGATCAACTCAACGTTGAAGCTCTTTCCTGGGAAGTTAAAATCAAAATGGTCCGGCCCTTTCAAAATCAAAGAAGTGAAGCCTTATGGTGCAATTGTTTTGGAGGATCCAAACACAAATGATACTTGGACTGTCAATGGGCAGAGGCTCAAGCTCAATGGGCAATGGGCACCACTAAAATTCCACTTTCCGATCCATAAATTCAAAGAAAAGGCGTCAAGCTAATGACGTTAAACAAGCGCTTGTTGGGAGGCAACCCAACCTTGTGTTTATTTCTGTTGTTTTTTATAGTATTTAGTAGTTGAGTAAGGATAGAATGGGTGTGGGAAGCTGTGAAATTGAACTGCTGCAGAAACCCTAATTTTCTGCTATGGTCGCTTAGCTACCAGTACCGTAGCTGAGCGACCAAACTCGACACCTGTGACAGACCAGTCACTGCCAGCTGTGTCCCACTCACTTATCACTTGATGAGTCATCATCTCTTCCCACTTATAACACGATTTT
Organism: Trifolium fragiferum; assembly: GCA_954870985.1. Lineage (NCBI taxonomy): Eukaryota > Viridiplantae > Streptophyta > Magnoliopsida > Fabales > Fabaceae > Trifolium > Trifolium fragiferum. Next base: position 16,892,581 of record OX940793.1, on the reverse strand, counting down.
AGAGGTTAAACCCTAAAAATCAACTCTCTCATCACACAACTTCATCTTCTTCTCTCAAACTTACATTTCTAAATTAACCCATCACCAAATCTTCAAAAGTTCTCAACTTTTTCACTCTTTTACACAAGAACCATCATTCCTTTTCAGTTTTGTGCATCAATTCATCCAAGAGGTATGTTATTCTCACTTTCTTTTGAGTTTTGAGAAGATTAGGGTTAGAAAGGGGGTTAACAAATTCAAATGTTGCATGCACTTGGTCACAACTTTATTAAATGATGAATACCCATCTTTTTCTTTCAAGTTTCATTCAGGAATCATCTCCATTATGCATGCTTGTTCTTCTTCTTGTTAAAACAACAAATTTCAAAATGGGTTTTGAAAATTTCAAGCATTCAAACAATTTTGATGAACATATATGCAGTTTAAAGGTTAATTGTTTTTAAAAATGAGATTCCTGTAGCTTAGAGAAGATTAGGGTATTAGGTTTCACTTGGGCATACTCTGTTCTGCATTTTCAAAAATTTGTTCCCGCGCTTTGGTCGCTACGAGCTAGCCAGTAGCGACCATGCCTCAGCCATGTTCAGGTTTTGCTCGCTAAGCCTCGCCAGTAGCGACCAAGCTTCAGATTTATTCCAGTTTTCGGTCGCTAAGCCTCGATAGCAGCGACCATGTCTCAGCCCTTGATAGTTTCTGCTCGCTAGTAGCTGGCTGGTAGCGACCATATGCATAAATTTAATTTTAATTTTTTAACTATTAGGTATTGAACTGATGTGAACTGTTATTGTTAATTGTTGTTGATCATAGGTATGGCCCCCAAAAGAGCATCCGATGCAAGCAAGAAGCGCAAGACAGGCACGTCCCGCAATCCGACATTTGACCCAAATCGCTTTCTCGGGGCTCAACAATTTGAAAGATACAAAGATCTAGAGCGGAGGAACATCCATCCTGAAAAGATTTTTGACCTCACTCGAAATGGTCCCTTCGGACGTTTCCGTGAGATCATTGAAAGCCGCAATTGGGAAGTGCTGGTCAATCCCACCGAAAAGGTAAATTATGACTTGGTAAGGGAGTTTTATGCCAACGCCATACCTCTTGATGAGGAGGATCCAGTCAATTTTCGGACCATGGTTAGGGGAGAGAAATTAGATTTGATAGGGATACCATCAACACTTTTTTGGGAAACCTAAGTCCTCTACCCTCCGACACTTATTGTGCCCTCACTCAACAACTAGCCCGAGAAAATTGGGATGTTCCAGCCATCACCGATATTTTACTTAGACCCGAGCATACAATTGAGTGGAATGGTGATAACACCCTTCCTTTGCGAGCTCTTAGGGATGACTTCACAATCTTCAGCCAACTCTTGCTAACTTTTACTCTGTCTAATGTAATACCTCGCACTAGGGCTGGAAATGAGTCGAGTTGAGTCGAACTCATCTGAGCTCGACTCGGCTCGCTAGGAATTGGTTCAGCTCAAAACTCGGCTCAAGTTCGACACGAACTTTTTTTTCAGCTCGAGTTCGGTTCGTTTAAAACTCACGAATAGTTCGGTTCAGCTCGTTAAGTTCAACTCATTAAGTCAAGTTACATGATTTTAAAGTAATATTTTTTGTCAAAATTTCAAAATTTACTCTATAACCTTTTCAACTATTTTTTTTAAAAGAAAAAGCAAATGTTAAATTAAAATAAAAGTCATCTCAAGTGAATAATGGATAAACACGTACAAAATTCAAACAGTCATAAACTAATACAAGCAACAAAGTTACAAAGCAAAAACAAACAAAATTCCACAATTAATTTAAAAAGATTTCGATATATATATAGGGGGACTTTCTAATAGGATAGATTTTAAACGAGATGGTGAGAAGGATAAATCTCAGCCATTGAATTATATAAATGGTTCAGATTATATTTTAAATATAAAAAACTCACGTGACCTTTTTCACTCACTTCCCTTTCTTCTTCACCGTTTCTTCTTCTTGGCGATTAAAGAAGTTCATCGCGTTTCAAAGCTTCACCGCCCAGGTATTAATAACAATCCAAGGAAGAACAATGATTGAAAGTGAAGTTCAAACACTATTTCAGTTTACTCTATGTCTTCTTCATCCTACACGGGTAATCCCTCATCGGCGCCACCTCCTTCCTCCGATAGCGTCATATTCATCGATTCTAACTTCTTCCCTTCTGCAATTTTACCTCGATTCGATCTAAAAATCCCTAACTCGATTTTGTGCGATTTACGTCCTCGACTTTCTCACCATCCTCTCCGCCGAAGGTAATCTCATTTTCCTAATATCTCGCTTTCTTTTCAAGTTGAAAATATGGTTGTATTGAAGTGATTTTTTTGTATTGTATTGTTTTAATTTTGCTGTTGTTGTGCCTCATGGTACAATTAATGCTTATTTTCTGTTTGATAAAATGCTTCAACCAAAGCCTAAAATACGGTGTCGTTGGTTCTTTGATTTGGTTACGTGCTTTATCATGGAACAGATTGAACACTTTCTATTGTGGAATCATAATTGAACATTGCCCCTTGCTTTTGATTTTTTGATTGTAACTCTGTTTTAATTAGTGTAATTTCAGATAGCATGAAGGGATTATGTTTTCTATGAGGTTTAATTGGTTATGTCAGTAAGAAGTTAAAGAGAAAATCTGAAAACTTATATAGACAAAATGCTAAGCTTGGATATTTTCATTTATTTTTTCATGATTTCTGTTAAAAGTAAATCTTATTGGACTTATATTACTTCTTGGAAGGCCTTGTTAAGTTAACTCTGTGAACATCCAGACAAAATGGTCCAAACTAAAAACAGGGTCATAAATGTGTAAATTGTGGTAAAGAAGTATCTAATGTCTTGTTTAACAATTTTCTTTGACAGGAGGCTTGCAGATTTTACATGCTAGAAAGTGCCTTTGCTCTTATGGTGGCTTTCCTCATTAATGTTTCTGTCATTTCTATAAGTGGTGCTGTTTGCAATTCTCTCGAAGGAACATGCACGGCGGTTGAGTATGGTGAAGATTTTCAGCGAGTTTCCTATATCACGGCGGTCGAGTATGGCGAAGATTTTCAGCGAGTTTCCTATGGAGTATTTGAATTTAATTACTCTTACTAATGTTAAAGTAGCAAGCAAAGTTGTAGAAGAAATACATTTCCACAAGAATAGTCAATAGTTGTAGATAGTATAGTATGCTTTGTAATTTCTATTTTTAATTTGTGATTGAGATTCACAACATTGTATTGTAAGCAATTTATGTTTTATATTAAATGAGATGAAATTTTGTGTTTTATGTACCAATGCCTTGTTATACAAAAAATGTTATTAGAACAGCTCTTTTACAGTTCTTTTACCAAAGTGGAAGAAGAGAAGGGAGAATATGGTTGGGAGTGGCTAGAACCAAGATTGAAAGGATGATAGATAGGCAAAGCAAGTTGGTAGAATTGGATGAGCTAGGGTGGAATGAGAAGAGACACACTGCAGAAGAAGAAGAAACGGTGAAGAAGAAAGTGAAGTGAGTGAAAAAGGTCACGTGAGTTTTTTATATTTAAAATATAATCTGAACCATTTATTTAATCCAATGGCTGAGATTTATCCTTCTCACCATCTCATTTAAAATCTATCCTATTAGAAAGTCCCCCTATATATATATATAATCGAGTTAGTTCATGAGCCAAACGAGTCGAACTATATATAATTTATGTTCGGCTCATTTATTTAACAAACTTAATTTTTAACTCAAGTTCAGCTCATTTGGTTCACGAACCAAGTTCACGAGTCAATTATCGAATCGAGCTTCGAACTATTCACGAGTTGGCTCGGGTCATTGTCAGCCCTACCTCGCACTCATACCTCTGATGCCACAATGAGGGTACTCGCCTTCATATACTATATGGAAAAAGATCTTGAAATTGATGTGGCAAGATTGATTGCCAATGAAATGCGGGATTTGGTTCTCACCGGCATTCGACCCACTAAGCTTAAACACAACAGCACTTTAGGCTTTCCTGGTTTGATTATGGGCTTAATCATAGACCAATCTCGGATTCCCCTTCCACGAGACTCTCAATTCACCATTAAGGAGTTTACCGATAAGGATGCCAAGAGAAACTGCAAGTATAAGAAAACCACAGTGTTTGTTGACCAAGCTGGTGGTCAATCTTCTGTTCCTCCTACTCCCGCTCCACCTGTTTTCCCACCTGCGGGATGCCCACCTATGGACCCCACCACCTTTCACAACATTGTCATTTATAACTGGGATTTGCACGATGCTGGGTTCAGAGCTATGCAAGTTGTTCATCAATCCATATACAATGCCCAAATCATGCAACCAGTATTGACGCCTGAAAATTTTCTTAGTCAGGTACAGTGGCCTGGGGTCAGGCTTTTTATTCCAGGAGGGAGTGGCTCAGCTGCAGCCGGTGGTGAGGATGCTGGAGATGTTGGTGGTGGTGATAATGCTGGTGATGATGATGATTCTCTTGATCAGCAGGTGGCTGATGCGTTTATGGACGATGATGATAATGAGGACGATGATGATTGAAGAAGATGATGATGACTGAAAAGCTCGCTTTAAATGAGTGATATTTTAAAAAGCTTTCAGTCATTTATCTTTTTAAGCTTTAGTTATTTTCCTTTTCAGTTCTATTGTAGTATATGTACAATATCTTGTGAAGCAGCTTCATATGCATGCTCTTTTGTTGAAACATGTTTTGGATCATGATCAAGCATGTACCTTGTGAACCTTTTTGATTATGTGGAATTTGGTGTTTAATATTTTTAGGATTTTAATTCATGTCTTTAAGTATTGTGTTCTGAGTACCATTGTGAATATCACTTTTGATGACAAGCATGCTTTCATGAAACTCAAAGATAGGTTTGTGGTGAATCAAATGAAATAGTTTGATGTTGTGAGAAGCATGACAATTTGTGAATGATTTTTTAAATGTGCTTAGGAATTTAACATGTTTTTGAAATATGTTGCTTGTCCTAAGATGATTCTCATTGTCTTTATTAAACATGATGAAACATATGCTATCCAACCTAGCCGGGTGAGTTGTGTGAGCCTTCCATTGTTCACAAAAATTATTGAGAGCCGGCAATTGTGTATACTCAGTTGATTTTAGCTTAATCCTGCTATTATTTGATGCATCTGATGTTGTGGAAGTGATCAAGGCCATGTTTCTAATTGCGTGCAACTACTTTAGCCAAAGATAACCTACCTTGTGAGATAGTGATCTTTTGTGTCCCCATTTGAGCCTTAAAATTTTATATTTTTGTTGTTATGAACCCTAAACCAAAAGAAAAGAAAAACAACTACTCTACCCTTGCCTTAGGATAAGAGAGCTAGTAGTTTTCAAAAGGGTTATGTTAATATTCAAGTTGGGGAGAAGGAGGTTGTATAAAAATAAGAAAAATAAATTGAGAAAAGTAGTTGATGTGGTGATTCCAACTGCAAAGAAAAAGAAAATGTTTACAAGAAAATTGACACACAAATGAAAATTAAAGAAAAGATGTGTGAAAAAGAAATGAAAACAGAAAAAAAGTGTCAAAGAAAAAGAATCATCACAAAGAAAAAGGGGAAGTGAAAGGGAGAATGCTTTTAAATTGGATACATTCTTGGAATATGCTCTCTTATCTTTAGGCCATTTGAATTTAAAGAAAAACAATGATTTCTTGTAGCCCAGCCCCATTACAAGCTTACAAAAGTCCTTAGTGATCCACAACTGATGGTGTGTTATTTGATATTGCTTGGATGAATGTTTGAATCGAACTGTTATATGCACATTGATCGGATTGAGTTAAACACTTACCTTTGAGCGATATAGTTGTGAGAAATTGTGATAGTATTTGCTTTTGGATTGTTTGATAAGGAAAATGAGAATCTTGCTTAGGCATAACAATTCTTTCATGATTATGCTCTATTTCTTTGAATATTTGGAAGGTTGATCACAAGTTGTAATGCTTCACTCATTAAAAGAAAAATGTTGTTTTAAGATTTGATTGATAACAAACCTAATCTTGAGCATTTAATTGTAGCTTGTCTATATTTGTTTTTCACTTTTGTTTGAGGACAAACAAAGTCCTAAGTTGGGGAGAGTTGATAAGTGCATAAAACTAGTTAATTTCATCATTTAAATTTGCCAATTATCAACTTTGTGTGCATAAAGTTAGTATGTAAATCCCCAAGATCATGTATATACTTGTTCTAGTCAAACATAGGTAATATATCTTAATCCTAACCCTTTTTATAGGCATTTGTGCAAAAACATGAAGAAAAGCCAAAGAAACAAAATCTGGCAACAGACAGTTGGTAGCTTGGAGCGACAAGCAGCGAGCAAGTTGAATCTGGAAAATACTATGGTCCTTGTGCTGGCTTGTAGCGACCAACAAGAGAAATTGAGTGAATCAGAGGTTTAGTGGGACACGTGTTAGAAAACCCTCCTCCTGAAGAAAGGTTTGGTAGCTGAGCAACCTCTTCGTAGCTGAGCGACCGTGCACTTTTCAGATTAATATAAATAGCTTTTGGAGAGAGAAAAAGGATTCATTCTCATATTTCTCAGAGTCAAAAACCACGAAAACAGGGAGAGAACTTCAGAGCAAAGGTTTCTAAAGGCTTAGAGGTGGATTCAATCAAGTTTGAGACATCAATACTTTAACAAAAAGCCCCTGTTGAAACACTTATAATATCGCACTAGTCCCTGTCGATACGATATACGCAAAATACTTGCTTTTGTACTTTAACAAAAATCCCCGGTTTTGGCTCTTCCGAATTTCGATGCTCCTTTTATTATTGAGACTGATGCCTCAGGAACCGGCATGGGAGCTGTATTGTGCCAAGAAGGACATCATATTTGCTACTATAGTCGCAAGTTTTGTCCCAAAATGCTGTCAGCTTCAACTTATGTTCGCGAATTATGTGCAATCACTTCCGCCGTCAAAAAGTGGCGTGCATATCTCTTGGGCAGGAAGTTTTTCATTTACACAGACCAACGTAGCTTACGCGAATTAATGACCCAGGTTGTTCAAACACCCGAACAACAATTTTACCTTGCTAAACTCTTGGGCAATTCCTATGAGATTGTTTACAAGCCTGGTGCCCATAATCGCGTTGCAGATGCTCTATCTCGTCTACATGGCACACCACAAGAGTGTATGGTTATCACTATTCCTCATTGGGATTTCATTCAACACCTAAAGCACACTTTTGAGATTGATACTACTCTACAAGAACTGCTTCATAAAGTGACGGCATCCCCTGCAGATTTTCCAGGTTTTAAAATTATCCAAGGCATGCTCTATTTTCGCGATAAGCTATATATCCCTGCTGACTCCCCTGTTAAACAACTGTTGTTGACGGAATTTCATTCTTCACCTATCGGTGGACATAGTGGAGTGCAGAAAACATTGGGGCGACTCAAGAAAAATGTTTATTGGGATAATATGAAGCTTGATGTTACAAACTTTGTCAAAGCTTGCGCTATTTGTCAACAAACCAAACATCCCAATCATTCTCCCTATGGTCTCTTAAACCCCTTACCGATCCCAAATGGTGTGTGGGAAGATATTTCTTTGGACTTCACAGTCGGCCTTCCCTCTTATAACGGTGCCACTATAATTTTGGTTGTGGTTGATCGATTTTCAAAAGCTGCTCACTTTGGTATACTTCCAACTCATTACACTGCAAGCAAAGTGGCAGACTTATTCTCTAAAATGATTTGTAGAGTCCATGGGATGCCCAAGAGTATTGTATCTGATCGTGATCCCATCTTCCTCAGCAATTTTTAGCAACAACTCTTCCGTTTGAGTGGCACCACTTTGCGCATGTCCACCGCTTACCATCCTCAAACGGACGATCAAACGGAGATTGTGAACAAAGCTCTCCAACAATTCCTTAGATGTTTTGTCCATGATCAACCAAAGAAATGGGGTGATTACTTGCATTTGGCCGAATGGCACTACAATATTTCTCAACACACATCATCCGGTTTAACTCCCTTTGAGGTTGTCTATGGGAATAAACCTCCATCGTTGCCACAATATCTGTAGGGAACAACAACAATTGAAGCCTTGTATACCTCCTTGACAGACCGAGAACTAATCCTTGAGACATTGCGCAAGAAACTGTCAAAAGCTCAAGAGGACATGAAGAAGTTTGCCAACAAACATCGTATCCCACATCCCTTCAAGGAAGGTGATTATGTTTATGTCAAACTTCAACCCTATCGCCAAACATCTGTGGCTGGCCATCGCGTTCAGAAGCTTGCTAAGCGCTATTTTGGCCCATTTCAAATCACCAATGCTATGGGACCTGCTGCCTTTGAGTTGTCCCTTCCACTGGAGAGTAGAATTCACCCGGTTTTTCATGTCTCTCAGTTGAAGCCTTGCTACGATCTGACTGTGAATTCCTTACCATTACCATCATTGTCCTCCGACGATCAGCTCATTATCAAACCTTTGGCTATTTTGGGATGGCGTCACAATGATGCCAGTGAACTCTCCCATGTTCTGATTCAATGGGCAGGCTTACTTCCGAAACACACTTCATGGGAACCCCTCGAAGACTTGAAAAAATCATACCCCCAATTCAACCTTGAGGACAAGGTCGCTGTGGATGGGGGGAGGGATGTCATGAACCAAGATAATGAAGACCACAACAATGAACCAATGGGGAAGGGCAAACGTGTCAAGAGCAAGCCAGCTTGGATGGAGGATTTTCTCACCAACAATGAGTTATGAAAGGGTCCCATCTTGCCACTAGAATCCTAGGACTGCATCAAATAAATTCCTTGTATGACCACTACAATTGTTTGTTAGTGTTTTGTCTTTTATCAATACAATTGGACAGCTGTCCACTCAATTTTATGCTATATGTAATGATTGAAAGGAATGAAATAAGGCAAGAAGAATTAAACAAACCCTAGAGGCGGCTCCACTCAAGGAGTAAATTTTCTTTGTTTTGTTTCCCTGTTATTTGCATCTCTGCTTTTCTTTTTCATTTCATAGAGTTCCTTACAGAAATCATCATCCAATGGTTAATTTTTCGTCATACTAGCTTGTGCCTTAAACTTTTTGTAGCTACCATACCTCATTTGGTTTTTTTTTTTTTAATTGATTATACTGAAAATACTCTCAGAGTTTTAATTAAGAAAATAAAAATAAAGTTAATATTAAAAAAAAAACATTGTACATTTTTAACGTATTGAATATACTTGCGTTAAAATCCTTATAAATTTTTTTTTAGTATTAAATATATTTTTGGTTCTTATAAATATCTGAAATTTTATTTTTAGTTCTTATTAATTTTTTTAGTAAGTTTTGGTCCCCAAATATTTTTTTATCATAATTTTTGGTCATTATTTTTCTGTCAACTCATTTATATCATCCAAAATTTTGAATTTTTTTATTTTCAAAGTTATATTTAATACTTATTAAAATCTCTCTTACATAAATTTAATAGTGCACCCTCTAACAATTTTCATTTTTAATAGTGCAGTTGTTAGATAAATATATTGAAAAACTGCATCTATTAGTTGGTTTGAACTTTAAGTCTCAGATGAAATTTTAATTAAATTAAATTTCAGTTGAAAACAAAATCATCATGTCTATGGCTAATTTTCTATTACATGGCAGCCAATACAACTTTTGTCTTGTCACCTGCAGTGCCAATGATTAATACTAGAAAACAACCATTTTTGTTTAACCGTCATATTTAAAATTCATAATCTTGACAAATCCGAAAGGTAAAATCGCTATCGTAGATTGCATTTAACGATGCAACGTCGGCATGGTGATATTGGGTTCTCTTACGTTTTGGCGTTTTTGCATTTTGTTGTTTAGTTCTTTTGCTGCTGCTTGACAAGTGTAGAGTAGAAGCGGCCGAGTGTTGGTTTGGCAGCAAAAATTTGGGGGAAATTTGTGGTGCAGGCTTAACTGGCCCAGTAATTATTTTCCCTCCCAATTCAATTTACCCTAATTTGAATTTTGAAGTAGGGTTGAGGATCTATAAATTGGGGACGATGGTTGATTGCTATCGTCACTTATCCTCCCAGTTTCTTCTCATGTATATTGCAGTTTTATCTATATTTGTCATTGCTTCAGGTACTGTTTAATCTATAAATTATGCTATTTGTTGTTGTTGTTCACTACAACATTTTTGACTTTAGACAATGAAAGTATAGGCAACGGCCTAAAACCCGTTGCCGAAGAGACAATAGGCAACGATTTTGCATTTGTTGCGAGGTTTCTAGAATTTCTCTTCTGATGTATTGAAAATTGTCGCCTGTTCGTTTTGGGCTACGGTTGCAAAAGCGTGGACGAAATACACCGTTGCCTGTTCATTTTTGGCTACGATTGCAAAAGCGTGGACGAAATAAACCGTTGCCTGTTCAAATGTGGATGTTTTAGGCTACTCCTTAGTAGTAACTGTTGCGTATAATCCTTAGTAGTAAATGCTATACGGGACATATTTGTCTAGTTTTCTAGTTTCACAATTTTTCACTTCTTTATTTTACCCTTTCTTCATAACCTAATCGAACCTTCTTCTTCCTCTCCCAAATAAACCCATGTCGCCATCCACCTTCCCGGCTGCCACCTTGCAAATTTTATGTGTAAACTAAGAAATCTTTTGCACAATTGATTTGTGATTGTTCTCTTTTGCGGTAATGATTTCGGAGATGTAGAAGTGGCGCTGGTTCTGGTCGCGTGGTACAGTGGTTCGAGGTTGGTCGTGACGGTGGAAAAGAGTCTCTACTTGTGGGCGTGGAGACCTGATTGTGGACGTGAGATTCATTAACGGTGGTTGTAGTTTGTAGTTGGTGGTTCAAGGTTGTTGGCGGTTCTTCTAAACGGGACTCGTGGAAGCTTCGTTCTTCACAAAATTTATTCTACATCCATCTTGGTAATGTATTCTACTCAAACCCTAATTTCTGTTTACCCCTTCAATTTTGATAGTATAACATTCAACGTTGTTGTTGTTGTTATTGTTGTTCTTCTTCTTCTTCTTTGTTTCTTTGTAGTGTTAGAATTTAATTACTCATCTATTTCAATTTTATTTTGTTCTATTTCAATTTTATATATGTCCACCATGTGTTTGATAATTTTTTTTGTGGATTCTCATCAACATTAGAAGCTATGGTACAATAAGGAAGTCTAAGAAGTTGATTTATTTTATAGTTATTGAACATTGAGGTGAGATTTTAGTGTTTTTGTTTGTTAATTGGGTGTGGAACAAATAAGAAAATTAGGAAACGATTTTCTATTGTTGTTAATATTGTTGACGTGATCCCCCCACAACGTCTAAATGCCATTTTGCTTGAAAATTGAAATACAATACATTCTGTAAGTTGTGTTCACTTTCTTTGAAATACTTTGGCATAAAGAACTGAACATCAGCTATTTTCATATCGAGGGAAACATTTCAGGATAAGCCGAAAATTAATGGGCAAGGATTCCTTTGTAGATTAGTGGTAACGAAATGCGGAATTGATTTTATGCAAATAAAGGGTCAATTATAAATGTTTATTTTTTATGATTTAAATATAGTTCATGTTGTGAATCCGACTGACTCATACCAATAACTTTGGTATGTGGAGCAAATCAATTGAGCAATCCAACTAAAGTAAGAACAAGCAATAACAATCACGAACAATAAAACCGGCAGAAAAGTAAAAGACACGTTTAATTGTTTACCTAGCTCGGTGTTAATGAACCTACGTCTGGGGGAGAGGGAAACTCTCCTTTCTTCCTTATCAATCAAGTTTCTCACTTACAATGAAATCCCAAAACAAGGGTTACAAGAAATAGCTTTGATCTTATTCTACCCAAGTCCCAAATTTCTTGTCGTGATCAAGAAATTCAATTACAAGTGTTTCCAAGGTGTTGAATCAATTCTCAATCCCTAGAATTATTGCCAAGAGAATTCTCTATAAACCCTAGTCTTTTGATTGGTTGCAAATCCTAAAAAACTCTTACTTACAGTAGAAAACACAGCAGAATAAATACTCCCTCACGTACTCGTGCCCGGCGCCATAAGGCCCGCACCTGGCGCCAGTGATCCTGAGAATCCTTTTCAAGTCTAGTTGCCAAAAGACACAGCAACCTATCATTTGCTTATCCATAGTAGGATCAAAAGCTCTTCATGTGTCATCTTTTATAAGCTTACAACCAATTACAATGGGACTGCACACCTTGTTACTTTCTTCCATACCAAATCTCTTAAGTACTTCTAAGGCATATTTTTGTTGATGAATGAAGATTCCTTGATCACACTGACTTACTTCAATCCCCAAAAAATACTTCATTTTCCCAAGATCAGGCATGGCAAATTTTTCTTTCATTGATTTCTTGAACTCAACCATCATATCAACATTGTTTCCATTGTAGATGAGATCATCTACATATATGCTAACTATCAGAAACTTGCCCTTATCACCTACTTTGACAAACAATGTATACTCATGAGGGCATTTTTCAAATCCCTCAGATATGAAGTAAGATTCAATCCTATAATACCAAGCTCTAGGAACTTGTCTTAGCCCATACAGTGCCTTGTTAAGTTTGTACACCTATCTACTATTGCCTTTGTGATACCCTACAGGTTGATCCACATATACATCTTCAACTAATTCACCATGTAGAGAATCACTCTTAACATCAAGTTGAAACACATTCCACTTTCAAAAGCAGCTAAGGATATAATGGTTCTGATAGTATCCCACCTTGTCACTGGTGCAAAAACTTCACTGAAGTCAATACCTTGTCTTTGAGTATCCCTTTGCAACCAGTCTGGCCTTGTGCTTCTCAACCTTACCCTCTTCATTAAACTTTGTCTTATAGATCCATTTAACACCTATATGCTTCACCCTTTGAGGTAAAGCGACTAACTTCCATGTATCATTTTCTTCTATAGAGCGTATTTAAGAGTCCATAGCTGCCATCCATACAGATGATTTGCGTGCTCCTTCATAGGTGGTTGGATCTTCACTTGTGCTAAACATAGCTATGATAAGGTTCTAAAGTTGATCATTTTCTTCATCTTCTGTGTTGGTGACATAATCTCTAGGGTAATTTGGTGGTCTTCTAATTCTAACATGCATCCTATCCCCACCATCATCATCATCACTAGAATTTGGCACAACTTCACCTTCTGGCCCATTAGTTCCTTCATTTTCAGTAATTGGCTCAAGCTCTAGTTCATCATTATCTTTATTGTCTCTTATAGGCTCAACTGATTTATCATTTACGTTACTCTTTGTGCTCCAATTCAAACCTTTTGACTCTTCAAATACCACATCTCTACTAATGATGATCTTCCTTTCAGCAGGATCATATAACTTGTATGCCTTAAACTCTGCACTCACACCAAGATTTATGCACTTGATACTCTTTCCATCTAACTTCTTTCTGTGAATATCTGGCAAATGAACATGAGCTAAGCAGCCAAATACTCCAAGCTTCCTCATGTGTCATGTCTTCACAGCAAATGTGGAGCATCTTTTCATAACATAAGTTGCCCAATTCACAGTATCAGGCCAAAATCTCTAAAGTACACCTTTAGCAGATATCATGCTACTTACCATATTCAACAAGGTTCTATTCTTTCTCTCAGAAACTCCATTTTGCTGTGGGGGCAGTGGTCAATTGTCTCTTAAATTGAGAGCTACATAATTCATTAAACATAGTTGAAATGAATTCTCCACCTCTATCAGTTCTAAGACACTGAATTAAACACCTTGACTCTTTTTCAACTAGAGATTTGAATCTCTTAAACACATCTAAGGCACTAGATTTTTCTTGAAGAATATAAATCCAAGTCTTCCTAGAAACGTTATCAGTAAAGGTAATAAAATACATGTTGCCCCCATTGGATTTAGGATTTATATGGCCACAAATATCTAAATGAACCAATTCTAACTTGTGAGAGGCTCTCCAATTTGCTTGCTTTGGTATTGCTTGTCTGTGTTGCTTGCCAGACAAGAAATTTGTGCACTTGTCTTCCATATCTTTCAACTCAGGTAATCCTATAGTCATTTCGGTGGTTACTATCAAACATTTCTCTTCATGAAATAATTGACACACATTATTTCTAAACACTATGGTAAGACCCTTTTGTTGAAGTTGTCCTATACTCAAGAGATTATTACTCAAACCAGGAAGATAATAAACATCAGTTATGACATGAATTTAACCTTATATACTCAATGTCACATTGTCTTTACCCATCACATCCATCTTTGAATCATTGCCTAGTTTCACAGATTCTCTAAGGGTACGTTTGATTTGCTAAAAAATAAGGGACTGGACAACTTTAGTTGTACTGTGTTTGATTTCAAAACTGTTCCTGGTACTGGACAAACTGGGGACCAAGGGACCAGACAAAAACCTAAATTTTTGTCCCTCACTGAACCACGATACCATTTTTTGTCCTCTGCACAAGTTGTCTAAAATACCAAAATAACATTTTGTCCACTAAACATCGTACAAAGACAAAATTTATTCAACACCTTAAACTTTTGTCCTGTGTTGTTTTGTATTGTATTGTTCTGTCCAGTACTTATATTTTACGGATCAAACAAACCCTAAAGGTTTAATCAAAATTGAACAGCGAACCCCTTGTACCAGTCATGTGATTACTATGTGATTACTGCAACCACTATCAAGATACAATGTTCCTTCTATTCTTTCTTCAATTTGACCAGACCGTGCCATGAGAAGTGTTTCTTCTTCTTATTGATTTTGAGCAAAATTTACATTTTCCACCCACTCAGGACATTCATTCCTATAGTGGCCAAGTTTATGACATTTGCAACATTCTATAAGAGCTTTACTCTATCTTCCTCTACCTCTGCCTCTTGATGAATTTCTTCCTCTACCTCTTCCAACATTTGACACAAACAATGCTTGTTCTTCACTATGATCCTTCAGATCTTTCTGCCCTTTCATTCGTTGTTCATGAACAAGAAGGCTGGTTCGTAACTCATCAATAGATAGGGTCGTCACATCATTCGATTCTGCTATCGCACAAACAACATAGTTAAATTTTTGAGTCATGGATCTCAGTATCTTCTCTACCACCATGGTTTGTTCAACTCTTTCCCCATGTGCAGTCATACGATTTGCTATTGAGAGTGTTCTTGCAAAGTATTCGTTTACAGTCTCTCCCTCCCCCATTGCAAGAACCTCGAATTCACGTCGCAATGCTTGTAATTGAGCTCTCTTGACCTTCGTAGAACCTTGCTACTTCCTTTTCATGGCCTCCCAGATGTCTTTAGTTGTTTCTTTCACCAAAATTGTTTCCAAGATCGAACGATCGATGGATTGAAAGAAGTAACTCTTCACTTTTAAATAGCGTAGCTTGCTCTCATCAGCTAGCCTACGTTGTTCTGCCGTAGCATTCGCCGGAGCAATGACAACACCGGTTTCAATGAGACTCCAATATTCCTTAGAACGAAGAACATTCTCCATGAGTAACGACCACTGGTCGTAGTAACTGTCGGATCTTGGAATGGATGGTTGACCGAAATGAGACGTCTCCGCCATGATTGTCATTGAAAGATGAGAAAGAGTGAGGGAGAACGAACGGAGAAGACGGAGGAAAGGAATGATCGTCGTTGAAATGAGACATCTCAATTGTTTTATATATTCCACCTGAGCATACGGATTACTTACACTATTGTTAAGTTTCAAAACCTTAGCAACAGGCAATAAAGAAAATAATTTAAAGGCACACCTTTATATATAACCACACATAACAATGGAAATTCAATACAATTAATTTCAAAAAGTGAGTGGAGAACCATCTCAATGACACACATCACAAGCTAGATACTTCTTGACAAACATTTTCGAAATTTGAAAATTACTATAAAGAAATAATTTATAGTAGAGATATTTTATACTCATTTCGTTTCAAAATATAAGAAAATATAGTTTAACAAAAATAAATATATTTGATCTAAATAACTAAATACATTAAATTTTTTTGACACGATTTTAATTATATATTGAAATGAAGAAAGTATTTGATAGCCTTAATATGAAATTTTTTAAAAGAGAGATGGAGCTATTTTGATTATCATTGATATTTTATTCCGTTGTTTATTTCATATTCCTTCTTGTCTTTAATATCAGTATAAAAAAAACATTTTATATTTATAAAATAACTAATGTATTTAATTTATATATAGATCAAATACATTAATTATTTGATGAATATAAATTTTTTCTCTATTTTTTATATCAAAGATTAGAGGTAAACTTCAAATTTCTAATAAACTGAGGTTCATAGTGGGCTCGAACGTTCGAAAGCATTGTTTCTCCCAAATGGCGAAGCATATCTGCTTGAGACAACAACAAAGCTGCAGTTCGTTTCTGTTCTTCAATCGCGTCAACTTCCTTAACACCCATCGTCAGCTTCAGAACAAATTCTTCTTCTTTCGGTTCCAAAATTACCTTGATTACCTTATCACTGACGGCTGCAAATGATTAAAATATCATTAATTCGTAGACATAATCCTAAATTGGATATATATTTCGGGTTTTATTGTGATGTTTTTGTCGAAAACTGAATAATATTGGCAAAATTAATCTTTTAGTTTTTTAACTTAAAGAACTAAAATATCATAAAATGACTATGGATTTATGAAAAAATATACTATAGTTTATATTATTTTTCCTATTAATAAATCAATAGTAGTTTTTAAATTCACGATGATAAAATCCAAAATGGAAAAACAGTAACTCTTTATAAATAAATATGAGATTCCAACTCACCCGTTGTAGTCTGTAATGAGTTTGGAGTTTCTTGATCGGCGAGTTTTGGTGTATTGACATCTCTATTCGTATTACTCGTATGAATGTCGATTCTTCCTGGAAACTCGTTGTGCTTATTACTTGTGGAACCGTACGTAGACGGAGGGAACGAAAAGTTGTACTGATCATTTAGCCAATTATTCTGGAATCCTTGTGTCGCACTGGATTTGTCCGGCGTAGAGAACAAAACAGCACTGCTCATAGGGCTCACCTCATCGAGCTTTGTTGGTTTTTCATTTTTGTTTTGAGTGTACTTTCCTCTTTTGGTTTTCGGCTCATCTTCCTCGTCCACCCTATTATGATCTGATTGCCTCTTACTGTATCGTGTATTATGAAACTTGGAGGCCATTGTCGATCCGTTCCTCACTACTACTCTTCAACAAAGACTAAAATCAGCATGTATTTATATATTTTTTCTACTACAAGGTAGTTTCCGAGATGGAGGGTGAAATTGGTAGTATATTATATTATAATGAGACATTTCGTTAGTAGGTAAGCGCCAATAAATATTAACGTCAAAAGAAACAAGTATGTCATACAATTTTTTTATGTATTTATATTTTTATGATATCACCATTTTTAGAGAAAAAATATGGATTGAAACAAAGTCTTCATGTGATAGAATGAAATCACGTCCCAATCTCCAAACCTCATTCGGGATACTTTCTCCCCCATTCCAGCAAGAAAAAAACTCTCGTCTTTGAGACCACAAATTGAGAAATCTCTATGGGAATTCCTTGCAAAGGATAAAACTGTGAATAATAAAATTAGAAACACAAATTAATAATATATGGGCATTACCACATAGGATAAAACTGGGAAGAAAAATGGGAAGAAATATATTGTATAGATAGATATTTTGATTTTGTGTTTTAATTTGAGAGTAGTTATATTTTGTTTTTGTGCCCGTCTAAACGCTAGTAATTTATAAAGGGAAAAGTTACTTTTGGTGTAACCTTTTTATAAAATACTATAATAACCTTGGCTATTTTTTTTTTCTTTTCACACTTCTTAACTTCCAAAAACCAACCATTTATAATAATCTATTCCATTCTTTTAGTTCACATATCTTCTTCATATTTCTTTCAACAATATTCGTATTCATTTATGTTTTTTTATCTCAATTTTTTTAAAATTAAATATTTGTCAACCATTCTAAATTACTTGAATCTAACATTTCAACATCAAAAGAGCAGACAGACGAGTGCCAGACCAGTATTAAAATATAGGATTAAATATTATTTTTGTCTCTGTATGCTTGTAAATTTGTTGGTTTTAGTCCATAAAGTCAAAATTCGCAGGAAAATCTGCAGTTTTCGTGTTGATTTTTCCGCAAATTTTAACTTTAGAGACTAAAACCAACAAATTTTGTACGTACATTCAGGGACTTATTTGCAACTAAAAAAGATACAGGGACTAAAACCAAAAATTCGTGAACATACAGAAAAAAAAAATGATATTTAAGACTATATTTGAATATTGATGTTGGGATCCAACTTTTCTAATGTGAATAATGTTTATAATCGTGGTAAAACCACTAGATTTAAGTATATTAATTGAAGGATGTGATGATTAACTTCAATGGGGCGAGTGACTACGGTCTGACAAGTGCATCAGTCTGTCGTCGAGTAATAATTCACACTCTATGTGTCTAGAATGAGTTCGTATCCACAGGGATCGTGCCAATTGTGCGACCAGCGTTATCTAAGTTTGCAGTTTTTGCATTCGCTTTGATTTTTAAAAATGTTTTAGTTTGAAAATGTGAAATGCGTGCAGAAAAGTAAATATGAGACAGAAATATAAAGGACATGTATGGTGGTTGGACTCCCTCCCCTATTACTATTTAGCATGATCGGTGTATAACATAGTTATCTAGTCTAACAAGCGGCGTCGATTATATCCTTGATGTGGTAATACCTTTACTATTACCATAATATATATATGAATGTGTGTCTATCTCGTTTGTCACATACCCTAACTACAATGTGAGTTATCCACATATATGCTTTATGCCCATCGACAATTGTCTCTAAAGCCTAGTATCGAACTATTCAGCTTCTAATTGCTCAGTTCACAACTAGTTCCTGATTCCTCCTCTAATCCTCTCAGTTCAAGGGTAATTGATGAAGTATCAAAGAGTATAAAATTGATGCGATTAGGGTTTACCTACCAGCTGACAATGTTGTTCACTAATGTTGTCACATCTGGTACAACGTCTGAATAGAATCTTATGTTAGCAAAATTAAGTGAATCTTCAAAAACAAAACACTCAATATCCTCCCTAATCGCATCATCTATCCCTTTCATCTCCCCAGTCCCCCTCCTCAACACATCACCTATAACAGACTCCTTATAGGATTTGGAGGCTATATATCACAGAAGTTACAATAACAGTATTATCTTCCTTCACTTCATCACTTCCTACCTCCAATATTGGTATCTCATCGTTAGGGCATTTAACTTTCTTAGAGCTTCGTTCTTTCTGATCCTCTTCATCCCGTGACGGAGCGTGATGTTATGTTGTAAACCCTAGCAGAGGGGTCAACGGCATTTTTTTTAGCATATATTTTCAAAGGGTTTTTCTAACCTGTGCAAGATTGCACAGGATAAGGATCAATTAATGTACCACTTTTTATGATTTTTCTAAATTTCATTAATGCATAATCTTCTCTCTCTTCTTTATTCTCTTTTCTCTCTCTCCTTCTCTCTTCACGCTCTCTTTTCTCTTTTTCTTTCTCACTGCAAACACATCACCACCTTCATCCTTCACCTATAATCTCTACCACCACCATTTTCTATCAATAAAACCACCATAATTCTCTTTCCATAATTAATCTCTTTTTTTTATCATGTTAATTAATCGATTAATTAATTAGCCCTATTATGCATTACCTTCATCAAATTTATCAGCTTTTGCAACCCCTTTTAGTCTTAATCATCCCTCTCCTCGATGTTTCGGCTCTATTCATCGATCCAGCAGATGCTATTCGACCTAACTTAATCCTTTCAATTTGGTATTACACCCATGATTGGAAAACAATGAACCGTGATGATTCTTCTATTCACAAATTTTTTGTAAAAGGGTTTTTATACCCTGTGTTAGGCTTTGCTGGTCAAAGTGTTGTTGGGAATCAGTTTGCAGATTTTGGCAATGGTAAAGGTAATCATTTTGGTGGTGAGATAAAGATGCCAGATATGCAGTGAGAAATATAGAGAGTAAAAAAAAACGTGAAAAGAGAAGAGAAGGAGAGAGAGAGAGAGAGAGAAAAGAGAGAAGAAAGAGAAAATTATACATTAATAAAATGTAGAAAAATCATAAAATATGGTGCATTAGTTAATCCTTATTAGAGAGAGAAAAGAGAAGAAAGAAGAGAGAGAAAATTATGCATTAATGAAATTTTAAAAAATCATAAAAAGTGGTACATTAATTGATCTTTATCCTATGCAATCTTGCACAGGTTAGAAAAACCCATTTTTAAAATGGTGAGCACTCCGGTACACATATTATATGGACGTGTACCGGTATACTGTTGAGATGTATAATTTTAATTGGTCCATATGTAATGATAATTTTGGTTAACAAATGGCAAACATTTATTGTAGATTTTGTTTCTTTATTCGGGTTTTTATATTAAATAATAATTTTTAATATTTTTTTTAAGATACTACTTTTTAATATTCGCAAATGTATCATTCACATAAATATAATCATTAATCATATTCTACAATAAATCAAAACATCAATTAAATATTTAAACACAGATTTTCACTTTTTTTAACAAGATTCAAATAATGTAATAATTATAATATCCTATAAAATAATATGATTTTAGTATTTTGAAAACATATGATTTTAGTCTCGTGCTTATTTTTAAATAAATTATAATTAATATGTTTTAATCATTTAAATTTTTATTTAGAAAATATCTAAATATAAACAAAATTTAACTTATTGATTTTTCATAAATATATGTCTCGTGTTTGATTTTGTTACAACATTCTAATTTTTAATGACAAATATTTATTCAATTTCTTTTATGTATCAGTGATAAATTATTTGTGAACAGGGCTGGTCCCTAGATTTAAGAGGCCATATGCAAATATTAAAAGTGACCTTTTAATAAAAAATAAATATAACTTTTTATTTTTTTTAAAAATCGTCAATTTTAAATTGCAAATAGCATAAAAAATAAGTATTCTTGTAATTAACATAAAAATTCTATTTACTTTATTTAACTTAATTTCTCTCTTTCTTTTTTAGAAAAGCCAGGGCTAGCAAAACCTCAATATTTGCAACAATATGTTATGTTTTACACCCCTAAGTTACTAATAATACTTTTGTCAACAAAAGTTACTATTAATACTACCCTATCAATATTGTCAAAAATAAAAATACTACCCTATCAATAATTTTGTGAGGCCTTCATACTTTAGAGGTCCACTGTCACAGATCATGTTGCACATGCATATGGGTCGGGCCTGTTTGTGAATGCACATGCCCATTGCTTTTTTCTTGGTATTTAAGTTTTTTTGATTTTCACCACCAGTTAAATTTGGTTCGGGGGTCAGTTCTGACATCAAGTGGTTCTGATATTTAAGTTTGATACTAAAGTATAAGATTTATTTAGAATAAAGTATTTAGAAATTTGTTAAAAAATATTTTTAAAATATAAGTGAATCTATTATGGAGTTTCGTGTAAAATTTATTAAATGAATTAATTTGTTTTATTAAAGTTAATGTCTCGTGTATATTTTTTATAATAAATTTGTTTTATTAAAGTTAATATCATTATTTATATGTACCAGTGAAAAATATTTGTCCGTTTTTTTTTATATATATTTATCAATAAGAACTAATTGTGTCGTTGTTTTAAGAAAAAAAAACTATTTGTTATATAATTTGTTTATGTATTAGTGATCACACTTGAGTTGTCTCGCAATGTATTATTTTAATATATTTATCAATACATTTCTTCTGGATTTTTCATATAAGAGTAAGCAAAAATAGAGTAGAATTGGGCTATTATATAAAAAAAATGAGTATAAATGAAAAATATAAAAATGTATTAAGAATCTTAATTCCTATAAAAGGACAATTAAGTCTCAACTAATTCCACGACTGTGATTTCTCAAGTCGTTCAATATATATTTAAAAATATAGAAATATGAAAATCGTAGTTGAACCCAATTATAATAATAATTAAAAAAAATTGTTAAAATCATACATTTTTTTTATAAGAAAATACGATATGTTGTTAAAATACTAAAATCATATTATTTTATAGGATATTATAATAATATTAAAATATTTGAATCTTGTTAAAAAAAAGTTTGCTTAAAAAAAATGAAAATTTAGGTTGGAATATTTGATGCATGCTTTGATTTATGGTGGACATGTTTGATGATTATATTTATGTGAAGGATATGTTTGTAAATATTAAAAAATAGTGTTTAATATTAAAAACTTATTAAAAAAATAAAATCTGAATTAAATATTTACCATATTTGTTAACCACCTCAGCAATGTATGGATACACATCTACATAATATGTGTACGGAAGAATTTTCCTTTTAAAATACGAAGTTTAAGATGTTTCTTTTTAATGTTAAGTGTGCAATGTCATTATAGTTTCTCCTGACGTAATACTTAATGATCTACTATTTCTTTTTGTTAACATAAGTGTTTTGCAAAGTCTTATTGACCCAAGTATATTTCCACCCATGTGAACATTTAAAAAAAAAATTATTGCAATGTCATCAAGATTAGACAATACTATAAAAAATCATTTAATTTTTTTTTTTTTAAAAAAAGAAACATAAATTATAAGCATCTTGTTAACAAGTACTGTATCTCTAAACAATTATTAAAAATTTGTAGAAAGAAATTATTTATTAAAGACGTTAAACTATTGAAGTTGAATCCTCTTGTCAACATGCCTTGGCAAGTGGTGGCAACCAAACTACCTTAAAAAGTCAACTTCAAAAGCTGTACTGCATATGATCCGGATTAGATACAAATATTTAAAAACGCCATGGTGATGTCTTTATTTTATTTTCTAGCCGGTGACAATTTAATTACAATACTATCGAGACTCGTCCAAACTAATTCATGTTAATATTAGTATTTTTTTTTTTAATCAATAGTATTTTGGGTCACCATAAGGGGATAGTCAGAAGGATCATCCAAATTGGATTTAAGAATCACTTTACGAGTAAGTTGAACGTCACATTTTAACTCAAAATCTTAATATGTTAAATTCATGAGTCCTCTTACTTATAAAGTGTTCAATTCAATCTCCACTTTTTTAACCAATGTAAAACTTACACCCTCACACTTGCCACAATAAAGTCATGTTAATTTTCATAATTTATTCATGCATAAAAGAAACAGCAAAGTTCATTAATTTAATGTCTGTACAACAGTCCTAAATTTGCAATCAATGCATAAAAATTAAAATAATTATGTAGTTAATGAGAAAAATTTACTAGTTTAGTTACTCTTAAAGCATTCACAATGGAGAACTCCATTTTTTGATACTTAACTGGGTCCCACATGTACACATCATATATTTATAATTTTTTAATACTAATATATAATAAGAAATTAATCTCTCCAACTCAACACCCCTTAAAAAGTTCTAAATTGGTCCCACCAATAACACATCTCACCAATAACTCTACATTATTATTTACGGGTCCCACAAAAATGAAATAGGTATCAATGTTTATTATAAAACCAATATCTATTAGGTACTCATTTTTGTTTTGCTCAAATGAAGGTACCTATTAGATACCGATTCTTAAAAAATAGGTACCCACCATTGGAGATGGTCTTAGGCTTTATTTATGAGTTGGGTTTTAGAGGGGAAGGGAATGGAAGACTTATTTTTCTTTTCTAAATTAAAACATTATAAAATACTTTTAAAAATAATTTTAAGTGTGATTGAAGTATTATGTGATAACTTATTTTTTTTCTTTCAATTATTATTTTAAAATAGTAACTATAGACCTACAATTTAGAAAAGAAAAATAAATCTTCCCTTTTCTTCCCTTAAAAACCCAACTCATAAACAAAATCTTAATAATTTAAGTTATAAATCGAAATCAACCTATAGCTTTATTGTTTAGCAAAGTTCCAACTCCAAGTACCTGGATGTAGGAATATATGGGTCGAACCAAGGACATTCGAATATCAGTCTGTTGGATATGCCTTGAAATCTCGGTAACAAAGAAGTCAGAAAAATCCTGCTAATCTGTCTGCGGCGCCGTGCGCCAAGAGCTGTCTGGAAAGTGTATCCAGCTCTGTCTGTGGCGCTGTGCGCGGTCGAGGTGGCGCCGTGCGCGGGCGTGTGAAGCCTTGGAGATTTGTTTGGAAAATATATTTTCTTGGAGGATATTCTGACTTGGATTTGTTTTGTTTTAAAATAGATTGTGTTTGTTTTTAAATAGGATATATTTAAAAACAATATGAGATTTGGTTTTATTTTAGAAGATTATCTTTTAAAATAAGTAGGCATATATTTTCCTATAAATAGGGATTGTCTTATTCATAGAAAAATTGAGAGTTGAGTTGGGTAAACAAGGGTTTGTCGTCAAAGGCAAAAGATTGTTTGTTTCACCTTGGGTAGCTAGGTCAATTGAGTCTCTTGGTCACGGGAAGAGATTCGGGATTATGGTAGAATTAGGATTAATTCTTGTAACCCTATTTGGGATTTCTTGTGAAAGTTTCTCATTGATCATAGTAGAACGGAAGGGCTGCTCCCTCCCCCAGATTAGGTTCATTAACACCGAACTGGGTAAACAAATCATAGTGCGTTATTTATCGTCTTTATTTGTTCTTGAATATTGCATCATCAACTCTATCAACTTAATTTGTTTACTTGGTTCAATTTTCTCCACACATCAAAGGTTATTGGTGTGAGTTTAAATCGAATTCACAACAATTGGCGCCCACCGTGGGGCAAGGATCAAATCGATAATCAGGTACCATGGGTTCGAAGTTTGATATCGAGAAGTTCACTGGGAGTAACGACTACGGGTTGTGGAAGGTGAAGACGAGGGCCGTGCTGATTCAGAACAAGTGTGTTGAGGCGCTAAAGGGGGAAGCACTGATGCCAGCTAATCTCTCAGCCGCGGAGAAGACCGAGTTGAATGAAAAGGCCTGGAGTGCTATCATCTTGTGTCTTGGAGATCGGGTGTTGAGAGAAGTAGCGAAGGAGACGACGGCTGCGTCTATGTGGGCCAAACTTGATTCATTATACATGACCAAGTCGTTGGCACATACGCAGTTCATGAAGCAACGTCTTTACTTTTTCCGAATGGTAGAGACGAAACCCATAACGGAGCAACTGACGAAATTCAACAAAATCTTGGATGATTTGGCGAATATTGATGTGGTCCTAGATGACGGAGACAAAGTTTTACACCTACTGTGTGCTTTACCTAAGTCCTATGAAGGTTTCAAGGATACTATGCTCTATGGCAAGGAAAGCCCCGTTACCTTGGAGGAAGTTCAAGCGGCCTTAAGGATCAAAGAACTTAGTAAGTTTCAAAACTTGAAGGTGGAAAGCGGTGCGGATGCCTTAACCGTTTCAAAAGGGAAAGGTAGAGGTAGGGGTAAGTCGGCTAAGTCTGGAGACAGGTGGAGCTGTTTCTATTGTGGAAAGAAATGTCACTTCAAGAAAAATTGTCCGGAATGGAAGAACAAGACTGGTTCCGTGCATGTTGGGGAAGGTTCCTCCGAAGAAGAGAGTTATGAGAAAGCGGAGGCACTTGTGGTGTCGAGTTGGGAACCGGAGGAGAGTGAGACTCTAGACTTTGGTGGCTCTCATGACATGATGGAGTTATGGGACTTTGGGGTTGTTTCTGATCAAGTCGGGTGGTTTTGCAAATTGCAAGGTGGAGTTCATAGTGTGAGTACCGGGTTTGAAACTTTGGTGGAGTTTAAAGTTGAGGTGGCGTCTTCCGATAGTGGGACTAGAGGAGGAGAGCCAACATTAGCTCTTGGCTATCTAGCAGGAGATAGGGAGGAGAGCGGTGATGTTGCACCTTTTGGGTATGACTGTGAAGACCTTGTGGGGTATGTTCCAATTGAGGCTGAAGAAGTGCAAAACTTTTTGAAGAACTTCAGGGAAGCAATTGGGAACACCGACAATAAAACTTGGGAACTTGTAGGGCTACTTGAAGCAGTGGAGGACAAGGAGAGTTCAATGTTGGAGCTTGAACAACCACCTAAAATTCCAGGGTTGGTTGGGAACAAGCAAAACTTCGAGAGTACGGAAGGCATTCCAAGGTTCGAAGAGGGTGTGGTGGAGCTTGTAGGACTATCCAAAAGGCTGATGATAGTTGGATGCAAGCGTATCTTCAGGAGGACGGGTTTGATCACTCCGAGGGCTGAAGAGGTTGCGGTGACTCTTGTGGGGCTACCTAAAATTCCTATGGTAGTTGGTGACAAGACCTTCATGAGGGCGGAAGGCATTCCGAGGAATGAAGAGGTAGAGGTACGGCTTGTGGTTCTAGCAAGAGTTGTTGGAAGCAAGTGGAAGAGGTCAAGGTTCAAGTGAGATTTGGACTTAGTGATCTTGAATAGAAGATTCAAGATGGAGGGAGCAGCACGGTGGTTGAGTGGATCACCATCGATTTAAAGGCAAGGTGGAGAATTGTTGGATATGCCTTGAAATCTCGGTAACAAAGAAGTCAGAAAAATCCTGCTAATCTGTCTGCGGCGCCGTGCGCAGGTCTTATGGCGCCGTGTGCCAGGAGCTGTCTGGAAAGTGGTTCCAGCTCTGTCTGTGGCGCCGTGCGCGGGCGCGTGAAGCCTTGGAGATTTGTTTGGAAAATATATTTTCTTAGAGGATATTCTGACTTGGATTCGTTTTGTTTTAAAATAGATTGTGTTTGTTTTTAAATAGGATATATTTAAAAACAATATGAGATTTGGTTTTATTTTAGAAGATTATCTTTTAAAATAAGTAGGCATATATTTTCCTGTAAATAGGGATTGTCTTATTCATAGAAAAATTGAGAGTTGAGTTGGGTAAACAAGGGGTTGTCGTCAAAGGCAAAAGATTGTTTGTTTCGCTTTGGGTAGCTAGGTCAATTGAGTCTCTTGGTCACGGGAAGAGATTCGGGATTAGGATAGAATTAGGATTAATTCTTGTAACCCTATTTGGGATTTCTTGTGAAAGTTTCTCATTGATCATAGTAGAACGGAAGGGCTGCTCCCTCCCCCAGATTAGGTTCATTAACACCGAACTGGGTAAACAAATCATAGTGCGTTATTTATCGTCTTTATTTGTTCTTGAATATTGCATCATCAACTCTATCAACTTAATTTGGTTACTTGGTTCAATTTGCTCCACACATCAAAGGTTATTGGTGTGAGTTTAAATCGAATTCACAATAGAGTCGTTTAATTTTTTGTCAGAACTTGTGAAATATATATGGAATTGATAATTGAACTTCAAAACATAACAACTATTGGCGATAAATAAATATATTAATAGGAGTAATGTTTGTTATGTTAGTTATCCTTCTAATTAAATTTATTAGGTGATCGTACATGTTGTGAGGAATTGCCTTGAAAACTCAGAAACAGAAAACCAGGAAGCAGGTGGCGCCAGGAGCAGTCCAGAAACAGCAGTTGAATCTGTCTCCTGCGCCAGGCGCGGCGCTGTGCGCCGGGAAGGACCTGGAAAGTGGGTTTTGGCTCTGTTGGCTGCGCCGTGCGCGGGACATCTGGCGCTGTGCGCAGGCTCGTGAGGCTCTATATATTCTGCACGCGTTTTTGTGATTTGTATGAGTTTTTTAGGGTTTGTAGCCAATCAAAAGACTAGGGTTTATAGAGAATTTCTCTTGGCAATAATTCTAGGGATTGGGAATTGATTCAACACCTTGGAATACTTTGTAATTGAATTTCTTGGTCACGGGAAGAAATTCGGGACTTGGGTAGAATAGGTTTGAAGACTATTTCTTGTAATCCTTGTTGTTGGGATTTCATTGTAACCGGATATTTGATTGAAGGAAGCAAGGAGAGCTGCCCTCTCCCCCGGACGTAGGTTCATTAACACTGAACCGGGTAAACAAACGAACGTGTCTTTTACTTTTTGCCGTTGTTATTGTTTGTGATTATTATTGTCATTCTCGCTTATTTGATTGCTCAATTCAATTTGCTTCACACACTAAAGGTTATTGGTGTGGTTCAGTCCGAATTCACAACAATTGGCGCCCACCGTGGGGCAAGGATCAAACAAATTGAGTATCATGGGTTCTAAGTGGGACATCGAGAAATTTACCGGGAATAACGACTTCGGTCTGTGGAAGGTAAAAATGAGGGCAATACTAACTCAGAAAAAATGTGTAGAGGCGTTAAAGGGTGCGACACAGATGTCGGCAACTCTCTCAGATGCGGAGAAGACCGAGATGGATGAGAAAGCACTCAGTGCTATTATTTTGTGCCTCGATGATAAGGTGCTAAGGGAGGTTGCCAAGGAGAAGACTGCGGTTGAGATGTGGACCAAACTTGACTCATTGTATATGACCAAGTCCCTGGCACATAAGCAACTACTGAAACAGCAACTGTACTTTTTCCGTATGGTTGATAACAAGCCAATGGTGGAGTAATTGGCGGAGTTCGGCAAAATTGTCGATGATTTGGCGAACATCGATGTAGTTCTTGAAGATGAGGATAAGGCTTTCCATTTGTTGTGTGCGTTTCCAAAGTCACTAGAGAATCTCAAGGATGCTTTGCTTTATGGCAAAGAGGGCACTATTACCTTGGAAGAAGTCTAATCGGCTCTAAGAACCAAGGAACTGACAAGGTTTAGAGACTTGAAAGTTGATGATAGTGGAGAAGGCTTGAATATCTCAAGGGGCAGGAGTGAGAATCACGGTAAAGGAAAGGGGAAGAAGCATAGGTCTAAGTCTAGGCCTAGAGGTAATGTTGACACAACAAAGTTCAAGTGTTATCATTGCCACACACCAGGTCACTTCGAGAAGGACTGTCCTCAGAGAGGGGGCGGTGGCGGTAACGGTGGTAGTCCGTCAGCTCAGATCGCTGCTAGTGAAGAAGAAGGTTATGAGAGTGCAAACGTATATAAAACAAATTTGTATCCGAGGATTGGAATTTGAAAGTGACATTTTTTTTTGTTACATGAAAGTGACATTTTAACAAAAATAGTTGTTGAATGATTTTTTATTCTTTTAACAGTATAATATAGTTGTTGAATGATAAATTTATTTGACAATTTTTTTTTTTGTTATACGAAGTTATGCTGCGATGAATGAAGCTAAGTATAGAGATTTGATCGAGTCCAGTTTGAAAGTAATTTTCAAGTGTTGGTTGAAGTATTCGTATAAATTGATAAGTCAATTTAGAATTTCTTTTAATCGTTAAAGTTAAGTTAATTTGTTTTTAAGACAAGTAAATTCAATTGCTCATATATACTATAGTTAGACCTAAATTGACTCTAAATCAACTTTTTTTAATAGATCAAAAACAAGAGGAAAGTTGTGACCGAGACGACCCAACGAATCATTGAGAAGTACTGATCGATATCATTTTAAAACTGAGTATTGTAAGATGTGAATTGTCTTTATTTTATAAATACATATTCAAACAATCTCAAAATTTATGTGAAACATCCTAACAAAGTTGAATCTCATGTCAACATGAATAGACGGTTACAAAGAACCTCGTACGAGAGATTAGTCTTTCATATCCTACAATAAGAAACCTTAGCAAGTGGTGGCAACCAAACAAGCACATAAAGTCAACTACAAAAGCTGTACTACGTATATGATTAGGATTAAATGCAAATACAAATATTTAATAACACGCCATTGTGATGTCTTTATTTTGTTTTCTAGCAGTGACAATTTAATTACAATACTATGAAGGCTAGTCCGAACTAAGTCATGTTAATATAGTATTGTAATACTATCAAGAATCAATTTAATTAAAATTTAATTTTCAAGAGCACTAACAACAAAAATTGGTGATGTTCATTACTTTTAGCATAACTGGCATTCTATCTTCTACGACTACAAAGATCATGGATAGTTAAACAAAGACAATTCATTCTTTTTAGCCAAATTGAAATTCCAACTTCTATCAATAAAGATTTTGGATAGTTAAGCAATAAAAATTCTTTCTTCTTTGTCTAATTGAGCAATAAAAATTACAAATTCTTTAAAAACTTATAATGTGTTTGGATGAAGCAATTTGGAAATTAAGGAAATTTAAAAATTCATGGAGTTCAAATGTTTTATTTCAATTTTCTTCATTTGTAAACTTTATTGTTTGGATCAAGTAATTTAATTCATTTCATTTATTAAATTTATTGTTTGGAATTGGCCAATGGCTATATTTATTAAATTCCTTTCATTTTATTTGTCATGATTTATTTATTTTTTAAAATTAATTTAAATTAATTTTCTTATAATTTATTGATTTTCTTCTCTTTTTAATATGATTATTTTAGAAACACTTTTTATGTAATTAATATTAATTTGTTTTGGTAGATATTAATATTACTACCTCCATACCAAAATATAAGTTACTTCAAGAAAAAAAATTTATACCAAATTATAAATCACTTTACATTACCAATGAAACATTTAATGCTCTTTTTTCTATTAAAGAGAGTTGACTCTAAATCAACTCTCTTTAATAGAATTGTTTACAACCCTAGTCATTTTGACATTTAGATATTCCACTCATTAGGTGGATAAGTAGGATGACCGGGATTATAAATAAGGGTCACGCGCTAAACAGTGCACCCGGTGCACTAGTTAAGCATACTCTAAAAAGAAATAAAAAGATAAAGTTAATGCTAAAAAGACAACACTACTAGAAATTTGGTATTTTCCTGCGGATTTTCCTGCGAAAAAAATCGGCATGTATTTCCAAGATTTTTCCTGCGGATTTTATCACTGAATATTTTCCCGCGGATTTTATTTTTCTAGGAAAATCCGCAGGTGTACCCAAGGATTTTCCTGCGGATTTTGTCACTTAGAGCTATTTCCTGCGAATTATTTGGTTTCAGGAAATTCCGCAGGTATTCCCAAGGAACTTCCTGCGGATTTTAGCATTCCAGTTTCCTGCGGATTTTACTACTTCATACAATTTCATAGGTAACTTTTATTTTTATTTTTTAATTGGAACCACCCTTCATGCCAAGAACCCTCTTCTTACTCACTCACTCAACCTTTCTTCTTACTCACGAATGAAACCCCGGTACAACACAGATTGAAATCGAGAAACGCTTCATTCCTAAATCGTTGAATCTGGCTCAATCGCTCTCAAATTACAATCTCACTATTAAGTCACTCTCAAAATTCAGAAATTCCTTCTACGAGTCTTGTTCAATCGCTCTCAAATTTCATTCGGAGAATTTGTTTCTGTTCGTTAGGGTTTCCGCGTTGTCTTTAAGGAACGAACAACCCTACGAGTGGTTTTCTCTAACTTATATCCGCCGCCACCGGTGATTGTTCTTGTTGGGTTTTTAGATGTTGGCTTCATTTTGCAAAAACAAGATGCTAGTCTAAAGGTGGTGACAGATGTGGTAACATCTGTCAGTAACACTGCCAGCTGGACTTGGAACCCTAGTACGCGCCTTTCAGCGCGCCACCTTTACTTTGAACACTAATTTCTTTGTTTCAGGTTTACCTTGCGCGCCAAGACAGTGGGAATCTCGCTAATTGCTGAAGCAATATTTGGAAAGATTTATTTTAAAAATATGTGACAATATATTTTCAAATCAAATCTTTTGGTTCAAGGATTATTTTTGAAAAAGATCAAGACATGCGTTTTCAACAAGGATTCTGAAGCCCAAATATTTCTTGTAGTCCAAGCAGCTCAGGACTATAAATATATGAAGACCAAGACCTAGTTCTCTAAGAGAGTTAAGCCGTATTTGGTTTTAGGGTTTAGTGTCAAAATCGAGTCTCTTTGTGAGCCTTTCGTGCATTCCATTGATGCATGCTTAGGACTGTCTTTATTGAGTTGTAATGTTACTTTCTCTGAAGCTTTGAAGCAAAGAGTTAGTGAGTCTAGCACTTGAAGCCTTTAGGTAAAAGTGTTTAGGTGTCTAGGAGGGTGTCTCCAAACAACCATTCATTGAAGTGTGATTTATACCCCGGTAGCTGTCTAATGGTGTGGTGTAGCATCATTGTTAAGGAAGTGACCTGGGCTGGTCATATCTAGGTTAGGCCTACGTAGAGTTTGCACAGATAGTGATTGAGTGAGGAGGGTTAACGGGTAGTTAGACTCTGAATCAATACTATTATAGTGGATTCATTCCTGGATTGGTATCCCCCAGATTAGGAGCAGTTGCGTCCGAACTGGGTTAACAAACCACGCGTGCAATTTACTTTCTGCCTTTAATTATTGTATTTTCATTTGTTCAGTTAAACTCTCGTGGAGACAAACGTCGTAACATCTGTCTCCCAGGCCAACGTTGTTGCGACAAGTGTTAGCACATCGGCTATCACATCTGTCTACTGGTAGTGTCGGAATTTCAGTTCTTGTTAGCGGAGATGTGCTTAATGATGAAACTGCTTCCATGAAAGCTAACGTGTCGCTCTTCAGAGAAAAGGTGCTGCTTCTATGATTGATGCTAAGGAGTATGCGAGGAAGTTTGAGTCTGGTGATTTGCTGGTGAGTTTTTATTTTGAGAATTTTCTTGATTTTGGATTTAGTTCAATTATTGTTTTGGAACCCTAGTTAGGGATTCATTCGGTGGAATTGTGATGTGCTATGGTTGAATTGATTTTTTTGGTTTGAAAATTGAGCGGGAGTTATGTTTAATTTTGTTGTTGATTTTGGTTCGCGCGAGATTGTGGTTTGTTCTAATTCCATTATGCTATAATTGGATCCCTAGTTAGGGATTTATTTGGTGAAATTGATGTTTTTGGTTTAAAAATTGAGCTTGTGTTATGGTTAATGTTGTTGTTGATTTCAGGGTTGTTGGTTGCGGTTCGTGCGAAATACAAGTATCATTCATGTTCAATAAACTCGCCACGATTTTTTTTAGGGTTAAATAGTTGATACCACCCTGTAAAGTAGGTCGGTTTTGCAATACCCCCTGTAAGTTTTTTTTTTCAAAGATCCCCCCTTGCATACTAAAGATTCTTTGCAATACCCCCTTGGAGTAACACATAGGCAGAGAATCTCCTACGTGGCATTAATTTTTTATTTTTAAAAAAAAAATTTTTTTTTTAAAAAAAAAAATTTTATTTTAATTTTTTTTTTCTGATTTCTTTCTTTTTCTTTATTTGTTATTTAAAAATTTAATAATAATTAATTAATATTTGTTTACTTAAAATAAAAAATGCAAGAAAAAATAAAATATTTTTCTCTATAGCATAGTGGAATATTAAAATAAAATAATTAATATATGAAATTGTAACAAAAAAAATTGTAACAAAAAAACAATTATATATGAAATAAAAATATAATGAAATCAAATACAAATAAAAAAAATTGTAACAAAAAAAAAACCATTATATATAAAATAAAAATGAATGAAAAAAATATAATAAAATCAAATAATTAACAATTATAAAAAAAAGGTGTAACAACAAAAAAAAATTGTAACAAACAAGATGTTCTTAAAATAATTAATATTCTTGTTGATGATGATGTTCTTATTATATAAAAAAATTATAACAAAAAAAAACCTGATTAAAAAAAAAAAAGGGAGAGAAAGAGAGAGAGAAAATTTATATTTTCTCTTCTTCTTCTTCACTGAGTTTTACAAACCCTTCTTCTCCACCCTCTTAATTTTTCAACATCACCATATTCATCAACAACAACAAGATTCAACACCATCATAGCAGCAACATCATCATCAACATCACCATATTCGTTCAATTTCAGTTTCAATTTCGTTCGGTTTCGATTTCGTTTGGATTCGTTTTGGTTTCGATTATACGTTCAATTTCATAATAACTGGATTTTGATTTCTTGATTTCGTTTTCAATTTCATGTGTTTGTTCTTCTTTTTTTTTTTTTTTTTTTTTTGTTTTCGATTTTGATTTCTTGAAGATGAAAAGATGGATTTTGGGATTAACGAATCTGTGGAATGTGTGTTGATGGTGCTGATGGTTTTGGTGTTTTGTTCTGGTGTAGCAGGCGTATGCGTTTTGGTGTTTTTGATCTGGAAGTAATTTGGCCGTGAGCCTTGTTTCTTGCCTTGAATATCTTAGAAAAAAGATCAAGTGGGTTTGGAATTTTTTTTTGAATTTTCTGCATTTGACTTGGTTTTTTAGTGAAAAAGGATTGCTGGGTTTTATATTTTCTCTCTCTCTTTCTCTCCCTTTATTTTTTAATCAGGTTTTTTTTTGTTATAATTTTTTTATTTGATTTTATTATGTTTTTATTTTATATACAATTATTACTTTTTTTGTTGTTACACCTTTTTTTTATAATTGTTAATTATTTGATTTGATTATATTTTTTTCATTCATTTTTATTTTATATATAATGGTTTTTTTTTTGTTACAATTTTTTTTATTTGTATTTGATTTCATTATATTTTTATTTCATATATAATTGTTTTTTTGTTACAATTTTTTTTTTTGTTACAATTTCATATATTAATTATTTTATTTTAATATTCCACTATGCTATAGAGAAAAATATTTTATTTTTTCTTTCATTTTTTATTTTAAGTAAACAAATATTAATTAATTATTATTAAATTTTTAAATAACAAATAAAGAAAAAGAAAGAAATCAGAAAAATAAAATTAAAATTAAATTTTTTTAAAAAAAAAAAAAATAAATTAATGCCACGTGGCAAAAAAATAATTAAAAATTAATAAAAATCCACGTGGAGGTGCCACGTAGGAGATTCTCTGCCTATGTGTTACTCCAAGGGGGTATTGCAAAGAATCTTTAGTATGCAAGGGGGGACCTTTGAAAAAAAAATTTACAGGGGGTTATTGCAAAACCGACCTACTTTACAGGGGGTATCAACTATTTAACCCTTTTTTTTATTATAGATGATTCAGTGTTGAGTTTGGAAATAGAAGGTTAAAACCCTAATTTATAGTGTGTAATGTTTATTTGAAAGGAGTCTTATATTTAAGAGGGAAAAAAGAGGGAAAAAGATATATTTAGACATAAAAATATTGATGTACAAAATAAAAGATATTAGTAATATATCTTGAAATACAAGTGTCATGGATGATTTTGAGTATAGTAGACATTTCGTAAAATAAATAAAAAATCTTGAAACTAAAATTTATTGTTTTTGTCTTAAAATGTCATTTTTTATCTTGTACCGGACAAAATCCAAGAGGCCCAATAGCTTAATGATCCAACAATTGGCCCAAACAATTCAAATAAATAACTTGGCGGGAAAGATAAGGTGAGGGCGAGACCAGGAGGCTGGGGGCGACGCCCTCAGGTTATGATCTCGTCCCCCAAAAGAAGATAACCACCCACTACCACCATGTAAACGCGGAGGAGAAGAAAAACCGCCCATAACCACCCCTGTGACACGGTGGACACGGCGAAAACCACCCATGACCTCCATTAGAGAGGAGTGGGGTGGTTTTAGATATTTTCCGATTATATTCTTCCTCTATAAATAGAGGAGAAAAACTCATTGTAAAGGGTTCACTTTTTTGGTAAATACAAGTTCCTAGTATCATTATTCTACATTAATATACTTGGACTCACCCCCTATCATTTTTACCAGAACATTTTGGCGCCAACTGTGGGGCTGCGGTAAAACGATTCCCAGCCTACCACTAAAACCAGACAAAGTACGAAGTCCTTCTCAAAAAAATGGCAGGAGGACAACCAGCAAACGACAACCAAAACAACCACCTAAACTTGACGGATGCAGTGGCGAAATTACGGCGCCTGCAAGCCAAGGTTCACGGAGGAGACCAACATCACCAACTCCCAACCACTTGCACAAAACCTCTGGGATGCGAGGGTGCCAGACAATTTCAGAACACCCCATCTCCCAGACTTTGACAGAAAAACGGATCCAACAGAACACCTGATGGCGGTGGGTACTAAAACCGCCATAATCGGCGCAGCGGATCATTTGAAGTGCAAACTTCTCTCAGGCACACTGAAAGATGCAGCCCTTAGATGGTATATGAATCTGCCCAAGAATTCCATTGAGAGTTGGGCAGACTTTCAGCAAAAATTCACGCAACAATTCGCCGGCTCCAAGCACATAAAGGTGACGGCAACCAGTTTATTCTCCCTACGACAAAACTACAATGAGTCATTGAGGGAGTACTTGGCAAGATTCTGCGAATCCACAAGTAAAGTCAACAACCCAAACCAGGAAATGTTCGTCTCTGCCTTACATCACGACCTTAAGGCGGGACATTTCAATGAATCTCTGGCGCAGAAACCAGCCACATCCATGCAGGAAGTAACAAGAAGAGCGGAAGGCTACATAAAAGGGGAAGAAAGTAATGCTGAAAAGAGAATGAGAGACGCCAGAGAGAGAGGCCCGGTTAATAAAGGTAACAGCCAAGGCGAGTTTTACCATCATCGAAGACGCCCAATACCCAATCACCACGGAATTGAGCGTCATAGAAAGCCGTATCAACCCCAAAGACACTTTCAGGAAGATAGGAAGGAATACACACCACTAAACCGTGCCTGGGTCTACATCATGAATGAAATCCTGGAAACAGGATAAGGGCGACTACCCCCACCGAGAAGCAAGGAACACACAATGGGATTAAACCCCAACGCCTGGTGCGCCTACCACAGATGCAGAGGCCACGACACTGAAAAATGTTTTAGGCTAAGGGATTTAATCGAAGAACTGATAAAACGCGGTCACCTGAGGAAGTTCATAGAGAACGCCGCCGCAGGAAAAGTAGTTATCCTAAAGGTGCAGCATAATCACCCAAAGGATCGCTCTGAAGCAGAGGATCCAGGCAAATGAAAGATGATCTCCGTCAACACCATTGCTGGCGGATTTGCAGGAGGTGGAGGATCCTCAAATACTAGAAAGCGTTATGTGAGAAGGATTGATCAGAATGAGAAGTTCATAGGTCATACAGAAATGACGCCCGTCCCCGATCTATAGTTCACCAAAGAAGACAAAAGAGAAGTCATGCCACATGATGACGACCCCCTTGTGATACAAGTGCAAATACTGAACTGTGATGTTAAAAGGGTGTTGATAGATTCGGGAAGTTCAACAGATATAATGTACTAGGAAGCCTTCAAGGCGATGCAATTGTCAGACGAACACCTATTACCCTACAACGGCACATTGGTAGGCTTCGCCGGCGAACAAGTAGAAGTTATGGGTTATACTACCCTCTTGACTACGTTTGGAGAGGAGGAGAACGCCAAGACTATCAAGGTGAGATATTTGGTAGTTAAAACCCCATTCACTTCATACAATATTATCATTGGAAGGCCAGCCTTCAACACACTAGAGGCGGCACTGTCAACCCTTTATCTGTCCATTAAATCTCCTTTGGACAACGGAAGGGTAGGAACAATTAGAGGAGACCAAAAGCTGGCGAGGAGATGCTACGAGTCTAGCCTGAAAATCAGGCACAAACAAAACACAAGGACAGAATCAACGGCGTCACCTAAAAAAGGAGGCGGAGTTAACATGATTTCGCCCCTAGACCTTGATCCAAGAGAAGATTTCACCGAAAGAAGAATAAGTCCCACCGAAGAGTTAGAACAAGTCCAAATTGGCGATATGCCACACCAAGTGACCAACATCGGAACCACTTTGAAACCAGAGGAAAAAGAAAATATCGTGGCTATGTAAAAAAAGAACATAGACCT
Organism: Trifolium fragiferum; assembly: GCA_954870985.1. Classification (NCBI taxonomy): domain Eukaryota; kingdom Viridiplantae; phylum Streptophyta; class Magnoliopsida; order Fabales; family Fabaceae; genus Trifolium; species Trifolium fragiferum. Next base: position 16,854,980 of record OX940793.1, on the reverse strand, counting down.
GTTTGCATGGAAACCATCTGACATGCCAGGAATTGACTAGAGCGTGATAACACACAAACTATCCATCGCGCCCAACGTCAAGCCTGTTTCTCAAAGAAAGAGGAAGATAGGAAAAGAAAGAAGGACTGCGGTCAACGAAGAAGTGGAAAAACTGAAAGCAGCAGGTTTCATCGAAGAAATAAAGTATCCGTCATGGCTGGCGAACATAGTAACGGTAAAGAAAGCAAATGGCAAGTGGAGGATGTGCGTGGATTTTACGGATTTGAACAAAGCTTGCCCGAAAGATCCATATCCTCTGCCTAACATAGACAGGCTTATTGACGGAGCCTCAGGATACAAGATGTTAAGCTTCATGGATGCGTACTCAGGATACTACCAAATAAAGATGAATCCTGCAAACGCGCCTCACACAGCCTTCATGACTAACACCTGCAATTATTTTTACAATGTTATGCCGTTTGGTCTAAAGAACGCTGGCGCCACCTATCAGAGGCTAATGATAAGGTATTCTCGGAGCAAATAGGCAAAAATGTAGAAGTGTACATAGACGATATGGTAGTAAAAACAACTGAAGATGGCGAACATGACAAAGACCTAGGCGACATACTCGCCTCAGTGAGAAAATACAACATGAGATTGAACCCAGCGAAGTGTTCTTTTGGAGTTCAATCAGGAAAATTCTTAGGCTTCATGCTCACAAACAGAGGGATAGAAGCTAACCCAGACAAATGCAAAGCCATAATTGACATGAGAAGTCCAACGATAGTGAAGGAAGTCCAACAACTAGCAGGGAGGATTGCAGCCTTATCAAGATTTCTATCCTGCTCTGGAGAAAAAGCATTCCACTTTTTCTCCACTCTAAGAAAGAGCAAAAGATTCATATGGACTCCTTAATGTGAAGAAGCTTTTCTAAAGCTTAAGAGTTTCTTGGCGTCACCACCAATACTAACTCGCCCTCAGAAGGGTAGCACCTTGTACTTATATTTGGCCGTCTCCGACAACGCCCTTAGTTCAGCGTTGGTGCAAGAAGTCAAGGGCGAAGAGAAGCCAATATATTTTGTGAGCAGAACATTCAAAGGCGCTGAAGCAAAATACCAGAAGATAGAAAAACTATCCTTGGTCGTCGTCATCACGGTGAGGAAGTTAAGACAATACTTTCAGAGTCATAAGATAGTGGTCAAGACGGACTATCCCATAAAGAAAGTCCTAAGGAAGCCTGGTCTAGCAGGGAGAATGGTGGCGTGGGCAGTAGAATTGTCAGAGTTTGATATGACCTTCTCCCCTAGAGCCGCAATAAAATCGGAAATTCTGGCGGATTTTATACTGGAATTATCAACCCCGCCTAAAGAAAACAGTGAGGAACCTTGGACACTTTCAGTAGATGGTGCGTCTAACCTAAAAGGAAGTGGAGCAGGAGTGGTCCTAGAGGGACCTGATGGAGTACTCATAGAACAATCTTTGAGGTTTGCCTTCAAAGCAAGCAACAACCAGGCTGAATACGAAGCCCTTCTAGCAGGAATGAAGTTGGCAAAGGAGATGGAGGTCATGGAGCTCAGAGTAAAAAGTGATTCACAATTGGTAACCAACCAAGTATCAGGAGAGTTCCAAACAAAAGATCCCTAATTAACCAAATATCTGGAAAAGGTAAATAAGTTAGCGAAATGTTTCAATTCGTTTCAGTTGATTTATGTACCTATTGAACAGAACGCTAGGGCGGACTTGTTATCCAAACTCGCCAGCATCAAGAAACCTGGGAGCAACAGGACCTTTATCCAGGAAACCATTGCAAACCCAAGCATCAATGAAGAGGAGACTCACATGATCATAGAGGAGGAAGACAGGCGAACTCCCATTATCAAATATTTACAGAGGGATGAACTCCCCAGACCAAGAGAAGAGGCGTACAGAGTTAGAAGAATGGCGTCATGGTACACCATGATGGGAGATAAGCTATACAAAAGGGGATTCTCAAGCCCCTTACTGCTGTGCGTAAGCAAAGAAGAAGTCAAAGGAATCTTAGAGGAAGTTCATGAAGGATCATGTGGGAGCCACATAGGAGCAAGATCATTGGCGGGTAAGATCCTCAGAGCAGGATTCTTCTGGCCAGAGCTACATAGCGACGCTGTAAGATACGTGAGAGCATTTGATAAATGCCAAAGATTCTCAAACCTACACTACGCCCCAGGCGAACCCCTCAAATCAGTCCTTTCACCTTGGCCTTTCTTCATGTGGGGCGTAGATATATTAGGTCCTTTCCCTACCTCATGGAAACAGGCTAGATGGATCATAGTGGCGGTAGATTACTTCACTAAGTGGGTAGAGGCGCAACTTTTATCAAGCATCTCAGCAGAGCAGGTGAAGAAGTTTTATTGGAGAAGGATCATATGAAGATTTGTCTTCCTAAATACATCGTATCAAATAACGGCACACAGTTTGCGAGTGAGAAGTTAGTCTCATTTTGCAAAGAAAAAGGAATTCAAAACACCTTCATATCAGTTGAGCACCCTTAAGCCAACGGACAGGCTGAATTAGCCAACAAGGTCATATTGAAAGCCCTGAAAAGAAGATTGTCAAGCAAAGGAGAAGCTTGGGTGGCTCACCTCACTGCCATATTGTGGTCATATCACACAACTCCGCAATCATCAACAGGGGAGGCACCTTTCACCATGGTTTATGGCGCTGACGCCATGATCCCAGCAGAAATAAATCCCCCAAGTTGGAGACGCGAAACCTCGACAGCTCAAGAAAACAATGAGGCGTTGCAGGAGAACCTCGACTTGATACAAGAAGGAAGGGACAAAGCACACTTCAGAGAATTCGCCACAAAGCAAAGAGTAGGCAGAAAGTACAATACAAGAGTAATCCCAAGAAAATTTAGAGAAGGCGACCTAGTCCTGAAAAGACCGATGGGAAAAGATAAAGGTGGAAAATTGGCAGCAAATTGGGAAGGTCCATTCAGAATCAATGAAGTCCTACACAGGACGTGGAACATCTCAAATCTAAGATTTTATTACAGCTAGGCCAACAACGCCTAATAGGCGAGACGAATTCCAAGGAGCACCATCAACCTCGCCTCGCCACCCCAGAGATATTTCTTGTTTTTATTTTCATTTCTTGTTTTTATTTTCAAAAAAGAAAATGCATGAGAATGTATTACTGATCTAAACAATGTTAAAGTGATGAGAAACTCTTTTCTCCGGCGAAAGCAGGAGTTTTTAACGAGACTCATCATTCAAAATGCAAAAGTCTTCCATTAATCAAAAAAGAATCATTGTTCCAATGTTTGCAGATGGTCTATTATTGTCTCAATCCTATGCTTGAAGGCGACAAAGGAGGAAATAGTGTTGAAACACCATGGCGTTATCTGTAAATCTTACGAGTTGGATACGTCTAAAATAGAAACGGCGATACCCCTAAGTCTTACGAGCTGGGTACGACGGAAATGTATTGAAACACCATGGCGTTATTTGTAAATCTTACGAGTTGAATACGTCTAAAATAGAAACGGCGATATCCCTAAGTCTTACGAGCTGGGTACGACGGAAATGCGTTGAAACACCTTGGCGTGAGCCCCAAATCTTACGAGTTGGACACGTCTAAGAAAGAAACGGCGATACCCCTAAGTCTTACGAGCTGGGTACGACGGAAATGCGTTGAAACACCATGGCGTGAGCCCTAAATCTTACGAGTTGGACACGTCTAAAAAAGAAACGGCGATATCCTTAAGTCTTACGAGCCGGATACGACGGAAATGCGTTGAAACACCATGGCGTGAGCCCTAAATCTTACGAGTTGGACACGTCTAAAAAAGAAACGGCGATACCCCTAAGTCTTACGAGCTGGGTACGACGGAAATGCGTTGAAACATCATGGCGTGAGCCCTAAATCTTACGAGTTGGACACGTCTAAAAAAGAAACGGCGATATCCCTAAGTCTTACGAGCCGGATACGACGGAAATGCGTTGAAACACCATGGCATGGTCTGTAAATCTTACGAATTGGACATGTCAAAAATAGAAACGGCGTTATCCCTAAATCTTACGAGTTGGATACGACGGTAAAATAAAAGGCACAAGGCGCAGGCGACGTCAGAAACAATAATGTAAAAGGCGAAGTCCAATTACCGCCATAGAAAATCAAAGGTATAATGCATGTCATTATTTAATCATTTTTTACAGTATTGTATAACGCAACATTGCAGAGAAAGAAGAAATACTGGAAAAAAGAACTTATGTCAACAAATATCCACTTTCCATTGATAAGAGAAATTACAATGAAATCAAGATACAAATTCAAAGACAAAATTAAAGAAAATTACAATGAAATCAAGATACAAATTCAAAGAAAAGAAATCCTAATTCTAACAAATGATCCAGCTTCTTCAAGGAAGAGAAGAAAAAACTGGAGGCAGTCTCAATAGTTCCTCAACTCCCCAAGATCCTAATCCCTCGCAAGAGAAAGAAATCGGGTGGAAGACTCCAGTTTCGTCAATGGTAGAAGGAAAACCTGGAGGCGAAATCCCAATCCCTCGCCAAGAGAAAAAAAATCAGGTGGAAGGAACAACTCATCAGAGCAGAATTACCCTGGAGTTTTCCCTAAGGCCTCACATAATATCCTCCGTGGTCTTTCCTTAGTTCCACGGTGATCCGGGATCCTTCTTCTTTACCAGAAGATCCAACATCAGGGGAAGACTCCCGAGAAGCATAAGTCCTCAAGTATTCAATGAAATCTTCATCAGCAGAGCCGAAAGAATCTGACGAAATGGCAAAGGTTTCCATTTTGATATTAGAAGAGGGTTTATCTCACCTAAATTTAGAGACAGAGGTCTCTATCTTACGTTTCTTTTTCTGAGATTTTGATTTAGAGGCTACACCTTTCTTTTTGGGTTTATTTTTGTGATCCATGGAGGGATCAGAGAAAACGAAAGTGAAGAAAAACGAAGAGAATCAGAGAAAACGAAAGAAAAACGGAATAAGTGAGAACGGAAGTGAAGAAAAGTGAAGATGAATGAGGCTATTTATAAGGAAATTTTGGGCGGTGCACAGTAAATGCGATCAAGCAGTTGCAACTTCTCACTTTTGACTGCATGGAAAACGGCGCAAGACTTAAACAGTTACACTGACTACATTGATATCTGCGAAAAATTCTCGGGAAACGGTTCATAGACGACGCCGTAATCTAATGGCATCACACCCAAGTATTCGTGTCGCCTCGGACACACTGGCGAGAAGGTTATACAAGCAAATATTATAAAGTCTTATACAAACAAATATTATCAAGATACGACAAAAATAATAGAAGAACCACAAGCAAGTAAGTGAAGAAGTACTATAATTGCAGCCACAAAGGGCAAGAAAACATTGTCATTAAGCCACAGCAGGGCATACAAGCATCCATTCCAAAAAGCCACAATAGGGCGTACAAAAATTCATTCCAAAGCCACAAGGGGCGTACAGGATTAAAAGATTAAGAATACAAAAAATTGACGGAAATCATGGTGTGGAGTCTGAGGGAGGAACATAAGGAACCAACTGGTCGTCCTTGATAACCATCAAAGCACTGGCCTCGCCCAAGCGTTCAGCGTCAATGTCAGGGAATAAGATATTTACTTGTTTCAGGGCGAAGTTGAAGCCTTCGTCGAACTAGGCTCCGGCGAGGTACCAGATCCAGTTCCTGCTGTTTTCAAATCCAGTCATTCTGATCAGATCAAACGTCCAGAACGTGCGCGTCCACTGTGTTCCTGCACACCTGTGACATACAGGATCGTTCCAGATTGGGCTTAGGCCCAGGTTTGGGTAACTACTTCTTACACCCCCCTTTTTAACTCGTTTACTATTTGCACCTCCTCTGTTATTTGATTTTATTTTTAATTTCTGAGATGATTATTATTTTTTTAATTATATTTTAGGTTATTATTAATTGATATATTATGAAATTATTTTTTTAAATCATTTATTTACTATTTTTTCCTCATTTTCTTTATTTGTTAGTGTTCAAATTAGGTTTAAATTGATTAATCTTTGATAACATGTTTTATTACTTGATCCATGATATGATATGAATAATATGTTAATGTTTGGAACTTTTTATTTTGATGTGTATATAATCATGTATTATTTTGAATTTTTTATCTTTTGGCACTATTTAATTAGGTTTAAATGTTAATAATTAACCTTAGATAATATGAAAATCATTTTCCTATGTTATTGTTATGTCATGAACTTTTAATTATTTTTTGTTGAATGTTACCCTCTGACTTTGGTTCATTTTGCCTTAATCCCATGATTTTTCTTGTTTATTTTGTTTTAATTGCATTAATTAATTATAGAATTTACATGTTAGGGTCTTAAAGGATTTTATTTGATGTTTTAATTGTCAATTGCCACTAAATTTGTTCTATGCTTGATAATATGTTTGGTTTTTGCTTTCATGATTAGGTTCTAAGTCTTTTTGATTTAACATGATTAATTTTTAATATTGTAGTTTAATTGTTAAATATTTAAATCCTTCATGTAATTAAAAATAAATATGCATGTATATGATTTTTGAAAATGCTTGATTTAATTTAGTAATGTTTTCTATGGCATGATATATAGTCTTAAGTACTTTGATGAACTTTCAATTCCCTTTTTCTTCACTTAATTAAGATAAATGCATGTGTGTGTGTGATTTGAAGTATGTTTGTCAAGCACGGGTAAAATTGTGTTTGTAGATTTATGGTTAAACTACATATTTAGTCCCGTATGTTTATTTTACGTTTCAATTTGACCTCTTAAGTTTAAAAAATTTCAATTTGGTCTTTTACATTTCAACCGTTTGCATAAGTTGGTCATTTTCTATTAGTTTTGTCATTAACACCGTTTCAATTGGATACGTACATCCAAGTGTCCACGTGTCTTTTCTTATATGCAAACTGTCTACCACATGTGACAAAACTGACGGAAATGACCAAATTAAAACCTAAAATAAATGTATGGGGCCAAAATAAAACTTTTTAAATGTAAGAGACCAAACTGAAACCAAAAATAAATGTAAGGACCAAATGTGTAGTTTAGCCTAAATTTATTGAATTATAAATAATATATTTTAATATATTTTTCTTTAATCTAAAAAATTAAAATTTTAATTGCTAATAGAAGATAGTTAATGACAACTACATAAATATTTACAATATTATATAATTAAAATATCTTATGTGATAAACATAAACTCTGACTCTAAAATTTATGTATAGTGTCATATATATTTTCTGAGGGAAGATTCATATAGTTTGTATTTTTTTTACCAAATTAAAAATTTATCGTAGTTACCAATCGTTAGTTGGTTCAGTGGTGATTGGCGCTGAACTTGATAGGGAGGACCACAGTTCGATCCTCCGCAACTGCGACCGGGAGGGGGTTGAAAACACTTGATGCCAGAACACTTTGAGGTGGACGAATTACAAAAAAATAATATGTGTATTGATATATAAGGAAGAAATATATACTATAATATAAATAACAAAAAAAATTGATTCTCGTATTAATACTTAAGCAGAAACATAAGTCCTCGTTGTAATTTTTAGAAAATCTCCCTATTAATATTTGACTAAAAATATAGATTTCATAAAAATTATAAAATAAAAAGATCTTCGTATTAATATATGAGTAAACTATAGATCTAAATAGAAATAATAAAACAAAAAAGTCATTTGTATTAATGCATAAGTGCAAATATATGTTCCCGTATTGATGTATCAATTGAAATATATGTCACATAGAAATAAATAAAAAAATATTCCGTAATAATATATGAGTAGAAATATAAACTAAAGTATAAATTACAAAAATAAAATAGATCTCATATTAACATATGAAAAGAAATATAATTTTATGTAGTAACTAAAAAAATAATCCTTGTATTAATATGAATAAAAATATAGATTTCGTAAAAATTACAAAAAAAAATGGGCATATTAATATATATTAATAGAAATATAAGTTCTCGTATAAATTAAAAAAAAAAAAAAAAACCCTTCGTATCAATATGTGAATAGAAATATATGATTAGAAATAAAAATATGTATGAGTAGAAATATAGATCTCATAGAAATTAAAAATTAAAAATTAAAATAGGTCTTTGCATCAACATGAGTAGCAATATAAACTACAATTAGAAATATAGAACTCAAAGAAATTAATAAAATAAAATAAAAATAGGTTTTTGCATCAACATGAGTAGCAATATAAACTACAATATAAATTACAAAAATAAAATAGATATCATATTAATGTATAAATAAAAATATAGGTTCTCGTTTAAATTAAAAAATTCCTCGTATGAGTAAAACATCGATTCTGTAAAAACTACCAAAAGAAAAAAAGATAGCCTCCGTATTAATATATGAATACAAATATATGTCCCGCAAAAATCTTTTAAAATTGCACACTACTGTTACTTTTTATAAGCAATAGTGATAAATATTGTATCATAATTTATTTTATTTTATTTTTTTATATTGAAGAGGAATTTGTTTCTTTGTTTCATTGTAGTGATAATTGTAATTAATGTGAAATTATTATTCCAGTTATAAATAGGAACAATTGTTTATGTGTGATGGTCAACTTTGTTATTAATTTGATTATTATGATAATTTAATGTTAAAATAATGATAAAAGATTATTCATTTGGTTAAGCCACATGTACATCAGATCAAACTACAAAATCTATAAAATTTCAACAAATAAAAATATATTTTAAATAAAATTAAAGATGAATTTACTCACACAAAGTCTGTGTATATTTTTAGGAGTTCAATTTAGACATGACAATGAGGTGGAGACATATTTTTCCCTCCACAAATCAATTAGTTAGTTCGGATATATATCCTCATACATGTCTCAATTTTTAAAGGAGTATGAAAAGTAAAAATTCAAACTCATATCCTATGGATTCGAGTATTCCGGATGGAGTTCAAATATCCTTGTGTTGCCCTATATACTGGATAATATTATAGAGCAAATATTACGCCAAATAAATTGATCCACAGTCTTCATCCAACTTTCCTCTGTGTCACACACAATAGTCGCAAATTTCAATACCTAGACAAAATAAACAAAAAAAACTTCCCGGAACGAATTTAACTTAAAAAATGCAATAAGAATTTCTAAAACCAAATGAAATCAAGCGCAATATATATACTAACTGTTTTTAGGAATAATAATAGTAATAGTGAAAATGTTAAAAAATATGACAAACAACAAAAGTAAGTAAGTGCTTAAAAAAAAGTAAGCAATTTCTAAAAAAGTTTTACCTTCTCTGAAGTCTTTGATGCATATGTCAATGTGAGAACATTTTGTAGTTAGTCTTTGATCACAAAAAACAATTAGTTACCTTACCTGAAGCACAGTCGTACCTAAATCACTAAGGCAAAGAAAAAAATATCATTATAATTCAAAAAGAAAAAATCAAAAATACTAATATTTGTTAGTGGCCGATAATGTCTGAATAAAATACAAATTACCTGTAAACACATATGTATATAAAAAAATGAAAAAGCAATAAGTAAAGAATAAAAATGGTCAGAAAAACAACAAACCTTTTAAAAAAAACCTTCGATGATTTATTTTCAAAGTTAAGCGAGCATGCATAAGGAAGAAGAGAAATTTGATGAATAACCAATAAACCAAATGTGAAACAAAAGAAAGGAGAGAAAGAGAAATAATTAAATTTGAAATTAAAAAATATGAAACTAAAACAGCATAGGAATAAGAACTTGAGCAATGGACATATATATAGGGAAGAAACTATATAGTAGCAAATAGAGACTACTATAATTAGTGTAATTAATCACCATAATCCAACTCATATAAGATTGGTATGAGTGAAGACTATGAGAATTATAATAAAAAAACATTTAATATGATACTAATTGTCGTAAAAATAATTAGGGGTGTAATTGGACCGGTTTGGATCGGTTTTGATGAATCCAAAGTCCGAACCAATGTGTACTTAATTGGTTCGGTTTGGTTCGGTTTGTCCTGTTTTTGAAAAATGAGACCGAACCAAACTAATCGGTTTGGTTCGGATACTTTGATCGGTTTTATCATTTTTTTTATTTTATTTTTTTTTTTGCAATATCCTCTAATTCTAAACTGATATCCATGTCAGGACAAACAAACATAAAAAGGGAAAAATTACAACATCATGCAATTCCTGTTTAAGGACAATACAACATAGGCAAATGAAATACCAATTGTTTAAGCCTTTAAGGGCAATACATCAAGCAAATGAAATATCAATCTCAGAACATCAAAACAATACCATGGTCCTAGAAGCTGATCAGCTAAAACAACTTAATTAAAACAAAGTACACAAATGGTTTTTAATACAATCCATAGGCCATAGCCATTAAATATAAAATGCAATGAATTATATAAAAATAAGTTCATATCATAAGTTCAACAAAAGCAAAGATCCTTCAAGCACATCATGTTTCCATTCCATCGTTGTTAACCTCACCGGTAGTTAAACGTATTCCTTCAATTTCTGAAAAAAAAAAAAGTAAACAATAAAAAAAATTAGTTTGATAATTTCATCAATAAAGTAAACAATAAAAAAAATTAAACTTTTTATACCTTCTTCAAGTTGTTGCACTTCTTCCATATGTGCTCGTAAATCAATCACCTTGGGTTTTTTAATCCAATTTTGGGCACAAATCAATGCTTCAACAGTATTGGAATTCAAAGAACTACGAAATGAATCAAGTACCTGACCACCCGTACTAAAAGCCGACTCAGAAGAAACGGTAGAAACCGGTATAGCCAAAATATCTCTAGCCATGCGAGAAAGAACATGATACTTTGTAGATTTTCCTTTCCACCAACCCAAAATATCAAATGAACGGTCCTTGCAATCCTCATTTTCAGCCGCAATATACCGCTCTAACTCACTCTTTTTAACATCAACTTGTTTTTGCTTCATTTTCAAACTAAAAGCCTCATCCCAATCAGCTTCATCATCATCTTCAGCAGTAGATTGACTTATATTACCTTGTGTAAAGTGGCTGGAGGATGCACCACTACTAGTACTACTTGACAAAACAATGGGATACTCATTCTCATAGTACTCAAACAGTTTTTGAACAAGGTCTTTCAAAGTTTTCATCATGTCTTTGCTCTTATCACTACCATACATCTTATTAAAACAAAACTCAATGTAATCATATTTATAACGAGGGTCTAAGACAACAGCCACAAATAAAAGATAGTTGACAACACCACTCTCCCAATACTTGCTAAACTTCACTTGCATATTGATAGTCATTGATCTCAATACAACATCATCACATTTTGACCATTTTTGTAATGACTTCTCAATGTCACACATCTTTTTGAAAAAAGTATTGGTAGTAACATGTAAAGAACCAGAAAATGAAAGAGTTGCATCATAAAAGACCTTCAGAAATTTCACAAACATACGAGCACGATCCCAATCAACAGTCATAGGAACATCTACTCCTTCAACAGCAAGAAACACACTAAATGAACTATCTTGATGTCGCAGTCGGTTAAATGCCTTTTCATATTTGACAGCAACATCTAACATCAAATAGGTGGAGTTCCACCTTGTCATCACATCAAGCACTACCCTTGCCTTACAATCTATGTTACACTCACGCACACACCTTCTAAAGGAAGCTAATCTAATTGAAGATGACTTAACAAACTTACAAGCAGCCCTTATCTTGCTAATAGAGGCATCAATTGTTTTCAACCCATCACTAACAATCAAGTTTAAAATGTGTGCTGTGCACCTCATTTGCATGAACTCTCCCTTTAACAAGGTTTCACCATTCCAATCACTCATTCCTCTAATTAGATATGTGAGCGCAACATTGTTAGCACTCGCATTATCAACCGTTACACAACAAACCTTTTTAATCCCCCATTCTTTCAAGCATGACTCTAAGTTCTTACCAATTGTTTCCCCCTTGTGATCCGAAATTAGATTAAACCTCAATATTTTTTTATTCAACAACCACTTCTCATCAATGTAATGACAAGTTATAACCAACAATCGGTGGTAAGTGAAACCATTTGTTTATTTTTAGACAATATGCGCTTCAACTTCTCTTTCTCATCATTATACAAAAGCATGCAATCTTTAGCAACACTAATACGACAAGGAACTTTAAATCTAGGACAAGCCACACTTACAAAGTACTTAAATCCTTCATTTTCAACAAACTTAAAAGGAAGCTCATCGATAACAATCATCTTTGCAAGGGCTAATCGTGTCAGTTCTTGACTAAATTCAACAAGTTTAAAACTAACAGAGCTATTAGGGTCATCTTCACTATCTTTCCCTAGGGCAATTGTTTTTTGTTTCTTGTTAGATTCCCTATTTGGGTTTTTAGGACACCTCAAAAGATGTTTGTTCATGTTAGAAATTCCATTCCTAGAACTATTGCATGCATAAACTTTGCTACAAAACTTACATTTAGCCTTATCATTTTCTCTTGTGAAGTACAACCAAGCATTAGAAGGAGGTCTACTAGGCTTTCTTTTCCGTACCTGCGTATCTTGAATAGTACCTTCAGCTGTTGCTAGTTGTGTTGGGGTTTGAGTTTGAGGTGTTTGTTGTTCTCCGGCTCCTTGTTGTTCTCCTTGTGTTGGAATAATCACATTTAATGGAGGAGGCATTGATCCACTTGTTGCAGAAGAATCAGCTTGTGTACTGCTGCCTATGACGCTTTCACTCGTCATTTGCGCCTGCAACAAGAAAAACTTGTTAAGAACTTAACTAATAATTGCATATAAATCAAAGATAATAACTATGTGAATTTAAAATTAACAAATAATAGCAAAAACAAGTAATACAATGCTTTCATTTATATGATTTCATTAAGAATAGTAACTCTACTAAGAGTAAGACTTAGTAACTCAGAACATTATTTGTCAAATATTGAAACCACAATTTAAAAGAATGCAATGAGAATCAAATATAGAAACAGATTAAATGACATGATGTACAGTTGGAAACAGAATATTGTCACTTGCGTCTAAACCATGCTTGGACCAGGAGTGAAATTTAGTAGCAAAACATAGCTGACATGAACAAGCCCAACTAGAAGAAGGAAATCATGTAAGCATATAATGACATCAATATTAAAGTATTGGAAAACTCATCCCTATAAAGTTTGAAAGCCACAGAATCGTGTTGTAATGACAGAAAAAAGAACAAGTTCAAGTTTGTTTAATATGGTCGATGCATGATGAACAAATAGAACAGAACAGAACACAGAGATAACTTACAGTAAACGAGGGAGATAGAGACATGAATGGAAGAGACGTGACCGAGAGAGAGAGAGATGAACGGAAGAGAGATGATTGAAGGAGATGGTGAAGAACAGTGAGATGAGAGAACATTAGGGTTGGGTTACTATCTTTGCTGTTTGGCTGCGCAAGGAAGGAAAGGAACAGAAGAAGAAACCCTATCAAATTAAGGTTGGGCCGGTTCAAGTTTAAGTGTGGGCTGGACTAAAATTGATTTTATAATAGCTACCGGTTCGGTTCGGTTCTGCATCGGTTTTCAACAACTGGAACCGAACCAAACCAGGTCGGTTTTCATTGGTTCGGTTCGGTTTTTTGTCCGAACCAAAAAATTCGGTTTTTTTTTTCGGTTTGGTTTGGTTTGGATCTTCGGTTTCATTGGATTTTTTCGATCCGCTTTCACCCCTAAAAATAATGATGCTAATTGTGACAAATACATTATTGCATGCTAATTGAGAGCAAGATATTTGGAAGAATTTGACTTATAAAATCATTGCCAATTATTATAGATCAAGATTGAAAAAAAAATTACGATTATAATGATCCATGCTTTTATTAAGAATATTTTATTTCTTAAACTATACCTATTACCTTAAATTGATAAAAAAAAAGTACCTTATAATTGTGAAGGTTATCATAGTAGTAGTCAAAATAAATATGCATTCCGTAAAAAAAAAAAATTTTATTGGTTCCGTAAATGTGTTTTTTGTACAAAAAAATGTCTTATCAGTTCTATAAATGTGTTTTTTGTACAAAAAAAAAAATGAAAATGTGTTTTTAGTGTCAAAGCAAAGAATTATTGTTATAATTGCATTAATTAATTATGAAATTTATGCTAGAAAAGGTGATGTAAGATTTGTTCATAAATAAGACAGAATTATTTCTTATTAATTATGGTAATTGTCCTAAATAATAATAAAAGTATAGATTTGTTCATCCTTTATATATGGTGATCTTTTTTTTAAAAAAAAAATCAAAAGTATTGAATGCTAAAACAATATGGGAGGAGAAGAAATGTGGGATTGCCATGTGTACATTATCATTTGAAAAAAGGTTCACATTTTATATATATAGAGATTATTTTTACTTAACTATTTATTCAATTATTTCCTTATCTTATTATGATGTGATAAATTCTTGCCTTTGATTGTTATTAATTGTTTCTATTCTCATGTTTCATGTGTTAATCTTATCATTAATTGTTATTTGCGCTTTACATAACACTTATACCTTATCACTTGCATTATGCTTACTACTTGTTATATGATTTATGTTCATTTTATGCTTCATGATTATTATGCTTTATATTTATTTTTCTTGCCTTTACATTATACTATATGCTTTAATCTTATATCTCATTTATTTATATTTATGCTATCATTATTATTGTTATTCAATCCCCTTCGCATGCTTTCCCCCTGGTTGTAATTTTAAATGCGCATAATTGGCGCGATTTATTTTCAGTCATTATTATCATTGTCATTTATTTAATTCAATCCCCTTTGCATGTTCCCTCCCGGATGTATTGTATGCTTTAAATTCTCGCTCATTATTGCTCGTTAGTATATTTAATGTGTTAATCCGAAGAAAGGAAAAAACCTCGACCTATATGTCGTTGCAAAAAGTCTAGGCGCGATTCAAATATTTTAGGTTGTTTAGTTAAAGCGTTAAAACTCTCGTTAGAACCATTAACCCTTTTTAGCCAAAAAATAGAGGTCAACACCTCTTCTAAAAAATATCCAAAATATATCACTTATCAAAAACTTTTTTTCAAAACAACTTGGATTTTAAACCAAGTCATTAATCAAACCTTTTTTTCTCAAAAACAACTTGGATTTTAAACCAAGTTCTTAATCAATCAAATTTCATTTTTTTTAGGTGAAAACACTTGATTTTTCAAATCAAGTCTTATTTTCAACTTCAAAACTCATTTTCATTAGATTAAAAAACCTTGGAACTCAAGCCAAGTGCATTTTGTCACTCAAAACTCATTTTCCCAATAAAATACTCAATTAGCCCTAAATCTTATACATATTTTCAAACACATAAAAACAAAGCGCTTAAGATAGAATACAAGAGGTTCCTATAGAGTACTATAGACGCCTAGGGTGCTAATATCTTCCCTTTGCGTAACTAACCCCCTTACCTCGATCTTTTTATTTAGGGTGTTTTAACGGACTTTTCTCCCTTCTTCGGAAAAATAAAAAGCTTGGTGGTGTATTTAAATGTTTTGTGATTCAACGCTTCCCTATAGCTTGACATCCAAAAATCACCGCGACAGAAATGGCGACTTCACTGGGAATCCCCCGTGCGGGTTGAGCCCATCTTGTAATCTTTTTCTTTTGCGCTTGTTTGTTTATATGTGTATATGTATGATTTATGAGCTTTAAATTGGGAAAATTGCTTGAGTGAGACAGTCCTAACCCGGACTTGAGTTAAACAATAAGATAGGATGTGGTAGGGTCATAGTGACGGGATTGGAGTAGTTCAATCCATGTTCACATGTGATATAACCACGCACAGTCTAGGAAGTTCAAAGGTAGAGTGTTGACATGAGTAGTTATGTTGACGTTCTATTTTTGGAGGACCGAAGGATTGTGGACGTTTAGAGTTACACTTAACCCATCTTGGCCATCAGGACGTGGCGCGGTGACCGGTCTAGAGTAGTTTAGATTGGTTGATACGCGATGCCACACCCGAACGAGATTGTCTTGTGAATATTATTGGAGCGGGAGTAGTGCCGTAAACCGATAATATCCAAAAGACGGTTTATAACTTTGGGAACTTTGTAGAACCCGTGATGCAGGTACAAATAAACCTTAGTACTTACCATGTGGGAAGGGGCTCTTACCCTTGACTCCAACATTTTACCTTAACCCAACCATGTTTGCGCATCATTAATTGCATGCATGCATTCATTCATAAAACTTTTTCTCATCCGATATCAAAGGACTTAAATTAAATTCTTTATAAACATTGTAGATGTTAATATTGTAAGAGGCATTAGGAAATTAAATTTCAAAAAAAACCGGACTTGTCAACTATTTTGTAATGTTCCTAAGCTCTGTTTAAAAAAAAATAAAATAAAAAAAAAAAAGAACTTCCTTGTAATGTGTCAGATTTTCAATTGTAATAAATCTTATCTACAATGTCTACAATCAATTTAGTATAAGTCTTTTGATAAAAAAAAAAAATAAAAAAAAAAAAAAAAAAAAAAAAAAAAACTTTGCATATTTTAGCATAAACACATCATGCATCATCATGCATTCATAAGTCTCCAACACCGAGTCTCATATGCTTCTCTTCTCTCTGCCTCAGTCAAAGAAAGTGGCCCGGCATTTTTACTACAAGTTTACCCTTATCTACAACACTCGAGCAAGTTAGGAAGATGGAACGTCTCGAGCAAGAGAACCAAGCACTCCGTGAGCAAGTAACAAATATGAAAGGGGAAATAGAGAGGTTAACTGCCATAGTGACTGGTGTTTTGGTTAATCATTCTCAAGCTCAGGTATCGGTCCCTCAGCTCACTAGCACTTCTCTGGTTCAGCCAACTACTGTGCTCACCAGCCTTTCTCAGTTAACTATGTCTGAAGGACACCCATGGGGCATGCCTCGTAGCTCCATCGAAGGGTTTTACTTTCCAAATTCTGGGGTACCGACTTCATTTGTGCAGCATACAAGTGTTATTCGCCAACATGTGACAACTCTTCCTCAAACTAGTGCTTCAGTGCCACCTTTAACGAGGACTCTTCCCACTTCTACAAGTCACAATGTTCCCTGTATGAATGAACCCGTCTATCATGAAGAACCAATTGGAAATGTAGGGGCACATGGTCGCATGAATGATCTTCAAGACGAGCTCGATAAGATGCACCTTGAGATCAAAGCTCTTCGTGGGAAGGATTTATTTGTGAAAAATGCCCGCGACCTCTGTTTAGTGCCAAACGTCAAGATCCCGCCTAAGTTTAAGGTCCCTGAGTTTGAAAAATATAAAGGAAATTCTTGTTCCCGAAGTCATTTGGTAATGTACGCTCGGAAGATGTCTCCTCATGCGGATAACGATCAGCTGCTCATCCACTACTTTCAGGATAGTTTAACCGGTGCTGCTTTGAATTGGTATACGGGTCTAGATAGTGCCAACATTCGAACTTTCAGTGACTTGGGCGAAGCTTTTATCCACCAATACAGGTACAATTTGGACATGGCCCCTGATAGCGATGAACTACGAGCCCTGACCCAAGAGGAAAATGAATCATTCAAAGAGTATGCCCAACGATGGAGAGGACTTGCTGCACAAATTCGTCCACCCTTAGAAGAAAAAGATTTGCGCAAGATGTTCCTTCATACTCTCAGCCCCTTTTACTATGAGAAAATGATTGTGTCCAAGAATTTCACTGAAATGGTGGAGATGGGAATGTGTTTAGAAGATGGGGTCCGTCAAAGATGTCTAACAAGGGAAGGTACACCAGTTTACTCACATACTGCTGCTGTCTAAACCATTCCTCAACAACCCTTCAATCAATCAGTTCGTACTCAAAGAAAGCAGTCATTTGACCCTATACCAATGAAGTACGCAGACTTGCTTCCTGTCCTACTCGCAAGAAACCTCGTCCATACCAAACCACCTCCCCATGTGCCTAAAAGACTGCCTGTTTGGTATCGCACTGATCTTACTTGTGATTTCCACCAAGGAGCACCCGGACATGACGTTGAACAATGTTATGCACTTAGAAAAGAGGTTCAGAATTTGGTCCGTACCAACATGTTATCCTTCAATGATCCAAGCTTGAACGTCCAAAGTTCACTCTCTGTCTAACAATGGATTCTCTGTCAGCATGATTCAGGATTGTCAAGAAGCTTGTCCCTAGGATCACTAGGCCTTTTATTTTGCATTTTCTTACTTGTTAAGCATTTGTTTGCATTTTAAAGTTGTATCTTTTAAATTAATGTTTCTAAAAACACTGAACATGCATATTTTGGAATCCATCCATTCGTATTCACTCTTTTTCTATGTTTTTCACTTCTTACGTTAACGAACTTGAGGGGGAGGATGATGTAAACAAATTAATCTAAAATTGCTGATATGTGCTGATACATGCTTTCATTGATAAGACCCGGTTGACGATGTAAGGCATTGTTTCACTTCCCAAACACCGGAGAAATAAGGAGATAATCCGTATTCAACCCCTTTGAGCCAGAAGATGGTGTTCTTTCTTTACAAAACACAACCCTTAAATCTTGACCCGGGGCAGGGTAGTTTTTCAATTAATTCAATGATACATCTTGATGCAAGAGGATCCATTTGTCTGAGATACAAGAAATTAGGAGGACAAAGCTTACAATGTCATGTGGCAGTCATAAATGTCTGTACCTATGATTGCTGACACCAAAGAAGAGTTACTCGAACAATTGGCCGAGTTAGCTCGTGAGAAGAGTGTTTCAAGAAAAAGCATGAAGAATTAGAGATTAGGCATGAAACGTTGAAAAGAGATTTAGATATAAAGAAGCATGAGTTTTTGACCCAAAGTCGGATAATTGTCCAGAAGACCATCCAGCTTCAAGAGAAGGATGCTGCGCTTAGAAAAGACCCGAAGGGAATGAAGTATAATATGGACATTTTAAGTTTGTTTATTCATTGTATTTTCTTTTAGTTTCCAATAAAAAAAAATTCCCGGTGGATCGAAAACCTGAAAGGGCGATCCATACAAAAGTTAGGGATAATAAAAAATAAAAAAAGAAGGAAAAAAGAAGTGTTTTTATTCATTGTATTTTTGTAATGTTATAGTTATCAAGTGAAGTGGATATTTTCTACAATGTTTACATTTAATTAGAAGCAAAAATTATGGTATCCCGATGGTCCATAAAAATAAGGGGATCAAAAGCAAGTTTGTGAATAAATAAGTGACTGTTACTCCAAGAATCTCATTAAGGCGGCGACCAAAGAATCGATCTCAAGCGTTCATTGTCAAAGAAATCCTCTGGGTGATCAAAATGTGCCTGATGAATTAATTGAATATCTAGGAATGAAGAACATCAAAGAAGAGTGGGTGGGTAAAAACAGAAATTTGAGCCTAAAATCTTTTTTTCAAAACCATGAACCAGGCCACGTTATAACCCTCAAAAGACCTAATTGAAATTGGGTCACTTTGAAAGCATAATCAGCAAAACCTTGTTAAAACTGACTCCACCTGTTTGTTGAGTAACTATCTTTTACACACACTACACGTGTTTTCTATAAAATCTTTTTCGATTCCAAAACTTGCATGTATATTACTTCAAAAACACTTTTCAAAAGAAATAATTTTATTCGCAAGCTTATGTTTAGCATCAAGGAAATTCAAGCAAATGGTCTAATCGAGAGTGGATCAACTTAAGGTTTCATAATGTGGGGCAAGTTACCTCAGCATGTTGCCAATTTGGGGCAAGTTACCTCATCATTCTGCCAAACAGGGGCAAGACCTTGCACCAGGGGCATTCTCTTCAAAGATTCGAAGTCAAAGTTTCCTTAAACATGGGGCAAGTTATCTCAGGATTCTGCCAATTAGGGGCATACCTTTCAAGGATTCAAGGTTAAGGTTTCACTCATTTGGGACATCTTATTTGTCAGAGTACCTCCAATATGAAGCGTCCTAAACAGTGGGATTTGAAGTTGTTAATCAGAAATTTTTCATGTTATCTTAAGCACAAACTACAAGCATATTCTTCTCCAACTCATGAGTCATAGAAGCATACAATCAACATCTGTCCCGAGAACGGATAGACAAACACAGTCATTGCTAAAAAAAAAAAAGGCTCGCTAAGTTGAAAACCTGAAAAGGCGGCTTAGGCAAAAATGAGAGTCCCGGTGGATTGAAAACCTGAAAGGGCGATCCAGGCAAAAATTAGGGGCAAACAAAAAATATAATCCCAGTGGATTGAAAACCTGAAAGGGCGATCCAGGCAAAAGTTAGGGATTCAAAAAAAAAAAAAAAAAAAAACAACAACAAATAGAAAAACAAAAAAGCATGGCTGTCGAAGCTTGACCATGAGAAAGCATTCTGATTTGGTTCACAAATGCGACTTCTGCCAAACTTTTGATTAATGGGCTTTATCCCCAAAAAATGTTCGTTTCACCATCAGTTGATATTATGTACCGGGCGTCGTTCCGATGATTTGATTTAATCTATCTACAAGGGTGTTATCCCCAATGAAAAACTTCTGAGTGGTTGAACAGCTATGTCGGGCCGCTTCCTATCTTACCTGTCCAGTCTTGTCTCGTCCAAGTTTTATATAATCATACAAATACAAGAGTCATACATACGATGCATACATAACATTCATACATTCTTGACATTCATTCATACATAACATATATACTCACACAATTCATGCATGACTGCATTTTTCCACATATTCATTAATTCACTCGTCTTGGTCGTGTTTATTCTCCGATAATAAAGGTGGGCGTGTCATTCTCCCCAAATAGATTGTCAGCCCTAAGCAGAAAATGCATATCATTTCTACATTCCCCACCGAGATAATCCTCGTGGAAGAAGGTTGCTTCAGTTGTTTCCCAATTGAGTTTCTTCCTCGTTGGGTACAGAGTCTTGTTTAACTATTTTCTCTCCAGTTCTTTCCTGGATTGAGTTCTTTTTCCAATCAGCAAGTGGCAGTCTCTTTATTTGAGAAGCTTGCATACAAACAATTAAACTCTCGCTTTCCCCAAGTGATGTCATCACCAATGTATATGGAAAAGAGGTGTTAATCAATTTACTTCACAAATAATTTCATCATTCAGGTTTCCTCAGTATACCATCATTTGTATAATAGTTGGTAATCTTAGTCATTTGTCTGGATATGCCATCTCTCGTCGACAGTAGATAATGTCTGATAATTTCGCATTTGCCTTCATTAAGCTCTCATAACAAGTAATACCTTCCTCAGTGAAACTATATCATGCCCCCAGTGGAGTCGAATTCCCCTCTTCTGTAAACCTATATATCCCTTTTGTCATTTCTTCGCCAGTTGGGTCACTTGCGTCATTCCCTTTGTGTTTGTCTCAGTCTCCCCCAGTGATAATAACTTGTTTCTTGGGGCATCTTTTTCTCACAAAATTTACAAGAGTCATCCCCAGTGTGCCTGGTCCAGAGATGTCTCCATCAATCATTCATCACAAAAAGAGTCATCCCCAGTGTTTCTGGTCCAGAGATGTCTCCATCAATCATATATTACAAAAAATATCATTCTCAGTGTATCTGATCCAGGATGTCATCATCAAACATATTTCAAGTAGCAGATACTACAAATAAACATTTGCAAAATTACATTCTATTCCCCAGAAAAGTCATTCTCAATACATCTGGTCAAGTCAATTTATCTTTTCTTGTTATGTCCTGCTCTCCTACAATGACGGCAGACATTTACTTTATTCCTGTGTCCTGCTCTCTCACAATGACGGCAGACATTTACTTTCTTCCTGTGTCCTGCTCTCGTACAATGACGGCAGACATTTACTTTCTTCCTGTGTCCTGCTCTCCTACATCGACAGCAGACAGTTTATCTTCTTATTATGTCATGCTCTCCTACAATGACGGCATACATTTACTTTCTTCCAGTGTCCTGCTCTCGTACAATGACGGCAGACATTCACTTTATTCTTGTGTCCTGCTTTCCTACATCGACAGCAGACAGTTTATCTTCTTATTATGTCATGCTCTCCCACAATGACGGCTTACATTATCTTTATTCTTCTGTCTTGCTCTCCCACAATGATAGCAAACAAAGTCTCTTCTCCCTTTTACGTCTTGCTCTCCTACAATGACAACAGACAATTTATTTCCTTGTTGTGTCCATACCATCCCGCAATGCTGGTAGACACTGTCTTTACTGCTTCTGTTCGCTACAGGACTTTATTGCTTTCTGTCTTTACTTATGTCCGTTCACAGGACTTTATTGCTTATGTCCGCTCACAGGACTTTATTGCTTTCTGTCTTTACTTCTGTCCGATACAGGACTTTATTGCTTATGTCCGCTCACAGGACTTTATCGCTTTCTGTCTCTACTTCTGTCCGTTACAGGACTTTACCGCTTTTGTCTGCTTATAAGACTGTACTGCTTTTGTCATCATCATTCATGTTCCCCAGTGAATCTGTCTCCTGCCTGCCAGGTAAGTTCTGCATAACCTTGCATTTTCAAATGTTTACAAGCCTAGCATTCATAACATAACATCATATCATTTCCTGTTCGGTTGGTCAAAAAATGGTGTACTTTATATTTAAGTTTCTTCTACCGTCCTTTCAAAACAACAAAAATATATTTTTCTTCTTTCGAACTTCCGGTAGAAGAAACTTAAATAGGGGCATCTGTCATACCCCATTTTTTGACCACCCCTAATTTCTTCATTTAATTTTGGCTCATTTTAAACATGTTAATTTTCATCACATTATTATTATTTGTTAATTTAAAATTGCTAAAAAATAGTATTTTATCCTGTTTACGCTACTTAACTGTTTCATTTTTAGATAATTAATTACATGACATTTTGATCTTTTTCTTGCACCATAAATTTCCAAATATGCTCTTGTACCAAAATTTGCTCATAAATTTAATTTTATCCCCATTTTACTCTTTTCAAAAATTTCAAATATTAAGGTAACTTCTTTTGCAAGTAATCTCTTTCTTCATCCATTCTTTATGATTTTTGAGTTATAATTTCATCTCCATCATTTTCATATATTATGAGCATAATAAAAATATTTTAATTATATTTTCATTTGCATTTTTATTTTATATTATATTATTATATTCATATTTACATTTTAAGTTCAAAAATTCATTTCTTCATCAACAAGTAATCTTTTTTATTCAAACTTTTTTCAATTGTTTACAATTTAACTCATGCATTGTATAAACCCTGAAAAATGACATATTTGCCCTTTATCAATTTATATTTCATTTTCCATATTTTCATGTATTTTCATTAATTCATTTTAATTGATTTTTCACCATTTTTCCCATCACACTTAAATCCCACAATTTTCTCTTGATCCTTATCTCCTCAAATTGATCCTAGTATATTCCTTTCATCACAGCTCATGAGCATAACAAGTGTCCTCATTTCTCTTGATCAAAAACCCACAAAAATCTCATAACCAAAAACTCAAAATTACCCTTGATTCTTATCCAATTGAAGCCAACTCATAACCTAATTTTCCACTACAAATAACACTCTTCAGTGAGGAGAGAGGAGACCACGAAATTCATTCACAAACTCAGAGAAAATCAATCCCAAGTTCTCTCATTTTTACCCTTTTTCTCAAAAATTCAATTTCTTCATAAACCTCATCCAAATCTCAATTTCTTCATCAAATAAGCCTCCAAACACTTCCAGTAGCATAAAACAACCATAAAACACAAGCTCTAACCCATAAATTTGAGAGAATCAAAACCCCAAAAAACCGTCAAAAATGTGAGATTTGAACACGAGTTTTTAGTCTCTGTTTCTGTTGTTTTTTAACCCCATTCATCATCAAATAACCTCTAGATGTTTTTCCATTGATTAATTTAACCCAGTTCTCGTTTAATTCGTGTTTTCCCAAATTTGAGTTCGAACTTTGTCTCGTCGTTTTTTCAAATTTTAAGCGTTGTTTGAAGAATCTAAGGTTATATTAGTGTTCCTCGTGGAATTTCGAGCAGAATCGTATACCCTTTTGCCCGTTTCGTCGCCGTTTTGAAGCTTCGGTGAGTCGTTGGCCGGCGCCGGTGTTGTTGCTGTCGCGAGGAAGATGAAGCTCCATGATGCTCCCTCTCATTTTCCAGATCAAACCACAGCCGTTGGATCTTATTTTTAAAAGCCGTTCGTTGATCTGTGTCTCTAATCACACCCGTCCGATCCTTCAATGAGAAACGGCGTTATCCCTAAATCTTACGAGTTGGATACGACGGTAAAATAAAAGGCACAAGGCGCAGGCGACGTCAGAAACAATAATGTAAAAGGCGAAGTCCAATTACCGCCATAGAAAATCAAAGGTATAATGCATGTCATTATTTAATCATTTTTTACAGTATTGTATAACGCAACATTGCAGAGAAAGAAGAAATACTGGAAAAAAGAACTTATGTCAACAAATATCCACTTTCCATTGATAAGAGAAATTACAATGAAATCAAGATACAAATTCAAAGACAAAATTAAAGAAAATTACAATGAAATCAAGATACAAATTCAAAGAAAAGAAATCCTAATTCTAACAAATGATCCAGCTTCTTCAAGGAAGAGAAGAAAAAACTGGAGGCAGTCTCAATAGTTCCTCAACTCCCCAAGATCCTAATCCCTCGCAAGAGAAAGAAATCGGGTGGAAGACTCCAGTTTCGTCAATGGTAGAAGGAAAACCTGGAGGCGAAATCCCAATCCCTCGCCAAGAGAAAAAAAATCAGGTGGAAGGAACAACTCATCAGAGCAGAATTACCCTGGAGTTTTCCCTAAGGCCTCACATAATATCCTCCGTGGTCTTTCCTTAGTTTCCACGGTGATCCGGGATCCTTCTTCTTTACCAGAAGATCCAACATCAGGGGAAGACTCCCGAGAAGCATAAGTCCTCAAGTATTCAATGAAATCTTCATCAGCAGAGCCGAAAGAATCTGACGAAATGGCAAAGGTTTCCATTTTGATATTAGAAGAGGGTTTATCTCACCTAAATTTAGAGACAGAGGTCTCTATCTTACGTTTCTTTTTCTGAGATTTTGATTTAGAGGCTACACCTTTCTTTTTGGGTTTATTTTTGTGATCCATGGAGGGATCAGAGAAAACGAAAGTGAAGAAAAACGAAGAGAATCAGAGAAAACGAAAGAAAAACGGAATAAGTGAGAACGGAAGTGAAGAAAAGTGAAGATGAATGAGGCTATTTATAAGGAAATTTTGGGCGGTGCACAGTAAATGCGATCAAGCAGTTGCAACTTCTCACTTTTGACTGCATGGAAAACGGCGCAAGACTTAAACAGTTACACTGACTACATTGATATCTGCGAAAAATTCTCGGGAAACGGTTCATAGACGACGCCGTAATCTAATGGCATCACACCCAAGTATTCGTGTCGCCTCGGACACACTGGCGAGAAGGTTATACAAGCAAATATTATAAAGTCTTATACAAACAAATATTATCAAGATACGACAAAAATAATAGAAGAACCACAAGCAAGTAAGTGAAGAAGTACTATAATTGCAGCCACAAAGGGCAAGAAAACATTGTCATTAAGCCACAGCAGGGCATACAAGCATCCATTCCAAAAAGCCACAATAGGGCGTACAAAAATTCATTCCAAAGCCACAAGGGGCGTACAGGATTAAAAGATTAAGAATACAAAAAATTGACGGAAATCATGGTGTGGAGTCTGAGGGAGGAACATAAGGAACCAACTGGTCGTCCTTGATAACCATCAAAGCACTGGCCTCGCCCAAGCGTTCAGCGTCAATGTCAGGGAATAAGATATTTACTTGTTTCAGGGCGAAGTTGAAGCCTTCGTCGAACTAGGCTCCGGCGAGGTACCAGATCCAGTTCCTGCTGTTTTCAAATCCAGTCATTCTGATCAGATCAAACGTCCAGAACGTGCGCGTCCACTGTGTTCCTGCACACCTGTGACATACAGGATCGTTCCAGATTGGGCTTAGGCCCAGGTTTGGGTAACTACTTCTTACACCCCCCTTTTTAACTCGTTTACTATTTGCACCTCCTCTGTTATTTGATTTTATTTTTAATTTCTGAGATGATTATTATTTTTTTAATTATATTTTAGGTTATTATTAATTGATATATTATGAAATTATTTTTTTAAATCATTTATTTACTATTTTTTCCTCATTTTCTTTATTTGTTAGTGTTCAAATTAGGTTTAAATTGATTAATCTTTGATAACATGTTTTATTACTTGATCCATGATATGATATGAATAATATGTTAATGTTTGGAACTTTTTACTTTGATGTGTATATAATCATGTATTATTTTGAATTTTTTATCTTTTGGCACTATTTAATTAGGTTTAAATGTTAATAATTAACCTTAGATAATATGAAAATCATTTTCCTATGTTATTGTTATGTCATGAACTTTTAATTATTTTTTGTTGAATGTTACCCTCTGACTTTGGTTCATTTTGCCTTAATCCCATGATTTTTCTTGTTTATTTTGTTTTAATTGCATTAATTAATTATAGAATTTAAATGTTACGGTCTTAAAGGATTTTATTTGATGTTTTAATTGTCAATTGCCACTAAATTTGTTCTATGCTTGATAATATGTTTGGTTTTTGCTTTCATGATTAGGTTCTAAGTCTTTTTTATTTAACATGATTAATTTTTAATATTGTAGTTTAATTGTTAAATATTTCCTTCATGTAATTAAAAATAAATATGCATGTATATGATTTTTGAAAATGCTTGATTTAATTTAGTAATGTTTTCTATGGCATGATATATAGTCTTAAGTACTTTGATGAACTTTCAATTCACTTTTTCTTCATTTAATTAAGATAAATGCATGTGTGTGTGTGATTTGAAGTATGTTTGATATTGTCTAAATTATTTTTACTTAACTATTTATTCAATTATTTCCTTATCTTATTATGATGTGATAAATTCTTGCCTTTGATTGTTATTAATTGTTTCTATTCTCATGTTTCATGTGTTAATCTTATCATTAATTGTTATTTGCGCTTTACATAACACTTATACCTTATCACTTGCATTATGCTTACTACTTGTTATATGATTTATGTTCATTTTATGCTTCATGATTATTATGCTTTATATTTATTTTTCTTGCCTTTACATTATATTATATGCTTTAATCTTATATCTCATTTATTTATATTTATGCTATCATTATTATTGTTATTCAATCCCCTTCGCATGCTTTCCCCCTGGTTGTAATTTTAAATGCGCATAATTGGCGCGATTTATTTTCAGTCATTATTATCATTGTCATTTATTTAATTCAATCCCCTTTGCATGTTCCCCCCCGGATGTATTGTATGCTTTAAATTCTCGCTCATTATTGCTCGTTAGTATATTTAATGTGTTAATCCGAAGAAAGAAAAAAACCTCGACCTATATGTCGTTGCAAAAAGTCTAGGCGCGATTCAAATATTTTAGGTTGTTTAGTTAAAGCGTTAGAACTCTCGTTAGAACCATTAACCCTTTTTAGCCAAAAAATAGAGGTCAACACCTCTTCTAAAAAATATCCAAAATATATCACTTATCAAAAACTTTTTTTCAAAACAACTTGGATTTTAAACCAAGTCATTAATCAAACCTTTTTTTTCTCAAAAACAACTTGGATTTTAAACCAAGTTCTTAATCAATCAAATTTCATTTTTTTTAGGTGAAAACACTTGATTTTTCAAATCAAGTCTTATTTTCAACTTCAAAACTCATTTTCATTAGATTAAAAAACCTTGGAACTCAAGCCAAGTGCATTTTGTCACTCAAAACTCATTTTCCCAATAAAATACTCAATTAGCCCTAAATCTTATACATATTTTCAAACACATAAAAACAAAGCGTTTAAGATAGAATACAAGAGGTTCCTATAGAGTACTATAGACGCCTAGGGTGCTAATACCTTCCCTTTGCGTAACTAACCCCCTTACCTCGATCTTTTTATTTAGGGTGTTTTAACGGACTTTTCTCCCTTCTTCGGAAAAATAAAAAGCTCGGTGGTGTATTTAAATGTTTTGTGATTCAATGCTTCCCTATAGCTTGACATCCAAAAATCACCGCGACAGCTAGACTCACATTTAAATGTGGAGAAATATGGAATCTCAGGTTCAAATCCATTCATTCCAATAATATCTCTGATAGCTATCATTTGAGCAGCACGTATGACACTACAAGAAAATCTGGGTTAGCTACGACTCGAATTGTAGCTAACTCGTAGCTAATTGCTGGTAAAATAGTGTTTGCTACAGATTTGTTGTAAATTAGTTGTCGTATAGGTCCTAAGCATGGATTGGGCAGCAAATTATCCACCAAAATATTTCCTAGCTAATTTGCAACTAATATATAGAAAATCTTAGCTAATTCCCAATTATTACGTAGTTAAATATTATTGAAAATTTTATGTTTCCTAACTAAATCGCTAAAATATTGTCACAATGATTTCGCGATAAATTTCTAGCGATTTCGCAGCCAAATTCAAACATTCCAAAAAAAAGTTTATAATCATAAAATGCTAATTATGAAGTCATGCCCAACATGTTATATTTAGAATATTGATCCTACTTTAAATCCAATCTAAACTATACATTTTTAAACTACACATTTATTAAATTTTCAACTACAATAACTTTTTAAGGCATTGTTACACACCCAATTAAGTTCATAATCATTCAAATTAACACCAAATCAGTGTGATTCAATTTCACACAATACACAAAAGAATTTACCTAGACATAGTTAATAAGCAACAATACCTTAAAAATTTCAGGAACTTTACCAATTACAAAGCCGTTTCATATCTCAGTTCAAAATAAAGCAATCTCATATACCTTAACAAGTACCGCAAGTAGTCACTTCTACCAGTCGTCGTATAATTTATTGCTCGATTAGTCTAGGTTCACTAATCCAACTCTATCCTGAACTTGAACCGTCCAAAGAATCAACCTCTTCTTCTAAAGATTCAGCTTGAAATCATAGAGGCAGAATTAATATGTTGAACAAAAAAACAACTTAAGTTTATGCTACTTACTTCAGAACAAGAAATTTAAAATAGAAGAAAAGATAACAACAAACCTTTGCAGTATCGAGTACAACATTCTAGCAGTCCGGTAAGATGCTCACGGACCATCAAGGTAAGCGATATGAATTGCCATTAAAGGTTATACTGTTGCATCGGATGTGCCGCTGTTGGCAAGGAAAGTGGAGCATACAGTTCCTGTCTTGTAAACAGCAGTATGAGATTTGAATACTAAATCTTAAGAGATATAAAAAAAACCCATTCATGTCACTAAATAGCTTAAAACATAAACGAGAAATTGTACAAAATTCAATTTAGTTGAAGATTTATTGTGAAATTGTTGTGACAATATCCTAGCAATTTAGTTGGGAAACATAAAATTTTGAACAATATTTAACTAGGTGTGAATTGGGAGCTAGCTTGGATTTTAATCATATTAGTTGCAAATTAGCTAGGAAATATTTTGGAGAATAATCTGCCGCCCAATCCATGCTACGACCTATATATGACAGCTAATTCACAACAAATCCATAACTAACTCTGTTTTACTTGCAATTAGCTACGAATTAGCTTTCACACTGGGCGTAGCAAACCACAGATTTTCTTATAGTGTATAATAATATTTGTATCTTATTACTTTACTATAATTATCAATAAAATTGTAAATTTGATGCATACTGTGAATCTAACACCAATACATATATTGGTGATTCCAAGAACGTGGTTGAATGGAACATGTATTGGGTTGGGTATGCTTCATTTTCAATTGCATTACATTCCGTTCTTGGAGAGATTCAGAAAGACTATTGTCAATTTTTGGTGAAGATTAACCTGTTAATAGTTTATCAAGAACGTACACCAACAACAAAAATTGGTGATGTTCATTACTTTTAGCATAATTGGCATTCTATCTTTTACGACTACAATGATTATAGATAGTTAAACAAACAAAATTCATTCTTTTTAGCCAAATTGACATTCAAACTTCTATCGTTAAAGATTTTGGATAGTTAAACGATCAATTCTTTCATCTTAGTCTAATAAAGCAATCAAAATTCCGAACAGTTCAAAAACTTAGATTGACACTATGTTTGATTTTTTTTTTTTTTTTTAAAGCAAATATATTTTTCGCGCGCAACTGTAGATACTAATTCCTTAGAGGTAACTAAGATTCATTTAAGAGGTTAACCTCTCCCAACAAATACTTCTCCATATGCACCGATCGGAGATCGAATCCAAGACCAAATGATTAAGAGATCCAAGTATTTACCACTTGTGCCACATTATGTTGGTCGCTTTGTTTGAATATTATAAAGCAGTTTTATGACATAGTTGCTTAATGACAGTTAACAACATAAATACAATTTGTGATATGTCTTAACAGTCGTCAGCTTAAGAACATTTTGCAATTTTATTGACTAGATAACAAATAATACATTATGTCAATTTTTAGCGTATAGAGAAACAAACTACTCGTAATAATTTTTATTTGTTTTAATAAATTTAAACGTATATAAAAAAAATTTGTATCCGAGGATTGGAATTTGAAAGTGACATTTTTTTTGGTTACATGAAAGTGACATTATAACAAAAATAGTTGTTGAATGATTTTTTATTTTTTTAACAGTATAATATAGTTGTTGAATGATAAATTTATTTGACAATTTTTATTTGTTATACGAAGTTATGCTGCGATGAATGAAGCTAAGTATAGAGATTTGATCGAGTCCAGTTTGAAAGTAATTTTCAAGTGTTGGTTGAAGTATTTGTATAAATTGATAAGTCAATTTAGAATTTCTTTTAATCGTTAAAGTTAAGTTAATTTGTTTTTAAGACAAGTAAATTCAATTGCTCATATATATTATAGTTAGACCTAAATTGACTCTAAATCAACTTTCTTTCATAGATCATAAACAAGAGGAAAATTGTGACCGAGACGACCCAACGAATCATTGAGAAGTACTGATCGATATCATTTTAAAATTGAATATTGTAAGATGTAAATTGTCTTTATTTTATAAATACATATTCAAACAATCTAAAAATTTATGTGAAACATCCTAACAAAGTTGAATCTCATGTCAACATGAATAGACGGTTACAAAGAACCTCGTACGAGAGATTAGTCTTTCATATCCTACAATAAGAAACCTTAGCAAGTGGTGGCAACCAAACAAACAAGCATATAAAGTCAACTACAAATGCTGTACTACAAAGATCATGGATAGTTAAACAAACACAATTCATTCTTTTTAGCCAAATTGACATTCCAACTTCTATCAATAAAGATTTTGGATAGTTAAGCAATAAACATTATTTCTTCTTTATCTAATTAAGCAATAAAAATTACAAATTCTTTAAAAACTTATAATGTGTTTGGATGAAGCAATTTGGAAATTAAGGAAATTTCAAAATTCATGGAGTTCAAATGTTTTATTTCAATTTTCTTCATTTGCAAAATTTATTGTTTGGATCAAGTAAATTAATTCCTTTCATTTATGAAATTTATTGTTTGGAATTGGCCAATGCCCATAGTTATTAAATTCCTTTCATTTCATTTATCATTGTTTATTTATTTTTTAGAATTAATTTTCTTATAATTTATTGATTTTCTTCTCTTTTTAATATGATTATTTTAGAAACACTTTTTATGTAATTAATATAAATTTTTTTTTTGTAGATATTAATATTACTACCTCCATACCAAAATATAAGTTACTTCAAGAAAAAAAATTATACCAAATTATAAATCACTTTACATTACCAATGAAACATTTAATGCTCTTTTTCCTATTAAAGAAAGTTGACTCTAAATCAACTCTCTTTAATAGAATTGTTTACAACCCCGGTCATTTTGACATTTAGAAATTCAATTCATAAGGTGGATAAATAGGATGACCGGGATTTTCCTATAAATAATTCTATTTAATATTAAATAACAACTTAATAAATAATACCCCCTCCGTACCACAATATATGTCACTTTGACATTTTTACGCATATTAAGAAATGTGACTAATATTGTACGAAAAAGAGAAATGTAACTAATTATGTCAATTGAGTGGAGTAATGTTCTCCGTGAAGCGAATCAAGTTGCTAATTGTCTGGCAAAACATGGTTTATCCTTGAATATAGATTTCAAATTTTTTAATGTTGTTCCTAATTTTATTTACTTTGCCCCTGTGGGCTGACTCTGCTTGTATTAGTTTTCCTCGTGGTTTCTAGTTTCTTTTAGGGGCTATGCCCCTTTTGCCCATAAAAAAAAAGAAAAAAAAATTATGAGTTAGTTTACATAATTGTCCTTCATTAATTGTATGAAAAAAATGCATGACTTATAATTTGCTACAAATTTTTTCTTCAAATAGACATATAATTTGATACGGAGGGAGTGATAGATATAATCAGGTATATTGTAGCAGTCAACGCCGGAGCTCTGTCGACTTGTTCGACGACGGACGGCGGTGAATGGAGGCGCACGGCGGAGGCCTGGCGACTCCACAATGGCGAGCAGCGGAGATCTGATGTTGACTGGCAAAGGTCTGGCGGTTAGAATTTTTGTTAAATAATTTAAAAATCAATTTTTTAAGTTTTAATATATTACATTTAAATTAAATTAGAAACAAGAGAAAATTCTCAATTCTCTCTAATTAGTTGTTATTTTAGAATTCCTCATTTTGAGAAGGAATAATTTCGTTTTAAATTTCTTGAAATTTCACAAATCGTTTAAATTATTACCCAAACAATAAATTGTAACTCAAATCATTTTAATTCCCTCAACACAAAACGTGTCACTTACTTTGACGGTTGTGTAGGGGTGTCTTCCAACGCGGAGTCGATCGGCACAACGTTATGTTGATTGTGAACTAAGCTGCCCTGTGTGTGGTATCGAGGTAGAGGATGACATTCATGTGTTTTTTGGATGTGCAGTAGCCAGTGAGAGTTGTTGGTCGATAGCAGGTTTGTCATAGTTACTGCATAATGCAGCGTACTAGCACGGGACAGTCGCAAACAGGGTGTTTGAAATGTGCAGATATGAGGATAGTGTGATGGTAGGGCGAGTAGCATCGTTTTTTTGGTCCATTTGGCATAATCGAAATGACATTTTTTTATGACAATCTTCAATCACCGAGCGAAGTTGGAAGAATGACGTTCGTCGTATGGAACCAGTTGTTTACCGTCCACCAGCTACAACGTCATAATGTTGTCCGTGTTGAAGATCCTGGGCTGATTTGGTGGGCGAAACCAGATGTGGGATGTCGATGTTGCAGTTTTTGTAACACCCGTATTTATTTATTTTCATTTAATTAGAGTTATTTTATTTGATTAGATGTTAATTGGCCTTGTTGGAGTAATATAGAGTAGTTTATTAATTAATTTAGTGATTAACTATAAGAGGAAAGAGTAGAGGATAAGGAGAAGAGAGTTATGAGTAGAGACATTTTAAGGAAAAATGTGGAGTTTAGCAAAATTAGCTTAAGATAGAAAGAAGGGCATTATGGACTTTTGTTATTTAGGTTTTGAATAGAAACTTGGAGTAGAGAGCAAGAGCTCTCATAACACCATTTGCATAGAAGGAGGTAGAGAGAGAGGAGTCTAAGCTTGAAGAGAGTAGAGGGGATTCAAGTGTAGAGCTTGAAGATTGAAGCTGCAATTAAGGTTAGAGAGTAGTTATCAATTCTTGTGAGATGAACAAAGAGGGGGGAGAAGTCTACTCTCCACACCCAAACCCTCTCATATCTTTTGGTTGGGAATGGGAATCAAGGGAATGTGTTTATAGTTTAATGTGTTGTTGTTTGATGTTAACATGTTACTATATGCTTCTATTTCGAATTCCCATGATCAAATTCGTGCTCTATGAATGATTTGTTGTTGTTGATGTTTGAAAATGAGTTTTTAGTGAAATATAGGAAAATCCTTACTTTTAGCATGAGATGATGTTTGATGATGTTAAAGTTTGTACTTCTAGGCTTCTACATGATATATATGCTTAAAGTTGATAGCTTTAGGGATTTGTATGTTGAAAAATGGGATTTTTGATGAATTTGAACTAAAACCCGAAAGCAGAGTTTTCCCTTCTGCAACAACTCGCTAGGGCGAGCATAGTACTCGCTATGGCGAGTATTCATAGTTCTTGGCGTTGCCCAGAAACCATGAGCTCGCCATGGCGAGTGGTAGCGAGTTGTCTGGCGAGTTGAGCTCGCCATGGCGAGGCTGAGGCGAGTTGTTTTGGCTGCTCTCTGACTTTAGATCGCCTTGAGCTCGCCATGAGCTCGTCTAGGCGAGTTGCATCAGTATGAACAGTGATTTTTGGAGATTAAAGAGGTTTATGTTTATACTATGATTGAGCTATGTCTTTATAACATGATATGACATTAGATTAATTGAATCTTGAGCTTAGATGAGGATGCTATGTTCATATGTGTATGATGACCTCACGTCATTATTATGCTTTTACAACAAATTCAAGGCAAAATAGTATATTTTTATTATGCAATATGCAAGAAATAAAGAGAAAAAGAATCAATACAAGACTATTTGGAGCGCAAGAAACCGAAGAAAAAAGGAGAAAATTGAGGACGTGGCGCAGCTGCGCAGGCATGGCACGCGCCGCGCCCATAGAGCACCATAAAGCTCTATCTCTTCTGTCTATGGCGCAGCTGCGCCGGTTATATGGGCCATCTGACGCCGCTGCACGAGCCCGTAACCTAATTCTATAAATTCAGATTTTCTCCTCATTCTTGGACAGTTCGTAACGGCGAGAAAAAGACAACTTTTGAAGGCAAGTCCAGAGTCAAGTGTTCCTTAATTTGTAATGAATTCTTATACTCTATTTTATGTTATTCCTTTAATTATGAGTAGCTAAATCTCTAGATTGGATCCTAGGGGATCCTAATTGCTATTGTTCTTGAACCATGTATTTCATATGATTTGCTAATCAATTTACGAAGTTAGTTTCAGTCAATTATCTTTTGTTCTTAATGTTTTATCCAAAGTAGCTAATTGTATGATTATTATAATTGTTTGTTTACTAAGACATTAGAGACAAATCAATTGACCTAGGGATAGTTGTTCAATTAACCTTCACTTTAGACATATCGGTTTGTTAATTGAGAATTCAAAGATTAAAGGGCAAAAACCTCAATTGATTATAGGTCATCCTAAGACATTAGGGATTGATAATCAATTAAGAGGATTATGTACCAAGACATTGGACATAATTATTTAATTTAATCGAATTATGGAACTAAGTTTGTAAGTTGCTAGCATGCATGGAATACCAAGACAATAGTAGTTGGGTGAACCGAAAAGATCCGATCGCTTTCTCTCTTGACTTAAAAACCCTAATTTTGCCGTTATTTCTCAAAGAAATTTAAATTCCAAACTATTCCCCCCTATTTAATTAATTGCAATTTTTACTCGCGTATGGTCCCGATTACCGTGATTTAGTCACAACAATCTCTGTGGAACGATAAATTTTATACTTACTTTGACACTTCGTCAGTGTACAATTGATTGAAATTGATGATGATGACTTATGATTAAGTTAGTTACCAGGTATTATTATGTTTTGCTTGAATGTATACTCTAATGATGATATGATGATAAGATTTGATGCGAATTTGAGAAGAAATATTCGGAGGAGTGTCCTTATATTCATATGTAGAAGTATAGGGTTATCATCATTATTTGGTATATGTACATTCATGCAAGCATCAGCCAACTCGATGCGATGGTCCATCATGACTTAAAACTGACTCGAGCGATGGTCCTCCAAGACTTTAAACTGACTTGATGCGAGAATACTTATGTATTCGAAACTCGATGCGGGTACTACATGCATTTAGATGTGTCTAGGTTGAGACATACTAATTGATGTCATTAATTGCATTAGGAGTAAATGTGCATTCTACGTGTTAATTGATAAATGCCAATGTCTTTCATTATGATTGTGGATGATTAGATAATGCGATCTTAATTTAATGTTTTGGTTAATTGATAATGAATATGATATTGCCTTTACCATGAATATTGCATTGAAACCATGAGACGATTATGCATCATTTATGATATGATTATTATGCATGATATGAGTATATGCTATACTTATTATTATGAACTTGAATTATAACTAACTCTCTATTTTGTGTATTTGAATGGTTTGGGTCCAGATTCTTCACTTGAGGAGTGATCCCGTGGCTTGGAAGTTAGCTTGTGTGACTAGCTTAGCTTGGTAAGGAGGAAGAGTGGGAAATTCTAGGAACCTTAGAGGTCTAGGATTTGCTCTGATATTTGTAACCTTGCTAGAACTAGTATCTTAGTTCGTTTGTTTGAGACTTTGCATAACCTTGCTATTTAACTTAATTATTCTATAACTTGAGTATTTGGATTTGTTTTGGATTATGTGGATAGGCCTTGTGGTTGAAGGACCTAGTCTAAGTTGTAATATCATTTTATGACTTCCATGTTTAGAGTTTAATTACCATGAGTAATGTTTATTTATATCAATGCTTCCGTTGCTATTAAAATGAATGTATGCATGTTCATTATTTGGAAACTATAACATGTAACGCCTTGATTGATGTATGATCGTTGTTTAAGTTTGATTATAGGATGTATATCGATTAGGGTGTTACAGTTCTGGTGTGACTTCTATGAGTCTTTGTTTTCGTGATACCAATGGGCAGTTTGTGGCTGGATTGACTCAATGACAGTGACCTATTTACTCCGTAGTGAAAGGCGAGGCATGGGCTCTAGTTTATGCTATGAGAGAGGGCATTCATCGTGGTCTTGAGCGTGTTCAATTCGAAAGCGACTCAAAATTGTTGGTTGACGCTATCCATTTTATAAGACGAAGCAATTCAGAGTTTAGTTTAATTGTTAACAACATTATTCTTCTCATTTCATCGTATGTAAACTTTGATGTTAAGTTTGTTAGGAGAAAAGTGAATTTGATTGCTCATACTCTTGCTAGAGTGGCCAATTCTTGGGCTAGTGTAGTTTCCATAGATATGAGATAATTCCCTCATGTATTAAACTTTTATTAGTTAATGATATAAATTAAGTTTTTTTGTTTAAAAAAAAAACTCAAATCTTTTTAATTCGCTCAAAATATTACTTTCCCTTGTTAAAATACTTCATCCAAACACAGTTGCTTGAGACGGTTAACAACATAGGCAAATAGCTACAGTTTGTGATGTGTCTTAACAGTGGTCAGCTTCAGAACATTTTGGAATTCTATTGACTTAGATTACTAATAATACAAAGTTAAAATAGCAAATTTATTCAAACAACAAAGATATAAAATTCGATTACAATTGCAAACAGATAAAGCATGGTTTGTTTCTCAATGGAAACAAAGAAAAGGATGTTGGAATTCCAAAGGAAAATAAAAATTAATTTTTGGGCAATTGATAGGCTATGATAGCATAAATAGTCTGCACAACAGTGCAG
Source organism: Trifolium fragiferum (assembly GCA_954870985.1). Taxonomy (NCBI): domain Eukaryota; kingdom Viridiplantae; phylum Streptophyta; class Magnoliopsida; order Fabales; family Fabaceae; genus Trifolium; species Trifolium fragiferum. The sequence goes on along the minus strand of OX940793.1, from coordinate 16,817,503 downwards.
AGAGCAATCACCGTGATAAAAAAGTTGTAACCGCGGTTCAGAAATCTTACAACCCATTCTTGGCGGTATTTGAATGAATTCCACACCTTAGCTTACCCTTGATAATAATTTAAGTTATTAGTCGAAAAAACAACCTATAGCTTTAATGTTTAGCTAAGGCCCAAGCACCTGAATGTAGAAATATATCCGTCGAACCAAGGACATTTGAATATGAGTCAGTTGAATTTTTCGTAGGTTAAAAATGTCTCACGAAAGTCATGGGAGTGTCATAATTTGTGAAATATATATATATATATATATGGGATTGATAATTCAACTTCAAAATATAACAACTATTACTCGAAGGAGCATGATCAAAAAGAAAAAGGAAGTTATCAGAGATAAATGTATTAGTAGGTAGTAATTTTTGTTACGTTAGTTATCTTTCTAAATGTATTAGGGTCCAATTAGGGTCCAATGTATTCATTGTAACTCAATTAATCAAATTATCTATTTGTATCTCACTATACTATAATCATCAATAAAATTGTAAATTTGATGCATATCATGAATCTAACACGAGTCATGTTATTTGGACAACTTAAAATGGACAACCAGTTGACACCCTACTCAGAATGCACGCAATTTGAGATACAATAAAAAATTAAAAAGTATATGAATAGTGCAAATAAAAGTTGTCTGACAACTAAACGGTTGTCAAAATAAACTTTCTCATCTAACACAGAGCTATATTTCCGCAATGGTATTTTATTCAATTTGGCTACCATATTTAATAGAAAAAGGAACAGGTTTAGCATGGTTATTGGATGTCCAAAATTTTTAAAAATTTAGATTGAAACTGTTTGTTTGAATATTAGAAAACAGTTTTTCTCCCAATTAGCAAAGCCTAGCAATAGTCTTGAGACAGTTAACAATGTAGCTGCAGTTTGTGACTGATCTGCCCTCGCGTTATATGTCTTAACAGTCGTCAACTTCAGAACGTTTTGTAATTTTATTGACAAGATAATAAGTTCTACTAATTTAGAAAAGAAAATTTATTCAAATATAAAAATCAATTACAATTGCAAACACACAAAACATGGTTTGTTTCTCAATGGAAAATACATAGATATTCTACGGGCAAATACAAATTACTAGTTGGAGTACCCGTGCAATGCACGGGGAACACCGTCTTTTAATAATTTTATACACAATTTTAAATTTGTAAATGCTATATAAATTTGTGATAAATTGAATGAATAATTAAATATTATGAAAACAAATTATGTCAAAATATTATACTTATAGTAAAAAAATCATGTGCAACACTTTTCTTTAAGCCCCCCGTATTTTTGGAGACATATTCAAAAGTTATCCTAATAAATATGTAAATAAAAATTTATTTGTAATTCTAGTAAGTCTCCATATTTTTTGGGTACAAATTTAAAAATTATCTAAATAAAACGGTAAATAAAGAATTATTTGCAATAATTTTCTGTAAACCCCCCGTGTTTTTGGATCCAAACAAACGGTAAATAAAGAATTATTTGCAATAATTTGCAATAATTATCTTAAGAATATGACTCAAACAAACTAATTTGAATCCAAAGCTCTTGAAGAAACGAAAAGGCAATATTTGCTGTGCCAATCTCAAAGTTCAACACCTGAGAAAATCCCAAACGATGTCAAAATCCGATGATACCTCAGCTAAGTCCACAACTCCAATTTATACCTGCATGAAGAGCACCTCCTGCAAATCAAGAATTTCAAATTTGAGAGAAATAAAAAACAAAAAGCTTCTTGCTAATACCAAAATGAAAAACAAAATATTGTTTTACACCTAGCAAATATTACATTGTTTTTAAAATACCTCTCCTTGCAAATATATATCACATGTTTTACAATGAGTCCCCATTGAAACTTATTTAACTTTAATAATGGAAAGGAACCAAAAACAATATTTTCCTTAAATACTACATTAGAGAAATGTAATAACTATACACTCATGGTGTAGAAAAACTTAACACACAAATCTAACTATATCTCATTATCGTGTTACTTTCTGAGAGTACTTTTAAAAACATGTTCAAACTTATATACATATATAGTGAGATACGATCAAATGCATGTGTAAATGTTTTTATGCCTGAAAATGCATGTCATTAAACTCAAATGAAATCATAAAGAAGTGACTATACCCAATTCTCAGGTCATCGAAAACTATGATGCCCAAATATAGATTCTCAAACATTACTTTACTCTATAAAATTGAAGAAGATTTTGCTTATAAAAACAGAAGACCTCATACTTGGTTTTATTCTGTTGTGTAGAAGAAAAATTATGCAACTCTAGCAATTGATACAAATCGGAACCTACTATTACATAATCGAAACAATATGCAGAGCTTAATCCCTAAACCCACAAATAAAAAAAATAAAAAATTAAAGAGATCAAGATGATACCAAATTAAGTATGAAGTATCATTTATATGCCTAAACCTATTTTATCATAAACAGATTTTATCAAAGCCCTATTCTAATTCATGATATAGTGAATTCCTCTAGTTTCAAAATTGGAAACCACTTAGCTACATCTGCAGAAAACTAATCCTTTCAATCACTTTGTTCATCCTCACTTGCACCGACGTTTTCAATAAAGTGTTATATATCAACAAAGGCTAATTTTGAAATTTAACGAAGCCACGAAATTAAACCACAACCTCCAAAACAGAGTTGGTGCATATTTAGTTCCTTTTCAATAAAGTGCTATATATCAACAAAGGCTAATTTTGAAATTGTCAACTTATGTGTCCATGGCCGCACTAATATCAAGAATGATTTCTAATACACTATTATTTTTGTTGCTTATAAAAACAATTTGAAAAAATCATTATTAAAACATGTCAAATTACATTTTTGAATCAAACTCTAATTCCAAAACACTGGATGAACTTTGATTAGGTTTTAGAAAATTAGAGATTTCGGAACAAATAAACACAAATTAAATGTTACCAGAAAGATCATAGTTTGTGAGTTAGAAAAGTTATTTGTCCAAAAACTTAGATAATGAAACTCAGAATTTTTAAAACTAAAGATTAAAAAAGATTCACAACTAAAATGAGTTAGAAATATAACAAAAAACCATCTTGGTTCAAGCAAACTATCAGAAGGATTGAGAATCAAAGATTGAGAATAGAACAATATTCATTCATGAAAAGAACAAACCTTTTCTGGGATTCTTTAAAATAGGAAAAAATTAGCAAAGATCAAAATGTAGAAGTGTGTCCTGCAGAGCAAACTAAAATCATCAAACAAATTAAATGAGTAAATTCTAAATAAGAAAGGATCCAACTTTGAAAATCAACAAAACCTATGCATAGTAATCAAACAATGATAGTGTCCAAGCATTTTTTTTTTAAAAATTCTTATGATCAAAATCGTTGTTTGTCTGCCATTCTTTTCAAAAGTTTGTAGCAATTACACTTTTGTAAAAAAACTCAGGAGATAAAATGCAAAAAACTAATAGGAAGGAAATAAAGATTCATAACATAATGCACAAAACCAAAGAGAAGGAAAGAGAGCAATTTGTAAAATTAATAGAGTTTTAGAGTTTCAAATTAAAACTGAGAATTTTCAGAAATTAATGCAGTTGGCAGCTAACAATATAGCTATAAAGTGAAGCTTTACATTGAAATAAAATATCTCAAGCTCAAGACGATTAAATTCATAACACCACCAAAAAAAAAAAATTGATCCCAACCAAAATTCAACAATTACCTTCTATGTTTGTTTAACCATAATTTCACTTCAACCTGGATATACACTCACAATGGATCCTGAAAATCAAATAAAATCAAAGTTAGATTTTCTGCAATAAAAGGGTTGAATAAACATCTTAAAACCAAAGATAGGGAACTAATAATCTGAGGTTAGGGTTTTAGAAATCAACAACCACAAATTGCTAAACATGAGAGAAAAAAAAAATTAAAATTGAAAGCAGATGAAACAAATCGAAGAGAGCATCACTTATATACTACTCAAATCAGATTTAAATATTAACTCTATAACTGAAGGGGGAAATTCAAATTCAAAATTCAAATCTACTTACCACAACTCTTGTATTCCAGCCTTTAAAAGTTTCACGATTTCGGTATGTTTTTGGGAGATAGGGTTAAGAGAAAGGGACATGTTTACATGATTTGGCTAATGAGTGCAGAAAAGGGAAAGGCCTCTTCTTGATGGTTCAGGCTTTTGCATGACTTGGGAGGAATCAATTTGATGAGGTAGGGTAGAGGAAGAGATAGTTTGCCGGATTTGGTTTAACGCGTGCTGGTGATTTTGACTTTGTTCTGTTTTGCTCCTCACGCGTGATGGTTTCCCAATTAATTCTGTTTTCCTTTTTTATTTCGTTTATTAAGTTTTTTTATCATGTGGGCCGGGTCACATATTGATGGTTTAGCCCAGAATTATTATAAGGCCAAAAGAAGGGGGTAAATTCAAATATTTGAATTTGCTTCCACCTCAAGTAACCAAAATGGGAAGATAAGCTTAATATGGTAAAAAATTTAAATTTTGGTCATTCAAAGGCAAAATTGATTCTTTTAGTTTTCCATTTAATTGTTGTACTTCATCCAAGTCATGAATCTAGTCGGCAAGAATAGCTAAATTTGGTATGAAAATAATAGTATTAAATGATGATTTGGCATTGATGTGTTTAGAAGTGGACAAATAAGCAAAATTTCCCTAACATGTGCTTGTATTTGTATATTAGAGAAATTCTTGCATAATCTCGCCCTTAACACTTAATCTTTAGGCTCAACCAACCAAAATTTGACACATCATTTAATTAGAAATACATGGAATTTATATGAATATATAAAAGAAAAGATTTCATTCGAATTAAATGTGATTGATATTCATAAATGCAAATCATTGACTTCTTTTTTTTTAGAAAATCATTGACATTTATTAGCACCTAATATACTCATAATTTTTTTTGAAACCAATATACTCATATGATATTCCCTCTTTTTGTTGCCAATCGAATGAGTATTTCATGTTCATGTTATTTCTTTTAATACAATTACTTTTTTAAATTTATTTTCAGATTTCTTATAATATTTTATTATATTGGTAATTTATATATGTAAATTATTTAAAGTTGATCAATTTTTTTCTTTTGAAAAAAGTTTTGCACTAAAATAATATATTAATTTTAATTTTAAAATTAATTCAATACAAAACAATAATAGTAATTTAAATTCGAAAATAATTATTTATTTGAATTAATTGAATTTAAAATAATAATAGTAATTTAATTCGAATATGAAAATTTGAAGTGTTGTGGTGAGAAACATTTGTACATGATTTTATAAAAAATAAAATAAATACATGTGTACATGCACATCAATTTAAACCTATAAAATAAGGCTGCATTTATGGATATCAATCACATTTAATTTGAATGAAATCCTTCCGTTTATATATTCATAAAAATTTCATGTATTTCTAATTAAATGATGTGTTCAATTTTGGTTGGTTGAGCTTAAGAATTAAGTGTTAAGGGAGAGACTATGCAAGTATTTCTCTGTATATTATTAAGATTTGGGCATTTGATAGGCTATGATAGCATAAATAGTCTGCACAACAGTGCAAAGTGAAATCAACGTGGCATCGAAGTTGTAATTGTTGTTCATAAATCTTACAACCCATTCTTGACGGTATGTGAATGAATTCCATACCATGCTCCAGATGCGTTTAACGAAAAACGCCTTAGAGAAATTGTTGATGTCATCAACCATTTGAGCATAACTACTAGAATCAACTACTCCATGGGTAATTCCCAATTGTATTTTGCGGAAAAACTCCATCAGCTCTTTGTTGCTCATCTTGAGATGATCGACAATGATTTTTTTGTCCTTGAGAAGTTTGACATCATCTTCAGAACAGATCAGGCCGTTGAAAATTAAAGCAGCCCAAGTGAATTTGCTTCCTCCGCCATGGCTAGTGCTTGTGTTATGCTCTCTCTCATCACCCCCAAAACCCGAATGCTCTATGTGCTTTTTATGATTTTCCCAAGCAATTATATTACACCAGGTCGCTTTTGTTGTTTTTGTGATATGCAGTTGTTCAATTACAAGTTTCCCTTTCTCCTTTTGAAATTCAAAGTAAGAGTCCAGACCTTCATGAATGTAATATTCGGAATCCATGTGCATATCTGAAGTTCTAATAAAAATATTGGAAAGCTTCAATAGCATATAACCAAAACAATTCCGCACCAAACTGAGGCAAGAAAGAGCACCAAACCCAGTACTACCATTATCCCATGGTAGTTTTACTTTTATAGTAACTCCTGCAGTGAGGAGCCTCAGAGCACAGCGCTTCAGTTGCTGACGAGTCCGATTTGTATTGATATTAATGTCCATCTCGGAATGATCTTTCTCCAGCATAGCCACAGTTGTAGTACTCTTAAGTTTCCACCTGTTAACGTAAAAGTGGACAATATCAAGAATGTGAGGGGCTTCGGGACACGGTGAATCAAGAGGAGAGTATCCTAAGACAGAGAGAGTAAGATTGTTAATTATCTCTGCGTTGTTTATCCTTTTTATTCTATTCTCGTGCCTTAGTTTGTAACGAAGAGAAAAGTCAAGAGAATCATCATATGTACCCTCCAACTCCATCTCCTCATCTGGCTTGAACACATTTGGAAAAAGTGTTTGAGACAACTTATGAAGGACCAGAATGGGGATCTGGTTTTCAAATAACATTAGATCAGACAGAACATCCTCATCTTTTAGCACTTCAGCTGCGGGACCAGGTGGATATAAACGGCTTGGAAATTGAGAATCTAATAATCCCTTTGATATGAGAAGCTCTAATAGAAAACATCCATCCAATAACATGATTTTCGCGAGTTCATGTTGTTTTAATTCAATTTTTTCCACGTAGCTGGCACGAACTTCTTCATCTAATTCCCAAACGGCTGAGCTACATTTTTCCAAGATTTCATATCCAGTGTCAGCTGGTCCTCGATGAATAAAAGACAACATGCACTTTAGTTTGACATCTTCCATCACCAGCAGGTCTTCTCTTCCTATGAATCGTGGTCCGATGGAAACCACCCTTGGCATGTATGCATCCTCATTCCATTTTTTAATAACTACTGGAACCATGGAAATGCTACGTGATTGAATATAATCACAGTTGACAGATGTTAGCCATGGCGTTGGCGTAGGCGTAGCCATGGGATGTAACTTAGCGTTTTCTGTTAATAGTGGCTGAGCCGTGGGAATGGGATCCAACTCTTTATTTTATTGTTATTTTTGGTATATTAAAGAGTTGCTACTAGCTAGCTTAGAGTGAGTAGTCGAAATGATTATGGCCACCTTTTAAATAAGCAATAGCTGCGAAATTAAATTAATACTTTCATAATTTTTCAATTTATCAATAAAAGTATTGAGTGTTATTAATTGAAAAGGGCAATACAGTAGTAGACAAAAAATTGCTTATTACTCCATTTGTTTCCCGTTAACGGTCCTCTTTTATCGGATTTAGCATTTTTATTTAATTGTTCGTTTAGTATTTTAATGGTACGATTTGTCAATTATACCATTTGTCAATTATTTTATCTTTTTCAATAAAACTAATTAATGCTATATATTTGAAAAAATAAATTTTTTTTAAAAAATTTTTTTTGGTAGTGGATAACATATTCAATTTTTTTTTGTACATAATATATTAAATTTATTGGAAAGAGAAAGTGTGTGTAAAAAAATATGAATTTATTGATGAATTAAAATTAGGCTATAATAGGAAGATAAGGTGCAAAAAACCACTTTCTTAATTTTGTGTTACTATTCAAAATGGAGAGAGTACTATATTAGAGTTAATTCTTCGTGATAATAAAAGTGAATTGCAACGATATAACCCTAGATTACCAAATGGAAATAAGGAAGTGATTCGAAATAACTTAAGTGTCTTCCTTATCTTAAATTCTCAGTAACTTTTTCTATTATAATTACTTTTCCAAACAACTCTTGAAATCCCCCAATTTTATTGTTTTTCTTTATTCTTAAATTCTTGCTAATTACTTTATTGACTCAATCTTTGTAAAATCGAACTTTTAATATTAGGATCATGTTAACTTGTGCCCTAAGATCACATGATAAGGTACTTTTATATGAAAAATTTGCATTTAATAAATTAGGAAATTTAATGCATCAAAAATAAATACACACAAAATTCAAAAATATAATTTTTATATTTATCTTCTTATCATGTGCCTTAAGGACACAAGTTAACATTCTCCTTAATATTATTACTTGGCGACACCTTTAGAACACTTGCTAAATACGTCATCAAACACCATCATTATAAGGTGAACAAAGCTTACGCCAAGACATACCTAATGAGTACTAACATCACCGCTCCAGATTAAATTTCGAATCTAGATATCCAAAGTTTTAAGCAATTTCAACAGCCAAAAAAATATACGAAAAGAATAAAATTAACATGCCATGGATAGTAGATTAAACCAGTTGAATGAAAAATATAAACTCTCTCAAGACACACAACTATACAAAGCTCCAACAGATATACTCAAAAGATTAAAATTGTTGTGGTTTATAAAAATTAATATAACTTCTTTATTATAATATCTTTCTACGTTTTCTCTTTCAACTACTCAATGTGGAGTTGAATAAGCATACATTTGACACAGCGAGAATTGAAAATTATTATATAGAATGTATGTGTGATTTGAAAGTTACGTTCTTTTTTTTTTCTTATGAAATGCCGGTTTCAACAAAAACGGTTGTTGTGTGTTTAAATATTAACCATTGGCATGCATGGTGACTTGAAGACAAAAGTTGTGACATCCGCCAAGTGTTAAAAAATTAAGATTTTTATTAAACTACGGGGTATTTATCCAACTATAATGAGAATGACTGATATGCTTCTGAAATAAGAATTTGTTACCAGTTAATTGTATTGTATGTATCACATGTAAATTTATTTATATGACATGTTTTTATTAGTTGTTTAGAGATAGATAAGCTTGACCAAAAGTTATGATTTACTTTCCTTGCGGAAAATGCTAACTAATTAATTTCATACACTAGTTAAGAAACTAAATATGACAAAATGATGTTAGAATTTATGTAATTGATTTTTTAAAAATATAAATAATATTATTTTTAATACAAAAGTTACTTTTGTAATATTCTTAACCAGTGTTTCGGAATACTAGTTAGTAGTTAGCAAGACACTAGTTTTATTTAATTACAATATTATCGAGACTTTTAAAATTAATCATTGAATATGATTTTATTTTCTGTGTAATAAACTAATAATAATTTAAATTAAGTATAATTTCATCCAGACTTGAAACTAAGTCAACTTGGTTTATAAGAAATTCAAGTACTCTATTAGTGTTATTATTAAATTTGCCAACCGTGTTCATACGTACAATTTACACCAATATAAAATTGGTAAAATAGTAATGTGAGTTTAGTTCGGTTAATAGACTTTGCATTATATATGTATGAGGTTAGAATTTGAACTTTAGTTATTCCACTTATCTATGTTGATGGTGAAATTTTTAGCTACTAGACTACTTGATAAAAAAAAATGGCAAAATTGTTACCAAAAGAAGGGACTCTTATTGCAATACAAACACCACATGTGCCATATTTATAGACATAGCACAATACAAACATAATGGGCCAAAGTCACAAAGTTCAAACACAAAGCCCATTAGAATCTATTCTAACACATCCCTATATCCAACATATCCCTCCCTTAAACTGAATATTGCAACAATCAGACAACACTACAAAGCTTCAGTTTACTTAACAAAGTCTATACCTTTCTAATGCTACGGAATGAGTCGAGTTTGAGAGGTTTTGTCATCACATCAGCTAACTGATCTTGAGAGTTGCAATGCACCAATTCAATTATACCATCCTTAGTGAGATCTCTAAGGAAATGATATCTAACATCTATATGTTTGCATCTTCCATGCATGATAGGATTCTTTGACAGCTTTATTGATGAACTATTGTCACAGTAGATCAAAGTTGTGCCCTTTGGCTCAATTTTCAAATGCTCCAACACATTCCTAAGCCAAATACATTGACAGGCACATGAGGCAGGTGCAACAAACTCTGTCTCTGTAGTGGATAGAGTCACTATAGTCTGTTTCTTTGATGACCAAGAGATTACTCCACTTCCAAGTTTGAACACATAGCTTGAGGTGCTCTTTCTATCATCTCGATCACTAGCATAGTCAGAATCAGTCCATCCACTTAGCTTCATCTCTTCATTTGATGCTCTCTTATACATGATGCCAAGACTAATAGATCCTTTAAAGTATTTCATTATCCTTTAAAGTATTTCATTATCCTTTTTACTGCGGCAACATGAGTTTCAGTTGGCCTCTCCATACATCTTGCCACTAAATATTGGTGTTGTTTAGTGAACTCATGATCTGGACCGTAAGCTGCCAAAATAATGTCAACCCGATAAAATTAAAATGAAATTTTTTTTCATTTTTGGTACATTTTATTTAAGCCTCCTTTCACATGCTTAGTGAACTCATAATCTCATCGTTTTTTTTTTCTAGAAATATGACAATTTTATTCGAGCACAATGACAATGATTTTTTTTTTGTAATATTGTGACTTTTTGGAATGAAGATTAAATATTTGTTTAACATATATATTGGTTTTTGCTACGCATCATTTTAATAATGTTGTAATTTTAATTTGAAATATATTTAGAGAGATTACAAATATATTTAACTGTATAAAATACTACTTACACATGCATGACAAAGTTGTTTTGAAAGGTCTTTGAATATTTAGTCTAATGTATTTAGTTCTATTATAAAAAGTCTCTTTGATATAGAAAATTTATTCATTTAGAAAAATATACAATTAATTAACATATCCTCTTATTTTTATAAAGCTCAAAACAAGTATCTTCCATTTTTCATATAAAATAATAATAAAGAGATTGGACTATAATTAAGATAAAGGTCAAGAATTCAGAATTGAGAGATACTGAAAATGATAGATGTAGATAATATATTAAAATAATCCACTATTTTTTTCCACAAAAACTAAAAATATATTAAAATAAAAAAATTAGACTAATTAATTTGAAGAGATATAAATCAAACCGAGAATAAAAAAAAAAGATTAATAAAATAAATTTTTAATATAATACGTTATTTCGCTACACTTCTATTGATTTATATACACTATGAATGATAGTTTAAAATAGTAGCTTCCAATTATTTCTATTGCAATTCTATTGATTTCATATGCTATTAAGGTAGCTTTTAAGTCTTAAAACAATATTGATTAAACACATTTTTAAACTATACTTCAAGATTTAAGAATCAAAAAATATTTATTTATCAATGTGCATATTACATTTTAAAAAATTAAATATCATATTATTTTCTCTAATAAACAAATTATAAAATAAAAATTTAATCAAGTTCGTGCAACACACGGATTTAATATCTAGTTTATATGAACTTCTAACATTGCATGGGCTTAATACCTAGTTTATATGAACTTCTAACGACAGCTATGCTATTTACACACGTGCTCTTCTAATCCAATGAGACTTCTAGAAACGGTTATAACTGAAACTCTGAAAGGAGAGAGAAAATGATTCTAACTAGAAGTAGTTATGCTGTTGCTTCATTTGTAAGTAACTGTGAACACTTGCACTAGTCTTGCAGTAAATTGAATTGTCTCAAAGTAAGTTTATATTTTCAACAGGTATGCTTCATTTTCAATTTCATTACATTCCGTTCTTGAAGAGATTCAGAAAGACTCGTCAAATTTTGGTGAAGATTAATTTGTTAATAGTTTTTCAAGAACATCAACAACAAAAATTGGTGATGTTCATTACTTTTAGCAAAATTGGCATTCTATCTTCTACGACTACAAAGATCATATCATTCTTTTTAGCTAAATTGACATTCTAATTACTTCTATCATTAAAGATTTTGGATAGTTAAGCAATCAAAATTCTTTTTTCTTAGTCTAATTAAGAAATCAAAATTCAAATTTTTTTAAAAACTTAGATTGAAACTGTGTTTGAATATTATAAAGCAATTTTAGGACATGGTTGCGTCAGAAAGTTAACAATATAGCTATGTCTTAACAGTCGTCAGCTTCAGAACATTTTGCAATTTTATTGACTATATAACAAATAATACAAAAATAAAATAGCAAATTTATTCAAACAACAAAAATATAAAAGTCGATTACAATTGCAAACACACAAAAGTATGGTTTGTTACTTTGTTTCTCAATCGAAACAAAGAAAAGGATGTAGGAATTCCAAAGGAAATTGAAAATTAATTTTTTGGCAATTGATAGGCTATGATAGCATAAATAGTCTGCACAACAGTGCAAAGAGAAATCACCGCGGCAACAAAGTTATAATTATGGTTCAGAAATCTTACAACCCATTCTTGGCGGTATTTGAATGAATTCCACACCGTGCTCAAGGTACGTTTAATGAAAAACGCCTTAGAGAAATTGTTGATGTCATCAACCATTTGAATATAACCGATGGATTCAACTATTTCATGGTCAACTCCTAATCCTATTTCCCGGAATAGATCCATCAGTTCTTGGTTGCTCATCTTCACATGATCGACAACAATTTTCTTGTCCTTTAGAAATTGTACATCATCTACAGAACAGATCAGCCTGTTGAAAATCACAGCAGCGTGAGTCGAATTACAGTCATAAACGTTAGAGCATGTCCTATTTCTCTTGCCTTCAATCTTGTGATGATGTTCCAAAGCCATCAGATTCAACCATTTGGCTTTTGTTGTTTTTGTGATATGTAGCTGTTCAATTTCAAGTTTTCTATTTTCAAACGTAAAGTAAAAGTCCAAACCTTTGGCTAGGGAAATATATTCCACATGCTTAACCTTCACAACAAAGATATTCCAGAGCCAAAAAAGAATAGCACTTAAACTGTAGCAGACCAAACTGAAGCAAGAAAGAGCATTATCTATATCATCAGGTAGTTTTACTTTTATGGTAACTCCTGCGGTTAGGAGCCTTAGAGCACAGCGCTTCAGTTTAAGCTGTTCCGATTTATTAATATAAAACTTCACATCTGCCACATACATCCTCCTTTCCTTAACTGTCCTCTTGTTAACATAAAAGCAGACAAGATCAAGAATGTGGGAGGATTTGGGAAACGTGAACGGAACAGGATAGTCGTATCCTAAGAGATGGAGGATAAGATCGTTAATTTCCTTATCTCTATTCATTCTGTTACTCGACTTCCTCGTCCCATCTGGCCCGAACACTTCTGGAAAAAGTGTTTGAGCCAACTCATAAATTACTAATAGGGGGATTTGGTTCTCCAGTAACATTAGATCGGACAGAACATCATCGTTGGTTATCAATTCAGCTTCAGGACCAGGTGGAAATAAATGGCTCGGAAGGATAGAGTCAAATCCCGATAACATGAGAAGCTCTACCAGAAAACAACCATCCACTAGCATAATTTTTGCAAGTTCGAGATCTGAGAGCTTTCCTAATTCAACCATGTCTTGCGAGTAGCTTTCACGAACTTGTTTAACTATTTTGCAAATGGCTTCCCCGCATTTCTCCAAGCTTTCACTTGCTCGAGGGTATCCAACCTTTTTTACGGTGTACCTTGCACGATAAAGAAGAGACATCATGCACTTTAATTTCACCTCTTCCATCGGCAGCAGGTCTTCTCTTCCTACGAATCGTGGTCCGATGGACACAACCCTTGGCATGTATGCATCCAAGTTACGTTTTTTAAGACCCTCTGGAACCAAGTTAATGCCACATGATTGAGATTTTTTATCATAATCATAGTCGAAAGAACTTAGCGATTGATGGAAAGATTCTAACCACTCACTTTTCTTTGTTTGAATGTCCATTAGCGTGTAATTCAGCTTTTCTCCGTTTTGGTATATCAAAGTAAGAGTTGTTAGTTTGTTAGGGAATACAAATGATTAAGGCTGCTTATAAATGAAAATTTTATGGAGAATTATTTGGTGATACCTTGAATTTTTTTTTTTTTTTCTTTTTTACCGTAGATACATTGAATTTTTTAAGTGCTATTAAATGGTTGAATATTTATCTTCTAATAAGGGGGAGATTGTTGGAACAAATTAAAATTGGTCTGTGAACAATTCCTCTTGAATTTTGATGATAATAAAGTGTTAAAAATACAAATTGGATATACTAATATATGTTCAAGTGTGCAGGACCATAGACTAATCGATTATATTTCACCAATCCAATCACATGTATCATTCGAATTAGTTATACATATTTTAGCTATTAATCAATTTTATCATGTATCACTCACATACGTGTCTGTGTCCAAAGCACGACGAGAATCTCATTATACCTATTAACATTCGATGTCTCGAGCGATCAATCAATATAACGGCTATACTATATTGCCTAAACTTCGATGTCTCGGAAAATTTACCCAACATAATAGCATTAAGATTTGATATTTTGAGTGAATATTAAATCTAAATCTATGTTTAAAGTTTAGAGTTTAATAGATGATTAATTTTTCTAGATCTTGGATTCAAAAAGCATTTGTCTATACCGTTTCAAAAGCTAGAATTAAAACATGAAATTCAAGAACAAAATCAAAATTGATGAATAGTCAAAAACCATATATAACACCAAGATCAAAAGAAATACATACTCATAGGTTGATTACACCTAATCCCAACAATGAGAGATTAGCTACTCATTTTCATGATAGCTTTGCAAAAGATAAAGAAGAAAAGAGATGAACAAACATATCAATGATGATTTCTCAACTATTGTAGTGTATCCACCGTTAAATCCGCTTGAATCTGGCTCCTGGATGTCTCCTCTGCGTTTCTGGTCTTGAAAGAATGAATGGAATATGAAAAAATGAAGTTTGGGTGCCTTTTATAAGTGACAGAAAAGTGAATTCTCGCTTAGCAACGGAGATTTCTTCATCTTGAAGCACTTTTTAGCCGCCACAGCTCGCTTAGTGACGACCTCGTTTTCTCTCGCTACAAGTTATAATAATTCTCTGACTTCTCTCGCTTTCTCTCGCTACAAGCTACAGCGACAGGACATCATCTGTTATTCTGCACTTTTCTGACTTAAAATCTTTATCTTTTCATTCCAAAATCCATTAAATCCAAATTTACCTACAAAAAGTGTTGGAATTAGATAAAGATAACATGAAAGACTAATTTGCTAATAAAACTAATATTTACAATTAGTTGGGTTTTTTTTATATGAAGTTACTTTTAAAACAAGTCAATAAGTCCCTAAATTATATATGTAATTTTACTACTTTTTGGCACTTATCAGATACATCGTGCCACGATGGGATGAAAATTAAATTGAAAAAAATTTGAACAGAAAAATTAATTTGAAAAAAAAAATCTTATCTACATTGGGGATACATCGTTCCATGATGGCAAATCTTGAAGAATCGTGCCATGATGGTTAGGGTTCAAAAGATTCTAAGTTAGGGTTAAAGGAATTAATTTGGTTGTAAAGTTTGTAGCAATTACAAAAATTAATCGTAAATTTTCAGATTAAGAAGTTGTGTTTGGTCCTTTTAATTGAATAAACAATTGACCGAGGCATATATTTTATGTGAAAAAGAGAACATATAGTCCAAGACAAAAATTATAATTCAAATTATATACAAATATTTAATCACATTGGTCTGTAATTTTAACTTATACTCAACATTTTTCTTCCAAAACAATAAAAATGACCATAGTTGTTGTACATAAAAACACTAAAGAATGACCTTAAATTAGCAAAAAATGACCTTAATGAACTTGGTATATGAAACAAATTAGCAAATCAAACAACTTGGGATATGTAGTTGGTAAATGTTAGGAGTCCCACATTGAGTATATCAAAGTGCTCAATGTGGTATTTAAGTCATGAGGCTCTCCCACCTATTGGACTAGTCTTTTGGGTTGGGCTCTCCTCATGTGCTTAAATCCTAACAATTGGTGCTTTCATTGAGAGGGTGTTTTGGGTTGGGCTCTCCTCATGTGCTTGACTGCAGAATTGGGTGTTTTGAACACAAAGCTGGACAACCAACAACAACTACCCTCCCTTTTCCCACTAGCCAAAATGTTACTATTTTTCCCAAATTGTTAGGATTTAAGCACATGAGGAGAGCCCAACCCAAAAGACTAGTCCAATAGGTGGGAGAGTCTCATGACTTAAATACCACATTGAGCACTTTGATATACTCAATGTGGGACTCCTAACATTGCCACGCCCTTTAAGAGCCGACGTCCACGGCGGCTTTCACTCTATCGGCACTGACCCGATGGTAGCCCTTGCCTTTTTAGCGGCTTCACTCACCTATCAGTATTCGGTGGAGCACCTTAATCCAGCCTATAGGTAGCCCTTTCCGTGGCCCAACTCTCAATGAAAGCACCAATTGTTAGGATTTAAGCACATGAGGAGAGCCCAACCCAAAAGACTAGTCCAATAGGTGGGAGAGCCTCATGACTTAAATACCACATTGAGCACTTTGATATACTCAATGTGGGACTCCTAACAGTAAACTTCACTTTTATAACTTATGATTAATTTAAATTTTGTTTCATCATAAATATATCCATATTCGGAACCAACCAATCCTTTGTTTATTAGTACGAAGCTGTGAGGCATTTTCTTCAAATTCTTGATTATAAAAGGGGTTTATTTTCATCTAAAGTGAACCATAATCATTTCCTCCTTTCTATAGAAAGCCAAATTAATTAAACCATATTTCCTCTTTCAAGGCCTTAAATAAATACACAATTACAAGCCATGGAAAAACAAAAAAACACAAAATGACTTGTCCATATGTATGAAAACATTGCTACATTCTGTGGACGATATTGATAATAATATTCAATCAGGTAGCATTTCCATTGTTGCAGAAGAACATCAAAATGAATCAAACAAAGAAGCTTACATTCCAAGTGTGGTATCGATGGGTCCACGATACACCAAATATAAAGAAGAGCTACTGCACATGGATGAGATAAAATTACGTTGTATGTTATCTCTCTTTCATTGAGCAACGAAAGATGGCAATATTGACGAAATCATAGAGAAATGCAACGAAGTCATTTGGAATTTAAATGATAAGATTCGAGCTAGTTATGTGCTTGACATCGAACTTGAAATATACGAACTTGCAAAAATTATGTTAGTGGATGGTTGTTTTCTATTAGAGCTTCTCATTACAAAAGGGTTCGAACTCGATCCTGAACTACCAAGTCACTTAAATATCACTAGTACTAATATTCATTCTCCCTTCACGCTTCAAGTTCTAAGAAACGACGATGTCTTGTCTGACCTAACCTTGTTTGAGAATCAAATCCCAATGTTCATTGTCCATGTCCTTTCTAAAACACTTTTCCCCTATTTTTCCGAACAAGATTCGAAAGTTACAGAGACCATATTTAATAACCTTGCCCTGTCTATTTTAGGCTACTCTCAGCTTTCTCAAGACAATAGCCTCGAAATTAAACTCCATCACCTTCTCGATGTTGTTCACTCTTCCGTTAACAATAGCAGCACCACCACCACCATCACCACCACCAACAACAACAACAATAACCCCGAACATGTAGTAAACTTGAAATCGATGACGAAGCTAAAACTGAAACGTTGTGCTACTAGGCTGGAAGCTGCAGGGGTAAGTATCCAACGGCTGGAAGCTGCAGGGGTAAGTATCCAACTAGCTCAAAATAAAGGGGTGAGAGGTTTGGACTTTGAATTTCAGTTCAATGAGGGGAAACTTGAAATTGCAGCTTTGATTATCACAAAAACAACGAAAGCAAAGTGGCGCAACATAATTGCATGGGAACATCATAAAATGGACTGGAAAAAGTCATATTCCAAGGGTACTAATGAGAGTGAATTTTATAATACTTCTGGAAAATTCACTTCCTCTGCGTTGATTTTCAATGACTTAATATGCTGCACAGATGATGTGAAACTTCTCAAAGACAAGAATATCATCGTGGATCATACAAAAATGAGTAATAAGGAGTTGGAGGAGTTTATCCGCACAATGTCGTTTGGAGTTGACCATGGAATAGTTGGTTCTGGTTATGTTGAAATGGTTGATGGTTTGAACAACTACGCTACGGTGATTCCCTTTATCCGATTCTGGAAAAAATTGGGCCATTATTTCACATACTGTGTGGAATGGTTATTCAAATTTATGAAGAAAAAGTACCACTTCGTAGCCACGGTGCTTTCTCTTTTAACCGTTGTGCAGACTATATATACTATCATAGCCTATCACTTGCCCAAATAATTTTTATTTGGCCTTCGAATTCCTACGTCGTTTTATTTGTTTCCAATGAGAAACAAACCATGCTTTGTGTGTTTGCAATTGTATTCGACTTTGAATTTTATTTTATTTTTGAATAAATTTGCTTTCTAAATTTGATATGTTGAATATGAGATTGTATTTGTTGACAACAGGTGTAAGTCTTTTAACTTTCAAAAAATCTTGATCAATCAAATAATATCTCTATTATTGTGACAATCTATTTCCTAATGATCATTAAAAGAACTATTGATAAGGTCACTATAACATAATCAGTTGAAGATATCATCGAGTTGCAATCTTATGGATCAATTTTGAACACACTATTGTTCTTGATTGCACACTCAAAATTGATCAATCTTGATCCAAGAAATCTGAAGAAAAGAATATTATAGAAACAATCAGAAAGTATTTGTGAAAAACTTATTAAGAGGTTCATATGAGAGGCTTGTTTATTGAATGATCAATGTCTTGACAAACTCTTATAAATGGATGGTTGAGATCTAAAACTGCATGTAACTTTGTGATTTATTAACCGCAAAGCATCCTGGTCCGAATTGTACCAGGTATGAAATTAATGGAGCTGGTTGATAATGTACAGCATCCAAAACGTGGTGGTAGCAATAGCATATTTGGTCCATCAGTCCATGTAAAGAATGGCACCCGGAACTTTAATTTTCTTGAAAAATGTTTGACTAATGATGTGTGATGGTGATGATGCGTGTGTTTGGTTAGGAATTAGGATCTTATAGCAAAGTGTGTTTTCAATCTCTAATTCTTATAACCTGCATAATAATTTGAGCATGGATAATATGGAATGCTGGTCTGAGTTTTGGATTGTAGCGTGTCATAGCTTATGGCAATGGTGGAACAAAGAAGTTTATGTGGAAGAGTTTGAGAGGCCTCGATTTCCTTGGATCAATGGGGTTCAATTCAGCAACAGTATAAGCATGCTGCAATATCTAATGTTCTGGTTCGATAGGTTCCACCTATTGTGGGGTGGGTTAAACTAAATACCAATGGTGCTTGACTGCTTGTAAGAGTAGGAATCATATTAGGTATGGTGATCTTATTAGAGGATCAGGTGTGGCGAGTGGTTTCTCAAAGTATTTGGAAAGTTGTAGTGTTTTATGTTGTGGAGAGTGCTGGAATGTTTCAAGCTAGCAACAAAACGTGTTTATAATTTGTGGAATTGCATATTGACTTAAACTACTGGTGAGTAATTTAAACTCAAGGTAGGAGGTTAATCTGTCGCTAAATAGATACGCTATTTCCTTCTTTGTTCCTTCTAATATATATATTTTTTTATTTTGTTATCCACTCTTTCTTTAAACGTAAAAAAAAAAAGCAAAAATAAATATATAATAAAAAACTCTTGCATGTGTATCGCGTACGTATCGAACCAAAATCAAGCTATATCGGGTATTACTTTTTTATTTAAAAATAATCATTTAATCGGTACTTTTTCGATACACGTATCGGGATGTATCGAAAGAGTATCGATATCGAGTACGTATCGAACACGATTTGTCGCCAATTTTTGAGTATCGGGGCTACACAGTTTGTAACAGCCCGAGCCTTCGGTGATCCCGGCACTGCTACCTCACGATTTTCCCCACCACCCTCTCTAAGGTTCAAGTATATGTTCAATTCTTTCTCACTACCACTTGAACTACTAGCTCAATTAATAATGTTGCCATCAAATGTTGATGAGATTGGGTCCTGGACGACATCCTAGGAACCCAGTCCTGTTTCTCTACTACCATCTCCTCGTAGAATGCTTATCAAGACGTAGTTCCGTCTAGTAGTTAAGGTGATCAACCTGTTTCTTGTGAGGATAGGCTCTACATCCATTATGAACACTATTGTGACGTGCATATGGTTCGAGTTTGTGTTTTAGGTTTTGAAGGTCTGGTTTCATCTCACTCCATTTAATGCATCATGAGTTTAATGGGAGGTGTAAGTGATGTAGTTCCAAAAGAAGTATTTTTGTATATATCATATCCATAGGGACTAGTGAGATATCAATGTCGTTCAACAATTAGTATGATTTTAAGTGAAGATTTTTCAAAGTGATTTGTTACGAAAACTTTCGGAAATATAATAACTATAAGATGATTAAGATAACAGAGAAATTGAATTGTTGGGATTAGACTTACTAACTTATTCGCATGTATTCTCCTAATCAATTATGCAAATTTTAGTCATCTATCAATATTATCATGTATCGCTCATCATATGTTTTCGTGTCCAGATAACTGATGATAGGAAACCATATTATGTAATTTTATTAATTTTAATAAGTTGCAAGACCAAAAGCAAGCAAAATACTCAAGAAAATCAAATGGACCAAAGCTACACACCATTTGAACAAAAGTGGAAGAAAAAAATACAAAAAAGGCGAAAAATAAAGATTTTCAGTAGAAGTCGTCGTACCACGATGAGGTGCATCGTACCACGATGCCAGGAGATAAATTTGAAGCAAATCTACGAGATTTTGGAAAAAGATCAGTACACATCGTACCACGATGGATTCCTTTGAGTCATTGTGGCATGATGCATCCTATTGTGCCACGATGGTGCGTGAGATCGAAGCCCACTTCGCCTATAAATAGAGTCTTTCTCCACCATATTTTACACATCATTCAAAATGCAACAAGCAGCTCAATAAGGTACATTCCAGAGAAGAGGAGGGCAAGGAGCTCTCAAGGGAAGGTGACCTCCCACCATAAGGGGTACCTTCACTACCAAGGGATTAAGGTTCTTTTGTGTAATTTTCTAAACTTTTCTGTAATAATGATTACACTTATGAGTAGCTAAATTTCTAGGTTAAGTCAATTAGTTGAACTCCCATAGGGTGACTTGAGACATGTAATTGGTCTGGGCAAGTTTATGTTATTTGCAATTCAGTTTATTATCTCTAATTATCTATTATGCTAATTTACTTTCATATATGAATGTCCACATTTATGAATAATCCTTAGGATTAGGGAAGTTGTAACAGAACCCTAATCTAGAGCTGAGATAATTACTCTAACAAGAGCAAAATAATCCTTAGGAATGTGCACATTTATGAATAATTTATTTATTTCAAACCTCAAAAGCGAATGAAAATTTATTTATTTATTTAATTCCTAAACAACACTAATTACTTTGGCATGATCCTTGTGGATACGAACTCATTTAATTGAGAATTTATTACTCGACCACTGATTGTTTCACTTGTCAGGCTGTAGTCAATAACAACGAAATATCTATTGTACCTATTAACAACCGATGTCTCGGATGATCGATCAATACAATAACATTAAGATTCGATACTATGAGTGAATATTAAACCTAAATCTATGTCTGGAATTTGGAGTTTAATAGATATTATCTTAGTTCTTAGATTCAAAAGGTATATGTCTATAACAATTCAAACTCTAAGATAAAATTTTTGAAATCAAAGATAATAACAACATTGATGGATAAGCTAACATCATATATAACACCATGATCAAAAGGAATACATACTCATAAATTCAATTACATCTAATCCCAACAAAAGAGAAATTAGTTACCTATAATCATGGTAACCTTACAAAGATGAGAGGAAGAGAAGTGAATGAACATCAACAATTGATTCCTCGACTATTGTGAGAATCCACCTTCAATTTCCCTCAAATGTTTCTCTCTGTTTCAGACTAAAAATATGGTAAGTGTTCTGTTTTTTGCAACTAATGGCTATTTATACATTATCTAAAAAAACACGCTCGCTTAGCGAGAGGTAGCGAGCTTCCCTTCTTCAGCCTATCGCTATAGCTCGTTGATGCTTGCTTGAGAGGCCTAGAGCCACTGACTTGCCTTGTTTATGCTTGCTTTGAGGCTGGCTTGGAGCTTCCTCGCTGAGCTGGCTTGAAGGCTTTGTACCTACTGGCTTGGTGTCGCTTTCTCTCGCTTAGCAAGCAAGTACAAACTTCCCTTCTTGCTTCCTTTGGTCAGAATTCCTCTCTTGGTTCATAAACCTACAGAAACTGGTTGGGATTAAGCCTAATATGTACAAATTGCCTAAAACAAGCATTTATATTATATTGGGGACTATTATCTGCATAACTTTCAAAACAAGTTAATAAGTGCCTTAAATATATGTGAAATTCTACTACTTTTTTTGGCACTTATCAGTTAGATAAAACTATAATGGGCTTAAGATATTGGGCTTTCATATTTCTAAGTTAGTGTTGTTATCAATATATTCGCTTGTAACTATATAGTTTAGTGAGTAATGTTAAGCTATTGTAATATTTTTGTTCCTATGTAGGACTATGAAGGTGTGTATTTGGATGATCTCTTTGAGTGTAGGCTAATAGCTATTTGTATCTGAGATTTTTCATCCCTTAGAATTTGTTCCTAGGATTTGTTCTTGAGATTTGTAGCTATTTGTATCTCTTTAAGTGTAGCTAATAGCTATTTGTTCCTGAGATTTGTAGCATATGTGATATGTACAGTACTAATAACATATGTACAGTACCAATAACATATGTAGAGAATGTATTCTCTATACTTTTTGCTCATATATAAACTTGTAGTACCGGAGGTTCAGCCCTACAGTGGGCTTTAAATGTTCCTGTGTAGAATTATGGGGGTATGTATTTGGATGATTTCTTTGAGTTTAGGCTATTAGAGAGATCTTTTGTATTTCATCCCTTAAAATTAACTAGAGGATTAGTATTTATAGGCTAAGGGGAGTTAGGTGAAGTTGGGTATTTTTCCCCATGATCTCTCTCATGTCTCAGTTAGTGGGAGGGGAAATGCGTTCTCCATGATGCGATAATATTGGCCCATGTTCTTCAGAACGTGGAGGGTGAGCTTGCCAAGCAAGAGATGGGTTTAACTCAGTTATATTGGGCTTGTTGTCGTTTTGGGCAATTAATCTCGAGTTGTAGTTATTGGGCCTAGGTGAAATTGGCCCTATATTCTCTCGCCCGGTACAATTATGAAACCCTAATCTTCTTTTGTTCCTTTGTACTTCTCTCTTCTCTTTGATTGATTGTAATGTTAACACGATGCACGTATTGAAAAGGCCTCTGAATTTCTTCACGAGATTGTTCACTATTGATGCATTATCACTCTTCGAAATTATCGATTTGCGACAAATCTCCATGACGAAACGAACCCTAAGATGTGTTGTAGTTCCTTCTACGATGCGAATTCGAGATATATCTCTTTCTCCAACATGCAACAGCGATGATTTATCCATTCAAATCCCTAATCACACATTTGAAACCCCAATTGAAGTTGAAATTTGTTTTGGCGTCGACGTTAACTTTGTAAATGTTGATGCATGGGAGGCGGTTTTAAGGTTGAGATCGAGGAAGCTATCATGGTTGCATTATGGCTATTTTTATTTTGCGACGAAACTGGAGATTTACCATCCTCTAAGATTTTCAATTCTCTTTGATACTCCTCAAGGTAATAAATTGCATTTCAATTGCTGAATTGAGATTTGTTTATCTTCAAAGATCTTTTGATTTCTTATCCACTAAATAGAATTGAAAATTGTAGCTATAATATTTAGAACTTCTATGAGAGCATGTAAAATTAAATTAAAAAAGCCAAGTGATAAATTGTCATCAATATTGTCAAATTGGATTCCTAGTGCGGATCCAAACCAAATCTTCTTTAAATAGCCAATCACACTCTTTGAAGGTGTGATTCAGTGTTTCATAGTTAGTGGTGTATCTTGGCAATTAATAGAACATTTAATGTTTTTTTTCCTCAAGTTAGCTCTAACTTGAATAACATTGTGGAGAATTTTTTGGAGAAGGTGGATTTGCTTAGGCGGGACATTAATGTTCCAAATCTTCTTCCAAATGATGCTTAGAACTTAGAAGGGTTAGTAGTAGTAGTACTATTAGGCTTTATTTGCGAGTTTGGAGGGGAATGGAAGGGAAGGAAAGGCTAAAAAGGAATAAACAAGTGAAAGAAGTAGAGAAGTTTGGGAGGGAAGGAGTTTGGAGGGTTATTTTTTCTTCATAACACAAAAACCCCCCAATTTGGGGGAACTCAAAAATTGTATTGGATGGGGGTTTGGAGGGGGTTTGAAGGGTTTATATGAATTCTTCAAATTTAATTAATGTTGTTATAATATTCTTAAATTCATAATATATTAATCATAAGTATTTATTTGTCATTCTCTATAAAAAATACTTTTTCAAAAAATGTAAAAGATTTCTCTAATTTTCTCTCTATTTCCCTCCCTCCAAAGTCTTCCCCTCCCCTCCCCTCCAAACTCGCAAACAAAGCCTAAGAAAAAGTTATATTTGGCCTTTAGAGGATTCAGCTATAAAGGCTAAACACATTACACATTTGGTCAGTTATATTTATTTTAGATTTTTATTTTGTCCTTATGTTTAAAAGTTTCAATTTGACACTTTATATTTTCACTGTCTGCATAAGTTGGTTATTTTCGTCAGTTTTGTCATTAATACCGTTTCAATTGGACATGTGTCGAAGTGTCCACGTGTCTCTCCACATATACAAACTGCCTGCCTCGTATGACAAAACTGTCAAAAAGGACCAAATTGAAACTTAAAATAAACGTAAGGAATTAAATAGAAACTTTTTAAACGTAAGAGACCAAATTTAAACCTAAAATAAACATAAGGGACAAAATGTGTAGTTTAGCCTATTTTAATTCTTCAATAACATGATAACCTAAATTTATTGAGTAGTAGCTAGTTTTATCTAGAACCCAGGTGAAAGTATCAGTTGTAGGCTATGAATCACAGACTCTGACACGGATACCGCGACACGACACGGACACTCCAACACCGTTAATGTAAAAAATATACGACACCGACACATATTTATAAAAAATATAAGTTTAGAATTAAAAATACATACATATGCATCTAATTTGAACAAATTTTTCAATAAAAAAAGTTTTAAAAGAATATATGATAATACATTTGACATTTACTCATCCAACTACTATCGAAATACTAAAAATAATGTAATCAAAATGTAATATCTTTAATCTATCATTGATCAATATTATTATTTCGACACATCTTTAATCGTTGTATATATGTCTGAGAAAAGTATAAGCAAATAAAATAAAATAAAATTTGGACACTTACCCCGACATGTTTGTACGAGTGTCTTATAGGTGTCAGACACCGATTTAAGAAGTGTCGAAATAAAGGAAAGATTATTTTTTTGGACACCTCTCCGACACGTTTGTAGGAGTGTCGTACGTGTGTCATACGAATATCGGATACCGTGACACGTCTAATCATAAAGGTATCGGTGCTTCATAGGTTGTAGGTGTGATTAGGATCGGTGAATTTGAGATTTAATCTTGTTCATAAGGAAGAAAAGTGCATTTGTAATCCTCAAATATCAATTTTTCTTTGACTGTTGTTGAATAAGATAAGATTACTAATTGTTGTTAGACTAGGATTATTATTAGGATTCTCAAACAAAATTTTGAAACTATTTTGACCAAGAAACCATGCATCTTGACTAAAAAACTTGTACAAAACTATGTTTTAGACTAAGCCATTTTTATTGTCAAGGTGTGAATAAAAAGAAAAAACATATTTACAATTTCACCAATTATGCATGAGTTAACAAATCACTTGTAGCAGGTAAAATCGTTCTACCTCCATAGGGAAGCACGTAAACCCCTAACATCATCGCTCAAACATGTTTTATTAGTTTAAGAAATTTAGGGGGTGTTTGTTCAAGTTCTCGTAAATTAATCCTATGAATATTTTATTTTTCGAAATACAATTTACAAATAATATTCCCACTTTTTATTCTCATGATAAAGGGTGCAAATCTTACATTTTCATGGGAATAAGAGATAACTACCCATAACTCCATAACTCCTCCATTATTTTTAACTCATTTATTTTTAATATTTTAATTGAATTTATTTAAAAAATATTCCAAAAAAAGTTATTTACCAAACATATTGATTCGAATAATATTCCTGGTAATAATGTTCCTGGTATCATTTTTTTAGGATTATAATTTTAATCTTCAAAACAAACAACATCTCTAATTTAATTCACATTTAAAAGAACGTGACAGTGACTCTCAGTTGAATATGTAGACAAAATCTCTTCTGATTACTCATGAACAATTTGCGTATGTCAGTTGTAGATACTTTTTGTTGAGGTTTGATTGTCGTATGATATAAGTTTCTCACTAGTTGATTGAAATATATTTACAAAAAACAAAAGAAAAATATTAAAAGTTTATTAAGATTTTATAAAAACGTAACATATTATGAGTAAAAACTTGAACTAAAAGTCTCATTTTATAATATCAAAATATTGAGTCGGTGAATTACATTTCACAGGCACGTGTATTTCCAAATTTCAATTCACGCAAAAGTAAATCTCTCCCATAACATAACGAAATGAAACTCATTGTGATATTCACACAACTTCAAACTTACACATTACTATTTTTAATTTAAATCAACCAAAATTTCAAAATAGATAATAATCTTTTCAAAAGAACATATTTGAATCATCTCTATCTCTTAATCTCACTCTTTCTCATGATTATTCTTTTATTCAAGAGAAAGATTGAAATTAAGGAAAAAAATAAAAAGAAAAGAGGATGAATGGGAGAATCCAACTTTTGAAATACTAGAAGACAAACAGTAGATTCTTTAGGCGATGTGTCCAAAAGTTTCACCACCATGTAACCTTAACATATCTCCCCAATTAACACTTTCGGGGCACAAAAGTAATCTCACACCATAATCATCCACGTTGGCTGTTGAACCCAAACCCACATTTTCACCCTATAAATACCAAACCCTGTAGTAGCATTTTCAAAAGGCACAGACTAAGAGAGAGAAAATTTCCCGAGAAACTGCAAGAAAGAGAGAGAGAAAATAAGAGCTACGAGAAGAGACTTCAATCAATACAGAGTGACTGTGTCAGTAGCATCAATGGCGAAAACTTGAAAAGCAACAAAAAAACGACACTGCAAAATCTAAACAATTGAACAGTTTCAAAAGAAAAAATTCATCACCGCGTTTTTTTTCCCCTTTTTTGTTACGTCATTTTCTTCTCCGACGACACTATGAATCGTTTAGGGTTCAAAGCTGAAGTGTTTGAAGGCGATGTTCGTTTAGGCGAACTTGATTATTTTCCTGTAACCGCTTTTCAGAACTTCCGATTTCCGAACAACGAAATTCGCATCCACCATAGAACCTACCGAAGTGAACGTTGTCCTCCTCTTTCGATTCTTCAATCGATTTCTGCTTTCAATGTTCGATGTAAACTCGATTCATCACTTTCTGTTGAACAACCGCATTTAATCAACCTCCACGCTTCGTGTTTTCATGAAATGAAGGTGAAGAATGATGATAACGAACTGAAAATCTTAATTTCGAATTTGATTATTGATTATTGGTTATTGTTGTTATGAATTTTGCTTGAATTGTTCTGATTTTGAAAATTTGATTTGAAATTGTGCGTTTTAGACTGCTGTTGCGGTGGTTGGAGATGAGGAGCTTCATCTGGTGGCGATGCCGAGTAAGAGGAAGAAGTTTCCGTGCTTTTGGTGTTATGCTGTTCCGGTGAGACTTTATGATGCGTGTATGGGGATGTTGAATTTGAGGTGTCTTTCGATTGTGTTTGATTTGGATGAGACTTTGATTGTTGCGAACACGATGAGGTCGTTTGAGGATAGGATTGAGGCGTTAAGGTGTTGGCTTTCGAGGGAGAGTGATCCGTTGAGGGTGCAAGGTATGTCTGGTGAGCTGAAGCGTTATTTGGAGGATAGGTTGTTGTTGAAGCAGTTTACTGAGACGGATTCTGTGATTGATAGCAATGGGAAGTTGTATCAGGTTCAGATGGAGGAAGTTCCGTCTTTGTCTGAACAGAAAGTTCTTCGTCCTGTTGTTAGGTTGCAAGATAGGAATATTGTTCTTACTCGAATCAATCCTGAGGTTTATATTTCTAATCTCTTAATTGAATATTATATTTGTCTATTTATGTGTGTGTGTGAGTTTTGTTTAATATGCTTTGTGGTTAATGTTTTTTGATTTATGGATGGAGTGTGATTGATGGTAACTTGAGAGTGCTTGTTAATGATTTAAGATCGGGATTCAATAAATTGACTAAAGTTTGCTGCAATTCATCTGATAGATGGTTAGGACTTGGGAATTAATAGTGTTTTGTGAAGAACGTTGACACTGGACACGACATTGACACTGACATATTAATTTTAGAAAATGAAACTAATTTATTGTAACTACATGCCGCGATGTTGTATTGCTTTTAGACACTTCAATATGAAGTAAGTTTTGGCACCACATATATAATGCCTAATGACAAGGAATGAAAGTAGAACTAGGTACATGAGTGGATTTATTCGATCTGAAGTGGAGTAGTACATAGATAATGCTTAATGATAAGAATGAAAGTAGAACTAGGTACATGAATGGAGTTAATATATAATGAATCTTTCGCAAAGAACCCCTTTCTTTCATGTCAATTCATATTTATAGTTGCTTTTATCTAGCCCAAATGGCAAGATTTCAGAAGTGAGACTGAGTTCCCTTACCCTCAAACAAAAGAAATAACTGTTCTTTTTTTTATGCCCCTCTTGCACTTGTTTTCGGGTCGAAAGGGGCAATTTTTAATGTATAGAATCTGTATCAGTATAGGGTCAAATGTGTCTCCACTTTCCCAAATAAACATCTTTGACCTTTGTGTGTCTTGCACAATTCCTTGAGGTGCACGGGTTTTCAGCTACTTTGTTTTTTACTTATTCATTCCTGCTTTTACTCAGATATTAGGGTTTACTTTTCAAAGCATTGGATCATAAGACAAGTATTTTATGCTGTTACCAATGCAAAAGTGAAACTTAAGAATAACTTGTTTTTCTGGCATCTTGTATTTAGGACGATTGATCATTTAAGGGTTTTGGGGTTTTATATGTTGTTTCAATTTTGATTTTTGTTTGTTTACTATTGTAATTTTTTTCCTGTACGGCTTTTTGGCCTGTAGCAGTTTCATATCTGCTCAAAGTATATGTTATAAATGCCATTTTGAATGATAAGGGCTAGTTTGTCAGTATATGTTAGTGTTATGTTTTGGGTGGGGATCTGAGGCATCAAGTCTTAAATGAATTTATATGCTAACAATTTACTTGGGTGCCCATTTTTCAAATCTAATTCATTTTGTTTCGTTTTCCTGTAATTTAGCATATTTCTTCCTCCCCCTCTTGAGAGTTAATTGATTTAAATGTAAAACCGACAATTTTTCTATGAATTTGTTTATATGCCTTGTAATTGCATTTAATTGGTGTTGCTGTGTTTGGTATCATTTTGGTATGCCTATGATTGATTCTCAATTATTATTTCTTCACATAGATTCGTGATACTAGTGTACTAGTGAGGTTACGACCTGCTTGGGAGGATTTAAGATGCTATTTAACTGCAAAAGGACGAAAACGGTTTGAAGTGTATGTTTGTACTATGGCTGAAAGGGATTATGCTTTGGAAATGTGGAGGCTTCTTGACCCAGGGGCACATCTTATAGGTTCAAAGCAAGTATTTGATCGGGTTATTTGTGTTAAATCAGGTACGACTCATATTGTGTCTTTAGTGTTTGTACCTTCCTCGATGCTTTTTAGATGATTTGGAGTTGAGCTTGTATTGAAATCTTATCAACATTTTAAATACAATTTTTTTTATTGGGTTTTGTTGATTTTTGTAGCAAATATAAGTTGTTCAAGTTTGTTATTCTAGGCTTCTAGCTACCATTTTTTTTATGTAGTGTTGTTATTCTTATAATGGTTAATTTATTTTGTTCGTTGTTGCTTGTGTCCCTATGGAGTAATTTGCAGGTTCCAGAAAATCTTTACTAAATGTTTTTCACGATGGTATGTGCCATCCAAAAATGGCAATGGTGATTGATGACCGTTCAAAGGTTTGGGAGGACAAGGACCAGCCCAGGGTTCATGTTGTCCCTGCATTTACTCCTTACTATGCTCCTCAAGCAGAGGTACTGGCTTACGTATATTATTATCAAAAAAATATATTATCCTCTAACATTCTTGATTGAGCATTCAGTATTTTTATTTTTTTCCCATTAGACAGCCAATGCCGTCCCAGTTCTATGTGTAGCGAGAAATGTTGCATGCAATGTCAGAGGTTGTTTTTTCAAGTAAGTTATATCATCAAAAGTATTTTATTAGCTCATATATCCTTCACTCTATGCCTTTAATTTATTGTCCCTGTGCCCAGAGAATTTGATGAGAACTTTTTACAAAGAATTGCTGAAATCTTCTTTGAAGACGAGGTTGTAAATTTACCTCACCCTCCGGATGTGAGCAGCTACTTGATGTCTGAGGTATTGGATTGGAATAGATGTTGTTCTTAATTCATTGATGATTATTTGTCACCTGTGAATATGTGTTATCATTTTGACATTGTATATGCTTGTTTATCTGTTGGTTTAATATTGGCTAATCTACTGGATGACAGGAGGCGCCAAATGGCAATGGTAATGTCCCCATCAGTGAAGGAATGGGCGGTGCAGAGGTTGAACGGAGGTTAAACCAACCTGTAAGTACATGTTTGTTTCAACGTTGACAATGGACATTCACAGGAGAAATTATGTTTCCACTCTAAATGGAATTTTCATTTTTCGTTGGTTTATTTTTTGAGTTTTTTTTAGCTAATCAAGTTCAGCCCCAAACATTGGTTGACATGGAATGGAAGTAGTAATAGGGCTGTTGCTATTTCCGTTTAAGAGATTTCACATGCCACGGCAAGATGCTTTTTGCAAAATGTGGCGTAATCAAGCTTAAGTTTGTAAACCCTTCATTCAAACATACTCTAAGTTTTAATGTTTCTTACTGTGTTACTTGCAATCTCTTTCTCAAACTTTCTAGCAAATCTTGGTGGGGTATTTCTTATAGTGTGCATGTGATGAGTGTTCAGACCTGTAGTACTTTATATGTGCACTGAACTTTTGTAGATAGTACAATAATCCTGGTATTTTTTATATGTTATTCTTTTCAGGATGATAAGGTTTCTGCTGATTTAGTCAGTCGACCCATGGCAAACAGTGCTGAGTTCAGACATGAAAACTCTCAGCCAACTGCGGGCATGATTCCAAATGTCACTGGCCATGGATCTTCAAGGCCCATAATTCCTTCTCAGAGTATTGGACATTGTTTTATGTTGTTTGGGTTTCTATATTGTGGTTTTGAAAATTTATGCTATCTTTTAATATCATCTTTCCCAACCTTGTCTCAGAACCTAGCCTGCTGGGACCTCCAGTCAAACATGATGGCAGTTTTATTGATCGTGAACATGACATGAAAAAAGGATTATTGACTATGAGGCATGTTCCAGATATAAGAGGTCAAAGTTCAGCTGAACCTCCTCTGATATCGAGGCCACCTGTTCCAGCATATGGAGGCTGGTTGGTAGAAGATGATACAAGCAACAGAACTCAGACAAATAATTGGCCTTTTGCATCTGCTAAAGAATCTAATGTGTCAAAGTCTGAAAAGCATCAGGCTCTACCAAAACCATTTTCAGCCTCCAATGTTTCACTCTCACAAGCATCACAACTTAAGGCTGAAGAGGTTTGTAGATGGATGTTATGTTGCTTCCCATTTTTTACTATGTTAATTTCCTGTCCTGAAAATGTTACTTATATGCAGGCAACTTCTGGATCTGATTTTCAAAAGCAGAATATTCCATCTAAGTCTCAACTATCAGGTATAGCCTATTACTTATTTTCTTAACACATATGCAAGTCTTTGAATCTTATCTAATACAATTGTTATTAGCAATGACAAACTCTGAATGTAAATAGAGTCAATCAATGACAAACTATGTGAATGTAAATAGAGTCATGGGTGGTTTACTTTAGCGTTTAGATAAATTTTACATGTTTATATAATGTGTTTTGCCTTTGAATTAGTGAAATTTTGGTGTATATCACTATATCTTTTAAAAGATCAAGTGCTAAATCTGAAGCAGCATTTATTGTTTCTTATACCTGTCCAAATAGGCTAGTTTAACTATAAACCTATGATTGTAATAATGATTAGTTTAATATTTTTCCGCTCTTCTGCTCTATTTGACCATTTGATCTTTCCACTATTCTTATTTAGCCTTCTGTAAATGTAAATGATGCCTGGATAGGACAGAACATAAGTATAGTTTTGTTTCACAGTTTGGTGCTTTACAAAAATAGAACAAAACTGGATGTGAGTTTAAGAAAATGGTATACATGTTGATTCCACTAAAGGGGTGAAACCAAGGAAAACAAACCATTGGGCTCCATTTTGTCTGCCAATCAAATACTGAAACATTGATCTGGGCTTAGCAATACTGTGCTTCAAAGTTCTGTTAAATGAATAGGTTCCGCATGTTTTTGCACATATTGATGTTGATATATATGGACTATCATTTTAGAAGTGCTGAATTTGGTGCATTTATATGACAGATTGCCCCGCTCCCATGTAGTTTTAAAATTTTATTTAGTTCATCTTACTCAATTTTCCAATCGTTTCTCTATCTTGTTTTTAAAATTCTCATTAGCATTATATTTTCTTCTGCTGTTTATAATCATTGATGTTTCGTTATGGACCACACTTTTGCAGAGGATGCAATATCTCCGAATCCTGCGTTGTCCAATGGCAGAGATTTACAAAATGAAGTGGGAAAATCTAACTTTATACCCTCTGTATCTATTAGAGTGCTGCAAGAAATTGGGAGGCGGTTGTCCGATAAGGTATGCATGGTTTGGTTTCTGCACTCAAGTGACCATTTCTTTCCTCTATTTTTTATGAAATGTATTTTTATGTATTCCTTTTAATAGGTTGAATTTAGGTCAGTTGTAAGCACCAGCAAAGACTTGCACTTTTCAGTGGAGGTAAGTGAAAGTTCTGGTTTTTTTTAACGATTATATACTAGTGTAGTTTTTACTCATCGATTCTAATGTAACCAAAATAAAAAATTTATCATGAACTGCTTGAGTGCTTGACTATTGCCCAATGTATTTCATTTCCCAGTCTTCTGTTATCATCTTAAATGCTATTGGCTTTGCACTAAATTTCCTGTAAAAATGTTATTGTGGCCTAATAGTATGCATTGCCACTTTTGGTTGCCATTGCTCCTCATATTTGCATGTTGCCGTGTTTAACCTTTGCTGGCAAAGTTGTCACATTTTACTTGAGTCTGAAATAAACTTAGCTTTAGCTTTAGGTCTAGTCTTCTGTTTTATATTACTCATAACCTGTGTTTCAAATTGTCTGATGCCTTGGTTTTTAGGTACTATACTCTGGTGACAAAATAGGCTTTGGTATGGGTAGGACAAGGAAGGATGCTCAACAACAAGCTGCCGAAAGTGCCCTTCGCAACTTGGCAGGTATGATAAGTTTATTCAAGCTATTCCAATATTGTGTTTGTGATATTCTTTTGTAGCGATGAAAAGAAAATTAATGGAGCATAGGGATCTATATTTACAGTTTTGTCAAATAATTATGTATTTATTTTATTATTAACTGTCATTACATTTGGTGGTGGGACATTATTCGTTGTTTTTTATAATCTATACATTATATAAAGAATTTTCGTTTTCATTTTTGATGATAGCATTTCCATGGTGCTTGTTCAAGCGTCTGAATATGCCCTTGCAGCACCATCTATGCATGTAGAACAGTCCCCTAGTTTATTTGTTGGTGATTTGTGAAATTTTACCTGTTGAAGCATTTTAAGCGTATAAAAAAACATGATCAATACTTTATAGTGAGTTCAAATTGAAGAATAGCTGTTAGTAACTGTATTTCAGTCTGTTATTTATTTGTGCACTAAATCTTTCTCCGTATGTATGTAAAGGTAGAAATTAGCATACATTTTTGAGAGGTGAATATTATTTTTGAAATTCATTGTGTGGGCTTGAGGAAATTTTCTCTACATAGTTCTGATGACTACTGGCTATGTGCATGTTGGTTGCTTGATGAAATTAGTTTGTTTTCATCTAATTTTGTTGCTACATTAATTTTCTTTTTAGCCTGTTCTATACTGAACCATATATTAAACTGCTAAATGCATTTTTGGTGTATGTAATTACAGAGAAGTATGTAACAAATATGGAGCCTCTATGTGAAGCTGTTAATAGAGAACTTGACCATCTTTCTCTTGAACATGAAAATGGTTTCTTGTGGGATGAGGTCAATCCAGAATCCAGTGAACTGCAGACAGAAGATGGATTACAAAGAGAAAGTGCTTCAGAGGTAAGGATTTTTTATGCTTTTGATAGTTGATTTAACCTGTTTTGATTACGAAAATAGGTGATGCTTGGATAACGGGTAATGTGGACTGGATATTCCAGATTGTTTATGGAATTGTGTAGCATCAATGTGAAGACTAAATCACTGAATGTGGAGTGAACTGGCTTCATGTCTGCTACTGCTTTCTTAGACAGGCTTCTTAAATTCCTATTTAAAAGGTACGGGCTTGGTGTCAGTCCTGGTATTTGCCCATTATCCAAGTACTCCCTTGTAGTAATTTCAGCCATAATGCTATAGCATGCTTCTTAATTATTTTTGCTTTCGAATTCATTTGGGAATACAAGGAATCAATGATTTTTAATGAGTTTATGCTGTGTGGGTTTATTATTCTTATAACAGTGGATTGAGGGAGGGGTCTAGTCATAGAATTTTTACAGAATCAAATAATTGGTACTGCAAGATTCACTTAAATTGGTTGTTTTTGGATTATTTCATTATGATGTATATTCTACTACCTTTGGGAAAAGGTTGATCTACCATGTGACAATTCACTGATTTTCAGGCTTCAGATGCTGAGACCAGGCCATTAAATCCCAATCATGCAAAACAGAAAATGGAAAAACGCCCCAGCTTCCCGAGGTAACTTAAGCTACCAGTTTTTTACATTTTTTTGTTCAAGGAAAAATGAGTTTTCTTTTTTACATGTTTAGGGGTTTGTTTTCTTTTAAGTTAGGTTTGATCTATCTAGGACTGCTTTTTGTCCCTATTTTTGGCCTCAAGCTTTTCCTTTATATATTCCTGGTTATTTTCTTCGTGCTGTAGATAGCTTGACTTTAAAAAAAATTATTTCCTAAATCTTGATCTATATTTTATTCTACAATAGTTCATTACGATTGATTAGACAGAAATCTGCAATAGTGGTTTGAGTCTATGCCACCTTCCAAGAGGAAAATCATTCTCCAGTTTTCCCCTTTAGTTAAACATGAAGATTTTTTAA
Organism: Trifolium fragiferum; assembly: GCA_954870985.1. Classification (NCBI taxonomy): domain Eukaryota; kingdom Viridiplantae; phylum Streptophyta; class Magnoliopsida; order Fabales; family Fabaceae; genus Trifolium; species Trifolium fragiferum. The sequence continues at coordinate 16,781,872 of OX940793.1, read as the reverse complement.
ACCACTTGCTTTAGTTGTAGGAGTGAGTATTAGTATTCCATATAATAGATGTCTGTGCTTAGTTTTCTTAGTTGTGATTTCAGAACGCCTCAGGCTGTATCTAGCAAACGATTGAAGGAATGAACATATGTTGCTAGATGAACAAGAACTACCATCATTCCAGGAACTGAAGAATGTGCCGTTTATGAGATGATAGTTTGGAGGCAAAATGATTTTATCCATGTGCTTTACTCGTCTAAAACCTCTAGCATAGTGGTTTTAGGTACGCTGTGGGGGGATTTCCCCTGCTAATTTCTGTTGTATCACAGAGAAGGGCATGATTTTTTGCCTGACCATATTCAATGTTGTATTAGTTCGATTTTTCTTGGTAGTTACTTTTCTTCTTCTTTGTAGTTGATCTATCAATCCACTGAGGTGGGGCTCCATTTTGTAGCTTCTGCAGTCACAGGTCCTCCACCGCGAAACCATAGAAACATTTTATTAGTCGCGGTTTCATGTGGGTCATTTGTTCGTTAGGAATATACTCAAAACCTAAGCAAAATTTTCAATGGGATCAATGTTGGCAAGATAGTGCATCCAATTATCACATTATTATTCATTTATTTTATATGCATTCTAAATATTACAAACATAATAATATTATAAAAGTCTGAATAAATACCAATATAGAGAGACGAATCTGATTTACATGTTCTAATTTTAGAGATCATTTTAAAATATTATTAACTTAGAAGATTAGGTTGATACAGTCAACATATGATATGCATTAACACCCTTATTCCCGTTTGAAAAAGTAAAATTGGTTGAAACATGAATTGGAAAGAGAAGCATTTTAGGGATTTCATATTGACATAATTGCTTTTACAAATTGAATGTGCTCATAGTTGATATACATGGCATGGCCAATGTAGATTGGTTCTACTCAGAAAGTGTTACCAGTTTCCACCTCAAAATCATGGTTCAAAGGGGAAGATTGTCTAATTATGTATAAAAACCGTTACATCGGGTTCATGACTTCTGATGTGGGATTCCAACTAAGTTCATGAAATCCAACTTGCACATGGATCTTAGGACTTGTTGCGCCTTCAAGTGTTATTGGTTTAGTCCAGAACTTTAACATAATATTTTAACACACAACACACTGCTTATTATATGTTAGCATTTTTCTTATTGATTATCTATTAACATAATTAATTACATAATTGAATTGCGTTAATTATGTCATGAATGATGAGTCAAATTAACATTTTTCTATGTGGCAATAGAAAGCCAAGGCCGATATAAAATACATCCACATATAGAGTTTGCAAATAAATATATGAAATTAGTAACTCAAATACTGTAAATTAAATCAGATAATCCATGATTTTTCATTCTTCTCTCTTCTTTTCACTCCCTCCAAATTAAAGGTTTTGTCTAGACATGCACAAGTAAAATAGACTTGTACTATGCACATGTTTTTTTAACATAATATCAACAAGTCTTGTCATATCTCATTTGATTCAATAGTGAAATGTATTGATCTAATGGTGAAAACTAACATATCCCTAGAATAAGACTAAATTTCACCGAACCATAAAACTAGCCATTATTTAGTTACAAATGCATTTTTCCCTTCTCATCTTTCATTCTTCATAAGTCTTAAATATAAGTTCTTGATTGCATGCAGTTTGTTGACAACCATATTCATAGGTATCCTTTCACATGGTGAATTTGAAGAGCATGACACTCCAATTTGCAACAAAGAGACCAAACAATTCTCCATAGTAGAAAGGTCTCCAGGTTCATTCTCCTTCCATAATGATATCTCTTCACTATAATCATCAGCTTTTCCATTAAATTCTTTATCATAGAGCAATGAAGGATCAATTATATCTATGGCATGATTTTGTAAAGCTAAGGCTGTAAGCTGTTGAATTCCTATGCCACCTTCAAACATCTCATTTGTTGGTCTTTTTCCTGTGAAAATCTCTAGCAATAGTATCCCATAACTGTAAACATCTCCCAGTGCAGAAGGGTGTCCTCCCACTCCATACTCTGAATAATTTCGAACACAATTATTATAATGTAAAAATACAAACCTACACCTAATTATAATAATTATTTCCTCACATTTGCTTATATTTGAGACTGGAGAGTATTTGACATTAAAAGTGGCCGGATAGAGTATTTGACATTTGCTTATATTTGAGTCCGATAAATTTAGATATATGTTTGCTTATAATCGAATCAAAGTACTCCCACTGATCTCATATATAAGCAAAAATTTCTTTTGCAAGTTCATTGAATAACTGATGTATATGGACCAGATACTTCAGTTATTCAATGAACCTGAAAAATGAATTTTTGCTTATATCTGAGACCCCAGAGAGTAGTAGTTTTCAGGGAGAAACATACCTGGAGGGATATAGCCAATAGAGCCCTTTAGTCTAGCTGACATAATTGAATGTTTGGGAGAATCACATGATTCTTCAAACAGAAATGTAGCTAAACCAAAGTCACCAACATGTGCTACCATATCATTGTCAAGAAGTACATTGCTTGGCTTTATGTCACAATGAACAATTGGAGTTTCACAAGAGTTGTGTAGATAGTCAAGTGTACAAGCAACATCAATTGCTATGTTCAATCTTTGGAAAAATGTCAGTTTCTTTGTCTGGTTTATAGGATGCAGCCAATCTTCTAGACTTCCATTGGACATGAACTCAAACACAAGTGCTTTGAAGTCATTACCTTGATGATCAACACTTGAGATAGCTGTTATGATCTTGAGTAGGTTGCGGTGCCTTATGAGTCTTAGAACATTGCATTCATCAATGAAGCTTGTTGAAGCTCCTCTTTGTTCAAGATTCAATACCTTAATTGCAATAATTGTTCCATCACATGAAAGTTTTCCTTTGTACACGGAACCAAAACTTCCTGAGCCAATCAAGTTATCATGGGAGAATTCACCGGTGCACTTCGCAATTTCCATATAAGAAATATTCAGTTCAAAATCCTTTGTAGTAATTGTTTGTTTCTCTTGAAATTTTCTTTCTTGATGATCTTTTTATCATGAAGATTGCTACAAGACAAGATAGAAAGAGTACAAATACTAGTGCAGTAACTACAGAGACAATGACCTTAGGGTTATGAAATTTTTTAAAGGGAGAGGGTTTTTTGATAGTACATGCAGGTAGGTTTAATTTTGAGACACCGCCACATAGCTTGATATTTCCACTAATTGAAAAGGAAGTTGCATTTTTGAAGATTCCATTCATTGGTAATTCTCCCTCAAAATCATTGTAAGAAAGATTGAGATGCATCAACCCTTTGATCTCGCCAAGAAATTCAGGAATCTTTCCGGATAAATTATTGCACGACATGTCAATATCTTGTATACCTCTCAAACTTTGTAAAGTTGAAGGAATATTTCCTTCAAAAAAGTTTCCCTGCATATGCAGCCTTTCCAAACTTGCACAGCTTCCAAGCAAGGACGGAAACGTTCCGGACAATTTATTCTTCGAAAGATCCAACTCTGCAAGGTTAACTAGCTTACCTACTTCAAAAGGCAAGGAGCCTTTGAGAGAATTGTGAGACAAGTCTAAATAAATCGAAAGAGAAGACAAGGAAAATATTTGTCTTGGTATAGCACCATTGAGCTTGTTATGACTCAAATTTAGCATCAACAAACTTTGCAAATTTCCAAGACTTTTCGGTATACTTCCCTCAAAGCTGTTATCCTCTATGAGTAGACTTATTAAACTAGTCAAGTTTCCTATGGAGGAAGGGATCACACCTGAAAATTTGTTGCTATACAATTCTAAATTAACCAACTTTTGAAGCATACCTATTGTATTAGGAACAAAACCACTTAACCTATTATTTCCCACTCCAAAACTGGTTAAGTTAACAAGGTTACTTATTCCAATAGGGATAGTGCCATATATTAAATTCTTACCTAAATCAAGATCATTCAAATTAGTTGAAAGATTAGCAATTGAACTAGGCAACTCTCCTCCAAAACGATTATCGGAAAGACCTAAAACTTCAAGAAAAGTACAATTAATCAAAGAAGTAATAAAATTCAGGTCACCATCTTTACCATATCCAAGTCTATTGGTATCAAAATTGAGTCTTGTCAAAAGGGTCAATCTTCCTATGTTCTTAGGAAGTGTTCCAATGAGACTATTTTCAGCAAAGTCAAGAATTTTCAATCTTGAAGCATTAGAGAGTGATTCAGGTATTCTTCCAGTGAAACCATTGACTCCACCAGCAAATGTTTCAAGATTAGGAAGAGTGAAACCAATATCATAAGGTAAGTTACCATGAAAATTATTTTGAGAAAAGGTAAGAAAGAATAAGGAAGAAATATTAAAAACTTCAAGAGGAATTTTTCCATGCAAATGATTTCCATTTACTGCAAAAAGTGTTAGTTTTGATAACTTTCCTATCTCATTTGGTATGGTTCCATGCAAATTGTTAACTGCAAGGTTAAGTAGAGTTAAAGAAAAATTTCCTATCCATTTTGGAATTTTTCCTGTGAAATTGTTATGACCAAAAGATAATATACTTAACTCTATGCAGTGACTTAGATTACTTGGAATGTTGCCACTAAATGAATTATAACTAATATTTAGATGTTGAAGATATAATAAATTTCCAACTTGTTTAGGAAACTCTCCATGAAAACTACTATTTATAAGGTTGAGTTTTGTGAGGTATGTAAGATTTCCTATTGATGGTGTAAGAGTTCCTGCTAATGTCATGTCTGCAAGGATCAAATTGATGACTCTTCCATTGGAAATGTTACAAGTGATTCCTAACCAGTTGCAGTGATGGATTGAATCATTCCATGAACTTAGTGTGTGAAATGGATCTTTAACTATTCTACTCTTGAAATCAAGTAAAGATTGTAAATCAGTTTTATTTCCTTGTAAGGTTGATGCAGTTGAAGAGTAATGAAATTTGGTAATGTATAGAAGAAAACAACATAGGAATTGGAATGCTATTTTGTTAGAGATTATGACTATTGAAATGTTCATTTTTTGTGATGTTAATTTAGAATTCAGAAATGTGATTTTATGATGCCAACATGAGTAAGTCAAAAATGGAGGCAGGTACACAATTCAAAAAGATGTTAATGATGCAGCTGTCCTAAAATTTGTTGTGTCAGTCACGGTGCAGATATGATGCAAATTAAATGCTGCACATATGAAAATCTAGTGACACAATCTTCTCTCTGTCATGAAAATTATATATAATCCCCGCAACTGTGATCGGGAAAGAGCAGAAACCACTTGATATCAGAATTGACCTCTGAACCAGATTAGACGGTTCAGTGGGTTATCGTTGTGTTTTGAGTTATTAATATTGTTGAAGGGGAACAACGTCTTCTTCAATCTAGTTGTGGCTTGGTGGGTTTGAATTAGTCACACTTATCCAAGACTAATTGTTGATGGTTAAGCTAGCTTTGCTTCATTATGTGGGTCTTTGAGAATCCTTCCAATTTTGTTAAGGAGTTATTGCTTCAAGGTTTTTGTTAGGAGCTTCACAATATTTTTAGCTTATAGATTAGTTTTATTGAGTTGTACTCTCGTGTCATGTGTCTAAGTTTTAACAATGTCGATAGAGTGAAATGTGAATGATATGGAGCAGTGTTGATAAAGTGTAATTTTAAATCTTTAATTTATTTGAGAGTTCATATAAGAAAAACAAATCTTATTAGAGGTTTAGAGGGCTAGTTTCTGTGTACTAATGAATTGATTTAAGTGGTAAGGTATTATAGCTCTAAATTAGGTTTCTAACAAAGAGAAAAGAATCCACGTTGTGTGTCTCACAGGTTTCCTAACAAAGATTAGTCATCACTAATAGCGGAAAACTTTGTATTTATATCATAATAATAAACAAAACAAAAAACTTATGGCTAAAGAATGGAGCAGATTGCTCGATAATGACTAATAGTAGTCTTACTTATTTTAATATTTTCCTATAAAAATTATATATATTTTTAAAAATAGCTTAAATGCAGTTTTGGACTCCCAAATCAAAACACTTGAGAAAAGCTTTTCGGTACAAGCTTCGAAACTTACTCTCTTGCTCTTTTCCTCTCCCTCACACCGGAACACTTGTCTTAGGAAATGGGTAAAATGATTTTTTTTACTGTTGTAGTTTCTATATGAGGGTATATTAGTCAATTTAAATTTAATTATTGGGGTAAGGTTGAATGTTGAGGTAAAGGAATTTTTTTTCCAAAAGACACCTTAGGCCCTTGCTGAATACTCTTTTTTTAAGCAAAATAAATTCATAACATTTCATTTAATTTAATATAATATAAGAGATACAACTAGGTGGGTACGTAAAAATATAGAGTTGCTAGCTATGAAGCCCCGATACTTTAAAAATGGCGAAGTATCGTATCCGATACGTGTCCGATACCGATACTCGTCCGATACTCTTCGATACTCGTATCGGAGAGTATCAGACAATTAAAATTATTTTTTTAAAAAAATAATTACCGATACGTGTCGGATACTTCTTCGATACACGTATCAGAGAAGTATCGGAAAAATAATATTTTTTTATGATAGAAATGGAGGAGATGAGATTGATACAATTTGTGTTTACTCTTAAATAGTAAATGTTAGAGTATGATGTTCTTTATGGATTGACAACCATGTGTTTTTTGGATGGTACCAATGATGTTTTGTTTTTTGGATAGTAATAATTATTCTTTTTGGGCAGTACTTAATTAACTTGAGATATGTAATTGTCAATTGTTTGCTCAGTTTGAGTAATTTGAATGTTAATTTATTATCTTTCTCAATTTTTGTTATGTTTATATACTGTGTATTTGTATATTTAATTTTAAATTTATTTTTAAACAACGTATCGCGACCCTATCGTATCGGAAATTTTAAAAAATTTTCCATATCGCCGTATCAGTATCGTATCGTATCGGTATCGTGTCACGTATCCCGGCTTCATAGGTTGCTAGGGCCCTAGCTGAATATGTTGGACTTTTATCTTACATTTATATTTCAAATTGGAAAGTTACTCTTTAAACCTCTTAACATGCTCACAAATTTTTCAAAATTGCCCTTTATATTGGAGAATTCTAACATGCAGTCATTAAAATGGCTTCACCAAAAAAGTCAAAATCTAGTGTGGCAAAGGCACAAAAATTTCTATGTGCAAATCTCAAATCTAATGGCTAGAAACCAAGCAGCCGATTAGTACAAATTTAGTAGCAAAAATTTGGTAGCTAATCTATAGCAATTAAGTTTAGTCCAATGAATAATATGATAGTAAAACGATACGGGAATGAATTCCTAAGAAGCCCATGTGGAAGATTAATTTACCCAATAATCAGCTTTAAACCTAATCTAGCTGATTTTGCTCTATACAAAGTCCAAATTAGATGGTTTAAAAGACTACACTATTGGTTTAGAAACTCAGGAAATCTCGATTTAGCTAAGGGATATAAAGAACTAGCTGAAATTCTTCAGAAAAATCTTCAGAATATTGCCAGATGACTGAAGAAAGTCTAACAAGTAAATTACAGAAAGTTTTAGATAACTTCTCTGATTTACAAGATAGGATAGAAAAACAAACATCCTATTTAGAAACCTTACAGTCTGAAGAAGAAAGATATAAACCATATGAAACATGGAAATTTCATAATGGAATAAACTTTGATTGTTATGAAGAAGATGAAACTCATAAGTTTCCTCACCTTTTTCATACAACAAATCCACAGCTAAATAATATATGTTGTATGATAGCATACATGATAAAACTCTTAGAAGACAAAAACCTTCAATTTTCTCACGGGGGGGAAGAGAAAAGAAAAGAACTAGAAATAGAAAATATTCCTAGGCTTCTAGAAAACTTCGAAGAAACTTCTGTTTCTACACAATTAAAAATTAAACCACCATCTAAATTCTTTTAAGAATGGACGATACAGAAGAAGCCCTTAATAGGCAATTAGAAAATTTGGAAAGACTTATGGTCTCTTTAGATATATCAGGAAAAAGTCAAGTAGTTGACGAAGAACCAAAAGAGAAAAACCAAATCATTTATGATTTTAGCTCTGAAGAAGAAGTAGAGGAAGAAAATGAAAATCCTCACTTCGTAAAATTCGAACCAGCAGAAACATCTGGTACGAAAAGAACTGCAGAATTCGAAAGAGAATTTACCAAACAAAAATTCCAAAAGGTACCCCATTATTATGTACCTACACAAAACCCATTTCAAGGGCAAGGAATTTTAGACATAGACTGTAGTTTCGATACAGCGAAGGATCTAAGAGATTGGTACAATACAAATAGTGTATTAGTCCAGTTAAATGAAGACCTTAAAAATTTAGGACCAATTGAAATTTTCAATTTCCTACAATATAAAACTAGAGGAAATGCTTACAAATACATTTCGACCTTACCACCAGAAGTTATGGGAACGATACCCCTAACAGGAGCTTTAGTAGTAGACTGGATTCATATGTTACTCGTAACAGAATTTAAAGGATGGAAGGACTCTATTCAATCTAAGATAGCATTTTCCGACCAGAATCTTTGGAAAATAACTAACCTAAAAATCTGCAATATGTGCTATGTAGATAATTTCATTTGTGAATTTCAGGACTATTATTACAACATAGATAATAGTACTAGAATTTCCAGAAACTTGATAGAACTATTCTATGACAAGTTACCAGAAAGAGTATCAGCTCAAGTTAAAACATTCTTTACTTCAGCATTAGCATAAGGAAAAGTGGATGATACTCTAGGAGGAAGAATAACCACCCTAAAAATTTGGCTCCAAGAAATGTGTAGTCAAAAAATAGCCAAAAGAGAAGCTCAAGTATCCCTTTGTTGTAATAAACTACAAGACAAAGTAGGAAATTATGGTTGCAACTCTAGGAAGAAACCCAGAAAAACAAGGTTACAAAAACCCTATAAGAAAAAGAAATTTAAGAAGGTTCCTTTTAGAAAATTCAAAAAGGGAAACAAAAAATTCTTTAGGAAAAAACAACCTTACCCTAGGAATAAAATATGCCCACAAGGCAAAAAATCATGTACATGTTGGTTATGTCATGAAGAAGGTCACTATGCAAATGAGTGCCCTAAAAAGGAAAATCCTATGAAAAATGTCCTACATGCAATATATGCAATGGGATATGAACCTATAGAATCAGAAATAGAATCCAACGAAGACATTTATGAATACTGTACAGAGACAGATTCAGATGTCGAAGAAGATACTTGGTAAAGGAAATCCAAGTGCTACATTTATCAAAATAGTGCTAAAAAATAGAAACCTTTTAGCTTATATAGACACTGGTGCAACTCTTTGTTTTGGGAAAAAATCTATCTCTAGAAATTGGGAAAGATTAACCAAGCCAAAAGAAATAATAGTTGCAGATAAATCAAAACATCAGATATGGTTTAACCTTAGAGATGTATCTATAGAAATTGAAGGATATAAATTTTTTATTCCAACAATCTACCTCCATGATTCAGGATTAGACCTAATCATAGGAAATAACTTTTTAAAGTTATACGAACCATTTACTCAAAGAAAGGATACTATATCACTTCAATGGAAGGATTTGGGAAATCCTAAAAATAGAAAAATAGTAACCACCAAAATAGTTACTAGAAATGAAATCTTAAACCTTATTAAGGGAAACCTTAGGGAATTAAGAACTATATGGGAAGAAAGAAGTTTCCATATTAGTATAGAAGAAAGATTAGACGAAGTCTGTTCAGATAACCCTCTAGACAGCCTTAAAAACACTAATCATGAACTTATAGTCATTAAGTTAAAAAATCCTAATGACGAGATAAATGTTCCAAATAGAATTCCATATTCTATTAGGGATGTTGAAGAATTTCAACAAGAATGTAAAGATTTACTTGATAAAGACCTTATTAGACCTTCATCAAGTCCACATTCTGCACCAGCTTTTTATGTCGAAAACCATAACGAAATAAAAAGAGGAAAGCGAAGAATGGTAATTAATTATAAGAAACTTAATTTGGCAACAGTCGGAGATTCTTATAAATTACCTAGAAAAGATTTTATTTTAGAAAAAATAAAAGGATGTAATTGGTTCTCTTCCTTGGATGCAAAGTCTGGTTATTATCAACTAAGACTAGCAGAAGAAACAAAACCATTAACAGCTTTTTCATGTCCACCTCAAAAACATTACGAATGGAATGTTTTGCCTTTTGGACTAAAACAAGCACCATCAATATATCAAAGATTTATGGACAAATCTCTCGCAGGTTTGGATCATATATGTTTAGCATATATAGATGACATACTCATTTTTACAAAAGGAGATGAAAAACAACATCTTCGAGATTTAGAAATTGTTCTTTTAAGAATTAAAGAAAAGGGTATTATAATTTCAAAAAAGAAATCAAAGATTTTACAAAAAGAAATAGAATACCTTGGTTTAATTTTAAAAGAAAATGGGGAACTAAGTCTAGCACCTCATACCCAAGAAAAAATACAAGTTTTTCCAAATGAGCTTTCTGACAGAAAACAAATCCAAAGATTTCTTGGATGTTTAAATTATATTGCTATGAAGGATTTTTAAAAGACTTAGCAAAGGAAAGAAAGCATTTGCAAAAGAAAATTTCAGAAAAAATTCCATGGTCTTGGACTAAAGTTGATTCTGATAATGTTAAAACTATTAAAGAAAAAATAAAAATTTTACCCGAACTCTACAATCCAACAATAAAAGATTTTTTAATTGTAGAAACGGATGCATCACAAACAACCTGGGCAGGTTGTATGAGAGCCTTACCCAATGGTAAAGCAAAACTTTCTCTAAACGAGAAAGGATATAAAATTGAAGAATCAGATCTTCAATCAAAACAATCTGAAACTTCGAAAGAAGAAACAGATACCAAAAAAGGCATTAATTACAGTGCTTCTAAAATCCTGATAAAGGATACTGAAAATTTACAGTTATGTAAATATATTTCTGGTACATTTACAGATACAGAATCTAGATACCATATTCAAGAACTAGAAACTCTGGCGTGTGTAAAAATACTAGAAAAATGGAAGATTGACTTATTACCGTCAAGATTCCTTCTTCGTACAGACTCTAAATATCTTACAGGATTTTGGAGATATAAAATTAAAGCTGACCATAAACATGGCAGATTAATAAGATGGCAGATGAAATTACAACAATTCGAGCCATATGTTCAATATATAAAATCTGAGCAAAATAGTTTTGCAGATACCCTGACGAGAGAATGGAGCAAGCCATAAAGCTACTTCAGAACAACATCAAGCAAAAGGACGAACAACTTGTCGCCCTAGAAATCAAAAAAGCAAAGATCTCTGCCGAGAGGGGGGAGATGATTACAACACTCAAAGGTTTACAAAAAATGACAACAGATGAAAATCAATCAGCAAAAGGCTCAAGTGAAGTTCTTAAAAAAGAAGAAAACTGGGACCTCCTGGGACAACCTTCTGGAAAGTATGACTACTATGTAAAGTATACAACCCCAGAAAGTTCAAAAATCCTTATCGAAACAATAATACCCAGTGGTTGGAATATAGAACAAGAAGCAGAATCTTCAGAAACAACCTCAGACAGCAAAAAGTCTTGGGCTGACCAGGTCGAGGAAGAAGATGAAGCTAGAAAAAATGGTTTATCAACAACCATTCAAACAAGCGATCCCGTAGACAATGAGATGGGAAAGTTTGAAGCTTATGTCATTTTTTATGGTCCAATGAAAGGGATCTATAGAAAATGGGCAATAGCAAAGCAGCACATCTTAGGCAAGAATGTGCGTCACAAAGGATACAAAACCATGAAGGAAGCTGAACAGGCACTTTACGGAGCCTACAAGGAAGTTACAACGGCAAAAAACCTTCAAAAATCTCCAACAATGGAGTCGAAAAGGAAGCTGTCGATTGACAAAATTCGCCAGCTCGAAAATCAAAAGAATTTCCAAGTAACCGACCCAACCTACATGGAATTCAGCCTTAGGTGGAAATGGTTAAACCATTATGTAGAAGAATTCACCACTGAATGCTTCTACCCGGCCAACAAATTTAATTGTCCCAAGACAGTTACATTACCAGGAATAGATAGTACTATATGTCTATCTTTCTTTCAAAATGGGTTGATACATACCATATACCTGGAAGAACAAGCTGGAAAAACTTTTGGAGAACTCAAGTTCTTTCCAAAGGAGATGCAAAATTTGGCACAAAAGTTCAACAACTTGTTTGCCAAAGGAAAAGAAATTTTTATTCAAATTGAGTCCACATATCCATGGTACGATGAGATCACTCTGGAACTTACAACAAAACCCTTATACCTCATCAAGATTGGAATTTCAAATATAGAATATCCAGTGGTAAACAGAGAAACAACTGAATGGCATCCTGCCATTTACCTTAAACAAATTAAACACTTTCGCCAGAAGATCACTAGATTGTCTTCCCAGACAAACTATAGAGTTATTTACGAAGATTCATCAATGGTCGTATACAGTGACTCTAGAAAGCCCGCAAAAGACAAAGACGTCAAGGCAGTCAAAAACCTTGAAGAAAAAGTTGACCAATTGAAAGATGGTCTTGAAAAATTACCCAAGTTAATACAAGAAGAATGCTGTCAATACTTTTCACAGTATTACAAAGGACACAAATGTGAAAATTGTCCAGAAAAACCGTCGGCACAAGAAGACAAGGAAGCCTTCATCACAGAACCATGTGTCATGTAGTGTGCAGTGGTACCTTATCACATCTGAGTCAGATGGGGACCACTTAGTGATAAACTTTGCAATAATGTAAATAATTGTTTGTCGTTTTTCTTTAGTGTGCTAGTGCGTGTCACTTTACTGAGTGCACGTCGCTATAAGTGAGCTTTTATGGAAAGGGACGTCCTACCTAATATGTGAGCCCTTCTCCACTATAAATAAGAGCTCTAAGCTCAGTTGTAAATTACAGTTGAAAGAAATACGAAACTATTAACTAGTTTTTGAAGAATTATTTTCTTCTGTCCTTAGAATTATTTCTAAGAAGTAGCTCTTGAGGTAATACTCTGGAGGAGCTAGATCCTTGAGGTAATACTCTGGAGGGATCAACCACATAATACAATATAATCAAACAGATTATATCCCAAAACAACACAGACATCTTCGGATCGAAGAAGTTCAACAAAACTAGAAACAAAGAAAATCATATCAGGTATGATTGTTATTATCAAAACACTTGTTTATTATATTATACTGTTTGCATAACAGATGGAAAGTTCGAATTTTAGAACTCAAAGATTATTTTCAAATTTTTTTGAAATTGAGCACACAGAACCTAGTTTTGATCACACATACTTAGAATTAGTCTTAATGGAAGACTATGATAAAAAGGTAACTTATTTACTAAAGAGGATCTCTGAACCAAATTTGGTTAAGATAATTTTAGACAAATTCAAATTTAATCATTACCAGGAAAAGATTTTGCTCGAAAAAATTCAAGAAACTATCGAAGGAGACTTCGAAGAACATGAATTAAAATGTTTAGTTCGTGAGTTAAACAATTTTACTAAAAATTCTAAATACATAGAATGTTTTCAAGGACAATTCTATGGGGACTTTGCAAGTGTACATTATAGACTAAAAAACTCTCGAATTTATAGTCTAATAAAAACTTTAAATATTCTGCCCGAAAATATTAGTGAAAATTCAGAAGAATTTTGAAAATTATGTCTGAAATCTCACTTTTTGAAGAAACATCTAGTTATTTTGCTGATGTTATACAGGATCACAAAATAGAAGAAGCAGATTTATCTCTAACTGCTGAAGAAAACTTTAAAAGAAAGTCCATAAAATTCAAAGAACGTCTTTTGAGAAAAAATATATTGAAATTTGGAATAATGATAGGAGAAGAAGCAATTCCAATTGATTTTACTTCTGGAAATATTTTTATATCTACCATAGATAGAACACAAATTCAAAAAAGAATTTCAAGTCTTTCTGAAAAAGAAAGAAATAAAATTGGTTATATTCACATATCAACCATTCAAGTTTTAATCAAAAGTACTTTCATGAAAGGTATTGATACACCGTTAAATATAATTCTAAGAGACTCTAGAATTACAAATGATAGACAATCTATAATTGCACAAGGAAAATGCAATTTAAAATATGGAAAAATTAAGTTTGATATAAACTTACAAATAGGATTATCCCTAAAGGATAAAGATCTGGACAGATCCATAATCTTTAATTACAAATTAGAAAATTCAAAATTTATGAAAAAATGAAATCATCCTTTTACAATATGCTATAGAATTAATTATGCTTTAAGTAATTCACATCATAGCATAGAATTTACAGGAAAAGATATAATTCATATTGATAAATTATTCACCCCTATAGTGACATTAGAGTCACCTATATTTAAAACCTTGGCAAGGAAGAGTTGTTCATTAATAGAAGATGACAAAAATCTGTTTGAAGAAACAGGCGAAAAACCATTAATTAGAAGCCAAAGTCTTAGGGTAGCACCCCCAAAAAGAGATTTTGAAATCTCAGAACTAAAAGAATTAAATAAGCTACAAAGCTCAGTAGCAAAGTTGTTCTTACAACTCGAAAAATTAGATAAAAGAATCTAATTAAACTTCCGCAACCTGTTACACTTATTACCTGCGCTAGTAATGAACTTAGCTGAAGAAAGAAAAAATCTAAAAGTTTATAGAAAAAGGATTCAAAAATTAGAATTCGAATATAAATGCTTAAAAAACTTACTATATATGGATATACCTTATGTTAATCCAAGAATAAAAGCAAGACTCATAGAAAGAAAAGACCTATTGTCTAATTACAGACTTTTAGTACAATACACGAAGAATGAACTCCAATGTTTATCTTACAGCTAACGCAAAAATCTCTGCCGTCCAAACTCTGGTATCAGAGCCAAAATCTCGATCTTAGGATAGAGAAAACTCATGCCTTTAGATTTCTGAAGATACACAGAAACACAATTATGAAACAACACCATATAATTATGATTTGGTGGGACCAAATAAAAACTTTACTCCTATTGGTCTATTCAAATAACTTTTTCAATATTGTCAAAATATTGACTACACCATAGAAGGACCCCTTTATATTGGGGGCATGTGAGGGCCGAGTACATAAGAGTCCAAATAATAATTTTCTTCTTTTTTATTTTTATGTTTATGTAGTTGTTCATGCTTCAAAAAATATGAGTAAATTCATTATTATCTTTTAAATTCTTCGTATTTCCATTCTTCAGACAATTAAATCAAAATAAAATTTTAAAAAGTTAGATATATTATGAAATCAAATAATTTCAATAGGTAATTTTTTTTAAAAAAAGGCTAAAAAGATTTTGGTTTTTATTAATATATCAAATTGTATTTTTAATTTTATAAAAAAATTTAGCAAGTTCTCAAATATTTCTTTTACAAATTTCGGTTCTTACTTTTAACTTTTAAGTCACTTAATGGTAATGATGTATACAGCTTTATTTTACAAAATACAGAAACGGAATATTTCAAATCATAACTAAAAAATTTATATTAATTAATAATGAATAAATTATATAGCTAGCTATAATTAACACACCAACCCTTTCGTGGGTTGACATATATGCAAATGCAACAAGAAATGGGAAGGAAGTGGTGGGTTGCTAGAATAAAATAGCTTGTTAAAATATTAACTAATCTATAGTTAATTGCTGAGAAATCTGATCTAACAATGTATGATATTCCATGAATCACAATAATTGTTGTTAATTAAACATGTCAACAGCAATTCCCACCTATTTCACGTTGCTAGATTAGTCTCCTCAAGCTTCTCTCAACGAGAACCATGCAGATAAAACTATCCAAAAAATAATAAACAAATGCTAATTAATTAGGCACGTATACGTTTGGAGCATACAAGATAATAAACATGATAATTATCATATAATATTTTTAATACATACTTCGATCATAATAATATGATAAAATACATATCATATTTAAATGTTAAAATTAACCTTGTCAATATTTATTTATTTTTTAAAAAAATTATTTTGTAATTTAATTTTACAAAGAAAAAAATTAAACAAGCAATCAAATAATTTTATATAATTTTAAATAAAAATAATGGGCAAATAAACATGTTAAATGTTTTATATGAATCATTATCAAATAAATAACTTAATTATATATGTTAGATAAGCTAAATAAATATATAATATATCTTGTATGTAAATAATAAAACTATCATTGCAAGATAATTATATTTAATTTATTATACAATTTAAATTAATATCCCTATTTTGCAATATTTAATAATCATTTTACTTCAAATTATTGTAATTTTAGTAGAATTTTTTTTTTTTAGATTATATAAATTACACTTGTGGGAAAATTGTGTACATATTTAAAAATTAATTATTTTACTTTATAGAATTAATCAATAAATTATTTTCTTATCTTATCCTGCAGGTAACTCAGCTCAAATTCAAGATAAAAATTTTAATTAACTAGAGAGACAAGATAAGATAAGTTTCATGATTAACTTATATATTCCTGTTTCACCAAATACTGGATTGGAATAGGATATGATACAACTATCATATATCGTCTCTTATATTACTCTCTCCGTTCCTTTTTACTTGTCTTTTAGGGCTATATTTAGCGTTTCTATTTAATTGTCCTTTTGGTATTTTACGGGTATGATTTGTCGATTATACCCTTTGTCAATTGCTCTTATCTTTTTCAATAAAACCAATTAATGTTATATATTTGGAAAACTAAATTATTATTTTTTTGGAACATAACATATTAAATTTTGTTTTTTTTTTAACATAATATATTAAATTTATTAGAAAGAGAAAATATGTACAAAATAATAGGAATTTATTGGTGGATTAAAACGAGGGTATAATAGGAAGATAAAGTGCAAAAAAATACTTATTTAATTTGGTGTTACTATTCTAAAAAGACAAGTAAAAAGGAACGGAGGGAGTATTAGGCACCAAACAGTCCCTAAATGTTTGTTTTTTGCGCATGATAAGAAACATAATATGATAATTGCATCATATATTGTCTCAATGCAGTGTTTGTTAAATTAACACGATAAAATAAGTTAATCCTAAAACTTATCATATCTTGTTTACCTTGTTAAAAATATTACCATGAATTTGAGTTGGGTTACCAGCAAGATAGTTAACTAGATATTAAATTAAAAAAAATATTAATAAATTTTTAAATATATACACGAATTTTCACATGGGTGATTTTGTAATTTACATCATCTAAAAATCACAATTTTACTAAAATTAATATATTTAAAATTAAAATAATTATTAAAAATTGCAAAATATGGATATTAATTTAAATTTTATAACAAATTAAATATATTTTCTTGTAATGGTAAATTTATTATTTACGTATAAGATATATCATATATTTATTTTGCCTATCTAACATATATATAATTGACTTAATTATTTGATCGCCATTCTTATAAAATTTTAACCTGTTTATCTTCTCATGATTTTTGTTTAAGATTATATAAAATTATTCGATTACTTATTTAATTTTTGTATTTATAAAATTTAAATATTACAAAATAATTTAGACAATAATAATTATTTTACAAGGGTAACTTTATCATTAAATATGATATATCTTATTATATTATTACGAGGTATGTATAACAACCATGATATGTCGGAATACTCAATTTGTGCAGCTCGTTCTCGTTGTTGGCAATTTAAAGCAAATCACGATTCTGCAAAAAGAAAAAAAAAAGACATAATAGATAGGAAGAGAAAAAAAAATTATCAAATAATTAAAAGAAAAAAAATGACCCTAATTAAAAATCAGATAATTAATTACTCCCTTCATTCCTTATTATAAAAAAAAAGTTTGACTTTTTAGATTCATTAAATAACCAATGTATCTAAATTATAATAAGATTCACATACATTGAGTTTTCAATCAACCTAAAAAGTAAAATTTATCTTAATGGAGGGAGTAACTTGTAAGCAATAAGTTTGCAACTTACATAGTATATACATCAGGAATTATATGGCCCCCATACCCAATTGATACAGACTTATCAGATAAGCCTCCTAAAAATACATCAAACTTTAGTTAATCTTCAAATAGATTACAGAAAGACTCACGCCAAACCTCATACTCCTTTGATTTCTAGCATCTTTTCTTGGATGTCTAATTCTTGGTCTATTGTGTTGATCCACTCCTTGAGGAAAGGAAACTCATCTCAGAAATAATCATGTCACACTATGTTGTATATTAGTTAGTAATACTAATCATCAATTTGATACATTAAAATTTTAAAACAGTTCAGATAATTTGAATAAAATAAATAAAGAAAATTTACTTGAAAAAAAATCTATAGGAAGCGTTCAATAATGTACCTTCAACCCATAAGCCATAGTAGTATATAATAATGAGTATTACTATGACGTGCGTGTTTATGACATTGGCGGCTATCCTTAAGGTCCAAATTCAACCTTCACTCATCTTTGAATACTTCAAACAAAAACAACATACAACAATTTCCTCAAAAATCACCAAAATTAAATACTATTAAATCTCATTAATTCATTAAATGCAAGTAGTTAATGAATGTGTCATGTTAACTTGTGCACTAAGGGCACATGATAAATTACCTAAAAATAGAAATGTAACATTTAATGATATAAAAAATTTAATGTTTAGATAATTGAATAGTATACATGTTTTAATAAATGTTTTCCACATTTATCTTCTTAACACGTGCCTTAAGGGCACATGTTAACATTCTCCTTAATAATTATACTTAATAAATTACTCTTAAGACGAATCGTTCAAAAAAATCTGAATTTGATTTCTGGTGAAAATAATTTTTAATCAGTTTTTACTTATCCCACGTAGAACTTTAAATTATCGAGAACTTTTACTTTAGAAACCAAATGGTTGATATAAAAATTAAAAAATAAAATAAAATACTACTAAACCTATCATATTTTGAATATCTTCATCGTAATGAAAGTCAAACCTAAGGCTACATCTATCCTACAAAGTCTCTTTCCCATTAAGACACTCATTAAAACAAATAGAACATCTTTCTAACTCTAATAGAATGTTTAATCCCCGGATGATTAAACAACATGCCAAGATTTTTTCTATCTTTTCTCTAATCACATTATCTACCATATTTTTTCTCATACAAGGTGATCATGTTATCTACCATGATTCCCTTATACTTCATTCTTCACAAAAAGAACCTCTTGTTATGTTACAAGCTCAAAGGTCAACTCTTAGTAAATTTAATCACAATTACAAACCTATAATTTCCATGCTAGAGGAGAAATTAGATGAGGTTGATTATGCAAATCAAAAAGTACTAATTTCTCCATTCAATCTCAACAAAGAACAAAGAATTGCATGGTTTAAAGAGAATCTACAAGAGTTCAAGATTCTAAAGTCAAATAAATTAGCAAAACAATTCCATGCTAGAATCCATAAATTTCTCAAAAATGAATCATGTGAGTCACAATTCTTCATGACATGGATTTCACCATCAAGTTCATTTGGAGAAAGAGAGATATTTTCTATAGAAAGTCTTTTTAAGGTTCAACCTCAAGCATGCTTAACAATTCTATCAAGAAGTTTGGACTCAATTCATGGCTACAAAATTCTCAAACCATTTCTTGACAAAGGGTTCAAAGTTCAAGCTATAACACCAAACTTGTCATTTTTGTTCAAAGGTACTTTAGCTGAATCTTGGTTTCATGAGTTAAGGAAAGGAAAAAAAGATCCTGGTGAGATTCCTTTGTTTCAAAATCTATCAAATTTGATAAGACTTGTTGTTTTGTATAAATATGGTGGGGTGTATATAGACACTGATTTTATACTATTGAAACCTTTGATTGGTTTGAGGAATTGTATTGGAGCACAAAGCATGGATTATGGTACTAAACAATGGACTAGATTAAACAATGCTGTTCTTATTTTTGATAAGAATCATCCACTTCTTCTAAGGTTCATTAATGAATTTGCTTTGACTTTTGATGGAAATAAATGGGGGCATAATGGTCCTTATCTTGTTTCTAGAGTTGTTGAAAGACTTGGGGAAAAACATGGTTTGAAATTTTCAATTTTGCCACCTTTGGCTTTTTATCCAACTGATTGGAATAAGATAAGTGGTTTTTTTAAGAAGCCAAAATCTAGAAATGAAGAAAAGTGGGTTGAGGCCAAATTGAGACAACTAAGTGGTGAGACTTATGGGGTTCATCTTTGGAATAAGCAGAGTAGTGGATTGGTTATTGAAGAAGGAAGTGTCATAGCAAGACTTGTATCAAATCATTGTGTCATTTGTAAGGTGTAATACTTTTTTTCTCTAATGTATAGGAACACTTTGTGAAATTGTAAAAGCTAGGTTTGCAAATTGTGAAGGAATTCTCTTTTAACTCATAGATTCTCCACTTGATGATTTCAATTAAGGTTCTAAATCTAGGTCGCATCACAATCCTTGATATTGTGGGCAATAGTGTATGCAATCTTAATCGTCGAGGTTGCATCATGGTCTTTGATATTGCAGATAATCACAATCAAAATGTAATGGATGTGGCTTTACTCGCGGTTGTTTTGTTGTTGGAGAGACATACAAAAATTTGATGTTGAAATTCAGGTTGTCGTCGATGACACATTTTCCTTTAACCTTGATTTCAATTTCGAAATCAAAATCCAATGTAAATAGTAAGCCTCTAGCTGAATTTTTTACCCCAAATTCGAATTTTAATTCGTCTTAATCTCAAACCGAATATGAATCTTCCGCATCTCCAAAAACCTAATCCAGGCAATCTCCTAAATTTTTTCTTCCTAGTCAATTTGTACTTACCCTTTTTGTCATTTATATTTTGAGAACCAAAATCTCCATCCATGTGACTACCCTTTGAAGCTAACTCACTTTCTCTATCAATACCATAAGAACTTGTGGATCCAATCTTCTTGATCAAGGCCCAAGGGTCTTGAAACTCTCTTTCTGAATCACTATCCCACAAAGAAATAGGCTTAATAATAGGTGAACCACTATAATAATCAAAATGATTTGACAAACTTGTATGCTCCATGTCAAATAATCTCCTCATAGAAGTGCTTCCACCTTTCATCAATTCCAACAAACTTCTAGATTTATAATAAGATGAAGAAGATGCAGCTGAAGATAACAAAGATGGTGATGATGATGTTGTAGACAAATATAGAGATTTTTGGTGTTGAATAATCTTCATGATCTTTTCCTTTTGATCTTTTGTGTTGATAAACCAATGAGACTCTTCATCTGTCTCCTCAATAATTTCATGTGACATGTTTGTGTCTTAGGATTCTAATAATTTGTATGATGTAAATAAATTTATGTTATGCAATTCTTTTGATTTTATGGAGAAGAAATAATACAATAGACAAAACTACAAACGGCATTGCCATTTGTAAAGAATTCTATGAAGCCGGCTGCATTTGGGATTTGTTGTACATATTGACATAGAAATATAACAAGACAAGAGTTTGATTCTATAATTTAAGTGATTAAAATTCCCATACATTCTCTTGTCATAAGGAAAAACAACACAAAAAACAAACAAATTCCCTTATTGATGCATAACTCACTAATGATGAGTATGAGTGAGTTTAATAATTATTTTTTATTAAATAAACGATATTAATTCATTCAAATTAATAGAGTTAATTTAATGATAAGAAAGCTCAGAGTTCGATTTTTACTTGTGAAATAATATTACATTACATAACCTTGGTCATTTTAAAAATAAACAAACTTATAAATTAATTAAAAACTAGATGTTTACAAAGTGTAAAATCAAATAAAATGATTTACATTGCAAATAAATTTATTTAAGGGTAAACAACTTCATCAATTGAAAAAGTAAAAGAGGAATTCAAATAACTCTAAAATGTAATAACATAAGATAGAATAGCATAAGGCAAATTTTTAAAATATTGAACAATTATATTTCAAATGTATATATTGAACAATTTTTTATGTCGTTAATGTTTGGTGGGCAAAAGTCTATTTTAACATTTAGCCAATTTATATACATGGGTCAAAAATACGCATCTAGTATTTGAGAATAAAAATTTCAATTTGTATGCAACCTCTTATTTTAATTTTACAGACAATTTTAAAATTAAATACAGTACAATTAAAATTAACTTGTTCAAACTCTTATTTACGGCAACTCAAACACACCTAAATTGACGCTTGTATGTTGAGTCCCAACCTGTTTTGCTCTTGTACAAATTTATTAACTTGTTTGTACTTTTTGTATAATTAATCAACTATTGATGTTTATAATAATAATAATAATAATATGTCTTTCAGAAAAATTTATCATTATTAATATTATTGATTTTAATCATGTTTATATATTGTGTATTTATATATTTAATTTTAAATTTAATTTTTAAATAATGTATCGCGGCAATATGAATAGAGATTTTTTCGGTATTGTGTCGTGTATCGAAACTTCATAGCTTCTCACTAAAAAATCTCTCAAACCTGACCGGTACGTACGGACAAAGTTTCTCTCCTCCTCCACTGTCACCGTCACCAATCCCACCCTCTCGGCCTCTCCTTCCTTCTAACCTCGCAAGCCTCACTGTATTCTCTCTCTACAGTCTGGCGCGAATCCGCCACTGCCCGCCGCTACTCAGACCTCCTCCGGCCTCATAGCAACAAATTTCAGCCTCAAAAAACATTGAAACAACCACTAAGGTAATCAATATGTTCTGGAGGTCTAATGATATATTTGTTTTGTGAAATTGATTAGAGTTTTAATGAATTTACCAATATGTTGATGTTTATGGATATTTATAATAATGACTATTTTGTACAAATTGTGTTGAAATTTTGATTTCTTTTGCTACAGAATTGTAGTGAAACTTTTTTTTTTTTTTTTGGTATTTTATGCAACTACTGTATTCAATGCTTGTTTTGTGTAAGAGGGAATTTTAGTAATCTTTCATTTTTACTTTGTTACCCTTTGATTTTCACTTTGATAATGCTTACTGTGAAAATGTTATTAACAAGTCTGTTATGTACTTAAGTTTTGGCAATGTCAAGTTTGTTGTGCTTTGAGTTTTGACAACTCCAAGGTCTTTGTCAAGTTTCATATGTTTTGGCCATGGCAAGTCGGTTATATTTTGAGTTCTGACAAGTCTGATATGCTATTAACAGATCAATTATGTTCACTTTGCAATTATGTTATGGATAGCTTATTTTGTAACTTCATATTTTATTAATTATGTTCACTTTGGTGTTGTAGGAGACTACGGAGAATTTTTTTTTAAGAGGAAATTATTATTGAATGAGCAAGAATCTAGTTCTCAATAACATGTTCAATTTAATTTGGAAGAGTTGAAATCTGATCCTGGAAAGCGGGGTCTAAAAATTGCACCTCCTAAGCTACGGTCCTGGCTCCGCTACTGTTTGAACTTCATTAAGCCCTTCCGCCCTGAGAACCACTCTGCACCTAAAACTTTGCCACGACCTTCTAATAATGATGTCAAAACGCCTCCTTCGCTCTTCTAATTCCACCTTTTCTATTCGTCCCTTTCATCCTTTTTCATCTGGTTCTTCTTCTTCAAATCCCCTTCCTGAATCCCTCTCTCACTTCCACCGTTCCCTTGAAAACTACCCCAATTCAGTACCCTCTTATTTATCCTGCAACACTCTCATAGACAACCTACTAAAAGCAAAACACTACGACCATGTAATATCTGTTCATTCAAAAATGGTCAATGTCTCTGTTTTCCCTTGTTTTACTTCTTTATCTGCTTTGATCGAAAGTTTTGTCAATACCCACAACCCAAGTTTTGCTTTTGGCGTTCTGGGGTTGATTATTAAGCGTGGCTTTCATTTAAATGTGTATAATTTTAACCTTTTGTTAAAGGGTTTTTGTCAATGTAATGGTGGTAGTGATTTTGATATGGCTATGGATTTGTTTTGTATGATGAAGAGGAATTGTGTGGTTCTTGATAGGGTTAGTTATAATACAGTTATTAATGGACTTTGTAAAGGTAAGAGATTGGTTGAAGCTAGGGAATTGTTTGAAGAGATGAAGGTTGGGGATTGTAAGCCGAATTTGGTTACATTTAGTGCTTTGGTTGATGGTTTTTGCAAGAATGGGATGGTTGAGGAGGGTTTTGGTTTGTTGGAGGAGATGGAGAAGATGGGTTTGGAGGCTGATGTGTTTGTGTATAGTTCTTTGATTAGTGCGTTTTGTAATAAAGGTGATATTGAGAGGGGGAAGAAACTTTTTAATGAGATGTTGAGGAAGAATGTTACTCCTAATGTTGTTACTTATAGTTGTTTGATGAATGCTCTTTGTAAGAAACAGAAGTGGCAAGAAGCCTCGAAAATGTTGCATGATATGACAGCTTGTAAGGTTCGTCCTGATGTTGTTGCGTATACGGTTTTAGCTGACGGGCTTTGCAAAAATGGGCGGGCGTCCGATGCGATTAAAGTGTTGGATTTGATGGTGCAAAAGGGGGAAGAGCCGAATAATGTAACTTATAATGCTATCATAAATGGACTTTGTAAGGAAGGTCGGGTAGATGATGCACTTAGGATTCTGGAAACTATGACGAAGAAGGGGAAGAAACCTGATGTGGTTACCTACAACACATTAGTGAAAGGACTGTGTGGAGTTGGAAAAATTGATGAGGCAATGGACCTTTTGAATCTGTTGATGAGCAATGAGTTCCATATGAAACCTGATGTCTTTGCGTTTAATTTGGTAATTCAAGGACTTTGCAAAGAACGGCGTCTTCATTGTGCCAAAAGGGTCTACTATACAATGGTTGAAAGAGGGTTCCCACGTAACATAGTAACTTATAATATTTTGATCGACGGTTATCTAAGCGCTGGAAAGCTTATCAAGGCATTGGAATTATGGAAGGATGCAATAGATTCGGGATTTTCCCCGAATTCAATGACCTATACTATCTTGATTAATGGTCTTTGCAAAATGCAAATGCTCAGTATTGCAAAAGGACTTTTCAATAAAAAAAGAGCTTCTGGAACTAGACCGACAGTAAGTGAATACAATACACTGATGCTATCCTTGTGCAAAGAAGATAGTTTGGAGCAAGCTAGGAATTTATTTCAAGAAATGAGAAATGCGAATCATGATCCTGATGTTGTCTCATTTAATATAATCATCGACGGAACCCTCAAAGCTGGAGATGTTAAATCAGCCAACGAATTGATATTGGAGATGGTTAACATGAATTTGGTCCCCAGCAATATTACATTTTCTATATTAATAAACAGGTTCTTAAAGCTTGGGCAGTTGGACAAGGCCACATCGCTTTATGAAAAAATGGTCTCTTGTGGTCATGTACCAGATGCTGTGCTATTTGATTCTTTGCTAAAGGGATATAGTATAAAGGGAAAGACAGAAAAAGTTGTTTCCATGCTTCAACAAATGGCCGATACGGATGTTGTTCTGGACTCGAAATTAACTTCAACCATCTTAGCTTGCATATGTAACATGTCAAAAGATCTTGATATAAAGAAGATACTTCCAAAATTTTCACAGCATACATCTGTAGGAGCAAACATTAAATGTAATGAACTTTTGATGAAACTGAATAAGGTTCATCCAGAGCTTCAATTATTTATTGCATGATGGCTTTGTTTACATGAATGTGATGCCGTGGCAGTCTTGAGTAAGTTCTGCTATGTCTTTCATTAAATTAGTCGTGTTCCATGTTTTATCTATTTTTACTGTTCAGATTAAATAGCCCAAATGGTCAAGATGGTTTAGTTTCATTTCAGATTGCCGTGTATAATGCTAGGACACAGTTGTTCAGTCTTTGGTTTTGATTAGGCTAAAAGATGTTTTCCTGTTTTATGCCAACCTAGATCTGGAATTCTTTTCCATTGATTACTAGCATATGAATAGTATATATGTCTGCTGATCATGCGGTGATTATATTGTTAACTTGTGTATGTATATTCAATGTTCAGACATTTATTCAAAGGTGTGATTTGGAGAGTTTTTGTCTTAGTTGAATCGACTTGTGAATCATGTGAATATGCAAATGTATGTATATATACTATAGAGTGTGGGAACTGTGAGTTTAAACACAAGAATCTGGTATGCAGCATTGAAAACCCGCAACCATCTTCTGGATGTGCTATGCTATGCGGCACCACTGCCATGCCATCTTCTTGACTCAGGGGATCATCTTTTGCTACGTGGTTTTGTTCTTCGCACTCTATTCTATTATAAGGAAACAACCCTGTAACTATCAAATGATAAAAAAGAATAAAGAAGCAGAAACTTAGAGTCTTATTTAGATTGAGTCTAGTTATTGTTCTATGTTTGTTTTCATTGTTCTATCAACCTCCCATAAGTTTTTTCCCCTAGTTTTTTTAGGTTGTTGTCACCAACCAAAAGACGTTTTTTTCCTTTTCTTTTGTTTGGCAGTCAATCTTTTGCACCTCCTTAATTAATTACTACTGCTTTGTGTGCTTGTAATTTGTAGTAGGTATTCGATTGTGCAGTTATATTTTAGTTTAGAGTTATTCTTGACAAGAAAATTGGTATTGGGCAACCCAAACGCGTAGAGTATGCAAAGATACTAGTTGCAAACATTGCAATGGACACAGACAAGGTGAATATGGAGCCCGTGTTCGCGTCGACTCATGTCTAAAGTTGATGAGATTGAAGGAGCCGAGATTGAGAAAATTAAAGAAAAGGTAAACAAGATAATAGCTCATGGCATCAACTGTTTTGCTAATAGACAGTTGTATTTTAAAAAAGTATCCTGTAGGCTGCAAGCTCAACATACTTCCTTTCTATTCTGTTTGACTAACTTACATTGACCAATGTGTACTTCCGGTAGGTTGGAGACATGGTTGAACGGGGGATTTGTGAAACATTCAAAGTCAAGCCTGCTGTATTGCTTATCTACAACAGAGGCAGATGAGATGATCCTTAGAGTTGATGAAATCATAACTTGTGCTCCAAGGAGAAGACAGAATGTAAAATGCAATGACCTATACTGTCTTGATTAATGGTTTTTGCAAAACGTCAATGCTAAGTATTGCAAAAGGACTTTTCAATAAAATCATCGGCGAAACCCCCAAAGCTGGAGATGTAAAATCAGCCAATGAATTGATATTGGAGATGGTTAAACACAAGAATCTCGTATGCGGCATCAAAAACTCAACCATCTTCTGGATGTGATATTTGGCACCACTGCCATCTTCTTGACTTGGGATCATCTTCTGTTCTGCTACATCGGTTTTGTTCTTTGCACTCTACTCTATTCTAAGGAAACAACCCCTCAACTATCAAGTCTATGTAGATGGTGTAGTGTTTATGCACATAAAAAACTTTCAAGTATTTGTTTCCCCCATTTTCTCTCCCTCTCTCCCCAAATGAGTCCAGTTATTGTTCTATATTTGATTTCATTGTTCTACCAACCCCCATAAGTTTTTTCCCAGTTTTGTGGTGTTTATGGATTATACGAACACAATCTTCCATCTTTATATGGATAAGTTTGTAGTAGTGTTTATCAACGATATTCTAATTTATTGCAAAACTCGAGAATTTTTCATCGAAAGTTGACTCATCTTATCAATTGAATTAAATGACAAACGACTTAACATAATTACATTAACCATATTTAGTTAGATCGAATCAAATATGTTAGGATATTGAATAGTGAATTAATCTATTATTCGCTAAGAAAGTCCATAAGGGAGAAAGTTGGTAGACTTATAGCCGAGCATTGACTCGCAATTCGACTTAAAAGAGACATAACTCCCAACCCATGAAAACATCAGGTGCGAGTCGGGTCACGAGTCACTGGTTGTAACATTTTTACATGAATGGTTCGGTGCGGGTGTGTACAAGTCTAAAAAATTATATATCTTAATAATTGAAACTGGCCGAACAATGATTAACATGCAAATTAATTTTTTTCGATTTTGGGTGCCGCTTTTCTCTATCTTATTCGCTCTGTTATTTTTATCCATCTTTAATAGATGGGAGAAATGTTATATTTTATAACCTTGTAATATGTTGAAGAAGAGGTGCAAAATATACACTAATATTTTAAGTAAATTTTAATTTATACTTTTCATCTAGTTGATCCATTATTGTTTTTTGATCTACAAATTTCAAACAAAGGAATTGCATGTCACCCACTTCGTTATTCACATAGTATTTCTATTTTTGAAGAATAAAAAATTATGGATCAATGAAACTTTAGATGTAACAACAAAATTTCAATATAATCCATTAAAATCGATCTGTTGACCGTATGACTCGACACCCGAATAAACCAAAGATGTGGATGGTTAGAATTGGGTCAAAATTAATGAATTGTGGTTTTTTTTTTATCGGTTTGACAATTTTAAATCCAAAACTAACTGAAGTCCTAAGTAGAGCCAACTTGGGCTTATTCTCCCATTTTGACGCGCATTATTTGAATTAATATACCATTTTAAAAATATTTGAAAATTTATAAATATAGATCTCCTTTTATGTCCCTAAATCTTACTTTCAATATTGTTAGACGAAACACTTTTATGTGAATTCGAAGACACATCTCACAATTGTTAGAAACAAAAAAGATTTTTTTTGTTATCAAATAGTCAAACAACTAGTATGAATTTAAAATTCTCAATCCCTTCTAATAGTGTCTCTAGTAGGTTTTACTTTTTACAATTACAACCTATATTTAATGTTGGAATTTTTTAATTATTTCTATTTCTTTCACAACCAAAATTTTTAAATATTTTTAGGTGTATAAAATCGATTTAATCACATTTAATATCACACTTTTATATTTATATTTTCAAAACCATATAGTAATGAAAGAAATTAAAATAATTGAAAATAAAGAGGATTCAAACTTCTATACTATGGGTGCGTTTGTTTTAGCTTTAAAAAAAATAGATTTTCCTTTGTATTTTTAAAAATAGATTTTATAAAATTGTTTTTCAAAATATTATAAGTTTTTTTATATTCATTTTTTCTAAATTCAAATACTAATTTTGACATTATATAACATAAACGTACATTATTGAAGATCAAAACATAGTCAAAATCTCAATTTTTACAAAAAGTTGTATTTTAAAAATGATTTTTATGAAAATCTATTTGAAATAGCTTCAAAAAAGTGATTTTTTTTGAAATTTTGATATCTAATTTTTTTTTCAATGAAATGATGAAATACATAAAATGACATTTTAAGAATAACTATTCAAACCAAATTTTCATTTAAAGCTTTTATAAAAAAATTCTTTGTAAAATTTTTTTACATAAAATTATATTACACTATAAGAATCTATTTTAAAAAAATCTATAACAAGCGCATTCATAAAAAAAAAAAAAAAAAAAAAAAAAAAACCATTTATTTGTAATTTTGTGTGCAAAATATAAAACTAAGGTTTTGGAGGGTTGTATTTGTAAAAGTAAAACCAACTCAACCTAGCAAAACTCTCTCTCTCGCGCTCTCTAGTATCACTCTCCTTCCAAACCCTACAATACTTTTCCTCGATCACTCTTTCTCTCTCTGCGGTATGTTTCTCCTTTCATCGTTTCAAATCTTGTTCATTTCTCTTCCTTCGCTAACTTCATTTTCACTTTCAATCTCTTCAAGTTTTTCACTTCCTATGTTCCCGATCTCATTTCTCAACTCTTCATAAATCCATTTTCTTAGATTTTGTTTTTGCTTTTTTATTTCTGTTGCTGTAGTTTTGAATCAAATCTTAACGTGAAATGAATAACCTAAATCCTCACAGTTTCCTTTTTCTATATTACTTTTTCATAGGAATATTTAGATTAATAATTAGACCTTCATTTCATAAATCTTACTTAGTAATGTGTTAATTATTCGCTAGAACTAATTAAGAACTTCATTTTCAGTTCTTGACCTTCAACTACTGGTTAATTTGTTTTTCAGTTCCCTTTGGAGGCTGTTGATTTTCTGTTAATTGTTTTTAGGTTTAGATATGACTTTAGTCCCTGCAAATATAGCACTTTTTGGTTTTAGCCCCCATAAGTTTTTTTTATTTGAGTTCAGTCCTTGCAAATTAAAAAAACGGTTGTTTTTAGTTCTAAAACCACCTTATTGGACCATGTGACGTGATTATATTGGGCCGCGTATGACTTCAGGGACTAAAAGCAATAATTTTTGAAATTGCAGGGACTTAACCCAAACAGAAAAACTTACAGGGACTAGAACAAAAAAATGCTATATTTGTATGGACTAGCATCGTATTGAAACCTTGTTTTTGTTTTAATTTTTGATATGTAGTTTATGACTGATGTTGCTGTTGTTATGTTTAAATGGAACAAAGATACCCCTTTTTGTGATTGGTTATTTGACGCGGTGTATTTATCTGTGCAGGTGATTATATTTGAGTTTCCACAATGGCAGTAAGTTACTTGCTACTAATCTTGTTAGTTTGTATTTTGTTTCCTTTCCGACTTTTTATTCTATATTTTGTTGATTTCTTGTACTGTGAATGCTACAGATTGATAGAATTTTTAAAGATGAAGCGAGTGAAGAGAAAGGAGAACGAGCAAGAATGGTGAGCTTGTGTTATGATTTCGTTTAGATGTGTTCACTTTGGAAATTTTTTGTTTTGGATAAGCAAATTTTAGTAAGTTAGTGGTTATGTTAGTTTTTGGGGTTAGAACCCTGGACTGCCCTCTTAAACTCTTTTGGTGTCATTTTGCTCACCAACCGAGTTGTATCGGAAAATGTTTCAATATATTATCCTTTTTATGCGAGTTTTTGAAAAGTTGGTTAACAATAACTAATTGCATTTTATGTTTTTGTCTTGCAGTCATCTTTTGTTGGGGCCATGGCTATCGCTGACTTGGTTAAGACTACCTTAGGGCCAAAAGGAATGGTAAAATTTCCTCTTCACTAGTGAAATGTGCTGATAAACAATTTTGTTTTCTGTTACCAAGGACTAACTAACTAATTCACATATCTCGGATGATAAACTGCAGGACAAAATTTTGCAGTCAACTGGTCGAGGCCGTGAAGTTACTGTCACTAATGACGGTGCTACAATCTTGAAGTCCCTTCACATTGATAACCCAGCTGCTAAAGTCCTCGTCGGTATCCTTATAATTTTTATTATTGTGGTGATATTGGCTTAGAAATTATTGGATGGTATGGTACAGGTGATTTAGGGAAGACCTAATATAATTAAAATGCTCATATCCTTAACGAAAATACAACTTTGTTTTAACTGTAAGTAGATATCTTATTAAAAAAAGCTGCAAGTAGATATTTAGAGCTTTAAATTGTTTAGCCTGGGGACATAGATAATTGGAATTTGTATTCAAAAGCTTCAGCATTTTTAGAGAATACCTAAATTATTACTATTAATCTTGTATTAAGTAACCGGTGGTGATGACAGCACCTTGGTTGTATGGTGTATTGGATATACCTATCTATTCCATTAGTGCCTCTATTTCTTTCTTCATATTCATCAATTTTGTGACTTTCCAAGTCTTTTTTGTAAACTGAATTTTATTAGTGTCATTTTTTTCTATTTATTGTGACTCATTCCTCTTATTCAGTGGATCACCTCTATTTTCTTTTATGTTTACTGTTTTATTTTACTATTTTTTGTGTATATTGTATCTACTATGTTTTCTTCATAAGTGACAGCGCCACCTGCCATATTGTTATGGTGAATTTTAGCTTCCCACCTTGAACTGCCATCTACCATTGGTAACATTAAGGTGGCAAGAATTCTGGTACTTGCAGAGCATTCACATACTGTTAAAAGTATTGATGTGGAATAGTTTTTGTAATGTAAATATCTTAGTTTAAATCAGAAGTTAACCATCCTTAATGAAAGTTAGACATTTCAAAAGTTCAAGATGACGAAGTTGGCGATGGAACAACCTCAGTTGTTGTATTGGCTGGGGAACTTTTAAGGGAAGCAGAAAAGCTGGTTGCAGCTAAAATTCATCCAATGACTATAATAGCAGGTTCATTTCTTTTCTTTTCGACAATGGTTCAGATGCCCTTAAGATAAGGATTTTTTTTGGTTTTCACATTGACAAATTTCTAGTGAAAACTTCATTGATTCACATTCTGAGTTTGTTAGGAAATTAATCTCGATAAGTAATTGAATTGCTGATGAAAGCTACATTTTCCTTATTGTCTACCGTAATATTTTTATGCAGATTATGCAGTTCTTTCTTTGGTACCTAACAACTTTGAATGCTACTTTGAAGGTTTATATTGAGCTAATACATGCGAAAAGCTTATAGTTTCTAAATTTAGTTGTTCCATCATTATAATTAAATTAAGGACGAATTTATTGATAGATGTGATCTAATGGTGGTAACAGAAGCAGTCAAAGAAAAATTTTCATTTTTGCTGTTCAAAAAAAAAATAGTTTAATTTTCATTTTTTTTCTTTCAAGGCTGCCACATCTATTTGTCCTTTAGTTTGGTTTCAATGTCTGTGGACTCTTCATCCTTACAGAAAGATGGGTAAAAGTAAAAATTGTGAGAATCATTAGAAACAAGTTTGATAAAGCTGCTTTAAAGATCATTTATAATTCTAATAGATTTTGCATGATTCTTACCTCTCTGCATAGTACAGCTATTTGTCATGATTGGTGTCAAATGATTTTCTTTCCAATGATGCCTTTGTGATTAACATCATTGTAATTGGCATTATTGGTTATGATTTTTAGGTTTCCGAATGGCTGCCGAGTGTGCCCGTAATGCATTGGTAGAGAAGGTTGTAGACAACAAAGAAGATTCTGGTAATTGTTTTCCCTTTTGGATGTTTCTTTTGGGGGATAGATTTTCAATTGACTCTGTAGCTTTTGAATACATTGTTAATGTTTACAGCTGGATCAGATACAAATGCATTCTTTGTCATAATATCTTATACATGGATTTTCTGGATTGTGCAGAGAAATTCAGGTTAGACTTGATGAACATTGCAAGAACTACTTTGAGCTCCAAAATTCTTTCACAAGACAAGGAGCATTTTGCAAAATTAGCTGTAGATGCTGTAATGAGACTAAAGGTGAACGGTGACTATCCTACTAGTAATGATTACAGTTTTGGTGGATTAAGCAAATACTGTATGCACTGTTGCCATGTTGTTTTTCTCTGGTTCATTTGTGGAAAAATTCCAGTTAATAAAAGTTAAATACAATTTTTATTTTTATACTTTTCTACTTTGCTTGATAAAAACTTAAGTGTTTTATTAAGAAGTTTGGTTATGATGCTTTTATGTGATTCTACAATTTATATTCCTTTCTTACAATATGAATATAGCCTTTCAATTTCACCAATCCTTCAACTAGTATTTTTTAGTTTTGTAATATAATTTCATGATAGCTGTTGTTGCCTTGGAATGCTGTGTATAGAATATTCACTGAAATAAAGGATTGAAATTGGTTATATATCAGTATTTCTTTTGTCCTATTGTTTTTTCTTTTTGTTCTAACAATTTAAAAGTACAGAATGTTTGCAGTTTACATTTTATATAGCTATTCTGTTTGTTGTACTTCTGCTCTAGCTGTGCTTGCAGAAATGCTATGTTAGGAAATTTTTTCAGTGATCTCTATTGTTATAAACTTAACTATATGATTTTTCATGTTTTCATTTCTGTGTTTATGTTACAGGGAAGCACAAATTTAGAATCTGTCCAGATTATAAAGAAACCTGGAGGATCACTGATAGATTCATTTTTAGACGAAGGGTAATATTACTGAAAATTTAAAATCTTTTTTAGTTTAAGTATCAAATGCTGCTATTCTGTTCTTTTAAATCTCGGTTTCTCTTTTGTATCGAGTTCTGTAGGTAGTTTTCAAATAACTTGAATTAACTTAAATTTCACCGCTATCCTGTATAACAAAGTTTCTATAGTCTGGGTAAAAATAAATTTCCTGTTTCTGAATTGGATTATATTTTTGTTTAGATTTATTCTTGACAAGAAAATTGGAATTGGGCAACCCAAACGCATAGAGAATGCAAAGATACTAGTTGCAAACACTGCAATGGACACAGACAAGGTGAAGATATACGGAGCCCGTGTTCGTGTCGACTCTATGGCTAAAGTTGCTGAGATTGAAGGAGCCGAGAAGGACAAAATGAAAGAAAAGGTGAACAAGATAATAGCTCATGGCATCAACTGTTTTGTCAACAGACAGTTGATTTACAATTTTCCAGAGGAGCTCTTTGCTGATGCAGGAATATTGGCTATTGAGCATGCTGATTTTGATGGTATTGAGCGTCTGGCTCTTGTAACTGGTGGTGAAATTGCTTCAACCTTTGACAACCCTGAGTCTGTTAAGCTTGGAGAATGTCAGCTTATTGAAGAGATTATGATTGGTGAGGATAAATTGATTAAATTTTCTGGTGTTGCAATGGGGCAGGCATGCACAATAGTTCTGAGAGGGGCTAGGTACGTATTCTTCCTTTGTTATTGTGAATCTATTGACTTTCTATGCATTAGTAGACAACTGGTTTTTAACAAATTTGATTGAAGTTTTTATTTCTAGTTGCACTTTTAGCCTGACATCTGTTTTTGTGGCAGCCACCATGTTCTTGATGAAGCTGAGAGGTCATTGCATGATGCCTTGTGTGTGCTATCTCAGACAGTCAATGACAGCAGGGTGTTGCTTGGAGGCGGGTGGCCTGAAATGATAATGGCAAAGGAAATTGATGCATTGGCTAGGAAAACCCCAGGCAAAAAGTCTCTTGCAATGGAGGCATTCTCCCGGGCACTCTTGGCTATCCCAACAACCATTGCTGATAATGCTGGTTTGGACAGTGCTGAGTTGATTTCTCAGCTCCGTGCTGAACACCAGAATGAGGGATGTACTGCTGGAATTGATGTCATCTCTGGCTCTGTAAGTACCCAATACTGAGAATTACGTAGATTTATTTGAGCAAACGTAATTTTGAAATGCTACATCTTGATGCATCATTAAATAATCTTTTTCTTGGTAGCAGATCTGTTTGTAATCACTGCATTTACTCTGATTATATCATAGTGATTTTGGTATATAACATGAAATGTCTAATTGAAATTTACTGAATTTGTATTTATTTCATGCGGTCATTTCTAAATTGGATTGACTTCCTTAGTAAACATGGTCATGGTGGAGTTAGGATAGTATGATAGGGACTTTGGTATTATGTGGTGCCTAAGTCCCACATTGAATAGTATGAGATGCTTGGTGGAGTACTCAAGTGACTTGGTTCTTCCCTCTTTTTAGCTAGTTTTTGAGTGCTCGAGTACTTGTCAGTCTACTCCCTCCGGTCTTTATGTAAACAACAGAAACTTCAAAATCATTGGTCTCAAATATACGCAAAATTCAATTACAAATACTAGAATTAATGCAATTATTCCCAATTTACCCTTTACTTAAAAGGTTTTTTTTTTTTGTTTATTTGTTGCTTAAATATAAGACGGGAAGGAGTACCATTTAGTCACTGACTATATCTATTAGTGATTTTATCATGGTTTATATTGTATTTAAAAAAAGCATCCTGTAGGCTGCTAGCTCAACATGCTTCCTTTCTATTTTCTGTTTGACTAATTTATACATTGACCACTGTGTACTTCTGGTAGGTTGGAGACATGGTTGAACGTGGGATTTGTGAAGCATTCAAAGTCAAGCAGGCTGTATTGCTATCTGCAACAGAGGCAGCTGAGATGATCCTCAGAGTTGACGAAATCATAACTTGTGCTCCAAGGAGGAGAGAAGACAGAATGTAAAAATCTAGTGATCATCGAACTTCAGATGCTTGCGAGCCTTGGCAATTTTTGGCAGATTTTAGAAATTTGCAATATGGGACAGCAACCTAAAGTAAACTCTCAACAGTTTAAAACAACTGGTCACGGTCGAACTTTTTTTGTGCTTGTTTAAATTTTGATTATTATGTACATCTCCTGTTTCACCTCTGTGCTAGCTTTGTCTTCTTTTGAATTGTTGTCTTTAATGTGTATCAGTTTAGTTTCCGATTGGAATTTTGCTATTTGAATCTTCAAGGGTTGTACTAGGTGTTTATTTTTGATATATTGTTTGAATATTTGTGTTAACTTTTTGGCTTGATTACACTTTTGGTATCCTAATTTTGGTTTATATAGGAATTTGGAGCCCTAATACTTAATTTTGGAAATTGAATCCCCAATTTTAAAATTCATTGCTATACTTTATTTTAAAATTGTTCCTAAAATTGGACAAATTGAGGGTTAAGAGCCTGGAATAAAATTGAAATTGTTATTTTTCACTAAATCAAATAATTTTTTGTCCTATACACAAGTTGTTTAAAATGCTAAAATATTTTTGTTTACCAAATAAGATGTATTTAATACCTTAAATGTTTGTATTGTTATGTCAAATACTTATCTTTTGGAAATCAAACATACCTTTCATTTTTATTCTTTATATGTATATCTTAAACGTTTGTATTTTGTTCTGTAAAGTATTTATCTTTTTGGAAATCAAACATACCTTTCACTTTTATTCTTTATATATTAGTTTCTCATGAAAGTTTCATATTATTCTCCAACATTTCTCACTCTTTGAAGCATGAGGAAAGTTGGGACCGTGTTTTTCTATCCTTAAAAGATAAAAAGGTTTTGGGTGAGTAGCTCAACCGGATTGAAATAAAGGTAAGGTGAAAATAACTAATACTGTATTAACAACTAAATAGTACTTTGGCCGTTTTAAAAACTTAGAAAATGGATTAGGCCAAAAAATTGAATTGTCTCAATATTATCCCAATTTGCCCCAATACAACTGATTCACTAACCCAATCTGCCAGCTTGCTCAACTTGAAGGTGAATGCTCTTCTTTTCAGGTGTTATTCAAACAGGTAAAATATATTACTAGAATATATCTTCTGAGAAAAACCACACTACCAAAAAATATCTTTGGGAGAATTTTGAGCAAAACACATAAAGGAAGAGTAATTGTTCAAGTGTTCAACTTAAAAGCTTCATCGAACAAATCTGAGCCACTAATAACTGTTTTTGGATGACCTGAATTAGGTCTTTTGGGACCCACACATGTCCAAAATTAATCAATGTCCAACCCTACTAACAATTGATCACCCTCATTGCTAGGTGACCCAATCCAAACAATTTTAGAGAAACTTCACTAGAAGAAGTATAAGCAATTTTATTGTCACATTATTATTAAGCAATCCTTAGTTAATTATCCATATTTTACTATGGCTGTAAAAATTATAAAGGACTCAGCAACTCACATTTGTCCATTTTTTTATTTTTAAATAAGCTAACATATTATATCAGACTTTTAAAACAGATAATATAAAAGTAAGCCACAATAGATTACGCGCCAAACTTTTATTACTAGGTCAAACTTAAGGCTTGAATATTTTAGCTCGACTCAATTTATTTTCACACCTACACATAATCGACTTCAATACAGAAATTGCTTATGTTTAAGCAACCAACTAATAGATCAATTTCCCCAATTTTATGCTCAAAACTTTATGCTCTTTTAAGTTTCAACTTGTCTTTAAGAGTAAGCTATAGATTTGTATATT
This sequence comes from Trifolium fragiferum, assembly GCA_954870985.1. Taxonomy (NCBI): domain Eukaryota; kingdom Viridiplantae; phylum Streptophyta; class Magnoliopsida; order Fabales; family Fabaceae; genus Trifolium; species Trifolium fragiferum. The sequence goes on along the minus strand of OX940793.1, from coordinate 16,744,267 downwards.
GAATTTGAATTCATAAAAAAAATGAATTTGTTTTTTCTTCATGCTAAATTTCAACTTGTCAATTGAGTAATATTTGGTGTATCCTTATAGATTGGATACTCAGGTAGTTCCACTTAATTACAAATATAGGAAACCCCTAAAATCCCTTCTGCCTCAAATTGGGGAACCAATGAAATCTTTTTCCAGCTCAAATTAAATTTCAGATTCACTCTTTTTTTTAAACAATATATTTCGCTCGGAATTGTAAAAACTAATTATTCGAAATAACTGTAATCTATTTAAACATTACCTTACACACCGATCAAGAATCAAACCCTAGACCTGTCTTAAACATTTTGGAGCCCTATTTAAAATATTATAATTTTTACCATTCAAACTACTTTTATTTTTAAATTGAAAATAACACCCTAATACAACTTAAAGCTAATATCAACATTTTAGTTACTTAAAGAGATTCATCCGTTCGTCTACTTTTAAAGCAAATTTATCAACCAGTTTCAAATTTTAAACAATATGAGAATTTAAGAAAACACTTCTTTTTTTCTTCATATAAATGTATAACTATATAAAAATTTGGGACCCTCAAAATTATCGATCTTATGCCGAGTCTATTTGCATAGCTTATTTGTAGGCCTTATTTTGACTAAATGGTTAAAAGATCTAAATATCTATCGGTTATCGGTTGATTCAAACTCACTCATTAAAACTTCTTTCATAATATAAAATATCAAGGAGACAAATAAACAAGTCTAGTGACATGAAAATATGGGTGTTAACATGATGGCAGAGTGGTTCATGCATCATGAAATTATGATTTTATGAAACATAACATTTTATTGTATAAATAAATATAGGTCACTCAAAGAATAGCACATGAAGAGCAGAAGATATCACATGCGGCCCATGTGAATATGAAAATGGGTCCACGTTCCATTTCTCTTCACTATGAATGAAGAGTGAGGAATCAAATCTAAAGGGTATATGAAGTGAGTGATTAAACAAGTCCCACATATAACCCATTAAAACTACAAAACCTATCTCTCTGTACATTGGTATCTTTTGGAAACATGCAAAGTAATAATGACGATTGAATCTTATTAGCCGTCGCAAAATGCGAATATCAGACAAGACACTGACACATCAACATCAATAATAATTAGAGAAATGAAAAACACTAAACATGCATTCAATGTGAAGATCGGATGCTAGATGGGTTGAACCTATGAGCATATATAAAAGGGAAGCAAAATATTTTCACTATCTAAAAGGTGGACATAAAAAAACAGTAGGATACCAAGACAAAAAAAAAAAAGGAAGATACCAAAACACATGTAATTTAATTAATTAGCCTATGCATTTATAGCAAAGGAATCATAATCATTCATCACACTATTTTTAATCAACTAATCTTAAAAGGGTGGAAGAAAAAAAAAACTATATAATAAAACAAAGAAAAAGAACACTTGCACAACACACACATCCAGCACACACCAAATGAAGGGGGGGGGGGGGGGGGGGGGGTGAAGTATTACTACTATATCCCTCCATGTATGTTACAAAATATTGAGGGACCTATGAGATTAATAATAAAAGAGTAGATTTTCAGCTGAATTCTTCTATGTTGAGAGGAGTGAGTTGTAATTTCAATGATGAAGGGCATGAGGAGGTGGTGCTGCAACCATGACTGGTGGAGGCTTGCATTGGTAGCATTTAGCAAAAAGCCCAAATGTGTCAATTTGTCTAATGAAGTTGGTCATACTAGCCCATCCACCAAACCCAAACCCAACCACCAATACCCATACCACAATGAATGCATTGAAAATATACATTGATGTCCAGCTTGGCATGAAGAAAGGAGGTTTTTCAGCAGCATTCTACAAAACAAAATTAATAATACAAAGTTAGATTCATTAAAGAGTGACAAAGAAAAGGTCCCTACTAAACTATACCATATAAAAACACTTATAAAGACACGTACACTAGACACGACACTTAAACATCAATATCAATAGTAATTTGAGAAATTAGAATAACTAAATTTGGCCATGTATATTGGTGTCTATCTATGTCCGATGTCAAATACAAACACATGTCACACACACCGGTTATGCCAATCTGAAGTGCAAGTGTTACATTGAACTACAGTACTATTGAATTACTCACAAAATAACCAAAAAGGGAAGCAATAATGAAACCACATAAAATAAAAAAATTGTATATTATATAATTGGAATTTTGTTAATATTTTCCAAAGATTGTCCTAATTTGAGTAAATAATTGGAGTAAGATATGAATAAAATATGCCAGCTCAATAGAAACATTAGTACGGTAGTGTAACTGTAGTATGTATGTAGCAAAATAACTAAACGAAAATGACTTGCCACCAGTTTCCACCTCTTCTCCTAATGTTTCCAAATTCAAGTCTTAAATGCTTTTGTACATTTTCTTCTACTCTCTCTCATATTATCTCTTTCTCTCTCTAAAACTATAGTGGTCACTTTAATTTAATGGTGGAATATAGGAGTAAGTCCCCATCAAATGCGGATGTCCAAGGAATGTTAAATTACATCCATACCCTCCATTCATTCAGATAACTACAATAATGCCATGCCCTATCGAAACAATTAAGCTTCTGGTTTTCACGAACATAGGCACGGTAATTTATAGTATGACTGCGAGGTAAGTAAAACTTGATAAAAAATTATTCTTACTAGGAATCAAACTCAGGTTCCCCAAACGATTCATTCTAGGAAGAACTCATTAACCACTTGAATTCAACTTCTTAGTTTATTTTTATTTTTTTAATAGTCATACCATACTAATGAAATTAATTCCACATGTATATAATTAATAATGGATATAGGTAATGGTACTTTGGCAGATTTTGTGATTAAAAAACATCTTTAAAGCCTATTAGGCAGATCGTTAGGTAACGATCATAGCATAATACTATTATGTATAACTTATTTCAATCATGTGAATAAGTCAAACTTTATGAGAAAAAGCATATTCAAGCATGTGGCATTACCCTAAGAGATCTAACTATGATTTATTATGATTAAAAACTAGACATATAAGGCTATTAATAAGATGATTAGGTAACAATCATAGAATCATATTAATTAAAGCTTTTTTCAAAATGATGCAAACAAAACCAACCTTAGACTATGTAGAGAGGGTTGAGTTATTATGCATAAGGAATATCCTTATGTATAGTGCATAAATAAATCTCCACCATGCATGCTTTAGTGCATTTAATTGATCAAAAAATCTAATTGATCAAAAAAGTATTGGATGGTGGAGATTTGTTTATGCACCATGCATAAGGATATTCCTTATGCATAATAACTCTAACCATGTAGAGACTCACATGAAATAAAAAAACCTATAAAAGTCTAACTAACCTAACACATCTATTTGAGCACATGAAAATACATAATGCAACAACTAAATCTAATCCTATGATGTAGGGTGTTACAAAGATATTGTTTGTAACATCATTTTCTATATTCACTTTTAAATTTTCAAAGTAAAAAAATGCATGTTTGAATTGACGATGATATAACAAAATTACCTGTCGCGCAGTGGCTTTTCGGTAAGTGAGCATATGAGCGGCGGAAGGAATGATGTAAACAGTGAAACTAACAAGAAGAGCTCCAACAGCAGAATTAATGGGTCCAAAGAAGGGGAAAATGATAGCTAAGAACCAAATAGGTATAACCACTGGTAACCTTGCTAGTGCCCTTAGACAAATGCTTTTTGTGTCATGCATTCCAATTACTTTCTCCCATACAAAGTACAATGGAGTACACGCAAAACCAAATGTGATGAACTGCACACATTTATTAGTGCCAAAAATTAGAATCCTTTTTTCCTACATTTATAGTAGCAGCAGCAACTTTTTTATTCAATAATTTAACCAATGCATTTATTTGTTTTGATTTTATTGCAGCAATTTGATTTTTTTTAAATCAATTTTGACTGTGACTAATTTTGGTGCCTAACTCATGTATAAAAAAATTTGGTGCCTAACTATACTCTCTTTGTCTCATTTCATTAATATTGAATTTTTTTTTTATTTCAAATTATTTGTCACTTTAAATATTAAGAAATATTATTTTATCATAGACAATATTACAATTTTTTTATTTAAGATGATTATATTAAAAAAAATGAAATGAAGAAACTAACTAATTAGAAACCAAAATAAGAGAATACAAAAGTCAAACAACATTTTCCTATAGTAGAATTGGAAAATATTGTAGAATTGGAAAATAGTTTGCTGTAGTTTTGTCTATGCGTGTACTCACATACTCTTTGAAATTATTTCAAAAGTGTATAGTAAACTTTGAATTTATTTCAAAAGTGTATAGTAATTTTGTTCACTGACTTGTTTACCAAATAGATATGAAAAGTTTTTATTATCATTTAATGGAACATTCATTGCAATAGGTGTGATGTAACATATCTACAGTATAGAAGTGGTTTAAATAAATACGGAATGTTATTCTTCTTTTTATAGAAAAAGAAAAAGTCATAACATATTTATATAGTAGTTTCACTATTTTTTTATTCCTATACTTTTTCATATAAATAAAAAAATAAATAAGTACTAGTAGTATATAATAAGACATGACATGAACTCTTGAAATTGTTACAATTTGTGACAAAATACAAATAAATGAAAAAATTAGTGTGTGGATTAAATAAAAGCTAATTAAAATTAATTACCTGGTGAATGAGCATAAGGATAACAGCAGCATCTCTAAAACCATTTTTAGGGAGGAGAGAAAAAGCATTGGAATGGTTAAGAAGTTGATCACCAAAGGCCCAATAAACAGCAGTAGCTGAAGGAATTGTTAATGTGAAAACATATAAAGTTGCCAACAAGTATATGTACTTGAATTTTTGTGGCTTCCACATGGCATGCATAATCTCTCTGCATTGAGATCAAAGGAATAATCACAATAATTGGTCACATTGGAATTTCTATAAAAGGTTAGAAAAAATTAAAGTCACTTTTCTTTACTCACTTGGCACTATTTGCCACTTTGTTTTTTTACTTATAAGATTACTTTCAATTAGTACAATGCATTTGACAAAAGGGACTTGTGTTGTACAATAGAATGGGAGTGGAAGCCAGCCAAACATATCATCTACTATCATATAGTTTAAATTAGAATAATTTTTTTCTAAAAAATAACACTAAAAAGTAAAAAAGTAAAAACCATTCAAAGGATAAAATATTTTATATCTTATCTTAGTAGTATAATATTTAATGAGCTAGATTACTCCATAACCCATTTTTAGGGAAAAAAAGTGAATAACTATTTATGTCTATAAGCATCAATTGTTCAATTGATTCAACCACCATTGAATTGGATAATTAATAAAAAATATTAAAATTGTAGCAAAATAAATAAATGCAAAATACAAAAAATAAAAATCAATAAAACCAAAAATTGATTTAATAAAAATCATTAAGATTAAATTACCATTACATATATACATATTTTCGGATAATCTTAAAAACTCGATAGCAAGTATCTCAATAAATTTTAAAGATCATCTCCATTTATAAAAAGATAAAATAACTTTGATTGATATAAGACTCTTAACACCACTTAATTTTCCCAATTTTTAAAACATTGATAAATAAAAGACAAAATAAAAAATTAATTTATTCGGTCCATGAATCTAATTGTGGACTAGAGCTACATGCCTTAATTATGATGGATTATAAAATACACCGATATTCTTACAGTTAATTAAATTAAATTTGACATCTATGTGATTAGCAAAAGAACAAATTAAATACTATTAAGACTAAAGGCTATGACCCTATGCGATGACATCCATCTAGCTTAGAAACCTATAATGATTTTTTGGAACCTAGTGAAACATTACATTATACACTTTATAAATAAATTTTATTATCCATTATAGTATCTCTTCCATTCAAATAATTTTCCTTCTTTGCAAGGATGGGGATTATATTTCCAAAAAAAACAAAAGATCTTTTCATGATTTTTTTGTCCTATGATATAACCGGCAAAAGCTGCTAAGAGAAGAAGAAGAAGAAAAAAAAATTGATATGATGAAAATTTAAAAAAAAAAAAAATTATACATTCTACTTTAACTTACACAGTAACAGCATGTCCACCAAATGTGTATAGTATATTTGTTGCTCCAGTGAAGTACAACACTAATTTCTTTGGACCAGTATGTGTCACATTTTCTGCCTGCAACATTATTTACAAAATCATATCTTAGCTTATATAATAATGATTTCAATTTTTCCAAAAAAATAAAAAATTGTCTAGTTAATTTTAGATTTTATCTAGGAAACACAAACACTCATCAGATTGAGCGTGTTCTTCGTGTTAAACACGACATGATAACTAATATGTATGATTACATTAAATTATGTCATTTTTTAATTATTATTTGTGTTGATATGTCGGATATTGTAAATGTGGTTGATAGGATTTTATTGATTTACCTGGCCATGAACAATAGCTGCAATGGTGAGATACCAAGCTGTGTAAGTTGTCATTCCAAGTCCAAGGAAAGACCAAATACGGTAATTATGGAAGGATGGTATGAACACAGTTGTAGCACAACATGCTCCAAAGATATATGTCCAAGTTCTTTTGTCCAAGTTGTCATTTATGTAGTAGATGTTGCTGTTTCAACAAACAAAAATGTAAAAAATCTTGTAATAATCCGATGAAGTTCCGATTCACCTCGAGTTTGACAGAATCAGGACGTGTCACTATGATTTTGATAAAATCAAGATATTCACCTTGAGTTTGACGGAATCACGGCGTGTCACTATGATTTTGATTTTTGATAAAATCAAGACATTTTCTTATGATTTTATCAAACTCAGTGTGATTCCAAATAAGCACGAAATCATATTTGGATTGATCCCAAATTTGTGGGAGAAATCAAGAAAAAAGAGAGCTAACCTTGCACAAGCTATAAGCTGAATCACAGATCCAAAGAGAAGGAAAGTACAATTGAAAGCTAGCCCCAAGGCTTTCCAATATGGACCCAACAACCCATCAAGCACTTCAAACCACTGAAATCCATTCCAATAATTTTCAATTTCAGTCAAAATTTCATATAGTAAAAACTTCTATTCAAACTTTTTTTTAATCACCATCAAATTTTTTTATGTATTCGTCAGCTATATTTGACTGTGATTCTTTGCAATATCAAAAACTCTTACTTATGATTCAAAACTCTTTCTATTCAAAATATGTTTTGATTAGTGTGTTTGACAAAATCAAAGTGACCGGTCCGATCGTAATTTTGATAAAAGCTACACTTTTCAAAATATGTTTTGATTAGTGAGTTTGGCAAAATCAAAATAATTAGTCGTGATTTTGACAAAAGCTATATTTTTTTTTGTGATTTTGTTAAACTCACCGTCGTATAGTGAAAAGTGTCTTTTTTTATAAGAAAAAGATTAGAAACAAGTGGTGATAGAAAGAAAACAAAAACATACATACCTGAATAACATGATTCTTGAAATTAACATTTTCTTTTTCTTTTCTAGTGCGGTACTCAATATAGAGAACACTGATAATATAAGCAGTCCAACTTCCAAGAATTCCATAGAACACTTGAAGCAAAACTCCTGATAGCATGCCAAGTTGAGAGAATGAACATGGCAGTGTCAAAAGCACTTGAGCCACCTAAAAAAAAAGTCATTTTTAACATGATTAATCAAAAAGAACTAAAATGAACAAAAAAAGTTATTATTTTGATCAAGTGATTTTATACTTGATTTGAAGCACAACTGAACCATGCATCCCAAACAGAACCACCATGCCAAAGAATGTTCTTGATGCTAAATGAATGATCTTGTTCAATCTCTTCTTCTCTTCCAATTACTCCTTCTTGTTGATCTGTTTCATTGAAGCTACTCACTATTGCTTCCTCTGCTTGTTTTTGTGGCAACATTGTTTCTGCTTATGGATCTGAAACATAAGCAAAAGCAAAAAACATGATCAATTAGTAACAAGAAAAAACACAACAACCCAGATCCAAATAAATGCTAAAAATCAAAACTTTAAAACAAAAACTTCAAATTCAAACCAAATTAAGAAATGGGCTGTTGAGAAATTTTGAAGAAAAATCACTTTGATTGAAGTAACTAACTAACTACTAACCTTTATACTAGTTGAGTCACTTTCTTACTTACTCCAAAAGTGTTTGTTAAAAGAAAAAAACCAACACTTTATTTAAGAAGAAAAGAGCTTATGAAATTGAATGTGAATAAGCTAAAACAGAAAATAAAGTGGCAGAGCAGAGAGATAGGGGTAATAATGGCTAAGAATTCTTATTCTTGTAAGAAGCTTTAAATGCAATTAGATTTTGAAGGTTGGTTTCAGAAACTGCAAAGATTGAAAAGTGATGAAAAGAAGAAGAAGAAGTGAAGAGTAATAAAAAGAAGCACCGCTTTAATGCTTGGCAACAATTGGCACAGAAAAAAGCAGAAACTAAACGGCAAAGGCGGCGATAAGCCGCAAAAACAGGAAAAGAAATTTAGACTCAAAGGTATGTTCTGAACAAACTGAAACTGAAACTATATTATATATATATACAGAGAATACAACAACTATAAAAGACTCTTTTTGTTACTGTAGTAGTACTACTTTCATTTAGATTAATCAACGTGGATGGTTTTTTTAATATAATATATAAATACATGACTTTGTTCGGGATGTTCTTTTCGCAAAGTATCTCTGAATAAATAGACATCTGTGAACTTCTTGACTGACTTATAATGTTAGAAGTTTTACATTAACTAGAGATATGACATATATAGCCTTTATTCGTCATTTCATTTTATGTGTTTTCTTCGTTATTCTTCTCTCTCTTTGTTTTTTCCCCAAATCATAGAGGAAATATGTGCATTGAGTTTTTTTACAAGTGGGATTGATGACTCGGGATTTTATTGACTAAACATGAGAGAAGATGTTTTAACAATCGACATGCTTTTATAATATTCACATTTGAAACTTCTGATTTCGTAGCATTAGAGAATGTAGATTTCTAAAAAGAATTCAAAGAATCATGCATAATAATATTGCGTCACTCAATTACATTTTAAAAGTGCAATTTATTATCGGTGTGTCTTTAATTATAATTATCTTAAGAGTATGTTAAACAATGCCTCATGATAATGATTAATAATATCAAAATAGAAATAAAATAAAAAGTTTTAAGTAAAAAATAATATTTTTTTTTTAAGTTTCAATACATTAAATACACTACTTTCAAAATTATATTACTATTTTTTATCATAAATATTACTATTTTTTATCATAAATATTACTATTTTTCAATACATTAAATACACTACTTTCAAAATTATATTACTATTTTTTATCATAAATATTACTAAAATATGAATATATTATTTAGTCAAAAGAAAAGTAAAGTAGCAGAAAGATTGAAATGAAGTAACAAAGGGTTGTAGTGGTCTAGTCTAATAGGAGCTACTATACTATTATACTATACTATGTGTAGTGTGATAGAGAATTTTTGTGATGCTTTTTTGGGTTTAGATTTGGAAATTTTTGTGATGTATTGGAAGAGTATCGAATATTATTTTTTTATTTAAAAATAATTATTTAATCGATATTTTACCGATATGAATATCGGGACGTATCGGAAGAGTATCGGTATCGAGGACGTATCGGACACAATACGTCGTCATTTTTTGAGTATCGGAGCTTCATAGGTGATAGAGAATTTTTGTGATGCTTTTTTGGGTTTAGATTTGGAAATTTTTTGTTTATTTTATTAGAGAAAAAAATTGTGAGAAATGGGTTGTTGTGATGTGAGTGATGACGCAGAAATTTGCTTGGAGATGAAAGGGAGTGGGATTTACTAGTAAGTAAGAAGTGAGTTGAACGAAAGGAAAGGAACTCTGTTTTTTTGTAGGGAATAAAAAGTTATATTCAATGGGAAAGGTTGAAATTACACTTTATTGAAAGAATAATATCCATGTTTATGTTAGGATTGGTTAATTGTTCTTGTATAAGTGAAAGTTTAGAGACAAGACGTAAGATTAAAGAGGTAATGAAATTGGAGTATAAGATTTTGGATTAAAATGCAAGTTATAATTAGATTGAGCAAAAGCTTTAAGGATTTACCATACTCAATTCTTTGCAAATTATGTTTCATTTTGTATGTCTGAAGTTGGATTTAATGCAATAATAGTGTTACACAGTTGTTTTGCTCAATCGTCTGATTAATAATCGATGATTAAAAAATTGTATGAAACTGCTACTAGTGTTTACAACAGACAATCTAGATTCAGAAAGTTCAACGCAATAACGATTTAATCCTTTTAAATTAAAAAAGATGGATGTATTATAAAAACAAAAATCAAATGAATATATCACATTTTTACCAAAAATTGAATGAAATTAGCTATACGAGTTATATTAATCATTTACAATCGACTCAAAAAACTTGCTGTTAAACGCGAGTCTCTAGCTAACATTATATTGATATTCTTACATTGCTAATATAATTAATGGAAAATATCTCCTGAAAACATCATTTAAGAAGACTTTCAATATAAAAATCACCATATTACAAAAGAATTTTGATATTATATAAGTGCCGTTTAGAAAGAATTTTGGCTAGAAAAAATATTTTGTGTAATTTTTTTTATAGCAAAACGAGAAATGTATTAAATAAAAATAAAAAGATATATTAGTAAAAAAAAAGATATAGAAACTTTGGAGACATTAAACTTGAGTTAGTTATAACTAAAATATGAATATATCACCCAAGAGCACTTAGATGAGATGACGCGGGTCTCTTCTAGCTTAACCAAGGTCCTGGGTTCGATCCCTGGCTTGGGCATGCAGCGGTGTTAAAACTCTTAGGGAGAGTTTGCCACCCATTTGGGTCCCACAAGGCTCGAGGGATTAGTCTATGCAATTGCGCGCAGAGGATACCCGATTTACACAAAAGAAAAAAAAAAAAGAATATATCCATAATAAAAAAATGAATATATCATTATTAGGGGTGATCATATTTGAACCACTCCAAAAGTAACACCGCAAACGGAACCAATTCAAATCAAAAATCGAAAAAAAATCGCATTTAGTTTAAACCGCACGAATCATTTTTCTTCTAGACCGCGTGATTTGGTTTGGTTTGCGGTTTTCATTTTAGAAAATCGAAACAAACCAAACCGCAAAAGTTAATTTAACTATATCAACTATTAGTAATCAGAACCAAATTGAGTCAATAAAACAGTAAGTTGTCAAAATATATAATTTCACGCGATTCAAAGCTATACTATTAGTATTAAAAATAAGAAAATGCTAAACAATGCACCTGGTGCATTGGTTAAGCATATTAATATAGAAATTTTTTATTGGAACTTGTGCATTTAATGTGTTAAAGATGCAAAAAGTTATCTCTCTAGCATTAATTTTGTCTCTTTATTTCTTTTTTGGGTATGCTTAACTAGTGCACCAGGTGCACTGTTTAGCATGACCCTTAAAAATAAGTTCTTATGTGTGCAATTTATGTATATGCATACTATATCGTGTAAACAATAAAATATATTAAAATTTCTGATGTTTATTTTGTACCATGTTGATAATATTGTCATATTTTCTTTATCGTGATAAACCGCGGTAACCGAAACAAATCTAACAGCATTGATTTAGATAACTTTTTAAAAACCAACCAAACCAAACCAAACCGAACTGCATGTCATTTTATCTCGCGGTTAGGATGACTTTTATACTCAAAACCGAACTGAACCGCACTACAAGCACCCCTAATCATTATCATTCAAATAAAAAAAAAAAAAAAAAAAACTCTAATCAATCCTAACAATATATGCTTATAAAAAAATAAAAAAATCTAACAATACAAACATTGATCATGTGATATTTAATATAAGTTTGATTCTATAATGATATTAAAATTAGTTTTAAGTGAATTAATTAAGTAAAAATGATTTTGACTTAAATTGATTGAATATATAATAATTTATATTTCGATACAATTAAAAAAAAATCGATTGCATTTTAGAGAATTCATGGATAATTTTTTTTTAAGTTGTTCATTGTTACTCACCTCTTATTTTTTGGGAATAAATATTAGTCCACACTACTTTGAAATATACTAGAATATTAATGAACGTGGATAATTTTTTATTTTATATTTAATAATAAAAAATTTATGTAGTCAAAATCAAAGTAAAGTAGCAGAAAGATTGAATTGAAGTATCAAAGAAAGGGTAGTCTAATAGGAGGTACTATGAGTGATAGAGAATTTTTGTGCTGCTTTTTTGGCTTCTGCTTTGGAATTTTTATGCTATTTTTTTTGAGGAAATGGGTGTGTTTGGTGTGATTAGTGGCAATATGAGTGATGTCGCAGATTTGTTGAGATAATAGGAGCTAGTGAGATTTATTTAGCGAAAAGGATTTACAAGTTTTTTATCGTCTAATTTAAATTAATGAATAAAATTATTTACCTATATTGACAAAAAAATATACTATTATATACTTATATAAAACTAATAATGTGATTAAGATTGTTTAATTTATAATTAGCAACTGAAATTTGTAAGTTTAAGAAATTGAATTATTCCACTAAAGTAGATAATTCTAGTATTTAGATTACACTTTTGTGAAAGAATAAAATCTATGTTTAGCATAAGGTTAACTGTTTTTGTGTAAAAGTAAAGAATTTGACATCTTAGGCAAGTTAAAGGAACAAGTTTGTTTGATGATAAATTTATGGTAAAATTTTGGATTCATAAGTTACAACTTACAAGTTTAGCTAACTACAAAGGATAGCAAGATGAACGTCTCTTCTAGGTTTTTAGTGAGAATTTTTGTTTTCGTCTCTTTAATTTTCTTTATTCATTCATCCATTAAAGATGGATGATTCTATTTTATTTTTTAAAAAAATCTTAAATCATTCATTTTCATTATTATTTTTTATTTAAATAAGTGCATTTTTATCATTTTATTCACACACATTTGAATTTTTTGTCGTGACTCCGTCATCTAAGTGTAACGTCTTTATTTTGTTTCTCATCTTGTGCAACCTAGTTTGATTTTTTTTTCATTTTAGTGTAATATTTATTTTGTTTAAAATAACATACTAATTTTGACACATTTTAGATTCAACGAACATATAATTTCAACACCCTAAATTTTGTTCATAAAAAAAGTTCTCGTTGTTAAATATAAAAATTAATTTATCATTAGTTCAACGGTAATTAACGCTGAACTAGATAGAAATGACCACGATTCGATTATTCGCAACTGCAATCGGGAAAAAGTACCATTTAATGCCAACTGACTTCCAAATTAAACTGATAATAAAAGTAAAATAAAAATAACTTTTGAAAGATTATTACATTATAATCTTGAAAAGAAAAAAAAAAAACAAAAATAACATAAAGAATCTCACAATTTGCAATTTGATGAGATAATATATATGGTAGGACATGTGAGAGTGTGGTGGTGCTTATTGTGGAGCCACCCCACAATCCCTTAGCCATTGTGGTTTCTGGCTTCTGGGGTGATGAGAAGAAGAATTAGTCAATTTAAAATGGAAAAGTGTGTTACACATAATTTGAACACTAACTCTTCAATTCTTCCGTTCTAACGGGGATTTGTCTACTTCGTGATCATGGTTTCCCACTCTGCTCCCCACCCCTATCCAAAGGAAGGATCTCTTCAACCCTTTTTTTTCTTTTCCTTTTCAAACTTGAGGTATTTTTTTTTTTTTTACAAATTAGGTATTCTTTTTTATCACATGTATATTTGACTAAAGTTAACTTGGTAAGATGTTATTGATTAAAAATATTTTTGATGTGTGATACAAAGTATGGAGTATGATTTTATACTATAAAGTCCGGATATGTAACAAGAATACTGATGTGAAACATATATGTGGGTATGTGGCATTTTTGAAATTCAAAATATGGTACGATTTATATACATTAACAAAACTTTTATAATCAAAGTATATAAATATAATGACAACAATTTATATAAAAAGAAATATGCGCAATCAACACACATTATAGATTATTGAGTTTTGCTTAAATCACAATAATAAATTTATGTTAAAATATCAACGCAAATATTATTAAAAAAAATTTCAACACAAATATCAACACACATTATGGGTATGTAATCTTCCAATTGTCGAGTTTCCTTATGGTACCTTAATCTCCTCTCTTGGAGATACAGAGAGTTTCATCTAATACGCCATCCGCACAATAATATTATTTTTCATGATATTTATACTTTTAGTCCAGACTTTTTATTAATTAAACCACCACATCTTTGATTAATTACATATTAACCCTAACGCATGTAATATTACAATTATGACTCAAAAATTCTAACATGACTCTCAATCTCTCTCTCAAACCACTAATTAAGTTAGAAGAGATCTTTTATCAATTAAAAATTAAGATTAGATAAGTTTTTAATTTAAAATAAAACTCATATTCTACTACTTATACTAAGCACCAAATAGGTTTTTAAATCACAAATGTATAGAGGCAGTAATTGATTTCTACTCATTTTTCACATGAAAAAGAGACAGCAGGTTTTGTCGAGAAATGATTTGCACCTAGATATGGTCAAACTTAGAGATATATTACTAGTACAAATTTTCACTAATCCAATTTAAGCTTTGAGGCTTAGTGGGGGAGACAATGATTAGATAATGGAATTTGACGCCACTAAAGTTATTTCATATGAGGATCAAAATTGGGAGTATGTTCCATGGGTACCGTTCAAATGGGACCTCCTACTCCTCCATTTTCATCACACCATTTAAATCACAAAATTCGTACGTGTGTTTTGAGAGAACCTATAGAAGTGCTTAAAAGTATGTTTGTCTTTCTTTTTTCTATTTTATATTTGGTTGATTACACAATATTTTACAACTATTATTAAGGTGGTTAATTAAATTTTTCAACGAGATTAATTTATACTATATATAAAGGGAAAACTTAATTTTAGTGTAGCTTTTTTAAAAAATTCCCACAATACCCTTAACGTTTTTTTTTAAAAAAGAAAACTCTTAACTTCTATAACTTCTATACTCTCTTTTTATTTTGACAAAAATAACTTCTATCTTAATAACTTTAATATTTTTTTTGTTTTCATCAAACCATTTACATTTTTTAACACGTTTTTATTTTCATCAAGTTGGATCATACAAACGGACACAAGAGTGATGAAAGTATGTAAAAATAATAATAAAATAAAAAAGAGCGGACTGACGGGCACGGAAGTGCCCGTCTGGACGCTAGTTTTAGATAAAATTAATAGATTTTCACACCAATAATATAATTACAACTTTCATGTATATTTTAAAGATAATTTGAATTTGTAGATATCTTCCGAAGGATTTGTAAACTAAATTTTGGCAATACCTAATTTGAAAATATAAATACAAAGAAATTTGTATCCAAACTTAAAACCTTAATTATATCAAAATCAATTAGATGGAAAATTAATTCAATTTTGTACAACCTACAACGGACCATGATATATAACTAATTAACTATTAAATAATTTGTGCAACCTTCGATGATTGATAAAGTTTTGTTTGATGATATCTTTGAGAGGTCTAATGTAACATTCCAAATCCAATATTTGAAGCAACTAGAGTTAAAAACACTAAAGATTGTTGATTTTCATGTTTGGACATGATCAAATATTGTCCTTACTTTGATCTAACAAAAAAAAATATATATATTATAGCTGATGGAAACATGTTTGTCTTCTCTCACGACATCACCATCTTCAACTTCAACTTCAACCCGGACAGTTAAAGTTGTCGACGATGTGCTGGTTAGCTTTGCCACTGCGAACCACTATCTTCTTATATGCCTCACGATCTAGTTTCTTTGTTGGTTCTAGTTCGTGCTAGTTGGTACAAATTTCTTACAGCAAAACCAGCGACGACCACCTCCTTAATGGAGGTTTTGAGTCTCTAGAGACACTGGTTTAAATCGGATATGTTGTTTTTCAACACGTGTCAGTTTGGATATTCAGTTCATTGCTATTAGTCTCAATCATTGATTCTCTGACCGTTTTCAAGTTTTTTGCGATTTGGGTTTGCCTTCATTGTGCTGATATTAGTTTTTAAATCTATATTAGTCCTCCGATTGATTTTGGATTGTATGATATCCTAATCAACCTTTTTGGTTGTTTCTGGTTTGCCTGACTCGGAAGAGTTGATTTGCTTGGTGCTAGTTGTCGCTGGGAGTTGTTTGTACGTGGACTGATTTCAATATTAACATATAGTCAGTTCATTCGTCATATTTCAGACATTGGTTGATGCTTCCAGACATTCACTACTCATCATTTTTCGCAATTTGGTTTTGCGCCCTATGCGAGTTCTCTGAGTTGTGCTTATGATTAGTGATTGTCCATTTAATTTGACTTGCACTTTAAATTTTCTTCGGTCAAGTTTTATTTTCCTAATTTTTGTAATTTTTTTTTTTTTTTTTTTACTTTTCTTAACTACTTTTCTTTTGTAAATTATCCTCTTTAATTGTTTTTTTATAGTTAACTAATGATATATCACGGTTCATTGTCGGTTGGAATGTTGTTTTTTTTTTACAAAGGTTGGAATGTTGTTAAGTACTACCAAAATCAACTTTTAATTAACATTCCATCTAGCTAATTGGATTTATACTATTCCTCTTTAATAGTTTTGATTTCTATTTGACACTTATTCATTTATTCGTCAATTAGTTTATTTGCTAGAATTTAATCTTTTAAGATGAATAAGTAAGACTATCAAAGTTTAAATTCTAATTAATTTTGCATATTACACGCAATATTTAATATCTCTATCAACTGAACTATGCTTAAGGTGACGTCACCCATTCATTATTCATCTTATATTTAGAATTAACTCCAAGAACAAATCAACCGCACAAGAATATATTGCATTTTCATGAGCGCTAGATGCGAAAATACCATGATTTAAAGTTACAATGACCCACACAACATTATTATGTAGGGCCTCACTTATCTAAAAGAAGAGTTTTTATGAAGAATCTAAAAGACCACACACCAAAACTAAGATATTGGACTCAAGTCATTAATAAATTTTTCTTAAGATGAATTGTTTGAAAAAAATTTAGTTTAATTCTAAATGAAAACATTTTGACAGCCCTTCAAAATTTTGAGGCCCTATAAACATAAAGAATAATTTTTATTTTTTGCATTTTTTATTAGCGATTATTTTTAGTATTCGAGCATGACTTCCAAAGAGTTGGGGAGGACCCTGCTCGTGGCCGAACTCTGAATTATTAAACTTCTTTTATGAGAATAAAAATTTTAATATAAAAAAATAAATAAAATAAAGGAGCACACACCCTTCATTCAGCACAATATGTGTTGATCTACGGTGGTTTTGGCATGACGAAGCCACGCCAAGCGCGACAATGTAGAACATGTTTGTGCTCACATTGAAGCTCCTGCAAAACACACAAAAGTGTTGTTTTAAGGGATATATGTATATGGTTGTGCCAATGTGCAAAGTTGTGCAGTTTTAGGGATGTATTAAAATGACATTAAAGTTCTCTTGTCATCACCATAATGTAAGTTCAACACCTTAATGTTTTAGAGGTAGTTTTTTTTAATTAAAGAAGACCCTAATAATTTAAAGTTCGATTGGAAGATAAATAAAGTCTGATTAAAAATTGTTTTAATCAAGAATATAACTCAAATTCTTCTAAATGATTCATCTTAGAACAATAATCATTTTAATTCAATATTTTAATCACCGGTGATATATATAGAGAATTATAGACTCGAAGAAAAAAATAAAAGATATTAGAAAAGTAAATTTGGTTAAATCTAAAATAACGAATATATATAACAAGTTAAAAATTGATCGCAATTTTAGAAGAAAAAGCATTTGTGCAAGAGTTACAAACTTTAGATTAAGGGAATTATAAACTATCTTTTGATGGTCCAATTATAAGATGATACTTTAATCTATTAAAAATTTGTTGGATTATCGATTATTTAGTGTTTGATATTGATGAGCCAACTGAGTCACGCTCACGCTCAAAATGTCAAGTCTAGGTGCTTTTGATGTGATTTTTTTTTTTAAGATTATTTGAGCAAATGTGTATGAACATATTGTTAGGTTTTTAAATCAAGCTCCCGATCTTCAAAGATGACCATATAGTGCAAGAAATTAAGGGCAAATTTATATGGACCCCTTGTAGCCACCGCACACGTTTAGGGCCCAAATATATACTCGTAATTTATTTATGACATTTGATCACCTTTGGTCCCCTCAGACAAACATAGGAGGCATTTCCATCAAAGCTTTAAATGGATGCTTTTTTTTTTTTTTTTTTTTTTTTTTAATTTTATTTTATTTCAAATACATATTTACTACAAGAAATATGATTTTTGACAAGAACTTTTTTTGTTATAAGTTATTACAAGTCGTTGGCAAAACTACGCTTTAATACCTTTTGATAGGTTTGTCAACAACTTGTAATAACTTATAATAAAAAAAATCGCTGTCAAAAATCATATTTTTTTAGTGACTCCTAATTTCAAATAGAAAAACGAGTAAGGTGAGTTAGGCTTATAAAACCTATAGTTATTAATTTGTTAAATTTATTGCGTAGTAAGTGAGGTTGGAAATTTTTACATTGTCTAAAAATATGAAGGTTAAGTAACATATTTGTAAGATAACTCATAAATTAAATACCTTAAGATTTTAGATAAAAATATAGTGTCAAATTCACCAATAAATTTAACAAAAAATAAAATAGTGATTTATATATAAAAAAACTAGTTGATTCAACGCAAAATAATTTGAAAATAATCCAACTTGTCCAATAATATTACTTGTAAATTATGCGGAGCTATCTGTCGGAGCAATTTGAATTATTACAAATAAATAACCTAATAGCTACTGGCTACTGCATCTGAAAAAGAAAGTGTCTAGGTCACAAATTGTAGTACATATATACTCAAAAACAGATATCATTAAATTCTTTCACCTTTCATCTCATGAGTTGGATTGGAAACATTATACAAGTAATACTATTTCGTTCCAATATATAAGATGATGAAAGATTAAGTTACACTTGTGTAACATTTAAGTAATGATACATCTTTCAACTTAAATGTTATACATTTCAATAACGCTTTAACCAATACAAATTTTACAAAATTTATCGTTGGATTGAAGATTATATATATCATATAAATCATCTAAGTTAAATTTTATAAAACTCTAAAATTGTTTGATATGTTATTGAAACACATCAAAATTAATTGTATTCAATAAAAACGCATAAATCGTTAGGTATACATTATTAAAAAAAAAAAAAACGCCTTGCTTGGTGACCTAACTACTAAAATGACATAAAATAAATCTTTAAACCACCTTCAAAACATTACATAAATTTCTATCATCAAATACATTTCAGAATAAATTGTATCAGATCTCCAAAAATTCGAATAAGCTATATTATTTAGATGCACAAATATAAATACCGTATATTCAACCCCGTATAAATGTTGATGTTGTATCCGGGTATACGTATCTGAGTAAACATTATATAAAAAGAAAATGTGTATTAAAGAAACATTTCTCATTATGTATTTATAAAAGCTCAATTTTTATTATGATAAAAAGTCCAAATTGCATCAAGAAATACTAGTACTAAACAAAATAGGGAAGTGTGAATGCATGATAATGCAAAGATAATTTGAAAGCACACTAAAAAACACACATATTTTGCGAGGATTTTGTAGGGGGTTTTAACCTCCATGGATTGTTTTGCGGTAGTTTTAAAAATTGCCGCTTGTATAATTCTCATAAATTATTTACATAGATTTTGAAAAACTGTTCATATCCTATGATTAAATAGCGACGATTTTGTTGTGTAGGTTTAAAACTCTTGCAAAACGGTATAAATATGTTAAAAAAAGTAAAAATAAAAATACTACCACTTTCATTAAAATATGCTGTAGTAATACAAGTCAAAAATTTTAATAGTAAAATTAAATGTTATACTAAATAAAAAATAAAAGTATAAAAACATCAAAACCTATATCGATACAACTAAACTCTTAACTCAAGTACAAGCAATAGTGGAGAGTTTCCTTTTATGAAACGAAATCAGCTTCCATTTATAGAGCAGTGTTTGCGTTATCTTTTGAATTTTAGAGTTCACATAGTAACTGCTTGTAGGAAACACACTAAACGATTTTGTTACTATATATAATTAATTAATTAAATACTATATCCATTGGCCATTTGAGTATATATACTAGTATAAAGTATTAATAATAATAATTATATATATCGAGAGTTTGACTTTTTTCCTAACTAATTACCCCTTGAATCCTTTAATGTCACTTTATTTAAGATGCAAATCTTATTTGGGATCAAAGAAAGCCATGTGATAGTTCCATGCTCCCCCCATGTGTGAAGTTGGATTCTCAACATCAATTTGTGATGCTTAATTTAGTGGGTTGCTTCTTGATTGAACTGAATGACACTAATTAATAAAAATGTTAAATTAACACTTACGGTCCGTTTGATTTGCAAATCAGTAAGTATTGGACAGAACAGTATAGGACAGAACAAGACAATACAGGACAGAACAAGAGAATACATGACAGGACAAAATTGTACTGTAGAGAGATAGAGAAATAATATTTTTTATATTCGAAAATAAAATAGATATTTTCGTATTTTTTATAGTTGTACTATGGACAAAAAGTTGTCCTTTAGTTTAGTGGGGGACAAAAAATCTTGTTTTAGTCCTGTTTCTTGCTGCCTCTTTTGTCCAGTCCCTTAACCAGTTTCTGAATCAAACAGAGTACAATAAAAGTTGTCCTGTCCAGTCCTCTGTTTTTAACAGATCAAACACACCCTTAGAAATTGGATATACTCATATATTAAATTAAGTTTTTAACTTTTGTTGATAATGTAACTCTCATTTTATTCATTTACAGTATTTTCTAAATTAAGTTTCTCTCTACTAAATATCATTCAAAATGCAATCTAATTCTATAAGTATTTTTTTACAACTATAATTTAAACTTAAATTTACTACGTTATACGAGTTTAGCTTATTAATTCTCGTAGACTCAATGCATGCTTTTATTTTAAAAGAAAAATGTTAAACAGCTTCCTTAGAGCATTAATTAAACATATAAATAAAGAAAATTTATTTTAAAAATTATACATTTAGTGCATATAAAATGTAAAAAATCATTTTTAAACATTAATTTTTATCTTTCATTTATTTGTTTGGCATACTTAACAAGTTTTCAGGACCATGTTTAGTATCATCCTATTTAGAAAAGAAAGAAACTTTATACGTAGTTCATATTTTGGGTATGAGCACTTCAAATTTTTAGTCAAAGATCGCTGCAATAATATTTGTATGTTTAGATGGAGAAATTTGTGTAATTGGGCAGGTGAAAAGTTTACCATCGGATTCCTTAGGGGGCGTTTGTTTCACGGATTCTAAATATATTCCTGGGAATTCAATGCTGGAAATAAAAATTCCTATATTTGTTACAAAGGAATAAAAAATTTATCCCAGGAAATAATTATACCCAGAAATTTTTTTTACACATGAAGTCTGTCTTTCTATTCCCGTCTGATAGTGGAGGGAATGTTTTGTTCCTAGCGGTTATTTATATGCTAGCCCACTACTTGCACACGTTTCCATTTTATAAGACTTTACATAGTGGTAAAGATACATGTACTAATTACTTTTAAGCATTTGAATTAATTTTTGTAGAATAAAAAATAATTTGAAAAAAAAGAAGATTCCTAGGTACTCTAAAACTATCCAAACACTTTTATAATAAAATTATTCCAGGGAAACTTATGCCTGGGAAAGTTATTCCTAGGATTAATTTTTCATTCCCTGAAACAAACACTCCCTAATTCTCATGATTTAATTTACGAAGACTAATCACATGCACTTTTATACATTACCAATACAGCAAACCTATGAATCCGAATACGGTGTGCAGCTGCAAAATACTCCCTCCTTTCCCATCTATGTTTGAAAAAAATTCAATTTTTAGATTAATTGTAAGTTGATCTATCCAGATTATATTATTATTATAGTCTAAATACATTAATTTTATAATAAATTTATGGGTCTTGCTAACAAGTGCACTCGGTGCACTCTTTAAGCATACTATTTAAAGAAATTTTTTAATCAAAAAGTTAAACAGCACAATTTTCAATGCGTTGACTTTATATATTTTTATAAAAATTCTATACAAAATTACTTATAGCTAGCATTTGCCTAAATTTTTATATATATATATATATATATATATATATATATATATATATAGAGAGAGAGAGAGAGAGAGAGAGAGAGAGAGAGAGAGAGAGAGAGAGAGAGAGTATAAATTTGATAACTTATAGTTGATTAGCTTATAGTGAATAACTTATAAGCTAACTTTTAACTTATAGTGAATAAACTAACTGATTCAATTTGTAGTGTTTGATAAAATTAATATTTGAACTACCTTATAAGTATGAAATGACATAAAAAAATATATTTTTAAATATATTTAATATTTTCAAATAAGATGGTAGGTGTAAAATTGGAAGAGAAAACAATAAACTATAAACTTATAATCTACTTGAAATAACGTTTGAAAAATAAGTTATAAACTTGTAAAATAAACTATAAACTCTTTTTAAAAACGTTATTAAATTTGTCAAAAAAAAAAACGTTATCAAATACTACCTCCATCCCAAAACATAAGAACTTGTTTGACTAGTACATGTATGCCAACGCATAATTTAGATCACTGATATATTTAATTCTCTATTAATAAAAATTATAAAAACTTAATATTTCAATAATACTCGTTAAAACAAATCAAATAATATTTTATATGCTAATATTTATATTTATATATTATTAAGTAACTCTTAAAAAATGAGATGGACGTAGTAGAAAATTTTTTAATCAAATAAATGAGATGTATATAGAGACATTATCTTCCTTGAGGTTTTGAAATTTTGTTGAAACCGGCGAAGCAATGATTACCGCGCATCATGTGTTAAACTTGACGATGATACAATATCTTTCTTGAGTTTGTGAATAAGATAATGTATATTCATGTATCTGCCTCACAAATGTTTTATGAACAAAATGATCGTTCTCTCTACATTTTAAGTAAAATTTTGGGTTTTATTTCTATACCCATTGATAATTTCAAAGTATTTAGTAGTATTAAACAATTAATAAGAATAAGTCATATGTATGTGAACCGAAGAAAAATAGTAATACTAATGCCAAATAACCGATTATCTCAAAAGCTTAAGTTGTTAGTGTTGGATTATGCCTTGAAATTGCATGAAGCAAGTTGCAAAATGGTGGAAAAATCTGGGCCTGGCGCAGGGGTGGCGCGCGCGCGCCCAGAGGAGCCTGGTTAGGCCTATTTCTTCTGCCTATGGCGCAGCTGCGCGAGGCCTGGCGCGCGCGCGCGTCCACGAGCCTACATAAGGCCTGCTTCAAATTCTGCAGAAGAGAGAGAGAGAGGGAAAAATAGGATTTTTAGGGTTTGTTCATCCAATTGAAGCTAGGGTTCATAGAGGAAGCTCTTGGGAAGTTCTCTAGGGATTGGGTAGTGATTCTAACACCTTGTAAACACTTGTCATTGAAATCTCTTGGTTACGGGAAGAGATTTGGGAAAAGGGTAGAAATTAGGGAAACACTAATTTCTTGCAACTCTTTGTAAATCTCATTGTAATCAAGAAGGAAGAAGTTTGATAAAGAACAGATAGCTCTCTCCCCCAGATTAGGTTCGTTAACACCGAACTGGGTAAACAAATTTCACTTGTGTTCTTTATTGCTTTTGGTAGTTTAACTTTTGATTGATTATAATTGCTTGGACCATTGTTGATGTTTGGGTGTTTAATTGTTTTGCCTCACACTAGTTTAAGTTTTCATTGGTGTGGTTTTAATTGAATTCACAACAGTTAGAATAGAGTCATATCAATGATTTTATATTATTTCTAACACGCCCCCTCACACAAGAGCCCCTTGAACTTGAAGCGTAGATAATGTATAGGCTCACCTACCATATGCTTAAATTCCACTTTTTAATTAAAAAGTGAGGGGAGTAAGGATCGAATTGTAGCCCACTTAGTCATAGAGACTCTGATACCATTTTAGAATTGAGTTTTTGGTCTAACTCAAACCTACAAAACCGACTTGTAAGGTCAGGATGGTCTCTACTTTATAAACACATATTCAGGCCATCTCGCAGTCGATATAGGACTTCTTAACACACCCCCTTATGTCAAATAACCGATTATCCCAAAAGCTTAAGCTGTTAGGATAGAGCCATATCAATGGTTTTATATTATTTCTAACAACTAAAAATTGAATAACTGGTGGAAATTTAAAATTTCTTTCCATGAATCATTACGAAAGGACATAAATCAATTATTAGATAATATACCTCATGTAGTACATAACCTTTGTAGTTGAATAGGTTTTGACCAAAAGGCAAAAGCAAAACAAAATAGCGGTGCCTTTACTCGTCCATACGAGCAACACTTCTCCGGCGGTAGGTGCTAGCCAAATCGTTTAGAGCTTTCTAAAAGAGGGAGCATATGTGGTTAAGAGTTTTGTTTCTAATTAGAATTAGCGAAATTCGCCCTAATGAGTCTGATTTATAGACTCGTTATGCGACACCATATCATAAGTTACACAACTTTTCTTTAAAATGCATCGTACTTTACGGTTTACCACATAATTTTGCTAATTAAATAATTGTCCCCATTTTTTTTATTCTCTTACATGTCGGTCCTATGCGTGCGACCTTATAGGTTTTCAAAACGTTGGTAAAAATATATTAACTTATATATTTAATATTATAAACAACGATTAACATCTAGCAATAAGTCGTTGTTAACCAAATGACAAGAATACTGTGTGATCTGACGATACTTTCCTTGATAACAATCATGTGTATATATAATTATTCTTTTGCCCTTTATATCTATATTGAGCAAAACACATAAATAATGTCATCCTTATATAGTTCAATCAATATTGTGTTTCTTATTATTCAAAAAAAAATGTTGTGTTTCTTGATCCAAAAATATACTGATCGACACCTAAACTCAATATCTCATATTGACTTAATCCAAAATCACCATACATTTTTCAGTCATATTCTCACGGTGCATTTAATATGTATACTTATGTAAATTAGTTTTTGTATTTGCATTGATTTACCGATTTTTAAATACATACCAATTGTCCCTTTTAGTAGGGACTCTCATCTCAAATTATACTTTTTATCCACATAATTGAAAACAAGAAACTTGATCTCAAAGTTGTTATTTAATGATAGGAAAATGCTAAACAGTGCCCCGAAGTATTGGTTAAGGAGGCAAATATAGTAATATGTTATTGAAATTTGTGCAGTCAACGCACCAAAAATATAAAAAGTGTGATTTTCAATTTAAAAATTTCTTTTTTTGGTTTTCTTAACCAGTGTCCCGGGGGCACCGATTAGCATGACCTTAACAATAACTAGTATGTTAGTCCGTGCAATTCATCGAATTATTTTATTTTTTAATATTATTAAAATGTTTATTTTAAAATACTATTTGAGAAATTTGCTCTAAAATTCTACGATGAATTGGACATAATTTTTGCATGATATATGTTTAAGAATGTTACAGGATAGAGTGAGATGAAGAACATTCATACGCTATCCGTTCTACACTATTATGAGATTTTTTCTATCGTTTTCATCCCTGAGACTATTTAGGAACCCTATAAAAAATATAAAATAATTATAAACTCTATTATATTTTGCTTGTTGATTTTATTTTCAAATGAAAACATGTTCTGATTTTTCATGTCCTTGGAGATTTTTTGGGAGCATGATTTTCCATAAAATTAAAATATACTCCCTCCATCCTTAATTATAAGCAAAAGTCAACTTTTAAGATTCATTGAAAAAATGATGTATCTGGACTATAATGTAGGCCAGATACATTACTTTTTCAATGAATCTAAAAAGTGAATTTTTGCTTATAATTAAGGATGGAGGGGGTACCATGTTTAATAGTCTGAGCCTCTTCTCTTATATAGTAGGCAGCTCGACACTGTACCTCATGATCTTCTCTACTCCCCACTCTGTAGAGTTTTTAACTTATGTGGGAATCGAACCATGTTCCTTGGGATTCAGCTACAGGTTCAATCCAATCCCCTATGTATTTACATTGATAAATTAACATCCTTAAAAGGCTTGATTGAAGGTTTATGAAAAATTTAAAATTGAAATTAAAAAAAAATTTCATAGATTATATCAATATATTTTTGATTTCCCATGAATTTCATCAGTTTGAAGTAATTCTAATGAAAGTATATTGAACACAAAATGAGAATAACTCCCGCAGTCGGAATACAAATATTAATTAGTAAGGGTTTATTATTAATAGTGCGGCGAAAAGTGCACCATGCATGTTTTCCATTCTACACCACTAAAATATCCTCTCTCTCTCTCTCTCTCTCTCTCTATATATATATATATATATATATATATATATATATATATATATATCTTTATTCTCAAACTTTTTTAATACTGCGATGAGAAGTGCTCCCCGTTTTCCATTCTACACCACTGAGAGATTCTCTCAAATATTTTTTAGGCTAAACCATTTATTTGGTCCTTTACGTTTATTTTAGGTTTGAATCAGGTCCCTTACGTTTTAAAAGTTTGAATTTGGTCCCTCACGTTATCAACATTTGCATTAGTTAGTTCATTCCGTCAAATTTTTCACTAACTGTGTATGAGCATTACACATGGCTGACGGTTTACACATGTGGAAGTGATTTTGGACACGTGGAATGTCATATAATAAACAGAACCTTCGCAAATAAAAAAAATACGACAAAGACCTTTGCAAACACTAACTCTTTTTTCTATTTGTGAAGGTTCTGTTTATTATATGGCTGTCAACGTGTCCAAACTCACTTCCACCTATACAAACCGTCAGCCACGTGTAAGTATCAAACGAAATTAGTGAAAAATTTGACGAAATAGACTAACTAATGCAATTGTTGATAACGTGAGGGACCAAATTCAAACTTTTAAAACGTAAGAGACTTAATTCAAACCTAAAATAAATGTAAGGGAGCAAATGAACAGTTTAGCCTATTTTTTAATAGTGCGATGGAAAGTGCACCCCATTTTTCATTTTTAAACCACAGAGAGATTCTCTCTCTATTTATATCTCTCCTCCGTCTCCGTTTCAGGTATTTATAAAGACTTCATCAACAAAAAAGTAGTTGTACGATTCTATATTATTTTTTAATGAATTATCAAACTACTAATCTCGCTCATATTCTCATAAAAAAAATTGTCATCGTACCACAAAGAAACAATCTCCACAAATAAGCGTCAAATGAGAAAATGTAAGGATCTCCACTCACATGGATACATTATCATAGATTATAAACAATTAAAGTTATAATTTAGACAATGTCATTAATTAATAAATCTTTATAATCCGAAAAATTATAAATCTTGATTGTTTGTTAAGAAGTTACTTTATTTTAGAGATAGAAATTTATTTTAGGTTTTACAAAGATATCATCAACATAATGTGTGTGTGTGTGTCTATATATATATATATATATACTAGTTTTGAGACCCGTGCATTCGCACGGGTCTATAAGTGACATCGTGTACAAAAAAAATATAAATAATAAGTGACGTTATTCTGCCATTTTTTTATAAAAGTTATTAAATTAAGTAATTTTTTTTCATTAAAACAATTTTCCCGTGTATGATTTTTTTATAATAAACTATAATTAATAATAACAAATATTTGTTATTCAATTCTTTTTTTATTAAAGCAATTGTCCCGTGTATGATTAATTTTTTTTATTAAAACAATTATCCCGTGTATTATTATAATATATATTCATCAACAATTGTTCCATGTATTATTATAATATATTATTCAATTTCTTATTTTATTAAAACAATTGTCCCGTATAAGATTAATTTTTTTTTTATTAAAACAATTGTCCCGTGTGTGTTACTATAATATATATTTACCCCTAATTATTTATTATAATATATATTAATCAATAATACACTTCTCATGTATTCTTTATAAAAGAGTAAACAAAAATAGAGCAGATTTTTTTATGCTTATCTTCAAAATTATTTTCTATTGCTATTTTTATGAGTATATTTATTTTATTCTCTTTTTTTTAAAAAAAATTAATTTTTTTTATGAATAGATTTGTTTTAGGATTTTTTTTGTTATTTTTGTTTTGTATCTTTTTTTTATGAGTATATTTGTTTTATGCTTATCTTCTTCTTCTTTTTTTATTTTATTTTTGTTTTGTACATATCTTTTTTTTTTCAGTTTAGAGTTAAAATTACATTTAAGGGCATAAGCGGTGAAATATTATTAAACGTGCTAAGGACAAAATAGGTTTTTTAGTAGTAATTTCTTTTAATATATTGTAATTATCCCGTGTATTATCATAATATATATTCATTAACAATTGTTCAATGTATTATTATAATATATTATTCAATTTCTTATTTTATTAAAACAATTATCCCGTGTAAGATTAATTTTTTTTTTATTAAAACAATTGTCCCGTGTGTGTTACTATAATATATATTTACCCCTAATTATTTATTATAATATATATTAATCAATAATACACTTCTCATGTATTTTTTATAAAAGAGTAAACAAAAATAGAGCAGATTTTTTTATGCTTATCTTCAAAATTATTTTCTATTACTATTTTTATGAGTATATTTATTTTATTCTCTTTTTTTTTTAAAAAAAAATTAATATTTTTTATGAATAGATTTGTTTTAGGATTTTTTTTGTTATTTTTGTTTTATATATTTTTTTTTATGAGTATATTTGTTTTATGATTATCTTCTTCTTCTTTTTTTTGTTATTTTTGTTTTGTACATATCTTTTTTTTCAGTTTAGAGTTAAAATTACATTTAAGGGCATAAACGGTGAAATATTATTAAATGTGCTAAGGACAAAATAGGTTTTTTAGTAGTAGTTTCTTTTAATATATATATATATATATATATATATATATATATATGAGCATTGCTATTTAGTAAGAATTATTTTAGAGAAGAAATGCAAGAATAACAAATGGCATTATCTTATAGGATGATGTAATTTTAATCTCCTCTTTTAGTGGAAATCATGGGGGTAGTTGATGTAAACAAGGGTGGAGATTTATTCTTGCAATTTTTCTCTATAGATTTTCTTACTAAATAGCATTTTCCTATATATATATATATATATATTATATATATATATATATAGAGAGAGGATGTATATATAGTGAGAATAATATTTCTATATGAGAATGTGAGAATGAAATCTTGACCCTTAGATTAAAATTGATGGCTAAGATTAAAACATCCAATTAAAAATTAATGTGCGCTGTGTTGCACATAATCCCATCAATTTCTTCTACATCCGCCAACATCTTCGTTCCCAGAAACAACTGGCAGCAAAACCCTTTCACTCATCTGCCAAAATTGGATTCATTATTAGAAATTAGTGGCCAATTTCACACAAATCAGATATAGTATTGTTTATTCTTTTAATTGGATTATTCTTAAAAATTGGTTACCAATCCACACCATTGGTTTATAATTGTAATGGATTTGATTCAACAATAAAACAAGAAAGGGAGTTCTTAAGACGTTCAATGGAGTTTGGCTGCAACTGAGAAAAGACAAGAAAAGTTAGATGGATGCAGAGGAAGATTGAGGAGAACGCAAAGGATATTGGCTGCAACTGAGAAGTCGATGGAACACGGGGAGACATCGACAATGGTAATGGGAGTCGATGTGAACAACAACAACAACAACAACAACAGAGGCCCACAATTAGAGGAAGAAGATGAGGGCGTCCGAAACTGAGAAGAAGGAGATGGGAAGGCGGTGACACTGACGGTGGCCGATGGTGAGAATAGACGAAAGGGAAGAAGAAGATAGAAGGATGATATTGTGCAATCAACTATAAGAGTGACATAAAATTGTATTTTAATTTTATTTTTTTTTGACGAAATTGTATTTTAATATTGTTAATTCTATATTAAACTTTTCATATTTTAAAAACAAATTGTCACTGTATCACAAATATGTGCGATATAATTATGTAAGGATATGAAATATGATTTTAATTTTCCTTCATCAATTTATACTAAAATTATCAATCTCAATTCTCTCTACCATCTACGAACATTTTTCTTCATGGGGATCACTTTTCATCGTGCTAGATAAAATTTCGAATGAGTGATCCCCATAAAAAAAAATGATATGCAATTTGAATTTATTTTAAAACAAATCAACATAGAAATATAACATGTAATTGAATGATTGGATAATAGATACTAGTCCAAACAAATTTAATGAAATACTCTAATTTTAATCACAAAAAAATTCCTATTTTTTTGCACACACATTATCTTTAAAAAAAATTAAAACCACAAAAAAATTAAAGGCGGATCGTAACAAACCAATTTTTTTGTTTTTGCCTTTTCAACTAAAAAAATCAGTTTTTTGACAAAATATACTTAATCGGAAGAATAGAAAGGAAAACTTATTTAATGAAAAACAAAGGCTAGAAAGAATAGGACAACTACCCATTCAAATGAAGTGTGAACTAATTTTAGTACGAGAAGTCAAAGATTATTTAGGCATGGAATAATACTTATTATGATTGAGTTGTAGTAGCATTTTAATTTTTAAAGTAGAGTATTTCAAAAGTTCATGTGTTCGAAAAATTTTCGTATTTTCAAGTTGTAGTCACTTTGAGTTTCTTAATGTTGTGTAACAAAATTTTCAGCAAACATGCAAGAAAAAAAAAAGAAGTTTAGTAAAAAAAAAAAAGATACAATAAAAAGATTATATAAAATTTAGTAAAAAAAAATTATGAAGGAGGGTATAATAGACAAAATATAACCTTAAATTATCAAAACATCAAATAATTTGAAACAATTTTTTTTTCTTCTAAAACATCAAATAAAAGGGAACGGAGGGAGTATTAAAAGAAACTACTATTAAAAAACTTTTTTTATCCTTAGCACGTTTAATAATATTTCACCGTTTATACTCTTAAATGTAATTTTAACTCTATCTAAACTAAAAAAAAATGCAAAACAAAAATAACTAAAAAAAAAGAAGATAAACATAAAATAAATCTACTCATTTTTAAAAAAGATACAAGAAAACAGATAAATATAAAACAAATCTACTCATAAAAAAATAGATACATATAAACAAACAAAAAATAAAAAATAAAAAAAGAGAATAAAACAAATCTACACATAAAAATAGCATAGAAACCACTTCTAAATTCGTTCGTGTCAGGTCTCGAACCGAGTTCCTCTTAATTGAGAATAAATCTTCAACCAAGAAAACCACTTCTAAATTAGCTTGCAAAATAATTAACTAATACTGAAGTTTTTTTTAAATAAGACAGTTAATTCTTATCGATAAATATAAAAAATCTTTATAAAAAAAAAAGATAAATATAAAAAATCAAGAACAAATATTTTTTACTCATGCATAAAAAAATTGAATAAATATTTGTCACCGATAATTATAATTTATTAATAAAATATACACGAGACAATCTACTTAAAATATATTAAAATAACCTACTGTTAAAAATCTAAATTTGTCCTTATAACTTTTAACGGTGTTTCGAGTTTTGCATTCTTAAATGTAATTTTAACTCTAAACTAATAAAAAAAATAAGAAAGAAATATGTAAATTATATTTTCCAATTTACTATTTTTCTATATAACAGTTAAATTGTACTCTATATTTGTTATAAAAAAAAAAATTAACTCTATTTTTGTTTACTCTTATATAAAAAATACAGGAGAAGTATATTATTGATTAATATATATTATACTAATAATTACGGGGTAAATATATATTATAATAACACACGGGACAATTGTTTTAATAAAAAAAATTAATCATACACAAGATAATTGCTTTAATAAAAAAAAGGAATTTGTACCAAAAAAAAAATGAATTGAATAATATATTGTAAGTAGATACACGGGACAATTGTTTTAATAAAACAATATAATCATATACGGGACAATTGATTTAATAAAAAAAGAATTGAATAATAAATATTTGTTATTATTAATTATAATTTATTACACAAAAATCATACACGGGACAATTGCTTTAATAAAAAAATTTACTTCATTTAATAAGTTTTATAAAAAAATAGCAAAATAGCGACATTTATTATTTATATTTTTGATACACTACGTCACTTATATTTTAGCAATATTTATAAAAAAACTAGTAAAAAAATAAAGATACAAAAAATAAATAGATAAGCTCTAAACTTAGTTGTATATATCCAACAACTTTTCTTCAATAATGGGTTAGAGAATATACTAAAAAAGATACAAAAAAATAAATAGAGAAGCTCCAATTGAATTTGACTTAAGCAATTTCTATCTCACCTAAACAATTTTTATTAAGAATGCATGAGAGAGCTCTTTGTGAATCTCGCTATGTATATAACTAGTATGTTAGCCCGTGTCATGCACGAGATTATTCTCTTTTTTAATATTATTTATGTGTTTATTTTAATATATTATTTGAACAATTTAGTTAAAAATAGTAAGATAAAATTGATATAGATTTTGCATGATATATATTTAATAATGTTATAGGATAAAGCGGGATGAAGAATATTATTTCGCTTCTCGTTGTACACTATTAAGAGATAGATTTTTTCTTTCATCTTCATCTTCAGGACTATACAGTGACCCTTTAAATATAAAATAATTATAAACTTCATTCTCAAATGAAAATTTAATCAATCTAGGTGCATTTTTAATAGTGGGATCGAAAGTGTTATGCGTTTCTCATTATACACCTGTGAGAGATTCTATCTATCTATCTCTCTCTCTCTCTCTCTCACACTATTTCTACATTTCTCCCACAGGATCATTTTCATTTTTAATAATATTGATTTACTTATGTTCTTCATTTTCTTTTGAAGGTTGTTTATGTCATTTTTCATTTTATATTATTTTGAATGTTGTCTATTTTTTTCTTTCAATTATTTATGAAATTGATTTTATTTAATTTACTTGAGTATGAAAATGCGATATATGTTTAAGGAAGTTACAGGGACATAGTAGGATGAGAAGTACTCCCTCATTCCCCGTTCAACAACACTATGAGATTCTTTCTCCCTCCCTCTTTCTCACGTCTCTATAGAGGCTCCATCGACAAAAAATAATTGTAAATTTTATAATATTTTTCAAATGAGTATTAACATACATTGATCGTGTTTCTGTACTCAAACTATTTTTTTGTCATTGTACCACAAATAATCAATTTTCATGTGTGAGCGTCAAATGGAAAAATCTATGTATGAATCTTCACTCACATTGATAAATTAGCATCCAGAAAAAGATTTGAACGAATGTTTATGGATAGAACAGAGGGTTTCCTCTATTCTCCTTTTGCTTAAATAAAAAAAAAATGTTTATGGAAAGCTTAAAATCGAAATTATAAATAAAAAACCCATTGATTATAAAAAAATTAAAATTATATTAATTTATTTTAGGTTTCAATTCCCATAGATTTTTTCAGTTGGATGTAATATAGTGATAGTGCGATGTACACATAATATGGAAAAACTCCCGTAGTCGGAATTCAAATTTTAATTAGTCAATATATATTTTTAATAGTGTAGTAAGAAGTGTTTTCTGTTTCCGATTATATACCATTGAAAGATTCTCCCTCTCTCTCTCTCTCTCTCTCTCTCTCTCTCTCTCTCTCTCTCTCTCTATCTCTATAGTCTCAGTTACACGACTTTATAGGGGTTCCATCAACAAAAAATAGTTGGTATAATTCTATATTATTTTTATAATGAATATGAATAAAATTTTTGTGCTCATTTATCACTATCTTCTACATACACTTTTTTTCATGGTAAACCAATTTTCATTGTGCTAAATAAAATTTTGAATAAGGGATCCCCGTAATAAAATATGAAAATATGGATTAGCCCTACTGTTAGAATTCAAATTTTAATTAGTCAGTGTGTATTTTTAATTGTTTGGTGGAAAGTGCTTCCGATTTTTCATTTTATACCACCGAGAAATCCCACACCCCCCCTATCTCAAAACTCTATAGGGGTTCTATCAATAAAAAAGTTGTTAATTCTATATTTTTTTAATGGATATCAATAAAATTCTCGTGCTCAGTTCTCACTGTCATCTCCATACAATTTTCATCATGGGGATCATGTTTCATCGTGCTAGATAAAATTTTGATTAAGTAATCCCAATGACAAAATATAAAATTATGGATAACTTCCACATTCAAAATTCAAATTTTAATTCGTCAATGTATATTTTTAATAGTGAGGGTTAGAATGCTCCCTGTTTTTCATTCTACACCATCGAAACTCTCTCTCTAATTCTATCTGTCTTCCGTGTCTATTACGGGACTCTATAGCTACTCCATGAACAAAAAATAGTTGTTAATTCTTTATTATTTTTTAAAAAATCAACGTAGAAATATTACATGTAATTGAATGATTGGATAATAGATACATGTCAAATCAAATTTTAGCCGAAGTGTTCACATAGTTTTTATATAGAAAATATATAAAATTTAATCATGGATTAAATAAGTTTGTCGTCATTAAAAATGTAATATATGTTAGTAATTAAAATATAATATTTTAATTTCTACAAAAAGAATATAATATTGGAAAAGCTTTAATTGAATTTCACCAACGCAATATTATTAAAATATAATAATAAAAATATTAAGATACGTATAATATTAGAGTTTCTAAAATTAAAAAGTACCAATCCCCACAAAAAGAAAGAGTTTCTACAAAAAAAATATATAATATCAGAGATTCTATAAAAAAAGTATTAGATTTTTTACAAAAAAATTTACTCGCATTATCGCATAATATTAAAGTTTCTACAATAAAAAAATATTAGAGAATCTCTAATTGAGTGACAAAAAAAAACAAATACAAACTCGATAAAAAAGAAAAAAAAGCTCTAGTTTAGTTGTATATATCCAACAATTTTGTTTTATAATAATGGGTTAGAGAGATATATCCGATTAATTTAATAGTATATATCCAAAAAATTGTTTTCTTAAAAAATAATGGGTTAGAGAAGATTAAAAAAAATACAAAATAAAATAGAAAAACTCTAATTGGATGCCACCTAAGCAAAAACTCTAATAACTCTAATTAAATGCCACATAAACAATTTTTCTTGAGAATGCACGAGAAGGCTCCGTGGGAATCTCGCTATGTATATAATAGAGATAAAGATAGAGATAATGACTTTATATGAGAAATCAAAACACTAAACTCAGATATTCCATCATGCCTAGAAGAAATAGCATCAACCACAATTTTTAAGTCACTTTAAAAAATGACATGAAATAAATCTCTCTGCATCATTTTCTCAATTGTTTCTTTGATAGCCATAGCTTCCCCTTCATTGTGTTGACTGTTGAGCTTTGTAATTATGGATAAAATGGTCTTGAAGATCACATAAACACCAGCTCTATCCGGTTGCTTCTAGTTGTTTCAATTCTCTTAATTTTGGCTTCTTTGGTTAAAAGTTGTATTCAAACATCAAATGTTAAAAAGTAAAATGGTTCGATTTGTGCCCAAACTTCAAATGGTACTCTATCAGATGCATAGTATATATAGATATTATTTTTTATTTTTTTATTTTGAAATGCAAAATTTATCATTAACTAGGTCTCTGTACAAGACGAACAGAGACCGGTAAAACATAAAAAAAAATAACATAGTATAGCTATTATAATCTTTATTAATGAATATTTTCCTTAATTCTCTAATTATGCATATTAATTAACTAAAGATTTCTTACAAGAGCTTAATGCAGTGCGAGATCATTAGATTGAACTAAAAGCAATGATATAAATGGTAGACAACCACATTTTTATCCGCTTACACTTTCTCTATTGTCAAAAAAGACATTTTTTATTTTATTTTTTTTGTACATAGAAGAATTGACAAAGTAAATATAAGAAATTCTCACACAAGTGAGAGAGCCGGGGTTCGAACTCCGGTCTTGACGTCCATGCCTTGCAATTTCGGCAAATTTTGCCAGTTGAGCTAGGACTTATGGGACCAAAAAAGACTTTTGTTAGAAGGATAGTTTGGTCATCTTTGATCAAACCATGATCTTACAAGTTGGATCGCAAGATGAGGTTGAAAAACTAGGGGATCATTATGTTGGGGTGCAAACATTCACAAATATGATTTACACAATATATTAATCAAAAACTTAAAGGAATTATATACTTTGTCTAATATGTAATAGACAAGTCTTTAACCATAAAAAAAATTAATTTTTACCATTAGATCAATATGTGACATCAT
Organism: Trifolium fragiferum; assembly: GCA_954870985.1. Classification (NCBI taxonomy): domain Eukaryota; kingdom Viridiplantae; phylum Streptophyta; class Magnoliopsida; order Fabales; family Fabaceae; genus Trifolium; species Trifolium fragiferum. Next base: position 16,707,718 of record OX940793.1, on the reverse strand, counting down.
ATGATCGAATAATGAGATTTAATTTGTTAACAGGGCCGGCCCAGACCACGTGCAGATAGTTCAATGGAAAACAAAATTGACGTGATAAACTTTATTAGCCACGTCCATGACACTTTTAACGATGGTTTTGATCTTGGCTAAAGAGAGATTTTTATGGTGCTATTTAAGAGCTACTAGTACAATTTTGTTTACCATTTAAACCAAATGATTGTTGGTGAATTAATTCTAGGATCCTTTTTCTCAAGAGCCATATGGTTGAAATCATAATTTCCTCTTTCTATCTTTCTCATCATTTTGGAATGTATCTACTTAAATGTATGAAAAAACATTTTTTGTATCATACCCTTTGTTTTTTTGCTACTCAAATAACATTTCACCTCTATCTTTATATCTCTAACTCTCACATAGGGTGCAGAGGGTCCATAGTGTCAAGTAGTACTACAAGGATATGAAGCCTAATGGCCGGCCAGAAGGTCTCAATCTGTGGACAGTGCTGCTAATTAAGAAAACGGATAATTGAAGTGTCAGATGTTATATATCAATGGTGCTTCTATTCAATAATTTCTATCTTTCATTCATTTGAATATATGCAACTTGGTGCATAGTTTTCTCCACTGCTAGAATCTATGATCCTATAAATAAGCTCTTCATCTCAAATGTCAAATTTATGATGAGCATGCACATCAATTTCTGAAGACTATATAGAGAAAAGAATATAACAAGAAACACATGATTTTTCTAGACAATAATATATTCTTCATTGTTGATTAATTTAAGTGACCGGGTAACGCAGTGGCGGAGACAAGGCCCAGCATGCCCGGGCAAATCGGCCGAAATTTTTTGGTATTTTATGAGTTAATTTAAGGTTAAATTGAAATTTTTAGAAATTAATTTCGGGCAAAATTGAGATGTTTTGTTTGAAACTAAGATTTTTCGGTGCAAAATTGATATCTTTATTTATAACTGAGATTTTGCTCGGGCTTTAAAAAATTTCTGGCTCCGCCACCGGAGTTACATATAAGATTGGATTTCACACGATTAGTGCATCTACACAATAACTTTTATTGACCGATTGATAAAAGATAAATGAATAAGGTCGATTACTGTGCTAAACTATCAAGTAAACACTACATAAATTGGGGCCGTCTCTGATCGTAAATCTAGGACCGAGATCACCTACTGTGTGAAACAACTACAACAAGGAATTCGAATCCATTACATATACTAGTCCAAATTCACTCATTAATATCCATAATTTATTTTCATCTACTTTTTTTTTCATCAAACCAATCCTTAGTCAACTATATTTCCGTTACATGTTTGTGTGAAAGTTTGATTCACACAGTGCATAGTGAATTGTTGAACCAATATGTAAGAAATATTATTGAGACGAATAGCCCTCACTACACGCCGAAAAAGGTGCTGCTGCTATATCTTGATAAGTTTTACTAAGGGCTCGTTTGACCTAGTTAATTTTAAAGTTTATGCAAACGGCTTATGTAATATAAATTATGTTTTATGCTATTTTATAAGTTTAAACTAGTGAAAATTGAATTTTTAGAAGCTATTTTATCATAAACTACCTTAAAAAACTTATAATAATACATAAAAATTACATAAATTATTTACATAAACTCAAAAATAAATTAGGGCAAACGGACTCTAAACTTTTAATTTGCTTCTCAGAGAGATAAAGGTTAATTTTCATAGTGTTTACATGTGGGTCATGTTTTCCCACTTAATTTCACTTATTTTTTTTCCACTATCATGTTAAATAATTAACGCGTGTTATCTCAGTTCATGTCTCTTATTCACATTTTCAGTTTGACCATGTTCATTGGGTCCATAGTTTTTTATTTATAATATAATATAATACTAATATTATTAACTTGCCATTAACACAATAAACAGTGCTAGTGATCACATGTTAATTTGGTTTAATTTAGTTTGAATATCAGGCATCAATTAAAAATTATTAGAATGAATAATAATATATTGTGTTGAATTTTGATCTTTATCGTCACTCTATCTATCAATTTCAAGTTTCAACTAAATAAATAAATAAAATGTTGTGGACTTGCTGGTTCTGACAATAAAGCACATGCTTAACTGATCTGACACCATATTTAACAGAAAACTGTCACAAATATCTCAATAATGTTTACTTACATCTATGATTAGTTAGAGTCAGGGATCGGTTACATCTTTTGATTAAATATGGTTGTTCAATAAAAGATATTATATTTAATTTAAAATTTAAATCAGATGTTGATTCAACTTTTTTTTTAATATTTAATAACACTAGTATCATGTGTAGTGTGAAGTGAATTAAATTTCACATTGTTTAAAAAAGTGAAAGTTGAATGCTTTATAAATAAGATGAACCATAAATATAATATCTTAAGGTTTAAGATAAATTGTGGTGTTTAACTCACTTGTATAGTTATATTGCTCTTAAGTTTAATGTGAATGATTTCTATGAGTGTCTCTTCAGCATCATCGATGATGGTTCAACAAAGAATTCAACTGATTCCTTGTATTAAAAGTCTTCCTGAAAAACATGATCATACAAATCTTGTTAAGGGTATACAATGACGGTGCAAATGTATATGACTGAAAAAGCTTCCGTTTGAAGGAGATCTCATAAAGAATTGAATGACTCATACTAGTGGGGGAGATTGTTGTGGCAAGTGTGAGGTGAGTTAAATCTTACATTTCTTAGAAAATGAGAGGTTAAACACTTTATAAGCGAAAAAATCCATAAACATATATTGCATTAAGATTTTGGGTAAAAATCTTGTATACAACTTACTTGTATGGTTGATTTTACGTCTAATGTAGATAATTAACTGATTGTCGTTCATGACCCAAAAATATTAACATTAGTTCTATTGTTTTAATATGTGATCTTCAACCCCATTGCAACGATATTATAAAAGCTTTGATTGTCTCCATTAAGAATTTTACTTGATTCTCTTTAGTTGCAAAATCCACCACCCATTTTTCATTTTTATTTTGAAAACTCTCTTTTATTTTTTTTAAAGGCCAAAATTTCACTCCATTTGACCGGAGGGATTTCTCAAGCGAGAGAATCCACTCTTGCCCCTACAATTGTGTTTCAGTTGTATCATGCTTTGCAACTTAGGGTGCGTTTGTTATAGATTTTTTCAAAATAGATTCTTATAGTATAAAAAAAATTTGTGTAAAAATTTTTTACAAAGAAACTTTTTATAAAAGCTTTAAATGAAAATTTGGTTTGAATAGTTATTTTTAAAATGTCATTTTAGGTATTTCAATATCAAAATTTCAAAAAAATCACTTTTTTTGAAGCTATTTCAAATAGATTTTCATAAAAATCATTTTTGAAATACAACTTTTTGTAAAAATTGAGATTTTGACTATGTTTTGATCTTCAATAATGTACGTTTATGTTATATAATATTAAAATTAGTGTTTGAATTTAGAAAAAATAAATATAAAAAAACTTATAATATTTTGAAAAACGATTTTATAAAATCTATTTTAAAAAATACAAAGAAAAATCTATTTTTTTTAAAGCTAAAACAAACGCACCCTTAATCGTAACTATAACTACAACTTAAACTATGGACGAATCTATGTCTAAATAACGATGTACTATTCAATAACATTATGGAAAATGTTAAATAGTGACCCCGGGGCACTGGTTAAGGTTACTAAAAGTAGTATAATAATCTTGAAATATGTATAGTCAAAGTGTTTAAAGTATGAACAATGTTGTTTTCAATGTAAATTTTACCTTTTTTAGTTCCTTAACTAGTGCCCGGGGGCACTAGTTAACATGACCCTAACATTATTTAGTTTTTAATTGTTGTTTATATTTAAAATTAGATTAGGGGTGAAATGGGTAGCTCAATTGGTTAAGCTAGTTGAGTTACGGGTTAAAGAGTTAGAGATCCAATGTTCAAGTCATAACAAGAAGAAAAACTAACATAATATTGTAAATATATTAACAATTTGTTTTTTTTCATCAACTAATCTAAAGTGCTTGCTATGTTACTTACTTAAACCTTATTCCATCATTAGCTTGTGCAAATGATTTAGGGAGTACAATTTTTAATTATTTGTAGCATGCATTTCTTGCGCTGGCAGCAAATCGCAGCCAACTATTGGCTTCTGATGCAGATAAGTTATTAACATTGATGTTAGCTAATCTAGTAATAAGTGATAAAATTTAAAAAACTTTAATCATCATTCACCTGGTGGTTTGAGAGCAATGATAGGCTATATATATATATATATATATATATTGGGGATAAAACACAATGACAAAGAGCACAGAAGGAAGAAAATGATAAAAAAGAAAATGAAACTTAGGAAAGAAAAGAGTGTTAAAAAATCTTATTTACAAAAGTTATTATTTACATGTGAAGTTATACTCGTATTTATACATAACTTAGCTAACAGATAACTTCTAACTAACTAAAAAAAACATAACAAACTAAACAGAGCTTCAGAAGGAAAGCAGAGCTTCAGAACAAACCGAGCTTCAGAAAGAAAGCAGAGCTTCAGAACAAACTGAGCTTCAGAAGTAGATGAGCTTTAGAAGCTGCGAAGCTCCAGAAGCTGCTGAGCTCCAGAAGCTGCGGAGCTCCAGAAGCTGTCGAGCTACAGAAGCTGCCGACCTTCAGAAGCTGAGAGGCTTCAGAATTAGAACCATGTTTCATAGCTTGGCTTACAAAACCAATACTTCTCCTTAAGACAAGCTATCAAAACATACAATTCTTATTTCCCTCCTGAGCTTGAGGAACTGATCTCTCTTCACAGCCTTGGTCATTAGATCAGCTTGTTGGTTCTCAGTGGGGCAATACTCCAGAATCAACTTCCCCTTATTAACTTGGTCTCTGAGAAAATGAAACCGAGTTTCAATGTGTTTGCTCTTGCCATGACTAACAGGATTCTTAGCCAAATTGATTGCTGATTTATTATCAAGCTTCAGCACCACTGTGATGTCTTCAACAATCCCTATCTCACTGAGAAGTGATTGCAACCAATTAGCTTGACAAGCTGCTAAAGAACCTGCTACATACTCTGCTTCACAGCTTGAGAGAGCTATGACTGACTGTTTCTTGGAACACCAAGACACAGGTGCATTTTGGAACTTAAACAAGTAACCACTGGTGCTTTTCCTTTCTACCTTATCACCACACCAGTCAGCATCAGAAAATCCACTCAACTCTAGCTTTCCATTACCCTTAGAGTATGGAAACAGCACACCATAGTGGATTGTACCATTGATGTAATTAAGTATCCTCTTTGCTGCTAACAAGTGACACTTCAATGGTTTGCTCATAAACCTGCTGACATAACCTACTGCATAGTTTATGTCAGGCCTGGTTTGACACAAGTATCTCAATGAACAAACTAGCTGCCTGAACATAGTTGGATCAACACTGTCACCACCTGCCTCTTCATCAAACTTGACCTTAGTATCTGCAGGTGTGACTGATGAGTTGCAGTCAAGCATCTTAAACTTCTTCAGAATCTCAGTGGCATATTTTGATTGATGCAGTATCATTCCCTTTGGAGTTTCCAAGAGCTCCATGCCTAGAAAGTAGGTCAGCTTCCCTAGGTCAGTCATCTCAAATTCACACTTCATCTGTGATTTGAATTTCTCTATTTCTGTAGGTGAGCTACCTGTCACCAACAGGTCATCAACATACAAACATATGATCAACATATGCTTGCCATCACTGCATTTTACATAAACACCATATTCTACACTGCATTTCCTGAAGCCTTGTGTGACAAGGAACTGATCAATTTTCTTGTTCCAAGCTCTTGGAGCTTGCTTCAGACCATACAAGGCTTTATTTAGCTTCAGCACTTTATCTTCCTTGCCCTTCAGTTCAAACCCTAGAGGCTGCTTCACATACACATCTTCCTCTAGGGGTCCATTCAGAAATGCTGACTTCACATCTAAATGAAATAGGGGCCAACTGTTACTGCAAGCTAAGGCCATCACTAACCTTATTGTCTCATGTCTTGCCACTGGTGAAAATACCTCATCATAGTCCAACCCTTGCTTGTGCAAAAACCCTTTTGCTACAAGCCTTGCCTTGTATTTTATCACTTTGCCTTTAGGATTTTGTTTGACTTTATATACCCATTTCACATCAATTGCTCTCTTGTCTGAGGGCAGAGAGCAATTCACACAAGTCCCATGTTCTGTTCTTCTCAATTGACTTCAACTCATCAATCATTGCCTCCATCCATACCTTACTCTTCAATGCAGCTTTGGTATCTATAGGGTCAGTGTCTACAAGGATTGCATAATGCACAATTTCTCCTTCATTGTCTACTGCATTATCAGGAACAATCTCACAGTCAGCTAGCCTTCTAGGCAACTGAACATTCCTCTGAGGTCTTGGTGGTACAACATTGTCATCATCACTAGAGGTATGCATATCTTCATCACTGTTGGCACCTTGGTTGTGATTTTGGTTCACAAATGTGACTGTGTTGTTAATGTTGCTTGATCCAACATCTAAGTCCACTGCACAAGCTTTCTTAGATGTGATCTTATGTTTCCAATCCCAACTTTCATCCTCTAACACTTTCACATCTCTACTAATCTCTACCTTATCTAAAGTAGGATTATAGAGCCTATAAGCACTAGTCCTGTGATATCCAACGAATATCATAGGTACACTTTTATCCTCTAGTTTCTTCCTCTTAACATCAGGCACATATTTGTAGCACAAGCTACCAAACACCTTCAAATGACTCACACTTGGCTTACTCTTAGACCATACATCTTCAGGTACCTTATCCTTCAGTTTCTTAATTGGACTTCTGTTTAGTATGTAAACAGTTGTGGCTACAGCTTCACCCTAGAACTTTGATGGAAGGTTCTTCTGCTTTACCATACTTCTGGCCATATCTAGAATGCTTCTATTCCTCCTCTCAACAAGACCATTGTGTTGAGGAGTGTATGGTGCAGTGACCTCATGGATTATGCCCTGATCCTTATAGAATTTCTCAAATTCCCTAGAGGTATACTCACCTCCACCATCTGTTCTTAGAATCTTCAAAGACTTGTCACTTTGCTTTTCAACCAGTGTCTTGAACCTCTTAAACACTTCAAAAGCTTCACTCTTGGCCTTGATATGATACAACCATATCATCCTTGAGTATTCATCAACAAATGTCATGAAGTACTTGTTTCCACCAGTTAATAGAACATCAAATGGTCCACATATGTCAGAATGCACAACATTCAGCACATCACTAGATCTCATAGGCAAATGACTTTTGAATGAAGATCTATGATGCTTTCCTAACAAACAAGTGGTACATGTGTCTACTGGAGTTATGACACTAGGTAAACCTAACACCATGCACTTTGAATTAAGCATTGACAAGCCTTTAAAATTCAAATGCCCATACCTCTTGTGCCATAGATCACTATCTCTATCCTTTGTGGTTGCAGACAAACATGTAGCTTCAATGGCTTTGATCTGAGTCTTGTAGATTCTGTTCTTACTTTGTGCTGTCTTGAAAACTAACCTCTTCTTAGAATCAAATAGTTGTAGAGTCTCATTCTTTATAACTATCTTGAAGCCCTTTGAGATCAATTGTCCCACACTCATGAGATTGCACTTCATCCCAGGAACATAGAGTACATTTTCAATCACAGCCTTCTTTCCATTAGACCTCTGAATCACAACATTTCCCATGCCTTCTGCCTTAATGGAATCACTATTAGCCAATCTGATTTTGGTGTTGAGACACTCATCAAAGTCAGTTAAGATGCTCCTATTGCCAGTCATGTGATTAGAACATCCTGAGTCAAAGTACCACACCATGGAATCTGCTGCTTCATCAGCAATTGTCACCATGAAACTTGTTTCATCATCTGAACTTGAGTCATCATGTGCTACCTTTGCCTCTTCTTCATTCTCTTGGCCCTTCTTTTTCTTTGAATTTTTGCACTCATTTGCATAGTGGTCATACTTATCACAGTTATAACATTGGATCTTGCTCTTGTCAACCTTCTTCTTTGACTTAGCCTTCTGTTTCCCTCCTCCTCCATTAGAGGATTCAGGTCCTGTATCACCATCATCTTTGCTCTTCTTGGAATCTTTCTTTCCCTGCCATTTCTTCTTGTCTTTCTGGTATTTCTTGAACTTTGTGAAAAGAGCTTGCTCATCCTCACTGACATGGGTTCTCTCACCATGCTTCAGCTCATGAGCTTCAAGAGTGCTCTGTAGATCCTCAATCTTGATCTCACTCAGGTCTTTTGTCTCTTCTATTGTCACTACAATGTGATCAAACTTAGGAGTTAAAGTTCTCAATACCTTTTCAACTGTTTCTTGCTCATCAAGATTACTACCACAATTCTTCATCTGATTGGTGAGAGTCACTAATCTTGTGAAGTAATCTGAAACTGACTCATCATTCTTCATCTGCAACAGCTCGTACTGTCTCTTCAAGGCTTGCAAGTTCACCTTCTTAACCTTTGCATCTCCACCATAACATTTCTGCAAAATGTCCCAAGCATCCTTGGAGGTTGTAGAATCTGCAATTTTCTCAAACACCTTCGCATCAACGCATTGATGAATGAGAAATAAACCCTTGCTATCTTTTTTTGTGCTTCTCTGAATGTTGCTCTCTGTTGATCTGTTGGATTCGCTGGTAATGGGTTAAGGACTGTATTCACTTGTTCATCCACTTCTTGAACAATGAATATCACCTTCATCCGTTTCACCCATGTATCCCAATTCTTTCCATCAAGAATGGGCAAATTCGCATGGAAATTGCTTTTCCCAGCCATGGTTGATTCACCTCAACCTTTGATTCTCCTCTTGAAGAAGATTCGAATCAAAATCCCTTGGATCGTGCTTGCTCTAGATACCACTTTGTTGGGGATAAAACCCAATGACAAAGAGCACAGAAGGAAGAAAATGATAAAGAAGAAAATGAAACTTAGGAAAGAAAAGAGTGTTAAAAAATCTTATTCACAAAAGTTGTTATTTACATGTGAAGTTATACCCGTATTTATACACAACTTAGCTAACGGATAACTTCTAACTAACTAAAAAAAACATAACAAACTAAACAGAGCTTCAGAAGGAAATCAGAGCTTCAGAACAAACTGAGCTTCAGAAAGAAAGTAGAGCTTCAGAACAAACTGAGCTTCAAAAGCAGATGAGCTTCAGAAGCTGCGAAGCTCCAGAAGCCGCTGAGCTCCAGAAGCTGCTGAGCTCCAGAAGCTGTCGAGCTCCAGAAGCTGCCGAGCTTCAGAAGCTGAGAGGCTTCAAAAGTTAGAACCATGTTTCATAGCTTGGCTTACAAAACCAATAATATATAGGTGGACTTCCTCATGGATATCGACTAAAACATTGTAATTAAGGCAAATGCTAAAGATATATAAAGTCAACGTATTGGAAATTGTATTTTTTTTTAATGGCAAAATATATTATTAACCAGGTCTCTGCACAAAACGAACATAGACCGATAAGAAAAGAACTACATAACATAGAAAAAAACCCTTAAACAAACACCACATAATAGAGATCCACCTCCTAATCTGAAATCAGAAAGGCACCCTTCAGATTCCAAACTACCAGAACAGTCATCAATCCAAACCATAAAGTTGCCACTACTAGACGCCAACTGCCGAACTCGAATCAAAAGTGCTCGGCCCATCAGAATCCAGAACCAGCTCCATCAGGCGAACCGCCGACCAAACAAAGATAGAACGAGAACCCATGCAGACAAATCTCGGCAAAGACAGAGGAATCACCATGAGGCTGGTAGTGGCGAAATAAACACCAAAGAAACAAACACTCCACGAGGATAAAACAGTCGATGCCGACACGGAAAAGATCAACTCAGATACATAAAAACCTGCAAATCTCAACAGATTTGAGAACCTTCAGCGACACAAAAAGAGTCCTGCAAATCTCAACAGATTTGATAAGCGGTCAGAGAATCCAACATAAGACAAAACCAATCTCACGGCATCAACCGTAACCTCATCACCTCCAACTACCACCACCACCACTCTCTCAGCATAGCACCAACAATCATCACCTAGATCAGACCCCGACAACGCCAAATCCAAACACCACTATCAGCACCTCAACTCCTCATCACCACCAAAATCAAACAACCATCATTAGATTCACTAAACCCCAAACACCAAAATCCTAAAAGACAACCCCCAATCAAGATTGACCGAGTTTTTCCAACCTCGCCACCTCATCTCAATCCCAAGAACCTACCTCCACCTCCACACCATAACAAAAGGAAAAAGGGACAAAAACAGAAGCTAGAAATAAACCAAACAAAACATCACAGTATGCAACCACCAAAACGCGGAAAAAAGAAAAAAAAAGAAAAAAAAGAAGTAGATCGCAGAAACAAGACAAGAGAGAACGAAGATCCAAACCAACCCCATCCCCGGTCCACCGCCGTATTATCTCTGGTGGCTTCTCTTTGACGGTCGCTTCCCTTTCACTTTCGGATCTTATTTTCTTTCTCACGGTTTCACCCATTACCAAACAGCCCGCGACGAAAGAACGCCGGCAAGCAGCCGGTGGTGACGCGCTACCTAAAGGCACGTTCGCACCACCAAACAGTGATGCCTACATCTTGAAGATGGAAGATTTGGATGAAAAGGGGAGGTAGGCGGCGGATCTGAGTTAGAGAGAGGGCAGAGCACGTTTTTTGTTTCTCTCTCCAAGTTTTTCCGCGAGTGTGGTAGATTCTTTATCCATTGGAAATTGTGTTGTTTAACTTTTTAATTAAAAAATTTCTTTAAATAGTATGCTTAAAGAGTGCACCAGGTGCGCTTTTTAGCAAGACCCTTGTATTAATATGCTTAACTAGTGCATCAGGTGCATTGTTTAACATTTTTCTATTAAAAAAATATAAAAGTAATTTGGGTAACCTATCCCATCCAATCCAACCTGAAAATTAGTAAGTTTACCAATCTACCTCAAGACTGATATGAGTGATTATTTTATTGGATCCATTTCGCAGTACCCTATGAGATTCAACATTCTGATTTTAGTCCCACTCAATCCAATTCGACCAATATACATCTCTACATATTATACTAAATTAGAGTACAAACACAATGAAACAAGATATAAAATAACATACTACTTGATATAATCCGAATTTGATTCTTAAAAAAAAAAAAATTTTAGTCAGATTTTACGTACTTAATTTATAATTGAATTTCAATTGACTAAAAACTCCTTTATTCAAGACACCAGATTGTTAATCACACATTTCAAAAATCCAAGCATAATAAACCCTATTTCCTTTTGAAGTTAAATGAGAATTATGACCCAAGAAAGTCCAAATACAAGTGTTTTTATATCCATGATAAATGAGAATGTCAAGGGAAAGTGTAAATACAAGTATTTTTCTATCCATGATGGTTAATCACACAATCCTGTCGTAAGTCTTACTCAAGAAAGTCCAAATATGACCCTTTCAATGAAGATATGAACTTCATTGTTTCAGAAATGGGGTATTCAACGGCCATATCTGTTTGCTAAGAAGAGAACTTATTATTGCACATTGTTTTACCTTAACAAAACAAATCTTAGTGTATAATTATTATTGCCATTAACAAAAATGTATAATTATCATTCCCTTCTAAAATGTCGTTCACAATTGTTAAGAATAATACTCTTAATAAAAAAAATGAAATTATTATTGCATAATCTAAAATGTCGCTCATGAAAACTCAGAAATAAAAGAATAATTGCATTTTTTTTTTTGGTCAGGTAGTCTAGTGACTAGAAATTCCACTCATAAGGTGGATAATTGGGATGACCGGGGTTCGAACCCCGACCCCCTGCATATATAATACATTTGTCCTACCAGTTGAGCTAAGCTCACGGGACGAATAATTGCATATTTTAAATGGAAACAATAATTAATGATTAGAGTTTACTTATTTCGCGACAAAATCTTGAATTATTAAACCCCCTTAGCCTGGAAATCAAAAGAGTAACACCAAAAGAAAAAAAAAATTAATTGCATTTACTTATCTAAATTAATTAAAGCTGGTTAAACATAATATCATTTAAAAGAGTAATATTAATTGTATTTACTTATATTTTAGAGCCAAATTTGTGATTTTTGTTCTAAACTAGTGCGAGTATACCTAAACTTCATTTTCCATGTGTCTATTCAATGATTAAACATCACCTTGATTAGTCATGGATGTGGAAAATGAGAACACTTTGAAATGTTTTGGACTTATGTGACCATGATTCATGAGTATTTCCTCAAATTTTCCCTTTAATACTACTATTGGAGGTATAAATACTCCCTCTATCATATATTATAACGGAAAATAAAAAATTATTTTTATTAAGAAAATTAAAACATGAGAATTTAAAATAAGGTTTTATGTTTTTTTTTTCAAATAATTTATATAGGAAGATATAAAAGCAATTTTTATTGATGGAAAATGCTATTTAGTAAGAAAATCTGTGGAGAAGAATTACATCAATTACCCCTAGGATTTTCACTAAAAGAGCAGATTAAAATTACATCATCCTATAAGATAATGCCATGTGTTATTCTTGCATTTCTTCTATAAAATAATTCTTACTAAATAACAATGCTCTTTATTGATTGTTGTTTATTGAAAAATGAAGAGGCCGGGATAGAGAGAATTAAATGCAATTTGCATTTAATTTTATGAGAATAAATAAAAAACATTTTTGAAAATAGTTTTTTCCCTTATAATTTGAGATTAAAAAATGACTTTTTTTTTCCTTATAATTTGGGACAAAGTGAGTAGTTGGTAAAAGTCCATTATACAATATTTTATGGAGAAAGGAGGATCAATAAGGATTTTGTGGTGGTCAAGGAGGCTTTTTATTTTAAAGAAATTTAGTTTACCGTTTTATTGATTATTCGTGCGTCTTATATTTTTTTTATTTTACTCATCCTCTACTTAAATATCGACGTTAGGGTTGGGAATAGGCCATGTCATGTCATGCTTTGACAGACCTGAGTCTGACTTATGATATTTCTTTAAGCCTAAGCCTGGCCTATGGCCTATTAAATGTTCTTTTTTTCGGCTTGGCCTATTTATAGTCTGGTCTGACCTTGTAACCTGTTTAAAAATCTGTGTTAAATATAAGTGTCTATATAATCTTTTTAAATAGGCTAATTAAATAGGTCTTAAAGCCTATTTTATATTTAAATTTTCATAATTTCTTCGACATTAAGCAGCACACTAGAATATGTATGTAAATTTATTATGATGGCCAAAGTGATCGTCTTTTTGACAAAGTATATGCTCTTCAATCTTCTACCGCATGTAAGAGAAGGTAATACTATAGGGACCCATTTACATGTCATGAAACAAAAAATATAAGGTGGGTACCCCTTAGATATGAATGATAAAGGCAATTTTGGAGTTATTGCTTGGCCACTTTTGCATACGGTATAAATCGGATTACGAATTAAATAAATTATAAAATACTACTAGTATAAAAGTAAAACAGAATAAATAAATAAAATAAAATCAGATGAACTAATCGTGAATATATTGAGAAGAAACGTTTCTAACTTAACTAATATATTGCTTCAAACAAAAAAAACTAATATACGGTATCCAATTTAAAATAAATAACTATTTACGATAACATGCAGGAAATGATAACAAAATAAAAAAGTCAACTGAAGTGTCAATCAGGACGCTAGTATATACTTCATCCGTTCTTTGTTAATTGTCCGTTTTGAATAGTAACACTAAATTAAGGGATTTGGATTCCCTACATTCAAAAATCCTAAATTCACCTACATTCACTCATATCTAGTGTAATTTAAAGGGCAATTTTGTCATTACACTTATCATAATATTTCTCACCATTCTCTCTCTTAACATATTTATACTAAATATGAGTGACTGTAGGTGAATTTAGGATTATTGAATGTAGAGAATCCAAATCCTAAATTAAGAAAGTGGATCTTTGCACCTTATCTTTCTATTGTATCTTAATTTTAATCCATCAATAAATTTATTTTTTTCGCACACTTTCTCTTTCCAATAAATTTAATATATCATGTACAAAAACAAAACAAAATTTAATATATTATGCACTACCAAAAAAATATTTCTTTTAAAAAAAATTTAGTTTTTCAAATATATAGCATTAATTAGTTTTATTTAAAAATATAAGAGTAATTTTCTTTTGGAACAAGGATAAGAGTAATTGATAAAGGGTACGATTGACAAATCGTACTTTTAAAATACTAAACGAACAGTTGAATATGAACGCAAAATACGACAAAAGCGGACAGTTAACAGGAACAAATGGAGTATATAACAATTTCACACAAATAAAAAATAGACGAACAACAAACTGCACTGCTAATCGATTATATGTTTATTTTCTTATTAAGAAAGAAAACTTAGTGAGTAAAATAAAACTTAATCTTGTACAATGTCTTAATTATACAAATATTCAAAAAGAAGTCAGCAAATAAAAAAAATGGCAATTTGTAACTAGCTAAAAAAGAAAAACAAAAAACATTTTTTCAAAAATGAAACATACCCACAAGACTTTTTGAGCATAATAAAATCTGAAAGGATAAAAGGGTTACATTCAAATAGGTCCCATGATATGCCCAATTGAAATGCCCTTACTAAGAAAAATGACAGCTGCCCAACAAAAATTCATTCTTCTTCTATACATACTCTCATCATCCATATGGCTCCACCCCCACACCCACTCTCTATCTCATCAATATCCTAATCCACCTTTCCCTTGATGCCAGCTCTCACATTGCTTTCACTCTCCTACCTGACCTTTGTATTCACTTTCTGAGGTTATTTCAATAAATTTAGTCTATATTTAATATCACCGTGAGTATGTCAAAATTATATAATTTATCATAATTGTACAAAGGTTATATAGCGTAAATTTTTTAAAAATCACTATGCAGAATCATCGTTATTTTAACATATCCACGTAATAATAAACTCATAATTAATCTTGGTAGGTCATTCATAGAAGCGCATGCCAAAGGGAAATGTGTTTTAACTAGACTACTCCTAACTTCAAAGTCTCTTTTGCCATTTTAGTAAAAATGTTACAATCCTAGTGGTCAAGCTTATAAATTAGAAAAGCATAATCTCTTAAACTTTCGATTATTTGAATAACATGCCCTACAAAGTGTTATGTATATTTTGTGAATCAAACACATCCTAATTGAGAATTTTATTTTCACCTATTACGTAAATCATTCTATTGAAAAGAAATTTTATGACTTTTAATTTGTCTAGACTTTAGGTATTTATACTACAAGTCTACAAGTAAATGCTGATGGTTGAACCATATAAAGAAACAAAGCTAAAGCAAAGCCTATTTTTACCTTTTACAAGATGAACTCAAATTTGAAAAATGTCACAAATTTTTCTATATTTATGCCAACTAATTCTTGACTCATGTGTCTATACGTTGAAAACTTGAAATTATATAAATTGACTCATTTTTAAATTGTATATTTTATTAAATTTTATCTCAATTAAGTTTAGACTCGAATGATATTTTATTTTTCAAATTGCATATCGCATTGCTTAGCTTTTTTTGAATGAAATGTCATAAATTTATTGTCTTAAAAATAATGCTTTAGTTTTGAATTGTTTAGTATGTTTTAATTACAGTTATCCACTCCTAATTTTTTTTAAACAAAATGAGTGTTCGATTAAGTGAAAGTTCATCAAGTTATTTGTATTTTAGCTACAATTAGAAGTAATGATCCATTGAAGATATAGGAGACATATTTCATTTCCTCTTTAACTTTACTTTTCTCATGCGTTTTGCTATGATTTCACATGTTCTTTTATTTCAACTCGTTTGCTAGCCTGCTTTTAGTTCATTTGATCATCTCAAACTTTTTTTTGTTACTTTATGCTTGCGTGAGTTAGGCACTATCTTATGCCATATACAATGTTGCTACCTAACTTAATAGCAATTGATGTTAACACATTACATTTTATAACTTTCACATTGCACTCCAATGTCATGTCTACAATAATCAAAATGTTTAGCGACATGAAATCACCTTCTAATGGATGGTTGATGAATTTTTCTATACACATGTTAGTCAACCTTTGTTTGATGATCAAAATTTTTGATCTTGTCCCAAATGCAAACCCTTACCTAGGAACATGATAAGAGAAAAGTAGAAATTGTAATAATTGAATATGTGGCAAAGCTACCTTCATTTTCCAAAGATGTTTTAAAGGTAGTGCTCTTCCAACTTGACAACAAAGCATAGAGCATGTGTAGAAAACAGTTAGAAAATACAAGAAAAAGGGAACTTTTTCTAGTCTTTCAAGGGTTAAAGAAAATGAAATGAAATTAGTCTTCGTAATTACACATAGATGATATATTAATTTATCAAAAAATGAAGATCCTCTCTATCACTCTATAAGTCTCACTTCGTAAATTTATTTGAAATGAATGATGGAAATTGAATGTTTATTTGGTACTAATTAATATTATATGTTCAAAAGTTTAGGTTGGAATATAGAATTTCTCGATGTCTAGTAAGTATATTTCAATTGATAAAATATTGAGATATAGATTTGATCATGTAATTATCCAACTTCGTAGTATTCTGCCGTTAGATTTTTACAATCAAAAGATAAAATTTTATACTAATTTAAAAATGTTGATGGAACAAATAAATCAATTATTCATACCTCATGGTTGATTTCATTGATTTTGTTATACAAATCCAAATTACACATTTGTTAAAATAGTGAGTTTTTTTTTTTTTATTTAATTTTAACTTTCATTAATTAGCCATCTTACTTTTTTGCTAATGTAAAATAATTTAAATCTTTTTTCTCTTTAGACCTTAAAACATTCATTGTTTTCTTTTTTAAAATTAATTAATTAATTAATGGATTTGGAAGCTCTCTTAATAGTTATTAATTAATACACTAACACTAGTGAGATTGTTCCATATATATTCTCTTTCTCCACCAAGTTTTGCTCTCATTGTCTTACCACCATAGTTTGCCTCCTTCTCTTTTCATTGCACGAGTGGATTGCACTTATTGTGGCAGACAATAAGCCGCAACCAAAATTTGCTTAGATAGATAGATAGATATATCAATTAAAGTGTTTCTATTACAAAGTCAACACAAATTCACTTTATTGGATACCAATATATATTTTCTATACACTTCTATCGTCCTTTTAATTGCATTATCCCGGACAAATTAACAAAACTAATGATTTTGATTTTGAAATAAGTTGTTATAGCATTTTCTTTTGTCACTTATTTTTTCAAACATTTTTTTGTATTGTTTTGTCTTTAGTGTTTACATATATCGTTGCAAATATTCCACAAAAGTTTGAATTCAATATGAGTTAAAATAAATGAACTAAGTTCAATGAGACAACAATTTTCTACCGATTATCGATCGTTAGTTGGTTCAGTGGTGATTGACGCTAAACTTGGTAGGGAGAACCGCGGTTCGATCCCCCGCAACTATGATCGGAAGGAGACTGGAACTACTTGATATCAGAACTGACTTCCGAACCAGATTTAATTGTTGGTGAAAAAAAAACAAATTTCTGTTGATTTTAGTCTTTGTTTTTAAAACAAGATAAGTTGGATATGTTCTAACTGCATTTTGAAAATTGTTCTTTAGTCCCTCTCTATGCTCCTCAAACCTCCATTTTGACCAAAATGCTCTTAACAAAGGATTCAAAATATAAAATATGAAATTAAGTAATTTTGGAACGCAACTTCCAAAGGTAATTTATATAGAGAAAGACTTTGTTGTTGAACAAAAAATATAGAAAACTTGATTACGGAATGCACATTCCAAATTGGTTTTTTTTTTCTTTTTTTTCAAATGTTTCGGAAATTACAATCCGAAACGCTTAGTTTCAAAACGCAACTTCCGAAGTCAGCCTATATATTCTTTTGGGAACGTAAAATCCAAAACAACCTGGGTCCAAAATTAGGTGTATTTTTACATTTTTGGGAGGGGGCTGTGAGCAACACAGTGGGCCTAAAGAGAAATTTTCCTACCTTTTTATGCCATATCATTGTATGGACAAATTGAATGGGCTGCACTAAGTTGGGCTGAGTTTAAGTTTTATGGACCTTTAAATAGCCATTGGGAAAACAATGATTTTTCTTCTTGGTACCCACACCTTGATGACATACACCACCCATACTCTTTCCTTTCACTATCATACTAAAGCGATTAATACTATGCATTGACTATGTATTTATTTTACACATACATTAAATTAAATCATATTATAGTATCACTTTTATAGGTTAGTTCCAAAAATACCTCATACATGTAATAGAAATCATATCATTTATAACTTAACCAGATGGTGGACACATTAAGCTTGTATTTGTAAATGCAAGCTAACACTACTTTTTCTTCAATTTGCTTTTGCTAGGATTCATTCATTAATAATAGTCATGTTCAACTTTAATCACTTTTCAATCTCTTCGACTTATTTTCAATAGGGTTTCAATACCACCCCTCTTATAATATATCAACTCACAAGCACAAGGTTGATTGCAATAACTAAGCAACCATATGTTGATACATTTCTAAAATATATAATAAGTTGATACTTTTAATTTGCAACATTTATTCTTTTTTCCTTGATTATCCTTCAACACAGTATTTTTGTTGACGTGAAACCACTACAGGACATTCATGAATTACTCACTAACTTGAAAAAACGGTTATGATGGGTTATTTATCCTCATCAATTATTGGGGGTATTAACCCTTAGTAACTAAGGGGAAAACCATAAAAAATGGGATTTTTTATTTTTAACATTACCGGGGGTTTACGAAGCTCCAATACGCAACACGATACTAATACGATATCGATACGAGAATTTTTTTTAAAATCTGTATCTGATATTGTCGCGATACGTTATTTAAAAATTAAATATATAAATACACAATATATAAACATGACTGAAATCAATAATATTAATAATGATAATTTTTTTTGAAAGACAAAAAAAAATATTATTATTATTATTATTATTATTATTATTATTATTATTATTATTATTATTATTATTATTATTATTATTATTATTATTATTATTATTATTATTATTATAAAAGTCAATAGTTCATTGTACAAGAAGTACAAACAAGCCATAAACTTGCAAAAGAGCAAAAACACTTTGAAGCTCAACATACAATGACCAAAATAAAGATTTAACCGATACATTTCCGATACGAGTATCGGGACGTATCCGACGCGTATCGGATATTATTATTTTTATTTAAAAATAAAAATTTAACCGATACTTTTCCGATACGAGTATCGGGACGTATCGAACAAGTATCGATATCGAGTACGTATCGAACACGATACTTCATCATTTTTAGAGTATTGGGGCTTCATAGCCGGTGGTTTATACCACTATTAACATTCAGGCGCAAAAATAAATTGAAGCTATTGGAGAGTGCAATACGAATTTTTATAAAAAAAAGAAAAAGAAAAAGAGTGCAACGAGGATGGTCCCACGAGCACAAGAAAGACCAAAGACACCAGCGACTACCACCGTCAACACGGAGTGTCTACGTACCTATAGTCCTTCCGAGCAAATCAGGCGCGAATTGGGTTATGATATGACTCGTATGTGGCTTTCAACAAAACAACACATACATGAATGAATCGACTGCCAACACAGATATGATCCAATTACAACTCCTGTAACACAATAAAACGACAACGACGATAGAGGCGACCTCTTTTCCCGGCCAGAACAACAGTAACAAGTGGCTGAGAATTATCAATTTGTTATGCTCATAGCCGATTGAAAAATGACAACCTCTATTTTCTTCGACCAATCAATCCAACCGCTCAAATTGATTGACAAATCATCTCATCAAATGCTTGAACAAACCTTCATGAACGACATAATCTACCCTAAAGAGCAACCCTTTGTTGCCGGCAAACAGTGGAGCTCGCCGAAAAGGGCAACAATGGTTTCTGGTCGGAACAGAGCAAAACCAACGCCTGTAACCCATGGTGCGTCACAACTATAAAGGAGTCAATCGCACCACTGAGAGCCTAGTCTAATATATATATATATATATTAATAGTGCTAAAACATATTCGACCATTATTTAAATAGTTTGTAGTTTCTTCATTTTCTCTCTCTGTTATTATAATTTTGAAGAATTTTAATTTATATATAAAATAATTGGACCCACCGTATGTCGTATCATTGTATTTATATTTTTAGAACTTTAATAATGAAAGAAATGGAGAACTGAAACACAATTTACTATTTATAACGTTAGCGTCCAAAACCATATTTTATTGACCACCGGTACAGTTGTAACATATTTTTATTGGCCACGCCATTGTGCAATGGTCATCTAAGCAAATCATGCAAATTAGACATTCCCTTTATGCAAATTAAACAACATTCCTAAATCATGCAATCACAATATATGTGTTGACTATTTGTAAAAAGAAAGTATAAGTGTTGACTCGTTGTAATAATGTGAATTTATATTTGTATTTATGTGTAAAAATCACTTCCTTATTTTGTGTATCAGTTGTACTATATAATATATATGTATATGTAATTCTCTTCTTTTTTTAACAAAAATAGAAAGAACACTGACATTAGGTGTAATTCTCTTAATCCATAAACTTGACAAAAAGATTATGTAAAAAAGCTACTGTAGATTTGTATTAAGGGGTCCACGTAGGTTCCATTTCGTTTTATTAAGTTGCAAATTTTTTTTATTAATTTTAATGGTATTTATTGAATGGCGTGAAGGTGTTGTGTTAAATAAAAAAGAATAAATAAAAAATAATTATGAGGTAACAGCTGGCGTTAAGGTGTTGTGTTAAACAAAAAAGAATAAATAAAAAATTATAATGAGGTAACAACTGTTGTTTGAGTAAGAGTAAAAAATTAAAAGTAAAATACGAAAAGCAAGTGTTGAAGGCGTAGTGGTTGTTGCGGCGGTGTGTTGTATGCGGGTGGAGTAAATAACAGGTGAAGGTTATTTCTGGATAGAAAATTTCCCTCTCGATTTAGGGCGGTGGGTAATTTGAATTGGGATTTAGAGTTAATTGGGGTGGGTGTTATTTGTTAATTCTAGCCCTATAAATTGAGGTTGAAGGTGTGGTGTTGATTGCGTTTTGTGAGCGTTTCTTGATGATATTTAATCATGGTTTATGATGAGTTTTCTGGTGTTGTACCCAAAATTAATTTCGTCGCTGATCTAGGTCCTGGGAAAGAAAATGGTTGTATCAGAGTGAGGGTATGTCGAATGTGGAAGGTTCCTGGTTTCCTAAATCCGTTGGAGTCAACTTCTATGGAGATGGTTCAATTTTTTTTCTGAGAAAGGATTTCTTTGCATCTGTTTTCAGATTTGGTGAATCTGCATATCTCCTTTAATTTATTTCTGTCATTACTCATGATAGATTGCTGTTTGTTGGATGAATTTATTGCATATTGTTTATTCTCTATATATATGATGTGTGTGAATTATTTGTGACATACTTCCTTTCATTGTTCATCCAAGTTTGAAGGCGAGTAGAAGTTTTATTGATTTTTTTTGTTGTTGTGATGGTTTGCTGCAGTAATAGTGTTTATTCTTCTGTGTTAAAGTTCTTATTACATGTTTATTCTTCTGTGTTTATTCTTCTGCAGTAGTAGTGTTTCTCAGTACATGTTATACATTTTGTTTTATTCTTATATTAAATAATGCATGGTATGTGTTTGATAAAAAGTCTCTAAGAAGAAAACAATTTGTTGGTCTTGCTTTGTTTTATGTTTCTAAGTTCTGTTATTATTAGACTTTAATGTGTTTAAAATCTCTATAAGATGTTGATATTTGGTCTTGGAGCTTGGTAAGTTTCTACCGAATTTTTTCCTTATGTCTATCTCAGCCATGATATGCTTATCTCAGCCATGAGTTTTAGGCTTCTTATCAATATAAAGTGATGGTGTATTTCGATTGGAATTGAAATCTAATATTTTTAGCTTTTGGTTCTTCTTTGTTTAAATGGCCTTATATCCTGTAAGTTGTGGTCAAGTTAACTATAATTGATTATCTGTTGCTTTCATTTATCAACAGCGGCACTATAGTGTTTAAGGTTGGGTAATATTGACTCGCACTATAGTGTTCAAGTAGTGTGTACTTGACTCCTTATTCTGGTGTGTGTGCCTATATATGTCATGTTCTTTTTGCTTTGGTCTATAATATATATTGCAGTATAAGTTTTTATTAAGTATAAGTTTTTTTCATTTTCCATGCTGCTTGTGTATATATAGTATGGATACACATAAGAAGAAGTTTTGGCAGATCCTCCTTCAACTAATGATCAAATAACTTGGATCCGTCACAAATTTTAAATGTAGTATGGATATCACAGTCTTTGAGTTAGTTATAAGAATTTGGTTTATCACATAAGTTATTCTAACTAAAAACCAAATTTGTTAGCACAGTGACTGTAAAATCACAAAAGTTTTAAGAAACCCCCACCCCTAAAATATAGAAAGGGAAAAACAATATTTATTGGTAGATGATGTCAGATTAGATTTGTGTTGGAATTCAAAAGGAAAAAAATGAATTCAAGTTTATACTCTTTGGTTGAACATGTCTATGGATATGCTTTTATAACTTATAAACTTCATTGCAGGTTATAAGAAGGGTTGAGAATGTGGTAGTTCCACTTGAGCTTATACATCAACTCAAGGCTTTGGTTTTTATGCAGAGTTGATGTGACGATAAATGTTTGAGTTTTGTAACGCTGCCTGGTACTGGAGAAGCATTCAAACAAGGTATGTTGTTTACTTCAGCCCATTGTCATGATGCACCTGTTTTTTTGGCCTTCCTGCTCAGTGGCGGAGCCACGTTGGGGTCAGGGGATGCAAGTAATCCCGCTGAAAATTTTTATTATATGCTGTCCGAATAGGAGTAACAGGAGAAGGTCTGCAATGATAAAATTACCCAACTTGAAGGGTCATTGAAAAAGAAGGTATATTAATAACTATTAATTAAGCAACATGGTCTAGATTTTCAGCAACATTCTGTTTGTCTCTCATATTCATACACTCACTTATGCACACTAGTGATTTTCTCATTAATTATTATTTTGTCACATGATGATAGAACTTTCAGCATTCTTAGGAAATTTGTTGGTTCATTCCTGAAGAGTACCTCAGATGAGGAATTCCCACCTGATGATTGAAGATGCAAAACAAAGATCTTTTGATTCAATTACAATTATTGATTCTAATAATTTTACTAAAACTGTTATCAATTTATCATTGATAAATTTGAGAGCAACGACTCTCTCTCTACATAGTTCCACTTATATTTTAATCCTTTATTATAATCAGCTTTGAGATTATACAATACTCAAGTACAAATTGGTGCCCATATGTGGTTATTTGATGTTTAGAAATTGGTAATTTTTTAAGGTTTAGGGGATGAATTGTAGATGTAATTGGGGTTATGATTGAGTTTTCTGCTGAGCAAGAGTAAATTAAGGATGGTAAGATTACTAAAATGATCAGCCCAAGGTAATAGTTAGTTTTTTAATTTTATTTTTATTTTTACAGGCAGTTAAACATAATCTGGCTGATGTTAATTTATTGTTGTCATAGGCTAAGAACTCTGGTCCACATCCAATTGAATTTGATAGTTTGGTAGGAAAGAAGATGTTATATGTTGTTGATAGATCAATGACTCATGGAGCTGTTTCAGATGGTTTTTATAGGGCCAAAAGAGTTTGTATGGATCCTATGATTATCAAAGTTTTTTGTTCTCTAAGTCCATTTTTCACTCCATCAAAGGTTGTTCCCATGTATATTATTAGTGTCTTATTTTTAAGTTTTTAATCATGCTTGGTGTGCTTTGTATATATAGGTTCTTTTATCTTAGTGTGCTCTTTTTCAGACAATGTCTAATGCTATTTATTTGGACTCTGATGGTTCGTATGATGGTATTGATGCTGGCGACGAATTTCATCAATTGAGTTTGTTAAGGAGCTTATTTGGACTCCTCCCATGTCTCGTGGAAAAGTGGTGATAGAAAGTGATTTCCCTGCTAAGAGGAATCTATCCAAGGTGTTTGATGAAGTTGCTAAGGGCCAATGTAATATCGCTTTGAAAAAGGTAAATATTGAAAAGGAGTGAATTCCACATCTGTTTCATTGCTAATGATGTGCAGTGGGTCTGATGTTTAGTTATTTATCTATTGTAAATATCAAAGTTGTAATCCATGCGTGATATACTATATGTTGGCTGTGTGGTGTAATATTTGAACCAATAAAGGTCTATTTCAATTCTAATGGTCTTAGTTAGTTTTTAATGTTTGGCCGTGTTCTTGAATTGTGAAATATGCCAATTCTAATAGTTCTGTATATGCTCTAAGTGCTGAAGTTTCCAGAAAAATTATGTAGTCTTGTGTGCTCTAGGTGTCTTGTGTCATGTATGATAGTTTGAATCAAGAAGTGTTTGGTTATTTCTATGAATTTGATAAAGTTGGTAGTTATGAATGGGCTTACAATTATCATGATATAGTGATTTAGTTCAATTATGTAATAAAAATTCAGTTTGCAGAATTCAATTTGTTTGTGTTGTTACTTTTTGGTGGCTGTAATGCAAAATATACAACTCTGCCTTATACATTGCTTTGATCAGCTTTTTAACAATAAAATTGAAGCTAATAGGTAAATAATCTTGAAGTTGAATTCAAAACACAAAAAAAAAAAAAAAGGAGTAAGAATTTGCAATATACAGGAG
Organism: Trifolium fragiferum; assembly: GCA_954870985.1. Lineage (NCBI taxonomy): Eukaryota > Viridiplantae > Streptophyta > Magnoliopsida > Fabales > Fabaceae > Trifolium > Trifolium fragiferum. The sequence goes on along the minus strand of OX940793.1, from coordinate 16,682,897 downwards.
AAAAAAAGCATATGAGTGGAATTTCAATTTAAAAAAATAAATAGTTTGTTCCCTCAATTTTGTTGTATTCCTTAATTCTATAGAGTAATTTATTTGGAGTTAATTTTTTTTTATACATACACCATGTAACATGATTTCACCTATAGCATTATAAACAACTTGATTTTCATTTGTAAAGAAAAAACTTATTTTCAATATTAAAAAAAAAATTCGAGTGTAAGGACCTTTTGAAGTTAAATAAGAAACAAAAATATCCAAACAAAAAAAGGATTTTTTTTTTAAGTGAACAAGAAAAAAGGATTATGTGTATAGGTGTTCAAAAATTCAGTTAACTGAACCAAACTGTAGTTCGAACTGCACCGAACCATATTTTAAACTGAACTATTTAATTCAGTTTTGAACTGAACCACTTTTAAAAAACAGTTACAATTTAGTTTATAACTGGTTCAGAATCAATTTGAACATATGAATTTGTTTTTATTTAAAAAGAACATTTGAGCATTTATCATATAAAGTTGCTTATTTGGACTTAATTTTTATTTAAATGGAAGCAAAGTACCATTGAAATGGACTTAACGCATTATAATAAAAACTTAATTCTAAGTATTTATCGCAGAGTTACTTATTTGTGATGATAGCAAAGTAACATTGAATTTTAGATTAATTTCTTGGGTTAATAGGTTTTTACTCCCTGCAAAGTAGGCGAGTTTTGTTTTTTCCCCTGTAATTATTTTTTTTTAAAATCACCCCGTAAAGTTTTTTTTTATTTTTTTCGTAGTGTATTTTACCCCCATGTGTTTAAAAAAAAATCAGCATGGTGGTAAAATACACTACAAAAAACACATTACAGGTAGGATAAAGACATATTAACCCTATTTTCTTTATATGAATGCAGTTATAAATTTAAAATCTCAGTTCTTAACCAAAAAAAATAAAAATAAAAAAAATTCAATGTCAACAAAAAAAGTCAACCGTGCGAAAGCACGGGTTAAAAAACTAGTATTAATACAATTTAATTCATAGTATTACCGCCTTATAAGATGAAAGTGGCAAAAACTTTGATTTTTACAAGGTGAACTGTTTCGCATCCTAGAATACGAACTACACTCATAGTGTAGCATGCGAACTGTGATTTTTTAATTTTGCAATTTTATACATTCGTATTCTAAATAGCAAGAGAGGTAAATTGAGAATGTCGAGGGTGCACAAAATATACTCTGATTGCTATTAGTTTGAGCTTCAAATGGGCCATACTAAATATCAACTAAGCTACAATGGTTTCTTAATAAAATGATATGTTTTTAAAACTTCTTTTTTATTTTTTAGTATTTTTTTAAAACATGTCAATTTTTTAATATCTAATATGAAAATTTGATTGTGTCAAAAGAAAAAAAATGAAAATTTGATAACAAGACCAATGTTTTAAAAACAGGACCGAACATCAAATCGGTGAAGGTACTGATTCATTGGTTTATTGGTCGAACGACTGAGTCACTGATCGAACCGCATGAGTAAACCGGATTAAACCATATAAATTGGCCATATGACTCGATCTATATAAAAAATAATTATATGTATTAACTTGGATTTTTTTAACTTGGATTGAATCAGTGATTTGGTATTTATAATTTTTATTTCTTTTAAAAAATATAGCATATGTATTTTTGGTTTTCACCACCAGTTGAATCTAGTTCGGGGGTCAGTTCTGGCATCAAGTGGTTTCAGCCCTCTCCCGATCGCAGTTGCGGGGGATCGAACCGTGGTCCTCCCTACCAAGTTCAACGCCAATCAGCACTGAACCAACTAACAATTGAATATAGCATACGTATTTTAATTGTAAATATAATAATTTATAATCATTAGTTTGTTTACCGTGGAAGTATTAGTTATTATAAGTAAAAATAAGAGTTGAAAAATTAAATCAACATTATATTAGGAAAATAATAAATAAAATTTAAAGTACATAAAAAATGAAAAATAAAATCAAATCAAATGTGCTTTTGAAACACACCAAAGCTTGTGAGAAAGCTTGTTTTCGTACAAAAATAGTAGTAATACAAAAATATATGCATAATGCTTATGTATTAAAACATAAATTTCACAACCAATCGTTAGTTGGTTCAGTGGTGATTGGCGCTGAACTTGGTAGGGAGGACCACGGTTCGATCCCCCGCAACTGCGATCGGGAGGGGGCTGGAACCACTTGATGCCAGAACTGACCCCCGAACCAGATTCAACTGGTGGTGAAAAACAAAAAAAAAAAACATAAATTTCACACTTTAATTATAAAATAAATAATTGTAATAAAAAAAACGCTATTTTTAAGCTTAGGTATTATGAAAATAAGATATAACAATTTTCTTAATTAAAAATGAATGTTAATATCAATAAAATATATATTGCAAATTTTATTTAAAAGAAACATGTGGTATAGTTAAATATTATTAAAGCTTTAATTGTACATATATTGCTAGACAATTATTGCACAAATGAATTGGATGGCCCAGTTGCAAAATTTTGTCATTTTCACCTCAAGGATCTTGGTTTGAATCCCTTTGGGGATGGTTTTGATTTATTTTCACAAATTCTTGACCCGCGCGAACCGGCTGATTTTCTCTAGTTTAGATCGGTTTTCGCTGGATTTGACCGGTTTTGATGCATGCACGGTCCAACATGAAATCAGACCAATGAGATATCCGGTTCACGGTTGACTATATGCAGCCAGTGACTAAATTCAAATTTTGTAGGGGAAGAATACTAATTATGCGGGCATAATTTTTTAGACATAGCAACAATGTCAATATATATTGTGTAATTCACTAAATTAACCAAAATATTGTAACCATGCATGCAAGACTTGTTTGGATATGACTCCTCTAAATTGAGTTATTCATTTTAATGTGTAAAACAAGTAATATCAATCCATAATTAATATATAAATCAACTCTCGTAGATAGATCATAATAAATCATAGATTATTATAGTTACAAGTTACAACTCTTAATTTTTTTATTTTACACTTTGCTCATTTTAGATTATCAAAATCGAACTTTCTTATAGCAGCAAATGTGGATAGAATTCTTGATGTAGATTGCTTTGGAAAAGTCATATCTAAATTAAAAGTGTAGTAAGATTCTGGACAAAAAAAAAATAGTGTAGTAAGATTTGTACTATCAAATCAATACTAAAAAGTATAGTAATATTGAATAGATTCCAGGTTTATTATATGGGACATGGGTTATTTAACAGCGAAGAGTTAGGTGATGGTGGCTAGGTTGTCATAAAGAGCTAACATTATGGCATTTTTCATCGTCAATAAATTATTTTGGCTCTTAACCCGTACAATATTTTTTCCTCTCATTGGTTGTTAACATTTTCCAAATCACTTTATTTAAGTCATCATCAATTCTCTAATGCAGCGAGCGATAGTTCAATTGGTTGATTCTGTTGAATGAAGTGTTAAGAAGTTAGAGATTTAATATTCAAACATTGACAAAGAAAAAATATTACTCCCTCCGTCCCATTTTATTTGAGCCATTTTGACTGTAGACACTATTCACATATCTCGTTTTGACTCTATTTTTCTATTCATAAATAAAAATAAATATTAGCATATAAGATCTTGTTGGATTCGTCTCGATTTATATTTTCAAAATATCAAATTTTTATAATTTTTACTATTATACAATTAAAGATATTAATCGTTAAAGTTTTACATTGGCAAACGTGAGACAGTCAACTGGCTCAAATAAAATGGGACGGAGGGAGTAACATTACAATTAATATACTAATAATTTACCATTAAAAAAATCCATTAATATAACTACCTCTCTCTTTAGGAAAATGATACTCACATGTCAGCTTAGTAGAGTGGATGGGTTTGGATCATCTTTAGCCACTGAATGGTATTATTCGATCTCAACTTTAATTTTCATTAAATGTTAGTAGTCAACATCATATTATAATTGATGAACAATTCAGATCTGAACATGGCAAGAAATTAGAGAGGAGTGACATAAGAGGATCCAGATCCAAAATGGACTCTGTGCTCTACTTATGTCTGTCTTGTTTAAGTTAGTCTAAAAATGAGATAGAGTGAAGTGAATTACCAAATAATTAAGTGCCTGAGTTCAAAATTTAAATCCATCTCGTGGTTTTGACAAATTGGTGGATTTGACAGACCGACGACCCACCAAATAATTTTTTATTTTTATTTTCTAGTGATATATTGTTTTTTGTCAAATAGTTTAATGATTAGAAATTCGTCTCTTAAAGTGAATAAGTGAAAGATCATGGGTTCGAACATCAATCCATGTCTATAAAATGTAATATTCATATCAACTGAGTTATGCTCACAAGGACTTCTAGTGATACATTTATTACATGATTTACTATTTTTTTTTAATAATAAACATTTTTGAACAAAACATAAAAAAAGGTTTTTTCCTCCTCTCTGCTAGGGATCAGCCGTGCCGCCACCCTCCTTCCTCAACTCGCCTAACCACTCGCCGCCACCCTCAATTAATCCAAAAAAAATAAATAATAAAGAGTAAAAGTGAATTTTAGATAAAATAATAAGGGTAAAAATGGAAGAAAAGATGATAAGTTGTAATGTAAGCTATAACCTCATACGCTGCTTGAAATAGCGTCTGAAAAATAAACTATAAGTCAATAAAATAAGTTATAAGTCCATGTTAAAAAGACTGTTATCAAACAAATCTTTAAGTTACAAGACATAAGTTATAAGTCGGTTTAGTGATCTTGTGAAAGAGACCCGAACATAATGAAGAAACACCTGCAAAGTATTGATTTGTGTAAATGTGCCAACCTATATCATTGACATTTTAAAATAATAAAAAAAGGCTTAAATATTAAAATATGAATGCGGTTTTCGCAAATATGAAGAGTTTTGACTTTAGTCGTCCTTGCAAAATATGTTCATGACCAAATTAGTCCTTGTACGATCCTTTTGTCCCTAATTATAAGCACTCTTTTTTTAAGTAATTATAAACACACTTTAATTTAAAGATAAAATTTGTTCTTACAAATAAGCTCATTTTCAATTTCCTAAAAATATTTATTATTATTTTTCCAAACATAACCCTACTTTATTTTGGAATATAAAAATTCGACTACAAATATATCTTTTCACAAAGGATACTTTAGTAATTGTGATATCACATGAAAATTTTCAATAGGAACTTATAATAAAGGACGGATGAGTAATATTTATTTTAGCCCTTATTTTAAAGGACTAAAATCAAAATATTTTACAAATTACAAGAACCAATTTTAATATTGATCAATTTTATAAGGTCTAAAATAAAACAATAAGGACCAAAACTAAAATGTTATATACTTGCAGGAACTAAAATGATTTTTTTTTTTTTATTTACAAAGATTAAAACCAAAACTCTTAGAGGTCCATTATATATTTAAATCTTACGAAAATTATAAATAAATAATATATATCTACATTAAGAGATCTACTCAAATGATAAATAAACTCTATTGTGTACAATGCAAGGATAAATTAAGTGAATAATTGAGAAGTTGAAGATTGTGCATGCCTTTATTAAGGGTGAAAAAGAGAGTTAGCTAATGAAGCCGATCCTATACTTGTTTGATTAGGATACCAAAGTGGCATCAATAATCTAATAAGTAGGCTAATTGAATGAAACGGAGGTGTTGGTATTGACTTGTAACTACTCAAACACCTCCTTTCCAACCACAAAATACAACTATCTCTTAAATTCCCTAATTTTCATATGAAACCGAACTATCTCTTATTGTTTGCATGATACACATGATATTATAAAATTATGTCTAATTTTCATTTGTGTTCAATTGTATAGGTTTTATTCCTTAAAAGTATTTATATGTTGTTAGAAGTAATTTATATTTAAGGGTATTTTAGTATTTACTATGTTAAGTACTTTTTGAACTTGTGTGTTAAGTTTTCAATTTTAGGGCCTATGTGGCAAACTTTACTCTTTGTATAAATAGCTACTCTTTTATCAATGCAATTAATTCTTCCTTTCATATTTTTGTGACTGCTGTCTTTGTTCTCTCCTTACTATTCCATTGATTCATCACCTTGTACACCAACAAATTGGTATCTAGAGCTCCGGTTAGAATCCACGGGAAACACGAGTGAAACGTGAGTTGTGTGTGTTTGATTTTTGGTTCTTGATTTGTGTTGAATCTTGAACAAAAATCTGAACAGAATCACTTTTTCTGATTTTGTGGGATTGGGAAACACGAGTGTTAGTGAGATTTGAGTGTACAGTACAAGGTTTAAGATGAACGGAAACGGTGGCATGAGTACCAAGCTTCCAGTATTTGATGGCAAAAACTGGAATCGTTGGATGAAACAAATGCTTGTATTGTTCGGTGCTCAAGGTGTGCTTGAGCTTGTCACTGAAGGATACGTTCCTGTTGCAGCAGATGCAACAGAGGAGCAGAAAGAGGCGCAGAAAGCTACAAGAAAGAAGGATCAGAAGGCGTTGTTCTACATTCATCAGTGTGTGAATGAGAGTGTGTTTGAGAAGATTGCTGATTCAGTAACGGCGAAGGAGGCTTGGGATCTTCTGACAAGGTGTTACGGTGGTGATGCGTCAGTAAAGAAGGTAAAGCTTCAAACCCTCAGAAAACAGTATGAGAATCTCAACATGAAGAACAATGAGAAGGTTTGTGAGTACATCTCCAGACTAATTCTGATTACTAATGAGATGAAAGCTTGTGGAGAAACTCTTTCAGAACAAGTAATCATTGAGAAGGTATTGAGATCCCTTACCCCTCAGTTTGATTACATTGTTGTATCTATTGAACATTCCAAAGTTTTGGAAACTATGAGAATAGAAGAGTTACAGAGCAGTCTAGAAGCACAAGAGTTGCGTCTAACTGAGAGAAATTCTGAAAGAGAAGTAGAGCAGCAGGCTCTGAAAGCAGCCTCTGAGAAGAAGGTTCAGAAGAAGTCTTGGTCAGAAGCCAAGAATAGATCTGATGGAGCTCAGAATCCAAAAACCTCAACTTCTGGAAAGCAGAAGTATGCTCAGAAAGGAAAAGACAAGACAAAGGTGCGGTGTTACTCTTGTCAGAAGTTTGGCCATTTTGCATCTGAGTGCAAGTCAAACAAAGAAAGAAAGTCAGAAGAAGCAAATATAGCCAGAAGTTCTGATGACTCTGATAGTGAATTTGTTTTACTAATGGCTTCTGAATCTGATGATGTGAATTCAGAGTGGTGGTATATGGATACAGGGTGTTCAAACCATCTTACTGGAAACAAGAAGTGGTTGGTTGATTTTGACTCTAGAAAGAGTACAAAGATCAGATGTGCTGATGATAAATACCTCAACGCTGTAGGTATGGGAAACGTCAAAGTCATTTTGAACAATGGGAAAACATCATTGATTCAGAACGTGTGGTATGTACCAGGCATGAAAAGCAATCTGATGAGTGTGGGTCAATTGATTGAGAAAGGTTTTTCAGTTACTATGAAAGACAATCTTCTGAAGCTATATGACGGTAATCAGAAGCTGATTATGGAGTCAGAACAGGGAAGGAACAGAACATTCAAGGTGAATGTTAGAACTGCAGATTCTGAATGCCTTAGTGCAACAAGTGTTGAGAAGGATAGTGAGTTGTGGCACAGAAGATTTGGTCATCTGAATTTCAGAAGCTTGGGGCATCTGAAGTCAAAGAATCTGGTACATGGAATTCCTATAATCAAGAAGCCTGAAAAATCATGCGAGGTGTGCATGAAAGGGAAGCAACCAAGACTGCCATTTGCATCAGAAGTAGCTCCAAGAGCAAAACATGCCTTGGGAGTAGTACATTCTGATGTGTGTGGACCATTTCCAGTACCTTCACTTGGAGGAAACAAGTATTTTGTATCTTTTGTTGATGAATTCACAAGGATGACATGGGTAACACTCATCAAGTTCAAGCATGAAGTGTTTGCTGAGTTTCAGAAGTTCAAGGTGAAGGCTGAGAAACAGAGTGGTCAGAAGCTGAAGATTCTCAGAACTGATGGTGGTGGTGAGTTTAATTCTAATGAGTTTAAAACTTTCTGTGAGGAGAATGGAATTGAGCATGAGGTTACAACTCCTTATACTCCTCAACACAATGGTCTTGCTGAGAGAAGAAATCGTACTTTGCTTGATATGGTGAGAAACATGCTAAAAGAGAAGAAGCTTCCTCATCACTTGTGGGGAGAAGCTGTTGCCACTGCAACATATGTGCTCAACAGATGTCCAACGAAGAAGCTGAAGGAAACAGTTCCTATTCAGAAGTGGACTGGAGAGAAGCAAAGTGTTAGTCATCTGAAGGTGTTTGGATCTGTATGCTATAAACATGTTCCAGAAGCCAGAAGACAAAAGCTGGATGATAGAAGCAAAGTAATGTTACTGGTGGGGTACCACAGTACAGGTGCGTACAAGCTTTATTGTCCAGAGACTAATAAAATTGAATTCAGCAGAGACGTCATTGTGAAGGAATCTGAAATTTGGGATTGGAACAAGTCTCAATCAAATTCTGATGTGAGAATCTCAGAGGATGGCTCTGAAGGTGAGTCAGAATCTGAAGGCTCTGAAGATGATTCAGAAGATGGAGATGACTCTGATGGTGACTCTGAGTCTGATGGTGATTCTGAATCTGACTCTGACTCTGAAGGCAATTCTGAAGGTCAGAATTCTGAAGCCAATTCTGAAGGTCAGAATTCTGAAGGCAATTCCGAAGGTCAGAATTCTGAAGCCAATTCTGAAGGTCAGAACTCTGAATCCAATTCTGAAGGTCAGAATTCTGAAGCCAATTCTGAAGGTCAGAATTCTGAAGCCAATTCTGAAGGTCAGAATTCTGAAGCCAATTCTGAAGGTCAGAATTCTGAAGAAAGAATTTCTGAAGGTCAAAATTCTGAAGAAAAAATTTCTGAAGGTGAAGCCTCTGAGTCAAAAACTTCTGAAGATGCTTCTGAACAAGTTCAGAGGCTACAGAGAATCAGAAGCATCCCAAGAAGATTTGCAGGATTTGAAATGTTGCAAGACACTGAAGTAGACTCTGAGGGAGAAATTATTCAGTGTGCAATGTTAGTAGATTCTGAACCTGTGAGTACAGAAGATGCTCTTAAGCAACAAGTCTGGTTGCAGGCCATGAAAGAAGAACTTGATGCTATAAAGAGGAACAAGACTTGGAAGCTTTATGGGTTTTCAAGCAGAAACTAAAGCCAGATGGATCAATTGGCAAACACAAAGCGAGGTTAGTAGCAAGAGGATTCCTGCAGAAACCTGGACTAGATTATTCTGAAGTGTTTGCACCTGTAGCAAGACACGAAACAATTAGACTGGTAATTGCAATAGCTGCTAACAGGAATTGGCCTCTGATGCATTTAGATGTGAAATCTACATTTCTGAACGGTCCATTACAAGAAGAGGTATATGTGTCACAACCTCCTGGTTTTGAGAAAAAGAATCAGGAAGGGATGGTGTATAGATTGCATAAAGCCCTCTATGGATTGAAACAAGCGCCCAGAGCCTGGAATATGAAGATTGATTCATTTTTCAAGAAGCAAGGGTTTCAGAAATGTGAGTTGGAGTATGGTGTTTATGTTCAGCACACTTCAGAAGGCAATATGATTCTGGTATGCTTGTATGTTGATGATATATTGCTGACAGGAAGTTCTGAACAAGAGATAGCTAAGTTCAAGAAGGTTCTGATGAATGAATTTGAGATGACAGACCTTGGAAAAATGAGTTACTTTCTAGGGATGGAATTTCTATATTCTGAGAAAGGAATCATTTTGCATCAGTTGAAGTATGAACTTGAGCTTCTGAAGAGATTTAAGCTTGAAAATTGCAAAGTTGCTATCACACCCTCTGATACGAATCAAAAATTGGATTCCGATTCTGATGGAGAGGATGTGGATGCTACAACCTTCAAACACTTGGTTGGTTCTCTGAGGTATTTGTGTAATACCAGACCTGATATTTGTTTTGCAGTTGGAATGGTTAGCAGATTTATGAGTAAACCAAAATGGTCCCATTACCAAGCTGCTGTCAAGATTCTGAGGTATATCAAGGGAACTCTGAAGCATGGAGTGCTATTTCCCTCTGAAGGAAGGACGGAATCAGAACTTCTGAGTTATTCAGATTCTGATTGGTGTGGAGACAAAGTTGATAGAAGAAGCACTTCTGGATACTTGTTTAAATTTCTAGGAGGTCCTATTTCGTGGTGTTCCAAGAAGCAACCTGTTGTTGCTCTATCAACCTGTGAAGCTGAATATATTGCAGGCGCTGTGACTGCATGCCAAGCTGTGTGGCTTCTGAACTTACTGCAGGATCTGAAGATCAAGGTAAACAAGCCTCTGAAGCTGATGATTGATAACAAGTCTGCAATCAATCTTGCCAAGAATCCAGTGCTGCATGGAAGAAGCAAGCATATTGAGACCAAGTATCACTTTCTGAGGAATCAGGTTCAGAATGGAGTGCTTGAAGTTGTGCACTGTAGCACTCAGAAGCAGCTGGCAGATGTGTTGACAAAGGCTATCAAAACTGATCAATTTCTTCGTTTGAGGGATGGAATTGGCGTTGTCAGTTTTGTCTAAATATAAATTAAGGGATGGTGTTAGAAGTAATTTATATTTAAGGGTATTTTAGTATTTACTATGTTAAGTACTTTTTGAACTTGTGTGTTATGTTTTCAATTTTAGGGCCTATGTGGCAAACTTTACTCTTTGTATAAATAGCTACTCTTTTATCAATGCAATTAATTCTTCCTTTCATATTTTTGTGACTGCTGTCTTTGTTCTCTCCTTACTATTCCATTGATTCATCACCTTGTACACCAACATATGTGAGACTTGTCAAGTATTATATATATATGAGGATGAGGATGAGGACGATGATGAGGATATCTTTCAACCAAGTTTTGAACATTAGTTCGTGACGATCGATGTATGTTGTGAGAGTACCTCCATCTTTATTGTTAGATTGTGTAGGTTTTATAATCAACATATATAGTAAATATATATTCACTCCATTCCTTTTTACTTGTCTTTTAGTGTTAAATTTAGTATTTCTATTTAATTGTCTTTTTTGTATTTTACGGATATAATTTGTCAATTATTATATCCTTTGTTAATTGCTCTTATTCTTTTCAATAAAACTAATTAATGCTATATATTTGGAGAATTAATTATTATTTTTTTGCTACATAACATATTAATTTTTTTTTGTACATCATATATTAAATTTATTCGAAATAGAAAGTGTGTGCAAAAAAAATAGAAATTTATTAGTGGATTAAAACGAGGATATAATAGAAAGATAAACTGCAGAAATACACTTTTTAATTTAGTGTTACTATTCTAAAAAGACAAGTAAAAAGGAACAGAGTATATAAATCATAAATTATTACATAATAGGTTAAATATGTTTTAAATTTATATAAAATTTTAAAATTTTGTTTTTAATACCTATAAATCTTTTTGACTTTTAGACGCCATAACATTTTTCATTGGCAGTTTTAGGGGGTATAAAAATCAAAATAAATCAAAACTTTATTGCCATGCTAGCTACTAAACTTTAAGGATGTTATGATAGAAATCTTTAAAAAAATAAGTTTAAAAATTAGTAAGTACATGTAGGGCTGAAAATGAGTCAAGTCGACTCGACTCGACTCGATAAAAATTGGTTCAGCTCGAAACTCGGCTCGAGTTCGAAACAAACTATTTTTTCAGCTCGAGTTCGGCTCGTTTATAGTTCGCGAGCAGTTGGGTTCGGATCGTTAGGTTCAGTTTGTTTGCTCGAATCACATAGTTTAAAAGTCACTTTTTTTCAAATTTTATATGTTTGACATTTTAAATTAATTTTTCAAAAGAAAGAAATTGAAATACAATAAAAATTATCCCATAGCAAATTAATTCAAAGTTACAAGAAAATAAAGACATTAAATCAAACCAAAAAATAAGTAAAAATAAATATATTAGTGCATTATATTAACTAAAAAAATTTCCATTGATATCTTTCTGTCAGATTTATTATAAAAAAAAAGTTTAGGTTTTTTATAAAAAGTTTAGAAAAGTGTAAGGTGTGTGTGTGTGTATATATATATATATATATATATATACCTCCTCTTTTTTTTTTTTTTTTTTTTTTTCTTTTTTTTTTTTTTCAGATCGACCCTTTCATCCAAACCTTTTCTTTCCGATGTAGTCCAACTTCGTGGTGGTGTGAGGAGCGGCGGCTTCCCTCCGCATCACCTTTTTCCAAATCGGCGTCGGAGATTTCGTGGTGGTTTGGTGGTCTGATTCGATCGTTTCTGCCTTCACTGGTCGTCTCCTTCTCAAGTGGTTTGGTTTCTCTCAGCCATTCTGTTTTTGTGTTTCTCCCTTTCCTGTGTGATATTTTTGTCTTAGTTTCCGATGATTCTTGTTGGTTTTGGGTGTTCGGTTATGTCCAGCACTGGTTTGATGGTTTCGTCTCTCCATTTTGGTGGTTCCCTTTCTCCTGTCACCGTCTCCCGTTGTTGGTTTTCGCCGCCGGTGTGTTCGTGTTGTTTTGTGATCGTCATGTTGTTCTTCTGTTGGTAACGTTTGTTTTCCTTTGATTTTTGTTTGTTTGTGTTTTTGGTTCAGAGATTGGGTGGTATATTGGTTGTTCTTAACCCGTAAGGGTCTGGTCCTATTAACCCGAAAGGGTCGTTACTAACGTGTTGGACTCATCCCTCGTTCTGGGTTCAAATGCGTCGTTCTTGTGAAACTGGTAGTATTGGTGTTCTGCGCTTTTTGTTTCTCTGATGTTCCAGGTCTGTTGAGATCTGCAGGTCTTAAGGTGTCAGGAATGTCTCTACTCCAGTACCGGCTCCTTATCCGTCTTTGTGCTCGTGGCTCTTTTCGGATTGTTTGTTCGAAAGAACTGTTTTGCCTGCTGCTTGTTCAGGGGGTTGTTGGTCGTGGTTCTGGTTCCGTGTTGGCGGTCGCTCCATACACTAAGCTTTAAATCCTTTTTTATCTTGATAATGCTCTCGCTTTTCATTTTTTTTGTAATTTGGTTTCGTGCCCGTACGCGGGTTCGCTGAGTTGCGCTCGTGATGAATGTTTGTATTGTTTTGATTGATTAGGACTGTTAGACCTAGTTATGTTTGATCACGATGTATTTCCTTTTGGTTGTAACTGGGTCAGGTTTTATGTCCCCCCAGTCTCTGTATCTTGTTATTTTCTTTTAATATTATTTTCCTTTTGCTGAATATATATATATATATATATATATATATATATCGAGCTAGTTCATGAACCAAACGAGTCGAACTGCATATCGTTCATGTTCGGCTCATTTAATTAACGAACTTAATTTGCAGCTCAAGTTCAGTTCAATTGGTTCATGAATCAAGTTCAACGAGTTAATTAGCGAATCGAGGCTCGAACTTTTTTCGAGTTGGCTCGGTTCATTGCCAGCCCTAAGTACATGCATATAGATTTCCGTTCTTTTGATTTCTTAATTATTTGTAACTTTTTTTTTAAACTTAATTATTCGTTACTTAAAAAATTATATTTAATTCATCTATATTGTTAAAAAAAATTCTAAAATTTCATGAGATATATTTATAATTTGTCTAAACATTTGAAGGGCATATTTATCCATTTTTTTTAACAAACAAAAATAAAACTTATATATTAACAATAAGCTCTGGTCAGCATAATAAGGGGTGCTAACCAAAACCCGAAAAATTTACAAAGGTTAACCAGCCAAACATCACTAGCCAACGCCATACAAACTAAGGGTTTGACCACCACATGTGAGAATTTAAACTAACGAAGATTTACATCGTAAGCTTTCATCTACCAAATAGAATGAACTTTGACTTTCTCTACCATTTGAAGCACCGTAGATTCCTTCGTCTTAAATTTTTTGTTATTTCGTTCATGTCAAACTACCCAAATACAACATAACCAAAGCAGTTGCATGAAAGAGAGGCGTGAACGAGAACCGCCTGCTGAATGGACAAACTGGAGAAAGTGATCATGAAGCAATAACAGATCAACTGAAAAGATACCAACCCCGCGATCTATTGAGACTCTACAAGGGTGCAAAAACCGGACAAAAAATGAACAAGTGTTGCGCAATCTCCACACCTCCACAGCAAGTCATGCAAAGATTCGCGTTGGGGGGAAAAATGAGCCGTCTTGCTAAGTTGTCTTTGGTCGGCAACCTGTTGCAAAGTAACCGCCAACATTGAAAAATTCAAGGGTACCTGTTTATGCTAAATTAAATATGTCGTACCCACTTAATTTTGGACACTGTATATGTTGTAAGAACTTTATACGCGCTGTGAACCGAGTAACCACCAATGGAATCATACCATCACACCGACTGGTGTTTAACAATAGGCTGCAAAACAAAATTAGTTAGGACACTTCTATATTCGCCCAATAAATCTTCCTCCCATGCCCACAAAGTTGAAGGGTATACGGGGTTTACTAAACAGAAAAGATTAAAATTGCTAACAATTTCTGTTTGTAGAAACTAAAATTTGGTAAAAAAATAAAATAAAACATATTCAACTCATGATTTTATATCAAAAATTCACTTGATAATGAAAAAAGAAAATTCACCTACCATATCATATATGTGATTGATCTCCACAAAAAAAACATATATGGACATGAAATGCTTAAAACCATTATGAATTTTATTTTAAATTATAAAATGGTATTTTTGGACATTTTTAGTGAAGAACCAATATTTAAAACATTCAAAGGTGCATACACACACGCGTAAGTTTTGTTCGATATTTAATGTAACACGATTTATGAAGTTCAGATGCGTGACATAATATTGATACGGTGATATGAGAAAATTTTCAAAATTTCCAATACGATACAATCGCGATATGTTATTGAAAAATTAAATTTACAATTAAATATATAAATACACAATATATAAGATAACTAAAATCGATAATGATAATTACATATCTTAAGTTAAGTACTACACTAAAAGAATATATATAATTAGTACTATCCAAAAAATCATCCTAGTACTATTCAAAAAAGCATAGTTTATTATCCATAAAGAACATTATACCTTAACATTCACTATTTTAATGGTTTCTTTAACTATTTGATAACTAAAAAAAAAGGAAACATGAATTTTATCGATGTGCTCTTCTCTGTTTCCATCATCAAAGAACATTAATTGTCTGATACTCCTCTGATACGCGTATCAGAAAAGTATCCGACATGTATCAAGCATTTTTATATTAAAACATAATATTAATTGTCTGATATTTCTCCAATACGCGTATCGGAAAGTTTGGAGCGTTTCTGTATCGGATACATGTCACAGATGATACTTGGCCATTTTTGGAGTATTGGAACTTCATAGAACACGATTAATATCCTTTTTTGTTTTTTTTATAATAAAAATATTAATATTTATCTCCTCTAAAAACACTATTAATCTCTTTAGTTTTTACGTGGAGGATTTGTTTGGTGCGTAGAATAAGAGACGGAGTATGATAATTATATGATATTATGTCTCAATTCAATGTTTGATTAGACAGTAGGATATGATATGTTAATATTGAAACATATCCTATCAAGTCTCTCGTAGTTTTACTATTTATATAAGATACATTATATATTTATTTAGCTTATCTAACATATATAATTGAGTTATTTATTTGATCATGATTCATATGTATGAAAATTTTAAATTGTTTATTTGCTCTTCATTTTTATTTAATTGTTTATTTGCTCTTCATTTTTATTTAAATTTTTATTTATAAAATTTAAAGTATTACAATATAATTTAGAAAAAATAATTATTTATAAAGGGTAATTTTGTCATTTAAACATGATAGATTTTATCATATTATTATGAGATATGTATACAGAAAAATATGATAATTATCATATTTGTTATCTTATTTATATCTTATCCTTATCTTGATTTATATCATATCCTATTATGCATCAAACGGGTTTATACAAACAATTAATCTTCCACAAAAAATAGAGAGACGATTATCTTACTAATAGCTTGTTTTCAGCGTGTTGGGATGACAATGTTTCGTGGAATTTATATCTTCTGTGCTCTCAATCTTGGTCCGAAGAAATTGGTGTCTTCTAAATTGTTCTTCACAAATTATGATGTTTGTGGCAGGCCAAGAGATTTCTCATAGATGGTAATTGATTCCTCATAGATTCTATCATCTCCTCCCTTTTTCGAGTTTGTATTAATGTTCTCGAATTGTAATATGGTCTGAATTAAAATGTGTAATATATTTTTCTATAAATTATTGATCAAACTTTACTTATTAATTTGTGATCGAACTATAAATTACCGAACTCCTATTAAAAAAAAATATTAAAGACTGTCGTGAATAATGCAATGATCCGGTTAAAATGTAGGCTGTCGCACAGAATTGAAAGAGGAATTTATTTGTAAACAGACATTTTGAAAATGGTTGGCCATGAATCGTACGTACAATAATTCATTAAATTTATAAATAGTTTCGTACTAGCTATTATTTTTATTCAAGAAAATCATTCCAGCACCTATTATTAATTTCCTCAACCGTATTCCTTTTTCCAAAAGAAATTTATCAACATATGAATATTGTCTTCTTCTTTTTTCCCATTAAAATGATATGTTGAAGGTACACCTTTAAATGAAGGTGCAGAGAAAATCATGTTATGGACATTGAAACAAAAATGCTCTTAATAAATGATACTATACTCGTAATTGTTGAGATATTGTGGTGGATATAGGAAATTATAAATCATATATTAGTGACGAAAAGGTTCAATAAAATTTTAATAAATTTCATATAGAAAGAAGGAAATGTTGTAAAAAAAATGACTCCGGCAAACATAATTTAATAGATAGATTTTTTTCTTGTCGAATAGAAATATTATATGTGATATTGTGATATAAAGGAATCGGAGTTTAAATCTTAGTACTTCTCCTTATTCATTTTAAAAGATGAAATTATGACCATTAAATTACTTGAAGAAAAAAATGTGATAAATAAGGGATTATAATATTATTGTTGACAATAAGATATTGTGTTTATCATAGTAGGTTCTCCCATATAGTATAAAATTGGAGAAATTCAAACATGAGAAAATTCATTCTCATATAAAGAGTGTGTTTAAATGAGAGAATGTTGAAGAAAAGTTGTTTTTTTAGAGAATTTTCAATTTTTTCTATCTAAATTATTTTATTTGAATGATTAGTTTGGAGAATTTACAAAATGATGGAAATTTATGAAATAGGTTTTTTAAGTATAGTTTAGGGAATTTCAAATGACAACTAAAAGATAGGAATTTAAAATTTCTTCCTCTCATATTGATGATTTCACGTCATTATTATGCTTTTATAACAAATTCAAGATAAAATAATATATTTTTAGTATATTTTATGCAAGAAATAAAGAGAAAAGTGAATCATTACAAGATTGCTTAGAGCACAAGAAACATAAGGAAAAAAGGAGAAAAAAGGTGCATACGGCGACTTCAATTGCTTTCGTTTGATACACTACAATCTCTGTGAAACGATAAATTTTAATACTTACTTTGACACTTTGTCACATATGTTTCAAAATTTTCAAATTGGCCCCTATAACCTTTTTAAAATTGAAAATTAACCCCAAACTTTTAAAAAATTTCAAATTGGCCCCTAAAGTTTTCAATTTGGTCCTTTAAATTTTTTAAAATTGCAAATCGATCCTACTTTTTCAAATTTTTAAATTGACCCAGAACTTCTCAAATTTAATAAAGTGAACTAAAATTGTTTATAATGATTTTTTTTAGTACTCTATACAAACAAATACACTTATTAATAAAGGTAATTCAGATAGAATCATTTAAATTTCTTAGAATTCTAAATTCTCTAAATATTTTAATTATTTCATCCAAAAACACTCTTAATGTTCACAACTTATCATTTCACTAGGATATTCTTTTGTTAATTTTTTAAAAGAATAAGGATTAAACATTATCTAATTACGTATAAACTTTTAAGCACCATAGCCATGAATTATGATATATGAGACATATGGTGTGGTCTTCCACACTCTACCCCTTCCCATTTATTATAACTCATGCGCAACAATAGGTCAACAACATCACCATTTTCCTTCCCCAAGACCTTTTAAAAACCCCTCCTCCTTTCATCTCCTCATAACATTTCAAACCTTTCTATATATCTCATTCACTTAACACCCATCTTCTCAACCTCATCACTCCCATTTTCTTATGGTCATGGGAGCTTTTCAACATTTCAAACCAATCTCAAAATGCAACAAAACCCAAGATAGATCAAACCAAACCGTGGCATCCGACTTAGATGGCACGCTTCTTATCTCTCGAAGCGCTTTCCCATACTACTTGCTTGTTGCTACCGAAGCCGGTAGTTTCTTAAGAGGACTCATCCTCTTAATATCCGTCCCTTTTGTCTACTTCATGTACCTTTTCGTCTCTGAAACCATTGCCATCAAAACATTGATCTTCATAACCTTCACAGGTATGAAGATCAACGATGTTGAGATGGTTTCAAGATCGGTGTTACCAAGGTTCTACTCTGAGGACGTGCGTCCTGAGACGTGGAATGTGTTCAATTCTTTCGGTAAGCGTTATGTTATCACGGCTAGTCCGAGGTTGATGGTGGAGCCATTTGTTAAGAATTTGTTAGGAGGTGATAAAGTGATTGGAACTGAACTCGAGGTAACAAAAAGAGGATGGATGACTGGATTTGTTATGGAACCTGGAGTTCTTGTTGGAGAGCTAAAGAAAGAAGCTGTTGTCAAAGAGTTTGAGTCTAATTTGCCGGATTTGGGATTGGGAGATAGTGAAAGTGATCATGACTTTATGTCAATTTGCAAGGTTAGTATAATTCACATTTCTTTCATTCAAGGTTAGTATAATTCACATTTCCTTCAGAAAGTGTATTTCTAACTTTTCATCAAACATATTTAAAATAGGTTTAGTTATGCTTGTGTTATTAGTGATAGCTAGATGACACTTAGTTATTATCCAAGTTTTTGTTTTTAGGATATTTATTGTCCAAGTTGTTAAAACACATTTTATATAAAATAGAGGAGTAAATATTACAAAGAAATTGTTAAACGAAAGCCAAGAACATGTACGTGTTACACTTTAGCTAATGTAAAAGTATTATCACCGCTTTTTACGGAAATCATGGGTGGGCCAAGTGTTAAAATCTATACATTTATTCTTGCGTTTTGTCGTTCCCTTATTCGTAAATATGAACATTTCTCTATAAAATATCAATGAATATTAGAAGAATTTGTCATATAGTGTAAAGTTTAATTTTAAAATGCAGTTTTGATTACATTGATAAAATCCTTAATACATTAGGAAATCACATGCAAATATAATTAGAATTGTAATCGAAAGTTGGTCATAAAAATTGCCTCAAAATTTTAATGTTATCCACAATAACGGATGCGGACCACAATATTTAAAATCACAACCAATGAAATAAATGGACATCATTTTTTTTACACATTAGAAAATTAAATAAATGGACATCATCATTATACTATCATTTTTGTACATACTATCATTATCATTATAATATATATTCACTCAATGTTAATTTGATTTTTGTTCAACTTAATTTCTATTATTGGAAAGGTATCAGTTATGAGCTTTCATTGGACTCTTTCTTAGCTCAATCAACCTATAGTATTTTAATTATTTTTTTCATAAAAAATATTAGTAGTATAGTCTTTTCTAAATTTAAATATTGTTTGGTGAGAGAATTAATGACTATGACATATGTTGTTATTGGCCATAATGAGCCTCTCTTCCAGTTCCAGTGTTTGTTTCTATCATCTCACGGCATACCCCTCCATTGTTTGATCTATATCATTCTTTTTCAATATACTTACCACTATCAACATGTGGTCCATGCATGTTCTATATATACACTATTTATGGATAAATTTTAATTTTGATCCTTTTATTTGCCACTCTGTTTTTCAGTTGAGTAGTTATTCTCTCTTTGTAAACCATAACCCTTAACTACTTTCATACACAAATTATTGTGACTTATAAGTCATGCATCAAACCATATTTAATTTCCAAATTTAGTGGTATGTAGTAGTTCCACAAATTTCTCATGTCTAACCACTTTTAACATAAAATCCAAGTGTAACTCTCATGTAAATGATATGAAAAAGGTGTAAAATTATAATCTCACTCCATAACTTATTAGTAAGCATATAATCTCACTCCATAACTTTAGTAAGCACAATCCTTGTGACTTTGACCATCTCTCAACTTAATGGACCGAGATTTCCTACGGGCAAAGAATTCTTCAATCTTACGGTCAATACATTGAAAATCGTTTGATTGTCATCAAATAGTGTAAATTTAAAGTCTAATAAATAAATCAAAAAATATTAAAAACCACAGATCAAAATCAGATGACTAAGATAGGAAATTAATTTCAGAAATTAATCTATACAATATTATATAATAATTGTGCAAGCTGATTTTTAGAAAAGAGTTGGGAATGAAATCATGTCATAAGACAGCATATTAACCAAATTAGAAACTAGCTCAACTAATGATCATGTTTTTGTTTTAAGTAAGACAATATTAGAAAGTTAATTAAGGGTTACAATTTTTAATTAGGGCTATGAAGAATTAATACTGACACGAACATCAGACACATATATTAACACTAAAGTGATTGGTGTTCTGTTAATATTAAATATCAATACATATCAGACACCAAACACACATTTAATCTAAAATGTCGATCTGACAGAGATTGATAGAGTTAAATGTATGAATTTAATGAAAAATATCACTCACTATACATCTGACCAAGTAATTAACTACAATACTATTTTTCACTGCAGGAAGGATATATGGTTCCAAGAATTAAATGTGATCCCCTACCAAGAACTAAGCTTCTAAGCCCAATTATTTTCCATGAGGGTAGATTTGTTCAAAGGCCAACACCAATTATTGCCCTATTGACATTCCTATGGTTACCAATTGGCATAATACTTTCCATCTTAAGGGTATATCTTAATATCCCATTACCTGAAAAAATTGCTTGGTACAATTATAAGCTATTAGGGATCAAAGTAATTGTTAAGGGTACCCCTCCACCAGCACCTAAAAAAGGACAAAAAGGTGTACTATTAGTTTGTAACCATCGCACAATTTTAGACCCTGTGGTTACAGCAGTTGCATTAGGGAGAAAAATTAGTTGTGTCACATATAGTATAAGTAAATTCAGTGAAATAATTTCACCAATTAAAGCAGTGGCACTTTCAAGGGAAAGAGAAAAAGACGCGGCAAATATAAGGAAATTACTCGAAGAAGGCGACTTAGTGATTTGCCCAGAAGGAACGACTTGTAGGGAGCCGTTTCTTTTAAGATTCAGCGCGCTATTCGCTGAATTAACCGATAGAATTGTACCGGTCGCAATTAACACGAAACAAAGTGTGTTTCATGGTACAACGGTTCGCGGATTTAAAGTCTTGGATCCTTATTTCGTGTTCATGAATCCTGTCCCTACTTATGAAATCACTTTCTTGAATCAAATTCCTAAAGAGCTTACATGTAGTGGAGGAAAACCAGCTATTGAAGTTGCTAATTATATTCAAAGGGTTCTTGCTGGGACACTTGGATTTGAGTGTACCAATTTGACAAGGAAAGATAAGTATGCTATGCTTGCTGGCACTGATGGGAGAGTTGCACCTAAGAAGGAAAAAGCTTGAAGTAGAAATAAGGGACAAAGTTTTTTTCCCTTTTGATTGATTTCTATATAGCTACCAATTATGTTTTCAAATGTTTAGATTTTTATGATAGTAATAAAAACTTATTGTGATGATTCTATTGAAAAAATTACATTTTATGTATATTTTATTATTACTATTCTTATATACAAACTAAAATTCCTATTATTGGGTCAATTCATGAACTTTGGTCATTTTGTTCCATATAAGAGCATGTGGGGCTAGACAAAATATATAAGCTAGGGTAACATACAATATTTTTATCTGAATTTGTGTGATCCAACATATAGAATAAGTGGATACAAGTAATGTCTTTTTCTGTCGTATGTTTGGAAGAGTAGTTGAGATGGTGAAAGGTTGAGAAAAACACTAAAATCTTAGAGCACAAGTTTAAAATAAAACAGTAATACCACTTATTAAAAATCAAATGACCGGGTCTCATATTCGAATCCTCTTAGTGCTATTAATTTCTGTGTTGGGTCATTCTATATAGAATTTTGTTTTGTGTTCGATTAGGCTCCTCGCTAATGAACGGAGTAATTCTCCTACACTTTGATCTGCTTTCAAGTAATCCTGTATTGGACCGGATAACAAGTTTCAAATTTTTTTTATTAAGTTCCAATGATTAATAAATTTTAATTAAATTATAATGGATTATTTGATGTGTGATTAATCTTTACTTATTTTTTGGCCAAACTCTAAATTAGGGATTCATTCCCATGGAAACACGAAAGTTGATAAAAAAAAAAATCATTATGTAACATGGTTGAGAGGGTTAAGTTAAAAATTAGCATTTTTGGCTTAATTAGATTTAAAAAATTTCTATCATTTATATTTTTTTTCCCATCTTAGAAAAATTAGCACTTGATAATTAATAAACTCTTGGTAATTTTATTTGAAACGATATGAAGTTTTGGTTGCATTTTAAAAACCCAATTTTTTTTTTTTTTTTGTGTAAACCGGGTATCCTCTGCGCGCAACTGCAGAGATTAATCTCTCGAGCCTTGTGAGACCCAAATGGGTGGCAAACTCTCCCTAAGAGTTTTAACACTGCTGCATGCCCAATTTTTGCACTAAATTTCATTTTTTTTTCCTTCTTCATTTTACATTAGATAGATCTCATCATATTGTGGGGTCCTTTTTGTTTATGTAAGCTTATTTAGTAAGGCTTAAATATGTTTTTGGTCCATGCAATTATGTTTTGTTTTAAAAAGTGCCCTTGTAAAAAAATAATTTTAGTTCCTGCAATATCTCAAAACTTTTAAAATAACTGACTGGATTTAGAGATAACGTGACCAATTTTTAAATATGTTTTTAGTTTCTGCAATTACGCCTTGTTTTGAAAAGAGCCCCTGTAAAAAATTAAAAAATTGATTTTAGTCCCTGTAAAAATAAAATTGATTTTAATCCTTGCAATATCATCAAGAAATCCAGTTAGAGACTATTTTAAAAGTCTTGAGATATTGCAGGGATTAAATCAAATTACTTTTTTTACATAGACTCTTTTCAAAACAATACATAATTGCAAGGGTCAAAAATCTATTTAAGCCTTTTAATAATGACATGACAATGCTTATGATTACTCTAAATGTCCATATATATATATATATATATATATATATATATATATATATATATATATATATATATATATGAAAAAAAAATCACATAAGCATTGTCACATCATTAATATATTGATAACATTAATTAAAGATCCATTTGACCTAACTTATTTTTGAGCTTATGCAAACAGCTTATGTAATTTTTATGTATTATTATAAGTTTTTCAAAGTAGTTATCAAAAAATAGTTTATAAAAATTCAATTTTCATCAATTTGAACTTATAAAATATTATAAAATCTAATTTATATTGAATAAATTGTTTGCATAAGGTCAAAAATAAGCTAGGCCAAACGGTTAATGACCTTAAAAATGATGGATTTGAAAATTAAGTTGGGGATGAATTTGGACTTATATTGGTGATGTAACTCAATAGGTTTCCTATGTGGAGCCGGTGTTGTATACAAGTGGGGAGATACATATGTGAACGTATTCTATTAATTTTCCTCAATTTTTATATTTTAAGGATGAATTAATTTCTCTCAGTTTCTTTTAGATTTATATATTGTTTTATATTTATGATTTAATGCTCTACAGTTCACATTATTTTCTCAAAAAAAAATTTCACTTGAGAAAATTCATTCTCAATACATATGTACCTGACTCCTACTAGATTGATGAGTTTATATAGCCCCTAGCGCTGGACCAAGACCTCTGATGGAAGATAAATGCCCATCAAGTGGCTGCCGGAAAACGGCTAAGGAGCCATGATGAACAGTTAATACTCATCATTCCGGTGGTCGACTGTTACAGTATGCAGAGATACTGTGGCCATGACCTGTAATGGAATTCTGTTTGGATTAGGTCTTCAATTGGATTGTGCTCGGTTCCAGGGGAGGTTGGGCCTTAGAGGTCCAGTCCAGAACAAAAAATATATATTTTAAGAAAAAATTATTAATTTTGAAATTTTGTTATTATATATATATATATATATATATATATATATATATATATAGAATTTCATATCGAATTTTTTGTTTCAATTCACGTTTTTTGTAATTAAAATTGTGAAGACAACCTTTACCACAATATATTTTTATGGGTCTTGCTGACTAGTAAATTTTACATTGAAAATAGGAATAAATATGTTTTTGGTCCCTGTAAAAAGTTTTGTGATTAGTCCCCCGAAATTTTTTCTTCGAATATTTTTCCCTCAAAAATTTCAATTAACATTTTTAGTCCCTATCCTTAAATCAACTCATGTGTAGATTTCATATTTTTTAATGAAA
Source organism: Trifolium fragiferum (assembly GCA_954870985.1). Classification (NCBI taxonomy): domain Eukaryota; kingdom Viridiplantae; phylum Streptophyta; class Magnoliopsida; order Fabales; family Fabaceae; genus Trifolium; species Trifolium fragiferum. The sequence continues at coordinate 16,658,268 of OX940793.1, read as the reverse complement.
TTTTCCAAAAAAGTGTAGAATATTTTAACAATCATTCAAAAAAAAAATTAGAATTTTTGAACAAAACATGAATTTCAAATATCAAATATATTTACCATTTTTTATTTCTTAACTAATACAACGATGCAATGTTTAACCTTCACCTATTTTTATTCATGAAACGGCATAATTTTTTATTCTATACAAAATTTATGATGCCCTAAAAATTAGGCCATGTGAAGTCCTACTACTCGAACGTCATGCTCACCAGTCGTGCGGTTTAGTTGGAAATGGTATGAATGTGTGTGTCATATATCTTCAACAATCATGGAAATGGTAATTATTTAGAGGTCTATAGTTGTACTAGTATTGATGGAGTTGCGGCCGTAGCATAGCATGTGAAATCATGAAGTTTCCCTTTGTCTTTATTTAGGTGGGAGTCCTCTCCATTTCGAAATAAACAGAGGGTCTATTATTATACTTCCTCCGTCCCATTTTATTTGAGCATTTTGCAAAAAATACGCATATTAAGAAAAGGGCAAAAATAAATGAGAGATACTCTTAATTTTATCAAATTATCCTTGTTGAGATTCCCTAGGCACTTTTTATGTGCAAGTAATAATTATTCTAAAAAGTGGAAATACAAATATAAGGGGTATAAGTGGAAATACATGTAAAAAATTGTAAATGACTCAAATGTTTTGGGACAAATTTTTTTTAAAAAAGACTCAAATAAAATGGAACGGAGGAAGAAGTGTTAAAATAAATAATATAAATATATGTTTTTAAGAATGTTTGATATTAAATTGTGTATTTGTATATCAAAATTATAGTAATTTTGATGTCCATTATTTTAAGAAATGATGAGAATTTCTACTCTCAATATTTGGTAGTATGAAGTTGTTCTTGTGATTAAGGAATAACAAAATTTGTAATAAATTAGATTTTTTTTTATTTTTTATTTTCTTAACTTTACATGATTTTTACCATTTCTGTTAACTTAGACCATTTACAATGGTATTTAATGTTAATGTTGAATGTAGAAAAATCATTAGAGGGGTGTTGAATATGGATGGTGAATGATGTGGATGAGAGAGGTGATGAAAAAATTCAACACATGTTGAATGCTACTTGGAGTGACACATGGCGCGTTGCCAATCGCTAGAACGCGCTAGTGTAACACACACGCCGACAGGGCGCATGTGGGTCAGTGGACACGGAGAGAGCAAGGTCAATGGGATAAAGCTGTGACACATGTTTGTCTGTAATTGGCTGTCTGAATTTTTATGATATTAATACTTTGAAATAAATTATTTCATTGCAAATTATTTTTATTTTTTTTACCAAATTAAAATTCATGATTTTTTTTTGTCTATAAATAGAGATTTGATTCATTTGATTTGGACAAAAAAAAATTCACTATCTTAATCTTATTATTATCTTTATATTACTGTTTATTTTGAAGTTTTAGTCTTTTTTTTAGTGAAATGGATCCTAATAATCATTTCAACACCCAAAATTCTTCTAATTATCCCAACAGAAAACTAATAACTACATTGTATAAATGATTTAATTAAATTTTGTTTTTATTACAAAAAATAAAAAATAAATTGTTAGGTGTTTATTATTTTAATTTAATTTTAATCGATAATTGTAATTTTATGTAATCATAAAAACAAAAATATAAATTTAAATAAGAATATGAAATAAAAAGTGGTGGGTAGAGTGTTGAATGAAAAACCATTGAAGAGGGTAAAAGTTGAATTAGTGTTGAATTATTAGGTGGAAGAAAGAGAAAATGATGTCGAGTGTTGAGAATTGTAAAACTTGTTGTTAAATGTTGAAACAATTGTAAATGGTCTTATGAGCCTTACGAGTTACCAAGTTGTTCTACTATGCAATAGAAGAATTGATAATTAATTGAAAATGGAGATTGAATGTGCCCCCACGATATCTGTAATTAATAGAATAAATCATTTATACAAAATGATAAAAGGAAAAATAGGCGCAAATAAAGAGTAATAGACCGAACCAACCCACAAAAAAATATATGGATTTATGTTTTCTCTTTTCTCTTTGTGCTTATTCTTCCCTTTATATAAAAGGGTCATGCTAACTAGTGTTATCAGGACACTAATTACGAACACAAAAAGGAAAATTATGTATTGAAAACAACACTTTTTATATTTTAAAGGTGTTAAGTACACAAACTTCAATGTAATTTTACTATATAAAATTTAGACGTTGCCTTATACAAATAAAATATGTACATTAAAAGGAAAATGGGCTCTTACTTTCACTTCTCTGTTCAAAAAGAGATGATCAATGGCAACATGCTAGGAAATCTTCTAAGAAAATTGCTATATAGGCCCCCCATGTTTGCTCCCAGGCCCCCCAAACTGACAAAAATATCCCTGGACAAAAATTTCATTGCACAGACAACGAACAAAACGTTGCTACGTTGCCAAAGTGACGAACATGAATGATAATGGGTGACAAACGCGCGTCCTCAGGAATATGCGCATTTGTTTGGTACGCTCGCAACGAAACCATATTTCGTTGTCTACAATACGAACACGCTGGGTTTCGCTGTATAGACAACGAAATATGACAAATATAGTATCCACACCAGCTGGATCATACAATCAGCACTGTTACAAATTTCAAATCCAAAACTAGATCTAGGGCGATTTGTTGTTGATAAGGCTTGGAATCAACTTGGAAAGATCATATAGAAGGTGCGCAAGTCTGATTGGAGGTCTACAACAGGTAATGTATTGTTAATTTCGTTTGTTTTTGTGTTTTTATTCAAGTTCTCTGTCGCACCTAGTTTCCTCACTTTGACAACGAAAATAGGCTGTTCATCACATAGGCAACGAATTCAACATTAGTTTGCTTCCCACGCCCCCTGTTTGCTATGTATTAGTGTGTGTGCATGATTTTTGTGTTTTGGTAGCATAGTCATTGATTATTTTGCAATTATCGCTTTAAAGGTGTTGAAATGGAAGAACCGAGTGTTGGTAAGGATGTGGATGTCGAACCTGTCAGTTCACAAGCTTTGGTAGTTTACGACGCCACCATTGCCGAGGCTAACATTGCTGATGGAGCTGGTCCATCCGCAATCCGTGTTACCACCGGCATTTTTTTTATCATGCCGCAAAGTATAAGGTTCGTGATGAATTAATCCAATGGTGTAAAGATGAGGCGTTAAAAGCCAGGTTTACAATGGTAATTGAAAAATCGGACAACGGGTCGAATAGAAGGAAGGCTTATTTTTTATTGGGATGCGAAAGAGGCGGAGAGTACAAAGAGCCGAAAAGGAAAGGCAAGAGAGATGACACGGCGACTAGAAAGTGTCAGTGTCTGTTCAGGCTGCGAGGTTACTTTTTGGCATCTCAGGAATGCAAGCTAAGTGTTGTGTGTGGTGAGCATTGAAGGAAAATAGTGATTGAAACGCAGCGGAATTTTAAAATTTTCCTTTAATGATCCTTACGAATGAGCATGATATGTGTTAAGAACTTTTACCTATCGTGATGGAGGAGCTTTGATTCACAATCAAAATCTTGATCACGAGCGTTGAAGACGAACGGCAACAACTCTCGTAGTGGAGGAGCATTGATTCACAATCAAAATCTTGATCACGAGCGTTGAAGATGAACAACAACGCCTCTATCTAGTCCACACGAACAGCTACCTTCAATATGAGTGCTAGCTCCAAGGATGAAGGTTTCTAGTGAGAGGTGAGAGGAATAAGGATTAGGGTTTTAGCAAGAGTGTTTGCATCAAGTAATTTTCTTTGCCACAAGGGTTCTATTTATAGAACCACTTGTCTTGTGCACCGTGATAAACTCTTGTCATTGGGCTATATTTACGCTAATGCCCTTTTCCATTAAACAAGCATAAAGGGGCGCATGCGCCATGTGTCATGTACACATGGGCGCTCCCTCACCATTCCTAATGGTGTATTGCTTATTTAATTACTATGATACCCTTATCATATATCCATATTCCTCTGAGGTACACTGTACCTTACGGTGTTCCAATCCTACACTAGACTGTCCTTGTGTGTGACCCTTGTAGGTTTCCGTAACGTTGGCAATTACATTAAATCATACATTTAATTATAACAAATAGTGAGCGGTATCTAGCAACACATCACTGCTACCCAAGTCACGGAAATGTCATGTGATCTGACAAACCTTTTTCCCGTGATAAATATCTTGTGTACAATTACCCTTTTACCCTTATGTCTATATTGAACACAAAGCATAGTACGTCACCCTTGTTAAGTTCAATATTGGGCCCTTAGACATATCTCCTGTTATGTAGGAGGGGTAAATTCCATCTAGGTCACTCATGTCCCTCAGCATGCTTTGTGAAGCACCCATCAACTGTCTTTATGATCATCCTGTTACGCACAACGTTTGATCAGCAATAAAGCACTTGACTCCACATCTAGGGTCCATAGTGGTTTCAGGTCGAAGGGTGGAATACACCACTTATCACTATGAGAATATCTTATGACACTTCATAACATACTATGTAGTATTCTCATGGTGGGTCAATCCGATATAAATATTACCCATAACATTCATATCTATGTGAAGACTTGATAACTACTTATCTATGATCCGTGAGATGTGATCATCAGTCTACCAACATAATAGTCTCTATGCTTTAATGTTATCCCAATTCACAATAAAGCTTGACTACAGATGTTTAAGAATAGTGTTCTTATGTTTGATGGATTCTCACGATTAAGTCATACTTAACGTTCCATTAAACGAACCAACTATTCTAGGGACTTTATTACTTGAACACATAAACATAATAAAGAAAAAAGCCTTTATTTATTAAATAAATTATTCAATACAAGTTCCATGCAATTATAAATAATTGGCCTCTAGGGCTTACACCAACAATCTCCCACTAGCACTAGAGCTAATCAGGCATACTTCTAATACCCATGTTCCTAGTGTGGCCCTCATGCTTCGGCTGAGCAAGAGGTTTCGTAAGTGGGTCAGCAGTATTGTCGAGTGTTGGTACTCTACATATCTTCACATCTCCTCTATCAATTATTTCTCGAATAAGGTGATAGCACCTGAGTATGTGTTTGGACTTTTGGTGAGATCTAGGTTCCTTAGCTTGTGCGATTGCGCCATTGTTATCACAGAATAGATCAATGGGATCCACAATGCTAGGGAATATGCCAAGTTCGGTAATGAACTTCTTTATCCAAACAGCTTCCTTTGCTGCATTTGATGCGGCAATGTACTCAGCTTCGGTTGTAGAATCAGCAACTGTATCTTGCTTTGAACTTTTCCAGCTCACAGCGCCACCATTTATGCAAAACACATAGCCAGATTGCGATCTAAAATCATCCCTATCTGTTTGGAAGCTAGCATCAGTGTAACCAATTACACTTAGCTCTTCTTGACCTCCATATATTAGGAATGAGTCCTTAGTCCTTCTTAAGTACTTAAGGATGTTCTTGACAGCCACCCAATGAGCCTCACCAGGATCAGACTGATATCGACTCGTTGCGCTTAAGGCATATGAAACATCTGGACGAGTACATATCATGGCATACATGATAGATCCTATAGCTGATGCATAAGGGATCTTACTCACGCGGTCCCTTTCTTCCTTAGACGAAGGGGATTGTGTTTTTGAAAGACACAAGCCATGTTGCATAAGAATGAATCCTTTCTTGGAATCATGCATATTAAAGCGTCTCAACACTTTATCTATGCATGTACTCTGACTTAGGCCAAGCAGTTTCTGTGATCTATCTCTATAGATTCTTATTCCTAATATATAGGCCATTTCACCCAGATCTTTCATAGAAAAGCAATTCCCTAACCAAGTTTTAACTTGTTGCAAGGTAGGGATGTCGTTTCCTATAAGTAATATGTCATCTACATATAATACTAGGAACACGACTATGCTCCCACTAACCTTCTTGTAAACACAAGGTTCATCTTCATTCTTAATGAATCCAAACTGTTTTACAGTTTCATCAAAACGAAGATTCCAACTTCTGGAAGCTTGCTTCAATCCGTAGATTGATGGCTGTAGTTTGCATATCTTTTTGGCTTCGCCTAGAATGCAGAACCCTTCAGGTTGTATCATGTATACATCCTCAAGGAGACTCCCATTAAGGAAGGCAATTTTTACATCCATCTGCCAAATTTCATAATCATAATATGCAGCGATGGCAAGTAAGATCCGAATGGATTTAATCATCGCAACTGGTGAAAAGGTTTCATCATAGTCCACACCATGAATTTGTTTGAAGCCTTTAGCAACCAATCGTGCTTTGTAGGTCTGTACCTTTCCATCCATGTCAGTCTTCTTCTTGAAGACCCATTTGCATCCTATGGGTTTGATCCCATCAGGAGCTTCCACCAAGTTCCAAACTTGGTTTGTGTACATGGAATCCATTTCATATTTCATGGCTTCAAGCCACTTCTCAGACTCAGGACCAGTAATGGCCTCTTGGTAAGCCACAGGCTCATCTTGATCCATGAGTAACACGTCACCTTGCTCTGATATGAGATATCCATATCTTTCAGGTTCTTGACGTGTCCTGTTGGACCTACGTGGTTCTTGTGTTACTTGAGTAGGATTCTCTGTCACAACACGTTGTGCGTCCTGCTCATGTTCCTCCATTGGTGTGTCATTACTTTGTGGATCATGAATTTCTTCAAGATCTATTTTTCTCCCACTGATTCCTTTGGAAACAAAGTCCTTTTCTAGGAATACTCCTGTCCGGGCGACAAACACTTTGCCCTTAGAAGGATTGTAGAAGTGATATCCTTTCATCTCTTTAGGATATCCCACAAAGAAACACTTGTCAGATTTAGGTTCAAGTTTAGTAGAAATAAGTTTAGTAGAAATTTGACGTTTTACATAAACTTCGCAACGCCAAATCTTTAAGTAGGACATATGTGGTTTCTTACCACTTCACATCTCATATGGTGTCTTTTCAACCGTTTTAGAAGGAACGCGGTTAAGTGTATAAGCTGCTGTTAATAGAGCATGTCCTCAAAAGGAGTTTGGAAGATCAGCGTGACTCATCATAGACCGCACCATGTCCAAAATGGTTCGGTTCCTTCTCTCAGATACACCATTCCATTGTGGTGTTCCAGGAGGAGTGAGTTGGGATAGGATCCCACACTCTTTTAGATGGTCATCAAATTCTAGGCTTAAATACTCACCTCCTCGATCTGATCGAAGGGTTTTGATTTTCTTTCCTAGCTGGTTTTGTACTTCATTTTTAAATTCTTTGAACTTTTAAAAGGATTCGGATTTATGCTTCATTAAATACACATATCCATATCTACTGTAGTCATCAGTAAATGTGATGAAGTATTGAAAACCTCCTCTGGCAGGTGTGTTCAATGGTCCACATACATCAGTATGTATGAGAGCCAAGAGATCACTTGCCCTTTCACCTTTACCAGTGAATGGGACCTTTGTCATTTTTCCCAATAAGCAAGATCTGCATGTTTCAAACGATTCATAATCAAATGAATCCAAGAGCCCATCTTTATGGAGCTTGGAAATGCGTTTCTCGTTTATATGGCCTAAACGACAATGCCAAAGGTATGTGGGATTTAACTCATTAGGTTTCATCCTCTTAGTATCATTGTTATAAATTGGCATTTCAAGATCAAGAATATATAATCCATTTCTCATTAGTGCAGTGGCATAAAAGATATCATTTAAATAAATGGAGCAACAATTGTTCTTTATTATAAATGAAAAGCCAAGTTTATCCAAACAAGAAACAGAAATAATATTCCTGCTAATGGCAGGTACATAAAAACAGTTTTCTAACTGAATTATTAAACCACTAGGTAAAGTCAAATCATAAATTCCTACAGCTAATGCGGCAACTCTTGCTCCATTTCCCACTCATAGGTCGACTTCACCTTTAGCCAATTCTCTACTCCTTTGCAGCCCTTGCACATTAGTACAAATGTGAGAACCACATCCGGTATCCAATACCCATGTAGAAGAAGTAGATAAATTAATTTCAATAACAAAGATACCTGCTGAATTGGAACTCTCTATTCCATTCTTCTTATCTTCCAGGTATTTTGGGCAGTTCCTCTTCCAATGTCCATTTTTGTTACAGTGGAAGCACTTACCCTCCTTTGCAATGCCACCAGTAGGCTTCAAAGCTTGAGGGGCAGATTTGGGTTTGGCAACTACCTTGCCCTTCCCTTTCTTGCCCTTCCCTTTGTTACCCTTTTTGTGATTTCCATTACCGATCATTAGAACATGATTGGACTTTCCTTTTGATTTCATGTTCTGTTCAGCTTGTCTCAACATGCTCAACAGTTGTGGCAGAGTTTTCTCCATGTCGGACATCGTGAAATTCAGCACAAACTGGTTAAATCTTTCCGGCAACGATTGCAGGATGAGATCAGTTGCAAGCTCATTCCCGAGCGGAAATCCCAATCTTGTTAGGTTCCCCACGTACCCAATCATTTTGAGCACATGTGGACTAACAGGAGATCCCTCGGCTAGCTTGGCCTGAAACAGGGCTCTGGAAACCTCAAACCTCTCAATTCTGGCTTGCTCTTGGTAGAGCGTTTTCAAGTGTTCGATCATATCGAATGCATTCATTTCCTCATGTTGCTTCTGAAGCTCAGAGGTCATGGTAGCCAGCATGAGACATTTTGCATCCATAGCATCATCAAGATGCTTCTGATAAGCATCCTTTTGAGCCTTAGGTGCATTGGCAGCAGGTTCATCATCCGGGTCAGGATGGGGTTCCTCAATAGCATACAGCTTTTTCTCGTGCATGAGGACTATCCTCAAGTTACGATGTCAGTCAAGAAAATTTGTCCCAGACAATTTTTCTTTGTCAAGAATGCTTCGCATAATGCTGTTTGAACTGTTATTGTTTGTCATGGTGATCTACATTAATAAAATTGAAGATATAAGTGTCAAATAATTTTAAATCATATTTAATTAGGACTTCAATTAAATATGCGCTCCCACTATTTTACTCAAAACAAATGACCCTCGACATTTGATTCGGAAAACCCCGTTGGAAGATTTTCTAGTGGGAATGAGATCCATATTTCACTTTGTTTTAAGTCAGCGTTAGGCTGATTACACAAAACGCAGCTATTTAGGTAGGAAACTCTTTCCAATTGTATCTCATACAATTCTCATATCTTTTCCATTGGGTGAATAACACTTATTCTAATCCATCATATGAATAACCCAACAATTGCTTCTAAAGTAATATAATCGTATTATATTTTCTTTAGTTAAGTTAAACCCAATAAATAGCAATCGGATAAACAAGTTATCTCACCGCAACTTATCAGTATTGACAATGCACTTTACGTTGGTAAAACCAACATTAATCGATATTGATCTTGAAGGGTGCTATTCTTTGGAAAGCTTAAAACTTAATATTAACCTTGAGGGAATTTTAATTAGTTTGATCTCACCGGCTTGTTTATCATATAAATCGTCTCTCACATGCATCAACATACAAACATACACATGCATCAACATACATAAAATGAAACAGTTATGGCCCCTAGCGCAATTGTTCTCTCAAGCCAATGAGAGAACCTAAGCTAACTTAATAACGATCTATATTTCTCCAAGCATGATCTCCTTCATGTTATTGTGCTCCCTTTTTCTTCATGAAATTACATTACATAAAAGAATACCCGTTTTACATACGAGGGAGTAAGATGAGAAGAGAACTTTACATCAAGAGATTAAGAGATAAGGCACAACACGCAGGCCGTATTTAAAATCCCAAAATAGAACAAAAGTAAACTAAGGTCATAACCGATCATCACAAAAGCATAATAATAAACACATATTTTATTATTGTTATAATCAGTTTAAGTCCTGTTAATTAAATTAAAATTAAAATTTGACGAACATGATCAAGTTTCTGCCTCCTGCGCATAGCGCAGACATTTTGCTGTAGCTCTCTGTCCCCTGCGCATAGCGCAGACACGCATTTTGACCTTCAATTTTCGCCGTTTTGACAGCACAACCCTTGTGTTGTTGCGAACCCTAATGCAATAATTTCACGCCGTCAAAACTTATCATGACCGACATTCAATATGATTGATCAACATGTCATTGCTTCACCATACTAACGTCGGATTCCAAAGCAATTGAACATGAATCACATCAACATCGAATAACTTTCATAATATGTTTTAATGAACGAAATTATGAACAACATATCACATATATTGTTTTGCATCACTGTCACTTATATCACATATAAGTCTTGATCAATCTTATTTGTATAACCTTAGGACAATCAACATATCGCTGCTTCACCATACTAAAGTCGGATTCCGAAGCCGTTTCAATGTCAATCATCCAAATTGTACACAAAAGATGCCAAATTTTAATTACTCAATTTTAATCTTTGTTAAGTGTTTTAATCGAATTAAAACAAGGTACAAGAATTAAACAAACATCAAATCATGGATTCGTAAGTGGCTCTGATACCACTGAAGGAAAATAGCGATTGAAAACGCAGCGGAATTTTAAAATTTTCCTTTAATGATCCTTACGAATGAGCATCATATGTGTTAAGAACTTTTACCTCTCATGATGGAGGAGCTTTGATTCACAATCAAAATCTTGATCAGGAGCGTTGAAGACGAACGGCAACACCTCTATCTAGTCCACACGAACAGCTACCTTCAATATGAGTGCTAGCTCCAAGGATGAAGGTTTCTAGTGAGAGGTGGGAGGAATAAGGATTAGGGTTTTAGCAAGAGTGTTTGCATCAAGTAATTTTCTTTGCCACAAGGGTTCTATTTATAGAACCACTTGTCTTGTGCACCATGATAAACTCTTGTCATTGGGCTACATTTACGCTAATGCCCTTTTCCATTAAACAAGCATAAAGGGGCGCATGCCCCATGTGTCATGTACACATGGGTGCTCCCTCACCATTCCTAATGGTGTATTGCTTATTTAATTACTATGATACCCTTAGCATATTTCCATATTCCTCTGAGGTACACCGTACCTTACGGTGTTCCAATCCTACACTAGACTGTCCTTGTGTGTGACCCTTGTAGGTTTCCGTAACGTTGGCAGTTACATTAAATCATACATTTAATTATAACAAACAGTGAGCGGTATCTAGCAACACATCACTGCTACCCAAGTCACGGAAATGTCATGTGATCTGACAAACCTTTTTCCCGTGATAAATATCTTGTGTACAATTACCCTTTTACCCTTATGTCTATATTGAACACAAAGCATAGTACGTCACCCTTGTTAAGTTCAATATTGGGCCCTTAGACATATCTCCTGTTATGTAGGAGGGGTAAATTCCATCTAGGTCACTCATGTCCCTCAGCATGCTTTGTGAAGCACCCATCAACTGTCTTTATGATCATCCTGTTACGGACAACGTTTGATCAACAATAAAGCACTTGACTCCACATCTATGGTCCATAGTGGTTTCAGGTCGAAGGGTGGAATACACCACTTATCACTATGAGAATATCTTATGACACTTCATAACATACTATGTAGTATTCTCATGGTGGGTCAATCCGATATAAATGTTACCCTTAACATTCATATCTATGTGAAGACTTGATAACTACTTATCTATGATCCGTGAGATGTGATCATCAGTCTACCAACATAATAGTCTCTATGCTTTAATGTTATCCCAATTCACAATAAAGCTTGACTACGGATGTTTAAGAATAGTGTTCTTATGTTTGATGGATTCTCACGATTAAGTCATACTTAATGTTCCATTAAACGAACCAACTATTCTAGGGACTTTATTACTTTAACACATAAACATAATAAAGAGAAAGCCTTTATTTATTAAATAAATTATTCAATACAAGTTCCATGCAATTATAAATAATTGGCCTCTAGGGCTTACACCAACAGGTTTGTCACCGAAATGTGATGTGATCTGACAAACCTTTTGGCATCTCAGGAATGCAAGCTAAGTGTTGTGTGTGGTGAGCATAACCACGAGATGGCCAAGAATTTGGAAGGTCATATTCTTGCGGGACGTTTAAAACCCGAGGAAAATGAGCATGTGCAGGAGCTTACTAGGAATTTGGTGCAACCAAAGAACATTCTGAACAACTTGAAGGAGAGGAATAAAGAGAGCAAGACCAATATGAAGCAAATTTACAACATCCGGCAAAAATACAAAAGTGACCTTAGGGGTCAATTTTCTGAACTTCAACAACTTCTGAAGTGTCTTGAAGAGCACAGATACTTCCATAAAGTTAGAACTGTTGATGAGTCGTCGACCGTACAAGATATTTTCTGGGCACATCCTGATAGTATCAAATTGCTCAACACTTTTCCTACCGTATTGGTGATGGATTCTACATACAAGACCAACAAGTATAAAATGTCACTGTTTGAGATAGTCGGTGTGACTTCGACTGAGAAGAATTTCAATGTTGGTTTTGCTTTTCTGACAAAGGAAAAAGAAGACAATTTCATTTGGGCTCTTGAGACTTGTAAGAGTCTTTTCAAGGATAACGATGTGATGCCGAAGGTTATTGTAACTGACAGAGATAAGTCACTGATGAATGCATTTGAAACTGTTTTCCCAAATTCAACAGCAATGGTGTGTCGTTATCACGTCTACAAGAATGTAAGGGCTAAGTTCAAGGCACTTTGCCGAGCAAAGGATCAGAAGATGGAGGAGTTGCTGAATACTTTGAAATATCAATGGGATGCAGTTGTCGACTCTACTTCGGAAGAGGCATTTACAGATGCAGTTATGGAGTTTAGGAGAGTCTTTGCTAGATTTCCTAAGTTTTTGAAATATTTTCAAGAAACGGTCTTAGATCCGGTGAAGGAAAAACTTGTCAGAGCTTGGACTGATCGCGTTATGCACATTGGAAACACCACATCCAACAGAGTTGTGTCTCAACATGGTGTTTTGAAGCAATATATCCATGATTGCAAGGGTGATTTTGTGAAGTGTTGGGATGCGATGAATCAAATGTTGTCTAACCAATTTACCGAGATAAAGACATCATTTTGTCAGAGTACTTCACAAGTTGAGCATCATTTCAAAGATCATTTTTTGTACTCGAAGTTGGTGTATAACGTCTCAAGGGATGCGTTACGCTTTATTCGTGGTGAAGAAGAAATATCAAGAGAATGTGGTAGGAATCAGAAGACGTGTGGGTGTGTCATAAAGATGAATTACGGATTGCCATGTGCTTGTCTCATTGCTTTGAAATGTGAAAAAAAACTACCAATTAGGCTCGACGAGATCAATGCTCATTGGAAGAGGTTACACTATGAAGAAGAAGAGGGCAAGGTCGCCGATGTTTCTATATTGGAAGAGTTTAATGCAATTTAGGTATAATAAACTTCAATTTGTTATCGATTGAATTTAAATTCGTCAATTAAAACATATCATCAGATTAGTAGCTTGATGCATTTAATTTTTATTTTATTTTAGGAACGCTTCAAAGTAGCGGATCATGATATGAAGTTGCAAATCAAAGAAACATTGCGCTTGATCGCATATCCACAAACAACTTCATTGACTCCTCTGGTTAAGAAATGCGACACAAAGGGTGCACCGAAGCGAAAAAAGGCTTCCGCAAATGACAACTCTACCACTAGAGAGCCATCTCATTGGGAGCATATGGATTCCCAATTTCCCGACTCACACGCGTCACAGTCAAAACCGTCGAGGCCTAGAAGGAAAAGTGCTCGCATCAGAAAGCTTTCTTTGCTTTCATCATCAATGAAGCGGATTCCGTTTATGCGGAATATGCCACATTTCATGCATCCATATATTGAAGACATTGTTGATGTTAAGTCGGACGGGCATTGTGGATTTCGGGTTGTGGCTCAACATCTTGGTAAGGGTGAAGATAGTCAAGGGTTGATACGTTTGGCTATGGTTAGGGAGTTAACCATGTTTAGAAGTGTCTACATGGATGTTTATGAATCTGAGGAGCGTCTGCAGTACATACTTGATGAGTTGTACCCTCCGAAGATAATGCCTAAGAGTGGAGTTGCATCGAAAGATAAATGGTTTACATTTCCTGATATGGGCCATATCGTTGCAACCGCATACAACCGGGTCGTGGTTGAGTTGACATTCCCCACTATTGGTCACTCTGAGACTTTTTTACCATTGCGTGGTCGTCCACCCAGCGGTCCTGGTACACGCATTTTGTGTATGGGTTTAGTGCCAAATCATTTTGTGGAGGTCAAGCTAAAGCCAGGTGTCCACTACCTCCTACAAACAAGCAATCGAAAAAACATCGTGCTGGAGATGCCGACGGGTGGGAGGAAAAGTTTATGGATCGGATGGTTGAGTTTGAACAGTTGCTCGAGAATGAGAAAGCTAGCTTGCCAAAGATGAAGTCAAATATAGATGAGCCCATCATTATAGGATGAGTAGCGACATATGTGCTTTACTTTTTTCTTGCTTGTAATGCGTGACACACTTTTTGTGGGTGTAACTTGAATGACATTTTGGGGATGTAAATCGAATGACACTTTTTGTGTGACACATTTTGTGATTGATATATATATATATATATATATATATATATATATATATTATTGATGTTTTGAATGATAAGGTTATATATGTATTATTGAAATCATAAATCTTATGGTGTACTTTCGAATTATTTATTATCGTAGGTATGGAAAAAATAAGTGCTGCGGATCGTTATGTGTCGAATCATACTTCAAAAAGTTTTGATTTTGCTATAAGGTTGACTGGTATTCCAGAGTTTCATCTTCATCTGAAAAACAACATTACGACTCTAGAAGGGTTGAAAAATAAGATTGAATTCATGTATGCCTTCATGAACGGGAAGGAAATTAAAATTGATAGAATTAAGTATTATGAATCTTACACCGATATTACGGGTCACAGTATTGGATTTGATGATGCTGAGACAAAATATCATTGGAAAAAGTTAATATCTGACAACTGTGTTCAAATGATGTTTGACAGTGTTGAAGGTGACCTAGCTCCACATCGTTTGGCCGCTCGTTTGTTATAATTAAGGCTTAATTCATAATTTGGTCCCTTATGTTTATTTTAGCTATCAATTTGGTCCCTTATGTTTTAAGACGTCTATGTTAGTCCCTTATGTTTCAACGTTACTATTAATTGGTCCCTTCCGTCAATTTTTTTTAATTCCGTTAATTTTTTACGCGTGGCATACACTTGTCAAAAATTAAAGACAGCCACGTGTCAAAAATTAACGGAATTAAAAAAAAAATTGACGGAAGGGACCAATTAATGGTAACGTTAAAACATAAGGGATTAACATAGATGTTTTAAAATATAAGGGACCAAATTGAGAGCTAAAGTAAACATAAGGGACCAAATTATGAATTAAGCCTATAATTAATTAGTTATTAATATGTAATAGTTATGTGATGAATAAACATGAATTATTAGTATGTAATGACAACATATCAATTAATATGGTGTATTACTTTTTAATGAATCAAAGGCCAGGATCGCACCGACAGTTTGAACGGTCTTGATTTTCATATGAAATTGGTCTATAAATAGAGTGGTGTAGTTTGTTTAGGTTATCACACATTACCTAAAAAAATGGATATCGGTTACAAAGTTAACACACACCTCGCCGCCGTTTACTTCAACAAAGAAACCCCAAATCTGTTTCGGATCCATATCCATGTCACTCTAACCGAGCTTAAGCAACAGTTGGATGAATTGAATGGTCGGCTTACCAGCCATCGTGACAATAGAATGGTAGCCACTATTGAGTATCGACGTCCGTTAGTCATATCTGACGGTCGTGTCGTTAGATTCACAAATATGGTTCTGGACACGGATGACGATGTCAAAAGCATGTTCGAGATTTTCTCGAAACACAGCACAAAGGGTCTGATCGAACTAGATGCAAAGTTGCTCAGATCTGTACTGGAGATTTTATCGAGTTTGCGTCGCCCAAGGACCTATGAAGAAATCGAACCTTTGTGCTACGCACCTGAGGAAGAACAAGTTGTTAATTTAGCCGATCCGTAATCGTAGGTTTATGTGTGTTTTGCAAATGTACTTTATGATTATGTCCGATGTTATGTTTGTTCGTCTTTCATGTTTGTTATGTTGTTTAAAATTAAAGTAGTCTACGGACTAAATGTTTGTTTGTCGTTGTTATTTTGAAAAAATGCAGGTTCTGTCAACTAGTTTTTTAAAAACTTCTGCTTATCCAGTTTTCGGTGACAATGTGACGAAAACTGGAACCTAAATTACATTTTCGTTGCTCCAAATTAAATTTAGAGTCCAAAATATAATGTCCGATGTTAAATTTACAAAGAAAAAATACAAACTCCAAATACTCTAAATACCAAGTTCAATTTACAACTCTAAAATATTTAGTCTTCACTAACTAACTAAACTAATCTACTCTAAGCTTCGACAATTCCTCCAATGGGTCACGACTCTACTTCTTCGATAATTCTTGCAAGATAATCGTAAATCAACAATTCAATTTCAATCAAACAATCGACTAATAATATTCATAACAATATCTAAACCAAAGTCCCTAAATCAAAATCCCTAATCCAACACACAATTTTAATCAAATAAAAATCCCCAAATGATCAAAACCCTAAATCCCCAAATATGTTTATAGCATGCAATATAGTTTGTAAAACAACATATAATCAGTAAATACCTTACTTCCACGCTTCCTATATCTAAATCGACAACAAAATCGCCCACAAAACCCTTCATAATGGTTTCACTGTAGTGAGCTTCGAATGGTTTTTTTGTATCTCATATCACATGATTTCGTTGTCTATTCAACGAAACTACGCGCGTTCGTGAGATAGACAACGAAAACATGTGTTTCGTTACTTAAGTGACAATTAGGCTTGTTTCGGTAACTAGAATATCAAGTTATTTTGGCCAGGAACGCGCATTTGTCCTCTAGTCAACAAATAATTTGGAATTCGTTGCCTAGACGACAAAATTTTAGATCACGTCCTCAGGAGTATTTTGGGATTTTAAGGGGGCTTGGAAGCAAGTAGGGGGGCCTCAATAGCAAATTTCATCTTCTAATCTCTCTAAGCCATCTTAATCAACCACATCCTTCGGCAACAAACTTGTGGATTCCATTGTGAACTCTCAAACCAGTGAAGAGGAAGACATAATCGTCAAAAGACTAATTCAAATAAAATATGAAAATGATAATTGACTCATATCGATGTTAGTATTTTGTCTACTATTACTACTACTACTACTAATAATAATAATAATAATACCTTCTTTAAACCTTCCTAGCTAAGAGATCCATAATTTAGACAAAAAAATATATAAATTCTTTAGTTTTTTTTAATCAACATATATAATTTCTTAAAAAAATAATTATTCCAAAATTCACTGAGAGGCACTTAAAATTTAATTGGAATTCAGTTATAAGTTGAACCTAACATTGTTATGAAGGTATTAATAGAAAAGCTATGTATAACTAAAACAAGATTGTGGTCCTTTCCTTATTCACAAAAAAGCTGGAGGATTTGGGGACCATGCCATTACAATGAAACTGTTAGACGTTATTATTATTATTATTATATTATTATTATTCAATAATAATGTGACAGCTGCAATCGATTTCAATGGGAGTTATTTTGCAGTGTACTAGTCTGTATATATAGTAACCAGTAATTACTACGCCAAAGATACTCAATTATGGAAGTATCATGTGTCAATGTTTGAGTACTGTCCATCATATCATAAATATGTATTTATTAAAAAAAAAATATTTAATTGCAGTTTTCATTCTTTTGTAGAATTAATCCTCATATTTTAAAACATGACGGTTTTAAATTTTAATTCTTATAACACATATTTTTTTAAAATATGACGATAGAACATGTTTTAAATTAATTTTATAAAGTATTTTTTCTTATAATTTCATTGTTGTTGATATTTTCATATATTTTTTTTTTTTTTTTTTTTTCGGTTTTCACCACCAGTTGAATCTGGTTCGGGGGTCAGTTCTGGCACATATATTTTTCTTACAATTTCATTGTTGTTGAATTTTTATCAAAATTGATGGAGTTGATCTACTCAATGAGATATTTGAATTCAACGGTCGAATTGAAAAAATATAATGCTGATATCGAGTTATTAAGTGGAGTAAGTCGATGGAGACTTACTCCTGCAGTCAACGGATTCCTCCTCAATAAAAAATATATAATTACTACAAGAAATAGAAGACAAAAGTAAAATTGACTAAAGTAAAAAAAAATTAACCTCGATCTACATATTGGTTGAGTTAATGCACTAGTAGATAAAAATTAGTTGATGTTGGAGTAAAAATTTAAATTTTAAATTTAGAATCGTGGTAATAACAAAGAGAAGAAGGTGAAAAATGATTTGTGTTACTCTTTCTTTTAGGAAATACTATTTAAGAATTAAAGAGAGACATCATGCAGAAGATTTAATTGGAGAGAGTGGAAATATCTGCAAAAAAAAAAAAAAAGAAACGATATAAGTGTAAGTTATTTCCTTAATTGATTTTATGGGGCTTAAAAATTAAAATAATATAATTGCATTTTATTTACATTCAAAATATAATATAATGGTATTATGAAAAAAAGAAAAAAAAGAAAATGTGTACTCTTGTGGGGGATTCAATTCAACCCCTGATACTCTTAACTTGCATCCGCCCCTACCTTTAAGACGAATTCTTCAAAAGAAATAGAATTTTATTTCTTAAAAATTAGAAGGTTAATGCCAAGAAAAAATTTCAAAATAAATATTAACTTATTCTAATTTGTACTCTCTAAAAAATAGTATACGCATCAATCACCACAATTTTTGGTTTTTTAATTTTTACGGAAAATAACTTATAACATATGTTAAAACTAATGGTGAGATGGATTGAAGAGTTACTTATTTCCTAAGGAATCTAACTTCCATATATGTTTTGTTCTATAGTTTGGTGCATTCGTCAACCTTTCTTTGAATTAGTTGTACTCGTTCATTGACTACTCTTGTTGCCACACTCTCACTTGGTGCATAAGCACCAATTGGATGGGTTCTTATATTTTTCATGAATATCAATAAAATAGTGTCATTCCTATATATTTGTTAAGAGATAGTGATTCTTCTCGTTGAGGTTGAGTACAAATCATACAACTTCATATTATTCTAACATTCACAACTTCTATGATTCAAATTGACACAATATGATTGTTGTTTGAGAATATTCCGCATATGAATAAATCACAGATGACACATGCTTAGTTGATTACTCTTTATCAAATATATATAATATATATAGTGGTCTATAGAGTTCCAGTCAGGCTAAAAAAGCTCAGATGAAATATGAGCTCTAAATATAAGATATGAGTCTGATTTGGAACCGGCGGTCGGACTTTTAGACCGGTCCATATTATTTTTTTAGTTTTTTTAGCTATTAATGTTCAATTAAAATATATGTTACTAATGTTTTTTTTTTTTTTTTCATTCCAAAAACACAACATATTTAAGTTACAAAAAATAAACATAAAAAACTAAAGAAATAAAGTTAATCATATTTAAGTTTACATATAATTAGTAGATAAATTGTTCCTCTGTTTTGTTATCATCAAAAACAAAATGAATGAAATATCGATTCGAACTTATTTTGTTTTAACATATATCATATAGGTCATTCCAGCACGATCTTATTTAAATCTAAAAACATTTTATATGTTATTGAGACTCATCAAGAGTAATTTTCATGTTATTAAATGAAAATTGTAAATATTAATATTAATTTTAAAAAATATGTATCATTTTATCACAAGAGTAATTTTCAATTTATTTAATAAAAACAATTAAAAGTATATGGAACTAAAAAATAATAACAATATTAAAGATCATATTATTATTATTTTTTGAAATGGGCAAAATTAGTAATTACTCCCTCCGTTCAAAAATATAAGTCGTTTTGACCATATTACACAAATTAAGAAATTTAATCTTTGGTGTATAGAAAAGAGAAATTATGAGTAAGTTTACAAAATTGTCCTTAATTATAATTGTATGAGAAAAATAAATTAAAGAATTGAAAGAAGAGAGAAAAATAAAAAGTTAAGAGTATAATAGAAAAAATAGTATTAAATGCTTCATTAGAATTGTAAAGTGACTTATATTTTGAAGAAAAAAAAAATCTTCAAAACGACTTATATTTTTGAATGGAGGGAATAATTGTTAGTGTTAGTTTTTTTCACCAAAATATTTGTGTGTGTGTCTCTCCTGCCCCATTCTCCATAATGCGCCGCGACAACCCTCTTTGGGTTCTTAATGTTTAAACATATATCATTCAACTAAATAATACAAAAACAAAAACATTTGAGAGAGAGAGAGATTTACCCTTGCTCATCCACAAAAGAGTAGAATTGATCGAGAAGTTCTCATAAATTTTTGTTTTCTTTTTTATCAAACTCGTAGTCAAAACACTAAGTTTTAGTTGAATACGGGTCCAAAACAAAACAATGGGAAAGAAAGAAAAGCCCAAACAATACAAAAATGTCAACCCAAAAACATGAAAAAGTAATGGACCGACATTAATTTGTAGACGAAGCTTTCTCTTTCCACCCCCATATATCTTTTTCACCCCCCGCAATATTCTAATTTTGCCCTTGATTAAAAAGTTTGGAATGTATTTTCCGAACTTTACCTAGTGTAAATTTGAAAAAAATTTCGAAAAACACATTCCGAAGTTCGTATTAAAGGCAAAAAAAAGTTTGAAAAATACGTTCCGAACTTTTTTACCGAGGACAAAATTGGAAATTAGGAGGGAAAAGATATATGGGGGATGGGAAAAGAAAAATTCTTGGTAAACATGTCATAACTCATAATTCACTAGTCCAATTAATCAGATTATGATACGAGTGTTGAATGGTTGAAGAATACTACTAATTCAATGACATATCTAACGCAAGTGAAGTGTACACAAGGGAGATTTAAGTTCCTTGGTTGGAACCCTTTAGACAATAGAAGTGTATAGCTCTCCAAAAATGTAACACCACCGACCTAGGTTCAGATCTGTTACCATAGTAAAAGAATACGCAATTATATATAATAAATGGTTACAAACCTACAATCGTTTATTTGTGATCAGACCATCTAAATTACAAATTAATTTTCATATTGCAAAAAAATCTTAACCATTAATTTAAATTGAACCGCTAAAAGCAATAAATAAATGCGCCGATGCAGTAATTTCCACTAACCCGTGACTATACTACTCAGTAGTACAATTACAATACTCACTAAGATATGTAAATCAAGGATTATTATTTGAGTGTGTTAATTATATTGTACAATCACATTCCAGCTTGCGGGAATCTTAGTAAGCATGATTATGGTAACTAGAGTTCCTAGGGGACACATGCATTAACAAATAACAATACAATTGAAAATCATATTTTATTGGATTCTTGAGCATGCCATGCACATTCACTGTTTATTCATTATGCCGTCTTGGACTTTTTGTTTTATTTTTTTCTAAGGATTATGGTGACTAAACTCACATGCTTTAAAAATCGTTAGTTGATTCAGTAGTAATTGGTGTTGAACTTGGTAGGAAGGACTACGGTTCGATCCCCCGCAGCTGCAATCGAGAGGGAACTAAAACTACTTAATGCCAGAACTGACATCCGAACCAGATTAAACTAGGATGAAAAAACCAAAAAAATAAAATAAACTCACATGCTTTAAATATGAACAAATAAAAAAATTTAACTTCAAATTCAAGCATATGCAATCAATATTTGTGAATTATCAACTAAGTTGTACTTACTAAACATTTGATCTAATTTCTTGCCATGATAGGATTAATGGATCGATAATTAGCATAGACATATTGTGTTAATAACTTTCTATTCACATGGTAAAAGAGATCTTATAATTAAGAGTTGAATCGAAAAATAATTAAAATTTGACGAAAGATTGTAACACCCGCCCATACGCAAGTCAAATTTGATTTTTGCCAGAGATTCATTTCAATTTCTTTTAGTCATTTGAGTGGGATAACTTAATTGATAATTATCATTATCAATTATTAACATCCGTGTGAACATTAAAAATTGTTTTGTTGTACTTGTAGTAGTTCGAACTTCGAATCAATGCTTCACGACTTTTAAAACTAATTTGCCAAGCTTATAACTGTTACACGAAATTTTTTTAAGGGGTTGATTGTGATGTTACTATACTTTAGTTAAATTCTTTCAACAAAAGCAAAGTAAAACAGTGAAAACAAAAGAAAAAAACAAAATCGATATGTTGTCTCATGAGGAAACAATTGTCGGGTCAATTTTTTGGTCCCTTTTTCATGGGGTTTGAAAACATGTAACTTAGTATTTGTTTTAACATTAACTACATTTTTTTTGTCACGTAGTCTAGCAGTTAAAAATTCGCCTTTAACATTATCTATATTTTTAAATATAAAATTTATTTTATTAATATAATTTATAGTTTTAAATATAAACAATTAATTAGAGGAAGATAAAAATATATTTTGAGATATCAATTATATATCACAATGAGTATATTAGAATCACTGTAATTTTATAGAACCAATAGAATATTAGTATTTTTTAAGAATTAGGGTGGATCAGTGTCATTTGAGATATCCCACCTTATACCAATTATAGGCAAAATTGATTATCAAACATGATGATGGATTTGGACAATAGGGAATTGAGGTTGCATGTCATGCATCGGTCAAAAGGGTTATTGTAAAGTTGATATATCAATAGAGATATCCCTTATTTGCAGAATACGGTTAACAGTGGCTTTTCAACTTTTTGTTGGACATAATAGAATAAACAGAAATGTTATTATGACACCATATACCATACACCAAACATACACCATACCAATACTATTCATTAATACATCAATTTCTATTTATTTTTTATATTTTAAAATCCATCCCACACCTAACCAAACAAAACACGCAGAGGAAAAAAACGTAGAACTCATTCTCTCCTCTTCCTTCTCCTTCAATCGCTGAAGCTTATGGTTGCCACCGTCACCACCGCCGCTGCCACCGTCGCGCACTGTTCTGTCTTCTATTATTCTTCCTCTCTCTGAATCGTATTATGTTCCTGTGAGTTTCCCTCTTCTCTTTTTCCTCTTTCACTATGTCGATCATTGCTTTCAATCTCCTTCATTCTTCATAATTTACTTTCAATTCATAAACTGTTGCAATCTTTAATTAAATAATTATTGCCCATTTTTGTATTAGATCTGAAATTGCAAGGGTTGCCTTCAATAGTAGAAAATCAAATTGGGGAAAAACTCTCAAAAGCTAGGTTTAAGAAATTAAACTGCTTTGTATTTTTTTGGGTGGATATAAATATTGATTCTTTGTGGAAAAACTATTGTAGAATATGTAAGCATGTGGAAAAACTATAGTTTGATGGTTTATTCTGCTTTTTTTTTTTTTACTGTGTTTTCAATTTCAATACTTGGAAAATGAAATAACCATTAACATTTGTTGTAGTAATTGTTTGAAAATCATTAGTTAATCATGAAAAGAACAATGCTTGCTGATAGCTTAAGATTGTAGTATCGACATGTATCAGGAGTGTTTTCTCAAAATACTAGTCGGTATGAATATTCATTTTTGCTAAGATTGTTTCTTGAGGAGGGGGTAGCAGTACTCACTTTAGAACCTTTTCTTACTATCTCTTACTAGGTGAAATTCATGTAAGTACCAACATGAATTTTACCTTTGAAAGAAGAAATATTTAAGTGAATGTTACTAACATTTTTCGTATTTATTTTATGAATTGTCCAATGCTTGCTTGGTTTAGAATCTTTTTGGAACAAACATTTAAAATCACGAGGTAAAAGAAATGGGAAGCTGAAGGAGAATTGGTCTCCTTTGGCCAGGTTGTGCTTGAGAGTTTTGAAATTTTAAAATAATCAGAAGTGTAAATCAAAATAGTTTTATTTAGAATTGGTCTCCTTTGGTCAAGTGCGTGAGATTTCATTCTCAATCCACAGAGAAACAAATTGTGGCTGAGAGTGTGAGATTTCATTCTCAATTAAGTACTTTGACACTTTTAACCACTTGTAGAAATTCAAACATTTCACCATGTGAAATTTGTAGGTTCTAAGGAACCTAAATTATGGATTGATATCTGGATGTTTTTTGATAAATGTTCTTTCTTCTTGCCTATAGTAACTAAATTTATATTTGTTCTAAAGAACCTCATAGAACATAATGTGCTTCTGATTAATATTAATATTTATATGAAATTTTGTGTGATCATTTTTTCTTATTTCATTTACATTGAAAGGTTCTTGCTCATGAGGATGAGAGTATAATTGTATCTTGTAAATAAAAATTATATCAAATTGTTCGAGCCTATTATTTGGTTAAGTATGTTCTGGTACAGCTTTATCATACTGAATTGACTGAAACAAAATTGCAATGTGAAATCAATTGATTAGAATTATGTGCTTTCGCTTCGTATTGCATGTTGTTTGGTAATAGAATACAAATCACTTGTTATTAGAATTAAGTGCTAATATGCAGTGCTATCTATGTTGAATTTGTGTTATTATTTATCTTTTTTTTTTTTTAAATTCTTGTAGGTGATAATTTAAAGATAATATGGAAACTCGAAGATTGAAGCTTGAAGATGAAAGTTATAGGCTATTTAAGCTAGAAAAGTAGAGAAATCTTTGTAAGAGAGGAATAATTCAAGGTAATGCGACTAGTTGTCCGTTATGTGGAGCCGGGGTAGAAACGACTAGACATCTCTTTTTGCATTGTAACTTTGCGGCGGAGGTTTGGTACGCCCTTAATAGATGGTTAGGGGTCGTGGTTGTACCGCCGGGAGAGGTGTTAATGTCGTATGGGCAATTGGTGGGTAGTGGGCGGAATAGGAAGATTCGGAGGGGATTCTCAAGTGTGTGGTTGGCCTTTGTTTGGGTGATTTGGAAGGCTCGGAATGACCGTGTTTTTAATAACGTTCATGGAGATGTGGAATTGGCGGTTGATAGCATACAACGGATCTCGTGGGATTGGTTTTTGAATAGAGTGGTGGCAAATTCATGTCTTTTGTATGAGTGGGTTTGGGACCCCGGTGATTGTATGCTTAGATGACTTTGGGAGCTTTGGAATTGTTGTTCAATTTGTGGGGGCTGGCTGTATGTTTTGAGTTTTGGTGGTACCTGCTGCTTGTTTTTTTATTTTCTGCTGCTGCTGCGTTTTACTGTCTTAGGGGGGAACCTGCTAGTTTTTTTCCTGGTTTTGATAGTCTGTTTGTTTTCTTTGGGATTTTAGTTGTGTTGGGTTCTTTGGTCCCTTTATTTGGATGCTTGTTGTATTTCTACTAGCCTATTGTACGTCTTGTACAAGGTAGAGCTTTTTAATATAGTTGTTTTGCTTATAACCCATCTCCACAGTTATTCACATATGACTCCCCACATCTAGATCATCAATAATTTTAAGTAATTTCACTATTTGTTCACGAGCAACGTTGTATATGACACACCTTATAATTGTTTGAAAAGAATAAAGTTAAAAAAAAAAAGTTAAAGGTGAGCGATTTTTACAAGTTTGGAAGATTTAAAACCAATTAACCAAATTTGTTACCCAACTCCACAATTATCTACACATGACTCCCTACATCTAGATCGATAATAATTTCAAGCCATTTCACTATTTGTTCACGAATGACGTTGTATATGAAAAACCTTATAATTGTTTGAAGAGAATAAAGTTTAAAAAAAGTTAAAGGTGGTCGATTTTTACAAGTTTGAAAGATTTAAAACCAGTTAATCGAATATGTTACCTAACTTCACACTTATCTACACATGACTCCCCACATCTAGATCGGTAATAATTTCAAGCAATCTCACTATTTGTTCACGAGTGATGTTGTATATGACACACCTTATAATTGTTTGAAGAGAATAAAGTTTAAAAAAAGTTAAAGGTGGGCGATTTTTACAAGTTTGGAAGATTTAACACTAGTTAACCAAATCTATTATCTAACTCCACATTTATCTACACATGACTCCCCATATTTAGATCAGTAATAATTTCTAGCAATCTCACTATTTGTTCACGAGTGACGTTGTATATAAGACACCCTTATGATTGTTTGAAGAGGATAAAGTTAAAGGTGAATGATTTTTTCAAGTTCTTAAGATTTTACGCAATTAACCAAACTTATTCGCCAACTGCACAATTATTTGAATGAGACTCCCCACACTTGTATTGGTAATAGTTCTAAATTTGTTTTAACTTTATCTTTTGCAAACAATCCGAAGTGTGTCACATATACAATTTCACTTTTTAATAAATAGTGAGGTTTCTTGAAATTATTAATAATATAGATGCAGGGAGTCATGGGTAGATAAATGGGGAGTTGGACAACACATATGGTTAACTAGATTAAAATCTTTCAAACTTGAAAAAATCATTCATCTTTAACTTTATCCTCTTCAAACAATTATAAGGTGTGTCATATACAACGTCACTCGTGAACAAATAGTGAGATTGCTTGAAATTATTACCGATCTAGATGTGGGGAGTCATGTGTAGATAACTGTGGAGTTGGGTAACAGATTTGGTTAACTGATTTTAAATCTTCCAAACTTGTAAAAATCGCCCACCTTTAACTTTTAGTTTTTCTTCTTTGTTCACATAATATGGTTAACGTACCTAAACTCTTCAAAAAAACATAATTTGGTTAACGTACCTAAACTCTTCAAAAAATGAAAAACCAAATCACCTTGAACTTAGTTTTAACTTTTTCACTTTAGAATAAAGCAGAAATGTGTCATATATACAGTTCCACTGATGAACAAATAGTAAGATTCATTGAAATTCATATTAATACATAACTGGGGAGTTATGTGTTACTAACTGGGGCGTTGTTCACATAATTTGGTTAACGTACCTAAACTCTTCAAAAAATGAAAAACCAAATCACCTTGAACTTTGTTTTAACTTTTTCACTTTAGAATAAAGCAGAAATGTGTCATATATACAGTTCCACTGATGAACAAATAGTAAGATTCATTGAAATTCATATTAATACATAACTGGGGAGTTATGTGTTACTAACTGGGGCGTTGTTCACATAATTTGGTTAACGTACCTAAACTCTTCAAAAAATGAAAAACCAAATCACCTTGAACTTTGTTTTAACTTTTTCACTTTAGAATAAAGCAGAAATGTGTCATATATACAGTTCCACTCATGAACAAATAGTAAGATTCATTGAAATTCATATTAATACATAACTGGGGAGTTATGTGTTACTAACTGGGGCGTTGTTCACATAATTTGGTTAACGTACCTAAACTCTTCAAAAAATGAAAAACCAAATCACCTTGAACTTAGTTTTAACTTTTTCACTTTAGAATAAAGCAGAAATGTGTCATATATACAGTTCCACTCATGAACAAATAGTAAGATTCATTGAAATTCATATTAATACATAACTGGGGAGTTATGTGTTACTAACTGGGGCGTTGTTCACATAATTTGGTTAACGTACCTAAACTCTTCAAAAAATGAAAAACCAAATCACCTTGAACTTTGTTTTAACTTTTTCACTTTAGAATAAAGCAGAAATGTGTCATATATACAGTTCCACTGATGAACAAATAGTAAGATTCATTGAAATTCATATTAATACATAACTGGGGAGTTATGTGTTACTAACTGGGGCGTTGTTCACATAATTTGGTTAACGTACCTAAACTCTTCAAAAAATGAAAAACCAAATCACCTTGAACTTTGTTTTAACTTTTTCACTTTAGAATAAAGCAGAAATGTGTCATATATACAGTTCCACTCATGAACAAATAGTAAGATTCATTGAAATTCATATTAATACATAACTGGGGAGTTATGTGTTACTAACTGGGGCGTTGTTCACATAATTTGGTTAACGTACCTAAACTCTTCAAAAAATGAAAAACCAAATCACCTTGAACTTTGTTTTAACTTTTTCACTTTAGAATAAAGCAGAAATGTGTCATATATACAGTTCCACTGATGAACAAATAGTAAGATTCATTGAAATTCATATTAATACATAACTGGGGAGTTATGTGTTACTAACTGGGGCGTTGTTCACATAATTTGGTTAACGTACCTAAACTCTTCAAAAAATGAAAAACCAAATCACCTTGAACTTTGTTTTAACTTTTTCACTTTAGAATAAAGCAGAAATGTGTCATATATACAGTTCCACTCATGAACAAATAGTAAGATTCATTGAAATTCATATTAATACATAACTGGGGAGTTATGTGTTACTAACTGGGGCGTTGTTCACATAATTTGGTTAACGTACCTAAACTCTTCAAAAAATGAAAAACCAAATCACCTTGAACTTTGTTTTAACTTTTTCACTTTAGAATAAAGCAGAAATGTGTCATATATACAGTTCCACTCATGAACAAATAGTAAGATTCTTGAATAAATAGTGAGATTCTTTTAAAATTTTAACCAATAGAAATATGGGGAGTCGTGTGTAAATATTTGGGGAGTTGAGGAACAAATTTGGTTAAGCGAATTACAATCTTCCAAACTTTAAAAAAATCATTCGCCTTTAAATTTGTTATAAATGAGACAACACGAAGTAGAACTGTGGTGTAAAATGAACCATTTGCCTTAGGTAACTTCTGTTTGTTCACGTTGTAATTTTTGCGCGTTTGTTTATAGGGACCAATTTAGAGACCTGTTTAGCGATTGCTTTAGGATATTAAATCAATGATCGATTATAGCAAAATTTAAAATAAATTGAAGACTTACTGTAAAAATTTGATTTTTTTTTTAACTCATTTATCAACTATATAAATAAATAAATAAATAATACATAAATGTGGATAGTAAAATTTAAACATAATTCACATTTCAATACATTAATGTGTTAGTCATTACAAATTAAGTGTTCATTGTACATAAGAATAGTGTCTCCAGTCTCTACTAATGATGCAAAGATGAAACTACTTTAAAATTTCACACTACTTATTAATAAAATACCATTAATAAAATACCATGAGTATATTCCTTTAATGAGGCTGCTGCATTCCTAATTCTTATAATGAAATTAACAAATACATTTGGCCACATATCTGCAACTATAACTTCTCTTGATTTAGATTCATCCGATATTTCGTCCAATAGGGATTTCCAGGCATTTCCAGATTGATCCCATAATGTTGTTCTCAATTCATCATCAATTTTATTTAACCATCCAGGCTGAAATGGCGGCAAACTGGATACATCCTGCAAAAGATGAGAAAAATTTAGACAGAAAATAGTGACGATGCACACAAACTGTTCACCAAGCTATAAGCTTAAGCTATTAGTTAGCAGTAGAAATATGACATTTTTTAAGTAAAAAGAAGCGACATTGCAAATCTATAAGCTATTATATATCGGCTAATCTAAAAAAAGTTAAGATTCAAGTCATAATCAAATGATAAAAAAATTTGGCTAGATATACAATGTCGACAAAAAAAGGGCTAATTACACTAAGTTTAAGTAGTGATTCAAGATGGCATTAGCAATCATGATTCATCATAGATACACACTAAAGATTCATATTGCTTGAGGTCTGTTTTGTATCGAATCGAGATACAACTCGTATGTATCGTAAGAGAGTCTGATAACTATGCTTCATAGTAAAATAACATGGCCATATTTTTCCCTCTACATTTCAATACTATTGAGTTTTTTTTTTTATACATACTATATCTTCAATTGGTATTAAGCAAATTCTTATGATCATTACTTGGTCAAGATCATTGCAGTACATGTAATACTTAATTAATTAGTAGACTTCAATTTCATTCATAAAATCAAATAATTTATGAGTGACAAATCATGCTTCCAGTCATATAAAAACACATCTAAACTGTAAGTTACTTGCCATTTTCGATTGTTTAAAGGCAGTTTCAATATCAAGGTACC
This sequence comes from Trifolium fragiferum, assembly GCA_954870985.1. NCBI lineage: Eukaryota > Viridiplantae > Streptophyta > Magnoliopsida > Fabales > Fabaceae > Trifolium > Trifolium fragiferum. The sequence goes on along the minus strand of OX940793.1, from coordinate 16,628,299 downwards.
CCATTTGCTTTGTCTCAATGTAGCGTGGCACGCAGTCAGCACCCAAGCAATCTGCAGCCTCTTGTACCTAAATTCATGCATCACAGTTTAATTAGACTAGAAGAATAAAAAATATATATAGAACCTAAATTCACTAATTCAAGCATACAATATTATAGGTGTATCAAAACAAGAGTCTATTCAAAAGCTTATGCAAATACTTGCAAGTTTTAAAGCTTATGCAAATACCAAGCAAAATCCTAGAAGCCTAGCTAAATTTCTATGTTGAAGCTGGGCAACCAACTCAACTTCATTCTTAAATTGTTCTCTGCCTTGTCCGGAGTTTTTAGAGAGTCTCTTGACAGTTATTTCTTGTCCGCTTGGAAACGAGCCCTGAATTTTCACAAAAATTAAATGGTATACAATACAACAATCAGTATAGTTTTTCCATGTTATGTAGAAACAAAAGTATGTTAACTCCATACCTTGTAAACCTCGCCAAATCCATATTCACCAAGCTTTTTAGCTTCTGAGAATTTGTTTGTGGCTTCTTCAAATGTACTCAAATCAAATCTCAAGGATTCCACGGTGCTAATATCAGTTTCATATAAGAAGCAAAAATTGTAGGTCTATAAGGTTAAATTATAATAGCAGGTTATGCAAATATGAAACAAATTAAGACTTAAAGATGTTTTCTATGAACTCATGTCCTTACTTTTCGGTTCTTGTGCAGAGTCGCACTTCTTCTTCCATACTCTTTTACTTATGATACAAACTCCTACAATTAATAACAGCGGGACCACGGAAATTGGAACGACAATTGCAACAATGGTTGTTTTCCGGTCAGCAAGGCAGTTATGATCCAGAATGTTGTTGTATATAGGTTGTATCACCAAGCTTCTTTACTGCCAGCACATTAAAAAAAATGGTTTGCTCAATCATGCTCAATCATGGTACATTTGTATAGTAATGGTTTGCTTCTTTACTGCTCAATCATCGTTTTGAACAGGAGGGAGTTCTCATTCTTGATCTGATGGGCTTCATCGATAATAACATAACGCCAACTAAATCGACGCAATATAGTCTTCTCCTTGATTACCATTACAAAACTTGTCACACACACACATCAAACTTTCCATCAACCAATAAGTCCTCTTTTATATGTTTCTGTACCATTAGAAAGAAAAGTGTCAAAACCATCTACCACCATAACAACCCTTGACAAAATAATTCACTCTAGAAAAGCTAGGCTTACCATTTCATCAGGGCTACCAAGGAAGTTAATTGCCCTTAAAACAGGACAGAAACGTCCAATTTCATTCATCCAATTTCCAAGAGTAGATTTTGGAACAAAACCCCTAGGAAAAAAAAATTGAGTGAAGTATCAACAAAACTCAAAACCATAAATGGACTAAAAATTGATAGAAACAAAAACCCTAAATCATCATAAGCACAAAAATTGGGGACAAAAACCCTAGAAAGAGAAACAAAGTTAAGATTCAACAAAAACTAACAGAAATGGGCAATAATTATTTAATTAAAGATTGCAACAGTTTATGAATTGAAAGTAAATTATGAAGAATGAAGGAGATTGAAAGCAATGATCGACATAGTGAAAGAGGAAAAAGAGAAGAGGGAAACTCACAGGAACATAATACGATTCAGAGAGAGGAAGAATAATAGAAGACAGAACAGTGCGCGACGGTGGCAGCGGCGGTGGTGACGGTGGCAACCATAAGCTTCAGCGATTGAAGGAGAAGGAAGAGGAGAGAATGAGTTCTACGTTTTTTTCCTCTGCGTGTTTTGTTTGGTTAGGTGTGGGATGGATTTTAAAATATAAAAAATAAATAGAAATTGATGTATTAATGAATAGTATTGGTATGGTGTATGTTTGGTGTATGGTATATGGTGTCATAATAACATATCTGTAGAATAAAAGAGGGAGTCATATTTTCTGCTATTATTCGCTGTAATAATAGATATAGACCGTCATATGTAGTAATTGCCTCAATTGCAGTTGCCGATCATTGTTTGTAACATTTAAGTAAAAGCTTATAGGGTTTTTTTTTTCTTCCTATTCTCTGTGTAAATCAGATATTCTCTGCGTACTGCAAATACCATATGGTTTAACTTCAAGTAACTTTACTAGGTTGTTTCGAAGGTTAATTACTAATTACTAAACCTCCCCTTAAATATTGATTTCTGTTTTTTATGAAAACATTAGCAGTTCATTAACGAATCTTAGAAACCAAAAAATAGAAGAGATTGCAAAGAAATGTAATGAACATGTTTGGAATTTACATTTTTCATCCAAAAATTAGCAAAGGAAGATTTGTGCTCTAACTATTTTTAATACAAACAATGTCTTATATTGAATGCAACAATACAATTTGCAACTCAAACATCAAAGTAGCATAGTGCAATATGATGAATTTGTTTGTTACATTTGGTTCGATTGGTAAACTAAGGAACGTCGAAAAATTACTATTCAAGAATTTCGAAGTTTAAATGTTGAAAAACTTACATAATCCACTAGCATTTTTCTATCTAAAACCAAAAATAAAGACTAATTAACATCTCTCTACTTAGAAAACTAATGAACATTTAAAGATACATCATAAAATCTCAAGCAAGTAGCAACCTTAAACAAAACTTAGGAAGTTAGGAGAATTCAACTAAACTCAACTGAAACTTGGTCTCTCCCTAGTTGAAGAAGAATGCAAGAATTCAATGCAATCCTCAACGGTTTCGGCACGATGTGAATCAGTAAGGTCCGATATCGAACGCGACCTTACCAAAGTAGATGAAGAAGAAACCTTTCTAGAAGATCTTCTTTTCATAGAAACACTTCTTATAGAACTTGCAACCTTTGTTCCTAGATTCACTAGGAATTTCAAAGGAGACAATTTTGATTGTTCTGTGGTTAATTTGAAATGACCACTTCCAATTTCCCTTTTTTTCTTGAGAAAAATTGTTGGTATGTCATTGACATGAGGACTAAAGCATACCCTTTTGCTTTTAATTGACATTTTGAATAAATATAAGATAATTATAATTTAGAAAGAGGAAAAAAAAAGTTTTTTTATTTAGTGTTTGGTTTTGTTAAGGGAAAGAGAATAGAATCTGCTGAGGGGAGAGAGGGGCGTGAAGAGGCAAAGATGGAATGTTTGTTAGGAAGAACAGTTGGATAGGAAGAATATATATAGATAGATAAATGTATTGAAGGACAAAAAGCTACAAAGTGAATATGGGAAAAGGATATACTAGGATTAAAATTAATCAAATGACTCTTTTTTCTTAAGTATACAAGTGTGACAGTTTATTTGACCATTTTTTCATTAATTATTATACCGATTGACAATTGTTTTAGTTCGCAATTCGGCCACAATATAAATGATTTTCGTTTCTCTACGTTAGGTTAATAGGTTTTAAGTGTGAGTAGTGATTCATTAATTAATATCTTCAGGTTTTTGTAGAAATATGGTGTCTCTCTCTCTTTTTTGTAGTTCTAGAACATTTGACATAATGTTTCTCTCGAACTTCCCTAAACTACCCTGGTATCAGAGCCGTGGTGACCCATTAACCTAATTGCTTCCACAATTACAATTTAAAATACTAGTAGCTAACACAAGGAGTGTTAGGTAGGATTAGTTTTACTACATTGTTTATGGGATATTAAACCAATCTAAAAGCTTATAACTTGATCTAAAATAAAGTCATTATTCTCTATCTAAATTAAGACTTTCATGGCATCCACAATTTATACAAGTGCATGAAACATGCACACAATTTATGACATTCATATTTAGTATTGTGGTAGTTGTTAATTAAGAGTTGAAAGATGAGACAAAGCATGAACAGAAAGAAGATTGTATGAGAATATCTCATAGACCAAGGAAGAAAAAAAATAAAGGGTTTGGTCAAAAGACAAAGTGGTGGATGAATGAAGACTTAACAAAGGGACAAAGAGTAAAACAGTTTTGTTTGTAGAAAAAAGGGAAGTACTGGTAACAGAGAGGAAACGTTGCTTTTGAGGTGGAATTTTGCAGGGCCATGTCATGCTTTTTGTTAGCCATTTGGTTCTGTTTTCTGAAATCAGAAATCGAGATATCATCAAGGACTGGCCCTTATTTGTTAGTATTCTTGCACAACAAGAGAATATGTAAAGAAGTGAAGAGGGAATCAATTTGAATTGGCCGGGTCGATAATGTGTTTGGTTTTGCGGTGACATATATAGATTTTTAGTGAATTGGTTCTAGCAAAAATGACTTGAATGTAAAATAGTTTATGTTTAAGTATATTGATGTAAAAGTAAGTAGAACAATAACGTTGAGTGTACATATTATCATGTTCATGGATATGTCTTCGAGGTTAGAAGGTACCAAAATGTGAATGTGAACTCGTGTTGTCTGAACATATTAACTGTGGATTATATGATTATGTACCAAGTGGTTTTGAGATTGAGTTTACTCTATTTTTTATCATACATAATGTCCCTCAATTATTCACCCCTTTCATCTAGCTCTACTTCTATTTGCACGCTTGGGATGATGCAAACATTCTACAAGAAGCTCTGCATGTCATGAAATTTAAGTACGTGAAAAATAGAGGACTAGTCCTTGATAAAAGGTGTGAAATTAAAGTATCTGGCCATAAACTTAGACGTTACAACATTGTTATACATGAATTAAATTAAAGTACATAAATGTAATTGGAGCATACAAGTTGATGATCCAATTAAAGAAAAGTTTAAAATTTGTAGAGATGTGGTGATATCTTAATCATAAACCTCAGTTAGAAAAATGTTTGAAGAGTATGTGAGTAGAAGATTATGAAGTTGGCCCATGTAATTGTTATGTGACTTTTCTTTTTGTCACCCTATGAATTACTTGCGTGCTCTACGAATTGACCAAAATATTTTTCCGTGGCTTAAGTCACGGATGTATGAAAAATGAGTCATTTTGAATTTTTACATCCGTGACTTAAGCCACGGATGTTATAATTGTAAGGTATTTTGGGAGCCCCGGGGGGGGGGGGGGGGGGGGGGGTGTCTGTGACTTAAGCCACGAACAGGACATTTTAGTAATTTCGTAGGATGCGCCCATAATTAGTAGGGTGGCAAAAGTGGTTTTCTTGTTATGTTGGCCTAACACAAGTGGAGGTGTCAATTTATGAGGCTTAATGTATTTAGGCTCAGCCCCAATATGTGAGAGGGGGGGGGGGGGGGGGTCTGTGACTTAAGCCATGAACATGGGCATTTTAGTAATTTCGTAGGATGCGCCCCAGAATTAGTAAGGTGCCAAAAGTAGTTTTCTTGTTATGTTGGCCTAACACAAGTAGAGGTGTCAATTTAGGGGGCTTAATGCATTTGGGCTCAGCCCCAATATGAAGGGGGCCTAAATTTGATAAGTAAAACTAAGCCCCTTTTATATGAATTTTGCTATTGAGGCCCCCCTACTTGCTCCCAAGCCCCCCTAAAATCCCAAAATACCCCTGAGGACATGATCAAAATTTTCGTTGTCTAGGCAACGAAATCCAAAAAAATTGTTGACTGCAGGACGAAGGCGCGTTCCTGGCCAAATTTACTTGAAATTCGTTGTCTAGTCAACGAAATAAGCGTAATTGTCACTTAAGTAACAAAACACCTAGTTTCGTTGTCTATCTCACGAACACGCTTGGTTTCGTTGGATAGACAACGAAAACGCTTCATATCTAAAACGAGACAACGAATCCCAAATCACTACAGTAAAACGTTAGAAACTATTAGGAAGAAACGAAGCAACGATTTTTGGGCGATTTTGAGGGCGATTAAAGCATCCAATCATTCAAGTGCAAAGGATTTCGATCACAGGAAGCAACAACAACCATTCTTTGAGCAAGCAAGCATTCATTCATTCAATTGTCACTTAGGCAACGAATTTGATTTGTAAGAATCCCTAAATTTAATTTTTGTAATCAATTAAAGTTGTTTTACTTGTTTTAATTTAACAGTCAATTGCATGCTACAGAATTAATTTAGAATTTAGGGATTTTGATTTGGGATTTAGGGTTTATGTGTTGGATTGGGGATTTAGGGTTTGTGCTAAAAAAACGTTGTCCAATATTGTTGATTATATTAAGTTAATGTTTTGTTGATAAATTTAAATTCATTGTTGATTGAGTTAGATGCTGCTTAGAATTTGAATTGATCATAATTGATGATGTTGAGTTTTGCTTGATGTTGATATGATTAGAATTAGGGTATAACAATGATAATGTTGTTAATTGATCATAATTGATGATGATAAAAATTATTTGATGATAATTGATGATGATAAAAATTAGATTAAATTTAGTAGTTTAGTTGATGATTAAATCCATTGTTTTGAATTTAGCTGATGATGATGATATAATAATGTTGCAGGAGAAATGGATGAAGTTACTCGTAAAAGAGCGGGTAGGGATAGTGTTGCCCATAGCTCGGCCCGTAGGGAGAGAGAGTGTGCCCTAGCACAGACAAGGGGCTCAAAACGGACGGGTGTTAGAATGAAGGAAGTTTCTTCTACTGCGGAAAATCATCTCGATCCGGTGCCCGATCATGAGACTACTTTAGAGACGGAGCACGAGGTGGAGGTTGAGGAGGATGATTTTGATGAGGCGGAGGTTGAGGAAAATGATATGGAGGAGGGAGAGGAGGAGCAGGAAGATGAGGATGTTGATGGTGGAGATCATGAGGAGGAGCAGGAGGATGACTTTGACGAACGGACGTCGTCTCCTCCGAAGAAGCCTACTAGGAGGACACCGCGTAGAAAAAGGTCCGTAATGACTAAGGGATATAAGGTGCCACCAGTTGACGCACCGGAGGGGGGATACCCGGGTGGCCCAAGTGATCTGACAGTTTTGCCTGGATTTGGCAAGCATATTGCCAACTTTTTGTGGTTGGGATAGGTAATTTTTCAACAAATTAATATGTGGGTTCTTTTTTTTAAATATGTGTTATGTGTGTTGATTATGATACATGCGTTAATATATGCATTATTGTTTAACTTAATTTTTAATTCATTAAATTAAATTTTTATGTATGCCTTAATTCGTTAACATTAATATGCCTTATTTTTTATATATGCAGTATCTGGTGCGATTTTTGAGGTGCATGAACAACGGCAAATAAATTAATGACTTCGAGTTGCCCGGAGAAAACTTGCGTTGGTTTTGGGATCCGGTAAATGCAAGTGGATTGACACCCCTGTTGAAGACAAACTACGACAATGTCGATTGGGGTGTACTGACTGCATTCTCAGAGAGATGGCAACCAGAGACCGACACCTTCCATATACCGGTCGGGGAGGTGACCATCACTCTAGATGATGCTGCGTGCTTGCTGCACATTCCGATTCGTGGTAAGATGCTTAACCACGAATCCACTGCATGCACGAAGGCAGAAGGAGCGGATATGTGTGAGGAGTACCTCAACTTCGACAATGCGGATTGCATGGATGAGTTCTTTAAGATGCAGGGAGCGCATATTGGATTTCCCAAGCTTTTGCAGTTATACTTGGACAACCTCAACCTTGCTCAAAAGGCAGAGAATGATAAGGACCCGGAGGACACCGTGCTGTACTACAGGGAATGCACGGTCAGATGTTTTTTGCTGTACTTGCTTGGTGCGACACTGTTCACCAACAAAAGAACCCGGTATGTGGATGTGATTTTTCTCACATACTTGCAAGACCTGGCTGTGCTGCACACATGGAATTGGGGTGCCTCAGGACTCGCTTATCTTTTCAGCTATTTGGATAAGCAAACCAGGCAGAAGAGTGGAAACAACGGCGGTTACAATTGCCTTTTTCAGGTAAATATTTAAATTAATATTTTTAGTTCTTGTTTTCATTTAATTTACTATTTTTCCGTAATAAATTAATATGGTTGTCATCGTATAATTTATTTATTTTCCGTTATAATTCATTATCGTTGATAATATGTTTTTGATTGAATTTGTTTATTTTGCGCAGGCGGTTCATGCTCATTTCCCTAGATTTGGGACATTTGTTTTGAGTAGAAAATTTGAGCAACATTTTCCCTTGGCTGCAAAATTTTATCCGTTGAAAGGGGGTTACCAACCGGATGAAACAAGGTTGGCGTTGGATCGGATGGAGCACGATGGCATCATGTGGCAACCATATGAGGATCGTCGCCATATAAAGCCGTTTGAAGATTCAAGTTGGTATTCGGGATGGATTATGTGTGGAACGTCAATGATTTCCCCGCATTTGCCTAAACATGTCCTCCGGCAATATGGACATGTTCAGTCAATACCGAGAGCTCCGTAAATATCTGCAAAGGCGAAAATGAACAGATTCACAATTGATCACGCCTTTCAAAATATGTTGACTGAGAATTATGTGACGGAGGAAATGCGGGGTCCAAGATCCACACATGGATTTGAAGCCGAGCCTGGATATATTGCGTGGTTTTTCAAAGTCTCGCATCCAAATATTAATCCACCAATCAAGGGCAGTCCTCCACGGCCGGCGAATCTTGAGGTCTTGATTGAGGAGGACAACAAGGATTCGAAGTTGAATGTGTTTGAAATTTGTCAGAAAGTGCGGACGGAGTTGTCGGAAAAATTGGAGGATGAGGATGACATGACTTTGGAGGAGGCCAAAGCATTATTGAAAAAAGTGTATGCTGATTTGGAGCCAATCACGAGTTACTCGGTGTGGCACAAGAGGAGGATAGACGGTGAAGAAAGGAGGTGAAAGAAGAAGAAAAACAACGATGCCGGACCAAGCTCTCAAGCCTAGAGTCTCGTCGTTGTTTATTTTGTCTTGTATTTTGGTGTTGTTTGTTCGTACTTTATTGTTTTGGAAAAACTTATAGTTTTTGAACTTGATTTTGTAATATTGGTACTTTATTAATCGACAATATAAATGCGTTTTGTAATTTTAATTTGTACTTTTAATTTTCGTAATTAAGTTCAGAAACATATATTCAAATGAACATGGACAGGTTTGCGTGGTTTCGAAAACCATGTGGATAGACAATAAGCCACTGCAACTGGTTCTGTGATCAATGGTTTCGTTGACTGCCGACAGAATTTCGTTGTCTATGTAACGAAATTGAGTATTTTTGCCATTTCGTTGCCTAGACAACGAAAGTCAGCGTGTTCGTGAGGTAGACAATGAAAGGCAACGTGTTCTTGAGGTAGACAATGAAAGTAAGCGTGTTCGTGAGGTAGACAACGAAACCAACTTAATCTGGGCAAAATCCTGAAGGCGCACAGGCATTGCTCACTTTTGTCAGTTTGTCACCAATAGTCATTTTTTTTCGTTGCCTATGCAACGAAATTTCTGTCCAGGGGTAATTTAGTTAGTTTGGGGGGGCCTGGGAGCAAACGTGGGGGGCCTCAATAGCAATTTTCCTTTTATATAGGTCCCAAATATATTAAACCCTAAAAATAAAAAATAGGCCTAAAATGGGCCCTAAGTTATAAATTTTATATTTTTTTATGAAACAAAATTCTGAAATTTTTTCCGTAAAAAAGTTTCAAAGTTTTCTCAAAAAAAGGTACGGAATTTTATTTTCGATAAAAAAGTGAATTTTTCTCGAAATCTTTTAGAATATTTTTGGAAACAATTCTCATATTTTTTCTCGAAAAATTTTCGGGAAAAAAATTTCTTAGTAAAAACGTACCGAAGTTTTTCTCGACTAGTTTTCGGGAAAAAATTCAAGAATTTTTTTTAAAAGCTTACCTAATTTTTTAAAAAAAATGTACCGAAATTTTTTTCTCGAAATTTTGGGAAAACTTACCAAAGTGCCACCTTAACCATATTTTCGACGACATTTTTATCAATCAATTCATAAAAATAATCAAGTGGCCAATTCAAGCATAGACACTTCTTAAATAGTCAGACTCTAAATAATGTAATGTAACAAAATGATAAAAGTGGTCAAATGCAATTTTTGACAATATGAGGAAATGCGTGACACCCATAGGACCACCAACATTCAGAAAATCTCTCAGATTATTCCGTTTCTTTTCCTCGAGACTAAGAGAAAAAAATTGTTCAACTCTTCTTGGTCAATTTTGTTGGCCCGATAATGAGGCCCCAATAGGGGGCCAATGATTAAAAAAAAATAAAATTGGGTTGGGCCTAAATTAAACAATTTATGAAAATTTAAAAGGTAGTCTGATATATTGGGGCTCGATAGGGGGCTTAATAAATGGGCCCTCTAAATTGGGGCCTATTTGACACCTCTAAACACAAGCACAAGACATCCATAGCATGGGTCCAAGCCAAGTTAGCCCAGCAGGTGGCTAGTGCAGGTTATGATAGCTCCAATAGTGATCTCGGAGCATTTCGGAAGGTGTTCGAGATGAGCGATTGCACAGAGCATCAAAATTTTAGGGGCATCAATTTTTTTTTACTTAGTGCGGGTGTATGTGCGTACGTGCATCCGGTAATAAAATAAATATTATAACTAAACTTTAAACTAAACTAAACTTAGACTTTTATGATGTTAATGGTAAAATCTATTTGAAAAATTAAAAGTTATCAGAGGAATTAAAATAATTGAAAGTATAAATTTTAACTTTTCTTTCACATTATATATTTTTATATGACTTATAAAAAAAATGATGCACCAAATTTATAACTTGCATAGGACATCCAAAATCTCAAGGAGACCCTGTTCCCTATAGAAGACATAAGAGGCCCAATGAAATGATAATCGAGCCTATCACACTATAACATTACATATTTAATTACTTAACTAAAAAAATCTTTTAAAATTTTTAATAATTTCATTAATTACTTTATAATTATAATTACCTTCCAATGAGAGCAGGGCGCCAAATAAGAGGATGCTGACTACGGTAACCATAACCATACAAATTGGACTGAACGTTGTGGCAAAAGTTGGGCCTCTAGCTTGCAATACTTTTGCGAAGGTTTCTCTCCCCACCCTCCGTCTTTCTTTTTCACCCCCTGAGTTTCCATTTTTAACCTTGAAAAAAAACTTCGGTACACGCGTACCGAAGTTTTTAACGATGTAAAACACCTGTTTTCAATATCGAAAAACTTCAGTACGCGTGTACTGAAGTTTTCGGGGGAAAAATCAAGTGTAAAGTTGGATTTCTGGGGGGTAAAAAAGAATGACGGGGGGTGGAGAGAGAAACCTTCTACTTTTGCAAGTAAAAACCCAATCCGGAGCAAAATATACCTTATATGTGAATTTTTTTAACTAATTTAATTAGTTTAATTAATTTTTAAAATGAGAATATAGTAATACAAGTTATTATGAATTTTGAGTAATTTGGTTGGGTCTTACAATATAAACAGTTGTTAGTAACATCATGTCCCATTTAAAATAGGACCACAATTTAGAAGGGGACTGATGTTCGATAATCATAGCAACAATTATACCTTCAAGAGCTCCACATACGCACACCAATGAAGTGAGAGAGATGTCTGGGTATTAATTGGTCGGATGCATATATCTGGGTCTGGTTATTATGCTTAAACATTCCTTATGCACGCTGCATAAGAAAGCCCAGCCCAACTAAAATACTGCGCCCACCTCACTATTTGCTGATACACATACTTCCCTCGCTAACGGTTATCATCCAACTAACGGTTACTTCCCATTTCTTCACACACGTCATTTTCGTGACCAAAATCAACACCACCTCACGTCATCGCCTTCGCCGGAATTATAACCAACACCACCTCTCGTCATCGCCTTCACCGTCGTAATCATCACTGTCGCGCAACCATAATCGTCATCATCGTCATCATCACTTTTCATCATCACTGTTCATCATCGTAATGGAACGGAAGCAACGTAATAAGGGACCATGTGTACACGAAGAAAGCAAGATAATGAACGATATAGCTGGATATATTAGAAAGAAGAAATCAAATCAGGTTTGAACTTCATCAATGGTTTTTGGAAGTTTATCTAGTAGTTTGAAATCATTTTGCTTAATTTGTAAAGTAATTGCATGTGTGTAAACCTAACTTTTGATTTGGGGGAAATCATATACTGAAATGATATAGTTTACAAATTGTATATGTTATCTGGATGCTGGTAATTTTTTATTTGATCTAGGCTATCATTGAAACCAAAATAGCCCTCTTATGGTTTCAATGATAGCTAAACAAAATATAGTTTCAGAGCTATTTTCAGATTGGGTAGGAATGGAGCAAAAATAACAATTGTTTGGTATCAGATTGTGTTAAGATGAGTTACCTTGTTGAGATGAGTTACTTTGCTTCATTTGGTTTACATATTAATTTGGTTTGAGCATTCCTGTTTGTTGTCATGGAAACCATAAGTGTGGCTAAATGGTTTCAATGTATTTGTTTCTGAAACCAAATTAGCCCTCTTATGGTTTCAGTGTATTTTGTGTCAAATTTTTTTTATGAAACAATAGAATAATGCTTTAAGTTATTGGGTAAGGTTGACAAAAGAAACTTAAAATCCAATGTCTAAACAAATCGATGAGGCGTAGCTCATCAAATGGACGAAATAGGGAAACTTTCAACATCATATTACAGGACCAAATTAACGTCTAATAACAATCTACGGGATAGTTCAGTTATGTGTCCATAAGAGATGTTAGAGCATTTGACTCTATTCCAAGTACAATTTCAATCTCTATCATCAACCCATGATAAACCCAATTCATTGTGAAAACTGAAAACCCTCTTCTTGTGACAGGATGTAGTCTTTTATCTCCAAAAGGCCTATTCTCTCATTCTCTAAGCAACTTCATTTTCAGAAATGTATGTATAGTGTTGCTTTTAATTAATTAGTTTACCCCAAATTCCTATAATCACTTTTTTATATTGTCAGATGCATCAACCAGAATGTCAGATGCATCAACAAACCATCTTCCAGACTGTCAACATAAATTAGATAAAACTATTTGAAACCATAAGTGTGTCTTTATGGTTTCACTTGGTACGTATCTGAAACCAAAGTAGCCCCCTTAAGGTTTCAATGAATTTAAAATATACTTAGAGTATTTAACTTATGTTCTACCATGATATGAAACCAAAGTAGCCCCCATAAGGTTTCAATGAATTTAAATTATACTTAGAGTATTTAACTTATGTTCTACCATGATATGAAACACTTATAGTATTTGACTTATTTTCTGCCATATGAAACCATACTTACTAGTTTCATTTGATACAGGGGAAAGAATCAAAGGAACTACAGCAAATGCCATCATTTAGTATTGGTTTGACACCGTCAGATGACGATAAACGGAATAAGAATGATTCGTTATCTGGTAGTGATCAAAAAAATGAGAGGGGACGTGGCAAAAACAAGAACCAAAAAAAGAAAGAACAGACAAAACGTGGTGAGAGCGTTGCTTCTACATCTCGTGGTCGTAAAAAGAGAGCAACAATGGCAACAAAAGATTCTGATGAAGCAAGCTCGGGTGAAGAAAATGTGAAACAAGTTGTTGTGACAAAAGATCCTGATGCGGATGCAAGACTCAGGCATAAAATGAGTGTACCTAAGGTCTATGAACTTATGCATTCAGTAAATGCCAAAAAGAGGAAACAGGAAATAATTGACCAACTACACGAATGTGGCTTTGGAGGGATAATGCATATATGCAACTGGAAAAGGATCCACACCTTTTTTGTGGATTGGGTTGTCAAACGATTTGAACATGAGCATATGTGGATAAGGCTGAGTGATACAGAGGTCCTGATGTTGAAAGAGGATGATGTGCATAGAGTCTACGAACTACCAACGGCTGGAAAGAAAATAGACACTGACCTTTGCTCTGATGGAGCAATTAAAAGGCCGAGGAAGGAATTAGGATTGATTGGAGATTATTCTCCAATTGTGAAGGTTGCGGAATTGGAAAGCTCACTGAAGACAATAGAGAAACCTAGAACATGGGTGAAGGGTGCAATTTGTTACATCATTCACAACATTTTGTGCCCAACTAATAGAGGCAATGTGTCTCTCCAGTATGCAGATATTTTGGAAGATCCAGCTGGAGTATCTTCATATAACTGGTGCTCACATGTTCTGGACTATATGAAAAAAGGCTTGCAATCTCCAGATGTTTTGAATCCACTAGCAGACTTCCACTTTTTAATGGTAATGATCTACCCTCAATGCAATAACCTATTTTTAATTCCTAAATGTATTTGCATCTTTTATATCTTATATCTTTTAACTGAAACCATTAGTGTGTCTTAATGGTTTCATTGTATTTGCATCTGAAACCAAAATAGGCCTATAATGGTTCCCATTAAATATTCATATTTGAGAACTACTTGCAATAACCTATGTTTAATTGCTAATTGCTGTTATTATCCTTTATATCTTATATCTTTTAACTGAAACCATTAGTGTGTCTTAATGGTTTCATTGTATTTGCATCTGAAACCAAGATAGGCCTATAATGGTTCCCATTAAATATTCAAATTCTATTCAACATACAAATATTCTAATTAATGATCTATGCTTTGGAGTTGTTATGTGACACAATACTAACTAATTGTTGCAGATTAATTACATGGAGAAAATGGGAAAAAGAAGTCCATTTTTGACAGGAAAGTACAATCGGCCATCACTCCGTGATTGGGATGTCAAGCTGGCAAACCAAGAACTTCAAAAGATCCATGATATTATGGGACTTGAGAATGGACTGACAGCAGGGGTAACAAGCCTTGATAATGGACTACCAGCTGGGTTACCAAGTCTGAGCAGAACCACAGGAAGTCCGATTGTATTGTGCTTTGATGCAGACACTTGTCCACTGTCTAAGGTGATTGTCATTGATTCTCATGTACTGTATTTTCTTTTCAAATGCTAATCGAATATAAAATATTGGAAATCGTACCATAAATGTTTCTTAATGGTTTAACTTGTGATTGTCCTTGGCAGGCACAAATGTATCTTACTCATTGTAGGTCTTGTATAACTGTCTATACAAAAACCGCAGAAACATTGGAAAGAAGAATAACTGAAGCAAATGCCGGAACTTCAGGAAAAGATAATCCAATTGAAGTAGAAGGTGAAAATGAGAGGAATAAGAGTTCCAATATTGGTATTGTACCTGAAACTGGAAGGTACTGCATTTAATTTAACTTTTTCAGAAAATTAAATTTTGCTGGATTAGTTTATGAAAATTCACACTAATGATTTCCAGGTTGAATGATGATGATGATGATGTTGGAAAAGGAACTCAAGCGGAAGAGAGGTACTGCATTTAATTTGGTTTCAGGACCTTTCCTTAATATATGTATTCATATTCTATACAACATGAATAATATAACTGAAACCATAAGAGTGACTTATTGGTTTCATTATAGTTGATTCTGAAACCAAAATAGCCATCTTATGGTTTCCAATACATATTCTTATTTAATTCAACATTAAAAATGTTTTTTCTGAATGCTTTATGATTGGGAGTTATGTTGTGACTTTCTGAAAATTCAATAATGTAGGTTAAGTGGTAATGATGAAGAGGATGACAAAATCATTGGTCAAAATAGCAACAAAGATGACAATGATAAAGTTCAAGATGACAAGGATGAGGACGACGATGAAGAAGATCAGATCAGTCCCAAACTCATTGATGATGCAGTGCCGACAGCATGCAACATCATTGATGATTCAATGAAAGTAACACCTAATGATGATGCAGGCAGCATGCAACATGACAATTATGAAGAGACAGATGAAGAAGATGAGATCGCTCCAAAAATCATTGATGATGCAGTGATGGCAGCATGCAACATCACTGATCATTCAGTGAAGCTGACACCGAATGCAAGCCTGACATTAACTCAGGAAACTATCTTGAAGTTTCCAGAGTTTTTTGATCGGGCTGAAGCTTCTAACAAAAATGTTTCGGTGTCACAGGGGGCTGAATCAGCAACATTGGAAACTATGTTGAAGTTTCCTGAGTTTTTTGATGCAGAGTAAGATATCTTAACTTTAAAATCGTTTGTCAAATGGTTTTCATATAAGATGTTTCAAAACTAAATTATTGTTTTGATTGTTTCAGGTTGATTAAAGATGCGCCAGTACCACAAGTTTCAGTGTCACAAGACACAGAAAAAGCCACAAATGAAACAATCCTGAAGTTCCCGCAATATTTTGAAGTACCCAACCAATGCCGTGCGCTAGTGTTGGTACCAGATGTGTCACAACGGGAGAAGTCTGAAGAACGTGACTCAGACACTGTTATAAAGTAAGAATCAAACAGTGTGATAAATATAATATTATTTAAATCCTGCAAAAAATAACACTATTATGTACTATTATTTCACAGTGCAACTCCAATAAAGACAATGCTTCCAGATGAAATTATTGACATTGACAATGTCACTCCAAAAAAAAGAAAGAGACATAATGTGCTTCACTCTGATAGGACGTACCCTGAGCGTCGACGGGTGGTGAAGAAATCTAAATACCTTGCAAGCCCATATGATGACGCTGTCCATGAGTCTAGTACAACTGAGTTGCAGAAACAGTTGTCAACATATGCTTGGAGCCCAGATCTTGATCAGTAAGTTAAAAACTGTTTCTTATTTAGCTTAGTGCAAATAGTAATGTTGGTTTTTTTGGAAAAATGGTTGTTTTATTTGATTTTGAAGTTGTTTGAGAATTCTTAATCAATGAGAAACCATAAGTTAAGCTTGATGGTTTCACTGAATGTGTATCTGAAACCAAAATAGTCCTCTCATGGTTTCACTAGGTTGTGTAATATAAATGAAACCATGAGTGTGGCTGAATGGTTTCACTGTATTGATTTCTGAAAGCAAAGTAGCCACCTTATGGTTTCAGTTGTAATGTGGCATTTGTTTGATGGTTTCAACACTCAACATAATCAAATATAAATGAAACAATAATTGTGATTGACCCTTGTATTTGTTTTGTTTGGTTCTTAATCAGTTGTTTGAATAATGTTTTAAAATTAGCTGTTTGTGAATTCAAACCCAATGTGAAACCATAAGAGTGGCTTAATGGTTTCACTGGATATTTATCTGAAACCATAAAGTCTCCTTATGGTTTCACTAGGATTTAAATATTTGGCATTACTTATTGTATAGGTTCTAATGCAATACACTCAGATTAAATATTATTACCAATACTAAATGCTTAATTATTATATAGGTATGAAATTATGTACTGCTCCAACAACAAGGCTCATCTTTATTCCCTACAAAGAGATGCTTTATGGACCCTTCAAAAGGATGAATGGGTGTCATGTCTGGTCATAAACGTCTGGGTTAATTGTCTGAATTGGGATCAACAGGGTAGCATGACAAAACTGGTGACACCATTACTTACTTATGTATGTATCACAATCCATTAATATTAAAAATTAACATAATATTGTTTATTTACATATTATTGTTTATTTTACTCATTTTATATAAATAGTTTGACCAGGAAAGAATGCCTCCCGTAAGTAGGAATATTGCATGTTGGAGATTGCTTGAGAGGCTCAACCAATTCAAATACATGGATTGGAAGGCCATTGACCCTGAAAAGCTGGAATACGTAAGTCTCTTTTCAAAACCTTTCAGATACATGCTTTATGATAATGATTTTATTATTAAAATTTTAGTTAAATAATGTGATTCTAATACTATGTTTGTCATGGTGGAACAGATCATGGCACCAGCAATAGTTGGTAACCCAGGAAGCCATTATGTTTGCTTCGTTGTCAATCTCAAACACCGCAAATTCCAATTCCTGAACAGTTTGGCGGGTGTAGGAGAAAGATTGGAAACCAAGGATGGTGAACCAACCTCATACAAGAAGCTATTTGATGTCTGGGTAAATGAGGTAGAAGCATTTGTGGATGAATTGTATAAGCAAAGGAAAATGAAAATGCCTTTCTCCTTCATCACATTCACTTGGGATACACCAAAGGTTGCTACACAGATTGATTCGGACAATTGTGGTGTATTCTGCATGAAGTTTCTAGCTGAATGGGGAGGTGAAATACAATCTTTCAAAGGTTGGTCAAGACTCAAAAAGCATGCAAAGGTTGCAAAAATCATGGATCTTCGGATCGATTTGTGTTCAGAAATCTTAAGCCATCCAAGCAATTCCATGAAAGATGATGTGAAAAAGCTTGCAATTTCATACTATGAAGAGCTGCTTCAAAAGATGCCAAGTTGTTCTGTTAGGAACCATTAGTACTGTTAAATGGTTTCAAGGTGCTTTGTCTTGAAACCATTGGTATTGCAAAATGGTTTCAGCATCTTTTGATAGGGTTGTATTCGTAGTTTGTTCTCTCCTGGTCATTAGAACACTTTTATTGACAAAACACTCTGTTGCTGATTTTATGGATTGTTTTAGTGTTTTTTTCTTCTTGGGACAAGTTATGTTCAATTTAATGATTAGTTTTAATGAATTGCTCTTTGTAGATTATGAAATTTAATTCTTAATCAATCTTTACTTTAGTTGTACCTTATAATATACACACATGGAAATATAGTTTTCATTGTTTAAAAAACAAGCTTCAACAACTATCAAATTGTAAAATTTAAAATATATAGTTTTTTTAATATATGATATATTAAAATACGTATGTAATGTTCATTGAAACCATAAGAGGGATACTTTGGTTTCAAAAATAGGTGCAGTGAAACCATTCAGCAGCACTTATGGTTTCATTTAATTATTCAATAGACTTGATTATCTATACTTCAATACTAATAGATAAAGGCAAAAAATCATTTTGGTGTAGCCTCTTCTGGAATTTCAATAATACCCTTTTAACTTTCAAACAACAAGATTTTACTAAAAAACCTTGGTTATTACTACCTGAAACCATAAGAGGGGTACTTTGGTTTCAGAAATATATGGAGTGAAACCATTGAGCCACTATTATGGTTTTCATTTACATTATACCAAACAATGATGGGTTCAGGTATAAAGAGACATATATAATGATATCATAATAATTTATATAATATGAATAGTCTTGATTATTTGTATAATAACAATAATCTATGATTTTATTTGATTACATTTAATTATTCGACATGTTAGATAATATGAGTTTATTATAATGCTTTTGGCAAAGAATTTTTTTTCAATAATATTTGAATATAGATATTTTTTTAAAGAAATTATGACTGTATATTTCAATAATATATGATATATTAAAATACGTATGTAAATGTTCATTGTTTCATTGAAACCAAAAGAATGCTACTTTGGTTTCAGAAATAAATACAATGAAACCATTCAGCCACACTTATGGTTTCATTCATATTATACCAAACAAGTATGCATTCAAGTATAACAGACATAAATTATGATAATCATTCTATCTAATACAAATAAAATATATGTCTAATGATCGATATCTTATAATCATCAATACATACCACACAAAGATCATGAAAATGACGAAGTACGATTCCTACAAGTCTAATGGTTTTCTAACAAAGTCTAGTACAAACAGTTAACATGAAACAAAAACAAATGTAAATATATCAAACATTAGCCTCTTTCTCCTTTAAAGCCTCATCCTCTCTTTGTTGTCTCCTCTGCTCTACTTTCCTTTTCTGGCGTTCCCTAACAATTTCATAATCACTTTTCATTCGCCTCTTTGTTCTAATTGGATTTGGTCTGACTTTGAACTTTGGAGCAGTTGACTTTACCCCATCAGATGGTTCACCAACAGTAGTTGTATTGGAAGACTTAGATGGCGTCACAACAGGTGGTTCTGTATGAATACCTATACAATTATAAAAAAAATTCATCAATCATTGTGCAGATAAATTGAATACTCAAACCCTCAAAACAAATGACACAACAAAAGCACTTGTAACCATAAGAAGGCATCTTTGGTTTCACTAACAAAGACAATGAAACCATTCAGCCATACTTAGGGTTTCAGTTATAACACACAGACAGCCAAGGTAAAAAACATAGTTCAAAAAGAAAATATTGAAAACCTTTGGACATAAGCAACTCCTCTGCCTTTTTCCCAGCTTCAAGTACACCATTAAGGAAAACTTGAGAAGCCTCAGGGTCTGTACAAACACGTGTACAAATCTGGATTGTAACAGCACAAATCTGTTGATATCTTTGTGCTTGAGTCGTCCCTTCAGTGCCAGCATTGATGGTAGGTTTAAGCTTATCAATCGAATGACGAACATCTCTAGTCCACCGCTTCAACACATATTCTGCAGGTATCGTCTTCAAACTATGATATTGCACAGAACCACCTAAAAATTCCAATATTTTGAAAACGTGCCGACATAAAAAACCCCTGTTCTCAAACATACGACATGTGCAGCTAATATGTTTCGTCCTAATATCAATTGTCACAACCCTTTCATCAAGTCGATCATGCTGTTCAAAATTTGGGGAAAGGTTTTCAGAAATTTCTTCATCCAAAAAATTGCGGTCTGAATGTCCATCATTAGCATCATCATCATAATTAGCACCACCTACTTCCTCAGGTTCATCAAGCTGTTCAATTGTAAAAACTTTGAAAACCTTGTTAAAGGCAGAACATTGAGTTGTGACCTCTTCATAGAAGTATTTGAAGGAAAGATCATACTGTCTATGAATGAATGCAAAACATGCTGGGGTGTACTTGTTTACAACAGACCGCATCAGTTGACTATTGGGATAATTGTTTCTTGATCTAGTGTTTGTAGCCTTAAAATCCAACTCAGCATGCTTATCCCTCAATCTTTGAACCATGATATTAAAATGGCTAAAGAATTGAACTAGAGAATGGTCAGGTTGCAGAAAACCACGAAGAAACGCATTAAAGGACTCACTTAATTGGGTCGTTTTCAAACCAGCTGTGAAATGCGACTTGACCCAAACTGACGACCAGTGCATACGATTCTTGTGTGTTTGAACAAGCCAACTAAAATCAGAAGTTAGCCTTCCACCAAAGCAGTTTTTCATCATCTGATCCCAGTTGTAATCAAAATCCGATTCAGTCTCAACATTTGAAATCAAATAATTGAACTCATTGAAAAATGCAGCATTTGCACGAGACCCCAGATTTTTTTTTGCATTCTCTGACATATGCCATGAGCACAAGCCATGGAAAACACCCTCAAAAACATTAGGAATTGACTTCAACAATGCAGGCGCCTGGTCTGTATATATGGATTGTGGTTTCTTATTAGACATACACCTCAAAAAAGTCGCAAACAACCAATCAAAAGTTGCTGAAGTCTCATCATACAAAAGGGCAGCACCAAATAAAACACTTGTCCGATGATTGTCAAAGCCCATGAATGCAGCTGAAATGTAAATAAACCAAATCAGGGAAAAAATGCATATATAAAAGGACAATTAATATTGAGATCAAAAATATAATCCCCAGCTAATAACAACCTAGTGAAACCATAAGGAGACTATTTTGGTTTCAGATACATATCCAGTGAAACCATTAACCCACACTTATGGTTTCTCATTAGTTTTGAATTCACAAACAGCTAAGATTAAAACATTATTAAAACAACTGCTTAAAAACCAAGCAAAACAAATTCAAGGATCAATCATAATTATTATTTCACTTAGAATTGATTATCTTGAGTGCTGAAACCATCAAACAAATGCCACACTATAACTGAAACCATCAGGTGGCTACTTTGGTTTCAGTAATAAATACAGTGAAACCATTGAGTCAGATTTATGGTTTCAGTTATATTATAAAACCTATTGAACCCATAACAGGGATATTTGGGTTTCAGATACACATTAAGTGAAACCTATTTATGGTTTCTCATTGGTTTTGAATTCACAAACAACACAAAAACCAAATAAAACAACCATTTTGCCACACTATCAGCAAGAAATACAAAATGGAGCAACTAAAAGGACACAAAGCAGATATCAAAATTATGGTTTCACTTATATTATAAAAAACACTTAAACCATTAAAGGGCTATTTTGGTTTCAACATGTTAACAAGTGAAACCATTACTAATGATAAATGGTTTTAGCACGATATACAAAGAAACCATTATTATTGGTAAACGGTTTCAACATATTCAACTTACCTATACTATTCATGGCAACACATTATATAACATAATGGAATAAAAACAAAATTTTTTAACCTGGTAGAAGTTCAAAAAATCAAACCTAAAGGGCGATAATGGTTGTTGGTTCGGTAAGTTGTATCAAAACTTATAACATCACCAAATAAAGAATAATCAAGCTGCATAATCGCATCTGCCCAAAAAATACTAGCTATATCTTCTGCTGCATCAACTTGAATATCATAATAAAATGATGGTTTCGACAAAGCTTCATTCCTAAAAAATTCTTGAATCACAGTTGCATCACCAACCACCATCTCTTTCGAACGGATTGTCATCAAATAATTTTTTAAATCCGAAAATCGAAAAGGCAAGTTATCTGTGCCTCCAACACCCTGACCCATGACCTCATATGAAGTTCTCATTGACATCCCAGCTTTTGAATTGATTACAGCAAGCTGTCCTTGCACTTCATTCACCTCCCTAAATGATCTCAAATAACGTCCATGCTCTGGTTTATATAACTGATGACAATGGGCCACATCCCATTTATATATCTTGTAAACATTCAGAGTTTCATCCAACTTTAAAGAAATCGCAGCTCTACAACCAATCCTTTCCTCTGCTTTTTCTTTTACTTTCTCAAATTCAACCACAACAGGACTCTCTGAATTTGCCTTGTTCTTTGGATCCAACAAACTTCCTTTCTTGTAACCTTGTTTGTTACAACCATAACGTAGATAGTGATATCTATCAGATGGCTTATTTTGTGAATTCTTTTTTGATCTCAACAAAGTCCGAACTGAAAACCCACATTTAAATGCATAGTCACCATAAAATTTTTCAACTTCTTCAACAGATTTAAAAGCAAGGGACTCCCAAGTTTCTTTTTTAGTAGGAGAGTAACATTGAAATGTATCAACAAGTGTTCTTGAACTATCAGCCTGTGTGCTTGAACTATCAACAACGGACAATGGGAGTATTTCAAATGAAGTTGACATCGAATCCATTAAAGACAGCGACAATCCCTATAAACAAAGATAATGTAAAATTTAGTTAACCACTAGAACAACAACCAAAATAACATGCATACAGTAGTGTACTTAAAAATCATTTACATAGCAAATTGTTGTTCTTGAAACCATTCCTCTATAAAAGCTGGAAACCATTTAACTATCATTATGGTTGCATATAAATTTAAACATATGACAATATGCTGCTAATGAAACATTACAATTAATCCACTACTATGAAGACCTACAGTCCAAAATTAATCAACATTACAATTAATTGGAGGTTACACAATGAATCCACTTAAATTTCATCGACATCAAACATTAAGCATGTAGAATTTGGTTTTGCATTGATACGTGAAATTGAAATTGCAAGCTCCATCTTTGCTATGACATAATCAGTCTCCTAACAAGTATCTTAATCCAACTACAGCAGCATCACTTCTACATATCCATAAAAAAAAAATTACAGGAGAGACTTGCACCTCAATCCCATTTTCACATCTTGGGAGTTATTGAAGTTTTGCGGTCTGATAAGCTGCTAACCTTTTACTACTCAATCCCATTTTCACTCTTTGGATTTAGGTTTCACAAATAAACAACTTCATACAAATTCATTGTGTCTATTAACTTCAGTTAGATCACAATCAGTACTAACTAAAAATTGTTGTGTATTAGTGTTAGTTTTACCATCTTCAACAACAATTCCTATACCTCCTCAAATCAGCAAAAAAACAACAACCTAATGATTCATATACCTCCTCATGAAAATCAACAAATAACCACAAGCATCCAGAAATTAAATCAAAACGAAAAACAAACCTAATCAAAATCAAAATTGAAATCAATTTTTCTGTGTAACCCCAACCTTAAGGTGATTCCAGAAAAATGGCGGCGATGGCAATAAACGATGCAATCGGTGACGGAGATGATGATTCCGAAGACGGTGATGATGATTTCGCCGTCAGATCTCGTCGGAGTATAGCTCGGATAGCTGCGTGTGAAGTTCCGTCGATTGTGTGAGAAAACCGTTAACCGCGCGTGTGAGGATTCCGTTAATTGTTGGGAAGGCTATGATTATAACACGTGGCAGGGGAATCTGATGGCTAATATTTACTTATGCACCCTGCATAAGTAAAATGTTTAAGCATAATAACTTTGGCCCATATATCTCTAGAAAAAGAAAAGAGTTGTGTTAGTATCAAATCAAATAAAAATAAATAAAAAATTATTCAACCATTTTTTATTAAATTGTTTAATTGTTATAATGTATTTGTTCCTAGAGAATTAAGGGTTGATTTTGGAAAATTAATTTCGCTCACAATTAAAGATAAAATAATAGTGAGGAAACTTTATTTTCTAAAATCACTTTTATTCCTCTCAAATATAAATTTAAACATGATTACAAACTTTTATAAGAACAACAATGATACAAAATATCTTTTTTTAATCAACAATATATATAATAAATTAATCACTTCTATAGCTTGACACAAGATGTGCACAAACTACATCCAAGTAAAAAATCACATACAATCAATCTTAAAATTGACACAAAATAATTTATATTGAAGATTATAAAACCAGCAAAGGATATACATCATAGAATGTATATTGTTTCAAGTACATAATGACCGCCCCCATGACGATGGTGGCTATTGGCTCCAACACTCCCATACAACACGGGGCCTTTAACCAATGTCATAATCGTTGTGTCCGCAAGAGTTACTATCGTGCCCACCACCTTTGTCTAGCTTAATTTATTTCTTATATTTATATTTTCCATTCTAAGCACAAATAGTAAAAATAAAAACCAATAAGTAAAAGTTTAAATAAAGTATTTAAATGAGTTAAAGTTAAAGTTGAAGATAGACTAATCAAATAATATGAAACATTTAGTAATTTATTTATGACACGACATGTAATTACAAATAATGAACTAAATCATTTACTTATGAACCATTTACTTTTACTTATTATTAAAATAAATGGTAAAATCTAAGATTATGTGGATTAATAAAATTTAGTTAAAAATGTATATTAACAAAATAAATGATTAACTTTACTAGGTGTTCATGGTAATTATGATCTAACTGAAAACAAATAGTTGCAACTAAACTGTTGCTCATTTAGTTCGATCTCAGCCGAATATAGATTTTGGTTTAGTGCATTGTGGTTCAGTTGTATTGAACCAAATGGACAAAACGATCAAAATGTCAATATAGGTGTAGCTCGACCTAATGTAAGTTCTTCATCGTGCATGTGTATGTGCGTGCATGCACTTGCGCATGCATGCATCCTGTGATAAAATAAATATTATAACTAAACTTAGACTATTATCATTTTAATGGTAAAATCTATTTGAAAAATTAAAAGCTATTAAAGGAATTAAAATAATTGAAAGTATAATTTTTAATTTTTCTTTCACATTATGTATTTTTATATGACTTATAAGAAAAAGAGGCAGCAAAATTATAACTTGCATAGGGCATCCAAAATTTCAGGAACGGCCATGTAGTGATCTACAGTCAACAAGGCTCGATAATTTTGAGGCTATAGTGCTATTAATGATAAGGGGTGACTTAGCTCATTTTCATTGATTTGCAAATGCCGAGTCACAAAGTCTTAAAGAGGTCATGGAGAGAGTTTGGAAAGAAACTATGCTTGATGAACTAAAAGTATGGGTGTGTCAAAATAATCCATTTATCTATTATTCATTAAATCCATATCTAAAAAAATTCATCCAATATATTGTATAAGTGTTAATGGATTGGACTTAATTCATCCATTTATATAAATGGATGGATCCAATCCATCCAACTCTTTTCTGAAATCCAATGGATCACATATTTATTTTTGTAAAATCCAATGGATTAAATTTATTTAACTTTTTTATAATAGATTAAATTTATTTATTTTTCCATCAAATTTATTTATTTATTTTAAACTAGATACAATACAATGATATGTGATCCATTGATATGGATTTAGTTATCCACATATCATATTATTATTGGTAAACAACACCAAAATCACATATGATATTATACCTAAGTTTTTTCCTTTAATTATTACTCCAAAAGAGATGGATTTATAGCTTATAGTGGATAAACTAGTTGTTTAAATTTATAGTGTTTGATAAAATTTATGATTGAATTAGTTTATGGATATGAATTAATATTTAGTTTTTTGAAGTAAGATGACATGAGAAAAATTAAATTAAAAAATGATAAACTATACATTTTAAGGTATAAGCTCAATTAACTTATTAACTTAAATAAGATTATTAGGCGGTTTTTTTTCTTTTCAAAATGAACTTATAAATAATAAGCTCAAATTGCCCAATCTAAGCTTAATCTACACAAGAGAGTTAAAATTTGCTTACATTTTTTTTTGATAAAAAATTGCTTACATCTTTTTTAGTACAAATACTACATTCTGTTTAAAATGAGTGTCGTTTAACAAAAATTATAAAATATAATAATATTGACAAAACGCATGGTAACTTTACTAAATTAAGGGTCCGTTTAGCCTAATTTATTTTTGAACTTATACAAACAACTTATGTAATATGTATGTATTATAATAAATTTTTTAATATAGTTTATGATAAAATAGCTTATAAAAATTCAATTTTTACTAATTTAAATTTATAAAATAGTATAAAAACTAATTTATATTGCATAATCTATTTGTATAAAATCAAAAATAAACTAGTCCAAGCTATCTTAACTCTATTTAGTAAATTTTATGATTCCATTAAATTTTTTTTGCTTACATTATATCATCTTGAATGGGCAACGAATGATTTAATAATGAAAAAAAAACTAGAAAACGTATATTCCAAAAGAATTCGCTCCAACTCACATAGCTCCCATTCCTTCCAAACTTCATTGGATTCACTCTCAAATACTCAAATCGATTCTATCCAAATTCTGTCAAATTTGTTCCTTTCTTTTACACCATTATTATATTATGAACATGAATTCTACTACTCTCTCTATAAATCCTTCTCTTCCTTCTTCATCATCATCATGTTCTTCATACCCATCTATTACTTCTCTTAAATTTCAACCTTTTTCACCATTTGGAACAAAACCCATTACTCTATTTTGTAAAAAAGCACGATTGTGCTTTTTTCAAGGGTCAGAAACTATCAAGGGTAGAAAAAGTTTGGTTCTTGAAGCTACAAAAATGGATAAAACAGAGGTTGATACTCTTGAAGAAGATGATAACGAAGAGGGTACTTCTTCTTCTACTTTGGTTGATTCTGAAAATGAGACGAATTCGAGGCCTAGAAGAATTGCTCTTTTTGTTGAGCCTTCTCCATTTGCGTGAGTCCCTTTTTGTTTTGGATTTTTTATTCATTTTGTGTTGTGTTTTTTAATGTTTTATTGAATTGTGGTGTTTGATGTTGAAATTGAAACCTTATTGCAATTGTTTTGATTTTTTTGGCTTCTTGATTTGCTCTTCGTTTTACATTGTTTCCAAATTCCAACACTATAAGTGGTATAATGCTATGAAGCATAGACACCGGACATGATACAGGTAATAGTTTGAGAAAATGACAAAATTGAATGCAATTACATGTGTCGGTGTGTTGAACACTGGTATGTGTCGGATACCGAATATGCCATTGATCTTAAGTGTTGGTGCTACAGAAGTGTAATGTGCTTGAAAGTGTAGTTTAGAGATATGAGCTGAGACGGCGAAAGAGTATTATGAATGAGGTTCAAGATTTGATCCCTACTGGTAACAAATGACCGCTAACATTTGCCGATAAAAAGCCACTATGACTAAACCAACAAGGCAAAATTCAATTGCTGGTTTTCTGAATTTAGTGTTTGCAGCAATTGAACTGTCTCACTGGTTTGGTTTTGGTGTTTAATTGGAACAGTTTGATGAATTTACTGAGTTGGTATGTATTTTTATGTCAAAGGTTATAGTTTTTTTCTTTCTTTCTTTTTTTCATTTATTAATTTGTCAAGTTTGATATTTGGTGCATCTGAATTTATATTTGCTTAGAAGTTAGAAGTGTGTGAATAACAGAATTGATGCACAAATTAATATATAAATGTGTCAACCTCTTAACACAAGTCCATCTTTCTTGGTTCCCTAATTCATCCGTTTGTTAACTACGTAGTAGTAGTAGCATTAAGTTCCACATGTTGCCTACTTGCCAGAACGACAGGTTTGTAAAACAAAATGAAGGGTTAGTGAAGTTGATATATTTGTTTGAGGACTATTTTGTGCACGTGAACAATTCCAGGGACGAAAAACAACATATGTTGTCACCTACGGAACTGAATTGTATATTAACTTAAATATTATAACTTAACAATTTTAAATATACTATAACGTATCTGATTATTTTTGTATTCCAATCTAAATTGTTATATAAGTTCAACAAATGAAAGTAATAAATTGTGAAGATCAGCTATGATCCTAAGAGTATTACTTTGAAGTGTCTGTGCTTCCTTCACCCTAATCTGCCTTTGCATACAAGTACCGTTGTTATAAAGTAGGATTGAAATTGCAGTATGTAGGAATCGAGATATGTGCATGTGATAGAGTAAGCTGACTTTGTGTTCATCTGTTTTGGATATCCATTCTATTAGTCCAGTTTCTCTATCAGAAAAGTTGCATCTTATCTATTGTATTGGTTTGATGATCAATTAATCTAGTATGTTTTCTAATTTCTGTCTCCATTGCAATCAAAATGAGATTGAATGGAAATTCACATTACTCTTGTGTCATTTTTCAAAAGAATATGTGTCATGTTTGCTGTGCAGGAAAAAGATACGTATCTTCATTTTTAACAAAATATTTCTATTTTGCAGATATGTCTCAGGATACAAGAACCGGTTTCAGAATTTTATCAAATGCCTTCGTGAAATGGGAGATGAGGTAACTTTTCTACTTGTTTTGTAACATGGTATCCACATGTTTATTTTCCTTTAAATTTTGGTGCTTACTGTATAGTACTCCCAATAATTCAAAGAAAATCCGCAATAGATAGCTTCTCCATTGTGAATATATTGTTTCAACATTTACATTGCATACTAACTACTTTTGTTTGTTTGTTTGTTATAACTTATAGGTAATGGTTGTGACAACGCATAAAGGAGTGCCCCAAGAATTTCATGGAGCCAAAGTAATAGGATCTTGGAGGTTGCTAACACCAATCTCTTTTTCATCTCATTGCTCTACTTATTATTCTAAATTTATTGTTTTTGAATCATAAGAAACTGTGTTCTTCTGTTCATGAGATAAGCTTAATCATTGTTTCTTAATTGTATTTGTTGCATATATTTATAATCAACTGTCATCCCCTTACCACATCTTCTGCTAGCATATGATGTGCATTTACTTTTGAGATTTCACTTATATGTGTTTATGATTATGACTTTCCTATTATCATCCCTTTATGATTTTTGATGTTCATATTTCAATTTTTTTATATCAAAGAGGTCCTAACACTGTGTCCATATTTCAATCTGAATGTGCGTAGTTGGATATGCTCTTTAATAGTATGATTACTACCATAAAGACCAATAATGATATCCATGTGTTTGAATTACGTAGCGGAGGCTCAATTATATAGAGTTGATATAATAATAATAAGATTCCCTATTATCTTAATGGATTTAATCCATATACAACGTCGGTGGTTTTTACACTGTTATCAATCATAATCGCCAGATGATTTAGATCATTAAAAATGTTTGATTTCAATCATAACACAGACGTGATTGACTGTGATTAATTGATAGTTTAAAACTTTTTACTCAACAGTGTATTAAAATTAAACTCTTCATTACCATAATCACTAGATTTGGTTTGTCTATTCACATATTTTTGAAAAACTATCAGTACCATATGATACACTAATACTTTTCATTTTCCAAACACAAATCGTCAATTCAGCTTTCCCCTCCCATGGTATCAGAACGTACCCCTCTCATTGGCACTTAGTCCAAGAATAATTTCAGAGGTAGCTCGATTCAAGCCTGACATAATACATGCATCATCACCAGGCATAATGGTTGGTCTGCAATTCTTCTTTCTCATTATTTATGAAATGTTTCTGTTAATAATGATAATGTAGGTGTGAAGATTTATTTGTCACATTGTATGTCTGATACTGCCTTATTTTCAGGTTTTTGGTGCTCTTATCATCGCAAAACTTTTGTGTGTTCCAATTGTCATGTCCTATCATACCCATATACCAGTGTAAGTTTCAGTCAGATTTCAAATTTTCAGAATATATTTACCATTTTAGATTACGTGGCTCTTCTGTTTACGGTTTTCAGGTTTTTGCTTATGTTTAATCTTATTGTCTCCAGGTACATTCCAAGATATACCTTTAGTTGGCTGGTGACACCCATGTGGTTGGTCATAAGTATGAATGATTTGTTATTTACTTTTTCGGATTTGGACTCAGAATTTTTGCGAGCATAACATGAATTTTGATGTTTTATGTAGAATTTCTTCACAGAGCAGCTGACCTGACTCTGGTGCCATCTGTTGCCATTGGGAGGGATCTTCAAGCGGCTAGAGTAACAGCAGGTGAACTTAAAATCACATGTTCTGCCGTTGTCAATGCAGAAAAATTTAGAGATTGATTTGGTTCTCTTGTTGATATACAGCTAACAAGATTCGTCTTTGGAACAAAGGTGTTGATTCCGAAAGTTTCCATCCTCGATACCGTTCGCATGAAATGCGATTAAGACTAAGGTTTGAACCTTTTGTCATTTTTTTCGTTATTTACAGGCTTTGGTAATGATTGATTTTCATTTTATTCTTACAGCAATGGTGAACCTGAGAAGCCTTTGATAGTTCATGTTGGACGGCTTGGAGTTGAGAAGAGTTTAGATTTTCTCAAAGGGTAGAACAGACTTTATCTTGCAATTTGCTTATCTTTCTCTGATATTTCTTACCATGCAAAATAATATATCTTTCATATGTATTTGAATATCTTTTCTACCCTGCCTTTGACATCTGAACCACGTGGTTTTGCAGACTCATGGATAAGCTTCCTGAAGCTCGAATTGCTTTCATCGGAGACGGACCGTACAGGTGACTTATTTTGACATATCTCTAATTATCCATTCCATTTGTATCCTAATTAACACTTTTTTAGGAATTGACACTTTTTTATTCTTACCTCCACTTCAAATCATATAATGGTTTACTGTCCTCAAGAAAAAGATTTTCTTGTTTCATATCAGCATAAGCTCTTGCCAGCGTGCTTGAGTGAACTCGCGGAAACAGTTTATGATATGTTCATAAGTTATTTTAAGCTAACTTTAATAACCTCTCCAGGATAAGTTTTGAAGACAACCCTATAGCTTACATGAAAACAGTTTGACTGGATTTTTTCTTTGATGTTAAATTAGCTTATACATAAAAAGTTTTATGATAACTGATCATCCTATAAGTGCTTAATTATGTTGTTTACCCAAACAGACCTTTATTCTCCTTCTCTTGAGGATCTGTATATGGATATTTCTGCTCCCATCTCAATTTTTTTAACTTATATATCATTTTCATCCCTCTCTAGATAAAGCAATCTTAAATATAAACACTTCGGTTACTTTTAGTAGTACGAGTTCTTAACTACCGAAAAACAAAATACTACCAGGGAGGAGCTGGAGAAAATGTTTGAAGGTATGCCTGTGGTATTCACAGGAATGTTAGTAGGGGAAGAACTCTCTCAAGCATATGCTAGTGGAGATATATTTGTCATGCCTTCAGAGTCAGAGACACTTGGATTCGTTGTTTTGGAGGCTATGTCTTCAGGGTTACCTGTGGTGGCAGCACGTGCAGGAGGCATTCCAGATATAATCCCTGCGGATCAAGAAGGTAAAACCGGCTACCTTTATAATCCAGGCGATCTTGACGACTGTTTGAGTAAATTGAAACCCCTTTTGTTCAACAAAGAGTTGAGAGAAATCATGGGAAAGGCTGCGCGTAATGAGATGGAGAAATTTGATTGGAAGGCAGCCACACGAAAGGTTCGGAATGAACAATACAATGCTGCTATTTGGTTCTGGCGCAAGAAAAGGGCGATACTACTTAGACCTTTACAATGGATCGCTAAACGTGTTTTCCCATCACCACAAGTTAACTATAGATGATGTTAAGAAACCTTCTAAGATTAGGATTGTTCCTTGCTAGGTTTGACTTCACAAAAGAATTGTAACCTTTCGGATGAATGTGTGGTCGATTGAGTGCATTCATTTTTCTGAATATAATGTAATTTACGATATGGCGAGGTGTTGCACGCACCTAATCTCCTGTTAATGTAAAGTTGATAAATATGAAAGCATAAATCCTTCATGTCCCTATTCTATCTAGTTTGCATTTCATTTACCTATGTTGATTCAAAATCTCTGTCGGATGTGGCATGAAATTCATACAAATTAAAGCTCGTTGCAAAACCAAAAAATATTCAATAACAGACTTAACCTTTCATTTCAATTTTAAGACATCCATTAGTTTAAACATTTAAGCACCTATCATAGAATTGCAGGTTAGATTACACCAGGTAAGATCCTCTCTAATCGAATTCCATTTAATGACAAGATTATTCTGCTGCGAACTAGTAATTGGAAAGGATTGCCTCCTGTGAATTTTTTTCTCATGCAACAAAACAAGATCCACCCTTAACTGGAAATTGACTTGACTCTAATGTCACTGGAGACGATCCTTTCCCAGAGGCGCCCAGTAGCATGTAGAAGGCTTTCAATATCGCTCATATATAATATAATTACTATACTTACCTATTTCGAGGTTGTAGACTAGCATCTTGATATTCTAAGGCATTAAAATCTATAGAAAGCACCGAATCAAAAAACTTAAATTGCATATTGAAAAAAAGATTGTACTAGGCAGCATTACAATGCAACAAATAAATAAAGAGCAAAGGAACCTCCAAATTCCAATGCACATTGATTATTACATTATAATATCACTCTAAACTTAGATATTATTATGGATACAACATGAAATGATACCTAAATACTACTGCTTAGATGCTGAGATTTGTTGCTCCACATAATCAACAAACTCATCTAAATATTTTTGGTGCAACTCCATATCTCCAACTATCTTACTCATCTCTTCTGCATTACTTCTATAACTCATTCCTTCCTCCTTTACCATCACTGATCTCAATGCTTTCGTCACCGAATCGCTACTAAATTTCCCATCATGCTCATCATTTCTCTGTACTTTTACCCCTACCATTTTTTCTTCCATATGTTTAGCAATTAAACCTTGCTCATTTTCAAATGGTAACATAATAAGTGGACATCCAACTTGAAGACTCTCTATCACTGAACTCCAACCACAGTGTGTTAAAAATCCTCCAATTGACTCATGTGCTAAGATTCTCAACTGTGGTGCCCAATTACTCCAAATCAATCCATTCTTATTTAACTGATTCTCAACAAGCCAATCATGTTTAACTTGGTTTTTCACAATCCAAAGAAAAGGAAAACTTGATAATTCTAATCCTTTAGCTATCTCAGAAAATTCTTCATCACTTAATGTTACTTCACTGCCAAATGCAACATAAATCACTGACTTTTTTTGCTGTTTATCCAACCACTTAAGGATCGTATACCAATTTTCGTCCATTTTTTCTTCACTGAATTGTAGTGAAGGTGGCAATAATCCAACTGGAATCACTTTTTTCTTGCTCAAATTTTCAAGTGATTCTAGAGACTTACCTTCAATCTCCTTGCAACTTCTTATAAGTTATAGCAATAAAATCACCACCAAAAACCGCTTCTTTGACCCTGAGCATATCGGAAACACCGGATTCAACTATGAGTTCCACTGTAAAAGACGTACCAAATGCACTATATATTGAGAAAAATACACTTACGATGCCATGCTTTGATAATATTGGTGGTAACCAATAAGATCCAAAGTCATATATGAAGCAATCAGGTTTAGATTTTTCCAAATATTCAATCAAAGGTTGTTGAAGACCATCAAATGCTTTCTTGAGATATGGAACAGTTTGTGTTGGAATGTCCATAGTGGCTTCTGCATTCTCAGGGAGATTTTCTATATGAGGAAGTGGGAGTTCTATGAATTGTACCAAAGGTTGTAAATTTAGAGGTAGTTTAGAGAGGCGTTTGATGTTTCTAGGTGTTGAAATCAAGGAAATTTTGTGACCCTTTTGAGCTATGAGTTTGGCAAGCTCAAAGAATGGACTTATGTGACCAAAAGCAAGCCATGGAAAAACAGCAATGTGAAAATTCTTAGGATAAACTTCCATGGATGTATTGTATACTATACTCTTGGTGTTTAAGGTATGGCAATAATAGAGGTAATAAACTTGTTAGATATTTTTTCTTTCCACATGTGGTGTGATGGTAATATAGTGTCAGTGAGCAGCAGGTTATGGTACTCTTTCCAAATGTGGTGTGAAATGAGCAGCAGATTATGGTACATAGTAGGGACGGAGGCAAAGGATGCAGGATTTATGTTTCAGGGGGACCAAGTTTAAATGCATAAATTTTTTTGGTTTACAATGAGATGGGGATCGAACCCAGGACCTATAACATGCTACCCAAACCCCTCACCACTAAACCAAACATAATGGCTTAGTTTAAATGCATCAATTGACTTTCCAACTATGAGTTCCACTGTAAAAGACGTACCAAATGCACTATATATTGAGAAAAATACACTTACGATGCCATGCTTTGATAATATTGGTGGTAACCAATAAGATCCAAAGTCATATATGAAGCAATCAGGTTTAGATTTTTCCAAATATTCAATCAAAGGTTGTTGAAGACCATCAAATGCTTTCTTGAGATATGGAACAGTTTGTGTTGGAATGTCCATAGTGGCTTCTGCATTCTCAGGGAGATTTTCTATATGAGGAAGTGGGAGTTCTATGAATTGTACCAAAGGTTGTAAATTTAGAGGTAGTTTAGAGAGGCGTTTGATGTTTCTAGGTGTTGAAATCAAGGAAATTTTGTGACCCTTTTGAGCTATGAGTTTGGCAAGCTCAAAGAATGGACTTATGTGACCAAAAGCAAGCCATGGAAAAACAGCAATGTGAAAATTCTTAGGATAAACTTCCATGGATGTATTGTATACTATACTCTTGGTGTTTAAGGTATGGCAATAATAGAGGTAATAAACTTGTTAGATATTTTTTCTTTCCACATGTGGTGTGATGGTAATATAGTGTCAGTGAGCAGCAGGTTATGGTACTCTTTCCACATGTGGTGTGAAATGAGCAGCAGATTATGGTACATAGTAGGGACGGAGGCAAAGGATGCAGGATTTATGTTTCAGGGGGACCAAGTTTAAATGCATAATTTTTTTTGGTTTACAATGAGATGAGGATCGAACCCAAGACCTATAACATGCTACCCAAACCTCTCACCACTAAACCGTGGCTTCGTTTAAATGCATAATATTTAGTAAAGAAAAAATTAAATTTTGAACTTATAATATATACAAGAAATTATAACATAAATATAAAATTTAATAATATGAATCTGCGTTTTATGAGTCACTGTTTTAATTCAAATGTTTTGGTCACTCTATTTTTACATTTATTGTAACGTTATTTTTTTTATTTTTTTTTGACAGATTGTAATTTTGGTTTTAACCAATGTGTTTTGCCAAAAAAAAATTGCAATTTTTTTGGGTCAAAAAGGTGAATTTTTTTTTTTGTCAAGTAATCTAGTTAATAGAATTTCATTTTTAAAGGTGAATAAGTGGGAGTACCAGGGTTTAAACCCCGGTCCCTGCAATAATTTGCAATGTCCTTGCCAATTGAGCTATGCTCATGGGGACTCGAAAAGGTAAATTCTAATCTCAAAAGAAATATTTTGTTATTTTTTAACTGTTGAATATTTGAAGATTGACTTAATTTTGCAAAAACAAGATTTTAGTCAGATGTGGTAATAATAGTGTGATATTTCTTGAACCATATTTTGCGCCATGTGTACGGGCCTTTTCTCTTGAATCCTATTTTTGGTATCTTCAAATATTTTTTTGAGCGCCAAGACGTTGGATTCTCTCTCTGTTTGTTGGAGATTCTATGAAGGTTATTTATTTCCTTAAGATGTGATATATTTAAGAAAAAATTATATTTGGTTCAAGAATGCTTTTGTGCTGAAGCTTACACATTTTTCCAGCTGTGTTTGTTGGTTCGACTTCTACCAGAAAGACTTTTGCGATTGCATTTGCTTTTTTAGATCACAAGATCAAACTCAAGCACAAGCTATGGCTTCCACTTGCTCCTAGGTTGAAGAGAATCTTTCTTCTTTACCAAGGACCTTTCCTTCACACCTCTTTAAGCTTTGGCTACACACATTTGTAATTGTCACACAAAACAAGTCTCAATTGAAGACCAAAACCATGTCGAGTTTTGCATCATGACTATCTTTAACCCGAAAGCTAATCCCTATTAGCCACCACGGGTGTTATCTTCGATCAATCACTTGTATCAGATCAAAACGTTTGATAATATCGAGAGGTTGGAAGTTGAAGAAGATGATGAAGCAATGTGCATTTGCTTACAAGTGTCAATATGTCTTGATTTCTCTCACTAAAGAATTTCTATCGGCACAAAAAATCTTATCTAAAAATTTTACTTAAAGCTATTTATAGGAGAAATAAATAACTTTGAAAACACTGCAAAAATAACGTTTAACTGTCACTATGCACCGGTGCATGAGAGAGGCATGCACCGGTTCTGTTCATTAAAAAAGTTGAAAACAAGAAAATAAATGAACCCCTTTGAATCGATGTAGAACAGTTTTGAACTGATGCAAGACCAAGACAAGTCTTGCATCGATGCAGGCACACTTTGAATCGTCTCATCAAGCTTGGAATGATCATGTATCGGTGCAGAGTTTTATGTACTAGAACAAGAACGCTTCTGTTTTGACAAGAGGCTGGTTGGTTTGAACCGGTTAAACCATGTTTTGCACCGGTGCAAGAATTTTGGGAATCTTGAATCGATGCATCCCCTGTATGCACAGATTCAAAGAACCTTATTTTGAAGATGTGCAAGCTCAAATGCATATTTTGCAATAATAACTTTCTAAAAAACATAGTATAGTTTGTCTTGATCACAACACATCACTTTTACCTTATTTTTAATATCAATCAGAACCAAAGAGAATATGTACACTTATAAATTCAACAGGTCTTTTTCATATATGAATCATATATGAGATAGTAGAACATCCCGAAATTAATAGATACAGATAATGTAATCCAAAAGTATAAGATCTCACTTTTATAAGGAAGAGTGAAATTGGCTTATGTTGAAAATTGTTCGTGCCAATTGAAGGTTGTATATATCTCCCTTTCTTTCTTAAGCTTAATTAGATGTTAGACACTTGTCTTAAATATTTGCATCATCTATTGAGGTTGATCTACATTTTGTATGGTTTTATTGGTTAGATTTTATGTCTCCATTTTTTATTTCTCTTGTAAGTTTTTTTTTTTTCTTTTTTTTTCATATATTATATTATTATGATAGTATGGTAAATGATGAGAGTCTGTGAACGTGTCAACTTATATGATATGCTTAAAGATTATTTAATGTCCGTTATTCCTTTAACTTATTTAAAAAAAAAAATGTGCAAAGTTTAGTTTCTAATAAATATATCCATTTCTTTTCAAGGCTAGGACACAACTAGTACATAGAAATATTGGATTTTGATCCTCTCCCTATCATCACATTTCTTCATCATTCTATCTCTTTTTTAAAATTCTTCTCTTATTTTCAATTTTTGTCAATATTCACTCTCTTCCAACCTTTGTTTTTTTTTTATGGAAAGGAGGGAAAGAAACAAAGGATCCAATTTATTTATTTAGGGAAAAAAATATGGATATTAGAAAAGTTTGACCCACATGAGTTCAACTCTAGCACTCCACTCAAATTTATAAAATAAACAAACAATTGTATATTTATTCTTTTATTTAATATAAATAGTACCATAACTTTAATGAATTAAAATACTTATATTAATTTAAGATACCAACTCAATTAAAAAGTGGAATCAAGGGAACCAAGTACTTTCATGTGACTTTAAAGAAATGATATGTGACTCAACAATTAAGGACCAAGCATATGGTGACATGGCCTTAGTGTCCAAATTAACTGCTTCCACTTGCCTTAAAAAGAAGAGGAATGAATGATTCTTTACTTTGATCTTTCATTATTCCACCATTAAAGTTCTTCTTCTTCACTATTAATATTATCCACATCAGATCCACATAACAAAATGTCTATACTATCATAACATAAATAGAATCAAAAGTAAATGGTGGACTTAATTAGGACAACACTAATAAAAAATGAGTTCTTAAACAATTGTGGTATTTCATCTTGAATCTTTTTGTCCACATGCGGTTGTAGAACTAATGATTTAAAGAGGTCCATGTTAACTTTTTGACCGATCCATAGGAAGGGCGATCAACTCTCAGACCGGCAGATGTTATGATGTATGGATGGGTAGGTG
This sequence comes from Trifolium fragiferum, assembly GCA_954870985.1. Classification (NCBI taxonomy): domain Eukaryota; kingdom Viridiplantae; phylum Streptophyta; class Magnoliopsida; order Fabales; family Fabaceae; genus Trifolium; species Trifolium fragiferum. The sequence goes on along the minus strand of OX940793.1, from coordinate 16,589,785 downwards.
GGAAGCATGCATGTGTTGATTTGACTGGAGTTTCGCCACTTGTCGGTTTAAGGGCCGAGACTTTTACTGTGGGACAAGCAGCCCTCAAAGCTGCTTCAAGTAAAGTAGTAAAACATGAGAAAGCATGTTCTGACAATCAACATGCTTTAATACCATTTGCTTTTGACACTTTTGACTTTCTAGCACCAGAGGCTGTGAGTCTTTTGCAACGAGTTCAAAAGGTTATGAATAGCAATGTTGTGTCCCCTAGAGCTAAAAATGTTATTTTTATTCGAATTGGTTTTGCCATTCAAAAAGGTTTGGCGGCGCAGCTTATTGCCCGTTTATCTTTAATTCAAATGTAATTACTTATTTATTAATATATATTATAATCCACTAGATTAGAAAAAAAAATGATTTAAAGACATTATGCTTCAAATGAAATGCTTTATGATAAATATCATCTCTTATTAGTACATGTGAACCAAAAACTATGCAAAACTTTTGAGAACGCAAAAAACCATTTTATAGCATTGGAACACATTAAATTCTCTATCACTATGGAGGACAGTTTCCATTCTACAACAATTACATTGACACATTAAATTTTCTACCACCATGGAGGACAAGGGCTGACATGGATCAGGTGAATGAAGTCTTATAGAAGTGTTTTTTTCCGGCTTTCTCGCATCTGTTGAATTTTAAAAAAAAACTCTTTACATAATAATCAATGAGTGTTGAAAGGGGCGAAAATTCTAGAAAAACACATTTTACTAACTAAAGTGCGAACTCAAAATGATATAAAATATAGAAAAACACAGTCCAGTACTTAATATACGAACTGAGTTCGCCCTTTAACTAGCAAATCATAAAAAATTTAAGGGTGCGTTTGATTCACAAACCAGTAAGTATTAAACATGACAGAACAAGATAGTATAGGATAAAACTATACTGAAGAGAAAGATAGAGATAATATATTTTTATATTTGAAAATTAAAAATGAGTATTTCGTTTTTTTACGGTTGTATCATGGACAAAAAGTTGTCATATGGTTCAATGAGGGAAAAAAATTCTTAACTATCGTTAGTTAGTTCAGTGGTGATTGACGTTGAACTTGATAGGGAGACCACATATCGATCCCCCGCAACTGCGATCGAAAGATGGCTAGAACCACTTGATGTCAGAATTGACCCCTGAACCAGATTAAGCCGATGGTAAAAGCAAAAAAAAAAAAAAAAAAATTATTCACTTAATTTGGTAAAACAAACACACCCTAATGTTTTTGTCTCTGTCACCCTTTCTTCACCTCCCATAATTTTTTTTTTTATAAGAATCGTTAGTTAATTAAGTTCGCACTATAGGTAACGAACTTTGTTTTCTAAATATTATGCTCCCTTCAACACTCACTAATTATTATGCGAAGAGAGTATTTTTGAAAATTCAAGTAAATCACAGAAAATAAGCACTCGTTCAATAGAGTTGGGTCTCCAAAATTTTGGAGTCCAAATATCCAAATTTTTAGAGGTAAATATTAAATATTTGATAATGTGATAATCAATACATCTTACAAGCGAGAATCACTCTTATGTTACTGTTCATTGCCAAATTTGGGTGTTTTGATTGTGTGTCACTGTTTCCATGAAATATCCCGTTTCCTTTAATTTCCCTTTTCTCTCGTTTTGTCCTGTTGGTGTTAATGTTTGTGAGCTTTTGGTTTGTGTAGTTGCAGGCTTTCCATTTCTTTCCCTTTTCGTTTTGTTCATTCCCTTTCCATTTGTGTAGTTGCAGGCTTTCCCTTTCTCTCCCGTCCACTCAGTCAAGTTTCCTTTTGGTTTTTCTTTGTCTTGTTTCCAATTTATTTCCACTATAAATGCTTGCTTCTGGTTCATTCCTCTTCCCATCCATTGTTTGTGCTCTCATTCTTGCTCTATTCTGATTTTTTTTTATCCCAGCCAGGTTAGGAAACCCTGTTCAAATGGTGCTGATTGATGCCAAGGTTTGTATTGTTTTTACAGATTTTATCTTTAGTTTATTCTTTCTTGCTTTTCATTAGATTTTGTATGTTTTGATTGTTTGGTCCTTCAATTAAAGGGTTCAATTTTGATTCTTTTTTTTCTTTTGCAGGGTTTGATTTTGTCAGTTTGTTTGTTTGTTTGATTATGTCATTTCAAGGTTTGAACTTGTTTCTTGTTTTATTTGTTATTCTATTTTGTACTATTGAGGTTTTGCTTCATTTCTTTATTATTCTTGATGTGCAGAAAGGTATTCTTTGTAATATTGTTATTGTTCATTTTCTTTTTAAATATCTCTAACCCTTTTTGCATTGAGTGTTTATTTTCCATAAATTGTGTTTCTGCAAAGTTCCTGACCACTACATTTTTTTCTTTAATTCCAGGCCTTGCTTTTCTTTGATTCAATGTTCAACATGGTATATTTATTTTGTTTTTTTTTTATCTGATTTTAAAGTTGTTATCTGACCAATTTGAAGTGAAGGATCCAAATGAAGAAAAAGCTCTTGCTATCTTTTTCAATTGTATTTTGCTTGGTTCAACTCTTGGAGCAATTGCTGGTGTTATTGGTGTTGTTTGGGTTATTACACAAAGAGTTTGGCATTGGGGATTTTTCATAATAATTATAACTTTTTAATTTGTTTTGTTGTCATTTCATTTAATCAATTTCTTGCATACTTCTAATAGTGTGGTTTTTAATTTGTTTTTTGTGACTTCCCTTTCCGTGTTTGTCGTTTTGTTTGGTTTTACTTTTGTTTTAAATGCTTGTGGTGCTTGCAGGGAATTGCATTGCAGGTAGTTTGTATCATTGCAAATATCAATTAAGTTGCAGTAACCAAAGTTGTATGATTGACTATTATGTATTGCTTTGTTTTAAAACATGAGATAGACACTTACCTGACACTTGTTATTGCAGTTTCTTGTCTTGGATCAAGCAGACCAACTCCTGGATGATTTTAATGAGGAATTGAAATCTATAGTTATTTTGTATTATACCTTAAAATCTCCAATGAAAATGCATGAAGCAGAAGATGCATTTCATTGAACTTGCATAGGTTTTTGGCTATCATGTAGCACATTTAACTGATGTTTTTTGTGTACTAGCAGACTAACTTTCGTTCAGTCTGTAGAAGTTGCTCTGCAAGTTCTCCTTCTTTTACATTTTTTTCCTTTTCAATTAAAGTACTCTCACGTTTCCATGTTTTATGGCTTTTAATTGTTGCATAAAGGCAGAGAGATCTCTTTCTCACTCACTGTGGCTTTATTGTCTTCTAAAAAAATACCCTCCATGATCCATTGTCTCAATCTTCTTCCACTTATCACCTTACCACTACACAATTGAAGGGTTCAATTTTGATCCTTTATTTCTTTTGTAGGGTTCGATTTTAATCCACATTGAAAAGGTTACAATTGATTGAAGAGAATTTCACTACTTCGTGATTTCATGTTGTTTTAGATACATGGAAGGCCAAGAATTGGAGGTCATAGACTTATTCCAATGAGAACTCAACCTCAAAAGCTGATAAGAAACTGTGAAGTTACTGCAATTCTTGTTCTATATGGTTTACTAAGGTTAACTATGGACAATGGAAACTTGGCTTTTTGACCCTAAGAACTTATCCTATCAATAAATTGTAGAGTTGCTAATGAAGTTGTTGATAAATATGGTCTGCGTAGTACTATTGATCATATTTGTTTGACTGATTTTTTCATTGTGTAATAAGAACACATGTCCTCTAAGTGTGGATTGAAGAGCTTGTCGTCTTTATTTATTGTTCTACAAGTGACTCTTTTTCCTTTTTTCTATTCAACTTTGTCTCTTGGAATGGTTCAAATTCTAAAGCAAAGAGAGGCTCAGACAACTTCTATATATGGTCCTGTGATGGTGTCCGAATTCGATTTGACAAAAATTATGTATTCTATTACTTCTATTTCCTAATGTATTTGGATTATCATTAATTAATGAAGTTGACAATATTCTAAAGAAAAACATTTCTTTGTCACCTACTGATTATTTTACAAATAATGGCAAATGAGGTTAACACTTTGTTTGGTCCAAAGTGAGAGGATGGATAGATCAAAGGAAAGAAAGTTTATGGGAGAATGGATTTCCACCGTTTGTGAACTATAGATTATTTTGGTGTCTATAGACTATAGTTATATCATGGATGTGTTTTTTTTATTTTTAATATATATACCATGGATGTGTTTCTGCTTCTTTAGATCGGCTAAAAACTTTTTAACTCTCTTAATTTATGTTTCAGTGACATTTAAACTATCTACAAGGAATATTAGTGATAATTTTAGATTGCTCCATACAATCTTTTTTAGTATGAGAAGAAAAACATATTCATGCACAATATTTTTTTTTTCTTTCATTTCGATTATTTCTACCACTTATTTTCAGTTACATATATATAGTACCCCCATCTATGTAGCTACTGATATAGTATAATTCATCCTTAAACTATTAAAAGTTATACATTATAAGACTCCATTGAGATTTCTATGCAAATTTACTGTGGAGAGGAATGTTGTTATTTTCCTACTTTGTATTTAGCTCCTACTTTTATTTATTCTTCTTTATTGTTTGGGCTAATCTTTTCTTTTGATTCTTGAGTTTACATTTGGCTTGTGTGGTCTTATAAAAATTTAATTTCATGTTTAATTCGCACGGGTCACACCCTAGTTTATAATATTATTTAAGTGAAGTCTTGGCATCAAATTCCCACTAACATTACAACATATGAGTCAAAAAGTGAATCTTAATTAGATGAAATATTGTTCTTTATATATTTATAAATGACTCTTACCATAGGTCATTGTAATTATTCCTTATAAAAATAAATTTTTTTATGTTATTAATATTATTTAAAATTAAAATAAATAATAATGTTTTTAAAAAAATAACCATTTTTATTAAGGGTCTAAATTGTTTAGGACTATTCTGTAGAGGAAGGCTTCCATGCTACAACAATTGACACACTTAAAAATAAAAAATGAAATGTTAACGAGTATTCTTAGAATACTCTTTAAAAGTTTAAAATAATAAGTTTTTTATAAAAATATATGCATTTAATATATTAAAAGATTAACTATTTAATTTTTTTAAAAAAAAAAACTTTTTTAATATAAAATCATTAAATAATATTCTAAAAGCACTCGTTAAATGCCAACACTAATCATGTAGAGAAAGAATCTGATGGAATCATAGAATGAGGGGTTAAAATATAGCATGTGGGCCCACTTTAGGTTCTTGTTGGAGAAAAAACAGTTGTAAATATTCTTATAGCTGAGTTGGCATAATATGTGTCACAAAAATTAATTTAATTTAAGAATAATATTTGACTAATAGCACTCAAGTATCAAGATGCTCTATATCATGACCCGAATTAAAATTTTCTCTATTTTCATTTATTATTCTTTTATTATTATTACTAATTTTTTAAATATTTTAGAGATGTATAAAATAAGACATTCAGATTTATTTAATGTCACATTTTATCTTTGTATTTTCAAAACTATATAGTATTAAAAAAAATGAAAAGAATCGAAAATGAAACCAATTCCTACTCATCATGACCCATATCACAATCAAATACCTTTTTCAAAACACTGCTCATATATAGATTGATAAAAATAGGTTCTTGTCAACTTTTGAAAGGAATATTTATATATTAAACTGCTTATTATGTACCTTTAAGGCTCATGATAGCATTTGTCATAAAATTAAGCACCCAAAATATATTTATTTTTTGATATAAATCGCACCATTTGTTCTAATACATCAACACATGATTGATGCTTTTACATAATTCCTTGAGAGAATTTGAAACTACATATTTATTTGAAACATCTCATAAAAACTTTAAGAGATAACTACATAAAACTTCAGTCTATGTAGGAACATGCTCACTCAAATCTGCTAAGTACAATCAAATTTCCAAAACATGTAATAATAATCAGAAAATCATATCACACATGTCCAAACCTCACTTCTGTTTAACAAACTAGAGCTAGAATTTTAATATCAGAAACAACATGAACTAATCTCTTCATAGATTCTAATTACTAAGGACTAACTTAAGTCCTCCTCAACATGCATAAACAATCTATGAAGCAACTCATCATCACTGAAAAAGGTTTAGAATTTTAGTACCTTAAAATCTCTAAACCTTACATCATGTGCATAATTCATTGATGCTGCATAGATTGCATTTGGAAAATAGTATCAAAAGGTGAAAACTGGAATCCACGGTGAGTGCCTCGGAGTATATTATGTACCGGTGATTTCGATTCTTGTGAAGAAATCCCGCACAATGGTGCCACAAACATGTTGTTTCCTTTAGTTGAATTGAAAACAAATGGCATACCCTCCTCATCTGGTAATTTCCAGTCATATTCCTGCTTAACCATGCCGGACAAATTATTATTTTGCGGTTGATTCGTGGCATTCACCAAATGGTCTGGAGAAGAAGGGTTGTTACTGTCTGATGAAGGAGATTTAGTTTCTTGGAGATTAACCACTGTGATGTCATGGATACTAGATCTCCTCTTATCCTTCCCTCCTGAAACTTGCCGTATGAAATACTTTTGAGCATGACTTGCGACTTGAGTTGGTGTCCTAGTGGTCACGAAATTCCTAGAGATATTTCTCCAGTCTCCCTTACCATACTTCTTCAGACCCAACAGAAATTGCCTGTGGTTGATTAACATGCAAAGGTTCTATTAATAAAATAGCCAAAGGAGCAAAAACATTGTTTTGAGTCAGATATCAAATGCACGGAAACAATAAAAAAAAAAACATTATAAAGGCATAACCATATCATAATCTATGTAGCATTGACACTTCAGAGTGTTTATACTAAAGGTGTGTGTGTCTGGTGTCTAACAATGACACACTGACACATGTAGTTACTTTCAATCACTTCTATTTTTTTCAAATTAATAGCAGTGCTTACGTATAAGTGCAATGTCTAGTGTTTGTGCTTCATAGATAATAATTAAACACAACCTGATTTATAATCGGTCAAACAAACAAAACAAATTAACTTTCGAAAGGTGAAAAGCGAAAACCTATTAGGAAACATCTTAACTACAATGTTTATTTGACATCCAAGCTTGCCAATGATTCTCACTTACTCAAGTATTCGCATCGATAAACTAAGTGAATCAACGATATAGACCACGAAATCGCAACTGATAGGTAACTAGATCCCTGTAATAAATTTAAAATCTTCAAGCATACTAGTGCTTTCAATACAATTTCGAAAACTAAATTAACCGAACCAAAAGAACTAATATAGGAATAATTTCGAAATTTTGTTAATTTTATGGAAAATTTCCTAACCACTAAAATTTCAAGGACTAAAATGGAGGTTCACATGATATATTTGAACATTGATCTAAATTGCTGCACAACATATACATACTAAACAAATTAATATAAAGGCTATGATATGCAATTACCTATGCTCCTCTTCAGTCCATGGCACACCTTTCTTCCTTTCCTGCTCAGACGGTCGAGTTGAACCGCCCCTTTTCTCACCAACACTACAAAATTGCTTGAACTCATCAAAGCCTTGATTATTATCCCAATCCAATGTGAAAGAACTAGTTGTATAACCAGGAACCGGTATCAAACCGGCTTCAATAACACACACATCTTCTTCAAGCTCCCTATACTGTTTAATCACATCACCAACAGTTTTTCCAGGAATCATCTCTGCTACCCTTATCCATCTATCAGGAGTATCCTTATCATAATAAGCTAAAGCATTCTCAAATAGCTTATTCTCTTCTTGAGTCCAATTAGAACCCTTGTTTTCTTCAAACAACCAATTGGAATTTTGGATATAGGAAGCTGGAGATAGAACTTCAATTCCTCTATTCATAGATAACATCATATAATAATCTAACTCTTCTAAGAGAACTTCAAAGAGAGAAGCCACAAAAGTTGAAGTTGTTATGACCAAAGAAGCATATTATCAAACAGCATTTGGGCAGAATCTGCTGCTTATTTCAGCTACCCAATAAACTAAGGAATCTAGAAAAGCACTTATTTCCAAAATCCAAGGAAAAATTCCATAATTTTTTGACAGATGGTGTGCAAAGTATGAACTTTTACAAAAACTAATCAGATCTAAAAGAGAAGGAAAAAATAATTATCAAAAGAGAGAAAATATAAAAAGTGAATCTTTTTACAAAACCCACATGAAAATTTAGAAGATAAAACTTAATCCATAAACTTGGAAGGTTTTGGAGTTAAATTTAGAAACTGGGTCAGCTGAAAATAGATGAAAATGAGTTGTAGAATCTTTTTTTTTTTTTGATGTTAAGCATAAGCATAAGCAAAAGTGGTGGTTGTGAAAGAAGCAGTGTAAGTGAGTGGAACAGAACAGAACAAGTGAATAGAAATGTTTATGCTGTTTGTAGTGATTTGAAAGACAGACAGCGATCTATGAAACAGGGAGTTGAGTTGAGTTGAATTGAAGAGTGAGAAAAAGAAAGAGAGAGAAAGGTCAAAGGGGCTGAGTTGTGATTGGTGCAAGCAATGTTTGTGGTGCATGTGGTGGCTAACCAATTTATTTAAAGAGAAAGATATATGTGCTACTCACTCCCTCCCAATTTTTTTGAGTCAATTGACTTCAGTACGCATATTAATACAGAACTTTGACGATTAATATTTTTAATTATATAATAGTAAAAATTATAAAAATTTAATATTTTGAAAATACTCATCGAGATGAATCCAACGACATCTTATATGCTAATATTTATTTTTATTTATTGAGAGAAAAATATGATCAAAGCAAAATATATGAATAATGCAAACATTCTAAATGGCTCAAATAAATTGGAACGGAGGGAGTATATATATATATATATATATATATATATATATATATATATATATATATATATATATATTGTACATAGAAGAATTGGCAAAGTAAATATAAGAAATTTTCACACAAATAAGGGAGTCGGGGTTCGAACCCCGATCATGACGTCCATGCCTTGCAATTTCGGCAAATTTTTACCAGTTGAGCTAGGACTTATGGGATAATATATGTGCTATATTACTCCTCTAATTTTATATATAAAAAACATTTTATTTTTATTTAGATTATATTATTGTTTAAATATATTAATTTCATAATAAATTTAAAAAGTTAATTTTTTTTATATACAGATTGGAGGGAATTTTATATAATTTTTTTCAAACAATATAAATATAGAAATATTTTAAAACGGTTTTTACTTTTGAATTAGATATCTCGGTTGAATTAGATATCATAAACAAAATTTAATCTCTCTTAGAGACGGTAATTCTAGTATTGATTTTTAGCAAAGTCAGGGTCGGCTAATGATGATAAATTGACTTTTTGAGAATCTCCTCTTGTGGAGATGGAGAGCATCCTCCAGGCTTTTGCTCTTAGGGTGCTTTACCCTCGTGTTTGATTTTTCTGTTTCTTTTTTCTTTCTTCCTCCTTTTGCTATTGTACCAAAATAAAAAAACTAAATTTAATGTAATGTGATGTTTTTATATTAGTTTCTATTAAAATAAAATAAATTTTGTTTATAGAATACAAGTGTTCAACTACTAGTATGACTACTTAAGAATTTATCTTATTTATATTCTTTTTAATTTAAATTGTGAATGAATCATGGGAGCCATTATAAATATTAATATTTGTTAACACAAAAGTACTTATATATGTGAGGGACCAAATATCTGACATTAATCATTTAATTATAATATATATCCTTTAATTAATTAAAAAACATAAATTATTTCATTATTTTTTTCTCTATCTGTTACAAAATATGTGAGAGTGACCGAATGTATGGTTTAAATAGTAGTGACCACACAAGTTTTTCTCTTGTTAACAACTCTCTCAATATTTTCTCCTTAAACTACAACTCAATTAATAGTTGTAGATGTTATTATATAGTGATTCATGTTTGAATTTAGCATTCTATGTATTTTAGAAAAAGAGCTTTGCTATTTAATATGAAATATTTATATAAAAATTAGAGAATTTGATTAATAAAAAATTGACTTATCATATATATGCATGGATGATGGAGGAGATAGTGATTATAATTTGTAAGTATTAAAAATTACTAAATAAGATATTTGTAGTAACTAGTAAACAAATTATTAAAAGAGTGGTTATAATTCTTCTCTTTCTTACAAATAAATTTCTTACTCAGTAATATTTTTTTTTTAAAAAAATGTATAAGTTTAATCAATATGCTAATCAATATGTTTACATGTAATATTTGTAGTGCTTTTGCTTTTAAAAAAAATATATTGGTGGTGCTTTAAATATAAGATTATTTTTAGTGGAGAAAGTCTATAAAAAAATCTGGAAAAAAGTCAGCAACCAAGTTAATGGGGTTTTTCTAGTTAAAAGGACGTAAGAGAAATTTTTTCTCCCATGTGGTAGTTTAATTAGTTGTGGTGGAAAATTAACCCAATTTATGTCCATATATAGTGGTAAGGATTTGTGTTTGACCTCTTTATTTTTTTTTTGGTAAACCAAAGGTATCCTCCGCGCGCAACTGCAGAGACTAATCCCCTCGAGGTAACTGAGATCCATTTAAGGGGTTGACCTCTCCCAACAAATGTTTTTCCATACGCACCGGCCAGGGATCGAACCCAAGACCAAATGGTTAAGGGGCCCAAGCATCTACCACTTGTGCCACACTATGTTGGTTGTGTTTGACCTCTTTAACTAAGTGGAGAAAATGTGTATTTTGGCTCTTGCAAATGAAAAAAAGAAAATAATGATTTGAGTGTATAATGTTTAACTTGTGTGTCTTATAAGTATATTTATTTTGTAGAAATTGGATATTTTCTGCGCGCAATTGTAGAGACTAATCTCTTAAACTTTGTAGGATCTAAATGGATGGTAAATTCTCCCTAAAAGTTTTAACATTGCTGCATGTTCAAGCCAATAATCGAACTCATAATCTTGATTAAGCTAGAAGAGACTCGGACCATCATCTAAATGCTCTTGGATATCTTATGAATTCATATATTTTATATTATGAAACTATATAAAAGAAGTGTTAAAGTAATTCTGATTAAAAATGCATTATATTAATTCATTTCATTTCCTCACCCACACAACTCACAAGGGCATAGCTAAAGCCACGACCATCAAAACAATAAAACCATGCCCATATATTTAATGTGCATGATCTCACAATACAACTCAACAAATAGATATACACATTGACATAATAGATTAAAATAGTAAACAACCTAAAAGCACGAGTCTCAAATAATTTGTAAGGCAAATACATGAATATGCAGCAAACAATGCCCCAACAAAACAAAGCAAGAACGTAAGCAACCTTATGGGTGCGATTCCTTTTGCTTTTATTTTGTTGTTTGTTTAGTTTTGGACTATTCTTGTTGTTGATGGCCTTTATGAACTTTGTTTGTCTTTTGCATCAACCTTCTCCCTCCAAAAGCCAAACACACTTCTAATTAAATGTTTAATAATTTAATAGTGATATTTAATTAAAAACATTTTTGTTTGTTGAAATATATTTAAAATAATTTTTTATAATGAAATACCTTTTTTTGAAGAAATATAATAAACTCCTTGTTGTCTATAAGTATTATTGAAATTTTGAAATGTTAAAATTAAGTTCTTCATTATAATAATTGATTATGGTCCTCTTATGATTGTTTTCACGCAAACTTTAGACTTGTATGACACATTTATATATCAATATATGGTTGTTTCCAGAATTAAGATTTGTCTCCCCTACTTTTGGGTAACTTTAGGCATTTTTTAGAGAGAAAAAAGTGAGAAATTAGAAGAAAAAAATAGAGAAAAGTAAGATGAGAGAAAATGTATTTACATGAGAAAGATAGAGAACACTCGAGCAATAAACAACGGAATAAGGGGATCTTTTGTCCAAGCCATGAACATGACTTCTCTTTGAGTTAGTTTTTGGTTTGTCAACTGAAAACAGTGTTTAAAAACCGAATCATATTGGTAGTCGAACAGATTAAACCAGGAATTGGAGGGTTTGTTGGTCTGATATGTTGTTGGACCGGATATATAATGAAACCGGTAGGAACTAGAGTGAAAGAGTTAAAACCGGCAAAAACAAATGAACCGGCGGTTTTTGAAAACCGGCCTATTCGATGATTATTATTTTATTTTTATGAAAAATAATTGAAACGAGACGCAAATTTTAAACTTCTTTTTATTAAAAAAAAGATATTAAAATTGAAATTAAAAAGTCAGAGAGTGAGAACGGATACGATTCGTATGAATACGTGAGTTATATTTTGCTCAAAATTTATTTGCATTTGTACTATTTTGTTGTGTGTGTGATTACTATGTTTAAAATTTGAATTTAATGAATGAACTATTAAAATTTTCACATTTTTTAGGTGCCATGATTTTTTTAGAAATCGAGTCATCCGGTTCAACCCGATTTAATTTCTATCTAGTTTTGTAATAGACATCGATTTATTCAACGGAATTATTCGGTTTAGTCACGCGGTTTAATCAATGACCCAGTGATTCGACCAATAAATCAATAATCCAATATCATTATCAATTCAATGTCCGGTCCGATTTTAAAACACTCCCCAAAGGTGATGCATTTGCGGTAATGATCCTCGAGGAGTATTACAAGGTAATTGGTATTTGAAGGGTCCCTTTCCTTCAATTTCACTCTTGTGCGGCGGATTAATGCTCATTGCTCAATAATATTTGATTAAAAAAAAGCTCTTGGTATTTCACAAGAATATTAAGGCCAAAAAACTCCTACAAAAATTCAAAGGATCTTGGAAATTCTAATTTGGAATTCCTCTTTCTTAAGAAGATGTGACTATAACTGAGCCACTTCGCTAGATTTTTGGTAGATATTGTAGGACACCATGATAATTAAAAGATTAAATCCTTGTTGATAGGGAGAGATTTTGTTTTGGTCAATTAAAGGGAAAAGATTTAATTGCTATCATTGAATACAATATATATTTCCTCATGTTTTTTCTTCAATGGTAATCTTAACCATTAATTCAATTTATTTCTCTTTCTTCTTAAATGTTTATATACTCTTTATAATATATCAACCATTAGATCAACAAAAGGAGAGAAAACATGAGGGGAAAAATTGGAGAAGATTCAAATCCTTTGAAAATAACTTTAGAGAGAGAAGCTCGATCTCCCCTTTCTCTAGAAATTAGGGTTTTTCCACCATGGTTGAGTGCCGCCCCCTCTTTAGTAGGGATTCCTCCTCCGCGGTTTATGGTTGTCTTTCTAACTATTACGTACAAGTACTATAAAATAATGGCTTAATAGATCTTTTGATCCCTGTATGCTTGTGAATTTTTTGTTTTAGTCCATGTATCTTGTTTTGTTGCAAATAAGTCTCTGGATGTACAAAATTTGTTGGTTTTAGTCCATAAAGTAAAAATCCGCAAGAAAATCTACAGTTTTCGTGCAGATTTTCCTTCAGATTTTTCTGTGAATTTTAATTTTATGGACTAAAATCAACAAATTTTGTACATTTAGAGACTTATTTGCAACAAAATTAGATATAAGGACTAAAAACCAAAAATTCACAAACATACAGGAATCAAAATATCTATTAAGCCTAAAATATATATATGTTATGAAACTAGTTCTAAAGAATAACAAGAATATGGAAGAAGAAGAAGAGAAAGAGAGAAGAGAAAAGAATAGACTCTTATATTATTCTATTCAAGGTGTGAACTTTACATGAGTAATAGGTTCTATTTATAGGTAAATGTAATGGGCCAATATCATGGGCCAAGAACCTATATGGACATCCACTAATATTCATAACACTCCCCCTTGGATGTCCATGAAGGATATGCCTCATTAAAACCTTACTAGAAAAAAACCCAGTGGGAAAAAATTCTAGTGAAGGAAAAAGAGTACAATATCCTTTTGTGAGGATGACATGATTATTTCTCCCCCTCAACTAGACAATTATTTCTGAGACGACGAAGATCAATCCCTTTTACTAGTTTCTCAAAAACTCTACTTGGAAGTGACTTCGTGAAAAAGTCTGCAAGATTATCACACGAACGGATTTGTTGAATGTTTATCTCGCCATTCTTCTGAAGATCACGCGTGAAAAAGAATTTTGGAGAAATATGTTTTGTTCGGTCTCCTTTGATATACCCTTCTTTCAACTGAGCAATGCATGCGGTATTATCTTCATAAATAATAGTTTGATCCATTCTACCAGAGGATAAACCACAATTCTTTTGTATATGTTGAGTCAAGGATCTTAACCAAACACATTCTCTACTTGCCTCATGTAGTGCTAAAAGTTCAGCATGATTCGATGACGTTGCTATTATGGTTTGTTTCACAGATCTCCATGATATGGTTGTATCTCCACTTGTAAACAAGTACCCTGTTTGTGATCTACCATTGTGAGGATCTGACAAATAACCTGCATCTGCATAACCAATTATTTCTAGTTTGGGTACTTTAGGATAAAGTAAGCCCATGTCTATTGTACCTCTAAGGTAACGAAGTATATGTTTGACTCCATTCCAATGTCTTTTTGTAGGCGAAGAACTATACCTTGATAACAGATTGACAGAAATGATATATCAGGACGTGTATAATTAGCAAGGTACATCAATGCTCCAATTGCACTGAGATATGGTACTTCAGGACCAAGTAGTTCTTCATCCTCTTCACGAGGTCTGAAAGGATCTTTCTTCACATCTAGTGATCTAACAACCATTGGGGTAGACAACGGATGCGATTTGTCCATATAGAATCGCTTTAGCATTTTTTCTATATAAGCTTCTTGGTGTACAAAAATTCCATTATTCAAATGCTCAATTTGTAATCCGAGACAAAACTTTGTTTTTCCCAAGTCTTTCATCTCAAATTCTTTCTTTAAGCAATTTATGGCTTTTGGAAGTTCCTTGGGAGTTCCAATAATATTTATGTCATCAACATAGACTGCAATTATTGCAAAATCATTTCCTGATTTTTTTATGAAAATACATGGACAAACGGAGTCATTTTTATACCCCTCCTTTAGCAAATATTCACTAAGGCGATTATACCACATGCGTCCCGATTGTTTTAGTCCATAGAGGGACTTGTTCAATTTGATCGAGTAGTTTTCTCGAGATCCTGAACTATATACTTCAGGCAAATTAAATCCTTCAGGGAGTTTCATGTAAATGTCACTATCGAGTGTGCCATATAAATAAGCCGTAACAACATCCAACATGTGCAGGTTTAGCCCTTCATGTGTTACAAGGCTTATTAAGTAGCGAAAAGTAGTTGCATCAACTACAGGTGAATATGTCTCATTAAAATCAATCCCAGGTCTCTGAGAGAATCCTTGGGCGACGAGTCTCGCTTTGTATCTTGCAATTTCACCATTCTCATTTCGCTTTCGCACAAAAACCCATTTGTATCCGACTGGTTTCACACCTTCAGGTGTTCGGACTACAGGTCCAAATACATTTCGCTTGGAAAGAGAGCTTAATTCTGCTTCAATTGCATCTTTCCATTTTGGCCAATTCTCACTTTGTCTACAATCTTTAATAGACTTTGGTTCGTGATCCTCATTATCATTTATGACATTTAGCGCTATATTGTATGCAAAAACATCATCAACGTTGACTTCATGTCGGTTCCATTGTATTCCACTTGTGACATAATTTATTGAGATCTCTTTATTTTCATGATTTTCAGGTACCTGATCAGTCTCTTTTGGAACTGAAATATTAATTATGTCAGGAGACTCTTTTAGAGTTTCTACATCCTCGCTTGGATCATCTTTATGTTTAGCTCCTTTTTTTATTCGAGGATTTTTATCTTTTGAACCGACTGGTCTACCACGCTTCAAGCGCGACTGAGATTCATTTGCAATAGTAGATTGTCCAATCGGGACATCTGTTTTTATCGGAGCATTAGCAGCTGGTATGTATGATTTTGTCACACTTTTTGGATCAGTAAATGCATTTGGCAATTGATTTGCTAAGCTTTGCAAATGAATTATCTTTTGAACTTCTAGTTCGCATTGTTTAGTTCGAGGATCAAGATGAGACAATGATAATTCTTTCCAATTGATCCCTTTTTCCAACTGTTTACTATCTCCCCCTAATTTTGGAAAATTTGATTCATCAAAATGACAATCAGCAAATCGAGCTGTAAATAAGTCTCATGTTGTTGGTTCAAGATATTTTATAATGGATGGAGTTTCATAGCCAACATATATTCCCAACCTTCTTTGAGGACCCATCTTAGTGCGCTGCGGTGGAGAAATTGGAACATACACCGCACATCCAAAAATCCTTATATGGGAAATATTGGGTTCTCGACCGAAAACCAATTTTTAAGGGGAAGAGTCGTGATAACTTGTTGGCCTGATGCGAATCAATGATGCAGCATGCAAAATTGCATGTCCCCAAGTGGAAATTGGGAGTTTGCATCTCATGAGGAGTGGTCTTGCAATTAACTGTATGCGCTTGATAAAAGATTCAACAAGCCCATTTTGTGTATGAACATGTGCCACAGGATGTTCAATGTCAATTCCAATAGACATACAATACTCATTAAATGCTTGAGATGAAAACTCAGCAGCATTATCAAGACGTATTTTCTTGACAGGATAATCAGGGAAGTGAGCTCTTATACGAATTAATTGAGCTAACAATCTCGCAAAAGCTTGTTTGCGAGTTGACAACAGACAAACATGTGACCATCTAGTTGATGCATCAATTAAAACCATAAAATATCTAAATGGTCCACATGGTGGGTGTATTGGCCCACAAATATCACCATGTATACGTTCTAAAAAATTGAGAGATTCACTTCCAATTTTTGTTGGTGATGGTCTAATTATCAACTTCCCTTGTGAACAAAATGTACATGAGAACTTATTGGACTGAAGAATCTCTTGGCTTTTCAATTGATGACCACATGAATTTTCAATTATTTTTCGCATCATTATAGAACCAGGATGACCCAACCGGTCGTGCCAAACAACAAATTTATCATGATTCGTAAACTTCTGGTTTACTGTTAAATGTGTTTCGATTGTACTAATATAGGTGTAGTACAATCCAGAGGAAAAGGCGGGTAACTTTTCCAATATAGATGTTTTATTCAAATCACATTTTGTGATACAAAGATATTCAATGCCTTGTTCATTTGCTGTTTCAAGATGGTACCCATTTAGGCGAATATCTTTAAAGCTCAATAAATTTCTTTGAGACTTGGAGGAATATAAGGCATTTTCAATATGTAAATTTGTTCCTCCACATAATGATACATAAGCTCTTTCGGAACCTTCAATTATATTTGTAGTTCCAGATATTGTATTAACATTGGTTTCTCGCTTCACTAAATAAGAAAAATATTTCTTTTCTTTAAGAATTGTGTGAGTAGTTGCACTATCAGCGAGACACATATCTCCGTTGATGCTAGCATCGATATTCATTCTAAAAATAGATATCAAAGAAAAATGTGTTATATTATGAACGGAATAAAGATTAAATTAACGGAAAAAAATGTGTTATATAAATATTTGCTGGGATAATTCTTATTGAAAATTGGCTAGAAGTATTATGATAGTTATTTTTAATATATGATATGATGAATAATGAGATGTATTATTAACAGGGCATAAAACTTCATTGCTGATTACAGAGGGAATTGAAAATATAATTTACAATAAGATAATATTAAGTTTGATTTTATGTGTTGTGACACTTGTGATGGAAAATAAGTTGATTAGAAATTTAAGACTAATGATTGTTTTAAACAACAAAGGAAAATAGTGAAATTTATTATCATGGAGATATAAAATTTCATTGCCAACAACAACGAGAAATAAGAAACACACTTAAACAACCATTTCAAAGAAAACAACGAGAATTTAAAACACACTTAAAACAACAAAAGGGAATGAAAAAGATCTAATTATTGATGTTTCCATCTCCAATAAGGTGATCACTTTTTCCTTCTGGATCCGTCAAGAAATCGGCAATATCTAAATGAGTAGGATCCATATCATAATCGAAGTCACCATCCTCATAAGTAAGATGAGTCTCGATCTTTTTCTCTTTAAGTGATCGTTGGTAAAGGTCAATAAGATGTTTTGGTGTGTGACATGTACGAGCCCAATGACCTTTACCTCCACAACGAGGACAAACATTCTTGTTAGTTTTGCTATGATATCCACTTTTTCCTTTAGCATGCTTTTCATTTTTCCACTTCTGGTGTGAAATCGAGTTCTTGAAATTACCACGGCCATGATGATTACCGTGACCACGACCTTGTCTATGACCACGACCATGGCCACGACCACGACCTCGATTTTGTCTATAGTGGTCGTGTGTTGCTGCATTCACTTCTGGGAATGCAGCAGCACCAGTTGGTCGAACCTCGTGATTTTTCATGAGAAGTTCATTATTTTGTTCAGTTACCAGAAGGCAAGAGATCAAATCAGAGTATTTTTTGAAACCTTTTTCTCTATATTGCTGCTGTAGCAGCACATTGGATGCATGGAAGGTGGAGAATGTTTTTTCTAACATATCTTCCTCACTTACTTTTTCTCCACACAATTGCAATTGAGAGGTGATACGAAATACCGCGGAATTATATTCCGTTACGGTTTTAAAATACTGCAAACGCAGATGCATCCACTCATAACGAGCTTTTGGAAGAATTATTGTCTTTTGATGCTCGTATCTTTCCTTTAAACACTTCCATAGGACAAGTGGATTTTTACAGTTAAGTATTCATTTTTTAGATCTCCGTGGAGGTAGCGGCGAAGGAATATCATGGCTTTTGCCTTTTGTTGAGCCGATGTTTCATTTCCTTCTTTTATCGTGTCACCGTTACCTTCCGAATCTAAATGAATTTCGGCGTCTAAAGCCCAAGGTAAATAATTTTTTTTCCAGAGATATCAAGGGCTTCAAATTCAAGTTTAGAAAGATTTGACATTCTTGATACTATCATCAAATAATAAAATTAAACAAATTAGATAAAATATGATTAATAAATACAATAAACATAATCACTTAGTGTTGAAAAAGATAAAAAAATTTATTAATGTTCATTGCACGAGGTTAATATATCAATATTAATTATTAGCTATCTTAAATAACAAGAATAATTATTAATCCATCAATATCGATGATTATGTATGGATATAAGAGAAATATTAACCAATATAAGAATGAATTATTAATATTTGATTTTGAATAATCAACGTAATTAATATCATATCAATAGCATATCAATATTAGTAAAGAGTCATTAATGGTAAAAACATGTCAATGAAAATATTTATAGTAAATAGTGTTATTAGTAAAAGTTATTTAATTATGTTTAACGAAAACAATTGGTCAAGCTAATAGAATTATATAGAAAGAAAACATGTTGAATAGTTTAATAAAAGTGTTTGCATGTTGAATAAAAATTCATTGTAATCTGACTTCAATTCTTAGCAACTTTATACATGTCTTGCGATTTCTTCTTAGTAGCTTACCTATAAACTTTTCCAATTTCATTTATTAATATTATTTTATTTTATTTTCAAAATATGTTCATAAAAGAAAAATAAATTGATTTCCAATACAACATCACTTTCTTATGATGTTACTAATTTTATCTTCAATAACATTAGATCAATCTTTTAAGTTATTAAGAAAAGATACGGATATAATTCAATTTACATCATATTGTATAAATAAAAATAAATATATTTATTTATTTTATTTTATTTTTATGATCGACTTATCGAAGTTTCACCATACATATGTCGGTCACGAAGCATAATGATGCTTCACCATACTGTTGTCGGTCACGAAACTCAAATAATATCCAAATATATATCATAAATAAATAATCGATCAACATGTTTATGTAATATGAATGATCAAAGGGTTGTGCTTCACCATACTAATGTCGGACACGAAGCGCAAACAACATCGACCATCAAATACATAAAGAGATTGATGCCAATTTATCTATTTAATTTTGATTATTATTATTATTGATATTTGAATCAAAACAAAAACTACTCATTATTTCATAAAAATAAATTAAGAGTTTCGTACCTCGGTTGGTTAGAGACTCGTGCTGATAACGTGTTATGAAACTAGTTCTAAAGAATAACAAGAATATGGAAGAAGAAGAGAAAGAGAGAAGAGAAAAGAATAGACTCTTATATTATTCTATTCAAGGTGTGAACTTTACATGAGTAATAGGTTCTATTTATAGGTAAATGTAATGGGCCAATATCATGGGCCAAGAACCTATATGTACATCCACTAATATTCATAAATATATATATATATATATATATATATATATATATATATATATATATATATATATATATATATATATATATATAACCTAGGTCATAAAATAAATAAATAACACATAACTTCAAAGATTTGGTCTAATAATAAAAAGACAAGTTTTAAATTTGAGAGGTGACGAATTCAAGTCCTATTAGTGTCCTTGGAAAGAGGTAATATAAATACATTTGTAAAGGCTCTTCAAACTCTAATGTCTTCGCTTCCTTGTAATTGAAGCATCATCTTCACTCTAAATTTTGTAATACAGAAAATTATATATATTCTGCTCAAGAAAATTATTAAGTTCTGAGAAATTTGAATAACAAACACTATAAGAAAAATTGATTTGAGTGTGGGCTAAAAGCCCTCTATGTAACTTTGAACGGATGGATATTGAATAGATACATACTCATTATAGTACAAAGTTTAAAGGTTTGACCGAGATCAAAATGGGGTCAGATCGAAAGTAATTTATTTTTTTAGAAAAAGTTTAGAGAAAATTATGTTTATAGATATTATAAATTCCATTGATCCACAAATCAAAAAAACATAATAAACCCCAAATTTGATTATAAAGACCGAGACAATTCGCACAATAGATAGATCCAACATAAAACCCTTATAAAACTATTGCAAAATATAGAGGTAAACAAAACCAAAATAGTGACTCTAAAAACTTAAAACAATCTAAATCACCCACACTTTACTTATATAAAAGTAAAAAAGGAGAGATCTAACGAGCATTGGTTGGGCAATCTCTGACGAAACGACCAGATTCTCCACAATTGTAGCAGCTTCCACCTCCAATGTCGCCACCACCACAAAGATATGACAAATTATATTTTTATCCATAAATTTAATAATATTTTAATATAAAGAAAGGGTTATTTGGTCCAAAAAAAAAAGGTGCATGATGCTAAAATAGACTTTCGCAAAAGTGAGTGGGTCTATATATATATATACATTATTGATGTGATACATTAAAGTGACGCTTGGATTTCTTGTTATAACTACGTGATGCATTTACTAGGGGTGGTAAAGCGGGAAAGTCAGTCTCGTTTAAACTCAGCTCGCTTAAACTCGTCTAAAAATGAGACGAGACAAGCAGATCCAAAAAAACATATAGATTTTATATTTTTATGTAATTCGTGGGCCGATCCGCCCTACTTTTTAAGCGAGTTCGGCGGGGCGGCTCAACTAGAGGGATCATCAAGCTCAAAACTTAGACTTATGCCGGAAAAAAATGGCAGGGTAAACAGACCGGGCCGGCGGATTGGCACTGTTTTGCCACCCTTAGCACATACCGCCCTCAAATGTTCGATCTAAATAGACGGCTGAGATCATTTTACTATGTATATGATTTAAACCGTCCGATCTCAAATCAACGACTTAAATTTATTACTGCATGAATTGTTCACATCAGTAAATACAGTTCCGAACAAGTGAGGTGTAACCGCTGATTTGGTCCAGAAAAGGTACGTAAACCTTAGTTTGTTATTTTCATCAAAAATAGTAAACCATAATTAAATTTTAAAGAGTGACAGAATGTCTATGTAGCTGTATTAGTATAACACCAATAAATTACAGAAGATGCATATTTAGTAGTATTTGATAATCAGTAATCACTGATAAAATCGTGACATGATTTGATATGATACCACAACTGTACTTTCAATAGTTTTGCTCATATTTAGCATTACACGTTTCGTTCACTCACGATAAGGTGATGCAAATTCTCTTATTCTATGTGCCAAGAATAATCAATTTCATGATTTTTTGCCACTCTTAGTAATTACTCCTATCTTTATCTCCACTTAATTGCATGCACACTATTCCTAGATTATTATTTTTTTTCTTTCTTTATGTAGATTTTGTTTTGTTTAGTTTCTTGAATTAATTTCATTGTATTGTATTGAATTATATATGAATTAGGGTTGGAATTTTTTTGTTTTCTTGGTACATAAATAATTTTTTATTAGGGTTTATAAAAAAAATAAGTCCAATTTGATCATAACATCACCGTTTTATGTGTTTCGACATCAATGCGACTGTAATTGAAACTGCATCGACAATATTTAGCTGTAATTTTTTCGCAATATTAAGGATCGCGACACTACACTATTGTCGCAGCTGTCGCGATTTGTATATTTGTCAGTATGCTTTGTTCAGCATATTAATTCACCTTGATCTTATGCTGAGATATGATTTGCTTTGAACTGTGTGTGCTATGAATTACTAATATATGATAGATTTTTTAATTATATTTATATTTTATTATTATATTCAATTGCCAATGTGTCACATGAATATTTTTTTTATAAGAATACCAACTGATACCTAAAACTTGCCAAGAGAGGGAAAATTGTACCTTCACGCCTAAAAAGCCACAAAGGTGCAATATTTTGTGTGTTATTTGAGATCACTCACACTCTTTCTGTTGTTAAGTCTTTTGTTATTATGAATATGATATGATGAGAAAGTGTATTGTTTATTACTAGTCTTTTTGATTTGATGAGAAAGTAGATTTTGTATTACCTATATAAGGGCTTATATATTGTTTCTGTTAAATGTAGCTATCATAAGGTTGGTTTGTATTTTCCTATGAAGCACAAATACTCGCGAAATTAGTTGTGTCCTGGTGTTGGAAACAGTTCGTTGTCAGACACCGACACTTATAATTACACTGAATTATATCATTTTTTTCAAATTATTATCGGTGTCCGTGTTGTGTCCAGTGACCGTGTCGGTGCTTCGTATTTTACATGTGTTTTGATATCAATAAGTGCACTCTGCATATATATGAATTATGTCTCTTAGGTTGGACCTATAATTATTTACATATCCATTCTGTTCTTTTTTTCAGGAAGCCTACAAATTGATATTTGTAGGTGATTGAGTCTTCGAAGATAATAACAAAGAAACAGAACAGGTGAATCTGTATTGATACTATGGCAGAAGAGGACATTTATACACAAGATGGTACCATTAACATCAAAAGAAAACCTGCCAATAAGAAAAAGACTGGAAATTGGAAAGCTTGCTGGTTCATTCTTGGTAAAGGGTTTTTTTTTGTTTTCTTTTTGTTTTTTAGAAATAGAAACAATGGTGTGTGAACTTGCATAATGCATCTGAATGTTTTTATATCCGTGTTGTCAATCGCAGATCGCAAAAAATAGTGGTTTGTTGAAATTAATTCCACTGTGCTACAGCGGTATATAGCGCTAGCATATTGTAGAACAATAGCAATTTGTTCAAATACCGCTACGCTGTAGTGCTGCTATAGCCGCTATGTACCAATGCTGTTGTATATATATGTTTGTGAATTTTGAAACATTTTTGTGACAGGAATGGAATGTTGTGAAAGATTGGCATACTATGGTATGAGTACAAACTTGGTGAACTATCTCGGCGAACGCTTTAATCAAGGAAATGCAGAAGCTGCTAAAAGTGTCACAACTTGGTCAGGAACATGCTACATCACACCATTGCTTGGAGCTTTTTTAGCTGATTCATACTTGGGAAGATATTGGACAATTGCTAGTTTCTCTATTATATATGTCATTGTAAGTTAAAACCACAAAAATATATTGTTTATTTGTGCATATTCATGTTAAAGGCATTTAATTTTCACTCTTATGGTCAGATTTTACTTTTTGATGTTTATTAAGTTCAAAGTCAATTCAATTTAATTGCTTATCTTGTTTTAATTGCTAATCATTTTGAGAACAATATGATATTCATAGTTCCTTCTTTTAATCTTTATTGTATCTTTTAATACTCCTTTTGAAAATTTTAGTAATTTCAACATTTTTGTAATACTTGAGACCTTGTTTGGATATACAAGTTAAGCACGTATATCATAAGTGCTTATGTATATGTTATTCCTATAACCAAAGATAAAATAAAACTGATTTCAAATAAGTTATAAGTTGGGTTCATAAGCTCTTCCAAACGGTCTTAGAAGTGCTTATGCTTGCAGATAAGTTCAAATAAGTCCATCCATATAGGCCTTGAACTCATAGGAGGGTTGACTTTATTTTACTATGAATAACAAATTTTGATTTTTTCTGAAGGGAATGGGACTTTTAACATTGTCTGCTTCTGCACCTGGACTTAAGCCATCATGTGATGCTAACGGTTGCCATCCAACATCGGCGCAAACCGCAGCATGCTACATAGCCCTCTACTTGATTGCTCTTGGTACCGGCGGTATCAAACCATGTGTCTCATCTTTTGGTGCAGACCAATTTGATGAAACAGATGAGAAAGAGAGAAAAAAGAAAAGCTCTTTCTTCAACTGGTTTTACTTCTCAATTAACATCGGCGCACTCATCGCTTCATCGGTTTTAGTTTGGATACAGATGAATGTGGGATGGGAATGGGGATTTGGAGTACCTGCTGTTGCAATGGTCCTTGCACTTATATTTTTCTTCGGTGGTAGTCCTCTCTATAGGCTTCAAATACCCGGAGGAAGCCCTCTTACAAGGATTTGCCAAGTCTTAGTTGCAGCCTGTAGGAAATTCAAGCTTCAAGTGCCTGCTGATAAGTCTCTTCTTCATGAGACTATAGATGTTGAATCTGTCATCAAAGGAAGCCGCAAACTTGATCATACAAACAACTTAAGGTGAGTTATTACTTCTATAATAATTAATTAACATCCACAATGAAAATGAACAATTCATACTTATACTTCTAATGTAAGTGTAGGATAAAGATATTTATAGCCTTGTTTGCTTAAATAACTTAATTAATTGCTTTTGCAGCATAAGCGATTATCATATAAGTACTTGTGTAAAAACTATATTTACATCAAAAGATGAAATAAACTCATATTGTTTACATATAGGCTATAAGTTGTTTATCTGCTAATAAACAAAGAACTTCTATTGAATACAAAAAGATAAAGAATTTGTGAATGTGATTTAGTTTAAGCTCCAAATCGTAGCTTTTGCCAAACCACATTAGCAGCATGATTATACCAAACTCACATATTGAAAAACAAATTTTACAATGGTGGTAAGTTTGACATATTCGCATTGACACTGTAATTTAGTTTAAGCTCCAACATTAGCTTTTGCCAAACCGCGTTCACAGCATGATTATGCCAAAGTCACTTTATTGATTCTTTTACTCTAAAGCTGGATTTATATTATGCTTTTTCTGATTAATAAAGTGTTGAATCCATGCAGGTGTTTGGATAAGGCAGCCATAGAGACACAATCTGACAGAATGAAAGGTTTAACAAATCCATGGAGGCTTTGTACAATAACACAAGTAGAAGAACTCAAATCCATAATCTGTTTACTTCCAGTTTGGGCAACACTGATTGCCTTTTCAACTGTATACAGTCAAATGAGCACAATGTTTGTTCTACAAGGCAACACAATGGACCAACACATTGGCCCTCACTTCCAAATCCCATCAGCTTCCCTCTCCCTTTTCGACACACTAAGCGTCATCTTCTGGGCACCCGTTTACGATCGCATCATCGTCCCATTCGCAAGAAAATTCACTGGCCACGAACAAGGATTCACACAGCTCCAAAGAATGGGAATTGGCTTAGTCATTTCAATTTTCTCCATGATCATTGCCGGCATTCTAGAAGTCGTACGCCTCGACATGATTCGCAAAAATAACTACTATGATCTCAAGACTATCCCAATGTCAATTTTCTGGCAAGTACCTCAATATTTTCTTGTTGGATGTGCTGAAGTTTTTACCAACATTGGTTTGTTAGAATTCTTTTATGGTCAAGCACCTGATGCTATGAGAAGCTTAGGTGTTGCTCTCTCACTCACAACTATGGCATTGGGAAATTACATTAGTACTTTGCTTGTTACTATAGTAACAAAAGTTACCACAAGACATGGTAATCTTGGTTGGATACCAGATAATCTTAATAGAGGCCATCTTGATTACTTTTACTGGCTTTTGTCTATTCTTAGCTTTCTCAACTTCCTTGTGTATCTATGGATTGCAAAGAGGTATAAGTATAAGAAGGTGGCTGGAAATGGTCACTGAGATAATGGCTTGAGACATTAAGACAACATAGTTCTATTGGATTAAGGTTTAGTTTTTTATTTGATTGGTTTTTGTACTGATATTTGCATTTTTTATACATTTATATGTATATATAGATGTTATTTGGAGTTCTTGGTAAATTAAAAGACCATTATGATGTTGGGTTTTTGGAATTTTCGCATATTTTTATATGAGTCATGGTAAACAGTGCCCCCGGAGCATCGGTTAAGCTTGCTAAAAAAGGAAATAAAAAATAAAATTAATATTAAAAAGACAACTTTTTATGTTGTTGATGTATTAAATGCACGCATTTCGAAATAAAATTTCTATTTAAATATGCTTAATTAATACCCCAGGGACACTGTTTAACATTTTCCTTTTTATATTCATAGTTAAAGATTTGATTCAGAATTCTGTCTTGGGCTAGAAAGCCACTTTACATTTACTTTGCTGCCCTCTTCAACATAATAAATTAATGATTTAATTACATTTTGGTTCCTGTTTTTACTATTTTGCAGATTTATTCTCTCTATATTAAGTACAAATATTATATAATTATAAATGAGTTATGTGTACATATGATATTTGCTTAAGTATCCAAACAAAGAAAGCTATTTTATCAACAAAAAAAATGAAGGCAGCTATATCGTAGATGCTATGGTACCTCTCATCTATTCATAAATATAGAAGTATTTATCCTATATCTTTTTTGCAACATGTAAACTAACTGGTAATTAACTATAAATAAAAAATATCTTAGTAGAAAAAGAATTTAATAATTTATTGGTATTGAATTTCTAAAATGGCAAACAATATGACAAACAAATATTTCAAATATTGTACAAAGTATAATATCCCAGATACCAAATTACCAATATGGCAATATCCATGCTGTGATTCCACCTGTTATTATTATCTAAACTAAAAGATAGGAGATTCTTTTCAGCACAAGACAAAAATGTCCCCATCTTTGTTTACAATGGATAACATAATGGGAGGTCCAAATTACTTGGTGTTAATAACACTTAAATTTGGTCTTGATGCATCCCCTTTCTCCTTCAGTTCAATATATTTGTTTTCTTTGAACCCTTGCAAATACTTGCTTCCACTGTTATGAGAAGATGATGATTGCTCTCAAATCCATTCATCCTTCCTTAAGACTTACCAACATCAAGTGTAATAATATCCACTGCACAAGACTCCACACCGCAAGAAGTTCTACTTTGATCCTTTGCAAGTCGAATGGGTCTGATTCTCAAGCTCCTCCGCCAGGAGATACTAAAAAACAAGAGCTACTAGCCCAAATCGCCATGCTTCAAACTCGAAAAGTCCGTCTTATAGATTATCTAGATGAGAGATCGGCATACCTAACCCAATTTGGTGAAAAAGCCAACGCCGAGTTTGAAAAGATTGGAGAAGATGCCCTCAAAGATTTAGATGAAGCCGGTGCCAGAGTATGCTTCAACTTTTGAGCTAGCCATGTAAAATGTAACATCAATAATTATCTCTTAATCTTATTTATATTCACATGCATTTAACAGATAACAGCAAACATGGATAGCCAGATGCTAGAATTCGAGGAATCTGCAGAATTTAACAGACAAGAGATTGAAGAGCGTGAAAAAAAATTAGAGGAGTTTGAAATTCAAATAGAAAACGACAGAAATGAAGGGCTATTCTTTAAGAACCTCAGAAAGAAGGTACCTGTTGTTGATAAAGCACAAGCCAAGGCGGAGGCAGAAAAAATTAAAGATGTAACCATAGAAAAAGCTGGTAGCGGAATCAGAAAAAACGTTTACCGCTTCTTCATTGGCCTTCTGACCTTTACAGTAGTTTATTCTATTGCCTCGCCATCAACCGATTGGAGAAAAGTGGCAGTTTTTGGAGCAATTCTTGTGGCTTTGATTTCTCAGTTCATCTATGAACAAAACATGTCAGTAGAAACTAGGACCACGAGAAGGACCAACAAAGAAGAGGAAAATAAATAAGTTAAATTTTTACTTTTATTTGCTACAAGTTTATGGTAAAACTAGATTATTAATTGATATTGCATGATATAATAAACCCAAGTATAGTCTTACAACTTGGGCCTGATATTACCATGCAGATTTGCTTTGGCATCAACAACAGAAGATATTGGATGATACCACTAAAATCACCAAAATCTAAGTAACTGGGTTATTCTGTGATGCTGATTAAATTCTTTATAACCTATGTCGATACTCAATACAGAAAAACATATTTTCTATCTTTAGAAATGTACCTTTAGAAGCTAAATTTACCTTTTGCATCTTCTATCATGTAACTAAATACACTGAGAAACTAAGAGCTACACAAGGTCATTCCTTCTGTGTAGCTTCACAAACTGACGTGCCAAACACAGGAATATAGTAGTTACTGATTGAAACTCCCTATGCCTTAAAAGAAAACAACCAACCATGTATGGGCAGACTGCAGAGGCAGATTAAAAAATTTCCCGCAACAAAAAAAAGCACATGACCCTTAGAGGCACACCTTGGGACAAGCTCCAAGCTGTATTGCACCGAATTACTCACACCAACAAATGCTGCTTAGGCTCAAACCTAAACACACCTTTAATTTTAATCCTATTTTTGGTGGGAAGCCAACAAAATGCTTTTATATCAATAGAATATGCCTGTAGTTGATGAACTGATCAAGCATAAGGGAAAAATGGTAACCAAAAGAAGTTCTTTTAGATCAAGTTGATTCACCATAAACAATCACAGCTCTAACTAGTATGTTCCAAGTAATAACAGTTGGCATAACACAATGAGCCAAAGCATCATTTAGAAACCTAACTGCATCCGACACTCTACCACAAGAGCAGAGTCCATTAAGAGTAATATTATATGAGATGATGTCAGGTTTTAGCCCATCTTCCGAGATTTGAGCCCAAATCTTTGATGCCTTTTCACAGTCGCCAACTTTGTAATAACCCTCCATAATGGTATTGTGGGTAACAAGATTAACACAGTTCCTCTTTCGCATCATCCAATAGAGCTGCAAAGCATATTTCACTTTGCCAGAAGAACAGAGTCTATGGATGACAATGTTATGCATTGTAATATCAGGTTTAAATCCCTTTGCAAGAAACTGACAACACAACTTAAGTGCCATCTCATTCTCATTCATCTTGCCCTGACAAAGACCATCTATTAACGTGCTGTACGTGATAATATCCGGTTTCCACCCTTTCTCCAACATTTCCTCAACGCAATGGTATGCCTCAGGAAATCTGTCTGCTCTGCAAAATCCATTTATAAGAATATTATAAGACACAACATTAGGTGAGCAACCTTTGGTGCTCATTTCCCTAAAGACTTGAATAGCACCGTCAACTTTGTAATGTTTCATAAACCCGTTGATAAGTGCATTGTAGACATGATGGTTCAATCTACATCCACGCTTATCCATCAAATTCAAAACTTTAGCCGCTTCATCAAATCTTCCTTCTCTGCACAACCCATTTATCATTGACGAGTATGCAAAGGTATCCACATCACCACCTCTACCACCAGCCTCTTCCAACAACCGTAAAGCCTTACTCACATACCCATTCTTACACAAACCATGAACCAATATTCCGTAAGTGGCAGACTCTACACCACAATCCATCTCACACAAAACCTCCCACAGTCTCATTGCTTCATCCACCTTCCCACTTTCAAACAACCCTTTAAGAAATACATTATAACTTACCACATTTCGCAAACCACACTTCCCCATCTCCTCCCACAGCTCAAAACTGTCATCAACCATCCCGGCTTTACACAAACCATTAAGCATTGCATTACAAGTAACAGCGTCAGCTTTAACCCCTCTCAAAACCATTTCCTTGTAAACCCTTTTAGCTCCACCCAAATCCCCCGCCTCACACAACCCATGAATCAAAGCACTATAAGTAAAAACATCATGCTTCCAATCATTCATCTTCATCCTCTCCCATATCTCCAAACTCTCCTTAAACCTCCCACACTTACACAATCCACTAATCATAATATTATAACTAACAACACTCGGAAAAACCGTTTCCACTCTCAACAACCTCTCCCACATCTCCATCCCCTTCAAAAAATCACCCATTTTAAAAAACCCATCAATAATAATATTATAACAAGTCACATCAGGCTCAACACCTCGTTCAGACATTTCATCAAACACCTCCAAAGCAGAATTCAAATCACGGTTTTTCACAAACACATTGATCAAAGTTCCATAAGTAAACCTATCAGGCTTCATATCCACACTCCACATCCACGTTACCAACTTCTTCGCCTTCTGAAACTCACGCTTCTTACACAAAACCTTCATCAAAACATTATAAGTCTGCACATTAGGAGAAACACCCGCAGTTTCAAAATACGCAAAGAACTTCTCAGCCCGGTCCCATTGATTAGATTCAGCAAAAGCATTAAGAAGAGTGTTAAACGATCGAACACCTGGTGGGCATCCGAAAACCAGGTCCATATTTTGAAAAAGCTTCAGAGCTTGATCTGGCATTGAGGTTTTTGCATATGCTTTCAACAAAGTGAGAGGAATGTCTTCAGGGCATTTGAAGTTTTGAGTTTTTTGGATGGTTTGAACGATGTGGGGTGCGTGGGAATGGAGGAGGACAGGGTCGGAGGATATGCGACGAAGGATGTGGAGGAAGACATCGGCGGAATGGGTGTAGTTTGGGAGACGTGTGGCGGCGTTGAAGAGCTGAAGGGCGGAGGTGAGGCTTTTTTGAGAGTCGAGGAGTTTGAGGAGACGGTGGGGAGAGAGAGATTTGGGAAGTTCCACCATTTCGCGGCGGAAACAGGTTCGAAGTTGAAGGATGCATTGCTTAGTTGAGGCTTTTGATTCTACAAATGCTTATATATAGGGAATAGTTTCTCTCCATGTTAGGGATGACAACGGATGTTCAGGGATGCGAGTTTGATACTACCCAAACTCACATCCGAAATCATTACTCAAATCCAAAGACTGTTTAGGGTGGCAAAATAAAACTCACGTTCAAACCTGTTGGATTCAGGTTTTGTCATCCAAACCCGCAACAAGAACACGCATAATTAATTATCAGTCCAAACTCGACCCGAATTCTATTTGATAAAATGCAAAATGTAGGATAGTTTGATAATATAATTCACAAATGTCAAAATAGTAATAAGATAGTTTGTAAATGACAATACTATAATAACATAGTTTAGTAACATAGTCTTCAAAATAGAGATAATTATGTAATTTAACATATATTCGGATGGATGTTTTGGTTTCAGGTGTGGATTTGATAATGTAATTTAACATATATTCGGACGGATGTTCGAGTTTCCGGTGTGGGTTTGATACTACCCAAACCCGCACCCATATATTTGGGTGCCACCCGAACTCAAATGCAGTCAACTCGGGTTTCGTTTGTTGACTTGGATTTGGGTTCGGGTGGGTCCATCGGATTTGGATTTTCTTGCCATCCATACTCCCGGTTTTCTCTTTCCAAAAAACCAAGTGTATGCATCTAATGAAAGTATATGGGATATATAAGATGAGTTTTTTTTTAATTTAACTGAATTTTTTTATATGAGTAGTTAGGAATCAAGTTTATTATTATTATTATTATTGTCGACTAAAATCAACTTAAGGATGGGAGTTTTGTTGGAGTTTTGACTCAAGTGAGGAAGGGAACGGGAGATGCTACACTAGGTGAGACGGTTGGTCTTAATGAAGTTTTGGATATGGTGATTAATCTTCAGTTTAGCAAGTTTATTTTTGACATAGAAGCGCGGGTGATTGTGCGAGAAGTGAAGGTGGGCAAAAACTCTAAGTCAAATTGGGGGAGGATCGTCCAAAGATGTGCATCGTACCTGATGCTAACCCTACCTTTTTCTTTTCTTCGGTTCGTAAATTTTCCTATTTGTATCTTGAACCATATACAAATAGATATGGGTGTAACCTTTTTTTTTTCTAATAGTATGTCAATAAAATCAACTTGAAAATATCATTGTAGACCGTTATATGTTTATTAATATTAGAGTACTACCTTAAAACATTTTGTCCTTATAAGTCTCATTCTTGAGAGGTCGTGGATTGTCATAAATATATTCATCTCAGCCATAAACTCAGTCATGTATGAGATCAACTCGACCATGTAATTCATGATGACATGATACATCTCAACACCCCCACTATATATCATAACTTTTATTATAACTCTCATAACCTCTCCAAATTTTAAATTTATAAAAAGAATGATGTACTTAACGTCTCTAGAGGGTTTCTTGCCGTAACTTTTTGATAGAAATCATTCATTCTAAGATCTTGACTCTGATTCAATGTCGATAGGGCACCCCTTAGAATTGATTCTCTTTATATAGAAATTGAAATTTTAACTGTTTCTAATTGAATTTTCCTAGTGAATAGTGTCTTTGCATCTTTTCTCCTTGATCATGGTGCAATTGTTGGCGGTGTACCTCATACTTTTTTTTTTCTTGATCTACAGTTAGGCGTTGGGTCATTGTCATTGGATCATGTGCTTGTACTATAACTAGTTGGTGTGATATGACCGTTGATAGAAAACATTCTTTGTGCTTAATCAAATCTCTGAGGGTAAAGATGCTTTCACATTTGAGATTACTCTTACTAGAATACAAATAAATACTTCAACTTGTATCCAGATGAAGAAGCAAACTATTGACTTTGACTTTCTGATCATATGTGTTGTCTAGAGGATGATTGATCATCCATGTCTAGAGTATGATAGCGATATGCATCTAGAGCTTGAATTTTCCTATCTAGAGGATAAAATGGAGCTACAAAGAGGAACAAATAGAGTGGAGTATTTTCACATATATATATATATAGTTATCTTCAAAATTCAAAATTAGAAGTCATTGTTCTTTAAACCATTTTTGTTCAACATTTGGCATGTCAAATGAGAATGACAAGCAATTGGCTGAAGCATCAAAAAGCATGAACGTTCAAACCAACTCTCAAACCACGCCTGAGAAACAAAATGTTGTCAGCAACATTGATGAGGAACTTAATGATGTTAAGGATAAAGTTGAAAGATTTTGAGAGAAAGAGTTTAAAGCATGAAAGTGAAAAGAATGTATTGAATGAATTAATCACAAAGTGATGTTACAACTGTTTATATACACATACTAAGCTATGTAACTGACTTAACTAACTATGCCAGCTAAGCAAACAAAGCCATAACTGACTTAACTGACAAAACAGAAAATTTAAAGTTCAGGACATTCTCGCTAAGCCACCAAAGTCTTAGCTAAGCGAGCTCCTACAGCTTGAGATTACCAAACTAACATCCCCTCTTAATTCAAGCTGTCAAAGGCAACAACTCCCAAGTCTCTTCTAAACTTCAGAAACTAAGCTCTCTTCATAGCCTTAGTGAGTACATCTGCAACTTGATCATCAGTAGGACAGTAATCAACCTCAATCTTGTTCTTAGTGACTTGTTCCCTAAGGTAATGAAACCTTGTTTCAATATGTTTGCTTTTCCCATGAGCAATGGGATTCTTGGCTAAGTTGATTGCAGATTTATTATCAATCCAGGGCTTGATTAGAACCTTCAAATCATTCATTAGCTCCTCAGAAACTTGTTGTAACCAAATAGCTTAATAGGCTGTTGCACATCCTGCCACATATTCAGATTCACAGCTTGACAAGGCAACTATTGACTATTTCTTAGAACTCCATGAGATTGGAGCTCCCTCTAACTTGAAT
The DNA here is from genome assembly GCA_954870985.1 of Trifolium fragiferum. NCBI lineage: Eukaryota > Viridiplantae > Streptophyta > Magnoliopsida > Fabales > Fabaceae > Trifolium > Trifolium fragiferum. Next base: position 16,555,678 of record OX940793.1, on the reverse strand, counting down.
ACAAACCCAGTGGTGCTCCTTCTATCAATCTTGTCACCACACCAGTAAGCATCTGAGTATCCAATCAATTCTAACTTACTACAACCATTGCCAAAAGGGAACAAAATACCATATTGCAGTGTACCATTAATGTACCTGAGAATCCTTTTTGCAGCCAAGAAGTGAGACTTCATTGGCTGGCTCATAAACCTGCTCACAAGACCAACAGAGACAGTTATGTCTGGCCTGCTTTGACATAGATATCTCAGTGAGGCTATTAGTTGTCTGTAGAGAGTAGGGTCAATGCTTTCTTCATTCTCAATTCCTTCCCCTCTGAAGCTTGTGTCTGAGGGTGTGATTGCAGAGTTGCATTCCATCATATTGAACTTCTTCAAAATCTCACTTGCATATTTAGTTTGATGCAAAATTAAACCTTTTGAAGTGGTAAGTATCTCCATGCCCAGGAAATAAGCAATCTTGCCTAAATCTGTCATTTCAAATTCTTGCTTCATCTTCACTTTAAAACTGTTAATGTCTTCAACACAGCTACCAGTTACCAGAAGATCGTCAACATACAGATAGATGATCAAAACCTTCGATCCTACACTTCCTTTTACATAAACTACATGCTCAATTATACATTTCCTAAAGCCCTGCTCTAAGAAAAATCTGTCAATTCTCTTGTTCCAGGCTCTTGGAGCCTGTTTCAAGCTATATATAAGCCTTGTGTAACTTGTACACTTTGTCTTCCTTCCCTTGAACTACAAAGCCTAGTGGTTGAGTAATGCATACAATTTCTTCAAGTGGGCCATTTAGAAAAGCAGACTTCACATCTAGATGATAAATGGACCATGACTTACTACAAGCCAAGGCAATCACAAGCCTGATAGTTTCATGTCTAGCTACAGGTGAGAACACTTCATAGTAATCAATACCCTGCTTCAGAAGAAAGCCTCTAGCCACCAACCTTGCCTTGTGTTTGACTATCTTTCCTTCAGGATTCATTTTTAACTTGAACACCCATTTTGCATCAATTGCCTTCTTGTCACTAGGCAAACTAGGCAATTCCCAAGTATTATTCTTTTCTATGGCCTTCAACTCTTCTATCATAGCTTCATTCCAAGCTCTTTCACCTATTGCAGCCTTGTAATCAAGTGGTTCAGAATCAGCCATCATTGCATAATGCAGCAATTCACCATCACTGCCTATCTCATCATCATGAACTACTTCACAATCAGCCAATCTACTAGGAACTTGTCTGTTTCTCTGAGGTCTCATACTAGTGCCTTGATCTTCATCTGGAGCTGTTTCAGTAACATTCTCTTCCATATTAATGTTGTCATCAATGATAACCTCCTGCTCATCCGAGCTTTCAGTTTCAATGATTATTTGAACACCCTTGTTCTCACTTTTATCATACTTCCAGTTCCAAGATTCATTTTCCATTACAACTACATCTCTACTAAATGACATTTTCTTTGTAGTCGGATCCATTAACTTGTATGCACCAGTACTGTGATAGCCCACTAGAATCATTGGTTCACTCTTGTTTTCACGTTTCTTTCTTTTAGCATATGGGATATGTTTGTAGCACAGGGATCCAAACACTTTAAGATGTGACACTAATGGTTTTCTGCCTAACCATATCTCTTCAGGTACCTTAGTCTTCAACTTCTTTGTAGGACACTTGTTTAGAATGTAGGTTGCAGTAGAGACTGCTTCACCTCACAATTCCTTTGGTAAGTCCTTCTGATTCACCATGCTTCTTGCCATATCTAAGATACTTCTTGTAAGACCCGTCGAATTACTGTAGCAGAAATTATATTTTTGATATATTAATTAGATTATGCTATTTGTTGTTATCAATTTTCTGTTTAATTGTTTGTTTGGCAGAATTTTTGCTGAGATTGTGCATGCGCACTAGTTTAACATTTGAAAAATGGGAACAATAATTTTATAAGCTTTAAATGAGTTTAGAAACATTTTTGTCTCGTCGAAATGTCGAAAATAATTTTCTAGTGGTTTTTTAGAAAACGGGCAAGATATACCCGCTGTTTGAAAATTTTACGGTTTCTGATTTCCGTCAAAATTTAAATGAAGACTTTTTATATCGACTGTGATGATAATTTGATCTCGTTATATTTTTCCGAGCTTAGGAGCGAAAATTTATTCGGAATGAAATTTATTCGAAAGTTTGTGAATTGTTTTAATTAAGTGATTTACGGTAGAATTTTTCTGTTTCCGTAAAGTTTATCGGTACGCGAGATACGACTCGTTTAAGAGCGAACCCGGGGACTGAGCGAGATGAGCTGACAAGGATCACAAAATATCTAGATATTTTCTAAGATATATTATATTTTTATCATGTGAGTGATGGAATGAATGGCTAGGATTGAATTATAGCAAATTAGCACTATTAGATCCAAGGGCTCATGATTCTTGGCTATTACTTTAAGTAGAAGACTTAGAAAATTTTGAAGCTTTCACTCCTCTCCCTCTCTTGGCCGAGCCATAAGCCTATACCTCCCAATCTTCATAAAATTTTTATCCCTTCATTTTAAAGGCTTGGGTCTTGGTTTCCTAGTGGATCATCATCATCTTGAAGTAGAGCTATTACATGAGGTAAAAATCCTTTCCTTATTTTCTCTCTTGGCCGAACATACATACATGTGGAGTGGGGTTTGATTTCTATTTTTCTTGCTTATTTCCTTTGTTAATAGTATAAATCCTTGATAGTTAGTTATAGATCCAAGAGAAAATTTGTGATTTGAATTGTTTGACTTTATGCTAAAAAAATAAATTTGGTTAAGTTTTGATTTTCTTGCTCTTTTCTTTTGTTAATGTTGTTGTGTGAGTTTTGAGATAATAGATCTAAAAGAAAATTATTATTTTGATCACTTTAAATTTTAGAGATCTTGAGGAAAATTATGAAATGTTTGAAATCAATTTGTGAAATGGTTTTCTTGCAATTAAAGTAATCACAAGGTGATTTACGGTCTTAATTTTTGAAATGAAAATGTTAGAATTGAAAAGTCCTAAAATTTTATGATTTGTGAAGTTAGGGTTTTGGAATTTCTTTAGCTTTTGGAATATTTATTCAATTGAGTTGATTTATGTGAAATTGGTAATTTTATGAGTATTTTAACTATGTGTGATTTTTGAAAACAATGATTTTGAGGAATTTTAATTCTGGCCGAAATTTCAAAGGGTGTTTATGGCATTATAAAATTGTTTTTATGTCCTAGAAACTTAACCATTTGATCCGCCTTTTCGAGACGATGAATTTGGTGTATGGCTCGTCTCAATCCGATAAAGATTGAATGAGTTATGGGCGTTTTAATTTGTAACTGTTTTACCGTCGTTTGTGAATTTAAAATAGTGGTAGAAAAATAATAGAGATTATTTTTCTATGAAAAGAGTAAAATGTTTGGAAATCCATTTGTAATTGAAAAGGAAATTCTTTTGTTGAGAATTTATATTTTTAGAGTTTGACATGTGTGAACTATTTTGAAAAATATTTACGTTCGGAAAAAGTATTTTGTTATAAGTCAAGCGAGAAAAGTTTTAGTTAAACTTGGTTAGTTTGAAAAGATTTTGGAACTTATGATTTAAGGCATAAGTTTTCTGAAAAATTAAACTCTTTTGGAAATGTTTTAAAATTGTCGAGATTTATTTAAATGACATTTTTGTGATTAGAAGCTATTCTTGAAGGTGTTTAAAGTTTTCAAAAAGAGTTATTTGAAAATGAGTTGAGCCTAGCTAGTTGTGAGGGAACAACCATAGGTATTGAATCCATTAGTAGTCGAGCTAGGACTTATTTACGTAACCAATTAGAATGTGGTATTAACTTAGATAAGTTGTATGTTTTAAAAGGTTAAGAGGATTAGCCGAATTGGGGACTTCGTCGAGAGAGACGGATATTGCTCGCGTAGCGTAAGTTGATGTGTTGGAAGCTTGCCGAGGTAAGGGCACTTTCTAACGATTTCATATACCTCGAAATATCGAGTGCTTTTTATGCATGTGTAATTGTTGCTTGAATATGTGTATTTGCTTGATGTGATGCAATATGAATTATGAGCATGGTTGTTTTGTGATGTATTCTCGTGACGAGAACTTGTTTGAGAACATGTTATATTCTACACATGTTTGAGTGGTTGTTGTGAATTTCATATGATTGAATAATATGAAATGTTGATGCATGTACTTGATTGATTATCTTGTTGTACATGATGTTATTTGTCTTACATATGATTTTGCGAAATATATGTATTAGCATGTGGTTGAGAATTACATATGCTTGAAAGGTATGTATTTGTTGCATTAGCATATATGGGGAATCGTATGCTCATGCATTCATAGTACGTGGTGACCGTGATGGGCCACGGGGTGTGATTATCGGGAATGGATCCACCTTAATCCTGCGGGATTTATTGAGTCCAATACGTGGTTATCGGGAATGGACCACGGAGTGTGATTATCGGGAATGGATCCACTCTAATCCTTCGGGATTTTCTTGATTTTAGTAGGGGTTGGACCTACGACTCTCTGTGGAGAGGTTAAATTCCGGAATTCATGCATGTGAAACAGTTCCGGGTAGGGTGATCACAATCATGTAGAGTCTGCATTGGTAGGCTAATTGTGCATTCAAATATTGTGTGTGATTGATAGACGATTTGTGCACTTAAATCCTATGATGTGTGATTCATATGATAAATGAGTATATGCTGCCATGTATTGTATATCTTGTGCTGCGTATTTTTGGTTATATGTTATTTTTAGATCGTGACCCTCTACGAGAATTTTTAGGGATTTATTTGTACCGCGTGGAGAAGCGGCAAGGCTTGAAGCTGTCTGTGGGTCTTCGTCACCCAGTCATCAACAGTTAGAGTTTAAAGATCAGCTTAGGGGTAGTAGTTTAAGAGTCTTGTTTACTCTTCTTTATACTTCCCTGCATTTGTATTGCAAACTTGTAGTATGATGTTTTATTTGGAATAAATGGTGTCGTTATGTTTGTTTAGACATAGCGTTTGGTTTATATTCTTAAACTTGATTTGTGAAAACAATTTATAAAAGAGGCAATGCATTCCGATCGTTATTTTGAAAATGGTTTACTCTGATTTAATTTAAGTTCGATCGTGAATGTTTTATTTCAAAGTCCTTGTTGTTTTTAGAAAAATAAAGTGCCTACTTTTGGGCTTCGAAAATCGGGGTGTTACACTTCTATTTCTCCTCTCAGCCAGCCCATTGTGCTGAGGTGTATATGGGGCAGTTACTTCATGAATTATACCATGATTTTTACAGAAATCTTCAAAATCATTTGAGGTATACTCTCCTCCACCATCAGTTCTCAAAATCTTCAAGCTCTTGCCACTTTGTTTCTCTGCTTGTAACTTGAAAGTTTTGAAAATCTCAAATGCTTCACTCTTTGTCTTCATAACATATAACCACATCATTCTAGAGAATTCATCAACAAAAGTTATGAAGTACCTATTTCCACCATAAGTTGACACATGCATTGGTCCACATATATCATAGTACACAATATTCAAAACTTGACTAGCTCTCATAGGTAAACTAGAATTAAAGGCTAATCTTGTCTGTTTTCCAATCAAACATGTTCCACAAGCTTGTTCAGGGATTTTGATACTAGGCATTCCAACAACCATTTCATTTGAATTTAAAAGTGACAAGCTTTTGTAATTCAAATGCCCATACCTTTTATGCCATAGCACAACTTCATCCTTAGATGTCATTGCAGCAAGACAATCTTCAACAGGGTTGATACTAGCTTTGAAGGTTCTATTCTTGGTTAACTTTGACTGCAAAATTAACCTCTTCTTATGATCATACAGTTTCAGCACTTCATCTTCAATAGTTAATGAGAAACCTTTCTCAATTAACTGTCCCACACTCATTAGATTGCAGTCCATGTCAGGAATGTAAAGTACTTTCTCAATTAGCACTTCTTTACCATCTTTTCTTTGAATGGCAATATTTCCCATTCCTTCTGCAACCATATAACTGCTATCAACAAGTTTTACCCTTGTTCTTTTGCTAGTATCAATATTCTTTAACCAATCCCTCCTTCCAGTCATGTGATTTGAACACCCAGTGTTAAGATACCAAATTTCAGCATTTGATTTCTCTTCACTAATGGTTGAAACAAAAGTCACTGCTTCATTTTCTGGACCTGAACTCTGTTGTGCTACATTTGCTTCCTCATCACCCTTCTTTGATTTATTTGAATTGCAATCAGATGCAAAATGGCCATATTTGTCACAATTAAAGCATTGTACCTTTTTCTTGTCAAATTTCTTCTTTCCTTGGTTCTTTGAAGAAGTTTCAGCTTTATCTTCATTCCTTGAACCACCTTCTTTAGACTTTTGACTCTTCTTCCATTTTTCTTTCTTTTTTGCATAGTTCTTAAACTTTGCAAACAGTGCTTGATCATCATTCTTTCCATTTCCCCTTTCTTATTTCTTCATCTCATGTGCTTTAAGGGACCCTTGCAGATCTTCCACGTTCAACTCACTCAAGTCTTTTGTTTCTTCAGTGGTCACAACAATGTGATCAAACTTTGAGGGCAAGGTTCTCAGTATCTTCTCTACAATGGTTTGATCTGACAAGGTTTCCCCACAATTCTTCATCTGATTGGTCAATGTGACCAATCTTGAGAAGTAATTAGAAACAGATTCACTTTCCTCCATCTCCAGTAACTCATATTGCCTTCTCAAAGATTGCAACTTCACCTTCTTTACCTTTGGATCACCACCATAGTACTTCACTAGTGTATCCCATGCAGCTTTTGAACTTTTAGCATCTGCAATTTTCTCAAACTCCTTACTGTCAACACATTGGTGAATGTAGAATAAGGCTTTGCAATCTTGTTTCTTTGCCTCTCTGAATGTAGCCCTCTGCACATCTGTTGGATTTGCTGATAGTGCTTCCACCCCATTTGTCACCATATCAAGCACTTCTTGGACTCCAAATATTACTTTCATTTGGATAATCCATTTGCCCCAATTCTTGCCTTCAAGAACTGGTAAGTTTGCATGAAAGTTACCATTCCCAGTCATGGCTAATCAATCTTGCAATACTTCTTGGCCTGAATCGTTAAAGCTCTAGATACCACTTTGTTAAGGATAAAGTTGAGAGGTTTTGAGAGAAAGAGTTTAAAGCATGAAAGTGAAAAGAATGTATTGAATGAATTAATCACAAAGTGATGTTACAACTGTTTATATACACATACTAAGCTATGTAACTGACTTAACTAACTATGTCAGCTAAGCAAACAAAGCCATAACCGACTTAACTAACAAAATAGAAAATTTAAAGTTCAGGACATTCTCGCTAAGCCACCAAAGTCTTAGCTAAGCGAGCTACTACAGCTTGAGATTACCAAACTAACAAATGAGAGTATGGATGGTTTGACATAAAATATTGAAAAAGGAGCAATAATCTTTGGTGAGAAATAAGGATTAGGTGACTAAGAGGATATAAGTGAACGAGCAAGGGAAAATGTAAAAAAAATGTAGAAATCAATTAATGGATAGATTACTTGATGGTATCGTAACTTATAGACTTTGCATCATCTACATTAATAGTTCTAAACTAAAGAAGATATAAGTGAACGAGCGAGACTTTATCTTATTCAACAAAGATCAACTGATGTAGGAATAAAATTTGCATCATCTATATTAAATGTTCATAAAGTTTCTCCTTGGATACATCGAAGAAAACATAAAGATGGTGTGGTATAGAGGATGTATAATATGAGAATGGTAAAGATATATGAGAATGAATAATAACCATTAGATTAAAATAAAGGGTTAAGATTAAAACATTAAAAGTGTATCAATTAACACTCTATTAAAAACTCTCAACTTCTCTCTCTTGCTCTTTTTCAAAGTGCATCACGCGTTCTCTCTTCTCCAAAACTTGACCCATCAACTACAACTACCGGTTCCGGCCGCCGTCTGTGTCCATCTACTTCCGATTTTTACTCACCAGTTCCAGTCATCGTCTCTCTCTCTCTCTGAGTTCCCCTCATAGTTTTTAATCCCAAAATTGAAGTCTGCTAATCGATTTGTTTTTCATCCTCTATAAATCAATGGTGGGCCAAACAGGTTTTGTAATTTGGCGGAGCAAGAAATTCACATGAAATTGATGGTGGTAGCAATTGAAAACAGCACTATGAAATGGTCGTGTTGCGATGACCAATTATACATATAAATTATATAAAATACTTTGTCTTTATTAATATGATCGTTGGGGTTTAATTTGTTATGCTACTTTTAAATTTCTTAGATAGAGAAAGTGAAAGCAATGCAATATTTGGCTTTGAAGAAAATTAAAAATTTCTAAGAAGATAAGTTGAAATGAACCGAAGAAGAAAACGAGATCTTGGAACAAGAAGATTAAATTTCAGATCGATAACAATTACAGAGGAAAATCCATCTTTTTATGGTTTTTTTTTTTTTGGTAGTAGAAAATAAAATTAGATGATGACTGTTGAGAGAAAGAAGAGAGAATTTTGGAAACCCAGAAGAAGGAAGAGAGAGAAAGAGAGGTGACAAAGAAGAAAGAGAGAGAAGTTGAAGGTTTTTAATAGAGTGTTAATTGATACATTTTTAATGTTTTAATCTTAATCCTTTATTTTAATCTAATAGTTATTATTCATTCTCATATATCTTTACCATTCTCATACTATACATCCTCATGTGGTATATCAGTTTCGTTTCAGTCACCCTAACAAATCAATTGTCGAGCTGCCATGTAATTCAACGAGACTAATTGAAGTTGAACCCATCCAAACCCATAATTTCCCCCTCTTGAGAAGTCTATAAATTTTTTTAAAAAAAATTGAAGTTGAACCCATCCAAAGCCAAAAAAACCCCCTTCCAATACCGTTGGTTGCACCTCATTCAAATTTGGAAAATTCAAACCAACCCAATTTTGGTCTATCCCAATGAACCTCTTGAAAATCATTTGTGAAGTAGGACACTGCCTCCACCCACTGTGGCTTGTTGTATATGTGTACACATGAAATATAGAAAATAAATCTTTAATCCCATTATATGTTCTCTTAATCATTTGCATAAGAACTTCTTAAATTCATATCCTCACTTTTGGGGAAAACATTTTTTAGCTCCTTTTTGTTTGGGGATTTTTAGTCTTTTGAATCAACTGATATACCACACTTCAAGAGCAATTGATTCATTTGCAATATTAGATCCTCCAAGAAGGACATCTATTTTGATAAAGCATTAGTAGCTTGATATGCTTAAACTTTGCAAATGCATGGAAATACTTTTTTTTTTTATAATGAAATTGGAAATAAATTACTTATCTTGAATTTATATTTGAAATTAAATATTAATTTTGTGTAAAAACAATGTTATTTTTATAATTACCAAGAAAATATTTTGTGTTTTGAAAGAGGAGAAATTGTACTCTATTATTGCCTTGTGTAGTGTTAAAGATTTTGCGTTTCTATTCTAAAAGAAATCTCATCTATACTATACATGTAAGTTATTCATCAGTATGTTAATTAAGTTAGACATATAGAGATTTAATTTTCATCAATTATCCAACCAAATAAAAGAAATCAAAATTTAATAAATATTTCTACACTAAGTATGAGCAATTATATTATAACCAAAATATTAAGAAAGCTAGCATATATGATTATGAATGACTTGATTATTATTTATGAACAAATGTCAATCATAGTTGTGTTCCACTTCCACATTATACCTAACTGGATATGTTTCCTTCATATTACATAATAAAATGATAAAACTAAAAAGTAACAAACTAAGTAGTGATAAACAATGTGGATATTAACAGTAACACACTACATAGCTAGCAGTGGTAAAAATGTTACTAATACCAACGAAACAATGAGTCATCGATCATGTAACTACATACTGAAAACTAAGAAGAAGGAACACTTTATTCAGGAAATTAAATGGCTTCAATGAATTTTTGGGTTCGCCGGCGACTACGGTGACGGTGATGGTGATGGTGTGTCTCCAATCTGGTGTTGCTGGTCGCTTCCTAATGTTAATACTATGACGATAATATTCTGATAAAATTAAAAACAATAATATATTAATCATAACATTTTTCATAATATATACTAAATTAATTAAATGCCAAAAAATGTCCATGAGATTGATTTAATTAATTAATTAATACCACAAATTTGAACACAAATAATATAATTCATAACTTTATTATTAATCATAACATTTTACATAATTTTATTAAAAAAACAAAATTAAATGGCCATGAGAAAGATTAATTAATTCAACAATATAGCATACAAAATATGGAATTGCAAATTTGAACTCAAATAATTAATGTTCTGCTTTGATCGTCAAACATTTAGAAAGAAAGAAAGATGAAAGAAGATGAAGAAAGATAACAGTATATCCAAATTAAACACGCAAATGATAACAGTATATAACATAAACTAGAAAATGAATCATCATCATTTGAGAAAGAAAGAAAGATGAAAGAAGAATCAATATTTCCATGAGATTAATAGATTAGACACAAAAACGTAAATGAATGATGATTGAGAAAAAGAAAAATGAAAGAAAGATGAAGAAGTTCTTACGATGATAATGATTACAATAACAGCTACTGCAACTTTGACTTTGAATGCGTCTCCTTCATCTCCTCCTCCTCCTTGCTGTCCACCACCTTCTCCTCCTTCTGGTTGTTGTTCCGCCGGCAGGGGTTCAGGAGCTACTCGACGTTGATGACATGACTTGCGAGCCATGGTTTGAAGAGCTAGATAGCACTGAAAATGGTTCTTGAGAGAGAGAGAGAGAGAGAGAGAGAGAGAGAGAGACTGAAACGTTGATTTTGAAAGAGAGATATCAAACGAATCAGTGACTTGACAAAATGAATTAATGTGTATATATATAAGATCCTAATAGAGAGTATAATAACTAACTCAATAACGGTTTTCTATTTTGTTTTGTTGATGATTTTTAAGAGAGAAAAAGAGAGACAATATTCTGCCGCTTGGGCTGGTAATTATACAGTCAAATATTCTGTTAGTTAGTTAGTTATTTGAATGGATTGAAAATCTGCTTATAGTTTAGTAAGGGCAACAGTCTGTCGTTGAGAAATAATTCACACTCTAGATGTTTAGAATAAGTTTGTATTCACAGAAATCGTGTCAATTGCACGACCAACGTTATCTAAGCTTGCAGTTTTGCATTCACTTTGGGTTTTTAAAAAGGTTTTTAAAAAATAGCGATATGCGGAAAAAAAGTAAAATGAGACAGAAATATAAAGGATAGATATGGTGGTTTGGACTCCTTCCCCTACTACTATTCAGTATGATCGGTGTATAACATAATTAACATAGTTTCCCTAAATTATAACTAGGATACCTACGAGTGTCTATCTCGTTTGTCACATATCCTAACTACAACCTGAGTTATTCATACATATGCATTATTCCCATCGATCATTGCCTCTCGGGCCTAGTATCAGACTGTACATTCAGCCTCTAATTGCTCAATTCACAAATAGTTCTTGATTCCTCCTCTATTGTCTCAGTTAGAAGGTAGTTTAGAATGTTACCGTCTTTATACCCCTAGATTTATTTACTATCAGTTCTGGACCATTATTAGTATACATAATAATCGATTCTAAGAGCGTTTCCTCTATCCGCCAAGATTTTGGAAACATGATTAAAGCAGGAAAATAAATAAGACAAATAGTATTAGAAAATATTTATTATAACTTTGACTCACTCAAAGACTCTAAATATTGATAGGGGAGTTCATCTTCTCTACCACAACCCTAAGGATCTATTACAAAGAATTACATAGTTTTAATTACAAGAATAAAAATAATGAAAACCTAAGAAAGAGATTACCTTGTTGAGGATAACTTTCTCGTAAAGGGGAAAAGTTTCTCCCGTAGAGCTCCTCTAGACCAACTCTATAGTAATAGAAAAGTTCTCAAATTTCTGAATGAAAAATAATGAAAGAGATGAGCTCTATTTATAGTTTTCTAAACGAGTCTCAGCAAGCCATCGTACTGTGATGGCCCTATCGTACTACGATAGGTTGATTTTCTGCAAAAAAAAACTAAATCTTGCGTGTAGGTGTCTTGGCCATCAAGTAACTCCCATCGTAACTTTTTGCTTCTTTCTTGGCATTTCCTTGTATTCTTGCTCCTTTTAGCTCTTTGTTTTGATTCTTTAGGTTTTCTTCGTATGAGTTTGTCTTGAGTCATTTATTACTAATATTAATACCTAAAATATTACAGAAATTCTTGTCATCAGCCTAAAACCTGAAACTAATAATTATGTAATTTTTAAAATGTTTTTTCAAAATTCTCTTTTAGAGACTTCACACATTGGATGAAAGAACTAGAAAATGCAGTTCAATATCGAAATTATTTAAAAATTATTATAAAGATAAAATATGGTAAATTATTTCCTAATAAAATGTATTTGTATTTAAAATAAAGTAGTAAAATATTCTAGACTCCAAGACTTGTTTCCAAACGTCACAGTCAAAGTGGGCCCCTCGAACTTGAAAACTCGACGACCTACAAAGACTACAATTTTACAATCGCAGGGTCAAGCCAAACAACACAAATAGCAAGGGGTGAAAATATATTTACACAAGACAGCAGTGTATTAACACACAAGAATAGGGAAAACATAAAAACAAAATATCATCCTTTCGGACGATCAAGGATATAAGCACGTAAAACAATTAAACATATCAACTCATTAAATTATTTCAATTCAACTCAATTAAACGATGAATGCAATGCAACCTAGACCTTGTAAATGCATGTGATACCAAAGTCGGAGGTCAGATCATCAACACCGACTCATCACTGTTTTTAGTCAAGCCATTGACACACGGATAACCCATGATCATAACAAACACCAACAACCAATGGCTCTAAGGATAACACCAATAATCAACGACTTAAGAGGTACAACCCCAATAAATCAACACGAGGGTACAACTACGAATGCTCACTCAACAGTCAACATACAACAACAATTAAAGTATTTTAGGCATTACGTCTAATCCTAAAAGGGCCCTAAATTAGTTTATAAAATTAGTTAATTATTTTAAGCTTACCAACATTTTAATTATTAACACCTAAAAGCAACTCAATAACTCGACGACAAACCGAATAAATCTAACTTTTTAATTGAGGGTCTGTTTGATGGTTATGATATGATAGAAATATGATAGGATAAAGAGTTAGATAAGAACATGATATGATAGTGGTAGGATAGACACTTATCATGTCATGTATTTGGTACACACATTATAATAAATAAGATAACATTTTATGCTTACTTGATCTTCTTAATCAACATTCCACAAACATAAAGATTGAAATATGAGAGAGAGAGAGAGAGAGAGAGAGAGAGAGAGAGAGAAAGAGAGAGAGAGAGAGAGAGAGAGAGAGAGAGAGTGAAAAAAAATAATGATTCACTTATCCTTCCGTTGAGCCATTCAAAAAAAAAAAAACTTATCCTTCCGTTGATAGGATAATTCTAACCCAGCAAAAACTCATGATATAAATTACAAAGGAATGATATGATATGATTAAAAAATGGAATAATTTATCCTATCACATTAGTGCATCAAACAAAAAATTAAAACAACATATAATATAATTATCATATCATGCTCATTATCTTGACCATCAAACGGATCCCGAGACTCGCCAAATTAGACTAATCTCACTTATAGTTCTCTCATAATTTGCTAAATATAAATTGTTCCATTAATGACAGAAGGTTTACTATAATCTAAAGGAACACCATTCAAAATTCATTATAACTATCCCTATGAAATGGCAAGAGCTGCTGGTGGAATCAGGAAAAAAAAATTGGATGGGCTATTAAAAAAATTATAAGATATAAATTAAATACGAAAATTATATTGCATATAACAATTGAAGTTGTAATAAGTACAGAGTTAATCACTTAAAATAAAATATCATAAGTTTGCTCGCGTAAAATAAAAGTTGGTCCTTAAAAAATTAAACCGTGTACCTTAAGATAATATTTATGTGTATTTAGTGACTCAAAATTATAAACAATATAACTTTGAACTAATACTTTCACAATTGATCATAAAAAAATTATATTACATATATACTAAAAGATAATGATATAATCCAAATAAATAATACTAATCAAAACCCCTTTGCACAATGAAATCAATACTACTTGCAAGCGAACATCACACTAAAGTCACAGTAGAAGGGCGTTTGGAGAGGTTTTGGTTTCACGCACTGTTCCTTTGGAAAGCTTCCTCTCTTCTTCTGTTTCCCTTTTGCTTGTTTTGTCCTCATGGTTTAAATTTTTTTAAGCTTTTCAATTAGTGGCAGAAAGGAATTGCAATTTGTGTAAGTTGCAGGTTTGCTTTTGTGCAAAAGGAAATGCAAAAAGGTTTCAGCAAAAAGGAATGCAAAAAGGTTTCAGCAAAAAGGAATGCAAAAAGGTAGAGCTTCCTTTTGCCTTTTCTCTCATTTGTTTCAACCATATATGGTTGCATCTGCTTCATTTCTTCTTCCCATCCATCGCTCTCCTTCTTTCTCTATTCTGATTTGTTTTCATTTTTTTTTTTTTTTCAGATGCAAAATCTCAGAATCAAGCTGTTGGGAAAGCTAATTCAGAATATGGTCACTTCCTCCTTCTCAGGCTGGTTAGTTTTCCATTTAATTTCTGTAAAGTTTTAAACTTTCTTGTTTTAGGTTATAAAAATTGCTGCTTTTGTTATATGGTTTTAGTTTTGATAATTTGATTTATCTAATTTTTTGTTTCAGAAAATGTGGGTTTTGTTTATTTGTTGTATTATTTTTGTTGATGATTTATGCTTTTGATTGTGTATTAGGGTTCATGAAATTGTTAATAAAATCCCATTCTTTTTTCTAAATTGATTTTAGGGTTCTAAAACTCTGTTATAAAGTTTATGAACTCTTGGTCCCGATATTAAAACGACACGAATTAGTTGGAAAGGGGTTAGGGTTTTACTCTGATTTGGGATCCGAATTTTGATATTCAAAGTTATAAATTCACAATAAATCAGTAATCAAAACCATCAATGGTCTGCGAGAAGTGTGAGTATCTCATCCTTTTCAGCAATTCAATTCATATTTCTCGCTGTGGAAAATTCAATTGATTTTTTGGGAATTTGAATTATTTGTTTCAGGTCAGAAGAAACCGAAGGTGATAGTACCTGACAAATGGAAAGAAGGTGCTAGCAATACTACTGAGGGTGGTGGCCGCAAAATCAACGAGAACAAACTCCTTTCCAAGAAGAACAGGTTTCCTTTAATCTAAACCTTCAATTTGTTATTTAATTCCTTTCATTCATAATTTGTTTCTTATTTTTTAAAATATGGTATGAAAAGCATGATAATTTGGTTACGATACTCTTAATTTTACTTGGTTAGTATTTGATAATATGCTAAAGTAATAATTTATACTAATAGTTTGATATTTGAAACTTTGGATTGTAAATTTGTTTTCACCTGCTTGGTGTAAATTTGTTTACTAATGCTAAGGTGTTTTAACTAGCGGCTTTCTAGTGTGGCGTAGTACTTGGAAACCTAAATAGTAGCTTAAGGAATAAGACTTCACAATTCAAGGTTCTTGAGGGTGTGCTGACTCTTGTAACATTTCATGGAAAACGTGCAAGTTGAATTGTATAATTATTAATTCTCTTTAAATTGCTAAATTTGTTGTAATTTAGTTTGTATTGTAATAAATTGATTTAGTGAAATAAGTTGAAAGCAAATTGTGGATCTGTCATAAGCTAATCCTATAAGCTCACGCAAATTCTCCTATAAGTGAAGTTGTTGTTTAAAAGGTGTGTCATTGCAAGATCCTCTTAATAAGTTGTTCATTAGGCAATCCACAATCCAAACAAACCCTTAGTTAAAATGATTATAAATCTGAACATATTTTGAAAAGGTTGAGATAAAGAACGTCATTACAACTTATGTGAGAAATTATTTAATGAGATTGTCATTGCAAGATCCTTCAATAATTTTTCCCTGTTATTGGATTGTATTTCAGTTTCCTAGCTAATTATATTTAACTGCTGCAGTTCTTTGTGATATTCCTTCATATTCAATCACATGCCAAGTGCTAAGTACTAAACTATACTATACTTACATTCCGTCAGATCTATTATTTTTGTTAATGGAACTGAAGAATCAAGAATGGCTTCTGTCAGCAAAGAACAGGAGCAAACTATGTCAAGAAGCAGCATAGTGACTACTTAAATTCAACAACTTGGAACGTTTCACCTCTTTTTTCCTCAGTAATTTAATTAATAAGTTGTTAGTTTAGAGCTGCAGTACGAAAAAAGACTTATATTGACTGTATTTTGCAGCCAGAGAATCTTCTTTTGGACGTAAATGGTGTTCTTAAAGTTTCGGATTTTGGATTAAGTACATATTCACAACAGGTATAATTTGATTTGAGATTGTATTTTAGATGAATCTTACATTATGAAAGAGTTGGAAACAATATCACATATTCATGAAGAGGGCCTGAGACCGATCCATGCTATAAGCTTAAACAAGTCAATCCAAAGAGGCCCTAAGACCTTATAATTCACCATGATATTATGGGAAAACTAGATGAGCTTTCCTTTACAAAATTAATTGTGATGTATGTGTTTCAGGTTATGGGAATTCCTGTTGGTAAATTGGCTTTGTACACGGCTCTAGGAGGAGTTCGTCCTTCCGCAGTAAGCATTTTGTATCTATTGTCTCTTTTCATTTTATCAATGTATCTTAAATGATTTTTGTTCATTTTTCTTACCGCCTTTTGTTTATTATTATCTTTTTTCTTGTGGTGGCCAGTGTTTACCAGTTACGATTGATGTGGGGACAAATAATGAGAAATTACTGAATGACGAGTTTTACATTGGGCTTAGACAAATTTTATTATATTTTAGCATATATTATCTGCATCATTTAACTTGTATTTATATGAGGCTACCTTTTGTTGGTACCCTACCTGACCATAAATTCCTCTTCCTTGGTGCTGTAGAAGTAAGACCATAATCTATTTTCTCTCTTATTTGTACATGATAAGTTCTATCCATGTTTCTTGTCATGCTGCTGAAGTAAGACTGTAATCTGTTTTCCCTACATTAGTTTGTCTAACTCATTTCTGGTTATGTTTTCAGGCAGGAACTGGTATAGCAGAGCTGATTGCTCTTGAGATATCAAAACAGGTGAATCAGATATTCATTGTTTCTATACCAGTAACCCTGGTTTCTTTTGTTTTTTTCTCTCTTTTTTTAAATTTCAATTGGTGATGTTGTTCTGTTTATTTATGTTGTTTATGCTGCAGACTAAAGCACCTATTGAAGAGAGTCGTAAGCAGATATGGCTGGTAGACTCAAAGGTAGTGGAAAGCATGATAAGTTTCCATGGAAAATATTAATTTGATTCATTTTTTTTCCTAAAGTACTTATTTATTCTGCTACAGGGTTTAATTGTACAAATTCAATGACATTATGACAATTGTTGGTGGCGGCGACATTAGTATTGTGTTATTTATGTTTACTAACATATTTGATATTAAGTTTGCTTGAAAAAGTATGCTTAATGTTCTCAAAGTTCAATTTAATGATTTTACGAAATACTTTTACATGACAGGATAAGGGATAATGTATTCTGACTTATGCTTTACAATAAGGTTATATTATCATTATGCATATACTGTCAATTCCTCAGTACCACTTTGACTATAGTAACTTTGTTTATTCTATCAGGAAAAAATTCGTATTGCTCTCTATGTTCAGAAGGCAGCATTGCAATTTATTGATGGTATGGTACTCAAATTTCAGTACTTGAAGTTCATGTCATTGCTTTAGAACTTATTACTTTCTCTTCAATTGTTTTTCTTGGTTCATCTGGTTTTTTTGTTTTGTTGTTGCAATGTAGAAGACATGTCTCATTTATAAATCAACCTGCAGCAATATTGAACTACAAAATTCCATTGTTTCTTTTCATTATAAAATAGGCTTTTCATTCTTTCTGGATTTAATTTATTGTTTTCTTCATTGAGTGGAAGGAGGTTATGAAATTTCTTATCTTCCAAACAATTTGGATGAACCTGAGCTTTTGAAGATCAGTTTTCTGTGTTTTCCAATGGATATTGAAATTGAAGTAAAAAAAAATAGATTTTGAAATTATCCCGTAGACTACCACTTACATAATAAATGTATTGTCCCTTTTGCAACTTTGAACAGCCTGCATTTTTTAGCATTAGAGGATACATAAGTTTCATAAAGGCAGATCAGGCCATGTGTTGTTCCTGTTGACTATGCTGTGGAGTCCAGAAATCTCCTTGAAAACATATCAAAGATGGGAGCCTCTCAATAAGATGGAAATGCTGATTCAATGTCTCTAGATCTTTTGGTTCACTTATTTTTCAAGATGTTGTTGCCTGTAATTATTAATCCTTCGATGATTTATTATATATTTTGTCTGATTACAGAAACATGGATGGAAATTTCTTGCTTTTGGTGGCATCTATAAGATTAAATTACCATTTGTTACTGCAACTTTGAATGTTAATATTCATGATAGTTAATGATGTGGTTTCTGAATGGCACAGTTTTGTTAATTATTTAAGCTGTTATACAATTACACAGCTAATGTCATTCAATAAAAAAAGATAGCCTAAAGTGGATAATTACCTACATGGTATTTCAAAAGGGAACACCTATTTTTTTTTAGTATTAAGATTAAGATATTACATCTTAGATGTATATTACTTGGTGAGAGTAAGATTTTATTTAAGAGTTAGGAGAGAAAGGAGAAGATTTTGAGGGTAAATGAAAGGATTAAATGGAAGAGATAAACATTTCCACATTGCATAAAATTTTATTTTTCTTTACTAGATTAAATCCTGCAATATGGAAGAATTCTTTAAATGCAATAGGAGAGGACTTTGGAGAATTTTGAAAAACTTTTCACAACTATTAGTTGTAAATTTGTAATTGTAACTGGTAAGTATTTTCAATTTCATCCCATCTCAAAATGATTTTTCCAAAAATAAATTCTCCAAAATGATGAGGAGAATTTGTTACCTCTCTCACCTTCTTTCACCAAACAAATCTCAGTCCATTCCTTTCTCCATTAATTCAAATTTCAAAACAAAAAACACCATCTTTCTTGTGTACAATTCCCCTTTATATTTCTTCATCTTTCTTGTGTATGTTATATTTTCTCATCTTTGTGTAGGGATTCCATTTCTAACATTCATTTTACAATTTTTCAGGTGATTTGTACGTATGCCTTGCTGGATATTTTCTACATGCCGATACCACCACCAAGTGTGACACCACATTAATGGTCAATTACTCCTGTTAGTCTTAGGTCTTATTGGTGGAATTTGTATTAAACTACCATGTTACTCATGTGTTGTTTACTTTTTGTATCACAATGTTCATTTTTCTTTGATGTATAATCACAATGAATAAATTGATGGTTGCTATATTATGTTAAAAAGTAAAATTAAGATATGATGAGACAATTACTTATAACGATCGATGGTTGTTATTTTTTTAAAAAAATAATTTTTTTTTAAAAAAATAAAGATAATCATAATAGATTTGGTTTTATAATTATCTCCTAAAAAATCTCATTTTTTTGTTACTTATTTTATCTAAAGATTTTAGGGTCCTGCAAAGTAGACGAATTTTATTTTATCCTTACATTTTTATTTATTTTTTAAATGCCCCATTGCAATGTTGAAGATTTTGTTTTACCCCATATGTTGACTTTTTGCTGATGCGGCAGGAAAAAAGTCACTGTCACGTAAGCAAAAGTCACCTTTTGCTGACGTGGCAATGCATTTTTGCTGACGTGATAGTGATTTTTTCTCTACCACATCAGCAAAAAGTCAACAAATGTGGTACAATAAAATCTTCAACATTGTAAGGCGACATTTTGAAGAAAAAAAAATTGCAGGGGTAAAACAGAAATCGGCTACTTTACAGGGGTAAAAACCTATTTATCCAAAATGTTATGGTAACTAAAATTTCTTATTTTTAGCTAAAATTTTATCTTAACCTAAAAAAAACTATATTTCTCTTAGAGTGTGTTTGGATAAGGAATTTTAAAATTCAAGGGATTTTGAAATTTCATGGAATTCAAATGCTTCCATTTGAATTTCCTTCATTTTAAAATTCTTTGTTTGGATGACACATTTGAATTTCCTTAATTTAAAAATTCTTTGTTTGGAAAAGGTAATGAATTCATTCTCAAAATTCTTTTTTTTTTCCCAATTTTGATAAAAAATGTTTTTGATTTTTTTTTTTATTTTAAGAAAATAAATCTAAAGTTTTTTTTTTTTTTTGATTTTCTGGATTTTCAGCGATTTGTTGAGTTTTCGTCTGATTTTAGATTTTTTTGGATTTTCGGCTGATTTTTTGGGTTTTCGGCCGATTTTAGATTTTTTGCCAAAAAAAAACTATAATCCCTAAACTCAGCCGAAAAAATAAAAAATCAGCCGAAGAAACAAAAAATCGGCTAAAAAACTAAAATTTGCCAAAAATCCAAAAAACGACTATAAACCTTAAAATCGGCCAAAAACCCTGAAATCGACTGTAAACCCTAAATTAGTCGATTTTAGGGTTTTTGAATGATTTTAGATTTTTTTACCGATTTTAGGGTTTTTGGCCGATTTTAGGGTTTTTGGCTGATTTTTTATTTTTTGGCCGATTTCAAATTTTTCGAAGGATTTTACAGTTTTCGGCCGATATTAGATTTTTCGTCCGATTTTAGATTTTTTGTCAGATTTTAGATTTTTCGTCCGATTTTAGAATTTTCAGTCGATTTTAGATTTTTCAGCCGATTTTATGGTTTTCGACCGATTTTAGATTTTTCTACCGATTTCAAGTTTTTCGTCTGATTTTAGATTTTTCGGCCGATATTAGTTTTTTCGGTCAATTTTAGATTTTTCGGCCGATTTTAGGTTTTTCGGCCCATTTTAGGTTTTTTGATCAATTAGTAATATTTAAAAGTTTATAGAGAAGAAGGAATTTCAAATTCTTAGTTTTTAGGTGTCATTTGAAATTCCTCAAATTTAGTTTAGACAAAATACTCCACAAATTCCCTTCATTTTTAAAATTCTACAAATTAATTATCCAAACAAGAAATTTGGATCAAAACATTTGAATTCCCTCAAAAAATTACATTACCTCAAAATATTTTCTCATCTAAACACACTTTTAGAGTATCTCTATTGGTGATACCACTCTGGATATCATACATTACTAAAAATTGATCCTTACAATGCCACATAATATTTATGCAACTTATACATATTTTGCTTCAATGGTGATACCACTTTGGGTATCATACATTAAGTTGTCAATTTTATTTAATTTGATATACAAAAAAGGTAATATCAAATTGATGATACGATAATTTAAATAAGATACCATATCATCAATTTTGATACCTTCTATGTCACGTTATCGAACTTCAATAATAAAAAAACTAAGATACATATCATTAATCTATGAAACTTTCTTTGATACCATTACTGAAAATACTCTTATATCCCTTCTCAACTAATTTACTAAAATTCTATTTAACAATTCTTCTTCATTAATTCACTAAATTCTTTATACCCTTATTTTACGCTCCCCATCTCTCTGTATTTTCAAAATCTTTTCTTTCTCTTGTTTTCATAATTTAATTAATAAATTAAACAAATTATACCCTATGGTTTCTCTCTCTAATTCGATACCTTCACACACTAATTACTTCATTTATCATATAAACTATAAACACATCAAAACTAATTAACTAATAATTAAATAACCATTTCTAATATTTAGGTTGTTACACTTGAATTCCAAGGTACATGATTCGATTTTCACGAAAGACAAAAACTCTAAAGAAAAGAGAGTGAGGAAGATCGTGAGATACAATGTCAGACCCCCTGCTATATATGAGAAGGAGTCTAGATTATTACAACTAGTACCTATATGATTTTGTTATAGAGACCGGTTTGTTTAACTGAATTATCCGATTTAATTATGCGGTTCAACTAGTGACCAATAATTCGATGAATGAAGCAATAACTCAACAATCTTACCGGTTTGATTACTAATCCAATTTTTAAAACACTGTCTACGACAAATAAAAAGAAGGAATTAATAGAGAAATACTACTTGATTAGAAATTATATTATAAAAAAAGCAACAAGATATTGATATATTGTTAAAAAAGATATTGATAAATTGTTAAGATTTGTTTTGTTTACTATTGGGCTTTTTCAATACAAGTTATTGGCTTATACTTATTTAGGCCCATTTAAGTCAATATAAAAGAACATAATTGTTAACCTAATTTCATTATGTTTGGGAAAATCGCTGCATCCTTATCTTCTCTTTCTCTCTATACGGCGTGCTGCTTCATCAAAATAAAGCGGTGAGGTATTATTTGGTCTTTCTACGTGTTATTATTTATTCCCTTATATGGATGGATCTTTTGTATTCTTTTCTTCTTATTTCTTGCGTTTTCTTTGTCTTCTATTGTGATTTCTTTGAACTTTTCTTCTTTCTATTGTGTATGAATCAAACATGGTGTGTTTTGTATTCAAATCTCATCTTTTCAATCAATTTCTTTTTTTTGATAAGCATCTTTTCAATCAATTATTATGTGTAAGTTTCAATTATATATATATATATATATATAAACATGAATTAGTAGGATGTATTAACTGTCTAAAGAGTGAAATTTTACTTATTATTCTTTTGGTCTTAATTAATTATAAGCAAATATTTATTTTTTTATTCATTAATAATTGATATATTTGATATATAAATATGAATTATTCGAGGTCTAAAAAGTGAATTTTTTCTTCTAATCTGACCGCACACAGATACAATTGATAATCCATATACACCGTAACGGTATGAGTTCAACTCTAGTCCATCATTGGTGGACATGAATTATTAATTGTATCTGTGTGTGGGAATTTATGCAGGAATTGTCCCCTTTGAAGACCCAAAGGTGGAGAACTTTTCCCATGGGGATGGGCACAAGGGAGAACGTTTCATGGAAAGAAGTTTGGGGATGAGAACGAGATTTATCCCCTACCCATGATTGGAAAAGATTATGATCCAAATTTAATGAAAAAAAATTTGTTTTTTTATACACTATAAATTTTCTCATAATATATGAATAAATTTTGTTGATGTATGATGTTTATTGTTGTAAGAAATTCTAATGTTTTAATTTTTGTATTTGATTTATGATTAAATTTTAATATTTTTATAATATTTTTGTAAGTCTAATTTGTTATTTTTTTCAACCCTACACAGTTTTTTAGACTTTATAGGTAGAGTTAGAGTTTCAAAGCCACTATGTTTCGTCCCGTGGTGAGAGATTTAAGTTGTATGTTAGAGGTTTTGAATATGATTCATAGCTCCATTGTAAAAAAAAGGACTTTATAGATAGAGATAGAGTTTCAAAGCCACTATGTTTGATCTAGTGGAGAAAAATTTAAGTATTATGTTAAAGGTTCTGAATACGATCCATAGCTCCATTGTAAAAAATAATAATTTATAGTTTATAGATTTTGGAACTTTAAAACTTAATAGGGACTATAATGAACATATTTATCCCTAAATTAGTTTTTTATAATTAGGATATTTAAAAATCAATTCAAATTAACCTGCATTTCATCAAAGCAGATCATGTGAAAAACATAGACACATTTATCATGTCATTTATGATAGTATTATTCGGAGTTGTCTCATGTTTTTACTTCTACATATGTGAATTTCTTGTAGTTACACTATTGGAGAATTTTTTGCCGAACAACAACGCACAAAAATATACTTTGGAGCAGTTTCAGGGTATATTCACGATGATATGGTCAAAATGTTGCGAAAAGAAGTCATCACACCATAGACTTCATAATCAAAAGCATAGAGTTCCTGCACCTTTGATTTCTAAATCTAAAAGTCAAAAGGTACATTTACAAAATTTAAATTTGTATGTGGTATTTCGGTATTTCCCATTTAAATGGACATGATTTAACATTTTTATTTTTGTGTATGGATAAAATTCTTAGAAACTTAAAATCCACTTTGTGTGCACAATAAATTTCTTGACGGAAATTATCATTGAAACAAAAGTGGTTATTTTGTATATATAGCATAATTATAAAATGGTTTTTCTAACATTTGTAAATTTGTACATTTTAAGAAGTTTAAAATAGTAAATTTGTATTGAAACTTGTGCACTTTATATTAAATGTATAAATTTTTAATGAATAATTGTTGTTTTTTAATAAAAAATTACTACTTTTATCTATTTACACATGTGCACTATTGTTTTGTCAAAAAAAAAAAAACATTTGCACTGTTGCACATGTTAGACAAACATTATAGAATAACCGACGGCCATATTTTCGTATTGTCCTTATTCTCTCTCTCACTAACTCTTTTCTTTATTATAGTTTTATTGTTATCTATGATGAAACATTGGTGATCACTTTTTTTATGGTCAAGTGCTTTATATTATTGGACCATGTTGGGTGTCTTATGCAAACATATATGCTTTTACTTTATTTTGACAAAAAAAGAAAGAAGATAGGTTTATTTTTTATCCTTTTTTTGCCAATTTCTTAAAAATTTGAAACATGCTTAATGTACTTTGTTATTTTATTATTATAAGTTGTTATTTTTTATCTTATATTGATATACACTTGATTACAATGACTTGAAAGGTATAAATCAATTTGATAAATTGATAGACTCTTACACCTTTTAATTGAGGTATATCTCTCTAAAGAACATATAGGTTCGTGTCTAGTCTTGTCTATTATAATAGAGTCATTTTGTTTTTCAGAAGAGGAAATTTGACTGGTATATATGTGATGATATATTCACTATTAATTTTGATCTCGTTGGTAGAGAAAAATATGATAGTGAATATGCCAAAGATCATATAAGATGCCCATCTTCTCCCCATTCGCGTTCAACGCTTGCCGATAAAAAACATGTCAGTTTACAATTACAAAGAACAAAAGAACATGTTTTTCCTACTCTAGATGATGGAGAAGAATGTTGTGGTATCAATGTGGAAGACTATTCTCATCTAAGTAAAGCAGAAGATTCTATTAACGGGTCAAGTTACCCTATGTATAAAGGAAGCTTGAAAATCCAACGTAGAGATTTAACAGGAATTAGCAGCAGTAGTAGCAGTAGTAGTTGTATTGGTAGTACTACTAGAAGTATTACCAAGACACCATTAAAGGATACACCAAGAATGGAATTTGTGGAAACATTAAAGGATAAATCAGTTGATGAAGATTTTACAGATGGTAAGACGTCACTTTTGTTAAGCAAAACTAAGGAAGACATAGAACTGATTTGTTCAGTCAACAAATACTTACCGGCCAGGGGTAATCATCTTCCAAGGCTAGTTATTCCCATTGGACCTATGTTTCAAGCAGAACTCCCTAAATGGGAAGACAAAACCGACATAAATAAACAGAATGGTGATTATGGTTTGAAGTGGTTAGGCACCCAAATTTGGCCTATTCCTATTCCTAGTATTTCTGAAACCAATATAAGTGATATACCCAAAGGTATATTAGAGTTATGCTCGCTTGAAGATCTTGACAAGATTTTACATTAAAAGAGCATCTTTAAGAAGTTATATTATAATTTCTTTGTCGCACTCTAAAAATATTAGGAACTTTTGCGGAGGGAGCGTCAATTATCGAGTATTTGGTAAATAGGGCCGACTTTCCTATTAAAAATGATATCGGGGTAAAAGGTTTTGCACCTCCCACTTAGAGTGAGAGATGCAACCTAATTTGTTATGCAACCTGTTAGAGTGTGCTCGGTTGTTCAGTTCTATCCTTGTGGTCTTGGTTGATTCATGGCATGCCTGAGTTCCACTCTTTTGTAGTTGATTCTTTCTTCCTTTTATTGGGAGGTTTGGCAGTTTGGTGTGTGAATTGTTGTTCTTGATAACGTTTGACAACACTTCCATTTGTCTTTTTTTGCTATCTATTTGTTGTGTCGTTGTTTCTTTTTGCGTGGGTTGCTGGGACTCTTTTTTGGTTTGTACTATTGTTTCTTTTTATATAATATTTTTGCCATTCAAAAATAAGAATAAGAATTGTAACCAATTGATGGTCAAAAGTAATAATGATTAAACCAAACAATTAATGGATTTGCTATGAGGGTGGTCCTTTTAAGCTTTCCACACAATAAGGACTATAGGAGGGCGGTGAAGTGCAAAAGAAAGCTTGTCTTTTTCTTGGAGTCATACAATTGTCCTCCAGTATGATAATCAAATTCTCCATGGTCAATTTCTTCATCTACAATTTGAGAAGCTTGAGCGAAAGAAACAATTTGTTGAAGCATTAATTTAGCCTATATCAGATTAAATGAAATAGTTATTGGTTTATACTGAGAAGAAGCCTCAAGGAGATACATCAAAAAATTGTTTCCTTGATGTTGATGCTGATGGTTTACTTGAGTAGATCCCGTAAACCCATTTATAATGGCCATCGCTATACCACAACTTATAAATAAAATTCCATTTTCCATTTTAAATTGAATGAAGATCTTTTCCTGATTATGATTCATAATATAGTCATATTTTTTGAAAGATTTAAATGTACTTTTGGTTCTTTATTTTTTGAAAGTTTTGATTTTCTTGCTCTTTTCTTTTGTTAATGTTGTTGTGTGAGTTTTGAGATAATAGATCTAAAAGAAAATTATTATTTTGATCACTTTAAATTTTAGAGATCTTAAGGAAAATTATGAAATGTTTGAAATCAATTTGTGAAATGGTTTTCTTGCAATTACAGTAATCACAAGGTGATTTACGGTCTTAATTTTTGAAAAGAAAATGTTAGAATTGAAAAGCCCTAAAATTTTATGATTTGTGAAGTTAGGGTTTTGGAATTTCTTTAGCTTTTGGAATATTTATTCAATTGAGATGATTTATGTGAAATTGGTAATTTTATGAGTATTTTAACTATGTGTGATTTTTGAAAACAATGATTTTGAGGAATTTTAATTCTGGCCGAAATTTCAAAGGGTGTTTATGGCATTATAAAATTGTTTTTATGTCCTAGAAACTTAACCATTTGATCCGCCTTTTCGAGACGATGAATTTGGTGTATGGCTCGTCTCAATCCGATAAAGATTGAATGAGTTATGGGCGTTTTAATTTGTAACTGTTTTACCGTCGTTTGTGAATTTAAAATAGTGGTAGAAAAATAATAGAGATTATTTTTCTATGAAAAGAGAAAAATGTTTGGAAATCCATTTGTAATAGAAAAGGAAATTCTTTTGTCGAGAATTTATATTTTTAGAGTTTGACATGTGTGAACTAATTTGAAAAATATTTACGTTCGGAAAAAGTATTTTGTTATAAGTCTAGCGAGAAAAGTTTTAGTTAAACTTGGTTAGTTTGAAAAGATTTTGGAACTTATGATTTAAGGCATAAGTTTTCGAGATTTAAAGTTTTCGAGATTTAAGGCATAAGATTTTGGAAATGTTTTAAAATTGTCGAGATTTATTTAAATTACATTTTTGTGATTAGAAGCTATTCTTGAAGGTGTTTAAAGTTTTCAAAAAGAGTTATTTGAAAATGAGTTGAACCTAGCTAGTTGTGAGGGAACAACCATAGGTATTGAATCCATTAGTAGCCGAGCTAGGACTTATTTACGTAACCAATTAGAATGTGGTATTAACTTAGATAAGTTGTATGTTTTAAAAGGTTAAGAGGATTAGCCGAATTGGGGACTTCGTCGAGAGAGACAGATATTGCTCGCGTAGCGTAAGTTGATGTGTTGGAAGCTTGCCGAGGCAAGGGCACTTTCTAACGATTTCATATACCTCGAAATATCGAGTGCTTTTTATGCATGTGTAATTGTTGCTTGAATATGTGTATTTGCTTGATGTGATGCAATATGAATTATGAGCATGGTTGTTTTGTGATGTATTCTCGTGACGAGAACTTGTTTGAGAACATGTTATATTCTACACATGTTTGAGTGGTTGTTGTGAATTTCATATGATTGAATAATATGAAATGTTGATGCATGTACTTGATTGATTATCTTGTTGTACATAATGTTATTTGTCTTACATATGATTTTGCGAAATATATGTATTAGCATGTGGTTGAGAATTACATATGCTTGAAATGTATGTATTTGTTGCATTAGCATATATGGGGAATCGTATGCTCATGCATTCATAGTACGTGGTGACCGTGATGGGCCACGGGGTGTGATTATCAGGAATGGATCCACCTTAATCCTGCGGGATTTATTGAGTCCAATACGTGGTTATCGGGAATGGATCCACTCTAATCCTTCGGGATTTTATTGATTTTAATAGGGGTTGGACCTACGACTCTCGACGGAGAGGTTAAATTTCGGAATTCATGCATGTGAAACAGTCCCGGGTAGGGTGATCACAATCATGTAGAGTCTGCATTGGTAGGCTAATTGTGCATTCAAATATTGTTGTGTGTGATTGATAGACGATTTGTACACTTAAATCCTATGATGTGTGATTCATATGATAAATGAGTATATGCTGTCATGTGTTGTATATCTTGTGCTGCATATTTTTGGTTATATGTTATTTTTAGATCATGACCCTCTACGAGCATTTTTAGGGATTTATTTGTACCGCGTGGAGAAGTGGCAAGGCTTGAAGCTGTCTGTGGGTCTTCGTCACCCAGTCATCTTCAGTTAGAGTTTAAAGATCAGCTTAGGGGTAGTAGTTTAAGAGTCTTGTTTACTCTTCTTTATGCTTCCCTGCATTTGTATTGCAAACTTGTAGTATGATGTTTTATTTGGAATAAATGGTGTCGTTATGTTTGTTTAGACATAGTGTTTGGTTTATATTCTTAAACTTGATTTGTGAAAACAATTTATAAAAGAGGCATTGCATTTCGATCGTTATTTTGAAAATGGTTTACTCTGATTTAATTTAAGTTCGATCGTGAATGTTTTATTTCAAAGTCCTTGTTGTTTTTAGAAAAATAAAGTGTCTACTTTTGGGCTTCGAAAATCAGGGTGTTACACTTCTATTTCTCCTCTCAGCCAGCCCATTGTGCTGAGGTGTATATGGGGCAGTTACTTCATGAATTATACCATGATTTTTACAGAAATCTTCAAAATCATTTGAGGTATACTCTCCTCCACCATCAGTTCTCAAAATCTTCAAGCTCTTGCCACTTTGTTTCTCTGCTTGTAACTTGAAAGTTTTGAAAATCTCAAATGCTTCACTCTTTGTCTTCATAACATATAACCACATCATTCTAGAGAATTCATCAACAAAAGTTATGAAGTACCTATTTCCACCATAAGTTGACACATGCATTGGTCCACATACATCAGAGTACACAATATTCAAAACTTGACTAGCTCTCATAGGTAAACTAGAATTAAAGGCTAATCTTGTCTGTTTTCCAATCAAACATGTTCCACAAGCTTGTTCAGGGATTTTGATACTAGGTATTCCAACAACCATTTCATTTGAATTTAAAAGTGACAAGCTTTTGTAATTCAAATGCCCATATCTTTTATGCCATAGCACAACTTCATCCTTAGATGTCATTGCAGCAAGACAATCTTCAGCAGGGTTGATACTAGCTTTGAAGGTTCTATTCTTGGTTAACTTTGACTGCAAAATTAACCTCTTCTTATGATCATACAGTTTCAGCACTTCATCTTCAATAGTTAATGAGAAACCTTTCTCAATTAACTATCCCACACTCATTAGATTGCAGTCCATGTCAGGAATGTATAGTACTTTCTCAATTAGCACTTCTTTACCATCTTTTCTTTGAATGGCAATATTTCCCATTCCTTCTGCAACCAAATAACTGCTATCAACAAGTTTTACCCTTGTTCTTTTGCTAGTATCAATATTCTTTAACCAATCCCTCCTTCCAGTCATGTGATTTGAACACCCAGTGTTAAGATACCAAATTTCAGCATTTGATTTCTCTTCACTAATGGTTGAAACAAAAGTCACTGCTTCATTTTCTGGACCTGAACTCTGTTGTGCTACATTTGCTTCCTCATCACCCTTCTTTGATTTGTTTGAATTGCAATCAGATGCAAAATGGCCATATTTGTCACAATTAAAGCATTGTACCTTTTTCTTGTCAAATTTCTTCTTTCCTTGGTTCTTTGAAGAAGTTTCAGCTTTATCTTCATTCCTTGAACCACCTTCTTTAGACTTTTGACTCTTCTTCCATTTTTTTTTTCTTTTTTGCATAGTTCTTGAACTTTGCAAACAGTGCTTGATCATCATTCTTTCCATTTCCCCTTTCTTATTTCTTCATCTCATGTGCTTTAAGGGACCCTTGCAGATCTTCCACCTTCAACTCACTCAAGTCTTTTGTTTCTTCAGTGGTCACAACAATGTGATCAAACTTTGAGGGCAAGGTTCTCAGTATCTTCTCTACAATGGTTTGGTCTGACAAGGTTTCCCCACAATTCTTCATCTGATTGGTCAATGTGACCAATCTTGAGAAGTAATCAAAAACAGATTCACTTTCCTCCATCTCCAATAACTCATATTGCCTTCTCAAAGATTGCAACTTCACCTTTTTTACCTTTGGATCACCACCATAGTACTTCACTAGTGTATCCCATGCAGCTTTTGAACTTTCAGCATCTGCAATTTTCTCAAACGCCTTACTGTCAACACATTGGTGAATGTAGAATAAGGCTTTGCAATCTTGTTTCTTTGCCTCTCTGAATGTAGCCCTCTGCACATCTGTTGGATTTGCTGATAGTGCTTCCACCCCATTTGTCACCACATCAAGCACTTCTTGGACTCCAAATATTACTTTCATTTGGATAATCCATTTGTCCCAATTCTTGCCTTCAAGAACTGGTAAGTTCGCATGAAAGTTACCATTCCCAGTCATGGCTAATCAATCTTGCAATACTTCTTGGCCTGAATCGTTAAAGCTCTAGATACCACTTTGTTAGGGATAAAGTTGAGAGGTTTTGAGAGAAAGAGTTTAAAGCATGAAAGTGAAAAGAATGTATTGAATGAATTAATCACAAAGTGATTGTACAACTGTTTATATACACATACTAAGCTATGTAACTGACTTAACTAACTATGTCAGCTAAGCAAACAAAGCCATAACCGACTTAACTGACAAAACAGAAAATTTAAAGTTCAAGACATTCTCGCTAAGCCACCAAAGTCTTAGCTAAGCGAGCTACTATAGCTTGAGATTACCAAACTAACAAATGAGAGTATGGATGGTTTGACATAAAATATTGAAAAAGGAGCAATAATCTTTGGTGAGAAATAAGGATTGGGTGACTAAGAGGATATAAGTGAACGAGCAAGGGAAAATGTAAAAAAAATTTAGAAATCAATTAATGGACAGATTACTTGATGGTATAGTAACTTATAGACTTTGCATCATCTACATTAATAGTTCTAAACTAAAGAAGATATAGGTGAACGAGCGAGTTCTATACTAATCGATTTGTTTTTCATCTTCTATAAATCAATTTTGGGCCAAACAGGTTTTGTAATTTGGCGGAGCAAGAAATTCACATGAAATTGATGGTCGTAGCAATTGAAAACAGCACTATGAAATGGTTGTGTTGCGATGACCAATTATACATAGAAATTAAATAAAATACTTTGTCTTTATTAATATGATCGTTGGGGTTTAATTTGTTACGCTACTTTTAAATTTCTTAGATATAGAAAGTGAAAGCAATGCAATATTTGGCTTTGAAGAAAATTAAAAATTTCTAAGAAGATAAGTTGAAATGAACCGAAGAAGAAAACGAGATCTTGGAACAAGAAGATTAAATTTCAGATCGATAACAATTACAGAGGAAAATCCATCTTTTTATGGTTTTTTTTTTTTTGGTAGTAGAATGTTAATTGATATACTTTTAATGTTTAATCTTAACCCTTTATTTTAATCTAATAGTTATTATTCATTCTCATATATCTTTACCATTCTCATCCTATATATCCTCATGTGGTATATCAGTTTCATTTCAGTCACCCTAACAAATCAATTGTCGAGCTGCCATGTAATTCAACGAGACTAATTGAAGTTGAACCCATCCAAACCCATAATTTCCCCCTCTTGAGAAGTCTACAAATTTTTTTAAAAAAAATTGAAGTTGAACCCATCCAAAGCCAAAAAAAACCCCATACCGTTGGTTGCACCTCATTCAAATTTGGAAAATTCAAACCAACCCAATTTTGGTCTATCCCAATGAACCTCTTGAAAATCATTTGTGAAGTAGGACACTGCCTCCACCCTCTGTGGCTTGTTGTATATGTGTACACATGAAATATAGAAAATAAATCTTTAATCCCATTATATGTTCTCTTAATCATTTGCATAAGAACTTCTTAAATTCATATCCTCACTTTTGGGGAAAACATTTTTTAGCTCCTTTTTGTTTGGGGATTTTTAGTCTTTTGAATCAACTGATATACCACACTTCAATAGCAATTGATACATATTTGCAATATTAGATCCTCCAAGAAGGACATCTATTTTGATAAAGCATTAGTAGCTTGATATGCTTAAACTTTGCAAATGCATGGAAATACTTTTTTTTTTTTTATAATGAAATTGGAAATAAATTACTTATCTTGAATTTATATTTGAAATTAAATATTAATTTTGTGTAAAAACAATGTTATTTTTATAATTACCAAGAAAATATTTTGTGTTTTGAAAGAGGAGAAATTGTACTCTATTATTGCCTTGTGTAGTGTTAAAGATTTTGCGTTTCTATTCCAAAAGAAATCTCATCTATACTATACATGGGCCAAGGTTATGGTGCATAAGGGTGATGTTTATGCACCATGCATAAGCCCAGAATTTCTCACGCCCCCCCCCCCCCCCCCCCAAAATTACTCACGCCCCCCCAAATTACTCACGCGCGCCCCCCAGTCCCCCATACAGATTCGCTTTTCCCACCCCCTGTTCTGCTGACACACACACATTCTGTTTTGTTTTTTTTAGCCTGCTGGGCCTGCAAGCCCAGTTCCTTTTTTGTTTGTGTTGTTGGTTTTTTTTTACACAGTTTACACCCCCAGATTTATTCTTTTTCTCCCCTAGATTTGTTACAAAATCATTGGTTATTTATGCAATATTATTTTGAAAATCATTATGAATAAAATATGGTTTTAGTTATAATATTTATTTTAAATTAAATATAAATATTTTATTTGAAACCATAAGAGAGCTACTTTTGTTTTCAGATACAACACTAGTGACACCATTAAGTTATACTTATGGTTTCGATTAAAATATTTATTTTAAATTAAATATGAATATTTTATTAGAAACCATAAGAGGACTATTTTGGTTTCAGATACAAAACTAATGAAACCATTATGTCACACTTATGGTTTCAGTTATAATATTTATTTTAAATTAAATATAAATGTTTTATTTGAAACCATAAAGGAGCTACTTTGATTTTCAGATACAATACTAGTGAAACCATTAAGTTATACTTATGGTTTCGGTTAAAATCATATTAAATTAAAATGATCTTAATTAAATAGTTTTGTAGTACAGATCTCTAAAACCATTCCACAGCACAAATGGTTTAGGAGTACACATCTTTGAAACCATTCTACAGCAGAAATGGTTTTGGCATGATTTTAGTTTAAAACTAACTACTAAAATAATTAATCATACATAATACTCTGAATTTTATCCCTAATCAATAAAATAAAATTCAATCAATCAAAATTAAAAGCGTGATAAAAAAAACTGAGGGGTGCGCTAGAAATTTAAAAAAAAATAATAATAAATAAATAAATAAAATTGGGAGGGGGGCTAGAAATGGGGGGCGCGCGTAGCAATTTGGGGGGGGGGGGGGGGGGGGAAGTAGCAGGTGGGGGCGGCTGTAGCAATATGGGGGGGCGTGAGAAATTATGCACGGTGCATAAGCTTTGGGCTTATGCACCATAACCCAACCCCTATACATGTAAGTTATTCATCAGTATGTTAATTAAGTTAGACATATAAAGATTTAATTTTCATCAATTATCCAACCAAATAAAAGAAATCAAAATTTAATAAATATTTCTACACTGAGTATGGGCAATTATATTATAACCAAAATATTAAGAAAGCTAGCATATATGATTATGAATGACTTGATTATTATTTATGAACAAATGTCACTACAAAAAATAGGATAAATAGTAGCCTTTTATTTGAAGGGTTTTTAATAAAATGCTGCAATATATAAAAAATCACGGAACATTTTTATATTGTGGGTGTTTTTAATATTATATTGAAGAGGTCTATAAAGTCCACTAATTAAAAGAAGACTTTTTTAAACCAAAAAAATAAATAAATAAATATAAAAATATAGTAATGTTGATTGTTGTGTTATCATTGAAAACTAACGATAGCTATATATCTTTTTTCACAAAATACAAAATTATTTCAACCAAAATCTCTATGTATCATACAGCCACCGCTTCACTTCTTTTCAATTTTCTTCTTTGAAGATTTGATTAATTCCAAACCTTCACAATGAAAACCTCTTCATAGTTCCCAATTTGATAATTTCCAATTTTCCCCCTTTTGTTGAGAGCCTAAATTTATCAAACCCTAATTTCACTGTTTATCTCTTCTTCTTTGAACTGCGTTAATCTTTTCAGTTGCCGGTAAACATTGTTGTAGCTAGTAAACATTGCAGTCGCAGTTCACCGTCGTGCACAGGTTAATCCATCGTTCACAGGTAAGACCGTCGTTCACAGATAAATTTCGTTATTGTTTCCTTTTTATTTTCTCCACTTTTTATTTCCATGTTTCTCTTATTTTCTTGATGTTCTTGTTTTAGCTGTGATTAGTTACTGATTCATACTTGTTTCTTTCATTCGCCGGTAGTTCGTTATCGCAGTTAACGCCGCTTTCTCAGATAACGTTATTGTCGCAGTAAACTTCAATCTTGTTTCTTTTTATTTTGTTCTCTTTTTCATCCCCTGTTTCTTTCATTTTCTTATTCCTCTTGTTCTTCTTGTTTGTTTTGTGATAGGTAAGTGATTTGTACTAGTTTGTTTTTGCCGCCGAAGAAATTCGCAGTCGCAGTTAACGTCAGTATCTCATATAACGCCGCCCGTCGGTGAAGATCGCAGTCGCAGTTAACACCAGTATCTCATATAAAGTCGCCGTCACAAGTAAGCTTCATTCATTAACTCATATACTTGTTACTTTTTATTGCTAGTTATGATTATTTAATGAGTACTGAATTGTTTGCTTGATTATGATTATAGTGGTTGTATGTTTGTCGATTGAGGTGAGCATTATGGTAGTGGTTGTGTTTCTTAGGTTGAACATTATAAATAAAACGTTTTTAACTATTACTGATATGATAAGGCATTGGTTGGTGATTTATTGGGTATGGAAAGAGTTGTATGAAGGGTCTTAATAAATGTTTAGCTTGATATTGTAATGTTTCAGGTAGTTGTAATATTCATGTGATTAAATTATTGGAAGTGATTCTAATATATCTTAAAAACTTGATAATAGCTTGTATATGATTAATTTGTGATGACCTTGTGCTAGAATGATTGAATTTTTTTTTTATATTGTTTTTGTTTAGTTAGGTGACATAGTTTAAATTATAATATATCTTAAAAGTTTGATAATAGCTTGTATATGATTAATTTGTGATGACCTTGTGGTAGATTACATAGTTTATAAATTTTTATTGTTTAACTTATTAGGTATTTTTATTAATGGACAAATCTTGGATCACTAAACTACATAATACAACCGAATACCGAATTGGTTTGGATAATTTTTTAGACTTTGCTTTCAAGAAAGATCCTACAGTACGGTGTCCATGTCCTATATGTGGGTTTATAAAATGAGAAACTAGAGACATAGTTAAGGATCACTTACTTAAAAAACCATTTCCCAAAAATTATGTCATTTGGGATCTTCATGGTGAGAAACAATTACCACCTGCTTCTAGAAATGATGTTGTGGGAGAGACGTTTTGTTCTGAAAATCCAATCAACACTATGATAAATGATGCATTTGGACATCATAGGCCAGCCTCTAACTTAGATGAATCAGAACTGTTGGGTGGTGCTGAAATATTGGATGGTGCTGAAGAATTAAATGAAGGAACACGAGAGGAGCATAGTGATTTTCATGAGTTTCTCAACGACGGAAATCAGTCACTGTATGAAGGAAGCAAATACACAAAACTAGAATTTTTAATTAAATTGTATCACATCAAGGTTTTGTGCAAATTGAGTGACAAATCAATGACAATGATACTTGATTTATTGAGAGACGCATTTGAACAAGCGAAGTTACCTCCATCTTTTTATGAGGCGAAGAAAATCATCAATAAACTTGGCCTTAATTATACCAAGATAGATGTTTGTCCAAAGAATTGTATGTTGTATTTGGGAGATGATGAAAAGAACTTGCAAACATGCAAGCATTGTGGAACATCCAGATGGGATCCAGAGAAGAAAAAGAAGAAAGCAGCAAAGGTTATGCGTTACTTTCCATTGAAACCAAGATTACAACGATTATTCATGTGTTCTAAGACTGCAGAGCATATGAGGTGGCATGATTTACACAATAATAAAGATGGGTTGATAAGGCATCCTAGGGATGGTGAGGCATGGAAGAACTTTAACTTGATTCATCCTGAATTTGCTTCAGATTCGCGAAATGTTCGCTTAGGACTTGCCAGTGATGGCTTTAATCCTTTTGGTAACATGAGTACATCCTATAGCATTTGGCCTGTCTTTTTAATTCCATATAATTTTCCTCCTTGGATGTGCATGAAGCACACATCCTTCATCATATCGATTATCATTCCGGGCAAGCTCTCACCTGGAAATAATATAGATGTGTATTTACAACCCCTTGTGAAAGAGTTAATTGAACTTTGGAATGATGGTGTGGAGACCTTTGATACATCAGTAAATGAAACTTTTAGAATGCGAGCGGCTCTTCTTTGGACAATTAGTGACTTTCCTGGCCTAGGTATGCTCTCTGGTTGGAACACACATACTGGGCTGGCTTGCCCAACTTGTAACAAAGATGCAAAATCTTACCGTCTCCAACATAGTAAAAAGTGGTGTTTTATGGGTCACCGCCGTTTTTTAAGTAGAAATCATAGATTCAGACTAAACCGTGCTCGGTTTGATGGAAGTATAGAGGAAAGAAACCCACCCAAAAAATTGTCTGGATCAGACATTTTGAGGAAAGTGATAAAGAATATTAAAAAAAGGAGACAAGCAATGTTGGATGGGAAAGGAAAACTCTCTAAAAAAGTAACTCAATGGAATAAGAAAAGTATATTCTTTGAACTTCCATATTGGGAGTCTAATCTGCTGCGTCATAATTTGGATTTTATGCATATTGAAAAAAATGTTTGTGACAATGTCATGTATACATTGCTCCATGATAAGGCCAAGTCAAAGGATCATCTTAATGCTCGAAAAGATTTGAGGGATATGGGTTTAAGGCGTGATCTTTGGCCCGACGATAAGGGAAAATACCGCCTTGCTTTGTTTTCACTAACTCGTGATACCAAAAAGTTGTTTCTTAAAACTTTGAAGAATGTTAAAGTACCGGACGGTTACTCAAGTAACATTTCTAAATGTGTTGATGAAGTGCGACAAAAAATATTTGGGTTGAAAAGTCATGATTGCCATATTATAATGGAACAACTGCTACCATTAGCAATTCGCAATTTGTTACCAAACCATGTTACTGCAGTCTTGGTGGAGTTTTGTTCATTTTTTAAAGTCCTTTGTAGTAAAAGTTTGAATCATTCTGAACTTCAAATACTCCAAGAACGCATTGTGTCTACACTTTGCCACCTAGAAATGTTATTTCCTCCATCATTCTTCACAGTAATGATTCATTTAACTGTGCATCTAGTAGAGGAAGCACGACTTGGAGGTCCTGTGCATTACAGATATATGTATCCCGTGGAGAGGTAAGATAATCATACCTCTTTAACTTCACCTATCTCGTTATATACATCCAACTTGATGACATTTAATATCTGAAATTTTTGTAGGGAATTGGGTCATTTGAAGTCATTCGTACGTAACAAGGCACAACCTGAAGGTTCTATAGCTGAGGGATACATAGTTGAAGAATCCCTTACTTTTTGTTCTCGATACCTGGAGGATATAGAGACAAGATTCAGCAGACCTAGGCGTGTTTGTGATGAACCAAATGAGCCTTCTTATGTATCCTCTATCTTCCCTCAATTGGGTAAACCAGTAGGAGCTTCATCAATGTTTACTCTAACTCAAATGCAAAAATTACAGGCACATCGCTATGTGCTTCTAAATTGCCCAATAGTCGCACCATTTGTTGAGTAAGTAATTGTAATAAACTATATGTCATTAGAATATTTTACATATACTAGCATGTGAATTGATTGCTTTATAATTAATTCATGTAGTGAATTTAGACAATTCTTAAAGAGAAGTTTAAGGTCAAGAAGACCTTCAGCCGCAGAGATAGAAAGGAGAGTAAGTAGAGAGTTTGTCGGTTGGTTTGAGAAACGGGTAAGTGATTAATATGTAGCTATAGTTCTAATGTCATATTCGCTTTCAAATTTAACTAATATAGTCACTTTATTTAGATTTTGAACTCAGAAGCAATACATACAATGTCTACTGATATGAAGTTTTTAGCTAGAGGTCCATTGGACAATGCAAGAAGATTCACTGCTTATAACGTTAATGGGTTTAAGTTTCGAACCTTGGCTCGCGAAGAGGGATTAAGAACACAAAATAGTGGTGTGTTTTTAACATCAAACACATCCTGTGTTTCGAGTAGTGTTGATCAGAACTTAAGGCAAGCAGACTTGCCTTATTATGGAATATTATTGAGATTAACTATTATGGTCATATCAATGTTGTTCTTTTCAAATGTAAGTGGGCAGATACAACGCAAGATCGAGGATATAAAAAAGATCAATGGAAATTTAATTGTGTTAATTTTGATAGATTAATTCATGTTGGTGATCGTGAAGACCATGATCCATATATTGAGGCATCTCAAGCACAAATGGTGTATTATGTAGATGATTTGGTTAATGAAGGATGGAGTGTTGCCGTGCATTTAAAACCAAGAGATTTATATGAAATGGGAGTGGATGTAGAGGAGGTAGTATATGAAAATGAGCCATACCAAGAGCAACATCTGGAGCAATTTAGTAACATTGATGATGAATATGCTCAACTGGCTACAAATGTTATGAATGATGATGTAATTGACTCAAATTTGGTTGCTAACATAGCAACATCTTCACACATGTCAGAGTAAAAAATTGCTCTTAGTTTTATGGCTAAATAATATTCCATTGCATATATCCTCTTAGTTTTTGTGCTCTGCTTTATCTAATTTATGAATCAGTTCTTCTGTGCGATTGTATCCTACATGGTGAATTTTTTAAGGAAGCTATTGTGGGTTGTTCGGCCAGCATGTATGTTTTCTGTCCCTTGTTGGTTTCTACTACTATAAGTTTTTTTAAGCGTGCCAATCTATTTGTTTAGAGGTTGTTTTGCTGCTAATTAGCTCTAATCTTATTGTTGTTATGTTGTAATTTGTTTAGCTTATTAGCTCTAATAGATTTTGTTGCAAGCTTATTTCTATGAGTTTTGAAAGGTTTATTTATGTATCTACTAATACATTATATTTAGCTCTAATCTTCTTCAATTTTTGATAAATATACAGCCATGGTAAAGGTGAAACGTTTCCAAAATCCACAAAAGGAAGCACCTTCACCACAATGTGCTACACATGCTACAACACAAGATATGACTCATTCTTCACCAATGCTAAATTATGTACAGTCATCCCAATCACTAGAAACATTCTCTCATGCTACATCAAATAATTCAACACCACTAGATTCGTCTTCAACTCCTAATAGCCCACAAGAATCTCAGGCACCTACAAGACATGGTGGACGTGTCTCTAATGCATATTGGACTGTTGAAGCAATAGGTATATATTTTATATTTATTTGCAATAAGTTAAACATTTAAGTTTTTATTCTTCTGATCATGCAAATCTTTTTCATTGTTGAAGACTCTAAGGATGAAATCAAGAAGATCAAGGTCAAGGTTAAGGAACTTAATAATTTCTCTAAAGATCTTCGCATAATTGTGGAATTTGATGATCAATGGGCAGCGTATGGTGAAGCTCAAGGATTACTTGCTGGATATTGTGGATCATTGGCAATTGATTGCAAGTTGTTTCCAATTAACTTCGAAAGATGGTCTGGAAAAATGGGCATTCCTAATTCGTATTTTGAGGATTGTTTTGAAACATTTCTAAAGGTATAAGCATTGTTTATATATATAATTTTGATTTTGGTGAAATTTTTTCAAACATTTGCTTAAAAATGCTATAAAACTAACATTGGTTTTTTATAGCCTCGATTTTGTTTTAAGACTACTGAAGCACTTGCAAAACAATATTGCAAGATGAGTATTGGTAAGAAGTGGGCTGCTAGTAGGCAGAGAGTATGGGATAATTTTTATGATAAATCAAAGACCCGAGATGAGATAATTAGTAACTTTCCGAAGGGTATAGACCCCATTCAATGGGCACATTTTGTGAATTATCGTTTAAAGCCAGAAACAGTGGTATGTTTTTATTACTTTGATTGGTTTATGATTTATTTAACTAATCATTTGATTAATGACAGAACATGTAATTGTTTGTTGGCAGGAGCGTTGTAATAAAAATAAAGAAATTCGAAGCAAGCAAGTGATTCCTCACACCGGTGGTTCTAAGCCTCTTGCAAGAAAAAGACATGAGATGGTAATGACATTAATTTACATGGTATAATAGTTTTCTAAGTAATGCTTATGTTCTATTTTAACTTTTGCAATTTTAGCTTTTGGAAACCGGGCAACTACCAAGTCGTGGGAAACTATACATTGAAACACACAAAAAAAAAGATGGATCATTTGTAAATGATGCTGCAAAGACTATAGTTGTAAGTTTACCTTGAATTTTTTATTTCCAGACATTTTGGATATTAAGCTTATGAATTTTTAACTTGATATTTCTGTATTATTATAGGAACAAATTGAAGAAGGTTTAGCTCAAAGTACTAATAATGAATCAGAAGTTTCTCCTAATGATGTTGTTGGTAGAGTGCTTGGGCCAGAACACTCCGGGAGAGTGCGATGCATGGGAATGGGAGCAGCTCCTACTGGTGTATTTAGGAACACAAGACTTTGAATTTCAGATTTGAGTTATTCTCCGTCTAATGTTGCTGCATCATCATCATCTAACCCTTGGCAAGAGAGGTGCATCCACTTAGAATCTCAAGTTCAAACTACTGTGAGTGCACTTAAGGCCTATGTGATCATGAAGGAAGGGAAAATACCTGAAAGTTTAGCCGGCTTCTTTGA
The DNA here is from genome assembly GCA_954870985.1 of Trifolium fragiferum. Classification (NCBI taxonomy): domain Eukaryota; kingdom Viridiplantae; phylum Streptophyta; class Magnoliopsida; order Fabales; family Fabaceae; genus Trifolium; species Trifolium fragiferum. The sequence goes on along the minus strand of OX940793.1, from coordinate 16,514,189 downwards.
TTTACCACATGTAAGTGACTAGTATAACTAACCTCTATTCATTTACCATATTTACCATATTGTAAGTGCCTAGTATAACTAACCTCTATTCATTTACTATTTCTGCCTATGTTGTTCTGTGCATGTCTCTAATTCTCACTAAGAAAAAGCATCTTGTTAGAAAATGTTAACATATTTTTACTTAGTTCTTTTTTGTATTTTGGACAAATGATGAATCATATGATTAAGACTTTAGTGCATGGCTAAAACAAATGTTCTGTTTCCATTAACATTCAATAAGTATGATATTTTAGATCAATCTTGATGTGTGTTCATCTTGGGGTGTTGCTTGTTTGGTGATGAATTGTATTTTTTGTCTTATTGACAATAGTGATGAATTATATTTTAGAGCACAAGTCCGACACTTGTTGCAAAAAACTATCGCCTCTATAAAACCTACATCGCCACACTTTAGACAAACAGCTTCCTGCAACAGGTATACAGAGTTTTAACTGAAATAGTATTTCATAACTCAGTAAGATCAAAAGCAAAGTCCCAAATATGAACTCATCTATAAAATACTTTGATCGATGCATCATGCATGCACATAAAATCTGTATATCATTAATAGATTCAGCTCTTAAATTGAGTCAAAAACACCCCTATTTAGTGCTAAAAATCAGAACGTAAACATTTCTAGCGGCTGAGACAAAAAACTAGCAATTTGTTGTTTGGATCATTTCAAATTCGATGATTATCATCTTTATATAATTTTGTTCATATAGTACATTGTTTCAAAAAATAGAAAAAATATCCAAAATGGTTAGAGTGTTGCTTGTTTGGTGATGAATTGTATTTTTTTTTTCTTATTGACAATAGTGATGAATTATATTGAAGCCTTTGTAAATTGTTTTGCTATAAATTTCAGTGTATATAACTGTGTTTAATTTTATTTGTCTAGGGAAATGATGGTCCAAATCATCCTAATATAAATTCACCATCGGATGCAAATCTTCCTAATTAACCATTGAATGCAAGTCTACCTCTTCATTGTTGAATGCAACAGGATTATCATCAAGTGATGGCAATATGGGATGTTTTTCAAGATAGTTTTTGTAATATCATACCTCTAGAATTTTATGAATTTTAAGCTTTGTCTTACAAATTATCTAGTACAAACATACCTCTAGAATATTGAGTTTGTAGTTTTGTTTTAAATTAAAATTTATACTTTTTAAGTATTAATATCTCTACACAATATCTTTATTCTCATGATTATCCTATTAATGTCTGCACAATATGAAAGAGGATGTTAAAACCCCAGCTATATAAATATATTAAAGAAAATGAACATATGCAATTTGCAGGGGTTATCAACCTCTAGTAAATAAAATGAACATGTGCAATTTGCTGGGGTTATCAACCTCTAGTAAACAAAGGAGTTAAAAACCCTGCTGTATGCACATATAAAAGGGGGAGACCCAAATTGAATTTCAGCATTTATTGGGGGTTTTCAACCTCTACAAAATAACCCCCACAATTTCTACAGGATACCAGGGGTCATAAGAAATCCCAGCTAAATGTTTGTGGCGACACTTACTGCAGCGTTTGTTAAAACCGCCGCTAATCATTTAGAGGGGGTCAAAAACCCCCGCAAACCATTAAAATAACCCCCGCAAAATACTGAATTTTTTGTAGTGTGTCAATCATAGTTGTGTTCCACTTCCACATTATACCTAACTGGATATGTTTCCTTCATATTACATAATAAAATGATAAAACTAAAAAGTAACAAACTAAGTAGTGATAAACAATGTGGATATTAACAGTAACACACTACATAGCTAGCAGTTTGTAGTTTTGTTTTAAATTAAAATTTATACTTTTTAAGTATTAATATCTCTACACAATATCTTTATTCTCATGATTATCCTATTAATGTCTGCACAATATGAAAGAGGATGTTAAAACCCCAGCTATATAAATATATTAAAGAAAATGAACATATGCAATTTGCAGGGGTTATCAACCTCTAGTAAATAAAATGAACATGTGCAATTTGCTGGGGTTATCAACCTCTAGTAAACAAAGGAGTTAAAAACCCTGCTGTATGCACATATAAAAGGGGGAGACCCAAATTGAATTTCAGCATTTATTGGGGGTTTTCAACCTCTACAAAATAACCCCCACAATTTCTACAGGATACCAGGGGTCATAAGAAACCCCAGCTAAATGTTTGTGGCGACACTTACTGCAGCGTTTGTTAAAACCGCCGCTAATCATTTAGAGGGGGTCAAAAACCCCCGCAAACCATTAAAATAGCCCCCGCAAAATACTGAATTTTTTGTAGTGTGTCAATCATAGTTGTGTTCCACTTCCACATTATACCTAACTGGATATGTTTCCTTCATATTACATAATAAAATGATAAAACTAAAAAGTAACAAACTAAGTAGTGATAAACAATGTGGATATTAACAGTAACACACTACATAGCTAGCAGTGGTAAAAATGTTACTAATACCAACGAAACAATGAGTCATCGATCATGTAACTACATACTGAAAACTAAGAAGAAGGAACACTTTATTCAGGAAATTAAATGGCTTCAATGAATTTTTGGGTTCGCCGGTGACTACGGTGACGGTGATGGTGATGGTGTGTCTCCAATTTGGTGTTGCTGGTCGCTTCCTAATGTTAATACTATGACGATAATATTCTGATCAAATTAAAAACAATAATATATTAATCATAACATTTTTCATAATATATACTAAATTAATTAAATGCCAAAAAATGTCCATGAGATTGATTTAATTAATTAATTAATACCACAAATTTGAACACAAATAATATAATTCATAACTTTATTATTAATCATAACATTTTACATAATTTTATTAAAAAATAAAATAAAATGGCCATGAGAAAGATTAATTAATTCAACAATATAGCATACAAAATATGGAATTGCAAATTTGAACTCAAATAATTAATGTTCTGCTTTGATCATCAAACATTTAGAAAGAAAGAAAGAAAGATGAAAGAAGATGAAGAAAGATAACAGTATATCCAAATTAAACACGCAAATGATAACAGTATATAACATAAACTAGAAAATGAATCATCATCATTTGAGAAAGAAAGAAAGATGAAAGAAGAATCAATATTTCCATGAGATTAATAGATTAGACACAAAAACGTAAATGAATGATGATTGAGAAAAAGAAAAATGAAAGAAAGATGAAGTTCTTACGATGATAATGATTACAATAACAGCTACTGCAACTTTGACTTTGAATGCGTCTCCTTCATCTCCTCCTCCTCCTTGCTTTCCACCACCTTCTCCTCCTTCTGGTTGTTGTTCCGCCGGCAGGGGTTCAGGAGCTACTCGACGTTGATGACATGACTTGCGAGCCATGGTTTGAAGAGCTAGATAGCACTGAAAATGGTTCTTGAGAGAGAGAGAGAGAGAGAGAGAGACTGAAACGTTGATTTTGAAAGAGAGATATCAAACGAATCAGTGAATTGACAAAATGAATTAATGTGTATGTATATAAGATCCTAATAGAGAGTGTGAGAGAGTATAATAACTAACTCAATAACGGTTTTCTACTTTGTTTGTTAGTTAGTTAGTTATTTTGTTTTGTTGATGATTTTTAAGAGAGAAAAAGAGAGACAATATTCTGCCGCTTGGGCTGGTAATTATACAGTCAAATATTCTGTTAGTTAGTTAGTTATTTGAATGGATTGAAAATCTGCTTATGGTTTAGTAAGTGCAACAGTCTGTCGTTGAGAAATAATTCATACTCTAGGTGTCTAGAATAAGTTTGTATCCATAGAAATCGTGTCAATTGCACGGCCAACGTTATCTAAGCTTGCGGTTTTGCATTCGCTTTGGGTTTTTAAAAAGGTTTTTAAAAAAATAGCGATATGCGGACAAAAAAGTAAAATGAGACAGAAATTTAAAGGATAAATATGGTGGTTTGGACTCCTTCCCCTATATACTAAATTAATTAAATGCCAAAAAATGTCCATGAGATTGATTTAATTAATTAATTAATACCACAAATTTGAACACAAATAATATAATTCATAACTTTATTATTAATCATAACATTTTACATAATTTTATTAAAAAATAAAATAAAATGGCCATGAGAAAGATTAATTAATTCAACAATATAGCATACAAAATATGGAATTGCAAATTTGAACTCAAATAATTAATGTTCTGCTTTGATCATCAAACATTTAGAAAGAAAGAAAGAAAGATGAAAGAAGATGAAGAAAGATAACAGTATATCCAAATTAAACACGCAAATGATAACAGTATATAACATAAACTAGAAAATGAATCATCATCATTTGAGAAAGAAAGAAAGATGAAAGAAGAATCAATATTTCCATGAGATTAATAGATTAGACACAAAAACGTAAATGAATGATGATTGAGAAAAAGAAAAATGAAAGAAAGATGAAGTTCTTACGATGATAATGATTACAATAACAGCTACTGCAACTTTGACTTTGAATGCGTCTCCTTCATCTCCTCCTCCTCCTTGCTTTCCACCACCTTCTCCTCCTTCTGGTTGTTGTTCCGCCGGCAGGGGTTCAGGAGCTACTCGACGTTGATGACATGACTTGCGAGCCATGGTTTGAAGAGCTAGATAGCACTGAAAATGGTTCTTGAGAGAGAGAGAGAGAGAGAGAGACTGAAACGTTGATTTTGAAAGAGAGATATCAAACGAATCAGTGAATTGACAAAATGAATTAATGTGTATGTATATAAGATCCTAATAGAGAGTGTGAGAGAGTATAATAACTAACTCAATAACGGTTTTCTACTTTGTTTGTTAGTTAGTTAGTTATTTTGTTTTGTTGATGATTTTTAAGAGAGAAAAAGAGAGACAATATTCTGCCGCTTGGGCTGGTAATTATACAGTCAAATATTCTGTTAGTTAGTTAGTTATTTGAATGGATTGAAAATCTGCTTATGGTTTAGTAAGTGCAACAGTCTGTCGTTGAGAAATAATTCATACTCTAGGTGTCTAGAATAAGTTTGTATCCACAGAAATCGTGTCAATTGCACGGCCAACGTTATCTAAGCTTGCGGTTTTGCATTCGCTTTGGGTTTTTAAAAAGGTTTTTAAAAAAATAGCGATATGCGGACAAAAAAGTAAAATGAGACAGAAATTTAAAGGATAAATATGGTGGTTTGGACTCCTTCCCCTATATACTAAATTAATTAAATGCCAAAAAATGTCCATGAGATTGATTTAATTAATTAATTAATACCACAAATTTGAACACAAATAATATAATTCATAACTTTATTATTAATCATAACATTTTACATAATTTTATTAAAAAATAAAATAAAATGGCCATGAGAAAGATTAATTAATTCAACAATATAGCATACAAAATATGGAATTGCAAATTTGAACTCAAATAATTAATGTTCTGCTTTGATCATCAAACATTTAGAAAGAAAGAAAGAAAGATGAAAGAAGATGAAGAAAGATAACAGTATATCCAAATTAAACACGCAAATGATAACAGTATATAACATAAACTAGAAAATGAATCATCATCATTTGAGAAAGAAAGAAAGATGAAAGAAGAATCAATATTTCCATGAGATTAATAGATTAGACACAAAAACGTAAATGAATGATGATTGAGAAAAAGAAAAATGAAAGAAAGATGAAGTTCTTACGATGATAATGATTACAATAACAGCTACTGCAACTTTGACTTTGAATGCGTCTCCTTCATCTCCTCCTCCTCCTTGCTTTCCACCACCTTCTCCTCCTTCTGGTTGTTGTTCCGCCGGCAGGGGTTCAGGAGCTACTCGACGTTGATGACATGACTTGCGAGCCATGGTTTGAAGAGCTAGATAGCACTGAAAATGGTTCTTGAGAGAGAGAGAGAGAGAGAGAGAGACTGAAACGTTGATTTTGAAAGAGAGATATCAAACGAATCAGTGAATTGACAAAATGAATTAATGTGTATGTATATAAGATCCTAATAGAGAGTGTGAGAGAGTATAATAACTAACTCAATAACGGTTTTCTACTTTGTTTGTTAGTTAGTTAGTTATTTTGTTTTGTTGATGATTTTTAAGAGAGAAAAAGAGAGACAATATTCTGCCGCTTGGGCTGGTAATTATACAGTCAAATATTCTGTTAGTTAGTTAGTTATTTGAATGGATTGAAAATCTGCTTATGGTTTAGTAAGTGCAACAGTCTGTCGTTGAGAAATAATTCATACTCTGGGTGTCTAGAATAAGTTTGTATCCACAGAAATCGTGTCAATTGCACGGCCAACGTTATCTAAGCTTGCGGTTTTGCATTCGCTTTGGGTTTTTAAAAAGGTTTTTAAAAAAATAGCGATATGCGGACAAAAAAGTAAAATGAGACAGAAATTTAAAGGATAAATATGGTGGTTTGGACTCCTTCCCCTATATACTAAATTAATTAAATGCCAAAAAATGTCCATGAGATTGATTTAATTAATTAATTAATACCACAAATTTGAACACAAATAATATAATTCATAACTTTATTATTAATCATAACATTTTACATAATTTTATTAAAAAATAAAATAAAATGGCCATGAGAAAGATTAATTAATTCAACAATATAGCATACAAAATATGGAATTGCAAATTTGAACTCAAATAATTAATGTTCTGCTTTGATCATCAAACATTTAGAAAGAAAGAAAGAAAGATGAAAGAAGATGAAGAAAGATAACAGTATATCCAAATTAAACACGCAAATGATAACAGTATATAACATAAACTAGAAAATGAATCATCATCATTTGAGAAAGAAAGAAAGATGAAAGAAGAATCAATATTTCCATGAGATTAATAGATTAGACACAAAAACGTAAATGAATGATGATTGAGAAAAAGAAAAATGAAAGAAAGATGAAGTTCTTACGATGATAATGATTACAATAACAGCTACTGCAACTTTGACTTTGAATGCGTCTCCTTCATCTCCTCCTCCTCCTTGCTTTCCACCACCTTCTCCTCCTTCTGGTTGTTGTTCCGCCGGCAGGGGTTCAGGAGCTACTCGACGTTGATGACATGACTTGCGAGCCATGGTTTGAAGAGCTAGATAGCACTGAAAATGGTTCTTGAGAGAGAGAGAGAGAGAGAGAGACTGAAACGTTGATTTTGAAAGAGAGATATCAAACGAATCAGTGAATTGACAAAATGAATTAATGTGTATGTATATAAGATCCTAATAGAGAGTGTGAGAGAGTATAATAACTAACTCAATAACGGTTTTCTACTTTGTTTGTTAGTTAGTTAGTTATTTTGTTTTGTTGATGATTTTTAAGAGAGAAAAAGAGAGACAATATTCTGCCGCTTGGGCTGGTAATTATACAGTCAAATATTCTGTTAGTTAGTTAGTTATTTGAATGGATTGAAAATCTGCTTATGGTTTAGTAAGTGCAACAGTCTGTCGTTGAGAAATAATTCATACTCTGGGTGTCTAGAATAAGTTTGTATCCACAGAAATCGTGTCAATTGCACGGCCAACGTTATCTAAGCTTGCGGTTTTGCATTCGCTTTGGGTTTTTAAAAAGGTTTTTAAAAAAATAGCGATATGCGGACAAAAAAGTAAAATGAGACAGAAATTTAAAGGATAAATATGGTGGTTTGGACTCCTTCCCCTACTACTATTCAGTATGATCGGTGTATAACATAGTTAACATAGTTTCCCTAAATTATAACTAGGATACCTACGAGTGTCTATCTCGTTTGTCACATATCCTAACTACAACCTGAGTTATTCATACATATGCATTATTCCCATCGACCATTGCCTCTCGGGCCTAGTATCAGACTGTACATTCAGCCTCTAATTGCTCAATTCACAAATAGTTCTTGATTCCTCCTCTATTGTCTCAGTTCGAAGGTAGTTTAGAATGTTACCGTTTCTATACCCCTAGATTTATTTACTATCAGTTCTGGACCATTATTAGTATACATAATAATCGATTCTAAGAGCGTTTCCTCTATCCGCCAAGATTTTGGAAACATGATTAAAGCAGGAAAATAAATAAGACAAATAGTACTAGAAAATATTTATTATAACTTTGACTCACTCAAAGACTCTAAATATTGATAGGGGAGTTCATCTTATCCACCACAACCCTAAGGATCTATTACAAAGAATTACATAATTTTAATTACAAGAATAAAAATAATGAAAACCTAAGAAAGAGATTACCTTGTTGAGGATAACTTTCTCGTAAAGGGGAAAAGTTTCTCCCGTAGAGCTCCTTTAGACCAACTCTATAGTAATAGAGAAGTTCTCAAATTTCTGAATGAAAAATAATGAAAGAGATGAGCTCTATTTATAGTTTTCTAAACGAGTCTCAGCAAGCCATTGTACTGTGATGGCCCTATCGTACTACGATAGGTTGATTTTCTGCAAAAATAAAACTAAATCTTGCGTGTAGGCGTCTTGGCCATCAAGTAACTCCCATCGTAACTTTTTGCTTCTTTCTTGGCATTTCCTTGTATTCTTGCTCCTTTTAGCTCTTTGTTTTGATTCTTTAGGTTTTCTTCGTATATGGGTTTGTCTTGAGTCATTTATTACTAATATTAATATCTAAAATACTACGGAAATTCTTGTTATCAGCCTAAAACCTGAAACTAATAATTATGTAATTTTTAAAATGTTTTTTCAAAATTCTCTTTTAGAGACTTCACATAGTGGATGAAAGAACTAGAAAATGCAGTTCAATATCGAAATTATTTAAAAATTATTATAAAGATAAAATATTGTATTTAAAATAAAGTAGTAAAACATTCTAGACTCTAAGACTTGTTTCCAAACGTCACAGTCAAAGTGGGCCCCTCGAACTTGAAAACTCGACGACCTACAAAGACTACAATTTTACAATCGCAGGGTCAAGCCAAACAACACAAATAGCAAGGGGTGAAAATATATTTACACAAGACAGCAGTGTATTAACACACAAGAATAGGGAAAACATAAAAACAAAATATCGTCCTTTCGGACGATCAAGGATATAAGCACGTAAAACAATTAAACATATCAACTCATTAAATTATTTCAATTCAACTCAATTAAACGATGAATGCAATGCAACCTAGACCTTCTAAATGCATGTGATACCAAAGTCGGAGGTCAGATCATCAACACCGACTCATCACTGTTTTTAGTCAAGCCATTGACACACGGATAATCCATGATCATAACAAACACCAACAACCAATGGCTCTAAGGATAACACCAATAATCAACGACTTAAGAGGTACAACACCAATAAATCAACACGAGGGTACAACTACGAATGCTCACTCAACATACAACAACAATTAAAGTATTTTAGGCATTACGTCTAATCCTAAAAGGGCCCTAAATTAGTTTATAAAATTAGTTAATTATTTTAAGCTTACCAACATTTTAATTATTAACACCTAAAAGCAACTCAATAACTCGACGACAAACCGAATAAATCTAACTTTTTAATTGAGGGTCTGTTTGATGGTTATGATATGATAGAAATATGATAGGATAAAGAGTTAGATAAGAACATGATATGATAGTGGTAGGATAGACACTTATCATGTCATGTATTTGGTACACACATTATAATAAATAAGATAACATTTTATGCTTACTTGATCTTCTTAATCAACATTCCACAAACATAAAGATTGAAATATGAGAGAGAGAGAGAGAGAGAGAGAGAGAGAGAAAGAGAGAGAGAGAGAGAGAGAGAGAGAGAGAGTGAAAAAAAATAATGATTCACTTATCCTTCCGTTGAGCCATTCAAAAAAAAAAAAACTTATCCTTCCGTTGATAGGATAATTCTAACCCAGCAAAAACTCATGATATAAATTACAAAGGAATGATATGATATGATTAAAAAATGGAATAATTTATCATATCACATTAGTGCATCAAACAAAAAATTAAAACAACATATAATATAATTATCATATCATGCTCATTATCTTGACCATCAAACGGATCCCGAGACTCGCCAAATTAGACTAATCTCACTTATTGTTCTCTCATAATTTGCTAAATATAAATTGTTCCATTAATGACAGAAGGTTTACTATAATCTAAAGGAACACCATTCAAAATTCATTATAACTATCCCTATGAAATGGCAAGAGCTGCCGGTGGAATCAGGAAAAAAAAATTGGATGGGCTATTAAAAAAATTATAAGATATAAATTAAATACAAAAATTATATTGCATATAACAATTGAAGTTGTAATAAGTACAGAGTTAATCACTTGAAATAAAATATCATGAGTTTGCTCGCGTAAAATAAAAGTTGGTCCTTAAAAAATTAAACTGTATACCTTAAAATAATATTTATGTGTATTTAGTGACTCAAAATTATAAATAATATAACTTTGAACTAATACTTTCACAATTGATCATAAAAAAAATTATATTACATATATACTAAAAGATAATGATATAATCCAAATAAATAATACTAATCAAAACCCCTTTGCACAATGAAATCAATACTACTTACAAGCGAACATCACACTAAAGTCATTGTAGAAGGGCGTTTTGAGAGGTTTTGGTTTCACGCACTGTTCCTTTGGAAAGCTTCCTCTCTTCTTCTGTTTCCCTTTTGTTTGTTTTGTCCTCATGGTTTAAATTTTTTTAAGCTTTTCAATTAGTGGCAGAAAGGAGTTGCAATTTGTGTACGTTGCAGGTTTGCTTTTGTGCAAAAGGGAATGCAAAAATGTTTCAGCAAAAAGGAATGCAAAAAGGTAGAGCTTCCTTTTGCCTTTTCTCTCATTTGTTTCAACCATATATGGTTGCATCTGCTTCATTTCTTCTTCCCATCCATCGCTCTCCTTCTTTCTCTATTCTGATTTGTTTTCATTTTTTTTTTTTTTTCAGATGCAAAATCTCAGAATCAAGCTGTTGGGAAAGCTAATTCAGAATATGGTCACTTCCTCCTTCTCAGGCTGGTTAGTTTTCCATTTAATTTCTGTAAAGTTTTAAACTTTCTTGTTTTAGGTTATAAAAATTGCTGCTTTGGTTATATGGTTTTAGTTTGGATAATTTGATTTATCTATTTTTTGTTTCAGAAAATGTGGGTTTTGTTTATTTGTTGTATTATTTTTGTTGATGATTTATGCTTTTGATTGTGTATTAGGGTTCATGAAATTGTTAATAAAATCCCATTCTTTTTTCTAAATTGATTTTAGGGTTCTAAAACTCTGTTATAAAGTTTATGAACTCTTGGTCCCGATATTAAAACGACACGAATTATTTGGAAAGGTAATAGAAATTGGCAGAGAAAAGATGATTCTTTTATTCCTCATGGTATCAATATATACAACTTATTTCACATAGAATTTGCCTACAATTTCTCCTATCATTGACTCTACGAGATATGCATAACTAATTACTAATTATATGTTACAACCAATTACAGCAAACCATGATGAAAATAATTATACACATTAATTGGATATATCACTGATTTACTTATTTCCTTACTACCCCCCCTCAAGTTGGAGCATGTAGATTGTGAATGCCCAACTTGCCAAGCAGAGAAAGAAACTGAGATCTTCCAAGTGCTTTTGTGAAGATATCAGCCAGCTGAGCAGTAGTAGGGACATATGTAGAGCGAATGTGATCTTTGACTATCTCATCTCGGATAAAGTGACAATCAACTTCAATATGTTTGGTTCGTTCGTGAAAAACTGGATTTTTAGCTATATGGAGAGCTGCCTGACTATCACAGTAAATTTGCATTGGTTGAGTATGAGAGATACCAAGACTAGACAGAAGACCTTTGAGCCATTTCAACTCACAACATATGGTAGCCATAGATCGGTATTCAGCTTCGGCGGAAGATCGAGAAACAGTGTGTTGCTTCTTTGTTTTCCAAGAGATGGGAGAGTTACCAAGAAGAATAAACCAACCTGTGAGTGAGCGGCGCGTTAGAGGACAGCTAGCCCAATCCGAATCACACCATCCATACAGTTGTAATGAACTGTCATGCCGCAACAAAATGCCTTGCCCAGGATTTCCTTTTAGATAGCGCACTACCCGCAAAGCAGCCTCTCAATGCTCTTGCCTCGGTTGTTGCATGAATTGAGACAAAATGTGAACACAGTACGAGAGTTCTGGTCTCGTGAAACATAGATAAATAAGACGTCCAACTAGCCGTCGATACTTCTCAGGTTGGGCAAGGATATCACCGGTAGCAAGAGCCAAGCGATGGTTTTGCTCGAGAGGTGTAGAAGCAGGCTTAGAACCAAGAAGGCCAGTTTCAGAAATTATGTCTAGAGCATATTTCCTTTGACAGAGAAGGATTCCAGTTGGTGACCTTGCAACTTCTACACCAAGAAAATATTTTAGAGTTCCCAAATCCTTCATATGAAAACAAGTATGCAAATAAGTTTTGAATGACGAAATCTCAGTGTGATCATTCCCGGTTATTATAAGATCATCAACATAAACTAATACCGCAAGAAAAGAGTCTTGTCGTTGTAGCACAAATAAAGAGTAATCGGATAATGATTGTTCGAACCCATATGTTTTGAGTGCAGTGGACAGCTTGGCAAACCAACAACGTGGAGCTTGTTTGAGTCCATACAAAGATTTATGGAGTCTACATACCATTCCAGGTTGTGTAGTGTGAAATCCGGGCGGTGGTTTCATAAAGACTTCTTCCTGAAGATCCCCGTGAAGGAATGCATTATGTACATCCATCTAATGTAGCTCCCAATTTTTCGTTGCAGCTACTGCCAACACAGTGCGCACTGTCACCATTTTAGCAACGGGAGCAAATGTTTCATTATAGTCTATACCTTCAATTTGGTGATTACCAAGTATCACCAAGCGAGCCTTAAATCTTTCCACCGTCCCATCAGATTTGTGCTTGATTTTGTAAACCCATTTACATCCAAGTGTCTTCTTCCCTGGAGGTAAATGGGTGAGCGACCATGTTCCATTATTCTCAAGTGCTTGAATCTCACTTTGCATTGCTTCCCTCCATCTATGGTCTTTTACCGCCTCAACATAAGAGACAGGTTCTTTGTTATGATCAAGACCTGCAACAAAAGCTCGATGTGCAAGTGAAAACTTTTCAAGATTAACATAATGTGTTATCGGATAAGGCATACCTGAGAATGATGATAGAGAAGGCAATTGGCTGGATGGGCTTATCTTTTGAGCAGTGAGTTACAAAACCTTGCAATTTAGTGGATGGAAACTTTTGTCTATGTCCTTTTCCCAAAGTCTCTACAGTTTGACTTGGCAATTCAGCTGCATTTTCTGATAATGCTTCCAAATTCGATTGATCTTCCACTTCAATTTCATTACCCCCCCTCTCGTCTAAGGTAGGATGACCTTGGTCAGAGCACAAAGTCACCTCCCCAAGTTCAACACCCTTATCCAACTCTTCCTCATCTAAATTGGCATCTTCATCATGCGGCACATGAGTTAAAATTCTCTCGGATACGACTTCAGCCGTGCTAGCAAAAGGGTATTCAGTTTCAGAAAATTCTACATCTCGGGAAACAAATTGTTCTCTATTTTCAAGATCAAACAATCTCCATCCTTTCTTTCCATAGGGGTATCCAATAAAAATACATTTTCTACTCTTACTAGCGAATTTATCTCCTTTTCTGTTCATATTATGTGCATAACATAGACATCCAAACACTCGTATGTGTTCAAGTGAGGGTGCTTGTCCATGCAACATCTCATATGGAGTTTTGCCATTCAAAATTGCAGAAGGGGTCCTATTCAACAAATATCCTGCGGCTAGTATGCATTCACCCCAAAAATTAATAGGAAGATTACTTTGGAATCGCAATGCTCGCGCCACATTAAGTATGTGTCTATGCTTTCTCTCAACTCTCCCGTTTTGTTGAGGTGTACCAACACACGACGTTTGAAATATGATCCCGTTTTCATGAAAATAACGTTTCATGCAAACAAATTCTGTTCCATTATCACTTCTAAATATTTTTACTTGTTTATCAAATTGTCTTTTGATCAAGGTGAAGAAATTTATGAGTGTTTGTGAAACTTCTCTTTTATCACCGATTAAATAGATCCACACAGCTCGAGAATAGTCATCTACAATAGTCACAAAATAAAAAGCGCCACAAGATGAAGCTGTTCTATAAGGACCCCATAAATCACAATGAATTAATTCAAATGCACCATTAGCTACATGTTCACTAAGAGAAAACTTTTCTCTAGTTTGCTTTGCTCTCAAACACACATCACAATTTTTATTCAACTCAACATGATCATTATTCTTACTAGTGCCTGAGACTAGTTGAGTAACCTTTAAAGAGGGGTGTCCTAGCCGTCGATGCCACAACTCAAGCTGATTTACTCCCACAACACTGCATGCTCGCACTCTTTGAATTGATCGGAAGTAATACAGCCCATCCCGCCGTTTACCCGCTCCAATCAGCATCCTCGAGGTGCGGTCCTGCATAACACAAAACTTATCAGAAAAGTGAACAATACAATCTAAATCATCCATAAGTTGAGAAAGTGATATTAGATTGCACTTGAGATTTGGAACGTAGAGAACATTATATAACTTCAACCCTTCATCCAACAAGACAACTCCTTCCTTAGTTGCGCTTGCATTCTTCCCGTCTGGTAAACCGATGGGGCAGGTTTGTATATCATGCAATTCACGCATGATTTCTAAGGTCCCTGTCATGTGATTTGATGCTCCACTGTCTAGTATCCATTCGTTACTTTGTGATTTACCTGTTATTCTTTCTGTCGTGTCTGGTTGTATGTTTAAAATCTCCATCAGCTTCTGCCACTGATCAGAAGTTATTCCTGGAAATTCATGGTTCTCCGCCTCTCTTGCAGAAGAATTTCCACCAGCTTGAGCAGCATTGGCACGTACAATAGCAGCTCCTTTTCCTCGACCTGTTCCTCGATTTTGGCTTCTACCTCGTGTACCGCTTTTGCCTTCACCTCTCGGCCTATCACCCCACCAATCGGGATATCCAACTAGCTGAAAACAATTAGCGACATCATGCCCACCTCTGTTGCAGTTAGTGCAAGGTGTTGACTTGTCTTTGATCTCATCACGCCCTCTATTCTTTCCTCCAATTTGGACGGCAAGTCCCATAACATCTCCCCGCTCTTCTTTGTTCCTTGCGATAGTTCTGACTCGTTCTTCTTGTATCATGACAGAATAAATTCTATTCAGATTTGGCAGCGGATCGGCAGCGAGTAAATTGGAACGCGCCGTTCCATAGACAACATCATCGAGTCCCATCAGAAATTGATGCACTCGTTCCTCCTCTCTGCGCTTCTCAAGTTTAGTGGTTATACCACAGCTGCAACCCTTACAACTACACACAGGTACTTGCTCATAGTTTGCAAGTTCATCCCATAACAATTTCAGCTTCCCATAATAAGCCGCTATAGTCATTCCGGCTTGTTTACATGCAACTAGATCTGCTTTCAGTTGGTGAATTTTAGGACCATTAGCGACTGAAAATCTTTCCTTAATGTCTTCCCACAAATCTCGCGCATTCTCCATATAAGTCATGGTAGAACGCAGATTCGGTTCCACCGTGTTCAGGATCCACGACACAAGCATGGACTGAACAGTCCACCAATCTTCTATTTCAGTAGTGCCTTCATCTGGTTTCTTTATGGTGCCTTCAATGAACCCCCATTTTCTTCTTGCACGAAGAGATGTCTTCATGGCACGCGTCCATTCGTCATAATTATTTTCGCCTCGCAGCTGCACCTGAGTAATCAAATTCCCAGGATTGTCATTTGAGTTAAGATCAAAAGGAGAAGCTTGTCGCTTCCCTTGGTGTTGATTCTCAGAAGACTCTGGTTTTTTCTCATCTTTCAGATCTTTTAGCTTTAATGCCATAATAGAAATTGGCAGAGAAAAGATGATTCTTTTATTCCTCATGGTATCAATATATACAACTTATTTCACATAGAATTTGCCTACAATTTCTCCTATCATTGACTCTACGAGATATGCATAACTAATTACTAATTATATGTTACAACCAATTACAGCAAACCATGATGAAAATAATTATACACATTAATTGGATATATCACTGATTTACTTATTTCCTTATTAAAAGGGGTTAGGGTTTTACTCTGATTTGGGATCCGAATTTTGATATTCAAAGTTATAAATTCACAATAAATCAGTAATCAAAACCATCAATGGTCTGCGAGAAGTGTGAGTATCTCATCCTTTTCAGCAATTCAATTCATATTTCTCGCTGTGGAAAATTCAATTGATTTTTTGGGAATTTGAATTATTTGTTTCAGGTCAGAAGAAACCGAAGGTGATAGTACCTGGCAAATGGAAAGAAGGTGCTAGCAATACTACTGAGGGTGGTGGCCGCAAAATCAACGAGAACAAACTCCTTTCCAAGAAGAACAGGTTTCCTTTAATCTAAACCTTCAATTTGTTATTTAATTCCTTTCATTCATAATTTGTTTCTTATTTTTTAAAATATGGTATGAAAAGCATGATAATTTGGTTACGATACTCTTAATTTTACTTGGTTAGTATTTGTAATGAAAGGAAAGGAAAAGGATATTCTAGAAGCACATGAGTCACCAATTACACGTATAGGACCACATGCACATGCATGGAATGAAATGAGCTCTAACCACCCGGATTATGTGGGATTGCGTAGAGGAAAGAGAGAACGCAAGGCCAATACGTTGCTGAAGGATTATGTGAAGGCATGAGCACTATATATCATTGTAATAGGAATATTGTTAGTATGTGTGATTTGTGAATCTTCTTATTCTCTCTCCCTTATCTCTCTGTACTTGAATTCCTTCTATTTCCTTAGAAGTTGATACTACCTAATACAATATTCCTATAATTCTATCCATATTATCTTCATACTGTTTCATTGGTGCTTTCATTGAACCATGGCTAGCTTCAACGAGAACAAGTTACCAGCAGAGCTCAAGCGTGTTAACGATGAGATGCAATTGTTCCAAGCTGAAATCCTCGAACGTATGGAACGCTTGGAAGCCAACAGCGAGTCGAAGTTTGACAAGATCCATAACGCGCTTGATATCCTCATTTCCCAGTCATCTCCGAAGCATACCCATGGTCAGGGATCTGGTAGCAAACCTCCGTTTCAGGTGAGAAACGTTAAACTTGAATTTCCTCGTTTCGATGGTAGTAGCGTGCATGAATGGATTTTCCGTGCTGAACAATTTTTCGAGTATTATGATACGCCGGACTTAGATCGGCTAACTATTGCATCCGTACATCTTGACAAAGATGTGGTGCCATGGTATCAAATGATACAGCGTACTCATCCATTTACTTCATGGATTGAGCTCACGCGTGCTCTGGAGCTTGATTTTGGTCCTTCTGTTTATGATTGCCCTAGAGCTACTCTATTCAAATTATCTCAAACTGGAACGGTGGCTGAGTATTATTTGAAATTTACATCGTTGGCTAATCGCGTGTATGGGTTGAGTAACGATGCTTTGATTGATTGTTTTGTGAGTGGCTTGACTGATGATATCCGTCGTGATGTAGTACTTCACACACCCCTGTCCTTAGTAAAAGCTATGTCCCTAGCAAAAGTTTTTGAAGAAAAATATTCTGCAAACAATAAACCACAAAAAATTGGCCAATCCACCATCAAACCCAACTTCAACAAAACCGATTATACAACTAGAAATGCAGCCCCCATCCTCAATACACCCCCCACTCGCCCTATGAGTCAATTCCAAAAGAACCCAAACATTAAACGCATTTCACCAGCAGAGATGCAGCTGAGACGTGACAAGGGATTGTGTTATTGGTGTGATGAAAAGTTTTCATTCACACACAAGTGCCCCAATAGACAACTGATGATGCTTCACTATGATGAGGGTGATGAAGACCAAGTGCTTGATACATTGACTCAACCCTCTGAATCAACTATAAACAGCCCTACCACCAATTTACCTGAACACCACCTATCATTGAATGCTATGAAAGGGACAAGTAACATGGGTGTATTACGTTTTGCTGGAATGATTGAACATATCAAAGTGCAGATACTAGTAGATGGAGGAAGCTCTGACAATTTCTTACAACCAAGAATTGCCAAATTTCTTAAGTTACCTATTGAAGTAGGACCAACTTTCAGAGTATTGGTAGGCAATGGTGAAGTTATGACTGCTGAGGGGATCATTCATAAACTACCAATAGAAGTTCAGGGTAATACACTAGAGATTCCAGTTTTCTTACTTCCAGTGGCTGGTGCTGATCTCATTCTAGGAGCCAAGTGGTTGGCTACACTTGGACCCCATGTAGCTGATTATGCTTCTTTGACACTCAAATTTTTCTTGAATGGGAAATTTATTACTCTAACTGGTGAACAGGAGGTTAGTCCTGTTTCAGCTCAGCTACATCACTTTAGGAGGCTTCAATCTACTAATGCCATTGAGGAGTGTTTTTCAATTCAAATGGTGAAGCCTCATGAGTCTAGTGATATCTTCAAGGAATTGCCTACAAACATTGAGCCAGAATTAGCAATTCTTCTTCACACTTACAAAGATTTGTTTCAAGCTCCAATTACATTACCTCCTGTCAGAGCTCACAATCACAACATTCCACTACTAGAGGGCTCTAATCCTGTTAAGGTCAAACCTTACAGGTATCCACACAGTCAGAAAACACAGATTGAGACAATGGTACAAGAAATGTTACACCAGGGAATCATTCAACCAAGCACGAGTCCATTCTCTTCTCCAATAATTCTTGTTAAGAAGAAAGATGGAACCTGGAGATTCTGCACTGATTACAGAGCTCTTAATGCCCTCACCATCAAGGACAGTTTTCCTATCCCTACAGTTGATGAACTTTTGGATGAACTGTTTGGAGCTAAGTATTTTTCAAAACTTGATCTTAGAGCTGGTTACCACCAAATTCTAGTACAACCAGAGGATAGATACAAGACAGCTTTCAGGACTCATCATGGCCATTATGAGTGGTTGGTTATGCCCTTTGGCCTTACCAATGCCCCAGCAACCTTTCAAAGTTTGATGAATCACATATTTCAGCATGCATTGAGAAAATATGTGTTGGTTTTCTTTGATGATATACTAGTTTATAGTGCTACATGGCAGGAGCATTTGGAACAATTGGAAGCAGTCCTTAAAATGTTACAACAGAATCACTTGTTTGTCAGGTTATCTAAATGTTCATTTGGAGTCACTGAAATTGAATATTTAGGCCATGTGGTAACTGCTGAGGGAGTATCAATGGACAGGGATAAGATCAAATCTGTGTTGGAATGGCCTGTGCCTAAAGATGTGAAACAGCTAAGAGGATTCTTAGGCTTAACAGGTTACTATAGAAGATTTATTAAATCTTATGCAAATATAGCTGCCCCTCTGACTGAATTGTTGAAGAAAGATGGTTATGTGTGGAACCAAGCAGCTCAGAATGCTTTTAGCCAATTGAAGTCAGCTATCACTCAGGCTCCAGTGTTAGCACTACCCAACTTTGACAAACCCTTTGTTTTGGAAACTGATGCTTCAGGTAGTGGAGTGGGTGCAGTACTGCAACAAGAGGGACACCCTATAGCTTACTTTTCAAAAAAGTTAGTCCCAAGAAATCAAAGAAAGTCTGCTTACTTCAGAGAGATGTTGGCTATCTCTGAAGCCATTGCCAAATTCAGGCATTACTTGCTGGGCCACAAGTTCATAATTAAAACTGATCAAAAGAGTTTGAAGAATCTTATGGATCAGACATTACAAACCCCTGAACAGCAGCAATGGTTACACAAATTTCTTGGTTATGATTTTATTATTGAGTACAAACCAGGCAAAGAAAATGTAGCTGCAGATGCTTTGTCTAGAATGATGTCACTCTCTTGGTCTGAACCTCAAACAGCAATTATAGAAGAGATTAAAGCTGGTATACAGTCACATTCTGAATTGAAGCAAATATGGGCCAAATGTATCTCTGAACCACAGTCACACCCTCACTACACAGAGAGAAATGGTTTACTATATTATAAGGATAAGATAGTGATTCCAACTCCATCTGCTGTCATCAATAAGTTGTTACAGGAATACCATTCATCACCCATTGGGGGCCATGCTGGAATCACTAGAACAGTTGCTAAGCTCAGAGCTCAATTCTACTGGCCAAGTCTGCAGAAAGATGTACAAGAGTTCATTCAACATTGTAGCATTTGTCAACAGGCTAAGGTAACCAATGCCTTGCCTTCAGGATTACTACAGCCACTGCCTATACCATCACAAGTATGGGAAGACATAGCCATGGACTTTATCACAGGTCTCCCTCCATCTCATGGTTTTACTACTATCATGGTAATAGTAGACAGGTTGACAAAATATGCTCATTTCTTGGCCATGAAGACTGACTATACTAGTAAGTCAGTAGCAGAAAGTTTTATGAACAACATTGTTAAGCTACATGGGCTACCTAAGTCTATAGTTTCTGACAGGGATAAGGTTTTTACAAGTTCATTTTGGCAACACTTGTTCAAACTACATGGTACTACACTTGCTATGAGCTCAGCTTATCACCCACAAACTGATGGCCAAACTGAAGTTTTGAACAAAGGATTGGAGCTATTTCTGAGATGCTTCACTTTTGAAAATCCCAAATCCTGGTTCAAAGCTCTATCCTGGGCTGAATATTGGTATAATACTACTTTACATACTAGTATTGGCATGACACCCTTCAAAGCACTGTATGGAAGGGATCCTCCTGCATTAGTAAGATATATTCCACATCCCTCTGACCCACCAGTTTTACAGGAGGAATTGACAGCTAGAGATGAAATTTTGCAACAACTGAAGGGTAATATGGAGAGAGCCCAACAGTATATGAAAAAGCAGGCTGATAAACACAGGATTGATGTTACACTTCAAGTGGGAGACCTAGTGTTAGTGAAGTTACAGCCTTACAAACAACATTCTGTAGCACTCAGGAAGAATCAAAAGTTGGGAATGCGATTCTTTGGGCCATTTGAAATTTTAGCAAAAGTTGGAGAGGTTGCTTATAAGCTGAAACTACCTGAACATGCTAAGATTCATCCAGTTTTCCATGTGTCACAGCTGAAGCCTTTTAAAGGTGTGCCACAGGACCAATATATGCCACTTCCTCTCACCACTAATGATATTGGTCCAATTATACAGCCTTCACACATTTTACAAGCCAGAACCATCATCAAAGGGGCTCACAAGGTGCATCAAGTTCTGGTTCAATGGGAAAACCAATCCTCAGCAGAAGCAACATGGGAGGATATAGTTAGCTTGCAGCAGAAGTTTCCTTCCTTCAACCTTGAGGACAAGGTTGATTTTGAAGGGGAGGGTATTGTAATGAAAGGAAAGGAAAAGGATATTCTAGAAGCACATGAGTCACCAATTACACGTATAGGACCACATGCACATGCATGGAATGAAATGAGCTCTAACCACCCGGATTATGTGGGATTGCGTAGAGGAAAGAGAGAACGCAAGGCCAATACGTTGCTGAAGGATTATGTGAAGGCATGAGCACTATATATCATTGTAATAGGAATATTGTTAGTATGTGTGATTTGTGAATCTTCTTATTCTCTCTCCCTTATCTCTCTGTACTTGAATTCCTTCTATTTCCTTAGAAGTTGATACTACCTAATACAATATTCCTATAATTCTATCCATATTATCTTCATACTGTTTCAGTATTTGATAATATGCTAAAGTAATAATTTATACTAATAGTTTGATATTTGAAACTTTGGATTGTAAATTTGTTTTCACCTGCTTGGTGTAAATTTGTTTACTAATGCTAAGGTGTTTTAACTAGCGGCTTTCTAGTGTGGCGTAGTACTTGGAAACCTAAATAGTAGCTTAAGGAATAAGACTTCACAATTCAAGGTTCTTGAGGGTGTGCTGACTCTTGTAACATTTCATGGAAAACGTGCAAGTTGAATTGTATAATTATTAATTCTCTTTAAATTGCTAAATTTGTTGTAATTTAGTTTGTATTGTAATAAATTGATTTAGTGAAATAAGTTGAAAGCAAATTGTGGATCTGTCATAAGCTAATCCTATAAGCTCACGCAAATTCTCCTATAAGTGAAGTTGTTGTTTAAAAGGTGTGTCATTGCAAGATCCTCTTAATAAGTTGTTCATTAGGCAATCCACAATCCAAACAAACCCTTAGTTAAAATGATTATAAATCTGAACATATTTTGAAAAGGTTGAGATAAAGAACGTCATTACAACTTATGTGAGAAATTATTTAATGAGATTGTCATTGCAAGATCCTTCAATAATTTTTCCCTGTTATTGGATTGTATTTCAGTTTCCTAGCTAATTATATTTAACTGCTGCAGTTCTTTGTGATATTCCTTCATATTCAATCACATGCCAAGTGCTAAGTACTAAACTATACTATACTTACATTCCGTCAGATCTATTATTTTTGTTAATGGAACTGAAGAATCAAGAATGGCTTCTGTCAGCAAAGAACAGGAGCAAACCATGTCAAGAAGCAGCATAGTGACTACTTAAATTCAACAACTTGGAACGTTTCACCTCTTTTTTCCTCAGTAATTTAATTAATAAGTTGTTAGTTTAGAGCTGCAGTACGAAAAAAGACTTATATTGACTGTATTTTGCAGCCAGAGAATCTTCTTTTGGACGTAAATGGTGTTCTTAAAGTTTCGGATTTTGGATTAAGTACATATTCACAACAGGTATAATTTGATTTGAGATTGTATTTTAGATGAATCTTACATTATGAAAGAGTTGGAAACAATATCACATATTCATGAAGAGGGCCTGAGACCGATCCATGCTATAAGCTTAAACAAGTCAATCCAAAGAGGCCCTAAGACCTTATAATTCACCATGATATTATGGGAAAACTAGATGAGCTTTCCTTTACAAAATTAATTGTGATGTATGTGTTTCAGGTTATGGGAATTCCTGTTGGTAAATTGGCTTTGTACACGGCTCTAGGAGGAGTTCGTCCTTCCGCAGTAAGCATTTTGTATCTATTGTCTCTTTTCATTTTATCAATGTATCTTAAATGATTTTTGTTCATTTTTCTTACCGCCTTTTGTTTATTATTATCTTTTTTCTTGTGGTGGCCAGTGTTTACCAGTTACGATTGATGTGGGGACAAATAATGAGAAATTACTGAATGACGAGTTTTACATTGGGCTTAGACAAATTTTATTATATTTTAGCATATATTATCTGCATCATTTAACTTGTATTTATATGAGGCTACCTTTTGTTGGTACCCTACCTGACCATAAATTCCTCTTCCTTGGTGCTGTAGAAGTAAGACCATAATCTATTTTCTCTCTTATTTGTACATGATAAGTTCTATCCATGTTTCTTGTCATGCTGCTGAAGTAAGACTGTAATCTGTTTTCCCTACATTAGTTTGTCTAACTCATTTCTGGTTATGTTTTCAGGCAGGAACTGGTATAGCAGAGCTGATTGCTCTTGAGATATCAAAACAGGTGAATCAGATATTCATTGTTTCTATACCAGTAACCCTGGTTTCTTTTGTTTTTTTCTCTCTTTTTTTAAATTTCAATTGGTGATGTTGTTCTGTTTATTTATGTTGTTTATGCTGCAGACTAAAGCACCTATTGAAGAGAGTCGTAAGCAGATATGGCTGGTAGACTCAAAGGTAGTGGAAAGCATGATAAGTTTCCATGGAAAATATTAATTTGATTCATTTTTTTTCCTAAAGTACTTATTTATTCTGCTACAGGGTTTAATTGTACAAATTCAATGACATTATGACAATTGTTGGTGGCGGCGACATTAGTATTGTGTTATTTATGTTTACTAACATATTTGATATTAAGT
Organism: Trifolium fragiferum; assembly: GCA_954870985.1. Lineage (NCBI taxonomy): Eukaryota > Viridiplantae > Streptophyta > Magnoliopsida > Fabales > Fabaceae > Trifolium > Trifolium fragiferum. The sequence continues at coordinate 16,490,313 of OX940793.1, read as the reverse complement.
TTGCTTGAAAAAGTATGCTTAATGTTCTCAAAGTTCAATTTAATGATTTTACGAAATACTTTTACATGACAGGATAAGGGATAATGTATTCTGACTTATGCTTTACAATAAGGTTATATTATCATTATGCATATACTGTCAATTCCTCAGTACCACTTTGACTATAGTAACTTTGTTTATTCTATCAGGAAAAAATTCGTATTGCTCTCTATGTTCAGAAGGCAGCATTGCAATTTATTGATGGTATGGTACTCAAATTTCAGTACTTGAAGTTCATGTCATTGCTTTAGAACTTATTACTTTCTCTTCAATTGTTTTTCTTGGTTCATCTGGTTTTTTTGTTTTGTTGTTGCAATGTAGAAGACATGTCTCATTTATAAATCAACCTGCAGCAATATTGAACTACAAAATTCCATTGTTTCTTTTCATTATAAAATAGGCTTTTCATTCTTTCTGGATTTAATTTATTGTTTTCTTCATTGAGTGGAAGGAGGTTATGAAATTTCTTATCTTCCAAACAATTTGGATGAACCTGAGCTTTTGAAGATCAGTTTTCTGTGTTTTCCAATGGATATTGAAATTGAAGTAAAAAAAAATAGATTTTGAAATTATCCCGTAGACTACCACTTACATAATAAATGTATTGTCCCTTTTGCAACTTTGAACAGCCTGCATTTTTTAGCATTAGAGGATACATAAGTTTCATAAAGGCAGATCAGGCCATGTGTTGTTCCTGTTGACTATGCTGTGGAGTCCAGAAATCTCCTTGAAAACATATCAAAGATGGGAGCCTCTCAATAAGATGGAAATGCTGATTCAATGTCTCTAGATCTTTTGGTTCACTTATTTTTCAAGATGTTGTTGCCTGTAATTATTAATCCTTCGATGATTTATTATATATTTTGTCTGATTACAGAAACATGGATGGAAATTTCTTGCTTTTGGTGGCATCTATAAGATTAAATTACCATTTGTTACTGCAACTTTGAATGTTAATATTCATGATAGTTAATGATGTGGTTTCTGAATGGCACAGTTTTGTTAATTATTTAAGCTGTTATACAATTACACAGCTAATGTCATTCAATAAAAAAAGATAGCCTAAAGTGGATAATTACCTACATGGTATTTCAAAAGGGAACACCTATTTTTTTTTAGTATTAAGATTAAGATATTACATCTTAGATGTATATTACTTGGTGAGAGTAAGATTTTATTTAAGAGTTAGGAGAGAAAGGAGAAGACTTTGAGGGTAAATGAAAGGATTAAATGGAAGAGATAAACATTTCCACATTGCATAAAATTTTATTTTTCTTTACTAGATTAAATCCTGCAATATGGAAGAATTCTTTAAATGCAATAGGAGAGGACTTTGGAGAATTTTGAAAAACTTTTCACAACTATTAGTTGTAAATTTGTAATTGTAACTGGTAAGTATTTTCAATTTCATCCCATCTCAAAATGATTTTTCCAAAAATAAATTCTCCAAAATGATGAGGAGAATTTGTTACCTCTCTCACCTTCTTTCACCAAACAAATCTCAGTCCATTCCTTTCTCCATTAATTCAAATTTCAAAACAAAAAACACCATCTTTCTTGTGTACAATTCCCCTTTATATTTCTTCATCTTTCTTGTGTATGTTATATTTTCTCATCTTTGTGTAGGGATTCCATTTCTAACATTCATTTTACAATTTTTCAGGTGATTTGTACGTATGCCTTGCTGGATATTTTCTACATGCCGATACCACCACCAAGTGTGACACCACATTAATGGTCAATTACTCCTGTTAGTCTTAGGTCTTATTGGTGGAATTTGTATTAAACTACCATGTTACTCATGTGTTGTTTACTTTTTGTATCACAATGTTCATTTTTCTTTGATGTATAATCACAATGAATAAATTGATGGTTGCTATATTATGTTAAAAAGTAAAATTAAGATATGATGAGACAATTACTTATAACGATCGATGGTTGTTATTTTTTTAAAAAAATAATTTTTTTTTAAAAAAATAAAGATAATCATAATAGATTTGGTTTTATAATTATCTCCTAAAAAATCTCATTTTTTTGTTACTTATTTTATCTAAAGATTTTAGGGTCCTGCAAAGTAGACGAATTTTATTTTATCCTTACATTTTTATTTATTTTTTAAATGCCCCATTGCAATGTTGAAGATTTTGTTTTACCCCATATGTTGACTTTTTGCTGATGCGGCAGGAAAAAAGTCACTGTCACGTAAGCAAAAGTCACCTTTTGCTGACGTGGCAATGCATTTTTGCTGACGTGATAGTGATTTTTTCTCTACCACATCAGCAAAAAGTCAACAAATGTGGTACAATAAAATCTTCAACATTGTAAGGCGACATTTTGAAGAAAAAAAAATTGCAGGGGTAAAACAGAAATCGGCTACTTTACAGGGGTAAAAACCTATTTATCCAAAATGTTATGGTAACTAAAATTTCTTATTTTTAGCTAAAATTTTATCTTAACCTAAAAAAAACTATATTTCTCTTAGAGTGTGTTTGGATAAGGAATTTTAAAATTCAAGGGATTTTGAAATTTCATGGAATTCAAATGCTTCCATTTGAATTTCCTTCATTTTAAAATTCTTTGTTTGGATGACACATTTGAATTTCCTTAATTTAAAAATTCTTTGTTTGGAAAAGGTAATGAATTCATTCTCAAAATTCTTTTTTTTTTCCCAATTTTGATAAAAAATGTTTTTGATTTTTTTTTTTATTTTAAGAAAATAAATCTAAAGTTTTTTTTTTTTTTTTTGATTTTCTGGATTTTCAGCGATTTGTTGAGTTTTCGTCTGATTTTAGATTTTTTTGGATTTTCGGCTGATTTTTTGGGTTTTCGGCCGATTTTAGATTTTTTGCCAAAAAAAAACTATAATCCCTAAACTCAGCCGAAAAAATAAAAAATCAGCCGAAGAAACAAAAAATCGGCTAAAAAACTAAAATTTGCCAAAAATCCAAAAAACGACTATAAACCTTAAAATCGGCCAAAAACCCTGAAATCGACTGTAAACCCTAAATTAGTCGATTTTAGGGTTTTTGAATGATTTTAGATTTTTTTACCGATTTTAGGGTTTTTGGCCGATTTTAGGGTTTTTGGCTGATTTTTTATTTTTTGGCCGATTTCAAATTTTTCGAAGGATTTTACAGTTTTCGGCCGATATTAGATTTTTCGTCCGATTTTAGATTTTTTGTCAGATTTTAGATTTTTCGTCCGATTTTAGAATTTTCAGTCGATTTTAGATTTTTCAGCCGATTTTATGGTTTTCGACCGATTTTAGATTTTTCTACCGATTTCAAGTTTTTCGTCTGATTTTAGATTTTTCGGCCGATATTAGTTTTTTCGGTCAATTTTAGATTTTTCGGCCGATTTTAGGTTTTTCGGCCCATTTTAGGTTTTTTGATCAATTAGTAATATTTAAAAGTTTATAGAGAAGAAGGAATTTCAAATTCTTAGTTTTTAGGTGTCATTTGAAATTCCTCAAATTTAGTTTAGACAAAATACTCCACAAATTCCCTTCATTTTTAAAATTCTACAAATTAATTATCCAAACAAGAAATTTGGATCAAAACATTTGAATTCCCTCAAAAAATTACATTACCTCAAAATATTTTCTCATCTAAACACACTTTTAGAGTATCTCTATTGGTGATACCACTCTGGATATCATACATTACTAAAAATTGATCCTTACAATGCCACATAATATTTATGCAACTTATACATATTTTGCTTCAATGGTGATACCACTTTGGGTATCATACATTAAGTTGTCAATTTTATTTAATTTGATATACAAAAAAGGTAATATCAAATTGATGATACGATAATTTAAATAAGATACCATATCATCAATTTTGATACCTTCTATGTCACGTTATCGAACTTCAATAATAAAAAAACTAAGATACATATCATTAATCTATGAAACTTTCTTTGATACCATTACTGAAAATACTCTTATATCCCTTCTCAACTAATTTACTAAAATTCTATTTAACAATTCTTCTTCATTAATTCACTAAATTCTTTATACCCTTATTTTACGCTCCCCATCTCTCTGTATTTTCAAAATCTTTTCTTTCTCTTGTTTTCATAATTTAATTAATAAATTAAACAAATTATACCCTATGGTTTCTCTCTCTAATTCGATACCTTCACACACTAATTACTTCATTTATCATATAAACTATAAACACATCAAAACTAATTAACTAATAATTAAATAACCATTTCTAATATTTAGGTTGTTACACTTGAATTCCAAGGTACATGATTCGATTTTCACGAAAGACAAAAACTCTAAAGAAAAGGGAGTGAGGAAGATCGTGAGATACAATGTCAGACCCCCTGCTATATATGAGAAGGAGTCTAGATTATTACAACTAGTACCTATATGATTTTGTTATAGAGACCGGTTTGTTTAACTGAATTATCCGATTTAATTATGCGGTTCAACTAGTGACCAATAATTCGACGAATGAAGCAATAACTCAACAATCTTACCGGTTTGATTACTAATCCAATTTTTAAAACACTGTCTACGACAAATAAAAAGAAGGAATTAATAGAGAAATACTACTTCATTAGAAATTATATTATAAAAAAAGCAACAAGATATTGATATATTGTTAAAAAAGATATTGATAAATTGTTAAGATTTGTTTTGTTTACTATTGGGCTTTTTCAATACAAGTTATTGGCTTATACTTATTTAGGCCCATTTAAGTCAATATAAAAGAACATAATTGTTAACCTAATTTCATTATGTTTGGGAAAATCGCTGCATCCTTATCTTCTCTTTCTCTCTATACGGCGTGCTGCTTCATCAAAATAAAGCGGTGAGGTATTATTTGGTCTTTCTACGTGTTATTATTTATTCCCTTATATGGATGGATCTTTTGTATTCTTTTCTTCATATTTCTTGCGTTTTCTTTGTCTTCTATTGTGATTTCTTTGAACTTTTCTTCTTTCTTATGTGTATGAATCAAACATGGTGTGTTTTGTATTCAAATCTCATCTTTTCAATCAAATTTTTTTTTTTTGATAAGCATCTTTTCAATCAATTATTATGTGTAAGTTTCAATTATATATATATATATATATATATATATGGCCAATTCTAATATGGACCACTTATTCAAGTGGTCCATGGTGGACCAACGCTATAACGAATACGAATTTTACAAAATCGATTGTTGGATTGAAAGTTTATATCATATAGATCATCCACAGAAAAAATTAGAAAAATTAAAAATCATTTGATATGTTTTTGGGACTCATTAAGATTTACAGTATTTAATAAACCGTTAATCTTTATGGATCTCAATAACATATCAAATGATTTTCAATTTTTCTAATTTTTTTTATGGATAATCTATATGATATAAACTTTCAATCCAACGGTCGATTTTGTAAAATTCGTATTCGTTATAGTAGTATTTACCACTTGTCCACGGTGGACCACTTGATGAGGTGATCCACTATAGCATTGGCCATATATATATATATATATATATATATATATATATATATATAAACATGAATTAGTAGGATGTATTAACTGTCTAAAAAGTGAAATTTTACTTATTATTCTTTTGGTCTTAATTAATTATAAGCAAATATTTATTTTTTTATTCATTAATAATTGATATATTTGATATATAAATATGAATTATTCGAGGTCTAAAAAGTGAATTTTTTCTTCTAATCTGACCGCACACAGATACAATTGATAATCCATATACACCGTAACGGCATGAGTTCAACTCTAGTCCATCATTGGTGGACATGAATTATTAATTGTATCTGTGTATGGGAATTTATGCGGGAATTGTCCCCTTTGAAGACCCAAAGGTGGAGAACTTTTCCCATGGGGATGGGCACAAGGGAGAACGTTTCATGGAAAGAAGTTTGGGGATGAGAACGAGATTTATCCCCTACCCATGATTGGAAAAGATTATGATCCAAATTTAATGAAAAAAAATTTGTTTTTTTTTACACTATAAATTTTCTCATAATATATGAATAAATTTTGTTGATGTATGATGTTTATTGTTGTAAGAAATTCTAATGTTTTAATTTTTGTATTTGATTTATGATTAAATTTTAATATTTTTATAATATTATTGTAAGTCTAATTTGTTATTTTTTTCAACCCTACACAGTTTTTTAGACTTTATAGGTAGAGTTAGAGTTTCAAAGCCACTATGTTTCGTCCCGTGGTGAGAGATTTAAGTTGTATGTTAGAGGTTTTGAATATGATTCATAGCTCCATTGTAAAAAAAAGGACTTTATAGATAGAGCTAGAGTTTCAAAGCCACTATGTTTGATCTAGTGGAGAAAAATTTAAGTATTATGTTAAAGGTTCTGAGTACGATCCATAGCTCCATTGTAAAAAATAATAATTTATAGTTTATAGATTTTGGAACTTTAAAACTTAATAGGGACTATAATGAACATATTTATCCCTAAATTAGTTTTTTATAATTAGGATATTTAAAAATCAATTCAAATTAACCTGCATTTCATCAAAGCAGATCATGTGAAAAACATAGACACATTTATCATGTCATTTATGATAGTATTATTCGGAGTTGTCTCATGTTTTTACTTCTATATATGTGAATTTCTTGTAGTTACACTATTGGAGAATTTTTTGCCGAACAACAACGCACAAAAATATACTTTGGAGCAGTTTCAGGGTATATTCACGATGATATGGTCAAAATGTTGCGAAAAGAAGTCATCACACCATAGACTTCATAATCAAAAGCACAGAGTTCCTGCACCTTTGATTTCTAAATCTAAAAGTCAAAAGGTACATTTACAAAATTTAAATTTGTATGTGGTATTTCGGTATTTCCCATTTAAATGGACATGATTTAACATTTTTATTTTTGTGTATGGATAAAATTGTTAGAAACTTAAAATCCACTTTGTGTGCACAATAAATTTCTTGACGGAAATTATCATTGATAAACAAAAGTGGTTATTTTGTATATATAGCATAATTATAAAATGGTTTTTCTAACATTTGTAAATTTGTACATTTTAAGAAGTTTAAAATAGTAAATTTGTATTGAAACTTGTGCACTTTATATTAAATGTATAAATTTTTAATGAATAATTGTTGTTTTTTTAATAAAAAATTACTCCTTTTATCTATTTACACATGTGCACTATTGTTTTGTCAAAAAAAAAAAAAAACATTTGCACTGTTGCACATGTTAGACAAACATTATAGAATAACCGACGGCCATATTTTCGTATTGTCCTTATTCTCTCTCACTAACTCTTTTCTTTATTATAGTTTTATTGTTATCTATGATGAAACATTGGTGATCACTTTTTTTATGGTCAAGTGCTTTATATTATTGGACCATGTTGGGTGTCTTGTGCAAACATATATGCTGTTACTTTATTTTGACAAAAAAAGAAAGAAGATAGGTTTATTTTTTATCCTTTTTATGCCAATTTCTTAAAAATTTGAAACATGCTTAATGTACTTTGTTATTTTATTACTATAAGTTGTTATTTTTTATCTTATATTGATATACACTTGATTACAATGACTTGAAAGGTATAAATCAATTTGATAAATTGATAGACTCTTACACCTTTTAATTGAGGTATATCTCTCTAAAGAACATATAGGTTCGTGTCTAGTCTTGTCTATTATAATAGAGTCATTTTGTTTTTCAGAAGAGGAAATTTGACTGGTATATATGTGATGATATATTCACTATTAATTTTGATCTCGTTGGTAGAGAAAAATATGATAGTGAATATGCCAAAGATCATATAAGATGCCCATCTTCTCCCCATTCGCGTTCAACGCTTGCCGATAAAAAACATGTCAGTTTACAATTACAAAGAACAAAAGAACATGTTTTTCCTACTCTAGATGATGGAGAAGAATGTTGTGGTATCAATGTGGAAGACTATTCTCATCTAAGTAAAGCAGAAGATTCTATTAACGGGTCAAGTTACCCTATGTATAAAGGAAGTTTGAAAATCCAACGTAGAGATTTAACAGGAATTAGCAGCAGTAGCAGCAGTAGTAGCAGTAGTAGTTGTATTGGTAGTACTACTAGAAGTATTACCAAGACACCATTAAAGGATACACCAAGAATGGAATTTGTGGAAACATTAAAGGATAAATCAGTTGATGAAGATTTTACAGATGGTAAGACGTCACTTTTGTTAAGCAAAACTAAGGAAGAAATAGAACTGATTTGTTCAGTCAACAAATACTTACCGGCCAGGGGTAATCATCTTCCAAGGCCAGTTATTCCCATTGGACCTATGTTTCAAGCAGAACTCCCTAAATGGGAAGACAAAACCGACATAAATAAACACAATGGTGATTATGGTTTGAAGTGGTTAGGCACCCAAATTTGGCCTATTCCTATTCCTAGTATTTCTGAAACCAATATAAGTGATATACCCAAAGGTATATTAGAGTTATGCTCGCTTGAAGATCTTGACAAGATTTTACATTAAAAGAGCATCTTTAAGAAGTTATATTATAATTTCTTTGTCGCACTCTAAAAATATTAGGAACTTTTGCGGAGGGAGCGTCAATTATCGAGTATTTGGTAAATAGGGCCGACTTTCCTATTAAAAATGATATCGGGGTAAAAGGTTTTGCACCTCCCACTTAGAGTGAGAGATGCAACCTAATTTGTTATGCAACCCGTTAGAGTGTGCTCGGTTGTTCAGTTATATCCTTGTGGTCTTGGTTGATTCATGGCCTGCCTGAGTTCCACTCTTTTGTAGTTGATTCTTTCTTCCTTTTATTGGGAGGTTTGGCAGTTTGGTGTGTGAATTGTTGTTCTTGATAACATTTGACAACACTTCCATTTGTCTTTTTTTACTTTCTATTTGTTGTGTCGTTGTTTCTTTTTGCGTGGGTTGCTGGGACTCTTTTTTGGTTTGTACTATTGTTTCTTTTTATATAATATTTTTGCCATTCAAAAATAAGAATAAGAATTGTAACCAATTGATGTTCAAAAGTAATAATGATTAAACCAAACAATTAATGGATTGCTATGAGGGTGGTCCTTTTAAGCTTTCCACACAATAAGGACTATAGGAGGGCGGTGAAGTGCAAAAGAAAGCTTGTCTTTTTCTTGGAGTCATACAATTGTCCTCCAGTATGATAATCAAATTCTCCATGGTCAATTTCTTCATCTACAATTTGAGAAGCTTGAGCGAAAGAAACAATTTCTTGAAGCATTAATTTAGCCTATATCAGATTAAATGAAATAGTTATTGGTTTATACTGAGAAGAAGCCTCAAGGAGATACATCAAAAAATTGTTTCCTTGATGTTGATGCTGATGGTTTACTTGAGTAGATCCCGTAAACCCATTTATAATGGTCATCGCTATACCACAACTTATAAATAAAATTCCATTTCCATTTTAAATTGAATGAAGATCTTTTCCTGATTATGATTCATAATATAGTCATATTTTTTGAAAGATTTAAATGTACTTTTGGTTCTTTATTTTTTAATTTTTGATTTTCTTATTTTAAAACTCGGTTTTTTGGTCTCCTTTTTAAAGTCCTCTCTTTTTATTGTCGTGGTGCTAAAATTGATGATATGGGAAGGATGAGTAGGAGCATTTGTTTTCCATGCTATTATTTTATTTTCTTATCATTTAAAATTGAAACAAAAAAGTATAATTTCATTTAGGTTTAAATGCACTTTTGGTCTCCTATTTTCAATATTTTGAAGTTTTGGTCCCCCTATTTTAAAAATCAGTTTTTTAGTCCCCCTATTTTATTTTTTTCAAGAAATTGGTCCCCCACTCCATTTTTTAGTTATTTTTGTTGATGTGTCATAGTCTTTAATGATGTGGCATTGCACATGTGGCCCTTAATATATACTTGTCATTTTAAAAAAAAAAATTCTATTTAAAAACATTAACATATTAAATAAAAAATAATTATTATTTTTGTAATCCAAAAATTACTCTCTTTTTTTTTATTAAAATCACTCTCTTCTCCCTAACATAAACCCAGATTTTTTTTTTAAATAAAAAAATCCTTAAAATTTCATCTTTATCTTCTACAACAAAAACCCATAAATTCCTAAAATGACTCTCTTCTTAAGATTTTCTATGGATACATCTAACAATTTCTTGAGCCACAAAAATTGATTTTGTGATAAGAAAAAAGCAGCAGCACCACCATATTTGTTAAACTTCTCAGTCTAAAATGACATTGAAAATGGGTCGGACTTGGATCCGAGATCTTTTACGGTAGAAGTTTCAACCCTTTAAGAAAAATCACAGTATAATACACTCTTGTGATTCACGGGGTTGGTTTTTTTTTGTTGATTGTTTAAGAGTATGATGTAGATCTAGGTAGAGGATTTGCGTTGAAAAATGAAAGAAACCATTGTTGTTGTTGTTTTGAAAGGTTGAAGAGGGTCAGGAATGGAATTTCTTGCTGAAGAATAGAGATGTAGTAAAGTTAAAGGTTTGTGAAAATTGGTTAGGGATTTGTTGAAGGATGGAATGATTTTAGGGATTTATGGATAAATGATGTAGAAGATGAAGATGAAAGTTCAAGGTTTTTTTTTTTTAATAAAATCTGGGTTTATGGGTTTTTTTTAATTTTTTTAATGTTTTTAAAAAGAAAATAAAAAATAAATAATGACATGTATATTCTATAGACCATATATACAATGCCACATATTAATGACTGTGACACATCACCAAAAATGGAGTGGGGGACCAATTTCTTTAAAAAAAATAAAATAGGGGGACTAAAAAACTGATTTTTAAAATAGGGGACCAAAACTTCAAAATATTGAAAATAGGGGGACCAAAAGTGCATTTAAGCCTTTCATTTAAACATAAAACAATTGAGTTAAAATAAAGAAAATCATAAAACTTGAAACAAAATCTTAAAAAAGTTATTCATTTAAAAGGGAAAATTATAGTTAGAGAACCCTAAATTCCAAATTGATCCTCTTCATCGTCTCCTGATGCGATGCGATTGTTATTCTTCTGCCTGTGTTGCTTCAGGTTTAGTGTGGTTGGTTTTTATTGTGCTTGTATTAAATTGGGAGTAGCTAGGCATTTGTCTTCAAGTTGTGTTGTTTGTTGTTATTGATTGTCTCAGGTATTTGGTTGTTATTTTGTATTCAATTTGTTTGGTTCTGAAGGTGATGATTTTTGTTTCTTGTGGCCGCATTTAGCCTTCTCACCTATTATATTAGTGAAAAAATACAACATTTTCTAACCTCTACTTTTCATAGGCTATAATCTTTCTTATAATTCAATAAATATATTTTCAGATCTTCATACATCCAAGATGAAACAGAGCTCCTTCACTGGTGGACCATCATAAACAAACATCAAATTAATGAAACTCGTGTTCCGTTATACCTATGATGCAGAGTTATTTCATTTGAGGGAGAGTACCGGTATCGGAGTACATCATAAACACTTTTTTTTTCTTCTTTTATTTACTCTATTCTCCCTCTTTTCTTCCTTCTCTTGTCTCAATGTCGTCATTTCAACAACAATCGTCATGGTTACCGGACCAAAGGTAATATCAGGATTAAAGACATCACCATTTTCCTCCACTGCTCCAGCAACAGCCATAGCAACTGCCACCAAGATGATTTCCAAAACTCTGACAGCAAAAGTATATTCAAGTTTAACAAATACAGTGTTTTCGTTTGGGCACACCCATTTGATCATGTTAGCATGGACAAAATTTTGTACTCTTATTTTCTTTTTGTTTTATCTTAACTTGACCAAGAACGTCATCACCATTATAGAAATTATGTGTTTAATTTATAACTACAGACACAAAAATACAAATTTGGAAATTATCATATAAGAATAAATAGTCTATGCAATTGGAGAAAGAATATAAGCGAATGATTTGGGAGTTAAGTAGATTTGTGATTGTGAAACCGTGAATGCATGTTTGGTGAGATTATGTTCAATCTACACCATAGTTTAGTATGTAGTTTTGCAGTTCTTTATTAGAAACCGGAGACAAAGATCTAGGAAAAAAGAAGAGGTGTGATATAATGTATAATAAGAAATGTGCGCTTGACTAATCCGATGGTTCTTAATTGTTATAATGATGGTCCACTAGTGAGGGACTTATAAGAGCCATCACTTTAGAAGCCATTGTATTATAATTCATTTATTATTTTTTTTTTTAAAAAATGAAACGATACTTGTTTCAATTTTAAATAGGAATGTCAACGAGGCGCAAATATCTATTAACCTATAGAGTATTAAATTTTTATTATTTTTAATCAAACTAGTTGTAAAAAAATAGTAAAACTTTATAATAAAACAAATAAAAAAATAATATAATTGAGTCTTATGATAGTCATAAATATAATATATAAACAAATGTATACACATATTGTGTGAAAATATAATTAATAATAATTTATAAAGTAATTAAATATACATTTATAAATGTTATTTTAATACAATTTTATCGGACATAGTCTCTGCGGGGGAGGATAAAATATCATCTCATTGTCAAACCCCTTTCGGGAGATTTTCTCTTCCATTCCCAATGGAAATTTTTTTCCTATTTTTGGGCCCCCAAACATTACAAACCCGGCAGGATCTTCATTTATAGATAAAATTGACATCCCTGATTTTAAATGATAACGAAGTAAAATAATGACAAAAAAAGTCGGTTGCATGAAAAAATAAGTTACTAATCATTCTTTCCACGTCAGCAATTTTAGTGCCACACTAGTAAAATGAGCGGGAAACTTAAAAATATGTTGACTTTTAGAAGAGGGACAAAAAAGTTGGATCGTAAAATAGGAGATCAAAAATAGGGGACCAAAAATGTATTTAATTTTTTTTTAAAATTTAGCTTTGCACCGCCTATGAAGCACGGACTCTGACACAGACATCGCGACACGATACGGACACTCCGACACTGCTAATGTAAAAAATATACGATACCGACACCGCTACATATTTATAAAAAATATAAGTTTAGAATTAAATATACATACATATGCATCTAAGTTGAACAATTTTTTCAATTAAAAAAAGTTTTAATAGAATACATGATAATACATTTGACATTTATTCATCTAACTACTATCGAAAAATTAAAAATAGTGTAATCAAAATGTAAAATCTTTAATCCATCATTGATCAATATTATTATTTCGACACATTTTTAATCATTGTATATATGTCTGAGACATATGTACAATGGCGAATTTAAAAGATTGCAGGCAAACAGAACTGCAACGGTCAATCAGTTTCAATTTCAAATAGCCCGGGACATTTAAGATCGGTTTAACCGAATATACGATGTAAACTGCGCAAACAGTTTTTCTTAAAAATTAACTTTTTATAGTTTTAAAAGTTTGCTTCATATGAGCTTTTATATTTAACTTAGAAATTTATTTGTAATTAAATTTAAAATAATTTATGAGCTGAATATTCTAAGTTATATATTATATATTTATTAAAAGTGATAAATAAAAGATAAAACCATACTTACAATTAATTTAAAAAATAAGTCTAAGTCTTGGACTTCATCTTGTTTTCTAATTTTGAGCCTCCATAAGCTTTCTTATTTGGTGATGTGAGTTTGTTATCATTAAAACTCAGCCAAGTTCACGAATGAGATCTTTTCCACAAATGGCACGGCCGTGACGTGCTTTGCTGAGGTGTATCCATTAACCTTGCTGGGTGTCTCACGGTTGTGAGGTAGCGGAACGATCGTGGGAGCTCTATCTGAGGCTGATATTTGGTTTTCCCCTAATTTATACAATCCAAAACGGCTAAGGAAGCTTTTAGTACGAGATTTAAGTCCCAAGACATGAATTTTGGTTTCTCTCCTTCAAGATATGTCTCTCCAATATTAAGACATGTTCCCTATGCTTTTATTTCATCAAATTGGGCTTAGATTGGACTTGTTTCCACTAGTTTATACATTTGGACCTACAATGAGCAAAACAAGAAGTTTGTAGTAAGAAAGCTCAAGTAACTTGCCAAACAAGCAACATTTAGAACACAAACACACTAGTAAAAACACTCATATTTTATGCTCGTCAATAGGATCTTTAGTATTTGTAGTGTCGCAAACTGCATCTAAGGGATTGCTTAGTAAATAATTATTATTATTATCTCCAATGGCAACCTCACTGTAATAGCAGAAACAATTGTATCCTATTGAAAATGGTGTTACTCCTAAGTGATCACACATCGCACACCTAATCCGTGGTGTTTTAATATCGCATTTTTTACAAGGATGATAACTCCCATTAAGTTTTTGATACTTGGATTATTACATTTCAATATGGTGATCATTAAAGGTTTTAAGTCATTTTAATGTATTTTTGAGTGAAGCTATGTAATTTAGACTTCATGTTATTTTTTATGTAAAGAGTTAACTTAGGTGATAACTAGTGTAAGACAGGCCACATGAGCCACAAATGAAAAGGTTTCAAAGCTTCAAATATGTTAATTATTGTCAAGACACTTGACTTCGTACAATCGAGAATTGCGGTTAGTCAGAATTCAAGTCAAAGCTCTGCGCTGGCAAGACAATTGGCGTCTCCCATGTGCAAAAATTACCCTAGTAATATCCAAATTGGGAGATTATGCCTTATCCCTTGGCCTATCATTATCCATATGAGGGTTGGTCCATGATGCAAGATTGATACCTGTAACACCCGTATTAAAATAAATAGGATTTTGTGATTAATTATTATTTATTCGAATTTATGTGACTATGAGATTTATTTGATTATTAAGTTTGAGAGAGTTAAAGGGGTACTTTAGTAATCAGATAGAATCATTAAACTAGTTGATAACCCTTAATTATTTAGTGAGTTAATTAATTAGGGAGTAGACGAAGTTAGTTAGAATTAATAGTTAGTCATGTGGTTAAATTGACTTATTAGATGAATGGGCCAAGCCCAAGAGCAAGTAATGGATAAGAAGGGCATAAATGGTATTTCAAAGAAAGGAGGTAGAAAGAGAAAGTGGTGAAAGAAAGAAAGCTAGAGAGAAGGAGGAGAAAAACCAAGAGAGGAGGAACTTGAAGTTTGAAGAGAAGGAGATTAGAGACTTCAATTCCAACCAAAGTAAGAGAGTAGTAAAAGGATTTTAATTATGAGATGGTTAAAAAGAGGGGAGAAGAAACTCTTCTCCATGAAGAAACTCTTCTCCATACCCAAACTCTTTCATCTCTAGGTTGGGGTTGGGATTTGGGAATGTGATTTTAATTAAACTTTAATGATTTTCATGTGATTCTATATGTTAATATATGTTTATTGCATGTTTCTAATTGAGAAAAATAATTATTTGCTTTATCACATGACTATACTTTGTGTTTGATTACATTAAACTAAATCAATAAAGGAGAAAGGCGACACGGGCTGGATATTTGTGAACCTTAGATTTTCGATCCTTCTGTGAACAAATAATTGATGCATAAACATGGTCATGGTACTGTTACACGCATAGTTAGTTTAAATAGACTGATAATGCTAATTAAAGTGGGTTATACATATTTAAGGACCTTATTGAGTTCCTTCACTTTTAGATTTAGTGTTTTCAATTTGATATATGTAAGGTGTTTGACCAAGTTTAGATTGATTGAAAATGCCTTGTAATAAGTAAGTGAATATCTATATACTTGAATCTAGACTTATGCATATATCAGTGACAATGAAGCCACCACTTTCTATAATTTGGTCTACTTAAACTTGTCAATTTTGTTTATCCAAGATCCACACGAGGCATATATGTTGTGAATTTTACCTTGTCTAATTTAGTTAAATTACTTTATTTAATTTAGTTAGATTACTTAGTTAAATTACTTTATCCAATTTATCTTAATTAAATCACTTTATCTAACCTTCGAAATGATGAATTTTTGTAGTAAAATACTTATACTTGAATGAGTAAAATGGTTATTGTTCATGAATATTTCTACATGTACTTGATTGTATTCTTGTGGATTATTAATGATGTGTTATAATTGTGTTTTCTATATGAGTTGATTATATTCTATAGCTGTGTGGATAGAATATATGATTGGATAATATTATCCATGTTATGATGAGAATGTAACCATATATTTGGTAGAGGTACATTCATGCATACATTTAGGTCGTAAGACTAAGTGGTAACGAAAGTATTCAGTAGCTGAGTGGACTGAATACAATTGGAATAAGTTTTCCAATAAAAGCGGTGATGGGTACCACATGCATTTAGTGCATTTCAAGATAACATACATGATTATGTGACATTAGTGTGCATTAGGTTAAATGTGACATTACTTGGTAATTGGTATTTGTTATAATCTTGTTTCATTATTGAATATCTGTGAATCGATGAATGCTTGATATTGATGAATAATATGCATATGTCATATTTATGTGTGTGATTGGTTATATGTAGTGAACGCGTGTATGATTATGTTGAATATGTAGAGATAATTATATATGTAAATGATGTATGTCTATTTATTCCTTAAAGTGTATAGCATGTGATATGTTTCACTTTATTTAAAATTCATTTACTAACTCTCTGTTTTGTGTAATTGCTGGACCTTTGGGCGTCCAGAGTTTCAGGTTGAGGAGTCTGCTCCTAGTGCTTAGCTTTGTCGACTGTCATATTCAGTTTGATCCTAGGTGAGGGGTTTAGCTTGAGCTACCCTATACCTTAGTTTCTAGACTTAGCGAGTTGTTAGTTTAGATGCTCTGGTATTTGTGACACCGTAGGTTTATCGTTATTTATATATTTTGTTGGACTTATGTCTTTGACGCCTTGTGCCATTATTCTATGTTGCATGGATGATTGTATTACTATTATGACTATGATACTTATGCATGCTTGGATTAGTCTGTTGAACTAATATTTTGGAACTTAATGAATATGCATGGTTGAATTATTCTTGAAGTAGGATATAAGGTCTTGTTCCTATGTTGTAGATGATTAGGACAGGTTCTATTTTTCCGTTGCGGCATTAAGTGCATGTTGAATTACCATGTATATGTGATTATCTTTTATATTAATTAATTGTAATGCCCTGAGTAATTGCATGTTTTATATTTTAAGTTAAATATATACGCGCAGATTAGTTAGGGTGTTACAATAGTGGCATCAGAGCAAGGTCGGTCTATGTCGGATCAACTAAGATAGATTACCCATGTGTAAGACATGTGTAGGATACACTGTTGATACATTAGTTCTAATCTTGGTAGAATTCTTTGATGTGTTCAGGTAATGGCTAATAGAGTAATTGCGGATGCCTTGGCCATGATGGCTAACGCAATGAATCAAGATGCTGCTAATAGGAATGCGGAAAGGTTGGAAAGAGAAGCTAGAAGAGGTAATGAAGTGAAGTCAAGACTTGAGAGATTCTTAAGGAATCAACCGACTACTTTTGTTGGAGGGTTTGACCCGGAAGGAGCTCATAAATGGTTGGAAGATGTTGAGAGAATCTTTGCGGCCATGGGATGCACGGAAGAACAAAAGGTTGTCTTGGGTACTTGCATGTTAAGGGAAGATGCGGCTTATTGGTGGAAGCACACTAGTATGAGACTTGGAGTTGGAGGTGTAGCTTTGACTTGGACTATGTTCAAAAGGGAATTTCTGACTAGGTACTTTCCAATGGATATGAGAAACAGGAAAGTGATAGAGTTTATGGAGCTTAAACAAGGTAACATGTCTGTTGCAGAGTACGCCGTCAAGTTTGAGTCCCTATGCAGGTTCACACCACACTACAATACTATTGAGGCTGAGCATGATAAGTGTGTGAAGTTTGAAAATGGCTTAAGACCTGAGGTGAAGCATATGATCGGATCCTCCGAGATTAGAGATTTTCCTACACTAGTGACTAAGAGTAGGATCTGTGACATTGATGGAAAAGCTAAGTCCGATTACTATAAGATGGTGAATGACAATAAGAGAAAGGATGGAAATCGTGTTGGTTTATGGGGCCAGTCGGTCATCCTAAAAGCAATATGGGGCGTTACAATACCTATTTAAAGAGCCTCCAAACCCCTAATTCATTGGACAATAGAAGAAAGAGTTGCAGTTTGGCTACACTATCACAAGACCTCATGAGCCATTTTTCTGTTGCAATTCTGATGATTGGAGGCACGACACTCTTTGACCTTGGAGATTGAAAGATTTATCCTTGGTTGTTGTGCTTCTTAGGTTTATATCTCTTACTATTTATGATGTACATATCTATGATTCTGCTTGTATGTGTTGTTAAGCTCACCATGAGCTAAAACTTTCGTTGGAATAATGTGACTTTCAATTAAAGTTTAATGTTATTCATGTGATATGATTATGTGGTTTTATGCATCTTTAGTTCTTTTGATTTAATGATATATGTTGGTATCTAGGAGTAATCAACTTAGATCTGAACATAAATTTATTATTATATATGAGACATCTAGTAATAAATGGAAATCAAAAACTAATACGGTTAAGTAGAGCATGTACACATACATCTTATTTAATGACTTAGATACAAATGTTAAGGCCATAGTGAAAATACAAAACAAGTTTTAATTGAAGCGAAATTAATTAAGCCAACCTCGACATAGAAACAACTCATCGGTTATCTGCTATTTCATATTCTCATGTTGTAGACATACACCACAATAACACCACTTATGAATCACAAACATTAGACCACGGTTGAATGAATCATTGTTCCAACACGTTTCCAACTTCTATTTTCCAAATTCTTTTACAATTAATTTTCTATAAATTTGCATAACCCTAAATGTTGGTTACATTTTTGCTCATAAACTAAGAACTAAAGATACACACTACTAGAAAACATGAATTTAGCCTCCAAATTTAGCGCCGGCCACCGACACCCACGCCAATAGAGTCGGTTTGACCGACACAAATGGGCATGATTTTTTTATTATTTTTTTAAAAAATATTAGCGTCGGTCTAGCCGACGCTATACCATAATATAGGTCACGCTAATATTTAGAGTCGGCCCATTCGACTCTATTTGTTTATCCAAGAAAAATTTATATTTATATATATCCAATAAAATCTTTTTCCCCAAATTTTTTCCCTCACTTTTTTCCCTCTTATTTTTTCACACATTTCCCAAAAAAATAAATCACTCACCTTACCAAAAAAAAACACAAAAGCACTCTCACTCTCACAGTCACAAAAAAAAATCATTAGAAAGAAAAAAACTCATTCATCATCTCTCTCACATCACCCACCGAACCGTCACTAATCACTCAGCAAAACCCATGGATTGAACTCTCACACACCGAAACCCATGGATTGAACTCTCACACACCAAAACCCTTACTTCTGTCAGTCGCCGAACCTCACGTTTGCCACTCACGAACTCTCGCCGTAATCGCACCCAGCTTCTCAGTCAAAATTAGATTCGTACCTCCACTCTCATCATGTAAGTGTTAATTTCAAATTTAAATTGATTTTGCTAGATTTGGTACTTTATATTTTGTGGGTATTTGCTAAAGTTGTGAAAATTTGATTTTGGTTCTTTTGTTTCTTTTAGATGTGAAAATGTCAAGGACTCAAGGTCACTGTCTCCCTTTTTCCTGATATCTCTACTTTTTTTATACATTTAGAATTTTGTCATCCAAATTTTGTCTTATATTTAGAATTTGGGAGTATTTTTACAGTAAAATTTTACATGAGAAATTGAAAAGTGAGAAAGATGTGTGAAAGAGTAGTGAAATAAAGTATGTTTGAGATATTGTTTAGTTTAAAAAAGGATGCATAGTTCATCTACTATAAATTTTCATCCCTGATAAGAAAGATACCCTATAAAGATACTAGAGCTAAGAGGCAACACAATTAGTACTTGACTAGCTTAACTTAGACTTTGATTAGTGTAAGGTGGGTTAGTGTTATCTGTGGACTGTGTAAGGTTGGCATGTCTTATGCCCTTTTTATTGTAATTTATACTAGAGCAAATGGTATGTTGTAAGTGATCTGAAGAAACAACACAAGATTAAAGTGTTAATTTATCTAGTATTTCATAAAGTTTCTTCAATTTTTCTTTTTTTGGCTTTTGTTTTGTAAATGTGTTTCACTTTTATTAACTATTCTCTCTTTGAAAAAGAAATGGATAATTGAAGAAAACTATCGAAATAGAAGAAGTCTAAACAAAAGAAGTTGTAGAATCTTGAATTGTCTTTTGTTTCATAACACAATTTATTGTCTCATTGGCCAAAGAGCTTCCAAGGATTTATTTTGAAGTTAAAACTTCCATGTTGATTTAATTGGCTTTGTGCATGAGTACTTCTAACTTTGTTTAATTCCAAGAGTTTATGAATTTTGTTACAAATTGTTGCTGCTAAACTTTATTGCAGATTGCTTTTAGTAGTTTAATAAATTGATTTGAAACTTAATAAAGGTTGATGGTACCTTTTATTATTCTATTATAAGGATTAAACTAGAATATGGTATATAAGCTACTACAACATCTCATTTGCACCTTCATTCCAAAATTAATCTAATAATTCATGATTGGTTTTTTGCTATCGAATTATTATTATAATCAAAAGGAATCACAAACAGAGAACACTTAAAATTTAAAAACATGTTTAAGCCACCTTTGTCTTTGTGTTCTTAGGATTAGATTATGTACTGAGTTATTGCACATGTCAATTGAAGTTTCAACTAGTGAGTTTCATACTCACCTCTTTCTTTTGTACATAATGTCTATGTGTTTGTCATTATCAATTTGAGATTGGATTTATTTTTCATTTGAAGAGGATTGTACACCTAATGTCTATATGGATTTGTTGGATTTTCAATTATTACTATTTATAATGTTGTAGTGAGCCAGTTATGCCACACATTTATGTTTTTGTTTACTGTTTTCTTTTTCAATCTAAAGCTAAAATATTTACATGAAAAATTGAGCAGGTTTCTCTAGAAGTTTAACATCAAAACTAGCAGCAGCCTGTGACGCGAAGCTTTGTTTCCTGTTTTGCTTTAACTTCATCTCTAACTACATCAAAATCTTCTTCAATTGAAGTTTTAACTAGTGAGTTTCGTAGTCACCTATTTCTTTTGTACATAATGTCTATGTGTTTGCCATTATCAATTTGAGATTATTTTTCATTTGAACTAATTGCTTTTAGCTAAAAGTGTTGGTGACTTGTTCATGTTCATTTATTTTGTCTTGTGTTTTATGAGTTATATTCAAATATGAAAATGCTTTGTTGAGAGAAATTTTGTTTTGTAGCTAAAATGATTATATTTTTGTTGTTTTTTGTTTTACTAGCTTTGTGATTTTGTCCTCATTAGATTTAGTGATTATGTTTTCACAAGTATGTATTGAAACTTTGTAATTTATATAATATGTGCTTTTATTTGCGTTTGCTTTATGTAATCTTAAGTTATACTATCTAGTCACTTATAGTGACTAAAAAATTACTTTTTATTGACACAATCACTTTTTAGTGATATGTATTTGTTCTACCTTATTTAAGTTGATAGTTAGTGTTTGCCTTATAGAAAATGGATTGTAGTTGAATGTACAATAGGGTATATGCTAAGGGTTTGGGTTTGCTCCATTTGTTATCCCTCCATTTATTCTCCATTTGGAGAGAGATAGACACATTAAAAGTTAGTAGGACACATTAAAAATTGGGTCCCACTAATTTGTGGACCCTACTAATTTTTAATGTGTCTATCTCTCTCCAAATGAAGAATAAATGGAGGGAAAAAAATTGAGCAAACTCAAACTCATATGCTAATAGGCACGGATTGAAAGAAGAGTTTGTCCGTGGTGTTAAAAACTTTGTGAAGAGGGCCTTGAAACAACCCATTTGTAAATCTACGGGAGAAATAAGGTGTCTGTGTATAAAATGCAAGTGTATGAAGCTATCTACAAAAGTTAATGTTAGATTTCACTTGTACAAGTATGGATTTCAACCAAACTATTGGATTTGGACTGAACACGGATAAGTGAAATGTGTTGATACAGGAGGTAGTTCAAATAGTATTGGGCATGTGCATCACGACAACCAATTTGATGAAATGAATCAGATGGTGTATGACGCTTTTAGGCCTTGTGGAGATGTCCCCGATATTAATGCTAATATGATAAATGAGACATCGGTCAAGGATGATTTGCCCAATGACGATGCAAAACAATTTTATGACAAGTTGATATCTGCCAACAAGCCCATCTACGAGGGCACTACCTAGTCCATACTGTCAATATCTGTTCAGCTTTTGGCAATTAGGTCTAATTTGGCAATATATGTGCAACCATCACAACAAAACCAAGGGGTCGTGTGGAGATTGACAACATAGAGGATGAAACGGCATATCAATCTGATGAGATGTCACCTGTTATACATGTTGCAGAAATTGAATCAATATCTTGTTTACGTGATTGTTGACAAGTAGATGTGTTTGAAGAGATTTTTTATCAACCACCAGCTTGTTGTGAAGGGGAGAAGACAATGATTGAAGATGCATTTTTGTATTAGATATTATAAGATATTATTGCATGTATTTTGTAGTGCACAACCAAGCTTATTATATGTATTTTGTATTGGATTATCCATCCAATAATCTTCAAAAGGATTTGTTCCCCGATGAGTTGTTTTTGAGAACACACAGGAGGAAATCTGGTTCTTGGGCTGATACACGATCAGAAGATACCTATGTAAGTTACTGGTTGTATCCCTTTAGTTTTCACTGCACATTTCTGATTATATATAGACACTTTAAATTTACTTCACCTACTATGTTCAAACTGGTTTGGGTTAGTGATACTCCCTTTTGTAAGTCTGTTGTGGTTCTTATTTGTTAAAGGGCTGAATTGATATTTTGATATCATTAATATTTTCAATGTGTATTCCATCAGTATTGGGGCTTAACGCTGGAGCTATTATGAAAATTGATTTAACATAGACACTTTGGCATCCATCAAAGCATGGTTCAACTAAGGGATCAACTAGCGCCAACCTTCCTCCTAATTCACATCCTGATTATGATGATGATTTGGACGATCAATCATTGGATGGTGATTTGAATGACCAATCATTAGGTGGGGATACTTAACCTTGAAGTCGTAACATTTATTTTATAGTTTGACTAATTAGTATAAAAACGATGATTATGCTGAACATGTTTATTATGTTTTGAATGACTTTTTGATAATGTCTGATTATGATAATTACTTTTTGGGGCATTATGTAACTTTGTTATTTTGTAGTTTCAGACTAATTTGTAATATCACAACAACTTTGTTACTCTTAATGTGGTTATGATGTTTCATTATGACTTTTTTTGCCATATTTGGGTGTCTGATCTTTAGTATTATTAAGTAGCAAAGCTAGGCTAAATATGTAGGTTAAAAAAAAAAAACTATTTAGTGTCGGTGTTGTCCGACTCTAAAATTTTTATTGACTTTCTAAAAATTGACTTTAGAGTCGGAGGCGCTGAAGCTAAATAATTATGTTGACTTTCTAGATGTTGACTTTAGAGTCGGATAGGCCGAGGCTAAATATATTTGTTGACTAATATAGCTTCGGATGTAATTAGAGTCAGATTTAAACTCGGCTTTTCCGACGCTAAAGTAGAGTCGGACGGCTAAACTCCGACGCTATAGTTTAGCTTCGAGCATTTTAGCCTCAGCCCCGACGCTAATCGGACGCTATAATCACTTTAGCGTCGATTTTTAGCCCTTTAGAGTCGGTTTTTGTCTGACGCTAAAAGCAATTTTTCTAGTAGTGACAATAAGATAAGATACAGTAAAATAAAAATAGAGTAAAATAAAGATACAATAAAATAGATGAAATAAAGATTGATAAAACAGATGGAGAAAGGTTGGTTAGGCGTTTTCGAATACCTCCCCTATTCCTACTTGGTAATATGATGTTATATTCCCTTGCAATTATTTTTACTGTCATGACACATTAACAAAATAGTAAAATGTATTTTCACATACTAAAATCAGCTTATGCAATTGAAGATACCAACAACTAACACCATGTCGAATTCATGCAAGCATTAATTTAGTGATCGTTAATCCTATAGCCTCTAGCCTCGGGTTATTGATATTATCTCCCAAGTGTTGGCTAGACTAATTACCCCGATTTCAGATTTAGGGCTCTGTTACGAAGACACCTAATTCCTATGAACATTTCATAAATACGTTTACCTATAAACTATGATTGGATGCAAGAAGTAAAATTCAAAATAATAAATTTAATTACAAGTAATATAAGTTTTTTCGAACCAATTACATGCTTCAAGTATTCCTAGGGGAGTTTATCTACTTGACCCAACCTATGGAATTTAGCTACGAATAAGTGCAACCATCATAACAAAAGTGTTTAGAAAATTACGCATAAGAATAACCTCGTTGGCTTAAGAAGAAGGAGACTCCCAATGGTGGGAGAGTGTCTTCGCTTGAGAGCTCCTTGCCCTCCTTTGGTGCTTTTCCAAGCGCTTGTTGCTTTACTTGTGTTGTTCCATCTCAGTTGATGTTGTGTAAAATATGGTAGAGAAAGATTCTATTTATTGGCTTCTTTGGGCTCGATGCTTTAGAAAGTTGCATCTTGGCACGATGCCTCGCATCGTAGCACGATGTGAGTGCAGATGTTCTCCAAATTAATTTTTCTGTGTAGATTTTCTTCAATAATATGTCTATCCCATCATGGCACGATGTGCCCTGAGCATATTTTTTTAACATTTTGCTCATTTTTGTGTAATTTCTTCGACTCTTGTTTTTTCTTCAAGTAACTTCAATTTATTAGGTGTTTTCCAGGTAATGGCTCCTAAAACTATTAAAATCACATGAAATAGTCGTAAATACATACTAAAAGTATCATATAAATTCCCCACTTCAATAGATAAAACAAACGTTAAAAAGCTTGCTAGTTAGAGATCAAAGTAAGCATTTTAATAGGCAAGATATCACTATCATAGAACAACAATAGGTTGGATATGTATAAAAATTTAAAGTAAAATTGGAGACAATAGTTAAAATTTAACCAAATGAGAAACTAAACTTGGATTGTGAAGCTTGTTGAAGGTGGAACGAAGATAAGGGATAAATCTGAAGCTTGATTGGAGATTGAACGCAGACTGTATCTCAACGAAAATTGAATATGAAGTTACAAAAGATGTATTGTAACAATGAATCAATTTGTAAATAAATTTCAAAAGCCTAATTACCAAATTTCAAATCATACTAAAATTTCAAAAACCTAAAAAAGTTTAACAATAACCAACTGAGAAACTGAACCTGGATTTTGAAGATTGAAGCTGAAGGTTGAACAAAGGTGAAATCAAAGAACGAATAAGAAGCTTGAAAGTGAAATCCAAGAATAAATTAGAAAGTTGAAGGTATAAGAACACACAAAGGTGAAATCATAAAGAAGCCGAATCGAAATTAACGAAGGTGAAAACGATGAAAGATGAACCTGTGAAGAAGATTTCTTTCTTGAACTTGGCTGGGTTTTGATGATAACAAACTCACAATGCAAAATTAGAAAGCTTATGGAGATTTCCAGATTAGAAAACAAGAGGAAGACCAAGACTTACACAAATATTTAAATTAATTGTAAGTATGGTCTTTATCTATGATTTATCACATTTAATATTTATAAAACTTAGAATGCTCAAAAATTATTTTTAAAATTAATTACAAATAAATTTCTAAGTTAAATATAAAAGTCCATATGAAGCGAGCTTTTAAAAATATAAAAAGTTGATTTTTAAGAAAAGTTGTCTGCACCTTTTAAATCGCTTACTGTGTTCCACCGATTTAGTGTAGTTTTTATATTCATTTGATATAATTTCAGTAGTTTATTAGACAAATAAGGGAAAAATACTTGAAGAAGAAATAAATAGAACAAATTGCACGAAAAAGAGCAAAAATTGAAGAAAATCAACTCACACAACGTTCCACGATGTGAAGAGATAAAAAATAAACAAATTTCAGTAGCCATTGTTCCACAATGGAAGACATCATGGTACAATGAAGAAAAATAGTCCCATTGTGTTATGATGAAACATATCGTGGCACGATGCTGCACGAAATCCAACCCAAGAAACTCTATATATAGAGCCTCTGACCACTATAATTAACATGAATCTCAGAAAGGAACTTACAAGTAAAGTTGAGAGGTCAAGGAGCATTCAAAGAAGGCAACTTCAACCATTCTAATTTTCTAATTTCTCTTAGTTAATTACAAATCATGAGTAGCTAAATTTGTTACGTTAGATTGAGTAGATGAACTCCATTAGAACTATTTGATATGTAACTTGGGTATTAAATTCATTGTAATCCGATTTATTATTATTTGACTATCTTTATGCTTCATGTTATATTCATAGGTAGATGTACTTTATGAATTGTTTTTAAGAATTTAACTGTCTACAAAACTTGACTTAAGATAATCATTCAACTAATACCCGCGAGCATGCATGAGGTTGTGACGAGATTAGGAAATAATAAAGTTTTTTCAGTTTCACTGAACTAACAAACACTAGATTAATGTTTTCATAAATTGCACTTTGCAGGAGAGTAGCGGGTGTCTTTAGTTAAAAAGGTAATGGTGGAGACTAGAGATGACTCATTACTATATCAGGGTTAGTTTGTCTTGATAATTGAATTAAGGATTAATGTTTCCATAAATTGCACTTTGCAGGAGAGTAGCAGGTGTCTTTAGTGAAAAAGCAGGGCCGACCCAAGGGTAAAGCGGCCCAAGCTAGGGTTTTAGGCCCACCAAAAATATTTTTTTTAATAAAGGAGTTAGGCCTCCAAAAAAAAAACTTTAAATTTTATATATATATATATATTTAGGCCCCGTTTTAGACATAGAAAGTCTTGTAGGCCAGTTGGTCGTGCGCTTGCAATGATAAGGGGTGGATGCCGGTTCAAACCCAGGGGATGGCTGATTCCCATTATTATTTTTTTGTTTTTTTCACTTGATTTTTTCAAAATCTTCTAATTATTAATAATAATTTTTCAAAAACATAAATTGAATTTGAGCAATATTGTTCATTTCAAACAAAAATCATTACTAGCCTATATCATAATATAAAAAAGAAATACAAAATTTAACCACAAATTTTAGTTGGATTTTCATTTTTGAATAATTTGTTCTAAACAATTATTTTTAAAAAATTTACGCAACATCAAAATATTAAAGTAAGAATTTAAATAACTTTCAATAGATAAAAATTATGAAAATGAAACAAATAAATTAAAAGTTTAATTGCAGTTTTGGTTCCCATATTTTTACAATTTTGCATAATTTGTCTTACTTTTTTAAAATTTAACAGTTTTGGTCCTCTATTATACTTTTTTAACTATAAATTGACGATATAGTATATTTTAAACAACGTGATATATAATCTGATGATGAGAAAATATGAATATTAACTAAATTCTAAAAAGAAAATATTATAGAATGAAAATATATTTTTTTTATTTTGTTCATATTATAGAAGTTTTTTCTAATCACCAAAAATAAAAAGAAGTTTTTTCTAATAGTATATTTTATTTTCTACAAGTAATAAATTTTAATTTTATTACAAATAATTTTATTTTTTTTACATTTTACCAAATATAATTGATACAACATATTAATTTACATTTTTTTCTTGTACTATATTTTATTAAAAAATTATTTCTTACAATACGGTGGACTTTATGTTGGGTCAAAAATTATATTAGGCCTCATATTAATATCTGCTTTAGGCCCTATTTTATGTTGGGCCGGCCCTGTGAAAAAGGTAATGGTGGAGACTAGAGATGACTCATTACTATATTAGGGTTAGTTTGTCTTGATAATTGAATTAAGGATTAATGTTTTCATAAATTGCACTTTGCAGGAGAGTAGTAGGTGTCTTTAGTGAAAAAGGTAATGGTGGAGACTAGAGATGACTCATTACTATATTAGGGTTAGTTTGTCTTGATAATTGAAGTAAGGATTAATAGGTTGTTACCCTCTGCAAAGTGGGCGTGTTTTACGTTACCCATTGCTAAAAATTCCTTGAAGAATCCCCCCTTGCAAAGTAAATTTTTTGGGTTTCCCCCCCTTATCCCCTCTTGGGTGCAAGGAATTTGCACTTTTTAAATTGGTTGAACAAGATAACAGATTTAAAAAATAGCACTTTTTAAATCTGTTTAACAAAATAAGCGATTTAAAAGAGCATCCAAGGGGGGATCCAAAAAATTTACTTTGCAAGGGGTAATCTTGAAGGAACTTTTAGCAGGGGTAACGCAAAACACACTCACTTAGCATGGGGATAACAACCTATTAGCCCTTGAATTAATTGCAATCGACAGTAATAACCAAATTACCAAATAAGGTTAGAGAGATTTAAAATAACCTAACCACCTTTCTCAACTTACTTTCTTCTCAAATACTTTGTTTTTCAAATCAAACTGAAAAATCCCCCCAATTACTGTTTTTTTCCACTTCCTAAATAATTCTAATTTCTTTGTTACATGCACTACAAGAAAACCTTGATTTTCCGGCGAATTTAATAAATTGTTTGCGACGGCCTGGGCCCTCTCTAACTTTATGGTGGCCTAGGTCGTCAATATGTTAGTAAAAAGCCGTCACAAAATTAAACAAATAGTATTATTTGAATCGAAATTTGTCATAAAGAAACGGACGGCTCAAGCCGTCACAAATTGGAACGTTTCTGACTGTCCAAGCCGTCACAAAGTAGGGACGGAGTTACCGACGGTCTGGGCCGTCGCTAAGTGTTGGCGAACCAAAAAAAAACAACAGGCGTTCAGTCTTGGGCAGTGGAAAAGCTGGTGACAAATTTATGGGCCGCCTGAGCCGTCAGTAATGGTCAGCGAGAATTCAATTCTTTGCTCCTTTCCATTGCAACGATCGAGTATAGGTAATGGATGAATATATTCATACATTCTTCATTTCGTTTTACACAAATCCCTTCTCATTTCAAAACTTTTTCAACATCTCTCTAAATTTCTCCAACATCTTTCAAAATATCTTTATCATATTATTGTTCTTCATCAATCTTTGATGTCTTAATAAAATGTGTTTTCTACTACTTGATCAAGTTTCAAAGTTTATTATTTATGTTTATATTTAAATGATATTACGAATTTATATTAATATTTTTTTATAAAACAAAATTAATGCAGAAAATGTTGTGTTGTTCATAACTCAAACCTGATACCACAAGCAACAACTACTTCCGCGATCAGATCATCATCCCAACAACAGACACTGATGAAGAGCATCCTAATGTACCGATCCTTCTGTCCGACCTCGAGGATCCCGATGAATTTCTTTTGGTTGATATATATGATCGAATCATTATTAAACCATATGGAAATGAGTAAGAATGTTTTTTAATTATACATTTCATAAAATTATGAAATACATATTGAATTTTAATTCACCTGATTAAAATATGTTATATTGTGCAATTTTCAACCACACAAGGCAACTACAGCCGCTCTTACTAAATTAATTCATCAAAACTACCAAGAACCACGGTTGACATGGGGAGAGATTAAGACAACTAAAATTAGAGATGTTTTGGTGTGGTAGAGATTTTTTAATGCTTTCAAAGTAAGTTATAGTTTTATTCTCAAAGTTGAATTAATAAATTACTTTAGTGGACTAATAGTTTTTTTTCATTTGTAGTATGTACGCACTTGGTCGAAGGAGCATTGTACTACTGAAATTATCAGGATTTTCGACCACAAGTGCTCGAAGAAGTTGTCCCAATTTCTCTCGGATGCACGAAAGCTTTACCGTGAGGGTAAGGATCCACCTGGATGGATTGGCCCAAGCAATACATGGACGGAGTTGTGTCGTAAATGGAATGATCCAAATTACATTATCAAGTGCAACAGAAACACAGAAAACAGAGCTGCGATGCCTGAAGCGAGCATCCACACTGGTGGTTTCACATCATCTGGCACCATGCACATAAAGTTTATGAAGACACATGGACATGTACCAAACTTAGCTGATATGAATCAAATGTTGCATAAAAGAAAGAATAATAGTTGGGATAGTATCAGAGCTAAAAAAGCCAATGTGAGCATTATTTATAGATCATTGGTTTATAAATAATTGGTTTTTTTTAGAAAGTAATAATTGAGTATTATTTATGAGTTAATTAATTACTTTTTTTGTAGGACTTGATTGAGGTATATATTGCGGAGCTCAATGCTACCCAGGCTGCCCTTCCACCTTCTCAGCGGATAAGTGAAGATGTTAGGCACAATATGATAATAGATAAATTTGTGGGGTTTTCTGGGGGAAAGCATCATGGTCGTGTCCAGGGTCAAGGGAGTACATCTTCGTTCATTCAGAAGACGCCGGCAGGATTTATTGATACTTCAAGTGACTAGTATAACAGTACTGCTAGCATAGCTACATCCCAGTGTCAAGATGTGGAAACTACTGAAATTGAAGCGCGACTGTATGCTAAATATCAACAGAGGTTTCGAGAAATGGAAGAGCGGCTGAGAGCCGAATTTCAAGGCAGAGGAAACCAGTCCCGACATCAGGCAGAGTAAGAGCATGAGTATCGACAAGGTAATGTTCCTTACAACCAATCATCGTCTCAGTTTCATGGTGGTGGTAATTTTTAAGGCGAACTAAATTTTCAAGGTGGTAGAAATTTTCAAGGTCGTGGCTATGTTCAAGCTGGTGTGAATTTTCAAGGCGGCGGTAGATATCAAAACATGATGAACAATGAAAGTGCCAGAAGGACAAGCGGCGGAAGAACAAGCGCAAGGGGAAGAAGCGGTTAATGAATGTTTGTAATAATTTGCTGGAGTTGTCGTATTTTATTTTTTAACTATTTTAATTATTATGTAATTTGAAGACAATTATCGTATTATGTTTGTAATTTCATGACAATTATCGTACTTTGTTTGTAATTCGAAACAATTATCGTATTTCGTTATTGAATTTTTAATTTTTATTTTTGTTGTTTCAAATATTTAATTTTATGTGTTAATATGTATCAAAAATAATGTTATGTTAATTTTTATTTTTCAAAATAATACATAAATTTGTTTTTAAAAAATAATTAATAAATTTGTTTTTAAAAATTTAAATATTTAATTTTTTTTAAAAAAAATTCTCCCAGATTTTGTGATGGCCTAAGCCGTTGCTAGGCAGTCAACGCGTCT
This sequence comes from Trifolium fragiferum, assembly GCA_954870985.1. NCBI lineage: Eukaryota > Viridiplantae > Streptophyta > Magnoliopsida > Fabales > Fabaceae > Trifolium > Trifolium fragiferum. Next base: position 16,459,114 of record OX940793.1, on the reverse strand, counting down.
CAGTACACGGAGGCCCGTCAGAATTTTGTGACAGCCTGAGCCATCTCTAATTCAAATTTACTGACGGCCCAAGCCGTCGCTATCTGTACAGTCTGGATTTGACCGTTAATGGTTACTGACGGACGTGGCCGTCACAAAATTCGTCACATCCGTTACTGACGGCTCAGGCCGTCACAAAATTTAGCGACGCCTGTTTCCCAGACGCCCAGTGGCCGCCAATAACTACTAACTTAGCGACGACTTTTCCCCTGTAGCGAGGGCTTTTGGCCGTCGCAAAATGTTGTTTCTCTTGTGGTGACGATCTCTGTGTAGACAAACTTATAAATTTTATTCACTACAAGAAAATGTCAATTTATTGGCTGCCATTTGGCAGCCACAAAGTGAGAAAAACGGCCACAAAGTAAAAAATGTGGCACATTTACTGGCTGCCACGATCTGCCGCAAAATAAGGCGCCGCTAATGCTTACCAGGCCGCCACAAAATAATAGCAACTTTATGCTTTTTTTTTCTTCTGACGCACCAGCAGTGTTAATTATTTTATGGGAAAATTACACTCACCTCCCCTGAAGTCTATTAAAATAACACTGACACCCCCTCTTGTTTTAAAACTTACACTAACCTCCCTTAAGGTCTTATCAAATAGACAATCACCTCCCTTTCCAACTAACACTGTTAAATTTCCGTTAATTTTGATTTTTTTTGTTGAAGAGTAACTTCGTAGTTGTCGTTTTGGTGTTTTTTGGACTGGTTGTTGCTTTGCTGCCTTGCTGTTTTTCTATGGCTTGCTATTGTGTTTAGATTAGTTTAATTGGGTAGCGGTTTGTTGCAGCAGTGTGGGTGTGTTTTTTTGGCCTGGTTTTCTTCAATTTGCTTGTATGTCCTATTGGTTTTGGACTTAAGTAGTTAAGGGTATAGTGTTTGATTTGGTTTTACCTTTTAATTTTCTTGTTTGATTTTAGCAATATTGTTGGTGCCATGGCTGCAGTTGTGTATTTTGTTTATTTAATATGGATAAGTCTTGGACTACAAATTATATATTGTTCTTAATAATATTATCATGTTTCTGAAAATAAATAACACTACAATATTTGTGATAAGCTCGAATCTCATTGAAAATCAACAGAGATTAAAAACAAAAACAAAATCAAAATCAACATGATTTTTATAAAGGGCGCGAGTTAACGGTAAACTAACGGTGTTAGTAAAAAAGGGAGGTGGTAGTCTATTTGATAAAACCTTAGGGGAGGTTAGTGTAAGTTTTAAAACATGAGGGGATGTCATTGTTATTTTAATAGACCTCAAGGGTGGTGAGTGTAATTTTCCCTTATTTTATTTATTAATTTATAAAAATTATGTTATTTATTATTTGATTTATCTTCATCCTTCCGCAACTACTCTTTCATCATCATCAACATTCAACTTCATCATCATCAACAACTATCATCATCGTCATCCTCCCTTCTTCTCTTACTAACCCTTTTTTTTTTCAAAGAAGTGAACTAGATCTAGCAACTCAGATTCAAAAAATCAACCCCAAGCTTTGTTCTTTCACAAATTCAGTCTCAAATTCAAACATCAGTTCCAAAATAAAATCTTTATTGCCACCCTATCATCAAAACTCCAACGAATTTGAAATTGCAAAATCGGCATCCATGAATCACACAAGAAGAAACTTTATTGTTGAAGAAACTTTGTTGTTGTTGTTGTTGTTTGAGCGAAGAGAACAAAGTATGATTCTTTTATGTATCTTCTTTGTTGTTGTGTTTTTTTTTGGGTGTTTTGAGTGAAGAGAATAAAATATGTTGTTGTTGTTTGAAAGAAGAAGCAGGAATGAAGAGACAGGAGTGAGAAGAGACAAGAGTGAAAATGTGTAATTGTTGTGATAGTGAATTAAGTGTGTTTTTACTCACTAAGTGTTGGTGTGGTTTTTTTTTTTTTTTTTTTTTTTTTTTTTTTTTTTTTAAAACATTTTTTGGCTGTCTTAGCAGCCACTAAGTGTGCAGTTTTTTTTTTTTAAAAGATTACGTGCAAGTTAGCGGCGGCCTAAGCCGTGGGTAAGTTTGAGGACCAATTTTTTGACGGATTTAACTTATTTTGTGGTGGACTTGATAGCCAAAAACTTAGTGGCGGCCATGGCGGCCAATAAATTTATAATAAATCAGTCAGTAAATTGGTGTTTTCTTGTAGTGATTACTTTATGACAACCTCGATCATACTTGCCGGAGTGAGAAACCGTCCATCAAGAACCCGCGTTGACACCCGTCGACCTTAAGAAACCGAAAGATACAACCAACACAAAATCGCTGCTCCTTGACTTCTCTTCGTTGTGTTATGGAATACATGCTAAAATAATTTCCCATTGTTTCTTGTTCCTATTCAAAATCAAATTACAAAAAATAAAAATATAAACATACAAATCATATAATAAAAAGAAAATCAGCAAACAATGCAAAGTCAAAATGAACAAAATGAAGAACCAAGGAGGATAAAGAAAACAGAGAGGAAGAAGAGAACATTTGTCCTCTTCAAATGACTCTGGTGGTGGAAATAATTGACAATGAAAAAAATAAAAAGAAAGCTAAGTAATTGTAAAGAGGAATGATGAGCCACAATGATCTTGAAAAGCGAAAATGATGCATTGAAATACATAAGGGCAAAGTCAATAAGTAATGGGAAGTAATGGGAGAGGTTTATGTATTCAACAAGAAAGTTATTGAGGTAGAAAAGGGAAGAGAATAAGAGACGTTGATGACTGCCCGGAAAGCGATGGGATTAAGGAAGGTTGGAATTGATGCATAATCAATTTATTAGATTACCAATGTAATGAATTAAATGCTTGTAGCGGTTAAGTTTCGAAAGTTGAAAGGATTATGATACACATCAATTTGTTGGAGTACCGATGACTAAAAGTATAAAGACATCAATTAATTATTAGAAAAAGTGGGATCCACCTGTGTGTGTAAACACATATAGGCGGATTAGGCTTTGGAAAATCAGGGTGCACACACTATAATACGCACTTCGGGCAGAAAATAAGTATCATTAGAGTTAGATTAGAATTAATAACATTTTTTAAAAAGTTAGAAATAAGAGATCAATTAATCATGGGTAAGGTGGGGTCCACCTATTTTGTAAGCACATTTAGGTGGATTATTATTTGAAAAAATGGAGTTGGGATCCTCTCAATTTCTTATTATTTCCATTTCTTCCATTACCAAAGTTTTTAAATGTTTTAATGTGTATAAAAGATATTTTGACCCACTTAATGTCACACTTTTGCATTTATATTTCCAAAACTATATAATAATGGAGAAAATGGAAAGCATAGGAAATGGAGATGTATCATTAGAGTTGAAATATGATAAGTGACACTTTTCAAAGATTAGAAATAAGAGATGTACTCCGGAGAAAATTTCTCTTTCCACCTTTCATGTTTTTTTTCTACCCCCAATCTTTCTTTTTTATCTTTGAATAAATATTTCGGAACGTATTTTTCGAATTTTTTTTTACCTTCAAAAAAATTTCTCAATATGTGTTTTCTAAATTTTTTTCAAATCTAAACTAAAAAAAACCTCGTAAAACTTAAAAAACACGTTCCGAAATTTTATACAAGGGTAAAAGTTAAATAAAAGAAGGATGGAAATGAAACAGGAGAGGTGAAAAGAGGAAAGAGAAATAATCTACTTTGGATTTGTTTGATATTGGGCTTTCTATGTAGGCCCATTATTTTAAATATAAAACTTCACTTTTTACTCTAATTCATCATTTTTTCTTTATAAAACTCATGGCTTCTTTGTTGAAGGGAGGCTTCTCTAGATCTTTCATTTAAGCTCTTCATAAGTGATGCTGCTTCTACTGACATGCGGTGAGTAATTCTTTTTTCATTTTTCCTATTGGATGTGTTTTCTATACTTGATCTATTGTTTGGCTTTTTGTTTTTTTTTTTTTTTTTCCTTCCTTGTGAATTGAAGAATCTAAACAAAGTGTAAGCAAAGCATAATTGTAATTTTAGTCTAACTTTGCAAGCCATATCTCAGATCTGATCTTGGTCTTCCAATAATTTTTGTTTAGATCTATTGTTTTGTGGGAGGGTTTTTTTTATAGGTTTTCTCCTATTGAGGCTAATTAAGATGTGTCAGATACTAAATATGAATATCACAAATACCTCTTATAAGCAAGATTTAAACTTTAATTTGTTGCATTTGTGAAATTCTAAACCTAATTATCTTTGGTTGTTCAGATCTAGTTTAACTTTCCAATTATTATTTAGAATCTGTTTGAATTGACTTATTATTATTATTTTTTATATTTGAACTGACTTATTTTTAAACTTTTATGAAACAGTTTATGCAAATTATGAAGTTTATATATTATTATTATTATTATAAGTTTTTTAAGGTAGTTAATGAAAAAACAGCTTATAAAGATAAAAAATTTGTTAGTGGAAATTATTAATTAACACAAAAGTTTATTTATTTGCATAAGATATTTTCATAAGGCTAAAAATAAGTCAAATTCAACGGACTCTTAGGGTCCGTTTAGATTAGCTTATTTTTAAGCTTATGCAATGTAAATTATGTTTTATATTATAAGTTTACACTAGCGAAAATTTTATTTTTATAAAATATTTTATCATATACTACCTTGACAAACTTATAATAATATATAAAAATTGCATAACCTGTTTGGATAAGTTCAAAAATAAGTTAATTCAAACGGACCCATAGTCTTTTTGTTAGTTTCCAATTATTAAGAATTATCAAATTCTTTTGTTCCATTCAAAATATTCACAAATTCAACCAAATTCGATTCCCAGAGAGAACAACGCTTGACCAGTGCGCATGTCTCTACGCATGAACCGGATTAGTCGCCCACCTTTGGTGGGTTGAAAACCGGTGCGAAAGCCAAAAAAAATATTCACAAATTCATTTGATTTAGTTGTTTTGAATCTTTTTCCACCCTAACTTCTTCAATCAAAATATTAAATGTTACTCATATTTCATAAAACTAATGATATAAAAATCAAACCGAATTATTCGATCAATTGAACTACGAAAATCTAGAAGTGTTAACACGATGTTATAACAGTGTAGTGTGGCGGCGAGGCCCTCCACTGCCACATCGTAGGCCGGAAAAACACTGGGAGAATAAAAGTTGAAAAGCGGCGCCATTGCAGTGCAATCCGAGTACAATAGAGGTTTTGGTAACCGCTATTACAGTTTTGTGAAAAAATTCACAAACCCTAATTTTTATTTTTAATTTTTGATTTGTTTCTAGGTTTGTCGATACTTTCACACCCTTTCAATGACTTAACATAGCTGTTATATTGTTCAATTGTGGTTGCTTTTCATTTTTCTTTTGTGCTGCTATCATTCCTACATCTTGTTAGAACAACTTCTTTTTCAAAACAAAATTCTACTTTAAACAGCGAAACAAGTTTGAATTTAATGTCCACATATCTTGCTCTTGATAGAAGATGTTGAGACTCTTCTAAACATTCTATAGTCTAACTTTAATGGTATAAGTTTTACTGAAAGAGATATATAAGATTTAGGGAAGCAAAACAAAGGAACTACACTACTATGTTATCAGAGTCACACACCATTTTTATAGGGTTTGGTTAGAATTAACTCTCAATTCTAAGATGTTATCAGAGTTTATCTTTTTGGACCGCCCACCATTTATATAACACACAAAGTTGAATAGTGTTGAGCGTGAAGGGGTGTATTGAAAAAACCAAGTCTCACATTCGATTAAAGATAATTCTTGACTATAAATTATAGAGTGACACCTTTGACCTTATAAGCCGGTTTTGTAGGGTTGAGTTAGACCCAACATCCAATCCTAAGAGTCATAGAGAGCAAGTTTCATGGTAATAAGAAGAGGGAGATCAAGTCGATTTGCCAATTATTTATTAGCATTATACAAGTCAATTTCACATAGACAAAACGAGATAAGGTAAAAACTCGAGTTAAACTACCTCAACTCCAACTTGTCATTGCCGCTTGTAACTAATAAATACATTACATCTAATATTATTTGGAGGTGTCTCTTATATTTTTTACCCGTTTGTAAATGTGAATTTCTTGTAGTTACAATGCTTGTGAATGCTTTGCCTCAGGTGGAACAAATAGAACCGAATATATATGCTTTTGGGTTGTTTCATGGTAGAGATATGATGATATGTTCAAAAGACCTAGCTTGTGAAAATAAGTCATCACATCATAAACTTCAAAATCACAAAGATCATGCGCTTTTGAATTCTAGTTCTAAAAATCCACAGGTATGTATTAAATTTTTTGGGTACATTGTGCACGGTTATATCATTAATATTTTTAGGCTAAATTACAACTTACGAGTGAACAACCATTTTCATTTTTGAAAGTGCCACTCGCTGCCATAGTAATTCTTGAATAAACAAAAAATATTTTAAGGTCCCTGATTCAAACCTTCGTTAGTCAAAATGATCCAAGAGGTTAAATTTTTTTTTGGAAAAGTAAAATTTATTATAAAGTGAATTAAACACAAGGTGTGCAAATTCAAGAGGTTAACTTGCTGTTAATTTTGATGATGTGTCCATTTTTGCATGTCACGACATTTGCTTATGTGTGATATTCATATTGGAGAGGAACCAAACTGAAGACCAGATCCCTTTCATCTTCTAAAAGAGTATGAACGGGGATTTGTTCTGCTGTTGGAGGTCCAAAAACTACTTTTATTAGTTCAAGTTTCTTTTGGTTTTGTTTGGATTGATGGAATGAGATAGAATAGAGTGGTATATAATGGTATAGAGTGGGATTCCATAGTATAGATTCATTAAAAATGAGCGGAATGAAATGATATATAATGATATGGAGTGGGATTCCATTGTTTGAATTCATTAAAAATGAGTGGAATGGAGTGGTATATGATGGTATTCATTACATCCCATATCATCATTTTCTCCTATTTTTATTCCTCTTCAATTTGAGATATATGGGATGGAATACAAACACTTCACAATATATCCAAACAGTCAGGGTCGGCCCAAGCATAAGGCAGCCCAAGCTAGGGCTTTAGGCCTCACAAAAAAATCAGATTTTTTAAGGCCCATAAGGCCCCAAAATATTTTTGACTTATAATATATAGGCCTCAAATCCAAAAGACAATTAAAGAATTCGCTAGCTCAGCTGGCGCTAGCTTCTACTTCCATTGTAGGTGACCTGAGTTCGATTCTGTCCCACTACGATAATAAGTGGGTTAAATTTTTTTTTTTTTTTATTTTTTTATATCATTTTTATAGTTTTTGAGGCCTATTACTTTTTTTTTTTTGTCAGGCTTTTTTTTTGGTAGATCTATTACTTTCTTTTCTCCCTATAAACAACTAAAAGAGTACTACTAGTTTTATACAGTATTCTACGCTACGAATTAATTAGTAATTATAGATTTCATTTTATTTTTTTTGACAAAACTAGCCAGAGTATTATTTATTTATTTTAACCTTAATAAAATATAGAATATACAATTATTATATGCCATAATATATAGATATTTGAAAACAATTATTCCCTTAGCAAAAAAAAAAAATTATTACCAATTTTGGTTGGATATTTTTTTATAGATAAACTTTCTATTATTATGTTTTAATTTCTAAAAGTACATAAAAATAAAATATATAAAAGAAAGCGAAATGTCTTTTTGTAGTTTATGTCATAGTAGTGTTTTTCTATTATTATATTTTAATTTCTAAAAGTATAAAAAAAAAAATTATGAATGCATAGAGAAAATAGTACCTTGTTAACAAAGAATTGTTTTAATTTATTTTTATAAATTTTTATTTTATTTTTAAAATAAAAGGCCTCATTCTAATATTTGCTTTAGGCCACCTAGTATGGCCTTGCAAACAGTGGAATGAAATTTATGTTCCATTTCATTTCGCTCCATTCCATTTTATTTCATTTCGTTCGTTCTGTTATGTACCACCAATCCAAACGGAGCCTTTGGATTATTGAATTTGGAGCTTTGTTCTTACCCTTTATTGCAACCTTGTTTATTATTTTCCCCAATTTTACTGTGTTTTGTGTTCATGCAAAGTGTTGGTTGCTTCCTTTCTAAATCAGAAATGTTGCTTTCAAACTTGACCTTTGTTTGTTTGAAACTGTCGTGAATTCATCTAAACTCACACCAATGAAAAGTAGATGTGTGGGGCAAATCGTAAAAGCAACTAATAATAAAGGGATAGAGATAATGAGACTAATAATTCAAAAGAAAATAAACGACGAGAAAAAAAGGAACACACGAGAAATTTGTTTATTCAGTTCGGTCAAAACAACCTACTCTGGAGGAGAGAGCAGCTCTCCGTTCCACTAGAATCAAATAAGTAACTTTACACAAGATCCCAATTGGGTTATAAGAACTAGCCTTCAACCCTAACTCTACCCAAGTCTCGAATCTCTTCCCGTGGCCAAGAGACTCAAGGATAATTCACCCAAACCCCTAGAATTATACCAAGAGCAAACTCCTTTGTTTCTCTCTGAAACTCTAGGCTTTGTGGTGGCAAATGCTAATCCTTATTTCCTCATCCTTAATTTTTGGTGAATAAATCAACCTCTATTTAAAGAAAAATATATTTCTATTTAATTAAAACAACTCTGCTTTAAAATAAAATAGAATCCAAGTTAGATATGCTCCAAAACTAATTTTTCCACAAAATCTGCAATATTCAAAACTGCCACGCGTCGCGCCTTGCGCAGGGGTTAATGAGAACCTACTCACCTTCCTCTAATCACTAGTCCCAAGTGATTGAAATCCTTCTTTGTCGTTTAACAATATTGTTGAATACACATTCAACAGTTATACCTTACTCTAAACCCTAGCACCTAAGACTTAAAGAAAGAACAAACTTGTGAAAACACACAAGTAATCAAGGTTGGAACATACTCCAAACCTTAACAAGGTTGAATGCAAATTCAGCCGACTCAAACCAACATTTGTGTTAATTAACATAGGGTGGCACAAAAAATGACTCGAGCTAAACCTTAAGTTTATATGTGATCTTTAATCCATGCTCTAGTACTTGAAAACGTAGCCTTGAGTCTTCTTATATAGAGATGTAGCTCCTGAGATATGCTTGAGTTTGAGTTGCATCATGATAGGATTTTAAAACAAAATTTATAAGATAATGTTTAAATTAAATCCTTCAAAGTTAGTTATAATAAGTTTGTTTTAAATCTTCCAAACAAATCTCAACTAATTCTACTAAGAGATATGATTTGTTTTTAACCATATAATTAGATTTGATCTTATCTAATTATTCCAAACAGATCTCAACCACTAGAAGATATGGTTTGTTTTTAAATCTTCAAGAGTTAGTTATGATCTCCGATCATATCTATCACATAGGCTCGATAACAAACTTTGCTATCTAACCTTTAAACAGCTGTCACTTGAAGATTGCTCATAACAAGTTTGAAGAGATTCTCGGGTTATTGGATATATTTGAATCTTCAATAAGCTGTTACTGGGGCAAGATGTCCTACACAGATGTCTTAGAACATCTTGTTTCAACATGATGCTTGAACATGTTATTTACCCTGTGACAAGATGTCTTACAGATCTTGTTCAACATGTTGCATCTGCACACATTGTTTATGCACAAGTGGTTTTGGCTTATTTGTTTTAGCCTTGTTGCTTTAGCATTATTGTTTTAGCCGTATGATGCGGCCAATCTCAAAAGAACTACAACAACATCTAGAATACTTGATGCCCATCCAACCATAAATTAACACTTGTACATAAATAGGGGTAATTAGGTAATTTAACATCTAACCATGTGTAATTTCAAATTTCGGGTGCGTGTTTAAGTGATCTCAAATCCGCACCCGTGATATCAGGTGTCACCCAAACTCAGTCAACTCAGATTGTCGTCCATTGTCTCGGGTTTGGATGGGGACCACAAGTTTGGACTTAGCTGTCATCCCTACACATAAGCAGATGACGTAGCAAAAATAATAGACACATTATCAAAATTAACAACAAGTTAACATTTTGGACCATTTTGACTAACACAGATCCGAATCAAGGACTAAAATATTTTTTGCTAATTCAAAGACTACTATGATAACAAGTGACACTTTCAGGGATGAAGGTGACTATTTACTCGTTATATTACACTTCAATCTCTATAGAAATTTAAATTACATGTTTTCTTATGTTAAAATAATCATTGTGATGTCTCTGTAAGTTTGTTTCAGTTAGTATAAATATCACATTATATATTTATGAGATGAAGTTTGAAAACTGCTTAAATATAAAATTTTGTCCGCTACATTATTTGACAAAAACAAAAATAAAATCAACACTACAATCCTCTAAAAAATGCATGAGTTTTAACATGAATCTTTTAGCGGTAGCTTATAACTAATATTCAAGCGCATTTGAATAAGATAGTTTGGATTTCCTCTTGATTAAATAGGGGCTTGTGTTTAAATTCAATTTTGGGAATTCGATGTCAATAAAACTCTTGAGGGAGTGCTTGACGACGGCATTAACCAAGTGTACCAAGTAGTCTCTGTATATAATTGTAGAGATTAATTCTTTAATAGGACTCAAATGAGTGGCAAAATTGATTAAACCAAAACACAAATTTACTTTTAAATGAAGGAGAGCGTAGATTTTTATTTTATATCCGGAGGGCGTAGATTTTCATATTAGAGGAAAATGATACCGTAATTAAGAGATATTTTTAGTATCGAGTGTCTAATTTTTTACTCCCTTCGTACTAAATTATAAATTACTTTGAGGAAAAAAAATTATAGTAAATTATAAGTCACTTTACATTATTAATTAAGCATTTCATGTTATTTTTTCTATTATACCATTAACTATTTATTACTCTTTTTTCTTTTAATTTTTCAATTTATCTTTTCTATATTTTTAGCCACTGCAATTTATGAATAGACAAAACATTCTCAAAATTATTATTATTATTATTATTTTAAAGCATTCCTATTCTTATTATTATTTATTTTTTTAAAATTTCAGAAGAGGAAATTTGATCAATACAAAATTGATGGTAAATTTGCTACTAGCAATGAACTCATTGGTATAGAAAAACATAGTAGTGAAAATGTCAAAGATCAAATAAGAAACCCAACTCTTTCCATGTCATATTCATCACTATCAGATGGAAAGAGAATTATTTTACAAGGAACACAAGAATATGGTTTCCTTGCTCAAAATCGAAAAGCAGAATTTTGTGGTGTTTGTACAGAAGACTATTCTCACCTAAGCAACTTCGATGAATCTATTAAACGGTCAAGTTATCTTCTGAACGACCGAGCGAGCTTGAATATCCAAGTTAGAGACTTAATGGTTGATAGTAGTTATTCTGGTAGTACCGAGACATCAATCATGGAGACACCAAAAACAAAAGACACAGATCTCATTCAATCACCTATGAAATTTTTGTCTTCGAGGGGTAACCATCTTCCAAGACCGATTATTCCTATCGGACCAAGGTTTCAAGCTGAAATTCCGAAATGGGAGGGCACAACCAACATAAAAAAATATAATAGCGATGATTGTTTGAAGTGGTTGGGCACCCAAATTTGGCCAATGCCATCTTTATCTGAAACTAATGCAAAAAGTATCGGAAAAGGTAGGCCTAACTCGTGTTCATGTGACAATCCTGAATCAGTTGATTGTGTTAAAAAACATGTTGCTGAAGCAAGAGAATGCTTAAAATCGAAGATCGGTACTGCTTTCTTAAGTTGGAAGTTTGACGAAATGGGAGAAGATGTTTCAAAATCATGGACAATGGAAGAGCAAATGAAATTTGAGTTTCTAGTAAAATCGTATCTATTAAATCACACAAAATTTTGGAAGCTCGCCATGGAGTATTTTCTATCAAAATCTATGAAGTGCTTGATAAATTACTATTACAATGTATACATTCCTAGATCGATGAGCATAGAAACAAGATCTTCCTTGGGTGCAGTTGATTGTGAACCAAAAGGATAACTACAAGATTGGACGTGCATGTTCCATCTAAAGGTATGACTACGATTCCATTTTGCAATATTTTGAAATTGAGTATTACCAATCATATTACTATAACTTGCAACATTGAATGTGTTAAAGACTTTGATATCTTGTTCGATGTATACAAAATCATCATTTAGAAGAGGTAGTCTTTAAACACACTTACACACTTCTGATCCTTTCCGTGGACCAGCTTTCAGTGAAAACACCAATTGTTAAGACTTAAGCATATGACGAGAGTCTAATCCAAAAGACTAGTCTAATAGGTGGGAGAATTTCATGACTTAAGTACCACATTGAACATTTTGATATATTCGATGTGGGACTCCTAACACATTATATATATATATATATATATATATATTAAGTCTTCTCACTTATATGTTGTTTAACAGCTACTTTTCCATCTAGTGTGAGACTTTTAAGTAACATTTGACACATCAATATTCTTTCTCTCAAACATTGTTATCAGAATCGCGAGCAAAATCGTATAATCCTAGGATTTTGCGATTTTGCTTACCCTAAAGGATTTGAATCGTGATAGGATTCTAATTTAGAGCAAAATCCATGTAAAATCGCACACAATCGCAGCACAATCGGCGATTTCATAAGGATTCTATCGATTCTGTACTTTTTTATTTTAGGTAATTTTGGAATGGGTAAAGATGACCTGTTTTTGTTTTACGACCCGGTTTAAACCCCTTTTTTAAGTAAAAAACTACAAAACCCTATTTTTTTATATTCATTTGATAGTTACGCTTCTACATCAACATATTTCTTTCTCCTTCAAGTCTTCAACCTAGACTCTTGCGATTCTTCCCTGTTTTAGACCTTGCCTTCATCTCTGCTTTTAACAATCAGTAAGTAAGCATTACTCTGTTTCAACCTTGCTGCTCTAGTTTTCATTATTCCTTCATAATATGATCATGTCAATGTATTATCATGTATGCTCTGTTTTCACTTTTTAAAGAATTCATTAAGTACATGGCGGCTCATTAGTGATCTAATTTAGCATCTAGGCTTTAAGTATGTTGTTTTATTTTTAAGATTTGAGACTTGGTTGTTTTATGATTTGAGACTTGGTTGCGATTTCCGATTATGCGATCTTGATATCCCCTTTCGATTCAACAAAACGATTTGAGTAGAATCCATCGATTTTGGTTTCGATTTACGATTATGCAATCTTCCTATCCTCTTTCGATTCAAAGCAAACTTTCAATTCTGACAACCTTGCTCTCAAGTGATACTCTTTAAATCTTTGATCCAACTCCAGGAACCACTATTGGGACATCTAGGCGAGCCAAATACTGGGTTTGTATATTCATGATATTTTCACTAAATGTCTTAAGACATTAGGTTTATGGATCTTAATTATATGTTGTTCAACCTTTGCTCCATTCAATTTGGAAATGTTAACCACACTTGTCGTAACAACATTCTTTTCCTCAAATGTGAACTCTCTACGTCTTTGATCCAACAATAGGAACCACTCCTGTTCTCTAACATGTCGAATTGGGGATTTGGTAATACAGTTGGAACTTTTTGGAGAGCCTACACGATGATGTATTATTACATGAAGCACGGACACCTATGTCATTAAACGTGTTATGGTATCCGACACGTGTCAGATAACTTAGATCGGTGTAAAAAAAACTCATTTTTTCTTTTACTCCAAGACTCCTTGAATCAGTGTTTGACACCTGCGAAACACTTGTAAGACATGTGTTTAAAAAAAATTGTTTTTTTCCTTGTTTATATATACTCTCCTTAGATACATATCACATATCTACAGGATTAAATATGTGTCGAAATAACAATGCGAAACAATGATGATCAAAAACATATCAAGTAGATGGATAAGTAAAGGTAAAATAACTTGCTCAACTTAGATGTTCTTGTATATATTTTGATTCACAATTTAAATCTTTTGTGAATAAGTAATGTTGTTTGGTCATGTATATTTTACATAAGTAGTGTTGTCGTGTCTGTATCATTGTCGTGTCAGATGTTAGTATCAAAGTCCGTGCTTCATAAAAGCAACCACAAAAGTATGTTTTGATAACATATCTTCACCCAAAATTTTATGAAATTAATTGTTGTTCAACATTTACTCTTTCATTCAATATGAGACTTTTAACTCACTTAAGATATCAACATGTTTCCCTCTCCTTCTTTTGATATCTTGTTGATTAATTTCTTTATTTATTGTGATAGCTTAACATGGTTTTTTGTCCTTCTCTATTTGTTCATCACTCTTTTTTTGGTATATTCATTTGAGATTTTTTGCTAGTTGGTTCCTCTCTTTATTGTGACTATTTAATATGAATTTTGTCTAAAAATTAAATTTAGAGATCGACATATTATATTAAGTTAGAACACATTTATTTGATGAAAATCATAATCAATTGTTACCGGAAGCGTTAATATCGAAAACATTGATATGTAAGACTAGGTCTTCCTCTGGCTGATCACATGCTCTCAATGGGAAAAACCTCAAACAAGCATTCATTTAGCATATAGCATGATAACGTGACGGCAAAGGGGACTGGCCTATCTATTTATAAGATAACAACCCTAGTCATACCACCAATCAAGTACACTAGAGGTTGGGCCTATATTTTGTTTCTACACAAATCAGAATTAGTGTCCAAAGTCCGTTATTATTGATCACAATTATTAGACTTAAGCATCATCAAATGGATCACAATAATGCTAACCTTTTTTCATTAAAACCAAAATCCACAATTGATTGCAGCCCACAACATATTAGAAAATATTCTAATATTTTGTTCATTCTTTGGTTATTCATCCCTTTCTTCTTTATTTGGCTTTTGGGTTGTTTGCAGTTGCTCATTTTTTTAATTGTTCATCTCTTATTTGTTTGTTCTTTCCCCTTCTTTTTTAACATTTGGGTTTTTAATATGTTTTTTTTTTTTTTGTTCCCTTCTGCTTTTGTTGTTCTCTCTTTTTCTTTGGTTGTTTCGCTCTCCCCTCCTCTTTCTTAGGTTTTTCTCCTCTTTGTTTGAATTTTGGATCTTAAAATTGCTTCTATATTTTTATTCTTTTTCACTCCTTTTTTTAATTGGCTCTTAGCTAGGTCTTGATTTTCTAATGTACTTTTTAGGATTTGAATTTGTTGCAGTTACTGCAGGACGCAATACTGCATCCAAACCGCCCAAACATGATTGAACAGATCAAATCTAAAGTAGTTACTTTTTGTATGATAAAAAATGGATGGCTGAGATTTGAAACAGCGTAAAAAGACATGATATTTCTGCAGTATCAAATCCAAATCCTACATTTTATATTTTGGTGGCTTCTCATCTTGTTGATAAGTGTTTTTTGTGATGTGCTTCATCATTGTTCATTTTGTTAGTTTGATTTATTATTATTATTATTATTATTATTATTATTATTATTATTATTATTATTATTATTATTAGGGTAAATAGACTATTACTCCCTGCAAAGTATGCGAGTTTTGTTTTACTTCATGTAATATTTTTTCTAGATTGCTCCCACGTAATACTTTTTTTATTTGATTTATTCCCCTAATTGAATATGTTTACTTAAGAATCCGTCATTTAACTCCTTGTAATATTAACGAATTTTGGTTTATCCCTCTGTAATGTTAGCAAATTTTATTTTACCCCCCTCATTGACAAGGGGGTAATCCAAAAATATATATTACAGGGGGTAATCTAAAAAAAATATTACAGGGGGTAAACCAAAACTCGCCTATTTTGTGGGGGGTAAAAGCCTATTTACCATTATTTTTATTATTATTATTATTATTATTATTATTATTATTAGGCTTAAATATCTTTTTGGTCCTTGCAATTATGTCTTGTTTTGAAACGAGGCCCTGTAAAAAAAAAATAATTTGACTTTAGTCCTTCCAATATCTCAAAACTTTTAAATAGCCCCTGACTGGATATCTTGATGATATTGTAGGGACTATAATCAATTTTTAATTTTTTTACAGGGATTAAAATCAATTTTTTATTTGTTTACAGCGGTTTTTTTCAAAACAAAACATAATTGCAGGGATCAAAAACATATTTAAAAATTGGCCACGTCAGCTCTAAATCCAATCAGGGGCTATTTTAAAAGTTTTGAGTTATTTCAGGGACTAAAGTAAAAAAATAAATTTACAAGCACTCTTTTCAAAACAAGACATAATTGCAGGACCAAAAACATATTTAAGCCTTATTATTATTATTATTATTATTATTATTATTATTATTATTATTATTATTATTATTATTATTATTATTATTATTTGTTCTTTACTTATAATTGTTGTGGAAGTCTTGAGTTAGAAGTCGCATTGGATGGAAAATTGAATGTTGATCAACGTATAGTGAGATGATTCATATACTTAATATTTTAAGATTTTAGATAAATATGTGGTGTCAAATTCTCTTTATATGTTGATCTTGGCCAAATTTGATTATCTCTTGAGTCTCTCTCATCCAATAATAGTATCAAAGTCAAAGATTACTAAATAGATAACTTCTTGTGTCGAAAATCTTCTTGACAGTGGAGGTCTGACGATGTGTCTTGTTGATATAGTGGATGTAAATAGCGGGTATATATATGTAAATGAAAAAAATTCACTTGAGGAGAAAAATACTCAGATGAATGAATAGACTCACACTTAAAAAAGAGATTGTTATGACAAATGTGAGTTGGGAAACATACAAGTGAGATAGCTTATATAGTTAACGCTTTAAGATTGTTATGGCAAATGTGTATTGATCGCTAACTCCTCCTATTACTCAAACAATTGAATCTATGTATTCCTATAAATAGGGTATTTACTCTTTTTTTGTAAGTCCATACAAAGTAAGTTTTTGCATAAAATGAGTCCCATTTCTGGACGCAAGATTGATTTTTTTTCAAATTAGTCGGTCTTTCAACCGGATACAAGATTAAAATAAGAAGCTTTTTTTATCAAGTCAATATTCAATAAATTGCATTTTATTAGAATCTTAATCTCCTTCTGTTATTTCATTTCTCTCTTCTCTATTGTTATGAATTTCTCCCATATATATTTTTTTGTTTTTTGTCAAAATTGTTTTATTAGTTGTTCCTATGAATTTCTCCTTTTGTTATGAATGATATCCCATAGATTGTGAGGTTATAAGTGGCGATGCATTGGGAGATAGATTTGACAAAGGAATAAAAGAGAGAGAAAGAAGTTGGGTTTGTGGTAGTGTACGTGTCATAATAAGAGAAATGTTTTAATTTCAGCTCTCCATTTTAATCTGATGGCCATTAATTATTCTCATCATTCTCATATAACAATATCATTCTCATATGATACATTATATATATATATATATATATATATATATATATATATATATATATATATATATAGAATATGAGAATGAATATGATCCATCAGATTAAATTAACTTAAGTGATTCATATTCCACTCAATCCTCATAGCCACTTTCATATCTTTATGTTTCCAGATCACGGGCTTCTTCTTCCTGGTTCCACTTCTTCGTTGTTTCCAGTTTTGCATTCCTTTCCCTTTTTCAATTTCAATCTTCTAATTAAGTTTCAATCTTTTTGAAATCTAGAGACTTGTTTATGTGATTTAGGGATTTTGTCTCAACCTTTTGGAATTTAGGAATTGTTTATGGGATTTAGGGATTGTGTCTCAACCTTTCAATTTCATGAAATGGGTCTTTGACAAGAAAAGTAGGGACAACAACAACCTTCCTGGTGCATTCATGTTTTGAAATTTCAACAAATTAAAGAAACATATTCTTACACCATAGCCAATTGGAATAACAAAGCTTGCGTTAACATATGAATGAATGGAATACACTGTTTTTGAACCAATTTATTGACAATATAACAAAAGAATAAAAGATTGATTCTTGTCAATTAACAAAAATGGTGTTGGATAGAAATTGTTGATAAGGGAAGGGCGATAGATCTGAGAGATGATGCGCAAGAAGTTTGTTTGATTGAGTAGAAATGCAAACGACAGAGAGAGATGCACATGGATTCTGTGTTTGAGTGGCACATAATTGATTTTGTAAAATGTTTTAATCATGACAGTTTATTTTAATCTGATGGCTCGTATTTATTCTTATCATTCTTACATAAGTATATCATTCTCATGTGATACATTCTATATATATATATATAAAATACTTATACTTCATATCACTTCCAATCTTGTTTCCAATTTTCTCAGGAAAGGATGTCCTATTTCAAGAGTTGAAAGACAAATTATATCAATTTTAAATGAAGAGGGATGAATGGGAAGAAATCGTGAAACGATGGAAGAAACATTTTTGTTGCAGTAGGGAGGATAATCTTGAAGGGCTTTGCTGATATATCCATTGCAAGTTTGTGTCGTGTATTAACATTGAGCCCGACGTTTAATGAGGTTGTCTCAGCTGTTGAATCATGTGATGATTTTTTGTCTAATGACTATAAGCTTCTTTTTTTTTGTTGGATTGTTCTTGTGGTATTAGTTTGGAACTTAGGAGAATGCTCATCTTAAGATTTCAAGTTCGATTATTTCTGGTACTAATTTGGATGGATTAGTTTAACTTCTTCAAAAAAAATAATTGTATGTTTCTTTCATTAGGGGTGGGCAATAGTCAATTTCAAGCTAAAAGTTGTCCATCGAACAAGACCGACAAGCTTAATTTATCAATCTACTTTCATCCTTTTAGATTTTGGTTTGGAAGAGTAGTTAACAAGCATAAAAGAGTGAGGTGGTAGTTAAAAGAAAACATGAAGTTGAGTATTTGAAATGAACATAACTTTTCCCTTCGTGGTGATAGATAGGAAGATAAAATAAATGAGTGAGAATATAATAAAGTAAATAGAAGTAGATTGGAGAGAAAATTAAATTGGTAGTGTGTATGATGAGTTGTTGAGTGGAAATTATTCAAAAGAAAAAGAAGATTCCTCTTCCAGTCCCTCGCCGGAAGAAAAACCTTCAAAGAAAAATTCTAGGTCTTAAACGTTAACATACTATTACTAAGCCCAGTTTCCCTGAGCCTACCATCTAATCATACTACAAATTGTGACAAAGTAATTTAATTTTTAAACAAATTGAATAGATTTGATGTGGATTATGATGGATTCAATTCTTCCATCTAAATCCGCACATAAAAAACCTATTCAACTTGTTTTAAGAGTGGTGGTTTTTGAAATGAGGCAGTCTTATGGGGATGGTTTTTTATTAAGAGAAAGTGAAAGACTTATGTTATCTACTAGCTAAGAAGAGAATGAGGGAGAAAGTGAAAGGGAAGAGAATGAAGAAAAGAATTTCAAAAAGTTTAAGAAAATGTTCATGTAGTTAGAAGTAAGTATACCCTTAGAAGAGGATGTTCTCAGGAGATGATAACATAACTCTTTCTGAAGAGTGTGGTGCGATCATCCAAAAGAAACTTCCTCCATAGTTAGAACATCCAGGAGGCGCTATGTGACTTGGGGTCCAGAATTAAAGCAATGCCCCTGTCACTAGTAAGAAGGTTGAACATTGGAGAGTCAAAGCCAACAAAGATAATGACGCTCAAGCTAGTTGATCGCTTCGTTATTTATCCATATGGGATGATTGAAGACATACTAGTTAAAGTTGAAGATTTGGAATTCCCAGTAGACTTCGTCATCTTGGATATGGATGAGGACTCATAAATTTCATTGCTCTTTGAAAGACCTTTCTTAGCAACAAGCCATGCATTGATAAATGTCGAGCAAGGAGAACATATGTTGAGGATAGGTAAAGAACATGTTAGAAAGCTCAACAAAAGAAGTGTCGTCATCTTTGATTCTATAAAAGGAGGAATTACCACCGGAATTAAGGTATAAGATGGCGATGCTAACTATAAACCATGACTCTGAAGAAGTATTGTCCAAGGCACCACCAAAAGAGCCCAAAGGGAAGAAATTCTTGAAGGGACTACCACCCATTTATCTCGAATTCAAGAAAACTTCACAATGAGTGAAAAGGCGGGGATAGTATCACAAGGTCGCAACAAAGTCCAAGTTTGGGGTTGATATGTCACCACCAACCATTGATCAAGCACCACCTCCTAAAGATCAAAAGAGAAAGAAAAATCCGAAGAAAACGAAGGTTTCCGAAAAGGAATTGAATTGTCAGCCAGTTCGAACTAAATGGATCTGGGTTTCTTATGAGATTGACAAAGTTGGAGACGAGAATCAAAACAAGGAAACAACAAGTGCGAAGTATCCTCCGTAATTGGGTACATGTTTCACGTTAGGCTCATGACGTTAAACACGCGCTTAATGAGAAGCAACCCAAGGAGGTATGACTTTATTGCTTCAAATTTTAAACTTTTTTTTTTATTTTAAAAAAAAACGAAAATACCAAAAACATGTTTTTTTTATAGGGAAGGAATACAATTTTTCAAAAAGCAAAAAAAAATCAATTTTTTTGAACTACCTAGGGTGTGTCATCCTGTGCCATGATGATGAGTGAGCTTTATTTGAAAAATAACCGTTATAGTAAGTCATTGTTCCACGATGCGAGCCTTATGGCTATAAAATATATAGTCTATGGGTTACCACTTTCCACATTCAATTTTCATATCGTTACTGTGCCGAAATTTCCCCAGCTTCCATAAATTATTCCTTACTCACTTATACACTTCTAAACCTTCATTTTCTTCATTGCCATCACTTTTCTATTCATTACTCCATTGTCATAAACAAAAAAAACCGAACCTTTTTCCATAAAATTCAAACTTTTCATATTTTCCTACCCTTCCACACTCGTTAACTTCTACATAGCCAGCAGACCACACATTTATCATCATGACACCTGAGAAAACACTACAAGAATACTTGATTTTTGTGACGGATTTGTTTTACACTTACTGGAGGTTTTAGCCCTCAATAAGTTATTGGCGGCCAAAGCCATCAATAAATGATAAAAAATCCTAAAAATACTAAAAAATAATATTTTTAAACGGTCTTCTAACTTAGTGGAGACCAAAGCCACCATAAATTTAGTGGCGGCCTAAGCCGTCTATAACTTAATGGCAACATGTAACTTAGCGGCGGCCTAAGCCGCCAGTACCCTACAATACATAATTAAAAACTGACAACACACAAAAACCACAATGCAACACAAAGAGAGAAAAAAACCACAACACAAGACACACAAAAACATGCAAGTTTGTTCTTTTTCACTCTTCATAGTTTCTTCACTTCAAAAACCACAACACACATAAATAACACAACCAAAAACAAAAACAATTACAACACAAATTGTTCTTTTTCACTCTTCGTAGTCTTTTCTCTTCAAAAACAACAACAATTAGGGGGAAAAAAGAAGTTGAATTTGTTCGATGAAAAAATATTTGGGTTTAAGAAGAAATCTAGAGAAGAGGCAATGAAGAAGGAAGTAATCACGATGTGAAAGCTCTGTTTCTAGGAAGTAATCACGATTCAATTTCTAGGAAGTACATCGTTGATTTGGATGATGTGAACAAATCTGTGTAAACACAAAGCTAGATATATATGTTAAATTCTATTCAAAAACTACAACTTATTGATTTTGTTGATGATGAAAGAAAAAGAAGCATGAAAAGTTAGATCTGTCATATGAACGATGTACTGTTTTCCAATTTTTTTTAAATTACTATATTAGTTAGTCGCAGCTTGGGTTGCCTATATGTGTTAAAATCCTACTTTTACGTATTGGAGATTTAGGCCATCAATAAATGGTCTGGTTTTTGTTTCTGGCGGTTTAAGTCGCCACTAAATTGATCGACGAGCGATTTTTTGGCGGTTGTTAGCCGTCAGTAAATAATAACTTTGTGACGGTTTTTAGGAGTTTTTGAGGGTTTTTGGCCCTCATAAAATCCTATTTTTCTTGTATTGAAATATCAAAATCTACCACCAGTTAATCCTCTAGTGAGTATGTTCGTTTGAAGGATCAAAAAAAGGAAGAACATTTGTTTGAGACCTGAGAGAAGAATTTTGTCACCAAGAGGAAGATCAACGTCGCCAATGTTCAAGACTACCCATAGATTGAGGCGAGAGCGAATGAGTACGGGTGTTTGCAATTTAATGATATGAATGGAGGAAGCAACACTACCTTGGTGTACAAGTTCTTTGCCAATGCTAATGGCTATGGGAGTGAGGAGTACTCCTCTTATATGTGCTGGAAGAGGATTAGGTACGCACCAGAGGTGATTAGGTATTGCAAGAAGGAATCGATCACACATTGATGAGGAGTACAATGACATGCTCCGCACCCTTGCGCTGCTTGGTAGGGATTAGCAATACAACATGGATGGATTGAGGCTTCGACTGAAGTCTAAGGAGATGGAGCCTGTGGCAAGGTGTGGCCATGTGTTTTGTGTCTTATTTTGGTTGCTGCTCAGACACCACCAAAATCATCATGAGTCAATGGCATTCAATCTTTGCTATCATGAGAGGGGAACATATCCGAGTTGGACGCTTGATTGCTAGGAGAACCAGGCGATTGGTTGAGACATCCGATAAGTGGTTTGGCCACTCCTACATTATCATCGACCGCTGTGTAAGAGAGCTCAAGTACTGGAGGAGGACACATATAAAATTATTGGTCCTCGAGCGCTTACCAATCTTGCTTTCTCAACCGAGCTCAGCAAATAGCTGATAAGTCCGTAAGTGCACGAAAAAATCAGTTATGATATAAAAAGTTATCAATGCCACAAGGACCAATGTCAAGTACCATTATTTGTTCTCGTGTTGTTTACCTAAGGTGGTGTGAATTAATTTGAGTGCAGAATTAGAAAATAAATTGTTTTTAATTTATTTTTAATGATAAGAGACCGGAATATATATAATTCACGTCAACCATTGGTACCCGATACATTTTATTTTATAATTATCACATGACAATATTTTCTAGCTCAAAATTAAAATTAAAGAAGCTGTCCAACAACAAATTTTGACTTTCATGTGTACGCCTTACAACTTCAAAATTCCGTTTGAAAAATAATTAATTTTTTACTTAAAATGTTATTTTTAATAGAAATTTAATTTAAAGGTTCCATTTGCTTTCACAAAAACGGTGCTGTATTTTAAAATCATAGATACGTGATGTCACTAGTCCTGCATCCGTATGTGAATTTAAAATAGCAGTTTTGAAAATTAGTAATTTCTAAATTAATTCTAAAAGCATTGTTGCTGTATTTTAAATTAAATTCTGATTTTTCTACAGTTAGATACAAATTTCATTCTTTTGAATTGAAACAGGTATCGCGTGAATTCAATTTTCACTATAAAAATTCATCATTGCAAAATTAGAAAATTAAGACTTAAAACTAATTCTTGTTACAATAATCATACTACATATCAAAATATCATCGGTATGGCGGTAATTACATTCAGGACTCTAGAAATCTACTCAAACATACTAATAACAATAAAAAAATAGTTTTAATATAAAAGTTCATATTCTTCCTAGAACCAGCAAAGTAAACATGGAAATATTTGAAGAACATGAAACTAAAGAGCGATAAAATAAAAGCAAGGAAAATAAAACAAGAAATAGAAACTCACAAGTAATAATCTGAATAGTGGATATTAAATAACCATGAATTGCAATCAACAGTGGTGGATATTGAGTTGAAAATATGCTCCAAGACTTAGAAACTAAAAAGTTGCAATTATCACTCAAGGTGAGCAATAATCACTTTTACAAAGAGTAAATTTTTTTGGCTCTCATAAGCTTGGATCCGGAAAATCAATTACAAATTGGTATTATATTTTGAAAGCTCTTCAAATCGTGGCTGAAGTAGTGGAGGAAAAATTGGAACTGCGTATGAACGTGGGAGGTGTTTCTGAGTTCCGACATGGTAACAGTCATCAGGTGGCGTGACAGTCCTCCCGTCATGGCAATCTCATTCGTTTTGCTTCTTTTCTTCGCGCTACTGACTTTTTGGGCTGTTGAATCTGTGATGATCATCATGCCTTGGAAGGTGTGCCCGTCATGGAGGGTTGTGACTTGTATTTTTATCCTTCATTTTACCATTTTTCATCGTTTTAACGCGCAGAGACCTCTTCAACATCATCATTAGCGGCCACCACATATCCCTTATCATTACCGTAAATGTTCAAGAAACACAAGAAAGTGGGTTTGAAACTTTTTCGACCAACTGATAACTCACTTTATGCAATGATAATTAGGCCCTTGACACTTGCTTTGTTATCAGTTTTTTTTTTTTTTTTTTTTTTTTAATAAGCAAAAATTTGAATTATAAGGAGTACAATGAGTACTCAATCCTTACAATTCAAAAGGAATCACTTTAGGTGCGATGAAAGCAACCCAAATGATTATTACACCAATCACGGAAGGATAAATCAACACTACACCTTAATCTACCTATAAACCACAACCAAACAATATACAATATTTGGTTCACCAAGGTAGAAATATTAATGAAAACTCCTCTAAATATGATGTTATTTCGAGCACGCCAAATACACCAAGTAGTTGCCAACCAAATTAGATATCGCAACCTCTTATTCTTTGACCCTGTAAATAAAGCACCAAAAGAAAGAAAATGATTGGGAATAGAAATGAAGCCAATAGATTTTACCCCCATCCATTTGTATATATGATCCCAAAAACTAGCTATCGCCTTACACGTGAAGAACACATGATGTGAATCCTCCACCTCTTGAAAACAAAACACACAACATCGTTCCAAGTTATTAGTTATGATTCCTTTACCGAATAAGGCCTCTCTAGTTGGAAGCTTATCGAGCAATAACCTCCAACCAAAAACACTAGTTTTCAACGGAACATTGGACTTCCAAAGATGGTTCATGGCTGCTACTGTTATGGGCTCAATGGCGTCTGTAACATGAAAATTCTGCAGCATTTGATATGCACTTTTGACCGAAAAAAAACCAGCTCCATGTGGGATCCATCGTCGAGCATCACTACAATCTTTCCTCGGTCTAACATCTTCCAATAGCAACAACAATTCACACTCATCAACAGTCTCGGTAGTGCTCAAATTACAAGATCATTCAAGACTCCATCGCCACCTATTATTCACCCAACTTCCCATTTCCGAAATCCGGTAATTTTGTTGAGTTGATTTAATGAATAAATCAGCAAATAATTCACAAAATGGAGTTGTTCCTATCCATTTTTCCTTCCAAAAATTTATATCATTACCGTCACCAAGCACGCAACTAGTATTACCAACAAACCAACCTCCCTCCTCCACACTACCGAGTTTCCAAATATCTCTCCACCAAATAGAAGCTTTAGTGAGATTACCGCTACCTTCGCTAAGCAAAAAATTGTCAACAAAAGACCCATACCGAAACTTCAAAAGATCGTACCAAGGAGCCTCACGCTCACACAAACTTCTCCATTTCCATTTACATAAAAGTGACGCGTTAAAGGTTTCTAGATTTTTTATTCCCAATCCACCTTTCTCTTTCGGTTGGCAAATTTGATCCCAACTAACCCAACATATTTTTTATTCTCCAATCCCCCTCCCCACAAGAAACTTCTTTGAATGCTCACCAATTCCTTTAATACACAATTAGGCGCCTTGAAGAAGGAGAAAAAATAAAGTGGAAGACTAGATAAAACTGATTTGATAAGAGTGACTCTACCTCCAATTGATAAATTTCTACCATTCCAAGCATTAAGTTTCTTCTTCATTGAATCGATAATAGGATTCCAAGAAAGCGGAATGGTGTAGTATCAATGCCACAATGTAAAAAAGCCGACGCCGCTCGCAAGAAACTATCCTCTAGATTTACACCATAAATTTTGCTCTTATAGTAATTCACCTTCAACCCCGACACAATCTCAAAGCTTCGAAGAACCGTTTTTATACTCCATAAATTATCCCAATTACCCTCCCCCATAATGATTGTATCATCCGCAAATTGGAGAGTGCGGAACAAAATATGATTGCTAACTTTGTAACCATGGAAGACATTATTATCAATGGCCTTTTTCATTAAACCCGTAAGGCCTTCAGCAACAATCAAGAAGAGAAAGGGTGATAGAGGGTCACCTTGCCGTAGCCCTTTACCAACAATGAAATCTTCCGTGGGGCTCCCATTCACCAAAACAAACATAGAACTTTGACAAATAAGGGCTCTAATCCATCGACGCCACTCATCCGCAAAACCCATCCGCTTCATCATATAATCCAAAAAATTCCAATTAACTGTATCATAAGCTCTTTCAAAGTCGACTTTAGAAAAGAGGCACTTATCCTTGCGTCTTTTAGCTAAATCGAGCAACTCATTGACCACTAAAACCCCGTCCAAAATTTGTCAGTTGGGTAGAAATGCCGATTGTAATTTCGAAATTACTTTGCCTAGAACTTTCTTCAGCCTACCTGCTAGAACTTTCGACAAGAGTTTATACAAACTAGAAACCAAACAAATAGGTCGATAATCGGAAAGAGCTTGAGGATGATCTCTCTTAGGAATTAAAGTTAAAAAGGAAGCTGTTATGGCCTTCGGAAGAACAGCATTATTGTAGAACTCATGAAAAAATTCCATGATATCTATCTTAATAATTTCCCAACAAGTCTTCAGAAAGTTGAAGTTAAAACCGTCAGGACCGGGGCATCGATTACCGTCACTACTCCATATCACCTCTTTCACTTCTTCACAAGAAAATGGTGCCAACAACTCCAAATTGTCGTCTGAAGACAAGGTTTGAAATTGTATACCATTAAGGTTTGGCCTCTCATCCCACCTTTCCATGAAATTATTCTCAAAAAAATTCTTCACAAAATCCTTAACTTCCCCAACGCCTTGCACCCAATGATCACCATCTTGTAATGCCACTAACTGATTCCGCCTTCTTCTACTTTTGATAGATTCATGAAAAAATCTTGAATTTGAATCACCTTCCTTCACCCATCTCAATCTCGATTTATGTTTCAACAAACTCTCTTTATAATGGAGCTATCTCCAAAACTCTTTATTTAAACCTTCTCTTCTTATCAAATTCTCATCATCTTCATCATCCCCCAACAAGCCTTCAATGTCATTTAGATCCCTCACCGTCTTCTCAATATCAAGATCAAGGATCCCAAAAACTTCTCTATTCCACTTTCTCAAACTTTCTCTAAGGTGCTTGAATTTTTCCTTCACAACATAAGCCTTTCTCCCCTGTACCACACAACCCTTCCAAGTCTTTTCTACAAACGAATAAAATTCAGGATGTTCCAACCAACCATTGATGACCCTAAAAGGTTTAGGTCCCCAATTGTTAGAAGACATATCAAGCCAAATGGGACAATGATCAGATATATCTCGGTCTCTAATCCATTGCCCTGAAATTCTAAAAGAGGATATAAAGCCATCAGATAGTAGAAATCTATCAATGCGACTCATAGATTTCCCATCCGCACTAAACCAAGAAAACTTCTTGCCCAACACCGGTACATCAACGACCCCCATATCTTCGACGAAACGATTAAACAAAGTTCTTTCACCTTGCCTACCTATTACGCTACTACCTTGTCTCTCGGAGGCCAAAAGAACGACATTGAAATCGCCTCCCTCACACCAATCACCTTCCCCACTTTGTTGTTTTAAAGACAACAAATCCTCCCATAATTGTTTCTTGCCTTGTAGATTGCACGGAGAATAGACATTAACTATTTAATATAATACTTCCATCCCTCTCAACCTTAATTCCCAAAAAGCCTTGCCCTGAGAAACTGTTCAGTAATTTGAAAGTAGCTGAATTCCAAATAATAAGCATGCCTCCGGCTGAATCTGTTGCTTCTTGAACTACCCAATCAACATTCGTATGCCCCCATAAATTATGAATTAGGTGTACTTCAAAATATGATTTTTTTTGTTTCTTGGAGTAAACAAACGTCAAAAGCCTGCTTCTGAATAAAAAAACTCAATCTCCTCCTTTTGGCACTATCTCCCCACCCCCTTAAATTAAGAGAAACAATCTTCATAAATGATTAATTTTTTGTTGCTCCCTTCTAACACTTTCAATCTCATCTCTTTTTTCACTATCCTGTATTTCTTTTAAGCACACCTCCTTGAGAACACCATTACCTTTGTCAACCAATCTACCTTGATCGTCTAGACCAGAGGTTTCAACCCCCAATCCCAAAGCACAGCTTGCAGAACTTTGGATGCTACTTCTTGTTCAAACTTCTTGAGAAATTTTTTGTTGCAATTTCTAATATCAGAAGAATTTATAGAACTACAACAAAGCTCTTCCTCAACCAAAGGCAAAGAACTGACATGGTTTATTTCAATATTTTTCTTTGATCGAATTTTTCCCCTTGAACCAACGACCTCAACACTAGAATTACGCACGTGTCGGTCAACCATGGAAACAAATGTTGATGATTGAATAGAGCTTGAATGAGAATTACGATTCGACAAGCTTTTTGCCATAATTTGTTTACGCTTAATCGATGCAGATGGGGGAAAAGATTGACACCCCTTTCCTACTTTAGATACCTCGTTCTGTTTCTTATTTGATGTGGAAAAAATACGACCATTATTATTTAGGAAATTGTACACTCCTCTTGGACCATCACTATACACCCCCCCTTTAATCACTCCCTTGCCACCATCAGCTCCAGTAGTATCCAGATTGGGCCTGGGAAAACAGCCCGTAATTGCTTATTTGGTAGCTTTTCTACATACACCCCATTTGACAGGTTGATTAGAGTTAATGGCAAGAGCAGGCCCAACACCTCCTACCCCCTGGCCCACTTCTTGACACATTATCTCCACCAAGCTGTCCTTCAAACCAACACCCCCTTCCCTCCACGCCACACCCCCTCCATCATTCAAATTCTCTTCATAACAAGCATTAATTCTGACATTTGAATTTTCCATAACTTGCTCCTCAATAACTTCATTTTCCTTTCCTCCCTCCATATCAAAATTCATAACTTCCTCAAAATTATTTATTAAAGGGACATTATTATCATTAACAACAACATTTAATGCCATTGAATTCTCACCTTCCCCCTCCGATTCTCTCTCCACCACCTGCTCCTCCACCTCTTCCTCCCACAACTGCTTGTCCTCCTCCTCCATCTCTTCCTCATCCGAGCTCTCACGACCTTTGTCTCGTCCGTCAACAATTTTAGGTTGGGAGAGCATGATTCTCATAGGCCCGTAAGAATCTTGCATCACACGCAAATGGAACAATTCGCCGTTGACTTTGATGTCAATAAACTCGTCAACATGTTTTTGACATGAGGTGCGAATCAACAATCTAGCCACATCCATAGATAGCTTCTTATTCGTCACATCATCAACATTCAAGAAGCAACCCCAAGGTTTCGTAAGCTTCGCAAAGAAATCATCATTCCACGCATGGATTGGGATACCAAAGATACGAAGCCAAATAATTCTCTTCGTGTCAATATCATTGAACTTCCACGGACGAACCTCTTTGAACCTTTGATTCAACCATTCCTTCGCATCTACCAACAGAGCCTCCACTTCACCTTCCTCTTGACCTTCCAACAACACTAGATTGGATCCTAGTGGTGTTACCTTCACCCCGAAATAGCCTTGTAGGTGGAAAATATTTTGAATGTTATACGCCATACCTGGGTTTAAGACCACCCCTATGAATGCTTTAGAAAATCTCTCCATGTCCTTCTTCTCCACCTCGTATGACAGAGCTACTTTCTGCAAAGCTTGGCCCTTGATAGCTCCTTCTCCTGAGCGGACAGCATGAGCGTACGAGTTCGGTGC
The DNA here is from genome assembly GCA_954870985.1 of Trifolium fragiferum. Taxonomy (NCBI): domain Eukaryota; kingdom Viridiplantae; phylum Streptophyta; class Magnoliopsida; order Fabales; family Fabaceae; genus Trifolium; species Trifolium fragiferum. The sequence goes on along the minus strand of OX940793.1, from coordinate 16,429,354 downwards.
ACTCAATATATGATTAGAAGGGCGCTGGTTCCTGACAAAAGATTTGGAACGGGGCCGTCTGGTATGAGATGATTGTTGTCTGCTTCGTCCCCTCCTAACACCTCCACCATAATTCTCTTCTGATCGTTGGAACCGTGATACATTAACAGTAATTTTGTTACCCCCTAAAACTACTGAATCCAAGTCTGTCTCTAGCTTTCTAATGTCTGGCACCTGATCGAATCTTGCAAAACCGAATCGCCTACCACCCTTGTCCCTCTTCGCTGGAATAACCACTTCCACAACCTCCCCATAATTGTGGAATAAATTGAAGATTGCCTCTGCCCCATACCTTTCTGGAAAATTCGTGAAAAATAAGGTCGTAGTAGATACGATGTTTTCCTTATTAAAATTGTGTGTCGTTGCTATGTCGATTTTGTGTTGTTTGTCGTGATTGTTGAAACAATTCCTGTGATTGACTACTTGCCAACCATTGTCCTCTTCCTCCCCCATGGTACTTATGATCACACCCTTCTCTTTGTTGGGTGACCAACGGTTATGTTCGAACGCGCAAAGGGAATCTATCAATCTTTGTGACGATCGAAATCGATAGGAATCGATTAATCATCAATGCGATTGAATCCTCTACACTTTTTCAAACAAATCTGTCGTGATCAATGGACCTTAGGAAACCCTAGCAGAGAACATTTGAGATAGTTGCAGCTTTTTTATTCCATCATATATATATATATATATATATATATATATATATATATATATATATATATATATATATATATATATATATATATATATATATATAAGCTTGAAGTTGAAACCCTTAAAATAATCGCTAAAATATGAAGAATATGATGGACTCCTTTGTTATCTGTTAATACGGTGTGCATTCAATGTTTAGGTTTATTTTGATGTCATTTGATGTCTAGTATGTATTTAGTGACTTAATGTAATTTCAAGATGAAAAAAGAGTTATGGTGCTAACTAGAGTCAAGACAAACCACTGAATCACTCATCAAACGGTTCAGAGCATATTCAAATGATAATCAGAGTTAAGACTACTACTTTTCGTACAACGATGAATTGCGGTAAGTCAAATGCACAGTCAAAGTCGCCACGTATGCAGAAGTATTAAGTGAGAAATGCTATCCGGAGGAAAGACAGCTGGTTATTCCCATGTGCAAGATTGTACTATCTAATTTAAGGAATATGTCTTATTCCTTTAGGTTGTCTTATCCATAGTAGGGTTTCGCCCATGATCAAAGGCTAGTACTATTAAAGGAACACATTAACCCTAAACTGAGTGTGCTAAGCCTGTGTGAAGAGATAATTGAAGAAATAAAAGTAAGCTTCTTGGTGCGCCATCACTTAACATTGTCTGCAATTCTGATAACCGTGTCATACCCCAATTTTGCCCCATACATTTTTTTATTTCCCATTTTATCCTTTTAACTAGTAATTTAGGTTCATATTATATTTTTGCATAAAAATGCATAATTACTTTACAAAAATTTCTAAAAAAATATTTTCTTTAATTATTTAACCTTTTTTTTCATAAATTATTTAATTATTCATGAAATTCCTTTTATTTGCATTTTCTTATTTGCATTTCTTTTTAGATTACTTCATGAACAAGTAACCTTCTCCTTCATAATTTTTCATTCAAATTAACATCATTCTCATATTAGATTAAAAAATCAAAATCATCAATCATCATCATGCATATTTATTTTATGTATTTAATATTTATTTTTTATTATTTTATGTATTATTTAACCATTTCTTTTTATCTTGAAAAATCAAAGAAAATTCAAAAATTCTCAATCATTAGACACATCATCATTCCTATCATTAAACAATCTAGAATATTCCTAGAATAACACCTCATCATAGTACAATCAAAAATTACACATTATCCTTAATCAAAAAATCACAAAAATGAATTCATTTACACTATGTCTCTTATACCCTCCTCTCATTGGATTCTAACCTAAAATAAACCGTATATAAACCTTAATTTCATCCCAGCTGCGCAGCTTGGAGGATCAGATCAGAATTCATCAAAAAAAACTTCAACTTTTTTCTCTCATTTTCATTTCTTCGAAAATACCAAACAACACCTCAAGTTCTCATTTTTCTTTCACTAATCATTTCATAAACATCCTCTGAAGCTATTCTAACCCTCAGTTTGATTCAATTTGAACAAAATCTCACGTTGCCATTTTTGAATGTTCTTCACTTTTCTTCTTCGTGATTCACGTTTCAGGCTTCAAAAACAATATCTAACCATTGATTCATGACTAGGACCAAACAACAAGTAGGATAGGACCTTGTTTCGAAAGATTTGAGCAAGTTTTGATGATTCTGGGTTTTTACGAATTGGAGAAGATGAAGATCGTAGCTACGAATACATTTTCGTAGCAAATATCGTAGCCGATTCGTAGCTTAATGCGTGTGGATCATCCAGTAACTAACTCGTTCCCAGATTTGTTCTCCGCCTTTGGATCTGACGCGCGCGCAAGTCAAATCTGGAACGTCCGTTGATTTTAAATGACGACCGTTTGATCGTATCATAATCTGATCTGACGACGAGCTCCTCGTGGCACCCCGTTGCTTTTTTCCCCGCGAAGCACCGGATCTCTTGGACCGTCAGCTGGACCACACGTTGGGCTTGGGCCTGACTGGTGAGTTTCTCTTACTTCCTGCACCCCCACTGTTTTTGCTACGCATAAATAAACTGCACCCCCCTGATTATGATTTTAAGTGATTTTTAGCTTATTTGCAAAAGCACTTATGTGACTTATTAGCTTATTTAAGCTTATTAGGTCACTGTTTATGCTTATATTATATTAATTTCATTTGTGAATTTTTCTAACTTATTTAAGTGATTATTCTTAATTAATTTGTCTTAAACCTAAAAGTGATTAAGTGCTTATTGATGATTCCAAAGAGCTTTTTAGCTTATTTGATCTCAACACTTGCACAACATGAATTGATATTACAGTGGTTACTGTAGTAAAGGATTTTCAATTTTTAAAAGCTTATTTTAATAAGTGATTATTAACTTAATTGATTTTTATCATAAGTGCTTATTTAGGGTTTCAAAAAGCTCTTTAGCTTATTTGACCCTAATTTTTGCACAACATTGATTTATATACAGTGTTTACTGTATACAACTCATTTTCAAATTTTTAAAGCTTATTTTAATAAGTGATTATTAACTTAATTGATTTTTATCATAAGTGATTATTTAGGGTTCCAAAAAGCTCTTTAGCTTATTTGACCCTAATTTTTACACAACATTGATTTATATACAGTGTTTACTGTATACAAGTGATTTTCAAATTTTAAAAACTTATTTTAATAAGTGATTTTGCCTTTAAGTTGTTTTAACCAAAAGTGCTTATTTGTGATTTGAAAAAGCTCTTTAGCTTATTTGATCCAAATTTTTGCACAAAATTAATGCATATACAGTGGTTACTGTATACAAATTTTTTCCAAAATTTAAAACTTATTTTAATAAGTGATTTTGCCTTTAAGTTGTTTTAACCAAAAGTGCTTATTTGTGATTTCAAAAAGCCCTTTAGCTTATTTGATCCAAATTTTTGCACAAAATTAATTCATATACAGTGGTCACTGTATACAAATTTTTCCAAAATTTAAAACTTATTTTCATAAGTGATTTCTTATTTAAGTTGTTTTGCGAATAAGTGCTTATTTGTGTTTTCAAAAGGCTCTTTAGCTTATTTGAACCAATTTTTTGCACAACATTGATTCATATACAGTGGCTACTGTATACAATTCATTTTCAAAATTTTAAAACTTATTTTCATAAGTGATTATTAATTAAGTTGTTTAACTTATAAGTGATTATTTGTACTTAGGGCTTTTTAGCTTAATTATAAATGTTCCTTTGCTTTAATAATTGTGTCTTAACACTAATTCCTCATTTTAATTCATGTCTCATATTATAAATTATCTTGATTAGCTCTCTTTAGGGTTTAATTAATTTAATCACGTATTTTGTACATTGTTCGCAATTAACTTGTTTATTTAAATCTCATAACTATTGCATGCATTATTATCATCTCTTGTTAATTTATATTACCTTGTTCTCTTATCTTATATATATGCTTGCTTGGTCTGTTTGACTTCGAGTTTTCGCAATAAAAAACTAAAATAATATTTTCATAAAAAACAAGTGAAAAAGGGCGAATGTGACGTCTGTCCATTCTAACCCCGAGTAATTCATGACACGTGACGTTTGTCCGTGGATTGAGTTATTCTCACTTTAAAACGCTAAAAATAACCCAACTCACCTAAACTCTATTTTTCTTAATATAACCCGATAATGTTTTATCCATTCCTCGGGACACATACTTACGCTTAAGTCTCCCTTGCGAGCATACAAGCACAGTTTTGTCGGCGGAATGCGACTTAGACGCTATTGGTTGATTAACCATTTTCTTAATACGAATGATGTTTTATCCATTCCTCCGACACGTACTTACACTTAAGTCTCCTATTGCGAGCATACAAGCACAGTTATGTCGGCGGAATGCGACTTAAACGTTATCCGCTAAAAACAACAAACACACAAGTCTTTTTTACCAGAACTACGAGAGTTTTGAGTTTCCCATTGCAGCCGGGAATACGTAGGAGCGGGCTTCTACAACCGTCAAACTCAATAAATAAAAACTTTTCTTTTTTTAATTAATAATGGAGTAGAATTTAATAGGCAGTTAATCAACAATTAGGGCAGTTTAGTAAACCTAAAAGCAATCAATCTTAAACCACTAAATGGTTCCCGTTGAGTACAACGGATGCGAGAGGGTGTTGAGATCTTCCCCTCGCATAACCAACTCCCGAACCCGTCATGGTTCTTTAACCATGCTAATAGAAGGTTTTTTACGATATTTTTCCTTTCCCCCTTTGGGATAAATAAAAAGTCGATGGCGACTTCATTGTTAAAAAATGAGAATTTCTCCGGCCGCTACAAACCGGAGTCGTGATGATTGTTGATCTTGGAGCTTGAGTCATCTTCTCTAAGGCGTCACGTCTATAGGTTTACATCTCTTAATATATTTTCGATGTGTAAGCTTATTATTTTGATTGTTAAGCTCACCATGAGCTAAAACTCTCGATGTTGGAATTATGTGAAGTTTAATGAAAGTTTAATGCTATTCACGTGATATGTGTTTGTATGTTTCTTTAGTTCATTCGTTATTTTGCTATATGTTTATCTCTAGGACTGTTCAACTTAGATTTGAACACAAGTTTATTAATATGAGACATCTAATGATAAATAGACTTAAGGAACTAATATGGTTAAGTAGAGGATGGACACATACTTCTTACTTAAGAACTTAGACATAAGCCTTAAGGTGATAGTAAGAATACAAGCATGATAATTTAAACTGGAATGAATTAAGTGTGACCTAGACATAGGAACCACCTTCTCCCCCATTCCATAATCTAGCTTTGTAGAAATACACCACAAGGCAAGCATTTCTTACAGGAGTCTTGTCTATACTTATCACTCACATACATTAATCCAGATCTAAATGAATCATATTTCCAACATTATTCTCACACTTGTTAATCAACCTTGAATCTAGTTATTTTATTTACTTTAATTGTTTGCTCTAAAAATGACGTTTTGTTACCTCATCACTCATAAATTTAAGACTAATTGAAATACATTTGGAATGAAGTTCCCCATCACAACCCCTGTGGGTGCAATACTCTTTCTTATTACTTAACTGTGTATACTTGCACATGCTATTCACAATTTATCGCAACACCAACACAGCCGCAATAAACGATGACTAAGATCAACAAGGTGTTTTTATATTGGATCACTGATAACTAGGCTACTTTAGTCTGTAACAGCCTGGGCTCTTTTCTACGTATTTAATAGGCAACCCCGGCATTGTACCTCATGATTTTCTCCACCCCCTTCTCTCATAGAGTTTTTGCCTTTGTTGGGAATCGAACCATGTACCATGTGGTTCAAGTACATGTTCAATCCATTCTCACTACCATTTAGGCTACTATCTCAATTGGTAGTGGGAATAGAAAATATATTTGAACTCCAGTGTACATGGTTCGGTTCCCAAGGAAGACAAAAACTCTACTAGAGATGGGAGCAGAGAAGATTGTGAGGTTCGGTGTCGGAAGGATGGGCTCGGGTTGTTACACAGTCCACTCACCTGAGTGAGTTTGCCTCGACCTCAACGACATAATCCATTAGTCAACCTGATTACAACCTCAATGACCTATTGTCAACGATTTCTTGAGGCAACTGACTAAACATAGTCCCTCAAGGATATCAATAATTGTTGATTTACATGATAATATTTCATGTAACACATTGAAGATATATTTGTAGGTTATGGGTTATTGGTGATTTTTTCGTCTTCTTCACTATCGTCTTTTTCTTCTTCCATCTTCACAAGTCCCTATGAACCAGGCTCTGATAACACCGATATGGTTTTTTGTATTTTTGTATTGCGAAATTTGGCTCCAATTTTTGTTCTTATTGTAAATCATAGCAATATGGCTCTTTGTATAGAGCTACAAAAGTAAAAAACTTCTAAATCATATCTTTCAAAAATATAAATTAATCTTGAAAATTCTAAGCATATCCTGAAAATTCTAAGCATATCCTAAGATGCGAACCTTATAAAAGTCAAATTTTTTTATCCTCATCACTGTTTTTCAAAGTGTAAACTGAGTTCACTTTCTAAGTAGCAAACTATGTTTAGTTCGCACTTCAAGTAGTGAGTGTCAATATTTTATACTCAAACTGAACGCCGGAACTCCTCATGGATGAAAAAATCATGAAAAAAAAATTCGCTCCCTGGGATGCAAACAGTGCTTGCTCCTTAGGATACAAACTCTTTTTTTTTTTTTTTTTCTGGATCTTTTCATCCATGGGGGTGTTGGCGTTCAATTTGAGTATAGAATATTGACACTCACTATTAAAGTGCGAAAAGTGATCACTTAATAAATAGTGATTTTGGTAATTTCATCGGGTAAAAAAAACAAACTCAGAGGGTGCGAAAAGCAAATCCCTTTGTCATTTGGCCTTGTTTTGCATTGGGCTTACTTAGGTCCAATAGTTTCAATCTAAAACTACTTTTGTGGGTGTGGTGTACCCTAACTCATATCTTCTTTGTTGAAAGGAGCCATTGTTGCACCCACCTTCATTTTTCCCTTTTCATCTGTCATGCGTTCTTCTTCTTGATTTCGTGTGAGTCATTTTTTCCTTCTATTTGTTTGGCTTGTATCTCCTTCTTTCTTTATGGCAAGACTTTTATGTTGAATTTTCAATTCCTTTCAATTTCTTGTGTTTTCTACTTTGTGGGTTTTCTTTGTCTTTAGTAGATCTGATTTTCATCTTGATTAATATTTTGTTAAGATCTAGTTTTTAACTTTTCAATTATTATGAATAAGCCTTAAAACTCTCATTTTTAATTGCACTCTCACCATAAAGTTAATGTTTGATTTCAATTTTAGAGGATGTAGAATTATTTCTAGCTATGTTACATATTTGATTTCTCCGGAGTATAATTGATTTTGTCTATAGAATTGATTCTACTTGAAATTAAAAATTGCAACTTTTAATTTTAAATTTGAATTTTACACTAAAATTTATTCTTTAATTCACGTTTAAATAAATTTATTCAAACATAAATCACTTTATTTTTATTTTAATTTTAGTAAAAATTTATTTTACAGAATCAATTTATTCTAAATCAATTTTTTCTAATTGAAGAACCAAACAAATAAATGTTTAGTTTGACAAAAAAAATTGTTTATGAATGATATATTATTTACTTAATTGCACTTTTGGTCCCTCTATTTTACAAAATCTGCAATTTTCCTAAAAATAAGAGTATATATTTGATAAAAATAACATTATGCATGATGAAATATTTGTTTTACTTGGGTACATTAGACAAAGTTGACATTTAAAACATAGACATCAATTGTGTTTTTGTAGAGAATAAGAAATCTTTTATTAAGGATCACTTTTCAATAGTATCATAAAACATATAGCCATCATAATTGAATTTTAATTAAAGGTATTTGAGTTTCATCCCTTAAGGTTACAAGATTAAGTATATATTTGATTTGACATTGCGTTTAGTCAAATCAGGGTGACAACGTGATTTTGTTGAAGCTTTAAATTACCGTTTTTGTCAAAATTAAGGTGTCTAACCATGGGGTTGACCTAGTGGTGTTCGTGCACTTGGATTTGTCTAGTGGTGTTGATTTGGGACTTTAGAATGAGTTCTTCACTATAAGAAATATGATTTTTGATAACAACTTTGTTCGTTAAAAGTTGTTACAAGTCGCTGGCAAAAAAAAATGGTTGCAAAAAATTATATTTTTTGTAGTGCTTCTTAAGATCGTATTTCGGTGGTTTAGTCCATACAAAATTTTGCTTTGACTTTAAATGGGATTCTCGTAATTGGACCATGATATTAGACCTCTTCATATTGTAGTTTTTGCCAAACTTAAGGTGTCTCACCATGGGGTTGGCTTAGTGCTGGTAGCCCACATGGGTTTGCGAAGCGGTATTAACTTGGAACCTTGAAGTGTCTTTTTCTTAAGATCTCAAGTTTAATTTTCCTTGATGTTAATTATGGCGGTTTTGTTCATACAAAGTGTATTTAATAAACATATTACATTACATCTAGCATTATTTGGAGGTGTCTCTCATTTTCCTTTTGTAAATGTGAATTTCTTGTAGTTGTGATGCTTGTGAATACTTTGCTGGAAAAAGACATAAAAAATATTCTTTAGGGTTGTTTCATGGTGGAGATGCGATGATATGGCAAAAGATGTAGCTTTCAAACCTTGTGATAACAAGTCCACACATCATAGCCTTCAAAATCGAAATCACAAAGTTCCCATGCTTTTGAATTCTTGTTCCAAAAATTCACAGGTATGTATACATATTTACTCTTGCTCATATTTACTTTTCAATGAAGTAGTTTTAATAGGGTTAAAGGGGCTTTTGTTCCGGTCAAATGACCAGATTCAAGTGGTTAATATGCTCCCTTTAAGAAGAATTGTTTTAGATAACTTGAGTTTGATTTTTGTTTAGAATAATTTTTTATCAGATTTTACTTGCCATGTAGTTGAATATTAGATTACCAAAGACCCCTTTCCTTTAGAACTCGATTATTAACACAAAATATAGGGGGATTCTCTTTTAAGTATTACTTTTCACGCCCCTTTAGCTTCTCAAGTGCCCCCCGAGCTTCCAGTTTTACCTTCTTGCAGGTTTAGCGACTATGCACTACAAGAAATATGATTTTTGGCAGCAACTTTTTTTGTTATAAGTTGTTACAAGTTTTGCTAACGACTTGTAACAACTTATAACAAAAAAAATCACTGTCGAAAATCATATTTCTTATAGTGATGTATATAGAAAAAATTGGGAAAAAAACAGTTTCCATCCTAGGATGTGAGCTACCTAGGATGCGAACCTTATAAAAATCATTTTTCCCCCTTAATTCTTCTCTCATCATCCATCAAATAATTTTGAAATGAAACACAGTTCGCAAGTTAATATGCGAACTCATCCTTTCAATAGACACGTAAGAAACAGTAAAGGGTGCAAAAAGAAGAACTCCTCTCTTTTTGGAATAAAACAGGGGATTATGGTGTTGTGATACGGGAAAACAAATTTTAGATTATACTTTTCATTTCTCCTATTGTTAGTCTCTTGTGACATTTAAGGCTCTGTTTGAAATGATGGATTATATATAATATAAGGAAATTAAATAAATATATTATTCGATTTTTTGGAAAATTTATGATAGAGCGGTAAAAAATTTACATTTCATCATTTATCTTCTAAATCGGATGAAACAAAATTTAGCGTAAAGTGGTGGTAGAGTTTGTAATAGGCTAGGCCGAGTTAGGCTTTGCTAAGCCTAAGCCTAGCCTATCAAAAAATTGAAGGCTTGAGCCTGACCTGTGGCCTAGCATAAACTTATTTTTTAAATCTGAGTCTGTTCTTCTGAAAGTCTAACATGACCTATTAGTCTGGTTAAAAACTTATTTCAAATGAACATATTTAAATAAATAATTAGATTTGTTTTTAAGTATACTAATGACCTAATAATTCAATGAGATTAAACTTCCTATTGATATTTTGAAAATACTCATCAAAATAAATTGAACAAGATCTTGTATGCTTATATTTACATTTATATATTATTAAAAAAATACGGTCAAAACAATGTAAATGAATAGTACATTTTTGTCAATTATGGTCTTATAATTAAGGACAGAGGTAGTATATGACTTCATATTTCAATTTTAGTTTATAATAATACATTTAAATATGTGAAAAATTAATGTAGATTAATAAACTTAAACTACTGAAAAAATACTAAATTTATAATTTAATCAAAGTATAAATTTTAATATATAATAATAATAAATGTAAAAATATTATTCATATTTACTTAAATAGACCGGCCTACAAGATCTAAAAGCCTTTTTAATGCAAATTATTCATAAATTTAAACCTTTAACATAAACTCATTTATAAAAATTGGGTTGCTATGTCGAGGATGGAAAATATTTAGCCACAACTATAAAGTTAAGGTGTTAAGCACAGACACATAACAAAAAATAAATGAAGAGAATATGATTAAAATTATATTAATTAATGTAACTATTTTATTTTTACTTTAATTTTTTTGATTGATGTATGTGTGTCTAAATATTATGTTTATGTTGTTGTGTCTATGTAAGAGTGCCTCGTTGAGGATTTGATTAGACGAGAATTGGTGTTTATTGGTCCAATTTCCTTTAATGAAGATCAAAGTCGGCATCCATCATGACAAAAATTAAATGTAATTTAGATGAAAATATTTTATTTAGTATTAGAATTTTTTATAATATCAGCCTTTTCGAACATTCATTTAGTCCCTTGGAAGCTGAAGACTAAATGGAACAACTGCCTTTATAATATCAGGAACTTTCATTTTCGTTTCTCCCATATTTACAGAGAGGGAAATACTTGTGCTGACAGACTAGCTAATGCGGGGTTTTTTGTTGATGGTGTAGTCTGGTGGGATCAATTACCTAGTTGTTCTGTAGATAGTTTTTCTCGGGATAGACTAGGTTTGCCGAACTATCGTTTCCGTTAATCTTGTTTTGGTGGGTTTGGTTCATGCCCCCCCACCCTTTTTTTTTTTTTCTTTCTTTTTTGTTTTTTAATAATATTCTTGGCGGGGAGGTATAGGAGTGGTTGATCATGGGGGTGCAAACCTAGTTGGGATGTCTGTGAGATACCATGATACCTTGCTCTCCAATTTATCAAAAAAAAAAAAATATTAGAATTTTTTATTTAATTTACCATATTTTTAATTTAAAATTTAATTAGATTTTTTAAAATTTGATTTGTTAAGATTGATTTATAGATTAGATTTGATTTTAAATTTAAACTAGGATTTGCTCAAAAACCACACTTTTCCACATTTAAGGTTTGAGTTTAAATTAAAATTAGGTTAAATTCAACTATTTGATAAGATAAAATATGATAAAAATTGTAATAATAGGGTTTGTTTGATGTGTAAAACATAGGTAAATTTATAACAATCCAAGATAAATTTTGAACGTATAGAGCAACTTGTTAGGCTGTAGTATAATATTTGCCAAAAAAATATTATTTTGATATTTTAGACAATAGATACTTAAGACAAAAAAAATTATCTTGATTTTGTGAGGGACAAAAATTTCAGTATTTGTCCGGACTATTGTTCTCTAATTTGTCTAATTCTAGAAACAATTTTCTACTGATCACTTATTATTTAGTAGATCAAATATATCCTATAGAATTAATTAAATAAAGGATAAAATTAAAGAAACAATTTAGATAGATCCTAATAGATATGTTCACTTTATATAGTTTCATGCTTATTTAAAAATATAAATAGTTACTTCTTATTTTACATTCAAATGCAATCAATTGAGATGAATTCAAACATATAAGAATTAAACATATGTTCACTTTATATAGTTTTTTTTTTTTTTTAATTACAGAAGAGGAAATTTGATCAACACATAAATGGTGGTAAATTTGCTTCTAGTTTTGAACTTGTCGGTAAAGTGAAATATGATAGTGAAAATGCCAACATTCAAAGAAGAAACTCATCTTCTCGTCTTTCACATTCAACACTTTCAAATGGAGATAGAACTATTTCACAAGGAAGACAAGAATATGTCTTCCCTGCTTTTTGTCGCCGTTGCACACAAGACTATTCTCACCTAAGTGACTATGTTGATTATATGAAGGGGCCAAATTATGTTATAGAGGAAGACTTAGATATCGTTGACTCACTCAAGAAATTTTTACCTTCTAGGGGTAACTATCTTTCGAGATCGGTTATTCCCATTGGACCTAGGTTTCAAGCTGAAGTTCTTAAATGGGAGGGCACAACCAACATAAAACAATATGATAACGATGATTGTTTGAAATGGTTAGGTACCCAAATTTGGCCAATGTCTGATGTATTGAAACCGACTGCAGAAGATATTGGGAAAGGCATGCTTGACTCATGTCTGTGTTGCAATCCTGAATCAGTTGATTGTGTTGAAAAACTCAATGATGAAGCTTGAGAGTTCTTAATCGGGAGATTGAAGTCACTTTCTCGAGTTGGAAGATTAATGACATGGAAGGTGATGTAGCAAAATCATGGACAAAGGAACTGTAGAAGAAATTTGATTCTCTATTAAATTTGAATCTATTATCAAGTGACAAAATTATGGAAGCTCACCATAGAATACTTTCCATCCAAACCTTTGAAATGCATGATGAACTACTATTGTAATGTAAACATCCCTAGATTTTTACCTACCCATCATACTTCAATTTGCAATTATTGAACATGTTAGGCATTTGATATCTAGCACATGCATTTCGAATGCCAGTATCCTTTCTAAGATACATTCCTTAAATGTGTCTGAGATAACTAAAGTCCAGTCTCCACAGTTGTGCGTAGACATGTGCTATTTTTTATGAAGTGTTATTTTAAACAAGCCTTTAGAAAATTAAAAATAATTCATCTTGGCCTAGGTTTTTTATTTCCGTCACAATTCTACATCGCCTCTCTAACCTCGTCCTCTATAAATAATTTAGTCAAAATTCATTATAGGCCTGAGATAACTTAAAAAAAACTAAATCATTCAGAAGAGGCCTAGACGAAATCCTTTGTGAAAAGTTCATCTCAAAATGAGTCTTCACCGCTTCCTTTTCCTCATCAACCCAGGACAACCATTGACCATTTACTTTAGGGTCAAATATGTTTTTGGTCCCTATAAAATGGGTCCTTTTAAGTTTAGTCCTTAGTTAAATTTTATTATATTTTTAGTCCCTATAATTTTTTTTTGTACATAGTTTTAGTCCCTACTAAAACTAAAGTCTATATACAAAAATTTAGAATTTTTTAATATGATATGAATTAAATATGTTTTTTTTAAAATACAAAATTCAAGATAAAAGTAACAAAAAAACATGACCTATAAATCAAATTTTGAGTTCAATTTGTTTTAGGAACTTTTCATGATGTTCTAAACATACCTACGAAAAAATCATTTAAAAATAAACGTCGAATTAGCAGTAGAGACCAAATATAAGTGCAAGATAATTTTTTAAGGACTAAAAATTTAATAAAATTTTTATAAGGACTAAACTTAAAAGGTCGCTATTTTGTAGGGCCAAAAAACATATTTAACCCTTTACTTTAATAATATCCAACTGGTTTTTATATGGTTTTTTGTGTTTTTGTGTTGCAAAATTTGGTGGGATATATATTTATGTGGAGAACATTCAATTCTTGTTCTCATTGTAAATCATAGCTATGGCTCTTTATATAGAGTTACAAAGTAACAAACTTCTAAATCATATCTTTTAAAAAAAATAAATTAATCCTAAAAATTATGAGTATATCCTTAAAATTCTAAACAGAAATATAAATCTCAAATTCTAATAATATTTTAAATCTAAAATCTGCAAAAGATATTCGGTGAAGAACATGTTCATCATCTATCTTAGCTTAGTTTTGATGAAGACAAAAACTTATCAATGAAGAATGATCAAAGAAGAAAAAGATTGAAATCAAGTATCAAGATTGCACAAGTTTTGGATTTCAAGAGATTTGATCATGTAATAAGGTATTGATGACAATTCATTCATGTATATACTTTAAGTGCTTAATTTCACTTCATCAAAATGATTTTTAGTCAAATGTTATTTAGCATAAAAATGTTTTGTCATGCATAAAAATCTCAAAAGCAAAACTAGACAATAAGTTGAATTTTAAGAAAAGTTGTCTGCAATTTTTAAATCACTTATTATGGTAAATCGATTTAAAATATATGTTGCTGGTTGGAAATTGAAAACAGCATTCACGGTTTGAAATTTGAAAACAGAACCTTTTAAATCACGTGTCCGTCACGACCAATTTAAAATGTCTTGGACAGAATGTAAAATCGTATTTTTTTCATTAACCATTGTCATTCTAAACTATTATAAACCTTCATTAAAATGTCTCAAACTTTTGCATCAATTCATAAAGGGTTCTCAAGATGTATTTAAGACCAAATACATTATTTTTCAAACTATATATCTCTTTCACATATATAATTTTTACATACAATTCAAACAAGTTTTTAAAAGAAACTTTGTGCATAACTTTCATATCATTGAAAATAGTTTCTTTTATATTTTTCTGAGCACTTAAATATATATGTTTGAATTGTGATCAAAAGAAAGAGAAGATCAATTTTCTTTATTATAATTGATTCAAGAACAACATTATTTTCATATTTGTTCAAAACTTGTAATTTAATCACCAAGTGTGTGGTGAGTTGTTTTGTAACAGAAAGTGGTGCACTTTCCAGTTTATGTTAGAATCATCATAGTGGTTGATGATTTGGGAAAAGGTTATTTGAATCAAGATGATTCAAAGTCCACCATAGGTGATGTGCTTCTTTGTTATGTCAGAAGATTGTAGGATAGCGGTGTAAGGCTTGTACGAAGATTTAACATAGTGAAAAATCTCTCACGAGATGTGAGGGGACTGGAGTACACCCTTAGGTTAGAAGGGGAACCAGTATAAAATTTCTTGTGCCCATTTTCTCTTTCCCTTATCTCTTTATTTTTCCGCACTTTGTTCATATATTTATCATAACTTTCTGGAAAAATAAAAAGGATCAAAACATCTCTAAATGACCAAAAAAAAATCGTAGAACCTAATTCATCTCCATACGATACATGATGCATATTTCATGTATTGGTTATGGGTTATGGTTATTGGTTATACAATACATGATAATATTGCATGTAACACATGAAGATATATTTGAAGTTTATGGGTTATTGGTGATTTCTTCGTCTTCTTTTTCTTCTTCTTTGTTGGGTTATGCAATACCGATATAGTTTTTTGTATTGCGAAATTTGATGGGATATATATATATATATATATGGGGAAAAACTCCAATTTTTGTTCTTATTGTAAATCATAGCTATATGGCTCTTTATATAGAGCTACAAAAGTAACAAACTTCTAAATCATATTTTTCAAAAAAATAAACTACTCCTAAAAATTCTAAGCATGTCCTTAAAATTCTAAACAGAAATATAAATCTCAAATGCTAATAATATTATAAATCTAAATCTAAAATCTTCAAAAAAAAAAAATTAGGCATTATTCTCAACGTTTTTTGCTTTTTCTACTATATAGACTCTTGTGTACAAAATGTGAAGAAGATTCCCTTATTGAATTTGGCTGGGTTTTGATGATAAACTACTCATATCAAAAGAAGAAATCTTATGGAGGCTCAAGACGAAAAAACAAGATGAAGATGAAAACTTAGGCTTATTTAAATTAATTGTAAGTATGGTCCTTATCTTTAATTTATCACTTTTAATAATTATATAGTAACTTAGAATGCTCAGAAATTATTTTAGCAATTAATTATAAATAAATTTTTAAGTTAAATATAAAAGTCCATATGAATCAAGTTTTAAAAATATAAAAAGTTTATTTTTAACAAAAATTGTCTGCACTTTTTAAAATCTCTTATTATGTTAAGTCGATTTAAAAAAATTTGTTGCTGACTGAACATTGAAGAGAGCATGACTATTTGAATTTTTAAAATAGAACTTTTTAAATCTCATGTCTGCCAAGACCGGTTTTAAATGTCCCGGACAGAGTGGTTAATTAAATTTTTAAGAACAATTGTGTTTTTTCAAACATAATATTTTATTATAGATTTTTTGAAAATTTGCCTTGCTTCATGGTCATTTTCTAAAGCCTCTATAAATATATTTGTGATCATTACAATTCTAACAACTTTCATATTCCAATATACTACGATCAAAATATCATTTTCTCACTAAAACTTTCAAAATAACATTTTGTGAAATCTTGATAATATTTTCATATTAAAAAAGATTTATGAGCATTAAGTTATATTCATTTGAAAATGATATTGATTTGATACAACCATATATTATATCCATTTGAAAGTTATATTCATTTGTTGATAATTGTTGTTTAAGATAGTGGGGTGCTATCTTGTGTTGTATGAGAATTTCATCATAGGGTTTGGTGAAAATTCTTGTTGTTAAAGATAGTGGGGTGTTATCTTGTGTTGTATGTTAGAGAGATTGTTAGGAGGTCTTGGGGTAAGATTGCTTGTAACAAAGATTCTAACATAGTAAAAATCCTTCAAGATGTGAAGGGACAGAGTACCTTTAGGTAAGAAGGGGGACCAGCATAAATCTTGTGTCCTTTTCTTTTTCCCTTCTCTCTTTATTTTTTATACTTTGTTCATATCATTATCATACGCTTTCAAGAAAGAAAGAAAAAGAGAAACATTAACATATGTAAATTAACCAAGAAAAATCTAAGAATCTAATTCACCCCCTTTTAGGTTGCTATTTTAAACTTACGCAAAAAACCAGTTAGAGTTCCCTTTTTGAATCCACTCAAACATGACTGTTGTGAATTCGATTAATAAACTCACACCAATAACCTTGATGTGTGAAGCAAATAGAACCAAGCAACTAAAATAAGTTGATAGAGATGATGATAGTTAATACAAACAATAAACACGGCCAGAAAGAAAAAGAACACAAACAATTTGTTTAGTCTAGTTCCGTGTTAATGAACCTACTTAGTGGGGGAGAGTAGCCCCTCCGTTCTACTATGATCAATGAGAAACTTTACACAAGAAATTCCTAAATAGAATTACAAGAATTAATCCTAATTCTACCTTAATCCAGAATCTCATCCTGTGAACAAGAGACCAAATTGACCTAGCTACCCAAGGTGAATCAAGAACATTTTGCCCAAACTATTAGGATTATACCAAGAGCAATCTTCTTTAAAACCCTAGCCTTAATTGACCAAAAAAACCCTAAAATTCCCTTTAAAACAACCCATGAAATGCATTCCCTATATATAGGCTCGCTAACGTTCGCATCCTGCCAACTCAGCAGAAACTTGTGTTGTTCTGCTTCGCATCCCGCCAACTCAACAGAAACTTCTGCTTCTGAGTTTTTCAAGGCAATTCCAACAATCTCCACCTTGCCTTTAATATGATAGTGATGTAACCTTCCCACTAACCGATCAAGTCCAAGTCTCACTTGAACCTTGACTTCTTTCACTTGCTTCCATCAACTCTTGCTAGAATCACAAGTTGTACTTCCAACCCTTCATCCCTCGAAATGCCTTCCGCCCTCATGAAGGTCTTGTCTCCAACTACCATAGGCATTTTAGGTAGCTCCGCAAGACTCACTGCAACCTCTTCAGCCCTCGGAATGTTCAAATCGGTCCTCTTGAAGATACGATTGCATCTAACTATCCCTGGCCTTTTGGACAGTCCTTCAAGCTTCACCACAACCTCTTCAAACCCCGGAATGCCTTTCGTATTCTCGAAGACTTGCTTGTTCCCAACCAACCCTGGAATTTTAGGTGGTTGCTCAAGCTCCAATATCAAACTCTCCTTGTGCTCCACTACCTCAAGTAGCCCTACAAGTTCCCAAGTTCTACTGTCTGTGTTCCCAATTGCTTCCCTGAAGTTCTTCAATAGGTCTTGCACTTATTCGGCCTCAATTGGAACATACTCCACAAGGTCTTCACAGTCATACCCAAAAGGTGCAACACTATGAAGGTTGAAAAACACAAGAAGGGGGGGTTGAATTTGTTAAGATTTTTGCAAATTTAAAACAATTTGCAGCGGGTAAAATCAAACACACTCAATATAAGAGGATAGAGAGAAAGAGACACACAAGATTTATACTGGTTCCTCCCACTAACAGGAGTAGTCCAGTCCTCTTGTCCTTCACAAGAGATTTCACTATAATCACTTAGATTACAGATGCTCAAGCACTAATCAAGAGACTTCAAATGCTCAAGCACAAAGCAAGAGACTTCCAATGCTCAAGCACAAAGCAAGAGACTTTTCACAAGTTTAATGATAATAAAGTTATGAATGAGACATTTGATATACTATCAGAGGTGTTTACAAAATACAAGACTTCCTAGAAATGTTTTACTAAATTTCTAAGTGTTTGAATAGCTTCAGAATTTTGACAGATTTTTTGCAAGTTCAGAAGCGTAAGTCTTGATCATAATTCTTCACAAATCTTCTTCCTTTTATAGATGAGAAATGGACGTTGAAGATTATAGCCGTTTGAAGAATTCTTGAGACGCTCCATTGTATTGATCAGAGTGCTAATAGCTGTTCTGATTTGCAGTGCTTAGGAGCTTTGACGTTTACTCAAAAATGAGAGATTCCTTTTGGCTTTAGATATCTGAACCTCAGCTTAAGCCAAATAAGGAAATACTCGTTCTTGAAGCCTGACTTGAAAAAGGACCTTTCCATTGTCAACCCTTTTCCTTCTTGATTCCTTCGCTGAGACCAGTTCAGACACAGTCTTCAAGAAAATAACTCTGATGTGGCCTCAGAATTATTTGGCTTCAGAATTTGATGAAGCTCAGAATTACTTGCTTCAGAATTTTGGGGGCTCAGTTATGACGCGCTCAAAAGTAATTCCTTCAGAATTCCAATGTGCTTATGAACTGAAATTTTAACTTTTAATCCTGCACACTAGAGTAAATTATTAGTACTACCAATTTAACTTTAAATACATTGTTATCATCAAAATCAAATTAGGAGATACGAAACCAATTTTGTTCCAACAATCTCCCCCTTTTTGATGATGACAACTATATGTATTTAAAATCAATTGTTGTTGTTTTTATTTAACATCTTGACTTCAGGTTCTGAGGTTTGCAAGCTACCCCTGAGTCTGATAACCTTCAGAAGTTTATCAATGATAAATATAAAAACAGTCTAAGAGTAATTCATAATGTCTAATATTATTTCATATATTCAACCTTCAGAATTAGAGGTTTGCAAGCTCTATTTCTTGAATTGACAGATATAAGATATGGTTTGCAAGCTTATCTTATATTATATGAAATTATTTTGGACAAAATTTATTACTCCCCCTCATTAAAAATTGAAAAGACTTTAATAGAACTTTAACGAGAGAAAGAGTTCAGAAAGAATTAAGTTTTGAGAGCTTCAGAATTTAATTTCACTCCCATATGAATATAAATATTTCTCCCCCTTTGTCATTATCAAAAACGGGCCAGTCAAAGTACAAGTTACAGGGCAGTAAATGCGCACAGCAAACAACCACCAGCAGTAAATGCATTCAACTTTAAAAATATTGAAAACGCTAGGCACGAGGAGAAAAACATACTATAAAAGGAGCACCGCAAGATGCAAAAGCTATCATTTTTCAAAACAACATTTTGAAGTCATGAATAGAGAAAATGAAGAGCAAATGCAGAGAGAGTGGGAGAAGCAAAAGTTAGAAGAGGAGGTCAGAATAATGCAAGAGAGAAAATAGCGTTTGAACAAACGTTTGGAGGCAGCGCTGGAGATAGAAAGAAAAGCCAGCTAGATGCTTGAAAGCCTTATGAAATATGGAAGGAAGAACCCAGAAGAAGCAAAAGATGCCGTGAAGTAGTATTTTAGCAAATATGCAATGTTGTTAAAAAAATGTACTTCTGGTTTCTTATTATGAATAAAAAGAGTTTTTAATGCGTATGAAAATAGCAGAGTTATGTTTCAGCATGTGTAGTTCAGAAAAAATGCAAATAAACAAACATAAGTAAAACAAACAACCAATAAGACAGAGTTTAAACCAACAAGATAATGCCAAACACAGCATATCCAAAAAATTGTTCAGAAAGAAAAGAAATAAACAGAGTGCCTAAAGAAAAAAAATCATAAGGTTTAGGGGCAAGAAGGGTGATAAGGGTCTTCAGATCAGCTGCCATAGCATCCTGCTTGGCATCAAGGCGTTCAAACTTCTCATTTTGCTGAGCTGCAAGGTTGTCAATCTTTGCATCCAACTCAGCTTGCTTTTGCTTCTGAGCAGCAAGTTCCTTGTGAATTTCAGAGATTTCTGAAGCAGAAGCAGTAGTACCAAGAATATCCTTGCTAACAAATAAATCCCCAGGGTCCAAAGAGAACTTCAGATGAGTAGAAAGAGAGCTCTGCATAGATAAGGAAAAGTGATTGCTGAGATATTCTTCTTGCCAATGACGAATTTCTTTCTGAGTGAGCCTCAGATGGCCTCGCTTAATCTGATCCAACCAGTCGTTCAGAGCCTTCTGATAGTCTATCATTTCATTCAGATCCCCATCCACCAAGTGATAAATATCCCTCAGAATTTCTTCCCGGACCTCATCTCAAGCAAGAATATAATCTTTAGGATTCATGAGAGAGTATCTAATCCTATGTAAGGCTTTCACCTTCCTATAGATTTTATTACTAATACGGTCAAATAAGACATTGGATACTGGAGGTGGTGGAGGACGAGGGATGTATTGATAGGAGGATTTTGAATTAAAAGAGTATTCAGAATCTGAGTCAGAGTCAGAAATCTCAATGACTCTTTTGGCAGGTCTAAATGAAATGGGAGGGTCAGTGTTGAGGGCCAAAGTGAAACATGGATAGGTGTCAGAATGAAGAATGGTTTGCTCAAGATTAGAATATGTGTCAGGTGATAAAGGTTGAGCAGGATAAACAACAGCAGTAGGATCCTCAGTTTGCACAGTTGGAGAGGAGGGTTTTGGTGGTTCAGAAGGTTGTTCAACAAGAGATTCAGAAATTTGATCAACAAAAGATTCAGAAGTGTGATCAACAGCAATTTCTGAAGTGTGTACAGGGTTAGAAATGATGGTAGCTGAGGGATGTTCAGAGGCATCTACAGAAGCAGATGTTGTGGTTTCATGTATGGGTGATTTCTGAGGAGATGAGTGGGAAAACACAAGATCACCTTGAAGATGTTGTTCAAGGTGTTGGAGATTTTCAGTGTCAGGAGTAACGATGGGAGGTTGTTGTTGTTGTTGAAGTTTAGTGTGAAGTTGGTGAAGGGTTTCATTTCTCTTAGATGCTATAGTGTTAAGACAAACTGAAGCATGGTTAACAGCATTGTTAAGTTCAGAAATGGTGGGGGATTCTGGGAGAGTGTGAAGGGTAGGAAAAAACTTGGTCACTATTTGGAAATATCATATTAATGGGTTGAGACTCATCAATAGATGGTGGTGCAACTGATGGGGTAGAGGTAGATGTTGGTTGAGGTTGTTTAGAGGAGAGTTCAGTAGTTTGAGCAATATTAGAAACATTATCTACAGAAGATGTAGGCATACCTGAAGCATTTTCTGAGGAAATGTTCTGAGCAGTCTTCTTTCTTTTGGTGATACGACTTAGAGGCACATCATCTTCAGTCTCAGAGTCATCATCTACTCTTGCCACAAATGGCTTCATCCTTGGTGCTTCCTTCAGAGTTCATCGTTCAGATTGATCAACTTGAATTTTCTCTGAACCTTTCAGTTTCTTCCCTTTCATAGCCTTTTTCTTTTCTGGGCCTTCAGCAACCTCAGATTCCTTCTTCTTGCTTGGACGTTTCCTTTTCTTGACATATTCATCCTCAGGTTCAGATTGCAAGTCCTCCAGAGTAATATAAACTCCTTCTTCTCTCTTTGCAGCAATGTAGTTGGCAATAACATCCATAGGTTCATTTTTAAACACAGGAATCATATCATCTCTTAAAGATGTGAACTTTTTCTTCATAGGCTGATTTGGATAGATGAGATTATCCTTAGAGATCTTGTGCACAGAACACAGATTTTCAGCTGTCAAAAACGGACTTCTTGATTCAATAGTAGTCTCTTTAGCCCCAAATTCTCGCAACTTTTCAACCAGTCTCCATTGGAAGAAAAGTTCAGAAAGCAGCCTTGGGAATGCAACCCAGTGTTTATGCTTATCAGTGGTGTTTCTGACGTAAGAACATAGAGAGTGAAAGAGATAAGCAGGTAAATTCAACTTAGTACCATTTACTAAGAAGATGAGAATGTGCCGTTGATCCCAGGAGACTTGATCAGTTCCATCAACCCTTGGAATAATGGTGGCAATCAAGATTTTGTGCAGAAGCTTCGCCATCATATGTAACCCAGAAGTCCTACCCATTTTAGTTGAATCTTCATACAATGTTTCCTTAATCTGAGTCATATACTCAGTAAGGGGTGGAGATTTATCAGTGTCAACCTGAAAGAATCCTTCATTAGGAATCTGAAGCAGCTCAGAAATGTGATTCCTAATGATTGTGACAGGTACCCCAAGAACAGTTGAACGAATTTCAGTACCAGTGAAAGGTTTCAAGCCAAGTTCCTCTCTTGACTAATCTTTGTTTGCTTCTGGGTTTTCAGCAATTTTGTCTTCCAGTTCCTTCATGGCTTTTTCCCTTGAAAACACTTCAGCGCCAAGCCAAAATTCCTTTACCAAATTAGAGTAGATGAAACCATTAAGCATCTCAAAGTAGTTCATCCATCCTTGTTGTTCAAAATACCCTTTCACATCCAGATTATTTACCCTAAAAGATTCAAAATCAACAGGGCTCTCTGCAACCAATTCCAGTTGATTAAGTTTAAGTGGAGAAGATTCAGGATTTCTGGACACAAGTTCTTGAGATTCATCGTCAATAGGTTTAGGAATAGTACGAGCAGAAGATGAGGAGGCCATGGTACGGTTGATGAAAAGAGAAGAAAGAATTTCTAGAGACGGAGGTTTAGAGGAGAAGAAAAAGTGTGTGAAGTGAAAGTGAATAGTGTGAATAAGGGATTATAGTGTAAGTTTTCAAATCAAAGCAAATATTGGGGGAAAACACGATAGTGACATAATGGGAGCGTGGCAGTTACTTTTAATAAAATCATCATTAGCTCTCCTCCATTACCCAGCGGTTACTAGACGTGATGGGAAGTTACACAGATAAGTAGTGTTTTAGAAGCCAGCTGTCAGTCAGAGAAACTGAGCAGTCAACTAACACTTAGAGTAGGTATCTGAGTCACATGAATTCATATTAAATAATAAATAATTCTGATTGCTTTAGAAGAGTGGATGCTTCAGAATCTAAGAAATTAGCTTCTGAGCCTTCCAAGCTTCTGAAACCCTTCAGAACTAATTATTCACTCAGAGTTGACAACATTCAGAATCATCATTCAGAAATAAAAACCATGTTCAGATTTTTTCTTGATAAAATCAAAATGATCAATAGCAAGAGGTTTGGTAAAGATATCAGCCCATTGATGCTTAGTATCAATGAATTGAATCTCAATTACTCCCTTCTGAACATAATCCCTAATGAAGTGATGTTTAATCTCAATGTGTTTAGCTCTTGAATGTAAAATAGGATTCTTAGACAAACATATAGCAACAGTATTATCACAAAGAAGTGGCATACTACTTATCCTTATCTGATAATCTTCCAACTGATGTTTCATCCAGAGCAATTGTGTGCAACACTTAGCAGCTGAAATGTACTCTGCTTCTGCTGTAGATAAACCAATAGTTGCTTGTCTCTTACTAGCCCATGATATAAGGTTTTCACCTAAGAATTGACAGTTTCCACTAGTGGACTTCCTTTCAATTTTATCACCAGCATAGTCAGCATCACAGAATCCAATTAGCTTATAATCTAAGGATTTCTTATAAAGCAATCCTAGATTTGTAGTTCCTTTCAGATATCTAAAGATTCTCTTAACAGCAGTTAGATGAGATTCTCTAGGATCTGATTGAAATCTAGCACACATGCATACACTAAACAAAATATCTGGTCTAGAAGCAGTGAGGTAAAGGAGAGAACCAATCATACCTCTATATAATTTCTGATCAACTTTGCCTTCAGATTCTTCCTTCAGAAGACTACTTGAAGGATGCATAGGAGTAGACATAGGCTTGCAGTCTTCAAGACCAAATTTCTTCAGCAGATCCTTTGTATATTTGGTTTGATGAACATATACTCCCTCTTTTCTTTGATTGATTTGAATTCCCAGAAAGAAGGTTAGTTCACCCATCATACTCATTTCAAAGTCATCCTGCATAAGCTTAGAAAAATTCTTGCATAGAGAGGCATTAGTTGAACCAAAAATAATATCATCAACATAAATTTGAACAACTAAAATATCATCTTTTAAGGTTTTTCTGAAGAGAGTATTATCAACATGTCCTTTTTGAAAGCCATTTTCTAGAAGAAAAATACTTAACCTTTCATACCAAGCCCTTGGAGCTTGCTTCAAACCATATAAAGATTTCTTTAGTTTGAACACATGATCAGGACACTTTACATCTTCAAAACCAGGAGGTTGGTTAACATAGACTTCTTCAGAAATAACTCCATTCAGAAATGCACTCTTAACATCCATCTGAAATAGAGTGATATCATGATTTACTGCATATGATAGAAGAAGTCGAATTACTTCAAGTCTTGCTACTGGTGCAAAGGTTTCAGTGAAATCTATGCCTTCTTGCTGACTATAGCCTTGAGCAACCAATCTAGCTTTGTTTCTTACAACTTCTCCTTGTTCATTTGTTTTGTTTCTGAATACCCATTTTGTTCCAATAATGTTATTATGTTTGGGCTTGGGTACCAGATCCTAGACATCATTTCTTTCAAATTGATTGAGCTCTTCTTGCATTGCAATAATTCATCCATCATCTAATAGAGCTTCTTCTATGTTTGTAGGTTCAATTAAGGAAATTAGACTAACTAGAGATTCATTCTCCTTGAATGCTGATCTGGTCTTCCTTGGACTATCTTTATTTCCAACAATCAATTCTTCTGGATGAGATAATCTATATTTGAATTTTCTTCTAGGCTGAGTTGTCATCTGAGTGAGTTCTTCTTCTGAATGATCTTCAGATTCAAGATCTTCAGATATCTTTTCATTATGAGTCTCAGAAGGATAAACAACAATGGAGAGATCTTCACATTTAGATGACTTTGATGGGATTTGAAATTCTGCAAAGTTTTCAGCTTGCTCTGACATTTTATTATCAGGCTTTTTATCATCAAATCTCACATGTATAGATTCTTCAACTGTATGAGTTTCAGAATTATACAATCTGTAAGCTTTTGAGCGTTCAGAATATCCTATGAAGATATCCTTATAGGCTTTAGCATCAAATTTCTTTTGATAGACTTTGTTGTCTAGAATATAACAAGTACATCCAAACTGATGAAAATAAGAAATATTGGGCTTTCTTCCTTTGAATAGTTCATAAGCAGTTTTATTTAGAATAGGTCTTAT
This sequence comes from Trifolium fragiferum, assembly GCA_954870985.1. NCBI lineage: Eukaryota > Viridiplantae > Streptophyta > Magnoliopsida > Fabales > Fabaceae > Trifolium > Trifolium fragiferum. The sequence goes on along the minus strand of OX940793.1, from coordinate 16,403,648 downwards.
AAAGATTATGTTCTGAACATAGCAAGCAGCGCTTACTGCTTCTGCCCACAAATACTTAGCTAGGTTAGACTCGAGCATCATGGTACGAGCCATTTCTTGCAAAGATCTATTCTTTCTTTCTACAACACCATTTTGCTATGGTATTCTAGGAGAAGAGAATTCATGAATTACTCCATGCTCTGAGCAGAAAGATTCAAAAGACTCATTTTCGAACTCTCCACCATGATCGCTTCTATTCTTCAGAATCCTAAGATCCTTTTCACTTTGTATTTGTATGCAGAAGTCACTAAACACTTCAAATGCATCACTCTTAAAACGAAGGAATTTCACCCAAGTCCATCTACTGAAATCATCAACAATGACTAATCCATATTTCTTACCATTGATAGAGGCTGTAGAAACAGGACCAAACAGATCAATGTGAAGCAATTCTAAAGGTCTGGAAGTAGAGACAATGTTTTTAGACTTGAAAGAAGTCTTAGCAAATTTTCCTTTTTGACATGAGCCACAGAGTGTGTCTGAGTGATAATCAATGTCAGGCAAACCACTAACAAGCTTTTGTTTGCTAAGCTTAGAGATTAACCTCTAGTTAGCATGACCAAGACGCTTGTGCCATAACCATTTCTCATCACTCAGAGACAAAAGACATATAATCTTTTGGTCAACCAAATCAGAAAAGTTTACTTTATAAACATTGCCAACTCTCATTCCCTTGAATACTATGGATTTGTCAGAGTCTTTTGATATAGTACATGAATTCTTATCAAATGTAACAACACATCCATTGTCACAAAATTGACTAATGCTCAATAGATTGTGTTTAAGTCCATCAACTAACCAAACATCTTTAATGGAAAGAGAGGAATTACCAACTGTACCTATACCAATGATCTTCCCTTTTTGTTTTCCTCCAAACCCCACAGAACCTCCCTCTTTCAGAGTTAGGGTTTGGAACATATGTTTTTCTCCCGTCATATGTCGTGAGCAACCACTGTCCAGGTACCAGGGCTGCTGCTTTACCTTTCCTTGAATGAACATCTGAAGCAAATATTATTTCATATTTTGGTACCCACATTCTGATGGGTCCTTTTGAGTTAGTCTTCTGAATTACATTCCTCCTTTGTTTTCCATGAGTAACGTAAGATCTAGAATTAATTAAGCTTTGACAAGAATGTTTAAGCTTAATTTTATTCTTAGATTTTGATCTGGAGTATATCACAGTTCCAACGGTCAAGCAAGCATCTGAAGAATCTTTGCCTTGATTTCTCAGAGGTTCAGAAGACTTCTGAGCTTTAATTTGAGAACTCTTAGGCTCAGAAGTTTTAGGTTCAGAAGAACTTGGTGCTTCTGAGTCTTTGAGTTGAGGTTCAGAAACTCCTTCAGAATTAGATAACTTCAGATCTTGTGTTCCACTTTTAACAAAGGTCGAGAATAATTCAGGTGGTGTATCATCCTCACTGTGTGATTGCAGAGGTTTATCCAAGTTCTTAAACCGAGAATAACCAATGCCTTCACCATAGTTACGAGTCATATGATAAATCATGGAAGCCATTTTACTCCTATTGAAAGTACAACGAATAAATTCATGGAGAGCATCTTCATGATCATCATCGAGTTTGTCTGCCAAGACATAGTTAGATTCAACATGACAAATACGAATGTTTAAAGATTCATTTTCTTCATAAAGAATCTTGGCATCCTTTTTCAATGATTCATGAGCGCTTTTCAGAATTTTATGTTGCCTTACCATCTGAGTATAATGTTTCACAGCAATTTTAAGAGAATCAATTAATTCAGATTTAGTCATATTAGAGTATACCTCTTGATCATCATCTGAGTCATATTCAGAATTCTTTTCAGAGTTGTTGTCTTCAGAAGTATTTGCCATTAGAGCAAGATTTCCTTCTTCATCATCCTCACCTTCAGAATCATTCTCAATTGTTTCCCAAGTAGCTAAGAGACTTTTCCTTACCTTTTCTTTGTACTTCTCTTTTCCAAAGCTCTTGTTCTTTCCCTTGTCCTTGGAAGATATTTCTGGACAGTCAGCAATAAAGTGTCTAGATTTCTTGCAGTTATAGCACTTGTTCAATTCTTCCTTTTTGTCTTTGGTGAAGGAACTTCTAGAGCTATTTCCCTTGCTTGGAAACCTTTTGTATTTCTTAGTCCATTTCTGAAATCTTCTAACCATGAGAGCCATTTCTTCATTCTCAGAATTTTCTTCCAACATATCATCAGAAGTTTCTTCTTCATGTTCAGCAACTTTAGCCTTCACAGCTTTTGAGGAACTTTGAACAGAGCTTAGAGCCAAGGACTTCATTTTCTTGACAGGTTCATCTGCCATAAATTCTAGTTCATGACTTCTGAGTGAGCTTATCAGATCTTCAAGAGAGACATCATCCAGATCCTTGGATTCTTGAAAAGCTGTAACCTTTGGTCACCATTTTGCAGGCAGACTCCTCAGAATCTTCTTCACATGATCAGGTACAATATAGCTTTTCTTCAGAACCTGAAGACCTGAGACAAGAGTTTGAAACCTTGAATACATGGTTTCAATGTCTTCATCTTCCTTCATTCTGAATAGCTCATATTGATGAACTAACAGATTTGCCTTAGCCTCTTTAACTTGCTTGTTTCCTTCAAAGGTAGAGCATAGAGAGTCCCAGATGGTTTTAGCTGTAGATTTGTTGGATATCTTCAAATACTCAGCATGAGATATGGCACCCACAAGCATATTTTTGACAGTATGATGTTTCTTTTTGTCAATGTCAAATAACTTTCTGTAAGTGTTTCTTACAACACCTTCCTCATCCATATGATCAAAATGTATACCATCCTCAACTAAATCCCATAACTCATCATCAGTACCAATGATGTAACTGTACATCTTGGTTTTCCAAAAAGGAAAAGTTGTAGGATCACTGTTAAAGAAAGGTGGTTTATCTCTATGATTGTCGCTTCTCTCACCCTTGTCATAACTAGGTGGAGGAGAAACAGCATGATGTTCAGGACCAGAAGTAGACATGTTTTTCAACTAAGTGCCCTAGATCTTTTACTGTTTCACTGTTAAGTGAAGAGCAACAGACCGGAGCTCTGATGCCAATTGAAGGTTGAAAAACACAAGAAGGGGGGGTTGAATTGTGTTAAGATTTTTGCTATGTTAAAACAATTTGCAGCGGGTAAAATCAAACACACTCAATATAAGAGGATAGAGAGAAAGAGACACACAAGATTTATACTGGTTCCTCCCACTAACAGGAGTAGTCCAGTCCTCTTGTCCTTGACAAGAGATTTCACTATAATCACTTAGATTACAGATGCTCAAGCACTAAGCAAGAGACTTCAAATGCTCAAGCACAAAGCAAGAGACTTTCAATGCTCAAGCACAAAGCAAGAGACTTTTCACAAGTTTAATGATAATAAAGTTATGAATGAGACACTTGATATACTATCAGAGGTGTTTACAAAATACAACACAGTTACAAGACTTCCTAGAAATGTTTCACAAAATATCTAAGTGTTTGAATAGCTTCAGAATTTTGACAGAGTTTTTGCAAGTTCAGAAACGTAAGTCTTGATCATAATTCTTCACAAATCTTCTTCCTTCTATAGATGAGAAATGGACGTTGAAAATTATAGCCGTTTGAAGAATTCTTGAGACGCTCCATTGTATTGATCAGAGTGCTAATAGCTGTTCTGATTTGCAGTGCTTAGGAGCTTTGACGTTTACTCAAAAATGAGAGATTCCTTTTGGCTTTAGATATCTGAACCTCAGCTTAAGCCAAATAAGGAAATACTCGTTCTTGAAGCCTGACTTGAAAAATGACATTTCCATGGTCAACCATTTTCCTTCTTGATTCCTTCGCTGAGACCAGGTCAGACACAGTCTTCAAGAAAATAACTCTGATGTGGCCTCATAATTATTTGGCTTCAGAATTTGATGAAGCTCATAATTACTTGCTTCAGAATTTTGGGGGCTCAGTTATGACGCGCTCAGAAGTAATTCCTTCAGAATTCCAATGTGCTTATGAACTCAAATTTTTACTTTTAATCTTGCACACTAGAGTAAATTATTAGTACTACCAATTTAACTTTAAATACATTGTTATCATTAAAATCAAATTAGGAGATACGAAACCAATTTTATTCCAACACACTATCGCTCTCCTCCCTATCTCCTGCTAGACAGCAAAGAGCTAATGTTGATTCCCCTCCTCTAGTGTCATTATCAAGGGTCATATTCTTTTTTGGTTGGGTGTTCACAACGCCCTATCAAATTCTCTCATTGATCATACGCTTGACATTTTTGTGGCTTAGGAAATAATGTCAAGTTTTAGAAGGGTGATTTTTATATTATTTGGTTGGAATGCTCTTGGTCAATCTGAAAAGAAAGAAATAGTTATTTATTTCGACAAAATACTATCTGCATAGATGATACAAGAAATTTGACTTTTATTGATGACTTTTCCGTACTCTATAATTTGTTGTACCTATGGAATTTTGTATGTATAGGTCGAAATATAGCTATACCAACGAACTTGTTTCTGTACCTTATAATTTGTTGTACCTACGGAATTTGCCGTCACTATAGCATGTTGTTACGAAGTATAAAACATTTAGTTATACCTACGAAATTTTAGTTACGGATTTTCACTTGGTGGTACAAAATATTTAGTTATAACCTACAGTTTTTGTCGTGGGTATATACATATAATCCGTCTATACCTACGGCTACTGCGTCTGTCACTAAAAATTTCCGTTGGTAATTGTCAATTTTCTTGTTGTAGTGTATCTTCAATAGAGTCATTAATAGCTCTTGGTGATGGCTTACTTCAAAATATATTGATTTTAGTTATAATTGTTATCATCGGAGAACAAATCTTCTTCGATGTTATTAATCTTTCATATTTATACCCTTTATTGTAGAACAATTTTTATCTTGTAATGTTTATGTTATATTAGCACGTCTTGTGCTAAGGTTATTAATTTTTTCTTGTGACTTTTCTATTTGTTTTCTTTAATTAAATGTGAATATTATATATAAGATAATTACACATGAATAAAAGGAGACGGACAACAAGCTGTGTCATTAAACATTTTTGTATGACAAAATTCAATCTTTAAAAAAAAAGGGTAAATAGGTCTTTACCCCTGCAAAATAGGCGAGTTTTGCATTTGCCCCATGCAATATTTTACCCCCTGCCGAATTTTTTTCCCAACATAGAGGGATAAAATACACTACCAAAAAAATTTTTGAACATTGCAAGGAGATATTCCTTCAAAAAAATTACAGAGGGCAAATGCAAAACTCGCCTATTTTCTCACTAAAACTTTCAAAATGATATTGATTTATGAGCATTAAGTTATATTCATTTGAAAATGATATTGATTTGATACAACCATATATTATATCCATTTGAAAGTTATATTCATTTGTTGAGAATTGTTGTTTAAGATAGTGGGGTGCTATCTTGTGTTGTATGAGAATTTCATCATAGGGTTTGGTGAAAATTCTTGTTGTTAAAGATAGTGGGGTGTTATCTTGTGTTGTATGTTAGAGAGATTGTTAGGAGGTCTTGGGGTAAGATTGCTTGTAACAAAGATTCTAACATAGTGAAAATCCTTCAAGATGTGAAGGGACTAGAGTACCTTTAGGTAAGAAGGGAGACCAGTATAAATCTTTTGTGTCCTTTTCTTTTTCCCTTCTCTCTTTATTTTGTTGTACTTTGTTCATATCATTATCATACGCTTTCAAGAAAAATAAGAGAAACATTAACATATGTAAATTAACCAAAAAAAATCTAAGAATCTAATTCACCCCCTTTTAGGTTGATATTTTAAACTTACGCAAAAAACCAGTTAGAGTTCCCTTTTTGAATCCACTCAAACATGACTGTTGTGAATTCGATTAATAAACTCACACCAATAACCTTGATGTGTGAAGCAAATAGAACCAAGCAACTAAAATAAGTTGATAGAGATGATGATAGTTAATCCAAACAATAAACACGGCCAGAAAGAAAAAGAACACAAACAATTTGTTTAGCCTACTTCCGTGTTAATGAACCTACTCAGTGGGGGAGAGCAGCCCCTCCGTTCTACTATGATCAATGAGAAACTTTACACAAGAAATTCCTAAATAGAATTACAAGAATTAATCCTAATTCTACCTTAATCCAGAATCTCATCCCGTGAACAAGAGACCAAATTAACCTAGCTACCCAAGGTGAATCAAGAACAATTTGCCCAAACTATTAGGATTATACCAAGAGCAATCTTCTTTAAAACCCTAGCCTTAATTGACCAAAAAAACCCTAAAATTCCCTTTAAAACAACCCAGGAAATGCCTTCCCTATATATAGGCTCGCTAACGTTCGCATCCCGCCAACTCAGCAGAAACTTGTGTTGTTCTGCTTCGCATCCCGCCAACTCAACAGAAACTTCTGCTTCTGAGTTTTTCAAGGCAATTCCAACAATCTCCACCTTGCCTTTAAAATGATAGTGATGTAACCTTCCCACCAACCGATCAAGTCCAAGTCTCACTTGAACCTTGACTTCTTTCACTTGCTTCCAACAACTCTTGCTAGAATCACAAGATGTACCTCCAACCCTTCATCCCTCGAAATGCCTTCCGCCCTCATGAAGGTCTTGTCTCCAACTACTATAGGCATTTTAGGTAGCTCCGCAAGACTCACTACAACCTCTTCAGCCCCCGGAGTGATCAAATCGGTCCTCTTGAAGATAGGATTGCATCTAACTATTGCTGGCCTTTTGGATAGTCCTTCAAGCTTCACCACAACCTCTTCAAACCCCGGAATGCCTTCCGTATTCTCGAAGACTTGCTTGTTCCCAACCAACCCTGGAATTTTAGGTGGTTGCTCAAGCTCCAATATCAAACTCTCCTTGTGCTCCACTACCTCAAGTAGCCCTACAAGTTCCCAAGTTCTACTGTCTGTGTTCCCAATTGCTTCCCTGAAGTTCTTCAATAGGTCTTGCACTTATTCGGCCTCAATTGGAACATACTCCACAAGGTCTTCACAGTCATACCCAAAAGGTGCAACACTATCGCTCTTCTCCCTATCTCCTGCTAGATAGCAAAGAGCTAATGTTGGTTCCCCTCCTCTAGTGTCATTATCAAGGGTCATATTCTTTTTTGGTTGGGTGTTCACAACGCCCTATCAAATTCTCTCATTGATCATACGTTTGACATTTTTGTGGCTTTGGAAATAATGTCAAGTTTGAGAAGGGTGATTTTTATATTATTTGGTTGGAATGCTCTTGGTCAATCTGAAAAGAAAGAAATAGTTATTTATTTCGACAAAATACTATCTGCATAGATGATACAAGAAATTTGACTTTTATTGACGACTTTTCCGTACTCTATAATTTGTTGTACCTATGGAATTTTGTATGTATAGGTCGAAATATAGCTATACCAACGCACTTGTTTCTGTACCTTATAATTTGTTGTACCTACGGAATTTGCCGTCACTATAGCATGTTGTTACGAGGTATAAAACATTTAGTTATACCTACGAAATTTTAGTTACGGATTTTAACCTGGTGGTACAAAATATTTAGTTATAACCTACAGTTTTTGTCGTGGGTATATACATATAATCCGTCTATACCTACGGCTACTGCGTCTGTCACTAAAAATTTCCGTTGGTAATTGTCAATTTTCTTGTTGTAGTGTATCTTCAATAGAGTCATTAATAGCTCTTGGTGATGGCTTACTTCAAAATATATTGATTTTAGTTATAATTGTTATCATCGGAGAACAAATCTTCTTCGATGTTATTAATCTTTCATATTTATACCCTTTATTGTAGAACAATTTTTATCTTGTAATGTTTATGTTATATTAGCACGTCTTGTGCTAAGGTTATTAATTTTTTCTTGTGACTTTTCTATTTGTTTTCTTTAATTAAATGTGAATATTATATATAAGATAATTACACATGAATAAAAGGAAGACGGACAACAAGCTGTGTCATTAAACATTTTTGTATGACAAAATTCAATCTTTAAAAAAATGGGTAAATAGGTCTTTACCCCTGCAAAATAGGCGAGTTTTGCATTTGCCCCCTGCAATATTTTACACCCTGCCGAATTGTTTTCCCAACATAGAGGGATAAAATACACTACCAAAAAAAATTTTGAGCATTGCAAGGAGATATTCCTTCAAAAATATTACAGAGGGCAAATGCAAAACTCGCCTATTTTCTCACTAAAACTTTCAAAATGATATTGATTTATGAGCATTAAGTTATATTCATTTGAAAATGATATTGATTTGATACAACCATATATTATATCCATTTGAAAGTTATATTCATTTGTTGAGAATTGTTGTTTAAGATAGTGGGGTGCTATCTTGTGTTGTATGAGAATTTCATCATAGGGTTTGGTGAAAATTCTTGTTGTTAAAGATAGTGGGGTGTTATCTTGTGTTGTATGTTAGAGAGATTGTTAGGAGGTCTTGGGGTAAGATTGCTTGTAACAAAGATTCTAACATAGTGAAAATCCTTCAAGATGTGAAGGGACTAGAGTACCTTTAGGTAAGAAGGGAGACCAGTATAAATCTTTTGTGTCCTTTTCTTTTTCCCTTCTCTCTTTATTTTGTTGTACTTTGTTCATATCATTATCATACGCTTTCAAGAAAAATAAGAGAAACATTAACATATGTAAATTAACCAAAAAAAATCTAAGAATCTAATTCACCCCCTTTTAGGTTGATATTTTAAACTTACGCAAAAAACCAGTTAGAGTTCCCTTTTTGAATCCACTCAAACATGACTGTTGTGAATTCGATTAATAAACTCACACCAATAACCTTGATGTGTGAAGCAAATAGAACCAAGCAACTAAAATAAGTTGATAGAGATGATGATAGTTAATCCAAACAATAAACACGGCCAGAAAGAAAAAGAACACAAACAATTTGTTTAGCCTAGTTCCGTGTTAATGAACCTACTCAGTGGGGGAGAGCAGCCCCTCCGTTCTACTATGATCAATGAGAAACTTTACACAAGAAATTCCTAAATAGAATTACAAGAATTAATCCTAATTCTACCTTAATCCAGAATCTCATCCCGTGAACAAGAGACCAAATTAACCTAGCTACCCAAGGTGAATCAAGAACAATTTGCCCAAACTATTAGGATTATACCAAGAGCAATCTTCTTTAAAACCCTAGCCTTAATTGACCAAAAAAACCCTAAAATTCCCTTTAAAACAACCCAGGAAATGCCTTCCCTATATATAGGCTCGCTAACGTTCGCATCCCGCCAACTCAGCAGAAACTTGTGTTGTTCTGCTTCGCATCCCGCCAACTCAACAGAAACTTCTGCTTCTGAGTTTTTCAAGGCAATTCCAACAATCTCCACCTTGCCTTTAAAATGATAGTGATGTAACCTTCCCACCAACCGATCAAGTCCAAGTCTCACTTGAACCTTGACTTCTTTCACTTGCTTCCAACAACTCTTGCTAGAATCACAAGATGTACCTCCAACACTTCATCCCTCGAAATGCCTTCCGCCCTCATGAAGGTCTTGTCTCCAACTACTATAGGCATTTTAGGTAGCTCCGCAAGACTCACTACAACCTCTTCAGCCCCCGGAGTGATCAAATCGGTCCTCTTGAAGATACGATTGCATCTAACTATTGCTGGCCTTTTGGATAGTCCTTCAAGCTTCACCACAACCTCTTCAAACCCCGGAATGCCTTCCGTATTCTCGAAGACTTGCTTGTTCCCAACCAACCCTGGAATTTTAGGTGGTTGCTCAAGCTCCAATATCAAACTCTCCTTGTGCTCCACTACCTCAAGTAGCCCTACAAGTTCCCAAGTTCTACTGTCTGTGTTCCCAATTGCTTCCCTGAAGTTCTTCAATAGGTCTTGCACTTATTCGGCCTCAATTGGAACATACTCCACAAGGTCTTCACAGTCATACCCAAAAGGTGCAACACTATCGCTCTTCTCCCTATCTCCTGCTAGATAGCAAAGAGCTAATGTTGGTTCCCCTCCTCTAGTGTCATTATCAAGGGTCATATTCTTTTTTGGTTGGGTGTTCACAACGCCCTATCAAATTCTCTCATTGATCATACATTTGACATTTTTGTGGCTTTGGAAATAATGTCAAGTTTGAGAAGGGTGATTTTTTTATTATTTGGTTGGAATGCTCTTGGTCAATCTGAAAAGAAAGAAATAGTTATTTATTTCGACAAAATACTATCTGCATAGATGATACAAGAAATTTGACTTTTATTGACGACTTTTCCGTACTCTATAATTTGTTGTACCTATGGAATTTTGTATGTATAGGTCGAAATATAGCTATACCAACGCACTTGTTTCTGTACCTTATAATTTGTTGTACCTACGGAATTTGCCGTCACTATAGCATGTTGTTACGAGGTATAAAACATTTAGTTATACCTACGAAATTTTAGTTACGGATTTTCACCTGGTGGTACAAAATATTTAGTTATAACCTACAGTTTTTGTCGTGGGTATATACATATAATCCGTCTATACCTACGGCTACTGCGTCTGTCACTAAAAATTTCCGTTGGTAATTGTCAATTTTCTTGTTGTAGTGTATCTTCAATAGAGTCATTAATAGCTCTTGGTGATGGCTTACTTCAAAATATATTGATTTTAGTTATAATTGTTATCATCGGAGAACAAATCTTCTTCGATGTTATTGATCTTTCATATTTATACCATTTATTGTAGAACAATTTTTATCTTGTAATGTTTATGTTATATTAGCACGTCTTGTGCTAAGGTTATTAATTTTTTCTTGTGACTTTTCTATTTGTTTTCTTTAATTAAATGTGAATATTATATATAAGATAATTACACATGAATAAAAGGAAGACGGACAACAAGCTGTGTCATTAAACATTTTTGTATGAAAAAATTCAATCTTTAAAAAAAAAGGGTAAATAGGTCTTTACCCCTGCAAAATAGGCGAGTTTTGCATTTGCCCCATGCAATATTTTACCCCCTGCCGAATTTTTTTCCCAACATAGAGGGATAAAATACACTACCAAAAAAATTTTTGAACATTGCAAGGAGATATTCCTTCAAAAAAATTACAGAGGGCAAATGCAAAACTCGCCTATTTTCTCACTAAAACTTTCAAAATGATATTGATTTATGAGCATTAAGTTATATTCATTTGAAAATGATATTGATTTGATACAACCATATATTATATCCATTTGAAAGTTATATTCATTTGTTGAGAATTGTTGTTTAAGATAGTGGGGTGCTATCTTGTGTTGTATGAGAATTTCATCATAGGGTTTGGTGAAAATTCTTGTTGTTAAAGATAGTGGGGTGTTATCTTGTGTTGTATGTTAGAGAGATTGTTAGGAGGTCTTGGGGTAAGATTGCTTGTAACAAAGATTCTAACATAGTGAAAATCCTTCAAGATGTGAAGGGACTAGAGTACCTTTAGGTAAGAAGGGAGACCAGTATAAATCTTTTGTGTCCTTTTCTTTTTCCCTTCTCTCTTTATTTTGTTGTACTTTGTTCATATCATTATCATACGCTTTCAAGAAAAATAAGAGAAACATTAACATATGTAAATTAACCAAAAAAAATCTAAGCATCTAATTCACCCCCTTTTTGGTTGATATTTTAAACTTACGCAAAAAACCAGTTAGAGTTCCCTTTTTGAATCCACTCAAACATGACTGTTGTGAATTCGATTAATAAACTCACACCAATAACCTTGATGTGTGAAGCAAATAGAACCAAGCAACTAAAATAAGTTGATAGAGATGATGATAGTTAATCCAAACAATAAACACGGCCAGAAAGAAAAAGAACACAAACAATTTGTTTAGCCTAGTTCCGTGTTAATGAACCTACTCAGTGGGGGAGAGCAGCCCCTCCGTTCTACTATGATCAATGAGAAACTTTACACAAGAAATTCCTAAATAGAATTACAAGAATTAATCCTAATTCTACCTTAATCCAGAATCTCATCCCGTGAACAAGAGACCAAATTAACCTAGCTACCCAAGGTGAATCAAGAACAATTTGCCCAAACTATTAGGATTATACCAAGAGCAATCTTCTTTAAAACCCTAGCCTTAATTGACCAAAAAAACCCTAAAATTCCCTTTAAAACAACCCAGGAAATGCCTTCCCTATATATAGGCTCGCTAACGTTCGCATCCCGCCAACTCAGCAGAAACTTGTGTTGTTCTGCTTCGCATCCCGCCAACTCAACAGAAACTTCTGCTTCTGAGTTTTTCAAGGCAATTCCAACAATCTCCACCTTGCCTTTAAAATGATAGTGATGTAACCTTCCCACCAACCGATCAAGTCCAAGTCTCACTTGAACCTTGACTTCTTTCACTTGCTTCCAACAACTCTTGCTAGAATCACAAGATGTACCTCCAACCCTTCATCCCTCGAAATGCCTTCCGCCCTCATGAAGGTCTTCTCCAACTACTATAGGCATTTTAGGTAGCTCCGCAAGACTCACTACAACCTCTTCAGCCCCCGGAGTGATCAAATCGGTCCTCTTGAAGATACGATTGCATCTAACTATTGCTGGCCTTTTGGATAGTCCTTCAAGCTTCACCACAACCTCTTCAAACCCCGGAATGCCTTCCGTATTCTCGAAGACTTGCTTGTTCCCAACCAACCCTGGAATTTTAGGTGGTTGCTCAAGCTCCAATATCAAACTCTCCTTGTGCTCCACTACCTCAAGTAGCCCTACAAGTTCCCAAGTTCTACTGTCTGTGTTCCCAATTGCTTCCCTGAAGTTCTTCAATAGGTCTTGCACTTATTCGGCCTCAATTGGAACATACTCCACAAGGTCTTCACAGTCATACCCAAAAGGTGCAACACTATCGCTCTTCTCCCTATCTCCTGCTAGATAGCAAAGAGCTAATGTTGGTTCCCCTCCTCTAGTGTCATTATCAAGGGTCATATTCTTTTTTGGTTGGGTTTTCACAACGCCCTATCAAATTCTCTCATTGATCATACGTTTGACATTTTTGTGGCTTTGGAAATAATGTCAAGTTTGAGAAGGGTGATTTTTATATTATTTGGTTGGAATGCTCTTGGTCAATCTGAAAAGAAAGAAATAGTTATTTATTTCGACAAAATACTATCTGCATAGATGATACAAGAAATTTGACTTTTATTGACGACTTTTCCGTACTCTATAATTTGTTGTACCTATGGAATTTTGTATGTATAGGTCGAAATATAGCTATACCAACGCACTTGTTTCTGTACCTTATAATTTGTTGTACCTACGGAATTTGCCGTCACTATAGCATGTTGTTACGAGGTATAAAACATTTAGTTATACCTACGAAATTTTAGTTACGGATTTTAACCTGGTGGTACAAAATATTTAGTTATAACCTACAGTTTTTGTCGTGGGTATATACATATAATCCGTCTATACCTACGGCTACTGCGTCTGTCACTAAAAATTTTCGTTGGTAATTGTCAATTTTCTTGTTGTAGTGTATCTTCAATAGAGTCATTAATAGCTCTTGGTGATGGCTTACTTCAAAATATATTGATTTTAGTTATAATTGTTATCATCGGAGAACAAATCTTCTTCGATGTTATTAATCTTTCATATTTATACCCTTTATTGTAGAACAATTTTTATCTTGTAATGTTTATGTTATATTAGCACGTCTTGTGCTAAGGTTATTAATTTTTTCTTGTGACTTTTCTATTTGTTTTCTTTAATTAAATGTGAATATTATATATAAGATAATTACACATGAATAAAAGGAAGACGGACAACAAGCTGTGTCATTAAACATTTTTGTATGACAAAATTCAATCTTTAAAAAAATGGGTAAATAGGTCTTTACCCCTGCAAAATAGGCGAGTTTTGCATTTGCCCCCTGCAATATTTTACACCCTGCCGAATTGTTTTCCCAACATAGAGGGATAAAATACACTACCAAAAAAAATTTTGAGCATTGCAAGGAGATATTCCTTCAAAAATATTACAGAGGGCAAATGCAAAACTCGCCTATTTTCTCACTAAAACTTTCAAAATGATATTGATTTATGAGCATTAAGTTATATTCATTTGAAAATGATATTGATTTGATACAACCATATATTATATCCATTTGAAAGTTATATTCATTTGTTGAGAATTGTTGTTTAAGATAGTGGGGTGCTATCTTGTGTTGTATGAGAATTTCATCATAGGGTTTGGTGAAAATTCTTGTTGTTAAAGATAGTGGGGTGTTATCTTGTGTTGTATGTTAGAGAGATTGTTAGGAGGTCTTGGGGTAAGATTGCTTGTAACAAAGATTCTAACATAGTGAAAATCCTTCAAGATGTGAAGGGACTAGAGTACCTTTAGGTAAGAAGGGAGACCAGTATAAATCTTTTGTGTCCTTTTCTTTTTCCCTTCTCTCTTTATTTTGTTGTACTTTGTTCATATCATTATCATACGCTTTCAAGAAAAATAAGAGAAACATTAACATATGTAAATTAACCAAAAAAAATCTAAGAATCTAATTCACCCCCTTTTAGGTTGATATTTTAAACTTACGCAAAAAACCAGTTAGAGTTCCCTTTTTGAATCCACTCAAACATGACTGTTGTGAATTCGATTAATAAACTCACACCAATAACCTTGATGTGTGAAGCAAATAGAACCAAGCAACTAAAATAAGTTGATAGAGATGATGATAGTTAATCCAAACAATAAACACGGCCAGAAAGAAAAAGAATACAAACAATTTGTTTAGCCTAGTTCCGTGTTAATGAACCTACTCAGTGGGGGAGAGCAGCCCCTCCGTTCTACTATGATCAATGAGAAACTTTACACAAGAAATTCCTAAATAGAATTACAAGAATTAATCCTAATTCTACCTTAATCCAGAATCTCATCCCGTGAACAAGAGACCAAATTAACCTAGCTACCCAAGGTGAATCAAGAACAATTTGCCCAAACTATTAGGATTATACCAAGAGCAATCTTCTTTAAAACCCTAGCCTTAATTGACCAAAAAAACCCTAAAATTCCCTTTAAAACAACCCAGGAAATGCCTTCCCTATATATAGGCTCGCTAACGTTCGCATCCCGCCAACTCAGCAGAAACTTGTGTTGTTCTGCTTCGCATCCCGCCAACTCAACAGAAACTTCTGCTTCTGAGTTTTTCAAGGCAATTCCAACAATCTCCACCTTGCCTTTAAAATGATAGTGATGTAACCTTCCCACCAACCGATCAAGTCCAAGTCTCACTTGAACCTTGACTTCTTTCACTTGCTTCCAACAACTCTTGCTAGAATCACAAGATGTACCTCCAACACTTCATCCCTCGAAATGCCTTTCGCCCTCATGAAGGTCTTGTCTCCAACTACTATAGGCATTTTAGGTAGCTCCGCAAGACTCACTACAACCTCTTCAGCCCCCGGAGTGATCAAATCGGTCCTCTTGAAGATACGATTGCATCTAACTATTGCTGGCCTTTTGGATAGTCCTTCAAGCTTCACCACAACCTCTTCAAACCCCGGAATGCCTTCCGTATTCTCGAAGACTTGCTTGTTCCCAACCAACCCTGGAATTTTAGGTGGTTGCTCAAGCTCCAATATCAAACTCTCCTTGTGCTCCACTACCTCAAGTAGCCCTACAAGTTCCCAAGTTCTACTGTCTGTGTTCCCAATTGCTTCCCTGAAGTTCTTCAATAGGTCTTGCACTTATTCGGCCTCAATTGGAACATACTCCACAAGGTCTTCACAGTCATACCCAAAAGGTGCAACACTATCGCTCTTCTCCCTATCTCCTGCTAGATAGCAAAGAGCTAATGTTGGTTCCCCTCCTCTAGTGTCATTATCAAGGGTCATATTCTTTTTTGGTTGGGTGTTCACAACGCCCTATCAAATTCTCTCATTGATCATACATTTGACATTTTTGTGGCTTTGGAAATAATGTCAAGTTTGAGAAGGGTGATTTTTATATTATTTGGTTGGAATGCTCTTGGTCAATCTGAAAAGAAAGAAATAGTTATTTATTTCGACAAAATACTATCTGCATAGATGATACAAGAAATTTGACTTTTATTGACGACTTTTCCGTACTCTATAATTTGTTGTACCTATGGAATTTTGTATGTATAGGTCGAAATATAGCTATACCAACGCACTTGTTTCTGTACCTTATAATTTGTTGTACCTACGGAATTTGCCGTCACTATAGCATGTTGTTACGAGGTATAAAACATTTAGTTATACCTACGAAATTTTAGTTACGGATTTTCACCTGGTGGTACAAAATATTTAGTTATAACCTACAGTTTTTGTCGTGGGTATATATGAAGGTTGAAAAACACACAAGAAGGGGGGGGGGGGGGGGGGGGGTTGAATTGTGTTGAGACTTTTTCTAAGTTAAAACAAATTGCAGCGGATAAGGTATAACACACACAATATATGAGGATAGGGTTAGAGAGAGATGCTCAGAATTTTTATACTGGTTCCTCCCACTAACAGGAGTAGTCCAGTCCTCTTGTCCTTCACAAGAGATTTCACTATAATCACTCAGATTACAAATGCTCAAGCACTAAGCAAGAGACTTCAAACTGCTCAAGCACAAAGCAAGAGACTTCTAACTGCTCAAGCACAAAGCAAGAGACTTCCAATGCTCAAGCACAAAGCAAGAGACTTCCAATGCTCAAGCACAAAGCAAGAGACTTCCAATGCTCAAGCACAAAGCAAGAGACTTCCAATGCTCAAGCACAAAGCAAGAGACTTCCAATGCTCAAGCACAAAGCAAGAGACTTCCAATGCTCAAGCACAAAGCAAGAGACTTCAAACTGGTTTTAATGTTAATAAAGATAAGAGATTAACACTTGATATACAATCAGAGGTGTTTACAAAATACAACTCAGTTACAAGACTAACTTAGAAAATTATCACAAAGTTTCTAAGTGTTTGATAGCTTCAGAATTTGACAGAGTTTCAGCACGTTCAGAAGCTTAAGTCTTGATTACCATTTCTTCACAAATCTTCTTCCTTTTATAGATGATAAAATGAACGTTGAAGATTATAGCTGTTTGAAGAATTGAGACGCTCCTTTGTATAGATCAGTGAGCTTATTAGCTGTTCTGATTTGCAGTAGCTTAGGAGCTTAACGTTTACTACAAAATGAGAGATTCCTTTTGGCTTTTGATATTTGAACCTTGGTGAAAGCCAAATAAGGAAATAATCGTTTCTGAAGCCTGACTTGAAAAGGACCTTTCCATGGTCAAACCTTTTCATTCTTGGTTTCTGCGTTTGGACTTAGTCAGGCACAGTCTTCAATAAAATTGTACTCTCAAATGTAGCTTAACACTTATATCTGACGAGCCTTCAGATTTTGATAGGCTCAGAATTACTTGTTTCAGATCTGGTGAGCTCAGATGTTCTTCAGATTTTGATAGGCTCAGAATTACTTGTTTCAGATCTGGTGAGCTCAGATGTTCTTCAGATTTTGATAGGCTCAGAATTACTTGTTTCAGATCTGGTGAGCTCAGATGTTCTTCAGATTTTGATAGGCTCAGAATTACTTGTTTCAGATCTGGTGAGCTCAGATGTTCTTCAGATTTTGATAGGCTCAGAATTACTTGTTTCAGATCTGGTGAGCTCAGATGTTCTTCAGATTTTGATAGGCTCAGAATTACTTGTTTCAGATCTGGTGAGCTCAGAAGTAATTCCTTCAGAAATTCTAAGGTTCAGATAATAACTTCAGAGTTTCACAGGCTCAGAATTACTTGCTTCAGATCTGGTGAGCTCAGAAGTAATTCCTTCAGAAATTCTAAGGTTCAGATAATAACTTCAGAGTTTCACTTGCTTCAGATCTGGTGAGCTCAGAAGTAATTCCTTCAGAAATTCTAAGGTTCTTTAGTACGCAAATTTTAACTTTTAATCCTGCACACTGAATTAAATTATTAGTATTCCAATTTAACCTTAAATACATTGTTATCATCAAAATCAATTAAGGAGATACAAAATCATAATTTTGTTCCAACAATCTCCCCCTTTTTGATGATGACAACTATATGTATTTAAAATCAATTGTTGTTGTTTTTATTTAACATCTTGACTTCAGGTTCTGAGGTTTGCAAGCTCCCCCTGAGTCTGATAAGCTTCAAAAGTTTATCAATGATAAATATAAAACAGTCTAAGAGTAATATTTAATGTCAAATATAATTTCATATATTCTACCTTCAGAATTAGAGGTTTGCAAGCTCTATTTCTTCAGATTGACAAATATAAGATATGGTTTGCAAGCGTATCTTATATTATATGAATTTATGTTGGACAAAATTTATTACTCCCCCTCATTAAAAGTTTAAAAGACTTTAATATAACTTAACAAGAGTAGAGTTCAGAAAATGTGATCTTTAGAGCTTCAGAAATAATTTCACTGCCATAGGAAATGAAATAATATTTTCTCCCCCTTTGTCATTATCAAAAACGGGTCAGTCAAAGCACAAGTTACAGGGTAGTAAATGCACACAGCAAACAACCACCAGCAGTAAATGCATTCAACGGTAAAAGGGAATTGTTAAGTACCATGGTGAAACAGGGAATTGTTTCAGAATGAAGACGAGTTTCTTCAAGATCTGAATCAGTTCCAGGAAAAGGTGGAGTGGTTTGAATGGATGAGGGGTTTGGTTCAGAAGTGGTTGGCTTAGGAGATGAAGTCTGAAGGGGTTCAGTTTGGGATTCAGCAGGGACTTCAGAATTTTGAACATTTGAGGGTTCAGATTGGTCTACGTCCATTGCTATTGGGGTAGACTCAGAATCTTTAATAGGAGATTTCTGAGGGGATTTAGGAGTGTCAGAAATGGTTATAGTGGAAGTTTCAAAATATTGAAAACGTGAGAAGTGATAGTGACTAGTGTGTAGTTAAGTGATTATAGTGGAAGTTTCAAAATATTGGGGAAACAAGATAGTGACGTAATGGGGGCTTGGCAGTTACTTTTAATAAAATCATCATTAGCTCTCCTTCATTACCCAGCGGTTACTAGACATGATGGGAAGTTACACAGATAAGTAGTGTTTTCAGAAGCCAGCTGTCAGTTAGAGAAACTGAGTGGTCAACTAACACTTAGAGTAGGTATCTGAGTCACAAGAAATCATATTTAATAATAAATAATTCTGATTGCTTCAGATGAGAGAGTGCTTCAGAACCTATATAATAGTTTCTGAGCCGTCCAAACTTCTGAGGCCCTTCAGAACCAGTTTATTCATTCAGAGTTAACAGCATTCAGAGATATCATTCAGAAATAAAAACCATGTTCAGATTTTTCTTGATAAAATCGAAACGATCAATAGCAAGAGGTTTGGTAAAGATATCAGCCCATTGATGCTCAGTATCAATGAATTGAATCTTAATTACTCCCTTCTGAACATAGTCTCTAATGAAGTGATGTTTGATCTCAATGTGTTTAGCTCTTGAATGCAAAATAGGATTCTTAGACAAACAGATAGCAGCAGTATTATCACAGAGAAGTGGTATACTACTTATCCTTATCTGATAGTCCTCCAACTGATGTTTCATCCAGAGCAATTGCGTGCAACACTTAGCAGCTGAGATGTACTCTGCTTCTGCTGTAGATAGAGCAATAGTTGCTTGTCTCTTACTAGCCCATGATATAAGGTTTTCACCTAGAAATTGACAGTTTCCACTAGTGGACTTCCTTTCAATTTTATCACCAGCATAGTCAGCATCACAGAATCCAATAAGCTGATAATCTAAGGATTTCTTATAAAGTAATCCAAGATTAGTGGTTCCTTTCAGATATCTAAAGATTCTCTTAACAGCAGTTAGATGAGACTCTCTAGGATCTGATTGAAATCTAGCACACAAGCATACACTGAACAAGATATCTGGTCTAGATGCAGTGAGATAAAGGAGGGAACCAATCATACCTCTGTATAATTTCTGATCTACTTTGCCTTCAGATTCTTCCTTCAGAAGACAGCTAGAGGGATGCATAGGAGTTGACATTGGTTTACAATCTTCAAGACCAAATTTCTTCAGTAAATCCTTTGTGTATTTGGTTTGATGCACATATACTCCTTCTTTTCTTTGATTGATTTGAATTCCCAAGAAGAATGTTAGTTCTCCCATCATACTCATTTCAAATTCATCCTGCATAAGCTTAGAGAAATTCTTGCAAAGAGAAGCATTAGTTGAACCAAAGATAATATCATCAACATAAATCTGAACAATCAAAATATCAGTTTTTAAGGTTTTTCTAAAGAGAGTGTTATCAACATGTCCTTTTTCAAAACCATTTTCTAGAAGAAATATACTTAACCTTTCATACCAAGCTCTTGGAGCTTGTTTCAAACCATACAGAGATTTCTTCAATTTGTAAACATGATCAGGACACTTTATATCTTCAAAGCCAGGAGGTTGTTTAACATAGACTTCTTCATAAATTACTCCATTCAGAAATGCACTCTTAACATCCATTTGAAATAGAGTGATGTCATGATTAACTGCATAGGACAAGAGAAGTCTAATTGCCTCAAGTCTTGCTACTGGTGCAAAGGTTTCAGTGAAATCTATGCCTTCTTGCTGACTATAACCTTGTGCAACCAGTCTAGCTTTATTTCTGACAACTTCTCCCTTTTCATTTGACTTGTTTCTGAATACCCATTTTGTTCCAATAATGTTCTTGTGTTTGGGTTTTGGTACCAGATCCCAAACATCATTTCTTTCAAATTGATTGAGTTCTTCTTGCATTGCAACAATCCACCCATCATCTGAGAGTGCTTCTTCTATGTTTGTGGGTTCAATTAATGAAATTAACCCAACTAGGGATTCATCCTCTTTGAAAGCAGATCTGGTCTTTCTTGGGCTATCCTTGTTACCAACAATTAGCTCTTCAGGATGAGATGATCTATACTTGAATTTACTCTTAGGTGGAGCAGGTGTCTGAGAGGGTTCAGTTTCTGAAGGGTCTTCAGTTTCAAGGCCTTCAGAGATATCTTCATTTTGAGTCTCAGATGGATATACAGCAATGGAGAGATCTTCACACTCAGAATTTGAGGAAACTTGAAATTCTGCAAAAGTCTCAGCTTGCTCTGACATTTTATCGTCAGGCTCTTTATCATCAAATCTAACATGTATAGATTCTTCAACTGTGTGAGTTTCAGAATTATACAATCTGTATGCTTTTGAGCGTTCAGAGTAGCCTATAAAGATACCCTTATAAGCTCTAGCATCAAATTTCTTTCGATAGACCTTGTTGTCTAGAATATAACAAGTACATCCAAACTGATGAAAATAAGAAATATTTGGTTTTCTTCCTTTGAACAGTTCATAAGCAGTTTTGTTCAGAATAGGTCTGATGTAGATTCTATTCTGAACATAGCAAGCAGTACTCACGGCTTCTGCCCACAAGAACTTAGCTAGGTTAGACTCAAGCATCATGGTACGAGCCATTTCTTGCAAAGATCTATTCTTTCTTTCTACAACACCATTCTGCTGTGGTGTTCTAGGAGAAGAGAATTCATGGATTACTCCATGCTCTGAGCAGAAAGATTCGAAAGAGTCATTTTCGAACTCTCCCCCATGGTCGCTTCTAACCTTCAGAATCCGAAGATCCTTTTCACTTTGTATTTGTGTGCAGAAGTCACTGAACACCACAAGTGCTTCACTCTTAGAACGTAGGAATTTCACCCAAGTCCATCTACTGAAATCATCAACCATGACCAATCCATATTTTTTACCATTGATAGAGGCTGTCGAAACAGGACCAAACAGATCAATGTGAAGCAATTCTAAGGGTCTGGAAGTAGAGACAATGTTTTTAGACTTGAATGAAGTCTTAGCAAATTTTCCTTTTTGACATGAGCCACAAAGTGCATCTGAGTGATAATCAATGTCAGGCAAACCACTAACAAGCTTTTGTTTGCTAAGCTTAGAGATCAACCTCCAGTTAGCATGACCAAGACGCTTGTGCCATAGCCATTTCTCATCACTCAGAGACAAAAGACATATAATCTTTTGGTCAACCAAATCAGAAAAGTTTACTTTATAAACATTGCCAACTCTCATTCCCTTGAATACTACAGATTTGTCAGAGTCTTTTGATACAGTACATGATTCCTTATTAAATGTAACAACACACCCATTGTCACAAAATTGACTAATGCTCAATAGATTGTGTTTAAGTCCATCAACTAACCAAACATCTTTAATGGAAAGAGAAGAATTACCAACTGTACCTGTACCAATGATCTTCCCTTTTTGTTTTCCTCCAAATCCCACAGAGCCTCCCTCTTTCAGAGTTAGGGTTTGGAACATATGCTTTTCTCCCGTCATATGTCGTGAGCAACCACTGTCCAGGTACCAGGGCTGCTGTTTTACCTTTCCTTGCATGAGCATCTGAAGCAAACATTATTTCAGATTTTGGTACCCATATTCTGATGGGTCCTTTAGAGTTAGTCTTCTGAATAGTATTCCTTCTTTGTTTTCTATGATCAACACAACATCTAGAATTAATTAAGCTTTGACAAGAATGTTTAGGCTTAATTTGATTCTTGGATTTTGATCTGGAGTATATCACAGTTCCAAAGGTCAAGCAAGGATATGAAGTAACTTTACCTTGATTTCTCAGAGGTTCAGATGACTTCTGAGCCTTAACTTGAGAACTTTTGGACTCAGAAATTTTAGGTTCAGAAGAACTTGGAACTTCTGAGTCTTTGGGTTCAGGTTCAGAACCTCCTTCAGAGTTGGATGCCTTCAGATCAAGTGTACCACTTTTAACAAAGGTAGAGAATAATTCAGGTGGAGTATCATCCTCACTATATGATTTCAGAGGTTTATCCCAGTTCTTAAACCGAGAATAACCAATGCCTTCACCATAGTTACGAGTCATATGATAAATCATGGAAGCCATTTTACTCCTATTGAAGGTACAACGAATAAATTTGTGAAGAGCATCTTCATGATCATCATTGAGCTTGTCTGCCAAGACATAGTTAGATTCAACATGACAAATACGAATGTTTAGATTCATTTTCATCATAAAGAATCTTGGCATCCTTTTTCAATGATTCATGAACATTCTTCAGAATTTTGTGTTGACTTACTATACGAGAGTAATGTTTCACGGCAATCTTAAGAGAATCAATTAATTCAGATTTAGTCATGTTAGAGTATACCTCATTTTCATCATCTGAGTCATCTTCAGAATCTCTATCAGAGTTGTTACCTTCAGAAGTTCTTGCCATTAAAGCCAGATTGCCTTCTTCATCATCTTCTCCTTCAGAGTCATTCTCAATGGTCTCCCAAGTGGCTAACAAACTCTTCCTTACCTTTTCTTTGTACTTTTCTTTCCCAAAGCTCTTATTCTTTCCTTTGTCCTTGGATGACATTTCTGGACAGTCCGCAATGAAGTGTCCAGATTTCTTGCAGTTATAGCAGTTGTTCAGTTCTTCCTTTTTGTCCTTTGAAAAGGAACTTCTTGAGTTGTTTCCTTTGTTTGGAAACCTTTTGTATTTCTTGTTCCATTTCTGAAACCTTCTAACCATTAGTGCCATTTCTTCATTCTCAGAATTTTCATCCATCATATCATCAGAAGTTTCTTCCTCTTGTTCAGACACTTTGATCTTTGCAGCTTTTGAGGAAGTCTGAACAGAGCTTAGAGCCAAGGACTTCATCTTCTTGACAGGTTCATCTGACATAAGTTCTAGCTCATGACTTCTGAGTGAGCTTATTAAATCTTCAAGAGTCACATTGTCCAAATCCTTGGATTCCTGAAAAGCTGTAACTTTTGGTCTCCATTTGGAAGGTAAGCTCCTCAGAATTTTCTTCACGTGATCAGATGCAGTGTAGCTTTTCTTCAGAACTTGAAGACCAGAGACAAGGGTTTGAAACCTTGAATACATGGTTTCAATATCTTCATCTTCCTTCATTCTGAACAGCTCATATTGATGAACTAATAAGTTTGCCTTAGCTTCTTTGACTTGCTTATTTCCTTCATAGGTGGAACATAGAGAGTCCCAGATAGTTTTGGCACATGACTTGTTGGATATTTTTAAATACTCAGCATGAGATATTGCACCAATAAGCATATTCTTAACAGTATGATGCTTCTTATACTGTTTCTTCTTTTCAGCATCAAAGAACTTTCTGTAGGTATTTCTTACAACACCTTCATCATCCATGTGTTCAAAATGTATACCATCTTCAATGATATCCCATAACTCATCATCGGTCCCAATGATGTAACTATACATCTTGGTTTTCCAGAAAGGAAAAGTAGTAGGATCACTGTTGAAGTAAGGTGGTTTGTCTCTGTGATTATCACTGTTCCTTTCCCTATCATAGTTGTGAGGAGGTGGAACAGCAGAGTGATCAGGTCCAGAGGAAGCAGAAGGAGAGGTAACACCAGACATGTTTTTCAACTAAGTACCCCTAGATCTTTTACTGTTTCACTGTTAAGTGAAGAGCAACAGACCGGAGCTCTGATGCCAATTGAAGGTTGAAAAACACACAAGAAGGGGGGGGGGGGGGGGGTTGAATTGTGTTGAGACTTTTTCTAAGTTAAAACAAATTGCAGCGGATAAGGTATAACACACACAATATATGAGGATAGGGTTAGAGAGAGATGCTCAGAATTTTTATACTGGTTCCTCCCACTAACAGGAGTAGTCCAGTCCTCTTGTCCTTCACAAGAGATTTCACTATAATCACTCAGATTACAAATGCTCAAGCACTAAGCAAGAGACTTCAAACTGCTCAAGCACAAAGCAAGAGACTTCTAACTGCTCAAGCACAAAGCAAGAGACTTCCAATGCTCAAGCACAAAGCAAGAGACTTCCAATGCTCAAGCACAAAGCAAGAGACTTCCAATGCTCAAGCACAAAGCAAGAGACTTCCAATGCTCAAGCACAAAGCAAGAGACTTCCAATGCTCAAGCACAAAGCAAGAGACTTCCAATGCTCAAGCACAAAGCAAGAGACTTCCAATGCTCAAGCACAAAGCAAGAGACTTCAAACTGGTTTTAATGTTAATAAAGATAAGAGATTAACACTTGATATACAATCAGAGGTGTTTACAAAATACAACTCAGTTACAAGACTAACTTAGAAAATTATCACAAAGTTTCTAAGTGTTTGATAGCTTCAGAATTTGACAGAGTTTCAGCACGTTCAGAAGCTTAAGTCTTGATTACCATTTCTTCACAAATCTTCTTCCTTTTATAGATGATAAAATGAACGTTGAAGATTATAGCCGTTTGAAGAATTGAGACGCTCCTTTGTATAGATCAGTGAGCTTATTAGCTGTTCTGATTTGCAGTAGCTTAGGAGCTTAACGTTTACTACAAAATGAGAGATTCCTTTTGGCTTTTGATATTTGAACCTTGGTGAAAGCCAAATAAGGAAATAATCGTTTCTGAAGCCTGACTTGAAAAGGACCTTTCCATGGTCAAACCTTTTCATTCTTGGTTTCTGCGTTTGGACTTAGTCAGGCACAGTCTTCAATAAAATTGTACTCTCAAATGTAGCTTAACACTTATATCTGACGAGCCTTCAGATTTTGATAGGCTCAGAATTACTTGTTTCAGATCTGGTGAGCTCAGATGTTCTTCAGATTTTGATAGGCTCAGAATTACTTGTTTCAGATCTGGTGAGCTCAGATGTTCTTCAGATTTTGATAGGCTCAGAATTACTTGTTTCAGATCTGGTGAGCTCAGATGTTCTTCAGATTTTGATAGGCTCAGAATTACTTGTTTCAGATCTGGTGAGCTCAGATGTTCTTCAGATTTTGATAGGCTCAGAATTACTTGTTTCAGATCTGGTGAGCTCAGAAGTAATTCCTTCAGAAATTCTAAGGTTCAGATAATAACTTCAGAGTTTCACAGGCTCAGAATTACTTGCTTCAGATCTGGTGAGCTCAGAAGTAATTCCTTCAGAAATTCTAAGGTTCAGATAATAACTTCAGAGTTTCACTTGCTTCAGATCTGGTGAGCTCAGAAGTAATTCCTTCAGAAATTCTAAGGTTCTTTAGTACGCAAATTTTAACTTTTAATCCTGCACACTGAATTAAATTATTAGTATTCCAATTTAACCTTAAATACATTGTTATCATCAAAATCAATTAAGGAGATACAAAATCATAATTTTGTTCCAACAATATACATATAATCCGTCTATACCTACGGCTACTGCGTCTGTCACTAAAAATTTCCGTTGGTAATTGTCAAT
This sequence comes from Trifolium fragiferum, assembly GCA_954870985.1. Classification (NCBI taxonomy): domain Eukaryota; kingdom Viridiplantae; phylum Streptophyta; class Magnoliopsida; order Fabales; family Fabaceae; genus Trifolium; species Trifolium fragiferum. The sequence goes on along the minus strand of OX940793.1, from coordinate 16,377,424 downwards.
TTTCTTGTTGTAGTGTATCTTCAATAGAGTCATTAATAGCTCTTGGTGATGGCTTACTTCAAAATATATTGATTTTAGTTATAATTGTTATCATCGGAGAACAAATCTTCTTCGATGTTATTAATCTTTCATATTTATACCCTTTATTGTAGAACAATTTTTATCTTGTAATGTTTATGTTATATTAGCACGTCTTGTGCTAAGGTTATTAATTTTTTCTTGTGACTTTTCTATTTGTTTTCTTTAATTAAATGTGAATATTATATATAAGATAATTACACATGAATAAAAGGAAGACGGACAACAAGCTGTGTCATTAAACATTTTTGTATGACAAAATTCAATCTTTAAAAAAATGGGTAAATAGGTCTTTACCCCTGCAAAATAGGCGAGTTTTGCATTTGCCCCCTGCAATATTTTACACCCTGCCGAATTGTTTTCCCAACATAGAGGGATAAAATACACTACCAAAAAAAATTTTGAGCATTGCAAGGAGATATTCCTTCAAAAAAATTACAGAGGGCAAATGCAAAACTCGCCTATTTTCTCACTAAAACTTTCAAAATGATATTGATTTATGAGCATTAAGTTATATTCATTTGAAAATGATATTGATTTGATACAACCATATATTATATCCATTTGAAAGTTATATTCATTTGTTGAGAATTGTTGTTTAAGATAGTGGGGTGCTATCTTGTGTTGTATGAGAATTTCATCATAGGGTTTGGTGAAAATTCTTGTTGTTAAAGATAGTGGGGTGTTATCTTGTGTTTTATGTTAGAGAGATTGTTAGGAGGTCTTGGGGTAAGATTGCTTGTAACAAAGATTCTAACATAGTGAAAATCCTTCAAGATGTGAAGGGACTAGAGTACCTTTAGGTAAGAAGGTAGACCAGTATAAATCTTTTGTGTCCTTTTCTTTTTCCCTTCTCTCTTTATTTTGTTGTACTTTGTTCATATCATTATCATACGCTTTCAAGAAAAATAAGAGAAACATTAACATATGTAAATTAACCAAGAAAAATCTAAGAATCTAATTCACCCCCTTTTAGGTTGATATTTTAAACTTACGCAAAAAACCAGTTAGAGTTCCCTTTTTGAATCCACTCAAACATGACTGTTGTGAATTCGATTAATAAACTCACACCAATAACCTTGATGTGTGAAGCAAATAGAACCAAGCAACTAAAATAAGTTGATAGAGATGATGATAGTTAATCCAAACAATAAACACGACCAGAAAGAAAAAGAACACAAACAATTTGTTTAGCCTAGTTCCGTGTTAATGAACCTACTCAGTGGGGGAGAGCAGCCCCTCCGTTCTACTATGATCAATGAGAAACTTTACACAAGAAATTCCTAAATAGAATTACAAGAATTAATCCTAATTCTACCTTAATCCAGAATCTCATCCCGTGAACAAGAGACCAAATTGACCTAGCTACCCAAGGTGAATCAAGAACAATTTGCCCAAACTATTAGGATTATACCAAGAGCAATCTTCTTTAAAACCCTAGCCTTAATTGACCAAAAAAACCCTAAAATTCCCTTTAAAACAACCCAGGAAATGCATTCCCTATATATAGGCTCGCTAACGTTCGCATCCCGCCAACTCAGCAGAAACTTGTGTTGTTCTGCTTCGCATCCCGCCAACTCAACAGAAACTTCTGCTTCTGAGTTTTTCAAGGCAATTCCAAAAATCTCCACCTTACCTTTAAAATGATAGTGATGTAACCTTCCCACAAACCGATCAAGTCCAAGTCTCACTTGAACCTTGACTTCTTTCACTTGCTTCCAACAACTCTTGCTAGAATCACAAGATGTACCTCCAACCCTTCATCCCTCGAAATGCCTTCCGCCCTCATGAAGGTCTTGTCTCCAACTACCATAGGCATTTTAGGTAGTTCCGCAAGACTCACTACAACCTCTTCAGCCCCCGGAGTGATCAAATCGGTCCTCTTGAAGATACGATTGCATCTAACTATCGCTGGCCTTTTGGATAGTCCTTCAAGCTTCACCACAACCTCTTCAAACCCCGGAATGCCTTCCGTATTCTCGAAGACTTGCTTGTTCCCAACCAACCCTGGAATTTTAGGTGGTTGCTCAAGCTCCAATATCAAACTCTCCTTGTGCTCCACTACCTCAAGTAGCCCTACAAGTTCCCAAGTTCTACTGTCTGTGTTCCCAATTGCTTCCCTGAAGTTCTTCAATAGGTCTTGCACTTATTCGGCCTCAATTGGAACATACTCCACAAGGTCTTCACAGTCATACCCAAAAGGTGCAACACTATCGCTCTTCTCCCTATCTCCTACTAGATAGCAAAGAGCTAATGTTGGTTCCCCTCCTCTAGTGTCATTATCAAGGGTCATATTCTTTTTTGGTTGGGTGTTCACAACGCCCTATCAAATTCTCTCATTGATCATACGTTTGACATTTTTGTGGCTTTGGAAATAATGTCAAGTTTGAGAAGGGTGATTTTTATATTATTTGGTTGGAATGCTCTTGGTCAATCTGAAAAGAAAGAAATAGTTATTTATTTCGACAAAATACTATCTGCATAGATGATACAAGAAATTTGACTTTTATTGACGACTTTTCCGTACTCTATAATTTGTTGTACCTATGGAATTTTGTATGTATAGGTCGAAATATAGCTATACCAACGCACTTGTTTCTGTACCTTATAATTTGTTGTACCTACGAAATTTGCCGTCACTATAGCATGTTGTTACGAGGTATAAAACATTTAGTTATACCTACGAAATTTTAGTTACGGATTTTCACCTGGTGGTACAAAATATTTAGTTATAACCTACAGTTTTTGTCGTGGGTATATACATATAATCCGTCTATACCTACGGCTACTGCGTCTGTCACTAAAAATTTCGTTGGTAATTGTCAATTTTCTTGTTGTAGTGTATCTTCAATAGAGTCATTAATAGCTCTTGGTGATGGCTTACTTCAAAATATATTGATTTTAGTTATAATTGTTATCATCGGAGAACAAATCTTCTTCGATGTTATTAATCTTTCATATTTATACCCTTTATTGTAGAACAATTTTTATCTTGTAATGTTTATGTTATATTAGCACGTCTTGTGCTAAGGTTATTAATTTTTTCTTGTGACTTTTCTATTTGTTTTCTTTAATTAAATGTGAATATTATATATAAGATAATTACACATGAATAAAAGGAAGACGGACAACAAGCTGTGTCATTAAACATTTTTGTATGACAAAATTCAATCTTTAAAAAAATGGGTAAATAGGTCTTTACCCCTGCAAAATAGGCGAGTTTTGCATTTGCCCCCTGCAATATTTTACACCCTGCCGAATTGTTTTCCCAACATAGAGGGATAAAATACACTACCAAAAAAAATTTTGAGCATTGCAAGGAGATATTCCTTCAAAAAAATTACAGAGGGCAAATGCAAAACTCGCCTATTTTCTCACTAAAACTTTCAAAATGATATTGATTTATGAGCATTAAGTTATATTCATTTGAAAATGATATTGATTTGATACAACCATATATTATATCCATTTGAAAGTTATATTCATTTGTTGAGAATTGTTGTTTAAGATAGTGGGGTGCTATCTTGTGTTGTATGAGAATTTCATCATAGGGTTTGGTGAAAATTCTTGTTGTTAAAGATAGTGGGGTGTTATCTTGTGTTTTATGTTAGAGAGATTGTTAGGAGGTCTTGGGGTAAGATTGCTTGTAACAAAGATTCTAACATAGTGAAAATCCTTCAAGATGTGAAGGGACTAGAGTACCTTTAGGTAAGAAGGTAGACCAGTATAAATCTTTTGTGTCCTTTTCTTTTTCCCTTCTCTCTTTATTTTGTTGTACTTTGTTCATATCATTATCATACGCTTTCAAGAAAAATAAGAGAAACATTAACATATGTAAATTAACCAAGAAAAATCTAAGAATCTAATTCACCCCCTTTTAGGTTGATATTTTAAACTTACGCAAAAAACCAGTTAGAGTTCCCTTTTTGAATCCACTCAAACATGACTGTTGTGAATTCGATTAATAAACTCACACCAATAACCTTGATGTGTGAAGCAAATAGAACCAAGCAACTAAAATAAGTTGATAGAGATGATGATAGTTAATCCAAACAATAAACACGACCAGAAAGAAAAAGAACACAAACAATTTGTTTAGCCTAGTTCCGTGTTAATGAACCTACTCAGTGGGGGAGAGCAGCCCCTCCGTTCTACTATGATCAATGAGAAACTTTACACAAGAAATTCCTAAATAGAATTACAAGAATTAATCCTAATTCTACCTTAATCCAGAATCTCATCCCGTGAACAAGAGACCAAATTGACCTAGCTACCCAAGGTGAATCAAGAACAATTTGCCCAAACTATTAGGATTATACCAAGAGCAATCTTCTTTAAAACCCTAGCCTTAATTGACCAAAAAAACCCTAAAATTCCCTTTAAAACAACCCAGGAAATGCATTCCCTATATATAGGCTCGCTAACGTTCGCATCCCGCCAACTCAGCAGAAACTTGTGTTGTTCTGCTTCGCATCCCGCCAACTCAACAGAAACTTCTGCTTCTGAGTTTTTCAAGGCAATTCCAACAATCTCCACCTTACCTTTAAAATGATAGTGATGTAACCTTCCCACAAACCGATCAAGTCCAAGTCTCACTTGAACCTTGACTTCTTTCACTTGCTTCCAACAACTCTTGCTAGAATCACAAGATGTACCTCCAACCCTTCATCCCTCGAAATGCCTTCCGCCCTCATGAAGGTCTTGTCTCCAACTACCATAGGCATTTTAGGTAGTTCCGCAAGACTCACTACAACCTCTTCAGCCCCCGGAGTGATCAAATCGGTCCTCTTGAAGATACGATTGCATCTAACTATCGCTGGCCTTTTGGATAGTCCTTCAAGCTTCACCACAACCTCTTCAAACCCCGGAATGCCTTCCGTATTCTCGAAGACTTGCTTGTTCCCAACCAACCCTGGAATTTTAGGTGGTTGCTCAAGCTCCAATATCAAACTCTCCTTGTGCTCCACTACCTCAAGTAGCCCTACAAGTTCCCAAGTTCTACTGTCTGTGTTCCCAATTGCTTCCCTGAAGTTCTTCAATAGGTCTTGCACTTATTCGGCCTCAATTGGAACATACTCCACAAGGTCTTCACAGTCATACCCAAAAGGTGCAACACTATCGCTCTTCTCCCTATCTCCTACTAGATAGCAAAGAGCTAATGTTGGTTCCCCTCCTCTAGTGTCATTATCAAGGGTCATATTCTTTTTTGGTTGGGTGTTCACAACGCCCTATCAAATTCTCTCATTGATCATACGTTTGACATTTTTGTGGCTTTGGAAATAATGTCAAGTTTGAGAAGGGTGATTTTTATATTATTTGGTTGGAATGCTCTTGGTCAATCTGAAAAGAAAGAAATAGTTATTTATTTCGACAAAATACTATCTGCATAGATGATACAAGAAATTTGACTTTTATTGACGACTTTTCCGTACTCTATAATTTGTTGTACCTATGGAATTTTGTATGTATAGGTCGAAATATAGCTATACCAACGCACTTGTTTCTGTACCTTATAATTTGTTGTACCTACGAAATTTGCCGTCACTATAGCATGTTGTTACGAGGTATAAAACATTTAGTTATACCTACGAAATTTTAGTTACGGATTTTCACCTGGTGGTACAAAATATTTAGTTATAACCTACAGTTTTTGTCGTGGGTATATACATATAATCCGTCTATACCTACGGCTACTGCGTCTGTCACTAAAAATTTCGTTGGTAATTGTCAATTTTCTTGTTGTAGTGTATCTTCAATAGAGTCATTAATAGCTCTTGGTGATGGCTTACTTCAAAATATATTGATTTTAGTTATAATTGTTATCATCGGAGAACAAATCTTCTTCGATGTTATTAATCTTTCATATTTATACCCTTTATTGTAGAACAATTTTTATCTTGTAATGTTTATGTTATATTAGCACGTCTTGTGCTAAGGTTATTAATTTTTTCTTGTGACTTTTCTATTTGTTTTCTTTAATTAAATGTGAATATTATATATAAGATAATTACACATGAATAAAAGGAAGACGGACAACAAGCTGTGTCATTAAACATTTTTGTATGACAAAATTCAATCTTTAAAAAAATGGGTAAATAGGTCTTTACCCCTGCAAAATAGGCGAGTTTTGCATTTGCCCCCTGCAATATTTTACACCCTGCCGAATTGTTTTCCCAACATAGAGGGATAAAATACACTACCAAAAAAAATTTTGAGCATTGCAAGGAGATATTCCTTCAAAAAAATTACAGAGGGCAAATGCAAAACTCGCCTATTTTCTCACTAAAACTTTCAAAATGATATTGATTTATGAGCATTAAGTTATATTCATTTGAAAATGATATTGATTTGATACAACCATATATTATATCCATTTGAAAGTTATATTCATTTGTTGAGAATTGTTGTTTAAGATAGTGGGGTGCTATCTTGTGTTGTATGAGAATTTCATCATAGGGTTTGGTGAAAATTCTTGTTGTTAAAGATAGTGGGGTGTTATCTTGTGTTTTATGTTAGAGAGATTGTTAGGAGGTCTTGGGGTAAGATTGCTTGTAACAAAGATTCTAACATAGTGAAAATCCTTCAAGATGTGAAGGGACTAGAGTACCTTTAGGTAAGAAGGTAGACCAGTATAAATCTTTTGTGTCCTTTTCTTTTTCCCTTCTCTCTTTATTTTGTTGTACTTTGTTCATATCATTATCATACGCTTTCAAGAAAAATAAGAGAAACATTAACATATGTAAATTAACCAAGAAAAATCTAAGAATCTAATTCACCCCCTTTTAGGTTGATATTTTAAACTTACGCAAAAAACCAGTTAGAGTTCCCTTTTTGAATCCACTCAAACATGACTGTTGTGAATTCGATTAATAAACTCACACCAATAACCTTGATGTGTGAAGCAAATAGAACCAAGCAACTAAAATAAGTTGATAGAGATGATGATAGTTAATCCAAACAATAAACACGACCAGAAAGAAAAAGAACACAAACAATTTGTTTAGCCTAGTTCCGTGTTAATGAACCTACTCAGTGGGGGAGAGCAGCCCCTCCGTTCTACTATGATCAATGAGAAACTTTACACAAGAAATTCCTAAATAGAATTACAAGAATTAATCCTAATTCTACCTTAATCCAGAATCTCATCCCGTGAACAAGAGACCAAATTGACCTAGCTACCCAAGGTGAATCAAGAACAATTTGCCCAAACTATTAGGATTATACCAAGAGCAATCTTCTTTAAAACCCTAGCCTTAATTGACCAAAAAAACCCTAAAATTCCCTTTAAAACAACCCAGGAAATGCATTCCCTATATATAGGCTCGCTAACGTTCGCATCCCGCCAACTCAGCAGAAACTTGTGTTGTTCTGCTTCGCATCCCGCCAACTCAACAGAAACTTCTGCTTCTGAGTTTTTCAAGGCAATTCCAACAATCTCCACCTTACCTTTAAAATGATAGTGATGTAACCTTCCCACAAACCGATCAAGTCCAAGTCTCACTTGAACCTTGACTTCTTTCACTTGCTTCCAACAACTCTTGCTAGAATCACAAGATGTACCTCCAACCCTTCATCCCTCGAAATGCCTTCCGCCCTCATGAAGGTCTTGTCTCCAACTACCATAGGCATTTTAGGTAGCTCCGCAAGACTCACTACAACCTCTTCAGCCCCCGGAGTGATCAAATCGGTCCTCTTGAAGATACGATTGCATCTAACTATCGCTGGCCTTTTGGATAGTCCTTCAAGCTTCACCACAACCTCTTCAAACCCCGGAATGCCTTCCGTATTCTCGAAGAATTGCTTGTTCCCAACCAACCCTGGAATTTTAGGTGGTTGCTCAAGCTCCAATATCAAACTCTCCTTGTGCTCCACTACCTCAAGTAGCCCTACAAGTTCCCAAGTTCTACTGTCTGTGTTCCCAATTGCTTCCCTGAAGTTCTTCAATAGGTCTTGCACTTATTCGGCCTCAATTGGAACATACTCCACAAGGTCTTCACAGTCATACCCAAAAGGTGCAACACTATCGCTCTTCTCCCTATCTCCTGCTAGATAGCAAAGAGCTAATGTTGGTTCCCCTCCTCTAGTGTCATTATCAAGGGTCATATTCTTTTTTGGTTGGGTGTTCACAACGCCCTATCAAATTCTCTCATTGATCATACGTTTGACATTTTTGTGGCTTTGGAAATAATGTCAAGTTTGAGAAGGGTGATTTTTATATTATTTGGTTGGAATGCTCTTGGTCAATCTGAAAAGAAAGAAATAGTTATTTATTTCGACAAAATACTATCTGCATAGATGATACAAGAAATTTGACTTTTATTGACGACTTTTCCGTACTCTATAATTTGTTGTACCTATGGAATTTTGTATGTATAGGTCGAAATATAGCTATACCAACGCACTTGTTTCTGTACCTTATAATTTGTTGTACCTACGGAATTTGCCGTCACTATAGCATGTTGTTACGAGGTATAAAACATTTAGTTATACCTACGAAATTTTAGTTACGGATTTTCACCTGGTGGTACAAAATATTTAGTTATAACCTACAGTTTTTGTCGTGGGTATATACATATAATCCGTCTATACCTACGGCTACTGCGTCTGTCACTAAAAATTTCCGTTGGTAATTGTCAATTTTCTTGTTGTAGTGTATCTTCAATAGAGTCATTAATAGCTCTTGGTGATGGCTTACTTCAAAATATATTGATTTTAGTTATAATTGTTATCATCGGAGAACAAATCTTCTTCGATGTTATTAATCTTTCATATTTATACCCTTTATTGTAGAACAATTTTTATCTTGTAATGTTTATGTTATATTAGCACGTCTTGTGCTAAGGTTATTAATTTTTTCTTGTGACTTTTCTATTTGTTTTCTTTAATTAAATGTGAATATTATATATAAGATAATTACACATGAATAAAAGGAAGACGGACAACAAGCTGTGTCATTAAACATTTTTGTATGACAAAATTCAATCTTTAAAAAAATGGGTAAATAGGTCTTTACCCCTGCAAAATAGGCGAGTTTTGCATTTGCCCCCTGCAATATTTTACACCCTGCCGAATTGTTTTCCCAACATAGAGGGATAAAATACACTACCAAAAAAAATTTTGAGCATTGCAAGGAGATATTCCTTCAAAAAAATTACAGAGGGCAAATGCAAAACTCGCCTATTTTCTCACTAAAACTTTCAAAATGATATTGATTTATGAGCATTAAGTTATATTCATTTGAAAATGATATTGATTTGATACAACCATATATTATATCCATTTGAAAGTTATATTCATTTGTTGAGAATTGTTGTTTAAGATAGTGGGGTGCTATCTTGTGTTGTATGAGAATTTCATCATAGGGTTTGGTGAAAATTCTTGTTGTTAAAGATAGTGGGGTGTTATCTTGTGTTTTATGTTAGAGAGATTGTTAGGAGGTCTTGGGGTAAGATTGCTTGTAACAAAGATTCTAACATAGTGAAAATCCTTCAAGATGTGAAGGGACTAGAGTACCTTTAGGTAAGAAGGTAGACCAGTATAAATCTTTTGTGTCCTTTTCTTTTTCCCTTCTCTCTTTATTTTGTTGTACTTTGTTCATATCATTATCATACGCTTTCAAGAAAAATAAGAGAAACATTAACATATGTAAATTAACCAAGAAAAATCTAAGAATCTAATTCACCCCCTTTTAGGTTGATATTTTAAACTTACGCAAAAAACCAGTTAGAGTTCCCTTTTTGAATCCACTCAAACATGACTGTTGTGAATTCGATTAATAAACTCACACCAATAACCTTGATGTGTGAAGCAAATAGAACCAAGCAACTAAAATAAGTTGATAGAGATGATGATAGTTAATCCAAACAATAAACACGACCAGAAAGAAAAAGAACACAAACAATTTGTTTAGCCTAGTTCCGTGTTAATGAACCTACTCAGTGGGGGAGAGCAGCCCCTCCGTTCTACTATGATCAATGAGAAACTTTACACAAGAAATTCCTAAATAGAATTACAAGAATTAATCCTAATTCTACCTTAATCCAGAATCTCATCCCGTGAACAAGAGACCAAATTGACCTAGCTACCCAAGGTGAATCAAGAACAATTTGCCCAAACTATTAGGATTATACCAAGAGCAATCTTCTTTAAAACCCTAGCCTTAATTGACCAAAAAAACCCTAAAATTCCCTTTAAAACAACCCAGGAAATGCATTCCCTATATATAGGCTCGCTAACGTTCGCATCCCGCCAACTCAGCAGAAACTTGTGTTGTTCTGCTTCGCATCCCGCCAACTCAACAGAAACTTCTGCTTCTGAGTTTTTCAAGGCAATTCCAACAATCTCCACCTTACCTTTAAAATGATAGTGATGTAACCTTCCCACAAACCGATCAAGTCCAAGTCTCACTTGAACCTTGACTTCTTTCACTTGCTTCCAACAACTCTTGCTAGAATCACAAGATGTACCTCCAACCCTTCATCCCTCGAAATGCCTTCCGCCCTCATGAAGGTCTTGTCTCCAACTACCATAGGCATTTTAGGTAGTTCCGCAAGACTCACTACAACCTCTTCAGCCCCCGGAGTGATCAAATCGGTCCTCTTGAAGATACGATTGCATCTAACTATCGCTGGCCTTTTGGATAGTCCTTCAAGCTTCACCACAACCTCTTCAAACCCCGGAATGCCTTCCGTATTCTCGAAGACTTGCTTGTTCCCAACCAACCCTGGAATTTTAGGTGGTTGCTCAAGCTCCAATATCAAACTCTCCTTGTGCTCCACTACCTCAAGTAGCCCTACAAGTTCCCAAGTTCTATTGTCTGTGTTCCCAATTGCTTCCCTGAAGTTCTTCAATAGGTCTTGCACTTATTCGGCCTCAATTGGAACATACTCCACAAGGTCTTCACAGTCATACCCAAAAGGTGCAACACTATCGCTCTTCTCCCTATCTCCTGCTAGATAGCAAAGAGCTAATGTTGGTTCCCCTCCTCTAGTGTCATTATCAAGGGTCATATTCTTTTTTGGTTGGGTGTTCACAACGCCCTATCAAATTCTCTCATTGATCATACGTTTGACATTTTTGTGGCTTTGGAAATAATGTCAAGTTTGAGAAGGGTGATTTTTATATTATTTGGTTGGAATGCTCTTGGTCAATCTGAAAAGAAAGAAATAGTTATTTATTTCGACAAAATACTATCTGCATAGATGATACAAGAAATTTGACTTTTATTGACGACTTTTCCGTACTCTATAATTTGTTGTACCTATGGAATTTTGTATGTATAGGTCGAAATATAGCTATACCAACGCACTTGTTTCTGTACCTTATAATTTGTTGTACCTACGGAATTTGCCGTCACTATAGCATGTTGTTACGAGGTATAAAACATTTAGTTATACCTACGAAATTTTAGTTACGGATTTTCACCTGGTGGTACAAAATATTTAGTTATAACCTACAGTTTTTGTCGTGGGTATATACATATAATCCGTCTATACCTACGGCTACTGCGTCTGTCACTAAAAATTTCCGTTGGTAATTGTCAATTTTCTTGTTGTAGTGTATCTTCAATAGAGTCATTAATAGCTCTTGGTGATGGCTTACTTCAAAATATATTGATTTTAGTTATAATTGTTATCATCGGAGAACAAATCTTCTTCGATGTTATTAATCTTTCATATTTATACCCTTTATTGTAGAACAATTTTTATCTTGTAATGTTTATGTTATATTAGCACGTCTTGTGCTAAGGTTATTAATTTTTTCTTGTGACTTTTCTATTTGTTTTCTTTAATTAAATGTGAATATTATATATAAGATAATTACACATGAATAAAAGGAAGACGGACAACAAGCTGTGTCATTAAACATTTTTGTATGACAAAATTCAATCTTTAAAAAAATGGGTAAATAGGTCTTTACCCCTGCAAAATAGGCGAGTTTTGCATTTGCCCCCTGCAATATTTTACACCCTGCCGAATTGTTTTCCCAACATAGAGGGATAAAATACACTACCAAAAAAAATTTTGAGCATTGCAAGGAGATATTCCTTCAAAAAAATTACAGAGGGCAAATGCAAAACTCGCCTATTTTCTCACTAAAACTTTCAAAATGATATTGATTTATGAGCATTAAGTTATATTCATTTGAAAATGATATTGATTTGATACAACCATATATTATATCCATTTGAAAGTTATATTCATTTGTTGAGAATTGTTGTTTAAGATAGTGGGGTGCTATCTTGTGTTGTATGAGAATTTCATCATAGGGTTTGGTGAAAATTCTTGTTGTTAAAGATAGTGGGGTGTTATCTTGTGTTTTATGTTAGAGAGATTGTTAGGAGGTCTTGGGGTAAGATTGCTTGTAACAAAGATTCTAACATAGTGAAAATCCTTCAAGATGTGAAGGGACTAGAGTACCTTTAGGTAAGAAGGTAGACCAGTATAAATCTTTTGTGTCCTTTTCTTTTTCCCTTCTCTCTTTATTTTGTTGTACTTTGTTCATATCATTATCATACGCTTTCAAGAAAAATAAGAGAAACATTAACATATGTAAATTAACCAAGAAAAATCTAAGAATCTAATTCACCCCCTTTTAGGTTGATATTTTAAACTTACGCAAAAAACCAGTTAGAGTTCCCTTTTTGAATCCACTCAAACATGACTGTTGTGAATTCGATTAATAAACTCACACCAATAACCTTGATGTGTGAAGCAAATAGAACCAAGCAACTAAAATAAGTTGATAGAGATGATGATAGTTAATCCAAACAATAAACACGACCAGAAAGAAAAAGAACACAAACAATTTGTTTAGCCTAGTTCCGTGTTAATGAACCTACTCAGTGGGGGAGAGCAGCCCCTCCGTTCTACTATGATCAATGAGAAACTTTACACAAGAAATTCCTAAATAGAATTACAAGAATTAATCCTAATTCTACCTTAATCCAGAATCTCATCCCGTGAACAAGAGACCAAATTGACCTAGCTACCCAAGGTGAATCAAGAACAATTTGCCCAAACTATTAGGATTATACCAAGAGCAATCTTCTTTAAAACCCTAGCCTTAATTGACCAAAAAAACCCTAAAATTCCCTTTAAAACAACCCAGGAAATGCATTCCCTATATATAGGCTCGCTAACGTTCGCATCCCGCCAACTCAGCAGAAACTTGTGTTGTTCTGCTTCGCATCCCGCCAACTCAACAGAAACTTCTGCTTCTGAGTTTTTCAAGGCAATTCCAACAATCTCCACCTTACCTTTAAAATGATAGTGATGTAACCTTCCCACAAACCGATCAAGTCCAAGTCTCACTTGAACCTTGACTTCTTTCACTTGCTTCCAACAACTCTTGCTAGAATCACAAGATGTACCTCCAACCCTTCATCCCTCGAAATGCCTTCCGCCCTCATGAAGGTCTTGTCTCCAACTACCATAGGCATTTTAGGTAGCTCCGCAAGACTCACTACAACCTCTTCAGCCCCCGGAGTGATCAAATCGGTCCTCTTGAAGATACGATTGCATCTAACTATCGCTGGCCTTTTGGATAGTCCTTCAAGCTTCACCACAACCTCTTCAAACCCCGGAATGCCTTCCGTATTCTCGAAGAATTGCTTGTTCCCAACCAACCCTGGAATTTTAGGTGGTTGCTCAAGCTCCAATATCAAACTCTCCTTGTGCTCCACTACCTCAAGTAGCCCTACAAGTTCCCAAGTTCTACTGTCTGTGTTCCCAATTGCTTCCCTGAAGTTCTTCAATAGGTCTTGCACTTATTCGGCCTCAATTGGAACATACTCCACAAGGTCTTCACAGTCATACCCAAAAGGTGCAACACTATCGCTCTTCTCCCTATCTCCTGCTAGATAGCAAAGAGCTAATGTTGGTTCCCCTCCTCTAGTGTCATTATCAAGGGTCATATTCTTTTTTGGTTGGGTGTTCACAACGCCCTATCAAATTCTCTCATTGATCATACGTTTGACATTTTTGTGGCTTTGGAAATAATGTCAAGTTTGAGAAGGGTGATTTTTATATTATTTGGTTGGAATGCTCTTGGTCAATCTGAAAAGAAAGAAATAGTTATTTATTTCGACAAAATACTATCTGCATAGATGATACAAGAAATTTGACTTTTATTGACGACTTTTCCGTACTCTATAATTTGTTGTACCTATGGAATTTTGTATGTATAGGTCGAAATATAGCTATACCAACGCACTTGTTTCTGTACCTTATAATTTGTTGTACCTACGGAATTTGCCGTCACTATAGCATGTTGTTACGAGGTATAAAACATTTAGTTATACCTACGAAATTTTAGTTACGGATTTTCACCTGGTGGTACAAAATATTTAGTTATAACCTACAGTTTTTGTCGTGGGTATATACATATAATCCGTCTATACCTACGGCTACTGCGTCTGTCACTAAAAATTTCCGTTGGTAATTGTCAATTTTCTTGTTGTAGTGTATCTTCAATAGAGTCATTAATAGCTCTTGGTGATGGCTTACTTCAAAATATATTGATTTTAGTTATAATTGTTATCATCGGAGAACAAATCTTCTTCGATGTTATTAATCTTTCATATTTATACCCTTTATTGTAGAACAATTTTTATCTTGTAATGTTTATGTTATATTAGCACGTCTTGTGCTAAGGTTATTAATTTTTTCTTGTGACTTTTCTATTTGTTTTCTTTAATTAAATGTGAATATTATATATAAGATAATTACACATGAATAAAAGGAAGACGGACAACAAGCTGTGTCATTAAACATTTTTGTATGACAAAATTCAATCTTTAAAAAAATGGGTAAATAGGTCTTTACCCCTGCAAAATAGGCGAGTTTTGCATTTGCCCCCTGCAATATTTTACACCCTGCCGAATTGTTTTCCCAACATAGAGGGATAAAATACACTACCAAAAAAAATTTTGAGCATTGCAAGGAGATATTCCTTCAAAAAAATTACAGAGGGCAAATGCAAAACTCGCCTATTTTCTCACTAAAACTTTCAAAATGATATTGATTTATGAGCATTAAGTTATATTCATTTGAAAATGATATTGATTTGATACAACCATATATTATATCCATTTGAAAGTTATATTCATTTGTTGAGAATTGTTGTTTAAGATAGTGGGGTGCTATCTTGTGTTGTATGAGAATTTCATCATAGGGTTTGGTGAAAATTCTTGTTGTTAAAGATAGTGGGGTGTTATCTTGTGTTTTATGTTAGAGAGATTGTTAGGAGGTCTTGGGGTAAGATTGCTTGTAACAAAGATTCTAACATAGTGAAAATCCTTCAAGATGTGAAGGGACTAGAGTACCTTTAGGTAAGAAGGTAGACCAGTATAAATCTTTTGTGTCCTTTTCTTTTTCCCTTCTCTCTTTATTTTGTTGTACTTTGTTCATATCATTATCATACGCTTTCAAGAAAAATAAGAGAAACATTAACATATGTAAATTAACCAAGAAAAATCTAAGAATCTAATTCACCCCCTTTTAGGTTGATATTTTAAACTTACGCAAAAAACCAGTTAGAGTTCCCTTTTTGAATCCACTCAAACATGACTGTTGTGAATTCGATTAATAAACTCACACCAATAACCTTGATGTGTGAAGCAAATAGAACCAAGCAACTAAAATAAGTTGATAGAGATGATGATAGTTAATCCAAACAATAAACACGACCAGAAAGAAAAAGAACACAAACAATTTGTTTAGCCTAGTTCCGTGTTAATGAACCTACTCAGTGGGGGAGAGCAGCCCCTCCGTTCTACTATGATCAATGAGAAACTTTACACAAGAAATTCCTAAATAGAATTACAAGAATTAATCCTAATTCTACCTTAATCCAGAATCTCATCCCGTGAACAAGAGACCAAATTGACCTAGCTACCCAAGGTGAATCAAGAACAATTTGCCCAAACTATTAGGATTATACCAAGAGCAATCTTCTTTAAAACCCTAGCCTTAATTGACCAAAAAAACCCTAAAATTCCCTTTAAAACAACCCAGGAAATGCATTCCCTATATATAGGCTCGCTAACGTTCGCATCCCGCCAACTCAGCAGAAACTTGTGTTGTTCTGCTTCGCATCCCGCCAACTCAACAGAAACTTCTGCTTCTGAGTTTTTCAAGGCAATTCCAACAATCTCCACCTTACCTTTAAAATGATAGTGATGTAACCTTCCCACAAACCGATCAAGTCCAAGTCTCACTTGAACCTTGACTTCTTTCACTTGCTTCCAACAACTCTTGCTAGAATCACAAGATGTACCTCCAACCCTTCATCCCTCGAAATGCCTTCCGCCCTCATGAAGGTCTTGTCTCCAACTACCATAGGCATTTTAGGTAGTTCCGCAAGACTCACTACAACCTCTTCAGCCCCCGGAGTGATCAAATCGGTCCTCTTGAAGATACGATTGCATCTAACTATCGCTGGCCTTTTGGATAGTCCTTCAAGCTTCACCACAACCTCTTCAAACCCCGGAATGCCTTCCGTATTCTCGAAGACTTGCTTGTTCCCAACCAACCCTGGAATTTTAGGTGGTTGCTCAAGCTCCAATATCAAACTCTCCTTGTGCTCCACTACCTCAAGTAGCCCTACAAGTTCCCAAGTTCTATTGTCTGTGTTCCCAATTGCTTCCCTGAAGTTCTTCAATAGGTCTTGCACTTATTCGGCCTCAATTGGAACATACTCCACAAGGTCTTCACAGTCATACCCAAAAGGTGCAACACTATCGCTCTTCTCCCTATCTCCTGCTAGATAGCAAAGAGCTAATGTTGGTTCCCCTCCTCTAGTGTCATTATCAAGGGTCATATTCTTTTTTGGTTGGGTGTTCACAACGCCCTATCAAATTCTCTCATTGATCATACGTTTGACATTTTTGTGGCTTTGGAAATAATGTCAAGTTTGAGAAGGGTGATTTTTATATTATTTGGTTGGAATGCTCTTGGTCAATCTGAAAAGAAAGAAATAGTTATTTATTTCGACAAAATACTATCTGCATAGATGATACAAGAAATTTGACTTTTATTGACGACTTTTCCGTACTCTATAATTTGTTGTACCTATGGAATTTTGTATGTATAGGTCGAAATATAGCTATACCAACGCACTTGTTTCTGTACCTTATAATTTGTTGTACCTACGGAATTTGCCGTCACTATAGCATGTTGTTACGAGGTATAAAACATTTAGTTATACCTACGAAATTTTAGTTACGGATTTTCACCTGGTGGTACAAAATATTTAGTTATAACCTACAGTTTTTGTCGTGGGTATATACATATAATCCGTCTATACCTACGGCTACTGCGTCTGTCACTAAAAATTTCCGTTGGTAATTGTCAATTTTCTTGTTGTAGTGTATCTTCAATAGAGTCATTAATAGCTCTTGGTGATGGCTTACTTCAAAATATATTGATTTTAGTTATAATTGTTATCATCGGAGAACAAATCTTCTTCGATGTTATTAATCTTTCATATTTATACCCTTTATTGTAGAACAATTTTTATCTTGTAATGTTTATGTTATATTAGCACGTCTTGTGCTAAGGTTATTAATTTTTTCTTGTGACTTTTCTATTTGTTTTCTTTAATTAAATGTGAATATTATATATAAGATAATTACACATGAATAAAAGGAAGACGGACAACAAGCTGTGTCATTAAACATTTTTGTATGACAAAATTCAATCTTTAAAAAAATGGGTAAATAGGTCTTTACCCCTGCAAAATAGGCGAGTTTTGCATTTGCCCCCTGCAATATTTTACACCCTGCCGAATTGTTTTCCCAACATAGAGGGATAAAATACACTACCAAAAAAAATTTTGAGCATTGCAAGGAGATATTCCTTCAAAAAAATTACAGAGGGCAAATGCAAAACTCGCCTATTTTCTCACTAAAACTTTCAAAATGATATTGATTTATGAGCATTAAGTTATATTCATTTGAAAATGATATTGATTTGATACAACCATATATTATATCCATTTGAAAGTTATATTCATTTGTTGAGAATTGTTGTTTAAGATAGTGGGGTGCTATCTTGTGTTGTATGAGAATTTCATCATAGGGTTTGGTGAAAATTCTTGTTGTTAAAGATAGTGGGGTGTTATCTTGTGTTTTATGTTAGAGAGATTGTTAGGAGGTCTTGGGGTAAGATTGCTTGTAACAAAGATTCTAACATAGTGAAAATCCTTCAAGATGTGAAGGGACTAGAGTACCTTTAGGTAAGAAGGTAGACCAGTATAAATCTTTTGTGTCCTTTTCTTTTTCCCTTCTCTCTTTATTTTGTTGTACTTTGTTCATATCATTATCATACGCTTTCAAGAAAAATAAGAGAAACATTAACATATGTAAATTAACCAAGAAAAATCTAAGAATCTAATTCACCCCCTTTTAGGTTGATATTTTAAACTTACGCAAAAAACCAGTTAGAGTTCCCTTTTTGAATCCACTCAAACATGACTGTTGTGAATTCGATTAATAAACTCACACCAATAACCTTGATGTGTGAAGCAAATAGAACCAAGCAACTAAAATAAGTTGATAGAGATGATGATAGTTAATCCAAACAATAAACACGACCAGAAAGAAAAAGAACACAAACAATTTGTTTAGCCTAGTTCCGTGTTAATGAACCTACTCAGTGGGGGAGAGCAGCCCCTCCGTTCTACTATGATCAATGAGAAACTTTACACAAGAAATTCCTAAATAGAATTACAAGAATTAATCCTAATTCTACCTTAATCCAGAATCTCATCCCGTGAACAAGAGACCAAATTGACCTAGCTACCCAAGGTGAATCAAGAACAATTTGCCCAAACTATTAGGATTATACCAAGAGCAATCTTCTTTAAAACCCTAGCCTTAATTGACCAAAAAAACCCTAAAATTCCCTTTAAAACAACCCAGGAAATGCATTCCCTATATATAGGCTCGCTAACGTTCGCATCCCGCCAACTCAGCAGAAACTTGTGTTGTTCTGCTTCGCATCCCGCCAACTCAACAGAAACTTCTGCTTCTGAGTTTTTCAAGGCAATTCCAACAATCTCCACCTTACCTTTAAAATGATAGTGATGTAACCTTCCCACAAACCGATCAAGTCCAAGTCTCACTTGAACCTTGACTTCTTTCACTTGCTTCCAACAACTCTTGCTAGAATCACAAGATGTACCTCCAACCCTTCATCCCTCGAAATGCCTTCCGCCCTCATGAAGGTCTTGTCTCCAACTACCATAGGCATTTTAGGTAGTTCCGCAAGACTCACTACAACCTCTTCAGCCCCCGGAGTGATCAAATCGGTCCTCTTGAAGATACGATTGCATCTAACTATCGCTGGCCTTTTGGATAGTCCTTCAAGCTTCACCACAACCTCTTCAAACCCCGGAATGCCTTCCGTATTCTCGAAGACTTGCTTGTTCCCAACCAACCCTGGAATTTTAGGTGGTTGCTCAAGCTCCAATATCAAACTCTCCTTGTGCTCCACTACCTCAAGTAGCCCTACAAGTTCCCAAGTTCTATTGTCTGTGTTCCCAATTGCTTCCCTGAAGTTCTTCAATAGGTCTTGCACTTATTCGGCCTCAATTGGAACATACTCCACAAGGTCTTCACAGTCATACCCAAAAGGTGCAACACTATCGCTCTTCTCCCTATCTCCTGCTAGATAGCAAAGAGCTAATGTTGGTTCCCCTCCTCTAGTGTCATTATCAAGGGTCATATTCTTTTTTGGTTGGGTGTTCACAACGCCCTATCAAATTCTCTCATTGATCATACGTTTGACATTTTTGTGGCTTTGGAAATAATGTCAAGTTTGAGAAGGGTGATTTTTATATTATTTGGTTGGAATGCTCTTGGTCAATCTGAAAAGAAAGAAATAGTTATTTATTTCGACAAAATACTATCTGCATAGATGATACAAGAAATTTGACTTTTATTGACGACTTTTCCGTACTCTATAATTTGTTGTACCTATGGAATTTTGTATGTATAGGTCGAAATATAGCTATACCAACGCACTTGTTTCTGTACCTTATAATTTGTTGTACCTACGGAATTTGCCGTCACTATAGCATGTTGTTACGAGGTATAAAACATTTAGTTATACCTACGAAATTTTAGTTACGGATTTTCACCTGGTGGTACAAAATATTTAGTTATAACCTACAGTTTTTGTCGTGGGTATATACATATAATCCGTCTATACCTACGGCTACTGCGTCTGTCACTAAAAATTTCCGTTGGTAATTGTCAATTTTCTTGTTGTAGTGTATCTTCAATAGAGTCATTAATAGCTCTTGGTGATGGCTTACTTCAAAATATATTGATTTTAGTTATAATTGTTATCATCGGAGAACAAATCTTCTTCGATGTTATTAATCTTTCATATTTATACCCTTTATTGTAGAACAATTTTTATCTTGTAATGTTTATGTTATATTAGCACGTCTTGTGCTAAGGTTATTAATTTTTTCTTGTGACTTTTCTATTTGTTTTCTTTAATTAAATGTGAATATTATATATAAGATAATTACACATGAATAAAAGGAAGACGGACAACAAGCTGTGTCATTAAACATTTTTGTATGACAAAATTCAATCTTTAAAAAAATGGGTAAATAGGTCTTTACCCCTGCAAAATAGGCGAGTTTTGCATTTGCCCCCTGCAATATTTTACACCCTGCCGAATTGTTTTCCCAACATAGAGGGATAAAATACACTACCAAAAAAAATTTTGAGCATTGCAAGGAGATATTCCTTCAAAAAAATTACAGAGGGCAAATGCAAAACTCGCCTATTTTCTCACTAAAACTTTCAAAATGATATTGATTTATGAGCATTAAGTTATATTCATTTGAAAATGATATTGATTTGATACAACCATATATTATATCCATTTGAAAGTTATATTCATTTGTTGAGAATTGTTGTTTAAGATAGTGGGGTGCTATCTTGTGTTGTATGAGAATTTCATCATAGGGTTTGGTGAAAATTCTTGTTGTTAAAGATAGTGGGGTGTTATCTTGTGTTTTATGTTAGAGAGATTGTTAGGAGGTCTTGGGGTAAGATTGCTTGTAACAAAGATTCTAACATAGTGAAAATCCTTCAAGATGTGAAGGGACTAGAGTACCTTTAGGTAAGAAGGTAGACCAGTATAAATCTTTTGTGTCCTTTTCTTTTTCCCTTCTCTCTTTATTTTGTTGTACTTTGTTCATATCATTATCATACGCTTTCAAGAAAAATAAGAGAAACATTAACATATGTAAATTAACCAAGAAAAATCTAAGAATCTAATTCACCCCCTTTTAGGTTGATATTTTAAACTTACGCAAAAAACCAGTTAGAGTTCCCTTTTTGAATCCACTCAAACATGACTGTTGTGAATTCGATTAATAAACTCACACCAATAACCTTGATGTGTGAAGCAAATAGAACCAAGCAACTAAAATAAGTTGATAGAGATGATGATAGTTAATCCAAACAATAAACACGACCAGAAAGAAAAAGAACACAAACAATTTGTTTAGCCTAGTTCCGTGTTAATGAACCTACTCAGTGGGGGAGAGCAGCCCCTCCGTTCTACTATGATCAATGAGAAACTTTACACAAGAAATTCCTAAATAGAATTACAAGAATTAATCCTAATTCTACCTTAATCCAGAATCTCATCCCGTGAACAAGAGACCAAATTGACCTAGCTACCCAAGGTGAATCAAGAACAATTTGCCCAAACTATTAGGATTATACCAAGAGCAATCTTCTTTAAAACCCTAGCCTTAATTGACCAAAAAAACCCTAAAATTCCCTTTAAAACAACCCAGGAAATGCATTCCCTATATATAGGCTCGCTAACGTTCGCATCCCGCCAACTCAGCAGAAACTTGTGTTGTTCTGCTTCGCATCCCGCCAACTCAACAGAAACTTCTGCTTCTGAGTTTTTCAAGGCAATTCCAACAATCTCCACCTTACCTTTAAAATGATAGTGATGTAACCTTCCCACAAACCGATCAAGTCCAAGTCTCACTTGAACCTTGACTTCTTTCACTTGCTTCCAACAACTCTTGCTAGAATCACAAGATGTACCTCCAACCCTTCATCCCTCGAAATGCCTTCCGCCCTCATGAAGGTCTTGTCTCCAACTACCATAGGCATTTTAGGTAGCTCCGCAAGACTCACTACAACCTCTTCAGCCCCCGGAGTGATCAAATCGGTCCTCTTGAAGATACGATTGCATCTAACTATCGCTGGCCTTTTGGATAGTCCTTCAAGCTTCACCACAACCTCTTCAAACCCCGGAATGCCTTCCGTATTCTCGAAGAATTGCTTGTTCCCAACCAACCCTGGAATTTTAGGTGGTTGCTCAAGCTCCAATATCAAACTCTCCTTGTGCTCCACTACCTCAAGTAGCCCTACAAGTTCCCAAGTTCTACTGTCTGTGTTCCCAATTGCTTCACTGAAGTTCTTCAATAGATCTTGCACTTATTCGGCCTCAATTGGAACATACTCCGCAAGGTTTTCACAGTCATACCCAAAAGGTGCAACACTATCGCTCTTCTCCCTATCTCCTGCTAGATAGCAAAGAGCTAATGTTGGTTCCCCTCCTCTAGTGTCATTATCAAGGGTCGTATTCTTTTTTGGTTGGGTGTTCACAACGCCCTATCAAATTCTCTCATTGATCATACGTTTGACATTTTTGTGGCTTAGGAAATAATGTCAAGTTTGAGAAGGGCGATTTTTATATTATTTGGTTGGCATGCTCTTGGTTAATCCAAAAAGAAAGAAATAGTTATTTATTTCGACAAAATATTATCTGCATAGATGATACAAGAAATTTGACTTTTGTTGACGACTTTTCCGTACTCTATAATTTGTTGTACCTATGGAATTTTGTATGTTTAGATCGAAATATAGCTATACCAACGCACTTGTTTCTGCACCCTAAAATTTGTTGTACCTACGGAATTTGCCGTCACTATAGCATGTTGTTACGAATTTGCAACTGTTGGTATAAAACATTTAGTTATACCTACGAAATTTTAGTTACGGATTTTCACCTGGTGGTACAAAATATTTAGTTATAACCTACAGTTTTTGTCGTGGGTATATACATATAATCCGTCTATACCTACGGCTACTGCGTCTGTCACTAAAAATTTCCGTTGGTAATTGTCAATTTTCTTGTTGTAGTGTATCTTCAATAGAGTCATTAATAGCTCTTGGTGATGGCTTACTTCAAAATATATTGATTTTAGTTATAATTGTTATCATCGGAGAACAAATCTTCTTCGATGTTATTAATCTTTCATATTTATACCCTTTATTGTAGAACAATTTTTATCTTGTAATGTTTATGTTATATTAGCACGTCTTGTGCTAAGGTTATTAATTTTTTCTTGTGACTTTTCTATTTGTTTTCTTTAATTAAATGTGAATATTATATATAAGATAATTACACATGAATAAAAGGAAGACGGACAACAAGCTGTGTCATTAAACATTTTTGTATGACAAAATTCAATCTTTAAAAAAATGGGTAAATAGGTCTTTACCCCTGCAAAATAGGCGAGTTTTGCATTTGCCCCCTGCAATATTTTACACCCTGCCGAATTGTTTTCCCAACATAGAGGGATAAAATACACTACCAAAAAAAATTTTGAGCATTGCAAGGAGATATTCCTTCAAAAAAATTACAGAGGGCAAATGCAAAACTCGCCTATTTTCTCACTAAAACTTTCAAAATGATATTGATTTATGAGCATTAAGTTATATTCATTTGAAAATGATATTGATTTGATACAACCATATATTATATCCATTTGAAAGTTATATTCATTTGTTGAGAATTGTTGTTTAAGATAGTGGGGTGCTATCTTGTGTTGTATGAGAATTTCATCATAGGGTTTGGTGAAAATTCTTGTTGTTAAAGATAGTGGGGTGTTATCTTGTGTTTTATGTTAGAGAGATTGTTAGGAGGTCTTGGGGTAAGATTGCTTGTAACAAAGATTCTAACATAGTGAAAATCCTTCAAGATGTGAAGGGACTAGAGTACCTTTAGGTAAGAAGGTAGACCAGTATAAATCTTTTGTGTCCTTTTCTTTTTCCCTTCTCTCTTTATTTTGTTGTACTTTGTTCATATCATTATCATACGCTTTCAAGAAAAATAAGAGAAACATTAACATATGTAAATTAACCAAGAAAAATCTAAGAATCTAATTCACCCCCTTTTAGGTTGATATTTTAAACTTACGCAAAAAACCAGTTAGAGTTCCCTTTTTGAATCCACTCAAACATGACTGTTGTGAATTCGATTAATAAACTCACACCAATAACCTTGATGTGTGAAGCAAATAGAACCAAGCAACTAAAATAAGTTGATAGAGATGATGATAGTTAATCCAAACAATAAACACGACCAGAAAGAAAAAGAACACAAACAATTTGTTTAGCCTAGTTCCGTGTTAATGAACCTACTCAGTGGGGGAGAGCAGCCCCTCCGTTCTACTATGATCAATGAGAAACTTTACACAAGAAATTCCTAAATAGAATTACAAGAATTAATCCTAATTCTACCTTAATCCAGAATCTCATCCCGTGAACAAGAGACCAAATTGACCTAGCTACCCAAGGTGAATCAAGAACAATTTGCCCAAACTATTAGGATTATACCAAGAGCAATCTTCTTTAAAACCCTAGCCTTAATTGACCAAAAAAACCCTAAAATTCCCTTTAAAACAACCCAGGAAATGCATTCCCTATATATAGGCTCGCTAACGTTCGCATCCCGCCAACTCAGCTGAAACTTGTGTTGTTCTGCTTCGCATCCCGCCAACTCAACAGAAACTTCTGCTTCTGAGTTTTTCAAGGCAATTCCAACAATCTCCACCTTACCTTTAAAATGATAGTGATGTAACCTTCCCACAAACCGATCAAGTCCAAGTCTCACTTGAACCTTGACTTCTTTCACTTGCTTCCAACAACTCTTGCTAGAATCACAAGATGTACCTCCAACCCTTCATCCCTCGAAATGCCTTCCGCCCTCATGAAGGTCTTGTCTCCAACTACCATAGGCATTTTAGGTAGCTCCGCAAGACTCACTACAACCTCTTCAGCCCCCGGAGTGATCAAATCGGTCCTCTTGAAGATACGATTGCATCTAACTATCGCTGGCCTTTTGGATAGTCCTTCAAGCTTCACCACAACCTCTTCAAACCCCGGAATGCCTTCCGTATTCTCGAAGAATTGCTTGTTCCCAACCAACCCTGGAATTTTAGGTGGTTGCTCAAGCTCCAATATCAAACTCTCCTTGTGCTCCACTACCTCAAGTAGCCCTACAAGTTCCCAAGTTCTACTGTCTGTGTTCCCAATTGCTTCACTGAAGTTCTTCAATAGATCTTGCACTTATTCGGCCTCAATTGGAACATACTCCGCAAGGTTTTCACAGTCATACCCAAAAGGTGCAACACTATCGCTCTTCTCCCTATCTCCTGCTAGATAGCAAAGAGCTAATGTTGGTTCCCCTCCTCTAGTGTCATTATCAAGGGTCGTATTCTTTTTTGGTTGGGTGTTCACAACGCCCTATCAAATTCTCTCATTGATCATACGTTTGACATTTTTGTGGCTTAGGAAATAATGTCAAGTTTGAGAAGGGCGATTTTTATATTATTTGGTTGGCATGCTCTTGGTTAATCCAAAAAGAAAGAAATAGTTATTTATTTCGACAAAATATTATCTGCATAGATGATACAAGAAATTTGACTTTTGTTGACGACTTTTCCGTACTCTATAATTTGTTGTACCTATGGAATTTTGTATGTTTAGATCGAAATATAGCTATACCAACGCACTTGTTTCTGCACCCTAAAATTTGTTGTACCTACGGAATTTGCCGTCACTATAGCATGTTGTTACGAATTTGCAACTGTTGGTATAAAACATTTAGTTATACCTACGAAATTTTAGTTACGGATTTTCACCTGGTGGTACAAAATATTTAGTTATAACCTACAGTTTTTGTCGTGGGTATATACATATAATCCATCTATACCTACGGCTACTGTGTCTGTCACTAAAAATTTCCGTTGGTAATTGTCAATTTTCTTGTTGTAGTGTATCTTCAATAGAGTCATTAATAGCTCTTGGTGATGGCTTACTTCAAAATATATTGATTTTAGTTATAATTGTTATCATCGGAGAACAAATCTTCTTCGATGTTATTAATCTTTCATATTTATACCCTTTATTGTAGAACAATTTTTATCTTGTAATGTTTATGTTATATTAGTCAGGGCCGGCCCAACCTATTATGTGGCTTAAAGCGAATATTAAAATGAAGCTTTTAATTTTTATTTTTGTAAAATTTTACAAGGGTACTGATTATCTACGTTTATTTAAGTAAAATATATTGTGTAAAAAAAATTACAGAGCAATTAGAGTTAAATCAACTCTTTTTTTAAAAAATTATAGAACAATTACAAGGGTGCTAATTGTTTTCAACTCTCTTTATATTTTTGGATAAAATGATGTTTATTAGAGTTAAATCAAATAAAACTCTATAAATTTAGAGCAATTAGTTCAAAAATAAATAAATTACTTATAGAGTACAATAATAAAGCATTGTTTCACTTGTTAAATAAAAAAGGTGCTACCAATAAAAGAAAAGAAAAGAAAAAGGTGCATTTGAAACAATTATAAAAGAAAAAATAATTAACAAAACTAAAGAGTTTTGTTGGATAACTGATTTGAACCGAAGACCTCCTTGTAAAATATGTTGCGCACACCAATTGAGCTACAAAGCGAGAAAATAATTTTGTGACGCGGGTCATATATATAATAAAAGTAAAATTATTTCGAGGCCTAATTTAATTTAAAAAAATTCAGTTTTTTGTGAGACCCAAAGCCCTAGCTTGGGCTGCCTATAGCTTGGGCCGGCCCTGATATTAGCACGTCTTGTGCTAAGGTTATTAATTTTTTCTTGTGACTTTTCTATTTGTTTTCTTTAATTAAATGTGAATATTATATATAAGATAATTACATATGAATAAAAGGAAGACAGACAACAAGCTGTGTCATTAAACCTTTTTGTATGACAAAATTCAATCTTTAATAAAATGGTAAATAGGTCTTTACTCCTGCAAAATAGGTGAGTTTTGCATTTGCCCCCTGCAATATTTTACTCCCTGCCAAATTTTTTTCCCAACATAGAGGGATAAAATACACTACCAAAAAAAATTTGAACATTGCAAGGAAATATTCCTTCAAAAATATTACAGAGGGCAAATGCAAAACACGCCTATTTTACAGGGAGTAAAGACCTATTTACCTTTAAAAAAATTGAAGAAAATAATCCTCCATTGATAACATGCCTAAGATTGAAGAAGCCAAAAATCCATAACAATAACAATCAACCCTCATCCAAGAATGACCCCACAAGTTATGAAAGTATCTTCTTACTCATTAATAGGAAGAATTTTTCTTCCAATTTCAACTAAAAGGGAATGAATGAACTTTTTTTGTCAATGTTTTGTAGCGCTTCTTGTCATGTTATTTTATTATTTGTATGTTTTTGTTATACTCTGGGGTGTATCACAATCCTCAAATCATGTAAACCGCATAAAGAATAAAATTCTCCCTTAGAATTTTGACGTTATTACAAATGATGTTCCTTTGTACATTTTTACTTTTTGTCGCAAATTACAATGAATTAAAATATAAACAAACGGATCACCTAACATGTAGTCCCTTATATAATTATAAAAGCAATAGTTAATTCTTTCAAAAAAAAAAAAAAGCAATAGTTAAGAAAATGAGATTTATTTTTCACGCTCGCAAATCTCACACACATCCTATGATGTGTCAATTTTAGCCATATAAAAAGTTTGTAAGTAAATAGCAAAAATTAGAAGAAAAATAAAAAAGTTCGCATCCTTAAATATGAATTAAGTTATTTTGTTCGCGTAATAGGATAAAAAAATTAATTTTTTTATCCTCTTCACCCTTCTCTCATCTCTCATGAAACAATTTTGATTGAAATAGAGTTTGGAAATTAAATTGTGAACCTTTCATTCACCCTCAAGAAAATATTTTGAAAGAAACCTTTCATTCACCTTTTAAAAGCAATTGATCTCGTTTGGTTACATGTTTGGAATGTAATTATTTTGCATTGATGTAATCATTCATCGCCTAGAATACAACACATGATACAGCCGCTACAGTAGCCAATCAAAAATATAGTATCGGAGGGTGGCCACATTTTTATAAGGTTCACTAATTAAAGTGTAAACTGAGTTCGCACTCTATGTAGTGAGTGGCAATATTCTTTACTCAAACCCAACGTTTATGCCCCCCTTGAATGAAAAATATTATGAAAAAGAGTTTGCGTCATAGGATTAAAACTTAGTTCGCTTCCTAGAATGCAAATTCTATTTTTTTTCATAGTATTTTTCATTCAAGGGGACACAGACATTGGGTTTGAGTAAGAAATATTGTCACTTGCTGCGTAGGACGCGAACTGAGTTTGCATCATAAAAAGTGAGGGGGTTAGTTTGGTAATTCCGGGGGGTGCATGAGGATTTATGGGGGCACGAAAAGTAAATCCTTTGACTCATCCTTTCCGGCCCTCAACCCTTTACCTCCATCCTTGCCCTCAACTGTCGACCACCCACTCCAACCCTTCTTTTCTTTCGCAGTTCAAACCTCAACCGCCAAGATATAGCATTCACGTCTGGTGGTGGTGCGATGGCTTCTTTCCTCACATCATCCACCCAAACCCCAAATGGGGCGGTTTCAGAATTCGCCACCATTGTAATGTGTTTGGTGTGTTGTGCTCACTGATCCTCCGTTATAGGTAGAATCAGCTTTTGACCACTCTCTAATCAAACTTATATTTATTTCTATTTCAAATTATGGTTCGACCATTATCTGGTTTTTTCGATTCCTTTTCAATAGTTTGTGTTTCTTGCACTTGTTAGCGTCGATTTGCATCCTAAAAGGATCTGGGTTCATGAACTCGTTGTCGTCATGCTAGGTGTTATCTCCAAAATGTTTGGCTAGAAATGACCATTGTTGCTTACTGTTAGATTGATACATAAAGTTGTTGGTGTGTTATCATGTCTCTGTGTTGGCGGCCAGGGTTTCTCACCGATCTCAAAATTTGGATTCGTTGCTCTCCGTACCATTGTTGATTTCAAATTATTTTTACTAGTCATTCTTCAGTTCGATATAGGGCTGATTGGCTCGAAATAGTTTGCTTGCTTGTTGTTGTCGGAGAGAGTTGTACTTGTTGGTCATCGGACTCGTTTTGTGTTTACAACAGTGGCAGAGCTAGAAAAGTTCCAAAGCTTGGACAAAATCTCCATTTTACACTAAAAAATCTCAATTTAAACAAAATATTTCAGGTTTGCCCTAAATTAATCTCTAAAAATTTTAATTTTATCCTAATCTAACCTCTAAAATACTAAAAAAATTCGGTCAAGCTTGAGCAAATACCTGGACTGACCGGGTCTTAGCTCCGCTACTAGTTGATAGTCGATTCATTTACCAATTAGTCATATCTCTTATTAGTGTTAGACTGAAATAGAGATTGAACATTTGTGTTGTCTTAAATCATTTGAATTAACCTACACATTATGTGGTATTAGTGGGTTAGGTTTTAAGTCTCCTAGTTTTTATTTATCTTGTAATTTTTTTCTTATTTTTTATACTATATTATAATGCTATACCATTTAAATGAATATTAAACTGGCAGGAAACATGCGGTGGTGTTATTGATACTCTTGCACGTGTCAATTTATTTGGTGTGTTTAAAGATCCTTTAGCCTTTATTTGGTAGGAAGAAAAAAAATACGAAAAACGATGCACGTATTTGGATTAATATTAGTCTAATTATATATATAGTTTTTCGTGTTATTATTTTTTTTTCTCTTTTTCTCTCCTACCAAACACACCATTAATGAAAATCAAGATCTATAAATCAAAATTTGAGCACATTTTTACCGGAGGGACTTTTTAAAATGTTCTAAACATAATTGCAAAAAAATATTCAAAAATACAAATTGTCTTAACAGTAAAAACAAAAACTAAGTCTTGTTAATTAAAAAAAAAAAAAAAAAAAAACCAAAACTAAATGCAGGATAATTTTTTAGTGACTAAAAATTTAATAAAAATTATGTATCGACTAAATTAAAGAAGGTCATCATTTCGTAGAACCAATAACATATTTAACCCTATTATAAACAAGAAGTTTACGGTGATTTTTTTAATTAATTAAGCAATTAATGTTTGTATATCAACCAACAATAAATAGACCCGCATAATAAAAAAATTCAAACTTCTTAATTAAATGATCTGTTAAAAGTGAAGAACTCGTCTTATATACTCAATAAATTTTACGACAAAGATCAACCAATGTGTCCACAAATTCTTGCTCAACATGCAAAAATGCCGAAATTATTAACCCATACATTAATACCGAAGTTCAAAGTCCAATTCTCTCATTTACATATACTTATAATAATTTGGTCATTTCTTCTATTTAAAAAAAATTACTGTAATTTTTTCATAATTAACTAACAAAAACTGTCAAATTGGAAATTGGAATTAAATTATAAGAATGTTAAAATAGGACATAATTTTTTCTTACATAGTACTAGTGTAAGTGTAGTGTATGTATTGTTATGGTGGGCAGTGAGTTCCATAACGGCCAAACCGAAAAGAGCTGTCTTATTGATTATTGTTATTGTAAACACAAAAACACACACTTTAGCATAAGAAGTATCGCCCCAATCTCAAACTATTCATTCATTCACATTTGGCTTTTTCTTCTTTCAAACCCCAATCCCTTATTTTTCATTCATTCATCTTACTACTTACTACCAACAATAATAACAACTCTTCTTTCTTTTCTCTTCATTGACGATCTCCACGAAGCTACAATGCCCTTATAATTATTTCAACATCTCTTTCTCTGTCTTTCATCCATTTTATTCTCTCTCTTTCTTCTATTTTGGATCTTCATTTTCGAACTTACTGGTAATTTTCTTATACCCTTTTGCTTCAATTACATTATTCACTTAATTTTCATCGATTTTATCGACTTTTTATATCAATGGCCCCTTTTTGGATTATAGGATTTTGTTAATTTTTTTCTCATTGTCACTATGATTTTATTGAAATTAAGCTTAATTAAGTTAATGGGGTTGTTAAAAGTTTCATTTTTTATGATTAGATCGATGTAAAGTTTTGATTTTTATACTCGTTATTGAGATTCCCTTTATGGGTTTTGTTGATTTTGTATCATTTATTCATTATGTAATAGTTTTTTATGATTTATATAATTAGGCAATAGTAATGATCTTTTTCTGTGTTTTTAGATTTTGGTGATTTAGTGGATTGAGTTTGAAGGACTGTGGTGAGGAAATATGGCTTCCTCTTCCGCAACTCTTGCTGGTTCAGCTGCTGCTTCTGATCTTCTCAGGAGTTCGACTAGCGGTTTCACTGGTGTTCCTTTGAGAAGTTTTGGAAGTGCGGGATTGGTTTTGAAAAGAAGGGATTTAACAGTTAGTGTTACTGCTAGGTTGAGGAAGGGGAGAAAGAAGAAGGAATATCCATGGCCTGCTAACCCTGATCCTAATGTTAAAGGTGGGGTGTTGAGTCATTTATCACCATTCAAGCCACTCAAGGAAAAGCCAAAGCCTGTCACTTTGGATTTTGAAAAGCCTCTTGTTGATCTGCAAAAGAAGATCATGGAGGTAACTTCTAATTTACTCTTCGTGTGTGTGTTTGCGCGCTTTGTTTACTTAGTGAGAATAAATTAGGTATAAGAGTCTGATTCTTCAAGGTTATGCTAACTGTAATTTATTTATTTTTTTATGGTTGAGAATAGATTCGGAAGATGGCAAATGAAACTGGTCTGGACTTCAGTGATCAGATTCTCTTATTGGAGAATAAGTACCATCAGGTTTGAGTGTCGTAACAATTAAGTGTTATTGATGAATACTATTACTTGATTGAATTATGTGTACAATTTTACTAGGTTTTGAATTGTGGTTGTTGTTGTAATTATGTCTAAATCTTTGATATTGCGGAAAATTGTAGACAAACATGGTCGCAATTGCAGTCGTAATGTGGTCGCGGAGACCACTATTGAGAATATTTTGTTGCTGTGGCTGTCGCTTTCTAGAATCAATATATGACATATTTTAACCTGTGTTGGTTTAGTTATCTCTCGTAAACAAATTAGTTAATCCTTAGTGTTATTGATGTTGGCAATTCCCTTGTTACAAGTCCTATATTCTCATTGGGTTCTTAGTTGCGTATCTTATATCTCTGTTTCTGAAAATTTAAATACAAATTATCTACTTAAGCAATTGGATATGCTTTTTGCTTGTAGTTCACCAGAACCAAATAATATCTTTCTTCACATATAAGTGAAGTGACTATTAAACATTAGGACATGTTATGCTGAAGAATGTTACCGTGTATACTGCACTTTTACTTGACCTAATATATTATTATTATTACTCTATTAGTATAAATACTGTTTCTTTTCCTCCTAAACCCCAAAAATTTCTCTGGTGAAAGTTAGTAAAATTCTCATGCTTTCCCTTTCTTCATTGCTGTTTCAGGCTTTAAAGGATCTATATACACATCTAACTCCTTATCAGCGGCTCAACATTGCACGGCATCCTAACAGGCCAACTTGCCTTGATCACATCTTTAACATAACCGAAAAGGTCTGCTATATATGATCTCTGTTTACACCTTTTCACGTATTCATTGCATTCTTATATTTTAATTGGTTAATTGTTATTGAACCGCTACCTTTGATAGAATTCTCATCTTTCCTCTTGTTGCAGTTTATGGAACTCCATGGAGATCGGGAAGGTTATGATGATCCCGCTATTGTTACTGGTTTAGGGAGTATAGATGGTAGAACCTACATGTTCATAGGCCAGCAAAAGGGTAGAAATACTAAAGAAAATATTCAGCGTAACTTTGCGATGCCAACTCCACATGGGTATGTCCACTAGAACTCTAATTGATACCGAGTAATTCATTACAATTAAGATAGGATATGAACTCGGTTAATTTGATTAAGTTTACATGCTGTCAAATTTCTCCACATTTGGTTTGACACTAATGGATGGTAAATTTTCAAATCAAACAGTTATAGGAAAGCTCTACGCTTGATGCAATATGCAGACCATCATGGATTCCCAATAGTTACTTTCATTGACACCCCTGGGGCATATGCTGACCTCAAATCTGAGGAACTTAATCAAGTATGTTGCTAGTTATCTTTATTTATTATAAGAAGCATGGACACCTCTTATTAGGTGTGTCGCGGTGTCCGACACGCGTCGGTGTCTGACACTTTTTTTCCTTTACTCCGGCACTCCTTGGATCGGCGTCCAACACCTGTAAGACACTTGTACAACACGTGTCGGACAAGTGTCCCAACAAAAATTATTTTTTTCTTTGCTTCTACGCTCCATAAACACATATCTACAAGGGTTAAAGATGTGTCGAAACGATAATGTTGATCAATGAGGGATTAAAATCATTACATTTTGATTAAAAAAAAATTAGCTTTTTCGATAGTCAATGGATAAATAAATGTCAAATACTATCGTATCTTTTTTAAAACTTTTTTTAATGAAATAGCTTGCTCAACTTAGATGCACATGTATATATTTTGATCCTCAATTTAGATCTTTTATAAAAATGTAGTAGGGTTAGTGTCCTTTGTTTTTTACATTAGCAATGTCGACGTGTCTGTATTGTGTCATGTCAGGTGTCCATGTCGGAGTCCATGCTTCATTTATACTTTGGCATTGTTTTTGTTAGCATGTTAATCTATTTGAAAATGATTGACATTCATGCATGCAGGGTGAAGCAATTGCTTATAATTTGAGAACCATGTTTGGCCTGAAGGTGCCAATTATTTCTATTGTTATTGGGGAGGGTGGATCTGGTGGTGCCCTTGCCATTGGATGTGCTAATAAATTACTCATGCTTGAAAATTCAGTGTTTTATGTTGCCAGGTGATTTAATTTTTAACTCCATTATTTGCAAGTTTTATAATATTTACTTTTATATTTTCAATTGTGTGCCTCTTTTTTGCCCTCCCTTCCAATAGTGCATATTAGATGAATTTTCCAAAGCTTCTTTGTAATAATGTTTTCTTTGCAAATCATATGTGCTAACTCTGTAGTACCAAAACTTCAAAGTGAAGGCGTGTCCAATGACCAGCGTTGACACAAAACTAACACATGTGATTATATTCAATTAATTAATTTTCACAAATTATCACTGGTGTCAATGTCGTGTTCATTGTTTGTGTCCTTGCTTCATAGGTGCCCAAAAAATTTCATAGTTTCATATTAGTATTATCTTGTTAGTACAGAATTGTGTTGAGTGTGATTATGTTTAAACCAGATATAATAAGAGTTAGTTGATAATAATGTGATTATGAGGAAATTTAATTTGGTTAATGTTTAACCGATCGTACAAAAAGCATATTAAAGTTTGCATACGCAGATAAGATATGGCAGAATTACTTGTGTTATTTTTAATCATTTACTAATTGAAAATGTTCTGATTTGTTCTACTGGTTTGGCCTTTATTTATTATGTGATTTAGTCCAGAGGCGTGTGCTGCAATCTTGTGGAAGACTGCTAAAGCTGCTCCAAAGGTCTATATATATATACATATACAAGACTAGTACTTATAATATTCCATTTTATATGTATATTCAATTATTTATTTTATCTTTGCAGGCTGCTGAGAAACTGAAGATTACGGCGCATGAATTGGTGAAATTACAAGTTGCAGATGGCATTATACCTGTAATAATCTTATTAATTATGTGTTTTACCGTTAAATCTTATTCGTATATATGAACTTGCCATCTTAATGGTTTAAAACTCTTAATGTCTTCACATGTCCATTTGGAGTTATTTGGAGTTTTGATTTTAACTTTTGACCTTGGTAACTGATGTTAGCATTTTTTGAGTTGATCCTCGACATGCAGCAAAGGGTAGTTGCATAAATTGATGATAAAATTATCTATGAAATATAAGTAGAATTTCCTTCTTTCTTTTCAATAGGAGCCCATCGGCGGTGCACATACTGATCCAGGTTGGACATCTCAACAGATAAAAATTGCAATCAATCAAGCTATGGATGTAAGTTTTACTGGTACAATGTGTTTTACAGAAATCAAATATGTTGAAGCATATGGTGATAATTGATATGGAACTTTCGCTTGTTCATTGTCTAGGAACTCACCAAGTTGAACACAGAAGACCTATTAAAAGATCGCTATCTTAAGTTCCGAAAGCTTGGTGGTTTCCAGGAAGGAATTCCTATAGATCCTAAGAAGGGATTCAACATGAAGAAGAGAGATATACCTGTTCCTGCAAAGATTTCCGACTCTGAAATAGAAATTGAGATTGAGAAACTGAAGCAACAAATAGCAGAGTCCCCTTCTGCACCTCCAAAACTCGATTTGCGTAAGACAATAAAGAAACTGGAAAAAGAGGTTGATCAAGAATACTCTGAGGCCGTTAAAGCATTGGGCTTACAAGAAAGGTTTTCGGAACTACAGAATGAGGTTTCAAAAGCAATTTCAGAAAACCAAACTATTGATCCATTGCTGCAGGATAAGATAGAAAAACTAAAGGCAGAGTTTAATCAAGGGTTATCAGCAGCTCCTAATTCTAACAAGCTGCAGAAGAAACTTGACTTGTTGAGAGAGTTGAAGCAAAAATTTAACCAGAGCCTTGCAGAGGCCGTTGGCTCTTCTAGCTTGAACGAGAAATATGAAAACACGGTTTCTGGAATCTCTGGAGATGGAAGTTTGAATGCAGGAGAAAGTCTCACCGATGACGAATTGAGAGACAAAGTTGGTGCAAATCGCAACTCTTCTTAATGTGAGTTCAACTAATCTAATGGCTACTTTGTATGAATTAAAATGAAATATTCAGCTCTCTTTGGATTGAGTCTAATCTTTTTCAATGAATGAGTGAATAAATCTAATGGCTACTTTGTTATTGTTTTTTAGCTGCCACTTTTATATTATAAACAAATAAAATGTCTAAATCTTTCTATAAAAAAAGAAGAAAAAAAAAGAGGTATGATGTCGGTGCGTACCGGTACCCGATACGTATCCAGTACCGATATTCTCCTTCAAATGGAATACCCGTGCATCATAGAATTAAACCCATTGGCTCGTTATTTTTTTCCCATTGCCCTTTGTTGTTCTTAATTTCTTGGCTAAAACAAGGATTAACTAAGATATAAAATTTGTTATGGATATAACTGGTCTTGTAAAATCAAAACTGGTTGTTGTGAGTGGTTTTAATGTGATTATAAATTGTTGTGGATTGGTTATACGAAGTTAGGATCCTCTCTACTTTTAAAAATCGAGAGGATCCTAACTCCATTATACAACTCTTGTGGCAATCATCTCTCAAAGATATAGAATTGATTGTAAATAGTCGATTGAATTATTTTTATAGATGATGTTGAATACCTTTCACTTTTAGTTGTACAACACAATTTCTTCTTAATAAAACTGTTGAATTATAATTATTCCAGATTTTTGCAAATATATACTAACTTGAATATTTGCAAGTTAAAAAGATGAAAGTACATCTCATCTACAATCACTTAATAGTACTATTAATATGTTTTTTTAATAGAATTGAGAAAACTTATAATTCAGTTCCAACAAGGTCATAGAAAATTTATCCAATTGATATATTGATGAAATTCATTAAACTAGTTTTACTTAAAGTTGTTAGTTGTAACATAAATGTATAAATTCTGCTTACCAACTTTTTCCACCTTTAATAGGACTACGAAATTAGGTTGTAGAATTAAAGAAGTATACAATATACCCCACCCTAGTATTACTAAGAAAGGCCAAAAAAAGTCTTATATACTCCCTCCGTTCCAAAATAATTGTCTTCTTCGAAAATATGAAACCGGAGATTTTATTGGCTGAGATGCAGACTAAGTTGCTCTTTTTAAGACGTTTCGTGGAACTGTCAAAAAATCGTGCAAGGTAGACAAACAATCACGCAGTCCCCAGGATAAAACAGTCCTGAAAACAGTAATCGAAAAAACTACTGCACTCGTAGCAATCGGTCAAGAACAACACCTTCTTGAGTTATACGACGATATAACTCGAACTGATACAACAATATCAATTTTCTATAACAGTACGACAATACTATTTCGAATTTCTGAAACAAAGAGCAAAAAATATTTCAAGTGAAGAAAGAAAGGGAGGAAGAGGAAGAATTTTCGCAATGGGAACTAAAGTGTGGGGACTTGTATTTATAGGCAAAGTTAGAACCAGAAAACGAGAGAATTGAGGGAGCCGAATTGGATCAGTATCGGATCAGTTCAACCACGTTCATATGATGTGGTTCCACGTTTGACTGGATCAACACACACATTTTTGAACTGACAGTTGAAACTGATAGACGTCGACTCAGCGAGAAAATCCGATAATGACTTGATCTTTGCACATTTAACATGTGCGTTAAAAAGGAAAAAAAAATCATTTAATGACTCATTAAATGCATTAATTAATTAAAATAATTAATTTTCTATGACCCAAAAAATTACGCATCACTAAGCTCGGCCCGACGGACAGCAGCGGCGCGCGTGTGCGATGGTCAAGGGAGCTGCTACGAGGTCCGCCATTCATAAAATGGGTACCTGTTGGTGCACGCCCCAAGTAGTCACTCTAGGATATATAAACACTAATAAAGTGTGTGATCTCTCCAATTCGGGACTTCTCCCACTTCTTTCAATTCACACATCAATATTTCTAAGTCCAAGACTCATGTGTTTCATCCTTTCATTTCCAACCAAGTTTTGTTCAATTTCCACACATTAATGCCACTACATTAATATCATCATTTCCAACAATCCCCCACTTGAATTTAAAAAAGTGTTTCAAAAGTTTATAAAGATTGTGCATAAGCAAAGGTGTCTACGGCTTAAACCTTTGCATAGCGAGTAAGAGTCCGATTTAACAAGAGTGACACTTGTCTTGAACTCTATCTCAGATTTTTCTCAAACCAGCACACAACCTTTTCTTAAGGCATGTTTTAAAAGCGCGTGATTTAATGGCCCTGCACGTCAATCCCACTTTCATGAACACTCTAGGAATCCAGCCCTCGAAATTTCATAGGAATCGGATTAAGTTCCACATTCATATAGGTGACTCTATCAAGAGTACTCCTTAAGCTCGGTACTCCACTCATACAAAATATAAATCTCATGAAGAGTTTTAACTATCTCATCCTTTCGCTTTCAGGATTCATGCTTCTCTTTTCGTACTTTGCATGATCACCTTTCTCTCTAGCTAATCCTTTCGTCAAAGGATCCGCTACGTTTTCATCAGTGCGTACATGATCCACTCTCACAACTCCTTTAAAAATCAAGTCTCTCATTGTGTTGTGCTTCCTTCTAATTTGACGTCTTTTACCATTATAATATTGGTGCTCGATTTTAGCAATAGCAGCAATACTATCGTAGTGGATCAACACAGCTGGCATAGGTTTTTCCCACAAGGGAATCTCATATAGCAAGCATCTCAACCAACTTGCTTCTTCACTAGCAGTTGCTAGTGCTATCATTTCAGACTCCATGGTGGACTGAGCCAAAATAGTTTGTTTCTTAGATTTCCAAGATTGAGCTCCTCCGGCTATACTAAATATAAAGCCACTAGTTGCTTTGGAATCATCCGACAATATGTTCCAATCAGCGTCATTGTATCCTTCAAATACAGCTTGAAACCTATGATAATGTAACCCGAGATTCATGGTTCTTTTAAGGTATCTTATGGCTCTCTCAATAGCATGTCAATGCTCATTACTAAGTCTGCTGGTAAACATGCATAGTAGTTCTACGACATATGCAATGTCGGGTCTGGTACAATCAGTGGCATATCTAAGACTACCAATATACTCGCGTACTCATTTTGTCTTACACTTTTACCAATGTTCTTAAAACGTGTTACACTAGGATCATAAGGCGTACATGCAGATTTACAATCAAAGTAACCATACTTCTTTAAGATCTTTTCCACATAATGTGATTGATCTAAGGATATACCCTTCTCAGACCTAGTGTTCTTAATTCCAAGAATCACATTTGCTTCTCCGAGGTCTTTCATATCAAAGTTGTTACCCAACAATGATTTCACAGCATTCACGGTAGAAAGGTTTGATCCAAATATGAGTAAGTCATCTACATAGAGACATATAATAGTGCAAATGCCCTTTTCGAATTTATAGTAGATGCATTTGTCACTCTCATTCACTTTGTATCGATTCGATATCATCAAATTATCAAACTTTTCATGCCATTGCTTTGGAGCTTGTTTTAGACCATACATAGACTTTTCTAACTTACAGACCTTATGTTCTTGGCCATGGATTACAATGTAGGGAAATCGTTTCATAAACAGAGATATAAACGCAGCGGAATTTTAAAATAAAAAATAAAAAATTTCCCTCCAATGGATCCTTGCGAATGAACATGATCAGGGTCTAGATTATTACCTTTGAAGAGCAAATCCTTTGCTTGTATTTCGATCACAAGTATCACACAATCGCAACACCTCTAGCCGGTCCACACGAACAGGTTCCTTCAACTTTCAGTGCTAGCTACTACAAGATGAAGGCTGAGGGAGTTCGGTTGGGGTTTTAGAGAATTTTAGGTTTCTCCAAAATTCGGATTGTGAAGTAAGTCAACAATTGAACTACACAAGGCTCTATTTATAGAGTTTCTTATGTGGTCTTCAGGTCAAACGATTATTGGTCTTCATAAGCCCAATAACCGCCTGTCACTAATCATACCCCTCCAATAAGTCTTACTTATTTCTGCCGTCTTAACTGTCCTTATGTGTGTGACCCTGTAGATTCTTATGACGTTGGCAATAATATTAATCTTAACATTATAAACAATGAGCGGTATCTAACAACACATCACTGCTATCCAAGTCACAAAAATGTCACGTGATCTGACAAACCTTTTCGTGATAAATATCTTGTGTATAATTACCCTTTTATCCTTATGTCTATATTGAACACAAGGCATAGTATGTCACCCTTGCTAAGTTCAATATTGGGCCCATAGACATATCTTATGTTATGTAGGAGGGGCAAATTTCATCTAGGTCACTCATGTCCCTCAGCATGATTCGTGGAATACCCATCAACCAACTTTATAGTCATCCTATTACGGATAACGTTTGAAAGGCAACAAGGTACTACACACCTACATCTAGGGTACATAGTGGTTTCAGGTCGAAGGGTGGAATACACCATTTATTACTATGAGAATATCTTATGACATTTCATAACATACTATGTAGTATTCTCATAGTGGGTCAATCCAATATAAATGTTACCCTTAACATTTATATCTATGTGAAGACTTGATAACTATTTATCTATGATCCGTGAGATGTGATCATCAGTCTACCAAAATAATAGCCTCTATGCTTTAATGCTATCCCAATTCACAATAAAGCTTGACTACGGATATTTTAAGAATAGTGTTCTTATGTTTAATGGATTCTCACAATTAAGTCATACTTAACGTTCCATTTAACGAACTAACTATTCTAGGGACTCTATTACTTTAACACATAAACATAATAAAGAAAAGCCTTTATTTAATAAATAAATTATTCAATACAAATTCCATGCAATTATAAATAATTGGCCTCTAGGGCTTACACTAACATACAAACCGTTCAGGTTTGGTGCACTATTAAGTTATAAATAGCGGCAATAGAAATTAGTACCCTTATGGATGTTATTCGAGTGACAGGAGAAAATGTGTCGAAGAAATCTATATTTTCTCTTTGTCTAAAACCTTTGGCTACAAGGCGAGCCTTGTATTTATCAACAGTGCCATCTGGTTTTAGTTTCTTTTTCAAAATCCATTTACAACCAATAGTCTTGCAGCTTGGAGGCAACTCTACTAAGTGTCAAGTCCTGTTAGATTCTAGAGAATTCATCTCATCATTAATAGCTTCTTGCCACAAATCTGCATTCAAAGATGACAAGGCTTCTTAATTAAAGATTTGTCGAACCTTCTTCTAAAGTATATGCCGAATCATCCGGACCATAATTTTTAG
Source organism: Trifolium fragiferum (assembly GCA_954870985.1). Taxonomy (NCBI): domain Eukaryota; kingdom Viridiplantae; phylum Streptophyta; class Magnoliopsida; order Fabales; family Fabaceae; genus Trifolium; species Trifolium fragiferum. Next base: position 16,336,172 of record OX940793.1, on the reverse strand, counting down.
TTACTCTTACTCTTTTACTTCTTCGAAGTTCAATTCTACTTCAATGTTACTCTCAGAGTTTCTTATCACATGAATGTGACTTGATTCGGTGCCCCAATTATTTCTTGATTTAAAGAGAAATTTATTTTCAAAGAAATCAACATCAACTGATTTGATGATCACTTTAGCATTTAGATCATAAAACCTATATGCCTTATTGTTTGTTGTATAGCCAATGAACACACATTCATAGACTCTACATGCGAGTTTCACTCGTTTCGGATTAGGTATCCTGACATAGCTAGACATCCCCAGGTTCGTAAGTAGGACAAGTTCGGTTGTCTTTTCTTTAATATCTCATATGGAGAGAGACCATGTTTTTAACCTTGGGGACTTTATTCAGAACATAGCAAACAGTCAAAATGATTCCCCTCCACCAGTGTGAGACAGCACCAGAATACAGCATACTAGCTACAACTAGTTCAGTAAGAGTATATTTTTTCTTTTTGCTTTACCATTCATTTCAAGAGAATATGGTGCAGTCGTTTCAAGTATGATACCATGTTGTTTATAAAATTCATTGCATAAAACAGAATCATACTCAGTTCCCCTATCACTAAGAAGCCTCTTAATTTTCTTATCAAATTGATTTTCAATTTCATTCACATAGATCGTAAACATGCCAAGCGCTTCACTTTTATTCTTCATTAGATATACAACAGTGTAATCAGAAAAATCGTCAATAAAAGTGATAAAATATCGTTTCCCATTTCTAGTTAATGTTTCATCAAGTTCACATATATCAGAATGAATTAATGCCAATGGTTCAGATTCTCTAATTACTGATTTATGTGAAATCTTAGTTATTTTTGTTTGACTACAAAATTCACATTTAACATGTGCTTTAAAAAGGAAATAAACTGCATTTAATGACTCATTAAATGCATTAATTAATTAAAATAATTAATTTTCTGTGACCCAAAAAATTACGCACACCAAGTCCAAGCCCAAGCCCGGCCCGAGCCGAACGGACGGCGGCGCGCGTGTGATGGTTAAGGAAGGTGCTACGAGGTCCGCCGTTCACAAAGCGGGTACCCCTTGGGGCTCGCCCCAAGTAGTCACTCTAGGATATATAAACACTAATAAAGTGTGTGATCTCTTCTATGTGGGACTTCTCCCACTTTTTTCAATCCACACATCAATATTTCTAAGTCCAAGACTCATGTGTTTCATCTTTTCATTTCCAACCAAGTTTTATTCAACTTCCACACATTAATGCCACTACATTAATGTCATCATTTCCAACAACGACTTTTACCATTAAAATCTTTAGTTATGTACTATTAAAAAATACAAAAATTTGATATTTTGAAAGTATTATCAAGACAAATCTAATGACATCTCATATGCTAATATTTATCTCTATATTTAGTAATAAAATATAGTTAAAGTAGATTATATGAATATTGCACCCAATTAAATAGAGATAATTATTTTGGAACGGAAATGCTAGAATAACTTCTAAAAGTACTTGAACAACACGTAAGAGGATTGGTCCCTAAGGCATTTGGTGCATTATCCCGCTAAACTCCTACATTACAAACACCTCACTAACTTGAGCATTGAGTTGGTCCTTAAAGTACCCTGTAGTACAGTGATTTTCATTAAAACTATTTGTTACTCCAACCAGTGAAATCTTCATCACTAATTCCAGCAATCCCAAAACCAAGCATGTTAGCAATGACCAACAACCAAGCCTTTCCAAACTAGGTAAAGTTGAAGGTCTGGTCATTGGTCAAATGGAAATTTTTATTAATCGATGGTATTAATGACCATCTTCAGGAGGATTTGAACTCCGTATTTTTCACAGCTATCTTCATGGGGATTTTTACAATTGAACTAATACCTCAAGTCTTTTCATCAAATACTACCATTGAAGTCACAACTATGTAAGGAAATGGATAAGGCCAAACATTTCCCTCTAAAAACAGTGATGATAAAGACTTCAATGTGAATCTCTTGGATAGTAAAACAACAGCATATTTGAACCTAAAAACTACATATTTGTCCATTCTTATGTTTGAATTGCATGCTGCTTGCTCTCAAATTCAAATTGATCTTGTGAATGCATCATCGTTAAAACTCCTAAGAAAGAGTTTAACCATTTTCCTTACTAACTCAAATGATTAGTCTTTATAGTCAACAAGGCTTCCAAAATGCTTCACATGATGAAGAAAAGTACCTTGTAGTACTGTGCAATCTCGTCGCTAAAGGTGACTTTCCAAACTATTCTTAATACAACAAGTGAAGTCTTCATCACTAATTACCTCAATTTCAAAATCAAAGATGTTATCAACAAACAATAGCCAAGCCTCCACAAACTAGGTAAAGCAAAAAATCATCTATTTTGTTGTCAAATAGCCGGTATAGCATAACATAATTTGAACAAATTGTTATTATAGTTCTGCAATACACACAATTTAGTACTAATTGGAGAAGAATGGGGGTTATAGCAGCACTTAGTACTATAACGTAGCAGAATTTGAACAACTCACTATTTTCTGTGATCCGAAATTGACATCATTACAGCTACTAATTCCATCAAATGAAACGATTGGGGTCACAAATGTCGAATGACATGACCAAAATCCCGAACTATTGAAAATCTCCTTGAGCCACATCTTCCAATGCCCAGCAGCCATCAACAACTTATATTAAAGATCCTGTTTTCCAAAGCTTTCTTTCTAATAGTAAAGACAGTAATTCGGCCACAACACATGAGATCAGATCAGACCTATGTTTTTTCTCTTCCACTTAATGTTCTGTATTTGCTTATCTCAGAACAGCACAATATTTGAGTATGCAGTATATAGCAAAGATTCAGAAAAGGTAACAATTCATAAATTATGTGATATATCCTTTTGATAAAAATCTAATTAATTGTTCTCCATCCCTTGATGCATCTTGCACATATCAAGATATTGATTTAAAATAAAGGTATGTGAATGCAATCTCGGCCACAACATAACGTGTTTTGATGCTTTCAAAACTATAATAGAGTCTTTGTCAAGAAAAAAAAAAAAAAAAAAAAAAAACTATAATAGAGTCAAGATTGAGTATGCATTAACCGCAATTCTCTACAATATCAAAGGATTGCGACACGACCACAACAGTTACCGCTATTTAAAGCATTGATAATAATAATATTAAATTGGACAAATCTGAAAAATTAAAACAAAATTCTTTAAAAGCATATCAATCCAAGATACACAAAGTTTCCATGCAATGATTCAGCAACACATACACCCCAATTACAACAATTCATAAAAAAAATCAATACAAGTAAGGAATAACAGCTTTCCTTTTCTTAGGATAATCCTCTCCAAATTTATCCAAATACCACCGATGACTAGCACGAGCCCTCGGCCCTAAATTAGCAAAAGTATAAACAAAAAAGCCCAATCCAGCCCAAGACCAGGTCATCAAAGCCCAACCAAACCACTCAACAATCTCCCCAAAATAATTAGGACAACTCACAACCTCAAAAATCCCTCCTTTAGGAATCACATACCCTTTCCCTTCACCTTTAAGCCTCAACAATACCTTATCAGACCAAATATTAATCCCCATCCCAACAAAAAACACGAAAAGCCCACAAAAAAAAAATACCCCAAAAATACAACCAATCATCATAATTCTTGTAATGAGAAACCCATTTAGCTTGAACATAAGAATTCAACAAATTGAACAAAAAAGCCATAAGTGCTATACTTAAAGGAAACCCTGATGGGGTTTTTGATAAAGATGATTTTTTTGTTCTTGTTGTGAGAAATAAACGACATGGGTATATGATTGTGCGGTTAAAGTAATGAATTAGAAAAGGCATAATGAGGATTATTGATTTAGGATTTGAAGAGTTTTTACCATGTGGAAAAAGATAAAGAGTGAACCAAAGGGTAGGACTTTCCATGAGGAACCAAGCAAGAGGTGGAGAGAGATTTGGACCCCAACCTGATTGATGGTGTTTGCCATATGGGGCTTGGAGGAATGCGAGGGAGATGAAGGTTGGTGGTGCTATGAGAAAGAGAGTGATGAGTGCATAGTTGAAGAGTGAATCTTGGTCTTGAAAGAACATTATTATGGGGCGTTGTTGCTCTTTGGGGTGTGAAGGTTTAATAATACTGTTTGCCGTTGTGTGGAGTGGCTTCTCTAGGAATTTTAGAAAGTCTAGACAAAATTTTAATAGTAAATTCACATGTTACATAATATATAAATAGTCATAAATCGAAATAAAAGAGTCTCATCATTTTATTAACAAAAGTACAATTTGAAATAAGAAAGAGAAACTATAATAGGTACACATATCAATTAACTATAATAGGGACACCTAAATATAAAAGAAAAACTACTTTTTAGGGTTTAGGGTTTAGATTCATTGAGAATCTAATATATCTAGTTAATAATATAGGTCAAATACATTGGATTCTCAATCAATCATCATCAATCATCAATATACCTTATAATAGGAAGCTTACATTAGCTCATAAAGCTTCATTTTGCCTATATGACACTCTAAGAAAAATGTTTCTAATTTCTATTAAAATCTTGAAATTACTCTTTTAATTTATTAAATTAAATCTTAAAAAAAAACTAATGCATTATTATTATTATAGAGTTATGAGCTAGAATTATGATGTTTATAAATCAAGAGTTTTTTTAAAAAAAATATATATAAATCAAGAGGTTAGAATATATATGACATATTTACATATAAAATTAATTTACGGATAATTAAAAATGAAATTCCCCTTCATATGTTAAAAAGGTTAGCATATATAATATTTACATATAAAACTAAATAAAAACATATTGATAATTAAAAATTAAATTTTCCCTTTAATATATTGATAAGTATGTAAATAACAAATATAGAAATTATGTAATTTGCAAATTATAAAATAAATTATATGAATAAATTTATTAATTACAATTTTTATTAATTTATTACTATTGTCCTAATATTTTTTAAAGAATAAATTTTGTCACACCAACCTTTAAACTACTACTTTTTCCAATTCCATAACTCATATTTTTACTAATTCCAATTTCATAACTTTTATTCCTTAACTATGACTATTAACTCTCCGTCAAAAAAAAAAAAAAAAACTATGACTATTAACTCACTCAATGTATTAATAAATTGGTTACTTATCATTTTTTTGATAATTTATATAGTTTTATTATAATATTTAATTTATTAATTTTACCTTACAAACCTTTGAACTTCTAATTTTTTTTTTTTATCCATAACCATTGTGTGTATAAATATGTGGTTTTGTACACAAATGCTATGTTTGTAGTAAAATTTGAGTTTTCGGTCCTCATCACTTTTCTCAAACAACTATTGGATGATACCTCTTCAAATTTTGTACTATATTGTTTTCTCTTCGTCTCTTCACTATTTATTGATTTCTATATATAGTGACTTAGGTTATTCTTAGATTGGTGAAATATTTTAGCCATACTTTTTTTTTTTATTGATATAATATTTATTTGTCTACTTTTCTAACTTTCTTTTATTTTTTAATGTAGATATTACAAATTTACATAAAAATTAGGAGAGGAGAATAAAAATAAAAATTAAAAAAAAGGTTATTTTTCTATCACTAACCATTGTGTGTATAAATATGTGGTTTTGTACACAAATGGAAATGTTTGTAGTAAAAATTTGAGTTTTTGGTCCTCATCACTTTTCTCAAACAACTATTGGATGATCCTCTTCAAATTTTGTACTTTATGTGTTTTCTCTTCATCTCTTCACTATTTATTGGTTTCTATATAGTGACTTAGATTATTCTTAGATTGGTGAAATATTTTGGCCATACTTTTTTTATTGATATAATATTTATTTGTCTACTTTTCTAACTTTCTTTTATTTTTTAATGTAGATATTACAAATTTTCATGAGAATTAGGAGAGGAGAATAAAAGAAGGTTTTATTTTTGCCTTTGATGCTTGGGAATTCTATGTACCAACTACCATGGTGCATTTCTTATATTATTTATGTTAACTTTCCACTAAATTTTAACATATGTTAATGATAGTTTGATTGAGACAAAAGAACTCTTGGGGTGATATTTTTAATTATATATTACAGTTTTTTAATTATTTATCTTTTTTACCCTCCTCATGATATTCATTGAATTTTGTAACCACACATATATTTTATTTATAACAACGTACACATATATTTAAACATATTTACCAATTTTATTTTTATTCTAAACAATCTTTTATTTTTAACATACATTAATGTTATATTAAATATAATCATATTTTAGAATAATATTCACCAATTAATTGACTATATATAATTATACTTATCATCTGTACCAAAAAAAATTATACTTATCATAATTATTATTTTTATTTGTGAAAAAATTTTAAGAATGTATAAAGCTCCATTTTGTCTATGTGGCAACCTTGAGAAAGCTTCAATGTATCTCTTCATTTTGCCTATATGGCAACCTTGAGATGGCTTCAATATATCTATTTAATTTAATTAAAAAAATTAAAAATGTAACATAAATAATAAATAAACTTTTGAGTTATTTGTCAAAAAATTAAAAATGTAACATAAATAATAAACAAACTTTTGAGTTATTTGTCAAAAAATAAGAAATATGAAATTATTTGCAATAAATAAAAATGTAATAAATAATGAATAAACTTTTGAGTTATTTGTCAAAAAAATAAGAAATGAAACTTGAAATAATTAGATAGAAAAACATATGACAATCACAAAAATTGTAACATCCCACTCTTTCATTTACCTAATTAATTTTTATTAGAGCATTGTCTAATAAATTAAAATTAGTTAGAGGTGATATAATTAAATTAAGTCTTGTGTTGTGTGTAAAAATTAGAATTTCTAAATAAAACTAATCAACACACTAACACAATATCTCATAGACTTGTGATTTAATTTTCCCTCCACTCCTCTTCTCTTACTCATGACTCATTCTAGTGACTCATCCTCACTTTTAATTCTAAGCCAACACCTCAATCCTATCTCTCCTCTAAATCAACAACTCACCAAGCACTTAATTAAATAGAAGTTGCATGTAAGCTAATGTCAACACCTAAGCTTCCTCCTCACCAAAGTAGAACCAATTAAGGGACATGCAAAGGCTTCTAGCTAATCTCTAAATTCATTCATTCCTCATTTCTTCACTTTAAAAACAGAACATAAAACCTCTCTTCCTCCTTCTCCCTCTCACGAGCCCCCATCCATCAACAACAACTCTCAATACATACAAAATTCCTTATCTTAAAGTGTTAGTCATTTTCTTCACAAACACTTAGCTTCAAAGCACAAACCATCAGAGAATCCTTAAATACAGCAGCAACCAGAAATTTCTCTGAAACATTCTATCCTTCCCATTTCTTCATACTTGTTGATTTAACCCAATCTCCATGAACTCATAAACTTCTCATTTTAATTCAATCTCCCAAAATCTTAACCCCATACTTGGAATCTTGCTGCATGTGCATGTATTTTCAAAAACACGATTCTTGCAATACTGGGTAGGTCTTGGGTGCTGTAGATTATGGAAGTCTTGGAACGGCAACACTTTGTTCCTTCAACCTGTCTTGCTCGCCTCAGCGAGCGGGAGTACTCGCCACGGCGAGTTCAGCAGCAAATTGCTGCATGTGTCCCTGTTCGTGCTGTTTCCTGTGTTCGTGGGTATAGCTGAGGATATTGTAGCTGTGTAGAGCCCAAGGAGCGAGTTAAAGCTTCTTTTATCAGGTGGGTTCTTAGGCTAGTGTAGATTAGATTCCCAAAATTATAAGATATGCATGTTAACTTAGGAATTAGGGACTTTGTTGTGTGAGGGGAATTAACTCCCAAATTTCCCTCCGTTCTGTTCTATATTATATATTTTACATTACTGCACTGATACAAATGAGGATTGTAGGTATTCCCTTTTAAAATTGATGATTTTCGTAAAACAGGGGTCTCTCTGCATGAACTCGCCATAGCAAGCATGCATGGCGAGCTGGGTTTCTGGGCTGATGAGACTCGCCATGGCGAGCTTCTGTTCGCCTAGCGAGTTGATTTAGGCCAGGACCTATAATCTCGCCATGGCGAGCTGGCTTGCTCACTGTAGCGAGCAAAGTGCAGAAAGTCACTACCTTTTCACATATTTCTAAAAATTCCATACTCGTTTTATATCCTCATTGTCTCAGATAGATTGCAGTAATCTAAATAATATAATGTTAAACAGAATGATAATCACAGGTAATCACTAGGGCATTACTTAGAGAATTTAGAACTATGTATGCTCCCCGGGCTTTGGGATAATTATGGTAGCATGTAATCAATTTAGAATCAGTCGAGTTATGTGCGATTGTGATATCGCTTGTGGACTTCGTTTTAGATGTTCCACCAGTAAAACTTTGTGAGCTGCACGCCGGAACGCTTTCTGTTCGCGGACAAGGCAGGCCTCTGAGACATGCTCACCTCAGAGTGCTTGCGGTTTAAAATCAATAAGACTAATCAGTGTTACACCTTTATTTAATTATGCTTTATGATAATATGATATGATATATGATACGACTGATTAGGTGCCCCGGCTTTATAGCCTTTAGGAGGGTAGTAGAACTCACTGGGACGAAGTGACTGTCTCACCCCACTCCCTTTTCGATATAGGTAAGACAGGTTATTTCGAAGCAGGGACCAAGATGGATTTGACGATTGGAGCGGTGCTTGGATTGTCGGCTTAAAAGACTTAGTCTTCTTCCCTGTTATTATTTAACTTGTTATTCCGTTGTCTATTTTTTCCGCTGTTTGTATTCGAATATTCAATTATCATAAGGATGATATATTATTCAGTTAGTTTCCTTGTAATTTTAATGTACTCAGATTCCAGTTATTAATGTTCCGACTAAATATTCTAGATAATTTAGTTGGGGCGTTACAAAAATTAAGATGAGGTGAAATTTTTTTATATAGGATACGTGGAAAAAACTTCACACTAACAAATAATAATAATAATAATATATAATAATATAACAAAATTTATTTGTAAAAAATAAGAAATCAAACTTGAAATAATTAGATAGAAAAACATATGACAACCACAAAAACTAAGATGAAGTGAAAAAAAAATTATATAGGTTAGGTGGAAAAAACTTCACACTAACAAATAATAATATATATATATATATATATATATATATATATATATATATAATATAACAAATATTAAACTTAATGAATGTTAATTAAGTAAATGTAACTACTAATCCATGTAAGCCATACGATAACCATTAAAAAGTGAATACACAAGGTCATATTTAGAACCATGGTCATGAAATGAATTATTAATGTTCATTTGGTTCCAAAAAAAAATATAATCACTAAATTGTAACTTAATTTTTTCTACCATCACTTCTCTAAATTTTTTATCTTTTTAGATTCCAATAAAAATTAAATTTATCTACATTATTCCACCCAAAAAAAAAATGTTTGCATTATTTTTAATTTGGAAATCAATCATCAAAAAACATATTAATTAATTTATTAATATGAATAGAAAAACGTTTAGATATTCAATATGTATGTTCATATGATATTTCTATGCATACTATATAAGTATATGAATCATTGTATGCATTCTCACAATCCCACAATTTTCTAACATTTTCAAGTAAAATGTGTAAAGAAAAATCTCTTCAAGTTAAATATGTCAGCTACTCAAATCAATGACCAGCAAATAAGTATATCACATTCTATCAACTTGTTAATTGTAATTTTAAATTAACATTTTTTTTTTATATATGAACAACATAGGTAGTGGCATATGATTTTATGGACAACCTAATCAGTGACACTAATATCCATTAAAAAATTAATTGATTAGAATCATTTCATATATTTTAATCGTTAAAAGTGTTAGGAAAAATGTTATGTTGCTAAATGGAGAATAATGTATGTATTGATGCAAGTCAAACATAACATAATCAAATTGCTCCATATATCACTCATTCCACAAATTATAGTAATTAACAATATTTTTTCTATTCAATTTCATTTTCAGAATAGTAAGGTTGATACATAATTGATTTATGAATTGACGAGTGTTGCTACATATATAATTTGTCTTATTAAATTTGGCCAATTTGATATTTTTTTTCATTCATTGCAAACATCCTTAATTTTTTTCAGTTACAAAGTAAAACTCAATACAAGGAACTCAAAAGTTTTACGTCCCTAAGAATTTTAACTATGACGACAAAGCAACTAATCAAATTGCTCATCACTTATTCCTCCGATTAGTTCACAATAGTTTTCTATTTAATTTCATTATAAAACAACAGGCTGAAAACATTATTACCAATAAAATATGAGACATAATTTTACCAAGTGAAAAATTATTTGAGAAGAAACTTTCGAAAGAAATTAATTTATTATTAGAACAAGAGTCGTTGTTTTATAAATATGAGAGACCTTAAATTGTATGGAAGTGTAGAGTAAATAATTATATTATGTGGTGCATAATTTTTCAAGAATAACATGAAAGGATGAAAAGACAAAGTCATCAATTGTATAAGTTGTTGATACGTCAAAATAAATTTTAGAAATTGTTGAAACCGTAGATATTAACCAAAATTATTAATATTTAGGGATGATGGTAGTAATATATGTTTATATTTAATATTACTTAAAAGTGTTTAGGGACGGTGATAGTAATATTAGTATTCAAGCAAATGTAATTAAATAATAGAGTCAAAGATAACAATAAATTTGAAAGTACACAAATCTCACCAAGAAAAAGAAAAACAAACAAAAAAAAGGACCAAGCCAAAAAAAAATTAAACCAAAGAGTAGACCAAAAAATTTGGAACTAACAAAGTCGATATAAAATTTCAAAAAGTGAATATGTGACAAGAAACTTTAAAAAAACAAGGGAAAATTAAGTAAATAAGCTATTTGATGCATTAAATAGCATAAAAATTTGAGACCTAATTTTCAAAAACCATCATATATGTGAATCATATTCTATTCCAAAGCTTATTTCAACATTTATCATGAGCGATATTGTCAGCAAACATAAGTTTGTATTTCTCCAACTCTTATTGAAAATAAAATAAGGGATATATAAAAAATAAATTGAAATGTGATTATACAATTGCAACTCATATAAAGAAAATTAATTAAGATCTTATATGTTTACACTATTAAAATAAAGGGTTAAATAAGTCCCTACTTTTATGTGAGTTTCAACTTTTAGTCTCTAGATTTTTTTAATTATATTTTTAATCCTTGCCGTCAATTTTCACCGTATGCATTTTTAGTCCTTGCCGTCAATTTTTTGTGACTTGAATAACGAAATGAGCCACATAGAATGACACATATCGATATCACGTCATTCGATGCAAATGTTATTGTAGTCAATTTAAGTTATTCTATGTGACCAATTTTTTTATCTTAGTCATAAAAAAATGACTAAAAATACAATAAAAAAAATGTATGGACTAAAAATATAATAAAAAAATTATAGGGACTATAAATCGAAACTCACATAAAAGTATGGACTAAAAACATATTTCACCTTAAAATAAAATATGAGATATCCCATCAAACTTTTTTTTGGTGGGCTCCCTCCCTTCAAATTTATGCAATATTATAAGAGATTGGTTATATTAATATTAAAATATAAATAAAACTATAGTACAAATCAATAAAAAAATCTAATATTTTTAAACAACATTTTTACTTTTATACATATATTAATATTAAATATAATCACTTTCTAAAATAATATCTATCATTTAACTATGAGATTATGCTAATCATAATTATTACTTTTTATTTATAAAAATATTTTAATTATATAGTTTAATCAAACCCATGCAACGCACGGGTTTATCTCTAGTGAATCTAAATAATAGTTTTTCTCTTATATTTAGAACCGGATGTAGTATATAACTTACCTAACTTGTTTTTTGGTAAGAAAATTTATGAGGAAGAATTACAAAAATAAATCTTCACTTTTGTTTACATCAATCACCACCCATAATTTCCATGAAATAAGAAGATTATATGACACATCATCCTTTAAGATTTTACCATATGTTGATTCTTATCTTTTTTATATAAAAAATTCTTACTAAATAGCAATTGTTTTTTTTTAAGCAATATAACTTACCTAACTTTTCAATTATAGTTGTAGGATATTATATTAACTTTGTAAAACACATACCGCTACGATATCATATTCATATTATTTTTTTTTGAACGGCTAAATTTTATTAAAAGACAACTTCTCCACAAGAGGTGAAAGGAATTGTCGAGGAAACATACAAACAAACGGTAACGTGATATAACACAATTACCAACACCAAACCAAACACCCCAACACCAATACACCAACAATGATTCGCTAAAACCCCCAGAGAAAACCCCTACCCAACCCTAGAAGACACCAACTGACTCTAACTTCCGAACTCGAATTAAAATTACTCGGCCCATCAGCTCCAGAAAGTAGCCCCAGAAGTCAGTTGTTGAGGGACCCCAGTAGTCAGAGAATTGACGGTCAGCACTTAATGCAGAAGAGTTCGACCAGATACCAGAGACCTGCAAGTCTCAACAGACTTGAACACCCCTCAGCGACTCCGAGAGTCCTGCAAATCTCACCAGATTTGAAAATGGTCAGAGACTCTTGTATCTAGGAGAATCCACTCACACTCGGTCTTAACCGTCCAAACACCCTTCCAACACCGAAACGTCCTGGAGGTACGATAAAGCAACATCGTCCGTCAACATAGAGAGTCTACGTACCTCGCCCTTTCGGGCACGCCAGGACCAATACCAATGCCAAGGAAAAAAACCTCATCCAAACATCGCCACCACCACTGCCCAACAGCTCCAAACAGCCCCCACCGCAACCAATCAGCACAAACACCAAACAAACGACCCAAAAGGACCGCCCTCAACCTTCGTCCACCAATCCACCTCGTCTCCGACCACTCCACCCCTGCACAGGGCCCCATCCGAACACAAAAACAAACACAAAATCTGTCACCACCACCACATCCTACACCACCACCACCAAACCGAAAAGGGTGTCACCACCACCACCACCATAAACAGCAACCACCAGCACCAAAACAAACTCAGATCTGACACTAACACCACCAAAACCCGATCTGCCACCACCAAATCGGGGCAACGCCAAAACAGAGCAGCAAGGTCGACGACGAAAACCCCACACCCACCGGAAGAGAGACTCACCGGCACTACCCCCACTGAAGTCACTGAAGCCAAAAAATGCGGACAAAACGAAAACTGGCGCCGGAGAAGAAGGAGAAAGACAAACAACAGAGGATAAGGAAAAACACGAACAGGGTGAGAAGGCAAGAAGCTCCGACGTCGGAGAAGAAGAAAGAAGAAAACAGAGGAAAAGACACAGAGCATAAAAAGGAGGGGAAGAACAGCGCCGGTCACGGTGGTGCGGAGACGGACTGCCTCCTCATCGCACCACCACCACCCCATGTTACATTTTGAATAGAGTAGTTTGGATTTGGGAGGGATGGAAAACTGGATCTGTATTTCCTAGAGAGAGGTCGGAGAACATTTGTTTTTAGATAGAAATATTGTTGAAAATGAGCAGAGCCATGATATCATATTCATATTATATTTTAAAATTAAGCAAATGCTAAACAAAAATGGTATCGTAGCGATACCAGTCGCGTTAAGGTTTTTATGATTTCGACTGTTTAAGGAATCAAAAATGGTAAAATTATCTTGAAAATTGTGTAATCAACTTTTTTAAAATGTAAGCTATGATTTTTTCAATATCAAATTTACTATTTTTGGCTTCCTTAACTAGTGCACAACAGTTAACATGTACATTCTTCTCTTCAAGTCCGACAAAAAGAAAAACAAAACCGTATATCAATGAGAAATGAGAAACAGAACAAAAGTAAAAAAAAAAAAAAAAAACAAGAACTTAACAAAAACAAGAACAGAAGTCAAAATCCCATAATAATCACCATCCATACTAAGAAACAGTACCAAAAAATCAAAATCAAAACCGAACAAGAGAGAAAGGACTACGCGATGAGAGAGAGTGACGCGACGAGAAAAAAAAAAAGTGAGCAAACTGGGAAGTGGGAAGGCAGCGAGTTTCATAGTTCAGTTCAGACACCAAAGTGAACTTAGTAGAACCTGATTTATTCCAATGTACCCACATGCAATGGGTAATTGGGTATTGGATCTGGTTTTTTTTTTAAAAAAAAACTTCTTATAAGATCTGGTGGTGTTTTAAAAAAAAATTATAAGCTCTGGTTTTTTAAACTTGCAAAGCCATAATCGAAGTTTCAAAATTTGATCCGATTCAACAGTTTTTACAAAACGATATTTAAATACATCTAAAATTATTCGGTTTTTTTTCGATTTTTTATATGTTTTAAATTTTTAATTGGATTGGTTTAGATTTGAGCACCTCTAGATGGAACCGGATGACGTGACACTTCTATAAAAAATAAAATTTAAATTTTATAAATAACCTGTAAACCAAATTCAACCCTTTAATAAATTGATGAGTTAGTTCGGTTCGACTTTAATAGTGAAAATATGAGTTTGATGATGAACTTACCCCAATAAATATTGAATGGGTTAGGCAAAATAAGGTCAAACTCAATCCGTGTACACCCTAAAGTTTTTGTGTCAAGTAATTTTTGTCTTGACTTTTGATCTCTCATTTTAAGTCAATCTTGTGTATTTTTACTTATTTAATGATTTTTGTATTGGTGTTTATAATATTATAAAAATCTCTACTGCAAAATTTTTAGAATTTTTCAACCTAAGATTAAAGAAATATGAACTTTTAAGCGCCAAAACTATAAAAATTTAAATTTAGTACATCTCTTGTTAAAAAAAAAAAATTAAACTTTTGCAAAAATGAGTCGTGACAAAAAATATTTAACTGATCAAAATTTATTGAAATTTTATTACGAACTATTAAATTAAATTTGAATTATTTATAGTGATAAAAAAAAAACTTATTTAGTCATTTTAGCTTGCAAAATTTCTCAACTTTTTAGTTTTGTAAAATTTTTCGTTAGACTCTTTGAAATACAATACGCATCCATATCAAATCAAAACAACCTTTTTAAAAAGATATAAAATCTCTCATTTTTTTCTCTCTGCCCACCTCACTTAATGCTCTCCTTTACCTCTCCTCTCCAAGTTCAAACTTCTAAGAGCATTTTCAATTATTTTTCTCACGGAGCCTATTTTTAGTATCATATAGAATAAATAAGTGATATTTTTAGTGCTACTCATATTTTTGCAATAGTAACATAAGGTACCGTATATTAATAATAATGTTATACTATAATACATAATTTCAATAAGTTACTTTTGCAAATTTTATGATACTCGACTAGCCACTTCAAGTTTCTCCAATTGAGGGAAAAAAATGCATGTTGATTTAAAATAAAGGTACGTGAATGCAATCTCGGCCACAACATAACATGTTTTGATGCTTTCAAAACTATGATAGAGTTAAGATTGAGTCTGCATTAGCCGTGATTCTCTACCATATCAAAGGATTGCGACACGATCACAACAATTACCGCCAAGGTTTTAAATATCGGTAACGGTAACAATACCGGTCGCGTTAAGGTTTTCATGATTTCGACTGTTACGCGTGTTACGTTACAGATTGCGGCCTTCGCGGTGTGAATTAATCGTAATGTTGCACAAATCTTATTAAAATTCTGCATACTATCATAATAATAAAAATATAATTATAAGAGATATTAGTACATTCCAAAAAGTCAAATAGGAGTAAAAATTAGTGGAATTCACTTTTCTTACCCAACCAGCTAGCTACAACCACTTTCTCTCGTTCACCTCGCCTTATTCTTTCTAGGTTTTTCTTTTTCATTTATTTCTGATAGATCAGAAGCAAGTTCACACACATCAAAAATCTCATCTCCAAAGTTCAAACTCACTCAAAGTTCCAATTTTATTTCTCTAAAAATCATATTATCTCTATTACACACTTACCCAAATATAGAGTAGCAGTTAAAATTGAAATTAATTGAAGGAGAATAGCTTATAAATTGAAGAGGAAGCAAAAAAGATTAACAAATAATGAAGCTGCACAAAGAGAGGAAGAGAATAAGAGAAGAAATAGATCTGAAGTTTTCGCGTTAGCAAGGTGTTTCGTGGCTATAACGGCGTGTTTCACGATCGTAACGGCGTTTTGTAGTCGTAACAGTGTTACGTAACGGCGTTTACTGTGATATTTTTTCTCACCTTTAAAACGGACAATAACGGTATCGGTGGCTGCCTTTACCGTTTTGTAACGGTTGATTTCGCGGTAACGTTCCTTTATTATTATTATTTTTTGACTAAAAATAATAATATTCATTCATTCCAATAATCAAAAGAGTAGAACATGTGCAAATACAAACTTAACATCGCTAAAAACAAAAAAGATGAATCAGTGAACAAATTCACATCATACAAGTTAATAACATAACACGGCAAAATGCCTACACATAATATGATAAAATTAAAGTCACTGAAATGTCCATGCTCCCGGATCTGCAACGTTGATGTCCAAATCATTTATTGAATCTGCAATTGACTAAAGTTGATCTTTTAGTATGAACTAAACGAACACCGCAACAAGACGGGAAATCAAACAACGCCGTAACAAGACGACGACCAACACAACGCCGCACTCGTCGGCGAACTCACAAATACAAAACAAATCAATTAAAAGAGAAACCATGTGAAAATCACTTATTTAAATTAAAAGCAAGAAATAAAAATAAAATGCAAAGGGGTGATTTTAGGCCAAAAATGACCTAAAACCACCCCCTTACCGGTGGAGAAAGAAGAAATATCAAAAGGAAAAAATAGAAATTAGGACCGGCAAGAGAGAGGAGAAGGGAACTTAAATGTAAGAGTCCAACATTCCTTTATTTAAAACTTTGGTTACCGCTATTTAAAACATTGATAATAATAACCTTGAATAATAATAATATAAAATTGGACAAATCTAAAAAATTAAAACAAAATTCCTTAAAACCATATCAATCCAAGATATACAAAGTTTTCAAGCAATGATTCGGCAACACATTCTCATTATTTTGTATCCCTCAAAAGTTATAAAATACACCCCAATTACAGCAATTCATAAAAAAAATTATTAATACAAGTAAGGAATAACAGCTTTCCTTTTCTTAGGATAATCCTCTCCAAATTTCTCCAAATACCACCGATGATTAGCACGAGCCCTAGGCCCTAAATTAGCAAAAGTATAAGCAAAAAAGCCCAATCCAGCCCAAGACCAAGTCATCATAGCCCAACCAAACCACTCAACAATCTCCCCAAAATAATTAGGACAACTCACAACCTCAAAAAACCCTCCTTTAGGAATCACATACCCTTTCCCTTCACTTTTAAGCTTCAACAATACCTTATCAGACCAAATATTAATCCCCATCCCAACAAAAAACACCAAAAGCCCAAAAAAAAAAACACCCCAAAAACACAACCCATCATCATAAGTCTTGTAATGAGAAACCCATTTAGCTTGAACATAAGAATTCAACAAATTGAATTGAAAAGCCATTAAAGCTATACTCAAAGGAAACCCAGATGGATTTTTTGATAAAGATGATTTTTTTGTTCGTGTTGTGAGAAATAAACGAAATGGGTATATGATTGTGCGGTTAAAGTAATGAACTAGAAAAGGCGTAATGAGGATTATTGATTTAGGATTTGAAGAGTTTTTACCATGTGGAAAAAGATAAAGAGTGAACCAAAGGGTAGGACTTTCCATGAGGAACCAAGCAAGAGGTGGAGAGAGATTTGAACCCCAACCTGGTCGATAGTGTTTGCCATATGGGGCTTGGAGGAATGTGAGGGAGATGAAGGTTGGTGGTGCTATGAGAAAAAGAGTGATGAGTGCATAGTTGAAGAGTGAATCTTGGTCTTGAAAGAACATTGTTCTATGGGGTGTGAAGGTTTAATGATATTGTTTGTGGGTGTGTGTGACGATGATTACAAGAAACAACATATATATAAAGAGAGAATTTTGAGATTTTTTTTACATTAAAATATTGTTATTGAATATGGTATCATTTTGTTTTTATAGGTATTTTTTAAATCAGTCAATTTAATTTTTATGGATATTTTTTAAACCAGTCTAAAAGGGAAAAAAATTACTCACTCCGTCCCATTTTATTTGAGCCATTTTGATTGTAGATACTATTCATATATCTCGTTTTGACTCTATTTTTCTATTCATAAATAAAAAAATAAATATTAGCATATAAGATCTTGTTAGATTCGTCTTGATTTATATTTTCAAAATATTAAATTTTTATAATTTTTACTATTATACAATTAAAGATATTAATCGTTAAAGTTTTACATTGGCAAACGTGAGACAGTCAACTGACTCAAATAAAATGGGACGGAGGGAGTAGTATTTTTTTAAAAGTTAGAAAAGATATATAATGCTTATCTAACAAAAAAAAATGCTTAGTTGGAATTTTAATCCAAATTTTCTATTAGTTTGTGAAATTTATCCAAATATAATAATAAGGGATAAATATGTTCTTGGTCCCTATAAATATCTCAAGTTTTGATTTTGGTCCCTCTAAAATTTTTCTTCAACTTTTGGTCCCTCTAAAATTTTTAATTAATACTTTTGATCTCTACTTTTAAATTAAGTCATATATAGGCTTCATATTTTTTAATGAAATTTTCCAGAAAAGTTTAGAATATTTTAATAATCACGCACAAAAAACATTAGAAATTTTTAACAAAACATGAATTAAATATGATTTTTTTAAGCACCAAAAACATAAAAATTTATATTTAATTTATGCTTTGTTAAAAAATTCAAAAAAAAATTTGGGAGAAATTCTTATAATATTTTAAACATTCATAAAAAAATTTATTCAAAAATATGAAGTCTACACATGAGTTGATTTAAAAGTAGGGACTAAAAATGTTAATTGAAAACTTTTGAAGGACTAAAAGTAGAAGAAAAATTTTAGAGGGACTAAAACCAAAACTTGGAATATTTGTAAGGACCAGAAACATATTTATCCCTAATAATAATAATAATAATAATAATGCTAGCACGTTTTTTAGTATTAAGGAATTCATTTTAGAAATATGGGTTAAATAGTAATTATTTTTTATAAACATCTTAAATTTTGTTTTTAATTTATATAAAGAATTTCAAGAAATTTTGTATGAGGTGTTTATGGATGTGGGTTGACCCTCGAATTTCGTTGATTCAACTCAATCAATTAATTACCTAAATCTCTTTATTTTCAGGTAGAACGTAATCCAACTAGATGTATCCACATGTAATCGATTCAAGTATTGAGTCTGGTTTTATAAACCCGCAAAGCCGTAGACACAATCCAATGACATGGCACTTCTATCAAATTTCTAGTTAGACTCTTTCAAATACAATACACATTCATTTATATCAACATAAATTCTTTTTTAAAAATATAAAAAATCTATTTTTTTTTCTCTGCCCACCTGGCTCAATGCTCTTCCTTGCCTTTCTCTCCAAGTCCAAACTCCTAAGAGCATCTCTAATAGTTTTTTTTTTATTGAATGTATTTTGAGTTTTATATAAATAGAACTAATAACTGGTTCTTTTAATGATACGCCATATTTTTGCAATTTATACCTATTTTACATCAATGGTAAAAAAAAACACAATGTACCATATAATAATAATAATAATAATAATAATAATAATAATAATACTAATAATAATAATAATAATAATAATAATAATGTTATGATGCAATATTAGGACTAAAAATGAATGATGATACCGTATCTTAGTTAAGGTACTCTTGCAAATTTTATGATCCACTTAGTACATTATAGAAACCTCTCTTACAAAAGGTTAATTTATTTAAAATATCTCAAATTTCGTTTTTAGTCCCTAAATTTCAACAAGTTTCGAACCATTAAATTATATCCTCTGACACATATTTTGGGGGATCAAAACTTACTCAGAATGAAATTTTAGTTATTTATATGGACTGTATATTTTTGTCGTTGATATATACAAATAACACTGGATACATATTTGTAATTGATAATTACAAACAAACAAATTTTTTTAATAATACTCATAGATAAGATAAATGTTGGCATTGATACATAAAAAAGAAAATGAAAAAGATATAATAATGTTTGATAATTATAAACAAAAAGTACAAGATAAATATTTTCCATTGATGCATAAAATAAAACACTAAACAAATATTTGTATTTGATTAACATGAAGAAGAAAAAAAAAGCAGAACAAACATTTGTGGTTCATACTTAAATAAATAGGGAAATATATATCATTGGTAAATACAAAAAAAAAATATGGAACAAATATTTGTTAGAAAAATATAAAAATACGGGACATATATTTACCACCGGAGAAAATAATTGCAAGTCTGCACAATGTATGTATGCATTTACATTACTACTATCTCCGTTTTAAAATGATTGAAAAACGATTTTCAAGCACATTATCACAACTTCACAAGTAATAATTGTAGTTTGCAAATTTAACTCTTCATAATTATAACTATCATACACCAGAGAACAATTTTACAATGAAAAATAATTTTATAACTGGACTAATTTTACATTATACAATACTCTCTTTATAATAAAATATCGCAAAACAATTGAAAATGTTGGTGGGACTGCAACCATCCTAAACCCCTATTGTGACTTTGCCATTGTTTTTATGTTGGCTAAGCGAGATGACAAAGTTTGAATTTCGACCCCTTACATATATAATGTAATGTCTTAGTCAACTTAAACTCACAGTACAAATATATATCTAATATGTACAAAAAAAAATTCAAATATATGTCTATTTTGTCTCATCTTAAATGTCATTTTACACCATTAATGAAATTTATTGCTATTTTTTCCTTTCTAAAAAATTGTATTTTCCTTTCCTATTATATCATAAACAATTTATTACTTTTTCTTTTATTCATATAATATCTTTTTGTAAAATCATCATTTTCCTAAAATCATCATTTTTTATTATTTTTTCCTAAAATCATCTACATGATTGCCTACTGATCATATGAGGATCAACTACTGATCAAATAAAGTGTAACAATATTGTTTGGATAAAAGAGTAACAATATTGTTTGGATAAAAGTTTGTCGCCCAAAAGAAGGGATCATGATTGCCTACTATGATAAAACCACACTCTTCCACGCTATTTTAAATTTTAATCGTTCATTTTTAATCAGACAGTTTAAATTACATATTAATAAAAGAGTTTAATTGTTATGCACTGACGGTGTAAAATATTTTACACCATCAGCACATAGCCACTCATGCTCACTATTTTATAGGTAGTTATCAAACAAGTCAAACATTTATGAAGATCGGATGGTTATGATTCACTGTCAGTGAAAAAACTCTTTACACTGACAGTGCTACACTGACAGTGCATATAAATTAAATTCTTAATAAAATAACTCTAAGTAATGTTAGACGTTGATTTCAAATCGGACGATCATAATGCAGAACAATGTGAAAACAATGTGTAATTTGACAGCGTCAAATCCATTTCCCAAAAGGAGAACAGAGTCTTAGATTAATGAGTAAGTTTGTCTTGACGAAAATTATTATTATTACTTTGATATGGATTAATGACACTGGTCAATATTTTGTATATTATTTGTAGTTTCATGAAAAACATAACGATCTACGGTGAATGGTTGATATTGATTTCTCTAAGTCACGTACAAAAGCATCTTATATTATATGAAGAACAGATTTTCATATTAGGTGTACCAGGTGTCAGACACGTGTCTGTGTCAGATATTGATACAACACTGATATTTATGATTATACTGAATTATGTCATTTTTTCAAATTATTATCATTGTCAGTATCTGTATCGTGTATGGTGTTTGTGTCTGTACTTCTTATGTAATGATCCAAATGGTTATTGATGCTCAAACTAATGCAACAAAATGCTATAAAGGAGCAAGTTGTTGCCACCTCTTACTGAATCAGTTTCTCAAGGAGGGAAATATAATTTGGGAGGTTCATGTTCTAATGTTTCGAATACTTTAATCAAAGGATTCAATTAGATTGAAATTAGATTGAGACAGAGCAATAGGTTCAAGAGATAAATAAAATGTAAAGAGTAGTTGTTTGCTGAGGAACATAAGGTGATATACATGCTTCCATCATGAAAAAAGGGAAATGGAAACAATGAAGAAGAACAAGATATCTCATCCAAAGGTCTAGACCTTAAAAGAAACAAATCTAAATTAAAGGCATGTAATATCTCATCCAAGGTACACATTTTCTTAACACAAAATCTTTATTTATATTATATGACTTTGTGTTAGTTATGTTGCTTAAATTTATCTTTACTCTTGTTTGTAACTAATTCATTAATTGGCTATTAGATAATATTAGTTCAAAGTTACTTTAGTGTTCTATCCGACTAGGCGCTGTTTGGATAAGCTTATTTTTAAGTTTATGCAAATAGTTTATGCAATATAAATTATGTTTTATGTTATTTTATAAGTTCAAATTAGTGAAAATTGTATTTTTATAAGCAATTTTATTATAAACTACATTGACAAACTTATAATAATACATAAAATTTGTATAAGCTCAAAAATAAGCTAATCGAAACGGCCCTAAATATTTTTTTTTTTGACGATTTATATCCGACTAAATACGTTGTTAAGCTTGCAATGTAATTATTGTTCTTTATTCTATTTTTTGTTTTGGTGAATCGTTCTATTTCATTTTGAATGTAAGTAATATAGAAACGAGATATATTATATAAACAGGATATGATATAAAGTTTATAAACAGGATAATTACATATCATATCACGTGTTTGATATATATATATATATATATATATGATAATAAATAGGATAAAATATATATGATAATTAAATGACAGAATTACCATTATTATTATTATTATTATCATTATTATTGAATGGAAAGAAATTTAATGAGAGAAAGGAAAATGTGGAGGACAAATAAGGAAAATAATTACTAATCACAATAGGATATTTTTAACCCAACTTATTCTCATGATAGAAAATACAAAGGCCGGTCATGATAGGATTAAAAATAAGATTAATATATCATATCCAATTGGTGCATCAAATGGAAGATATTAATAAGATATGATAGATTTGTCATATCCTGATCATCAAACGAGCCCAAAATTTTTTGATATCTAACTTAGTTTTGGCTAAATAATTTTTTTAAAAAGTATTAGTATGGTTCAATTATTCACAAAGTAATTAGCTTATTTTCAATGTCACATTTAGAGTGATCTCCAAAATTGATTTTGCATATGGAAAATAAATTTTTAGAATTGATTAAGTCTCTAGAATTAATTATAACTTGAAAAGTTAGGATTTATAGCTTTGGAGTCTAAACATGATTTCTACATTGAGATTTATTGTTCAATCTATTTTTACATAAATATATTAAAACATAAATCTTTTTGAATATAAAGAACGAAACGAGAGCAAAACGGAAGAATGGTGTTCTTAACTACTTTGTTTTTTCAGAATGGGAAATAAATTCGGGGCTTTTTTTTTCTCTTGGCGCAAGTTTTGGGGTTTAGAAAGTGAGAAAAAATTTCACTATTAAAATGAAATATTCAGTGAGATTCATTGATTTGAATTATTTGTAAATGTTACCCGATAAATATGTTACTAACAATTGAATATGTAGTAGTGATAACTTTTAATTAAAAAAAAAAAACAATTTTACAAAATTTATTAATTTAAAATCAATTTTTCACCATAGATCACTAAATTGGAATGGATCACTGTAGGTCCTCCGATTGTACTTTTTCAACAAACTACCAATTTTGATGGATTATTGCAGATTTATAGATGTACTTGCACACTCTTCCTCTTTCTGCCACACACAACACATGCTTTCCTAGCAAAGTTTATTTTTTATGAGGGAACAAAAGTTTATAATACACACCTACACATGTGAAGGGATTAGCTTTTTGAAGAGTTAGTTATCCCAAATTTACTTTGTTTGATAAATCTCTTTTTTAACATTAAAATTTGTCTTATGTAACAATTAGATCAAAAGCTTTAATAGGTTGATCAAACTTATAAAATTTATAACATTTTAATAGCTAATTTTTTTAATACAAATACATGATCATATATATTTTAAATATTATTTTTTCTCTAATCAAATTTGTAAATATAATCAAAATAATAAAACTTGAATGAAAAACAAACAAATAACAAAGTTTTGCCACTAACCTTTTTAAATAACAAAACTAGTCCTCGTAAAAATTATATATTGCTAATTGATAGACACAAACAAGCACAACCATAAAAAAAAATACTAACTTGACAATCACATTATTAAATGATTAATGATAATTGAATTAATTTTTGTGAACATAATTTAATTGGTCGGAAAATTGTATTATATATGTATGAGGTAGAATACAAATCCAAAAATCTCCATTTATACTATTCAACCAAAAAAAAAATGAGGAACCAATTAATTATAATTTTAGAAAAATATGATGTAGGATAAATTTATAATTATATTTTATAATACCAAAACGAATGATCCTCTATATAAAAAATAATTATTGAACTCAAATTGATAATGAATTTCATTTACAGAACAAATCATCTAAAATAATTCAAAATTGATTATTAAGTGAAACAATTATTTATCATATTTTACTTCCGGACCGAAATTCAAATTAATTACTAATTTTTTTTTCTTCTAAGAACTGAAAAATTAACACATTAAAGAAAGAGAATGACCAACCTTCTCAAAGTTTTTGTTTTGCACTTGTCACTAACTCACGTTTCTTTCCCTCATAGATTTTCAATATCAGTTATCAAAGATAATCTTCAACGGACTCTAAAACACTAATTGTGAAACACTTCTCATGATAACTGAAGATAAGAATTTCGTCAAAAATCAAACCTCGTTCATCATATTGTAAGAGTCTAATTTCTTTGTATTAATTACCATAATATGAATACGGATACACAATTCATACAAGGGAAAATGAAATTATAATTATATTTTTTAGGAAAAAAATCATAATAGCGAGACACAATCATACAAGATAAAATGAATCATCAACTATATCAAACACTCGAGGGCGTTAATATTAATACCAAAATGGATGATACTCTATAACGAAACAAAATTTATCGAACTCAAATTGATAAAATGAACTTCATCTAAAGAACAAATCATTTAAAAATTTATTTAAGTGAAACAATTATTTATCATATTTTACTTATCTCCGGACGAAATCCTAATTGCTAAGAAATTTTCTTCTAAAGACTGAAAATTAACAAATAAAAAAAAGACAATGACCAACCATCTCAAAGTTTTTGTTTTGCACTTCATCTTGTCACTAACTCATGTTTCTTTCCCTCGTAGTTTTTCAATATCAAAGATAATCTTCAATAGACTCTAGAACACTAATTGTGAAACACTTCTCACGATCAACTAAAGATAAGAACTTCATCAAAATTCAAATCCCATTCATCATACTGTAAAAGTTTAATTTCTTCATATTAATTATCATAATATAAATACGAAATATGAAATTTTCACTGCCATTAACAATAATCAATCTTCGTTAAAGAATCTGTAAGTCACGGAAATTGAATTTTCTCCTCCTAACCAAATTGACTAATCTTTATCAAAAGAACAAATAAAACACCAAAATAAATTCTTCCCTTCCATAATACGCAAAAATCAGATATCAAACATCAATCCTCGAAGCTCATTTATTTTTTTTATTTTTTTTTGACAAGCCTCGAAGCTCATTTATTACTTAACCTTACATTGAGGCATATAATTTACCAATTAATGAAGTTATTATTCACATAATTCCAAAAATCACAGTAAAAGTATGCGTAACATCCAACTATACATGCCAGCGTGGTACTAATATTTAGGGATAATTCAGTTCTAATCTAAACTTTTACACGTAATCTGAATGATTTTTTGTCACCGTGACTCTATATAATAACTTGTTCTTTTTTCTTTTCTTTCTAAAACTCAAAAACTTCGATTCGCTTTTCATTTTCTTCAAACTCTCTCTGTTTCGTGTCACTCTCTCTTTCAAAACTCCAACAACAACAACTAAACACAACACTTCCTTAACACACTTCTTTCTCTCTCTAGGGTTTTCAAACTTCGACGAAACTGAACCTTTCTCATTGTGATCCACCTTGTTTTTGAAGAGGAATTTCTTGTTCACGTGCTGTGAGGTAGGTTTGGTAAGCTTTCATAGTCTTCAATTTGTTCAATTTTGTTGTTTCTTTAACTTGTTGTGTGAATGTTGACGTGAATTTTGCTAATTTTGAGTTGAAAATGAGTTGATTCTAGTTGTTGAGAGGTTATATAGGGAAAATGAAGAGATGCATGTGTTTTTTTTGGTGGAAGGGTAAAATTGGGTGTTATTAGGTTTATAGTTTTTTCAGTTGGAGAGAAAACTAAGAATTTCATGTGAAGATTTTTTTTTCTTCCTTTTTAAGAAGATTTAGTGATTTTTCATTTGTAATGTTTGAAGTTTGAACAATAATAATTTATGTGAGTAGAAAATTTTTTGTTTATTTTAATTTTTTTGGTTAAATATGAGAGTCACTAGAAAATCAAAATCATGTTCTTTTAAGTTCAGTCTCTATTTAGTAAAAAAAAAAAAAGTTTAGTCTCTATTATATTTACTTGTAATTTTAATCCTCCATCATTTTAATTTTTGTAGTATAAAAAATAATAATAATCGCAATTTGTATGAATATTTCCTATTTTGAAATTTTTTACGAAAAATGGATTTTTTTTTATCCGCTCAAATTAGTATCTATAAAATGCAAATAGGAATTAAAAGAGAATAAATATTTTTGAGGGACTAAACTTAAAAATTTGTGATTTTGTAGGGACTAAAACGTATTTAACCTTTTATTTTTTAAGTTTTTTTAATGAAATGTTGCTCTGGAGTTTGGCATGCTGGCTTAGTAATAGGGTTGTTATATGAATGATGCAGGTGGAAGGATTATTTGTACTGTCATATGTAGGTAGTTGTGCTGTGGTGGGTTAATGTTACTAGGTGGTGTTTAATGATGATTTCTATGGACTTGAATGCTTCTCCTGTGCCGGAGGAAGATGAAGATCCTTTTGAAGGCCGGGTAGAAGAGTATAATGCGCCGCCAAAAGAAGAGTATATAGCGCCAGAAGAACGCATAGAAAGTGGAGCTGATATAGCGCGCCGGGTATCCCTGCTTTTCTATTCTTATGTTTTTCGTTAACTGTTTGATAATGTTGTGGTTTGGTGGTCTAATTTGAATTTGATTCATGCTGCCTTGGAATACTGTGATGGTATTTGCTTATTTATCGGTATGGTTCGTATATAGTTATTTTCATGAGGTTTGGATGGGAGTCCACTTTCATTTTGCTGTAAGTATTTGTAACTGTTTTGCTTGTCTTAAAAAAGAAGATTTAGAGAAATATAAATGATATTCAGTCAAACACTCAAAGTCTCAAACTATATATTATATATAAGTCAAGAAATTTATGAGCTGAGATTTTTGTAGATGCTTAAATACTTTTTTTTAAGCTAAATTAGCCCACACAAATTGGCACCAGAGAGAATCGAACCCGAGACCTTAAATACTATTTTTTAATTCAAACGGTCTAGGAATTTGTAGGGGTTCACCAGTTCTGAATATTGAGAATATTATGTTGCTGTCTCTCCCCCACTCCCTCTGTGTCGTCCACTTCCACATACAAAGAAGTTAATTGATATATAGAGAACATGGAGATATAGAGAAAACTCACAATCCTATGTTAATTCTTAATGAAAATTGGATGGGCAAGATTTCTCTTTGGCCTTCCATTTTCTGCTGATTCTTGTCTCCATAAACAACCAAATGTATTTTACTTTTGAAAGTTTCTTCGTTAACTCAATTGCTAAACTCCTGCTTTGTTTTAGGAACGTGAAGAAAGAAAGATACGGTTGAAAAGAGAACGTTCAGATGACAGGCCTGTGCAAATATCACAGGCACCTGGATATGATAATTTTTTCCATAATAAGATCCTTAAATCATATGATAGAAGTAAGCTTCCTCCGGGTAAGGATTTCTTCCCTAGACAACTCACTGCCTTGCTGGTGGTAATTGGCAATGTAGTTTTATATAGATCTTGTCTCAATAATTTATTATTTTCAAATAACTATTCTTTATGGAAATGGTAAATTAGATTGCTCTTTATACAATTCCATTTATATACGTATGTGGCATGATTCTTTCGGATATTTATTAGATGTCACAGATGCTATTTGCTTAATTTATTCTAAAATTTGTTGAGTCAATAAATTTGGCTTGATATTTTGCCAAAGTTGCAAGCATTTTGAGTTCTTTTGGGCCTATGAGTGGAGATTGAGTGATCCTATCAAATACATGATGCAGATGATTTTCCATGTATAAAATGCTGATGGATAACTATTTTATATTTTCCTGAAGACATTTGATATATTTACGGTTTATTTTATGTGAATGATTAAGATTAATGTCAATGTTGGTAAACAACTAAACATGATTTTTTTATCATTATATTATTATATACATGCAGGTTGGTTGAATTGCCCTTCATCTGGCCAGGAAATCTTTGGCTTGATACCTTCTAAGGTTCCATTGGGTGAAGCCTTCAATGACTATATTGTTCCTGGTAAAAGATACTCATTTAAACAAGTGATACATCAACAGAGAGTTTTAGGGAGAAAAGTAAGTAAGATGTATTTTCTCTTCTTTTTCATATAAGTTTAGTACATGAGTGATCAATGAAATGAAGAGAATGGCACAAATTAGTCTGTTTCAAAAATTCTCTACTACTTGTCATGAGTTTACAATCTGTTGTGTTGTCTTGCAGCTTGGTCTGGTCATTGATTTGACAAATACTTCTCGATACTATCCAGTATCAGATCTAAAGAAAGAGGGTATCAAGCACGTTAAGGTGTGTTGTGGGAAAGCTTCTCCCTAACCATATTTTTTATAAGTGTATATTATATCTTCAAAACTATGGCTCCTTTTTCTTATCCTTACATTTAAAGATCATGTTTGTGGTTTAGATCCAATGCAAGGGCCGTGGTTCAGTACCTGATAATTCATCTGTTAATCATTTTGTGTTCGAGGTTTGTTTCTTTCGTAATAGTATTGTTGTAGTCTTTCAGTTTTTTTTTATTTTTTTTTATTTTTATTTTTTTTATGTTGTAGGCTTTCTGAGTTATTTTTGTAGAATATGTCATCTATTTCTATTTTTAGGGAAGGCTTAGGCTACCATGCTGTTATTTACATAAATAAACATATACATCACCTCAGAAACATGCTCCAGTCATAGGGATTTCTGATACGATCAAAACTATTTGTTGCATTGGTTTCATATATTTTCTTAGGCCATTATATATTGAACGCATGCAAATTTAATCACTATATCATTTTGATTTCATTTTTACTGTTAAATAATATTATGTTCTATATAATAATATATAATTAATTGGTTTTATATCTTAATATTATATACTAGTTCTTTATTCTTCAATACTTTATCATTTCATGGTTGTATGTGATGTGATTTTCGGTTTAACATTTCGATCAGAAGTTTCTAACATATATATGATTGTACAATTACAGGTTATACAATTTTTATCACATCAAAAACACTCAAAGAAGTATATACTTGTTCATTGTACACATGGTCATAATCGTACAGGATATATGATCATCCATTATCTAATGCGCACAATGTCAATGTCTGTTACTCAGGTCAGCATCGGAGTCACTATATGATTTCGTATCTCTGTGACATTGCAAAAGCTCTGTATTTATAATCGTTTGTTTTCCTTTTTTACAGGCAAAAAAAATATTTTCTGATGCACGTCCTCCGGGAATCTATAAACCTGAGTATATTGACTCATTGTATAAATTCTATCATGAAAAGAAGCCTGAAATGATAGTTTGTCCTCCTACTCCTGAGTGGAAGAGGACTCCCGAACTCGTGGATCTCAATGGTGAAGCAGCTCCAGATGACGACAACGACGACGACGATGATGATGGAGTACCAGGTTCTCCATTGCACGTATGGATCTTATAGAAAGTGAATTCTAATATTTTGTTGTTTATGATATCTCCTAATATGAATAGGTTGTTGATACTCTGGTGTATTTTCATACAAGTCTTGTTTCCATTTTCCTATTAGTTCTAACACATGATTTGGGTTTAGGGGACCACATATTTTATTGGTTTCTCTGGTTTTGGAAAGAAATAAGGGGACAAAATTTGATGGCAGTGTGCTAATTTTTATAATACTTTGAGGGACTTGATTGTAGTAGAGTGAAAGTGGGACTCCACCTCTATAGAGGATGAACAGCCTTGTTATACTCCGACATTTAAGTTTCCACACAGTTCCTTTCTTTGTTTTGGGTTTTATCTTAACCTCCGAGTTGTACTTTACTTTTTTTGTCTATTTTTTAATTTAAAAGTGATGTCCAGATAAATTTATGGGATTTCTAAGCAAGTCAGTTTACTGTGTTCTTATATTGGGTTCTGAGGTAACCCATATTTATAGAACATGAGTCATATTGATTCTTAGACTAAGACTTTGATGCAGACTCTAACCAACAATAACCCTTAGCTTAACACTAACAGAATAGAGAAATAGTCGAGTACAGTAGAGAGTATGTAATGCCTGGAGAAAACTAAACAGTTATATGTTTATACTCTTGTAAGATCCTTTTTTCTGATGGTAATTAAATTTTGATGTCTTTACTCTTCTCTTAGGAGAACCACGAGATTGACACAATAATGACAAATGATGATGTTTTGGGAGACGAGATACCTAATGATCAGCAATATGCATTTCGGCAGTTCTGCTTTCAGATACTCAAATTGGGGGTTGGGGTAAGCCTTTTAAATATCTGTCTTTGATGTGAGTTTAGTATTTGGATTTCTTTTGTGCTGACAAGTGATAGCTGAGTCTTGTAATCAAGATTTTTTTCAGTTTTATTAGCTTCACTGCTTGTTTGTTAATTGCATGGCAAGAAATGAATTGGTTGAGATGTATTCTGCAAGTTGTAACTCTAATTATTTGTTACTTCTTTATGTTTGCATCATTGTTGGTTACAATTGTGTGTTTGCACATGACATTACATGTTTGTAAATTGTTTGTTATTCCATGTTTGTAGAGGTTTTGATACATGTTTTGCTAAAGAATGTTATTTTGAGCCTGTATTGTGATTCATGGTTGCTTTACCTTTACTGGGATCCTCTTTAACAATGCTGTGAAATCAATAAGGTTTTCTTTAAGCTGGAATAATTGATTTTATTTTACAAGATGCTGGGTAAAAATGGGTTTTGGTGATAGCAGATGCAAAAGACATACTGTTAACATAACATGAAGCAAAAAATTGGTGCTTCTCCTAGGAAGCAAAATCTTATGCAGAAAAGGCTCCGTGTTGACCAAATTATTTCTGATATTGATTTTTTAGTTGTTTTAAATAAGCTAATTATTTGAAAAAACAAAGTTTCACAGCAAGGCCAAATAGGCAACTGTGTCTTTAATTCAATTTCATACCTCATTTATTGCTTTTGTCATTAAAATCAAGTCTGGCTAGACATTTTTTATGATTAATCTGTGATTATTTGTTTCTTCAAGGTAATTATTTTTTCTATATGCTTCTTTTATTCTCCAGATCTTCCATTTTTCTGCACGTGAAACATTATTATGTCTGAATGTTGATGAATAAATTAGATACCCATATTATTATTTATTGTTGAATTTTGTGTTTTGTTTCATATTTGTTTATCTTAGCTGCTGGTAACATGGTTTTGCTTTACTTTCCACTCATCTTTCATATTTGTTTTGCTTTGCTGGTGACATGTTTATCTTGCTAATTGCTATTTTATTTATTGATTCCTGAAAGTGCAGGCCAGAGGACACATGCAATT
The DNA here is from genome assembly GCA_954870985.1 of Trifolium fragiferum. Taxonomy (NCBI): domain Eukaryota; kingdom Viridiplantae; phylum Streptophyta; class Magnoliopsida; order Fabales; family Fabaceae; genus Trifolium; species Trifolium fragiferum. The sequence continues at coordinate 16,304,093 of OX940793.1, read as the reverse complement.
TCCAGGGTCCCACCCAGTTTCTTTAAACAGGTCCAACTTAACTGAGCCATTAACATGCTATATTGTGATATGTTTTATTAATTGATGAGTCATGCTTGTATACTGTCATTGCGGTTACTATCTAAAATTAACTCTACCTTTAGATTCGCCCGGCGTTAAATTTTGCAAGTTATTGTTTTCAATGATAGAAGAATGTCATTAACATGAAGAAAAATTACAGAGGGTAAGTAGGATAAGGAATCGCAAACAAACAAAAAAACCCACAAAAATTGACAAAATCAATGGCTCAAAGCTTCTCATTCACGCAACATATCTGTTAATCAAAACCAATTACAACGGCAATGGACTTTTCGCCAAAAAAAACGCTAACACTAGCTTATTACAAAATCAAGTGATGTGCCCAAGAAACTTTTTTATGCTTCCATAGTTTTGTAAATGTATAAATTAAAATTCCTTATTGATTTGCCCTTCCTATCCGTAGTATGTTAAATTTGTTTGCTTTGCAAGCAGGGATAATTTACAGCTGTTGCGACAGCGTTACTACTATGCAACATGGAAAGCTGATGGAACAAGATATATGATGCTAATAACTATGGATGGATGCTACTTGATTGATAGAAACTTCAATTTTAGAAGGGTTCAAATGAGGTTTCCATGCAGGGTTGCAAATGATGTATGTGTGGTATAATGCTAATACTGAATATGTTGCTGTTTGAACTTAATGGTGCCAAAACTAATACACTTGTATCTTTTGCTTCCAAGGGCTTGGCAGAGAAGACTCACCACTTCACATTACTTGATGGGGAAATGATTATTGATACATTGCCAGATTCAAAAAAGCAGGAAAGGAGATACCTAATATATGATCTGATGGCAGTCAACCTCGTTTCAGTGATCGAGGTTCGATTTATCTGTAATTGCACAATATAATACTGGCTGTTCTCATTTTGGTTTTGATTAACACTGTTCCATAATTCCATAATTGTTCCCTCGGGTGTAATTTTATTTGCATAGTGGAAAAATACTGAATTTTTTTTTTGGAAAAGGAGAAAATAAATTATAGTGAGCATACCAGCTTTTTCTAGTGCGCAACCTTTTTTCCCGAACTTCAAGTTCTGGTAGTTAACTAAGCAAATGCAACCCCATTTTTCTAGAGAGCACACCATTACCAGCTTTTTCTTTTACGACCTTAGTTGAGATATTTTATCAAATATGTGTTGGCGATGGATTCAAGAGATAGATGGAAGGAACTCAGCTAATTATTTGATAAACTGCATGGGGTAGAATATTTCTCTAAGGTTGATATTAGGGCTGGCTAGTATCAGATAAGAATACACGAGAATGACATTTTAATAAAAGCATTTTCACACTCATTAAAGTGAGAGATCTGTGAAATCCAGTGAAGAGAAAGATAGAGATGGAAAATGCTGACTTGTCCTCTCTATGTATTGCACTTCTGCATGCTGTGCTTTGCTTTAGTTATATTTTCTTAAAAGATGAAATATCCTGAAATCAATTTAAATATTTAATATTTGGTTATCAGAATAATCTTTACTTAAAATGTTTGTATAATTTTTCTTCTAATTTTATCCTTGATAATCAGTGTTTTCTTTTTCTTATTAACAAGTTTATGGTTAATGTGGTTCAAACTTGGAGCAGCGACCTTTCTGTGAACGGTGGAAGATGCTCGAGAAAGAAGTAATTGAACCCAGGAATCAGGAACGGTACCAAGGCAAAAATCCTTACTATAGATATGACATGGAGCCTTTTAGGGTATGCATTTCTGACTTGAAATTGGGCATACAGCTCAAGGTTTACTGTTATGCTGATAGTTGGCTATTAATATATATATCTGAAATGATTAGGTGAGGAGGAAAGATTTTTGGTTGCTCTCTACTGTCACAAAACTTTTGAACGAATTCATTCCGAAACTCTCGCATGATGCAGATGGTCTCATATTTCAGGTGGGTAATGGGTATAGGTCCTTTTCTTATGTACTGAATATTTATGAGATTATTTCTTCTGACATATGAATAACTTGCTTCTGGTTTGATGCCAAGCTGGCTAGTAACCAATATTCCAATCATGTGGCTTTTAGCCTGTAAGGTATTTGTTTTTCCCATCTCGCATCAGGGTATACATACTGCTGCGTCTTATTTAGCATGAGAATAGAATCCTTGTGGCTTCTATAGTGATCTTAATATAATGGCCAATCCGGGAAACAAGACATCATACCTAGCCTAGCTTATAGAGGATCAATGTCACCTAGCTAGTCTAGGTACATTGATCCATTCATTTATTTCCTCCTTCCCACACAGTCTTTCCTTTTTCTTTCCCTCATGTTATTGAAGTGAATGAAGGTTGTTACTGACAATATTTTTTATCAGGGATGGGACGATCCTTATGTACCTCGCACTCATGAAGGTCTCTTAAAGTGGAAGTATGCTGATCTGAATTCAGTTGATTTTCTCTTTGAGGTGATATTTTTCAACTTATTACACATATCATATGGTAGATTCTAATTTCTCATTCCACTTATCATATGGTAGATTCTAATTTGTTGCTGAGGCATCCAACTAATATCTAGCTGTTTGTGTTTGACAGATTGGTGATGATCGTCAGCTTCTTTTTCTCTATGAACGTGGAAAAAAGAAACTCATGGAAGGGTATATTGTTGCATTCGAAGGTCAGGAAGATTTTTTTAATTTCATTATACCTGTCCAGCTCATTCAGTTTATTTATGTTAGCTGTTTGAATATCTACAATGTATTTTAGAATATCAGGGTATATCTGAGAACGTTTTAGAACATCTTCAAATATCTTTAGAATATAGTAGAATGAATTAGTTACTTCCTGATTTTATCTTGTGTCCATATTTTACTTTGAATAGTCTTATTATTTCAGCGGCTTGTGCTTGGACTAATAATATTACGTTAAACTTTACCTAAATTTTTGTTATCATAATAGACTATTCTTTGAATTTTTTATTCCCTCTTCCACCCTCCTCTTTTTCCTACCCAAATACCTAATACTATAACTTCAACTAACGATAGGATTTCATGCTTCATTTTTTCTTTTGAAATTTAAAGCGTTCTTGTTCATTGTAGAATGAGAAATTTTAGCATGTCGAGTCAGGTCAGGGCTTCATTTGGCCTCCAGATTAGTGATTTTCTTATCACTATGACCAATTTAAAGCACCCACCCAGAAAGTTCGGTATGAGAATTGGCGTCTAATTTTTTTAGTGATAATGTTTCAACAATACTTAGCGCACATGATTTTGTCATGTTTATTTTTCTAAGTCTGCAGCTTGTCTGGTTATTTTGGTTGCATCAGTGCAAATGCTTAATGAAAATCTAAAATCTGCAGAAGGTTCAGACCCCTTGCTTTATTCTGGAAAGATTATCGAGTGTGCTTGGGATGGTGATAGAAACGAATGGATATTCAAGCGAGTCAGAACAGACAAGTCAACTCCCAATGACATCAATACTTACAAGAAGGTCCTTTTGCCAACTCCTTTGATTTTAAATGTCCCTTTTGTCTCTCATTATGTATACCATTTTAGCTATTTGCTTATTTATTGCAGGTGATGCGAAGTATAAGAGACAATATCACAGAGGATGTCCTGTTGACTGAAATAAACGAGATAATCCGCCTTCCCATGTATGCCGACAGGATAAGAATTGACAGCAAAGGACATCACCACAATAATATGGCTAGGCGAAGGTAGTCAATGAGGAACTCGTGGTCTGCAAATCTTTCACTGGTGGGTGTATATGTTGAAAACATCCGGTGAAAGCTAGATCGGGTCTGCAAAGGGCCATCATCGAAACTTCCAAAGGTTCATCATATCATGTAATTAGTTAGTTAGTAGTCAATGAAGTAATTGGTACTGCACAAATTCAGGCATGGAACCATTTCATATGGTTATCTAGATGAAGAGTTAGGTTTAGGATCTAAATGTATATTACCTTATAATTTTCTTTGTTAAGTAGTGCTGATATATTGGTGAAAAGGTAGTTGTTTACTAGATTCAAGTTTAATTACATTGGTCAGAATATTCCCTGTATGTGAATATTAATTTGGGGAAGTACTAATGAGATTTACATTCTCTCCATTGTGGAAGTTATTTTGCATTTATCTACTTAGTGCAAGCTACTCTCTATGGTTTCAAATATAAGTAAAAAAAAAAAAAACTTTTTAGATCTGTCTATATTATCGACTAGATTCTTTTAGAAAGTGGTTTTTTGCTTATATTTGAAACGAGAGGGAGTATGTTAGGATGAACATTTCAAGTCACTACAGTTTATTATTCTCAAATAGCTCACTTATTAATTATTAGTATCAAAGGTTGTAATATTCTTGAAGGGTGTAGAGGGAGGTGATTTCCATTGGCTTTAAATATGTTTGATAGAAATGGAGATAAGCCTTGGGGTAAATTTTAATATGGACCACTTCATAACTTCATCAAGTGGTCCATGGTGGACCAATCACAAATAACATTATAACGAATACAAATTTTACAAAATTCACCGTTTGATTGAAAGTTTATATCATATAGATCATCTATAGAAAAATTTAGAAAAATTAAAAATCATTTGATATGTTATTGAGACACATCAAGATTAACGGTTGTTAAATAACATAAATCTTGATGGGTCTCAATAACATATCAAATGATTTTCAAAAAAATTTAAAAAATTTATAGATAATCTATACGATATAAACTTTCAATCCAACAGTAAATTTTGTAAAATTCATATTCGGTATATCACTTGTCCACGGTGAACCACTTGTGAAGGTGGTCCACCGTAGCATTAGCCATAAATTTGGTTAAGTGGAAGTAGAAAAGGAGCTAATCTTATAATCAATACAATGTTGGAAAATATGTTCAGACTTAAAAGGAGAGACGGACATTATCCTCACTCAGTCAATGATTGTGAATGTTTTAGGTTCTTTTCCTTAAATATGTAGCAAACTAGTAATATAAGATCATACATGTTTTTGGTTCTTTTCCTGTGAGCGCGAAAATGGGAGAGGGAAAGGGAGCGTGCAGAGTTCCAAAATTTAGTATTCTGGAAAGAGGCAGGGGTGAGACGTGAGAGTGAGAGTAACGGTAAGTTGTATGTTGCATTAGACAGAAGAACACACCACATAAAAAATGTTATTATTTTGTTACAGTTTCAACTTTCAAGTGGTGTTACTGTTATGCTTCATAGTATATGCTAGTATTAAATTATGACCACTGTACAACACCATCACTCCCACGCAAGACCCACATAAGAATCCATCTGCGCTTCGAGCTTTCCTGTATCGGTCTCCGTCTGAAACACTTCAGTGCTCAAACTTACAAACCTGCGAGAGACCATCCACATGATAACAAAATAAAGTTACTTCAAGTGTCATAACATATGAATTAGAGGTCTCAAGCTCATAAGTCTAGGCTAGAAAACTTAAACAAAAACGTTTTTCCTAACAAAGAAAAGAACATAGCAACAATAGTTCTCAATCAACAGTGGAGCTGAACAATAGATCGGACTTAACCAATTTGAAAGATTCATTGAAGTGAACACTGGCAACAGCGAAGAAAATTATATCTACTGTTTGTTTCAGAAAAATATCCATCCGTTCTATTTTATAGATGATGATCTTTTTCAGTGATAAACATTCATTAAAGAAAAATTATAAATAAAAAAAAATGAAGGATAAGATCCGCTTACACAAATACAAATGATAAACAAATAAAACTCATCAATGTAAAGTAGCTTTCAATCTCTCTGCATGTAAGGGAAAGCAAACAAAACAAAGACCAAAGGAAGAGCACAATATAGAGGGTATGAAACAATCCTAACTCAAAAAATATTTTTTGTTCTATAATATGAAGTATAACTATAATGCACAAATTGTTTGTCTTCTGCCACATGATTCAAAATGAGGATTCTTTCCATACTTCTAAGGTTGTTATGAAACTATAACATAAAGAAAACTCTTCAACTTTCTCTGATAACAGAAAAGCATATTTCATCATTAAGTAAATGCACAATGAGACTTCCAAAAGACGATTCGGAGCTCCAAGCTAATATCCTTTATGAACCTCTAGTGTCAACCAAACAAAGTCTGAGATGAAATAAAATTAAAATATAGGAGACTCAGTATCGTATACGATGATAATGCAGCAGCAAAGATAACAAAAAGATTTCCACATCGTCCTTGCAATCTTTTTGAGGTTATGATGGTTGCTCTATCCAATGGAATTAGCTCACAAAGCAAATTCTTTTATTAAATAATGTTACACTCATGGGCAATATATTTTTCATAAATGCTGTTTCTGTTTATGCTATGAAACATGGACCAGTCGTTGACATGGGTAGTTTACTGAGTCAATGAGACATTGATCGAACCATTGAGTCACTTATTGAACCGGATGATTTGGTATGTATTCTAAAACATCAAAATTTTCATAACTGTAAATTCCATACTTACAGAAAATTCCAAAATAGATTCATATAATACCTTAACATTTGGTAACTAACTATACCTTAACATTTCATACTATATATTTGAGTAGACATTCACAAATTTATTTTCAATTCTATGATTCTATTGTGGAACATCATTTATAACTGTTAGGGTGACTCGGTTCCCGTATATTTCCAATCTAACTAATACCTTGGACCGGTCATACGACCAGTTCTGGGTTAGATCAGGTGAACCAACTGGCCCAAGCCATTTTTTCATCTTGTTATGACTTTAGGAACACAATTTCAACATCTATGTATCTGAACATATAGCACAAGTCAGCCCAAATTTGCTACTTCAATTCTTTTCATCTTCTGGCTTTGTCCCCTGCTGTGATGTTTACAACAGGGAAAACAACTTAACGAAGCTCTTATAGCATAAACGCTTATCATGCTTATGTACAAACGTATAACAAAAGACAAAATTGTTATCATATAAGCTACATGCTATTTTCATAAGCTATCTTAGAAAGCTTATGAAAATAAGCTTAAAACATTTTACGAAGATATCACATGCAGTTTTCATAAGCTCCCGAACACATCCACACAAGTACTTATGTCCGTCAGTAGATAAACTCAAATAAGTCAATTCAAACACACTCCTCACCGACATATTAATTTCATTCAGTTTTCAACAAATATTAGCAAAATCATCCATAGCAAACCAAACCAATACCAAAAAACAAGGGTAGCTAGAAGAGGCTATTGAAACAAACAGATACCTACAACAAATTAACATAAAAACTCACCTCAAACAACAAGGATCAAGCAACCATATAGAAATCAGAACCCTTGCAACACAGGTCTTTTACCAAGCCTCTTGATCTCTCTATCCATTTTTCCAGTAAGCATCAATCCAAACATTTTCAAATCACACAAGAATGACCAAAGGGGGTGTCCAAAAGTAGCTGGAACATTCTTTTCAACAAAGAAATGACTATACCAAGCACAACCATAAGCAGATAAAGGAACAAAGAACAAAAACCACCAACTGAAGAAAATAGAACACAACAAGAACAAAATACCCAATAGAGTTCCCACAAAGTGCCAATGTCTTGTAGCTCTTTTTGAATGTTGGCTTACATAAAAAGCCCAGAAATCTTCTAAATTTCTGAAATTCATTTTTTTTTTTTTTTTGTTCTTTCAGAAAAGCATAAACAAGATCAGATTTTTTTCAAAACCCAGTTGGGAAAATGATCAAAATCTATTTGGGGTGTGAAATTGAAGGGATTTAGATGAAAAAATGAAGAGGGTTGTTATGAAAGTGTGAATTTGGAAGGAAATTGGGGACAATACAAAGAGGATGTTATGTTATGCATTGAAAGAAATCTACGGAAGTGTGTTGTGTTGTCTTTTGGGTGTCGTGTGTGGATTGGATTGGTTGGATTAGCCGTCAATGTGTTGGATTGATTGATAGATATGAGAGAGAGACTTCAATGTCAAGCCTTCTTTGCATTCCTCATCCTTTTTCATTCTTACATTGCTTCAATCACATTTTTTTAATGTTGAAAATATTGAGGGCAAGAAAATTTTGCATTTTTTTTTTTGACAAGTAAATTTTGCAATTGAAAACATATTTTTTAATAACCTAGAAACAATAGTTAACATTTTTTGATATTTAACACTTGATTAATTAAAATAGGAAAATACTTTTTGTTAAAAATATTTAAAGAGAAGAATAGTAAAATTATATCTTCACCATTGTTTACATCCATAGCACTTATGATTTTCAATAAAATAAGGAGTTATAGTTTTTTTTTTTAAAAAATTATGCTGCTTTTTTTTTAATTCTTGTGTGGAATCTCCTGTAATATTTAACACTTCTCGTTAAAATATATACATTTTATTAATCATTAGTTGGCTCAGTTGAGATAAATTTGTAGTGGAACTATCCATTAAATACTTCCTCTTGCCCTTTTTTAAATCAAAGAAATTATATGCGTATAACCGTGGATACTAATCTCCTCGAAGTAGCTTTCTTCTTGCCCTTTTAATAGGCGATATGTGGGGAAAAAATAATATTAAACACGTTATTTTTTATATTAATTAAATACATCAATTTTGTTGATCCATACACCTCCTTTAAAAAAAACACTAGAGACTAGTATTTAATTTGATCATTTATTTATTTTACATTTAAAGGGGGAAAAAAATTATGGCTTTTACTTAGCTGACAGAATTTGTATTTACATGGGAAATTTTTTTAGTACAATAAAAATACATAGTAGAGACATTGTATTATATATATATGATCGAAGTTTGAATTTTAAACACCATATTTATCTATCTTAAAAGTGAAATTTATAATTATTAGGCTACTTAACAAAATAAAATTTTGGTTGATGTAAAATAATTTTAGACCAATATCTAAAGAGAATTTATGATATTATTTCGTAGGTCTGCTTTGTGACTGTAATGTAAAATTAGTTTAATGGGTGGAGGATTGCTATGACATTGTATAAAAAAAGTTGAACACAAATAAAATAATTAAAAGGAATTGGAGCTTTGCAAATACCAAAAACAAATAAAAAATAAAATTAAAAGGACATAAAAAGCTTTGATCATTTAATAGTTATGTGAAAAAGGGGTTTAAATTTCTCCATTTGTTATCCCTCTATTTATTAATTGTTTCAATACATTAATTGTTTCAACAAATAATAATACCTTACAAAAAAAAAAAACAAAATAATAATATTTAAAACATTTGGTCACACTAATTTGTCTCGTCTTTTATTTCACGCTTACAAGTTTGTGTCACTTTCAAAACTGCCGCCTCTAGTTACCAGTGAGCTGACACTTTACAAAAAGTTTAGTGGCGTAGTTTGTTGTCCATCTATTTTTTGTTCATGTGTAATTATTTTATATGATATATTAATTCCATATATTCAAACTCTAAAAAAAATCCATATATTCAACAAAAAAAATGCTTCTAAGTGTAAAAAAACTCAGGGTAATTTTTGAATGAGAAGTTGTCACAAAACTTGGTCTCCAGTAGCAAAAAGATTCCAAAAAATAGTGGTGACAACATAGAGACATGCTGTTATAGTTAGAAATGCCTGAAATGATCCTAGCCATTGTACAAAATAACCAGTTCCAATTGTGCTTATGATAGCTGCTAATGTTCCAGCTGAATTTGATATCCCTGTAATAATAGTTTCATTATTGTTAAAACAAAGGCTTAATTAACTTATCAACCCCGAAAATATACACATTTTCTAGTTTTTGTTTCTGATCCTTATGTTCTGATTTTAGTCTATTGATTTTTGTTCGTGTTGAAATTAGTCGTTGTACATCATATTCGAAGGACTAAATAGTCCACATATTATAGGACTAATTCCAACGTGTACAAATGTTTACAGGAACTAAAACCATAAGGATCAATAGAAACATTTATTACAGAAACTATGCATAATATATGGACTAGAAATTTTTCTCAAGTTCTTACCATGTAGAATTCCTGCATACTGAGGAGCAATGTCCTGATCATGTAGAATGTAAAAGGTTACTAATTGTTTATAAGTTCATGAAAATGTATGAAATATAATGTTTGAGTTTTAGAGTATATGCAGAACTTTTGTGTTTTACTTACTTGTATGTTAAGCATAAAGCCAGCTTGGCTGAAAGAGCTTAAGCTCAAAGCTGCAGTCAAGAGTGTAGCAGCCATTGTTGGTGTATTGGCATAATTCAAGCATATCAAGGTCACAGCTGGTCCAATAAATCCAATTGTCTGCAATTTTACATATTACATTACTAAAATCATCATTAATAAGAAAAAGGTTCCACTCTCCACCAGTTGATATGAATTTCATCTGATTTTGGTCAATAAATGCTTCCAGTGTTGTCAATCGTGGAGGATCGCAAAAAATAACAGTTTGTTCAAAACCTGCTACGCAACAACGTTATACTGTCGCTATAGCCACTGCTTGACAATATTTTGTACTGAATAGTGTATTTTGGAACAATAACAGTTTCTTCAAATTCCTCTACACTATTTAACGGCGCCCAAAAAAACAGAAAAATTTCTCACAATTATATAGATGCAACCTTATGCATGATGGGGCTGAAAGAGCTACCTGCATGAATTTACGGACAAATGTTGTCGGGTACCCGGCATTGATTAAGAAATCTGACGTAGTACCGGCTAGATAACCTGAAATTGCCATAGTTGCCCATGGAACTGCACTAAACCATGCAGCCTGCTTCAAATTCACATTATATACCTACAAAAAGAAGAAAAAATTAATCCAATGTTGAATGTTCCATGTTTCCAAAACAAATACATATTTACTTGTTTATTTTTCAAACAAGCTAGCTCCTTAGCATCCATATTTTTAAGCAATACATGAAACAACGACATAATGTTGTTTACTATAATTCTTATCGTTAAACATGGTATACGTACAAAGTATCCACCACTTTCAACGATTACTAATATTTGTCAGAGAACCTGAGTGAGATATCTTCAAACCACATATCTTTCTATCCACAAGACTCGATTTTGAAGCCTTGCTTGGGATCCAAGTCAAGTTCCACCCAGACTAACGTAATGCTGAACAATAGTTTTTTATTATAAGTAACAAGAACAAAGTAGAAAGTGATTACACTTTTGAAATAAACCGGCATCCATGAAAGAAGAACAAAGTAGCCCTGCAAATTAAGCAAGGTGAAAATCAGTATGCTTAAAACTAAATTTATGATAGCATCAAATTCTTCTCTTCACTCAAAAGCAAATAAAACTCACCCAGTTGTTAGTTGCATTGGCAAATATTATAGCCCATGATGGTAATTTTGATAAAATAAGGCCTAAGGGAGGAAACTTGTTACTCTTTCTCGGAGAAGCAGTTTTTCCGGATTGGATTAATCTTAGTTCTGATCTGCTGATGAAATTGCTTTCGAAAGGATCATCTGTAACTTGATATGACCATGTCATAACCCATAGTAAACCAATAAATGTGAATAATATAAAAGGACCAAAAATTCCAATAGTTGACAACATAATTGGTGTTATTAACAAGCCTATGACATTGCCAATATGAAATCCGGCCATCGATATTCCAAATGCAGTTGCTCTCTCATTATTTGGAAACCACCTACACAAATTAGAACATAAGATCAATTTCAAATTATATAGAACTAGTTACCTTTTGTTAGTACATCAACCCAGACTCAAAAGAATAAAGATACGAGAAACACAAACGATGAATACATAATGTTTCATTACGAAGTCTGGCCAATTGTGCCTACGTATCCGACTGTTGAGTGGTTGCAGTTCTTTAATACTTGGTTTCCAAGGTATATATCTAAGATAGCTTCATATTTATGTACAAGGAGATTTTAGAGGCATCACCTTGATAAAAGAGTGCTCATGGATGGAAGAGCCACTCCTTCAGCGAGTCCAAAGAAAGCGCGAATTGCCAACAAAGCTATTGTAGAGTGGTTTGCTGCAAAAGGTGTTAGAAGAGTTGCCAAAGACCATAACAATACACCCCAAGCTAACACCCTTTTTCCTCCATATCTATCTACCAAAGCTCCTCCAATCACTGAAGAGAATATATATCCCCACAGGAAAGATGACTGATAAATGTATGAAACATGAGTTTTATGTTAGCTAGTGACTCAACCACAAACAAACAAAAACAAAAGAAACTGGTTTTATTTTAAAAGATACTGTCAAAAGTTTCATAGGACACCCAAATGAAACTATTTTACAATAAAGACAAGGTTTTAGAGAGAAAAGCTCGCAACCACAATCTGAGCCTCGATATCAAAGTTTTCAACGCAACTGTGATTGAGAGTAGAGACCGCATCAGTCTCAATTGAATGCGATTCTCTTCTATATCATAGTTTGTGAAACGACAGCTATTTAAAACCTTGGTTTAAGGAACTACAAACTAGTTTTAGCATGACAATTGAACAAAACAAATGTTTGTCTTCAACTGAATTCATGAAAAAACAATTTTTTATTGCCAATAAACAGTAAATTAATTCATAAGTAATAATAATATAATGATTTGATTCTTTTCGAATAAGTAAAGTAATACTACTAAATTTATTCCCAAAAGCAATTGGCTAGAATTGTGAATTGTTCTCCTTTTTGTGTTACTTTCTATGAATCACTGACACATAACTCTGATAATAATTTAAGTAAATAGAAGTGATTGAATCTAACTACACGTATATTGATTTATGACACCAACACATGTCAGACATCTAATACAATGATTAGATTCTTTCAAATACGTAATACTACTAACTTATTCCCAAGCCATCAACTACAATTATGAGTTGTTCTTTTTGTGTTAATTTCTAAGAATCATCACTGACACATAACACTGATAATAATTTTAGAAAATAGAAGTGATTGAATGTAACTATACATGTATTGATATAAGATACCGACACATGTCAGATACCTGATATAGTGATATGCATTCAATCTAAAGTGTCAATGATATACATTCATATGATAAAAAGTATTGGAGTATAGTACCTGAACAATACCAAGAAAAGAACTAGACCAACCATGTTTAGCAGCAAGAGGAACAATAGCAACTGACATGACAACACGGTCAGCATTACAAAGACACATGACACATGCCAACAACAATACAACCTTGTACCTTTCTGGAATACTAACAACAATACCATCTTCTCTACCTCTTCCTCCCACAAACATTCCTCCATCTATTCCTTCTGCATTGCACTTCACACTCAATTGTTTTTTTCTCCACTCTTCTGTTCTTCTTCCACTTTTCCATTCCAATTTTTTGTTTGAGATTTTGGTCTCAAAACCCAACTTGGCTTTCCTTAAACTAACAAAACTCAAATGGGGTGATGCCAATGAATGACACGAAGAAAAAGAAGAAGATTTTCTTGTGGAGGAAGAACACAAGTTATGAGATATTGATGAGTTTATTGCTACAGCCATAAAGAATGATCACAATTCACAAACTCATGAATGATGAATGATGAAGAAAAGGGTTGTTATCTTTGTGTGTGAAAATGAAACATGGTTGTGATCAATTTGTTTGTATCTTCTTTTTTAGTCTATAGGGAAAGTTTGGTGAAATGGCAATGCATTTGAACAACCACCACAAGATTTATTTGAAAGTGAAGAGAGAAAATATTGAAATAAAGAAAGAAAAGAATGGCAAGTTTTTTGATTGATTTGGTAGGGTTGGTGAGAAAATGGAAAGATGTCAAATGAAGAATTTGTGCTTTGAATGAAGAATGAAGATGTGTAAGAAAATGGATTCAGATTCCAAGCATTAGAGAAAATTAATTAATTATTAATTGTAATATTAAATCATCTTAGGCGTTTACTAATATGCAACAAAAATCAATTGAAATGATGACTTGATTATTTTTATCAAGTAAATGTTGACTAATCACAAATCAAAATTAATAAATACATCTATTTGCTAGAGGTTTTTTTGGGTCAAATATTTATTAGAGAAATTATCAATATGTAATATTTATATAATTTTCAATTGGGATAACGCTTTTTAATTAATTATGAATATTTACAGGGACCTGAAACAGAGAAAGTCTAATATAGGCACAATCACAAATTTGATGTGTTGGGTACACACACATAAGTATAAAAATATTAAAGAAAAAATGGTTAAAATAATATTAATTGACATGACTATTTTATTTTCATTTTAATTTTCTTAATTAATGTGCGTGTGCCTAAACATTGTGCCTATATTGTTGTGCCTATGTAAGAATGTCTTTCAATTTTATATGATTTTTTCCATCCCTTTCATTAAGGGTCAACGCTTATTGATATTTTATGTTTTTCTTCTAAGGTAAATAGATCTTTACCCCCGTAAATTAGACAGATTTTGTTTTATCCGCTGCAATTTTATTTTTTTGAGATTACCCTTGCAATTTTCAATTAACATTTCTAGTCCCTACTTTGTAGGGTATCTAAAAAAATAAATAATTATTTGGATAAAACAAAATCCGCCTACTTTGCAGGGATTAAGACATATTTACCCTTTTTTAATAAGTTGTTACCGGCTACTAGCTAGAATTTCATCTTTTATAAGGTAAATAAGTGAAGTGTTTAAGTTTTGAACTTCAACTTCTATGTATAAATATAATCTTTTTTATCAGATGAGTTAATCTCTTGACATATTCATATTATATTATTGGGTAAATAGGCATTTACCCCTCTGCAATATAGGCGACATTTGCAATACCTCCTGTAAAAAAAAAAATTGGGATTCCCACCTTGCAAATTTTTTTTTATTTGCCTTACCCCCTGAGTGGCCAACTAGACATGGAATGCTGACGTGGCATGCATATGTGGAATTTTTTAAAATTTTTATTTATTTTTTTCACTGATGACTGGGTAATGTATATATTTATTTTAAAAAAAAGAATAAATAAAATTATTTAAAAAATATATGAAAAATTTTATTTAAAAAAAAACTGAAATATTAATGTTTTAAAAAATATAAATAAAAAAATCTGTAATATTAATTTTTTTTTAAAAAAACGAAAAAAATATTACTTTAAAAAAATCTGAAATTTTTTTTTTTTAAAAATCTGAAATATTAACTAAAAAAAACTTGAAAAACGTAAATTATTAATTTTTTCAAAAAAATCAGAAATATTACTTTTTTCAAAAATCTGAAAAAACAAAAAACATATTGGTTTTTTAAAAAAAATATGTAATATTAATTTTTAAAAGAAAAAACAATTTTTTTTTTAAAAAAATAATAGGAAATAAAGATTTTTAAACATCTGAATTATTAATTTTCAAAAAACTGAAAAAACATAAAATGTTAATTTAAAAAAAAAAAAAACTCAGAAATATTATTTTTAAAACTGAAAAAACATAAAAATAATTTTTTTTTTAAAAAAAATAGGAAAAAAAGATTTTTAACCATCTCTAAAAGAATAATATTTAACATAAAATGTTAATTTTTTAAAAAAATCAGAAATATTATTTTTTAAAACTTTAGAAAATGATATATATTAAACTTTTATAAAAATCAAAAATATTAATATTTTATTTTAAATATCTAAAAAATTAAAAATTTTAATAATTTACATAGCTTATTTTTTATGTGAAAAATGAAAAATATCTACACATAATTTTTACAATCTTTAATTAGTAAAATAGACTTTATAGACTATATATAGCTTGTTTTATGTAAAAGTTTGAAAATTAGTATTTGTAAAAAACAAAGAAGATTTTACACATAATTTTTAGTAATGAGACTATTAAAATAGAATTAACTTAGTATTAAAATATTAATATTACAGATTTTTTAAAAAATATTAATTTTTTTTGTTTTTTAAAAATATTTTTCTATTTATATTACAGATGGTTAAAAATCTATTTTTTCTATTTTTTTTAAAACAATTATGTTTTTTTTTCAGTTTTAAAAATAATATTTCAGAGTTTTTTAAAAAAATTAACATTTTATGTTTTTTCAGTTTTTTTTAAATTAATAATTCAGATGTTTAAAAATCTTTATTTCCTATTTGTTTAAAAAAATATTTTATTTTGTATTTTCTTTTAAAAATTAATATTACAAATTTTTTTAAAAAAACCAATATGTTTTTCATTTTTTCAGATTTTTGAAAAAAATAATATTTCTGATTTTTTTGAAAAAATTAATAATTTACGTTTTTTCGATTTTTTTTAATTAATATTTCAAATTTTAAAAAAATTAATATTTTTTCAGTTTTTTTTAAAGTAATTTTTTTTTTTAAATTAATATTACAGATTTTTTAATTTTTTTTTTATTTATATTTTTCAAAACAATAATATTTCATTTTTTTTTTAAATAAAAATTTTCATATATTTTTTAAATAATTTTATTTTTTCTTTTTTTTATTAAAAAATATACATTTTTTTGAAGAGGTAAAAATGGAATTTATTAACAAAAACTACTACTTCTGATTAGCACAAGGTGTGCCAAACAGAATAGCAAACATTTACAACAAACAATACATCAGTCAACCAACGCCCAAACAAACAAAAGGGCTCGACCACCACGTATGAGAATTTAAACCAATAGTAATATTACAAGCTTTCATCCACCAAAGAGAGTTAATTTTGACTTTCTCGAGCATTTGAAAGACTGTCGATTCTTGGGCCATGAAAATTCTGCTATTTCTTTCGTGCCACACCACCCAAATTGTGCATAACCAAAGTAACTGCAAGAAGGAGCGACGTGCTCAAGAGCCACCACCCGAGTAAGTAAACTGTGTAAAATATTCATGAATCAGCCACAGGTCAGCCAAGGATATGCCAACCCATGACCAAATCAAGCCCCACAACTGAGAAAAAATAGGACATGAAAGGAACAAGTGATGCGCTGTTTCGACACGGCCGCACCTAGTCACACACAAATGGGCATCAGGCGCAATAATGTGGCGCCTCACCAAATTATCCCTGGTTGGTAACCTGTTGCGTAACAATCGCCATGCCAGCACCGACACCTTTACGGGTACCTGTTTGTGCCAAATTAAAGTTGTTGTCGACATCTCGTCTATGGCATCCGAGCGAGTGAGCAAAGAATACGCACCCCGCACAGTATATCCACCATCTGGGTCATGTCGCCACAGCCATTTATCGGCTACATTAGGCTGCAAGACGAAATCAGAAAGCAAAATCCTACATTCCCCTAGAAGCTCTTCCTCCCACACCCACAATGGGCGACGCCACACCCAAGCCGCCCCTCCTTCCGCCCACCCTAAGGCACTCATCTCCGCCACCGTACTCAACCTATGAAGGGACAAATCGAACAGACACCTATACCTCACGCACAGTGGGGCTCCATCCAACCACGGATCCGTCCAAAACAAAGTCTCTTCCCCGTTCCCGACCCGCCTCACAACACCCTCGGCAAACCAACCCCTCCCAGTCGCCTCGTTCACCCCATCCCGAATCCGCGAAATCTCCCTCCACCACGAAGAACCATTCCGCCCTCCTACCGACACCCTCCCTGCTTCCTCGCCATATCGGGCTACCAACACCCTATACCACAAACCCGATTTTTCAACCAACAACCTCCAACACCACTTCCCTAGCAAAGCAGTATTGAACTCTCCCACCTGTCGCACCCCCAACTCGCCCGATTCTTTACTCAAACAGACATCCTGCTATCGAATCCAAGGAATTTTCCGCCTGTCCTCACCCACGCCCCAAAAAAAGTTAGTCAATAAAGATTCTATGGAAGAGATTATACCTGATGGAGCTCTAAAAAAAGAAAGTGCATAGACAGACAACGAAGACAGGACAGACTTAATAAGAACCAAGCGGCCACCAAACGATAAAAAGCGGCTTTTCCAGCCCGCCAATCGAGACCGGATACGGTTAACCACCGGCTCCCAAAACGACAAACGGCGGGGGTCACCCCCTATCGGAAGACCGAGATACACCGAACATCCCAGAACTATCGCCGCCTCAGCCAACCACGACTCAGCCACATTCACCCCAACCAACATACTTTTGTGAAAATTAACCTTCAAGCCGGACACTGTCTCAAACAAGACAAGAACTCCCCGTAGTGCGCGAATGTTGGCCCAAGTTTGTCTCCCATAAGTAATGTATCATCAGCAAACTGAAGGTGAGAGATAACTACAGGTGACTCTGTAGTTATCAGTGAAAAAAATAAATAAAAATTTTAAAAAATTCCACATATGCATGCTACGTCAGCATTCCATGTCTACTTGGCCACTCATGGGATAACGCAAATAAAAAAAAAATTGCAAGGTGGGAATCCCAATTTTTTTTTTTTACAGGGGGTATTGCAAATGTCGCCTATATTGCAGGGGGGTAAAGACCTATTTACCCTATATTATTTTATTCCATTTTAAAACAAAATAAATTTTTAATTTTCAATTGAATTATTGGGCTTGAGTTTCCTCCATTTGTTATCACTCCATTTATTCTCCATTTGGAGAGATATAGACATATTAAAAATTATTGGAACCCATTAAAAAGTGGGTCTCACTAATTTGTGGGCCTCACTAATTTTCAATGTGTCTATCTCTCTCCAAATGGAGAATAAATGGAGGGGTAACAAATGAAGGAAACTCAAACTCGATATTTTATTCTATAATTAGTTTTATGTACATTACACTCAAAATTTAATCCCTAAAGCTCGTTAATATAAGAGGAAATTATATTTTAAATTCATTGAATTATTGATCTATTTGATTTATGATATCAACTAAATACATCAATTATTTAATAAAGCTAGAAAATAATTTTATTATAATAAAAATTAGATGGAATATTTATGATGGTCCAATAAACATCATAGTAAATTTATACTTTTAGGATATTTTTTTTTTTTTTGATGTGAGGATTTTTCTAATCTGTGCAAGATTGCACGGGATAAAGAATAATTAATGTCTTGTTTTGTGGATCAATAAAAAAATTGGTCTTTCTTAGACCATTTTCCTTTGAGTAATGTTATTTGGACAACTCAAAATGGACAACCGGTGGACACCCTACTCACAATGCACGCAATTCAAGATATAATAAAAAATTGAAAAATAGATGGATAGTGCAAATAAAAGTTGTCCGACAATTAAACGGTTGTGAAAATAAACTTTCTCTTTCCTTTTCACCCTTGGATTAGATCATCCATCAAAATTTATCATGGTCCATCCACACTGAATTTAACTGTTCAACTCTCTCTCTCTCTCTCTCTCTCTCTCATTACACTTTTTCTCTTCATTCTCCGAACCCTATATCCAAGTCCAATAATCTCATCCTTGCTATGGTTCATTCATCATCCTTTGTCAAATCTTATCGTGGTTCATCATCCTTTTTCAATCATATTGCAGAAGACAGAGGGATAGAACCAAAATTATTTATTTAAAGAAGAAAAAAATGTATTGAGAATGAGGGGAACAAACAAGTTCGGATTTGAGAGCCATAATTAACATATGCATAGAAGGCCAATGCTATGGTGGACCAGCTCATCAAGTGGTCCACCGTGGACAAGTGGTCAATACTACTATAACGAATACGAATTTTACAAAATTGACCGTTGGATTGAAAGTTTATATCATATAGATCATCCATAAAAAAAATTAGAAAAATTGAAAATCATTTGATATGTTATTGAGATCCATAAAGATTAACGGTTTATTAAATACTGTAAATCTTAATGAGTCCCAAAAACATATCAAATGATTTTCAATTTTTCTAATTTTTTCTGTGGATGATCTATATGATATAAACTTTCAATCCAACGGTCGATTTTGTAAAATTCGTATTCGTTATAGCGTTGGTCCACCATGGACCACTTGAATAAGTGGTCCATATTAGAATTGGCCATGCATAGAATAGTTGATTGAGTTTTCATTCATAGAAAATAAAATATGGCTGAGAAACTAATTTAATTTTAAATATTTTGATGTGATTCTACTCTTCTTCTTTTTTTAGTTTTATTTTATAGATTGAAGATTCATAAATTTTATCTTGTCAAAATTAATTTTCTTCTCTCAAAAAATTAATCTTTTTGAAATTTCTTAAGTTATTTTGTTAAATGATGTGTGGAGTGTGGTGGTTTAGTTTTCCATAGCCATATTATTGGTGTTTGTGGAAACTGAAGACATTAAGAGCAATTTCAATAGTGAACTTCATATAAAGTTATTTTGTGGGTCTTATTAAGCTACATCATTTTAAAATAATCCATTTATTTTTTTACTCCAATGGTGCAACTCTAAAAAACTCATTTTGGGTCCTACAACTTTATCTCACATATTAATATTTTATTCATATTTAGTTTTATTGCAACTTAAAATATTAATTTAAGTATTTTTAATTAAAAGATATTTTGAAACATAAGATAAAATTGAGAAGTTAAAATTTTGTAAGTAAAATTAAGAGCAAAGAGATGAAATTAATTTATAGATAAAAGTAGTTTTGAAATTATAAAAAAAAAATGGTAAAAACATAAATGTAATTAAGTTGTTGCATTAGATCAGAACCGTAACAAACTAATTTTGGAAATGAACAAAAGTTAATATGTTATTCATTTACCTGCCTCAAATCAAAATAATAATATTTTAATGAAGAACTTTGAAAAACACGTTGCTTTATGGTGCAACGTCTTACAGGGGTGTTCGCGGTGCGGTTTGGTTCGGTTTTGAGCCTAAAAGTCATCCTAACCGCGAGATAAAATTGCATGCGGTTCGGTTTGATTCGGTTGATTTTTAAAAAGTCATCCAAACCAAACCAAACCAATGCGGTTAGGATCGGTTCGGTGGTTGCGGTTTACACCATAATTAAAATATACTGAAATTTAATTAAACTAAACACAATGAGTGGTTGCGGTTTACATGCATGGTTTTTTTTGGAACAGCAAAAAAATTCATTAAAATCGAGAAACATCTAAACTCACACTCAGTCAACTCGGGTTTTTTCCATCAAAGCGGGTACGATTTAGACGGGTTTCCACGAGTGAGTTTTATTGTCATGCCTACAAATGAAATAGTAAATAATTGAATAGTAAAATCATCGAGATTTGTTGTGAACTTTGTTTCAATGATATATTTGTCTATTGTTATTGGACTATGTATATTGAAATATAATAGAACTTAATGTGATTTTAGGGGTATTGGAATATAATAGAATTTAATGTGATTTTAGGAGTATTGGAATATAATAGAAACTTAATGCGGTTTTAGCGGTTCGCGGTTCAATAAAAAAGCCATCCAAATACATCCAAATCAAATGCGGTTTTTGCGGTTTTCAAGTCCATGCTGGCGGACACACCTTGAAAAACACCCGCCGGAGCTGCTCTAACGATGAGTGAGAGAAACTAAAAAAGGAATATGTTATCTGATGTAGAGAGTACATGACAAAATCAAAGGATCTATTTAATCCGATGGTTCTAACCATTTGCCCATTATGGACCAAAACATGTTATGGTCCATTCTAAACGGACCCCAAAACACCATGAAACAAAAGAAGCTTTCTCATCTCACCCCCACAATTCTTTTTCACCCTTTAATATTCTAATTTTGTCCTTGGTTAAAAAGTTCGGAACGCGTTTTCCGAACTTTTTTTTGCCTTGAAAATGAACTATTCGGAATGTGTTTTCCAAAATTTTTGCTGAATTTGCACTAAAAAAACTTTGGAAAATGCGTTCCGAACTTTTGAATCAAGGACAAAATTAGAAAATTAGTGGGGGAGGGGAGACTTGTGGGGGTGGGATGAGAAAGCTTCGAAACAAACATGCCCCTTCCCTAGACCCATTTAACCAAAACAAAAACAATAAAACACTATATGACACTATGCGAACAACTCCGTATAGTAGCAATATTAACAGTAACAACACACCATAAAAAACCAGAAACAAAGGCAATATTCACAAACATACTTTAACATTAACTTTTTGGCTAAACTACATATTTGGTCCCTTACGTTTATTTTAGGTTTCAATTTGGTCCCTTACGTTTAAAAAGTTTCAATTTGGTCCCTTACGTTATCAACGTTTGCATTAGTTGGTCCCTTCCGTCAGATTTCATTGTTCCACTGTTTCAATTGGACACGTGTCAACGTGTCCAGGTGTCCACGTGTCAATCCACGTGTGCAAACCGTCTGCCACGTAAGCAAACCGTCTGCCACATGTGCAAAAACTGACGGAAGGGACCAAATTGAAACCTAAAATAAACGTAAGGGACCAAATTGAAACTTTTTAAACATAAGGGACCAAATTGAATCCTAAAATAAACGTAAGGGACCAAATATGTAGTTTAGCCTAACTTTTTTCTCTAGAATTACAAAAATTTCATTTTTCTTCTTGTTATACCGATAACTAAGAAGACTTTAGATAAAAAACATGATTCAAATTTTGTTGTGATTGATCTTCATTCTTCCTTTTTTTGGTGATTGTTAGTTGACTGTAATTTTCTTTGTCCGGACAAGTTTTAGTGTGCTTCCATGGTTGAAGGAGAAAGTGATGCGAGAGAAAGAAAGTTTAGCTTTAGTATGCTTCCATATGGTTGAAGGAAAAAGTGATGTCAGAGAAAGAAAGTAGAAGGAGAATGTGACTTTTGTCTTTCCTTATATTTTTCATTTGTTGTACGTGAAATGAAGTTAATCGACGAGCGAGAAAAAAAATCTATTTTCAAAAAGAAAAAAAATAACTCATTAATAACATTTGAAAAAACCCACAAAATAAGACAATTAATTACTCTTTATCATGTGCAATCTTGCACAAGTTAGAAAAACTCTTTGTTTTAAAACAAATTGCAGTTTTACACTATGAAGTACGGACACTTCTTGGATTAGAAGAAGATGAAAGAATATAAAATATAAAATCATATATAATGGAGGAAGAGAAAGAATGTATGAATTGGCAACAATAGAAAAAAGAGGCAAGAAAAGGAGCATGAAATCTTGATATTGAATTGTGAGCAAGACACATTTATAATTTATAATTTGACTAAAACGTACTAAACATTATACACCCCTAGGGCTCCGTGGGTGTGCAAAGTGTGTCACCACGTAGGGCCTCAAACATTTAGGGGCTTCAAATTTTTTATATCGGTATATTAAAATTTTTATATATGTAAAAGAAAAATTAATAATTTTGTTGTTACTAAAAATATTTTATTGCACAAAAAAAGAGCAACATTACTAAAAAGTTGACAATAATATTAGTTTGAAAATATATTTTATTGGTTTAAATATGTATCTTTTAGATGTTATTTTCTATAATGACTATTTTTTATTTTTTTTGTTACTTATAATTTTAATAGGAAATAACTGTTTTTAGTAAACAAATTATTATTTTTATATTAGGGGCTCATTTTTAATAGTCAGAGACAAGGCCTCCAAATACTCGGGAAAGGCCCTGTACACCCCTTGTAATATAAAATCATCATAAATATAGAAGAAGATGAAAAGAACATAAAATATAACATCATATATAATGGAAGAAGAGAAAAAATGTATGAATTGGCAACAACAATATATGTTACTATCAATATTGTTTAATTTTAAGCTAACAAAAATGTCCACAAGACACTTAGTTATTGAAAAAACAAAAGAAAATTTTGTTGAAGCTCATCAATTGCAAAAGGAATGTATAAGAGCTTTCTAAATCCATATCTTATCCTCATTCTTCTATGCTGCATATATATATTGAAAATTAATTTTGTCACCTTATAGTTTTTGGGGCGCGTCCTACGAAATGATAAAAATACCTCTATTCGTGATTTAAGCCACGAACACCTCCTAAAACATCCTACAATTATAATATCCGTGATTTAAGCCACGGAAGAAGAGTATTTTCGTCATTTCGTATATATTTGACTGTATAATGATGGGCCATTTTGTTAATAGTCCAAGCAGCAGAATATTGTCTCTCTTTTTCCTCTTAAAAATCAACAACAAAATAACTAACTAACAAACAAAGTAGAAAACCGTTATTGAGTTAGTTATTATACTCTGTCACACTCTGTATTAGGATCTTATATATATACACATTAATTCATTTACTCAAGTCACTGATTCGTTTGATATCTCTCTCTCTCAAAATCAACGTTTCCGTCTCTCTCTCTCTCTCTCTCTCTCTCTCTGTCAAGAACCATTTTCAGTGCTATCTAGCTCTTCAAGTTCAAACCATGGCTCGCAAGCCACGTCGTCAACATCGAGTGTTTCCTGATCAACCACTGCCGGAACAACAACCACAAGGAGTAGGAGAAGGTGGTGGACAGCCAGGAGGAGGAGGAGGAAATGGAGGAATCGCATACACAGCCATAGTTGTAGTTGGAGCTCTTTTTCTCATCAGTTTATTTGTAAGAACTTGTTCTTCATCTTTCTTTCTTTCTTTCTCAATCATCATTCATTTACGTTTTTGTGTCTAATCTACTATTAATCTCATGGAAACATTGTATCATCTTTCATTTCTTTCTTTCTTGATCATGATTCATTTGGGTGTTTCTGTTATCTAGTTATGGCATGCATAATTAATAAATTTGGATATACTGTTACTGCATGTTACTATCTTCATCTTTATTAAGTTCTTTCTTTCTAAATGATTCATGATCAAATTGGAACATATTAATGGTTATTTGAGTTCAAATTTGCAATTCCACATTTTGTATGCTATATTGTCGTATTAATTAATTAATTAATCATTCTCATGGACATTTTTTGCCATTTAATTTTGTGTTTTTTTAATATATTATGTAAAATGTTATGGTTAATATTATATTGTATATTATTTGTTCAAATTTGCAATTCCACATTCTGTATGCTATATATTATGGTATTAGAATGAATGAAATCAATCTCATGGACATTTTTTGGTATTTTCATTTAGTATATATTATGAAAAATGTTATGATTAATATATGGTTTTTTTAAATTTGATCAGGTTACTATCATCATAATAGTATTTGGAAACGGCAAGCAAACCCAGATTGGAGACACTCCATCACCATCACCATCAACATTACCATGAACCCAAAAATTCATTGAGACCATTTAATTCATCTTCATTAGTCAATGTGCACAAGAATAAAGTGTTCCTTCTTTTTAGCTTTCAGTATGTAGTTGTAGTAGTTACATGATCGATGACTCTTTGTTTGGTTGGTATTAGTAACATTTTTACCACCGCTAGTAGTATATGTATGTAGTGGTGTTAATATTCACATTATTCATCATTACTTAGTTTGTTACTTTTTAGTTTTAGTATCATTTTATGTAATAATGAAGGAAACATATCCAGTCACTGTTTACGGCATAACGTGGAACACATCCATATGATATATACATTTGTTCATAAATAATAATAATCAAGTCATTCATTTTCATATATGCTAGCTCTCTCCCTTTTTTACTTTTTGGTTATAATAATAATATAATTACACATACTTTTTGTAGAAATATTTATAAAATTTTGATTTCTTTTATTTGGTTGGATGGTTGAAGAAAATTAAATATTTCCATTTGTATAAATATTTCCATTTGTAAAGTTTAGACATATCAAGCTACTCTCCTATCAAAATAGATGTCCTTGATGGAGAATTGCAAATAAGTCTACTCTTGGAGTGTGGTATATCACTTCACTTGATTATAGAGATAAAATAATTTCAAACAAATAAAGAGCTAAAATAAAAAAGATGCCCAAATGAAGATATGGATATAAGAAGTTCGATCCGATGCATTCCTTTGGAAAATTATGAGCGAACACTTCTCTGGATAAAAATTTTGTTGACTATGTGCCAAAAAATTGAGTGATGTTTAATATGAGAATCTGATCAAACACCCTGCTATTTTTAATATTTTCAACACATGATAAGTCTTAATATTACAATTAACATAAGTTTAAATAGTACAACTACTAACCATCGTACGAGTGCGTTTGATCTGCTAAAAAATATTAGATCGGGTAGGACAATTTCTGTTGTACTGTATTTGATTTTAAAACTATTTCCGGTACTGGACAAACTGGGGTTAAGGGACAGAACAAAAAATGAAATTCTTGTCCCCCACTAAACCACGGGACAACTTTTTGTCCTCTGCACAACTTGTCTAAAACAAAAAAAACTATTTTGTAGACCAAACATCCTACAACACAAAATTTGTAGGATACCTTAAATATTTGTCATGTGTTGTTCGATCTTGTACTGTCATGTACTGTTCTGTCCAGTACTTATATTTTGCAGATCAAACGAACCCCAGATGTCATTATGAGGAATGATATGGTCTTCAACATTAGGATGATAAAAAGGGAGGAGGAGGAGGGGGGTAAAGAAAGAGGAAAAATTAGAGAGTTAAAGAGAGATTGAAAAATAGGAAAAATAAGACCTGGATTCTCTCAATCCCATTTCTTGTCAATCTCTCTCAATCATGAAATTTTAACTTTTAGATCAATTTAAAAGTTGAAAATTAAAAGTCCACATTAACACAACACAACCATAAAATACTCAAACAAATTCTCTTTCAACGACTCAAAGGTAGAGGATTTCTTCATCCTCTTTGATCAATTTTCCATCAATTTCTTCACCCTCGTCGATCAATTTTCTCATCCCCTTCAATCAATTTTTCCATCAATTGCTCCATTCTCTTCAATCAATTTTGCAACTTCCATCAATTTTTACACCCCTCTCCCATTTTTTATTTTAAAATCTCTTACCCATGGTTGGATGATTTTTTAGTGGTGTTCCTTTAAAGCTTGTAACATGCCATCAACATGGCGTTGGAGAGATTTTAAAATCAATAAGAATGGAGGGAAAGGTGTTTTGTTCGGGTGCTGCTGCAATTGAATTGAATTGAAGGAGAAGATATGGAGAATTCTATGTATCTAACTTATGTACATTACGTTTTTTTGTTAATAAATTATACTTATAGACTTTTAGCTCATTAGATTGATCTCAAGGTTAGAATTTATCGATTGAGAGAGATTGACAAAAATTGAGATTGAGAGGATCCAAATCCGAAAAATAATGACTATAATAACAACAACAAAAACATGCAATAACAACAACGGCCTTGTAAAATATTAAATTAGACTGAGATCGAGAGAATGAGAGAATAAGTTAAGGAGAAAAAGAGGGAGGGGTGATAGAGAAAGAGAGGGAAATGGAGAAACATAGATAAGGGGAGAAAGATGAGAAATTGGTGCAATAGCAGCAACAACAACAGACAATAATCATGGACTGTTCAATATAAAAGATAAAAAGTTGTCATGATCGTTGAATTCACAAATGTTGTTGAATTCAAGGATTGATTTGAATATTTTACAAGATTGTTGTTTTTTTACAACCGTTCTTCTCCCTCTCTTTCCGTTTCTCTTCTCTCTCTCGCTTTATGCAAATTAATTTTCAGTCAATTAGCCCATTGATTTTGCAATTTTAGTCAACTATACCCTCCATGACGTGCACTTTGATTAATTACCTCTTGTGACGTGGCGTCACGTTGGCAGGTGCCACATATGCAATTAACCGCTTGTCATCACAAAATACAAAGTTAACGAAGCAAGGTGTATTTGATCGACCTCTTACAAATTCAAGGTACGAAGTTTCTACACTGTTGGTGATGACTAATCTTTGTCGGAACCACCGAGGCACACAAGGTGAGTTCTTTCCTCCAATAATTCTTTTCTATACGCATGAGCCATAAATTAAACCGATAACCACATATTTAAGAGGATTAAAATTCTTACCTTTTAGATCAATTCACTTTTTTTTTTACAGAAGATCAATCCATTGTTGGTGATGTATGAATCTATCTACTAAATTACTTCTTCCGATATCAAATATAAACAACAAAAAATATTCTTTTATACAATATTTATTGCTACTATTCTCAAATTATCACCCTTCAATTAATTCAGATCATAATTTTCAGTAACATTTTTCTTTGTACAAATTTTCAGTAAAATTTTTATTTTTATGAAAAAAGTTTTTGTACGCCCATTTTAAAATTTTATAGAAAAATTAAATGAGTTCAAAGTGCTTTTAATTTCATTTTTAAATTTCATTTAAAAATTGAATAAATTGAGTATTAAAAGACTAGATAAAATAAAATTGAAATTTTGATCTCTATAGAAATCATTTTCATATTTGCATATTGAGCAAAACTCCCGCTTCTCTCTCTGAGCTGAAAACAACTCTTCAGGAAAGCTGAAAATGATCTTCAACGTTGCTTGATTCCTGATTCCTTCATTCTCTTATCAAAATGAAGCCCACTCGCAGATTCAACAAACCCCCCGATACAGTACCAAAGGTTTTTTTTTATTTTTTTATTTTTTGTTCATTATTATTTCGTTTACTTAACAATTTCTGTTTTCACCAACAAAAAATAAACCTAATACCGTTTGTTTCCAACAAATTTGACACACAAACTTAGATATTCAACAAATTGACACTAGTATTCGATATTCAATGTTTGTTTATGGAGAAAAATTGTGCTAGAAATTGTGAACAAAGTGAAATTTTGCAGGTAATTTATATAGTGAGTAGTACTGAATAGTAAATTTTTGTTTTTTCTGAAATCAACGCGCAATCCCTCTTCTGGAGGTGTATTATGTTTGAATTTTTTTAGGTACATTTTGATTTTCAGGATCATAAACCCTTTACGTTGATTGTTTGCTTAGAAAATTGAGCTAAAAGTTGTCAATTTTCGTGATGAATTTATGTATTGAGTAGTACTGAGTGGTTACATATTCTTTTTGGTGTTAACCCTCCGATTCTTGGGGAAAGGGGTCTAACACGGAGTTCGGTTGAGAGGTAAGTAAAGTCTGACAAAAAAATTGTTTCACTCAGGAATCGAACCTGGGTTCTCCCGAATGATTCATCCTTAAGTGGAGTTCATTAACTACTTGAGACCGATAATTTGTTTTGTACACTTGCTATTTTGGTTGTTCCTTATGTTTGGATTTTTTTCCCAGCTCATTTTGGAGGAGGTGATTGGATTGACAACGAAAAATGGCAATGGGCTAGCTTCGAATACCTCGAGTTCCAAATGTGCTTATTTTGCAGGTTCTGTGGTGGTGATTCTTGACGTGAATTCTGGTACTCAGTCGCACCTCATTGCATCTGATAGATTGCCACTGAAGCCTTTCAGATGTGTAGCTTTGTCACAAGATGGACACTTTGTTGCTGCTGGAGAGGTAAGAATCAATTCACGTAGCTTCGTCATGTTATTGTTTATAACACAAAAACTATGGCTTAATTTTTTGCATAATGTTTTGCAGACAGGAAACCAGGCTTCGGTACTAGTTTGGGATTCTTCTACTTTGTCCATTGTCTCTGAATTGAAAGGTCATCTACATGGAGTTTCATGCATCTGTTTCTCACCAAATGGTTGGTTACACTTTAGCTATCTATATGCTGTTCTTGAATTTTAATACTTTCTGCTTCTTACTCATTATATAGTATGTTATCCAAGGTAAACATCTGGTCTCTGTTGGGGTATATATTTACCTTTGGGACTGGCGGATTGGTCACCTGATAACAAAGCTTCAAGCAACTTCATCTGGTTCTACTGTCTCAAGTGTTAGCTTCTCATCAGATGCAAAATTTATCGTAACTGCTGGTAAAAAGCACTTGAAATTCTGGACACTTGAATCATCTAGGAAAACTGAACAAAATAGAGGGTTACGCAGGACTGTCAGCACTGCATCATTCGCAATAAAGGAAAAGCTTGCCAATCTCTCAATTCAGAAAGATTGTTCATTTACATCTATTGCTTCTTCTGTGTGGACCAACGGTAGTGATGATAATCATAAACAAGCTGGTGGTTTATTTCCTATATATACATTGACTGATTCAGGTTTGGTTTAGTTTAGAGCAAGTCTAAAATTGACATTTTTTGGTTAATATACTGAGTTGTTAATTTCTTTGTATACAGGCATTTTATACCTTATTCATTCTGGGTTGACAGTCAGAAAGTCTGTGATTTTGAAGGTACATGTAATGTTATATATGGATGTTGCCAAAGGCATCTTTCAGAAGATGATATCTTGGTGCATGAAATATCAAGTACCTTAAGTTGCAACCAACCTGTAAAGGCTTCAAATAGTTTTCCGAAGTAGAAGTGAATGTTTTTCCAAGTTAAAGCTGGAATATTCTTATTATGTTTCTAGTTTCTAAGATGGAAAACTCAGTTGATCTTTCCATTATAAACCGTTCGATTGCAAATTTGATTGAGTTGTCAGGTGAATTGGTTTTGTGGTAGATTGTTTTTCCTTCTAATTTTTAACAATCCTCAGATTATAATTTTCAGGTTCAAAAAGCTTTTGCATTATCTACATCCGTAAAGCTTATTGCTTGTGCGTGCAATAATGGAACAGTCCTTTTATATACCCCTGTGTCTCTGGAATACGTAGGCAGTATATTATATTCAAAGGCCAATAAATTTTATGAAGAAAACAACACTGTTTACCATGCTAGATTTCCTGAACAGAATTTCCAGCAGTTACCTGCACTGCCTGATGCAGTTGCATGTCAGTTTTCAACCTTAGAAAAGCTTGGTGAGTGTACTGTTTTGATAGTTGCATTTAACATACTATTACATTGTGGACTGACATACTCTTCATTTTTACCCTACAGTGGTCATTTACAGAGATCATAGCCTCTACATCTGGGACATCAATGATTTGAATCAGGTAAATGACTTTTTTGTTTGCCTGTTATGGTGTTATGGTAACTTTCATGTTTGATAAAAATTAGCATCATGTAAATGCATGACAAGTTTTTCTAGAATAAATCTACAATGGGTCTGACCTTTTCGTAGACCTTACCTTAGTGAGAGGCTATGATATTAAATTCTAGAATAAATCTACAATGGGTCTGACCTTTTCGTAGACCTTACCTTAGTGAGAGCTTTTCAGCAGCAGGTTTCTCTTACATATTCATGATAGATTAATTTCTTACTATGGAAAGCCATTGCTTTTAAATTAGTGGATGCCGCAGTAAGTTTTTTTCTCGAATTTTGAGGGGTTGAATACATTCATTAGTGGTTAATGCAGAAAAACCTTCTTTATTTTCCAGGCCACAAAGTGTTTTGCGCTAGTTTCACATTCCTCATGCATATGGGATATCAAGAATCTATGTTGTGAAAACATGCATGATCCATCTCTTGCATGCACTGCTAAAGGTTGTTCCGGAGGGATTTCTTTTGCAACATGCTCTACTGACGGTACAATTAGGCTATGGGATATTTCTTTGCAATCTGATTTGTCAAAAGACACAGAAGAGCTTAAGAATGAACCATTGGGTTCTTCATGTTTAGGTAATTCACGATTGTCAAAATCATCAATTCAATTCAATTCAATCAGAATATATGAAAAATATCTTAATTCGAAGCTACAAAATTTACTGAATATTATTTCAGATTTGATTGATTTCATACAAAGACATAACTCGTAGACTATCTTATCTTATAATATCTTGATTTGATCTTAGAGCAACTTGAATATCTTTCATTATGTTGTAGGATTGTTGTTTTTATTTCCTTATATATGACAATTTGTCTACTTATTTAACTAGTAATGTGATGAGGATTAGTAAAAATAAGGATAATTGCTTTGTCGCATTTAAAAACATCTAATATATTATCTACATCATATCAATATAATTTCATTATTTTGAGTATTCATGTTCTGCCCTGTGTACATGAAGGATTAAGCTCTATAACACCAACAACTTCTTATGCTATCTGCTACTCACATAGTCACATGTTATGTTCTTCCTGTCTGTTGCTGCAGTAAGTGCTGGAACTTTTGAACGTGATGCAGTTAAGGTAGATCTTACCAGTCAAGAATTTCGATCGCTTGCTGTTAGTTCAGATGGAAAGTATCTTGCTGCTGGTGATTGCAGAGGAAACCTTCATATATACAACCTTCAAACATCAGAGTACACATGTTTGCAGGTAAGTTCAGGCACTTGTGTGTATTTAAAGTTATTGCACAATATTGAATGTATACTTTTATGTTCAAGGTCATTTGTATCCTATTCCTGCATATTTTTTCAGGGTGCTCATGGTGCCGAGATTCTTACATTAAGCTTTACCTTGTCCACCCAAGACATATCTAGGGAAATAGCAAAAAACAGTTACTTTCTTGCCTCCGGGGGACGAGATTGTATAATCCATCTCTATGACGTTGAAAGGTGCAGTTATGCAGTTTTACTTACCGGCTAACCTTATCGGGTTGGTTGTCCATTTTGATGACTATATGAGTGTATGGCTGTGCAGAAATTTTGATCTTATTGGCAGCGTTGATGATCATTCGGCTGCTGTGACTTCTATCAAAGTTAGCAGTAACAGTTGCAATATCCTCAGTTGTAGTGCAGATAGGTATGCCAGTATAGGTTTGGTATTTCAAACATTACATGAATTTGAAACAAAAGAAAATAACATGAATGTACTATGTAAGTTTTTCTGAACAATTGTATAATAGGAAACAAAAGTTTTACATTGTAGGGTTCTGTTTGTGTTGAAAAACTACAAATGAATTTGAACTTTACCAACCTCTTATGTTTCATTGTTACAACGTTTGAAAAGTTTCTATGATGTCACATTCTCAAAGCATAAAATCATTTTGTTTTTATCTTGTTAGAATTTGAGAGGCCTATACTCAACCACAAAAGCTAGCTTTAGAGTTGAGGTTTGCACTACATTTATAAAGGCTATCTATGCCATATCTCTAGCCAATGTGGGACTTCTTAACACACCCCCTTACGCTCAGCACTATTGGGCTTGATGCGTGTATATAAATGGCGGGTGGCCCAATATGGGAGGTCTCCACAACAAACAACAAATGGATCTAGGATAGGCTCTGATACCATGTTAGAATTTGAGAAGCCTATACTTAACCACAAAAGCTAGCTTGAGAGTTGAGGTTTGCACTACATTTATAAAGGCTATCTATGCCATATTTCTAGCCAATGTGGGACTTCTTAACATATCCTAATTTGTTATTTTCAAGAAAACCCATTTGAGCCATTTTAATTAGTTACTTGATAATTTTGAACACTGTTCTCCAGGAAGGAATTTTCATAAATACCAGATAGAGTCCTACAAAATTTGCAGTTTAAAGTAGCCAATGCATTGCTTGGTATGAAGTCTTTATATTGGGCCTAACTCATCGTTACAAAACAGGCTTGTAAGGTGAGGGGTGCCACTTTTTATAAGCTCATTTCAGGCCTTATCTTTATTTTATGTGGAACTTGGGTTTTTCCCAATACACCTTCACACGCCCAACACTATAAGCCTTGGTGCATGGATATAAATGGTGGGTGGCTCGAATCGATAGGCTCAGATACCATATTAGGTTTTTATATTGGGCCTAACCCATCCACACAAAATCAACTTGTAAGGTGAGAGAGGTGCCACTCCTTATTAACTCATTTCAGGCCTTATCTTTATTCTACGTGGGATTTGGAAATTTTTGGAAATGTTCACAAATTTATTTAGACGACAAATCTTCTTTTTGGTTAAGTTTTGCCTTTGGTATTCTGTGCTCATTCTAAATGGCCACTGATTTCTTTTGAAGTTATTTGCTAAAGTAACCAGTGACCTGATATTATTTTAATGGCATTGAATATTATCCTCTGCAATTAACATAATCCTTTTTATTACAGTTTTCTGGTGCTTCATGATGTAGTGGTAGCAAATAATGGTTATAAAATTTTGCTGCAACACCGTCAAAGGGCTTCACAATTTGGAACAGTTTATGACATGGCTGTGGATCTGACATCTGAGACGGTTGTCACAGTTGGGCAGGTATGTAGATGTTTCTTATCAGTGATACTCGTTTCAAAATTCATAGTTGGTTACACTGTTGTAGAAGACTTCCCAAATAAAATCTAAAACATTTAGTGCTATTAGTTGATTGCTCGTAATTGATACGATCAACACTCATAATTTGTAGAATCAGTGCTTAGAGTTACTAATTGCAATATCATACTTATAGGATAAGAAGATAAAGACATTTGACGTGGCAACACAGAGATTAATAAGGTCCTACAATCATGATAAAGTTTTTGGAGAACCTATAAAGGTGAGCTTCATTGTTGGAAAAGATTAAATATATCATTCTTCTTTATCAGGAGCTATTAATGTTAACAGGTTATAATGGATCCAAGCTGCACATATGTGGTCTGCTCATTCTCTAACAAGTCCATCTACATATATGACTTTATGACGGGAGAGATGGTTGCCAAGGCCACAGGACATGCTGAAATTGTTACTGGTGTCATCTTCTTGCCTGATTGCAAGCATATAGTTTCAGTAAGATTATTTCATTTTTATTGTTACACACACACACACACACATACACCAATACATATGAAATGAGTATATGTTTTAAGTATGTATCTATATCTATGTACGTATGCATGAGTTTAATAATTATACAGACAATGCAAATAAGTTTTAAAAAACTTGTTCATTCTGCGGCAATATATTGAAATATAATTTGACATCTGCGTAAAGCTTGAGTAAATGCAAAGTGTTAAGGATTTACGATTTATTTAATTTCTTATTAGCTTTAGGAAATTAATATTGCATCCTTCAAACCATCTGTTAGTATACTGCTAAATTATGTTAGACCAGAAACAAGAAAAGGCATGAAGAGATATTCCATGCATTTGTTTAAACATGTGCAACATTGACAGACCTTGTTGATGACGGGAAATGAATAGGCCTACCTACTAACATACTCCTGTGGTTAATAATTGTGTTCTGTTTTTTATTTTTACAAAACGAAAGCTGATTCTTAATTTGGTTTAATGACTTTGAATTGGTCTCATAATTTCACCAAGTAAGATGATTGCATTCTTCTCATCTAAAGTACCTTTGCATATAGTTTTTCTGTTGCCCAAAAATGTCATTAGCATCTTAGCTCTTTATTAGTCTCTTCAAGGTAAAAAGGTTCTTTTTGGGGTAAATTTTCGAATTTTTTTTGCTGGCTCAAAATTCTTGCTTCCTTCTCCCAATCCCTTCTGCCACCACTCTCTCCAGTCCTGGACTTGCCACATCCTCCAGCCCCATGGTCTCCACTCTTATGATCAAGATATATACAACAACAATCATTTAAACGTTCGACAACCTCCTTCACTATTGGGATTTGGGAGTTGGGACTATTATTTTGCTGCCTTGGTTGCAGTAGTTTTGGAGGGTTTGCACTGATTACCTTTGCTCGAAGCTTGCAATTAAAGTCAATACGATCACAAATAATAGATTGTTGTAATCATTGATTTAATTGTTAAAGTTTCAAAGTATTGTCATTCATGTGAGTCCTTCGTTTCTCATCACAATAGCCTGTAAGATCCTTCATCAATTTCTCATCTCTATGATGCTGCCATCTCTTTTGTAACTATCAACAAATTTTTTATTAACTTATTTCCTATTCAGGTGGATGGTGATGGTTGCATTTTTGTATGGAAATTGCCCACTTCATTGTCTACTAAAATATTGGAGAAAATAATGGAAAAAAGTAATCCATTGCTTTCAAGAATCCCTGATCAACCTCCTGCTTGCAGTCATATATCATCTTGCAAGGAGGAGTGTCAGCAATGCAACATCAATCTTAAGGATATCCGTTCATTAAGGAAAGAAAGCCAAAGTGGGAACATAGTTCTTAATTCAAAAAGTTGCCAAAGAGAGACTCCATCTTTTAAATATAGTATTTCAAGACTTCCCAGATGGGCACAAGCAAATGTGACCGACTACGATGATGTCTGCAGGAATGTTAGTGAGACTTCATCAGAGGTATCTGTACTCTGATTATTTCTCTTTCTTTAAGAAACTACATTGTATTCAAATTCTCTTTGCTCTTACCCACAATTTCCAAATGTGCACAAGCTTTTTTATGCCTATGATAACATATCTGGAATTTGGAGATCAGTACGAGTAGAGTTATACATTTATTGGCCAGCATGTTCAAGAACGCGCGCTCACAGACTCACCATCATCATTGTAGAGAACAAATTAATTATCTATGGTTGAAATTAGCTTTTAATTGGATTTCAGTTTTGGAAATGTGCAAGATAAAACAATTTCCTTCTAATTAACTAATCCCTCAATGACATTAGATTAAGCTAGTTTACCTTGTTCCTTCTCATTCGTAGAATTTATCCTTCTAATAAATTCTTGATGAAGCTTCCGATGCAAACAGATCAAGGTTTAAAAAATAAGGAATTTATTGTTGTGGTGTCAAGTGCACAATGCAGATCCGGAACACATAATACCTCTCTTAGCTCCATGATCACCATGGATGGTGTTAGGATTTTTGCTTGAAGTCCACTCTAATATCTGTTGCATTGATGATGATCAGGCATATTCTGCTTTATCTCCAGAAGTTCAAATACCATCAGATCATGCTTCTTTATCACCAGCGACTTTGAACACTCAATGTTCTTCAAGGCCTAGAGGTACTTCCAAGTAAGCATTGAACCCCAATATTAAATCAAACTTTTGATGTCATAGCAGTTCTTTTGCTCATGAAAACACTATAATTTCAGCAACACTGCTTTGGACAACCATTGGCGTTCTGTTTACACTGTTTGTATGGATGCACTTTCTTCTCCAGAGATGCAGAATGTACTTGATACAAAATTTCCAAAGATTTTCTCGAGTTCAAGTAAGTTGGACCCTTTTATTCGCATCATATTGCTCTTGATATCATAGTTTTATATATGATAGCGCAGAAACCAAAGTGACAACAAAGATTTAGCTTTAATGTGAAGAATATGATTTTGATGACAAAACTGAGTGTAACCAACAAAAATTGTTCCGGTTACAATATTGTTTCTACTTTCTAGTGTTATAGTTTTGAATGCATCTAAAGTTAATTGGGCATTCGGGATTGATTGCATGCAGAGTGGCTGGCATAGTGTCTTAAAAACTAAACTGTGTTGCTCAGTAGAAAAACTACTACACAAAAAATAGAAAAATACAAGTGTAGAGGATAAACAAACTTAAAGAAACACCATAATACAGAAAGAGTTTAGTTTTTGGAAATTGGCATTTACATATGGGACATATGGGTATTATTGGCTGCCTCCTATACAAATCCAACTTGGTATTATTGTATGCCTGTGAGTGAATCATTCATCATCGTCTATTAAATTCATTATTTTTTCCCGTGTAACTTTTGCCCTTTAGAAAATTTGGATGGTCTGTTCCAATTTTGATAAAATGTTCTTGTGATTTCATGAGCTTATAAAAATATGCTCTCATGTTATAAATGATGGCTTATTGCAGGACAAGATAGGGCTATGATCAGTGAGGACCAGATGGGTCTTGTTTTGGACCAGCATGTTGGTAACAATAATGATTCTTGTTATTCTGAAGAAGTTTCCAATAGAAAAGTTGAGCAGTTGCATTTAGATGAATCTCTAAGCATGCCAAAAATAAATATTGAAGATAACTTGGACAGTCTGCACTGTGAAGAAGAAAGTGATATCTTTACGCAACATTTTGGCAACCTATCAAGTACACACAAGGTTAGTGTTGCATGCAGCAGAGTTATGTTTCTACAACGTTTCCTTATTTTCTTGATTTTGTTTGTACTATTAAATTTAGAATATAGTTTTGGTAATACAAATAGTTTATTATTTAAAAATTATTTTTGGCTTTGAAAATCACATTGAACTTGAAAAATGAAAGAAATTGGTATCCTACTCAGTTTCCTGGACCATGTTTTGATAAAAAGTTGAGTATTAAATCTGTAAATATTAATTGGATGAAAAAAATAGCCTTCTTCATTGAGAATTGTTGTAGCAATAATTTGTGATAATGAAGTGTATCTAGACGGGATTGTTATGACTTGCTCCATACTTATTACATATGGGAGTAAGACATCTTATAAGGTTCTCTTGAGCTTATAAATGCTTCCTTTTTTTTTTTAACCTGATGTACTGTCTGCACAGATGAAGTCAAGGAATTCATCAATTAGAAAGTTTTCTGCAAGATATACTGTAAAATGGGATTATGCGGGGGACTACAAGAAATTATTTAGTAGTCCTGTCAGGAATATGACTGATAGCAAGAGGTCGAAGGAAGAAGCTGCAACTGATAATATATCAGAAAACAGATCCTTGCAGGTGAAGGAAATTGAAGTGAGAAATTCTTGTGAACAGGTATGTATGGTATACCTGTTTATAAAACCATGTCCTTCCTTTTGCAATTAAAGCGCTTTGAAGAATATTGAGATTAGTAGTTTTAACTTTGAATTATGGGTTATGTTTCATCATCATTGGAATACTTCACAAATTCAGCACCATGAATCACTTTACTCAATTTATGCTTCTCAAATTGTCCATTGTAGATCGTCAAGAATTCAGCACCAAATTCAATACATGAGCTAAACAGCTTCCCTGCCAAAGAAAATTCAATTGACAATCAGCTGGGGCTAGACAGAAATCAAAAGGAAGGTGGTTGTGAAGGGAGTGAAGAAACCATAGCTGCATGCAAGAAAGCATTTGGTAGCTTGGATGCAGCAGCTGAGATTGCTTTGCAATTATTTTCAAAATTAGAAAAGGGTTATGGAGAAGAGGTTTCAAGAGATGGAGTTCAATTTTTAAATGATGCTGCTGAGCTACTTCCACTAATTGTCGAGAAAGTAAATACTGTTTCTAGATTGGTTCAATATAGGAAGAACAATAACCTTGAAAGTGGATTAGGAGTTCCAAAATTGAATTAATTGTTTGGTAGATTTTCCAAAGGCTAATAGGACAAAGTTTAGGAAATACCAAAAGAAGGTACATGCATTCATTGAATAAAATTGTTATAGTCTTCTGCAGAATATAATGATGCTTAAAATAATATAATGATCTTTTACTTGACAAGTTGACATTTTATATCAAGTCGTAAAGAACCGCTATAAGTTTCAATTTAGCGGAAGTAGCTCAGCAGCATCATTTAAAATTTGTAACAATTGAGTTTTAAGTAGCGGATGGAAAAATGTTTCAATTTCACCAATGTTTTAAGATTCCACGTCCTCCAAAGACACCTTGGGAAATTTTGAATTTTTTTGCCATCCGCTACTTATACATCGAAATGGTGGTTCACCGCTGGACCAATTCGCTACTGTGTCTATATAGATAGACAATGACCATCAGACATAAACACTTTTCTTCTCCACTAACATTTTTTTTCTACTCCAAACCCTTCTAAAAACGTCCATTTTCACGAAAATCTTATTTCTAACAAACAATCAAAGTATCAAGGAACTCCACAGACATCACATTGTGTTGAATACAAAGGTAATATGAATGTAAAACTTTCCTCATTCCATTTTATATGCCTTTTGTTTGAACCACGTCAAGCATATCTGTATTGGCCAGATTCGCTACATAAGTAGCGGACCACTCTAGGTCCTGAAACTTATAGAATTTTTTAATATTGTTTCAGTTATGGTTGATCCTAAGGGCGACAGGAAACCGAGCAAAAAGCCGATGGTTGTGGAACCTGCGGTTGATTTTCGCCTACAATTCACAACTGAGAGAAAGTTTAATGGTAGAAAAGAGATGTAAGAATGAATTTGTGCAGAAGAGCAGTTAGAATTTATAGTTGTGGTTGCTAAGTAGGTCAATGGGTGTAATGGTAGAGAAACTTGTTATAATGGGTTGTCAAAGAGGTTAGAATATTAAAATGGGTTGTCAATGGGCGTATATTAACAAGAAACGGGAAGCCACGGCAATATTAAAATGTAATTGTCTGTTTAGCCTTAGGAGTTATTTGTTGATTTGTGGTAAATGGAGTCTGAATGTCGTAGACGCGACACACAATCACAAAATGGAAAACAGATTTGAAGGTCACGAATATGCGAAGCGGCTTAAATCGCAGGAGACAGGTTGGGTAACGGATTAGGCCAAATCCGACCCAACCCAACCCGCGTACAACCCTAGTCCTAATAGTAGTCAGCTTGAGAACATTTTGTAATTTTATTCACTAGATAACAAACATGGATTGTTTCTTATTGGAAACAAAGGAAACAAAATAGTAGGAATTGAAAAGAAAATAAAAATTAATTTTTGGGCAATTGATAGGCTATGATAGCATAAATAGTCTGCACAACAGTGCAGAGAGCAATCACCGTGGCAACAAAGTTGTAACCGCGGTTCAAAAATGTTAAAAGCCATTCTTGACGGTATGTAAATGAATTCCACACCATACTCCAGATTCGTTTAAGGAAAAATGCCTTAGAGAAGTTGTTGATGTGATCAACCATTTGAGTATAATTAATGGAATCAACTACTCCAGGGTCAACTCCTAATGGTATTTTGCGGAAAAACTCCATCAGCTCTTGGTTGCTCATGTTCAGATGATCCACAATAATTTTCCTGTCCTTAAGAAATTGTACATCATCTGCAGAACAAATGAGATCGTTGAAAATCAAAGCAGCCCAAATGGAATTACTACTGTAAATGCTGCCGGGTGGAGAACTTGTCCGTGTGCATTGAATCTTATACTGATGTTCCATAGCAATTAGATTACACCATTTAGCTTTTGTTGTTTTTGTGATATGCAGCTGTTTAATTTCAAGTTTTCTATTTTGAAACTTAAAAGAAAAGTCCAAAGCTTTGGGTTCTGGAATATTATCCTTGTGTTTACTACCGTTCACAACAAAGATATCCCAGAGCCAAGAAAGAGCACCAAATCCAGTACTATCTTTATCCTCAGGTAGTATGGTAACTCCTGCAATTAAGAGCCTCAGAGCACAACGTTTCAGTTTAGGCCGTTGCTGCTGCCGAGTCTGTGTAGTATCGTTAATAGTCTCCTCCACGACATAATGGTGCTCACAAACTAACCTCCTGTTAACGGCAATGCAAACAAGATCAAGAATGTGTTGGGG
Source organism: Trifolium fragiferum (assembly GCA_954870985.1). Classification (NCBI taxonomy): domain Eukaryota; kingdom Viridiplantae; phylum Streptophyta; class Magnoliopsida; order Fabales; family Fabaceae; genus Trifolium; species Trifolium fragiferum. The sequence continues at coordinate 16,263,267 of OX940793.1, read as the reverse complement.
ATCTTTGGGTAACTTAGGTAACTCAATGTTATGGTAACCTAAGAGAGAGAGGACAACAATGTTAACCCTTTTGTCGTGCAGCAGCCATTCCTCACTGATCCATCCCATCCCACCTTGAAAAAGTTTTTCAAACAACACATGAAGGACAATAAAGGGGATTTGGTTCTCGAATAACATTATATCAGACAGAACATCATCGTTGTATATCAATTCACCTGAGGGACCGGGTAGTCTGCTCCGAAAATCAGAAACTAAAAACATTGATATGATAAGGTCTAACAGAAAACATCCATCCACTAACATCATTTTTGCAAGATCGAGATTTGAGAGGTTTTCTAATTTAAACATGTCTGGGGCGTATCTTTCACAAACCACACGAACTGTTTGGCGAACGGCTTCACCACATGCCACCAACGGTTCCCATAGTCTATGACGATCCACTCCAGCTTTGTCAAGAAGAGACAACATGCATCTAAATTTCACCTCTTCCATCGGCAGCAGGTCTTTTCTTCCTATGAATCGTGGTCCGATGGACACAACCCTTGGCATGTATGCATCTAAGTTACATTTTTTAAGACCCTCTGGAACCAAGTTAATGCTACGTGATTGAGAATGAAATTTACTACTATTGTCCAAAGAAATTAGCGATTGATGGACAGATTCTAACCACTCACTTTTCTCTGTTAGATTGGCCTCCATTGGTATGTAATTCAGCTATTCTCCGTTTTGGTATACTATATATATCAAAGAAGATTCTTAATTCCAAACTTCATTACAATATTTCTAAGTTCATTGCTTTCTCTGTCAGTTTCTTAATTCCAAACTTCGTTACAACACATTCTCTTCCATGACTAGATTCTGATATTTTATTCCAGTCTTCCCCATCAGTTTATGTTTCATCATCATTGGAATACTTCACTTTACTCAATTTATGCTTCTCAAAATGTCCATTGTAGAATCTCAAGAATTCAGCACCAAATATTTCAATACATGAACTAATCAGCTTCCGTGCCAAAGAAAATCCAATTGACAATCAGCTGGGGCAAGACAGAAATCAAAAGGAAGGTGGTTGTGAATGGAGTGAACTGCAAGAAACCATAGCTGCATGCAAGAAAGCATTTGGTAGTTTGGATGCAGAAGCTGAGAGTGCTGTGCAATTATTTTGAAAATTAGAAAATAGTTATGGAGAAGTGGTTTCAAGAGATGGAGTTCAATTTTTAAATGATGCTACTGAGCTACTTCCACTAATTGTCGAGAAAGTAAATACTGTTGCTAGATTGGTTCAATGTAAGAAGAACAATAACTGTGGAAGTGGATTAGGAGTTTCAAAATTGAATTAATTGTTTGTCTTACAATCAAGTGGATGAGAAGGTAATTGATAACTTGAAGGACAAGTTACCTAGTTAGTTAGAAGAGTAACTATAAGTTTTTCTTTTTGTATAAGCTTATGTGTTTCAAAAGTGTACACCTATCTTTCTTGTATAAATATTAGGTTTGTATTTTGGTTATGGGAAAATGAGAATTTCTTGGTTATGAGACTCAATCATAAATTCATAATATTATCATGGGTACTGCAATGTCCTTTACCTAATATCATGCGTTCTACAAGCGTGCAATTGCATTATTACCCATAAGAACTATACAAACAAACACAATGTCCCAAATATAAATATAGAAATTCCTTTCATATTTTTTCTTTATGCTCAATTATTAATTTTGATTGCGTTCAAAAAGAAACGTCAACATCCTATGATTTCAAAAAGAAGCAAGATGATTATTCATGTTAGATTAGAGTCTAGTGCAATCACCCATATATATTAGGTCGAAAGCCACCTTAGACGGTACATTTTATTCAAAATTTTAAGATATTAATTAAATTTACAGATCATTTCATTTATATATTGTTCAACTTTCACTTTTGTAAGTAATGTGAGACTTCTAACTCAATTTGATAACAACAATCTCCTCCTTAAATGTGAATAATTCAAAAGGAAGTTTTTTTCATCTACATACATTTGCGGCCGTTGTTGACATCAACCACATCTAGGACAACGAAACCATTGTCGGAAAGACTTTCGGCGCAACGAGATGGTCTCTTTAGTAACGGTAAGCTCTGATACTACTATTAGATCATGTGGGCAACCTAAAAGATCATTTATATTAGGCCAAGAGCAACCACACAAGTGAGTTCGCTACATCTTTATCAAAAACCTTAAAACATTAAATTTATAGATTTTTTTACTTATATATTACTCAATCTCCACTTTTCTAAACAATATAAGACTTCAAACTCACACTTATTACACAACAATTCCCACTTCTTTGCCTACATAAATTTATATTTACTTTTGCAAAAAGAAAAAAGGATTTGGATCCTCTCCTTTTTTTTTCTCTCCAATTCCCTCTCCAATTTTTTTATGTGTCTATCTCTCTCATCATTTCTTCTCTCTCATCATTATTTATTTATTTTTAATTTCTTTCTCTTCACACTCACAAAACAATGAATTGAAGAGAGAATTGTAGAGAAATCATAGGAGATGATCCAAATAAAAAAAAATAAAATATAATTGATAACGACCCATGGTTGATCTTCAAGTTGTTAATTTTAACAAGTTGATTGCATCTATCAATATTCCTCTAGCTAGTGAACTAACCAAGCTTTTCTTTTAATTAATCCTCCCTCTAAAATGAATTATAAACAGAAATAATTATATTGTGCATATTAAAAAAATGTAATTGATAACATTTGAGCTATACAGACCCAATAAAAGATTTAGTCTGTTGTTCTATGAAAATTTAACCCTTTTATTAGAAACATCATATTATATATGCAAATCTTAGAGTGAGTTAGAACATCAAATACATTATTTATTCATCTTACAAAATGAAATTATAGTCACAAAACTAAAATAATAGTCAATTGTTTAAATTATCCTCCATAATTAGAAAGCAAATGATAACAAATCGCACATGTTAATAAATTTAATAAAGAAATATTTATATTAAAAGTCGTGCATTTAACTTTTTAAAAATCAAATTGATGTGTTTTTAATAAAAAAAATTATTTTTGTTACTTTTCACTCTTAAAATGTTAGCAAAATTCTAATTATAAATATAATAACTGATTAAATTAAGTGAGATAATATGGAGATACAATCATATAATGATAGAAATACCGTAGTTAATTTTTGCTTACATTTTATTAAAAAAATATAAATACTAATTATTTTTGCTTAAAACTTTAATATTTGAACATCATGATCAAATTTAACTGATAAATACAAATATTATAAATATTATTAGATGAGACATCTTAGCTCAAATTTATGATTCCGTTTCGTTTGATGAAAATAAAGTGGAAGAAAAGAAAATTATGGATTCCAATGAATGAATTTGGATTAGTGTTGATCCAAATTCATTAATTGAAATCCGTAATTTTCTTTCCTTTTACTTTCTTTGCATCTAATTAAAAGGACCATAAGCTTAAAATCATACAATTACATTGTATTTTGTGAATTTCTTACTGTAATGGTCGCTTACTCTAAGAAAAACACTGACATCATATGCAACACTAGGCTATGTTTTGAGCAATTCAAGCCTTGATTGATTTGTTAATGCTATGGGAATGTGGAAAACTATGAATATATATTGGCTTATTCCAAGAATTTCACATCAAGGCAGTGACTTTGCGTGTTGGGGCTTAATTAGTTCCCAATTAACAGTCCATGCTACTAAGCCTAGATGATATGACTTGACATGATGATGATGATGCATCAAACAAAACGAAGGAACCACACGAACTATATATAAAGGATGACAAAAGAGTTTCATAAATAAGGAAAGCTCATGTCACTTGAAGGACTTTATATTTGCACCTCATTTTGTATAAAACACACTCCATTTCACAAAAGAGTGAATTTATGTACAAAATACTTATGTGATTAGCAAAATTAGGAATAGTAGTGGTCATATTAAACAGATTGTATTAGATTGTCATATAGTAGACTATAATAATTAGAAACCAATGAAGTATGAAATAGGTGCATCTGTTGTGTGAAGCAGTGGCGAGACAAGGTTCAGGCGATCCAGACATTTGCTCGGGCTTGGTCGACTTTTTTTAGTAATTTAGAGGTTAGTTTATGGTAAAACTTAAATTTTTAGGCATTAATTTATAATAAAATTGAGATATTTTGTTCAAAATTGATATTTTTCAGTGTAAAATTGATTTTTTTTTTTTTTTTTTAGATTCTATAAATTTTACGACTCCGCTGCTCGTGTGAAGTGTGATTGCTGTTAATTTACATGTTTTAATATTGATAATCTTATGAGTTTTCCCTGTCAAAAAAATAATTACGAGTTTTCAATGTGTGTGACGCATATTTTTCTATGTCTTGGTGTTACCCTTACGTATTTGGTCAGATTATCAAATCAGCGGATGAGTTTGTGAAAGTGCAACATCGTGGAGTTTGAGGGCAACGAGATTCATGGACATTAGTGTTAGTCTTGTAAGAAGAGTTTCCACAAGCGTTCCAGATTAAAATACCATTTAAGAAAACACTTTTGACATCCATTTGAAAAAGTTTTAAGCATTTATGAGCAACATAAACAAGTAATATTCTTATAGCTTCTAACCTGACCGATGGTGCAAAATGTTTCATCATAATCAATACATTCTTGCTGATTGTAACCTTGTGCAACAAGTCTTGCCTTATTTCTGATGACCTTACCTTCTTCATCTAGTTTATTTCGAAAGACCCATCTTGTACCAATAATTGAGTGATCTAAGGGTTTAGGAACAAACTTTCAGATTTCATTTTTCTCAAATTGCAAGAGTTCTTCTTACATAGTTTCTATCCAAGATTCATCTGTTATGGCTTCATCAATATTCTTGAGTTCATAAAATCATCCATAATAATATTTTGTCTCCTAAATCTATAAATACAATTTTTTGAAAATTGGTTTTATTATCCAAAAAAATTTAGCGGTGCAACTTATTTTTCGTAAATTTTTCATTCATTCATGTGTATATATATATATATATATATATATATATATATATGAAAAAACACTCTACTGCAAATCTTTTCATGTACATGTTTATCAACTTCACTCCACTTTTTCACTAAAAAGGATGTAAAGCATATATAATCTTTTCTTTTTCCCTATCCTTTACGAAACCAAATTTCACCTATGATTTTCATGAAATACGTATACTATACCGATCTATCCCCTCCTCCTAATTTGTTTATATTATCTTACTCTCTTTCCCCCTCTCCTTTTTCTCATTTTCAAGCTATGCACTGCCAATGGGTTAATGTTGCTCTTTTAGACCTAAAATAATAGTCACACTAATTCTTATTGAAATATTTTATAAATCCCAAAGAGGGGTATCCCTAGATATATTTCCCTCTAGGCTATACTTCTCCCTTTGTCTTGCTTTAGTAACATGCCAAACTCTACATTCTCCCATAGTCTACTACATTCCTTCTATCAATTTTCAAGGTTATTTATTGTAAATTCAAGGACTAATTAGACTTTAATCACCATGTTAAAATAAACTAACCTATCTTAAGTGAACCCTAGCTACTTGCCCAAGAAATGCGCAATCATGGCCATTTGAGGCACTTCCACAAGGGGTATAACAATTTGTTTTGAGGCTGCTTGAGTTAGATGGATGCCATGTGGAGTGATTAGCGGCAAGAAAAGAGGGTTTATTTTCTATTATTTTTATTATTACACGTGATTTGAAAGTATTCTAGGTATACAAACTAATTTTGCATACACTATCTTTTTTTGTGGTGTTGACCAAAACAATTGAAAGAGGGATTATTTTTTATGATATGATTAACAACAAGGAAAATTCTAACATGGACCACTTCTTCAAGTGGTCCATGGTGGACCATTTATGAAAAACCTATAACGAATACAAATTTTACAAAATTAACCGTTGGATTGAAAGTTTATATCATATAGATCATCTATAGAAAATTTTAGAAAAATTGAAAATCATTTGATATGTTATTGAGATCCATCAAGATTAACGGTTTATTAAATACTGTAAATCTTGATAAATCCCAATAAAATATCAAATGATTTTCAATTTTTTTAAAATTTTTTATGGATGCTCTATATGATATAAACTTTCAATCTGCCAATAAATTTTTTAAAATTTGTATTCGGTTAGATCACTTTCCACGATGGACCACTTGTGAAGATGGTCCACCGTAGCATTAGCCTTAACAACAAACGATATAAAAATGAAGACAAGAGAAACAAAGAAAATGGTGTTTACCTAAAAAAAATCACACGATCAAATAAAAGTTTTACATCATTCTTTTTTTGTTTTAACCCTTAGGGCCCGTTTGATGCGCAGGATAGTGAGATAGGATAGTATAAAATTATCTTATCCTACTTCAATCCATTGTTTGGTGCACTAATAGGAAAAAATAAATTAAACCTACTCTTATCCTATCCTATTGCTTCTTTGTTATTTTAATCCTTAATTTTTGGTGGGTTAGCAATAGGGCAGTGAGGCACCTTCTTCGATTCCCACTGCCAACAACTTTATACATTTATATGTGGAATTTGTCTTTTATGCTATACACATTATTTTCGTAACATTTTAAAACCTATTTTTTTTGTAATATTCCTGTAAGTTATTTTACACTCATTTTAAAACATTTTTATGCTATACACATTACTGATGTATGTTATTTTACACTCTTTCCTGTAAGTTATTCCTGTAATTTTTTTTGTTGATATATTTTTTTTTCGAACTTCAACCTCTCTGTATGTTATTTTACACTTTTTTTTTTTTTTGAAAAATAGTCTTTTTTCTAGTTCGATTTTTGTTGGAAATTGTCTAATACTTTCATTACATATTTTATTTAATGCTAATTAAAAAAATATATTTATTTTACAAGAATAATTTTTGTATTAAAATATAACACGTGTCTTATTATCATGTCAATATAAAATGCATTTATTTCTTCATGATAAATTAATGCTATCATGTGCCTTATCATATGTGCACCAAACATATGATATGATATGTGTTTATCCTGTCACTATCCTATCCTATCATTATCCAGCTTTTTATCCTATCATACTCCTATCATATCCTGCGCATCAAACGGGCCCTTAAAGTTTTACATCATTGACTACAAGTCACAACCACATAATATGTGTGACTTAATTATTTTATAAGTAAAAAGATTTTATTAACATCAGTGTAAATTTTTTTTAATATTATAAACGTAAACATATTTTTTAAATTTTCAGTGATTTTGGAAAGAATTATGGTTAAAATCAAACATTTCTAATGATTGAATGAATATGATTAATTGAATGTATAAAATTTTTTTATGCCAAAAATATATATTTATAAAATTCAAAATTATTATTGTGCTTTTAATATTCATATAAGTCAAATACTGAAAAAATATATTTATAAAGTAAATGGAGTGAAAATAATGCATTTCCATCATAAGGGGGGAAATGGCAAAGAAGTTTTGCACACAAACATATTGGGTCCAATATATGGAGGCTTTGTTTAAAGTAGTTTAGCATTCTCTGCGTTTGTTTTTTTATTAGCAAAACAAAAAGCCTCTTATTTATATGTGATGTGATATACATGCTTGTGGGGTAAAGGAGCTTCAATTAGATTGTCCTTTTGCATCAAATTTTCCTTTGTAATGATGAGTTTACTCCTTTTCCCTTTCTTTTTTCTTTTCATTCACACATTATTTAGGCATGGATTTGTACAGTGATTCAATACAATATTTTGTTTGGTTGTCAAGGAAAATAATAACCACAAAATAATGAGAATATATGTAAGTGTGTGTGTAGCCAATGAAGAGTAACTTTTTTTAATGTATCACATAAGAAGATTAATAACTTTTTGTGATTTTGCGCAAATGGGTTGTTATTATGGACAATAATTACATAAACGTATACTTAGACAACATTATTGGATAAAATGAGTAATGACCTAGGCAAAGATTAGTGGAATATTATATAGATTGGATTGGATGCGCACGTCTATATCTAAACCATTCAATTTCAATACTACAATATATATTTTCATTAGATAGGTTAGGTGATTGTCTTACGTTGGTCTAGTTGGAATGTGATCAACTCGATCATCTCCAAAAATCCAAGTTCAAATTCTATTATGCACGACATATTTTAGAGGATTTGGATACTTTTTTTTTTCTCTCCAATTTTTTCTCTAATTTTTTTATGTGTCTATCTCTCTCATCATTTCTTCTCTCTCGTCATCATTTATTTATTTTTAATTTTTAATTTCTCTCTCTTCACACTCACAAAACAATGAATTGAAGAGGGAATTGGAGAGAAATCATAGGAGAGAATCCAAATCCTATTTTAGATGACTTTCTTTTGTGGGCAATATGTAAAATAATAATGTTAGTATTTAGATTGCATTCTAAGATGCGAATCCGAGCGTGCCAAATAATAGTTCGCATCTTAATTAGGTTGCAAATTCAGTTTACATTCTAGAATGTCATTCTTATAAAATCTGATATTTTTGAATTTTTCCTCTTCATTCGCCTCCTATTTTTAAGGTTCGCATTCTAAGATGTGAACAGTTTTTTCCCAACTTTGCACCCACTGAGTTCGCTACTCTAATAGCGAGGGGGTAGTATTGGAAATTCGGGGGTTACGTGTAAGATTCAGAGGGCGCGAAAAGAAGCATTATTTTTAAGTTTTAAGGTTAATTTTTTTTTATCAAGTAGTTTAGTGATTAGAAAATCTACCTTAAAAAGATAAATAAATAGATGTCCGAAGATTAATCTACTTTAAGAAATTCCTGACACACCATTTGAAGACTAATATTTAAAAATAATTAAAATTCATTTAAGAGATTCAGCTCTTTCAATATATGATTTTAACATACTTAGATACTATGCTTATTACTAATAGCCATCACTAATGAATAGAGTTTTCCATCCAAAAGCAAAAAAAAAAAAAAAATAATAAAAAGGTGGAATCCTCTAAATAAATTTTAAAAAAGGTTCAATATGTTTTTATTCCTATAAAATTATAAAATTATATTTTTAATCTTTATAAAATAATGGCATATTATGGTCATGCAAAATTATTATACACGTAGCTGCTCGGTCGTCCGCCGCTGCAAGATCCAAATCTGAATGAGGTGGTGAAGGCTACATGAAGGTTATGTCACAAGGAACTTGATCGTTTTTGTTTGAGGCATAGAGAGATTTTTATTTAAAAAAAATAAAATTTAAAAAGAATGATGGAAGACGGAAACAATGAACGGTGTTAGTTTAATTTTAAGTGAATTTAAATAATAATAATACATGTGTTAAATTTTAAGTGGAAAACAATAAAAATAGGATATTTAGATCAGTATATAAGTTTTGTCCTAAAAAACATTAATAATTATTTATTAAAATATTTATTTTAATTGTCATTTGTTGACGATATAAAACATGACAGTATCCAAATTAAACTCAATCAGTATTAATACATCGAGTTTGAAATCACTAAAAGAAGCATTATTAAATGCACACACACACACACACACACACACACACACACACACACACACACACACACACACACACACACACACACACACACACACACACACACACACACACACACACACACACACACACACACACACACACACACACACACACACACACACACACACACACACACACACACACACACACACACACACACACACACACACACACACACACACACACACACACACACACACACACACACACACACACACACACACACACACACACACACACACACACACACACACACACACACGAAGTCAATTATTTTCAGTAAAAAGTCAATTATTGTTAGGCCAAAACCATTCTACACACACACACACACACACACACACACACACACACACACACACACACACACACACACACACACACACACACACACACACACACACACACACACACACACACACACACACACACACACACACACACACACACACACACACACACACACACACACACACACACACACACACACACACACACACACACACACACACACACACACACACACACACACACACACACACACACACACACACACACACACACACACACGAAGTCAATTATTTTCAGTAAAAAGTCAATTATTGTTAGGCCAAAACCATTCTACTTGTCCAGTTAATCAACGCTTGGTGCTAAATTCTACTTATTGCATGTGAAAGTTTTCAATTATCTCTTAAAAAAGTACTATTATAAGTACAAATTACAAGAGACACTACAACATTTATGGTCTTTGGCAACACTATTTTAAACAACATGTGAAAATCGTCCCCTAAAAATGGTATAGGCGACGTTTTCTGAATGTCCCCGGTTTTAATTTTGCAACGCTCCAGAACTATTCCCTAAAACTAATAGGGGACGATTTTTGATTGTTACTACAAATTTCATTTGGCAATAGCCGGTAAATGTCCCCTTAACTATCTTTGGGGACAATTTTCACATGTTGTATTATTTTGAACAAAAGGCTTGTTGCTATCTAAATTAACCATTATAAATTTTTGTGGTAAATAACTCCATTATAATTTGATAATAATGATAATTATATTTTGTTATTATAATATCGATATATTTTTTATATGTACATAATAAAAAAAGAAATAGTATAGTAATAGTAACAGTAACATATATTATTATAGCTTAGTCAAAATAAAATCAATCTTGTTCGATCCCTGGCTTGGGCATGCAGCAGTGTTAAAACTCTTAGGGAGAGTTTGCCATTCATTTGGGTCCCACAAGGCTCGAGGGATTAGTCTCTGCGGTTTGCAGTTTTACTTTTGAATTGATTCGGATATGAACACCCCTACAAGAAGACAGTCAGATGATAATTTATATTTATATTGGGCTCATAGTCTATTTATATTGCACTAAAAGCAACAATACAAGTGAATTGAACAGCATATTTTTACCAAATACTTTAAAATATTAAATTTATAAGTCATCTTACTTATAAAATACTTAGCCTTCAATTTTCTAAACAATGTGAGACTTAATTCACTTTACACTTATTATATACTCCCTCTAGTCTTGTATATAAGAAAAATTTCAAAAAAACTCTTCCTTTAAGAAAGTAGTTAAAATACATTAACCGAGGAGAAAATCACATTATACCCTTCTTGAAAAATGTAAAATATTGCATTTATTGGTTGAAATTGAAATAATGTCATAAAATTTAATAATTAAAGTAGACTTCTACTTATATTTAAGACTTTAAATTTTTTTATTTTGTTTCTTATATATGAGACCAGAGGGAGTATAAATATTGTTTTAATAATACTACAACTATAGTATATCATTATATTCATAAAAAAAAAAAAAACAACTATATATCATATGGCTAATGCTACGGTGATCTAACCGAATACAAATTTTATAAATTTTATTGATAGATTGAACGTTTATATCATATAGAGCATCCATAAAAAATTTTAAAAAATTGAAAATCATTTGATATTTTATTGGGATTTATTAAGATTTATAGTATTTAATAAACCGTTAATCTTGATGGATCTCAATAACATATCAAATGATTTTCAATTTTTCTAAAATTTTCTATAGATGATCTATATGATATAAACTTTCAATCCAACGGTGAATTTTGTAAAATTCGTATTCGTTATCGAATTTTTCATGAATGGTCCACCATGAACCACTTGAAGAAGTGGTACATATTAGAATTTTGGCTAAATGCATCTATAGGTCCTTTAAGTTTAACATTTGTAACAGATAGGTCCTTTAAGTTTTTTAAGTAAGAGATATGTCCTTTAAGTTTTTGAAGTAACAAATAGGTCCTTTAAGTTTGTAATTTGTAGCATTTAAGTCCTATTTTTTAAGTAATTGAGGGACTTAGATGTTACATATTACAAATTTAAAGGATCTATTTGTTACTTTAAAAACTTAAAGGATTTATTTGTTACTTAAAAAACTTAAAGGATCAATCTGTTACAAAGATAAAACTTAAAGGACTTATGGATACATTTTGCTTAAAATTTTCCTATATATGTTTCATTGTAACATCATCATTAACTACCACTACATATCAAATCACCACGGTAAATTTATGATTGTTTTGGAATTATTAAGGTTCTGACACTTTGAGGATTTTTCAGTTTATGAAACAGAAAAATAAAACTGAAAATATTGAGACATTGAGAATTTCAGTTGTTCCTTTCAACTAGAAAATGACAAAATCTTAAAGAAGCAAAGGAAAGCTCATTCTCACTGTATGAAAGCTTTTCTGTAGGGGACAAAACCAATATTACTCTGCTGCAGAATCTTCATTTTCTACTAGATAACACAAAAACAAGATTAAAATAATTTGCCTCACCAAATCACGAAGTGTTATCTTACTGTAATCTTTGTTTGCATGCTTGAATACTATTGATCAGACACTTTATGCATAATAAACAATTAAGTACTCCTAAGCAACAATTCAATGGTGTGCACAAATGCAGATAAAATTGTCATGCTACTTTGGTGTAAGATGTTGTTACATTATGTCAGTGTATCATATTCTTTAATTGATCAGTTTTGCATTTGTAAATTTTTTTATTTTTGGGTAGAGCATTAGTAATTTAAAATTCTCATGTAAATCACATTCAATATATTGAATTAATTATATTTTTTCTTTTATATAATTGAAATTTGGATCATGTTAACATGTGCTCTAAGGGCACTTGATAAGCTATCAAAAGGCTTAATTATCGTTTTCGTCCTTGTATATTCGCGAATTTTTAGTTTTAGTTCCTGTATCGTTTTTTGTTGCAAATAAGTCATTGAATGTATAAAATTTGTTGGTTTTAATTCTTAAAGTCAAAATGCGCAGGAAAATCTGAAGGAAAATCTGCACGAAAACTGCAGATTTTCTTGCGGATTTTAACTTTATGGACTAAACCAACAAATTTTGTACATTTATGAACTTATTTGCAAAAAAAAAAAATACAGGGACTAAAACAAAAAATTCACGAACATATAGGGACAAAAATAATATTTATTGATTTTTTCAAAGTAGTTAATGTTAAAAATGTGAATTACACAATTATCGAAAAAATATTTTTATATTAAACTCATTAACATGTGCACTTAAGGCACAAGTTAACATTTTCCTTTAAAAATTTTATTAGAAAAACATAATACAAGGTAAGGGAGAAATCACAACCTCCACCCTTTACATTAATCTAATCACAAATAATTCATGAACATAGAATTTGGGTCGAACTTATTTTCTAAAATTTACTTATAAGACGAGAATCCAATGTCAACAAATTATAAAAAATTCAACGGTTCTTTTAAGAAATAAAAATTAACGACCCTTATATTTTTTACAGTTTAAACGATGACCTAATTGATGAAGGTTGTACTAAAAGCATATATTTGCTTTCCATTGTTTTAATTAAATGTGTATGAATTTATTAAGGAAATTTTTCAATTTCAATTATTAAAAATATGAAAATCATTAACCTTTAAATTCAAAAGACGATATTTATCACCATCGATCAATGTTTTAAATATTTTTATTAATATGATTCACCATAGTCCATATTAGAATTTACTTCTGTAAAATTGGTGGGTAAGATGAAAATTGTCCATCACTTACTCTTAAGTTTTAGCATCACGTGTGTGAACAAAACAATCCAACAATTGTTTCGATTCCTCTTTATTTCTTTTTTTTCGTAACAGCCTTTGCTTCAATTAAAAAACAGCCTTTGTGCCAAATTGTGTCAATAGAAATAAATATTTAATGATTTTAAAATTTAATACATGTTTAAACACATATGTCTTGTATTTAGAGTCCGTTTGACCTATCTTATTTTTGAGCTTATGCAAACAGTTTATGCAATATAAATTAGGTTTTATGCTATTTTATAAGTTTAAATTAGTAAAAATTGAATTTTTAAAAGCTATTTTATCATAAACTACCTTGACAAGCATATAATAATACATAAAAATTGCATAAGCTATTTGCATAAGATCAAAAATAAGCTAGGCCAAATGGGCCCTTACTCTTGTACTTTATACTTTTTTTATGAATTTATATGATTAATTTTATTTAAAATTAATTTAAAAATTATATTATAAAATAAAATACAGAAATTTGTTAAAATCAATGTAATCTATCACTATTGCAGGGAATCTTTTAAAATATACACTAGTATAAAGTAAATAATTTCAGGTGACTACTTCTCCACCCTTTCATAATTTGAATGTATTTATTTCAACCAATAAGAACAAGTCACCTACGTAGTTTTGTATGTGGTCCCCACAACTAATTGTAACAAGCTTGTAGGAACTATATACAAATGCCTTATTATCATTGTTTGAAAGATAAATGCTCTCAAATTATAAAAGGAGAAATTAGAATTTTCCATAATTTTATTCTCATGATAAAATATTTCCATGTTCTTAAAAAGTAAGAGAACATGAATACTATCATATTCAGCAACAGATATTGTTGTCGAAGTGTTCCAGGGATTCATAAATTTATGCATATATTTATATATTATCATAAATACTCAACTATATTCAAAATAAACCATATATATAATAATATAATACACAAATTTAGGAGATGTCATATTGAGGTAGACTTCTTCTATGTTTGAATGGAGTTGATCAAATCTATTATAGGAGGCAACAAAACACAAATATGCACCCCATTTGAAAACAGTTTAATTACATGTTGAAAACAATGGCTCTATGATGTTTTTCTTAGTGAAGATAATAGAGAAGTGACAAATAAAAAATAACAAAGCAAAGTGGGACCATAGCCTAAAGTGGAGAATTTTAGTCCCATAATATATACTTAAATTATGTGTCCCACCAAATACTACAACATAAGTATATATGCATGCTCTATGCACTTTATATTGAGGAATTATATCTGATTCAGATCCACCAACCAAATCAATTTATTAAGTATAAAAAGACAAACAAAAACATAACCCTTGGGTGTGACATGGTTTTAGGAAAGACAAAAACATATAACAAATAATCCATTTTGTTTGGTGAAAATTGTTTTATTTTCTATGTGGAAAAAGGTATACGATAGAGAGAGAGGGACATGTGATGACTTTATGCCTCACACCGCACGTATCGATCGAGATATACTGTTTAATCTAAACCAATCACTCTACAAGTTGCATACGTTAGCAATTAAGGTCTCACTCACTCACAATTTTTCAAAAAGTAGTGTATAATATCATGTATTTAAATTTAATTATTAGACTACAATATGATTGCTTATTGTTGTAAATAAAACTATACCATCTCCTAACTCATATTTGACAATAAGTAGTGTATAATATCATGTATTTAAATTTAATCATTAGACTCACTACAATATGATTATTGCTTATTGTAAATAAAACTACCATGTCTTATAACTCATATTTGACAATGACAATATTGTTAAGTTGAATATTTTTAAATGGCATATATTAATATTGATTTTTAATGATGTAATCAATTTAATTTGAATTTGTTTTTAGTTAAAAAAAATATTCAATCATCAGTTTAATTTGGTCATGCTTTTACTGTTTTTTAAGATTTAGTTTGATTTGATATATTGATCGGTTATAATGAATTTTTTTTTTCAAAACATATATTCATCCTGTGTATTTTTTGGTCTCATATTTTCTGTGTATTCTTTCCTATTAATTTTTAAAATTATATTTTTTATACAAATAATTTCATGCTCTTTATTTTTCAAATGTACAACTTCAAATTAAATAAATTTATACAACATACTCATATCCAAATAAATTAACATAATTTCATTTTCTTATTTTTATTAAACAATATTTTGTAATACAAAACCACATAAACTAATAGAATTTCATTTTCTTGGTAAAAAAATCTATTTCCGTAAGTTGTTGTACAATGGACCAAATTATTTTATCTAATATTCATAAAAATATTATTAGGAAAAGGTTTGGTTCATCGATTTTTAAAATTAAAATCCAAGAATCGAACAAAACTATAGGGATGGCAATTTACCCATACCCAGTGGGTACCCACAAAAAATACCCACGATGGGTAGGGTAAAAATCCGCAATTTGGGTATGGGCATGGGTATGGGTAATTACCCATAAAATTGAGTGGGTATGGGTGCGGATACGGGTACCTTAGGTACCCACCCCATATACCCATATAGTATATATTTATCTTTTTTAATTATATTATTATATAATATATATATATATATATATATATATATATATATATATATATATAATTATTTTTATAAAATACAACATTATTATATTATTACACATTTTGAATAAAAAAATATTTATTTATAACATAATGTAAATATGTCAATAGAGAAATGAACTTTAGGATGATTTTACTAATAATTTTGTTTATAATTTTCATAAATCAACATTAAAATCTTTGAATTTTTTAAAATTCTATTAAAATGATATGATAATTAATAATTGATCAATTTATTTTTAATAAAAATGCGGGTAACGGGTACATGTATGGGTACTTAGGTACCCATTGGGCATGGGTACGGGGACAAAAATTGTCACCCACGCGGATATGGGGATGAGTACGGGTATTTTTTCAAACTGCGGGTATGGGGATGGGGACTATAGTACCCTACCCATACCCTACCCATTGTCATCCCTACCAAACTAGTTCGATTTTGTTCTATTTGATTCAGTTTTTTATCTAAACCAAACTAGATCAATTATTTTTTAGTTCGGTTGGGTTTTTAGTGTAATCGATTATTTCTTATCCTCTTACACTTCTATCGAGCTCCAATGTCATAGAATTCAATTCATCCTATAGTGAATCGATTACTTTTTTTTAACCTTTTTTATAAAATGTTAATAGATTAATGAATTTATTTTATTCTTCAATTATCATCGAAATTCATCTAATTCAAGCATCTTAGAGGTCCAAATTTTTTGTATACTCATCTATTTTTATAATATTTTATAAAATATGGTAATGCACGCTTCAGAAAAATGATATGTCAATTGAAAAAAATATATTGAAGAATATTCGAAAAATGTTGAAGAATATTCGAAGAAATGATTTCTTATAAATGTTTAGAAGAAAAAAAAAGACACTTTTCAATATCTTGTAAAACTATTATTATTATTAAGAAATAGTATTATGTTAAATGTATCCACCCACCAAGCATTATTCAATAACCGTCCCGCATGAAGGATTAGGATGTAATTGGAGCTGCTTGATGACCCAATCCTAGGTAGGATCTTCCAAAAAGAATATAGAATCTAAACTTTAAAAAAAATAATCTAAACCAAAGTTACAAAAGGTGGAAGTATAATCAATTAATAATCATATAGGTGGCGTATAATAGAGTAATAGACATACCTTTTAATATCATGTAATGTAATAATTTGTAAATGTAAACAATTTCACCAAATAAATGATAGTACTAAATTTTAACTTACAAAATGTGTACTAGTACATACTAGTATACATACATACCTATACAGACTAATTAATTTTTAAATTTTCTGACGTCAAAACCTGTCCTGAAGGGTCCATTTTCTCTGGCAACACTCGTGTACAATTTTCATTGGTTAAATAAATAATAACTGTCCAAGCGTGCTAGCATAAGAAGAAGAGGTGGATATTAATGTGAACCCGTGAAATAATAAAATTAAGGTGGTTACTGGTAACAATATTATTGTGTTGTGCATGCATGGATCGAACCTGATGAATTTAACAATATTGAAGAGGAAGAGGTTAAAAGAAACAAAATTGAACAGGTTATGTTTGTGGTTGTAATGTCAATGTGTGGACCACTAATAAAAATATGAATAGCAAGGATCAGATGTTGGCAGAATTGGGTAATGTAAGCCAGTACAGTGTAGGAGCTGAGCTGCCTCTGCCTTGGTGCATCGACACTAATTGTTACACTGAAAATACTCACTATGTCTTTTGGATATATAATATAGGTAACAAATATTTTTATTTAGTAATTTTAAATGTCAAAAAAAATAATAGTAATATACTTGAGAGTTGTTCTAGATCGGCTAGCCAACTACAAATGCAGGCTCATCATAATGGGATAAAGACAATCGTGCAGTCTAGCGACGTGTATTCACCGACTATAAAAAATATCTTATATGCTTTATGAAATTGTTAGTTTTTCTCTCAAGTATATATCATTTATAAATAGATAGGCATATGTAATAAAGCAGATTAATGAACTCGTCACACTTTGCGGCAACGATGCATATGCTGAAAACTATCCTCAGGTAGAGGGTTGATCACGCAAGACATGAGTAAGAATTGTCTCCTATAGATTCATGAGTTTTCTTGAAATGAAGCAAAAAAATGGTGGACTTAGAGGACTTCTTGAAACAAAACATTAGGCCAAGTCTTGTTGAAGTAAAAAAGAGACGAAAATAAGAAGAAGGATATTTTCCATTCTTCTCGTTTTCCTCTGATTATATTCTTCAACAACTCTTGACAATGATTTGCATCAAAAAGCCCTTCAAAATCACAAGTTTTTGCTTTTTTCGAATTAGGAAAAACTCATAAACTTGGATAACACGGTTCTTACTCCTTTTACGGATAGCCAAACTTATGATCGAGGATATATAGTTTTCATCATATATTATTGCACATTAATTTATGCTACAAAGTGTTACGAGGTTATTAATCTATTTCATTTTATATACCTATTGAAAAGCATACTTATAAGTTATAAATTATATATAACTGAGAGGAAAACTTAAATCAAATCATAAAATGTTTTCTATTTATGATTACAGAGCTAAATTAAAAGTTTTAAAATATTCAATAGATATATAAAGATTAAATAATAACAAACAACTTATATCAATTATTGTTATGCAAAGTAGTAAAAACTAAACTCAAAAAAATTATCAAAAAAGTGAGAAAAAAATTATGACGACGACAAACAAAGAATTAATCAAGATAAGTAATTACGACGATAATAAAGAATTACATGTTTATAAAATAAAAAAATTAGTAAATTGTCACTGTTGATGGACACAACTTTACTTTTTTATATTTTTTAAAGGAAGTTGTTACTTTGTACCAAAAATAATTAAAGGAAGTTGTAGCAAGTAAATTGCACACACGAACAACTATGGTATACCATACTCGCATGAATAAAATTTGTTTTCACTTAATCAATACTAGCGTCCCGACGGGCACCCGCTCTTTTTTATTTAACTGGTCAATGCCCATTTGTGTGATATGCATTTTTTATTATGTTAATTTCCGTTTGTGTGGTACATATTTTCGATTATTTCGCTAAAATTTATGCATATATTTTAATATTTTTTAATTATATGATTTAACTTATATTAGTGAAAAGTATTATTATTTTATATGTACAATTTTTTTGAGAAGATATATATATTGTTGACTTCTAAACAAAATACATATAATGTATTTCTTGATCTCTCCATTGAAAAAATTTCTTTATCATCACTCCCATGACTGTGTAAACTCATAAAATTTCTTTATTTACAACTCCAATTGAAGTAAAGGGGGGAAATAAAAATGTTTATTAAATATTTAGGCACTCTCGTGTCCGTCAGCCCGCTTTTTCTATTGCGCTTAAGTGTGTAATTATTTGAGTTTAATTGTTTTGTACTGTTAGTGTAAAAAAATTTTACACATGCATCCAATAATGTGTTCTCTACTAATTATAATGCCAACCATATTAAAATTGATAGAACAAAATATAATTCATCAAATATTTTTTACAACACATGATGCACAATTTGATCATCACTTCAACTTTTGGTCACAAATTGAAACTTCCGACACTTTGTGACCAAAAAATTGAAGTGATGGGATAAAGAGAAACCACTAAATTTATTCACCCACCATTCTTAGAAATAAAAGTAATTAGTTAAATCGGAAGAAAAAATAGAAAAATGTTGACCGTAACAAAAGGCCAAATAGTTAATTTCAATGTATTTTTTCTCTATCATTTTCATTGTCTTCTTTTTTCTGGCTTTGCTTCCCTTTCTTATGGTTGACTCGCACATATATTGTTCATTTTGGAACTTTAATTTTTCACTTACATCACCAAAAGAATATATCAATAAATCTCAATATACAAATTAAAAATGAAAACTTCACATATAACAAACTAATGTAAATTTTAGTGTTTAATGCCACATATGCTCAATGGCAACACCATATTACTACTAAATTTGCAAAAATAATTTAAAAGAAAATTGAAAATCCTAAACATGGTTGGCATTAAATTGAAAATCCAAACAAAAAAGAAAATTACTCTATTATTTTCAAAGTAAATCTTACGTTGTATAGATGTAATAAAAATCAAAAGAGAAAGTTAAATACAATAGGTGAATCATAATTCAAAGGGGGAAATTGAATCAAATGATGGCATTATAATTAATTGAGGTACCAGGATATATTTCAATTTTTATCTTCGACTATTTTTTTAACTATTTCAATGATCAACATGCAAAATACAAACACATACATAGGCATAAATTAAAAAGTTGAGAAATAATGAAAGCTTTAGAGGATCAATGGTTAAAAGAAAAAAGAATTGAACGAAAAAGAAACTATATACGTGTTTCATTGTCGATCAGTTACATTTTACACAATTGAAGTGACTATCCATTAACAGTAAACTTGATAATATTTTTTTCTTTCAATTAACTGCTACATTTGTATATACAACTATTACATTTGTTCGATAGTAAAAAATTCCAATACATGAACTCCAATAACTAACTAAATGACATTAAAAAATATATGATGCTCCAATAATAAATAATCCCGAAAAAAGATGATAGCATATCTAAGTTTTATTCCTTTGGACGTTTATTTTAGATCCTTCACTTTCAACAGTTGTAAAAATCTATACATTATATGCCTTCCAAAATGATTAAAAAATAATCTCGGAGTAAAAATTAATTTTATCAAAAAATAAGTTAAAATTAGAGTTACTCACTATAGAGACGGTTTTATTCCACATCAAAAAATCTTCTTCTATACTCTATTCATTTTGATGTATTCCCATATGTCCACTATAAAAAAAAAATGATAATGGAGAAAAAAAGTGAATCAAAAGGAAAGGAAAAAAGAGAGAACATATACATTGTGAACCAAGAAATTAGAATTACCGTTGAAAATCACTCACACTCCATCACATGTAGCAGTGCACTATATTCCAATTTTAATCCATGGACATGCTTCATCAATAACCAATCAACACTGCGAAAAAGAAAACCATATAAACATAAAACAAAATATTAGCAAAAGAATGGTAAAGATGATTATGTCGTATATTAATTTTTTGTATGTATGAAACTATGAGGATATGAAACTATGAAAAGAAGAAAAAAAAAGCCTTCACGTTTTTTCAAAAAATAAACTTGTCACAATTCAATTCTTTGTAACATGCATTAAAAACAATAAAAAAAACCTATATATTCCTCACTTGGCCGCCGATGAAAGTTTTCCCAACCATTCCATGATGAGCATATGAAACTATGAAAGAATTTAATTGTAATTCGATGCATGTTAGTTTTGATTTGTTTTTGTTCTTTGTATGCATCCCTTTTGTAACATGAACATTAAATTGAGAAAACTACCACGGATATAACCGCTTATTATAGTTACTTTTCAAAAAAAAAAAAAAAATTTGTAAGTAGTGAAGGACAAAATTGGCATCATCAAAAGTCCACCCCAAAACAACATGTCCTCTTTATATATAGGTATGGATTTAATTTAAATACTCTTATATATTGTTACAAATAAAATCTGTAATAAAAGAGTTAGAAACCGAAACATCACAAATAGAACCTGAATTCATAACATATTTTGTCCATTTCTTCATATTGAGATTGAGAAGATAACTATCCACACATAGTATAAATATAGGGCTATAGTTAAACATTAGGAAGTGCATGAGATGCACATATGATCATATAAGAAAAAGATTTTGTAAAAAACCAAAATATTAGAAAAATATTGTATATATCACGTGGACGATGATGGAAACAAAAGCATGTCATGCCAAAATAAATCTCAATGGTATATGCATTAAACATTGCTGCAAGAATTAAAGATCATTCTTAAAAATAAAAAAAAAAATATAACTATCTAACATTGAAAATTAAAAAAAAAATCCATATTATTGCTTACAAAAGAAAGAGTTGTTTGAAATGTTGTTTGTACCACCGGCAGCCAAATGATAAATTTCTCCACTCTGGTCTTATATTTCTTTCTCATTGCAAGTCATCAAAAGTAGTTTAACATAATAACATGTTGCATAAGAAGCAGTTTTTTGTTTGTGAAAGATGGAGCAGTTTTGTTAATTAATTGTGTAATATTGCATTGGCTTAACCGTGTATGATGCAGTTTAAAATTTTGTTAGAAGGGTAATAGTGTCATTATGAAAAATCCACTCCAAATCAAAAAATGAATCCTCTTTATATATAGTAATAGATATATTATTTTTAAACAATTAATGTATGTTAAAAAAATATTATAACTTAATTAGACGCTTTCAACTATTCTAATTTTTTTTATTTAGTTTCAGATTTAAGTGAAATATCAAAAGCTCCCCTAATTCAAATTCCATGTTTATTTATATATTATTCAATTTAAGATGCTCTAAGACAATCTTGTACTAATCGCCTTTTATGTCGCTAAAAATGAACAGTTTGAAAGTAAAAATTGAATTGGATAAACAAGATTAATTTTATTATCATAATAACTATCCGGAAAAAAAATGATAAACAATTTTTCAAAAATGTATGCTTGTAGTTTTAAGAAAAATATACTTACGGTTATTCTTTTTCAACTATCTCACCAATAACAAGATAAAAAGTTTTAAAAAAAATTCATTTTAAATTTGGCTAGCTATACATACATTAGTATTCTTAATTTCGTTTCTTTAAAATCTCAAATTTCAATCCACTTAGCTAACAAGATTTTGGAGCATCTTCCCTTTCTAGATGTTCTAATTTAAAAGACTTACAATTTAAACGTCATTATGGTCAATATTATAAAGTATTAATAAAATGCAAGAAAAATAAAATTCTACCAAAAAAATGCAAGAAAAATAAAATGAGAAAATATTTAAGCAGTGAAAAGTATAGGAAAATGAAATATAAATTACCACTTATAGTTAGAGTAAAAAAAATAATGATATCATCATCATTATTCTTAGGATCTTTATTATTATTACCACCTTTGATATTATCATCATCAATATGTTCAAATACAACACACAAAAAAAAAGAAGTTAAAATTTGCATATTTCTTGCATGAAATCATCTAATGAATGGCTAACTGATTCATTCTAATAAGTAGAAAATCTAATATGCGACAACATTTTATTTTACATAAATAATTATTATTCATTAGGGTTAATATAATGATAGTAATAAAGAAAACCTAGAAAAGATATATATGCAACCCGACTTAAAAATTATTTATTTGTATACATCTATTAAACCTATAATATAATATTTGTCATAGGTTTAGCAATGATTTATAATAATACTACAACCTAATTTTATTAAAAGTTCATTCTAGTTCTTCATTGATAAAATATATAAGATGTTTTACGTAATTATAAAATAGCAATGAATGAAAAACAATTTTCATGGATAAAATATCTAAGATGGATTACAAAACTACAAAATAGAATTGAATGAAAAATATTTTCATGGATAAAAAATCTAAGATGATTTACATAACCTAAAACTAGGATTGAATGAAATAAAAAATATTTTTATGGATAAAAGATCTAATAAGTTTTACATAACCATAAAATAGGTTGTGAAGGAGGGAGTAACAGATTTGACATACCAGACCGGGAATCGGAGGGTGTAGCGGTCTGGTCTGACTGTTGGACCGGATAAGCAATTAAAGCGGGAAGAACCGAACAAAATCGAAAAAAGGATAAACAGGCGGTTGGAAAGTTTGGAAACTGCATTGAAAGAAGGAGAAGAATATGAGTTGTGTTGCGGCCGCTGCTGCTAACTAGGGTTGAACTATTCAACTTATGAGTATTATATATCAAAATTATTGGGCTTAAAGTATTGAAAGTATTGGACTTTTAAAGTTTTGCTGAAAAAAGAAGTATTGAACTTTTAAAACTAGTAGTAAAATAATATAATGAGCTGTAATAATATTTTTTTCTCTTATAAATACTTAAAAAATACTATATTAACTAGTATATATTTTTGTTATAGACATCGGTTTATTAAACCGAGTTATCTGGTTTTATCCGGTTTAGTTGTGTGGTAGGACCAGTGATCCAGCGGTTCGACCAATAAATCAATGACCTAGTACCCTTATCGGTTCAATGACTGGTCTGATTTTTAAAACGTTATACCTGCTAGGACATGTAGGTTTATGTAGTTGAATTTAGGCTTTAGCAAAACTTAGAAACTTATCCTAATCAGCTGTCTTGTGGACATGTGTTAGCTGGTGGTTAGTTTGCATAATCTGACGGCCCATGTGTTCCAACAGGTGGTAAAAACACCTATTCAAGTGTTCTAAAGGTGTGAGACAAGGGGATCCCTTATCCCCTCTTCTCTTTTGTCTTGCTGAAGATGTCTCAAGTAGGAGTATAGCTAAATTGGTGGTTGAGGGCAAGCTGTCTCAGATTAAAGGCACTAAAAACATCAAGGTTCCTTCTCATGCCTTCTATATATGCAGATGATATTATGATATATTGTAAAGGCAACCTCTCTGGTCTCAAAGCTCTCAAGGATCTTTTGATCACCTATGCCCTAGAATCAGGTCAGGTTATTAGTAATTCTAAATCTACTATTTTTTCTGGTTTTATAACTTCTGGCAGGTTAGCTTTGATTGTGCAGCTCCTTGGCTTCAAGATTGGCTCTCTTCCTTTCAAATATTTGGGTGTCCCTATTTTCAAGGGTAGACCTAAAGCTTGTTTTCTTCAACCAATTGCTGATAAAATCAAACTTAAACTCTCTACTTAGAAAGCTTCTCTCTTATCTATTACAGGTAGGGCTCAATTGGTTAAGTCAGTGATTCATAGCATGATTGTCTATAGCATCTCTCTCTACTCCTGGCCTGTTTCCCTGCTTAAAGAGTTGGAGAAAACTATTCGTAATTTCATTTGGAGTGGTGATGTGGATCAAAGGAAGCTTGTTACTGTTTCTTGGAAAAAAGTTTGTAGGCCTTACTTCCAAGGTGGTTTAAATATCCGTTCCTTACTTAGTTTAAACAAAGCTTCTAACCTTCATTTGTGTTGGAAGCTTCTCAACTCTCAATGCTCTTGGGCCTGACTTTTGAAGGATACAGTTATTAGAAATCATCGTTGTATCAAGTATCATATATTTTCCTCCATCTGGAGCAGTGTGAAAGAAGAGATGGAGGACATTAAGAACAACTCCACTTGGCTTATAGGTAATGGTGACAATATAAACTTTTGGAATGATGTTTGGTGTGGTACTTCCTTGGCCTCTCAGTTTAATATTCCTCCCAATATTTCTTCTCTTCTGACCTCTAGGGTTGGTGATTATGTTATTAATGGCAAATGGTAGGGGTGATCGTATCCGAACCAATCCAAAAGTAAAACCGCAATCCGAACCAATCCAAACCAAAAACCGCAAAAACCGCATTTGGTTTGGATGTATTTGGATGACTTTTTTATTGATCCGCAAACCGCTAAAACCGCCAACCGCTAAAACCGCAACAGCCGCGGTTAACCGCTAGAACCGAATTAAGTTTATATTATATTCCAATACCTCGAAAACTCCTTTAAGTTTCTATTATAATCCAATATACATGGTCTAATTATCAAGTCAGTCCACCAAATTAATGAAACTTCAAGTCGTTCTTATTTTTTGCATTGTAATATTACTTTAGTATTGTAATATTATTTTATATCAACAACTTTTATCGATAATGTGATGTTATTTTGAAACTTCAAGCTCTTTTTTGGATATTTAAAATTGTAAGGTGCTATAATGTTATTTTGAATAAACAACTTTTATTGATACTGTAATGTTATTTTGTAACAAGTTCATGTGTGTGTCAAGTGATCATGATAGAAATTTTTTATGCCATAAACCGCCGCCACCGAACCGATCCTAACCGCGGTTTGGTTTGGTTTGGTTTGGATGACTTTTTAAAATCCAACCGAACCAAACCAAACCGCATGCTTTTTTATCTCGCGATTAGGATGACTTTTTCGCTCATAACCGAACCAAACCGCACCGCGAACACCCCTAGCAAATGGTGTATCCCTGCTAGTCTTGCTCAACTTTTCCCTACTCTTGATCGTATCATGAATCATGTTGTTTTGCCCATTGATCCTAACCAAGATGAACTTCTTTGGAAACATACTGATGATGGTTGTCTTACTCTTAAAGAGGCTTACAATTATAAATCTCATGCTTGGCAAGAGCTTCATTGGGCCAAGTGTATTTGGAGTGTTGATATTCCTCCAGCCAAATCTTTGCTGGTTTGGAGATTAATGTTAGATAAGCTTCCCACAGATGAAAATCTGCGTGCTAGAGGTTGTCATCTACCTTTTATTTGCAATCTTTGCCACAGGTACGATGAAAGTTCTTTTCATTTGTTTTTTGTTTGTGATTATGTTGTGCGTCTTTGGTCTTGGCTTGCAGGATGCTTAGATACTAACCTTCATTTTAATACCATGGATGACATTTGGGAGTTATATGACTCGGGGTGGTCTCCTCAATGCAAAGTTACCCTTACGGCTGCCATTGTTCACTTGCTTAATACCATTTGGTATGCTCGAAACCAAGCTCGTTTCAAAGATAATATCATCACTTGGAGAACTTCCATTGGCTTGATCCAAGCTTCCACTTATTTATCGGGCAATAATATTAGCAAGGCTTCTTCTCACTCTATCAAGGATTTTTCTTTCTTGAAAAAATTTGATATTAATATTCACAATCCTAGGGCTCCTATGGTTAAAGAGATTGTTTGGCATCCTCCCTTACCCACCTGGCTTAAATGCAATATTGATGGAGCCTCGCAAGGCAATCCTGGATCTTCTTCTTGTGGGGGTGTTTTTCGTGACACTCATGCGAATTTTATCCTCGCTTTTGCTGAACCTTTAGGTCAAGCCACCTCCTATTATGCTGAGCTTTGTGGAGCTATGAGAGCTATAGAAATTGCTTTTCAGAATAATTGGTTTCATCTCTGGCTGGAGACTGATTCAATTCTTGTGGTTGGAGCTTTCAAGAGAAATGACAAGTCTATTCCCTGGTCTTTACGTAATCGTTGGAAGAATGTGAAACATATGCTTTGTAGCTTCAATTTCTTGATCACTCATCTTTGCAGAGAAGGGAATCAAGTTGCAGACGCTTTTGCTAACCATGGCCTTTCCTTGGATGCTTTTACTACTTGGTCTAATCCTCCTTTTGCTGAGGAGTTGTTGTTTAGAAATAAGAATGGTTTTCCTAATTTTCGATATTGTCTTTCTTAGTGGAGTTTGGCTTAGTTTCCTCCACTTGTTATCAAGTTTTCCTTTGTTTTTGATTATGGAGCACTGCACTCTTTTTCCCTTCACCTGGTTTTTACCTTTGGGTTTTACAGGTAAGGTTTTTAATGAGGCAGTTTTAATCTTCAAGCTCCTACTTGGGTTTTGGTCTAGTCCCCCCAAGTTTGTTTGTAACATTTCTTTATTTTCTTTTAATATATTTGGGAGTAAGCTAGTTGGTTAAGTTAATAGAGGGGTGCCAACCTAATTGGGATGTCTCTATTCCTTAACTTTGCTTCCTCTTTTTACCAAAAAAAAAAAAAAGGTGGTAAAAACGTGTGCATTTTAGGACATGTTTAGTGTATGATCCAATTCGTTAAGTATGATTTGGTTGACCCGATTCAGCTCATAAATAGACCTTGGTCCAATCCAGTACAAAAATTATTTAATATAAAATTAAAGTAATTATCTTATACAATTTTTACAATAATTAAAATTTAATATGTATTCATTTTTTTTCTTAATCTTAAATAAGTAGAATATTTAATATTGTCTATAAATAATTAGTATTTAAAACTTTTACGGTTAACATTTAATATGAATTTTTTTTTTCATTCTTCAATTTTTTTTCTTATTCTTCGATTAAGTATGATATGTTGTTTTGCAATGTTTGTTCATATGGAAGTTATTTGTTATAGTACTTAAATAATTATAATTGCATTTTTTTACAATAACTAAAACTTTATATGATTTTTTTTTTCTTAATCTTAAAGGCCCCCTGAATGTATTTTGTCAAGAAGATAATAAAAATCAAAGAATTTCACTCAGAGTGATTGCTTTGCATAAAGAACTACGACACATGAAAAACTACTTCTACTACATGCGTCACATAATATTTATAATAACAGCATTGATTAAAATAAATTATTATCATCTTCAACCTCCAGACGGGTCAAAATGACCCGGTTGAAAAATCCACGTGACCCGAATTAGAACAACGCGATTTCAGACCGCTTTAACACCAAAATTTCAAATTTTAAACATAGAAATATGAATCAACAACGTTTCCTTATTATTAACATTTTTCTGCATATAAAACACACATTATTTGAAATCGAAATTAAAGTAAAATTCAAGGAAAACTCAGTTTTAAAAATTTTCGATTTCATGCCTGTTTAACACTAAAAAAAATTAAAAAATAAACAAAGAATCACGAACCGAAGATTATTCCTTTATGGTCCAATAATTTTGTGTATCTGAATGGCCAAAACATGAAACCGAAAATTCCCAATTTTAAACAAAAAATTCCAAAATTAGGACAAGAATATTGCAAGGCAAAGGCAAATAAAGCTCTGATACCAAATGTTATAATTTCTACAATTTCATAAACGAATACTTTTGTGATGGACAAAAATTATATAAGTTAGTAGGTAATTACCACTTAGGCTTAACAGAAAATTACCACAATGTGCACTTAGTAGGTAATTACCATTTATTTAAATTAATAAATAAATAAATAAAGGAGATAAATCCAACAAGTACATGCATCAACATATATTTGATTAAATTTTGATTTGTCTCTACCAAAAGAATTTTTTTTTTATTTGTCTTTACACTATCCATTTGCACAAAACCATTGTCGAGTATGCCTCCTTTGTTGTGGTATCTTCTAGATCAAACAAACAATCGTGTAAAACAATAGAAGCAAAGAATCAACAACACAAAAAACAAATAGAATTAGTGAGCAATGAAATTTAATAATATATTTTAAGGTGAACACTCCGGTACACATATTATGTGGCGGTGTACCAGTACATAGCTGATATGGATTATTATGATTGGTTTACAAAAATGGAAATTCTTTGGTACACATATTATGTGGCGGTGTACCGGTACATTGTTGACATGGTTAACAAATGACAAGTAATAAATGCAGATTTTGTTTCTTTTATTGATTTTCTATTTTAAACGCTACTTTTTAATATTTGCAAATGTATCATTGGCATAAATATAACCATCAATAATGTTCCACAATAAATCAAAGCATCAATCAAATCTTTTAACCTAGTTTTTTTTTTTCTTTTAACAAGATTCAAATAGTTTTTTTGGTAGAAAAATATTGTAATTCATAAATTATTAAAATGTGAATCCTTAATTTTTTTTACCGTTTGATTAAAATATTCACCCTTATAGCACCAAAAATAAAATATTGTTCGCCCTTATGTATCCTTCGAATATTTTAATTAAAATTGATAAAATCTTTCGATTTTGATGTTCTTAAAAAATATAACCCTTCTATTAACAAAAGGATCACTAGTCTTGTTGGTATGTTGTATGATTTGCTAAAGTTCATGGGTTCAGTTCTCTCATGGGTAAATTTTTATATTTTACCTTTTTTTTAATAAATTTTTAATATTTACAAAATGATTTTTAAGGGCAAGTTTGAATTAACTTATTTTTGAACTTATTGAAAATAACTTATGCAAGTAAATAATGAATAAATCTCATGGGTTAATTTTTATATTTTACCTTTTTTTTAATAAATTTCTAATCTTTACACAATGATCTTTTAAGGGCATGTTTGGATGAACTTATTTTTGAAATTATAAAAAATAACTTATGTAAGTAAATAATGATTAAATATCAACTAATTGAACTAACAGTTACTGAATAATCCTTCACGAACCAAATTCTATTTTTTTAGCTTATACTTATCTCAAACAATTAACTTATTTCTGATAATCTAATGGTAACTGAAATTTTTAATTAAGAATCTTAATTCCTATGAAAGGACAATTAAGTCTCAACTAATTCTGCCGATCGTGATTTCTCAAAACAATAGTTTTCCCGATTGTGACAAAGGAAACCAAATTTTCTCTCAAACAATTCAATACCACTTAATTGGAATGACGCACATACTCAAAAACCTAGTTATCAGAAACGAATTACTAAGTCTCTATCAATTCTCCCGATAAGAACCAAGGAAATAAATTGACCAAATTAAATAGAAAACATTTTACAGTTTAAATGTCGACAATCTAATAGTTCAACGTCAACTAATTAGATTAATTACGACTATGAGAATCAACTAATTTTCTCAATTGTGACTATGAGAATCAATTCATCTCGGTTATTCTACTCTACTTGACCTAATTGGAATAATAAACACTTAAGAAGCTGAATTTCAACAGTCTAATAGTTCAATCTAGTTATTATGAAATTATTGTTGACTCACAACCAACTAGATCGAAATGAATTAAGAAGATCAAATATCCCTAGTCTAACTGTTCAACTTGACCAAATTGAAATGAGAAACACTTAAGAATTCAAATTTCGACAATCAAACAGTTAAGCCTGAACTCGCTAGATTAAATATGAAACCAGTTCATAAGAAAAACATAGTTAAATCTCAAGTAATAATGTCAATTGTGACTAAAGAAATCAAAATTTCTAGATCAAACCCTAATAATGCTCTATACATATTTGCAAAATAATCATAAATGCACATCAACTTAATAACATGACTAAAATTGCTGCATAAAAATTTAGTACGAATGAAAAAACTTAAGAAGATGAGAAATTAAATTTAGTAATTTTGCAGAGATAAAACACTTATTTAACAATATAAAATATTACGAATCGCTAAAAATTAACAATATTAAGATAAAATATATACACATATTAAATTTTTTTAAAAAAATGTACAAAAAAATAAATTTATGATTAAATGGTAAATAAATTTTAAACTTTTTAAACTAATAATATTTACAAAATAAATTTGAAGGATACATAAGGATACACATTTTATTAACTTAAAAATTAAAATATTTAAAGTGTACAAAAAAAAAAAGAATTAAAATATTTGAAGGATACATAAGGGCGAACAATATTTTATTTTTGGTGCTATAAGGGTGAATATTTTAATCAAACGGTAAAAAAAATTAAGGATTCACATTTTAATAATTTATGAATTACAATATTTTTCTACCAAAAAAACTAGGTTAACAGATTTGATTGATGCTTTGATTTATTGTGGAACATTATTGATGGTTATATTTATGTCAATGATACGTTTGCAAATATTAAAAAGTAGCGTTTAAAATAGAAAATCAATAAAAAAACAAAATTTGCATTTATTACTTTTCATTTGTTAACCATGTCAACAATGTACTGGTACACCGCCACATAATATGTGTACCAAAGAATTTCCCATATTGTAATTGGGTTAGCATGCATTAAAAAAAATCTATTATCTTCATCCTTTATGAAATAAGAATAAGAAATAAAAAGAACGCATGAAGGAAAAAGTATGAGGATTTTGTGTGAAAAATATATGATTCAAACATATATTCTATTTATAGACTCCATTATTTAACCCTAATTAGGTTCATATGTTTGGATTTGGACCCAAAGTTCACGAATTTGAAGGACACAAAAACTAATTTGAATTTGAACTTGGAAAATCGAAAATGGAAATACGAATTAGGTTTCCATTATTTTACATAAAAGTTATATAAATAAACTTCTATAATTAGCCTTTATTTCATTTGACTATTTAGAAGCAATTATACTACATTAAAGTTAATAAATGCATTTGACTATTTGGCACTATAGTAACGTGTCACAAATCCATAGTCCTTAGTTTAGAGATAATCGACTCCAATTTAATTTATGCAATCAAAACATCCTCTCTCTATATATATAGGTGAAATTCGTTTGAATTAATATGTTCATATACATCATTAATTTCCTAGCTTATTGGCATTAGGAAGGCATGAATGGAATAGATTAGGTATTAGGTGATGTTAGATTTTTTTTTGGGATATTTTAGGAGAATTAAACCCTAATAATGTGAAATTCATTTGAGAGGTAACTAAAATATGGTTAAAAACTGTTTTTTTAAAAATCGAAATCGAATTCTTCTAAATAATTCATTTTGTTAAGACTATTTATTAACCGCTTGAGACTAATTATTTGATTTATTTAAAAATGCAAACAATCATATAGAAAATTAGATCATCACAAAAGTATATACATTAGCATACATATGGTTGAGTTTGGAAATTGAGAGACTAGAGTTTTACGGATAAAGCTTGTTTCCTTTTGTAGTCGATGGAGATTAGTTTGTGGTCTTTCATATTATGCTTTGAGTCTTTTGGGGGGTGTGGGACTTATTTCATTAAGTTGTCTAGTCTTTAATCTTTTATAGTCTCCTACGTACTCTTTCTTGCCAAATGTATAAAAGCATGCCAAGATAAAGCCATTCTCTCAACCTTATGTCCCATTCTTCAACCCGCATAAGGCAAAACATCTTTCACGTACAAAACACAACCAAGGCTATGAACAAAGAAATCCACAACATATATGTTTCTAAGGAAAAATCTTTAGTGTATTTTGAGATTCTATGCTGATCAATTAAATATCATGCATATAAAATATGCCTTATGATAATGACTTAGTTAAAGTTTTGATCCTCTAGTTTGAACAATGTCAAATTTTATCCTTGATTTATTTTTAGTTAATCAATTTTATCTAGTCAATTTTTTTTATTTTTTTATTTTTGTTAACTCTCTAGGTCCTAAGAGAAAGAGTATGATAATTCAGAGTCAGGTCCCAAAATAAGTAAAATCCGATAAAAAAAATAATTATTCTTTTAAAAAAAAATTTATTAAAATATGGTTATATTGTTGATTTTCTTTCTAGAAACCCTTTAAAGTCTAATATTTTTATTAAAATATTTGAAATAAGCAAAAATAATGACTAATAAGCAAAATATAATTACATATAATAAAAAATAATGACTATTAACCCAAAATATAATGTTAATTTCCATTTTACTTACACATATTTAGCATAAACTATCTTACATTTAAAATCATTTTTAATTACCCTAAAAAAAATCATTTTTAATTATAATAATTTATTTAATATGTTTAAAAAAAATTGAGCGCCACAGCTTATTGCCTGTCTACGTGTACTTATTTTATATAGGGATAAATATGTTTCAGGTCCCTGTAAATATTCAAAGTTTTGTTTTTAGTCCCCCGAAAATTTTTCTTTGAATATTGGTCCCTCAAAAATCTTCAATTAATATTTTTAGTCCCTACTTTTAAATCAACTCATGTGTACACTTTATATTTTTAAATAAAACTTTTCAGAAAAGTGTAGAATATTTTAACAATCACTCCAAAAAAAAAAAGATTTTTTTTAACAAAACGTGAATTAAATATAAATGTTTAAACTCTAAAAATACAAAAATTCATATTTAATTTATGCTTTTTCAAAAAATTCTTAATTTTTTTGGGAGAGATTGTTATAATATTCTAAACATTCATAAAAAATTTCATTAAAAAATATAAAGTATATACATGAGTTGATTTAAAAGTAGGGACTAAAAGTGTTAATTGAAAATTTTTGAGGGACTAATATTCGAAGAAAATTTTTTGAGGGACTAAAAACAAAACTTTGAATATTTACAGGGACCTAAAACATATTTATCCCTTTTATATATATGAACTAAAAAATATATTCACCGTTTTTTGTTTTTACAAAATATATTAACAATCTTATCTTATGTAAATTCAAAACCAAATACGCTCGCGTTCATAAATTTAACTTTGAATAAAAACTATTTTAGGGTATGCAGTGAAGTGGGTCCTTTGCAATGTACCTTGTGTTTTGGACAGTGATGGTAGCACAGTGTGTTTGCTTACGAAGCAGAACCAAGTGGGAAATTTTGGAGGAAAAAGAAAGCCGAAAAACAAAAAGGAACTCGAAACAGGAAAAAGAAAAAGAGAAAAAAGAAAGTGAAAGATAGAGGAAAAAAATATATAGAAAAGGAAAAGAAGTTAGTGAGAGAGAGTGTGTGTGAATGAGAAAGCAAAGAAAAAAAGCGAAATGTGAGAAAGGAAAAAATGCAGTGCAGATGATTTCTTTTTTCTTTTCTTTCTCTCTCCCCCCAAATGTAAATTGTGATGGCCTAATTAACTTTTACTTTTTCTATTGATATGGAATCTTTAAAAATTGGAAGCATCTCCATGTAACAAAAGTAAAGTAAGTAAAATTAAGATGGAAATTATTTCTAACCATGGGTCTTAAAGAATTTATTAAAGGTGCATAAATTATGTATGTACGAGTATAGTGAATGAATGTTATAATTCGATCATGCAAAGTTATATAGGTGGAACTCTAAAAAAGTGTACACTAATCTTTTGTAAATATGTGTAAGGTTGATGTTACAGTAATAGTCCACCATAATATTGTCTAAGAGTGAGTTAATAGTCATATATTGAATGAAAAAAAATAAACCGTTGAATAATATATAAGTGAGAATAAATATGAGTGTTCATATTTAAAGGTTACTATTTAAAGTTAGGAGTATGTTGACTCCTTGTGTCACGGTTTTTCGGAAATTGGATGATCATGTGTGTGTTTTGTTAATATAGTCACAATGAATGTATAAGGATAACATCTTCTGTTTGAGGAGATCGACTAAAAGCCCAACAAATAGTAAGACTCATTGAAATGGGATAAAGATAATCATGTAGCACAACGACCACGGTTTAATATTGTGAGCACGGATAGAGACGAAGAGTCTTTACGATACCAAACGTGCCTTCTAAGTATAAAGGAGAATTCAATACAAAGGACAATACTAGTGTCACACGATCCACCCACATAGGGAACCCTATTATGTCCTAAACCCTAACATCCTCCTATATATAAGTATTCATACATCAATCCCTATGTATGAAATTCCCTCGCCTTCAATACTATACTTCTTATTCCTCGTTTATATACTGACTTGAGCGTTGGAGTGCTAACATTTTTGCAGGTACTTTTCCCCCTCAAAGGAATCAGAAATCGATCATTCATTTCCAACAATCTTCAACTATCAGCTTATCAACCTGAGTTAAAACAATCATTTCTGAACCACCAATTCAATAATGAACTGAATGGATTCGCACTAAAAGGAGAATTTATTTGTGTGTTAGTTAGAAGTCTATATTGCATGAAAAAGTGAATGTTAAACAATAATAAGTCGGATGACCAACCAAAATTCTAATGCCTAAAGATTTTGGATGGAGATCTAGTATATATCTCTCTCAAATGTATGGTTGCTTTTGGCACAATGTGAATAATTTCATGTAGCTCCCCTCACCACCCAAAACGCGAGAACCATTGATTAAGCATATTTACCTATTTTTGTCATATGTCAATCACGATATATCTCACCTCTAACAAACCTAGGGTCGTATCTGAGATAGGGCGGGAGAGTGACCATTCTAGGTCCCAAAAAATAAGTCTAGAATCTGGGCCCAAAATATATTTTTTAGGGATCTATTAAATCCAACAAAAAAAAATAATACCAAAATTATTATTTTTGTCTATTGATTCTTGTTCTCTCTCAGCGTACTTATATTATTGTATCAAATAAGAATTTTGCTATTACAATAATACTTGATATATATGATTGATAATTATTTTTTTAATGGCAAATTGTTTATATTTACAATATTATGTTAGTTTTTCTCTTTGTCAAGACTTGAACCCTAGACCTTCGATTCCTTAACCATTAGTTCAACTAGTTTAATCAATTGAGCTATTCATCTCACCCATATATGGTGGATAATTGATGAGCTGATACAATGATACTTAAGTACAAAAGATCAAATTCATTCTCTCTCTCTCTCTCTCTCTCTCTCTCTCTCTCACATATAAAGTATTAAATTTTCTATTGGAATGTCTTTGTACTACTCCTTCATCGTTGCATGTCTTCATTTTCTCTTCTTCTCACAATTTCTTTGCATATCAACACACACCCATCATCTCCCTCTAGTGTTCTTTTTATAAGTCAGCAGCTCAACAATCATCCATATTTTTATTTTATTTTCTCTTTTTGCATGCGATTTTCAATCTTTTTTCTTCTTCTTCAAGGTGTACGATTTTCTAAATTAAAATTGTTGTCAATATCTTTGTCAAATTGGAACTATAAATACTCGTAGAAATTGAT
The DNA here is from genome assembly GCA_954870985.1 of Trifolium fragiferum. Taxonomy (NCBI): domain Eukaryota; kingdom Viridiplantae; phylum Streptophyta; class Magnoliopsida; order Fabales; family Fabaceae; genus Trifolium; species Trifolium fragiferum. Next base: position 16,226,732 of record OX940793.1, on the reverse strand, counting down.
GTAAACACAATTATCAATGATTTTACATTTAGAAATGCTCAAAGAAATTATTTTTTATAAAATTTTGAATATTAAATAAAAAAAATCAATATTCTTTGTGAATTCAAATTTTTTAGACCACTTAATAGTTAGGGCCCAATCAAATTGTAGGTTCTAGTACGTAGTACCGATATTAGTCAATTAATAACACAATAAAAAGACAGTAATTACTCATAAACTTAGCATGACTTACTTCAACAACAATGGTTACTAAAATAATAAAGACTTTTGTCATAAATTTTGATGTTTATTAAATAAACTAGTCAGGTAAAAAAAAAAAACGTTTTTTTTTCTACATTATCTTTTGAAAATTTTAAGAATATTTATCTAAAAATCAATGAGAATAAGTCATATGTATGTGAAATAAAAATTGGTTAAACGTTAGTTTTAAGTACCATGCACATAAAAATCAACTTATGTATCTTGTTTTTATTTGATTGTTGGATAAATATTCTTAAATTATCAAGTGGTAATAGTGTTCATCTCATTAAAAAACACAGAAAAATACTGATATTGGGTATTGTTTAAAAAATAATTTATTTATAGAAAAAATTTCTTTTTTTTAATGGAAAAAAAGTTGTTTTTAGTTTAGCAAGTGTTTGACTAATATTTTTATAAGACATCTCTATTTTACAATGATAAATTTTGAGCTTATGACTTATAAGTTCATATTAATAAAAAATTACTACTTGTGTGATAACTTCTTTTCTTTCTCACAAACTTATAGCTTATTTTGATAAGCTAATTTAATTAGCTTATAACTTATCACTTTTTCTTTCAATTGTATCCTTTTTAATTTACTTGAAAAAAATATATAAATATTAATTTTTTAAAACATATCTATTTACGTCATATCTATAAATTATTTCAACTACTATTTCTACAAAATACTATAAATTTAATTAGTTAATTTAACCGTTAAAAATTAACTTAACAGTTATCTGTTATTTTTTACCAAATATCATCTACTCTTATAAGTTCCTTAAATAATTCTTTAAGACATTTGTTATAATGATAAAAAAAAAAAAATGGAGTAAACAGGTAATAACAATTTCTTTCGAGTATGTCTGTCTTTTCTCAAGTAGTTTCTAACGCTGCTAACAATGACAATGATGTCAAAAACATGATTTTCAACATTTTGCAACAATTGTCAAAGAAGGATGCAGCCTTGTTTGCATGTATTTTGTGGAGTATTTGGAAGCAACGCAACAATAAAATTTGGAACAATGTCATTGATGCTCAGAGTTTTATTTTTTCTCGTGATGTTTCAATGTTGTAGGATTGGAGAACTGTGCGCGGTGCTACAGCCACATCGGGTACAACATCAAAGGATGAAGTGCAACAAACGTGGTGTAAACCAAACAATATAATAACAATAACATGTACACATAAAAAATTATATTATATCTATAAATATTGTCCATTTTAGAGTACACCAAACAATATAATATAGAGAGACTTTTTTTTACTAAAATATAGAGAAATATGAGCTCATATTTTCATAACCACTTTTTCAACTAACATTTACATAAATTATATTTCTCTAAAATAGATCTACATAAAAAATAATGTCATTATATAAAAATTCATCGATAAAAAGATATACATTAGTTTCTTTTAAAAAAATCTATTGGCTTCTTATTTATTGAGCACTTGAATTTTTTTAATTTTTTTCTTAAAAAATATGAGTGTGTTATTAGCTTGATTTTAAATGAGTAAAACAGCCACAATTGTGTGAGTGTTCTAATAATTTTAAAAATCCTGCTATATTCGTAAAAATATTTTCATTATAAATTAATTAAATTAAATTTATAATTGTTGAAAAAAGGGCCGGGAGTAAAATTAAAGAATTCAATTTAATCTCATACGTTGTAACCAAAATTAACCAATTAAGATTTTCATATTGATAAAATTTTCCATTTTCATTTACGCAATTATGGTAAATATAAATGTCATTGAATTAATGGTAAATAATTCATTTCCTTTTATATAATAGGTATATTTCGTTCCCGTGAAAGAAAGGAATTCATTATTTTTCATGGAAAATTAAAGAATTCAATGTAATCTAATCATAATATGCTGTAATCAAAATTAACTAATTAAGATTTCCTTGTTAAATTTTTTTTTCTATTTCCATTTACGCAATTACGGTAAATATAAATATAAATGTCATTGAATTAATGGTAAATAATTCACTTCCTTTTATATAATAGGTATATTTCATTCCAGTAAAAGAAATGTATTTATTATTTTTCATGGAAGGAAAACAAACTCCTAAAAATACATGGGATCGAAACAAATTCCTAAAAATCAATATTGAATATAATTTTTTTATTTCTCTTCCAATGTTAATGGTGTTTTTAAACTTTTTTTTATTATATGCTTTTTTTTTGCATAATTTTTTTTTTCTATGCGTTTTCAAAGAATAATTTCGTAAGTTATTTTTTAAAAAAAAAAAAAAATCAACAAAATTAACTATCCATCTTATTTCAATTCATTATGTACTAAATTGACTTTTTTTTAAGCAAATTTACTAAATTGACTTATTATAGAATGAATGTAGTAGAACTACATTCATTCTTACTATTTTTCTAAAATAGACATTTTATTAAATAATAATAATAATAATAATTCATTTTTATCAACAAAAACAATCTTAGGAGGTAAAAACACATTAGTAGTAGTGATATATTTTTCTTTCCAAGGAATAGTATTGATATGTAAAAAATGTCAAAGAATTTATAAACAGGAACCGGTAATAAAAATAAGATACAGATTTTAAAAATGATTTAGAAAAAAAAAACCTTAAACTTCAATATTTTTTGGAAGCAAATATAATTAAGGAAAATGCTAAATCAACCCTTAAACATTGCACCAATTAATTTTACTAGTAATAATGTACTACATTTACGCCTGTGAATACAAATTTTAATAATTACCATATAGGAAAAACCTTAAAGTTCAATATTTTTCGGAAGCAAATATAATTAATTATAGTATAATTTACTAAATTTATGCCGGTGATGCATAAGATTAACGTTTTAATTCAGCAGTTTCCTTCTTCCTGTTGAGTCCCCAATCACACAGATTCTCTCTCTCTCTCTCTTCACTTTTTCTCTGTGTGTGTCCGTTGGAAACCAAACACTTCTCTTTCTCTCTCTCTCACAATCTCAATCACAATTCACACAACACAACACTCTCTCTTTTTCCTTCTTCACTCCCATCTCTATCTCTCACAAATTCTTCTCATTCTTTTCTTTTTCTCCCTCCGTATCATGACCACACGATTCCTCACAATCACCCACCATTATTTCCGGTTATGAATCCCCCCACTCAACCACAACCACCGCCACCACCACCACCGCCATTACTTCTTCAACCAAATCGTCCCTCCACTTCCTGTCCAACTCACCCTCAAGAAGTTTTCACCGGTTTCTGTCCTTCATGCCTATTCGAAAGGCTCTCACTTCTCGATCCAAACAACAACAACGCTTCCTCCTCTTCCACTTCCACCACCCGAAAACCCCCTACTTCCTCCACCGCTGCCGCCGCACTTAAAGCTATTTTCCGTCCTTCCACTTCTCAACGCAACAACAACCGTCCTCCTACTACTTCATCTAACTCTTTCTTCCCTGAACTCCGCCGTACTAAATCCTTCTCCGCCTCTAAAAACGAACTTTTCGCCGCTACATTTGAACCGCAACGTAAATCCTGCGACGTTCGTGGTCGTAGCACTCTTTATTCACTCTTTAATCAAGCCGACGAACGGAAAATCCCTAAACCTGAACCTCCGCCGCGTCTCCCTGAGTTAGATACTATTGTCATAAATCAAGCTTCTTCTTCTGCTGTTCAACAACCTTTTATCGAGTCGGAAGAAGACGAAGGAGCAGAAGAAGATAACGTTGAAGATTCAGGAGACGAAATTAGGGTTTTAGAACCACAGCTTCAACAACGAGAACTGTCCAATGTGATTGAGGAGAGTTTTCACGAAATCGTTGAAGAAGAACCCGAATTTCAACCCGAGAGAGAACCAGAGTTAGTTTTTGCTGAAGAGGAATCTTTGAAGCCGATGAAAGAACACATGGATCTAGATTCACAAGCGAAGAAAAGTTCAGGTCGAGATTTGAAGGAAATAGCTGGAAGTTTCTGGTCGGCAGCTTCTGTTTTCAGTAAGAAGCTTCAGAAATGGAGACAGAAACAGAAAGCAAAGAAGCGAGGTCCACGAAATGGTGCTGTTTCGGGTTCCTCGGCGCTTTTACCAGTGGAGAAGCCAATTGGCCGGCAATTTCGGGAGACTCAGTCGGAGATCGCGGATTATGGCTTTGGCAGGCGTTCGTGTGATACCGATCCACGATTTTCGCTCGATATTGCTCGCATGTCGTTCGATGATCCTCGGTACTCGTTTGACGAGCCACGAGCTTCTTGGGATGGTTATTTAATTGGAAAGACAGTTCCTAGAATGCCGTTACCTACTATGCTGTCTGTGGTTGAAGATGCTCCTGTTCATGTTCTAAGAACTGATTCACTTATACCAGTTGAGGAGCCTCCACTTTTGAATGAGAATGGTGAAGAAAATGTGAATTTTCCTGGTAATCAAACTCAGACTAAAGAGTATTACTCTGATTCTTCAACTAGGAGAAGGAAAAGTCTTGATAGGTCTAGTTCTATTAGGAAAACTGCTGCTGCTGTTGTTGCTGAAATGGATGAATTGAAACCTGTTTCTAATGCTAAGGTTACTCCTGCTGCTGCTAGTGTTAATGTTGGTGTTAATACTAATGTTGGTGTTAATGCTAATGTTGCTGGTGTTGATTATTTATTACATGGTCAGAAAGTTGTTGATAGGGATTTGAGGGATTACTCAAATTCCAATTCTAATTCGAATAATTCATTGAGGGATGATTGTTCTGAGAGCTTTGAATTGGGGGGTTTTAGAGATAATGCTTCAGTTGTTGGGAGTAATAATGTTGGTGGTGATCGTAAAGGAGGGTCTAAGAAGACTTCGAGTAGATGGAAAGCGTGGAGTATTTGGGGTTTTATACATCGTCGTGGTGGAGGGAATAATAACAAAGAGGAGGAAGATGATAGGTATAGTAGTAGAGGAGTTAACTGTAATGGGGTGGAGCGTTCTTACTCGGAGTCGTGGCAGGAGTTTAGAGGGGAAAGGAATGGGGATGTTAGAGGTGGTGTTGGAATTGGTAGTATTGGTGGTGGTGGCGGCAGTAATGGTTTCAATAGGAAGATGATGAGGAGCAATAGTAGTGTGAGTTGGAGGAATGCGCCGAGCATGGGAGGAGGAGGAATTTTTAGTGGGAGGAAGAGTGATGTTCAGGCTAGTAATGGGTATCTTGGAAGAAAAGGAAGGGATGAGTTTGTGTTGGAGAGGAACAGGAGTGCGAGATATTCTCCTACCAACAACATGGATAATGGTCTCTTGAGGCTCTACTTAACGCCTGGCAGCCGGAGAAATGGTGCTTCGAAAGGAAGGTCCAGTCAGGCACATTCCATTGCTAGAAGTGTACTTAGGTTGTATTGAAAGAAAAAAAATAAACAAAAAATTGAAGTTCCATAAGGTGTTCTTTGGTTTCATGTTGTTACATTTGCTGCATTTCTGTGTAAAATTCACACATGGCTATGTATTCTTCATGGTTGGTTGGTTGGTTGGATTGGATAAAAACACTTTTGCATTTTTCTTTTACAGTTATTAGCTACACTGTTTCTTAGATTACTACATTAGATTACTCTTAATAACAAGTATTTTTCGGCGTTTATTTTCTTTTGCACTAACCATATGCTGATGATGTTTGATGAGGGCTTGTGAGATTAGTATCTACCCTTGTGACTCCGGTTCGTACCAAACAAAGTATGTACATGTTGATTATGTTAATGGAGTGAGTCTTTTTTTGTCCCATGGCGTTTTGTATGTTTGGATTCGCCGTGAATTATTGTGATTTTGTACGCATAGTAGAACTTCTACAAAATTACAGTGTGCAAACCTACCGTAACAAACATGAATGAACGATGTTTTCTTTTATTGCCAGAAAAAGGCAGGAGAATATGGTTTGGCAGTGTGGTGCCACTGAAATTGTGCTCTACCTTTGGTCAGTATGTGTTTTATTTTTGTGTCTTTATTCTGCAAAAGGTTAACTGATTGGTGCAATGTTGGGAGGGTTTATAATTTTGGAGCATTTTAACTTGAATTTTTGGAATGTTATGCATTCCTGCAAAAGTGATAACAAGGTGGGCTCATGCCACCTGGTTTTGCTGCTTGTCATAAGTTGTAGTTTTGAGTAATTTTGAGTAAGAGAGTGCTTTTTTCTTGCTTGGTTGGTATCAATTAATCAAACTTTATTTACATGTGACTTACTTCAGACAATGGTCCCAATTAAAACATTACCTTATTAGCTTTGTTATATATTCATATATTCATTCATCCCTTTATGTCTATTCCTTGCTGGCTGGTGTGATGGAAAAGTAAAGTTGAAGCTTAAAAAATTCCCCGCAGTTTATGAGTTTCTACAGTGCTTCAATTCTCTGTATGCCAAATTTCTGCATTCTTGTCTCTTGGTATTTAAGACTGTTGTGATTTTGTAACTGTTCTTCTGAGAAGTTGATTTATTTTCATCCATAAGTACAGTTACCTCAATGTGATGTTTTTCCGGCTTGTTATTTTAGTGATGGATGGACCTTGAAGCCACTGAACCTAAGTGTTTTTAACATTGTGTAAAAGAACAGGGGTTATATGCAAAAAATAACCGTATATTTGATATTACCGTGGATTAGATAAAATTACGGTAACAAGTTGATTTTCTTGAAACTTCAAAGTGTAGTTTTTGTAAAATTACGGTAAGACTTTGATTTTCTTGAAAGTACTAGAAAGTATAGCTTTTGTCGAACACGCCGTGTAACATACAAGCACTAAATCCAAATTGTAAGAAATCATAAGGTTTGGCATGGCCTTCTTGCTTGTTAAAAAACAAAACAATTTGGTAGATTTTCTTTTGTTGGAGCTACTTATATATATTTGAAACTAGATTATGTTGTTGCATATGGTATGATAGGTCAACATCATTTGAAGCTTTCTATGGTTTTCTTTAATGTAGAGATTTGTTTGGTATATAAAAAAATTGCAGGAATCTAAGTCCTTTATTGCTTTACAAATTATTATTGTCTCTAATTTTTTTTCCTATTCTTCATAGATACTTCAATATTTCCTCTATATTTTATACAAATTATAGTACTATTTTATTGATTAATCAGGAATAATTTCAGTTACTTTACTTCACAATGAAAAATGTCTTTGCTGGCTTTGGTGTTCTTGAACATTTTAGAATTTATTGGATTGTTCAATTGTTTCTTTTTATTTGGATAGTATATTATTATTACTTGTGAGGTGTTTTCTTTTAATATAGATTCGTTGATCAGAGCATGCAGTTTATTATGGTTGTCCCAAAGCGATGTGTGTGTTCAACGTGAAAGAGAGAATTTTGATTAATATATTACATGTTTTTTTTTCCAATATATTTTGATGGATTATATAGTTAAAGTTTAAACTCAGTTACTACCTAAGAACGGATTATTGGGGATTTGGGGTGCACACATTTCAAAATAACAATTGTTCAGAAGTGAAACACAGTAGTTGTTTTCATATGAAGGTTTTATGTTTTTTTTAAAAAAATAAATTATATTTCATGTTTTAAAACTCGGGTTATTATTGTTCTTACATACTTCCTCCGGTCATATTTATAGAAAAAAAAAAACTACTTATGCGATGTTTAAGAAATTTAGTTAATTGTAATTAATTTTCTTGATTTAAGATAAAACATGAATAGATTTATTAGATTAAACCTTATTTTCTTTACCCAAGAGCACTTAGATGAGATGGCGCGGGTCTCTTCTAGCTTAACCACGGTCTTGGGTTCGATCCCTGGTTTGGGCATGCAGCAGTGTTAAAACTCTTAGGGAGAGTTTGCCACCCATTTGGGTCCCACAAGGCTCGAGGGATTAGTCTCTGCAGTTGCGCGCAGAGAATACCCGGTTTACACCAAATCTTATTTTCTTTGGAAATCACATGTATCTTTTGAAAAGTAAGTGTATAGTAGGACTAACAATATTAATTAGTTTAAAAGTAGTTAACTTTTGCGTATAATAGTGACCACAATTTATAGTGTTTTTTTACTTATAAATGTGACCGGATCGAGTATCTTAGTAGGTGAAAAATCAACTAGACCCAAAAATGCATTTTTTTTTTACCAACCATTGTAATGTTTTATGAAATGAGATTGTGTTATTTTTAAGAATCAATGAAGATGCCAAAATATTATTTACATTATTTAGAAAAACATAAGCATTTTTAACTAGTCTCCTTCTTTCCATTACAATTGTTCATTTTTAAAGTCTCACATCTTTTTATTAGTAAGATAAAATGAACACGTTTTCAAAAATGAAAACAAAAAATGTTTTCACTAAATAAACCACTCTAAATGTACTCACAACTCACTTATAGTAAAAACAGTCACATAACCAACAAAATAATGCATTACTTTAAGCCTTGAACAAAAAAAACTTAGATAAAGACAAAATAATGCATCACTTTAAGCCTTGAACAATTTTTTTAAAACAAAAACTCAGATAATGACCTTAATTTTACATCGAAGTACATTTGCATAATCTTAGTTATTATGTCGGGATTAATAAGATGAAGGACAACTTGTCTCTACTCGCAACCATCATCAACTGAATAGTGAATATACGTACAATTTAGTACTAAACTTGGATTTGGACCATGTTATACATTTCTTCATGCATGTTTTTAGTATAATTATAATATGTTATTTTTTTTAATGACAATTTGTTAGTTGTTAGTATATTTATAATATGTTAGTTTTTTTCCTTGCCAGGACTTGAACCCTAAACCTTCAACTCCTTAACCCTTAACTCCAGTTGAGTTACCCATCCCACTCTGCCGCAGTCTCCATTAACATTGGATATATGTTCTATGTTTGCTCCCTATTATAATCACCTACTATTCCATACATAATCTTAACAAATATAAATTGGATGATATTAACTAGTGTTTTCTAAAGCACTATTTATAATAAAAAAAATTATATTGAAAAAATAATTTTTACATTTTTAAAAAATTAACTATACAAGTTTCAAAATACTTTTACTTTCTTGACATTTTCCATATAAATATAGTAACTAGTGTATTTTATTATCCAACCAATAGTTGTGTGTTTTGGCCTAAAATTCCACTTTTCCGACTAATTGTCATTTAGTTGACCATATCTTTTAGTACATCCTTATTTTTACGGGAGTAAATACTCAACTCATTTTCTTTATTCAAAATCACCTTCAAATATGTAGAAAACTGATTACACAACATTTTGACTTGATCAACTATACATTATGGTCTATGAATTTTTATTCAACACTATTATGGGCGTATAAAATGTTGGCGAGCAGAAATTTCTATGGTTAGTCATCATGAACTTAACTTTGTTGGTAAGAATATTACATTATATATGTATAGATTGAAGTTCGAATCTCAGACACTTCTCCATATTTAAGGGTAAATTTTATCCGCGCTAGACTAAAGAAACTCCCTATGGTTATAAAATAGTCAAGTGAAGCTAAGATCATAAGATATGTGCTAGAAGTCTACACATATGAGTAAGTTAGTGAAGTGAAGCTAGCAACAAAGTGGGAAAGCAATTAATCAAGAAGTCCAAAACAGAAGCACTAGTTACTTTAAACCCTACAAAGCTCTCTGATCCCATAAGCTGGACATAAATTTTGAAGCTAATGATTATTGCTCAATATTTAAGATCATTACATTGTCCCACTGGGATATTGAAATGAATAAAATCTATTTTCCATTTCAATTACCAAGTCTAAGCTTTGTGCTTTTCTCCCTTTTCAATACAGTTTGTAAAGCTCCATTACCACCGATTTTATGCCCCAAAAGTCAAAAAAGCAGTAGAAAAACATCTTAGCATGTTGATCTTTGATGGAGAAGATAAGAGATAAAGAAAGTTTGTGATGGAAAAATTAAAAAGAGAGGCTCGTGAACCAATGTTATGTCTAGTTTATTTGATTAGGCTCAATTTGGTAAGTGGAGATGTAATTATTTGTTTTGAGATTTTGTTTGATTACACTAACATTTGTCTTAACATGTTGTGGGAGTAAAATAAAATTATCATTATTTTTTTTGTTTGAAATAATTGTTTGTTTTTTTAATGTTTTATACTAATAATTATATATAAGTGGTCTATAAAATCTAGTTAAATTGTTAGTATCTATATTATTAGCCCGAATATTTTTACTTGAATTTGAATTCGTGACTCTGTAAAATTTAAAAAATCATTATAGGGAAGTAGAAAACTATAATTAATTAAAGTGACATGTATATTTTTATTTATAATTGTTATAGAAAAAAAATTATTATTTAAAATTATAAAGTCAAACTATTATTGGTGAATTGATTAAAAAAAAGTATATCATCTTGTTTTTTACTATCTGAGTTTTGGAGTTGAATTTTACGCGGTTACTGCATTTACTTTTGACCATCTGATAAATGTCAAGGGTTGTAATTAAATATTAATTAAATAGATTATTAAATTTACGTTAAATAAATCCTGACCATTTGAAAATAAATCAACGATCCAAATTAACTATTGCATGCACCTACTACGGCAGTCAATCTAGATTCATGAGTTTTCATATATTTTTATACTAATTTGCAGTTGGAGTAAAACAACTTTCAACTCATGCTGCTATCTATTAGCTATTTACAAACCGTTGATTCTTATACTATCTCAATCATGAGTTTTTCATGGATCAACTTTATTTTCATTTTAATCTTAATGAATATTTGGTCCTTTGTGAAGCAATATTTATATATTCAGCTAACATCAACAACATTTTGAGGAGAAAATTTTAGCTAGCAATATTTGTAGAGCTTAGGAATGTTAACGGCGCGAGAATTGAGTGAATGATATTTTACTACGCCTTATTGCATCATTTAAAATATTTCTCATCCTCATCCTCATTTCCTGTTTTGAGGAGTATTCTTCCTCCATCCCTATCCTTGCGTTGCGAATCCCACAGTTTCCACGGAGATTCACTAAACTTAAAAAAAGTATCATAATTTTATTATTTTCAATCAAACTAATTGTAAAAGAAATAGTAAAACTTAATTATAAAATAAATAAAACAATTAAAATATTATTGTAAGTCTTATGACAGTAATAATCATCATATATACACATTGTGTGAAAATAATTAAAAATAATTTATAAAGTACTTAAATATACATTTATAAATTTAATTCTATAAAGTTTTTGGGGACGGAGTCTCCACGAAACGGGGGATAGAATATCATCCCCATCTCCAAACTTCATTCACGGGGACTTTCTACTCCATCCCCATGCAAAAAAAATTCTCTATCTCCATGTCACTAAACGAGGCAATTCCCGCGGAGATTTCCATTTACAGATGAAATTGACACCCCTAATAAAGCTCTTCAAGAACAAACTTGATATTCGCAGGAAGAATGAAGAATTAAGAGAAGCTTTTCATTGTCACACAAATAAATTAGCAATATGGTTGTATGTTTGGTTTAGATTCTAGAAGTATCATTAATACCAAACAAAAATATTTTGTTAACATGAACAATTCTTTTCAAATGAATTCTATCACTATGGTCAAAAAATAAAAATCAATTCTATCACAATCAAAAGTAAAGTCATGTAAGCTTTTGTGATGTTGAACTTTTGATAGATCCATGTTTGATTTATTTTGTTTGCCTATTTTGCCTTGCCATGTGCTTTTGATCTGTAGATCTTCTACTTTGTTTCTGCATTTTTTGCCTTCAGAAAAGTAAGGTAAGCATTAAAAATAATTGTGAATCTTAAAAATAATTAACTCGTATTTTTTTTTTGGATGTTAACTTTCTGATTCCCAAAGAAAGGGGATTTTGGAGTTCAAACGCAAAGTAAAACCTAGCCAAAATTATAACCTAATGTCTAGTTTAACTCCCATTTGTTTTTATCTCAAATATTGACGAGTTTGAGTTGTGTCTCGTACTTGAAACTCTTAAATATTAACACTTTATTCTTTTGATTGTTCTCTCTTTATTTTCATACAAGTGATTTCCTAATTTAAAAATCAACATTTGGATCAATAGTTTACTTCAAATATCAAGCTTGAGTACTTCAAATATTTCTTTAATTTGTTTTCTGAAAAACAGACAACCAATATATCAACTATTTCATGCAACAAAATATATATATATATATATATACAGATAGTTCAACATGCATTCTTATACTTGGATTAAAACCAAAAAACTTTTATCTTACATAAAAATAAATAACTAATGTACATGACTCCAATCACTTCCTATAACTACATTGCCATATATATCAAATAAGGGGTAATGCTAACATGTGTCCGCGCATGTTAAGGATTTCAAAAGGAAAAAAATTATGTTGGAAAAATCAATATTTGAATTTTTAGAAGATAAATGTACAATTTCCATCAAATAATTAATGAAAGAAAACCGTCACTCATGATTCTATCTAGCTCAAAGTTTGTCATACCCATTCATATTTCATACCAAAAAACTGACGAGGTTGAAAAACCATATCATTCCAACACAGTTGATTCCATTCTCATTTCATAATTCTAGTAACAAATGCAGGACGATAAATATATCGATTACCTTTGGTAAAAAATAAAGGAAAATTTCAATTCAATTAGAATCTACAAACACAAAAAGACCAAAATGTAATAGAAACTGCAGTTTAGTGAATTCAAAGATGCAAGAAACATGATATGAATGATTGGAAACCTTATTAGCCTTGACCATTAAAGCTGTCACGGTTATCATGCTGCCAGCCATAACCTTGACCATCATGTCCATGCTCACCAGAATAGTAGTTCTGTTTCATCATGTGTGCTGGTGGCGGCGGTGGTGGTGGGAGGGCCATGGGTTGTGGTGCCAGTATACCTTTGGCATCCCTTGGATCCACAACCATGCCACCTCCTTGTGCTTGTTCAAAAGGAACACCTGCTGCATTCCAGGGCTGGGGATAATTTCCTTGAAAATTTGGGCCATTCGGGACACCTTGAGGGAAGCCCATTAATGAATTTGGGTCCCCACCTATATCAGAAGTTGAGTCCTGCCTGGGCATATTATCATAGGGAGCAGCATAAAATGGTTGGGATCGGTCTTGTGGGTAAGGGGGATAACCAAATGGCACGGGTGGGTTTAGCATTGGGTTTGAGTGCGGGGGGCCATTGGCAGGTTGTGCAGGGTGCATTATTGGATACTCGGGAAATGAGTTATCTGGACCAACTGATTGTTGCCTGTCGGTAAACTGGGAAGGTTCTTGTGGGGGATGCTGCTGCATGTCAAAACTTTGTTGATGAATTCCCTGTTGCACACCTCCAACAGAACCAGACATGGTATCTGAAGAGTGATGTTGTTGTTGGCCGAAAAATGGTGGCTTTTGCTGCATTGTTGGCCTTGAAGGAGTTTGATCTCTTGATGGTTGCCGATGGGTTCTGTCTTCCAGATCATGGGGTTGAGAATTCGAACCTGGTGAAAAAACTTGCCTTTGGGGGCCTCGAGCAGTGGAGTCTGAGGCTGTAGGTTGTCTAACACTTTGTGCCTCTGATTCATTTCCGTCTTCTCTATCTGGATTGGAGGGAAGAAGATCGGCGTGGAATTCCTGGATATGAGATTCAAATTCAGCTCTCTTGAAGAATGTCTTGAGACAATGAGGAGCTGCACATACTAGGATTCCTTCCATCACTTTGACTGTTTGAATCTTCTGGATTCGTTCATCACACCTATGTTCCAAGGAAGATGAAAACCCTTTTTAATATATAAACAATAAACAATATGCTACACACAATAGCGAACTTCTACACATGGAAGCTATCAATTGTAAAACATAATCTGTGAAGGTTAAAATTAAGGTTGAAATCATCACCAAAATTCAAATTCTTTAGTAAAAGCATGTGAATGATTTTATATTTAACATGCTCTATCACAAAAGAGCCGATTGGCCTTAAAGCATGGATAATGCAATAGCCTTACCCTACCGTGTGCTACCCTTAAGCTTTTAAATAGTGGCAACAGAAACTCATCAAAAACTGAACTTTATTAAGTATAGCTCGTTTAGTAACTGAAATTTCTTAAGCTAACTTATCATGCTTCTTACACTTGCACATACCATTTATAAATAACAGAATGTGCTCAGTGTTGTCTTCAATTACTACGATTACTTCTGTAAGGCTGAGTCAGCTAGAGAGTTATGTGACTTATGATAGATCCACTTCTATATATCTATTTGTACAAACAATCTATTCATGAAATATTTTTGCAGATTCTTAATTTCATCTCTCTGGAATCCTCTCTTCACTACTCTCTCGATTTTACAAGAGTTTCATAGATTTCTTTAAAACTCTAGACCACTTGATAATGAAGACTTTGATATCATGTTATAAATCAACTATCATAAAACGATAAGCTCTTCGGTGAAATAGCCTGAATGATTTTATATCTAATAGAGACATAAAACATACCCCAAAAACAAGGAAAACAGTAAAACTATTGAATAATTGAGCCACTCATGTTTTATTGCATAGTGGGAAAAAATAATGCTACATCCCCAATTGCATAGACACCATCTTCATCTATTCAAGTGACGTATTTACAAAACTGTCCTCCACATGTCAGGTTAGAATGACGAGTAAACAAGTGGATAAGTAGAGGGACTAAAGAAAAGTGCACACATAGTTGACAATGAATTCCAAAATTGTATGTCCATAAAGTAATCAAATTCACGCAAAATAATGTAACAAAGGAAAGGTTTATGCATCCCTATAGAAATATAATGCACATCTTGACTGGTATAATTCCACATAGTAAATGGTTGAAAGAAATTTACAAAACGCTAAAAAAGGGACGCAATTGACAAAACAAGGACAGCGGTGAAACGGAAAACTCAAACAGCAAATGACAGCATGCAGATGAGACGATTATCGTGCACAACCGCGGCGAGTATTTTCTAATAGCCACCTCACTGCCAAATGCGACCACTGGTTTTTCCTCTTTGCAGTGGCTCTCTCTTTTTTTCTTCTCTTCCCATCTCACAGAATCTCTCTCCCGATCTCTCCTCTTTTTGGGTGTTTCAGTGACACATTAAGTTTACCCACTCTTTTATTAATTAACAATTTGCAAAGCGAAAACTCTACTATTCAGTTAATTTTACTATGCATGAGCTAACAATCTCATAATAAAATCTAGAGGATTTGAATTTTGAGGATGGCTGGTCTGGCTAGAAAGAGAAAACAGAGAGAAACCAAAGGGCAAGGGTTTGACAGAAACATAAAACTGCTGCCATTGATTTTTGAAATCAAGGGTAATATTGGAAATGAATTTGGACAGCAATATGAAGTTACCCAAGACAATTTCCTTTATACATAGTTATAGATGATGCACCCCTTGACAGACAAATGAAAGGTATATAAAGTAATGGTACGCTTCAAATTAGTTAATGTGTGAATGAAATTTGCAAAGAGACTAAGGGGAGTCAGTTAAGTTGAAACTAAGGAGACATTCCAAATTAATTAGGAAACATTAAGCTTGGTTTGTATGAAAAGCAGAAGATAAGAAATATACTTACAGGTAGCACAATGAATCACTTCTAGCACAATCGAGACAGAAAGCATGATCACAAGGGCTCTGCAAGACCACAAATCTATAGTAAGCCAACATCAAGGAAACTCAACTTCTAGTCTAGCACATGTTCAGCGAGAAAAAACACTATCAGAATTTTAAACATAGCAGCCACATCACTAAACACAACACTTCTGGAGGCATGCATAACATCTAGAACTCTAAACACTAAAAAATAATACACAAGAAAAAAAAGTTTAGATACAAGTATAAAATAGATTTTGTAATTTATTTTTTAATAAAATGCAAAGTCATTGATGAAATAATGAGTGTTATCTAAAGATGCTAAAGATTAAAATCATAGGGTAGGGCCAATCGAAAATTCAACACCAAATCAAACGCATACAAAGCTAGAGCAAAGAATATCTCCAGAACGAAAAGGAAAAAAAAACACTTTTGAAACTAAGTCTCAATGAAAAGGTTATATTACAACAAGATGATTTATATCTTATTGTGATTAAAACTATCCTAGCAAGCAGAAAACTCAATTCAAAACCAGATTACAACGTAAGAGAGTAATTACCAGCCTTCCATAAATAGCAATCGGGTAATCACAGCGAACACAGAAATGAACTCGCTCACCAAGTTGACGGCGAGATCTCCGACCCACATTCCTAACAACGGAAGAACCAGTAGCCGTACCAATTCCCTTTGCAACAGGAAGATCAGCAAGGACTAAATGGTCAGGGCAGGCAACCGTAACAGTTTCGACAGGTGAATGCTTCACCCCTGCCGATCCATCAGATGAAGGATTCTTGCTAAGACGAATCTGAAGCATATTTCAATCAACTTCTTCTCTCAACTCTCAATCTCTTTCAATGCAGTACTTCTAATTGAGCACAAAAATATACCAAATTATTCACAATCTTCGAAAAAATCAACAACCAAGAAATCATTTTTAGATTAAAAAAACACAAAATGATTAACAATAGTTAAGTGAAGCATATACCCAAAGACAAAAATTAATTCAAACAATACATAAAACATAAATCAAATAAAACAATATAAACAAGAATGATATTAATTTGCAGTACAATATTAAATCTAACATTATCAAAAGCAAAGACATTTATAATAAGAGCCTAAGACAACTTTCATATTATTGGATTAAAATAAAATTGGGCTCGAATTTGATTTCGTTCCTGGGTTACCAGCATAATAAACCCTAGATTTTAAAAAAGGGGTTTTTTTTTCCCAATCTAGTTTTGTTGAAGAGAAAATTGAGGATAATAAGAGGAAAGATTAATTGAAGAAACTAACTTGAATCGCTTTGAGGTATTTTGTTCGTAGAGTTGCAAAGCAAGCGCGCTGTATGAACCTGATGGTTTTCTGAAACTCAGAATCTAATACGAATTACTAGGGGTGTAATTGGACCGGTTTGGATTCGTTTTGAGTGAATCCGATGTCCGAACCAATGAATCTTTGATTGGTTCGGTTTGGTTCGGTTTTTAGCGTTTTTCAAAAATGAATCCGAACCAAACGCATCGGTTTAGTTCGGGTACTTTAATCGGTTTTTTTGATGTATTCCATGTTATTATTTTTTTCCGATATATTTTTTTCCCGTAAGCTCATCAAATACAAAATAAACTTCTTTTCCCATAAGTTCATGAAATACATATACATAATTCAACCATATTGAAAACAAATGAAAAATACAATTCTTTTCGCTTAAGTTTATCAAATAAGTTCATCAAATACCATATTGAAATTAAGTTTATAAGTTCATCAAATACAAAATATAACCATTTTGAAATTAAGTTCATATGTTCTTCAAATGGTAAAGTGATATAAAAATAAAACTTCAAGTCTATTTCCACTTAAATAAAAAAAAAAAATAATTAAAACAACGCTTGAGAAGTTACCGTTCTGAGAGTAGCAGCGTGACGTGAGAGTGTTGTTTGCGTAGTGTCAAGAGCAGCTTGAGGATGAGAGTGAGGTGAGAGCAATGTTTCTGAGTTTGCGTTTGCGACTATGATTGTTTCTAAGTTTGTGTTTTAAAATTTGAGTTTCTAAGTGTGACAAATTTTATTTTATTTTTTAAAAGTAGTTGGGCCAGTTGTAGTTTTTGATAGATATGAGCTAGCTAAAAAAAAATTAACATAAATACTATATATTGGTTTGGTTCGGTTTGTCCATTGGATCTGAAAATTGGATCCGAGAACCGAACCAAACCACTTCGGTTTTTAATTGGTTCGGTTTGGTTTTTGATCTGAACCATAAAAGTCGGTTTTTTTCGGTTTGGATTGGTTTGGATCATCGGTTTAATTGGATTTTTCTGATCCGCTTACACCTCTACGAATTACAATAAAATAAAATAATTAAAAATAAAATTAAATTGTGTTATATTTTTTAGTAAAAACAAACCCTATTTCTCGATTTGTGTGTATCGTCCTTGAGCCCAAGTGATGTTAGTGTTTTAATTTCTCTTTTCGCTTTGTAAATGGAGCCGATGAAAATCGAATCTAAGATCTGATGATTATATTCAATTATTTCATTGTTAGATTAAATATAGTGGCTTATTGCTTCGATTTAACGTGTGATAAGATGAGATGTCAACTAAGTTGGCACGCAATCGTACACCTAAATATTATTGATATAAAAAAGCAAAAAATATGATATGACGAACATAAAAGTACTAACTCATAATCGAAGGGTTAATAAAAAAGGAAAAAAATACAATATGACGAACATAAAAGTACTAAACCATAATCGAAGGGTTAAAAAGAAGGGGAAAAGGCAAGTAGTAAACCTTTGATATATTATAGTACTCCCTCCAGTCTTTATTATAAGAGAAAGTTTGCTTTTTAGATTCATAGAATGTTAAATGTATCTAGTCCACATTATGAACTAACTACATTAAACATTCCATGAATCTAAAAAGCATATTTCTTCTTATAATAAGGAATAGAGGGACAGTAGATAGATAAACCAAAATCCTATCTCCACTATAATAATCTCGAGCCTCTCCATCAAAATTATCTAATTCTAATTAGTGCAGATCAATGATTGAGTTGGGGCTAAATATATACAAATAAAAAGTAGAGGAGTAGTCACTTATAATAATATATTACAACAAAACCTTGACAAAAAAAAATATTACAACAAAAGTAATCAAGACCTTTTGTATTTAGCTGAGATCATTAGATAACTTGGTCAACAATTTTTACATAATTTATAGATGAAACAATTTTTTTTCTTCTTTGTTTTATTTTTACCATCAATTTATTTACAAGCACGTGGTTGGTTCGAATGGTAAGGAGTTCTTACACTTTAAACAATTAGTTAGAATTTAATATTTAACCTTTATGCTTTCAAAAAAATAAAAATATTTAACCTTTATATTTATGAAAAAAAGCGTAATAAAAACTCAATAGTAGTGAATACTTCGTGCCTATAATATGGTTATCAATCGCAGCATACATGCGGCATGATGCCTCTGTAATGTTAAAATGGTAGTTGCTTTTGTGGTCTCACATGATTAGAATATAGACTATCCATAAGTGATTTTGTCATAAAACTCTAGCTTTTTAGAAGTTAAGTAATAATAGTTAATACTCCATTTGTTTTTAATCTTTGGTTATTTTAAGTTTGAGAACACATGATACGAAATAATAGATTCAGATAAATTTAGGTTGGTTGCAATTTCGGTATGCGTCAACTAAGAGTAAGTTAATTGTTCTAGCCCATGATATTGTTGTTGTTGTTGTCGTCTTCTTTTTCCTGATTATCATGTCAGTTTGGAGAAAAATTTGATGTTGTTTGTTAGCAATGCTAGTGCTAGATTAATATAAATGGGAAGGGAATTTGGTTGTAATTTGTTTTGGGATGTGTTGTATCTCATGAGATGTATTTGTTGTAATTCAATCTAATTTTCTATCACTGAAAGCATATTTTGATTGTTTTGAAACAAAAAGCAAAACACAATAGTAAGCATTGACTTAATAGAATCCATTTGTTGTGATGTTACTAATCACAAAATGACAGTGTTTGTTTCATACATAATCAGCTTAACATATTCCATTACAAATCAAAGTGGCACCAAAATGTTCTATGCAATATCGTTAGCTTTCTTAAATAATCAATGTAACAATGCATTGTATAAATACTTGTCATCTAAGAAAGAAGCTTGAGGACATGTGTGAAGCTCTCATATTGGTAGGATATCATCCAACAGGTGCTTATAGAATATTTGATCATGTAAAGCAGATAATACTAAGCAGTGATGTAAAGGTAGTTGAAAATGAATGCTTGAATTGGAAGAAAAAATGCAGTAGTTTGACACATTTTCCTACTTTGATAGTTCAATATGAACAAGGTACAAAGTTCAAAAGCCATAATTTGTAATGACAGATTTGGGAAAGTTGACATACTTTCAAGGCAGAGTTTGTTGAAACAGAGAAAGGTCTTATGTGAGAGATTTGTAATGACAGAATTGCATCAATAAAAGTATGTGAAAGATGTGGCAACAAGATTCAAAATGTTCAAGCAAATAGTTGGATGCCATGCCACAATGTTCAAGCTAGACAGATGTGATGATGAGAAAGATGTAGATGCCACAATGTTCAAGCAAATAGTTGGATGCTCGAGATACAAGACCAGACATTTTTTTTGTCGCAGGCTTGATCGACAGGTTTATGGACGCACAGAATATGTCTCGTCTAGTTGCTGCTAAGAGACTGCTGAGATATTTGCAAGGCACTGCAAATTATGGAATTATGTTACCTAGACAAGGAACAAAGGAAGAAGGTAAGATGTTGATTGGGATTTGGGACCTCTGATGCAGACTGTTGTGGGGACAAAACTGATCGAAGAAACACTTCTGGTTACGCATTTCAATTCTTACAAGCATCAACCTCACGGAGTTCTTAGAAGCAATAAGTCATTACTTTGTCTAGTGGCTGGCTAGCTAGACTCTTACTTAATTGTGGAGAAATAGAAAATCTCAAATTTACACACATACCTCTACATATCAATATCCTTACAACTATTAACTCAACTGTACGTACGAGAAACACACGGCATGTTTCAAATGTAATTTTCAGAAAATGATATGTGGAGCAAAATAAAAGTCCGAGAGGTACACATGTGAGTGTATTTGAAAAAAGTAAGGTGCGCAAAAAGCGACCCAAGCCTGGCTCGTAATAATAATAAAATTGTAAGAATTACAAAGAAATAACAGTGCCTTTAAACTTTTTCTTTCTAAAAACGCTTTAAAATTAAAACTAGCTTATGTGAATAGATCGCTGTTTGAGGCATCTAACACGGACCACACTTCATTTATTTATACCTAATTTTACTCCGCCAAAAAATAAATGTTCACACATTCCAATAGGGAAAAAGGAAGATAAGAATTTTTATTTTCTTGATGATTTCTGTTTGCATCCCCACTTGTCATCATTCTCATGAAATTCTACTATCGGTACTTGGTTGAGCTCAGGATGATTCCAAATTTTTCACGAACTTTTTAGTCTGTGTCAAAAAAAGGAGAAATAAAACAGCAAAAATGAGCAGAATAATTGTGACAATGTATGTAAGAACATAGTGGATCAACACTCAAATGTCATAATCATGCTTGTGTACATTCATAACAACAGATTGACTTAACATGTCTGGTTTTGATTGAATTTGAGATAACATATAGTTTCTTTTTTCAAGCACTCTTTCAGAGAGTTTATGATTATAAGTCTTACATTATGAGTATAATTCAACCCCACATAACCGACTTGTGGAGTTAAAAACATATATCACAAAGTACTTACTCATACCTGTTCTAGAGTTAAAAACATGATTACATTCCAAGATCCGAGTCGTCCAAAATTTGGTATGAAACCCTTATAAAAGGCTAAAGGTCCCTGCAAAACCAATTGAACCAGATAAATGATATCACCGACAATATTCAGAAAAAATAGAGAAATGAGAATGCTTGAAGATGTCAAGAAACTGAAATGTCACGAGGAAGTTTGTTCAACTTGCATTGCTTGCAGATAATACACTAACCACCCATCACTTACAATTATATATGATCAAATTCTGCGAAGCATTTTATTCCCATACAGTTAATGCTTAGAACTAAAGAAGAGAAAAGTAACGATGGTAGAAAAGAAAAAAACATACATCGTTTTTTAATGTCTTGACAAAACAATCAATGGTGCTTTTGTAACTAGAATCTCCCATCATTCTTGACTTAACCTGCATATACACCAGAAAGAAGATGGAACAATTGAATTAGGCGAATGATACAAAGACCGCGTAGTTAAAAAGCTCAATAAACAACTGAATGAAGATAGAAACAAAAAAAAAAAAACTGGCATACACACCACCCTAATGGAACTTAAAACGATCCGCTGTCAAATTTTATTTTTGTTTATAATAAGCATTATTATATGTCAAATTGAAGTGCAAAACATATAGCGGGCTGTAGTATATCAAGTTATCAACACGCTATATATATAAGACAATAAAAATATTGCAATCAAATATTTATATTCAGAAGTAAACACAGATAAATTACCACGTCAACTGGGGAGCCAATGCAGACTGCAAAGAAACCCGCCCCGAGACCAGAAAGAAGATGTGTGACAACATTATCAGTGAATCCTGGAATTTTCAAAATGGTCTGCAGTAAAAAAATATTATATTATTAAAATAATGAAAGGGGAGAAACAAATTTTTACTCCAAAATGCAGTTTAGAATTTTTTTTTACATTACCTCTTTCACTTGATCATAGCTGGCTAGTTCAGCAGCATTAATGATAGCATTTCTTGCAATATTCGGGCCTATGCCAGTCCAAAGAGCTCCAATTCCTTCCTGTTTGTTTGATAGAAAATTAAACAAAACCTATTATTAGTTTTGAACCTAAAAAAAGGATTAAATGTACCTTTATCGTAAATCATAAAAGGTTAAAGGAAAAGACCTGTCTCATAATTGTTGAATAAGCATTCAATGATCCAGAGTAGCGTCTGGGCACGCCAGGAGGCAATTTTCCTTCTGCTTGAAGTCTAACTTTGACAAGATCAGTAGGATTTGCCACTGCAATTGCCACAGCACCTGCCGAAAAGACAAATTCAAGGGGTTCAATATCATAACTCTGCATTACATATCGAGAGTTTTAGAAGAAATATAATAGGACTTACCAGTTGTTAAGGCAGCAAGAATTTTTTTCAACAATGGAACATCTCCAACATGGTCTTTCCCAACATACAAATTCTTAACCTGTTAAAAATCGCAAGCAATTCGCAAGATCAGATTACATATGCTAAATAGTAGATATACAAACTCAAATAAACGAACAATCTTTGAGTTTCCGTCAATATACTCACAGGCTCGTATAACCCGATTCTTAAACCTCCATACAAACATTGACGGTGTAACCCTGGAACAATTCCTTTCCAGAGTGCTGAAAGACCTTCTTCCCTGGCAATGGTTCCAACTGTTCCCAGCATACCCTTATATTTCGGTAAGGTCGCCGTACCGCCAACAGCTTGCTTTTGAAGTTGAAGCCTAACTTTGGCAGTGTCCAGAGGAATAGTACATATCTATATAAAAGATAAATTTGAGGACTTAGTTTTTGTAAAAGCTTTATGACACGAAATCTAACAAGTGAATGGAACATGCAAAACAGCATAGTTAGTATACAACAAGCTTAACCGATCTCCATAAAAAACGATAATTTGTGAATAAATCGTTATCTGTTTCATATTGGAAAATTGGTGTAAAATTATACATCATTGTGCAATTTTTCAATGCTGCTTCAATCTAAATATATATCAAATACAACGTTTTCAGAATTTTTTAGTCAAATACAAAATTAAGATTATCAACAAGACAATCCATGTATGCCAAGTATCCAATTCCATGATCTGAAATTACAAATCAACGACCATGAAATAATCGTAATCCATGTAAAGTCTTAAAAAATTGAACAGTCAAGATTGTAAAGCAAATGCATTTAATTATACCAGAGCATTGAACATAACAATTCCTCAAATGTTCATTAAATAAGCACATGTCAGAAATGACAGTGAGTTTGACGAAATCATGACAACAGCGTAATTTTATTCAAGATCCAAAGTTTAGTTTTTCCCAAAATCACTGTAAAAAACCTTGATTCTACCAAACTACCCGTCAATTCAAACATGCACTAAAACTCGGCAGCCAGGTAGGCACAAATTGAGCCAAACTACATGAAAATCCTATTTGATCAAAAAACAGATTTTGTCACCAACTAACATTCAACATATTTCTAACCAACCAAAAGGACAATAATCAATCTAAAAACTTAGACAACAACCAAAAATCACATTAACATTTTAATGCACCAAACAAGCCCATTACACTCAACACAATACAATTAAGTATAATCAATTAAGATCATTACCAAATAATAAAAAAATAGGGTATAATTCAAAAACCCAAATGGGTCGTACTCTTACACACCAAGATCATAACAAAAAGTGATTATTACCCAGAAAACAAAATCAAAATATAATGAATATCCAGATGATAATTTACGAAGAAAAAGGGTTTATATAGCGACATGCATACCTCAGCGAAACATGCAGAAAAAGCACTACTGGCGAAAGTGCCAGCAAAAGAGATGTCGGATTTAGTGTTACCACCTCCAACCATAGCTTCTAAAAGAAAATGAGAGAAGAAGAAAAAACAAGAGAATGAATAAAAGAACAATTCAGAAGAAGAAGAAAATAAGTAGTTAGAGTGGTTTGAGAGGAAGAAGGAAAAAACCTGTTTTTGTGTCACTGATGCGTCGACTATGTGAAAGTTTCACAATGTTGTGTCCATTTTATATCAAAGAGTATGAATTTTGAGAATAATAAATTTTTTTAAGTCTTGATTGAATAAATATTACGTGGATATTTGTCAACTTAAGTTTTTTTTTTTTTACAACATTTTTAAATAAACAAACACATTTGTGGAAATATTTTTTTTTAAGAGGCAAAAATGAAATATATATTAATCAAACATTTACTCAACAAGATGTATTAAGAATACCGCAAAAAGTTACAATATGTTAATACAGATAAACCAACAAAAGTCGAGATAAGTCCGAACAAGTAAAAAGACTGGACCACCAACTGTGAAAATTTGTAATTAGGTTAATATTCATTGTCTTCATCCATCGGCATGAGCAAATTTTGACCTTGTGCAAAAACTGAGGAAAGGTACATGCAGAATTTCTGAAAAGATGCTGATTTCGTTCTTTCCACACAATCCACACACATAAGAGCCAAAGAAGCTGGAGGAAAGACCGACGCCCATGAAGGCCACCTGATTAAAAAGTACTGAACTGAAGAAAATGGCCAGACAAAGTACACGGGTCCGTCGACGAGAAACCAATCCAAGACTGAACTAACGACCAAAGGGAGCCAAAAAAACTGCAGGTGAGAAAAAGGTGCTGGGCTGATTCAACGATGGAAAGGTGATCTTCCAGAGTAATGATGACACGAGCTACCAAGTTAACTTTTGTTGGCAGCCTGTCTCTCAATAATCTCCAAGCAAAGATAGAAACCTTTAAAGGGACGTGTTTGTGCAAAATAAGATCAGAAGTTGCATCCAAAACTACGATTGGCTGAGAAGTCAGAAGCTGATAAGCCCCACTAACTGAGTAACCACGAACAAGGTCAAGCTGCCACTATCGCGAATCAGGAACCCGAACCTGCAAAGAGATATTGTGAAGTAATGACCGACACTCTCCAACATCTCCTCCTCCCACACCCACAACTGTCTCCTCCACGCCCACGCTCCTCCGTCTTACCCCCGGACCCTAAAGCACACAAATCGGCCACGAAACTCGATTGTTCTCCGACAACTCAAATAGATGTGGGAACCTCTCCCTCAAAGAAATTTCACCTAACCACAGGTCGATCCTGAAGAAAATATCCACACCGTCCCCCACCTTTTTCAATATGCGATCTCCAAACCACCTTCCCCCAAAATCCCCGACTCCCTCGCAAATCCTCGTAATCTCTGGGGTACCTCGTTGTGCGTGATAGTGATGCTCCTTTCACAACGTATACACTCGTTCTTCTTCAAAATCCTCAAAACCTACTCACAGTCTTACGGCCGAAGGTCGACTCAGTGTATTGTCCTTCACGTACACACCCTCCTGGAGGCCTCCTCCTCGCGGAGAAAATGACCCCCCCGCCTCCCCATGGTTGTAATCATGCAATCATTCCAAACTCCTAGGCCTAGAATTGACCTCTCGAGAGGTCCCTGGAGGACACGACTTAGTATGCTTTCGCTGACACCACCCCACCACCTTTTCCTCTCCCCAGGGTGATAATCAACAACCCCTAGGTCCACAGCTGCACATGGTTGCTCGACACACCTGACTGAAATGTCCCTGCCATGGGGCACAATAACTCTTTTTGTCTTGTCATTCACCGCAATATTCCCCGGAGAAACAGTCTTCCTAATAGAAAAATGATTATCATGCGGCCTTTGTCGACCAACATGTCAACAATGTTAGTAGCCCTGGATCTCCATACTCCGTTTCAATTTATGAGTCTAACACCCCCGGTGCCTTTCCTTCTTCCAGGTGGCAGGAGTCCAACCCATCACATAGCCTCACTCCTCCATGATCTTGATTTCAACCATCACATCGTCAACCAACAATTTTGTCGCCCCCTTTATAATATCCATTGCAGATGTAGCTATCAACACTCTAGCGTAATCAAGTCTGACTTTGTGAATAGTGTAATTGTCCGCACGTAAAAAGTTTCCGCAATCAAGGACACACAACTTCAAAAACTCCTCGTTCCAAGCATGAAGGGGTATACCATACAATCGTACCCACACTCCCAATTGGAGAAGGCCAGGCCGAAGAAATCTTTGGCATCATCAAAAGCAGACATAACATTCTATTATGTTAAGCACCAGACAAACACGTTGTCAGCACTCAAAAGGATAATGTTCAAATCAGTGAAACCCGCATCCGCTATTCTGTGTTGGACCACTGGAATAACCTCCCCATAGGGGATCGTCGCAACCACTCCATTTTGAGCCCATATCTTATCCTCCGAAGCCGTCCTATAGACACACATCGGTTGTTGCGCCTGCTTAAAAGGCACCGCTCCCTCTGTGGAATGCAACCAAACAGTGAAAGCCCAAATTCCAATAACCTTTCTTTCCTATCTTCTTTCTATCCACCCACTTTCTTTGAAAATGAACAACGCGTTAAGGTGGATAAGTGGGACGATCGAGATTCAAACCTCAGTCCTCCACATATATAATATAATGTCTCTACCAACTAAGCTAAGCTCACAGAACATATTATAAATTGTTTTTATCCATCCACATTAGAGATTTTCAATTTTAAGGTATATATAAAAAAAATTTAGACGTACTTTGTATCTTATCTTATCTTACTTAAAGGGAATGCAAACTTGATGGGAATTTTTCTATTCCAATTTATCCTTAATATTATATACACTATTTTATTTGCAATTTAAGTATTTAAGCCTTCTCTGTTTAATTAAATAATATTTTTTTTTTCAAATATCTACACTTTTTAAATAAAAAAATACTAAGTATTATTGTAACATTTTTTCTTCAATTTTACCCTATCACTTCAACTTTTTATTTTCATTTTATCCTTCTTTACCAACAAATAACTATTTTAATTGCATGCGGTGCAAAACTATTTTATACCGTCGGTGCGCATCTCTATAAAATTCATAAATATATGAAATTTAAACTAATACTACAAATTTCAGTTTTTTTTGCTAAAATAATTAAAACATTTACTTCGAATATTACAAAAATTAAAAACTAAAATAAAAAACGATACAAGATAATCTTTTTATAATTTCTTGCAGTTATCTAATTAGATGGTAAGATGGATAAGGATACACTTGTATTTGAGTCAGATGAGATCATTATATTTCCAAATTACCATATTTAGTTATGCACATCCATTAACAATATAGGGATTTTTTAATGAATGGGTATAGTATAGAGCAAGCTCATGGATGTTTGACCAATTAAATTAGACAGATTTTAGATGATATGATCAATGCATGCACACACAGGGTTGACGCAATGGATTTGTGTAAGTTGA
Source organism: Trifolium fragiferum (assembly GCA_954870985.1). Lineage (NCBI taxonomy): Eukaryota > Viridiplantae > Streptophyta > Magnoliopsida > Fabales > Fabaceae > Trifolium > Trifolium fragiferum. The sequence continues at coordinate 16,198,865 of OX940793.1, read as the reverse complement.
TAAAGTTTGAAACAATACATAATTTTATTTATTTTTTTTATTTTCACCGCCAGTTGAATCTAGTTCGGGTGTCGATTCTCGCATCAAGTGGTTCCAGCCCCCTTCCTACCAAATTCAGAATCAATCGCCACCAAACCAACTAACGATTGGTAGAAACAATATAATTTTAAAAGTGAGAGATGTATAATAATAACATAAAACAAATTAATGATCAGTACCTAAATTTGATCTCAGACTCGAATAAAATATCACTGGTCAAGCTTTACTTTACTTTCAACCACCGAACTCAAGATTATCCAAGTTCATTTTCCCCTATAAATAGTATAGGTTTAACATAAACAAGTGGAATAAGGTGCGAAAGTTAAGTGTTCTTGAGAGAATCTCTCATTCACCAATTATGTAACATAAAAAGTTTTAATCATTATTAGAAACACTAGATCGCATGCCCGTGCGTTCGCACGGGTCATATATATATATATATATATATATGACAAATATGAGAGAAAAAAATTGAAGGGAAGCCAAAATTTGTGTATATAACGCAAAAGAAATTTGTGCAATTAAAAGTAACTCAAGCATATCCGTGCACTCCTAATCATCATGATGTTATCTTTGGTAATATGCATTATGCAATACGTAAGTTTCACTACTCTATGGCATATATAGCATTGGAAAGAAACAATTGCAAATTCAATGCAGTATTATTGTGCCTCTTTAGCAGTTAAGCTCAATGCAGTATTTCATATAGCCTCGTGCAGCACATCCAATAAATGTATGCTCGGCTTATTATGAATGTCTCTTGGAAATTGCTTTTTTCTTCCGGACATATCCTATGCGTGCAGCACTGAACGAACAATTAATTGAATTTCCTTATCACTTAAATAATTCTTTTGTGATATGCAAGAAGGTTGTTCATCGACATCTCCTTGGAAATAGGCGTGTACATCCAATTGTCCATAAATGTGCTACTTTAATAGGTTTTTCAAAACTCAGTTATTGCTTATAGTATAATGTTGAGCAAATTTTGTCTTTGAAATTAGGGATATTCAAATTAAAACTACAAATCGATTCAAAAAATTTGAAAACTGCAAAAACCGAATAATTTTTGTGTTTGGATGTCTTATAAAAACCATTTGATTGGATTGAATTTTGGATCAATATTTTAAAACCAAACCAAACTGCATAACTATATTTTAATAAATATCTATCTTTATTATTATTAAGGTTTATTACATTATTCTATTATCATATGGTAAGATAGAGTTTGTAAGCAACCACAAAGCTAAGTAAGGGAGTACATAGATAGGAGTACGATTTTTCAGTTCTTGCAATTACTTAATCATAGGGAAAAATGATCTGTGCTAGACTAAACACAAACAAATTAAGTTGACATTATCAGATTTAATCATATGACATATAAAGTGGCATTTTCTATACATATTGTTATATACAACATCAGCACTTGCATTAAATAGATGAACTTGCAACCATGGTGATTTTGTATGCACATAGCCTTTGGCAAGTGCCAACTTTAATTAGCTAAAATGGAAGCTGAGCTCGTAAAAAATCATGCCATACTCCACACCACTCAAGCATGTGATACATAGTTTATAAATTAAAGGTTTATAGTTGTCAAGATCTGAATTTTTAATCAATAAGCAAATTGATATATCAAAACTTGCATTGAACACCAAGAGTTTAATTAAAAATTACCTTTAGACGTTGATATATTTAAACTTTAATAGATCAACAAATTTATAATAAGGAATAAAAAAAGATAAATTTTTTTCATTAAACATCAAGATTTTGGTTATACATCCATTCATGCAATCATATAAGCTTGAGGCTTAAATTAAAGTACATATGCTGTGGTAAAAAAAAAAAAAACTAAATTGCAGCTGATAGATTTATAGAATAATAACAATGTCGAAATGAGACTATCTCACCATAGTCAAGTTTGAAGCATTAATTTATGGTACTATCTCACCAAACCCGTCAAATGAGACTATCTGCAAAATGAAAATTTTGTTTTAATAATTAAGGTTACAAATGAATATTAGAATATCCTTTAGCAATAATCTATGTATCTTTGTATTTACTATTAGCAATAATTGTATATATCATTAGCTTCCTAATATAGACATATATACACACCTGTATATTTTTGCAAAAAATCAGATCAATGAACAGGCAATGGAAAAACAGGCATAAAAGAACCTTTTGAAAAATGAAAGACACCAATTTGTATGCTTGTTGGGCGTGAACAGCTAGCAATGGAAAAAACAAAATAAAGAACCTTTTGTTATGACTGCAAGAATGTGAAACATGAATGAATAAGGAAAGGAACAAACCTATAATTATATAGAGATGAAATGGTAGCAAAGGTTATGTTATGCATTGATATCTGCAGAATTAATAGCAAGGTTTGATGAAAGTGTTTAGAATTGACCATTGGTTGATACAGAAGACAATTTTCGGAGTGATTTTCTGCAGGGAAAAATTGGAGGGCGTGGGGCAAACAGTGAGTGATTGAAAAAGGAAATGAATAGCAATTTAAAGAGAGATTCATGGGTATTGCTGTTATCTGTCTATTTAATTTAATGATATACTCCCTCCGTTCCAAAATATATGTCGCTTTGGAGAAAAAATTTGTTTCAAAATATATGTCGCTTTACAATTCCAACTAGTAACTTACCCGTGCATCCGCACGGGCGCGCGTTCCGCGCGTTTGATTTCGTGGGATCGTTGGTTCGTTGGGGCGTTGAGTCATAAAGATGTATGAATACAAATAAAATTATGAATAATAAAATTTGTAGAACCCATAGAAGAAATGGATCAAAAATTGTAGCGACATAAAATATAGTAAAAGTTAACATAATTATACAATATTTTTGGAGAAAATTAATTTAGTACAAAACAAAGCTTTGATAAGAACATTTAAAAATTAATACATCAAAAGGATCTATGAGAAACAATAACATAGTTGCTTTCCATAGAAGATTGACACATAAATTCTAAATGAGCTGCATTGTGAATGAAATTAGCTTCACAAAATGTTGTCCAGCCTTGACCAATTTTGACATTTTCTTCTGATTTTATCAATTCGCAATTGATAATTTGATTCCATGGTCCACAGAGATTGATGTTAGAATGGTTTGTAATATTCAAATAATTAGCAAAATTAATAGGAACGATCTGGAAAAAAAATGAGAATAATTAACAAACCAATAATATATAAAAATCAAAATGAAAAAAAAAACATAATATAAACTAACCAATTCGTTGTTTGATGGATTAGTTGGAGAAAGAAACAGTTCAAAAGTAGGATTTTTTATAGGTGACTTGCTTAAGGTATGGAATGTCGGGAAATTTGTTCTTGTTATTTGATTGGGTGAAATAATCAATTCGAAAGTGTTGTCACGCAAGTATAACAAAGTTAATTTCTGATATGGTTCCCAAAGGAAAATTTGACGTAGTTCATGCCAGCCTTCAACAATACACGGAAAAGTTAAATTTTTGTTTATGATAACATGGTGATTATTTTCTTGAGGATCTATCAAGTTCCATTCGTCAGCAAGTTCTTCAAAAAATTGAGCCATGAAAAAAGGGTCTATCTGTCCACACCTCTACAACAGAACTGAATTGTAAAAATTGGAAAGAATAACATAAATATACATGTTATGTCATATAGTATATGAAAATCAAATGTAAAAAAAGTATTGATATAAACCTGTAATTTGCAATGAATAGTTTCAAATGATCCATACACAGGTCTTTACAATATTGGTGATAAGTTAGACATTGTTAGAGTTTACATAAAAGAAAAATTTAGATATGGTTTGTGTCATATATGTTACCAATGTAGTCCTTTTATAGACTTGTAATATTTAGATGGAGAATCTTTAGGTAATATAAAAGTTAAAATTTACTGGAAAGTTGAAATAAATGAATTATTATGTTTGTTGTTGATTTGACTATACAACCTTGAATTATTTGAAAGAGAAAAAAAAATAGATAGATTATTAAAGGCATACAAATATCGATAAAGGTAGTTTAAAAAAATTTAATATTTTAAAAGGAAATATTCAGTTAATTCATTTATATAAAGACGAAAATCAATATCATTATTAATATAAAAAAAAAAACGAATTTAATTTTTAAAGTTGATTTGTTATAGTTTTGCAGCATGAAAATAAAAAAAAGTAGAATATATTAATGGTCTAGTAGTGTAATATGAGTTGTATAGGTTTTGCAGCTTTACATTGATAAGTCAAATTGTAACACATGTTAAAGTTTTTCTTTTAAATACTGTTCTCATATCAATTTTGCGTGTTACGATACAGTGATAGAAATCATAGAGAACAAAAATTAAATTGTGTTGACAAAGAAAGAGAAGTGGGGAAATAAAAAATTTCAATAAGAGCAATACTGATAATGTCATTAAAACATAACTGATATAAATGAAAATGAAATAAAAATACTGATACAATGATATAATATGAAAGTTAATACATAATATTGAAGTTAAATTTTAACGTTGGAATGACCAATTATTTGAGATAATTCGGACAATAAGTATGTGAGAATAATCTTCATTATTACAATAAGCTTGGAATTCTAGCATAGTTCCTGGAACAATTCGATTATTTTGACAAAATGTTGTCCAACCATGTCCAAATTTGAGACGTCTACTGCTTTCTGTACTGCTGATTAAGCTGATTATAGAAACATCTTCCAAAGGCCTACATAATTTGAGCATATAATGACTCCTTTCAGTGAGGAAAATGGCAAAATCTTGACGAATATGCTATTAGTACAAAAAAACAAAGTAAATGTTAGTATAAAAATTCAATTGATAAAAAAATAAAATAATGTAGAAATAAATAAACTTACCACATTATCTGAAATCAAGTCAGCACGACGGATTCGCATTAAGAATTTCCGATCAGTTGAAATTGCAGTACTCATAGTATGATATGAAGGAAAATTCGATGGAATGACACTCATTGAGTTGTTGTTTATGAGCATGAAAAATTTATTGTTTTCCAAATAAAAGAAAAAGAGTTGTTTAGTTTTAGACCATGAATAAAAGGATCTTAGTGTCTCCCAACCTCTAGTTAGAAGAGGTTTTGTTAGTGAACCATTAAACTCAATAGTGTGAAGAATTCCTTTTGCATCATATATTTCCCAAGAAATTCCTAGTTCTTCAAAAAAAGCAGCTATAAAAAAAGGGTCAAGCTCACCAAAAATCTGCATTAAAAAAAGTATTAGTATTTGTTAATTTCATAAACGAAGAAAAAATTAAATATCAGAATTTGTTAGCTTAGTTTGACTATGAATTTGTTACCTTAGTTTTAGTATGAATTGTTAAAAGTACACTGTATTTGTTATGTAAAAATAAAAGAAGTTGGGGAAAATAATGAGAAATACATAAATTTCATTGTTGTTTTACCTCAGTTTCAGTATGTATTGTTGAAAAACATGCTTGTGGTGATCTTGTGAAAACGTGAGATAAATTGGAGCTCATGCTTGTAGTTGAAATAATAATGTTTGGTTTGGAAAGAAGTAGTAGCCATTAAATAGAAGTGGGTGAAAAAATTAGAACCTACAACTATTAGTGATGTTTTTTAAAAAAAGGGATATTATATAAGTTGGTCTTTATGTCAAATTAATTGAAAATGCGTAAGATAAATTCAATTTTATTTTAGTTGTAAATATATTTGTTATATTTTGTAGATGAAGTTAGTTAGTAATACAAAAAAATTAAAATGAATATGGATATTTGATTACTTGATGATATGATTTTTTTCAATTATTTCTCGAATCAATTGTTTTTTGAGTGTGAAGAGAGATAATTTATTTAAAAAATAAAGAAATGATAATGAGAGCCAATAAATGATAAGGGAGATATACACATAAAATAAAATGGAGACCGAGTTGGAGAGAAAAAAAATTAAAGGATGAAATCCCAAATTAAGTGGTGTAATAGAATTTAAAATGAATATGAAGAATCTTGTTGTAATATGAAAGTGAATATTGTCTGAAAAGTTGTAAATAAAGTAATTTGGATTTTTGTAGTGGATTTGACAATTCAATTGTCAATTATTAGAATGTTACAATATAAATTTTTCAAAACCGTATATATTAGATACAATATGTGGATGAAGTTTGTTAGAATTTTTTTTATAAAATTGGGCCTAAACTATGGTGCTAAATTCTGTATAACATTGGGCCTAAAAGATTCCATGAGGTGTTATTTAGCCCAAAACTTTAAAGTTGACATTAACATCACTCTATTAATTAAAAAAATTGGTAATCTAAAAAATGTTTTGAAGGCAATTTTTTAGTTTTTTAATTGTTGGAGATTGGATTTCATATTTTCAGTTATTGTATTGTTGGAGATTCCAATAATAATTATCAAATTATGCAATTGGGGCTTTTACCAATAAAAAACATTAATTGTAGAAGTCGAAATATTTGACAACTATTATTACAAATTTAAAAAACGAAAAAAATTAATTTAATTAAACAAATTAATTTCGTAATTAAAATATATACATATGTATGAAGAAACTATTCATCAGGCATTAAAGGGCAGAAACAAACATAAACAAAAACAAATATAATAAAATTCAAAGAGAATAAAAATGGAATTTTAATTGAAAGAAAATAGACATGATTTCATATTAGATACATAATATTTAACCACCATATTGGTTAATAGATTTGTTGAAGGTAAACATTGAGATAAAGTACATGACATTAAATATTAATAACAAAATTACAACTAATGGTTAAAAACAGTGAGAGACATTAGATGATGACATATTAGATCTTTTCGACAATAATGACGTTGGTATACATGGAGCCGTCAATTGTAAATTCGAAACAATTGCCTTCGGAAATGCAATTTTTTTGGCAAAATTTCTGCCATCCTTTTCCGAATAAAACCATAACTTCATTTTGGGTATTGATTTTGAGTTTGCAACGAACAATATTGTTCAAAGGTCCGGACAAATTAATTACTGAATATTCGCATAGTGACAGATAATATGCAAAATCTGGAGGTAGGACCTATAGCAACAACATAGTATTTTTAAATAGTTTAGAAGAGGTTATACAAAATAATAAGTAATTAAAGGAAAAAATTGTAATTTAACCATACAAAGTAAGAAGCATTGATATTATTCTGTGACATTGTAACTTGGAATGAGCGATAATCTCCAACACCGGTGCTCATACTATGAAATGGAGGAAAAGATGATGGACGTATACTTGTTGGGCGTTCACAAATAACCATTAAAAAACTATCTTCTCCATAGTAGAAAAATGCAAGCTTGATATTTCCGGTCCATCTATAATAGTTTCTTATTCGAGGCCAACCAAAGGTTATAAGTGGGTTTAAAATAGACCTATTGAAATGAATTTGGTGAGGAATCCCATCTGGGTCATATAAATTCCAGACAGTTCCTAATTGATGAAAAAATTTTCCTATAAAGAAAGGATCTATTTCTCCAATATCCTATTAAAAAAAAACATTTAAATATTAATAATTGATAGTGATGAATAATTGAGAAAAAGAAGAGGTGTTTATAAAAAGAAATGAACCTGAATTGGAAGATGAATAGTGTCAAACATTCCTTTAGGACTTCCACGTAGAATATGAGGAAATCTTGTAGACATTTTCTAAGTTAGTTGAAAAAAAAGATGTGGTAGTAGTGTTTGCTATGTGATTACAAAAATGAGATGATATATGACAGTGTCTTTATACTATCAATTTGATAACATATAAGATAATGGAAAATTAATTTAATATATTTAACAAAATTGATGGTACCGAAAATTAAATGTATGGAGCTAATATGGTCAGAAGCTTTAATTGCTAATTGATATTGTTTGATTTGAAGGATGATAAATATTTGGTATTTAATTATGGTAAGGTACGTTTTAGGCTATAATAAATGTGAAGCATGGTTGTTGGATTATGGTAAAAAGAAAGTGCATATTAATTTTGAGGTTCCTGTTGTACCAAAGTGGTGATAGTGTATATGAAAATCAATTACATGGTGTACTACATGTATATGGTATGTATTATTATAAATTGAAATATATAAGTTTGAGTAAGATACATTATATATTATAGAATTAAGATTAAGTCATCATTTTTAATTTTGTTATTTGGTTGTGCACACATAAAATTTAACATGTAACGATGAAATGTGATTATATATTATAAGGTAATATAATTTATTGATAAGAACGAATTATATAAGAAAAATAAATTAAATCATAAACCAAATACTATATTAAATGATCACGAAATTTGACATTGAAATTAAAATCCAATACATAAAAAAAAACAAAAAAAAAAAACGGCACACAATTTATTTGAATGCCAAAAGTAACGACTTTTGGCAAATAGATAGTAGACATAATACACAATAAAACAACTGAGAAATTAGAAGGTTGGGGCAATAACAAATTCAGTTATAGGGTAAAGGTGGCAGCGTTCATGTGGATCATTGATTGCAAATTTAAAGCGAATTGTTGCGCCCGAAGTCAAAGAAAATTCATTGCATACTTTGTCCCATGTATTTCCCAACTTTGTCTTACGACTATTCTTGTTTTGAATTACTTTAAGAGTGGCTTGTCGGCGATAATCTCCACATATCATGAGAAATTTGTAATCATTATTTGTCAAGAAAGTTCCAAATTCAGCCGGTAGAGTCTACATTAAAAAGAAAATTGATAGTGATATATTTAGAAACAAAAAACACTAAAATGATTAGAATAGTTTGAGATAATGATATTTACCAATTTTTCTTTTTTCTTGGCAGAAGCAGTGAGGACAAAATAAAAAGTTTCATTTGGTTGTAGACTGCGACTGTGAAATGCTGATATATTTTGAGGAAAATTGATTTCTTTGAATGACTTAATTGCAAAAATTTGTGCTCCATAATATGCCATTTCTATTTCAACATTATTTGGTAAATGATGAAATTCAATGAGTTCTTTCCAACCGTTAAATAGGGTTGGATAGTCATAGCTGTTATCATACATAACTTCCAACCAACCTGTTGTGTCATTACAAATGAACCATTTTGGCTTCAAATTAATGTAGTTGTTGACAACAAAGGTTGGATCAATTTCTGCATAATCCTAAAAAAAATATAATTATAAATTAATTGGATTAAAATATAACTAAAAAAACAGGGAAAAAGTGGAAGAATAATATGAAGTACCATCCATGCTAGGCTCGCAACACTGAAAGTAGAAATGAGCTCTCCTTGAAGCATTTCAATTAGATTCATATTCATGACTATAGATATAAAAAAGAGAAAAATATATAACTACTGAATAGATATGAGTCATTTTGATACATATATTTAGAAAGAAAATATCAGTTAAGTTAAATTCAGTAGGGTCCATTTGTTTGGATTTTGTATTTTATGAAGAATATTAAAAACTCATTGGTCATATATTTTATCATGGGAATCTACACTTTGAAATAAAGTTAAAAAACTATGCATGTGATCAAATAGTGTTAAAAATTATAAAGGACTCAATTGTGATAATCCATTTTATTCGATAATAATAATTAAAAATAGAGATAATGTCAAATGTAATAATGGATTTTATATGAATTGTGTAAATTGAGATTATGAAGGGTAAAATGATCTATGAACATCGTGAATTACTAATTTAGAAAAATAATTATCTAATTTAAATGACATAGGCAATATAATTTGAAACATTATAAAAAGGAGTGATATATTTATAAATTTAGTATAAAGAATAACATACGCAAAAATGATTAATCAATGGAAATATTAAAAGCATATACTCAACAATCATTGTTGTTAATCATGAAATAACAGTAATTTGACATCAAGAGGATCGAAATGTATCAAGAAAGCCTTGTTTAAATAGAACATAAACTAAACAAACTTAAGTTAACGATTACAAATTAGATAATAAGGTTTGACAGTACAGATACAAAGTATGTCATATGAAGACACTGACCATATATGGTCATTAAAAATACATAAACTTCATGAATAATCTACGAAGTCAGGCTCTTATAATATCAACGTACACTACTTCTGGTGGATTCGATACCTGAAAAGTGATAGTGTCACCTTGTTGTGGTTCGTAGTCTCGAACAAAATCATACCATACATCAGTGAAGTACTTTTCAAATGTAGGCTTTTTCTTGGTTCTGTTAGAAGTTTGAATGGTTAATTTGACAAAGTCTTCATCAAATGGAGTTTGCATGTAAATTGTGTTAACCCTCCTCAATGTAGTGTTAGCAACCTCCTTTGGAATATGCTGCATAGGTTAAATTTCTTTAAATTAGTTACAGATGATTACAGTATAAAATAAAATTGAAAATCAGTTTGAATAATTAGGTTTAAAACTACCATGACTTGACATTTTTCTAATGATGCAGAAGCTGCTGTAACTTGTTTCTTCCATCCAAAGACACCATCATTTTCCAAAGGTCCCAAACTATAACTCCCTGTATCTGAGTAATTATCATCAGAATTGTTGCCTTGATATTCATACTCCAAAGATTCATTGTCCGAAACTTCATACCCGAAAGATTCATGACTTGAAATACAGATAATATGATCGTTTTGATTCTTAATAACAGTCAAAGTGAACTCATTATCATAAGGTTCATAGTCAAAATTAACAGTTGTGGTTGTTTTAAAACCAAAAGAGTTAGCTAAAATCCTCCCAGAAGTCATATAAGAATCAGAGGCATTTAAGTACAATTCAACCATATTATTACCGTTATTGTGATCTCTCACCCATCCATAGTTCTGTTTGTTCAGATGATTAATCCAGTCATTTTTGAACAAAGTACAAATTTGAATTTTGTCCTATAATTGAAAAGAAATGTTAATATTTATATAGAAATGACAATAAATTGATAGTAATTTGTATAGAAAAAGTTAAAGTATAAACCTCAGTTGGATTGATAACACTTTCAAAAGATTTCTTTTTAAGACTCTGAGTTGCTGATCTACTTGATATACAACAATTAAAATAGAATGTATTAGAAATCAATAATTAGGTTTACTCATATATAGTAATTATACCCAAAATGATAATATATATAGGAATAGGCTATTAACAAAAATCATATTAGGTTGATAATCAATTAATAGTAATTTTTCAACACTAACACTGACAAATTAGGAATAGCAGGCAAATAAATTGACAACAAAAGAATTATTTAATTATAAATGAGGTTATATAATAGTATTGATTGTCTGTAGTAATATATAAAAATTGTTTATATTATAGTTTAATTCTGTTCTGATTTTGAATGTATTCCGTATAATGGTGTTTGGAAATTAAATAAATTTAGGAATGTTCATTGATCTATTACCATGTTAATAACTTGGATAATCATATCATTGATTTTACTGTTCAAAATAATTGTGAAACCAATATCGAATAGTCAGTAAATTAATTTGTACATTTAATATAACCGTAATACTAATGTATATTAATATGAATAATTAAAATCAAATCCTAATTTTGATGGTCTAATATCCTAAAAAAAAAGTGATGTTTCTAAACCTATCTTGAAATTAATAGATATGTAACCCTAAGTTGAATACATGATTGAGTTCAAATAAATATGAAAGTGTAAATTAAAAATATAAATACTGATGTATCTAAGTATATCATTTGTTCCCAAAATGAGCAAGAGATAAATTAGTAGGAGAGAACAAAAATCTGACCTTGAGTTGGATGAAGACATTGTAACTGAGATGGATAGTGATGAAACAGGTAGTGCTTTGTATCTGGGAGCGGTATCGATCAATAAGACACTGTTCAGTTTCTCCTTTGCAGGCACTGAGAGCGGAAGTGGATGAAAATAGGGTGAGTTTAATTAAGTGTCGTTATCCACCTTTTTGTGTTATTACTCCCATTAGTTTTTCTAATCAGTTAAACTTCATTATGGTAACATTGGATGGGTTAAAGTTTTAGAATTATGGGCCCAAAGAAAAATTAGAATATGTTAGTAAGTCTATAGTATATTAGATTAGAAAATATAATATGTAAAGATTTAAAATTAGAAAGTGATGCGAAAAAAAATAGATGTTATTAAATATTCATTGATTTAATTATACTTTTAATTATACGTTGTATATATTTAAGAAAATTTAAAAAATTCATAATAGTTTTTAATTTGTTAAAATATTGTAAAAACGAAATAGAAAATATTAATAAGAATATGAAATTCAAAATTTAGTAATTTGGGAATTTTTATTGTTATAATGATTATAGAAATTTATGTTTTTATTAATATAAATGGAAAATAGTATATAATACATAAGTTTTGGCTAAGATTGTGTAGTGTAAGATTTCGAGAAAAAAAAATATACATAAATTGAAATTGGTTTATTGGTTTATAGAATCCAATGTTATGGTTACAGTTTTTGTCTGAGAAATTGATAAGTATTCATGAGTATTATTTAAAAGTAGTGTGCAAGAGTGTTATTTTGTAATTGTAAGGACTTATAGAGTCTACTATATGAAAGTAGTGTGCAAGAGTTAAGAAGTGTAGGGTCATGTCATACTTTCTACATGAAAGGTGGAAAGGAGTCAATGACTACTCATAACATATTGAATAAGAAGTTAAATACAGCCTGTGCAAGTTAATATGTTGAGTGCCTGTGCAAGAAAATGTATTATTTAATAGATAGTGTGCAAGTTCTATTCAATCTACTGCAAAGTTCTGAAGTAAATTTAACTTATTCGTGTTATTGGTGAAATAAAATATACATGAAAATAAGTTAAGTATTTTTTTGATGGTGTAAAAAATGTGTCTTTTTTGGGATTATAATTATTAAATTGTGTTTATGAAAAACAAAAATATTCCATTGGATATAAATATTTCAATAAAAAGTGAGGTTATGTTAAATCCCATATAAAAAAAATTATTAACAAAATTGAAAAAAAACTTATATTTAGCGACAAAAAATTATTTTTAATAGTGCTTATAATATGGGACAGATGGACAATAATATAGTAGAACATTGTAATTTGAAGTCAATTCTTCATGAAAATGATTTTGACGGTTATGGTATTTTTTTAAATATTAGTTTAATGTAATTGTTTCAATAAAGAGGTTATTTATTATAATTTTTTAGTTTCAGTATCGTCTAAAATATTGATTTAATAGTTAATGTTGAGACCTTTTAGGGTGTTGGCTTCATTTGGTAAAATAAGCCTGATTCCATGATGTGGAGCATGATGTGTGGCACATCAGGGTTCACATCTGGACGCCCTACTGGACGCGCCTTTATTTATTTAAACGCGATCTTTTGAAAAAGATTTGTTTTTCAAGTATATCGTGCCAGCTTGCGCGCCAAGGAACAAGATAATCTTTCATGGTTCTGTTTTATTTTATTGGCCGACTTTGATCAAAAAGATTTGAAACAAACAATTAAAAGATTACGATCAATCTCAAGGAGAATTAACAAAGGCCAGCTGTCAACATTGAAGATCCAAGCCCATGAAACTTGTTCTATATAAAGGAAGACTGAAGACACTTTGAAGTAACGAAGCCAAGAGTTGAAGATATCGAGTCTTAGGTCTTAGTCTGTTCATTGTTATTTGTGAGCCTTCACTTGAATCATAATTTTGATACAAGTAAGGACTGAGTTTGATAGAGTTGTAATCTCTAGTATTCTTTCTCCAAAGCTTTGAAGCAAGGAGTTAGAGTGTGCAACACTCAAAGCCATTAGGTACGAGTGCATAGTTTTCTAGGAGTGTGTCTCCAAACTGAGTTTGTTATTAAATCCTTACTGGGTAAGGTTGAGGGGGAGTGAGCAGAGGTTCTCATATCTAGGAGTTCCTAGGTAGAATTAGCACGGGTAGTGATTAAGTGAGAAGTTGTAAACGGGGGAGTTTAGCTTTGAATTGATACTACCATAGTGGATTCATCCCTGGATTGGTATCCTCCAGAATAGGGCTTGTTATAAGTGCCGAACTGGGTTAACAAACTCACGTGTTCTTTTGTTTCCTGCACTTTATATTGTTTACTTGTTCATCAAGTTCAGTTGTTCACGATGTTGACACATTAGGCTACACATCGTACGATTCCTAAAGTGTACACATCGTGCTACACATCTGACACTTGCCACCAGAATTTCAATTGGCATCAGAGCAGGCACCCTGCCTGTTTGAGGGTGAGCTCCAGGGAAGTTACTTTCTGGAAACATGGACAAGGATGGAACAACGGTCAACAAACCACCCCTCCTGGATGGAACCAACTATGACTACTGGAAGCCAAGGATGATTGCCTTCCTAAAGTCACTTGACAGCAGAACTTGGAAAGCTGTGCTCAAAGGCTGGGAGCATCCCAAAATCTTGGATGCTAATGGTGTTGACACTGGTGTACTCAAGCCAGAGGAAGATTGGTCAGCTGCAGAAGACACTGCATCACTTGGAAACTCCAAAGCTTTGAATGCTTTATTCAATGGAGTGGACAAGAACATGTTCAGACTAATCAAGCAGTGTACTGTTGCAAAGAATGCCTGGGAGATACTCAGAACCACTCATGAAGGCAATGCCAAGGTAAAAAGCTCAAGAATCCAACTTCTCAACACTAAGTTTGAAAACCTCAGAATGAAAGAAGAAGAATCAATTCATGACTTTCACATGAATTTGCTTGAGGTGGACAATTCCTTTGAGGCTCTAGGTGAGAAATTGTCTGAAGAAAAGCTTGTGAGAAAGATGCTTAGGTCTCTACCCAAGAGATTTAACATGAAAATCACAGCTATTGAAGAAGCTCAAGACATCCCAAGTATGAAACTTGAAGAACTTGTGAGCTCGCTTCAAACTTTTGAGATGAACTTTAGTGAGCCAACTGAGAAGAAAGGAAAAGGCATAGCTTTTGTATCTTGTGCTGGTGAAGAGGAAGAAGCTGATGAATCAGATGATGACCTCTCAAATGACTTAGCCATGTTGGGAAGACAATTCAACAAGCTTCAAAGGAGGGTGGACAGAAGACCAAGGAGGAATGTGAGGAACATCCAGACTGACATCAGTAAACTAGGTAACACTTCAACAAAAACCAAAACTGATGATAAGTCAACTCAGAACAAGGGTGTTCAATGTCATGAATGTGAAGGCTTTGGTCATATAAGATCAGAATGTGGCACATATCTGAAGAAGCAGAAGAAAGGCCTTACTGTCTCATGGTCTGATGAAGACTCTGACACTGACTCAGAGAATGTTGCTGCTAATCATGTTAGTGCCATGACTAGGGTGGATAATACTGATGTTGAATCTGATGATGAAGAACTCACATTTGATGAACTAGCCTCAGTCCATAAAAAGCTATTTATCAAGAGTGAGGAACTGTACAAGGTCAATAAAGAGCAGAAGGAAATCATCAGTCAACTGGAGACAGAGAAGGGTCAACTACAGAGTCAAGTTGCTAGTCTTGAAAGTGAAGTCAAGTTACTGTCAACCAACTTGAAAAATATGACCAAGTCTGTAAAGATGCTCAATCCTGGAACCAACATGCTTGATGAAATTTTGAAAGTAGGAAAGCATGCTGGTGACTCATCTGGTGTAGGATTTAAGAACAAACATCACAGCAAGAAGACAAATACTAAGTTTGTTCCTGCTCAGAAGAAACCTGACCCTGGCAGCATGTGGACACATCACACTCCACATCAGAGACCTGCTGGCAAAGAGAAGTTTAATGCTTGGAGATGCCACTACTGTGGGAAGAATGGTCACATCAAGCCCTTCTGTTACAAACTCTATGGGTATCCCAAGAAAAGGCCTCAGGTGCAAGCCAAAACAGCAAGGGTCACTCCTAAGAAGATGTGGAAGCCTAAAGTTTCTGAAACTGCACATATTGCTCACACTTCTCTTAGAGCATCTTCTAGTAATGATTGGTATTTTGATAGTGGTTGTTCTAGGCATATGACTGGTGTTGAGAAATTTCTCACTAATATCAAGCCTCATACAACAAGCTTTGTAACCTTTGGTGATGGAGCAAAAGGTGAAATCAAGGGCAGTGGTAAACTCAGCAGCAAAAGCTTACCTGACCTAGATGATGTGCTACTTGTTAAAGGCTTGAAGGCTAATCTTATCAGCATAAGCCAATTGTGTGATCAAGGTCTCAAAGTCAACTTCACAAAGAATGAATGTCTTATTACTTCTGACAAAGGAGAATTGTTGATGAGAGGATCTAGGTCAAGAGACAACTGCTATCTATGGATTCCTGATGAAACAACTCACTCCACTACATGTTTGATAAGTCAGGAAGAAGAAGTAAAGCTTTGGCACCAAAGACTTGGCCATTTGAATCTGAAGGGAATGAAGAAGATTGTGTCCAAGGAAGCTATTAGAGGTCTACCAAAGCTTAAGATTGTTGAAGGCAATATATGTGGTGAATGTCAAGTTGGAAAGCAGGTTCAGATGTCACACCCAATGTTACAACATCAGGTGACATCCAGAGTTCTTGAAATGCTACATATGGACTTGATGGGACCAATGCAGGTAGAGAGTATTGGTGGTAAAAGATATGCCTTTGTGGTTGTAGATGATTTCTCAAGGTTCACTTGGGTTAGCTTCATCAGAGAGAAGTCTGACACTTTTGATGCATTCAAAGAACTATGCCTTAGACTACAAAGAGTTTGAAAATTCAAGATTCTCTGAGTTTTGTGCTAATGAAGGAATTGGGCATGAGTTCTCCTCACCAATCACACCCCAACAAAATGGTGTAGTTGAGAGGAAGAACAGAACCTTGCAAGAGGCTGCAAGAGTTATGCTACATGCCAAGAAGCTACCTTACTACTTTTGGGCAGAGGCCATGAATACTGCATGCTATGTACACAACAGGGTGACTCTGAGAAAAGGTACCTCAACCACACTGTATGAGATATGGAAAGGAAGAAAACCAACTGTCAAACACTTCCATGTCTTTGGTAGCAAGTGCTATATCTTAGCTGACAGAGAGCAAATGAGGAAGATGGATCCCAAGAGTGATGAAGGAATCTTTCTAGGCTATTCCATAACCAGCAGAGCCTATAGAGTCTTCAACAACAGAACAAGAACTATGATGGAATCCATCAATGTTGTCATAGATGACTATTCAGACAATGAACCTGATGTTGATCCTGATGTGGACACATCTCACCCCCTGCCTGAAGACTCTGAAGTTATAGAGATTCCTGAGAAGACTGATCAGCAAGAAGATGTGACTCCAGTGAACAAGGGTCCCTCTGTTAGAGTTCAAAAGAATCATCCAAAAGAACTCATAATAGGGAATCCTGAGTCAGGGGTTATGACAAGGTCAAGAGAGGTTGTATCCAATGCTTGTTTTGTGTCAAAGGTAGAACCAAAGAATGTGAAAGAAGCCTTGACAGATGAGTTTTGGATTGAAGCTATGCAAGAGGAGCTGAACCAGTTCAAGAGGAATGAAGTGTGGGATTTAGTTCCTAGACCTGAAGGAGTCAACATCATTGGTACTAAATGGGTTTATAGGAATAAATCTGATGAAAGTGGTGTTGTGACTAGAAACAAGGCTAGGCTTGTGGCTCAAGGTTACTCTCAGATTGAAGGAGTAGACTTTGATGAAACATTTGCTCCTGTGGCACGTCTCGAGTCCATAAGGTTACTTTTGGGAGTAGCATGTATCTTGAAATTCAAGCTATTCCAGATGGATGTGAAGAGTGCTTTCCTCAATGGCTACTTGAATGAGGAAGTTTATGTGGAGCAGCCCAAGGGATTTGTTGATCCAAATTATCCAGATCATGTCTACAGATTGAAGAAGGCATTATATGGATTAAAGCAAGCTCCTAGGGCATGGTATGAGAGGCTAACCAAATTTCTTGTGCAGCAAGGTTATAGAAAAGGAGAAACAGACAAAACCTTGTTTGTCAGAGAAGAAAAAGGGAAGTTCATGATTGCACAAATCTATGTAGATGACATTGTGTTTGGAGGAATGTCTGATCCAATGGTCAAGATGTTTGTGAATCAGATGCAGTCTGAATTTGAGATGAGCCTTGTAGGTGAACTTACCTACTTTCTTGGTCTGCAAGTCAAACAGATGGAAGATACAATTTTCATCTCCCAAAGCAAGTATGCCAAGAACATTGTGAAGAAATTTGGAATGGAGAATGCAAATCACAAAAGAACTCCTGCAGCAACCCATCTCAAACTTTCTAAAGATGAGCATGGTGTCAGTGTTGATCAAAGTCTATACAGAAGCATGATTGGCAGTCTACTTTATCTCACTGCAAGTAGACCTGATATTAGCTTTGCTGTTGGTGTGTGTGCTAGGTACCAAGCTGAGCCCAAGATGAGTCATCTGAATCAAGTCAAAAGGATTCTTAAGTATGTCAGTGGTACAAGTGATTATGGAATTCTCTACTCTCATGGTGAAGACACAAGATTGTTGGGTTATTGTGATGCTGACTGGGCAGGTAGTGCTGATGACAGGAAAAGCACTTCTGGTGGATGTTTCTTTTTGGGAAGCAACCTTATATCATGGTTCAGCAAGAAACAAAATTGTGTTTCTCTTTCTACAGCTGAGGCTGAGTATATTGCAGCAGGAAGTAGTTGCTCTCAGCTACTTTGGATGAAGCAGATGTTGGGTGAGTACAATGTGCAGCAAGATGTGCTCACATTATACTGTGACAATCTAAGTGCTATAAACATTTCCAAAAATCCTATCCAACATAGTAGGACAAAGCACATTGATATACGTCACCATTTTATTAGAGATCTTGTTGAAGACAATATTGTGACTCTAGAGCATGTTGCCACAGAAAATCAACTGGCAGATATTTTCACTAAGGCTTTAGATGCAAATAGGTTTGAGGTGTTAAGGGGCAAACTTGGTATTTGCCTCTTTGATGATCAATAGCCATAATAGCTATTTAGGCGTGCAACGGTTACCTGTTTTTTCCCTCCATCCATAGTTGCACGCAATCCAAAGGCAATCATTACAAAATATTTCCAACGGCCATTTCACGATCAAAACTCCAAGAAATCCGTTTACTCAAGATTTTCTTATTGCCTACCACATTGATCACCACATTCGTTTCTCAACCACTCAAACGACCAAAAATTTTCTTGATCACTCTCAAACCCTTTGCTCATCTCTCTGCTATTTTCTTTGAAAATCTTCATACCAAATCACCATCATCATCATCATCATGTCTACTGCAACCAAAACATCTCCTTCAACCAAATTCACGACTCCTCCATCATCATCAAAACCTAATTCCCCGCATCCTGAAGAAGTTCAAAGTGACATGATCGTTAATGCCACTCCTGTTTCTATGATCAAGCCATCTGGATCAAAGAAGAAGAAGTCAAAACGATCAAGAAGGGAATCAACCCCCATTGCTGCAGAGGAAGATGTTGTTCCTTCTCCTTCCACAGAAAAATCCAAGAAGAAGAAGAAGAAAAGCAAAAAGCCAAAGATTGGCTCACCAAAGAGGGTTCACACCATGGAAAGTCTGCATGTTGAACCTCTTCCTGCAAAATCTGGTGATGCGAATGCTGAAGCATCTATGGGTGTAGGTTCTTCAAACCCTAACCCTGAGAAGGCTGCTGTAAAGATCCCTGAGAGTCAAAGACATCCCTTGACTCAGAAGATCATTGATTCTGTGCTCCAGGCCCTGCAAGAACCTAATGTTGCGGCAGATGTTGGCACATCATTGCCACAAGGTGAAGAAGAGACTGCTGCTGTTGAAAAACCTGCTGTCATTCCTGATTCTCCTGAACAGGAATTTGTTGAAGAAGATCAACCTGCTGAGGTTGAGGAACCTAAAGATAATACCCAGTCTGACAAGGATAAAGAAACTGTTGAAGGTTCAGATCATGAAGACTCCAATCCTTCTGACAAGGATGCTGATGGAGATACAGTTGTTGTGGATGTAGAAGGCTACAATTCTGACATCCCCTTGAAGAAGCTTACTGAGGATAGTATTGCAAAAAGGACTAGAAGTGGTAAAGGTCCTGCTGTTGTTGAGATTTCTCCTGCTGCTACTAAGGAGAAGAAGAAGCCGGTTAAGAGGCAAGTCATGTATGGTCCCAAGAAGGGATTTAGTAAAGCTGTGGTTCCACCTGCAAAGAAGAAGACTCAGAAAAGAAAAGAGCCACCTACAAGTGACTCAGAGTACGATGTGGAGCAGGATGTAGCTCACATCAGTGAGTCTGAGGAAGAATCTGCTAAGGAACGCAATGTGGAGCTTGATGTGATTCACATTGAGTCTGCTGTGAAGAAGAGCTATGGGAAGAAGAAAATTCCTCAGGGAATTCCTGACATCCCAGTTGATTTGATTTCCTTCCACAACCCTGCACATGCTGGTAAATGGAAGTACATTGCTCATAGAAGGTTAGCTCTGGAGAGGGAGCTCAGTGCTGAAGCCTTGCAGTGCAAGGAAGTTATGAGGTTGATCAAGCGTGCTGGCTTGATGAAGACTGTTACTGGACTGAGTGACTGCTATGAGAAGGTAGTCAAAGAGTTTTTGGTAAACATCCCTGCTGGTTGTGACAATCCTTTGGACAAGGAATACCAAACTGTTTTTGTGAGAGGTAAAGAAATTCACTTCTCTCCCACTGTTATCAACTAGTATCTGGGCAGAAGTGAGGAGCCCTTTGCTGAGATGGAGGCAAATGACAACTACATAATCAAGGCCATCACAGCTGGAAAGGTCAAGACTTGGCCTAAGAAAGGGAAACTGCAAGCAAGCAAGCTCACACCAATCTACAACATCCTGAACAGGATTGCTGCTGCTAACTGGGTGCCTACCACACACAACTGTGATGTGGCTACAGGTTTGGCTAGGTTCATATATACTATTGGCAGCGAATCTAAGTTTGATTTTGGTACCTATATTTTTGATCAGACTATCAAACATGCCAAAACCCTAGCTGTCAAACTACCCATTGCATTTCCTTCCCTACTGTGTGGAATCATATTGAGCCAGAGACCTGATGTTCTGGGCAAGGATGATTTGTCTTGCAGAAGAGAGTCTGCTATTTCTTTTAGTCTCAAGCAGTCTGATGTGACTCCTGATGTGGGCACATCCAGCTCAAACAATGCTATGTCTAGGACAGACATGATTGCTGCTTTAAAAGAGACTTGCAAGGCTCTGGATGAGAAGAAGGCCAAGCTGGAGGCAGTCATTACTGGACTGGAGCTTGAGGATGAGCAAACAATGGCTGAGGATGAGGAATTGGAGGAGGAGGAGCCCAATGACTCTGAAGCTGAGGAAACTGATGGGAGCCAGGATATTTGAATTATTGTAATTCATTAATATTTCCCTGTACTCAGTATTTCCTTGTTTTTGCTTGTATTTTGTGGGCTATGCCCTGGATTTCTGATGCACCTTTGCGTGCCTGTTCTGTACTTGCTGCACTATTAACGGCCTGAGTGTCTTTTTCTGTTCATGCACCATCATCTCTACATCTCATGCTATCTGCATTCTATGGTGTGTTACTTACTCTCAGTATGTTTGTCATAATTTATGGCTAAAAAGGGGGAGTAAAAATTAAAATGAACAACTTTGAAGTCTTAACTGCAGCAAATTGTGATGTGTGGCACATCTGACTACACATCTGGCATACATGCTTATTTTTCTTCAAATGTTTTCTCAACAACTTTTTGAAGAATTAGTTTTCTAAAGCATGTTTTTCTGAAGACTTAATCTGTACGTTTTCAACTGGGTGATGCATTCTTAAGAAGTCCAATTGAAGATGTTAATTTGTGTAATGGTTGATCCATTTGTATGATTTCTACATGGTGATGCATTCTTAAGAAGCCTGTAGAAGTTGCTATTTTGTGTGATGTTTGACACATCTGTGAGTTTTAACTTGGTCATGCATTCTTAAGAAGCCAAGTTTAAAACTTCTCTATTTCTCTCTAGGTCATGCATTCTGAAGAAGCCTATAGGGAATATGAGATTTAGGGGGAGTAGACTATTACTGGGTTTGCTACCCTCCCTTATGTGTGCATGGAATCTCATGCTTGTATGTGTCTGAGAATTTATTTTTCTCAGTCTTTGGGAATTTATTTTCCTATCTTGTGAGAGTTTATTTCTCTCTTTATTTGCGAGGCTCTGATCCGCTGCTGTATGCCTCTGATGTGTCTACACATCTCTCCAAGTTTAGTTGGGTGACTCAAAGATTATTTTAGCCCAAAATTTGCCAAAGGGGGAGATTGTTGAGACCTTTTAGGGTGTTGGCTTCATTTGGTAAAATAAGCCTGATTCCATGATGTGGAGCATGATGTGTGGCACATCAGGGTTCACATCTGGACGCCCTACTGGACGCGCCTTTATTTATTTAAACGCGATCTTTTGAAAAAGATTTGTTTTTCAAGTATATCGTGCCAGCTTGCGCGCCAAGGAACAAGATAATCTTTCATGGTTCTGTTTTATTTTATTGGCCGACTTTGATCAAAAAGATTTGAAACAAACAATTAAAAGATTACGATCAATCTCAAGGAGAATTAACAAAGGCCAGCTGTCAACATTGAAGATCCAAGCCCATGAAACTTGTTCTATATAAAGGAAGACTGAAGACACTTTGAAGTAACGAAGCCAAGAGTTGAAGATATCGAGTCTTAGGTCTTAGTCTGTTCATTGTTATTTGTGAGCCTTCACTTGAATCATAATTTTGATACAAGTAAGGACTGAGTTTGATAGAGTTGTAATCTCTAGTATTCTTTCTCCAAAGCTTTGAAGCAAGGAGTTAGAGTGTGCAACACTCAAAGCCATTAGGTACGAGTGCATAGTTTTCTAGGAGTGTGTCTCCAAACTGAGTTTGTTATTAAATCCTTACTGGGTAAGGTTGAGGGGGAGTGAGCAGAGGTTCTCATATCTAGGAGTTCCTAGGTAGAATTAGCACGGGTAGTGATTAAGTGAGAAGTTGTAAACGGGGGAGTTTAGCTTTGAATTGATACTACCATAGTGGATTCATCCCTGGATTGGTATCCTCCAGAATAGGGCTTGTTATAAGTGCCGAACTGGGTTAACAAACTCACGTGTTCTTTTGTTTCCTGCACTTTATATTGTTTACTTGTTCATCAAGTTCAGTTGTTCACGATGTTGACACATTAGGCTACACATCGTACGATTCCTAAAGTGTACACATCGTGCTACACATCTGACACTTGCCACCAGAATTTCAGTTAATATTGTGATTAGAACTAAAAATTTTATAGTAATAAAATAAATAAATACTTCATTCCAGTGAATAAATGGTACATGACTGTCACGTGTTATAAAAAAATGTATGTTAAATATTGAGAGTGGTACAAAATTGAAGTGATGTGTGCCTTGACTGGTTGGATTATAGTGAAGCAAAGATACAGGTTGATATTGTACTGTTGTACGTATTTATTTTGATAGATATAGATATCAGATTTATAGAGGCCTATTTGACTGTTACTCTATGAAAATACTATTGGTTGCTGCTTTTGTGTTTGTCATATACAGGTGTAATAACTTGTCAATTAGTCAAAAGTAGTACTTTTATTATGAGTGTAGTAGTAGAAATATATTTTGAGAATATTCACTTGTACTCTTAATAGACAATAATGAACACAATTATAGAAGATATATTTTCGAATTTGTTATATTATAATGATTTTAAGATTTTATTTTTGAGTTGTGTTATTTGTATCAAATTGAAAATTAATAAAATTAATATAAAAGTAAAATAAAAAAAACTGAATAAAAAAAAGTTCTAGTAGGATTGTAAAAATTAGTGGTTGGACATTTGATTTCGTGTGAAAATAATATTTCTCAAAATTTGTTGACGTGATGAATTGGGTTTACGAAAAAACATGAACATGAGGTAAACAAATTGAAAAAAATAATATTGACCGCAATCCATGATTTTAATAATCCATGATTTTAATTGACCAAAATAATATTGTAAAAAAAAAATTAAAGATGTATGCCTAAATAAATAAATAAAATATAATAATGAAAAAATATGAATGCTATCGAAACCTGATTGTGTGTCTGGTTAGTAATGAACTTGGCTTTAATTTAATATTTGGTCACAGTATATTAAATGTAGAGAAAAATGAAAGCAACGAAGGTTGATTATTTTATTTAATTTGTGACAGTATAGTACATGGATAGAAATTAAATAGTAAAGAATTGTAATTAAGTTTTATAGATTGTTTTTAAATTTAAGTTGTTACTGTAATTTAAATCCATAGAAAATGAACATATTGGAGAGAATACATAGTTCGAATATAATTAGAATGTATTATATTAAAAGAGAAATGACAAAAAATAAACATTAAAACACCTTAATTAGAATACGAATAATAGAAATAGACTTTTAAAGGAGAAATAAAATAAATAAAAAGTGCATAAAAAGTCTACAATAATTGGAATAATGAAGACAACAAATTGTTTAATTTGGTGCCAATTGGTAAGGTGATGGCTTGAAAACATGGCATCGTTTGAGAGGGTCATTATTGGCAAATTTGAAACGAATAGTATCTCCGACATAGAAGTTGTTGATAATGCAGAAATTGTTCCATCCTTTTTTCAATATTGTAGTATTTGGATTCTCTTTTGAAACAATAGTGAAAAGATGTGTGCGATTATAGTCTCCACAGATTAACAAAGTTCCATTATGATGAGATTGTAAATAGTGTCCCATATTTGTTGGTAATGTCTGAAAAAAAAATTAAAGAATACGATTAGTCAAATATAGTCAAACAAAATAATAACAGAATTATGAAAAAGAACATTCAAATTTAATAGAGAAAAAAAAAATAAAAAATAGAAACTTAACTAATATGGTGTCATTGACCATGGAAGTAGTAAGAATAATGTCATAGTACTTAGTCAACAATGGCATGAGACTTCTACTGTGGAAAGGCATTATAGCCTCATAAAATGGAGGTTGTTTGAATGAATTGATTCCAAAAGTTCTATTTCCATAGTATGAAAAATGAACTTCAACATTAGCTGGTAAGTTATTATAGTTAGATAATTCAGTCCAACCAGTAGTTAGTAGTGGATTGTTGTGTAGTTTGTTGAATTTAAGTACATGATAAGTACCCTGATTATTGATGACAACCCAATTTTTTTTCAATTCATTCAAAAATTGCAAGATAAACACCGGATCAATTTCAGCGTATTCCTGGAAATGTAATAATAAATTAGAAAAAATTATTTTAAATGATGAGAAAAAGGGAAACAACAAAAATTTAGAACAAACCTGATATGAAATTTTAACGACCGTAAAAGAAGCTATAGGTTCAGAACAAAGAACATTGGTAAATTGTATCTCTTGACTCAAGTCCATGTTTGTTGCCATTGCCATAAAAATTATAATGAATTTATATGAATAATAGAGTTTTTGATTGTAGTTATATAGAGAAATATAGGTGTAGTTTAATAAAAAGAATAATAATGAGTTACTTTTGTAACTACATTCCAAATTGAATAAAACAAAAATAAAGGCAAATTGATATGGTACATCATTTCTATATGGTAGACAACAAATATGACTAATATTATTTATATTGATAGTGACAAAAAGGAAAAAAAAAAAGATATGTTCTCAATGTGTATATATGTGGTAGAAAATATTTACATATGTTGGGTGAAGCAAATAGCTTGTTTGAATCTTTATGTGTAATAGAGTATTTAAAATTTGAAAAATCATAAGTATTTTATTGTATTCCCAATAAATGCAGGGGTGTATAGGAGTAAATTCCAATTGATGCCAACGCAAATGAGTACCATAAAAGGCTTAAAGAGTTGGTTCCATATTAAAAGTACAATACAAATAATACAATTGAATACATAGGTGACTATAGGAGATAATTTCAAATTGCATTAATAAGAAAGCATGAACAAATGATCCAACTAATAGAGTAGTTTAGTCATAATAAACAGCTTACATAACAAACAGATATACAATGTTATATCCAACAAAGATTTGGTTTATAGAGCAAAACTGGTTCCATGGATATTGTCGCAGTTCAGCGGTGATGCATAGCTCATGAAATTGAGCGACCTTAAATATCGCAGTAACGTCATGACAAAGAACTTAATTAAAAAAAGAAGTTAATTAAAATGAGTCATTACAATAATTGAAAGACATGATAACTTCACATTAGTAAACAACTTAAAGTAGTTATAAAAAAGTTAGAATACACAAAAAGCAGGGCAGAGTTGTTGATAATATTACATAAATCAAGTTTGAAGAAATGTTAAAGATTTAACTTTGTTTCTTTCTATCCTTTTTCTTGATGTGTTTGACAAAGAGGAATTTATCATGTTGAAGTTCAAGTTTCAGGAGGTCTCCACACTTCAATTGGTGCTGCTTTATAAATTTGGACCAGCTACTTCCAATATACTTCTCATCAAAAGTTTTCTTTTCGATAGATCTATCCGATGTAATTATTCGGCCTTTGACTTCCAAATTCTTATCGATTGATACGAAAGTTATTTCAGTTATGTCTTTGAAGTAGGTTCGGGCAATAGGTTTTGGAATGTGCTTTTTATAGAAACATAAGAACAAAAACAAACATACAAAATCAGTCATAATGATATTGTTTCAGAAATGAAAAAGAACAAAGTCAAGATGATTTACCAAAACTTGATCCTTTGTATCAGCTACAGAAGGTGTAACATTCAGCTCCCAGAAAGCGTTGTTTTGATTGATGGTGTGATTGTTTTCAGATTGAAAAGGAGGAACATCATTGTTTTCAGATTGAAAATTAGCAACATCATTGTTTTCATCATTAGACATTAAAATTTCATATGGATTTGTTAGAACATTAAGAAGGAAAACATTGTGTTCCAATTGATAGTTAAGTCTAACAACAGTTGGTATGTGTAATCCAAATGAATTAGCTAACAATCTACCAGAAGACATATATGAGTTTTTATGATGAAAAAGTAAATCAACCAAGATTTGATGTCCTTGTGGATCTTCGACCCATGCATAGTCTTGGTTTTTGAGAAGCTTAATCCAATTCATTTTGAAAACATGAGGAATTTGAATTTTATCCTATAATGACATAAATTTTATTATAAGAACTGGAACATTTAAAATGAATTGCAAAAAAATTGTAAGGTATAACATCAAACCTGTTGTGGATCAATGATAGTTCGAAAAGTTTTCGCAAGTTGTTTCTCATGGTGTATTGTTTTCAACCTATAAAAAGTAAGCATAGTTGTTTGAATCAATAAATTTGAAACTGAAATGAAACTATCAGAGATGAATAAATTTGAATGATGACTTTGGACAGTAAAGTTAATTAAGTTTGAAACTGTTTTATTTTTAAATCAGATCAATTTTATTGAAATAGTGGGTACAACATACATTAGACCACAAAAGGGGCAAAAGAGGCCAGGACAAAGTGGGGTGAACAAACAGAAACAATAAAATGAAGGAAAATAAGTCACCAACACTACAAATTAAAAAGCAACAGGGGTCATAATGCAGCAACAACTTATTAAGAAATCAACACAGCCCCAACACATTGTAACATACATAACACCTATCAGTGGTGATTGAATACATTCAACTAACAGTGACTTAGGAAACCTATGAGTTAAAAAACTATAATTGATAGCAGTATATTACTTTGGACAATGTAAAATTGAGTACTGTGTTTTAACTGTTGTGATTTGAAAATCAAATGTATTGGACAATGTTAATTTGACTACTGCGTTTTGATTATTTATTAATTTGTGTAGTTTAAATTGATACATTTGTCGCTGTAGGTTTAAAAATGATAATTGTTTGTTCAAATTAGGAGTTCATTTGACAGTTATGAAGTATATCTGTTTTTGGAAAATATTAATTTGACTACTGCGTTTTCATTGTTATGATTGATAATCAAATGTAATGGACCTAACAAATCTGATCCATATTATAAACCAATACAACTCAGTACTAAACTTCACTATTCTCTGTCTTAATTGATGTATATTGTCATGGTTGTAATATAAATAAATAAAAAAACTTGTTTTTTTCAATGCAAAATAATACACGAAATTTTAACAGGTAATCCATATCAAATAAAATTTTTTTTTGTCTTTTTGAATGGAACTCTGTTGGTTACTTATGTTATATAAAAATTAAGAGTTAATCTGGAACAAATTGACATTGATAAAAATATAATCGATATCTGCATATGTTACTCTGTGACTGAATAAGAGTATTACTGTAAACAAAAGAATACAGATCATGTTGATCGTCACTGAAAATCTAATCGTATAAAAGAGGCATTGATGAAACCCTAAAAACGAAAGGTACCAACGATTAAACCCTAGAAAACGATAGTTCTGAATGTAAAGACGACAGAGTTAAATAAAATTCCAACAGAACAAATGGTTACCTTTTTTTAGATGCAAACATGGTGCGATGAGAGAAAGCATAAACTGCAACAGGGACAAGAAGAGCAGCGACAGGAGGAGGAAGTATTTGTGTTTGGCTGAATTTGGTAAAGTTTAATTTCTTGTTGGGTCTGTCACGTGTGGGACACAGTGAGAAGAAGTGTGTGGGTGGGGTTAATTAGTATGAGTGGTTGAAAATAAATTGCCAAAAATATGTAGTTTGAAGTATATTACCTATCAATAATGATATTAATAGACACCTTATTCCCAATATAATTTTTGCTGGTCATATTAACCCTTGATTTATTTAGACGTCCGATTTGATACTTTGATTACCGAAGGACTGCATAAAAAACTGAACTGCACGTAAAGTATTTTTAATAGTAAGTACAGCGTTGATTTAAAACGGCAAAATAATGAATTATATACTAAATAATAATGTACTCAAGAAATAATATTTAAGGTGATTGTTTATAGGTAATGTTTATTATTTATATATTATATTTAATATATTAAAACAAAACATCATGATTTTATTAAAAATAGGGTAATTGATTATTTTTTTTGAAGAGAAAAGAAATAAAATGACTGTATAAATATATATTGTTAACATGAATATGAAAGAAATATGTTTTTGATTGTACAGGAAAAATGGAAAAGTTATCTAAAATAGTTTGTTAATATAATGGCTGTGATGTTAATTTGATATTATTTCTATGTAGTATTATATATAGTATTATTAAAACATGAATATGATATATTAGTAGCAATAAAAGCAAGCTATAAATAATAAACAAAAGTAAAATATAGTAGTAGTTAACTGAACTTAAAATAAACTAAAGTTCAAAACATAACTTAAGTAACTTAAGTTTAAAGCAATACACATAATTAGTTATAAGCATTACAGATAACTACTTTAAGGATAGAAAAATAAAAGAAAGGACAACAGACCAAAATATTAGGATACTACATAATTAAGTTCAATTAAAAAGCTTGAGGTTGAAGTTTTAGCATCATTCTGCTTCAATTGTTTTTATCTTCTTGTTTGATGTGAGTTGCATACAATAAAAATTCTGATTCAAGTTCAAAATGCACTTGGTCTCCTGCACGCAACTTGTGCTCCTTCAAATAGCTGAACCAAGCATGTTGAATATATTTTTCTTCAAAAACTTGGTTTTCCATTGTAAGTGTTGAAGTTTTGATTTTTGCTAGGGTTTCCCAATCTTCTGTAGTTGATTGCAAAGTAATTGTCTTGATGTTTTTGAAGAAAAGTAGAGCTTTTTGTTCAGGAATGACCTGATTTTGGTAATGTAAATTTAATAACCATTCAAACAATTATAAGCCACATTGCACATTAAGCCATAATACAGTGTTAATAGTCTTTAAATGGAAATAGCAAAAAGTTGATATTAGTAAAGTTGTCGAAAGTGGTAAACTATATTAAGCTTAATGCATAAGTTGGTTGTATGTATAGAAAAAAAAAAAAAATTCCATATACAGATGTAAAGATATTTATCTTACCAAAACTTGTTTGTTTTTGCGATCAATAATTTCTGGGGTGATATCTAGAACCCATTCGGGTTTTAGGTCATCAATGACGGCAATATTGCTCGACGAAGGATTATCGACAGCTTGAGGGAATGAAAAATGAATTTCTTCACCAGCAGGAACCAACATCTTGTTATCAGCTGAATCATCATCATCACTTGAAATCACAATTAAATCATCATTTGAATTTGTGAGAATTTTCATGGAGAAAAAGTTGTTATGAATTTCGTAGTGCAATTTAATAAGAGTCGGTTTGGTTATCCCAAACCTATTAGCTAAAGTTATTCCATATGTAATAAAACAATCTGAATTCTCTAGAAACAGTTCAATCATAACTCGATGACCTTCTTCATCTCTTACCCATCCGTAATGTTGTTTGTTTAGTTGCTTAATCCAAAAGTGTTTGAATTTAGGACAGATATCCACTTTTTCCTATAAAACCAAACATATTAGTATAGTAAATCAACTGATGTTAAAGAAGTAATTTAATATTTGTTTGAGAAGTTTGAATGTCAAACCTGTAGTGGTAGAAGAAAAGTTTTAAAAGTTTGGCTTCTCAATTTTTTTGCCTGTGTTCTAGTAAATCTAAAGAAAGTCAAAATAATGTTATATCACAAGTCAGATCCTATAATTCACAAAATATACGCAAATTTGTTAAAGATGAAAAGTGTAAATCTTTACAAACAGGAAAAAAAATACAAAAACATCTGCTTATGATTAATGATGCAATTATGAAATTTGTCTATATCATGAAAATATAACATGTTATAAAACTAAGTATGATGAAATGCTAGTTTCAATATATGAGGAGGTTAAAGAAATTGAAAGTACCTGCTGAGTAAGGACAGTTACAAAAACTACAACTATGACACTAATCTAAAGTAATGTGTTTTCGAAAATAATAGTCTTCAACAACAATATTTGTAATCAAAATTCATAAACCCTAAATATCCTTTCATAGTAAGTTTATTTGTTATATAATGAATTCAATATTTAGATGTATTCAATCATTCATGATATGAATTGTAAGCAAGTCAGAACAGAGTAAAAATTGACATGAAACCCTAGCAAAAAGTAAGAAAAAAGTTAAAATTGACATGATACCCTAGCAAAAAGCAAAAACGATGAATAGCGATTTCTTATATAATGATAAAGACTAACCTTGTTGAAGACGAAGCCATGTTGGATTCAAACTGCAAGAAAAGGAAATAGCGATTTCGTGGGATTGTTCTTTGTCGGGTCTTTCTTGGTAAAGAATTGGTTGAATGGGTGTACAGGTAATGGCAAAGTGGATTCTATGTATGATAGCAAATTGTGAATTAAGTATTTTTTATTTTAGCTAATAATAATTATGATACAAAATATCACGAAAAAAAAATAATAATCATACAACAAATAACAACTGAGACAATTCCAGCCAATTAGAAGTTGGAATAAGGATATGTGATTAGAAATTTATTTTTTTTGGTACATTATATGTGATTATTATTATTCATTAGTAAATTGACAAACAAAAAATTTAGCAATGGTACATAATTAAATAGGATGCATTAAAAAAAGAAAAATTAGGAAAAAATATGAAGTAAATTGACATTTGATTCTCCAAACGTCATTGCATATCAAACAAATTCCATAAAAGGGAAGAACATGTGTCATATGCAATGCCGTTGGACAAATCACATGTATAACTTCAATAATTTTAGTAGGATAACTGTGTAGATGAATCTTTTATAGAGGTTGAAGTAAATATAGGATTGCTTGTGATTTTGTTTTTTTGAATTACATAATTGCCCTCATATGTTTGATTAAGAAATTATACGATTATTTGTTTTTTATTAAATTTAAGTTCAAAATAAGGCCAATATCAAATTATGTCATTTGTATGGGGGTTGGAAATAATATTAGTTTTTTATGTGTCTATATAAGGACTTGCGTAAGTGAATGGTAGTTCATATTTTATAAAGCAACTTTTTTAAGTTAAATAAATAGTATATATCACATGATCATATTTTTGAATACATGGAAGGTCAAAACAATGATAATGAAGTTATCGATGAAATATTGGGCGATGGAGAAGTTTTGAATGGTGCCGATGCTAAAGACTGGTTTTCTATTGGAATGACTGCTCAGAATGGCGAAGAAATGCTTTATTGGCAATATGAAGTTTCTGATATCACTTTCAACATCGATTATGCTTTGGTAATTTAATGAAAATTTATAGTTACATGAGTACCATTTTGAAATAAAATTAAATTTTAATATATTTTGTTTTTATGTGCAGGATATTCTTCAAGAGATGTCACATGTATTTGTTGATAGGAACCAAAAACATATTATGATTATTGACCATGATACTAATGAAAGATATCGATGTGAAATTAATTTAAATGTTGAGGAAAACAAAATGATATCAGTAGGAAATGGATGGAACAATTTTGTTAAGTGCAAAGTATTGGAGAAACGGGATGCACTTTTGTTTGTTTTATTTGATGATAATCTGTATAATCTTCATGTGCATCTTGTTGATCGAATGAGTTGGTATCAACAAAATGTACGTCCGGAAAATGGATTTTAATGTAAGTTCTTTAAAATAATTTTCTATTATTTAAGGTATGTATTTTTTAAGAAGTGATGTATTATGTAATCTAGATATGTTGAATAAAATTGTAGTGGTAATGTAAACAAATTAATTGTATGATTTTATTTTTATTTAGTAAAGTGAAGAATTTAAAGACAATAATTGGGTACTATCATGATACAACATTTGATGTGATTCAGTATGGAACTCATGTGAAAATTAGAAAAAAATGGAATTTTAAATTTTTAGAACTAATTGATATTTGATTAATGATCAATTGGTGTAATTAATTTTTATTGTTAACTATCTGAAAGAATTAAGAACATTGTGGCAATAATTTGTAAGTCATTAACCTCAATGATATATTAGATTATAAAAAGAATGTCTAACGGGATATTGTTGGTTTGAAATTGTGTCCATTATATAGATGTCATGTTTAATCACTTATGAATTACACCATAAGTGATTTTCAATGTATTTAAAGAAGTTGTATTTTATTTGATATTGAAGAATACAGTTGGACATTTATTTATCCAATGATATAATAGCATTATATAATAATAAAATAACAGTGTAATTTAAATAATTATAACAAATGAAATTTTAAGAATGAATGTTATACATGAATTTAAAATTAGGAGATTTGGTTAAACATAGTCTAAAAATTGAGTTCTGAATTCGTTTGAAAATTGATTGTTAGGTACGGTAAGATAGAGAGGAATAAATTCATGCCACTAAATGTCAAAATTGGTAAAGCCAAAGAGGAATCAATGCAAAACCTTTATTGGTGTCATAGAAACAGATACATAGAATAAATTCAAAGAGAAAAAGCAGTTGATATTCACGTGGGAGATTCTTTATATGTGTAAGTTGGAAGCAAAGCATAAGTTGACAACCCACAATACAGCTCTATTCACTCACATGGCAAATAAAGACAATTTAGTATGGAAATAACTTGAGGAACACAAAATGAAAAATATGAAAAGATGAGCTTCTTCAGAATCTAATCTGACTTTGATTGAATGTTGTAGTTGAAGTACAAACAATAGGTAGCTGAAGCAACACTTGCGTGATATAGGTGTACACAGTAGAAAGAACAGGCTGTAATGTTTTCTTTCCTTCTCGGGAGATGGATTTGTTTGATGAGGTTAGTAAGCAATTGAAAAATCTGAATTTAACATGTATCGTTTTGGTGTATTATTTTACATTAGAAGCATGTCAATATAGATGAATTAATACAGAGAGTTGTGAGGTTTAGAATAGGGATCAGATTAGTTAGGTTAATTAGATTTGATTATGAATCACAACAATCAAAACGCAGTAGTCAATTTAACATTGTCCAAAGAGAGTTATATTTGATAAGTGTGAAATGAAGTAACAATTTGAAGAAAGAATGATAATTTATAAAGCTGCAGCGAGATAAGTATGAAATTGAAGAAGTTGAGAGAAAATTTGGAGTGCTAAATTATTACAAAATAGTTTACATTGTCAATATAGTGGATAATTCTGTCCAAAGTGTATGATTATTGTTTGTTAAGTGGGACAATAGTCATTCAAGGAAATCCAAATTTGTGAGGATTGAAAACATGGCATCTGTGAATAGGGTCACTGATGGCAAACTTGAAACGTATTGTGTCTCCTTCTTTGAAGTGGTTCAAAGAGCAAAACTTGTACCAATAACTATGAATTACAGTGCTGATTGGTTCAGTTGTTGATGTGATAATTGAATAAGTTTCAGTTGTGTCATGATCTCCGCAAAGTGTTAAATTAGGAAACCTGTTGTTCCTAAGATAATCTGCAAAATCTGTTGGCAAAGTCTGGAAAACAAAAATTTAGTCAGTAGGTGAAATATAAATGAACAAAAACATTGGAGTTGATGAAAACAGAAAGAAAAATAGATGAAAATCAAAATGAAAGAATGGTAACCAATTTCCTATCATTCAGCATTCCATATTCCAGAACAATGTCA
This sequence comes from Trifolium fragiferum, assembly GCA_954870985.1. Taxonomy (NCBI): domain Eukaryota; kingdom Viridiplantae; phylum Streptophyta; class Magnoliopsida; order Fabales; family Fabaceae; genus Trifolium; species Trifolium fragiferum. The sequence goes on along the minus strand of OX940793.1, from coordinate 16,164,385 downwards.
AAGATAATTGGAGTTAGTCCCATTAGGCTTCGGCTATGGAAAGGACTGATTTGTTCAGCAAATTTTGGTTCATTGAATGATTCAATTAAGAATTTTTGCTGTCCAAAAAAACAAAATTCAATCTCAATGTTTTGTGGCAAGTTATTATTTTGCAAAAACTCTGGCCAACCAGCATCCAATAATGGATTTTTTGGATTTCCATTGAACTTAAGGATGTCAACTTTGTTGCTTTTATTTATGATAAACCATTTTCTTTTCAAGTTGTTAGCAAAGCCTGCCATAAACCAAAGGTCAATTTCTCCATATCCCTGTTGAAAAGCAAAGATTATAAAGTATTATATGAGAATAATAAACATGGATATATGTAAATTAGATAAATGTAAATAATGTATATAATGTTAAGTTACCTGTTTTTCCAATCTAACAACAGTTACACGTGAGACTGGTATTGCATGTAGGAGAGTTTCATAATCAAAGTTTTGAAAGGGATCCATATGTTTGAAATGCAGGTAGTAATAACATTAAGATTATGTACCAATGTATATATATAGAAATAGATATATATTAAAATAAAGATGAGCTGTCATTGTGTAAATGATGTTTGAAAATAAAAGAAACAATAAAACGTAAATAAAATAAAACTACCTGCATAAAAAAGGTAAATAATTATGGCACATAAAAAAATAAGTAAAAAATAAAATATGACTACAAAATGAAGTCATGCATTCATTTGATAGATTTGTTGGATGTCATTGTTTGATATTATTTGTTCACATGTAAATTACAGAGGGTTTATATTACTGTGGAGTTTTGTTATGAGAAGGTTTCATAGTTTGGTTATCAGACAAAACATATATTGTCCATAATGAAAATATGAAGATAAAAAAAAGGAGGAGACCATTGTTCAGCAGTTGCAGCTGAGTGCCTTCAATGTTTAAGGTAAGACATGTTTAATTTAGAAGTAGCATTGATGATAATTAAGCAAGTAATTGTTTGATATTTAAAACAAAATAGTAGATATTCATTACAGACTTCATAGAGGAATGTTTGATGAGGTTACAAAAAAGAGTCAGTACAAACTCTGTTCATATAATCCTGAAACATAATCAAACATAGCTATGATAATTGACTTTAACATGTGTGGATGAACCCTTAAAACGATAAAGTTTCTTCGGCCATGTAGTTGTTGCAAAACATTGTCTTGACATCAAAATGTTGTGTTGTTGTACTTTGTCTTGTCTGAAGTTGTTGGTATTCATGTGACCTAAAAGTTAATATGCATTAGACATGAAAGATTGAACAACATAGGCTGGGTTATTCATTGTAAAAAGAAAAATAAAAAATAATTAAAGATTTGCAAACTTGTTTGGAAACAACCTTGAAGCCAACATCAAAGATTTTGGAAGACTTCTTTGAAAACTACATTAGTAGTAGTATGCTGCTGTGGTTGATCCTTATCATAGATTAAGATCTTTAAGCCTTTTTTGGTTTTAACTCTTGACATTGCAACGTACAATTGTCCGTGACTGAAAACAGAACGCGGTAGATATAAACCCACGCTGTCCAAAGACTGTCCTTGCGATTTGTTAATTGTCATAGCAAATGAGACAATAATTGGAAACTGCCTTCGAATAAGTTTGAATGGCCATGGTGACTCTGAAGGTGATATATCCATTCTAGGTATGTAGATGATAGAACCAATATTCTTTCCAGAGATGATCTTTGCTCCGATGACATGTGTACCTAGTTCAGTTATGGATAATCTGGTTCCGTTGCATAAGCCTTCATTTTGATCTAGGTTTCTTAGAAGCATGATTGGTGTCCCAATTTTTAAAACAATCTTGTGGTTTGGAACACCAGAACATCTCAGAGAACTTAGAAATTCAGTAGTTACAACGTCAAAGGCTTGACTATGCGCAGCTTCGCTTCGGTCAATCGAATCGGCGCTTGAATATTCAGTTGCTTCCCCTAAGCAATGTTAAGTAAATTAGAAGTGAATTAAAGAAATTGTAGAAAAAAATAAAATTGGAATAGTTGTAACTTATATTACCGGGAATCAAATTAAGCACATAATGATTGATTTGCTCAACAATTTCTATAGTTGAAGCCAAAATAGCTCTTGATTGTAAATAATCAGCACTTGTATAATTCTGCAACAAATCAGGATAGGTACTCTGCACAATTGCTTTGATAGGATCTTCATAGTCAGCAATCAAAAGTTCATTAGGAATGTCAATATCTGCATTACCATCATTTGGTTCAGATAATTTGCCTTCCCCTACCTTTAATAACCAATCAGAAAATTCAGCGATTTCATTCTTATCGGCAGAGTTTGATTCACTTTGAAGCCGCATATTTTTGGTCAAAGTTAGCACTTGACATTGGTCCCAGATTTTAGAAGCATTAATTGAAGAATGAACTATATCTGAACGACTACCTCTTGGGACCACAGGTAGTATTTGTCTAAAGTCACCTCTGAACACAACAACTTTACCTCCGAAAACTGTATCTGAATTGCTATATGAACTCATAATATCCTTTAAAGTTGCATCTAAAGCTTCATAGCAATACCTGTGAGCCATAGGAGCTTCATCCCAAATGATTAATTTTGTTTGTTTTAGCAATCCTGCAAGTTCATCTTTATGATCTATATTGCATGTTGAGTTTTCAAGTGTTGGAACAGGTATCTTGAACTTGGAGTGTGCAGTTCTTCCTCCAGGTAACAATAGGGAAGCTATGCCGCTTGATGCAACTGTCAAGCAAATTTTTTTGTGTGCACGCAAAGAAGAAGCAAGAGTTCTCCACATGAAAGTCTTGCCAGTGCCACCATAACCATGTAAGAAGAAAACACCTCCTTGCTGTTTATTGACTGCATCAATGATCTTTTCATAAATATCCTTTTGTTCATCTGAAATAACAAAAAACATGTTATATCGTATTTGAGGTATAAAGTTGCAGTGTAAATAATGTAAGGCTGATTGTGGTGGGACCTGTAAGTGAAGCATATAGTTTGTTAAACTCAATGAGTTGTTCCGCAGCATTGTAGTCTTTTTCATCATAAATTAGGCGATTGCCTAATGTTTCAGTGACATAGCCCTGTGGATATGGCATAGTTGGAAAATCCTCTAAACTTCTACGATTTCCTTGCAAACTTTTTTCAATTTCCAGCAGTGTTAAGTTATCAAGTTCTTCTTCAGTAAGTTCAAGAGCTGGAATATATAAGTAAAATTTGTGTAAGAAATTGACAGAAAACAAATATTGATTAGTTAGGTCAATTTATAAGAGTTTATATTTACCTCTGTTGTTTGCAATCCTTCGTTGATTATAGAGAATACCATCTGCCAACAAATGTTTAGTCTTATCCCAGACATGTCGTGGGCGATCCATGGTTGATGCTAGTAACAAAGTAACAAATAATTTTCTTAGGTACACACCTGAACCCCAACGATGTGCTTCCGTTATAGCTCCAATGAATTCTTTGTCGTCTCCTAGAAACCCTGATGCAAAACATGCATCTCTAAAAGTATCATACAGTATTCCTTTGACAGTTTTGATGTCTTCATAGCATGTAGGACCTTCAGCAACTGTAAGCATCATTCTTAGATAGTAAAGTTCGCCTGTGCTTGGTGGAACCCAAATTAATCTTCCTATTGTATAACCTCTTTTCCTTGGTTTCCATTCCCTTTCCTTTTTTTTATAAACAAACTTCCCAACAAAAGCACTATAAGTCAAACTCCTTGCATGCAGATATTTTTTATTTGCTTCTAAACAAGTTGTGAACATCGACTCAGTGACGCTTGGTTTGAGTAGGACGTCATCTATTCGATCAGAATCATTATGGTAAACAGAATGCTCACCTAGTAAGTGAAAATACAGTCGTTCAACTGCTGGCTGTCTTGCGTGTATAGGGAAAGAGAATATCCTCCAACATGCCTCACATAGTGAAATATACCTACAGTCAAGGTATTGTTTGACTTCATCAATATGTTGAACTGGCTGTTGATTAGGAAGTTGTGATCTTGTAATAGTAGCTGTAATCCTATCATAACCTTTGTTAATGTACTTAAATAAGTATTTGATTGAGGTAGTTTGGTTACACAATTCCATGTTGATATGAGCTTGGAATTTCATCAACAAATGTTTATTGTATGGAACAACATGGCGATTGTCAAGGGAAATGCCATTTTTTTCAATTGTTCTTCCATGCGACCTTCTTCGATAGACTGGAAAACCATCTTTATCTACAACCGTAGTTGCTTCAAAAAAATTTGGGAAGAATTTTGAACACTTCCCATCTTTCATGCATGGTGACTCTTTACGGCTGAGTCCACACGGACCATGGATCATGTGGCACTTGACTAAGTTATACAATTCAGCTTCTTTATCTGGATCTGGAATTTCTGCTGATATGATCTTGTCAATGTCATCAGGAGTAGGGTATTTACTTGATGGATGTAAGAACAGAAGTATATGAGCGTGTGGCAATCCTCTCTTTTGGGATTCAATTGTGTACATATCTGAAAAGTTAAGTATTGTTAGTTTTATAAAATGAGGAGGTTTAGATAGATAATATTAGCAGTTGAAGTATAGTTATATAAAAGTAAGACTTACATGCAACGCATTTACCCAGAAGATGTTTTTTGGTCAAATCACGCATCAACTCATCAAATTTAATTTTAAAAACTCTAGAAATTATATCAGGACGATCTTGAGGTTTCAAATTCTTGGATGAAAGTAGTCTGCGTATTTCCGGCCAATTGGGATTGCAAGTAAAAGTAATGAATAAATCTAGAAAACCAACAGCTGCAGATACAGCCATTCCATCAAAATACAATCCATCCATGTATCTTTTACCACCCACAAAAGTTGATGGTAAAATAACTCTTTTTCCGACTTTTTCTCCATTGGCATTTTCATCATTCAATCTGCGATATTTTGAGACTCTGAGTTTTGATTGATTATTGATGATCCAAGCCAACCTTTCAGATTCCATCATTGTGTAGCCATCAACCAAGAATTGTTGCAAAAGTCTACGGGAAGATAACAAAGTTTGAGCCTCAGTTAGTCTTGTCTGGATTCTAAATGACAACCAATCCATGATAGTTAAACGATTTCTTTTAGTGATTTCAACATGAGGTTCCTCTCTAAGTTTGGTTCCACGTCTATAACCATCTTCCCCATAAGGAAAGATCAAAGGATATTGATAGGCTAGATAAGCAGGATGAAACTCATCAATTCTCTTAAGGCGACCTGATTGCTTTTCCAAAATAATATCTCTGCAGGCTGCATAATCAACATCACCAACTATGAGTGCTGACACTTCAGAAACAGTTGGTGTATTGTATATTCTACCATCAGATGTTCTTTCAAAAATCAGCTTGAGTCTTAGTTCCTCTGAGTCATTCAGTTGCAGCTTATCACGTGCCATTCGAAATCCCTTAGCATGCACATTGTGTTCATCAAGCATGTCCTTTAATTTTCGAACAGTATGTGGATTGATGTCATTATTAGAGCTGTTGTAATGATTAGAATAGATAGTAATTAGAACAAATTGTAGTGATAAAATTGACAAGTATGTAAATGCAATTGTAAAAAAAAAAAAGTATTGATAAAGTCAAAAGTACAGAATTTGATGACTATAAAAATTAAATACCTGAAACCTTGCATTCTGTTATTGATCTCATTTTCAGTGTCATAATTGTAGAGTTGTGCAAACTTAGGAGTTTGTCCAGGTAAAGGTAACAAACTGCCCATTCGATGACATGTTTGGCCTTGGATCCTTATAGTTGGTGGACCTCTACCTTTGTTGAAACTGTTGTCAATTTGCATCCCAGGAGATGTGAATGAAAACATTGAGTTATAAATTCGAGTATTTTGTTGGAATTTTTTACTCTCAACAGAAGTTTGATCAAAAAGTAATTGTTTGAGGATGTCAGGTGGTTGTTTTAGCAAAGGCAATTGGATTTTCCCATTATTACAACACATTTGAAATTTAGGATTTGTTGTGTCTTTACCTTTGGCTTTTCTTTCTTGATACCACATTTGTGCTTGACAAAATTGACACATCCAATTTGGATCACCAATATCAGAGTAACCTAATAAAAAGTTTTCGAACAAATTGTTAGGCCATTGTTCTTTATGTGATAGTATAATTAAGTATCATAAATGAGCATATAATATTATATGATTAAGACCTTCAATATGAAGATTTTCAATATTTGTAGATGGTTGTTCCTCATCATTAGAACTTGATGCAGAGCTATAATCCATAAAGTCATTTTCAGATTCACTTGTAGATGAAGTTGAATTGTCAGAATCCAGATTGAAATGTTGATTGAAAACATGATCTTTCCTTTTGTTGTTGTTAGGTTTGGGATGTGTCGATGTTGAAGGTGTGTTTGGATTACAGACAGTTGTTTGTGTTGATGGTGCTTGGGGAGAGATTGGTTTGTATGAAGTTGAACCTGTGTCCAGACATGAAGGTAATAATGATTTTGATGATGACAGATGATGTGAAATAAATTGTGGAACTGGTTGTTTTAATTTATCACCCAAACAACCTAAATTGTTACATTTGTTAGATGTAGGAGGAATGATTGTTGGGTTTTTAGCAGTGGTAGGAAATCCTTGTGAAGGTAAAGCACAGTCAGATTTAGATGTAGAATGAATAAGTGAAGTGGTATTTTCAGTGATAGCAGGTGGAGTTGTGGATGGAAGTTGGATGAATTTGATGACGATGGAAGTTGAGATATTTGAGTTGGAATCGGGGTTGATAAGTAACCACCCAAGGAACCAATGTTGTAGTACTTGTGGGATTTAGGAGGAATGTCTTTAACGACAGTTGAGTTAATATGTGAAGAGACATTTGCAAATCTTGTATCCAAATTACTACCTAAAGAAGTGATGTTAAGCAATGTTTTTGATCTTTTAGTAACTTGTTGGCGTGAGGTTGGTTGTGTAGCAGGAATTGGAGTTACAGTAAGTTTATGAGATTGATTATTTATAGATGATGTAATATCTGTTAATGGTAATCTTTTGAAAGAACCAGCACTGTTAACATTTTTGGATGTCTCAGTTGTGAATGTAGTATGACTTGATGGTGAATTAGGATTGTGTAGGGTTGTAAAATCTGGTGATAGAAAGGTAGAAATTGAAGTTGGTGTTGAAGTGAAATAGATAAGTGCAGTAGGAGAAAGTTGTTTGTGATGTCTCCTTAGTTGCAAAATATGTTTTCTTCTTGCTCTAGCTTTAGATGCACATAGTTTACGTATTTGTTTATTATCCATTGAAGGATTTTCCAATAAGAAACTGTAAAACTGAGTTAAGTTGAACTTGATTAGTTTGATATTAGAAATATTATATAGCTAACTGTATACAGAAACATACATTGAGATTGTGAATTCTAAAAACTGGTTTGTAAAACAGGAATGATACAGGTATTGAAGTTTGTAATGCTGATAAATTAACAACTCAAAATCAAACCTGCAATTGAGAACTGAGGCCATCAAAAGTAAGGAGGCAGAAATTGAGGTTGACTTGAAGAAAAATGCAGGTAACTTGAAAAAAGTATTTTGTCTACTATATTAGGAAGTAAATTAAATGTTGAGGGGTCATGTGTATAGGTAAAATTTGAAAGTGAAATAAAATGGAGGGAAGTAAAAAATTTGGAGTAATTTCGAATATGTATAGTTGGAGGGAAAAAACAAAGTAGAAGTGGTTAGTATTTGTAAGATTTTTGAAAATTCAACTGATATGAAGTAGTTGAATTAGTCCAATTGGAATAGGAAACGTAATTAGTAAAACATGTAACTATGATGTGACCTATAGTTTCAAATGGATAATATATGAAGATTTTATGGATATTGGAGAACTTTATGTCTAAAGTGATGATGTTTGCTAAATGGAAGTACATATGGTAGTGTGATCTAGGTGTCTATAGACAATAGCAACTATAGTTGTATAATTTAACATCACAAATGTTGATTGAAAGGTTTTATAGAGAGTAGTGATAGTAGTTTATTGGAAGTGTAAAGGTATTATTTAATATTTTAATAAAAATTCCAAAAATTGATTATTAATTATTAATATTAATTATTATTATTTATGGAATTTTTGATTGATGATAAGTAAAAAAATGAAATCAAAAATATATGTTGTTCATAGAAAAATAAGATTAACGTGAATTGATGATATAATTATTTGTAAGAGTAATGGTGTGGAAAATAGAGTTAATTGATAGATATTGGACCTGCTTCTGTATAAAGTAATGATATTTTGTAAATGGAAGTACAAATGGTATAGTGATATAGCCTACAGGTCTGTATAGCCTATAAGTTAATAAGTAAAATTGTGATATAGCAAGTGTAGTTGGTATTTTGAAAAAATGGCTGTTGATGTGTGACTGAAATGTAATTTATAATATTAAATATGTAATAGTTGATCATTGAAACACATTTGGTAAATAAGATTGTGATGGTTGTTGTTTGGTGAAGAAGATTGAATATAGTGATAAGAAGCTAAAGAATGGTTAAAAAATTAATGAGACATTCATTGTGTAATGTATACTAATTTAGGGATGATAGTGAACAATGAATTATAAAATATGAAATTTAAAAGTAACATAAAAAACAAATGAAGAGTAGAACACAAAATATCTAATGATAACAATAGAGTTGTTTGGTTCGATGATAAGTAGAATGAAAATAACAGATTAGGAATACAGAAACCCTAATTAGTTGTTAAGTACAAATCCAAAAGATGTAATAATATTCTGAAGTATATCAGATATAACCATTAGTATTACAAAACATGAGTCTCACTAGAGATCAAAATAGCATATTGTAGATGCTAGATTTCAAAAGAAAGTTTGTAGAACAAAGTGATTGGTAAAACATAAAGTCAAGGTTTTTCAATTTTGATGTTTTTCAGTTTCCTTGTTTTGATGACCCTGGTTGATGATAGTTGTCCAATGAGAATATCATCATCCTTGTCTTTGAGTGGTGATCTTTTAGATGGAGTCATGTTGGATTGGATTTGTGGGTCAAAATCAGCAGAGGCAGAAATCTCTTGCTGTAGTAATGGAAATATAAGATTGATGTTAAACATGTGATATTAGCAAGTATAGTGATAAAATGTTGAGTTGAACTGTTTAAAAACATGTTAGAGAATGGTTGGGTGAAATTAACATACAGAAACATTGTGAGCATCATCTAAGGTATCCATAACTTGATCGGGCACAACTTGAGAGCATTGAACTTCAATATCTTTAGAAGCAGAGGATTGAGGCTGAAGAGTTTGTTGAACTTCAATTCCTTTAGAAGCAGAGGATTCAGGGTGAAGGGTTTGTTGAACTTCAATTTCTTTAGAAGCTTCAGAATCTGGCTCAAGAGTTTGTTCAGCAGAATTGATTGGGAATTCAATATTGAGCTATAAAAAGATGAATATAGAAGTAGTGTTAAATGATGAAAGAATAAAATGTAACTGATGTTTACATATGATAATGAGATTACCTCTTTTTGAAGTCGGTTAACCAAAACCTTGCTATCGCTAACCTCTAAAACAGAACCTTGTTTCCATTCTTGTTGCCACTTAAGGCGAATGGCAAAAGTCCTTCCCATCATTTCATCAGTAAGTTCAGGATATTCCAAACGATTTGTAACCCCATCCTATAAAAGTATATGTTAAGTGAATATTTGATATATAAATTAGAATATAATACATGTATTGGGAAAATGATATACCTGTATCATAGTCTTTTGAAGTTCATTAGCAGTTACTCCTAACATCAACGCAGCAATTATCCCAAAAGACAAACCTAGCTTCTTCTGGTCCATCAGAGACTTGAACATCAATCCGAAATCTGATTGTCCAATTTCAAATGGTTTGAGGAAGATATAATCAATAGAGAAAGTAAAGAAAAAAGTGTATAGAGATAGAATACAGTAAGTAAACCTTAGTATGAATTCAAAGGTTTTGTGACCGTCAGAACATTCATAAGGTGGTTCAGTCCCTTTAGCTTCCTTAATGCACTGACTGCATGCAATCATGTACCATCCACGGTCAGAGGATCTAAGATAAGAAGTTTTGACAACAGTAACAACAATTTCATCCTGCATAAAGCGAAATTGTCAAGTACATGATAGTTGATATACAACTGAGAAAGTAATGGTATAGTTAACTATTGAAAACACCTTATGCAGTTTCACAATATCAGCAAGTTTAAGAATACGATTTCCCTGTATGAAGTGATCCTCCGGAGTGAGTTGTGATCCAGCTGCACTACTTGCAAACTTTAGAGAAGAATAGGACATCATTTTCTCTTGGGTAGCATAGCTATTATCCGCAGGTAGGCTACAATATATGATAAAGTGAATTAGGAAGAAATAAGATAACAGAAATCAGGAATTTTTGTTACTGAAATAAGAAACCTTGATTTGAAAGCATTGATATCAGCAATGTCTTCATTGATGAAGAGCTTAGTTCCACTCCATGCATTGGAAATTTGTAAAGGATAACGATCTAACATTGTATAAAATAATAGGTATTAAATAAAACATTAAATAGAAAGCATGTTGGCAACTTTTATATTAGGTATATCTGACCGGTCGGTTTCTGAAGCCGTGCACGGCGAATGATGATGATGAGAGCACCATCTTCAGTTCGATTCTTGCAAAATTCCATAAATTTGGAAGCAAGACTTTCCCAAAGTATACAATCCAAAATATTTCCACTGCAGATGAAATATTTCAAACCAGTAAAACACAAATTGTTGATAGTAAACATAAAGAACATAAAGATATTTAAAATAGTTACCTCAAGTCTTTGATCTTAAATGAAATGTTAAGTTTTCCAGTTGTTGCAGTAGTTTGAGCAGACCCAATAGCATGAACCGCACCAATGACATCTAATCAAAACATAATGTGTCACATAACACATATTTTCTGTCGATTGAGTTTAGAAAGAAAATGTGACTTACCAACCAACAGATCTTCACGAAAGTTCATAGATTTGATATCCTCAAATTTAATGAAGTTAAACAAAGTGTCAGGCATATTTGGCAACTGAAGTGGCTTAACTGTTGTCCCAGAAGTGAACAGAATCTTCAATGGATGAGCAGTCAGTTTAAACTTATCTTCGTTGCGTTGAAGCCTAAAGTTGTTGATTTCACAGGTTTTGAATTTCAAAGGCTCAGTTAATTGATCTTTTTTTTTGTTAAATTCTTCAGGTCCAACCACAACATGTATTGAATCACCCTAGGAAAACAGTTTATGAAATTATAGAAAGGTAATACAGAACATAGTTAAAAAAAAAAGACATTGGTAAGAAAGTATACAAAGGGTTCAAAATACAAAGGGTTTTGAACTTGAAAATAATGAAATAAGTTTTATTGATACCTGAAGATCTCTAATAACCATTTCAGCATACTGTCTTCCTGATTTGGTGGAAATCCAGAAATCATCTATTTTGACTGCAAGCTTCCAGACTTCCTTCTTCTCATGAATGTCTTTGATTTGGTGGAATGATCTGGACATGGTTGGAATCTGTTTGTAGGTATGGAAACCAAGACTCTCTGATTAGTTTGAATGTTGTAGGACCGAAAAGAAATAGTTACTATGAACTTAGTCAACATGTAAACACATATAAACACATAGGTAACTAAGTATACAAAGGGTTCACAACTTTTTAGTGAAGAGCTACAAATTTTTTTTTTTTAAATCATATGTTACAAAGAATATTGTACATTTGTAGTTTTGAAATTGTTAAAACTCAACTTGTGAACTTTTGAGTGTTATTAAACACATTAGGTTAGTAAGTATGTCAAAATGTAAGTAAAGAAAACAGTTTGAAATGTGAACTTCAAAATTTCAAACAAAACATACTATGTTGTTGGGATAAGTAACTTGTTATTAGATGATTGTGATGAGGTTCAAGATGACTTACTTGTTGTTTTCTTTTGTTTCCTGTTTGTAGATTTCGAGATTAAAGGCTTTTGGTGTTTGAAGAAATGAAGAATGAGTGAAGAATGAAGAAAAGGAAAGAGAGAAAAGGAAAGAGGAAAGTTGATAGCTTCACTTGATGTATTTCTTTAGTCCCATCACTCAGCAAATTGAAAGGTTAGGTAATAAAATTGTACTTTCGAAAGACTTGTTAGACTTAATAGGTTACATAGGTTACATAAGTGATAAGTGATTAAATAAGTAAATATATTGTTATTAGAGGATAAGTGATTAGTCCAATTTGTCCTTAAGAAAACTGATGTGGAGGCATGGATTAATAGGTTAGATAAGTAATATCCTAAGGCTGTTTCTTTTATAAGTTGTTATTAGATTAGACGAAGCATTTAATGTTATTTTTCCTATTATACCCTTAACTTTTTATTTCTCTCTCTTCTTTCAATTCTTTCATTTATCTTTCCCATACAATTAATGAAGGACAATTTTGTAAACTTACTCATAATTTCTCTTTTCTATACAACAATGATTACATTTCTTAATTTGTGTAATATGGTCAAAACGACTTATATTTTGGAACGGAGGGAGTATTATTATTTGCAAACATAAAAGACATTTTACGAAGACAATTGTGTGGGAAAACAAAATTAACATTACAGCTTAACATGGGAAAAAACAGTTGATTACGGCTGGCATTAATTGTAGCATGGGTGGTTAAGCAGAGGTTGACATTAATTGTGGCTAATCCCGCCCAAAGCCTCAGATTAGGGTTAATTAAGAAGCTTTCATAGTAGATGCATGTTATTCCCATTTAATATAATAAAGATTAGCAATGTGAGGATGGAAGTAATAAGTTAGTAATGTGATATGAAAAGCCAAGAAAAAACCCATAAGGAAGAAAAGAATAACAAATATAGCAATTCTGAAATTACAACCATCCAATAAGTCAGAAATTAAATTAACTGGTGAAATGAAAATATAATGTTGAGAAATTCAATACATATTACAATAAAGCATAACAAAATATTACTACTTGATGAAATAGTTTCGACTGCTCCAAGTCTATAATATATGTAAAAAATGTTTTCTAGTACCCACATTTTGTACTGATAAATAATTGGTCATATCTTCTCTTTAATCGTTGTGTAACTTGTCGTTATAAATTGGTTGAGACCATTTGTGAAAGCAGACGTTGATGTCAATGAAGCTTTTAGAATGCTGAGACCCTGCAACGCGTGTAAACAAATTACTACAAATCATTGTAATAATTTACGAAAATGAAAGTTAATAACGGTCGGTAATAATGTAAAAGACTTATATTGTGAATTACCTCTTTTAGACCGATTCTAACGATCCTTTCCTCAACATCAAACAGAGGAATATTTGAACTATTTAGATGTGAAATAGCAGTGAAGGATGACATTGGAGTCACAACCAAGTTATCTGTCACCATGTAAATTAATGGACCTTTGGCAAATTCTCCACAACTTGATGATTTTGAAGCAGAGAACTTCGGATCAACAAAATTCAAAAGTACAGACCTATGATCAGAAATACTAGAACAATATTTGGGTGTACTCGTAAGAGTGCGAATCCACTGTGTAGTATAGCAAACATTACAATAACAGACCGGTAAGTTAGCTCCAGAGATTGGTAATGTCTGAGTATTGAGCTCAAATTGTGCAGCAACGAGAGGCTTAGTTAGTTGATCTTTGAGTTTCTTTGACATTAAATATGTATCTGGACTCAACTCAGTCATGCTCCTATATAAATTATTAATGCAGCTTAAAGGAGAGAATCCTTCAAACATATGTAACACTCCCCCCAAGGGGAAGGTTAGAAAACTAAAAATAAAGTCGATAAAATCTACCCCTCCTTCAACAAACAAAATCTCTCCAGTTGATTTTTTCGCAATACTTTCACGGACATCTGGCTACCCTCACCAGATGTTAATTCTTCTCCATTCTTAGTCTCAAATTAGTTTCTATCATCAAATTCAATACGCAAATCATTCTTTTTAAAGATGAAGTCTGTCAAAGGAGTCTTCGAGATCAATGCCAACTTAAGAAAATCAACCACCTGCAAAAAGAAATCATACTGAGATTTTGCGAGAAAAATTATTCCACAGCAAAAATGTTATGGAAACTAATGATCATACCTCTATTTTGCTGATATCAACATTTTTTTCCACAATAGCTTCAATGGTTGTGATTTTAAGCTTTTGAAGTAGATGTACAACTGTTCCAAACACATTAGGCATAATAGAAAGATCGTCTGAAATGATAAATGTTGCACCTTCTTTTACAAAACCATTTTCTAGACTCAAACATTCTTGAGGTGGGGAAATTACTAGGTTCATTACTTCTCCACAGCATACACAACTTTTTTATTTTCTCTATCCACCATAAGTCTCAAGGTAATTTTGTCAACTTGTTCAACAGACTGAGTTGCACTGTCAGCCATAGTATAGCAGTTGCAGAAACAATACTATATGCAACTTTGATCAGATTTTACTAATAAAGCATTTAATTTGTATAAGATGGATCATTTCTTGCTTTTCTAATTATTACAATTGGACATGATAGTAATTAACAGAACAATTTGCCACTATATGACATTGGAAAGGAAAACATATTTAATAACCACTACAGAGAGAGTGAACAATTTAAAGCTTCAGCTATTAGTTAGCCAAACAAAAGGCTTGGTCTTTGTGATGCTTCATTAAACATTTAGAGAATATCACTGGATTAGCAAGCGATTATCCAAATTCCAAACCAATAGATATAATTATAGCAAGCATATCTTTTTTTTTTTTTTTGATAAGTACCAAGCATATCTTCTTGAAAAAAAGAACAAATTAAGGGGAACAATATTATTGGAAAGGGGAAATAGTCATTTTAGTCTTTCCAATGTGCACTTCGCTGTCATTCTGGTTTCTCATTGAGCAAAAACTACAAAACAGTCCCTCAATCAGCACTCCGTTAGTCAATTTAGTACAAACTGTTAGTTTGGCCGTTAAAATGAACAAAAACGCTGATCTGACCCCTTTTTTGTACACATGTCAGCATGATGAGTAAACCAAAATGATGATATGGCACGAGGGACCAAATTGACAGTGAAAACATAGCGCGAGGGACTAAAATGACGGTACGAAAAAAAATTTCCAATTTAAATCCCTAAAACCCATATCTCATTCTTCATTTTTCTTTTCTATTGTTGTTGTTTTTCATCTTCACCTGTGCATTTAACAAGGTAAATTTTGCTTCTCTCTTGATATTAGTGAGTAGACACTTTTAAATTTCACAATTCTAGGTGGTGATTTAGGATTATAGAATTGAGCACAAAAACTAAAACAAATTTGCCGGATGATTATGGTTGTTGTGGATACTTTGTATTTGTTGACAAATTGATGGAATGGTTTACAAATTCAACTGATGAAGGAATTGAAACAATTGGCTTGTATCATGGAAGGGAGATTGGGCGACAACAAATACAAAGTATCCACAACAACCATAATTGTTAGGGCTGCAATGCCATGTTCACATGGCATTCCTAAATATAAAGTAAAAACAATAGTCAGAAAACAAGTGGGCTACTGTTTATAGAACGTACAAATTCACTGAACCAGAAAATTGTAACAATGCAAATGAATCAAGTTTTAACACACAAAACAGTCCCTAAAAGTTAGTCATAGCAGTCCCTAAAAGTTATAACTTAATGTCATATAAGTCCCTAACTGTTATCACTTAATGTAATCTCAATTCCTATTATATATCCCATGAATTGGTACAGAATATTTACTTGTTAGTTGCCAAATTCTGCATGTACATGTTTGAGCAAATATGTCAACATCAACATGAGTTTGAAAATTATCTTTTTATACTTGAAATCTTCCATCACCAGACCACATTGGTGTCCAAATATTGCTATTAATCTTGTACTTCTCCAACCTAGACTGCTGCATTGGGATGGTGTAGTTGATTTGGCAGGTTGCCACACCGCACCTTTAAGTTTTTTTTCCGTACTGCCATTTTAGTCCCTTAGCCATGCCTTCACTGTCAATTTGGTCCCTCATGCCATATCATTATTTTTGTCTTCTCATCATGCTGACATGTGTCCAAAAAACGGACAGTTCTGTGTTTTTGTTCACTTTAACGGCCAAACTAACAATTTGGACTAAATTGAGTAACAGAATGCTAATTGAGGGACCGTTTTGTAGTTTTTCTTCAGTGAGCGACCAAAATGACAGCGAAGTGCACATTGGAGGACTAAAAATATTGTTGTTTCGTACCGGGCTAAAGGCTCATCAATCCGCATGCTGGACCGGGTTACTGAAACCTTATTTAAAAGGGTCTTGCTAACCAGTGCCCCTGGGGCACTCTTTAAGCATTATATTTAAAGAAATTTTTTATTCAAAAAATGAACACTACAATTTCCGATGCGTTGACTTTACGCATTCCCATAAAAATTTTATAAAAAACTTACTATTTAAAGCTTTAAAGAGTGCCCCGAAGCATTCGTTAGCATTTGCCTATTTAAAAAAGCAAAGACTTAATTAGTGTTTTGGTCTCTTAAATATATTTTTTATTTTATATTGGTCCCTTAATTAGTGTTAGTCACAATGGTTTTTTCCATTAATTTATCAACCTCAAATATATTAGGTATACTAACATTGTAGTTGGTATGTCATATATCTCAATACTCCCTCCTTCCCAGTATATAAGCTAACCCTCACTAATGCACAAGACTTATTATTATTTTTTTTTGAAAAAATAATGCACAAGAATTAAGAAAAGTAGTGTTTGCATTAAATTTGTCAGTAATATACATTTTCTTTTCAAAATTACCCTTCAATTATTAAGAGAGATAAATATTAATCTTTTACCTTTCTTCTTTTAATTAGGGGTATTTTTGTAAAAATTTAATTAATGTACTTTCGACTTTGAAAAATGTCTTACAAAATGAGACAGCACAATTTGTTAAAAATATCTTATATATTGGGACGGAAGTATTACATTTTTTAATCTTGTACATTTATCATTTTTATATTTATATGATATAATATATTTGTCATTGAAAAAAGATGGAGTGTCCAGAGTTCGAACCTTGACTGTTATACATATAATAATGCGATGTCCTTATCGACTAACATTCCATTTGAAGAAACTTTTTATTTAAAAATCAAATAATTCAATTTCCAATGCGTTGACTTTACGCATTCGCATAATAATTATATAAAACCTTATTTTAGGTCTTAAAGAGTGCCTCCGGGGCACTCGTTAGCAAGACCCTTAGAATAAAATAGAATTTCTTGACTAGAGGAGACTTTGTAGTAGGGAATATATGTCTTCATCCCCGTCCATATAGATCCACGAATATCGAATATTAACAAAAAAATTATATTTTTCGATCAAAATTATTACAGCAGTGTGACGTTATTTTTTCCCTTTTTATTAAAAAAACAAATATTTTCATTTTCTTCTTAAAAAAAAAAAAAAACAACACATAATGCATTAGTGGCAAAAAAAATGAATAATCATATTGTATACCAAAGTATGAATAATCATACAAAATTCATAACCAAAATATCTCATAATGCATAGCAAAATAGATATTTGGAATTTTTAAATATAAAAAATTAAGCAATTGACGGATTCGTGGAAAATCTGCTGGGACAGATGCTTCTTCTCCGATCCCCGCCCTGAAGTGCCAGCGGGAGAATTTTTTCCTCCATCCTCACGGAGAAAAAATCTCCATTTCTAGAGTTCTGAACGGGGCAATCCCCACCGACAGATGCAAATTGACATCCCTACTTAGTAGTAGTACCAATACTGAATTGGTTTAAAGGAAAAGTGACTCTTACCCCTTAAACAAGTTTGTTATAAGTTCGACCATTGACTTGATCTTGTATATAATAAATATTTTGTTCGACAAACATTAGTTATCACTAAATGAAATGTTAAATATTTCTTTTGTGCTATGCTTATGAGAAGTTATTAAAGTATTTTTTATTTTAAAAGGAGTTAAAGTGATTTTATTATATGCTCCTTGTTGAAATTCTAGACAAAACATGCATATATCTCTTGTTTAATTCTCTTTAGTAATTACTATAAGAACAAAAACTTATATACAATCACTATAAGAAATTTGACTTTTATTGACGATTTTTCCATACCTCCTTTAGACAATCATCGTAATAATTTACGAAAATGAAAGTTAATAACAGTCGGTGATAATGTAATAGACTTATATAGAGAATTACCTCCTTTAGACCGATTCTAACGATCCTTTCCTCAACATCAAACAGAGGAATATTTGAACTATTTAGATGTGAAATAACAGTGAAGGATGACATTGGAGTCACAACCAAGTTATCTGTCACCATGTAAATTAATGGACCTTTGGCAAATTCTCCACAACTTGATGATTTTGAAGCAGAGAACTTCGGATCAACTAAATTCAGAAGTACAGACCTATAATCAGAAATACTAGAACAATATTTGGGTGTACTCGTAAGAGTGCGAATCCACTGTGTAGTATAGTAAACATTACAATAATAGACCGGTAAGTTAGCTGCAGAGATTGGGAATGTCTGAGTATTGAGCTCAAATTGCGCAGCAAAGAGAGGCTTAGTTAGTTGATCTTTGAGTTTCTTTGACATTAAATATGTATCTGGACTCAACTCAGTCATGCTCCTATATAAATTATTAATGCAGCTTAAAGGAGACAATCCTTCAAACATATGTAACAGTCCCCCCAAGGGGAAGGTTAGAAAACTAAAAATAAAGTCGATAAAATCTACCCCTCCTTCAACAAACAAAATCTCTCCAGTTGATTTTTTTCGCAATACTTTCACGGACATCTGGCTACCCTCACCAGATGTTAATTCTTCTCCATTCTTAGTCTCAAATTGGTTTCTATCATCAAATTCAATACGCAAATCGTTCTTTTTAAAGATGAAGTCTGTCAAAGGAGTCTTCGAGATCAATGCCAACTTAAGAAAATCAACCACCTGCAAAAAGAAATCATACTGAGATTTTGCGAGAAAAATTATTGCACAGCAAAAATGTTATGGAAACTAATGATCATACCTCTATTTTGCTGATATCAACAGTTTTTTCCACAATTGCTTCAATGTTTGTGATTTTAAGCTTTTGAAGTAGATGTACAACTGTTCCAAACACATTAGGCATAATAGAAAGATCGTTTGAAATGATAAATGTTGCACCTTCTTTTACAAAACCATTTTCTAGACTCAAACATTGTTATGACTTATAAACAATGGCTATTATTTTATTGATGAATAAAGGAAATAATTCACTCCTGGACAACTCCCAGGAAGATTCAAATTAAATGAATTACTAGAAAATAATAAAGTAAAGGTAATGAAGAGAAATACCCAACAATGGGTCCAGAGAGAGAAGGATAATCAAATTATTCCACACCTAGTAACCCACTCTTATCAGTCTTATATATCAGTCTTATATCCCTTAAGTTTGTTATTTGGAATCCTAATCCTTTTGCTGCATCTCAATCCCTTAATTCTTGGATCGGTAATAGTAATATCCTCTTTTTGTGTTGATTTGTTAACTCTTGAGCTCAATTCAACTATTGGAGTCCTTGCAATACTCCCCCCATTAACAGAAGCCTTGACCTCAAGGCTAAAATTAGGATAAGTCAATGCTATATCTTCCTTGTCTTCCCAAGTTGCTGCAGTAGGACTTAGTCCCTCCCATTTAATCAGGACTTGCGGGACAGAATTGGTGCCACGCATGATTTCCCGGGAATCAATCACCGATGCCGGTTGTAAAATTGGACCAAGCTCAGTGGTAGTTAGGGGAAGAGGAATGTAAGGAGTTGTATTGGGCCCATGAAATGGCTTCAACTGAGAAACATGAAAGACGGGGTGTATTTTCGCGGTCGTTGGAAGACCCAAACGATAAGCCACTGCACCTATTTTAGCTAGCACTGGAAATGGACCAAAGTAGCGTAAACTCAATTTCTGATTTTTTCGCAGAGCCACAGATGATTGTCGATAAGGTTGCAGCTTCACTAAAACTTGATCATTCACTTGAAATTCAACATGTCTACGGTTCTTGTCTGCTTGAATTTTCATGGCTTGTTGAGCCTTATGTAGGTTGGCCTGTAGTTGACATAACAATTCTTCCCTATGAACCAGTTGTTGTTGCAAATCTAGAGGGTCATCTGAGCTACCTTTAGAGCGAATCAACGTAGGTGGGTCTCTTCCATAAAGAGCTTTAAAGGGTGTCATTGCAGCACTGACTTGATACGAAGTATTGTACCAATACTCGGCCCATGGAAGAGCCTTTGACCACTGAACTGGATTAGAAAATGTCAAACAACGTAAGTACATCTCAAGACATTTATTAAGAGCTTCGGATTGACCGTCGGATTGTGGATGATATGCGGAACTCATAGCTAAAGTGGTACCCTGAAGTTTGAAAAGATGTTTCCAAAAGTTACTGGTAAAAACTTTATCACGGTCAGACAGAATGGAAGAAGGCATGCCATGAAGCTTAACCACATTATTCATAAAAACTTCCGCTACTTTTTTGCTGTCATAATCAGATTTTAGAGGAAAAAAATGACCAAATTTGGTTAAGCGATCAACAACAACCATGATGACTGTGAATCCGTGAGAAGCCGGTAACCCTGTGATAAAATCCATAGCAATATCAGCCCAGACCTGTGTAGGGATAGGGAGGGGCGATAATAGGCCAGCTGGGGGTGTTGTGGGTGTTTTGGCTTGTTGACAGATTATGCATTGCTGAATAAAAGACTTGACATGCTCTCTCATGTGAGTCCAATAAAATTGTGCTGAAATACGAGCCATGGTGCGAGTAATACCCGAGTGGCCACCTATTGGTGACGAATGAAATTCAATCAATATTTTCTGAATTAGAGGGCTATTAGCAGGTATTACCAATCGGTTATTCCAGAAAACAAGATCATCTTTGACGCTGTAATGTGTGTCAGTGCAAGTGTTGGTGCAACACTGCTGTAAAATATTCTTGAGATGATCATCTTGTTGAATTTCCAATCGAAGCTCAGATAAAAAGGAAGAACGAGGTTCAGACCAAGCAATTAAACACACCCTAGAGAGTGCATCGGCAGCCACATTTTCCTTGCCGGGTTTGTATTCTATAGTAAAATCAAAGCCAATAAATTTGTGAAGCCATGCTTGCTGCTCTGGTGTTTGTAATGTTTGTTCCAGCAATGCTTTGAGACTTTTTTGATCCGTGCGGATAATAAATTTGTGGCCTAACAAGTAATGTCGAAACTTTGCCAAAGCCTCAGTAATTGCGCGAAACTCACGCACATAAGCGGATTGTTTTTGAGTCGTAGGACCAAGCTTCTTTGAAAAGAAGGCGATAGGGTGACCAGATTGACTCAACACAGCACCTATTCCGGTGTTAGAAGCATCAGTTTCGAGAATAAATGGTTGAGTAAAATTCGGTAAAGCCAAAACTGGGGCTGTTGAGATAGCTGATTTCAGTCTATTAAAAGCACAAGTAGCACCATCATCCCAATGAAAACTATCTTTTTTCAAAAGATTGGTAAGAGGTAGTGCAATTTGAGAGTATGACTTGATGAAACGACGATAATAACCGGTGAGACCGAGGAATCCACGTAACTGTTTTACATTGATAGGTGTTGGCCAATCGATTACAGCCCTAACTTTATCTTTATCCATAGCAACCCCATTTCCCGATAGGGTATGACCCAAATAATCAACTTCTAACATGCCAAAGGAACATTTAGATAACTTAACAAATAAAACTTGTTGTTGTAAAGTTAGTAACACACTTTCTAAATGCTCCAAATGAGTTGACCATGTAGGGCTATATATGAGAATATCATCGAAGAAAACTAATACAAATTTTCTAAGAGCAAATTGAAATACCTCGTTCATCAAACATTGAAATGAGGCTGGAGCATTCGATAAGCCAAATGGCATCACTAACCATTCATAGTGTCCTTGATGTGTGCGAAAAGCGGTTTTATGTCGATCATTGGGATTCATCAAAATTTGGTGGTAACCGGAACGGAGATCAAGTTTTGAGAAGTACTTGGCACCATATAGCTCGTCCAATAATTCGTCTACCGTCGGTATGGGAAAACTGTCTTTAATTGTGACTAAATTAAGAGCCCTGTAATCGGTACAAAATCGCCATGTACCATCCTTTTTCTTAACGAGAATGATAGGTGAAGAAAAGGGGCTAGTGCTCGGTTGAATTATGCCCTGTTGTAACATCTCAGTTACCATCTTCTCAATTTGCTCCTTTTGACTATGAGGGTACCGGTATGGACGAACCTTAACCACCGTTGACTCATCTAATAACGGAATGGAATGATCTTGTGAACGAGGAGGAGGCAACCCAGTGGGGTTTTGAAACACATCCCGATATTTGAACAGCAATTGCACCAAATCAGGAGCCAAATCTGAAGGAAGCTCCAAAGGAGTGTCATGTTGGGTCTCTAAATGTAAAACCTGCATTGTATAAACCTCAGCTATTGCCTTTGTCACTTGAAGGCGTCTAATATGGTGCAGTTGAGCCTGCACTGGAAGAGATTCACTTGCACTCGAGAGAGTGACGAATTTTCCATCAATAAAAAATTTGAGGCTGAGGGTGGCATAATCAGCTATATGAGGACCCAAAGTTGCCAACCACGATGATCCCAAAATTAAATCAGCTCCAGAGAAAGGCAGTAAGAACACCGGTAACACTAACTTGTGGCCCTAAATTTCAACAGACAGTTGTGAAATTTTACCCTCGGCCATCAGGGATTGGCCATTGCCGACCAATACATTGAACCCAGGTGCCGGTTCCACAGGGAGTTGCAAAAATTTTGCCAAACGGGGTTGAAAAAAATTATCGGAGCTTCCGCCGTCAACCAAAACTTGAACCGGACTTCCGGCAATGGAACCAGTGAAGCGTAGCATCCCCACACTTTTGGAACCATTCAAGGCGTTGAGAGAAAGGTGAAGCTCTGGTTCAAAAGTAGAATTTTGAGGTTCAATGGTTGGTGAATTTGAGTCATGGTTTTCGAGTTCACTAGAGTTGGGGTCTTCTAATTGTAAAAGGAATAAATTTTTGTTGGGGCAACGGTGGCGAAAAGAAAATTTCTCATCACAATAGTAACATAAGCCTTTATCACGTCGGAGTTGCATCTCCGCCGGACTGATGCTCTTAACGCCACGGGAAGGGTTGGTGGTTCGGTTTGGAGGAGTAGGTAAAAGAGGGGCAGAATTGGGTTTGGGTGATGGGTTAGAGATGGATCCTTGTGAGCTAGTGGGTCGGGATTGGTGTGAATTGGAGATATATTTGGCTAGATGAATTTGGTTATTAGGCTTAATGGGTTGGTATTTGTCTTCAAAAAGACGGGCTATGGATACAGCATGGATTAGCGATGTGGGGTTTTGGGAAATCACTTCACGTTGCAATTCCTTTTGAAGACCACTCAAAAAACAATCTAACAAGGCTGCTGAGTCAACACCCGTAACTCGGTTTGCAAGTGCAGTAAATTGTACATAGTATTCATTAACCGAACCTGTTTGTGTCAATTTGAAGAGAGTCGTTCTTGGCCGTTCGTAAGCTGATGGCCCATATTCTAACTCAATGGCTCGTGTGAACTCATGCCAAGAACGAAACGGCGAAGCACGCTGGATCATCTGAAACCATGGTACCACCGATTGGTCCAGGTGGACTGCGGCAATAGTCAGCCTTTCCGGATCTGGCGTGTGATAGTAATCGAAAAATTGATTTGCCTTGAAAATCCAAGCGAGAGCATCAGATCCATCAAACCGTGGAAATTCGAGACGAACATTGCGAGTGTGGAATGGTTGTTCACGGTGGCTGTGTTGACCATGGGTGGCGGACGTTTGAGACAATCGGTTGAGTAGCGTCTCACTACGCTGTAAAGTCGTAGCCGTTTCTGAGATAGCAGTGCTGTGTGAAGTCACCGTGTCGGTAAGTTGAGTGAGTTGGTGGTTCAATTGAGTGGAGACGGTTTCCGAAAGTTGAGCAAGTTGATTCTCAATGGTTTTTAAACGTGTTCCGTCGGCCATGGTGATAATGAAAGCACCAAGTTGTTATGACTTATAAACAATGGCTATTATTTTATTGATGAATAAAGGAAATAATTCACTCCTGGACAACTCCCAGGAAGATTCAAATTAAATGAATTACTAGAAAATAATAAAGTAAAGGTAATGAAGAGAAATACCCAACAATGGGTCCAGAGAGAGAAGGATAATCAAATTATTCCACACCTAGTAACCCACTCTTATCAGTCTTATATATCAGTCTTATATCCCTTAAGTTTGTTATTTGGAATCCTAATCCTTTTGCTGCGTCTCAATCCCTTAATTCTTGGATCGGTAACAGTAATATCCTCTTTTTGTGTTGATTTGTTAACTCTTGAGCTCAATTCAACTATTGGAGTCCTTGCAAACATTCTTGAGGTGGGGAAATTACTAGGTTCATTCCTTCTCCACAGCTGCACTTTTGATTTATAAATGTGCTCAAATGGTTCCCACTTTTTTCTCTAGTACAATCAAATTTCCGACAGATGAAGTGCTTCATGGGTTCAGTGTCATCGATATTCAATTTGAGCTTTCGGCAATAAGCTTCCATAGAGTTTCTTGGATTGAGTAGCATATCCTTGCATGTCTCTGACCATAGATATTGTTCATCAAGATCTGAGACACTTTGATAGAGTGAGCTAATGCTGCCAAATTTAACTACTTTAATATTTGAGTCCTCCTTAGCCACAAGTCTTGCAATAGTACCTAAAGGCAATGTTAAAAAGCTGAAAAGAACATCATAAAAATCCTTCCCTGCCTCAGCATACACAACTTTTTTATTTTCTCTATCCACCATAAGTCTCAAGGTAATTTTGTCAACTTGTTCAACAGACTGAGTTGCACTGTCAGCCATAGTATAGCAGTTGCAGAAACAATACTATATGCAACTTTGATCAGATTTTACTAATAAAGCATTTAATTTGTATAAGATGGATCATTTCTTGCTTTTCTAATTATTACAATTGGACATGATAGTAATTAACAGAACAATTTGCCACTATATGACATTGGAAAGGAAAACATATTTAATAACCACTACAGAGAGAGTGAACAATTTAAAGCTTCAGGTCACAATGCTTTTTTTCGTTAATTTATCAACCTCAAATGTATTAGGTAGACCAACATTGTAGATAGTCTGCCATATATCTTAAGGAAAATGCTAAATAGTGCACATGGTGCATTACTTAAGCACATAAATAAGGAAATTATGTCTTAAAATTCGTGCATTCAATACATTGAAAATGTAAAAGTTACTTTTATCAACATTAACTTTATATTTTATTTCTATTTTTAGTATGCTTAACAAGTGCACCTGGTGCACTGTTTAGCATGACCCCATATCTTAATACTCCATCCGTTCCAACATATAAGACCCTTTCACTAATGCAAAATAATTAAGAAAAGTAGTGTATGTATTAAATTTGTCAATAATATACTTTCAACTTTGAAAAATGTCTTATAAAATGAGACAACACAATTTATCAAAAATATCTTATATATTGGGACGAAAGTAGTACATTTTTTAATCTTGTAAGTTTTTCGTTTTTATATTTATACGATATAATATATTTGTCATTGGAAAAAAGATGGAGTGTCCAGAGTTCGAACCTTGACCGTTATACATATAATGCAATGTTCTTATCGACTGAGCTAAACTTACGGGGACAAGTTGAGAAATTTATAAATTAGAATAAAATAGAATTTCTTGACTAGAGGAGACTTTGTAGTAGGGAGAATATATGTCTCCATCCCCGTCCCTACAGATCCACGGATATCGAATATTAACAAAAAATTATATTTTTCGGTCAAAATTATGATAGTAGTATGACGTTATTTTTTTTCCCTTTTTATTACAAAAACAAATATTTTCATTTTCTTCTTAAAAAAATAAAAACAACACATAATGCATTCATGGTAAAAAAAACAATGCAAAAGTATTTGACTACAAAATCTCATAGTCAAAGCATTCCATAATGTATAGTAGCAAAGTATGAATAATCATACAAAATTCATAACCAAAATATCTCATCATGCATAGAATTTTTAAATATAAAAAAATTAAGCAATTGACGGATTCGAGGAAAATCTGCCAAGACAGATGCTTCTTCCCCGATCCCCGCCCTGAAGTGCCAACGGGAGAATTTTTTCCTCCGTTTTCACGGAGAAAAAATCTCTACTTCTGGAGTTTCGAACGAGGCAATCCCCATTGACGGATGCAAATTGACATCCTACTTAGTAGTATAATACCAATACTGAATTGGTTTAAAGGGAAAGTGACTTTAACCCCTTAAACAAGTTTGTTTTAGGTTCGACCATTGACTTTATCTCGTATATAAAATATTTTGTTCGACAAATATTAGTTATCATTAAATGAAATGTTAATTTCTTTTGTGCTATGCTATGAGAAGTTATTAAAGTATTTTTTTATTTTAAAAGGAGTTAAAGTGATTTTATTACATGCTCCTTGTTGAAATTCTAGACAAAACATGCATATATCTCTTTTTTAATTCTCTTTAGTAATTCAATACGTTTAGTAATTATTATAAGAACAAAAACTTATATACAGTGCTTTAGCAGTTATTTTTGTTGTTCCTCTTGCAAATAGGTAGCATTTTTAATAAGATGTAAATTTTTTTCAGCTTTACAGTAAAAATAAAAAACTTTTAAAGCACTATCTATATATAATAAATAGGCTCAATATTTTATCTAATGATGGAAGTCTTCAACACAGACACTGCTTTTGTTTTGTCCAGAGTTTTAAGTAAATGTCCGTAAATACTGATATTGTTACTGTTATTATCATTTTTTATATTAAAGAAAAAATTGTGATTAATTTATACCACAACGACTATAATTAATGTCGTAACACATGTAATGATCGAAATTATAAAAATCTTTACATAATAAAGACACGACCGCGATGTTTTTTAAAACCTTGGTTTTGTCTAGCGATGGATGGAAGTGTTGAACACGGAGAGTACAATAAAAGGCATGCAGCACATAAACTTTCCATAAGCTTAGTGCAAAGAAACAATCAAGTTGACTTGGAAGTCTACTATAGTCAAGTCATTTTATCGTTTTTCTAAATAAGTATGTTTAACTTTTCTGAAGAATGATAGCCTTAAATTGGAGATAAACATCACAAATATAAACATATATTTAATTAAAAGTATTTTTTTATAACCTAAATATATTTCTTCAGAATTTTATTTGTGATCTAAGAATATATGTTAAAATTTAAAAGAAATAGAATTTTCATAATAATTTTAAATTTATTAAAAATTGAATTGATGTCGGTATTCTTTTTGTTTTTGACTAAAACAAAGTTAACTCATCATTAATTAAATAGTACTCAATTCAAAGAGAAATATAACCAAAGAAATTACAAAATCCAATAATGGTTGTTTTTACAATAGTATTAATAATTATATTCATTTGTCGTCTAACAAATTTAACCTCAACCAAAACCAATCTAGAAATAATATTTAAATACTTGTAAATTTTTTGTGGTAATTATTTAGTATTTTTTATGCTATTTTATTTTCAGATTTTTAACATCTCTTTATACTGTTTGTCTATCTATTCAGGATTCCTTTATATCTATGTTGTCATTAAAAAAAAAGTGAACTTATATTTTATAATTATAAATTGGATCCATTGAAAAAATTCAAATTAAAATCACTTTTAATTGGATAACAATAAGATTTCTTAAATCAATTATCTAAAGTTTAAACTAAATAGTAAATGATTGTATTAATCTTTAAATCAAGATGATATTTTGTCCAAATATCAATGAAAACATCCAGCTAGAGCGCGTATACAGTACTTTGGAGATGCTATAAGAAAACAAATCAATGAAAACAACCAGCTTGCGTATACTTTGGAGATGCTACAAGAAACAACCGAGTTGACTACCAAGTCTACTTTTTTTTTTATTTATTTTTTATTTTTATGCGGAACACCAATAAAGAAAGCCAAAAATAGAGGTGATGTATATATACGGAACACCAATGAAGAAAATCAAAAACAGACACCACTTAATAGAGATTCACTCTTAATTTAATACTTAGAATAACACTCCTCAACCCTTAGACCATCAAAGAAGACCATCATATGACAAAGTCTGCAATTTATATGATAAAATTTAAATGTATGGAATAGTCAAGAATTCGAATCTAGAACGTCGAAGATGTTAAAGTCATTGATTTTGCACCAAATTTAAATCGAAGCAAATATTAACAAAACAATCGTATCAAAATGGAAAATCAAATCAAAACAAACAACTATGCACTATGACGAGAGTAAAACAACACTACACAAATAAATCACAAAGAAGAAAACCCAAACGAAACATAAATATATGTGGAAATCAGGCCCAACCCTATGGGGGTGCAGCAAGTGCAACGACATCAGGCCTCAAAATTTTGGAGGCCTCAACTCAAAATTTTGAGGTGGCCTCCGAGGTCCTATAATAATAGTTATATATTGTTAGTTTTTATAAAATATTATATGTACTTGATAGATTAATTTTGAGATCCTATAATAATGGTTAAATATTACCAATGTTGATAAAATATCATATGTTTGATGAAAAAAAAATTTCAAATAAATAAAAAGATAATAATTTAAATAGAGGATAATTTTTTTTTATTTTTTTTATTAAGAGTCCATTTTTAATATTTGAATTGGACCTTCAAATAGTCAGAACCGACCCTGATAAACATCACTTATTTAGATGAAAAGGAATAAAAATCGATCAACTGAGGTGACTTTGGATCAAATTTAACTTTAAATCACCATTTTCTCTGGTGGATGAACAAGAAAAAAAAACAAAGAAAAATTATGGCTTTGTGAGAGCAGCAACTGTGCACATTTTTAAGAAAATAAATAATTGTGTTAATTTTAACTGTAACTAAATAAAGTTTGATAAAAAAGTTGTTCATTTAAAAATTAAACTTAGAATTCGAACATGAAATAAATAAGAAAACTAGGTAAGTTCAAATGCAATAAATAAAGATATTAATTATACTATCAACTTTTTTTAATATGCATGAAAAACTCAAGAGGAACTTATAATAAGGGACGGAGGGAGTAATTATTTCTAGATAATGTAATAGGAGTACTACAAATGAGATACTTTTATGAGACAGGGAATACTAAATATTTAGAGAATGAATAATATCCTCATATTTGAGATAAGCAGCAACACATATAGGGACAAACACACATTTAGTTGTTTATTTAAACGGCCAATTAATCCTATTGTCATACAAAACATAAAGAAAAAGAAAATGAGGAGGTTCTTAGAATGTGTGTTTTTGTTGGTTTTGGTTTTAGGGGAAGTACTTATGTGTTGTGAAGGGTGTTTGAAGCAAGAGAGACAAGCTCTTATTGCTCTCAATTCCCAAATAGGAAATTCTCAGTCTTGGGCAGATAACACTAACACTGCTGATTGTTGTAAATGGAAAGGAGTTGAATGCAACACCATCAATGGAAGAATCACAAAACTCAAACTCATCAATGTCGAAAGATTCTTTATTGGACCTTGGCAGCTTAACTATTCGGATTTCATAATCTTCAAAGATTTGAAGAGTCTCGATCTGAAACTAACTCCAATATCCAATTGCACAAAAACTGATCAAGGTTATTTATTTCTAATACAAACTCTATACTCTCATCATTCATTATCTCAATTACTAAATTAAGTAAACAATTATTAATTCATTTACGTGTTATTATTTTTCAGTGTTGAAAAATTTGGAAGTTCTTGACTTGAGTTCTCCTTTGTTGTATAATGATACGACCATTCTGTCTTGTTTGTATGGACTTTCATCTCTTAAGTCTCTATCCTTATCTGGTCTCTCGATCGAGGACAACGCTTCATTACATAGTGAGTGAGACCATATATATAGTTTTATTTCTTAAAACAATATAAAAATTAAAGGCAATAAATATAATTATAATTGACTAGCACTGATACTGATACTGATACATAGTATTTGTACGTACCATATAGTTTTTCAGACAATTTTGGAGACAATTTCATCAAAGATGCTGCATCTGGAGGTCCTTGACATAAGTTACAACTATTTGACTAATGAAATCCTGCCTTCACTCAGGGGATTCACATCTTTGAAGGAATTGGATTTATCTTACACCGGATTGAACTCATCAGATCTTCATTTTCAAGGTAAGCTATATCATATATAGCGCTAATTAGTAAAACTTTTCCCTTTTATTAAGATATATATATAGCTAACCATCCATTCAGTAACACACAATATATGTTTATTTAACATGTAGGATTAAAGAATCTTGAGATCCTTGACATCTCCTACAACAACTTCAATGACATTGATATTGCATCTGCTCTTGGTGGCTTTTCTTCTCTCAAGAATTTAAATTTACTGCATAGTGAAATTACTCTGAGATCAATTCATAGTATGTCAAACAAAATTACTTTTTTGTTTCTTCTGAAAAAATATATGAACCTCTAATTATGTATGTTTATATATTGCTAGATATATCAAAACTGAGGTCTTTGGAGATCCTTGACATCTCCGGGAACAACTTCAATGACACTGATATTGCATCTGCTCTTAGTGGCCTTTCTTCCCTCAAGAGTTTCATTTTACAAAGAAGTGAAATTACTCCGAGATCAATTCATAGTATGTCATACTTTGCATATTAATTATTAATATTTGTTTTTCTTTTTTGTGTTTAACTGTTTGGAAAACATATATTGCTAGATATATCAAAACTGAGATCTTTGGAGATCCTTGACTTGAGTTACAACAATTTGAACTTATGGCCTCTAGGTATGTTGTGATCATTTGATAATTTATGGTCTCTAGGTTTCTTTTCTTATTCTTAGTGAATACATATAATGACATATTCTAATTTTTTTTCCTTCGTAGAGGATCATGGATTTGCATGGCCATCCAGTTTACAAGTTCTTGACTTGAGTTACAGCAACTTAAATAACAATATTGTGTCATCCCTACTAAATGGTCTTACACATCTCAAATCTCTTGACTTGAGTTCGAACAAGTTGAACGGATCGCTTGATATTAGTGGTGAGTATTTATTACTATTTCAAAATTTATTCATATTCTTTTTTAATTACTTTTTGTTTGAATTTTGAAAAACAATTTCTTTCTGATATATAGTTTGTTTGAAATACATATGTAACTAATCATGTATGTTTATATATTGCTAGATATATCAAAATCGAGGTCTTTGGAGATCCTTAACTTATCTGAAAACAATATAAGCAACATTATTCTTTCATTCTTAAATGGTCTTCCACATCTCAAATCTCTTGACTTGAGTTCAAACAACTTGAATGCACCGCTAGATTTTGTTGGTGAGTATTTATAGCTATTTAGATTATTTTTTACTGGATTAAGTGCAATTATTTACACCAATTTTTTTACTCTCGAATATTTTAGAGTAAATAAGCAATTTTCACTTGTCAATCAAATCCGATGTCACGGAATTGTCTGAATATTAAATTGGTCTAGAATTTATGAAAGTCTCATCAAATTCATCCCTCATTCAACATTTGATTGTTAATGGTGCTGACTTATCAAATTAACGAAAACGTCCTTTAATATGACCATGTCAGCCGTTAACATGACATGTCAATATTGTTAAAAACCAAGTTGATGAAGGTACTGATTTGATGTGATTTTCAGAGATTCCAACAATTTGTTGGATATTTTGGCTATTTCAAAAGTTTTAATTATTAGTGTCTAATAATTTTAAGTGGTAAATATAAAAATATAATTTTAATGGAATAGTTATAATTTATTTTCTATTATAAATCACTACGTCTTTGTTTGGCAGAGGAGAAATAGGAGAGAAAAAGAGAGGAGAGAAAGAAAAGCACGGAAACCGATGTATGAACCTAGACTAACATTTAGTCTAAATTCATGTATTGGTTTCCGTGCTTTTCTTTTTCTTCTCTTTTTTTCTCTCCTATTTCTCCTCTGTCAAACAAAGCAGAATATGACATTTGCGACGGTCAAAATTGCACTTTGCGACTCACTACAAGAAAAACGCATTTTTGCGACCACCAAAAGCCCTCGCTAATGGCTAAAAGCCGTTGCTAATGGATAAGGTACTAGCGGCCACCTGGCGGCCTCTAGGCGTCGCTAAAATTGGCGTCAGTAAGTTTTGTGACAGCCCAGACCGTCAGTAATGGCCAGGACCGATTTTGCGACGGCCACTGGTCGTCACTAATGCACAACGGTCAAATCTAGACATTGCAGGTAGCAACGAATTTTGCGACGGCTCATGCCGTCACAAAATCTGGGCGAATTTTTTTAAAAAAAATTAAATATTTAATTTTTTTTAAAAAAATTAGTTAACAAAATTAAATATTATGTTTTGAATTTATATTCAAAGTAAAAAATTAGATAACAAAAAAAATATTATATCCTCGAACAATAATTTTTACATTATAATAATTATATGATAATTGTTTTAAATATAATTGATTACTTTTCTTTAGAGTAAAATTCAATAATAATTAAAATTTAAAAATTTTAAAAATTTTCTACATTAAAATTCAAGATGAACTTTACTACAATTTCTACATTAAAATTTTAAAAATATCAATTAATATAAATTCAAGTGAACTTCACTACATTTTCTACATTAAAATTTTAAAAATATCAATTAATATAAATTCACAATATCATTCAAATATTAATATAAATACCAAACTTTAAAATTTGATAAAGTATTACAAAACACTTACATTTTATCATGAAATCAAAGATTTTTGAAGAACAAAAACTAGTATTATAGTGAAGATGTATTGAGATGCGTTTGAGAAATTTAGAAAGATGTTAGAAAATGAAATGAAGTGAATAAGAAGTGTTTGAGAAATTTAGAAAGATGTTAGAAAATGAAATGAAGTGAATAAGAAGTGTTTGAGAATGTGAAGAAATGAGATGAAGATTGGAATTTGTGGTGCATTTCACGAAATCTGCATACTGGCCATTTTTTTTTATTGACTCAAGGCAGCTAGCGACGGTCAAGGCCGTCACAAAGTCCATTTGCTGCAAGTCCATGACAACTGTTTTTTTTTAATTCCGTCACCATTTAATGACGGCCAAAGCTGTCACAACATTCCTCAAGAATTAGTGACGGTCTAGGCCGTCGGTAATTATTTATTTAGTGACGGGCTACGCTGTCAGTAACTTTTGGACGGATTTTTTTTACGAAAATATTAATTTTTTATTTTTTTGACAGTTTTTGCTTTGTTTTAGAGAGCCTGAGCTGCCACAAATTTTTAGACGGCTTGGGCCGCCAAAAATTATTAATTAATTTCGTCAGAAAATTTGAGTTTTCTTGTAGTGACTGTTCAAACCGTTGCAATAGAACATTTGTGACAATTCTACAACAGTTGCTGACTCTATGTCGCAACTATACTTTGCGACGGTTTTTAAAACAGTCGTAACAACTGTCGCTATTGTTTTGCAATGATTTTAAACCATTCCCATTCCCTATTTTGATCTAAATTAACTTGGTCTTTTCACATTAGATTCCCTATTCCGTGTTTTTTAGTAGCACTAATATCAAACTCCACTTTAATTTAGGGAATTAAATATAGAATTTTTTTTTTTTTTGAAAGGAACAAACTTAACTCATTTCATTAATAATTATTGAAGCAATACAAGGAGGAACAAATCTAAAAAACCGGTGACTAGCCCACGATATGGCCGCCCTTGCAAGGAAATGAGCTGCCATATTTGCTTGTCTCCTAATGAACTTAACCTCAAAGTTCGGAAAAAACAACAACTTCTCTCGGATACAATTGACTATAGAGCAATATTCAGAGGAACCGACATTACAACTGTTTATAGCATTAACAATAATCTGTGAATCACTCTCAATAATAATGTAATTATTATTGCGATATTAAATTTGTAATTAAATATAGAATTAAACGTTGAAAAATCCGATTGTTGGTTTAGTTGATAGAGATCTTTTTACTTGGTATTTTTTTACTAAAAGCAATGATATTCATTTATTTCAATAATTGATATAGTACATCAAATTTAAATACAAATTTAATATCGCTATAAACGAAAATGAATACGAGAACAAACTCATCGCATCCAAATTAATATCATACAACGACAAATTATCTATAAATCTATAAATAATATGATAAAATTAAAGTCATCAAAATATCCATGCTTCTGGATATGCAATGTTGACGTCCAAATCATTTATTGTATGAGAAAGATAAATTGAAGAATTAAAATAAAAAAGAGAAATAAATAGTTAAATGTATAATAGGAAAAAGAGTATTAAATACTTCATTGATAATGTAAAATGACATACAATTTGGTACAATATTTTTTCTCAAAGTGACTTACATTTTCATACGACGGAAGTATTTGATTGGAAGTTAAAATGTGTCGGTCATCTTTTTTTTTTTTTTTTTTTTCTCCACCAGTTGAATCTGGTTCGGGGGTCAGTTCTGACATCAAGTGGTTCCAGCCCCCCCTTCCGATCGTAGTTGCGGAGGATCGAAATGTGATCCTCCCTACCAAATTCAGCGTCAATCACCACTGAACCGACTAACGATTGATGTGTCGGTTATCTATTATAACATTTTTCTTACCTTTGGGAATGAAACAGTATATTGCAATCATAATAAAAAGCAAAATGTATTCAAATTTTACCTTTGGGAAGTTAGAGGTTTCGATATTTATCATTTGAGTTATTGGAACAAATTTTACACTATGCATCATAATCCAATGAATGATGTATTTTCTTTTCTTTTTGATTTTTTTTATACTAGTTATTTTAAATTTTGTTGAAATGTATTTCCTTCGATATACACTCTTTAAGGCTCCGTTTGGTTGGATGGAAAGAAAGAGGAAGGAAAGAAAATTGCGGAAACCAATGCATATATGTAGACTAATGTTGAAATGTATTTCCTTCGATATACACTCTTTAAAGTGGAATTGACATCAATGTTTCATTTTTCAGATTGGTTTAAGCTTAAAAAGTTGGAAGAGTTGGATCTATCTTCCAATGAATTTGTTGGGAAACTCCCCTCAACTTTTGTCAACATGACATCACTTCAAACTTTGAGACTTTCTTATAATCACTTTACTGGTAATATTGGTCATCACCTTTCAAGTTTTAATTCTCTTCAATATCTTAGTTTTGAAGAAAACCAATTTGAATTCCCTATATCCTTAACACAATTTTCTAACCATTCAAACCTTAAGTTCATCTATGGCCGTGGGAATAAAGTCATCCTTGATTCACACTCAACTTTGAAAACATGGGTTCCCAAATTTCAATTGCAAGTCCTTCAATTGTCTTCAATAAATCAGTCCAATTCCATTCCACTTCCAAACTTTCTTCTTTATCAATACAGTTTGACTGATGTGGATTTCAGTGGCTGTAAACTAAGAGGAGAGTACCCAAATTGGTTATTAGAAAACAACACAAAATTGGAATATCTTATTCTTGAGAGTTGTTCCTTTATAGGAGATTTCCAGCTTCCATCTCGTCCTCATCTCAACACTAGAGAAATTGATGTATCTAACAATGCAATAACTGGTATAATGTTGAGCAATAATAGTAGTTCATTTTTTCCAATTTTGTATCATCTAAACATGTCTGGAAATGCAATCTGTGGTCCAATTCAACCAAGTCTCCTAAGCCTAAGCTCTTTATATCACTTAGATTTGTCTGATAATCAATTGTCTGGACAAATACCACAAAACATATCTGGATATGGGAGTCAACTCACATTCTTGAGTTTTTCAAACAATAAGCTTCATGGTCCCATACCACTTATGTTGTCAATGTTGAGTTCTTTGTGGAGCTTGTTCTTAGATGGTAATAGTCTTTCTGGTAGCATCCCAAGTAACTTTTTTAACTCATCTGAAATCCAAAATTTGGACATAAGTGATAATAATTTTATTGGAAAAATTCCAAGACAAATTAAAAATAGTACTCAATTGTTTGAGCTTTCAATGTCCAATAATCATTTCGAAGGATCTATCCCATCAGAGTTGACAAAACTTGAAAAGCTTACTTATCTAGATATTTCACAAAATAAGTTGGTTGGTTGTGTTCCATCTTTTGTAAATTCTTCTACCCTTTTTATCCATTTGAGCGACAATAATTTAAGTTGTTTTTCCAAAAACATGTTTGGAGAAAGGTCTTCCCTAATGACACTAGACCTTAGCCACAATGCAATAAGAAATGGATTTCATGATCTAATACATGGCCTTCAATATACAAGATTGAACATCCTCCTTTTGAAAGGTAATCACATTAAGGAAAATATACCAAATGAATTATGCCACCTAACAAATTTAACTATACTAGACCTTTCTTTTAATAGTTTTGTTGGGGAAATACCTAGTTGCTTCGGTAAAATGCCTTTTGAGAATAATCCAGTGAGATTAAGGAACAAATTCAATGGTGAAATTAATAGTAGAGTTGATACGGAATATCAAAAAAGATTTGTGAAAGAGAGAGATTCCTTTACTTCAAAGAGAAGATCAGAAACTTATACAACAAGTATCCTTATTTATATGTCTGGAATTGACTTATCTCATAATAAGTTAAACGGAAGTATCCCATCTGAACTTGGAAACTTGACAAGAATTCGAGCACTGAACTTGTCCAACAACTTTTTCACGGGAAAAATTCCAGTTACATTCTCCAATTTGGGACAAGTAGAGAGTTTAGATCTTTCTTTCAACATGTTGAGTGGTCAAATTCCTCCTCAGCTAAGTGGTTTGACATCCCTTGAAGTATTCAGTGTAGCACACAACAATTTATCTGGTGCAACACCTGAAAGGAAAGGACAATTTATTACATTTGATGAAACCAGCTATGAGGGGAATCAATTTCTCTGTGGACTTCCGCTGCCAAAAAGTTGCAATCCAAGTGGACAATCACCAAATGAATTGAAGAAGAAGGATGAAGAAAATGATAGTTGGGTGGACATGTATGTTTTCCGTGTGAGCTTTGCTGTGGCATACACATCAATGTTGTTGGTAATTGCAACTGTTTTGTACATCAATCCTTATTGGAGGAGAGCTTGGTTTTACTACATAGGATTGGTGGGCATGAATTTCTGCTACTTCATCGAGGACAATTTCTGCAAGTTTTTTTAGTCTTGGAAATGTATTTCATATAAGGTTGCAAGTCTTTGATACCTGTTTAATTTGTGTAGTATGTGTACAATGTTTTCAAAAGCTTCTTGAATAATGAATATGGGCAATGCTTACTGTATTGATGAACAATGTATTTGAAGATTTTTGGCATGGTAGCCACTAGCCAAACATTACCAATTGTGTGAAAATTGTGCTACCGCTGATTTAATTACCAATACATTAAGTGGTCAAAGTGACAAACAAGCATTGAGAGTGAAGCTGAATTAGAGAGTAAACTATTATTGCAATCATTCCAAACTATTATTGAGAGTGAGGATATATTAGTTAGTGATCTGTGATTATTGGCTGCCATAACAATCTTCTAAACTATTAGTTAGTGATCTGTGATTATTGGCTGCCATAACAATCTTCTAAACTATAATGGAGAAAATAAGATGTATCCATAGCATACTCAAAACACTTTCCATAAAACATATATAACCAAATATTTGATGAAATAGTGTCCAAAACTTATCAATGATAACCTAAATCAGCTACTACACCGACCCAAAATCGGTCACTTCTCCACTTTAATGGTTCTTATAAATTTCTTCAATCCATTTTGCAAAGCAGATGTTGATGTCAAAGATGCTTTTAATATGTTGAGTCCCTGTAACAGTGTCCATAACATATAATGAATAAGTTTGAAGTAAGCAATTGAAAATAAATTATGATGAATGACAACTCTTTTAAGTCTTATGAAGAACTTTACCTCTTTCACACCAATTTTGATGACTCTTTCCTCCAAATCAGATAATGGGATTTTTAATTGTTTAAGATATGACATTGTAGATATGGACGACATTGGAGTCACATACAAGTCGTCTTTCACCATGTACATTAACGGTTCTTTGACAAATGATTTTATAATAGAGGAATTTGGATCAGCCAATTTAAATGGTATAAAACTTTCCGGAAAACCATAAATATTTTGAGAATACACCCTTTCTTTTGGGGTCATAGTAAGTATGGCAATATTTCACAGGTAAGGCAGCTGTTCCAAGTGGTAAGATTTGGTTGACGAGCTCATATTGCACAGCTATGAGAGGCTTAGTTAGTTCGTCTTTGAGTCCCTCCGACATTAAATATAGATCTGGACTCAAATCAGACAAACTGTTGTATAAGTTATCAATGCAGCTTAAAGAAGAGAATCCTTGAAGCATATTCAACACTCCTCCTAAGGGGAAGGTTAGAAAACTATAAATGAAGTCAATAAAATCATCCCCTGCTTCGACAAACAGAATTTGTTCATTTGTTTTTCTTACGGTAACTTTCACAGATATCTGCCTATCTTCGTTAGATGGTAGCTCTCCGACCAAAAACTCTAAATTGTTTCTTCGGTTCAAATTATCAACGGATTGGTTCTTCTTTAAAACAAAATCAGTCAAAGGCGACTTTGAGATTAATGATAACTTGAGAAAATCAACTACCTATACAAATCAAATAATAAATAATTAATAATCAATAAGAGAAAATAATCAATATTTAAAGATGATATAAATGGATGAGAAAACATGCCTCTTTCTTGTCGATATCAACAGTTTGTTCCTCAATAGCATCGATTGTATCAACCCCTCCAAGCTTTTGAAGAAGACGTAAACTTGCCCCGAAATGATTAGGCATCACATAAAGATCATCAGAAATGATAAAAGTTACATTTTCCTTAACAAAACCGTTTTGTATATATTCAGGAAATACTTCTCTGTTGGTTACTTTCCCACAATTGCATTTTTTATTCCTAAAAAAGCTCAATAGACATTCACTTTCTTTGAATCTGCAATCCAAGTTATCACACATAAAATACTGGGTACGTGTTTCATTGATGTTCAATTTAAGCTGCTGACAATAACCTTCCATAGAGTTAATTGGCTTGAGTAGCATTTCCTTGTATGTCTCTGACCATAAATATTGTTCATCAAGATTTGCCACACTTTGATAGAGTGAGCTAATGCTGCCAAATTTTACTGCTTCAATATTTGACTCTTCAGCCACTAGTTTTGAAATAGTCCCTAGAGGCAATGTTAAGAAACTGAAAAGAACATCAACAAAATCCTTCCCAGCCTCAGCATACAGAACTCTGTTCCTTTCTTTGTCTACCAAAACTCTCAAACTAACATTGTCATTTTGTTTAACGGGTTGAGTTTCAATGGAAGCCATAGTATACCAATAGAGGAACTAAGAAATAATACAAAGATAGTATCGTAATAAACTATCCAAAATGTTTGATAAATAAGGGTCATGTTAACTTGTGTCCTAAGGGCACATGATAAGCTACCTAAAAATAAAAATGTAGCATTTAATGATACAAAAAAAATTTAATGCTTAGATAAATGAATGGTATACATGTTTTAATAAATGTTTTCCATATTTAACTTCTTATCACGTGCCTTAAGGGCACAAGTTAACATTCTCCTATAAATGACGTTCTTTCTTCTATAGTTTTAGTGGAGAGGATAGCAACGAAGGAAAAAGGTAGTAGTTCAATGTTTTCTAACTAAACGAATTATATTCTTTATTGCATTAAAAGTCTTTGGAAAGTGAAACCAGTAAGGCCTTGGTTAGCCAAACGAAGCACTTGATTATCTTGGGTTTGGATTTGATGTGGTAAGTGTGTCACACATTACTTATCCATGTCATCCGATTTAAAATCAATAATTGAGATCGTTTGCAGTTGATTTTAGTAACATGGTATAATTGATAGTTTGGGGTCAGTTCTGGTATCAAAGAGTTTCAACCCCCTCTCGATCGAAGTTGCAAGGGATCGAATTGTGGTCCTTCCTATCAAGTTCGGCGTCAATCATTACTAAACCAATTAACGATTGGTATGATTGCGTGTATTTTAACCCGAGACAATCCAGGTACGAATATTGTGATACTTCCTCTGTCCCATTTTAAATGATCTTGTATTTTTGTCAAGTAATTTATTTTTTATTTTTTTGACAAATTTTGACAAAACTCGACTTTACATATAATACGATGTTCCTACCAACTAAGTTAAACCCACAGAGAACGTTCCAAAACAAAAATTATAATAATTAAAAGAGATAATATGACTTTTACTTAATTATACTCCCTCCGGTTTTAAATATAAACAAAAGTCAAAATTTATATGATTTAAACATAGGTCAAATACATTTTAATTTTTGCTTATATTTAAGATCGGATGAAGTATAAAATATTACATTGAAAGTTGAGTAGGTCAAAGTATGTTAAGACAAATTTTTACTTCATTTAGATAAGTTATTTTAGTGCCGAGGGATTATCTGGGTTGATCCAAATCCAAGATAGTAGTAGAGGCCAAGAGTAATTCTTATATAGATACAACCCTAAATAATTTTCATTTAGGTACACACAAGGTTGGTTAAAGTGCAACGAGCAGTTTTTTATAGAGAACACATACACCATGGGCGTGGTGTTTACGTGATTATATATCAAGAAGATTTATTTAAGTGGGAACACAATCTTTTTAATGGGAGAGGCCAGCAGCAATACCTGTTTTTTTAATATGTTATCAAGGCAGTTACAACCTATGATGCACAAAAACTCCATTTGAGGGAGAGTACCGGTATCGGGTACGTACCCGTATCAGTATCGGGTACATATCCATACCTAAATTTATAACCATACATGTTTATTAATTTTTAAAAAATTGCCGTAACCCGTACCAGTACTCGTATCGGATACCGGTACCGTACCCGCACCTAACCAATAGTAATAATGAACTTAAACGGACTCATAACATACCATACCTTACGTTTCCTACTTTTTCAAGAAAAACAGAGAAATACACAGTACTAAATACATTGAAAAAATATTCTCTCCGATATAAGTAAATTTTAGTTTGCTAGATACATTGAAAAAATAATGTATGTAGTTTATATTATATAATATTCTCTCCAATATATTAACTAAATACATTAGTTTTTCAATGTATATATATAAAATCGGAGGAAGTATTATTTTTAGTTTTTTTTTTTGCTATGTTTAACAAATGCTCTACCGCTTAGCATGACTTTTTAATTTTTGAAGACTAGAACATCAAATTAGTTCCTTACTATTTTTGAGTTGGAATCTTCTTTAGTTTCTTTTATTTCTATTTTCTTCATTACATATAATTTTGAAAATATAACGTAAAAGTGTGAGATTAAATGAGTCTAAATCATTTTTATAAGCCCCAAAATATTTGTTGTAACCTGTGTTGCCTAGCTTAGCTTGGAGCAACGTCACACAAGTAATAATTCCATTATCCATTTAAATTCCACCTACTACTATTGTCAAGTTTTTTTAATTAAAATTTGTCTAGGTTTTTATTGAAGCATCAAAATAATCAAGTGATTGGTTTGGCTAACCGAGGCTTTTAATGGTTATAATAATATCTCAAATGATTAATGGTTAATTTCCCTTTTCAAAGTCATCTAGAAAATACAACAACATTGAAAGAAAGAAAACGTCAATTTAAAAAGAAAACTCTTTCATAAACACATTTTGGATATTTGTTTTAGAATACTGTATCTCTATTTTGTGTGTTCTTCCATTGATATATTATGGCTTCCATTGAAAATGAATCGGTTGAACAAGTTGGCAAAGTTACTTTGAGAGTTTTGGTTGACAAAGAAAAGAACAAAGTTGTGTATGCTGAGGCAGGAAAGGATTTTGTTGATGTTCTTTTAAGCTTCTTAACATTACCTTTAGGTACTATTGCAAGACTTGTTGCTAAGGATGACTCAAATATTGAAGCATTTCAATTTGGAAGTATTAGCTCACTCTATCAAAGTGTGGCAAATCTTGATCAACAATATCTATGGTCAGAGACATGCAAGGAAATGCTACTGCAACCAAGGAACTCCATGGAAGCTTATTGTCAACAGCTCAAACTGAATATCGACGACACTGAACCTATGCGGTATTTCGTGTGTGAGAATTGGCATTGTAGAAGAAACGAAAGAGGATGCCTTTTGAGCCTTTTTAGGAATCAAAAATGCTATTGT
This sequence comes from Trifolium fragiferum, assembly GCA_954870985.1. Classification (NCBI taxonomy): domain Eukaryota; kingdom Viridiplantae; phylum Streptophyta; class Magnoliopsida; order Fabales; family Fabaceae; genus Trifolium; species Trifolium fragiferum. The sequence continues at coordinate 16,122,129 of OX940793.1, read as the reverse complement.
GGGAGAGTATTGGACAGAGAAGTATTTCCTAAATGTTTAAATCTAGTACCAGAAAAAGGTTTTGTAAAGGAAAATGCTACTTTTATCATTTGTGATGATCTTTGTGTGATGCCTAATGTTTTTGGAGCAAGTTTAAATCTACTTCAAAAGCTTGGAGTTGAGACTATTGATGCTATTGATGAACAAACTGTTGAAATCGACAAGAAACAGGCATGTTTTTTCAGCTTCTATATAATCTATATCTACGATTATTGATTATTTTCTCTTGCTAATTTATTATTTGTTATTCAATTTGTATAGGTAGTTGATCTTCTGAAGTTGTCATTAATCTCAAAGGCCCCTTTGACCGATTTTATTTTAAAGAAGAATCAATTTGTTGATAATTTGAACATAAGAAACAATGTTGAGTTTCTAATTGGAGAGCTACCATCTGATGAGGATAGGCAGATGTCTGTGAAAGTTATGTTAAGAAAATCAAATGAACAAATTCTGTTTGTTGAAGCGGAAGCAGATTTTATAGACTTTGTTTATAGTCTTCTAACATTTCCCTTAGGAGGAGTGTTGCATATGCTTCAAGGATTCTCTTCTTTAAGCAGCATTGATAACTTATACAAAAGTTTGTCTGATTTGAGTCCAGACATATATTTAATGTCGGAGGGACTCAAAGACAAACTATGTAAGCCTCGATGCGCCGCACAATTTGAAGTCAAGAACCAGATATTACCAATTGGTGCAGCTTTTTTACCTATAAACTATTGTCATACTTACTATGATTGCACAAGTAGGAGGTCTGCTACTGATCTTACAAAAGAAAAGTTCTATTCTCGCAATAATAATATTTCCGAAGAAAAGTTTGTACCATTTAAATTGGTTGATCCAAAGTCCTCTACTGCAAAATCATCATTTGCCAAAGGACCATCGATGTACATGGTGACAGACGACTTGTTTGTTAGTCCAATGTCATCCATTTCTACTGTGTTATTTCTAAAAAGATCAAAAGTTCCTCTATCTGATTTGGAGGAAAGAGTTATCAAAATTGGTGTCAAGGAGGTATGCACATGTTCATCTTATAATTTATTTTTATTTGCTAACATTACACTTACTTTATGGCTACATGTTGCAGGGTCTCGGCATTCTAAAAGCTTCATTGATATCAACATCTGCTTTGACAAACGGTCTCAGCCAATTTATAAAAACCGTTAAGGTGGAGAAATGACTATTTTTTCCCTTCTACAGTATAGTTGTATTAGCTGCTAGAGATAGAAAACCTAACACAATTTTGTTTATAACGACATTACAGGCCTCAACATCTTCCTTTTCTGCTCCTCAAGATGTGGTTAGACCAGAATCTAACTCTGAACCATTAGGCATAGATAATGGTCAAAGTTGGAGTGTTCAGCTTCCTGATGGTTCAAGCGGGACTCGAGTTGTGGAGGTTCCAAGATCTCCTTTGGTGGAAGAATTGCCCCAGCCTCCTAATATACAGCCACAGGTAGCATTTTTTTTTTTTTTATCAACATCTATGTTAATATATGGCTATTGCTAAAAGGAATTTTCTTTTTGCAGGAGCCAAACATGAATATTGCAAAAAAGGTTAGTTTGTGACTAATGACATTTTACTATATAATATATAATGATCCAATGTGGATATATGTCATATTTCTGTTAACTTTTAGCTGCCTCAATTATTTTTCATTTCTTCTATAGATTTTTACATATGTTTTGTGTTTTTGGGACCCATGTTTCTGCACGAGCGAACACGGTTAGTTTTTTTCCTACAGCATTGAGATTAGACGCGTCTTCGTCTCTTACATGTATCACACATCTGAAAACTCAAACAGTGTCTCAATTTAATTACATTTGTATATTGTGATTGTTAGGTATTTTAGGAATAATGTATCAGTCGCAGCAGTGTCGTATACTGTTGATATTACTAGTGTTGACATTTGTCTGTGTTCATATCGTGTTAGCTATATGTATCTGACTATGCTTCAAAAGTTGTTAAAATTATCTCTTCTAGGAGTGGAAGCTAACTCTGGTTTTTCAATTCAGGAGACTAAGAACACGGCTCCTGTATTGGCTTTGCGAAGGTCAACTAGGAAACGTAAGGGTACAAGTCATGGTTGATGGAGCACACGATACAAAAACATGTTGCAAATGGTGCCTTGTTATTCCTAATTCCTATGATTAAATACTTGAAGAGTACTATGTCTGTATTAATGTTTGCAAGTGTACTTTTGGTTTATGGTAGCCACTGGCCTCAAGCATCCAGCTTAATTTTGATTTTCAAAATATTATTTTATGCTACTTGGTAGTAATCTGTCAGGTATTGGGTGCAAAATAGCAGGGGATGTGGACTGATATATTTGTAATATGATGAGAAAACTCAGTTTTGGTTTCTGCATAAACATGTGCAGCTTAGATTTCGGGCTGCTTTCCTTCTTGAATTTGTAAGACACAAAATGTGAACATCTCATCCGATTAAAATTTGGACATTAATTGGTTCATCATGTTGTGAGTGTCTATTTGTTACCACCGGACTCAATCCCATGATTTCTTTATGCCAGTCAAAGGATACGAGAAATTAGAAAGAACTCTTATACGGAACGAGGGCGACTCATGGAAATACATTGATTTTGTACTCGTGCAAAGGAACTATTTCTTGGCAACTTGGACAACATATAATGAAGTTTGTACGATATATCACTAGGAAGATCAAAATCTTTACAAAAGGCTTTATAAAGCTTTTGTCTCAATTCATAACGGACTGCAAGCAATCTGTGTTTGCGACCTAGTATATTTCGCTTCTCACACATCTCGACTCTTACTGATAAGTTTCTTCCTCAACTTTTTGCAAAAAAAGGCGTGTACCACGATGGTAAAGTCTCATATTGTGTCGGCCGAAGTCACATACAATAGTTAAATTAAACCCTCAAATACATTTGAGGATCTTGAAATGATCATCTAGTTCTAAAAAGAATTCACAAAACTCCGTTTCCATCGAGAATTGAATGGAGTTTTCTCGTATTCTATGTAGTCCTTTATATAAAAAAAATTATTTTTTAGATTCATTTAATAATTGATATATTATTTTATGATAAGTTGATATATTTAGGGCCCATTTAGAATAGCTTATTTTTGAGTTTATGCAAAACAAAAAAAAATTATGTTAATTTATAAGTTCGTACAAACAAAACTGTATTTTTATAAGCTATTATTTTATAAACTACCTTAACAAACTTATAAAAATACATAAAAACTTATTTATATCCATAAGCTAAAAAATAAGAGCTTTTAGAAGAAAAAAAAAACTAAAAGTGTTTGGTAATTATTATTTTTTAGCTTCAAAAGTCTTTTATTTGCAATTTTTTTCTATCAAAAGCTTTTTAAAAATTTGTTGGGTCTAACTTATGCTTTGATAGAGTAAAAAAAGAAAAATTAAAATAAGTTAGGCTAACTGGTACCTTAGTTTTAAATAACAAATTGTTTCATATGAAATTATTTCACATATATAAATTATTTAATTTATTGAATCCAAAAAAGATATAAGGTGAAGTTTATAAAAGTGAATTTTTATTTAATAATCACAAAAAAAAAAAGTCAAATAAAATCCTTTAGTAAAAAAAAAGTAAAAATGTAAAATAATCTCGTTTTTTTTTTTTTTTTCTTCGAAACAATCTACTGTTCTCTCCGTGATTCCCTCCCTACTCAGTACTCATTCATCTCAGTCTCCCACTCACTATATTCCTTCTTTCTCCCCATCAACACTTCTTTCCAAAATCAACCAAATTTCAATTCACAATGCCAATTTTCCTAGTAGACAGTAACGGCGCACCCACCAACATCAATTCCCCTAACACCACTCTCCCAACACCTCTCAACATAACCCTCGTTGACCACTACCTCCCTTACGACACCCACAACACCTACGAAATCACAATCGATTCATCTCACACTATCCAAACCCTCTTAACCTCATCCCCTTCCCAAGTCGATTCCTGGCTCCTCCAAACCCAATCTCAATCCCTCCCATCCCCTCTCCTCGTCGGCCTCGACATCGAATGGCGTCCAAACTCCCAACGCGGCCAATCAAACCCAGCCGCCACTCTCCAACTCTGTACTCACAACCGCTGCCTTGTTTTTCAAATCATTCACTCCCCTTCCATTCCTACTTCCCTCTTAACTTTCCTCGCTAACCCTAGCAATAGATTTGTTGGAGTTGGAATTGAAGCTGATGTTGAGAAGCTTATTGAAGATTATGATATGAGTGTTAGGAATTATGTTGATTTGAGGAACCTTGCTGCTGAGGTTCTTGATGATAGAGATTTGTTGAGAAGTGGGATTAAGAGTTTGGCTGAACGTGTTCTTGGTAAGATTGTTGAGAAACCGCAGAGGATTACGAGAAGTAGATGGGATAATCCTTGGCTTAATGCTGATCAAGTTAAGTATGCTACTGTTGATGCTTATGTTTCGTTTGAGATTGGTCGTCGTCTTTATTCTAATCAGGTTATTGAATGAATGATGATTGTTCTGTTCTTTGTGGTTTTTATGTGTTTTATGTCGTTTTATCTTTGTCATTTGTTAGTGTTATTAGGTTTTAGGTTAAACATTTGGGAATTTTTAAGTATGTGAATGATGATGATGATGATGTTCTATATTAATTAAAGTGGTTTCGATTTCAGGATTATCATTTGTTCGACATTATTAATTTGACGCATTTGTTCCACATTATTTCTCTATATTTGTTCCGTATAATGGACAAAACTTATCTACTGTCCCCAAAAACCAAACTTGAACGAATCCCAAATCACATAAGCTATCCAAAATGTGGTACTAGAGTATCCACCCAAACGATTGACTGATTTTCATATTCTAAGTTATAATTAATCACCTAACCAACATAACCTGTCTTGGGGAAACCTACATAAGTTTGGTACCTAAGTCATCATCTTAAGGTTGTAATTTGCTGTTTGAAATGGTGTGGAAATGTGTTTATTAATTAGAAATCATTAACATACAAGTTAGAAGTCATTTGGGTCTTAAAAACAGTATTTTTCATCAAATTATGCTTTCATGAATCGATTCACCAAGTCAAAGAGTACTGGTGAATTGATTGACCTGCGAAAATTTCACCCTGGAACAGCCATGAATCGTTAGCATTCCAGAAAGGACCGGTGAATCAATTGACAGAGTGCAAAAACAGGATTTTCAGCATTCCAGGGTTACCAATCGATGCACCTAAGGCATCAATCGATTCATGCAGCGTATTTTGAGGTTTTTCAATAATTTTTTAGTTCAAAGCAAGTATAAAATTTAGCTCAATGACTCCTAATTTATATCACCTGATACTACCAACCAATAAATATTCAAACACAAAATGAGTTCATGGGGATAGCAAATTAGTCATTCATCACAAACATTCAATTAGCTAATTATAACTCATGTTTTCTAATGATTGAACATAATAAACAAACAAAACCCTATTCTTGGATCTTGATGCCAAGTCTACTTAAAGGAAACTCACCTCTTAAGTTTGATAGATGTTAACAGCTCAGAATTTGTTAATGGTGGACTTGAAGCTTCCAATTCCTTAAACTCTAAAAATCTGTTCTTGTCTTTATGCTTCAGCCCTTTCTATATTAATGTTACTTTGTTAGCATCAAGGGATTGGTAAAGGAAGAATTAGGTGCATGCAGTCCCAATTTGAGAGTTTCTGCAATTGAATGAGTGGATAGTGAGGGAGGGTACACGAGAGAAAGAATAAATGAGGAAAATGGATTAAGTTGCTTACCTTAGCTTCTACTTCTTCCTATGTGCTAGAGAATACATTTGCATGCAAGAGACTTCACCTTAATTGATGGCTAGAAGAGATGAATTTAAATGGTTATGTGAGAGTGGCGTAAGAGGGAGTAGAGAGGAAGAGAAGTTCTGTTTCCAGCAATTCCAAACTCTAATTAAAGATCAAACTCTGGATATATATATATATATATATATATATATATATATTATTCTTTTATTTTTATTTATAGTACCCATCCTTAATAATCGAGTAGTACTAAACTAGTAAACTTTATCTTAAGTCATAGACTCATAGTCAACAAGAAAAACAAAAACAAAAATCAATTATTTCTAGCTGTAAATTCAAAATCAAAATAAAAAATTAAAATCAATCAGTAGTATAATAAAGGAGATCGACACTTTGTTCAACAGATGTTTTGATATATAGATGGATAAGTGAGAAACATGTTATGTAAATTTGACTGGAGTTTTCCTCTTTGTGGGACCAAGGGTTGGAAATTTTACTGTGGGACGGGCAACCCTAAAAACATGCTCTGACAATCAACACATTTTTATACCGTTTGCATTCGAAACTTTTGACTTTCTAGCACCGAAGGCTGTAAACCTTTTGAAAACGTCATTCATAGTAATATTGTGTTGTCTAGGTGTAACTTTTAAAAAATTGTGTTTTTTAATGACGCAACTTGTTGCCCGTGTACCTTTTATTCATGTGTTATTATTATTATTATTATTATTATTATTATTATTATTATTATTATATATTTCAGCCATCAATTTTTTTTTTAAATTGACGAGGGCAAAGCACAAAAAAAAAAAAAAGAACTACAACGGAATCAAACGCGGGGTGATAATCCCTAAAACATCAGCATGAATTAACTTTCTAATATTCATCGGACAAGTCTCAAAATAGACTATATTGTAATCTAACGTGCAACCCATAGTTGCCAAAGCATCGGCACTCCTATTAGCTTCCCGATATGAATGAGAAATGTTCACCTCCCATTCTTCGTCCAACAACTTCTTAATATTCTTAACCAAAGAGAAACCCAAAGAGCTACTAGTCTTGCCTGACTTAATCACCTTTATAACTGCAACCGAATCAATATTCAATTCAATCTTTCGGAATCCTTTCCTCTTAGCATATTTCAGCCATCAGATTAGAAATAAGTGGTTGAGATTAAAAGACACTACTATGTGACTCACGTGCACATCCTTTCATTCTTTTCCATTTCTTCTCTTTATGGTGTCCTGGCTTTCATCTTTTCTGTTTCTTGGTCTCATCCCTTTTTTACTGCAACAAAAACTAGCTATCCACTACCAAAATGAAATATTCCAATGTAGGTACACACACTCACTATGTTGTCCATCGCGGCCACTATCATTGCGCGAAGTCGAAATTTTGGGTCGACCACTTCAGAGCATGGCGGAGCGGTTCAGTTGGCTAAAGTGGATGTGTTTTTCGATTGTGGATGCAATTTCGATCGCAGGGTTTGGAGCGTTTCGAAGTGGCGCGATTTTATGAGGTGGCAAAAAGACGATTTTGCCTTTAATTATAGAACCGTTTGGAGGGTACTTGTGGAATTTTTTTGAACCCTAATTCTCTATTCAGTAAAGTAAAGTAAGGGGACCCTCTCACTCTTCCAACATACACAGTACACAAACTTCCTCTCTTCTATCTTCTATCACCAACTATTGCAGCCTTCCTCTCTTCTTATCGCTCGGTGTATTTGTTTTGTTTCTATGTTGTGTTTTTAATTATTATTAAATTAATAAGTTATTTTTATTAATGCTATTGTACGATTTATGATTTTTGTAATAAATTATAATTATTAATAATAACTATTTATTCAATTCGTTTTATCTATTAGTGATGAATATTTTTTTCCATGTTTTTAAAATTTATTGGCGATGAAAATTTATTCTTCTGTTGTTTTTTTAAAAAAACTATTTGTTAAATTTTATTAGTGATCAACACTTGTCCTGTGACATTTTAAGTATCAATGATAAATATTTTTGCGTAATTATTTTAATAGATACTTATCAATACATTTCTCCTATATTTTTTCATATAATGTAAATAGAAATAGAGTACAATTTTTTTATGATAAAAAATAGAGTAGAACTAAACTATTATATATAAACAAAAGTAAATTGAAAAATATATAAAAATAAATACGAAATAAAAAAATTACATTTTAAATTATTATTAAAAATTGATGGGCACAAATTATTAGGTTATTCTAATTTTTTTAAGTTGTTATAATTTTTTTCAATATCCTGTAAAAAAAAAAACTTTTTAATATATAAACTGATATTTGTTAGATCTCTGTTTGGCAAAATTAAGCTATAAGCCTTATAGCTGATAAGTTAGTTTTTATAGCTGGTAGCTGATAAGTTAGTTTTTAGTGGGTAATTATTATCTTTAGTGGTTAGTTTTTTATTTTATAAAAAATAATAAAATTAAATTAAAGGTTAAAAATGGCAAAAACTGTAAAAAAAACTTTTTGAAATAACATCTCAAAAAACGTTATAAATTAATTAAAAAAGCTATTTGCCAAACACTTCTATTTTTTCCATACAAACTAGTTTAGAGACCCGTGCGAACCGTGCATTCGCACGGGTCTATTGACTTTTATTTATAAAATATTGTTAAAATATAAGTGACGTCGTGTATAAAAATAATAATAATAAATGAGGTTATTCTGTGATATTTTTGTAAAACTTATTAAATTAAGACTTTTTTTTATTAAAGTAATTGTCCCATGTATGATTTTTGTGTAATAAATAATAATTAATAATAAGAAATATTTATTATTCAATTCCTTTTTTTATTAATCCAATTGTCCCGTGTATGATTAATTTTTTTTATTAAAACAATTGTCCCGTGTATTATTATAACATATATTCATGAACAATTGTTCCGTGTATTATTATAATAAATTATTAAATTCCTTTTTTTTATTAAAGCAATTGTTCCATGTATGATTAATTTTTTTATTAAAACAATTGTCCCGTGTGTTATTACAATATATATTTACCCCTTAATTATTATAATATATATTCATCAATAATACGCTTCTCCTGTATTTTTTATATAAGAGTAAACAAAAATAGAATAAATTTTTTTTATAATAAATATAGAGTACAATTTAACTATTTTATAGAAAAATAATAAATTGAAAAATATTATTTATTTTCTAACTAAATAGAAGATTTGAAATTTTTTTATGAATTGATGAGAACAAATTAAGATTTTTAGTAGTAATACCTTTAATATATTGGGCCCGTTTGAATTTGGCTTATTTTTAAGCTTATGAAAATACTTTAGGATTATTAATTTATAAATAAACTTTTATGTTATTTCATTAGGTTTTTTTACGCATTTTAATTTATAAGTTTTCACTGACAAAAATTATATCTTTATAAGCTGTTTTCATAAACAACATTAAAAAACTTATAATAATACATAAAAGTTTCTATATTTGTATGAGTTATTTCGCGTATGATCATAAATAAGTCAATCCAAACAGGCTAATTGTGTTTTTATTTTTTTATTTTTTTATGTTCTTTTATTTTTAAACTCATAAATAAGTATATTATTTTATTAGGCTCATCTATTTTCATTTTTTATATATAAGTTTTTATATGTTAGATTGAGTTATTAATTCTGGCGCATATCTTTTATCGTGATTTTTGTTTCTATTTTTATGAGTAAATTTATTTTAATTATTTTTTTTTGTTCCTATTTTTGAAGTTAAAATATATTGGCTTATGATCTTGTTTTTAGAGGTGATTTCCGTTGTTATTTTTATTGGAAGATTTCTTTTATGTTTATTTTTTTTGTAGAGATGTGATTTTTAATGCTATTTTAATGGAAAGATTTATTTTAGGCGTATCTTTGTTTCTTTTTTTTTTTTTTGTATTTTTTATTAGTTTAGATATAAAATTATATTTAAGAGCGCAAAACTTGAAACACCATTAAAAGTGATAAGAACAAATTTGCATTTTTAATAGTAATTTCTTTTAATACATTATAAGTAGATGATAATTATCGGTGAAAAATATTTATCCAAATTTTTTATACATGAGTGAAAATTATTTGTCCATGATTTTTTATATTTATCGATAAGAACTAATTGTCTTATTTTAAAAAACTATTAGTTAATATTTATGTTTATCTTTAGAAGTGGTTTCTATTGCTATTTTTATATATAAATTTGTTTTATTATCTTTTTTTAAAATTCATCTTTAGAAGTATTTTTTTTATGAGTAGATTTGTTTTATGCTTATCTTTTTTTTTTTTTTTTAATTTTTTTTAATCTTTTTTTCATGAGTAGATTTGTTTTATGTTTATCTTCTTTTTTATTTTATTTTTTTTTTATTTTTGTTTTGTATTTGTATTTTTTATAGTTTATAGTTAAAATTACATTTAAGAGAATAAATAGTGAAATATTATTAAACGTGCTAAAGATAAAATAATAATTTTAGTAGTAATTTCTTTTAATATATTATAAATAAATTTATAAGCTAGTCCAAAAAATTAACTTATTGAAATTACCAAACGGTATCTTAGTTGTATTTTCGATGCTTATCTTTTATGCTGTTTTAATTTATTTTTATTTTTATGAGTAGGCTTTAAAAAAATAGTACTACTAGTCAACTTTCCCTTTCGCATAGTGTTTTGTAGGCACAAGTTATTATGCATAAGGATTATTTTTATGCACGGTGCATAAGTGAAACTCAGCCATTAGATCTCAGTGACACGTGTAATAATCGTAGCGCGTTTTAATATGCATACCGGAACACTTTTCTAAAGTGTTCCGGTATGCATATTCATATGGTTACCGGAACACTTTTTCTCAAGTGTACCGGTATGAATATATTCACACCGGTACACTTGAGAAAAAGTGTTCCGGTATATTCATACCGGTACACTTGAGAAAAAGTGTTCCGGTAACCATATGCATACCGGTACACTTTAGAAAAAGTGTTCCGGTAACCATATGTTTACTCATGCACCCCTAAACCATTTTGTTGTGAGAATGGTTTCAGATATATACACTCTGAAACCATTAAGTGTATAAGATGGTTTTGAAGCACATCCTATAATTTAGAAACCATTTTATGCATCTAATGGTTTTGGAATGCATATCTCTGAAACCATTCCCACAACAAAATGGTTTAGTAGTTTTTAATCATAACCATATGTTTACTCATGCACCCTAAACCATTTTGTTGTGAGAATGGTTTCAGATATAAACACTCTGAAACCATTAAGTGCATAGGATGGTTTTGAAGCACATCCTATATTTTAGAAACCATTGTATGCATCTAATGGTTTTGGATTGCATATCTCTGAAACCATTCCCACAACAAAATGGTTTCATTATTCTTTATTTTGAATATGCATACCGGAACACTTTTTCTAAAGTGTTCCGGTATGCATATTCATATGGTTACCGGAACACTTTTTCTCAAGTGTACCGGTATGAATATATGCATACCGGTACACTTGAGAAAAAGTGTTCCGGTAAGTTCAAATGTTGAAATGGGGTGTATAACGAAATGGAAGGGGTGCAAATAGGAAGTTTATGTACCGTGCATAAGGAATCCTTATGCACCATAACCGGACCCTGTTTTGTACGCGCGATTCCTTCCTATTTCATCGTGCTCTCTGCAGTCTTTACTCAGAGAAACTCTATCATAGCAACAAGCACAAACTATTTGGATTTAGGCACATATATAAAGTTAATTAAAATTTAAAGATAAAAGAAATGATTGACATAAATTAATGTGACTAAATTATTTATGATTTAATTTTTATCATTTATGTGTGTATGCTAAATCCAAATAGTTTGTATTTATGCCTATGGAAGAGTTTCTCCTTTACCCAATACTCACTCTTCTCTTCACCACCAATCTCTACTGTTACTAATTCACAATGTCAACAGTCATCAGAGACCCTAACAGCTCCATCAAAAACAAAAAGAAAAAAAGAGACCGTAACAGCAATCCGATCACCAACCCCACACCGCCGCAATCCTTCACCATCACCATCCTCGACCACTCTCTCCCACTCCCCACCCACAACCTCTACGACATCACCATCGACTCCACCTTCACAATCCAAACCCTCCTAACCTCCACCCCTTCCATCGTCGACGCCTGGCTCCTCGAAACCCACCGTCTCCACCCCTTCCCTATCCTCGTCGGCCTCGACATCGAATGGCGTCCTAATTTCCAACGCGGACAATCAAACCCAACCGCCGTCCTCCAGCTCTGCATCAACAACCGCTGCCTCGTTTTCCAAATCATTCATTCCCCTTCCGTTCCTGTTTCCCTCTTAACGTTCCTTTCTAACCCTGATAACAGATTTCTTGGAGTTGGAATTAAAGCTGATGTTGGGAAGCTTTTGAAAGATTATAATATCAATGTTGTGAATTTTGTTGATTTGAGAAACCTTGCTGCTGTTGTGTTGAATGATAAAGATATGTTGAGGAGTGGGATTAAAAGTTTGGCTGTGCGTGTGCTTGGGAAAAGTGTTGAGAAACCGAAGAAGATTTCGACGAGTAGGTGGGATGATCATCGGCTTAATGCTGATCAGGTTAAGTATGCTACTATTGATGCTTCTCTTTCGTTTGAGATTGGTCGTCGTTTATATGCTAATCAGAATTGATTTCAGTGGTTTATGTTAATCGCGCATTTGGTTTTGTTTTGTGATTTTTCAGTGATGTTATATATACATGAATGAATGTGTTATAGTATTTGGGGAATTCTCCTTTTGTGTTTGATTTTGGATTGAATTGTTATTGATAATTATTATTTCTAGATTTTGGATTGAAGTAATTAAAACTTCAGATTTGAAGGATTTAATATCATTTGTGTCTGTTTTTTTTTTCTTTCGGATATGTGATTTTTTGTGTTTGATTCTCTGTGGGTGTGATGGATTGAGTTAGAATTATGCTGATTATTAGGTAAATAATGAAAGAGGAATGATATTTTAGCAAGAAGGAATTGAAAAAATTAATGTGAATTTAAGTGTTTTCATTTGAGAATTGCTACAGTCTTGTGGCTTCAAAAACTTAAAACTAAACTGATTTTACATTTTAGTATTAGTGATTAGTGTTAGTATGTGTGACTGTCGCATAAATCATAAATGAAAGTTTCTTACTACAATAACTGTGTTTGGATTGACTTATGAACAACTTATATGAACTTACTTAATGGTAGCACTCTTTTTTTTTACAATACTTAATGGTGGCACTTAACACAGGCTATTTGGGAGAGGTTACAAAACATCTTATAATATGGTCATAAGTTGTTTTAAGCTAATTTTCATAATCCCTTAAGAATAGTTAATGACACTAGTTTGACTATAGAAACAACTAATACACAATTTCTTATCTTATCAAATGGGCTCTAAGTAGTTGCTTGGCCTTGAAGTTAATAGTGCATGCTTAATTGAGGAAGAAGGACATTGCGTTGAAACTTGAAAATGCAGTAAGTTGATGGAGTGAAAAATTGTGAAAAGTTCTTAAAATGGACATGTCTATCAAGGCCAAGCCTCCCAAATGCCAAAAGGCCAAGCTTTCAATGATCGACAAATCTTCCCTCAAGTGTTTAAATTTACAAAAAGTGAAATTACTATGAGATCAATCCATAGTTTGCTAAACTAATTTAATTTGTTCTTGTTTGAAAAACGCATGCAACTTTAATCATTTATATTTTATATATTGCTAGATATATTGAAACTAAAGTCTTTGGAGATCTTTGATTTGGCTGGGAACAATTTGAATTTATGGCCTATAGCCTATAGGCTTCTTGTAGTCATCATTTGATAGTTTAAGTTCATGATTCTTAATGAATGCAGACCGCAGATAATTACATCTTATTTTTGTAGTACATCAGAGAATCATGGATTTGTAAGGCCATCCAGTTTACAAATCCTTGAGTGAGCAGTAACAGAGTAAGTAACAACCGTATTCGGGCTTTTTTTATTTTTTTTATTTTTTTTTATTTTTATTTTTATTTTTTTTATATAATTATTTTGGGTATAAATAATTTGGAGATTATTAAAAAATATTCAAATATTTGAGTTTTTGGATATAAATAATTTAAAAAAGGAAAACACGGTCGATTTTTTTTTTAGTGAAATGCCAAATATCCCCTACAATTTCAAAATTCGTCAAATATCCCATGCAATTTTGAAATAGGAAAATATTCCATTTTGTTCCGTCGAGTGCGATCAAAATTCGTTAAATACTTCTTTCATCTCCTCTGACAAACACAAACACGTTGTTACAGTAACAAAACGCAAAAGGACAGGATCAAAACGTCAATCATGCATCATCATCACTATCGCCGATCATTTTCATCATCACCGTGATCATTATTCCTTCACCGTCTCTGATCATCTTCATCATCGCCATGATTACCATCTGATAGGTACACATCCAAATCCCTATTTTGTTTATACAAAAAAATTCCTATTTTGATCGCACTTGACGGAACAAACTGACGGAGGGGGTATTTGATTGATGTTTCACAATTTCAAGAGTATATTTGTCTATTTCGAAATTACACGGGGTATTTAACGAATTTTAAAATTGTAGGGGATATTTGACATTTAAATCAAAAAATATTCTAATACTCAAGTTGAAAACCATGCATATTCCACACAAATGTTTTTCAAGCAGATTTTTTTACTTATTCCACCAATGTGTTAATTTTTAGTTAATATGGTTGAAAAACTATATAGACATAATAAAGTATTTTCTCTATCTTCTATTAATAACAAGTTACTCAACTTTTCAAAAAAAAAAAAAAGTTTCTCTAAAGCTAGTCCTACAAATCATTTTTCAAGAAAATGATTTTTGAGAATACATGTAACAAGATATTGGGCCCGTTTGTTTTGAATTTTTTAAAAAATAGATTTTTTAGTGTTATATAATTTTGTGTAAAAACAATTTCAAAGAAACCTTCAAATGAAAATTTGGTTTGAATAGTTATTTTTAAAATGTCATTTTAGATATTTCATCATTTTATTGAAAAAAAATTTGGATATCAAAATTTCAAAAAAATCACTTAATTTGAAATTATTTCAAATAAATTTTCATAAAAATATTTCTAAAATACAACTTTTTGAAAAAATTTAGATTTTGACTATGTTTTGATCTTCAATAATGTATGTTTATGCTATATGATGTCAAAATTAGTGTTTCAATTTAAAAAAAATAATATAAAAAACTTATAATATTTTAAAAAACAGTTTTACAAAATCTATTTTAAAAAATACAAAGAAAAAATCAATTTTTTCAAAACTGAAACAAACAAACAAACGCACCCTATATTAGACAATGTTCTAGTTTATGTGGGCGTGTGATTGTTGTTAGCAATATGGTGTTAATTGGTAAGCTTTGATATGTTTCTTTAGGTTGCATCTTAAATTTCCACCATAAAAAAAAAATGCAGTGTAAAGTTAACAATGTAAAAAGAACCGACAAACAGAGAAGAAAAAAAATGCAGTGGTGAGTACCAATACAAAGTATCAAATATCTTGCCTTAAGTATCAATAACTTGAAAGCATCACTAGATACTAGTGGTGAGTATCTTTAATGCTCAATTTTGATATCCTCTATGCTACGTCATGAAACTCCAATGATAAAAAAAAAAGGTACGGATCATTAATCTATGATAATCTCTATGATACCCTTATTGGAGATGTTCTTATAAACCAAAATAAACTTAACAGTTAACTCATATCATTATCAAGTAAATATTAAAGGATTAATATTTTCAAAATTATGAAAATTAGCTCAAAAAATATTTGTTCTAATAAAAGTATGAACAACTATATTCGCAATTATTCTAATAAATTTTAAATAAAATATGACATAATGTTAATAATACTCCCTCCGGCCTTTTTTATAAGCAAAAATTGTTTTTTAGATTCATTGAAAAAGTAATGTATCTAGTCTTAAATATAGACTAGATACATTACTCCTACAATGAACCTAAAAAACAACTTTTGCTTATAAATAAGGCCGGAGTACTAGAAACAATTAATCTAAATTTGAAAGTTCCACAGCAATTTGATGTAGAACCCTCCACCACTAATTATGAATGACTTTTGAATAGCACTTTGTGAAAACTTTTATTGGAAGCCACTTGCATAACTTTTAGAAAAGCATACGCCTCACCTTCAATAGTGGATAAAGAAACTCATCTTTTGCTGAATAGTATGCTCTGTTTTTGAATGCGATCATGTTGGCAATATCTTTTGAAAATCATTTAACTGGTTATTGTCTTTGATGCACATCAATTATCATCATGGATATAAAACAGCCGTACAAAAGCCAATTCATGATTGATTTTTTTAATCCAATTAGATATATTGAAAAAGTAATGTATCTGATCAATAATATAGACTAAATACATTACTTTTTCAATGTATCTAAAAAGGTAAAACTTGCTTATATATAAAATCGGAGGGAGTAGAATTTTTTAACACCATTTTATACTTTGTTGAAAAAGGAGTATATTATTGCTATTAATGAGTCTTTGTCCCATGCATGCACACTCCACTCCATTCCAAAATTGAAATCCATCTTCTCTTACATAGTCTTGTTCTTCATCAGTAAAAGATTAATTGCACAATGTCAATACTTTTCCGCGTTAACCGTAACGGCACACCCATCAACACAAGAACAGCGATCCCCCAACACCCTACCTCATCACCCTCTTTGAACACAACCTCGGTTTCAACACACACAAACTCTACAACATCACCTTTGATTCAAACCACACAGTCCAAACCCTCGTCACCTCTTCCCCTGACCATGCTGATATGTGGTTTATCGAAACCCTAATCCTCTCCATCCCGTCCCATGCCATCATCGGCCTCCATATCGAATGGAGTCCAAATCCCCTAGGTGGTCAGTCGAGCACACCCGCCACTCTCCAACTCTGCATCAACAACATCTGTCTCATTTACCAGATCATCCACGCCCCCTACCTTTGCCCTTCCATCTCTAACTTCCTCGGTGATCCTACCAACATATTCGTTGGTGTTGGAATCAAAGCCGGCGTTGAGAAGCTTCTATCAGATTACAACATCAGTGTGGCAAAATTTGTTGATTTACGCAGCCTTGCCAGTTGGAAGCTTAATGATCGAGAGATGTTGACGAGTGGACTTAAAACGTTGGCCGAACGTGTGCTTGGGAAAGTTATTCAGAAGCCGCAAAGCATTGCGATGAGTAGGTGGGATAATCCGCAGCTTAGTGCGGATCAGGTTAAGTATGCAACTCTTGATGCTCATGTTTCCTGTGAGATTGGTCGTCGTCTCTCTTATTCTAATCAGATTTGATTTAACTGTTTATGTGTGTGTGATATGTTTGGTGTGGTTTCATCTGTGTGAGTTTTCATTGTCATGTCATGTTCGTGTGGTTTTATTTTTGTATATTTAAATTTGGGGAACTCTCCTTTTGTGTTTGTGTACATCAGTACATGTAATAATGAGAGTTATAACTTCTGGATTTTGGAGTGATGCAATTGTAACATCCCGCAATTTTATCCACCTAATTAAATTGGATTAGAACTTGTGCAATAATTCAAGGATTAATTAGAGGTGATTTAATTAAATTAAGTCTTGGGAATTAGGTGTTATGTGTAAAAAATTAGAATTTCTAATACAAAACACTAACATAGTACCTCTTGGACTTGTGATCTAATTATTTATAAGAATCCAATCTTCCCTCCACTCCTCTTCTCTTACTCATGACTCAATCACTCTCATATTCCAACACCTCATCTAAAGCTATGAGTCACTCTTCCACTCAACCCTCATGCCTTACACTACATGCAAACCACCTTATTTCTTTCTCATTCACAACTTCAGAAAATTAAAAGCTCTTCACTCTCTCATTCACCTTCCTCTCACGCCTACACCAACAACAACAACATTGTTTACTCATTAATTCTACTTAAGCACAAGAGCTTGCCTACTCTCTTGTAACCAACATCATACAACTTATATTCTTGCATGCTGCAACATAACCGTTCTTCCATCTCATCCCTTTCACACGAATTCAACATCAACTCACCAAGTTCTAAGCTTAGCAAAACACAAACCTATGAACTTCACTTCAATTCTATACCAAAGCCTTGCATGCAACCCAAACTTAGAACAATTCCTATTCTGTAACTATCCCTGAAATCTCTTATGTTTAAACCCCTTCAACTCAGTAACTCCCATCATCAAATCAAGCTTCAATCTTAGAGCTAGGAGTGCAAAGTTCAACCTTTTCTCCAAACTTCAAATCTGTCCAGTTGGTCGTGGGTCTTGCTGAGGGGATTGTATAGCTGTTGTAGAGCCCAGGAGATAGGGATTAAAGCTCCTATTACAGGTGGGTTCTTAGGATAGAGTAGTTAGATTCCCTAATTATGAAATATTGCATGTTAACATAGGAATTAGGAATTTATTGTGTGAGGAGAAATAACTCCCAATTTCTCTTCTATTTTGTTCAATATTAATTATATTATGTTTCTGCACTATCTCAGTGAATGATTGTAGGTGTAACTTTTAAAATTAATTATTTTCGTAAAACAAGGTATCTTCTGCATGAACTCGCCATAGCGAGTTGCTAGCGAGTATTCATGGCGAGCATCCAAGTTCTGGGCTGATGAAACTCGCCATGGCGAGCAACTGCTCGCCTAGCGAGTTGATTTAGGCCAGGACCTGCAGTTCGCCATGGCGAGCTGGACAACTCGCCGTAGCGAGCTAAGTGCAGAATGCCTTATATTTTCTTTTAAATGTATTTCCAAGGCACTCGTTTTATATCCTTCTCTGAGATAGATAGCTTGCAGTAATATAATGTATCTAATGTTAAACGGAAAGTCAAGCACAATTCCGAATTTAGGGATAACTTAGAAATTAAGTTTGCATGTTCCCCGGGTTTTGGGATAATTATGGTAGTATGTAATTTAATATTTAGTATCAGTCAATCATGTGCGGTTTAGTATGCTGCTTATGGGCTTCCAATGGAACAACCCATTAGGAAAATGATTGTGAGCTTAATGCCGTGGTCGAATCGGTCAGCGGATATGGCGGGCCTTCGAGACATGCTCACCTCGAAGTGTCTTAGCGGAATAAAATCAACAAGACATTCTCTGTGTTACACCTTAAATATGTTTATAATTATGATATGTTATGATAGAATAAATATATGGACTGATTAAGTGCCCCGGCTTATTAGCCTTTAGGAGGGTAGTAGAACTCACTGGGACGAAGTGACTGTCTCACCCCACTCCCTTTTTGATATAGGTAAGACAGGTTATTTCGGAGCAGGGACCAGGTTGGACCTGACGATTGGAGCTGTGCTTGGATTGTCAGCTTAGGAGATTATTTCTTCTTCCCTGTTTTAGATTAGCTTGTTATTTTGTTAACAACTCTTTCCGCTGTTGTATTGAACATTGTAATATTATTCTAATGATATTGCATTTTTCAGTTATAATTCTTTTAGTTTAATGTACTCAGATTCCAGTTATTAATGTTCCGACTAAATATTCTAGATAATTTAGTTGGGGCGTTACAATTGGTATCAGAGCAGGTCGATCCAGTATCGGACCTTGCCATGAGTCATTACACCCCATCTCTTAGTAGTGCGGACCCTTTGGAGTCTGGACTGTTTACGCTGAAATCATCACGTGCTGAGTCTGATCAACTCAGTATTGTGCATGGTAGGCAGGGTATTACGGTTGAGAACCGAAGTGGACCACGGTGGTTAAGTAAGAAGATCGTAGTGGAGATGTCGTTCAGAGGCAATCGTTGGCGAGAATTCTCTCTAACCGGATGTTAGAGCTGAAATAAGTTAGGGGAAGGAGTAAGTGGTGCAACGCCAACGAGTATGCCAATAGCTAAGGCGAATCATATGGATTAAGACCAATAGTAGTAGGAAATTCTGGAGATTATAAGGAAGCAGTTGTTAAGATTATAGAGAATAAGAATTGTTCATGGAAGAGCGTAGGTCTGTAGGTCATTATAGTATCCAACTGACACCCTGTGTCAGGTAAATTCCCCGGACTTGAGAGTAACCATACCTTCTGGTGAACATGTTTACAAGAAACATGTAAGCCAAGTAAAATTCAACCCTCAGTAAATCAAGACTCTTCCTGAATACCTAGTCTTACCTTTCAGCCGCGAGATTCATTAGTGTTGTTAGATCTGTTAGTACCATACTAGAAGGACCAAGTTGGAATATTCATCTGAGAACTTCCCAATAGATTATCCTATAGGAAGCCAACTCTTAATGCCTCCCTAAGAATAGTTTAGCGTTTCAGCATTGTAACTCGTATTTCTACCGTACCGCGAGAAGCCAGGATCTGTTTAGCATAACGAATAGGATTTCTTTTCGATACCCGCTTAGGTCAGTTGACTCAGCAAACTATTAGAGACCAACTGTGATTAAGTAACAATTAGGAATCATTTTGCAATACCATGTAGACACCTGACTCAATTCCTAAGGCATCATTCGTAAGCAGTAGAAACAAGAATTAACCGAATTAGCCTTGTGAAGAACGACCAATAGTTGTACCTTACCACTAGAGGTGGAGCAGCATTAGATGTACCATTTACGAATTTCACCTTATTAACTTTAATATCCATATGGACTTATCAGGTGTAGTTGTTCACTCATCTTGAACTAGTAGCTTAGCATCAGTAAATTACCCGACCGTTCGCATAAGAAAAATAGTTGACTAGGGTCACCTTAGCTTCAACATTCTTTTACATTCAGCCTGTGATGTTTCCACGTAGGATATTGCTACACACCAAATAAGATAGTTTCAACTCAACACGTTATCCTAGAAATCACATCCAGCCTACTTGGGACATAACCTCAATCGGAATAACAAGTAGAATAATTCTTGACCAAACTTAGGTGTCAGGTAGCTTAGTTAACACTAACATGCATCCCCTACTTTAGCAGCTTAGTGTCATTTAGTACATTGTCTATAGGAACTCATTACCATAGAGCAGCCTACCTCCGTAAGATCAGTCTTAGTACCGTGTCACTAGCATTCCAGCCTCGAGTAGATTAGCAAGGTCAGAAGTTATCATTGACACCTTCAGCCATCTAGACCAATCGTTTATTACCTATGTTAATTATCTAGTATCGGAAATAACTATGTTGGATTGGGTATCCAGTAACCATGGGAACTTAGAACGGGTTCATTCCCTAACTTGCTCGATTATGTCCCAAACAGATAATTCCTTCTCGTGCCTTATCCTCTGTTAGCTGTAGCTTCCACTCAGAGTAGTGAAGAGTAAATTTTCCAAATTCCTCGACAATGGTCAGACAAACTAACAACTATGGGATGTCACTTACCAGTAATCTCGTTCACTTTTTCCAATCTTTCAGTTACGTTGTTAGTAACTAAATATAATCTGTGGAATCCAGTTATTTGGAAAGGACACGTGTAAATTCAGTTCAAGCTTTCACTCATATTATCGATCTTTTAATCAGTATCCTCAGCCAATTATCCGCCGAATTATTCTGTTCAGTGTCAGTATCAGTTAATCGTATAGGTCTTTGTGCACCTAAACGACCCATCATTATTTCTTGTGCAATAAGTAAAACTTCGGAGTCTTATCCGCTAATTTTCCAGTTAGGTTTCAGATCTTTCCAGTTACGTGGAAATAGGAGTTTGTAGGAATATTAGTATCTAGGTACCTCATCGAAACTATTCCTGGAATCCACGTTTGACAATTTCGTTCTCTGCCGACTGATTTAGTTTCTCGATACCTTATTAACGATAAATTCAGATCATGGTGAATCAATTC
Source organism: Trifolium fragiferum (assembly GCA_954870985.1). NCBI lineage: Eukaryota > Viridiplantae > Streptophyta > Magnoliopsida > Fabales > Fabaceae > Trifolium > Trifolium fragiferum. Next base: position 16,100,492 of record OX940793.1, on the reverse strand, counting down.
CCCGTGTAGAGTAAAAGGGTTTCCTCGTTGCAGACCCAACTCATACACTGGCACATTGATTAATTGGGACAAGAATTTAAATCCAATTCCTGTGTTGAAAGTGCAAACCCTCCGTGTTCAGTTAACTATCATTAGAATCCAAACGCTTTAGCCAGATTCTTTTATGTCAGTATATCAGTGAATTATCCAACCAATCTAACCGTATCCTTGAAGGAGGAATTCGAATCTCAGTTATTGACATGTAATTGTACTACTCGATCACAGTGTTGTGCTAGGATGGATTGAAATGGTAGGTGGAAAATTCTGTAGTACTATGGACTCGGTTGCTGATGAGTCTGACTCATTGGCGAAAGGATCTATAGTGCTTAAGCGTTCTCCACTCGTTTTATATTTTGATTAATTCTAGAGTTTTTATACGGCACTGTGAGACAGTGGTACATATGACGTGTCACGAGCTGCAGTGTTCGGAATTGAGAAAGAACCGAAGAGAAAATTTTGGATTATTAATGTCAACGTTTAGACTAATCCCATTCCGCTATTCATATAGCGACAACCAGGCCAGATACCGACCGGTGGAAGTGCAGTGTGAGACAATAACAAGAACGGTATGTTAAGGCATCGTGGACATGTTGGACTGTAGTAACGAAGGGAGGATGCAGTCATCATCCACTCCCATAATTTCAGACAAACATACCTTGTGGAATTAGTCAATGCAAGACGTAGTAATGATAGAAGTTAATTAGAAAAGAAGAGATGGTGCGTCACGGTGTTAAACGAATTTGGAATAAAGTTATGTTGACGCAGATAAAAATGAGTGACTATATTAGTCGGATCAGAGTGCGCAGCACGAGATCAGGTGAAAGTATGGTTAGACGATCATTTCGGACGAATAACCCTTAGAGAGAGGAAAGTTTTATTCCAAGGAATAAAAGTAAATAAGTGATTCTTGAGAATAACACCAAAGTTGGATCTACGAGGTGTTTTCGAACGAAGAGATTCTATCCGAAGTGTATAAGACTTTATCAGATCCTTCAACGCGTCGGTTCAATAACCTATCTGTTAGCTCTATCTTCATTCAAGTCAGGGTTACACGACGTGTTTCAAATGTCGCAACTTCGGAAATTCATTCCCGATCTATATCACTCTTTAGAGATTGATATTCAGTCAGCCTTAACTTATCAGCCGAATCCAGTTCGTATAGTTGATTGTGAAGTTAAAATCCTTCGGAACAAGAAAATTCCAATAATCAAAGTTGGATGGGCTCAGTCTCATGACGATTAACCCACTCAGGAACGGAAATCTGTCATGAGAAAAGTTATTCCTATCTTTCCTAAAGGTAAATTTCTGAATTTCGAGGACGAAATTTCTTTAAGGGGGGTAGATTGTAACATCCCGCAATTTTATCCACCTAATTAAATTGGATTAGAACTTGTGCAATAATTCAAGGATTAATTAGAGGTGATTTAATTAAATTAAGTCTTGGGAATTAGGTGTTATGTGTAAAAAATTAGAATTTCTAATACAAAACACTAACATAGTACCTCTTGGACTTGTGATCTAATTATTTATAAGAATCCAATCTTCCCTCCACTCCTCTTCTCTTACTCATGACTCAATCACTCTCATATTCCAACACCTCATCTAAAGCTATGAGTCACTCTTCCACTCAACCCTCATGCCTTACACTACATGCAAACCACCTTATTTCTTTCTCATTCACAACTTCAGAAAATTAAAAGCTCTTCACTCTCTCATTCACCTTCCTCTCACGCCTACACCAACAACAACAACATTGTTTACTCATTAATTCTACTTAAGCACAAGAGCTTGCCTACTCTCTTGTAACCAACATCATACAACTTATATTCTTGCATGCTGCAACATAACCGTTCTTCCATCTCATCCCTTTCACACGAATTCAACATCAACTCACCAAGTTCTAAGCTTAGCAAAACACAAACCTATGAACTTCACTTCAATTCTATACCAAAGCCTTGCATGCAACCCAAACTTAGAACAATTCCTATTCTGTAACTATCCCTGAAATCTCTTATGTTTAAACCCCTTCAACTCAGTAACTCCCATCATCAAATCAAGCTTCAATCTTAGAGCTAGGAGTGCAAAGTTCAACCTTTTCTCCAAACTTCAAATCTGTCCAGTTGGTCGTGGGTCTTGCTGAGGGGATTGTATAGCTGTTGTAGAGCCCAGGAGATAGGGATTAAAGCTCCTATTACAGGTGGGTTCTTAGGATAGAGTAGTTAGATTCCCTAATTATGAAATATTGCATGTTAACATAGGAATTAGGAATTTATTGTGTGAGGAGAAATAACTCCCAATTTCTCTTCTATTTTGTTCAATATTAATTATATTATGTTTCTGCACTATCTCAGTGAATGATTGTAGGTGTAACTTTTAAAATTAATTATTTTCGTAAAACAAGGTATCTTCTGCATGAACTCGCCATAGCGAGTTGCTAGCGAGTATTCATGGCGAGCATCCAAGTTCTGGGCTGATGAAACTCGCCATGGCGAGCAACTGCTCGCCTAGCGAGTTGATTTAGGCCAGGACCTGCAGTTCGCCATGGCGAGCTGGACAACTCGCCGTAGCGAGCTAAGTGCAGAATGCCTTATATTTTCTTTTAAATGTATTTCCAAGGCACTCGTTTTATATCCTTCTCTGAGATAGATAGCTTGCAGTAATATAATGTATCTAATGTTAAACGGAAAGTCAAGCACAATTCCGAATTTAGGGATAACTTAGAAATTAAGTTTGCATGTTCCCCGGGTTTTGGGATAATTATGGTAGTATGTAATTTAATATTTAGTATCAGTCAATCATGTGCGGTTTAGTATGCTGCTTATGGGCTTCCAATGGAACAACCCATTAGGAAAATGATTGTGAGCTTAATGCCGTGGTCGAATCGGTCAGCGGATATGGCGGGCCTTCGAGACATGCTCACCTCGAAGTGTCTTAGCGGAATAAAATCAACAAGACATTCTCTGTGTTACACCTTAAATATGTTTATAATTATGATATGTTATGATAGAATAAATATATGGACTGATTAAGTGCCCCGGCTTATTAGCCTTTAGGAGGGTAGTAGAACTCACTGGGACGAAGTGACTGTCTCACCCCACTCCCTTTTTGATATAGGTAAGACAGGTTATTTCGGAGCAGGGACCAGGTTGGACCTGACGATTGGAGCTGTGCTTGGATTGTCAGCTTAGGAGATTATTTCTTCTTCCCTGTTTTAGATTAGCTTGTTATTTTGTTAACAACTCTTTCCGCTGTTGTATTGAACATTGTAATATTATTCTAATGATATTGCATTTTTCAGTTATAATTCTTTTAGTTTAATGTACTCAGATTCCAGTTATTAATGTTCCGACTAAATATTCTAGATAATTTAGTTGGGGCGTTACAATTGGTATCAGAGCAGGTCGATCCAGTATCGGACCTTGCCATGAGTCATTACACCCCATCTCTTAGTAGTGCGGACCCTTTGGAGTCTGGACTGTTTACGCTGAAATCATCACGTGCTGAGTCTGATCAACTCAGTATTGTGCATGGTAGGCAGGGTATTACGGTTGAGAACCGAAGTGGACCACGGTGGTTAAGTAAGAAGATCGTAGTGGAGATGTCGTTCAGAGGCAATCGTTGGCGAGAATTCTCTCTAACCGGATGTTAGAGCTGAAATAAGTTAGGGGAAGGAGTAAGTGGTGCAACGCCAACGAGTATGCCAATAGCTAAGGCGAATCATATGGATTAAGACCAATAGTAGTAGGAAATTCTGGAGATTATAAGGAAGCAGTTGTTAAGATTATAGAGAATAAGAATTGTTCATGGAAGAGCGTAGGTCTGTAGGTCATTATAGTATCCAACTGACACCCTGTGTCAGGTAAATTCCCCGGACTTGAGAGTAACCATACCTTCTGGTGAACATGTTTACAAGAAACATGTAAGCCAAGTAAAATTCAACCCTCAGTAAATCAAGACTCTTCCTGAATACCTAGTCTTACCTTTCAGCCGCGAGATTCATTAGTGTTGTTAGATCTGTTAGTACCATACTAGAAGGACCAAGTTGGAATATTCATCTGAGAACTTCCCAATAGATCATCTGAGAACTGCACAATTATTTTTGAAATTGCAATGTATATACTATGCCAATAGCTCACCCAACATGCACACTTTGTATATGCAACATGCATTCTAGTTCAACATACTATGCCATCAATATCTAACAATATATTCTAAATGGTTAAAGTTTAAAGATTTACACTAATTAATGTCCCTCTCAAACACAAGTTATGAAACTAAAAAAAGTAAATATTATATTAAAAATAAACACCTTTTATAATTTTAATAATTTGATGGTATTTTTATTATATTTACTTCCTTAACTAGTATCCCAAAAACACTCTTTAGTATATTTAAATTTAAAATATAAATATCAGTTTTTGATCATTTTTATATGCTTTATTCAGTTCCATATATAACATCTTCAGTATCATATATAAGCAATTTTTCAATTGATGATGTACAAACTAAACACATCATATATCTTAAAAAGTGAAAAGTTTGCTTGTATATTTAAATCAAAAGAAATTGTTACCATTATGTTGTCCTATTGTAACTTTTTTTTTTTTTTTCATGTATAACACATTAGCAACCACAATATTATCCGCAAGAGGAGAGAGGAGTAGATGTGTTTTTTTTAGCTTTGTTCCATCAGTGTCTTTGAGTCTCTAAAATATTATAAGAAATAATTAACTTCTCTTTGAGAATAGAAATAACTCATAGATGATGTTTATCTTACCGAAATAGACTCTAAGTACATAAATGTTTATCTAATCCAATTGGGCTCTGTACTTGCTTGGAACTAAAAGTGCATGCTTAAAAAGGTATGTAAGAAGGGGCTGAGACATAATTGAAAGTTAAGTAAAAAAATCTCAAAAAATTAGGTTTTTTTTTTAATATATAAAAATTTAAGGTGAGGGATGGTGCCCCAGCCCAAGACAGGGAATATCTTAAGGTTTAAAAAGCGCTTACAAAGATTTACATATACCTCCCTCCAAAAGCACTAGCGGGGCTCGAATCCGGGACTTCTCGGATTCAAGACCTATCTTTTTACCACTAGATCAAGCCTTTACACCGTGTTTGGACGTCCAAAGAAATAAGAAACAGAAATAGGGAAGAGAGAAGTAAGGAAGAGAGAAATATGAGAGAAATTGAGTAGAAATTTTGTATGGTTTGGATGAATAGAAATAGAGAAGAGGATGAGTAGAAAAGTGGATAGAGAGAAATTCATAAAAGTGTTAAAAGATATGTTTACCCTTCGTATTTATGATTCAAATATAGTTAAAGGGGTAATATTAGAAAATCACAAATGCTAACTTATTTCTCTCACAAATCTTGCCTTTTATAGAGAGATTTTTTTATTGGATAGTTATCATCTATTAAAATCTAAAAGAGATTCAAATAATGAAAACACACAGAAAACTGCGAGTTTTCATTAATGGCGTAATAGAAAATAATTAAAACTTTAAGATTATGTTTTTCATTCGTGACTTTGTGTTATAATTCCGTGTTATGCAACAATTGGCTGAAGTTATTATGCATAAGGATTTCTTTATGCACCGTGCATAAGTGAACCACAACCATCAGATCACAGTGACACGTGTTATAATCCTAGGCAATTCCCCAATCTCAGTCTCCTGTGTTCATCGTTCTCAGAAGTTGATCGTCCCCGTCGTGATTTTGTGATTTTTCTGGCCAATTGCACGGCGACGTTTTCTCTCCCAATCTCAGTCTCTCGTTGTTCATCGTTATCAAAAGCTCATCGTTCCCATCGTGCTTCATCGTGATTTTGTAATTTTTCCGGCCAATTGCACGACGATGTTTTCTCCGGCCATATTCAACGGCGGCGTACTGCATTTTTGAAGAGGTAATCATCTGTTTTCTTATTTCTTAAAGGATGATTGTATTTATTTTTGAATTATGAACATAATCGATTTGTTACCCCATCAATTATGATTGAATTTAGTTCAAACCTCTTCAGAAAATTCATTGCATAAGTGGTGTTTGTTTTAATGTCACTAAGAATTCAGAGTATGTATATCTTCTATGTAAGTATTAAAACCTTATGCCTATACTTTCAAAGATGAAACACATGGATGTGACCTAATTACCTGCACCATAATGTTAGTATCTTGTTTGTTATCTTTACAAGTTTACATTTTCTGGTGCACCTTGTAGCTATTTTGAATCTAACACATACTTGAACTTATTATATGAATTTGTTTTTCAGGATATAGTAAGCATTTCTGTTTGAAGGATATAATAATTCTTTGTTGGAATATATGTTGGTACATCTGTTTAAAAGTTTTCTGTTTCATTTGTTGAGGTTACAATGTTAAAGGTTTAACACCTAATTAACACTGATCCACTGAGTTTGTTACAAATCTTTCTTGCTAAGTTAAAAACCATTTTTGCTGGAAGAATGGTTTCAGAGAGTTGTACTTCAAAACCATTTTGCTGGTATAATGGTTTCAGAGAGTTGATGCTTAATTGTTGCATCCTAAACCACTTTGTGTTTGTGACTGTGCAGGTGTGGTTCCTGAGATCTCCGTGTTGAAGAACTGGTGGTATTTAGTTTAGTGCTTTTGTTTGTAGGCCTCAGTTTGTTTAGCTTTGGTTAAACTTAGTGTTTTGGTATAGTAGCACTCTTTAGTTTGTAGAACTTAGTTTGTTGTATTCTTTAGTTTTATTAAGAGTAAATAAGAACAATATTTTTATAGAGCACAAATTGTAATGGGGAATATGAATAGAAGATGGAGAATATGAAAATGAGATTATGATGTAAAAGATTATTTTTTGTAATTGTAGATTCTTTTCTAAATCATGATTGAAAATGCATGCTACAATGCTCATTTATGTGCTAGCTAGTAACTACTATTGGTTTTAAAGTTGAACTGAATATGAAAATAACCTATGGTGATAATTTTGTTCTTATGGTTTGCACAATTATTTTGAATAAAATATGAATATTTTATTGGAAACCATAAGAGATTTACTTTGGTTTCACATACAACACTATTGAAACCATTAAGTCACACTTATGGTTTCAGTTATAATATTTTTTTTGAATAAAATTTGAATATTTTATTCGAAACCATAAGAGGGCTACTTTGGTTTCAGATACAAAACCAGTAAAACCATTAAGCCACACTTATGGTTTCAGTTATAATATTTATGTTAAATTAAATATGAATATTTTATTGAAAACCATAAAAGAGCTACTTTGGTTTCAGATACAACACTAGTGAAACCATTAAGTCACATTTATGGTTTCAGTTATAATATTTATTTTGAATTAAATATGAATATTTTATTGAAAACCATAAGAGGGCTACTTTGGTTTCAGATACAAAACTAGCGAAACCATTAAGTCATACTTATGATTTCAATTATAATATTTATTTTAAATTAAATATGAATATATTATTGGAAACCGTAAGAGGGCTACTTTGGTTTCAGATACAAAATTAGTGAAACCATTAAGTCAAACTTATGGTTTCAGTTATATTATTTATTTTGAATAAAATATGAATATTTATTTTCTGTTTATACATTACTGCATTAGCATTTGAAAAGAAAAGACGATACATGAGAATCAATAATTCACGATTTTCACCATAAAAATCAGAATTTAGTATACAAATATCGAGAAAACTGATATGCATGTGCAAATCTAATTGAATCATAAACAGGTCTTCTAATAGTTCATCAAACCATCAAGTAGTAAAAACTAAGTAGTTCTTACAATTATGACATTCATAATTCACAATTTAAACCATCAAATCAACAGTTGCATGGCAGAAGCTAACAAAACAACAAAGACGATAGAGAAACTACTACTAAAATCACAATCCTAACAACTATCATGCACTCTTCAAATCACAATCCTAACAACTATCAAGTTGCATCTGCTATCTTTCTAAGCTTTTCCTTATAGTATAATGTTGCTTTCTAAGCAATTTCGAGATCCATAATCTTTGCTACTTCATGAGCTTTAGCTCCCTTTGGTCAATTCATTGATGAAGCTGTTCTTTGACTAGTCTTCTTAATCTCACCTGCATATATGTAAAATAAATGGTTTAGAAAGCAGCAATTAAGCATTAACTATCTGAAACCATTCTACCAGCAAAATGGTTTCAGAGTACAACTCTCTGAAACCATTCCATCAGCTAAATGGTTTTTGTATGATTTTTAGGAAACATCAATATTGAATATAAAGCCTAGACAAGAAAGTGGATTAAGAATTTTACCACTGATTAGCATGCATCAATACCAAGTGAAGTAATTGTTGGAGGGAAACAACACGAAAACAAATCTAATGTTCCAAATTCGAAGTTCTAAAATTCAACTAGCAGCATTCATAAATTGATATGACTGTAAAGAAACAAACATCAAAAGTTTATTGTCTCAAATTTCAGCTCAGCCAACAAACAAATACATGAAATGCATATATTACAAATTTGCAAATAGGGAAAATTTAAAAACTGTTACAGCAAAAAACCAATCAACAACTTCAGAATCATGTGAAACAGATTAATTCACACATTTCATATCACAAAATTCAAGAGTCACTTCACATATTGAAGGAAAACAGGGGAGGTTAATCAGTTCAGAAGTAAATTAAAATTGCAAACATTGTTTGAGAGAAGGGGTAATTCTAGGTCATGTGAATTTTTCTCAACCTTCATCTTTAATTGAAAATTAATCTGTGAAGCATAAGGAATAAGCTCGAACCTGTTTTGTTTTCATCTTTTTGCTGTTTGTTTCGGTTGAATGCTTATGACGGTTGAATAAGCTCGTGATGTTGCCGGCGATTTGGGGGAACGTAGATGATGATGATTTCCGGTGAGGTTATGATGTTGAACGATGATGATGATGTCCGGTGACGTTGAATCGTGATGGTGGTTGTGATTGCCGGTGACGGTTGCGATTTCTGGTCATTAATTGTGTTTTGGGGGCGCGTTGATTTTGTTGTTTCTGCGCGTGGATTTTGTTGTTTCGCGCGTGGGTGTTGGCTTATGCAGGATAACCGAACCCGCAACAATTGTTGTTGAAATATGCCACATGTATCATGCGAAGCACTAAAAGAATTTTAAGGATTACCGGCGGTAAAAAATGGCTAGAAAGTGGAAAACAAATGGGACAGAAAGTGAAATTTTCGGCTGTTTTTTTGTTTGCCGCATAACCAACTGTTGGAAACCGTAGAGGCAGCCAAAAACCGCTGCAAATGTGCATTTGAAAATTAGCGGGGGCCAAAATCTGTTTGAAGTTAGCGGTGGTTTTAAACTGCTGGAAGAGTTCATCGGTATCTAGCGGTGGTCTTAAACTGGCAGAAACGGTTTTTTATTTTTTTTACATAAATGGCGCTAGCTTCGGCCAAAAGCCGTTGCAAACGACAATTTATTTTTGCCTTTTTTTGCAATTTTTTTTGTTTCCTTTTTAAATTTAAATGTTTATTTAAAATGTTTTTTTTCCACAAATAATATTGTATTCAAATATTAATGTAAATATTGAATAAATTAAGTTTAAATATTACAAATATTATGAAAATTAGACTTTTAAAATCAAATTATCAAATATTATGGAGAAAGAATGTGTAGAGAAAGAATGAGTAGAGAAATTATCGAGAGAATGAGTTGAGAAGTTGTAGAGAAAGCGGAGAGAGAATGAGTTGAGAATGAATTGAGTGGAGAAAAAATGAGTTGAGAAATTATAAAAAGGATCGAATAGAAGAAAAATTGTAGAGAGAATGAGTATAAAGAGCAGAAATATTGAAGAAATGTGGCGGAAAAATGAAAGAGATATATAGAGTCGGGGCAAATTAGAGGAAATATGACCGAGGAATTGTAGTAAAAAATAAATTCAAAAAGTAAATTAAAGACAAAACATTACAGACAGATTTGCGGCGGTTTTTTTACCTTAGCGGCGGTATTTTCAAATTTTAGAAAAAATGTGCCAGGAAAACTTTAGTAGTGGCTTTGAAACCACCGCAAATTCATCCATTTGAAAATTTTTCCCGCGACTATTTTACGGAGGGATTTGTAAAAAAATTTTTTTAAAAATTGGCGCCTAAACATAAGCTGCGGTTTTGAAAGTTTAAAATGTTTTCCTGCCTGTATTTTTCGTCAGCTTGAAACCGCCGCAAATTCTTCAATTTGTAATCTTTTTCCCCTCAATTTTTTGCGTCGGATTGAAACCGCCGCAAATACCTCTGTTTGAAATCTTTTTCCGTCAATTTTTTTGCGTTGGCTTGAAACCGCTGCTAACTTTGGTCGTCACAAATAATTAATTTATTATGGCAGTTCCGCTAATTAACTTGTCTTAGTTAGCTAATTTATTGCGTCCATTCAGCTAATCCGCCGCAATTGACTCATTTATTACTGCAGTTTCACTAACCTGCCACAGTTAGCTCCACAATTGTCACATATAGTCAATTTATTGCGACAATTTTGCTAACCCTCTGCATGTTCCTTCACGCTACCAAATAGCTCAACATTCAACATTCTTATCCTCCTATTTCGACTACGGGGATGTATTAGAATATAAAATATTCTTCATAATATTCCTTGTCTCTCAAATTTTTAGTAATAAGTTTATGTAAATTAAAGGCTTAATTGCACTTTTGATCCCCCTATTTTGTCAAATATGCGATTTTGGTCCCCTTATTTTAAAATCAAACATTTCAGTCCCCCTATTTTGATTTTTGTTGCACTTTTGGTCCCCCACACTATTTTTTAACCAAGTGGCAACAAAAAAGCTTACGTGGCAATACATGTGGCAAATAAAAATGTCATGTCAACAAATATTTTAATTTTAAGTTTTTAATTTCCAATATGAATAATATTAATTTTTTAAAAAAAAATCTGAATAACCCAAAAAAATAATTTTTTAAAAAAATCTGAAATATAAATTTATTTAAAAAACCGATAAAACAAAAAAAAAATAATGAAAAAACAAAAAATATTAATTTTATTAAAAATATCTGAAATATTAATTTTTAAAAAAATATCTGAAAATTTATTTAATATATCAGTTTTTTCAAATAATATTTTATATTCAGATTTTAAAAAGAAAATAATAATTTCAGTTTTTTAAAAACTAATGTTTCTGATTTTTATAAAAAATTAATATTTTTTAAAAAAAATAATATTTAAATATTATACTAAGAAAAATCTGAAAATCGAAAAAAATTAAAATTTAATTAAAAAAAATCTGAGATATTAATTTTTTAAAATAAATCTATAATTTTTTTTTAAAAAACTATAAAATATTAAATAAATTTTCAGATTTTTTTTAAATTATTATTTTTTGTTTAATTAACTTTTTTTAAATTAATAATTTTGGTTTTTTCAAATTTTTTCGGAAAATAAATTAATATTTGAGATTTTTGAAATAATTAAATTTTTTTGTTTTCCAGAATTTTTTTAAAAAAAATCATTTTTTTTTTAAAAAATTACTATCTTTTATATTGAATATTAAAAAATTAATATTATAATTAAAATATTTGTTGATGTGGTATTTTTATTTGCCACATGTATTGCCACGTAAGCATTTTGGTTGCCACTTGGTTAAAAAATGGGATGGGGACCAAAAGTGCAATAAAAATCAAAATAGGGGGAATAGAATGTTTGATTTTAAAATAGAGGGACCAAAATCGCAGAATTGGCAAAATAGGGGGACCAAAAGTGCAATTAGGCCTAAATTAAAAAACCTTTAATTTTGTAGAACTCAATGATTCTAGACTATTGTTAATATACACAATACTCCATCAGTCCCAAAATAATTGTCGCTTACTCATACCAATGCATAATTTCAATCACTAATGTCTTTATTTTTTTTTTAATGAAAATTATAAAAATTTAATATTATGAAAATACTCAATGAGACAAATTCAACAAGGTCTCCTATGCTAATATTTGTCTTTATATATTACTTGAAAAATAAGGTCAAAATATTGTCAACAGTCAAACCGCGACAATTATGTATTTTGAGACGGAGAAAGTAGTAAAGAAAAATAAAATAGTCTAAAGAGGGAAACAACATCAGAGATCCAATAGTTGTAATTAGTACATGACAAACAACAGAAGAGTACCAACAGGAGAGTATTTCAGGATTTCATATCTTCTCAACAAGTGACGTTGTGTCATTTACCCATTTTAACCCACTACTGCTCAATAATGTACTTTGAGAAATAACTTCAAATTATATCTATTAAATCATATTTTATTTATTGAGTCTCTAATTAAAATTATTATTATTATTATTATTATTATTATTATTATTATTATTAATTAACATTGAGTTAATATAATTTCTTTTATAGAAAAAATATTAAACGGTATCCTAACATTAATCAAACATATTAATAAGAAGAATTTATCTTGCAACTTATGTATTCAATATTATAAAAAGTAAAAAACTTAGTAGTACACTGGAGATACAATTTAACATAGCCCTTAAAAAATTTAAATTTTAAGAAATTCTAAAGTTCAATTTTAATCTACCATAATGTCAAAAATAAAAGTTCAAAATACAAAAAAAAAAAAGAAGAAATTGTAAAATTCTCACTTTTTCGCTCTAGGTGAGTTGCTCTGTGTTTCGTACTGATTTAGAGATTTAATTGCTTTCCTCTTTTTGATTTTGTGTGCTGGTCGTGGTGCGTGGGTTTGTGTTCTCTGTTGGGATTGCATCAATGGCTGTTGTTTCTTCGGCAGTTGCAAAATCCTTTGCACAAGCCCTGTCCAACTCATGCAACATATCTGTCTCCCAGCTATCCAAACCTTGTTTGAAAGGTGAGCAAGTTTCTATCAAAATCACTGAGGATAAATATTTGGAAGGTGTTCTTGACTATCAAAATGTCCTTCATGGAAGGTTCACACTCCCGAAGGGGTCATCACCGGTCCGTTTGACAGAGTTGAAGGAAAGAATTTTAAAATTCTGGAAAACAAATGAGTCGTGGTCCATGGTGTCTTTAGGTAAAGGCTACTTTGAATTCATTTTTTCATCCCTGGACGATTTAAGTGCAGTAAGATCCATAGGTTTTTCGAATCTATCACCTGGTCTACTTAGAACCTTTGCTTGGTCTGCTGATTTTAACCCTCATAATGTGCAACCGACCAATGCTCAAATCTGGGTTCGCATTCATGGGCTTGCTGGCGAGTATTGGCGTCCCATGATTCTGTTTGAAATTGCAGGGGCTGTTGGATGTCCTTTGGCTCTTGATGAGACAACTAAGAAGAGAACTTTCGGTCACTTTGCAAGAATTTTAGTCGATGTGGATTTAAATTCAATCTTGCATGAAAGAATCCTTGTCGAAAGGAATGACTTTGAGGTTTATGTTGATGTTGAGTACGAGAATATCCCCCCGTTTTGCAACTCATGTCAAATTATTGGGCATTCTTTGAAGAATTGCAAGTATCAAAATCCACCGAAAAAAACTGTGAGTTTAGTACAGAAGAGAAAAGTGCAGCCTGTTAATATGCCTTCTGCATCGGATACGGCAGCAATTGCTTGCAATCAAGCTGTGGCAATTGTTGATCCTCTTATTGAGGATCTTACAAGAGATAAAGAGATAACACCTAGTGTGCTTGTGAGAGACGTTCTAAATTTTGAGAAAGAGAATTTCATTCCTCTTGAAGTGGTTCATGTAATACAGGTTGAGGATGATCAACTTAATGACCTAGGTAATAAACCAAGTATGGATCCACAGGGCATCGTTCCGGACTTGCAGATTGTTGGTTCCTGGAGTGATGCAGTGACAGAATCGGACTACATTCAAGATCCACCGCCTTGGTGTGGTACTTCCAATGCCACTGTTTTTGACACTGCTCTAAATCCCCATGTTGCTCACGACTTGGAGGTTTTGAGAAATTGGAAGAACAATGACAACTTTGAGCATAAGGTGTATACTGATGAGGAAGAGAATGCAGCAGCTATTAATTATTTGAAGAACCGCTCTGCTGCTATGGAAGAGCCTTTTATTGAGGTGCTGTCTAAAGCTAAGAAAAAGAACTCACAAAAGGGTGTCCTTGTCCGAAATACTCGTTCTAGGAGTAGGAATTAGCACGTGTCTTTTCTTTGATTTTCTTTTGTTGTGTTTGTTTTGTTTTGTTTTGTTTTGTTTTTTAATTTATGTTTTTGCTCGAGAAGGTTTTGGTCTTTGTCCCCCTTCTCTTTTTGTATTTCCTTCTTTTTATTTATCTATCTAGGATGTTGTAGTTGGTTCGCCATCTACTCCCCATTTGCTTAAAAAAAAAAAAAGTAAAATTCTAACGTACTCAGTTCAGTTCAAAAGCCTGTAGGTACGTAGCATTTCAAAAGCCACACCGCCTAGTCCCTTCCGAGTCCCACTATATTCTTTCTTTTCCCATGCATCCACACTCCTCTTTAAAATCAACTTTGGAAATCCACTTCTCTATCTCATACTTGTCTTCTTCTTCTTCTTCACTACTAATTTCAGAATGAGAACCAACAACCCTCCAAAACTTTTCCTTGTTGATCGTAACCCCCCACCTATCAACATGAGAATCAACAACCCCCCAACACCTTACCATATCAATCTCTTTGAACTCAACCTCAATTTAGACACTCACAAACTCTACAACATCACTTTTGATTCAAACCACACAGTTCAAACCCTCCTCACCTCTTCTCCCGATCACGTCGATTGCTGGTTTGTCGATACTCGAATCCTCACCGTCGATTACCCGATCATCGGCCTCCACATTGAATGGAGTCCTAACCCTCGACGTGGCCTGTCAAATACACCAGCCAGTCTCCAACTTTGCATCAACAACATCTGCCTTGTTTACCAGATCATCCACGCCCCCTACCTTTGTCCCTCCATCATTGACTACCTCGGAAATCCTTACCATAGATTTGTTGGCTTTGGAATCAAAGCTGGTGTTGAGAAGCTTCGATCACATTACGGCATTCGTGTGGCAAATTTTGTTGATTTGCGAAGCCTTGCTGCGGAGAAGCTTAATGACCGAGAGATGTTGAGGAGTACTGGGATTAAAACGTTGGTGGAACGTGTTCTTGGAAAGGTTGTTGAGAAACCGAAGAGTATTGCGATGAGTAGGTGGGACAGTACTTGGCTTAATGCTGATCAGGTTAAGTATGCAACTCTTGATGCTTATGTTGCTTTTGAAATTGGTTAGTCGTCTCTACAATAATCGGCTTTATCCCAATACTAATCGGGTTTATTCCAATGGTTTCCGTGTGCCATGGTGTCGTATTATCTTTGTATTTCTC
Source organism: Trifolium fragiferum (assembly GCA_954870985.1). Lineage (NCBI taxonomy): Eukaryota > Viridiplantae > Streptophyta > Magnoliopsida > Fabales > Fabaceae > Trifolium > Trifolium fragiferum. The sequence goes on along the minus strand of OX940793.1, from coordinate 16,085,162 downwards.
AGTATTTTGTTTATGATAGGAATATTTGTGGGTTTTGAGTGAAGTAATTAGAACTTAAGCTATTAAGGATTTAATATCATTTTGGAGTTAAGTTATTAAAACTTAAGATATTTCTTTACTTCTCTATATGGTGAGTTTTTGGATTTGAAATTACTCTTGGATTCTGTTATTATGTTTGTTTGATTCTCTGTGGATGTGATAGATTGAGTTTTCAGTGTGCCAATGATTCTGTTATTATTTTTATTAGGAAAGAATTGAAAAGCTTAATTTGAATTTAAGATTTTTGTTAAACCTGATAATTATTGGAATAATAAACCCGATTATTGGTTCTAATTTCTAAATTAATCCGTTAGCCTATGTATATTCTACCGATTAAAATGTTCGAATTAAGTTCGTAGTTCATAAGCTAAATTAATCTGTTAGCCAACTGTCTTGCTTGATATTAAAAATAATAAAACACTTCTTAAAATTTATACAGAGATAGTAGAATAAGAGAGAAAAATCTGAAACTGATATTCATTGATAACAAAAATGAAGATCTATAGAAAATTGAAATCTATGAAAAGACGACAAGCTGCATAAGCATAACCAAATACAAAGCTATCTAAAGCAAAACTACGAAACATACTCGACAAGATCTAAAATTGAAAAACTGAAAAACAACACGATCAAAATTACTTGTTGGCCTAATCTTTTTCCACACGCTACGGGTGAGAGAAGGGGAGAATATCACCAGAGGAACCATCTAAATGCTTACGAGAAGGGTGGCAGGTGGCACCACTTCAAACTCCGAGGTCTGTGCATGTATGACAGAACTGAGGTTCTTCGACAGACGCAGAGGAGGCAAACTAGATGACGCGAGGAGATGAGAGTGAAGAGCGATACTTAATTGACGAGCTTCGAAATAGCACTAATCTAGTACTAAAATGTATCATTGGCATAAGACGAACAAGCAAATTATTGCAACTTCTTGACATTAAACATGCGAAATTCATAATCAGCAAAGAAATTGAGAGTCAGCAAAATCTCAATGATTTAGCTTTATTTGATTGTCTCAATCATAAAGGCCATTAGTTTGAGATTTTCTTGTCCTTGTTTACAAGGAATGGACCAAGACCTACTGTGAGAGCTGATTTTGAGACCAAAGAAGCTTTTAAAAGACAAAGAGCCTGCAGTTCCACAAAATAAAATAAAAAATTATAAACAACAAAACATTTCATAAGTATGACTTTATTAATTAAAGATAAACAATTTTGATGATGTGATTATGATCGATTGATAATGTAAAAAATCTAATAGTTTAAAGGAACTTTCAGTTTGTTTGGATTGATTTATTTAAGCATCATAAGTTTTGTGAGATTGTTTGGAAGAACTTATAAAAACATTTTATGACATTTTTCATATGCCTTTTTCGACTTATTTTCATAAGTTCTCTAAGACAGTTTATGAAAATAATTTATAACATATACAAAAACAAATTTGTTTTATTTTTGGCTACAGAAATAACTCGTAAGCTTATTCATAAGTGTTTATCATGATAAAGCGTTTGTGGTATAAGTTTCAAATAAGCTGTTTATCCAAACAGGGTATTATCAAAATAAAATAAAAAATAAAAAATTAACAACTACACACTTTACCTCTCTATTGCCAATGTTGATCATTCTTTCTTCCAAATCAGAGAAACGAATTCCTGTCTCAATCAGAAAGGAAAGGGCAGAGATAGAGGAACCTTGTGTGATGACTAATTCATCTGTTACCATATATGTTGAAGGATTCTTGATGAACCATTTTCTACCAAAATTAGATTTAACTTGCTTAGACAATAAATCTGATTTGGATTTGAAATACCTTTGAGGATCCAAATCAACCATGCTTTTGAATAGATTATCCATGTTGTCAAGGCCAGAATTTCCATTTAACATGTTCTGAACTCCTCCCAAAGGGAATGTCAAAAACATTAGTAATAAGTCTGCAAAGTCCTCTTCACCCAATACATACAATATTTTGTTATCGTATTTTCTCACCATTGCCTTTACTTCTATTTTGTTGCTTACAAGGTTTGGTCCAGTTTTACCATCACCTAAATCCAATACATTGGCGGGTTTTTCCATCTCAATCACGACTGTATTCGACAAGAATACGTCTGTTAATGGCTTCGCGGACAATAAGGAGTATATCACAAGTTCTAGTATCTACAAAAATAAGCAATATGTAAAATGTTATACATATTAGAGATCAACATTGTTATATGGCTAACACAACATTAAGATGTATTAGAATATAAAATATTAGTATCTTCTATATTTAGTTAGAGAATATTCATTGTATATTCTAATAAGATGTGTATATATAAGAGAGTATATTCGGAATTTTCGAGATAGATATGAAAATAGATAGATACCTCCTTACGAGTGACCTCAGCAGTTACTGTCTTGATAGCATCAATGTCACCACATCCAAAATACTTAGGTAGAGAAATAGAACTTTTCGAATTATCGGGCTTCACATTCAAATCATCCGAAACAGTAAAAATTGCGGTCCTCGGAACAAAACCTCTTTTAGTAGGTTTTTCAACATCACATAACTCATTTCTCCTAGTGTCACAGCACTCGCAAGTTCGTTTCTTAGCTCCAATGCACTTTGGATTACCACACTTGAAAGATCTCAAATTCTCCGTGTCATCAATGTTGAGTTTAAGATGTCGGCAATAATGTTCCATCGAGTTAATCGGTCGAACCAGTAGCTCTTTCTCTAAAGCTGACCTGAAATTTTCTTCATCAAGATTGGCCACACTTTCATACAAAGAGCTTATGCTTCCAAACTTTCCTTTTTGACCAACAAGTCTTGCAATGGTGCCTAATGGCAAAGTTAAGATACTTAGCAACACATCAACAAAGTCTTTACCTGCTTGAACAAATAAAACTTTTTTTCTCCCTTCATCTACTAAAATTGTTACACTAACATCCTTGATTGGAGCCAAGCAAATTAACTGACGTAGGGAATTAGTATCCATTGAGAAATGAGTTGTAGAAGTGATTTTCCAAGTTTGTTAGCATCACTTAAATAATAAGCAGACATTGTTACAAAATCCCTTAATTGTTGGGACATGTTAGCGGGTATAAGGGAAGAATTGTTCTAAAATAGCATGGTATTGACACATGGGTATCTGAGGGCGAAGGAAAAGGTATTATTCTTCCAAAATAATTGGAGATTTATTAAAAGATTTGTTTTCTAAATTCTTCCAAAAGAAATTAACACATGGTTGTGAAGGAAGGTATTCTTCCAAGAAAATTGGTGATTTCAGTTCTGTATGAAAGGATTATTATTATTTTTTTTTTGTCAAGAAAGGATTATTATTCTACCTAAAGAAAAGGTAAAAGTTTGTCTGAATTAAGACGTGTAATTAAAAAAAATTAAGTTTCAATTATTTATAGAAAATTTCCTTATTTTTTCATTATTATTATTATTATTTAAAGTTAATATAAGTAAAACGGTTTTTTGACTCGTCCAAGATTAATATAAGTAGATATGAATCAATTATGGTGAAAAAATTGATACAATACAAATATTTAAAATTTAACTTGTTACACAAAAATTTAACTAGTTACTCTATATAATTGATATTCAAGAGGCATAATAATCGATATTTTACTTCACACCGGTTTCTCTCACATTACTAATTTAGGTAGATATTTGAGGGCTAATTTAGCAACTGGTAGATCTAATAGATGTCATTTTAAACGCATTGTCCATAAAATCCAAAACAAGCTTAGTGAGTGGAAGTAACAATATTTGAGTCTTGCTGGGAAAATTACTCTTTTTAAGTCGGTTATTAGCTCTATTCCATATTACCATATGCAATATGCAAAAGTTCCAAAAACTATTTGTGATGAGATTGAGAAAATTCAATGTGGTTTCTTATGGGGGGGGACACTGAATAGGGGCGTAAAACTCATCTAAGTGAATTGAAATGTGTGTTGTTAACCAAAGCCTAATGGTGGTTTGGGCTTTAAAAGACCATATCATATGAATGAGGCTTTTCTTATGAAGATGTTGTGGAACCTTGTCAAAAACCCAAATGAGCTTTGGTGCAAAGTTCTTCTTAGCAAGTATGGTAGAAATAATGACCTCATGATTTCTTGTAGTTCTCAGCCTTATGATTCTCCTCTGTCGAAAGCTCTTAAGGGAGTTTGGAATGACTTTCAACCCCATGTGTTTTGGAAAATAGGGGACGGCAGACGAACTAATTTTTGGTTTAATAAATGGATTCCTAATGTAGGAGAACTTTTTAGCCCAGCTTCTCAAAACCTCGTCGATACTACTATTTCTGTGAGGGATGCCCTAAATATAGGGGGGAGTGATGGCTTTTTTGCCAATTAATATTGTAAATCAGGTGTTAGCTTTACCCGCCCCTAACGATAGTGATGGGCCTGATACCATGGGATGGGAAGGCACTAATACTCACCAGTTCACAGTCCAGAGTGCTTGTATTTTACAATTTGGTGATATTCCCACTCATGAAGGAGATTGGAAGTCCTTAATGGATTGGAAAGGACCTCCCCGAATACAAACATTTATATGGTTGGCAGTTCAGGAGGGCATCCTTACCAATTTTCATAGAAGCAAGTGGGGAGTTGGCATATCTCCTCTTTGCACCAGATGTGGGTAAGATGATGAGACTACAATTCATGTGCTTCGTGACTGCATCTATGCCTCATTTGGTTCCATCTAATTTTATCACTAATTTTTTTACGTTTGATTGCCGGAACTGGATATTCAATAACATCAACCAACTCGTGATTGGAGCTAACATTTCTAGCTGGAAGACAACTTTCATGACCACAGGTTGGTTCTTGAGGAACTGGAGAAATAAATCTATTTTTGAAGATGACTTTCAACAGCCAAATAATCATATTTTGGCAATACATAAATTTACTAGAGGGATGGATTTGTGTTCAACTCAATTACCTCATCGAAATATTCAAAGAAAAGAGACGATCTACATCGGCTGAAAAAAAAACCCTGAAGGTTGGATAAAGCTCAATAGCGATGGTGCTTGCAAAAGAGGTGGAGAGTCTTCAGGATGTGGCGGCCTATTCCGCAACTCTGATGGAAGATTGATCAAAGGTTATTTTAAGAAGATTGGTGTGTGTGATGCCTTTCATGCTGAGTTGTGGGGTATGTATTTAGGCTTTGATATGACTTGGAAGGAGTGCATTCCACAAATCATTGTGGAAAGTGATTCTAAAATTCTAATCAATATCGTTACAGATAACTACAAGTTCAGTGGGGTGGTGCCTACATTGGTGCAACGTATTCGAAACCTTTTGTGTTTAGATTTGCGTATTCAATTTTGTCATACTTGAAGGGAGGGCAACCATTGTGCTGATTGGATTGCTAACTTTAGTCTTTCTTTAGATTCTTTAGTTTGTGCTAGAATGGAGACTCCTCCAAGTGAGCTCCATAAACTCATGTTTGATGATATTTCTGGAGTTTGTATGTCCAAAAATGTTCATTTAATTTCTTAATTTTTTGTTTCTTGTTGGGCCTCGGGCTCGGCCCTCTTTTGTAAAAAAAAAAAAAAAAATCGAAGTTATTTCAAGAACTTAATTATACTTGATTTAGTGTTTTCATCTAAAAACACTAGGTACAGAGCAATTTCAGGTGTCTTCTCTCTCTCCCTCTCTTAGTCTCTCTCTTCTTTTTTTAAATACAAATTTCAGGGGTCTTCTCTATCAACACACAATTGGTATATCAGTAGGTTTTTATTTTGAGGTAAATTCAAGTGGTCCATGATGGACTAACGCTATAAGGAATACAAATTTTATAAAGTTTATCGTTGGATTGAAAGTTTATACCATATAAATCATCCATAAAAAAATTAGAAAACTTAAAAATCATTTGACATGTTATTGGGACTTGTTAAGATTTACGGTATTTAATAAACCATTAATCTTTATGGGTCTCATTAACATATTACAACATCAGTTTTCAATTGGTTTGGTTTTTAATCTGAACCGTAAAAGTTGGTTTTTTTTTTCAATTTAGATTTGTTTAGATCGTCGGTTTAATTGAACTTTTTTGATCTGCTTACACCCCTAACTATAGTTGAAAGCATGAGGCAAGCTAGCCGATGAATCCACGCCCTTCACGTACTAATGATTAAGTGACCATTCTCACAAAGCATTTCTTCATTATAAATCATAGGGTTAACAAGTTTTTATCCTCTGCAAAGTAGCCGTGTTTTACATTACCCCTTGCAAAATTTCTTTAATTTTTTTTTTTTTTTTTGTAAAAATTTCTTTAATTTCTAACGAAATATTTTGCAATTCGTTAGATGATCTTGAAAAAAATAGGCATAATTGACCATTTTTTATAACGGAAAAATTTATGAATTTTTTTTTTTTTATCTTTTTTAAAATGTAGTGACCATTTCTTACAATTTCATAAGTTTCATTGGAAGATGTAAAAAAATATTTTATGGGTCATGCTAAACAATACACCCGATGCACTAAAAAATAAAGTCAATGCTAAAAAAAACTTTTTACATTAAATACATAAATTTCAAGAAAATATTTCTATATTAATATGTTTAACTAGTACGTGCATTGATGCACTGTTTAGTATTTTCCATTTTTTATTAGTTATTAATTATGGGGAAAAGAAGAGAGAATAAATTAAAGCAATTTTTATTAAATTTTATGAGATTAAACAAAAGTAAATCCTGAAAATGATAAAAATGAGTTGTTTTTGCTCATAATCTACTTACATTACAATATATTACAATATATTAAAAGAAACTACTATTAAAAATATAAATTTGTCGTTATCACTTTCAACAGTGTTTTAAGTTTTGCGCCCTTAAATGTAATTTTAACTCTAATAAACTAATAAAAAAAATAAGAAAGAAAGATAAACACTAAAGAAATTTTTCCATAAAAATAGTATTAAAAACCACATCTCTAAACAAACAAAAAAGAGAAAAAATGAAGATAAGCATAAAAGAAATTTTCCCATAAAAATAGCAATGAAAACCACTTCTTAAAAAAAAGATAATAATCCAATCTATTTTAACTTAAAAAATAGGAAAAAAAATTAATTAAAATAAATTTACGCATAAAAATAAAAACAAAAATCACGATAAAAGATACGCGTCAAAAATAGTACTAACTTTTTTGATTTTAACTCTAATAAACTAATAAAAAAATAAGAAAGAAAGATAAGCACTAAAGAAATTTTTCCATAAAAATAGCATTAAAAACCACATCTCTAAATAAACAAAAAAGAGAAAAAAAAAAGAAGATAAGCATAAAAGAAATTTTCCCATAAAAATAGCAATGAAAACCACTTCTTAAAAAAAATAAATATATAATCCAATCTATTTTAACTTCAAAAATAGGAACAAAAAAATTAATTAAAATAAATTTACGCATAAAAAATAAATTTACCTATAAAAATATAAACAAAAATCACGATAAAAGATACGCGTCAAAAATAGTACTAACTTTTTTTTAATCAAAATTAACATGTGTAAAAGAATTTATGAAATAACGTAAAAGTTTATTTATAAATTATAATCATCATAAAGTATTTTCATAAGCTTAAAAATAAGCCAAGTTCAAACGCACCCAATATATTAAAGGTATTACTACTAAAAATCGTAATTTGACCTCATCAATTCTTAAAAATATTTCAAATCTTCTATTTTATAGAAAAATAAATTATATTTTTCAATTTACTATTTTTCTGTATAATAGTTAAATTAAATTGTACTCTATATTTATTATAAAAATAAAACTACTCTATTTTTGTTTACTTTTGTATAATAAATACAGAAGAAATATATTATTGATGAATATATATTATACTAATACTTACGGGGTAAATATATATTATAATAACACACGGGACAATTGTTTTAATAAAAAAAAAAGGTAAATAGGTCTTTACCCCCTGTAATATAGACAAGTTTTGTTTTTCCCCCCTGTAATTGTTTTTTGTTGTTATTTGCCCCTTGCAAAGTAAATTTTTTTTGTTTCCCCCCTTGGGTGCAAGGAATTTGCACTTTTTAAATCGGTTGAACAGATTAATCGATTTAAAAAATAGCACTTTTTAAATTGGTTTGAACAAAATAACCGATTTAAAAAGTGCATCCAAGGGGCGAGTCCAAAAAATTCAACATTACATGGCGCGAGTCACAAAAAAAAAAAATTATAGGGGGGAAAAGCAAAACACGCCTACATTACAGGGGGTATAAGCCTATTTACCCAAAAAAAAATCATACACGGGACAAATGCTTTAATAAAAAAAGGAATTGAATAATATATTATAATAACACACAGAACAATTGTTGATGAATATCTCTATCTCTATCTCTATTATATACATAGCGAGATTCCCACGGAGCCTTTTCGTGCATTCTTAAGAAAAATTGCTTATGTGGCATTTAATTAGAGTTTTTCTATTTTATTTTGTATTTTTTTTATCTTCTCTAACCGATTATTTTTTTAAAAAAAAAAATTTGTTGGATCTATTAAATTAATCGGATATATCTCTCTAACCCATTATTATAAAAAAATTTGTTGGATATATACAACAAAACTAGAGCTTTTTTTTGTATTTTTTTTCCCATTCAATTAGAGATTCTCTAATATTTTTTTATTGTAGAAACTTTAATATTTTTTTTACAATAACTTTAATATTATATATCTTTTTGTAGAAACTCTGAATTTTTTTTTTGTAGAATCTCTAATATTATATTTTGTTGTAAAAACTCTTTCTTTTTGTGGGGATTGGTATTTTTTAATTTTAGAAACTATAATATTATATTTTAATATTTTTATTATTATATTTTAATTATATTGCGTTGGTGGAATTCAATTAAAGCTTTTTCTAATATTATATTTTTTGTGTAGTAATTAAAATATTATAGTTTAATTATTAACATATATTATATTTTTAATTACGAAATATTATATATTTTCTATATAAAAACCATGTGAATACTTCGACTAAAATTTAATTTGACATGTATCTATTATCCAATCATTCAATTACATGTAATAAAAATGAAAGCGTTAAAATATTATAAAAAAAACCCTTTTCTCTCTCATCAGCTTTGTTCTCTTCCTTCTCTCTAAGTAACAAACCCTACCACCGCCGCCTATACCCTTCTCCTTCATTCCAAACGCGCCGCCGCGATGTAATCCTTGGTAAGGGTGGTGCGACGAGCAAGTAGACTCCACATCACCACGTTATTTTTCCCAACCTCTGTTTTTCGTCCCATCTCCGGCCGTTTTTCGTTTTTTCCTTATGGGTTCCCGCCGGCTATCCTCTGCCAGTGGCTGTCGTCATCTTCTCCTGCAATTTTCGTTTCTGTTTCGGTGTAGGTCTTGTGCTGCTGCGTTTGATGTTTTTTGCGTGGTTGTTGCTCATCGCCGGAGCTCCTTTCTGCTCCGGCGGCGGGTTTCAGTGAGGGTTGTTCGCTGGCTTGGTGTTGGAATCGATCTGGTGGGGTTTTCGGTTCTGGTGGTGGTTTTAGTTTTGAAGGGTTTTGTTTGGGTGGTGGTGGGAGACGGTAGAGCGGTTGTAACGCCCCAACTAAAATATCTAGAATATTTAGTCGAAACATTAAAACTGGAATCTGAGTACATTAATTAAAAGAATTATAGCTGAATAATACATTATCATTAAATAGAAATGATTATTCGATACAGACAGCGGAAAAGAAACTGCAACAGAACAACAAGCTAAATAAAAACAAGGAAGAAGACTAAGTCTTCTAAGCTGACAATCCAAGCACAGCTCCAATCGTCAGGTCCATCCTGGTCCCTGCTCCGAAATAACCTGTCTTACCTATATCGAAAAGGGAGTGGGGTGAGACAGTCACTTCGTCCCAGCGAGTTCTACTACCCTCCTAGGCTATAAAGCCGGGGCTCCTAATCAGTCATATCATAATCTATATCCATAGCATAATTATCTTAAGCAATAATATAAAGGTGTAACACAAAGTTTATCTTGTTCATTTTAAACCGCAAACCCTCTAAGGTGAGCACGTCTCAGGGGTTCGCCTTATCCGCGAGCAGAAAGCGCTCCGGCGTAAAGCTCACATAAATTTTTCTAATGGAACATCTAAAACGAAGTCCATACTGATAATATAATCATATAATTAATTCGACTGATCACTAAATTATTAACATGCTACCAATAATTTCCCAAGCCCGGGGAGCATACATCATTTCTAGATTCCCTAAGTTAAGCCCTAATGATTATCTGTGATTAACATTCTGTTTAACATTATATTATTTAGATTACTGCAAATTATCTGAGACAATGAGGATATAAAACGAGTATGAGGTTTTTAGAAAATAATTGAAAAGTTAGTGGCTTTCTGCACTTAGCTCGCTACAGCGAGCAAGCCAGCTCGCCATGGCGAGATTATAGGTCCTGGCCTAAATCAACTCGCTAGGCGAGCAGGTGCTCGCCATGGCGAGTTTCATCAGCCCAGAAACCCAGCTCGCCATGCATGCTCGCTTGATACTCGCTATGGCGAGTTCATGCAGAGAGACCCCTGTTTTACGAAAATCAACAGTTTAAAAGAGAAATACCTACAATCCTCATTTATAACAGTGCAGTAATATAAAACATATAATATAGAACAGAACGGAGGAAAAATTTGGGAGTTAATTCCCCTCACACAACAAAGTCCCTAATTCCTAAATTAACATGCATATTTCATAATTATGGAATCTAAACTACACTAGCCTAAGAACCCACCTGATAGAAGAAGCTTTAAACTTGATTCATGAGCTCTTCTAACAGTTTCTGAAACCCTCAGCTACACCCACGAACCACTTGGACAGATTGGAAAATTTGATGAGTTTGAACCTCAATCTTTGAAACGACCTACAGACTTGATTTCTCAGCCTATATTCACGAAATTGGTCTCCAAACGACCGGAATTGAGTTAGCTTTCCAAACCAACAAACGGAATCGAAATCGGAGTTACAGAGAAGGATTAGTTACCATTTTAGTGCAGACCTATTCAAACACGATTTCTGGAAAAATCCTGGGTTGATCTGTCTATTTCAAAAATTCGCCAAAAATTCATTTCTCAGTGAAATTGCGTGAAACCAACGCCAAAATGACCGTATTCGAGTTAGCTAACTACAGGAGAAAGAATCGTTCAAATCCGACTTACAGAGACGAAATGGTTGTAGTTTGATTGGAGCTCTGTCCAGAACACGGGTTACATAGTTAATGGGTTTGTGTTGTTGTTTGGTGATTCTTTAAGGAAATGAGAAGAGAGGTTCTGGAACTGATTCTAACTGGCCTTGCATGTATGGATTCTCAGAAGTAATGGTGGCTTGAGGGTAGAGTTTATAAAGGATTACAAGTTAATTTGCATGAGAGAAAGAGAGAAAATGAGAGGATTTTTGGTTGCTCAGATTTTCTGAATTGAAGAGTGTTATGAGTTGGTTCCTTTTGCATGTAGTGGTAGTAATTAGCTTATTAGTGGAATTGTGACACATAGTTTTAAATGAGGTGTAAGTCTTAGCTTCAAGGTGGAACTATGAGTCACTAAGAGGAGAGGTGTTGTCATGGTGAAAGGATGAGTCACCACTTGCATGCAATTCTATTTGAATAAGAGTTTAATGAGTAGTTGTTGTATGTGGGTGAGAGATAGAGAGGTGTGAGGGAAGGTCCAAGGGAGGGAAAGATTGAATTTCTTGAGATTGAATTCATAAGTATGAGCTAAGTGTATTAGTGTGTAGATTATGTTTTAATTTAAACTCCTTCAAATACACAATACTCACTTAAATCCCAAAACTTAATTTAACTTAATCACCTCAAATCAGCTCTACTTTATTAGACAAGGCTCTAATAAAATTAATTAAGTAATTTTAGAAGTCGGGATGTTACAATCTACCCCCCTTAAAGAAATTTCGTCCTCGAAATTCAGAAATTTACCTTTAGGAAGGTAGGAATAACTTTTCTCATGACAAGTTTCCGTTCCTGAATGAGTTGGTCGTCATGAGATTGAGCCCATCCGACTTTGATTATTGGAATTATCTTGTTCCAAAGGATCTTAACTTCACAATCAACTATATGAACTGGATTCGGCTGACAAGTTAAGGCTGACTGAATGTCAATCTCCATAGGCTGATAAAGATCGGGAATGAATTTCCGAAGTTGAGACACATGAAACACGTTGTGTAACCCTGACAAGGATAGAATTAGAATTAACTGATATGTTACAGGACCAACGCGTTGAAGGATCTGATGAGGTCTTATATACTTCAGATAGATTTTCTTCGTTTGAAAACACCTCGTAGTTCCAACTTTGGTGTTATCCTCAAGAATACTTGATTACCTTTATTCCTTGGAATAAAACTTTCATCTCTCAAAGGGTTATTCGTCCGAGTTGATCGTTTAACCATACTTCCGCCTGATCTCGTGCTGCGCACTCTGATCCGACTAATTACAGTCACTCCTTTTTATCTGCGTCAACATGACCTTGTTCCAAATTCGTTTAACACCATGACGCACCATCTCTTCTTTTCTAATTTACTTCCTCCATTACAACGTCTCTCAAGGATAACCTCACATGGTAATTCTGGTCTTACTAATGAAAGCTGGTATGCGACAGTATTCCCAATACTCTACTAAGGTCCAACATGTTCGCAATGCCTCGGTATACCGTACTCATTCTTATCTCACACTACACTTCTACAGGTCGGTATCTGGCCTGGTTCCCGCTATATGAATAGCTGAATGAGATAAGTTTAGGTATTGATAATGACAATCCAAAGTTTTTCTCTTTTAGGTTTTCTCAATTCTGAACGTTGCAGCTCGCGACACATCACACGTACCACTGTCCCGTTCATGTTGTTCAAAATACTCCAGGATAGATCGAAATATAAAACGAGTAAAGAACGCTTAAGCACTATAGATCCTTTCGCCAATGAGTTTGACTCATCGGCAACCGAGTTCATAGTACTACAGAATTTTCCACCTACTATTTCAATCCATCCTAGCACAACACTGTGATCGAGTAGTACATTTACATGTCAAGAACTGAGGTTCGAATTCTTCCTTCAATGATACGGTTAGGTTGGCTGGATAATTCACTGACAGGTTGACATGAAAGAATCTGGCTAAAATAATTGGACTCTAATGACGGCTGAACGGGTACGGAAGATTTGCACACTCAACGCAGGGAATGGCTTTAAATCCCTTATTCACCATAGTCGATGTGTCAGCGTATGAATTGGATTCGCAATAAGGAAACTCTTATACTCTACATGAGGAATTTGATGTAGGATGATATGAATCCATCGTGGATAATGTTCAGAGAAACTGAATCAGTTGATAGAGAATGAAATGGTTTCAACTCGATTTCAGAGAATAGTTCTGATGAGATATCTAGATACTAATACTTCTACTAGCTCCTTATTTCTAAGTAATTGGAAAGATCAGAAACTTAACTGGAATTTAGCTGATAAGACTTCGAAAGCATACCCAATGCACTGAAACTGATGATGGGTCGTTCAGGTGCACGAAGACCTATCTGATTAACTGATACTGACACTGAACTAAATAGTTCGACGAATAATTGACTAATGATACTGATTAAAAGATCGATAAGATGAGTGAGAGCTCGAACTGAATTTACACGTGTTGTCTCCAGATAAACTGGATCCCACGAACTATATCTAGTTACTAACAATGTAACTGGAAGGCCGAAAAGATTGAACAAGATTACCGATAAGTGACGTCTCACAGTTGTCATTTTGACGGACCGATGTCGAGGAATTTGGAAGGTTTACCTTTCAACTACTCCGAATGATGAACATGACCAACAGATGATGAGGCACTAGAAGGAATTATCTGTCTGGGACAAGATCAGACAAGTTAGGGAGTGAACCCGTTCTATGTTCCCATGGTTACTGGATACCCAATCCAACATAGTTTAGTTCGATGAACTCAGCTTATCAAAGGTCCGAAGGAATGGTCATGAAATTGGAATTTTAACCTTTAATGATTCCGGCTCAAATCAGAGTATTGATATGCACTCTCAATGGAAATCTGACTAACTCTACAGATTTCTAACTCTAAGATCTGGATGATTTGAGAATGCTAAATGGCTGATAAAAATAAATTCAACTCAGTTATTTTCGATATGAGGTAACTAACATAGGTAATAGACGAGTGATCTAGATGGCTGAAGGTGTCAAGGATAACTTCTGACATTGCTAATCTGATTGAGGCTGGAATGCTAGTAACACGGTACTAATACTGATCTCACGGAGGTAGACTGCTCTATGATAATGAGTTCTTATAGACAATGTACTAGATGATACTATAGCGACTGACGTCTAAAAGAAATTAATACTACTGGTGGTTCAACTTAACTATCTCACAAGGTATCTGTCTAAGCTACATCACTAAACTGCTAATGTAAGAAACATAAGATAGTGTTAGGTAAGCTATCTGATAACTAAGTATGGTCAAGAAATTATCCTACTTGTTATTCCGGGTGAGGTTATTTCCCAAGTGATTTGTTGTGATCTCTAATGTAACAGGCTAGGCTGAGATTGTCTTACTAGACCTATAGTGGTTTTCTAAGTGGTAACAGGACATTCCGAAAGGTAAGAGGGTGTTGAATTCAAAGGCAATCTAATTCGATTATTTCCTGACATGCTTGGTTGGTAGTTTATGTCACTAAGTTATTTAGCTCGGAACACTACACCTAACACGTATGTATGGGTAATGAGTTTACAGGATGGAATTCCTAGATGGTACATCTAATACTGCTCAACCTCTAGTGGAAAGGTACAACTATTGGTTGCTACTAACAAAGCTAACTTGGTTCAAATATGATTTCTACTACTCAAGGTTGATGTCTCTCGAATTAACTTAGGTATCTAAATGATGTTGTGATACGATTCCTAATCATTGCACTAATCAATATTGATCCTAAAGGTTTGCGGAATTAACTGACCTAAACTGGTATCGATGAAGAAAATCCTAATTGGTATGTTAACCAGATTCTGGCTCCTATTGGTAGGGTAGGAATACGAGTTACGACGTTGAAAAACTAAATTATTCCTAGAGAGGCATTAAGAGTTGGCTTCCTATAGATTAGTCTATTTGGGAAGTTCTAATATAAATGTTATTATGGTCAAATATTCCCACTTGGTTTCTCTAATCATGGCATTGAACAGATCTAACAATACTGGTAAATCTCGCGGCTGAAAGGCAAAACTAGGTATTCAGGAAGAGTCTTGATTTACTGAGGGTTGAGCTTAACTTGGCTCACATGTTTCTTGTAATCATGTTCACCGGAAGGTATAGTTATTTTCAAGTCTGGGAAATTTACCTAACACACGGTGTCAGCTGGGTACTAAATTGACCTACACACTTAAGTTCTTCTATGAACAATTCTACTTCGAACGATTAATACTTCCATCAAACTGTTCTTATTCTTTCGGTCCTAACTACTTCAGCTCTAACATCCGGTTAGAGAGAATTCTCGCCAACGATTGCTTCTGAACTGTAACTCCACTACGATCTTCTTACTTAACCACTGTGGTCCACTTCGGTTCTCAACCGTAATACCCTGCCTACCATGCACAATACTGAGTTGATCAGACTCAGCATGCGATGGTTTCAGCGTAAACAGTCCAGACTCCAAAGGGTCCGTACTACTAAGAGAGGGATTGTAATGACTCATGGCAAGGTCCGATACTAGATCGACCTGCTCTGATACCAATTGTAACGCCCCAACTAAAATATCTAGAATATTTAGTCGAAACATTAAAACTGGAATCTGAGTACATTAATTAAAAGAATTATAGCTGAATAATACATTATCATTAAATAGAAATGATTATTCGATACAGACAGCGGAAAAGAAACTGCAACAGAACAACAAGCTAAATAAAAACAAGGAAGAAGACTAAGTCTTCTAAGCTGACAATCCAAGCACAGCTCCAATCGTCAGGTCCATCCTGGTCCCTGCTCCGAAATAACCTGTCTTACCTATATCGAAAAGGGAGTGGGGTGAGACAGTCACTTCGTCCCAGCGAGTTCTACTACCCTCCTAGGCTATAAAGCCGGGGCTCCTAATCAGTCATATCATAATCTATATCCATAGCATAATTATCTTAAGCAATAATATAAAGGTGTAACACAAATTTTATCTTGTTCATTTTAAACCGCAAACCCTCTAAGGTGAGCACGTCTCAGGGGTTCGCCTTATCCGCGAGCAGAAAGCGCTCCGGCGTAAAGCTCACATAAATTTTTCTAATGGAACATCTAAAACGAAGTCCATACTGATAATATAATCATATAATTAATTCGACTGATCACTAAATTATTAACATGCTACCAATAATTTCCCAAGCCCGGGGAGCATACATCATTTCTAGATTCCCTAAGTTAAGCCCTAATGATTATCTGTGATTAACATTCTGTTTAACATTATATTATTTAGATTACTGCAAATTATCTGAGACAATGAGGATATAAAACGAGTATGAGGTTTTTAGAAAATAATTGAAAAGTTAGTGGCTTTCTGCACTTAGCTCGCTACAGCGAGCAAGCCAGCTCGCCATGGCGAGATTATAGGTCCTGGCCTAAATCAACTCGCTAGGCGAGCAGGTGCTCGCCATGGCGAGTTTCATCAGCCCAGAAACCCAGCTCGCCATGCATGCTCGCTTGATACTCGCTATGGCGAGTTCATGCAGAGAGACCCCTGTTTTACGAAAATCAACAGTTTAAAAGAGAAATACCTACAATCCTCATTTATAACAGTGCAGTAATATAAAACATATAATATAGAACAGAACGGAGGAAAAATTTGGGAGTTAATTCCCCTCACACAACAAAGTCCCTAATTCCTAAATTAACATGCATATTTCATAATTATGGAATCTAAACTACACTAGCCTAAGAACCCACCTGATAGAAGAAGCTTTAAACTTGATTCATGAGCTCTTCTAACAGTTTCTGAAACCCTCAGCTACACCCACGAACCACTTGGACAGATTGGAAAATTTGATGAGTTTGAACCTCAATCTTTGAAACGACCTACAGACTTGATTTCTCAGCCTATATTCACGAAATTGGTCTCCAAACGACCGGAATTGAGTTAGCTTTCCAAACCAACAAACGGAATCGAAATCGGAGTTACAGAGAAGGATTAGTTACCATTTTAGTGCAGACCTATTCAAACACGATTTCTGGAAAAATCCTGGGTTGATCTGTCTATTTCAAAAATTCGCCAAAAATTCATTTCTCAGTGAAATTGCGTGAAACCAACGCCAAAATGACCGTATTCGAGTTAGCTAACTACAGGAGAAAGAATCGTTCAAATCCGACTTACAGAGACGAAATGGTTGTAGTTTGATTGGAGCTCTGTCCAGAACACGGGTTACATAGTTAATGGGTTTGTGTTGTTGTTTGGTGATTCTTTAAGGAAATGAGAAGAGAGGTTCTGGAACTGATTCTAACTGGCCTTGCATGTATGGATTCTCAGAAGTAATGGTGGCTTGAGGGTAGAGTTTATAAAGGATTACAAGTTAATTTGCATGAGAGAAAGAGAGAAAATGAGAGGATTTTTGGTTGCTCAGATTTTCTGAATTGAAGAGTGTTATGAGTTGGTTCCTTTTGCATGTAGTGGTAGTAATTAGCTTATTAGTGGAATTGTGACACATAGTTTTAAATGAGGTGTAAGTCTTAGCTTCAAGGTGGAACTATGAGTCACTAAGAGGAGAGGTGTTGTCATGGTGAAAGGATGAGTCACCACTTGCATGCAATTCTATTTGAATAAGAGTTTAATGAGTAGTTGTTGTATGTGGGTGAGAGATAGAGAGGTGTGAGGGAAGGTCCAAGGGAGGGAAAGATTGAATTTCTTGAGATTGAATTCATAAGTATGAGCTAAGTGTATTAGTGTGTAGATTATGTTTTAATTTAAACTCCTTCAAATACACAATACTCACTTAAATCCCAAAACTTAATTTAACTTAATCACCTCAAATCAGCTCTACTTTATTAGACAAGGCTCTAATAAAATTAATTAAGTAATTTTAGAAGTCGGGATGTTACAGCGGTAGCTGGGGTGTTTAAGGGTAGTGTTGGAGGAGTTGAGGTGGTGTTGCTGCTTCGGGTGTGGATTGGTGGGGCCTGGCCGGAGACGATGTGGAAGGGTGGGGTGAACGGAGGTTGGGGGCTGCGGTGGAGGTGTGTGGTGGCTGTCAGGGGTGGTGGTGTTTCTGTTCAGGTGGTGGTGGGGCTGTGAAGAAGTGGAGGTGGCTTTGGTGTTTAGGTGCTTTGGTGCTGGTGGTTTCAGCAGGGTCTTGGTTTGGGGTTTTGGCAGTGGTGGTGGTTTAGCTGTGGAGGTGTTTGGATGAGGTCCCTATTGGATTTGGGTTTGGTCCTGTCGTGCCCGAAAGGGTGAGGTATGCTGACACTCCGTGTTGACGGATGGTGTTTTTATCGTATCTCCAGGATGCTTTGGGGTGGATTGGTGTTGGATGGTGAATGCCGAGTGTGAATGAATTCTACCTGATACGAGAGTTTTCTGACCATTTTCAAATTTGGTGAGATTTGCAGGACTCTTGGAGTCGCTGAGGGGTGTTCAAATCTGTTGAGATTTGCAGGTCTCTAGTATATGGCCGGATTCTACCGCATCAGGTGTTGACTGTCGGTTCTCTGACTTCCGATGTCCCTCAATCTTTGACCTTTGGGGCTACTTGCTGGATTCTGATGGGCCGAGTAATTTTAATTCGAGTTCGGAAGTTAGTGTCTAGTGGTGTCTCCTAGGGTCGGGTAGGGGTGTTTATTGGTAGGTTTAGTGAACCAGGATTGGTGTGCGGGTGATTTGGGGCGTTGTTTTGGTGATTTGGTTTTCTGTTTTTGGGTAATTGTGTTATATCACGTTACCCTTTCGTTGTATGTTTTTCTCAACAACTTCTTTCACTTCTTGTGGATGAGTTGTTTTTTAATAAAATTTAGCCGTTCAAAAAAAAATAAAATTACATGTAATATTTCTATGATGATTTGTTTTAAAATAATAAAGAATTAACAACTATTTTTTGTTCATGGAATAGCTATAGAATCCCGTAATTGACAAGAAAGACGGATAGAATCAGAGAGAGTCTCGGTGGTGTAGAATGAAAAACGGAGAGAATTATAACCCTCACAATTAAAAATACACATTGACGAATTAAAATTTGAATTTCTACTGTGGAAATTATCCATAATTTCATATTTTATCATTGGGATTACTTATTCAAAATTTTGTCTAGCACGATGAAATATGATCCTCATGATGAAAAGTGTTTGTAGATGATAGTGAGAACCGAACATGAGAATTTTATTGATATTCATTAAAAAAATATAGAATTAACAACTATAAAGTTTTGTAACGGAGGCGGGAGAGAGATAGAAATAAAGAGAAAGAGGGGGGATCTCTCGGTGGTATAGAATGAAAAATCGGAAGCACTTCCCACCCGACTTTAAAAAATACACACTAACTAATTAAAATTTGAATTCTGACTATGAGGCTTATCCATATTTTCATATTATGAAGAAAAATGTATGTAGAAGATAGTGATAAATGAGCACGAGAATTTTATTGATATTCATTATAAAAATAATATAGAATTTTATTGATATTCCTTACATTTTCCCATTTGACGCCGATGTGTGTAGATTGTTTCTTTTGACAAAAAAAGTTTGAGAGTAGGAGTAATATTAAAATATAGTTTGATATTCATTAAAAAATAATATAGAATCGACAACTATTTTTGTTGTTGATGGAGCCTATAGATACAGACGGATGAGAGAAATAGAAAGATAATCTGTCAGTGGTATAGAATGGGAAATGAGGTGCACTTTTTATCGCACTATTAAAAAAGTTTGAGTGAATCTCTCAGTGGCGTAGAATGGAAAATGAGACGCACTTCCCATCGCACTATTAAAAAAATTTGAGAATAGAGAGAGAGAGAGAGAGAGAGAGAGAGAGAGAGAGAGAGAGAGAGAGAGAGAGAGAGAGAGAGAGAGAGAGAGAGAATTTTTTAGTGGCGTAGAATGGGAAACATAGTGCACTTTTATCGGATGTCCCCAAATTGGAACAATACAGAAATCCTGACTAATTAATATTTGTATTCTGACTGCGGGAGTTATCCTCATTTTATGTTCAACGCACTTTCATTAGAATTACTTCAAACTGATGAAATCCACGGGAAATCAAAAATATATTGGAATCTTTTTTATAATTTCAATTTTAAACTTTCCATAAACCTTTCGTTCAACCTTTTTAAGGATGCTAATTTATCAATGTGAGTATACGGGGGAATTGATTGAACATGTACTTGAATCTCAAGGAACATGGTTCGATTCTCACGTAAGTCAAAAACTCTAGAGAAGGGAGTAGAGAAGATCGTGAGATACAGTGTCGGGCTGCGCACTATATAAGAGAAGAAACCCGGACTGTTACACATGGTATATTTTAACTTTATGGAAAGCCATGCTCCCAAAATTCTCCAAGGAAACATATTTTCATTTGAAAATAAAATCAACAGTCAAAATATATTGACATATACTGTATTTATTTGAAATATAATAGAATTTATAATTATTTTATATTTATAGGGTTCCTATATAGTCTTAGAGATGAAGACGGGAGAAATAATCTAATAATAGTCTAGAACGAAAAGCAAATGAATATTTTTTATCACGCTATACTACGTAACATTCTAAAACATGTATCATGCAAAAATTATTTTCAATTCATCATAGAATTTAAAAACAAATTTCTCAAATAGTATTTTAAAATAAACATTTCAATAATATTAAAAAAGAAAATAATAAATTCACGGGCTAACATACTAGTATATTATAATAATACATGAGATGATTATTTTAATAAAAAAATTTAATCATACATGGGACAATTAATTTAATTAAAAAAAGAATTGAATAATAAATATTTGTTATTATTAATTATAATTTATTACACAAAAATCATACACGGGACAATTGCTTTAATAATTTTTTTTACTTAATTTAATAAGTTTTACAAAAAAATAACAGGATAGCGTCACTTATTACTTTTTATTTTTTTTTTATACACTACGTCACTTATATTTTATCAATACTCAAAATTAGTTAAGAATAAAAAAAAAGTAACTTTTTTTTATTTTATAATAATGGAAGGTGGGACTGTGGGAGTATATGAGCAAGGTCCCGTTTGACCCAACTTATTTTATCCTTTTTTTCATCTTCTTAAAAATAGTAAAGAAGGAAAAAATTGTGTTTGACTTTACTTTTCTTTATTTTTTATTTCTTTACTTTATTTCTTTAATAATTTTAAGGAGAAATATTGTCAAATATAATTTTATACTTCTCTATTTCGTTTAAGCTAAATAGAAAAGTAAAAAATAAGCCGGGCCAAACGGGACCTAAGTTTAATATTCTAAAAAAATTAAGAAATCAATGATTGATGACTAGGACCCTGTTTGGATTAGCTTATTTTTTAGCTTATGCAAATAGCTTATGCAATTTTTATGTATTATTATAAGTTTGTCAAGATAGTTTATGATAAAATAGCTTATAAAAATACAATTTTCATTAGTTAGAACTTATAAAATAATATAAAACATAATTTATATTACATAAGCTGTTTGCATAAGCTCAAAAATAAGCTAATCTATCCGGGGCTTATATATAACCCAGCCTTTCTTCGCGAAGAAGAATGTAATATCGAACTTTATTCAACAGTCAACTCTCACTCTCTCCTCCTCGGCGAAACCCCTTCAACCCATACGCGACGCTTAAAACCCCTCTACCGACCACGTAAGTCGCCATCGCCACCACCGGCCACCGCCTTGCTACTACCACGCCGTAGGTCTCTCTCTAGTTTTATACAAACTTTATTGTTTGTTGTTTTTGTTATGCAAATTGCAATCCTATTACTTCTAGTTGCAATTCTATTGTACTGTTGTTTGTTGTTCAAATTGCAAATGGCTTTGATTTATTTTGCAATTCGTTCCATTATGACCCGTGATATCTCTATTCCATGTAATTCTTGATTTTTGTTATTTGTTTATTCTGTTCATGTTCAAAATTCTTGAACCGTGCCTTGAAATCGGATCACTATCTGAACCGTTTCTAAACTGCCATGTAGTTTTGTCGTTCCTTTATAACTATATATGTATGTGTCTGTTAAAATTTTAGAATTTTGGTTCAAATAGGAACAACTCACTATTTGGTTATATTGTAGTTATGTCAGTTAAAAATATGAACTACAATTTTTTTAGCCTGACTTGACAATTACTTTGTTTATTAACGCAGTAATAATTTGTTTCAGTGTCTCACCCGAATATTTTAGTATAACTCCGCCATTTGATTGCTATGTGATCACTGATCAGTATTGTTTTCCTTTCTTAAGTCGTCTAGAAACTATTTGTGTTTGTTGCATCTGTGTTGTATGATTTCTTATTGACTCTGTTTTCGTAGATTCTTACTAGTTACCATGGCTGCAACTGCGTCTGATGAACAAGGTGACCAAGTTTGCATAAAAGTTTTGGTAGACAAAGAGAACAGTAAAGTCCTGTTTGCAGAGGCAGCGAAGGATTTTGTTGATGTTCTTTTCAGCTTCTTAACATTGCCACTGGGGACGATTGCAAGACTCGTGGCTGCAGAGTCAAATATTGAAGCAGTGAAATTTGGCAGCATTAGCTCACTCTATCAAAGTGTGGTGAATCTTGATGAAGAATGTCTATGGAATCAAACCTGCAAAGAAATGCTACTCAGGCCAAGAAACTCGATGGACTGTTATTGTCGGAAGCTGAAATTGAATGTTGACGAATCAGAATGCTTGCCATATTTCATGTGTGAAGACTATACTTGCAAAGTTAATAGGAAATATGTGGGTTTTTTTAGGAATCAAAAATGTCTTTGTGGAGAGTTATTGAATGTATTGTGCCGACGGAACTATAATACAGAAGATGGCTTTGTTAAGGAAACTATGACCTTTATCGTTTCAGACGATCTTTTTGTGATGCCTAAT
Organism: Trifolium fragiferum; assembly: GCA_954870985.1. Classification (NCBI taxonomy): domain Eukaryota; kingdom Viridiplantae; phylum Streptophyta; class Magnoliopsida; order Fabales; family Fabaceae; genus Trifolium; species Trifolium fragiferum. The sequence goes on along the minus strand of OX940793.1, from coordinate 16,062,082 downwards.
CTTCTTGCAACAAGTATAAATCTCCTTCAGAAGCTCGGAGTCAATGACATTAACACTTTTGATAACCAAACCGAAATTATCGGCAAGAAGGAGGTTTGTTTTCTCACTTTGTATGTCATATATTATTATTATTATTATTATTATTATTATTATTATTATTATTATTATTATTATTATTATTATTATTATTATTATTATTATTATTATTATTATTATTATTATTATTTAATCTCTGGTTTGAAATTAAACAGGTAATTGATCTTCTCAAGTTGTCTTTGATCTCAAAGACTCCTCTATCAGACTTTATCTTTAAAAAGGAACAGTTCGTCGGCAATTTAGACCCAAGAAATGTTTTGGAGTTTTGGATTGGATTGGGCGAGGTAGAGGAACCATGTAATGAGCCTGATAAGATGATTGTGAATGTACTGAGAAGAAAATCAAATCAACAAATTTTGTTTGTTGAAGGAAAGGAAGATTTTGCTGACTTTCTTTTTAGTTTTCTAACCTTTCCCTTAGGGGGAGTGTTGCACACGCTTCTAGGTTTCTCTTCTATAAGCTGCATTGATAATTTATATCAGAGCATCACTGAGTTGAGTTCAGACAGGTGTTTAATATCACAATCTGTAAAAGACACGGTCTTAATTAAGCCTTGTATTAGCTTTCAATACGAACTCAGGAACAAGATATTACCGATACCTGTGTCACCGGTAATATCTAAGACATTGAAATTTGTTGATCCCAAATCCCCCATTTCTGGAGGGTTTACTAGGGGACCGAAATCGTTCATGGTAACAGATGGCTTTGTTTTGACTCCAACTTCATCCATTTCTGGCCTTGCATATTTAGAAAAAATAAATGTTCCTGTTACTGATGTAGAAGAAAGGGTCATGAGGATTGGTCGAAAGGAGGTAAGCATGCGCAAGACTTGATTTTATTTTTCATTTTTGAATATTATATTAGTCAGATTCATCTCACTATATTTGATTCCATATATATATATGATGGTGCAGGGTCTCAGCATACTAAAAGCTTCATTGACCTCAACTTCTGCTCTAACTAACGGTCTCGGCCATTCCATAATACATCAATTCTTACGTGAAAATTTTCCATAGGATATAGTAGTGAAAGCTCAGTAGTATAAGTTATTAATGTTGAGGCACTATTGTTGTAACATGATATTTGGGAGAAGTTGATGTACTCTATTTATTTAAGGTGTGGTTGATATTTATATTAGTTAATAAACCTGTTCATAAAATTAGAAGTGTTTGGTAGTAAGCTTTTCTCAATAGCTTATACTAGCTTTTTTCATAAGTTATTTTAAGTAGTGTATGAGTTTATAACTTATAGCTTTTAAACTTTATGATGCAATCAAACAAACTACATATGTGTTGGATACATTTTATTGGATATAATTATCTCGTATCTAATTATTTAATTTCATGTGATTTTTATAATTTTAATCATTTTGAAATGCTTTTAAATATAAAATTAATTTTGTCTCCAGCTTACTAAAGAATTTAACAAATCATAATTCTTAAATAAAACAACTCAAAATTGCATTAAATAATGAAACAGAGTAATGCACTAGATTACGTACCACTCTAGACTAGATATCAAATCGAAACCAACACAAATGGAAAAACTATCTAGAAAAACAAACGAGAAATTGATTAACCAATCAAACGCTACGAGCATAAAGAATCCTTCCAATCTCAAATGAAGCAAAAGTATCAATGCAACCATATCCTCTTTGATACCAACACCGACGAATGTGTTGCCTTGGTTCTCAAGAAACGCAACAAGTGATTGTGGGATGAATGAAGCGCGGAGGATTTGAAAAACAAGGCATTCTCTGTTTATGCAAAGTTGAATGATAGCAACAGGGTTGTCCATATTACAGATTCTGTTTGGGAGCCACTCCACATCAAGGCCAACAAGGCTATTTCGGGGGAGATTTGAGAGCCAGACGTCGACCATGGACAGAACATGTGTGACCATTTTAAATATAAATCGATACTAAATCGCATATTTCTAAACAACATCTTATTTTAAATATAAATTGATATTAAACATAATTATATCATTATATTTTGAAATATTATCAATTATTTAATTATATAGAATTTTATTTATACAAATATTTGAAATGTGTATTTTAATCAAAGGGTTTATTACTATTTTTACTAGTATACAATAAATAAATCAAGGATTGCCGTAAAAAAAAGGGTTAAATATGTTTTTACTCTTTCCATTTTGCGAAATTGTCAATAATGATCTTTATATTTTAAAAATAGTCAAAAAAATTCTCATAAGTTTAGAATAGTCGATTCCGTCTATTTTTTTAAAATTTTAAAAATATAGGGACCATTCTTGCCTATTTTGCAAAATATAGGACTTAAAATTAAAATGGTGTATCCACCGATAAGTATTTCGTTATATGATCTTGAAAAAAATAGGCAGAATTGACTATTTTTTATAACGGAAAAATTTATGATTTTTTTTTTATCTTTTTTAAAATGTAGTGACCATTTCTTACAATTTTACAAAATGTAGAGACCAAAAATATGTTTAACTCTAAAAAAGTTTGACGGCGCAACTTGTTGTCTGCCTACCTCTCATTCATCTTTTTGGGATCTCTTAAAGGGTGAAGTGGGTATTATGTTTGATCAATTCTTTGTGACGGCAGATTTACCGCTAAATTTTTCCTCGTACTTTATCACCCTAATTCCTAAAGTTGATGCTCCTCACAAGATTGAAGATTTTAGGCCTATCTCCCTTGTTGGGTCTTTGTATAAGCTAGTGTCCAAGGTTTTGGCTGCGAGGTTGGCGGAAGTTATACCTAAATTGATCTCTCTGAATCAGCCAACCTTTATTAAAGGTAGACAATTGGTTGATGGTGTGGTGGCGGTTAAGGAAGTTATTGATCTCGCCAGAAAACTTAAGAAGGAGTGTCTCATTTTTAAAGTAGACTTTGAAAAGGCGTATGATTCAGTTTGTTGGAGTTTTCTGGATTACATGCTGTAGAGATTTGGTTTTGGACCAAAGTGGCGCAGTTGGATTCGTGCGTGTGTTTGTAATGGTAAATTAGCTGTCTTGGTCAATGGCTGCCCTACAGAAGAGGTGAATATTCAGAGGGGTTTAAAGCAAGGAGACCCGCTAGCCCATTTTATGTTTCTTTTAGTGGTAGAAGGGCTGAGTAGTGCTATTAGGAGAGCTTAGGATCTTAGTTTGTTTTCAGGTTTTAGAGTGGGTAATGGCAGGCTTTCAATTAGTCACCTTCAGTATGCCGATGATACTCTTTTCTTAGGGGAACCTTCAATACAAAATTTATGGACGATTAAGACTATTCTCTAGTGTTTCGAGCTAGCCTCAGGTCTCAAGGTTAATTTCTTTAAAAGTAGTATCATGGAAGTTAATGTTAATTCGGAGTTTCTTGGCTTAGCAGAAAGGTTTCTCCATTGTAACATAGGCTCTATCCCTTCCACTTATCTTGGTTTACAAGTTGGTGCTAACCCTCGGAGGGAGAGTACTTGGAAGCCTCTGTTGGAGTCGTTGAGCAGGAAATTTGGGGTTTGGCGGAATATGTTTATTAGTTTAGGCGGTAGGGTAGTTTTGTTGAAATCGGTTCTTAACTCCATACCTATGTTTTATCTTTCTTTTCTGAAGTTACCTTTGAAAGTCTGGAAGCAAATTGTCAAATTGCAGAGGAATTTCCTTTGAGGGGGTGCTAAATTGGATCACAAGATTGCTTGGGTTAGGTGGAAAAGGTGTGTAGGCCTAAATCAGTTGGAGGACTGGGTATAAGGGATCTCCGTGCTGTGAATCTAGCTTTGCTAGGTAAGTGGAGGTGGAGGTTAATGTCAGGGGGGCACGAGATTTGGAGAGATATTATTTTTGCCAGATATGGCCTTATGTATCCATCGCCTCATTTTGGAGGTCGTCCTTCAGGCTTTAGTGGGGCTTCTCTCTGGTGGAAAGATGTTTCCCTTTTAGGGACCTCTGCTGAGGTAGGCTCTGATTGGTTTGCAGAAGGAATCCTTAAAAGGGTGGGAGATAGTTCTTCGTCTTCTTTTTGTTTTGACCCTTGGGTGGGGGGTGTTCCTTTACAATCTTAGTTTCATAGTTTGTTTCAAGTGTCTGATCAACAATTGAATTAGGTAGGGAAGATGGAAAACTGGTTGGACGGAGAGTGGCACTGGGATTTTAGATGGAGAAGAGAGCTTTTGGTGTGGGAGTTTGATCGGTTTCAAGTTCTTCTAGCTGCAGTGGCGAACCATCCTTTATTAGGGACTATTGATTCCTGGTCTTGGAGACATGATCCCACTGGAACTTTTTCGGTTAAGTCGGCTTACTTAGTGCTTACGGCTGGCGTGGTTCCTAATAGCTTAGATGCTCTCTTAGCTAAGGTGTGGAAATCTTGGGCCCCGTCTAAAGTGATTGTTTTCTCTTGGCAATTACTTCGGGATAGAGTGCCGACCAGACAAAATCTTCTCAAGCGTAGGGTGATTAGGGATCCTGGTGATGCTTTATGCGCCTTTTGTGGGTCTTCAATCGAAGCGGTTGATCACCTTCACGTTACTTGAGATCTTGTTTCTCCTGTTTGGTATTATATCTTGAGGTGGTTGAGTTTTCAGTTTGTGTCTCCCGTAAGTATTAGTAATGTTTTTCAAGGTTTTATAGGCTTTGGGGGGAGGGGGTAGAAAGAATAGGCTAGGGTGGTTGTTAATTTGAGATGCTACTGTTTGAGCTATTTGGAACTCTCGGAATGATGTCATCTTTGCGAGAGGAACTGTTTCTGTCGATCCTTTGGTGGATAAGGTGAAACTTTCATTGTGGAAGTGGTATTTGGCTAAAAACCCTGGTATCGTATGCTCCTTCTATGAGTGGGAGGTGCAACTTATCTTGTGTTGGAACCGATAGCAGTAGGTAATCTGCTGGTTGCGAGTCCCGTTACTTCTTGGTGGTGATCGGCCTGTTCTTTGTCGGTCTTCTCTTCATCCTTATTTTTCCCCTTTGTCAGGTGTCTTGGTTCAAGTGGTTGTAGTTTTGGGAGTGTATTTCTAGTACACTTTCTTATTTTGTTTTGTTGTTTCTCTTATTTGTACCGCTATCTTTTTCTTAATATAATATATTTATCTTTGCCATTTAAAAAAAAAACTCCATCCGTCCCATATTGTAAGTAAAAAAAAAAAAATTACATTTATTAAAAAATATATAATATGATAATTTGAAGTATGACTATTTGTGTTTTCCATGAAATAAGTTTCTTCGAAAGATATAATAAATCAATGATTGATGACTAGATATCCACCCGGCCTTTCTTCGCGAAGAAGAATGTAACATCGAACTTTAATCAACAGTCAACTCCCACTCTCTCCTCCTCGGCAAAACCCCTTCAACCATACGCGACGCTTAAAACCCCTTTACCGACTACGTAAGTCGCCATCGCCACCACCTTTCTACTACCACGCCGTATGTCTCTCTCTAGTTTTATACAAACTTTATTGTTTGTTCTTTTTGTTATGCTAATTGCAATCCTATTACTTCTAGTTGCAATTCTATTGTACTGTTGTTTATTGTTCAAATTGCAAATGGCTTTGATTTATTTTGCAATTCTTTGATTTATGATCCGTGCTATCTTTTATTCAATGTAATTCTTGATTTTTGTTATTTGTTTATTCTGTTCATGTTCAAAATTCTTTACCCGTGCCTTGAAATCGGATCGCAATCTGAACCGTTTCTACACTGCCATGTAGTTTTGTTGTTCCTTTATAACTATATATGTATGTGGCTGTTAAAATTTTCGAATTTTGGTTCAAATAGAAACAACTCACTATTTGGTTATATTGTAGTAATGTCAGTTAAAAATATGAACTACAATTTTTTTAGCCTGACCTGACACTTACTTTGTTTCGGTGTCTCACCCGAATATTTTAGTCTAACTCCGCCATTTGATTGCTATGTGATCACTGATCAGTATCGTTTTCCTTTCTTAAGTCGTCTAGAAACTATTGGTGTTTGTAGCATCTGTGTTGTATGATTTCTTATTGACTCTGTGTTCGTAGATTCTTACTAATTACCATGGCTGCAACTGCGTCTGATGAACAAGATGACCAAGTTCGGATAAAAGTTTTGGTAGACAAAGAGAAAAGTAAAGTCCTGTTTGCAGAGGCAGCGAAGGATTTTGTTGATGCTCTTTTCAGCTTCTTAACATTGCCATTGGGGACGATTGCAAGACTCGTGGCTGCAGAGTCTAATATTGAAGCAGTGAAATTTGGCAGCATTAGCTCACTCTATCAAAGTGTGGCGAATCTTGATGAACAATGTCTATGGAATCAACCCTGCAAAGAAATGCTACTCAGGCCTAGAAACTCGATGGGCGGTTATTGCAGGAAGCTGAAATTGAATGTTGACGAATCAGAATGCTTGCCATATTTCTTGTGTGAAGACAATACTTGTAAAGTTGATAATAGGAAATGTGTGGGTTTTTTTAGGAATCAAAAATGTATTTGTGGAAAGTTATTGAATGCAATTCGCCCACTGAAATTAACTACAAAAGACGGCTTTGTTGAGGAAACTATGACCTTTATCATTTCTGATGATCTTTTTGTGATGCCTAATCTTCTTGGAACAAGTATAAATCTCCTTGAAAAGCTTGGAGTCAACGACATTAACACTCTTGATAAACAAACCGTAATAATTGGCAAGAAGGAGGTTTGTTTTCTCACTTTGTATGTCATATATTCTGTATATTATTATTATTCTTTAATCTCTGGTTTGAAATTTAATAGGTAGTTGATCTTCTCAAGTTGTCTTTGATCTCAAAGACTCCTCTATCAGACTTTATCTTTAAAACGGAACAGTTCGTCGGTAATTTAAACCCAAGAAATGTTTTGGAGTTTTGGATTGGATTGGGCGAGGTAGAGGAACCATGTAATGAGCCTGATAAGATGATTGTGAATGTACTGAGAAGAAAATCAAATCAACAAATTTTGTTTGTTGAAGGAAAGGAAGATTTTGCTGACTTTCTTTTTAGTTTTCTAACCTTTCCCTTAGGAGGAGTGTTGCACACGCTTCTAGGTTTCTCTTCTATAAGCTGCATTGATAATTTATATCAGAGCATCACTGAGTTGAGTTCAGACAGGTGTTTAATATCACAATCTATAAAAGACACGGTCTTAATTAAGCCTTGTATTAGCTTTCAATATGAACTCAGGAACAAGATATTACCGATACCTGTGTCATCGGTAATATCTAAGACATTGAAATTTGTTGATCCCAAATCCCCCATTTCTGGAGGGTTTACTAGGGGACCGAAATCGTTCATGGTAACAGATGGCTTTGTTTTGACTCCAACTTCATCCATTTCTGGCCTTGCATATTTAGAAAAAATAAATGTTCCTGTTACTGATGTAGAAGAAAGGGTCATGAGGATTGGTCAAAAGGAGGTAAGCATGCGCAAGACTTGATTTTATTTTTCATTTTTGAATATTATATTAGTCAGATTCATCTCACTATATTTGATTCCATATATATATATGATGGTGCAGGGTCTCAGCATACTAAAAGCTTCATTGACCTCAACTTCTGCTCTAACTAACGGTCTCGGCCATTCCATAATACATCAATTCTTACGTGAAAATTTTCCATAGGCATTACATATAGTAGTGAAAGCTCGGTGGTGTAAGTTATAAATGTTAGAGGCACTAGTGTTGTAAGTTGTAACATGATATTTGGGAGAAGTTGATGTACTCTATTTATTTAACGTCTGCTTGATATTTATGTTAGTTCATAAAATTAGAAGTGTGTTTGATAGTAAGCTTTTCTCAATAGCTTATACTAGCTTTTTTCATAAGCTATTTTAAGTAGTGTATGAGTTTATAACTTATAGTTGTTTTTAAAACTTTAGGATGCAATCAAACAAACTACAGATGTGTTGGATACGTTTTATTGGATATAATTATCTCATATCTAATTATTTAATTTTATGTGATTTTTTAATTTTAATCATTTTGGAATGCTTTTAAATATAAAATTAATTTTGTCTCCAGCTTACTAAAGAATTTAACAAATCATAATTCTTAAATAAAACAACTCAGAATTGCATTAAATAATGAAACAGAGTAATGCACTAGATTACCACTCTAGACTAGATATCAAATCAAAACCAACACAAATGGAAAAACATTCTAGAAAAACAAACGAGACATTGATTAACCAATCAAACGCTACGAGCATAAAGAAATCTTCCAATCTCAAATGAAGCAAAAGCATCAATGCAAGCATACCGAACCTGCTGAGGAGTAAGTTTAAATTTATCCCACCTACTCATAGTAATCTCCCTTGGTTTCTCAATATCCTTACCAAGAACACGAGAAGCCAATGTTTTAAGTCCAGCACGTCTCATTTGTTCCCCAATTCTGTCGGTAGCAAGTGAGCGAAGTTCAACAAAAGTTCGCAACGCGTAAGGAGTGGTCCCTAAGAAGCTTCTCCACATCCTCTTTGATACCAACACCGACGAATGTGTTGCCTTGGTTCTCAAGAAACGCAAAAAGTGATTGTGGGATGAATGAAGCGTGGAGGATTTGGAAAACAAGGCATTCTCTGTTTATGCAGAGTTGAATGATAGCAACGGGATTGTGCATATTATGGATTCTGTTTGGGAGCCACTCCACATCGAGGCCAACAAACAAGGCTATTTCGGGGGAGGTTTGAGAGCCAGATGTCGACCATGGACGGAACATGTGTGAATGGTTTCAGAGTGGAAGACAACATCGTACTTATCGTGAGTGTAGTCACTGTCATCATAATAAAGAAGCCTTCCAACCTCAAACGAGATAAAAGCATCAACAAATGCATATTGATCTTGCCTAATTGTGAGCGGAAAATTACTCCAGTCACTCATAGTAATTTCCTTTGGTTTCTCAATCTCTTTACCTAGAACACGGAATGCCAATGTTTTAAGTCCGGCAAAATTCATTGCTTTATCATCCAGCATCTGAGCGGCGAGGGTGCGAAGATCAACAAAGTTTACAACGCGCAAAGAGAAATCTCTTTCAAGTTTGTCTACGTCGTCTTTGATCCCAACACCAACGAACTTGTGATTTTTGTTGCCTAAAAAAGCAATAAGTGATTCCAGGACATATGGGGCATGTAGGATTTGGAAAACAAGGCATTCGCCGCCTATACAAAGTTGAAGGACTGCGGCCGGGTAAGAAATACCACGAGGATTGGTGAGGAGACATTCAACATCCAAGCCAACATGGAGGCTGCTATTATTGTTATTGTGGTAGGGGTTGATGCTTGAGAGCCATTTATCAACCATGGAAGGAGTATATGTGACCATTGTATGAATGATATTAGAGTGGAAGAAAACATCGTACTTATTGTGGGTTTTGCAAGGGAGACCATAATCAATGGTGGTGACGGACATGTTGATATGGTTTTTTATTTTTAATGGAGAAACTCTATTTGTTTTTTAAACATTATATTTATCATTATTACATGGCTCTATATATAGAGTTATAAATAATTTTTTTTAAATCATATCTTTTAAAATAATAAATCAATCATAAAAATTAAAACAAATTTTAAAACTTAATTATTAATTTATTTTAAATCTAAATATTTAAATCAAATCTAAAATCTTTTAATGATGTTTAGGTATATAATCAAAACATATTAGATGGTACTGTTTGGCCCATCTATCTTTAGGTACATACTAGGGTTGACAATGACCCGAGCTAACTCGTGAATAGTTCGAAGCTCGATTTGATAATTGACTCGTAAACTTGGTTCATGAACCAAATGAGCTGAACTTGAGTTAAAAATTAAGTTCGTTAAATAAATGAGTTGAACATAAACTATATATAATTTGACTCGTTTGACTCATGAACTAGCTCGATTATATATATATATATATATATTAGTTCCTATGTGTAGACATCAATGAAAAATATTTTGAAAGTAATTTTGTTAGTTTTTGCTTTGTAATTTTTTTGGTATAAACTTTGTAATTTTGTTACTTGTATTGATTTATGTCGGTATGGATTTTGTACGCATTTCTCCATTATACACTTGGATGACTTTTATTTTAATTTAATATTTACTTTTTCTCTTAAAAAAATAGTTTAAAATGTTAAAGATCAAATTTTTAAGTTTTGACAAAAAATTGACTTTAAAATAATGTGATATGACTTAACGAGTTGAACTTAATGAGTCGAACCAAACAGTTCGTGAACTTTAAACAAGCCGAACTTGAGTTGAAAAAATAGTTTGTATCAAACTTGAGCTGAGTTTTGAGCCGAACTAATTTCTATCGAGCCGAGTCGAGCTCATACCAGTTCGACTCAACTCGACTCATTTCCAGCCCTAGTACATACACTATTTTAATCGCAAAGTTAGAAGAGCTTTAAAACTAAAAATAAATTAAGCTATTTGGTAAATTTAACTTTTTCTTGAAAAAAAAGTGTTAAATTTTTATTTTTTTAAAAAGTATAATAGGGTTAAAAGATGTTTGATAATAAGATAAAATTATTTTTTAAAAAAACAATAACTTATTTAAAGATGGAGTAAAAACAACTTATTTAAAGATATTAATTAGATAAATAATAGTAAAATTGCTCCAAAATAACTATTATCACCTTATTTTGAAACTCTATTATTATTATTTTTAGGGTTAATAGGTCTTTACCCCCTGCTAAATGGACGTGTTTTGCGTTACCCCTGCTAAAAATTTCTTGAAAGTTGCCCCCTTGCAAAGTTTTATTTTTTGGTTTCCCCCCTTTTCCTCTCTTGGATGCAAGAAATTTGAACTTTTTAAATCGATTGAACAAAATAACCGATTTAAAAAACATAACTTTTTAAACCGGTTGAACAAAATAACCGATGTAAAAAGTGCACTCAAGGGGGAAAACCAAAAAAATAAACTTTGCAAGGGGGCAATCTTCAAAAAAATTTTAGCAGGGGGTAACGCAAAACATGTCCACTTAGCAGGGGGTAAAGACCTATTAACCCTTATTTTTATTTAAAATAGGGTTAATAGGTCTTTACCCCCTGCAAAGTAGGCGAGTTTTGTTTTACCCCCTGTAATGTTTTTTTTTTTTCGTAGTTCATTTTATCCCCCGGGGGTAAAACAAAACAACATTACAGGGGTCAAATACACTACGAACAAGGTGTTCTAAAAAAAATAAATTACAGAGGGTAAAACAAAACTCGTCTACTTTGCAGAGGGTAAAGACCTATTAACCCTTTAAAATATTGAAGTTGCTTTTTTCTTACTAGAACTTTTAAAAATTATTATTTGGCCTAACATTTTACTTCTATGAATAGGGAAGAGGAAAAAAATGTTAGGCCAAAGGTACCTAATTATAATATAATTTATTAAAGATGTTATTATTAAATAGTACGGCATAAAATATTACTCCGTATCTACACTAATATATGTGTGAAACTCATTAAAAATTCTTATGTACTTTTTAAACAAAAAAATGTAGGCTCAAAGATAATGGATGTCATCCAAACTAAATGAGCAACTAAACTAAAAACTACGAAGAAACATTGTTAAATAATTAAGATGGATAAAAATAAAAATTTGGGGGGCATAAATCCGGCAAAGAATAAGAAAAACAAACAAAAAAATAAAGAATTAAGCAAATTAAAATAGGTAAATTAAATAACAAATTAGAAAAATCGAGACTAATGGGATTAAATCTAACAAGTCAAAGTTTGAGAGGAAATTTTAAAAGAAGTTAATATATCAGCATAAAAACTGCATTTTTCTAAAATATAATAAGAGACCTTAAACTATGATGTTTGGTACATTATCAAAAGATTAAAAAAAACAAAACTATCATATACGAATCACTTCTATAACGGAGTTCAATCTTTCATACGAACAATATTGTCAGAAAACATGATTGCCTCTAATCCTTATTGAAAACTAATAAATGGATCAAAGCAAAACAACTTGCGACTACATTAATACGATTCATAATTTATATTTATATACAATTACACTATTAGGATAAAATATGATACATGTTTTCAAATTTAGCCCACAGAAATTTGATGTGTTTTCAAAATGAAACTTGGTCTATTAATCGTCTCTCCTTTAATATTCGAAGTATGATTGCCACCCTCACCTTTTGTTTTTAATCCCGTTCAACTATCACCTCAGAAGAGATTCATGTTAAATAGAACAACAATAACCACTCTGATGTCATCCTTAATGTTGATAGAAGTTGCCTCAGATCACCTGTTACAGCTGGCTTTGGAGGAGTTATCAGAAATGACTCATACTACAATTTGTCAAGATTCTCAGGTTTCATTCAAGGATCTTCAAACATTCTTCTCGCAGAGTTATTTGCCGTCTATCAGGGTCTCATTTTGGCAAAAAGTATGGCTTCTCAGTTCTCTCCACCGCATCTACCTCATAAAAGTTTCCACTATCAATTATCATGTCTATGCCGTGTTAATTCAAGACATCAACTCAAAGTAACACTACTCTTTGTCACACTCTAAAAGAGGAAAATAATTGTGCGAATTTCTTAGCCAAGCTTGGAGCTTTTTCAGATTTCATCGCACAATTCACGCATCTCCCTTAGAAGGTTTCCTTGATATTCTCTGGAGCGATGCGGCTAAAACTTTCTTTCTTAGAGAATAGTTATTGTTTCTTTTTTTCTTCAATTTTTGTTTTTATGATTAGTTTTGTAACAAAAAAAAAAAACTTATAAAATATTATAAGATATCTACTATATAAATCAATACTTGGATTAAGATTTCAAAGGATTTTAAAAGATTTTTTTATTATAAAAAAGTCTTGTGGTATTCAATCAAGATTTTTATGAAACATAAACAAATCTTGTGGTATTCAATTATGACTATCATGATTTTTTTTTTCAAGGCAACAAAATCTATTGGTATCCAATTGAGATTTCTCATGACTTTTAAAATGTCTATTGGTATTCAAAAATACACAGATTTTGATGGATTCTTTTGTTGAGTGGATTTCGAAAGACTTTTTAATTAAAAACACACATAAATCACTCCTCCAACAATCTCACTCCAATCCTTGAGACTTTGAAGACTTTTTTTTGCCTACCCTACATAACGACTACAAGATTCTTTCCCATACAACTTTTGAATATGCCATATCGATGTACCGTTTCAAGTATTGTTCATCTATCATGCTATATATATGTGTGTGTATGCAATTCAAAGGATGCAACACGTTTCAACGATCATAGACTTTGAAAAAATCTTTCTGCAACTTTTCTTTTGTAAATTGATTCACGTGTTACTAGTATTTTGTATGTATGTATAATTGATATTGTTATTGAGTTTGTTTCTTCAACTATGTATCAATATTGTTATTGATTTTGTTTCTTCAACTTTTTTTTACAAATTGATTCACACTTTTTAAGTCACCATATCCATTTTTATAAGACACAAACATAGCTTCTGTTGCATCGGCATCAATTGATCATTTCCTTCACAAAACATGTTGTTCTGATGAGTTTCATTTTATTTATTTTTTGGTACAAGAGTTTCATCTTCAATGTTACCAAATTACAATTTTGGAATAAGAATAGGCTCATTTATGGAGAATCTTAAAATTCCATAAAGTCCTTTGAAATCAAAAAAGTATGTATTAAATCCATTAAAATCTTGAATTAAGAATCTTGATTGTAAAAAGTTTTTTTAAAAAAATCTTTTAAAATCACAAAAGTCAATATAATCTTACAAAATCTTTTAAAATCCTCAAGACTTTTTTTAACAAAATAGTTTTTCGAAATCTCAATTCAATACACTCCCCTAAATCTCATATTTCTAAAACAACACCTTATTTTAAATATAAATTAATATTAAACATAATTATGTCACTATATTTTGAAATATTATCAATTATTTAATTATATAAAATTTATATTTATAATAATTATTTATTTTTGTTTTGTCTTAGATGAAGTGATAATCCACTGAAATTAAATTCATACACAACCGTGAGGTCCCAAGTCATGATGTCCGACCTAACAATTTCGACATTTACCAATTAAACTAGGACTTATAAGCTATTTTTAAATTATTTAAATGTTTATTTTAATTAAATTCGCGCAACGTAAATCAAGGATAGATGACTAGATGTTCCACCACCAAGGCTTTCTTCGTAAAGAAGAATGTAACATCAAACTTTAAACTTTACTTAAAAGTCAACTCTCACTCTCTCCTCCTCTGCAATCCACCACAGCCGTCCATCTTACTAGCGCACGTAAGTCGCCATCGCCACCCACCGGCCACTGCCTTGCTACTACCACGCCTTAGGTCTCTCTCTAGTTTTATAAAAACTTTATTGTTTGTGGCACATAAAACCTTCATTTCATAAATCTTACTTTAGACCTTCATTTCATAAAACCTTCATTCATAAGTAAGATTTATGAAATGAAGGTCTTCAAGTATTTGTACTCCCTCTGTCTCAATTTGTTTAAGCTATTTGACCAAAACACGTATATTAAGAAAATGATATAAATGAATGAGAGATACTATTTATTTTATTAAATTAGCCTTGTGTACTCCCTATGCACTTTTTAAGTGCAATAATGATTACTCAAAAAAGTAAATTCTATAGGGATAGAAGTGGAAATACAAGTAGAAAATTGTAAATGGCTCAAGTACTTTGGGACAATTTTTTTTTGCAAATGGCTCAAACAAATTGGGACGGAGGGAGTATAAGTTATAAATATCAGAGGCACTAGTGTTGTAACATGATATTTGGGAGAAATTGATCTATCGGTAACACAATTAAATAAGTTAGCTTAATAAGTGTATCGAATATAGTGTTTAGCATGTCGCTATAGTTTATTATATTAGTTTATATGCTTTTTTCAATAGTTTATATTAACTTTTTTCATATAATATTTTAAGTAGTTTATGAGCGTATAACTTATAGCTTTTTTAAACTTTAGGATGGTAATCAAACAACTACCGATGTGTTGGATATGTTTTATTGGATATAGTTATCTTATATCTAATTATTTAATTTCATGTGATTTTTCTAGTTTTAATCATTTTGAAATGCTTTTAAATTTAAAATTAATTTTGTCTACTATCAGAGTAAAGAGAGTATTGAGAGAAATGAATCATATTATTTCATCTAAATCAAATTAGAGTACAATGAGCTTATTTATATTGATCAGTGAGCTAGCTAATGGTATACACATACAGTACTCAATACTATGTATTCTACTACTGTAATAAATGTGACTATACTATACAAGTGTATTCTAATAGCCTCCCTTAAGCTTAGGCTCATAAATGTCAAGGAGTCCAAGCTTGGATATAAAGGAATTGAACTTTGGTGCTGATAGTGCCTTTGTTAAACAGTCAGCAAGTTGATCATCAGTAGATACAGGAAGTAATCTCAGTAATCCTTGCTGCACTTTTTCACGAACAAGGTGACAATCTATCTCTAAGTGTTTTGTTCGTTCATGAAATACAGGATTTGTGGCAATATGTATTGCACTTTGGCTGTCACAGTAAATCACAGAAGGTTTACTACACACAATGTTGAGGTCTTTCATAAAAAATGTCAACCAGATCAACTCACATGTTGAAGAAGATAGGGCTTTGTATTCAGCTTCTGAGGAAGATCTGGATACAGTCAATTGTTTTTTTGCCTTCCAAGATATAAGAGAGGAACCCAAGAAGAAACAATATCCAGTGACTGACCTTCTTGTTTCAATGCACCCTGCCCAGTCAGCATCAGAAAAACCAAGGATCTGCAAATCTGATTGTCTAGGAAACAACAGACCTCTTCCAGGATTGTGCTTGAGATATCTAATTACCCTACATGCTGCTTTGTAATGAGCCATTGTTGGCTTGTGTAAAAACTGACTAAGTTGTTGAACTGCAAAACTTATGTCAGGCCTTGTGTTGGTTAGATACAAAAGCCTTCCAACCAATCTTCTGTAAGTAGGTATATCCTCATAAGGCTTGCCAGTATCATTGTAACTTTTCTGCAGGATCCAAGGGCGTGGAAGCTGGCTTTGAGCCTAAGAAGCCTGAATCTTTGAGGAGATCTAGACAATATTTTCTCTGAGACACAATTATACATTCCCTTGATTGAGCCACCTCTAAACCCAGAAAATATTTCAAGGGACCAAGATCTTTGATTTTGAACTGAAAGTCCAAAATACCTTTGATTCTAGTGAATTCTGATAAGTCAGTGCCTGCCAAGATGATATCATCTACATAAACCAGCAGGGCAGTGAAATTAGAATCAGTCTTGAGTGTGAAAAGAGAATGGTCAGAGCTAGATTGTTTGTAACCTTCCTGAAGGAGTAGGGAGGTGAGCCTCTCATATCACTTCCTACTAGCCTGTTTGAGGCCATACAAGCTTTTTACCAATTTACAAACCTGATGAGGGTGAGGAGCAGTGACACCTTCAGGGACAACCATGTAAACATCTTCCTGCGATTCCCCATGAAGGAATGCATTATTTACATCAAGTTGATGTAAATGCCAACCTTTGATAGAGGATACAACCAAAAGCAATCTGACAGTAGTAAGCTTGGCAACAGGGGAAAAGGTATCAAAAAAATCAAGGCCCTCTATCTGAGTATAACCCTTAGCAACCAACCTTGCTTTATACCTTTCAACACTGCCATCAGATTTGTATTTGACTCTGTAAACCCATTTACTGCCTATGGGTTTGTTGTGAGGTGGTAAATCAACAAAGGACCAAGTACCTGTCTTGCTTAGAGCATCTAATTCATCATTCATAGCCTTTTGCCAACAATCAAACTTCACAGCTTCTGAATAAGATTTGGGCTCAATAGTGTGTGTAAGTGAAGTTGTATATGCATGAAATTTTGCTGACAGATTATCAAGAGTATGATAATCAGAGATGGGATACAGGGAACCAGATGATGAAGAGTTAGAAGATGCATTTGAGGAAGCACATATATAATCAGACAGATAAATGGGAGCAGTCTTATGTCTAGTTGACCTTAGGGGTTGAGATGGGGCAGATGTAGATTGGTCAGGTAAAGTATTAGGGTCAGCAGTAGACACAGATTGAGTGTGTTGAGCAGGTAAAGTAGTAGGGTCATCATGAGATATAGAGTCAATATGAGAAAGTACATTGGGAACAAGTGCAGGAATAGGTTCAGTAGGTGATGGAAGAGTGTGAGGGTGGTCAAGGTCAGGGTAAGAAAGAGAAGTTATATCACCATTGGGGTTAGTGTCAGAAGTGTTACAAGGGATAGTATTTTGGGTTTCAGTAGTGAAAGAAGAGTGATAATGCCAAGGATTTCTGGTGGAACAAGTATAGGGTAAAATATGGTCATGATGAATGACATTTCTAGATAAGAAAATTTCTTTAGTGTTGAGATCATAGAGGATAATGCCTTTGACACCTTGCTTATAGCCTAGAAAAATACATTTTCTGCTCCTAGGTTCAAGTTTTGTTCTGTGATTTTTCAAAGTAGAGGCATAAGCAAGTGAGCCAAAAACTTTTAAGTTTTCTAGGGAAAAAGATGTGCCATGTATCATTTCATAAGGAGATTTGTTTTGTAAAACAGTGGATGGCAACCTATTTATTAAGTAAGTAGCATGTTGGATAGCAAAAGACCAAAAAGTTTTGGGTAAATTAGCTTGAAATAACAAAGCTCTGCCAACATTTAAAAGGTCTTGGTGCTTTCTTTCAACTCTGCCATTTTGCTCAGGGGATTCAACATATGAAGTTTGATGAACAATCCCCTTGGAACAGTAAAAAGAAGGCATGGTGATTTCAACACCATTATCAGTCCTAATTATTTTTACTTTGGCATTATGTTGTATTTCAATCAATTTAACAAAATCTATTAGCTTTTTCCTAGTTTCAGATTTTTGCTTCATTAACATTATCCAAGTGAATCTACTATGATCATCAACAATGGTTAAAAAGTAAGAATAACCATGAATGGATTGAATGGATAAAGGTCCCCAAATATCACAGTGTAAGGTATCAAAAGGAGCAACAACTTTATTTATACTATTGGTAAAAGGTAGTTTCTTTTGGCATGCAAGGTGACAAATGTCACACACTGCTTTATTATCTACAACAATGTAAGGAAATTGTGAATGTAACAAATGCATTCTACTTAAGGAAGTATGTCCCAGTCTAAAGTGCCATAGGGCCTTATTGGGAATGATAGTAGGGTCAGATCCACTAGCATTGTGAGCATGTTCTTCATTATCTGTGAGCTTAAGGTAGTATAGTCCTTCAAACACATTAGCAGAACCAATCATCATCTTGGTATCCTGATCAAGAATGAAGCATTTTAAACCATCAAACTTGACTGAATATTTAGTCAAGTTGCATAATTGAGACACAGATACAAGATTGATAGAAAAGTTTGGAATGTAAAGCACATCAGTAATAATAAAGCTAGGGGAAAACTGAACAGTGCATGTGTGCTTGGCTAAGGCATGATTTCCATTTGGTAATTTGATTTTAATAAGTGTGATTTCTTTGTATGAAAGAAACCACTGGAGTGAATTACACATGTGATGACTAGCACCAGAATCAAGTATCCAGGAACCTAAGCTACATGCATGAATAGAAGGAGAGAAGATACCTGCATTCATTGATCGAAGACCAGTGAGATCAGTGGAGCCAACCTGATTAGAAGCTACGTTGTTCAAGTCCTGACTTGGGAATGAATTCTGAAGCAGAGCAATAAGCTGAGAGGCTTGGTCCTGAGTTATCATTGGCCCTGCAGATGATGATGCATTGTTATCTTCAATATCCCCTTCAATGGCAGCAATATGTACAGTGGAAGAACGTCTTAGATGGGGAGGAATTCCATGTTTCTTGAAGCAATTATCCACAATGTGGTTATCCCTGCCACAGTAAGAGCATTTGCGAGGGGTGGAAGAGGAACCTTTGGACTTAGCAACATTCAATAGAGCTTTTGATTCATCAGAAGCATAAAAATTCCCTTGACCTTCGTGTTGAAGCACCATGGAGAAAACATTGTTGAGAGGAGGTAAATGATCAAGAAGAAGAATCTGAGACTTTACCACAGAGAATTGGTCATTGAGACCGGTTAAGAAGCGAATAATGTAAAGCAATAGATGATTTGCACGCGCTGAACGTATTGATTCACAGGTACAACGTTGACGACAGTTGCAATTAGGAATGGGAAGGTAAATTTCGAGTTCTTCCCAAAGAAGCTTCAAATCGGAGTAAAATTCGGTGACGGTGCATGAATCTTGCTACAGAGCGTAGAGTTCTTGCTGTAATTCAGCTATGCGAACTAGGTCAGCTTGAGCAAATCGTTCGCGGAGGTCTTGCCACACATCAATGGCGTTTTCCATGAAAATTAGGGATTGAGCTATGGAGTCGGAGACGGAATTGAGAATCCAAGAATGCACTAGCATGTTGCATCGATTCCAAGCTCGGAAGGAAGGATTGAATTGATCAACGGGAACCGGAATGCTGCCGTCGACAAATTCAAGTTTCAACTTGCCGCCAAGAGCGCGGCGCATCGAACGGTGCCATGAATGAAAATTTGAACCAGTGAGGATCGGAGTAACCTTGACGGAGGAAGGTCCGTCACCGGGATGAACATAATAGGGAGAAGTTTGATCGGTAGAGGGATCTTGAGGAGGAGCCGGTGCCACACGCGGTGGCATTGAGCCGGAAAAGTTTGTTGAAAAACGGTTAGAAACAGTTAAGGCAGCGGAAGAAGGATCTTATGGCGGTGATACCATATCAGAGTAAAGAGAGTATTGAGAGAAACAAATCATATTATTTCATCTAAATCAAAATAGAGTACAATGAGCTTATTTATATTGATCAATGAGCTAGCTAATGGTATACACATACAGTACTCTATACTATGTATTCTACTACTCTAATAAATGTGACTATACTATACAAGTGTATTCTAATATCTACAGCTTACTAAAAAAATTATTAAATGATACAGTAATTCTTAAATTAAAAAAGTCAAAATTGCATTAAATAATGAAACAGAGTAATGCACTAGATTACCACTCTAGATTTAGATATCAAATCGAATCAACACAAATGGAAAAACTTTCTAGAAAAACAAACGAGAAATTGATTAACCAATCAAACGCTATGAGAATAAAGAATCCTTCCAATCTCAAATGAAGCAAAAGCATCAATGCAAGCATACTGAACCTGCTGAGGAGTAAGTTTAAATCTATCCCACCTACTCATAGTAATCTTCCTTGGTTTCTCAATATCCTTACCAATAACATGAGCAGCCAATGTTTTAAGACCAGCACCTCTCATGAGTTCCCCAAATCTCTCAATAGCGAGGGTACGAAGTTCAACGAAGTTCGCAACGCGCAAGGAGTGGTCTCTAAGAAGCTTATCGACGTCCTCTTTGATACCAACACCAACGAATGTGTTTCCTTGGTTCTCAAGAAACGCAACGAGTGAGTGTGGGATGAATGAAGCCCGGAAGATTTGAAAAACAAGGCATTCTCTGTTTATGCAGAGTTGAATGATAGCAACCGGGTTGTCCATATTATGGATTCTATTTGGGAGCCATTCCACATCAAGACCTACGAGGGAGCGGCTGTTGTGGCTATTTCGGGGGAGGTTTGAGAGCCAGGCGTCGACCATGGAAGGAGCATGTGTGACCATTGTGTGAATGGTTTCAGAGTGGAAGACAACATCGTACTTATCGTGAGTGTAGTCACGGACATCATGATCAACTATGGTAATGGTCATTTTGGATTTGAATGTGATGCACTGATGCTAATAGTGAGAATGAAAGCAATAGAGCAATTGGGGTGTCTCTGCTATCTTATTGACGCTTCAGTTCAGTTGTTTAATTAACTCTTATTCCCAAGGCCTATTGTATACTATAATTTGTCATTATTTTTGTTGGAAAAAAGGATCAAATAAATGTGTATTAGTAGGATTTACCACTAATAAGGTGTTTGCTGATTAATTTGACCATTAAACATTGAGAGGACTGAGTGGAGTTGTAAATGCATGGGAAGTGGAAAATTTCATATTTCCCAAAACCAACCTATTGCGACTCCAGCTATTCTAAGATCACTGTTTTCTGAAAAGGTTTGACCCAAATAAACCAATCCTCCGTGACCCAAATACGTGTCACTTTAGAATTATAGGGAGTAAGATCAAATAGGCAATGAACCTAGAAATGTATTTTTTGCTTATATATTGTCACGGAGGGACTAAAAAAATCACAAAAATGACTTTTTAAACAAAAAATCACATAGTTGGACGCCATATATTTACCAAAATTCATAAGAAATTAAGTTTATGGATTTTTTCATTTATGGGTTTTTTAAAAATTTTATAAGGAAATTGTGAATGACAAAAAACATAACAAATTTGTAATTGTCATCAGTTGTTTTTTGAAATTTTATATTTGTCTGCACAAAATTGGGGTACTACACGGTTGATATGTTCTTTATTTGATGAGGCCAATGTCGCTAAAATTATTACCACACCATTATTTCCAATGATTATGAAGGATCGACGTATTTGGCGATTGAAGTGCATGGTGACCGATGACTTGATTGTGACTCCAATGTCATCTGTTAAAGTTGTTTCATACCTAGAAAAACTAAAGGTTCCACTTAATGATGTGGAGGAAAGGGTCATCAGAATCGGCGAGAAGGAGGTAATGCAGTGGATGAAAAATTGAAAATACATTTAGTACAGTAGTTTTTCTTCTTAATATATTACTTGCATCAGATTCAACATTCACATTTTATGGTTGCAGGGTCTCAGCTTACTAAAAGCCTCATTGACTACAACTTCTGCTTTGACCAACAGTTTCAGCCTTTACATAATCGAGCAATTCATGCTTAAAACAAAGTCTTAGTCTATCCTCAAAGAGCAGATCTTACAAGAACAATAACAAATTTATGTTCTATAATTGTTGTGATTGTCGCATGAAATTTTAGAGAGTAATTGATGACTTGTTGGACACATTTTGATCAAGTATTTTGTTTGAGTATTCTGAAATCTTGCTGTGTAGTTTTATATTTTTCATTAAAATCTTGTTATGCAGTTGTATTAAAGGAGTAGGATTGTGATGTGATTTTTGAGTTCTGTTTTTCCATGTAGCATATGCACTTTCTTTCTAAAGACTGTTGATTATGAATGAATATAAAAGTATTTGAGGTTGCTTCTAATCTGCAACTCGTAAAAAATGGCTCCAAAGATTTCTTCATAAATTATACTATGAGATCAGAATGATACAGAGTCCATTATAGTTCCCCGGTATTCTTAATTGCAGCCCGATCTAATTATAGATTCTGGCCGGAAGTCCGAATTTGTGGTATTTGCCCTACTTGTTTTGCAAACAATCTTCTAGTTTATTTCTTTATAAATTTAATGCAATGACCCGAATCCGCATCGTGACCGGCGCACGAACTATCACACTAGTCCGGCAAGCCTTATGACCAAACTTAACAAACCATAAACAAGAAATTCCCAAAATGATCTTTACTTCAAAATAATATTCACAGAAATTTTGACAGGGTATCCTCTGTATTTTTTAACATTTCCCAAATCGGAATAAATCATGTTTATACACTTATAAACCAGCCAGAAATTCAAAATGACATAACTAGATGTTTGTGCAACTCAAAATATAACATCTCTGAACTACCAATAGCTGCAGATACATCAATGGTCCAATTTATACATATAGGAGACCTATCAAAAGAGTGACACTGATAGATCTTTAGCTCTGCTAGAAGCTTTCTACTCAGCTGACTTTAAATCTGAAAAAATATAAGATGAGGGGGGATAAGTCACAAAGACTTAGTGAGAGACAACAATCACCATCAACTAGAAGGGAAACACACAAGAGCACGAAAAATTAGTTTTCTCAAACTTAATTTCAATTTAGGAAGGTGGTAATCATGTAAAACTATAATTAATCCATAATCCCGTGTAAACGTGAAAATTCACTAAACTTGTAAATTTATCCATAAAAGAAAACTATTCAAAAATCAAACGTCATAAAGAGGTGAAAATCAAATCAACAACTTTATAAAAATATAGAAATCGAGAATAATCAAAGAATCAAAATACCCATCCTTAAAGAAAATATGGAAATCCAATAAAATAAAATCGTTGTCAGAGAATCGAGAGATGACTCCATCTCGTTGATAGCCCTTTCCTCCTAAGCGCGGCCTCTCACTTAGTGGCGGCTCCATCTAACGGATAGCCCTTTTCTCATCGATTCGGAAAACATGTCATCAAACCGAGAGCTAGCTCCATCTCGTTGATAGCTCTTTACTCCTAAGAGTGGCCTCCCTTTGTGGTAGCTCCATCTAACGGATAGCTCTATTCTCTCGACTAATGAAAAATCAAATCTATCGATTAGGGAGTTTACATCTCGTTGATAGCTCTCTCCTCATAATAGCGGCCTCTCCATAGGGGTAGCTCCATCTAACGGGTAATTCTCCCTAACCGAATAACATTACTAGGTGCACCTAGGTCGTCGTCATTATAATCGTGATTTTTAAAAATACATCTCTTAAAACCATATTTCAATACATTTCGAAAGCTTTTGTTGAAATACATATAGTCCAAACGGAATTGAAAATATTCCACTTTATAAACCATAAGTAAAATCAAATCCAATCCAATTGGAGAAGATCAACATTTTCAAAACACATATCTCAAAACCAAAATTTTCAACATATCAAACTTACGCCGAAAGTATATAAATCAAATCTCAATTTCAATTCTTATGCTCAATAGATCATAGTAAATCCAAATAAAGACCGTATATTAACATCGATAACTTTAAAAATTTAATAACGATGATGAGAAAAATGTTTAAAGGTTGTGTTTTCCGATTTTCATAAATACTTAAACATAGAAAATAAGCAAAATAACAATAATAAGCATAATTAAAATATGTGATAATGATCATCAACTCACAGTTATGACGAATCAACTAAGTTTGCTCTCCAACCACTCCTGAGAAGCATGTGAAGCTTCCGGCGTCATATCTGAGTATCATAATGTTTATCAAAATTTAGAAAATCAATCTAGAGTTTTAACTAAGCATATGGAACCATAAAATCCCCAAATATCTACTCTAATCTCTAATATTAAATTTCTAACCCAAACTACACATACCAAAAGACACAATATTGAGTTATAAATTGTATATTTACCTCAAAGAGTTTCAATAAGCAACTCTCCAAGAATGGGTACTCATCTTTATCCCTAGAACATTAACTCTAACCCCAAAATTATACCCAATCACATTAGTAGAACTATGAGGAAGCCTTATTTTGAAAGGAGTAAATATTTTCATGAGTGTTTGATTTGTTTGTGAGATTAGTGAGTTGGTAAAAGCAAATGGAAAAGAAGCAGTAACATAAGAGGGATGAAGAAAAAAAATGTAAAAGGGAAAGTGAGAGTGAATGAATAATGTGGGTGGTTGTTTACGTGGGTTCTGACTTCTAGACCCTTCTTTTTATTTATTTATTTTACTTACTATTATTTATTTCCTTTTATTATTATTATTATTATTATTATTATTATTATTATTATTATTGGAACGGTGTGTTACAGTCTTCCCCCCTTAAAAAAATTCATCCTCGAATTTATACCACTGACCTTGATTTTCAATAAGTGTGGATACTTAGTACGCATTACTTCTTCGGACTCCCACGTTGCTTCTTCACCAAATGGTCCTTTCCAAAGAACCTTCACTGAAACAATATCCTTTGAACGCAATGGTCTAACTTCCTTATCTATTATTGCTACCGGGTGTTCGGTGTATGACAAATTTTCATCTAATTGAATATCTTCATGACTAATATGAGAAGGATCATAAAGGTACTTCTGAAGCATTGAAACATGAAAGACCGAATGAACTCCTAACAGATCCGATGAAAGTGTTAAACGATAGCCTACAGGTCCGACTCTCCAAAGTCTCAAACGGCCCAATGAATCTTGGACTTAGCATGTCATTCTCGCCAAACCATAAAACTCCTTTCGTCGGTGAAGCATGTAAAAATACATGGTCTCCCACTGTGAATTCTAAGGGACGACACCTCTTGTCAGAATCTTCCAACTTCGAGTTGTCATTAAACACTCTTAGATGATCTTAACTTTTTCAATAATATCTTGAATCAACTCTAGACCCACTAGTTTAGACTATCCAACTTCAAACCATCTTGTTGAAGACATACATCATCTATATACAATGCCTCAAAAGATGCCACTTTAATACTAGATTGGTAACTATTTATATGGAACTTCTGTCATAGCAAAACATTAGTCAACTTCCTCCAATATCAAGAACTCAAGCACAAAACATATTCTCTATGTTTTGTATAGTTTTGAATGATTGGCTAATCATAGGATAATTATTGTACTAAGATTCAAACGGGTTCTCAATTCGGGTAGACTTCCAAAACGGAACAGTCAACTGGGCCATATTTCTAGAGATAGTAGAGATTGACATGTCATGTAGAGAAACGATCTCTTTTAAATAAATCTTAGCATATTGAAATGCAGTATAGTAATCTTCACAGGTAAGAATTGTGTAAAGTTGGTCAATTGATTTATAATTACCCATACCGAACCATGACATTTTTTCCCCCTTCTTTGTCTAGTGGTAAGCCTGTAATGAAATCCATAACAATATCCTCCAACTTTCATTCTTGTATTTCAACAAGTTTAAGTAAACTTACAGGCTTCTAATGATCAACCATCACTTTGTAGCACACCAAGCACTTAGAGACAATGTATGTTACTACCACATTTGGAACAAGCAATTGAGACTTCAACCACAAAACATCATCATAATCAACTAAAAAGTTTATAATTTTACCATTCATCACATTATCTACCGACTTTACGAGTCTAAATATTGACTTAGTCGCCATGATATCGTTAGCTATGGTGGAACAAACAACAATTAATCTACAAATGGTTTAAAACTCAATTCATCAAATACATAAAGATGTTGGAGTATTAGTATACCCAAAGGCATAACCAGAATTTTCATAAAGCTCATAGCATGTGCAACGAGTTTTCATTGAAATAAGATGTCTCCTAACTTTTAACTAGTGATGCCAAGCCCGCAAATCAGTCTTAGGCAAAAACACTTGGCTCCTTAGTAAACAATATTCATTCGTCACTACCATCCTATTTGATTCTCTATACCACACATAATCACATAGGTTCATCTCTTTTCTTTTCACACAATACTAGTACGCGCTTTCAAAGGAAAAGAATTTGGGTGAGTAAAGCTCTTATTGAGAAAACCTTGTAGTTACATCCTTAACATCTAAAGTTTGACTAGGCCATTCTATGAAGATACGAATGTGAGTTGAAGGTTAGGAACCAAGTCTATAGAGAATTAAATATTCCTAGGACATTGTTCAAGAAAAACATCCAAAAACTCACATGCTTTTGGAACTATTTATAGTTTTTATTCACTCACTTGGATATCCATAATCAAAACCAATTAGCCTTGACAACCTCTTTAAGTAAATTGTTAGCTCCTAAACATGAGATTAATTTATATTGTTAGCTCCTAATTTCTCACTACCTTGTTATAATAGACTAGGGTGACATGACGGAAGAACAACCAATTCATATTCAACATCCTGTCATATTCTATACTAAAGCTACTAGTGTTAATTCATGACTAGATAATAGTTGTGTCATAGCTACCAATGACGATCCCTCCTGATATGACATACTTAACCACTGTAGAATCAAAATTACTCTAAGGAAGAGTGGATTATCTATATGCCTCATGATCTAATCTACAACTATGCACTATTCTGAAAAGTTTGCTATTATAACCATCCTTCTCTGATTTTTATATTTGTTGTCACTAATGATCGAGATATAACTTCAACACAACAATTAGAATAATTATTGTATGGTCATTTAACTCGTTTCTCATGAGAATCCTATTTACTAAATCCCTTACACTTTTGATGACTAATATGAAGTGTCAAGCTTGAAATCTCCGCAAAGTAGCACAATTAGATCCAACCACAATTCCAATTAAGTATTCCTTTAATCTTCCAATGAACCACTTTAACACATCTCTTCTATGATAAAGGGTGAGGATAGTACCTTGAAAGCTCTGTAAAATGGGTTTTGTACTCCGAAATTGACATATCCTCAATTTGTTAAAATCTCTCCTAGTCGTGAGCTAATCCATCTCCAACACTTTCTTGAAGAAAACGAATCATAAACAATCAAGTGATCTCACTGATCCTTTTCGTTTACAACACATAAGTGTATCAAACAAGTACTATACCAAACTCTCCAACTTAAATTATGTCAACTTCACCACCCTTATATGTGAGCATTATCATTCCTTTTATAACCTCTTTAGACACTTAATGAATTTTAGTGGATCCCCACACACACTGGACGTAGAAAAGGTAAGAGTTTATGTTTCACGAATTTATCTATGTCAACACCAATCTCTCTAGATGGAGTTATCGCCTGGTACTCACCCTAGCTAACTTCTTGTGAGTCGTCAATATTTGTTTGTCTTAGATTATCAAGCTACTTCTCAACAACAATCGCAACAAGTTGTTGCAATACTTGTAGAAATCTTCTTGTTCCTCTAGGCACCTCAACACTAACTACTAGTGCCACTAAGCCACGTCCGTCGACGTGAACGCCACATCCTCCATCATTTGCTTTAAGTTGACAACGAGTACGACCGAATCACAACCTCTTTGATTAGGTCTTAAGGTTGTGAAAGTAAACCCATAAGGAGCAAACTTCCCTTCTAGTGGAGATCCTAGTGTTCAGTGGCATCCTTACCAAATTAAAGAAAATTGACCGAATATTGAACAAGACGACAAACTGAGTGAGACAAATCAAAGACCAAAAGAGATCACGGGATTGGACAACAAGTGAGACTACCATAAAATGCTAATAACTTCTTGCAAGTAAATGGTGCCGCGGTTCACAATTTACTAGCAAGAACCTATTCTCATTCTATGTCTGCAGCTATTAGGACCTACAACCAGGCTCTGATACCAACTTTGTCACGACCCGAATCCGCATCGTGACCGGCGCACGAACTATCACACTAGTCCGGCAAGCCTTATGACCAAACTTAACAAACCATAAACAAGAAATTCCCAAAATGATCTTTACTTCAAAATAATATTCACAGAAATTTTGACAGAGTATCCTCTGTATTTTTTAACATTTCCCAAATCGGAATAAATCATGTTTATACACTTATAAACCAGCCAGAAATTCAAAATGACATAACTAGATGTTTGTGCAACTCAAAATATAACATCTCTGAACTACCAATAGCTGCAGATACATCAATGGTCCAATTTATACATATAGGAGACGTACCAAAAGAGTGACACTGATAGATCTTTAGCTCTGCTAGAAGCTTTCTACTCAGCTGACTTTAAATCTGAAAAAATATAAGATGAGGGGGGATAAGTCACAAAGACTTAGTGAGAGACAACAATCACCATCAACTAGAAGGGAAACACAGAAGAGCACGAATAATTAGTTTTCTCAAACTTAATTTCAATTTAGGAAGGTGGTAATCATGTAAAACTATAATTAATCCATAATCCCGTGTAAACGTGAAAATTCACCAAACTTGTAAATTTATCCATAAAAGAAAACTATTCAAAAATCAAACGTCATAAAGAGGTGAAAATCAAATCAACAACTTTATAAAAATATAGAAATCGAGAATAATCAAAGAATCAAAATACCCATCTTTAAAGAAAATATGGAAATCCAATAAAATAAAATCGTTGTCAGAGAATCGAGAGATGGCTCCATCTCGTTGATAGCCCTTTCCTCCTAAGCGCGGCCTCTCACTTAGTTGCGGCTCCATCTAACGGATAATCCTTTTCTCATCGATTCGGAAAACATGTCATCAAACCGAGAGCTAGCTTCATCTCGTTGATAGCTCTTTCCTCCTAAGAGTGGCCTCCCTTAGTGGTAGCTCCATCTAACGGATAGCTCTTTTCTCTCGACTAATGAAAAATCAAATCTATCGATTAGGGAGTTTACATCTCGTTGATAGCCCTCTCCTCCTAATAGCGGCCTCTCCATAGGGGTAGCTCCATCTAACAGGTAATTCTCCCTAACCGAATAACATTACTAGGTGCACCTAGGTCGTCGTCATTATAATCGTGATTTTTAAAAATACATCTCTTAAAACCATGTTTCAATACATTTCGAAAGCTTTTGTTGAAATACATATAGTCCAAACGGAATTGAAAATATTCCACTTTATAAACCATAAGTAAAATCAAATCCAATCCAATTGGAGAAGATCAACATTTTCAAAACACATATCTCAAAACCAAAATTCTCAACATATCAAACTTACGCCAAAAGTATATCAATCAAATCTCAATTTCAATTCTTATGCTCAATAGATCATAGTAAATCCAAATAAAGACCATATATAAACATCGATAACTTTAAAAATTTAATAACGATGATGGGAAAAATGTTTAAAGGTTGTGGTTTCCGATTTTCATAAATACTTAAACATAGAAAATAAGCAAAATAACAATAATAAGCATAATTAAAATATGTGATAATTGAAGCGGCCAGAAAAATGAGCGGGCGAAAAACGCTCGCTAGACAGTAAAGTCGCCATGGGCGTAAAAAAAGATTTGTTTGAAAGAAAATGACGGACTCACACTTGGGCGACGATATCCGTTTGAGAAAAAGTTAAATGCACATGGGCATGAAAAGATTAAAGGTTTGGTGGGTTGAGTTTATTTAAATTTTATGTTTTGCAAAACAATATATTTTAGGTGTGGAAGACGGATAACCGATTGACAAAGCGGATGCTAAGCCTTGATTATCCGAGAGACGAACGGATGTACACCAGTCGATTTCTTTTTCAATCCAAGATTTATTGAAGAAAAAAGTAGTATTGCAAGAACTTAAAAAAAAATGATTTAAATAAAATTGATATTTTTTGTATTTTTAGATTATTTAATGTTTTTGATATTTTTATATATATTCGAACATGAAATGAATTTAAGAAAACAAATTATATATATTTTTGTGCTTTTTTAAAAAAATGAAACATATTTTTTATGATTTTTTACACTTTTAATAATATATTACGAAAATAAAAAAAATATTTTTCTATGATTTTAGCATTTAAATAATATATAAAAAAAAACATGTTTTTGGGATTTTAGCATTTAAATAATATATAAAAAATGAGGAAGCATATTTTTTTTGGACATTTTTAAATATATAAACAAATTTAAAAAAACAAATATAAATAAAATAAAACTAAAAAATATGGAGGCTGGGTTTTGAACCCATGACCTCTGCACTACATATTCAGGTCATTTGCCACCGAGCCAGAGCAATTCTGTGTTTCTCAAACGCATCAGTTAATATTTATTGTAGTTTATCGTTTTAAAATCACAAAAGACGCGCGCAGACTGCGTCGTCTTCAACCTCTCGACTTCAAAAAATCAAAACCGTGTTTTTGTGTTTTTTCACTAGATGAGACATGTGAATACATCATTTTTCTCAGAATTACGAGAGGAATCCAAACATTATACTTATATTAACTGTAATAAACTGAATATTGCGAATTTAACCAAAAACTATAAGAACCCTAAACTTTAAGTTTGAAATTAAATTTTATACATGAACAATAAATGCCCAATAACTTAGGGCTATTATTTCTCACATCGAAAAAAACATGAATGGACCAAGAATGAAACAAAATGATGCTCAAATAAGTGAGTTCGAAATCTCAAGAACCTTACCAATTGGAGAAAGTCCAATGCTTCTTCTCAGGGTGTTTCAAGATGTAAAAATGATCCCTTTAGCTTATATGAGTCCCCAGGAACGTAATGGAATGTTTACTTTGGCTTGAAACCTTCGCAAACGTTCTACCCAATTCAAGTTGAAAGTGGCAAAAATGGAGGTTGGAAGATGGTGATGGAGGTATTTCAGTTAGTGTTTAATGCATACAGAAGTTTATTCATGATATATTGATGATGTTTCAATGGAAAAAGTAGGAAGAAATTGGGGGAAATGAAAATTTCAAATTTAAGATTTTTTGAAAGTGTAGTAATGGAGTTTTAGAGCAATTTTGTCGATGATTTGTTCTGAACTCATGAAGGCCTTTTATAGAGGTCTCAATGTGGTCTCAGAAGTGAATGAAATTGACTTTTATTGTATCTCAATGTTGGTTGTCTCAAAAGTTGCAAAAGTGATCTTTTTCTTTAAAAGCTTCATGGTTTCAAGACAACAAAGGTGGAGTGATTTTGGGAGAAGGGAAGCTTTTCAGAGTTTGCATGCATTGCCTCTGGTGTTTAGATGGAGTGAAATCTCAGCAAAATCAATTCACAAGGCTCAATGCAAAGTGGTTGAGAAAAAACAAAGGTGTAAGAGACTTTATGCAAAAGTGCTCTATAAATGATATTTGATTGGACAATGCTTATGACACTCTTTTAATACACCTTTAAGCCTATAATTCATGTCCATTTACTGAGATTTAGTGGTACAATAGGTCTGCAAAAGAGGATCACAATGTTGGATTTGGTTTGAGCAAGCTCTTGACATGATTTTTGGCCAATAAATCTGCTGCATCATGCCACCTTCTCCTCTTCGAAACTTGCTGCTCGTGCCATGAAAATTCTTGATCTTTGTATCAATGGAAAGAAGGCATGACATTCTACAACTTTGATGTTGAACATTGGAGCTGAATCAATTTGTATCATATAGAAAAATGGCCATCAATATTGAAATTTGTCACAGACAACATTCAGAAAAACAATTGGTCTTCTAGTATGCTCACTTCATCTCTTCGAAACTTTGTACTCAAACAAACGAAATTCGTGATCTTGATACCAATGGAAAGAGGCCATAGCATGCTACAACTTTGATGTTTAAGACATGACCTGAATCAACTTTGATCATATATAAAACTGACCATCAAAATTCAAAATTATCACTGAAAAACACTTAGAAAAAATTTCTAAGTTTCCAGATTTTTCAACAACTTGAAACATCAACTTTGGAACTTCTCAACTTCCAATTTCCATGAGCTTTTGGTTAAATCTTTCCATGATAATGAAGTATGCAGTGTCATCTATAAGTAAATCCTTCTAGTATGAAAAATGATTGCTTGGATTGATCACAAGTTGGCCATAAAGTTATGCATTTGGTAAGGTCAAAAACTCTTAGAAAAAATTCTAAGTGTCAGAATTCTTAACAACTTGGAACATCAACTTTGGATATAAATTTAAGCACTTTCATGATCCTTATGACCTCAAATCTTTTAACCATCTTAAAATTCTCCATGAGAGCATGAAATAAAGTCCTTGTTTGTACACTTTAGTGACTTGGGGAGGAAGTTACAACCATGAGAAGTCACCTCCATGAACATGAATTCTTGGTACTTAGAAAAAATCAAATCACAAGTAAATATGTGATTTCAAACCTCATTTGCATGATTGTGAGATTGTTGACCTTGTGAATAAATACAAATAAATGTGAAGCATAAATAAATTAAAATAAAAAATAAAATGTCGGGACAAAATTGGGGTGCTACAGCAGCCCCTACTTAATTATTCCTTAACGTAGAGTATGCGAATATTATGGGTATTCGTGAACTCTTTGTGAAGGGTAATTAAGTATGAAGTATCCAAATTTTGTCCCTAGAGAAAAAATATGAGTGAAACATGTGTGAGATGTCGTCACTCGGGAAGGGTTGATCATATCTAGCCGCTTGCACTAGAGGTAGATCCTTGAGGATAAAAGGTAAAAGTGATCATATCCAGCTGCATGCACTGAAGGTTGATTTGCTAAGGATAAACACAAAAATGATTTTGTTCAGCCGCCTGCACTGAAGGTCAATCTACTGGGAAATAAAAATGATTTTATTCAGCCGTCTGCACTGAAGGTCAATCTACTGAGGATAAAAATAAAAGTGATCTTATTTAGCCGCATGCACTAAAGGTCGATCCTATTAAGGTAAGAGGTGATCTTATTCAGCCGCCTGCGCTGAAGGTCAAACTGCTAATGAAAAAGTAAAGGTGATCTTATTTAGCCGTCTGCACTAAAGGTCGATCTACTGAGGAAAAGGTAAAGGGGATCTTATTCAGTTGCCTGCACTGAAGGTCAATCTATTGGAAAATAACAAAGATCTTATTCAGCCGCCTGCACTGAAAGTCGATCTACTAAGGATAAAAGTAAAGGTGATCTTATTCAGCCGCCTGCACTGAATGTCAATCTACTAGGAAATAAAAATGGTCTTATTCAGCCGCCTGCACTGAAGGTCGATTCTAAAAGGATAAAAAATATTCGTTTGATCATTGCCAGGTGGACCCCAGTGAAATGATAAAGAATGAAATGATATGATTAGTCTGATGTTGGTGAAATGGTAAATGTATGATATGATCATTGTCAGTCTGCCACTGATGAAACAGTAAACGAAATGATATGATAATTACCGGTAGATTCACTAGAGGAGTTCTAGCTGGGGAAATTAAGTGAGTGTGAGTAAATCTACTGGAGATTGGGACAGTTAAGGGAGAGGTCCGCTGAGGGATTTTCAAGACTTGTTGGGAATCTTTTGAGATGTTCACTAGGGAACATGGCTTGACATATGCTCGGAGATTTAGAATGAAGTTCATTGAGGAAAACTAGAATGACTCGCTCGGGAGTGTTTGAAACCTTACTGGTGAAGGGATTTCATGGGGAACAAATATGATATGATATGAGATGAATGCTAATGAATGTATATAATTATAATATGATGCATGTGATATCCTGACTCTTGGGAATGCAAATGACATGTTGGGCTTTGAAGTTTTTTTTTTTTTGGGCAAAGTGTTTGGAGATTTGGCCCTTCGACATTCGCAACACCACACACTTTGAAAGTTCAGATGCATGGCTGTTGATGGAGCCTTTTGACACTGCGTGACCGCTTGTTGTATAGCTGCTAATTCGGCTATGAGAGAGTAATTAGTCGTGGTTGCTCTGAGAATGTTGGGAATCGTTGATTTCCTTTTGATATTTTCAAATTCAAATGATCATGATTTTCAAAAAAAAATTATTTTTTTTTTTTTTTAATTTCAAAGTTATATCATCAAAAAATAAATAGCAATTATTGAGGACAAAGCAAAGACAAAAGTAAATGGGAAAGATGCATTTCATTGATGGCCAAACATGACTTTGTACATGGAATGGTATTACACTAAAGGTGTAACTCCATGAAAAGAGTAGAAGAAAATGAAAATGGCAATAGAAAAAAAAATTTGGAAATTCCCATTGAGTCGTGATGACCACCACTTTCTTAATAACTCTAAGTCCGTAGAACCTTGCTTCTGGGGATAGCGAATGAATGAGTTCTTCAGTTGATGCTAGGAGTAGATTGTCTTGATGCAGTTACTTGCCTTTTATCTTTTCCCAACTTTTGCCTAAGTCGCCTTTTCAAGTTTTCGACTTAGCGGGTTTTCTTTTGTTTTTTTTTTTTGTATCCCTAACTTTTGCTTGGACTGCTCTTTCGAGTTTTCAGTCCACCGGGATGCCCCTTTTTGCCTAAGCTGCCCTTTCAGGTTTTCAACTTAGCGGGCGTTCTTTTGTTTTTAGGCATAGTATTTCTTGACTGCATCAGAATTCACAGGGAGCGGAAGGTCCACTCCGTCCATTGTCGTGAGAATCAAAGCTCCTCCAGAGAAAGCTTTCTTCACTACATAAGGTCCTTCATAGTTCGGGGTCCACTTCCCACGAGAATCCTTATGTATGGGTAAGATCTTCTTGAGTACTAGGTCGCCCTCTTGAAACTCTCGAGGACGGACATTCTTGTCGAATGCCTTCTTGAGTCTGCTATGATATAACTGACCATGACATAATGCTATCATCCGCTTCTCATCGATGAGGTTTAGTTGGTCAAACCTTGCTTGGACCCATTCTGCTTCTTCCAATTTGGTCTCCATTAAGACTCTCAATGAGGGGATTTCCACTTCAATGGGGAGGACTGCTTCCATGCCATATACCAGTGAGAATGGGGTTGCCCCTGTCGAGGTGCGAACCGAGGTCCTATAGCCATGTAAGGCAAATGGAAGCATCTCATGCCAATCTTTGTAAGTTTTTACCATCTTTTGAAGGATTTTCTTGATGTTTTTGTTCGCTGCTTCTACGGCGCCGTTCATCTTTGGCCGGTATGGTGAAGAGTTGTGGTGTTCAATTTTGAAACTTTCACACAGCTCCTTCATCATTTTGTTGTTCAAGTTAGTGCCATTATCAATGATGATCTTGTTGGGAAGCCCGTAGCGACATATTATTTCCTTTTTGATGAATCGAACTACCACTTGCTTCGTTACATTGACGTATGAAGCAGCTTCGACCCATTTGGTTAAATAGTCGATGGCGACTAGGATGAAACGGTGTCCATTTGAAGCTCGAGGTTCAATGAGTCCAATCACGTCAATGCCCCACATAGAGAATGGCCAAGGTGATGCCATGACATTCAAGGGAGTTGGAGGGACATACACTTTATCAGCATAGATTTAGCATTTGTGGCATTTTCTTGCGTAGTTAAAACAATCAGATTCCATGGTCAGCCAATAGTAACCAGCCCTTAGAATTTTTCTAGCCATTGCATGTCCATTGGCATGGGTGCCAAAAGAACCTTCGTGGATTTCTTCGATGAGCAAGTCTGCTTCATGTTTGTCTACACATCTTAGAAGAACCATGTCGTGGTTTCTTTTGTAGAGCACATCACCATTCAGGAAGAACTTAGCTGCGAGTCGCCTTAAGGTTTTCTTGTCTCTGTTTGAAATATTGGCAGGATATTCTTGATCTTTGAGGTAAACCTTGATGTCATGATACCATGGTTTGCCGTCAGATGCCTCTTCGATTGATTGGCAGAATGCTGGTTCGTCTTTGCGTTCCACCTTTATAAGTGGCACCTCGTTATGGAACTTTACCTTATAAATTGATGATAAGGTAGCCAAGGCATCCGCCACTTGATTCTCCTCTCGAGGGATATGGTGGAAGGTGATTTCATCAAAGTATTCCATTAGCTTCAGAACATAAGCACGGTATGGGATCATATTAGGATGACGGGTTTCCCAGTCTCCCTTTACTTGATAGATGACTAGAGCCGAGTCTCCATACACTTCCAAAATCTTGATTCTGTAGTCGATGGCAGCCTCGAGACCAAGGATACATGCTTCATATTCAGCCACATTGTTTGTGCAATCAAAACATAGCCTTGCTGTGAAGGGGATATAACCATCCTTGGGAGAGATTAGAACCACTCCAATTCCATTCCCCATGACATTAGATGCACCGTCAAATGCAAGCTTCCATCGAAACCCGGGCTCAGGTCCTTCGTCGTCCCCTATAGGTTCTTTGTAGCTCAAAACCATGATGTCCTCATCGGGGAAATCAAACTGTATGGGTTGATAATCGTCCAGTGGTTGGTGAGCTAACTGGTCTGCTAGCACACTTCCTTTGATAGCTTTCTGAGTTACGTGCATGATATCATACTCGGATAACAACATTTGCCAACGGGCAATCCTTCCGGTCAGAGCGGGTTTCTCAAAGATGTACTTGATTGGATCCATCTTCGATATCAGCCATGTTGTGTGACAAATCATGTATTGTCTCAATCGACGAGCTGCCCATGCCAAAGCACAACAAGTTTTCTCTAACTGGGTGTATCTGATTTCACAATCGGTGAATTTCTTGCTTAGGAAGTAGATGGCATGCTCCTTCCTACCAGTTTCGTCATGTTGCCCCAACACACATCCCATGGATTTATTCAAAACTGTTAAGTACATGATGAGAGGTCTTCCAGGAACAGGCAGTATCAGGATGGGTGGTTCTTGCAAGTATTGTTTGATCCTTTCAAATGCCTCTTGGCAATTCTCGTTCCATATGATGGCTTGATCTTTGCGTAGTAGTTTGAAAATTGGCTCACAAGTAGCAGTGAGATGAGAAATGAACCTAGAGATGTAGTTCAATCTCCCTAGAAAACCACGGACTTCTTTTTCGGTACGAGGAGCATGCATCTCTTGGATGGCACGTACCTTGTCAGGGTCAACCTCGATCCTTCGTTGACTAACAATGAAACCAAGTAACTTTCCAGATCTGACGCCAAAGGTGCACTTAGCCGGATTGAGTCGCAGCTTGTACTTCCTTAGACGTATGAATAGCTTTTGCAAATGAAGAATGTGGTCTTCTTCAGTTTTGGATTTGGCAATCATGTCATCCACATATACCTCTATTTCTTTGTGCATCATGTCATGGAAGAGAGCCACCATTGCCCTGGCGTTCTTCAAACCGAAAGGCATTACCTTGTAACAATAAGTTCCCCATGGGGTGATGAAGGTAGTTTTCTCCATGTCTCCCGGAGCCATCTTGATTTGGTTATAGCCAGAGAATCCATCCATGAACGAGAAGACTGCAAATCGGTCTGTATTGTCTACCACCACATCGATGTGAGGTAATGGGAAGTCATCCTTGGGACTTGCTTTGTTCAAATCTCGGTAGTCGACACACATTCGTACTTTGCCATCTTTCTTGGGTACTGGTACTATGTTAGCAACCCATTGTGGATACTTCGCTACGGCTAGAAATCCTACGTCAAACTGTCTTTTGACCTCTTCTCTGATCTTGAGCGACATGTCTGGTCTTGTCCTTCTCAATTTCTGTTTTACCGGAGGGCATCCTGGACGGAGAGGCAATTTGTGCTCAACTATATCGGTATCCAATCCCGGCATATCTAGGTGTGACCATGCGAACACATCTGAATATTCCTTCAAGAGTTCAACCAGCTTCTCACGCTCTTTTTCTTTCAAAGACGATCCAATCTTGACCTCTCTTTTGTCATGCTCAGTCCCCAAGTTGATTAACTCTACGGGCTCTTGATTTGGTTGTATTTCTTTAGACTCTTGGTCTAACAGTCTCGCTAACTCATCGGGAAGTTCACAATCACTTTCATAATCCTCTTCAGCTTGGTTAATAGGGAGCTCAAAGTTATTTGGGATCGTAGCGGTATCATACTCAATGGGTTTATTTTGAGATCTGCATATGTTTTATGATGATTTTTATTTTAGAATGATGAACAAGAGAAAATGGAAACAAGAGAAACTATTGCCATTTTTTAACATAAATGCAAAAATGAAAGAATAAAAGTAATGGAAAACAAAGTGTTTTTTAATTGATTGATGATTCAACATCTGAAATGAAAAGGGTGCCCTACAAAGCTATCCTTATGCCTTGGGCAGAGCAAAAGGATTTGAAAAACATGATGAAAATTACTTTGAAAAAAAAACATCTCTGGGATTTCAACAGCAGTCCAGTTGTTGAGGCTTGCATTCAGAGAGCAACGGTAGACCAAACAAGGCATCTCCCCATTATCTGGAGCATCTTCAATGACAGCCACTTGATCTTTATGAGCAAAACCCGCACCGCAGAAGGTTTCTTGAATATTACCAATGGGCATCTTTTCAGCATTATCTTTCTCTATGGATGGTTTGTATCCCAATCCATACTTGTCCTTTTTCATAGGCATATCCCATAGTTGCTCGCAACCTTTTGAGTCTCTTCCTTTAGCCAACAATCTGTCATTCTTCCATGAGATAGGAGGGACTTTAGGTTTTTCAACACGAGTTTTCTCAAACACTGCCCCAGCATTGGCGACTTCTAAGGCTTGAAAAGCAGTTTCCATAGCTTCTCCACTTGCTTCCATATATTGGAAAGAAGACAGATGACTTACAAAGATGTCCTCTTCGCCAGCCACAGTGATTAGTTTGTCACCCACCGCGAATTTCAATTTTTGATGCAAAGTAGATGTCACAGCACCGGCCGCATGGATCCATGGTCGTCCCAATAGGCAGCTATAGGCTGGGTTGATATCCATCACCTGGAAAGTAATATCAAAAGTATGTGGACCTATTTGGACGGGTAGGCATATCTCTCCGATGACAGACCTCCTAGACCCATCAAAAGATCTTACGATCAAAGCGCTAGGCTTCATGAAGACTCCGTCAATGGACATCTTGTTGAGAGTAGGCTTTGGCATAACATTCAATGATGAACCATTATCAACCAACACTCTTGCAAGGACTGTTCCATGACACGTTGTAGAGATGTGTAATGCCTTGTTGTGAGCCCTTCCTTCCATAGGTAAGTCTTCGTCATTAAAACTTAAGCAGTTATTAGCAGTGATATTGGCAACTATCCCATCAAAACGGTCCACGGTAACATCTTGGGTCACATGAGCTTGATTCAACACTTTCAGAAGTGCCTTCCTATGCGCCTCAGAATTCAGTAGTAGCGATAGGATAGATATCTTGGAAGGAGTTTGATTTAATTGATCAACTATCTTGTACTCGCTTCTTTTGATGATTTTTAGGAATTCATCATCTTCTTTTGATGCTGGCTGATTATCAGGTTCTTGCCCTTTGTCTTGACTAGGTGTTTCTATCACCACCTCATTGGTTCCTTTTCTAAGCTTTTCGGGAGCAAAGATTCGACCACTTCGAGTCATACCACTACTTTCAGAAATATGGGAAACATCATCTATTGCTTTCATGGGTTCACCTTCCTCCCTTACTTTTGATTCTTGAACAAAGGAAGTTGCCTCATAATCCCAAGGTACTGCTTTGGAGCTATTATAAGGAAATGGAGATGGAACACAGATGACAACAGGCTGCTTCCGGTTCATGAATGGCTGAGCACCCCCCCTTCTGATAAAGGATCTCGACAGGTTTCGGGATTCCTTTGTTGCTTTCAAAGTATGGCTCAATGACCGAAACATCTTCCGTTTTTCTCGCTCGGCTGATTTGCAATATGCCTTGATCAATCAATTTTTGCATTTCATTTTTGACCACTTGGCAACCTTGGAGGCTCAAGTCGCATTCTTCGCAATTGTCATGACTTCCTTGAATCACACCACATTTGGCTAGCTTGGCATGAAGCATCAATAGAGGAGTTTTTACTTCTTCAACATTCTTGATCACATCAAAATCAGAATTTTCTTCCACGGCATTGACATTTGAGCCATTGTAATCCGGCAAAGGGTTCTTTACATCAGGCCCTTTCTCTTTGAAGGAGAGACTCTTGTTGTTGATTAGCTCCTGCACTATCTGTTTAAGCGCTCTACAGTCTTCGATAGAGTGACCAATTGCCCCAGAATGAAACTCACATTTGGCATTTGGATTATACCAATGTGGGTACGGTGGTTCCAAAGGCTTAACATTTCGAGGCACCACCAAAGAATTCTTTATCAATAGAGGCCAAAGTTGGCTATATGGGATAGGGATCGGCTCAATCTGACTTGTTCTTTGATTGTAAGGAGGCCGATGTTGATTCTGACCTGGAGTTTGAGCCCAGTGATTTGGACGAGCAGGTTGATACTGAGGCCTTTGAGGTGGTGGAGGTTGATATTGCACAGGTGCTGCTGCGGCAACATAATATTGGCCTTGATATGGTACTTGAAGAGCTGAGTGATGATAAGTATTCATGGGCGGACGATAGAAATTTCGAGGATCATTCATCACAGCATTTGTTTCTCCTTCTTTCTTTTTGGGAAAAGAGGTTGGAAATTTCTTCGCAACAGCTTGAGCACTTTGAACATTATGGATCTTTTCGTTCTTTAGACCCAATTCTACCATCTCTCCAGTGATGACCAGATCAGAGAAACTAGAAGAGGCACTTCCTATCACATTTCCATAATATGGAGCTTGCAAAGTGCTTATGAAAATTCTCACAAGTTCCCCTTCACGTAAAGGGGGTTCAACTTGTGATGCTAGCTCTCTCCATCGTTGTGCATATTCTTTGAATGTTTCTGTTTCTTTTTTGGTTAAGTTTTGCAATTGCATCCTATCCGGTGCCATGCCCATGTTATACTTGTATTGTTTGACGAAAGCTTCGGCCAAATCTTTCCAAGTTCGGATTCTACTCTTCTCGAGATGCATGTACC
This sequence comes from Trifolium fragiferum, assembly GCA_954870985.1. Classification (NCBI taxonomy): domain Eukaryota; kingdom Viridiplantae; phylum Streptophyta; class Magnoliopsida; order Fabales; family Fabaceae; genus Trifolium; species Trifolium fragiferum. Next base: position 16,021,097 of record OX940793.1, on the reverse strand, counting down.
AATTCAAAGAGGCTCCACTGAGGCTATCTTGGAAGAAGTGGATGAGGAGCTTATCATCTTGGGCAGCTACACCCATTTTTCTGCAATACATGATCAAGTGATTGCGAGGACAAGTCAATCCTTTGTACTTCTCAAAATCTGGCACTTTGAATTTGGGAGGAAGCACCACATTCGAGACTAAACACATATCAAGCGCATCAAGTCCAAATTCACTATTCCCTTCCATTGCTTTCATACGTTCCTCTAAAGCAAGAATCTTTCCTTTAGCCTCTTCATCTTCAACTGTTGCGAGTGGTCGTCCATTCAATGAAGGTTCGGTATTCGCCCTTGGAGGGTTGGAAGAATGATACACCAATAACGGGTTTTCTGTCGTACCTTGAGGCATTGGAAAGCCGGTAGCAACATCAGCATTTTCTTGTATCGCAAGAGTCCCAAATGGACGAGGTGCTGGTGCTTGAGTAGGACGAGGCTGAGATGGACCACCCTCGGTCGGGTTCTCTATTGACGGAGGTGTGTAACCTGGAGGGAGACCAAATTGAGGCCAAACAGCAATTGCGGCAGGAGCTTGATGTGGCTCGGTGATAACATTTTCCACTGGTGCGGGCTGCGTGTCTTGCGCTCGGTTGGCAATTCCTTGGAGCGTTTCCATCATTCGATCAAACTTTTCGTTCAACCGATCGATGTCTTGTCTCATGACTTCTTCATTTTGCTGAACTATTTCCATGACTCTTTGCGCGTTCCTTCGAGTGTAATGCGAATGTCGAGGAGCGGGCTCTCGGGCCGACTGATTTCTTGGTTTTCTGGCTATGATGAAATGTTTCCTAGAGTTTTGAAGGGGGAAAGATATGAGGTTTTTTTTTGCATGATGAATTGTATGTTATGCAATGCGAGTCAACTTAACATGAATGCATGCAAAAGCTTTTATTTTATTATATATATATTTTTTTTTTGGGAAATTGCAAGACTTTAGATGTTATTGCAAGTATCTAACAATTGTAAAGACATTGAGATAGAGAGAAACAAAAGTGGCCAAAAGGATTTTTCATTCATAATCAGAGAACTTTACTAACTTCAAAAGAGCCATACAAGTAGGGAACTTATCCGACAAACATTCCCATATTCCTCTAAATTCTCTAGTGACTATTTTTCCAAATCTTCATTCAATTTGCCGGCTATACCCAAAAGTTCATCTCGCTCTTTGTTCTTGCGCTTGAGTTGAGAATTTGCTCCTCCCAAACATTCTTTCACCTTGCGTTTTGCATCTTCCTCAAGTTTCAACCTTTTGTTGCTACCCTCAATGATTTGGTCCCTTTGAACTCGTTCCCTTCTTAGCTCGGAGTTTTCTTGAGTAGCTTTGAGTAGACTAGCTTCCAACTCTTCTTTTTCTTTGTTGAGTTGTGCAATGGTTGCTTTGAGCTCGTCGGCTTCCTCAATTGAGACAGGAATAGGCTCGGGGGAACTTGGTGAAATAGGAGCCTTGACAAGGAATGGCACTTTCACCACTTGGACTCTTTCTTTAACCCATGGCCGGTAACTTTCTTTGTCGATGCCGGCCTTGCGTTTCAAATCACTTCCTTTTTTGTTAACTTTTCTCCAAGCTCGAATAATCCTTTGTAACATTGGAGGATCTTTGGTACCCATATCATGCAACACTAGACATTCCAAGGATTTTGCTTCGGGCTTCTCCCACATAGGACGTCCCAACTGTCTTAGGGCCAAAATCGGGATGTAGTTTATGCATGATTTGGACCCTATGAGAGGAACATTTGGAAAGTCTCCACAACTGATGATGATTTCTTTGATGTCGAGCTTTCTTGGATACCAACGAATCTCATTTTCGGTAAGGGATGCCAAAAATTGAGACCATCCTTCCTTATCCAACTTGTTCATTTCTGATTGCTCCTTGCTCATGTGAGATGTGAACCAACAATAGAGTAAAGGGAAACAACAAATGAGGTTGCCACCTTTCTTATCGTGACGCGTGTGAAGAGTGTAGTACACATCGCCCAAGAGTGCGGGAACTGGATCTTTGTCTTTGGTAAGGACAGCCCAAAAGACACTAATTGCAGCTAAATCAATGAAGTCTTCGGTTGATGGGAACAATACCAAACCATAAACAAGGAGAGCTAGCACGTTGTTGAAAGACTTCATATCTCGAGACTTGGCAAAGACACGAGCCGTTTTCTCTTAATAACTTCGGAGGAAACCGGGAACTTTCGCTTTTTTCGTCACATTGGCACAAAATTCGAGCTCTTCAATGTTTAGAGCTTCGGCCAATTTTTTTCATTTTTGGAGGATGACCAATTTCCACAAATGGACCCTTGTTTTTTGGAGGAATGCCCACAATCCTATTGAACTCTTCAAGTGTGGGTGCTAGCTGAAAATCTTGGAATAAGAAACTTCTCATTGGAGGGTCATAGAATTGTACTAGCGCGGTGAGAGCGTCAACTTGAACATCGGTGAACAAAAGATCAAGGATGTTGCCATACTTGAAGACAAAAGCGGCCCTTGAAAGTGGTGCTAACTCGGTGGTCAAAACTCTAAGACTTTCCAAAATTGGGAGCTTGATTTTCAAAGACAGAGTTCCTCTTTTCTCGGAAGTCATGTTCAATTTGTTAGACACTTGCAACACAATTTTAGCCTTTGCAATTTCCTGAAACAAAACTCGCATGCTAAGGAAATGGTTTTATGCAAATGGATGCAATGTATGTATGATTTATATGAGTTTGGATAATCGGGAAACAAACTTAAGAGGGGAGGCTCCCTACGGGGGCTTAGTTCTATGTGCTTTTATATCAAGGTTCTCACCAAGGATAGTTCTAAAGTTTTTGAATTAGGAACACCTAGAGTTGTGGAAGCATCTCGGAATTTTGTCATAATAACGGGTTAACCACTATATGACAAACCTTTCACGAGCGCCTCTCGTCTAGGCGAGGTTTGCACCAACTAACCGAGATGTGTACCTCGAAAGCCAATACAAACACCAGATTTGAAAAAAAGGTTCTAAGAAGAAGGTCCTTGGAGTTAAGGGTCCAATTCAGAATTTCGCCATTCTAACGGGTTAACCATTATATGACTATCTTTCACGAAGAGGACCATCTCCAAGCGGGGTCTTTGTGTTGACTAAACGAGAGTGTCTACCTCGAAAGCCAACACTACACAACCACCATCCTAAACCTAAGTTTTTTCGAACTCGGGTGTAGAGCTCCACTCAAAAGTTTTTTATTTTTTTGAACCTCATAAACCCTCAATACGATAGCACAATAATATGGATAGGAAATAAAATAAAGACAATAACATAAAATATAAACAAACATGGAAAATAAGAAACTAACACTAAAAGCTAACCTAACTAACTAGGTTCGACTCACTAAGACTAAGCTTAAAGTCCCCAGTGAAGTCGCCAGCTGAAGCGGCCAGAAAAATGCGCGGGCGAAAAACGCTCGCTAGACAGTAAAGTCGCCACCGAATTTTATTTATTCCCAAAGGAAAAGGAAAATATTGATAAAACCTTGAGAGAAATGGAAAGACGGTCGTCGCAACCAAATTTCGAGTTCGAGAATCGGTTATGCAAGGGGAAGGTATTAGCACCCCTCACATCCGTTGTACTCAACGGGAACCGTTAATTAAATTAGCTTAAAAATAAGTGTTAGTTCATGTTTGCTTGTTTTAATATTAAAAGAGAATTTTTTGTAAAGAGTCGAAAAAGAAAAAATAAGTTATTAACCAAAAATAGGTTTTTTATTAATGCGCTTGACGGTTGTTGGATCCCGCTCCTACGTATTCCCAAGTGCAATGGGAAATTCAAAGCTACGTAGTTCTTTGGTAGAAAATGTTTGTGTGTTGGTTGATTTTATTTATGAAAATTGTTTGGTCGCACTTGGGCGAAAAAGTTTGCTTGATTAAAAATGCGGACTCGCACTTGGTCGATGATATCCGTTTGAAAAATATTTGAACGCGCATGGGCGTAAAAAAAGATTTGTTTGAAAGTAAATGACGGACTCACACTTGGGCGACGATATCCGTTTGAGAAAAAGTTAAATGCACATGGGCATGAAAAGATTAAAGGTTTGGTGGGTTGAGTTTATTTAAATTTTATGTTTTGCAAAACAATATATTTTAGGTGTGGAAGACGGATAACCGATTGACAAAGCGGATGCTAAGCCTCGATTATCCGAGAGACGAACGGATGTACACCAGTCGATTTCTTTTTCAATCCAAGATTTATTGAAGAAAAAAGTAGTATTGCAAGAACTTAAAAAAAAATGATTTAAATAAAATTGATATTTTTTGTATTTTTAGATTATTTAATGTTTTTGATATTTTTATATATATATTCGAACATGAAATGAATTTAAGAAAACAAATTATATATATTTTTGTGCTTTTTTAAAAAAATGAAACATATTTTTTGTGATTTTTTACACTTTTAATAATATATTACGAAAATAAAAAAAATATTTTTCTATGATTTTAGCATTTAAATAATATATAAAAAAAAACATGTTTTTGGGATTTTGGATATTTGAGAAAAAAAATGAGGAAGCATATTTTTTTGGACATTTTTAAATATATAAACAAATTTAAAAAAACAAATATAAATAAAATAAAACTAAAAAATATGGAGGCTGGGTTTTGAACCCATGACCTCTGCACTACATATTCAGGTCATTTGCCACCGAGCCAGAGCAATTCTGTGTTTCTCAAACGCATCAGTTAATATTTATTGTAGTTTATCGTTTTAAAATCACAAAAGACGCGCGCAGACTGCGTCGTCTTCAACCTCTCGACTTCAAAAAATCAAAACCGTGTTTTTGCGTTTTTTCACTAGATGAGACATGTGAATACATCATTTTTCTCAGAATTACGAGAGGAATCCAAACATTATACTTATATTAACTGTAATAAACTGAATATTGCGAATTTAACCAAAAACTATAAGAACCCTAAACTTTAAGTTTAAAATTAAATTTTATACATGAACAATAAATGCCCAATAACTTAGGGCTATTATTTCTCACATCGAAAAAAACATGAATGGACCAAGAATGAAACAAAATGATGCTCAAATAAGTGAGTTCGAAATCTCAAGAACCTTACCAATTGGAGAAAGTCCAATGCTTCTTCTCAGGGTGTTTCAAGATGTAAAAATGATCCCTTTAGCTTATATGAGTCCCCAGGAACGTAATGGAATGTTTACTTTGGCTTGAAACCTTCGCAAACGTTCTACCCAATTCAAGTTGAAAGTGGCAAAAATGGAGGTTGGAAGATGGTGATGGAGGTATTTCAGTTAGTGTTTAATGCATACAGAAGTTTATTCATGATATATTGATGATGTTTCAATGGAAAAAGTAGGAAGAAATTGGGGGAAATGAAAATTTCAAATTTAAGATTTTTTGAAAGTGTAGTAATGGAGTTTTAGAGCAATTTTGTCGATGATTTGTTCTGAACTCATGAAGGCCTTTTATAGAGGTCTCAATGTGGTCTCAGAAGTGAATGAAATTGACTTTTATTGTATCTCAATGTTGGTTGTCTCAAAAGTTGCAAAAGTGATCTTTTTCTTTAAAAGCTTCATGGTTTCAAGACAACAAAGGTGGAGTGATTTTGGGAGAAGGGAAGCTTTTCAGAGTTTGCATGCATTGCCTCTGGTGTTTAGATGGAGTGAAATCTCAGCAAAATCAATTCACAAGGCTCAATGCAAAGTGGTTGAGAAAAAACAAAGGTGTAAGAGACTTTATGCAAAAGTGCTCTATAAATGATATTTGATTGGACAATGCTTATGACACTCTTTTAATACACCTTTAAGCCTATAATTCATGTCCATTTACTGAGATTTAGTGGTACAATAGGTCTGCAAAAGAGGATCACAATGTTGGATTTGGTTTGAGCAAGCTCTTGACATGATTTTTGGCCAATAAATCTGCTGCATCATGCCACCTTCTCCTCTTCGAAACTTGCTGCTCGTGCCATGAAAATTCTTGATCTTTATATCAATGGAAATAAGGCATGACATTCGACAACTTTGATGTTGAACATTGGAGCTGAATCAATTTGTATCATATAGAAAAATGGCCATCAATATTGAAATTTGTCACAGACAACATTCAGAAAAACAATTGGTCTTCTAGTATGCTCACTTCATCTCTTCGAAACTTTGTGCTCAAACAAACGAAATTCGTGATCTTGATACCAATGGAAAGTGGCCATAGCATGCTACAACTTTGATGTTTAAGACATGACCTGAATCAACTTTGATCATATATAAAACTGACCATCAAAATTCAAAATTATCACTGAAAAACACTTAGAAAAAATTTCTAAGTTTCCAGATTTTTCAACAACTTGAAACATCAACTTTGGAACTTCTCAACTTCCAATTTCCATGAGCTTTTGGTTAAATCTTTCCATGATAATGAAGTATGCAGTGTCATCTATAAGTAAATCCTTCTAGTATGAAAAATGATTGCTTGGATTGATCACAAGTTGGCCATAAAGTCATGCATTTGGTAAGGTCAAAAACTCTTAGAAAAAATTCTAAGTGTCAGAATTCTTAACAACTTGAAACATCAACTTTGGATATAAATTTAAGGACTTTCATGATCCTTATGACCTCAAATCTTTTAACCATCTTAAAATTCTCCATGAGAGCATGAAATAAAGTCCTTGTTTGTACACTTTAGTGACTTGGGGAGGAAGTTACAACCATGAGAAGTCACCTCCATGAACATGAATTCTTGGTACTTAGAAAAAATCAAATCACAAGTAAATATGTGATTTCAAACCTCATTTGCATGATTGTGAGATTGTTGACCTTGTGAATAAATACAAATAAATGTGAAGCATAAATAAATTAAAATAAAAAATAAAATGTCGGGACAAAATTGGGGTGCTACAATAATGATCATCATCAACTCACAGTTATGACGAATCAACTAAGTTTGCTCTCCAACCACTCCTGAGAAGCATGTGAAGCTTCCGGCGTCATATCTGAGTATCATAATGTTTATCAAAATTTAGAAAATCAATCTAGAGTTTTAACTAAGCATATGGAACCATAAAATCCCCAAATATCTACTCTAATCTCTAATATTAAATTTCTAACCCAAACTACACATACCAAAAGACACAATATTGAGTTATAAATTGTATATTTACCTCAAAGAGTTTCAATAAGCAACTCTCCAAGAATGGGTACTCATCTTTATCCCTAGAACATTAACTCTAACCCCAAAATTATACCCAATCACATTAGTAGAACTATGAGGAAGCCTTATTTTGAAAGGAGTAAATATTTTCATGAGTGTTTGATTTGTTTGTGAGATTAATGAGTTGGTAAAAGCAAATGGAAAAGAAGCAATAACATAAGAGGGATGAAGAAAAAAAAAATGGAAAAGGGAAAGTGATAGTGAACTAATAATGTGGGTGGTTGTTTACGTGGTTCTGACTTCCAGACCCTTCTTTTTTTTTTTACTTACTATTATTTATTTCCTTTTATTATTATTATTATTATTATTTTTTTGGAACGGTGTGTTACATAAGTTATGGAAACAGTAAAATTAAAGCATGCTATTGGAGTTCAATAAATTTTGTAGCCTTCAAGTTATCCAATTTCTAGCTGGTTTGTAAATCGAGTAGAGTCTTTGGATTTCAGTTCATGAGCAATCCAGTGGAATATCCCTCTTAAGGAGATAGAGAAGGAGCTCTAAGATTCAAACTCTTGATTCTTGCAAAATCGAATAGAAACCACAAATATTTTTATATTTTTCTCCCACTGTAAGTTCTGTTGCTGCATACTGTTCGGATTCTGCAGAATTTGATTCACCGAGTACCAATTATTCCACAAGTGCCAAGCTTTAAGACCAATGTTCCTACCCGATTCCTTTACATCATTCCACACGCTACTGTTCCTGTTGTTCCAAATCGACCGTAACAGCACCTGCTACAGCTTGGTGATCGCCTGCACATACCGCAAAAATTAAATCTTTGACACTTATGATGCAGTAGACGCGGCGCTATAACACTCCAAACCGGCAGCATGTCGTGCTTGAACACTATCATTACAAGTGAAGAAAATATGCCAATCATCTTCGTTATGTTGAGCACAAATTGGGCATAATAAAGTGCATGGGACACGCCTCTCTTGGAGTCAGATACGAGTTGGTAAGCACCCTCTACAAACGCGTCATAAGAGGTGCCATAATAAAGTTGCTGTAAGTATTAGAATCAAAATAATTTGGAAAGCTTAATGACTTCTTAGAATTTCTAAATTCCTAAAATCCTTAATTATAAATTTAGATTCAAGGATTGTTCAAGTAAATTTGTCATGTAATTGTAGTTCAAATAAGTTATTTATCTAAAGACGCTAACTTTTGAAGGTTTTATTTCAAAATCCTATAAACTAAGCTTTTACTATTATCGTAGTATAGTAACTGTAGATATGTGTAGAACGATTAAACTGCAGAATATTTATGAGAAACATATTCCTTTGATGGATCTATAAAAATAAAACACTAAACATTGCTTGATATTCAAAACATAAATATAGAAGTACGTATAATATTTCTCGACAGTAAATAAAGGACACTAAAATTCGGCATATTAAGAGTCGGTAATACATTAAGCTCAACAATTTTGATTAGGCATGGCAATGGGGCGGGACGGGGTCGGGTTTTACTTTCCCCAAACCCAAACCCATAAAGTTCGGGTATCCCCATACCCATATCCATTTTAAGCGGGGAAGAAAAGTAGAACCCCAAACCCATACCCGACGGGGTTCGGGTATCCCCGTTTCGTTTATCTCCACATGAACTCGAATTATATTTTGATATTTTTTAGTTAAAAAATGATTTAAAAGTTGAGAACTTTTATGTTTCAATAGTATAATTTTATTAAACAAAGAAAATAATAGGGAAAATAATTTATTTAATACTCAATTTAAAATAAAAATAAACGTATGAATGTAATTTAAGAAATTTTTTGTACATATATCATATTTTTTTATACATAATTTAATTTATAGAAAGGAAAATATGATGTTTATATAAACGGGGCGGGTTTGGAGACGGGTTCGGGGTGAGTATCAATGTCCCCATTACCCGCCCCATCCCCATCTTTTAAAATCGGAGAAAACCCAAACCCAGTCAACTCGAGTTTTACCCGTCAAAACAGGGATGGTATGGGTGGATACCAGCGGGTATGGATTTTATTGCCATGCCTAATTTTGATGTCGATTAGTTGCCTCATCAACTCATTACTTTAGAATGGTAGCATAGCATTAGTTTGAGATATTCTCATCCTTGACTTTAAGAAGTGTCTCAACCTTTACTTTAAGAAATGGACCAAGACCATTAGTCAAAGCAGAAGATGAAATCAAAGCAGCTTTCAAAATGCTAAGACCCTGCAACAAAAATATTCTTTCAAAAATTATTACAATATTTTATTTTGTAATCAAATCTGTTGTAGTAAATATTAATGTAAATTGGACATGGTTTACTTTACCTCATTTTTTCCAATAGTGATAACTTTTTCCTCCAAATCAGAAGAAGGAATACCCAAATTACTCAGAAATGAAATGATAGAAACAGAAGTACTCGGAGTAACAACCAAGTCATCAGTCACCATGTAAAATGCTGGACCCTTCATGAATCCTCTTCCACCACATCCACCATACTCTTCACCAATTGGTGACTGCGGCTCCACAAACTTCAACGGAACACATAACTCCTTCCAACTAATCAAAGGTTCTTCGAAAGGAGTTAAATATGCATGAAACCCAGTTTTCTTCCTATTATGTCGTGTGACACAAAAGTAATCAACAGCCTGCTGCATCTCTTCAAAAGGTAACAACTGGTTCCGGAGTTTGTATTGGTGAGCAAGTTTAGGTTGAACCAGCTTATCCTTCAAATCAGAGGATCTCAAATATGTGTCACTGTCCAATTCAACAATGCTTTTGTAAAAATTGTCCATGCTTGAACCACAAGACTTTCCCTTTAACATGTGTTCTACTCCTCCTAAGGGAAATGTTAGGAAACTAACAATAAAGTCTGCAAAATCGGCGTCACCTAGAGCAAATAAAATTTTGTTGTCGGATTTTCTCAGCATTACCTTAATTTTTATTTTCTTCCCGTCATTTTCTTCAACAGAACTAATGTCAATATCCGACACACCAGTGTTTGGTTGTGGAATCCCTAAATTCTGTTTCTTCAGCAAAAATATATCCGCCAAAGGTGACTCCGAAATTAAGGCACCCTTCAACAGATCAGGTATCAACATTACAAAATACAATTTTATCACCCCTTTGAAAAACATTCTTAATCAAGATAAAGTACTAGTGCACATTATTTTAGTAACTAAACCAAAAAAATTTCAATTGCAAAATGGTCGAAAATGCAATTCCTAATACAATTTGTTTTGTTTTTATAGCAAAGATTATAAAATGGGTCAGAAAAAGATAGCATGGGTGAGTTGGGTAAATGTGTGTAAACCCAAGAAAGAAGGGGGATTAGGGGTTAGGGATCTTCGTTTGGTTAATAATGCTCTGCTTGGTAAGTGGCGGTGGAGGATCCTTTCTGAAGGAATTACAGGGATATGGCGCGATGTTCTTATGGCTAGGTATGGGCCCCTGTTTCCTGCCCCACACCTCGGAGGACGTCCCAGTGGCTTGAGAGGGGCATCTTCGTGGTGGCGTGATGTGTCTTTATTAGGGTCTCAGGTGGACTCTCAATCGGATTGGTTCTCCGAAGGGGTGTTTAAGAGAATTGGTAATGGGATTTTGACATCTTTTTGGTTTGATCCCTGAGTCGATAGAGTTCCGCTTCGGATTCAGTATCAATCTCTCTTTCAAGCTTCTGATTAGCGTTTTGAAAAAGTCACGGATATGGGCAACTGGGTGGGGGGAGACCGGGAGAGTGGGTGTGGGAGTTTAGATGGAGGACAAACCTTGATATTCATGACCAAGATCTCCTTAATCGGTTAATTGAGTCCTTGTGTCAGGTTCGTCTTTCGACTACAGAAGATAATTGGTGCTGGATACACGAACCGGGAGGGACGTTCTCAGTTAAATCAGCCTACTTGGTCCTTGACAAGAGAGCCAAGCCTCAAAGGATTCTCTCGGGAGATGACATTGAAAATTTGGCCAGGGTGTGGGACTCTTGGGCCTCGCCAAAAGTGATTGTCTTCTCATGGCAACTCCTTCAGGATAGGATCCCAACTCGACAAAACCTTCGCAGGCGTAGGGTGTTGGTAGGGACTACTGATACATCCTGTGCGTTTTGTGGGGCAGTTGAGGAGTCGGTTGACCACCTGTTTGTTTCTTGTGATCGGATTTCTCCAATTTGGTATTGCATTACTAGGTGGTTAGGGATCGAGTATGTTTCCCACAATAGAATAATGCAAGTTTTTGAGAGTTTTTTTTGAGATAGGAGTGGGGTGTGGGGTACGGTTAGGTATGGTTCTAATATGGCATGCTGTTGTGTGGTCTATTTGGACCTCCCGGAATGATTTTATCTTTGCTGGTGGGTCCTCAACGATTGATAATCTTGTAGATAAGGTGAAACTCTCCTCATGGAAATTGTTTTTAGGTAAAAACCCTGGTAGCCGCTGCTCTTTCTAAGAGTGGGAGGCGGAACCTCTCTTGGGATGCCCGCTCGTAGTTGGCTTTTCCTCTTCTTTTATTTGGTGGTTGCTTTTAATGGCTTTGGTGTTTTGTTACTTTTCAGAGTCTGTTTTTGGTGTTTTTTTTTGTATATTTTGTTTGTGAGTATTTCTGATACTCTTGCTTTGTAATCTGACTTTTTACTCGTTATATATTTATATATATCTATTTGTCATTCAAAAAATAAATAAAATGGATCATCCTATACAGTGCCCCCGGGCACCGGGGGCACTTGTTAAGCATACCATGGTTAAAAAAACTGGACCGGACCGGCCGGTTCAACCGGTTCACCCGGGAACCGGACCAGCTTCCGGTCCATAAAGGCTTAAAAACCGTATGGTCAGAAAACCGGGAAAGAAACCGTTAAACCGGTTGAAAACCGGAAAAACCGCGGTTCCATAGTTGAACCGTTTTTCCAAAAAAAAATTTCAAAAACGGAGATCTATCCATTCTTTTATATTTTTTCATCGCTAGAAGTATGAGAAAAGGGTTGTTGTGTCTGTTCTGTCTACGAAATTTGTTGGAATGGAACAATAAATCAACAAACAAACCAACACCTCATCGAACAAAAAATGAAAAACAAAGAAGAAGATATATGTTGCTATTCCATGATAAAGAAATGAAGAATTGGAAGAGAAAACTAATAATGAAGAAGATAGAGAATAAAAATGAGGTTGCCTGAGAGGACTTTTCATGAGAGATTGAAATACAGTGGCGGCTAGTACTCATGTATCAATTTTAGGGTTTTAAAGTTACTTGAATAAATGGGCTTGGGTCTTGGGCTAAAAACAAAACTTCTAAAAACAATGTTTTTTTTTAGACACACTAAAAGCTTGTTTTTCATAGCACTAAAAACATAACTTATCATGTGGAAAATTTGTAAAAAAGAAATATAGACTAAAAAGTTAAAATCATACAGAATGAGTAAATAAATTTTTAACATTTTATTTTTATTAATAGTTTGAAATTTCAATATTGTGTAAATAATTTTTTATTATAATTATATATATATATATATATATATATATATATATATATATATATATATATATATAATTATAATAAAAACTTTCGAGACATTGAATGCACAAATTACAAGAAAAAATTTCCTTATTAGTAAGCTTAACTAGTGCCCGGGGGCACTGTTTAGCATTTTCCTTATAAAATAAGAAAAAAATCATGTTAAAGCAAGGATTTCACCAGACAAAGAATATTAATATAAATCAAAGATACCTCTTTCTCGGTGATATCAACAGTCATAAACTTGATAGCATTGAAGTTTTCAAATCCAAGAAGATTCATGGGATAGGAAATAGAATTTTGAAAATTATCCGGCTTCACACATAAATCATCGGAAATATTAAAAGTTGTTGCATCTGTGACAAATCCTTCACTGTGATCAATCCTTTCATTATTACCATGTAGAGAAATATGTGAAGACATAAACTTACCACAACTGCATTTCAAATTCGAAAATGTGGTCAACAAGCCGCCACTTGATTGACGACTACATGACCAATCTTGGCATATATAATATCTAGTTTTTTCTGCGACATCGATGTTATGCTTAAGATTTTGGTAATAGTCTTCCATTGAGTTCTTTGGTTGAAGCAGCATTTTTTTACAAGCTGGTGTCCAAAATTGCTGTTCTTCAAGATTGGCCACGCTTTTATACAAAGTGCTTATGCTTCCAAAGGTAACTTTCTGCATGTTAGATTCGGTGTTAACAAGTTCAGCAATGGTGGCCAAGGGAAATGTTAAGAAGCTTAGCAATATATCCAAGAAATCTTTCCCTGCTTGAGCAAATAAAATCTTTTTTTTTTCTTCATCTATCAAGATTCTCAGTGAAATTGGTGTCGACATGATAGAAATTATGATCTGATTAAGGTGTAGTAGTATTAATGTACTAGTATTTTCTACACACAAATTGTACAGTATACTATATATGGAGAGAAATTTGTAGGTTTTGAAACCATTTTGAGAGAGGAATCGGTAAGGTCTATATGTGGATTTTAATTCAGCTGAAAAACTATTCAAATCCTGCATTTAACGTTATACTCGCAAAACAAAATACACAAGGTAAATTAAGTGAACGTTAAGGATTAAATATATTTTTGTTTCTGCAATTATGCTTTGGTTTGAAAAGAGCCTCATAAAAAGATTTTTGCTACTCACACCCCAAAAACAACTGGTTACACTCCAAATTGACCAAAACATCCTTAAAATAAATTAAATTTTCATTGCATCCAAAACCCTTGTACGCGTTTCTTGCTTCAATTCATCTATGCCGTTAACTTATGTAAACTTAGTTTACACAACTTATGTAGACATATATGTAAACTCAGTTTACTTACATGTAAACTCATTTTACAATGCTTATGTAAATGTAAACTTAGTTTACAATTACATAACTTATGTAGACTACGTAAATTCAGAATTCAGGTTACATAATTTTTTATTGTGTACGTAAACTAACAATTCACGTAAACCCCGTAAAACCGCTCAATGTAAGTGTACGTAAACTACGCTTAACGTAAACCCCTCAATGTACGTGTAAACTGAATTTACATTAGGCATTCTAAACTATGCAATCCTACAAGAAAACATAAACAGAGAATGTCATAGAATTAAATGAATATAAATTGTAACATATGCAGTAAAGTCTTAATAAAATACCATCAAATTCAATTTTTAATTGAAATTAATGAGGAGCAGTTGGGGATTGGGAGGTGGAATGCATCAATGAGGTTTATGAGACAAAATGGTAAAACAGAAACATGAAAAATAGAATGAAAAATGAAAACTATATAAAGAAAGACAATTTTGGTATTATAATTAAATTTTTATGAAATTTGGGTGTAACTAAAAATTATTGGGATGGGAGTAGCAAAAATTAAAAAAAATTGATTCAATTTAAAAAGTTTTGAGATATTGCGATGACTAAAATCAAATTATTTTTTTTACAGGAGTTGTTTTCAAAACAAGAAATGATTACATGGACCAAAAGCATATTTAAATTTAACGTTAATAATATGTGTCCAATAGTGGATGGGCTGGACAAATTCAACATCTCAAAGATAGAATTGTATCCACTCACTGCAACATTTTAAGCTTTTGGCAACGCCAGAAAACCGTTCTAACTTTTTCTTTTATTAATTTAATGATTGGTATAAATTACTATAAGAAAAAAAGCACTTTAGAAGAGAGACAAGAAAATGAATGAAAAAAATGTCTAACATAAAAAAAAATTGTAGAGGATCAGACTTCCTCAGAGGATATATTTGTTGAATAACCGATATATATATATATATATATGGTGACTATATCAACTATATATTCAATAAATTTTAAAAAGAGAATATTTGCTTATTATTAAAGCATGAGGGAGAATATCATGCACTCATTTAAGTTAATGTTTTGTACTCACTAGTTTTTCCGTTTAAGGTAAATAAATGGTGAGTGTGGCAGAGTTTTTTTTTTTTTTGAATGACAAATTGTATTATATAAATATATAATAAAAGAGTAACAAGATACAATTAGAGCAAAAAAATAGAGAGGAGAGGGGTACAAGAAGTACTGAAAACTCCAAAAAAAAAAATGTCAAAAGAACATACACTACAAAAAAACAGAAAAACAGCGACGGTTGGATTGAGTATACGGCAGCAATTATAACCACCGCTAAGCATTTAGCGGCGGTTAAACTGTCGCCGCATACTCAATCCAACCGCTGCTGTTTTGCAGTTTTTTTTGTAGTGATAAATCTCCCATATAAGAAACACCTAAAGAGCCACCAGTGAAAACAAACGCCGATAAGAAGAAGAGAATAGAAGATCACCAAGAAAGGAGGCAAGAAACAGACCCAACTCCAAGAATACCACCAAGATTGAAGCTCACCACGACACAAACTCTAAATGCTCCAGCACCAAAAGGGTTGCACCTCTCATTCATAATAAGAGCAGGGATTGCCAAGATGTTTGGCCAAATACCACATCCAAGAGAGAAGTTTCACCCTATCAACCAAGTAATCAACGATGAAGTTCCACCAGAAAAGATCAGGTCGTTCCGGGAAATCCAGATGGACCAAATAACAGTATGCTAAATTAATAACCACCATATATGTGCCACGAGAAGACAGTAACCTTAGAAGGCGCCCAAGATTTCCATACTTTAGCCAAAACTTGGTTAGACACTGCATGAGATGCAACTCTGACTCCCAAATTACTCACAACCATAGAATAAGCCGATTTAACCAAGAAGATCCCGGTGGCATCATGCTTCCAAACCCAAAGATCTTGTTCATTAGAAAAATGGAAGGAACTCAGAGTTCCCATGAGGTTCTCCAATAAATTCACTTCCCAAACAAACAGCTCTCTCCTCCACAATAAATCCCACTTCCACTCCCCATTTACCCAGTTGCCCATTTCCCCTACCTTATTATCTCGTTGTTGAGAGACTTGAAAAAGCCTTGGAAACTGCACCCTTACCCAGACCAAGGCTCGAACCAAAAAGATGTCGAAAGACCATTACCTACTTTCTTCTCTACTCCCTTAGAGAATCAATCTATGTTAGAATCAACTGACCTGAAGAAGTGAACCAATCTTTGTTGATAGTATTGAAATTTCACTTCAATGTAATGAATGAATTCAATGCTCGATACTAAATGTAGTGACTTTTTAGTGTATTTTGGGCAGATCTAGTCTAATCTAAATACTATAAAGATAAATTGCATTAAAATAAATTAAGTTTCATACTCAATACTTCATCCGGTAACATTTATAGGAAAAAAATATTTATGCGGTATATTTAAGAAATTTTATTTATTATTTCTAGTATCTTTAATATGTAATACAGCGCTGCTATATGCAGCGAAACTTTTATTCGCGAAATTTCACGAAGGGAGTAAACTACGTTTTTAATATATCTTAAAGAAAAGTTGTTTGTCACGTTGTTCTGCTCTAATCAAGAACCCACCATTAACTCTGTTTTTTCATGTGTTAATCTTTGATAACAGAGCAATATTGACTCCAAGTATTATTATTAGACAAAGTGCAATATTGACTCCTTATCAAGCTATATCACCACATACAGATAATTATAAGCACAAACTTGAATTGAAGAGAATGCAAATCAAGTAGCTAACAACTTAACAGCCACAAAATTAACAACATACACATAGCAGAAAAACCCAGAAAATCAGAAGTAAACTTCCTTATTGTTATAAATAAACACACCCAAAAACATTGTCAAAGCACTTTATCTTGTCTATGGTAATTTCTGTAACATAAAGGTCAGTTTTTAGTGCTTAACCTTCCTTATATCGCTTCCTAAATTGAACAAGGTGCAGTTTACCACCGACCGGATGAAAAAGATATTGACAATTGAAAAAGTAACCGACAACCATAAATCAATTCAATTAGCAATAGAAAATCACTCAATTTTCAAGAAAAATCGATTAAAGAAGAAGAACGACGGCGAACATCAGCAAAAATATGGCAACGACAAACGAAAACAAATGAACAACGGCGAAGGAACAGTGATGCCGAGGTAAAGGAACGAGTGAACGACAACGACATACACACATAGATGGCAGGAACAAAGACGCACACACGATGGAGACAAAGCGGTCGGAATGAAGTTGATTTGCAGAGGAGACAAATCAAAGACGCACACACGATGGAGGGACATATGGGAAGATGAACAGAGGATGACAATTTGATTTGCAGTGCTTCGGTGGCTGCTTTGGCAGAATTAGTTCCACGCGAGATGGACACGTAATTCGTGAAGAGTTCGTGATTTGCTTTGTCGCGACACTTAGCATTTTCCTATGTAATATTATAAAAGTCTAATTAACTAATTTCTAGTATCTCTAATGTGCAATATTATAAAATCTTAATTAATTAATCACTTGGGCGAGAAAGTGTTTGTTAGTTAATTAATGACTAGGCGCCTCATATTTTTAGAATCTCTATGGTGCAATATAAATAAATAAAAAAATGATCACATATAATTATCTAATATAGTTGGAAATCCCCAACAATTAGGGGCACACCATAGTATCACGTGAATACAAAAAAAAAATCTCTATAGTTATTTTAAAAAATGATTAATAAGTTGTTACTCCTGCTAAGTGGGCGTGTTTTGCGTTACCCCGTTAAAAATTCATTGAAGATTCCCCTTGCAAAGCAAGTGGACGCAAGAAAGTTACACTTTTTAAATTGGTCGAACACAAAAATCGATTTAAAAAACATAACTTTTTAAATCGGCTGAACAAAATAATCGATTTAAAAAGTGTATCCAATGGGGAATCTTTAAGGAATTTTTAGCGGGGGTAACGCAAAACACGTCCACTTAGCGGGGATAACAATTTATTATTTTGAGCCACACAAATTTAGTATTATTATTATTATTATTATTATTATTACCAAGAGTAGTATCTCATTATGATTTCTAACATCAAGTGGTTACAGCTCCTTCCGATTGCAGTTGTGGGGGATTGAACCGTGGTCCTTCATACCAAGTTCAGCGCCAATCACCACTAAACCAATTGGTTATTGTTTATAATAATGACTAAAATTTAAAGTGTTTTTTTTTTTTTTTATAATTATAACCGGAGGGAGTCTATGACATGAGAGTTCACAATCAACCCAAACAATTAATTCCATTTTCCGGAGACTCATATTTTCCATTAGGGTTATGTTAACCGGTGCCTGGGGCACTGGTTAAGAAAATTAAAAAAAAAAAAAAAAAAACTTTTAAATTGAAAATAACAATTTTTATATTTTCGATGCATTGACTGCACAAATTTCAATGTTATATTACTATAGTTGTTTCCTTAACCAATGTCCGGGACAGCGTTTAACATTTTCCTTGCGATTATGCAATTAATTTCATCTACTTTTTAAATTTAGCTGTGCTCAAGAAGATGTATCGTTAGAATCTCTTGGATAATCACAAATCCATTGATTAAGTTAGTGGAGTATTAATTAACATTTTTTCTCGCCAATAGGTACTCCAAGGCTTTTGCACTATCCCATGTAGTATTAAATTGGTAGTTCTAACCATGCTAAAGATAGAAACCGTCCATTTTACTAGCTGATAAACCTGTGACTTGTGTTATTAACTGTCTTGGATATCTGCGATTGTTTGTTAACTATGGCTAGCAGTGCAACTCGATCAAGTGAACAAGGTGACAATGTTATTAGCTTGAAAGTTATGGTGGACAAAGTAAGGAACAAAGTTGTGTATGCGGAGGCGCGGAAAGATTTTGTTGATGTTCTGTTCAGTTTCTTAACATTGCCTATGGGCACTATTGCCAGACTTGTGGCTAAGGAGTCAAATATTGAAGCAGTGAATTTTGGCAGCATAAGTTCACTCTATCAAAGTGTCTCAGATCTTGATGAAGAATATCTGTGGTCAAAGACATGCAAAGAAATGCTACTCAATCCAAGGAACTCCATGGAATGTTATTGTCATCAGCTCAAACTGATGATCAACGACAGTGACACACTCATGCAGTATCTCGTGTGTGAGGATTGGAACCGGTTTTGCTCATTGATTAAAACTGTGAGCACTTTTAGGAATCAGAAATGCCGTTGTGGAAAAGTTTTGAACAATAAAGTATCTGTTCCTCCCAGTTTTCTGATTTCGGTTGAAAATGGTTTTGTTAAGGAAACTGCAACTTTTATTATTCAGGACGATCTTTGTGTGATGCCTAATGATCTAGGAAAAAGTCTAGGTTTGCTTCAGATGAATGGAATCAATAACGTTGCAGATATCGAGAGAAAAACACTACTTTTCAGCAAGAAGGAGGTATGTTTTTCTTTCACATTTCTTGAATTCTATATCATCATCATTAGTTCTGATTTTTGAGATGAAAATTATCTGGATATGCGTAGGTAATTGATCTTCTCAAACTGTCCTTGTTCTCAACGACTCCTCTGACAGACTTTATAGTTAGGAAGAAACAATTAACTCGTAATTCAAACACATCATTTCTGTTTGAGAATAGGTTATTTGGAAAGAGCTTACCATCTGAAGAAGGTAAGCAGATGGCTGTGAAATTACTGGCAAGAAAATCTGATAGAAAGATTTTATTTGCTATAGCAAACGAAGATTTTGTGGACTTCCTTTTCAGTTTTCTCACTTTTCCTCTGGGAGGAGTATTACAAATGCTCGAAGGATTGTCTTCTTTAAGCTGCATTGATATTTTATATAAAAGCTTGACTGAGCTGAGTCCAGAGAAATGTTTAAGGTCTCTTGAGCTTAAAAACAAAATAAGTAAGCCTCAAATTTTTCCTGGATTTGAAGTCAGGAACCAGATATTACCAATTGGAACAACAGCGATTACTTACCGATCAAGTACTCAACTCTTGAATATTGTTGATCCTAAATCATCTCTTTCTGGAGGATTTGCAAGAGGGCCTTTTACATTTATGGTTACAGAGGACTTGGTGGTGACTCCAATGTCTTCATTTGATTGTTTTTCATATCTTGAAAGAATGAAGGTACCCCTTAATGACGTAGAGGAAATGGTCATTAATATTGGCTTGAAGGAGGTAAATTTAGGGAGTGTGTGACTGTGAACTTTCATTAGAACACTCTTATTTTGCTATATCTAATACTGCATTTGATTTGATTGTATAATCTATTCATATGGTGCAGTGCAGGGTCTTAGCATACTAAAAGCTTCGTTGACCTCAACATCTGCTTTAACAAATGGACGCAAAAAGTACATCGGTGAGAACAATATTCAACCAAATTAACAAAACCTCATCATACATGAATTGTTTTGATAAAAATGATATTGCAGCTCATGCATTAATTATTTTAAATTAATACTACCTTTAAATTTTTAACTGGTTGTACTTGTATTGTATGCTATACTAATATACGAAATACTTCTGTCGTTAGTTTGGTTCATGAACTAAGGTTTGTCTCTAAAGAGTTAATTATATGTAAATATGGATAGATCGTCGTTCTTGCTTAAAAATATTAGCTCAATATGCTGAACTAAGACATTTGACAGTGGTAATTAGACACTATTGGAAGGGAGGAAATAATGTTTTTCCTATTATCATGGTGACTTAATTATATGTAAATAATGTGTCTAATATGTCATGTAATGCTTCTTTGACAGATAAGCCAATATACAACCTGAAGAAGCCAAAGTCAGAAAAATGATGCTTGAGCTAATCTAAGAGGGGATAACTGATTAGGGATGGTATTTGAAATGTTGTTATGTTTAAGTGATTTGGATGCTTATAGTTTATTTTGTATTCTGTTGTTTCAAGTTGAAAACACTTTGAACTTTGTGATGAATCAAGCATTCATTCATAAGATAAACGATGTCATCTGAAAACTTCATCTTTTTCTTTACAAATAACTTTCTGCTAATTCAGTTATGACTGTTATTGGAGCAATTAACAATTTCAATTCCTCAGTATAGAATCGCACCAAATACTATGAACTAAGATTGACAAATACACTAACCAAAACTGTTAGTTACAGTATGTATTTCTTGTGACCATAGCCGTGGGTACATACATGTACATGCCCCAACTTTGAATAAACTTACTGAAAACATCAAAGATAAATCTTAGTGTATTTCTAGTGTGAATCTTAGGAGATAAAGCTTTCATTTTATAATAAGATCTTTAGCAGTGGAAGACTTCCCTTGCGAATCATGATAGTAAAAATCTTCAGCCAATGGTAGTGAATATGACAATATAACCTATACCCGCGGGTAAATGCCTCAACTTTGATGGAGAAATCTGAATTGAATGTTTTGGTTTTCTTGATTTTAATAGATAGGTGTGGAGCTCGGTTAATGTGGATATTGATATTCACTCTGAAGCTGTCCTCGAATTAAATTTTACCTTTCTTAAATAATTGTTAAACAAACTCTTAAATTACATATGTTTATATTTTTTTTTACAAAATTTTTATTTTTAAGTTGGGTTTTATACAAGTTCTTATCTCTATAGTTTTTGACTTTTAACTCTTTTTAAATACAAAATAACAAAGCGCAATTCAAGTTCATATGAATGTGGAACAGAATAGGAATATCTCAATCCTATTGGATATGGGTTTGAGATTATATTTTTTATTTTCAGTTGAAAATTGAGATGAAAATTGGAATGTCGAACTTTATGAATTTGGGGTGAACAAAATCGTCCTCGTTCTTTTTTTTTGTGTGTCAAACAATATTCGTCATCGTTTTTTTTTTACAATATTCTTCATCGTTTTAAAAACAAATAAAGGGTGAAAACAAAATATAAAATTATAACATGTTCTGTTATGTTTACTTTCTAAACAACGAAATGGAAATATTTTATAAAATATCCAAACAGTGGAATGAGAACTCTGTTCCATTCAACTCTATTTCGATCCCCTCCATTGTAGTTCGCTAAGTTATGTTCAATCAATTCAAATAAATCTAAACCCTAGATGTACAATGTCATGAAACAAGTGAGCGACTCCATCCATAACATTTTATAAGCAAATTTAATCTTTCTAGGTTCTTTGCACAATTAATGTATATGGATTTTATTATAATCCAAATATATAAATTATGCAATAAACTTAGTAAGCTGAAATTTGTTTATAAAATATCACGAAAGGAGTATGCACCAACAAAATGAAAATGAAATTTGTACGTGTTAAAAAATTTAAAATAATAAATTTGTATTGAAATTTATGTTTTTTATATTAATTGTAGAATTTTTTAATAAATAATTGTTATTTTTCAAAAAACAAAATCATCATTTTTAGCTACTTTAGACAAACCCTTTTTTTTTTCACCACCAGTTGAATCTGTTTCGGGTGTCAGTTCTGACATCAAGTGGTTCCAGCCCCTTCCCGATCGCAGTTGCGGGGGATCGAACCGTGATCCTCCCTACCAAGTTTAGTGTTAATCACCATCAAACCAACTAACGATTGGTTGCTTTAGACAAACCCTTTATTTAGACTACTCCCTCCGTCCCAATTTGTTCGAGTCATTTGCTAAAAAAAATTGTCCCAAAACACTTGAGCCATTTACAATTTTCTACTTGTATTTTCACTTCTATCCCTACAGAATTTACTTTTTAGAGTAATCATTATTGCACTTAAAAAGTGCATAGGGAATACACAAGGGTAATTTGGTAAAATGAATAGTATCTCTCAGAGCCGGTCCAATAGGGGGTGCAACAAGGTCCATTGCACCGGGCCTCCAAAATTTGAAGGCTGCAAATTTTTTTTATGAGGTAGTAGTATTAGTAAAACAGGGGGTGTAAAAATAATAATTCTCCACAATATAAAATCCAGACCCAATTCTTGAAGAAAAAATTTAAAAAAGGGAAAGGAATTCAAAATGATATCACAGTAAAAAAAGAAACATGCTAAAAAATAACTTAAAAAAAACGCTAAAAAAAAAGAAAAAAAACACGGAATGAAAATCAGTAAAGCAATATCAAACTCAGTAACACAAGAATCTCCTTCATCCCTAGCAAGAAACATATTCTCTTTTTCCTTGATTCTCCTTTTGTTTCCTGTTCTTCCCTCTATGTGGTTGATCCTCAGTTATTCATAGAATATGAATCATTTTTATGTTAATTACAAGGACAAATATATTTTATTTTATTTGCAATTTAAAATTGACAAGTTTTTTATAATTTTTTTTATTAAGAGGCCACTTTTAAAATTTGCACACGGCCTCTAAAAATTCAGGATCGCCCCTGGTATCTCTGATTCATTTATATTACTTTATTAATATGCGTGTTTTGGTCAAATGACTCAAACAAATTGAGACGGAGACCGTACTAGTACTATCCTTTTGCTGAGTCATTTATGTTAATGCTAGGGGGAATTCTATGATGCAGTCTTCAAATTGACTTCTTTGATGAAGTTAAATCTAGTGTTACAAGTGCAGATTTACTCTCATTTGATAGATGTGTGACACGTGGCAACCTTAAATTCAATGGTTGGAAATTAAAAAGGCTATAATAGTTTTTGATTAATTATAATTATTGAAAAACAAAAAGGAGGCTTTTCATATTTCTCAAATAAAACAACATCACCTCTGCATCTCCCTCTTTCTCTCAGCCCGTCGCCATTACCATTGTCGTACCTCTCCGCGACTGGCACCGGTGAAAAAATCTTAAGAAAAGAAAACAGATTTGTAAATAAATAAAAAAGAATTGATTCTAGTAGACCCAATAAATAAATAAAAACTCAGATTTAACTTGTTTTCTCTAAGTTCTCAACCAACACTCAAGTGATTCATTGCAAGCATGGATCAAGGGGAAAAAAATAAAATCGTTAGGCTTCATTATAATCAAACTTGTGTTGATAACCTGGATTTTAGAAACAAAGAATTATTCTCCTTCCCTCCTCTTGCTGTCCAGTTGCAGAGAAACAATTAAAAATAGAAGCACAAGAACAACTAACAAAACAAATTAAATTAATTTATTTCAATTTCACTATAATATCCACTCCCATTGATCTAGTTACTGAAATCTCAAAAATTCAATTATGAAAAGTTAAACTTTTTGCTCTATAACTTACTCCCATTAATCTCAAAAATTGAATCTTAAATGTTGTTCATGACGTAAGATTAATCAAATTTAGAAACTCCAATTTCATTAAAACAGTTTATGAAAACCCAAATCAAGGTTGTTGTCACGACGACGGCGGCGGCTACAGGATGTTGAGGTTCGCTCATACGATGGTGGCGAGGGAAAACGTGTGTGGAGAAGCGGTTACAGAAGATAGACAGGGAGGAGCGGAGGCACGGACGGTGGCACCGGCAGCGACGGTGAGAGAAAGAGGGAGGAGTAACGGTGGTGAGTTGTGAGAGAAAAGAGATGAAATTTGTACAATTTCTTTTCCTATTCTGTTCTTTTTATTTTACTGAATAAATAATTATTTGATGTTTTAATCTCTTATATCAAATGGTTAACACTTACTTGATCTATGAGGGTATATGGAGATACCCAGTAAATGGTGTGTATTGTATAATCTGATGTGGCGTTGACTAAGTCAATATTGCTTTCTTATTGGGCCAGATTAGTGACTTCATCAAAGAAGTCAATTACATGACTGCATCATAGAATCTCCATAATGCTAGTACCGATCCTTATGAAAGAATATTTATGTACTTATCTTTTAGATAACTGAAATTTAATTTTCAATAAAGTAAATTAAAAACCACTGTCGTTTGATTGGTACTATATCATTACTATTGCTTTCCTTTCCAATGTTTTCTAGACACTTATTTTTTCGATCTCTACTCTATAATAATGCAACTTCTATTCTTCTCAGAATAACAAAAAGCAGAGCCATTTGTAGTATCTGTGCTGTGTAATTTCTCATTAACTCTGTGCTCTTAGATTCTTACCATGGCTAACAATGAGTTAGATGAACAAAGTGATCACCATGATCATGTTCCCCTAACAGTTTTTGTCGACAGAGAGAAAACCAAAGTTTTGTATGCTGAGGCAGGGAAGGATTTTGTTGATGTTCTATTCAGCTTCATAACATTGCCTTTAGGTACTATTGCAAGACTTGTGGCTAAGGAGGACTCAAATATTGAAGCAGTGAAATTTGGCAGCATTAGCGCACTCTATCCAAGCCTGATAGATCTTGACGAGAAATATCTATGGTCAAAGACATGCAAGGAAATGCTACTCAAGCCAAGAAACAGGATGGGTTATTATTGCCAGAAGATGAAACTGAACATTGACGACGTTGGAAACTTTCAGTCTTACTTCCTTTGTGTGAACAAAGATTGCAAAATTGAAAATAGAGTCTGTATAAGTGGCTTCGGTAATCAAAAATGTATTTGTGGGAACCAATTGAACCAAGAAACATCCATAGACTTGAGTGAAGAAAATGGCTTTGTTAAGGAAACTTCAACTTTTATTGTTTCTGATGATCTTTATGTGATGCCAAATGATGTTGGAACAAAATTAAATCTCCTTCAGAAGCATGGAGTCAACAACCTTGATGCCATTGATAAACAAACTATTAATATCAGGAAGAAAGAGGCATGCCATTTAACTTTATATATTTTCTATGTTCGTTATAGTATACAATATTATTTACACTGTCTCATGAATTATTTCTTATTTGTTTTGAATAGGTAGTTGATCTTCTCAAGTTATCTTTGGTCTCAAAGACTCCTATGTTAGACTTTATCTTCAAAAAGGAACATTTTTTTGCTAATTTAGAGCCAAGAAACCGATTTGAGTTTTGGGTTGGTGAAGAAAATGAACCATGTGATGAAATGGTTGTGAAAGTAGTGAGAAGGAAATCAAATGAAAATATTTTGTTTGTCGAAGCAGAGGAAAATTTTGCTGACTTTATTTTAAGTTTTCTCACGTTTCCTTTGGGAGGGGTTTTGCATATGCTCCAAGGATTCTCTTTTTTAAGCTGCATCGATAATTTATATAAGAGCATGATCAAGTTGAGTCCAGACAGATATTTATTGTCAGAGGAAGTAAAAGACAGACTAAATCAACCTGAGTGTGCTGCACAATTTGAGCTCAACAACCAGATATTACCAATAGGCAATCATAATTATAAGGATAGATATAAAGGAAATAAATTTGTTGATCCTAAATCCCCTATTTCTGGAGGATACGCAAAAGGACCGTTAACGTTTGTTGTGACAGACAACTTGGTTGTAAATCCAATATCATCCTTCGATGTTGTTACCTATCTCGAAAGAATGAAGGTACCACATAATGACTTGGACGAAAGGGTTGTAAAAATTGGTGTTAATGAGGTAAGGCATTCATCATTTTGCACTTATATTTTCAAATTACTCTCTCCATCTCGTAATAATTTTATTGTAGTTAAAATGTTATTTTTTTTCTCTTTCATTTATATCTTTTTCTTAATTTGTATGAATTGATCAACTAAATTGATAATTTATGCATTAGAGTAGTATATTACTCATTAGATTGACCATTCACATTTTTTTTTCTTCAATATATGGTTTCAGGGACTTGGTATACTAAAAGCCTCATTGACCACAACCTCTGCTTTGACAAACAGTCTCAGTGTTTCAATAATAGACCAATTCCTGCAAGAACAAAGGCAAATGTAACAAATTAAAAGTTATGGATGCTTCGCGATAGAGTACTATGGATGACTTGTTGGACAAGTTTTGATCAAATATTTTGTTTTGTTCTGTTAATTATTCTGAAAACATCTGGTGTTTTTATATTTCTCAATAACATATTATGTTTTCTCGTATGAATAGCATCGATCTTGTAAGAAGTATAACTCATTTCCTGGTTTTAAATTGTTGTTGCTGACGTGAATGTAGTAGCGATTGTGGTCATTACGATTGCGAGATTGTTAAAAGTAATTTTTTTTATTAGATTTGAGGTTCAAAAATTTTATATATTGGTGAGAAAGTTTGAACGAACATGGTTAAAATCGTCTGATGCGCTCATGAACGAAAATCACACCGCAATTGAGGTGCGATGAAGTTGCGGAGATTATCGCATCACAATACTGCATCCGGAATTGTGGATGTGGACTGCAATTTAAAACCATGCTCATTTCTCTAAGTTATGAGCTGCAGAGACATCACTTTCATTTATACATGAACAGATCGAAGGAAATGATATTATATTATATTTGATTTTGAGTCTAAATTTCGAACACTTGTTTTTTGTGGAGTTAACAATTGATATTCATAAATATATCAACTCCTTTGTTTGAATTACATTCACACGGTGCTCTGGTTGTTTATGGCTGTTATCATTAACATAAGTAATAAATTCTTTCATCAATCTTTGTTTATATTGAGTTTTAACTTTTGAGGTGTGACACACGCGATAAGTCCTTTCAATTCCTACGCATATTTCAGTGCCCATGATGACAATGAATAATGATAAATTCAGGAAATTTTCATCCACTTATGTTTAGGATTCAACCCAGGTCCAGTACGGTTTGGACCTACCTCGAGATTACATACCAGAGAGCATTAGTTGATTTTGCAAATGTATTGTTCAGGATATTCATTTCGATCAAATCAAAGATTGAAAGTTGCAGAGCTACAATTTTCTTTATGTGCAATTATAAGGATCGAATCCTTACCATTGCAAGGTTTGATTTATGCTTTTAGCTTTTACAATTTTCATGTTAGTAATGTGTGTGTAGAAGGATTAAACTACAGAATACTAATAGGAAACAATTCTTTGATAGATGTGTTCATTAATTAGTGGCGCTCTTGTAAAGATAGTGAAACTTCCAAAACAAAACACATCATAAACATTGTTTGATAATCAAAACATAATTATAGTACTAATAATAGTACATTCAAAACATTTCTTGATACTAAAAATCAGCATATTAAGAATCAGTAAATTAAGCTCAATGATTTTGATAGCGATTAATCGCCTCAAGTCCCAACTTTCCCAATGGTGTAGCATTAGTTTGAGATATTCTCATCCTTGACCTTAACAAATGTCTCAGCCTTGACTTTAAGAAATGGACCAAGTCCATTAGGCAGAGCAGAAGATGACATCAAAGAAGCTTTCAAAATGCTAAGACCCTGCAACAAAACCATTATGTAATGAAGTTTGTTGAAATTCTATTAAATATTAATGTGAAAGTGACATGTGTTACTTTACCTCATTTTTTCCAACCGTGATCACTTTTTCCTCCAAATCAGAAGAAGGAACACCCAATTTACTCAACAATGAAATGACAGAAAAAGAGGAACACAGTGTAATAACCAAGTCATCAGTCACCATGTACAATGTTGAACCCTTCATGAATCCTCTTCCACCACATTCATCATACTCTTCACCAGTTGATGACTGTGGTTCTACAAACTTCAATGGAACACACGAGTCCTTCGAAGTAAATAATGGTTCTTCCAAAACAGTTAAATATCTATGACATCTAGTTTTCTTCTTATTATATCTCGTGACACAAAAGTAATCAATCGCAGGCGTTTCTTCAAAGGGTAACAACTGGTTACGTAGTTTGAACTGGTGAGCAAGTTTAGATTTAACCAACTTATCCTTTAAATCAGATGATCTCAAATATGTGTCACCGTCCAATTCAAGAATGCTTTTGTATAAGTTGTCTATGCTTGAACCACAACACTTTCCCTTTAAAATGTGTTCTGCTCCTCCTAAGGGAAATGTGAGGAAACTAAGAATGAAGTCTGCGAAATCGGCATCACCCAAAGCAAATAAATTTTTTTTGTTGGATTTTCTCAGCATGACCTTTATTTTTATTTTCCTGCCTTCATTTTCTTCAACAGTATTACTATGCAAATCCAATGCACTATTTTTGTGTTGTGGACTCTCAAGATTCTGTTTCTTCAGCAAAAATATGTCTGTCAAAGGTGTCCTTGAGATTAAGGCACACTTCAACAAATCCAATATCTACAAAATAAACAAAAAATATAACATTGCAGAATATTAGAAATTGCAATTCCTAGTACAATTTCTTGACTCTACTAAAATTGTTCTGATTTTCTAGCAAAGATTAATAAAAAAAAAAAATCATTTTAAAGCAAGGATATCACCAAACAAAATACTATAGTAACAGAAAATATTTATGAAAAACAAAGATACCTCTTTCTCAGTGATGTCCACCGTCATAAACTTGATAGCATTGAAGTTTTCAAGTCCAAGAAGATTCATGGGTTGGCAAATTGAATTTTGAAAATCGTCCAGTGTCAAACTTAAATCATCTGTGATATTAAAAGTGGATGCATCTGTTACAAATCCTTCACTGTGATCAACTCTATCACTACTCTGTAGAGAAATATATGAAGACATAACCTTCCCACAACTGCATTTCAAATTAGAGAATGTGCTAAACAAGCCACCACTACAGTACAAACCCTGATCACATATAAAATAAGTAGTTTTTTCTGTGACATCGATGTTATGCTTGAGATTCTGATAATAGTCTTCCATTGAGTTCTTTGGTTGAAGCAGCATTTTTTTACAAGCTGGTGTCAAAAACTGTTGTTCTTCAAGATTTACCACGCTTTCATACAAAGTGCTTATGCTTCCAAAAGTAACTTTCTGCATGTTAGATTCTGTGTTAACAAGTCTTGCAATTGTGGCCAAGGGAAATGTTAAGAAGCTTAGCAAGATATCCATGAAATCTTTCCCTGCTTGAGCAAATAAGACCTTATTTTTCTCTTCATTGATCAAAATTCTCAGTGAAATTGGTGTCGACATGAGAAACTAATTATTTGACTAAGGAGCACTAGTATAGTATGGTGATGTTTTGTTCTCACCAATACTAGTAGAGACTATATATAGGAAGAGAAATTTGTAAGGTTTCGAAACAATTAATTAAGCTTGAGAGAGAGAGATATAATTAAGGTGTTTTTGTGGATTTCAATACAACTGTAAAATGATTCAAATACTACACTACTGCGTTTGTCCTACAAAAAATTTTACTACTCCCAAAACAAAGCAGAGAATAGACATTGGTAACGTGCGAATATAACAATATTTCAAGTGATTCAAAATTTCAAATACTTGACAATTAATGAAAGCAAGGAAAATGGGATTTGGATCCTCTCCAATTTTCTCTCCATATTTTCTCTCCTTTTCTTAATCCAATAGTTGTTAAATTATAAAGAATAAAATAATACTTAAGATGAGAGAGAAAATAAATAAATAAATAAATGGTTAGGATCACATTGAAAAGAAAACATTGGAGAGGATCCAAATTCAGGAAAATGCAACGTCTCATGTGATGAGTGTGTTTAACTTTTGGGTAATGCTAAACAGTGCATTAGGTTCACTTGTTATGCATACTAAAATTAAAAATAAAATATAAAGTTAATGTTGATAAAAGTAACTTTTATATTTTCAATGTATTGAATGTACGAATTTCAAGACTCATAATTTCTCTTTTCTATACAATAATGATTATATTACTTAATTGAGTCAAGATCCGTTGACACCAATTAGTTTGACACCAAATGTTACACCTCTCAATAACGTTTTAACAGATATAAGTTTTATAAAATCCACCGTTGGATTGAAAATTTATATTATATAGATCATTTGTGTAAACTATCAGATAAATTCAAAATCATTTGATATGTTATTGAGACGCATAAAGATTAACGGCATTTAAAAAAATGTCCAAACCGTTAATTTTGATGTATCTCAATAACATATCAAATGATTTTAGATTTGTCTGACAATTCACACAAATGATCTATATAATATAAATTTTCAATCCAACGATGAATTTTATAAAATTTATATCGGTTAAAACATTATTGAGAGGTGTAACATTTGGTGTCAAACTAATTGGTGTCAACGGATCCTGACTTTAATTGATTTATGTAATATGATCAAAACGACTTATATTTTGAAACGGATGGAGTAAGTATTAAATAACATTTAAAAGATACGTTTGATTAATATTTAGGAAATGTTAACATGTGTTAAGGGCACATATTAAGAATACAAATGTATTAATATTCTCTTGTTCTTTGTGCAATATACCTTTTGAAGGGTCCGGTTATGGTGCATAAGGATTCCTTATGCACGGTACATAAACTTCCTATTTGCACCCCTTCCATTTCGTTATACACCCCATTTCAACATTTGAACTTACCGGAACACTTTTTCTCAAGTGTACCGGTATGCATATATTCATACCGGTACACTTGAGAAAAAGTGTTCCGGTAACCATATGAATATGCATACCGGAACACTTTAGAAAAAGTGTTCCGGTATGCATATTCAAAATAAAGAATAATGAAACCATTTTGTTGTGGGAATGGTTTCAGAGATATGCAATCCAAAACCATTAGATGCATACAATGGTTTCTAAAATATAGGATGTGCTTCAAAACCATCCTATGCACTTAATGGTTTCAGAGTGTTTATATCTGAAACCATTCTCACAACAAAATGGTTTAGGGTGCATGAGTAAACATATGGTTATGATTAAAAACTACTAAACCATTTTGTTGTGGGAATGGTTTCAGAGATATGCATTCCAAAACCATTAGATGCATAAAATGGTTTCTAAATTATAGGATGTGCTTCAAAACCATCTTATACACTTAATGGTTTCAGAGTGTATATATCTGAAACCATTCTCACAACAAAATGGTTTAGGGGTGCATGAGTAAACATATGGTTACCGGAACACTTTTTCTAAAGTGTACCGGTATGCATATGGTTACCGGAACACTTTTTCTCAAGTGTACGGTATGAATATACCGGAACACTTTTTCTCAAGTGTACCGGTATGAATATATTCATACCGGTACACTTGAGAAAAAGTGTTCCGGTAACCATATGAATATGCATACCGGAACACTTTAGAAAAGTGTTCCGGTATGCATATTAAAACGCGCTACGATTATTACACGTGTCACTGAGATCTAATGGCTGAGTTTCACTTATGCACCGTGCATAAAAATAATCCTTATGCATAATAACTTGTGCCCCTTTTGAACATTAAATTCTTTTGTAGTATAAATATAGATTTCTACTTTGTGGCACATATTTACATGACTCTAAAATATAATTTTTTTAATTTAGCAGGGGTTAAATTGAAAGAAATAATGATAAGCTATAAGTTACATGAAATTAACATTTAAAAAATTAGACATCTTGCCCGTGCGTTCGCACGGGTCATATTTGTAATATCAATTAATTGTGAAATTATTTAAAGTTAAGAAATGTCTCGTATAATGTCAATCAATATAACAATGAAAACATATAATATCGAAAAACAAAGACGATATTCAAAACATTTCACTAAATGACAAAAATAACAAATAAAAACTAAATAAGATTTCGATATCCTAATATTTAATTGGGCTAAAGCATTAGAAACAAAATATCGTTCAACCATATAAACAGGGACCTCTCGTCCATCTCTCAAGCACTGGACCAATGTGCTAGCAACACCAATACACCATTGATGAAGACTTATCAAGAATTCGCTACTTAAGATAAATATAGGAATTGGTAAGTATTTTTATCATAAGTGGTGAAAAGGACATCAAATCAATGTCTCTATTTATACTGATAAAAATACACCGTTTCGTAATATTTAACCTCCTCATTGAGTTTACCTAGTTTTTTTAGCTTTTTTTTTTTACAACAAAAATATATTTACCCTAATTAAATTTTCACCTAATTAATAGTGAATGCTTGCAAAATTATAGGATTAATGTAACACACACCACAAATCCTATTGTTTATACTCAAGTTTATTATGTACTATTTAGGAGATATGCTAACTCATACACATTGGTGTCCATGATTTTTATTTTTTTCCTTAACAATTTTGTGAAAACGCCCATATATTTTCCTTAACATACTTATACATGAAATTGTCCCTAAAGCATAAACAAAGATTTCCGCTCTTCACCAAATAAAATAAAAAACTTCAAGCATAAAATAAAATAGATCACATAATAATCTAATTGACAAAAAACTTCAAGCAATTACATCAAAATAACACAGATAAAAGAACATCCAAATATTAAAATTCACTTCAATGTTGCAAAATAAAATAAACTGTGTCACTCTTTTCATCAAAGTAACCACCAACCCGAACACTTTTGCCACCGCCAATCGTTGCACAGCTACAATTCGCTTCCGATGTCCACCAACTTTTAATTTGCAAAATTAGATTATGAGGATGCTTATATATGAAAGGGTTTACATTTTGTTATATAAAAAAGTATAATTGAGGCATGCTATTTTAATTTTTTCATCAACAAAGTATAACATAAATTACTTTAGGAAAGATGAGAATATTTGCAACCATTTTCATTAACAGAACAGAAATAATATAGAAACTGATATTTAGGGGTGTAATTGGACCGGTTTGGATCGGTTTTTGATGAATCCAAGGTCCGAACCAATGTGTACTCAATTGGTTCGGTTTGGATCGGTTTGTCCTGTTTTTTAAAAATGAAACCGAACCAAACTAATCGGTTTGGTTCGGTTTGGTTCGGATACTTTGATCGGTTTTGTAATGTTTTTTTTTTCAATATTTTTCCTACTATTTTTTTTTTCTACTATTATTTTTTCGACGATGCGTAATCAAATATCATCATACACAATAAAAAATGAATCGCAGTTCATAACAATAACATCATTTTTTTACACTAACAATAACATCATATTGAAACTCAAAAAGTTTTTAAACATAGTACAAAATATAATTCAGAAACTTAATTCAAACTCATATATTTGAAACTCATAAAATTTTCAAAAACTTATATTTACATAAACTTATATTCACATAATTAAAAAATCCAAACTTAAGGTTGCTGCGTGTTTTTGAATTCAAAATCCTAACAAATATTAAGATTGGGCCGGTTTAATGTTGACATGAGTTTATCACATATGGACTAAAATTGATTCTATTATAGATATCGGTTTGGTTCGGTTCAATCCAATGGATTTGAAAACAGAACCGAGAACCGAACCAAACCACATAGGTTTTCAATTGGTTTGGTTCGGTTTTTGATCCGAACCAAAAAAGTCGGTTTTTTTTCGGTTTGGATTGGATTGGATCATCGGTTTAATTGGATTTTTCTGATCCGCTTACACCCCTACTGATATTGATAGATTAGTAAATGAAAGAGATAGAGAGAGATGGGTGAAAGAGAGTGACCAAATTTTTAGTAAAACACTCATAGATTTGACCAACCAAAATACTGATATCAATGATTTGGTATTAAGCAAATAAACAAATTAAAAATTGTGTTGAGACTTCAAAAGAAAAAGAAAGAAAAAACGCAGAGAAACAAAAAAATTGAGGGAGGGAGGGAGAGAGAATGAGAACCGATGGTGAAATGGAAGCTGCGTGCGGCGGTGGTCTGGCAGTGGTGTGGCAGCGCAGTTGTGATGTTTTTATCTGCGGCTGCGTTTTTTCTTTCTTCTTTCCTTTGTTTTTTTCTTTTTTTTTTTTTTTTTTTTATTAGGATTGGAAATATGAGTAGTTAAACTACATTTATTATGCTGTTATGCTTCTGCAGCTTCTCATTCCCCTGCTATTTACCGTGAACTTAGGGTAAGAGTGGGTGATAAGTGCCAAAAAGTAGTTAAATTCACTTTACATTTAAGGCACTTTTGTTACTTGTTTTGCAAGTTATTAAGGGAAAAGCCGAGAGAAATTGTATAATTGCCCTATTACGCTTTTTATATCTTACTCTATCCATTTGTGCAGGAATCAAATGTCAAAACACAAAGCAAAGAAGAAAAACAAAGAAAAAATACAAAGACCAACTCGCCATGGCGAGCACAAGGCGATCTCAAGGCGAGCACAAGTCAGAGAGCATCAAAGTTTACTCGCCATTAACACGCCATGGCGAGTGTAAGGCGAGGCAGCTCGCCATGGCGAGTGTATTACTCGCGAGGCGAGCGCAGGCGGTCAAAGAGCGTCAGCATTGACGTGGCAGAAACCCAATGGCAAAGTAACAGCAACTCGCCATGGCGAGTAATCAACTCGCCATGGCGAGTAATCAACTCGCCAAGGCGAGTTCATCAGAACAGAACACTATATAAAGGGGTCTTCAGTCATTATTAGAGATCATCTGGTAAATTCACTGAGAGAAAAGAATTGAGCAGAGAGAAATTCAGAACAAAGGCTTGCTAAAGGGAAAAGAGGTGGATCTACTCAAGTTTGAGACATCAAAGCTTGATGTTGTTTCATTTCTTCTTCTTCACTCATTGTAAGAATCCCATGACTATGGGTAACTAAATCCTTTTGTTGTTGGGATTAGATGTAGCCCATTTATGATTATGTATAACTCTTAATCTTGTTAATATATGTTTTAGTTTATTCATCAATATGAGTGTTATCTTTAATCTTAATGTTTTATCTTTTGATTTGAATTTATAGACATATAATGTTTGAATCAATGAATTGAGATAAACACTTGTTAAAACTCTAAATTCTAGACATAGAGTTAGGTTTTTAATATTCACTTTTTACTGGAACTTAATGCTCTTGTGTTGTTCAAATTATTCGAGATATCGGAATTTGAATAATACAAGTTAGCCGTTATATTGATTAATCATTCGAGATATCGAACGTTAATAGGTATAACGTGATTCTCGTCGTTATCCGGATACGGAAACATACGTGAGCAATACGTGATATATTGATGATTAGCTAAAATATATGTGACTGATTTAGAAATATACATACGAATGAATGCGTGAAGTCTAATCCCGACAACATTTTCTCCTTGAATTACAACTCGTATTTTACTTGCACTTTTATGTTTACAAGTTTATGTTACAACAAAACAATTGATAAACCCAACCTTAAAATGATGTTACATGTTGAACGGTTTTTAATTTCACACTAGTCCCTGTGGAGACGATAATTAAATACTTACTTTGATACAACATCAAATGGCGCCGTTGCCGGGGACTGGCGTTTGAAATTAAAAGCATTGCGACAATTTCATTAGTTTTAAGTAATTTTGCACTTTTATTTTGTGTTATTTACTTTCCCTTGTGCATGCTAACTTGTCTGGTAGATTGTTGATTCTTGTTTATGCGAGGTAAGATTTCTGCAGAGAACTTACTCTTTGATCCAGAAATCGAGAAAACAGCTCGAAGAAACAATAGCAAGAACAAAAAAAAAAGACAACAAGCCAAACAAAGAGAGCAGCAAGAAGGAACTTCTGTCTCTATTTCTTCAACATCTTCTATCGCCGAAGAAACAATGGCAGCACATACACCACCAACTCCCGAACCATGCCAAAATAGCCCGAGACGTTTGGCTCACTTGGCAAGACCAAGAGCTGGAGCAAACAAACTGAGATGAAAACGGGTTATTTGCAACTGTTATATGCTAACCCTTTTGCAGGTTTGCCACATGAAGATCCTTACAATCACCTTGTCAAGTTTTATGAGATAGCTGGTTCACTTGGAGCCACTGAAGCTGAGGAAGAATCGGTGTTCCAAAGAGGTTTTCCACATTCATTGATTGGTAAAGCAAAGGAGTGGTACCTTGATCAACCTACTCAAGTTATGACCAATTGGAATACCCTTGAGGAGAAATTTCTTGAAAGATTCTTTCCACACCACAAGTTCATGGAGGCCAAAACATCTATTGCTGTGTTCGCTCAAGGTACAAATGAAACTCTAAATGAAGCTTGGGAACGTTACAAGTCTATGTTACGGAAGTGCCCTAATCACGGGTTTGATGAACTCACTCAAATTCATATCTTTCGCAACGGACTTCTTCAACAAACGAAGCTTTTGTTAGATGCCACAGCTGGTGGTTCTTTATTATCATTGAGTGCTGCAGATGCTACAGCAATAATTGAGAAAATGGCACTTAGTGACGGTCAAGGAGATTACAATAGAAATCCATCACAAAGGAAGCCGGGCGTTCTTGAACTTGATACTTCAGATGCTTTATTGGCGCAAAACAAACTCCTTACCAACACTGTTGAGCAATTGTCAAAGCAAATGTCAAAGTTTATATGTTTACAGGAAGAGCCAAGTAAAGCTAAGCAAGTTGCATTCTGTGAGCTATGTACCGGAGACCATCCAACTGGTCATTGTCCTCCAACAAATGAAGAAGTGAACTTTCTGGGCAATCAGCAAAGGCAGGGTCAATATCAAAACAACACTGGTTATCAAAGAGGAAACAATTCAAATTATGGCCAGGGTTGGAGGCAGGATGTTGGCACATCGAACAGGCAGAGACAGTTTGAAAGTTACACTCAGCCAGAGCCTATGCAAACTCAGATTTCAAAAATGGGGGAGGATATAAGCAAGCTTATGGAGTTGATGAAAGAATCCAACCAACAAAACCAACAATATCAGAGAAGCAATGATGCTGTGTTAAGGAACGTGGAAACTCAGCTGCAGCAAAATCAACAATACCAAAGAAATGCTGATGCTGCACAAAGAAATATGGAGACTCAGTTGGGGCAATTAGCTAAGCAAATAGCTAACAATAACAACCAAGGAGGATCATTTACTGCCAACACTGAACCTAATCCAAAAGAACATTGCAAATCCATTACAACCAGGAGTGGAAAGGAGATAGGTAAAGGCATAGGTGATAACCTGAGAACTGAGGAGACAGTTGTTAAGGCGAAAGAAAAACAAATGGAAGAGATTGAAGGAAGTGAGAATGAGGCAGTAGAAAAGAATAATGAGGGAGAATTAGTTGAAAATCAAAAAAATCAAAAAAATAGAAAAATTCAAAAAAATGATGGAGAGCTTGAGGGAGATGTAAGTGATGAGGGGAAAACTAAAAATCAGAAAGTGGGAGATGAGAAAAGCATTAAGAAAAGTCCTCCAGTTCAACACTTGCCATATCCGCATGCTCAATCAAAGAAAGACAAGGAAAGGCAATATGCACGGTTTCTAGATATCTTCAAGAGATTACAAATCAACATTCCTTTTGCAGAAGCTTTAGAACAGATGCCTACATATGCCAAATTCATGAAGGAGATTTTAACCAAGAAGAGAAAATACAATGATGATGAGGTTATTCAGTTAGATGCAAGCTGCAGTGCTATCATTCAACGGACTCTTCCAACAAAAGAGAAAGATCCTGGACGAGTCACTTTGCCTGTCACTATTGGCAATGTAAATGTTGGAAAAGCTCTCATTGATCTGGGGTCAAGCATCAATCTTATCCCTCTGTCAGTTGTTGAAAGAATTGGTGGTCTTGACATCACACGTACCAGGATGACATTGCAACTGGCTGACAAATCCATCACCCATCCCTCGGGAATAGCTGAAGATGTTCTGGTCAAGGTTGACAAATTCATGTTTCCGATAGACTTCGTGGTTATGGATATTGAAGAAGATGATGATGTTCCATTGATCCTGGGAAGAGGTTTTATGAAAACAGCACGGATGATGATCGACATTGATGACGGAATAATGAAAGTTCGAGTTCAAGATGAGGAAGTTAGCTTCAATTTGTGGGAAGCTATGAAACATTCCAAAGAGAAAGATTCATGTTTCAAATTAGATGCCACGGAGGAAGCCATTCTAGATGTAAGAAAGCAAGCTCATAGCCCTTCATCTCTTGAACAAGCATTAACCGATGCGTTTGAAGAACTTGACTCTGACAAAGAAAAAGAAATTGAAGAATGTTTGAAAGAGCTGGATGTTTTGGAAGAGGTATCTCCTCTTGAAGCAAAAATAGAAGAGTTGAAAGATGAATCAAATGAATCAAAACCGGTAGAGGTGAAGCTCGAATTGAAAACATTGCCATCACATTTGAAGTATGCTTTTCTTGAGGGTGATGATAAAAAGCCGGTGATTATTAGTAGTACATTGACAATTCAAGAGGAGAAGGAGTTGATTGAAGTATTGAAAGTGAATAAAGAAGCGATTGGATGGGCGTTATCCGATTTGAAAGGCATTAGTCCATCCTATTGTATGCACAACATCATGATGGAAGATGATTATAAGCCAGTAGCACAACCTCAACGTCGTTTGAATCCTACAATGAAAGAGGTTGTGAGAAAGGAAGTGGTGAAGTTGTTGGAAGCTGGTATGATTTATCCGATCTCAGATAGTGCTTGGGTAAGTCCAGTCCAAGTGGTTCCAAAGAAAGGAGGGATGACGGTGATCACTAATGATAAGAATGAATTAATTCCGTCAAGGACAGTCACGGGGTGGAGAATGTGTATTGATTATCGAAGACTTAATAAAGCCACCAGAAAAGATCACTTTCCATTGCCCTTCATGGATCAAATGCTTGAAAGGTTGTCCGGTCAAGAGTTCTATTGCTTCTTAGACGGTTATTCGGGGTATAATCAGATCACTGTCAATCCTGAAGACCATGAGAAGACTGCCTTCACATGTCCCTTCGGTGTCTTTGCTTATAGACGGATGCCTTTCGGATTGTGTAACGCTCCAGCAACATTTCAACGATGTATGCAAGCTATATTTTCTGATTTGATAGAAAAATGCATTGAAGTGTTCATGGACGATTTCTCGGTGTTTGGTCCATCATTTGCTCATTGTCTGAATAATCTGGACACCGTACTGAAGCGGTGTGTTGAACCTAATTTGGTTCTGAATTGGGAGAAATGTCACTTCATGGTGACCGAAGGCATTGTTTTAGGCCACAAGATTTCTTCCAGAGGTATTGAAGTTGACAAAGCGAAGGTAGATGTTATTGAAAAGCTTCCACCTCCAGTCAATGTCAAAGGCATCAGAAGTTTTCTTGGTCATGCTGGATTCTACAGGCGATTCATCAAAGACTTCTCCAAAATTGCAAAACCGTTAAGCAACCTGCTTAACAAAGATAAGTCTTTTAATTTTGATAATGCCTGTTTACTTGCTTTTGAAGAATTGAAAAAACAATTGGTAACTGCACCCATAATCATAGCACCAGATTGGACACTTGAATTTGAACTAATGTGTGATGCTAGTGATTATGCGGTTGGTGCAGTTCTGGGGCAAAGAAAGAACAAAATTTTTCATGCAATACATTATGCAAGCAAAGTGTTGAATGATGCACAAATCAATTATGCAACAACTGAAAAAGAATTGCTTGCAATAGTGTATACACTTGAAAAATTTCGTTCTTATTTAATTGGTTCAAAGATTGTGGTGTATACTGACCATGCAGCTATCAAGTACTTGATCACAAAGTCCGATTCCAAGCCAAGGCTCATTAGATGGATGCTTTTATTGCAAGAATTCGATTTACAAATCAAAGACAAAAAAGGAACGGAGAATTTGGTAGCTGACCATCTATCAAGACTTGTGAACACTGAGGTGACCAAACATGAACGTGAGGTCCTTGAAGAATTTCCTGATGAAAAGTTACTTATGGTACAAGAGAGGCCATGGTTCGCCGACATGGCTAATTATAAAGCATATGGATTAATACCAGATGATTTTAATTGGCATCAGAAAAAGAAGTTCCTCCGTGAAGCTAATCAATATGTTTGGGATGATCCTTACTTGTTCAAGATTGGAGCTGATAATCTCTTGAGAAGATGTGTTACTAGAGAAGAGGCCACGAGCATAATGTGGCATTGTCATAACTCGCCTTATGGTGGTCACTACAATGGGGAAAGGACTGCTGCGAAAGTTCTACAGTCGGGGTTCTTTTGGCCGACTCTGTTCAAAGATACATATGAATACACTCAAAAGTGTGATAAATGTCAAAGAACAGGGGGAATTTCTAGGCGCAACGAGATGCCTCTTCAAAACATACATGTGGTAGAAGTTTTCGATTGTTGGGGCATTGATTTTGTTGGGCCCTTCCCCTCATCTTTTTCCAATGAATATATCCTTGTGGCAGTAGATTATGTATCCAAGTGGGTGGAGGCAATTGCATCACCAAAAGCCGATGGCAAGACGGTGGTCAAATTTCTGAAAAAGAACATTTTCACTCGTTTTGGAACTCCCCGTGTGCTTATAAGTGATGGAGGATCACACTTTTGCAATTCACAGTTAGCAAAAGCACTCGAGCACTATGGAGTCAAGCACAAAGTGGCATCACCATATCACCCACAGACCAATGGACAAGCTGAGGTTTCGAATCGGGAAATAAAGAAAATCTTAGAAAAAACTGTGTCCGCATCAAGAAAAGATTGGTCTATGAAGTTGGATGAAGCATTGTGGGCATATCGGACAGCTTTTAAATCACCGATAGGTCTCACACCATTTCAGATGGTTTACGGCAAGTCTTGCCATCTTCCGGTAGAACTTGAGCATAAAGCCTATTGGGCTTTGAAATTCTTGAATTTTGATGAAAATCAAGCCGGAGAGAAAAGAAAAATCCAAATGCAAGAGTTGGAGGAAATGCGGGGACAAGCATATGAATCTTCTAAGCTTTACAAAGAGAAGGTCAAGGCATATCATGATAAGCGCATTCTCAACAAAGATTTTAAGCCGGGACAAATGGTTTTGTTGTTTAATTCAAGGTTGAAGTTATTTCCCGGAAAGTTGAAATCTAAGTGGTCCGGCCCTTTTAAGATTCATGAAATTAAGCCATATGGGGCAGTGGTTTTGGAAGATCCAGCTACAAAGGATAAATGGACTGTGAATGGTCAAAGATTGAAGCTTTATTTTGGTGGTGAGTTTCATCGTCTCACTACTAAAATCCCACTTTCCGAACCATGAGATCAACGAAAAGGCGTCGAGCTAATGACGTTAAACAAGCGCTTGTTGGGAGGCACCCCAATTTTGTAAGTAATTTACTGTTTTTCTGCATAGTACATTTAGAAGTCATAATGCATACCAAGGAACCTCAAAACAGAAGCTAAAAAGTAAGACAAAAGCATGAAATCTGTCACAACTCGCCTAGCGAGTAATCACTCGCCATGGCGAGCATTACACGTCTTTGACCAAGTTGACCATCACAGAACTCGCCATGGCGAGCAGGCAACTCGCCGTGGCGAGTGACATCAGTTCTGACACAAGCCCAACTTCCAAGGCCACTCCTCTCATTAACTCCTTCCCCAACCCCCACCTTCTCATTAACCGGTCCAAACACTCTCTCTCTCCATACCACCTTATCCTCTCCTTTCTAACCCCTAAAAACTCATCCTTCATTACAATTCTTCACCCAAGTCAAGTCAAATCTCAATTTCCATTCAATTCTGCACTTGCATTCACTTGTAATCAGGTTTGTTACTTGCAATTTTTATTTTCTTCTTTCCAATTTTTTTACAAAGTTGCATGAACAAACCCTAGGATAGTTGATTCTCTTGATTCTTGAAGTCTCTGGTTAAGTTTGAAATTCAATTGGGAGAAATGAAACTGAAACAAAAACCAATTCCAAAACACAACTTTTGAAAAAATTCACCCCTTTTGTAAAAAGTTTAAATAAATGGGTTTTTGTGTTCTAAGAACAAAACCTTTGTTTTTGTTTCATCTCTTTATCATTAGAAACATACGTCAAAGAATTAGGGTTGAGTAGCAATGATATTTCATGAAAAAGTGGTTGATTTCTGCAAAACTGAGACAACTCGCCATGGCGAGATTCATCACTCGCCATGGCGAATGTTCATCTGAAACCCAGAATTTTCCCAACTCGCCATGGCGAGTAAACAGCTTGCCATGGCGAATTCTGACAGAAAAGTGGTTATTTCCCAAATTCTCACACTGTGTAAATCTTGTTCTACTCCGTACTTTTGATTAATGGTTATATTCTTTCTTGTATGGGTGTACTGTTTTTTTTTTTTGCAGGAATGGCACCAAAAAGTTCTCAAGGCGGTAAACGAAAGAAAACTAACACCTCCGCATCTCAACCACAAAGACCCTATGACCACAACCGGTTCAAATCCGCTTACCACCAAGACCGATACAGAGCGCTACTTCAAAACACCACATGGAATGAGAGAGTATTCAACATTGATTCCCAAGGCCCTTACCAAGATATTGCCAACCTTTTCCTTTACCAAGGATGGGAAACACTTCTCCACCCACCCATCGACATAAACGGTGAACTTGTGCGTGAGTTTTATGCAAATGCCATTTCTGAAAACCCACTCACTGACCCTTTTGACCACTCAACGATTGTTCGTGGGCGGACAATCCGGTTTGACCGAGAGGCTATTAATGATTATCTTGGCAATCCTTTCCCATTGGCTGATGACGATGAGTTGGACGACTATCATGATCGCTTGAACAAAGGAAATTTCGATCATGAGGAAATCAAGCGAACCATACTTCTTGAGGGCGAAAACTATGATACTAGTGACGCCGGGAGAGAGTTTCGTGCCCGGTACAATGTAATGACACTTCCTGCCAAAGTTACCCTCAAACTCATCCTGCACAACATTCAGCCAAATAGCCACCTTTCCGACACCCCTGTCGAAGGTACCCCTTTGATTTTCTATATACTTACCCGCAAAAAGGTTGACATTGCTCGCACCATTGCGGAACAACTGAAGCGGGTAGCACTTCAAGGAATCGGTTACCCCAAAACCCGCCTTTCTTTCCCTGCCCTCATCATGGGTTTACTCAAACATTCCCGAGTGCCATTGCCGGATGCTGTGCATGAACATCTTACAAACCCCATTGACGACGCCTTCATTGCCCGCTACATTGAGGGTAAAAAGAAAACGGACAAGGGTAGCCGTGCATCCACTTCTCACACTGCAGTTCCTCAACCCCCTCCCCATGAACCTCAACATGCACCCCATCCTGAAACACAACAATTTCCACCTCTAGCTTTTGACTTTCCGGCTTATGCCCAGTGGCAATACCAATGCCACACACACACTTGGGATATGATGGATGCTAGTAACCGAGCCAACACTTACCTTCAGCACTCACTTTATCAGATGCAGCAACAGGCCGGTTATCCACCAGAGGTGATGAATCAATTCTTAACACCAGATGCTTATCAGGCTCATGTTGCTTGGCCTGGGGTCAGGCCAAATGCTTTTGGAGGGGATGGAGCTCATGGAGCTTATGGAGATCAAGGAGCTCAAGGTGATGGATCGAATGAAAACCTT
Organism: Trifolium fragiferum; assembly: GCA_954870985.1. Classification (NCBI taxonomy): domain Eukaryota; kingdom Viridiplantae; phylum Streptophyta; class Magnoliopsida; order Fabales; family Fabaceae; genus Trifolium; species Trifolium fragiferum. The sequence continues at coordinate 15,977,007 of OX940793.1, read as the reverse complement.
AATCAAAACGATCCAAGCCGAGTGTTTAGTGCAAACACTTCTCGTAGTGATGGTGGAGATGGTAGTGGATCAGAATATGTAGACTTCATGGATGATTGAGAAGGAAGAAAAGACTTGAAAGCTCGCCATCATTCAGTGATATTATTTTTAACTTCAGTCAATTCTCACTTTTGTTTTATATTTATTTATGTTTCTGAACCATGTTTCAATCCAGCACTTATGACTTCTAATTTGTGTTATCGTATTGTGTGATGTTGTATTGTGATTTCTAGTTTGTGTTTTTAGAATGTTAATGAATATTTTGAAGTATTTTGTTCTATTACTCTTGCTCGTTTGAAAACAAATTGCTTGAAAGAGAGCCATAGTTAAGCAAGGCCGCAACTTGTATGATAATGATATGCAGTTAGTGACAAAGCGTAAAGCCAAGGTACAAGTTTCCAGTTTTTCGAGGTGTTTACTTAAATCTGAAACAAGTACTTTGCACAAATTTCATTTCATTTAGTTCTCTGCAATAACATAATTGTTTGTGAGCCACTTAGAACCAGCTTAAAGGTGAGGAAACCTCAAATTGTTTATACTATATGCAGGAGACCGGCATTCATTGTTTAACTCGGTCATTTTATGTTAAATCTGATAATTGTTTTGAATTGTGTGAAGCATGGATATGATCAAGGCCTTGTTTCCTGTTGAGCGATAACTACTTAAGCCAAATAACCTACCTTGTGAGTTGTGTGATCAATTGCTACCCCCTTTGAGCCAAAAAAAATAAAAATAAAAAAAATAAAAATAAAAATTTGTTTGTTTTGAACCCTTGAACCATAATAAAGAAAAACAATGACTTGACCCTTGTCTTAGGATGATTGAGCATTGAATTTAAATAGGGTTGAAAACAAGTTGGGGAGAAAGAGGTTATATGTGTGAAAAAAGAAAAATGAAGAAGTAGTTGGAAATGATGATTGTGAAAAAGAAAAAGAAAAAAAATTGTGTATGTCATCATCAAAAGCAATCAATCAAAATTGCAAAGAAAGAAAAAAAAAGTAAAGAATGTGGCATACAAAAGAATTACCATGAGAAACAATGGGGAAAAGTGAAAGAAAGTGAATGACTTATAAGATGAAAAAACTCAACAATTTTGCTCTCTCATCCTTAAGGCTTTTTGAATCCAAAGAAAAACAATGAATTTTTGTAGCCCAGCCCCATTACAAGCTTAAGAAAGACCTTTTGATCCATGCTTTGTGCTCTTTGAAATGATAGTTGGATGGACATATAACTTGATTTGTTTGTTAACTCGATTGCCGAGTGTGTGTTTCATAACCCTTACTCATTGAATTAACTTTGTTATCTACTTACAAAGAAGTGTGTTAGGTGTGATTCACAGATAAATATGTTATTGACTTGAATTATGTGACATGAACTTTTTGCTTAGGACTTGTTTCATATTTGCAGTAGATGTCCAGATAAGTTGGAAACTTCAAACTTGCCCGCGCATTCACATTTGAATCATACATTTGAAAATGTTTTCAAAATCTTTGCATTAGTGTCTTGTATGTAGCTTTTGTTCCTTTTTCAAATCTTTTGTTTGAGGACAAACAAAGAGCTAAGTTGGGGAGAGTTTGATAAGTGCCAAAAAGTAGTTAAATTCACTTTACATTTAAGGCACTTTTGTTACTTGTTTTGCAAGTTATTAAGGGAAAAGCCGAGAGAAATTGTATAATTGCCCTATTACGCTTTTTATATCTTACTCTATCCATTTGTGCAGGAATCAAATGTCAAAACACAAAGCAAAGAAGAAAAACAAAGAAAAAATACAAAGACCAACTCGCCATGGCGAGCACAAGGCGATCTCAAGGCGAGCACAAGTCAGAGAGCATCAAAGTTTACTCGCCATTAACACGCCATGGCGAGTGTAAGGCGAGGCAGCTCGCCATGGCGAGTGTATTACTCGCGAGGCGAGCGCAGGCGGTCAAAGAGCGTCAGCACTGACGTGGCAGAAACCCAATGGCAAAGTAACAGCAACTCGCCATGGCGAGTAATCAACTCGCCATGGCGAGTAATCAACTCGCCAAGGCGAGTTCATCAGAACAGAACACTATATAAAGGGGTCTTCAGTCATTATTAGAGATCATCTGGTAAATTCACTGAGAGAAAAGAATTGAGCAGAGAGAAATTCAGAACAAAGGCTTGCTAAAGGGAAAAGAGGTGGATCTACTCAAGTTTGAGACATCAAAGCTTGATGTTGTTTCATTTCTTCTTCTTCACTCATTGTAAGAATCCCATGACTATGGGTAACTAAATCCTTTTGTTGGTGGGATTAGATGTAGCCCATTTATGATTATGTATAACTCTTAATCTTGTTAATATATGTTTTAGTTTATTCATCAATATGAGTGTTATCTTTAATCTTAATGTTTTATCTTTTGATTTGAATTTATAGACATATAATGTTTGAATCAATGAATTGAGATAAACACTTGTTAAAACTCTAAATTCTAGACATAGAGTTAGGTTTTTAATATTCACTTTTTACTGGAACTTAATGCTCTTGTGTTGTTCAAATTATTCGAGATATCGGAATTTGAATAATACAAGTTAGCCGTTATATTGATTAATCATTCGAGATATCGAACGTTAATAGGTATAACGTGATTCTCGTCGTTATCCGGATACGGAAACATACGTGAGCAATACGTGATATATTGATGATTAGCTAAAATATATGTGACTGATTTAGAAATATACATACGAATGAATGCGTGAAGTCTAATCCCGACAACCTTTTCTCCTTGAATTACAACTCGTATTTTACTTGCACTTTTATGTTTACAAGTTTATGTTACAACAAAACAATTGATAAACCCAACCTTAAAATGATGTTACTTGTTGAACGGTTTTTAATTTCACACTAGTCCCTGTGGAGACGATAATTAAATACTTACTTTGATACAACATCAGTGGGTCAGCATTAAATTAGGAGTTGGTAGTTAGCAGATAGTCATTTAATTAGTGCTAATTCCCGCCCTTAAGCATATGGAATTAGGGTTAAGTAGTTTTCTTAGTAGTTGCATCTTATTCCTACTTAATATAATGGAAGCCTTTAATATGGACCTCATTTTTAAAGGACCGTGGGTGGACCTCTTTAATTTACTGGCTATAACAGGTTGCTTCTTTTTCTTTTATTTTATTTTTTTACTTACAATCACATTTATTTCAAAATCTCTCTGTAATTAATTTCATTTCTATCACTTTTCACATCTCTCCTTCATCTCAAAAATATGAAACCCATTTTGTGTGATTCTTCCATCTTAGTTCATTGTAAATTAATAGCCCCCACTTTGTTTCATCCATTCCCGTGTTTCACTCATTGCCTGAGATTGTTTATTTATATTTTGATTTGTTTTTACAAGAACACTAGGAATCTATTGGGATATTTACATCACCATCTACAAAAACCACCACATCATAAATGTGTGTTTACAGCTCTTTGAACTCACTCCAAAAGTTTCAAAGTTTCTAGCACACCCACAAAAACCACAACCACCCTAGATCTGATGTTTTTCCTTTTATTCGATTTTTGTTTGTAGGCACTAATTAATAAATAATACGAAACAAAGAAAAAGGGCTAAAATTATTTATGAGAAATTTATGTTTTGAAAATGCTATGCATGTATGATGATGAAATGGAGAAGGAGAGTGAAGGTTGGGGAAGATGCACCCACTCGTAGGAGAAATGGGATAAGGTTGGTATGAGGTGTGATTAAATGACAACAATGAAAGTAGAAACCCAAGATAAAGGAATCTAATTAGTAATTATTGACCGGCTATATGCAGTAATTTAACAAAGTCCACCAATGGTTCCCCTTAATTGGGGTCCATATTAGGGGTTTCCTAATATAATAAAGATAATGATAAGTTATAAGCTAGTAAAATACTTATAAGTTCTTTTTAAAAAACATTTAGCAAACAGAGTTTTCTTGTTCTTATGAGCTTAAAAGATATAAGCTCAAATTTTGACCTTGTCAATCGGAGCCAAATATTAAGAAATGTATGATATTGTTAAAGATACTCCTTCCATCCCAAAATATTTAAGAACGATTTTGGGCTGAAAATATTTGTGTTTTTGAACCCTCCCAAATTTGTCTGAAACATACAAATGCTCTAACACGAAATTTTATCCGTCCAAAATAACCAATTTTTTAGTACAGATAAGTTTTAACCAAATCCAACTTAATCCAGCCCACGTGCATGTATTCTTGGTAGGTGTACGAAATTGGTACCATTATTATAAAATCACCTAGTTTTAAAATATGATAAATCACAAAAAACAATTAAGTACAAAAATTTAATGACGGGATTAAAACTAGGTGATTTTATAATAAGTATTTTATGAAATTGGTCCCATTATTATAAAATCACCTAGTTTTAATCCCGTCATTAAATTTTTGTACTTAATTGTTTTTTGTGATTTATCATATTTTAAACGACGTGCTATATAACTTGATGATATAGAATGATAAAAAATCATGAAATTACAAGAAAATTCATTAAAAACATCGGTTTTACTTTTAGAAATTATTCATTTTTATAATTTATTTAATGAAAATATAAATAATTAATCCTTCTGGATGAATAGTTATCATCAAGTAATATCATTTAAATCACCATTTTTAAATAAAAAAATTGGATGAAGGGATCAAAATTGAGTGATTTTAAAATGGAGAATGAAATACATGAGGAAGTGAAAATAAGGAACTAAAATTGTAACTAAACATAAAGAAAAATAGAGTTAATTTGTTCAAAAAAATTAAAAATGCAGAAGAAAATTGGTGGTTGATGGAAGCCAAAAAAAAATTGGTGGAATTTGTTTTCTTAGATTTTTACCATATGGCAGCCGATCTATCAGATGAACAAGTTCCCCTTACAGTTTTGGTCGACAAAGAGAAAAGTAAAATTGTGTATGCTGAGGCCGGAAAGGATTTTGTTGATGTTCTTTTGAGTTTTTTGACATTGCCGTTAGGGACTATTGCTAGACTTGTTGCTAAAGCGTCGAATATTGAAGCTGTTCAATTTGGTAGTATTAGCTCACTCTATCAAAGTGTCTCAGATCTTGAAGAACATCTATGGAATAAAACATGCAAAGAAATGCTACAACAGCCTAGAAACTCAATGGAAGCTAATTGCGAGAAGATGAAATTGAACATCGATGAAACATAAATCTTGCAGTTCTTTTTCTGTGAGAACGAGAAATGCAGACGAGAAAATGGATACTATGCGAGTACTTTCAGTGATCAAAAATGCATTTGTGGAAAGTTATTGAACTCTGCGCGCAAACGTGGATCCACTACTGATGAGAATGGTTTTGTTAATGAAACTTCTACTTTTATTATTTCTGACGATCTTTTTGTGATGTCTAATCTTCTCGGAACAAGTTTAGATCTCTTTCAGAAGCTTGGAATCAATGACATTGATACTATTGATAAACAAACTGTTAATATCGGCAAGAAAGAGGTATGACTTCTAATTTTGTATGCCACCTTTTATTTTTTACTACTTGATATTGTTAATCTTAATTACTAACTCTTTAGTCTCTGGTTTGAATAGGTCATTGATCTTCTTAAGTTGTCCTTGATCTCAAAAACTCCTCTGACAGACTTTATCTTTAAAAAGGAACATTTTGTTCGTAATGTAGACCCAAGAAATCGATTCGAGTTTTGGATTGGAGAAGTAGAGGAACCGTGTAATGAATCTTATATGGTTGTGAAAGTAGTGAGAAGAAAATCAAATGAACAAATTTTATTTGTTGAAGGAAATGAAGATTTTGCCGACTTTGTTTTAAGTTTTCTTACCTTTCCACTCGGTGGAGCTATACTCATGTTTGAAGGACTCTCGTTTTTAAGCTGTTTGGATAATTTATATAACAGTACGACTGAGTTGAGTTCAAACAGGTGTTTAAGGTCACAATATGTAAAAGACAGACTATGTAGCCCTTGTATTGGCCTCCATTTTGACATTAGGAACCAAATATTACCGATTGATGTGAGCGAATCAAACTATTGTATTCCTCACAAGGATCATAAAATAGAAATGAAATTTGTTGAACCTAAATCCCCTGTTTCCGGAGGATTTGCTAGAAGACCAATGTCGTTCATGGTGACAGATGACTTAGTCATGAGTCCAATGTCATCCATTTCTGGTCTTGCATATTTAGAAAAAATGAAGGTTCCGCTTAATGACATCGAAGAAAGAGTCATCAATATTGGTTTGAAGGAGGTAAAAGAACTGTGAGATTTAATTTAGCACAAATTCACAATTATGTGTATCAGATTTATAATGACTCACAAATTCACAATATTTGTTTGCTTGTATTGTTGCACTTGCAGGGTCTCCGTATCCTTAAAGCTTCATTGACCTCAACATCTTCCTTGACAAACGGCCTCAGCGTTTCCATAATGGAACAATTCTTAATGGAAAAGTTTTATAGGCATTACATAGCATGATAAAGCTCGGGAGTATAAGATATAAATGTTAGAGCATTGCTGTAGTAACATTATGTTTAAGACTAGTTTGAGGGCTTCTATTTGGTCCAATAATTTGTTATGCTTTATATGCAGAATATTCTGAAATCTATTTGACGTCTATTTTCATTTATCATCAATATTTAGCCACACTTATTTCCTGTTTTAATAATCTACGCCATTTTTCAAATTTAGCAACGACCTTTTAGGCAACGCATATAAATTAAAGTGTGGCATAAAACTAACGCAATGGTTTTACACATGTAACCAGTCTTTTACATTATGTCTGTTCGCACATAAAAAAGCCATTGCCTTTTCACTTTTGCCCACGTCTGTGTAATATAAAACCGTTGCCTTTGCCTATTGTTATCACTACCTCCTTAATTAATTGAAATTTCTACAAAAATAATTAAGATCTGATATATAAAGTTATGGTCTCATCCCATGAGCTTAGCTCAATTGATAGGGAGTAGGACATAACACTATATGTGTAGGAGCTGGGTTTGAACTAGATACTCCACTTATTCACCTTTAAGGTGGATTTTCTAACCACTATACTATTTGACAAAAAAAATAAATAAGTTATGGTCTCAATTGTTTTACTTTTTACACATCATATGTTTGAGTTACTTATTTACACAGTAAGAAATTACTATCTTCTATTACATCCAATCGTTCTTAAAATTTTAATTGATCAAACTTTCAAAAAAATAATCAAAACGCAAGACCTAAAAATATGGCTTCAATTGCTTTAATATTTACACATACTTTATTTATTTCTTCAGACGTTAAGAGATTACTATCTTTTGTTAGAATAAATTTCTCTAGATATTTTAATTGAAATTTTTATAAAGATGATTAAGATGTGAGACTTAAGATTATGATTTCAATTGCTTTATTTATTTAACGAATTTAATTTAGTTCTTCACACTTTACGAAATTACACCCTTCCGTTTGATCACATCTCTTTAAATATTTTAATTGAACATTTTACCAAAATAATTAAGATGTTATACCTAATGGTTTCTATAGAGGGGTTTAGGTTAGTTGGTCAAATATTTGCAAACCAAAGAAAGAGGGGAGGCCGGGCATTAGAGATCTTCGTTTGGTAAATAAAGCTTTGTTTGCTAAGTGGCGGTGGAGGATGCTTACTGAAGAACTAGAGCTTTGGCGTGATATTCTTTTGGCTAGGTATAGGTCAAATCGTCATCCATATGTATGATTATGGTGGTTTATAGCTTTTGAGAGTCCTTATTTGTTGCTTTTATTTTGTTATTTTTTTCTTATTTTTTTATTGAGTACTTCTGGTACTTCTAAGTTGTACTCTGATATCTATCATTTTCTACTTATATATAGATCTATTAGCCATTATAAAAAGTTAAAAATTTATATCATTAATGATAAGTAAAAATTCATTTTTCAGATTTATTGAATAATTAATATATCTAATTTATATTATAGTTCAGATTAGTTATTCAATGAATCTGAAACTGAATTGTTGATTTTTTTTTTTATAATTAAGGATAAAGAGAGTAATATACAAATTAATACGACAAATTACACTAATAATATAAACATAAATTTCATAAAAAAACATAAATGCTATTAAGATAATAATATTTCACGAAAACCAAAGGAATATTGAAAATCAAATTTAAGACCGGAGATATGATTCAAACATTAATATAAGCTGAAAAATTTATCAATTTATTAATCATGTATTTTTTATTTTTTTTTTGACTAACTATTACTAATATGTATTATCAATTCCGTGATAGGTTTTTCATTAATTTTCGATAGAGCATTGCTATTTAATAAGAATTATTTTAGAGAAGAAATGCAAGAATAACACATGGCATTATCTTATAGGATGATGTAATTTTAATCTCCTCTTTTAGTGGAAATCATGGGGGTAATGTAAACAAGGGTGGAGATTTATTTTTGCAATTCTTCTCCATAGATTTTCTTACTAAATAATATTTTCCTTTTCGATATCATATAAAATTAAGGTTCAGACAAAGACCTTTATTATTTTCTTTATCTAATTAACAAACAGTTTTACATGAGCAAAATCCAAGTTGAATTGCAGTATCGCGACAAGTACAGCTTATAATCTTGTGTCCATATTTTTTGTAAACTGCATCAGCACACTTGTTGACGTCACACCTTCCTGGCACCATCAATCCCTCATCACACACCTTATCTTCGCCTGTTATGATCAAATTATTGACAAAAAAAAAATATAATTTTTTAAGTTAATTCACAAATGATGTTTAATAAAGAACAAAATTACAAAAATTGAACATATAATAAAATAAATGAGTTAGACGTACCATATGTGTGGCTAAAGAGAACAAGCAAAGACACCAATATTAGGAGAATGATACCTTGCTTCATCTTTATTTTCTTCTACTCAATATTCTTAATTTAATTAAAGTATACAAAATGTTGAGACAATGTCAAACAACAGAAACTAATACATATTTATAGGCATTTTTGCAGATTTTAATTATGATAATTTTCTATGAATATACAATAAAAAAATAAAATATATATTATCCTTTAATAAATGGTAATATAAAATTGATTTAATTGGAAACAAGGTGGATTATTTTTTATTTAATTTTAAAAGCAGAAACTGTTTGTCAGAAAAGTCATACATTTGACTGACTCTATTAATTTAATCTATTCAAACATACTCTTTAATAAGGTACATCGAACCTGCTTCAAAAAAAAAAAATTCACTAAACCATCCATGTCTATATAGCTCTCAACCGTTCGATTTTAATAGATGGTTGAGATAGTTTTACTATGCAAATAATTTAAACCGTCCGAAATGATTCCATTGCAATCTTATTTTCCAAAATGATTATTTAAAACTAAATTAGACCAAACATTTCATCAATCGGTAATATCTAATTCCAAACACTTGGCTTGGGCTTTTTGTTTAAATGATGATAGCGATCATCTCTTCTCTTATGGTCCATACCAATAATGTATTTGTATGGTCTCCCATTAATAGATGGATGTCTTGAAAAAAATGTTTAAATATCTTTTTGAAAATTTTATATTTAAAATAGATATTCTTAGACTTTAAGATTTAAGATTTGCTTACAATTTTTAGGACATTTATTATAATTTAGAGGATTGATTTGTTATTTAAAGATATGATTTGTTTTTACGTAGCTCTATATGTAAAGTCATATAGGTGTTTTGCTGAATAAAATAGAACCAATGTTATGGGGATGGGGGGAGAATATTAAGAAAAGAAAAATGAAGGAACTAATAACCAGAAAAAGGGTGGAGGTAACGGCAATACAAGAATAAAAGCTAAGTAAGGTGGATACAAAAGTGTTCTCTCAATTATTTGGTTGGGGGTGGGGGAAGAAATGGTGGTATTTTTATTTTTTTTTTAACGGCTAAATTTTATTAATATCGCAACTGTGCGCAAGACGAGCACAATGCGTAATACGAACACATATAAACACATACCGAGAAAGAAAGTAAACTAAAATAACACCTAAATCCACCGACACTCATAACGGGACCCTTACACCAAATACCATCAACCCCGCCCATCCAACCCAAACTCCATTTCGGCAATAACAATCCAAATGGTAGCTCCTAAGCCAAACAAAAATCACCGCACCTTACGCCAACACCAACACACCAATGCTAACCAGTAAACACAACCTAAGCAACCGCCACAGTGGAGGCCGATGAGCACCATAAGCCAAAGCTCAATCGGATATCAAATCCAAATCCGCTCAAAAAAGAACCACCATCCAACAACAGTGCAAAAGCAGCCACGTCGGAGCACCAAACCCAAACTCATAGAATAATCGCAACCAAACTCCAAAAACAAACCACAAAAGCTACGACGTAAAGGGCTAAAGTCGCGGCGAAGAAATGTTTTGGAGAGAGGTTGAGACTCCGCGGTGGTTTTCTTAAAAGGGAGAGGGAAGATAAACGGCGGAACAAATGAACCACAACCGGACTTTGGAGTAGTAACAAAAAACACAAACAACAAAAGTGAAATAACATCAATCCGTCAAAACTCATCACCAGACTGTTACGCAACCTCTTCACCAAGGCACCGAAACCCAAACCGCTGTCACCACCGCAATGCCGAATGATTCAAAGCCATTGCCGAAGCAAACAACACCTCCATCACCGCCCAAAAAATAGGGCACCAAAACAGAACATAAAATCCATTGTTGCACGCTAAAACCATCCCCAAAGCCATTGTTTACCACCAAAACAGAGCATAAACCACCGCCATAATCAGAACACCGGCTAAACAGAACAGGAACCACCTCCTCCTCAACTTCTTCAAACCCTCGACTACATCAATCCCAAACGGGTTTTGAAGAACCAAACTCGAACTAGTTTGAAATACTCCAAACAGAATCGCGGCGGCGCCGGAGCAACGAACCACCACCAATAACGTCCACATCACCTCACCACCTCCACCGTGACAACCAAAACCAAATCCGAGTTGGCAACTTTGTCACCGTAAACCCCACCAACAACCAGCACCTCAATCTACACCCAAACGTCATCCTCGCTGGATCCACCGTCCACCACTGAAATCAACATGAAATAGATCCCACAACCACCACACCATGAAACAAAGCCCATAACCACCACAAAGAAAAACCCAAACAACTCGTCAGAGAACTGCAGCAAGCCGACGATGATCAGAAACTTTCGACGAGCCCACTGTCACCATTCGTCGCATCAGGTTAGTCAGGTCAAGGTAGAGGAGGATGAAACAAGCACGACCACCGAACGACCACCGTCTTAAAAACAAGACAACACATGAACGACCACCGAAACCAAAAAACCACCTTTTCTTGCTGCGCCAGACAGTAACCCGGTGGTGCGGAGGGCAGCGCCGCTCATCACACCACCATATAAAATGGTCTACATCTTCAAAGCAAGGATTTGGATATGGAGGAAAAGGGGCGGCGCTAGATCTAGGGTAAGAGAGAAGGCAAAGAGTTTGTTTTAGTGAGAGAAAAAATAAGTTATAAAGGAAATGTAATAAAGCGCCTGAAAAGAGCACTTAGGATATGGAATAGGGATGTATATGGGTGCATTGATGGGAAAATTGAGGATATCTCCGCCAATATCGAATTATTAGATTTGAAAGGTGAGGATGTGGGGTTGTCAGAGGAAGAGTCACTTTTGAGAAAAAAATAATTTTGATCATTTGTGGCTACTACTTAAAAGTAAAGATAGTTAGGAATTTCAAAGATCTCGGTCTCAATGGCTTAGAGAGGTGATGCCAACACGGATTTCTTTCACGCATGTGTAAAGAGTCGGAAGAGGGCTAATTCGATAGTGGCATTAAAGAATTAATGGCTAGGAGTGGTTAGTAAAACCGGTTGACATAAGGAGAAAAATGGTGTCATACTTTAAAAAGCACTTTGAAGAGGTTACATGGGAAAGGCCTACATTGGATGAGGTGGATTTTGTACAATTTTCACATGGTGTGGCTATCAGACTTGAAGCTAGTTTTGGGGTTCATGAGGTTACCGATGTAATTGAATTGACATAAGGAGAAAAGTGGTGTCATACTTCAAAAAGCACTTTGAAGAGGTTACATGGGAAAGGCCTACATTGGATGAGGTGGATTTTGTACAATTTTCACATGGTGTGGCTATCAGACTTGAAGCTAGTTTTGGGGTTCATGAGGGTACCGATGTAATTGAAGAGTCCCGATCTGGACGAATTTAATTTTACTTTCTTCAAAAAAAATTGGGCGATACTTGAGAAGGAGATTATGATTTTTTTTGTAGAGTTTCATGACTCGGCTAAACTACAGTCTTGTTTCTTCTCTTACTTCATTGCTTTAATAGCTATTGGGAAGCTTGTACAGCTTTTGTCCAAAGTGCTTGCAAATAGATTGGGGGAGGTTATGGATGTGATTACCTTAAAAATTCAATTGGTATTCATAAAAGGTAGAAACCTTGCGGACGGGGTGGTTGTGGCAAACGAGGTGGTTGATCTTGCAAAGCGGTCCAAGAGAGAATACTTAATCTTTAAAATTGATTTTGAAAAGGCGTATGATTCGGTGAGTTGGCGGTTTCTTTATTATATGTTTCGAAGATTGGGCTTTGGCAATAAATGGAGGGCTTGGATGAAACTGGCTTATGCAATGGGAAGTTGTCAGTGTTAGTCAACAGGAGCCCAACGGAGGAAGTCAACATTAGTAGAGGTCTCGAGAAAGGAGATCCACTAGCTCCATTCTTCTTTCTACTTAAAGTCAAAATCTCAAAGAGTAGGTTGGTGGGGTGAATGTGCCAAGTACGTTCCTACAAGGGGCGGCGTTCTTTCTTCGTTGTAAAATAGGATCACTTCCTTTCACTTATTTGGGTGTCCTGGTGGGTGCAAATCCGTGATTATACTCGACTTAGGAATTGGTGATAAAGACAATTGAAAGAAGGCTACTTTCTTGGAGGAATAGATATATTAGCTTGGGAGAGTAATCTTATCAACTCCGTATTGGCTTCAATTCTGATATTTTTTCTCTCCTTCCTAAAAATCCCATTAAATGTGAGAACAGCTATAGTCCGCCCACAAAGGAATTGCTTATGGGGAGGTGCTTCGGAAGACATGAATAAAATTGTGTGGGTTAGTTGGAAGGATGTGTGTCGACAAAAGGAGAATAGTGGGGTAGGGGTACAGGACTTAAGTTGTTCCGGTTAGGATTTGAGGGGGTATGCAGAGTATAGAGATTGATATAAGCTTTCCTCTATGTCTTTTTTTAAAATGGAATGTGTCTTTTCTGGTGCTTGTGATGCCTTATTTATAGGAGTGTCATGGGAGATAATGGAGGGTTCTATGACATAGTCTTGTTGGGCATTATTTCTTCTAGTGGTGTAGATAGAGTACCTCTTGTACTTTTTTTCCTATTATATAATACAATTCTTTTGTTGTTCAAAACAAAATATCATTGCAAATCAAATCTAAGACCGAATGGAGTGGGGTTGGTTTGTTGGGATTCAGATTTGGTGTTGTTAAACATCACACAATTTTCACATTGTTTTAAATCCGATTCATATTCTTTTACTAAGGTACTGTTTGGCCTAATTTGTTTTTCCTCTTTTCTTAGTAATAATAAGCTAGGCCAAACAATATTTTTTTATAATCTCTGGTAAGAAAAAATCAACTTCTATATTGCAAAGAAAAATACTAATAAAAGAGTTCAAAATAAGGTGATAATAGTTACTTTGCAACAACCTTATTATTATTTATCTAATAATTAATATCTTTAAATAAGTTTTTTTTCACTCAATTTTTAAATAAGTTATTGTTTATAAAAAAAAAAACAACTTTGGTATCGTTTGGCCTAACTTTTTTTCCTCTTCTCTTTTCTTAGAAGTAAGAAGTTAGGCCAAACAAAAAATTTTAAAAGCTCTAGTAAGAAAAAATGAGCTTCTATATTTCAAAGAAAAATACTAATAAAAGAGTTTCAAAATAAGATGATAATAGTTACATTCTTTTTTTTGTTACATAAGATAAAAAAGAAAACAAAAACCGAAACAACAAGGAAATTACTCCCTAACAAATTCTACACCCCTAGCATCCTCCAGGAGCGGTCTCAACAGATCACTAGGCGGGGCAGAGATCTTCACCAAAGGTGAGTTCGAGATGGCTCCCATTTTAACCAATAAATCTGCACAAGCATTTCCCTCACGCATCGTGTGTGAAATAACCACCTCCTAGTCATTCTCTAGCATCTTTCGAATACCATGAATCTGAATTAAGTTACTTTGCAACAACTTTACTATTATTTATATAATTAATATCTTCAAATAACCTATTGTTTATAAAAAAATAATTTTATCTTATTATCAAACATCTTTTAACCCTATTATAATTTATTTTTTAAAAAAAAAAATTTTAAAACATTTTAAAAAAAAAAAAAAACGAAGTTAGATTTAACAAACAACTTTTTTTTTCAGTTTTAAAGTTCTTACTTCTAGCTTTGTGATTAAAATAGCTTATACACCTAAAATAAATTGGGCCAAACATCTTAAATATAAAATACGAAAGTCAATAAATTAAACTCTCTTTGTAATAAATTTAATAAATTCAAACACATTTTTAAATACTACTCATTTAATTTGTCTCACACTATTATTTTAATTTAATCTACTCAAACATACTCTTTAATAAGGTTTATATTTGAACCATTTATATATTATATGCAATGTTATGAAAACCGGACCAAACCGGCCGATTGAACCGGGAATCCGACTCAGCACCAGTCCGAATACAAGGGGAAACCATTCGTCTGTAGAACTGCCAAAAAAACGTGAAAAATTGGTGTGAATCAATGTGAACCGGTACGAACCATGTAAAACCAGTGAAACAATCTCGGTTTTGGTGGACAGGTCAGTTTAAACTTAGTTTTCATTAAAAAAAGAGAAAATTTGTATTATTCGCTTTTTTTACTTTTTCCTTTTTTATTTGGTTTCTTTTTTCATTTTTCTGAAACAAAGTGAAACACTCACTACAAGAAAAATGCATTTTAGCATCAAAACAAAATGGATGCTAAAAGAATTTTAGAGTCAATTTAGCATTCAAAAATTTGAGGACAGTAAAAGCTTTGATGCTAAACGGTAGTACCAATGTTGACGCTAATTAGTGTTTACTGTTAAGAACGCTAAAACTGAATCTATAAGATAATGACGCTAAATAATGTGAAAGTTTTAACTATGAAATCGCTTTAAACTTCAACCGATTTAAAAGGTTAATTTTTTTATAAAAAAAAGTTTTTATTTTTCTACCTCACATAACCATAAGGTTGTACGTGGCCATAATTCACTACAAGAAAAATGTGTTTTAGCTTCAAAATTTTAGCGTCTGTCCCGACACGGACGCTAATAGCGTTAACTTTATGTCTGTTTCGTGGACGCGAATGTTTTTATCCATTTAATTTTTATTTTAAAAAACTCATTAATTATAGTGTCTGCCTAGGCGGACGCTAAGACAAAGCTAAATAAAAAAAAATTATAATATGTATTAGCTTCCGCGTTTATTAGACTCAAATGTTTTGTTGATATTTAATTTTATTTACTATTATTATATGAACAGTGTAGCGTTTGCTTTAGGGGACTCTAAATTGACATTAAATTAAATTTTTTTTAATAAAAAAACAAAAATTTCCCCAAACTTTCAATTTCCCACCTTTTTTTCATTATCAATTTTCAAAGACAAATTATTTTTCTTTTCTGAACATTATTTTCCTTTTCTTTCCCAAATTTCACCAAAAGAAAACCTAAACAACCCAACAAGAGAGTCTATTGAATCAGATTCAGACCGAGAGAAACATTTTGAAACCGTCGTCATGCTTTGAAGAGAATGATTGTTTGAGAATAGAAAAAGGTTATTGAATGAAGGTTTAGGGTTTATAGAAGAAAACCAAAAGAAATTTCACAATTAGAAGAAAGGTTATTGAATGAAGGTTTAGGGTTTATAGAAGAAATTTCACTATTGAATGAAGTCCTAATTTTGTGATCTATTTGCATACAATTCATGATTTAATTTTACTTCTTGATTCCAATAGTGATTATTTTGTATTTCATGTTTCCTTTTTGAGCCTGCATATACTTCTTTTCTATATACATGGAAGTTTTTTTTTTAGAGTTTTTTTTTTTTTAAAAGTAATTTGAGAGGGGTTTTCACTCTAAATCTTCAGTTATTACTAGTTGTATTTTCCTATATCCTGTTGTCATATTGCCTTGCAACTACCTTGTGGAATGGGAACTGAAGTTGCTGCTTTGTGCTGAGTATTTAAGATTGAGCGATTGTAAACTTGTGGGTGTTTACGAGGAAGCTAAGGAAACAAGGGCTGAAGCTTGAGAAAGTTGAAGCTGAGAATGTAAGGACAATTTTCTGCATAATTTCGTATAGACCTACCTCCATTAATTGAGTCGTAGTTTTCGAACCATAACTCTGTTTTGAATGATATTTGCATGTCTGAAAAGCTGACGAAATTCCCTTCAGTTTAGTCACTCGTTTCGTAGCATTTGGTTTAGTAACGAGATCTGAAAATGTGTGTGAAGTTGGGTCTCTGATGATGTGAAATTGCCGGATTTTTCCGACTGGTTTTTCTTGCTCTAGCCACACAAACTGGTGCGTGAAACTCGAAGTTTCGCTTTTGTTGAGTTCCAACAGTTCCCCTTTGACCACATGAGGTTGGAAGTTTGGGATAGGAAAGAATTAAAAGTCGAGAGTGAATTGGAGAATGATGGATATTGGCGAGCCTCGACTTTCGATCAATTGAATAAGGTGGGTTCCCTAGGTTCTAGCTTATCCATTTTAAGTTTGGCCAATTTAGAACTAATTGTTCACTATAGGTTTAGATACAACGACAAATTGGAGTATTAGATTCCCATTGTACTCCTAATATTCTTCAAATGCCATTTTGAAGGATATTACACATGTACGATAAACTAGTTTTCCCCAATTATTATGCATGTGATAGAATCATCATAAGAAATTGGTGTATGATGAGCTTTTCACCCAAAGCTCATTATTATGTTAAAATTATATTTAGAAGTTGTATCCTAATGATGTAATGGATTGGAAATGAATGAAATTGTTTTGGAACCTTATAAAAACACCTTTCTTTTTTAAGTCTATTGATCCTCAACAAGTTTTGGAGAATGCCTAAAACTTCTAACTATGATTTTAGCATTTTATATGCACCTAAATTTGGTTAGGCTAATTAGCTAAGACTTGAGAATTAGTACGCAAAACCTCTAACAATGATGTGTGAATGATATTACACGAGGGAAATATAAATAATTCTCCCGATGATTAACATATAAGAAATGGATTTTGAAAGATTAGTGAGTACCAATAAAGTAGTGAGTACCTAAATTTGGTATTCTTATTCTTGCTGTTGTTTGGGTTTGGGGGGTGGGTCTGTTTACTGCTCCTAGTAACCCTTTTGTTTTGTTTCTTTTTCGTGCTGTTCTGGTGGGGTTAGTTTGTTTGTTTTGGTGTCTGTAGTCATGTGCTTTCCTGAAAATTGTTGCTAATGCAGACTACTTGTGTTCATCCATTGCAGTTTGTACATATGTGTGCTAATTGGGAGTTGGCCTGCACATATAGGATTATGTTTTTCCTTTATGTGTTAATTTTTCATTCAACGATACCTTCATTGTGAGTTATCTTAGCTATTTTTTCTTTATCTTTTAATTTGGGGTTTTTGATTTCTTTATGTGCTTGTGCATGAGGTTTTTTATAACAGACGATGAAATAACATTGAGGTGGAAAGAAAAGGAAAGGGGCAGGAGTAAGCTAGCTACTTATTATAAGGTTAGTAGAATTCATATTCTCCACATAATTCTGTTTGTAGTACCTTTTAAAGTTTATACTATATTAGGTCCGTGACCTTCAAAACGATGTTACACGATGAGTTTATTATATTGGCATGAACTAGCCTAAACTATGATGAAGAAATTGTGTAGTGACTAGCCTAAACAATGATATGGAAGCTTCAACACAGCCTTAACAGAGGCAGAAGAGGCAACAACTCCATCGGCGGCAGAAGCAGTAGAGGTGGATATTTTCTCTAATTCGTATTTGTGGATGTTTTTAAATACTGATCACTCGTCTTCTCCCCGATGCAGTCGGTACTACTTGTGGCCAAAGACTTGAGAAGGTCTATGGAACTGAACACTGTCATATTCTTTGAGTTCCCTTCAGAGATTCGAAGGGAATTGTTCGCAAGTGGATCTCACGATTCGATGTCTGGCCATATCTAGAAACTTACACTGAGGTATAATTTTGAACCATTATCCTGCACATTTTCAAACATTTTGATGGTTCTTTTTTCAATTGTTATCTAACATTAAGTCCAATTATTTGTATCTTGTCATTAGGATGTTGCTCATGAGCTTGCCAAGGAGTTGCATGGCAAACCAGATCTGATTGTTGGAAACTACAGTGATGGAAACATTGTTGCTTCTTTGTTGACACATAAATTAGGTGTCACTCAGGTATGTCTACATTAACACTTGTACTAGTTCTAAGTTGTAAACTTTTGTTGACTATGGTTTGGCTTAATGTTTTCTCTTTATCCATTATCATAGTGTACCATTGCTCATGCACTTGAGAAGACCAAATACCCCGAATCTGATATTTACTTGAAATTTTTTGAAGAGAAGTATCACTTCTCGTGCCAATTTACTTCTGATCTTTTTGCAATGAACCACAAATTTCATCATCTCTAGTACCTTCCAAGAGATTGCTGGAAGGTGTGATATACATTAATTGTTCACTATGTTTGTTCCTTTTTCGCAATTTTGATTTCTTTGATTAACATAGTCACTAAAATTGTTGTATTTTCTTGTACAGCAAGGATACTGTTGGACAGTATGAGAGTCACACGGCCTTTACTCTTCCAGGACTCTACCATGTCGTGCATGATATTGATGTCTTTGATCCTAAGCTTAACATTGTATCTCTAGGAGCTGATCCAACCATTTACTTCCCTTATACCGAAACTAGCCGCAGGTTGACATCTTTCCACCCTGGAATTGAAGAGCTTCTTTACAGCTCAGTGGAGAATACATAGCACATGTGAGTTTCACTTCGCTAGGCATGTATATCTTTTGTATTGACTCTAGGTACTTGTGTTTTAGTTTCATAGATTGGAATGTGTTTTTCCTCATATGTGATTTTGCATTACTTTTGCTTCAGATGTATTGCGTATAAGTTATTAATGCAAGAGTTAATTGATCATGAACAATATGCAACTTGATTTTCTTGGTTATAGAATTTATTTGAATTGTGAATGGAGACTTATTTTTATTTAGTATAGCACTAAAGAATGTTGAAATTATATAAGTAAAATTTCGGTATATGTTATGGATTAAATTCTGGATAGCTAGCTAGCTTCTGGGTATGTTCTATATACTGGAAAAAATTAATTTTTAAAAAAAAAAAAACCTTAGCGTCTGCTTTTAGTTGACACTATATTATTCAAAAACTAATTTATAGCATCTAACAAAAGCAGACGCTAATTAGCGTCTGCTTTTAGTTGACATTATATTATTCAAAAATTAATTTATAGCATCTAACAAAAGCAGACGCTATTAGCATCTGCCATATATGTATGTCATCAGCTTCAGCTTTGCGTCTAACAGGACAGACGCTAAAGTAGTGTCTGCTGGACACAATTGCTAGCTTCAGGCAATTAAGCGTCCACCACGACATGGACTCTAAGTAGACGCTAAATGCTTGTAGCGTCCGTTTTTTAGTATTTAGCGTCTGTTTCAAGCGGACGCTCCAAAGCATTTTTCTTGTAGTGGTTTCATACACACTCACTTAATAACCAAAGTTTTGATGATAATATAATTAATTAAACACTTAATAAGCATTAATGTAAATGAATTATATGCAAGTTATTTCTACAATTGAAGAGTGAAGTTAAAGAAAAATTTCTCAATAAACATCTACGGGTCTGGTTATCCTACATAAGCCAAGCTTATGTACGGTACATAAACCAGCACCCCCACCCCCCCCCCCCCCCCCCCCCCCCCCCCACCTCCAACTCATTTTTTTAAAATTTTTTTTATTTAGTTTTTTTTTTATAGTTTTTATTTTTTATTTTTTTTATTATGTATGATTAAATATTTTCGTAATTATTTTTAAACTAAAATTATGCCCAAATTATTTTGGGGTGGAATAATTTCATAATGGATCTTTGAAAGCATAAATATTGTTGAAAAAAATTTTCTTGAAAAATCGGAACTTTTTTTCGAAAAAACAAATCGAAAATTATTTCGGAAAAAAGATCGGAAACTTAATGTCCGATTATATTTGGTTTTAATGTCCGATTATAACAAATGGTTATGGATTATTTATGGACGGTTATTTAGGATTATCCAAGATAATCAACACTAGTTTTGTAAGAAACCATTAGGCAATTATTTTGGTTTCACATAGAAAATTATCAAAACCATTAAACCACATTTATGGTTTCAGTAATAATCGGTATTTAAAATCATTGAACCATTTAGTGTAAAACCATTTTAAAATACAAATGGTTTCACTGTTTAACTCTCTGAAACCATTTAATCAGCATAATGGTTTCCAGGATTTTTAAAACTATAAAAACACAATATTGGTTTCAGTAAACACATAAAACCATTTAACAATAGTAATGGTTTCATTGTATAACTACCTGAAACCATTTAACCAGCATAATGGTTTCCAGAATTTTTAAAACCATAAAAACACAATATTGGTTTCAGTAAACACATAAAACCATTTTACAATACAAATGGTTTCACTGTTTAACTCTCTGAAACCATTTAACCAGCATAATGGTTTCCAGAATTTTTAAAATCATAAAATAACAATATTGGTTTCAGTAAACACATAAAACCATTTTACAATACAAATGGTTTCACTGTTTAACTCTCTGAAACCATTTAACCAGCATAATGGTTTCCAGAATAATATTGCATAAATAAATGATTTCCAGAAACCATTTAACTCTCTGGAAAAAAAAATTGATTTTTATTTTTTGGAAAAAAAGTTTCCGATTTTTCAGAAAAAAAGTTTTTCGATTTTTTTTCGGGAAAAAATTTTCAGAAAAAAGTTATCGGTTTTTTGGGAAAAAGTATTTGATCTTTTTTCGGGAAAATTTTATGATTTTTTTTCGAAAAAAAGTTTATAGTTTTTCCGGAAAAAAGTTTTCGATCTTTTTCGAAAAAAAAGTGAAAAACAACAATTCAAAAAAAAATTTAAAAAAAAAATAAAAAAAATGAGTGGAGTGAGGGGGGTGGGGTGTTGGGGGGGGGGTTGGGGGGCGCGCAGAGTAATGTGGGGGGCGCACGGAGTAATGAGGTGGGGGTGGGGGGTGCGCGAGCAAATTAGGGGGTGTGTGAGTAAAATCTTTGTGTTTTGATTGGCTTATGCACGGTACATAAGCTTTGGGCTTATGTACCATAACCTTTGCCAACATCTACATATTAATAAGGGTTAAATAGTTGTTACCCCCTGCAAAGTATGTCGGTTTTGAAATACCTCTCTGTAATATTTTTTTTTTAAGATCTCCCCTTGCATACTAAAGATTCTTTGGAATACCCCCCTCAGCAGCCAACATGGCGTCTGACTGTGCTGATTTTCCACGTGGCATGCCCACGTGGAAATAAATAATATTATTTTAATATTTTTTATTTATTTTTTGCCAGGTGTCAATGCCACGTTATATTTAACAATTTTTTTGACAAAAAACCCAAAAATTTAAATTTTAAATACTTTTTATAATATATATTTGTTTTTAAAAATAAAACAATTTCTGTGAATTAAAAAAAATGAAAAAGAAATTCACAAGAAACTCATAGCTTTTTCAGAAAACAATTTACCACACAGGAGCCTTTTTTTTTTACAATCACAAGAAACTTGGAGCTTTTTTTTTCTTTCCTCAATCATTAACCACATGAATTCCCATCATAAACCATCAGCCAAGCAAAAGCATTTTCAATTTTTTCATCAGATTGGTATAAAATAAAAACTTCTCCAGAAACAAACTTTACGCTTTCTCTCCTGCTCTGTCACTCAAGAACAAAACAAACATTCTTCAGAAACCGGCACGGTGGTCGTCGGAGCCAGACGGCGGCGCCACAGCGCCGGAAAATCGAACCACCACAAAAAATGAACTTTTCGAAACAGAAAAACGTTTTCTTTTCTTTTAAACCCGAATCTAAAACCCGAGATCCCAAAAACCTTACGAATCGGCCGGATCGGAGATATCTCCAACCCTACCAAAACGAATTCAGACATTTGATTTAGGGTTCAATCGACGGAAATGGCGAGGGAGAAGATGAGTTCGTCATGAATTGAAACAAAGGCAGATGAGTTCGTCATGAATTGAAACAAAGGCAGATGAGTTCGTCATGAATTGAAACAAAGGCAGAGGAGGGGCAGAGATGGATCCTCTACAGGGAGAGGCTTGAAAAATTGATTGGACTAGACTCACAACAATGATCTACTAAAAAGGGGAGAAGCTTGAAAAATCCATTGGTGAACAAGATCGATTTGAAACGGTGGAGAAAAGCTGAAACCCATACACTGTGAAATGGATCTTTTTTATTTGTTTGAAACGGTGGAGAAGATCTATTTTGTGATAACCCATGAACTTGCCAATATTAGGAATCTCTAACTCTCTCTCTACGCTTTCCTGTGTATGGTGTGTGACTGGTGTGCTTTTTTTGGTTTCTGGTGTGACTTGGTAGCAGCACCCTCACTATTGTTAAGGGTGGTGTTGTGTGTTTGTTCTCTTGTGTGACTTTGGTAGTAGCACCCTTAGTTTTTGTTTCCTGGTAGTTGCTGTATCACTTTGTAACTTTGACACTATGGTGCCTTTGGTAGCTCATTAATAAGTGTTTCATCTTGCTCTTCAAGTGTTTCATCCCTTTCCTATTTTCTTTTATTTTTTTTTTCTTTTATTAATTTTTAAATAACAAATAAAGAAAAAGAAAGAAATCAGAAAAAAAAAAACATTTTTTTAAATATTTTTTTTAATGCCACGTGGCAAAAAAAATAATTAAAAATTAATAAAAATCCACGTGGAGGTGCCACGTAGGAGATTCTCTGCCAGCTGTTATTCCAAGGGGGTATTCCAAAGAATGTTTAGTTTGCAAGGGGGAGATCTTAAAAAAAAAATATTACAGGGGTATTTCAAAACCGACCTACTTTGCAGGGGGGTAACCACTATTTAACCCTATTAATAATTATTCCAGTACAGTAAACTAATATTCATTTAGATGCCAAAAAAATAATAAAATCTACTATTAACCATCTTTGTAGAATGTATTGTATGGAACAAATTATGAATTATCATCATTTTACTACCTTGACATGTTACATTTTTTTTTTTTCTAGCTATATAAGAAATGTGTACATAATATTCAAAACAATGCAATTTACCTACAACAAGGCAGCCAAAAAGATATTCAAATACAAATCCACATAAAAGTAAAACCATGATTACGTTATAGATAATCTGACGCTAAAAGTTTTGATGCTAAAATGCAGTTTTCTTGCCGTGCATCCTTCAATGCTACTGTTTTGATGGTAATGAGTCGGGTATGTGTAGGGTACTATAGTAGGTCTTCATCCCGATTTGAAAAAAATACTTGTGCCCATACCTGCGTGAGGGACAATATATCTTTGTCCCTGTACCCATCTCTATATCCGTTACCCGCATTTTTACTAAAAATAAATTGATCAATAATAAAATATCATATCATTTTAATAGAATTTAAAAAAAAAAAATCAATGATTTTAATATTGATTCATTAAAATTATAAATAAAATTATTAGTAAAATCATGCTAAAGTACATTTCTCTATTGACATATTTACATTATGTTATAAATCATTTTTTTATTAAAAATGTTTAATAGTATAAAAATGTTGTTTTTAAAAAAAATAATTACATATGTTATTATATAATTATATAATTAAAATAAATAATTAATATATACTATATGGGCATGGGGTGGGTACTAAGGGTATTTTGTGGGTAATTATCCATATCCATGTCAGTATCCAAAATGCGGATTTTTATCCTATCCGTTGTGGGTAATTTTTGTGGGTATCCACTGAGTATGGATAAATTGTCATCTCTAAATTAATAGCCAAGAAAGCAAAGGATATTCTTGAAGGATAATTTTTTCAATAAAAATTGTAAAAGTAAATTTAGATAAAATATGAAGAACATGGTTTTACAATCTAAAATATTTATATGTTTTCTTCAAATTATGTTCGGTGTTGAATGAAAAATGAAGCCACCACTAAATTGGAAAGGAGAAGAAAATGAAGAAGAGAAGATGAGAGAAACTGTCAGAAACAGGAGAAGAAAGAAAAAACGAGAACATAAGAGGGGGCGGCTGTGTGTATGTGAGATATGAGAGAGGAACTTTTAATACTAAGTGGGCTTAGGCCCAATAAAATTTAGCAACATAAAAATAAAATATTTTTATCAAATAAAAGTTAGTATTTTTTCTTTCTTTTCGTATCCAACGAAAATTGTTTTGTTACTTTTTTTAATGGAGATTTTCCTTAATTAAGTTATATATTTAATATGGTCATAATATTTTTATTTTTGTTTTTGTGGTACTATAATTATGCATTTTTGTGTTTAATAATTTGTAATTTTAAATGAATTATGCATAAAAATTAATATAAATATGTTTTTTTATATTTTATGTCCGGTCACACCGGTTCAACTTCTGATCCGGTTTTAAAACATTGATTAAACGTCCTTGAATTAAATAATTATATTTCAAGAACTCTTAATTAACATTATTTTAATTTTTAACGAAAATGATATAAACATGATTATTTCACGAAAAGCGTCAATACTGCATATCAAATCTATGACTAGAAATATAGTTTTTTTTTTTTTTTTTTTGTAACAACCGGAAATATAGTTCAAACATTAATTTAAGCTAAAAAATGTATCAATTTATTAATCATGAATTATAAATTTCATAATAGATTTTTCAATTTTCCATATCAAAAAATTAAGTTTCAGCAGAGAAGACCTTTATTATTTTCTATCTCTAATTAACAAATAGTTTTACATGAGCAAAATGCAGCTTTAATCGGAGTATCTTTACAAGTACAACTTATAGTCTTGTGCCCAGTTTGTTTGCTGACTGCATCAGCACACTTGTTGACGTCACACAATCCAGGCACCATCAATCCCTCATCGCACACCTTATTATCTTCACCTGTTATGATCAATTTATTGACAAATTTTTTTTAAGTTAATTCACAAATGATGTTTAATAAAGAACATAGTTACAAAAATTTAACATATAATATAATGAATGAGTTAGACGTACCATATGTGTGACTAAAGAGAACGAGCAAAGACACCAACATTAGGAGAATGATACCTTGCTTCATCTTTATTTTCTTCTACTCAATATTCTTAATTTAATTAAAGTATACAAAATGTTGAGACAATGTCAAACAACAATAATACATACATATATATAGGCCTTTTAGTTAGATTTTAATTATGGTAATTTATGATGAACATACAATGTTAAAATAAAATACATATCATCCTTTAATAAATGATAATATAAAATTGATTTAATAGGAAACAAGGTGTCGATTATTTTATTTTATTTTAAAAATAGAAACTGTTTGTAAGAAAAGTCATACATTTGACTGACTCCTATTAATTTAATTTATTCAAACATACTCTTTAATAAGGTCCACCGAACCATGCCCATATTATATTAGACCTCCCTATATTACAAACTAATTATATATATTATATATACTTTGAAATTATCTCCAAAAAAATATAGTAACCAAAAATAAATTTAAAATTATATCCAACCTAACAAACTATAAAGCAAGGTTCTTTTTACTGATGAAAACAAAGCAAGCACAATTGTTTACATCACATTTTTTTTCTATTATACGAACATAAACATCTTTGTTGATTTTGTTATGATAATGAAAAATATTCAATTTGAAAGCAGAGTTTTTTATAATTAAAACAGGACAAACACAGTTGTTTACATCATATATATTTTCTTTTGTCAAACAAAAAAAAGCCTTATTCCGAAATAAAAACATTTTTTTTATTTTTAATTATATAAGGGTTAAATCCGTAATTTAATTTATTTTGTCATCCTATTTTCTAACTAAACTCATATTCATGATAAAAAATTTGGTAAAGAGACTTTTATCCGTTCAAAGTAACTAGATTTGTTTTACGCTATTGTAATATTATTTTTTGGGTTAATATGTTGTTATTTCCTACTAAGTGGACGTGTTTTGTGTTATCTCCGCTAAAAATTCATTAAAGATTCTTCCATTGCAAAGTATATTTTTTTGGTTTCCTTCTTTGGGCGCATGAAAGTTGCACTTTTTAAATTGGTTTAACAAAATAACTCATTTAAAAAATAACAATTTTTAAATCGGTTGTGCAAAATAGCCGATGTAAAAAGTGCATCTAAAGAGGGACACACAAAAATTTACTTTGCAAGGGGGAAAATATAAAGGAATTTTTAGCAGGGGTAACATTAAACACGTCCATTTACAAGGGTGTAATAACCTATTAACCCTTATTTTTGTGTTTTACCTTCCGTAAAATTTATTATTTTGATTTAGCCCCCTATTGCTAACGTGGCATACAAAAAGTCAAGTTTTTTACTCACATGGCAGTGGACTTTGCTGACGTGGCAGTCGATTTTTTGCCTGCCACGTCAGCAATAGGGGGTAAATAAAAAATAAATAAATTTGCAGGGGGTAATAAAAAAAATAATATTACAGGGGATAAAACAAAACTCGCATACTTTGCAGGGACTATGAAGCACGGGTACTCCATTTGACGGAGAGTATCGGTATCGTATACGTATCTGTATCTTAATTTGTAACCATACACGTTTATTAGTTTTTCAAAAAATGTTATACGCCTCGGGTACTGGTATCGTACCCTCATCTAGGCAACAGTGTAATATAATCTTTACACACTCAACCAATCAAAATTTATATTTTTTCCACATCATATTAATTAAATTTAAAAACATAAAAATAGTCTCATGTTCTTCCTCAATCCTTCTTTCTATTTTCCTTTATATAAGGTGAGTTGTTGTTTTTTTCTCTCTCGGTGAATGTTCTGTTTCCTCCTATAAGTCATCTTCTCCTGCGTAATCTTTATCTTTATTATCTTACTTATTTCTAATTTATCTAATTTGCAACTAATTAAAACCCTAATATGGTGCTTACTTAGGCGGTAAATTTTTCTTAATAATATGCAATTAATTAATAAACTTCATCCTTACTCAGTTGTTCCCAAATTGTTATCCACTGAAAATTTTGCTATTTAAATTCTCATGTCAATCTCTAAAACTATGTCAATCCCTAATATGAATGGTCTAGATTTTAACATGTCGAAAAAAAGAAAATCAACGGTTAGGATAACAAATTTAAATAATTAATGAGATAAACATTTGAAGAGAAAAATAATTAGATAAACATTAAAAGAGATAAACACAAAAAAATAATTGTGATCCATCAAAAAAGAAAAGAAATGAGATAGACATTAATAAAACAAAAAAATCTAATAATCCGAAAATTATGTATTTTTTTTTTTTGACACACCCGAAAATTATGTATAGATTCCACTTAATTGAGGTTTATAAATACAAGCACCCTCAAGGTATTTTTCTCTAACTGTATTTTTTTTTTTTTATAATTTATATATTTATCTTCATATAGTTTATTTTGTTTCTATATAGATTTCACTTATTTTGTTCAATTTTAATGAGTTATTTTCTCTTCACCACCATTTGTAATTATGTTTTGCAAACTATTTTTATGCATTTTAATTACTTTGATGTGTTCTTATATTATTTTGCAGGTTAACAAAGTTATTGATGAAGATTATACAATTAAACATCTATATAGTTAACAAAGATATTACATAATTTAATAATCAATTTCGAAAATTATGTATAGATTCCACCTAATTGAGGTTTATAAATACAAGCACCCTCAAGGTATTTTTCTCTCACTCTATTTTTTTTTTTGTTTATAATTTATATATATATATATATATATATATATATATATATATATATATATATATATCTTCATATAGTTTATTTTGTTTCTATATAGATTTTACTTATTTTGTTCAATTTCAATGAGTTAACTACTTCTCTTCACCACCATTCTGTAATTATGTTTTGCAAATTATTTTCATGCATTTGAATTACTTTGATGTATTCTTATATTATTTTGTTTGTTAACAAAGTTATTGATGAAGATTATACAATTAAAGATCTATAGTTAATAAAGATATTTTTATGTAACTATTTATAGAGACAAACATGCTCAAAGTATTTTTCTCTCACTATGTTTTTTTGTTTATAATTTATATATTTGTCTTCATATATTTTGTTTATGTATCTATATTTTACCAATTTTCAATATATTAATTTTCATTATATTAATTTTGATTTGATTTGAGTTTATTCAATTTCAATGAGTTAATTTCTCTTCATCTAACCATTATGTAATTATGTTTTGCAAATTGTTTTCATGCATTTCAATTACTTTGATGTGTTCTTATATTACTTTGCAGGTTCACGAAGTTGTTGATGAAGATTATATTATTATTAAAGATCTATGTAGCTAACAAATTTTTTTTTTATTATGGATGGTTTATTATAATTAATAATAGATTATATAATTCTAATAATTGTGAGCGTTTTTGTTTTTCAATGTGCTTGAAATTTTTTCTTATGATTGTGCCCACCAAAAAATAATACAGTAATTAAAGTTGACTTAAAAATAGTTGCAAGTAGTTAGTAACAATATATCTAACTTTATATACTGTGAACGTCATTTTTTTTTTTGTGAATTCATTCAAATGAGTAAAAATAGATGCAATTTGTTGTGACATACACGAATAGTCATCAATATTTTTTTTCCTCAAAACAAGCGTCCAACCACGATCAACTAAGATACATTTGAAAAAGATTTATATTATTGACTTTTTTTTTACTAAATGTTGCCCCTAAATAAAAAACAAATAGAGATCAGTTTAAAAATATTTAATATGTATTGTGGATTCAATGGATAATCTGCATGATTTATTTTAATTCAAAATTGGTACAAATAATTAGTAATAGACATATATGCTTACACGTATAGTTTGATAATCACCAATAAGAATATACTTAATTGTATTAGAAAGATAAAAGCAATTTGTGCCAAATTATGCATCATATTAATTTATGATTTTATTATTTAAAAAAATATTTGTTAACAAAAAAACCATATGCCACACGCAAATGATAAGCATGAGAAAGCAAAAAAAAAAATTCTATGGTAAGCATGAGAAGGATAATTATGCATCATATCAATTAATGATTTTATTATTTTTAAAAAAATTGTTAACAAAAAAACTATATGTCACACACAAATGATAAGCCAAAAAAAACATCAAATTTTTGAAACTTATCATGCTTGAAACTTTCTATTATTATTTCGGGATTAATACAAAAATTATTTAAAATCCACATCTAAGAGGTTAAGAAGATTCTACACTATATGCTTACTACTATAAATAATCACATATTATGACATTTTCATTGTATAATTGAATTGAATGATTAAGCCCGTGCATGTACGAGTAAAAAAATCTAGTTATTATATCTAATCTAATAGGAGTAACAAATGCAACAGGATAAACCCTAATCTCACGTTCACAAAGGGAGGGAATGACTTTTATTTATTTCATATTGAAATTAGAAAATATGAAAAGTGAAGAGTCCTTTGTTTTAGAATTACACAACAAAAGAAAAGGAAATTGAAAGCTTGAGGGAGTTTAGCGGCAGACTATTTAGGAATAGGATTTAGGCGGGATGAGAAGTTAGTTTAGGCGCTAAACTTGTTTTTTTCCTTAATATATAAACGATTAGACAAAAGTTGGAATTGGATCCTCTCCTATGATTTCTCTCCAATTCCCTCTCCAATTCCTTGTTTTGTGAGTGTGAAGAGAGAGAAATTAAAAATTAAAAATAAATAAATGATGATGAGAGAGAAGAAATGATGAGAGAGATAGACACATAAAAAAATTGGAGAGGAAATTGGAGAGAAAAAAAAGGAGAGGATCCAAATCCGACAAAAGTTGATAAAACTCAATGGGTGCTTATTGCCAAAGATGAAAATGAAAGTTGAGAAAACATATAGCATGATTGAAGTAAATGGATTTTTTAAGTGTTTTGGCTCCTCTATAACTTTCATATTGTTTGGAACTCGAGGATAATGGTAGTTTATATATAACATGCCATACTCCTCTAACCAACCGAGGTGCCTTTTCTACAAAGGACAAAACTGTGACGGGTTAACTCCAAAGCGGACAATTTCTCGGAGATGTGGACTTGAGGTCGGGTCAATACATATTTATAAGTTTCACATCGCTTGGAACTCGAGATTAATGGTAGTTTATATACAACACACCACACTCTTCTAATAAACCGAGACGCATTTCCTACCAAGGACAAAACCGTGACGGGTTAACCCCAAAGCGGAAATTTCTCGGAAATGTGACTTGAAGTCGGGTCGGTACATATTTATCCCCCGCGGATAAATCTGAGTTCTGTTTCGAACATTAAGGAATCCTGGACTTCTACCATTTCTTTCGATCTTTATGTGAGACAGATGGTTGATGAAATTAACAACTTAAAATTTCATTTGGAATCTTGGATTGATGTCTTTCGCTCTGCTGATAAACAAATTGGTTAATTTCAGCAAGAAAGAGGCATGTTTTCTAATTTTGCATGCCTTCATCTGATTATCTGTATATATTTACATCGTTTGCATTGTTCAAGGATTTGTTTCAGTGGGTGGAAGAATTGGATGATGAATGTAAATCTTTCTATATGGATTGGATTGTAGTTTTTGATGGGAAGGCAGGACCTTATGGGGTTTGTCATAGGGATGTAAATGAATAATATGATATTTGTGTCCGTCTCGTAGAATAAATACTATTGTCCGCCTCATATTCATGTAGGTATCTGTTAGACTAATAATATAAACATTGAGTCGGTAGTAACATAGATATCTATGAATGACTTATTTTTTAATAAATTTGATTGTTGAAAGAAAATGTTTTTATCCTCTTTAAAAGACAAACAATATAAACATATATATAATATTCATACATTTTATAAAATGGAATTTTTATCGATTATGAAAAATTGCATCAACAGAAAAATATGAAAAAGTTTGCCTCAAAATATTAAAAGAGAATAGGAAAAATTTTCTTTATTGAATAAAAAAAAGATAACAAAGTTTTAGAAAACAATACAGTAATATGAACAAAAAAATTTCCTTACCGACTTTTTTTTATAAGATAAACCTAACACCTTTCGTCCTTAAATATAAGATCTTTTCAGATTTTTTTTTGTCACATTTTATAAGATTTCTTTCAAAATAAATATATGGATCTTTTTCTACAATTAGGCATGACAATAAAACTCATATCCACGGGTACCCGCCCGTACCATCTCCATTTTGAAAGGGAAAACTCGAGTTGACTGAGTTTAAGTTCGGGTTTAGGTTTTTCCGCGATTTTAAAAGACAGAGATGATGCGGGTAATGGAGACATTAATTGACATCCATATGCATCCCGAACCCATCTCCAAACCCACCCCGTTTATATAAACATCATATTTTCCTTTTTTTAAATTAAATTATATATCAAAAAATATTATATATGTACAAAAAAAACTCTTAAATTACATTCATACGTTTATTTTTACTTTAAATTGAGTATTAAATAAATTGTTTTTCTTATTATTTTCTTTGTTTAATAAAATCATATTATTGAAACAAAATAATGCTCGACTTTTAAATCATTTTTAAATTAAAAAATATAAAAATACAACTCGATTTCGTGTGGAGAGAAATGAGACTGGGATACCTGAATCCCGCCTAATATGAGTTTGGGGTTCTATTTTTCTTGCCCCGCTTAAAATGGAGATGAGTATGAGGATACCCAAACTTTATAGGTTTGGGGAGAGCAAAACCTGACTCATTCCCTCCCCATTGCCATGTCTATCTACAATCT
The DNA here is from genome assembly GCA_954870985.1 of Trifolium fragiferum. Taxonomy (NCBI): domain Eukaryota; kingdom Viridiplantae; phylum Streptophyta; class Magnoliopsida; order Fabales; family Fabaceae; genus Trifolium; species Trifolium fragiferum. The sequence goes on along the minus strand of OX940793.1, from coordinate 15,944,845 downwards.
ATAATAAATATTACTCTCTCCGGTTACTATTTTAAAGAAAAAATCACTTTTTAGATTCTCCATTAATGAGAAAATTATAGAGATTAAGAAAATTGATTGTAATATTAAATTTGTTGACAATTGATATTATTTTTACAATTTTATTTTTCAAGAAAAAAAATGAGTTAATATTTTTGCTAGAGTTTTGGAATAGAACTTTTTTAAAATGTAAATATTTTTTAAAATTTTAAATTTAAAATATGCTACTTTTGGATTTCTATACTCCCTCCGTTCCAAAATATAAGTCGTTTTGGATAAAAAAAATTGTTCCAAAATATAAGTCGTTTTACAATTCCAATGAAGTATTTAATGATATTTTTTCTATTATACCCTTAACTTTTTATTTCTTTCACTTATTTTAATTCTTTCATTTATCTTTTCCATACAATTAATGAAGGTCAATTTTGTAAACTTACTCATAATTTCTATTTTTTAATTTGTGTAATTGTTAGCCTGTATTTTCGACAGACATTAATGAATTGGAGAGAGAGAAGATGAATTCACATTTAATGTATATTATTGTATTTTAATATTCTCTTGGAAATTGGTTGATTAATGAATCAAGGGAAAATTAAGGCATTCGACGTCGAAGGCCTGTTAGTATGTAAAGTTCACTGTCGAATCTGAAGAAGCTGTCGAATTCGACAGGAACCTAATTTAATAAATATATGATTGATTGCTTCGACACTATGTTGTGTTTGTCGAAATTATATATATATATATATATATATATATATATATATATATATATATATATATATATATATATATATATATATATATGTGTGTTTGCTTGTATAACGTATTATGCAGTACGGAGAAAGCATACTCTGGACTTAGCAAAATATTCAAAGTGGATAACGTTCGAAAGCCTTGCCAGGTGTCCAAGAAATTCAAATTGTCGAAGACACGTGGAGTTTAGTTAGACGTTATGTAGGTTTTTGACGGTTATTCTGTTTGTCTATAAATATTAGTTTCTGATAGGAGAAACGGGTTCACAATTCTCATGCAAATTCCTGACAAACTCAGAGTACCCATGTCAACGAGCGAAATGAGTGCAAAATGGAACATGTACGAATCTGTGTACCAATCTTTGTAAACGTTTTTACAATTGTTTAATGCAATTTACATTCTCCAAGTATTGATTACTTGTTTTCCATTTAAAGTTTCTGCACTTTTAAGCCTTTCTGCAATTTATTTCATTGCACGTTTAAGCCTTTCTGCAATTTATTTCATTGCATGTTTAAACCTTTTCTACAATTTACTTGTTGCATGTTTTTACTTTTCAAAGTTCTTCTTTAAACTTTATCTGCAATTCATTTACAAGTTTTCTGCAAATTTAACTTTGAAGCATTTTACTTTAAGCAAATCCATTCGACTGCGTCGAGTGATTTTACTGTTTTTATCAAATTATCCGATTTAACCCAGAAAATATGAATATGTTTTCGTCAATTCTGCACAATCCAATATGTCCCAGGATTCACTAGTTGATCCTTCTTGTAATAATTAGACTAGCGGTTGTTTGCTAAAAATCGGGGTAAACAAATTGGCACGCCCAGTGGGACAAATTGGATTGTGTGATTTATTTTGTTTATTTTTGAAACTTTTTGCAAAATTGTTGTTTGGTGTTGAAATTTGATTGTGTGTGTATTCTTATATGCATTTGAGGAGTGGAAAATCTCTTCCAGATTTCTCAAAAATATCAACTCGTCCTCGTACTAGAATGGTGAGACCACCAAGCAATTCTGCTAATAATAACAATAATAATGGAGCAGAAACGAATCTGATTCCAAATCCCCAGAATGTGGCAGGGCAACCTAGTCAGCCAGCATCTGGCGTTTCTAACGCCAATTCTACTGGTGGGCCAACAGGTCCTGCATTAAATTCTACAACTTCTGAAAGTATCCCAAATAATAATAATAATGGCGGAAATTCGAACCCTGCAATGAATTCTAGTACCGTTGGCGCAAACGCCAGTGGATCAACAATGCCTGCCGTTACTTCAAGTATGATAGGAGGATTTCCTCCTCCAAATCCTAATGGTGCAGCAATGACACAACCAAACATGTCATCCATGCCAACAAACGTATCACACACACATGGATACACAGACGGTAGCCAAGTTGGAGGAACACCGTCAAGACCACCCTGGTTGCCTAGAAACCCACAATTTGGAATGCCAACAACAATGATGGCAAACCTATATAATTGGCCTTCAATAGAAAGTTCTCCCTCGTCTTCTGCGATGGGAAATAGAGGAAATTCTCTTAATCTGACAAATAACTCTATGGCAGTACTAAGGCAACAAATGGATGAGAGCAACCATGATATGGTGAACGCGTTGACCCAACAGATTGGCACAATTTTTAATCCCATGTTACAGACGACCAATGATAGTTATCTGCTATTAGCCAATCAAATGGGGAGAATGGCAGACTTTTTTGGAGCCCCTGATACTCCAAATAACCAAAGGGTTCCTCGTGCAAACCCAGAAATTCAACCAGAAATTCAAGCCTAACCATTGCGCATTGAAGGAGAACAGCCAGAACAAGGAGTGGTATTGGTTAATAGAAACCAAAATGCTGACAATGTTCTTAGGAACGTTCGACAAGATAATATAGCAGGGCAGAACAACTTAGCCAACTTAGTAGAAAATATATTGGCCCAAAATGGTTTGAATATAGGATTGCATAGGCCAAATTTCGTGTCAGCATTGTCTGAATATGTATTGCAGACAGAACTGCCAAGGGGATGGAAGATTCCCAAATTTACAAAATTTGCTGGTGATACTAATGAGTCTACTGTCGAACACATTGCCAGATATATGGCAGAAGCAGGGAATTTAGCAAATAATGAGGATTTAAGAATGAAAATTTTCCCCAATTCCCTCACAAAGAATGCTTTTACGTGGTTTACCACACTTCCCCCTCATTCAATTCATAATTGTACTCAGTTAGAAAGACTATTTCATGAACAATTTTATATGGGACAATCTAGGATTAGCCTTAAAGAATTAGCCAGTATGAAACGTAAAACTTCAGAGGCCATTGATGATTATCTGAATAGGTTTCGCCTCCTTAAGGCAAGGTGCTTTACTCAAGTGCCTGAACATGAATTGGTTGAAATGGCTGCTAGTGGCCTTGACTATTCCATTAGGAAGAAGTTAGATACTCAACATTTAAGAGATATGGCCCAGTTAGCAGATCGTGTTCGACAGGTCGAACGCCTCAGGGCTGAAAAAAGTCAGAAATTCTAAATTTCATAAAAAAGAAAAAGTGGCGTATATAGAAGCTTATGAAAGTGAAAATGAGTTCGACGATGGTCAGGATTACATTGAAAATAACGAGGTTAATATTGCTGAATTAAAACCAGGACCTCCCTATACTTGTAAAATGTTAAAACCATCAAATGGAAATAATCCTGTCGAACCAAAAAATGATAGATTTGTTTCTAAGACATATACGTTCGACATTACTAAATGTGATGAAATTTTTGACCTATTGGTTACTGATGGCCAAATAATTGTGTCAAAGGGTTTAAAAGTTCCACCTTTGGAACAACGTAAGAAAAGAGGTTTTTGTAAATATCATAATTTCTTGGGTCATAAAACCTCACAATGTGTTCTTTTCAGGGATCTGGTCCAGAAAGCCCTGCAGGAAGGAAGACTCAAATTTGGCGAAAAGCCAAAATCCAAACAGCAGGTGGACGAAAATCCATTACAGATTGCTGATGCTGCTTACACAGAGCCGTTCGAGTGTCTGATGTTGGAAGCATTGAACCTCACTGAAGGGGGGCAATTTGTTTCTGTTCCTGAGGAAGAATACGAAAACAAAGTGGAAGAGGTGTATCCACAAGCTGGAGAGAAATTGCTAGATTTCCTTCAACGCTGCAAAGAGAATGATGGCGAAGCTACATTATGTCCTCACTGTAGTGCCATGTTCCACCAGAAGGCTGCTGCAGGCCTCACCAAATTTTTGCCTCATAGTCAGGGCAGAAACAATTGGCCAAATCAAAGGCCAACTTACTCTAACATTCTGAATAGCCAACAGGCGCCTGTACATCAAAGGTTGGGACCACAAAAATCATTTGTCCCCTCAAACAGGACACCTGTCAATCAATGGGTTCATGGAAGAAACATGGTCTCTGGCCAAAGGAATTTTGAAAAAGGAAGTTCCAGTAACTCCAATCCCAAGAAAGATTCTGAATCAAGGAAGTATGATTACAGGAATAACTACAAAGGGAAAAACCCTATGACAAGATCTCAATGGCGTAGATATCAACGCCAGAAAAAAGGTGGCTGCTCAGAAATCCCAGATTACTGCTGATAGTAAGGGAAAGAAGCCTATGGAATTGGCTAAGAAGCCAATGAGCGAAAGGTTAGTTGAACCAAAAATAGAGTCTTCAGTTGCTGATGATGTCGAAGACGAACACATGGAAGCTGATGATTTTCTGGATTCTGAACCTGATCTCGACATAATAGTGAATGTTGTGTCAATTCTGCCAAGGGAGTTCGACGTCAGTTCTGAAATAACAGATGAAGAAGAAGAATCTGAAATGCAAATGGCCCTTCACAGGCCAGTCTGTTACTACGTTATGAACAACGGTGCTTTGGAGGACCAAATGGCCACATTTGAGAGGCCAGATGAAGGCATGAAAAATCACTTGAAGCCTCTCTTCATCCAGGCCAAGGTGAATAATGTAGGAATCAACAAAGTGTTGATTGATGGTGGTGCTGCTGTCAACCTAATGCCAGAATTTCTTCTGAAAAAGATTGGCAAATCCTTGGTGGATCTTCATCCTCACAACATTGTTCTGTCAAACTATGAGGGTGAAACTGGTTTGTCATTAGGAGCAATCCAGGTGGATGTGGTTGTTGGAAGTACTATAAGGCCAACCTTATTTTTGGTTGTGGCCTCTAAGGCAAATTACAATCTGCTCCTAGGACGAGAGTGGATTCATGGCGTGGGGGCAGTCCCATCTACCTTGCACCAACGCCTGATTATCTGGCGAGATGATGGTATTGTTGAAAATGTTGAAGCAGACCAAAGCTACTTCAAAACTGAAGTTCATCATCTCACAAAGCACTCATTCGACAAAAAATTGGCAACTATCTCGCCATGCACTGAAAGGGATTTTGCATATCGTTCAGTGAGAAATGTTCACCATTCAATTAAGTTGGACCCCACACATGGTTTTCTCTGGGAAAGAGAAGATGGAGACATTGAATATGGCGAATATGAAGGCCAGAACTACCCAACTGGGTGGAATATCAATGAAGATTACTATGTCTGAGTCCCAAACTTGGGCAAAGATTTCGGCCTATATGGCTGAAAATAGAATCAAAATGGCTTTGTAAGCCAATTCATTGTCAGAAAATATGGCTGTTGCAGCCAATGATATAAAATTTGGCAAACAAAAGCCAGAAATGCAAAAGCTGGACTGCATCTATGATGACGAACCCCTGGGATTTGAAATAGACCCAATCAGTCAAAGTCACAAGATGCAAGCTCAGGATCCTTTGCAAGAAATTGACCTTGGAGATGGTCTGACGAAAAGACCAACATACGTAAGTGCAAACATTCCTCCTGATCTGAAGGCAAAAGTGGTGCAACTCCTGATGGAATTTAAAGATTGTTTTACTTGGGATTACAACGAAATGCCAGGTTTGAGCAGAAAGTTGGTGGAACATGAACTACCAGTTCGACCAGATAAAAAGCCAGTGAAACAATTGCCTAGGAGATTCGCACCAGAAATCATGTCAAAGATCAAAGAAGAAATTAAAAGGCTGCTAAGGAGCAAATTCATCAGAACTGCAAGGTATGTCGAATAGTTAGCAAATATAGTGCCTGTGATTAAGAAAAATGGTTCTCTTAGAGTATGCATAGACTTTAGAGATTTAAATAATGTTACACCAAAAGACGAATATCCTATGCCTGTGGCAGAAATGTTAATAGACTCAGCAGCTGGGTTTGAATATTTAAGTATGTTAGATGGTTATTCTGGTTATAACCAAATTTTCATTGCTGAGAATGATGTACCCAAAACTGCCTTTAGGTGCCCAGGAGCATTAGGCACATATGAATGGGTAGTAATGCCCTTTGGTTTGAAAAATGCTGGGGCTACTTATCAAAGAGCAATGAATCTAATTTTTCATGAGTACATAGACACTTTCATGCAAGTGTATATTGATGACATAGTTGTCAAATCCTCGTCAAATGATGATCATTTAGATCACTTGAGAAAATCTTTTGAAAAGATGAGGAAATATGGATTAAAAATGAATCCATTAAAGTGTGCTTTTTGTGTTAATGCAGGAGATTTCCTTGGGTTTGTTGTGCACAAAAAAGGCATTGAAATAAATCAAAACAAAACAAAGGCTATTATGGAGACCAAATCTCCAACTACAAAAAAGCAACTTCAGTCCTTATTTGGGAAGATCAATTTCTTGAGAAGATTCATTTCAAATCTAAGTGGTAAGGCTCAACCGTTTTCGCCATTACTTCGACTCAAGAAAGAAAGTGTTTTCACTTGGGGGCAAGACCAACAACAAGCTTTTGACGAAATCAAGAGTTATCTGTCGAAGCCACCAATGTTAATGCCTCCAATAAGGAACAAATTCATGAAGTTGTATATATCAGCATCAGATTCGACACTGGGTAGTATGCTTGCTCAGGAAGATGAAAATGGCGAAGAAAAAACCATTTATTACTTAAGTAGGGTTTTAAATGATGCTGAAACTAGATATAGTAGTATTGAAAAACTATGCTTATGTTTGTATTTTTCTTGTATGAAACTCAAGCATTATATAAAGCCTGTTGATGTTTTTGTTTATTCTCATTGTGATATCATTAAGCATATGCTATCTAAACCAATCCTGCATAGTCAAATTGGAAAATGGGCCTTAGCCCTAACAGAATATTCACTAACTTATAAACCTTTGAAGGCAGTTAAAGGCCAAATTGTGGCTGATTTCATAGTGGATCATTCTGCATTAGAAACTCCACAAAACTATGTAGATTCAGAACCTTGGAAATTATATTTTGATGGTTCTAAACATAAACATGGAGTTGGAATTGGGATTTTAATCATTTCTCCCTCCAGAATTCCCACCAAGTTCAAATATAAAATCAATGGGTTCTGCTCAAATAATGAAGCAGAATATGAGGCTTTAATAACAAGCTTGGAAATTTTATTAGACTTGGGGGCAAAAAATATTTTGATCAAAGGTGATTCAGAATTGGTATTGAAACAATTGACAAAAGAATACAAATGCATAAAAGAACACTTGATGAAGTATTTTGTCATAGCAATTTCTTTGCTAAAACGTTTCGACCAAGTTATCTTTGAACATGTACCTCGTATAGAAAATCAAGAAGCCAATGATTTGGCTCAAATAGCTTCTGGTTATAAAATCTCTAGTGAAAAACTAGAAGAGTTGATTGAAATTAAAGATAAACTCATTGTTGATCAACCTCCTTCATTGGAATTGTCAATGCCAAAACTTGTGGGGGCAACCTCACCACAAGATAGTGGTCAAGATATCACTTATGATTATGATGAAAATTCAGAAATTTTTGAAATTTTTGCCATTGACAATCTATCTGACAATGATTGGAGAAAACAACTTGTCGAATATTTGAAAGATCCAAATGGAACGACCAATAGAAAAATCAAATATAGAGCCTTGAGTTATGTCATCATTGGTAATGAACTAATGAAGAAAACACCTGAGGGAGTTTTGCTAAAATGTTTAAGTGAAACTGGAGCTTATTTGGCTATATCTGATGTGCGCAGTGGTGCATGTGGATCTCATCAGGCAGGCCACAAGATGAAATGGTTGTTATTTCGACAAGGTGTGTATTGGCCAACAATTTTAAAGGACTGTATAGAGTTTGCTAAAGGTTGTCAAGAGTGTCAAAGACATTCAGGTATACAACATGTACCTGCAAGTGAACTCCATTCAATAGTAAAACCTTGGCCTTTTAGAGGATGGACTTTAGATTTAATTGGTGAAATTAAACCAAGTTCGTCTAAAAACCAACGTTATATTTTAGTTGGTATAGATTATTTTACAAAATGGATAGAAGCAATTCCATTACCAAATGTTGACCAAGAAGCAGTGATTAGTTTTATACAAAGTCACATCATTTATAGATTTGGTATACCTGAGTCTATTACTACAGATCAAGGTTCAGTGTTTACTGGACGAAACATGGTTGAATTTGCCCAACAAACTGGTTTTAAACTTTTGACCTCTACACCATATTATGCCCAAGCAAATGGTCAAGTAGAAGCTGCTAATAAAATCATCATTGGTTTGATTAAAAAGCATATTGCCCAAAAGCCTAGAAATTGGAACAAGACCTTAGATCAAGTATTATGGGCATGTAGGAATTCTCCAAAAGAATCAACTAACACCACACCCTTTCGACTAACTTATGGGCATGATGCAGTCTTGCCTGTCGAAATACATCTGCAGTCAGTTAGAATTCAAAGGCAGGCAGAAATCCCAAGGGATCATTATTGGGATATGATGTTAGATGAATTAGTTGATTTGGATGAGGAAAGATTAAAAGCTTTAGAGATGTTAACTCGACAGAAAGAAAGAGTTGCTAAGGCTTATAATAAAAAGATTAAGTCTAAAACCTTTAATGTTGGAAATTTGGTTTGGAAAGTTATTTTGCCAATGGATAAAAAAGATAGAGTCTTAGGCAAATGGTCTCCAAATTGGGAAGGCCCTTTTAAAGTTGTTCAAGTTTTTTCAAATGGTGCTTTTGAAATTGAAGAATTAACAGAGGAACAACGTTCGTTAATTATAAATGGTAAATACTTGAAAAAGTATAAACCAGCGTTGCAAGAAATAAAAATTAACGAAGAATAAAGCGTGAGACATAATGAAATCATGGTGATCATAAAGTTGTTCGCCACAAAATGGGCATTGTCAAAGAGTACAAACCAAAATACCTTAACAAATTGTTCAAACAGTTGAGACAAAAAACTAAGAACAGCAGAACTAAACTATTACAAAGTTAAAACTTTTTCTTCAAGTCTTCATATAGGCTTTTGAATGAGGTAACTTCTGCGTCGAGAATCATGTTAGAATCCATCAAGATTTTGATCTCTTCTTCGACAGCTGCAGAATGGCTGAAATACTTGATGCCAGCATTCGCCTCTTTGTCAATCATGGCCTTGGTTGCCTTGGAAATATTAGCTTTGGCTTCCTCACGCTTAGCCTTTTCATTGGTGATTTTGGCATTGAGACTTTGAATCTTCAAGTTCAACTCAGCCACCTCATTCTCCCAATCAGCAATGTTCTTGTCATATCCTGCAATCTCTGCGTTCGACTCAATATCCTTTTCAAGGCATTCGACATTTGCCTGAGCAGCCTTTGCCTTTTCGACCAATACAGCGTGGGCTTGAGTTTGAGCTTCCAACCTTGAGGCATTGCTTTGCCTTTTCTGAATGGCCTTGGTGAAACCATCAATAAGGTTTTCAAGTTGAATGACCTTACCAAGAGTGGCACCATCAGTCACGGGGTTGTGAAATTTCTTCAGAAAGTCTAAGTGGGCAAAGGCGCTACTAGGGTTAGCTTCAATCAATGAGAAGACGTCCTTGTTGATGTAATCTGTATGCAGCTTGAGGATTAAGGAGTCTTGTCTCACTGTCGAATGAATCTCTGAGTCAGAAGCTGTCGAACTGCTGTGATGTGAAGCATTTTTTTCTTTCTTGCTCTTGCTTGAGAGGAGCATCTTTAGTGCTGCAGCAGGATCAGAGTCCTTCATGGCGATGAACTGCATTTCTGACAATCCAACGTCAGCAGACAACTTTGAAGTTGAGGAAACTGGGAGTATTTCAGAACCTCCCTCAGCAGCCTCTGGCATAGCCTCTTCTTCTTCATTGTCGAACGCCATTTCGACATCTGTGCCTTCTGATGAATGAGTAGATTCAGCAGGACGATCAAGAATAGTTTCTTCAGAATCAAGATTGATGTGTGGAACTTGTTCAATTACTGGGTCTTGTTCAGTTTGATTTGGATTGGCCTCGACATCATTGGTTCCGACGCCTTGGGCCACATCCTCTTCATTTTCTACAGCCATGTTGGCATTGTCCTCATTATCAACATTCATGTTGATATTCTCTTCATTAGTATCCTGTCGAAAGGAAAGGTAAAATGAAATTATGAGAAAGGTTATGAGGGAAAGAATTTGTTTTATTGACAAAGTCTTAAAAGGTGAGAAGATTTTTTACCTTAGCACCAAGATCATGTGAACATGAACTGGTATTCTCTTGCCTGGGGGTAGGAACTTCAGTGGTGGTGTTTTCAGTGTGTGGTGCTGGTTGATCTTCGACAGGAGGATTGGAAGGAGTAATCTCAGCTTCTTTTTCTGTTTCTGCAGAAGCTTTAGAGCTGGACTTAACTTTCTTCTTCTTCTTCTTCTTCTTCTTTTCCTTGTCAACTCTCTTTTTTGGAGGTTTGTCAGCATTAGATCTTGTTGGTGGTGTGCTAGCCTCACTAGTTTCTGCATTGGCCTTTCCTTTGTCTCTTTGGCCTTCTCCATTAGGGGCAGCAGCAGTAGGATTTTCTTGAGCACTACCAGCAGGTTGAAACGAAACATTAAGACTATTAACACAAAATTTCTTTGAAGTTAAAATGAACTTAAAAGGTTGTGTCGAACAGTCTTACTGTTGGCTCCTTAATGGTTAGAGTTTTTTGTTTCTTCTGAATGGTGGGCTCTCCAGTTTCTTTTGAAGCCACATTGACTCTCATTCGACTCTGCATTTCAAGTTAAGTGTCGAAATGTTCAAAAATGTTTGTAAAAAACTGAAAATAAAAACTAAGTTAAAAAACTAGTTTGAAGTTGATACTTTAGCCCCAGTATTTAGGAGTGTTTTCTTGGAAGTCACAGCAGGGGCACTAGAGTCAGTGGAGATGTTGGTTTCTTTAGTCTTGGTGACATTAAAAACACCTGTTGTCGAAATAAAGAAAATCAAACATCAATGAGGAGTTAAATTTACAAACATTATAAAAATAACTTTGTTTATTTTTAGTCAAGTTACCTTTGCCTTTGGGAGTCATTGGCTGCAAAGCGTCGAATCCTGCATTCAATGCACGCAATAGCAGTTTTGGCATGCCTCTCATAGTGCAAGCTTCACCATGCAGCAAATTCATAGGTGCAGTATTGAGAGGTTTCAAAGGCAACAGGTGTAAGGTTATAAGAGTGCTCGTCAGCAAGCTTCAAACGACGTTCAAAGTACTCGACAGACATTCCAGAGTTGCCCAAGAAAATATCATCTTTGTTCTTGAACAAGCTCTTTGGCCTGAACTGACTTAGGCCAAATTGGCGAGCAACCAAATTGGGTTGGTATCCAACCAAGCCCAAATATCTCTTGTCAATCCCTTGCCTTGAGGATAGGATTGTTGGGTTCAAAAACATTCTCCAAATGTTGTTTGTATCTTCCTCATCATTTGGATTTGTTGCAGGAAATGGTCTTTTAAACCAAGCCGGTCCAATGGTTCTTTTGATAAAAGGGGTGTTCTGAGGGGTGATCTCGTCGAAGGTGAGAAGAGTTTTGAAGTAGTGAAAGAAGAGTTGTCGAGTGGTCAAATTTGTTTCTCTCTGCCTCAACAAGGCTAACCTAGCGCCTTCTGATTGTCGAGAAGCGACAGAGGATTCCATGTGAGTAGGGAGGAAAAGTTTGAAGTTGGTTTCAAAAGTGGCATTTAGCCATAATTGCAGAAGCTAGATAGGTCCAGAGAGGGTGAGCTGTGAGCCTTTGTCAGTTTTCTTAAGAAGATCACTAGCATGTCCTAAGGAATCATAAAGGGAAGCCAAGATAAATCTTCCTAAAGCTACATCCAAACCCTGGTGAAGCATGATGGCGAGAGGAACTAATCTTTTCACAACTTGCAGAGAGCAAGTGCAAAGGACAAAATGTGATAGCCAATAAGTCAGGAAGGCTATGTGTTCTTCATGTGATACCTCTTCGCTACTGAGGTCATGGTGATTTTTGAGAAATCCTGAAAAGGATAGGACTTTGAAGTCAAATTGATGATTGGCAGTGGTGTATTTAGGGTCGAAAGTGGGTCCTGTGGGTCTTAAGCCAGTAATGGCAGCAACGTCAAATAAGGTTGGGGTCATCATGCCTGCTTTCAGATGAAAGGTGTTGGTAGAGCTTTCCTAAAAATGAAGGGCAGCTATTAGCATTTCTGCATTATACTTGGGTCCCTCTCTCGACAGCTGGATCAAGTCGAATATACCACTCTCTTTCCAGAACTTGCCATATTGTTTTTCGACCTTATTAAGCCATTTAAGATAGCCCTCACCAATTATTGGTGCAGATCTAAAAGCCCTATAGCCAGGTTCGAAAAAACTCATGTCGAATACAGAATTGGCAAATATTTTTGGCTCACAAGTAACATGAAGAGGGAAAATGCTACCTATCTCTTCAGTAAAGTTATCAGAAGAAGGAAAAGGGCCTGCAAAGGCAAGAGTTTTACCTTCAAGTCTATGAGGTATCAGCAATTCTTCTCCCCATATGCTGCTTTCGACAGCAGTAATAGCAGGTTCCGACACAAACACTGAATTTTCAATCATGACAAGCTCTTTGTCATCTACAGCAATAGGAACAGTATTTCTGGTGGAAGAAGATGAAGCCATTGTTGTTTCTTGATGTTCTTGGTGTTCTTGAGGTGATGAAGATTTGACAGGTGCAAAAGTAGCAGAAAACCAAAAACCCTCAAAACTCACTTGTTTCTGGTTGAAAATCAAGGATAGAAACGGTAATGATGAGCAGAGATGTTCAATAATCGTTTTGGATGGTTTGGATCAAGCAAAAACGCAAGAATAAGGTGAGATTGATGAGTTGTTTTGATGGTTTTTAAAAGAAAATGCGTACTGGTTCTCTGCTGAAGGGAAGATGAATGTTTGGAATTTCGGAAAAGTGAAAGTGTTGGACTATGTTTGCTATTTATAGACTCTGCAGATTTGCATGCAGTTGGTAACTGAAGCACCACCATTTTCCATCTCAATCGTCCCGATCCTGCCACGTGTCCCACCATTGTGCTAAAAAAGTGGAAATCATGGTTTGTGGGGATTGAGGTGACGGTTACATATTTTGTCATGATTGATTTGACATTAATGTGACGTTTGCGCCGTCTTTGGTAAGCGTGCAGAAGTTGAAAAGAAAGAGAATCTTCAAAACTGCCATTTCTTCCTTTCGTATTCGACATGCAGTCGAAATTGACATTTTTGAGGGGGCAATTTGTTAGCCTGTATTTTCGACAGGCATTAATGAATTGGAGAGAGAGAAGATGAATTCTCATTTAATGTATATTATTGTATTTTAATATTCTCTTGGAAATTGGTTGATTAATGAATCAAGGGAAAATTAAGGCATTCGACGTCGAAGGCCTGTTAGTATGTAAAGTTCACTGTCGAATCTGAAGAAGCTGTCGAATTCGACAGGAACCTAATTTAATAAATATATGATTGATTGCTTCGACACTATGTTGTGTTTGTCGAAATTATATATATATATATATATATGTGTGTGTGTGTGTGTGTGTGTGTGTGTTTGCTTGTATAACGTATTATGCAGTACGGAGAAAACATACTCTGGACTTAGCAAAATATTCAAAGTGGATAACGTTCGAAAGCCTTGCCAGGTGTCCAAGAAATTCAAATTGTCGAAGACACGTGGAGTTTAGTTAGACGTTATGTAGGTTTTTGACGGTTATTCTGTTTGTCTATAAATATTAGTTTCTGATAGGAGAAACGGGTTCACAATTCTCATGCAAATTCCTGACAAACTCAGAGTACCCATGTCAACGAGCGAAATGAGTGCAAAATGGAACATGTACGAATATGTGTACCAATCTTTGTAAACGTTTTTACAATTGTTTAATGCAATTTACATTCTCCAAGTATTGATTACTTGTTTTCCATTTAAAGTTTCTGCACTTTAAGCCTTTCTGCAATTTATTTCATTGCACGTTTAAGCCTTTCTGCAATTTATTTCATTGCATGTTTAAACCTTTTCTGCAATTTACTTGTTGCATGCTTTTACTTTTCAAAGTTCTTCTTTAAACTTTATCTGCAATTCATTTACAAGTTTTCTGCAAATTTAACTTTGAAGCATTTTACTTTAAGCAAATCCATTCGACTGCGTCGAGTAATTTTACTGTTTTTATCAAATTATCCGATTTAACCCAGAAAATATGAATATGTTTTCGTCAATTCTGCACAATCCAATATGTCTCAGGATTCACTAGTTGATCCTTCTTGTAATAATTAGACTAGCGGTTGTTTGGTAAAAATCGGGGTAAACAGTAATATGATGAAAATGACTTATATTTTGGAACGTAGGAAGTACTAATTAGCGTCATCCAAAGATTGGTTTATAAATACTTACTTGTCTGTTCTTTTTTTTTTTGGTACATACTTACTTGTCTGTTCTATTACTTGGGTTTTGCAAGTAACATTTATTGCAATTCATGAGGACGATTTGAATCGTTTGTCATAAAATCCATTGAACCTTTCCAATGTAGGATTTTCATCCTCAAGAGTTGTCATAAAGGATATGCTTGGTCTTGAGGTTAATAATGATGAAGTGAAGCGTACAGTTTTTAATATGAATCCGTGGAAGGCACCTGGGCCTGATGGTTTCCCTGCCGGATTCTATCAAAAGTCATGGGAGGTTGTGGGGGAGAGTGTGTGTGGGTTTGTAAGAAGAGTCTGGGATGAGCCTAGCCTGATTGCAGAGGTTAACCAAACTGATATCTGCCTAATTCCGAAGGTTGATCATCCAGAATTCGTTACTCAATTTCGTCCTATTTCCTTGTGTAACACTATTTATAAGGTTGTTAGTAAGGTTATTGTGGAGAGGATTAAAGATCATACTCCCATCATTGTGTCGCCGTTTCAAACTGGCTTCGTGCCGGGGAGAAGCATACACGAGAATATTGTGGTGGCTCAGGAACTAGTTCATAGTATGAACAAGATGTCAGGTGCTAAAGGGCATTTCATGATTAAAGTTGATCTCTCAAAAGCGTATGACAAGCTAAGTTGGGAGTTTATCTGAAGAGTTTTGTCAGAAGTTGGATTACCAGAGAAGATGATTAATGTTATCATGCATGCTGTTACTAGCGTGGAGACAAATGTGAAGTGGAATGGTTCTAGAGCAGAGTACTTCCGCCCTCAAAGGGGTATTCGATAGGGAGATCCCATCTCTCCATATCTTTTTGTCCTTTGTATGGACAAGTTGTCCCATTTGATCATGCAATCGATGAATAATGGTGAGTGGAAAGCTATTCGAGCTGGTAGGAGAGGGCCGTTTATATCTCATTTGATGTTTGCCGATGACTTGTTATTATTTGGTGAAGCTACTGAAGCACAAATAAAGTGTGTTACAAGAATTATGGATCTGTTTTGCAATATGTCTGGACAGCAGATTAGTCATGAGAAGACGAGTATTTTCTTCTCCAAAAATGTCTCTCGTGCGATACGTGATCGGTTAGTTTCCCTCTCTAGATTTCGGGAGACAAGTGCGCTTGGTAAATATCTCGGTGTGCCTCTCACAGGAAGAGCTCCAAAGAAAGCAGATTATAATTATATTATTGAGCAGGTTAGTGCGAAGCTTACGGCATGGAAATCTAAACATTTATCCTTTGCCGGAAGGGTAACATTAGCCAAGAGTGTAATTGAAGCTATTCCCATTTATCCCATGATGACGGCTATGATTCCACAAATTTGCATTGATGAGATTCAAAAATTACAACGTAAATTTATATGGGGTGAGCTCGATAATGAAAGAAAATACCATGCTGTTGTTGTAAAAGTTAGACCTACATCACATCAATAATAATAAACTTCGTATAAGTATAACTATCAAATAAATGATCACATAAAAGTACGAATAAATTATCATAAAAACTTATCTTTATTGAGCCGACAACTGTAAAGCGAGCAATCATGAACTCAGAAACTACAAATGATCTGCAAAATATCGAACCACGAATTATACCTGAGGCGTGCTGATCGCACTGTCCTTAAGGATTTATCCGCCTCATAAGCGCAAATCCCCCAGGATTCAACAGGATCATCCCAAGTATGAGTCATACTTGAGGTTACAGAACTGGCAAGAATATATCTCTCAATAATCACAGGTTGATGTTAAACTCAGAGACTCAATGTATGATAGAGGAGAATAATGAAACAATGGAGTAAGAAATTTAATTTGGTGTTCTGCCTAATATTTTCTTGTGCATGAGAATTGTTTTTCTACTACTGTTTTTTTGCTCAACTAATCGTTACATATATATGGTCATGTAGAATGTTATGTGAACTCCTTGAATTGTGGCAACAAAGTAACAAATTGTAAAAGTTGTTCCTTATATTTAGGAAGGTATAAAACGTGCCTTGACCAAACACAATAACACAAGACTTTTGAAATATATTATAAATAATTATTATTGTAATTATAATCACAGGTTGATGTTAAACTCAGAGACTCAATGTATGATAGAGGAGAATAATGAAACAATGGAGTAAGAAATTTAATTTGGTGTTCTGCCTAATATTTTCTTGCCAGTTCTGTAACCTCAAGTATGACTCATACTTGGGATGATCCTGTTGAATCCTGGGGGATTTGCGCTTATGAGGCGGATAAATCCTTAAGGACAGTGCGATCAGCACGCCTCAGGTATAATTCGTGGTTCGATATTTTGCAGATCATTTGTAGTTTCTGAGTTCATGATTGCTCGCTTTACAGTTGTCGGCTCAATAAAGATAAGTTTTTATGATAATTTATTCGTACTTTTATGTGATCATTTATTTGATAGTTATACTTATACGAAGTTTATTATTATTGATGTGATGTAGGTCTAACTTTTACAACAGCTGTAAATTGGAGTGTTGTTACACAACCAAGAGAGCTAGGAGGGCTGGGCTTGCGTAGACTTAAAGTAATGAACCAAGCATGTCTCTTGAAACTGGTTTGGAGTCTACAAACAGGCTCTAAAGATCTTTGGTGTGAGGTTTTATGGGGGAAATATCAAAGAAATAATAGTGGAGATGGTATTGTTGCAAAGGCGACAGATTCTAGCCTTTGGAAAGCTATTGTTCGACCGTGGCCAAGAGTTGATAAAGTTAGTTATTGGTTGGTTGGTGATGGAAGATTGATTAAAGCTTGGGACATGGCTTGGTTTGACAAAGGTGTGATAATTAGTGAGTTGAATGTTCAGGTACCTGCTACATTACAACATGCTAAAGTTGTTGACCTTGTTACTAATGAAGGGGAGTGGAACTGGGAGCTTTTGCAAAGTTGGCTTCCTGCTGAAATTTTGCAAAAAATTGCTGCTGTCGTGCCGCCTAGTTTGGATGCTGGTATGGATATTAAAAGCACGGACATGAATGTGAATGGGAACATCTCAGTGGCAAGTATGTACAAGCACATGGGAAATTTTAATTTTGTTGATAGTGAGTTTAATTGGAAAGGAATATGGGGTTTGAAAGTTCCAGAGAGAGTGAGAACTTTTATTTGGATACTTTGTCATAATAGATTATTGACAAATCTTAATAAAAGTAGCATGAGATTGGGAAGTGCAATGTGTGGTCATTGTGGTAATATTATTGAAGATGCCATTCATGCTTTGAGATATTGTCCTCAAGTTTTGCCTCTATGGTTGGAGTTAGTTGAAGAGAGTGCAAGACATAATTTTTTTGTGGGAGATCTTTATTATTGGATAGATTTTAATATGAGTAGACATATGGGAGAATATGCTGGTGTTGAGTGGAAAAATATTTGGTCTCATGCTTGTCATCAAATATGGCATTGGAGAAACCGTGAGAGGCATGAAGAAACTTTTTCAAGACCAAGTAACATGGCTATGGAAGTGTTGAGACGTGTCCATTGTTATCAGGAAGCTACAAGTGGCATTGCTGGAACTACAAGTCCTACTTATGGAGTTACTCTAGTGGGATGGAAATGTCCTCGAGCTGCGTGGGTGAAATTAAATTCAGATGGTGCTTGTCGTAAAGACGGAAGATCGGGGTGTGGAGGAGTTATTAGAGGGAGTGATGGAGAGTGGCTTGGAGGATTTGCAAAATATGTTGGACGGTGTAGTGTGTTTGTGGCTGAGCTTTGGGGGGTCTATGAAGGGTTGAAGTATGTGAAAAATAAGGGACTAACTGCTGTTGAGGTCAATGTTGATTCTTTAGCCGTGGTGGAGGCTTTGAAGAATAGTACTTATAGTAATGTCACAGGAGGTGCTTTGATAAATCGGATTCGACAACTTATGGATTTAGATTGGGAAGTGGATGTGCAACATGCATATAGAGAAAGTAACCAATGTGTTGATGCTCTCGCAAATGAGGGGTGTTCGTTATGTGAAGAAACTCACTTTTTTTAGGAGTGTCCTCCTCATATGAATCACTTAGTAACCGCTGATATGTTAGGAATCTCTGTTCCGCGAATAATCGCATTGTAATTTTTTTTCTTTTTCGGGCTTATGCCCTCTTTGTAACCCAAAAAAAAAAAGAGTTGTCATAAAATACTCCAATTAAAATCCATTAACGAACCTTTCCGATGTAGGATTTTCATATTCTCAAGAGAGAAGTTTCTTAATCATATCAAAAAAAGAAAAATGAAATTCATTATAAAAAGTATGCAGAAACACTACAACATTTATGGTCTTTGGCAACACTATTTTAAACAACATGTGAAAATCGTCCCCTAAAAATGGTATAGGCGACGTTTTCTGAATGTCCCCGGTTTTAATTTTGCAACGCTCCAGAACTATTCCCTAAAACTAATAGGGGACGATTTTTGATTGTTACTACAAATTTCATTTGGCAATAGCCGGTAAATGTCCCCTTAACTATCTTTGGGGACAATTTTCACATGTTGTATTATGTTGAACAAAAGGCTTGTTGCTATCTAAATTAACCATTATAAATTTTTGTGGTAAACAACTCCATTATAATTTAATAATAATGATAATTATATTTTGTTATTATAATATCGATATATTTTTTATATGTACATAATAAAAAAATAAATAGTATAGTAATAGTAACAGTAACATATATTATTATAGCTTAGTCAAAATAAAATCAATCTTGTTCGATCTCTGGCTTGGGCATGCAGCAGTGTTAAAACTCTTAGGGAGAGTTTGCCATTCATTTGGGTCCCACAAGGCTCGAGGGATTAGTCTCTGCAGTTGCGCACAGAGGATACCCAGTTTACACAAAAAATAAAATAAAATCAATCTTTATAATATATAAAATAAAAATTAAATTAAAAATAATAATATGCTAATTGTTTTCAAAGACTGTCCACTATAATAACTTTATAATTTTTTTTATGGGTAAAATATGTTTTCAGTCCATAGTTTTACGGTGAGTTTTGGTTTTCGTCCCTATATTTTAAAATCACTCTTTTTCGTCCCTACTTAATTTTGTGTTTTGGTTTTAGTCCCGAATGTCCACGTGGACGTGCCACAATGGATCTTTTTGACATGTGGCATCCTACATGGACTGCCACATCATTTAAAAATAAATTTTTTTAAAACAAAAATTAAAATTTTTTTATAAAAAAACCTTTTTAATTTTTTATTAATTTTTTTGTAGTAACTAAAAAATTAGATGACTGATGAACTAAAAAACACATTTTTTATTTAAATATGATCAATTATTATTTTTATTTTTAAAAATAAAAATAATTTTTTTAAAAAAAATATATAAAAAAAACTTTTTAATTTTTTTTTTGTAGTAACTAAAAAATTAGATGCCTGATAAACTTAAGAAAAACATTATTTAAATAAAAACGAGTTAATAATTAATTTTAAAATCTTACAAAAAAAAATTAATTCCTTAGTTAAAAAATGAGTTAATAATTTCTTTTTTTTTTAAGATTTTAAAAGTAATTATTAACTCATTTTTATTTAAATAAAAAATGTGTTTTTTAGTTCATCAGTCATCTAATTTTGTAGTTACTACAAAAAAATTAATAAAAAATCAAAAAGTTTTTTTTATAAAAAAAATTTATTTTTAAATGACGTGGCAATCCATGTAGGATGCCACATGTCAAAAAGATCCATTGTGGCACATCCATGTGGATATTCAGGACTAAAACCAAAACACAAAATTAAGTAAGAACGAAAAAGAGTGATTTTAAAATATAGGGACAAAAACCAAAACTCACTGTAAAACTAGGGACTGAAAACATATTTTATCCTTTTTTTTTTTTTTTTTTTATTGAGGCAGTCATTCCTAAAAACCCTAATTAAGTTTTTTCGGAAGAGTATCATCTCTTCTCCGCCTCCGTGCTTGCGTCTCTTCCCTCATTCTTCATATCCTTCGATCTTCTTCACAACTCGTTCGCTCTCTGCTTCCGAATAGATGTGGTCATCTTTTCTCCTACGGTTGCTGCTTCTTCTATGACAAACAAATTGAACGGTGTAACACACCATGTCGGCCCTTTCGAAGATGCTGCTTACATCGAGAAGCTCTACGAATACGGCGAGCAACATAACCGTGCCAATAACATATCTCAGGTCATTCACCTCTTTATTTTCAATCAATAATTTAATGGTTCTTCCTTTTTATTGATTTAGGGTTTAGATGGTGCTTTTGTTTGATTTTCTTTCAATTAGAGTTCTGGACTGTCGTTTTACTCTCTCTATTTCGATTTTTAGAAACATTCGGATCTTTGGGGTGATTTTGGTGTTTGATTTTTTGCGCAAAGCTTCTTCCAATGTAGAAGGGAGGTGGTTACTTTTGTCTTCACTATATAAGGCTTTTATTTATTCGAAGTTATGCTTATCTTTAGGGTAACAAAAATACCTAATTGTTACTGATTGTAGGTAGCATTGTTGATGATATTGGGATTATTGTTATTGTTGGTAGCAGCAGCTCCAATTATGGAGGATATAGCTGCGGCGAGTGCTGCCGTGATGTTCGGATTCACAATGATGGCAGCACTGAGTGATGATGCTTGTTGAGTATGATTCAATTCAATTGGGAAGATCCCCCAACATCCTGAGACAATTGAAGGCCAGAGAATTTGGATGTGTTATAAAGTGCTTGTGCAATTACATGTGGTAATTGTCTTGATCCAAAGTTTTGAGGCTGTCCAGGCTGGAATTGTGAATGAGAATTTTGGTTATTAGCGTCGCGTGTAAGGTCTAGTGTCCTAGTAGGAAATGATGCTGATGTTGAGAGTTTGGCCATGCTAGGAGAGCAATTAGGAAGAATTATGGCTAATATATTTGGATTGATCACCAGGTAAGCATTCACGGACTTCTTAGCATTCCCAGGGTCAATTCTGATCAAAGTTATGCTTTAGGGTGTGAATGAAATAAAAGGGCAAAGGGCCAATCCTCTTTCCGGGGTCAATTCCTAGATTTTTAATACTATTTTCTATATTTCTTAGGACTGTCATTCAGGGTGTCGCGTTGATAATTTCAGTTCTTCATATTGTTTGCATACCATATCTCAATGTATGGTTCCAAAGTCTCCCCCTAAGGAACTATCACCACCTTTACTTGTTTGTGTAACTCTTGGATTTAAGAACAGGTGCCATGCACAATCCATTTATAAAGGATTAAACCGACAAAATGTTGAAGATTTATAATTATTGGATACTAATTGATTTTAATTATGAAAAACACTCACATACTTCTTTCTTTGTATCAGGTTGTGACTATTCTTCTCAGTTGTGCTTTCCTATATATCATATTATGGTTGTTCTTCTCTAAATGGTGGTTCCATGAGAGTGTGATGATAGTGGTGAGTGATTTGAATAAAGCTCTCCCTCCTCTACTGTTCTCTACAATGCTATGAAAGTGTGATGATGGTGCATATGAAGATGAGTTTGATTTTCTTACCTAGAGTTACATAGCTAGTGAGAATAACATTATAGTGCACTTTCAGTGCTTAATCTTATTAGTACTAGTAGTATGGCCAGGTCAGTTTGTTTCCTGCATATTTTGCGGGTTATGTGAATTATGTAGTAGAGATTTTGTTGGTTATTTGTTGAGAAAAAACCAGTAATGTATTCATGGTACACTTTTTAGCATATGTATCATGCTTGAGGTGCTTATTTAATATAATTAATCTCTTTAAAAAGAATAAGTGTAAGGTTATACCGTCTTTTATGGTTCGTATTAAAGTTTATCAAGGTTTTACTTTGGATGATGGTTGTGAAGAATTGTATTGGGTGATGGTTCGTATCAAAGTTTATCAAGGTTATACAGCTGGTTTTTTATTTTTTATTTTTGTTTAAATTAAATATATATTAGCCACTGTTAAACAGTGGCAAAGAAAGTATAATTATTTTTAAAAAACGTCCTCTATGAGCTTTGGGGACGCTTTGTAAGTGTTCTCATTGTATACGTTTAAGGCAACCTTCAAAAATCGTTGCCTCTGGTGCACTAGAAAAAGCGTCCCCTATCCCATGGTTTAGGCAACGCTTATAAAAAGTGTGCCCAGAGAGCGGAAAAAAACGTCCCCAAAGACTATAGGCAACGCTCGCATATAAGACGGCTGAAAAACGCCCCCTATTCTTTTTGGCAACAATTTTTACGGTTCTGGCAACATTTTTCAAGTGTTGCTGAAAAGGATAAATGTTGTAGTGAAAGCAAACACAAAGCAGCATATGCAAATCTAATTGTTTTACCATGGGTGCATATCTAATAATCTAACCAAACAAGAGCATATTAGTGTGAAACTTTGCATAGATGAAGAGAAAAACAAAGTTTTGTTTGTGCAAGCAGGGAAGGATTTTATGGATGTGCTACTAAGCTTCTTTACTTTGCCATTGGGCACGCACAATTGCTAGGCTTGTTAGCAAAAACTCTAACATCCAAAAAGTTAGAGTTGGAAGCATAAGCTCTTTATATGATAGCGTTGTCAACCTTGAAGACAAGCAATTCTGGACACCCTGCTTGTAAAGAAATGCTTCTTCGACCGAGGAACTCAATGGAAGAATATTGCCAACATATAAAGCTTAACATTGACGACACTGAGAAAGCGAAGTACTTTGTATGTGAGAATCAGAACTGTAGTCGTGAATCGGGGGCATTGCTGAGTACATTCCACTACTAAAAAAATCGCGTTTAGCAACCGAAATAGCGATCGATTTTGATGAAATTCAGTCGCTAAATGTGTTAGCGACCAAAATGGCAACCGATGAAAATCTGTAACAACCACCCTGGTCGCTGATTTGTTGTGACCAAATTAGCGACCGATTTTTTAGCAACTGGATTTAGAGACAGAAGTAGCAACCGACCTTAGAGACCGATTTAGAGACTGAGTTTGCGACGTATTTTGCGATGCTTTGTCCGACACTATAGCAACCGATTTTGTTACTGGTTTGCAATTACTTTCTGTACTCATTGTGACCGATTTTGCTACCAATTGAGAAACGTTTTGTGGTAAATTCGGTCTCTATTCCGGTCACTATTTCGGTCTCTAATTACTA
Source organism: Trifolium fragiferum (assembly GCA_954870985.1). Lineage (NCBI taxonomy): Eukaryota > Viridiplantae > Streptophyta > Magnoliopsida > Fabales > Fabaceae > Trifolium > Trifolium fragiferum. The sequence continues at coordinate 15,921,325 of OX940793.1, read as the reverse complement.
TTATTATTATTATTATTATTATTATTATTATTATTTACAATCCTAGGAAAGCAAGTTTTATAATCTAATTCAATATCTCAAACTATTTAATACACACCAAACTATTAAACATGGACACAACAATATAAGAACAATATAAGCATAATAGATTTAAGTATTACCAAATACTTAAAAAAAAAAATTCAATCCAAAAGAGGGAATAAATCCCTTTCAATTCTTGCATACAAGACTTGCATAAAAAAAGGAAATAAATCCAACAATACTTGCATACAAAAAGTCAATATCCTAACTCAAATAACAACCACAAAAGTAAGCGACACTACTACTACACTTGTCATTTTTTATCTAATTCTTCATCATCAACCACGTCATCATTATCATCAACCACATCCTCTTCATAAACTTGATCTCTAGGCACCAACAATAACAATAAACCAAACCAAGTTGTGTGGGATGAGCCTGATTTTGGATGGGTCATCCAAACCAAGTTGTTCAGCTACTCTCTTCACATCATATATTTGAAAAACCTTGATCTAGAAATAAAGTCACTCGTAGAGATTAGAACTTAAGATGCCAATTAAGAAAAAGACCCTTTCCCTTCTGGTAAGTCATGCAAGAAAGATAGATTTTCATAGAAACACAATGCACTTAATTGCTATTAATCACCAACAAGTTTAGTTACTAACTTTACTATACAACTGAATATGCAAGGATGCACTACGATTTTAAATTACTGTAAGGAACAACAGATAAACAACAAAACTGACAACACAAACTAACCTCATAAAGTCCAATCTCGTCATCAGGATCATAACGAGCCATTTTGTTTAACCTTGCTAAGATTTCTGATGGCTTACCAGTGTTGTTCACAAAGTGTTAAAACCATACTTGATCTTAATCTTAGTAATCAATTCCTGTAAATGGTTAAAATCATATAGTGAATATGTGAAAAAGAAAAGGCATATATATATATTGTACAACTTGTTTGAACACCACTGCTTTGTTTATATGAATATAATTCCTATTTTAAAGTAAGTGCAAAGTTAATCCATTACCATCATCTTTCAGTTCTAGTTACTCAACACATTAAAAACAAAACATAGCACAACTCTTATCAGAACACAACACAAGGTAACCTAAACCTAAGAGAAATTAACATATCAATAAATTGTGGTCCACCATTAACAGCACATCATCAAGCAATCAGTCATATATTAGCTTCATATATTAGTTTCTCATATCCTAATAAGTTGAATAAAAAACATAGTGAAATTTAATAAAAACATGCTAAAGACAAATTGAAGAAACAAATTAGCTTCTTTCTAGTGTAACACCTCAACAAGCAATATCACAACCACGAAATTCTATGAGACCGGTAGGAATTAAATATATGAATAAATATCTCAATAGTAAGGACTAGCATAGAACAATACCATATAAGATGCAGGATAGCTTCATTTTAACTTTATCTTCACAAATTGTACATGTAAGTGATTTGCTCGCCCTCTTCTTTGTACAACCCACTTTGATTAAGCAAATGATAGCATATACGAAGTAACCTTTATAAATTACAAGGACTCTTTCTACTCTTTAGCTCCTGCAATTGAAGCAACTCTTAGCTATTCCTCTAGCTCTACCAAAATTTATGCAACTCACTGAAACCATTTCAAAATCAAATCATAACAATTAGCATATGTACATAACCAATAACCAAAAAATAGCTATCAAGAAGGTTATATTTTCTGGACAAGATCCTATGCAACTAGCTCTACTTCAAAACCACAAAATCCTTACTTAAGCTCAAATCAAGGATCATTAATTCAATCCTCCACAGCAATGCATACAATAAATCATCCACAAAACACAAAATGCTTACTTGTGCTCATAATTGATAACACTGACCTGGAAAATACACACAAAAAAAGATGTTCAGTTCATGTTATACCTATGCATCACTAAAAATTTTACCATAATTTTATGATGGAATTGAATTATAAGATGATGTTTTGGTGATGTTGACATAGCTGCATGTGCTATGTGGTTCTTCTTGAGCAATCTAGACCAATTGCAAATCCTGCGGTTCAAGTAACTCTTCCATAAGCATAAACACTTGTAGGCATAGCTTTGAAACAAGATGCAACCTTGATACAACTTAAGCATATCCTTTAGATAGTGTGTGAATACCGAGCAGTATAAAAAGAAAAATCAAACAGTACAAAAATAAGCAACTAATAAGCATATAGAACACTGTTTTGAAGATCATTCAGGAAAAAATCAACTTTTAAAGCAATTCGATCCAAAGCTGAAGCACATAAATAATGTTAAATGCAACAACAAAGGTCAGGTAAAAATATGACTTGGATTATGTAAATTGTGAGGAGAAAATTAGTGATCCGCTGTCGCACACGGGTCAAAAATGTTTTTAAAAGAAATGTAGTTTAGGGAAGCGACAAAAGTGTCGTATCACAAGGATTCTCTTGATCAATTACGAAATATTAGAATCAGTAAAATATGGGGGTTTTTGAATTCGAGTTGCAAAGAAGAAATTAAAATAAGTGATTATCAAATAAACTTAAAACGATTAATCTACTGTTTTTGGTTCCTAACTTATCATTGATTCATACAATTTCCAAGCCCTAAGTAGATTCTAATCCCCTTTCGATTATAGTACCAATTAACAAGCGCAATTGTCACTACGAGACATATGTTCCTGATTTCCGAATTAAGCAAACGGATTAAAGTAATCATGAATTAAGCAAACATGATCAAACGCGAATTAAGCAAACGCGATTAAGGTACAAGAACATATAGCAATCGAAATTAATCAACACTTATTCTATAGAACTTGAATAAAGCAAACAAGACATATAGCATAAATATTGAAAAGGGAAAAGCAATTTTATTGGAAATTATAGAACCTCAAAGTGGAAACCGATTACAGCAGATTAATCCTTGGTGATTAGTTCTCCATAGCAAGCAACATTTCTCCAAGTTTTTCTTGTGAATAGTGATCCAAAATTTACACACCTTATTTCTGGTTTTTGTTATTTATATATAGGAGAAAAGAGTGACATCCAAAGGCCAAGGCCAAAGAAACTAAAGGCCAACAATTAAATTTCCATTAGACTAATTATTTAAGTCTGGAATCTCCACGAAAATTAGAGACTCTTGCACTCAGAAACAGCTTCTCCACTGAACATAAATGTTGTAGCTTTGTCTCTTAGCTTTCCAACGCAACTGACCGCGCCGCAATACGATACTCGAAGCTCCAGTTATGAATTTATTCGTGCAGAGTGCTAATACTGAAAAATAAAATACGAAAATAAAATAAAGGCTAAAATAAACTTAAATCTAAAAACATAATAAAATAGTAAAAATATTAACACAAACTAGAGAAATGCCTAAGTACAATAGTAGAAGAATGTGCATCTAAATGCACTGATCAAATTCCCCCACACTTGAACTTTTGCACCCCTGAGCAAAATTTAAGAAAAAGACTTCAAAAAGATGGAAGAGAAAGAAAACAAGGCATAATGCATAGTCACAAGCAATCAACACATTCCAAGATTCAAGGTGTATAACAATCATGAACAACATCTTAACACATGTGCAATGAACAAGGTGGCTATAAGACTAAAAAGTGCTTCAAAAATGATAGAACCTCAAGGAATATTTGTATAAAGTGCACTCAACCACTCAAAAATGGAGTGTCATGGACAGTGTTTACGCTCAAAGCACATCATCAAAGTTAGCACTGCCATAAGCTTGACAAGTCTCTACCGTCCCCAAAGATGTAGGACATCCACACAATGAAGCACATGCATGCAAAGATCAAAAGGTCTTTATTAAGGTTGTAACGGGGCCAAGGTAAAGGTGGGATAATCCTAAGGGAGACTAGGCTATAAAATCTAAGAAGATAAAGAAGCATGAAATTCAATTGAATATTAATAAGCATGAGGGTTAATGAAGCTCAACACAGTGCAATAACATAGTAGAACATGTCAAATCAACCCAAAATATTTGAACTAAACAACATAACTCCTTCACATCCTAAGATATTTTTCTTTTCACACCTTGAAATCCAAATTTGCCCATTTCTTCTTCTCTTTTATTTTTCTTTCTTTTCTTGTATATTTCTTTTTCTGTCTTTTTTTTTTTTCTTTTTGTATATTTTTCTTCTCTTTTTTTCTTTTCATTCCATACCACATATGAACATATGAACCTAAACAAGACATTTCCCTTTCACAAATCATATCAACATTAGAACCAAATTTTGAGCACCCCCACACTTATCATAAGTAAAATTCAAGCTCTTTATCCCTTAGATTGGGACACAAAAAGAATGGATATAAACAAAGGCTTAATCGGCTTGTAATGAGCTATAAAACCAAGAATGGGAATAAAAGGCTCAAAGGGGCTTAACAAGGGATGAAATATCAGGGTAGACTTATTTGGCTAAAAGTAGCTTATGAAAGAAAATTGCCTAGATCATTTCAGTACATGCATGTGAAACAAGTGCTTCAAGAGTCAAGTCAAGTTCTAGAAGTTACTAACAGTATGAGTGAACCACACAAGAAACAACGAATTGCTGGAGGCTCAAAATCTCACAAGGTTTCAATGTTCTATCACAAATGACGCACAATCTAGTATCAAGTCAACTCATCACACTACACAAGCAAAAATGTTATTCATATAATGACATACACCTCTAGGCTTAGAACAATGAAACTACTCATAACAGTTGCATGCATGCCAAAACTTTTTTTTGATTTTTTTGATATTTTGATTTTTTTTGGTTTTTATAAGAAAGACTAAAATTAAAAATAAAATAAAACAACTAGATGTAAATTGTTCCCCCCACACTTAAATCAGACATTGTCCGCAATGTAAAAATAAGCATATAGTGAGAAAAAGGAAGGAACACACCCGAGAGTTTAAGGTGTAGCAGCTGGTGGGTAGGAAGGTTTCTCCAAAGAGATCTCTTCAACAAGTCCCTCTTCATTGGGCATCGAATTTTCATGGAACAGCTTCAGCCGCTGTCCGTTGACTTTAAACACCTTATCAGTACCTGCACTTTTTATTTCTACCGCACCATGAGGGAAAACATTAGTAACAACAAAAGGGCCAATCCACTTAGATCGAAGTTTCCCAGCCATTACTTTTAGGCGGAAATTAAACAATAAAACCTGTTGGCCCACAGAGAATTCCTTTCTAGAAATCATTTTATCATGAAAGTGCTTAGTTTTCTCTTTATAAATTCTAGAGTTTTCATAGGCTTCTAGCCTAAGCTCTTCAAGCTGTTGTAATTGAAGTTTTCTTTCCATACCTGCTTTTTGCATTTCCAAATTACAGCTTTTGACCGCCCAATAAGCACGGTGTTCAATTTCAACAGGGAGGTGACATGCCTTACCAAACACAAGTCTATAGGGAGACATCCCAATTGGTGTCTTGAAAGCTGTTCTCTGAGCCCAAAGTGCGTCTTCTAGACGGCGACTCCAATCCTTCCTATTTGGCTGCACCATTTTTTCTAAAATTTGCTTAATCTCCTTGTTTGAGATCTCAGCTTGCCCATTAGTTTGGGGATGATATGCAGTAGAAACTCTGTGCACAACTCCATACTTTCGGAGTAAACTTTCCATAGTGCGGTTACAGAAATGTGTGCCTTGGTCACTTATGATAGCTCGAGGTATTCCAAACCTGCAAAAAATATTGGACCTGACAAAATCTGCAACAACTCTAGAATCATTAGTCCTAGTGGGGATAGCTTCCACCCACTTTGAAACATAATCAACAGCAAGTAAAATGTAGAGAAAACCAAATGATACAGGAAAAGGACCCATGAAGTCAATTCCCCACACATCAAATACCTCACAAAAAAGCATAGATTGCTGAGGCATTTCACTCTTACGAGTAATGGCTGTACCTGCTAACTGACACTCTTTACAAGTGCGGTAAGTCTCATAAGCATCCTTGAAAATAGTAGGCCAATAGAAACCTGAATCTAGGACTTTTCTTGCAGTCCTTTGAGGACCAAAGTGTCCCCCTACTTGAGAAGCATGAGAAAAATGCAAAATAGATTCAATCTCGTAATCGGGGACACATCTCCTAATTACCTGATCACTACCAAATTTCCAAAGATATGGGTCATCCCAAACATAATATTTTGCATCACTCTTAAGCTTGTGAATTTGTGTCCTAGATGCACCTGTAGGAAAAACACCAGCAACAAGATAATTTACAATATCAGCAAACCAAGGAGTTACCCCATGTAAGAGTAAAAGATGTTCGTCAGGAAAGTTATCCTGAATGGGGGAAGGATCCTCATCACGCTCTATTCTGCTTAAGTGATCGGCCACTAAATTCTCAGCTCCACTTTTGTCTTTAATCTCGACATTAAATTCTTGGAGCAACAACATCCACCGAATCAGTCTCGGCTTTGCTTCTGGTTTCTTCAACAAGTACTTTAAAGCTGCATGGTCAGTAAAAACAACAACCTTGGAACCTAGCAAATATGATCTGAATTTATCAAGTGCAAAAACAATAGCTAGAAGTTCCTTTTCAGTAGTGGTGTAATTAGACTGTGCAGAATCTAAAGTTCTAGAAGCATAATAAATAACATGGGCAGCCTTGTCAACCCTTTGTGCAAGGACCGCCCCAACAACATAGTTAGAAGCATCACACATAATCTCAAAAGGAAGGGTCCAGTCAGGATGCTGGATGATGGGGGCAGAGGTCAATGCTTTCTTCAAGAAGTCAAACGCTTTTTTGCATTTGTCATCAAAATCAAAAGTAACATCATTCTTCAACGGATTTGACAGCGGAAGAGCTATTTTGCTGAAATCCTTTATGAAGTGCCTGTAAAAACCTGCATGACCAAGAAAAGAACGAATCTCGCGAATACAAGAAGGGTAAGGCAGTGTAGAGATCACATCAATTTTAGCAGGGTCAACAAAAATCCCTTTTTCAGAAATTATATGTCCCAAAACAATTCCCTGTTGAACCATAAAATGACACTTCTCATAATTTAAAACAAGGTTAGTTTCAATGCATCTTGCCAAAATCAATTCCAAACTGTCTAAACAAGAATCAAATGAGGAACCATAAACGGTGAAATCATCCATAAACACTTCGATGCAATTTTCAATAAACTCAGAAAAAATACTAATCATGCATCGTTGAAATGTTCCAGGAGCATTGCAAAGCCCAAAAGGCATTCTCCTATAAGCAAATGTGCCGAATGGGCACGTGAAAGTGGTCTTTTCTTGATCTTCAGGTGCAATATGAATCTGAAAATAACCTGAAAAACCATCAAGAAAGCAATAATGTGATTTACCAGCTAGCCGCTCAAGCATTTGATCAATGAACGGCAAAGGAAAGTGATCCTTTCTAGTAGCCTGGTTTAGTCTCCTGTAATCAATACAAACTCGCCAGCTATTTTGAACTCTAGTGGGAACAAGTTCATTTTTTCATTTTTTACCACTGTGAGTCCAGATTTCTTAGGTACAACCTGCACTGGGCTTACCCATTTACTGTCAGAGATAGGATATATGATACCTGCTTGCAAAAGTTTGGTTACCTCTTTCTTCACAACATCAAGAATCAAGGGATTAAGCCTCCTTTGAGGTTGTCTTACCGTTTTCGCTCCATCCTCAAGTAAAATTTTGTGCATACATGTGGAGGGGCTTATACCCGGAATATCAGCCAATGTCCAACCAATAGCCTTCTTATGCTTCTTCAAAACCTGCAAAAGCTTATTTTCTTGATCAAAATCAAGGTTAGAAGAAATTATAACCGGGAGTTTTTTATGACTCTCCAAATAAGCATATTTCAGATTTTCAGGGAGTGGTTTAAGCTCAAGGGAAGGTGGTTGTTCAATGGATGGTTTGGAGGGGGCAGCCATGATGTCAAGGGCTTTAACTACATCATCAACAATGTCACCAACAACTTCACCTGCAGGAAAATTGCCATCTAACAAGAGAGCATCAATTTCAGCACAAGCAACACAAAGGTCAGTGTTAGTACAATCATCACATGAATAATCATCATCAAAACCAGATAAAGATGGATCAGCAGAGAACAAATCAAAATTAAATTCATCAACAATTTCAGAGAGCAACTCCATTTGGAACACAGAGTGCTCTTCAGAGGGATGCTTCATAGCATCGAAAATGTTAAATTTCGCGACAATGTCACCAAATTCCATGGACATGGTTCCATCGTCAACATCAATTTTTGTCTTTGCTGTTTTCATGAATGGTCTGCCCAAAATGATTGGCGATCTGCTTGATTCTGTTTCTCCAGCCATGTCAAGAATATAAAAATCTGCAGGAAAAATCAAGTCATTAACCTGAACAAGTACATCTTCCACTACTCCAACAGGGCGAGCATTACTCCTGTTTGCTAGCTGAATAGTGAGACCTGTAGGCTGCAAGGGACCAAGATCAAGATTATTAAAAATAGAAGTAGGCATAACATTAATAGAAGCTCCTAAATCTAACATGCAATTTTCGAATTTACTATCCCCAATGGTACATGGAATAGAAAAAGTTCCTGGATCTTTGCATTTTTGTGGTATAGCCTGATTGAGAGATGAAACAGTGCCCTTCTCAAGTGAGGGCTCAGATGAATGCTTAGGCTGAATAAGGACAGAAACATTTCGCCCTAAATTGACTCGCTCATTTCCCTTCAACCTTCTCTTGCGGGTGCATAAATCTTTCAGAAACTTTGCGTATTTCGGAATCTGCTTGATCACATCAAGAAGCGGAATGTTTACCGCCACTTTGTTGAATACATCGAGTATGTCTCTCTCTTTGTCCTCCTCATCAATTTTTTTATTTTTCTGTACTCTGTGAGGGAAAGGAATTTTTGGAACATACTCTTTTTCAGCCGCCTCGACAACAACGGGAGCTTCAACAGGTACAGGTTCAGGTGTTACCTCAAGAACATTTTTTTGAATTTTTTTATTTTCTTCGGGGGCTGGTTGTGTCACCCTTCCAGATCTCAAGTTAATTACACTCACATTAGGATTAGGAACATTAGGATTCACCACTGTTTGAGCAGGTAGTTGGTTCGATCCTTGAGCTTGCTGCAAGACATTAATTGAAGTAGCAAGTTGCCCAATCTGTGTCTGCATATTCTGCATATTAGAATCTGTTCGCTGCTGGTATTGCATATTGCTTGCAATCATTTGCTTCATGAGGTCCTCCAATGAAGGTCCGGAGGCAGCAGCTGGTGGTGGTGGTGGTGTGTTTTGTGGTGTTGTTGGGTTCCCATACCGCAGAAGTGGATGATTCGCCCAACTGGGATGATACTTATTTGTGGAAAGATCAGGAATGTTGTACCTGTTTTGATTGTTGCCTCGGTTATAAAGGGCTGCTGCATATGCTTGGGGTATCTCAGTGACCGACTCATCTTGAAGAATGGGACAAGTGTCGGTTGGATGTTCAGTAGAAGTACATATACCACACAACTTATTTGTTTGAGGAGCTTTACTCACTGCCAGTTGTTTCACTAAAGAAGTAAGTTCATCAATTCTGGTCTCTAGAGCCTTGTTGGAAGAAGAAGAAGCATGAATCTCATTCACACCTTTTGTCACAGAATTATTTCTGGTTGTGAATTGTTGAGAGTTGAGTGACATGTTTTCAATCAAGGCCTTTGCAGCAGCTGGAGTTTTATCAACAAGTGCTCCACCACTAGCTGCATCCAAAATGTTTCTATCCATTGGTAGCAATCCCTCATAGAAATACTGAATAAGCAACTGTTCGGTAATCTGGTGTTGAGGGCAGCTGGAGATCAAATGTTTGAACCTCTCCCAATATTCAGTCAATGATTCATTTCCCTGTCTAATGCCACAGATTTCTTTTCTGATTGATGCAGCTCTAGAGGCGGGAAAATATCTCTCTAGAAAAACTTTCTTCAAATCATTCCAAGTTGCGACAGAATTTGGTTCAAGATAGTATAGCCAATCTTTTGCAGCACCCTGGAGCGAAAAAGGAAAGGCTCTGAGTTTGATATGATCTTCTGTTATTCCTTCAGGCCTCAATGGTGTAGAACAAACAACCTGGAATTCTTTCAAATGCTTGTGCGGATCTTCACCTGCAAGACCACTAAACTTTGGAAGCAAGTGAATTAAACCAGATTTCAATTCAAATGGAATAGCAACATCACCATATTCGATACATAGACCATTGTAATTCACATCAGGAGCAGCAAGCTGCCTTAGTGTTCTTTGTTCAGCAGCCATGTTATTAAAAACAACTTCAGAATCACAATCAAATAATTTGCACAAAGAAATAGGATCGATAACAGGTGGTGAACTAGTGCTAGCCTGATTTGCTCTACGGCGTGTGTGAAAAGTTCTCTCTATCTCAGGATTAAAATAAAAAAGATTAGAATGACTGGACCTAGTAGTAGCCAAAACTACGAAAATGCCGACAATGTCCCTATTAGACAGAAACAAAATGAAAGAAGGAAGGTGATTAAAATAAATTCAGAAAAATACAAGAACACGAAATTTAACCTAATTAAGACAAATAAGAATTTTGAGAATTTTTTTGGAATTTTCTGAAACTATGAAAACAGTAAATAAATCATAAAAAATAGAAAAATGATGAAGTTGACGTTTTAAGGGTGAAGTCACTGTTTACTTTGTAAACAAGTGAGTTTTAATCCTGGAATTTTTTTCAATCAACAGAGCTCGGACCAAATTTGAAACAGACTCAATTTTCAGAAAACCGGTTTTTTACGAAAACTAGCTTTTAGGATGGTTAATGGACGAACAAACTGCAAGCAAGGCTAGAACGTAAGAAAGCACAAACTAAGAATCTAATATTGTCTATAATTTGACAGAGAATCCCCGGCAACGGCGCCAATTTGATCCGCTGTCGCACACGGGTCAAAAATGTTTTTAAAAGAAATGTAGTTTAGGGAAGCGACAAAAGTGTCGTATCACAAGGATTCTCTTGATCAATTACGAAATATTAGAATCAGTAAAATATGGGGGTTTTTGAATTCGAGTTGCAAAGAAGAAATTAAAATAAGTGATTATCAAATAAACTTAAAACGATTAATCTACTGTTTTTGGTTCCTAACTTATCATTGATTCATACAATTTCCAAGCCCTAAGCAGATTCTAATCCCCTTTCGATTATAGTACCAATTAACAAGCGCAATTGTCACTACGAGACATATGTTCCTGATTTCCGAATTAAGCAAACGGATTAAAGTAATCATGAATTAAGCAAACATGATCAAACGCGAATTAAGCAAACGCGATTAAGGTACAAGAACATATAGCAATCGAAATTAATCAACACTTATTCTATAGAACTTGAATAAAGCAAACAAGACATATAGCATAAATATTGAAAAGGGAAAAGCAATTTTATTGGAAATTATAGAACCTCAAAGTGGAAACCGATTACAGCAGATTAATCCTTGGTGATTAGTTCTCCATAGCAAGCAACATTTCTCCAAGTTTTTCTTGTGAATAGTGATCCAAAATTTACACACCTTATTTCTGGTTTTTGTTATTTATATATAGGAGAAAAGAGTGACATCCAAAGGCCAAGGCCAAAGAAACTAAAGGCCAACAATTAAATTTCCATTAGACTAATTATTTAAGTCTGGAATATCCACGAAAATTAGAGACTCTTGCACTCAGAAACAGCCTCTCCACTGAACATAAATGTTGTAGCTTTGTCTCTTAGCTTTCCAACGCAACTGACCGCGCCGCAATACGATACTCGAAGCTCCAGTTATGAATTTATTCGTGCAGAGTGCTAATACTGAAAAATAAAATACGAAAATAAAATAAAGGCTAAAATAAACTTAAATCTAAAAACATAATAAAATAGTAAAAATATTAACACAAACTAGAGAAATGCCTAAGTACAATAGTAGAAGAATGTGCATCTAAATGCACTGATCAATTAGGAAACGAATAATTTAATAATTATAGATCATATTCACCAGCACAAGTCTAACTCACAACCAAAACTCATTTCATTGATGTGCAAACATGGAAATCAATCCCAGGAAGTATAGGACAAAAAACTAAGATATTGCCAAACAATAAATATCAAACAAGAATAAGTTAATACATACAATGAAAATATCGTTTGCTAACCAAGTTGCTCTTTAGAACTTCCATTATTTACTCCAGGTGTTTTAGCTTTAATCTTAGAAAAAGAGCTATCATAAAGGCAACTATCCACAATGTGAATGTATTTTGTAAGCTTCACCTTTAGCCAAATTTAAACTCCCTTGATGAGCAAAATGAATTCCTAAAAAAAACACAATATTAGCTTTCATAGAAACAAAAATAACTAATCAAATATTTCTATCCTTTCCATATTTTCCAAATATGTTTAATTTAATTCTTTTGTCAAAGACAAGCTCACAATTGTATTTCATTTAGCTAGATGGAGAAACACATCATTGTTACTAATACCACACTAGTTAACTATGTGTCTTACACTTCTACTGACATCATGTAGTAAGGATAGATGCTTCATCACAGTATTCCTTTTACCTCTGTTATATCCAAAAAAGTTAAAAAGGAAGCAAGTTCCATGCATATATAAAATTATCTACTAACTATTCTCATGTTACTTTAGAAAAAATTGAAACCAACCATGATGTGCTAAGGTATCAAATAACAAGAGTTATGCACTGATTACCATTGAACATTAGAACAGAAATGATTCATTCATAATCAATAGTCCATATCTCAAATAGAAAATAGTAGTTTTCTGATGCTAGTTCAATCAAAATATGTTAGCAAAAGAATTATAATAAAAGTTAAAAACAAGTACTTTGAGCCAAAATACTACTAGTCTGAAGTATTGAATCAGGATGAATGAGAGAAACACCCGATAGCAAACTAGTAATCCCACTAATTTGCAGTTGTCGTGTCCCAAAATCAGAAAACTCTGCTACAAAACAGCAGCCCACAAACCAAAACCAAAACCAAACACAAACATGCACCAGTTCAACAAAATTGAACTGCAACATCAGCTAAACGCAAAAAAGGTCTAAGCTAACCTTAATACACGGTAAATCACCGACAAATCCCAGTTCCAATTCAGCAGAAAATTACCTTATCTTACAGCTTAAAGGATATAACTATTCTTAATAGTTAAAAGCTCATTCATTTGTTGTTCCCTTTACCTATTCAGAAGCGGCAAAGCGACAAACTATAAGTTAGGAACATAATTAATTAATGCGAGAAGAAAACTATCAATACCATAGTCACAATAATTAAATTCCACGAAGAGAAAGAAATTATTTGATAAAAATAGGAATTGAATTTCAAATTGTATCACAAAAAGAACATACCCTAGAAATTACTCAGTACTGTACAAATCGACCTACTTCCTCTCACGAATTAACAAATCAAAAACAACCTAACGACGGGGGAGGAACAAGGATATACAACTGAAGTTCTCGTAAACCTTAATCTGAAGATTCATGTTGTAAGGGTTCATCACTCTCTCGTTGCAGAGTTGTGAATGGGGATTTTCTCGCCGACGGTTGTTGAGTTGCTCGGATGAGGGGTTGCTCGCGGATGAAGTTTGGTTTATGACGAAAGATATTGATGGAGGATGGTCGGTGGGAACTGAGGTTTGGTCGGTGTGATGAAGAAGGAGGAGGATACCACAAGATGGAATTGCAGGTGTGTGCTTTGGGAATTTAGGGCTTAAGAAATTTAGTAGTATATTAGGCGTGATAGATATAAATTAAAAGTTTTTTTTTTTAATTTGTTTGTTTTGTTGTTGTTTTGAGATAGATATAGTTTTTTTTAAGTAATTTGTAAAAAGAGAAAAAAATATTTGTGATGGATTTGTTGAAAGCTAATTATCGGTTTCCAATTCGGTCTCTATAGCCACCGATATAGCGGCCGAAAATTTTTGCCTTTGAATTTCAAATAATAGCCTCTAATTCAGTCTCTAAAGCGACCAATTTTATGGTTGCTAATTATCGGTCTCTAAATCAGTCTCTATAATTACGTAGCAACCGATTTTTTTTTGCTTTGACGCTCAAAAAATCGGTCTCTAATTCGATTGCTAAAGCTACCAAAATATTTCGGTCGCCAAATCGGTTCAGGAATCAAAGATGTAAATGTGGGAAATCAATGAACCGAGAGATATTTCATCAAAGTCCAGCTACTAATTGAAGAGAAGGTTATGAAGGGTTTGTTCCAGATACTGCCACTATTAGAAAAATCGTGTTTAGCAACCGCAATACACTACAACATTTCTAACTATAAACAACAGCTCTAAAAAGGTGGCCAAAACCCAAAAAAGGGTGGTCTAAAGTTTAGGCCACGGTTTTCTACGATTTGGCCATGATTTATGAAGGGTGGTATATGCGGCCGTGGCCTTTTCTCTAAAGCCACGGTTTTTTTACTTTAGGCCACCCGAAGCTAAAAACCGTAGCTTATAACATGCAAAGAAACCACGGTTTTATGACTTACTTTAGGCCACGATTTGTTTTAGGCCACTGTTTTGTAATGGTTGCCTATGCAATAGGCCACAGTTTCTTTGTTTTATGCAACACACTTTAAGTGTTTCCAAAAAGAATAGGCAACCGATTTCACAAACATAACTGTGGACTATATTTTTAGGCCACCGAAATAACAGGTTGCCAAAAAGAATAGGAAACTGTGGACTATACTTTAAGCCACACAAATGAAAGTGTTGCGTATATGTTTAAGACCCCAAACATCACCTATATATTTCTATATATTTCTATTTCTTTATGCCACTGATTCTATTCATTATGATCACAAATATCTAAATTTGTATTAATAATTAATATTTCATAAAATAACAAAACATTAATTAAAAAAATAGTAACCATTGAGTACAATATATATATATATATATATATTAACATAAAAGTCTTAATTAAGATATATCTAACAATGTCGACTTATCAAAATATTGCAACATCTACAAAAAAGATTCCTCGATTATAACAACCAAGTCTTCAGTTTTAAAAGAGAAAAGCAACCAAGTCTTGCATTTCAAAATCTTCATTCATCTTGATCTTCAAGTCTAAAATGTAGGAAAAAAAATTATATTAATAAAAATGAAGGCAAAACGTATAATTATACCATACTCATTTTTTCAAAACAAAAACTGAGTATAGTGATGAATCACAATTTCTAATCCAAAAATGTCATCAAAATAAATTTGAAACAAATCATCTTTAAAGTCACGAGCACATACATATGCAATTAACAAAACTTAAACTACAAATAGAACACAACCAAAATCCACAAATCTATATTAGGTCAATATCAAATATACAACAAATTAATGATGCAAATACATAATTACCACTCATCAAGACTTGCAATCTTGACTGGAAAAAAAACTCATATTCGCATCCTAGAGAAAATAAGCACACTTGCAACATCTTGACTGAAATAAAAAAATAATAAATTGGTTAATACATATATATGTATAGGTGTGTCAAATATAAAGAAGTAACAAGGGTGTGATCAACTCACCAGGGTACTTCTTGAGAGGTTTCTTAACCTTCACAAATGACTCCAAAATAGATAAAAACAATGCTAACCAAATAGAACTTTCCGAAGAAAAACAATTTCTTACAACACCCAAATACTTAATTATATAAATGCCTACGAGACATAATTCATATGAGACATAGCATCACAAGACTGGTATAAAAACACAGCAACATCAAGTCTTAATCTCTTTTTTTTTTTTTTTTTTTTTTGAACTGGAAAGAATTTTATTAAAAGGCACTATAGTGCACAAGGAGTACAAAATAGGCACTAAAAGGATTACAAGAGAGACAAGCCAAAACAACAGAGCCAAAGCCAATCCAAAACCAGAAGAAAGCAACCACTACACATAATACACAAAGTAGCAGGTCCTGAAACAAACAGAACATAAAAAGCCCGACCTGTTATCATCAAGGCAAACACCAATCACACAAGCAGCCTGTTATCAATAGCAGCAAAACTGAACAGGAAAACGCAGGGAATAGCAGCGCAAACAGCAGATCAAAAACGCCGGCCAGTCACAGCAAAAACTGGGATAACCGCCTCATCTAAGCATACATTCGCCCAGCCTGTTATCAAGTCTTAATCTCTACTATTCCTATATAATAAAATCCATTAAAAACTTACATATAAACAACTACAACATGTCATAACTTAATCTAGATCAACATAGAAAAAACTTGGTTAAAATAATCAAATAATTGAGATTAAAATACCATGTAGTTATCAAATATATGCATAGATTTAACAACCAACTATAGTTCTAATTCTTCAATATGCAATATTAATACAAGTGAGCTACACTAAGGATGCTAAAGTTAGGCCTCCTAAACGTGACAATGTTTTAGAACTTCACATCATTAGACATGAGATACGAAAGCATATTAGCAGAAAAACAAAATAGTTCAATCTAGGAATAAAATTTCATCAGTTCAAACATTTCAAATTTTTTTCCTACAAAATGAAAATTCCATAATCCAATAAATAGTATAATTTGTAATTATTGGTTCTAAAAAAGCAATTAAAATTGAATAATGAAAATTACCAAATTGTCAACACAAACTGATCAAAATCCAGACCAAAAATAGATCAACACAAACTGTCATACAGTAAAAGACTAGGAAACCATCAAAATTACTAAGAAATTGTCATTCTATTGATAAATATTTGAAGCACTACAAAGCCCATGTTGGAGAATGTTGAAAGTTAGCTATTTTAAATGAGATATTACAAGCCTGCACAAGAAAATAACATTATCACATTCTAAATAATTCCTATAATCCTAAACTCTTGCATCAAATGAAATACAATTTGATTAACCAATTGCTCCACCCAAGTCATAATCATCTCAACTATAACTCCCACCGCTACTCCAACAAAGCTGCAAGACATAAACCAAAATCTATCTTCATGTCATTATGAGACAAATAGTCAAAATATGCAGAACACTAAGCACATAATCTACATGATAATTCTCAACATTTCTTAAAAAGTGATGACTTCTCCATGAGAGGCATAAACCTATAATGAACAAAATAAATCATTAAAATTTCATTAATCTATAATATTCCTTAGTAATTAATCTAAATAACTAATTTAATAACTGACAAACATCAAGGGGTCCATCAAAACAAAAGAATATAAAATTTTCCACCATTCTATGAATAATGCATCCAAATTAAAGGACCAAAAACGGCAAACCATAGCAAAACTATATCAAACTCAATAGTATCAAATATTACACTAACGAAGAAGGAATTCCATGTTGGAGCAGAAGCTGTTGATGATGAAAAGCGAACGTCTCGGTTTCTGACACGGTAGATCGATCTGTTCAATCAAAAAAGTGAGAGAAAGTTGAGAACATAAATTGACATGCTTGAATTTATAAAAAAGGGGAAAAGAAGATTACCATCTTCGATTTTGATCTCTGCAACGTTTTCTTCAACTTACACACACATGTTGAATCGAGAAGGTGAGAGGAGTTAGGGTTAGTTCTCGTTGGAGATTAAAATTGTCGAGAGGAGGGGTTGGGGTTTGTAGAAAGAGAAAGCTTTCAAGGGTATAACACACTGTAGCGCGGCGGCGAAAGGTGGTGTCACATGGTGGCTGTGAAAAGACGAGACGTGTGAGGGTTTCAGAAATCATAATGCATTGAAGTGTTTCACGCTGACGAATGGAAGGGTTTCGTCTAGGGATTTAGGGACGAATTGATACTGGGTTTGGAAGAATCCATTGATACTGGATATTGTGCATATCTTTAGGCCACGCTTAATGTTTGTGGTTTTAGAATTTGAATAAACAACTGTTATTTGCACTACTAAAAAACTCGCGTTTAGCAACCGATTTAGCGACCGATTTTGATGAAAATCGGTTGCTAATCACATTAGCGACGGAAATAGCAACCAATTAAAATCAGTAGCAACTGCCCTGGTCGTTGATCTGTAGCGACCTAATTAGCAACCGATTTTTAGCGACCGAATTAGCAACTGAATTTAACGACCGAAGTAGCAACCGAACTTAGAGACCGATTTAGAGACTGAGTTTGCGACGCTTTATTCGACGCTATAGCGACCGATTTAGTGACTGATTGTTGCGACCAATTTTGTGACCGATTTTTGAGACCAATATAGCAACCGATTTTATCAAGTTATTAAAAATTCGGTCACTAAATCGGTCGCTAGCTGGATTTATGGCTAAAAAAAATAAAATTTTTAATTTTAATTTTAAACTAAAAATTAATATAAATATCACAAAAAATTATCATATATAAAATGTATCCATTATTACATTAAATCTATATCTAGCCTAATTTATGCTTAACTAATGTTTTTTTTTCTATACATGTACATATTACAACTATGTACCCAGACCTAAACTCATTGTAACGATAAATTTATTTTTCTAATAATATATTTATATAAAAGATGTCCATCGCTTTTAATGGCTTTCTTCGTGTATATCTTTGCATCCTTCGGTTCTGACAACTTCATGCAATGAAAAAGCAGCTCCTCCCAACTTGTAGCATAAATCTGCATCATGTACAATTCACATCACATGAGCATAAAGTTATACTATCAACATATCAAACACAAATAATGTGAATAGCAGTATGATTGATTCGTTTCTCTTTTGTTTTTAACTTCCTCAAGGTGTATTCATATATAAAATTATGTTCTTGAGCAACAACATATTTCTAGTGATTTTCGAATTGTCCTGAGGCCAAAATTTCAGTTCAATTTCTCAGCCCATCAAAACTAATGCAGCAACACCATCATTGCCGTTAATAACATTTTCATTACAAATCAGGGCTGATGCAGTTAGGCTCATAAAATATGTGATTGACCAATCACTCAAATTTATAAACTACTACATGTCAATATTACAAAGAGTATTTCGGTACATTAGCATAATTGTCCAGAACACCAGCCACAATAAAATCTTTTATGTCTAATTGAACACTCTGTGTAGCAAGCATTGTAGCCGCAGTTAATCAACAAAGGTTTGTAAATCTTATTCTTTCACTGAAAGAGTAAAACTTAAAAGATGCATAAGCAATTATTTCTTTATAATAAATAATAAATTACACACCTTTCATTTTGGATGCACAAACTTTGCTAACAGTAGTGTAGTCTACTGATTTTGATAGAGCCTGAAAGTATACATGTAAAACAATTATCTTCACACAAAATTTGTAGATGATTCACTACAAGAAAACTGTGTTTTAGCTTCAAAGATTTTAGCATAGGACAATTTTTGATGCTAATAGCGTCTGTTTAGCGTCCATAAATTTTAACACAAATGACTTTTTTGGAACTCAATTTATTTAAGAAATTTTGCATCAGTAAGATGGACTCTAGTGTAGACGCTAATATTTTAAAAATATAATTTTTTAAATAGCATCTACAGTTTTGGACGCTAAAATTTTTTATTTTTTTATTTTTAATTTTAGAGTCAACTAAAACTGAAGCTAATTTTTATTTATCCAATTTATACTTTCCCACTTTTATTTTTGACATTTCCCACACTTTTTTCCCACATTTTTTTTTCACATTCCCCCACTTTTACCAAATAATTAAAAAATAATTCCATCAAAATGTCAAAACCCTAATTCCCCTTTCCCATTGTCATCCCACATCTCCCAGCAGAACCTTGTTCTCGTCACTCATATCGTCATCATCGTATCGTAACTCTCAATTCACACTCTTCCCGCTCCCTCGTCACTCTCAATTCCCTGCCCTGAAACCCCTCAATCCCTCATCTCCTGTTCGTGCACTCTCTTCTTTGTTTCCTTCAAGCTTTCTTTCTCCTCCATCGTTCTTCTCTTCAAGAGGTATCTTCGTTTCAATTTTTTTTTTATATCTTTCTTTTCTTATTCTTTTGCGTTCTCTTATGTTTTAGTTATTGTAATGATAATCATCAAACATCATTATTTTTGTTGTTGAAAAAGATCAAACATGATTTGTTACATGAATTTGTGAGTGATTAATTAGGGTTGAAGATTCTGTTGTTTGTGGCTTTGATATAGTGTTATAATCTGATTTGATTATCATAGTATTCTTTTGGTTGGAAATGAAATCAAAGTTAGTAATAATGTGTTTTTTTACTTCACTTTTGTTTTTTTGAAATTTTCATCTTGTGAAAAATATTTGATGAACTTGATAGGTTAGAGTTTGATTATGACCTAATTTGGGGGTAATTTTTTGGAATGTTTTGTTTATCAAATTGATGTAATGGACTTGCAATTAGACTAGTGAATAATGCGTTACCAGCTTTGATTTGTGAAAAAAATGATGTGTGGTTTTGCTAGTTGTTGTTGTTCCCGGTCTGTTTGTCCCTCTGGTGTTCTTGCCGTTTTTTTCCGAGGCTGCAGGTGCCGTTTTCTTCTTTTTGGTTGTTTGCTGTCTTCCTGCGGGTGCTAGGAGTGTTTCTTCTGGTGCCTGGTCTGTGTTGCTGCTTCTATTGGCTTGCCTTGGCTGTCTGGAAATTGGATTTTGTCTTTATTATGTTGTATTTTGTTTTTTCTGGTGGTTTTTATTTGTTTTGTGGGACTGTCTTGTAATCTGTACTCTTCATAGGTATGCCTTATACCTTGTGTTTGAGTTGGTTGATTTATAAAATTGACTTTTGTTTTGCTGCTAAGAAAAAAAGTATTACGTTTTGGGGGAAATGGACATAACACAGTTATTGCATCTTTATTATATTAAGTAGGAATAACATGCTACTACTAATAAAACTATTTAACCCTAATTACTTATGCTTAAGGGCGGGAAATATGTATAATTAATGTAATCTCTGCTAACCAACCGTTCCTACTTTAATGTGCCTCAATCCTGTTAGCTTTCCTATGTAGTATACCAGTAAAGATTTTACGTTTTCTGTATTGTTTTTTTTTTTGTTGATTTATAGCAGCAAAACTGCACTCGGGAATTAAAAGAGCAGCAAGCACAATGGCTATTCTAATGCTGGTTTTTTTTCCAATGTAATTCATTATAACAATACAATTACTTTTTTTCTTAAAAATAGCAAAATAATATCTGCTATAAGCAAGCCAGCGCTGTAGTGTGAGGCATCAAAATCACATGGACCCGTTTTTTATTGAAAATAGGATATCATTAACTGATTACCTACTTAATAGCTCACATTAGTTGCAAGAGTAATCCCTTCCTTTTTACGTATTCCACCTATGTTGATTCCAAAGCTTAATGCCTAATCACACCCTCTCCCTTAAAAATAGCAGGACATCAATTGTTGTGATAATCCCTTTTCAATATTCCATCAAAGTAAGTCATCTCTATTGCTACTTGCTAGCTATATTCAAACCACAATGTCATGATGCTAAATCTGCAAGAATTTATGATCATGATAGTATGCTGCAGATTGAACAATCACTACAACAAAAATGAGTTTCTGCAACAGCTGAAAACCGTGGCCAAAGGTAGAAAAAGCGTTGCCAGAAAGTATGGACAACGGTTTTCTACGCGTGGGATATACGGCCGTTGCCTATTCTCAAGGCAACGGTTTTATTACTTTTGCCCACGAAAGAGAACAACCGTCGCCTAAAGCTTGTGAATAAGCAACGGTTCCAAAGCTAGTTTTAGGCAACGGCTTTTTAAAGGCTACACCTGTAAACCGTTGCCTATTTTTAATGATACTTTGTGCCAATTTTAAGCCACACTTGTAAAACTGTTGCCCATTATTTAGGTCACTATTTTATGAACTAGGTTTCTATCATAATTTATTTTAGGGCACATTTTAAAACCAATATTGTATGTTGCTTATACATTTAAGCACTTTTTTTTATACATTTAGTCACTTAAATGAAACTTAAAACCATTTCATTAAATTGCTTATGATAAGATTCATTTGTATTCATTACATCAAAAGATTGCACTAATAATAATAGTAAAAAAATAAGCTAAATATCCGAATAATAAACTATCTCTCAACAACATTCCTAACTTGTAATATCATTTCTAAAATTGTGAATCCATCTTCTTGCCTAAGTTTCCTCCTTGTATCCCATAAATGCATTTCTCCAATATCATCTATAACTAGAGTTTATCAAATCAAGATGCTAGAATTGTGTCTTTTTCTTCCATGATCCATTTTGAATTAAAGGCAGTTCGCATGCCCTACAAATGAAACACACAAATGTCAGTCAGAACTAAAATAGCACAAGCTAGGTCAAAACTAAAGTTGTCCACATTAATGATCTCACAACCAATGTAAACGTAATACAAACAAACAAAAACTCAAACAACAAAAAACTCTAGACATTCAATCAAGTATTAAAGCATCAAATTTAGCATATACAATTGGCACACCAGGGGTCAGTTGCATAAACATTAAGAAATGAGTTAGAGACAAAACTAACCAGACTTATAAGCTTAGGCTCTCACCAAGACACTACTCCTAATTGCATCAGCAATGGCAATGTCTTCCAGGACAATTGACATGAGCAAGCATACATCTAAAATTCAACAAAAGTTAGTAAAAAGAATGAGGGAGGAAACCATTGGATGTAGAAGATGAAACCAATACACGCCACAATATAAATTGCAGCATAAAGAAAATTAGAGGGAGGAAAAATATTCTTACATTTTCACAATGTATGAAGTGAGAGTAATCACCTTGTAAAAGCCAACATTGCATCTGTAAAAGCCAAACCAATATAAATCCAAACCCAACCCATGTTTCCCTTATATTTAATTTCAATTCCTAATATTATAAATTTTATCATATATATCACACTCCAAAAACAAAATATTTATAAAAAACAACAAGACAACACCCCCCTCAACCAATATGTACCACGATCACATATTTAACTTAAACTTAGAAAAGTATTTGATCTGTCAACATCCAAGACACAAACCATTAAATGGACATAACACTGAACATGGTACATAAGAGAAATAAAAAAGTCATACAAAGGAAGCATCGGCTCAAGGTTAATAGCAGAGCAATGTGCCTAACTCAAGACTCACTACAAAAAAATTACTGTTTTGCGGCGGTTTTCTATAGAATGCAGATGCTATATTCTACTACAATATTCTTCTATAGACTGCATAAGTTTAGATGAGTATTTCTAACAATTTAATTTTAATAACATATCATCCTGTTCTGGTAAATAAGGTGAATATTCTTCTACAATATTCTTCTATCATAAAACATACTCTACTATTATATTCATAAACATACTAATACAGTCCAAGGCACACCAGCAAATTAACAAGTATCAGAACAACAATTTGCACTATTAATTCTACTCCTAATAATGCACTTCATTGACTCAAATTCTGTCTGAGTTTGTTAAGGAAGATCGACCGATAAATAACTAGTGACAACTGACAAGTAACAAGGCTAAAATATGCAAGGACCAAATATAAATATAAGTATAGATTCTTACTTCAAACAATTTCCCAAAGCAACCAGCAACCAGATTTCCTTTCTCCAAAGTTGCAACTTGCAAAAGAGTTCCTGCAAATGTAATAGAATCAATTAATTCGCTAGAAAGTCATTTCGATAAAAGGAATCCATAAAGGGAATGCATAAATCCATAATCCTCACTCTAAACGCCTTCATTTTCTCTTTTTCTCATTCAACTTAAATAATCCAATCTTATGCGCAATTTAGATAAAAGGGCAATCATGCTTACAAATGATTACATAACAGGACAGAATTCTAAGTAAGCGGGTAATGTTACTCAGACCTAGCATAATCCCTTCCAAAGTTACAAAATGAATGTGCAGTTTAAGTTTAGGTGCTTAACCCTCCCAACAACTAATTTGAATGCGAAAGCACGCCTAGCAGGCCCTGCAGCATGAATAAATCATTATCAATTATCCTACACAAAGAAACAAAGCCAAAAAAATGAGACTAAGTCTTCGTTTAATTCGAGTTCATACTCAAACTAAGTTTTCAATGTAGGAAACTTTTACACCAACAAGAGAATTTGGATTTGAGGATAGTGTGTTATTTCTTTTGACCAATGTCTGATTTAGTAGATTGCAACTTCCTAGATCAATTTCTTCCTCATCTTCCCTTTCAAATTCAACTATGTAGTTTCTTCTTGTACTTTGTATAAGGTTCATAGAACTCTCTCCCATATAAAAACAAAGAAGGTATTTATACATATAACTTATAAAGTTCTAAGGCTATGGATTTGGTGCCATTAAAAAAAGGCTATGGATTTGGTGAATTTCATGTTTCTTTAAAGGTTTATGTTTAATACAAATTTTCAATTAAATTTTCTTGGAAAATTCAATTCCTCTAGAACAATTTTAATTAAGGAACTTAAAAAATGGAGAAAAGCTTTCACAAAATGTTAATTTTGAGAATACAACATAGATCTGAAAAGATGAATATTACACTATCAAGATTGAAGGGGTAAACAAAAATTAGGATTTGATTTGAATACATTACCAAGATGGATGTAGAATAAATTTTGTGAAGAACGAAACTTCCACGAGTACCGTTTAGAAGAACCACCAACAACCTTGAACCACCAACTACAAACTACAACCACCGTTAATGAAGCTTGCGTCCACAATCAGGTCTCCACGCACCATGAGTAGAGATTCTTTTCCACCGTCACGACCAACCTCGAACGACTATACCACGCGACCAGAACCAGCGCCACTTCTTCGTCTCCGACATCATTACCGCGAAAGAGAACAATCACAAATTAATTTGTGCAAAAAATTTCTTAGTTTACAGATAAGATTTGCAAGGTGGCAGCCGGGAAGGTGGATGGCGACATGGGTTTATTTGGGAGAGGAAGAAGAAGGTTCGATTAGGTTTAGGTTTTGAAGAAAGGGTAAAATAAAGAAGTGAAAAAGTGTGAAACTAGGAAACTAGACAAATATGTCCCGTATAGCATTTTTTAATTTTTTATTAATTACTAAAATCCTGAAGCAACGGTTATATGCAACAAACAAAGATTTATTTCATCCACGCTTTTGCAACCGTAGCCAAAAATGAACAGGCAACGGTTTATTTCGTCCACGTTTTTGCAACCGTAGCCCAAAACGAACATGCGACGGTTTTCTATACATCAGAAGACAAATTATAGAAACCTCGCAACACATGCAAAATCGTTGCCTGTTGCCTCTTCGGCAACGGGTTTTAGGCCATTGCCTATACTTTTGTTGTCTAAAGTCAAAAATGTTGTAGTGAATGTCCTTCTCTTCCATTTTTTTTTTTGTGTAATCATGGTTTGGTTATTTCCTCATCTAATCTCTTTGATTTGATATATTCTAGAAATGTTTGAGTATTAAACTTGGATTTCTTCCTCATATTCCTTTATATGGTTAGAAATGTAAAGACAATGAAAGTTTTTAATTTTTGTATGGTTTTACCATTTAACAAAGGTTATATATGCTTGAAGCTCAAATTATATATTCTTAAGAAATGTGCTAGATTTAAAACGTGATAAGGTGAATATAATGCTATATTTATGATGAAGGTGAATATAATGCTATTCATATATGCTTCAAGCTCAAATTATATATTCTTAGTTAAAATGTTGTGTAATTAAATTAGTAAAAAAAAGATCTTTTGGTAATGTACCTATTGGTTTGAGAGGTTGATCTTAAAACAGTCCTTTGTTTGCTTAATTTCACTTTTTCATGATGCTTATGAATTTTGCATACTTCCAAGCTTATAAGATATGTTTTACATGCTTTGATTTTCCAACATTTTGGTGGAGCATGTGCTGTCTATATAACTTCATATGTTGTGCAATTTTAATTTTGTTTCCATCTATTTGTATCAGCTAGGTACACATAAGTGGTATATGATTTCAGTTTAAACAAGTTCCTTTTAGATTAAAGCCTAAAGGATGCAATAAGCTAATTGATTTGGTGGATATATAAGTAACTAAAAATAGACTCTGATGTCCTTATATTTTTTGTGTTATTTTGAGCAGCTTTTGATGCACCATTGAGGAAAGACTAAAGGTGCTGGAAATTCTTATTGTCTCTAGTTATGTCCAAATTGTGTATTTGATGTTTAGGTGTAACATCCCCAAATTCCAAATTACCTAATTAATTTTAATTGGTGCTACACAATTCATGCTTATATATAATTTATAAAAATATTTGATCACCGTGTTGGATTATATAGCATTTGAGAGTAGTTGAACTCTAGTAGATCAATTTTTGTTATGTTTCCTATATATTCTGAAATCTGGCTGTTGTTTCTTTTCATTTCTCGTCATTATGTACTCTTTCGTGTAGCGTCAATTGTTACGACTTGTTTGTTGATACTTGATATAAATTTAGTATCGGTACTAATTACTTGAGTTTATATGTACATGGATATGGGCAGGAAGTAGAACTGCTGAGGCTGATCTTACAAGTAATGCTTCTTTGAGAGATAGCCCCTTGAAGAAGCCAAAGGTAGAAAATGAAGCTGGAGCTGATCTATCTAGTGTGATAACTGATTAGGGGTGGTGTTAGACTATGTAATGGGCTTTTGGTTGGACTAAGGGTAGTTTAGTCTTTTCTAGTATCTAGTATTTATATCTATTGTAACTCTTTCTCTATTGAACTTTTATCATTCTAATGAAACCCTAGCCGTCTTTGTTAGTCTCTTATGATTATGTTGATTGTCTACAATATTTACATGGTATCAGAGCTTGGCTGATTCCGTTAGGGTGTTGGAAATTTGATGGTAATTGTTCCTTGATCTATGCAGTAAGTTTTGGTTCCGTTTGTTCTCTCTCTCAATTTCTTTTGGATTCGTGTTGTTCTCATGGCCCTCTCATCAGTATGTGTTTGGTTGGTTTCCTATTACCTTTGCTACTTGGCTATTTCTAATTATTAGTCAATATTTGGATTTTGTGGTTAGAATTTTGTCTTGTTGGATTGTGAAAGTTTTAATACGTTGCTGTAGAACTGGTTTGGGTTTGTTGTTTGTTTGCATTAGTTACTCAACAAAAGTAAAGGTGCTTTAATTTTGAAGTTTGGCTACGTACGTATTTGATTGTTCTTTTTTGTGTTGTCATAAGTGATATTATAGTGTTTTGGCTCTTGTTTATTTGCAATGGCTAATAATAATAAAGATGATTCTCTTCAATCTATAAGTGTGCAATTGAATGGAGAAAATTATCCTTATTGGAGTTATGTAATTAAGAACTTTTTGATAGGAAAAGATATGTGGAGTTATATTGATGGAACTTCTGTTAAGCCAACGGATAAAAAAGATGCTGATAAATACGCAGAAGCTTTCAAAACATGGAATAAAAATAATTCGAAGGTTATTACTTGGATAAACAATTCAGTCTCTCAGTCAATAGGTATGCAACTGGCAAAGTTTGATACTGCTCAGGAGGTTTGGGAGCATTTGAAACGTTTGTATGAGCAGTCCAATTTTGCAAAACGGTATAAGCTGGAAAGTGATATCAGGTAACTTAAGCAGAATAATATGACAATTCATGAATTTTATTCGGCCATGACTAATTTATGGGATTAGTTGGCTCTTATGGAATCACCAGAATTGAAAGTTATCAAAGCATACACTGACCATAGAGAAGAACAACGTTTGGTTCAGCTTCTAATGGCTCTTCGTGATGATTTTGAGGGACTTCGTGGAGCTATTTTGCATCGTATTCCTCTTCCTAAGGTTGATTCAGTGGTTAGTGAGTTGTTGGCAGAAGAAACTAGGCCTAAGTCCCAGTCTAATCCACATCAAGCAATAGGAATTATCTCAAATCCTCCATCTGTTTTTGCTGCTCCTTTTCACAAAGGAAAACCTCAAGGGAGGGCTGTTGTTGGTTTTGATGAATGTTCATTTTGTAGGGGAAACGGTCATTGGAAAGCACAATGTCCAAAATTGTTGAAGGCGAGTAAAACGAATCTTAGGTCTCCATCATCCAATGTTGCTGATATTGCTCCTTCTATGGTGGGTTCTAACATTGGTCACATATACTCACCTGAGGCTACTTTATAAGCATCTGATCTTGTTGAGCAATTCCAAAAGTTTCTTTCTACTCAACCTCGTGCTATGTCTGCCTCCTCTGTAAAAGGTAATTCCTCGGGATCCACAATTCAAGAGGCTGATTGGGACATGTCGTAGATAGGAGAACTTTATGTTTTAGATGAGATGAGGAGTTCTGTTTATTGTGATTTGAATTTGTTATTGGTTTGATTCTTCTCTTTAATTGTCTCTTCTTTGATTGTCTTCCACTTTTTTGTTGATTGGTTTGAATTTCTGATTGCATTGCACTTCTCCCTATTGCACTTCTCCCTATTGATTCTTCTAATTGCATTGCACTTCTCCCTATTGCACTTCTTCCTGTTGATTCTTCTGATTGCATTGCACTTCTCCCTATTGATTCTCCTCATTGCATTGCACTTCTCCTCATTGCACTTCTCCCTGTTAATTGGGACATGTAATGGGCTTTTGGTTGGACTAAGGGTAGTTTAGTCTTTTCTAGTATCTAGTATTTATATCTATTGTAACTCTTTCTCTATTGAACTTTTATCATTCAATAGCCTCCAACAATGCTTTCCAAGTAAGGCTTTATTAAACTCGCTCATTCCTTTGAATCCCATTCCACCATCGTGCTTTGCTCTAGACAATCTTTCCCAACTCATCCAGTGAATCTTCCTTGTTTCATCATTTGACCCCCACCAGAATTTGCTCAACATAGAGTCAATGTCCTTACAACATCCCACCGGCATTTTGTAGCAGCTCAGAATGTAATTTGGAATTGCTTGTGTCACAGCTTTAATGAGTGTCTCTTTTCCTGCTTTAGATAGAAATTTCTCCTTGCAACCCTTCACTTTCTTCCACACTCGATCCATGACAAATGAAAAGACAACCTTCTTTGACCTCCCAAAAGGAATTGGAAAACCAAGGTATCTAGACTGAGCCTCCACCGCCTTAGCTCCCATCATGTTACAGATCATATTTTTAACTTCATTAGACACATTTCGGCTAAACGAGGCTTCAGATTTGTCAAGATTCACAACTTGTCCAGAAGCTTGCTGATAGACATCCAAAATAGAAAGAATCTTTGTAGCTTCTTGAGTGTTGGCGCGAGTAAACAATAAGCTATCATCGGCAAAGAAAAGGTGTGACAATTGCGGCACATTCCTTGCCACTTTGATGCCATGGATATCCTTCGACCTTGCTGCCTTATGAAATAGACCTGAAAGAACATCAACACACAAAATAAATAGATAAGGTGAAAGTGGATCTCCTTGGCGCAGCCCTCTCTCAGGCCGAAAAGAAGGACTGGGTTGACCATTAATAAGAATTTGGTAGGACACCGAAGAGATGCATCTCATGATCAGATCCACCATCATGGTCGGATAACCCATAGAGGTTAACACTTGACTCACAAAAGACCATTCAATACGGTCGTAAGCCTTCGACATATCAAGCTTTAGAGCCATAACTCCTTTCTTTCCTTTCCTCTTCTTCTTCAACCAATGGAAACATTCCATCGCAATCAAAGCATTATCTGTAATCAATCTTTAGGAATGAGCACTCCTCATATACTATCTACTAAAGGTATGTGATTTATTCGATAAAAGAGAAATTCTTATGTGAGTAATCACTAACATTTGGATCCGTTTGATCTGGAAAATATAAGTGCTGGATAGAACATGACGATACAAGAAAAACAACACAAGACATATGTTTAAGGTATTTTAACAAACTTTGTGTTGTACATATTTGGTGGACAAAATGTCATTTTGGTATTTTAGACAACTTGTGCCGAGGATAAAATGTCGTGATTCTATTGTGAACAAGAATTTCAGTTTTTGTTAGTCCCGAAGGAAAGAGAGGATCACATTATAATATCCAACGATCCATTAAATTGAAATGATTGTTTAATAAAGTTAATTTGCACAAGCTAGACCTCAGAATTTACCCAACTAGTATGGACACCCGTGCCAAGCACGGGCTAGAAATTTCTTTTTTTTTTCATCAATTAACAATTGCTATATATATATATATATATATATATATGAGTCAGGATCAAATGCTATTAATATGTCAAACTTAGTAATATGACACGTTCAATAATTTTTTATCGAATAGTCGTATTAGGAAATCGATCGTTGGATATATATATATATATATATACTCCTTCCGTCCCATATTATAAAATAAAAAAAATAAAAAATCACTTTTTTTTGTCCTAAATTATAAACAAAAGTAACTCACTTTAATCATTTTCAAGATTTACTTTTACTTAATCTCATAAAATTTTAATATAAATTGTATTTAATTTACTCTCTCTTTTCTTTTCCCCGTAATCAATAAAAATTCTTCTTAGATCTTTCCAATAAACTTATTTCATGAAAACAC
This sequence comes from Trifolium fragiferum, assembly GCA_954870985.1. Lineage (NCBI taxonomy): Eukaryota > Viridiplantae > Streptophyta > Magnoliopsida > Fabales > Fabaceae > Trifolium > Trifolium fragiferum. The sequence goes on along the minus strand of OX940793.1, from coordinate 15,890,964 downwards.
ACAAAAAATCATACTTCAAATTATCACAGTATATTTTTCTTAATAAGTGTGAAATTATTTTTGTTGTTTATATTATGGGACTGAGGGAGTATATATATATATATAAATTAGTCAGGATAAAATGACACCAATATGTCAAACTTAGTAATATGACACATTCAATAATTTTTTACCAAATAATCGTATTAGAAAATCGACTGTTGGATTGAAAGATACTACAACATAGATCATGTCATGAAAATATAACATTAATCAGAAATCATTTGATACGTCAATGAGATACATTGAAATTAACGTTTTACGAACTTTCAAAAAATGAGTTCAAGAAAAATTTATGCCAACGGATCGGAAGATGGTAATTTCTTAAGGTGTGAAGAATTAAATAAATTTCGTGTAAAAAGTAAGACAATTGAGACCATATTCTTAGATTTAGCGTCTAAATTCTTTTTTTTCTAAGTTCAATTAAAATTTCAAAAGGGATTTGATGTAACAGTAGAGAATAATTCTTACGGTGTGAATAACTAAATTAAAAATGTGTAAAAAGTAAAACAATTAAGACCATAACATTAGGTCTCGCAACTTAGTTATTTTTCTAAAAAATTTAATTAAGATATCAAAAGGGATTTGATCTAACAGAAGAGGATAATCTCTTGCAGATTTGAAAAACTAATTCAAGTCCGTGTAAAAAGTAAATTAATTGACACTATAATCTTAGGTCTCGCCTCTTTATAAAAAAAATTTAAGACTCTTTATAATATTTGTTAACAGTTCAATTAAAATTTCAAGAGAGATTTGATCTCATTGATAAGAATAATTTCTTACGGTGTGAAAAACTAATCAATCTCATAAGAAAACAACTTGGACCATAACCTTAAGCCGCATAACTTAATTATTTTTATAAAATTAATTTTTTTTATAAAATGTTCAAGTAAAATATTTAAAAAGATATGATCCAACGGAAAAGGGTAATCTCTTATGACTTGAAGAACTAAATGAAGACCATGTAAAAAGTAAAACAATTCATATCATAACATAAGGTCTCACTTCTTAATTAATTTTGCAAAAACTTCAATTAAAATATCCAGATAAATTTGTTATAATTAATCGAAGATGATGATCTCTTACAGATTATAGAAATAAATAAAATCGTCAAAAGTAAAACAATTGCTATGATGTTTTTAGGCTTATAGTATGAAGAACTAAATCAAACATGTGCAATATACAAAACAAATTGGACCATAATTTTATGTCTCACATCTTAATCATTTTTATAAAATATTCAAAATATCTGATCTTACGGAAGAGGGTAATTTCTAATTGCGTGAAGAACTAAATCAAGCATGTGTAAAATGTAAAGCAATTCATATCATAACCTAGTAATCTCTTACGATGTGAAGAAATAAATAAATCAAGTGATAAAAGTATAACAATCAAAATCATATTCTTAAGTCCACGTCTTAATTACTTTTATAAAAAGTTCAATTAAATTTTCAAGAGTAATTTTTTTTGGAAACAATTTCAAAAGTGATTTAATATAGAAAAAAGTAATTTCTTACGGTGTGAAGAATTAAATAAAACTCATGTAAAAAATTAAACAATTGAGACCATAACCTTACATCTTAATTATTTTTGTAAAAGTTTCAATTAAAATGTCAAAAGGATTTGATCTAACAAAAGGAGGTAATTTTTTATAGTGTGAAGAACTAAATCAAGCCCGTGTAGAAAGTAAAACAATTGAAACTACTTCAATTTTAGGTCTCAAGTCTTAATTATCTTTGTAAAATGTTCAATCAAAATTTTAAGAAAATTTTGATCTTAGGTCTCATCTCAAGTCTTAATTATTTATTTTGTTATCCTAATCCCAATATGTATCAATAACTCATCCTAATTGTTTGTTTTTTTGAGATAAGATAAATTTAAGTGTGATACATCGTTTTTTTTTTTTTGCTATGCTAATCCTCTAATTAAAATAAATTTAAGTCAAATTGTCGAATTGATCTGAAGCTACATTGTTTTATTGAGTTATGCTAATCTTCATTAATTGTTTATTTTTTCAGTTAGTTGTTTTCTTTTTTTCTTTTTTGAGTTAATATATATTTAAGTCAAGTCAAATTGATCTGAAGCTGTGATCCATCATTTTTTTTTTGAGTTATGCCAATCCTCTATATTATTTATTTTGTTATGCTAATCCTTTATATTATTTCTTTTTTGAGTTATTTATTTTGTTATGCTAATCTTAATATGTACCGATCAGAACAAATTTGATTTGTTATGAATTGTTCTAGTTTTTTTTGTTATAATCTATTCATAGTTTTTTTTGTTATAATAGATTCATAAATTCAATAAATAACGAAAAAAATTTAAATTAAAATATTTTGTTCTTATTGAGAATTAAAATAAAATCTAAAATACACAGCGATGCATCCATCAGATCATGTCAAAAGAGAAAAGTTGTTGTGGCCGCGGTTCACATGGTTCATATCTCAAACGAACCAAATAGAAATGATTTGTGCAATTATGCTCCATCACTCTTTCTCGAAATCAATTTCAAAAATGTTATCGGATTTTGGTGCCATGATGGTTTCTAAATTTTTTTTTTGATGCATGATGATTTTTTAATTGGAAGAAACAAATTTGTATATTTTCTAGATGGAAAAAACAAATTTATATGAGATAAATAGACAAATAAAAATATTTAAACTCAACATCTTTATATAGAGGAAAAAAACCGAAAAATTTTAAAACAGGTTACAAATTTGAATTATTTATTTGTTATGCTAATCCTGAAGTTATACACGATTTTTTTAGTGATGTTAATCTTTTTTAAAATTTTTTTGGAGCTTTTTTTACGGTAAGATCAAGTTAACTTGAATTTATAAATCGTTTCTTCTTTTTTAGTGATGTTAATCCTCTTTTCAATTTTCTTTTTCGAATTAATCTATATTTAATTATATATTTTAAATCATATGCTATTCTACATTGTGTTTTGAGTTATTTATTTGTCATCCTAATCCTGAAGCTATGATACACTATTATTTTTTATTTAGTGATGCTAATTTCTTTTTTCTAGTTAAGATAACTTGAATTCAAATTTATAAATCGTTTGTTTTTTTAGTGATGCTAATCCCCCTTTTATTTTGAATTATTTGTTTTGTACGAAAAAAAAAATTAAATTGAAATTAAAATATTTTGTTGTCGGTGGAAATCGAACCGTGTTCCTTTAGGTTGTACATAAAGGACACGTAGACGCCACGTTGGATTAAATTATTTTAAAAAGTGCCACTTGTAGATTTGTTTCTTGAGAAGCAACGTGAGGATGCCAAGTGTACTTTTTACTTTGAGTAAGGTAAATAATAATAATAATACATATAGATCCCCTTTTATTTTGAATTATTTGTTTTGTACGAAAAAAAATTAAATTGAAATTAAAATATTTTGTTGTTGGTGGAAATCGAACCGTGTTCCTTTAGGTTGTACATAAAAGACACGTAGACGCCACGTTGGATTAAATTATTTTAAAAAGTGTCACTTGTAGATTTGTTTCTTGAGAAGCAACGTGAAAATGTCAAATGTACTTTTTACTTTTGAGTAAGATAAATAATAATACATATAGATATACCCTCAAAGTAACAAACAACAAAAGTTTGTTCCTTAGTAAAAAAAAAAAAAACAAAAGTTTGTTCCTGGATTTTGCCGTTCGTTGTCACTTGTCAGCATTCATGCCGTGTATTAAGAGCGTGGACCATTTACAACGCTCATCTTATTTCTATAATCCAAAATTCTAATTCCTTAATGACAAAGTTAAACCCACATATATAATGCACCGAATTCCATAACTTGGTCTCTGTCTAATCCATCTCAACCATCATGGAACAACAACCTCTTCTATCTGGTAAATTTTCAATTTTTGCCCATCACAATGTCTTTTTTCACATAAATTTTCAATTTTTATCATTGATCTTGAATTTTTACCATGATTTTGATTGTGGGTATTTTTTGTTTTTTGTTGAATTAGAACAAAGAAGTGATTTGGTTGGGACTGGGAATCAGAGTGGAAATTGGAGCTCGTATCAGTATTTGGGTCGAACAGGTTCTGCAATACCTACTGCTTCATCGACTGGAACTCATGTAAGTGTTGATGAAATTCGATCTGCTGCTGCTGTTTCTTCTTCTGTAGGCTACTATCCTCCTGTTCATGGGGCTTTGGTTGGATCACCTGACCCTGATCCTGCAGGTAGTGTTCTTGATTGTTTATGATTATTTATGTGTCTCTTTTCAATTATGATGATTGGTTTTGACTTGTATTTCTTATTATCATTTTGATGACTGATTGCTGGAAATGTAGATACATATCTGCATTGAATTAAATTTTGTAATGATTGGTGAAATTATTGAGTCCAAAGTACAAAGTGAGAATTTTTGCAGTGTTGTGAATTAGCGACTATAGCATAGCTGAGTTTTGCCGAACCACTATTGTCAATGCTATGCGAGTTAATACAAAATGTTCCCATGAGTCAAATAGTGGCTATAGCACTGGCACAGTAGCCTAGCGGAATTTGAACAAACTACTATTTCTCGTGATACATGATTGACAACACTGCATTTATTCTTGAATATGGGGGATTTGTTTTGTTTTTATTAAGCGGTGTCTTTATGATTATGGGGCAAATAGAGTTACTAGATTTTCTTATTTATGATATCGCACAAGGGTTTTTTCATATATATAAACGTGGACGTTAAATACGTTACTTGTTGCAGTGCAAGCTCCTGTTTATCAAGGCGGATACGGAGGAGGTTTTGGTGGACCAAGACCTGAATTCCAGAGGTATAATTACTTAAACTTTGTCCATGAAAGATGTGTTACATATTGCTTTTCATATTGAAACTAGGCTGTGCATGATGATATCTAATTTTGTGGTTTTATTTTTTGAAAAAAGTATTAGTCTTGGTTTTATTCTACAATAATTGAGACCACATTATGGAAGATGTTAGTTGCTAGAAATAAAATTTCTTTTCATTAAGTCCTATAATGTAATGTCTATTTTTTCATATTCTTCATTTCATTTTGGTCTTCCTTTCTGGGTGGGTTTTGTTTCTCCCCTTATTTAGTTAGAGTGAAAAGCATCAAGTTTGAACTTTGTCTGTGCGTGTGATTGAGCGGAAGATAATATTTTAGGTGCAAAAACTGGCCCAATCATATTAGACAGTATAGAATCAAAGGTTAGGGTGTTATGAATCACAGAAGATACATAATAGATCTCTTTGAGAAACTACGACCTTTGAGGAACTAAGATGCTTTTGCAACTTTGAAATGCACTGTTAAATATATCTGACCTGCATCATGGTGTTATGCTCCTTTCATATTGATTCCACACAAATAATTGGAATCGTATATACAGCATGAAACAACTGATTATATGAACTATTTGCAGTGGAAATGCTCCAAATGCATAAAATTTAGGTTGGCGTCCCTTCCTTTAATTTATTTTAAAAATTGTAATATATCAGAAGGGTTGGGAAGGGAGTGAAATTAGAATGGTTGATCAAAATAAACTTCTAATTGTGTTCGATTTCATTGAAGTGTTACCAGATTGTTTTGTATCCGGTAACTGGTTACAGAATTAGGTTATTATTTTCGAGGCGTGTTCTGGTAAAGCATATTATACATGTCTAATTTGATTAAAAAGTGTCTTCTAATCCTCTATCGTCTCTAAAATGTATGCTTTTCAATAAATCCGTTTACGATAAAAATTTCTTGAGTTGAATATTCCAGCACTATCTTAGGAAATAATCTTTGTCGAATGGATAATTCACTTGTAGGGAAAATTTGGATGAAGTAGAGATACGAGAGTTGCTCATTGATCACGTTGGCCATCGTTGTTGTTGGGGTAGCCGTCCTGCTCGAACATGGAAGATTCATGCAGTGGAAGATTGTAATGTGTATGTTGGAACTCTCGATACGTTTATAGAAGAAAGAGAGATCATAAAAGAGACAGAGCCATACCTTGGTGGCAGTGTTGATGGAAAGGATAAGGGACCCGAACTTAGTATTTGGGAATTGGATCTAAGGTCTCAGTTCCCTGTTCTATTTGTACCCTCCAAAGAAGTGCGTGAAAAGATCCCACATTCTGAAGTTATTGAGAAATGTTCAGGTAAATTCATGATTTACATCTCAAAGTTTCACAAATATTATTTCATGTATTTAAGCTGCTATTTTCTTAATATTTCTTTTTACCTTCCAATTAAAACCCTGGAAATTATTTTCAGATTGTGCCGGGCGAGGAGGGATAGTTTGTAGTACATGCAATGCGGACCAAGAACCTGGACATTATAAAGAAAATCAGATGACTCAATGTCCTAGTTGTTACGGAAGGGGTTTGATTGCTCATAAAGATGGTTCTGACACACTGTAAGTAGTTTTCTTATATTTTGTATGTAGGATAGATGATTGATTGCTCTATTTTCCATAGAATGAAATTCTGAAAATAAAAAAATTCAAATGTTGAGTTTAAGCTTTGGTCAAATGTCTATTCTGCATTGCCTTGTCTGAAGCGAGAAGTTTATACTCACAATTGAAATGGTCAATTTACTTAAGTATGAAATGTGTTACAGAAGCGGTTCAATTTACATGTTCTTGCAGATGTGTAAAATGTGATGGTAAAGGGAAGCTTCCTTGTGCGACTTGTGGATCTCATGGATTGCTTAAGTGTGAAACGTGTAACGGAAGTGGTTCTCTTTTAGCACGCAGTGTAGCCATTATTAAATGGTATGTTAATCGGCTCGCGTCTAGTTTGTTTACTTTTAATGACTAGAATGGTAAAATATGTTCTTTCATGGAATAACGCTCCTTAAATTTAATGTAGCTGTTTATAATATATCATCTTCCATGGATAATTTTGTCATACGTACACATTTGGTTGGTTTTGGTTCTATAAATTTCAAAACCACCATCAATAAAATGTTTCTTTTTTAAACTAGTGACATAAATTGTTCGAAAGTACTTGTGGTGATCCCAAATATTGAGGAACAAAAGTCCTGTGCTTAAGTTTGATGTTTGAGCCTTACTGCTCAATCCCTTACGCAGATTTGAAATCCATCACAAGAAACAGATTACATTTAAATATGGTAAAATCGTATGATTCATTTTGCAGTATTGTACAACTTCCGCGTATCTAACCTTTTTTTAAGAAGCTCTTATTGACTTCTTTTAGCGACAATACTAATTGTAAAATCTGCGCACTTACAGGAAGACAGTTTCAACTCGAAAAGTAAATGCAACTAGAGGAGCAGCATCAGTACCAGATGAGGTTTTCCATAGATCCCAAGGGGTTCAATTATGCAACACTCAGGCTTACCAATGCACTCCTGCCTTTTTCGCTGATTCTTATTTTCTCAACAAGTTTTCTTCTGAAGTCATTGCTGAGAGAGCTCAAGTACCTACCACTGCAAGAGTCATTTGTGAAAGACATACAATCTCAGTTGTTCCAGTAACTCGCGTCACCATGTCTCATCGCCGGCAATCCTTCAGTTTCTATATCGTAGGATATAACAGGGACGTTTACCTAAAGGATTATTACCCCTCTAGATATTGTTGGGGCTTGTGTCCTTGTTTGGAGTGGTTGAAGTTGTGATGTTTTAAGGTTGTACATGTTTATAAATTATAACTATATATGTTTGCATGTTCTCTTTTGTTTGTTCTGAATAATAACAGAAAAATGTTTTTTGGTTTGAGGGTTTTTTAGATTATGTTTATAGTTGTAACCTTTGTCTTAATTATTCATGGCTTGTTTGGATGGCTTAATACTTGTAACTTCTGTTCTTTCAAATTTTCTTAGGCTTTATTTGAATTACTTTACTGGTAAGAATGATATAATCAGTATGCAGCATTTAGCATGCCGCACCATCGTGCGGACGCTAGCAGCTTGCTGGGGTGCATTTGGAGTATTTGCCTTGCACAATTTTCTTTTGAAGCAGTCATGTTATTGTGACTCTTTCAGCAACAACAATGTGTCTCTTTGAATTAGGATAGGTTATGACAGTGGGGGATATTGATGGAGGTGATGAGCAAGACCAACGGAGGAGATGGGATGTGGCTATGGTTCGGGAGAGGACGTGGAGGGTTGTGCCCCGGAAAGAGTGAATGAGAGGAAGAGATGGTCCTAGTAGACATGATGACATACTTTTGGGAAGAAAACCTTTTGAACTAGTTCCTAGAAAAAGGTTGTTTATGCCATAAAAAAAAACACTGAACAATAGAATTTGCACTAGAAAGTAGAAACTCCTTTGCACAAACGTTCAAGTAAATTTGAGGATAAGGAAAATTTATTGACCAATAACAAAACTCATACTCAAAGAAGAGCATGTACAAATTACTAAAAAATTCTCATACAAAGCATGATTTGACTTACTAAAGACAATGGCAATTATCCAAATTTAGATTCTTTCTCTCTAGTTTTCTGCATTTTCAATCTTCACTACTAAAAACATCACCCTCTCTTGAGTTAATGTTATTTTATTGTAGAAAATATACACTATAATTAGGAGTATGTTGGTAAATAAATATTTAATGCTCTTGAAAATTTGAAAAGAGTTTTATAAATAAATAGTTTAATAAAAAGGGACAAAATAAAATCTTAAAAGTGTCAGATTTTAACTAATGACGGAGATATTACAAAGGCTCTATTTGGTAAGGTCAGATTTTGAGTTTATAGCTTATAAATTTATATGATCAAAAAAGACCTATTTGACAAAAGTTTTTCAAAAAGAGTTTATAGCTTATTTTACTATTTTATAACTTATTTTTCAAACGTTATTTCAAATAGCTTATGAGTTTATAACTTATTATTTTTTGTTCCAATTTTACATCTGCCATTTACATAAAAAAATTAAATATTAAGTAAACATAGTTTTTTATATTATTTCATAATTATAAGGTAGTTCAACCGTAAATTTTTTTTTTTTTTACTTTTACCACCAATTTAATTTAATTGGAAGTTCGGTATAAACTAACTTATGAAGCATCACCATATAAGTATAAATAAACTAACTTATAATCCATCACCATTAGCCATTCTTTACTTAATATAGGCAAAATATTGCATTGAATGCTGGATGGGATTTAAGTGAGATTTTGGGCTCATACATCGTTAAGGATCCAATAATCACCGTTTATAAAAAAGAAAAATATCCAATAATCTTCAGGGTTTTTCCCCGTTCTATAAATTGTTAAAACCCTCATTCCACAAACAGTCGTCAACCAGATTCTCCTTCATCAGAGTTTCTCCTCCGATTCTTTCGCTATTCCAACTGCATATTTCTATTTTCAAGGTATAATCCTGTTACCGCAATCCAATTTTCAATACTTTTCCAATGTTAAGATTCTTGGGATGAACAACTATCTTTTTGTACAAATTTCTGATCATCAATTCTAAATTCCTAATTCGTTTTACTTGCAGTTTTTAATTTTCTTTATTGTGTTTCTTTTTCGACTATAGTTCATGCATGTAGTCCCTTAATGCATTAAACTTGTAAACAAATCTTTAAAGTGTCTATTTTATTAGATGTTTTGGCCATGGATTCTTTTTTTAGATAGTCAATTTAGTTACTAAATTAAGAAAAAAAGAAATATTAGGATTACGAAGTGTTTGCAATTTCGATATATTTAATGATTATAAGGAAATCGCGTCACACATTTAGGATCAACATGATTATTTACTCTAAAATTTATATTTTAAATTGGTCCATTCAAAACATTTTATAATATATCTATGACCAAATTTATTAAAATATTTTCCTGTTCATCTCTGTTGTCAGGAATGATTATAGTTAATTATCACAATTAGAGGAAAGAGGAAGATGATGAAAACAATAATAAAAGATGTCTGATCATCAAATATTATGTGTTTGATATGATCGAAATTATTATCGCTACGATCTTTATGATTCAACTTCAATTTTTGTGTCCCTTTCTGTTGAACTTTATTGATTAAACAATTGTATTTTGATTTTCTTGTCATTTTTATTTCAATTTACCTAACAATGCCTTTTTATAATTGTATTGTTGTGTGTTTGATTAGACTTACTAATCGATAACACTCTCAAATATTTTTCTGAACCCCTCTTGTTAAGTGAAAATTGTACCTCGCATTGTTTAGCCCTGAATTTATGATATAATATACTCATTGTTTAGCTTCCTTTAGAATTTACGATGACATGTTTTAATTTTTCTGAAGGTCTGTTGCTTAAACCAGCCATGGATCCTCCGACTGAGCCTGTCCGCTATCTCTGTGGTGAATGTGGAGCAGAGACTCCCCTGAAATCTGGCGATGCTATTGAGTGCTGTGAGTGTCATTCTAGAATCCTTTACAAGAAGCGGACACGTCGCATTGTCCAATACGAGGCACGTTAAGAAGATTACAAGGACCTTACCAAGTAATCTGTGAATCAATCCTTAAAACATACAAAAATGCTATGAGTAAAAATTTTATTACAGTAGTTAGTAATACTTTACTGATGGGATAGTTTTGCTTGCTTATTCTACTGTGCGATTGAATTTTGTTTTTGATTATGTCACAATGTTTAACACTATTACTATAATGTGTTTTAGTTTTTGCATATTAAAAATGGTTATGTTAATTGGTATCTGACATTGTAATATTTTCTCTATCAATTCTTGTCATCACCAAAATTTCAAAATGCTTATTCGTAAGAAAGCTATAGCACGCATTAAATCAAAATTATTAAAAGGCATAACACAGCAACCTTTTTTTATAAGAAAGTTGAAAGCAAAATTGCCTTATGACCTCTTAAACTTTCAAAATTTAACATACAAATAATAGCGCTCTTCCAAGTAGCATTGAAAAATTTAATTTCCAAAATTAAAACCAAGTAGAAGTTTTAAAGATCAAATTTTTTAAAAATCAAATTATTATATTTTTTAATATAATAATTCTACTTTTAAATTTCTTAAAATTAGTTTTTAGGATACACATCAAGTCATCAACAAAGAATCTTATAATATTAAGTAGGCAAATGCTAACATGTGCCCCAAGGGCACATGATAAGGGGCATTTAATTAGTTAATATCTCACTTTAATTAATTAATATCTCACTCAATTCTCATTTCATCTTAATTGATATTAAAATATAATCTTCTACATTAATTAACCAATTAAAACATAATTATCTCTTTTTATTTTATATACATCATATTTTTTTCTTAAAACATAATAATCTCCGTAATTAGGCACATGTTAATGGAATTTCTTAAAACATAAGAATTTTTCTCTTTCGATACATGTTTGTGAAAATGCAAATTTAAATCCAATTCTTCGATTAAAAGTTTAGGTGAAGTTTTTTATTTTTTCGATTCAATTAAACATTTAAGTGCTTTGTTTTTTTTTTTTTTTTTGTCTCAATGAATAGGACCGAGTATTATAATTTATAATATTATGTTGTGATGATAACAATGTTAGTGTTATTTTGATTTTTGAATTGCTAATACATTTTGGAATTTTATATTACTTATAATCAAGGTTTTCAGAACCGGACCGGTCATCGAACCGGTTAGCTTATCGGTTCAAGATTCAACCGGTCGGATCTTTTAATATTTTTTTAGTTTAAAATAAAATAAAAAAGTTGACTAAAAACATGTGATGCGTATCTTTTAATTAAGGAAAATGCTAACTAGTGCCCCCGGAGCACTAGTTAAGAGAGCAAATGTGGTAAAGTCTTCTTGGAATTTGTGCAGTCAATCTTTTAGAAATATAAATAGTGTTATTTTCTATACACAATTTTCTCCTTTTGGTATCCTTAACTAGTGCTCCGGGGCACTAGTTAGCATGACCCTTTAATTAATGTAGTTGTATCTTTTAATTAATGGTATACATATCTTTTAATTATTTAGAATCATGTATACATATCTTTTAATTATTTAGAATCATAACATTTAATTAGTAAAGTTGAATATTGCTACTTTTAAAGTATATTAAGTGAGATATTACTTAATTAAATACACCTGCACATTTTAGCGGAACCCTATTAAGTATTAATAGATTGAGTGTATAAAATGTAAGCGAAAAAGAAAGATCGAGTATAGAAAGAGGTATAATTAACTAATGCTCACGAGATCAACGAGTTGATTATTATATGACTCATTGAATGAAAAGTAAACCAAAGTAATGATGTCAAAAAATAAATAAATCATGTATTTAATGATTTTTTTTTAAGATGAATCGTTTGAAAGAATTTAAAACAATAGTGCATATTAATTTTTTAGTATGAATAATTTTTTATTAAACTTTATTTATTTCGTGGTTGAATTGTAAATTACATTGCCAAATACTTTTCTCCGAGATACAAAGATTAATTGCAAAGTAAAAATATATTTCCTGGGACCAGGATTTATTGTTGTTGCTTTTTCCACTATTTTCAATTTCAACCATTAAATTTAAATCAGCCGGTTCAGATTAAATATACAACTAAATAATCTAATCTTTTAATTCAGATAGGACGGCTCAGCTAAGTTAGATCATTAAATATTCAAATCCATTTCTTATTCCCTGCTACCCCTCAGATAGTATATAAAAGTCCTCCCTATGACTGTGAAAAGAAACTCACCAAAGAAAAAGAAAATGGGATCTAAAACTCCGATTCACATACTCCTTGTCTCTTATCCAGCACAAGGAATCATAAATCCTCTTCTTAGATTAGGAAAATGTCTTGCTGCAAAGGGTTTCTCTGTCATCTTCATCACAACAGAAAGAGCTGGCAAAGACATTAAAACTGTTAACAACATCACTGACAAATCATCCACTCCACTAGGTGAAGGTTCACTCACTTTTGAGTTCTTTCATGATGGTTTAGAAGATGATGATCCTATTAAAACAAATCTTGATAGCTATTCGGAACAACTTGAACTTGTCGGAAAACAATTTCTTTCTCAAACGATTAAGAATCATGTTGAGTCGAATAAACCAATTTCTTGCATTATAAACAACCCATTTTTTCCATGGGTTTGTGATGTAGCTTATGAACATGATATTCCTTCTGCTTTATTATGGATTCAATCCACTGCTGTTTTCACTGTTTACTATAACTATTTACAGAAACTGGTACGTTTTCCTTCTGATTCAGAACCTTATATCGATGTTCAACTCAACTCTTCAGTAGTTCTTAAACATAATGAAATTCCAGATTTTCTGCATCCTTTTAGTAAATATTCATTTATGGCTACACTCATCTTACAACAGTTTAAGAATTTATCAAAAGTTTCTTGTGTACTTGTTGATTCATATGAAGAGCTAGAACATGATTTCATTGATTATAGCTCAAAAAATTCAATCCTTATGAGACCCATTGGTCCATTGTTCAAGAATCCAATAATTAAAGGTGCAAATAATATTCTAAAGAGTGAAGATTATGATATTATAGAGTGGCTAAACACAAAGCCAAATGATTCTGTTGTTTATATTTCATTTGGGACTATTGTGTATCTTCCACAAGAACAAGTGAATGAAATTGCATATGGGTTATTGGATTCTAAAGTTTCATTTTTGTGGGTAATAAAACCACCTCCTAAGGAATCAGGGCTAAAGGAACATGTTTTACCAAATGGGTTTTTAGAGGAAACAATTGAGAGAGGAAAAGTAGTGAAATGGAGTCCACAAGAAGAAGTTTTAGCTCATCCTTCATTGACATGTTTCATAACACATTGTGGTTGGAATTCATCAATGGAAGCACTTAGTTTAGGTGTACCAATGTTGACATTTCCAGCATGGGGTGATCAAGTTACAAATGCAAAGTTCTTGGTTGATGTGTTTGGTGTAGGAATTAGATTGGGTTATGGTTTTATGGAAAATAAATTGATAACAAGATATGAGTTGAAGAAGTGCTTATTGGAAGCTACAATAGGGGAAAAAGCAGAGGAATTGAAGAAAAATGTATTGAAGTGGAAAAAGGCGGCGGATGCTGCGGTGGCTGTCCGTGGATCCTCTAATCGGAATCTTGATGAGTTTATGGAAGACATTAAGAAACGTGGAGTTCTAAACATTCAGAAGATTTAATGTAACTAAGTTAATTAATGAAGAGTTAAATAAGCTTTTTCCCTATATTTCTTACTAACTAAGTTTCATACATATACCCTTCGGTTATACCTTGTTTAAACTTGTTTCGCATAGTTATTTAATGATAAACTCATGGACAATGGTCACAAATCATACTCGCATAAATTGGGGATTATTCAGGGCTTAAATGAGGGTTTTCAAGTGCAGAGCTTAGCTAAATCGATTTACCCTGCTAAAAACTGATTTTTTTTTCTTCACAGAGTACATGTAAATCAATTTACCTTATGATTGCGGTTTTTTTTCCACTTACAGGGCTTAGGTAAATTGACATAACAGGCAAAATCACATGACTAGCATATTACTAGTATTTGAGAAAACATACCGCTGCATAGAACATACATATTTAGAGAGGCTATTTAACAATATGCCAAAATGTTATAAATGCTCGACAAAGGAAAACTTCAATATTAAAACAAGGATCAAAGTTTTCTCAAACATTATAAGGCAATAGTATGCAATGTAATATGTAGGAAGTAGGATCAATATATCAATGACAGAGGTATCATCTGCAGTAGCACATATCAAAACTGATCATTCTATTGCATAAATACTATCAGCTGAATGCACATAGCGAAAGAACATGATTTAAAGGACCAGATTCCCTGCAGTAGAAGTTAAACGCAGTTACACAAAGTTATGAATGAATCTCACCCCTTGAGTTCAGATCAAACGACCGAGATCAGTAACTGTGTAATGCCGATGCGGATACAGCAGAGAATCCATTTTCGATTTGAAGATGCCAACAAACCAAATAGCCCATACAAATACAACAGTCAACAGCATTATGTGCCAGCATATTCGTTATAAGTAATAGAGTGTGCAAATAAATCAAAATTCTTATCAATAAAACAGCTACATGTTTTTCTAACTGCTAAAAAGTAGTTTCACAGAAGGAATGAAGGTAAATATCAATAAAAGAAAGAAGAAAAACGATGATGTATTTGAGTTCATTACAGTGCACAATGAACAGAGGGGGTCTCAATCTTAATTCGCTCAAAAACCACAGTACACAAACATCATACACTGTACATTGATAAAATAGACTTAGCTGTGTTAAAAATAATATTGCCATGTAACCTTTTAATGCAGAGGATCTCAATTTAATTTGCTCAAAAATAATTGACATTTAACATAAGAAAATGCAACTTAATTTGTTCTTTACCAAACTACAGCACAACAAAACCTGAATACAATGAACACCGATTTACAACACACATCCAACTAGTTCAATCCTGTAGATCTACTCCTTAGCATCTTTAAGGGGTTTATCTACAACAATGTTCACTTTCTTGTACTCAAAATCTACCGGCTGCATAACACACTCCTCTGGAACCACAGGACGTCTATTACCAAACATCGTCCACAAATAAAGCACGGTGAATGCAGCCAATGCTCCACATCCAGCACCAAATATCATTGCAGCAAGAATTTTCAAAACACAATCACTTCTCGGCTTTCCTGTCGGTGGACTACGTGTGCTCTTAGCAGAAAAAGCATTCGGATCCGGCACCTCAGTATGCAACCATCGTGGATAATGCCTTAAATTAAAGCTCCACGAATAAAGAAAACATGCTTGAGAAGTTCTCCCTTTCATTGAATCAAAGCCAACATACATCTCTTCAGTTTTCCAATTATTTGTCAAATCAACATATTTCGATAACAATGGATCAACCGGCTTCGAATGACCATATCGACTCAACCTAACTTCCAAACGCCTCCCACTCGCTTCATAATCAATCCAAGCATACAACTTTCCACCATTTCTTAGAACCATATTAAAAGAAGAGACATTGATTTTTTCAACAGCAGTAATACCAACTTTAATAATCATACTAAAACTAGCAGAACTCTTATTTGAAGCAATAAACTCAACAGAAACAACCTTAGATTCATTAAAATCCTTTGGAGCCATAACAAAAGCCAAGCCATTACCATCACCCAAAGACATTGAAAATTCAAAATAAGTTGAAAATGACACTGACATCTTTGGTTTACCATCAACATCAACAATCCTGATAGGTTTTTTGTACCTGACTGCCCATTTATCTGAATCCTCAGACCCAGAAAGAAGAGCTTCAGAACCACCATTAACAACCTTTGCATTGTGATAAAGTCCTACAATAGACTTAAAATTAGGATCTTTTCCAAAATCTGTGAAGTTAAAGGATGAAACAGGATCAAAAGATTGGATTTTGAGGAACAAGATGAGGAAAGTAAAGGCAGTGAAGTGGTGGGAAGTGAAGAATGTTGCCATAATTGAAGTGGGTGTGAGTTTAATTTTGGTGGGTATGAGTTTAGAGTTGGTGGATTGAACTCATTGGCATCAAAAGGGGAAATTGTTCATTTTTAGGGTTTGAGAGAGTGAAGAAAACTGAGAAAGAAAGCTAAGAATATTGGGGGAAAAGTTGTTGGGGTTGGAGTTGTGAAAATTAAATACGTTTTAACTGTTTTTGCTGAATCTGCATTGTGTGCACTTTACTTTCACTTTCTTTCAGTGGTAGACAGTGATGGAATACAATAAAGTGGTGTACTATAAAATTTTAGTATAATTAATGTTTTTCCACAAAAATGAATAAATAATAACTACAGAATAAATAATAACCCTTTCTTATGGCAAATGCCAACGAATATTTTCGGGGTATTCTTTAAGTTCTTAAATAATAAGTATTTTATAGAATTTTTATAGAAATTCGTAAAGTCAATGTATTGGAGATTATATTGTTTAATTTTTTAAATAAATTTTTTTTAAATGAAATGGTTAAAAAGTGTCTCAGGGACAATCGTTAGCAAGATCCATTTCTTATTTTAAGATAAATTGTTTTTCATGTTAGTTCATAAGTTTTAATTCAAGTGACAAATAATTGCAATTTTGTGCATGAACTTAAATATATTTGGCATTTTGTTTAAGACAAAAAAAAAATATTCTTTTTTTAATGTATTATAAACAAAATTTAATTTTCATCTTTATAAAAACATCACATGTTTTTCATTTCTAATAAAATTTGTTTTTCTTTTAGTCCTTAATATTTTTAGCATTATGTTTATGATAATATGAACTATATAGTTTTAACATAATACATATATAATATAAAAATATCTTGAACATAAAAAATTATAAATTGACAATAAAATAACATATAGATATAGCAGTTATTATGATTTAGGAACTAAAAACAAAATAAAATAAAATATTTATTTTTTGTGATGAAAACATTTGATTTATTTTTATAATGACAAGAATTAAAATTTATTAATTTTATTAAAACAAAAAATATGTTTCACCCTTATAAAAATGAAAAATGCTATTTAGTAAGAAAATCTATGAAGAATAATTGCAAGAATAAATTTTCACCCTTATTTACATCAACTACCCCCATGATTTCCACTAAAAGAGGAGATTAAAATTAAATCATCCTATAAGATAATATCATATGTTATTCTTTCATTTCTTCTCTAAAATAATTCTTACTAAATAGCAATTCTCTATAAAAATTACCCCCTCCCGTATTAATTACAACAAAATATTCACTTTCCTTTTAGGAAGAATCTTTCTTTCTAGGTTTCTATAGTCGAAACTTGTACAAACAAAAATAAGATAAAAATTGTATGATGCATTGCACTTACCGAGAGAAAAGAATCTAAATACTTAAATGGATATTTTGGATTTCTACATAAATAACTTCACATGATACACGTATGATGCCCTTTTCAAGTGTACATATACATACCGACCAATTGTTGATACTTATCTTTCATATTCAATGCCACAACAGAATATTATATAAGTTTATTATTTGTCTAAAAATTAATTACGCTTTCATGAATTTTTTATTTTAATTTTTATACATTTTTTGTTGTAAATATATTTTTGAATGTGTCATCTTGTTAGTTTTAGTTCCTTTCATTAAAAAAGACTACCAACCCCACAATTCTCCAAACTAATTAAAACACAATGATCAAAAGACGATTTACTCATCTCGAGAAAATCTAACTAGAATAACTAATCAAACAATGGCCAATCCCCACAACTCTCCAAAAATTAAAGAAAAATGTTAAAACTCCATGACATAGTAAGGGTTCATCGGTTCATCTACATTAATTACCATTTCTGGTAATATGAACGTACTTCCTCCGACCTTAATTATAAGCAAATATCACTTTTTAGATACATTGAATAATTAATATACCTAGTCCACTTTTTAGATTATATACATAATTATTCAATGTATCTAAAAAAATGACATTTGCTTATAATTAAGGCCGGAGGGAGTAGCAACTACATCGGTCACAAAAGATATGGAGAGATTCATATTCAATTTTGGCCAAATACCTCAAACACAAATCTTATATCTATAATAAATAGACTTAAGTTGATTTCGACACAAACGCGAACGAATACCCCTTGTTCACACTCGATCGGCATTCTTTCACAATTTTATAATATATAGATGCAGAGTCTTTTAAGTTCTACGTTTGTAACAGATAAATCTTTTAAGTTTTACTTTTGTAACAGATAAGTCCTATAAATTTTTTAAGTAAAAAATAAATCCTATATTTTAAATAACAGATGATAACTAGAAGGGTTTAGATGTTACAAATTACAAGGACTTATAATATTTTTTGGTTGGAACAAGTAGGATTAATCGAAAATCATTTGATACATCAATGAAATACATTAAAATTAATGCCTTACGAACTTTCAAAAAATAAATTACTTTAGAGACCTAAATCGAAGATTTTAAGTGTCATACTCTATAGTTCATTTGGTTCGAAAGAAGGAAAAAGAAAAGAAAGATAATTATGCAATTGAGATTTACTCCAATCCGCGAGGCAAGAAAATAAATTACTTTAGAGACCTAAATCAAAGATTTTAACTATCACATACTCTATGGTTCATTTGGTACGGACTTTATTGGTTTACTGGACTCCAACAAGTGATGGTGAATTGTGCTGTGCCAGTGTGGTGTGGTGGTCACCACTTTGCTTATAGACCATAAGCAAAAAACAATTGTTGAATTTTATTTTTGTGTCAATCGATATAGTATGTTTTTGACACAAGCAAGACTTTCTCAAATTAAAACTATAGCCTCATCAAATTAAAAAGAAAATAAAAAGGTATACTGTCTATTGTCTACGCGTGCTTTCTTTGTCTTGTTCCTAAACCTGACATGTAAAGACAGTAAAGTATAAACAATAACATTCTTTGCTTGGCTTCCCTGCGACAGCTGTAGTATTCTGGATCTATACACTTTAATTCCAATGCATTGCGGTTAGAATACTTGTATAGATACAAATAAATGGTGTTAGCTAGAGACACTTATAATATGTAAAAAAATATGTAAAGAAAATAAATAAAAAGAATTAAAGTCATATAAATAGATGTGGCATTTTTTTTTTATTTGTGCGAGTATGACCAAATTTTGTATTTAAATGGTTGTGTCTATATAAGACTATTTTCAAAAGTAGCATATTCTCTCTTGTACATAACTAATGTATTACTACTAACAAAAAAAACAACTAATGTATTTGGATTCACTCGAATTATAGTATTTATGACTCCAAATTTGTATATCATTGTTTGAACGTGTAATGAATCAAAGTTGATCTTTTTTTTTTTTGAAACAAAAATCAAAGTTGATCTACCACATAATTATGGACAAAAAAACACCACACTATGATGAGACAACCAAAAATCGCTGCACAAAACAATGAACAAACCAACAAACACATAATCAATAAAAACGGAAAAATAATAACTCTCAAATATATGTGAATAACACTTATATTTAGATAAATGACAAGAAGAAACGATGAAGAGGGGCGATTCTAGATAAAATGCCCCAAAACCATCCCTCTCCAATGGATAAATTAAAAAGAAAGTGTAGAGAGAAAATAGAAACTCTCTCACAATAAGAATTAGGGCCAATTTGTATTGTTAGTTTTATTGAAGATGAGAATCATAACCCTACCTTTCTTGTTCCAAAACTGACTACCCTATATATATGCTTTTCTAAATAATAAGAAGTCATAGTTCAACTGACAATTGCCAAAATTGTTAGGCCGGATGTAATGACCTGAGTTTGAACCCGGAACCTCACAGTTGTATGTGAGTTTAATTTCAGTAGATTACCACTTCATCTAAGATAAAAAAAAAAAACAACAAATTAATGCATCACGCATATTATGGTCATTACTCATTACATTATATCAATATATGTTTATTTCACAGTGTAGTTGTTTGATATAATATATTTAATTCCAATTTAGAAGAAGGAAATCCCCTCTCTTTGACTTGATTTGTTTCTTCTCAACAACACCATGACTATTTATTTGGCAACTACAACTAAATCATGAGAGCATGTGAGACTCTGGTCAGTGGCGGAACCAGGATTTTTTTTCTGAGGGGGCCGCTAAAACAGTTGTAGTATATAAATTAAATAAAAAATTATATTGTCTATAAAAATTTAATCATTAATAAAACAAATTACACACTTTAAGTGAACTCAGTTACTCTAAGTGAGAGGCGTGACACCTTAACCACTGGGCTAGACTTCACTTTTTATGTTAATGCTCACAAACAAATATATATATCATATATTTGAAATTTATAAAATACCAAGGGTATCCTAGTAATTTCTTATTTTTCGGGGGTGGCCGTGGCCACCACCAGCCACCCCCTTGGTTCCGCCACTGACTCTGGTGATGAATCACAGAAATAATGAAAGGTCACACAACCTTATCACAGATTTGCATGAGGGTTGCCCTATGCTTGTCCCTTTTGCTTGTGTGCTTTCGCTTTCACAAAGCTTTAATAGCTTTGTGTTTCATCCTTTATGAGAAAATGTTTTGAAAGAGAACAACAATATTAGGGTTTATGGCAAATGTCCAAGTTAGTATAGTTTGAGATATAGGACCACAAAATTTATTGTGTACTAGTACTCTGACCATTTGCCACTGTATTTTTCCTCCGTGGCTAAAAGCTTTAATGATAACGATACATATTTTTCACATTCTCTTTTGTCATAGACATACATTATACATAGTACTCCTACTTTACCATTACATCCAAGTTGATAAAAAGGAATAGAGAAATGATGACCACAATAATCAAAATCAACTTTCAAATGTGGGGTTTTATCAACTTGAAGTTTAAGTAAATTGCCTTATCATGCAAATAAATAATCAAATCTAAGTATACATGAATTTCACTATAGTGAAAAGAAAAAGTGTACAAATTACAATACCATATCATTTTACAGGAGAAAATGATTGTGTGTGGCCGCATTATAATAAATTTTGTATATCCTACTAAATCAATGGTAAACATTGATGTGTCTAAGATGGACCATTACATAAATGTATCGAGCCTATATGGATCCGTAGTTTGATACAAAATCTAAAACATTAATTGTAATGCTTATAAACAATAAAATTGTGTTTTTTCTAATGAAATTATTATCTTTAAAATATAATAAT
The DNA here is from genome assembly GCA_954870985.1 of Trifolium fragiferum. Taxonomy (NCBI): domain Eukaryota; kingdom Viridiplantae; phylum Streptophyta; class Magnoliopsida; order Fabales; family Fabaceae; genus Trifolium; species Trifolium fragiferum. The sequence goes on along the minus strand of OX940793.1, from coordinate 15,869,365 downwards.
CAACAAATAATTTTTTATTCAATATAATAATTGACAAATAATTTTTTAATTCATAAAAATAATTGTTAATTTATTAATTTAATGTATCGGTACATTTGAATTTTCAAATCTATCAAAGCTCCCAAATAAAAATTTGACTACAAATGATATGGTTAACACAATTAATAAAAAATATTTATTTATATAAATTGGTACAGTACATTGGATTTTGTTCCGAGCAGAACTCAAATTTATCCGCGGGGGATAACCGACCACAAGTTCACATCTCCGAGAGATTATCGCTTTGGGGTTAACCCGTCACAGTTTTGTCCTTTGTAGAAAAGGCGCATCAGTTTGTTAGAGGAGTGTGGCGTGTTGTATATAAACTACCATTAGCCTCGAGTTCCAAGAGATGTGGGACTTATAAGTGAGCCAGAACAGATGCCCCCGGTCGAGGCTAAAGGGCTGGGGTTCGAGAACGAATTTTATCGTTCCCACAGACGGCGCCACTATTCCGAACACAACTCAAATTTATCCGCGGGGGATAACCGACCTCAAGTCCACATCTCCGACAGATTGTCCGCTTTGGGGTTAACCCGTCACGGTTTTGTCCTTTTTAGAAAAGGCGCCTCAGTTGGTTATATGAGTGTGGCGTGTTGTATATAAACTACCATTAGGCTCGAGTTCCAAGCGATGTGAGACTTATAGGTGAGCCAGAACAGATGCCCCCAGTCGAGGCTAAAGGGCTGGGGTTCGAGAACGAATTTTATCGTTCCCACAGACGGTGCCACTGTTCCGAACATAACTCAAATTTATCCGCGGGGGATAATCGACCTCAAGTCCTCATCTCTGAGAGATTGTCCGCTTTGGGGTTAACCCGTCATGGTTTTGTCATTTGTAGAAAAGGCGCCTTGGTTGGTTAGAGGAGTGTGGCGTGTTGTATATAAACTACCATTAGCCTCGAGTTCCAAGCGATGTGGGACTTATAGGTGAGCCAGAACATATGCCTCTTTTTAATTTATGATTTGTATCTTTTTTTTTTTTGTTTTTAATTTTATGTTTTGTATTTTTTTTTTATCTTGTAAAATTACATTTATATAGGTAGAAGATTTGAAATATTGTTAAAATTATTGAGGATAAATTATGTTTTTTAGTAGTAGTTCATTTTAAGAATATATTGTTAGTAGATATCTTTTTTAGAATTATTTAGATTTGGATTGGATTATACTTTTATGCTTATCTTTAGAGATGATTTCTATTGCTATTTTTATAAGTAGATTATTTTTATGCTTATCTTTTATTTATTTTTTTGTTGTTGTTTTTGTTTTGTGTTTTTTAGTTTAGAGTTAAAATTACATTTAAGGGTAGAAACGGTGAAATATTATTAAACGTGATGAAGACAAATAAAGTTTTTTATTGTAGTAGTTTCTTTTAATAATGACGTGTATCTTTTATCATGATTTTTGTTTATGTTTTTATGCGTAGATTTATTTTAGCTAAAATATTTTTTGTTCCTATTTTTATGATTTGTATCTTTTTTTTTTTCTTTTTAATTTTCTGTTTTGTATTTTATTATTGGAATATAATAAAATATGCCAACATAATCTAATATCAAAAGTTTTTTAGTCTTTGTCGCTATGTTGAGATTAATGAAGAGTGAAGTGAAATAGAGTGGAATGAATCTTTCATTATTTGTTTGAATATTTTACAATAAAATATTAACGAGCTAAGTTATCATCAAAATCCTAAACGATAAATAGATAAGTATAAATTTAAAAAAAAATTGAAATATTAATATTTTAAAATTAATATTTAATTTTAAAAAAAAATTAAAATATAAAATAAATTTTCAGATTTTTTTTAAAAAATTAATATTTCGGTTTTTTTTTAAAAATCAATATTTTTTGTTTTTTTAACTTTTTAAAATTAATAATTTTTGTTTTTTCAGTTTTTTTCTAAAAATAAATTAATATATCAGATTTTAAAAATATTATATTTTTTTCGTTTTCCAGATTTTTTCTTTAAAAATCATTATTTATAAAAAAATTAGTCTCTTTTATATTGAACATTACAAAATTAATATTATAATTAAAATATTTGTTGATGTGGCACTTTTATTTGCCACATGTATTGTCACGTAAGCGTTTTGGTTGCCACTTGGTCAAAAAATGGGATGGGGGACCAAAAGTGCAACAAAAATCAAAATAGGGGGACTAAAATGTTTGATTTTAAAATAGGGGGATCAAAATTGCAGAATTGGCAAAATAGTGGGACCAAAAGTACAATTAAGCCTTTTAAAAATAAAAAGGAAGACAAAATATCCTAAAATAATGGATTGGGCTTTGCGACATTCTCTATAAATAAATAACAATGATACAGGAGAGGCAAGGAACAACGGTAGAGTTCAGAGAGAGTGAAAGTGACTCAACCATATGCTTTAAAAGGTAATAAATTATACATTATTTTCTCATTGTATCGTTTTTATAAATCGTTTTTACTGGTTTTCAATCTTAAATTGCATTAATCATGAGTCCAATATCAAAAGTTTTTTAGTCTTTATATCTAGGATTATGATAAATCAAGCGAAATATTGCATAGCGAATGTATCACGAATGAGTTGGCAACATACACATCCATTTGATTTTGTATTTTTTTGACTTTTAATTACTATTTAAAAGACAATCTCACCCTTCATTTTTTTTTTTACTCACCGCTTCATCAAAAACAAGAATCACAACTAGCTTTTGAAAGTACACAATATTTGGGATCAAAAGTTATTAAAATTTTGGTTTAATTGCAAATTTGGTCCTTATATTTATTTTAGGTATTAAGTTGGTCTTTTATATTTTAAAAAGGATAAATAGGTCTTTATCCCTCTGTAATATAGGCAAGTTTTGTTTTTCTTCTCTGTAATTTTTTTTGTTGTGATTTGCCTCGTGCAAAGTAAATTTTTTGGTTTCCCTCCTTGGGTGCAAGGAATTTGCACTTTTTAAATCGGTTTAACAGATTAACTGATTTAAAAAATAGTATTTTTTAAATTGGTTTGAACAAAATAACCGATTTAAAAAGTACATCCAAGGGGCGAGTCCAAAAAATTTAACATTACAAGGGGCGAGTCACAATAAAAAAATTACAGGGGGAAAAACAAAACACACCTACATTACAGGAGGGTATAAGTCTATTTGCCCTTTTAAAAATTTTAACTTGAGCCCTTATGTTATTCATATCAATATAAGTTTGTCATTTTTATTAAATTTTGAGCTAGTTTCTTTTAATTCTCTGTTCAATTTTGAGTTAATTTCATCTAAAACTTTCACGGATAACTATGCAAATTTGTTAGCTACATGAACGATTTAAACCGAAATTTTACTAAAAGAACTAACTTAAATTTTTTTAAAATTTAAGCAACCAAATTAAAAACTAAAATCAAAATAAAGAGCCAAATATGTAATTAAGCTTAAATAAACTTTTTACCTTATTTTTTTATATACAGCAATGGTCATGTTTTACTTTGTTGTGTGGGAATTCATTTTTTTTATATACGGCAATGGCCATGTTTTACTTTGTTGTGTGGGAAATCATGAATTTGCAAGTAGCAATAGTATAAAGCATTCGTGATAATTCGTGAATATGCGGTTCGCTATATATAGCATTACTCTTATATCTATGTTGAGATTAATATGAATGAAGAGTGAAATGAAATAAATCTTTCATTATTTGTTTAATATTTTACTATAAAGTGAAACAAATCTTATATTTTATTCCTTATCTTTTAAATTGTAGGGGAACAAAATTGAGAGTAAGTAGTAATTTTGAATGAAATTCATTCTATTATATATTAATTTTGGATTCAAAACAAAACAATGGAATATTAATTCATTCAATTCAATTCCTTTTCATTTCATCTCATTCCACCAATATAAATATAGGTAAATTCTAACATGGACTATCTTATCAAGTGGTCCATGGTGGACCAGTTATGAATACTATTACATCGAATATGAATTTTACAAAATTCACCGTTGGATTGAAAGTTTATATCATATAGATCATCTATAAAAAAAATTAGAAAAATTGAAAATTATTTGATATGTTATTGAGACCCATCAAGATTAACGGTTTATTAAATACCGTAAATCTTGATAAATCCCAATAAAATATCAAATGATTTTCAATTTTTCTAAATTTTTTTATGAATAATCTATATGATATAAACTTTCAATCTACCAATAAATTTTGTAAAATTCATATTCGGTAAATCAATTGGTCCACGGTGGATCACTTGTGACGGTGGTCCACCGTAGCATTAGCCATGAACATAACCTGTAAGTATAATTTGTTATTACTAGTATGGACACCCGTGCCAAGCACGGACTAGAAATTTAATTTTTATAAAATTTAATAGAAACTTGTAATATATATATATATATATATATATATATATATAATTAAGAAATACTTTTGAAAGGGAAAATTAGGGTTCAAACCAGCATCATGCATAAGTTAGCTTTCATTTAAAAAAATGTAATAATAATAATTTTAGAATTTAATGTGAAAATATATGTAAGAGAGTAATTTGTTATGGGGTGAAGAACCTAATCAAGAGAGATTTGTTCTAATGGAAGAGAGTAATTTCTTATGGGGTGAAGAACCTAATCAAAACTGTGTAAAAAGTAAAGCAACTAATATCACAATTTTAAATCTAACATCTTAATTATTTTTTGCAAAAAGTTTAATTAAAAATTCAAGAGGAATTTAATCTAACAGAAGAGAGTTATTTCTTATGGCGTGAAGAACTAAATATAGTTCATGTAAAAAGTAAAACAATTTGAATCATAACCTTAAGCTAGACATTGTAAAAAAAAAACTTAAGTAAGACGTCATAATTATTTTACTAAAATTTTAAATTAAAATATCCTAAAAGATATGATCTAACCGAAGAGGGTAATCTATGTCGGCATAAAGAATTAAATTAAACCAGTGTAAAAAGTAATGCAATTGAGATCATAACCTTAAGTCTCACAACTTAATTATATTTGTAATAAATTCAATTAAAATACTCAAAGAAATTTGTTCTAACGGAAGATCATAATATCTTACTTGTGAAAAACTAAATAAAGCAATTGAGACCATAATCATAGGCATCACGTCTTAATTATTTTTGTAAAAAGTTCAATTAAAATTTCAACAGAGATTTAATCTAAATCAAACCCGTGTAAAAAGTAATGTAATTTGGAACCATATAACCTAAAGTTTCACATCATAATTATTTTATTGCAATTTCAATTAAAATATCCATAGAGATCTAATCTAACGGAAGATTGTAATCCTTTATGGCTTGAAGAACTAAATAAACCTCGTGTAAGGAGTACAACAATTGCGATTATAATATTAGTTCTCACATCGTAATTATTTTTGTAAATCAATTAAAATATTTAGAGAAATTTGTTCTAACAGAAGAGGATAATCTCTTGCGGTGTAAAAAACTCAATCAAGCCGGTGTAAAAAGTAAAGTAATTGAGGACACAATCTTAGACCCTGCATCTTAATTATTTTTTTTAAAAAGTTCAATGAGAATATTCAAAGAGATATGATCTAATGAAAGAGGGTAATCTTTTACAATGTGAAAAATTAAATCAAGCCCGTATGACACTCATACGACACATATCCGAGAGGTGTCCAAAAAAACTATTTTTTATTTTACTCCGACACTCCTTAGATTGGTATCCGACACCTATAAGACATTTGTACAAACGTGTCAGATAAATGTCCTAATTTTTTTTTTGCTTCTACTCTTCTTAGATATATATATACAACGATTAAAGATGTGTCGAAACAATAATATTGATCAATGAGGGATTAAAGATATTACATTTTTACTGCATTATTTTTAGTTTTTCGATAGTAGATGGATGAATAAATGTCAAATGTACTATTATATATTCCTTTAAAACTTTTTTTAATGAAAAATCTGTTCAACTTAAATGCATATGTATGTATTTTAATTATGAATTTAGTTTTTTTATAAATATGTAGCGGTGTCGTTGTCATATATTTTTTACATTAGCGGTGTCGGAGTGTCTGTGTCAGAGTCTGTGCTTCATAGATTGAGACCATAACCTTAGACCTCAAATCTTAATTATTTTTGTAAAAAGTTCAATAAAAATATCAAAAGATGTTTGATCTAACAGAAGTGGGTAGTCTCTTACCGTGTGAAAAACAAAATCAAACATGTATAATCTTAGGCCCCACGTCTTAATTATTTTTGTAAAAAGTTCACTTAAAACTTCGAGAAGGATTTGATCTAATAATTTTTTACTGTATGAAGAACTAAATCTAGTCTAGCCCATGTAAAAAGTAAATTATTTTGGACAAAAACCTTAGGCCTCGCATCTTAATTTTAATTTTTTAAATGTTAATTAAAATATCCAAGGAGATATGATCTAATGAAGAGGGTAATATAGTATGGCGTGAAAAATTAAATCAAGCCCGTATAAAAAGTTAAGCAATTGATATTATAATATTTGGTCTAACGGATAATGGTAATCTCTTAGGGTGTGAAGAACTAAATCAAGTCCATGTAAGAGGTAAAGTAATTGAGATTATAATCTTATGTATCGCGTCTTCATTATTTTTTGTAAAAAGTTCAATTATAAATTTCAAGAGCGATGTGGTCTAATAGAAAAGAGTAATTAACTAAATCAAGCCCATATAAAAAGTAAAGAAATTTGAACCATAACCTTAAGTCACACATCTTAATTAGATAAATTTAATTGAGATTATATCTCTCGGTCTCACATCTTAAAATTTTATTAAAATAACATTCAATTAAAATATCCAAAGAAATTTATTCTAATGGAAGATGATAATCTCTTACGCGGTGAAGAATTAAATCAAGTCTATGGAAAAAGTAAAACAATTGAGATAATAATCTCATGTCTCGCGTTTTAATTATTTTTGTAAAAAGTTCAAAATAAATTTTATCTAAAATATGAAAGTTTAATTTCTTACTTGTGAAGAAATAAATAAAGTCTGTGTTAAAAGTAAAGAAATTTGGACTATTACTTTAGACCTCACATCTTAATTTGTTTTTGTAAAATGTTAAAAAAAATAATCAAAGAGATCGAATATAAGAGAATAAAGTAATTTCTTACGGTTTAAAAAACTAAATAAAATCAATGTAAAAAGTAAACCAATTGAGATGATACTTCATATATGTAACAAATTTGAATTATTTATTTTATTATCCTAATCCTAATATGTATCAATAACTCATCCTTTTTTTATAGGACAGTAATAAATAACTCAGCTTAATTTTTTTTTTGTGTTTTTGACAAATCATCTTAATCTTAATTATTTGTTTTTTGTTTTTTGAATTATTATTTTTGTTTGACAATACATACATTGAATAATTGGTAAAAAAAAAAGGGAAGCAGAAAATATAAATTAAGTCAAATTAAAATACAAATGCTATCATATTTTTTTTAAGAAAATAAATTCAGATGCTATAATACATTGTTTGTGTTTTGAGTTACTTAAGCTATACATGATCGTTTTTTTTTTAAATGGTGCCAATCCTTTTTCGTTTTTTCAGTTAAGATAATAAATTAAATTCAAATTTATAAATTGTTTGTTTTATTTTAATGATGTTAATCCTTTTTTTTGTTTGAATTATCAGAGACAACCAATTCATGAACATGTCTGGTCTTAGTATTAGGAATGAAATTCAATTTAAACTTATAAGAACATGTTTTATATACATCCTCATTCAGGGATACACTGAAATTCATTAGTACATAGACCTTGTCCTCGCTAATCTCATGACTGAATTGTGAGATTAAACAACTATTGACTATGACATGGATAGTCTTCCCCTAAAAAATATAAAATAGAATATTAAAAAAAAGAAGAAAATAAAAAGACAAACCAAACATACAAAATATAATTTCATATTATAATTGTTAAAAATAAAAATTACCCTTGAGTCAATTAACACCATCTCCAAGGTCGAAGGTGTTACCCACAACCTCATGACTCTACCAAAAAAAACACCAATCATCTTTTTGGTTTGAAATATCAAAGATTGAGTCGTATGAAGGAGCCATTAGTAAAAGAAGCAAAGTGTAAAGACTTAAAGATGATTAAACTCAATGTAAAGACTTAAAGATGATTTAAATACATTTAATCGGATTTAAGTATATAGGCCTATTTATAGAAGTTTTGCTTCAGTGTAATTTCGTTGAGAAAGATATAAAATAGATTAAAGTATTCTACGAAAAAAAATATGATTTAAGTAAACAAACCGGATTCCCATGATTTTAGGCTTTTTGTAACTAATTTGTGATTTTAATGTTAATCAACACTCCTATTTTAGAACATGATTGAATTTTATTTTTATTTTTTGATAAAATTTGATATGATTTAAATATACGTGTTTTTCTATAAGATCCGAGATTTGCGACAACACCAAAATTACTGAAATAATATACCTTATTCTCTTTCAAGTCTTTCTCAAGCTTGTATATTAGTGTCATTTGGATGGTAGCATGAATTTTGTTACCATGAAAATAAAAATAAATTAAGAACATACATAAAAAAGAGATAACGAAAATTAAATATTAAAACCATGTCAAGAGAGAATTAGGATTGTGTGTCGCCGCGGTTAACATGGTTCACATCTCAAACGAACCAACTACGAATGATTCGTGCAGCTATATTCCATGACTCGTTCTCGGAATTGATTTCAGAAATATTATCGTATTTTTGTGCCATAGTGATTTCTTAATTGGAAGAAACAAATTTGTATATTTTCTATATGGAAGAAACAAATTTGTGTGAGATAAATAGACAAATAAAAATGTTAGACTCAACATCTATATATAGAGGAAAAAATACCCAAAAAATCTAAAATATGTAACAAATTAGTTATGATAATCCACAAGCACGATTGTTTCTTTTTGTGATGCTAATCTTCTTTTGTTTTGGAGTTAAAATAAATTTAATTTAAATTTATAAATTGTTTGTTTTTATGTGAGTGATGTCAATTAAGTATATGATACCAATCCTATTTTCCGTAAGCTAGAATTGTATTTTTATTTTTTTTAAGTTAGATAGGTTGTTATTTGTAACATGTTACACGTTTTTATGTATGCTTTTTTGAATTTAAGATAAATTAAATTCAAATATATTAAATTCAAATATATAAATTGTTTTTTTTCTATGCCTAGAGCTAATCCTTGTTCTATTCCTAGAGCTAATCCAACTATCCAAGACTTCAATATGATACACGGTTAAATTTAAATTTATAAATTGTTTGTTCTATTTTTTTTTTTTGACAATAAATTGTTTGTTCTATTTTAGTGATGCTGCTCTTCTTTTTTTTTTTTTTTTTTTTTTTTTTTTTTTTAGTTATTTGTTTTGTACGATAAAAACAATTAAATTGCAAATAAAAAATAAAAGATTTTGTTGTAATTGAGAATCGAACCGTGTTCCTTTAGATTGTACATAAATGACACATAGACGCCACGTTGGATTAAAATATTAAAAAAATATCACGTATGAATTTGCTCCTTATGAAGCAATGTGAAGATGCCAAGTGTACTTTTTACTTTGAGAAAGGCAAATAATAATAGTATAGATTTTAAGTTTTGAATGTATAAAATATAGATACATTGATAAGGGTTTCTTTTCACGTTAAATTCAAATATAGACATGGGTCATGGTTGACCAAGTTTGATGTTATGTAATTCAGGACAAGGCTTACATGACTTTAACCCGGGAAAGTCATGTGCCTTTGGGTAAATTGTGTCATTTTGATCAATCAAATGAACCACAGTAAGCCACGTGGCCTATTTTATTTATATTATTTTTTATTTTTTATTAAAAAAATAGAGATTAAACATGTTCTTCGCTGAAACTTCAAGTTCTTGCTTTGACATCGCTCCGCCGTCGACCATTCAACCACCATCAACTGCCGCCGTCGACCATTCAACCACCGCCGTCGACATACCTTCACTGAAACATGTATTGTATTTTTATTTTTTTTCCTTCTTCTATATAAATCTTTCAAGAACAATGGAATTTGAGGAGCTGGGTTTTGTATTTTTGGTCGCTGCTATTTCTTCAATGATTCATGTAACAATTTTTGAAAGGGAAAAAGTAAGGCGAAGGAGCAACATCCATTGACCATAGAAGATCTGTAATTTTTCCTTCTTCTACCACTTTGCTTGTGTGAAGGAGCAACATCCATTACCATGGTTTGTGTGTAAAGGAGCAAGAGCCATGGCTTTGATGGAAAAGATGTTGGCCGGCGTCAGTGGTGTGAATCAGAGGCAGACGTGATCGGAACGGCGATGGTGGTAGGAGCCGCGGCGAATGAGCACATCGATTTTTTTTTTATGTTCAGTTTTTTTTAAAAACTTTAACAGCTTTTCTTTAAAAAAAGAAGAAGAAGAAGATGGACACGTGGCGTATTGTGGTTAATTAGATTGATCACATGGACAGGATTTGCCAAAAGGCACCCCGGGTTAAAGTCACCTAAGCCTTGTCATGTTTACATTGTTCTTTGTATCATGTATAGTTAGTTGGTTTTAAAAAAACGTAGTCAGTTGGTTAATAACTTGTGATACAAGTTATTCATTAGTAAGATAAAACTATGTGGTCAAAATTATTAAGTTTGTTACCGGTTGTTAGTCTATATAATTTATTAACAAAAAAAAACCCTATACTAGATATGTTTATCCAATTCCAATAGATTATAGACTAATGTGGCAGTAAATTTTTTAAAAAAGATTTATTTTCTGACAACTCATTTTTTATCAATTAATATATTATAGGAAAATAATTCTTACTATAGGAAAATAATCCTCCTAACAACTTCTCATTACTTAATTTCTCTATTCTCAAAGTTCAACTCTTCAATAAATACTACAAATCTACAATGAAGAATAAAATTGTCCCCGAACACGTTGCACCCATCGTTGACAAATACTTGTCGGATAACAAATTTTTGTTTGCCCGTTCCTCTTTTCGAAACGAAGCTGCTTCTTTATTTGCCCATTCTCCTGTTCACGAGGTATTTTGCTGCACCTTCATTTGCCATCTACTTTCAACTCTTTTGCGTTTCGTCTATTTTGTCGAAAATTTCTGCATATATATTCGGTCGAACTTTCTTAATGTATTTGTTTATATTTTATTTATTTAGGTGCCAAAGAATTTGATGACATTGAATGAAATGTTGGAGGAATATATAAGTTTAAAAGAGCAGAAGGAGACAATGGATAAAGAAAAGGCTAATTTAGAAGATGAGAAAAATCAAATTGAAATGCTCTTCCAAACTGCGCGTAATGCCATCATTACTTACAATATAAGTGGACACATTCCTCCACATGCTGCAAAATCAACACTCACTCATGTTCCTCAACCAGCAATTATTAGTAACAAATCTCATCCAGGTACAATCCTTTAAACACAATATAGTTTAGGTCAATTTTTTCGGTACACATCTTATTTAGATATATATGGGTAACATTAAGGTGGATAATTCTAACAGGTTTATAAATATTGTTTATTAATTTTTAGACATAGCAATTTTATCTAATTTAACGGTGTACAGTGTACTATTGATACATATCCACAAATAAGATGTGTGTCAAAGTAGTGTTCACTGGTTTGAGAATTATTTGATGCAGAAATTTACAAGTTGTAAATTTTTCCCAAATATAATTTATTTTATACTACTAGATTACCTCAAAAAAAAAAGTTTTATACTAGATAATTTTTCTTGGAGGGCTCCTAGTGTTATTTTTTATGTTTTGATTTACAAGTTTGCTATTTCATACTTAGATATTGAATTTGTCTACCGTGCTCTTTATTTCATAAATATGTTGAATTTCCTATTTATCATTTTTTATTATAATTTTTTTAAATTTTTAACTAGGTGTCTCTACTTCCGGGCAAAACAAATTGAATACACAGTTGCAACCTCCTTTGAGTATTTCAACTATATCTGGTAAAAAGAGAAAGAATATTTCAGATATGGATTCTCCTTCAGCACCCAAACAACATTTTACTTCTTTTTTTTCCGCCCCGCGATCAAGAATTTGTGCCAACTAGTTACGGTGCCATATCAAGCAAGAGAGTTATGGCTAGTCCTTCAAAGCAAATGGCTTCCAAGGAAATAAGTCATTGCATTTCTCCTATCATGACAAATTCAAACAAGCTGAGTAAGAGTGTTCATGAAGAAAGTATGTTGGGCTTTGATTTCGCCGATGTTCCTGAAAGCTTCGAAAATCTTCTGTCCAATGAGATTTCTCCACCCGAGTTCACAAATTTAGACAAGTTGAGTAAGAGTGATCATGAAGAAAGTATGTTAGGCTTTGATTTCGCCGATGTGCCTGAAAGCTTTGAAAATCTCCTGCCCAATGAGATTTCTCCACTCGAGTTCACAAATGAATTTGACAATTCTGCCTTTGATACTTCTAACTACGATGATGAGCCCTTTAAACAAATTGACTTTACAAATCTAGCGACACAAGTAGAAGAATGGAGCTCCCTTTTGGATGAAGAAAATTGTAGCTTATGAAGATTCTAATATCTCTTGTTCCAAAATGTAGCTATGTACGAACATACTTTGTTTGTAATATCAAGAAACTCACTGTATTTTTGGGTGCTGCAAATGATTGTTGGATGACTGGGGTGCCAACATAGTTGGGATGCCGGTAATTCATAATGCCTTTACACTTTCAATGTTTGTCTTAAGTGATACAGTATATACAATCTTTATTCCTTTTAAATCTAAAATAATTTATATTATGTTTCTTTTATCTTTTATCAGCCAATATTGTGTGGTTAAAGACCTTCATGCATATACTTTACTTACATTGAGACATTTGAAATATAAAATTTACCAGATATTATTGTTTCTTTGTAATTTTAAGGCAAGGTGATTAAGTTGTGCTATTAAAACAGGATTGCTTCAAAATTTTATATAATGTTTATCCAAAATAATCTGAATACTTTTAACATATTTAATTCTTTATCTTTGCAATAGAGAAATGAAAAGGAGGAACAAAACCAAAAGAATTCTTCCTTAAAACCATTGTGATTAGTTTCATTTAGCTTAAAGCTTCATAAACAGAACAACTTTCTCTGCATCATCATATTATTTAAGCTAAGTACTTTTCAACCTTCTCCACCTCCTCTGTGCTCCCAATGTAAAGGGGAACACGCTGATGAATCTGTCCATAAAAAGGAAAAGTTGAATAAGATTATCCAACAAATAACATTTAACATGGTTTAGAAAGGAAACAACAAATTCCTCAATCACGGACAGCGCGACATCAAGGTATTTGATGTCTTTGCGACTGCAACGTGACCAAAATTAAATCGCAATCATATCTATCATTTTTCATCTTGATTCTCTTGAATACTAAAGATGGTGATTTTGATCAAGATTTAGACAATGTTTTTAAAAACAAAAAGACCTAAGATTTAAGTGATTAGATCTTTGGATCATGGTTCAATTGGTTAAACCTTCGTTGAACCAGTTGAACCACAAGACAAATAATTATATAAAAAAGTTAAAAATATTTGGAAAGTTAAAATAGAAAAAAAAAAAAAAAGTTTAACCAATCTTACGTTATACCCGGTTGAACTAAACTACAGTTCAACTAGGATCACATCGATCGACAAAATGGTCAATTTGGTTCAATCGGTTGAACCGACTGGTTTGGTATGATCTTAAAAACATCGATTTAAGACCATGAATTTTAGTCTTTCTATTGTCAAAAAAAAAAAGACCATGAATTTTAGTGGCATATGTAATTATTCTACACTTACTTCTGTGGGTTGAATGTCAAGTACTCTCTGATGACCATCTGACCCTTTTCCACCAGCCTGTTCTACAATGAAGCTCATTGGAGCACACTCATATAGCAGCCTAAGCTTCCCATTCTTACTTTTTTTGTCCCTAGGGTACCCATAAATTCCACCATAAAGCAATGTCCTGTGGAAATCACCAACCAAACTACCAATATACCTTGCAGAATAAGGTTTTCCATTAGCACCTGGTTCCTTAAGATCATCAATGTATTTCTTCAAATTGTCATCCCACAACTTATAATTCCCTTCATTGAAAGAATAAATTTGCCCTGATTTTGGTATTTGTAGATTTTCCTGAGTCAAAACAAACTCTCCATACATTGGATCCAATGTGAATACAAAAACTCCTTTGCCAATTGTTAGAACAAAGATTACTGAGCTAGAATACATGCAATAACCAGCTGCTAGTAGGTTACTTCCTGGTTGGCACACATTCACAATGCACCTTTGTTCTTCTGTGTCAAGCTGCAATTAAAATTTATAATGTGTTAAACAATGTTTTAAAACTCGGACTAGAGATTGAACCAGCAAGATATTCTGGTCATGGTTTAATCGGTTTTGCGGCTTAACCCTTGTTCAACTAGACTACCTTTGTAATTAAATGTACTGCTTTATTTTACCTCCAGGCCAATGCCCTATTGTAAGTGGTTGTTGAACTATGAAGCACATACATTCCTTAGATTAGACGTGTTCCGTGTTGAACATGTGCTGGTGTATGACGCCGACACACCACTGACACTTATGATTACATCAAATTATGTCGTTTATTCAAATTATTATTGGTGTCAACATGTCAGTGTGTATGTGTCGTATTTGGTGTCCATGTTTCATAGTGTATGAATATTGTAAGCCTCGGAGTATCGAGTTTGATTCCAAGTCATAATAAAAAACAATCTATTCACAAACATCACTTACTGTGGGATCATCAGAGTCACTAGTGTCAGCTAGACACTCATCATTGGGGCTGTAAATGCCAAAAATGGAACCAGTTGATACAGCAGCATCAATATTTGATGAACCATCAAGTGGATCAAATACCACAATGTAGTTTCCTGAATAACTCTCTTCTACAGCTACTGGTACATCCTCTTCCTCTGATGCTATTATACCTGTCCTCCCACTTGACCTCAAGCAGTTTGAAAAAACCTGAAAATAAATACAAAACAATACACTGTTTATTAATATTAGTAGCTAACTACCTAAGTAAACCTTTAAATTTGGTTAAAAATTTGAGAAACAAAAACTTCTACTTCTACTACACTCTTTTAGAATAAATGTTTTTGTAAATTAACTTGGCCAAAATCAAATTTTCGCAATGAATTGAAGCATATTTAGGCTACCTCATATCTGATGTGTGACTTCTTAACAGATTGCGATATCAATTTTTTTTATGTCTCTTGAGATTCGAAGTGACTGTAATTGAGACAGCATTAGTAACATTTAATTGCAATATCGAATTACAAATCGGCCTTGACTTCTTCTTTTTTATTTTAACACACTGCCTTTTGGAGAAAGGGCTCTGGTAATTCAGAATTCGATCCTGACTTAAACTATTTAAATAATTTTGCAATTTTTTTTAAAAAAACTAAGGGAATGTGTAAAACTTTACCTCATTTGAGACAACATCAAGTTTTTTCTGGTCTTCCCCTTGAATATTTACAGCACCTTGAACACCAGTAAGATTAGAAATATTAGCTCTTTGAACCAAAGAAGCAATCTGTTTACATGCCATGGAAATACTAGAAAGAACAATAGTTAATTCTGCATCAATAATCCCTGTTTGTTCTTGCTTCAACAACCAACTAGTCAGTGTAATAAGCTCATAACCACTTCTTTTCTTTGTCTCAGGTGTTGCTTCACCTACAGCCATACATCTAACACCATTACCAGTCACATGCTTTCTCCTTGAACTTGATAGAACAGATTTTGTGTCAAAAACACAGAGTTGAAAAGGACAGAGACGTAAAGGTGAACATGGTTTTGAGAATATTAATTGTGATGATGCTGTTGCTGCTGCCATTGCAACCATGGTTATTGCAAAGTTTTAGTTTTTGGAGAGTGTTGTGTTGGTAAGTGGTGAAGTTGCATGGATGGATTGTGTTGTAAGGTATTGATGGAAAAGAGATTGTAAGGTTCATAATGGTTTGTGATACTGTTGGTCCCACTTATCTTATTCATATGATTTTCCTTTTTGTGATTGTTATTACTTGTGGATTCCAATGGTTCTGTTCTGCCACGATGGATTTTTGTATTTTCTTTTGCTTCAAATGAAAATGTAGACTCAACAATTTGATGCTGTGGACTTTTTGGAATATTATTGTGATACCTTCATAATAGTTTTTTTTTTTTTTTTTTTTTTTTTTTTTTTTTTTTTTTTTTTTTTTTACAATCCTTCATAATAGTTAATAGGCTTGAATAACACTTTTGTCTATATATTTGCTATCTTTTGATTTTAGTCCTTGTATCAATTTTTGTTGTTAATATATTTTTGAATGTGCAAATTATATTGGTTTTAGTCCATGTCGTATAATTTCGTTACAAAAAGTACAAGTATTATGTGACAAAATCAAAATGCTTAGTACATTAATGAGGAACCAAAACTAAAAGAGGAAGATAAATGAGAAAACAAAACCAAAAGACAAACTTTGCAAAAAACTTAATCCCTAAAATCCCAAATTGATATCACCATTCTTTGTCTTCTCACCTGCGAAAAATTTTCTTCTCTGCAAGCATGTTGTTGCCCTCTGTTTCAACTCAATCCCGTTGGATATCTCAGAATGTGGTTGCAACAAATCAATGAGGATGTTTCGTCTCTAATTCTAAAGATAATCCTAAGAGGAGATATTGGAGATGTGCCAATTTGGGGTGTAAGTCTTTGATTTCATTATTCTTTCTTATTATTTCGTTTTTAATTCTTCTGATATAGAGGTAGATTTTCGTTTTCATGTTCTCGTGTTCATCTATGTTGTTTTTATTGTTTACATGAATTCATTGCACATTTTATGATTTATTGTAGGCAACAAGAAGTTGTAAGTTGTTCTTATGGGATGACGAAATTTATGGTCATCCTCCATATGTTCGTCCCACTGCACATGAACCTAGAAAAATGTTTGTTGTATTCAAAAGACAAAGCAACATCATACTTGCCATCAGAATTCGGTTTTTTGTGATTTTCGGTTTTTTTTGGATCGGTTTATAATTTTTATTTGAATTGATTTGGATTTGGACACCCTACCAAGGGGTGCAGGAAGCATTGAGTCGGTAGAGAAAGTAGGGTTAATTGTTCAGTAAGGCCCAAAAGGATTATTGTGAAGCCAAAGAAGTGGGAAAATTGCTAAATATGTCTCTCTACAATGCTCCTGACCCAGTCGTGACCAAAAGATACCCCTACAATACCGAAAGAGATAATTTATTGCCTCAATATTGAATTTAACGATAAAATATCTTTGTTGAGACTTTTCTTTTAAGAACAAAATATTTCTTTTGAAACTTAAATTCATCTTTTTGCCGCAAAGGTCAAAAAATTTATATAGCAAACACATGAATTGAAACTAAAATTATAATAAATGTGAAAATAGAGAGGACAAAATATTTAACTTAAAAATGTAGTCTATATAATACAGATTTCACAATATTAACTATTAAACTTACCGAAAAAAAAAACAATATTAACTATTAATTTATGTTATACGTTTTAAATTGTTTTATTTCTTTATTCAATAAAGCTAAAATTCTTTATTTAATAAGGGATGGATGGATGGATAATTTATAGATTAACGTAAGTATTAAAGTAAGCACTAAGAGAGAAAATTGAAAGAATAAGAATGATTCATATTGATTGAATGAGTGAAAATGAATCTTACAACAAGTATTTATACATTATGCTAAGCTCACTAAGTTGGTTAAAACAACTTCTAACTGTCAAAACAGTTAGGGTCCGTTTGATGCGCAGGATAGTGATACAGGATATGATAAAATTTTCCTATCCTACTTCAATTCATTGTTTGGTGCACTAATAAGAAATGATAAATTAAACCTACTCCTATCCTATCCTATCCTATTGCTCCTTTGTTATTTTAATCCTTAATTTTTGGCGGGTTAACAACAGGAAAGTGAGGCATCTTCTTCGATTCCCACTGCCAGCAACTTTATACATTTATTTTTTAAATTTGTCTTTTATGTTATACACATTATTTTCGTAACATTTTAAAACTTTTTTTTTTAATATTCCTATAAGTTATTTTACACTCATTTAAAACCTTTTTATGCTATACACATTATCGATTTAAGTTATTTTACACTTTTCTTGTAATTTTTTTTGTTGATATTTTGTTTTTCGAACTTCAACCTTCTGTATGTTATTTTACACTTTTTTTTTTGGAAAAATAGTCTTTTTCCTAGTTTGATTTTTGTTGGAAATTGTCTAATACTTTCATTACATATTTTATTTAATACTAATTAAAAAAATTAAAACTATTTTTATTATAAAAAAATGCATTTATTTTACAAGAATAATTTTTATATTTAATGTCAATATAAAATGAATTTATTTCTTCATGATATATTAATGTTATCATGTGTCTCTTATCATATGCGCACCAAACACATGACATGATATGTGTTTATCCTGTCACTATCCTATCATATCCTATAATTATCCTGCTTTTTATCCTATCATACTCCTATCATATCATGTGCATCAAACGGACCCTTAATTACAAGACTTTACTAACAATGCTTCCTATGCAAGCTATTAGAAGCATCTCATTATGTGAGCTAACTAAAATACTAAACTTGATACCCTCTCTCAAGCTTAGGATCGTAAATGTCAATTAGTCCTAGCTTGGAAACAAAGTCATTGAATTTGGCAGAACATAAAGGTTTTGTCAAAAAATCTGTTAACTGATCTTTTGTTGAAATTGGAAGAAGTTTCAGAATTCCTTGCTGCAGCTTTTCCCTTACCAAGTGGCAATCAATATCCAAGTGTTTTGTCCTTTCATGAAACACTGGATTTGATGCTATGTGAACTGCACTCTGGCTATCACAATAGAGAGCTGGTGTTTTGCAATTTGTGATGTGAAGCTCTTTCAACAAGTGCAAAAGCCATATTAATTCACAAGTTGCAGTTGATAGAGCCCTATACTCAGCTTCAGAAGATGACCTTGACACAATTACTTGCTTCTTTGCTTTCTATGAGATTAAAGATGTTCCTAAGAAGAAGCAATAACCACTGATGGATTTCCTTGTATCTAAGCGGCCTGCCCAGTCTGCATCTGAGTAACCTAACAATTGAATTTCTGAGTTTCTAGAGAAAAACAAGCCTCTGCCTGGGTTATGCTTCAAGTATCCGACAACACTACATGCTGCCTTATAGTGAACAACAATAGGCTTTTGTAAAAACTGACTTAACTGTTGTGTTGCAAAGCTTATATCTGGTCTTGTATTGGTGAAGTATAATAATTTCCATATCAACCTTTTGTAGGAAGAAACATCACTGTACAATTCACTGTAATCTTGATGGAGTTTTACTGATGGATCAAGGGGTGTAATAGCTGGTTTTGATCCTAGTAATCCTGAATCCTTCAATAAATCCAAACAATACTTCCTCTGAGATACACTAATCCCTTGTTTGGAGTGAGCAACTTCTAGGCCTAGGAAGTATTTCAAAACACCAAGATCTTTGATCTTAAAGGTTGTGTCAAGAATGTTTTTAATTCTAGAGAATTCATTCAAATCATCACCTGCTAGAATAATATCATCAACATACACAAGTAAAGCTGTGAAATGACTATCATTGGTGTGTGTGAATAAGGAGTAATCAGCAGTTGATTGTATGTATCCCTCTCTCAACAACAATGATGTAAGCCTCTCATACCACTTCATACTAGCCTGTTTGAGACCATACAAACTCTTATTCAGTTTACAAACTTGATTAGGCCTGGGACAAGGAACACCTTCAGGAATGCTCATGTACACATCTTCCTGTAATTCTCCATGAAGAAAAGCATTATTTACATCAAGTTGATGTAAATGCCAATGCTTTAAGGCAGACAAAGCTAGGAGTAATCTCACAGTAGTTAGTTTGGCCACAGGAGAAAAGGTGTCAAAAAAATCCAAACCTTCTATTTGACTATAACCCTTAGCAACAAGTCTAGCTTTATATCTTTCAATGGTTCCATCAGAGTTATACTTAACTCTATACACCCATCTGCTGCCAATGGGTTTGATATGGGAAGGTTGATCCACAATTGACCAAGTGCCTGTCTTAGTTAATGCATCCAGTTCAAGATTCATAGCCTTAATCCAATTTTCATCTTTACATGCTTCTGAATAAGAAGTAGGTTCTATGTTGTGTGTGAGAGAAAATGTGTATGCATGATGAAGAGGAGACAAATGACTAAAAGTATGAAAATTGTAGATGCAGAGTCTGTTGAAGTCAGAGATTGATTGCACACATAATCCTTCAAATAAACAGGTGGTTGCTTAGCTCTAGTAGGCCTAGTGGAATCAGACACAGGAGTATTAAGAATAGGAGACTCAGGGATAGTGGGAAAAGGAGAAGAGGGAGGCTCAGATTCAGGAGTGTAGGTGGTATTTGGTGAAGTAGAAGGAGTGTGAATCTCAGAGTTAGGGACAAGGGTGGAGTGTAATGGATCAGTGTCACTGACATGAGGGCAAGACTCAAAAGTTACATGATAATGCCAATGAGATGAAGAAGCTGCAGGTTTGTAAGGTAAAATGTTGTCATGATGAACAACATGTCTAGAGACAAAAACTTCTTTAGAGGTTAGATCAAAGAGAACTTTGCCCTTGACACTTGACTTGTATCCCAAGAAAAGACATTTTCTTCCCCTAGGATCAAGTTTGGTTCTGTGATTTTCAAGGGTGGAAGCAAAAGCTAAGGAACCAAACACTTTCAAATCTTTCAAGTCAAGAGTGGTGTTGAACATTAATTCAAAAGGAGCTTTATTTTGTAAAAGGGGTGTAGGGATTCTATTGATCAGATAAGCTACATGTGATACAACATAACACCAGAAAACTTTAGGGAGATGAGAATGAAATAGAAGGGCTCTAGCAACATTCAACAAATGTTGATGTTTTCTCTCCACTCTCCCATTTTGTTGGGGAGTTTCAACACAAGTGGTTTGATGGATAATTCCTTTTGAAGAATAAAAGGTTGGCATGAGAAATTCAACACCATTGTCAGACCTAATGATTTTAATTTTAGCTTCATATTGTGTTTCAACCAATTTAACAAAATCTAGAAGTTTTTGTCTGGTCTCAGCTTTATTTTTCATGAGACAAAGCCAAGTGAAACGACTATAATCATCTATAATGGTAAGAAAATAGGAATATCCATGAAAAGATTTGGTAGATAAGGGTCCCCAAATATCAATATGTAATATTTCAAAAGTACAACTGGCTTTATTTGAACTAATTTGAAAGGGTAACTTCTTGAGTTTGGCAAGATGACAAACATCACAAACCCCTTTATTGTCAACAGAAATGAAAGGAAATTTGGAATGCAAAAAAGACAATCTATTTGAACTAAGATGGCCTAATCTAAAGTGCCAAATTGCACAGTCAGGAATGGTAGAAGTTGTGAAAGCAGGATCCACAGCAGCTGCATTCACATGTTTATCTTCAAGTTTTAAGTGATACAATCCTTCAATGATCTCAGGAGAACCAATCATCCTCTGGTTGGTAGGGTCCTGTATGACACATTTTGAAGCATTGAAGGTGATTAAAAATTTATTTATGATACTTAATTGAGAGACTGAAATAAGGTTAATAGAAAAATTAGGAATGCACAAAACATTGTGAATGACAAAATGTGCAGAGAAATGTATTGAGCCAACATATTTTGCTAAGACACTAGTTCCATTTGGCAATTTAACAGGGACAGGAGTGATTTCATTAAAGGAATGAAACCACTGAGTAGAATTACAAATGTGGTGGCTTGCACCAGAATCTAATATCCAATTTCCTAGACTACATGCATGATGAAAAGAGTGACACATACCTTGGTTCACTGATGGATGATCAGTGAAGTGTGTAGAACCAACCTGATTAGAAGTAATAGAAGATGAAGTTGGATTAAGGAATGAATTTTGAAGTAAAGTTATTAACCGTTGAGCTTGTTCTTGAGTAATTAGAGAAGGAGGAACAATGTCAGAGCTTGAAGCACCATTATCAGCTTCAGTAGCCCCCTCAAGCACTGCATTGGAGAGGAAGGATTCTTCCTAAGATGTGGAGGAAGGCCATGTTTCTTGAAGCAATTGTCAATAGTATGGTTTTCTCTGCCACAGAAGGAGCATTTTCAGGCACCAGAGTTGGAAGAAGAGCCTTTAAATTTCGCAGCATTCAAGGAGATAGTGGTGTCAACAGCAGGTGAAAGATTATTTTGTCTTTCATGTTAAAGCACCATAGAAAACACCTTGTTCAAAGGTGGAAGAGGATCAAGAAGCAAGATTTGAGACTTCACAGTAGCAAAACTATCATTCAAACCAGTGAGAAAACGAATAGTGTGAAGCAAAACATGATTAGTCTCATTTATTTTTTTATTTTTATTGAATGGAGGGCCTAAACCCAAAAACGACTAAAGCTATAGTCTCTTGGAGTTTTTAATCTAAATTAAATGATAATTACTTTTGTCATTCTACGAGTTTTTTGCGCGCCTTATTTATACTCATTCGCTATTTAAGTAGTGGATGAGTAAAAATAAAAACTTTGAGGAAAAGATACCGTCCACAACTTAACGAATAGTGTTTAAGTAATCAATAGTAATTATCAAATGAAATATGATGACTTCACGTCATTATAATGTCTCTAACCATGATTCTAGGCACTTTAGTAGTATTTATTATGTTATTCTGCAAGAAATAAAGAGGAATTGAATCATTACGAAGTTTACTCGAAGCGCTTGAAAAAGAAGAAAATAAAGCAAAAGCTTATGTCTGCTGCGCATGGCGCAGCGCAGGAAGTGGCGCACAACTCAGGAATGTGGCCAGAAAGCTGAGTTTTGTCTGTCTGTGGCGCACGGCACAGGGACAGCGGCGCACGGCGCAACCTCGCACCCTAATTCTATAAATTGAAGTTTTACCTCATTCAAGTGGTACGAAATTGTGACGGCAAAAAAGGCAACTTTTGACGGCGACTTCAGAGGCTCACAAGCAAGGTTTCTAGTGTGAAAACATTATTTTCCTTTACTTGTAATGAATTCAATTACTTTAATTTGTGTTTTCAATTCAATTATGTGTAACTAAACCTCATTGATTGGGTCCATGGGGATTCCAATTGCTACTTGTCTTGAACCATGTGGTTGCATATGATGTTTTAATGAATTACGAAGTTAGTTTCAGTTAATTATTCCTTGTTCTTAATGCTTTTTACAACGTCGCGAATTGTATGATGATCCAAATTGTTTGTTTGCTAAGAGATTAGAAATAAATTGATTGACCTAGGAATAATTATTCAATTAACCTTCACTTAAGAGATTTTGGTTTGTTAATTGAGAATTCTTAGATTAACGTGCGAAAACCTCAATTGATCATAAGTCACCTAAGAGATTAGGGGTGTATGATCAAGGGAGAGGGTTATGTACCAAGAGATTGGGCATAACTATTTTGTTGATCGAATCGTGGAATTAACTTGTAATTTGTTACTGCGCGTGTACTACCAAGACAATAGCGATTGGATGAACCGAATGACCCAATCGCCTTCGCATATCTAAGTCAAAAACTAAATTTCTTGTTATTATATGTTTCTACACCTCAGTCTAAAAACTCCCCCCGTTTATTTAACTGCACTTTTACTCTAGTATAAGTTCAATTGCTTGCGTTGATTCCGAACAATCTCTGCGGAACGATAAAAATAAATACTTACTTTGGCACTTCGTCAAATGGCGCCGTTGCCGGGGATTGTTGAGTGAATCAACAAGGCAACGGAACATACGTAGAGTAACTTTTACTTTTTGTTTTTAATTTTCGTATTTACTTTGATCAAAAAGAAAAATCCAAAAATAATTTCTGAATTTGTTTTATTTCTTTTGTGTAGTGCAGTTACCACTAAAGGTATTTCTTGTTTGTGTGCATGCGAGGTAAAGCTCAGGACGAATTACAATACGACCCTGAGATTGAGAAGATTGCCAAGAAAAACAGGAAAGCTGCTAGGTTAGCCCGAGAAACTGCTCGGCTAGCCTCTATCACACATAGCCTCTATCACACAAGAAGAAGGCGAAGGTGAAGTTTCGAGTCCACTCACTTCGGACGACGAAACTAGTACCATGGGCGACGATAATCCACCACCTCTTAGAAGGACCTTAGGAGACTACGGGCAAAGAAACAACGCTGAGAATCCTAATCTGGGTTTTCAGCTAGCAAATCCGGTGTCCTTTGACATCAAAAACACCGTCTTAAATGATCTTAAGGAAAATCAATTCACCGGGTCAGAGACGCAGTGTTCGAATATTCATCTGGCACATTTCTTTGAAGCTTGCAGCTACACTGATCCGACTGGCATATCTGAGTTAGACAAGAGGCTAAGGTTGTTCAAACTGTCTTTGGCAGGGAGAGCACGTGACTGGATCGACACTCTACCACCGGGCACGATCACCACTTGGACAGAACTAGAGATCAAATTTCTGGACAAATATTTTCCTATTCATAAATTTCTTGAGAGAAGAGCATAAATCACAGGTTTTGAACAAGGGGATGCAGAGTCACTACATGATGCTTGGGAAAGATTTAAGCTATGTTTGAAGAAATGTCCGAAGCATGGTCTTGATAGTCATCAACAAATGCAGTACTTTACTCAAGGCTTAAGGCCTCAGACTAGGATGTTGCTGGATGCGTCAGCCGGTGGATCCCTGAAAAATAAGGATGAAGGTGAAGCGAGGGAGTTGATAGAATCCATGGCCCAGAACGAATACCGAGTTCAAAATGACCGGGGTCCAAAGAAGAAACCTGGAATGCTGGAGCTTGATACAGGAAATGCTATCTTGGCTCAACAAACCAAGATGAACAACACAATGGAGTCCCTTTTAAAGGTCTTTACTACTACTCCTAATCCACAGGTGCAGGCAAAGGCGGTTCAAGGAGAATCATGTGATTTTTGTGGTCAGGGTCATGCTAATGGAGAGTGCTTCCCAGCTGGATCGGAGGAAGCCAATTATCTTGCAAACTTCAAAAGAAGCAACTCTAACTACAATCCGAATTCTAACACCTACAACCCAGGGTGTAGAGACCATCCAAACTTCGGTTGGGGTGGCAACAAGAACCAGAATGCTACTCAATCCCAACAACAAGCTCCTCCTCCTTCTAACAACTAGAAAAGTTCCACTCCTCTAGAAGACACACTATCTCAATTCATCAAATTCACTCAAGGGAGCTTTGAAGCTGTAAAGATTAGTCAAGATCAGATGAAAGCTAATCAAGACATAATGAAAGCTAATCAAGAAATAGCTAACAAAAATCATGAAGCTTCCATCAAGAATTTAGAGACACAGATTGGTCAGTTATCTAGGCAATTTTCAGCTTCCCAAAACAATGGTCTCGAAGGCTCCGCGAAGGATAATCCTAGAAATGAGCACTGCAAAGCTATCACCTTGAGAAATAGGGTTGTTCCTTCACCTGAAGTAGTGCCTAAGAAAAAGAATGAGAGTGAGGGAGAAGTCGAAAAGAAGCAGTGTGAGAAATAGAGTGAGGGAGATGTTGAGAAAATTAGGAGAGAGGGAGAAGTTGAAAAGGAGTGGGAGATAGTTGAAGAGGATGAGAGTGACTATGAGGAGTTAGTTGAAAATGAAAGGAAGAAAAAAATTGAGAAAGAAGTAGAGGATAAATTAGGTGAGAAAAAGAAAGGCAGGGGCAAGGATGAGAGCGATAATAACAAAGATAGCCAAGCTCCGTTCCGCCCCAACCTACCATATCCACCGAGAAGAAAAGGAAAGGTAAAGGATCACCAAAACTTTAAGAAATTTATGAAGATTTTCCACAGTCTTCAAGTTAACATTCCTTTCGCCAATGTTTTGCAACAAATGCCGACTTATGCTAAGTTTATAAAAGAACTCTTAACCAAAAAGAGGAAGCCTCTCGATGATGACACAGTGGACATGACCGAAGAATGTAGTGCTATTATTCAGCAGAAACTTCCACAAAAGAAGAAAGACCCAGGGAGTTTCACTATACCTTGTTCAATAGGTAACATAACTGTTGGTAGAGCTTTATGTGATTTAGGGGCTAGTATCAATCTGATGCCCTTATCTATGATGAAAAGAATACCAGGTGCTGTGGCAAAACCAACAAAAATGCAACTTTCTT
Organism: Trifolium fragiferum; assembly: GCA_954870985.1. Classification (NCBI taxonomy): domain Eukaryota; kingdom Viridiplantae; phylum Streptophyta; class Magnoliopsida; order Fabales; family Fabaceae; genus Trifolium; species Trifolium fragiferum. Next base: position 15,843,188 of record OX940793.1, on the reverse strand, counting down.
TGGCTGATAGGTCTATTGTGCATCCTTATGGCATACTCCATGACGTGCTAGTAAGGGTGGCTGAGTTTGTGTTTCCAGCTGATTTTGTCATTCTCGACATGGATGAGTACACCGCTTTTGAACCATTATTGTTGGGTAGACCATTCTTAGCAACCGGAAGAGCTTTGATCGATGTTGAAATGGGAGAGCTGATGTCGAGAACTCATGGTGAACAGGTAATGTTTAATGTTTTTCAAGCCATGAAGCACAGTGATGATGAAGCCTAAGCTTTCCGAGTCGATGTGGTGGAAGAAGTGGTCAAAAATGTGTTCCATGAAGAAAACCCTTCCGTTCCATTAGAGAGAGTCATAGTCAATTCCATTGATGATTTGGAAGCGGAATGGGACAAAGAGATCGAACTTTGCCTTCGAAATCTAGAGGCAAACCCAGAAGAGACCAAACCGCAGGTAAACGAGAGTAGTCTGGTTCTGGAAGAAAAGAAAGAGGTTGAACAAGAGTCCAAAGCACCAGTTCCTGAATTGAAGGAGCTCCCCTCTCACTTGAAGTATGTTTTCCTAGGGGGAGACTCCTCTTATCCAGCTATCATCAGCAGTGGGTTGAGTGTGCTAGAAGAAGAAAAACTTGTTAGAATTCTATGTGATAACAAAGGCGCTATGGGTTGGAGCATCGCCGATTTGAAAGGAATAAGTCCTGGATTTTGTATGCACAAGATTAAGATGGAAGATGAGTACAAACCTGTGGTGCAACCTCATAGAAGACTCAACCCAACCATGAAAGATGTGGTGAAAAAGGTTCTTAAACTCCTTGAAGCAGGTATGATTTACCCTATCTCTGACAGTTCTTGGGTAAGTCCGGTTCATGTGGTCCCTAAGAAGGGAGGTATGACGGTTGTAAGGAATGAAAAAAATGAATTGATACCGACTCGCACCGTCACAGGTTGGAGGATGTGCATAGATTCTCGGAGGCTTAACTCCGCAACAAGAAAAGATCACTTCCCTCTTCCGTTCATGGACCAAATGCTAGAAAGGCTTGCGGGGCAGGCCTACTATTGTTTCTTAGATGGCTATTCCGGGTACAATCAAATCGTTGTAGACCCGGCGGATCAAGAAAAGACAGCATTTACATGCCCTTTTGGGGTATTTGCTTATCGGAGGATGCCCTTCGGTTTATGCAACGCACCGGCTACCTTTCAACGGTGTATGTTGTCAATCTTTGCTGATATGATGGAGGACAAAATCGAGGTATTTATGGATGATTTCTCTGTATTTGGTAAGTCTTTTGATAATTGCTTGAACAATTTGAATGCTGTGTTGAAGAGATGCATAAGTACCAACTTAATTTTAAATTGGGAAAAATGTCATTTTATGGTTAAAGAAAGAATTGTGCTTGGTCACAAAATCTCTTCAAAAGGCATACAAGTTGATCAAGCAAAAATTGAGGTGATTAAGGATTTGCCTCCTCCCATAAATGTTAAGGGAGTGAGAAGTTTTTTGGGTCATGCCGGTTTCTATCGACATTTTATTAAAGATTTTTCTAAAATTGCAAAGCCCTTAAGTAACCTCCTTGTCAAAGAGAATGAATTTAAATTTGATGATGCTTGTCTGAATTCTTTTATGAATATTAAAGAAAAGTTGGTCACCACGCCCATAATTGTTGCACCTAATTGGGACCTCCCATTTGAGTTAATGTGTGATGCAAGCGATTATGCGGTTGGAGCGGTGCTTGGCCAACGCCATGCGAAGTTTTTCCATGCCATATACTATGCAAGCAAGGTTTTGAATGAAAATCAAGTGAATTACACCACAACTGAAAAATTATTGCTCGCAGTTGTATTTGCCTTGGAAAAATTTCGCCAATATCTAATTGGTTCAAAGGTGATTGTCTTTACAGATCATGCGGCACTTCTGTACTTACTCACTAAACCAGAGTCAAAACCTCGACTCTTGAGGTGGGTACTATTTCTATAAGAGTTTGATTTGGAGATAAAAGACAAGAAAGGAGTAGAAAACGTGGTAGCCGACCACTTGTCAAGGTTGGAAAATCCAATGGTGACCAAAAAGGAGAAGAGCATCAGTGAGGAATTTCCGGATGAAAAGTTGCTAGCAATTTCTAAAAGGCCTTGGTTTGCCGACATGGTTAACTATAAGGTTGGCAAAGAGATTCCGGAAGATTTCTCCTACCAACAAGAAAAGAAATTCACTAGAGATGCTAACTTCTACATTTGGGATGAACCATATATGTTTAAAGTAGGCCAAGACGGTTTACTCAGAAGATGCATGGATGAGAAGGAAGCACAGAAAATAATGTGGCACTGCCACAACTCACCATATGGGGGGCATCATAGTGGGCCACGGACTGCGGCCAAGGTGCTCCAAAGCGGCTTCTTTTGGCCGACACTGTTTAAAGACTGTACCGACTTCACCAAGAGATGTGATAATTGCTAGAGGACCGACAACATTTCAAAGAGGGATGAGATGCCTCAGAATGGCATGCTAGTGGTTGAACCGTTTGATTGTTGGGGGATTGATTTTATGGGACCATTCCCATCCTCCAGATCAAATCTCCATATCTTAGTGTGTGTTGATTACATGACAAAGTGGGTTGAAGTTATTGCTTGTCCCGCAAATGATGCCCACACAGTAGTTAAATTCCTTCAGAAAAATATTCTCACCAGGTTTGAAGTACCAAAAGTTCTCATTAGTGATGGAGGCAAACACTTCTGCAACAAATATTTGGAGAATCTCTTAGCCAAGTACAATGTCAAACATAAGGTGGCTACTCCATATCATCCACAAACTAGTGGTCAAGTTGAAGTGTCGAACAGGCAACTAAAGCAGATTCTAGAAAAGACGGTTTCCTCTTCAAGGAAAGATTGGTCCATGAAGCTTGATGACGCATTATGGGCGTATCAGACCGCTTTAAGACACATCTTGGTTACTCTCCATATCAATTGGTTTATGGCAAAGCTTGCCATTTACCGGTTGAATTGGAACATAAAGCATATTGGGCTGCAAAGTTTTTAAATTTTGATGCAGGTTTGGCAGGAGAGAAGAGACTACTTAAGCTCAATGAGTTGGAAGAGTGGCGATTGCGAGCATATGAAAACGCAGTGATTTTTAAGGCTCGTACTAAGAAGTACCACGACAAAGGGTTGGTGCCTAAAGAGTTTCATAAAGGACAACAAGTCTTGTTGTTCAACTCTCAATTGAAGTTATTTCCTGGAAAGCTGAAATCCCGATGGTCAGGTCCGTTCACCATAAAAGAAGTTTATCCACATGGGGCCGTTGAAATTTTTAAACCAGGAGAAGAAGATCAAGCTTTCAAAGTTAATGGCCAAAGGTTGAAGGCCTACAAAGGAGGAGAAATTGATTGCCACAAGGTGGCACTACACTTCCGTGACCCTTGAGGTCATTGGACGTCAAGCATCGGGGCGTTAAACAAGCGCATGGCCTATCTGGGTCATGGACCGTCAAGCTATTGACGCTAAACAAGCGCTGCTTGGGAGGCAACCCAAAGTTTTTTTTTATTACTAATTTCTTATTTTAGTGTGTCTAAAGTTTGGTTGCAGGTTAAGCAAGGGCCAAGAGAAAGAGAAAAGCTGCGCATAGCTCAGAACAGGTGGCGCATAGCGTGACATGCATGCTTCAGAACAAGTTTACTTCAGTCTGGTGCGCCGTGCGCCGCGCCGTTCGCAGGAACAACACAAAAACATAACATTTCTTTCGGACTGGTGCGCGGCGCCGTGCGTAGGCACGATATAACATGCAGCTCTGCAGCAGAAAAGCTCACTCTTCTTCTTCCCAAAACACAAACCCTACACGCCCCCATCACATAACTCACTCAAACTCCATCATCAATCAAAACTAACTCAATAAACCTTCAAAATCAACAAACCCAACATTCAAATCATCAACCAATACACCAATTTCAACAAATCCAACCCTAAATTTCACAAATCCTTCCCAAAAATCCCAAATTAAACCTAAAACCTAAAACCTCAAAACCCCATTGAAACACCAAAAACTCCACCACAAACTACCAAATTCCATTTACCCACCATTACCCACAACACTCCACCTCCAAAGACATACTCACAATCAAATTTCACAAAAAAAATAAAATTTGGTCTTTCCCAACATCCACAAGCTTACACGAAAACCATTACCCCCACACAAAAATAACCTTTCCCACACTTAACCAACCATGGGGAGAACGAAGAATGATGATAAAAGACCGGTGCCAGAACAACAAAAGAGGAAAAGAAGTTCGAGTTCACAGAGAATCCCGAGTGGACAAGGCGAAGGCTCTAATCAAGCACAACAACAACCCCTCTCATACGCTGCTGCATACATGGGGGGCAGAGGCAGACTCAGTAGCCCACCATGGAGCAATAATTTCTATCGTAAACACCACCGAGACAAGTTTGCTCAACTTCAACCTCTAGAGTTTGTTCAAGAAAAGGGATTTAAGGATGGTCTGCCTGGTGTACCTGAGATTAATTTTCAACTTAGAAATAGGCAGTGGGAGAAATTTAACAGTTTGATGGAAAAATCTAAGTTGCATGGCAATGCTAGGCTGGTGAAAGAATTCTACGCGAATGCTTGGTGTCCGTCTGATCAAGTGTTCCATCGTATTGCGTATGTAAGGGGGGTGGAAGTTCCGTTTGATACAGATACGTTGAATACCTTCTTGGGAGCTGTAGTACCACCCGATGGTGAAGCAGGTTGTGCACTATTTAGGGGGAGAGTAGATGGTGAGAATATGCCAATGTCTACCCGACGGCAAATTCGAGATTATGTGGGGCGAGAGGGCATCGAGTGGTTGAAGCATTCAGGCCACTCCAAGCCAACCAAGATAAGGTTGGGTGACTTCAAACCCATAGCCCGTGCTTGGGGTGAATGGGTGGCGCGGAATTTTGCACCGGTTTCTAATCTGTCCGAATACCAGGTGGATAATGCTTTGACTGTTAAGATCATTATGGAAGGAGGTGCGATTAATCTGGGATATTGGTTGAGCAAGAGTATTGCGAAAACAGCTAAAAGTGAGAAATCCATCTTCACCCTTGGTCACTGCAACTTGATCACCGCATTGTGTCGTCATTTGAAAGTACCGGAAACTGGCGATGATGCGCCCTTTAAACCGATCAAAGAAATTACCTTGTCGTACATGAACACCTTTGAGACTGGACCGATTGCGCCTGGAAATGCAAGAAGGGCGAGAGCAAGGGTTGAGGTTGATGAAGAAGAAGAAGAAGAAGAGGATGAGGAGTTGTGAGAGGTTGATGCGTACGAGAGTGGGGTGCATCCGGATCAGGGACAACCACAAGAAGGCCACCCCCATACCACTACCGAAGACGATATCTCCGCATTGATGACTCAACTAGCTATTGCAAGGGCGTGTCATGTGCCTCACACTTACTATAGTGAGGAGTCCTCCCTTTACCAGGCAGTGATGGCACGACAAGTCAACTATAGGCCAGCTCCCTTATACCCTCAATACGGCACATTAGCCCGTCTTCATGCTGAGCATGCCATAATTAATGCCCAAAGATTGGCCGAACAGTTGGATGAGTCCGAGAGATGGAAAGAGGAGTACGCTGCTTTTCAGGAACGGAACACGTTTAACGAAGCAGACTTTGGCTTCGGAGGCACCCAGGATGGGAGCGGACCTTCTCATCCGTGACAATACTTGCTTAATCCTTTAAACTTGAGTTTTATTTTGTCTTATATGAATGCTTGAGTCTATTTGAAAACCCTGCACTATTGATATTTGTTTGTTCCGAAAAATGTGAAGTCTATCGAGTAGCATCTAGGATACATGATCATGAGATTTTCTTGTTGAATACCTTGTATGTTTGAATGCTATTAGAAAAGTTAGGGAGATTTTTCAAACGTTGACCATTCGATGATCCGGCCCAGCCATGAGAACTTGTGCCTAAACACTAAATTCTTTTTTTCTTGTTATGAGAGATGCCATGGCTTAGTTAATTCTCTAGAACTTGCTTATGTTATGTTGTTTGATTGATTACTATGATTTTCACACCGAGGCAAGTTGTTTTTTTACCTTGAGCCTTTCAAGCCAACCTTTACATGATTTATCCTTTGATAACCCCTGCTGAGCCGAAAGAAAAATGTTATTGTTTGCTGAACCCAATATTGTTCATAATAAAATGAAACAAAAAAAAAAATGATTTTCTTGGAGTTTAGAGACATAACTGCTACCTGATCCCATTGCTCAGTGTAAGTTTGGGGTTGCTTCTGGTATTAGCAACTGAATGAGTTTGGGGTGGGGTACTAGAGAACTAAAAAGAAAAAAAAAAAAAGAAGAGGAAACACACTTGACAAACGTTACCGAGAGGTCTCATAATAAACCTCTCGAAAAAAATATAATAACAACAAGCGTTCTAAAAGAAAAAAAAAAGAAGAGAAAAACAGAATAAGAGTTCTCTAGTATTCGCCATTTAAAAGGGAGAAAGAAAAGAATTGTTCCAAAAACAAAATGGTGATCTTAGAAACTCCAAGTTTTTTTGCTTACCATCCAAAAATATCTACCCTTAACCGAAGCCCCGTTATAACCCTGAAGTCCTCTAAAGGTGTGAAGTCATATGTGTGTCGATTATTATTAGAATGTTTGCAAGCCTATGGTTGAATTGCTATGACTAGGTTGCTTGAGTGAAAAATTTAACCTTACTAAACAGGAGAGATGTGAGGAAGTGAAGTGATTATTGTCTGGTCAAATTTTGCGAAAAATCCTTAATTTTTCGATAGCATTGTTATGTGTAAGTATATTCATGATAGAAATGATCGTAGGAATGTTGAGTATGATGATCTTATTTGACTGACTTCACTGATTGGAATTGAACTGTTGAGATAGAGCTAGGTTTTCCGACGGATACAGGTATTCCTTGAGGACAAGGAAAGATTCAAGTTTGGGGTTGTGACGACTTCACGTCATTATAATGTCTCTAACCATGATTCTAGGCACTTTTGTAATATTTATTATGTTATTCTGCAAGAAATAAAGAGGAATTGAATCATTACGAAGTTTACTCGAAGCGCTTGAAAAAGAAGAAAATAAAGCAAAAGCTTATGTCTGCTGCGCATGGCGCAGGAAGTGGCGCACAGCTCAGGAATGTGGCCAGAAAGCTGAGTTTTGTCTGTCAGTGGCGCACGGCGCAGGGACAACGGCGCACGGCGCAGCCTCACACCCTAATTCTATAAATTGAAGTTTTACCTCATTCAAGTGGTACGAAATTGTGACGGCAAAAAATGCAATTTTTGACGGCGACTTCAGAGGCTCACAAGCAAGGTTTCTAGTGTGAAAACATTATTTTCCTTTACTTGTAATGAATTCAATTACTTTAATTTGTGTTTTTAATTCAATTATGTGTAACTAAACCTCATTGATTGGGTCCATGGGGATTCCAATTGCTACTTGTCTTGAACCATGTGGTTGCATATGATGTTTTAATGAATTACGAAGTTAGTTTCAGTTAATTATTCCTTGTTCTTAATGCTTTTTACAACGTCGCAAATTGTATGATGATTTAAATTGTTTGTTTGCTAAGAGATTAGAAATAAATTGATTGACCTAGAAATAATTATTCAATTAACCTTCACTTAAGAGATTTTGGTTTGTTAATTGAGAATTCTTAGATTAACGTGCGAAAACCTCAATTGATCATAAGTCACCTAAGAGATTAGGGGTGTATGATCAAGGGAGAAGGATATGTACCAAGAGATTGGGCATAACTATTTTGTTGATCGAATCGTGGAATTAACTTGTAATTTGTTACTGCGCGTGTACCACCAAGACAATAGCGATTGGATGAACCGAATGACCCAATCACCTTCGCATATCTAAGTCAAAAACTAAATTTCTTGTTATTATATGTTTCTACACCTCAGTCTAAAAACTCCCCCCGTTTATTTAACTGCACTTTTACTCTAGTATAAGTTCAATTGCTTGCGTTGATTCCGAACAATCTCTGCGGAACGATAAAAATAAATACTTACTTTGGCACTTCGTCAAAATACTCATATGTTAATCAATATAACTGCAAGTGTGTTGGGTATTACTTTGTTGAAGTACAAAAGTAAGTATATAAATTATCGTCTCCACAGGGACTGGTGCGATATCGATGCCGTTCAACAATTAATATAATTTTAAGTAAAGTAATTAAAGATGTGTGTTTATGTAAAAGTAAGAAAATATAGTGATGGTAAAGAAATGGTTTAGAATTCAAAGAGAAAAGGTTATCGGGATTAGACTTTACTCATTTACTCGTATCTACGTTTCTAAATCAATTAGATATATTTTAACCATTCATCAATATTATCACGTATTGCTCACGTACGTTTCCGTGTCCAGATAACGACGAGAATCACATTATACTTATTAACCCTCGATGTCTCAACAATTAATCAATATAACGGCTAATTACATTATTCAAACTCCGATGTCTCGGATAATTCAAACAACACAAAAGCATTAAATCCCAATACAAAAAGTGAATATTAATCCTAAATCTATGTCTAGAATTTTGGGTTTAATAGGTGATTATCTTTAAATTCTTGATTCAAACATTATATGTCTATAAATTTAAATCAAAAGCTAAACATGAAGATCAAAGATAACACCAATAATGATGAATGAACTAAAACATATCATAACAAGATTAAGAGTTGTAAATATTCATAAACAAGCTACATCTAATCCCAACAATAAATAAGTTTAGCCACTCATTGTCATGGTGACAAGCTTACAAAGATGAAAGGAAGAACAAAGGATGAACATCAACACTTGATGTCTCAAGTTGTGTGAATCCACCTTCAATCTCCTAAGGAAATATTGCTCTCTCGTTTTCTCTGAGTTTCTCTCCCAAATCCCCCTCAACTGGTCTCTCTCCAAGGCTATTTATAGGCATGAAAAGCAGTTGGTCGCTCAGCTACCATCTGGTCGCTCAGCTACCAACCTGTCTTGGTGAAGGGGTTATCTGACACGTGCATAAGTCCTACTTGTTGCCCAAGACTTCCCTTTGGTCGCTCAGCTACCACTTGGTCGCTCAGCTATCTGGTCGCTCAGCTACCACTTGGTCGCTCAGCTACCAAGCTTCAGTTTGCAGATTTTGTTTCTTTGACTTTTCTTCAATTTTTAGCACAAAAACCTGTCAAAAGGGTTAGGATTAAGATATACTAAACAAAATAAAATAAAAAACAACTATTTACATGATTTTAGGGTTTTTCAAAAGGATATCTTACAAAACAAGTTAATAAGTGCCTTAATTCACTATATGATTTTACTACTTTTTTGCACTTATCAAACTCTCCCCAACTTAAAACTTTGTTTGTCCTCAAACAAAAGTCCAAAATAAACTCTCCAAACATGGCTCAAATATCATTAATGCATAATTCATTTAAGTTTTGCAATTAATCAAAAACTTTGAATGTAAATCATTTTAAGCTTTGCATGATTTAATGTATTGCAAGTTTAAACCAATCATTCATAATCATCAAAGAATCAAAGCATGAATGTGAAATAGTTTCTAAATTCAAGCAAGATTTCAAGCTTTCCAAATCAACATGATAATCAACTAGAATCACAATTCTCACAAGTGTTTCAACTCAAAGGTGTAGTGTTTCTCTCAATCCAAACAATGTGTTCACAACAAATCAATTCAAACATACATCTCAACATAATCACAAAACATGCGATCAATCATGGATCACTAAGGACTTTCTTAAGCTTGTAATGGGGCTAGGCTACAAGAAATCATTGTTTTTCTTTGGATTCAAAGAGCCTTAAGGATAAGAGAGCATTTTTCTTGAGTACTTTCATCTCATAAGTTGTTCACCCTCTTTCACTTTCCCCTTCTTTTTCATGGTTGGTGATTCTTTATGCCACAATCTTTTTTTTTTTCTTTGCAATTTCATTGATTGCTTTTGATGATGACAAATTTTTCAAATTTCCTTTTTTTTTTTCCTTTCAAAATCACCATTTTCAACTACTTCTTTATTTTTTTCAAATTGATCAAATAACCTCCTTCTCCCCAACTTGTTTTCAACCCTACATAAACTCAATGCTCAATCATCCTAAGACAAGGGTCAAGTCATTGTTTTTCTTTATTGTGGTTCAAGGGTTCATCACAAACAAAATTTTCAAATTTTGGCTCAAGTGGGGTAGCAAAGGATCACACAACTCACAGGGTAGGTTATATTTGGCCAAAGTAGTTGCACTCATATAGAAACATGGCCTTGATCATTTCCATGACTTCAAACACATCAAGTAATAGCAAGATTCAGTTAAAATCAACAGAGTTAAACACAATTGCTGGCTCTCAAATATATAAACAATGGAAGGTTCACACAATCTCACCCGGCTAGGTCTACGTGATTCTTAATCAATCAATCATGTTAAGAAGGAATGAATGAAATCAAATTGAATGAAGCTACTTAGTTCAAATTCATCCTATCATTCAAAGATAATCACAAACTTTTGACCTCAACTTAAGCAATTGAAAGTATTCTAATCATGCATTTGCTTTTGATTAATCACAACATATTAATTCATATGCACATATAGCAGTCGCAAAGATTTAAACCAAGTTTGTTCAGTCAACATTTGCAATGAAACATAAAACATGAATTTAAATGACTGAAACAATAAAATGTCACTGCGTATGGCGTGCTTTAATACTCTGCTTCTGCTACTCCCTCCTCTTCAAGAAGTATGGACTGTCCTCAGGCCGAGAAAATGAAGTTATGCCTGCATTCACAAGGTAAACATACAACCCTATGCTTTTGTAAGAATTTTTATAGGTGATGATATGTTTAATGACAATAGCAGAAACAAAATTTCAAATGGAATTCACACCAATTCAAGGACTTTGTTTTCATAAGAGGATGAACATGTTTAAAAACTTATTATAACATATGCGAAATTAAAAATGCTTAAATAAAAGCAAAGGAAAGAAAATTGGGTTGCCTCCCAACAAGCGCTTCTTTAACGTCATTAGCTTGACGCCTTTTTGGTTAGGGTGGCCAAAACGAGACGGAAAGCACATCATTCGTCTTTTTCCTTTGATTTGGGAGGAATTCCATGAACTTGAGAAATAAATGTTTCGGAGTCCATATCCTCCTCAATTCTTTTTTGTTGAACAAGGCACAAATTTCGTCAATGACCCGATCAATTTCCGCCTTGTTCTCCAACTCCTTCTTTTGTTCCACTAATTCTTCCTTGTCAAATAATCCTTCACTTTCCTCTACAACCATCATCACTTCTTCATTATCAACAATTTTGGCCTTTTCAATATATGGAAATTCTTGAGGAAGTTCTATTTTGTGTGGTGCTTCCATTTCATCCATTGTTTTCACTACACCATCTCTTTCAACTATTCTTTCTTCCTCATTTTTCTCAACATCTTCTTCCACACACTCTCCACATTCCTCATTCTTTGTGAGATTATTATCTTTCTCTTCATGCATGGTTTGAGTGTTGGTTTGAAATGTTCCTCCTTGGTTATTGTTATTGGCTAACATTTCATTAATCTGACCAAGTTGCTTTTCAAAATTCTTCAATCTAGCATGATATTTTTCTTGATATTCTAGATTTTCCTGCTGCATATGTTGCATCTGTTGCATTTGTTGCTGCTGCATTTCCATGAATTTAATCATGGTATCCACCAATCTAGCCTCTGAGTAAGCTTCTGACCCCATAGTTGATTGCTCATACGGTTCAGGAGGGTAATAATATGGAGTCTGCCCATAATTTTCAAAAGGATATTGTTGATATGAATCATACTCATTAGGAGAATAGAAGTTGTTATAACCACGATCAGTCATGGTTCTGTTTGTGATGGAGGATCTGAAAAAGGATTTAACAAACAAGAAAAAATTTCTTTGACTAGCAAAGAAGGATTAATGCAAACTACAACTATACAATATAAACAAATATATACAATTACTTAAAAGAATACAAATTGTTGCAATGCTCCAACATCTAAACGCCAGTCCCCGGCAACGGCGCCATTTTGTTGAAGTACAAAAGTAAGTATATAAATTATCGTCTCCACAGGGACTGGTGCGATATCGATGCCGTTCAACAATTAATATAATTTTAAGTAAAGTAATTAAAGATGTGTGTTTATGTAAAAGTAAGAAAATATAGTGATGGTAAAGAAATGGTTTAGAATTCAAAGAGAAAAGGTTATCGGGATTAGACTTTACTCATTTACTCGTATCTACGTTTCTAAATCAATTAGATATATTTTAACCATTCATCAATATTATCACGTATTGCTCACGTACGTTTCCGTGTCCAGATAACGACGAGAATCACATTATACTTATTAACCCTCGATGTCTCAACAATTAATCAATATAACGGCTAATTACATTATTCAAACTCCGATGTCTCGGATAATTCAAACAACACAAAAGCATTAAATCTCAATACAAAAAGTGAATATTAATCCTAAATCTATGTCTAGAATTTTGGGTTTAATAGGTGATTATCTTTAAATTCTTGATTCAAACATTATATGTCTATAAATTTAAATCAAAAGCTAAACATGAAGATCAAAGATAACACCAATAATGATGAATGAACTAAAACATATCATAACAAGATTAAGAGTTGTAAATATTCATAAACAAGCTACATCTAATCCCAACAATAAATAAGTTTAGCCACTCATTGTCATGGTGACAAGCTTACAAAGATGAAAGGAAGAACAAAGGATGAACATCAACACTTGATGTCTCAAGTTGTGTGAATCCACCTTCAATCTCCTAAGGAAATATTGCTCTCTCGTTTTCTCTGAGTTTCTCTCCCAAATCCCCCTCAACTGGTCTCTCTCCAAGGCTATTTATAGGCATGAAAAGCAGTTGGTCGCTCAGCTACCATCTGGTCGCTCAGCTACCAACCTGTCTTGGTGAAGGGGTTATCTGACACGTGCATAAGTCCTACTTGTTGCCCAAGACTTCCCTTTGGTCGCTCAGCTACCACTTGGTCGCTCAGCTATCTGGTCGCTCAGCTACCACTTGGTCGCTCAGCTACCAAGCTTCAGTTTGCAGATTTTGTTTCTTTGACTTTTCTTCAATTTTTAGCACAAAAACCTGTCAAAAGGGTTAGGATTAAGATATACTAAACAAAATAAAATAAAAAACAACTATTTACATGATTTTAGGGTTTTTCAAAAGGATATCTTACAAAACAAGTTAATAAGTGCCTTAATTCACTATATGATTTTACTACTTTTTTGCACTTATCATACTTCTATGCTAGCTACTTGGTTTATATGACTTATAGTATGATAGTTGCAACCTTCCTTTCTTCTACGCAGACAAGACAAGTGGCAATTCTCTCGAGCCTTCGTCCATGCCGCCTATGTATATTTTTTTCCACCATTATGACTTTTTCTTTAAGTGAGATGAACAAATTCTAAACGTGGGAAACACAAAACTAATTCAATGTCCTTTTGTTACAACGTCAACTTTCTAACTAACTAGCGTCACAAAGGGAGGCCATTTTAATCTTCTAAATTCCCAAATATTATTTAATTTGTAAATTGATATAACTTTTTATGGCCTCCAATTAATATAAATAAAAAGGTCAACTAAATATAAAGAAATCTATGTAGTTCTTGTCATTAATATTTATATAGAGAATTATGTTATATGAATAATTTTCTTTGCACAAAAATTTTATTTTCGTATTCTATCTTTTTATATACGATTTCTGAAGCGTGCAAAAAAATATATTAAAAATTTTAAAAATGGTATGAATACATATAAGTTGTTGTATTTTTGTTTGAAAATTGATGTTGAATAACATTTTTCATATTTATATATTAATATGGAATAATCCATTTCCTTAGATTAGAAAATGGCATCACTATTTCCATTTTCAAGTTCACAAAAATGTTCATGTATGTAGACAAAAGATTGACATCAATTTTTAACCTATTATTTTTTCGGAGCACTTTATTAACCTATTTTTCGAAACTAATACTAATTAAGAAAAAAAAAAAAGAATTTAGAGATGGGGTGGAGCCCAAGTTAACTTATTTAGGACATTAGGAGCCATCATAACGCGTACATTAGAGACACTATGTTACATTTCCCACCTATATATAGTCAAATCTTTGTTATCTTTTTCATATAGTTATTGCTAACATTTCTTCCATATTCTCAAATACAAAGAAAATCTCTTCCATAATATTTCTCATTTTTGTAATTCAATTCCTTAATTTTTGATACACTACACAAATCTTATAATAGCCAAAATTTCAAACCATGTCTTTCTCATCCAAATTACCTTTGGTTATATTCTTGTGTTCCCTTTTTATCCATGCATCTTTTGGTAAGCATATATACTATATACACCCTTTTAAAATATTTTCCAATTAATATCTAGTTACTAATGCAATTTTAATTAGTTTAAAAATTCAATATTGGCATTAATATGTGTTTTAACTCTCAATCTTCAATTGACAGCTGAAGTTGTGTGTGAGGAGTTGCAAAAGGATCTATGTTCTTTCTCAATATCTTCTTCAGGAAAACGGTGTTTGTTGGAGACGGAGAAAGCCGCGGATGGTGGCGTAGAATACCAGTGCACGACATCAGAAGTCGTGGTGGAGAGAATGGCGGGATACATAGAGACAAATCAATGTGTGAAAGCTTGTGGAGTTGAAAGGAACTCTGTTGGAATTTCTTCTGATGCATTACTTGAGCCACAATTCACAGCCAAACTTTGTTCACCATCTTGTTACCAAAATTGCCCCAATATTGTTGATCTTTACTTCAATTTGGCTGCTGGAGAGGGTAAGAAAAATTTTCATTCGTTTCGTAACATTTGTTTTAGTACTAAATATTTTATTCATTAATTTTCAACCCATAAATTTTAAAAATGTGAGATACATTTCAGGATATGTTATTCTTTTTCATTTTATTTTGAACAATTCAAATAATAGGACTTTAGTGATTTGTGTTGAAAACTAAATGTTGCTGTCTTTTATTCGAAGAACCTTCCAAGAAGGTTCTCTCAACTAACATAGTAATAAATCATGGTTGAAAGAAAAAGAACTATGTTAGTTGAGAGAACATTCCAAGGATGTTTTTGGAATTTCAACTAACATAGTGATTAGTGTTGAGAACTATGTTTTGTATTATATTTGTTTTCTTAAAATCAGCATAAACATAAATTAACGAAGCTCGATTTGATACTATGCAGGTGTGTTTTTGCCTGACCTCTGCGAGATGCAAAAGACCAACCCTCGCCGCGCTATGGTCGAGCTTGTGAGCTCAGGTGCTGCACCTGGCCCTGTTTCTTCTGTGTCAGAGGACATGCATGTAGCATTTGCCCCTGCTCCTCTGTAAATATATAACCATAGTCCCATGAATTAGTTTTTGATATATCTTTTGCATAGATGGGAAAAAATTAGAAGGTACACTCATTATGTTTTGGGATATGATTATTATAATAATCTTTAAGTTGTTGGTACTCAATGAATTTTTAAAATTTGAAATTAATTTGTGATCCAAATACTTTCAATAAATAAAATTTGATGCATTATTTGAACAGGTTTCACTGTAATTATGTGTTCATCAAGCAAATCTCATCTATCCATTAAGTTTCACTGTTATTCCCTTGATTGACCGTTACATTTGCTCGAGTTTTTATCAAACAAACACCTAGCACACTAAACTGCAAATTAAAAAATATGTTGTCTATAAACTCTAAGAGAACAAAACCATAAATACTATAACTTGAAAATTCTTTAGCTAATAACTTTTCTTGAAAGAAGCTTAAGTCACCATATTAAAACTTTGAAGACAGATTAAGATGCAGGCTTGAATTCTGATATTCAAAAACCAACCATTAGATTACAAGTGAAATAGCGAAACACAAAAATATAATGTAAACAAATAAATATGTTCTACAGCCACAACAATACCATCAATTCCGTTCTAAAGAATAATGATAGAATCACTTTGGCTATTGAACATATTATGTAAAGAAGCGAAAGCATTTGATTTCCCCTAGTATAAAATGCATTCCCTGGTACATTGAATATTGTCGGTGTTGATGCAATTATATAATATTGCTATAACATAAAATGCATCAACACCGACAATGTTCAGCGTACAAGGAAGGAACTTTATGCTTCTATGATTTCGTCAGTTCTTAAACTCCATGCTTGGTCAAAAACAAGAACCAAATCTCTCCCTAGTCGAAATTGCAGAAAAACACAACAATACCCTCCTCTTCATTGCAAAGTAACAAAGGTGACATTTGTGTACTATAATCATCTAAATTACTAACAATCATTCTAACAAGAATTGAAGAATTTAACATGATAAAAGCAATATTTTTTAGAAAAAGAAAAAACAAAAAAGAACATGTATTAAAATAAGAATTCTCATTTATCTATCAATCAATATTTCTCAGACAATGAATTTCATCTTAGGAGAATCCAAGTTATAGATATCAACTACCTCCCACCCAATATATAAGACCTTGGAAAAACTCATTTTCTATCTTATCTTATATAATAAATATAATAAATACGTATATAAATCAAAACAAATTCATTCAATCTAGTAAGTTGTCAAACCATTATCATTGGCGAATATATAATCAACTAGCAATACAATCAAACTAAGCCATCCTAAAATAAATTCACAATCTTTTAGTGCATAATGACAGAGATACAAACAATGAATTAACATAAATTCAAATAAGTGAATTTCCAAGAGAAACTTACACTCAACGAACGGAAACCAAACTTTCTACATAATCCTTTGCCTCATCAAACCACTGTATGGAGTGTTTACTTTTAATTCTTTCTACTGTTTTATCTTCTAAATTATAGATAAATGCGTGGTTGAGAAATTTATTTGCCCAAATCACCGTTTATGGAAAACCATCATTATGCATTGGAAGATACATTTGAAGATACTGTAAACTAATATTAAATAATTGAGTCCAAGACTCTTGAACCCCGTACTCTTTCATCTCCCATAAAATAAATTCAGTTTTCTTTGAATCATAAGAAAAACAAAGACGGTCCATTAGAACAGTAATAACCGGTCAAGAAAATGGTACCTCATCAAAACCCATAGGAAGCAGAAATTGTGTGTATGTCTCCGTCAAAAGGTCTAGCGAAACAATCACAGTTTCTTCAACAGACTCGTCCATAGCCAACCAATAAATGGTGCCACTTAAATGCACACCATCATTAAGCTTAGAAACTGGGAGCATATAATAAGGATCCAACCAATTATAAGGAACCACAGGAAAACTCTGAATATTTCTCCAACTATTATCACCACCTAGGCTGAAAACTTTAACCTCACTTTTCCATGAACCTTCAATTTCTTTAGCGCAAAACACTACAACCTTATAAGTTCTCGTTGAAGCAACATAACCAAACGCAAACTCTAGAACGCCAAATAAATGAATGTCACGTAAACATAACAACCCTAATTTTTCAGATATTGTTCTAGTGGCAGGGTTCAAGAAACTGAGCCAATGCTTACAAGGCTCTGCAGGTTTCCATGAATTGAAAAGAAAACAGAGCAATCCGTTACAGGAACCAACGAACCTGCCAGGAAACGCCATACGATATAAATTGTCGACAGAAACAGTGGCTTCCATGACTTGCTCACACATTTGAATCGCACGATGTCTTTTACGCTAAGCCGAGATAGGATTTCAACGAGGAGTTCTTGTTTTTCGGAGAAGATCCCTGTTGGTGATGAGTTCTTTGGTGCATTGGATCGACATCGTTTTTTAACCATAGTTGTGAGGTTCAATTTGAAACCTTAATGCAATTCAGTAGTCAAGAATATAGTAGTGAAGTAAGGGTTTAAGTTGAAAACCCTATTGAGATGTTATTTACCTGTTCTTCTCAAAGTATGGTTTCCTCTTTTCATTCCACAATAGTTGGGAAGATATAGTTGGGTTTTGGGTGGAGTTGGTTAGCAAATATTAAAGAGAAATATTTTTATACTTTTCTTGCGATCCAAATATTTCTTAGGCGTGTGAAGATGATTCTATATTTAGGGATTGAGAATCTCTAGCGTAGAAAATTAGACAATGTTAAATCTGGATCGTTGATTATTGGACGGTTCAAATTAATATAGTTATATAAAATCATTATAAGCGATCTCAATATTATATTTTAGATCGGACCGATCAGATCTAAAACTGTGTAATTTCCTACAACATTAACTCAAATTCCCATATTTAGTGGGGAGGTAGAATTCTGAGTGGTGTGTATTTTACTCCTTCTGTTTTAAGTGTCCATTAACGTTGGATTTAGTATTTTTATTTAATTGTCTTTTTGATATTTTAAAGTTATGATTTATCAATTGTACCTTTTTTTAATTACTCTTATCTTTTTTCAATTATAGATTGGTTTGTTAATGATGTTTGATCAACATCAATATTTAAATCTGGTAAATGAGTAATCTCAACATTCAAATCTATATGTGTGAATGTAGCATTGGTAGAAGTCATAGTTGAAACCTTAATTTTAATTAAAAGAGTTGGAGGAAAGTTAATTTTTTTTTTTCTCTTTGCTTCTGATTAATGTCGAAGTTAAAATAGTTGTTACCAAATGTTAACTGCATTTGGGAGGGGACTGGAACCACTTAATGCCAGAACTCGTATCGAACTCTGGACTACTAGGACCCCTTTCCCCTAGGAACCAAAGGGTGAAAACCAAAAAAATAAATAAAATAAAAATAAAACAGTTGTTATATTGACTTAAAATAATTAAATAGATGCGTACAATGTTTAAAATAACGTGTACAATAATATCAAAAAAAAAAAAAAATAACGTGTACAATGAGATATGATTACATGAAGTGGAGAGAAACCTATGGCAAAATAACATAATTCTTGCTTTGCAAATCAGCAAGCATGGAAGTGCAGTTGCTTGAACTGGTTAAATTTTGATTTAACAAAATTAGACCAAGAGAAATTTATTTCCAATATACATTTATTTTCAAAAACATATTTTGAAGCTTAAAATATAAACAGTCTGAGACAAGAAGATGGTAATTAAGCAATTGGTGAGAGTTTCATTTCATAAAATCAGAAAGGTAGTTAAAATTGGGATTTTACGTAAAATCAGAAAGGGGAAGTAAAATCATAAATCGTACAACCGTAACATTAATGGTAAGATTATACAAAATTCATAAAACTCAAATATATGCATATAAAATTGCATAAGACAAAGAAAACCTTAAATCACATTTGAAATATTATGTAAATTTAAATTTATTAGCATGTGAGAGTGGAAGCCATTTGGAATTGAAACAGAAGAATGACACGGGAGAAGTTTTCTTTTAGCTAAATTGCTAGAATATTTAAGTGTGTACGTTTAATCATTGAGGCAAAACATAATTGGAAAAGTTTAAGATTTTACTATTCAAATCGGGATTCCACCTGATTCCACAAAAATAGGATAATACGTGTACTCATAATCACTTAGGGCAAACATAATTGTAAAATCGTAAGTTTTTAATGAAGTGATTAATTATGCAAAGAAAGCGGGCAAGGAGTGCCTTATTTTTAAAGTCGACTTTGAGAAGGTTTATGATTCGGTTGATTGGGGTTTTTTAGATTACATGTTAAATAGATTTGGTTTCGGAGAGAAATGGCGGACTTGGATGAAGGCGTGTGTTTGTTCCGGTAGCATGTCAATTTTAGTAAATGGTAGCCCCACGGAGGAGATTAGTATTAAAAGGGGCTTAAAACAAGGTGACCCGCTCGCCCCTTTTCTTTTTCTTATTGTTGCGGAGGGGTTGGGGGCGCTTATGAGAATGGCGGTGGAAAGGCGTAGGTTTCAACCTTTTAAGGTGGGGGTTCAAGGCTTCCCGGTGTCTTTATTACAATATGCGGATGACACGCTATTTATAGGAGAGGCATCGGTGGAAAATTTGTGGGCAATTAAAGCATTACTTAGAGGTTTTGAATTGGTGTCCGGGTTGAAAGTTAACTTTTGGAAAAGTTGTCTTATTGGTGCGAATGTATCAAATGAGTTCATTTTAATGGCCTCCGAGTTCTTGCATTGTCGGATTGGTTCTTTGCCTTTTAAGTATTTGGGTTTACCGGTGGGTGCTAATCCAAGGTTGAGTTCGACATGGGCTCCTTTATTGGATTCTTTTAAGAAAAGGCTTGGTGCGTGGGGTAATAAGTATGTAAGTTTTGGAGGGCGTATTGTGCTTATTAATGCGGTTTTGAATTCTCTTCCAATTTTTTTTCTTTCTTTTCTCAAAATGCCGGTGAAGGTTTGGCGTGAAGTGGTTAAAATTCAACGTAAGTTTCTATGGGGGGGTTTATCTAATAAGAAAAAATTATGTTGGGTGAGGTGGTCCGAAGTGTGTAAACCGAAAAAGGAGGGTGGCCTTGGTATCAAAGACCTCCGATTAATGAATTGTAGTCTACTATCTAAATGGAGGTGGAAGTTACTCTCGGAGGGAGAAGACTTGTGGAAAAGGGTAGTGGAGGCGATTTATGGTAGTAATGTGATTGGAAATGATAGGTTGGAAGTTGGTGACTTTGGGGTGGGAGCTTCGGCGTGGTGGAGGGATGTTTGTCGGGTGGATAATGACAACCGTTGGTTTTCTCTTGCGGCATCTAAAGTGGTGGGGAAAGGCAACTCGACTAAGTTTTGGGAAGACACTTGGCTAGGGGATATTAGTCTTCAAATGCGGTTCCCACGTCTTTTTGGGATCTCAACGCTTAAAGAACATTTAGTTTGTGATGTGGGAAGGTGGGAAAATGGTGAGTGGAAGTGGGTGTTGGGTTGGAGGCGTAATCTCTTTGTGTGGGAGGAAGCGCTTCTTCAACAATTGACGGATTTACTTGACTTAGTGGTTATTTCGGAAGAATTTGATAAGTGGATTTGGAAGCCCGGAAAAGATGGTGTATTCACGGTGAAATCCACTTATGTCTTTCTTGATAATGCCGCAAATTTACATGAGACTAGGTACTCTTTGGATTCTTTTGCTTTTAAATTTATTTGGAAAAGTGGTGTACCTTCGAAGGTGAGCGCTTTATCTTGGCAATTGTTGTTGGATAAAATTCCGACGCGTGACAATCTTAGAAAAAGAAATGTTCTTAATTTGGGTGATTCGAGATGTGTGTTTTGTAATGATCACATTGAAACGACTCTTCATTTATTTCTTCAATGTAATTATACGGCGGAAGTGTGGTATGCAATTACTAGGTGGCTTGGGTTGGTTGTGATGTTACCACCGACGATGGTGCTTTCTTATACCTCTTTAGTGGGGTGTGGTTCGAATAGGAAGCGGAGGAAAGGGTTCTCCGTCATTTGGCTTGCTTTTGTGTGGATGGTGTGGAAAGTGAGAAATGACCGGGTGTTTAATAATGTTATGTGCGATACGACGACGGTGTTGGAGCACATCCAAAGGCTTTCTTGGCAATGGTTCTTAGCAAACACCGCAAAAGGACCGTGTCTCTTGTACGAGTGGATTTGGAACCCGGGTGATAGTATGCTTAGATAACATTTTCTTTCTTAGAATTTTTAGTTTTGTGTTGTGTTTTTGTGCTCCTGTCTTTGTTCTTGTGCCCCTCTTGGAAGTGGTGTGTTTTGTTTTTTGAGGGGCTGCTTGTGTTGTAATTTCTTCCTTTTTGTTGTTTTTATGGTGCCATTGTGGCCTCTTTGTATAACTCTTTGATTGGCTCTTTGGTATTTCTTGTACCAAGTATTGCCTTAATAAATTATTTGCAATTCAAAAAAAAAAAATCGTAAGTTTTTAGAATTAAAATCGGGATTTTTACTACCATGGTCTGAAGTATTCATCAAAGTTCAATTTTTCAACCATTCAAAATTCAAAAATAAATCAAGAAGATGGGAAAATAAAGATTACAATGTTCTACTTCCTATGCTAACAAAGGTCCGTCCATTTTTCGTCTTCCTCACTACTATATCCAACTATCATCGCAATTTGACTATCTTGTATAGAGAATGTGTTTCGAGTCCTATAATCCAAAAAACTCCATTAGACAAGAAATTGTGCATGGTATGACAAACCGAAATAGAATCTACCAAACTTCCATTTAGGATCTCATTAGATTAAAGAAGAGTTTTGCTATTTCTTACGAAAACTATAAAGACGAAACGCAAGAATTGTGCTTTCAACAAAGAGAAATAATAAAATAATGGGGATGGGTGGAATACATGGGTAGTTGGGGATATAATGAGTGGATGGGATTCATTCTTCTATTTTCGTTGTATAACCATCCGTAATATTAAGTGTTTCCTATTAAAGAATTCACAAGCACAAATACTATGGTCTCATTAGATTAAGAATTCAGGAAACCATAATGATATAACAGAAATTAAAGAACATGTATCAAATTAAAAATTCAGGAAACCATAATGCTAATTAAATAACAGAAATTAAACATCAAAGTGATTCAAGGTCCAAGTCATAAAAAAAAAAAAAATGCAAAACAGTGGCTTGTTGATCTAAAGAAATGGTAAAATGTAATAATAACTGATTGGCTCATCCATTATCCCCCTAATGGAGGTTTCTTATTTTTTGCACATTCTGTGATATCAAATGCTTTTCCTCTTCCATTCTTCCTAGACATTCCGACCATACTTCCATGTATCATCAATTATGTCCAAGGTGGTTCGAGTTTCAGATCTGATATTCAAAAACCAACCATTAAATTACAAGTGAAAAAGCGAAACACAAAAATATAATGTAAACAAATAAATATGTTCAACAACCACAATACCATCAATTCAGTTCTAAAGAACAATATGATAGAATCACTTTGGTTATTCAATGTATTATATATGTAACTAATTTTGAAGTAATTGGAATCAATATAATTTTGGTTATGCATGTCACTAGCTAATATAAAATAGATTGTGTGAAAAATGCTAAGTAGGGGAGGTCAACTCAGCACATTGTCGGTGCTGATGCAATTAAATTACATCAGCATCGACAATGTTCAGCATACAAGGAAGGAACTTTATGCTACAAGGATTTCATCAGTTCTTAAACGCCATGCTCGGTCAAAAACAATAACCAAGGCTCTCCAACTTTAAACATAAAAAAACGCGTCCCAAGTAGAGAGAGAAAACGCTCCCACCTCTCTCTAAGAAGCACACGCGCCCCCTTTCCTCTCTTCCCCCTGGATCCAAATTTTTCTGTTAAAAGATGTATATCTAAATGGTGGTGGTGTGATGATGGTGCTCCGGCCATCCACATCACCTTGCTGGTCGTTTTTCTCGCCGGCATAGTGTTCCTTCTCTCGGTGGTTTAGGAGCAGGCAGTGTTTTTTCTTCTCTCAGCGGTGTTTTTCTTCTCTCGGTGGTTTAGGAGCAGGCAGCGTTTTTCCTCTCTCGGTGGTGTTGGAGTCTCACCGGCGGCACGCGCCGGCACCGTTCTCAGGTTGGCTGTTTGTGGTGGTCCTCAGGTGACAAGGAGGTGGCGGTCGGAGGTGTTGGGGACGAGCTCTCTGGCCGGCGGTTACGGTGGTGGTGGTGGTTGTCCAGATCTGTGACTTCGATAGAACTCTCTTCCTTCTTCGCTGCCGCGTCTTCGACGGCGTTCTTGCCTTTGAGGCGGAGGTGCTGTTGGTCGTGTGTCGGCCTCTTGGGTTTAGTTTTTTTTTCGTGTTGGTGGTCGGATATGGTTGTGGGCGGTTTTGGTGGTGTCGGTGAGTCCTGTTTCTGGTGCTGGTGGTGCTGGTGGTGGTTGTGGTGTTGGGTGATAGGTGTTTGTTGCTCCGGCGACGGTTTAGGTGGTGGTCTGTTGCTCTGGCGATGACAAATGAGGTGTTGTGTGGTGAGGTAGTCACATTGGTGTTGGATTTGTTGATGTCGAGTGCGTTTGGCTCCCTTGATATTAGTTTCTCTGACCCGCTATCAAATCTGTTGAGATTTGCAGGATTCCTTTTGGGTCTCTGGGGGTTTACAAATCTCTGTGATTTGCAGGGTTCTTCGGGATTTCAAATCCGGTTCTTTATATCTGGTTGTCATTTATCGCATAGAGGTTGACTGTTTGGTTCTCCCTTGACACAGGCGTCTCTGACCGCTTTCGAATCTGTTGAGATTCGCAGTTTGCTCCTCTGAGTTGCTGATGGTTCAAAATCTGTTGAGATTTGCAGGATGCTTTGTATCTGGGTAACCTCGTCCACGTTGATGTCGACTGTTCCTTGGGTTCGCTAAGACTTGTCCGCCTGGGTTCTTGTTATACTTTTGTCGGTTAGCTTTTCGCCTTAGGAGCTGATTCTGGATTCTGATGGGCCGATCGCTTTTGTTTCGAGATCGGAAGTTAGTGTCTAGTTGTGGCAACTGTCTGGGCTGAGTTGGTGACTGCTCTGGTATTCGGAAATCTGAGGGGTGCTTTTCTCATGGTGGTACATCTGTCGTTGTCAAGAGTTGCCTGCCCGGGGGTTTTCGTTCTACTTTGTCTTGTCAGCAGTTCGCTTGATGAAGCTGGTTCTGGATTCTGATGGGCCGAGCGTTTTTTATTCGAGTTCGGGAGTTAGAGTTCAGTTATGGTAACATTTTAGCGTGATTGGTGATTGCTCTGGTAGGTTTGAATCTGTGGGTTGCTTTACTGTATTGGGGATTAAGAGTTATTTTTTCGATTAGGTGTTTGTTTAGGAGTGTTTTTCATTTAGGTGTTCCGCATATATACGGCACCCAGGTCTTGTTGTTCCTTTTCCTACCGGCCTATGTTCGTCTTGTGCAGAGACTAGATTATTAATAAATTTTGTCATTAAAAAAAAAAAAAAAAAACCCAAGGCTCTCCCTAGTCGAAATCACAGAAAAACACAACAGTACCCTCCTCCTCATTGCAAACTAACATTTATCTGTTTAAGCCACCCACCAAAGGTAACATTTGTGTACTATAATCATCTAAATTACTAACAATCATTTAAACAAGAATTGAAGAATTTAACATCGTGAAAGTAATAATTTTTAGAAAATGAAAAAAAGAAAATAGAACATGTTTTAAAATAAGAATTCTCATTTATCTATTGATCAATATTTCTCGAACAATGAATTTCATTTTAGGAAAATCAAGTTATAGAGCTATCTACCTCGGAAAAACTCATTTTCTATCTTATTTATATAATATAGTAAATATATAAATCTAAACAAATTCATTCAATCTAGTAAGTTGTCAAACCATTATAATTGGCCAATATATAATCAATTAGTAATACAATCAACCTAACCCATTCTAAAAAAATTCACAATCTTTCACTGCATAATGACAAGGATACAAAAACAATGAATTGACATAAATTCAAGTAAGTGAATTTCCAAGAGAAACTTACTCTCAACGAACTGAAACCAAACTTTCTACATAATCCTTTGCCTCAGCAAACCACCGGATGGAGTATTTACTTTTAATTCTCTCTACTGTTTTTTCTTCTAAATTATAGATAAATGCGTGGTTGAGAGATTTATTTGCACAAATCACCATATCACCATTTACGTAAAGGCAGGTCAATTGTAAACCATCATTATGCATCGGAAGATACATTTGAAGATACTGTAAACTAATATTAAATAATTGAGTCCAAGACTCTTGAACTCCGTACTCCTTCATCTTCCATAAAACAAATTTAGTTTTATTGGAGTCATAAGAAAAACAAAGACAGTCCATTAAAACCTTAAGAATCGGTCGAGAAAATGGCACCTCATCAAAACCTAGAGGAAGCAGAAATTGCTTGTATGTCTCCGTCAAAAGGTCTAGCGAAACAATCACAATTTCTTCAACAGACTTGTCCATAGCCAACCAATTAATGGTGCCAGTTAAATGCACACCATCATTAAGTCTAGAAACTAGGAACATAAAATAAGCATCCAACCAATTATAAGGAACCACAGGAAAACTCTGAATATTTCTCCAACTATTATCACCACCTAGGCTGAAAACTTTAACCTCGCTTTTCCATGAACCTGCAATCACTTTAGCGCGAAACGCTACAACCTTGTAAGTTTTCGTTGAAGCAACATAACCAAACGTGAACCGTAAAAAGCTTAATAAATGAACGTCAGGTATACATAACAACCCTAATTTTCCAGATATTGTTCTAGTGGCAGGGTTCCAAAAACTGAGCCAATGCCTCCAAGGTTCTGCAGGTTTCCAAGAACTGAAAAGAAAACAGAGCAATCCATTACATGAACCAATGAAGTTGCAAGGCTTCTCTATATGATGGAAATCTTTGCTGGGAACAGTGGCGGATTTCTTTTTGATTAAATGTTGCACGGGGACTGGTACGACAATATTAAAATCCGCATGGCGTCGATACCAATATAAAGTGAGGTGTGGGTTTTGTGATGATACCTTAAGATGTTTATCGATAAAGTTTGAATCGGAAGTGAGAGTGTTCCATAACTTGCTCACACATTTGAATCTCACGATGTCTTTTACGCTAAACAGAGATAGGATTTCGGTGATAAGTTCGAGGGGAAGGGATACCTTCGATGATGAGTTCTTTGGTGCATTGGATTGACGTCGTTTTTTAACCATCGTTGTGAACTTGTGAGCAAGGTTTTAAATCATGGTCCGTTATCGCAAAAAAGGCCGCGACGAAAAGGTTTTGGTGCTCACTGTTACCGCTTTTCACCGTTTTTATATGGTGAAAAAAAAATCACGCCGAAACACCGGTACGGCCGCGACAAAACACCGATACAGTCGCGACGAGACGCAATATGACCGCGACGAGACGCAATACGACCGCGACAAAATTCTAGTAGATAGAGACTTTCATTTTTTTCAATAGAAATGAATAAAAATCACATTTTTAATACAAATATGAACATAAATTATAAAATGTTACCTTTTTAAGTTTACCTAGCTTAAAACTTTACATTTATCTCAAATTTAAGTTGTTATAAATGTATCATAGTACAAATAATTTTAATAAGATTTGTGCGATATTGTGATTAATTCACATCGCGACGACCGTAATCCGTAACGCAACAGCCGAAATCGTGAAATTCTTAACGCGAACGTGACCGCGACCGCTATTTAAAACCTTGCTTGTGAGGTTCAATTTGAAACCCTAATGCAATTCAGTTGTCAAGAATGATAGTGAAGTGAGGGTTGAAGTTGAAAAATACCCAAACTCTGTTTTCAAAGTATGGTTTCCTCTTTTCATTCCACAAAAGGTGCGAAGTCGGGGAAGATATAGTTGGGTTTGGGTGGAGTTTGTTAGTCAATATTGGAAAAGAGAAATTTTTTCATACTTATTGCGATGCAAATATTTGTTTGTGTGGATTGTTTTAGTAAATTAGTCGTGTGAAGATGATTCTATATATATTTAGGCCCCGTTTGAATTAACTTAGTTTTGAGCTTATGTAAATAGCTTATGCAATTTTTATGTATTATTATAAGTTCGTAAAGGTAATTTAGATAAAATAACTTATAAAAATACAATTTTAACTAGATTGAACTTATAAAATAGTATAAAAGCTAATTTATTTATATTGCATAAGTTATTTTCATAAGCTCAAAAATAAGATAATCCAAACAGGGGCTTAGTGGTTTTTTTTTTTTTTTTTTTTTTTTTTGTTTTTTTTATAAGCAAGAAACTTGTATTAATGTTAATACAAGAGGTAGTCAAACCCTTAACAAAGAACGATTACATTCTATGAATACAAGCAATGGGACCATTGATCTGGTCCCTAAATGTAGGCTTATACTCCATCCCGCCTAAAAAACACTCCCAAATTCAAGAAATACGCTTGACATTATCTACGATTTCTGAAAAATTAGCAATATTTCTATTAAAAAGAATATTGTTTCTCTCAAGCCATATATTCCGGCAAGTCGATAACCAGAATACATGAGAGAACTTGCGGTATTTAAAGCCTTTGAAAATGTTATTGAAAGCAGTAGAGTTTCGAACCTCATCATCCTCCCAAGATTTCGAGAACCAATTCAACCAAGTGAAAATTGCATTCCAAACAGTTTTGACAATCCGGCAAGAGAAGAACAAATGATTATGCGATTCGAAATGATAGAAGCAAAGCACACAACAAGTTTGATGATTTCTCGTTAGAATACCTCTATGCCAGAGATCATCCGATTTGGAAGTCTTTGATAGGCCACAGACCTAAAAAATAATCCTATGATAGGCCACAGGCTAGGCTTAAGCTTTTGATTTTTTGACAGGTCAGACTCAGGTTTGGCAAAATCTAACTCGGCCTAACTTATTTCGACCTCTACACAGTGGTAATAGTATAGTTCAAAATTTCATGACAATCTGAAGGATTCATCAAAGACAATGGTAATAAGATAATAAATAAGTTAATCTATCAGATGTGAATTTCAGCAAAGCTAAAAATCCAAGTTATAAATCTGAAAGAGAAAGAGAGATGAGAGAGAAAGATGAGAGAGAAGGTGTGGGTCAATTTCATCAAGGAGAAAGTAGCAGGGGCAACCGTCGCGGCTATGTTCACCGCCTTGACAAACATGCTACTTCCTTCTTCTTCACTAACTTTCCTGAAGAAGTCAGGGCCGTCGACCTGTGGCCTCGCTTTGCTAAGTTCGGCCGAGTTGGGGAGGTTTTCATTCCGGCAAAGGTGGATAAACAAGGAAAACGCTTCGGATTTGTCAAATATAGGGAAGTTAAGGATGCTAAGGAACTGTTGAGGAGTATTTCGAACATATGGATTGATTCTTTTAAGCTTAGAATCAACTTATCTAAGTTTGAGAGAGATTCCAAACCAGATGGAGGTACTAGAAGAGAGAATGACAAACCAAACAACTTTGCCTCCAAAGGTGCAACAACATCGCAGGATGGAAGATCTTTTAAGGCCGCTTTGCTCCAACAGGAGGGTGAAGGTAGGAAGGCTGGTGCTGCAAGTGTCAAGGCTAAGGAGATGACAGAGGCGCCGGAGGTGTCGTGGGAGGTAGAGGTAGAAGAAGAAAAGATGATGATGTTGGAAAGGGCTTACGTAGGGTATCTGGTGGAGGAAACTGATGCTCAATCCATTCAAAACAGCTTTAGAATGGATGGGTTTCTTACTATGCGTGTTAGCGAGTTGAGTCACCGGTCGGTTCTAATTTGGAGTGACAAGGTTGGGGAAGTCAAAGAAGTGGTGGAAACAGTGGGGTGGTGGTGTTCACTCTTTGAGAGGGTGATACCATGGTCTCCCAACGTGGTTACTAATCACAGAGTAGCTTGGCTTAGGTGTTTTGGGGTCCCTTTACATGCTTGGGGCAATGATCTGTTCAGAGCTTTGGCTTTCAAATATGGTAGGTTCATTGAGGTGGATGAGCAAACCAAACAATTCAAACGCTGTGATGTTGCAAGAGTTAAGATACTTACCTCTGAGAAGAAAAGTATTGATTCTTCCATGGTTGTGAAAGTGCTGGGGAAGAGGTTTGAAATTAGAGTCATGGAGGAGTTGGATGGAAGACAAGGGAGCGATATGGGTGTAGCGAAGAGGACAATCATGTGGCCGGCGGAACAGTCCTCGAGGGCGTCCGGTGATGGAGCGTCGGTTCAAGCGGCGGTGGAGGGTTTTTCGGAAACAGGAAGTGATGCTGACGTGTCTGAAAGCTGTCAGGTGCTTTTGGGCTTGGAGGCGCGTGGGTTTGCTGGCACAGAGACAGATGGTAGTAGGAGGGAGATATTGTACTCAGAAAAAGAAATGTCAGGTCACTTTCCCCACATTTTAGGAAAGACATTGGGGTTGATAGAAAATTTGGTCAACTCGGATGGGAACAAGGGAGAGGATGTCTTTCTAGAGTCAGCTGATAATATCCTTAGGATTGAGGATGTGCAGAGGGATGTCGGAGATGGGGTCCACGCTAATGAGAGAGCTTGTCAAGTTCTCATTGGTGGAGTTGAGGAGCAGCTGGATCCGGGTTATGGTGCAATTGGGCCAGCCCATTTGAATAATTTTTCTAATACTGTTGGTGAGGGGGGGTGTGCTGAAGGGAGTGGAATTAATTATGGGCCCAAAATTCTGAAAACAAGGTCTGGGGATATTTTATTTAAAAGATCAACTGATGAGGTTTCTGGGGAGGTGCAGTCTGCAAATTTACAATTGGAGATGGGTATTGAGACGTTAGAGAAGGATGAACTTCAACAAAACACAAACATATACAGGAGGCAATCAAACAAAAAAGCTGTTCCAAATCTTCCTGCAACCAAGATGAGGAAATACGCTGGAACCTATCAAAAGACTAAACGGGCAGCACGAAGGAAGAAGTTAGAACAGAGAAATCAACAATTTTCATCAAGCAGACAACATGAAGGGTCTGATTCAATCTCAGATGTAGTGCCGTTGGTACAGATAGGGCAACCTCAACCTGTCTTCGTAGATGCTCCAGAAGGTCTCTTGGATGTTTCAGATGAATTTCTGTTGGAGGTTGTGCTTCCAGACATTAATGGCGCGATTGAAGAGGGTAATGCGGGAAATTCATTATGCCACAACCGTTCTAGTTCCATTGCAGAGGAGATTCCCTCTAGAAAGATTTTAGAAGCCCAGAAAATCCTGTCTATTCAGAAGGATTTGGGAATTACAGTACAAGGTAACATAGATGATTATGTGAGGCGAATGGTGGATTTGGAGGCCAGGGATCAACAGGAGATGCAAGGTTGGGAATTGAATAGGGATATTATAGGTTCTCAATGATAGTGGGATCCTTTAATATTAGAGGCATGGGGAGCAGGGTGAAAAGGAGGAAAGTCAGAGAGTTGATTTCTCTGGAGAAATTAGATTTCCTAGCTCTTCAGGAAACAAAATTAGAAGGGATTTCGGCTAATTTGTGTGGTAGGCTTTGGGGCAGTTTGGATTGCGACTGGGCCTTCTTGCCGGCAGTGGGAAACAGCGGTGGTATCCTTTCTTTATGGAGGAAATCAATTGGTCCTTTGATATTCACATGTCAGGGGGAAGGATTTTTGGGGGTTTGTTTGGATATTGTGGATAAACAAATCCGGTGCTGTGTGATTAATGTGTATGCGAAGTGTAATTTTGCTGACAAACGTAGACTTTGGAATCAAGTGCTAATGACAAAGAAGGGGTTTGGCGATATTGTTTGGTGTATAACGGGTGATTTTAATGCTATTACCGATCCAAATGAACGAAGAGGTATTGGGGTGAGTAATCTTGTGGGAAGGGAAGCTACGGAGTTCCGTGAATTCATAAGTCAGATGGAATTGGTGGATTTGCCGCTCCTTGGGAGGCAATTTACTTGGTTCCACACTAACGGGATCGCAATGAGTAGATTGGACCGTGTTTTGATATCTCCGGAGTGGGTGACTTTGTGGGGAAATCCATGTGTTTGGGTGGCGGCTAGGGATGTCTCCGATCATTGTCCGATTATCCTTAGATATAATAACGATGATTGGGGAGCCAAGCCATTCCGTTTCAATAATTATTGGCTCCAAAACAAAAAGTTCAAAGAGGTGGTTATTAATGCGTGGAATTCTCAAAATTGTGGTGGTTGGATGGGATATGTTTTAAAAGAAAAGCTCAAAGGAATCAAGGTCGTGATTAAGGAGTGGAGCAAAGAAGTGTATGGGAAGCCGGAAGTGCATAAGAATAACTTGATTGAACA
This sequence comes from Trifolium fragiferum, assembly GCA_954870985.1. Lineage (NCBI taxonomy): Eukaryota > Viridiplantae > Streptophyta > Magnoliopsida > Fabales > Fabaceae > Trifolium > Trifolium fragiferum. The sequence goes on along the minus strand of OX940793.1, from coordinate 15,811,596 downwards.
AATCAAGGTATTTGATTTGAAGAGTGAAACGGTTGGCCTATCAAATGAGGAAGTGGACAATCGGAAACGGTTGTTTGAGGACCTATGGGTAGTGTTGAAAAGTATTGATGCTTCCATTTTTCAACGATCTCGCTCGAAGTGGTTGAGAGAGGGTGACTCCAATTCCAAATACTTCCATGCTTGTGTTAACTCCCGAAGGAGGATGAATACTATTTCGGCTATTAATACTCCATTTGGTTGGGTGGAAGGGCCGGTTAGTGTGAGGGCTGCCACTATGGATTTTTTTCAAAAACACTTTGATTGGGAGGTTTGGGAGAGGCCCAAGTTGGATGGTGTTGATTTTCCGGTGCTATCGGAGGAGAGTAATCATCTCCTTATAGCTCCTTTCTCCTTAGAAGAAATGGAAGAGGCGGTCAAGTCTAGTGATGGAGCGAAATGCCCGGGTCCGGATGGTTTTAACTTTGCATTTATTAAAGAATTTTGGGACATCATGAAATATGAGGTTAGAATCTTGTTTGATCAATTTGCCGGGAATGATTGTTTACCAAAATGTTTGTTAGCTTATTTTTTGACTCTCATCCCGAAAGTCAAATCCCCTCAAAGTTTAGGAGATTTCCGTCCTATCTCTCTCCTTGGATGTTGGTATAAGATTCTTTCTAAGGTGTTAGCCAATAGGCTTGCTAGAGTTATTGGTGCCTTAATTCCGAAAACACAATCCGCTTTCCTAAAAGGTAGACAATTGGTGGAAGGAGTAGTTGTGGTCAATGAGGTGATCGACTTTGCGAAGAAATCGGGGAAAGAGTGTATGATATTGAAAGTCGATTTTGAGAAAGCATACGACTCGGTGGATTGGAATTTCCTTGATTATATGCTAGGTAGATTTGGTTTTAGTATCAAGTGGAGGAAGTGGATGAAAGCATGTGTGTGTGGAGGTAGCCTTTCGGTACTATTAAATGGTAGCCCAACCGACGAAGTTAACATAAAGAGGGGTCTTAAGCAAGGAGATCCTCTCGCCCCTCTCCTTTTCTTGTTGGTGGCGGAGGGGCTTGGTGGATTAATGAGGAAAGCCGTAGCAAATTCTAGCTTTCGGCCATTCTTGGTAGGTAGAGAAGGTATGTCGGTCTCCTTGTTACAATACGCCGATGATACCCTTTGCATTGGAGAAGCCTCGGTGGATAATTTATGGGTTTTGAAGGCAATTCTTAGGGGTTTTGAGATGGCGTCCGGATTGAAAGTAAACTTTTGGAAAAGTTGTGTTATGGGAGTAAATGTTGATGATGAATTCCTTGGTATGGCGTCAAATTTCCTCAATTGTATGGTTGGTAGATTGCCCTTTAAGTATCTAGGTCTCCCGGTGGGTGCAAACCCACGGAAAATGTCAACGTGGGAACCAATGTTGAATGTTATTAGAGGTAGGCTTGGCTCTTGGGGTAACAAGTACGTTAGCTTTGGAGGAAGGATTGTATTGATTAATGCCGTGTTGAATGCCGTTCCTATTTTTTACCTCTCTTACTTGAAGATGCCTACAAAAGTGTGGAAGGAGTTAGTAAAAATTCAACGAGCTTTCCTTTGGGGTGGGTTATCAAAGAATAATAAAACTTGTTGGGTTAAATGGGATGATATTTGTAGACCAAAAAAGGAAGGAGGCTTGGGGGTGAGGGATCTTCGTTTGGTAAATATAAGTTTATTAGCGAAGTGGAAATGGAAGCTCTTGTCTAGAGAGGTCGAATTGTGGAAAGATGTTGTGACGGCGAAATATGGAATGGACGTTATGGGGAAGATGAATCTAGGTGAAAATGATATAACAAGAATGGGCTCGACATGGTGGAAAGATATTTGTCTTCTTGATAAAGGTTCGGAATGGTTCACTAGTGCGGTGGGGAAAAAGGTTGGGAATGGAAATTTAACGCTTTTTTGGAATGAGATTTGGATTGGAGAGCAAACATTGCGTCAAAAATTCCCTAGGTTGTATGGTGTGTCATTGCAGCAAAATGAGGTGATAAGTAATCTAGGTAGGATGGTGGAGGGGAGGTGGCAATGGGAATTTCGGTGGCGCCGGAGTTTATTTGTGTGGGAGGAAGCTCAATATCGTGATTTTAATGAAGTTATTACTCCATTCTTCCCTTCAACTCAGCTGGATAAATGGCTTTGGTTAGGTGATAATTGGGAGGGATTTACGGCCAATTCTGCATACTTGCTGCTGGTGGAGCAGTTTCGGCCAACTCCCATTGGTGATCCAATTCTGAATTTTGTGCTTCAAACAGTGTGGAAGTGTGGCGCGCCATCGAAAGCTTGTGCGTTTTCTTGGCAATTATTGTTGGATCGTATTCAAACAAAGGATAATCTCGTCAAGAGAAGAATTTTAACAAGGGATCAAAGTATGTGTGTTGGCTGCGGTTCAGTCACGGAAAGTGCTCTCCATTTGTTTCTTCATTGTAATTTTGGAGCAAAGGTTTGGTACTCCATTATGAATTGGCTTGGCCATCAAATTGTCCTTCCTAATGAGATTGTTTCATCCCTGGCCGTGCTTGTCTGCTGCGCGAAGAATAAAAAAGAAAGAAGAGGGCTGTGCTTAATTTGGGTAACAACCATGTGGGTAATTTGGAGGAATAGGAATGATGCTATTTTTAATAATGTGGTGGGTAATACTGACGAGGTGGTGGACCAAATTAAGCTCCTTTCATGGAAATGGCATATTGGTAGAGTGGCCAAGGCTCCCTGTTTGCTATATGAATGGAAATGGGATCCTTATGATTGTATGGCGCGCTGAGACGGATGCAGTCTGCTGCAATTTATTTTTCGTTTTTCCTCTGTTTTGCTGCTTCTGGTTGTTGGTCTGTACTTGGCTGCTTAGGCTTGTGTTTTGGCCTTTATTTGTGCATTTTTTCCGCCCCTGCTTGTTCTATGCTGTAATTGCTTATTTGCTACTTTTTCTCCCATAGCATTCCTTATGCTTTTGTGAGTATATATTTATATTACTTTTGTTGATCAAAAAAATAAATCTGAAAGAGAAACACTGGCTGGTTGTACAAAGTTCAATTTTTCAACCATTCAACATAACTAAACATCCAAAATAAAGATTACTATGTTCTACTTCATATGCTTTGATGAAACTACATAATCTTAATCTAACAAATTAACTTATTCATCATCCTCAGAGTCATTGTCACTTGTTTTATCCTCAGGGTTAGTGTCACTTAGTTAATCCTCATCCAAATCCTCTGCTAACAAAGGCCCTTCCACTTCTTCATATTTCTCACTATAATCTCCAACTATCTGCGCAATAGCACTATCTTGTATATCGAATGCGTTTTGGGTCCTATAATCCAAAATATATCAATTAGACTAGAAGTAACACAACAAAACACAGGTAAAAAATGAATGCATAATGATAATGGCCAAAAGTGAAGCCATATTGAGCAGTAAACAAAGAAAAAAAGATTTTATCAGTACTGTATCAGTGCCATGAATTCAAGTCTCCATGAAAGGCTATATTAGTGTCGTGTTAAAAAATAGATTTTATTGCAATATCACTCTCATCATGTAAGAAATAACATAATTCTCCAATGCAATCAGCCTAAGTCATCATATGAAATAATCACACATGTATTTTAACATGAAAAAGGTTTTAAAACAACATTATGAGATGCCATAGATTCAAAAGATTGGAAACAGTGGAGAACTTACTTCCAAGGAGGCGAAACCAAGCTTTCAACATAATTCATGGAAGAAAACCAACACAGATTCATCGATGTACATGTATGGATTCTTTTGACACTCTTATCTCTGCGATTATATATAATTGCTTGGTCATCTTTACATTTTGCCAATACCAGTGTATCCCCATTCTCAGAAAGGTACAATGGCAATAATGGAGTATAATCAACGAATTCCGGAATGAATTCCATGTTATTAACGAGTGGAAGGGATTCCATTTGAAGATTAATGTAGTCAATTCTAAATATCTGAGTCCAAGACTCTTGAACTCCAAACTCCTTCATTTGCCATATTATAAATTCAGTTCCCTTGAAATCATGTGAACAGCATAGGCACTCCATCAGAACATGAAGAATTGGCTGAATGTATGGCACTTCATCAAAACCAGAAGGCAACAAAAATTGTGTGTATGTCTCGGTCGAAAGATCAAGGGAAACAATCACAAATTGCTCAACATGAGCAATATCCGTGTATTTATAAAAATCATGAAAATAGTTTCTAAGAGTCAACCAATTAATAGTACAACTCAAATGCACGCCATTATTATTTCGATTAATTTGAAATTGAATACATGTAATAGGAATCAAAGGGAAGCTCTCAATATTTCTCCAACATTTATCACTAAAACCGAAAATTTTGACCCGACTTGTCAATGAACCCTCATTCTCTTGATCTCTTTCTACCCGATACACCACCACCTTGTAATTTCCAGTCAAAATATCACAACCAAAACTGAACTTGAAATTGTAATAGTCATGAGAAGTCCCTAATTCTTTAGATATTGTTCTCGTGGCAGGATTCCATAGACGAAACCTGTACGTCTGATGCTCACCGAAAAGCAAGCAGAGCAATCCCTTGCAGGTACCAACAACATAAACATTGTTCGTCCAACCATGGCAATTGTCACCAGAAACAGTATTGGACTGATTCTCGAGTAAACGAGGCACTGGGAAGGATACAACACTACTCATAGGGTATTCACTATTTAGTGGTGTGAGTATGAGATGTGGGTTTTTTGAGGACTTGCTAAGGTGTTTTTCGACGTAGGATGGATCGGAGATGAGAATGTTCCATGACTTGCTAACACATTTAAGTTGGACAATGGTTTTGACGCGAAGGATGGATATGATTTCGGCGATGATCAGTTCGTTGGGAAGGAATGTATTGGATTGAAGTCGCTTCTTCTTAGATTCTTCTTCGATAATATTAACTAGATGGTTTTGTGTCATAGTATTATTCAATGTTAACTTTGTTAGCTTCTTCTTTTTCACCTGAGTGCAGCGGCAGTGATGTGTTCAATGAAAGCAAAAATCAATGGGCCAGCCAGAGTTGGATGTTAGTCAAAACGATTATGTTTGTTTTTGGTATTTTTAAAAATAGGATATGTTTGACAAAAGGTAGATTTTGTTTGTTTTTTAAATTTTAGGGTTATATTATTTTTCATTCACCACCAGTTTATCTGATTCAAGGGTAGTTAGTTCTGGCATAAAGTGGTTTTAGTGTCTCTCGATCGTAGTTGCGGGGTATCAAACCATAATTCTTCCTACTAAGTTCAGCGTCAATCATCATTGAACCAAAACTAGTTTTGAGACCAGTGAATTTCTTATTGAAAAAAATAAATGTTGTTATACTTATCTTGGATTAATTTTTTTATGCTTATCTTTATAGGTGGTTTATATATATTGTTATTATTATGAGTAGATTTTCTTTATGCTTATTGTTTTTTGCTTTTTTTTTTTTGTTATTTTTGTTTCGTATTTTTTTATGATTAGATTTGTTTTATGTTTATATTATGTTTATATTATGGATAAATATTTTTCACACATGTATTTTTAAAATATACACGGGACAACGACTTTAATAAAACAAATGTATTCATGTGATAAATTTATATAAAACTGCACAATTTATATTTTAGAAATATTTTATCACATATTTCTATATATTTTATAATTTAGTATAATATCAATCTTAAATATCAAGAAAAAAAATAATGGACATGAACATTCACAAATAATTTTTTAAAAATAAAAACAACAGAAGAATGAATTCTCAACGATAATAAATTTTTTGTAAAAAAATGATATTAAATATAAAAAACCGTAAGACAAAATATTTATCACCGATACATAAAAGGATTTGAATAAATTTTTGTTATTAATAATTCTAATTGATTACAAAAATCATCATTTATACATAAAAGAATAATTAGTTTTCATCGATGATAAATTAAAAAATACATTATAAATATTCATCGTTTATACATAAAATAAATTATACGAGACATATGTTTATCATAATACGTACTTAATTAGTATTGTATTATATGGTATAAGAAATGGTATGATATTATCAAATTTTATATTATTGATTCAAAATACTTAATTAGTACTGTATTATATTATTTTTAATGATAAAAAAACAAATTTCTTTCAAAAAAATACTCAATTACTTATTAATTTTTTGATATATTATACCGGTACATTCATAATTTTTCAAATGTATCGTCAAATTTCCAAAAAAAATATAGCGTGTTAAATAAATTTTTGGTTTTTAAAAATATACTAATTTGGATTTTTGGCCTTATGAAAAGTGCCGTATTTACCAAAACAATTATTTTTTTCAAAATCGTAAAATTTTTGGTCTTCTTAAACATGTAATCTGAGGTTCGATTCATACATAAGGAGTAAATTACTTTGGTAGTTTGTGTTCTCCACAAGATCTCATACGAAGATTACTCATCGTTACCAATCGTTGAACGTAAAATATATATATATATATATATATATATATATATATATATATATATATATATTTTAGTAAACAAAACTTTAAGAATGGATTGAGGCAATTATGAAGTCAGAGTTGTTATGAAAGGAAGTGGATGAAATGGTTTCGAAAAACAAGATGATGACTGTTTAGGAAGTAAAGATGGTGAGAGGTGAAGTTGGGAGAAGGTGATGGAAGGTACATAGTGTAGTTTATGGATTTTTGGATTTTGAATTTTGGTTTCGTCTTCTTGGTTTCATTGAAATCAGATTGTTATACTAGAAAGTTCTTTGCTACTACTCTTGTTTCCTCCATTATTGCAGAAGTGAAACTATTGTTCATTGCTTGAAATTAGGGATGGTTGGGAATTAGAGATAACTTGGAAAATTTGCCATTTAATTTGTCTTATATAAAAGACATGTTTGAAATGAGTTCCAAACACTATAAATAATCTAACAGAAAATCCTCTTGATTCTAGACTTGATATTGAATGAAAACTCTCACAAAACCTTATTTCAAATCCAATCACTCTTACGGCTGCTGTAAAACTGAAAACCCACTTATATAGGTCGCTCGGGCGCAGAACACATGGTGTATGGCGCCAAGAACAGAGCAAAAATACATGGTCAAACAATTGAGGCTGCGCCCGGCGCGGGTCATTGGGCGCCTAGAGCCAACAACAGCAAGTCTAAAACATGTTCTTCAGCTTCAATTCTAAGGCAATATCCAACATTCACTTTTTTTTTAATGACAAATATATTATTATTATATATAAAAAAGGTAACAAAAGTATATTCCGCCAATACCGAACAGTCTTTAAAGTAAAAATGAAAGGCAAATAAAAATACAAACAAAAAGGAGACATGCCACCACCAAAACTAAAACTCCTCAAAGGCACCACCACAAGAAAAAAAAAAAAAAAAAAAAAAAACTTCAGAAAGAGAGAAACAATGATCAACCACAGCACATACAGGACAAAGCAAACAGAGAGTCTCTCCTAACCTCCTGACTCATCGCTAATCACTATGCTCAATCAAATTCAGACTTCCTTCAAGCCCAAGACAATGTCGCTTATCCTCTTTCTTTGTATCTCCAACTATTTCTCCATTTCCAATTTCAATTAGTTTCATCTCCTATATTCAAAAATTAAACCCATTAGACTTGAAGTAACAAGCAAAACAAAAAAGTTCACAAAACTTTAATCATAATGCTAATAAGTAATAACAATGAATTCATACCAATTGAAATAATGAATCCAAGAAACTTTCTCTTTTCTAAATATTTTAGTTCTGCATCTGAATTTTATGCAACCATGCATTATATCATTACATTAGTCTTTTAATCAATTGCGGCTGCGCTGCATATTTATTAGGCCCTATACTATTTTGAAAATAATTAAACTTTAAGAAACTAGTTTAAATGATAAATTTCATTCATAAATTTCAAATCTTAAATGATAAATTTTAAAAACCATGATGTCTATGCCAGCCAGAAAATGCTATATTTCAAATTGAAGAGTACACAATCAATTACCAAGATATAAAAAATCACAGCAAATTCATTCAATCTAGTACATTGAAAAAAATATATAAATCCAATTTATCTTGTAGCTCATAATAAATATAAAATAAAAATAAATTCATTCAATCTAGTACATTGTAAGAGCAATTAAAACCATCTACAAAATAGATCACACAATCTCTTAGTGTAAAATAACAAACAATTTTAAACTTACCTTCAAGAAATTGACACCAAGCTTTCTACGTAATCGACTGCATCATAGCACCAATACCCTATTGAGTTTGTAATCCTAATCCTCTCTACTATCTCATCTCTTAAATTATAGATCACTGCTAAATTGCCAGCTTTATTTCCAAGTATCACCATATCACCATTTTTATAAAGGCACACCAATTGATAATCATTATTGAAGTAATGCATTTCAAGATTCTGGTAACTAATCTTGAATAATTGAGTCCAAGAATCTTGAATCCCATACTCTTTCATCTGCCATAAAACAAACTCACTTTTCTTGTCATGAGAGAAACAAAGATGCCCCATCAAAACCCTAAGAACTGGCTGCAAGCATGGCACCTCATCAAAACCTTGAGGCAGCAACATCTCATTGTATGTCTCCGTCGAAAGATCAAGTGCAAGAATAAAAAATTGATGAACATGAGAAATAGACTTGTAATTATAAATAAAAAAGTTATAATTATGAATAACCAACCAATTGATACTACCACTTAAATGCACACCATTATCAATGCTATTAGGATTACTATCCAACCAATCAAGAGGATTCAGTGGAAAACTTTGAATAATTTTCCAACAACTACCACCCAAATTGAAAACTCTAACCTCACTTTTCGGAGGCTTCGATGGATCTGTGTTCCCCTCAACACGAAACGCCACAACTTTATATGTATTTGTAGATGCATCATGACCAAAGGCAAATCCAAAAGGGTTTGAAGGACCGTAGTTAAGATCTAGATGGTTGATATAACGGAAATATCCTAATTTTTGAGATATTTTTCTCATTGAGGGGTTCCAAAAACAAATTGAGTAGTCCTCATACTCAAAATCTTGAGACACCGAAAACAAGCAAATTAATCCGTTGTATGAACCAGTAATATGATAATCATACCTCGGATAAGGGGAAATGTTGTTATGAACAATGATCAATGGATTTTCGATTAAACTACGAAAGGGGTAGTGTAAGATAGTTGTACCAATTACAGTTTTCCACATAACTGTGAGGTGTGGGTTTTGTGATGACTTCTTAAGATGCTTTTCGACAAAGATCGGGTCAGAGATGAGTCTATTCCATGATTTGCACACACACTTCAGTTGCACGACATGTTTAACACTAAGTAAACACATGATTTCGATGATGAGATCTTCGGGAAGGCAAGTCTGTGGTGCTTCCTCCTCGGGAAGAATCTTCGGGGGTGGGGTGTGGAGTTGACGTTGAAATTGCATATCAATCGGAAAGATGTCCATCAAAGCTTTGGAGTGAGTAATGCTGCTTAAGTTGAAAATGAACTCAAATGTTTTTTTGTAATAGGTTGCATGAGTCTTTCAAATCTACTATTAGGATGTAATATACTGTGAAATAAGTGTTTTTTTTTTTTTTTTTTTTTTTCTATTCATTTTTTTACAAGAAATAAGAGTCTTTTGGTCAAATGGTCAAACAAAGGGGTCTTCGGTCAAAAGAAGTAATTTAGAATATAGACTTGGCGTATCTGAAATGGAATATGATTAAAAAACATAGTTAAATTTTAAATTAATAAGAATTTATATATTTTTTTTGACTTAAGAATTTATATATTTTAAATATTAAAAATAATGGATATGCATAGGTATAATATAGAAAAAAATAGAATTGGATAAAATAAGATTTTGACTTCAGTAAAAAGGAAAATATTGGAACTGTTTTTTTCGCCCATTTTATGTCTTCTATTTGAGTTTTGTACATTTTTAAAGATATTAATAATATAAATTTTATTTATTTAAATATTCTTATGTATTATTTTATTCAAATAGTTAGGTAAGTTGAAATGTAATAAATATAAAAGTATATTGGAGGAATATATTTTTTTTAATATTACATTGAAATTTAAAGGAGCATATAATTTGAGACATGGAAATATTGCAAAATTTGAAGGGAATATGTGTTGTCTTTAACTCATAATTTTATTTTAAAATTTGTGTAGTTAATTTTTTAAAATATAAGAAAATTATATTTTCTAATATTAAATTTTCCATTGTAACTTAGCAATAGTCACAATTTCATTAATACAATTGATGGTTGATTTAGTAAAACCAATGTTAACAATTAACAATAGGATTTAAATTTCCTCCATCAACTGAGCAACTTATTCATTATATGAATAATACAAGATTGTTAAGCATAAAAAAATTAAGAAGAAACATAATACTTGTCGCAACCTAATCTTTGATCATGATCGGTGCACAAACCATATCACTGCACTATAAGAATTTTTGTCTTTTGCAGCGGCCAAAATTTGCCGGAAACGCTAAAAAAAAGCTAGAAGAGAGCATTTGTGGTGTTTTTTAACCTCCGGATAAACGCTTGTTGCCAACCGTTGCGGCGGCTTTTTGCATCACAAAACCGCCGAAAATTATTGGCGAGATTTTGCAGCGGTTTTTTTCTGTCGAAACTAACATAAGATGGGTTGATGTCTAAGACTTTTGCGGCGGCCAAAATTCATTGGAACAATCAACGCTATATTAGCGGCGGCTTTAAGCCGATAGAAACGTACCCTTATAAAACAAAAAATAAGCTTAGTGGCGACTAAAAACCGCTGCAAATGACAGTTTTTTTTGCGGTTTTTTTTTGTGAATATATTTTTTTTCCTTTTTAACTTTAAATGTTTATTAAAATATTTTATTTCCACAAATAGTATTGTAATCAAATATTAAATTCAATATTAATGATTAAATTAAGTTTAAATATTACCAATATTATCAGATGAGAGTTTTTTTAAATCAAATTAATAAATATTATAGTGAGGAGGAATAGAGAATGAGTAGTGAAAAGGGAGAGAAAATGAGTAGAGTAGAGAAAGAATGAGTTGAAAAAGAATGTGTAGAGAATGAATGAATTGAGAAAGAATGAGTTAAGAAATTGAGAAGAGGAATAGAGTAGAGAGAATGAGAATAGAAAGAAATTTTGAAGAAATGAGCTTAGAAGACAAGAAAAATAATGCTAAACAAAAAAAAGGTCGGTGGAAATTACCTGTAGTTTTAAACCGCTACAAAAAAATAGTGAATAACGTTTCCGACGATTTTTGTCTGCCACAAAATTTCTGACGGTTTCTTGAATTTCAAATTTTTTGCCTAAAGTTAGCCTCTGTTTGAAAAAAAATTCCCACATTTTTTCCCGATGGTTTAAAGCTGCCGCAAAATCCAGTAAAACCGTTGCAAAAAATTCTCAATGCTTTTCCGGTGAATCTTTCTGCCGCAAATGACCAAAAGTTGCCAGAAACATTTACGGGGGCTCAAGGCTGTCGGTAACATTGACAAGTAATAATGGAAATTCTTGCGGTGTAACTAACCCTATATTTAGTGTGACAAGCCTAACACGCTATACCCTCCGCACCACCTGTCCGGCGCCGGAACTTCTTCTCCGGTTCCGGTTCGTTTTTCTCTTCTTTTTCGTTCTTCCTTGTTTTTTTTGTGTTCTCTTATGCTTCTTTCTCCTTTCGTGCTTGTGCTCTGTTTTTCTCGTTTTGGAAATCGGTGGTGGTGGTGGTGTTCTGGTTTCGGGTGCCGACAGAGGTGGTGTTAGTGATGGGCAGGGCCGGCCCCATAGGGGGTGCAACAAGGCCCGTTGCATCAGACCTCCAAAATTAGAAGGCCTCAAATTTTTTTTTATGTGGTAGTAGTATTAATAAAATAGGGGGTGTAAAAATAATAGTTATGCACAATATAAAGTCCAGGCTCAAATTCTGAACAAAAAAAACAGAAAAAAGAAAGGAATTCAAAATCATATCACAATAAAAAAAAGAAACATGCTAAAAAATAGCTTAAAAAAAACATAATGGAAATGGAAATTAGTAACGCAATATCAAACTCAGTAACACAAGAATCTTCTTCACCTCTAGCAAGAAACATATTCTCTTTTTTCCTTGATTTTCCTTTTGTTTCTTGCCCTTCCCTCTGTGAGTTTGATCCTCAGTTATTGATAGAATATGAATAACTTTAATGTTAATCACAAGGATAATTATATTTTATGCTATTTGCAATTTAAAATTGATAAGTTTTTTTTTTTAAAATTCTTTTTATTAAGAGGCAACTTTTATAATTTGCACACAGCCTCCAAAAACTCAGGACTGGCCCTGGTGATGGGCTTGGACAGAGCTGGTGTTAGTGATGGACTTGGGGTGTTAGTGGTCCGTTGACTTCTGCCATGGTTATTGTGTTCGCCAAAACTGCGTTGTCAGTGGTTGTTGTTGCCCCTTTACAACGGATCTAGAGATTGGTTTTGGCTTTTAGAGCTCCGGCGACGGCTTTGGTGTGTACTTTGTGTTATGGGTGTTTTTCGCTGTCTTATGGTGGTGGTGGATCTTTAGGTGGCAGCGGATTTGGCGACGCAGTTAGTGTTTTTCTGCGGATTTTGACAGTGTGGTGGTGATTGGAGGTGATGAGGAGGTGATGTGTATGTTGTCGTATTGGTGATTGTATTGGTGTTGAGAAGGGATGGCGATGTTATTTGGAGGCTGCTTATGGTACTCATATCCATTTTTGTCGTCGCTGGCTCTTGTTCAGAGTTTTGAGGTTGTTTAAGGTGTTTAGGGTGTTTGTCCTTTCGAGCTGAGCCGAGCCTTTTTCCTTTTTATTTGATTGATGTTTGCACCACCTCTTATATTGTTGTTTGTCTTACGTATTGTGTGCTGGACTTCGATGGGCCCATTACTTTTGCTTCGAGATCGGAAGTTGGTATTTAGCTGCAATTTCGTTTGACTGGTGTTAGCCTGTATTTTCGACAGACATTAATGAATTGGAGTGAGATGATGAAATCTCATTTAATGTATATTATTGTATGATAATATTCTCTTGGAAATTGGTTTTAGTAATAAATCAAGAGAAAATTAAGACATTCGACGTCGAAAGCCTTTTAGTGCATAAGTGTATTGTCGAATCTGAAAGAGGTGTCGAATTCGACAGGAACTTACTTAAATAAATATGTATTTGTGTGCTTCGATATTATTATATATTTGTCGAAATTATATATGTGTGTTTGCTTGTATAACGTATTGTGCAGTACGGAGGAAGCATACTCTGGACTTAGCAAAATATTCAAAGTGGATAACGTTCGAAAGCCTTGCCAGGTGTCCAAGAAATTCAAATTGTCGAAGACACGTGGAGTTTAGTTAGACGTTATGTAGGTTTTGACGGTTATTCTAGTTTGCCTATAAATATTAGTTTCTCATATGAGAAATGGGTTCACAATTCTCATGCAAATTCCTGACAAACTCAGAGTACCCATGTCAACGAGCGAAATGAGTGCAATATGGAACATGTACGAATCTGTGTACCATTTTCTGTAAACGTTTTACAATTATCAATGCAATTTACATTTTTCAAGTATTGATTACTTGCCTTGTCATTTAAAGTTTTCTGCACTTTAAAATCTTTCTGCAATTTATTTCGTTGCATGTTTTACTTTTCAAAGTTTCTTCTTTAAACTTTATCTGCAAATTCATTTACAAGTTTTCTGCAAATTTAACTTTGAAGCATTTTACTTTAAGCAAACCCATTCGACCAAGTCGAGTGATTTTATTGTTTTTATCAACTTATCCGATTTAACCCAGAAAATATGAACATGTTTTCGTCAATTCTGCACAATCCATATGTCCCAGGATTTACTAGTTGATCCTTCTTGTAATAATTAAACTAGCGGTTGTTTGCTAAAAATCGGGGTAAACAACTGGTTATGGTGTTTCTCTGGTGGACCGAGGTGTGGGGTTGAGAGGTGGTGGGAGCTGATTGATCTCTCAAATAGGAGCTTTCGGCTGTCGCTCAGCTTTGGTAAGGAGGTTTGGGAGTTTCATTTAGATGGATGTTCGCTTTGGGGGTGGGTAGTGACGATGGGTGGGTTCGGGTATCATTTTTCAATGGCCGTTTTCGTGAAAAAGTCTGGTTTAGGTGGTGTTTTGGTGAGCAGGGGTTGAAAGTAGGGCATGGATAGGTGTTGTGTGTAGGGATGTCATTTATGGTGTTTATTTTAGGATGTTTCGCCTATATACGACATCTCTTGTTTGTATTCTCTAAATTATCGGTATTTGCTCGTCTTGATCAGAGATTTGATTGTTAAATAAAATTTGTTGTTCAAAAAAAAAAAAAAAAGCCTAACACACTATAATAGATCCGTAACACTTTATAAGCAAAATTGATTTTTTAAATTCATTGTAAGTTTAATGAATTTGGTTTGTAATATAGACCGAATACATTAAATTTACAAAGAATCTAAAAAATCAATTTTACTTATAAAGTGTTACGGAGGGAGTATACATATTTAAAATAGACAAATGCTAAATAATGCACCCCTTGCACTAGTTAATGAACCAAAAGTAGTAAAATTGTTTTGGAAATTGTATAATCAACTTTTTTAAAGTGTAAGTTATGATTTTTTCAATGTAAAATTTATTACTTTTAGCTTCATTAACTAGTGCACCTGGTGCACTAATAAGCAAGATCCTTTAAAATATAGAGATACTAAAATTATAGAATTGAAATTACTTTTATTCAATAAAATTAGTGGATGGTACGTTACTAATATAGGGAATCTGAATCATAAAAATATACAGCCAACCGTTGTTTATAGCCAACTACTCCAAGGCTTTTGCACTATCCGATGTGATTAATAATTTCATTTCACATTCCAATGTTATGCACAATCTAAAACGTCTATCTTATAAAGCAAACAAACTCTTTATTATAAGCAAGTTTCAGCGATTTCCTTTCTTGTTACAATGGCTGGTACTGTAATTCAATCAGTTGACAGAGTTATATTGAAAGTTTTGGTGGACAATGAAAGGAACAAAGTTGTGTATGCTGAAGCAGGGAAGGATTTTGTTGATGCTCTCTTCAGCTTCTTAACGATGCCGCTTGGAACTATTGCTAGACTTGTAGCTAAGCAGTCAAATATCGAACAAGTAACAGTTGGAAGCTTGAGTTCACTGTATCAAAGTGTGGCAAATCTTGATGAGAAATATCTCTGGACACATGCTTGCAAGGAAATGCTACTCAAGCCTACAAACTTTATGGGAGCTTATTGCCGTCATATGAAGTTGAACATCGACGACACTGAACCCATGGCATATTTTGTCTGTGAGAACTTGACTTGTTACTCTGAGAGTAGTAGTGGCCTTTTGAGCACTTTTCGGAATCAAAATTGTTCTTGTGGAAGGGTAATGAGCAAAGTAGTACTCCCAGATCGTTGTTTGATTGGAGAAAATGGATTTGTCAAGGAAACAACTACATTTATAATTTGTGAAGATCTTTCTGTTATGCCTAATGTTATCGGATCAAGTGTTCAACTACTTGAGCCTCCGAGTCCAAAACATTCGAGCTATTGAAGAAAGAACTCTGCTCATCACCAGAAATGAGGCATGCCTTCTTAGCTTATACATATCTTTTTTTTTTCTTTTAATTAATTATTATTTGATTTTTGATATTTGATTTTTGTAGGTACTTGATCTTCTCAAGTTCTCGATGCTCTCAAACACTCCTTTAACTGATTTTATGTTTAGAAATAATAATCAATTTCTTCGTAGTTTGAACCCAAGAAACCAATCTGTTTTTGAGATTAGAGATGTATCACCCCATGATTTTAGACAAATGTCTGTGAAGCTACTGGTGAGAAACTCAACAAGACAGGTTTTGTATGCTGAAGCAAAGGAAGATTTTGTTGACTTTCTTTTGAGTTTTCTCACTTTCCCCTTAGGAGGAGTGTTGCATATGCTTCAAGGATTCTCATCGGTAAGCTCCATCGATAATTTATACAATAGCATGACTGATTTGAGTCCAGATAGATATTTGATTTCACAGGACCTAAAAAACAAACTGGTAAGGCCTCTATGTGCCCCTCAATTCGAGCTTAGGAACCAGTTATTACTAGTGCCGGTTCCTTACCTATATATTATTATCATACTTATCGAACAAAGGTGTTTAGTAGTTGTCCTTGTCCTCCGTCCGTTAATTCAACACCCAAGTTTGTGAGTGATTGTGTGAGTCAACGTAATACACTGTTGCAAAGCAAATAACATTCACAGATGACATATAACTGAGAAAACTTGCTGTTAACACCATTCTTTGAAATATATATATATATTGTTAAAGCAGTGGTAAATGATTTGTTATTTGATTAGGGAGATCCACAAGCACTATACAAGTCTAAAACAATCACAGACATCCAGAATTGCATTAATTAGTTGAAATGAAAATTTGTCGAGAAACAGGTGAGAAGTGTAAAGACGGAACCACAAAAGCGTGAAACTGTGAAAGAATCGGAACTTCTAACACACTAGAACATCAAATATTTGCATAAACTTAGTTGTAAGTTTGATATATCATATATAAACATCAAAGTAATTAAAGATCCATGTGATAAAAAACATTGACAAAACAGTGCCTTGTTGCACAAAGATCAAATGACAAATGGTAAATTACTATTTCCTACTTCCTATGTTTAGATCACAGAAAGTAATCTATCTAACTGTTTGTCTCATCCATCATCTCCTAACCAAGGTTGCTTAGTTTTTCCGCATCCTGTTCTATCAAATAATTCCCAAGGTGCTTATGTTGAAGTTGCAAATCTGAAATCCAAAAAATTTGTATTAGACTACAAGTGAAAAAGCAAATCACAAAAATAAAATGTACAAAAAATTAAATTGAATTCATAATGCTCATAAGTGAATTCATATCCATAAACAATTGAATGACATAAGTTGCAATAAGTAAAAGCAATATTGAGAGTACAAGAAAGGATCTTTATGCGACTATGAACAGACTATAAACAAAAACGTAAGCCAAAAAGGAAAACAATGACACACGCAAACCCAGAAAAAACTCCATGCTCGTTCAAAAACAAGAACCGAGGCTCTCCCTAGTCGAAATCGCAGAAAAATACCAGGTACAACTGCAGGAATGAAGGTCACACTAATGGAAAACCATAATTTTGCACTTGAAGATTCTGGTCACTAATCTTAAATAATTGATTCCAAGACTCTTGAACCCCATACTGCTTCATTTGCCATAAAACAAATTCAGTTTTATTGGAATCATGAGAAAAACAAAGACAATCCTTCAGAACCCTAAGAACCGGATGAAAAAATGGCACCTCATCAAAACCTGGAGGCAGCAGAAACTGCTTGTATGTCTCCGTCGAAAGGTCTAGCGAAACAATCAAAAATTGCTCACCATGAATAATAGACTTGTCCAGAGCCAACCAATTAACGGTGCCACTGAAATGCACGCCTTCATTAAGATATATAGAAGGAAAATGCAACCAATTAAAAGGAACAACAGGAAAGCTCTGAATACTTCTCCAACTATTATCACCACCTAGGTTGAAAACTTTAACTTCGCTTTTCCACTTACTTCTAGCACGAAACGCTACAACCTTACAAGTTCTTGTTGAAGCATCATAACCAAACGTGAAGTGAAAAAAGCCCAAATCAGAGTTGCCATAACATAACGACCCTAATTTTTCAGATGTTGTTCTGGTGGCAGGGTTCCAGAAACATAACTGATAAGTTTGTGCCAATGTTTTAGAAAAAAAATACAAGCATATCAATCCGTTACAGGAACCAACAAACTCGCAACGCTTCTCCAAACGATGCTTGGAACGCTGGAAAGTCTTGCTGTAATAAATGTTATTGCATGGATATTTGAGTAAACGATGCACGGGGAAGGGTACAACATTAAAAGTAAATGCATTGCGATGATACCAAAACAAAGTGAGGTGTGGGTTCTGTGACGAATTTTTAAGATGCTTTTGGACGAAGTTTGAATCCGATATGAAAGTCATCCATGACTTGCTCAGGCATTTGAGTCGCATGATGTTTTTAACGTTAAAGAATGGTAAGATTTCAGCCAGGAGTTCTTCGGGTAGGAACTGTTAGGGTAATCCAAGATAAGAGGAAGAAGATAACAAGTAAGAACTAGAGAGAAAACTAGGAGGAAAGTGTTAAGATTTATTGATAAGAAAAATAGAGAATGAGTTGTGTATACAATGCATGAGGCACATGCTTATTTATAAGGAAAACTCCTAACACATCTATTACTTGTAACACAAGTAACCATAACTAACTAACTCAAGGTAGTTATGTAACCACCTCCTAACAACCTTTTAACTACCTAACCAAGTCTAATAGGATTGAAGTTATAAAACATCATGCTCCCTTAACTTCAAGCCTAAGCAAACTTGTCTGTCCTTCAGAACTGCTTCAGAACTTGTCTGTCCTTCAGAAATCCTTCAGAACTGCAAACTTGTCTGTCCTTCAGAAATCCTTCAGAACTGCTTCAGAACTTGTCTGTCCTTCAGAAATCCTTCAGAACTGCTTCAGAACTTGCCATGCTGGGCGCGCGCGCCTGACACACACCAAGTTCACTTCTGAGCTTCAAAAACCTGTCTGTTTTCAAACTCTTAGTTAGAGCATCTGCAACCTGAGTATCTGTTGCACAATGCCTGACATCTAAGCTACCTTGATTCACCTGCTCCCTCAAGAAATGAAACCTAGCCTCTATGTGTTTGCTTCTACCATGCAAAACTGGATTATTGGCTAAGTTTATAGCAGACTTGTTATCAATCTGCAGAACCACAGGTTTCTCTGCTTCAATTCCTAGCTCCTTCAACACAGTCACAATCCACAAAGCTTGGCATGCTGCATATGCACCTGCTATGTACTCAGCTTCACAAGAAGACAATGCAACAACTGGTTGTTTCTTAGAACACCAAGCAACAGGAGCCTCCATAAATCTGAAGAAATACCCAGTAGTACTCCTTCTATCTACTTTGTCACCACACCAATCAGCATCAGAGTAGCACACAATCTCAAATTTCTCATTCAGAACTGACTTTGGAAAAAGAATTCCAAACTCCATTGTGCCTGCTATATACCTAAGTATTCTTCTAGCTGCATTCATGTGTGACCTTCTAGGCTTATCCATGAATCTACTTACAAGCCCAACTGCAAAGCATATATCTGGCCTGCTGTTGCAAAGATATCTCAATGATCCTACAATTTGCTTGAAAATTGTTGGATCCACAGTCTCTTCTGTCTCATTCTTCTCTAACTTCAAGTTCACCTCCATAGGAGTTGCAGCATATGTACACTCAGTCATGTTGAACCTCTTCAGAATTTCTCCTGCATATCTCCTCTGATGCAACAATAGACCTTTACCATTCTTTAGAAGTTCAAATCCTAAGAAGTAAGACACTTCTCCCAAATCTGTCATCTCAAATTCAGTTTTCATTACTTCTTTGAATCTCTCTATCTCAGCTGTGACACTTCCAGTTACTAGCAGATCATCAACATACAAACATATCAGAATGATGCTTGAAGCTGCTTCCTGCACATATACTCCATATTCTGACTTGCATTTCCTGAAACCTTGTTTCACAAGAAATCCATCTATCCTTTTATTCCAAGCTCTTGGAGCTTGTTTCAAACCATATAGAGCTTTGTTCAATCTGTAGACCATGTCTTTCTTCCCTTCAATCATGAATCCAGGTGGCTGAGTTACAAAAACAAGTTCTTCTAATGGACCATTAAGAAAGGCTGACTTAACATCCATGTGGAACATAGGCCATTTCCTTGCATTAGCTACAGCTATGACAAGTCTCACAGTCTCAATTCTTGCCACAGGTGAGTAGATTTCTGAGTAATCTATTCCTTCCCTCTGCAGAAAACCTCTTGCCACCAGCCTTGCCTTATATTTTGCTATAGAATTGTCAGGATTTAGCTTCAGCTTGAACACCCATTTTACTTCAATTGCCTTCTTATCTGATGGAAGTTTAACTAACTCCCAAGTTTGATTTCTCTCAATTGAAGCCAACTCCTCTTCCATAGCTCTCTTCCATTTCTTGTGTTTCAAGGCTTCTGTGTAATTGATAGGCTCAGAACCAGCCATCAATGCAATATGAACTAAGTCACCATCTGCATTTACCTCATTATCATTAACAATTTCACAATCCTGCAATCTAGCAGGAATGTTCCTTGTTCTGGCAGGCCTGTCTCTAGTCACAGCTGCAGGTGCTTCATTCTCATCACTAGAATCACTATCTTCTTCATTCATGATTGGATTTAATTGAGCTCTGCTTGAACTGCAACCAGCAATCCAATCCCAGGATTTCTCTTCATCAATTACAACGTCTCTGCTGTAAATCATTTTCTTTGTGACAGGATCATATAGCTTGTAAGCACCTGTGACATGGTATCCTACCAAGATCATGGCTTCACTTCTGTCATCAAGCTTCTTCCTTTTTGCTTCAGGCACATGCTTGTGACATAAAGCACCAAAAATTCTGAAGTGACTTACACTAGGTTTTCTACCACTCCACACTTCCTCAGGTACTTTGTCTTTCAGCTTCTTGGTTGGATACCTGTTCAACACATACACAGCAGTGTGAACTGCTTCACCCCAGAAAGCTTTAGGCAGGTTCCTATGCTTTACCATACACCTTGCCATATCAAGAATAGTCATGTTCCTTCTTTCAGCTAAGCCATTGTGTTGAGGTGTATAGGGAGCTGTGACTTCATGTTCTATACCTTGTTCAACACAAAATGACTCAAACTTCTTGGAAGTATACTCACCTCCACCATCTGTTCTGAGAGCTATGATCTTCTTTCCACTTTGATTTTCAACTAATGCCTTAAAATTTCTGAAGACATCAAATACTGCATCCTTGGTTTGAATCAAGTATATCCACATCTTCCTGCTATACTCATCAACAAAGGTAACAAAATATCTATTACCACCAAGTGAATTCACATCAAAGGGACCACACACATCAGAATGCACAACACCTAGTACACTTGATGATCTCATAGGCAAACTCTTGCTGAAAGCATTTCTAGGTTGTTTACCAACTAAGCAACCTTCACATACTCTTTCTGAAGCTTCAATCTTAGGCAGGCCAAATACCATTCCTTTGCTCCCTAGCTGATTCAGATATTTGAAATTCAAATGTCCAAATCTCAGGTGCCATAGCCAATTCAACTTCTCATCTGTTACTACCTTCATACACTGAACAGTGTTTGTGTGAATCAAAGTTCTGAAGGTTCTATTCTTGGCCAAAGGAGTCCTCAGAATTAGGTTATTTGCAGGATCATAAAGTTCAAATTTCTCTTTCTTAATGATAACTGAAAAACCTTTTTCTGCTAACTGTCCAACACTCAGAAGATTACAATCCATACCTGGTACAAACATCACATCTTCAATTACTGCAGTGCTTCCATTGCTCCTCTTGATAACCATGTTACCAATGCCTTCTGACTGCAATGAACTGCTATTGGCCAGCTTCACTTTACTTTTCTTTCCAGAATCGAACTTCACTAACCAGTTTTTGTGACCAGTCATGTGGTTGGAACACCCTGTGTCTAAGAACCAAGTCTCAGCATCAACTTTATCTTGTGATTCTACCTCTGATAATGTAGCCATGAAAGTCACAGCTTTGTCTTCAACCTTTTCTTGCACAAGTTTTGCTTCATCATCAGAGTCTTGGCCCTTTTCTTTGCCTTTCTTGAACCAACAATCTGAAGCATAGTGTCCCCATTTCTCACAGTTATAGCACTGAATGTGACTCTTGTCCTTGCCTTTCCCTTTCTTTGAATTTGATGTTCCTCCTCCTTTCTTGAAGGATTCAGATTTTCCATCAAATTTTTTCTGAGAGCCATTCTTTCCCTTATCTTGATTTTTCTCTTTGTGACTGTTAGCTTTCTTGTAAGCCTGAACTTGTAAGGCTTGCACAGATTCTTGAACCCCTTTCCTTTCATTTATCATCAACTCATGTGCTTCTAAAGATCCGACAAGATCCTCCAACTGTAATGTAGCTACATTCCCAGTTTCTTGGATGGCAACAATGACATGATCAAAATTTGGAGTTAGAGTTCTCATTACCTTCTCTACAATCATCCTATCTGTCATCACCTCACCACAGCTCTTCATTGTATGGACAATGCCTTGAACCTTCGACACATAGGCTCCAATGGATTCACTCTTATCCATCTGCAGCAGCTCATATTGCCTTCTCAGAGACTGCAACTTCACTCCCTTCACCTTTTCTCCTCCTTCATAATATTTCACCAAAATATCCCAGGCTGCCTTAGAGGATTCAGCACTAGATATCTTGTCAAAATTTGCAGAATCTACTGCAGCTTGAATTGCATACATTGCCTTGCAATCCTTCTTCTTTAAGTCTTTGTGTGCTGATCTCTGAGCTTCAGTGGCATTCTCCACCAAGTCTTGCACACCATTAACCACCACTTCCAATGTATCTTGAAAACCAAAGAGAGACTTCATCTGTTTGCTCCATCTTTCCCAATTCTTGCCCTCAAGAATTGGAAGATTGTTTGGTAAACCATTCCCTGACATTGTTTCTGAATGAAGGAAAATGTAAACACCAAACAAGACTGAATCTTTGTGCTTTCTACACTAAGAACCAAAGGGCTCTGGATACCAATTTGTTAGGGTAATCCAAGATAAGAGGAAGAAGATAACAAGTAAGAACTAGAGAGAAAACTAGGAGGAAAGTGTTAAGATTTATTGATAAGAAAAATAGAGAATGAGTTGTGTATACAATGCATGAGGCACATGCTTATTTATAAGGAAAACTCCTAACACATCTATTACTTGTAACACAAGTAACCATAACTAACTAACTCAAGGTAGTTATGTAACCACCTCCTAACAACCTTTTAACTACCTAACCAAGTCTAATAGGATTGAAGTTATAAAACATCAGGAACATTGGCGATGAGTCCTTTCGTACACTGGATCGACGTGGCTTCTTTCTTTTGATCGGAAGGGTATCCATCTTAGAAGTCAAAAAAGTTCTATCACAACTCAATGAACGCAAATCAGTTGTGCAAATACAAAGAATAGAATTTTGCAGTTTTTTTTTTTTTTGACAATGTTAAACCCTAATAATTGTTATTTCTTCCTAGCGTGCAGTGCAATCAAAAGCAAATAAAATTTGGCAATCTTATATATAATACTAATTCTTGTTAATGGGCCACATTGAGAGTTTTAAGATGGGAATAATTTGCTCAGAATAATGAATAAATATTTTTTGAAGATTTTTTAATTTAAATAGTATATTATAGATTTATATTTAAAACAAGATATTATTAGGATTTATGATTTATATTTATGTTTTTAGAATATTTATGATTAGTTTGTTATTTTAAAAGATATATTAAAGGATCAAAATATTTTAGCATAACATATATTATTAAAGATGAAAACATAGTATATTAACAAGAGCGGTGCTACATGGCACGACTGCCTGGCTTGTCCAAAATGCACGACCGTGAATTTTCCTAATAAATTGACTTCATATTACTACAGTTTATCAGTTTCCAATATAAATAAATGAAAAATAAAAGAATAATTAAACTAAATACTAAAAGAAAAATGCAAAATAACCAAAAACCATGCTCTATAATTAATCCCAAGAGTTACAAACAATGAATCCAATTAAAAAATTATACAACTCCAAAAAAAAAAAAAAAAAGGTTCAAGAATTCTCCAAGATTCTTCTGCAACTTTTCTTTCTTCCTCTCTTGGATCTTTTGCTTCTCCTCTTCTGAGGAGTATTCTTGGTAAAATAATCACATTTGAGAATTTGTTCAAAGGGTTTAAAATTCACAATGATGGTCCTTGTATCTCTCATCTCCAATATGCGGATGATACGCTTTGTATCGATGAAGCTTCCGTGGAGAATCTTTGGACTTTGAAAGCGATTCTTAGATGATTGTGTGGTTTCAAAGAAGTGGGTTGAGGAGGCAATTTCCTGGTCTATCGGTAATGGTGCTAATACACGGTTTTGGTGTGATTTCTGGCATGGGGACTCTTTTCTTTGCGTTAAGTTCCCTAGGTTGTTCGCCCTCTCTACTCAAAAGGATGCTAGAGTTACTGACTTGGTGGAAATCCAAGGGAGCATGAAGACTTGGAATTTCCTTTGGAGAAGAAGCCTCTTCCTTTGGGAGGAAGATATTGTTACTCTCTTGTTAGCCTATATTGATAATGTTACTATCACTCTTGAGGAAGATGGGTGGCGGTGGAATGTGGATCCGGAGGGTGGTTTCTCGGTGAAATCGGCATATAATGCGCTTTCATTGGAATTGGTTCAAGGCCCTAACCTCTCTCCTTTTGAAGTCTCGATCTTTGAAAAGATTTGGAAAAGTCCGGCACCTTCCAAGGTAATCGCGTTCTCTTAGCAACTTTTATACTACTGCGTGCCTACTAAAGCCAACTGTTGTGAATTCGGACTGAACCACACCAATAACCTTTAGTGTGTGAAGCAAATTTAATTGAGCAATCAAATAAGCGAGAATAACAATATTAATCACAAACAATAACAACGGCGAAAAGTAAAAAACACGTTCGTTTGTTTACCCGGTTCGGTGTTAATGAACCTACGTCCGGGGGAGAGGGCAGCTCTCCTTTCTTCCTTCAATCAAATATCCGGTTACAATGAAATCCCAACAACAAGGGTTACAAGAAATAGTCTTCAAACCTATTCTACCCAAGTCCCGAATTTCTTCCCGTGACCAAGAAATTCAATTACAAAGTATTCCAAGGTGTTGAATCAATTCCCAATCCCTAGAATTATTTCCAAGAGAAATTCTCTATAAACCCTAGTCTTTTGATTGGCTACAAACCCTAAAAAACTCATACAAAACACAAAAACGCGTGCAGAATATATAGTGCTTCGCGAGCCCGCGCACGACGCCAGCTGTCCTGCGCACGGCGCAGCCAACAGAGCCAAAACCCACTTTCTAGGTCCTTCCCTGCGCACAGCGCCGCACCCGGCGCAAGAGACAGATTCAACTGCTGTTTCTGGACTGCTCCTGGAGCCTGGCGCCACCTACTTCCTGGTTTCCTGTTTCTGAGTTTTCAAGGCAATTCCTCACAAATCTCCACGTTGCCTTCAAAACGATGGTGATGCCAACTTCCCATCAACCATCATGCTGCCCTCTCCAACCTCCGTCTACTCCTCGACGAAGTTAATCAAGTCCAAGCAATGCTTGAACTTAGCTCTTGGTAATGATTTGGTGAACATGTCTGCTGGATTCTCTTCCGATGCAATTTTCTCCACCATGATTTCCTTTGTCTCAATCATGTCTCTCACAAAGTGCAACCGGATGTCGATGTGCTTTGTCCTTTCATGATACACCTGGTGATTTGCCAAATGAATGGCGCTCTGACTGTCACAATGTATCTTCACACACGCTTGATCAATCCCCATTTCTCCAATCATACATTTCAACCGTATGGCTTCCTTGACCCCTTCAACAAGGGCTATGTATTCCGCTTGAGTCGTCGACAAGGCTACAACTGATTGTTGATTTGCCTTCCATGTTACCGCTGTACCAAACAATGTAAACACAAAACCAGACAGAGACTTTCTGGTGTCTACATTACCTGCATAATCCGCATCCACATAACCCTCCAAAGGATCTTTACCTGGATCTGTCCTAGTATACTTGAGACCACCCTTCAAGGTTCCATTCAAAGCTTGCCAATGAACCGGACCGGGATTTGCCATAAACCGACTTACCACACTGATTGCATATGATAAATCAGGTCTACTACAAACCATGCCATACATGATGCTTCCAACCCCACTTGCATAGGGAGTACTTTCCATCTTCCGCTTTTCATCCTCGGATTGAGGACACTGCTTGACTGACAACTTCGAATGGGGACCAAGTGGGGTATTCACTATCTTAGAATCTTTCATTCTAAACTGCTCCACCACTTTCTTCAAATAATCATGCTGAGATAAGAACAACACACCTTTACTCCGATCCCTCACAATATCCATACCAAGTATCTTCTTCGCATTGCCAAGATCCTTCATCTCAAATTCACCATTAAGTTTCACCTTGAGCTGTTGAATCTCATGCTTTTCAGAACTTGCAATAAGAATATCATCTACATAAAGAAGGAGGTAGAGAATGACTTTCTCATTCCTCTTCATCATGTACACACAACTGTCATAGTTGCTTCTCACAAAACCAGTCTTCAATAAGAAATCATCAAACCGACGATACCACTGCCTTGGACTCTGCTTCAACCCATACAAAGATTTCTTCAACAAACAAACTTTAGAGTTGTCTTCCACAAAACCTTCAGGTTGTTGCATGTAGATTGTCTCTTCTAATTCACCATGCAAGAAAGCGGTCTTCACATCCATCTGTTCTAACTCAAGATCATACATATTCACAATTGCCATAAGTACCCTTATAGAACAATGCTTCACCACAAGTGAGAAGATTTCATTGTAGTCAATTCCTTCCACCTGTGTAAAGCCCTTGGCTACAAGTCTTCCTTTATACCTTGGTGCTTCGACCCCTGGTATACCTTATTTCCTTTTGAACACCCACTTGCTACCAACTACCCTTTTGTTCTTAGGTAGTGGAACAAGCTTCCAAGTCTGGTTCTTCTCCAATGAAAGCATTTCCTCTTCCATTGCCTTCAGCCAGTCTTTACTATCTATGCTTTCTGATGCTTCCCTGAAGTTCTTTGGTTCTGAGTCTTGCACCTCTTCAGCTGCATTCAAAGCATAACAAATAAGGTCAGCATAACCGTATCTATTAGGCGGAGTAATAACTCTCCTCTCCCTATCTCTTGCTAGCTGATAGTCCGGAGCAGTTATTGTTTGGCTTCCACTCTCCACAGGTACTTAAGTCTCATCTTCCTCTTCTTCCCTCTCATCAGTGGAAGGCTCCACCTCAAACTGAATTCTCTCTACCCCCGTTTCTGGTCTAGTCTCTAGGTCTTTGCACTTCATCCCCATACGGGTCTCATCAAAAGTGACATCCCTGCTTATAATAAATTTTGATCCTCCAGGTTCCATCTTCCACAGCTTGTAACCTTTCACACCTTCAGGATAACCAACGAACACACACTTTACAGCTCTAACATCAAGTTTATCTTGTCTAACATGTGCATACACTAGAGCTCCAAAGACTTTCAAGTTGGAGTAGTTTGCCGGCCTGCCACTCCAAACCTCCATAGGTGTCTTCAGATCAATACCTGTTGAAGGACATCTGTTGATCAAATATGCTGCAGTACTAACAGCTTCTCCCCAGAAACTTTTCGGTAGTCCAGCTCCCAACAACATACACCTCACCCACTCCAACAAGGTCCTGTTCATTCTTTCAGCAAAACCATTTTGCTGCGGTGTGTATGCAACGGTTCTATGCCTCTTTATACCTTTATTCCTGCAAAACTCATTAAACTGCTTTGAAACAAACTCCAGGCCATTGTCAGTTCTCAAAACTTTCAGTTTAGTTCCAGTTTGATTTTCTATTAGAGTATGCCAATCCTTAAACTTTTCAAAAGTGTCACTCTTATTTTTAATAATGTGACCCATACCCTTTTAGAGTAATCATCAATAATGCTAAGAAAATATGAACCTCCCCCATGAGTGGAAACAGACGCTGGACCCTAAAGGTCCGAGTGAACATACTCAAATGGTCTACTAGATTTATGCACTCCCACCCCAAACTTCACCTTGTGTTGTTTGCCTAGTGTGCAGTTATCACAGAAATCTAGTTTGTTCAATTTCTCTTTTCCTAGCAAGTCCTGTTTAGCTAATTCAACTAAACCTTTCTCACTGACATGCCCCAACCTCAGATGCCATAGTTTAGTTATGTCCTCAGTTTCTACACTAACAGCTAATGCATTAGAAATAACAGTGGAACCATCTAAAATATAAAGACCATTAATTTTAGACCCTTTAGCTATAACTAATGCACCATGAGAAATTCGCATCACTCCACGTTCAATTCTAGTGCAATACCCTAGACCATCAAACATGCTTATGGAAATTAAATTTCTCTTAAGTTCGGGGATATACCTCACATTCTTCAAGAGAAAGTCACGATCATCAAACATTTTCAGTCGGATAGAACCCATACCTTGAACCTTGCACGCCTTATTGTTACCAAGACGCACAACTCCACCTTCTTTCAATTCCAAGGTCTCGAAGTACTCCTTTCTCGGACAGATGTGATACCGCCACCGCCCCCTCTCTGAGGACAGTCCTTTTTGAAGTGACCTGGTGTGTGGCAATGATAACACTTGAATTTTGTTGTGTCACCATTACCTCTAGGCCTAGACTTAGACCTGTGCTTCTTCCCCTTTCCTTTACCGTGGTTCTCACTCTTGCCCCTTGAGATATTCAAGCCTTCTCCACTATCATCAACCTTCAAGTCTCTAAACCTTGTCAATTCCTTGGTTCTCAGAGCCGATTGGACTTCTTCCAAGGTAATAGTGCCCTCTTTGCCATAAAGCAAAGCATCCTTGAGATTCTCTAGTGACTTTGGAAACGCACACAACAAATTGAAAGCCTTATCCTCATCTTCAAGAACTACATCGATGTTCGCCAAATCATCGACAATTTTGCCGAACTCCGTCAATTGCTCCACCATTGGCTTGTTATCAACCATACGGAAAAAGTACAGTTGTTGTTTCAGTAGTTGCTTATGTGCCAGGGACTTGGTCATATACAATGAGTCAAGTTTGGTCCACATCTCAACCGCAGTCTTCTCCTTGGCAACCTCCCTTAGCACCTTGTCACCGAGGCACAAAATAATAGCACTAAGTGCTTTCTCATCCATCTCGGTTTTCTCCGCATCAGAGAGAGTTGCCGACATCTGTGTCGCACCCTTTAGCGCCTCTACACAATTTTGTTCAGTTAGTATTGCCCTCATCTTTACCTTCCACAGACCAAAGTCGTTACTCCCGATAAATTTCTCGATGTCCCACTTAGTACCCATGATACTCAATTCGTTTGATCCTTTGCCCCACGGTGGGCGCCAATGGTTGTGAATTCAGACTGAACCACACCAATAACCTTTAGTGTGTGAAGCAAATTGAATTGAGCAATCAAACAAGCGAGAACGACAATATTAATCACAAACAATAACAACGGCGAAAAGTAAAAGACACGTTCGTTTGTTTACCCGGTTCGGCGTTAATGAACCTACGTCCGGAGGAGAGCGCAGCTCTCCTTTCTTCCTTCAATCAAATATCCGGTTACAATGAAATCCCAACAACAAGGGTTACAAGAAATAGTCTTCAAACCTATTCTACCCAAGTCCCGAATTTCTTCCCGTGACCAAGAAATTCAATTACAAAGTATTCCAAGGTGTTGAATCAATTCCCAATCCCTAGAATTATTGCCAAGAGAAATTCTCTATAAACCCTAGTCTTTTGATTGGCTACAAACCCTAAAAAATTCATACAAAACACAAAAACGCGTGCAGAATATATAGTGCTTCGCGAGCCCGCGCACGACGCTAGCTGTCCTGCGCACGGCGCAGCCAACAGAGCCAAAACCCACTTTCCAGGTCCTTCCCGGCGCACAGCGCCGGGCTCAACTGCTGTTTCTGGACTGCTCCTGGCGCCTGGCGCCACCTACTTCCTGGTTTCCTGTTTCTGAGTTTTCAAGGCTATTCCTCACAAATCTCCACCTTGCCTTCAAAACGATGGTGATGCCAACTTCCCATCAACCACCATGCTGCCCTCTCCAACCTCCGTCTACTCCTCGACGAAGTTAATCAAGTCCAAGCAATACTTGAACTTAGCTCTTGGTAATGATTTGGTGAACATGTCTGCCGCATTTGGTTTAGATATATTTGGATGATATTTTTATTCAACCGCAAAACCGCGAACCGCACGCGGTTAACCGCTAAAACCGCATTAAATTTATATTATAATTCAATACCACTAAAAGTAAAACCACAATAAATTTTTATTATATGCCAATATACATAGTCCAAAAACAATGGACAAATATATCATTGAAACAAAGACAATAAATCTTGATAGTTTAATTATTCAATTATTTACTATTTTTTGTGTAGGCATGTATATAAAACTCAGACCCGTGGGTACCCGTCCAAATCGTACCCGCTTTGACGAAAAAAATCCGAGTTGATTGGGTTTGGGTTTGGGTTTGGGTGTTTCCCGATTTTAATGAATATTTTTGTTGTTAAAAAAAAGAAGTAAGAGCATGCATGTAAACTGCGGTCACTCTTTATATTTAGTTTAATTTAATTTCAGTATATTTTAATTGTTGTATAAACCGCAACCACCGAACCGATCCTAACCGCATTGGTTTGGTTTGATTTGGTTTGGATGACTTTTTAAAAACCAACCGAACCAAACCGAACCGCATGCAGTTTTATCTCGCGGTTATGATAACTTTTTGGCTCAAAACCGAATCTAACAGCACCGCAAACACCCCTGGTGTCATACCATTTATCATTTTCCTATTAACAAAAGAAGTGACCACACAAAATGGCTTTTGAGTTGGTTTTGTTTACGAAGTTATTTTTTATCAAATGGACCTTCCAAAAATAGTAAATCGACATCGAGTTAGGACGGGTTTGGATTTAGCCGACCTGGGGCCCATTTGTATTGACTTATTTTTGAGCTTATGTGAATCAGCTTATGCAAATAAATAAGCTTTTATGTATTATTATAAACTTTTCAAGTTAGTTTATAATAAAACAACTTATAAAAATACAATTTTTGTCAGTGAAAACTTATAAATCAACATAAAACTTTATTTATTTGCATAAACTATTTTCATAAGCTCAAAAATAAGTCAAATTCAAACAGACCCCTGTTATATTATGCATATACTTCTATCAATTTATTTATGCGTTAAATAGGTTTTTGGTATCTATAGAATTACCAAATTTTATTTTTATGTTTTTTTTTATAAAAAAAAAGCAGCACGTTCTGATCTCTACAAAATTATTATGCATGTAGTTTTAATCTCTGCTGTCAAACCAATGTATTTTTGTATGATTTTTATAGAAGGGGCTAAAATGATGGAATCTTGACATTACAAAGAGAAAATTAATGTATTTTTATAGTGGGTAAATCAAATCTCGCCGATAGAATATTCACTATTTAAGTAGAATTTTTTCTTACTTTTACCATTGTTTTTAAATATTTTGAAAATTCATATTTAAGTTTTGTAAAGAAACTATTTTTTGTAGTATTCTAAACATATATGAAACAAAAAATTCAAATATTTTAAAGTTTTAGGATAATTAAACAATTTTGCAAAATAGCATGGATTAAAGCTGTATGCATAAAAAAAATTGATTTTTGCTACTCATACCCCAAAAAAAATTGATTACACCCCAATTTGATCAAAATACCCTTAAAATAAATTTTCATTGCATCCAAAATTCTTGTGCGCGTTTCTTGCTTCAATTCATCTCTGCCGTGAACTTATGTAAACTTAGTTTACACAACATATGTAGACATAGGTAAACTCAGTTTACATGACTTTACGTGTAAACTCGGTTTACAACGCTTATGTAAATTTAGTTTACATAACTTATCCCCTCAATGTACGTGTAAACTCAGTTTACATAGGATTGTATAAATTGAATTTACATTAGGCATTCTAAACTATGCAATCCTACAAGGATTGTATAAACTGAATTTACATTAGGCATTCTAAACTATGCAATCCTACAAGAAAACATAAATAGAATATGCCATAGAATTGAATGAGTATAAATTGTAACATATGCAGTAAAGTCTTAATAAAATACCATCAAATTCAATTTTTAATTGAAATTAATAAGAAGCAATTGAGGATTGGAAGAGAGAATTTATTAATGGGGTTTATTTGACAGAACGGTGAAACATAAACGTTAAAAATAGAACGAAAATGAAAACTAAATAAAGAAGGGTAATTTTGGTATTATGATTAAATTTTTATGAAATTTCGATGTAACTAGAAGTTTTTGGAGTGTGAGTAGCAAAAATAAAAAAAGTTATGGACCAAAACATTCCACTTAATTTTGTACACACACCAAACTTCTAACATGCACACACCAAATTTATTGTGAAACTTTGAATCAATCTCAATGACCTTTTTACAAACCATCAACCACTATAATGAGCATCACATAAATCTGAAAACACATCATTTTCTGTTGTAAAAACAAGTCACCACACACTTGGTGATGAATTAACAAATATGAAAATGACGTTGTTCTTGAATCAATTTAAATACAAAGATATGATTTTTCTCTTCCAATTACAAGAGCTTAATATGAAAGTATGCAGAAAAGTTTCTAGTATATATGTAAAGTTTGAATTAATGTTAAAATATGAATGGAAGAGATGTGTTTAGTTTCGAAAATAAAAAACCTTAAATACATGCTTGAAACACTTATGAAAAGTTGTATATATAAAGGGGACGTTACATGAATCTTTCTGTTTTAAATTGTAATGAAAAGGTTTCATACTGGTATAAAATGCTTTGCATCCTGCAAACTTTAATCTTTTCTTAGCTGCTAAGTTCAAACCATGTCTTTCTTTCTCATCCAAATTGCCTTTGGTTATGTTCTTTTTTTCCCTTTAAAAAACTTTCAAATTAATTACAGGCAGATGATGGCGTACAATACCGGTGCTCGACATCAAAAGTTGCGGCGGAGAGAATGGCGGGATGCATAGACAGATCAATTTGGCTGCCGGGGAAAGTAAAGAATTTTTCACCGGTTTTTGTGCCAAAACTTTCATATGCATAAGAAAGAAGTGGTCCATGTTAGACTAATGCTACGGTGGACAAGTGATCTAACCGAATATAAATTTTATAAAATTTATTGGTAGATTAAAAGTTTATATCATATAGAGCATCCATAAAAAATTTAAAAAAAATTGAAAATCATTTGATATTTTATTGGGATTTATCAAGATTTACAGTATTTAATAAACCGCTAATCTTGATAGATCTCAATAACATATCAAATGATTTTCAATTTTTCTAAAATTTTCTATAGATGATCTATATGATATAAACTTTCAATCTAACGGTGAATTTTGTAAAATTCATATTCGTTATAGGGTTTTTTATGAATGGTCCACCATGAACCACTTGAAGAAGTGGTTCATGTTAAAATTTTCCTTATAATGGTTAGTATTTAAACTCAAATATTTTGAAAAAGTGCATTTCATCTTATTTTGAAAAATGCATTTGTGTTGAAAAATTATTGTTGCTGTATTTATTTTAAGATCCTCCAAGAATCTTCCTCCGTGAGATGCAAAAGAATAATCCTCATTCCTCACTGGCCCTGTTTCTGCTGCGTCACAGGACATGCATAATACAGTATTTGCCATGAAAATTTGTGAATGAGTGGTGTTCTGATTCACCTATAAGTCCCACATCGCTTGGAACTCGAGGCTAATGGTAGTTTATATACAATACGTCATACTCTTCTAACCAACCGAGGCGCCTTTTCTACAAAGTACAAAACCGTGACGGGTTAACCCCAAAGCGGACAAATCTGAACAACCGGAACTTCTAACACATGAAAACATAAACTGATTTATAAGTTTTATATATCATATATAAATAACATCTGAAAATCATTAGCAATAAGCTTCTTGCATAAAAATCAAATGCTAAGGCTCCCAATAAATAACATCTAAAAAACAATGGCAAAATGTAAACTATTTCCAGCTTCCTATGTTTAGATCACAGAAAGTAAACTGATTATTTTATCCATCATACCCTAACCGAGGTTGCTTTATTTTACCACGTCGTGTGATATCAACCTTTTTTCCTCTTCCATACACCTCTGAGACTTTCCTAACATACTTCCATGTATCATCAATAATTCCGAGGGTGCGTGGAGTTGGGTTGCAGATCTGATATTCAAAAAATTCAGATTAGAGTATGAGTGAAAAAGAGAAATACAAAAATCAGTATAAATTAAACAATAACAATGTTGAGAGTACATTGAAGGAACTCTATGCAACTAGAATTTGGTCAATACTTAATATCAGAAGATTCAGAACATTCAAGGCAGATAATATTTCAAAGAATTTCATTTTATCTTATATAATAATAAATATAAAAATCCAAACAAATTCATTCATTCAGTCTAATAATCTGTCAAACAATTATTGTTGGTCAACAGAAACAATTAGCAATACACTAAGCCATCTAGAAATAATTCACACAATGTATTTATTAGTGCATAATCACAAGGATACCTAAACAAGGAATTAACATAAATTTAAATAAGTGAAATTCTGAGCGAAACTTACCCTCAATGAACAGAAACCAAACTTTCTACATAATCCTTTGAATCAATGAACCACTGTATGTTCTGTTTACTTTTAATTTTCACTATTGTTTTTTCTTTTAAATTATAGATAAATGATTGTTTGCAACATTCACTTGCAAAAATTACGATATCATCATTTACATAAAGGCACACCAATTTATCATTTACATAAAGGCACACCAATTTATAATGATAACCATAATTAATGTTATGCATTGGAAGCTCAAAAAGATAATGAATTGGAAGTTGCATTGCAAGATTCTGTTGGTAACTGTTGTAAATATTAGATTTATTATAGTATTAGTTTATTATAGTATTAGTATGAGGCCCATTAGACTAAGCCCATTAGGTTTATATTTAATCAAGTATTTGCAATATTGTAATCTATGCTTTTGATAAATGAGAGAAGTCATTTTCTACATGGTATCACGAGCTCCTGATTTTGGGGGTATCGCTTCCGCATAAACAGTAACTGTGTTCTTTTTCTTCGCCTAAGCTCCGATTTAAATTCTTTGTATTCCATCTATTTGGAATTTGTTTCTTTAACCCTTTGTTTCAAGCAAAACTGAGTATTGCGTCGTGATTCACGTCTCACCTCCCATACCATCAGAACCAACAAGGCAATACGAGTCAGACGACACCGGAACCACCATCATCGGAGTTCGCACGCGCCCACACGCGCCCGTTTTTCTCCGGCGCGTGAAGCCCACTCGCAACCGCGTCTCCGGCGCTTGAAGGTCACGCGCCGCCTTCCTCGCCGTCGTCCGCCGCCGAAATTTTCCAGAATCTTCGTCCAAGGCTCCTTGATTCATTGGAAGGGTCAAAATCACGATTTGAAGTACTTTTATTCGTGGGATTTTTGACGTGATTGAGTATTTTTCCGATAGTTTTGTTTGCACCTATTTGGCCTCTCTGATTTTGGCCGCTGCTGCACTTTATTTTTGTATTAGCATAAAGTCTCTTGCTATATGTGATGGAAAAGGTTAATGGAATCAATTTTGGTGTTACCCATCTTGGATTGGGTGATAAGAGCATGTCTATCCAATTACCTAAAGCCTTTGGTACAAGCGTTAAAAGTAATTGGATTATTGATTCTGGTGCTTCTCATCACATGACATTTGATTCTCAACAATTTGCAAAATATATTTCTCCGTCCGGTACTCCTTACATTACTGTTGCAGATGGTTCTCATACTCCTATTGCTGGTTGTGGAGATATTGAACTTCAATCCTTTAAGTTGAAGGATGTGCTTCATGTTCCTGGTTTATCGAACAATCTTCTCTCTGTTCGTAAAATTACAAAGGATAATAATTGTGCAGTAATATTTTCTGATTCTCATTGTGTGTTTCAGGATCTTGCAACGGGGAAGACGATTGAAGTTGCTAAGGAACATGGAGGGTTATATTATCTCTCTGATGCATAAATCGGTCCGAAGGTGTTGTCTACCGCACTTCAGTCTCAGTCACAGTCTTCGTCTGCCGCACAAATTTGGCTTTAGCACAAGCGTCTAGGTCATCCTCCATTTCCATTAATGAAACGTATGTTTCAGTCCTTGTTTTCAAATCAATCTGTTGAGTCTTTTAAATGTGATATATGTCAATTTTCTAAGCATACACGGACTAGTTTTCCGTCGAGTCTTACTAAAAGTGTTGAACCATTTGACCTTATTCATTCTGATGTTTGGGGACCAGCACCTGTTTCTAATATTTCTGGTGCGAAATGGTTTGTCTCGTTTATTGATGATTGTTCTCGAGTAACTTGGATTTTTTTGATGAATAATAAGTCAGAAGTACCACAATTGTTTATTCAATTTTACAATATGGTACAAACACAATTTGGAAAAGGTATTAAAAGGATACGTTCTGACAATGGTAAAGAATATGTGAATCATAACTTTTCTACCTTTACCACTAAAAATGGTATCATCCATGAATTCACATGTGTCGACACCCCACAACAAAATGGTGTCGCGGAAAGGAAAAACCGTCACTTACTTGAAGTTGCTCGAGCTATTCTCTTTCAAATGTCTGTCCCAAAATCATATTGGGGTGAAGCAGTTTTGACTGCTACTTATCTAATTAATCGTGTGTCATCTCGTGTTATAGATAATGTTAGTCCTGTTCAATTTTTGAACTCACGATTCCCTTTTGTTCCTATTTTGCAGAATCTTTAGTCTCGTGTGTTTGGTTGTGTTGCTTTTGTCCATGTTCATCAACAACACCAAACTAAGTTGGATTCTCGTGCAATTAGATGTATCTTTGTGGGCTATCCTCCTAATAAAAGAGGGTACAAATGTTATCATCCTCCTAGTCGTAAGTATTTTGTCTCAAAGGATGTTACCTTTCATGAAAATGTGTCTTACTTCACTCGTCCTCAGACTCAGGGGGAGAATATGAATGAAAATGACTCTGAGTTTGAGTCTCTGATCATGCGTCACAATTTCCATGAAACAACTGTCCCAGTTCCTGTTCTAAGTAATAATCTTGAGTCTGCTACTAGTCCTAATCCTAATTCTACTCATAGTCTTAGTCCTGAGTCTACTCCTAGTTCCAATCCTGAGTCTGTCCCTATTTTAGTTCCCCCATTATCTTCTGTTTTGCAGGAATCAGCACCAATTATAACGTATCAGAGAAGAAATAAACCTGACATGTTCCAGACACAAGTTAAATCGCCTGAGCCGGAGGTAAGTACTGAAAGTGATTCCTCCATTGGTGATTCTCATACTTCTGATACTTGTGATACTGATTTAGTTGATTTGCCCATTGCTTTGAGGAAGGATAAACGATCATGTCCCTCTATATATAGACATCCTATTTCTCAATATGTTTCCACTAAACATCTTTCCGTGCAGTATCAGAGTTTTATTGCAGCTATTGATTCTGTGAGAATCCCATCATCTGTTGATGAAGCATTGAAAGATAGAAAGTGGGTCCAAGCTATGGATGAGGAAATGAAAGCACTTGAGAAAAATGACACTTGGGAGATTGTTGAAAGGCAAAGAGACAAAAAGCCAGTTGGATGCAGATGGATATATACTGTAAAACATAAATCAGATGGCACCATTGATCGTTACAAGGCAGGACTAGTGGCAAAAGGTTATACTCAGACATATGGAATTGATTACGAGGAGACATTTGCACCTGTGGCAAAAATGAATACTCTTCGAATATTACTCTCTTGCTGCTTGTTTTGGATGGGAGTTGCAACAATTTGATGTTAAAAATGCTTTTTTACATGGAGACTTAGAGGAGGAAGTATATATGGAGACTCCACCCGGTTTTGGTCTCACAGGTGAAACAAACAAGGTGTGTCGATTGAAGAAGGCCTTATATGGACTAAAACAGTCCCCTCGGGCTTGGTTTGGAAGATTCACAAAGGCAATGGTGTGCTTGGGCTATAAGCAAAGTCAAGGAGATCACACTTTGTTTTATAAACATTCACAAGGAGGAAAACTAACTGTACTTCTTGTTTATGTTGATGATATTATTGTTACAGGGGATGATTTAATTGAGAGACAACTGCTCAAAAAGAAATTATCTGAAGAGTTTGAGATGAAAGACCTTGGGCAACTCAAGTATTTCTTGGGAATTGAGGTAGCCTACTCACAACAAGGCATTTTTATCTCTCAGAGAAAGTATGTGCTTGATCTTTTGCAGGAAACAGGCAAACTTGGATGCAAACCTACAAGTGTTCCCATTGAGCAAAATCATAGAATTAGCTTTGAGGAGGAAAGTGCTAAAGTTGACAAGGGTCAGTATCAAACATTAGTGGGAAAGTTGATTTATTTGGCACACACTAGGCCGGATTTAGCATATGCAGTGAGTGTGGTGAGCCAATTTATGCATGATCCAAGGGTGAGACACATGGAAGCTGTAAACCGTATTCTACAATATCTCAAAGCCACCCTAGGGAGAGGAATCTTGTTTAAAAGAGGTGGAAGTCTAACTTTGGAGGCTTACACTGATGCTGATTATGCAGGTTCATTGAGTGATAGAAGATCTACTACAGGTTATTGTACCTTCTTGTGCGGTAATCTTGTTACTTGGAGAAGTAAGAAGCAAAGTGTAGTAGCTCGATCCAGCGCTGAGGCAGAATTTAGAGCTATGGCACTAGGAATTTGTGAACTATTGTGGATGAAACAAGTTCTAGAAGACTTGAAGATACAATGTGAAGGCCCTATGAAATTGTTTTGTGACAATAAATCGGCCATTAGTATTGCACATAATCCTGTTCAGCATGACATGACAAAGCACATTGAGATTGATCGGCATTTCATCAAAGAGAAGCTGGATAGTGGATTGATAACTACAACCTATATTCCTTCTGGGCATCAGTTGGCGGATGTGTTGACAAAAGGCTTACCAACAGAAAGATTCAACCAACTTACTTGCAAGCTGGGAATGATAGATATACATTCACCGGCTTGAGGGGGAGTGTTGTAAATATTATATTTATTATAGTATTAGTTTATTATAGTATTAGTATGAGGCCCATTAGACTAAGCCCATTAGGTTTATATTTAATCAAGTATTTGCAATATTGTAATCTATGCTTTTGATAAATGAGAGAAGTCATTTTCTACAGTAACTAATTTTAAATAATTGAATCCAAGACTCTTGAACTCCGTACTCCTTCATCTTCCATAAAATAAATTCAGTTTTGTTGGAAGAATGAGAAAAACAAAGAACCGGCTGAGAAAATGGCACCTTATCAAAACCGAGAGGAAGCAGAAACTGTTTGTATGTCTCCGTCAAAAGATCTAGGGAAACAATCACCAATTGGTTGATAGGAGTAGATATGTCCGGAGCCGGCCAATTAATTGTGCCATAGAAATGCACACCATTATTATGCCAGTAGAACATATAATAATCCAACATATTTAAATAATCCAACCTATTATGAGTAATCACGGGAAAATTCTGAATATTTCTCCAACAATTATCACCTAGATTGAAAACCTTAACCTCGCTATTTTCTTTAGCACAAAACGCAACAACCTTATAAGTTCTCGTTGAAGCATCAAAACCAAATGTGAACACAAAACGATGGCCAAACGTGAACTCGAATTTTTCAGATCTTGTTCTGGTGGCAGGGTTCCAGAAAAGGAGGCAATGATTAAAAGGTTCGTCATATTTCCTTGGAGAATA
This sequence comes from Trifolium fragiferum, assembly GCA_954870985.1. Lineage (NCBI taxonomy): Eukaryota > Viridiplantae > Streptophyta > Magnoliopsida > Fabales > Fabaceae > Trifolium > Trifolium fragiferum. The sequence continues at coordinate 15,772,088 of OX940793.1, read as the reverse complement.
GTAAACAAAACAGAGCAATCCATTATACGAACCAACCAATTTGCAAGAATTCTATTTTAAATGGAAATCTTCGCTGGAAATGGTGGTGGGTCGCTTTTTGAGTAAACGATGCACGGGGACAGCTACAACATTCCTAGAAGCCGAATCACGTTGATACCAAGATAAAGTGAGGTGTGGGTTTTGTGATGATATCTTAAGATGTTTATCGACAAAGTTTGAGTCAGATGTGAGAGTGTTCCATGACTTGCTCACACATTTGAATCGCACGATGTCTTTTACGCTAAGCCGAGATAGGATTTCAGTGATAAGTTCGACAGGGAGGAACACCTTCGACTATGATGAGTTATTTGGTGCATTGGACTGACGACGCTTCGACGATGATTTGTTTGGTGCATTGGACTGACGACCTCTCTTTCTAACCATAGTATTCATGTTGAAGACGTTGAATAAACCCTAACTAACAAAACTAAGTGAAGGCAAATTTATGGCCCAGCAATGTTTTTTTCATGAGTTTAATTGTGGTGCACTGACAGTGTAAAATATATTACACCATCAGCACATCATAACCATTCATGCCCACTACTTTATAGGTAGTTTTCAATCAAGTCAAATGTTTGTGAACATCGAACAATTATGATTCACTGTCAGTGTAAAAACTCTTTACACTGTCAGTGTAAAAACTCTTTACACTGACAGTGTATATAAATTAAATCCTTTTTTTATACGATGTCCCAGCAATGTTAAATAAATTTTTTTCAATTCTATAAATAATTTAATTTTTCTGTCAAAAAAATTAATAATTTATTTTTTTTAGTTCTGTGAAAAATAAAAATTTAACCTCTAAAAATATTTTGCAAGTTTTGATCTTCAAATATTTTTTTTTTGAAAAGACCAAAATGAAACATAGATATATAACACCAAAAGATCAAGTAGACTTCCCAGCACATGGTGTGCCGAGAAGAGCTACAAAAGTATACAAGAAGATCCCATCAAAGCAAAAAGTAAAATACAATCAGGCAAGACCCAAACAAAGCAATGAGTTCGACCACCAAGAGTGAAAGTTCGTCAAATTTTCATACAGTATATAGTATTCACACTATTTAGCACATTCAGCACCTGATCAAATTTGCTTAAATCACAAGTTGATAAAACTAATTAACATTCATATAATAATGTTAGTGTTAACATAAACTGTAAAAAGATTTGTTATATTGGAGTTGGTAGATCAATTGTGCATAAACATAATTATATTCTTGTTTCAACAATCAGCATCTAATTCCTTCACAATAAATATATCATCCTCTTTTAAAACAAAATCATTAGCATTTTTTAGTCAAACAAGTGAACAACTACTTGCATAAGATGATATATCAATCATACTACTTAATGTTTAATCTAACAAATTAACTCATCCATCATCCGCAAACTCACTGTCACTTAGTTTTAATAAAAATATATTTGCCGTTGAAAAAAATAAATTATTATCAAGTTTACAAATAAAATGATTCTCCGGCATGTACAATCAAACTATCGTAACAGTAGAAGCGAACTTACTTCCAACAGGTTGAAACCAAGCTTTCAATGTAGTTCATGGCAGAAAACCAACACACTTTGTGGGAAATTCCAATTCTCTGATCCACTCTCATATCTCTCTGACTGTAGATAATTGCCTGGTCATTTGAATAATCAGCCAATATCAGTGTATCTCCATTCTTAGACAGGTAAATTGGGAGCAACATAGTACCAAATTGACTGAAATCCAAGTCATCATAGATTTTGCAGTAGTCAATTCTAAATAATTGAGTCCAAGACTCATGAACTCCAAACTCCTTCATTTTTGCCATATAACACATTGGGTTGCTTACCGGTCGTGGAAAAAGCAAAGGCAGTCCATTAGAACCTGAAGAGTTGGCGGAAAGAGGGTTGGCACCTCATCCAAGCCCGAAGGAAGGAAAATCTGTGTGTATGTCTCCGTTGAAAGATCAAGCGAAACAATCAAGGATTGTTTAGCATTAACAATATCAATATAACTCGGATACAAGCCATATTCATAAACTGGTCGCTCGTATATGAGAGCCAACCAGTTAACAGTACCACTCAAATGTATACCATCATTAATTCGATCCGTGTAATTATACAAAGGAAAACCAAAACTTTGAATAACTTTGAATACCAACAATTCGCACCGAAACTGAAAACTCTGACATTGTATTCTTTAAGTTGTCTTGCAAAGGCCACCAACTTGTAAGTTTCGGTTGAAATATCACAACCAAAAATTAACTTGAAAGGACTTCTAGAGGTATAGTCTTTAAATTTCCCTACTTTTTTAGATATTGTTCCAGTGGCAGGGTTCCATAAACAGAACTGGTACTCTTGATAGTTTTTATAGAGAGATTTGAAAAGCAAGCAAAGCAATCCGTTGTACGAACCAATAATCCGACAGTTGTTCATTGAACTGCGAAAATTATCACCGGAAACAATGCTCAACTGATTCTGAAGTAAACGATGCACAGGGAAGGATACGACATTACTCATAGGATATTGAGAATTAGCTGGTGTGAGTATGAGGTGTGGGTTTTGTGACGACTTCTTAAGCTGTTGTTCGACAAAGCCTGGATCGGAGATGAGAGTGTTCCATGACTTGCTCACAGATTTGAGTCGCATTATGGTTTTAACACTAAGCAGAAGCAGGATGTCGGTTATGAGATCATTGGGAATACATGCCGGCTGCAGTATATCCATCGGAACACAAAACAACTGAACACAGATGAATTGTGCGACTAAAATTATATAATGAATATAGAACTTACTGCAAAAAACTATAGAACTTGCGGCAAGATCTTTCTACTGGGATGTTATTGTTATGCTATAATAACCTATATATATTATGGGTGTGAATAGGTTAATCTTAGCTGGGGTTTTTTACTAAAAGAATCAAGATTAAGTTGTTACTATTTGTATCAAAAAATAGATAATCTTTTTGCTTATAGTTGCTTACTCCTACACTAATTTTAGCTCACAATACATATATTATGAGACATGTGTCATATAAATGAAAGTGATGAACCAATTGGAAAGAAGAAGAAAGTAAACATCAAAGTAATTCAAGATCAAATTCATAAACAAAAAAGACAAAGATCAAATGCTCTGGCTCTCACCAAAATAACATCTAAGAAAATGGCAAAATCTAAATTACAATTTTCCTCAAAATGTTTAGATCACAGAAAGTAATTTAACTAATTGTCTAATGACTAATCCATCATCCCCTATCCAAGGTTGCTTAGCTTATCCGCGTCATGCAATACCATTGTGCTTGGAGTTGCGATCTAATATTAAAACAAACACTCATTAGACTAGCAGTGAAAAAGCCAAACACAAAAATTAACAATGTAACACAAACTCACAAAATCTAGGAAAATTCATAATGTTATAGCTACAAACCACAATGCCATGAATCCAGTTCTAACAATAATGATAGAATCACTTTGGTTATTCAACTTATTATATATGCAACAAAGTTTGAAGTAAATGAAACCAAAAGATACACAGAAGAAACTAAAATTGGTCATTGCTCAAAAGTTAATTACAACAATCAAAGCATAAAATTTGTATTCTACATATATCAACTCTGCGTCTGAAAATTTGCAACCATCATACTGTTTCAAACTCAATACTGAAAGACAAGATGTACGCGGATAGGAGCCAAAAAGATACACGCCACTGCACTACCAGAGAGAAAAACAAGAAAAAACAGTTCACACCTAACCTAAACTTCAAGTAACCCAAACAAACCCAGCAACACCTCAGAACAAGTAAACCAGAAGATGCAGCCAACCACTCAAAGTTTGACAGTAACAGACTTAAATTAAGACAGAACAAGTCACAAACTAAATTTGAACTCTTATTTGTTAAGTTTTAGCAATACAATAAATCCAAGTAGTCCTAAAAAAGGACTTACTCTGAACTAATTGCATTATGACAAGGATACAGAACAATTGAATTAACATAAATTCAAATAAGCTAATTTCTAAGAAAACCTTACTCTCAAGGAACTAAAACCAAACTTTCTACATAATCCTTTGCATTGTCGATCCACTGTATCTTGTTTCTACATTTAATTCTCTCAACTGTTTTATCTTTTAAATTATAGATATATGCATAGTTGCGATCTAGTTTTGATACTTCATTTGCAAAAATCACCATATCACCATTTACATAAAGGCACGCCAATTGAAAACTACCATCAATGCTATGCATTTGAAGATTTTGGTAGCTAATCTTAAATAATTGAGTCCAAGACTCATGAACTCCGTACTTCTTCATTTGCCATAAAACAAATTCAGTTTTGTTGGAATCATAAGAAAAACAAAGAAAGTCCATCAGAACCCTAAGAACCGGTTGAGAAAAAGGCACCTCATCAAAACCCGGAGGCAACAGAAACTGCTTGTATGACTCTGTTGAAAGGTATAGCGAAACAATAGAATTATCCACAGCCAACCAATTTACGGTGCCACTAAAATGCACGCCATCGGAAAGACGTCTTCTATGAAAAGGAATATCATACATTTTTTTGACCCAAATGCCACCTTTTGAAACAAATATTCCCAATATACCACACTTTGAGAATTATTTCTTCAAATGCCACAGTTTGAAAACGAAAATTTTTCGCTATACATAGTCGCCACATGGTGTGGCGACTTTCTTAAGGCTTTTAATTTTTTTTGTCTTATTATGTTGGCACGGAATTTCATAGATTCTTTGTTTTTTTTTTTTTTTTTCAAAAAACCCTCTTTTAATTTAAACCCTCTTCTAACTCAAACCCTCTCTAACCCTCTTCTAAACCCTAAATAATTTTTTTTTTATAAAATTATAAAAAAATTATTTTAAAATTAATAAAAATATAAAATTATAAAAGCCGAAGAAAAAAAATTAAAAACTCTTATTTATTTAATATTTAATTATTTAAAATAAGAAAACTCAACACTTGAACAATAATATTTTAACAACTAAAAAAGAAGAAAAATAACTAGTGTTGAGTTGATGGACCCGAAACATTTGGACATTTGCTACGAATATGACCCGGTGTTCCACATAACCCACATTTTCGGGTCCATCAACTCAACACTAGTTATTTTTCTTCTTTTTTAGTTGTTAAAATATTATTATCCAAGTGTTGAGTTTTCTTGTTTTAAATAATTAAATATTAAATAAATAAGAGTTTTAAATTTTTTCTTCGGCTTTTATAATTTTATATTTTTATTAATTTTAAAATAATTTTTTTATAATTTTATAAAAAAATAATTATTTAGGGTTTAGAAAAGGGTTAGAGAGGGTTTGAGTTAGAAGAGGGTTTAAATTAAAAGAGGGTTTAAATTAAAAGAGGGGTTTTTGAAAAAAAAAAAAAAAAAGCAAAGAATCTATGAGATTCCGTGCCAACATAATAAGACAAAAAAAATTAAAAGCCTTAAGAAAGTCGCCACACCATGTGGCGACTATATATAGCAAAAAAAATTCGTTTTCAAACTGTGGCATTTGGAGAAATAATTCTCAAAGTGTGGCATATTGGGAATTTCTGTTTGAAAAGGTGGCATTTGGGTCAAAAAGCCGAATATCATACCAATTAATAGGAACCGCAGGAAAGCTCTGAATATTTCTCCAACAATTATCACGTACACTAAAAACTTTAACCTCGCTTTCCAATGAACCGTCAATCTCGGTAGCTTTAAATGCTACAACCTTATAAGCTCTCGTTGAAGCATCATAACCAAACGTGAAGTCAAAATACCATATATCACGGTTACGGTCAGGTAACAACCCTAATTTTTTAGATATTGTTCCGGTGGCAGGGTTCCACAAACAGAACCCTTCACCATAGTAACGCAAGCAGAGCAATCCGTTACAGGAACCAACGAGCTTGTGATGGTTGATGGATGACGATGGCATTTTGGGTGAGTCACAAAGGTTGATGGATGGATTTTTTAGCATACGATACACGGGATAGGTTACGGCATTAAAACATGAATAGCCTGAGTGTGAGGACCAAAGTAAAGTGAGGTGTGGCTTTTGTGACGACTTTTTCAGATGCTTTTCGACGAAGTTTGAATCAGATATGAAAGCCAACCATGACTTGCTCAGACATTTGAGTTGCATGATGGTTTTAACGTTAAAGAATGGTAGGATTTCGGGGCTTTTTGACATTTATGCCACCTTTTGAAACCTAAAATCCCAAAATGCCACACATTCAAAAAAAATTCCCTAAATGCCACACTTTGAATTCAAAGGTTGACTGAAAATTTCTCACACTTAAGAGTCGCCACACCATGTGGCTACTCTCTATTGAACTTAAATTTTTTTTTGTCTTATTTGATAGGCACGGAATTTAATGAAATTCTTTGTTTTTTTTTTTGCATTTTGTCTTTCTCAAAACCCTCTTCTAACCCCAATTCTTCCTCTACAAAACCCCAAAAAAATAATTTGTTATAAAATAAAATATTAAATAAATGAGAGTTTTTTTAAAAAAAAAAAAAATCAGTTTTTATGATTTTAAATATTCAATAAATGAGGTACAGGGTTCAAGTCCTGATAAGGAGAAAAAACTAACAATATTGTAAATAAACTAACGACTAACAATTTGCCATTAAAAAAAAAAAAATTCTTTGTGTTAAAATAAAATAAAATCTTCTTTTTTAGTTGTTAAAATTGTACCATCCAAATGTTGAGTGTTTCTCTACTAAATAATTAAATATTAAATAAATGAGAGTTTTTTAAAAAAAAAATCAGTTTTTATGATTTTATATTTTTATTAATTTAAAGTGTGGGAAATTTTCAATCAACTTTTGAATTCAAAGTGTGGCATTTAGGGAAAATATTTTGAATATGTGGCATTTTGGGATTTTAGGTTTTCAAAAGGTGGCATAAATGTCAAAAAGCCAGGATTTCGGCTAAGAGTTCTTCGGGTAGAAACACCATCGGAGATGAGTTCTTTCGTGCATAAGATCGACGACGGGTGTCCATCGTCGGCAGTAGTGAGCGTTTCTTAAACCCTAACAAATGTTGTTTCGTGCAATGCAATCAAAAGAAAATCCAATTCTGCAGCCTTATATATAATACTAACTCTGTCGTAAATGGGCCACAACACAATTTTATTTTTGGATATTATCTTTTACCCACAATTTGTAATTTTTTTTCTTTTAAAGAAATCACATCTTTGCATTTATCAATAAAATTCCATTTTATCGTAGAAAAAAAGATCTATTTTATTTTTAATTCTGTTATTTTTTTATATTTTTTAACAAAATATAAATTAATTTATATTTATTTAACATAATATTATAATATACACAAATCTTGAGCATCTATAACATTGACATTAAAATTTGATTTTATTAGATCCAATTTAATGTGAATTAATTTAGATTGACTGAATATTTTAAAATTACAATATTGTAAAAAATTAACATTACTAAACAACAATAATCAATTTTCTTTTGTAGAAGAAGTAACAAATAAAAGGTGAAATACTAAAAATTAATCAAATAAAACTAACACTACAAAAAACGTGCCTTTTAGTGGCGATTTTTTTTAGGCGGTTCAGCAGAACTCCCGCAAATTGGAGCAACTTTTTTTTCTTTTCAATACCCGCTTTTTCCTTTTTCTTTTCACTAGTGGCTGTGTGATCTTCATTTTTTATTTTGCTAACGTATATAAATTGTACATAGTGATTTATTATAAATTTAGTTTTTATTTAAACTAATTTGTGTATTTTTAGTTTCTCTCAAAATAAAAATTGTACTTTACATGCAGTAATGATTCAAACCATAGGTAAAGTATCACACGTGTAAATATATATTTATTATCGATTATTGTCTTTATTTAATCAACGATCAATTTACAAATTAACGGAGTCTCTTACTCTTGAAAACAATAGGGTTAATACCAATATCGATACCTATTAAAAAAAATTAAAATAAAAAAATATATATTGCACCTAAAATAGAAATAAGTGTTTTCTTAAAATTACATCTAAATTTGTAAATGATTGGGGGCATGAGAGAAAACGAAAGGATCGTAAATAATTGTATATATGATGAGCTATGAAGCCCCGATACTTCAAAAATGACGAAGTATCGTGTCCGATACCGATACTCGTCCGATACTCTCCGATACTCGGAGAGTATCAGACAATTAAAATTATTTTTTTAAAAAAAAAAATTACCGATACGTGTTGGATACTTCTCCGATTCTTCTCCGATGCACGTATCAGAGAAGTATCGGGAAAATAATGTTTTATTTTTATGATAGAAATGGAGGAGATGAGACTGATACAATTTGTGTTTCCTCTTAAATATTGAATGTTAAAGTATGATGTTTTTTATGGATTGACATCATGTGTTTTTTGGATGGTACCGATGATGTTTTGTTTTTTGGATAGTAATAATTATCTTTTTGGGGTAGTACTTAATTAACTTGAGATATGTAGTTGTCACTTGTTTGCTCAGTTTGAATAATTTGAATGTTAATTTATTATCTTTCTTGATTTTTGTTATGTTTATGTATTTGTATATTTAATTTTAAATTTATTTTTAAACAACGTATCACGACCGTATCATATCGGGAATTTTAAAAAATTTCCCGTATCGGTATCGTGTCATATCGGTATCGTGTCACGTATCCGGACTTCATAGATGATGAGTAATGAGTAAAAAAACACATAATTGGCCTAAACACTATCAATAAAAATTGCGAATAAAGTTTAAATAAGAGCAAAATCTTTTCCATAATTCATACTCAACATTTCATTTTATTGCTATGCATAAGAGGATGCACAAAAATAAAGGCCAACAAAAACTTACAACTTTAAAATCTCTTAATTAGAATTAGAATATAGATACATCTGGCAAACGTTACATATTCACATTTTGAACACTATGAGTACTATCACACTTAAAATCCCTTAATCGTCCACTTTTTTTATTGCGCATATAATTTTTTAAAAGTATGTTTTTTTGTGTAATTTTGTGTAACTTAATAGTAACAAAAACTTCGAAAAAAATTGATCTCTATTAAAAATTATGGCAAAACAAAGTTAAACACATACTTGTAGTGTTTATGGTTTTGGAAGTTAAACACATACTTGTAGTTACATATATAAATGATTTAAAAAAAAAGTTGGTTTTGTGGTAAAAAAAAAAAAAAAGAAAGTTGGTTTTGGAAGATTTTTTAGAAACATGATAGTTTTTAGAAGTTAAGGGTATTATTGGAATTCTAAAAAAATACTATACCAAAATGGTGTTTTGCCTTTATCTATTAGTATTAGTATAGATTAGTATAGATTATTATCATCGTAATAAAGAGTTTAATGGTAAATGCGGACATAATATCTCGTGTTTGTTTGTGTGGATTTTTTATTTTGCTAAAATAAAAAGTGACCGAGATAATATAATTGCAGAAAGAAGAACTTAAGTGATACCTTATAGACTATTAGGGGAAAAAAAATCAAAGCTTAAAAGAAGTGTTGGCAAGTGGCAATTGGTGCTTTTCCAAATACCATGATAATATTTCAAAGTACAAAAAAAATAACAATACATAATTGGGGAATGAGTTGTTTTCATAATTTACTCAAAAAACCATGTGCTTCTTCATTGTTTTTGTTCCCTTGGTCTTGCTGCTATAATTTGCAGGCTTTGTACTCCTTCACCTAGAGTATGCCTTATGCTCTATGTTGTGTTAATATATTTTTGCTGATTAAAAATATAAAAATTATGATTATTTGTTGAAGATATTTATTTTAGTGATTTGGATTAGAATTAAGTATATGGATCCAACATTGTAATTCAATGTCTCCCAACCATCTAGTTAGTTTGCAATCGATTATATAATTGAGTATATGTTTCTTCCTATTATTTTCGTTTTTTCTCCTTCAAACCATCGATCACCATAAGAAAAAAATTGATGGAAAGAAAACTACCATGAATTATTATTGAAAAGGGAAAAATAAAAAATAAAACTCCTAAAAAAAAATAGAACCTGTCAAGTAGAAGATGTTAAAGAAAAGGAAGGATAATGAATATAGGAGTTGTATGGAGTATTTGTTCTCAAATACTTAAATCCCACCACTAACACTATGCATTTCATTGGTATGTATCAGCTTTTTGTTCTTTTTTTTTAGAAACCGAATGAAATTGAAGAAATATGTAGAGGATGAGACTAAAAGAATAGAAGAAATGAACAATAACTACTATTGTGTGGTTGGTTTTAGAAGTTAAAAAAGAGTGTGAAAGGAAGGAGAAAAAAAAACTACCAAGGGTATTATGATATTTTTAAAAAAGGTTACACCAAAATCAAACTATTCCCTTTATTTATTAGTATAGATATAGATTTATTAGTATAGATTAGTATAGATTTCCATCAAACAACAAAATGAGAAAAAGACTCTGAAAAATAGCGTGAAGAAAACTCTCGATTTCGTTCAATTGCTTCTCATTCCATTTTCTCGATTTCATATCTTTTCTCTTCCGCTTGCTTCTCAAATGAAAAAGATATTATCAATCTAATATTAAAAAAATACTCATTAGACTAGCAGTGAAAAAGCCAAACCCAAAAATTAACAATGTAACACAAACTCACATAATCTAGGAAAATTCATAATGTTATAGCTACAGCCACAATGCCATAGAATCACTTTGGTTATTCAACTTATTATATATATATATGCAACAGAGTGTAAAATAAATTGATGACTTCACGTCATTACGATGTTTTAACCACAAATTCAAGGCAAATTAGTACAATTCGAGTGCATTGGTACAATATTGGTGAAATCACAAGAGAAGAGAAAAAATGAAATCACAAGAGAAGAGAAAAAATGAACAGAAAAATCAGCACAATTCGCATCATTATGTATGTCCGGTATTTTGACCATATCTAGAGTTCCGTAACTCGGAATGAGGCGGGACTTGCGGCAAATGAAAGCTAAAATCAAGCGTTACAACTTTTATGAAGAAAATAAATTCATTTGACCTCTGTAAACGGTGCCTAGCGCCAGAATAAGCTGCGCCCTAGCTTGGGCTGCCTTATGCTTGGGTCGGCCCTGTTGTTGATACTTGATTCAACTAAGGAAAATTGTGCTTGAAACAAAGTGGAGCAAAGCAGAGAATATGCCAGAGTTGCGGTATGATATCACCTGGTATAAAATAAAGGGATTTGTTGCATTTGGCCGAAGTACTAAACTTATTCTTGCTAGGTTGTTGATTGTTCTTGGAATACTTTGCTCCACTCTTTTGTGATTATTGTTTCGTGAAGAGGTTCAAATTCACAACACTTATCAACATAGTTTGTATTCTGTTCATTCGCAACTTGCTTGAACTAGTTTAGTGTTAGGGAATTTTTTGAAGTTTGTTTGCATAGTTAATTTCTTAACTTCTATGTGTATTTTAATCACTAGTCACACAATTTCAATATTTGCAATCTTCTAGAACTAAGTTTGAGTTTGTGTCCACAAATGCATAAAGAAAAATAGTCACATACTCACAATAGAGATGTATATATGCAAATGTGTAAATGTCAAACAAAACAAATGCAGAAACACAGGAGTTTGCATTTTAATGAGAATAAGAAAGAATCATCAATTGACATTGATCAAATCAGAAATCAATACATTACAATAGAGATGTATATATGCAAATGTGTAAATGTCAAAGAAAACAAATGCTTTAGTATTTCATACAGTATATAGTATTCACACTATTTAGCACATTCAGCACCTGATCAAATTTGCTTAAATCACAAGTTGATAAAACTAATTAACATTCATATAATAATGTTAGTGTTAACATAAACTGTAAAAAGATTTGTTATATTTGAGTTGGTAGATCCATTGTGCATAAACATAATTATATTCTTGTTTCAACAATCAGCATCTAATTCCTTCACACTAAATCTATCATCCACTTTTAAAACAAAAACATTAGCATTTTTAAGTCAAACAAGTTAACAACTACTTGCATAAGAAGATATATCATACTACTTAATCTGTAATCTAACAAATTAACTCATCCATCATCTGCAAACTCACTGTCACTTAGTTCATCCTCATAATCACTTTCACTTATATTTCATCCAAATATATAAAAACCCCTTTCTTTTGTTCACTACTATCTGCAAGACTGCAACCATCAATACCATTTCAAACTCAATACTGAAGGACAAGGTGTACCCGGATAGGAGCCAAAAAGATAGGAGCCACTGCACTACCATGGAGAGAAACAAGAAAAAAAACAGTCCACGCCTAACCTAAACTTCAAGTATACCAAACAAACCCAGCAACACCCGAAAAAAAGTAAACTAGAAGATGCAGCCGCTCAAAGTTTGACAGTAACAGGCTTAAATTAAGACAGAACAAGCCACAAACTAAATTTGAACTCTTATTTGTTAAGTTTTAGCAATACAATAAATCAAGTCATCCTAAAAAAGGACTTACTCTGGACTAATTGCATTATGACAATACAGAACAATTGAATTAACATAAATTCAAATAAGCTAATTTCTAAGAAAAACTTACTCTCAAGGAACCGAAACCAAACTTTCTACATAATCCATTGCATTGTCGAACCACTGTATGCTGTTACTACATTTAATTCTCTCAACTGTTTTATCTTTTAAATTATAGATAAATGCTTGATCGCGACGTTGTTTCCGTAATTTATTTGCAAAAATCACCGTATCAGCATTTACATAAAGGCACGCCAATTGAAAACTACAATCAATGTTATGCATTTGAAGATTCTGGTAGCTAATCTTAAATAATTGAGTCCAAGACTCATGAACCCCATACTGCTTCATTTGCCATAAAACAAATTCAGTTTTGTTGGAATCATAAGAAAAACAAAGACAGTCCATCAGAACCCTAAGAACCGGCCGAGAAAAAGGCATCTCATCAAAACCTGAAGGCAACAGAAACTGCTTGTATGTCTCTGTTGAAAGGTATAGCGAAACAAAACACTTGTCCACAGCCAACCAATTAACGGTGCCACAAAAATGCACACCATCAGTAAGACATCGTCTATAATAATGAGTATCAAACCAATTCAAAGGAACCGCGGGAAAGCTCTCAATATTTCTCCAACAATTATCACCTACACTGAAAATTTTAACCTCGCTTTTCCATAAACCTTCAATCTCGTCAGCACAAAATGCTACAATCTTATAACGTCTCGTTGAAGCATCGTAACCAAACGTGAAGTCAAAATAGCCTAATTCAGGGTTTCTGTAAGGTAGGAACCCAAATCCTTTAGAAGTTTTTCTGGTTGCAGGGTTCCACAGAAGGAACGTTCTCTGATTAGTCATAAAATAATTATGCAAGCAGAGCAATCCGTTACAGGAACCAACGAGCTTACAATCGCACCAATGCTTGACCGATTGAATATCGGCTGAGTTACAAAAGTTGATGGATGGATTTTTGAGTATACAATAAACGGGGAAGGGTACCACAACCAGACATACCACACCAGAACCGCGTTCAATACACCAAAATAAAGTGAGGTGTGGGTTTTGTGACGACTTTTTCAGATGCTTTTCGACGAAGTTAGGATCAGATATGAATGCCAACCATGACTTGCTCAGGCATTTGAGTTTCATGATGGTTTTGACGTCACAGAATGGTAGGATTTCGCCCAGGAGTTCTTCTGGTAGAAACAACATCGGCGATGAGTTCTTTCTTGCATCGGATCCACGACGTGGCTTTTTTCTTATCATCGGAAGTAGTAAGCGTTTGTTAAACCCTGACAAATAATGTTATTTCGTTCTACCGTGCAATTCAATAAAAAGAAAATCAAATTTTGAGGAAAGTTAGGGTTCCAAGGTTTGATTTCTAGGCAGTGACGGTTTGATTGTTGGGTTTTCGACTTTTGGGATTTCTGGGTATTGAAAGTTCGAATTTTGGGCAGTGAAGGGTTCGATTTTGACTAAGGTTCAGTGGAGAATTCGATTTGCAGTGAAGAAGAAGTATGCTGCACACAAAAGATTAGGATTTAATGTAGTTACTTATTTATTCTATTTTTTTTTTTTAAAGATTGAGATTTTTTTTAAAAAAACAATTATTTTATTATTTTTTAAAGGCTTAATTACAGTTTTGGTCCCCCTATTTTGCTCTTTTCATAGTTTTGGTCCTCTATTTTAATTTCAACCAATTTTAGTCCCTCTTATTTAATTTTAGTCTTATGTGTCATATTTTTAATGACATGATAAACATAGTGCTAATGTGTCAAAGTCCACATATATTAATATTTTCCATGTCATTAATTACATTTATTTTAATTTATTTATAATAAAAACACAAAAATTAAAATAGTAAAATAGCAATTATTATAAACCAAAAATATAAAATAGAAAATTAAATTGTTTTTATTTGATTCCATAAATAAATAAGAATCAAGAACCCTAAAATAGAGACAAATTCTCAAATCTGTCAAATCTCTGCTTCTCTCCATCTTACTAAAAATCATACAAATCCCCAAATTTCCTTGCTCCACTTTTTCGTTCCTCTTTTTATTCTTCCTCTTCAATTGTCCTTGCTCCTCTTCTTTTGTTCTCCTTCTTTTTCAATTTTCGTTGGTAAAGAAGTCATTGTTGCTCGAAAATTGTTGTTTGGTTACTCCTCCTTATGAATTTCGATTTTTCTCTCCTGTATTTCTGATTGTACAAAGTTCTTCTTTTCAATTACAAAAGAATGAGAGATTTGGGAATTTGTTTCTTGATTCTTATTTATTTATGGAATCAAATACAATAATAACAATCATATTTTCTATTTTATTTATTGTTTTATAATAATTGCTATTTTAATTTTTAATGTTTTTATTATAAATTAAAATAATAAATGTAGTTAGTGATATGGAAAATGTTAATATATGTGGACTTTGACACATCATCATTATGTTTGCCATGTCATTAAAAATATGACACATAAGATTAAAATTGAATAAGAGGGACTAAAATTGGTTGAAATTAAAATAGGGGGACTAAAACCGTGAGAAGAGCAAAGTAGGGAGACCAAAACTGTAATTAAGCATTTTTTAAAAGATTAGGATTTTGTATTGTCGAAAAAAAAATATTGAACCAAACACATCTAATTAAAAATATTCTCCTACCTCCCTTTCTCTCCTCTCCATCTACCCCGAACCAAACACATCCTAAGGGATCAGGTTTGATTCTCGAATATCACACAGTAGAATTTATTTTGTAAATTTAAATGACATTTCTTTTCTTTCTTGTTTTTTTTTATAAGGAAAAATTTAGGATAAAGGGATGGTGTCTCAGTCCAAGACATGGAA
Organism: Trifolium fragiferum; assembly: GCA_954870985.1. Lineage (NCBI taxonomy): Eukaryota > Viridiplantae > Streptophyta > Magnoliopsida > Fabales > Fabaceae > Trifolium > Trifolium fragiferum. The sequence goes on along the minus strand of OX940793.1, from coordinate 15,756,762 downwards.
GACCTTAGGGCTCAAAGAGCGCTTATAAATTTATTTACATTTACCTCCCTTCAAAGGAACTGGTGGGCTTTGGTAACCAATCGTTAGTTGGTTCGGTGGTGATTGGCGCTGAACTTGGTAGGGAGGACCACGGTTCGATCCCCCGCAACTGCGATCGGGAGGGGGCTGGAACCACTTGATGCCAGAACTGACCCCCGAACCAGATTCAACGGGTGGTGAAAACCAAAAAAGGAACTGGTGGGGCTCGAACTCGGGACCTCTCGAATTCAAGATCTGTCTTTTTATCACTAGACCAAATCTTTGGAGTTTAAATGACATTTCTTAGATCTGGTGAAAGAAATTCAACTTAACAAAGAGTTTTTTAAGTCAGTTAAGTGACACTTGATTTAACAAAAAAGTTTCTTAAATCGGTCGAGATATATCTGACTTAACAAAAATGTTTTAGAATTTCATTTAAATTTTATGTTATTTTTTAAAACTCTATTAAGTTGGTTGACAAACGAACCATCTTAACAAAGATTGTGCCCCTATGTGACTTTTTTGCTAACATGCACTCAAATTCACAAGCAAATTGCGCCACCATAAAATTTTTTTAGGGACACGGGACATTTAGAAGTTTCAAGCATGAATTGACTCTATAGCTAAAACATGCAAATTTTTCTAATTCTTTTTCTTCTTCTGGTCTTTTGTCTTCAAACTCATTGAAATGTCAATTTCTTTAGAATATCTTCTCTGTGAACAAAAGAGCAAGGGAGGAACAAAACGATTGTATGTTTACTTTCAACTGTAGATGTGTTTGTAGAAGTTCCTCGATAATTAACGATTGTATCATGCTGAAGATGTTATTAAAATGTTTTATTTACTCTGAAGTTTATTCCAAGTAGTATGTCTCTATCCTAAGTTGGATGTAACTTTAAGAATATAAATTATTCTTCTCTTTTGAATTGTACTATCGATGTGATGGTTTTTATATACTTTGTTGATAATAAGTGACACTTCCAACTGTTATAAAAATAGATGAGACACTGTTAAATTTCAATAACTTGGTATTAAAAATAGCTATATATAGGATGAGAGTGTATTAGTATTGAGTATTGACACACTAAATATATGATGAGTTAGTGTTAACATATGTGCAATGCAGCTGCTGGAGGCAGACAAGGTTCGATGAGTAAAAGATTCTCAAACGCATTCAGTTCTCTATGAAATCAAACGCATTTATATCCTAAGACTCTTGAACTCCAAATTATTTCATTAATCATGACGCCTTCAGTTCCCTTGAAATTATGTGAAAAGAGAATAGCAAAGACAGTCCATCAGAGTTTGTTGAGCACAACGAACCTCGTCGAAACTCAGAGGAATCAGAAATGGTGTGTATCTGTCTCAGTTGAAAGATCAAGCAAAACAATCACTAATTAGTAATTACTCAACATGAGTAATAGAGATTGAATTACAAGGTACAGAGTAATGTGAATATGAGAAAGTCTTGTTGGGCACAACACCAACACATCACATTTAGGCACACACTCACAAATAAAAAATAGTTACATCAATTACTATTACTTTAATATTTTTTATTTAATTTTTTTAATTTAATGTGACTATGTATCTAAATGTGATGTGTTGATGTTGTGCCCAACCAAAACTTTTTGTTTTAACAACGCAGTATAACCCACAAATGAATCCAATATTCCAAGAAAAAGTAAATACTATTTTCTAACTGCATTCAATATCAGTAAAAGTTTTTGAATTGTATCAACCAAAACCATTCTTTGAATTGTCAACTTAGAAGTGGTAAAAGTTTTTGATGTAATTGAGTAGGAAGATCAATAACACATCTTAATCTTAATGATATACAAATGCAAGCACATGTTAGGGAAATTTTGCTTATTTGTCCACTTCTAAACACCCTAATGCCAAATCATCATTTTATAATATTATTTTCATACCATAATTAGCTTAAGTTGCCATGTTGGATGCATGACTTGGATGAGGATTGAAACTTTTGAAGAAAATAAAAATAGTCACTTTTTGCTTTGCCAATACAAAATTTGAATTTTTTACCATTTCAAACTTATTGTGAGATTAAGTTTCTTGAGTTGGAAGTAAAATTCAAAAGTTTGAATTTTCCTCTTATTTTGTTGTCCTTCATTCTTATTAAGGCTAACAAACAAAACAATTCAGATTTGGCCCAATACAAAGGTCCATTTGTTTACAAACAAAAAAAATAAAGGAAACACATACAGTAAAAAGGCATAAGCACGCTACTTCTCTTCACCAAATCGGGCAAACATATCTCTCTCCCTCACGCAACGCTCAGAAAATCCTATCCCCATATTGTGAAAATCTCTTGCAGCATGCGATAGAAGTCAAAAACTCTCCTCCTCCCATATTTTCAAATTTCAAATTCTTCACAGTTCTCATTTGGTTTCATATCTCTCTCTCCCCGAGATTCAAATAACGTGAGGTTCAACAAATTGGAAAACGAAAATGGTGATTCATAGAAGAATAAAGAGAGTAGAAGAGACCGAAACAGAGAACTGAGAGGTTGAAGGAGTTGGAGGAAATAAATCTGCAAATGGAAGAAGGAAGAAGATAGGTCGAAAATACAACCAAAGCTTTATGAGTTTCGATAAGGTATAATCTCCCAGTAAACTTGAACTGTATTGGAGTTTTTCATTATTTATTTCTTTACCCATCCCTTTTCATATCTCTCACTATTTCAAATTTCCAACCAAATTTGATCAATGGCATGAGTAGGAGTTTTCGACATTTGATTTGAGTAGTGTATAAGTGATGTTTGGGGTTTCAGTTAATCACACCACAAATTTCTTCTATTTCTTTCATGTTTTCAGTTTTCAGTTTTGATTTTAATTTCTTTTATGATGATTTTGGATCCATTGTTTTTTATTGTTCATTGTGATGATTTTGTTGTTTTTTTTTTTTTAATGCAGAGATTTTGTTGATTTTCAAAGTTGGATCCTTTAGATATATTATCCTCACCACTCAAATTGCTTTCAATGGTTTGTGGTTTTTGAATTTGAATTTGAATTTTCTAACCCTAATGTATCTTGATTTTTACTTCACTGATTTTGGTTGTGTTTTTTTAGGACCCTTATCATGGACGCAAACTAATAACAGATAGTTTGAGTGAATGTAAGATTATGTTTGTGGTTTTTACACATGTTTATTTATTTCTAGCTTTTAGACATCAAGTATTTTATCCTAATATAAATTTAGTTGAAGTGTTCTACTAATTTACATTACTCATTCTAATAATGAACATACCATTTTTTGGATATCTTTCTGTTTCCTAATAGTGTCCAATAGAGTCATATGCTCACTTTATTGATCAGTGATGTGTGACTCTTTGCAGGGCTGCTTTAATTACAAGCTACAAATAGTCACTCATGGATTCCTTTTTGTTGACTGGATTTGTAATGTTTATTGGAATAGTCTTGGCCAAGGTTTTACTGTTCTTATTCTTGAAACCATTTATTAGTTTGAGTAAGATTCTTAATTTGTTTGTGTTCTATTAGATTTTAAACTTTTCTGCTATATATTGAGTTTTTTGTTTCATTCATGTTTTCATTGAATAAATGGATGTAATGTTACCCAAAAATATATTGAGTCATGCACTTGCCATTGGTTGGACAAGGGATACTGGAATATAATGACACACAAGAATTTATGATTGGTTCCTTTTGCCACTGTTTTTGTTAGTTTCATATCTTCAATTTGCTTTGCATGTGTAGAATCAGTTTGTGAGTTATCTATTTAATATATGTATTTTTTTTGGTTGAAGATCACTCTTTATCGACTTATTGTGGTATGTTATTTTTAGCTAACTAGGAAATCATCTTTCATTGTAGCAAGAACAATGAAAGAACAAGGTTTGTCTTTTTCTTCATTCTCTTTTTGTGGGGAGGGAGTAATAATAATAACAAAGGAATAAAATGGTTGAACCTTTTAAAATAGGGGGACCAATTTTGTTTTCAATATTAGTAACTTGGGATACAATGTTGCTGTTCACAAAATACAAATGAATCTTTTACCAGAATCTTCACAAAGTAACCTGGTATAATAGGTCAAATTCATTGGTCCAGCTTTATAAAACAGGACATTTTAATGATTTAAATGTCTTGTGTTTATTTTCTAAACTGAATTTATCAGTCTTGAGTCTACAAATTCCACAACTATATATTTTAGTTTATGTAATGTGAAATGTCCTTTGTGTTGAAAAACCAAGCATTAATGTTTCACCAAATATATAATGTGAAATGTCCTTTGTGTTGAAGTGAAAAATGAATTTAGTAAATAAACAAATTAATTATTGTTGGCCTCAATATTATGATGTGTGTGCTCTGTTCAATTTGATTATAGAGTATAGATGATAAAGTCCTTTACTTTTATTTTCTCATGATTTCTGCTTTTTTTTCCTCCTCATTTATTGTTCTCTTTCTCTCTATTTTTTCTTCCACAACAAGAAATAATGGCAGAAAGTTGGAATGGGAGATGAAAAATTCTTGATTACATGTATGTATGTATGTATGTAAGGTAAACAAGAAATATGTTTGTCCTTCATTTTTGGTTCTGGTTCTGAATATAAGAATTGAAGTTATATAGTCTATATTTATTATTTCAATTTTGATTATAACTGATTTGTTGCTTTGTAGTTGATCAATTGGTTTTGCTCCACTAATAACTATTGTTATACATGAGATAGTGAATAGGATTGGTTGCATCCTCCAAAATAGGCTTTGATATCTTATTGATTTCAAATTAGAAATTCTAATGCTTATTTGTTTGTCTGTTGGATCATTTTGTGAAGAGCAATACTGTGATTTAATTGTGACATGCTAATTTAAATAGTTTGGGATCAAGGACTTACATTTAATTAGTGAATCAATGAGATGTGCAATTGATAAAACATTTTAACTATAATGTTCACAATCTTTTTCTGATTTTTGAGTGGAGAAAATGTGGATTAAAATCTGAAGTTACAGTTGTGACTGATCTCTTATCTTTTTTTCTTGATAGTGTGCATTATAAAATTATCTCTGCATTTTTTGGTATCACTAGCAAAAAAAGGAGGTCTATTCTGGATTATTTTATTGCAAATGATACCTCTATTCTGGGTTTTACACGACATGTCTATTAAAGATGCAATGCAGTAACATATTAAATTTTAAAGAACTAACATTTTAGGCTCAGCTAACTATACTATTTTTAGACTATCTTTTGGAATATATGGTTTTATTATTTTTATTTTTTTTATGCAGGACATTGTTGGAGTTTGAGTCCCAAGGGTGTAAAAAAAAGGTTCATATGGGTATACTAATGTTTATAATAGACCCATTAACAATATGCAAATAATTACAATAGCTGGATTTTACGAAAATCTGATAAATGTAATTGTGAGATTTTATGTTGGTGCTTTGTATATAGCTGATGTTTTATTTGAATTTTTTAAATTATCTAATTACTAAGGTCAATGTAAAAAGTTCAAAACTATCTACACGTCACACATCAACCAAATATTTGAGCCATTTTTTAATTGATTTTGATAAAAGTCTAATTTTTGTATTATTTTTACGAAGTATTCATTCAATTGAGATAATTTTTTAATGTGCCTCTAAAAACACGGGGGGCTTACAGAAAAGTATTGCATATAAATCTTTATTTAATTTTTTATTTAAATAATTTTTAAATTTATACCCAAAAAACATCAGGACTTACTGGAATTACATATAAATCTTTATTTACATATTTATTAGGATAACTTTTAAATCTGTCTTAAAAAATATGGGGGGCTTAAAAAAAAGTGTTGCACATGATTTTTTACTATAACATTTTGAAATGAGCTTTCATAATTTTTAATTATTCATTCAATTCTATACAAATTTATATAGCATTTGCAAATTAAAAATAGTGTATAAAATTATTAAAAGCCGGTGTTCCCCGTGCGTTGCACGGGTACTCCGACTAGTACACACACAAATATATGCTTGACAAGTTTTTGAATTATATGCTTGTTTAGCATAAATTTCCCTCTCCAACCTAATTCTATCATCCTCTTTAAAAACATAAATATTGAACAGCTATTTGCATAAGATGATACTTGATAAATAAGATAATATATCATATATGAACTTGAACATAACTAAAAATCCAAGTAAACAAAATCAGAATAATACAAATTTCAATTTTTCAACCACTCAAGAAAATTCAGATGGCAAAATGAAAATTACTATATGTTCTGCTTCCTTATTCTTTGACCATACTACATAATTATAATCTAAAAAGTTAACTCATCCACCATCCTCGGAGTCACTGTCAGTTAGTTCGACCTCAGAGGCCCTTTAACTTCGTCTTCGCCATCCAAATCCTCTGATAACGCGGCCCTTTCACTTTGTCTTCCTCACTATTATCTCCAACTATCTTTCCGAATTCGTTACCATCGTCTAGGAAGATGGACTTTCCTACCATACTTAGGATGTGCTTGGAGTTGGTGTTGCAGTCCTATAATTCAAAAAATGAATGCATAATGATAATGGTCAAAATTGTAGCCATATCTAGCTAGCAGTAAAACATAGAAAAAAAATTAGCTTCTTTCATGATTCCATGAATCCAAGCCTTCATGAAAGGCTATATTAAGGCCATGTCATTAAAAATTAGATTTGAATTTGATTTCAATAGAGTGTGAAGTAAATGAAATCAAAAGATACACAAGAGAAACCAAGATTGGTCAATGCTCAAAGGTTAAAACAATCAAAGCATAAATTTATATTCTACATATTTCAACTCTGCATCTGAAAATTTGCAACCATCACACCAATTCAAACTCAATACCGAAGGACAAGATGTACCCGGATAGGAGCCAAAAAGATACACGCCTAACCTAAACTTCAAGTAACCCAAACAAACCGAGCAAGACCCGAAAACAAGAAAACCAGAAGACGCGGCCACTCAAAGTTTCACAATAACAGACTTAAATTAAGACAAAATAAACCAAAGTAAATTTCAACTGTTATTTGATACATTTGAAATACTAGAACCGTATTCTCCTCCTCATTGCAAACTAAAATTTAATTTTTCTCCTGCACCTCAATTTGGAATAATCTACTATGTCATTTATCTTTTAATTTTAGGAGAATCAAGTTCTAACTAGCTACCTTGAAAAAACTCATCTTCTATCTTATTAAATCGAGTAAGTTTGTCAAACCATTATCATTGGCCAATATATAATCAATTAGCTAATCCAAGTCATCCTAAAGAGAACTTACTCTCAACTAATTGCATAATGACAAGGTTACAGAACTACTGATTTGACATAAATTCAAATAAGCTAATTTCTAAGAGAAACTTACTCTCAACAAACTGAAACCAGACTTTCTACGTAATCCTTTGCATTGTCGAACCACCGTATCTTGTATCTACATTTAATTCTCTCAACTGTTTTATCTTTTAAATTATAGATAAATGCCTGGTTGGGCTTACGATGTTTCCGTGATTTATTTGCAACAATCACTATATCACCATTTACATAAAGGCACGCCAATTGAAAACTACCAATAATGTTATGCATTGGAAGTTTATGCATCGGAAGATTATGGTAGCTAATCTTAAATAATTGAATCCAAGACTCATGAACCCCATACTGCTTCATTTGCCATAAAACAAAATCAGTTTTGTTGGAATCATAAGAAAAACAAAGACAGTCCATCAGAACCGGTTGAGAAAAAGGCACCTCATCAAAACCCGGAGGCAACAGAAACTGCTTGTATGTCTCTGTTGAAAGGTAAAGCGAAACAATAGAATTGTCCACAGCCAACCAATTAACGGTGCCACTAAAATGCACACCATCAGTAAGATTTCGTCTATAATGAGTATCAAACCAATTTAAAGGGATTACCACGGGAAAGCTCTCAATATTTCTCCAACAATTATCACCTACACTGAAAACTTTAACCTAGCTTTTCCATGAACCTTCAATCTTGTTACCACGAAATGCTACAATCTTATAACCTCTCGTTGAAGCATCGTAACCAAACGTGAAGTCAAAATAGCCAAAATCAGGGTTGCCGTTAGATATTAACCCAAATTGTTTAGAAGTTTTTCTGGTGGCAGGGTTCCACAAACAGAACTCCTTATGATTAGTTATAGTATAATGATGCAAGCAGAGCAATCCGTTACATGAACCAACGAGATTCCAATTGTTGATCGATTGAATATCGGAGTTACAAAAGTTGATGAATGGATTTTTTAGTATACAATGCACGGGGAAGGGAGCGACATCAAAACTTGAATTGCGTTGATACCAACATAAAGTAAGATATGGGTTTTGTGACGACTTTTTCAGATGCTTTTCGACGAAGTTAGGATCAGATATGAAAGCCAACCATGACTTGCTCAGGCATTTGAGTTGCATGATGGTTTTAACGTTAAGGAATAGTAGGATTTCGGCCATGAGTTCTTCCGGTAGGAACACCATAGGCAATGAGTTCTTTCGTGCATCGGATCGACGACGTGGCTTTTTTCTTTTACTGGGAAGGCTGTCCATCATCGGCAGTAGTGAAAGTTTCTTAAACCCTAACAAATAATGTTATTTCTTCTACCGTGCAATACAATCAAAAGAAATTTTACCCGTAACCTTATATATATAATACTAACTCTGTTGTAAATGGGCCACAAAGCAATTTTACCCGTAACCTTCCAAATTGTCTTTTACCCACAATTTTATTTTTATTTTAGGATAAATAGGCTTATACCCCCTTAATGTAGGCGTGTTTTTTTTTCCTGTAAAATTTTTTTTGTGATGTAATGTTGAATTTTTTTTACTCGCCGCTTGGATGCACTTTTTAAATCGATTATTTTGTTCAAACCGATTTAAAAAGTGTTGTTTTTTAAATCGGTTAATCTGTTCAACCGATTTAAAAAGTGCAAATTTCTTGCACCCAAGAGGGAAAACAAAAAAAAATTACTTTGCAAGAAGCAAATCACAACAAAAAAAATTACAGGGGAAAAACAAAACTTGCCTATAAACAGAGGGTAAAGACCTATTTACCCTTTATTTTATAGAATTTTTTTCTTACAGTAATTTTATAGAATCTTTTACCCATAATTTGGTTTTCTTTCTATTTTATTGATGATAATTCCCACAATTATATTTTTGTTCCTAATTAAAAGAAATCACATGGCATTTGTAAATCAAATTTTATTTTATTTTTAATTCCGATATAATTTTAATATTTTTTGAACATAATATATAGATATAATATAGACGGATCTTGACCATAGAAGATTCAAATTATGGTGAAGGACCACCAGTCGACTTTGGCAATATCTATTATTTTTGAAAACATGAAATACTTAAAATAAATTAAATTAAACTAATAAGTATAATCAATACATATAAGGGTTAGACCATTTAATTTTATTTTTTTTGTGATATTGACAATCTAAGTTTATTCAATAATTTTAAAAACACTTCTTTTTGCAGCTGCAATAATCACTGACATAGTTAAGAGAATTTGATGAGCAATTGAAACATTTGGTAACTGTACCGGACAAAATTCAAGAGGCCCAATAACTCAATGATCCAACAATTGGCCCAAACAATTCAAATAAATAACTTGGCGGGAAAGACAAGGCGAGGGCGAGATCGAGAGGCTGCGGGCGACACCCTCAGGTTATGTTCACGTCGCCCAAAAGGAGTTAACCACCCACTACCACCACTTAAACGCGGAGGAGTAGAAAAACCGCCCATAACCATCCCTGTGACACGGTGGACACGGCAAAAACCACCCACGACCTCCATTAGAGAGGAGTGGGGCGGTTTTAGATATTTTCCAATTGTAATTCTCCTCTATAAATAGAGGGGAAAAGCTCATTGTAAAGGTTCAACTTTTTGGTAAATACAAGATCCTAGTATCATTATTCTACATTAATATACTTGGACTCACCCCCCTATTATTTTGACCAGAACATTTTGGCGCCCACCATGGGGCTGCGGTAAAACGATTCCCAGCCTACCACTAAAACCAGACGAAGTACGAAATCCTCCTCAAGAAAATAGCAGGAGGACAACCGGCAAACGACAACCAAAACAACCACCTAACCATGACGGATGCAGTGGCGGAATTACGGCGCCTGCAGGCCAAGGTTCACGAAATTGACCAAGAAAAAGCAAACAAAGTGGATGAAACGGAGGAGACCAACATCACCAACTCGCAGCCACTTGCACAAAACCTCTGGGATGCGAGGGTACCAGACAATTTCAGAACACCCCATCTCCCAGACTTTGACGGAAAAACGGATCCAACAGAACACCTGATGGCGGTGGGTACTAAAACCGCCATCATCGGCACAACGGATCATCTGAAGTGCAAACTTCTCTCAGGCACGCTGAAAGACGCAACCCTGAGATGGTATATGAATCTGCCCAAGAATTCCATTGAGAGTTGGGCAGATTTTCAGCAAAAATTCACACAACAGTTCGCCGGTTCCAAACACATAAAGGTAACGGCAACCAGTTTGTTTTCCCTACGACAAAATCACAATGAGTCGTTGAGGGAATACTTGGCGAGATTTTGCGAATCCACAAGTAGAGTCAGCAACCCAAACCAGGAAATGTTCGTCTCCGCCTTCCATCACGGCCTTAAGGCGGGACATTTCAATGAATCTCTGGCGCAGAAGCCAGCCACATCTATGCAGGAAGTAACAAGAAGAGCGGAAGGCTACATAAAGGGGGAAGAAAGTAATGCTGAGAAGAGAATGAGAGACGTTAGAGAAAGAGGCCCAGTTAATAGAGGTAACGGCCAGAGCGAGTTTTACCATCATTATAGATGCCTAATACCCAATCATCACGGAATTGAGCGTCATAAGAAGCCGTACCAACCCCAAAGACACTTTCAGGGAGACAGGAAGGAATACACACCACTAAACTGCGCCCGGGTCTACATCATGAATGAAATCCTGGAAACAGGATTAGGACGACTACCTCCACCGAGAGGCAAGGAACACACCATGGGATTAAACCCCAACGCCTGGTGCGCCTACCATAGATGTAGAGGCCACGACACTGAAAAATGCTTCAGGCTAAGGGATTTAATCGAAGAACTGATAAAAAGCGGTCACTTGAGGAAGTTCATAGAGGATGCCGCCGCAGGAAAAGTAGTTATCCCAAAGGTGCAGCATAATCACCCAAAGGATCGCTCTGAAGGAGAGGATCCAGGCAAAGGAAAGAGGATATCCGTGAACACCATTGCAGGCGGATTTGCAGGAGGTGGAGAATCCTCAAATGCTAGAAAGCGTTATGTAAGGAGGATGGATCAAAATGAGAAGTTCATAGGTCATACAGAAGTGACGCCCGTCCCTGATCTATCGTTCACCAAAGAAGACAAAAGAGAAGTCATGCCACACGATGACGACCACCTTGTGATACAAGTGCAAATACTGAACTGTGACGTCAAAAGAGTGCTGATAGACTCGGGAAGTTCAGCAGATATAATGTACTGGGAAGCCTTCAAGGCGATACAATTGTCAGACGAACACCTATTACCCTACAACGGAACGTTGGTAGGCTTCGCCGGCGAACAAGTAGAAGTTATGGGATATACTACCCTCTTGACTACGTTTGGAGAGGAGGAGAACGCCAAGACTATCAAGGTGAGGTATTTGGTAGTCAAAACCCCATTCACTTCATACAATATTATCATTGGAAGGCCAGCCTTCAACACACTGGAGGCGGCATTGTCAACCCTCTATCTGTCCATCAAATATCCTTTGGACAACGGAAAAGTAGGAACGATTAGAGGAAATCAAAAGCTGGCGAGGAGATGCTACGAGTCTAGCCTGAAGATCAGGCACAAACAAAGCACAAAGACAGAATCAATGGCGTCACCTAAAAAAGGAGGCGGAGTCAACATGATCTCGCCCCTAGACCTTGATCCAAGAGAAGATTTCACAGAAAGAAGAATGAGTCCCATCGAAGAGTTAGAGCAAGTCCAAATTGGCGACATGCCACACCAAGTAACCAACGTCGGAACCACTTTGAAACCAGAGGAAAAAGAAAAGATCGTGGCCATGTTAAAGAAGAACATAGACCTTTTTGCATGGAAACCATCTGATATGCCAGGAATTGACGAAAGCGTGATAACACAGAAGCTATCCATCGCGCCCAACGTCAAGCCTATTTCACAAAGAAAGAGGAAGATATGAGAGGAAAGGAGGACAGCAGTCAATGAAGAAGTGGAAAAACTGAAAGCAGCAGGTTTCATCGAAGAAATAAAATATCCGTCATGGCTGGCAAACGTAGTAATGGTAAAGAAAGCAAATGGCAAATGGAGGATGTGCCTGGATTTTACAGACTTGAACAAAGCTTGCCCAAAAGATCCATATCATCTGCCTAACATAGACAGGCTTATTGACGGAGCCTCGGGATACAAGATGTTGAGCTTCATGGATGCATACTCAGGATATAACCAGATAAAGATGAATCCTGCAGACGCGCCTCAGTGCAATTATTTTTACAATGTCATGCCGTTTGGTCTGAAGAATGCTGGCGCCACCTATCAAAGGCTAATGGATTGGGTATTTTCGGAGCAGATAGGCAAAAATGTGGAAGTATACATAGACGATATGGTAGTAAAGACAACAGAAGATGGCGAGCATGACGAGGATTTAGGCGACATCCTCGCCTCAGTGAGAAAGTACAACATGAGACTGAACCCAGCGAAGTGTTCTTTTGGAGTTCAATCAGGAAAATTCTTAGGCTTCATGCTCACAAACAGAGGGATAGAAGCTAACCCAGACAAATGCCAAGCCATAATTGACATGAGAAGCCCAACAACAATGAAAGAGGTCCAGCAACTAGCAGGGAGGACAGCGGCCTTATCAAGATTTCTATCCTGTTCAGGAGAAAAAGCATTTCATTTTTTCTCCACTCTAAGAAAAAGTGAAAGGTTCATATGGACGCCTCAATGTGAAGAAGCTTTTCTTAAGCTTAAAAGTTTATTGGCGTCACCACCAATATTAACTCGCCCTCAGAAAGGCAACACTTTGTACCTATACTTGGCTGTCTCGGACAACGCCCTTAGTTCAGTGTTGGTGCAAGAAATCAAAGGTGAAGAGAAACCAATATACTTCGTGAACAGAACATTCAAAGGCGCTGAAGCAAAATACCAGAAAATAGAAAAGCTATCCTTGGCCGTCGTCATCACGGCGAGGAAGTTAAGACAATACTTTCAGAGTCATAAGGTGGTGGTCAAGACGGACTATCCCATAAAGAAAGTCCTAAGGAAGCCCGATCTAGCAGGGAGAATGGTGGCATGGGCAGTAGAATTGTCAGAGTTTGATATAACCTTCTCTCCTAGGGGCGCAATAAAATTGCAAATTCTGGCGGATTTTATACTGGAACTATCAACCCCGCCTAAAGAAAACAGCGAGGAACCTTGGACACTTTCAGTAGATGGTGCGTCTAACCTAAAAGAAAGTGGAGCAGGACTGGTCCTAGAGGGACCTGATGGAGTACTCATAGAGCAATCTCTGAGGTTTGCCTTCAAAGCAAGCAATAACCAGGCTGAATACGAAGCCCTTCTAGCGGGAATGAAGTTGGCAAAGGAAATGGAGGTCACAAACCTCAGAGTAAAAAGTGATTCACAGTTGGTAACAAACCAAGTATCAGGAGAGATTCAAACAAGGGATCCCCAATTAACCAAATATCTGGAAAAGGTAAATAAGTTAGCGAAATGTTTCAATTCATTTCGGTTGATTTATGTACCTAGGGAGCAGAACGCTAGGGCGGACTTGTTATCCAAACTCGCCAGCACCAAGAAACCTAGAAGCAACAGGACCTTTATTCAGGAAACCATTGCAAACCCAAGCATCAACGAAGAGGAGACTCACATGGTCATAGAAGAGGAGGATTGGCGAACTCCCATTATCAAATACTTACAGAGGGATGAACTACCCAGACCAAGAGAAGAGGCGTACAGAGTTAGAAGGATGGCGTCATGGTACTCCATGCTAGGAGATAAGCTATACAAAAGGGGATTCTCAAACCCCCTACTGTTATGCGTAAGCAAGGAAGAAGCCAAAGGAATCTTAGAGGAAATTCATGAAGGATCATGTGGAAGCCACATAGGAGCAAGATCATTGGCAGGTAAGATCCTCAGGGCAGGATTCTTCTGGCCAGAGCTACATAGTGACGCTGCAAGATACGTAAGGGCATGCGATAAATGCCAAAGATTCTCAAACCTACACTACGCCCCAGGAGAGCCCCTCAAATCAGTCATTTCACCTTGGCCTTTCTTCATGTGGGGCGTCGACATATTGGGTCCTTTCCCTACATCATGGAAACAGGCTAGATGGATCATAGTGGCGGTGGATTACTTCACTAAGTGAGTAGAGGCGCAACCTTTGTCAAACATCTCAGCAGAGCAGGTGAAGAAGTTCTATTGGAGAAGGATCATATGCAGGTTTGGTCTTCCCAAATGCATCGTATCAGATAACGGCACATAGTTCGCAAGTGAGAAGGTAGTCTCATTTTGCAAAGAAAAATGAATTCAAAACACCTTCATATCAGTTGAGCACCCTCAAGCCAACAGGCAGGCCGAATCAGCCAACAAGGTCATATTGAAAGCCCTGAAAAGAAGATTATCAAGCAAAGGAGAAGCTTGGGTGGCTCACCTCACCGCCATATTGTGGTCATATCACACAACTCCGCAGTCATCAACAGGAGAGGCACCGTTCATCATGGTTTATGGCGCTGACGCCATGATCCCAGCAGAAATAAATCCCCCCAAGTTGGCGACGTGAAACCACAACAGCTCAAGAGAACAATGAAGCGTTACAGGAGAACCTCGACTTGATACAAGAAGTAAGGGACAAAGCACACTTCAGGGAATTCGCCACAAAGCAAAGATAGGCAGAAAGTACAACACAAGAGTAATCCCAAGAAGGTTCAAAGAAGGCGATCTAGTCCTGAAAAGACCGATGGGAAAGGATAAAGGTGGAAAATTGGCAGCAAATTGGGAAGGTCCGTTTAGAATCAATGAAGTCTTTGAAGGCGGAGCATACAGACTGGAAACCATGGAGGGCGAGGTCCTACACAGGACGTGGAATATCTCCAACCTCAGATTTTATTACAGCTAGCCCAACAACGCCGGAAAGGCGAGACGAGCTCCAAGAAGCATCAACAACCTCGCCTCGCCACCTAAGAGATATTTCTTGTTTTTATTTTCGTTTCTTGTTTTTATTTTTCAAAGAAAATACATGAGAATGTATTACTGATTCAAACAATTTTAAAGTGATGAGAAACTCTTTTCTCCGGCAAAAGCAGGAGTTTTTAACGAGACTCATCATTCAAAATGCAAAAAAGTCTTCCATTAATCAGAAAAGAATTGTTGTTCCAATGTTTGTAGATGGCTTATTATTATCTCAATCTTATTCTTGAAGGCGACAAAGGAAGAAAAAGGGTTGAAACACCATGGCGTTATCTGTAAATCTTACGAGTTGGATACGTCAAAAATAGAAACGGCGATACCCCTAAGTCTTACGAGCTGGGTACGACAGAAAAGTGTTGAAACACCATGGCGTTATCTGTAAATCTTACGAGTTGGATACGTCTAAAATAGAAACGGCGATATCCCTAAGTTTTACGAGCCGGATACGACGGAAATGCGTTGAAACACCAAGGCGTGAGCCCTAAATCTTACGAGTTGGACACATCTAAAATAGAAACGGCGATATCCCTAAGTTTTAC
The DNA here is from genome assembly GCA_954870985.1 of Trifolium fragiferum. NCBI lineage: Eukaryota > Viridiplantae > Streptophyta > Magnoliopsida > Fabales > Fabaceae > Trifolium > Trifolium fragiferum. The sequence continues at coordinate 15,740,996 of OX940793.1, read as the reverse complement.
GAGCCGGATACGACGGAAATGCGTTGAAACACCAAGGCGTGAGTCCTAAATCTTACGAGTTGGACACGTCTAAAATAGAAACGGCGATATCCCTAAGTCTTACGAGCCGGATACGACGGAAATGCGTTGAAACACCAAGGCGTGAGCCCTAAATCTTACGAGTTGGACACGTCTAAAATAGAAACGGCGATATCCCTAAGTCTTACGAGCCGGATACGACGGAAATGCGTTGAAACACCATGGCATGATCTGTAAATCTTATGAGTTGGACATGTCAAAAATAGAAACGGCGTTATCCCTAAATCTTACGAGTTGGATACGACGGTAAAATAAAAGGCGCACATAGCAAGGTGCAGGCGACGTCAGAAACAATAATATAAAAGGCGAAGTCCAATAACCGCCAAAGAAAATCAAAGGTATAATGCATGTCATTATTTAATCATTTTTTACAGTATTGTATAACGCAACAGTGCAGAAAATGAAGCAATATTGGAAAAAGTCTTATGTCAACAAATATCCACTTTTCATTGATAAGAGAGATTACAATGAAATCAAGATACAAATTCAAAGACAAAAGTGAAGAAAATTACAATCAAATCAAGATACAAATTCAAAGAAAAGAGAGAAGAAATCCTAATTCTAACAAAGGATCCAGCTTCTTCAAGGAAGAGAAGAAAAAACTGGAGGCAGTCTCAATAGTTCCTCAACTCCCCAAGATCCTAATCCCTCGCAAGAGAAAGAAATCGGGCGGAAGGCTCCAGCTTCTTCAATGGTAGAAGGAAAACCTGGAGACAAAGTCCCAATCCCTCGCCAAGAGGAAGAAATCAGGTGGAAGGAACAACTCATCAGAGCATAATTACCCAGGAGTTTTCCCTGAGGCCTTACGTGATACCCTCTGTGGTCTTTCCTTAGCTTCCACGGTGATCCGGGATCCTTCTTCTTTACCAGAAGATCCGACATTAGGGGAAGACTCCCGAGGAGCATAAGTCCTCAAGAATTCAATGAAATCTTCATCAGCAGAGCCGGAAGAATCTGACGAAATGGCAAGAGTTTCCATTTTGATATTAGAAGAAGGTTTATCTCGCCCAAGTTTATAGACAGAGGTTCCTATCTTATGTTTCTTTTTCTGAGATTTTGATCTAGAGGCTACACCCTTCTTTTTGGGTTTATTTTTGTGATCCATGGAAGGATCTGAGAAATTGAAAGTGAATAAAAACAAAGGGAATCAGAGAAAACGAAAGGAAAGGAAAAACGGAATCAGTAAGAATGGAAGTGAAGAAAAGTGGAGATGGATGAGGCTATTTATAAGGAATTTTTGGACGGTGCGCAATAAATGCGGTCAAGCAGTTGCAACCACCCACTTTTGACTGCATGGAAAACGGCGCAAGACTTAAACAGTTATGTTGACCACATTGATATCTGCGAAAAATCCTCGGGAAACGGTGCATGGACGACACCGTCACCTAATGGCATCACGCCCAATTATTCGTGTCGCCTCGGATGTACAGGCGAGAAGGTTACGCAAGCAAATATTATCAAGTCTTACACAAACAAATATTATCAAGATGCGACAAAAATAATAGAAGAAACACAAGCAAGTAAATAAAGGAATACTATGATTTTAGCCACAAAGGGCAAGAAAACATTGTCAATGTGCCACAGCAGGGCGTACAAACATCCACTTCAAAAAGCCACTACAGGGCATACAAAAATTCATTCATAAAGCCAAAAAGGGCGTACAGGGTTAAAAGGTTAAAGATACAAAAGGATGACGGAAATCATGGAGTAGGATCTGAAGGAGGAACATAAGGAACCAGCTGGCCGTCTTTGATAGCCATCAGAGCACTAGCCTCGCTCAGGCGTACAGCATCAATATCAATATCAGAGCACTCTCCTCCAAATTCATCTTCTCTTCGGCCCAGCCTGCCTTCTCCTTCAACAAGACATCTCGGTCTTGGGACAGCTCCTTGATATGGGCGTCCTTACCAGCAGACGCCTCCTCCAGTGTCTTTACCTCTACAGCATGATCATCTTTCAGCTTCTTGAGGGCAGCCTCATGGTTCTTCTCCAAATCATCCAAGGCCTTCTTGCTCTCCGCCTTGGCGACCTCCATGTCAGCAACGAATTTTTCCTGGGTGGCCTTAACCTTTTCTTCCATGGTGTCCAGCTCACGGCGAATCACGTTCATGTTTTCCTCAGCAGCAGAAACTGCAAGCTTTTGGCGAGACGCCAAAGCATGGTTGAGCAAGATCCCCTTTAGCTCATAACCCATGGAGAGCCTAGCCAGTTCCTCGGTTGAAGTGGAGTCAAAACGAGCACCTCCACCGAACATATCTGTCGCGGTGATTTTTCGATATCAAGCTATTGAGGAGCATTGAATCTCAAAATTTTAATTACACCACCGAGCTTTGATTTTTCCGAAGAAGGGAGAAAGTCCGTTAAATACCCTAAGTAAAGAGATCGGGGTAAGGGGGTTGGTTACACGAAGGGAAGATATTAGCACCCTAGGTGTCTATAGTATCCTATAGGAACCTCTTGTATTTTTATCTAAGCGCTTGATTTTATTTGTTTGCAAAAATGTACAAGATTTAGGGAAAATTGAGTGATGATTAGGAAAGTGGTTTTTAATGACAAAATGCTCTTGGTTTGAGATCCAAGGTTTTGACCTAAGAAAAATTGATCTTGATTTGAAAATACGACTTGATTTGAAAAACCAAGTGTTTTCACCTAAGGAAAATAATTGTTTGATCGATTGAATGACTTGGTTTAAAATCCAAGTGTTTTGAAAAATGTTTTTGATAAGTGACATGTTTTGGATATTTTTGAGAAGAGGTGTTGACCTCTATTTTTTGGCTAAAAAGAGGCAATGGTTCTAGCGAGGATTCTATCGTTTAAACTAACAACCTAAAGTATTAGATCGCGCAAAGACATTTCGCAACGACATATAAGTCGAGGCGACTCCCTTTCTTCGGATTAATATACTAATCATACAAACGAATAACGATAAGTGTAAGAAAAACTTTAAACCATACAATACATCCGGGGGGAAACATGCAAAGGGGATTGAATGATAATAACAATAATAATGAACGAAAATAAATTGCGCCAATTACGCGCATTAAAATATACAACCAGGGGGGAAACATGCAAAGGGGATTGAATGATAATAATAATAATAACATAATTATAAATAATGAGAGGTAAATATAAGGCATACACAATATAATATAAATGCAAAACATAAATATAAAGCATAACAAACATAAAACATGAAATGAATATAAAACATATGATGAATAATAAATGTAAAGCATGTAATAAAATATAAGTGTCATGGATAATAACGTAAAGCGCGAAAACAAACGACATTTAATGACAAGATTAGCATACAAGACATACATAAGGTAGGGGTGACCAAGAACAAACAAAATAATAATTTATCATGTCATGAGAGATAACCTAAACAATATCAAGCATTTTCAATCCACACACCTGCATATATTAATCTTATTTAAATAAAAACATAAGTTATAAATTAAACAAGGTATTTAGGACTAAAATGTCATGCCATAGGTAGTAACATAAAAATATCAAGCATTTTTCAAAACCATATACATATATACTTATGAATTTAATTAAATAGAATATACTTTGCAATTAAATCAAAATACTTAGGACTAAACACATTTCAAACCAAAAACCTAGAACTAAATCATGGGAACAAGATTCAAGCATATCAATAAGCATAGAATAAATTTAGTAGCAATTAACAAGTAAAGACATCAAATAAAATCATTTAAAACCTTAACATATAAATCCTATGATTAATTAACACTATTAAAATAAAATAAGCAAAGAAAATCATGAAATCATGGTAAAATGAACTACAGGCAGAGGGCACTTTTAATAAAAAATATTTAAGAGTTCATAACAAAATAATAACAAATAGAAATGAATTTAATATCATTTAAAAACTAATTATTAACATTTAAAATTTATCAATTAGTGACAAAAATTAAAATATCACATAATTACATATTTATCAAGACAAAATTCTCCAAACATACATATATCATGCATATCATATCATGGATCAATAAACAAAATTACATTATCAAAGATTAATTAATTAAAACCTAATTTATGCACTAATAATAAAGAAAATACGAGAAAAATAGCAAATAAATGAATTAAAAATTTATTTTGTGATATATCAGTTTATAATAGCCAAAAATATAATTAAAATAAAAATTTGCATCTCAGAAAAATAAAAATAAAATTTAATGCAGGGGAGGTGCAAATAACAAATAAAAATAGAAGGGGGTGCAGCGCAGCAAAAAGGCCCAGAAGCCTAAAGCCCACGCAAAAAATAAAAAATCCGAAACCATTTGGGCCTGGATTGTGTGTGACGCGCAACAGCGTGATCACGCTTTACCATCGTCTGATCTTTCTCAGGAAAGATCAAACGGATACGCTCATGCTCACGCGCGCGCCATTGGATCAAACCAAGGGTCGTGCTTAAATCTGGGTAAAGGCGAGGAACACGCGTGCAGATCAACAGAGTTGGATCCAGTGTGGACGCGTATTGTGGGTCTATCGTCTTATCACCGTCAGATCTACATTTAATGAGGTCTGACGGTTGCGATCAAAGGCGCACACGCGTCACACGATTGATCCAACGGACGCGATTTAAACTTGGTGAGGACGGAGACTCACGATGGATCATCGTCTCCATTCGTCCCTCACCGTCGCCGGCGCCGTTTCCGGCACCGGAGTTACAAAAACAATCCAGAAATCAATGAATCATATATGGTTTTGCTCGTTTTTTCACAAGGATCTCAAATATGCAATTAGTTTTTCAAAATAACTACTGTAACTTCAAAAACGAACGAAAAAAGAAAAATCAATCAAAACTCAAACTCACAAATAAGCAAGAATCAAGTTCAAACAACAGCCCAGATAGTTTTATCATGTCAAAATAAGATGGAAGGAGTTAAAAAGGAAGAGGAAAGCTACCAGAAACGAGCTGGAGAAGCTTGAAATTTTCACGAGCTTTCACCTTCTACACGAGCTTCGAATCACCACTGGAGCTTCAAATTGGAGCTTGGGTTTTGGTTCTGAAGGCTTATAGAAGGTTATTGAGGTGTTAATTGCAAGAAACAATGATGAATTCGTGTTTGGGAATTTTTGAAAAGTGAGAGAAAAATGAACTTGTTCTAGCTGCCTCCTTCTCCAATTCTTCCAACCTCTTGCTCAGAAAAAATGACTTGTTATTTATAGGAGAGGTTTAGGTTAAGATAAGAGTGATTTTGTGTAAATGAGAGTGGTATTCTTGAGTTTTTGCAAAATGGATATTTGTGATTTTTGATCAATCAAGTGTACACTTGTTTTGATCTGATGCATTGAGTTTTTGAGAGTATATTCTGAGATCAAATGGTTAGAAAAGGATCAAGGGATTTTTGGGAATTAATTTGTGGTGAAAAATAATTTTAAAACAATTTAAAACCATTATTATAAATAAATAAATATGTGAAAATAAAAATATTTATGAACAAGGGCAAAAGTGTTCATTTTTAGTGTTTATAAGATGCATGAATTAAATTGAAAATGATTGAAAAAAGTTTCAATGAAAAAGGTTACTTGTAGATGAAGAAATCAATTTTTGAATTTTAAATGTAATAATAATATGAATAAAATAATATAAAATAAAAATGTGATTAAAATATTTTTGGCATATTCATAAAATATAAAGATAATAGGAATAAAATTATAAGTCAAAATTATGAAGAAAAGACAAAAATGAGATTACTTGCAAAAGAAGTAACCTATTTCTTTGTAATTTTTGAAAAGGGCAAAATGGGAACAAAAAATGGTTTATGTGCAAATTTTGATACATGAGTATATTTGGAAATATATGGTGAAAGAAAGAATTCAAAAAGTCACATGATTAATTATCTAAAAATAAAATAGTTAAGCAGCGTAAACAGGATAAAATACTATTTTTTGACATTTTAAATAAAATAATAATAAATGATAAAAACATGATACTTTAGAAATGAGCAAAAATATATAAGGGGTAAGAAGGTCAAAAAATGGGGTATGACAATATCTATTACCTTCTCAATGAAAACCTCAGGATTGAAAAGAGGATCCCAAAGAGAAGGCACAGCATCATTTGAAGGAACAGGAGGAGGAGGCGAGACTATATCTATGGTGGCGGCAGCACGAGGAGACAGAGTCTTCTCAAGATCCCCTTCCTGCAGAGGTACAACATCCACATTGGACGCAGCCCCAGAACTCGCCGACCTTAACTTCTTTGAGATGGGCTGCTCGCCCTTCGAACTCCCACTAGCTTCGAGAGTCTTTCCCGGGATAGCAACAAAGATCCGCCCTTCATTCTTCCTTTTGTTCCTGCCCTTGGAGGCGTCACTATCCGCCACAACCAGTTGGTTCAAGGGATTCATAGCAGCCACAACCTCTCTAGAAGCGGTAAGGGCGACATCTTTCTCCTTCTTGGCTCTGGACCTCATCAGAAATTCCATCCTCTTCTCTTGGGAAACAGACTTCATCCTATCAGTAAAAATGAAAGAAAAAGTTAGTCGCTAGAGAAGAATAAACAAAGGCGAGACAAGAAAATATTAAAGAAACTTACTCATATAATCCGCCAACAGTTCTATATAACCCTCAGCCTTAAGAAGGTCGCTCACATTCATGACACACAACGTCTCAATGTAGGCGACGCACTCTTTCTCAAATTCATCCAAACACTCATAACGAGTCCTTTTGATAACGCGAGGATTTTGAGTCCAGTAAAAAGGGAACAAGGGCTCTTGGTTTTCATCAAACATCACGTCAGGGAAGGACTCCCTGTCGCGGATACGAAGAAAGGTATTTTTGTAGTTCTTAAAGTTGGAAGTATACAGTTGAAAACGCTTTCGGTTCGGCTGACTCGATAGATAAACCTGAGAGTCAGATGAAACGTTTTTTATTGTGAAAAAGGAAAAGAAAACAGCAACGGAAGGTTTCTCTATCTCCAAACCCAAACAAGCCAATTGGAAGGATTTCATGTAACCCCAACTGTTGGGACTTAGTTGACAAGGGGCGACATTCAAGGTTCTAAGCATGGAAATCTCGAAAGGGGTAAAAGGGAACCAGGCATTGAAAGAATCAATGATAGAAGTGTACATGTAAAAGAAATGGGGTGTTTGGGTGTTAGTATCTGTGACAATCTCATCCTCACCCACAGGTTCAGTAATAATTTTGTTCTCATCCTGAGAACCAGACAAGATGGTTTTCTGCCTAAACGCCAACACGGATTCTTGGTCTAGATACTTTGAAGATACGTCCATGGTCTCGGGTGGAGTCTGGGCGACAAAGATGGCAAGAGTGGTGTCCCTTCGTTTTCATGTGAAAAACGAAGGCGACATTATCACACAGTCACTATCACTACTCTCAGAATCGCTAGAGCTAAGTTGAATATTCATTAAAGACTTGAAGTAACCATCATAATCAAGAGAACCATTGGCCCTTGTATGATGGTTACGTATTTGGGTTTCTAAGACAGAACCACGAGGAGGAATTTTGGTAAAACCCCCCTCTTCGTCATCACTCAAACTTCGTAAAATGACCATTTTTCCTACTCCAAACCCTAGAAATCAGAATGGGAATGCTAAAAAAGAGTAAAGACAGTTACGAAGAAAGGAGTAGAAGTTACCTTAAATATTGGAGGCAAAGAGGTAAACAACATACAACAAAAGGGAGGCGGAGAGGGAAAGCGCCATCACTTTTTCCTGAGATGTTATATGTTCTTTCACCATCTCAATCCTTCTCTCCAAAGCATCAGCAAGTTCTCTCTGACAATGCTCCACATTCTCGGTGGTCTCGATGAAAGCACCGTCATCTAATAACATCTTGTTCAGTTCCTGCACTACGGCCAGAAATTCCTTTTGCCCGTCTGTCAGCCTCCAAGAATAGTCCTGCAACTCTTTCACCATGGAGGAAAAATCCTCCACCTGGTCCAGCAAATAGTCAGTATCATAACACAGCATGTTCCTCAGTTGAAACAAAACCGGCATAGCAGGTGACTCCGGAGTGACGGCAGGAGAAGACATAGCCATAAAAGCAAATGATGCAAAATCATACAGAGAATGAGGAATGAAGTAATTGGTATACCGCAAAGCTCCTATTTATAATTAAAGGATAGAAAGCATGAACAGAAGTAGTGGGCAGTTACCACACCACGTCCGGCCATTATCAGCACTTCGCCTCTTTGAGCCTCGTGCTTGGGGGGCTGTGTACCGGACAAAATCCAAGAGGCCCAATAACTCAATGATCCAACAATTGGCCCAAACAATTCAAATAAATAACTTGGCGGGAAAGACAAGGTGAGGGCGAGATCGAGAGGCTGGGGGCGACGCCCTCATGTTATGTTCACGTCGCCCAAAAGGAGTTAACCACCCACTACCACCACTTAAACGCGGAGGAGTAGAAAAACCGCCCATAACCATCCCTGTGACACGGTGGACACGGCAAAAACCACCCACGACCTCCATTAGAGAGGAGTGGGGTGGTTTTAGATATTTTCCGATTGTAATCCTCCTCTATAAATAGAGGGGAAAAACTCATTGTAAAGGTTCAACTTTTTGGTAAATACAAGATCCTAGTATCATTATTCTACATTAATATACTTGGACTCACCCCCCAATTATTTTGACCAGAACAGTAACAATATATGCAGCTTAACAAACTTAATAATTACTTACATAAACACATTTTGACAAAGGCATTTACAATATTTTGAATTAAGAAAATCGCACACCTTCAAGAAGAATAAAAAAAATATTAAATCACAAACAAATGGAGAAAATAAAAAATAAATAAAAAACTAAGGACGATTGATGAGTTGCAGACTTGAAGAGTGAAACCTAGAGGAAGACTATGGGTATGTGTTGATACACAATGAGATTGCGAGAAGTGAAGTGCAAAGCGTGCAAGTGCAACGATGACAAAGTAGTACGAAGACAGTCTAACATAAATTTTGATAGTTGATGCGAGTGACATATACGTACACACGATTGATTATGGTATTAAGCGAGGGAAGCTTTATTACTTGGACTTGACATCAAAAGGCTGCAATCTGCTATGTTAAGCTTTGAAAGTGGAAAACTCTAAACAAATAAGAATAAGGCTGAAGTTTGGCTATGGCATCGATGAATGGGTCATGCATCCTTTGCCTATATATCAAACGATTATTTCCTAGTTTGTTTGAGAATGTTGATTCTTCAATTTTTCGCTGTGATGTATGTGAACTTGTAAAAAGTCACTGAACTTCATTTCGACTTACTTTAAATAAAAGTCATCTTCCTTTTATGGTTATTCATTTTGATGTGTGGGGGTCATCTATAAAATTCAAACATTAAATGGCTCACGCTGGTTTGTTACTTTTATTGATTGATGACTTGGTTGTGGTTAATGAAGTCCAAAAGTGAAGTAAACTTGTTATTTCAAAAGTTTCATAAAATGATTAAAACTCAATATAATGCACAAATTCAAGTTCTTAGGAGTGACAATGGAGGAGAGTTCTGAAGCTCTGATACCAAACTTGAAAAAAGAAAGTATATTACTATTGATACTCTCTCAATTGATTTAGATGAGTACATACAACCTGAATTTATATTACAAGTAGAGCTACAAATTAGGAGTAAATTTCCATATTAGAGAGCTCTAAATAAGGAGAAAGAATAAAAACATACAGTTGCACAATCCCTTGATCTAAGGAAATTATAGAAAAAGGGAAAATGTTAAACAATGCTTAACTAGTGCATCAGGTGCACTGTTTAGCATGACCCTAGAAAAAAATAAGGAGATAAATATCAACAATTTAATTGATCATTGATCCTTACATATCATTATATAAACTTATCAACTATCAAACATATCAAGCATCATTGTACCAAAATTCTAGAGACCAAAGCATCATTGTATCAAAATTCTAGAGACCAAAAACAGTGACAAAAAATTCTTCAGGATCCAAAAAAATGCAAAAAAAATTTATAGAGACTAAAAATAAAATTTTAAGAAATTATAGGGAGGAAACACACTCTCTTCTCAAAATCCTTCATCGTTAAAAACACCATTTTACTTGTTAATTGAAGTAGTAACAACATAAATAAATTAGCATAAATGAATTAAAAGGAGAATTTTTTAATAGCGAAAGGCGATTTTGAATTATTTTGAATCCTCTTTTTTTTTTTTTTTATACGGTACTCTAGGTTCTACCCATCAACCAAAAAAATGCTAATAGTTACAACAATATAAATTAGCATAAATGAATTAAAAGGAGAATTTTTTAATAGCGAAAGGCGATTATGAATTATTTTGAATCTTCTCTTTTTTTTTATATGGTACCCTAGGTTCTACCCATCAACAAAAAAAAAAAAATACTAATAGTTACAACAATATAACAAAATAGATCGAGTCTAATTCCTTGCCTCATTTAACAACATCAAAATAGTATGTGATCGGTCAAACCGCAAACTGTTGATATGGACGGATTGGTCTTGTATTTAGACCGAACCGTATTATATGATTTAATTTGTGCAGGACTTGTTTACAAAATGAAAAAATAATTTAGAGATCAATTTATATAATATAATATGTCACTTCAGCGTTGATTAACCTTCAAGTAACGGCCATTTAATTCAAAAACTTAATTCAAATAAATAAATAAATTATAGTTTAAAGACCTATTTACAAAACAAAAATTAATCTCTCATAAACATAACTCAATCAATATCGGAATTCAAATCCTCAATAATCACACTTATATAGTTATATTCATCTCTTTGAGATGAATTTCAACAGTTCAATAATATCCCACTTTAGTGGCAACAAAGTAATACAGTCTCCTTACTCTAACGGTTACTTCCGCTCTGTTTGGCAATGGAATGGAAGACAATCCAGATCCACAACAACAACAATGGAGAATTCGTCTCACTGCCAAAGCAAAACGTTTCAACTTCAGATTCAGATTCAGATTCAGATTCAAAGCTGTAACTAATCAATCCACTCAAACAATCTCCTTCTTCCGCTTCTCCATTCTCTTAAACCTTCCTCGTTTCCTTTTCACAATCACTTCACACCTCGAAAAACAATCACCACCTAGTTTCATCAATTTTAAATTCAAGAAATTCTTCGACAAATTTCGACCCGGGAAGAAACACCGCATTGCTGCTAAAACAAAGATTTCGTCAACTGTTTCATTTCCGATTCAATTGAAGGACAGAGTTGAAATTGGCAAGAAGTATTGTGTGAAAATTGGGATGATGGTGTTTTTCTTTTCTTCTTTTCTGCTCAAAAAATTCAAGATGGTAAAGTTTATGAATTTTTCAGCATTTCTTTTAGTTGGATTAGTGACAATGGTTTATTACTTGTTTTATTATTTTAATTTTTATTATAATTTTAATTATTGGGAATTCATGCGAAGGTCTATGTGGGATAATTTTAAGTTAAGAGGGTGATTGTTGTTTTTGTTTGCGTTGTTCTTTTTGAATAATATTTGGATTTTAAACTATTAATTTTCTAATTAGCAACATATTTGTATGTTTAATTTTAGTTATTGAAATTTCGGTTTTCAATTGCTTATTTGAATTTATATTAGCGTAAACACTATCTGAACTTATTTAAATATACTTTGAGACTGTTTGAAAGAGTTTATAGAAATTGTTTGTGATGTAACATGACTTATGTTCATAAGTCATTAAGTTGTTTTCGCCTTATTTCCATAAGCCGTACATACTAACTTATGAAAAGATCTCTTAAGTAAGCTGCTTATCCAAAGAGAACTTAATTCAAACAATTAGAGATGAGATGAGCTACCAAGATTGATTTGTAACTGAAATAATGAATTGCATAATAAATCAGCTTATGGATTAAATACTGAATTCTTCTTGGATTTGTACCGCTAGAAAGTGTTATAATCTGCCAAAAATCTTACAGTGGAATTCCTTATCGATTTCATCACACATTGTTTTGAAATTCTGTTAATGAATCACCATGTGTCTCATCAACTATTCGTGGTTAACATGACATAACAGAATTAACAAGAAGAAATGTATTTGGTTCATAATCACTTATACTAACAATAGATATTAAGACAAATCAATGGACCCTCTTTGATTTTCTCGTTAACATGCGAAATCTTGAGTTTTCTTTCATGTTTCTTGTTAATATTGATTGGAAAGAAGACTTTCAACTAAATGGTTATAAACAAGGGTGGATTAATCATAAACATTTCACTTTTTTACTGCACTTATTACAGATGAAGCTTTTTAATGATGCAGTTTAATACTATCAATGTAAGACCTTAAAACTTGCATCCTAGCACCTAACTAAAGGTGTTACTTTTTTCATAATATTTAACTCAAATGTTTAACTGATTAAATAATGAAAAGAAAAGTCTGAAACATGAGACTTTGACTTTGATTTGTAACATATACAAACAACATTAATCTAACATATAGTAGCTAATTAACATTTAGGCAAATCAGCAGGTGGTGGACCAAGAGAAGTTGATGGTGTTGGTCCATTCTCAACAATGAAAGCTGTGACTAGTCCCCAAAGGTTATGATCATCCACATGACAATGCAAAAACCATACCCCTGCAAAAATAAAACAATGAATAAATTATAATTAGTGTGCTAACAAAACAAAATAGTAACCAAAATTATAGACAGAAAATCAAATTCGTCACTAAGTAATTTAGTGACGAATTCGGAGAGATTTGATAATTTAGTGAACTAATGTAACATACTTATTATACATATACATACCTGGATTGTTTGCTTGAAATCTAATAGCAGCCCATCCGGCCACCGGCACAGGAACCGTGTTCCGGATTTGAGGATTCACCAAATTATACTTCAATCTATCTGTAGCAGGATTGAAAATCCCAAAGTCTTGAGCCAAAATATGAAAATTCATACCGTGAAGGTGCATTGGATGACTTTGCGCATTCAAAATTGCTGTATTTTGAAATACAATCTCCACTGTTGAATTGAACTTGAATTTCCTCACCTTAGTTGATTTTGGCACAAATGTAACATTTGCATCTAAAAATATTTTTGGATCGACGAAATTGAATATTTTTGGAGGATTATCTGGAAAATCTGTAGTATATATACCACTCACATTGTGATAATATGCTTCCTGTATAGAGTACCCTTTTCCAACCGGAAGCGCAAACGACTCATTGTTCATGCTAGCTGAGAATTTTTGTCTTAAAGGACCTGTGCATGTAGCATTTAAAGGACAATGGTTTAAACCCATGTTAATTGTTATAAACATGTGTTCATCCACTTCAAGTGGGACAGGGACCCAATGTGGTGCCCCTACAAGGCCATTTATGCTGCTGAAAAACTTGTGAGCAATTGGTGTATTGTTGTGTAATGGTAATGCAGGCATCACAAGTTTATGATTTGTTTTTGATTTTTTGTAACCTTCATAATATAAAATGCCACGAGTTGTGGAATTGTTAAAAAGTGGTACTGGTTCTCCAACAACATAAGGTGATGCAGCCATGTAGTATGCACTTTTAGGTTGGTCGGCGGTGAAAAGCACGTCTGCACTTTGGCCGGCGGCAATGACAAGTATATCGGTGACATAAGGCTCGGTGTATGCGGCATCCAAGGCTACAACTGTGAATTTGTGATTTGTAATCTTGAAGAAAAGGTTGTTATTGAGTGCAGCGTTGACCATTCGGAACAGGTAGGTCTTTCCATGCTTCACTCTCAGCTTGTATATATCTAAAATATGTCAAAATATACATACATGAATTAGAGTATGTTTATTTCAATAGTAAGTTTTGAACACATTGGCTTAGTTGGTAAACATCATACTATATTGGAAAACATCATACTGGTAGGAGGATAAATTTGTAAGTATATATATACTTTTGACACCCTAGTTATTTATATTAAAAAATTGTTTATCTTAAGTATTCTCATTGGTCTTGTGAAAATTGAATTGTGCTTTGATTGAAAAAATAAAGATAGGCTGGTGTCTGATTTCTTCAAAGGATTCTCTTCCCCCTTCAACACCCTTTTATCCATCCCGAATAACTTTCTTACCCCTGCGATAAAAGTTCAAAACGTATTTTTTGCAAGGGCAAAAAGTAATTTCATAGGGGATAAAAGAGTGTTGGGGTGAGGTAATTTTTCTGATTCTTATAACCCAAAATACCAGCAAAATCAAACATATTGGTGGTCATTTTCTAATATATATATATTTTTTTAAAAAGTATTATTTAGCTAAATAAAAGTCCAGTGAAGAGTTATAAATATTCATCAGAATAACGTTTTGTTTGCAAATTATATTATACAATTAATCCATGTTAATTTATCATGTTTTAAAAAAAGATTGATTTATCATAAATTTTTAATATTATCTTAATATATTACTAAATGTTTAGCTAAAATAGAGAAGGCAACCATAGCAACATACGATTTTGTGAACAATTGAAGAGATCGCCAGGAAAGCCATTGATAGTGAAAGCATCAGATGATATTTTATCGCCTGTTTCGAGTTCCTTTTTGATAATATCCTCAACATTTCCATCATACCAATCACCTATATCAAAATAAAAAATCTTGTTAAAGTAATTTTCAAGTAAATTCTATAGTTTTATTCATATAATTGAGGTTGGATTGGAAAGAACAAAATTAACAGAAAGCAAATTACCTAGTATAATTGGTACTTCCTTGTAGGGTTTAGGAAATGGAAATCGACCTGAACGAGGACGAATGATAAGAGCACCGTGGACTGTTGCACGTACAACTGATGCGTGTGCATGCCACCATACTGTTCCTTCTTGTTCCGTCACATTAAATTTGTACGTAAAATTATGTTCAGGACGAATTGAACATTGTGTTATATATTCAGGACCATCTGCCCATGCACTAAATAGTTGGAATACTCCATGCCTTTACATAGTTCAAAAATCCATAAAAATTAGAAATTCAATTTTAGTATCAAAGTCCTAGTAAATACAATTTTCGGCTTATTAAAAAATAGTGTCCTACATAAATTATGTTAATGAAATTGCTTACCAATGAATTGTTACATTGTAGGGTGAATTATTGACTACATGAACAATCACAGAGTCACCTTCAGTGACCTCCAACTTTGGGCCAGGGTAAAGTCCATTAACTGTGACGATCACATGTTCATGGCACAATCGTGTGACAGTCTTGTTTTGAACCTGCAAATCATTCAATTTCAATACTA
The DNA here is from genome assembly GCA_954870985.1 of Trifolium fragiferum. Lineage (NCBI taxonomy): Eukaryota > Viridiplantae > Streptophyta > Magnoliopsida > Fabales > Fabaceae > Trifolium > Trifolium fragiferum. The sequence continues at coordinate 15,725,714 of OX940793.1, read as the reverse complement.
GTATGAACATCAATCAATTTAAATGAAATTAAGTATGTATATTGAGAATTCAACCAAAAAAAAATGTATATTATGATAGATTTGTCGAAATTACTGTGTGTAGTGAGTCGGTGTGATGATGAGTGGATAGCTCAATTGGGTTGAATTAAAGTTTAAATGAGTAAAAGTTAAAAGTTCGAATTCAAATTTTGACAAATTCCATCATTATGATATTAGTCCTCCTATTATTTGTCTTACTTTATAATATTCAAAAAGTAACTTTTTTTTTTATTGTTACTATAATTTAGGTATGAAGTTTTTATCACAGTCAGCGATTATGAATCTTATCAAAAATTGAACCAATAAACATTTATTTTAGGACTCAAAACTCTTACTATTTAGAGCAATTTAAAGTTGGTAGTAAAAAATTAACTTTAATCAAAATATATATGATATACAATATTTTATTTCGAATATTGTTAGACCGACCTTGCAAATTTATGCCATAGGATACTGTGTGAGAAGCAATTGTAATTTACATGTGTTTTAGTTAGGTGGAGAACTATAAGTAGAAGTGAATGATATCAAATTAAAAGTCATGTAAGTAAGACTAGTCAATCCAAAATAAATGAAATTTTTTGACACTAAGCTAATTAAAGCCTTACCAAGAAAGTATGTTCCACAATAGCTGCAGAAGCCATAGAAGAAGATATAATTAGAGCAAAAACCCATGTTAGCCACAACACAAAAAACTTCATGTTTAAGTGACTAAAAAGAAGATACAAACAAAACTTATATGTGAAATTAAATGATTATGACACTTATATAGTTGTGAGAAAGTGAACTACTTTTTTGTGTGTTCTCAAAGACAACACTATGAATCCTATTTATGGAGTTAAATCAGTGGTGCTCTCTAGCTACTTCCATAATCACTTTTAGTTTACTTATTATTATTTATAGAAAATAATGCAAATTGTTGCTAAATTTATATTATGCCTTCATCAAATGAAGATTTGGTCCACATAACACATTAAAAATAAAATATCATAATATATAATATAAGTCAAAACAATTTAAGTATTGTAAGCATGGCAGACCTTATTGACCATGAATACGTGATGATGCCTCTGTTTCTTTCTTCATATATTTTGCCTCATCTTGGACTTGTGTAATATTTGACGGGAAGATTTCTTTTCCACCCCCGGGACTCTTTTTCACCCCCCTTAAATCTCAGTTTGCCCCTTGACTTTTTAAAAATTTGAAAGCAAACGTTCGGTGGATGCATACCGAACTTTATGAAAGTTCGGAAGACGCGTACCGAGCGCGCTGGGTTCGGTAGACGTCCACCGAACTAAATGTTTATAAACCAGACATACCAGGTTTCTTCCTCATTTCTTCTTCTTCACAAACACACAATCAAAATCTCCATACGAGGAAATTGCGCTATTCCGTCCATTTAGGGGTTGAAATCAACATTGGAAGCTTGGCTAACTGTTTTTACACGCATTAGAAGCTCAAAAACAAGGTAATTTTTAACTCTTACCGTTTATTTTGCGCATACCTACTAGCTAGTTTCGTAGGTATCTGACACAGTATAGCTCGGTACACGTCTACCGAACTATTTGAAAAACACGGTAGACCCGTACCGAACTTTTCTGAAACATGAAGAACAAAAGTTCGGTGGATGCGTACCGAACTTGTGCGAAACATAAATCAGGTTGCAGTGCTCTCTGTAACTTGATGAAAATGGATGAGTAAGCAATTTTAGAGTTTGTATGATTGGTTTGTTTAGGAATTGACTCATATTAATTGTTATTGTCTTAATTAGTGAGCATAGTATGATTTATAATTTCTTAAATTATGGATAGCATTATTGATGGACTCAAATGACTTATTAAGTTTTTTTTTTTATCATTTGTTGTAGTTATGGCCGATGAAGCTAAACCTCCGGACGAGTGTAGAGAAATAGTAGCGGCGGAGCCTCAAGTATCGCCAATAAGAGTGGATACAAGGTCTCATTTTGTGACGGATAGAACTTTTGAAAACAAATAGGCTTTGGTTGAGTGGGCTCGCGACATAGCTCTCCCGTTACGATTTTCAATTGTCATTACAAGATCCGATAACGGCAAAGGTAGTAGGAAGTCGTTCATTGTGTTGGGTTGCGAAAGGGGCGGTACATACAAACCAACTGGAAAGAAGGTAAAATTTGAAGAGACGGGAACGCGGAAATGTGAATGTCCATTTCGCCTACGAGGTTACTTCCATGCAACGGGGGAATGACATGTTACTGTTGTTGATGGCATGCACAACCATGTGCTTGACAAAGCATTGCAAGGTCATCTCATCGCGGATCGTTTGAAACCGGTAGAGAAGCAACTTCTATAGGAAATGACAAAGAATTTGGTCCCGCCGAAGAACATCATTTCTACGTTGAAAGAGAGGGATCCGAAGAATGTGACGGTTGTGAAGCAAGTTTACAACGCACGTTATAGATTAAAACAAAGAGCGAGGGCGACAAGGACGGAAATGCAACATTTGCACAAGTGTCTTGACGAGAACAACTACTTTTTTAAAGCTCGAACCGATGGTGAGTCCGAGTTTGTTCAAGACATTTTCTTTGCACATCCGAAATCCGTATGTTTGTTCAACACTTTTCCCACTGTTTTGATTATGGATTCAACGTATAAAACGAACAAATACGGAATGCCTTTGTTTGAGTTAATTGGTCAGACTTCGACTGAGGAAACCTTTAATATTGAGTTTGCATTTATGAGTAATGAGAAGGAAGAAAATTTCACATGGGTCCTTCAACAATGTGTTTGTCTGTTAAGGAACAAGTTGAGGCCGAAGGTTGTTGTGACTGACAGGGATGCGGCACTAATGAGTGCAGTTGCCACCGTATTTCCGGACTCGGCTCATATAGTTTGTACTTTTCATGTGAAGAAAAACATGGTTGAGAAGTGCAAGACACTTTGCAAAATTAAAGACGGTGAAAATGTGAAGCAAAGAGATGTCTGGACGGAAGTGTCGAAAGCTTTTGATGATATATTGTACTCGCCTGATGAGGAAGCTTATGTCGCGGCCGTTTTACAATTTAGGAAGCAATGTGCAAGGTGGCCAAGATTCTTGAAATATGTCGAGACGACTATTTTGGACACGGATAAAGAGAGGTGTGTCAATGCTTGGACTGACAAGTTTTTGCATCTCGGCAACACTACCACAAATAGAGTGGAAGGTTCTCATGGGGTGTTGAAGAGCTACTTGAAAGATGGTCACGGCGACTTAGTTACCGGTTGGGAAGCGATCGACAAAATGTTGATTAATCGCTTCAATGAAATTCAAGGAACTTTCGGTAGGAATTTGTCTGTTGTGGAGCACACCTTCAAGGATCATTACTTGTATTCCTTATTGATTTTCAAAATTTCAAGACCCACCTTGAATCATATACACAAAGAAGAAAAAAAAGTTGAAGAATGCGGCACAGATAGCAAAAAATGTGGTTGTGTGATGAGGTTTACTTATGGGTTGCCATGTGCATGCTTGATTGCTAAGAAGATGCTTCACAAGTTGCCTATTCGACTGGATGAGGTTAATGCACATTGGAAGAAGTTATGCTTTTTGGAGGATGATGGTGGTTCGTCCGACGACGACGATTATTCTTGCTTGGCCGAATGGAAAGCTATTCAGGTACATTTAATTAATGATGATAATTTAATTTACGCACTCACAATAACACTTTTTTGCGCTACTCACATTATATTTAATTACGCACTCACATTATTTTTTTGCGCTACTTACATTATATTTAATTTACGCACTCACGTTATTTTTTGCGCTCGTAATTTCATTTTCCGGTCATTAATAATTAATTTTTTTTTTTGTAGAAACGTTTGAAGCGAGTTGGCGTTTGCATGAAGGATGAGATAAGAAATCAACTTCGTGAAATTGCTTTTCCCGAATCGACGTCTTTAAAAGCTCCGGAACACAACGCAATATCTAAAGGTGCTAAAAAGAATAAAGGGAAGGCGAGTTCTCGCACCACTAGGTCCACAATCCGAGAACCGTCTCGTTGGGAGCATGTCGATAAACACTTTGAGGCTACTCAAGAATCGCAAACAAAACCGTCTTCGTCGTCAAAGAAGAGGTCAAGTGCAAAATCTAAGCATACGGTGAGCGACATTCCTCCTACGCGTAACATACCACGCATTGATGAAATGCCGAAGTTTATGCGCCCTTATATAGATGACATTGTTGATGTGGTTGGTGACGGATTTTGTGGATATCGTTGCGTTGCGTTGGATTATTGTGGTAATCAGGACGATTATGAGTTGATCAAATGCCACATGCTTAAGGAGTTGAATTCACACAAGGAGTTGTATAAGAGAGTCTTTGTACATGAGAGGCGTTTTCATTTCATCAAAGATGCATTGCACCCTCCAAAAAGACGAGTCCTTCCTGGTCATGTTGCACCGATGGATAAATGGTTGACATTTTCGGATATGGGACACATTTTGACTACTCACTACAACAAGGTTATTGTGGAGTTGACAGCCCCTGGGGACAGAGTATCAGAAACATTTTTCCCATTACGTGGAAGTCCACCTTCGGATCCCGAGAAGAACATTCTTTGTCTTGGTTTGGTTCCTGGCCACTTTCTTCTTGTCAAGTTGAAAGAGGGATGTCCATTGCCACGCACATGCCTCGAGTGGAGGAATTATCGGTCCGAAGAAGCCGCTGTATGGGAGTATCCGTTCATGGAACGTCAGAACACTTTTGCCGAACTTTTGGAAAAGGAGATGAAAGATGTTAGGAAGAAAATACTCACGGGAGTTGGTTCAAGTAGTGATGATCCGTTTATTTGTTGATGTTATTTGCGAGGTTATTTGTACTTCGATGTTTTGGAATTGTTTTGGGTTGTATGATGCATATTTTAGGCATTGTCACTTTACATTGTATTTACGCCATCACATTTTGTTATATACGATAACTAGTTTGGTTATGTTGTTTCGGACTTTTTACGATGTACAACTTATATAATGCATTAAATATAACTTAGTCGTTTCAATTATGATGTTGTTTGAACTGTTGAAATGTTTTAAAACAGGTATCGAACTCGTTTTATAAACCGAGTTGGCCTATAAATGTTGCAGATTTTGCCTGCTATCAGGTACGTGTACTGCGGTACACACGCACTGAAGTTTTTTTAATTTAAAATTACTTCGGTGGATGTATACCGAAGTAGAGTTCGGTACATGCGTACCGATAATATCAGTTTTAGAAAACGTTACAGGTTGCCTTGAGCTTTTTGAATTATGGTTTAAAAATATTATTATTATTTAATACTATTATTTTTTAACAAGCGAGATTTTGCCAACACTTTAAACGGTCGAGATTAAAAAAATGCGTACCGATTTTTATTTATACTTATTGGTTTAAAATACTTAACGGTCGAGATTTTGCTGACACTATAAACGGTCGAGATTTTGCCGACACTTTATGTGGTCAATAATTAGGGTAGAACGTTTATAAATTAAGGTGCTTGGAACAGATGTACGCAACGAAATAAAATGGATATTTCACTTAGTTATCGGAGAAACACCAGTCTTGCAGTTGTGTATTTCAACAACGGAAAACCAAACATGTTTCGAATTTGGGACGATGCAAATTTCCGTGATTTGAAAGAGCAACTTGATGAAATTAATCGTTATTTTTTCAACAAGAATGACGACAGAACTGCCGCGAGCATTGAGTATCGAAAACCGTCGATTGGATTTGACGGAGTCATTAAATTTACAGGTATGAAAATTCAAAACGATGATGATGTTCGAACTATGTTTTCCATTTTCAAACAGAACTGCACAAAGGGACACATAGAGTTGGATGCAAAACTTACAAGATCTGTTGATGATATCATTGAATGCTTGAAGGGGCCTGAAGATGAAGATTATTCCGTTGATATTACCATGTAACGTTTTTAATTTCCGTGTAACGTTTTTTTAATTTCGTGTGATGTTTTTAATTTCCGTGTAATCTTTTTTAATTTACTCATTGATCCGAAGTATCCACGTTTGTATGCTACTTTGATAGCAGAAAATTGATGAACATGTTTGTCGTTTCAAGCTAGTATTTAACTTTCGCATGCCACTTGTTTGTGTTCAATGTAATGTTTTTATTTAACACTGCTGTAATGTTGTTGTTTATCTTCAATGTAATGTTTTTATTTAACATCGCTGTAATATTGTTGTTTATCCTCAATGTAATGTTTTCGTATTAAATTAATATTAAGTGTTATTGTGTTAATCAAAGTCCTCATTGAACACCAAAAAAAAATTAATTAATTAACAATGCAAATAATAATAAGGAATAGTATAGAATACAATTAATAATAAAAAGGTTAAATAACAAAAAACAATACAGTTAATAATAAAAAATAATACCAATAATAATAAAAAACAAAAAATTAAACCATATGAAATAAATAACAAATAGTTTCCAGGGACATAAACTTCAGTACGCGTTTACCGAACTAACACTTCGGTGGTTGTCCACCGAACTATTTCACCGTTTAAACGAATTCATTACGTATCTACCGAACTAAAAGTTACAGAATGCAGGAAAAATTTACATGTTTCAGAACCAACTCAGAACCAAATTTCCGAGTTCAAACCTGCCAAACCAATCCATTTCAATTTCATTCAATCAGAAAGCAATCAAACTAAGTCGTAAGACCAAAACCACGTGGAATAAACAAAAGATAGCATTAATTAACGAAGCGATGTTCACATAACGAGCAAAACATAAAAGGCGCGAATCAAAGTTTCAATGTCACATAATACAATAGTGTTACAAAATTACGCGCGTAAATTCAAAATACATAACACGCACTCAAGTGTCACAAGTTCAAAGTCACATCATACATAATACTCACTAATAACCCAAAAGAAGATAAACAAGCTACATCATACATCTACTGAGTCGTTCTCCATCTCGGTCCAAGTGGACCTCTTCGTTGCGGTTGTCGACGCCTGGTTGTATATATGAATGCTGGCTCAACCCAACCAAGAATACGATGCATAGTAGCATTAACAGCCGTTCCCTCTGGCGCCTCACCATCATCAAGTGACCTCTGCACCTCCCTTCTAACATTCTGACAAATCTCCCAAGTATCAGCCAAATTGTTTCTTGACTGCTCCTCAATCAACACCTCCAGCATAGGTGGCCTAGGTGGGTCTTGCTCAGCCTCTACCGGACGCATAATAGGATGCGACACTTTGTAGTACCATGATATGTAGCCAGCTTCGCAATCCCACGGATTCACCACCACTCGGCCCCTCAAGTCTTCATCAATCATCCTCATCTGCAATTCCTCCATCCACACTCGATCAATCTGAGCTACCGTCACGCCTGGTGTAGCTGACAAAGATGGGTCTCTAGGAATTCCTTGCACATGCTTAAATTGACGGAGCACCCGTTCAGGCAAATGCTTTCCAAGCACTTTTCCACACCTTAACCACCCAGAAAAGAAACATTCATCAATCAACGATCTGAAGGGTCGATGCGCATCGTACGGGCAGAAGACAACATCGGACATCTGCAGGTTATCCAAACTTTGTCTGTATGACGGTGGATCCTTATGGCCTTGTCCGGGTAAAAACTTTATGCACCGTGGCAGACTCTTATTCCAGTTCTCAACTATCCTCCACTGTGTCAGACTTAGGAAATGCTCAATTATCCATCCCTGAAAAAACATACATTTCATATTTAATGATCCCATTAATATAAATCGTAAAAGACATAAACATAAGTTATGAATTAATTGAAAAATTGAAGTACAAATAAATGAATTAATTGATAAATTTATATACCATAACAAATGATAAGTATCCAGCAATCTGACCAGTGCCCTCCTCAGACGCATCGTCCAGATAATCTTGCAAATAAACCAGACATGCAGCACCCCAATTCCACTCATGGACGGTAGACAAATCTTGAAAGTACTGCATGTATGAGGCATCCATGTAGAAAGCACTTTTGTTGGTGAAAAGTGTACAGTTCACCACAAACAGCAAAAAAGCTTTCACACACCTCTCCCTATAAGGCATCATATCCTCTAACGATCTTTCCTCCCTCTCCATAGTCTCACAACTCTCCTTCAACTCATTATATATACTCTATAGGTAGTTAAACCTCAGATATGGCCCCTTATTCTTAACAAATTCCGCCATAATTAATTCCTTCTCAACACCCAAACAATCACTAACAATGTCAGCCACGTCACTTCTGCTCATCCTGTGATGGTTAAGAAACTTCCCTTGAATAGGGATATGCAGTAGGCACTGCACATCGTCAAGTGTGATGCCAAGCTCTCCAACGGGAAGATGGAATGTACTGGTTTCCGGATGCCATCTTTCCGCAAATGCAGTGAGCACCCCTTGATTTAGCTTGCCGAAATTGGTTTCGCATAGCCCTGCCAAACCAGTCCCCCTTAAAGTATCCCAAAACCACAACATACTAGGATGAGGTTTTGGGATATCTATCAACCTTCTTCCATTGGCAATCGAACGCATAACATCAGTCAAAACCTGTAAACAACGGATTAAAATGTATTAGTCGTTTATAGTTAAAAAAAATTAAGTTAATAATTTGTAATGGTTTAGTATTATACCGCCGAACCGCTAGGTGCAAGCCAAATCGAATTTGCCCTATGCTTATGCTTATAGTAAAGCGATAATAGGGACAAATCCGTTGGCCCTCCTCCGTAGACGACTTCCGCTTCTGCCTCAGGTGGTTGTTGATGTTGTGGTTCTGGCTCTTGCGGTGGTTCTTGCTTGGCCCAATTTGCATTGTCGTCTTGGTATTGACCCGCATCATATTCCTGATCAACATCAGGTGCCTAAACCTGTGATCGGCATGTGCGGGAACGTGATCCACCCGTTTTAGCATCATGAGTTCCTTCCACAATAAAAGGTTGTCCTTTCTTGCGATGACCTCTTTTAGGCGCAGGCGGCACTTCTCTACGTGCTGAGCCATGAGCCCTGCTCTCCCTGCCGTGTCGCCCTCTGGCAACTTCTTCGTCCATATCTACACAAAACAATAACACATATTCAAACATCAGTCGTAATCAAAATTTAACCGTATTCAAATTTAACCAAAAACTATGTCTAACCAACTTAATATTCAAAATTTAACCAAAATCTAACTATATCCAAATTTAACATTCAACATTGACCATACTAAGCAATAATCAACAACATAATAACTATTAATCAACAACCATTCATCATTCAAACCAACTCAAAGTTCAAAATTTAACCAAAACCTAAACCTAATGAAATTTCACATCAAACCTAACATGCAATCATCCAACATCAACAATAAACCTCTAATCAACAATTTCAACAACATAATCAACACAAAATCACAAATTAGAGATTAACATTGACATAAACTAATCAAAAACGAAATTGAGAGATATGAGGAAATATGAATGCAAATAAGGAACTAAAATGAACATAATCTTACTTGATGGAGTAGAAATTGATGAACTTTGTGGAAGAATCACTCAAAAATGCAAGATTGATGATGCTTGATGCTAGGTTTTCGTATTTCCCCCTTCACTTTCTTAAAAATCAGTTTTGCATGAATGGGAGCAGAGAGCGTACGCTCTGTTTCTATATAGAAACAGTTCGGTACGCGTCCACCGAACTCGTTTAAAACTGGTTCGGTACGCGTCCACCGAAGTAGGGGGTACAGAAGAACGAAAACCTCGGTACGCGTCCACCGAAGTATCGCTACATATGACGGGTGCAAAAGGGGTGCACATCAATATCAAAGTTCGGTACGCATCTACCGAACTACTTTTCCCAGTTTTCAAAGGTTAAAAACGGAAACCCAAAAGGTGAAAAAGAAAGCTAGGGGGTGGGAAAGAAATCTTCATTTGATGATCATAAGTTATCTCCAATAGGATTTGATAAACATACTTACAAGAAAGGAAATTAAAATATAATATTTTTTTGTGATTAAATATTTTAAGAAAAATATTATTTCAACATCACTTTTTAAATAAAAATATGACAAACCTATATATTCATACCATTTTTTATTTATTTTTTTTAATACAAATGTTGTATTTTTAAATATAAAAGGTTGATCATATAGCATATAGCTCATACATATATATGATTGAATTTGAACTCATATTACTATATAGGTCATGATGATGTTAGACAAGAAATTTCAATTTTTAGTTTTAACATGCAAACATGTACTAGTATGATGATACGTAATTTGACAAAAGTGTACTCTACTTTGACGGTATTAATTGAAAAATAAATTGGTGCTACTATGACAAGATATGTAAGATGTCAAATGCTTTTGTGAAAAAAAACATTACTACTAATTTTTGTACAAAAATTACAATTAAATATAAGGGTTTAAATGCGGTTTTTTAATCCCCTTATTTTTAATTTTTTGAAGTTTTGATCCCCCTAATTTAAAAATTAACTTTTTTATCTTCTTATTTTCAATTTTTTAAAGTTTTGATCCCCTATTTTAAAAATTAACTTTTTGGTCCCCCTATTATCAATTTTTTTACGTTTTTGCCCTCCTATTCATAAATTAAATTAAAATATTTTATTTTATTAAAAAAAAGAAAGTTTTAGTGACAGTTTTTAGAAATATTTAATTTCTAGGGTGCAACAAAATGCCTCAACTAGTATGGGTTAGATTTTACGAATTGTCACAAGAATATTGGAGGCCTAATATTCTTTTTGCAACGATTTAAAACAAGTATATCTCTTTATTAAATAATAAAGAATTTTACTCTGTATAGTTATCATACACTAGACAACAATCTTTGCAACTATGAATAATTTTATAATGGAATTAATTTCATACTATACAATACTTGCCCTATAATAAAAATATATATCATGGCAACGCCGCGACCCGTGCGTACGCACGGGTATTATACTAGTATAATTAAGTAGGAATGTTAATGGAGCAGGGAATGTGTGGATGTTGCGTCACTTCCCTTCTCGTTTTTAAATTTGTTCCCCATTTTGGATCATCGTCATGGAGAATATCCTTTTCATTCTCATCTCCACAAATCTCCACGTTACTCATGGAGATTCATGAACATAAAAAATTAACAATTTTTTTATACTTTTCAATTAAATCATGTCACTTTAATTTGTTATCATTTTTTTTTAATATAAACATATTTTGCATCAATAACAAAGGAAATAAGAGAAGTAAAAATATGTATAGGGATGGACAATGGTCGGTTTCGGTCAAATTCGGACCGAAAATTGTCCATCTCAATCCACGGTTTGAATATTGAAAGACATGAATAATATGTTGAATATTATAATGTAATGGCTTGTCTCATTCATATCACCAAAGGTACATATATATACAATAGTTAGTCAAACCTACTAATGACAATTATAAATGAAATTAATTACAAATATAATTATGCTTAATGACAAGAATATTTGATTCTATCACACCCCCGCAGTCGAAGTGGGAGGTTCACGAACGCTTAGACTGGTCCGAAAATCATCAAAGAGAACACGAGGTAGGCCTTTGGTGAAGATGTCAGCAATCTGGTGACGGGAAGGAACATGAAGAATGCGCGCTTGGCCACGAGCGACCTTTTCTCGAACAAAGTGAATGTCCATCTCGATATGTTTAGTGCGCTGATGTTGTACTGGATTACCAGAAATGTAGATGGCACTAACATTATCACAGTACACCAAAGTAGCCTGAGAGAGTGGGAAGTGAAGCTCCAAGAGAAGATTGCGAAGCCAACAAGATTCAGATACCACATTAGCAACACCCCTGTATTCAGCTTCTGCACTGGAACGAGAAAGTGTGGGTTGTCTTTTGGAAGACTAGGAAATGAGATTATCACCAAAAAATACACAATAACCGGACGTAGAACGACAGGTGTCAGGACATCCACCCCAATCAGCATCAGTATATGAGATAAGTTTCTCAATAGGCGATGGGTAGAGATGTAAACCATAATGTAGGGTGCCCTGAACATAACGCAGGATGCGTTTAAGGGCAAGCATGTGGTCGGTGCAAGGAGCATGCATGTGAAGACACACTTGCTGAACAACATAAGAGATGTCAGGACGGGTAAAAGTAAGATACTGCAAGGCTCCTGCAAGACTCCGATATAAAGTGGGATCATCGTATGGAGTGCCGGCAGAGGTACTTAGCTTCTGTTGGGTGTCAACTGGAGTGGCAGAAGGTTTGCACGAGGTCATGCCTGCTCGGGCAATAATGTCACCAGCATAGGTACTCTGACTAAGGAACAACCCACCAGCATGTCTGGTCACGGCAATGCCTAAAAAGTAACTCAAGGGACCCAGTTACCTCAATCCACTTATGTCCACTTAGAGCTTCGGTTTGGCTGAGTTATGGTTTGGATTTGGTGGATTTTTCAGGTGTTAATTCAGGCCAATAAGTTATGAATAGTTCAACCATTTGTGCGTCATGACTTCCTCCCCAAATCCAGAAATCAAATAATACACCGTCAAATTTAAGGAAAGAATGCAAGATAAAAAGTATAGATGTGAAGAGAAAAAAAATTGAAAAGTAAAACAAAAGGTTAAAATAACAAATTTATAAATAAAAAAAACAAGGATAATATAAAGAGATCCAAAACCAACACAAAAATGGTAAGTCATGGAGGGATGAGGTGTGCGACAAGTTTGACCAAACTCTGGATGATGAGCATGAAGAAAACATGGAAATATGGAATGAAGTGATTCACCATTTCACCGATCAACTCTCCGCATTTCTTGAATTGTGTGGGAAAATAAATCAAATAATCTAAAATTGTGTTGGCAAGAGGAAAATGTAGAAACGGCTCATTGAAAATATAAATAAGCGGAAAGAAAAATTCACATAAACTTTTGGTCAAAATCGCACTTGTGATCTATTAGAGTAGCTATACTATGCGATCAAAAAAGTAAATACATCAATCATATATGGTTGAATGTCAATGGGTCTGAAAATCCAATTTGAGACCATCTGTCTCAATCTATTAATTCAAACTCAATTTTATTCACCTGTTTAACTTGTGACCTAAGTCACTGCCACCCGACATTCAATTTTCTTTTTCAATTTTGTCGAATTTTGATCGGTCTGGGAAATCATGCCTAAATGTGTACATTGTGTATGTCCTTGGTACATTTTTCCAAAATTGCTTAGATAATGAAACAAGAAAATAAGATGATCATCGTACCGATAACTCTTAGTTTTCTTACATGTTAATTGTTTTTTATAAAAAATACATGTAAAGTTATATAAGTGTTTTTTATGTTAATTGTTTTTCCAAAATTACTTGGACGTTTGGCATTCTTAGTACTTCTTGTACTAGGAAGAGCTTTAATAAAATCTTATTTGCTGATAAAAAAAATATATATAAGTGTTTAGAACTTTATAATTCATTGATTATTTTGTATATAAAAGAAATATTTGATTATTTTATCACACTTGATTGACATGGTTTTGCAGTAAAGACAAAATAAGCTTCACAACTTGGACTAATCAATTTTCATTTGAAGTTAACTATATTATAAAATTCACATTATTTTATTATTAAAATTAAGCAAATACTAACGAGTACTCTCGGAGCACTCTTTAAGATATCAAATAGTAAGTTTTTTACAAATTTTCTATGAAAATACGTAAAGTCAATGCATTAAAAATTGCAATTTTAATTTTTTAAATAAAAAATTTCTTTAAACAGAATACTTAAAAAGTGGCCCGAGAACACTCGTTAACAAGACCCTTAAAATTATATTCTTTTTATATGTGAAGTCAATGGTGCAGGAAGACAATTATCTACGCATTTGAATTTAGTCAAAAAAAAAAAAATTATCTACACATTTGGATATTTTTTTTAAGACTGCAGTTGTGATGGTTATCATTAAAAGGTTGCAATCAAGTAAAGTGTTATAAGTCAAGTGTCAATATTGCATGGGGATTGACTTTCTCAAAAATCAAATCTCCTTGTGCTCCTAAATCGTTTTCTCAACTGCGGGACGTTTAAAATGTTTATAGCCTTGTGTCAAAAAAAAAAATGTTTATAGCCAAAAATAACTTATACTGTACTCCTAAATGTTAAAAATTAGACATAAAAAAAGGTGTCACAAATTCAATTAACAAAAATAAAAAGGTAAAAAAACATTTATATATTTTTAGAAAAATACGGTCAAAGTAAAATATAGCCCCGTTTGGATTTGCTTATATTTGAGCTTATGCAAACAACTTATGTAATTTTTATATATTATTATAAATTTTTCAAGGTAATTTATGATAAAATAGCTTATAAAAATACCATTTGCATTAGTTTGAACTTACAAAATAGCATAAAACCTAATTTATATTGCATAAGTTGTTTGTATAAGCTCAAAAATTAGATAATCCAAACGGGACCTATATAAATAGTGTATTTAGTCAAAATAGTTCATATAAAATGGGACGGAAGTATTATATATAAATATTAACCGTGGAAAGAAAAATCTAATGTAGAAATCAAATTAAATGGCAAGTGAAAATAGAAAATTAAAATTACAATTAAACCTCACATTATTCCTAGTAATATTAAGAGTCTTATATTCCGATGGCTTGAAGGTGAGTTTATAAGTAGAGACAATTTTAACATTTTAAGTCAAATTTTCAATTCTAAAAGAGTAAATCTTTTCCAAAATTTATTAGGTCACCTGTTAGTTATCAAGTTTCCACTTTTGAACCGCCCTCCGTTTAATTATATCTACACACCATCCATAATAGTAGTGGGTGTAAGGAGATGTGTTTAAGAGTCACACATAAGAGATGGTCTAAATGTAAATTACAAGTACAATTCAATATCAAAATTACTAACCTTTTAGACTGGTATACTCCATTCATCTGTTCATTAGTTAATTAGTTAAAGGGTAAAATATGTTTTCAGTCTCTAGATTTATAGTCAGTTTTGGTTTTCGTCTCTATATTTTAAAATCATTCTTTTTCGTCCCTACTTAATTATGTGTTTTGATTTTAGTCTCGAATGTCCATATGAATGTGCCACAGTGGATCTTTTTGACATGGGGATTGCGACGTCATTTAAAAAAAAAATAATAAATAAATTTCTTTTTACAAAAAATAAAGTTTAATTTTTTATTAATTTTTTTGTAGTAACGAAAAAACTAGATGATGATGAACTAAAAAATCATTTTTTATTTAAATAAAAATGAGTTAATAATTACATTTAAAATATTACCAAAAAAAAATTAGGATTATTGACTCATTTTTTAACTAAGGAATTAATTTTTTGTAAGATTTTAAAATTAATTATTAACTCATTTTTATTTAAGTAATATTTTTTTAAGTTTATCAGCCATCTAACTTTTTTAGTTACTACAAAAAAATTAATAAAATTTAAAAAGATTTTTTTTATAGAAAAATTATTTTTATTTTAAATGACGTGGCAGTCCATGTAGGATGCCACATATAAAAAAGATCCACTGTGGTACGTCCACGTGGACATTCAGGACTAAAACCAAAACTCAAAATTAAGTAGGGATAAAAAAGAGCGATTTTAAAATATAAAGACGAAAATCAAAATTCACTGTAAAACTAGAGACTGAAAACATAATTTACCCTTAGTTAAATGTCAAATGTTAACGTAATTTTGGTGGGGTGGGGGTTGATAACAATACAATACTTTAATACTTGTTGGAATATTATACATTCTTTTTAATTACAACAATTGGTCAAAATTAGCTGCTTCCGAGATAACCTCAATAAAAAAATGTAGAGTACTCTTCGGTAAAAGAAAATGTCTATTTCATTAGCTTGGAGCCATTGAACATGTTGTTACTTTGAAAGGCTCTTAAAATAATTCAAATCATGATCAAATCTTGTAAGGAGCTCAAATTTTTATAATTTTTTCACAAAGAAAAAACAAAGAAATCAAATTATTTGAAATTGTCTTAATAGTCTAATCGAAGTTGGTAAAGAAATGGACGTTTTCCATTTTTCAAAGCTGTTTTCATCCAAATAAATATTATCCTAAGCATACTGCCAAAAATATATTTGCCTAAACACCACTGCTGGCGTCAATGCTATATTATGAAATATGAATATTGATAATGGTATATTAAATAATGTTCATGTTTTGACTCAATTAAATAATATTTTAGTTCACTTGAAAAAAATGTATTTTAGTTTATAAATATTTAGTTCAACTATTAATGTTAATATTATTATATTATAATACAATGCAATTTCTAGTAATCCGTAAACTCAGCTCAGTTGATAGAACATTATATTGAATATTAAAAATAGTTCAATTAGTTCAAATTTGAACTATAGTAATCTCAACTCAATATGAATTAATTAGACCGTTGATATGAATGAAATTGTTTTCACGTATAAAGAGGATCTCACTAAATGATTTTTCGAATTTTAAAAAAAAAGATTAATTAGACAATTACTTTTTCCCCGTGCGTCCTGTGCTTTTTTCAAAAATTGAGCTTGAGTTCTAGGATTCAAACTCAATTTTTGACTTTAGAATTTGTACTTTAATAAAATAAATCCATTAAATTGGTTTTATCCCACTTATTCTTTTATGGAAGATATTCTCTCCGTTCCAAAATATAAGTAAAAGTTGGTCAATAAAAATGAATGTATTTGGTCCAAATTTTTAACCAACCTAGTCGTCGGCCCGTGCGATGCACGGGTTCGGCGGAACGACATATGTATGTCAATCATGGTTGTTGTCGATCATGGTTGATTTAGATTAGAGGTATGATATAAAGTAATTATAGAAATGTTTTCTGTCAACTAACGTTGACCCGAGTGATGCACGGCTTTTATAGAACGCCATAACAAAGCGAATCAAGTGAAGCATCACACCAAATTTTAAAGTGGAACTTTCATGACCCGTGACATGCATAAAATTTAAATTTGCCTTAGAGTATGCTTAATATAATCATTGATAATGGGATAATACAATACAAAAGTGAACCACTCTATTGTTGGATGGTTCGGTCACATCGAATTTTATAGTTGAGCCTTCAAAGACCTGTCACATATATAAAATTTAATTTTACTCTTTTTGTGTGCAATTAATATGGTTCTAATGGACAACTATCAATAGATTAAAAAGAAAACTTCATTAAGATTTCAAACAAAATAGTTGACATCAAGAAAAAGTAGATTAAATTAAAATCAAGAGTAACATTATGTCAATCAACAAAATATAAATTGATAAAAATCAAGAGTAACATAATAGTAAAAACAAAGCACCAAAGTTTATTGTGAAATGCCTATAACATAAAGAATGATATTGATCTAGAAATGAATGATATTATTATTGGATGGCTTTGTAACATCAAATTTGAGAGTCACACCTTGCTCTAAATGGTACTACCATTCTAAGAGCACAATTAATTTAATTTTCTCGTATATCATATTTAATTTAATTTAGATGTGTATCTTAAAAGAGAAAACAAAATCAACCCCACAATCAAGACTTGGCATTAAAAAAAACGATTTATATTAATTGAACATCATTAAAAAAACACCGGGTATTATCTAAATGTAAAGATTATGGCTTTACAAAAAGAATTTACATACATTGGATATATTTCTATGCCAAAATCCCACCAGCTTCAAATATAAAACAGAATATCTATAAAATTGTTTCTGCGGTGGCGAATCTGAGACTCTTAACTACTCCTTGGAATCAAAACTTGGAGACTCTTAACTAATAAGTATCCTTTGTTTGTTTGATTTTAATTCCTCAATTGTTACTCAAGTATGTCTCTGTCAAATTATCCATCAACTTCAACTTGCAGATATTTACGTGCACATTTATTTTATAGGTAGCATAAGTCAAGTTATGCCAATGACATGGTTCAACTACTTTAAATCATTCTAATAATAAACCACGATTGAACCACTCAAATAAACAATCAATCGAGAGTACCGATTAAGGATTTAATTGATTGAACCATTCATGTCAATTTTTAAAACATTGTGTGAATCAGTTTAACAAATTCCTTCTCATTCAATAATATACTACGAACTACGGTCTAATAATAAACCATCAATTTAGTTTCCAAAGTATCGCTCACTCTCTCTAGTCTCTAATTTAGTCTCTTAAGATATATAAAAATAATGTCTTTGAAGTATATAAAATCACTCATTTTAGTTCCTCAATTGATGAAAAAGACTTCTTTTCTTATATATTATTTAACTGGCAAGGTATATATTTCTATATTTCATTGCTAATTTGCTACAAATTCTAGCAAAAAACAACAATAGTAAATAATTCTAAAACTGGAAGTATAGAAAAACACAATGAAATGCATCACATACAAAGGAAGTATTATGTGAAAAGTACCTTCAATGCAGCATTTTCCATCCTCAGTTTTTCAGAACTCTCAGCAAGTTGATTTACTTCTAATTTAAGTGATGCACTCTCAGCATTCAAGGATTCAACTGCGCAAATATGAGCAATAGTCTCAAGCTTATTTTGAGCATAATCTTTACCAAGTGTATGATGAAAAGGGAAGAGCCTAATTAATTTATGATTTTGAGAAACAACTAAAGAAGCAATAGATTATTTATGGTGTCGGGAAGAAACCGACATTTATACTATAAAATGGAGTAAAAATGGAACTTGTTTGTTCTTCTCTCTTCCAAAGATTAAAATCAATTGGAACACATCTACCTCTTCCACCTTTGAGATTAAGAGAAACAATTAAAAATCAAAACACAAATACATTAGAGAGAGGAATTGAAATTTTGGGTATTAGGGTCATAAACATGCAATATCAAAATTTGAGGAATTGAAATTTGAGTTTTTTTGCTTACTTTTCTAAATCTTATATAGTTATACTCCCTTTCATTTCCTCCTTTAATATGTTGTCCTATTCACTTAGCCTCTCAATCAAACCAGCATCTAAATTTCTCTATAACAATTAACAACAACCAAGCCGTACCAAAAGAAAACATCAGACAAAAATAAAAGTTTTTCCCCATACACATGGGATCTTAGGAAGAAAAGAGTGTCAATCTTACATATTGAGATTCAGACAATAAGGAGATGTTCTCCTTCCGGGGGGTCTGAATTTGACACAGCAAATCCTTTAGCAACTTAGAAGCTTCACCCAATATAGAAACCTTTCCATTGTTCAGCACATTGAGATCTAACCCCATCACCACCAGAAAATGGAGAAAGAGTACCTTGACAACAAAGTAGTTACATTATTTTAATAAATAATGAAGTGAAAGAAAATAGAAAGAAATAAAGCTTACCTCTAAAAATGATAGTGATTAAAAGGTTCAATCTCCATGGATTTCTCAGCAAGCCATAAAACAAAATCAGTTATGTGTGCAAAAAAGAATCACTACATAATCGGTGTCCAATTCAATAGCTAAGAATTACAAAAAAAAAAAGCCATTAGCTACGAAGGTTTAGTTATGAACATCACAAATTAACATCAAGTTAATGTTGAATCATTGTAAATAGAAACTAATATTAAGAACCTTTCCATATTTCCTTTCCAAGTATTCAAGAAATTGGGAGTATATCTAACTCAATGTCACTGATATCATGGAAAGATGACAACATAGAGAGGATCATACTCCATTGGCAAATTTGATATCTATGGTGAATTAAAGAAACTTGAATTATTATGAATGTATTTGTTAAAAGGGAATGAGGTAATTGTGTGAAGCATATAGTTGATTGAAATGGATGAATGGAAGGCACCAAGTCGCCCCATGACATACCATGCTTGAATGACCTGTATAAAATAATGGACATGAGACTGAGCTAACATTTAGATTAAGAAGAAAAGCTGGCTAAAGAAGAGTCATACACCATTAGGTTAGTAAAAACAAATTGAAAATAAAATACAGAAATTGCACTTAGGCAATCAGCACTAAAGGATTGAATTGTCAATTTTATCGATACTCAACCTTTTTTTATAATCAACAACATCTGACAAAACAGTAAGAAAACCTAATTTAGGTCATTCAGATCTTGCTCAATTAAATCATCATCTTTGCTTCCAGATATAACTAACATAGATTATTCATCTATGTGATATCATATTGCCTTATACAGTATACATCAAATATTCTTGCTTCAAATGAGACAAATGTACCTCTAAATGCAATACTCTGGCTGATGTTGAATTGTGCTAATCGTTTGATTTGTTTTTTGCAGTTACAATTTCGTTATGAGCTTGTGTTGAATTGTGCTCATCTGAGTTTTGAAGGCAGGATTACAATTAGTCGTTCTACTATTGTGTTGCTGTGTTTGGGTCCTCTATCAGTTCATTTTTGTCATCCAAATGGTATGCTATTAGTGCCTAGTTTGAGCCCTATGTGGCTGTTTATCAAGTTTGAGTGAACGCCCTAGTTTGAGTAATTTAATGTGGAAATATAAAGTTATCGGAAAAAGTTCCATTCCAAAATCATTTTTGGTTTAGAAGTAGTACTCGTCTAGCTCTTTTTGGCGTAAGTTAAGTTAGCTTGATTCTAGAACCTATATGCCATATGACATATCCTAGTTAAGGCAGAACATGATGCACAGGTTGGTCTCATCCACGATGAAAACTTTATGGTATTCTTTTAGGTTTTATATTTTATTAAAATTTTTAGTTTTGTAAGAGCTATTGTATTTTTCTTCTACTTTTGTTTCAGATTGGACAAGGTCATGGTGATTCTATTGCTTATTTCTATTGTATAATTTTTTGTTTTGAATTGGTTTTAGGTATAGCTGGGTAATTGGGCTACGATTACCTCATGACGGAAGCGCCGTTGTATATAAATCTGAACCATCTAATTCATCTAACGGTATTTATTTTGTGGTCCACCGGTGAGAGACTTAATTGGACCCTCACCCTAGAATCCACCTATAATAGCATTATAAAAATAAAGTGCATTTTTTGGCATAGTATATTATTAGAAAGGTTGTAAGTGTTATAGTGTATTAATAATTTGCTAAGTTAAAAATATGATGAGTTAGTATTAACCTATGCGCCGATTATGGCCTGAGATTGGGTCGCGACAGATTCTATCTACTATATGGGTTTGGATTCTCTCCATTCACATTATCATCCAGTGGAATATCAACCATTTCAATAGATATTAAAAATATAAAATAAAGTGAGATAAAATTTTAAAGGGTGAGATCTAATCTGGAAAAAAAATGCAGTGAAATTTTCATCGGAGGCAATTCATCCCATGATTGCATGGGATACTTCAACTTTAAGAAGTCCAATTCTCTTGGAGTTTGTGAACTGCTAGTGGAGATGTCTTCTTTTTTACAAAACATATGAAAATGTCTTATATAAGAAGCAAATGTTTGACGTTTCCACAAGATTATGTTAATAGACGATTTAAATAAAAAATGGGATTGCAGTACCTTATCACTTTTTCTGTTTGCTACCCAAGCAGCAGCCACCTCATTCAACCTTAGGACCATTGTTCTTATTAGTTTCCATTTAATCCATTTGCTAGCAGATATATGCTTAATAATGTCTGTGCTGTCCTGAAATAGGAACACGAGAAACATTAGTTTTTATGAAACACAATATCCAATTAAAGAACTTGTTTTTTCAGCATAAAAATTATGACCACTTCATGACATGTAAACCTGGAGTCTAAGATTGCTTCTGATCGAAAAGGAAAAAGCTTCACGAGCTACTTTGACCACCAAATTCATTTCATCTTTTGTCTCTTTAATACTGCAGCCAAGAAAAAGTCGAATTATGGGATTTAATAATCACAAACAGCAGAAGGTATAATAGATATGTAAAAATGTGGCTAAATAGACCAAACATTAATCTTGTTTTCAGAATTGATGATAGGTGAAAATAATAATGTAAAGACAAGTGACAAGCGAAACAAAAAGTACACTTTACGCTGCCAAAATAAATTGAAATGCGGAATCAAATTATACCTTAGACTAGTGAGAATAAGTCGACAAAGAACCTGACACATATCCATGATAGTGGAAAGCATGTCATCGCGAGTAGATTTTTCCTTTCGGCCAGTAGTTGCTAATTGTTGTGTCCATCCAGGTGTGTATGATTCTGAAAGGTTGTGGCATAGAAAATGCAGTGCCTTGATGGAATGAGGCAAGTAAGCCATAGAAGGCTCACGATCAGTGGCTGGTTGTGTGCTTGATTGACCTAATTCAAGTTGTTGGTCTTCAATGGTGGATGGTTTATAATCACTCTTTATGTAGATTTCCATAGACTTGAGCAATGGTGGTGATTTGTGTAATATCTCCTTTCTTTCAAGTAATACTTCAAATTTATTTTTTTTGCTACTATGAATGCACAACCATATCGAAATTAGCCTCATGATTGAATTAACTGGAGCTACAGCCTGACAATATATAGTTCAATCAAAATGGAATATAAAAATTGCAATAGTTGTATGTATAGATTAAAAATTGAAAACAAACAAGACAGCCTTGAAAATAATAATACCATGCTATAATTCTTAGCCTTTTCGTTCAGGTATGTTGCAAATTCAACACAAAAATCTTGTTTGCTACATTCTTGGGCACATTGAAAAACTGTGTCGACAAACTCTACTCCGGTTTTTCCATCTTCAACCTAACAATTACAAACATGTTTACTTGTGTTAGCTTACTAATTACCGAAGATATCGGATACAAGACTATCGATAAGAGGATTCAAGATAAAAAAGAGACATCATTTTCTTTTATAAAGTCGAATATTATTCATCCTTCTTTGTAAACTTTTTTTTAAGAAGCCAAAATATTATTCATATATCTTTGTATTGACGTTGTATTATATATTTTGATGAACTTATGGAAAATGAATATATTAGTAAAAAAATAGTAGCATGGAATACATTGGAATAAAATGCGATACAAAACCGATTAAAGTATCCGAACCAAATCGAACCAAACTGATGAGTTTGATTCGGATTCATTTTTGAAAAACACTAAAAACCGAACCAAACTGAACCAATTGAGAGATCATTGATTCGGACATCAGATTCACTTAAAACCGATCCGAACCGGTCCAATTACACCCGAGTACTATCAATGACATCATTCAATTTGAGCCAAAACCAATTCAATTAAACTTTCAAATTCAAATATTATTATTACTACAAATGTCACTCAATTTTTTTTAAGTTACATTCTCACTCAAATTCTAAATCAAGAGCCCAACTTATTAATTCCGAATTATTTTTATACGGGGCTGAGAGTTTTTTTTCTATGAGAATCTATATTTATATTCATATTAATACGAGAAATTATTTTTTATGAGAACCTATATTTATACTCATTAATACGAGAGACATATTCTTTTTGTAATTTTTAGTGGGACTTATTTTACACTCATATTAATACGAGTATCTTTTTTTGTAATTTACACGGACTCAATATTTATACTCATATATTAATATAAGTGCCAAATATTTTTGTGATTTACATAATATATTTATATTCATATTTATAAGACCCTAATTATTATTTTTAATAATATTTCTACGGAAACGGGGAGAGAAAATATCATATTGTTGGGAACGAGGAGTGAGATATCACAAAATCAAATCATCTCCTAATGTTATTGTCCAACCCCCTTTCCTTTTATTAGTCCCAAGGGGGTGTTTGTTTCATGGTTGAAAAAATTATTCCCAGGAATGTACAAGTTACAAATCTAAATTCCTACGTTTGTTACAAAGTTAGCAAATAACTCCAAGGAATAAAATATTCCTAGGAAAAAATAACTTCCATATTTCCCATGATTTTAACCCCAAAAAAATGGGTGGGAATAAAAGTTTCCCATGAAGATGGGAATAAAATTAAAATAACTATACCCACATACCCACTCTTACAAATAACTCCAAGGAACATGAATTATATTAACCAAACACATTTTCTTTAAAATACCTAGGAATAAAATGCCCATTATAATTTCCTGAAAAAATTATTCCTGGGAACGAAATTCACAACGGTGAAACAAACGCCCCCCAAATGTTTTTTTTTTAGCAAAAAAGAAAAATTAATAGCCTAGAGTAGAGTAGAATAGCTAGACAGCATCAGAGAACGGGCTGGTGAGTATCCAGATCCGGAAATCACTCTGAACCGTGTTTGTGTATTTTGATATTTTTCATAGAATATTAACCCGTGCAAAGTTACACTAGTATCCATAAATTTGAAAATTTTACATTTGTAATGCACACCATACATAATTTGTGTAAATGGAAGTTGATAAAAAAATAATGTATACATAAAACTCGAATCATATACCCAATTTATTTTATTTTTTGGATCAAAAATCGTATACCAATTACTATATATAAAATTCAAAAAATGGGGCCTAATGAGGTCATTAAATGGCCTTGCCAATTGCCATATCCATGGGTCAGTATATTACCTCTTTAGGTGCAACTTGATCCAATATGCTTGTAAGATAGTGATGATTATTCTTCGGCAATTGGAAAATACATGTACACATTCTACGTGCAACCTGCGTTTAAAATTTTATAAGAATAAGTATAAATAAATAAATAAAATATTAATTATCTACCCATTAAAAATTAAGTTACCTTGTAAACATTTTCTTTTAATGTTGGAGAGTTTGTACACTCTCTCAATGCAGTAAAGCAAAGATTAATTTTTGAATCCATGAATGTTGTCTTTTTCAATAGATTGATAGCATGAACATTTAGCATTTTGATTAAGTCTTCATAATGCTCAACACACTGTTGACAATTTAACCTGCATAATTCATATAGGTAGAATTTAATGAGTTACCAATTCATATCCAAAAATTGTTTATAAAACAAAAAAATCAACAATTAAGAACCTATACCCAAGCGATGTTTTTGCTTCCTCCATGAAAGAAAGCAACCTTTCACAATATTCATCATCTGTCGTCGTGTCTTTTTGCCGAATATTGATCAAAGACACATAAGTTTCTAATGTTTGACAATGAGAATCTGTATGTCTTAATGACTCAAGCTGCTTCAACAACTTGTCGGACTTGGAGCACTCTGTGTCCGTGGACATATTGGGACCTGCATTCAAGTATTTATCACATTCTCATTCTTCATATCCGTTCTTACTTGTGAATTCTTATTGAGGGACGAAACCAAACATATTAATTGATATATCGACTTTGAGTCATTACAAATTTAACGTAATTAATAATGACTTGGACATCAACACTACATATTTATACATGTGTATTTTTGTCACTTTAATTTTGTTATTTTTGTATGCATTGTTGTTTTATGTTATTAACTTATATATAACGTGAGTTTATTTGCATATTCACCCTTTTTAGTTTTATAAACACATAATTTGTATTTTTTTCATTGTAACCCGCCAATTTGAATCAATGATTATATTATTTTTAGTAAAAAAAAAATACTATTTATATTACAAAAATATTTCAAAAATGGTCGCTTATCCTATTAAACTGTCAGGTTGGTCCTTATATTTTACCACTTACTATCGATTAAATCTTTATATTTTATAACTACTATTAATTATAATTGTATCTCTAAAATATATATTTATACTCAATTTAGTCTCTAACATATCTCTAAAATTTAAAGAGTCAAATTTGATTTTGCAAAATTAATTCATAAAGTTAGAGATCTATTAAAAAATTAGTAAAAAATTAAAAAATCAAATACAAATCAGAGATTCATGTGATAATTTACATGGTGACACCAGGGGACTCAAATTGGTTAGTTTTGTCTTAGTGAAACTACATTAATGAAATAATTATTATTTCATTAAGGGTGAACACCATACAAGGGATATACTATAGGGGTTATTTCTTACTATGCAGGAGCGGTTAATATATGAATAGGGGTGAACCCCATACAAGGGATATACTATAGCATTATACATACAAATGGAGGCATTACTATAGCTAGTAGTAAGAGAAATTAGAAAAATATAAATCAAATAGACAAAAAAAAAAACCAAGTAGAGTTGTGGATTTTTATTTTCAATGTTAAAAATGGGTTTCCAATCTAGGTCCAATGAGTGACGGAGACAAAGTTAGAGATGAGTTGTAGAGGATGATGGTTGAATCTAATGTTGAGAGTTTATTATAAAGGTGTGTTCTTTATTTGATGTAATGATCCAAAACAACTTGTACATGGTGGAATTAAATGCCACCAAGACATTAGAGTTACACCCCTAACAAAATCCCTACCAACAGCAAGAAGGGATACGTACCAAACAAAACAGCAAAACGCGGCTTTTTGACAAAAATGCCACCTTTTGAAACCAAAAATTTCAAAATGGCACACATTCAAAATAATTTCCCTAAATGCCACACTTTCAATTCAACATTTGACTGAAAAATTTCTACACTTGAGAGGCGCCACACCATGTGGCTACTCTCTATTGAACTTAAATTTTTTTTTGTCTTATTTACCAGGCACGGAATTTCATGAAATTCTTTGATTTTTTTGCATTTTGTATTTCTCAAAACCCTCTTCTAACCCTAATTCTTCCTCTACAAAATCCCAAAAAAATAATTTGTTATAAAATTATAAAAAAATTATTTTAAAATTTATAAAAATACAAAATCATAAAAACTGAATTTTTTTAAAAAAAAAACTCTCATTTATTTAATATTTAATTATTTAGTAGAAAAACACTAAACATTTGGACGATACAATTTTAACAACTTAAAAAGAAGAAAATAACTAGTGTTGAATAGATGGACCCCCGATATTTGGACACTTGCTACGGTTATGACCCAGTTGTCCACATAACCCACATTTTCTTGGTTGTTTGGTAAATTCGTCCATTTCGGTCCTTATTCGTGTACTGCTTGGACGACCTCTTTTGGTTCTTCGCATCTCTTCATTTGCATATAATTTTATGCCGTGAAAAGAGGGCCAAAAAGCTTTGTTGCGAATAACTTGAAAAGGTTCGTTGTAAACATTGAACACAGTAGAAACTTGGTACACTTCAGAGATATAGATTTGGTAGTCTTGATGAACACTAGAACATGCAGCAATGACATGTGAACAAGGTAGATGTAAAGCTTGAAATCTACCACAGTCACAACACTTGTTATGCAAATCGACCATGAAATAACCCATTGGTCGCCCCTCATTATGGTTGACAGTTTCTTGAACAGAAAATGTGAGACTTTGTCGGTCAAAATGTGTGACTCTATGACTGGTGGACTTATGCACTGCTTCATTAATCATCTTCATACACTTTTCAGTATATGCTTGACCAGAATTTAATACAGCATTCCATTGTTTTCCTCGTTGCACAAATAAATCCACCAACTTGAAGTAGGTTGACTTCAACAAAGCCGTAATAAGAAGAAGAAGAAGAAGAAGAAGAAGAAGAACCAGTTCCTCAATTGCAAGCACGCCGCCACTTATCCCCTCGAACTCGTAAACCTCCACCATGTGGCACTTAGATCTATGTAAATTTAAAATAATTATTTTTTCCTACGTTTTTATTAATGTATGAAAAAAAATTAAATATTAAATAAATGAGAGTTTTTAAATATATTTTTTTCAGTTTTTATGATTTTGTATTTTTATTAGTTTTAAAATAAATTTTTTATAATTTTATAACAAATTTTATTTTTGGGGTTTAGGATAAGAAGAGTTAGGGTTAGAAGAGGGTTTTGAGAAAGACAAAAAAATAAAAAAGACAAAGAATCTGTGAGATTCCGTACCAGTCATATAAGATAAATTTTTTTAAAACACATTAGAGAGTCGCCACATGGTGTGGCTTCTCTTAATAGAACAACTTTTTCGGTCAAAGTCATATAAGAAAGTGTGGCATTTAGGGAAATTTTTTTCAATATGTGGCATATTGGAAATTTTGGTTTCAAAATGTGGCATTTTTGTCAAAAAGCCGCAAAACGCAGACCCAAGCAGGCAGCAGAACACACCAAACAAAACAGCAAAACGTAGACCCAAGGAGGCAGCAGAACACACCAAACAAAACAGCAGCTACATTATCAAAGAACACAAAATGTGAGAGTTCAAAGAAAAATTTTATATGAAAGTGAAGATTAAAAGAAAAAACTAAAAAATGGAGGTGAAAGATGTGTCACCAAAATTTTATACGGTTGCTGGTGTGTTTTGTTTTCAGGTGGCTAGTGGCTGAGCCTTTTCTTTGTTTTGGTGAAGTGTTCTTGCGCCCCTTATACTTCTTGTACTAGTGGTAGTTTTAATAAAGTTTTTGCTGAGTTCAAATAGTCCAGTAAATAAAAGCCACATAAAGTTGGTACAAACAAGGCTTCGGTTTAAATAAAAACAAGTTCCCCTAATGGGTGGAGTTTAAGGTGGGTTCAAGTCTTAATTATCCCACCATGGGAAAATGGTATGATTACAGTATAAAAGAAGAAATTTCAATGGCATAGATGTTAAAAGAGCTACCCGGTGACATACTAAAATGGATGCATCTTAAACTTTCCTCAATCAATTAAAATCTGTTCACTTTTTTTTACGGCACTATTAGTTTTTATTCTTTATTCTTTCTTTGTTAGTTATGAGTTTATTGCTCAATATTTTGACCCTTTATTATGTTTTTATACTTGTAGTAATGGTCCATATTAGAATTTTCTTATATTTAACCCATATTTTATAATTTTTTGCTACTTTAAAATTTTTTCCTCCAAAGTCGTTAATGGTAGTGACAACTTACACCCTTTTGGTAAAAAATTTAAAAACTACACCAATTCGGTAATAAACTAAAGAAACTTTGATAAAAAAATCATTGAGAGTTTATTATAAAGGTGTGTTCTTTATTTGATGTAATGATCCAAAACAACTTGTACATGGTGGGAATTAAATGCCACCAAGAAATTAGAGTTACACCCCTAACAAAATCCCCACCCACAGCAAGAAGGGATACGTACCAAACAAAACAGCAAAATCCAGACCCAAGCAGGCAGCAGAACACACCAAACAAAACAGCAGCTACATTATCAAAGAACACAAAATGTGAGAGTTTAAAGAAAAGTTTTATATGGAGGTGAAGATTAAAAGAAGAAACTAAAAAATGGAGGTGAAAGATGTGTCACCAAATAATACTGCAGCTGTAGCTCCTACTACAAAATGGAGGTGAAAGATGTGTCACCAAATAATACTGCAGCTTTAGCTCCTACTACAACATGGAGGTGAAAGATGTTACGTTTGTCCTAAAACCTAGTTCATGGATTTTGAAAGGCATTATAATAGTCCAGGAAACAAAAGGGCACATAAAGTTGGTACAAGGCATCCGGTTCGGTTTAAATAAAAACAAGTTCCCCTAATGGGTGGAGTTTAAGGCATGGCATAGTTAGATGTTAAAATGGATGCATCTTAAACCTTCCTCAATCAACTTTTTTATTTTAAAATCTGTTAACATTTTTTTACGGCACTATTATTTTTTATTCTTTATTCTTTCTCTTTTTGTTAGTTATGAGTTTCTTGGTCAATATTTTGACCCTTTATTATGTTTTTATATTTGTAGTAATGGTCCATATTAGAATTTTTATATGTTTTTGCTACTTTAAAATTTTTTCCTCCAAGTATTATTTTTGAAAAATTATTATTAGTTCCTTTTTTAAGTACTCTAATGGTTAGAATTCTCATCCTTAAGGTGAATAAATGAAGATTATCAAGTTCGTACTTTAGTTTTACTTAATGCAATGTCTTTATTAACAAAAATATATTCACGAGTTGAATATTATCAATTCTCTTTATTATTGAATTTAATTTTTATACATTATCTATTTAAATTTTTCTTGTAAAAAAATTTCCAATCAAAATAAAAAAAAATATTAAAATAAATCACGTCAAATTCCAATATGTAACATATAATTTAGCTTAGATGTTTTCCCCGGTTCTTTTTATAAGATATGATTGACTTTTTAGATTAATTCAATAATTAATGTATTTGGTCTATAATATAGATCAACAACATTAGTTATTCAATAAATCTAAAAAGTAAACTATATCTTATAAAAAGGACCGAAAGAAGTAAAAAAAAAAAAAAGTGTTCAATTTATGTCTAAATTTCGTTAAAAAAAAATGCGTAGTTTTAAAAATAAATTAGGTGCTTCCACTTCAATTAACTGTTGAATTGTTTGTCTTAATCAATGCCATTAAATTGTTTTCCTCTATATCGATGGTCATCATGCAATTTATCCCATGGTGGGAAAATTAAGAATGTTGCCCACCATACCCTGCACCCCCCTAATGCACATCTTTGATCGTTAATATCTTTAGTTATGTATTATAAAAAATGTATATTTTCAAAATATTCATCGAGATAAATTGAACATCTTATATGATAATATTTGTTTTTATATATCAATAAAAATATATAGTTAAAGTAGATTATGTGAATAGTACGCACGTAGCTCAAACGACAGTTAAAAAGGAACGAGGGGAAGTACTATTTAAGTTTGTATAACGGTTATCGACAAAAATTGAGTTGATGGTAAAGTAAATTATTTTCAGGGACGGATTCAGAAATTTCAACATGTGGGGTCAAGAATAAGATCAATTTTTTTTATCGACAAATAATTTATCAAAAACTCAAATATGAACACAAGACGTTTTTAGATTTTGAACTTAACGAATGAACTTGGTGGAAATTATGATCTATGATATTTTCACATTTTTTAGGTGTTGGAATTTTTTTTAGAGTTCGATTCATCTGTTTCTATCGGTTTAATAACTATAGAATATTGTTATAGTGACCGGTTTATTCAACCGGTTTATCCGATTTAATTCGATTTAGTCATGCGGTTCGGCCAATGACCCAATGATTCGACCAATGAACCAGTGAACCAGAACCTCGCCAGTTCGATGACCGATCCGGTTTTTAAAACATTGCACACAAGGAACAATTTAGAAATTTTATATAAATTTAAATGAACTTGTATGAAATATTTTATCGTTATTGTTGTTTCTATTCCACATCCACTAAGCAAAAAGTTTTTTATTTTATTTTTTAGTACTAAATAAACAATATTCATTTATTCAAATAATTGATAAAGTACGTTGATGCAATACATATTTAAAATTGCTAAAAACAAAAAGAATAAATGTGCGAATAAACTCACAACATCCATATTAATAGTATAAAACGAAAAATTGCATATACCTACATAATTGATTATATTGAAGTGTCCAAAATATTCGTATCTTTTTGCGAAAAACAAACTCACAACATCCATTTTAATGTTGACGACATTAAAGTCATTGATTGAATCTCCACTTAATCGACTTTAATCCTTTAATTTAAAATAAATAAATATCGCACCAAGACGGAAATAAAATACACTATATTAAGATGAGAAATTAAAATAGACCACGCTATGACAATGAAAAACATCGCAACTATACGTCGATGAAATTACAAAAAATATAAAAGAAACTATAAAAACAGATGGAAACCACATTTATTTAATGAAAATAAAAAAGAAAAACAATATAATTCGTTGTAAAGGGTCCGGCGTGTTGGATGGATTGACATTCTTTGATTGAAGTGAACAGTGAATAGTATCACACCAAATCTTCAAAAGCTGCAGCATGGTTTTTTTGTTGACTACTATACACCAATACATCAAGGTACCGGTCCTTTATCGTACATCAATACATCTATATAGTGTATTTATAGGGCTCTATATATAGTGTCATTATTGATAAGCCTTATGAATCCAAAAATGACAACAAAATTTAAACTCAATCAAATTCATGGACCAATACTGAGCCAAATTTGTGAAATTTTGATATTGGGGAAGGGTGATTGAAAAGGAGGTCAAAGAAAATGGGGTTAGAGAGAAGACAAGCATTTTTTTTTAGTTTGATTTGATTTGATAAGGATGGTGTTTCACAAATTGGTAGTGGAACATTTTATTGGTCTAACCGCACTTATCATAATAATGTGTCTCATGTTATTAATTATGACATAGTTACGAACTTACGATAACATTTTCATGCTTTGGAAATTTATTAAAAATTGATCAAATTGCAATGTTGCAAATCTCCAATGAAAAATGTGTGATCATGAATAAAGGAAAAAGAAAAAGAAATCTTCCTAAGCACAACAAACGTGAGATCATATTTCTTATTTTGGTATGTGGGTATTAATTTGAAATTTTATAACTAATGATTATAATTGTAAATTTATTTAAATATTTAGTATTTATATAGAAAACTTATGTTGCACTCTATTACGTGAAAAAATTCAAATAACATAAAAAATGTGCAATGTGTTTTCTATCCATATTTGAGTTGTAGACATCATAATATTTAATATTACACATTAAACAAAATTTTGAAAATTGTAACCATGTTACGCTCATAAAACCACTCTTTATTACGTTTAGTCACTGTTAATACAAATAACTATCTTTATTTTTTTTTAATTTAAGCATGAATCTATATTTTTACTCATATTAATACGAAACTATTTATTTTGAGATTGTGACCAGGTCATTTGCAATAAGGATACCATCAATGATCTGTCTCTCCTTCACAAAAGCCGTCTGAGATTCGGAGATCACACTACCAATAACTGAACGAAGCCTGTTAGCCAGCACCTTAGCCAAAATTTTGTAAAGACTGTCCACCAAAGAAATAGGCCTAAAGTCGTTCAAGCGTTGGGGGCTGGGTACCTTAGGGATAAGGGCAATGAAAGTTGAGTTTAGGCCTTTTGTTAATTTCCCATTACGATGGAAGTCATGAATGAAGTGCATTACATCACCCTTTAATTCCGCCCAGAAATCCTTAAAGAAGCCAAAATTGATCCCATCAGGACCAGGACTTTTGTACTCATATATTAATATGGAGACTATCTTTTAATTTTTTAGGCCCTGTTTGGATTAGCTTATTTTTGAGCTTATACAAACAACTTAAGCAATATAAATTAGGTTTTATGCTATTTTATAAGTTAAAACTAGTGAAAATTGTATTTTTATAAGCTATTTTATCATAAATTATATTGACAAACTTATAATAATACATAAAAATTGCATAAGCTATTTGCATAAACTCAAAAATAAGCTAATCCAAATGGGGCCTTAGTAGTTTTTACAGAATCTATCTTTTACTCATACGAGGATTATTTTTTTATTTAAATGATAACTTAATTATATTTCTATTGATACATTAATTAATACGGGATCAATTTTATTTTGTAATTTATATTGTAGTTTATATTTCTACTCATGTTAATACGAAGACTTTTTTTTTTATTTCTACGAGATCTATATTTTTAGTCATACATCAATACAGAAGTCTATTTTTTATACATCAATACGGGGGCATTAATATGGATGGAATTTTTTTTTATAATTTTTATTTAGATCTATATTTTTACTCATATATTAATACGAAGACCTATTTTATTTTATAATTTTTATGGAATCTATATTTTTAGCCATATATTAACAGGGAGACTTTTTTTTTAATTTCAACGAGAATCTGTATTTCTACTCATTTTTATTTTTTGAAAACTTAATATTAATACAGGAATCAATTTTTTTGTAATTATAGTCTATATTTCTACTCAATATATTGATACACAGACTTTTTCTTTTGTAATTCATATCCACCTCAAAGTCTCTTCCATATATCTCATAGAGAAATCATTTTCCATTAACTTTATAATTCTTTTAATGGAGAAAATAGAAACAACAACTACGATACATTTTTAATTTGATAAAAAAAAAAATACAACTATGGTACAGTATAAATAAATTTTACAATTAGATTTTTATCACATAGTGTTATTTTAATTATTATATTCTACAAGATTATAAATATTTATGTAGTTGTCATTAATTATCTTTCATTAATTAACAATTAAAATTATAATTTTTCAGTTTAAAATAAAATATATTATTTACGCCAAAGTTATTATGCTTAAACATTTTACTTATGCAGGGTGCATAAGTAAATATTAGCCATCAGATTCCCCTGCCACGTGTTATAATCATAGCCTTCCCAACAATTAACGGAATCCTCACACGCGCGGTTAACGGTTTTCTCACACAATCGACGGAACTTCACACGCAGCTATCCGAGCTATACTCCGACGAGATCCGACGGCGAAATCATCATCACCGTCTTCGGAATCATCATCTCCGTCACCGATTGCATCGTTTATTGCCATCGCCGTCATTTTTCTGGAATCACCTTAAGGTTGGGGTTACACAGAAAAATTGATTTCAATTTTTGATTTTGATTAGGTTTGTTTTTCGTTTTGATTTAATTTCTGGATGCTTGTGGTTATTTGTTGATTTTCATGAGGAGGTATATGAATCATTAGGTTGTTGTTTTTTTGCTGATTTGAGGAGGTATAGGAATTGTTGTTGAAGATGGTAAAACTAACACTAATACACAACAATTTTTAGTTAGTACTGATTGTGATCTAACTGAAGTTAATAGACACAATGAATTTGTATGAAGTTGTTTATTTGTGAAACCTAAATCCAAAGAGTGAAAATGGGATTGAGTAGTAAAAGGTTAGCAGCTTATCAGACCGCAAAACTTCAATAACTCCCAAGATGTGAAAATGGGATTGAGGTGCAAGTCTCTCCTGTAATTTTTTTTTTATGGATATGTAGAAGTGATGCTGCTGTAGTTGGATTAAGATACTTGTTAGGAGACTGATTATGTCATAGCAAAGATGGAGCTTGCAATTTCAATTTCACGTATCAATGCAAAACCAAATTCTACATGCTTAATGTTTGATGTCGATGAAATTTAAGTGGATTCATTGTGTAACCTCCAATTAATTGTAATGTTGATTAATTTTGGACTGTAGGTCTTCATAGTAGTGGATTAATTGTAATGTTTCATTAGCAGCATATTGTCATATGTTTAAATTTATATGCAACCATAATGATAGTTAAATGGTTTCCAGCTTTTATACCTTGAAACCATGAATATAGAGGAATGGTTTCAAGAACAACAATTTGCTATGTAAATGATTTTTAAGTACACTACTGTATGCATGTTATTTTGGTTGTTGTTCTAGTGGTTAACTAAATTTTACATGATCTTTGTTTATAGGGATTGTCGCTGTCTTTAATGGATTCGATGTCAACTTCATTTGAAATACTCCCATTGTCCGTTGTTGATAGTTCAAGCACACAGGCTGATAGTTCAAGAACACTTGTTGATACATTTCAATGTTACTCTCCTACTAAAAAAGAAACTTGGGAGTCCCTTGCTTTTAAATCTGTTGAAGAAGTTGAAAAATTTTATGGTGACTATGCATTTAAATGTGGGTTTTCAGTTCGGACTTTGTTGAGATCAAAAGAGAATTCACAAAATAAGCCATCTGATAGATATCACTATCTACGTTATGGTTGTAACAAACAAGGTTACAAGAAAGGAAGTTTGTTGGATCCAAAGAACAAGCCAAATTCAGAGAGTCCTGTTGTGGTTGAATTTGAGAAAGTAAAAGAAAAAGCAGAGGAAAGGATTGGTTGTAGAGCTGCGATTTCTTTAAAGTTGGATGAAACTCTGAATGTTTACAAGATATATAAATGGGATGTGGCCCATTGTCATCAGTTACATAAACCAGAGCATGGACGTTATTTGAGATCATTTAGGGAGGTGAATGAAGTGCAAGGACAGCTTGCTGTAATCAATTCGAAAGCTGGGATGTCAATGAGAACTTCATATGAGGTCATGGGTCAGGGTGTTGGAGGCACAGATAACTTGCCTTTTCGATTTTCGGATTTAAAAAATTATTTGATGACAATCCGTTCGAAAGAGATGGTGGTTGGTGATGCAACTGTGATTCAAGAATTTTTTAGGAATGAAGCTTTGTCGAAACCATCATTTTATTATGATATTCAAGTTGATGCAGCAGAAGATATAGCTAGTATTTTTTGGGCAGATGGGATTATGCAGCTTGATTATTCTTTATTTGGTGATGTTATAAGTTTTGATACAACTTACCGAACCAACAACCATTATCGCCCTTTAGGTTTGTTTTTTTGAACTTCTACCAGGTTAAAAAATTTTGTTTTTATTCCATAATGTTATATAATGTGTTGCCATGAATAGTATAGGTAAGTTGAATATGTTGAAACCGTTTACCAATAATAATGGTTTCTTTGTATATCGTGCTGAAACCATTTATCATTAGTAATGGTTTCACTTGTTAACATGTTGAAACCAAAATAGCCCTTTAATGGTTTAAGTGTTTTTTATAATATAAGTGAAACCATAATTTTGATATCTGCTTTGTGTCCTTTTAGTTGCTCCATTTTGTATTTCTTGCTGATAGTGTGGCAAAATGGTTGTTTTATTTGGTTTTTGTGTTGTTTGTAAATTCAAAACCAATGAGAAACCATAAATAGGTTTCACTTAATGTGTATCTGAAACCCAAATATCCCTGTTATGGGTTCAATAGGTTTTATAATATAACTGAAACCATAAATCTGACTCAATGGTTTCACTGTATTTATTACTGAAACCAAAGTAGCCACCTGATGGTTTCAGTTATAGTGTGGCATTTGTTTGATGGTTTCAGCACTCAAGATAATCAATTCTAAGTGAAATAATAATTATGATTGATCCTTGAATTTGTTTTGCTTGGTTTTTAAGCAGTTGTTTTAATAATGTTTTAATCTTAGCTGTTTGTGAATTCAAAACCAATGAGAAACCATAAGTGTGGGTTAATGGTTTCACTGGATATGTATCTGAAACCAAAATAGTCTCCTTATGGTTTCACTAGGTTGTTATTAGTTGGGGATTATATTTTTGATCTCAATATTAATTGTCCTTTTATATATGCATTTTTCCCCTGATTTGGTTTATTTACATTTCAGCTGCATTCATGGGCTTTGACAATCATCGGACAAGTGTTTTATTTGGTGCTGCCCTTTTGTATGATGAGACTTCAGCAACTTTTGATTGGTTGTTTGCGACTTTTTTGAGGTGTATGTCTAATAAGAAACCCTCCATATATACAGACCAGGCGCCTGCATTGTTGAAGTCAATTCCTAATGTTTTTGAGGGTGTTTTCCATGGCTTGTGCTCATGGCATATGTCAGAGAATGCAAAAAAAAAATCTGGGGTCTCGTGCAAATGCTGCATTTTTCAATGAGTTCAATTATTTGATTTCAAATGTTAAGACTGAATCGGATTTTGATTACAACTGGGATCAGATGATGAAAAACTGCTTTGGTGGAAGGCCAACTTCTGATTTTAGTTGGCTTGTTCAAACACACAAGAATCGTATGCACTGGTCGTCAGTTTGGGTCAAGTCGCATTTCACAGCTGGTTTGAAAACGACCCAATTAAGTGAGTCCTTTAATGCGTTTCTTCGTGGTTTTCTGCAACCTGACCATTCTCTAGTTCAATTCTTTAGCCATTTTAATATCATGGTTCAAAGATTGAGGGATAAGCATGCTGAGTTGGATTTTAAGGCTGCAAACACTAGATCAAGAAACAATTATCCCAATAGTCAACTGATGCGGTCTGTTGTAAACAAGTACACCCCAGCATGTTTTGCATTCATTCATAGACAGTATGATCTTTCCTTCAAATACTTCTATGAAGAGGTCACAACTCAATGTTCTGCCTTTAACAAGGTTTTCAAAGTTTTTACAATTGAACAGCTTGATGAACCTGAGGAAGTAGGTGGTGCTAATTATGATGATGATGCTAATGATGGACATTCAGACCGCAATTTTTTGGATGAAGAAATTTCTGAAAACCTTTCCCCAAATTTTGAACAGCATGATCGACTTGATGAAAGGGTTGTGACAATTGATATTAGGACGAAACATATTAGCTGCACATGTCGTATGTTTGAGAACAGGGGTTTATTATGTCGGCACGTTTTCAAAATATTGGAATTTTTAGGTGGTTCTGTGCAATATCATAGTTTGAAGACGATACCTACAGAATATGTGTTGAAGCGGTGGACTAGAGATGTTCGTCATTCGATTGATAAGCTTAAACCTACCATCAATGCTGGCACTGAAGGGACGACTCAAGCACAAAGATATCAACAGATTTGTGCTGTTACAATCCAGATTTGTACACGTGTTTGTACAGACCCTGAGGCTTCTCAAGTTTTCCTTAATG
Source organism: Trifolium fragiferum (assembly GCA_954870985.1). NCBI lineage: Eukaryota > Viridiplantae > Streptophyta > Magnoliopsida > Fabales > Fabaceae > Trifolium > Trifolium fragiferum. Next base: position 15,687,614 of record OX940793.1, on the reverse strand, counting down.
GTGTACTTGAAGCTGGGAAAAAGGCAGAGGAGTTGCTTATGTCCAAAGGTTTTCAATATTTTCTTTTTGAACTATGTTTTTTACCTTGGCTGTCTGTGTGTTATAACTGAAACCCTAAGTATGGCTGAATGGTTTCATTGTCTTTGTTAGTGAAACCAAAGGTGCCTTCTTATGGTTACAAGTGCTTTTGTTGTGTCATTTGTTTTGAGGGTTTGAGTATTCAATTTATCTGCACAATGATTGATGAATTTTTTTTATAATTGTATAGGTATTCATACAGAACCACCTGTTGTGACGCCATCTAAGTCTTCCAATACAACTACTGTTGGTGAACCATCTGATGGGGTAAAGTCAACTGCTCCAAAGTTCAAAGTCAGACCAAATCCAATTAGAACAAAGAGGCGAATGAAAAGTGATTATGAAATTGTTAGGGAACGCCAGAAAAGGAAAGTAGAGCGGAGGAGACAACAAAGAAAGGATGAGGCTTTAAAGGAGAAAGAGGCTAATGTTTGATATATTTACATTTGTTTTTGTTTCATGTTAACTGTTTGTACTAGACTTTGTTAGAAAACCATTAGACTTGTAGGAATCGTACTTCGTCATTTTCATGTTCTTTGTGTGGTATGTATTGATGATTATAAGATATCGATCATTAGACATATATTTTATTTGTATTAGATAGAATGATTATCATAATTTATGTCTGTTATACTTGAATGCATACTTGTTTGGTATAATATGAATGAAACCATAAGTGTGGCTGAATGGTTTCATTGTATTTATTTCTGAAACCAAAGTAGCATTCTTTTGGTTTCAATGAAACAATGAACATTTACATACGTATTTTAATATATCATATATTATTGAAATATACAGTCATAATTTCTTTTAAAAAAATATCTATATTCAAATATTATTGAAAAAAAATTCTTTGCCAAAAGCATTATAATAAACTCATATTATCTAACATGTCGAATAATTAAATGTAATCAAATAAAATCATAGATTATTGTTATTATACAAATAATCAAGACTATTCATATTATATAAATTATTATGATATCATTATATATGTCTCTTTATACCTGAACCCATCATTGTTTGGTATAATGTAAATGAAAACCATAATAGTGGCTCAATGGTTTCACTCCATATATTTCTGAAACCAAAGTACCCCTCTTATGGTTTCAGGTAGTAATAACCAAGGTTTTTTAGTAAAATCTTGTTGTTTGAAAGTTAAAAGGGTATTATTGAGATTCCAGAAGAGGCTACACCAAAATGATTTTTTGCCTTTATCTATTAGTATTGAAGTATAGATAATCAAGTCTATTGAATAATTAAATGAAACCATAAGTGCTGCTGAATGGTTTCACTGCACCTATTTTTGAAACCAAAGTATCCCTCTTATGGTTTCAATGAACATTACATACGTATTGTAATATATCATATATTAAAAAAACTATATATTTTACTACGAATACAACCCTATCAAAAGATGCTGAAACCATTTTGCAATACCAATGGTTTCAAGACAAAGCACCTTGAAACCATTTAACAGTACTAATGGTTCCTAACAGAACAACTTGGCATCTTTTGAAGCAGCTCTTCATAGTATGAAATTGCAAGCTTTTTCACATCATCTTTCATGGAATTGCTTGGATGGCTTAAGATTTCTGAACACAAATCGATCCGAAGATCCATGATTTTTGCAACCTTTGCATGCTTTTTGAGTCTTGACCAACCTTTGAAAGATTGTATTTCACCTCCCCATTCAGCTAGAAACTTCATGCAGAATACACCACAATTGTCCGAATCAATCTGTGTAGCAACCTTTGGTGTATCCCAAGTGAATGTGATGAAGGAGAAAGGCATTTTCATTTTCCTTTGCTTATACAATTCATCCACAAATGCTTCTACCTCATTTACCCAGACATCAAATAGCTTCTTGTATGAGGTTGGTTCACCATCCTTGGTTTCCAATCTTTCTCCTACACCCGCCAAACTGTTCAGGAATTGGAATTTGCGGTGTTTGAGATTGACAACGAAGCAAACATAATGGCTTCCTGGGTTACCAACTATTGCTGGTGCCATGATCTGTTCCACCATGACAAACATAGTATTAGAATCACATTATTTAACTAAAATTTTAATAATAAAATCATTATCATAAAGCATGTATCTGAAAGGTTTTGAAAAGAGACTTACGTATTCCAGCTTTTCAGGGTCAATGGCCTTCCAATCCATGTATTTGAATTGGTTGAGCCTCTCAAGCAATCTCCAACATGCAATATTCCTACTTACGGGAGGCATTCTTTCCTGGTCAAACTGTTTATATAAAATGAGTAAAATAAACAATAATATGTAAATAAACAATATTATGTTAATTTTTAATATTAATGGATTGTGATACATACATAAGTAAGTAATGGTGTCACCAGTTTTGTTATGCTACCCTGTTGATCCCAATTCAGACAATTAACCCAGACGTTTATGACCAGACATGACACCCATTCATCCTTTTGAAGGGTCCATAAAGCATCTCTTTGTAGGGAATAAAGATGAGCCTTGTTGTTGGAGCAATACATAATTTCATACCTATATAATAATTAAGCATTTAGTATTGGTAATAATATTTAATCTGAGTGTATTGCATTAGAACCTATACAATAAGTAATGCCAAATATTTAAATCCTAGTGAAACCATAAGGAGACTTTATGGTTTCAGATAAATATCCAGTGAAACCATTAAGCCACTCTTATGGTTTCACATTGGGTTTGAATTCACAAACAGCTAATTTTAAAACATTATTCAAACAACTGATTAAGAACCAAACAAAACAAATACAAGGGTCAATCACAATTATTGTTTCATTTATATTTGATTATGTTGAGTGCTGAAACCATCAAACAAATGCCACATTACAACTGAAACCATAAGGTGGCTACTTTGGTTTTAGAAATCAATACAGTGAAACCATTCAGCCACACTCATGGTTTCATTTATATTACACAACCTAGTGAAACCATGAGAGGGCTATTTTGGTTTCAGATACACATTCAGTGAAACCATCAAGCTTAACTTATGGTTTCTCATTGATTAAGAATTCTCAAACAACTTTAAAATCAAATAAAACAACCATTTTTCCAAAAAACCCAACATTACTATTTGCACTAAGCTAAATAAGAAACAGTTTTTAACTTACTGATCAAGATCTGGGCTCCAAGCATATGTTGACAACTGTTTCTGCAACTCAGTTGTACTAGACTCATGGACAGCGTCATCATATGGGCTTGCAAGGTATTTAGATTTCTTCACCACCCGTCGACGCTCAGGGTACGTCCTATCAGAGTGAAGCACATTATGTCTCTTTCTTTTTTTTGGAGTGACATTGTCAATGTCAATAATTTCATCTGGAAGCATTGTCTTTATTGGAGTTGCACTGTGAAATAATAGTACATAATAGTGTTATTTTTTGCAGGATTTAAATAATATTATATTTATCACACTGTTTGATTCTTACTTTATAACAGTGTCTGAGTCACGTTCTTCAGACTTCTCCCGTTGTGACACATCTGGTACCAACACTAGCGCACGGCATTGGTTGGGTACTTCAAAATATTGCGGGAACTTCAGGATTGTTTCATTTGTGGCTTTTTCTGTGTCTTGTGACACTGAAACTTGTGGTACTGGCGCATCTTTAATCAACCTGAAACAATCAAAACAATAATTTAGTTTTGAAACATCTTATATGAAAACCATTTGACAAACGATTTTAAAGTTAAGATATCTTACTCTGCATCAAAAAACTCAGGAAACTTCAACATAGTTTCCAATGTTGCTGATTCAGCCCCCTGTGACACCGAAACATTTTTGTTAGAAGCTTCAGCCCGATCAAAAAACTCTGGAAACTTCAAGATAGTTTCCTGAGTTAATGTCAGGTCTGCATTCGGTGTCAGCTTCACTGAATGATCAGTGATGTTGCATGCTGCCATCACTGCATCATCAATGATTTTTGGAGCGATCTCATCTTCTTCATCTGTCTCTTCATAATTGTCATGTTGCATGCTGCCTGCATCATCATTAGGTGTTACTTTCATTGAATCATCAATGATGTTGCATGCTGTCGGCACTGCATCATCAATGAGTTTGGGACTGATCTGATCTTCTTCATCGTCGTCCTCATCCTTGTCATCTTGAACTTTATCATTGTCATCTTTGTTGCTATTTTGACCAACGATTTTGTCATCCTCTTCATCATTACCACTTAACCTACATTATTGAATTTTCAGAAAGTCACAACATAACTCCCAATCATAAAGCATTCAGAAAAAACATTTTTAATGTTGAATTAAATAAGAATATGTATTGGAAACCATAAGATGGCTATTTTGGTTTCAGAATCAACTATAATGAAACCAATAAGTCACTCTTATGGTTTCAGTTATATTATTCATGTTGTATAGAATATGAATACATATATTAAGGAAAGGTCCTGAAACCAAATTAAATGCAGTACCTCTCTTCCGCTTGAGTTCTTTTTCCAACATCATCATCATCATCATTCAACCTGGAAATCATTAGTGTGAATTTTCATAAACTAATCCAGCAAAATTTAATTTTCTGAAAAAGTTAAATTAAATGCAGTACCTTCCAGTTTCAGGTACAATACCAATATTGGAACTCTTATTCCTCTCATTTTCACCTTCTACTTCAATTGGATTATCTTTTCCTGAAGTTCCGGCATTTGCTTCAGTTATTCTTCTTTCCAATGTTTCTGCGGTTTTTGTATAGACAGTTATACAAGACCTACAATGAGTAAGATACATTTGTGCCTGCCAAGGACAATCACAAGTTAAACCATTAAGAAACATTTATGGTACGATTTCCAATATTTTATATTCGATTAGCATTTGAAAAGAAAATACAGTACATGAGAATCAATGACAATCACCTTAGATAGTGGACAAGTGTCTGCATCAAAGCACAATACAATCGGACTTCCTGCGGTTCTGCTCATACTTGGTAACCCAGCTGGTAGTCCATTATCAAGGCTTGTTACCCCTGCTGTCAGTCCATTCTCAAGTCCCATAATATCATGGATCTTTTGAAGTTCTTGGTTTGCCAGCTTGACATCCCAATCACGGAGTGATGGCCGATTGTACTTTCCTGTCAAAAATGGACTTCTTTTTCCCATTTTCTCCATGTAATTAATCTGCAACAATTAGTTAGTATTGTGTCACATAACAACTCCAAAGCATAGATCATTAATTAGAATATTTGTATGTTGAATAGAATTTGAATATTTAATGGGAACCATTATAGGCCTATCTTGGTTTCAGATGCAAATACAATGAAACCATTAAGACACACTAATGGTTTCAGTTAAAAGATATAAGATATAAAGGATAATAACAGCAATTAGCAATTAAACATAGGTTATTGCAAGTAGTTCTCAAATATGAATATTTAATGGGAACCATTATAGGCCTATTTTGGTTTCAGATGCAAATACAATGAAACCATTAAGACACACTAATGGTTTCAGTTAAAAGATATAAGATATAAAAGATGCAAATACATTTAGGAATTAAAAATAGGTTATTGCATTGAGGGTAGATCATTACCATTAAAAAGTGGAAGTCTGCTAGTGGATTCAAAACATCTGGAGATTGCAAGCCTTTTTTCATATAGTCCAGAACATGTGAGCACCAGTTATATGAAGATACTCCAGCTGGATCTTCCAAAATATCTGCATACTGGAGAGACACATTGCCTCTATTAGTTGGGCACAAAATGTTGTGAATGATGTAACAAATTGCACCCTTCACCCATGTTCTAGGTTTCTCTATTGTCTTCAGTGAGCTTTCCAATTCCGCAACCTTCACAATTTGAGAATAATCTCCAATCAATCGTAATTCCTTCCTCAGCCTTTTAATTGCTCCATCAGAGCAAAGGTCAGTGTCTATTTTCTTTCCAGCCGTTGGTAGTTCGTAGACTCTATGCACATCATCCTCTTTCAACATCAGGACCTCTGTATCACTCAGCCTTATCCACATATGCTCATGTTCAAATCGTTTGACAACCCAATCCACAAAAAAGGTGTGGATCCTTTTCCAGTTGCATATATGCATTATCCCTCCAAAGCCACATTCGTGTAGTTGGTCAATTATTTCCTGTTTCCTCTTTTTGGCATTTACTGAATGCATAAGTTCATAGACCTTAGGTACACTCATTTTATGCCTGAGTCTTGCATCCGCATCAGGATCTTTTGTCACAACAACTTGTTTCACATTTTCTTCACCCGAGCTTGCTTCATCAGAATCTTTTGTTGCCATTGTTGCTCTCTTTTTACGACCACGAGATGTAGAATCAACGCTCTCACCACGTTTTGTCTGTTCTTTCTTTTTTTGGTTCTTGTTTTTGCCACGTCCCCTCTCATTTTTTTGATCACTACCAGATAACGAATCATTCTTATTCCGTTTATCGTCATCTGACGGTGTCAAACCAATACTAAATGATGGCATTTGCTGTAGTTCCTTTGATTCTTTCCCCTGTATCAAATGAAACTAGTAAGTATGGTTTCATATGACAGAAAATAAGTCAAATACTATAAGTGTTTCATATCATGGTAGAACATAAGTTAAATACTCTAAGTATAATTTAAATTCATTGAAACCTTATGGGGGCTACTTTGGTTTCATATCATGGTAGAACATGAGTTAAATACTCTAAGTATATTTTAAATTCATTGAAACCTTTGAAGGTTGAAAAACACACAAGAAGGGGGGGTTGAATTGTGTGTTGACTTTTTTAAGTTAAAACAAATTGCAGCGGATAAGGTATAACACACACAATATATGAGGATAGGGTTAGAGAGAGATGCTCAGAATTTTTATACTGGTTCCTCCCACTAACAGGAGTAGTCCAGTCCTCTTGTCCTTCACAAGAGATTTCACTATAATCACTCAGATTACAAATGCTCAAGCACTAAGCAAGAGACTTCAAACTGCTCAAGCACAAAGCAAGAGACTTCTAACTGCTCAAGCACAAAGCAAGAGACTTCCAATGCTCAAGCACAAAGCAAGAGACTTCCAATGCTCAAGCACAAAGCAAGAGACTTCCAATGCTCAAGCACAAAGCAAGAGACTTCCAATGCTCAAGCACAAAGCAAGAGACTTCCAATGCTCAAGCACAAAGCAAGAGACTTCCAATGCTCAAGCACAAAGCAAGAGACTTCAAACTGGTTTTAATGTTAATAAAGATAAGAGATTAACACTTGATATACAATCAGAGGTGTTTACAAAATACAACGCAGTTACAAGACTAACTTAGAAAATTATCACAAAGTTTCTAAGTGTTTGATAGCTTCAGAATTTGACAGAGTTTCAGCACGTTCAGAAGCTTAAGTCTTGATTACATTTCTTCACAAATCTTCTTCCTTTTATAGATGATAAAATGAACATTGAAGATTATAGCCGTTTGAAGAATTGAGACGCTCCTTTGTATAGATCAGTGAGCTTATTAGCTGTTCTGATTTGCAGTAGCTTAGGAGCTTAACGTTTACTACAAAATGAGAGATTCCTTTTGGCTTTTGATATTTGAACCTTGGTGAAAGCCAAATAAGGAAATAATCGTTTCTGAAGCCTGACTTGAAAAGGACCTTTCAATGGTCAAACCTTTTCATTCTTGGTTTCTGCGTTTGGACTTAGTCAGGCACAGTCTTCAATAAAATTGTACTCTCAAATGTAGCTTAACACTTATATCTGACGAGCCTTCAGATTTTGATAGGCTCAGAATTACTTGTTTCAGATCTGGTGAGCTCAGATGTTCTTCAGATTTTGATAGGCTCAGAATTACTTGTTTCAGATCTGGTGAGCTCAGATGTTCTTCAGATTTTGATAGGCTCAGAATTACTTGTTTCAGATCTGGTGAGCTCAGAAGTAATTCCTTCAGAAATTCTAAGGTTCAGATAATAACTTCAGAGTTTCACAGGCTCAGAATTACTTGCTTCAGATCTGGTGAGCTCAGAAGTAATTCCTTCAGAAATTCTAAGGTTCAGATAATAACTTCAGAGTTTCATAGGCTCAGAATTACTTGCTTCAGATCTGGTGAGCTCAGAAGTAATTCCTTCAGAAATTCTAAGGTTCTTTAGTACGCAAATTTTAACTTTTAATCCTGCACACTGAATTAAATTATTAGTATTCCAATTTAACCTTAAATACATTGTTATCATCAAAATCAATTAAGGAGATACAAAATCATAATTTTGTTCCAACAATCTCCCCCTTTTTGATGATGACAACTATATGTATTTAAAATCAATTGTTGTTGTTTTTATTTAACATCTTGACTTCAGGTTCTGAGGTTTGCAAGCTCCCCCTGAGTCTGATAAGCTTCAAAAGTTTATCAATGATAAATATAAAACAGTCTAAGAGTAATATTTAATGTCAAATATAATTTCATATATTCTACCTTCAGAATTAGAGGTTTGCAAGCTCTATTTCTTCAGATTGACAAATATAAGATATGGTTTGCAAGCGTATCTTATATTATATGAATTTATGTTGGACAAAATTTATTACTCCCCCTCATTAAAAGTTTAAAAGACTTTAATATAACTTAACAAGAGTAGAGTTCAGAAAATGTGATCTTTAGAGCTTCAGAAATAATTTCACTGCCATAGGAAATGAAATAATATTTTCTCCCCCTTTGTCATTATCAAAAACGGGTCAGTCAAAGCACAAGTTACAGGGTAGTAAATGCACACAGCAAACAACCACCAGCAGTAAATGCATTCAACGGTAAAAGGGAATTGTTAAGTACCATGGTGAAACAGGGAATTGTTTCAGAATGAAGACGAGTTTCTTCAAGATCTGAATCAGTTCCAGGAAAAGGTGGAGTGGTTTGAATGGATGAGGGGTTTGGTTCAGAAGTGGTTGGCTTAGGAGATGAAGTCTGAAGGGGTTCAGTTTGGGATTCAGCAGGGACTTCAGAATTTTGAACATTTGAGGGTTCAGATTGGTCTACGTCCATTGCTATTGGGGTAGACTCAGAATCTTTAATAGGAGATTTCTGAGGGGATTTAGGAGTGTCAGAAATGGTTATAGTGGAAGTTTCAAAATATTGAAAACGTGAGAAGTGATAGTGACTAGTGTGTAGTTAAGTGATTATAGTGGAAGTTTCAAAATATTGGGGAAACAAGATAGTGACGTAATGGGGGCTTGGCAGTTACTTTTAATAAAATCATCATTAGCTCTCCTTCATTACCCAGCGGTTACTAGACATGATGGGAAGTTACACAGATAAGTAGTGTTTTCAGAAGCCAGCTGTCAGTTAGAGAAACTGAGTGGTCAACTAACACTTAGAGTAGGTATCTGAGTCACAAGAAATCATATTTAATAATAAATAATTCTGATTGCTTCAGATGAGAGAGTGCTTCAGAACCTATATAATAGTTTCTGAGCCGTCCAAACTTCTGAGGCCCTTCAGAACCAGTTTATTCATTCAGAGTTAACAGCATTCAGAGATATCATTCAGAAATAAAAACCATGTTCAGATTTTTCTTGATAAAATCGAAACGATCAATAGCAAGAGGTTTGGTAAAGATATCAGCCCATTGATGCTCAGTATCAATGAATTGAATCTTAATTACTCCCTTCTGAACATAGTCTCTAATGAAGTGATGTTTGATCTCAATGTGTTTAGCTCTTGAATGCAAAATAGGATTCTTAGACAAACAGATAGCAGCAGTATTATCACAGAGAAGTGGTATACTACTTATCCTTATCTGATAGTCCTCCAACTGATGTTTCATCCAGAGCAATTGCGTGCAACACTTAGCAGCTGAGATGTACTCTGCTTCTGCTGTAGATAGAGCAATAGTTGCTTGTCTCTTACTAGCCCATGATATAAGGTTTTCACCTAGAAATTGACAGTTTCCACTAGTGGACTTCCTTTCAATTTTATCACTAGCATAGTCAGCATCACAGAATCCAATAAGCTGATAATCTAAGGATTTCTTATAAAGTAATCCAAGATTAGTGGTTCCTTTCAGATATCTAAAGATTCTCTTAACAGCAGTTAGATGAGACTCTCTAGGATCTGATTGAAATCTAGCACACAAGCATACACTGAACAAGATATCTGGTCTAGATGCAGTGAGATAAAGGAGGGAACCAATCATACCTCTGTATAATTTCTGATCTACTTTGCCTTCAGATTCTTCCTTCAGAAGACAGCTAGAGGGATGCATAGGAGTTGACATTGGTTTACAATCTTCCAGACCAAATTTCTTCAGTAAATCCTTTGTGTATTTGGTTTGATGCACATATACTCCTTCTTTTCTTTGATTGATTTGAATTCCCAAGAAGAATGTTAGTTCTCCCATCATACTCATTTCAAATTCATCCTGCATAAGCTTAGAGAAATTCTTGCAAAGAGAAGCATTAGTTGAACCAAAGATAATATCATCAACATAAATCTGAACAATCAAAATATCAGTTTTTAAGGTTTTTCTAAAGAGAGTGTTATCAACATGTCCTTTTTCAAAACCATTTTCTAGAAGAAATATACTTAACCTTTCATACCAAGCTCTTGGAGCTTGTTTCAAACCATACAGAGATTTCTTCAATTTGTAAACATGATCAGGACACTTTATATCTTCAAAGCCAGGAGGTTGTTTAACATAGACTTCTTCATAAATTACTCCATTCAGAAATGCACTCTTAACATCCATTTGAAATAGAGTGATGTCATGATTAACTGCATAGGACAAGAGAAGTCTAATTGCCTCAAGTCTTGCTACTGGTGCAAAGGTTTCAGTGAAATCTATGCCTTCTTGCTGACTATAACCTTGTGCAACCAGTCTAGCTTTATTTCTGACAACTTCTCCCTTTTCATTTGACTTGTTTCTGAATACCCATTTTGTTCCAATAATGTTCTTGTGTTTGGGTTTTGGTACCAGATCCCAAACATCATTTCTTTCAAATTGATTGAGTTCTTCTTGCATTGCAACAATCCACCCATCATCTGAGAGTGCTTCTTCTATGTTTGTGGGTTCAATTAATGAAATTAACCCAACTAGGGATTCATCCTCTTTGAAAGCAGATCTGGTCTTTCTTGGGCTATCCTTGTTACCAACAATTAGCTCTTCAGGATGAGATGATCTATACTTGAATTTACTCTTAGGTGGAGCAGGTGTCTGAGAGGGTTCAGTTTCTGAAGGGTCTTCAGTTTCAAGGCCTTCAGAGATATCTTCATTTTGAGTCTCAGATGGATATACAGCAATGGAGAGATCTTCACACTCAGAATTTGAGGAAACTTGAAATTCTGCAAAAGTCTCAGCTTGCTCTGACATTTTATCGTCAGGCTCTTTATCATCAAATCTAACATGTATAGATTCTTCAACTGTGTGAGTTTCAGAATTATACAATCTGTATGCTTTTGAGCGTTCAGAGTAGCCTATAAAGATACCCTTATAAGCTCTAGCATCAAATTTCTTTCGATAGACCTTGTTGTCTAGAATATAACAAGTACATCCAAACTGATGAAAATAAGAAATATTTGGTTTTCTTCCTTTGAACAGTTCATAAGCAGTTTTGTTCAGAATAGGTCTGATGTAGATTCTATTCTGAACATAGCAAGCAGTACTCACGGCTTCTGCCCACAAGAACTTAGCTAGGTTAGACTCAAGCATCATGGTACGAGCCATTTCTTGCAAAGATCTATTCTTTCTTTCTACAACACCATTCTGCTGTGGTGTTCTAGGAGAAGAGAATTCATGGATTACTCCATGCTCTGAGCAGAAAGATTCGAAAGAGTCATTTTCGAACTCTCCCCCATGGTCGCTTCTAACCTTCAGAATCCGAAGATCCTTTTCACTTTGTATTTGTGTGCAGAAGTCACTGAACACCACAAGTGCTTCACTCTTAGAACGTAGGAATTTCACCCAAGTCCATCTACTGAAATCATCAACCATGACCAATCCATATTTTTTACCATTGATAGAGGCTGTCGAAACAGGACCAAACAGATCAATGTGAAGCAATTCTAAGGGTCTGGAAGTAGAGACAATGTTTTTAGACTTGAATGAAGTCTTAGCAAATTTTCCTTTTTGACATGAGCCACAAAGTGCATCTGAGTGATAATCAATGTCAGGCAAACCACTAACAAGCTTTTGTTTGCTAAGCTTAGAGATCAACCTCCAGTTAGCATGACCAAGACGCTTGTGCCATAGCCATTTCTCATCACTCAGAGACAAAAGACATATAATCTTTTGGTCAACCAAATCAGAAAAGTTTACTTTATAAACATTGCCAACTCTCATTCCCTTGAATACTACAGATTTGTCAGAGTCTTTTGATACAGTACATGATTCCTTATTAAATGTAACAACACACCCATTGTCACAAAATTGACTAATGCTCAATAGATTGTGTTTAAGTCCATCAACTAACCAAACATCTTTAATGGAAAGAGAAGAATTACCAACTGTACCTGTACCAATGATCTTCCCTTTTTGTTTTCCTCCAAATCCCACAGAGCCTCCCTCTTTCAGAGTTAGGGTTTGGAACATATGCTTTTCTCCCGTCATATGTCGTGAGCAACCACTGTCCAGGTACCAGGGCTGCTGTTTTACCTTTCCTTGCATGAGCATCTGAAGCAAACATTATTTCAGATTTTGGTACCCATATTCTGATGGGTCCTTTAGAGTTAGTCTTCTGAATAGTATTCCTTCTTTGTTTTCTATGATCAACACAAGATCTAGAATTAATTAAGCTTTGACAAGAATGTTTAGGCTTAATTTGATTCTTGGATTTTGATCTGGAGTATATCACGGTTCCAAAGGTCAAGCAAGGATCTGAAGTAACTTTACCTTGATTTCTCAGAGGTTCAGATGACTTCTGAGCCTTAACTTGAGAACTTTTGGACTCAGAAATTTTAGGTTCAGAAGAACTTGGAACTTCTGAGTCTTTGGGTTCAGGTTCAGAACCTCCTTCAGAGTTGGATGCCTTCAGATCAAGTGTACCACTTTTAACAAAGGTAGAGAATAATTCAGGTGGAGTATCATCCTCACTATATGATTTCAGAGGTTTATCCCAGTTCTTAAACCGAGAATAACCAATGCCTTCACCATAGTTACGAGTCATATGATAAATCATGGAAGCCATTTTACTCCTATTGAAGGTACAACGAATAAATTCGTGAAGAGCATCTTCATGATCATCATTGAGCTTGTCTGCCAAGACATAGTTAGATTCAACATGACAAATACGAATGTTTAACGATTCATTTTCATCATAAAGAATCTTGGCATCCTTTTTCAATGATTCATGAACATTCTTCAGAATTTTGTGTTGACTTACTATACGAGAGTAATGTTTCACGGCAATCTTAAGAGAATCAATTAATTCAGATTTAGTCATGTTAGAGTATACCTCATTTTCATCATCTGAGTCATCTTCAGAATCTCTATCAGAGTTGTTACCTTCAGAAGTTCTTGCCATTAAAGCCAGATTGCCTTCTTCATCATCTTCTCCTTCAGAGTCATTCTCAATGGTCTCCCAAGTGGCTAACAAACTCTTCCTTACCTTTTCTTTGTACTTTTCTTTCCCAAAGCTCTTATTCTTTCCTTTGTCCTTGGATGACATTTCTGGACAGTCCGCAATGAAGTGTCCAGATTTCTTGCAGTTATAGCAGTTGTTCAGTTCTTCCTTTTTGTCCTTTGAAAAGGAACTTCTTGAGTTGTTTCCTTTGTTTGGAAACCTTTTGTATTTCTTGTTCCATTTCTGAAACCTTCTAACCATTAGTGCCATTTCTTCATTCTCAGAATTTTCATCCATCATATCATCAGAAGTTTCTTCCTCTTGTTCAGACACTTTGATCTTTGCAGCTTTTGAGGAAGTCTGAACAGAGCTTAGAGCCAAGGACTTCATCTTCTTGACAGGTTCATCTGACATAAGTTCTAGCTCATGACTTCTGAGTGAGCTTATTAAATCTTCAAGAGTCACACTGTCCAAATCCTTGGATTCCTGAAAAGCTGTAACTTTTGGTCTCCATTTGGAAGGTAAGCTCCTCAGAATTTTCTTCACGTGATCAGATGCAGTGTAGCTTTTCTTCAGAACTTGAAGACCAGAGACAAGGGTTTGAAACCTTGAATACATGGTTTCAATATCTTCATCTTCCTTCATTCTGAACAGCTCATATTGATGAACTAATAAGTTTGCCTTAGCTTCTTTGACTTGCTTATTTCCTTCATAGGTGGAACATAGAGAGTCCCAGATAGTTTTGGCACATGACTTGTTGGATATTTTTAAATACTCAGCATGAGATATTGCACCAATAAGCATATTCTTAACAGTATGATGCTTCTTATACTGTTTCTTCTTTTCAGCATCAAAGAACTTTCTGTAGGTATTTCTTACAACACCTTCATCATCCATGTGTTCAAAATGTATACCATCTTCAATGATATCCCATAACTCATCATCGGTCCCAATGATGTAACTATACATCTTGGTTTTCCAGAAAGGAAAAGTAGTAGGATCACTGTTGAAGTAAGGTGGTTTGTCTCTGTGATTATCACTGTTCCTTTCCCTATCATAGTTGTGAGGAGGTGGAACAGCAGAGTGATCAGGTCCAGAGGAAGCAGAAGGAGAGGTAACACCAGACATGTTTTTCAACTAAGTACCCCTAGATCTTTTACTGTTTCACTGTTAAGTGAAGAGCAACAGACCGGAGCTCTGATGCCAATTGAAGGTTGAAAAACACACAAGAAGGGGGGGTTGAATTGTGTGTTGACTTTTTTAAGTTAAAACAAATTGCAGCGGATAAGGTATAACACACACAATATATGAGGATAGGGTTAGAGAGAGATGCTCAGAATTTTTATACTGGTTCCTCCCACTAACAGGAGTAGTCCAGTCCTCTTGTCCTTCACAAGAGATTTCACTATAATCACTCAGATTACAAATGCTCAAGCACTAAGCAAGAGACTTCAAACTGCTCAAGCACAAAGCAAGAGACTTCTAACTGCTCAAGCACAAAGCAAGAGACTTCCAATGCTCAAGCACAAAGCAAGAGACTTCCAATGCTCAAGCACAAAGCAAGAGACTTCCAATGCTCAAGCACAAAGCAAGAGACTTCCAATGCTCAAGCACAAAGCAAGAGACTTCAAACTGGTTTTAATGTTAATAAAGATAAGAGATTAACACTTGATATACAATCAGAGGTGTTTACAAAATACAACGCAGTTACAAGACTAACTTAGAAAATTATCACAAAGTTTCTAAGTGTTTGATAGCTTCAGAATTTGACAGAGTTTCAGCACGTTCAGAAGCTTAAGTCTTGATTACATTTCTTCACAAATCTTCTTCCTTTTATAGATGATAAAATGAACGTTGAAGATTATAGCCGTTTGAAGAATTGAGACGCTCCTTTGTATAGATCAGTGAGCTTATTAGCTGTTCTGATTTGCAGTAGCTTAGGAGCTTAACGTTTACTACAAAATGAGAGATTCCTTTTGGCTTTTGATATTTGAACCTTGGTGAAAGCCAAATAAGGAAATAATCGTTTCTGAAGCCTGACTTGAAAAGGACCTTTCCATGGTCAAACCTTTTCATTCTTGGTTTCTGCGTTTGGACTTAGTCAGGCACAGTCTTCAATAAAATTGTACTCTCAAATGTAGCTTAACACTTATATCTGACGAGCCTTCAGATTTTGATAGGCTCAGAATTACTTGTTTCAGATCTGGTGAGCTCAGATGTTCTTCAGATTTTGATAGGCTCAGAATTACTTGTTTCAGATCTGGTGAGCTCAGATGTTCTTCAGATTTTGATAGGCTCAGAATTACTTGTTTCAAATCTGGTGAGCTCAGATGTTCTTCAGATTTTGATAGGCTCAGAATTACTTGTTTCAGATCTGGTGAGCTCAGAAGTAATTCCTTCAGAAATTCTAAGGTTCAGATAATAACTTCAGAGTTTCACAGGCTCAGAATTACTTGCTTCAGATCTGGTGAGCTCAGAAGTAATTCCTTCAGAAATTCTAAGGTTCAGATAATAACTTCAGAGTTTCATAGGCTCAGAATTACTTGCTTCAGATCTGGTGAGCTCAGAAGTAATTCCTTCAGAAATTCTAAGGTTCTTTAGTACGCAAATTTTAACTTTTAATCCTGCACACTGAATTAAATTATTAGTATTCCAATTTAACCTTAAATACATTGTTATCATCAAAATCAATTAAGGAGATACAAAATCATAATTTTGTTCCAACAACCTTAAGGGGGCTACTTTGGTTTCAGATACGTACCAAGTGAAACCATAAAGACACATTTATGGTTTCAAATAGTTTTATCTAATTTATGTTGACAGTCTGGAAGATGGTTTGTTGATGCATCTGACATTCTGGTTGATGCATCTGACAATATAAAAAGGTGATTATAGGAATTTGGGGTAAACTAATTAATTAAAAGCAACACTATACATACATTTCTGAAAATGAAGTTGCTTAGAGAATGAGAGAATAGGCCTTTTGGAGATAAAAGACTACATCCTGTCACAAGAAGAGGGTTTTCAGTTTTCACAATGAATTGGGTTTATCATGGGTTGATGATAGAGATTGAAATTGTACTTGGAATAGAGTCAAATGCTCTAACATCTCTTATGGACACATAACTGAACTATCCCGTAGATTGTTATTAGACGTTAATTTGGTCCTGTAATATGATGTTGAAAGTTTCCCTATTTCGTCCATTTGATGAGCTACGCCTCATCGATTTGTTTAGACATTGGATTTTAAGTTTCTTTTGTCAACCTTACCCAATAACTTAAAGCATTATTCTATTGTTTCATAAAAAAAATTTGACACAAAATACACTGAAACCATAAGAGGGCTAATTTGGTTTCAGAAACAAATACATTGAAACCATTTAGCCACACTTATGGTTTCCATGACAACAAACAGGAATGCTCAAACCAAATTAATATGTAAACCAAATGAAGCAAAGTAACTCATCTCAACAAGGTAACTCATCTTAACACAATCTGATACCAAACAATTGTTATTTTTGCTCCATTCCTACCCAATCTGAAAATAGCTCTGAAACTATATTTTGTTTAGCTATCATTGAAACCATAAGAGGGCTATTTTGGTTTCAATGATAGCCTAGATCAAATAAAAAATTACCAGCATCCAGATAACATATACAATTTGTAAACTATATCATTTCAGTATATGATTTCCCCCAAATCAAAAGTTAGGTTTACACACATGCAATTACTTTACAAATTAAGCAAAATGATTTCAAACTACTAGATAAACTTCCAAAAACCATTGATGAAGTTCAA
The DNA here is from genome assembly GCA_954870985.1 of Trifolium fragiferum. Taxonomy (NCBI): domain Eukaryota; kingdom Viridiplantae; phylum Streptophyta; class Magnoliopsida; order Fabales; family Fabaceae; genus Trifolium; species Trifolium fragiferum. The sequence goes on along the minus strand of OX940793.1, from coordinate 15,670,271 downwards.
ACCTGATTTGATTTCTTCTTTCTAATATATCCAGCTATATCGTTCATTATCTTGCTTTCTTCGTGTACACATGGTCCCTTATTACGTTGCTTTCGTTCCATTACGATGATGAACAGTGATGATGAAAAGTGATGATGACGATTATGGTTGCGCGACAGTGATGATTACGACGGTGAAGGCGATGACGAGAGGTGGTGTTGGTTATGATTCCGGCGAAGGCGGTGACGTGAGGTGGTGTTGATTTTGGTCACGAAAATGACGTGTGTGAAGAAATGGGAAGTAACCGTTAGTTGGATGATAACCGTTAGCGAGGGAAGTATGTGTATCAGCAAATAGTGAGGTGGGCGCAGTATTTTAGTTGGGCTGGGCTTTCTTATGCAGCGTGCATAAGGAATGTTTAAGCATAATAACCGGACCCTATTATTTATAAGTTAATAAATCTACAAGCGTATTTTTACCCGTGCTTGGCACGGGTCTAGATACTAGTTATCAATTAAAGTGGAATGATTATGTTTTAATTATCAATCAAAGTAGAATAAATGAAATCATAGTTAATTTAAGGACACATGTTAAACATTTGCCTTACGGATAATTGAAGATCTGACACTAGTTTTTTTCTAACTCCACGCCTCATTAAGGGAATGATAACGGAGAGTAGTACTCACATGAATTAATTAAAAATAAATCGGGACCAACAAATTAAAACAAAATGAAAAATAAAAAATAAAAAATGAAGGTTAACGATTTTGATTTACTCTTAAAGTCTATATATTGCTCTTCACTCTATTTCCTTTTTTTCCCCTACATACACACACGCTCTAAAGAATCAATGTATTACTAAGCGGCAAGGATTTTCTAAAATAGGTGACATTAAATATTAGACATTTATTCATCAATCAAAACTAGGACGGTTCATGGTTCGGTTCGACCAAATAACTGAACTGAACTGAACCATAACAACGGTTCTTAATAACTGAACTGAACTGTTAAGTTTAGTGTCAAACCGAACCGAACTGAATGAAATGGTTCAGTTAACTGAAAACTAATTCCGAACCGAACTGTCTTTTTTACACCAAAGCTAACCAAACTGAACCATAGTAAAAAGAATACAACAAAAATAATTACACCACAGGCTAAAACTCCTCTGTGAAGCAAATCCTAAATCTAATGCAATACAATCTGATAAGCTACATGCATAATAATCGATTCACTGGACTCAGAAATTATATATGCAAGTCAGACACACAACTTGCATAACTGTCATAAGTTGTTTTAATCATAAGCTATACTGGGTGCTTTGAGAAAAAAATCAAAATCAAGCAATTATATTAACAAACCTCACAAGAAAATCATTAAAAAGAAAATCATGAACAAGAAAACATAAAATCATTAACAAGAAAAAATCAAAATCAAGAACAATCAAAATAGAAAAAAGCTGTTTCAACACCAATCATGAACAAGCAAATCATTAACAAGAAGAAATCAAAATCAAGCAAATCGAAAACAAGAACAAACAAAAATCACAATCATGCTAAAAACCTCGCAATCCTCAGTGTACAATAAAATATATCCGAAAACCACACAAACCCACAAATAGAAAGGAATTAGGGTTCAAAAAGTGAGAATTAAAATGATTAGGTTCAATTTTGATTTGGAATTTTGGTTCGACTTTGAATTTAGGATTTAGGGTTTATCTCTCCATGTCATAAAATGACAACAGAGAATTTGAGAACCTTTGCAAAAAGTAGTTTGAGTTTTTAATTTTGAGTATTGCGGTTCGGATTGGAACAGTTCGGTTCAGTTATTAGTGGTTCGGTTACAGTTAGAGAACCATCTTTAAATTATTGGTTCGGTTCTAGAACTTATGTATCAGTTCGGTTATTTTTGGTTCGGTTCGGTTCAGTTCGACGGTTCAGTTCGGTTCACAATTCAAAATGAACAGTCCTAATCAAAACTATAATAATTTATTACAAGAAATGAAGATCTATGTGCTCTATTTCACTTCAAAGCTAAAACATGTATCTAGAAGTTTTTATAAATAAAGGACAACTAACAATATGACAACAGTAGTTCAATATATATTTTAATAAAGCAGCTTCATATTAGACATATGTCCCCTTAACGTACCACCCTTGTTACAAAATTAGCCAAACTAAAAAATAAAAATAAGTCTTAAGCATATAATAATATACTATAAAATCCAATATCAAGTTTTTAAATTAGCCAAACTGAAAAATAAAAATACGTTTTCGTACAATGCAGCATCCACAAGACCTTGAGGGCCATCATTGGACTCAAGAGTCAAATACCAAATACCTCTTCAAATAGGCCTTTCTCAGAAGGCGGTGATTGAGGGTCTTCATCATCAGAAGGCAAAGGCAGTACTTGATGGTAACTAGCAAGATCAACAAGAGGAGTTTTCCACGGATCACAGTCTTCGTCAATTTCCATTGTTTCAGGAACCTAAAACCAGGAAAACAGAAGATAGATGATTTGTTGTTGAAATGGAAATAATACTAAAGGGTATATCTAAACAAATAACTGAGTTGCATCATGTTGATTCCAGTGTCAAGTTAAAAGTTTCAAGCAACAAACAAAACTACAACTTTTTTTGGTTGGAAAATCAAAAGCATGTATGTTTATATTGTAATATGACAAAATTGAATAGTATATTTTGCTTGTGCTCATCAAAGCATATTGACTGAAAGTTAAAGGGTGTTCTAGAAAAGTACCATCGCTTCTTTGTCGAAATATTTGGCATCTGCAAAGATAATAGAGGATTTTTATCAACAGAATGAAGTAATGAAAAGTGAGAAACATAGATATGAGAGAGAGAGAGAGAGAGAGAGAGAGAGAGAGAGAGAGAGAGAGAGAGGAGAGAGAGAGAGAGAGAGAGAGAGAGAGAGAGAGAGAGAGAGAGTATTCAGATACATATCAACTTTCATACTTCCATGAACTAAGGCAATAAAAGAATGTTCTTCCCTAAAAGGTTGAATTTGAATGCAATCATGCACACAAGTGCATTGTAAGATTGCATAATACATTTGATTGTAATTACAGTATCAAGCTAAGACATTGATGAAGTTCATGACAATGTTAAAGGCACCTGGCAATGAACTTCTGAAGAACATATCAAAGGCTGTAATTCACAGCATACGTTATTAGTATATGATATTCATCAAATACTAAGAAAAAGTCAAGTGGGCTTACACTCTCCTGGTATCAGATCACCATAAGCAAATCCTAACTCGGACGCAACACAAATATTATGATCATGATCATAAACCATCTTTAACCGCTGTAATCTAAATGGTGGCGGGTCAGGGCTGCTTGACTTGGGATTCAAGTGTATCTCTATAATAAGCAAGCAAAAAGACATAAGAGTCCAGTAAGGGAAGAGTGTTGTAAATACAATAATTTGTATCCCCCAACTGTTCTGCAATAAACTTACTATGGTCAGTCTCAGTCTCAGTCTCATCCAGCTCATCCAAGAATTTGTCATCTTCAGGTACATTATTCTTGATTGCAGATGACAATCCAGGCTCAAGTGGTGTTTTGCGACGTTTAATACCATCTTCTGTCTTGATATTGTTTGATTTTCCATCCAAGACAGTCTCTATAAGAAGGAAACAAAAAGGGCATAAGAATACAGTAAGAGAAGAGTTGTCCCAACACAAGTGTTCCGCAATACACTTACTAATATGGTCATGCTGCTCATCCCCCCCGAATTTGTCATCTTCAGACTCACTTGTTAGCATTCTTTTACGGTTAATCACTTCCTTTCCAGATGTCTCTATAAGAAGCAAACAAAAACCAATAAAGTAAGAGAAGAGTATTGCTGTAAATACAACTTACTATGACAATTTTGTCAAAAGAAAGAAAGTGTGTAAAGGACTAAAGTTGTTTATATAAAAAAATGTTAAAATTAGTATACGCAGCTTAGTCATACTTACTTTGGGGATGATTATCCGATTGTTCCTCTATGATGATGGGATATCCAGGAGCAAATGAAAAATCATAAATCAATGTTAATTTAAATCGAAGCAAATGAAATCGAAACTCCATAAGAACAGAAACAGGTCATACTTACTTTGGGGATGATTATCCGATTGTTCCTCTATGATGATGGGATATCCGGAGCAAATGAAAAATCATAAATCAATGTTAATTTAAACAGAAGCAAATGAAATCGAAACTCCATAAGAACAGAAACAGGTCATACTTACTTTGGGGATGATTATCCGATTGTTCCTCTATGATGATGGGATATCCGGAGCAAATGAAAAATCATAAATCAATGTTAATTTAAACAGAAGCAAATGAAATCGAAACTCCATAAGAACAGAAACAGGTCATACTTACTTTGGGGATGATTATCCGATTGTTCCTCTATGATGATGGGATATCCGGAGCAAATGAAAAATCATAAATCAATGTTAATTTAAACAGAAGCAAATGAAATCGAAACTCCATAAGAACAGAAACAAGTCATACTTACTTTGGGGATGATTATCCGATTGTTCCTCTATGATGATGGGATATCCAGGATTATCAGGTTCAGGAGAGTGTAGAACTCTGAAAAACAAATTAACAAAATTATTATTATATAATAAATCACAAGTAATTTGAATAGCACTAACTTGCGAAATAATTTTTAGCACTAATCCTAATCCTAATCCTAAACCTAATCCTAATCCTAATAGAGAAGTTATGAAAAAAGTTAAGCTAGGGTATGAAAAATCAATTGAAAATGTTGATGATGATGATGATGAAGAAACATGAATAAATCAACAAAATAGAAGAAATTAATTCTCGGAATTAGGGTTTTGTGGAATTAAAATTTGATTTGATGATGAAACAAATAACAACAATAATTAAGTAATTGAAAAAACGAAATCAATGGAAATGTGCGTGCAGCAGTACCTGTGGCTGTAAGATCGATTCGGAGGAATGAAGAATGATCGATTCGCGTGTCTCAACTTCTACTTTTTACTAAGAGCAATTCTTACCTATTTTTTGAGAAATGTGTTTTTTTTCATAGTGCTCTGCTAGGGCTTGGTATATCTTCTCTAATTGAGAAGTTTGTTTTCTTTGACTTTTATTCACCAATTTTATTAATCCTACAACAAAATACTAAACTTTTGCATAGCTACCATCCAGTGTACTACTATGGAACATCCTAATCTTGAAGGTTTATCATTGCATGATGGAGAGGAGGGATTTGCTTTCGAGTTTGATGATGAGGAAGATGTACAAGTGGACCTTCGATGGTGCCTTGTTGGCCGTTTCATTTGTGAGAGGACCATCCATTTTAATTCTATGAAAGTGCGAATGGGGGATCTTTGGAAACCAGTGAAGGGGGTTACGATTAAGGAGACAAAGGCCGGAAAGTTCTTATTTCATTTTGCTCATCCTCTTGACATGGAGGCAGTTCTTAATGGAGGACCATGGTCTTTTGATAACAATACACTTATTTTGGAACAAGTTCAATTGGGGATGCAAATTGAGAAAATACCACTTTACCACATCAACTTGTGGGTTCAAGTCCATGATCTTCCAACAGGGCTCATGAAGGAAAGAGTTGGAACCACGTTGGCTAACTATATCGGTTCTTTTATGGAGTATGACAAAAACAATAACTCATGCTTCTGGCGACAATATATGCGGATCCGAGTGCGAATTGATGTTAGACTACCGCTAAAAAAGGATACTAAGGTTAAAGACAAGGAAGGCAATTGGTGCACAGTGAAGTTCAAATATGAGAAGCTGGGAATTTTTTGTTTTGTCTGTGGAGTTATGGGGCATGCTGAAAATAAATGTGAAGTCAGATTTTCTATGGAGCAAGATGACGGAGTTAGGGAATGGTCTGCTGAAATCAAAGCAGAAAATAGAAGACAAGGAGGAAGGCTCACTTCGCGGTGGTTGAGGGAGGATGGAGGTGTTCAGGCGGCGGTGCATGGTGGAGTTAGAGGACGACAACCGCAAACCACAACCGGAAGCACAAGTATGGGACCTACAAATGCTGATATGGCGGCCAACTCACCTGTTACAAATCAAAACCGTACAACCCCCACTCACCCAGCAATCAATACCCGACCAGCCTCTTCAATACCCATAATTGACATGTCGGCCCACACAAACAATATTTTCTCAGAAAACGTACAAACCAATAATTGCCAAATTTTACCATCATTAATCCCACACATGCCAACTATCTCATCCACTAATACTCCCGCCGTATCCGCTAACATTCCCGTCAAGGCATTAATGGCAAATAACAACATGTCCATTCCGTTCACAATTCCCATTCACTCACCATTAAATAATAATACCACTTCAATCATCCTTAGCCAACCAAAAAATGACAACAATAACTCACAATCAATGACCAATCAATTTTTGTCCTTTACCAGTCAACCATTGCCTTGGACCCCACAGCCAAACAAACAACCAGCACACAAACTTACACGCGCGTCACAAAAAAGCGTGGTAACCCGAACCGGTTCACAAAATAATCCTGACCCAGCCTTGACCCGAACCAGACCTGAGAAAAAACCAAAAATACCCACACTAAATTCCAACCCGACCCAGAACCAACCTGACCCGCCTTTGACCCATGAGACTTCGGAGGACATGGAGGCACAAAGTGAGAAGAAGAGGAGGAGGGAGGAGGTTGATGACAATGGAGAAAAGTTGAAGGAATCAGTGCATTTTTTAACGGCAGGTCCTGGCAGCCAGGCCTGCCGGGACTAATGAAAATCTTAAGTTGGAATTGCCGGGGACTGAGCACACCGAGTGCAATTCCAAACCTTCGAAATCTTGCTCAAAGTCACCAACCAGATATTTTGTTTTTATCAGAAACTCTATAAAAAAATCAGACCATGGAACGCATTCGTGTGAATCTGAAATATAATTCCTGTTTGTCTATTGATGTGGAGGGGTGCAGTGGGGGTCTTGCAGTTATGTGGAGAGACACTATCAGTTGTAACGTGATGAATTATTCTCAAAATTTTATCAATCTTGTAGTGAAGGAGAAGGATGAAGAAGAATGGAGGTTAACTTGTTATTACGGTTACCCGGAAAGAGCTAGGAGGAGACAAGCGTGGGATCTTTTACGAGAATTGCGGGATATGTCTGAATTACCTTGGTGTATTGTTGGAGATTTTAATGATTTGTTGTCGCAGGAAGATAAACAAGGGACAAATCCTCATCCTAATTGGTTGTGTAATGGATTTCGGGATGCGGTTTGTGATTGCGACCTTACAGATATCCACTTGGAGGGGTATCCGTTTACGTGGGTGAAAAGTAGAGGAGCTTCTAATGTTATTGAAGAACGACTTGACAGAGCCATGGCTAATTCAAACTGGCTCATGCTTTATCCTAGTGTCAAGTTGGTGAACCTTATAACATCTCATTCAGACCATAGTCCCATATTACTTCAAAATTCCCCAACGGCACGTAATGGGAGAACCTTTGCTTTCCGTTTTGAAAATAGTTGGCTGCAAGAAGAAGATATTGAGGAGGTAGTGCAGGAAGAGTGGGGTAGAGAGAGAGGTGGCGACATCTCCATTAAAACAACTAGGTGTGCGGAGAAATTAAAATGGTGGGGGAGAAGGAAGCGAATGAGATTTAAACAAGAAGTGAAGGAATGTAGTGAGGAGTTGGAAAGATTGCGGGGCTGTCACGATTCTATCAATTCCAATCGATTCAAGGAAATCCAAGAGAGACATGCTCGATTGTTAGTTCAAGAGGATTTGTATTGGAGGCAAATGGCTAAAATGCATTGGCTGAAAGAAGGAGATTTGAACACAAATTTTTTCCATATGTCAGCCTCATCAAGACAAAGAAAGAATAGGATAGACAAACTTGTGAATGATGAGAATGTTGCAGTTACAACTCAGCCAGAGCTTTGTGAAGTAGCCATGAATTATTTCAATCAACTCTTCAAGGCTAATTCTACAATGCATGATCCGGTACTATCACTAATTACACCCAAAATTACACAGGAGGATAACGATAGATTGGTGTTGCCTATTACAAAAGAAGAGTTAAAAAATGCCTTGTTCCAAATGCATCCCGATAAGGCGCCTGGTCCGGATGGTTTCAACCCAGCTTTTTATCAACATTTTTGGGACTTGTGTGGTAATGATGTGTTTGAGGCGGCAAGAGAATGGCTAGAAAGAGGTTATTTCCCTTCATCTCTAAATGAAACTAATATTTGCCTAATTCCTAAATGTGATCAACCGGTTTCCATGAAGGATTTGAGGCCAATATCCCTTTGCAATGTGCTTTACAAAATGATTTCAAAGTTGTTGGCAAACTGGTTGAAGAGTTGTCTCGATAAATGTGTATCAGAGGAGCAGTCGGCCTTCCTTGAGGGGCGTTCGATCACTGACGATGCACTTATCGCCATAGAGGTCATACACGCCCTCAAGAGGAGAACACGAGGCACGAAAAGTGAACTTGCTCTTAAAATTGATATTAGTAAAGCATATGACAAAGTTGATTGGGGTTTCATGCGTGGTGTGCTGGAAAGATTGGGATTTTCTAATCAGTGGATTCATTGGATGATGCTATGCGTTAGTTCGGTTAATTATTCTGTTCTGGTGAATTTTGATAAAGTAGGTCCTATATTCCCAGGTAGAGGGTTAAGGCAGGGAGACCCTCTCTCTCTCTCTCTCTCTCTCTCTCTCCTTATCTTGGTCACTGAAGGCTTGTCGGCACTTATAAAAAAATCAGTGGCTTGTGGAGATTTGCATGGAGTTCAAATTTGCAGAGGGGCACCGGTGGTGTCCCACCTCCTTTTTGCTAATGATTGTTTCTTATTTTGCAGGTCCTTAATTGCGGAAACAAATCATTTGATGAGCCTACTTAAGACCTATGAAAAGGCAACAGGACAAGAAATTAACTTGACAAAGTCTGAAGTTTTCTTTAGTAGGAATTTGAGTATAGCAGCCCAGGAAGACCTCTCAAACATTATGGGAGTTAGACATGTGCTTGGTACTGGCAACTACCTTGGACTTCCATCTATGATAGGAAGGAAGAAGAAAGAAGTTTTTTCTTACATCAAGGATCGAATTTGGAAGCGCATTAATTCGTGGAGGGGCAGAGCTTTGTGTAGAGCTGGAAAGGAAATAATGATTAAATCTGTTTTGCAGGCTATCCCATCATATGTCATGGGTGTCTATCTTCTTCCGGATTCAACAATCAAGGATATAGAGAGAATGATGAACTCTTTTTGGTGGGGAGGTGGATCAAACAATAAAGGTATTCGGTGGCTAGCTTAGGACCGCATGACTATCTCTAAAGATCAAGGCGGTATGGGTTTCCGTGATTTACATGCTTTCAATTTGGCTATGATAGCTAAGCAAGGGTGGAATATCTTGACAAAACCTCACACACTAGTGTCCAAAATCTACAAAGCAAGGTACTTTCCAAATTCATCATTTTTTGAGTCTAATATTGGTCACAATCCGAGTTATGCTTAGAGGGGTATTTGGCAAGCACGGAAAATTCTCATGAATGGTTGTAGGTGGAGTGTTGGAAATGGCGCAAGCATCAAAGTAATGAGTGACCCTTGGTTGAGAGATAAAGATGGAGCATGGCTTCCTTCACCACAAGATCAAGGTGTGCATAGTTTACATGTTAATGATCTTTTGATTGCTAATTTGAAAATGTGGGATAGAGAAAAAGTAGAGTCATTATTCCCTTTGCATATAGCTAATCATATCTTTGAGATTCCACTTTTTGACATACTTGAGGAGGACAAAATTGTTTGGATTGATAGCACTCATGGTCATTATAGTGTTAAGAGTGGATATAAACTATTTTTGAATATGACAAGGAAAAATAATATGGCTCCCCAACCTGTAGATTGGAGTAGTCTTTGGTCTATTTGTGCTCCACCAAAAGCAAAGCATCTCTTATCGCGCATTAGTAAAAGTTGTCTTCCTACCCGTATGAGATTACAAGAGAAACATGTTTCGTGTCCTTTGTCTTGTCCAATTTGTAACCAAGAAATTGAAGATGATTGGCATGTGTTATTTGGTTGCGAAACAAGTATTCAAGCACGACAAACCATTGAAATATCGCATATTTTAGAGGCACGGCTGCAGCAAATCAGCAACGTGCAGCAAATGATTCATGAAATTTGCACATGTGAAAGCAAGGAAACAGCAGGTTTATCCGCTATGCTTGTGTGGGTACTTTGGCACAACCGAAACAGTCGTGTTTAGCATGAAAAGGACGACCCGGGGCGCATGTTAGGAATGAAAGCACAACATATGTGGAGTGAATGGCGTGCAGTGCAGCAGCTACAACGCAGGGAGCTTCCAACCGAACAGCAACAACGTGTTATCCAATGGCAAGCTCCGCCGATAGGTTGGTTTAAGTGCAATGTGGATGCTGGATTCCATAAAGAGCAAAACAAGACCAGCACGGGCTGGTGCTTACGTGATCATATGGGGCGATTCGTCATGGCGGAGACTACTTGGAGGGATGGGAATTGTTCCATTATGGAGGGTGAATCTTTTGCCTTATTAGAAGCGATGAAAGCTATTGCACAAAGAGGCATCACAAATGTTGTTTTTGAGACGGATTCTAAAAGTGTAGTGGATGCAACTCATCATCTTCATGGTGGTAGCTCTGAATTTAGTTTTCTCATTAATCATATTTCTAGTTTTTTACGATGTATTCCAAACTTCATGGTTAAGTTTATCAGGCGACAAACGAATATGATTGTTCATGTACTTGCTAGGGCGGTCATTTCTTGGGCTCGTCGCCATACTTTTGAGACATTACCTACTTGTATTACCGTTATTTTGAATAATGAAATGATATGAGTGTTTAGTTGTCAAAAAAAAAAAAAAAAAAAACTTCTACTTTTTACTAATTATTAATCTTAGATAACAATGGATTTATGAAATACCCATTCTGCCCCTTCTTTTTTTTTTTAAATTTTTTTATCATTGCCTTGGGGTGATCTCTTTATTCTGATTTTGTTTTTCGATTTTAGATCCCATTAGTAAATGCTTGTGACCATGAGATTAAAAAGTGTTTGGATTTAGTGATACTTTGCTGAATATTTAGGTTTTGCAAAGATAGAAAAGGAATGAATTGGAGAAACTTTTTAATGAAGTGTAAATTTGGTGAAGACCAAGCTTTATTTGTGATTAGGGAAACTGAAAAGACAAAGAAGCAGACAATGGGGCGCAGGTGTGCAACATTGCTTTTCTGTTTTTTTTTTTTGGACAACATTGTTTTTCTGTTGTCATTCGGATTTTTTGTTAATTTTTCATTAATTTATTTTTTCTTTTACTTTGTAATAATAATTTTTACAAGTTACTAAAATTTAAACAACAATATATTTTTGGACTTTTTAAGATTTTATGAAAAATTAAGAATGATGCAAATGTAATTAAAATTATCTTTTTTTATTTAAAATTTTAATTTGTTCGGATAAAATTGGGTACCACAGAGATCCATGTTAAAGATTTTAACTTAATAAAAATAATTTTTTTTTTTAAAAAAATTATCTTAAAAAATGATTTTAATTAAAATCTTTTTAAAATGAATTTTTTTTTTTTTGAAATTTTTACCGTACTAATAAAAGGAATATATGTTTAATGAGATGATAAAAAAAGGTTTTTAGTCACTTTTTTTTGGTAGTATATAAGAAGTTTTTTTTTGAGATAGTAGGAAAAAAGGTTTGTGTATAACAAGGTTAGTACATAAAAAGGTTGGTATATATATATATATAGAAAGACTGGGAAAAAAACCTGACCCGGTGTAAGTTACACAAAAAGTGTAGTTCACCTAAATCTTTATCTTTATACATTTCTAAAGGTTGGTGGTGGTGTTCACCCTCCAACCCTAACCATAATCCTAAGCCAATCGAAATTTGACACGTGGCACATGCATGTCCATCCATTTGTTTTTGATGCATCTCATCATATGTACATGTGTCCTTGATCTGGTGTATACATGTGTATTTGGTTATGTAGCATCTACAACACACTTGGCGTACATGCATTGGCTGCAGGAGTTGCACACACTCCTATAACCACCATTCTTCTTACCACTCCCACTCCCTCACCATCGTTCTCTCACTCTCTCTTTTTCTCTCCCGTTCTCTGTTTCTTTCATCATCATCCTCACACACCCTCTCCCATTCTCCTCACACTCTCGTGCTCTCTGCCTTTCTCTGCCGTTCTCTGTCTCCTCGCCGTCGCTCTCTCCGTCGTTGTCTTCTCCGATCGACATCATCACCGTATCATCCGTGCCTCTCTCTTTCTTTCTCTCTTTCTCTTTCTGTTTCTGTTGCATGCATCGCATCCTCCACCACCATCTTCTTCTCAGTTAGGCTGGAGATCGTGAATCTAATCCCCAAAATCACGAGGTATTTAATCTTTGTATTGTATTCAAATTTAATTTTATTGTGTGATTTGTTGGTTTTGTGTTTTTCTCTCCTTAAATCTGTCCATTAACACATGCAGGAGAAAGAAGAAGAAGTTTGAGGATTTGGTTGGTTCGGTTACTGTTCATGGTTGCCAAGTTCGTGATCTGGTTTAGCAAGGAAGGCTTCAAATTGTAGGTATCATATTATGTCTTTTCTTCAATTTATTTTCCAGTTTCGTGTTTGCATGCAATCTTTTATGCTTGGTAGATTCGTTTGATTTTGATGGAAGGGTTTGGTTGGTTCGGTTACTGTTCATTGTTGCCAGATTCATGATCTGGTTCAGCAAGGAAGAACTTCAAAGTATAGGTATGATATCTGTAGTGCAATTGTGTCTTTTATTCAATTTAGTTTCCAGTTTCGTGTTTGCATGCATGTTTTGATGCTTGGTAGATTCGTTTAATTTTGATGGAGTGATGTTTTCTGAAAGGAAGCATGGGATGAGATAATACCAGAATCATAATGTAATGTTTATGGATTTTCAGATTTCCAGGTTTATGTTTTGGTGTAACAAGGAAGAATTTCTGAGTATATATTTTCTTTTTTGCTTTATTAATTAATTAGTCTTTATACATTAATTAATTATCTTTATACATTTTCCATGTTTGCATGCATGTCTTGATCTTTATTTTTATACATATACATCTTTATATCTTTTTATATATCTTTATAAAAATTTCTAACTCTAATTTCCCTTGGTCTATCTTTATCTCACCTATGGCATACAAATGGCGTTTGATGGATTCGAGTTGGTAAGGGTTCACAGATTTGGTTTGTTTTGCATGCATTGGTTGTCAGGAGTTGCACACACTTCTACAAGCATGCATTGGTCATATTAAATTTCACTATTCAACTCTCCCTCATTTCAATCTATACTCTGTTTTTTTTTTTTTTTTTCATTTATTCCCATTAAACATCACTTTTTCTTTAACCCTTCATTGGATTTCTTCTTTGTAATCAGATTACATGCATGGACAGAAAGTGAAGATTAAAGCATTGGAAGCTACACTCATGGATGGGTACAAGGGTATAATTATGTTTATTTATGCTGTTTGGATTTAATTTTCAAAAAAAAAAAAATTGTAGTTTCTTTTCCATATTTTTTCCATGTATGAGTTAATTTATTCTATTTAGGTTTAATTTACAGGAAAAAAAAATTGCAGTTTATTTTTCATATTTTCTTATGTTTAGATGTTGCTGATTTAGTGTTATGGAAACTGGCTTTTCTTCGGATCAAGAGGGTGTCGTTGTTGTAAGTGAAAGTATTTCTCTCTACTTTGGTTCCAACATTTTAATTTATCAGTTTTGGATTTGTATCTCTATGTGTATTTGGAGGGGTAGTATCTTTCTCTGCCCTAATTCCAGAATTTTAATTCATCAGATTTAGGTTATAATCTCTCAATCTTAACTCCATATTCTCATGTGTATTTGGCTTCTCAGGTTTAGCATTGGATATTAGATCTTTGGCCAGGTACTGGAAATTTTATGCACAATAGTTTTGTTCTATCCTGTTTTTGTGGTGTTATTGGTTTTGCAATAATGAATTAAAAAATATATAATGACATCTTTGTTAAATAATCATGATTGCTATCTAATGAATATTGTTGCTATCTTTCATTGTGCTTATAAAATGTTTATTGGTCCATCTAATTTTTTAGTTATTATTTCTTTGTAATTGATAGATTGGCTTTGAAAGCTTGCTTGAAAAGTCATAATTAAGATTATTAGGATTAAGATTGCAATTTTCTCCGATTTGAATCAAATTGAACCAATTGCATTCTTAATCCCAGATAATCTTTGTAGTGACATAATAATAATACTAATGTTATCCTCTTTTCCATTGGGTTTTCAAATCCACATTTTGTTGCCTTTTGATTGCCTTACTATGCAAGTCTAATTTCCGGGAACTACAAATGGGTAGGTATTAGATATCAATATTACATATTTACAGTTTGAATTGAATTGAAGTATTATTGAGTGTATTGTTGAATGAATTCAAGACAGTTTTATATTTTTTTTAAGTTCAATTTACTTTAGGCGGTATTTGATTTCAATTCAGAGTCATATCTTTCTTGCTGGATGTACTCTTTTATCGTTTTTTTATTTTGGTAACAGGATGTGGGAGCAATATGAATTTAATGGTCTGGTAATTTCTAAGCATCAACATGATCAAAAGAACTTCAAGTGATCTCAGAAGACTGTGATACCATAAAGGTATGGTGCTTTATTTGCTTTATCCCACTAATCTCATTTTTTTTATCCTGCTTAGGCCAAAGTGTTTGTCATCTGCACTTGCATGTTCTAGGTGGGAGATAAATGAATTGGCCATCTGTTCCGTTCTTCACAGATTTGAGGTAGAGTTGATAAAAACTGCACAGTTGGTGGTAATGGCTCAGTCTCTGACATAGAGGCGAGTATTTTAGATTCATTCTATTTTGGTTATCAATTTGTTTGTGATTATTCTTCTTGCTTCTACTCACATGTTGTGTTATTCTCTTCTAGGATGGGTTCTCACATAGAGATTTCATCAATCAAAGGGTTGCCTGTATTGGTAAGATTTTTATCTCTTTTAAACACCTTAAACTTATGGTTTTCAATTACCTAAAATGACTTCCTTACTCATGCATTTGTATATGATTTTGGAAGTATATAATATGCCTCATTGGTCTTTCAACTCATTACATCGTTTCGAAGTATATAATATGCTTACATGCTTTTTATTGGCTTATATTTTTTGAAATTTCGAGGGTTCTGTTAATTCATCGCCTGTTGAATCATCGATCCAGTATCAATTACACATTAACAGTGTTTCAATTCTGGTAATTCTCTTTTTCAATTCCAAAACCTTAATCATACTTTCAATTTCTGATTTATTGCGCAAAGATTTCATATTAATCAATACCAAATATGAACTTAACGTTGATGTTAAAGTTGATGTTAATTCTGGTGTTGTTGTTTATGTACAGGGGATCACAGGAGCAACAATCGCAGGATGGTTCTTCATCACATTCATGTCATGGTATCCACCATATGTGATGAGTCCATCGAGTACTTCAAGGCCTGCTACACCTACTTCATCTACCGGTTCACCGAGACAGTCGACTACTCATGTTCTGCCGGTGGAAGCTGTTGGTACTATTGCTTCTTTATGATGTTTTTTTTTCTTCTTTCTTTTAGTCATGCTAATTTTCTATAGGGTTTTTAAATGGGGTATTGCCGTCTTGACGGGTTTGTACTCACCTGGATCTCATAAACATTTTCAAATAAATTGGTGCTTCATGTTTTGGAAAATTTGGAATTATTTTGCATGTTTTATCAGAATAAATTATGTAACAACTATTGACTGGATGTGTCTCATTTCTTTGGCAGGGCAGTCTAAGGACTATTAAGCTGTCTATATGTCTGAGTTCTAGCATTAATAGCTTGGTCTCATCTTTTGTGACTTTATTGGATGTATAATTTATTCTACCTTTGTTCTACCTGACCCTTTTTGATGTATAATTTGGTTGGGAGTGTGTTTAACTTAGGAAAGTTTGTGTGACCTGTTTTATGAGTTTTATAGTGAGATTTTTTTAGACCCTTATTTTTTAGTTTACTTTGTTTCTTGGGTTTAATTTGGACTAACTTATAACTCATGTATCATACTTTATAAGGTCTGATACAACATTTTGAGCACTGATTTTGACATTAGTTTTTTCATGTTATAAGTACCAAGAGTTTTCCCTTAAAGCATTTCAGGTTTCATTTTGGTGTAATTTGGTGTTGGGAACATAAACAGATTATTAAATTATTTTTCCTTTGTTAGATTTTATGAGCCAGTAGTAGTAGTAGTAGTAGTATAGTACTGTGTCTGCTTTTAACTTCAGTTTTAGGGTCACTTCAACTCAATATCTTTTATGCAGGTCTTGCCTTGGTATGGGTTTGTTGAATATGACTTTACATTTGTTTCTTCAGATTTGGTGTTGATCAATTATGTTGGTGATCAATTTAATTGCACTTTAAGGTTTGGTGTTGATTCCAATAATGAAATTACCTGCAAAGTCTCTGGTGGTTGGATTGATCTATGCAGGGCTCATGGTTTGGCTAAGGGTGATAGAGTTAGATTTTGTGTTGCTCAGTCTCGACATAACTATACCAGATAATCATGGTTTGGCTGAGGCTCATGATTTTTGTTTTAATATATTTCTTTGTGTATCACCATATTATCCATGTCTCCCTCTTTCTTTCTCTCTTTCCCTTTCTGTTTTTGTTGCATGCATCACATTCTATAAAAGGTAAATACTTTAGAGACTTTGGCCTGATCATTATTCATTTAACTTTCTATAATCAGATTCAAATAAGTGTTGATTTATACCGTTGATCTTGCGATTTAGGCAAACCTAAATAGAGTATGTGATAACCCTTTTGGATGAAAAGTGATTTAAATATTCTTTGAATTTTATATGTTCTTGATAATCATTTACTTCACATCTCTGAACTATTAATGCATTTTCTTTGCGAGGATGCTTTGGCAACGACACATGGTAGTGGAAGGTGTACTGTTGAGATTTTAGCGGATGTGAATGTAATGGACTTCTCATCGATTTTTATGTTAGACGGAATCTAAATCCAACAGGATCGAGATTAAGAAGTTCGATCGAGACTGTTGTTATTTGTTAATTTTGTGGATAAATTCCAATTTGACAAATGCACTTGGACATGAAACCCTGCATTGAAAGGCCGTCCACTCTGTGTGGTTCTAGAACCGGAACCAATCAATTTTAAATATTTAATTTTGAGATTGATTGATTCGAGCTCTAGAGCCACACATAGTGGGCTGTCTTTGAATATAGGGTTTCGTGCCCTACTCCATTTTTCGGACTGGGGTTTGTGCACAGAGATAGTAAATAACAATTGACTCTTTCTAATTTCTTATCATAGATACTGTTGATTTCAGATTTCGTCTAACGTATACATCGGTCGCAAGTCTATTCCATTTATTTTCGCTTGAATCTAAACATTAACCCTTTCACTACCATTTTTCTTTGTCAACGCATGCTCGGAAAGAAAATGTATTAGCAGTTTGCAGCTGTGGCGAATATGCTAATGAATAACATATAAAATATTTAATCCACACCCATGGGACATTATGTACTCTCCTTTCTTTTTGCATTATTGCAGCATTAACTGTTTTGTCAATTCTCTTTTGACTCTATAATGATATAATAATTGCTGGGGAAAGTTATGTGAATTGTTAATCCATCTAAAGCCTCTGAAATGCTCATAGGCAAATTTCTCTTTTCATTCCATGACTCTTGATAACTAATAAGTGGTTATATTAGGCTATTTTCTATTTATCATTTCTCTTTCGTTATAACTTTTCTAGCTGCTTATTGTTCATTTTGAACATTGTTTTTTTTTAGCTTTGTTCCATGGTTTTGATCTACAAGAACATCAATTCACATTGTCTTCATCAATGAAGAGGTACATTAATTATATTTACTCATCACTTTTGTTGGTTAAGCATTATGCATTCAAAATGTTATGGTATTTTGTGATAAGATGTTCATTCTGAATCTTTTTTTTTTTTTTATTTGTACCATGGTTCCGGGCTACAAGAACATCAATTCACATCGTCTTCATCAATGAAGAGGTATAGTATTTTGTGTATCATTATGCTTTGTTGAGTACATAGAGTTACATATGTTTCATTGCACACATTATGCTCTAATGATTTGATTATATCCTCTACTCATGGAGCATTTTGGGAGTTAGCGTCTCATGGAAGGAGGATACTTTAATGTGGTGCTCACAGATTTTGCATTGGGAGACCACCATTCCATTGCTTTCCAGTGTCACTCGAGAAGGAAATCCCATACGAACTTTGAATCCAGCCCCTCAACTGCCTAGATTTGAAAGCATGTAGTGGATTCCCTTGCATTTTCTTTATAATTTGAGATGAGAAAAGGTCTATTTTATCTTTTTTCCTCCCTCAATTTGACTTTTGTTTTGTTATAATTCTTTGTGTATTAATTTTTTTACCATCGTTTTTTCAGGCCAGAAGTTACAAGTTCAGCGAATGATGTATGGGCTCAATGGTATAATGTACACCCCGTATTCCACGGACAAGGATTCACCCATGTCTCATAGGTATATCATATGCATGATGTGGTGATTCAATGTTCTTTTGGGTTTTCCTTCTCTAATGACCTTGGGGGTTCCTTTACATGCATAGCTGGCTGCCGTTCAGTATTCGAGGTATGTATGAAAACTTGATCATCTGTATTCACCTCTATATCTATTTTGTAAATCAGATGTTGGTTTCATGGTGTCCCTGATTTGGGCGATGAAAACATTTTATTTTTATAAATTGGCGTTGTATGGCATGCTATGGTTGGTTCCGATACTATAATGCAGTTCTGTATCTGATGTGGTGTGGTGATCTCCAATTCTCAGGTGCTTCGCTCTATTTTCTAGATCCTTTTATGATTTTCTCATGTATTTGAATTTGATCTTGGATGTATGAGACAGATGATATGTTCTGTATTTTATTTGTTTGGAGTTTACAATATACTCTTTATTAAGTTTAGAATCCTCTCTCTATGAATAGTCTTTAAGCGTGTTCCAGTCACATAAAGCTGGTGATTGTAGTTGGTGCTGTGATTTAGGTAAACAATAATAAATTACATGGTGAATTTTTATGTGTTCTTCGCAATCGCTTGCTCCGCAACTCTGAATTGCTAATACATTTTTTTGTCGCATTATGTTTGCTAATAATATTAGTAATGAAGGATATAGTGATTGTATTTTAGCGATAATGAGTGCAATTGACTTACCACCCATCCATCTGTTGGGCGAAATCTGAATCCAACATGATCGAAATAAAGGATCCTGTAAGGCGTTGTTGTTATTTGCTACCTTTGTGTGTGCATCTCATATTAGAAGATGTAGTGAGACTTGAAACCCTATGTTCAGAGACAGCCCACTTTATTTAGTTCTATAGCTTGGGTTGTCTTTAAAACTACATAGAGTGGGTTGTTCTGAATATAGGTTTTCAAGCCCCACTCCATCTTTTAAACTGGGGTTCATACATAAAGCTGGTAAATAATAACAAACTCTTTCCGGTTTCTTATTGTCGATCCTGATGGGATCGGATTTCGTTCAACAAATGAATGGTCTGCAAGTGTATTCCATTCAGTTTTGCTCAAATCTAGATACTACCTCCTTCATTACCATTGTTCTTTGTCAACATGTGCTGGCAAAAAAGATATGTATTAGCTGTTTGCAGATGCGGCGAAAGTGATGATTGATGACATGTAGAAATCATGTACTCTATCCTTTTTTAGCTGGATCACAACTCTGAACTGTTTAATGCATTTTCTTTGCGAGGATGCTTCCCTTAAATCTATATGCTACCTCCTTCATTGCTCATGTTTTTTTTTGACAACACGTAATGGCAAAAAATATGTATTAGTTGTTTGCAACTGTGGATTGCATGTTTCATTTGTTTTTTTCAAATGTTGTGATACCAATCACAGATCTGTGTAATGTATAACATTCACATTTGCTGAATTAGGCAGACTACCACTTTGTAACTTACGCTATTTGCATCAGAGTTTTGATAAATGTCGTGGAAAATGATTTGAATTTTTTAGGCTAGATAAAACCTCTAAATTATCCATCCTATTCTGTTTGTTTTTAATGTGATGTATTTTTGATGAGAAATATGCATTCGGAAAGCAATTCTCTCTTCTGATTGGGTGATTGTAGCAAACATTTGTCTTCGTGCATGTTTTAAGTACCAATTATAGGTCAATAAGAAGGAACCATGTATTCAGTGGTCAAAAAATGGAGGTCTGAGTTTCTCTTAACTGCTTTTTAAATGATTGGCTCTTACGAAAATGAGTTCCGTTTTAAGAATTGATGTATGATAAATTGATAATGTTGTTAATGATAATCTCCGGTCTCTCTCACAGTTGTTTTTTGAAGGAACAACTATTCTGAATAACAGTTTCTGAGAAGGTAGAAGAAAAGAAAATTAATCTTTAGTGTTCTTCTAATTCATCATGACCATGCTATGTCAAGAAGTACCGTAAGGTGCATGACCTACTTAGTGTTCCGCTTAGCTATGGGTCTCATGATAAGAGTTTTTCATTATGAAGGTTTGTCTGATTGATGGACCTTTGCAGTGAAAAAATCTTGCCTTGAATCTCAATGTTTGGCGTAGCACTTATTAGGTCATGCACTTTACGGTATTTCTTGACATGGCTCGGTGATGTTGAATTAGAAGAACATTCAAGATTTATTTTATTTTCTTCTACCTTCTTAGAACTGTTGATCGGAAAAGTTGTTCCTTCAAAAGACAACTCTGAGGGAATTCTAGGTCTGTCATTGACATCGTTAGCAATCTATCTTACATAGATTCTTAAAGTGAAGCTCATTTCCGTGGGAGTTGTTGATTCAAGGGGCAGATGAGGGAAACTCATACTTCTATTTTCGAACCTCTGAATATATAGTTCTTTCTTCTTGACCTTTACTTGGTCCTTAAAACATGCATGGAGGCAAGTGTTTGCTGCAGTCATCCACTCAGGAGAGAGAATTGCTTTCTGAATGCACATTCCTTATCAAATATACATTAGATTAAATACAAACAGAATAATATGAATATTTTGGATTTTTTACATGGTCTTAAAATTCAAGTCATTTTCCATGATATTCATCAAGACTATGGTGCAGATAGCATAAATTACAAAGTGATGGTCTTTCCAATACAGCGAATGTTAATGTTATACATTACACAGATACGTGGTTGATTACACAGCATCTGAAAATAATAAATGAAACATGTAATTTATCAACTAATACATATAATTTCCCCAACATATGTTGACAAAAAACAATAGTAATGAATGAGATGTCATTTAGATTTTAGCGACAGTGAACAGAATATGCCCACGGACCATTCATTTGTCGGCCGGAGTCTAAACTTGGCATGATCAATGATGAAGAATGTATGGGGATTTTGATTTGTTGCATGCTAATATGTATATAATATAACTTTTTAGTTACTGTGTCAACGATAGTTGTGTATATTGCATGTATTGAAGATATGTTTGATTACTTACTTTCTTATGTTAAATAGTCCACCGAAAGGATACTGGCTTTAAAGAAGCTAACAATTTAAATTGTTACTTTTCTGATTCTACTTCCTTCTTCTGAGTTTCAAACAGTGTTACCAAACACCGTTCAATGGACGAGTTTGCTGGGCTATGAGGTGGTGGTTCTAACAGCAGCTTTGGTGTTTTCACGGTAGAATGCAAACTTTTTCCTTAACATGCAATTCTCATTTTAAAAATGTGTAATTGGAGTTGTATTATCTTTAGTTTTAGAAATATATCAAAAATTTCCAAACTAATTTACCTAGCTATCATGATTTTTGAGCAGAAGATTAGTGGGTGATTTATTATTAACATCGTCTGATTACCTATTTATTTTTCTGAATGTAGAGGATTATGGTCAATTACAGTCTTCATTATGCCGTCCTCGCCACCTCAGGATGATCCAGGGATAGGTGAGCATGCATTCAGTGTTCTACTTAGCACCTGAATTACTGGGTGTCGTTAGATAAGATCATGTAATTGATACTGTCAGATTCTAATTAAGGTTGTTAGCATTAATATTGCAATTGGTTCAATCAAATTAGAATTCTAATTGTGTTTTGAGTGTCATTTCTTTAAGGACATGGAAACATGTGTTACTCCAATTGATCCAAAATTTCTAAGTTTGCTCTCGATCCTCACTTATCTCATATTCTCAGGTTCTTCTCTCTATCATTTCTCACATGTCCAGGTTATTTATTTATTTATATTTTCTCACCATCATTGTTTTGAATTTTTCAAATCATTGGTGCAGATGTTGCCTTGGCATGGGTTCAGTGAACACGCTTTTGCATTTGATTCTTCAGATTTGGTGTTTATTGATTATATTGGTAATCAATTTAACTGCACATTGAAGTTTGGTGTTGGCTCCAGTAATGAAGCCACCTGCAAAGTGTCTCATGGTTGGGTTGATCTGTGTAGACCTTATGATTTGTAAGAGGGCCATAGTGTCAGTTTTTGTGTTGCTCATCCCCCTCATAATTATACTATGTATGTATGTGTAGGCATGGCAAAATAACCTTATGATTTGTATTTTAGTGATCAGTATTTGGAATTTATGTTTTATTTTTAGGTGTATTTTGTTCAATCTACTAAATAAAAGCTATAAATTTTATCCAATCAGAAACATTAATTCATTCATCCCTTGAATTTCTCTCCCTTTGACATGGAGATATTCATGCTATATCAGATCTTATTCATAATATGGTAACTTTTGCAGATGCATCATTCCTTTACAACGATAATGGTGGCGAAATTACCTGCATAACCAATTATGAACAGTGTCATATACCTTCTTATACTGGTACTATCTTATATTTATAAATAGGATAATGTTGGTTTTGGATAAGTATGGGGCCTAATTTCAGATGTTAACTATATGACAGTCCAATAACTATGGTAAAGTAATCGATATCTAATTCCTATATGATTCCCTAATTCATAGCAAAATTTGAAGGTGTTCAATCTCCTTATTTTAAAAAGTAAATGCATCTTCATTCTTTCTGTCAATGTTGTGAACCAAATATTCACTGGAACATGGTTTCACTTGAAATTTATTCTTCTATTTTCTCATGATATTCATGTCTTTCCACCCAGTGGTCTGTTTAATAAACTTATTGAACCTTTGTGTTCAGATTTATTTTTCTTACATGGTTTTCAGAATTATAAAATTTCGATATTCATGCTTGAGCTTGAAATTTTCTGTTTTCATTAACTTAAATCTGCACACATAATGAGTATCATGTTGATTTCAGGTGTATACTGAAGTTCCTTTTAGTAATGGTACTATCCTGAGATGTTGCAATACACACTTAGAGTTCATTTGGGTTCAGGACCATCTCTTGGAGAGACAACGATGGTATTGACATAGATAAGATAGGGCGAGTACTAATTAAGTAGGAGGTAATGTTTGTTTCCATCTGAACACTTTTTTAATGACTTTTGTGGTTATATAATATACTTAGATTTTCTAATAAAACATGAAAGTAAAATTTGAAATTGTAAAAATTTAGTGACTAAAAACATGCAAAACTGAGATTGTAAGATGTGACAATTTAGATATATTATCTATATTATCTATTTGATATTGGAAAATGTGCCATTTCTTCTATCTTTGCATGCATTGGCCAGTTCAGTTCTCCTTATTCTTGCATGCCTTGCTCCAAACATTCAATTAAACTCTCCTCATTATATATACCTTTCACTCTCAACCATTCCTTATAATAGACCCTCTTCTTCAACTATACCTTTCATACTCTTTTCAGTCATGAATATTTGGATGATTTGGACAATCATACTATGCCCACTTCTGGTGATTACTGCTACCAAAAAAGATATTCATCTTTGGTTGATTTTGTGGATGGTGATGGTTCTTTCTTTGGTATATGCAAATCATCCCACGGCAAAGAGTTGCATTTCAAGATTTCTCCATTCATCCTGAATATTGGTACGACCTTAATTGCACCTGCAGCTACAAGACTTTCCTCTCAGCTTAGCTACTTTCTACTATCCATTTCCACTGTTATTTTATCTGTTATGTTGTACTGTCTTTTATCTTTTGATTTGTAAGTTTCAGATAATTATTGTTAAGTTAATTGATGAGTTATAAGAAGATATTTTCAGATCTAAATTCCATATTTATATAAGAATAGTATCAACTTGATTATTTTAGTGAGAACCATAGTTTGCAGGGTAATGAATGATATCCTTATCATAGATCATAGCTCCATTATACTTAGTTTCATATTTTGACTCCATGGTCACTTAATTTTAACCTCTAACTACATTGGTGATCTGGATACATGGCCAACCAACAGATATTGAACAATTCTTCTGCATAAAATTTCCCTACCCAATCAGAGAACATGCAACTATTTTGCTAATCTCTATCCATATTCATAATCCAGCTTTTGCATGCATTCTCTGCCAGAGTTCTCTCTTTCTCATAATAGGCCAGATAGAAGGTAGTTGACATTAAAGAGAATGAGTTTGAATTGAATCAGTAAAGGTAGAACAACTTCAATTGATTCTTCCAGATCTAAAAATAATATTATTAAGTCCTTTTTTCCATTTTAATGGCTCTGTATTTGTATAATAACTGTTGTGGCAGAAAGTTGTGCATATTGATCTTTAAAAAATAAGTAAATTATACTTTATCCCATACCAAAATTAATACCAAATTATACTTTATTTATGGTGTCAAAAATTACATTATCTTGACACTCACCAGCACAGAGAACTAAACATAACATTACATGAAATTACATAAAAATAAACTGGATAATTTTCCCTGCATTACTTGCAGTACCTTATACATACTCCATTTTGACTCTTGCCATCACCTTCAACTAAACACATCACAACACACTTAGTATCACATTGAATTAAACATTAAATTGCATTCCCTGCATCAGTTGCAGTAGTCCATAGATTCTCTATGGTCTTCTTTAAATTCTGAACAATAATAACCTTCTCATTTAACATAGAGAGTTCATTTTTTATCTCTTCCAATTCAGCCTGAAAGTTCTTAATAGTCTGATTTTTTAGTTAAGATGTTGATTATATGTTCTTGAATTCTGCTTTGAATCTCATGGTCTTCAATTAGCTTCTCCTTATAGCAACTGGCAGCTAAGCTCTTCTCATCTGTACTCATACATGTGTCCTCTATGCACACTATACCTCTCTATAAATATGAATCACCTCCTTCTTCACCTATCACTCACAATTATGTTTTTGTTCATAATAATAAACTTTTCTATTTTCTGTCACATGGTTAGGATTTAAGCCCTTTAATTTAATTTGCTCACTTAGCTTTGATTAAACTCATCATGGTGTTTTTTTATGTCAGGAAAAAATGATAACTTGAAAGGCTCAGCTTAAATTTGATCTAAAAGGCTATGCTTCTGTTTGTTTGGAACATGCAAAATCAAAATCTGAGGATTTGGGTTAAATGGGGTTTGATTTGGGATTTTTGTTGCATCTCCAGATTTTTTCCTAAATTAGTTGCTGATTTTTGATTATCTGATTTTCTTTTTGTGCAGGTGGGATGAGGTTTGATTTAGGTTGGCTAGCAGATTTTCTTTTTATGCAGATGCAGATGAGATGAGGTTTGATTTCTGATTTTCTTTTTTTGATTTTCAGCCAAATTTGTTCCTGTATTCTTGCAATATTTATTTGCATGTGTCTTTGATTGCCATTTGATAGTTATCTAATTAGACATTCACACTCACCTAGGCTAACAAATTTGGTTTTTGGAAGCTATTAGAAAAGATCATAATACTAATATTGTTGAGTGATTATTAAGGTTGTTTGAATTAAGGTTGCAATTAATTCAATTTGAATATAATTCATCCTTAATTCCAATAATCTTTGTACCATCATCGTATTGATATAGTGGTATGTTTCTATTGGCTTTCCAGAAACTCAAATTTGTTGCATTTTTGTTGGATATGGTTGGAAGAGATTGTTTATCCTACAAACATAGCTTGGTATTTGAAATTATAGTCTTATTATAGTTTTATAGGTTTGCAAGGGATGATGCTGAGAGAAAAAGAACTCAGTCATTTGAAACTTGCATTTATCCCATATGAGGTGTTGCCATCTCAGATTGCATGTTTGTGTTTGATTACTTGCTTTGTTATATGTTAAATAGTCCACCTCATGGATGTTGGCTCCAAAAAAAAGATCAGGTTCGAACTTCCGGAGAATGAGGTATAATTGGAAAAGAAGCTGTCAGTTTAAATTGTTTCTTTTTTGATTCTACCTCCTTCTCCCGAGTTCCAAATAATGATACTGAGTGATAGTTGTAACAGCAATTTAATGATTTCTTTGATGCACATTTTTCCTTAACATGTAGTTTATTTATCTTTCTACTTGATTAGGTTCTCATGGTCTTTGAATAAATGATTTCCGCAGAGAGGTGGGCATCATACAATGCTGCATTCTACATTTTGGATCATCGAATGCTATTAGATAAGATCGTATAATTGATATTGTTATCAAATTCTAATGAAGGTTGTTAGGGTTAACATTGCAATTGATTCAATCAAATCTATTGCCTTATTAGCTCTAAAAATCTTTGCTCTGACATGATATTGATTTTGCAATCTTTTTCTAATAGCTTTCAAAAATCCTCATTTAGTTTGGATTCTTCGTTTATTCTAATAGCTACACTTACTACTTTGTTAAATCTGTCCTAAAATCATAATCAATAGCAGATAAAAATGAGATGCTATCCCAGATACAAGATGAATATTTGTCTGTGAGTATTTTGACAATCTTCTCTATCACAGGTGGACTAAACATGCTGCTAGCTTACACTTAATCCTAATTTTCTTTATATTATCTTAGGTTTTATTTAACGATACAGGTCTAGATATCATGTCTCTGCTGTCAAATTTTCTATCAAGTGTTGAGTTATCTTTTATGCAGGTCTTACTTTGGTATGTGTTTGGTGAATATGCCTTTGCATTTATTTATTCAGCTTTTTGGAAACAGGGTTCACATGATGCTCAGGCTTGGTCTTAGCATTGATGCAGAAGGAAGCAGGATGGAAGAGGTTGGGTTAGTGAGAATGAGTAGAATAAGGAAAGACAAACGATGGCGTTTTTAATCTCATCCACTCAATTATTCTATCAATGGTGCGTTCTTTAATTTTTTATACAACTCATGCGTTATTTTTTCGTACTTCATATTTTGTTGCGATTTCATTGATTAAATAATGTACTTTATTTTTGCAAGGTTTATGGTGGTTGGAATCATCTATGCAAAGTTCATAGTTTGGCTGAGGATGAAACACTTTCAATTAGGTGTAGATGGTCCCAGGAACATGTTTGTAAAATTTTTCCTTTCAATTTTATCCTTTGGATTGTGGCGCTCAGTCATCCTTTGTTTCTTTGTATTTTAGCTATGAGATTTTGGATTTGTATCTTGTTTTTTGGATTATGTTTGCAGTATGTTTCATGTTATTGTTGCCAAATAGGTATCTATTTTCACTACTAAATAATAGTTTCTAATCAAATATTTCTCCCTAACCACAACAAGGCTTCATTTGTAGCTCTTTTATGATTAATAACTTAAATATGTACAAAAATAATTATGATTTTGCATCTCTCCACTGTCATTCTATATCTCTCCATTTACATCTACCTTTATCTTTAATCTTTAATAAAGGGCATGGTTGTGATTTTCCCCAATTCAATAATATTCGTTATTTCTTACCTGTTATCAAACTTAGCTCTTATATGGTTGGATGTTTTGATGCATAAGTTCATTAATGCTATTAGAGTTGGTGTTCAAGGAGGTGGTCATAGTCGATCTTTTTACCTTACTTTGAATCCTTAATTTGTGTGCATGTGTAGTTACCCTTTAAGTAGTGTATTTTATAGTGAACTTTGTCACATAGTCCTTACTCTGTATCACATTTAACTTAACTGTATCTTTTAATTATGATGTCATTTTTACTGTTGATAAATTACAATTTCTTCCAATAACAACATGATTGTTTAGATCATTTCCAATTTCAATAATTGCATAAAAAGTGAACCTCTATTAAAAACAGTTTGTACGATGGTCTAGATCATACAATAATTGCATAAAATTTGTTGTGCAAGCATCTCTCTATTTACAGGGAGATAGCAATTTTGATCATTAATAAAAGTTTTAAAATTGTTATCACATGTCATTACTGATAAAAATTTATAACTGACAAAGAGATGACATTTTTTCCATTTTTTTTCCTAACACTAATATTTATCTAATCAAAAATTGGCATTGATTGACATTTAGTAATGATAATGTAAGAAAAAGATATAAAAAAATTTGAGTAAATAAAAAAGAATGAGGCACATATAAGACCAATTAATGTGAAAGAAAGACAATTTCTTTAATTTAGCAATTCTTATTTTCCCCTTGGCAATAAAGAACAAGACTATGTCTGAAGTGAAAATTACATAAAAATAATGCGAGAAATAAAAAACTAAAACAGCGTCGAAACACAATTGCACAAACTAATAGTACTAAAGGTTGGCGATGCTACTCACCCTCCAACCCTAAACCTAATTATTGGCCAATCAAAATTTGACATGTGGCATCTTTATCTCCATCCATTTGTGTGTGATGCAGCTCATCATGTGTGTACATGTGTCCCTGGTTGTGCAGATCTGGTGTGTACATGTGTCCCTGATTGTGTAGCATCTCCCACTCACTTGGCTTGCATTCATTGGTGATCAGAAGTTGCACATACTTCTATGTTTGTCTGTTTGGCAAGAAGCTTCTAGCATAACTCTCTTCCTTCCTCTCATTTTCCCACTCCCTTTCTCTGTCTCATTCTCTCTCACCAACACAAAGAAACAAAAACCCTACTCTTTGACCAATCACTGCTCACTATTTGTGCCAATCCCTGCTCACTATTTGTACCAATCCCTGCTTGCCATGTTTTTCATTCCAAATGAAAAGAATGAAACCATGGTTTTGTGATAAAACAGAGGTTGATGATGCAGCCCCCAGCCCCCCACCCCCCCCCCCCCCCCCCCCCCCCGCCTCCAACCCTAACCCTAATATTTATCCAAAAGTGGAAGAGGATGAGTTGAGGGCCATTGCAAGAGTGAAGGAATTGGCTTGGCTATGGAGGCATTATATAGATGGAGAGAAAAAATGACAGACCAATGCATGCAAGCCAGAGGAATGTTGGTTTTCCAATGCAATCCAATGATCAAAATGGCAAGCAATGATTGGCACAAATATTAGATGGTGATTGGAGGAAAGTAGCTTCATATATGATCAAAATGGCAATGATTAATTGGGGCACATGACGGCTTTTGATTGGTCAAAAAGTAGGGTTAGGGTTGCACAATGAGTAGCATCACTAACCTTTAGAAATGTGCATCTTCTTCCATTTGTGTGTGATGCAATATATCTTTTTGTTTATTTGTTTTGTTTTGAGTTAGTGATCTATCTAATGCATAAATGAGATTGTGTTTACATTTCTAAAGGTTGGTGATGCAGCCCCCCCTCCAACCCTAACCCTAATATTTATCCAATAAAAAATTGACAAGTGGCTTGGCTATGGAGGCATTATATAGATGGAGAGAAAGAATGACAAACCAATGCATGTAAGCCAAATGAATGTTGGTTTTCCAAGGCAATCCATTGTTTCAAAACCTACAACTCACAAAACCATCATCAAAATGGCAAGCAATGATTAGCACAAATATTTGATGGTGATTGGAGGAAAGTGGCTTCATATATGATCAAAATGGCAATGATTAATTGGGGCACATGACGGCTTTTGATTGGTCAAAAAGTAGGGTTAGCGTTGCACAATGAGTAGCATCACTAACCTTTAGAAATGTGCATCTTCCTCCATTTGTGTGTGATGCAACATATCTTTTTGTTTATTTGTTTTGTTTTGAGTTAGTGATCTATCAAATGCATAAATGAGATTGTGTTTACATTTCTAAAGGTTGGTGATGCAGCCCCCCATCCAACCCTAACCCTAATATTTATCCAATCAAAAATTGACAAGTGGCTTGGCTATGGAGGCATTATATAGATGGAGACCAATGCATGCAAGTCAAGTGTGTGGGAGATGATAGATAGTGAAGGACACATGTACACACCAGATGAGTTCCATCACACACAAATGGATGGATATGATCATGCCACATGTCAAAACGCGATTGGCTAAGAATTAGGTTTAGGGTTGGAGGGTGAGTATCCAAGGCAATCCATTGTTTCAAAAACTACAACTCACAAAACCATGATCAAAATGGCGAGCAATGATTAGCACAAATGTTTGATGGTGATTGGAGGAAAGTAACTTCATATATGATTAAAATGGCAATTATTAGTTTTTGAGTTAGTGATCTATCAAATGCATAAATGAGATTGTGTTTACATTTCTAAAGGTTGGTGATGCAGCCCCCCCCTCCAACCCTAATCCTAATATGGAGGCATTATATAGATGGAGAGAAAGAATGACAAACCAGTGCTTGTAAGCCAAATGAATGTTGGTTTTCCAAGGCAACTTTAAATTCGTTATTTTGTTTAAATTGAGTCATGTTTCCAGCAAAGAAGAAAATCGTCAACCCTAACCCTCAAATTGTTTAAATCGTTTTATGTTTCGATACTGTTTCTGTTTAAACAGTCGTTTCAAATTCGTTAAAACACCACCGAAATTGTTTTTATTATGTTTTTGTTAAAACGATTCGATATTGTTTAAAATCACTATTATAAGTTATTATTGATAAAAATTTATAATTCACAGGGAGATGACAATTTTGATCGCCGATAAAAGTTTTAAAATAAAAATTTATAATTCACATGGAGATGACAATTTTGATCGCTGGTTCGTTGTTTTGTAGTGATATTATGATTTGTTAACTTTGGTATTTAGATTTGTTTGAAACGCATGAAATTTTACGTCGTATTCCAAATTCAAAACAGCGACCATGATTGGCATCGACCATGATTGGCATGAATATGCTGTTCCGCCGAACCCGTGCATCGCACGGGCTTCCTACTAGTGGGAATACAAAGTAACAAACCAACACAAGTGAACTAGCCCTAATCTAAGTTAGTATATAAGTATATATGTATTCAAAATTTTAAACTATGTGCTTTCTCTAACATAAATATATGTTATGCTGCACACACACAAAAAATCATAAATTTGAAGTTTAATTGATACGCAAACATGAAATGACTTAAAAAAAATAGAGGCCAAACTAAAACCTAAACACATAATTAATCATCACAAATAATCAACTTCATCAAAATTCTACCTCCATACACAACAATAAACATGAAAAACTGATTGTATTTGCAGTGAATGTGAATGATGATGATGATGATTTGTAGAAGATGAAGGTGTGGTGGTAAATATGGTCTACAATCATCTTCCACGTTGAAAAATATGGCAAGAAAATGTCCATTGCCCCATTTTTATGGATCTAAAAGACACCTCCACGGAACTCGTTGGCTATATTTTCTATGATATATACCAAAGTTTGAAAGAATGTTTCGGAAAACCTAGGACTGATACATAAATTTTAGATTTGCAGCAAACGCAAAGGATATATAAGGGCGAACGAAGAAGAAGCGGAAGACAAATTTTGTAACACCCGTAATTAGCTATTTTATTTTATTAAGAATTAATTATCCTTGTATAGTATTATTGTGTTGAGTCATTAATTAATTAGACATTATGCCTATTTTTGGAAAGAGTAGAGATATGAGGAATGTTATGTCATGAGAGTGGACTTTTAGAGCTAATGGGCCTAAGTGGATAAGAAGGGTATTATAGACTTTAATTAACTAGGTTTGAATAGAAGAGTTATGAGAAGTAGAGAGAGAAAACTCATAACACAAAGTAGAGAAAGGAGGTAGAAAGAGAAAGCTCAAGAGAAGGAAGTAGAGGGGAAGATTAGAGAAAACTCAAGAGGAAGAGAAAATCAGAAATCCATCATCTTTAAGGTTAGAGAGTGGTTTACAATTCTTGTGAGATGAATCAAAGAGGGGGGAGATGTCTACTCTCCACACCCAAACCCTCTCATCTCTTTTGGTGGGGAAGGGAATCTATGGGAATGTGTTTATGCTTTAATTGTGATATTGCATGATGTTATTATGATATTACATGATTCTATTCTGAGATTCCATGATCAAATTCGTACTTTATGATGAATTGGTTGTTGTTAACATTTGAAAATGAGTTTTTGAATAATGAGGGAAAATCTCACCTTTTTGCTTGAAATGATGTTTGATGATGTAAAAATATGTACTTCTAAGTCTATATATGTTAGATATACTTAAAGTTGATATCTTTTAGGATTTATAACATGAAAAACGAGACCTTTATGTATTTTTACCTTAAACCCGCGAACAGAGCACCCATTTCTGGGTAAGCTCGCTTGGGCGAGAGTGATGCTCGTCTGGCGAGCCTTCATGTTCTTGAGGGCTGCCCAAAAATTTATGACTCGCCATGGCGAGGGGTAGCGATCTAGGTGGCGAGTGAGGTTCGCCAGACCTCGCTAGGTGGCGAGAGATCCCTGGAGTTTCTTGCCAGGTCTTCGCTAGGGCTTGCCTCAGCGAGGGTGACCAGTTCTAGTTTTGTATTAGAGAATTGCATGATGATTCAGATACTTGTATCATGATTGGTAATGATGTTATGATGATTAATGAAGCATATGATTATAATATGAGTTGTGGATGATGATATGCCTAGCTATAATGTTTATATGTATTAGACTAGAGTTGAGATTAGTATGTGTATGTTGATGGATATACTAGTTGGTTACTAATTGATGATGTTGGACTGTGATAACTTGGTTATTATTAAAGTATGTGTTTTGCTTGAATGTATACCTAATGATGATATGATGATGTGAATCTAAGGAGAAGTAAAGAAGTAAATTAGGGAGAATCCTAATATTGTTAAGTGTTGTGAAGAATTATCATCTAAGTGGTATGTGTACATTCATGCATTCATATTTGAGTCAGATATTAGAATTAGGTTAATTCTAATAAACAAGGAATATCAAATTATAATTTGATAAAGAAGAATATTAGAGGTGAGATACTCTAATAAAGACGATTGGTACCACATGCATTAGTTTATGTCTAGGGTGGCATAAGGTAAAATGTTTGCATTAGTTTGCATTAGGAAGTTGTGAACTAATTGGTATTTGGTAATTGTGATTGTTATCCCATATATTTGTGAATGAATAATTCTTATGAGGTTGATTAATGTATTTGATCAATGATTGATAACTATGATATTATCCTACTTTAATCATTACTTGTATGCCTTGTGGTAATTAATGATGTTAGTTATGATATGATTATGTTTACATAATGTAAGTATATACTATGCTTTTCATTATGGACTTGAATTGTAACTAACTCTCTATTTTTGTGTATGTGTATGGTTTGGGTCCATATTCTCCACTTGAGGAGTGATCCCATAGCCTTGGGTTAGCATTTGTTGGAAGATTAGCTCAACTTGGTAAGGATGAAGAGTAGGGGAATTCTAGTAACCTTAGAGTCTAGTATTTGCTCTGATACTTGTAACCTTGCCAATAACTAGTACTTTAGCTCGTTTGTTTGAGACTTATATATTTATGACATTGCTAATTATCTTTTGATCATTATGGATTTTTATGGATGGTCTTCTTTATAGAAGTACCTTGGAGTTGTAATACGATTTATGACTTGTATGTTGGATTTGAATTGTTATGAGTATTATTTATGTTCATTAAAGCTTAAATGAAGTTGTATGCTTCTATTTTGTGATTATTTAATATGTAATGCTTTAATCGTT
Organism: Trifolium fragiferum; assembly: GCA_954870985.1. Lineage (NCBI taxonomy): Eukaryota > Viridiplantae > Streptophyta > Magnoliopsida > Fabales > Fabaceae > Trifolium > Trifolium fragiferum. The sequence continues at coordinate 15,636,364 of OX940793.1, read as the reverse complement.
TGCATGATTTATTTTATGTTAATTATAATAAGCGAATAGATTAAGAGCATTACAAATTTGACGCTAAAATGAGACTTAGGGAGATAGAAGAATTCTGGGAAAGCATTTTATATGGTCTAATAATTAGAAGTTTTGTATTACTACCACAATCAATTCTTAGAAAAAATATATATATATTGTATTACCTTAATTGATAATAACTAAAAATATCATTCGTATCCTATTATTTCAAAATCCAGAATGGATTAGCCAAACAAAGATAAATTTTAGTGGTCGATTTGGCATGCCACAAGAAATTGAAGCATAAAAAAGTATTGCATACCCTTCTAGTTAATTGTTCATGTATCTTGACTTAGACATTTACTTGAAATTCGGATTGCATGTGATAACAACCCAATTAAGATATTGTGACTATCCAATCTAAATCAGATGGTGCATATCTCAAATTTAGTAATTTTAATTTCAAAAAAAATCAAAATTTGTTTGAGAACTGCACCATCTAATCTCGGTTGAATAGTCACGGTCTCCATGATTTCGTGCATTAGTGACCACAAGCAACGGGTTCAAAATACTATCATATTTGGACTCTAATGTGAACCCATTAATTTTCTTATGAAATTTGATTTTTACATGTAGGTGTTAATGAATTGATTGACAAAAGTTCTAGTGAAAAATAAGTGAAGAGGAAGAGCATGAGAACGAGGAGATGCAAGAAGAAGGAAGTGTAAACAATATGCTACCTAGTCGTGGCATGATGACAAAGCTCATTCTTGTTAGGGTGTGGAGGAAGCTCTCAAAAAACCCCTAATCTCTATACTGCAGTTCTTGGCATTGTTTGGGCTCTCATAGCATCTAGGTATTTTCTAAAACTTGTGAATATTGAGTTTTTAGTTAAATTGCACTTTTGATCCTTTAACTTTCACAAAATTGTAAGTTTAATTTAATCCTTTAACTTTCATAATAACACTTTTTTTTTTTTTGATTCGTTGGTGTCAGGTCTCGAACCGAGTTGGCTGGACCTTTCACTGAATCAACATGTGAAAACTCCAAAGGATCGTTACCTTCAGAAAATCAGACATCATCAGAAAAGACCTTGGAAAATTCTCATGAGGAATCTTCACTAAAAGATGTCGAAGAAAGCGTCCCCCCAACTGATCAACAAGAAACTCCATCAACAGAAGATGTTGTGAAGAATGTCGAAGGGGATGTTGCAGCATATGACTCAGTCATGAATGATGTTGCAAAAGATGTCCCAACATCAAAAGAGGACATCATCACTAAAGAGCATCCAACGGAGGAAGATCCAAAGGATGCAAGTAAACCAGTGTCCTCGACAGAAAAGGATAACGAAGAAGACTTTGAATCTCTGGAAGTCATAGAAGTCACCGACAGTGAGGAAGAAGTTCCTTAAAGAGCTCAGTCCATAGCTGATAGAGTAAGAGGAAATAGGAGTAGGAAGAAAGAACCTCCTAAGTCTCAGAAAAGAAAGAGAAAACAAGAAACATCCAGTGAGTATGAACCAGATGATGAAGAAGATGTCCTAGACATCATGTCTACACCATCAAAGAAATCAGGACTGAAGAAAGCTCCAACCAGAGTACCTCAAGCTCCGTTAGACAACATATCATTCCACACTGAAGAGGGTGCACAAAAGTGGAAGTTTGTGGTTCAAAGAAGGATCGCAATTGAGAGAGAGCTAAGCCCGGAAGCTCTTAACTATGAAGAAGTCATCACTCTCCTCGAAAAGGCTGGAATAATGAAAACTGTGAAGGATATTGGGAGATGCTATGAGAAACTTGTGAGAGAACTCATTGTCAATCTCTCTGAAGAATGCGACAGAGAAGGAAGCAAAGATCATCACAAGGTACATGTGAGAGGAAAGATCATAAACTTCTCACCGAATGTGATCAACAAGTTTCTAGAAGCACAGAGGCTGAAGGCAACAAAGTTCCCTCCATAGATAAGGTTGCAGAAGAAATTACTGCTGGACAAGTAAAACATTGGCCCAAGAAAGGACTAGTGCCAACAGCAAGGCTAAGTGTTAAGTATGCTATACTTAATAGGATAGGCGCAGCAAATTGGATTCCAACCAACCACAGCTCAGGTATAACTGCTGCCCTCACTAGACTCATCTATCTCATAGGAACAAAGGGTAAGGTGGACTTTGGAAAACATGTCTTTGACTTAACAATGAAGCATGCTGAGACTTGTGCTATAAAGCTTCCGATAACCTTTCCAAATCTGATTACTGAGATAATCCTTAAGCAGTATCCAACAATCCTATATGATGGTCAGACTGAGTGCAAGAAACCTTCGCCATTAACCTTCAACCATAAGCTGTTTGCTGGAACACATGTCCCAGACATTGTGCTCAACAACCAAGAAGAACAAGCAGCTGAAACATCTGCTCCACTGAACAAGGAATCAAAAGGTAAAATACTGACTGAGCTTATTCAAGTGTCTAAAGCTTTGGAGGAGACCATCAAGGCCAGCACAGCAAGAAAGGCCCATGTGGATATCTTAATCAAGTCCATGACTCAAGAGGCTGAAGTTGAAGAAACTAAAGGAGCTGAGAACGAAGAAGGTGGGAATGGTGAAGAAGCAGAAGAAGCTTGAAGAACAGACCATGGGTAATAGGAAAATAAGTACTTATGTATTTTTCCTTTCTCTGTTCATCTTCTGTAATGTATTTATGGCCTACCAAATGTCTTAGACATTGGAGGCTTTGACAAACTTCTGGAGCAGCAACAGCAGCAGGTCCAGAAGTACTAGTTCCCTTCTTTGATTCTAACCCTGCCTCTACTTGAACAGCAGGCTCTGGGTTCACAGGGGTCTCTTCTGCAGCAATCTTTTTCTTACCAACTTCTGATGTGTTCCTAACACCAGAAGTATTTCCAGACTTCTTCTGAGGGGTAGAACTTCTTGCTCTCTTGGCCTTAGACTCTGTTGCTTCTGGCTTCTTACCAGCCTTCCTTTTCTTTTATTGAGCAGGCAATAGATATCTAGTAGCAAGTCTATCTTCTAACTTCTGATTATCTCCTCCTTCTAGAAGTTTCTTATGCATACCAGCAATGAGAGTAACTTCTTCCTTAGATACAGAAGTAAGAAAGAAATACTTGTCAGTTTCCTCCTTCTTTGCTTTAAACAGAACTTGGGGTGTAATCAACGGTCCTTGATTCTTCACGAATTTCTTCACAATAAAACCACTTATCACAGAGGGATAATCATCAATGAAGGATCCATATCCAGGAAAAACGGGCTTTAATGATTGAATCAAGTAACTTCTGTGAAACATGAAGGATAGAAATCTGCAGTAATTTGCATTTTTGATACCCTTGGATTGACTGTCAGAGATAGCCTTACACATGTGCTCAAAGATAACTGTGGCAAAATTCACCTCAGCCTTTGTTCCTAAATAATATAAAATTGTTTTATAATATTGAGAAACTTGGTCAGATGAACCAGCTTTTGGTAACAGAGAGTCACACATGATCTTGTAGTACGGTTTCATGTCAATGTTGCTCTTGGAAGTTGAGTTTTTGCAGTAAATCTCTTCTTGAATGTATTGACAAGAATTTTCAGTAGGATAAGGAACAATACCAGACAATGGTAACTGCGCTGCTTGCCTAATGTGTTCCTGTCTGATCCTAATACAGATTCCACCAACCTCTGAGCGAATCTCTTTACCCGGATACTCTTCATTAGGTTTTGTATTGCTATGAATCAATTTTGCCTTCATCCAGAAGTCCTTCACAATCTCTGGATAGACAGGTCCATTTAAACTGTCTAAGAAGACTAATAATCTTTGCGCTTCAAATGCTTCTTTGATTCCTTCAACTCCATTTACTCTTATTCCTTCAAAATCAACTGGTCTTTCAATGTGAAGAAATAAGTCTGAAATAGGAAAATCTACTTTATCCGTTGTAAGAACACCAGGAGTAGAAGCTTTAACATCAGCAATAGACGGTACATTAACATGTTTCTCTCTTTGAAGTTGACTGCGTTTGGTAGATGAAGATGCCATGGATTATGAGTTTAGGGTTAGGGTTTGCTAATTTGGGGAGAAGAAAGAAATTTCTCTGAGTTTTAGAAGAAATAAAAGTGTAGGTAGTGAGAGTGCAAATGTGTGAATGTGAACAGTTAGTGTATTTAAAAGGAAAAACAAAAACGCGCAAAAACGTACTTGAAATTCTGGTGGCAAGTGTCAGATGTGTAGCACGATGTGTACACTTTAGGAATCGTACGATGTGTAGCCTAATGTGTCAACATCGTGAACAACTGAACTTGATGAACAAGTAAACAATATAAAGTGCAGGAAACAAAAGAACACGTGAGTTTGTTAACCCAGTTCGGCACTTATAACAAGCCCTATTCTGGAGGATACCAATCCAGGGATGAATCCACTATGGTAGTATCAATTCAAAGCTAAACTCCCCCGTTTACAACTTCTCACTTAATCACTACCCGTGCTAATTCTACCTAGGAACTCCTAGATATGAGAACCTCTGCTCACTCCCCCTCAACCTTACCCAGTAAGGATTTAATAACAAACTCAAGTTGGAGACACACTCCTAGAAAAACTATGCACTCGTACCTAAAGGCTTTGAGTGTTGCACACTCTAACTCCTTGCTTCAAAGCTTTGGAGAAAGAACACTAGAGATTACAACTCTATCAAACTCAGTCCTTACTTGTATCAAAACATGATCCAAGTGAAGGCTCACAAATAACAATGAACAGACTAAGACCTAAGACTCGAGATCTTCAACTCTTGGCTTCGTACTTCAAAGTGTCTTCAATCTTCCTTTATATAGAACAAGTTTCATGGGCTTGGATCTTCAATGTTGACAGCTGGCCTTTGTTAATTCTCCTTGAGATTTATTTGATCATAATCTTTTAATTGTTTGTTTCAAATCTTTTTGATCAAAGTCGGCCGATAAAATAAAACAGAACCATGAAAGATTATCTTGTTCCTTGGCGCGCAAGCTGGCACGATATACTTGAAAAACAAATCTTTTTCAAAAGATCGCGTTTAAATAAATAAAGGCGCGTCCAGTAGGGCGTCCAGATGTGAACCCTGATGTGCCACACATCATGCTCCACATCATGGAATCAGGCTTATTTTACCAAATGAAGCCAACACCCTAAAAGGCCTCAACAGTACTAACTGAAAGGACAGGGGTAATAGAGTAACTTAACAATTCACAAAATGAATTAGAACACAATCATCACTAAGCAACTTCTTTCTCTAATAGCAAACAGACACGTGTATTAGAAGCTTAATTAAATATCTGACATGTTAGCGACAGCAGTTGAAGAGGTAACTCAACAGTTACTGCCACGTCACGTTCAGAACCACTCATGTAAACTTCTGATAGAAATACCATAAGATGGATTGTCAAACTTCTGATACACAAGTTCAGACTCCCCCTAACTTCTGATAGAGATACCAGAAGATGGTTTGTCTAAACTTCTGATACAAAGATCTGACTCCCCCTATGTGCTTTTGAGAGACATTGGAGGCAGCTTTGGATTGAAAGTGACTCAAAATTAGTTATCTCTGCTCTTAAGTCTCCTAATATTGTTCCTTGGTATTTGAGGAATCGATGGTTGAACTGTATGGTAATTCTTAAATCCATGACTTTTCTCTTTATAGAGAAGAGAATTTTTGTGCGGACAAGCTTGCATCTTTAGGCTTATCATTGACGGGGTTTACTTGGTGGGAATAAGCTCCTTTGTGTATTAGAGATGATCTAGCTAGAAATAGACTAGGTCTCCCTTATTATAGGTTTGCTTAATTTGCTGAAGGGCTTGGATTGGTCCTCCCTTTTTTTTTGTACTCCACTCTTATTTCATATATATATATATATATATATATATATATATATATATATATATATATATATATATATATATATATATAAGGAAGGGTCCGTTGACTTCAGGAATAAGTCTCCATCGACTTACTCCGCTTAATAACTCGATATCGGCATTATATTTCTTCAATCCGACCGTTGAATTCAAATATCTCATTGAGTAGATCAACTCTATAAATTTTGATCAAAATTCAAAATCGTTTGATACTTTTTCTGATAACTTCAATTGAACGTACGACAAACTTTTCAAAAAACCGTTGAATTTCAATAGTCCGAATACATAACTACATTTTTTGAATTTTTATAAAAATTTGTAGAGTTAATCTACTTAATGAGATCTTTGAATTCAACGGTCGGATTGAAGAAATATACTGCTGATATCGAGTTATTAAGCGGAGTAATTCGATGGAGACTTACTCTTGGAGTCAACGGATCCCTCCTATATATATATATATATATATATATATATATATATATTTGGCTTTATAAAAAAAATTAAGAAAGTCACCACAATATGTCTTATCACTAAACCAAATAATCTTTGGTAGAGTCCTTATGTCTTGAACGGAATCCCCAGTCTTATCACTCACTCTCAGTTGGAGAAAACACTTAACGGTTATGTGAAATGACTTCCAACTTCATGTGGTGTGACAAATTGGAGATGATAGATGCACCAACTTTGGGATGGACAAATAAAGTTCAAATTCGTAAACACATTTTTTTACGGATGTGTTGAACCTATATGGTGAGTGGAACGTAACTTTTTTGATAGATAATTTACCAGCCAACATTATGAGTTAGGTTTTAGCCCTGTCAACTCCTTTTAATTTTTTTTTTTTTTTTGAACTGCAAATAATTTATTAGAAAGCACAATAGTGCACAAGAAGTACAAAATGTGCTACACACTACACAGGAAACAGGCCAAGGCAACTAGGCCAAGGCTAACACAAACCATAAACAAAAAAGGCAGAAAAGCCACGCAACAAGTGGGGCGAAATATACAAAGCCAGTCACCTAGCAGTACAACAAACAGAGGGCAGCAGCGCCAAACTAGAAGCAAAAACGAAGCAAACAAGCAGGCCCAAAAAGCGCAGTAGGCCAACACCACACCAATGATAACAAAAACAGACCAAGGAAAAACCATCACCTAAGCATACACTCACCCGGATTCCAAATCCACTCAAATACACTACCAGAAAATAAGCACTTCGCGACGGTTAAAATTGCAGTTTGCGACAGTTGAAAGTGTCACAATTTCACATCTGCGACGTCGGTGTCGCAACAGCACATTGCGACGGTTTTAAAAACCGTTGTAACAATGGTTTCAAACCGTCCCAATGTAGTTGCAACGGTTTTAAACCGTCCCAATGATTTTTCCGAAAAATAATCGAATAGTAGAGATTGCAACGGTTTTAAACCGTCCCAATGATTTTTCCGAAAAATACCATATTGAACAGCAGAGATTGCAACGGTTATAAAACCGTCACAAATGTTTTTTTTTTAATATTAAACACGGCGTTTTCGCTACACTATTCAAGAACCATTGCCAAGCCAAGCGTTGAATATAATCCACTACATCCTCCACAATTACCACCTTATTATTAAAAATACAATCATTTCTAGCCTTCCATAAAGCCCAAACATAGGCAAGCCACACAATCGAATATCCCTTTCGATTTTTTTTGTTAGTTCTGCAGCCAACAAATATCCCATAAGATGACATCAAATTAGGAGGCAAGACCGAAACCACACCTAACCACCTTATCAAAGCATACCAAACACTTGCAACGACCCGACAATGTAAGAAGAGATGCCTCGATGTTTCAGCCACCGAAACACACCAAGGACAGAGAGCCTCCTCATCTCGGATGATCCCCCTATGACACAAGTTATCCCTAGTGGGAATTCTATCCGATAGAAGTTGCCACGCCATCGCGCTTACTTTTGAAGGGACACCGCTCTTCCAAATATACTTAAATGCAAAGGTCTCTAACTTAGATCTTTGGGCATGATTCAATAACAATCTCTCCAAGAATACATACAAGGATTTAACCGAGAACTCGTTTTCCCCTCCCGGTGTCCAAACCCACCTATCCTCCACCTCGGTCAATGTTACTTGAGAAATTAAGTTGACGAGTTGGTGGAGTAGATCCTCCTCCCAAACAAAGAAACTTCGACGCCACAACAACCGCCAACGCCAAACACCGTTATCCCACCACCCCATCTCTCTAACCATCACATCTTGTTGAACGGAAATACCAAATAGCCTAGGGAAACGCAATTCAAGACTTTGATCCGCAATCCACACATCTTTCCAAAATCAGGTAGTACTACCATTACCCAATTTTTTCACCACAACTTGATTGAACCACCCAACACCAAGGTCTATTCGGCACAAGTCGCGCCACCACACCGAAGAAGCATGACGAAAATCCTCCACGTCCAAATTGGCATTACACACCACACCATCTCCATATTTGGCTATCACCACCCTTCTCCACAACTCATCGCCCTCCATGAGAAGCTTCCACCTCCATTTAGAAAGTAAGCTAATGTTCATGACACGGACATCATGAATTCCTAGCCCACCCTCTTTTTTTGGTCTACAAATATCCCTCCACTTTACCCAACAAATTTTATTCTTCTTAGAAAGTCCCCCCCAAAGGAAGGTACGTTGTATCTTAACCACCTCTTGCCACACCTTGGTCGGAATCTTCAAGTAAGAAAGGAAGAATACCAGTATGGAGTTTAGCACGGCATTAATGAGCACAATCCGACCCCCAAGGCTAATGTGTTTATTACCCCACGATCCGAGTCGTCTTTTAATGGCATCCACCATAGGCGTCCAAGTCGAAGTGAGATGAGGATTAGCGCCATCCGGGAGGCCTAAATACTTAAAAGGAGTGGTACCAATTCTACAATTTAAAAAATCAGAAGCCATTAAGATAAACTCACGAGGCACATTAACACCAACAATGCAACTTTTCCAAAAAAATCACTTTTAAACCGGAAGCCATCTCAAAACCTCTCAAAATCGCCTTAAGGGCCCAAAGGTTATCCACTGACGTTTCACCAATACAAAGCGTATCATCCGCATATTGAAGAATCGACATCGGCAAACCACCCCTTCCCACCAAAAAGGGTTGGAACCGGCCCTTCTCAACCGCCATCCGCATTAAGCCCCTTAACTCCTCCGCCACAAGTAGAAAAAGAAAAGGAGCTAGAGGATCACCTTGTTTCAACCCCCTTTGGATGCAAATTTCCTTCGTGGGACTCCCATTAACAAGAATAGACATATTACCGGAACACACACACACGCTTTCATCCATGCACACCACTTGTCATCAAAGCCGAAGCGACGCAACATGTATTCCAAGAACCCCCAATCCACCGAGTCATACGCCTTTTCGAAGTCGACTTTAAGGATTAAACATTTTTTCCCGGATTTCTTCACAAAGTCAATAACCTCATTCACCACCACAACCCCGTCGACAAGTTGCCTACCTTTTAGAAACGCCAATTGAGTATTAGGAATCAAGTCTCCCATCACCTTAGCTAGATGTGCCATCAACACCTTAGCCACCAACTTATACAAACAACCAAGAAGCGAAATGGGTCGAAAATCCCCAAGGGATTGAGGGGAAGCTACTTTCGGAATAAGTGTGAGAAAATAAGAACAAATACCCTTAGGAAGACGGGCATTCCCATGAAATTAATCGAACATTATTCTCACATCCCCTTTCAACAAATCCCAAAACTCCTTTATGAAGGCAAAATTGAAGCCGTCCGGATCCGGGCTCTTAGATCCATCACAACCATGCACTACCTCTGTAATTTCCTCCAATGAAAAATTAGCCGTCAAGGTTTCAATCTTCTCCACCTCCAAGACGGGAAAAGCGATACCATCCAAAGTAGGACGCCGCCACCCATTATTTACGAAATGATTAGAGAAAAAAAGTCACCACCTCCCGCCTAACAAGTAATGGTCCCTCCACCCAACCCGACGGTGTCCTCAAAGACATCATTTGATTCCTCCTTTTCCTAGAATTGATACAACCGTGAAAGAAACGGAAATTGGCATCACCTTCCTTCAACCACTTATAACGTGATCGTTGAAAGGCCAAAGCATCAATATTCTTAAGGAGCTTCCAAAGATCATCAAACATCAATTTCCTCTCCGCCACCTCGTTATCGGCTAGACCCAACAACTCACTTTTAAGATCAAGATCCAAAATCCCCTTAATCAAATGCCGTTTCTTCTCTTCCAACACCCCGTAAGTATTCTTACTCCAATCTTTAATCACCCCCTTTAGATTTTTGAGCCTTTCTTTGAGGATAAAACTCATCCAACCATCAAGATTTTGGGATCCCCAAGCTTGTATAACCACGTCTCTAAAGTCCCTATTTTGAAGCCAAAAATTGTTGAAGCGGAATGGTTTTGGGCCCCAATCATCGGAACTATATTTCAACACAAGTGGGCAATGATCCGCCACGTCTCTATTCAACACACGCATCACCGGGTCACCCCAAAGATCACACCATGAGGGCGAGATCAACATTCTATCCAACCAACTCATCGCCAACCCATTAGGATGGAACCAAGTAAAGTTCCTACCCGTCAAAGGTAAATCAATCAATTCCAAATCATTCAAAAAGTCATCAAACTCACGCATCTCCACAGACCGACCACCGGGGGGACTAGAATTAACTCCCCTTCTTTCATTAACTTCTCTAACGGAATTGAAATCCCTCATAACACACCACAAACCCTCTCCAAAGCCCCTCTTGGACATAGAAATATTTCCCCAAAGTCTTCTCTTATCACGAAGGTTACACTTTGCATAAACATTAACAACAAAACATTTTCTATTCTCAAGCAATAGATCCAAACAAACACCAACGAAACCATCACCCATAAAATTAAAAACAAGAAATGCTTTTACCTTGTTCCAAATCGAGAGAATGCCTCCACTACTTCCAACCGCCGGAAGGCAACACCAACCGCAATCACTATTGCCCTAAATGCTAAAGATAATAGCATCCGGGATAACTTCCATTTTAGTTTCTTGGATAGCCAAAAAATTGACATTTTCTTTGCAGACCACTTCACGGATTTTATTACGTTTCACCCGACTCCCTAAACCTCTCACATTAAAAGAACACATAATCATTAAAAACCATTATCCCGCACCTGAACCATCTTCTCTGCTCTGTCTCTATCTTCGTACTGAATGCATCTGTTGACATCTTCTTCACCAACCCCATGAAAGTTCAATCCAATGTCTTCTTGGATATCAATGATATGGAAGGCATCCCCTCTATTTTTATCAACCACATAACAACCAACTGGGTCTAGAGGTGACTTAGCCCCTAACAATTCATTCAAGCCCGAATCCCCCACACCTCCACGCATTGCCAGAGAACACGGTACCACCGAGCCAGGAGGATTCTCCAGGTCTTCAGAATCCTGAGTCAAAACAACTTATAAACCAATCCCCTCCAGATTAACCACTGTCGGTCGAGAAACCTCAGGTGCCTCCATAGATGAAGTACGAATAGGATCAGATTCATTAGAATCAAATTGATGAACCTTACTTGACTTCTTCTTAGCAGTTTTCTTTCTATGCATCGCCCCACCATTCCTATAAGCCACATCATGATATCTAAGAAATTTATTGCAAGGTAGGTAAGGATTTGGTCTTCTTAGCATCTTTTTACTGCATCTCCTTATACATCTATCTTCTAACGGGCAGGACGTGGGAGAAGAAAACTTTCCATTAATTAGAAGATGCTGCTGACTTGGAATGGGATCAGATGGACCACTTACCCGACCCGAGCCCACAGCCCTTTAATTATGACGGCCCTGATATTTCGGGATGGTGAGGCAAAAATACGTATTTAAATTTTTTTTATACTAAACACTATTTATAAGTATTCGGAAGAATTCAAATTCGATTCTTAAAAAAAAAATTCCTTAAAATTTATTTATCTCATTCAAATTCTAATTATCAAGGTTTTCTTCCTCTAAAATTCAGATGGATAATTCAAAAGAAAATTACTATAAGTATCATGGTGGCCGGTGGGGTGGGTGTTTTTTTATTTTGGCGTTTCTAAATTTATGCTATGAAAAGTTAAACAAGCTCATTAGGCCCATAACCTATTTGGAAGATTCATTTGTACTTGCTCCATCATTGAATGTACCCCACCATTAGTATACTACTCCATATAGTAACATGATTTACTAGTCCCATTAGTACCATTAACCTTAATGATGACATATAAGCTCTTTTAAGTTGACCATAATATAATTATGTTGCTTCCACCTTAGACATGCTAATTAAAGCGAATCAAAACAATTTTCCACTATCTATTCCTATTGGACAATTTAGGTGTTTAATTAGTTACATTTATTCCTCCTCCATGTTAGTTTAGTTGGGTTAAGAATATGATAAAGACAAAAGATAAAGTTATTTAAAGAACAAACGATAGATGAGAAACATAAACCAAATTAGATTCCGAGTTATGCATAAACGAATTTCTTTTTATTTTTACTTTCCTTTTTGTCTTTAGAAGGTGTAAAGAAGACCGCAAGTCTGGAATCACAAAATTATTAGACTAAAAAAAGTAGCATGAATTATTTTATTTAAAAAAAAAACTTTAGAAAACTATTTTATTTTATATTCTTAACTCAATTATTGATTTCAAAAAATGTTAATTCTTCTGTCCTTAATCTTTGATCCTTTTCATTTACAATTTTTTTCTTAATTTTGGTTCTTTTAAGAACTAAGGTACAATTAATAATATTTTATCATGTATATAAATTAAAGTATTTATTAAATAAAATAAGAATAAAAATAATTTAACTTATTAATATTTACTATTTCTTAATCCATGTACTAAACTCTAAAAGGATCAATCTTTAGCAACGGAGGAAGTAATACCTTAACATAGTATTTTTTGTGTTAATATTAATATGTTTAACCACTAAATTATTTAAATTAAAACAAAATTATAATAAAAAGTAATAAGAAAAAATACTCAAGACCCAACCGGGCCGAGTCCGAATGATACAACACAGAGAAACAAGAAGGGGATAGGTACCTTATCCGCACCTCCTCAATATTGGAAATAGCAAGCTTGACTCAATAGTTGGATTAGTATATTCCCATCTCTTTTAACATGACCAAATGAAAGGCTAGAGAAATGACGGAAGGAATCAAATTTTCAGCAGTAACAATAGGACGTTGTAATTGATTTATATTGTCTGATTTATAACCAACAATTGAGATCTTTTTACAATATAAAATAGAGATTTAAATATGAACTGTCCAATTTGTATTTAATGGTCATGATTATTTACAACATCAAACAATATGGTTATGTTATACCAATGAATCTATATCCATAAATGATATACTTGAGCAATAAAATATTTCGTCGTAAAAGTATTAAAACAGGATGTTAACCTAAGATGTTGTTGCAAATATGCAATTAAACAACCTTTTCAATCTCGGATTAGACACCCGAAATTCCATTTTCTGATGGTGTAACACTATTGAGGGAATTTTTACCTTTTTTTAGGATGAATATGTCGGTATACATTTTATTTGAATAAAGTGCTGCTACACTATTGTGTTGAGATGGATGATTTTAATAGGTGCATAAATAGTGTTAAATAAAAAAAAATTACTACTTGCGAACGTATCAAGATTATACATCTCAGCGGATGTACTTATACATATCAAAATAAGATGTGTAGCAAAAAATTTACCTTTTTTACATTTGTTGAAGTCAACCAAAACTTTGAATTTAAGTGGTTAATGAGCACTCCTAGAATGGATCATTCGGGAGAACTCGAGTTTGATTCCTGATGAAAATAATTATTGATCAGACTTTACTTGTCTCGAGACCAAACTCCGAATTATTGGGGCCCCCTTCTTCTGAGAACTAGAGAGTTAGCACACAAAAAATGGCCGCAGTCGATATTGTCAGTTGCATTAGAGCATCTCCAAAGACGAACTATACAAAAAGAAATTTTGTGTGTTCTATTATAGTCATGTCACCTTGAAACAACTTACTCATTTTTTAATCCAATAAGGTTAAGAATTCAAATTGAATCCTACAACTTTAACTCACATATTAATATTTTATTCATATTTAATTTTATCACAACTTAAAATATCAATTTCAATATTTTTAATTAATAATAGGAAGAAAAAAACAAACTTAAGTTGTTATAACAATAACTGAAAATTACATCATATATCAAGTTTAAAACTATAAATAAAAGTCAATATAAATTAGAATAAAATAAATAACGCTGCATAATAGATAATTTCACAATTGTTACATAGTTTTTTTAAAAAATAAATAAATTAAATTAGTACCCCACTTTATGGAAATCCATGCTAGCGGACCATTAGATTAGTATTGTATCAGAATATTATTTGTACATATTTTTATTTATGGAATGGTCCTAAATAGTCATAATAGTATTAGGAGACTATTATGAAAATCCTAATTGTATATAACATTAGTAAATCAATGAAAAAGGCAAGATTTTTCATTTTTTTTGGACAGGCAAGGCCTATCATTCTTACATATTCCATAAATAAAGATATATACAAATAATATTCTAATATAACACTAGTGTAATACGTACGTACACATACAAAGTTATGCAGCTGGAATTGCTCTTAGTATGTTAAGATATAGGACCGTTCGGCCTTACACTGCCAACTCCTCATGCACCACACAACAACTATATCCTAATGACTCCAAGAAATGAAAGGTGGAGGAGCTCAATGCTATATATAGAGACCTTAAGTTTTTTGTTTCAACACACCAAGTAGTAGCATCGAAAAACACTTATATTTATGTATTTTTTATTCCCTAATGCTCTAGTTTTATAGTATTGTGAGATGTAGTTCAAATATTTACTTTAGAGAATGTGGGTGTACTGGGGTCATAGTGGTTGAGAGTGAAGTCGATATGTTGTAACAATTTTCACATAGTATTTATCCTATGGTTGTCGGTTTTGACAACGACCGTGATTTTTTCTCTGATCTTGGAGTTTCCACGTTATATTCTTGTGTTATTGATTATGTTCTGGTTTATTTTTCTTATTTAGCCCTGTTATTTCCTAATAGTGGTATCACAACTTCCGGTTTGATGAATATCACATTCTTAGCATGCTATGTGGTTGCAGTAGTGTCTGATCTTCCACATCAGAAAAGAAGTGAGATATCGTGGAAGTGCTGAAAGAGATTAATATTGTAGTCAATTTACAACTGCAACGATATTGTGATGGAGAAGTTGGAATAATTGATGCAATCAGGGTTACACAAGGTGTTCTATGAATGAAGTTGTTTAGGAGGCACACGAGCATTGGTTACTGAATGATAGTTGATGGAGAAGGTGTTCTAAGAATGATATTTTAGAAATTTTCACCGGTGTAAAGTGGATAGAATATATATATTGTGCAACACTTCTATTGTGTGTTTCTAGTTTTAGGTTATTGAATGTTTGTGTGTTTGATGTTCTATGTTTTAAGCGTTTGAAAGTTGCAATTTTGTCATTTATCTTTATTTAGTTTTTGTTAGACTTAAATCTAACACCAATAGGGATATTAAATTAAGTATGGCCCAATAAAGATGACTCTCCACTGTTGGCGAGTTCTACTTGAACACGTCATAATAAGGATAGCTACTATCTGAATAAGCGGATAAGTGCTCGGAGGGACATATATCCCGAAGAGGCGAAAAATAGGAAGAAATTTAGAGAACATGAAGAGTGGCGCTCTTCCATTTTTTACTCCACTACCTCCACTCTTTTCTCAATGACCCCCGCTACTCCCGTGACACTCTTATATGGAAGGCATTATAAATATCTTAAGGAAGAACATTCACGTTCTTAACTAAAACTCTAAGATCAATGTTGTCCACACCATCAGCTTGATATCACCAATTTAGCTCACAGGCGAATAATTATAAATATATGTACTTTAGAAAATAATACGATACGATGAACAGATAACTATTTAAGAAAAAATATGAGTAAAATCTATGTAAAAAGAACATTTAATTTGACAATTTTAATAAATTGTTAAATTTTATACAAAATTTAGATTAAAGATTAATTCAGAGAAACATACTCAACAACTTGATTGGAAATTTGTCAAGATTTGAATCAATTATCAAAGGATTGTCGGTATATAATTGTTTTTTTTTTTTTTTGATATATAATTGTTTTATATCAACAAATTTTTTTGGTACAAGTTTTATATCAACAATTTGAAATCAACACAATAAAACTCCATTTTTTATTGTTGTTAAATATGCATAAAACTCTCTTTTATAAATGGTCAAATAAGAGTTGTAAACTAAAGAGTTGACTGAATGTAACCGTAAAACAATGTCATATTATCGTTACATTCATTTATTTCTCTCTCTTTCATTATTTTATTTCTATATATAAGATCCTTTGTGATTTCCCCCTTTTTTATAGAGTTATTTTTTAAAAAAATTTCAAGAAATAATTAATTTTTTCAAAAATATATATACAATTAAATGGAAAAAATATGAAAACATGTTTGTTAGAGAAAATTAAGTCCTTAAATGAATCTCAATTGTTTTGAAAGATTAATCTTTATAATTACCCAAAAAGAATACTTTAATTTATATATTGAAAGAAAATTAAAGTAAATATAATTCACAAGTTAAAGAAAATCTTTTCACCATAGTATTTTTCTCTTTGTCTAATTGAATAATAATTTTAGAAAGAAAATGTAATTCACAAATTAGCTTTGTAACAATATTTTTTTTCCTTAAAATTTTACTTCCTCCCGTCTCAAATATAAACAACAAAATAAAAAAATTTAAAGTTTTAAATATAAGTAAAAGTTACCACAATTATTATAATTTTTTATAAATCTATAATAATTACACTGTTTTGTGTGATTTTCAACATAATTTTACTTCACTCCATCAATTTATACAACTACTAATGTTATAAACAAACTCAAAAATAAGAGTAAAATTAAAAATTGAATAATTTGTTTTATTATTTAATGCATTTTGTCAATTTTCTTAAAGGATATTTTTTATTTATTTTTTACATACAAGACTAGAGGAAATATTTAACAAATCATACATGTAAGGAGATAATATTGATTTATATATTTTTTCCTTCAAAAAATATTGATTTTATATTATTTATTACCATAATTTTTCCTTTTTCCTTTTCCCTTGATACCTCACTCCTTTATGAATGCATTGTCATCTCATGAGAGTTTTTTCTGTGTGCTCTCACAGCACGTTTCTGTTTTTGTTGGCAGTGTCACTGTCCCTGCCTTCTTCCACAACGACACTACTCTCTCACACATCTTCATTTTTAACACTTTTCTCCATTCTTCAACCCCACTACAGTAATAAAATCATTCTACTTTCCTTAACCTCTTCCAAAATTTGACACTTTTGGTACTTTTCATTAATGGGTTTGAAGCATATAGTCACCTAATCCAGTTTCTTATTTCTTTAACCCAACCCAACTGCTTCATTTTCTTCTCCTATGGTTTATTTTTATAAAAAGTTAATCTTTTTTTATTTATATAAATATGTGTTTTTGTTTTCTATTATTACACAAACCCCAAAGCTCCAAAGTTTGAGACATTTCATGTTCTGTTTCAGTTTCTGAGAAAACCCTGTTGTTGTTTTTCTTGTTTTTTTTTTTTTTTTTATTTTCCTTTCTTGTGGGGTTTTGAAAAATGACAACTTTGCAGATGACCCATGTTGATTTAGAACAAGGAAATCATCATCATCAACAACAACAACAACATCATCATAATCATAGTTCTGTGAGTGGTGAAGGTAGTTTATGTTTTTCTGATGCTGATGATGGTTCAAGCTATTCTCATTTCTATTCAACAAATGGTGGTTCATATGATGATTACTCTTTTGCTTGTGTTTCTGATCCTGAGCTTGGAGGTGGTGTTCATGATTCTGGTAGAGTTTCTTCTGTAACTGATTGTTCTGTTGAACTTGAAATTAGAATTGGGGTTCCTGAGGTTAAGGTGCATTTGGCTAAAGTGGAGAAAGATTGTAGAATTTGTCACATGGGTTTGGAAAGTGAGAGTCATGAATCTGGTCCTCCAATTGAATTGGGTTGTTCTTGTAAAGAGGATTTAGCTGCTGCTCATAAAAACTGTGCTGAGGCTTGGTTCAAGATTAAGGGAAATAGGTTAGTGTCTCAATTGAAACCCTTGTTTTTCTTATAGTTTTGATTGTTAAATTGTTATATTTACTCTTTTTTTATGCTAAATTTTGAAGCTTTTAGAGAATAATTTGACACCCTTTTGTTAATTGATTGTTATTGATTGATGGCATTGAGAAATTTCTCAATTTGTAATTATCTAGATGATGCTAGAAGGCTCACAATTACTGGTGGCATTTTATTTACTTGGGAAATCAATTATTATCTATTAATAACCACATAGATGAACATCATATGCGACACCGACACTGCCACGTAGACACTGTAAGAATTTGAGAAAGTTGAAGCGATTTGAACCTAACCACACGTGTCATTGTCGGAAATTGACATGTGTAATGTCGGTATCATGTTGAACATTGCTACTATACTTATTAGACACATCTTTAATGTGAAGTATCGGTGTTAGATAGAGATTATTATAGAACAAAATTTTTATAGAACAAAATTGCAATGAAGTAAGCTCAATTATTTTCTTCGAGAAAGGGGAAAGTCATAGAAGATTAAATAATTTAAAGAAGAAGGTGATGGAAAAATAAAGGCTTAAAGCATCAGTCAATCTCACTGATTTGCTGACATGTCTTAGTGCAGTGGGATTCTTTGTTTGCTTTCTTCCTTTTCTGAAATTTAGGAATCTCTATATTACTCTTCTTTCTATTTTTAATTTCATTAATTTATCTCTTTTAAAGTTGAGATTTGACCCCTTCTGACTACTATTCATGTATACAAAAAAATATCTTGGTGGATGATAGTTGCTTGCTGATGTGCCACATAGAATATTTTAATCCATATAATAAATCACTGGTCCTAGATAATAATCTGTTCATTTAACGAGTTTTGCAGTATCGACACTTCTGATTAAAGATTTGTCCGACATATGTTGGTGTCGATAAAACATCAACACATGATTTTTCAAATTTTTTCTGATGTTGACGTGTCAGTATTGTTTCTGGTGTCTTTATTTGTGCTTCATAGATGACAACTTTCATATTGCATAATTGTTGTGAATTGTGATTTGTGAGTAGTACAAGGTACTGAATTTATAGTACAATTGTCCAGATTCTTGTTTCAGTTCTTTGAAGTAAAATATATTCATACTTTATGTACAGCTTCTGCAGTGTTACTTGCAGATAATATAACATCTATGACTTTTACACAGTGACACAGTATTTATCCTTAACTTTAATTGCAACAATCTATAAAGTCTGAATAAAAACATGTAGTTTTCTGTGCTTTTGTTAATACATGAAAGAACACATAGTGTATTATTTGATTGACTGGTAAAACTTCCATGATTTGCTTCACTATCAATTTAAAAGCATTTTGTTGGACACAAATCCATCCAAGTGCATTATTTCATTGCTAAATTAAAATTCTAATGGAATAAAAGAATTTGAATCTTTTCAATTTTGGAATCTTCTTTATCATATTTTTTGATTTGTGCCTTCATCGGTGGCAAATAATTCATGACGTCGTCTTTTCCTTTGTTTTGGAACATTGAAACCACTAAAATGGTTTTCCAAATATTCGGTTTTTTTATATTGAGCCTCTGTTTATAAAGCAAATGAGGTTCGGTGTGTCACTCTTTATATACTCTTTGCAGCATGAAACTCGAGTTTTTTCCACTACACCTCCTCGTGTTCATGTCTAGCACTATTGGCCTTCTTTTGGTGTGTGGATAATATGGTCGATGACCTGAATTGATAGGTTATAATACCATTTTAGAGTTTATTATAAGATGAGGGGTATGACTCTCTATTAACGCTTTTTGGACTTCATCTCTTTTTAGAAGGCGAGGTTTTCTCAATATTTTTATTTGTATTCCGTTTCAAATTACGATAATGCATGGTTAAAACTTTCTGATTTGTTTCAAATGAACTGTTATGCTAATGAATGATTGGTATTGACATTGTTGAATATAAATCAACTTAGTATCGGCCGTTCAACCCTAATGATATGTGAGCAGATGACTCCAAGAGTTATGTTTTTTGATGTTTAGATTTTTGTGTTTGTTTGGCTATAAATTATAACGATATGAGCTCAGTTCTTAGTTTGCTTGTTTGTTTGTAACATCCAAATTTCATTCAATGATAATATCGCCGCTGTTAATGTATGATGATGATATAAAGTGGTTTGTGGAGACGAAATACAAAATTGAGTGATAAGGTGACGCGCGTTTGAATCTTCTCCACAAATGTTGCTGACAACTGATTACTAACATTTGCCTTAACAGATCTCTATTCAGTTTTGCAATTTCCTAATTATTTCTATGGTTAAATTTTTTATAGGACCTGTGAAATTTGTCATTCAGTAGCGCGGAATGTTTACAGTGCAAACGAGGAATCAACAGAGAATGTGATTGACAATAACAATGCTACCGCATCATCCACGCTCTCAACAGCTGCTCCTACAGCAGAAACTCAAAGATTTTGGCACGGCCATCGTTTCTTGAATTTTCTTCTTGCTTGTATGGTTTTTGCATTTGTCATATCATGGCTTTTCCATTTCAACATGCCATCAACTTAGTTCCATTCATAATTTAATGCACATTTGAAGCTTATTAGGGAGCAAACAAGCCAGAAAGGCATAGAAGAAAAGAAAAAAGAGAGGAAAAGAGAATGAAGTGTCCATTAATGAGATAGTTTTTTAGGGAATGAATTCTTCTAAAATTTGAGGCCTAATTGAGTTTATATAGGCATTATCCTTCTTCAATTTCTATTGTGTATTTGTCCTAAATCATTTGGCTTCACAAAATGTGTTTCAGAATCAATGTAGTTTCTGGAGAAGTACTTGAATGGTTATTCAAATGTATATTAATATCATATTATATTGTGACTCGATGCGGTTTTTAGGTGCATAGTTATTTTTCGGATCTTGATTGCCTGGTGTAACTACTCACGCAGTTACATGCAATAGACAATTTCAGCTGCACAAAACAGATCTGGTGGCTCTGATTTATTGATTTAATTTGGTTAGATTTATATAGAATTTAATCTCGGCCATTCATTTCGCATCGTACAGTCAGAACAGTTACTGCAGTGTAAAATCCATTTCCTTATTATTTTTTCTACTAATTTATAAACACCGCTTTCTGTGTGGTTGATGCAATTTGTTTTGGTTGTTGACTTGTCTGCATCAAGGGTCATATGCTCTCCTTAACATAGATATATAAATAAACGAGTTTCATTTGCGTATACAGACGGTGTAAAAAGTCTTCCACAGTCAACAAATCACAACTATTCAAATGAATAATTTGACACTAAAGATTTATCGATAGTGTAGAATATATTTTTACACTATGTATACGGACGGATAAACATGTTTTGGTGCCTTTATTTCTCATTTCTAAAATTAGCAATAGTAGCAAATATCATAATCAACGATCGTAAGGTTTAGTTTAACTGACAAATATCAATATTGTTAAGTTGAACACTTTCATCTGAATTTGAACTTAGAATTTCATAGTTGTGTATGCGAATTTCAGATAGTTATTGGGTGCGTTTGTTTTACCTTTAAAAAAAATAGATTTTTTTTTTTGTATTTTTTAAAATAGATTTTATAAAATTGTTTTTCAAAATATAATAAATTTTTTTATATTTATTTTTTCTAAATTCAAACATTAATTTTGACATTATATAATATAAACGTACATTATTATTGAAGATCAAAACATAGTCAAAATCTCAATTTTTACAAAAAATTGTTTTTCAAAAATGATTTTTATGAAAATCTATTTGAAATAGCTTCAAAAAAAGTGATTTTTTTGAAATTTTGATATCTAAAAAAAAAATTCAATAAAATGATGAAATACCTAAAATGACATTTTAAGAATAACTATTCAAACCAAATTTTCATTTAAAGCTTTTATAAAAAGTTTTTTTGTAAAAATTTTTTACACAATTTTTTTTTACACTATAAAAATCTATTTTGAAAATATCTATAACAAACGCACCCATTGCCACTTCATCTAGGGAAAACAAATATCTTAATGAATTACTAATAATGAGAAACTGCTCATATCATAGGGTTGAGCTCCACCTATAGTTAATTGAGTGTGGAAACAAACCACTAACTTTTGGGTTGAGCAGTGTTACATTGAGCTTCTTAGGGATTCAGATTGAGAGCAGTCAAGAACCATGACTGCATGCAGTCAACAAGATCAGAACCGTTCAATCTTAATCGGACGGTCTATATTGTAAAGTTAGAATTTTAATTGTTCTAGGAAATTAAAACTGCATCAAGATCTGTGCGTCTGATTTTGATCATACAGTTAGAAACTGCTGACTGCAGCCTGACTGCATGGTTACTGACTGCATTGGTCTTTTATCTTATTTATTTGTAATATTTTTACCCTTTATCTTTGTTTTTTTTTTTTTCCATTTAGGTCATTTTTTTTTTGTAATACTTTAGTCCTTTGAGGAAGCAGACAAAGAGATGAGGATGATGAACGTATTCATCAAAGTTATGAGTTTTATTTAATTTTAATAAAAATATATTTTAAATAATAAAATTCAGCATTTTTTTAATAAAAAAGAGAAAAATAGTTTACATGTGAATGTTATAAAAGATAAAAGATCTCAATGAAAAAAATAAAAGATAACGAATCAAAATATTACAAATAAATAAGATAAAAGACTAAAGTGTTAAAAAAAAACAATAAAAGACCAAAATATTAAATATAAAAAATCTGCGGTGTAATTTTGTAATGATAGGTTGTTTATATTTTTGTCAAACATGTTGATTTTATGTGATATATACATTCTTGGAAAATTTGATAGTAATTTTTATCATGTTTTCATCAAATTAATGTGGATATATATATATAAAGGTGTAAAAGGCTCAAAACAATTAGAAATCTCTTGAAAATAAATACATGTTGAACAATAAATTCATAATAAACTCAAACTTTTTTAAAGAAATAAATCGGTTAATGTCAAACTTCGCAAGAACATATCTTGTACTTGATTTCCTTTCCCGATGAACAACAAATGAAAGTACATAAGGCATATAAGATATATGAGATGATTAAATGCATTTGAGAAACTGCTAAGATACATTATATTATATCATAGTAAAAGGAGAGAAAAGTTTTGGAAACATTGTATTGAAATTATAGAATTGATACAAATAAAAGTGTTAAAGTACAAATGAGTGCATATATCATCTTAGAGCATCTTTATCCCTAGTACTAAAATTGAGATTCTTAACACTATTTATGTTGACCTAGTGTGACACATAAGCTTAAACAATTTTTAAGAAACTCGGACAAATTTTACTTTATCCACCAATTTTAATTTTTGGGTACTTAACACTATTCATTAGGTCCCACAATGCCACATATATTTATACTACTTTTTTTTTTTGAATGAAAGAGATATAAATATTATTTTAATTTTAAGCATCAACTTTTGAAAGATCCTTGCATAAGAATCTTTTCTTAAAATTAAAAATTAAGGATCTCCACCTAGACTCTCCAATGGCAAATTTTTTTAAGTATCAGTTACTTTTAGCTAATGAGCCTATAATAACTAAATAATGGGCCTAACTCTCTATATTTCAAGAGATACTGACACCTTATACAAAATCCTAAAGGCCAAGAGAGAATAATTCTCCACAATGATATGTTGAAACCACAATACACCATTACAATTGATCTTTTAGGTACATAAGGCATATGAGATATGAGATGATTAAATGCATTTGAGAAACCGTTAAGATACATTACATCAGAGTAAAAGGAGAGAAAAGCTTTAGAAATATTGTATTGAAATTATAGAATTGATACAAATGAAAGTGTCAAAGTCAAATAAGTGCATATACCATCTTATATATTAACTAGCTAATGAGCCTATAATAACTAAATAATGGGCCTAACTCTCTATATTTCAACAGATACTGACACCTTATTCAAAATCCTAAACGCCAAGAGAGAATCACTCTCCACAATGATATGCTGAAACCACAGTACACCATTACAATTGATCTTATTTGTATATAAGGCATATGAGATATGAGATGATTAAATGCATTTGAGAAACCGTTAAGATACATTATATCAAAGTAAAGAGAGAGAGAGAAGCTTTAGAAATATTGTATTGAAATTATAGAATTGATACAAATGAAAGTGTCAAAGTACAATAGAGTGCATATATCATCTTATATACTAACAAGCTAATGAGCCTATAATAACTAAATAATGGGCCTAACTCTCTATATTTCAACAGATACTGACACCTTATTCAAAATCCTAAAGGCCGAGAGAGAATCGTTCTCCACAATGATATGATGAAACCACAGTACACCATTACATTTGATCTTATTTGTGCATAAGATATATGAGATATGAGATGATTAAATGCATTTGAGAAACCGTTAAGTTACACCATTAGAAAAATTTCACTGTCCATTTGTGTCTTACAAATGTTCAAGGGATTGATGTGTATAAAGAATGCATAGAGAATACCTGATTTATGAAGAAAAAAAAAAAATGTCTGGTTAAAGAGTGATCAAATAATATTAATTAAGCAATCACTAAAATAAAAACTTGTCTATTTATGCTATTTTACTCCTTATTTCTTTTGACTCCTTAATCGATGTAATATGAATATTTGTTACCATTATTCTAAAATTTATATTTGACTTAAGATTAAGCATGCTCTTTTTTTGGTTAAGGATTAAGCATGCATGCAAGAAAAGACTAATTAATAACACATGTATACCACCTCACATCATCAAATTAAAAAAACACTATGGAGTGGTCAACATACGTGCAATGAAGACTTGTTAACGTGTAAGCAAACATGCTATAAGTAGGCAGAAAAAATGGGAGGTCGAAGTGTTTGCTTTCATGGACCACATGGGTCAAATAAACCTAATAACTGTGATTTGATTACTTAAAGAAAATCTTCTAATATTGACCTTGGAAGCAGATTCTCTCGAGTCATATACTCTTATTAAATCCAAGCCATTAAAAAAAATTCCGAAAAGTTCAATCATACCAAAAGAGGGCAGATATTGTCAATAGATTAGATTCCATGCTAAGGAGACAATCCAGTCCCATTAACCATATACAAAAGGATAGGCCTATGGCGTAAATCTATAATATATAGAGGTGATAAAATTTTAGTTGAAGATTTCGCTTTGCTTTTGAAAATGGTATAAAATATGAATAAAAAATTTCTGTGTTTATGAACCGAAATAATTTAAACATCAGTATGTGAACTTTAGTCATCCTATAAACTTCGGTTCGTAAAAACCGAAATTTTTTGTAAAAACAAAAAAGTCAGTTAGAGAGATATAAAAAAAACGTGAGGAGCCGAAATAGAAATATTCATTTTAGTTTTAACTAATTAGTCCAACATTTTCTTTTCCAATTACAACTTTTAAAAACTTATAAATTAGGTGTTAACAATTAGGAAAATGCTTAGAGGCACGATAGCAAGCTGTGCACGACTTACTTTGTTTATATATATATATATATATAGTTACTTCCTTCTATAGTTGTGATCCATTTCCTTTTTTATTTTTAATTTTATTAAAAAAATTACAAGATAAATATTTATTATTGATAAAAAAAATAAAAATATTTATTTTGATCCCTCACAAATTTTTGAAGAAACAATTCAATCAAAAGTAAAACTCAAATTAGTTCTTGACATTTTCATATTGACGAGAAATTAATCTCTCATTTATAATAAATCGGAAACCATTTTGTCTCTAGTATGAAAATGTTATAGACTAATTTGAGTTTTATTTTTGTCAAGGACCAAATTGATCCGTAAAAAATTTATAAGGGATCAAAATGATCATTCACTCTTAAATTTTATAAGTACCAAAAACATATTTATTTATTTTGTGTACACAGTCGATGAAATGACAAAGTCATTATAAATTCATACACAAATGAGAGGATCGGGATTTGAATCCGAATTATAACGCTCGGTTTAACAATTTTGATATTTTTTCTCAGTTGAACTAAGAATTAAGAACAACAAAAATATATTTAATTGTCTTGTCTTATTTATTTGAATTTTAAAAAAGTAATAAGTATTGCTACATTGAGAAACAAGTAAGGAGTCATAGATAGGAAGTAACTCAAGTAAGCAAAAATTAGCGTGTCGTGCATATGTCGTGCACCAATGTGTCGTGCTCTCTAGCACTGCTCTAACAATTATATGTTACAATGATGTTTTTTATAATAAAAAGAACAACTATATGAATAAACAAATGCAGAAAGTATAAAAATTAAGAATTTACATTCAAACTTTGTCAAAACAAAAAAAATCTACATCCAACCATTGTTACAGGGTAGTGAATCATCACTTTTTGAGTCTTTTAAATTTTTACTCTCAATTATATAAATGGTGTATATTTTTTGAATAGTTAGTTGGAGCAAGCTTAGGAACCAAAAACTATTTTATAGTTTGATTCTATCATCCATAAATCATCAACCATTACCATCCAAATAATGACCATTAAAATTAAGACCTTCTAAATTATATGGACCACTTAACCGTAGGTTTTTACTAAAAATCCATAAAAAAAAACTACTGTTATGGTTTTACATTATGTCTTTTTTTTTGGTACATAGAAGAATTGACAAAGTAAATATAAGAAATTTTCACACAAGTGAGAGAGCCAGGGTTCGAACCCCGGTCATGACGCCCATGCCTTGCAATTTCGGCAAATTTTTCCAATTAATTATAGGAAGCTAAAAATAGAAATTTTGTGTTCGAATTAATAAATTTTAATTTTTAAAATATTGAGTATACATTTTTCAAGAGAATTATATTATTTTGATCTTTTTTACTTTTTCCATTAAGTTGTTAACATTTATCTATTTAGAATTTTATCCTTTTTAAAATAATAATAATAATATATAAATATTCTCTTTTTTTTTGAAAAAATAATATTATTAAATTTTTAATAATTATTATCGAATTTAAAAATTATGAAATAAATATTTATTTATGTAAAATTAATAAAATATACATATATAATTTAATTAAAATTTTAAAGTTAAAGATGATGATAATATGTGACGTTAATTGATATTTAATGTTAAGAAAATTAGAATTTTATTCAATCATACTCACAAAATAGATAGTTGTGATTCAAAATGTCATAGAAAAAACTAAATGAGTAAATAGCTCATGGTGACTAGGTCAGGCCCAATAATTTACAGCCCAAAATAAGCGGACCAAGCCGATTTGACGTATTTATGTAAGGTGATTACTAATTTAACACCCCTAAAATGCATGCATTTTTTATTTATAAACCAAAATGTTGAATTCTTCGCCCTTAAAATAATTATTTTTTTTTATTTTTTTTATTTATGAACTAAAATACTGCATTTTATTGAAAGGTCACTTTCAAAAGGGTATTTAAGTTGAAAAAAATACACTACTAAAAACATATTTAAGCATGGAAGAAAAAGATGACCGAGTGAAATTTCACATTAGATAAAGACACTTTAAAAGCTACCAAGTCCTTAAAGGCTATATTAATTTTCTTGTGCTGTAGAAGCAGAAATTGACTTGCTATTCAAAACTATTGGCTATGGTCGATTGTGAAGCCAATTTTATGATCCAAATGAGAGCAACATTACATGATATGATACATATATCTACTTTATTATATCTATGTTAAAAGGCTTATATACCCTACATGATAAGAAATATTAATGAGGTATGCAGTAACATTAATGTCAAAAAATTAAGCATGGTCCAACAACTACATGGAGTGTATGTATGTAGTGTGGAAAGGAGACATAGATGGTGTGGAATAAGCAATGTTAGAACAGTAAAAGGTTCATATTTTTTTGGTGAAAAGTAAAAGGTTCATATTCATCAAACAGTTTGGATTGCTATAAATGTATTATCAAAATGTAAAAACTTACCACATGAATTCATATTTTATAATTAACTCTTCTAAATACCATTTTCCACAAAATCTTGATTTTCAACACATAATCGAAACATCAAGGAACTTAACTAACATCACATTGAGTTATATACAAAGGTAATGTGAATCAAAAACTTTTCTCATTGCATTTTATATGCATTTCATTTGAATCACGTCATGTAAAACTATACTAGTCGGATTCGCTAGTTAAAATTGTGAATTCAATTCTCTCGTTAAGTAGCGAATTACTATGATACCAGAGCTGATAAGACATTTTTGAATTGTTTCAGTTTTGGTTGATCCTAAACCAAACGAAGAACCTAAGGTTGGTGTGAAAACAACCAACCTATGGTTGATGAGGCAATGGGGAACCGAGCAAAAAACCAAAGTTTGTAGAACTCAAAGTTGATTTTCGCGTACGGAAGTTTATTTCACGACAAGAGATGCAAACATGGGTTTGAGCAGAAGCAGAGAGGTTAGAATTTATAGTTGTGATTGCAAAGTTTGACAATGAAGGTAATAATAAAGAAACAAAAATTGTTGTGAAGGGTTGTCAAAGAGGTGGAGAATATACGAATTACGTCAACAAGAAACAAAAAACCACTTCAACTATAAAATGTAATTGCCCATTTAAGCTTAAGAGTTATCTATTAAGCGATGGTTGGTGGCATCTTAATGTTTTGGATGGGAAACATAATGATAAAATGACAAAAAGATTAGAAGATCACAAATATGTTGAGAGGATAAAATCGAAAGAGAAGGTACTTGCTTAGTTGCTCGTGAGGTGACCAACAATTTAGTATTTTCAAGAAATATCCTATAAACAATCAAATATCTTTACAATGTGCGCCATAAATACAGACAGTAAGTCCCGTGCAAAAAGATTAGAGATGCAACAACGGTTGAATTGTTTGACCGATGACAAGTTCACATATAGATACATATTGGTTTTCGATACCGAAACTGTTTGGTTATTTTGTTCTCTAAATTGTGACTTGCATACCAATCAATTCAAAATGGTTTATTTAGAAAAATAAAATATTTTGAAATTGAAATCATGTGGAACAAGTTCACATATAGACGTCTCAACAGCATAAATATTAGAGGTCTAAATTAGATTTTATTATGATATATTGTAAATAAAAAAAAATTATAATAAACATTATGAAAAGTAAATAAAAAAGCTAAATATTGTTAATATCATGGGTTTGATTTTAATCTTAAGAATTTGATACATCAACTTTACCATGAAAAACGCAATGTCTATTATGTCACACTCAGATACCATGTAAGAATAATAGGTCTTGCCATTTTCCAATCACTTGATCAATTTCATATACAATGGAGATTTCCATAACGTTCTCTTATATTATTATCATTATTACTATTCCATAATTTCATAAATAGATACGTATACAATCATAAGCTAATTACAATCGTAGTCTAATAATAAATAATGAGATAAAAGAGCGGTATATATATGAAGTGGTGGTTATTTGGGTTTGTAAACAACTAAACATGTCACAATGATGATATTGAATCACTCATATTGTATATCTATTTGTTTAATAATTTCACATTGTCTCTCTATAAGTGTGTTTGTGTGTGCACGTTTATGCTACAATATGAGTATGTTCTCTTTTCCACATTGTATACCTTTTCCAGCTTAAAATCCGCTAGCACCTGCACCTTTTTTTGAATGGCATCCTTGATACCATGTGTGGGACATCTCAAACATTACATATATGATTCTTGGGAACTTTATGCTGCATAATTAGTATTTAAAAAAGAGAATTTCTAGTGTGGACTTGAAAATTGCTCAAAACTTCAACATTGTCAACTTTAAGTAAAAGTTCAAAGTGTGATCACGTTCTTATCATTGAGACTAACACTTAATTTATGTTGATTTGACAAAAATCAAAACAAATGTAAAATGAGTTTCAAAAATACAAATATTCGTGTTTCTTATTTTTTTAGGAATCAACATTGATTGAGTCAATTTCCGGTCGTTAGGATGAGTAATACCATAAATTACTAATTAGGCTTTGAAGTTATTTTCGAATAAGTCAAGGTCTATCTAAGAATTGGATTGGGTCATCCGAACCACATTTAGTTGAGCGGATCATAAGGTGGAGACGTCTTAAATCGCACACAATTATCATTTGATGAGGACACGTCGACCTCTGGATCATGTCGCACCAACCATGAGCCTAGGCAGATGTCAAATAGAAGCTTCTAGACTCTAAAATCTTAATTCTCCACCTATATTAGCTTACCTTATTGTTCACACTAAATATGTCACATCTAACTCTAAATACTTTTTATTATTCGGCGCCTACTAGCATAGTTGTCGAAGAATGTGCATGAAATACGATCTCAAGTCCAAAGTAAATAAAAAATGATAATCAACCAACAACTCAAAATGATTTTTATCACTTCCCTCTCAATGAGAATCAACCAACAACTCAAAACGATCTCAAGTCCAAAGTAAATAAAAAATTATATTAAACATTATTAGAATTTTAAACATTTTCCAAACATTGATTTCGCAGCTTATATGAAACACTTCTCCACCTAAAAGCCACAATAAATGCAACTTTTGTTTTGAGGATATATCTAATTATGATTGGTATTTTCTAAAGAAGATATATAAACACAAAGTTTGTTATTCAACAGTCACTTATTTATTAAGTTATGCATATATACTCATACATATACAATAAACAACTCAGACATGAACATCAATTAGGTGTATTTCCAATTATGCTTTTAGGTGGATTTCAAATAAGATTGGAAATAATTTGAAAAACCTTATCTAATTTGCTTTGGACTCATGCCCAGCTTGCACAGGCCATGCATGTTTCAATAATCATACAGCTGCCAATGTTTTATAATTAAGTAACAAATAACAATAGGCGGAAAATCAAGTGAAATACCACATATATATCATTGCTATCAAACCTTTTAGGGAAATTTTTATGAAATATTTAGTGATATTATTATCTATGTCTTTTGTCAATAATGGATAAAGTAAACTATTTGTCTGCTAATGTTTTTGTATGCTAGTGAATAATTTATTGTTGTTATTGTTTTGCTTATGAGTGTGGGAGAGAAACATATGACGTACAGATATTTTTAATTAGGTATATCTCAATATCAGATACACATTAATATCAGATAATTTGTATAATACTCGTATAATATATGTTGGATAATCAAAATAATAGAAGGAAAATGGACAACAAAATCATGCCGTTAAATAAAAGTGATTTTTTGGTGCTGTAAATAAAAGTGATTTTAAGAGTAATATAAACTATTCAAATTTTGCAACAAAAAAAAAATTGTATATAATCATCTTTTCATATAAAAACATCTTTATCTTCTAAGATGGTGATTAATGAGTGAGTTAGATCAATGAAATAAATGACTGATCAAATTTTAATTCTAGAAGGTAAAGTAAGTTGTTTTACCTAAAATATTATTTAATTGTTTTTTGTATATAATCATTTTTTCGGTAAAAAATGTATAGATAAATGAAATATTAGCATTTCTTATGCTATATATTTTTTAGGTAAAAAAAAATTATTTTGGACAACAAGAAGGTCGAATTCCAAAAAAAAAGTACAAAGCAAAATCATATGCGTGTTGTAATACCCGCACAAAACAAAGAACTAATATGAGAAGGAGAACAATGTCTTTGTTAGATAATCAAAGTAGAATCTTGCCCACAATCTAGCCTCACGATAAGAATAACAAACATTGATCACTTCTCAATCTAAGTCAAAATCAATACTACATATCTCTTGACTTGAGTCCGCTCTAAACTCCACATATTTAAAAAATTTCAATGTGAAACAGCAGTGAAAATTCAAATAGTATAACACTTTAAGACTTTCAAACTTAAATTTAAAATCACCTAAACTATTCATCGTCTCCGTGTCTATTTTATCTCCGATGTCAAACTATGTTTTTCTTAGAGAGCAACTAGTATATAAAATAATCTACTAATATTTGTGTACAATCTATTTAAATTTCAATTTGTTTGTTTCTTTTTATATAAGACTCAAAATTGAATGGATTAAAGTACCTCCAAATTGAATTGATTAGAACCCCATAAATTGCTAAGATCTATTTTCCTATCTATAGTGCATATATGAACCAATAATAGGGTCAAAAGCTTGACCGCACGCTTAGGAGAAAAATGCCTATAATTATAAGTCTATACAATATTATACATTTTAATTGGTCACAAGCTTAACCAAAATCATATATAAACACCAAACAATGGTTAATATAAATACACTCTATATAATATCCCTAAAAAAACTACACCCTATATGATTAGACCAAGTATTTAATTTAAGCACAATAAGTCTATGGCCCATGTGTAAAGTAAAGATATGCATGTGAATGGTCTATCTTAAAAACGGAAACCTTGGAAAGATTTTGAACTTCAAAATTGGAATATTATTTGAGGCACAAAGATTATGACAATTCAATGCATGTGCTTGTTGGCGTCACTGATTACCATTTCAATTTAAGGACTTATGTTAGCTTCTTTAACTTTTTACAACAACCAAACAAATTATTTTAGGCAATATTGTACCTCCAACAATGAGTATTAAGTCATGGTTTGATTAATGTAAGATTGTCCTTTACAACTTAAGAAGTTTCTCATTGATGAGAATGTCCTTTTCACCTCAACAACCAGTGTAAGAAGAGTAATGGTTGTTCTTTCAACAGCTTAAATTTGTTCTAGCTAAAATTTATATGGGACAAATGACTTGTACAAGGGACCAAAGATTTTTTAATAAGTTAGTACAATGGTTCATTATTACTCTTATTATACTTTAGCATTTTTTTTTTTCAACGTGCCGAGGATCGAACCCACCATAATTTAAGGAGCAATACTTGTCACATGATCGGTGTGAACATATATGGCGCCGCTTTCCAAAAATTTATTTAACACTATAATATAGTAAAATTCGATTAAATAGCTGTTTGGATTGTCTTATTTTTGAGTTTATGCGAAACAACTTTTGTAAATAAATTAATTATTATGTATTATTATAAATTTTTTAAAATAATTTATGATAAAATAACTTATAAAAATTTATGAATCAAGTTATTCACTAATAATACACAGCCTTTCATTTTTAATTTTTTGGTTAACTATGATCTTGAGTAAAAAAGCACTCTAATAATTTAAAGTTTGATTAGGAGAGAAGTAAAGTTTAATTTCAAATCGTTTCACACATTGAACTTAAATTCTCCTAAATGATGCATCATTAACCGAAACTTATTAATCACTTGAACTCACTCAAACAATTATTGACTTATCCACTCAAACAATTAGTGACTCATCCAAATGATTATTTTTTTGATTAAAATTTACAAATCCTTATTAAAATTAGATTTAAGATTGCAATCTCTATCAAAGAATCAGATTGCAATCTCCACTCCCATCCACATTTTGTTTATCCATAAACTCAAATATAAAATTAGTACTACTTAAGAATAATTCATTCAATTTTTAACATTGGAAGCTTTTCACAAGATAGAGATAAAAAAACACCAAAAAAATAGTAACCAGAAAGACTATACACATTGGAAATTGTGATGCAATATGAATTGGAAAATTTTCTACAGCACATGCTAAAAGCTAAACAATGAAACAATGAAAATAGACCAAGGCTGCAAAATTGTTAAGAAGAAACACAACCAAATTGCAATAAAAGCTTAATACTACAAAAATCAATTAGAGACTACTAATATTTCCAAGTTAAAAAATTCAACTAATTGAAAGGTTGCAGCTTCCCAATGAACCAATGTTGCAGCAGAAGATCCAATCCAATTTGTGCAGTTGCAAAAAGAAAAAAGCTCATATCTCTATGCACCATTCTTTGCAGAGTCAGCATGGTGTGCATGGCCATCTTCCAGAATCTTGCCATTTGCTTGAGTTCTCTGTCTCTGAACAAAGTGACAATAACAATGTTATGTCCATATCATAAGACAGTGACATGACATTAGGAAAAAAGAGGAAAGAAAGGCAACAACAATTTAATATAGCACCACCAATTTAGTCCATAAATTGTGTTCTCTCTCCATAGAGTTCCTAAAATACTCGCTCCGATCTCACATAATATATATCTAGTTTGGTTGATATTATGAATCAGATACATCAGTTATTCAACGAATTTGAAAAAAGAATCTTTGCTTATAACCAAAGATTCATCAAATAACTGATGTATCTAGTCTGACAATTTAGTCTCTGTTATTAAGATGTTTTAGACAAAATCGTCAATTTGGTCGTAACATATCAATAGCAGAGACTAAATTCACGGATTTTATATACTTAAGAGACTAAATTGGAGAGAATGATGTTTAAGGGAGAAAATTGATGGTTTTAATTAAGAAAAAGACAAGTAGGTTGAATATTATTATACCCAATCTGAAGGATCAACAGAATTGCCATTTAACAGCTTGTGGTTCTCTTCTTTGTTTCTGCCATCTTTGTTGTCTTTGGTGCTTAATGGTAGCAACAGTGTTGCAGCTGTCCTGTCTGGCATTTCTGTTGTTTTGGAATAACTAAGTTAGCACATAATTGCAATGAGTAAATGACAGAAACATAGTATAATTATTATGTCCTTATGTGCATACCTGGTAATTTCTTCTCAACAAAAAATACCACCAAATTAACAGTATACCTGCCATAATCAAAATGTTCTGTTAAATTTTTTATTAAAAAAAAGGACATGGACCACAGATTTTTCAAGTAAATTAACAATTTAGTGCGTAAAAGTTTCAAGCGTCGGGAAATACGGTTCGTGATATTAATAAAATCCTAAAGGCTCCTTACCAGGCAACGACTACATCGACTGTATAATGTTTACGAGATGCGACTATTAAGAAACTCTGAATGACAGTAAGAGCCCATCCTAGTTGCTTTATGCACCTGCAGTGGTTCAAAAATTAATCAGAGTTAGTTGTAATTGAAACCTAAACATGGCACAATGAATGAATCAAACAAAACAAAGTTTGTTGTATTCATGTTTTCTGGAAAACTTACCTTCGTGTGCCATATCTTTGGTATGTGTTAACAAAGACTAGGGTAAAGATCATGTGCGATGAAAATATCAAATCGCCACATCCATATATCACGCCGTGAGGAACTGCAAGTTGAAAAACCAAATGAGCAACAATACAACAACAAAGGCATTGAACGTAGACGACTCTAAAACAAAAGTATACTAACAATTAATCAGGAGGACTTCCGAGACACTTTTCGGATGAGGCAGTGTTGCAAGTGGTGATCCCTGCATAATAGTAGTGTTAAATGTTAAGTTAAAAAATCATTTTAAAGAGCAGAATCTATGCAAACACGTAATGTAGGACTTGAAGAAAATCAACAGTTAAACTGCGAGTGACAAACAAGAAGGTAATTATACCTCACGGCAATGGTAGTTTGGACCAGGAAGCTGCGTGGAATAAAATGTCGCTATGCGAAGAGCTTGAGAGGCCTGCAGGTAACAATAACAGAGGAGCCCGAATTTCAGAAGCGATCATATATTGCATACTCGGAATGTTAAAATGGCCATATGAATTGATTCTGCCAACTTTTTCGCTTTAAAATTCTCAATTATTAACAATTAAACTTGCAACATTACATCACTTTAATAATCCACATCAACCCTTGTTGACAACAAACTATAATTCAATTTTCAACGTCAAGCATTCACGAGTTTAAGTTGTTTTTAGGAACACTTACAACTAAGAAAGATAGAACCCTGCACCATATTAGAACTGTGTAGATCTTTTTGGTCTTGAATATGAAAGGATGAAAAGTCCACTGCAAAATTCACAAATTTTAATCATTAAAACTTCAATAAAAACTATTAACACTAATTGAAACAAGAACTTCATAGAATCAAGAGAATGCAAATTAAGGCGAGATGAGAATTCTTACAAGGAAAAACGATAAAAAGATAACTGTAAACAAAGATTCACTAATGTAAGCTCTTTCTTGACCAAGCTCCTGTAAAATCAACAAACATAAAAATCAATAATCAAAAGATATTCTAATGAAAGACAATTTTTACACAAGAGAAAGCGATGAAAATAACAAACCGGAAGTAGGAAGAATCCGAGATCCTGTAATGTAGGGCCGGGCCTATGTAAATAATGAACTCCTCTTGCAGCCAAACCATGAATATACTGTATAGAAACAGTTTCAAAATTATGATTTAGATTAGATAGATAGATAGATATCATTGATACTAGTACATGAAAAATAAAAACTATGTCAACTTAAACAGTGTAATAATGTAATGTATTAGTATCAATAAGCTGCAAAAAATATGTATAGAAACAATTTCCATTCTTATTTCTTTTCCTTTTCTGAAACACAATGAATAATAATTGAAGGTTTTCAATGAATAATAATAGATTTAGCTTTACATGAACTTCATAAATTTGCAATTAAGCTGTAATAAATATGCCAAATCCGTTACTTATATGATGATATCAGCAATCATCATTCAATCCAAAACACATTAAATGCACCAACAAAAATTCACCATCACATTTGAAGATTACTTGTCCACACCGGTTATGTGACAAGTATCGCTCGCTAGTTGTTCCAGGTTCGATCCTCGGCTCGAGTGGAAACAAAGATTAGTATTAAAAAATTTAAAAACTTTGTTCTTAATAAAGGAAGTAGGAAATCTCAAAAGTTGCCAACTCAACATGAGAGAAAATGAAAAACTTTTTGTAACGTTTAAGTAACGTTCTCAAAACCAAATGTGAAAACTACTTTAACACTTTAATATCCAAAAAAACACATAAAAGGAAAACAAAAGAACCTCTCCATTGTTTTTCACAAAAGGGTAACAAAAAAAAAAGTACAAATACAATTAATTGATTGATTAAATTACACAATTCATAAAAATTCAATGAAATTAAAAGAGGCAAAAAAACAAAAACCTGAAAAACTAAACCAGCGAGAAGGTACTTCCAATTCTCCACAAGAAGATTGATTTCTGTTGTTGTCTCTGCACAAACTCTCTTCCATAGCTACAAATCCAAACATTCAAACAATGATTAAAAACAAAAACTTGAGAAAAACAAAAAACAAGGTTTAGATTAGGAAAAAGACAACAACCTTGGAAGCCTCACGACCAATGTAAAGTGACATGTTTTTCTTGTTATTGTTGAAGATTGTTGTTGATGATGATAATGAAGATGTTGTTGTTGTTGCTGTTATTGATGATGTTGTTGATGATGTTGTAACCGAGTAACGACCACCTTCCATAATACTTCAAAAAAACACAGTTGATGTTGACATCATTGCTCTTATAAAAAAAACCAACAATCGAATCAAAACCAACCCAGATAAGAATCAATTCTTTTTTCACTTTCCAACTACGAAAAACTGAATCTTTTGACAGAAAAACACACACCCACAAAGCAAAATCGAGATTCAAAAAAATAAAAAACAAATTTTGTGAAGAATAGGAAGAGGATCTGAGGAGAAAAAGTGAAACCCAGAAAAATTAAGATCGAGAAAATGCCCTGTTTTCAGAAAAGGAATAATCAAAAGGGGATTTGAATGAATGAATGAATGTTTGTGTTTTCTGGGTGGTTTCGCTTTCTCTCTCTGAATTCTCTTTGGTTTGGTCTGACTGCAATGCACGCGAGTTGAACACGGAGGAGACAGTTGAGAAGAGGAGGAGAATAAACACTATATATACAATATATCAACTTGCTTTTTTTATAATCACTTTTTTATTTAAGCAAAAAAAGATTAAAACAAATAATTAGTTTGTTTTTTTGAAATTTCGCAATCGTGGGTGTTGATTTTGAATGGGGAAAGGAAGAAGAGTGGAAGGTGTGACGAAGGGGTGAGAAAAGTACAAATATTTATTTTATGAAAAGAAAAAAAAAATAGGCACTTGTCAAAAAAAAAAAGGCATACACTCTATCCATTAAAATTTGAAATATTTCTCCGATAATAAAAAGACAAACTATATAAATGAATTTGTATGTATTCATAATTAATTTTTAACAAACTTTTATTTTATTGAGTCAAAAAAAACAAACTTTTATTTGATATATATATGTTCTTAATTTGTTTTAATTGATTGTTGGATAAATGTTATCGACTTATTAAAAGATTGAATAGAAAAATAACAATACATTCTTTAATGTATTTTTGTTTTAAGATACACACTTGTATCAAATGAAATTTATGTTACGTATGTTTTAACATATTAAAAACAAAAAGCAAGATCAAGAAGGGGAAATTAAAAGCCTTTAGAAAAACTAACATCACTCCTGAAATATAAATGTTATATACAAAATTTATTTTGACAAAAATATTACAACTTCTTTTTAGCTTTCACCACCGATTTGAATATCAGTTTTGACATATGTGCACCACTAAAAATAAGAAATTTGGTTTAAAGATTTCACTTCGAATTTGGATATAATAGAAGTGAAACGTTAAGGGGCAAGGGATTTCACTTCCCTTTTTGGTTTAACAGAAGTGAAAAAAATTTTCTTCTTAAATTTGGTTGTGCTTTGATGATAACAAAGTTTACGAAAACTCAAGACCATAAATCAAGATGAAGATAAATACTAAAGCTTTATAATTAAAATATTTATAAGTACGGTCCTTTGATTTATTATTTTTAATAATTATATAGCTTAGAATGCTCATAAATTATTTTAAAAATTAATGACAAATAAGTTTGTAAGTTAAAAATAAAAGTCTATATGAAGAAAACTTTTAAAAATAAAAAAATTGTTTCTTAAAATTAGTTGTCAGCAACTTTTAAATCAATCCAGTCGTTACCCGATTTAAGAAGACCTGTTGCTATTTGTAATTTACAAACTGTGCAACGTTTAATATTTGAAAATAGAACTTTTAAATCACTTATCTGTAACGACCGATTTAAACGGTCTTTTGAAAAGCACAATTTTATGTGTAACAAATGTCATTTTTCTCATAAAAGTTTTTTAGCATAAGATATGTACATTGTTAAAGTGAGATTGATTTGATAACAATCATATACTTTTATTCTTGAACACTTGTGAGAATCATCACAGTGGTTGATGATTCGGGAAAAAGGTTCTTTGAGTCGGGGAGATTCAAAGTCCGCCATAAATTTGTTGCTTGTGAAATCAAGAAAGTGATGTGCTTCGTTATTATGTTAGAAGATTGTAGGATAGGTCTTGGGATAAGGCTTGTACAAAGATCTAACATAGTGGAAATCTCTCACATGGTTTGATGGGACTGAAGTACCCTTAGGTTATAAGGAGAATCAGTGTAAATTTTTTGTGTCATTTTATCTTTTTCTTCTCTCTTTATTTTTCTACACTTCGTTCATATCTTTATCATACACTTTCAGAAGAAAAAATCTCTAAAATAACCGAAAAAGTCATAGAACTTAATTCACCCCCGCCCCCCTCTTAGGTTGCATTCTTAAACTTACATCTCACCCTTTAAATATGAGAATAACAAGTTAAGAACTCATGCCAAATAACTTTTATGTAAATAAAAAATATTAGGGAATATTTTTCAAAACTTGAAACGGACCTAAAATATGTTGTTGTTCTTGCGTGAGTTATTTTAATAAAATTAGGTTGGCGATGTACAAGACATTGATCTCTTAGAATATGTATATTAATGGAAGAAAAAAAAATCTCTTTTTCATGTTTGTGATGTCTTATATATAATAAGCATGTCTTAGAGGTAGTAGAGAAAATAGTGGAGGGAATAGTTGAGTAAATAGTGGAGGTAGCGGAGGAAGTATTATGCAAAGGAACAATTTAATTTAGTTTTTTTCTTTTTATGTGTCCTATGTGTTCCTATTTTTCCAAGCTTATCTTGCCTTAGGCGTGATTGAATTCGAAAAAATAGGAACACATGAGAATGCTTATAGTTATAAGGTGGGAAATCTAGGACTAGAGAGTCTTAGTGGTTACTGTAATTTGTCAGATTAGTTACGGGATTGAAAAAATTATTGTTAATTAATTAGAGTAAAAAGTGAAGATTCAACATATCTACCACGAAGCTAATATATATGCATATACTCTAACTAATATTAGATGTTTGTTGGATCCTTCTTTGACCTTTTATGACTCGTGTCCGACTCAATTTAATCATTTATATGATGTTGAAATGGTATTAGTATTTTCATTTTCAACTTTGGCCCTCTTTCCACCGTTTACATTAATTAATCATTTCTGTCGACTTTTCCACGAACACTGTTTGAACATGTGACTAATGGATTCCATATGTAGATAGATACGTGTTGAAATGTAAATGACCAAATTGAAACCTAAAATAAACGTAAGAAGCTTAATTAAAACCTAAAATAGACGTAAGAGATCAAATATGTAGTTAAACCAAAATATTATTAGCCAAGTGTTTGTCCACACATAAAATCTGTAAGCCACGTGGAGAATTCAAATAGTGTTAGTGGAAAAACTTACGGAAATGGATAACTAATGCAATCAATAAAAACATTAGGGATATAATAGATACTTTTTAATTGTAAACGACCAAATTAAAATCTAATATAAACGTAAGTGACCAAATATGTAGTTAAACCTAAACTTTATTATAATTATTTTTTTTCAATAAAGTACATATACTTATAATTTTTTTTAAAAAGTACGCATATTATCAAAATTATATTTAATGTATTAATTCTTTCGTAGATGTTGCTAAAAAATTGTACAAAAAATAATAAAATAAGAAAAAAATCTATTTTTTACTAAAAGAAGTTTTTCTTGTCCCAAATTATAACAAAAAATATAAATTTTATTTTTAAATTTCTTTTACTTATTCCTATAAAATTAAATAATATTTTATTTAATTTATCTTCTTTCTCATTTTATCTATAATAAATGTAACCAAAAAAATGACCAATAAAAAAGATTTTTTATAGTTTTCCTTGAAATTTATTTTAAGAAAAAGAAAAAAAAATTCAAAATTATTTATGTTTTACTTTTCTTAATAAATGTGAAATTATTTTTTTACTTTTAAAAGTTACGTTCAGTAATAATTTCTCATCTCTCAATACACCTAGTATATCTTCTCTATTATATACATAGCGAGATTCTCATGAAGTTCTCTCGTGCATTCTCAAGAAAAATTACTTAAATAGTATTCAATTAAAAATTGCTTATGTGGCATTCAATTAGAGCTTCTCTATTATTTTTGTATCTTTTTTTTGTTTAAAAAAAAGCTCATTATTAAAAAAAGTTGTTGGATATATACATACCAAATTAGAACTTTTCTATTTTTGTTTAAAAAATAAACTCATTATTAAAAACTAATTGTTAGATATATACAACTAAATTAGAGTTTTTCTATTTTTTTTTTTAAGGCTTCTCAAATATTTTTTATCATAGAAACTCTAATAGTATTTTTTTTTAACAACTATTATTTTGTTGATGAGTCTCTATAGAGTTCTATAACGGTGACGATATCATTGTAAAAGTTAAAATAACTCTATCTCTAAAATAAAGTAACTTCTTAATAAACAATAAAGATTTATACTTTTTTGGATTATAAAGATATATTGATTAAAATGACATTGTCTAAATTATAACTTTAATTGTTTATATAATCTATGAGAATTTATAATTTTTTACAATTCAAATATTTAAATTTTTATAAACATTCATTCGAACCTTTTTAGAGATGTAAATTTATCCATGTGACTGAAGGTCCTTACATTTTCCCATTTGACGCTGATGTGTGGAGGTTGTTTCTTTGTGGTACAATGACAAAAAAGTTTGAGAATAAGAGCGAGATTAAAATAGTTCGATATTCATTAAAAAATAATATAGAATTAACAACTATTTTTTTGTTGATGGAGCCTCTATAGCTACCTAAAACGGAGACGGAGGAGATATATAAATAGAAAGAGAATCTCTCAGCGGTGTAGAATAGGAAACATGGTGCACTTCCCATCGCACTATAAATAGAAAGAGACTCTCTCGGTGGTGTAGAATGGGACACGGAGTGCACAACACATCGCACTATTAAAAAACATTTTAGAGAATCTCTCAGTGGTGTAGAATGGGAAACGAGGTGAACTTCTCATCGCACTATTAGAGAGATAGAGAGAGAGATAGAGAGAGAGAGAGAGAGAGAGAGAGAGAGAGAGAGAGAGAGAGAGAGAGAAAATCTTTTAGTGTGTTGAATGAGAAACATGGTGCACTTTTCAACGCATTATTAAAAATAAGCTCTGGCTAAATAATATTTGTATTCCGACTGCGGCAGTTATCCCCATTTTGTGTTCAACGCACTTTCATTATAATTACTTCAAAACAATGAAATACATGGGAAACCAAAAATATATTGATATAATCTATGAATTTTTTTTTTATAATTTCAATTTTAAACTTTTCATAAACCTTTGTTCAAGTATTTTTAAGGACGTTAATTTATCTTTTTTTTTTTTTTTTGAATGGCAAATTTTAAGGACGTTAATTTATCAATGTGAATACATGGGGGGAATAGATTGAACATGTACTTGAATTTCAAGGAACATGGTTCGATTCTCACGTAAGTCAACAACTCTACAGAAAGGGCGGTATAGAAGATCGTGAGGTACAGTGTCAGACTGCCTACTATATAAAAGAAGTGGCCCATACTGTTTGTTACACATGATATATTTTAATTTTATGAAAATGCATGTTTTCAAAAAAAATTTCAAGGACATGAAAAACCGGAACATATTTTCATTTGAAAATAAAATCAATAGTCAAAATAGATTGACATATATTTATTTGAAATATATAGAATTTTTTATAATTATTTTATACATATAAGGTTCTTATATAATCTCATGGATGAAGACGAGAGAAAGAATATCATAATAATGTAGAACGAGAATCAAATGAATATTATTCACCACGCTCTACGTACCATGCAACATTCTTAAACACATATGATACAAAAATTATCTTCAATTTATCATAGAATTTTAAAACAAATTTCTCAAATATAGTATTTTAAAATAAACAGTTCAATAATATTAAAAAATAAAATAATTCAGTAAATTTTATGGGCTAACATATTAAAAGTAATAGATGCATCTCAGAGTATAAAATAGAGATTATATTTATTTGGAGTAAATTATAAAAAGAGTATTTATTTATTTTAGAGTAAAAAATATATGAATTCCAATCCTTTTTTAATATATAAAAACTACATAAAAGAAAGAATACAATCATTCTCTTTAACCTGTCCACGTTTTCAAAGCAACCCTATTTTTCAAAGTCACAAATAAAAAAATAAAAATCTTAAATATATGGAATCACAAGAGGAAATTAAATTTTAA
The DNA here is from genome assembly GCA_954870985.1 of Trifolium fragiferum. Lineage (NCBI taxonomy): Eukaryota > Viridiplantae > Streptophyta > Magnoliopsida > Fabales > Fabaceae > Trifolium > Trifolium fragiferum. Next base: position 15,592,961 of record OX940793.1, on the reverse strand, counting down.
AAAATTGGATCAGCACATGATATGAGTTCGGTCAAAGCCTCCTTCACGAGGGAGACGACGTCAAATGGTCAAGCCCCCACACTTGGCTTTTTATTCATTTGTGGGACATGCAATGAACCTTTTTGATTGGTAGTTTAGATCCTTCAAATGGTCAAGCTATCCATAGTAGCACAACAAGTGAATGGGAATCGACTCATGATTTCAAAAAGGAAATACAAGATTGAAAATTTGAAGCATGATTTTTTTTTTCAAACTATAGTAGTTGTTAATATTTTTTATTTTATTTTATGAGAATTTTTAATCCTTAATTCATTTCACCCTTAATTTAAATCAGTTAAACTACCATCTCATCTTTTAAAATATGATATTTAGTGTTAAAACTTAAAAAAATTCTGTTTATGTTTCTTATAAGAAATAATATGAGTCAGAAAAGTCTATGTATTTACTTTTTTAACAATTGTTATTGACTCCTGTATTTTATAAGAAAAAAATAACTATAGAGAAGAATATTTTAAGTGTTTCATTTACGACAAACATTATTAGAAAATAGCAAGAAAAAGTCAATAAAATTGGAATTTCACAAATTAATTATTTTATGTCATTTCAATCTTTATTTTTCGTTTTAATTAAGTTTACCATTACCCGAAAGTAAAATGGTTAAATATATTTTGGGTCTCTATAAAAAAATAGTGACATGTTTTAGTCTCCACAAAATAATTATGAACGTAGTTTCAGTCCATCTTATTAAGTCGATATGTATTTTTGAATGATTATTTTGCAGATATGTTTCGAACATTATAAAAAATTTCTCGAAAAAAACACTCAAAATTTGATTTTTAAGTCAAAATTTTCATTACTTTTATCTTTATCTGTTGAAATTTTAAAAAAATCATATTTAATCCTTCACATTTTAAAAAAACTTAAAATTTCATAAAAAAAATTTCTCTAGTGCATATCCGAAAAAAAATATTCAAAAATCTAATAGTTCAATATAATTAAATAATTTTTAAAATTTAGAAAAATAGGAAGGAAAAATTTTTCTAAGACCAAAACATGACTAATGTTATGCACTTTTCATCAAACCATTAAAAATAAAGAGTAATCTTATCCATTTTACGGGCCAAGGTTATGGTGCATAAGGGGATGTTTATGTACCATGCATAAGCCCAGAATTACTCACGCCCCCCCCCCCCCCAAATTACTCACGCGCGCCCCCCAGCCCCCCCTACAGACTCGCTTTTCCCACCCCCTTTTCTGCTGATAAACACACATTCTGTTTTGTTTTTTTTAGTCTGCTGGGCCTGAAAGCCCAGTTCCTTTTTTGTTTGTTTGTTGGTTTTTTTTTTACCCAGTTTACACCCCCAGATTTATTCTTTTTCTCCCCTAGATTTGTTACAAAATCATTGGTTATTTATGCAATGTTATTTTGAAAATCATTATGAATAAAATATGGTTTTAGTTATAATATTTATTTTAAATTAAATATAAATATTTTATTTGAAACCATAAGAGAGCTATTTTGGTTTTCAGATACAACACTAGTGACACCAATAAGTTATACTTATGGTTTCGATTAAAATATTTATTTTAAATTAAATATGAATATTTTATTAGAAACCATAAGAGGACTATTTTGGTTTCAGATACAAAACTAATGAAACCATTATGTCACACTTATGGTTTCAGTTATAATATTTATTTTAAATTAAATATAAATGTTTTATTTGAAACCATAAATGAGCTACTTTGGTTTTCAGATACAACACTAGTGACACCATTAAGTTATACTTATGGTTTCGGTTAAAATCATATTAAATTAAAATGATTTTAATTAAATAGTTTTGTAGTACAGATCTCTGAAACCATTCCACAGCACAAATGGTTTAGGAGTACACATCTTTGAAACCATTCTACAGCAGAAATGGTTTTGGCATGATTTTAGTTTAAAATTAACTACTAAAATAATTAACCATACATAATACTCTGAATTTTATCCCTAATCAATAAAATAAAATAAAATTCAATCAATCAAAATTAAAAGCGTGATAAAAAAAACTGAGGGGTGCGCTAGAAATTTTAAAAAAAAAAAAAAAAAAGAAATTGGGAGGGGGGCTAGAAATGGGGGGCACGCGTAGCAATTTAATGATAACAATAGTATTAATATACAATAGGGAGTACTGATAATTTACTCTAGTGTGCAGATATATAAGTTAAAATTTTATATACACTAGAAATTGAAGTTCTGGTTGCTATTTAAAAAGCGCTCCCAGAAGTTGGGAAAAGCAAGTTATGAGTAGTGACACCAGAAGCTAAGTCACCAGAAGTTGCAAGTCAAAGTCAACCAGAAGCTACACTCGTCAAAACCTGAGTTGGATATTCAAGATTCTGATGACGATGAAACAGCAGAATTTGTCAGAAGAACATTCTATTCTCAAAACGACTATACGACTATCATCTATTTGGCAAATTCAGAAAGGCAGAAGAAACCTCGTACAAGACCGTTATCCTCATGATAATGACGTTTGTACTATTGTACTATATTCTTTTCCTGATATGGGCAAATATTCGAAATCAAGGATCAAGATTTCTTTCTTTACTTGATTTAGATAAGCACATTTCAAACGGAAATAATAGTACAGTACTATGCAGCTGTTTTCATCATTGTCTACTCAAATTCAAACGCTCCATTACCGCCTATAAAAGGATGAAGAATTTGAAGAAGACAATAACACACATCTACGAACAAAAGCGCTGTTACCCTGCTAAATTCCTAAGAGCATTATATCTTAGAAAAATACAACTTGAGCTTATATCAAAATTCAGGACAAACAGTTTTCAACTTCTGATTAGTCAGTTGTTGAACCTTAGTTTTCTTTTATTAGAATTCTAAGATAAATCTTGTTTTTAAAGTTGTATTATTTTGTTCTAGAACTCTGATACTGTTTATTAGAAGTTCAAACATTGTTTCTTTGTAACTTTGTTTAGAAGTCTCTTGCTTGTGTGTTTGAGCATTTGAAAGTCTCTTGTATTGTGTTACTTGAGCAAAGGAAGTCTCTTGTTGTGTGCTTGGGCAATTGTAATCTTGTGTGATTATAGTGAAATCCCTTAGAAGTGCAAGGGGACTAGACTACTCTCGGTTTGTGAGAGGAACCAATATAAATCTTGTGTGTTCATTTCTCTTTACTCTCCTCTGTTTCTATTTGCACATCGTCCAGAAGTTGATTGTGTTTGATTTATTCTGCTGTTAATTCTGATAAGTTGAAAAACTTAGAAGAAGTTTTAAAAAACTACCAAAACACAATTCAACCCCCCCCCCCCCCCCCTTCTTGTGTTTTCACACCTTCAATTGGTAGTTTCTTATTGGATGACCGTGTAAATTAAATTATTTTATACCGTCAGTGCATATCAATTAAACTCATTACATTTTGTGAAGATTTGCACAATACATTTTTGATATTTGATTTTGCATTTATACGCGGGTTCATTGGGTAGTGGTTGTGACGTGCGTGTGTTTGCTTCAGTTTAATTAGATCATTTTTGTTGTATTTGCACGATTTATATATATCTCCGTTTGGGTTGAATATGTGATTTTTTTGAGTTCGATTTTTCTCTCGGTATTCATTGTCCTAAGCGTTTTTGGATGGACACTGAATTTAGGCAAAGAATGTGGATAAAACATGTTTTGTCCCCTGATGTCTAGAAACTATGCGCTTTATAAAAAAAAATTAAAATTGTTTAAATTATTTGTTGTTTCTTTATCTTTTAATGTTTTTTTACGGAATTTCTTTTAACGTTATATTCAAAAAAAAATTTGAAGTATATTGACAAAAAAAAACTCAAGTATTGCTCAAGTTATATATCAAATTTAAATATTCTTGATTGAGAATTTAATTATGAACTTATAAAATTAAGAATTTTACTTTAAATTAAGAATTTTAAATATTGTCAATTTTAATTATAGAAATGGAGAAACACACAAATAATATGTTATAACGTATTCATTTGATTTTTGAATATTAGATAAATAACACATACTCTGTTTTCCCTCATTTTCATGTGTTAAATATGACTTTTGAAGTTATATCAATCACCAAGAACACCGTGAACCAACTACATGCATGACACTACCAACCAATTTGTTTAATTTCAAAAATATAAATTTTAATTTTAATAAATCACACCAAAAGTATGAATATTGGATATGCATATCAATCACCAAAAGCATCTACAACCGGTTATTACATGCTATATAACACCATAGATTTATTAAAATTTATTTTCTCCTTAATTTTTCATGTAATACTACATTCATTATTATTTCTTTAATCTCTTCTAATTTCTTTTCATATTTTTCTCTTTTTTCTTTCTTTCATCTCTTTTGCATACATTCATAAAAATGAAAGAATATTGTGCAAACTTACGGAATACATTGCTACTAGAAAACAAATATATCTATTTTTTCTAGTCTTTATTATAAGCAAACTTGATTTTTTTGGTAAATTGAAAAGATGATGTATCTGGTCCATATTACGTATTAGATACATAATTTTTTTTACGTACCAGATACATTTTTTTTAATGTAGCAAAAAAATCAAATTTGCTTATAATAGTGACTAAAGAGAGTATCATTTAACAATTTACAATACGATTAATATAAATTTATGTTCATACAATATTTACACATATTATAAGTATTACTAAAAAATATTTGCGGCCTCCTTAAATATAAGACCCTAAGCAGTTGTCCATCTCGAACCGTAGTTAGGACCGTCATTGTTTACAAATATTAATTATATAAGTTAAGTTCTTATAACTCTATTGTGTATGGGTACCTGGATGAGATATGATACTAATTGTCGACTGAGCAACAACCGCTCGAGTAGATTTTGTGGTATGTGGAGGATGTTTTTCACCGGCATTGTAAGTTGCCATAATCAAATACCGATGGCAGAGTCCGACAAAAAAAGAAACTGCTTTTATGACCGCGTTGGGCAACTATTACCACAAACGTAATGCCTTTCGGGCTCAAAAATGTAGGGTTACGTATCAGCGAATGATGAACAAGGTATTCCGAGCAGAAATTGATGACATGCTCGAAGTTTACAACGTAGGAGGAAGCAGTCTCCCGAAAAAGCGGAGGCTGCTGAAAAAGCTGTAAAAGACCTCTTAGAGGCAAATTTTATTTCCGATGCCAGATATTCTACCTGGCACTCTAATGTTGTACTTGTTAAAAAGAATAATGGAAAATGGCGAATGTGTGTTGACTATACCGATCTCAATAGGGCTTGCCCTAAAGATGCTTATCCTCTGCCCAGTATAGATAAACTTCTTGATAATTCATCTGACTTTAAATTATTGTCGTTTATGGATGCATACTCAGGTTATAATCAAATACCGATAACAGAGTTCGACAAGGAAAAAACTGCATTTATGACCGCGTCGGGAAACTATTACTACAATGTAATGCCTTTCGGGCTCAAAAATGCAGGCGCTACGTATCAGCGAATGATGAACAAGGTATTCCGAGCAGAAATTGGTGACATGCTCGAAGTTTACAACGTAGGAGGAAGCAGTCTCCCGAAAAAAGCGGAGGCTGCTGAAAAAGCTGTAAAAGGCCTCTTAGAGGCAAATTTTATTTCCGAGACCATATATTCTACCTGGCTCTGCAATGTTGTACTTGTTAAAAAGAATAATGGAAAATGGCGAATGTGTGTTGACTATACCGATCTCAATAGGGCTTGCCCTAAAGATGCTTATCCTCCGCCTAGTATAGATAAACTTGTTGATAATTCATTTGCCTTTAAATTATTGTTGTTTATGGATTCATACTCAGGGTATAATCAAATACCGATGACAGAGTCCGACAAGGAAAAAACTGCTTTTCAGACCGCGTCGGGCAACTATTACTACAACGTAATGCCTTTCGGGCTCAAAAATGCAGGCGCTACATATCAGCGAATGATGAACAAGGTATTCCGAGCAGAAATTGGTGACATGCTCGAAGTTTACAACATAGGAGGAAGCAGTCTCCCGAAAAAGCAGAGGCTGCTGAAAAAGCTGTAAAAGACCTCTTAGAGGAAAATTTTATTTCGGAGGCCAGATATTCTACCTGGGTCTCCAATGTTGTACTTGTTAAAAAGAATAATGGAAAATGGCGAATGTGTGTTGACTATACCGATCTCAATAGGGCTTGCCCTAAAGATGTTTATCCTCTGCCTAGTATAGATAAACTTGTTGATAATTCATCTAGCTTTAAATTATTGTCGTTTATGGATGCATACTTATGTTCATATAATATTTACACATATTATAAGTATTACTGAAAAAATATTTGCGGCCTCCTTAAATATAAGACCCTAAGCAGTTGTCCATCTCGAACCACAGTTAGGACCGTCATTGTTTACAAATATTTATTATATAAGTTAAGTTCATATAACTAGATTGTGTATGGGTACCTGGATGAGATTTGATACTAATTGTCGACTAAGCAACAACCGCGCGAGTAGATTTTGTGGTATGTGGAGTACGTTTTTCACCGGCATTGTAAGTTGCCATAACATTTTGCAAATCTTGGAGTAACATTTGAATTTGATTTTTTTGTTGTTCTAAAATAGTCTTTTCTTGATCTATCATAATCTTCTGCTTTTTCAAGCTGTTATATAGTGATACAGTATCTCATCTAATATTCTCAATTGTTTTTTTTATGCCTGAAAAATTGTTCATAAATCTTCAATCAAAACCGAGGAAACGCAAAACAGTTGAAAATAAATGACAAATAACAATGCATAAAAATACCTTAACAAGAAAATTGTCTAAAGGAAGCGACGCTTCGTCTCTGAAAGTGGAACGAGTGTATAAAAAATTGTTGTCGATGAAATATTTGTCGACGATGGTTGCAATCAACTGTTTATGTGTGACTTTATGCTCCATTGCACTAAAGAATAGAATGTTGAACCCCTGACATTAAATGATAAAACAAGAAAGTATTAATATTTGAAACAAACTTAGAGAGATAACCGTGTTTTGTTAAAAAAATGCGACATAATCATGCTATTTTTTTTTTCTTTCGCAAAAATCATAATAAAATCATATATCTTAAACATCTCTCACGCTCAACACAATTGGACTTTTTATTTTGAACAAGCAACACAATTGGACTTATACTTCAATTAGAGAGGACCTAAAAGACCAATGACTTAGATGATTTTTTTTTTTTTAAATATGTAATTGAGACAATGAAAGTATAACTTATTTGTGACTCTTAGACTTTATTTGGAATTCGTGACGGTTAGACTTTTTTCCGAGTTAGAGGTAAAAAGGAGCGGAAAATTTTAAAAAATATACACAATTTTTCTTCATAATATTACACAATTTTTCTATTTTGAGGAAGCATTTAAAGAATTTAATTATATGAATTCTTTAAATCACATTCTCTAAAGTTATGTGAAAGGTTTATTTATTTATTTATTTTTCTCTACTTCCCTCCCTCCAAAAATCTCCTTTTTCCCGCCAATCTTCTCTTCTCTCCAAACTCTCGCAAACAAAGTCTAAGACGACTAATTATTTCATTACTATTTGCAAAAATAAAAAAAAGGTTAAGATCTTTTACAATCTAGACATGTTCAGTCTAGTATTACTATCATGATCATTAGAGCTAACAATAATTTTATTATCTATTAATAAAAACATAGAAACATACCACAAAACTTGAACAGCACGACACCAACTTGAACAATTGAATCTCTGGCAGCAATAATCGCATGAACAAAGAACTGTTGGAATGAAATGAGTTAGTCTACTTACAATGTATTAAAAGAAACTACTACTAAAAAATCTATTTTGTCTTTAACACGTTTAATAATATTTCACCGTTTATGTCCTTAAATGTAATTTTAACTTTAAACTGAAAAAAAGATATGTACAAAACAAAAATAACAAAAAAAGAAGAAGATAAGCATAAAATAAATATACTCATACAAAAAAAGATACAAAACAAAAAATAACAAAAAAAATCCAAAAATAAACCTAAAACAAATCTACTCATAAAAAAATTATTTTTTTAAAAAAAAAAAGAGAATAAAATAAATATACTCATAAAAATAGCAATAGAAAACACTAGTGAAGATAAGCATAAAAAAATATGCTCTATTTTTGTTTACTCTTATATAAAAAAATAACAAATAAATCCAAAAATAAGCATAAAACAAATCTACTCATAAAAAAATATTTTTTTTTTAAAAAAAAGAATAAAATAAATATAGTCATAAAAATAGCAATAGAAAACACTTCTGAAGATAAGCATAAAAAAATGCTCTATTTTTGTTTACTCTTATATAAAAAAAATACATGAGAAGTGTATTATTGATAAATATATACTATAATAAATAATTACGGGGTAAATATATATTATAGTAACACACACGAGACAATTGTTTTAATAAAAAAAGAAATTGAATAATATATTATAATAATACACGGAACAATTGTTGACGAATATATTATTGATGAATATATATTATAATAATACACGGGACAATTATTTTAATAAAAAATAATTAATCATACACGGGACAATTGCTTTAATAAAAAAAAGAATTGAATAATAAATATTTGTTATTATTAATTATAGTTTATTATACAAAAATCATACACGGGACAATTGCTTTAATAAAAAAAAGAATTGAATAATAAATATTTGTTATTATTAATTATAGTTTATTATACAAAAATCATACACGGGACAATTGTTTTAATGAAAAAAATTACTTAATTTAATAACTTTTATAAAAAAATAGCAGAATAACGTCACTTATTATTTTTATTTTTTTATACACGACGTAACTTATATTTTAATAATATTTTATAAATAAAAGTCAATAAACCCGTGCATTCGCACGGGTCTCAAAATTAGTTTAATATAACAAATTTTTAAACAACTTGGGCTTCGGGCCCGTTCTTTTATACAAACTTGATAACCGAAAACATCCTATAAATTGTTTTCTCAATAAAAGCACCCTTTAATTTCAATTTTTGGATATTGTTGGCTAACTTTATATGATAGTGCTATTGAAATAGAATAGATGTGTTTCTGTTCTAGGCGGTGTATTTCGCTTTCGGAAACGAATTCCCTAGAACAGTCTAAGAATTCCCTATTGATAGAGTTAGGAAAATATCTTCAGTAACCGCTCTATAGTGGCCAAGGCACACGATCTTTCATCCACGATCTTCTCGTACCCACGTTGAGGGCCACATCACGAAATCGTTCCCAATTAGACTTGGGATTTGAATTTGAATCTTCAATCTTTGAGGGAACACCCCTTTGGCGCCTTTTGACCAGGTCTTCTCGTTTAGATATTTTGATGTATGACTCGAAGCTCCTTTTGTGCCGCTCAAAGCTTCCTTTATTGAGCTGTTCGAATCGTGTCTGTCGCTCGAAATTGTTGGCGCAGCGAACGCCTAACTCTATCGTGGCCTGGCTTGCACGCGCATTGGCCTAATCACTCGAAGCCACACACAGGCGCGCGCGCTCACTTCTGGGCAGGCAAGGCTTAGCAAGCAGAGTTGGCTCACTGCAACTCTAAAGCTTCACAGAAGAAAGAATGAAGATGAGGGATAACACACACACTCAACACTATTGAGAGAAGAGAGATAATTGGGAAGAAGAGAACACACAAAATTTTATTATTTTTCAACACTTACACTTTTCACATTTATTGGTCTATTTATAGCACTTTACTTGCATAGCAAGTTACAATAAACTAACTAACTAATAACCACCACAACTAACTAACTAACTCTATATGCTAGTAAGTATACTTGGCTTAAATGGATTACACATAACACACCACCTAATCCAATTCAGCCAATGCCACAACACCCATCATATCTCTGAGCCTCTTAAACACATTTGTTTGCACACTCTTTCTCAGCACATCTGCAACCTGCACTTCACTCCTGCAGTGCTCAAGTTTCAGTAGCCCCTTTGACACTTGATCCCTTAAGTAGTGAAACCTCAGCTCTATGTGCTTGCTTCTCCCCATGTGAAATAGGATTCTTGGCTAGATTAATGGCAGAAATGTTGTCAATTTTCATTGTCACAACTTCAACATTTTCTCCTGTAATCTCTTCAACCAAAGTCTTCAACCAGATAGCTTGAGTTCCACACATTGAGGCAGCTATGTACTCTGCCTCACAAGATGATAATGCCACTACCTGTTCCTTCTTAGAACACCATGAGATAGGAGCATTGTTAATGAAAAATATGTAGCCAGCAGTGGATCTCCTATCCTCCACATCACTGCACCAGCTGACATCTGTATATCCATTCAGTCTACACTTCCTTCCAACATCACAACTTGGAAATACTATTCCATAATCCACTGTCCCTTTCACATACCTAAGTATCCTCTTCACTGCAGCTAGATGAGATACTTTGGGCTTATCCATGAATCTACTCACTATGCCAACACTATACACCAAGTCTGGCCTGGTATTGCACAAATACCTGAGTGATCCTATTAAGCTTCTGAACTTAGTTGAGTCAACACTATCCTCTTCTTCACATTTTGATAACTGCAGTCTAGGTTTTGATGGTGTGATTGCTAAATTGTAGTCAACCATATCAAACCTCTTCAGAATCTCTAATGCATATTTCTTCTGGTGCATAAGCAAACCTCTACTGCACTTCACAAATTCTATACCAAGAAAATATGATAAGTAGCCAATGTCTGTCATTTCAAACTCCTTCATCATTTGTTTCTTGAACTCATCAATGCACACTTCACTGCTGCCAGTTATCAACAAATCATCAACATATAGGCATAGAAAAATGACTCCCTTCTTTTGATCACTTCTCACATATACTCCATGTTCTGTCACACACTTAGAGAAACCTATCTCACTTAGATAACCATCTATCCTCTTGTTCCAGGCTCTTGGAGCCTGTTTGAGTCCACACAAAGCCTTATGTAACCTATACACTTTTGACAGTTGATCCTTCACTTCAAAACCTAGTGGCTGCTTTACATAAACCTCTTCACTAAGAGGACCATTTAAGAAAGCACACTTCACATCCATCTGATGAATTGACCAATTTTTTGCATTTGCCAAAGCAACTACAAGTCTAATTGTCTCAATTCTGGCCACTGGAGCAAACACTTCTTCATAATCAATACCTTTCTTTTGAAGAAACCCCTTTGCCACTAGTCTAGCTTTGAATCTAGTGATCTGACCTTGGGGACTCATCTTCAGCTTTTATACCCATTTCACTGCTATTGGCTTCTTGTCTGAAGGCAATTCAACCAAGGACCAGGTGCCATTACTCTCAATTGACTTGAGCTCCTCTCTCATAGCCTCAATCCACCTTGAATCATTCAATGCTTCACTGTCATTGACTGGTTCAAAATCAGCTAAGAATGCTAGATGTACAAGATCACCTGAATCATTCACTTCATTATCTGTTATCACTTCACAGTCTTGTAATCTAGCTGGCATCTGTCTTTCTATTTGTTGCCTTGAACTGCTAGCTTGGCTTGAGCTTGCAGGTTCATCACTATCATCAAGCATTACACCGGTTGTCACTTTTTCTTTGCCTTTGCTCCAGTTCCACTCTTTTATCTCCACATCTCTGCTAATCACAATACTTCTCTTCACAGGATCAAACAACTTGTAACCTCCTGTATTGTGATAGCCAACTAATATCATCATGTCACTCTTGTCATCTAACTTCCTTCTGAGCTGATCAGGCACATGCCTATATGCAACTGAGCCAAACACTCTCAAGTGACCAACACTAGGCTTGTGACCTGACCAACACTCTTTAGGAGTAATTCCCTTGAGCTTCTTAGTAGGACACCTGTTTAGAACATATGTAGCAGTGGAGACTGCTTCACCCCATAGTTCCTTAGGCAAGTTTTTACTATTCAACATGCTTCTAACCATATTCATAATGGTTCTATTCTTCCTCTCTGCTACACCATTTAGCTGAGGAGTATAAGGTGGGATAACCTCATGAATGATTCCTTCCCTTTCACAAAGCTCAGTGAACTCACTTGACACATACTCACCACCACCATCTGTTCTTAGTGTCTTCAGCTTACAACTACTTTGTCTTTCCACCACTGACTTGAATCTCTTAAACACTTCAAATACTTCACTTTTCTTGCTTATGAGATAAGTACACAATTTTCTGCTATGATTATCTATAAAGGTCACAAAGTATCTGTTGCCACCAAGTGAATTCACTTGAATTGGCCCACATACATCAGAGTACACTACTTCAAGTAATTCACTAGTTCTTCTCTCTGCATCTTTACTGAAGCTACTCTTATGTTGTTTGTCCTGCACACACTCTTCACAAACTTCTGTAGGCAAGATGATACTACGTAAGCCTGACACCATGTTTTTATTCTCCATAAGACTCAAATCTCTAAAATTCAAGTGGCCCATTCTATAGTGCCACAACCATTCACTCTTCTTATCAGATGTAGCTAAGCACTTGTGCTCCAAAATGTTAAGTTCAATTTTGAATGTTCTATTGCTTGACATTTGAACCTTCAGAATTAACTTTCCATTTGAATCATAAATCTTCATAGCCCTTTCCTCCATTATTACTCTATAATCCTTCTCAAGTAACTGGCCAACACTAAGTAAGCTACTCTTCATACCTGGAATGTATAACACATCTGAGATTAGAGCTCTACCTCCATCTTTCTTTCTGATTGCAACATCTCCAATCCCTTCCACAGTTAATGTTGAATCATCAGCAAATTTCACCTTGTTCTTTGTAGTTTGATTGATCTTCACAAACCAATCCTTCTTGCCAGTCATATGAGTGGAGCACCCTGTATCCAAGTACCACTGATCTTGACCACTCTCACTTTCTTCCTTCAGTGTTACCATCAACAATGTCTCATTTTCTTCCTGCTTAGCCAGCTTGGCATCTTCATCTTGATGCTCTTTCTTATTGGAATTGCACTCATCTGTTGCTCTTTCACCAATGGTTGGAACTCCATCAGTTACCAAGCTCCACATATCTTGCGATCGAAACTCCACCTTCATTTGTTTGCACCAATTGTCATAGTTCTTACCAGTCAAGATTGGTAAGTTCATTGGGAAATGCCCATTTGCATGTAGGCTAGACATTGTGCAAGAATCACTCCAAGATTCAACCAAGAATCACCTTCAAGATCAAACCAGGCTCTGATACCACTTGTTGGCGCAGTGGACGCCTAACTCTATCGTGGCCTGGCTTGCACGCACGTTGGCCTAATCACTCGAAGCCACACACAGGCGCGCGCGCTCACTTCTGGGCAGGCAAGGCTTGGCAAGCATAGTTGGCTCACTGTAACTCTGAAGCTTCACAGAAGAAAGAATGAAGACGAGGGATAACACACACACTCAACACTATTGAGAGAAGAGAGATAATTGGGAAGAAGAGAACACACAAAATTTTATTATTTCTCAACACTTACACTTTTCACATTTATTGGTCTATTTATAGCACTTTACTTGCATAGCAAGTTACAATAAACTAACTAACTAATAACCACCACAACTAACTAACTAACTCTATATGCTAGTAAGTATAATTGGCTTAAATGGATTACACGTAACAGAAATGCTAGTATGAATTTCCGGATAACAACTTCGACATTAACGTTGCAGATCCGGGGAAGTATGAACATTCCAGTTCCTTGTTTATTTTTAATTTGTTAATATAAGAGGGAGTTACCTTTTATATTTCAAAATAACATGATATTGTTTTGATTTTGACTCAAAGGTAGAAATATGCTGCATATGCCACAACAATGAAACCACAACAGAGAAAGAAGAAAGTTAAAAAATAAATTAAGATTAAAAAAAACTTGAATTTGTAAATTACCATGAAACCTATAATTTAATAGCATTCAAAAAGTATAGGATTTGTAAATTAAATTCAGTTCATCATAAGACAAAAAAACCTGCATTCATATAATTCGACCGACACTTCTGATTAAAAGTGTGTGTGGTTTGTGACATGTATCACTATCAGTCTCTGAAACCGACACGGTTGCCAATTGCCATCAACTCATGTATTACATTCAATATTTTCATTTCCATTTTAAATATATCAGTACCGACGTGTTAGTATTGATTTCGGTATATGCGTTAGTGCTTCATAGATCACATACTCCTATCATATAGTTTCAGCGGTTCAGTTTCACAGTGACCAAATTGTGCAGTAGATAACAGTACTAGTTTTTATTCATTCTGTATGCTGTAAAATGATAATATTGGTGCAGTGGTTCCTTTGTACAATTAATTCAATAATAATATAATGTGACAAGGACTATGGTATCACGATAATTAAACAAAAAGGAAGTAATTGGAGAAATATTTCACATTGCATCCATTTACTGTCCTCACCTATTTTAGAAAAAAAAGAAATCCACTTTTTAAACTCTGTCAACAGGAGAGAGTGGTGGAACTGAATTATAATATGTAGTTGCTTTGTTCTTGGAATTTAGTTCTTTACTCATTTCCAAGGTATTTGGTAGTTTCTTGCTGCTTAAAAGAGCTACAGAAATAAAGAAAGCTTGTAAATGAGTGATTGTTGAACTGAATTCAACCGAGTAGAATCCATCCTTCAATGGCTCCAAAATGAATAAAGGTGTGTCTTGCTCTGATCCTTCCTGAAATTTATGACAAAGATGTTATATAGTTTGTGTGTATATGTATATATGTGAAGTTACAATTTTGCCCTTGAGTAGGATCTTACGAATCGTGTGCTACGACTCTCGTGTTTACGATCCTACACAGAAACTCGACCCTGACTACATTGATTGTATATGCATACATGTTTGAATCGGTTTATTTGAGATTATCTACTGAAATAAACACTTGCGAGACTGTTGGCAAGAGCTTATTCCTTAAGTTGTTTTCAACTTATTTTAACGAGCTCTCCAGGATAGCTTATGAAAACAGCTTATAACTTAGATGAAAACAGTTTGATTTTATTTTATCTTTTGTCATATAACTATTATGTACATCAACAGTGAAATGATAAGCGCATATGCTATAAACGTTTAATTAAGCGGTTAATCCAAACAAGGTATATCATGGCCTTGAGCAGAAAGTAAAAGTATACCTGAACAAAAAGTTGAAATCTCTCAATGTGAGGTTTTGAACTCAGGTTCTGGTTAGAGAGAACAAGGAGTTTGCAACCAACATCCCAACCTCCACAGTCACATATTCCACCCAATTTCCATCGATGAATCAACGGCGAAGGCTCTCCTTTGTTAGGCGAAGCATGTAAACCGCCTGGAAGTATAACTGTAATACTACTGCCAGAAATATCATTTTCTTGTGGTATGCAAAAGCATATTTTATCTGCAAGGAGACACTTTAAGCATTCCTTCTTCATCAAGTTAAAATCATTTTCAAAAGGGATCTCAACAACAGCAGCAGCAAGCTCCTTTCTCTTGACGAACTCTTGCGGTCCTTGTTCCGGACGGTCAATTCCAATGCCGAATAGGACATAATCTTTCGCCATACACTGTCCCTTGAAGTTTTGGTCCTTTGATTCAGTGATTCTAGAGTTAGAAATTTTCATATGACCAGCAATGTTATAAGCATATCCACCACAATTCTTTTCTTTGCTCCATTGACTTGTCCATCTACCGCTTTTTTTCTTAATTTCATTAAGGAGGTAGAATGTGAAATAGCAGCTTCCATCATCCTTCTCCGACGAAGCTAAACTATTCATGGTAGCTGCAAGAACTTTTCTTTCACTGTTGATCACAAAATGAAACAATGGTAGTCCATTTTTTATTGTTAGCTGCAAAAGCGCTTTCATCGATGATTCCTTGGTCTTGTCATCATGTAGATTGTTTGTCCGAAAGCTCGTTGAGTTCGGGCTTCCTTTCGGTGTCAGAATGCTCTCGGATGAATGGTTTTGTGTGTTTGATGTCTTATACTTCCATATAGGATCTAATAACCTCATGAAGGTGCTTGATATGTTTCTCTTATGACCATTCACCTTATGATCTTTACTTGAGTTATTCAAATAAGCAGATTCAAATATCAATGGACCTGACTTTGCACTAACTTGCTTGGTACTTTGTTTTGGAAGGGTAGGACCTTCCTTGAAACTTAAACTTCTTCCTATGCGATTCAAGTCGAAGCTAATGTGATGTCTGGATAAGCTATTCGTGTCACTCTCAGTTGATTCTTTCATATTGCTGAAAGAACACTGATTTCTTAGCTTCGTGTTTAACGCATCCTTTTCAATGCAAATATCTTTAGAATCAAAACTAGACATCCTATTCGAGCAACCAGGTTTGTTTGATCGAACAGAAGAAAAATCAACATCTAGATCAGTGTCGAAACTGTCTCGTGTTGTTTCCGGTGAAGAAGCGAGATCAGTCACGGAAGGGAGAACATTTTTAGTGTAAGCCTCCTCAGGAAGGGAAATATATGATGAGCTAGTCAGGCTTGATTCTGAAAAATTATCATCATCAGATGAAACAATTGATTGAGAAAGCGGAAAATAGTCTTTGAAATTTGATTGTAGAAATTTTCGCGGACGAAGCAAAACAATGTCTCTCGGTATGCTATGACAATGTTTTTGATCAACATCAATATCAGTGGAGTCCCTCCACTGATCCTTCTTTATCTTGATTTCACGGCTTCTGGAACTCATTCTATTCTCAGAAATAAATGAGATACCTTTATCTTTTCGTTCGAATGATGGAAGTCGGTTATCGAAATTGGAACTAAAACTTCTATCTTTTTTCTTATGGCTATGATGTTGCAAACCCTGCATATTCATAGCCTCAACATCATAATCATTCCTTTTCTCCTTTTGAAGTGATTTATCTAACTGAATTCTGCCAATGGACTCAAATTCCCTTGATCTCATTCTGCTCTCTCCTCCAACGACCATTTTACCGGAATTTCGATATTGTTTAACATTCTTAGAAGACAATTTCGAACTTTCCGGAAAGGTTTCTTCATATGATCCTTTGATACTTGAATAACTCAAACCTTTTCTATCATCATGCTTTTTATGCCTTCTAGAAGTGGATGATGATGTAGCAGCAGCCCTTGATGATGACGACGATTCTTCATTGCTATTGAATGATTGTTTGTTCTTCCACTTTTCAAGTCGCGACCAATCAAGAACACCGAAATTTAAAGCCTTCTCTTGGATGTTTTTTCCTCTATCAGAACGTTTGAGATAATCTGGCAAATTAGACATGTGTTTGACAAGCTCTTCATGTTGCGATGAACTTTCGTTTACGCTCTCACACTTCAGAATCTCTCCTAATGTAACAAGTTTCGGTTTCTGAGAAGAATCAACAACAGATTTTGTTTTCAACTTATATCGATTTCCAGATTCCATAGCCGACTTTGAGCTGATTTTCTGTTTTGCTTTACCTTTCTGAGGTCTTAAGTCTAAATTATCAGACCACATTTTATCAGAGTTTCTTCAACTGCTCATATATATTCAGATTTTGCTTCGCATAATCGCATACTACAACGAAGTTTGTTCCTTGATCTGCAAAATTTCTATCTGGAAATTTTGAGATTTAAATCAGTTAAGCAAGCTGTAATAATAAAATATACAAAAATATGTATGTACAAGCATTCCAAATTACCAAAACTTAAGGATTTTGCAAAAGGAACTTTGATGGCAATTCAACATGGTTTAAGGCTTTAAGCGTAAGCAAAATAACAAGCCTTTAACTAAATGGTTGAGCTCAAGTTAAGGACAAATTGTTCATGTGAACTCAAATTCGAAGTTCGGCTGAACAATTATTGGTGAGACTTTATTTATCTTTCGGCCGAACTTCAAATTACCAAAACTCTTTCCCAATAAACCAGAAGGTTAAGACTGAAAAAAAAATGCCTACCATATTGCATTAGCTAATTTTAATATAAGAAAATTTGGCTTACCAATTTGATACTAATAATTAAACATCAATTAATATATTGTGATGGCAAAAAATCTCTACTCAGAACACAAATTCAAGAAAAGGACCAAAGAGGTTACATTACATCCATGAGATGATTAATGTGTAAAAAAAATGGGATTACTAAAATTAAAAACACAAGTAAACTAGTAATAATTAACAGAATCCAATTCATATATGACATCACAAAATAAAATTTGAAATAACCAAATTAAATAAAAATTGAAGAGCAACATACATACCTACTACCCAGAAACAATGGCAAAAAAAAAAAAAACTTTGCTTTCAAGGCAAGATTCAATTTTTCTTTAAAAATACAAAATACCCAGAAAAGAAAACACTTAGAAAATGCAGAATCCAAAGTATTCTAAAGAATTAATCAAGAAGAGAACTTACCAAATTAACCCAGAAAGCAAAAAAAATGAAGGCAAAAAGAAAAGTGTATGTTAGGTGGAAAATGGGAGAGACAAGACACGAACTAGTTTCGAAGATCCCGAGGAAGATCCGACACAACAGTTGAGAAATTTAATGAAGTAAGTTAAGGTTGGAAGCAAAGTAAAGAGGTGGTAGTGGAAGGAAATAAATGGTGGTAACACTGTTTAAGGTAATGAATCATTCTTCACACGTTATGGTTCATTATGATCATGATGATAATTTTCTACTTTGTTATTTGTAATGTTAATATAAAATACATGTATGTAATGTTTGTTTATTGTGGAATAAACAAAAAGGGAGTGAAAAAGAATGATCGATTCTGTATTTGTTACGTTACAGAGTGTTGTCTGTGAGAGTGCGTGTGTCTGGTTTTGGAGGGGAGGGGTCTACCATTCATTTGGGTCCCATATGGAGCTTGGTTTGCTTTCACGAATGTGTATGTTTGAGGATTGGGTCCCACTTAATTCCAACTAATTTTGGATAAAATAATACTAGTATCATCATTAAGTAGCTAAATTAACTTAAACAAATGAAGTAAATTTTATTCTTAAGGGGATCTTGTATTCGAGACCGGATTCTCTCAATTGCAACTCCTATCGAAGAGAGCATTGGGGATCTCTACTCTTAAAACATGATTCCACTTGATGATAATGTCAATGGAGAAGATCAGCGGTGGCGGAGGCAGAAAATTTTTAAAGTTTGGGCAAAATTTCAATTTTAAATAAAAATTTAAGTTTTGCATTGAAAAATTTAAGTTTTGAACAATAATATCTCAATTTTGCCTTAAATTAATCCCTATGAATTTTAATTTTTTTTAAACTAACTCCTAAAATACCAAAAGTTTTCGGCCAATTTCAGTTTTGTATTGAAAAATTAAAGTTTTGAACAAAATAACTTAGTTTTGCCCTAAATTAATCGCTTAAATTTAATTTTTTCCTAAATTAACACTTAAAATACCAAAAATTTTCAGCCGAGCCCGGGCATGTGCCCTGGCTAGCTGGGCCTTGGATCCGCCTCCGGAGAAGATTCAATCTCCTCTTATTGAATGTACTAATATAAATGATGAGTTGTTTGATAGTAAAAATTTGATAATAGATGATTTAATAGATTTTGAAGGAGGTTCTAATACAATTTTCAAATTTTGAATTTGACATAATTCAACTCTATAAAATTGACTTATAAAATGAATTATAAATTCATGTTCACGTTATCTGTCATTTAATGCCCAAAAAATAATGTAAATACTTTATAAGTGTTTTTTGATTTGTAACTTTTAAGATCTTTGCTACCTTAATTATAGACATCATCTTTTTTTTTACTAAAAACAAAAATATTCATTCATTCAAATTAATATAGTACATCAATCGAGATCCTTTTATATTTAAATTCGCTAAAAATTAAAAAGAATGAATCTTTTCACCCTAAGAAAAAGAACCAACAACATCAATAGAAAAAATCAATTTTTTTTGTCCAAAATTATAAGCAAAAGTAACTATCAGAGACTAAATAAAATATTTTGCAAATATAAAAAGAATTGTAAGCGGTCAGAGAATCTCATATCGCGGAGAGCCAATCACACACGACATCAATCAAAATCCCGGCGCTGCCAGATCCAAGACCTCTGCTTCGACACCACAACACCACACCCCACATCACCTCCACCTCAGATCCGTCGCAGCCACCATCACCAAAATCAGATCCGTTGCAGCACCACCATCGCCCCCTCTCAACACCAAACCAAATCATATGCATCTCTATAACAATTGCTCTAATAAGTGAACAAGCGCTCCTCTAGGAATCTGAATCCCATGCTGGGCAACATGATCAATATATAGCTGTTGAAAAAACACTTGAAAACAATCTCAAACTAAATATTTCATTTTAGTTTATGTTATATTGATGTTTGGGAAATGCCAGCATTGTCTTCATTTTTTCTTTGATAGTATGAAAATCTCATAATCATTGGTCTCATGCATGTCCAAATTTCAATTGACCATGGCATAAATCAAAGTATAAAAAATGTACGTTATATACCCAATAATTCAAAATATTAAAATTTTGGCCATATAGCCTGCACGGGTATCAATCATCAAAATGGAAGAGATGTATTAGTATTGGAGCCTCAGATATCATGGAAAGTTTCTTTCACTTACACAATATAAAAACTATGAGCTAAATGACACAATTTTTCTCTTGATTTATTTTATAGTTTCCCTTATAAGTACACATAAAATTCTCTTCACAATTATTACAAAGGTATAAATTCTATGGTACATGCACACAATGATACCATAAATAATGGATTTTATACTCCTGGGATAATAATTCTGTCAAAAAACTATTCATAATAAATAATAACAAAAAAAATCCAAAATCAAGGATGCACTTGTGTCAAACTCAAAGTAAAGTATCATTAGTTTTTGTACAAAATATCATTATTTTTAAATGACTAAGGTCGGTAGATAATTGTTATTTTTGTAAAAAAAAAAAAGTTGAACACATATATGATATATGGCTCCCTCACATATCTCTTCAGTTCTTATATATATATTTTTCCAAAATCACCTTATATATGACTCCCGTAATTACCAAGATTATACATCATTACTATACCTAAAGGAACATAATTATACATCATTAGATCTTCTCTTGCGAAACTTCCTTCACATGGGGGGGATTGATGCATGAATAAAATTTGTGTGTATGTAATAATAGCATGGAAATAGAAGGATAAAAAGAGAGTGAAGTGTGTGCTTCACATTTAGGATTTGTTTGAAAATTTGAATGAAAAGTGGAGAGGGGGACTTTAGGGGAGAAAATTAGAGAGAAAAAAATAGGAAATTTTTCATATATATTTTTTTAGAAACTGCTTGTAAAGAACCATGAATGAATATTTATAATTAATATATTTTTAATTTTGAGAATATAGTACCAACATAGATTAAATTTACATAATTCATATAAACTTTTAAAAAACTTCCTCTAATACAATTAAGTTCCTCAAAATTAGAAGAATTTTGTATTACGAAGATAAATGAATCCACAAGAGAAACTTCCTCTAATACACATACACTTGAGAAGTTTCAAAGGATTAATCCATGAATTCACTACTTCCTCTAATATTACTTGATCGCTTTTAAATTGATTTAAGAATCGTGATTCAAAACGAGAATAGAATTTGTGAATGATTGTGCTTACATATTTTTGCCTTTATATAGTGTGGAGATATGTTTAAACGATTATAATTTCTGATAAATACATCCTTATTCTTAATTTTAAACCCACTAAGAAATTATGAATTATCTTAAGAACAAAAGTTTAATTACTAAGAGATTAGGATTAAATAATCTAGAAAATTGGTAATAACATCTAAATGAATTCAATATTATGATCAAATTAATAATTAAAATCCAAACAATAATAATCCTAGCATTTTTATTATTATTTAATTTAAAGTAATTTTAGTTGTTATAATTATTGTTTTTGCAATAACCAATCAAACCAAAACCTTTTGTTCAATTGAATCTTAAAAATATAGTTAAGATAGAGATGTTAAGATATAAAAGAAATAAGAATATTAAAATGTTCAACATTTCTTCAAACATATCCTCTTTTCACCAAACAATATTAAATAGGTCAAACAAAAATCTAATAAAATCAACTTTAGAATATATTTTTTTTTATTTGACTCCTCTAAAGTAAGGAATTCATGAGTATGTACATGGGTTGGATAAATGCAGCTGACCCACTCAAACCCACCTAATCCAACCCAAAAAGGTGGATTGGGTCGGGTTATTGGGTGTGTATGGATTTCAAAATAAAAAATTCATAAAAAATTGGGTTTCGGGCATAACTCAATCCAGACCCAAAAAATCCATAGATCCACTGAATCGGTAATGCTATAATTTTTTTAAAATAATTTTCATATTAATATTAAATATATTTCATCATTAAAAGAGAAAAGCTTCTAGTTCAATACTCAAATTTTCAAAATAAGTTGTATGTATGTTTATTCCGGCAAACACATTACTCTTCGGTACATCACAATTTTAAAGCATTATTTGATCATCTCGTCGTCACTTTTCCACTTTTTTTTGTCATTTTATGATGCTAAAAAAAATAGTGAAAATATGTTACACTATTTTTTAAGAAAATAAAAAAGTTGAATCATTTTTTTTTAAAAAAAAGTATGATTATTCATCATTTTGTCTTTTAATATTAAAAAATAAATAAAAATATTTAAAATTTGGGTAACCCACACAACCCACCCAATCAATCCAACCCGAAAATGAGTGGGTATATCCAACCCGACCCAATATTAAAGTGAATGGTTATTTTGTTCAACCCAACCCGGAGTACCATATATGATTTGGGTTTTGGTTTTGACTAAACCCAACCCAAACCGGCCCATATATACCCTTAAATAATTTAGAGTGTAAAATAATAATACCAACAACTGATTAAGAAATCAAAATAGATATTGTAGGTACAATCCTAAAGAGATGTCATGGGCATTAGATCTCAAAGTGTGCTTCTTCTAAGTTTCAACTTCAAATTCTTTTGGTGCAAATTTTTGTATTGAGCTAGTTCATATCTAGTGTGGACGATGATATTAGTCATCTCGATTACTCAATTATTAGATTGGATATCGAATTTGTTAAAATAACGACCTCATTTTTACACATTAGTCAATTATATTTAGAGTATCTAAATCCATTTTTCTTTACATCGTTTAGAAAACAATCATTATATAAAACAATAATCTTGTGTTTTTCAATGTTCAAGATGAACAACCAACAAGAAACCAAAATTTTCTTTAGTTTATTTTCTCTCAAACTCTGATCTCTCTCTCTCTCTCTCTCTCTCTCTCTCAAACTATGATCTCTCTCTCTCCAACATGATAAATGCCCAAAGTACCAATGATTTGGAAAGTTTCTCTTTCCACCCCTCATACTCTTTTTAACCCTCCAAAATTTTAATTTTGCACTTGCATAAAAATTTCGGAGCACATTTTCTGAAGTTTTTTAATTCAAATTTAGTAAAAATTCTGAAAACACGTTCCGGAGTTTCTATTCAAGACAAAAATTATCAAAAAAAGCATTTTGAAATTTTTTAGCAAGGGTAAAAAAGGAAAATTTATGAATATAAAAGAAACATGGGGGGCGGAAAGAGAAATTTTCAATAATTTGTGAGTACTCAATTAAAGCCCACAATGACCAGATGACAAATTATTTACGATAATTACTTTTGTCACTCTATAGGTTACTCGCATGCCTTACGAAATGACTATTTTACCCTTCTGTTATTTAAGTAACAGACGTTATAAAAAGAAAAATTTTGAAAAATATCGTCTACTACTTAAATAGCGGACGTTATAAAAATAAAATCATATAAAATATTTTTTTTTTTTGACGCAATCCTATAAAATATTTTAGGAGGAGTGTCTGTGACTTAAATAACGAACGAAAATATTTTTATAATTTTATAGGGCGCTACCAAAATCGATAGGATAGCGAAAGTAATTGTCATTATTTACATCTTTTCAACTTATCTATAAAATTGATTTAAAAAAATGTATGTGTATCGGGCGGGTAGTCGCCACAGGATCCTAATAATTGTACTTCTCGTGACATTATTTTAGTACAAATCAAGTTGCATTGGAGTACAAATATTTTTCTTTTTCAATAGCATATACTGTAACATATAACATTGGAGTACAAGTTACACCATTCATAGCGTGCAGTACTGTACTAAAATGTAGTACAAATGTACAATTGTTAGAAACAAAGGCAACAAACATAAATATAAGCAATGCATTGTATGCAAAATGTATGGAATTGAATGGAGTATATCTTTAGGACTATTGTTTGGACAAGTCACAAACATATAAGCAAATTCTACTGTTGGCTATGGCTTATCACATGAGGTGTACTATTGTCACTTGTCCAAATTATAGTTCTAAAGGAATAATCTTTTCAATAAATTGTTTATATTAGACTCGATCATCGAGCTGATTAAGCGACAATATGCACTTTCACCAACTTGGTAATTCGGTCTCATCGAGAGCAACCACATAATTAGGTGAGTTTCTCCAAATTATAGAATTTTTTTTATATTATGAGAAAAAACAAAAGCCTCTTAATTAATCTCTCCTTTTCCCAAATTCTTATTAAATCTTTCTACTTCATCTTTACATTTTTTTTACAAGGGTGGATATCATATATGCTAACGTATCATGTTATTAAACACCGAATTCTCATGATATATTATTGGTTTTGTAAGTCAAGTTTTAAAACATGATTGCAGCTTCTGAAGGCTCCTAGCTTCTGAAGCTCTCAAGCTTCTAGAGTGCCTCAGGTTCTGGAGCTCAGCAGATTCTGGAGCTCAGTAGCTTCTGGAGCTCAGCAACTTCTGGAGTTCATCAGCTTCTGAAGCTCAGTTTGTTCTGAAGCTCTGCTTTCTTTCTGAAGCTCTGTTTTAGTTTGTTATGTTTTTTTTAGTTAGTTAGAAGTTATCCGTTAGCTAAGTTGTGTATAAATACGGGTATAACTTCACATGTAAATAACAACTTTTTGTGAATAAGATTTTTACATTCTTTCTTTTACTAAGTCTTCTTTCTTCATTCATTTTGTCTTTCTTCTGAGCTCTTTGTTCCTGGGTTTTATCCCCAACAAAGTGGTATCCAGAGCAAGCACGATCCAAGGGATTTTGATTCAAATCTTCTTCAAGAGGAGAATCAAAGGTTGAGGTGAATCAACCATGGCTGGGAAAAGCAATTTCCACGCGAATTTGCCCATTCTTGATGGAAAGAATTGGGATACATGGGTGAAACAGATGAAGGTGATATTCATTGTTCAAGAAGTGGATGAACAAGTGAATACAGTCCTTAACCCATTACCAGCAAATCCAACAGATCAACAGAGAGCAACATTCAGAGAAGCACAGAAAAAAGACAGCAAGGCTCTATTTCTCATTCATCAATGCGTTGATGCGAAGGTGTTTGAGAAAATTGCAGATTCTACAACCTCCAAGGATGCTTTGGACATTTTGCATAAATGTTATGGTGGAGATGCAAAGGTCAAGAAGGTGAAGTTGCAAGCCTTGAAAAGACAGTATGAGCTGTTGCAGATGAAGAATGATGAGTCAGTTTCAGACTACTTCAAAAGATTAGTGACTCTCACCAATCAGATGAAGAATTGTGGTAGTAATCTTGATGAGCAAGAAACGGTTGAAAATGTATTGAGAACTTTAACTCTTAAGTTTGATCACATTGTTGTGTCAATAGAAGAGACAAAAGACCTGAGTGAGATCAAGATTGAGGATCTGCAAAGCACTCTTGAAACTCATGAGCTGAAGCATGGTGAGAGAAGCCATGTCAGGGAGGATGAGCAAGCTCTTTTCACAAAGTTCAAGAAATACCAGAAAGACAAGAAGAAATGGCAGGGAAAGAAAGATTCCAAGAAGAGCAAAGATGATGGTGAGACAGCACCTGAATCCTCTGATGGAGGAGGAGGGAAACAGAAGGCTAAGTCAAAGAAGAAGGTTGACAAGAGCAAGATCCAATGTTATAATTGTGATAAGTATGGCCACTATGCAAATGAGTGCAAAAATCCAAAGAAAAAGAAGGGCCAAGAGAATGAAGAAGAGGCAAAGGTAGCACATTTGTTGAAACAAGTACTTCATGACATTTGTTGATGAATACTAAAGGATGATATGGTTGTATCATATCAAGGCCAAGAGTGAAGCTTTTGAAGTGTTTAAGAGGTTTAAGACACTGGTTGAAAAGCAAAGTGACAAGTCTTTGAAGATTCTGAGAACAGATGGTGGAGGTGAGTATACCTCTAAAGAATTTGAGAAATTCTATAAGGATCAGGGCATAATCCATGAGGTCACTGCACCATACACTCCTCAACACAATGATCTTGCTGAGAGGAGGAATAGAACATTCTAGATATGGCCAGAAGTATGGTAAAGCAGAAGAACCTTCCATCAAGGTTCTGGGGTGAAGCTGTAGCCACAGCTGTTTACATACTAAACAGAAGTCCAACTAAGAAACTGAAGGATAATGTACCTGAAGAGGTATGGTCTAAGAGTAAGCCAAGTGTGAGTCACTTGAAGGTGTTTGGTAGCTTGTGCTACAAACATGTGTCTGATGTTAAGAGGAAGAAACTAGAGGATAAAAGTATACCTATGATATTTGTTGGATATTGTTATACCCCATTTTTTGACCACCCCTAATTTCTTCATTTAATTTTGGCTCATTTTAAACATGTTAATTTTCATCACATTATTATTATTTGTTAATTTAAAATTGCTAAAAAATAGTATTTCATCCTGTTTACGCTGCTTAACTGTTTCATTTTTAGATAATTAATTACATGACATTTTGATCTTTTTCTTGCACCATAAATTTCCAAATATGCTCTTGTACCATAATTTGTTCATAAACTTGATTTTGTTCCCATTTTACCCTTTTCAAAATTTCAAATATTGAGGTAACTTCTTTTGCAAGTAATCTCCTTTTTCATCCATTTCATCATAATTTTTGATTTATAATTTCATCTCCATCACTTTTATATGTTATGAGCATGACAAAAAATATTTTAATTTTCATTTGCATTTTTATTTTATATATTATATTATTATGTTCATATTTACATTTTAAATTCAAAAATTCATTTCTTCATCAACAAGTAACCTTTTTTATTCAAACTTTTTTTAATTATTTCCAACTTAACTCATGCATTTTATAAACCCCAAAAATGGACACTTTTGCCCTTGCTCATAAATATTTTCATTTTTCACATATTTATTTATTTACAAAAATAGTTTTAAATTGGTTTAAAATTATTTCTTCCATCAAATAAATCCCAAAAAATCCCATGATCCTCTCCCAACCATTTGATCTCAGAATATACCTCAAAATGTCATTTGCATCAGATCAATACACTTGTACTCTTGATTGAGCATCATCACAAAATATCCATTTTGCAAAAATTCAAGAATAACCCCTCTCATTCACTCACAATCACTCTTCTCATAACCTAAACCTATTCTATAAATACACACACGTTTTTCAGAGCCAACGGGGGGTGATTTTAGGAGAAGGGGGCAGCTGAAGAACAACCCATTTTTACTCACTTTTACAAAAATTCCCAAACACGAAATTCTCATTGTTTTCTTGCAATTAACATGTTAATAACCTTCTAAAGATCTTCAGAACAGAAACCCTACCTCCAATTTGAAGCTTCAGAGACGTTTTGGAGCTCGTGTTCAAGCTCAAAGTTCGTGAAAAAATCAACTTCTCCTAACGTGTTTCTGGTAGCTTTCTTACTCCTTTTTAATGCCTTTCGTCTTATTTCATTACTATGAAGCTATCTGGGTTGTTAGTTTGCCATGAAACGTGCTAGTTTGTGTGTTTGATTTGAAATTTTCAAAGCTTTTTCTCTTCGTTTTTTAAAATCTAAGTGTTATTTCATGAAACTAATTGCATATTTGGATTCCTTGTGAAAATACGAGAAGAACCATATATGATTCGTGCATTTCTGGGCGTTTTTTAGTACTCCGGTGCCGGAAACGGCGACGGCGAGGACTCAACGGAGATGATGATCCATGGGTGAATCTTCATCCTTACCCAGTTTTAATCATGGCCGTTGGATTCATCACACGGCGCGTGTGTTCCTTTGATCGCACCCGTCAGATCTCATTAAATGAAGATCTGTCGGTGGTCAGACGATAGGACCACGATACGTGTCCGTACCTGATCCTAGCATGCTTGTATGCACGCGTGTTTCTCATAAATTCCCAGATTTAATCTAGGCCGTTGTTTCCATCCGAGGGCGTACGTGAGAAGGCGAAACGACCGTTTGATCCTTCCTTGGGAAGATCTAATGGTTGTACTGCGTACTCACGCATATGTGCGTCACACTGAATCACAGCCAACATTTTCCTCAGATTTTTTTTCTCTGCGCGTGGGCTTGGGCTTTTTTGCTACTGCACCCCTTTTTTTATTTTCTTTGATATTTGCACCCCCATCTGTATAAATTTTATTTTTATTATTCTGAGATGTAAATTTAATTTTAAATTATATTTTTGGCCATTTTAAACTGATATGTCACAAAATCATTTTTTAAAAAATTTATTTGATATTTTTCCTACATTTTCCTTATTTATTAGTGTATAAATTAGGTTTAACTTAATTAATGTTTGATAATATGTTTGTGTTATTTGATCTATGATGTAATATGAGTGACATACTGATATTTGGACTTTTATCTTGTTTGTATACCTGATCATATATTATTTTAATTTTTCTTTGTCTTTTTACACTATTTTAATTAGGTCTAAATGCTAATAATTAGCTTTAAATAATATGAAATTTATTTTCTTTTGATTTTGTCATGCCATGAACTTTTAAATGATATTTGTTGAAGGTTACTCTCTGTTTTTTTGTTTTATTGATTTATTTTGCTTTGATTCCATTTTAATTGTATTAATTAGTTATAATGTTCACATGTTAGGGTTTTAATTAATTTTTAATTGATGCTTTTAATTGCCATGAAAATTATCATATGATTGTTAACATGCTCGATTGTTGTCTCTATGACTTAGCTCTAGGCTTTGGATTTATGATCACATGTTATATTTTTGCTATCTTTTAATTCCATTTAATTAAGATTGATTGTTAAAAATTTGCTTAATATGTTAATAAATTATTTGTCTTATGTTCTTGTTATACCATGAACTCTTGATTAATTTTTCTAGATGATTACCCTCTGATTTTACTTCATTTTTGTCTTAATCACATGATTGATTTTCATTTATTTTATGTTTTTAATTGTATTAATTAATTATGAAATTTACATGTTAGTTTTTAAATGACTTGTTTGATGTTTTAATTCTTAATTACCATTAACTTTGCCCTATGTTTGATAATATGTTAAATTCTTGTCTCTATGATTTAATCCTAGATTTTTGATTTAATATGATTAATTTTTAATAATATGATGCAATTGTAAATTGTTTTCTTTATTCAATTAAAAATAAATATGCATGTATGTGAGTTTGAAAATGTTTGATTTATTGTGGGAATGTTTCCATGGTTTGAGGTAGTATTGTATGCTTTGATGAATTTTCAATTCCTTTTTTTTCATTTTAATTAGAAAATAAATGCATGTGTTTATAATTTGAAAATATGTGTGACATTGCTTGGTTTACTTTCATTCAATTGTTTATCTTGTTATGATGTGATGATTTTTGCTTTTCTTTGCTTCTTTCTTGTTTGTTTTTACTCTCGTGTTTTATGTGCTAATTTCGTCATTAATCGTTATTCACTTTCATGCTTCAAACACCACTCATATTTTATTATTCACCTCACATTTATTTATTCACTACATGCTTTATGTTCATTTTATGCTTCATGATTATTATGTTTTGTGTTTACGTCTCTAGCATTTACATTATATTATATGCTTTAATTTCATATCCCATTTATTTATATTTATGTCATTGTTATTATTATTCAAATCCCCCACGCATGTTTCCCCCCCGGTTGTAATTTTAAATGCGCATTATTGGCGCGATTTATTTTCAGTCATTATTTATTGCTATTATTTATTTAACTCAATCCCCTTGCATGCTACCCCCCCGGATGTATTGTGTGCTTTAAATTCTCGCTTATTATTGCTCGTTAGTATATTTAATGTGTTAATCCGAAGAAAGGAAAAAACCTCGACCTATATGTCGTTGCAAAAAGTCTAGGCGCGATTCAAATATTTTAGGTTGTTTAGTTAAAGCGTTAAAACTCTCGTTAGAACCATTAACCCTTTTTTTAGCCAAAAAATAGAGGTCAATACCTCTTCTCAAAAATATCCAAAATATATCACTTATCAAAAAAAAAAAATTTCAAAACAACTTGGATTTTAAACCAAGTCATTAATCAAACCTTTTTTTCTCAAAAACAACTTGGATTTTAAACCAAGTCCTCAATCAATCAAACTTTATTTTCTTTAGGTGAAAACACTTGATTTTTTCAAATCAAGTCTTATTTTCAACTTCAAAACTCATTTTCATTAGATTAAAAAACCTTGTAACTCAAGCCAAGTGCATTTTGTCACTCAAAACTCATTTTCCCAATAAAATACTCAATTAGCCCTAAATCTTATACATATTTTCAAACACATAAAAACAAAGCGCTTAAGATAGAATACAAGAGGTTCCTATAGAGTACTATAGACGCCTAGGGTGCTAATACC
Organism: Trifolium fragiferum; assembly: GCA_954870985.1. Lineage (NCBI taxonomy): Eukaryota > Viridiplantae > Streptophyta > Magnoliopsida > Fabales > Fabaceae > Trifolium > Trifolium fragiferum. Next base: position 15,562,318 of record OX940793.1, on the reverse strand, counting down.
TTCCATTTGCGTAACCAACCCCCTTACCTCGATCTCTTTATTTAGGGTGTTTTAACGGACTTTTCTCCCTTCTTCGGAAAAATAAAAAGCTCGGTGGTGTATTTAAATGTTTTGTGATTCAACGCTTCCCTATAGCTTGACATCCAAAAATCACCGCGACAGATATCACAAGACTGGTGCTTATAGGCTCTATAATCCTACTTTAGATAAGGTAGAGATTAGTAGAGATGTGAAAGTGTTAGAGGATGAAAGTTGGGATTGGAAACATAAGATCACATCTAAGAAAGCTTGTGCAGTGGACTTAAATGTTGGATCAAGCAACACTAACAACACAGTCACATTTGTGAACCAAAATCACAACCAAAGTGCCAACAGTGATGAAGATATGCATACCTCTAGTGATGATGACAATGTTGTACCACCAAGACCTCAGAGGAATGTTCAATTGCCTAGAAGGCTAGCTGACTATGAGATTGTTCCTGATAATACAGTAGACAATGAAGGAGAAATTGTGCATTATGCAATGCTTGCAGACACTGAGCCTATAGATACCAAAGCTGCATTGAAGAGTAAGGTATGGATGGAGGCAATTATTGATGAGTTGAAGTCAATTGAGAAGAACAGAACATGGGACTTGTGTGAATTGCCCTCAGACAAGAGAGCAATTGATGTGAAATGGGTATACAAAGTCAAACAGAATCCTGAAGGCAAAGTGATAAAATACAAGGCAAGGCTAGTAGCAAAAGTGTTTTTGCAGAAGCAAGGGTTGGACTATGATGAGGTATTTTCACCAGTTGCTAGACATGAGACAATAAGGTTAGTGATGGCCTTAGCTTGCAGTAACAGATGGCCCGCGTTTCATTTAGATGTGAAGTCAGCATTTCTGAATGGACCCCTAGAGGAAGATGTGTATGTGAAGCAGCCTCCAGGGTTTGAACTGAAGGGCAATGAAGACAAAGTGCTGAAGCTGAACAAAGCATTGTATGGTCTGAAGCAAGCTCCAAGAGCTTGGAACAAGAGAATTGATCAGTTTCTTGTCACACAAGGTTTCAAGAAATGCAGTGTAGAGTATGGTGTTTATGTAAAAGGCAATGATGGCAAGCATATGTTGATCATATGCTTGTATGTTGATGACCTGTTGGTGACAGGTAGCTCACCTACAGAAATAGAGGAGTTCAAATCACAGATGAAGTGTGAATTTGAGATGACTGACCTAGGGAAGCTGACCTACTTTATAGGCATGGAGCTCTTGGAAACTCCAAAGGGAATGATATTACATCAATCCAAGTATGCTACTGAGATTCTGAAGAAGTTTGAGATGCTTGACTGCAACTCATCAGTCACACCTGCAGATACTAAGGTCAAGTTTGATGAAGAGGCAGGAGATGACAGTGTTGATCCAACTATGTTCAGGCAGCTAGTTGGTTCATTGAGATACTTGTGTCAAACCAGGCCTGACATAAGCTATGCAGTAGGCTATGTTAGCAGGTTTATGAGCAAACCATTGAAGTGTCATTTGTTAGCAGCAAAGAGGATACTTAGATACCTCAATGGTACAATCCACTATGGTGTGCTATTTCCATACTCTAAGGGTAATGGAAAGCTAGAGTTGAGTGGATTTTCTGATGCTGACTGGTGTGGTGATAAGGTAGAAAGGAAGAGCACCAGTGGATACTTGTTTAAATTTCAAAAGGCATCTGTGTCTTGGTGCTCCAAGAAACAGTCAGTCATAGCTCTCTCAAGTTGTGAAGTAGAGCATGTAGCAGGTTCTTTAGCAGCTTGTCAAACTAACTGGTTGCAATCACTTCTCAGTGAGATATGCATTGTTGAAGACATCATAGTGGTGCTGAAGCTTGACAACAAATCAGCAATCAATTTGGCTTAGAATCTTGTTAGTCATGGCAAGAGCAAACACATTGAAACTCGGTTTCACTTTCTCAGAGACCAAGTTAATAAGGGGAAGTTGATTCTGGAGTATTGTCCTACTGAGAATCAACAAGCTGATATAATGACTAAGGCTGTGAAGAGAGATCAGTTCCTCAAGCTCAGGAGGGAGATAGGGATTGTATGTTTCGATAGCTTGTCTTAAGGAGGAGTATTGGTTTTGTAAGCCAAGCTTTGAAACATGGTTGCAGCTTCTGAAGGCTCCTAGCTTCTGAAGCTCTCAAGTTTCTGGAGTGCCTCAGGTTCTGGAGCTCAGCAGATTCTAGAGCTCAGCAGCTTCTGGAGCTCAGCAACTTCTGGAGCTCATCAGCTTCTGAAGCTCAGTTTGTTCTGAAGCTCTGCTTTCTTTCTGAAGCTCTGTTTTAGTTTGTTATGTTTTTTTTAGTTAGTTAGAAGTTATTCGTTAACTAAATTGTGTATAAATACGGATATAACTTCATATGTAAATAACAACTTTTTGTGAATAAGATTTTTACATTTTTTCTTTTACTAAGTCTTCTTTCTTTATTCATTTTGTCTTTCTTCTAAGCTCTTTGTTCCTGAGTTTTATCCCCAACATATATAAGAGAAGAGAGAAAAGTAAAGTTATACACATTAGTGAATATAAAATAGTACAAATCATGAAAAGTAGTAGTAATCGTTATATGAAGTGATTAGAGCACCGAACAATTATTATTCTATTATAATAATTAATTGTATTTGTGTTGTTTTAATAATAATCAAAGTGGTGAATGGCATTTATGCTTTAGTAGCTTCATCTTTACGATACGAACCAGCTTCATCATAATCTAATAGGTAAGGTATTAATCCAGCACCTACACAGCTACATATAGAATCTAATTGTGGCAAAGAAACAAAAATAATTTAATTCAACTAAATTTTTAAAATCGGGTCTGATTATCCTACATAAGGAAAGTTTATGTACCGTACATAAACTTCCTATTTGCACCCATCTCATTTCATTATACACTCTACCCAAAGTCCACCTTAACATAACCACTCTTACAGTTGCTTAGCGCACACCCCATATACTATCTCATTACTTGCGCGCCCTCCATTTGCTTAGCGCACCCCCTAGTTTTTTTTTCCCCATTTTCTCCCTAGATTTTCTTGTGAGCCCCCCAATTTTTTTTCCTCCCTAAATTTCTAGCGCGACCCCAATTTTTTTCCCTCCTCCAAACTTCTAGCGCACCCCCACCCAAATTTTTAACGCGCCTCCCGTTTCCAATTAAATAATAACTTTTGTTCTTTTGAAATATATATTATAAGATTCCATTTTTAATTAATTTTCGTCATACACCCTCTCGAAGCCCAACATAATAACCAATGGTTCATGTATATATAAAGCATACTTGTCAAACATACAATTTAATTTTAAGTTTTATCAATCATAATCACAACATAAATAAAATTTCATACATTAATTACATATATATATGGATTTTTTTCTTTACAATAAAAAAATGATCGAATCCAATATCTCATGCATACTATCCAAATTTTTCTCAACTAAACTAACCCTAATTGCTTTATATGATTTTTTGCTTTATGTAGCATGGTTTTGTAAAATGGTTATGTGATGTTTTACTTAATAACAATGGTTTCAGTGTATAACATCTTGACATTAATGCCCATATGAAACCATTTATCCAAAATAATGGTTTCAGTGTATAACGCCATGAAATCATTTAACTAGACTAATGGTTTCAGTGTATAACATCTTGAAACCAAATAACAAGACTAATGGTTTCAGTGTATAACGCTATGAAACCATTTAACTAGAATAATGGTTTCAGTGTATAACGCTATAAAACCATTTAACTAGACTAATGGTTTCAGTGTATAACATCTTGAAACCAAATAAAAAGATTAATGGTTTCAGTGTATAACGCTATGAAACCATTTAACTAGAATAATGGTTTCAGTGTATAACGCTATGAAACCTTTTAACTAGACTAATGGTTTCAGTGTATAATAGTATGAAACCATTTAACTAGACAAATGGTTTCAGTGTATAACATCTTGGCATTAATGCTCATTTAACTATAATAATGGTCATAAATTTAAATTTTTAACACGATATAAAACCAGAGAGAGTGAGGTATCCCCAACCGTTCCAAATAATTCAAAATACCCTAAATAAAATTTTGGGAAAATTTTATTAATACCTGATATTTATAAAAGCATATTTACCTCATTTAATTAACTAAAAATAGTTCCAGGTCTCAGAAAAATACCTAACTGTTCCCAAAATTCCCAGAAAATTATTTCCTATTATTTTGTAAAAACAATAAAAAAAATTGGAGTCTCCTTGGCACCTCACGCGCCGCCAGTGAGAGTGGAGGCTCGTCACTGTTCATCATCTTCCTCACCCATTTTCTGCAGAAACGGGTCGTGACGACTCGGTTCGTCGACCTGGTTCGTTCTCCCTCAATAATCAATGAAACTCGACGTTCTTTATACCGATTTGATCGTCGTTCGATTTTATGAATGAATTAGGTATTAGTTTTCGAAATCGGTGATCAAATCGCATATAAAATGTGGCCGAAATTGAGCAAGCAAAAATACAAAGTTCTTCAGTTATGGATTATTACACGTGTTGTTTGGATCTGAGGGTGGATATTGACTTATGCACGGTGCATAAAAATTGCCTTATGCATATTAACTTTGGCCACTATAAGATATAAAGTTATTGCATTTTTAGAAAGAAAAAAATCACTATAAAAAGAAACAATTTTTGAATAAGTTGTGTAATATTTAATATGAGCTAATATATATTATTAAAATTATCTAAATGTGTAATGAATTTTTTTTTTGACAAACAAAAGATAAAAATGTGTAATGAATTGAACACTTGTTTCAATGATCAATCATATTTTGAAATAGTTTTTGTTTGTGTTGGTTGCAGTGGGTTTAATTCTCTCTTTCACCATTTTTTTTTAAAATTTTCTTATCTCTTAAAAATAAAATAAAAGAAAAAATGTGTCATAGATGGGAGTCGAACTCCCACCTGCGCGGGACCAATGAATGATCATAGACATGCAACCATTGAGCCAACTAACATTTCATGCAAAACTGTTGCTGGATCATTCCCCTAATCCTACTTGGTAATTGACGCTATATTCTACTTGCAATCACAATTCTATTCTCTTAGCAGATTAACAGTGTTGATGCATTGTGCAAATCTGCATCCAATAACATCGTTTTGCAAATGTATAAACTAAGCCTAACAATAATAGAAGAACTCATGTTGTCACGTTTTAATTACCTAGACATATTCTTACGTTATTCCTAAAGTATTAGTATAGCTTAAGTCATGCATAATTTAATTAAGTGAACTAGTTAATCATTTTTAGCCTCTAACTGGGAAGTTCTTGTCTTCCGTACACGTTAGCCTAATTACTCCAGAGTCGAGTGTTAAGTCTCTTTTAACAAATCAATTCCTAATGCTTAAGATTCAATTCATAAATACATCTGCTTATAATTTGTATAAAAAGGGAAAGTAAATAGAGAAAATAGAGTGATTACAAATTATATACTCTTTCTTATATAGGGTATATCTTATCAGAATGCTATATATATATATATATATATATATATATATATATATATATATATATATATATCTGTGAGGGGAAGCTTTCAAATAGGATGGATTTTAAAATGAGATGGTGAGATGGTTAAATATGAGCCATTGGATTAACTACATGGCTGTGATTACATCTCAAAATTAGTAATACACATGAGACTTGATTTAGTCAATCAGAAAGCAAACACGTTTCTCTCTCCTTGCTCACTACACAAACCGTTTATACTCCCTTTTTCTTTCTCACTTCACCGTTCTTTCTTTTTCTTTCTCCCTTCACTCAATTAACTTTATGCTAGATAATATAAATATTATGGCAGCCATGCTTATGACTTTTGCCATATATGTTTTGTTTTGAAGAGCAATCCTTTGCCTACATGTTGTCATAAAATTGGAGCTGCAACAAATTTGTCGTGCAATTACGTTTACGAAGTGAAAATACCGTTTGGGATTTCTACTGATTGATAAAATTGATAGTGTTTTTAATCAACTAAATTCAGATCTAAGGTTATATTTGGGGATTAGATTGTTTAAAATTAAGTCAAATCAAAGCTTTTCAATTGTTTGTTTCAGATTTATCAATCCTTATTCCTCTTCTTCTTTTTTTCTTTTTTATGCAAATCCAACTCTATTTTTTAGATATGGACATAGAAACTTTAACACTTTAAACTTAAAGAAGAAGCGAATTTTTGTAACAGGAAGAAAAAAAAAATCGCCGACGAAGGAGAAAGGAAAGGAAAGGAAACGACGCGTTCATATCGGATAGAGAGAAGATTAATATGCGTGGCACCTATTTCATGAATTATTTAATCTCAATGGTCAATTTGATCCAATGGCTCATATTTAACCCTCTCACCATCTCATTTTAAAATCCATCCTATTTGAAAGCTCCCCTATATGTGAGAATGATAAGAATAAATAAGAGTCATCAGATTAAAAAGAAGGGCTGAGAATTAAACACTCCACAAAAAATGTCATGGGCCACTCAAACACAAAACCCACACATCTCTTATTTGTCTTTTGCGTTTCCATTTGTTCATGTCTCCAGACTGCTTCTTCTTCTTGTTCTACATACCCCTTTCATTTTTTCCAATTTAAATTTCAGTTTTCTAATTTCGGTCTTTTTCGGATGTAGGAATTTCTTTTTGGAACTTAGGGATTTTGTGTTTAAAATTGACAATAAAGGTGTTGTTCTGGACAGGACTTCTTAAGTCTGCGTCTCCTCAAGACCAAAGGCTCTGCCCTTCAGAAGGGCACTCTCCCCGCCGGCCAACGTTACAGAATCCTATATTCTATAACGGCCGACCACCGGAATGAAGAGCATTAACTGCTCATCATGGCCCAACGGCCAAAGTTCCGGCAGCCACTTAATGGGCATTAACTGCCCATTAAGGGCCTTAGCTCAGCGCTGGGGGATAAATACTCCTCATTCTGAAGGAGTCAGGTACGTTTTTTCTACCATCTGAAAACCAAGTTATCACACATATACTGACTTGAGCGTCAGAGTGTATACAGGTACACACCCTCCTTCCACTTCAACAAGGGGCTTGCTGAAAACTGCTGCCGGTCACTACCCTTCTGATCAGGTAAGATCAGGTGTAAAATTGATACGAACAATTCTGTGAAATTTATCTTAATCTTCTAAATCTCAAAAAAATAAGTTTAAACTATATTAAGCTTAATCCATGGAAACTAAATTGAGTTTTAATTGGCACAAACATTAAACGTAATCCATGGAAATTTAGTGTTTTAATTGGAAGCTTTCCCACAAACGTTGTCAATTTGTGTTAAAATTGAGTGAGTTTTGATAAAAAATTTGCAACAACATGAAAGAGAAGAAGAGATGGCCGCCGGAGGACAGAGACTGCCGACAGGGGAGAGAGAGGAAGATGGTCGACGGAGGTGATAGATTGCTGCAAGGAAGAGAAGATATGAGAAGGCGTCGTCTGAATAGAGGAATTCTAAGAGAGAGAGAGAGAGAGAGAGAGAGAGAGAGAGAGAGAGAGAGAGAGAGAGAGAGAGAGAGAGAGAGAGAGAGAGAGAGAGAGAGAGAGAGAGAGAGAGAGAGAGAGAGAGAGAGAGAGAGAATGTTGAATTAAAATGACAATGACATATACACTCACTTGATCTCAACCGTTCCTTTTAATCTGACTGCTCTTTTTTATTCTTATCATTCTCACATATATATAGCATTCTCATAAGATACATCATCCTTTCTTATAACCAATTACATAACTCAAGAATTCATCGGGGATTTTATCTACAAAACCTAACCAAAGGTTCTAGCTATTCATAACATAATAATTAAACAAAAGAGTTTAGAAAATTACATCGTGGTAACCTTAGCCTTAAATTGAAAGGTACCCCTATGATGGGGGGTATTCCTTCCCCTTGAGAGGTCCTTGCCCTCTTGCTCCTTGGATGCTTGTTTTCTCTTCAACTCTTGCTTGTTCTATGATATTTTTATGTGTAACATATGGTGGTGAAACACTTTATTTATAGGCAAAGTGGGCTTGGATCTCACGCATCATCGTGGCACGATGGGAATTTATCACGCCACGATGCCTCGCAAAGATCCATCGTGGTACGAAGCGCACTGATCCTTTTCAAAATTCTGTAGATTTACTTCAAATTTATCTCCTTGCATCGTGGTGCGATGACATATGCTGAAAACCTTTTATTTTTCGCTTTTTTGTTGTATTTTTTCTTCAACTGGTATGTAGCTTGAGCTCCATTGATTTTCTTGAGCTTTTTGCATGCTTTTGATTTTGCAATTTATTAAAACGACTAAAAATTACATAAAATACTCCTAAATACATACTAAAAACATCATACAATTTCCTGTTATCACTACTATATCACAATAAGTAATCAACTAAGGTGGACTACTGTTCCAAATTGAGTTTTTAGACAAGATCAAACCCATTGAATAAATCTAATTCAATTCATTTTTAACTAATATCAATTTACATATACATAAAACACAAGTTTAAAATCAAATGATTTGTGATTGTTCCATTTTAGTGCTAATTAAAGTGGATTCTCTCTTTTGAATATAATTGTCCAATCTCAAGATGCTCTAAATAATAACCATAAAATTTGTTACTCAAAATCACATTAACCCCATTAATTCCCCTTTAAATAAGTGCTTCTTCACTCACATTGCAGACAACATAAGCACTATCAAAACATCTAATTCATCATATAACACCAAATTCACCATAAAAAAAATGTCTCTCTTTCCCACTAGCATATTTGGTAGAAGAAGATCAGAACGACAACAAATTCATCATCACCAAACATGGCACAACCCATCATACCAAAAACATGGTTATGAAATATCTCAAATCAACACACCCCATTTAACTACAACACCTTTCTACAACGAACCATCACCAATTGTTAACACTCACATAGAGTGGAAAGAAACATCTGAAGCTCATGTTTACAAAGCACATCTTCCGGGGCTAAAACGAAACGATGTTCGAGTTGAAGTAGAAGATGATAGAGTGCTATGTATCATTTGTGAGAAGAGTGTTGAGAAGGAAGAAGAGAGAGGTGGATGGCACCGTGTCGAAGTCTCTAGTGGTCATTTTGTTCAGCGTCTTACTTTGCCTGAAAATTCTAAGGTTGATCATGTTAAGGCTTATATGGATAATGGTGTGCTCACTATTCATGTTCCTAAGCATAGAATTGGGAACAATCATGTTAGGAATGTTCAAATTTCTCATGTGTGATTTTGAAATGAGTTCTCTCTATTTAATAGATACTATATATACTTCTATTAGAGAGAATTAAATTTATGAAATGAAATAATATTGTTCATATTATTTTATTTTCATGACTTTATATTTCTCTTTAAATAAAAGTGTTTAAGCGTAACACCAAAAAAAAGTGTATTAGCGAGAAAATTTCGATGCATTTGATCTGAAGAATGTAATTGAAGTCCAAGGTAAATATTATGTAAAAGAGACGATATTAAAAAAAGACTTAATAAGTTGTGTTCTATATGATATGTTAGGGATGTGTGTTTTCTAAACAACAAAATATTTTTTGGGTTTGAATACCGATCTCTCTAATAATAATAATAGTATTTTAATAGCTATTAGCTGAATTACCTTTACAAGCTTGATTTAAGAACCGGTCGATTTATTTATGTTAAGGACTTATTTAGGGACCAGGACTAATCCGTAACTATATATATTTATGAAAATAGAGAAAATTATATTTAAACTTTGTTTATATTGTACTGTACCATAATCTTTCAATTCTAGTTGTGATAAATATATATTCATTGACTAAATTTGCATAAAGCTTTTCATTGTTTGGGTAAAAAAATCTTCATAAAGCTTAAATATAGGGCTGACCCAGGTGGTAAGGGTTAAAGCACTTGCTTAGGGTGTTCTTCACATATTGTTCGACAATAAAAATATTTTTCAACTGTGATTCCAGTAACATTATAGGAGTGTGTGTTAAGCAATTATCATCATTTTATTTATAGGCCCATCGTGTACGACTTATATATAACTGAAAAGCCCATTATTATCTTGCAACTTCTAACTAATAATTTGACGTTATTGTTCATGGCTAATGCTACGGTGGACCACCTTCACAGGTGGTCCACCGTGGACAAGTGATCTACTGAATACAAATTTTACAAAATTTATTTGTAGATTGAAAGTTTATATCATATAGAGCATCCATGAAAAAATTTTAAAAAAATGAAAATCATTTGATATTTTATTGGGATTTATCAAGATTTACTGTATTTAATAAACCGTTAATCTTGATGGATCTCAATAACATATTAAATGATTTTCAATTTTTCTAAAATTTTCTATAGATGATCTATATGATATAAACTTTCAATCCAACGGTGGATTTTGTAAAATTCGTATTCGTTATAGGGTTTTTCATGAATGGTCCACCATGGACCACTTGAAGTGGTCCATGTTAGAATTTTCCTGTTGTTCATTCTCAATATTTTTACGGTAAAACCACTAAACTCCAAGTTATATAGAGTCCTCAGCGTAGAGCTAAGACTATTAGTGTGAAGACCGATGCGGTGTTTTTGTCATTAATGGTTGTTAGAATAATGGCTAAGAAGTCATGAGGGTCGTTACGAAAGATTGACTTCCTTAACCATTGGGCAGAAGGACCTTAGGCCTGTGCTGAGTTGGACCGAGTTCGACACACGAGAGGACGTGTTCATCAGTTGTTGGGCCTCAGGCCCAATCTAGAATAGGAAGATTTATCATTTATGATATTGGTTTTGGAAGGAAAAAAACATCAAAAACAGTGAAAGGTTATAACGTTTCATTTTTTTTTCAATCTCCCATAAAATCTAAATACATGTTTTCAGAAAACTCTACAATTATTTGAGTCCTTTACTTTTACACCTCAGTTGCATTGACATGCAAGAGTTTATGTCTTAAACATGAAAAAAAATGATCGTTGTCTTGAACCAATGCAAATACATTATTAATTTTAAGAGTATTTATGGTTTCGGCTTAGTCGTTCAACCCAGTGACTCAAACCTCTCAACTTGTATTTTATTAGAATCGGTTCGAATTTTGATTTAATCAAATTTTTAAGAATCGAACAACGGGTGAATCGAAGTAATAATTGTATTATTAACCATATATTTAGTTCAGCCCAAAAACATACAACTATCCTACATCTAAAACTAGTGTTCAACTTATTGTAAAAAAAATCTAGCTCAACTTAGTAATATTCTCACATTGCATTTCTCTCAAACCTCAACTTAGGAAAATATCAATGTCATACCTCATTTTCACAAAAATACGGTAAGCAAACTTTATATTTGAAAATCTATGGATTGTATTTGTATTTGAAAACCTACGAATTTATTATTGTTAGTTTTGTTTGAATTGAAACATATGTTTGAAAACCAAGTCATTGTCTTTTCTTTTATGCATGATGTATGTATGATGATAATTGATTATATCAAATGTTATATGTGATTGAAAAAATAATAGCAGAAAATGTTTTGAAAAAAATTAATAATAGGGAATACAACAACAACAAAAAACGTTGCAAATCAATTAAAATATTTGAACCACACCGAACCCAACCGATTAGTTTGGCTCGATTTCATTTTTTTAAAACTCCAAAAATTAAACCAAACCAATCAAGAGTTAATTTGTTCAAACACTAAATTCATCAAAAATCAATCAAAAACCGATCAAATTACAACCTTAGTTAGCATAATCTTATTTGTAAACCAGTAATAAAATTAAAAATCTTGTATCAAGAAAGGAAAAAAGAAACCAAAAAAAAAGCAAAAAGCATTTGAGGGTCCCATTTTTCTGAAAATCCTACAATGCTAGAACTAAAGTGCTAATTATGCATAGTCTTCTTTCCTTTAATTTCCTTTTTGAGTTTTCTTCTTCATCAAAATGATTTTATAGTACAGCTTGCTTGTTTACTTGCAAATGAATTATGGAACAATTTTTCTGTACAAGAATAAAATCTTCAAATTCAAATCTGTCATATTCCAACCGACACATTGTTATACGCATGTATAAAAACCATAACATCATTGTCAAATAACATTAATACTTAAGTCACATCACTTAAACATGTCATTCACGGCCACCGCAAATGGAGTTCCGTCGAACTCAACGGTGGCGATGATGTTGGGCCGACGAAGAATTCCAATACACACATCATTCTATTGGGGTCATAAAGTTGACATACTATTCCATTGCTGGCCCGGGGACAGCGCCGCCATGTACGCAGTGGCGCTGATCCTGGTGTTCGTAATGGCGGTGCTTGTGGAGTGGCTTTCATTCACTAATATTGTGAAACTCAAACCTGGGACATCAAACGACGTCGTTGGGTCACTTTTAAGGACGGGGTTGTACGGTGTCCGTACTGGATTCTCGTACTTGGTTATGTTGGCTGTTATGTCGTTTAATGGTGGTGTATTTCTCGCCGCAATATTCGGCCACGTCATTGGTTTTATGGTTTTTGGTACTATGGCTGTGATGAAGAAATCTGGTGGGTTGGATTCTTCCAAACCGCAGAGTGTGTTTGTTTGATGTATTGTTTTTTGGTGTGATTATAGAAAATGAAAATTTCTAAAACGGTGTTTTTTGGGTTCTTGTAATAAAGTATATAATGGTGTTTGTTTTTGTTGTGAGATATAATAATAAAGTTCTATGTTATTGAAATGTAAGAGTTTTTTTTTTTTTTTGTGCTTAACTTGTGAAATGTAAAATAAAGAGAAGAATTCTTCTGTAAGCTTTTGAGGTTGGGTACTTGGGTTAATTAATCAACAATTCAACATGCATTTAGTTGCACATAATGCGAGTTCAAATTGATGCGAAAGTGTTCAAATACTAGTATCAATTTACTTGGTGTGTTTGTTTTTAACAAATTAACTTGGTGTGTTTAATAAAAAAAAACTTGGCGTGTCTTTGTATTAAAGCTTGATTAAATTTTATATTGCAAACATGCTATTTAGTTTTGGTTGGATAAAGTGAGTTGACTGTGCAATGAGATGCCTTTGGAAGAGATAATTATTTTTGCTATTCTGCCGTTTTTTAGGTGTGTTTTATGAAATTATAAAATACCTTCATCCGTTATTTAAGTCATAGACACCCCTAAAACATCCTATCAGATTTTATTTTTATAATGTCCGCTACTTAAATAGTGGACGATATTTTTCAAAATTTATCTTTTTTTATAACGTCTGCTACTTAAATAATAAAAGAGTAAAATTGTCATTTCGTAGTTATCTTAAAAGAAGTTGTTATGTACGGTCCAATAGGCCCAACAATTCTTATCCTGAATAGCGAATTCAACTGCCTTATTTGAAGCCACTCAAAAAGGCCTAAAATGGAGGTTGGGGATCATAAGAAGAGAATTTCTTTTGTGATCCTACCATCTTCTCGCGTGCCCTTCTAGTTTTCTATTTTATTCTTTTGTTATTTAAGTAGCGGACGTATAAAATCTTAAAATTTTTATGTTAAAAGGATTTTTTTCCTTATTTTTATATTCACTACTTAATTAACGGATAGAGGTATTTTGATAATTTTGTTGGGAGCGTGAGAAAATTGATAGGATGGTAAAAAGATTCTCTATAACAAAAGTTTTGTCCCACTTGTACATCATATATTAGGTTTATAAGAAGGGTTTTATTGCAAAGATTGGGTTTTCAATAACCTCAAAAGATATGCATTGATAGAAACAAGTCTAGATGGCAGATCAAATTTATGATGACATGCTGGAATAAATCTATATTTGAAGCTGGTTTAAAAAGCCAAATAATCCAACTTTATTGATCTAATCATTGATCAAAGATATTGAAGAGTGCAACCTGGAGCCTTTTCATAGAGTGAAGCAACCACAAGATAATTGGGGATTAAGCTCAATAGTGATGGTACATGTCAGGATATGGGAAAAATTGTTGGTTGTAGGAATTAAGGTCTTTTAATCGAAATCTTATTTTTTGTATAAAACATTTCATAAATTGAAACTGCTATTACAAGATTGTGTTATGCACTTTTAATTCATGAAATGTTCGGCACACCTTTAAATTTACACTTTCAATTATTTTTAATTAATCATTTTGTTTACTTTACAATTTTCACTTAATATGTGTTTTTGGGGATAACAATTTAAAAACACGTTAAATTAAAAATTTGTTGTAAAAATATTGATAATATACAACATTGACAACTCAATTATATCTTCAATTTCTAATTTCTATGAACCTAGCCACAAATACATATCATATTCGGATGTATATAAAAAAAGCTAAATATATAACAAAACTTTAAAATGCAAAGAAAAAAAAATTATGGTAAGATAAACAAAAAATAAAATAGACCCGGATAAATAATAAAACAAGGTAAATATGATGAAAACGAAAAACAACATGATAAAAACAAAAAACCATGACATCAACGTAAACAACTAGGATGAATACAAAATAAAGTCCAACGACAACAACAACACGATGAATACAATAGCATAAGACAAAAAATGGACAGTATTCAAATTGCTTGTAATTGGTTAATTTAACAAAAGTGATATAAACATTGTTCTTATTTATAAGTAACACATCCATACACTGATACACAAATTATTCGTTTACTATTCACGAGTCTTAAAATTGAATATTGGATCTAATTTAATCTTACAAAATCAGCGTCCAATTCAATTCTAAGAATGAGGATGTAGTAGAGAAATGAATATATTGCCATAAAATGGATGAATGTTGGATTAAAATATGACCTATTAACCTAATGTTTTTTGCTCAAAATAAAAAAAAAAAAAAAAAAAAAAAACCTAATGTTTTAAGATTTTTGATGAATATGTATGGTGTCCCCCTCTCTTATGATCTTGAAGCATTTGATCCGTTGTTTCACTCATGCTCCGTCAGATTTTCCAACAACTCGGACCATACATATAAAATGTGATATCTCTATAAATGAACTAAGTTCACCGGAATATTTTTCACTTTATTTATTATAGTAAATATTTTCAAAATTAAGAGTGTCACACATATACGTACCGATATACAAAATCACATGATCGACAAAAGCGACGCAAGAGTATCTTCACGTACAAGCGTTTCTACTAAACAAACACTTTTCAAATTTGTTAAGATTAAGCCCAGAAGCTTCCACATACACCTTAAAGCTTTGTTGCGAGTTGGTTTTTAAAGAAGAAGACTTATTATGTTTTTTTTTCTTTCAAGTATTTTAAAATATTAATTAGATAAATTTAATCTTCCAAAATTCTCCCCTCCAAAAGTTAATGATTCCCAGAAAATGGTATCCATTTTGTACAAAGACATCCCATCTTCATTTAGAAATAAAAAGAAGTAAAGTAACTAAGTTTCAATTTTTCATGAAAAAAAGCATCTCATTGACTTAAACTTCTAGAAAACTTAACTGTCAATATTATTTCCCTTACGATTCAACCAAGATATTACTACTAAGCAATAATGTGATAAATTAATCACTACACGTAAGAATATTTTTGTTCCATTTTTTTTTCAACTATCTTCCAATCTGCAATCAAACAAACCGTATCTCTTCAATAAAAGACAACAACCAACAAACAAAATAGTACAATGACATCCTTAAAAATTACAGCTAATAATTAATAAATTAATTATGTAACACATTTTGTATCACCGTTAAACATTGGTACTCTCTTCATTATAAAATGTAATTCCAACAAGAAATTAAACCCTTCCAATCTTAAATCAATCCCAACAACAAAATACTATAATTCTTTGTAGTTATGAACATGTCTATGCCTCCAGGACAAGACATGTCAAATGGCACAACAAACATGATGATGAACATGCAAATGAGTTTCTATTGGGGCAGAAAAGCCACTGTGCTTTTTTCTGGATGGCCTAATAACAATCTTGGAATGTACATCTTAGCTATTTTGTTTGTGTTCTTTCTAGCTATGGCTGCTGAGATTTTGTCGAACCAACCACCTATCAAACGCGGGACTAATCCGCTCGTTGGAGGTTTGATTCAATCTTGTGTTCACTTCTTTCGAATTGGTTTCATTTACTTGCTTATGCTTGCTGTTATGTCCTTCAATGTTGGAATCTTCTTTGCTGCTGTTTTTGGTCATACTTTGGGGTTCTTTGTCACACGGTCGCGTGCTATAGCTGTTGCTAATGGGGAAGATCAACGATCCTTGTCTGAGACAATCAAAATTTGAACTAATATGTACTCTATACTACTACTCTTTCCGATCATAAATATAAGTAAATAGTCAAATCAAATATATTTAACTTTTTATTTATATTTCAGATTGGGCGGAGTACATTTTTTTATGTTGAATGGTTTCCTCAAAGCTTTTCATATATGTTATAGATTGATGAGGTGTACTTGATGCTTCTGTTTGCTAATTAAGCATCCTCTATAGCATGTTGTGTTAAAAACTTTCTATTTTGTTATTATGGTTTTGTTTGCAGCCTTATTTCCATGTTTTGGGTTAAGCATTGATCAATAAGCGCCGGAGCGAAAGGTACAATGAACTATAGGATTCGTTTGGATTAGTTTATTTTTTTTAAGCTATGCAAACAGCTTATACAATATAAATTAGGTTTTATGTTATTTATAAGTTCAAACTAATTAAAAATTGCATAAGTTGTTTGGATAAACTAAAAAATAAGCTAATTCAAACGAGCAATAAATGCACAGTTGGTTTTCTTGTAATTGTGGGTGTCCCCCGAGTGAATTCTCAATTGTTAGATTAATCTAATGGTTAATAGATCAACACTCTTGAGTGTCAGATTAATTCAATGTAAAATAAAAATATATATTGACTTAGTGAGTGAGTGAGTTACCACTTCTTAATTTAAAAGTTTCTTGGTGGGTAGTTAGTTTGTGGATTATAGTTAGTTTGTTAATTCTCTATTAGCTTTTTTTTTGTAAGCAATTCTCTATTACCTTTGTATATTGAGTTTCTCATGTATTTATTTACCGTATTTTAGTATCAATTTGAATTTCAAATTTTTTTATCTAGATCAAAATCTCAAGCTTATTATTTTTCTTTAAGATTAATAGGATCTTGTGATCTGCAATACAATGGTTGAGATATCACACTATAAAGAATAAAGAGGAGGAAGGGGATACAAATCAAACTAGACATGTATGCTAATTATACTTAAATTTAATCATAAGTTCATAACTATTTATAGAAGAGTATCATTTTACATAAAATAAAATAAAAATTTAAACAAAAAAAAACTTTATATTTTATATGTATGGTCAATAATGTTTAGGTCAACTTATATTGACCTTTCAATATGTTGTATGATCAAGATTTATTGTTCATATCCTACCTTTATACTTCTGAAATTATTGTGTGTGTTAGTAACAACCAAATTGCCCTTTGGAGCTCTTAATGCCATCACTTGATATTTTGAAGACATGGCATACTCAAACAAAGAAACAGAAGACAAAGTACAAAATGATTGTCCATGTATGATCAAGAGTTGTTTGGCATTTATATTTCCTATATGGAACCACCAAACCAAAGGTCTAAAGAAATGAAAGGTACATAAAAGTACAGATTCCTCTTTAATTCAAGTAAAAAATATATGTTAACTTAGTTTAGTTGGTAGAGACATTACATTATATATGCAAGATCAGAGTTTGAATCCCAAACATCGTACATATTCACCTCAAGGGTAAATATCTAATCAGTAAGCTACTTGACTAAAAAAAAAAATCACCATTAATATGTTTTTGGATTATTCTAAGTAGTATCGATTAGAACATGAAAATATTATTGGCATATCATTTTTACTATGTAATTTTGATTTCTCTTCTTTGTTTATAAGTCCGAAAAGGAACATATATTTCCTTTCCGAAAGAATTAAGATACAATTAGAGAAAAACAAATTTTATATTTGCTAGAGAATAAGGTTTAAACATTGAATAGACTTTAAAAAATAAAACAGTTTTGCACATATTAGTCAAATTATGGACTAATTCGGCCTCACAAAACCGACTTTATTGGTTAATTTTATTAGCAATGACTTCAATTTACAAAATACATAACCAATTTAGCAAGAATTTAGCAACCATGCATTTCCTTGGAAAACATTTAACTTTGATATTAATACACAACCAAGGTATAAAGACTACCATTGTCTTCCCTATTAGCAACATAACAAGGGATGATAATCTAAGAAGAAAAATCATTATACATATCCATATCAAAGAGCAAATCATCCCAATTCCATTGGCTACTACTACCTTCTCCTCCACTTACCATAGCTTCAAATCCTTCTAATTGAAAGTCCATTGGAAACTCACCAAACATACCTTGTTGGTCCAAGCAAGAATACATCATCATGTCTTGTTGTGATTCAATCACATTGTTCTTTCCATCAGCATCAAATTTTGTTATGTCACTCTCTTGTTCAACTAGAACTTGATTAGTTGGTGACTCTCCTTGGCTCCTTCTCTTCATTGTTGAGCTTGAACCAATGTTTCTTGGCTGTGGCCTAATCATTTGAACATCTTTGGATAATTGTGATCCATCTTGATCAGCTTCTAGAGCATTTACTTTTTTGCTTAGATGACAATTCCAATAGTTTTTCACATCATTTGCTGTCCTTCCTGGTAGCCTTCCAGCAATTAGGGACCACCTGAAAAAAAAAAATAGGAACAGCATAATTAGCTTAAAATCCATTACCCAAAGATTTGCTATGGGCCCATTTTGTTACCAAATTTAAAAAAATAATTTTGATATTCAATAATTTAAAAATTAATTTTATAAATGCTGGCAACACTTTCTCTAACACTCACTTTTTAGTTGGATGAAACTCATTTGAGTCTCGCCACTTTATGTGGACCTATTTTTAAACCGAGAGACTCATATTGATTTTAACCAATTAAAGTGTGTTAAAAAATACAGTCTTTCTAGCACTCGAGTTTTTTTATTATCTCTTTTTTATTCTTATTTTTTGAAATAAATTTGCAAAAGAAAAAAACTCTTAAAAGAGATTATTACTCTGTATTTTGTTTAAAAAATTGAAAAACATCAAGGTCATGTTTAGATAAACAACTTAATTAAACACTCATGATACAAGTGTTTATGTATATGCTATTTATATAAAAAAAATAATAATATAAAATCAAATTGTTTTAATGTAACTCATAACTTGTTTTCATAAGCTATTCTATAAGGATTATGCAAATAAGAATTTATGAATAAGTTGTTTTTTAAGCTCTGCTACATAGTCTTACAAGTGTTTAAATTAATAGATAAATTAAAAAGGGGTGGAATGGGTAGTTCAATTGGTTATGCTAGTTGAGCTAAGGGTAAAGGAGTAAGAAGATCCAGGGTTCAAGTCCCGGCAAGGAGAAAAAACTAACATTATTGTAATATACTAACAACTAACAATTTGCCATTCAAAAAAAAATAGATAAATTAAAAAATAATAATTCAAACAGACCATGAACACACAAAAATATCAAATATATCAATATATCAATTGTTTCAAACTTAATGCATAGTATACACCTCCTATACTTAAATAGTTAAATATTTACAAGTCCACTATGCATCCTCTTCACTAGTTGCTAGTATCACATTGGACAATATCAAAGAAAAGTTTACAACATCAAAGCTTTTACCTGTTGCCTAATAATTTGTGGAGTTTGACAATCATTTGAACTTCTTCCTCAGCAAAATTTCCTCTCTTGATGTTAGGACGGAGATAGTTCAACCATCTTAGTCTACAACTCTTTCGGCATCTGTTTAGACCTTCAACAAACCAAATATTTGAAGGAAAAAGTAATTAACTAAATAAGTCTCATAAATAGGAGTTTTATACAATTTATATTTTTAGCGAGTAGTACAAATTAATCACGGTCATACTCAACAATCCAATTGATAATGATTTAACTCAGATCTCATAAAAATTTGGATTTGAATTCTAATGTTGATGTGAAAACCTCGTTAGTAAATAATATATTAATATTTCTATTAGCGTTATCATAATTTTAGTGTTATCTCTAATCGTGATCATTACTTGGTTGGAACTCAACTCGCATAAACTTTTGTCTCTAAAAGTAAGTCTTAAAAACCAAAAATTAATGGAAATTTAATTTCATCTATGTACTTACACCGCCCAATGTTGTGATTTTGCGAGTATAAAAAGTCAATTAAGTGTCATGTTGTTATCAATTTATGCATTCTATTGATTAGACTGCAATTGCAGCATGTCATAACCAATTGCTAAGATTGAACAAATGATCATTTCACCGTATTAAATAATGGTTTGAGTCTATAAGTTCAACATCAACTGCAAAAAATTAACGAAATTGTTAGGCCGAATGTCATATATCGGGATTTGAATCTGGCGGGTGCTTCAACATGGCTTACTAGTTAAAGGATAGAAGTTGAATCGACCGGTGAAAGAAGAAAGAAAGGAACGGAGAAGGGATAATTTGATGCATATGCTTTACAATTAGATGTGTTACTGCTCAATCCAACCGTTGAAGAAGTATTCTTTATGTCACTTGTTACATTAAAAAAAGTCTTATTCGCGAATCTAAGATTTCCCTTATCAAGAGTCCAGAATAATCCCTCAAAATACAGAAATGCTTTTAAAAGGTTGACAATTTAATTCGCTTAATAAAAGAAATGTTATTTTTGACAAAAGCAAACCTCCACTCATATATTTAAAAATCTAATTAATGATCGACTCTTTGTTACCATTGAGCTATGAAAGAAATAAAAATCATAGAAAATGGAGAAAATCCTTACTCATCGAGCTATATAGCAACATCTTTTGAAGAATACAAATGAAATAAATGAGTTAAAAAGTAGTGTCATAAAGAGGAGATCGAATGGTTCGATCTCCACCCTCGACATAAAAGCTAACATTTACTACTTTTTAATAAAAAGGTTATAACTTTACCTGCCAATAGAGGAACCCGATGCCACTTTCCTTCACCATATTGTTGTATGCATTTCTTAAGCAAATGATCTTCTTCTTCTGTCCATGCAACACCACCCATCTCTTATAAGACTCTGCAAACACTACCACTTTTCACCCTCATAATCAAGCCATCACAACCATCTTCTTTTATATATAATATTGTGTGATGTGTAATGACACACACACACATGTTTCTTGAAGATATGCCAAACAAGCCAGCAAGGCAAAAGAGTAATATACAATGTCTTTGCCTCAAATTCATAGTAAATGGTCCATTGCTCTTTCTAAAACTCTGATGCTAAGTTCTATTTTTTTAAATAGACATCATAAGTATTCAATGGTGGTCCTCATCAATCACTTCTCAAAATTGGGATCACATCACATATTACAAGTTTACATATTTCCTATTCAAAGCCAAACACATCACATATGTATGTTTCTGTCATTTGTCATTTAGACCAAAGATAGTCTTATAACTTTACAACAATAATGGCAACAATCAAGTCTTTCATAATACATAGAGTTATAGTTATCAAACACTGACGTGGAGCCTCTCTGGCCCTCTTATCCCCCTTTAATCAAATCTCAATCATAGTTTTAAATTGTGGTCCGCAACTGCGGCTGCAATAAAATTGCGACTTCAATGTAAAGGTTTTACTTCGAGGTTTATATATAATGACAACATTGGTGAGAAATCTAGTATTAGATGAGATATGCTCTGACAATATGGTTATATGTGGTGAATAATATTCATCTTACAAGCTTATTTTGTACAATTGAGTTTAAATTTTAAGATAGTGTCAAAGTCTATCTAAGATTCGTTGGATCGTTCGTTATGCGATCACTCTAGTCACACTCTAGATGTATAGTCTTGGGGTGTAAGAGTGTGCTAAGAAGTCGTACATAGGAAGTGATGATAAGATCTGAAAAATGTGTTTATATAAGTAGTGGACACTGAACAATTCTAACTTTACACACCGGCTTTATAGTATTTGATCATGCACATAGTGTTAAGCTTTTGCATGGAGATGTGATGTCTTCCTCACTTGTGATCGTAGAGCGTTGAATCGTTGTTGTTCTTAGTGTTCCCACTTCCCTCCCAGTCTTCCCAATAAATGGTATCAAAGTTTGATTCGGCTTGATGGAGGAGTGAGATTGGATCCTAGTGTTGGATCAAGTATAGAATATGAGACACTCACACTTGAGAGAAAGATTGTTAGGTAGCAATTAGTTCCAGATCGACTATGATCCATATTCACAATGCTCAGACGTTGGGAGTGGAGATATGGTGTTTCCTCTCTTATATTCCTGGAGAATCGACTATGATCCATATTTATTTTTTACTTTCGAAGTTTTGGTATATCCTTTTGTTAAGAGAACTAAGTATGTGTTTAGTTCAACTTTTTCTACCGTAGCCGCGCATGTAGGGCTATATTGCCGTAAAAATGTGAAGCTACTATGAGTTGCTTTAGAAAAACGCACGTTTGACTTTACTTCCACCGCGGTTCCAAACATGATATAAATTAGTTGAAATTAATGATTGACAACTAGGAACATTGAACCAATCCAAAAATTAGGATCTTTTCACTTGAACCACAGAACATTGAATCAATCAAAAAGTAAACTAACTTCCCATGAATGTAATTAGGATAGCATTTATTGATGTCTTGGTCTCTTAACTAGGTTGCTTGGGTTGATCTGTGTTTGCGGTCCATGGATGAATAGGTTCCCAAGATAAAGACAAATAGAAAGGACTAGTTCAAATCAATATGGTCCTTGAATCTTGTTTTTTGTTGTTGTTGTTGTGATGTTGATGTTGATGCTTATATTGCTTTCATTATTGGGAGTTTGGGACCTATCTTGGATTCTTACTTTCTGATATTGCACATGGTCGTACTTCTATTTTAAGCATAAGCACTATAATGTTAATTGGGATAGCCATGCATAAAATGTGATGGTAAAGTATAGGAAATGAAGAAGAAATAAAATAAAATTACCCTGGTCCGAATAAAATCACTTTTCTTTTGTACTTCATGCATTGATAAGCTCAATGCAACATTTATGGCTTTAGGCGATGGCCAAAAATCATTGTTGGAACCGATTGCATCAACAAAAAATGAATGATTTGATTTATGTGATGACCAACCTGAGGTTAACAAAGAAAGAAACAAGAAATAGGGAATCATTTGAATTTGTGGATATTGAATCTGATGATGAATTTCTAACTACCTTTGTTGGTCGTGATAACAATGATGATAGTGAGAATGTGCAGCAACCTATCAATGTTGAAGAGAGTTCAAGTCATGCAACTGTTGGTTCAAGCAATCCCTAACTCTAACTTTAATTAATTTGGTTTGTGATTCTAATATTGAAGATCTTTTATCATCTGGAAAAGAATTTGATGATGTTGGAGATGAATACAGTGAGGAAGATGATGTTGTAGTCTTGTAGGATAATATAATTAAGTTATAATCCTATGAATTTTCTTATTTTGGATTGTTGTTTGGATGTCTACATGATTTTGTTAGAATAATTATTGTATTTTTATGCAAGTTTATGTACATGATGTTATTTATATGGAGATTTGGTCTATTTTGACTTTAGAGTTAAGTTAATTTTTTGAAATATTGACATTTTTATAGTATTATATTAGTATATATGGCGTATATATAATAATTTTAATATTATTTTAATTTTAGGTAAACTCGTATGTGTTTACTATTCGAGTTTACGTGTTCAGTTTACCTATTCAAAATGAGATAAAGTAAAAACTCGATTCTGACAACCTTGATTGGAAGGAATTGCATCCTTCTCCATGTCTAAAGATATCTTTCTCACGTACAATTTAATTTGTGTTGTGGTAAATTTGACGTGGATAAAGTCTCACATTAATTATTTAGAAAAGTGGAGGTTGAGTATATTATAAGTAAGAGGATTCATAAATTTAATGTCTTAAGGTTAAGGTATTGAGTAAGTATGTTGTGTTTAACTCACATATATGATTGCTCTTAAGTACAATGTGGATGATGGTTTGAAAAAAACGTTCGGACGACTCTTTTGTTGTGGCAAGTGTGAGGTGAGTTAAGTCTCACATTAATGCTTAGAAAAGTGGAGGTTGAAAAATTTTATAAGTGGGTGAATTCATAAACCTAATGCCTTCAAATTTTGGATAAAGTGTGGTGTCTAACTCACTTGTATGGTTTCTTTAAGTCTAATGTGGATGATTTTCTTGGTTGCCCCCACTTGACCAACCAGTGGCATCAGAGTCGATGGTTCGACAAAAGGTTTGATCGGCTTCTTGTAGCGAAAATCTTCTTGAAAAAGGTGGTTAAGCGGCGAGTTCCATTGAGTGCAGCGGCAATGACGGTGCGAGTTTATGGATGAAAATAAAGCTTTCAATTGAGGGGGAGCATAACAAATTGATCATACATTTGAGGGGTGATTGTTGCAACAATTGTGAGGTGAGTTAAGTCTCACATTACTTAGAAAAGTGGAGGTTGAACACTTTATAAGTAAGATGATTCATAAATTTAATGCCTTAAGATTTTGAGTAAAAGTGTGGTGTATAATTTATTTGTATGGTTGCTTTAAGCTCAATGTAAATAATTCACTGGTTGTCCCCTCATGACCAACATCTTTGTATCAAAAGTCTTATTGAAAAGATTGAGTATGTATTTGATAAGTTAGATGACCTATAAACCTAATTTCTTATGGTTTTAGATAAATATGTCACTTCATTCAACGGCTAAAGATATGATAGAACAATCCGAAGGATAGATTGGACTAAAAATGATCCGCCAGATCGTGTTAGAAGAGTTTGCATAAAAATAAAATAAAAAACAGTTTTAAAGGGAAAGAAATAATATAGATAGACAACTAAGATGATAACAAACAGACAACATGAAAAATTTAACTGAAAATTATCAGAATCCTTGTTAAAAGGTATTTGTTTTATAACTTTAGGCTTTAGCTCCCATCAAATTTATTTTTTCTTTTAATTTTACTCTGTTATTTTTTTATCTTAACTAGTATGGACTAAATTGTCTCTTAAGTATTTTTTTATTAACTAACATTGTTAATGTCACATCAAATAATTAACGGTTTATGTCATGGTTTGATTTGAGAGACAATGACAAATATTGATTATGAGACTAACACGTCCCAATTGATTTTTTCCATGGTCATAATTTCAAACAAACTCCAAAGTCACTGCATATTGGACCTGGATTGGATGCAGTCGGCAGTACTGACTCTGACTGTATGCATTCGGTGTAATGAAGGTTGTCTGATCAAGATTGGACAGCTTAAATTTAAAATTAAAATTTTATATTTTAAAAAATTAAAATTGTATTTAAATTTGAACCGTCTGATTTTCATCATATGGCTGTGATGTATTGCTAACTACAGGTAAAGTGAGTGCTTTCAATCCATTTCCATATTATAGTGATACCATCACATGCAAACATATTTCGGTTTGCCTATGTGAAGGGAGAAAGAAAATTGGATCCAAACTTTAAAAAATAAGTAAAAATAGAGCAAATGAAGGCAAGAATCACAAAACAGTAAAAATTAAGTATAATTAGGTAATAACAAGGTAAAATCAGAAAACAAATCATACGTCTAGGGATGTCAATTTGCATCCGTCAGAGCGGATCGCCGCGGGGATTGCCCCGTTTGGAGATCCGTAAATGGAGATTTTTTCCCCGTGGGGACGGGGATGGAGGCAAAACTTCCCCCGGAGACAGTTTGGGGCGAGGATCGGGGATTAAGCATCCGTCCCCGCGGATTTCCCGAATCCGTCTATATATACTTAAATATATATTTTTACTACTATTATTATTCTAGGTTTATTTATATTTGACAATTCTAAGTTTCTTTTTTTGCTATGAATTATGATATATTTTGGTTATGAATTTTTGTATGATTATGCATATGTTGTTATGCATTGTTTTTTGGTTATGAAATGCATTATGTGTTGTTTTGATCATTAAAAAAGAAAGATGCGAAATATTTATTTATTTATTAATAAAAAAGGAAAAAATAACATCATAATTTTGTCGGTAAAATATAGGAATTTTCTAATAATCGATCTACGTGGATCCCCGCAGGTACCGTGGGGATGGAGGCAAAAATTCCCCCATGGGGATGGGGATGAAGGCAAAAATTCCCCCGCGGATATTTTGAGATGGGGAACGGGAATGCGTCCTCCGCACACTCCCCGCCCCGTTGACATCTCTGCAATGTCAACAGTGAAATTCAAATAAAGAATACTCAATGAGTCTTTGAATTTTTGTGATGGCGAGGTGAAATCTGAATGACGAAAACGGTGAATCTGAAGCGTTGGCCTAGCTTTAAGAAAACAGAGGAAAAAGAGAGGAAAATCCGGGTAGCTAAATTTCACGACGGAAGAGGAAATTTTCCGACAAGGAAAAATGAAATATTGGGGAAATTGGGAAAGCAAGGGAAAGTGAAAATTTTGGGAAATTGGAAAAAAGAGACAACGAAAAAATAATAAAGAGGGAGAACATAAAATTAAGATGCGTGTGATGATTTTCATAGCATCATTAAATTACTCCCTCCGTCCCAATTTATTTGAGTCATTTAGAATGTATGCATTATTCATGTATCTTGTTTTGACCATATTTTTCTCTCAATAAATAAATATAAATATTAGCATATAAGATATCGTTGGATTCATCTCGATGAGTATTTTTAAAATATCAAATTTTTATAATTTTTACTATTATACAATTAAAAATATTAATCGTTAAAGTTGTGCATTGATATTCGTGCTGATGTCAACTGGCTCAAATAAATTGGGACGGAGGGAGTATATATTTTAGCCATAATTAGAGAGTAGAGACTATGGCAAATGAAATTCGTTACCCACAGTTCAAATATCCGTGGTGAATAGACCGTGGCTAGATAGCGAATTTTTTTAAGTGATATCGGGTTTATCAACTTTGAGACTTCGATACAGATAGAAACATGTCTTAGAATAAATGAATAGATTAAGTTTTAGAACTAGCACACATAACCATTGTGAATTAAATCCTTCCAAAGCTCACGAACCCTTTCCATTTACATGATGTGTTAGGATATCTAATCTGACAACTACATGTCTTCAATCAAAGAAGACTTTGGTATTGCCCCCCATCTTAATATTTGGCCTAATTTCCTAACCTTAAGTTTGGAAACTGTCTTAGTGGCTTGTTTAAGTGCCAATTTGGTATAGTATTTATCTTAAACAAGTTGAATTCAAGTCTTTTATTATCATGTTAGGCCAACCAATATTTTTAATGCTCACGTTTTAAATTTCACAAAACCAACCATCAAACATAGATAAGATAAGTTTAATTTATAGAGTAAGTAGTTGTTTAGGATAGAGTATTACACATCTCAAATAATGTACTTTTGTTTAACTCTTTTATTTACAATGTTTTTCTTCTTTAACTAATCACATAATTGGATTTTTTTTTCCTAATTTTAAATTTGAATTAAATCAAATTTGGTGCTATCCTAATTTTAACGTTAAATTAAATATATTGCAAGTCTAAAATAAAACTCAACAAATCCAATAAAATAAAATAATCAAAAACAAAAAATATATAAAATAATCCTAATTAAATTTTACACAAAAATAATAAAAATTTAGTAACTAAAATGAAAAAATAATACTAAATGGAATAGTTTTAACCAAAATATCAACATTAATTATCACCATGACAAAGGCCGACAATTGAATTCATTTGAAAAAAGCGAACAGGTGAACACCTTAATGTTAGTGCTTATTTGTACATTATTAGTTGTTAATAATAAAAACATGATCCGTCACATATAAATCTTCTATAGTCATTATTATAATATTTTTATTATTATATTTATCCCCACCGGTTCTAATTATATGTTTCGTAGAACCCCTTCTATTTTATTTATATAGAATAGTAGCTAAAAATAACATCTTGAGATGAATAAATAGGAATCTCGAATTTAAACACAAACTTCTGCATATATGTGATACCCTTAACAACTGAGTTATAATTACACGACAACCCTTTCCATTTTTCAATCAAAGAACCTTGTCCCTTAATTAATTTTTTTTTTCAATTCCCATAAATTCGTTTAAGCTGAATATTCATGATTGGGCTATAAAAATCTTGTATGAAACATAAATTGGACCCTAATATAATATTGGCCCAAATTTCATGCTAGCTTTATTGGGCTTGTACCTACTATTACCATGTAGGTTTAAGACATGAAAATTGCTATTTAGACCCCTCATGTTTACTCTCAGGCCCCTCAAAGTGACGAAAATGCTCTTGATAATCAATTTCGTTGAGTACAAACGAAAATACGTCTAAATATTGGTCAAACTTGGTTCCTGCGCAAGAACCACTACTTTCATCTCGAAACTACCGAATCACGGTTTCGTTGTCTATCTGACGAAATTTTGTGCCAACATTATAATTTTGTTGTCTACCTGACAAAATATTGTGCCGATATCTTTATTTCTATATTTTGTTGTCTAACTGATGAAATTTTGTGCCAATATTATAGTTTTGTTGTCTACTTGACGAAATCTTGTGTCAATATCTTTATCCCTATATTTCGTTGTCTATCTGACAAATTTTTTGACCACTATCTTTTAGGTATTTTGGGATTTTAGGGACCTGGAAGCAAGTAGGGGGCTAGGTGGCAATTTTCTTAAG
The DNA here is from genome assembly GCA_954870985.1 of Trifolium fragiferum. Taxonomy (NCBI): domain Eukaryota; kingdom Viridiplantae; phylum Streptophyta; class Magnoliopsida; order Fabales; family Fabaceae; genus Trifolium; species Trifolium fragiferum. Next base: position 15,533,616 of record OX940793.1, on the reverse strand, counting down.
ACATTTGGTTTAAATATTCATTGGTTGCATGCTTAAATTGCATACTGTATGATAGAAGCAATAGCAAATGATATTTGAATCAAAGAAAGGAACAAGCAATGAAAGAAAAAAAATGAAAGCAACATAATATGGGTTTGGTTGGAAGTTGAGCAAACCCTTGAATATTGCAAAAAACTTTATTCCTTCTGCTCCTTTTTTGTCACTGCATGCGCATCACACTTTCACTACCATCCAATTTGATACGCTTTAAATCGGTGGCTCTTTGTTTACTTTGTTACACCAAATTTGTAACCTTGTGTGAATATTTTCATATGTTTTTGCATTTTATTCTCAATGATGCCAAAAATGAATACAAAAATCGATTATTAGGTCAACTGTATAGTGTACCGCACAAATTACACGAGACAAGTGAATCTTTGAATAAAAGTAGATAAATTTCAAATGGAATTATTATTATTATTGACCATAAAAGTAGATTAATAGTAAGACTTATTGATCCAATAGTAAAAGACTTGCGTCTCTTATACACCATAAATTTGATTCGTATATAAGTGCACTAGGTCCTTCATCTATAGGCATCGCAATGAGTGTTCATGGGTGTGCGTTTGATACTCCCCAAATCTACACCCATAATTTTGGGTGCATTCAAACTCAAAGACTATTTGGGTGGTAAAACAAAACCCACGCCCACATCCATTGGTTTTGGGTTTTTTCACCCAAATCCAAACCCACAGTTTGATTATGCAAAATTAAAATTCTCGAGTTTTTTCATTCAAACCCAAATTCACATTCAAATTTGATAAAATGCAAATTACATCAAAAAAAGAAAAAACATAGTTTGCAATACAATATCACAGTTTAACATACTTTTTTCCCAATACAATAACATATTTTAACACACTTTATTCACAACCAGAATACATAACAACACAATAAAAAAAAATTCACATCATATATATATATATATAAAATAAAAAATCATATATATCTACATTGTTGTAAAAATTGGACCTATTCAAATAATAAACAACATATAAGTTTAAGTAATCAAACAAACACTACTAGAAAAATCTTAAATGCCGACGGACAAAATCTGTCTCTAAAATGCAAATATTCCGTCACTAAGCAGGTTAGAGACGGATTTGATCACGTCGATAATTTCCTCGTCTCTAAACTGTTAGAGACGGACAAAATCTGTCTCTAAAATGAAAATATCTGTCTCTAAAATAAAAATATTTGTCTCTAACTGTTTTTTCTGTCTCTAATTCCATCTCTATTAGAGACAAAATATATTCTGTCTCTAAATTCCGTCGGTATTTCAATTTTTTCTAGTAGTGAAATGTGAATCGGAATAAATAATAAGAGATCACATGAACTTATCTTTCAATGAGTGTAGTAATTTGATGTCGATAACTGCATAGTAACCAACTACGAAATCACCAAGAGGGGTGACTACAAAGTAATAAATAAATAATACATGAGGCGCATTGATCGCACTGTCCTTAAGGATTTATCCGCATCATAACCGCAAATTTCTCAAAACACAGTCCTTCTTAGAAGGGCTGGCAATGAACCGAACCAACTCGAAAATAGTTCGAGACTCGATTCACTAATTAACTCGTTGAACTTGGTTCATGAACCAATTGAGTTGAAAATTAAGTTCGTTAATTAAATGGGCCGAACATAAACGGTATGCAGTTCGACTCGTTTGGTTCATGAACCAGTTCAATATATATATATATATATATATATATATATATATATATATATATATATATATATATATATATATATATATATATATTTACACACACACACACACCTTACACTTTTCTAAACTTTCTTTTTTATAAAAAACCTGACAGAAAGATATCAATAGAAATTTTTTTCAATTAATATAATGCACTAATATATTTATTTTTTTGTTTGTTTCAATGTCTTTATTTTCTTGTAGCTTTGAATTAATTTGCTATTGGGATAATTTTTATTGTATTTCAATTTCTTTTTTTTAAAAAATTTAATTGAAAAGGTCAAATATATAAAATTTGACTTTTTTGCAAAAAAGTGAATTTTAAACTATGTTATTCGAGCAAACGAACTAAACCTAACGAGCCGAACCGAACTGCTCGCGAACTATAAACGAGCCGAACTCGAGCTGAAAAAAATAGTTCGTTTCGAGTCAAGCTCAGACAGGTTCGACTCGACTCGACTCATTTCCAACCCTACTTCTCAAGGATGAATGGTAACAGAACTATGATTAATTAATAGACACTGGTGATATAACCAGGAAATAGTAACGCAATTGTATATAAAGAGCAGGGCCGGATCCGAGTTTTTGGAGGCCATATGCAAATAAAAAATGTGGCCCTTTTTTTTCAAGTAGTCTAGTGGTTAGAAAATTCATCTTAAAGGTGAATAAATGGAGTGTCCCGGGTTCGAACCCGGACTCTTGCACATATAATGCGATATCTCTACCAACTGAGCCAAGTTCACGGAGAAAAAATGTGGCCCCTTTTAATAAATAAAAATGCAAATTTTTTTAAAAAAATTATCCCCGATTTACATTGCAAGCATAAAAAAAATAAGCAACCTTGTAATTAATATAAAAAGATTCATAGTATAATCAATAATAATAAAATATTTTCTAGCTACTTAAGCTGAGTCATTTTTTGAATATTTTTTTGAAGTAAATTCGTTAATTAAATAATGTATTATATTTTACATCCCCAAATTTATTAATACTATTACTCAGTAAAAGAGATTATGGATCTAACAATTGAGCATTTGCAGTTTGTTGTTATATGTTAAATTTTACATCCCTTAATTTACTAATATTACTACTATATAAAAAAAATATTTAAATATATTTTTGGTCCCTACAATTATGCATTGTTTTGAAAATATCCCTTGTAAAAAAAAATTAATTTTAATTTTTGCAATATCTCAAAACTTTTAAAATAGTCCATGACTTGGATTTCTTGATGACATGTCACTTGGATTATGACGTGACAGACAGTGAGTAGGATTTAAAGCTGGCGTGGCCAATTTTAAATATGATTTTGGTCCCTGCAATTATGTCTTGTTTTGAAAAGAACTCTTGTAAAAAAAATAAAAATTTATTTTAATCCCTGCAATATCTCAAAACTTTTAAAATACTTAGGTTATTAGCTATTTTAAAAGTTTTGAGATATTACAGAGAATAAAATCAATTTTTTTTACAGTGACCCTTTACAAAACAAAGTATAATTACAACAACTAAAAACATATTTAAATCTAAAAAAATTGAGATCTTCGTTTTTAGAGACCCGATGCCACGGCACATTTTACACATGTGTCTGAGTCGGATTTGATAAAAAAAAAAATCTATTTTAAAAGATCAATTATAATTTACTCAAATAATATTTTCTCATTCTCACGATCTCACACCCAAAACTGCAATCCACCTATACATATCCTCCTCCTCTAATTAATAGTAACCAAATTATTTAAGTTGCAAGCATAACCATAAATCATATTAATTAATTAGGATTAAAACCAAGTAACCGCAAGTCTTCAATGTAAGAGAAAATGTGTACATGGTCATATAATGGGTGCGTTTGTTTTAGCTTTAAAAAAAATGATTTTTTTTTTGTATTTTTGAAAATAGATTTTATAAAATCATTTTTTTAAAATATTATAAGTTTTTTATATTTATTTTTTCTAAATTAAACACTAATTTTGATATTATATAACATAAACGTACATTATTGAAGATTAAAACATAGTCAAAATCTTAATTTTTATAAAAAGTTGTATTTCAAAAATGATTTTTATGAAAATCTATTTGAAATAGCTTCAAAAAAAGTGATTTTTTTGAAATTTTGATATCCAAATTATTTTTTAATAAAATGGCGAAATACTTAAAATGACATTTAAAGAATAACTATTCAAACCAAATTTTTATTTAAAGCTTTTATTAAAAGTTTCTTTGTAAAATTTTTTTACACAAAATTATATTACACTATAAGAATCTATTTTGAAAAAATCTATAACAAACGCACCCAATATGACTTGGTCAAAGAGTAAATTAATCAATTTAATCCTTATTATAATAATTAATTTTAAAATAAATTATACAATAAAATATCCAACATAATTTTTTCTTTTTTTTTCTCCTACTTCAGAAGCTATGTGGTATGAAAACAGTAAATTTGGATCATCTACGGTGGCAATACAGTGCAGCCATTACAAAATTGTTAGACCTACTAGAGAAATTCAAATTTGTATTAGTTAGCTATCAAACATGAACACACATGGATATCAAATACGATATAGATAAAGATACGTCGACATTGATAATAATTTGTTAAAATCACATAATTCAATATAATTATAAATATCAATATCATGTCGGTGTTTAATATGTCAAATATCGAAATACACTTAATTCAAAAAATATATGTACTTCTTAGTTTTTTTTTTTTTTTTTAGAAGGAGAACGAAGTTAACTAGTCAAAAGTACAAGTACTTCATAGTTAACTAGTCAAAATGCCCATTAAGGTGATACTCATCTAAAGGATGGGAATCCACGAATCTAGCTAGATAAATGCAAACTAAGCCAAGTTTCTTGAAACAATTCTTATTTTTTGGACTAGAACTGAATTTATGGAGGAGTAACAATGTGATGCTTTTTTCTTCACATATCCACTAGCATGGTACTGTATAAATGTTTACCCCGGGTCATAGTCTCATAGACCTTAACCTAACTTTCTCTCCTCGCCAAGGTTAGGCATATTCATTATGCACAAACTGACAAATCACAACACATTTACATGATTCACATAATCATCAAAATGGTATAATTCAATTTACTCGTTAGCTAGCCTAATGATAGACAAGACCCAGGGGTATCAAATTCAAACGTTATCCAAATTAAAACCGAAAATTTATTAAAAAATTGAAAATTGTAAAAAAAAAAAAACTAAATATATTTGAATGTGAACGATTTTCTTTTGTGGAAATTGTTGAATCAGATATTTAATGTATATTGAATTCAAAAAATTAAAATAATATTGTACTCATTTTAATCTTTGTTATAAACAAAAATATACTACTTTTTAAAATTTATTGTAAAATTAACATATTTAGACTACATTATATATTAAATATATTAATTATTGAATAGAATTAAAATGTAAATTGTTATTTATAATAATAAGGACTTGTTGAGTAATAAATATTGTATTAAATTTTAATGAACATAATTTAATTGATAAAAATATTGCATGTAATAATTAATACTTCCTCCGTCTCATATTATAATCAAAAAAAAAGTTTTCACACTTATTATGAAAAGTAAAATAGAATAATTTGTAATATGACTTTTTTTTATCGGCTAAATTTTATTAATCGACACAATCCTTATTAAAGAAGAATTTTAAGGGATTGTCGGATCAAACAAAGAAAGACAAGATGATAAAAATACCTTAACCAATCAAAAAATACACCAAACATCACCAATACTAGAACCCAACACACAAAACCCTCAAACAATCTCAACCAAAACTAAACGCTACCTAAAGAAGGTCCACAACAGGACACACCTTAGCTTCCAAACCACCCACTAAACCTCAAAACTACCCTAAAAGATGTCACTAGACACTAACTCCCGAACTTGAAGGTCAACGGTGGAAAGGGAACCAAGGCATATAATACCCAACACACATACCAGCTCCAAACAGACAAAACACTGACGCAAAAGATATCACTAGAAACAATGAAACCTGCAAATCTCAACATATTTGGAAACTATCAGAAACTACAAATAGTCATGCAAATCTCAATAGATTTGGACAACGGTCAGAGAATCATTTTTCACAGAGAGCCCATCACGCACGGCATTAAGTCTCACCACCATCTCTCATCACCTCCACTATTCACCACCACAACCTCAACAACTTCACACCAAAACCCGCCACCACCACCACTCCATCCCACCACATCGTCAGACCCAAAAACACCTCAAACCAATTAGATCTGCCACCAACCGTGAAATAATCAGATTTGTCGCCAACCAGCCACTGCCGGCAGCACCCACCACCACATTAGTACCTAGAACCACCATAACACACCACACGAATAGGCCAACCAACAAAACAGACCCACCTAGAACGAGCCTCTAGATCCACCGCAAAAACAACATCGGAGCAACATTAGCGTCACCACCCACGACACCACCTCAGCTGCGACCAAACACCATAAAAACCACCACCGGAGAGCGCCTCCAATGTTGAAACAAACGAAGCACCCAGATATGGAACCCCCAAACCCGTGAGAGCAGAATGGTGGTGAACGAACCTCATCGTAACAGGGGGAAAAACGCGGCCGACGAAAACAAAACCGCCATGAAATCTACCACCAAACCACCGTCGTCGAACGGCGCAAACGGTAGTGCGGAGAAGGTGCTCCTTGCTTCGGTGGTGGTTTTCTTGAAATAAGTTTCATTGTAATGTGTAAAACGAATTTGTATTAATGTTATTGATTATGAGAAAAAGAAGAGATAGTAAATTAAATGCAATCTACATTAAATTTTATGAAAATAAATAAAAGTAAATCTTAAAAATTATTAAAGTAAGTTGTTTTTGCTTATAATTTTTTTAAAAAAAATTGCTTATAATATAGGACGGAAAGAATATGTGAGATTGGGATTTGAATTCTATTTCATCTTACATAAAATTTCAGTAGGGGTGGACAGAAAACCCGCGACCCGACTTAACCCGACAAAATCGATAAAAAAAATTGAAAAATGGCCGGTTTGGATTGGGCCACGGGTTTGCGGGTTGGGAAATTCGGTTTGAACAGAGTTGACGTGGGCGGGTCCTGGTGGAGAGAACTGGACCGATGGGACCCGAAACCCGCCCGCATAGTGAAAAAAAATAAAATTAGTCTACTACACTAATAATGTCGACGTTAGTGGAATGCATATATGTCATTTTTTTTTCTTTTAAAAAATGCACAAATATCTAGTAATTATATATACTAGTATTATTCTTTTTCAAATGGAAGTAATAAATGCATTTCAATTTACAATACTTTTTTTATTATCTCAATAAAATAGTACCTCTGCATATTCTAGAAACACAAATTCTCTCATTTCTTGAGAATACAAAAATTGCTTTTAATCTTTGTATTTCATCTAGTATTGTAATGAGACAACCAATCACAATGAAAGTTATGAAACTGATTAAGTAGATGAATCACTTCTTTCTCCCCCGTTTTTCTCTTCTTCGTCATTATAATATTTTTTGTCTTTATAAATATCAATTTTTTCTTCATGTTTTGTTATTTTATGTTTTATGTTTTATTTTCCTTTTTTTGGTTTGGTGATAATACATATAAGATATGCAGATGATGATATTGATATTTTAATTTTCGTGTTATGAATCTAAGTTTATTTTTTTGATCTTGCTCTATTTATTCATATTTTTTTTATTGAAACCGAAATAATCCGCCCGCAAACTGCACAGCCCTAACCCGTCCAAACCGAAGAACGGAAATGGACAAAGACGGATCTCTACATATCACCCGCGGTTTAAAATGGATGAACATTTTGAGCCCGAATCCGCCCGATGTCCACCTTAACACTTTGTTTGGCAATGAGAAGAAATTAAGAAGAGAGAATAAGGTGAGAGAGAGAGTGAGAAGAGAGAATAAGGTGAGAAATAGAGTGGATTTGAGTGGTTGTTTGGTATAAGAGAAAGATGAGAGAAATAGAAGAGAGAGAAGAATAAACAACCACTCTCTCTTGTTTGATTTAGTAGAAAGTAAGAAGAGAGAAATAATAATATTTTGGACATGACAAAAATACCCTTTTCTACATTTACAAACATTTCCACAACAAAGCTAAAATCTCTTACCTGATAAAGCTAAACAACAAAAAGAGAAACGATTTTTTTTTCTGCAAAGCACCACTTTTTTAATTGCATTTTTTTAGAGCTTTTAATTGTATAGTTTGTCATTTATTTATTGAGTAAAAGTATTTATTTATAATATAAATAAATTACTCCAGTGTTGTGTGTTCATATACTCTTCGTCTTCTCCGACAATTGTGCGACTAACCACCGCTAACCTTTGTTTATTCTCTTCTAAGGGTTAGTATTTAACTTAATTTTGTTAAAGTAAAATGAATCATTCTCTTTATAATTAAAGTGGGTTAACTAAATCAAATGCATCTATATTTTTATTTCAAAAATCACATGCTTGTTATTTGAATCATAAAATTGAACATTCAAAATCAAACAAGACAGTGGAGATTGGAGAAAACATTCAAACCCAATTTTACAAATTAATCTCAAGAAACCACATTAAAATGATCTAATTCATACTTGTGATATTTAGTTTTCTTGACCTAATAGTGTGTTTTCAGATCTGGTCTTGAGTTGGAAGAAGTTGCAACACAATCATCAAGTTTGGAAGATGAAAATCATGAGATGATAAGATAACAGGAAGAGAAAAACGTAGGGGATTAAATTGCTGCATAAAAGAAGGGTAAAATAGGAATCAGACAATTGAACAGTGCATTTCTCCTGTCTTTCTTCACTGAGGAGAGAAGAAATAAAAATTGAGTGGGACCCACTCTTTATTCTTCTCTCTTCTCTATTTCTCTGCCCTCCAAACAGGAGAAAATGCTCATTTCTCTTCTATGTCTCTCTTCTTTAACTCTCTCTTTCTTGTTTCTCTCAAACCAAACAAAGGCTAAATTTCAGTACTAAAAAACAGCAGAATTCCTCACATAAAAAATAGAGAAGAATTGGAATGCCGCGTGCCCCACTAAGTAGGCTGCAAATAGTAGCATCCCTATGAAAATGAAGGAACACCTCTCTCTCTCAGTCTCTGTAATGAGAATCCTATGCTCAATTTCAGGCTAATGACATACAAGATGTCGCTGCAATTTCAGCAGATTTTTACTGTTTTAAACACTGTTTTCTGTACCAGAATTATCCCAAAAAATCAGGCTCAAGTCAGCGTCCAAAGTCCAAACCATACATAGTGATAGTAGTACTAATTTGTAATTTCAGGAGTACAGTACCATTTTTGTTAGGATGGAATTCAAAGCTGCGACAGTGTTATCTTTTTCTAGTACTAGTACGTCAACGATATACTTCCTAATCTTTCGTTTGGTTTGAAATTTGAATAGTGTCTCGTTAAGTGTATGGAGTAAACATGTGTGTAATAGGTTCGGTTTTTTTTTTTTTTCGGTTTTCACTACCAGTTGAATTTGGTTCGGGGGTCAGTTCTGGCATCAAGTGGTTCCAGCCCCCTCCCGATCGCAGTTACGAACCGTGGTCCTCCATACCAAATTCAGCGCCAATCACCACTGAACCAACTAACGATTAGTGTAATAGGTTCGGTTTTGATTGATTTTAAATTGAAAAAAAAAAATCTAGCTGTTTGATTCGTATTTTAGTATTTTTTGAAAATAAAATAAAATTAAGGTCCTGTTTGAATTAGCTTATTTCTGAGCTTATGCAAACGGTTTATACAATAGTATAAATTAGGTTTTATATTATTTTATAAGTTCTAATTAGTAAAAATTGTATTTTTATAAACTATTTTATTATAAACTACCTTGAAAAAATTATAATAATACATAAAAATTGCATAAGTTGTTTGTATAAGCTCAAAAATAAACTAATCCAAACATAACCTAATTAGGCCCCGTTTGGCCCGGCTTATTTTTTACTTTTCTATTTAGCTTAAACGAAATAGAGAAGTATAAAATTATATTTGACAATATTTCTCCTTAAAAGTATCAAAGAAATAAAGTAAATAAGTAAAAAATAAATAAAAGTGAAGTCAAACACAATTTTTTCCTTCTTTACTATTTTTAAGGAGACGAAAAAAAGAAGAAAATAAACCGGGCCAAACGGGGCGTTAGTTTGGCTCGGCTCAGTTTATCAATTTAAAATATATTTTTTTCACAAACAATATAGTATTCATCTTAGACCAAGTGCAATGGGCATGTTGAATTGGGTGTTGAATGCCTATTGAATTTAAATATACCATTGGAGAAGGGTGTTTAATGTATGCTGGATGAAAGAGAAGATGAATGGAGTAAACATGTTGAGGGTTCTGCGCAGGGGGACACGTGGCGGTCGCGGATTTGCACCAAACAGGCGCGTGTAAGCCACGCGCGGACAGGGCGTGTGAGGAGCAGGGGGACGCGGAGAGAGAAGCTGGTGGGGGCAGGTGGCAGCTTCTGATTGGCTGCCCGGATTTTTACCTCATCTTATCTTTGAACTCAATTATTTCAATGCAAATTAATTTATTTATTTTTTCTTTTTTCACCAAAATTCGTAATTTTTTTTTCTCTATAAATAGAGACTTGGTTCATTTGATTTGGACACAGAAAAAAAAACCAAGTTTTTCACTATCTTAATCTTGTTTATCTTTCAATTAGTGTTTAATTTGAAGTTTTAGTTCTTTTTTTTTGTGTGAAATGGATCCCAATAATAATTTCAACACTCAAAATTCTTCTAATTTTCCATTTGGCTATCAAAATCCCAACAATTATCCAAATCCTAACAGTTATCAAAATTCCAACAATTATCCAAATCCAAATCAATTTTCCAACCAACATCCTCAAAACTTTCATAATTTTGGTTATGCACCAAATTTCAACCAATCATCATCTGTTCCAAGCTTTCATCCATATTATGGATCTATGCTGCCAAATCCATCTCAAACACTCCCGTTTAATGGTCATATGCCAATGGTGAATGCAAATGTTTCTAGTGGTGATGCTTCTGAAATTCCCGAATTTTCAACGCAATTTAATTTAGATGGCACGACATTTGCTAATCAGGTCACTCCTAATTCAGATGATTCAACACCTAAGAGCAAGAAAAAGAAGGAACAACCATGGAACACTGAACACAATTTGGTGTTAATTAGTGGGTGGATATGTCATACCCTAAATTTTGCCCACTCTTCTTTTTATTATTAAATAAATTTTTGCCACATTTATCTTCAATTATATGAAGTAGCTCAAGTAGTGGTGAGTGGAGTTTATATAGAGATGTGAGTGTATGGTCATAGGTTCAAATCTCACTTTGACCATTTTCATTCTTTCTTTTCTTTTTTTACAAAATCCAACAATGTGTCAATTTGTATTATTTAAAAAAATCTCAAAAAATTTGTTAAATATTTATTTTGTCCTTTTATCATTATTTCTTTCCTTTTTTTATTTTCTTCATAATATTTTCTTTCTATTTTTATAATTTCTATTGTTAGTATTATTTAAATCAAAAAAAAAAAAAAAACTAAAGGGCAGCTCACGCTGCCCCATCTCTTTCTTTCCCTTCTTTTTTCTTTGTTTATTTTAATTATTATTATTAATTATTAACTATTATTTTCGTTTTTATTTATTTATATATATTATTATTTTTATTTTATCATTTTGTTGTCCTTGTTTGTCCTTTTGTCTAAAATAAAATCCAAAGTCCAGGAATTCAGAAGCTGCAGGGGCGCCCCCCTCTGATTTCTTTCTTTCTTTTTCTGAAAAAAACTCAGTCATAGATCAGAACACAACATAGAACAGAGAAATTGCATTGATCAGTGGAAAATCTCCTCTCCCCATAGCCTCCACTGCTGCATTGAATGCAGTGGGACAAAATCAAAAGGGAAGGAAGTGAATAAGAAGGAGGAATCAGAACCAAAGAAGGAGGCCAGAAACTGAATTTTTCTGAGAACAAAATCAGAACCCAATCTCATAACACAACATCACAGCATCACAAAAATTCACAACAGACAGAATTCCAATTTTCCCTCATCTCAACCGCAACCACCACAACCAAAAAAAACTCTAACTTTTTTTTTCTAACATTCAAAACTCATAATCCCTGAACTCAGTAACTACTACAAACCCAAAAAAAAAAAAAAAACACCCACACACACGTACTCACACACACGCACAACAACACAAAAAACCCACACACACGTTCCAGAAAACAAAATAACAAAAAGAAAGAGGAAGGAAGAATAAACTGAAAGAAAGAGAAGGAGAAGCAGAAATAAAAACAAAAAAGACAAAAGGTTCAAACTTTTTCTTCACTTTTATTTTTCCGATCTAGAAGAATTAGTAGGTTTTTTGGGGGTTTTAAGTTTGGATTTAGGTTTAGAAAGGTTTAGAAAACGATTCTGGGCGAAAAAGTTTGGATTTTGAAAAAAATTAGTTTCCGGTGGCGGCGCCGCCTCGTCGGCCGCCGTGCACCGCCACCGGAAACTGTGTTTCACGGTGGCTCTTCGCCGGAGCTTCATCGTGTTCTTCATCCTGAAGAACAAAAACCCAGAAAACTAGAGAGAGAACAGAGAGAGCTTGTGAGAGGAGAGAAGTGTGAAAATGTTAAAATGAAATTTTGTGAAGGATTCAGTTTATATACCCCTCCTGATCCCGTATGCTCACACCCACAATCATATCATGCACCAGCGCCTCCTGCTTTGCTTGATTGAAATCATAGAGCTTCCATTCTCTCATCTTATGTATGCATACCCATAGACACAACGTGCACCTGCACTATTCTGGTCCTTTGATCAAGATCAGACGCCCCAGATGCGTCTATCCTAAGATCAAATCAGGGACGTCTGATCAGATCAGACGCCCCTGATTCACCCCTCATGAAACTCTACTGTTTTGCTAGTGCACCCCAGGTTCTGCTGTTTGCACCCCTTGTCATTGTTATTTTCTTATTTTTTGCTATTTTATTTATGCTTTTATTTAATGTTATTTATGTGCATTTTATTTGTATGTTATATATTGTGTTGCATGATTTAAAAATACAAAAAATATGTCATGTCATTTTATTTATTGTTAGCATAAAAAAAAATATATTTCAAAAAATATGCATTGTCATTATATTTATTTCTCGTATCATAAAAAATACCAAAAATATGCATTGTCATTTTATTTATTTTTCGCATCATAAAAAAATACAAAAATATATACATGCATTCATATTTTAATTCAAATAAAACAAAACTCCCTTTAACAATAAAAACAAGTAAAATATTTCTTTTTATGAATTTAGTTTAATGTATAAAAAACTTTTTCTTAAAAAATTGTGGATTAAAAAAGAGATCGACGAATGTACATTCGTTCGTCTCTCGGATAGTCGAGACTCAGCGTGCGTTTTGTCTATCGGTTATTCGTCTTCCACGCCAAAAATATTACTTTTTTAAAAACATAAAAAATAATAAATAAACTCAACACATCAAATTAATTTTTTGCCTTAGCGCATTCAAAAAACAAAAACAAACTCTTTTCGCAAACGAACGTATTTTAATCCTTCTAACGTGATACAAACAACGCATAAGCCTCCCACGCGCGAGCAGCATACGTTTAACCACTATAATGCGATTTAAAATACCGTTCATTAAAATCAACCAACACACAAATATTTTTTACCCAAAGAACTACGTAAGCTTTGAATTTCCCATTGCACTTGGGAATACGTAGGAGCGGGATCCAACAACCGTCAAGCACAATAATAAAAACTAATTTTTTCCTCTTTGTAAATATTTAATAATTAATAGAAATTAATGCAAACAATTAAAGAACAATTTTTAAACCCTAAAATAACAAGAAGGTTCCCGTTGAGTACAACGGATGTGAGGGGTGCTAGTACCTTCCCCTTGCATAATCGACTCCCGAACTCGAAATTTGGTTGCGATGACCGTTTTTTCTTTCTTTTTAAGGTTTTATCGATATTTTCCTTTTCCCTCGGGAATAAATAAAGTTCGGTGGCGACTCTGTGTCATTACCGAGTGTTCCAACGCTCGGGCGTTTTTCGCGGCGCGACAGCTGGCGACTCCGCTGGGGACCTTTTAGAGAGTCAAGCCTATTCTCTTTTAGGGTCATTTGCTTGTTTGTTTGTTATTTTTTTTTTATTTGTTTTTATATATGTATATATGTTTATTTTTGCATTTATACCATGCTTATTAATTTGATATATGTATATAAATTGTGGTTGGGATATTTTCTTGAGAGAAGCTCTACACCCGGGCTTGAGAAAAACTAAGTTAAGTTAGGAGCTAGTAGTATGGGCCCATGGGATGCACTTCTCATTCGGTGATATATGAAAGCTCCGCCTAGAGTAGATCCATTCAAAGTTTCGTCTCGAATTGGCTAGCCCATCCTCTTGACGAAATTTTGAATGTTGATCAAATACTCTAGGGACCTTGTGTAGAACCCGATAAAGTCCGCCTAGGGGAAGCCCCGGAAATTTTCCATGAATTGGCCGGTCCAATTTTATGGGAAAATTCCAAGTGGGGTATACCATCTTGGTGGTCACCAAAAACAAAAAAACTTAGAATTATCCTTGTGAGGGGTGGGAAAAAATTAGAATTATCCTGTTACCCATCCCAATTCCTTTTGCATGCCATACATATTTTCTTTCTTTTTCATTAAAATTCATTTGGCATTTTTTCACATTTTCAGGAAGTTTAAAAAAAAAAAAAAAGTATTGTTTAAGCATCTTGAAAAATGAGTTCGACAAAAAAGAGCACGCTTCAGATTAAGGCTCGGTTACCCGAGGTAAACACTTTGAAGGCCCTCAATAGCCAACTAAGCAACTTGGCTCGAGCTCATCTCACCTCCAAGTATGGGAAAATCCTAGATCTCTTGAACATTCCAGTACAAATAGAGGCCGTCACTGCTTTAGCTCAATTCTACGACCCTCCTTTGAGATGTTTCACTTTCCAAGACTTTCAGTTAGCACCTACTTTAGAGGAATTCGGGCGAATTTTGGATTCTCCAAGGGATAAGATGGTTCCCTACAAGGGTCTTGGTGTAGTTCCAAGGTTTGAAGACCTAGCTTCAGTATTGAAAATACCAGCTTCCGACTTGAACCTTCACTACAAAACCGAGAGAGAAGCCCATGGTTTTAAAAGAGAGTACCTTGAAAAGAAGGCAAAAGAGTTCGCGAAAGTCCGTGATTGGGGAGCTTTAGGGGAGGTTTTGGCCTTACTCATCTTTGGGTTAGTTCTTTTTCCTAGCCAAAAGAACTTCATAGATACCGCAGCTATCAGTGTATTTTGGGGAGTTGGAGTTCGCAAAGAAGATCTTGTGTCCGCCCTTTTGGCTGATACATACTATACCCTCCACATGCGGTATGAGAAGAAGGGGGGATTGATGCTATGTTGCATTCCTTTGTTGTATGCTTGGTTTGCTTCTCAAATCTCCAAGGATATCTACACTATCAAAGCTATGAAGAGTCAAGAATGGTCACAAGCTTTGACATCTCTCACCGAGCGCTCCATTTTGTGGTACTCTAGGAAAATCAGTGAAGGCGAAGTGATCGTCAGTTGTGGGGACTTCCCCAATGTACCTCTCATAGGGTCCAAGGGTTGTATAAACTACAATCCTATGCTAGCTCTAAGGCAACTCGGGTATCCTATGGCCCGCAAACCAAATGAAGGGGTATTGCAAGAATTTGTACTTCATGGTACCGATGCGAACTTCCAAAACATGCTCCAAAGGGTCATCCGATCTTGGGCTCAAGTGCATCGCAAGGGGAACGAGCTAAGAAAGAGAAGCCTTCCCATCGAAGAACCATACTCTCATTGGATCAAAGAGCGTGTCAAAGTGATTGG
The DNA here is from genome assembly GCA_954870985.1 of Trifolium fragiferum. NCBI lineage: Eukaryota > Viridiplantae > Streptophyta > Magnoliopsida > Fabales > Fabaceae > Trifolium > Trifolium fragiferum. The sequence goes on along the minus strand of OX940793.1, from coordinate 15,517,989 downwards.
GCTTCCTTTTGTCCTCATCCTTCCATCTCAACCTAGCCCACTTGAGCCAATACCTACCTCTGTCGAAGAAGTTGATGAGCTTAAGGCCACCATTGAGCACCTTCAAAAAGAAAATGAGAGTTTGCAACAAAAGCTTCATCAAACCTCATATGAACGTAACAAGTTCAAGTTCAACTATGAGGAGAAGAAAAGACAACTTGAAATGAGCGAGGCATTGGTCGAAGAGGAAAGGGCCAAAAAGGAGCGAGTGGACGAATGCTTGGAAGGGGTCACGGATGGGATTCGTCAACGTAACCACCGATTAGACCAAGCTTGGAAAGAGATCAAGGAATGGAAGGACTTATGGAACCGTACCTTGAAAGAGAAAAAAGAGATGAAGGAAGGGTTTGAGGCTCGAATCTTGGATCTCACTAAATTACTTCAAGAATCACAAGTCTGTGTGACCAATGAATGCCAACTCCGAGAAGAGTCTGATAGAAAGCTCCACAATCTCTCCACTAATTGGAATAATCTGCTCGGAGATATGAAGAATCTCAAGGGTCGTGAAGAACGGCAAAAGCAAGAGCTAGAAGTCAGAGAAAGCCAAATTAGGCGAATGGAAGCACAACTTCAGAATTTAAGTGAACGCTCAAGTCGATATCAAGCTATTATTAGAGAGCAATACCAAGATGTCTTAAAATGGAAAGAAGAGTTCTCCAACCTAGCGGGTTTTGCGAACAATGTGGTTCGAGGCATCCCTAGCATGCACAAGAAGGCATATTCTGTGATGAGCCCCAACAACACTCCTACCTTTGTGTTTGATTTTGTTGAATCATGTGGGGTTATGTTGAGAGAGTTCAAGTTATGTTTGGCTTTGGCTCGCAAAGCAAAGCTCTAGGATTGTCTTAGTTTCTTTTCAAACTTTGTTGTATTAGGCCTCATTTTGGGAAATTATGTAATAGGCCCTATTATGAATGAAATGATGTATTCTCTCTTTTGAATGAAATGAAATCAATGTTCTGGTTCTACTTTGTTCGTTCTCATAATTCTAGATGCTTACAATAAAATTGCGAAACTTTGAAATTTCCTCCAAATAAAATAAAGATTCTTTTTGCATAACATACATGCATGCATTACATCAAAAAACACAACATGCATTTCATCTTTTTCAAAAAAAATTTAAAAAAAAAAAAAAAAAACTCATTTCATTTTCCTCCAAACTTCAGGAATTTCCATCATTGCAAGGAAACCCAAAAAACAGTTGGCCCAAGAGTCTGCCTATCGGCATTCACACGGGACAAGAGCTAACCAAAGAAGAATCATGGAGCCAGCACCAACAAGTCAGTTTGCACAAAAAGAGGATGTTGATGCCATCAAGGAACAAGTTGCTATACTTACGGAAGCTATCCAAAATTTAACTAATAGGGAGAACAACCCTCAGCCAACGGTCATAAGTGAGGAGACTACTCCAAGGTACCCACCTGGTTTTGTCCCAATGTTTGGTCTTCCTCCTAACTATACTCCTCCCATGGAAGGCGGTGGTGTTACTCAACCTCCGGGGGTAACCTTTACAATACCGGTTGTGAATGGAAATTCCGCTCCACAAGAAGCTTCAAATCCTCAAAATGAGAATGCAACACCATGCAATGCAGCAAAGGGTACTATGCCGTTTGTCTTTACGCCCGAGCAAGCAACTTCTGCAGTCGATCATGATGATGAAGAGGCGACGAAAAAGTACAAGGCTTTGGAGGAAAGGTTGAAAGCCATTGAAGGTTTCAGTACTCTTGGGCTAGATACCTTAGATATGTGCCTAGTTCCCGACGTGGTTATACCACCAAAATTCAAAACACCTGATTTTGAAAAATACAAAGGCCTCCAATGCCCAAAAATTCACCTAAAGCGGTTCTGTACCAAAATGTCTGCACATGTGACCGACGAAAAGCTGATGATGCACGTGTTCCAAGACAGTCTGAGTGGAGCCTCTCTAGATTGGTATATGCAATTGGAGAGAGCACAAATCCAAACTTGGAAAGGTCTGATGGAAGCCTTTCTGACTCAATACAAGTATAACATAGGGGAGGCTCCCACTCGTATGCAATTACAAGCAATGACACAAAAGAGTGGAGAATCATTCAAGGAATATGCGCAAAAATGGAGAGAGGTAGCCGCTAGAGTGCAACCACCTTTGAAAGAAAAAGAACTGACTACTACCTTCATGAGTACGTTGCAAGGGCCGTATTATGAAAAGATGCTTGGGAGTGTTTCCCCAAATTTTTCTGATCTTGTCATCATAGGGGAGCGCATAGAGGAGGGTATCAAAAGTGGAAAGATTCAAGGTGCTACTAATGCTCAAGTCGGGGTTAAGAAATTCTTTGGTGGTCCCCCGAAAAAGAAAGAAGGTGAGACCAACGCTGTCTCAGTTGGACCCTCAAAAGGGCCTCCTATGCAAGTGCCATATTATCACTATCCTTATGTGGCAGCTGCGGCTCAAGGGCAGTATCAACAGCCATCATATCCAATGCGCCCACCTCAACAACCATTGATGATGCCTCCGCAAGGTCAGCCTCAGCCAAACCCATATCCACAGTGGAATCAACCTAGGCCTCGAGGAAACTTTGAAAGGAAAGTGGTGCGTTTCGATCCCATACCAATGTCATATGGGCAAATTTTTCCATACCTACTTCAAAAGGGCATGGTAGAGCAAAAATCTCTCCCACCAATGGTGCCTCCATATCCACCTAGTTTCGATAGCAATGCTCGATGTGATTACCACGCTGGGTCACCCGGGCATAACATCGAAAATTGTAAAGCTTTCAAGTTCAAGGTACAAGATTTGATTGATCGCAAGATGATATCCTTCAAGGAAGAGGGTCCGAATGTGAAGACCAATCCTTTGCCAGGTCATGCAAGTTCCTCAGTAAATGTTATTGAGGAGATGGAAGATGTGAAGATTTTGAAGGAAGTATCCAAGATAGGAACCCCTTTGTCGGTAATGAGGGAGAGATTGATTGGCTTTGAACAATTTGAAGAATTACACTCCAGTTGCAAAGCTTGTTCGACAAATCCTGATAATTGTCGAGGTTTAAAAGAGACCCTCCAAAAGCTAATGGATCAAGGCTTGATTCAAATTGGGTACTCAAGGAAGGAAACAAGTATTGCTGTTGTGGAATCACAAGGTCTTGCACCTTTTGAGATCCCTTACCAAAGAGTTGAAATCCAAATTCCTGCACAAAAAATAGACCCTATGGTGTTTCATGTGCCTGCGCCTTTCTCTTTCAAGAGTACCAAAGAAGTGCCATGGAATTACCAACCTACTGTGTCTGTTGGAAGGGAACTTATCACCGGTATAGAACCTATCATTGATAACATTGCCGGAATAGGAGGAATGACAAGGAGTGGGAGGATTTACTCTCCAAATTCACCAAACAAAGACTCTGCAAATGCACCTGTAGGGTCCGATAAAGGAAAAGTTGTTGAAGGAGTGGCAGTAGGAACTGAGCCACCAAGGAAAACATTACCACAAGAAGAGGCCGAGGAATTTTTGAGAATCATCCGAAAAAGTGATTACAAGATCATTGATCAGTTGGGGCAAACACCCTCAAAAATCTCCATTCTGTCACTATTATTGAGCTCCGAGGCTCATAGGGAGGCATTGCTCAAAATCCTCAACGAGGCCCATGTGACCAAAGACATCACGGTTGATCAGTTTGATGGGGTGGTTGCTAATATCACTACAAGCCGATACTTGGGATTCAATGAAGATGAGCTTCCTTCTGAAGGGAAAGACCACAACAAAGCACTGCACATATCAGTCAAATGCTCAAACAACATCTTGTCCAAAGTGTTGGTAGATACTGGATCCTCTTTGAATGTCATGCCAAAGATAACGCTGGATAAGCTTGCAATTGAAGGAGCGCTTTTGAGACAAAGTGCACTAATTGTGAAGGCGTTCGATGGATCCAAGAGAGCAGTCATGGGAGAAGTGGATTTGCCGATTCTAATTGGTCCGCAAATGTTCACTATTACATTCCAAGTCATGGACATTAACCCTGCTTACAGTTGTCTACTTGGAAGGCCATGGATTCACGCTGCTGGGGCAGTCACTTCCACCTTGCATCAAAAGCTTAAGTTCATAACCGGTGATAAGATGATTGTCGTGTCAGGACAAGAAGATATGATGGTGAGTCATCTCTCCTCTTTCCAATACATAGAGGCGGGCGAGGAAGCTATTGAAGTCCCTTTTCAAGCACTAGAAGTGGCAAGTGTTACCACTATGAAGTCTAGGCGTGAGCCTAAGAAGAAAAAAGGTTTAACTTTAACCTCATGGAGAGCTGTGAAGGAGGCATTAGAAGAAGGAATTCCACCAGGTTGGGGCGAAGTACCAAAGGTTCAAGAGAAGAAAGACCGCTTTGGATTGGGATACCAACCTACTACAAAGGATATGCTGAGATTTGCTCCGAGAAGCATGGGTACCATCCAAGGGATATTTCGTAGTGCGGGCTTTAGCTACGAGGGGCATGTGGCAAATCTAGAAGATGAAGAAGAAGGTGTACCTGACTTGGTGTATCAATGTGATCCGGATGATGTCCTGTGCAACTGGAAGGCTTGGGAGATTCCTGAAATTATCTTTAAGTAATTTGCTTTGTTTTTCTTGAAAAAAAAAAATTAAATAAATAAATAAAATAAAATCCTTTGCTCTGCCCAAGGCAAATGGATATCTTTTGTAGGGCACCCCTATGTTTTAAATCTTATCAATCAATGAAAATGCATTTTATGTTCATCAAAGTCTATTTTCTTCTGCTCCTGTTTATTCTAAAAATGGCAACTTTTCAAAATTTATTTTACAGTTTTTAAATCACCTCCATTTCTCTTTCAATAATTCTAAAATAAAAATCATCCTCATGCAGATCCACCAATAAACTTGTTGAAACTGACACAGCTAAAATCCCTATCGACTTTGAATTTCCAATCAACCAAGCCGAAGAAGGCGATGAAGACGACTGTGAGCTCCCCGAAGGGCTAGCTCGTCTCTTAGAACAAGAAGAGAAAGAAATTCAAGCGCACCAAGAGCCTGTGGAAGTGATCAACTTAGGGTCCGACGAGGAGAAAAAGGAGATCAAGATAGGGGCCTCTTTGCAAAATGATGTGAAAAGAAGCTTGATCAACCTGTTGCAAGAGTACGTGGATGTGTTTGCTTGGTCTTATCAAGATATGCCGGGATTGGACACCGACATAGTCGTGCATAGGCTACCACTTCGACCCGAGTGCCCACCAGTGAAGCAAAAGTTGAGAAGAACAAGACCCGACATGGCCCATAAGATCAGAGAGGAAGTCAAGAAGCAATTTGACGCAGGGTTCTTAGAAGTTTCCAAGTACCCAGAATGGGTGGCCAACATCGTACCAGTCCCAAAGAAAGATGGAAAGGTTCGGATGTGTGTGGATTATCGAGACTTGAATAGGGCAAGCCCAAAAGATGATTTCCCATTACCTCACATTGATGTCTTGGTGGACAATACAGCTCAATTCTCAGTATTCTCCTTCATGGATGGCTTCTCAGGATATAATCAAATCAAGATGGCTCCGGAAGACATGGAGAAAACCACCTTCATTACTCCTTGGGGCACATTTTGTTATAAGGTAATGCCTTTCGGATTGAAAAATGCCGGGGCAACATACCAAAGAGCCATGGTTACTCTCTTTCATGATATGATCCATAAGGAGATAGAAGTCTATGTGGATGATATGATTGCCAAATCTCAAGGGGAAGAAGATCATTTGGTCCATTTACAAAAGTTGTTCGTCCGTCTGAGAAAATTCAAGTTGCGCCTGAATCCTAACAAGTGCACTTTCGGCGTCAGATCAGGAAAGTTATTGGGGTTCATTGTCAGCCAAAGAGGAATTGAGGTAGATCCTGATAAGGTCAAGGCCATACAAAATATGCCAGTACCCAGGACTGAGAAGGAGGTACGTGGATTCTTAGGAAGGTTGAATTACATTGCTCGCTTCATCTCACATCTCACTGCCACTTGTGAGCCTATCTTCAAATTGCTAAGGAAAGATCAAGCCAACGAATGGAATGAAGATTGCCAAAAAGCATTTGACAAGATCAAGCAGTATTTGCAAAAACCACCAATCTTGACACCTCCAGTTCCAGGAAGGCCTCTCCTTATGTATCTTACCGTGCTAGAAGGATCAATGGGTTGCGTGTTGGGGCAGCATGATGAAACAGGAAGAAAAGAGCATGCCATCTACTTCCTGAGCAAGAAATTCACCGAATGTGAATCGAGATACACAGCACTCGAGAAAACTTGTTGTGCATTAGCATGGGCTGCTCGACGTCTAAGACAGTACATGTTAACTCATACTACTATGCTGATATCAAAGATGGATCCCATTAAGTACATATTTGAGAAGCCTGCACTCACAGGGAAAATTGCACGATGGCAAATGTTGTTATCCGAATACGACATCCAATATGTCACTCAAAAGGCAATCAAAGGAAGTGTGTTGTCTGAACATCTTGCTCACCAACCATTGGAAGAATATCAACCCATTCAGTTTGACTTCCCAGATGAAGACATCATGGCCCTGAGTTACAAAGAACCTATAGGGGACGACGAAGGACCCGAACCAGGTGCAAGATGGAAACTCGCCTTTGATGGAGCCTCAAATTCCATGGGGCACGGGATTGGAGCTGTTTTGATATCTCCAAGAAATGGATACACTCCTTTCACTGCAAGGTTGTGCTTTGATTGTACGAATAATGTGGCAGAATATGAAGCGTGCATCATGGGTCTTGAAGCAGCAATTGACATGAGAATCAAAATCTTGGAAGTGTACGGAGATTCGGCATTGGTCATCTATCAAGTGAAAGGAGAATGGGAAACACGACATCCCAAGTTGATCCCATATCGAGCCCATGTCATGAAGTTGATAAAGCACTTTGACGAGATTACTTTTCATCATTTCCCAAGAGAAGAGAATCAAGTTGCAGACGCATTGGCTACACTATCATCAATGTACAAAGTGAAATTCGACAATGAAACACCACTGATAATTGTGAATCGAAAAGATGAGCCGACTGTGAGTGCAGTAATTGAAGAGGAACACGACAACAAGCCTTGGTTCCATGACATCAAGTTATATCTCGCAAAGCAAGAGTATCCTGAAAATGCCTCGTCCATTGACAAGAAAACTTTAAGAAGATTGGCATCACAATTCTTCTTGAATGGGGATGTGCTCTATAAAAGAAACCATGATATGGTCTTGCTCCGGTGTGTGGACAAGCGAGAAGCGGACCTTCTCATCACTGAAATACATGAAGGATCCTTTGGAACCCATGCCAATGGGCATGCAATGGCAAAGAAGATTCTAAGGGCAGGTTATTACTGGTTGACAATGGAGGCTGACTGTTTTCAATATGTCAAGAAATGTCACAAATGCCAAATCTATGCTGACAAAGTGCATGTGCCACCAACCCCTCTGAATGTTCTAACAGCCCCATGGCCATTCTCAATGTGGGGAATAGACATGATTGGAATGATCGAGCCAAAAGCCTCTAACGGACATCGGTTTATCCTAGTGGCTATCGATTATTTCACCAAGTGGGTTGAAGCTGCCTCTTACGCCAATGTGACCAAACAAGTGGTGGCCCGTTTCATCAAGAAAGAGATAATCTGCCGTTACGGTATTCCCAACAAGATTATCACGGATAATGGGTCAAATTTGAACAATAAGACGATGAAAGAATTGTGTGAAGACTTCAAGATTGAACACCACAATTCATCACCATACCGACCAAAGATGAACGGCGCCGTAGAAGCAGCCAACAAAAACATCAAGAAAATCATTCAAAAGATGGTAAAGACTTATAAGGATTGGCATGAGATGCTTCCTTTCGCCTTGCACGGCTATAGAACAACTGTCCGCACTTCTACTGGGGCAACTCCCTTTTCCTTGGTATATGGCATGGAGGCAGTACTTCCGGTTGAAGTGGAAATCCCGTCATTGAGAGTCTTGATGGAAACCAAGTTAGAAGAAGTTGAATGGGTACAAACAAGGTTTGATCAATTAAACCTCATTGAAGAAAAGCGCCTAACAGCATTATGCCATGGCCAGTTGTATCAAAAGAGGCTCAAAAAGGCTTTCGACAAGAAGGTTCGTCCTCGAGAGTTCCGAGAAGGGGATTTAGTGTTAAGGAAAATATTGCCTATACACAAAGACCCACGGGGAAAGTGGACACCTAACTACGAAGGGCCCTATGTGGTAAAAAAATCTTTCTCAGGCGGAGCATTAATCCTTACCACCATGGACGGAGAAGACCTCCCACTTTCAGTAAACGCTGACGCAGTCAAGAAATATTATGCATAAAAATAAAAAAATAAAAAAGAGAGCTCGCTAAGTTGAAAACCTGAAAAGGCGACTTAAGCAATAGAGAGCGTCCCGGTGGACTGAAAACCCGAAAGGGCGGTCCAGGCAAAAATTAGGGGCATCAAAAAAGGAAGTATAACCCGGTGGACTGAAAACCCGAAAAGGGCGGTCCATACAAAAGTTAGGGATTTTAAAAAAAAAAAAAAAAAAAAAAAAAAAACAGCGTTTGCTCCGAAAGGGAGGAACAAATGACCGTAAAGCGTCGGCTCCGTGACGAAGGCTCAAGAAAGGAGGATCAGTCTAATCATCAACTCCGGAGGCAAAGTTTTGTAAATTCATGAGTCGTGGGGAAAATAGCACGTGTCATGTTTCCATTCACTTGTTGCCATTTTATCTTTGACAAGTAATCTCCTCTTATAGGAATTACATCCTTATGTACTCTCACCCATTCATGGGTCAGCGATCAATAAAATTCATTTGAGCTCATTTTCTTCTACTCTTATGTCTTTGCATGTTCATAAAATGCTAATTTATTTTTGATATCGCATTAAAATGTCAAATTTTTCAAGCAAAAGGGACTTCAAGAAAACAAATTTTTTACTTTTAAGTAACTAAGGTTCATCCTTGGCTTTCGGGTTTGCATCCGTCGATCAAAGTCCGGACTCATCATCAAGCATCATTGTCCGCTCAATACAAAAGTCACATGCTGCAATAGAAGCAACAAACTGCTAGAATCTATAGCATAGTTGGGGCATCTCCAGCACCTCAAAGATTTAGACAGAAAATCATCAAGGGTTCTAATATCAAGAAAATAACGAGGGCTCTATCCACGATGGGCAAACTCTTGCTTGGCCAACTCAAAAAAAAAAAAAAAGAAAAAAAAAGAAAAGGAAAAGTTTCAATCAACATGTCATCTCATGCATTACATGTTACATACGCATCCAATCACAATATGCATTTTTAAAATAAAAAAATAAAAAAAAATAAAAATAAAACAAATCATGCATAAAAAAGAGCATAAGCATAACATGCATCATGGCATGCAAAAGGGTGTCAACCTCCCATAGCTCCAAAGCGGGTAAAACCATCTCTAAGCAGTGTCCAGGCCTTATCCCTGTGACAGTCGTCAGGCCTTATCCCTACGACAATTTTATTTTCTGTCTATGTCCAGGCCTTATCCCTGTGACAGTCGTCAGGCCTTATCCCTACGACAATTTAATTTTCTGTCTGTGTCCAGGCCTTATCCCTGTGACAGTCGTCAGGCCTTACCCCTACGACAATTTAATTTTCTGTTTGTGTCCAGGCCTTATCCCTGTGACAGTCGCCAGGCCTTATCCCTGCGACAATTTAATTTTCTGTCTGTGTCCAGGCCTTATCGCTGTGACAGTCGTCAGGCCTTACCCCTACGACAATTTAATTTTCTGTTTGTGTCCAGGCCTTATCCCTGTGACAGTCGCCAGGCCTTATCCCTGCGACAATTTTATTTTCTGTCTGTGTCCAGGCCTTATCCCTGTGACAGTCGCCAGGCCTTATCCCTGCGACAATTTTATTTTCTGTCTGTGTCCAGGCCTTATCCCTGTGACAGTCGCCAGGCCTTATCCCTGCGACAATTTTATTTTCTGTCTGTGTCCAGGCCTTATCCCTGTGACAGTCGCCAGGCCTTATCCCTGCGACAATTTTATTTTCTGTCTGTGTCCAGGCCTTATCCCTGTGACAGTCGCCAGGCCTTATCCCTGCGACAATTTTATTTTCTGTCTGTGTCCAGGCCTTATCCCTGTGACAGTCGCCAGGCCTTATCCCTGCGACAATTTTATTTTTTGTCTGTGTCCAGGCCTTATCCCTGTGACAGTCGTCAGGCCTTATCCCTGCGACAATTTTAATTTTCTGTCTGTGTCCAGGCCTTATCCCTGCGACAATTTTATTTTCTGTCTGTGTCCAGGCCTTATCCCTGCGACAATTTTATTTTCTGTCTGTGTCCAGGCCTTATCCCTGTGACAGTCGTCAGGCCTTATCCCTACGACAATTTAATTTTCTGTCTGTGTCCAGGCCTTATCCCTGCGACAATTTTATTTTCTGTCTGTGTCCAGGCCTTATCCCTGTGACAGTCGTCAGGCCTTATCCCTACGACAATTTTATTTTCTGTCCAGGCCTTATCCCTGTGACAGTCGCCAGGCCTTATCCCTGCGACAATTTTATTTTCTGACTGTGTCCAGGCCTTATCCCTGTGTCAGTCGTCAGGCCTTATCCCTACGACAATTTAATTTTATGTCTGTGTCCAGGCCTTATCCCTGTGATAGTCCCTACGACAATTTTACATTTCAGTTTATGTCCGGCCTTATGCCTGCGACAGTCGTCCGACCTTATGTCTGCGACAATTTTTATGTTTTCTGTTCAAACACCATGCAAGATAACAATATTTTTGTCTGCAACTTTCTTTGTCCAATCGGACAAAATTTAGGATCTTTTGGTATTTAACTATCTTCTATCAAAACACGAGTATCGACGTCACTCGTCCTCTTTGATTAAAGATATTTAAATAGGGGCAGCTGTCATACCCTAAATTTTGCCCACTCTTCTTTTTATTATTAAATAAATTTTTGCCACATTTATCTTCAATTATATGAAGTAGCTCAAGTAGTGGTGAGTGGAGTTTATATAGAGATGTGAGTGTATGGTCATAGGTTCAAATCTCACTTTGACCATTTTCATTCTTTCTTTTCTTTTTTTACAAAATCCAACAATGTGTCAATTTGTATTATTTAAAAAAATCTCAAAAAATTTGTTAAATATTTATTTTGTCCTTTTATCATTATTTCTTTCCTTTTTTTATTTTCTTCATAATATTTTCTTTCTATTTTTATAATTTCTATTGTTAGTATTATTTAAATCAAAAAAAAAAAAAAACTAAAGGGCAGCTCACGCTGCCCCATCTCTTTCTTTCCCTTCTTTTTTCTTTGTTTATTTTAATTATTATTATTAATTATTAACTATTATTTTCGTTTTTATTTATTTATATATATTATTATTTTTATTTTATCATTTTGTTGTCCTTGTTTGTCCTTTTGTCTAAAATAAAATCCAAAGTCCAGGAATTCAGAAGCTGCAGGGGCGCCCCCCTCTGATTTCTTTCTTTCTTTTTCTGAAAAAAACTCAGTCATAGATCAGAACACAACATAGAACAGAGAAATTGCATTGATCAGTGGAAAATCTCCTCTCCCCATAGCCTCCACTGCTGCATTGAATGCAGTGGGACAAAATCAAAAGGGAAGGAAGTGAATAAGAAGGAGGAATCAGAACCAAAGAAGGAGGCCAGAAACTGAATTTTTCTGAGAACAAAATCAGAACCCAATCTCATAACACAACATCACAGCATCACAAAAATTCACAACAGACAGAATTCCAATTTTCCCTCATCTCAACCGCAACCACCACAACCAAAAAAAACTCTAACTTTTTTTTTCTAACATTCAAAACTCATAATCCCTGAACTCAGTAACTACTACAAACCCAAAAAAAAAAAAAAAACACCCACACACACGTACTCACACACACGCACAACAACACAAAAAACCCACACACACGTTCCAGAAAACAAAATAACAAAAAGAAAGAGGAAGGAAGAATAAACTGAAAGAAAGAGAAGGAGAAGCAGAAATAAAAACAAAAAAGACAAAAGGTTCAAACTTTTTCTTCACTTTTATTTTTCCGATCTAGAAGAATTAGTAGGTTTTTTGGGGGTTTTAAGTTTGGATTTAGGTTTAGAAAGGTTTAGAAAACGATTCTGGGCGAAAAAGTTTGGATTTTGAAAAAAATTAGTTTCCGGTGGCGGCGCCGCCTCGTCGGCCGCCGTGCACCGCCACCGGAAACTGTGTTTCACGGTGGCTCTTCGCCGGAGCTTCATCGTGTTCTTCATCCTGAAGAACAAAAACCCAGAAAACTAGAGAGAGAACAGAGAGAGCTTGTGAGAGGAGAGAAGTGTGAAAATGTTAAAATGAAATTTTGTGAAGGATTCAGTTTATATACCCCTCCTGATCCCGTATGCTCACACCCACAATCATATCATGCACCAGCGCCTCCTGCTTTGCTTGATTGAAATCATAGAGCTTCCATTCTCTCATCTTATGTATGCATACCCATAGACACAACGTGCACCTGCACTATTCTGGTCCTTTGATCAAGATCAGACGCCCCAGATGCGTCTATCCTAAGATCAAATCAGGGACGTCTGATCAGATCAGACGCCCCTGATTCACCCCTCATGAAACTCTACTGTTTTGCTAGTGCACCCCAGGTTCTGCTGTTTGCACCCCTTGTCATTGTTATTTTCTTATTTTTTGCTATTTTATTTATGCTTTTATTTAATGTTATTTATGTGCATTTTATTTGTATGTTATATATTGTGTTGCATGATTTAAAAATACAAAAAATATGTCATGTCATTTTATTTATTGTTAGCATAAAAAAAAATATATTTCAAAAAATATGCATTGTCATTATATTTATTTCTCGTATCATAAAAAATACCAAAAATATGCATTGTCATTTTATTTATTTTTCGCATCATAAAAAAATACAAAAATATATACATGCATTCATATTTTAATTCAAATAAAACAAAACTCCCTTTAACAATAAAAACAAGTAAAATATTTCTTTTTATGAATTTAGTTTAATGTATAAAAAACTTTTTCTTAAAAAATTGTGGATTAAAAAAGAGATCGACGAATGTACATTCGTTCGTCTCTCGGATAGTCGAGACTCAGCGTGCGTTTTGTCTATCGGTTATTCGTCTTCCACGCCAAAAATATTACTTTTTTAAAAACATAAAAAATAATAAATAAACTCAACACATCAAATTAATTTTTTGCCTTAGCGCATTCAAAAAACAAAAACAAACTCTTTTCGCAAACGAACGTATTTTAATCCTTCTAACGTGATACAAACAACGCATAAGCCTCCCACGCGCGAGCAGCATACGTTTAACCACTATAATGCGATTTAAAATACCGTTCATTAAAATCAACCAACACACAAATATTTTTTACCCAAAGAACTACGTAAGCTTTGAATTTCCCATTGCACTTGGGAATACGTAGGAGCGGGATCCAACAACCGTCAAGCACAATAATAAAAACTAATTTTTTCCTCTTTGTAAATATTTAATAATTAATAGAAATTAATGCAAACAATTAAAGAACAATTTTTAAACCCTAAAATAACAAGAAGGTTCCCGTTGAGTACAACGGATGTGAGGGGTGCTAGTACCTTCCCCTTGCATAATCGACTCCCGAACTCGAAATTTGGTTGCGATGACCGTTTTTTCTTTCTTTTTAAGGTTTTATCGATATTTTCCTTTTCCCTCGGGAATAAATAAAGTTCGGTGGCGACTCTGTGTCATTACCGAGTGTTCCAACGCTCGGGCGTTTTTCGCGGCGCGACAGGATAAAATTTAGCACAGACAGTATTGTCGGAAGAAACCAAAAAAGTGAAGCATATTGGGGCAAAATTGCTGAGTACTGTAATGACCATTGCTCATTTGTTCCTCCGCGTGATGCAATTGCATGCTGAAACCGTTATAATTATATGAACAAAATATTGAATAAATGGATTGGCGCTTATGATAGCGCTAACCGTTTGAAAGCAAGCGGTTGGTCGGAGAATGATGTTTTGGCAAAAGCGCAGGAGTTATACGCCTGTGGGAAGAATATTCAATTCACCTTAATGGAAGAATGGCATGCTCTCCGTGATCAACCGCGTTATTCAAGTCAAGTAGGAGGAACTATTGGCTCGGGAAGTAGTGGATCTAAGAGATCTCACGATGATGCTTCTGGCTCAAACTCTGTAGGATCTAGTGTTCGTCCTATAGGTAGGGAGGCAGCCAAAAAGAAGGGTAAAAAGAAATCTGCCATGGAGGTGGTGGACAAAGATTGGGATGATTACAGAATAATGAGGGAAAAAGAGGTGGAACATTTGGCAAGGATAGCTTCCAATCAAGAAGAGAAAAACAAGACATTGAAAGAGAAAAACAAACTTAAGAAAATGGATTTGTATCTGAAGTTAACTTCAGATGAGAATCTGGATGACCGGAAGAAAGCCATGTTGGACTCGTTGACCCAAGAACTGTTTCCTAATTAATTTCAATCAAGTATTTGCATGTAGTGTTTCCATTAATTATTGTGTTGAATATGTCAGTCTACTATTTGCTTTAAGTATTTGTCTGTAGTGTTTGCTTGAATTATTGTGATTGAATAAATCAGTGTAGTCTTTGCTACATGTTTGTTTTGATTATTGTGTCCAATTCTTATCTGATAATTAACTCTATACAATACTTATTTGAAATCCGCAAGCTGTCCACCACCCAATTCGAATATGTCAGTGTTGCGCTTTAATAATTGTGTCAACCACCCAACTTGCTTTAGTTATTGTGTCCACCACCCAACTTGCTTTAATTATTTAGTCCACCACTCAATCCTTATCTGATAATTAACTCTATACCATAATTATTTCAAATCCGTCAGTGGACCAAGTTGAATCTATATATAGGGACTCATCCATTTATGTACCAATATTCCAAATCTCATCCAATCTACTTCCAATATCCTAAATCTCATCCAATATACTTCCAATAACACAAACAATGGATTCATCAGATGATGATTTTGATGTCGCAGCCTACGCTAAAAATCGTGAAGTTGAAGACGTTTATGTACGCAACCGATTTAGAGAACGTCGAAAGAAAATATTGGAAGATGGTGCACGTCGTAGTAGAAAATATCTCAATAGAGATCATACAGCTGCAAACCAAAGACTAATTGACGACTACTTCGCCAATGAGCCTACATATGACGATGCAATGTTTCGTCGTCGGTACCACATGCAGAAACATCTTTTCCTTCGAATCGTTGAAGACCTTTCAAGTAGTGATAACTACTTCACCCAGCGAGTTGATGCTACCAACAAAGAAGGTATATCACCTTTAGCAAAATGTACCACAGCAATGCGAATGTTAGCATACGGTATGGCAGCAGATGCGGTCGATGAGTACATCAAAATTGGAAGTACTACAGCATTAGAGTGCTTACGTAGATTCTGTAAAGGAATCATACGATTATATGAGCAAATGTATCTCAGAGCACCAACCCAAGATGACCTGGAAAAAATACTACATGTTAGTGAACTACGTGGGTTCCCGGGGATGATTGGGAGTATTGACTGCATGCACTGGGAGTGGAAAAATTGTCCTAAAGCATGAGAAGGTCAATTTACTATGGGGGATAAGGGAACCACCACAGTTATTCTTGAAGCAGTTGCAACTCATGATCTATGGATCTGGCATGCCTTTTTTGGATGTCCGGGAACGTTGAACGACATAAACGTTCTAGACCGTTCACCCGTTTTTGATGACGTGGAACAGGGAAAGACTCCAAGTGTGAATTTCTATGTGAATCTAGTGCACCGCAACCATATTCAACAGAGGTATTACCCGCTTTTGCAAATCATGTGCGTGCTAGGTCCGAGCTCCGTGATCAAAAAGTTCATCACGAATTGCAAGCAGATCTAGTGAAACACATATGGACAAAGTTTGGAATGTATCCGAATTGAAGATGATTTGTTTCGTATTAATTATGTTTGTGTGTTGTTTTGCATTTTAAGTTAATTTGCATCGTATTAATTATGTTACTTGTGTGTTGTATTGCATTTTAAGTTAATTTGTATCGTATTAATTACGTTATTTGTGTGATGTATTGCATTTTAAATTAAGAATGAAATAAAAAAATTATTTAAAAAATTTTTGTTGAGTGCTTATTATTTTAATTTAATTTTAATCGATAATTATAATTTTATTTAATCATAAAAAACAAAAATTTAAATTTAAATAAGAATATGAAATAAAAAGTGGTGGGGTAGAGAAGGTGGTGGGGTAGGGTGTTGAATGAAAAAACTATTGGAGAGGGTAAAAATTGAATGGAGTGTTGAATGATTAGGTGGAAGAGAGAGAAGATGATGTGGAGTGTAAAAAGTGGGTGTTGAGGGTGTTGAATGTGTTTTGCTATTGTACATGGTCTTAGATCGATTAGTAGATTAGGTCATCAATTTTGAAAACTGGAAACAGAGAACCGAACTAGTACGGTTTTTTTGGTTCAATTTTTATTTTAAACAGATTGGTTAATTTTCGGTGATTTAGTTTAGTTTATGGATTTGATCAGTTCTGTTTATAACACTTACATCTCATATAAGCATAAATGTGTAATTATAAGCTTAGTTTTAAGCTTCTCTTGTGAAGATAAAATAATGAGTTATTAAATCGTGATTTATTTATTTAACAACATTAGATATTTAATGCTTTAATTTTGGCACCGTTTTTCTATTCTTTCTGAACTATTCTATCTTTCTCTAACAACATTAGATAAATGTGGATTTGGATCCTCTTCAATTTTTTTCCTCATGTTTTCTCTCTAATGGTAATCTTAACCATTCATTCAATTTATTTCTTTCTCTTCTTAAATGTTTTTATATTCTTTATAATATATCAACCATTAGATCAACAAAAGGAGAGAAAACATGAGGGAAAAAATTGGAGATGATCCAATTTGGATAAATGTGTATATAGAATTCAACTTGTCGTATGATCAAGCATAGTAGTTATAAGAGGGTCATTGTAACTTGTCCTATGAATCTATGATCCACATTGTCACAAGCATGATATTAAAATTAACTTCTCCGCAGAGAGTCGTGCTTCTCTGTCCACTAAAAATCAATAAAACTCGTGGAGTTAGAGTGGATTTATTCCTGATAATCACACCTTGTGGACCATTCCTGATAACCACGTATAGACTCGATAAAAATCACACAGGACTAAGATGGATCATTCCCGGCCGTGGTCCATTCTTGATAACCATGTACTATGATCGAATGCATAACATATGATTCTCCAAATATACTAATGCAACAATTTACATATTATTGAAACATATGTAATTCACAGCAGTATAATATTTCATGTGTGGAATATAGCATGTTCTCAAAGTTGTCATCATGAGAATACATTACTAACAATTATGCTAATAATTCACATTGTATCACAACAAGCAAACATAAATGGCAAACAACAGTTACACATGCATACAAATAGTCGGCAGTTTTTGGTGCTATAGATTTGAGATAATTATAGAGTGTCCTTACCTCGACAAGCTTTCAATAAGGTCAATTTACACTATGTGAACAAAATTTGTCGCTCTTGATAAAGTCTTCAACCTAACTAACCCTCTTAACTTTTTAATTACATCACACAATTTATCTAAGTTAATTAATACATTATCCTCCAACAAACTCATAACTAGGGGTTGGCTCGAATACTATCAAACCTAAGCTAGGTTTATGTTTCTTCGTGGGTTTACCAAATCAATTAAATTCCCTAATCCTAAAAACTGTCTTAGTATATGTACAAAAATTAAAGTACAAGTAAGTGGTCCTAATTATACTATAGAATTTAAAACAAAGAAACATAAAAGACAAACACTATTTTGTTTTTGCGGAAATTTACCCTAAAAAAGTGAAAATTTGCCAATAACTTCAAATTTACTAATGGAATTAGTCTATCAATAAATTGAACACCAATAAATTTATTGATGAAAATTTTCACCACAAAGTTTGTCAATATAAATATGCCAAACTGGTAGGAAAAATGTTGAAATTGTTAGGTTTAATAACTTCATGATCGAGATTCAAACTTTAACTTTTTCGCTTGTATATTTGAGTTTATAATTGTTAAAGCAGTTTTACATCGCTTGCGAGAAGCCCTGAACAAGTGTTTATAAGTAAGAGACAATCATCACCTTATAAGCTGGTTTTGTAAGGATGAGTTAGGCCAAAAATTCAATTCTAAGATAGTATCAGAGTCTATCCACGATTCGCTGGGCCACTTCGTCGGGCCTCCTGCAATTAGATTTCTGATCGGGTCCTCCACCTATCCGCACAACAAGCCCAATTGTGTTGAGCGTGAGGGGTGTGTTAAAGAATTCTCACATTGCTTGCGAGAAGGCCTGAACAAATGTTTATAAGAGGAAATTATCAACTTACAAGTCGATTTTGTAAGCATGAGTTAGGCCCAAAACTCAATTCTAGTTAGCCCTCTTCATCCAATTTTCATTTCATTTTTATTGGACCGGTTATTTTGAATAATAGTATATAGTTTGATTTTTATATGTTTTTATTAATATTAAAAATATTTATATTGTTAACTTATAATGAAAACATGTCATATTTGCAAAAATAAAATAATATTAAACAATGAATTGGTCTAATTAAGTAGTAAGAATTTTGAGCCTATAAAATGATGGTCAAGTTTGATTTCTGAGTTATATATAGCAAAAATTTCATTTTACTCTAGAGACTAGAGGTAGAAATGGGCAGTTTGTGTCATTCATTTCACTCTTAGTTGTTCATTATTTATAATAATAATACCTTAATGGTCATTGAAATGCACGAAATTAAGGTTTGTTAGCTATAAATAGAACATTCTCGTGTAAAAATCATCCCATACTCTTGAAACATTTTTGAAGTTCTAACTATATTTTCTTGTTTCTCTTAGTTTTGGTTTATGCACCTGCACACTATGGCTAGGTATGAATAGTCTTGTTCCATCCGGGGAGTATGAAAAGTAGTCCATAGCACACTTTCTACAATCCTTTCTTTTAAGCTTTCGCTGATTAAAATTTCTAACAAGGTTTATTCATTGCATATTGCTCTTATCTTGCAAAATATTCAGACCATTTTATTATAACTCATGCTACCAACCTATTGGATTCCTTGATATAAACTCAAGTTCTGCTATGTTGTCATTACAACATTTTCGTGTGTTATCATGGCCGAGATAAAACCTCTTTGTCGTTGTGAAGAGAAACACCATGCATATACATTGCTCATTAACCAATATGGTTGCCCAAGGTTGCATTTGTCGAAATCTAGCAACATAGGTTGCCATGGTGTAAGTTGGACATATTGTTGTCGTGGTTGGGCTACATCAGCTCATTGTCGCGCGACTCGCGCTTGCTACCAAACCTAGAGGGTGCCATTGGCGCGGCCAATTACCTGTGTCGTGCTCTTAATTTTCTGCTTCCATAATTGCAAGTTTCTTTTGCACCATAAACTCCAAGATGTCATAATAAAAGAAATGGTTAAATATGTTTTTAGTCCCTACATTTTGCATTATAGTCAAGAATGGTCCTTACTTTTTTTTTATGGTGAGAAAAAACCCTATAATTTTTTCCGTTATCAAAATTAGTCCCTACCGTTAAGTTTTCAAACGGAATGCTGACGTGGTAATTGTGAACCCGTTATTTTAATAAGGTGACCAATCATATGATGACACGTGTTGACCAATGGCTTTTTTAATAATAAAAAATGGAAAGAATCTTATTTAAAAAAAATAAAATAAAAGAGATTGAAATTATTTAAAAAAATAAAAAATCTGTAAAATTTTTATATTTGTTTTTAAAATGACAATAATTTTAATAATTTAAACAACACACAGATTTATTTTGTTTAAAGAAAACCAAAACAACAACACAGCAATGCATCAACCCAGCAACTAACCTGTAACAACACAGAAACAGAACAACCCATAAACCAAACATGCTCATCACTTTTTCAACAAATCTTATTTATAAAAGAGAATGAAAAAATAATAATTTGTTCACCACCGCCTTCCTACAAATCTTTTGTTCATCATCACCATACATCAACAAATCTTCTTCCTGTAAATCACCACCACCACCTTCCCATAACTCTCTCTTTCATCACCATCTATGGTTTCATAATCAGCAACAAAACACTGGATCGACGCCGATGTCACCCAATCAAACACTAGGTCTTCTCTGCCGATTCGTTCTGATTGGTTTCATAGAGTTCAAAATTACGATTCCGCCGTCGTTAATTTTCCCCTCCGCCGGTTGTGACTCTGATTGAGAGGGTTTTGATGATGGAAGGTTCATGGCAGTGCTTGAGTTTTAGGGATTTTGGATATCTTGGGTTATGAAATTGTGATAGGGAGAATTTGAGTGTTTCTAGGATTTTTAGAAGCAAGGAAGGAAGAAGAAGATGATGATGTAATTGAAACAGATTTTTTATTTTTTTAAATAATTTCAATCTCTTTTTTTTTTTTTTTTTAAATAAGATTCTTTCCAATTTTTATTATTATTATTAAAAATGTCATTGGTTGACACGTGTCATTGTATGATTGGCCACCTTATTAAAATAGTGGGTCCACAATTGCTACGTCAGCATTCCGTTTGAAAACTTAACGGTAGGACTAATTTTGATAACGGAAAAAATTGTAGGTTTTTTTTCACCATAAAAAAATTTAGGAACTATTCTTGATTATAGGGCAAAATGTAGGGACTAAAAATATATTTAACCCAAAAAGAAATCAATAGTTGAGTAGTAAAATTGAATCACTATTTCAAGTAGCTTATTGTTTAAAGTTTGTAACATTATATTTTCTCTTAATTTTATATCTATTTATTATTTTAATTGAAAGAAAAAAACCTATTAACTAAATAGTATATATTTTCTATGATATATTTTTTCATATATTTATAAATTAGTTCAACTACTCCCTCTGTTCCAAAATATAAGAGAGAAAAAATACTCAATTTTTTTATTGTAAATAGGAGAAAAACATTTATTCTTTGAAAGAACAATTTTTACTTCTTCTAATAAAAATAAATACAAACAGGATTTAATTTACTCTGTTTTATCAATTTTTTTATAGGATTTTTTTATCATGTTCAAATTTATACATGTTAAGAAGTTTAAAATGCTCCATCGATCTTTTTTATAAGAAACAAAACACAAAAATCACTAAGATCAAGAAAA
Organism: Trifolium fragiferum; assembly: GCA_954870985.1. Taxonomy (NCBI): domain Eukaryota; kingdom Viridiplantae; phylum Streptophyta; class Magnoliopsida; order Fabales; family Fabaceae; genus Trifolium; species Trifolium fragiferum. The sequence goes on along the minus strand of OX940793.1, from coordinate 15,496,764 downwards.
CACATTATAAATAATTACCTTCATTTAATACTCCTATAGATTTAAAGTTACTCCATAAATATTCTTATTTTATTTTTTGAGTAATTAAATATTCTTATTTAACCACTCTTAATTTCACCAACTTATTTACTTTTAATATTATCTCTCATAATAAATAAGGGTACAAATGAAATTAAACATCTAATATGTGATTGGTGTTGAACTTGGTAGATAGGACCGCGGTTCGATCCCCTGCAACTGTGATCGGGAGGGGGCTGAAACCACATGATGTCCGAACTGACCCCCAAACCAGATTAAACTAGTGGTGAAAACAAAAAAAAAGGTCAAAGTTTCTTATAAAAAAGACAATTTTTTTTATGTTTCTTTTAAAAAGAACCATTGAATATGGTAAATTTATATTGAAACTTGTGAATTTTATATTAAATGCATAACTTTTTAATAAATAATTTTTATTTTTCAATAAAAAGTAATTACTTTTGTCTGCTTTAATATGTGTAATGTTACACAAGTTAAACAAACCTCTATAAAAATTATTTCAAGAAAACACACAAAAACATATTCCAAACTAAATTGAAATTATCATGTTTTGATTTTAACTAATAAATGTAATTTTAATTTTTTTTGGCATATTATAATTTGGACTTAAATAACTTTTTGGTTCTCGTAAGTACGAAATTTTTTTATTTTAGTTCATATATATTTTTTGTTGCAAATATTATTTTGGATGTGCAAATCTTGTTTATTGAAAATGTGTATGTGCAACTCTTGTTGATTTTCGTCCCTTCGGATTACATTTGTAGCTAATTGATAGATAATTAGCCACCATTTAACTACAAACACGATCATTTTTTAATGCGAAGGATTAAAACCAACAAAATTTATACATTCCAAAATATATTTATAACAAAAAATAATACAAAAATTAAAATAAAAAATTTGCATAATCAAAATGACATTTAAACCTATAATTTGAGATGGAAAAAATATTAACTTATCACTATCCGCTACTACTATTTTTAAGAGGATGTTTTGAATACCAAAAAAAGATAATGAGTAAATGCAATGGAAGAGTAAAGGATTACTAGATGGCTACGTTTCCTTGGAAATCCTTGAAAACTAAGCATTAACCATGAGCCCCCCACCATATTTGTGAGTTCCAAGATAGACTACTACTAATAGGAACTTTTTGGTCATGAATGAAAGCACCACATGAAAACGATTTATAAGCACTTCAAAAGCCAAAAATAAGCTTACACGTGTTAAGCCAAATTCATATTGTACCAAAATTCAATCCATTGGCACAGAAGCTTCTCTCCCAAGTAATGGTCAATTAATCTTCAAACTTACGTACAGTCACACTATTGCCATGACTCATCAATGATATTCTCATTTGCTTTATTTTCTTTGTTTCAACTTTACCCTCTTATTTTTCAGAAATTGTCCATTTGATATGAGAGTTCCCAAATACCCAATGGTTCAAAGATTAACTTATAATTTAATTTAATGTTTAAATTAAATTTTTACTATTGTTTTTACAAATATCAATAGATAAATTCTAACCTAGGCACAAATCCAACACATCATTGTTAGGCACACTCACAATAAAAAGTAAAAATTAAAGAAAAAATGAATAAAGTGATAGTGATTGATGTGACAATTTTATTTTTCTTTTAATTTTTTAAATTTATGTGTGTGTGCCTAAATTTGTGTGTAAATATATTGTGTCTATGTAAGACTTTCTCTTATCAATAACCAAAGTGCCTGCAATCACTCCTTGGACAAAGCAAAAGCTGCCTTTAATTGTACTGGAAAAAGCAACTAGTCCTTACTAAGACACAGCTCATAGTAGTAAAAAGAATTTCCTTTTACAAATCGAGGCTATCATGAGCATTTAATTTACATTATTACCCCCATTAACATGAAAAACTAGTTGATTTAGATTTTTATTTATTTTTGCTTAATTCTCCAATTGTAATTTCCCCTTGGATTTTTATTCATCGTAAAATTGATGAATCTAAATTATATTATAATATAGAATTTAAAAATTAGAGAGTAACTCAATTCGCAACTATTAAGGACATTATTCGAAAGAGTTAATGACGTTAGGGAAAATTCTTAAGACTCTACCTATCCATATTCCATTGATTTTTAATGGATATACTAACTCTAATTTCATAGTAGTATATAAACATAAACAAATTTTCGTCTTTTAAATTTATTTAATAATTAATGAATCTGACCTTATAAATTAGATAGGTCTATTACTGAATGAATCAAAAAAATAAAAAAATTGTATATATAAAAAATCAAAGAAGTATATAATTTCTTCATTGCATATATATATAATATAATGTTAAAAACTTAAATATTCAATATTCAGCCAAAAAATAAATAAAATGTATAAAAAATGTAAAGCTTCATTTCAAGCTAAATTTTAATTTGAAATACAAATATGTAAATAAAATCAAGATTAAAAGGAGGCATCCACAAAAGTAAAGACAAGATAAACAGCATGAAAGTAATAAAAATTCCTTGTATTATTAATCATAGTAAGGTAATTAAGGTGGACAGGTTGGCATGATGAGATTTTCCTGACAATTCCCACAAAATGACTAAACAAAACATAAGATAGTAAGAGCTGTAATACCTCTGCAAATCTAGACTTAAGCTCCTTCTTAATTTCTTCATTGTCTTCCTCCAAACCCATTTTTTATTACATAACCCTAATAAAACCAAACATAAAAAAGAAGCAAAAAATTGACCAATCCACCATTTTTGTCTTTCCTTGAGAGACTTTCTATACCTCCCATCAAAAAGAACAAAAGTAACTGATTTATCACTGCAATGTCAGGCTGCATTACTTTTTTTTTTATCTAGAGGCTCCTAACATTATTTTTAACCTCTAAATAAAAAAAAATTATTTATAATCTATTTTTTTTCCTACATCCAAAACCAAAACCTTCAATTATCATTCATTTTAACAACAAAAAAAACTATTTCTTATCTCTTATAAACTATTTTCCCTACCCTTTTCTTCTCACAAAAAACCAAAAAACCCTATTTTTCCTTCACCAAGCAAATCAAAAGATTATTTCATTTTTATCATCATCAGTAAGTCCACTCCTGTGGTAGCATAATTTCATTGCTCACTGTTGCTGGCTGTGGCCTGCTGCTGCGCTTCTGTTGTGAATTGACATTATTACCCCTTAACCTAGTTGCAGCTGCTGCATATACACAAAAGTCAAAGAATCAATACTCAATTCAATAAATTCAATAAAATAAATCCAAAAAAAAATTATTAAAAAATTCAAAAAAAACCATAATATCGGGGAGTGACAAGTACACTCTCAATCAATTAAATTAATTAATATAACTATAAAATTATTTAATTGATTATATACCATTTTCAACATTAGGGGTTAAATTAAAACGATGCAAGTTTTGTTGCGGCTGGCCATCAAGCTGTAGATTTAGGGCCTGCGCCACTCTAGCTGGAACCAAAGCAGTTGCACAAGCTGCATACACCAAATTCAACCAACCCTATTAATTTTTTGGTGAAGTAATAATAATAAACCACAAATTAAAATTAAAAATTAACAAATTATTCAATAGCATAAACATCATCACAAGCAAAACAATAAAACTAGAAACAAAACGTACATTAACAATTAAAAACACCTAAGAAATAAACAAGAAACGGGTAATAAAGCAGTACTAAAAGCTATATAATAGATTCAACTATAGTGTAACATTTTAAATTCTCCATAGTAATGATATTCAATATTCAACAACCATATTAAATGCTTTAAACATTTTGAACTGAAAAAAAAGTACACAAGAGTGTGACAAGACAAAATTTCAAATAAAAAAGAGACAAAAAAACAGCATGAAAAAACGTATTCACCTGGTTTTTTCCTTGATTCAACAGGACGAGGCAAGAACACACCAGTACCAGTACTTTCTCTTCTACCAGAATTATTTCCAATGAAAATAGCTCTCATTCCAGGCCCAAATTGTTGATTTTTAGCATGTTGAAGTGTTGGCCATGCAGATGATGATAAACCTAAAGCTCCTCCATTGTTTCTGCCATCAGCACCATTTCTTCCTTTGTTTTGTGTCATTTGGTTTGTTTGTTTCTGTTGAAATACACCCCCACATTGCTTCTGCATACCTCCCCAAATTGAGTTCTGATTTTTCGCCATTTGTTGCTGCCTCAGCATCTGAAACTAAAATCACCAACAAAATATTAAACCCATTTCTTAAAATTTGTTAAAAAATTAATAAAAAATATAAAAATAAGATTTAATAAATTAAAAAAGCTTACTTGAGCAATTTGCAATTGCTGGTGAGAAAGTGATTGTTGACTGGTGAAAAAACCCATTTCATGATTATTAGTTGAAACAGAGTTGTTTTTGGAGGGTAAAGTAACAGTAACAGGAGAAGATTTTCTTTGAGGAACAAAAAGTTGTTCATTGGTGGTAGTATTTGAAAGATTAAAATTTTGTTGATTCAATCTCATTCTTTCAACTTCACCAGCAGCAGCATGCAATAGATCCCAAGTAGCCCTTGAAGAAGAATCCTCACAAACACCATTAGGACTATTCCCTTGACTTGATGAACCTTTGCGGCACTTACAATCACTCCCAAAAGCACACAGTGTAGACTGTGGTGAAGCTGTCTTAAAACGACCCTGTAAATAGAACAAAACGACAACGTAAATAAAATACCCAATTGAAAAAAAGTCCTATTCCATTGAACAAAAATAAAAAAAGTAAATAAAAATTGAATCTTTGTTCATACCATGTTATCGTTTTCAGTTTCTTTGGGATCAGTTTGAAGAATGGAGTTGGCCATGCGACGAGTTATTTCAGAAGCGAGTTGTTCATCTTCGTCGCTTTCGGTTTCGCTTGAGCCAATGAGAGAATCGATGGGAGAACTGAGATCAGAAGAAGAGAAACCATAAGGTAACTCTGAAGGAAAAGGAAGGGTATTTTCGTCATTGTCAAGGAACAAAGAAGGTTTGTGTTTTGATGAAAAGGGTACGGTGGTTGAGTCATCGTTATCGGAGAGAAACTGTGGTGGTAACCAGAACTCTCCGTCAAGTAAGTTTTCAGCCATAGCAATGAAAAAAAACAGAGCAAAAAAACAGAGGAAAAGAACAGAGAGAAAATGAAAAATTGGGGATTTTGGAGAGAAGAGAAGAGAAATTAATAGGGAAAAGAAAAAGAAGAGAAACTATGTGGAATGTGTGAAGGGACCCATGATTGAAGAAATGGAAAACATGGGAGAGAGAAAAAAGGTGTGTGAGAGTGAGAGAGAGAGTGTGAGTGGGAGAGGAAAGAGTGTGTATTTGTAGAGACAAGAAATGAGCGGTGCGGCAATTTTCACGCGGTTTCGTGAGTGTGAAATACACGCGGTATGGTAAGAGTATTACTCTTGGATTAAGGAATTGGGATTTTACCATTTTTTGATTAAAAATATATATATTTATATTGTCAAAAGAAAAACTTTGCCTTTTTTAGCTTTTTTCTTTTAGTAATTCGGTGGATCGAACCGTTCGATTTGAATTTTAACTCGTCGAAAAGTGTAAAATTTATGATTTTTGAATTTTGATATAGCGGTATTTTTGGAACTACTATTAAGATCAAATTTAGGGTTTTCTTTTTAGTAATTTAGTTGATTGACATATCGAGAAATGCGAAGTTACGATTTTTGAATTTTGAATTTCGCGGTATTTTCGGAGCTAACGTTTAGATTGCATTTTAGGTTATTTTAGTAATCAAGTGGATTGATACGCGTTTTAACATATCGAGAAGTGTGAAGTTTTCTATTTTTGAACTTCTACGTAACGGTATTTTTGGAGCTGCAGATTAGATTGCATTTACACTTCTTTTAGTAATCTAGTTGATCAATACATACTTTAACATGTTGAGAAGTGTAAAATTTACGATTTTTGAACTTTGACGTATCGGTATTTCTGGAGCTCATATTAGATTGCATTTACACTTTTTTTAGTAATCTAGTGGATCGATACATACTTTAACATTTTGAGAAGTGTGAAATTTACGATTTTCGAACTTCGACATAGCGGTATTTTTGGAGGCATCGATTAGATAATAGTTACATTACACTAGTTGTACATTTTTTTATCATTAAAAACAATTGACTATGACATGCAACAACGTTTAAAATTTGAAGAAAAAAAATTGGTCAAGTAGTCTAGTGGTTAGAAAATTCACCAACGGTGAATAAGTGGAGTATCCAGGTTCGAACCCGGCTCCTGCACATAAAGTGTTATGTTCCTACCAATTAATTAAGCTAAGTTCACTGGGACAAATTTGAAAAATTAGCCGATAAACAAAATAAATCAAAATTAGATCATTTATTTTGAGACAGAGAGAGTATAAAAAAATACATTAGAAACTCAATGAATCTAAAAAATAAATCTTTTCTTATATTAAAAACCGAATGGAATAGAAAGTTAATGTATATGGTCTATAAAATTTGACAACATTGACCAACTTTTTAAATATTTTTTTTGGATATACTTTATTTTAGAGAGTAATAAAATATTGTATGATAATTATTACTTATAAAGATAACTATTTTTTATTACATTAAATATATTTTTAATGAATAAGTATTTTGAGTATTTGCTATATATATATATATATATATATTTTTTTAATAATATGATAATAATAAAATACAATTAAATAGTTGATGTATATCTCTATTAAAAAGTAGTTGATGTATATGGTCAATAAAATTAGACAACATTCATTATAAAAAAAATTAGACAAAATTCATCAACTTTTTAAATACTTTTTTTTGCATATATTTTATTCTAGAGTAATAAAATATATCATACCCATTAGCATTAAAATATTGTATGATAATCATTTTAAAAAGGCAAATAGGTCTTTACTCCCTGCAAAATAGACGAGTTTTGCATTTGCCCCTTGTAATATTTTTTGTGAGTGTGAAATACACGCGGTATGGTAAGAGTATTACTCTTGGATTAAGGAATTGGGATTTTACAATTTTTTGATTAAAAATATATATATTTATATTATCAAAAGAAAAACTTTGCCTTTTTTAGGTTTTTTCTTTTAGTAATATGGTGAATTGAACCGTTTGATTTGAATTTAAACTCGGCGAAAAATATAAAATTTACGATATTTGAATTTCGATATAGCGGTATATTTGGAGGCACCGTTTAGATCAAATTTATGGTTTTTTTAGTAACCTAGTTGATTGACATATCGAGAAATGTGAAGTTACGAATTTTGAATTTTGCGGTATTTTTGGAGCTAACGTTTAGATTGCATTTTAGGTTATTTTAGTAATCTAGTGGATTGATACACATTTTAACATATCGAGAAGTGTGATGTTTTCTATTTTTGAACTTCTACATAACGGTATTTTTGGAGTTGCATATTAGATTGCATTTACACTTCTTTTAGTAGTCTAGTGGATCGATACCTACTTTAACATGTTGAGAAGTGTAAAATTTACGATTTCTGAACTTTGACGTAGCGGTATTTCTGGAGCTCGTATTAGATTGCATTTACACTTTTTTTAGTAATCTAGTGGATCGATACATACTTTAACATTTTGAGAAGTGTGAAATTTTCGATTTTCGAACTTCGACGTAGCGGTATTTTTGGAGGCATCGACTAGATCATAGTTACATTACACTAGTTGTAATTTTTTTATCATTAAAAACAATCGACTATGACATGCAACAACATTTAAAATTTGAAAAATTAGCCGATAAAAAAAATAAATTAAAATTAGATCATTTATTTTGAGACAAAAAGAGTATTAAAAAAAAACATTAGAAACTCAATGAATCTAAAAAATAAATTTTTGCTTATATTAAAAATCGAATGGAATAGAAAGTTAATGTATATGGTCTACAAAATTTGACAACATTCACCAACTTTTTAAATATATATTTTTTGGATATACTTTATTTAAGAGAGTAATAAAATATTGTATGATAATTATTATAAAAATAACTATTTTTTATTACGTTAAATATATTTTTAATGAATAAATATTTTGAGTATTTGCTATATAATTTTTTTTAATAATATGAGAATAATGAAATACAATTAAATAGTTGATGTATATCTCTATTAAAAAAAAGTAGTTGATGTATATGGCCAATAAAATTAGACAACATTCATTATAAAAAAAATTAGACAAAATTCGTCAACTTTTTAAATACTTTTTTTGCATATATTTTATTCTAGAGTAATAAAATATTATATCTAACGCATTAGTATTTAATCATTTTAAAAATAACTATTTTTTTTATTACAATAAATATACTCCCTTCGACCTTATCACTCCGACCTTATTTATAAGTAAAAGTTGTTTTTTAAGTTCATTGGAAAATTAATGTATCTAGTCTTAAATATAAATTAGATACATTACTTCTCAAATGAACCTAAAAACAACTTTTGCTTATAAATAAGGCCGGAGGAAATATATTTCTAGAGGTATAAACATTTTGAGTATTTACTATATATAAAAACAAAATTAATATTTAATAATAATATGAGAATAATAAATACATTGAATGAGTTTTTTTATTTTTTTTACGAATTGACTGGGGGTTATTGTTGTAGGTTTAAATAAATGTTAATTTTTTCACTTTTTGGTTTATGTAAATATTTAACCCATTTGAATTGGTTTAATTTTTGAAGAGGTGCAAGAGCAATTTAGGTTAGTTTGAAGGGGATTCTCAAAAAGGTAAAGAGGTAATGGAGGGTGGTGCTGTGCACAGACGCATCGCTACATACAATGGGTCCCGATGAATACCTAGAAAAATTAAATAATTTATGATCTTTAATTTGCCAAAACATTTTTACCAAAAGAAACAAAAAAATTATGGTAAGCATGATTTTTGACCAAATCTATATTTATTTTATTTTTTTATGTGTATTAATTTAAAATCTTCTAATTAAGTTACTAATGATTGGAGGGAAATTTGGCTTTGCTGTAAATTTCCTTACAAATTTTGCAAATTTGGACATTAATCGTTTAAGCAAATTGTAATTTTTCTTTTTGACGATTTCTAAATTGTTTTTAATACCATTTCATGGAAGTTGTTAAGAGTACTTTTTGTTTAACGAGTAAAATCGTAAATTCAACCAATTTAAATCAAAAATTACAAAAATTGAATTTGATTTGGATGTATTGGATTTTTTTTATTGAACCGCGAACTGTAAAATCGCAAACACTACAATTAACTGCTAAAATCGCATTAAGTTTCTATTATATTTGTTGAAGTACAAAAGTAAGTATAATTTTATATCATATCCGTAGGGATTGTAGTGAATCAAATAAGGTTAATTGGAAACATGCGTATGTAAATTGGCATAGTTAAAAATGGAGGTTTTTCTTGAAATTGTTTCATCAACAAAAAGTAATTATTGATGATTTTTAGTTTACAAAAAGGTTGATTAGATTCTTTGAATCCCTTCATCTTCCTAATCTAGAATAAATGTGGGCTTCGCAATTTCTCTCTTGTCGGCACGATGAATTAACAAAATCGTTCAAACCATGGTTTAGTGACTGAGAATGCTTTCCCAAAATAATAAAACCCTAATGTCTTAGGTGAATTTATATTCGTAAGAAGTTTATTGAACGTTAATTCTATTATCACAATCAATAATCTGATACGTCTAAAGTGATTATTAATCGAACAATTATCTCAGTTCCAGTTCAATAGTTAGGGTTAGTAATCAATTGATTCCCAAAATCACTTCGATAGTGATCAAGTAATGCAAATCATTAACACACAAAGATAATTGAATAACGACAAGATTAAAATTGAAATAATATGCCTCTAGTAAGTTCACATGACCTAGATTGATCGGAGGAAGATCATCTATGAATCTAATCAATAAAGGAATTAACTACTCATATTTAGAATAGTCATAGCAAAGAAGTTTGAGAAAGAATACATTAATTTTGATGAACAAAGTTGTTGAATCCCCCTTGAGGATAAGCCTCCAGCCCTAGCACACTTCAAAAATGAGTTCCCTTGTATTTTTGCACTAAAAAAATCCGACCAAGGTCAGTATTGGGCACCCCTATTTATAGAAAACGCGAAAAACAAATTTCACGTGACGTGGCTGCGCAATGCGCAAAATGGCATGCGCAGGAGGCAGAAGCGACCCGTGGTTTTCAATCGTTGTTGTGCAATGCGCAAACATGTCTTCACAATGAGCAGGGTGCTGTTACTAGAAACTTCACTTTTTCTTCATGAAAGTTGTAGCTCTTGATCTTAACTTTCATTTGCCGCAAGTCCCGCCTCATTCCGAGTTACGGAACTCTAGATATGGTCAAAACACCAGACATACGTCATGATGCGAATTGTGCTGATTTTTCTGTTTTTTTCCGCTTCTCTTGTGATTCAAACAACCTTGTACCAATGCACTTTTTTCTTATTCTTGTGCGAAAAACATAATAAAAATATAATATTTTGCCTTGAATTTATTGTAAAAGCATAATAATGACGTAGAGTCATCAATATTCTAATATCACTAAACCACATTAAGTTTCTATTATATTTCAATATACATAGCCCAATTATCACATAAGAATGAAATCAAAGACTTTGTTCTTTTGTACTCTAATATTATGTCACTGTGTTGTATGATTATTTGTTTAATTTAATGGACTTAGCTCAATGGAGATTATTTCATACTCCTTGTGATATGTTTAATTTAATGAATCCTTTTACTGTTAAAAAAATGGTTAATAGGTCTTTACCCCATATAAAGTAGGCGTGTTTTTCTTTACCCCTTGTAAAAAATTTCTTTAAGTTTCCCCCTTTGCAAAATATTTTTTTTGGTTTTTCCCCTTTGTACACTTTTTAAATCGGTTATTTTGTTCAACAGATTAAAAAGTTCTATTTTTTAAATCGGTTATTCTTTTCAACAGATTTAAAAAGTGCAAATTTCTTGCGCCTAAAGGGAAAAACCAAAAAAAAAATTTTGCAAGGGGAAAAACTTAAAAGAATTTTTTTACAGGGGGTTAAAGCAAAATACGCCTACTTTGCAAAGGGTAAAAACCTATTAGCAAAAAAAAAAAAGAGCATGCATGTAAAAATGAGTTAAATGATAACTTTTATAGAAAGAGATGTGAGATGTTCTTGCAACAATTCAGAATGATATTATCTTAGCTCATTTTCAAGAAATGAATAATAGACAATTTTCATCTTAAATATATTACATTTAAAATTATTTTATTTTTGACTAATTTATTTTATTATTTTTTTAAAAAAAAATTGGCTACACCAAAATTTTATGTTTAGATTAGCCCTTATCCAAAGAGCCGACAAAAAGATGATGCAGATGGTCAAACGTCACGAATTGCACCACCACATACGATGCTACATCTTGAAAAATGAATTTGGGTTAAAAGGATGGTGGCCGTATAAAAGGTTAGAGAGAAGGGAGAGACTAAATTTTTAGAGAAAGAATGAAAAAAGCCGTATCAAATTATAGATTAATTTAATAACAAAAATTGTATTTAAAAAATATTATTTATATTTGTAGCTTAAAAATACATATCATATATATTCCTTATTAGTAAAGGAAAATACTAGTATGTAAATACCCCAACCACCCCTCCTTGCAAATTGAACACGGCTAAAATAAGACCAATTTGTGTCTTTTAAACATATTTTATTAATTTGAAAATAATATTATAATTATTTATTTATTATATAATTATTATAAAGATTTATATTTCTACTCATATATAAATATGAATGCCGACCGTTTTATGATTTATTTGATGGTGTATATTTCTACTCATATATAAATATAAGTATTTATTTACTTTTTATAATTTCTGTTAGGATCTATATTTATACTCATATATTAATACGCATAACTATTTTTCTATAATTTCTACGAAGATCTATATTTATACTCATATGTTAATATCCATGCCTATATTTTTTAAAAATTTATGAGACGACCTATATTTCTACTCATATATTAATACGCATGCATATTTTTTATAATATTTGCGCGTACTTAATCATATATTAATATGTATATTTTTGCGGGGACCTATATTTTCTCTTATATATTAATACCCATACCTACTTTTTTTATAATTTTTGCAATGACTCGTATATAAATATAAGTGTTTATTTACTTTTTATAATTTCTGCTAGAATGTTATATTTCTACTCATATATCAATATACATGCCTATTTTTTTTTAATAATTTTTACGGAGATCTATATTGATACTCATATATTAATACACATGTTTATTTGTTTTTTTATGGGGACCAATATTTTATGCATATGTTAATACTAGTCTTTTTTTTTTTTTTTTGTCTACAATGAAACTAACGAGGGTTGAACCTAGAACCTCATGCATGCATACTGACTAATCCCCTCGCCACTATACCAAACCTAATGGCTTAAACAAGTCTCTATTTTTTTTTTAAAATTTATAGAGAGGCCTATAGTTCCATCCGTATATCAATATGCATGCCTATATTTTTTATTTTTTTTATAAATTCTACGGGATATAATATTTCACAAATAATTTACCTAATTCTAAGTAGATATAATGAGCATCAGTCCAATGAATTATGGTCAACAAATTTTAACTCATTTCAATTTTTTTTTTGACAAAACCTCATTTCAAATTTTATTTGTTATTGTATTTTAAAAATTTATAATGAGCTTTATTAATCATTTTTATTTGACTTTTATGTTTTGTAGGACAAATATATGAGAAATTACTACTATTAAAATGAGAAATATCACAACAACAAGTTCAATATTATTCATATGTGGACAAGTTGCCACTGATAAATAGTACAATTATAACTATCATACTTCCGGGACAACAATCTCACAATGATGAGTAATTTTATAATCTTAAACAAAAATATAAACGCGCGATAAAAATACATGGGTCATATATTTATCAATGATGTCTAAAATAACTACAAGTTTGTACGATATAGGAGAAACCCATATTACTACTCTCACTGTTTTTAAATGATTAAAAATTAATTTTCAATCATATTATCACAATTCACAAGTAATCTTACCTTACTTTATAGTTACGTACACCAGATAATAATCATTGTAATGATAAATAATTTTATAACGGAACAAATTTCATATTATACAATACTCGCTCTGTAATAAAAAAAATTCACGACAATGCCGCGACCATACGTCTGCACGGATATTTTACTAGTTAGCATTTATCCTAAGGCACACTTTATACAAGTGTTCTAAGGCGTATGTTATAATTCAAGCCATAAGTAGTGGCAATTTGTGACCTAGTGGAATCCACTAGATGGGAAATTGAGGCATCTTCATCCTATTTTACGGAATCAGATTTTCTGTCGTCATAATAGGGTGCTGCGATAAATCTTGATCGGCCGATTTGTGATTGACAGTTGAAAACATTTTATTATATAAAATTGTATTATTAATTTAAACTGTTCGATTTTTATTTAACGGTTTAGAATCAAAACCGCGTAAAACTGTATGCATTTTTGCACAGTAGGAAATCCAAATCTCTATTTTACCATGCATGTGTATGCATATTAGTATTGTGTGTGTTTCTATAGTTGCTCTAATAATATTTTCCAATTGAGATTTGTGTTTTTTATTGAGTAACAATTAAGTTAGCTCAAATTATTCCTTTTTTCCCTACTTTTGTCCCCTTTTTTATCAACACCAACATATTTCTATGTTGCTTTTTTCTAGTTTTGCTTCTTTGTTCTCTTAATTCCATTCATCCTACTCAATCAACTTTTTCATTCCACAAATCTCTTATATTTGGGGTCCTTCCTTAGGCTTCTTTTGGTTTATTTATTCTTATTGTGTTTATCAGCTTGTAGGACCCTTGGTAAAAGACAATAGTAGTATTTTAATTAGGTGATTCGGTTGAATCAGATTGCGGCAACTATATGATTTTATTTGGTTTAAATAGACATGATGATTACTTTGTGATATTATACCTTGAGAAATGATATTTTAGCTACGATTGATATGTGATAAGCCAAAGTTTTATACATACACATGGGAGTAGAGATATTTTGTGACCCACCCATGATATTGCTATGCTAACGCAGAGATTGTTGCTCATCTGCTCCTACCACAAATTGCAAAAGTCATATATAGTTGCTCCAAATTTTATAGATCAATTATACTTTTTTTCATTTAATAAAATTATACTCTTTCAATTCCTTTAAGTGTATATTTTTACACTATTCTATTCAGAGAGAGACAAACATAAAAAATAGATAGTGATTCTACTACAAATTAAGTTGATCTCATCATCATTAAATACTTTTAAAATAATTCAAATTTATTTATATTCATCACTCTTTGAATGAAACTCTTTCCTTCTTTTAAAAATTAGAGATGATTTTAACTCTTTTAAGTAATATCGTGTGCTTTGAGTTCTGTGTAACTCCTTGGAGCATCCACATTAAAGATATTCATTTTTTAGTACTTAACCGGGCCCCACGTGTACACATCACTCATTTATATTTTTTTTAATAATAGTACTTAATAAGTACTCAATCTCTCCGACCCAAAATCTCTTAAAAAGTTCTAAACGGATCCCACTAATAATACATCTCACCAATAACTCTACTTCATTATGAATGTGACCCACAAAAACAATATAGGTACCAATGCTTATTGTAGAAACAGTACCTATTAGGTACTAATAGGTACTCATTTATATTTTACTCTAATGGGGATACCTATTAGGTACTAATACTTAAAAAATAAGTACCCACCATTGAAGATGGTCTTACAATTTTATTCTTAGTATAATGTTCCTAATTCAATGAATTTTGTTCTTAGTTATCAATGTGTTGGAATTTATAATTTAGTCATAGAGATTCTCGATAATAAAGATTAAAAGTATAATCACACTTTATTGCTGAAGTCAAATAAAAAGAGTAGCATGTATATAGAATTTTTTTTTTTTACTAAAGTAGCATATATATAAGGCAAATGCTAACGAGTGCCTCCGGGGCACTCTTTAAAGCTTTATATTAGTAAGTTTTTAATAGAATTTTTATGAAAATGTGTAAAGTCAACGTATTGGAAATACTCTTTAAATGGGGAAAAGAGACAATATGAGTGTATCCGGTATATTGAGAATCATAGTCTATATATGTGGTGACCAATTAGAGTTTCCATTATTTCAAAAGGTATCATCTTGACATCCATAAACACATATTGAATCCATATCAATTAATTAAATCAATTAATTAAATAAGGGCCATGCTAACCAGTGCCCCCGGGGCACTTGTTAAGCATGCCAAAAAAGGAAATAAAAAATAAAATTAATATTGAAAAGACAACTTTTTATGTTTTTAAGGTATTGAATGCACGCATTTCGAGACAGAGTTTCTATTTTAATATGCTTAACCAATGCCTCCGGGGCACTGTTTAGCATTTTCCAATTAAATAATTATAAAACTAGAAATATAATTAGTCTTTAGACTTAATTTCATCACTAATCAGTTAAGGCTCATGATTAATAAATAGCTATTATAATTAATAAATATATTTGTCCAGATGATAATATTGGAATATAATAAAAATATTCTATGCCTCATTGAATAGAGAAATATAATGTGGATGTCAATAAACCTCCAATTAACTATGGCTAAGGGGAAAAAAAAAAAACTATGGCTAAGGGATTAAAGAGTATATCAGTCTCGTGTGGTTTGAGCCCTCTTTTGTATAGATGATGTGAATGTTGCAACCTCAAGTTTGCTGTTATGCTTTGTGGAGGTATTGCGATTTTAAAGTCTATATTTATAAGCTTGGTAAATAGGGAGGTGAAGTCTGGTATGTACTTTGGTCTAGTTCGAAACAATATGTGATTAATTGTAAGTTTGTCGAAGCCAAAAATACAAGTTTAAGTTTGTTTACGGTAAAAAAGAACCCTCAAGGTCTAAAAGTGAAAATGCATTAGTTAAGAATATTTTTTAGAGAGATAGACACATTAGTGCGGAGGAGAATGAGGGAGTATCAAGAGCAAAAACAAACCAATCCTTCAAGACCACTAGAGAGATAGATATCACTTCTCCACCAGAAATTTCAAAGATGTATTTACGAGTTGGGGAGAGGTTTGGAGGAAGTTTTATAAGACTAAGTGTGTGTGCACGCACGTATATATATTTTAAAAAAATTGAAAGAACAGCTTGATACATGGGTATGTAAAATCATTTTTTTACAAAAAAATCTCCAAAGTCCTCACCTACAAAGCCATCCAAAAACCAAATCGCAAGCACATTTTAACTCATTAGTTAGGTATATGTGTCGCTTCTTTTCTTATATTTTAAATAGTTAGTTCATTTATAGTCGGTGTTCATTACACTTGAATCAAATTAATAATCTCTCCATGAGTCTCTCACATTCTATATTTAATCCTCAACAAGTTAAACCAGAACTCAGATACCATTTATTGTGGTGATTGTGAGAGCGTCGAAAACAACAACGAAACAATGAATGCTCCAGAACTAGAAGAGAAGTAAACATCACATCTCCATATAAAATTTTAATTATTTAGTGTATAAGTCACCAATCTTATATACTCAAAATTTAACTCATTTGTTATTGATTTCGAACTACCAATCACACTTTAACCCAAACATTAATTAGTGATAAAAAATGGAGGAAATATTAGAATTTAGAGAGCTTAGAAATTTTGGACGGATCTTAACTCAACGTTATAAAACGGCTTATTGTTCCCATTTTTAAATATATTTTTAAGTTATTTCCCAACCAATGTATGTATATAAATGGTGGGGACCTAATAACGAAAATTTGATAGTATGCGGCTCAACGGATCTTGAAAGAGGCTAACTACAATACTTTCTTAAAATTTTGTATTGTACATAACTCGATCTTACATAATCGGCTTGTAGTGTGAGGTTTGCAACCACTTATAAACATGCTTTTCGATCGCCTATCAACCAATATGTGGGATTCTTTGATAAATTCCCTCACACATAATACTATTTAACTTGGTGAGTGAATATAATTGGTGAATGACTCAATCACAAAAATTTGATAGTATGTGGTCCAACGAATATTGGAAGAGGCTCTTGAACCCTCTTAACATTTTGGATTTGATCTAATTCAACCTTACAAAATGGGTTTATAAGTAAATGTAGTCTTTATCCTACAATCGATTTTGTAAGATTGAATTAAGTTAAATTCAAGTTTTATTATGGTATCACAATATGGTTCAAGATTCATATGCTATCGAATTTTTACTAGTGGCTTTCTGTTTCCACTTTCCAAACAAACAAACTGTAATAAATTTTGATATTGTGTGTCTCGAGATATGCTTAGTTACTTCATCATATATATTACTATTAAATAAATGTTTATAGGTTATGTAATTTGAAAGGATTAAATTATCACTAGGTTAAGAAAAATGCTAAAAATGGAGCGCTATTTAAAAAAGCAACTATACTAATATGGTATTGAAAGTTATGTAGTTAACTTCTCAAATATACTGGCAATCGAACAACTCATAACAACTCATCCACTTGACTATTTTTCGATTCGAATTGTTCGATTTGAGTTGGCTTGCTGATCT
Source organism: Trifolium fragiferum (assembly GCA_954870985.1). Classification (NCBI taxonomy): domain Eukaryota; kingdom Viridiplantae; phylum Streptophyta; class Magnoliopsida; order Fabales; family Fabaceae; genus Trifolium; species Trifolium fragiferum. Next base: position 15,479,119 of record OX940793.1, on the reverse strand, counting down.
TTGTCCACCCCTGATTTAATTTACGTACAATTTTAGTGTGGAAATGCAAATAAGAAAGCAATGAAAACAGGAGGCCGCACATCCGCTTTAGTGGTTGAGTCAAACCTCGTAGCATAGAAAAACAGTGAAAACAAAATATGCTTCTTAGTTCTGACAACTTTTTGCAATGTGTCTACACTTACTTACGTGCCATTAATTAAATTCCGTATTTGCCATCTTCCTTAATCAGATCAAATGACACCCACAAAGCAAAGTATGGAAACTTGGCAGGTAAGAATCACGTCAGAAAATTAATTAAAATTTCCAAAGATTAATTAAATGTTTCATAAGTACTTTAATTTTTAAAAGAATAATTTTGTTACAATCAAATTTTTTAAATTATCATCAAATAAAAAATCTTTAAACTAATACCAATTAATAAGCTCTTCTTAAAAAATAATTTTAAATTTAATTGTTGGTAGAAACAGTTATACTCTAAATTATGGAAGACTCTCCGTTAAAAACTTGAGTTAAAATTAAAAATTAAAAATCATTATTTGCTTAACTTTTAAACTTGTTATAAGAAAACGTAATTTTTAGTGATCAAATTAACGATAATGATTGCTTAAACTTCATAGTCATTACACACTAATTAAATCCTAAATTTTATCAGGATTTTCCTTTTTATTAATGTGTAATGTGATTTACCTAGTAAAGGCATAGAATTGTAGTATGGGTTGGATGATGTATCCCACATTATAATAGAAAGTATAATTATTGTGCATATGGAGAAAGTGAGGTGGATCATGATCAACTTAACAAGCAATTATTCTCCCCAATCATTAGGGCGTAGTAAGCAAGTTTAATTTCCCACAAATATTTTTATTTATTTTTTTTGTATTGGCTCCATACTCATTACCACGTGATATCATTCATCATCTATAGGGATTGGGATTAGATCATAAAGAAAAATAAGGTTCTGCAACCATGTGTAACATTTTTTTATTTAGTGTATGCATCATGCATGTAACCATATGTGCAACCTTTTTTTGTTTTAGTGAATGCATCATGCATGTGGAAACTTATTAGCTTTATCATTTTCTTCCTCTCTTTCTTGTAACACCGTGAAGAAAAAGCCAACAAAATATATGGAAAGTTTATTAAAAATGTATGGCTAAATAAAGAGATTGCTTACTTATTGTAAAAAAAAAAAGATTACTTACTTAATTACCTATAAACCATACCTTGCGTCACAAGGTACAAATAATTAATAGATTACATATTCACTAGACATATTAAAATAGGGTCATTACTATAAAAAATATGATTTTTTGCAACGATTTTTTTTTGTTACAAGTCGTTGGCAAAAATACTTTTGGTTGTTTTGCCAGCGACTTGTAACAATTTTTAACGAAAAAAGTTGTTGCCAAAAATCATATTTCTTGTAGTGCATGCTAAACAGTGTACCCGATGCACTTGTTAAGCATGCTAAAAATGGAAATAAAAGACAAAAGTAATAGAAATAAAAGAACTTTTTATACTTTCAAAGCATTGAATGCATAATTTCCAAGAAAATTTTTCCATAAAAATTTGCTTAACTAATGCACCCGGTGCACTGTTTAGCATTTTTCTATTAAAATATAATATATAAAAGATCACTAAAACACATACCATCCAAAGAAAATCACTAAACAATTTCCTCCGTCACAATTTGAGTGGGTTAGTTTGACTAATTATACTATTTACATATTTTGCTTTGATATTATTTTTCTACTAATAAATAAAAATAAATATCAACGTATAAGATATTGTTGGATTCATCTCAATAAATATTTTTAAAATATCAAATTTTTGTAATTTTTACTATTATAAAATTTAAAATATTAATCGTCAAAATTATATATTAACATGCGTTCAACAGTCAACTGAACTTACTTTTTTTGAGACGCAGGAAGTATTAGCAAATGAGACATTACTGGATTTTTTTCTCTCCCATTTCCGAAGTGTACACTAATTAATACTATACTCCTAATTATAGTAAGAAAGTGGCAATGGCATAGAAGGAACATGCTACCTTGATTAGCGGTGAAAGGATGGGTTTAGTGTCTTAAGTTTGTCGTTTTGGCTTTCCTAATTAGAATATGCATCACTTACTGGCAAGCCTCGCTGTTCATAGAAGAATCCAACTGAGAATGAAGAAAACAGATTCTTGCTCGGGAAAATACAATCTTTGACTATCTGTCCTAACTCCTGTCCCCATTTAAGGTTTAATTTAATTTAAATTAAATTAAGAATAAAATGTCTTTTCATTCTTATAATGTTACTTCCTCTGGTCTCATATAAGCAAAAAAAAAAATATTGAAAATTTCGAATATAAGTAAAAGTAACATCCAATCATTACAATAAATGTTATTTTTTCAAATATATCTTACTTTTTTTTTCACATTTCCATATTTTTAACGATTTTCAAATAAAAAAATATGGGTAAAATTAGAAAAGTGTATGACTTAAAATTAGGGGTGGCAAAACGGGCCGAGTCCGCCGGGCCGACCCGTTTGACCCGCAATTTTTGACGGATTGGGGTGAGGTTTTCGGCCCGCTACCTTAAGTTGGCCCGCCCCGCCCCACCGTGTTTTTGAGCGGGTTTAAATGGTGCGGGCCTAAACGGGGGCGGGCATGCCCGTTTTTCCATCCCTTTCTAGTATTTATCGTTTTATCTTATATTGTAAGAAGTACTTATTAACTTAGTTGATGATTTGTTAGTTTAATTAAACGTAATTATAAAGAATTGCTTGTTAACTTGGTTAATGTTTCTTTTAGTTTAATTATCTCTATTCTCTGCTGCAATCTTCTCTTAATTATCCCTATTATAGTATTATTATTAGTTTAAAAATAGGAGGTAAGAATTGTAAGGAATTGTGAAGTTATTATAATTCAATGTTTAATATTTTTTTAACATTGAATTGTGAAGTTGTAATTCAAATTGTAAAAAAAAAAAAATGTATTTGGCGGGCATGCCCGCCAACCCACAACCTCGCCAATAAACGGGCGGGCTTGAACTTTGAGCCCGCACACCTAAGTTGGCCCGCCCCGCCCCACCCCGTTTTTGGGCGGGCTTAAATGTGGCGGGCATAAACGGGGCGGGCATACCCGTTTTGCCACCCTTACTTAAAATGCATTTAGACACTTTTCTTAAAGGAAGAATTTTTTTTTGTAAATTTGCTTATATATAAGACCGGAGGGAGTATATTACAAGCTGAATTTGCGATTTTGTCCCTAAAAATGTACTTCCTCCGTAATACTGTATAAGTAAAATCGACTTTTTAGATTCATTGTAGATTTAATGTATTTGGTCTATATTATAGACCAAATACATTAAATTTACAATGAATTCAAAAATCTAATTTTACTTATAAAGTACTTGATCCGTCCCTAACTATAAACACCTTTATAAAGATAAAATTTGTCCCTAAATATAAGCCCATTTTCAATTTCAAAAACACATTTATTTATTATTACTTTTCAAAACATAACCAAATATAAGCCCATTTTTTTTTTTTTAGTTTTTTTTTTTTGACCTAACCCTAAATCCCGCCGCCGCTGCTTCCCCTAACATCCAAACTCTCCTCTCCACGATGTAACTGTCACGGCCGGTGGTGTGAGGAGTTCTCCACTCCACACCGCCAGTTTTTTCACCCTCCTTTTCGGTGAGCTGCTTCGTTTGTTATCGTTTGTCACCGAGCTTTCTGGTTCTTCGTGCTCAGTACTTCTCTGCGTCGGAAAGGTGAGGGTTTTTTGGTTGGTGATCTCTAAAAACCCCCTTGGGGTAGTTGTAGCAGTCGTCGTCGTCTTCTTGGCCGTGGTTTGCTCTTCTCACACGTCAGAGTTCCGATTCTGTTCGTGTTTGTTTCGGTTGCTGGGTTTTTTAATGGTTGGTTTCGTTGCCGTCGTGGATGGCGTTGGTTTCTCTAAACCCATTTTTGGTTTTTCCTCAAATGGGTCGGTTGGTTTTTGGCTCTGATCTACCTTCTGTATATGCTTCTGGGAGCTTGATGGAGGTTGTTCTGTTCTAATCAAGACCATGGCATCGGTTTCCTTTTTCTTGAGGCTGGTTTCGGTTTCTTGATCTTGGGCTGCGGTGGTGGATCTCTTTGTGGTGTTGTGTCTTTGCATCCTCACAATGTTGGTCTTGAATTCTGATTTCTTTTTCAGTTCTATTGAGAGCTGCAGCTTTCTTGATCGTTGTTTCGCTGCCGTTGTGCCGGTGGTCTTGGGATTGTTTAGATGTTGGTTATGTTTGGTCTCTGTTTGATTGAGATGTTATGCCAGAAATGGCTTTGAATTTGTTGTTTTCTTTTCAGCAAATTGTTGGTGAGTGGATTTTTACCGTGTTGGCGGTAGATTCGTTCGTCATTCCACACCTAAGCAGACGCTCACTCGTCTCTTTTTTGCTATTTGGTTTCGTGCCCGTACGCGGGTTTGCTGAATAGTGCCCGATGAATTGGTGTTTGCTTTGGTTGTTGTTTCTTTCACTGGATTTGATCCGGTTGGATTTGCTATACCCTTTATTTGGTTGTATATACGCTTTTTGTTTGTTTGCTGGGTCAGGTTCTTGCCCCCTAGCTTTCTTTGTACTCTCTTTTTATTTTATGAACCGTTGTTTGCTTAAAAAAAAATACGAAAAATCAATTACAAATACATTTTTTCACCAAAGATAATTTAGTAATTGTGATATTCAAAAAGTATATATTAATTACAATATTAACTTTTCTTAATATACATAAAAAAACTCCAATAAAAGCTTATAATTAGAGACGGAGAAAGTATTACGGAGGATATACTTACAAATTTGTTGATGTGTCTGGCGGGTTTGTGTTTCCTCCATTTATTATCTTTCCATTTATTTTTCATTTGGAGAGAGATAGACACATAAAAAATTAGTGGGACCCATTACAAAGTGGGACCCACTAATTTGTGGACCCCACTAATTTTTAATGTGTCTATCTCTCTCCAAATGAAAAATAAATAGAGAGATAATAAATGGAGAAAATCCAAACTTGTGTCCGGCAACTATCCAGACTTACTCTGCCTTAACTCCGCATATGAAGGTGGGCAATATTTAGTTTCCTATTCACCAAATAATTCAGTATCTTTTTTTTTTTTTTTAAAAAATTTTGCCTACCAATATTATATAAGTATGAAGTTTTTAATGCTTTTAACTAATTTCTATGCGCATGGATTTTCTCCATATACATAGCCAAAAATCAAACTTTTAGATGTTTATAGAGATTAAAATTCTTACAATTTGAACTAATCAATTATTGGTATAAAGGGCGGATATGTGTGTACTACATTGGGGGCTCAAGCCCCCACAAGGAAAAAAGAAAATTCCATAGTAATACTAATATGTATTTTTCACTGTACAAAAATACTTCTATATTTTATTTAAGCCACCACAAAATTAATTAGAATACTAATTTACACTTATATATTATTTTTGACGAATAATTTACACTTATATATTTACCTTAATCTCATTTTTTTATTATTACCTCAATTTCTACACTTTGAGATTTCATTTTTGTTTAAGTTGTTTTTAATATAGATTGACTCTGGCATTGGACTGAAATCTCACTAGAATTCTAAAAACAACTTAAACAAAAATGGGTCTTAAAAACTTGGTTAAGCAATCCAATTTCAACTTAGTTACGGATATACTCAAATAAAAAGTTTTAACAAAATATTTAACTAACTTAAAAGTAAAAAAGTATCTCTTGAGATTGATTTAGACCATAGTTATTCTTATAAACCAACTCGATCAATTGATATCATCCTCCGTTTTCTCCACTCTTTTTTTTTTTTAACAACTACGATAATTTATTAGCTAAAATTTCACTTTGAGATTGACAAAAAAATAAAAATTCTACCTTAAAATAAAAACATTGTTTTCTCCACTCTATTCTTTCACTCATTAATTTAGTGCTACACAATATTTTTTACATTTTTTATCACCAATTCACCATTTCTCTATTTGAAAAATACTAAACGAGACGATTAGGGGAATTGTTTTAAAAAACCTTTATTTTTAAAAAGTGATGTAATTACGACATCGACAAATATTTGATTTTTATTTTTAAGAGATAACTTTTTTTAGAGATTTTTTAAACATAGATCTTAATAGTACTTGTTAATATGTCCTCTATTTTACTTCATCTTGTATTTTTCTCTTAACTATAAGAAAGAATCAAAATACGTACTTTCCTTTTTTGAATTGCACTATAACTTTTGTCTTTTTTGTTTTTGGGGTCACTAATTAACTTTTGTTTAGTTCTTCTTCTCATGTTTATTTATTTAATTAGTAGCATAGTAATTACTGTAGTAGGTTGAACAAATAAGTTCTCTCTTACACCATCATTGTATAAGACAAGTTTCTACCAGTATTAATTTCTCTCTATCTCTAAATCCGTCTTTAATTAAGTTTTAAATTTCTTTGGTGGAAATTAAATAGATGAAATCATGAAAATCATATACTACTAAATAAAATAATGAAACCAAAATTTTAAACTAAAATAAAAGCACACAAAAGTGACAGAAAACACATAATTTGGCATATTTTGTGAGTAATAATAGAAATTAATGAAGTACCAGTAATGGCGGGCAAAAACTTTTGATAGGTGAGTGGTAGGGACTCGTATCTAAATTTGTCACCAAACCTTAGTCCATTCTTTGTTGTGTTTAAAATTGAATATTCAATTACCTCAAAAAAATTCTGAATATTCAATATTCAAAATATCACACTTCATCATATCATGAGATCCATTGTAAGTTGCCTCCCCTTTTCACATACCCAAACCAAAGCTCATCAAACAAACAAGCTAAGCTAGTTATCTTCTCTGCATGGCATTCCAAAAATTGCGATTTCTTGTTTGAATCGTGTGTATCAGATCTATGCAATCCGATTCGAACTCCACACACGTGAAGCAACACTCGTGGGCAAAGGTCATCGTCTTCCACATCGCATAAGCTTATGTAATGGCACGGTCTTTGAAGCCTTCCATGATCTACGTCGACCCAAAAAATGAAATTGGTGGCAACATTACAAGAAAAGGGACGTGTGTTTAAACAAACAAAGACTTCGTCGGAGTTCTACGGTGTATGGTCACCATGACACATAGGTCATGTACGTTGGATAGAAAACTAAGAAGCCTCGATATTTATAAATTACTCATGTATCACGTCAGATACCGTATTTGACACCGATATGTGTCTGTTATTTCTCACTGTTTGAAGAAAAAATATCAAACACATTTGCGATACTTCCCAATACATATTGGAGAAGTATTCAGTGAGTAAATTTTATTTTTTATTAAAAATACCAGACACATTCTCAATACGTTATTTCATGAAGATGAAAATAGAGGAAACGAGATTTAAACAAATAGTGTTAAATCTTATGTTAGTGAATATTAGACTATAATTATTTTTTCTTTTTGTAATAAAAAACAGAAAGCTTTTTTTTTTGTCTTAAAAAAAATGGAAAGCTTTATTGAACATCTAAAATAGATTGGTACATAGAGGAGGGTTATTTGAACACCCAAAAAAGTTGTTCCATATAGACAATCGATTTTTTCTTTCTTTGCACACAAACCGAAACAAGCAAAAAATAGCAAAAAGGTGGCGGGTCTCATTTTTTTTGGTTGTTGGACAACTATTTGATTGTCAAAATAACATTAGTGTTGGTACATATTACAACATGAGGTTTCTCCTCTATCCATATTCTATTCGGTTCTTGCAATGCATATTGGGCCAATCGATGAGCCACTTATGTAACCAAGTTATTTCCACACATAGTTTCTGATTGCGATTTGCATCCGCAACTGTGGACGTCATAGTATTACTCAATATTTTAATAACTGGACTGAATTGGTGGTTGAACTGGGAATTGGAGGGATCATCAATTTGATCTGTTATTGAACCGAATATGCAATTGAATTGGTAGAAACTGGTGAATCGATAGTTTTTTAAACCGACTGGTTCAATGCTTATTATTTTATTTTTTTAAAAAAATTGAAACGAAGCAAATTTTAACCATTTTTTATAAAAAATTATTAAAATTGAAATTAAAAAGTCAGAGTGAGAACAGATATAATTCATACGAATAACAGAGTTATATTTTGTTCAAAATTTATTTGCAATGTACTATTTTGTTGTGCGTGTGATGTCTATGTTTAAAATTTAAATTTAATGAATGAACTATTAAAATTTTCACATTTTTTAGGTGTCATATTTTTTTTAGAGATCGAGTCATTCGGTTCAACTCGATTTAATATTTATCTTTTTTGTTATAAAGACCGATTTATTCAACCAAATTATCCAATTTTACCTGATTAAGTGACGCGGTGCGATTAATAACCCATGCAGTCGTTCGATCAATAAATCTATGACCCAGTACCTTTATCAGTTCGATGTCTACTATGTTTTTTTAAAACGGTGCTTTTAGACACCTAAAACATAATATAGACAAAGTGTAAACAAGTATGCTAAAAAGAATCTAGATTTTATTGAGGTCACAAGATTTCTTTCAAGAACTGACAAACCTACACAAACACAATCTATAGATAGAAATTTTAATATAACGTATCTTATTGAACTGCATCTATCTACCCTTTCTGCTCACCCAATTGATCTTGTAAGCCGAAATAAGTATAAGGGTCTTGCTAACATTTGCCATATAGAAATATTATCTTAAATTTTGTGTGATTAATTTGTGATCAAATTGAAAAAGTGAATTAAATAAATGAATTATGATAAAACATTTTCTGATTTGAATCACTATCATGTGCCCTTAGGGCACATTTTAGTTTTTCCCTAAGAGCCAATACTAGTATGGGAAAGGAGCGTGAGTCTCCCATGATGAAAAATTAATTTCCACCTTTATATTATAAAGGTCTATAATAGGCTATAATATCAAGACATCAAGAGCTGCCTTCTCAAAGTAATATCACTATATGCCACACTCTCGGAGAGGAAAATAATTGTGCGGATTTCCTAACCAAGCTTAGAGCCTCTTCAGATCCTATCTTACGATTCACGAATTTCCCCCGGAAGGATACACTACAAGAAAACACCATTTTTTTGGCGGATTTGATATTAATTTATTGGCCGCTTTGGCAGCCAGTAACTTACTGACCGCTCGTGCCGCCACAAAGTGTAAAAAAACAGCCAAAAATTTTAAAATATTATTTTTGAAAAGCGTAGCCATTTACCGGCGGTCTTGACGACCGCAAAATCACCCTTAAATTTACCGGCGGCCTAGGCCGCCGCAAACTGTAACAGATTTTTAAAAAAAAGGTTGCGAAGCAAAATGTTAAGAAATAAAAAAATGTCTTTATCTCTCTGTGTCTTTCTTTAACGTTTCCTTTTCCTTTTGTTCTTCACGTTTCCTTTCCTTTTTGTTCTTCCAATTTCTTCTTCCCTTTTGATTCTTCTTCTTGCAAAACATGAGAAAGACGAAGGAAGAAGACCAAAAAGCATGGCTTGATTCTCTTCAAATTGGACTTCTCCAAATGAACTGGTATTGCAATTGTTTAATTGGACTTCTCTTCAACTATTTTTTGTTTACCACTGTTAAGTGAGTGAGGCTTAACCATAAAGTTAAGTTTTTTCTTTTGTTTTTTGCTATTAAGGGAAATTATTCTTTAAGATCCCATTTGATTTTTTGCAAGTTATATAGATACACAAAGTTTCAATTTTTGGTCATTTTTTCTGTGTTTTATAGAATAATTGTTGGTGGGTTTGTGAGATTAAGTTTCTGGGTTGTTACTAAAAGGTGAAATTTTGATGATTGAGTTTCTGGGTTTATAGTAAAGGCTGTGTTTTTGTTGCATATTGATAATTACAATCATTGCAATTTGCAACTAATTTTTTAGAGAAATTTTTTTTTTGGAAAAAGGGGAGAGAAAGTTGAATTCTTTTTGTTTTTGTTTGTATGATTGATTAATTGTGAATCACTTAGTATGGCAATACAAAGAAACGGTTCTGTGAGTTCGGTTCGGGAAGTCGGGGGAGAAATTGAAGAGGAACCTAATACAGCCGTGGTTGATAAGGCAAGCTATGTTGTTGTGTCAAAGGATGTAAAAGAAAGTAAATTGAATTTGATATGGACAATACAGAACTCTGGAGGAAAGAAGATCTTCAACAATGAATCCTTTGAGTAAGTCCAATTTGATATGGATCGGAAGAGATGGTGAGAGAGAATAGAACTTAAAATTTTTTTTTTATAGTTATATTTTTTAAATTAAAAAAATAAATATAATAAAATAATTTTTTTTTTAAAATAAATATTTCAGTTTGTGACGGCTCATGCCGCCGCTAAGTTTGCCCAGATTTCAAACGTCTCCTTTTAATTTGCGGCGGCCACAACCGCCGGAAAAATTCTGTGTCAATGCGTCTCATATTTTGCGGCGGCTTTGGCCGCCAGTAAATGTTAGCGGCGGGCTTTTTTGCGGCCGATCCTGGCCGCGACAAAATCTGCAATTTTTTTTTTTTTTTTAATTTGTGGCTGTTTTTTCCACTTTTTGGCTACCATTTGGCGGCCAATAAATGCTTGTTTTCTTGTACTGATACTTTGATATTCTCAGGAGTGACTCTGCTGAAACTTTCTCGTCGCAATTTCTTTATGTTCTCCTTTGTTTATTTTGATTAGCCTTGTAACAAAAAAAAAAATTAGTGTATAATAAACATGATAATATTTACTTAAAAAAACATAACAATAAGTAATAACTCGTTGTAGGTATGAAAAAAAAATCTTTTTTTTTTTAAAAATAAATTAATAATAAGTAATAACCATTCATTTTTTATATGGGGGCTTGCGATGGAAACCTTATATATTTCACACCGCTCTTTTTTAGTTATACGAGCTAATATTTCACACTGCTCTATTTCTACGTTTAATTTTCAGATTTTTTTCCACCTTTGTTATTGTAAATGTACACTTTGACGAGAAATATATATTACAATAAAATAAAATTTTGGCATATAAAAATTAATTTGATAATAACATATAATTATTTTAATAATAATATATAAATTAAAAGATGATTTTAGTGCTTTTCCAAAAAAAAAAAATGATATTTTAGTGAAACATGATAAAACTAGGTATTAAACCCGTGCGTTGCACGGACTTGATTAAATTTTTTATTTTATAATTTACTTATTGGAGAAAATAACATGATACTCAATTTTTTAAAATGTAATATGCATATTGATAAATAATTATTTTTTGTTTCTTAAATCTTGAAGTATAGTTTAAAAATGTGTTTAATCTTACTTTTTTAAGGCTTAAAAGCTACCTTAATAGCATATGAAATCAATAAAATTGCAATAGAAATCATTGGAAGCTACCTTAAAAGCTACTTTTTTAAACTATCATTCATAGTGTATATAAATCAATAGAAGTGCAGCGGAATAACATATTATATTAAAAATTTGTTTTATTAATCTTTTTTTTCTTCTCGGTTCGATTTATATCTCTTCAAATTAATTAGTCTAATTTTTTTATTTTAATATATTTTTAGTTGTTCTGAGCTTTATAAGAATAAAAAGACATGTTAATTAATTGTATATTTTTCTAAATGAATAAATTTTCTATATTAAAGAGACTTTTTATAATAGAACTAAATACATTAGACTAAATATTCAAAGACCTTTCAAAACAACTTTGTCATGCATGTGTAAGTAGTATTTATACAATTAAATATATTTGTAATCCCTCTAAATATATTTCAAATTAAAATTACAACATTATTAAAATGATGCATAGCAAAATCCAATATATATGTTAAACAAAGATTTATCTTCATTCCAAAGCCACAATATTACAAAAAAAACAAAACAAACCATTGTCATTGTGCTCAAATAAAATTGTCATATTTTTAAAACAAAACGAAGAGATTATGAGTTCACTAAGCATGCGAAAGACGACTTAAATAAAATGCACCAAAAATGAAAATTTTGTTCATTTTAATTTTATCGGCTTGACATTATTTTGCCAGCTTACGGTTCAGATCATGAGTTCACTAAATACGTGGAAAGAAAATATCAATTAGATGAAGTTTTTTTTAGCCCAGCTTGAAGAAATAAACTGAATGAGAATATTCACATTATAATAAACATTCATTGGTTGATTCGTGGCTTAAATTTAATAATATCGATTGGACTAAATAGAAAACCATTAAGCCGTATTTTGTTTATTTTATATGCAATTTTTGTTGTCTTTTATGGATGAATTTTTAAATGACATGTTGTATTCCTAGCATAGCATCTCTAAATGCTTTCTAGTATGTAGTGCTTTAAGTCATTATAATGGTTAGTGAAAATTTATAATCATGTTTAGTGCGTATTTTCTAGGTAATGAAAATGCATGGTTGTGGGAAATAAATTACACTATTTCAAGATTAGACTATATATAAGAATCTCATGTAATTCTCAAACAACAATTTGAAGTTTAATCAACTTGAGAGTTTTCTATATTGTGAGAATATTTCATTTGTTCTTGGGTCAAGAACTTTATAGTGTTTGTTCTACCGGCATGTTACGGTCAGGGTCACGTTCTCTACCAATTTTCAAGACGATCCTATAAGTAGTTATTTATCACAAAAGCTATCGGAAAGTACTAAAGTAACTTGGCCTAAAATTTTATCGATTAAAGAAAACAACACACACAATATATAAAGGGTCATCTTAACATGTTTCCTTAGGGTACATTAAGAAAACTAAATGGACAACTTTTAAATTTAAAAAAACCATGTTTTAAATACTTAAACAGTTAATTTCACTCTTTCTAAGAAAACATTTTCACTTTTACACAATGAGGTCACAAATTTATGAAAACATATTTTGTGATTAGTAAAACAATAATTGCAAAAGGTACGAGATATAAAACTAAGCAATATGGTTGTAATTAGTGTTCATCAAAAGAATGAAACGGTTACATAAACTTTAAAAGATATATCATATTTTATCTTAAGATGTTTAATTAATCAATTATTAAAAAAGATGATGTCAAGGTTATAGGAAAGGAGATTGGAAAGTTTATTTATATTTAATTAATTATAGATGCCATGTGAAAAATTTATATGATAAAATTATTTTTAAATATATTAATAAGACAAACAAAAATTTGTTGACCAAAAATATTAAAAATAAAGTTGTTATCCGCCAATTTATTAATTAAAATTTGCTTCACCACACTCTCATTTTCATGGATGATAGTAACGATGGAGGAGCATAAATCATTACATTTTCTTTATGATTATTCACTTTTTCTCTCTATTATTATTATCACCTATCATCATTTGTTTTGATTAAAAATTTACATATCATTGGTTCATTTATCCCTTTCAATATTGCAAGTAGCATGTTTATTTTTAAATGTAAAATATAATATTTTAAAGTTTTTGTTTTTTTTAATTTCAGGAACATATAGAGAAATTAAGACCTATAGCATATTTAGGTCTATATATACGTTTTGATTTCCAATTTTTAATGAAACGCTATATTTGTACCTAGAAAATTGATGCACTATTATTTTATTTTTTATGAAATGAAACACTATTATTATGAGATATCTTCTACTACTATTCAATAATGTATAGCGACTATAATAGAATGAGAAAGGGTGTTTGTACAAAAAAAAAAAAAAAGCATGAGAAAGGGTGAGAATTTTTTGTAACTATCTCAAAACATAAGAGAGAATGAGAAGATGAAGAAATGTAATATAAAACCGATAGAAAAGTTACATCTTAAGAAAGTGTGGCTTACATAAAAATTAGAAACCATAAATAGATAATGATTAATATGAATTTCTAGTCAGTACCACACACTTTTTTAAAAGTGCTTTTAAATTAGTATCATATACTAAAACGCTTAACAACAATGTCATGCTGACAATAAATGTCTCGTCAATACCCTGTTAAAAAAAAAAAAGATATCTCGTCAATACCTTCAAAAGAAACAATAAAATTATTTCACACCACAATACCATATAGAAAAATAAAACCGATAGAAAAGTTACATCTTAAAAAAGTGTGGCTCACATAAAAATTAGAAATCATAAATAGATTAGAATTAATATGAAATTCTTTTTAGCACCACATTTTTTTTATCTAGTTATCAAAAGTACCTTAAAATTAGTATCACATAATAAATCTTTAAACGACAATATGTCATATTGACAATAGATGACTGATCAATACCTTCAAAAGAAACAATAGAATCATATCATTATTACCATATAAAAATATTGAATATTGTTAAAAGAAACATAAAGAAATAAACAAAGGAGAAATAGTACATTGTTTTTTCTACAACCCCCAAAAATTTCTCGAACGAAGATTGAAATACAAAGGCTATATAATCTGTAATCTGCAAGCACACATTAAAAAAAGAAAATCAAACCATCTTATTATACATAAAAATTGGAAAACAAATATATTGTATCAACCAATTATAAAAGATAAACAACTCCTCATCCTTAATTCCATTGCTAAAAATAAAAGCATAAAATATGCATTGCACTGATAGCACCACTCATTGAATACAAAGAGAAAAAAGACACAATCTAAAATCACAAAAGTTTAAGAAAATTACCATTTTTTTACAACACTAATAATCATTTCAACGTCCAAATAGAAATCCAATACTCATATATAAAAGATAGATAGATAGATAATGACAAACACACACACACACACACACACACACACATATATATATATATATATAAAATATATCAATAGTTAATTCACAAAACCGTTATTCACTATTAAAGAAATTGAAAGATTGAAAAGAATGAAAGATTTAACACTCAAAATAAGCATACAAATAAAAATATATCAAAAGGGGTGATCTCTTCACCTTTCGTAACATCTTTTTAATAATAGTGATTAAGTATAATGATTAGTAAGTTTTTTTATTTGTTTCAATTAATTAGTATAAGTGTTAAGGTGTATAATGATTAATTAGTAGGTGAAGAAAATAAAAGGAATAGACACAATATATTGAAAATTGTTGAATTTTATAGAAATGACACATAAGCAAAATAAAATTGTAGAGACGACACATAAGCAAAGTAAAAGCTTGCTTTACATATTGTAGATAGATAAGGTGTGAACACTTTATAATAGTCTATTATAGACATTTATGATCTAAAGGTGGAAATTAATTTCCCACTATGAGAGACCTACACTTAGGGATGGCAACGGGTGCCCACGGGTGCAGATTTCACACTACCCACACCCGCACCCGAAACTAACACCCGAACCCAATCCCAAAGGCTGTTTGGGTGGCAAAACAAAACCCACACCCATTGGATTCGGGTTTTTCCACCCAAATCCGCAGTAAGATAATAATAAAGTTAAAATTAAATTACAATAATTTTTTTTAAAAGAGAAAATATATTAATGAGTGAATTAAGTACAATGATACACTAATAAAACCTCCAATTAAATTAGTGAAAAACATAGATAAATAAAATTAAAAAACAAACAAAATTAGGTAATTAGGTAATTAAAGTGGGTGGATGTACGAATTTCGGGTGTGGGTTTGAGTGATCCCAAACTCGCATCCGAATCAGAACCCAATCAACTCGGATTTTGCCCATTAACTCGGGTGCGTGTGCGGGCGGGCCCTATAGATTTGAACTTATTTGCCATCCTTACCTACACTCGTTTTCCATACTAGCTTTGATCTTCCCTAAATAGTAAGTATAATTGAGGGCTCATTTTAAGATGAAAGAGCTTAATAAATCTTCCACCGTGCAACACCTTTTATTGGATTGATTAAACACCACACATTATACTATGAACCCAAGTACACTTGATTGTGTTCCCCCCTCTCTCTTGAGCTTTCATCCCCTCAACTCTCTTTGTTCATCCTCTTTTTTGCTATCTCACTTTTTGCTTTTTCCTCACAATATCAACACTATTGAGTGCAAATTTCTCAGTCATGTGTCAATTTACTTCCTTCACTATTCTACCTCATTTTATTGGTTATTGATTATGAAAAATAAAGAGAGAGAATAAATTAAATATAATTTGCATTAAATATCAGATGGAGGAAGTATTATATACAGTTAAATTTAAATATCATTCAATATATGTAATATATGTGATAATTATATATAGGTTAAATTATAGTTTTAATCTTTTGTTTTTGTTCACCGATATAATTAATCTCCCGATTTTAAAATTGTGTAGATTTTTAGACTAGAATATCGTGATGTGGATATTCATACAACTTAATGATATGGAATTATCAATATCGATAAAATAATATTAAGAAAATCTTCTACAAACTTCAATTTAAAACATTACATCACTATTTTTTAGTTCAAAAATTTGAAAAAGAGACTACAATCGAGTAATTTTAAAATTAAATGACTAATAATTTTTTGGGTACATTAAACGACAAATTTTATAATTGATTAAAATAGAGGGACTAATTAAAACTATAATTAACTCAAATACATATAATATTGTTGTTAGAAATAATATAAAATTATTAATGTGGCTCTATCCTAACGGCTTAAGCTTTTAGGATAATCGATTGTTTCACGGTACAAACTAATACTATAATGTATTGTTTACTCTCCATCTTGATCTTATTCTTAGGAATTGATTTTTGTATGTATCCATAGATTTTTTTTGTAACATTTCTGCCGAGAACATTCCTGTTAGAATCATATCCTTCTTATTTGTTATATTTAGAGCTGTAAAAATCGGTCAGGCTATCGGGCCGGCCCATTAACCCTATAGTTTTACATGGGTCGGGCTTTTAAAAAAAGGTGATCGGGCCTTATCGGGCCGGCCCCTCGGACCTATATTTTTAATGGGCCGTTATGGGCCGGCCCCACGGGCTTTTGGGCCGGCCCCTTAAAGAGTTAAAAAAAATATTTTGAAAAAAATTCTAAAAATAATTTTAGCTAAAAATAAGGAGTTTTAGTTACCATTAAATCTTTAGATAATTAAGTAACAAAAGATAAGATTTGTTAGTTAGGAGATAATTAATAAACCAAATTTGTTTTTTTTTTCTAAGATTAAACCAAGTTTGTTATGATTATCTTTATTTGAAAAAAACTAATAACATTTTAATTAATCATTATAAATAGAAAAGTATAAGAAAAAATTATTCAAATTATAATTGGTCACGAAATAAAAGTAACATAATATAACAACCTTCGAGTACTAGAGGTAATGTATTAATACTTTGTGGTTTTGTTCATTCATATAGTTTGTATTAATACTTTGTGGTTTTGTTCATTCATATAGTTACAATGTAGTGATTAAGTTGCCTTTAATTTATTAGCACATATGTATATTAATATTATGAGTTGCACCAATACTTGTTACTAGTTCACTATTTATTTAGGTATATATGTGTTGTTATGTTTGTTTTAAATTATGCCCATATAAGAGTTTCAAGTATGTTGTTGATTGCTTCATTATGTGAACAGTATGACCGACATAAAATTTGATAATCTTATATACAAAATGTTATACGTCCAATGTAAATTGACCATGATTTATAGATGTCTGATATAGTGATATTGTCATGTTCGGTTCAGTGTATAAGCCAACAAGATAGAAAGAAACAAACATGACAATTGATTTATATATGTCTGATATTGTCATCTTAGATAATCCTTAACATTTGATTGTCTCTTGTATCTTTCTTGTATATAACTTATAAGTAATTCTTGTGCTTACCTTTTATAATATTATTTTAATGATCAATTTAATTTTAATGTGTTTGTACTTTGTAATGTAGTCATGGTTAAGGGAGACTATGTTGCAAAAAATACTAATAAAAAAAGGCCAAGGAGATCTTCTGTTTGGAAACATTTTACAAGGATTGGTAAAGTTGACGGGGGAGAAAAATGTACATGTAATGGTTGTCAGGGTATGTATTCATGTGGTGCAGGCACTGGTCACTTAAAGCGCCATATTATTGCTTGTCCTAAAATTCCAAACAATGATGAAGATGATGAGGGACACATGTTGGATGACAAAGAAACATTATTGAAGAAGTTTCAATTTGATGATAAGGCTTACAGAGATTCACTTGCTAGAAGCATCATACGACATGATCTTCCATTTAGCTACGCTGAGTATGATGCGGTTTTGGCTACAAACAAGATATTGAATCCTGATTTTGTTCCCATTTGTAGAAACACTGCAAAAACTGATTGCATGAGTGTGTTTTCAAGTGAAAAGGAAAGACTAAAGAGTGTTTTAGCATCCATTCCAGGTAGAGTTTGTCTAACTTCTGATGTATGGACAGCTGTAACAACGCAAGGTTATATGACTGTCACTGCTCATTATGTTGATCGAGATTGGAAGTTAAATAGTAAATTACTTTCATTTTGTCACTTGGATAATGTACATACAGGGTACGAATTATCTGGAAAATTGTTTGGTGCTCTTAAGGATTGGGGAATAGACCGTAAAATATTTTCACTCACATTGGACAATGCATCTTCAAATGATAGCATGATAAAATTTTTGAAACAAAGGCTTAATTTGCAAGATGCGTTGTTATGTAAAGGTAAATATTTTCATGTCCGTTGTTGCGCCCACATCTTGAATCTAATTGTTCAAGATGGTTTGAAGGCGGCGGGTGATGCTTTGCATAAAATCCGAGAGAGTGTCAAATATGTGAAGGCCTCAGAGGGGAGATTGAGGGTGTTTAGAAAATGCATTCAAGATGTGCAACTAGATAATGTAGGAGGTGGATTCTTAAGGTTGGATGTTTGCACTAGATGGAATGCCACATATATGATGCTTGAAAGTGCTATTAGGTATCGACGTGCATTCATTAGCTTGAGTTATGAAGATAAGAACTACAACATTTGTCCAAGCACTGAGGAGTGGGAAAGAGCAGAAACCATTTGTAATATCTTGGCTCCATTTTATAATATTACATGTTTAATTTCTGGGTCATCTTACACAACCTCAAACTTATACTTCATGCAAGTTGCACTTATAGAGATGGATTTGAATAAAAATTTGATTAGTGAAGATGAAGTGATCAAAGATATGACCAAGAGGATGAAGGAGAAGTTTGACAAGTATTGGAGTGAATATTCGATTACTCTTTCACTTGGAAATGTTCTTGATCCAACATCAAAGTTGGACTTTTTGAAGTTTTGCTTTAAGAAACTTTACCCAAATAATTATGAAGACAAGATTAAAAAAGTGAAGGATGGTTTGCAAGATCTCTTTGATGCATATAAAAAAGACACAGTTCCAGCAAGCTCATCTTTAGATAGTTCATCAAGAAACACTCAATCTCAATCAGTTGATCAACCATTGAAGAAGACGTCGTTTTTGAAGGTAAGGTTTATAAATTGTTACAAATCCTTATGAAAGTACTTATTTCTATTGTTGTAAGTCAAATAATAAAAGTTTAAATAATAGTAAATTTGATAATTCTATAATTAAAGTCTAAATAGTAATAAATGTGTCAAATAATTATTGTACTGCTGTCATTGATATATTAATATGTTCCCCTTAGAAAAGTTAAAATAAGTTAATATAAGTTAACTCTACTATTGTACTTATTTCTACTATTGTTGTCAAACAATTGTTGTGTTGCCCTCTTAGTACTGCTTACATTTTTTTTGTTTACATGAATGGGGTTGATTATATTCCATTCAAGTTTAATTTGAATAATTTTTGTATGTCTAATTCTAGGAATACCGTCAAGAAAAGATACAAAAGATCTCAAATGATGGTAAGTCTGAACTTGAAATATACTTGGATGAAAAGTGTCTTCTGGATGATGATGTGGATATTCTTCAATATTGGAAGTCAAATAGTGTTCGATTTCCTCAACTTGCAATAATGGCGTGTGACATCTTAAGCATTCCAATCACAACAGTGGCTTCTGAATCTTCTTTTAGTATCAGAGGTCGTATCTTAAATAAGTATAGGAATTGCTTACTCCCTAAAACTGTGCAAGCTCTCATTTGTACACGTAATTGGTTGCATGATTTTAAAGAAATTGGACCTTCTGGTAAGTTTAATTAATAACCCTTTTGTATTATTTGCGATTTGTATTTGCTTCTTAGTTGTTGACTAATCAAGTTATCGTGTATTATGAATTGCAGATATACCCGAAGTAGAAGAGATACAATTATATGAAAAATCAAGTGTTCAAGAAGAGACTTAGGCCGAGAAGTTGCTTAATTTATAATTTACTTTATGTATTTTGAATTGTTAGGTTAAAAGTTTAGTTGGTGATGTAAGCTTGAAATTTATTAGCTTTGAAGGTGCACTTTATGAATCATCATCGACATATTTGTGACTTTTGCGTGAATATTTTGTAGTATTTATTATCTCGTGAAATCATGACATCCACTTTTTTATGGTTATTAATTTGTGTGTGATACATATGTAATTTTATTATCCATTGAATTTATTTTGTAAAAAAAAAATATGTCAAAAAAAATATGAAAGTTTGTCGGGCCGGCCCATCGGGCCATGTAGGCCTTTGCTTATCGGGCTGGGCTTAATGGGCCGGGCCATGAGGCTTATTGGGCCGGCCCACTAAAGCCCCTTTATATGTTATGGCCCCTGGGCCGAGGCGGGCCGGGCCGGGCCGGCCCCTTTTGACAGCTCTAGTTATATTAATTATTTGAAAAGTTCTTAAATATCCTAGTAATTATTTGATACACCTTACCCCAACAATGCATCAGTTTAAGTGTTAAGAGTTTTGGCCCCTTTAAGTATATGGTCAGATATTTGATTTCTAACTCGTGTATAAAAAAAAAAAAAATCGATTAGAAGGAAAGAACTCACATTGTGTGTCCTACAGGTTTTCCTATGAAGATTAGTCATTGTTGACGGTTATGTAAACATAATACCAATATTATGGTAAAGTGGTGACCAAGCTCAAAGTGGTTAATAAGTTTTTATCAAAATACAAATTTTTTACCAATCGTTAGTTGGTTCAGTGGTAATTGATGTTGAATTTGATAGGGAGGACCATTGTTCGATCCCCTGCAACTACAATTGAGAGGAGATTGAAACCACCTGATACCAAAACTTTCCTCCAAACCTTATTAAACTGGTGATGAAAACCAAAAAACGAAAATTTTGAAAGAATCTAGGTTTAATTTTTGAGCAAAATAATTTTTTTTAGACTTTAAAATTTATACCTTTTAATCGAACTCTAAATTATCAGAAGCTAAAAAATGAAAAATATAAAAAAAAAAAAAAAGTAAATTGATACCCCTAAAATGTTGTTATAATAACTATGTTTCCTTCCGGTTAACCTCTAATTTACGGGGAAAAGAGAGTCTGATAATCCGAATATGATGATACGTATAAGAACCATTTTAATCTGCAATTGGAATTGAAGAATCAATTCCAGCACTTACTGTAATCACCCTGATCGAAATGTACCAACTCAAAATCATGTAAAGGGTCATTGCATCTGGTCTGATAAATCTGTTATTCCTCACAAAGATTACCTTTAATTGAAGATCCAAAGTTATATCGAATTAGAAGCTTATTTAGATAGATTGGTTAAAGGTGCAAAATCAGCTCAACTGAATATTTTTTTCTTTGACTAAAATAATAAACTTGTTTTGCACCCCCACCATTCAAATTGCTAAAGTGGTTCTCATCCTAAAACTCCACTAACCCACTAATATTGCGATGGGAATCCAACAAAATTCACTATACAAACCTTGTTGTCAAACAAAACCATATTGTCTTTGGATTACATATTTGCATTTAAATTTTTGTCTTCGAAATGCATTTTTCGAAATTTTTTAGTTCAAATTCGGAAATTTTTTGAGAAACATGTTCCGAATATCGTATTCAAGGAAAAATAAAATAAAATCAAAAAATGCGTTCCGAATTTTAAATCCAGGGGCTAAAAAAGAAATTCGAGGGGGTAAAAAGAGTGGGGGCGGGGGGGACAGAAACTTTCTTTGCATTAAATTAAATTACAAAGAGGTCCATATACAAAAATAGTCCACATATATGATAAAGGCCCAAACTGAAATTGACCTCTCTAAAAGGTTTGTTTGTTTGTTTTGTTTTTAAATGATCAACATTAATTATTAAATTTTCTTTATTATTAAAGTTTGAACTCGGGTCTCTGGTAAGCTTCCGATTATGCAAAATAAAGTATATACTATATTGTAAAGTTTTTTCTAAAAATTCCGAAAACTCAATATTTCAATAACAAAACCCAAAATTTAGAGTTTTAAAATGTTGATTTTTTTTTTTTTGAATTTAGAAGATAAAGTAATATTACAAATTTAGTCATGGTCGTGGTTGAATTTTAAAAACATGGAAAGATAATTAAGAAGTTCAATTTATATATATATATATATATATATATATATATATATATATATATATATATATATATATATAATAAAATATGAAGGACAAATATTAGATTCAAAGGAAATTTGGGGTATAGGGACTAACTTGAGGGATAACAATTAGAGTAAGAAAAACAAATCATTAATCATAATAAAGATTGATCAATCGAGTCGAATGAGTATCTTTTAATAAATATAGGTCATTTAAATTTTTTAGACAATAAATATGTCATTTTAGTTTATAAATTGTTGCACTATTATTCTTTTAATTATGCTCCGTTTCAAAAATGATGGTGTGGCCATTAAGTTGCTGACCATTAAATTGGGTGCATATACGACAAGTTCATTCATCTTCTTCAACTTCAATGAGAAATTAGGGTGTGATATAGTTGAAGAAAATTGGGAAAAATCGTAAAAATTTAATGAACTCACACTAATTCTTCAATTTCGTGCCATGGCTTGTTAATTCATGGCTAAACTCGTATTGATTTATATATTCTAAGATTTGTTTGTTTTCCTTCATCTTCTTCATTTTCGCAATTTCATGTTCCTTCATTTGTCAGACTCTAAAGTTGTTAGTTTTAGGTTGATGATTTTCTTCTTGTTTTTGTGTCCTTTATTCATTCTTTTTGGTACACCATTGTATTAATGGAACACAGTTTGGGGTTCCCATTTTTGTATGCTATTTGGTTTCAATTTGATATAATATTGTTTTTTGTGCGGTCCCTATGTTATATGGAATAATGTTGTGAATTTGTTTGTTCTAAATTTCTACTCCCTCCTGCCTTATTTATAAGCAAAAGTCAACAAAAAATTTTAGCTCTAAATATAAGCAAAAGTCATTAAATTCAACTATAATTAATATTTTTTTTTCAACAATACCCCTACACATGCATTTATTCATTTCTACAAGTAATCTATGTTGGAATAGTACTAATGATGATTACATCTAAGTAGGAGTAGACTTCATAAAAGACAAAAGGACATTTTAGAAATTGCAGTGAAACTACACATAAAACTAGGATAAAAAACCAACTCCTTAATTAGTGTGCAAAATTGAATTATTGCTTAAAAAAAAGTCCGGAGGGAGTAATTGTTTTTGCAGTCAACATGTACAATTATTTCTCGTTGACTTCCACAATAATGGATATTTTGATGAAAGAGATGCATATGTTGGAGGAGATGTATATGAATGGAAGTGTAATGCTGACTTGCGGAGTTATTTTGAAGTTTTGAACCTTATCAAATATATGAAGTATCTATAAGTTAATGAAATATCATAGGGTAGGATATTGGTGGATGGGTCTGGTTATCCTACATAAGCCAAATTTATGCACGCTGCATAAGCAGCCGAAGTCATAACAAAACCAACGCAAGCCCAACATAATTACGTCGTACACCCCAGCCCATTCATTCATACACCCTCATCTCATCTTCAATCTTACATGCTCATACAGTTTTCATTTCACATTCAATCTTTTGTCCAAAAGCAAACCAACGCACAGCAACATCACCGGCCAAATCATCATCGTCGCCGTCACAGAAATCAACTCATCATCATCGTCGTCATCCTTGTCACAGAAATCATCACCATCGCCGGCCACACCACAACTTCACGAAAATCATCATCCATCATCACCATTCAATCGAAACCAACAACAAAATAACAAAACAAAACAGGTTCAAATTTATTTTTATCATATATAATTTATTCCTCAAATTAAGTATGGTGATGATGGATGAATTGCATGTAAAAGGATTTAGGGATTTTAATACTAACTTCATCAATTTAACCCTTTGTTATGTGTTATTCACTTTTCTCACGAACCCACCCCTAATCTTCAATTTTCTATTTGTGTTTGAATTGCATGTGAGTTTCTATAATTGAAACATTTTCTAGGTAAGAAAGAGGGCTAGATGTCGCGCCACGAAAAACGCCCGAGCGTCGGAACACTTGTTAATGACACAGAGTCGCCACCGAACTTTATTTATTCCCGAGGAAAAAGGAAAATATCGATAAAACCTAAAAGGAAAAGAAAAATGGTCATCGCAACCAAATTTCGAGTTCAGGAGTCGATTATGCAAGGGGAAGGTACTAGCACCCCTCACATCCGTTGTACTCAACGGGAACCTTCTTGTTATTTTAGGGTTTAAAAATTATTTTAATTTGTTTGCATCTTTCTCTTGATAGTTATTAAATATTTACAAGTGGGGAAAAATTTAGTTTTTTATTATTGTGCTTGACGGTTGTTGGATTCCGCTCCTACGTATTCCCAAGTGCAATGGGAAATTCAAAGCTTACGTAGTTCTTTGGGTAAAAAATAATTGTGTGTTGGTTGATTTTAATGAACGGTATTTTAAATCGCATTCTAGTGGTTAAACGTATGCTGCTCGCGCGTGGGAGACTTAAGCGTTGTTTGTATCACGTTAAAAGGATTAAAATACGTTTGTTTGCGAAAAGAGTTTGTTTTTGGTTTTTTTTTTGAATACGCTAAGGCAAAAAATTAATTTGATGTGTTGAGTTTATTTATTATTTTTTTATGTTTTTTTTTTAAATGTTTTTAGTGTGGAAGACAAATAGTCGATAGACAAAAGTGCACGCTAAGTCTCGACTATTCGAGAGACGAACGAATGTACATTCGCCGGTCCCCTCTTTAATCCATGATTTTTTAGAAAAAAAATGATTTTGATGATTTAAATAAAAGGAAGATTTAAACGAAATAAAATTCATATTTTTGCATTTTTGAGAATATTGTATTGTTTTTGGTATTTTTTTAGTTTTTCTTTGAAAGAATAAAATTTGCATATGTTTCGAGAGTTATATAAAAAACATTTATTGAAAAGAGTTTGAAAATTTCGACAAGAGTCGAGGTTTATTATCATAAAAAGTTCTTTTTTTTTTTTAAGACAAGATTGATTTTGATTTTTTTTATGACACGATAAAAACGACCACGCGATAATTAATACACTTACTAACTGCGATAAGTACGAAGATAACAACCATACTATGAACAAGGTAAATCACACATACATTTTTGCACATTTTATATTTACGAAATAAAACTAAAAGACACACGACATATTTTTGTATGTTTTTACATTTTTTCGACATGCAAACAACTAAACATTACTTAAATAAATAACACTAAACATCACATATATTTAAAATATACAAACATATCACATATAAAAATAATACATGAATAAAAATGATAATATACGACTACAAAAATAAATGAGCGAATAAAATGCGAGAACAAATAAAAGAAAACGTTCAGGGGGGTGCTAAATAGAAAACTAGGAGGTGTAAAAAATAAACTGGTCCATTTTTTGGTGATTCTGGGCCTGTTTGAAAAAAAAAAAGTTTGGGCTTTAATCAGGGCCGTCTGATCTAATCAGACGTCCCTGATTTGATCACAGCAGGGAGTGATCTAGGATGTTTGATCAAGATCAAAGGGACCTGAAACGCAGGTGCATGGTGCACCATAAAAAGGGGCGTGCGCGTAGTACACAGACCAGGGGGTGCGCGGAGTAAGTTTGGGGGGTGTGGCGAGTAACAGATAGTGAGGGTATAAAACCCCCTCAAACCCTAAATCCTTCATTTTTTCCATTTTTTTCTAAAGAGGCGCCGACCTCTCTCTTGTTCTCTCTCCCTCTGTTTTCAAAACCCAGAAAATGTTTGAAGTTTCCGGTGAAGGTTTAAACGCCGGCGCAGTGGCCGGCCAGGCTAGACGGCGGCGGCCGCCGCGCCGGCGTTGAAAAAGTTTTCAAAATCAATTTTTTTTTTTTTTATACTTTCCTCTCTGTTTTCACATCCTAAACATGGTTCTAACCTCAGAAATTCAAAAAGATTAACTAGTTGGCCTAGATCGGGTTCTAAAGGGTTGTGAAAAAAATATTTCCTTACCTCTGTTCTTTTCCTTTCTTTCTTTCTCTCAGTCTCTCTTCTCTTCTCTTCTTTCTTTCTTTCTCCGATTCTTTCTTTCTCTGTTTCTTTCTTTTTTTTTTTTTTGATTTTTTTGTTTTGAGTTTATGGTGTGAGTTGTGTGTGGGTTTTGATATTTAAGTTTCTGGGTGAGTTATGGTGTTGTGGATTTTTTGGGTTTGAGAAGAAAATATTATGAGAATTGATTTGTGGTCTCAGATGTGAAAAAAAAAAAAATTGTAACTGTGACGATTGTTGAGCTTTGTAAAGGTTCTGTGATGTTGTGTTTGAATGCGTGTGAGAGCTTTTGTTCTCAGGGAAAGAAAAATGATTTCTCTGGCTTTGTGTTTTCTCTGATGATTTTTCTGTGTCTTCTGTTGTGAACAATTGTTCTGTTCTTATTCACCTCTCCTCTCCTAAAGATTTGTCTTACTGCATTTAATGCAGCAGTGGAGGCTATGGGGAGAGGAGATTTATTCCTCTGATCAATGCAATCTCTCTGATCTATGTGGTTCATCTGTTCTATGCACTGAGTTGCAAAAAAAAAAAAAATGGAAAGAAATCAAACTGCAGGGGGGTGCCTCTGCCTCTCTGAACTTGGCTGACCTTGGACAATATTTTGGAGAAAAGGACAAAAAGGACAAAAAAAATAATAAAATAAAATAAAAATAATAATAATAATAACAGTAATAGTTATAATAAAAATACGAAAATAATAATAATAATAAAAATAAAAAACGAAAATAATAATAATAACTAAAATAATAATAATAATAAAAACAAACTAAATGAGGTATTTTAAAATACCTCTCTGCCGAAATTTCCATCGAAACCTAAACAAACGAGGTATTTTAAAATACCTCTCTGTCGAAATTTCGTTCGAAAATTCAACTATATAAAAAAGAACTCCTACTTGACTTTTCGCCCGGGAAAACGAATTGAATTAAAAATAACTAAAATAATTTAGTTGAACAAAACGCGACGAGAAAAATGGGCAAAATTTGGGGTATGACAGCTGCCCCTATTTAAATATCTTTAATAAAAACGAACGAGTGATGTCGATACTCGTGTTTTGATAGAAGATAGTTAAATACCAAAAGATCCTAAATTTTGTCCGATTGGACAAAGAAAGTTGCAGACAAAAATATTGTTATCTTGCATGGTGTTTGAACTGAAAACATAAAAATTGTCGCAGGCATAAGGCCGGACGACTGTCGCAGGCATAAGGCAGGACATGTGCTGAAAATAAAATTGTCGCAGGGATAAGGCCTGGCGACTGTCGCAGGCATAAGGCCGGACATAAACTGAAATGTAAAATTGTCGTAGGGACTGTCACAGGGAAAGGCCTAGACATAGACATAAAATAAAATTGTCGCAGGGATAACGCCTGACGACTGTCACAGGGATAAGGCCTGGACACAAACAGAAAATAAAATTGTCGTAGGGATAAAGCCTGACGACTGTCACAGGGATAAAGCCTGGACATAGACAGAAAATAAAATTGTCGTAGGGATAAGGCCTGACGACTGTCACAGGGATAAAGCCTGAACATAGACAGAAAATAGAATTGTCGCAGGGATAAGGCCTGACGACTGTCACAGGGATAAGGCCTGGACACAGACAGAAAATAAAATTGTCGTAGGGATAAGGCCTGACGACTGTCACAGGGATAAGGCCTGGACACAGACAGAAAATAAAAATTGTCGTAGGGATAAGGCCTGACGACTGCCACAGGGATAAGTCTTGGACACAGACAGAAAATAAATTGGCGCAGGGATAAGACCTGACGACTGTCATAGGGATAAGGCCTGGACGCAGACAGAAAATAAATTTGTCGTAGGGATAAGGCCTGACGACTGTCACAGGCATAAGGCCGGACATTAACAGAAAATAAATTGTCGCAGGGATAAGGCCTGGACATTGCTTAGAGGTGGTTTTACCCGCTTTGGGGCTATGGGAGGTTGACGCCTTTTTTGCATGCCATAATGCATGTTATATGCTTATGCTCTCGTTTATGCATGATTTTTTTTTTTTTTAAATGCATATTGTGATTGGATGTGTATGTTACATGTAATGCATGAGATGACATGTTGATTGAAACTTTTCCTTTTTTTTTTTGAGATGGCCAAGCAAGAGTTAGCCCATCGTGGATAGAACCTTTTACTCTCTTGATACTCAGAGCTCTTGATGACTTTCTATTTAAAACCTTAAGGCACTTGAGATGCCCCTACTATGCCATAGCTCTAGCAAACGTGTTGTTGCTTTTATCTAGGCATGTGACTTTTGTATTGAGCGGACAATGTTGCTTGATGATGAGTCCGGACTTTGATCGACGGATGCAAATCCGAAAGCCAAGGATGAACCTTAGTTACTTAAAAGTAAAAAATTTGTTTTCTTGAAGTACCTTTTGCTTGAAAGATTTGATGTTTTAATGCAATATCAAAAATAAGTCAACATTTCATGAACATGCAAAGACATAAGAGTAGAAGAAAATGAACTCAATTGGATTTTATTGATTGCTGACCCATGAATGGGTGAGAGTACATAAGGATGCAATTCCTATAAGAGGAGATTACTTGTCAAAGATAAAATGGCAACAAGTGAATGGAAACATGACACGTGCTATTTTCCCCACGACTCATGAATTTACAAAACTTTGCCTCCGGAGTTGATGATTAGATTGATCCTCCTTTCTTGAGCCTTTGTCACGGAGCCAACGCTTTACAGTCATTTGTTCCTCCCTTTCAGAGCCGACACTTTTTTTTTTTTTTTTTTTTTTGAAAATCCCTAACTTTTGTATGGACCGCCCTTTTCGGGTTTTCAGTCCACCGAGTTATACTTCCTTTTTTGATGCCCCTAATTTTTGCCTGGACCGCCCTTTCGGGTTTTCAGTCCACCGGGACGCTCTCTATCGCTTAAGTCGCCTTTTCAGGTTTTCAACTTAGCGAGCTCTTTTTTTTATTTTTTTTTATTTTTTTTTATGCATAATATTTCTTGACTGCGTCAGCGTTCACTGAAAGTGGGAGGTCTTCTCCGTCCATGGTGGTAAGGATTAATGCTCCGCCTGAGAAAACTTTTTTCACCACATAGGGCCCTTCGTAGTTAGGTGTCCACTTTCCCCGTGGGTCTTTGTGTATAGGCAATATTTTCCTTAACACTAAATCCCCTTCTCGGAACTCTCGAGGACGAACCTTCTTGTTGAAAGCCTTTTTGAGCCTCTTTTGATACAACTGGCCATGGCATAATGCTGTTAGGCACTTTTCTTCAATGAGGTTTAATTGATCAAACCTTGTTTGTACCCATTCAGCTTCTTCTAACTTGGTTTCCATCAAGACTCGCAATGACGGGATTTCCACTTCAACCGGAAGTACTGCCTCCATGCCATATACCAAGGAAAAGGGAGTTGCCCCAGTAGAAGTGCGGACAGTTGTTCTATAGCCGTGCAATGCGAAAGGTATCATCTCATGCCAATCCTTATAAGTCTTTACCATCTTTTGAATGATTTTCTTGATGTTTTTGTTGGCTGCTTCTATGGCGCCGTTCATCTTTGGTCGGTATGGTGATGAATTGTGGTGTTCGATCTTGAAGTCTTCACATAATTCTTTCATTGTCTTATTGTTTAAATTTGACCCATTATCTGTGATAATCTTGTTGGGAATACCGTAACGGCAGATTATCTCTTTCTTGATGAAACGGGCCACAACTTGTTTGGTCACATTGGCATAAGAGGCAGCCTCAACCCACTTGGTGAAATAATCAATAGCCACTAGGATGAACCGGTGTCCGTTAGAGGCTTTTGGCTCGATCATTCCAGTCATGTCTATTCCCCACATTGAGAATGGCCATGGGGCTGTCAGAACATTCAGAGGGGTTGGTGGCACATGCACTTTGTCAGCATAGATTTGGCATTTGTGGCATTTCTTGACGTATTGAAAACAATCAGCCTCCATTGTCAACCAGTAATAACTTGCCCTTAGAATCTTCTTTGCCATTGCATGCCCATTGGCATGGGTTCCGAAGGATCCTTCATGTATTTCAGTGATGAGAAGGTCCACTTCTCGCTTGTCCACACATCGGAGCAAGACCATATCATGGTTTCTTTTATAGAGTACATCCCCATTCAAGAAGAATTGTGATGCCAATCTTGTTAAAGTTTTCTTGTCAATGGATGAGGCATTTTCAGGGTACTCTTGCTTTGCGAGATATAACTTGATATCATGGAACCAAGGCTTGTCGTCGTGTTCCTCTTCAATTATTGCGCTCACAGTTGGCTCAAATTTTCGATTCACAATTATCAGTGGTGTTTCATTGTCGAATTTCACTTTGTACATTGATGATAGCGTAGCCAACGCGTCTGCGACTTGATTCTCTTCTCTTGGGAAATGATGAAAAGTAATCTCATCAAAGTGCTTTATCAACTCCATGACATGGGCTCGATATGGGATCAACCTGGGATGTCGTGTTTCACATTCTCCTTTCACTTGATAGATGACCAATGCCGAATCTCCGTACACTTTCAAGATTTTTATTCTCATGTCAATTGCTGCTTCAAGACCCATGATGCACGCTTCATATTCTGCCACATTATTCGTACAATCAAAGCACAACCTTGCAGTGAAAGGAGTGTATCCATTTCTTGGAGATATCAAAACAGCTCCAATCCCGTGCCCCATGGAATTTGAGGCTCCATCAAAGGCGAGTTTCCATCTTGCACCTGGTTCGGGTCCTTCGTCGTCCCCTATGGGTTCTTTGTAACTCAGGGCCATGATGTCTTCATCTGGGAAGTCAAACTGAATGGGTTGATATTCTTCCAATGGTTGGTGAGCAAGATGTTCAGATAATACACTTCCTTTGATTGCCTTTTGAGTGACATATTGGATGTCGTATTCGGATAACAACATTTGCCATCGTGCAATTTTCCCTGTGAGTGCAGGCTTCTCAAAGATGTACTTGATGGGATCCATCTTTGATATCAGCATAGTGGTATGAGTTAACAAGTACTGCCTTAGACGGCGAGCAGCCCATGCTAATGCGCAGCAAGTCTTTTCAAGAGCTGTGTATCTTGATTCACATTCGGTGAACTTCTTGCTTAGGAAGTAGATGGCATGCTCTTTTCTTCCTGTTTCATCATGCTGCCCCAACACGCAACCCATTGATCCTTCTAGCACAGTAAGATACATAAGGAGAGGCCTTCCTGGAACTGGAGGTGTCAAGATTGGTGGTTTTTGCAAATACTCCTTGATCTTGTCAAATGCTTTTTGGCAATCTTCATTCCATTCGATGGCTTGATCTTTCCTTAGCAATTTGAAGATAGGCTCACAAGTGGCAGTGATATGTGAGATGAAGCGAGCAATGTAATTCAACCTTCCCAAGAATCCACGTACCTCCTTCTCAGTCCTGGGTGCTGGCATATTTTGTATGGCCTTGACCTTATCAGGATCTACCTCAATTCCTCTTTGGCTGACAATGAACCCTAATAACTTTCCTGATTTGACGCCGAAAGTGCACTTGTTAGGATTCAGGCACAACTTGAATTTTCTCAGACGGACGAACAACTTTTGTAAATGGACCAAATGATCTTCTTCCCCTTGAGATTTGGCAATCATATCATCCACATAGACTTCTATCTCCTTATGGATCATATCATGAAAGAGAGTAACCATGGCTCTTTGGTATGTTGCCCCGACATTTTTCAATCCGAAAGGCATTACCTTATAACAAAATGTGCCCCAAGGAGTAATGAAGGTGGTTTTCTCCATGTCTTCCGGAGCCATCTTGATTTGATTATATCCTGAGAAGCCATCCTTGAAGGAGAATACTGAGAATTGAGCTGTATTCTCCACCAAGACATTAATGTGAGGTAATGGGAAATCATCTTTTGGGCTTGCCCTATTCAAGTCTCGATAATCCACACACATCCGAACCTTTCCATCTTTCACATCATCCACGTACTCTTGCAACAGGTTGATCAAGCTTCTTTTCACATCATCTTGCAAAGAGGCCCCTATCTTGATCTCCTTTTTATCCTCGTCGGACCCTAAGTTGATCACTTCCACAGGCTCTTGGTGCGCTTGAATTTCTTTCTCTTTTTGTTCTAAGAGACGAGCTAGCCCTTCGGGGAGCTCACAGTCGTCTTCATCGCCTTCTTCGGCTTGGTTGATTGGAAATTCAAAGTCGATAGGGATTTTAGCTGTGTCAGTTTCAACAAGTTTATTGGTGGATTTGCATGAGGATGATTTTTATTTTAGAATTATTGAAAGAGAAATGGAGGTGATTTAAAAACTGTAAAAATAAATTTTGAAAAGTTGCCATTTTTAGAATAAACAGGAGCAGAAGAAAATAGACTTTGATGAACATAAAATGCATTTTCATTGATTGATAAGATTTAAAACATAGGGGTGCCCTACAAAAGATATCCATTTGCCTTGGGCAGAGCAAAGGATTTTTTTCAAGAAAAACAAAGCAAATTACTTAAAGATAATTTCAGGAATCTCCCAAGCCTTCCAGTTGCACAGGACATCATCCGGAGCACATTGATACACCAAGTCAGGTACACCTTCTTCTTCATCTTCTAGATTTGCCACATGCCCCTCGTAGCTAAAGCCCGCACTACGAAATATCCCTTGGATGGTACCCATGCTTCTCGGAGCAAATCTCAGCATATCCCTTGTAGTAGGTTGGTACCCCAATCCAAAGCGGTCTTTCTTCTCATGAACCTTTGGTACTTCGCCCCAACCTGGTGGAATTCCTTCTTCTAATGCCTCCTTCACAGCTCTCCATGAGGTTAAAGTTAAACCTTTTTTCTTCTTAGGCTCACGCCTAGACTTCATAGTGGTAACGCTTGCCACTTCTAGTGCTTGAAAAGGGACTTCAATAGCTTCCTCGCTCGCCTCTATGTATTGGAAAGAGGAGAGATGACTCACCATCATATCTTCTTGCCCTGACACGACAATCATCTTATCACCGGTTATGAACTTAAGCTTTTGATGCAAGGTGGAAGTGACTGCCCCAGCAGCGTGAATCCATGGTCTTCCAAGTAGACAACTGTAAGCAGGGTTAATGTCCATGACTTGGAATGTAATAGTGAATATTTGCGGACCAATTAGAATCGGCAAATCCACTTCTCCCATGACTGCTCTTTTGGATCCATCGAACGCCTTCACAATTAGTGCACTTTGTCTCAAAAGCGCTCCTTCAATTGCAAGCTTATCCAGTGTTATCTTTGGCATGACATTCAAAGAGGATCCAGTATCTACCAACACTTTGGACAAGATGCTGTTTGAGCATTTGGCTGATATGTGCAGTCCTTTGTTGTGGTCTTTCCCTTCAGAAGGAAGCTCATCTTCATTGAATCCCAAGTATCGGCTTGTAGTGATATTAGCAACCACCCCATCAAACTGATCAACCGTGATGTCTTTGGTCACATGGGCCTCGTTGAGGATTTTGAGCAATGCCTCCCTATGAGCTTCGGAGCCCAATAATAGTGACAGAATGAAGATTTTTGAGGGTGTTTGCCCCAATTGATCAATGATCTTGTAATCACTTTTTCGGATGATTCTCAAGAATTCCTCGGCCTCATCTTGTGGTAATGTTTTCTTTGGTGGCTCAGTTCCTACTGCCACTCCTTCAACAGCTTTTCCTTTATCGGACCCTACAGGTGCATTTGCAGAGTCTTTGTTTGGTGAATTTGGAGAGTAAATCCTCCCACTCCTTGTCATTCCTCCTATTCCGGCAATGTTATCAATGATGGGTTCTATACCGGTGATAAGTTCCCTTCCAACAGACACAGTAGGTTGGTAATTCCATGGCACTTCTTTGGTACTCTTGAAAGAGAAAGGTGCAGGCACATGAAACACCATAGGGTCTATTTTTTGTGCAGGAATTTGGATTTCAACTCTTTGGTAAGGGATCTCAAAAGGTGCAAGACCTTGTGATTCCACAACAGCAATACTTGTTTCCTTCCTTGAGTACCCAATTTGAATCAAGCCTTGATCCATTAGCTTTTGGAGGGTCTCTTTTAAACCTCGACAATTATCAGGATTTGTCGAACAAGCTTTGCAACTGGAGTGTAATTCTTCAAACTGTTCAAAGCCAATCAATCTCTCCCTCATTACCGACAAAGGGGTTCCTATCTTGGATACTTCCTTCAAAATCTTCACATCTTCCATCTCCTCAATAACATTTACTGAGGAACTTGCATGACCTGGCAAAGGATTGGTCTTCTCATTCGGACCCTCTTCCTTGAAGGATATCATCTTGCGATCAATCAAACCTTGTACCTTGAACTAGAAAGCTTTACAATTTTCGATGTTGTGCCCGGGCGACCCAGCGTGGTAATCACATCGAGCATTGATATCGAAACTAGGTAGATATGGAGGCACCATTGGTGGGAGAGGTTTTTGCTCTACCATGCCCTTTTGAAGTAGGTATGGCAAAATTTGCCCATATGACATTGGTATGGGATCGAAACGCACCACTTTCCTTTCAAAGTTTCCTCGAGGCCTAGGTTGATTCCACTGTGGATATGGGTTTGGCTGAGGCTGACCTTGCGGAGGCATCATCAATGGTTGTTGAGGTGGGCGCATTGGATATGATGGCTGTTGATACTGCCCTTGAGCCGCAGCTGCCACATAAGGATAGTGATAATATGGCACTTGCATATGAGGCCCTTTTGAGGGTCCAACTGAGACAGCGTTGGTCTCACCTTCTTTCTTTTTCGGGGGACCACCAAAGAATTTCTTAACCCCGACTTGAGCACTAGTAGCACCTTGAATCTTTCCACTTTTGATACCCTCCTCTATGCGCTCCCCTATGATGACAAGATCAGAAAAATTTGGGGAAACACTCCCAAGCATCTTTTCATAATACGGCCCTTGTAACGTACTCATGAAGGTAGTAGTCAGTTCTTTTTCTTTCAAAGGTGGTTGTACTCTAGCGGCTACCTCTCTCCATTTTTGCGCATATTCCTTGAATGATTCTCCACTCTTTTTTGTCATTGCTTGTAATTGTATATGAGTGGGAGCCTCCCCTATGTTATACTTGTATTGAGTCAGAAAAGATTCCATCAGATCTTTCCAAGTTTGGATTTGTGCTCTCTCCAATTGCATATACCAATCTAGAGAGGCTCCACTCAGACTGTCTTGGAACACGTGCATCATCAGCTTTTCGTCGGTCACATGTGCAGACATTTTGGTACAGAACCGCTTTAGGTGAATTTTTGGGCATTGGAGGCCTTTGTATTTTTCAAAATCAGGTGTTTTGAATTTTGGTGGTATAACCACGTCGGGAACTAGGCACATATCTAAGGTATCTAGCCCAAGAGTACTGAAACCTTCAATGGCTTTCAACCTTTCCTCCAAAGCCTTGTACTTTTTCGTCGCCTATTCATAATCATGATCGACTGCAGAAGTTGCTTGCTCGGGCGTAAAGACAAACGGCATAGTACCCTTTGCTGCATTGCATGGTGTTGCATTCTCATTTTGAGGATTTGAAGCTTCTTGTGGAGTGGAATTTCCATTCACAACCGGTATTGTAAAGGTTACCCCCGGAGGTTGAGTAACACCACCGCCTTCCATGAGAGGAGTATAGTTAGGAGGAAGACCAAACATTGGGACAAAACCAGGTGGGTACCTTGGAGTAGTCTCCTCACTTATGACCGTTGGCTGAGGATTGTTCTCCCTATTAGTTAAATTTTGGATAGCTTCCGTAAGTATAGCAACTTGTTCCTTGATGGCATTAACATCCTCTTTTTGTGCAAACTGACTTGTTGGCGCTGGCTCCATGATTCTTCTTTGGTTAGCTCTTGTCCCGTGTGAATGCCGATAGGCAGACTCTTGGGCCAACTGTTTTTTGGGTTTCCTTGCAATGATGGAAATTCCTGAAGTTCGGAGGAAAATGAAATGAGTTTTTTTTTTTTTTTTTTTTTTTGAAAAAGATGAAATGCATGTTGTGTTTTTTGATGTAATGCATGCATGTATGTTATGCAAAAAGAATCTTTATTTTATTTGGAGGAAATTTCAAAGTTTCGCAATTTTATTGTAAGCATCTAGAATTTTGAGAACGAACAAAGTAGAACCAGAACATTGATTTCATTTCATTCAAAAGAGAGAATACATCATTTCATTCATAATAGGGCCTATTACATAATTTCCCAAAATGAGGCCTAATACAACAAAGTTTGAAAAGAAACTAAGACAATCCTAGAGCTTTGCTTTGCGAGCCAAAGCCAAACATAACTTGAACTCTCTCAACATAACCCCACATGATTCAACAAAATCAAACACAAAGGTAGGAGTGTTGTTGGGGCTCATCACAGAATATGCCTTCTTGTGCATGCTAGGGATGCCTCGAACCACATTGTTCGCAAAACCCGCTAGGTTGGAGAACTCTTCTTTCCATTTTAAGACATCTTGGTATTGCTCTCTAATAATAGCTTGATATCGACTCGAGCGTTCACTTAAATTCTGAAGTTGTGCTTCCATTCGCCTAATTTGGCTTTCTCTGACTTCTAGCTCTTGCTTTTGCCGTTCTTCACGACCCTTGAGATTCCTCATATCTCCGAGCAGATTATTCCAATTTGTGGAGAGATTGTGGAGCTTTCTATCAGACTCTTCTCGGAGTTGGCATTCATTGGTCACACAGACTTGTGATTCTTGAAGTAATTTAGTGAGATCCAAGATTCGAGCCTCAAACCCTTCCTTCATCTCTTTTTTCTCTTTCAAGGTACGGTTCCATAAGTCCTTCCATTCCTTGATCTCTTTCCAAGCTTGGTCTAATCGGTGGTTACGTTCACGAATCCCATCCGTGACCCCTTCCAAGCATTCGTCCACTCGCTCCTTTTTGGCCCTTTCCTCTTCGACCAATGCCTCGCTCATTTCAAGTTGTCTTTTCTTCTCCTCACAGTTGAACTTGAACTTGTTACGTTCATATGAGGTTTGATGAAGCTTTTGTTGCAAACTCTCATTTTCTTTTTGAAGGCGCTCAATGGTGGCCTTAAGCTCATCAACTTCTTCGACAGAGGTATGTATTGGCTCAAGTGGGCTAGGTTGAGATGGAATGATGATGACAAAAGGAAGCCCAATCACTTTGACACGCTCTTTGATCCAATGAGAGTATGGTTCTTCGATGGGAAGGCTTCTCTTTCTTAGCTCGTTCCCCTTGCGATGCACTTGAGCCCAAGATCGGATGACCCTTTGGAGCATGTTTTGGAAGTTCGCATCGGTATCATGAAGTACAAATTCTTGCAATACCCCCTCATTTGGTTTGTGGGCCATAGGATACCCGAGTTGCCTTAGAGCTAGCATAGGATTGTAGTTTATACAAACCTTGGACCCTATGAGAGGTACATTGGGGAAGTCCCCACAACTGACGATCACTTCGCCTTCACTGATTTTCCTAGAGTACCACAAAATGGAGCGCTTGGTGAGAGATGTTAAAGCTTGTGACCATTCTTGACTCTTCATAGCTTTGATAGTGTAGATATCCTTGGAGATTTGAGAAGCAAACCAAGCATACAACAAAGGAATGCAACATAGCATCAATCCCCCCTTCTTCTCATACCGCATGTGGAGGGTATAGTATGTATCGGCCAAAAGAGCGGACACAAGATCTTCTTTGCGAACTCCAACTCCCTAAAATACACTGATAGCTGCGGTATCTATGAAGTTCTTTTGGCTAGGAAAAAGAACTAACCCAAAGATGAGTAAGGCCAAAACCTCCCCTAAAGCTCCCCAATCACGGATTTTCGCGAACTATTTTGCCTTCTTTTCAAGGTACTCTCTTTGAAAACCATGGGCTTCTCTCTCGGTATTGTAGTGAAGGTTCAAGTCGGAAGCTGGTATTTTCAATACTGAAGCTAGGTCTTCAAACCTTGGAACTACACCAAGACCCTTGTAGGGAACCATCTTATCCCTTGGAGAATCCAAAATTCGCCAGAATTCCTCTAAAGTAGGTGCTAACTGAAAGTCTTGGAAAGTGAAACATCTCAAAGGAGGGTCGTAGAATTGAGCTAAAGCAGTGACGACCTCTATTTGCACCGGAATGTTCAAGAGATCTAGGATTTTCCCATACTTGGAGGTGAGATGAGCTCGAGCCAAGTTGATTAGTTGGCTATTGAGGGCCTTCAAAGTGTTTACCTCGGGTAACTGAGCCTTAATCTGAAGCGTGCTCTTTTTTGTCGAACTCATTTTTCAAGATGCTTAAATAATACTTTTTTGAAATTTCCTGAAAATGTGAAAAAATGCCAAATGAATTTTAATGAAAAAGAAAGAAAATATGCATGGCATGCAAAAGGAATTGGGATGGGTAACAGGATAATTCTAATTTTTTCCCACCCCTCACAAGGATAATTCTAAGTTTTTTTGTTTTTGGTGACCACCAAGATAGTATACCCCACTTGGAATTTTCCCATAAAATTGGACCGGCCAATTCATGGAAAATTTCTGGGGCTTCCCCTAGGCGGACTTTATCGGGTTCTACACAAGGTCCCTAGAGTATTTGATCAACATTCAAAATTTCGTCAAGAGGATGGGCTAGCCAATTTGAGACGAAACTTTGAATGGATCTACTCTAGGCGGAGCTTTCATATATCACCGAATGAGAAGTGCATCTCATGGGCCCATACTACTAGCTCCTGACTTAACTTAGTTTTTCTCAAGCCCGGGTGTAGAGCTTCTCTCAAGAACATATCCCAACCACAATTTATATACATATATCAAATTAATAAGCATGGTATAAATGCAAAAATAAACATATATACATATATAAAAACAAATAAAAAAAAAATGTAATGCAAACAAACAAACAAGCAAATGACCCTAAAAGAGAATAGGCTTGACTCTCTAAAAGATCCCCAGCAGAGTCGCCAGCTGTCGCGCCGCGAAAAACGCCCGAGCGTAAGAACACAAGTTAATGACACAGAGTCGCCACCGAACTTTATTTATTCCCGAGGAAAAAGGAAAATATCGATAAAACCTAATAGGAAAAGAAAAATGGTCATCGCAACCAAATTTCGAGTTCGGGAGTCGATTATGAAAGGGGAAGGTACTAGCACCCCTCACATCCGTTGTACTCAACGGGAACCTTTTTGTTATTTTAGGGTTTAAAAATTATTTTAATTTGTTTGCATCTTTCTCTTGATAGTTATTAAATATTTACAAGTGGGGAAAAATTTAGTTTTTTATTATTGTGCTTGACGGTTGTTGGATTCCGCTCCTACGTATTCCCAAGTGCAATGGGAAATTCAAAGCTTACGTAGTTCTTTGGGTAAAAAATAATTGTGTGTTGGTTGATTTTAATGAACGGTATTATAAATCGCATTCTAGTGGTTAAACGTATGCTGCTCACGCGTGGGAGACTTAAGCGTTGTTTGTATCACGTTAAAAGGATTAAAATACGTTCGTTTGCGAAAAGAGTTTGTTTTTGGTTTTTTTTTTGAATGCGCTAAAGCAAAAAATTAATTTGATGTGTTGAGTTTATTTATTATTTTTTTTAAATGTTTTTAGTGTGGAAGACAAATAGTCGATAGACAAAAGCGCACGCTAAGTCTCGACTATTCGAGAGACGAACGAATGTACATTCGCCGGTCCCCTCGTTAATCCATGATTTTTTAGAAAAAAAGTGATTTTGATGATTTAAATAAAAGGAAGATTTAAACGAAATAAAATTCATATTTTTGCATTTTTGAGAATATTGTATTGTTTTTGGTATTTTTTTAGTTTTTCTTTGAAAGAATAAAATTTGCAAATGTTTCGAGAGTTATATAAAAAACATTTATTGAAAAGAGTTTGAAAATTTCGACAAGAGTCGAGGTTTATTAACATAAAAAGTTCTTTTTTTTTTTAAGACAAGATTGATTTTGATTTTTTTTATGACACGATAAAAACGACCACGCGATAATTAAATACACTTACTAACGGCGATAAGTGCGAAGATAACAACCATACTATGAACAAGGTAAATCACACATACATTTTTGCACATTTTATATTTACGAAATAAAACTAAAAGACACACAACATATTTTTGTATGTTTTTACATTTTTTCGACATGCAAACAACTAAACATTACTTAAATAAATAACACTAAACATCACATATATTTAAAATATACAAACATATCACATATAAAAATAATACATGAATAAAAATGATAAAATACGACTACAAAAATAAATGAGCGAATAAAATGCGAGAAAAAATAAAAGAAAACGTTCAAGGGGGGTGCTAAATAGAGAACTGGGAGGTGTAAAAAATAAACTGGGCCATTTTTTGGTGAATCTGGGCCTGTTTGAAAAAAAAATAGTTTGGGCTTTAATCAGGGCCGTCTGATCTAATCAGACGTCCCTGATTTGATCACAGCAGGGAGTGATCTAGGATGTTTGATCAAGATCAAAGGGACCTGAAACGCAGGTGCATGGTGCACCATAAAAAGGGGCGTGCGCGCGGTACACAGATCAGGGGGTGCGCGGAGTAAGTTTGGGGGGTGTGGCAAGTAACAGATAGTGAGGGTATAAAACCCCCTCAAACCCTAAATCCTTCATTTTTTCCATTTTTTTCTAAAGAGGCGCTGGCCTCTCTCTTGTTCTCTCTCCCTCTGTTTTCAAAACCCAGAAAATGTTTGAAGATTCCGGTGAAGGTTTAAACGCCGGCGCGGTGGCCGACCAGGCCAGACGGCGGCGGCCGCCGCGCCGGCGTTGAAAAAGTTTTCAAAATCAAATTTTTTTTATACTTTCCTCTCTGTTTTCACATCCTAAACATGGTTCTAACCTCAGAAATTCAAAAAGATTAACCAGTTGGCCTAGATCGGGTTCTAAAGGGTTGTGAAAAAAATATTTCCTTACCTCTGTTCTTTTCCTTTCTTTCTTTCTCTCAGTCTCTCTTCTCTTCTTTCTTTCTTTCTTTCTCCGATTCTTTCTTTCTCTGTTTCTTTCTTCTTTTTTTTTTTTGATTTTTTTGTTTTGAGTTTATGGTGTGAGTTCTGTGTGGGTTTTGATATTTAAGTTTCTGGGTGAGTTATGGTGTTGTGGATTTTTTGGGTTTGAGAAGAAAAGATTATGGGAATTGATTTGTGGTCTCAGATGTGAAAAAAAAAAAAATTGTAACTGTGACGATTGTTGAGCTTTGTAAAGGTTCTGTGATGTTGTGTTTGAATGCGTGTGAGAGCTTTTGTTCTCAGGGAAAGAAAAATGATTTCTCTGGCTTTGTGTTTTCTCTGATGATTTTTCTGTGTCTTCTGTTGTGAACAATTGTTCTGTTCTTATTCACCTCTCCTCTCCTAAAGATTTGTCTTACTGCATTTAATGCAGCAGTGGAGGCTATGGGGAGAGGAGATTTATTCCTCTGATCAATGCAATCTCTCTGATCTATGTGGTTCATCTGTTCTATGCACTGAGTTGCAGAAAAAAAATGGAAAGAAATCAAACTGCAGGGGGGCGCCTCTGCCTCTCTGAACTTGGCTGACCTTGGACAATATTTTGGAGAAAAGGACAAAAAGGACAAAAAAAATAATAAAATAAAATAAAAATAATAATAACAGTAATAGTTATAATAAAAATACGAAAATAATAATAATAATAATAAAAATAAAAAACGAAAATAATAATAATAACTAAAATAATAATAATAATAAAAACAAACTAAATGAGGTATTTTAAAATACCTTTCTGCCGAAATTTCGATCGAAACTTAAACAAACGAGGTATTTTAAAATACCTCTCTGTCGAAATTTCGTTCGAAAATTCAACTATATAAAAAAGAACTCTTACTTGACTTTTCGCTTGGGAAAACGAATCGAATTAAAAATAACTAAAATAATTTAGTTGAACAAAACGCGACGAGAAAAATGGGCAAAATTTGGGGTATGACACTAGAAAACAAAGAATAGATTCAATTTGAGACAGAAAATTGTTTTTTCATATGTAATTTAATTTTTTTCATATCTAATTTGTTTATGTTGTTAGTTGGAAATGGTTTTGTTGTTGAGTTTGGAAAGTAATTGAATTTGTATAACCCTAATTGAATTGAAAAAAATCAACTGAAAAAATAATTTAAAAATTCTATATGTTAGCCGGAAATGGTTTTGTTGATTTGGTTCACTGTATGTGTACTCTGAAACCATTTAGCTGGTAGAATGGTTTCAAAGAGTTGTACTCTGAAACCATTTTGCTGGTAGAATGGTTTTAGATGGTTGATGCTTAATTGTTGCTTCCTAAACCATTTAGCTGGTAGAATGGTTTCAAAGAGTTGTACTCTGAAACCATTTTGCTGGTATAATGGTTTCATATAGTTGATGCTTAATTGTTGCTTCCTAAACCATTTATTTTACATATATGCAGGTGAGATTAAGAAGACTAGTCATAGAACAGCTTCATCAATGAATTGGCCAAAGGGAGCTAAAGTTCAGGAAGTAACAAAGATTATGGATCTCAGAATTGCTTAGAAAGCAACATTATACTATAAGGAAATGCTTAGAACAGATGCAACATGATAGTTGTTAGGATTGTGATTTGAAGAGTGCATGATAGTTGTTAGGATTGTGATTTTAGCAGTAATTTCTCCATCGTGTTTGTTGTTTTGTTAGCTTCTACCATGCAACTATTGATTTGTTGGTTTAAATTATGAATTATGAAGATAATTATAAGAACTACTTAGTTTCTACTACTTGATGGTTTGATGAACGATTAGAAGACATGTTTATGATTCAATTATATTTGCACATGCATATCAGTTTTCTCGATATTTGTATACAAAATTCTGATTTTATGGTGAAAATCGTGAATTATTGATTCTCATGTACCGTCTTTTCTTTTCAAATGTTAATGCAGTGATGCATAGACAGAAAATAAATATTCATATTTTATTCAAAATAAGTAATATAACTGAAACCATAAATGTGGCTTAATGATTTCACTAGTTTTGTATCTGAAATCGAAGTAGCCATCTTATGGTTTCCAATAAAATATTCATATTTAATTTAAAATAAAAATTATAACTGAAACCATAAATGTGGCTTAATGGTTTCACTAGTTTTGTATCTGAAACCAAAGTAGCCCTCTTATGGTTTCCAATAAAATATTCATATTTTATTCAAAATAAATATTATAACTGAAACCATAAGTGTGGCTTAATGGTTTCACTAGTGTTGTATGTGAAACCAAAGTAGATCTCTTATGGTTTCCAATAAAATATTCATGTTTTATTCAAAATAATTGTGCAAACCATAAGAACAAAATTATCACCATAGTTTATTTTCATATTCAGTTCAACTTTAAGACCAATAGTATTACTAGTTAGCAAAGAAATGAGCATTGTAGCATCCATTTTCAATCATGATTTAGAAAAGAATCGACAATTACAAAAAATAATCTTTTACATCACAATCTCATTTTCATATTCTTCATTTTCTA
This sequence comes from Trifolium fragiferum, assembly GCA_954870985.1. Classification (NCBI taxonomy): domain Eukaryota; kingdom Viridiplantae; phylum Streptophyta; class Magnoliopsida; order Fabales; family Fabaceae; genus Trifolium; species Trifolium fragiferum. The sequence continues at coordinate 15,435,411 of OX940793.1, read as the reverse complement.
TTCCTATTCTCCATTACAATTTGTCCTCTATAAAAATAGTGTTCTTATTTACTCTTAATAAAACTAAAGAATACAACAAACTGAGACCTGCAAACTAAAGGATGCTACTATACCAAAACACTAAGTTTAACCAAAGCTAAACAAATTGAGGCCTACAAACAGAAGCACAAAACTAAATAACACCAGTCCCTCAACACAGAGATCTCTGAAACCACACCTGCACAGTCACAAACACAAAGTGGTTTAGGATGCAACAATTAAACATCAACTCTCTGAAACCATTCTACAAGCAAAATGGTTTTGAAGTACAACTCTCTGAAACCATTCTACCAGCAAAATGGTTTAGGAAGTAACAATTAAGCATCAGCTCTATGAAACCATTCTACCAGCAAAATAGTTTTGGAGTAAAACTCTCTGAAACCATTCTTCCAGCAAAATGGTTTACGAAGCAACAATTAAACATCAATGTTCAAACCATAATTTCAATTATCAAGATGAAATTGCATATGAACAAGTTTTTCATATTCATAAAATTATGAATTTCAATTAAGCATTCCTAAAATTATTGCATATGAATTTCAATTAAGCATTCCTAAAATTATTATCATAGAAACTAATATGTAATCTCATGTCCTGCTCCAGCTCTGGAAATTTCACACACAGTCCCTGCAAAATTTTATAATGATCTTCCATAACACCAATGCTATTAACATAAGTTACATCACAATCAGTACTAATTACAAGTTGTTGTGTGTTAGTGTTAGTTTTACCATCTTCAACAGCAAATGCTAAAGCAGCTTCCGCAGCCATTTTTCTAATCTCTTTCGGATCATTCGACGCCGGCAACGACAACCGCCAAGCTGAATCAGCAAAGTTAAGACAAGCTGAATCAGCAAAGTTCTGTTCATAAATTGAGTTTTTGATTTGCCACTTTTTAATTTGAAATTCAGCTCATATATTAAATAAAATAAAAAAAGTCAGATATACAATAGCGTTTTCTGAAAAAACGGCTATTAAAACTGCAGCTTTTAATAGCGTTTTACTCACGGGCGATATTAAAACTGCAGCTTTTAATAGCGTTTTACTGACTAGCGCTATTAAACGTTTTTTAATTGTTGTTAGAACTTGTTTTAAGCGTGAAATCAAAGCTTTTGATAGCGTTTTTTACGATACAATAGCGCTTTTCAAAAGTGCTATAAAAGGCACCATACTTTTAATAGCGGCAACATCAATAGCGCTTTTAAGTGCTATCAAAGCCTTAAAAAAGTGCTGTAAAATCCCTTTTTTTCTTATAGTGATTATTATGCAATATAAACTGTCCGATCATAAATAAACAGTTAAAATTCATTATTACGTGAAATTATGTGAAATTTCAATGACAATCGATCTTAATCACCAATAATATCCTTTCCAAGACTCTAGCTGCCTGAAAATTTGTAGAAAACAAAAATATTTTGACAAAATAATTTTTGAAACATCAGACTTCAAACTATGATAGTGTTTTTATATCAAACACATCCCATAAACTAACCGGAGAAAGAAAAAATAATAATCAAAATTTAGGGTTCAGGAAGCAATGATTAAATATAAATGTGACCCACAAAATATGCCTTTAGTTTTGTCAATAAATGGATCTCATATGCATGGAATAAAAATATCAAACCTTTTGAACTTGTTCATAATATTTTTTTTGTTTACAAGGCTAATACAAACAAAAAAAAAAGAAAAAAGTGACAAAAAAAAAATAACTATTCTCTCAGGAAGAAGGTTTCAATCGAGTCGCTCCTAAGAAAGTCAAGAAGGCTTTCCGGCGGTGAGACATAAATTAAGAAATCCACATCTGAAGAGGCTCCGAGCCTAACGAAGAAATCAACACATTGATTTCCCTCTTTGAGAGTATGACAAAGAGTAACATTACTTTAATTAACTCCTTCATGTCTTGAATAAGCACAACATAGACATGGTACTTGACGATAGGACCTTTGATAAAGTTAATGCAAAATAAGGAGCCTGAGTAACAAACTAGCTCTTCAACGGCCAAGTCTTTAGCTAAAGTGAGGCATTGGTAGACGACATATAATTATGCAAGCATAATGTCAGATGACTCTCTAATAAAGCCAGAAAAGCCTGATAAGTAAAAACCCGAGTTGTTTTCGATGATTCCCCTGTAGCCAGCTCTAACTGGGGAGCCTAAACAACTATCGTCCATGTTGAGAATGACACAAGAAAAATTTTCATCGTTCCATTTAATGAGTCTGTCAACCAAGCTACCAACGGGATTAGAAGAGAAGGATGATGTGAAAATTTCTACCATGCTCTTGATATTGAAAGATAGTCGATTAAGGGACCAAGATTCATTATTAAAACACATCGAATTACGATGTCTTCAGGCCCACCAGACACCAGCCGAGAATGTATAAGTTTGGGATCCCATGGAACCTACCTTGAGCCACTCACAAGCATCCATAACGAGAAGAAAGAAGGGTCATTGAATCCAATATAATGCCAGAGGCTTCTAGAAAAAATACAGTCCCGAACATAATGAAGGAAAGTCTCTTCCTGGATGGCATAACGAGCACAAATAGGGAAGTTGTAATTTTTCAAAATATGAATTAAATTTATAATAATATTATAATTTTATAGGGATTAAAAATATATTTAAGGTGAATCAAAGTATGTTAAAAGAGCTGTTCATATTTAGTGTTCGACATCATCTTAAATAGGATTACTTTCTACGGAAAAAATATAAAAAAACTAATTTAAAGTGCTTCTAGTTCCACTAATTAAACATTCTTTTGTCAATTGTAAAACTCATTTCTATTAATTTTATCCAAACTTTGAAGTTGTTTTTACACTTTTTTGTGACTACCCACAGACATTTTCCTGTCCATATAAATACAACCGATCATAGAGAATTCAATACGTCTTTGAAAACAAATTAGATAACTGACAATGTATTTTATGTTAAAATATATAGTTTATCTATAAAAATTTGAAAATGATAGAAAGAACATAATAATTTACTGGGAGAACTATAACCTTTCAAATATTAATTCAATTACTTAACCTTTCAAATATAGCCTTTGGATTATTCTTACTGCAAATTAGTATGGATAAAAGGCCATTGCATATTTTAGATTTAGAATGGCCTTAAGAGATATGCAAACAACAATGTTTTGTGAAAAAATACAAAATATTTTCTACTAGTACAAATTTTTTTTTTTTTTAAATTGGGTAATAATAACTTTAAAATCGGTTCAATGCCCTATATAGAAACAACCGATTCCAAACCATACTATCTAAGTGTATTAATATTTACATCTTAATATATTTTTGAACAAAATATCTAATTTCAACTCCCCTTTTTTCAAATTTTCGAACTAAAAAATGATAATGTAGAATAATTATTACCCATTAAATTACAAATAAATCCTTTAAAAACTTCGGTGTAATTATCAATTATCCAATTTAAAATCACCTAGTTTTGGCCCTCTTTTTCAAATTTTTTTAACTAGAAAATGGTTATATGTCATAGTTAAATGTCTTGTCGGAGAACTTGATCATATGAAATAATTATCGTCCATTAAATTACAAGAAAATACTTTAAAATCTTCAATGTAAATATGAAATATCACCCTCATTTAGTAAAAAAAAAAAAAAAATTGAAAATGGGATAAAAACCAAATGATTTTAAAATAGAAAGATCAATTTCGCGAGTTAATGAAAATTTTAAACTTCTTTTTACATAATAAAATGTTTTGTCCACAAGTCCATAGCTCACCTAGCATTGTCGATATTATAAAATTGAATGTCTTTGTCTAAGTATTATACTCGTAATCTTGCATTGTGTGAGTTTCAATAGTACTTGCAAGGGATTGGTTTAGAAAAAAATTAAAATGCCAAGTTACAACTTACAAGTTACAACAACTAGACAAAACTCTTATTATAGAATCATTTTATATTACTATTATAATGTAATATAATACAATATTTATTGTTAAAAAATACAATATATAAATCTCCTCCTCCATACTCTTCTTCCAACATGCAATAGCACTAGCAAAACCATCAAAATACTCACAAATACATATAAAAAAAAAATCAAGAGGTAATAAGAAACAATGGTAGAGGATAGAAAAGTTGGTGTGGCAATAGATTTTTCCAAGAACAGCAAAAATGCTCTGAAATGGGCCATTGTAAACATGGCTGATAAAGGTGACACATTTTACCTCATTCACATCAACTCAAGTTCTCATGATGAGTCCCGTAACAAGCTATTTGCAAAATCTGGTTCTCGTGAGTTTTTTCTTTTTCTTATATTTTTTTTCTAAATTTTTCTCTGTTTTTATATTAGAATATTAAATTTTCTTTTGTTCTTTTTGCAGCTCTTATTCCTTTGGACGAGTTAAAAGATGAAAATGTTATGAGCAAGTATGGTGTGCAAACTGATGTTGAAGTTATTGATATGCTTGACATTGCTGCCACACAGAAGGAGGTTTTTCCTTTTTACTCTTTCTTTTATTTTCTCTTCTCTGTTTACATTCATTTAATGCACAACATGGTACTAGAGAGTAAGGTTTTAAATTGCGGACGAAATAATTATATATGATATACTATTGTTAATTGGAATCAAATACAATCGATATGATCATAATCGTAGTTGTTGGGATCTATGAAACACGAATATGCTTATGGTATCATTCGTGTCTCCATGTGTCACACGTTGATGTTTGGCACTCGTACGAACATATTCAATAATATAGACAAGTGTCTCAATAATATGTTACTACAACACACTTTTGACACAAAATAAGGTTGCCCAAATTTTTCTTATGCATGTGAGATTGTATATTTTGTAGGTGAGTGTGATTGCAAAATTGTATTGGGGTGATGCAAGACAGAAACTTATGGACTCTATTGAAGATCTAAAGCTAGACGCTCTGGTTTTGGGAAGTAGAGGCCTTAGCACAATCAAAAGGTTCATAATTTTTTTATGGTCTTATATTTTCACATTTGTTGGTATTTATGATACTTGGGTGAATACTTATTTATTTTTTTAATTAAAATATAAATTTTATATATATATATAAAAGATAATTACACTTGAATAAAAGGTAAACGGATAACAAGCTGCGCCGCTAAACTTTTTTGTATAGCAAAACCCAATCTCTGAAAGTATTTGCTACTGAATAGCAACAAATATGTTGGTGTTTTTTTTTTGTTTTTTTTTTCTTTCCATTATTTGGAAACAGATTCGTTGCAGTAATTGTGTTGCTTTCATCCATCCAATTATAATCAACGGCTGAAATTGTTTAAGATTGTTTTTTCATTGTGATTTGGACCGTCCGATCTTAAATCAACGATTGATATTCATTACTGCATGTAATTTCGCCATTTCCTTATAGCTGGGAATTCCCATCCCATTTCTTTTTCGATCTGCCGTTGGACGAATATCAATGTGTCATTTCTTGTGGCATTTATTAATGGCCGACGAACTCTTAGAATTAAAAATTCATGACCCTCTTTTATCTTTACAACAAAAATAATGACATAATTGATGTTAGTTCAAATGGATACTACATATTTATTTTATGTTGTTTTAATCAATTTGATATTAATTAACTCAATATTTTTAATTGTGAAAATGAGGAGGACTATTAACCTCTACTTTCAACAAACGACATCGTCGCTCTTAAAATTTTGAACATTTTTAAGTATGAGTTTGCCTAAGTATGCTTATCTAAATTTATAATTATTATGAGCAATTTTTATTTTTTTGACATGTTTGTGTTATGGTGTAAAAAACACAGGATATTACTGGGAAGTGTTAGCAACTTTGTTATGGTTCACTCTCCATGCCCAGTGACTATTGTGAAGGATTATTCAAGAAGCAGCGACTAGCTTAGTTGATCCATTTGGTATATTTTTCTTGTACTGTACTTGGGCTAATTGAGTTACTCTTTCAAATAACAGCCCTTAGCTTATCCAAAGAATAATGTAATTTGAATGCTTTATTAATTTGGCCATGTAAGTTACTTTACTTCTAGTAATCTTTTAAAGACTGCCATGTAAAATATGACTGAATAATATCAATGGTTTATATCCATAATAACTAAATGAATGTGTTTTAGATATTCATTGTTGATTTTCTTATTAATAATTATAATAATAATATTTTATATATTTTAAAATAAAATATAGTTTATTTATTTTATTTTTTGACAAAAAGAACTTGTGGCATTTCATTAATAATCAAATCCTAAATATATGTAGAAATGTTAGTAAAAATGTAAAAACTAGTCAAGTATGCGACCTTTTTAATAAAACTTTAAGCATCTATATCATCAAATTTGATAGTTTAAATGACTATTATTTTATATCATTTCACACATTCCAATTATTTGAAAAACTCAAATACATCTTTTTAGTGTGGATGGCTATTTATTTAAACAAGTTATTGAAAAAAAATTTACTAATGAGGTGGATACATTTATACATATAGACATTACTAAATACCAATTACTAACTATCACTAACACTATCTTGTAACCAACCTATATCTTCAACAGTCGTCCGCAAGCTAGAAGGTGTTCACAATATTTCTAGCTTAAAATAAGAAATACAAAAGTACATCAAATCAAAAGAGAATACAATGAGAGATGCCGGAAATACATCGGCCCTGCAGATCACATAACCAAGGATTGCAAATGTTGCTTCGCCGGGATCAAAGACATATTCGACGGCAAGAACGACAATGTTGTGCGTAGTTATCGCGGCGAGAATCATACATCATAGGCGTTGATGCTGGAAAAGGTTCCTTCAGTTTCATAATTGCGTCAGAGTGTTGATTGCAAAAACAAGATGTTGAATGTCCAAAACTTGTGTTTGCTTTTGCACGCCGATTCAATTTCATGGATCGAAAGAAAACAATCGAGTTCTTCTATGTTGACAAATCCTCCTTAAACCAAAGGCTTGATGACGATCTCTGATGTTGTGAACAAAGATCATGATGCAGAATGTAACACCCGTATTAGATTAATTAGAACTTTGGCGATTAATTGTTATTTATTTGAATTGTGTGATTATGTGGATTATTTGATTGTTGTGTTTGGGAGAGAGTTAATGGCATTTTAGTAATCACATAGAATTAATTAGACTAAGTAGAGAACCATTAGTTAATTAATTAGTTTGAGTTAATTAATTAGGAATTAATAGAGTTAGTAGAATATGATGGAATTAGTAAGTTAGTTTTAGTCATAACTAGAGTTAGCAATCTAATGGGCCAAGCCCAATGTTAATTAAGTGAGTGGAGGGATAAAATTGGTATTTCAATTACAATTGAATTTAGACCTAAGGGAGATAAGATAGCTAGAGCCTCTCATAACACCCATTCACTTATTTTCATTTCCAAAGGGAGGTAGAGAGAGAGTATAGAAGAACAAGCTTGAAGAGGGTAGAAGGGATTCAAGTGTAGAGCTAAGAAGTTTAAAGCTTCAATTCAAGGTAAGAGAGTAGTATTGTTATCTAGAGTGATCAAGAGGAGAGGAGAAAATCTATTTTTCTCCAACTCAATCTTCTCTCACTCTTTTCTCTTTTGGGGTGGGAATTTTGACTAATAAATAATGACTTTGATAGTGTTAGAATCCATGAAACTTAACTTAATCATCTCACACGAATTTGGGGTAATGAAATGGGAATGTGTAGATGTTTGTAGGAAATTTGTGTTGTTATAAAGTTTTCGAAATATTATATGAAAATCTATGATTCTTACCTTTTTGGTGTTAAATCATGTTTTTAGTTGTACTTCCAACTTGGTATGATATATGGATGCTTAAAGTTGATAGTTTTAGGGTTTAATATGATGAAAAATGATATTTTTAAGTGATTTATGTTTAAAACCGAAACAAGGGTTGTGTTTCTGAGCTTTGGTCGCTTAAGCGAGGCTCATGGTTGTTGGAGCGAGCACTCTTGTTCATAGTGTTTTGCCCAGAAATCGAGTTGTTCACTTAGCGAGCATCAGCGAGTCCCAACGAGCAAGGTTCGCTTGTTTTCACTTTGTCTCGCGACCCAGCGAGGGTTCCCTGGATTTTTCTTCCTTTGAGCTCGCCAGGTGTGGCTTGGGCGAGGGTCAACTGACCCAACTTCTTTGTAACTTCATTAAAATGGTTTGTATGCTTATAATATGTTTCAATTATGATCTTTTGATTATAGGATAACATGATTGAATGAATATGAACTTAGTAACGAGAATTGTTGTTGTATGATCAATTAAATAATAAATTGATTAGGATGAGAAACTATGTTGTTGAACTATGAATGAGATATGATATGATATTGATGAATGTGTTTATATGATTACTTGTGAGGTTAATTGAATATGATTTGATCGATTTGGATGAATGTATCTTTGATTAAGTTATTGAAGTACATGGAATGTGATATCCTTATAGATTGAGATGGTTAGATCATATGATTGGTAATCTTACATACATGCATTCATTTTGTATGATGAGCAGATACTTTAGATGAGCCCTACAGTATAACAGATATTTTAGTAGCTGCGGTTGACTAAAATATAATTGGAATAAGTTTTCCAATGACTTGATGAGGTACCACATGCATTTAGCAATAATGCTAGGGGAGCATTACATGAATGTGACATTAGTTTGCATTTAGGAGATGAAGGTGAATAATTATGTAAACTAAGTGGTAATTGACATTCCTTGTTTTACTTGATATCCTGGATTATACATGTGTATACTTGATGTTTGGTTATTTGGATTGCATATTATACTTATGTCTTTTATGTAATCTTTCTTATAATCTTAAGAGTAATGTCGTAACTCTTTATTTATATAACATGAAATGTAGAATATTGATTATACTTTTCATTTATTTTTGGATTTCATTACTAACTCTCTTTTTGTGTAATTTCTGGGCCTTTGGGGGTTCAGAGGTGCAGGGTGAGGATATAGCTTCCGAGGAGTAGCTCATGTTGAGTTCTTAGCTACTAGTGGTAAGGAGTTAAACACTATGCTTCTCCTAGAACTTATTTAGTTTGGGTTGTAATAAGTTAATGCTCTGGTACTTGTAACATCGGGTCGGGTAGATTTGTATTCCGTAATCGATGTATTTGAGCATTATTGCTACTTATTTTCTATGACCTTGCTAATGACATATTTATGACTCGTATGCTTGGATTTATTTTGAGACTGTTGATCCTTGTATGATATGATCCTTTGGATTCCGCTGCTATGTTATGAACTTATATTTGATTTGGTATGCTATGCTTGGATTTATATACATCTTGATGCGTATATGTTTAATTAAGTATTTATTAATTATATATATACGGGTTAGGGTGTTACACAGAATCAAGATTCTTTGATCTCATGTGTTCTTCCGAAGTGGCAAACTCAGATTCTTGAACGCAGATTCCTCAATAATGCTGCAACATGAATCCGCAAGAATACTTGTTATCTCACCAATCTTGATGTTGAATCCATCATTGTTGGCTTGATTGGAGTGATCGAAGGAGATTGAAAGGTAGTAAGATCAGAATTCCCGAAATTACCAAAAGAATGTGATTGCAGAGGCTTGAAGGTTGAACTTCTGGTGCAGAAACCTCCATATCTTCATCATGAATAAGATCTTCATCTTCATCAATGGCCGATACAAAATCAGCAGCGAAATTCTCATCGGAAGCTTAGTTATCCTCATCCCTTAGGTATCACTCTGATATCTTGTTAAGAAATATGACATCCATAAAAATAAGAGAGAAAAGCTTAAAATGTAGTTATATTGATTATGGTGAAAATGTTACAAATGAGAAAAGTTTTCTACTAATGAGGTGGATACATCTATATATAGACACTACTACTAAACATCAATTACTAACTATCTCACCAACACTATCTTATAAGTTATAACTATGGATGTCAATGAATATCCATGGACACGGATAGTGTGATATTCGTGTCCGCTCTGTTGGACAAATATTATATCCGTGTCTTCTCCATATCCGTGCGGATATCCCCTAAGCGGGTAATCCACGGATATTAAAGTATCCGCGGATATTAACAGATATCCATGACATTTTTTTATAAAAAAACCTAATTATTGAAAAAAAGTTAGTTTTTTCAAAAGACAAAATATTACTACAACATAATATTCATAATTATGCGCTCTCTCCTTTTTTTAATTGCAAAAATGAATTTTATTAAAAAGAAGAGGAGGGATATATAAGAAACTGAAAAACATCTCCTCAAAAATGAAAAAGAAATATGAAAAGTTTTCTCTATATAAAAAAAAACATAAAATAAAAAAATACTATTTTTTTATACAAGAAAAATACTAGAATTTATATTTAAGTAAGGATATATAAGTAATTTTACTAATTATTTAGTGGGTATGAATATCCGCGGGCGCGGATAGTATTAAACCTACATCCCTATCCATTAAACGTGGATACTTGAAATATCCACTTATTTTGTCCGCGGATATCCATTAAAGTATCCGCTCCGTGCCTATTGCAGATTTTATTCATAGATATCCGCGGAACATGATACTTTTGCCATCCATAGTTATAACCAACCTATATCTTCAGCATTTATTGATGGTATTGACTTGGGATATGAGAGTATACTCTTTTTAAGGTATCAGGTTCGATTCTCATCGGTACCAATATAGGTGGATTAATTTAGCCTCTTAAAAAACATGATAATTTTTAAAGTACTATAAATAAGTACGCATGCATTCACTAAATAACATCTCCAAAGCCATACACGAAGTCAGAAAAAACCTCCAAAGCCGTACCCATTTGTGTTGGTGCTATTGAAACTATCAACCATACTCTTCAAATCCAATTCAAAGACTACATTGTTTAATTAAAGGTCTTTGATCCATTGCAAAGCCAAAAACAGTCCCAATGCTTCACCAGAGGTTCACATTGGTAATTAAAGTTATTCATTCCGTTTCAGCAAGAACAAACCGACTTTAATAGGGATAGGGGGTTTAGTCCAATTCAACTACTACTACTATATTTGATGTTGTCTACGTGTTAGTATTGCAGCGGATTATTTTAGAATCATTAACACATGCACCTATATTATTTTTCGGATCAAAGTTTCAAAATTGTTAAAAAGATCAAGAAAGATTTTTTAAATTAAAATTGTATTTTGGAAGGTGCTAAGTAATATGCATCAATAGCAATGACTAGCTATTCATTTTCTTTTTTGCGTCAAAAAAATAAAAGGTATTCATTTCCAAAAGTTAGCGGAAACGTTTTTTGACATAGGTCCTACCAAAATGAAGTTTCCCTTCCTCTCGGACAAAACTACCAAACGGTGGAAGCCCCTATGTATAATTAGGGATCTCAACAGGACGGGGATTGAGTGATGATATTTTACCACTTTTTGCCGGCCCATTTTCTGATTCGGTGACATTTTTTCATCCCTTCCCATCTTTGAGGGGAGATTTCTTCCTCCATCCTCATCCTTAATTTCATTGCTAAAAATAAAAGCATAAAATATGCATTACATTGATAGCATCACTCATTGAATACAAAGAGAAAAAAGACACAATCTAAAATCACAAAAGTTTAAGAGAATTACCATTTTTTTACAATACTAATAATCATTTCAATGTCCAAATAGAAATCCAATACCCATATATAAAAGATAGATAGATAGATAATGACAAACACACACACACACACACACACACACACACACATATATATATATATATATATATATATATATATATATATATATATATATATATATAAATATATCAATAGTTAATTCACAAAACCGTTATTCACTATTAAAGAAATTGAAAGGTTGAGAAGAATGAAATATTTAACACTCAAAATATGCATACAAATAAAAAAAATATCAAAAGAGGTGATCTCTTCACCTTTCGTAACATCTTTTTAATAATAGTGATTAAGTATAATGATTAGTAAGTTTTTTTATTTGTTACAATTAATTAGTATAGGTGTTAAGGTGTGTAATGATTAATTAGTAGGTGAAGAAAATAAAAGGAATAGACACAATATATTGAAAACTGTTGAATTTTATAGAAATGACACATAAGTAAAATAACATTGTAGAGACGACACATAAGCAAAGCAAAAACTTGCTTTACATATAGTAGATAGATAGATAGATAGAATCCGGAGAAAAACTTTCGATTAATAATAAAGGAAATATGATCGTTACAGGATTTTTTTTAAAGGCTAAAATGGATATTAGAGTAATATATAAAAAATAAAAGTACAAGGGAATAAATACAAGATGTATTTGATTGTAAAAAAAAAAATGTTAACGAGTGTTCCGAAATATTCTTTAAACACCTAAAATAGTATTCCCTCTAGTCCTTAATATAAGAGAGAATTGACTTTTTTAATACATTAAAGAATTGATGTATCTAGCCAATAATATAGTCTAAATACATCAATTTTTGAATGTATATAAAAAGTGATATTTTTCTTTTATTAAGGAATGGAGGGAGTACTTCCTCTGTCCATAATTTTAAACATTTATTTTTTAAGATAAAATTTGTCCTTAAATATAAGCTTATTGTCAATTTCCTATACACATTTATTATTATTTTCCAAACATAATCCTATTTTATATTGGAATATGAAAAGTAAACTACATATGCGTGGAAATTTGTAAGAAGGGCTTATAATAAGGGAGTAAGTTTTTTAAATTTTTTATGAAAATATGAGAAGTCAACGAATCGAAAATTGTAATATTTTTTTTCATTTTTAAATAAAGACTTAATAGATCTTTTGGTCTCTGTATGTTCGGGAATTTTTAGTTTTAGTCTATGTATCTTATTTTGTTGCAAATAAATATCTGAATATCAAGGTGATAAAAACCGGACCGGACCGGCCGGTTCAACCGGTTTGACCGTGAACCGGACCCATGCCCGGTCCAATTTAGCCACAAAACCGCCTGTACCAAAAACCGGGGGAAAAACCAGAGAATCGGCCAAAAATTAGAGAAACCGCGGTTCAAGCGGTTTTGATAGTCGGACCGTTTTTTCTTTTTCTTTTATTTTTTTTATGATTGTCAATTTTAATTCATTTGTTCTCAATCTGTTTCCATCTTTTATACTATTTTTTTTTTATGATTTGTTAAATAAAAGATGAAAGCGTTAATCTCCATGATTAATTTGCAATTTTTTTAAAGGCAAAGTAAAACTTTTATTAAAAACACAAAAGCTCATGTATTGGAAAAAATCAAGCACAAGGTTCCGAAAAAATAAGGAAGCCAAATGGATCTTGCACCATCCAAACAAAGGTGAGTGAATATAATGGTGTAATATGAGATTTCATTATGTACACAAGAACAAGATTAAAAGATTGGTTAGAGTTTGATGTTATAAGCTCTATTTATTGCTTTTACAGTAAAATGAAAAAGAGAAAGCAAGAGAAAATAGTTGTAGAAGAAGAAGAGTAAGAATGAGAAGCGGCTGGTTGTATTCTCACATTATGTGCTGACTGCTGAGTTACTACTACATATATATATATATCTTATAGTTTTAGGGTTTACTAATAGATTGGGCTTATAAATAAAAGCCCATAGTGAGTTTTACTTCTATAGTTACCCAAGTCTCAACGTGTTAACATGTTTTGCTTTTTTTTTTTTTTTGCTTTTAATTACTTATATTATGTTAATCTTTAATAATAATATATATATTTGGTACAATAATATATTTTTTTCTAATAAAATAATTTTTTTAATTAAATCCGATTGAACCCCGGTCCAACCCCGGTTAGACCTTTAAACCTTAAACCCATGTCTACGCCGGTTCAATGTCCGGTCCGATTTTAATTACCTTGCTGAATATACATAATTTGTTGGTTTTAGTCCTTAAAGTCAAAATATGCAGAAATTTTTTTTTTATTAAATCAAGCAAGAAGAAAAAAAAGTATTTAAACCCCACAAAACCAAACACATCCGAAAAAGAAAACAGAACAGGCTAGAAAGCTCATAGGCCACATTAAACAACACAAAAAGTAGACCAGTTACTACCAACCAATATAATACAGGAATTCTTAATGGTCTAGATTTATGTTCCCATTTATGAACACAATAAATGATTTCCATTTTTTAGGTCGACTACACTTAATTCTATTTCTATTCACACCTCTACCTCTCCCTAATATGAAATCATGCGCCCACTATTTTTTACCTTTTTTAAATCTTCCAATTCTATAAAAAGCCACAAAACCTTATGACTCGGACACCAAAACAAATTACTTAACATTTGTTAGTGTAAGAGAAAATTCAAGTGTTTGCAATGGCTACAAACCAGGAAGAGGTGAAACTTTTGGGAGTTGATGGAAGCCCATTTGTTTGTAGGGTAAAGATTGCTCTAAAATTTAAGGGAATTGAATACAAATTTGTTGAAGAAAATTTGGCTAACAAAAGTGATCAACTCATCAAATACAATCCAGTTTATAAAAAGGTTCCAGTTTTTGTTCATAATGAAAAGCCTATCTCGGAATCACTTGTGATTCTTGAGTACATTGATGAGATTTGGAAACAAAATCCCATTTTGCCTTCTGATCCATACCAAAAATCATTGGCTCGATTTTGGGCCAAGTTTATCGATGATAAGGTAAATTTTTTATAAATTTTAAATTGTGGTCGCATTGTAATATTTGATATTACAAAGATTTATATTCAAATGATAAATGAAATTGATGTGACTTTAATCGCAGACGCGTTGTTACAATTGCTTTGCATAATCGTAAAATAAATAAAAAATAGACTTAGATGTCATGTCACATCTCAGATTTCATCACATACATTTTTTTTTTTTTTAAATGTAACTTCAAACGTAACGTATTTAAAATATGTTTCTGTTGATTATTTTCTAACAAAAATTATACTAATAGATGCGGAAATTTTTGTGATTTTCAGATCGTGACTTCTTCGTTTAAAGCTGTTTTCGCTGTTAATGATGAGAAAGAGCGCGAGAAGAATATTGAAGAATCTACCGAGGCTCTAAAGATACTTGAGAATGAGTTGAAGGGAAAGTACTTTGGAGGAGAAGAGATTAACTTTGTGGATATTGCTGCTGTTTTCATTGCTTTTTGGATCCCTTTGGTTCAAGACATTGCAGATTTGAAATTGTTCAATGAAGAAAAGTATCCAAAGCTTTACAATTGGAGTCGAGAATTTCTTAACCATCCTGCTGTGAAGGAGAATATACCTCCTAGAGATCCTCTTTTCGCCTTTTTTAAAGGTCGCTATGATAGTCTTCTTGCTGCTTCGAAATAGGTTTCGAATTTCATGTTTGTGAACTATTTTGTTATCTGAGTTGTTTTGATGTTAGCATTTTATTTCTAAAACATGTTTTGTTGTAATGTGGTATTTCTCCATGAGAGAAATTCAATAATATTGTGGTCATCTTTCAATCAATAAAGAATATCTTAAGAACATGCAGAGACATTTGATATACTGTTCGAGTCTGAAATTTGTAGGTTTTTTCGGTATATTCTTTAAAATAAAATAGAAAAGAAAAGGATTCCCTCTAGTCTCTATCCAAATGATTAAGAAATTTAAAGCATTAAATATGGCAGATGTGATTTTAACTGCACCTTATTGTGCATTAAGAAACACTGATCTGCATATTAAATATGTATCACATAAGAGAGGTTTCGGAAAACAAAGAATACTGTAATAATCACAAATATTTTTCTCGAAGCGCACTTCAAATACATGTGATTAAAACAATCGGCGTGACAAATACATATCTAATTATATTCAATTTATTTATTTTCTAAAATTATCACTGGCATTGACATGTCAATATTAATGTTTGGTGTGTCTGTGCTTCATAGAATGCAATAAACTCATCACGAGTGATCTGATATTCCAATAGTCATAATATAGACCCAAAAACCTGTAATCCTATCACCTGACGTGCGTCCAATGAGTCCACCCTTCATTACCTTACTTCCATCAATATTCACATTAATGCAATTTCCCATTATATGTATTCCAACTGATTCATTGCTCTTTATGAAAGTTTCATACATGGAAGATAGATATTCTCCCTCCGGTCTTTAATATAAGAGATATTTTACTTTTTAGGTTCATTAAGAATCCAATGTATCTAGACTATAATACGGATTAGGTCTTCATTAAAAGAAAATAAATATAAAGAAAATGAAGCTTTTAATATGGACCATTTATTGTTTATCTAAAGACTAAAAAATGGTAAAAGGATTTAATGCATGCTTTTGAAAAAGACACAATTTTCACACCGTTTAGATCAGGACCGTCTGATCTAAAATGTGTTGTCAAAATCGTTTGTAACAATTTCATAATTGCATCTTATATGAACATCCCAAATTTATTACCGCGTGAAACTGCGTGAATATTATACGGCAAATAATCCTAATCCTAACAGATGTTAATTCATTAGGCCCGAATTATATACAAATATTTCAAATATAAGTAAGAAAAACCACTTTCCATATTCATTAATTTCAATACATATGAAATACAATATTTCACTTATATTTAAAATTGAAGTGAGTATTTATTTGTTTATAATTATGTTCGGACTAAGTAGTATATACAATTATACATATATTGCTGTTTGCTGGTGTAACCCCTTACATCACTTGTCCAATATCTTATATCTCTGTTTACACATCTAGTCAACAGCGTGTAGATTGAAAATTACTACACTAAATTAAATCTTCCAAACTCTATAAAACCCCACAGTAACTCAAGACTCACTTCTAACAAATTTTGTTGATAGTTGCAAAAGTCTTTCTAAAATTGAAGTGCTAAAATGGCTACAAATCAGGAAGAGGTGAAGCTTTTAGGATCTGTGAAAAGCCCATTTGTGTGCAGGGTACAGATTGCTCTAAAGTTGAAGGGAATTGAATACAAATATGTTGAAGAAAACTTGGTCAACAAAAGTGATCAACTCCTCAAATATAATCCAGTTTATAAAAAAGTTCCAGTTTTTGTTCACAATGATAAGCCCATATCAGAATCACTTGTCATTCTTGAGTATATTGATGAAACATGGAAACAAAATCCAATCTTGCCTTCTGATCCATACCAAAGATCCTTGGCTCGATTTTGGTCCAGGTTCATCGACGACAAGGTAAACACACTGACAGACTGACTTTTAAATTGCCAATGCGCTGCAATATTTTTTTTTTTTGTTTTCACGCAAGTATGCGGCCCACTGGACTGCCTAATATGGTTTGAGGATTATTTCTGGTATCAAGTGGTTCCAGCCCGCTCCTGATCGCAGTCGCGGGGGATCAAATTGTGGTTCTTCTTACCAAGTCCAGCGTCAATCACCACCGAACCAACAAACGATTGGTTAACGCGCTGCAATATTGATTTTATTATAAACAACTGTTAAATGTGACTGTACTTTTCTAACATAAATTACTGATAAATTTTTTAAATGATCAGATTGTGGCTGCTTCGGTTAAAGTTATTCATATCGTTAATGATGACAAAGAGCGCGATAAGAATGTTGAGGAATCGATTGAGGCTTTACAGATTCTTGAGAATGAGCTGAAGGACAAGTTCTTTGGAGGAGAAGAAATTGGTATTGTGGATATTGCTGCTGTCTTCATAGCTTTTTGGCTTCCTTTGATTCAAGAAATAATAGGGTTGCAATTGTTGACTGTTGAAAAGTTTCCTAAACTTTACAATTGGAGCCAAGAATTTCTCAACCATCCAATTGTTAAGGAAAATATCCCTCCTAGAGACCTTCTTTTTTCCACCTTCAAAGCTTACTATGATAGCCTCATTGCTTCAAATTAGACTCAGAATTTTCATGTTTGTGTGAACTATGATTATCTGCCATTGAGTTTTTTCTGTTAGGATTTCAGTTCAAAATCATAGTTTCTAATTAGAGATTTTTCAATGTGATGTGATATCTAAGGATGTTGTTTCCATTTTTCATATTTTAATTTTTCCATGTGATGTGATATCTAGCGGCGTAGCTTATTGTCCGTCTACCTTTTGTTCAGATGTTATTATCTTATATATAATAGTAATATATAAATGAATAATTTTAAAAATTAATAAAGATCAAGCAATCCAAACTCCAAATATTTATCTCAAATATACAATGATCCATATCAGCATATCAAACAGTCCACTAAAAAAGTGCAAGTTTTAGGACGGAGCGCCAAACACCCTGCGGCACGGTTCAAGGATAATATTGTAAACAGGCTTGAAAGTATTTAAATGCAAGTTTGTACTCTGAAAACTCTAACTTTGAGATTGATACGAAGAACTTCAGTCGGAGATGGTCAAACTTTATTACCAAACATCGTTTGTTCATTGTTTGTGCTTATCCTTTCTTTATTCTTTTTAGACAGAGTTTTGGTTCTAACGGTTAGTAATACAAAGATCGACACAAACGATTTATTGGGGACACATCAATCTTCCTTTGATTGGTTAAAGAAACATATTACCTATAAGCATAAATAATATATCACCTGGCTATCAATTGAACCCTTTCATAATAACAGAAATATAACAATTGCAGTTTGATTTATTAACAGTGTTTGAACTATTACCGATTTTCTCGTCCAAGGAATATGCTACTAATTGAAAAATAAGTAAGCAATATACAGCAAGAGATTTATATCTACGTTGGAATCATGGAATAGCGTTACTGTCATCAAGAAATTAAGCGATCAAAGATTACATATCCAACAATAAACCAATAAACAAGGAATTATTCATTCAAGCATATTATTTTATGTTACAAAATGGAATGGAAGAATCATAAAGTATATTCCATTTGAAATGAAACTAAAACACTCAAAAACTCAACAAAAACAAGTACTTAAACAAATTTCAATACAAGTTCAAACAAAGTCTCACTCTATTTTGATGGAGCAGCAAGACTTGCAGCGCGAGCTTTAAAATACGCAAATTGTTGTTCTTTTGAAGGCATAATTTCTTTGACGACTGGATGGTTGTAAAAATCTTGACTCCATTTGTGTAGCTTGGGAAATTTGTCACTTGTAAATAACTGCTTCTCTGCCACTTCTTGAAATAAAGGGATAAAGAGAGCAGCAATATCCACAAAGCCAATCTTGTCTCCTCCAAAAAACTTATCCTTCAACTCATTCTCAAGAAACTGTAAAGCCTCGAATAATTCTTCAATAGCCTTCTCGCGTTCTTTCTCATCAGGAATAAAAATAGTTTTCGCAGCAGGAATTACACACTAATTTCACAAATTAAAATATATGTATTAGAAAATAAATTGACTGTCAAAAGTAACAAACAACAATTCAGTACTAATCAATAATGGCATTTCTTAAATCCAATCATTCTTTTGAAAACCATGATGTCAAAATGAAATGCATAACACAGGATCAATTGCACAAAACTTTACAAGGTTCCATAAAACATGTACACAATAACAATAACAATATAGTTTAAACTTTAAAGTGGTTAATAACTGAATCTGATCAATCACTAATACTAATATGTTTCTAACTAAAGCCAACAACCAATATAATTCCTGAATCAAATTTCACCAGAGGTTTTAAATTTTAATGGTTGATACTTTACTAGGTCTATATGTAAAGTTGATTTCTCTAACTCAGTTCTAAATTGTGGTATCCAACTACAATTGCTACTTTAATATAAGGGTCCATTTGATTTGCAAAAAGTAAATACGGTATACGGGATAGAAAACACGTGACAAACTTTTAAGATATTGAACAATTTTTTATCTTGTATAATGTTTGGTGAACATAAGATTATTCTGGTATTGACAATTTGTACTTGAAAAACAAAAAAGGTGTCATGTGATTCGGTTAGGACAAGAATTTCAATTTTTGTCGAGTTCCTCAATCACCCCTCCATTCCAAGAACAGTTTTAGCCACAGTCTAACTGAAATTGTCCTGTTCACCTCCATATTTATTAGCAGATCAAACGCAGCCTAATGGTTTTAGAGATATCCACAACCACAATATTCATTGCATAAGTCATATTTTCATACATTAAACAACAATATCAAGATTCAAAGCGTAACCGCAACCACAATTCAAAACTATGTTCTAACTATTCAGAATATATATATATATCTCATACTATAAAACGGATTACCTTATCATCAATGAACTTTGACCAAAAACGATCCAATGCTCTTTGATAAGGATCAGATGACAAGATTGGATTTTGATTCCAAGTCTCATCAATATACTCAAGAATCACACGAGATTCTGAAATGGGTTTTCCATTATGAACTAATACAGGAACCATCCTGTAAATTGGGTTGTAATTGAGAAGTGTTTCACTCAAATTACCCAATTTTTCTTCCACATATTTGTATTCAATACCTTTCAATTTCAGAGCAATTTGAACCTTTATCACAAATGGGCTTCCAACAGAACCCAAAAGAGTCAATTCTTCTTCAATAGCAGACATTGTTGCAGCACTTCAAATCTTAATTATGTTTTGTTTTATTAAGCAATTTGTGTTTGTATGGTTTTTTTTATGATGTTTTCTTGCTTTTTATAAGAAGACATTTTTATAAAATGATTCTATGCGTTGTTATCACGATGTTAAAGAATCAAAAAAATAAGGAAAAAAATATTTCAAATAAAAATGGAACGTAATTGCAGCCTTCCTTGTCGGGTAGTTGACCAATAAGTGATGTAAGAGATCACATCAGTAATAGTAATATCGAAACAATTATAGAAGTACCATGTTGTAGTAGTTGTATGGATTTGAGTGCAATCAAGTTGAGAAAGGAAATATTTTTCATAGGCACAATTTTTTCATAGGCACAATTAGGGGTGGATAGTGGGTGGAATTGGGCGGGTTCGGGTCTAAAGTTGTCATCCAAATTAAACTGCAGAATTAAAAAATAAGACTCAATCTGTCTATAAAATAGAGATCTTTTTACAAGTTCGGGTTGCGGTTTAATCGGGTTATTAAGCGGTTTAATTCAGTTAGAAATAATTTAAAATAATAATAAAATAAGTAACAAACTCAACATTTACAATTTAGATTCTAATTCTAAGAATATGCAACAAGAGATGAGAGAATCATGAAACAAACACAAAATAAAAGTGTTAACCCTAAATAAACATAAAAAGTAAGAAAAAAAAACAAAAATCTCAAATAAAATTAAAAATATAACATTTGATTTCAGCGAAGTTAGATAAAAATGATGAAGAAAGATAAGTTTTATGTTTCAAAATGTTCCATTAAAAACCAGACCGGACATCGAATCGGCAAGGTCCTGGTTCATTGGTAGAACCTCTGGGTCACTGGTCGAACCGCATAACTAAACCAGATCAAACCGGATAAATCGATAGAATGAACCAGTCACTATAACAATACTCTATAGTTATTAAACCAGTAGAATCGGATTCTAAAAAAAATCCCAACACCTAAAAATTGTGAAAATATCATAAATCATAATTTCCACCAAATTTATTCGTTAAGTTCAAAACCAAAACATTGTCATCACACATAATAAAATAGTACAAAATACAAAAATCCAAAATAGGCGAGTGGCGACGACGGCAAAGCGGCGATGACCGGCGACGATGCAAGGTCCGTTCGATGATGCACTGTTTCTTGAAGTTCTAGGGTTCGCGTGCTCTGTTTGTTTCTACTATGTTTCTAATTCTAATATATTCTACTAATTCTATTTTCTGATTTTAAAAAAAGCCAAACGACGTCGTTTTAGAGATTTTTTTTTTAAAAAGCTGTGCAATCAAACTGCTGGTTCGCGCAAACCACTGGTTTTTCGCTTCCGAGCGGTTCCGATCGATCTGATTGAACCACCGATCCAACTAATGAACCAAACCGGCCAGGCTCCGGTTCGCGGTCCAACCGGCCGGTCCGATTTTAAAAACACTGGAGAAGAGACGGGAGAAGAGCTCAGAGTGTGTATATCGCAAAAAGAAAGTGTTAAACGCGAAATTTTAATATACTAGCGCGGGCGGATTTCGGGTTCAATGATGATTGACGCTGAACTCGGTAAGAATGACCACGGTTCGATCCCCGCAAGTACGATTGGGAGGAAGCTGAAATAACTTAATATTAAAATTAATCCTCAAATTTAATTAAACTAGTGATGAAAGCCAAAAAAAAAGAAAAAAAAAAGAAAAATCTTAAATTTCATCAACCATTTCACCCACAATTTCATCAACTTAGTGTCCGGGGCGGATCATATATATGCCTATGTGTTGGATAGGTCCATGACTTGCTCTAAATTATGTTTTTCCAAGGTATTAAATATTAGCAACTAGTGAACAAAAAATACCTAAAATGAAAGAAAAAATTTAATTAAAAGGACTAAAATGAAATCTACAAAATAAAGTACCTAAAATGAAAGAAAAAAAATATTAATTAAATGGACTAAAATGAAAAAGAATAATAAAGATTTAGAGAGGATATATAACACAACGTCTGACCATCAACTTATTATCCGGATCTCAAATTGAAAGAAGATTAAAAAGTATTTTAAGACTATCCTAAATGGGGTAAGCTTATACCAATAAGATTTGAACTCAGTAAGTATCCCATTAGGACAAAATAAAAGTGATACTTATGGAGAAGATGTGTTAGTGTTACTTTAACATCTCTCTACTCTCTCTCCTTCTCTTTTATTTCTCTTAGTTGAACCGCTAAATTTATCAAACCAATTATAAACTATAAATTATCAATCATCAACCCAAAATTATAAATTATAAACTAATTTATCCAACATACATTATTTTTATCAAACAAAACATAAATATTATCATTAAAATATTATATATAAATACTATTGAACTTCATTTAAATATGATAAAATAAATTTTACCATGATCCCCTAATAAAATTACCAAAAAAATGCTCTACCAAAAGAACCCACCCAAATTTCATATAAAGAAAACCACCCAAGTTCATAAGAAATAAACCCATCCAAGTTCATTAAAAAAAAAAAAAACCACCCATACAATACAATGAAAAATATTTTTACCATCCTTACTCGCATGCCCTAAAAAATGACCAAAATATCTTTCCGTGACTTAAATTATGAATGTAGAAAAATTGAGTAATTTTAAAAAATAACATTTTTCTACATCCGTGACTAAGTCACGAATGTTATAATTGTAGGGTGCTTTGAGAGGTATACGTGGCTTAAATCACAAACAGGGATATATTAATCATTTTGTAGGACGCGCCCCAAAATTAGTACGTGATAAAAGTAATTTTCCAATACAATTAATAGTCTCCAATAAAAGAATCTTCCCAATAGTCTAAAGTGTTCTCACTATATAACATGTGGATACAATTAATAATCGTCAGATAAGGTTTGATCAATAGTAATTTGGTCACACACATTTAATTCAATTATTTTCTTATTAATAATTGCTGGTGTAACCCATTACATCACTTTCTTGTCTACTGTCTTGACAGAGAAGGCACTAACATTTTCTCCATTTTTTTAGACAATATCCTCATCTCATCAAGAATATCTCAATGCCTCTTTTTTCTTCACCTTTCATACACCACTAGTCAATAATAAACAACGCGTACATATTCAAAATTAATGCTAAAATAATATTCCAAAACTCTATAAAAGCCCACAAGACCTTAGAACTAACTCACCAAAACAAATTCCTTTAATACTAATTGTTTATTGTTAAACTCAGATATTTTTTGAAGTATTGCAATGGCTACAAATCAAGAAGATGTGAAACTTTTGGGAGCTACAGGAAGCCCATTTGTGTGCAGAGTAAGGATTGCTCTAAACTTGAAGGAAATTGAATACAAATATGTTGAAGAAAATTTGGGCAATAAAAGTGATGAACTCATCAAATATAATCCAGTTTATAAAAAGGTTCCAGTTTTTGTTCACAATGATAAGCCCATTTCAGAATCACTTGTGATTCTTGAGTACATTGATGAGATTTGGAAACAAAATCCAATCTTGTCTAATGATCCTTATCAAAGATCCTTGGCTCGTTTCTGGTCCAAGTTCATAGATGACAAGGTAACTTCATTTTCCAATTTTATGATTTTTTTTCACCATCAGTATTCGGTTCACTGGACTGTCTAATCTGGTTCATGTGTTAGTTTTGCGTCAAGTGGTTCCTGCCTCCTCCGACTGTACTTGTAGGGGTATTGAATCATAGCGTGAATTACCACGGAACCAACTAACGATTTTATTAAATACATTTTGTCAATATTATTTACACCTTATTAAATGCTCTTATTTGTGAATTGATCAGATTGTGGGTGCTTCATTTAAATCCGTTTTCACAATCGATGAGAAAGAGCGCGAGAAGCATATCGAAGAAGCAACTGAGGCTCTACAGATTTTTGAGAATGAGCTGAAGGGAAAGTTCTTTGGAGGAGAAGAGATTAACTTTGTAGATATTGCTGCTGTTTTCATTGCTTTTTGGATCCCTTTAGTTCAAGACATAACAGACTTGAAATTGTTCACTGATGACAAGTTTCCAAAGCTTTACAATTGGAGTCAAGAATTTCTCAATCATCCAGTTGTGAAGGAGAGTCTTCCTCCTAGAGACCCTCTTTTCGCCTTTTTTAAAGGTCGCTATGAAGGCCTTGTTGCTGCTTCAAAATAGATCAATGTACTGATATAAAGTACTATTGAGCCTCAGAATTTTAAGTTTATGAACTGTTATCTGTCATTGAGTTTTTGTTGTTAGATTTTCATTTCAAAATAATGTTTTGTAATCTGAGATTTCTGCATGTGAAATCTTTTGTTGTATTTTTTTTTCATATTTCAATTAATAAAGAAAAGGGTGTCTTTCTATCCTAGCTTATGTAGCTGCAAGCCTGCAATCAGTTTTTTGATAATCATGTTGGTGTGAAGTATCCACGAGATTTTTGATCTAGTATCCTGGTGGCTAGACTTACACATTATAAGTGCGAAGAAGTGGAAAATCCGATGTTCGAATTTTAATTTCTTAGCTACCAAATGAGCTACCCTTACATGACAACATCATCACCTTTATACTACTTCATTTATTTTATTTTTTTCGGTTACCATGATATTTAGTTTTCACCGCCGTTAGTTAGTGATGACTTTTTATTTTGAATAAGTTAAATTAAGTTAATCCAAATTGACATTAGAGAAAATCGAACTTGTGACTTAAGGAGAAGTACACTCCCAGATTCTAAGCCAATACCACTCAGTCGGGGAATCTATAGGAAACACAAGGTGATTTCTTTCCTTCCAACCAAATTTTCTCAATGCGCAAGAACTATAAGAATTAGATCGTTAACTACATGCTTAAGGAGACAATTTTATTTGTTTACAATGGAGCTTTAGCATACTACACAAACCCCTTACAACTATATCAAACCTAATGGCTTGAACCGATTCATTGTTTGTCATCCCCTTTATACTACTTTAAATATTAGCAGATTAAACAAAAAATAGTACTTCAAATATATGTTATATGAAAATTAGATTAGATTATTTTAGCGGTATATAATTAATCACAAATTAAATTATTTTTTTTATCACGTAGCTTTTAGGGCTTTTAACTATACTCACCGATTTAATATACGTATTACTCCCTCTGTCCTTAAACATAAGAATCCCTACCAACGAACACGGGTATTAAGAAAAGTTGTTGGAGTAATAATTTTGTTTGACTTGTATAAGGATCTGTTTGACCTAACTTATTTTTGAGCTTATTCAAACAGCTTATGAAATTTTTATGTATTACTATAAGTTTTTCAAGGTAATTTATGATAAAATAGCTTATAAATTTCACTAATTGGTCACTGTTCAATTTTCTTTTATAAATTGCTGATGTAACCCATTGCATCACTTTCATGTCTATTATTTTGACAGGTAAGGACTAAGGAGCGTTGACTGCGTTTCCATATTTTAGTATCATCTCATGTGTATGTATATAAAAATATTTCAAAGCCACTTTTTTCATTAGCTTTGCCAACAAGTAACAAAGCGTATAGATACAAAATTAATACAGAATTAATATTCCAAAATCCAAACTCTACAAAAGGCCACAAGACCTTATAGAGTCACACCCAAAAACAAATTCCCTTGATAATTAGTAATTATTAATTTTCGAAGTCTTGCAATGACTACAAATCAGGAAGAAGTAAAGCTTTTGGGAGCTACTGGAAGCCCATTTGTGTGCAGAGTACAAATTACTCTTAAATTGAAGGAAATTGAATACAAATTTGTTGAAGAAAACTTGGTCAACAAAAGTGAACTTCTTCTCAAATATAATCCAGTTTATAAAAAAGTTCCAGTTTTTGTTCACAATGATAAGCCCATATCAGAATCACTTGTGATTGTTGAGTATATTGATGAAACATGGAAACAAAATCCAATCTTGCCTTCTGATCCTTACGGAAGAGCATCGGCTCGTTTCTGGTCCAATTTCATTGATGATAAGGTAATTCTAATTGATTGATATTATAATTTATATTTAATAACAAGATGCATATGTATATATATATACTAATAAATTAAATGCTCCTATTGATCAGATTGTGGTCGCGTCATCCAAATCCGTTTTTACAATCGATGAGAAAGAGCGCGAGAAGCATATTGAAGAAGCAACTGAGGCTCTAAAGATACTTGAGAATGAGCTGAAGGGAAAGTTCTTTGGAGGAGAAGAGATTAACTTTGTGGATATTGCTGCTGTTTTTGTTGCTTTTTGGATCCCTTTGATTCAAGACATAACAGACTTGAAATTGTTCACTGATGAAAAGTTTCCAAAGCTTTACAATTGGAGTCAAGAATTTCTCAACCATCCTGCTGTGAAGGATAATCTGCCTCCTAGAGACCCTCTTTTCGCCTTTTTTAAAGCTCGCTACGATGGCCTTCTTGCTGCTTCAAAATAGATCAATCCATGTACTGATGTATAGTACTGAGACTCAGAATTTTAAGTTTAAGAACTGTTATCTGTCATTGAGTTTTTGTTGTTAGGATTTCATTTCAAAATAATGTTTTGTAATATGAGATTTCTGCATGTGAAATCTACTTATGTTGTTGTATTTTTGAAACTTGACGTAGTTGCAATGTGTTTTTTGATAATCTTGTTATTGATTTGAAGTATCCACTAGTTTTTTGAATGACCAATCTATGTCGAGGAATCTGAATGACTACCTTCAGTGGGGTCTCCTCTCTCGATCACATTTTTCCCCATCCACAATGGTTAAACTCGAAAACTCTATCTATTAAAAGATGCAACAATTCTTTCATTAATTGAATGGCGAAACCGAATACAATATCACATGATCTTTATTACACATGAGAAATTATATAACATACATTATATTACATTTGAAATGAACTTAAAAGTTCACAGACTCACACACTATTATAATCTATTTTGATGTTGCTGCAAGGCTTTCGGCACGAGCTTTGAAATAAGCAAATTGTTGATCTTTTGAAGGCATAATTTCCTTGACTATAGGATGATTGTAAAATTCTTGGCTCCATTTGTATAGCTTAGGAAATTTGTCACTAGTAAACAACTGAAACTCTGCTACTTCTTGGAATAAAGGGATGAAAAGAGCAGCAATATCCACAAAACCAATCTCTTGTCCTCCAAAGAACTTGTCTTTCAACTCATTCTCAAGAAATTGCAAAGCTTCCAATAATTCTTTACTAGCTTGAGAACGTTCTTTCTCATTCGGCATAAAAACAGATTTCCATGCAGCAGCCACACACTGATTCACAAATTAGAGTAATATATATTAGAAAATGATTATTGAATGAATGAACTTGTTCAACCACTATTATCATTGGATGTGATACTGACACAAAAATGTCAGCATCAATAATTGAATGTAACTTCATGTGTCAGTGTTGTACTGGTGACAAACACCGACATGTATCACACTTTCAATTAGTTACTTACCTTGTCATCGATGAACTTAGACCAAAAACGAGATAATGCTCTTTGATAAGGATCATTAGGCAAGATAGGATTTTGTTTCCAAGTTTCATCAATATACTCGAGAATCACACGAGATTCGGAGATAGGCTTCCCATTATGAACAAAAACAGGAACCATCCTATAAACTGGATTGTATTTTAGAAGTGTTTCACTCAAATTTCCCAATTTTTCTTCCACATATTTGTATTCAATACCCTTCAATTTAAGGGCAATTTGAACTCTTATCACAAATGGGCTTCCCACAGAACCCAAAAGCTTCACCTCTTCCTCAGATGCAGCAATTACACCACAGGCTTGTAATACTCTCTTAACTTTGGCAACTAATACATGAATCATAATTCTAAATCGCGGTTTGTAAATAAATATAATAGTTTTAGAGGTCTCTGCAACGAGATATTTAAACCGTGATTGAGACTACATCGATTGCATTTTGTCTCAATATAAAAGTTTGAAGTTCGAATTGTTACTGCAATTTAAAATCATTATTGAATGTCTTTGTTTTATAGGTCCAAGAAGAGTAATTTAACTGACAAATTTATTTTTTTAAGAACAATCTAACTGACAAGTATTCTAATCTTTCCAAAAGAAACAATATAAAGTATAACGTGAAATATGAGAGTTCAATTTATGCCCAAATAAGAATCCAATCCAATGATAAAGTAACAATATAGTAAAATTACATTAATGAGATATGAGTGGTATTTTGGTACAAGAAAAGTATAAGATTCATAAAATAAAAGACATAAAAGAACAATTTTTTTACAATAAAAGTAAAGAAACTTTTTGTTCAGTCAATTATTTGAATTGCATTTGCAGCACCTTATAATGATCATGTATAATTTTCAGACTTAAATATATTTTTTGTCTCTTATTTTTTTTCTTAAAAAAATAGTTCTAGTCTTCTATTTTAAAGTTTTTTGTTTCCCAATTTTATTTCATTTTGTTCCATAATTTCATTTTTGAATATATTTTATGATGTGATTTACACATTTATGACGAGTTAGTGTTTATTATTCATATTTTCCTTTTTCATTAACATGAATATTTAATTTAGTATGTTTTATGCATTTAAATGTCACTTTATAATATTAGGGTATGTATACAAATACTTATGATGTAAGCGGATCAGAAAAATCCAATTGAACTGATGATCAAATCCAATTCAAACAGAAAAAATTGACTTTTTTGGTTCGGATCAAAAACCGAACCAAACCAATCGAAAACTGATGTATTTTGGTTTGGTTTTCGATTCCGTTTTCAGATCTATTGGATTGAACCGAACTAAACCGGTATATATCCTTATGTTAATTTTTTAAATTTTAGGCACTACAACTACATTTGGCCCAAGCTCCTTTTAAAAAAATGTCACTACATTTGCATTCACTGAAAACCCTAATTTAGAAGCACACCTTTATCATAGATTCACAGTTGCGTACTTCTCTTCGTCCTCACCTCACCTTCATCACAAACAATCTGCTCTCATCTATAATCTATCGCACCTCACATTTATCCTCCTCAAGTTAATTTGCTCTCATCAGTCACCACAGACAAATTGAATAAATTTTGACATAAAAAGCATGAAATACATCGAAAAAAAAATGATGTAAAACCGATCAAAGTATCTATCAGAAGTAGAAAAGATAGCATAGAAGAAGATAAAGATGAATCATTTATTGATTGCATAAAATGAAAGTGTATATACAGGATGCTATTTATAGTATCTACTCTACCAATATACTTGTACTAACTATACTTGTATTCTACAACTAGTACTAATACTGTACAGCTAAAGTATAAAGTACAAATGCATCTTAACAGCCTTCCTCAAGCTTAGGCTCATATATATCTAAGAGTCGAAGTTTGGATATGAAAGAGTTGAACTTGACAGTAGGCAAAGCTTTGGTTAAACAGTCTGCAAGTTGATCATCAGTAGATATGGGAAGCAACCTTAGTAATCCTTGCTGCACTTTCTCACGCACAATGTGACAATCTATTTCCAAGTGTTTTGTACGTTCATGGAATACAGGATTTGAAGCTATGTGTATAGCACTTTGGCTATCATAGTAGATAACTGGAGGTTTGCTGCAAACAATGTTAAGATCTTTCATCAAATATGTTAGCCAAAGTAGCTCACAGGTGGAAGTAGATAAGGCTTTGTATTCAGCTTCTGAGGAAGATCTGGATACAGCCAATTGCTTCTTTGCCTTCCAAGAGATGAGAGAGGAACCTAGAAAAAAAAATATATCCAGTTGTGGATCTTCTTGTGTCAATACACCCTGCCCAATCAGCATCGGAAAATCCTAAAAGCTGCATTTCTGAATATCTAGGGAATAATAGACCTCTTCCAGGGTTGTGTTTGAGGTACCTAATCACTCTGCAAGCTGCATTATAGTGAGCCATTGTTGGTTTGTGTAAGAATTGGCTAAGTTGCTGAACTGCAAAACTGATATCAGGCCTTGTATTAGTCAAGTATAGGAGTCTCCCAACCAGTCTTCTATATGTTGATATATCTTCATAAGGTTTGCCAGGATCATTATGTAGTTTAACAGCAGGATCCAATGGTGTAGGAGATGGTTTAGAGCCTAAGAATCCTGAGTCCTTGAGCAAGTCAAGGCAATACTTTCTCTGAGATATAGTAATACCCTCCCTTGATTGGGCTACCTCTAAACCCAAGAAATACTTCAGAGCACCAAGGTCTTTGATTCTAAACTGAGAATCTAAAATGCCTTTGATTCTTACAAACTCAGAGAGGTCAGTGCCAGCCAAAATTATGTCATCCACATAAATCAGTAGGGCAGTGAAGTGAGAATCAGTTTTGAGGGTGAAAAGTGAATAATCTGAGGTAGATTGTTTGTATCCCTCCTGGAGAAGTAAAGATGTCAATTTTTCATACCACTTTCGACTAGCCTGTTTAAGACCATATAGGCTCTTGATCACTTTAGGCTTAGGAGGAGTGACACCCTCAGGTACAGACATGTACACATCCTCTTGCAATTCCCCATGAAGGAATGCATTATTGACATCTAGTTGATGTAGAAACCAACCCTTAACAGAGGATACAGCTAGAAGCAACCTCACAGTAGTAAGCTTAGCAACTGGGGAGAAGGTATCAAAAAAATCTAGGCCTTCAACCTGGGTGTAACCCTTAGCAACAAGCCTTGCTTTGTACCTTTCAACACTACCATCAACTTTGTATTTCACTCTATAAACCCATTTGCTGCCTATGGGCTTGGTGTGAGGTGGCAAGTCAACAAAAGACTAAGTACCTGTCTGACTCAGGGCAGCTAGTTCATCATTCATGGCCCTTTGCCAACATTCAAATTTTACAGCTTCTGAGTAAGATTTAGGCTCAATAGTGTGTGTAAGTGAAACTGTATATGCATGAAAATTAGATGACAAATTATCAAGAGTATGATAATTAGAGATGGGATACAGGGTACTAGATGATGAATGATCTGAAGAACTATGTGAGGAATTACATATGTAGTCTTGCAAATAAGAAGGTGCAGTCCTTTGTCTAGTGGGTTGGGAGAGTGAGAAGGAATGGGTGTAAGGGTAGGCTCAGGGTGAGGAGATGTAGGTGTAGTGGAAACATGTAATGTGTTATCTGAGGTAAGGTCACAATCAAGTAAGGCAGCTGTATTTGTATCAGTAGAAAAGTTAATGTCAGGGTCAGGAATAGTGTTTTCAGGGATAGGCTTTGGTGTGACATGTTGAGGTTCATAAATGTTGATAGGTTGATGAGAGGTAACATGGTCAGGGTCAGAGGTGAAGGAAGTATGGTAATGCCAAGCAGGCCTAGTGGAGCATGTGTAGGGTAAAATGTGATCATGATGAATGACATTTCTTGACACAAAATTTCCTTATTATTGAGATCATAAAGTATGAGACCTTTAACACCTTGCTTATACCCTAAGAAAACACATTTTCTGCTTCTAGGTTCTAGCTTGGTTCTATGACCTGTTAATGTGGAAGCATAAGCAAGAGAACCAAACACTTTTAAATGTTCTAAAGAAGGAACAGTACCATGCAATATCTCATAAGGGGATTTGTGATCTAATACAGCAGAGGGTAACCTATTTATTAGGTAAGTGGCATGTTGAATGGCAAAAGACCAAAAAGATTTGGGTAAGTTTGCTTGGAAAAGAAGGGCTCTGCCAACATTTAAAAGGTCTTGGAGTTTTCTTTCAACTCTAGCATTTTGTTCAGGGGTCTCAACACAAGAGGTTTGAAGAATGATCCCCTTTGAAGAATAAAAGGTGGGCATATTGAATTCTACACCATTGTCACTCCTTAGAATTTTAACTTTAGTGTTATGTTGTGTTTCAATTTGATTAACAAATTCTAGAAGCTTAAACCTAGTATCAGATTTTTGTTTCATTAGCATTATCCAAGTGAACCTACTATGATCATCAACAATAGTCAAAAAGTAAGAATAACCATGAATAGACTTTGTAGCAATGGGCCCCCAAATGTCACAATGCAATATATCAAAAGGTGCTACAGCTTTATTTATACTGTTTGTAAAAGGAAGTTTCTTTTGGTGTGCAAGGTGACAAATGTCACATACACCTTTATTATCTACAACAATATAAGGAAATTTAGAGTGTAAAAGATTCATTCTACCAAGGGAAGTATGTCCTAGCCTAAAATGCCATAGGGCTTTATTTGGTATAGTAGCAGTGGGTTCAATTCCAATGGTGGTGTGAACTTGTCCTGTCTTATCTGCAAGCTTAAGGTAGTATAGGCCTTCAAGCATGTCAGCAGAACCTGTTGGAACAAAATTATGATTTTGTATCTCCTTAATTGATTTTGATGATAACAATGTATTTAAGGTTAAATTGGAGTACTAATAATTTAATTCAGTGTGCAGGATTAAAAGTTAAAATTTGCGTACTAAAGAACCTTAGAATTTCTGAAGGAATTACTTCTGAGCTCACCAGATCTGAAGCAAGTAATTCTGAGCCTGTGAAACTCTGAAGTTATTATCTGAAGGCTCATCAGAGATAAATGTTAAGCTACACTTGAGAGTACAATTTTATTGAAGACTGTGCCTGACTAAGTCCAAACGTAGAAACCAAGAATGAAAAGGTTTGACCATGGAAAGGTCATTTTCAAGTCAGGCTTCAGAAACGAATATTTCCTTATTTAGCTTACACCAAGGTTTAAATATCAAAAGCCAAAAGGAATCTCTCATTTTGTAGTAAACGTTAAGCTCCTAAGCATCTGCAAATCAGAACAGCTAATAAGTTCACTGATCAATACAAAGGAGCGTCTCAATTCTTCAAACGGCTATAATCTTCAACGTTCACTTTTTCACCTATAAAAGGAAGAAGATTTGTGAAGAATTATTATCAAGACTTAAGCTTCTGAATGTGCTGAACCTCTGTCAAATTCTAAAGCTATCAAACACTTAGAAACTTTGTGATAATTTTCTAAGTTAGTCTTGTAACTGAGTTGTATTTTGTAAACACCTCTGATTGTATATCAAGTGTTAATCTCTTATCTTTATTAACATTAAAACTTGTTTGAAGTCTCTTGCATTTGTGCTTGAGCATTGGAAGTCTCTTGCTTTGTGCTTGAGCAGTTGGAAGTCTCTTGCTTTGTGCTTGAGCAGTTTGAAGTCTCTTGCTTAGTGCTTGAGCATTTGTAATCTGAGTGATTATAGTGAAATCTCTTGTGAAGGACAAGAGGACTGGACTACTCCTGTTAGTGGGAGGAACCAGTATAAAAATTCTGAGCATCTCTCTATCCCTATCCTCATATATATTGTGTGTGTTACAACTTATCCGCTGCAATTTGTTTTAACTTAGAAAAAGTCTTAACACAATTCAAACCCCCCCCCCCCCCCCTTCTTGTGTGTTTTTCAACCTTCAATTGGCATCAGAGCACCGGTCTGTTGCTCTTCACTTAACAGTGAAACAGTAAAAGATCTAGGGGTACTTAGTTGAAAAACATGTCTGATGTTACCTCTCCTTCTGCCTCTGGTGGACCAGAACATCATGTCGTTCCACCTCCTCACAACTATGACAGAGAAAGAGGTAGTGACAACCACATAGACAAACCACCTTACTTTAACAGTGATCCTACTACTTTTCCTTTTTGGAAAACCAAGATATATAGTTACATCATTGGAACTGATGATGAGTTATGAGATATCATTGAAGATGGTATACATTTTGAACACATGGATGATGAAGGTATTGTAAGAAATACCTACAGAAAGTTCTTTGATGCTGAAACAAAGAAACAGTATAAGAAGCATCATACTGTTAAGAATATGCTTATTGATGCTATATCTCATGCTGAGTATTTAAAAATATCCAATAAGTCATGTGCCAAAACTATCTGGGATTCTCTATGTTCCACCTATGACGGAAATAAGCAAGTCAAAGAAGCAAAGGCAAACTTACTAGTTCATCAATATGAGCTGTTCAGAATGAAGGAAGATGAAGACATTGAAACCATGTACTCAAGGTTTCAAACCCTTGTCTCTGGTCTTCAAGTTCTGAAGAAAAGCTACACCTCCTCAGATCATGTCAAGAAAATTATGAGGAGTCTACCTTCCAAGTGGAGACCAAAGGTTACAGCTTTTCAGGAATCCAAGGATCTGGACAATGTGTCCCTTGAAGATTTAATAAGCTCACTCAGAAGTCATGAGCTAGAACTTATGTCAGATGAACCTGTCAAGAAGATGAAGTCCTTGGCTCTAAGCTCTGTTCAGACTTCCTCAAAAGCTGCAAAGATCAAAGTGTCTGAACAAGAGGAAGAAACTTCTGATGATATGATGGATGAAAATTCTGAGAATGAAGAAATGACACTAATGGTTAGAAGGTTTCAGAAATGGAACAAGAAATACAAAAGGTTTCCAAGCAAAGGAAACAGCTCAAGAAGTTCTTTCTCAAAGGACAAAAAGGAAGAGATGAACAAGTGCTATAATTGTAAGAAATCTGGACACTTCATTGCTGATTGTCCAGAAATGTCATCCAAGGACAAAGGAAAGAGTAAGAGCTTTGGGAAAGAAAAGTACAAGGAAAAGGTAAGGAAGAGTTTGTTGGCCACTTGGGAAACTATTGAAAATGACTCTGAAGGAGAAGATGATGAAAAAGGTAATCTGGCTTTAATGGCAAGAACTTCTGAAGGTAACAACTCTGATAAAGATTCTGAGGATGACTCAGATGATGAGAACGAGGTATATTCTAACATGACTAAATCTGAGTTAATTGATTCTCTTAAGATTGCTGTGAAACATTACACTTGTATGGTAGGTCAACACAAAATTCTGAAGAATGTTCATGAATCATTGAAAAAGGATGCCAAGATTCTTTATGATGAAAATGAATCGTTAAACATTCGTATTTGTCATGTTGAATCTAACTATGTCTTGGCAGACAAGCTCAATGATGATCATGAAGATGCTCTTCACGAATTTATTCGTTGTACCTTCAATAGGAGTAAAATGGCTTCCATGATTTATCATATGACTCGTAACTATGGTGAAGGCATTGGTTATTCTCGGTTTAAGAACTGGGATAAACCTCTGAAATCATATAGTGAGGATGATACTCCACCTGAATTATTCTCTACCTTTGTTAAAAGTGGTACACTCGATCTGAAGGCATCCAACTCTGGAGGAGGTTCTGAACCTGAACCCAAAGACTCAGAAGTTCCAAGTTCTTCTGAACCTAAAATTTCTGAGTCCAAAAGTTCTCAAGTTAAGGCTCAGAAGTCATCTGAACCTCTGAGAAATCAAGGTAAAGTTACTTCAGATCCTTGCTTGACCTTTGGAACTGTGATATACTCCAGATCAAAATCCAAGAATCAAATTAAGCCTAAACATTCTTGTCAAAGCTTAATTAATTCTAGATCTTGTGTTGATCATAGAAAACAAAGAAGGAATAATATTCAGAAGACTAACTCTAAAGGACCCATCAGAATATGGATACCAAAATCTGAAATAGTGTTTGCTTCAGATGCTCATGCAAGGAAAGGTAAAACAGCAGCCCTGGTACCTGGACAGTGGTTGCTCACGACATATGACGGGAGAAAAACATATGTTCCAAACCCTAACTCTGAAAGAGGGAGGCTCTGTGGGATTTGGAGGAAAACAAAAAGGGAAGATCATTGGTACAGGTACAGTTGGTAATTCTTCTCTTTCCATTAAAGATGTTTGGCTAGTTGATGGACTTAAACACAATCTATTGAGCATTAGTCAGTTTTGTGACAATGGGTGTGTTGTTACATTTAATAAGGAATCATGTATTGTATCAAAAGACTCTGACAAATCTGTAGTATTTAAGGGAATGAGAGTTGGCAATGTTTATAAAGTAAATTTCTCTGATTTGGTTGACCAAAAGATTATATGTCTTTTGTCTCTGAGTGATGAGAAATGGCTATGGCACAAGCGTCTTGGTCATGCTAACTGGAGGTTGATCTCTAAGCTTAGTAAACAAAAGCTTGTTAGTGGTTTGCCTGACATTGATTATCACTCAGATGCACTCTGTGGCTCATGTCAAAAAGGAAAATTTGCCAAGACTTCCTTCAAGTCTAAAAACATTTTCTCCACTTCCAGACCCTTAGAATTGCTTCACATTGATCTGTTTGGTCCTGTCTCGACAGCCTCTATCAATGGAAAGAAATATGGATTAGTCATCGTTGATGATTTCAGTAGATGGACTTGGGTGAAATTCCTTCGTTCTAAGAGTGAATCATTTTTGGTGTTCAGTGACTTCTGCACGAAAATACAAAGTGAAAAGAATCTTCGGATTCTGAAGATTAGAAGCGACCATGGGGGAGAGTTCGAAAATGACTCTTTCGAATCTTTCTGCTCAGAGCATGGAGTAATCCATGAATTCTCTTCTCCTAGAACACCACAGCAGAATGGTGTTGTAGAAAGAAAGAATAGATCTTTGCAAGAAATGGCTCGTACCATGATGCTTGAGTCTAACCTAGCTAAGTTCTTGTGGGCAGAAGCCGTGAGTACTGCTTGCTATGTTCAGAATAGAATCTACATCAGACCTATTCTGAACAAAACTGCTTATGAACTGTTCAAAGGAAGAAAACCCAATATTTCTTATTTTCATCAGTTTGGATGTACTTGTTATATTCTAGACAACAAGGTCTATCGAAAGAAATTTGATGCTAGAGCTTATAAGGGTACCTTTATAGGCTACTCTGAACGCTCAAAAGCATACAGATTGTATAATTCTGAAACTCACACAGTTGAAGAATCTATACATGTTAGATTTGATGATAAAGAGCCTGACAATAATATGTCAGAGCAAGCTGAGAATTTTGCAGAATTTCAAGTATCCTCAAATTCTGAATGTGAAGATCTCTCCATTGTTGTTTATCCATCTGAGACTCAAAATGAAGATAATTCTGAAGGTCTTGAATCTGAAGACCCTTCAGAACCTGAACCCTCTCAGATACCTGCTCCACCTAAGAGAAAATTCAAGTATAGATCATCTCATCCTGAAGAGCTAATTGTTGGTAACAAGGATAGCCCAAGAAAGACCAGATCTGCTTTCAAAGAAGATGAATCTTTAGTTGGATTAATTTCATTAATTGAACCCACAAACATAGAAGAAGCACTCTCAGATGATGGGTGGATTGTTGCAATGCAAGAAGAACTCAATCAATTTGAAAGAAATGACGTTTGGGATCTGGTACCAAAACCCAAACACAAGAACATTATTGGAAAAAAATGGGTATTCAGAAACAAGTCAAATGAAAAGGGAGATGTTGTTAGAAACAAAGCTAGACTGGTTGCACAAGGTTATAGTCAGCAAGAAGGCATAGATTTCACTGAAACCTTTGCACCAGTAGCAAGACTTGAAGCAATAAGACTTCTCTTGTCCTATGCAGTTAATCATGACATCACTCTATTTCAAATGGATGTAAAAAATGCATTTCTGAATGGAGTAATTTCTGAAGAGGTCTATGTCAAACAACTTCCTGGCTTTGAAGATATAAAGTGTCCTGATCATGTTTACAAATTGAAGAAATCTCTGTATGGTTTGAAACAAGCTCCAAGAGCTTGGTATGAGAGGTTAAATATATTTCTTCTAGAAAACGGTTTTGAAAGAGGACATGTTGATAACACTCTTTTTAGAAAAACCTTAAAAACTGATATCTTAATTGTTCAAATTTATGTTGATGATATTATCTTTGGTTCAACTAATGCTTCTCTTTGCAAGAGTTTCTCTAAGCTTATGCAGGATGAATTTGAAATGAGTATGATGGGAGAACTAACATTCTTTTTGGGAATTCAAATTAATCAAAGAAAAGAAGGAGTATATGTGCATCAAACCAAATACACAAAGGATTTACTGAAGAAATTTGGTCTTGAAGATTGTAAACCAATGTCAACTCCTATGCATCCCTCTAGCAGTCTTCTGAAGGAAGAATCTGAAGGCAAAGTAGATCAGAAATTATATAGAGGTATGATTGGTTCCCTCCTTTATCTCACTGCTTCTAGACCGGATATCTTGTTCAATGTATGCTTGTGTGCTAGATTTCAATCAGATCCTAGAGAGTCTCATTTAACTGCTGTTAAGAGTATCTTTAGATATCTGAAAGGAACCACTAATCTTGGATTACTTTATAAGATATCCTTAGATTATCAGCTTATTGGATTCTGTGATGCTGACTATGCTGGTAATAAAATTGAAAGGAAGTCCACTAGTGGAAACTGTCAATTTCTAGGTGAAAACCTTATATCATGGGCTAGTAAGAGACAAGCAACTATTGCTCTATCTACAGCAGAAGCAGAGTACATCTCAGCTGCTAAGTGTTGCACTCAATTGCTCTGGATGAAACATCAGCTGGAGGATTATCAGATAAGGATAAGTAGTATACCACTTCTCTGTGATAATACTGCTGCTATCTGTTTGTCTAAGAATCCTATTTTGCATTCAAGAGCTAAACACATTGAGATCAAGCATCACTTCATTAGAGATTATGTTCAGAAGGGAGTAATTGAGATTCAATTCATTGATACTGAGCATCAATGGGCTGATATCTTTACCAAACCTCTTGCTATTGATCGTTTCGATTTTATCAAGAAAAATCTGAACATGGTTTTTATTTCTGAATGATGTTTCTGAATGCTGTTAACTCTGAATGAATAAATTAGTTCTGAAGGGCCTCAGAAGTTTGGACGGCTCAGAAACTATTATATAGGTTCTGAAGCACTCTCTCATCTGAAGCAATCAGAATTATTTATTATTAAATATGATCTCTTGTGACTCAGATACCTACTCTAAGTGTTAGTTGACTGCTCAGTTTCTCTAACTGACAACTGGCTTCTGAAAACACTACTTATCTGTGTAACTTCCCATCATGTCTAGTAACCGCTGGGTGATGGAGGAGAGCTAATGATGATTTTATTAAAAGTAACTGCCATGCCCCAATTACGTCACTATCTTGTTTCCCCCGATATTTTGAAACTTACACTATAATCACTTATCACACACTAGTCACTATCACTTCTCACGTTTTCAACTTCCTCTTTCAAAATTTTCATCTCTCTTTCTCTCAAAATTCTTTCCTATCTTCCTCAATCGTCAACTTCAATGGCTTCTTCATCTAAAGCTACTATCATTCCTAACCTTATTGAATCTCAAGAAGATGTCTCCAGAAATCCTGAACCTTCATCTGTTCGCTTTGAGCAATTAGAGCTAGTTGCAGAAAGTCCAATTGACTTTGAATCGTTTAGGGTAAACAATTTGGAACTAAGAAGTTACTTTGAGAATCAAGGGTGGATGAACTACTTTGATATGCTGAATGGTGTTGTTTATCCTAATTTGGTAAAGGAATTTTGGGTTGGCGCGGAAGTGTTTACCAAGGAAAAGGCCAAAGCGGAATTGGAAAGGGCCATTGCTAAGAACCCAGAAATCAACAAGAACAAGTCTTGTGAAGAACTAGGTCTGAAACCATACATTGGTCCAGAAATTCGTTCAACCATTCTTGGTGTTCCTGTGTCAATCACCAGGAAACACTTTGCTGAACTACTTCAGATTCCCAATGAAGGATTTTTTCAAGTTGATACTGACAAACCTCCACCACTCACCAAACACAGAGGTGAGATTAAAGATACTCTTTATGAGGATCCCACCCATATGGGAAGAACTTCTGGACTGTTCAAAATTGTAAAGCTTCTGCACAAGATTCTTCTCTCTACCATCATTCCAAGGGTTGGTGGAACTGATCAGATTTCGTGGGATCAAAGGCATTTGCTTCTCTTCTTAGTAAAAGGTACTAAGTTGAATTTACCAGCTTATCTCTTTCACTATCTCTGTACCTACATCAGAAACACTACAAAGAAATCTAAGCACTGGGTTGCTTATCCTAGATTGCTTTCTGAACTCTTTTACCAATGGCGTTTGGTGGATAAGTTGAGGGAAGTTGGAGCTAAGGATACCACTATTGAGTTAAGGACTCCCTTCCTTTCTGCAGAAAATATGTGCAATGTGCACAAGATCTCTAAGGATAAACTGAAGTATCCTCAATCCCCCACCAAGAAAAGGGTAACATCCCTCAGAGATGATGTTCACCCTGTCTATAAGAATGAGCCAATGGATGTCATTGCTCACTACATTGCTGCTAGAAGAGCAGAAGGTGTTTATCTGACCCTTGATGATTTACAATCTGAGCCTGAGGATGATTATGTGGTCAAGAAAAGGAAGAGGACTACAAAGAAGAAGGAGTCTGAGGGAGCTGAAGCCCCAGAAAAGAAGAAGGCAAAGAAAGAAAAGAAGGTAAAGACTAAGAAGGTTTCTGAAGCTGTTGCCAGATCTGAACGGGTATCTCAGAGCACGGAAGAGCTTTTTGTTGCTCATGTTGATAGTGACTCAGATACTGAAGATGATGTGCCTCTGAGCCGCACTATCAGAATCAGAAAGCCACCTCAGAAATCCAATCCAGGTATTCCTACAACTTCTGTAGATAATGTTATTAATGCTGCACAAACTGTCAATCCCATTTCTGAACAAACTAAACCTCCTTCCCAATTCACTGAAACCATATCTGAACAACCTCCACCCCAAACCAATCCCACTCACTCCCCACCTCATCTTTCCACAAATCCTACCATTAATCACCCATCTGTTGATGAATCTCAACCCATCAACATGATGCTGCCTGGTAGTAGCCAAATTTTTCCAGCATTCCCTGATGTTGCTGAATCCCCCACAGTCTCTGAACTTGAAAGAGCTGTGGATCATACACAAGCATCCATCATCTCTGTTGCATCTAAGAGAAATGAAACTCTTCATGAACTTCACTCCAAAATGCAACAACTCCATGATCTTCAACAACAAGAAACTCAACAACAACAACACCAACCACAATCACCATCTCCACACTCCACAGACACTCTCCAACACCTTGAACAACATCTTCATGGTGATCTTGTATACACTGTTTCATCACCTCAGCAATCACCCATTCACACTGCTTCCACCTCTGCACCTGCCATTATTGCTGAAACCATTCCTGACACCCCTAAATCCCCTCAGAAATCTCCTATTAAAGATTCTGAGTCTGCCCCAATAATAATGGACGTAGACCAATCTGAACCCTCCAATGTTCAAAATTTTGAAGTCCCTGCTGAATCACAAACTGAACCTCCTCAACCTTCATCTTCTAAGCCACTCACTTCTGAACCCAACACTTCAGAAATTCCAACCTCTCCACCATCTCCTGGAACTGATTCAGATCTTGAAGAAATTCGTCTTCATTCTGAAACATTTCCTTGTTTCACCATGGTGCTTAACACTGAAGCTCCTCAATCCTTCAGACCACCCAGAAAAGTCATTACCATTCCTGACTCTGACTCAGATTCTGAAGAATCTTTTACTTCAGAATTCTCGTGTGAACATTTGCCTAGACCACCACCCCCTCCTGTTTCCAATGACATGTTTGTGCGCGTTACTAACAAAATTTACAGGAAAGCAAAGGCATTTCATGATGTTAGGCGTTCACTGATGAATCTAAGAGCTTATATCATGGCTTGGGTTGACCTAAGAGAGGAAGTTCTGAATGATTTCTATCATCTGGTGGATGGGGATCTGAATGAGATGTTGGATTATCAGATTGCTCTGAAGGCTTGGTTGGATAAGCTCAAGGAAGGGTATTTGAAGATATCTGAGAAGGCGGCGTGTCATTGGCAGGAAGATTACCTCAACACTCACTTCTCACTCTCTATGCAAAGTTCCATTTCCACTGCTCTGAAGTTTTCTTTGGACCCTGGTGATTTATTTGTGAGCAAGTCAGTGATGGATGTAGTTGGCTCCTCTTCAGAACTCTCTGTACTTCAGAAAGAGCTTGAGGCTCAGAAGCAGAAGCAAGCTGCACTGGATGCTAAGATTGATCAGCTTGCCGCTCAGCAGAATGAAAAATTTGAGCGGATTGAGGCTAAACAGAATGAAATGGCAAATGATCTGAAGTCCCTTATTACCCTTCTGACCCCTAAACCTTAGGATTCTTCTTAGGCACTTGCTTTATTTTTTCTGAACAATTTTATCTTGGTTATGTGTTTTATATTATGCCTCGTACCCGTTTTTTTGATAATGACAAAGGGGGAGAAAATATTATAGTATTTCATATGGCAGTGAAATTAATTCTGAAGCTCTAAAAGATCACATTTTCTAAACTCTACTCCTGTTAAGTTATATTAAAGTCTTTTAAACTTTTAATGAGGGGGAGTAATAAAGTTTGTCCAACATAAATTCATATAATATAAGATATGCTTGCAAACCATATCTTATATCTGTCAATCTGAAGAAATAGAGCTTGCAAACCTCTAATTCTGAAGGTAGAATGTATGAAATTATATTTGACATTAAAAATTACTCTTAGGCTGTTTTATATTTATCATTGATAAACTTCTGAAGCTTATCAGACTCAGGGGGAGCTTGCAAACCTCAGAACCTGAAGTCAAAATGTTAAATAAAAACAACAACAATTGATTTTAAATACATATAGTTGTCATCATCAAAAAGGGGGAGATTGTTGGAACAAAATTATGATTTTGTATCTCCTTAATTGATTTTGATGATAACAATGTATTTAAGGTTAAATTGGAGTACTAATAATTTAATTCAGTGTACAGGATTAAAAGTTAAAATTTGCGTACTAAAGAACCTTAGAATTTCTGAAGGAATTACTTCTTAGCTCACCAGATCTGAAGCAAGTAATTCTGAGCCTGTGAAACTCTGAAGTTATTATCTGAAGGCTCATCAGAGATAAATGTTAAGCTACACTTGAGAGTACAATTTTATTGAAGACTGTGCCTGACTAAGTCCAAACGTAGAAACCAAGAATGAAAAGGTTTGACCATGGAAAGGTCATTTTCAAGTCAGGCTTCAGAAACGAATATTTCCTTATTTAACTTACACCAAGGTTCAAATATCAAAAGCCAAAAGGAATCTCTCATTTTGTAGTAAACGTTAAGCTCTTAAGCATCTGCAAATCAGAACAGCTAATAAGTTCACTGATCAATACAAAGGAGCGTCTCAATTCTTCAAACGGCTATAATCTTCAACGTTCACTTTTTCACCTATAAAAGGAAGAAGATTTGTGAAGAATTATTATCAAGACTTAAGCTTCTGAATGTGCTGAACCTCTGTCAAATTCTAAAGCTATCAAACACTTAGAAACTTTGTGATAATTTTCTAAGTTAGTCTTGTAACTGAGTTGTATTTTGTAAACACCTCTGATTGTATATCAAGTGTTAATCTCTTATCTTTATTAACATTAAAACTTGTTTGAAGTCTCTTGCATTTGTGCTTGAGCATTGGAGGTCTCTTGCTTTGTGCTTGAGCAGTTGGAAGTCTCTTGCTTTGTGCTTGAGCAGTTTGAAGTCTCTTGCTTAGTGCTTGAGCATTTGTAATCTGAGTGATTATAGTGAAATCTCTTGTGAATGACAAGAGGACTGGACTACTCCTGTTAGTGGGAGGAACCAGTATAAAAATTCTGAGCATCTCTTTATCCCTATCCTCATTCACTGATGGAAGACCAGTGAGATTAGTGGAGCCAACCTGATTAGAAGCCA
This sequence comes from Trifolium fragiferum, assembly GCA_954870985.1. NCBI lineage: Eukaryota > Viridiplantae > Streptophyta > Magnoliopsida > Fabales > Fabaceae > Trifolium > Trifolium fragiferum. Next base: position 15,391,407 of record OX940793.1, on the reverse strand, counting down.
TATCATTTGAATCTTGGCTAGGGAATGAGTTTTGAAGTAGAGCAATGAGCTGAGATGCTTGGTCCTGAGTTATCATAGGTCCTGCAGATGATGATGCAGAGGCATCTTCAATCCCTCCCTCAACAGCAGCATTATGTGCAGAAGATTGGCGTCGCAAATGAGGGGGAAGGCCATGTTTCTTGAAGCAGTTGTCCACAATGTGATTGTCCCTTCCACAGTAAGAACACTTGCGAGATGTAGAAGAAGAACCTTTGGATTTGGCAACATTCAAGAGAGCCTTGGACTCATCGGAAACAGAGAAATTTCCTTGACGCTCGTGTTGAAGAACCATGGAAAACACCTTGTTAAGAGGAGGTAAAGGATCATTGAGAAGAATTTGAGATTTCACCACAGAGAAATTCTCATTGAGATCGGTGAGGAATCGAATAGTGTAGAGTAGAAGATGATTGGAGCGAGCTAGACGCATCGATTCACAAGTACAACGATTACGACAGCTGCAATTGGGAATTGGAAGATAGATCTCGAGTTCTTCCCAAAGAAGCTTGAGATTGGAGTAAAATTCAGTGACGGTGCGTGAATCTTGCTTCAACGCATAGAGTTCTTGCTGTAACTCAGCAATACGAACGAGGTCAGCTTGAGCAAAACGTTCGCGAAGATCTTGCCAAACATCGATGGCGTTTTCCATGAAGATGAGAGATTGTGCAATAGAATCGGAGACGGAATTAAGAATCCAAGAATGTACTAACATGTTGCAGTGATTCCAAGCTCTGAAAGACGGATCAAATTGATCGGCGGGAACCGGAATGCTGCCGTCGACAAATTCAAGTTTGAGCTTGCCGCCAAGAGCACGGCGCATTGAACGGTGCCAGGAATGAAAGTTGGAACCGGTAAGAATCGGAGAAACCTTGACGGAGGAAGGTCCGTCGCCGGGATGAACATAGTAAGGGGAAGATTGATCGGTAGACGGATCCTGAGGAGGAGACGGTGCTACACGCGGTGGCATTGTGCCGGTGAAGTTTGTTGAGAAACAGTTACAGACAGTTAGAAACGGTTACGCAGCGGAGGAAAAGATCGTTATGGCGGTGATACCATATCAGAAGTAGAAAAGATAGCATAGAAGAATATAAAGATGAATCATTTATTGATTGCATAAAATGAAAGTGTATATACAGGATGCTATTTGTAGTATCTACTCTACTAATATACTTGTACTAACTATACTTGTATTCTACAACTAGTACTAATACTGTACAGCTAAAGTATAAAGTACAAATGCATCTTAACAGTATCCGAACTAAACCTTGGTTCGGATTCATTTTTGAAAAATTGTGAAAACCAAACCAATCGAAGGTTCATTGGTTCAGATATCGGATTCGCTCAAAACCGAACCAAAGCGGTTCAATTACACCCCTACAAATATTGTAGTGAGAATACAAGTATATATAGAACAAGTATAGTGAACGCACCATAAGGAGTTGCACACTCATAGAATTGAGTCGGTTAGAGTCAATTAGGTTGTGTAACTGACTCAACTATATTTCCTTGAATCACATTTTAATTGTTAACATTTTGATCTCAGAAATGAAAAGAAAGGTCCAGTGAGAAGATGATTCTCTCTAAAACCATTTTGATATTTATATCGTCAATTTCACATGTACCAACATGCCACCATGAAGGGTGTTAATTCATTTTCATGGTGGCATGTTGATACATTTGGAAGTCGCGAAACAAATATATTTTGAATGAAAACTTTCAACAATCAAATCTAATTTATGTGATTCTCAAGATGGCTAGAGATATTGACAAATGTAAACATAATCATCTTATTAGAGGGCTGCGAAAGAAGGACACCATTTCCATTGGTTGGAAGCGCCCAACTGAAGGTTGTATAAAGCTTAAAATTGTGGTTGAACTTATAAAGAGTCGGTGGATCTTGCTGGGTGCAGTGGTTTGTTACGAGACTCAAATGATTAGTGGATTCAAGGATACATTCAAAAGATCGATGCTTGTGATGCTCTGCATGCTTAAATATGGGGTATGTACACAAGAATGAATTTGACTCGACGACGAGGAGTACTCACCTCATTAGAGAAAGTGATCCCAAATTACTAATTGACATGATTACAAGAGACACAGTCTTAGTGGGGCCACCCCTATATTGATCCATCGAATCCAAAAGATCATAATTTCAATTGACAAATCCAATTTATGCTTACGTGGCAGAAATACAATAGAAGCGTTAATTGACTAGCTAATTATAATTTAGTCTATAGTTCTTTTGACGTAATATCTTTGGAGATCTGCCTCGAGAGCTCCAAAGAATTTTTTTTATGATATTTCTAGGACTTGCATGTCTTCAAATGGAGAATGGATCCTCTCAATTTGTTTTTTCTTAATTTTCCTCAATTTTTACATCTCAATCATCAATCAATTTCCCAAAATTTCTTTTAAATTTAAATATTATTTTATATTTATGATCCAATTGTCTATAGTCCATATTATTTCCTCAATTGTTTTTTTCCACTTGAGAGAATTCATTCTCCTTAGAATGTGTTCATAGTTTCTTTTTCTTTTGGGATTTTGTCCTCTTTATATACGAAAAAAAAGATAAATTAAATAAATGTCAAATACTATCATATCTTATTTCAAATCTTTTTTTTTAATGAAGTAAATTGTTTAATTTAGATGCACAATATATATTTTAATTCTCAATTGAGATTATTTATAAATAAAATTAATATTTTATTTAATTATAACAAATAAATTAATACATATATATATAGTTGTGTTGTTGGTGTCAAATGCTTCTTTACATTAGTAGTATTATAAATAACAATTTGTCCGTATCATGTCAAGTGTCCATATCATAGTCTCTTATTTAAGGTCACAATAATTTTTAACAGAACATGGATCTATTTGGAAGCAGCAAGAAGGCCATCATAGCGAGCTTTAAAAAAGGCGAAAAGAGGGTCTCTAGGAGGCAGATTTTCCTTCACAACAGGATGGTTGAGAAATTCTTGACTCCAATTGTAAAGCTTTGGAAACTTTTTATCAGTGAACAATTGCAACCCTGCTATGCCTTGAATCAAAGGGATCCAATAAGCAATGAAGACAGCAGCAATATCCACAAAGTTAATCTCTTCTCCTCCAAAGAACTTTCCCTTCAGCTCATTCTCAAGAAACTGAAGAGCCTCAGTTGATTCTTCGATATGCTTCTCGCGCTCTTTCTTATCAACTGTGAAAACCGATTTAAATGAAGCTGCCACAATCTGATCAATTCACAAATAGGAGCATTTAATTTATTATCACTCATATAAATGTATCTTTTGTGTATATGCGACTAAATGTATTTTATTCAGGGTTGTGCTTATCTAAGAATTGCTCCATCACATACATGTAATATGTCCTATATACAAAAATTTTGGACACAACTTCATTGCAACCAACTTGGCCACTCGATCTAAACCAACTTAATTTTATATTTTATTTTATATGAATGTTTGCTTAAATCCGAATCAAACTAAACCAATCAATTTTAATAGTTCAATTTTCTTCTTATAAAACCGAACCAAACCAATATGTTCCGTCAATATACTCATTCTAGTGTAAACTAATGTAATTGTAAAATAATTGATGTGGTATTGTAAAATAAAATCTTAAAACTTGAAAATGACAAATAAAAAGGATGAAGATACCTTGTCATCTATGAACTTGGACCAAAAACGAACCAATGCTCTTTGGTAAGGATCATTGGGTAAAATTGGATTTTGTTTCCAAATTTCATCAATGTACTCAAGAATAACAAGTGATTCTGATATGGGCTTATCATTGTGAACGAAAACTGGAACCTTTTTATAAACTGGATTATATTTGATGAGTTCATCACTTTTATTGCCCAAATTTTCTTCAACATATTTGTATTCAATTTCCTTCAATTTTAGAGCAATCCTTACTCTGCACACAAATGGGCTTCCTGTAGCTCCCAAAAGCTTCACATTATCCTGATTTGTAGCTATAGCACCACAACCTTGCAACACTCTCTTGACTTTGGCAACTAATACATGAATCATAGTTCTTAATTACTTCTTAATGAAAAGGTGATGTACTATCATAATTGAATGTCTTTGTTTTATAGAGCCAAGAAAAGTAATTTATCTGACAAGTATTCTTAACTTTGTATAAGAACAACAAAAAAAGTATAGCGTGATATGTGAATGTCCACTTTGCATAAAGGAAAATTAAATACTAAAATATAATTCTCTTTACAGTAATTTAGGATGGAAAGAGGTTGGGTCTCGAGACTTTGCAACAATTAAGTTTGTTGGTCGAAAAATTTAAAATATAAATTTGACATGCAATTTATCATAGATTTATTTTTTAGACTTAAATTTGATCTTTTGAAATTTGATATGATCAACTAATCTATTAAAAAAAATCTATTTTATATTTTTATTTAATTATATTTAAATAAATGATTATGTTTGGTTTGAAAGTTATTCTCAATTGGCCATCTCAGTTTTTTTAGCCATTGTGTCTTGAGATCTTTGTAACTATAATTATTGGAACAACTGCTTTTCGATCAAATTACTGCATGCATAAAATTACTGCTTTTCGATTAAGGTAACACTTGTGCTGATCGTCTTGTCAGCCATGGTCATTCTCTCGTGGACTTTATTTGGCGGGATTCACCGCCCTATTTTATTTGAGCTGCGGTTGTGACGGACAAATATGCTAAGAGAGCTAGAGTTTGTTGGTGAACCTTGCGTTCAGAAATGAAATGTTCTTCCGTTGTGATTGATGAAGTCAGATTGTTCTGAGGTGGTGGTTTGAGTTTTAAGTACCAAGAAAAAAGTTATATGCAAAAATATTAGCATTGTGATGCTGAAGTCAATATTTGCTTATTGTGAGAGAGAGTGCCAAATGGTAAGGCGCGCAGAGCAAACAAATATGGCTCGACTGAAACCCGAACAGTCCGAAAAAAATATATATTAGAAAATGGGTTGGATTTAAACAAATTGCGGATTAAAACTTTGTATTTATCAGTCTCACATGGTTACCGGTGGGCGGGTGAGGGTGTTATTCAATCCATCACTAACCAGGCCCGACCGTATCCTCTCTTAGTATAAGAAGGATACATGTTCCTGAAGTTACCATTTTGCCCTTTGGCCTTCTATGCTTGACACGTGGCTTAAGTTTCAAATGAGAAGAAAGTCTTTGCTTCCTTTTGCTTCCATTCTCCCGGTTTTTCTTCTTCCCTTACACATCACATCACTCTTTTATCTTCTTACAATATCTACTACTTCTCTTTCACTTCTCACTAAAGTTTCTCTCTCTTCTGCAAAAAAAAAATTTCTTCTCTGGTTAGTAATCCATTTATGCATGTCATTACTTATTTCTTCTTCTTCAGATCTACATTATTTCTTCACTACATTAAATTTTTGCAACTTTGTCTTTTTTTTCTTTTCGCGCAGGTACTATTATTTTGAACTATCAACCGTCTGTTTTCATCTACCAACCGTGTAAGTCTTTCATGTACTTCTTCTTCTTCGTTTTCGTTTTATGTTATTGTTCTTCGTTTTAGTTATCCTTTTCGTTGTAACTTATTTTTCTTCGTTTTGGTGTTCGTTTTAACTTATTCTTCTTCGTTTTCGTTATCGTTTTCGTTTTAAGTTATTTTTCTTCGTTTTCGTGTTCGTTTTAAGTTATTCTTCTTCGTTTTCGTTTTCGTTTGAACTTATTTATCTTCGTTTTCGTTTGGTGTATTTATACACTTTTTAGAAAGTTGCTTTTAATCTGTTTTCAAAATGCCGTTATTATTTATGGTTATAATTGTTTTTTCCATAAGGATCTCATTTATTGTTCCTGCTTCGAATGATTGGGTTTTAATTTATTGTTCCTTTTTGTTACCATTCAATAAATGTCATATTTATTATGTAATCACCTGGTTTGACTGTCGTTTGTAGTCATTATGGCAAGACCTTTAGAAAATATTAAGGACATCAATGATTCCAAGTACCTGTGGAAAGTTGGTGTGCTGGTCAAGGATCTTTGGAGTGTTACTAATTTTAGAAACATACAACATGTGGAAATGGTCCTGGTAGATAAGCTGGTGAGCTTTACCAAAAACTTTTAATTTGATATATCTGTTAAGTACTTTTTCTTGATGCAAAGTAAAAATTTGTTGTTTTGATCATATAGGGTCATGATATTCAAGTTGTGGTTCCTGCTGATTTGAAGGTCAAGTTTCAAGAAGCTTTGGCTGAGAACACTAATTTTACTGTGCAAAATTTTGTTGTGGAAAAAAATACTATGGCACTGAAATGTTCTGAACATCCTTTTAAGCTTACTTTCAACTCAGCTACCTTGATTGAAGACCTTAATCAACACGAAATTCCTCACCCTGGTTACAAATTTAGGGATTTTGATGATATCAAGACTGGAAAAATACGTCCCGACCTTTGTATTGGTAAGATCTGTAATCCCAACACTTTTGTACCATATCTTTTATAACCATTATCAATCATAACTTGTATTTTCATACTCTGATGCAGATGTCATTGGCGTTTTTCATGAATTAGGCTTCACACAGACTGTACCTGGCAATAGGAAAATGCAAATCAATTTTAAGTTGAAAGATCTCAAGTAACATAAACCACAAATAAACTTTACTTCTAACATCACATTTTCATCCCATTTTTTTAATCTTACATTGTTTTGATATAGAGGAAATCTACTTAATTGTACACTTTGGGAGGATTTTGCTGTTCAATTTCAAAGTTACAACACCCAGAGAACTGATTGGGGACATACTGTTATCATGATTCACAATGCCAAGATCAAAGAGGCCACAGGTTATACTTATATCATCCATACTGTGAATTGATTTGTTATACTTCTGCCATGATCAATTTACTTATTTGTTCCACTTTCTTTTGTATTCTAATGTTAATTTGTATTTTTTCTTTTTTATTTAGACCGTTATGAACTTGGTGTTTCAAATGCTTGGAATGCTACTAAACTTTACATCAATTCTGATATTGCTCCGATTAATGCATTTAAAAAAAGGTTACATCGTACTAACTTATTCCATCCCTACATTTACTTTGTCATTCATCTTTTACTAACATGTTGAGAACTTTCTGATACAATACTTACAGCTTAACTGTTGAAGATGGAAGCTCTTCCCAAAGTCAAAGCTTGGCTAGCTTAACTAGCAGCTCCCAACTGTTTACTCAAAATTCTCCTGTGTCTCAGTACAGTAGCATTGACAAATTCTTGGACAAATCAATTGCTCTACCACTTCATAAGATTCTCGCACTTTCAGATGTAATCTCCATTTTATCCACTTTCCTTATCTTTATTACTTTTCATCATAACCATATTTCTGGGTTTTTTTTTTTACATCTACTGATTTGAATTCCATCTTTCTTTAGAATACTATTTGTGCAACTGTTGTTCACACAACCAAACTGTTGCCAAGTACTAAAGGTTGGTACTATAAAGCATGCAGCAAATGTCCAAAAGGTGCTAAGGGAGACACCTTACCTTTAGTCTGCCCAGATGGCCATCAGACCAATGCAATTAATCTCAGGTTCATATGTTTTCTAATTTTCCTTCCTCTTATTACTGTGTCGTTCTAACATAATTGTACTAATCTTTTATTTTTTATATAGGTACAAATTGGATTTTGAAGTTGAGTATGAAAACACTAAATCCAAAATTGTTTTATGGGATCGCGAGTGCAATGAATTGCTAGGAAAGACTGCTTCTGAGATGCAATTGAAGATGGTTGAGGTATGAAATTCACTAATATACTGTTTGTTTGCTGCATGTTGTTAATTTATTATAGATTTGTAAGATTAAAATGTATTCTTTTCAGGACGGTGTAACAAACCCACTTGAGTATCCAACACCTGTTGACACTATATGTGGCCGAACTTTTGCAATTCGGGCTAAGTGGCAACCTACATGGGATTCATGTTCAGTTCAAGCTCTTAAAGAAGATGCCGCTGTCATCACACAAATTACGAATCTCTTTCCGATAGATGAGGTCTTTGATTAGTTCATTTGTCAATGTCAATACTATTGTCTTCATCTCCTTTTTCATTATTCTAACTAATTCAAACTCTTATGTAGGAAACTTCTAGGATCATCTTACCAATTGTGTCTTCCTGTGAAACACCTATTGAGCCAACTGATCAGGTTTTCTTTCTATTTCATTTACCATTTTTAAATAATGTTATATCTTTATACAACACTAATTTTTTTAAACCTTCATTTTAGCTTAAGGACATTATATCTTTAGATCAAATTCAAGATCATCTCATCATCCAGTCAGTAAGTCAATAACCTCCCAATGGTTCAATATCTTTATACCCTCCCAATGCTATTTTTATTTTCAATCACAACACTTCTTGTATTTTCAGCAAGAGTTAACCTCCTCTTCCAAGGACATTGTTTCTTTAGATGCAAACCAAGATTCTGTCATGATCCAATCAGTAAGTCATTAATCCTTCCTAATGTCTTTTTTCAATCCAACTATTTTATCTTACTTAATAGAAGAACAACTCTTTTACAACCATTTCTGTTTTTTCAGCAAGACTTATCAGCTTCTTCTGAAAATGATCCTTCAAAACCAGTTGCTGTTACTCCAATCAAAGGAAAAAGAAATGCTTCTGGTACTTGTGTTGCTCATGCCAACAGTCAAGAGCCATCTCCAATTCAACTTTCTTCAACTAAGCTCAAAAAGAACATCAAACTTGAAAAAAAATAGTGTCCCTGATTCACTCTAACCAGATGTAGTTATTTTTTTGGTTGCCTATATATGGCATTACATCTGCAGTATCAGTTTAATTTTGCTACTTTGTGGTTTGTAACATAATCAACTCTACCACCACTCTACTATTAACCAGTTCCCTTATGATGGCATTAACAATCTCATGGTCCAGGACCATCTTTTGTAACACCAACTATCACTTTATTATCTATGTTCAACAATTATTATCCATATTATTTTAACTTTCGAAATTCAAGACTTTTACATATTCAATTATAAATTATTACCTATATAATCTATATCACTTATATCAATCAATACAATCAGGTTTTTCACATCAATTATCACAGTATCAAACCATTTTCATGCTCACTTTGAATTATATTTAACTTCTTAATCATCATTTTTCTTTCTTCATTATTCATTATGTTCAATTTTTAGTACGAATGATCTACTATTTGTTTAACTTAATCTTACTATTATGTTTCAAATATTGAATTCCCTACAACTATATTTGCCTACTAACATATTGCAAGAACATTACAAACTTTAATAATCTATTTCTTTCTCATAATTTGATTACAATTATTTGCTACATTATCTTTCAAATCTTCAATATCTCTACAAATATATTATACTATTAACATATTACTGTTAGAAGTAATTTATATTTAAGGGTATTTTAGTATTTACTATGTTAAGTACTTTTGAACTTGTCTGTTAAGTCTTTTCATTTTTAGGGCCTATGTGGCAAACTTTACTCTTTGTATAAATAGCTACTCTTTTATCAATGCAATTAGAATTCTTCCTTTCATATTTTGTGGCTGCTGTCTTTGTTCTCTCCTTACTATTTCATTGATTCATCACCTTGTACACCGACAAATTGGTATCTAGAGCTCCGGTTAGAATCCACGGGAAACACGAGTGAAACGTGAGTTGTGTGTGTTTGATTTTTGGTTCTTGATTTGTGTTGAATCTTGAACAAAAATCTGAACAGAATCACTTTTTCTGATTTTGTGGGATTGGGAAACACGAGTGTTAGTGAGATTTGAGTGTACTGTACAAGGTTTAAGATGAACGGAAACGGTGGCATGAGTACCAAGCTTCCAGTATTTGATGGCAAAAACTGGAATCGTTGGATGAAACAAATGCTTGTATTGTTCGGTGCTCAAGGTGTGCTTGAGCTTGTCACTGAAGGATACGTTCCTGTTGCAGCAGATGCAACAGAGGAGCAGAAAGAGGCGTAGAAAGCTACAAGAAAGAAGGATCAGAAGGCGTTGTTCTACATTCATCAGTGTGTGAATGAGAGTGTGTTTGAGAAGATTGCTGATTCAGTGACGGCGAAGGAGGCTTGGGATCTTCTGACAAGGTGTTACGGTGGTGATGCGTCAGTAAAGAAGGTAAAGCTTCAAACCCTCAGAAAACAGTTTGAGAATCTCAACATGAAGAACAATGAGAAGGTTTGTGAGTACATCTCCAGACTAATTCTGATTACTAATGAGATGAAAGCTTGTGGAGAAACTCTTTCAGAACAAGTAATCATTGAGAAGGTATTGAGATCCCTTACCCCTCAGTTTGATTACATTGTTGTATCTATTGAACATTCCAAAGATTTGGAAACCATGAGAATAGAAGAGTTACAGAGCAGTCTAGAAGCACAAGAGTTGCGTTTAACTGAGAGAAACTCTGAAAGAGAAGTAGGGCAGCAGGCTCTGAAAGCAGCCTATGAGAAGAAGGTTCAGAAGAAGCCTTGGTCAGAAGCCAAGAATAGATCTGATGGAGCTCAGAATCCAAAAACCTCAACTTCTGGAAAGCAGAAGTATGCTCAGAAAGGAAAAGACAAGACAAAGGTACGGTGTTACTCTTGTCAGAAGTTTGGCCATTTTGCATCTGAGTGCAAGTCAAACAAAGAAAGAAAGTCAGAAGAAGCAAATATAGCCAGAAGTTCTGATGACTCTGATAGTGAATTTGTTTTACTAATGGCTTCTGAATCTGATGATGTGAATTCAGAGTGGTGGTATATGGATACAGGGTGTTCAAACCATCTTACTGGAAACAAGAAGTGGTTGGTTGATTTTGACTCTAGAAAGAGTACAAAGATCAGATGTGCTGATGATAAATACCTCAACGCTGAAGGTATGGGAAATGTCAAAGTCATTTTGAACAATGGGAAAGCAGCATTGATTCAGAACGTGTGGTATGTACCAGGCATGAAAAGCAATCTGATGAGTGTGGGTCAATTGATTGAGAAAGGTTTTTCAGTTACTATTGAAGACAATCTTCTGAAGCTGTATGATGGTAATCAGAAGTTGATTATGGAGTCAGAACAGGGAAGGAACAGAACATTCAAGGTGAATGTTAGAACTGCAGATTCTGAATGTCTTAGTGCAACAAGTGTTGAGAAGGATAGTGAGTTGTGGCACAGAAGATTTGGTCATCTGAATTTCAGAAGCTTGGGGCATCTGAAGTCAAAGAATCTGGTACATGGAATTCCTATAATCAAGAAGCCTGAAAAATCATGCGAGGTGTGCATGAAAGGGAAGCAACCAAGACTGCCGTTTGCATCAGAAGTAGCTCCAAGAGCAAAACATGCCTTGGGAGTAGTACATTCTGATGTGTGTGGACCATTTCCAGTACCTTCACTTGGAGGAAACAAGTATTTTGTATCTTTTGTTGATGAATTCACAAGGATGACATGGGTAACACTCATCAAGTTCAAGCATGAAGTGTTTGCTGAGTTTCAGAAGTTCAAGGTGAAGGCTGAGAAACAGAGTGGTCAGAAGCTGAAGATTCTCAGAACTGATGGTGGTGGTGAGTTTAATTCTAATGAGTTTAAAACTTTCTGTGAGGAGAATGGAATTGAGCATGAGGTTACAGCTCCTTATACTCCTCAACACAATGGTCTTGCTGAGAGAAGAAATCGTACTTTGCTTGATATGGTGAGAAGCATGCTGAAAGAGAAGAAGCTTCCTCATCATTTATGGGGAGAAGCTGTTGCCACTGCAACATATGTGCTCAACAGATGTCCAACGAAGAAGCTGAAGGAAATAGTTCCTATTCAGAAGTGGACTGTAGAGAAGCAAAGTGTTAGTCATCTGAAGGTGTTTGGATCTGTATGCTATAAACATGTTCCAGAAGCCAGAAGACAGAAGCTGGATGATAGAAGCAAAGTAATGTTACTGGTGGGGTACCACAGTACAGGTGCGTACAAGCTTTATTGTCCAGAGACTAATAAAATTGAATTCAGCAGAGACGTCATTGTGAAGGAATCTGAAATTTGGGATTGGAACAAGTCTCAATCAAATTCTGATGTGAGAATCTCAGAGGATGGCTCTGAAGGTGAGTCAGAATCTGAAGGCTCTGAAGATGATTCAGAAGATGGAGATGACTCTGATGGTGATTCTGAGTCTGATGGTGATTCTGAATCTGACTCTGACTCTGAAGGCAATTCTGAAGGTCAGAATTCTGAAGCCAATTCTGAAGGTCAGAATTCTGAAGCCAATTCTGAAGGTCAGAATTCTGAAGCCAATTCTGAAGGTCAGAATTCTGAAGCCAATTCTGAAGGTCAGAATTCTGAAGAAAGAATTTCTGAAGGTCAAAATTCTGAAGAAAGAATTTCTGAAGGTGAAGCCTCTGAGTCAAAAACTTCTGAAGATGCTTCTGAACAAGTTCAGAGGCTACAGAGAATCAGAAGCATCCCAAGAAGATTTGCAGGATTTGAAATGTTGCAAGACACTGAAGTAGACTCTGAGGGAGAAATTATTCAGTGTGCAATGTTAGTAGATTCTGAACAAGAGATAGCTAAGTTCAAGAAGGTTCTGATGAATGAGTTCGAGATGACAGACCTTGGAAAAATGAGTTACTTTCTAGGGATGGAATTTCTATATTATGAGAAAGGAATCATTTTGCATCAGTTGAAGTATGAACTTGAGCTTCTGAAGAGATTTAAGCTGGAGAATTGCAAAGTTGCTATCACACCCTCTGATACGAATCAAAAGTTGGATTCCGATTCTGATGGAGAGGATGTGGATGCTACAACCTTCAAACAGTTGGTTAGTTCTCTGAGGTATTTGTGTAATACCAGACCTGATATTTGTTTTGCAGTTGGAATGGTTAGCAGATTTATGAGTAAACCAAAATGGTCCCATTATCAAGCTGCTGTTAGGATTCTGAGGTATATCAAGGGGACTCTGTCAGGATTCCATCAGATACTACAACTAATGTTGTCTACAAAGAAGTCTTCCAAAATATTTAACTGGTGAATATTTGAATTTTAATTCTATGCCTATGTTCTTACTATTATTTAATAAATATACAAATTGGTTTATAACCAATTTTCTACTTTTTTGCAGATGTCAATTGGAGATTTGCGCTATTTTGATCATAGTCACCACTTTTTTGTATTGTGAAACTATTATTATTTAACTGTATTTTGGACACAATGTAATCTTTTTGTAATGTTATTCTCTTATGTATTCAATGACTACTAACTATCATATATGTTTTTATATTATTTATTTATAATTTCATTCAGTTCCAGGTATTTTTTTTATTTACTCAACGTTTTTATTGCATTATAATTGATTATTAAAAATCCAAAAGTTCTTTATATTGAACTAGCATACCTATTTTATATAACTTAGTAATAGATTTGGTTCATTCATTATATACACTCCACTATACAATTGAATTTTAAGTATAATGTCCAATTATCATCATAACACCACATGAATAAGTTTTTGCCGTTTCAAATCAATAAGATAGCATCGGTCAATGTGAAATCTTGTGTTCCTTTATTCTCTATATCCCAAAACTTAACTCACACTCCTAATCAAACTTATCCCACAAAATCAAAACTCCTTACCAACCATGGCTTCTTCTTCCACGACTGCCAACATAACACCTTCAAGTGGTTCAACCATTATCCAGTACGTGCAAAACAGAGGAGGTTTCTTAACAGCACATATGATTGTTGGTTTTGCTTATCTTGGACATCGATGTTTTAAAATTATTTCTTTTAGACAAATTAGTCCTTTCACCATTTTAAATCCATTTCATAGCCGAAGTCTCCATAAACGATGTACTAAGTGGTTTGATATCAAACTAACAGCTAAAATGATTCAAAAAACATCATTGGTAAAGGATATCTTCATAATATTTTTTTTTTTACTTTCTTTTTCTGTTGTATTTTTCAATAACATTTTAGACTTTCCTTTTTATATAGGTTATACACAAGCCTTTTAGTACATTCATCCAAATATATGGCTTTGAGGAACTCCAAGTTTGTACTGATGATGGTGAAGCTAATAAATTATTAGTTTTTGTGAAGCGTAATCCATCAAATACTAATTTCATTAGTACAAAATTTGGTTATCAATGGAATGTCATTTGTAAGAACAACAATTTTCTCCCAGAAGACACTGTTCGATTTAAATTTTGCCATTATTACAGATGTCATTTGTTTAAAATTATAATTTAAGTTATTACTTAAATTTCAATGTAATTATTTTGTTGTAGCTTTTATAATATATTTATTTTTTGTTTTTTCCTTATGGTTTTGTATGTGAACACTTACTCACTGTCATCTATATTGCCATTGTCATTTTACCACTCATTGTACCTTTAACTATTCACACGTGATGATACAACTAATTCATTTTCAATATTAAAATCATTAAATAAATTTATATTTCAGTCTTACTAATAAGTGTATCGGTATACTCTTTAACCAAAATAAAATTTAAACATCATTTTTTGATCATAAATTTTATAAAATAATTTAAATTACGTTTACTTGATATAATTTTTTTCGAATATTTTTACAAACTTACAATTTAAGAGACCTAAAAAGTGAGTTTTGCTGTAGGATGTTGGAGAATTAGATCGTTTTGCTGTAGCACAATTTTTTGACGAACTTGAATATGAATGACTGTTAATTGATATGTATGGTGACCACCACAAAGTGGAATTCAACATGTCAGCTACACAACCACTACTTACTACAGGATGGTCTTCCTTGAGATACTATTTTAATTGGGTTGGAAACAAAAAAATTGACTTGTTTTACTTAGGATGTAACAAATTCCTGCTCAAACCAAATGAAGGCTGCATTCCATTTCAATTTTTTTCATCATTCCACACCTTAAGCACAATGACTGAAATGAATCGATCATTTTCAGTCATAATCGATGAAAGCAGTTTCAACAACAATGAATTGGTTTGTTCATTTCGATGTTGATTAATATTTATCTTTATAATACAATCTCATTTAATATAACAATTTCATATTTTTTCAGGTTCTCCCACCAGATTTTTCGACTTTTTTGTTACAAAAAACTCATTCGAATGTCAAGCTATGTGGACCATTGAATAATGTTATCAACTGCAACTTAATCCTCCCACAACCTATTTCTTTGGAAGTCAAAATCGGAAATGGCTGGAAAAAAATTTGTGAAGTCAACAACATTGCTGTGGGGAATCGATTACTCTTCAAATGTGACTCAGAAATGGACTATAACAATGTGTTAATTGTCTCTCATATTTGATATTTATATTTGCTACATTTATCTACTTATGTTGTATTTTTCACTTATCTATTTTTATGTTTTTATTATTGTCTTGTGTTTTATCTACTTTTTTTGTATTTGTTGTAATGTCTACTATATTTTTTCAAGTTTAATGCAAATGTCTTTAACTTTTATGTTAACAATGATCTAATGTTTTATTATTAAATTTCATATTTATTACAATCATCTAAATTTCAACATTATTATAAATAATAAACCAACTCATTTTCAATTGCTAAATTTAACAACCCAAACACGTGACCTAACATCCATAAACGAATTCAACGCGCCGAAGGCGCGACTCGTGTGGCAGCACGGGTAATACGCTAGTTTAATATAAGTTGTATGTATCTTCCGTTGTTTTATTTTATCTCATGACAAATTTTAACCTACACCATAGCCACATACCTACATGCTTTTTCAAGCTAGTACATGTCTTTAGGGTGGTGTGGAAAAAACCTATTTTGGGCTTAGTAAAAAAATTGTTTGGGCCTAGTTAAAACTATTGTGTGGGATAATTGGGTTGATTATTAACAAATTCATTTTTTTTTTTTGGTGTACTTAACAAATTCAATTCTAAAATGAGATAAATTATATTTTGGATAATTAATAAATTTGTTTTTTTAATCAATTATAATAAATATATTTCAAATATTTTTAAAAATCATATATTTTTATAGATGGATCGGATGGATATCCATCCATTTAAGATTAGTATTGGATGGATCCATATATTTAATGGATGAATCAAATTGAATATTTTAAAGAAAATTTGAGTGGACTCTAATGGATTAATGAATAATTTTGATTCATCCATTAACATCCAAATTCATCCAATCTATCTATTTTGCCACCCTTACTTGAGACTACAAAACCACTCAAGTTTTCACTATTTCCAAGACTAAGACAGGTTTGAAGGTTGAAAAACACAAAAGGGGGTTCACTTTTTCTCCTTTTAAAAAATATTTTCAAGTTAAAGTAATAGAATAAGAGAGATAGAAAGCAAGATTTATAATGGTTCCTCCCACGACTTAGGAGTAGTCCAATCCTCTTGTACCTCATAAGAGACTTCACTATATTCACCAAGATTACAAATGCTCAAGCAGAACTATAAAAGAGTTGTTTTGATTTTTTGCGAAGTTGACATGTCTACCAAATAGACGATTCCTTCTTTTGGCTTTTGAGTCTGACGAACTGTCTATACAATTTGAGGAAATTCTTGGTCACGCCTGTTGACTTTGAAAGCTACCTTTCTTGTTTTTCCTTTTCAAGGTCAAACCTTATCATCTTGATTTTATCAAAGGGATAGACAATTTCCAAACAATATATCTACAGTTCATATTATGAAGCCTCAGAGTCCAGACTTCAAGTTCAACAATTGTCCTCAGATTCAGACCTCACACACGCGCACACGCGCGCGCACACACTCACACACACAATCACACACGCACATGCGCGCGTGTACACACACACGCGCGCCTGCTCACACACATACACAGACAGAATTTTAATTGCACAATTTTTGTCAGTGAGCTATTTTCATAAGCTAAAAATTAAACTCAGTCCAAACGGGGCCTAATTACACCTCTGCTTATGTAGTCAAATGGGGCCTAATTCCAGCTCATTTGGCTTGCTTGCGTCTAGGTAGTATTGAATGAAAGAATCATAAGATTGTTCAAAAACTTGGCAAATACAATGTACCAGCTATTGGACAACATCAAAATGTTTTCATATCGGTGGATGAAGACGATATATTTTACTTTAGTTACGAACTATCATATTGTTGGTGGTGGAACACATTGCCTTATTTGGATATTGACTAATAGCTTATATCTTTTTGATGACTTTTGAATCTTTTGTAAACTTTGTTAATCTATCTTGATACACCTTATACTGAGTTGAATTTTTATTTATATATTTTATTTTTGTCTGTTAAATAAAAATATTACATTTATTTAGATATTTATCATGTTGTCTTAGATCAATATTAAGATGGCCCTAAAAAAATAGTAAGATTGAATATGTGCATTTTGTCACGGTCTTAATGGCACTTTGGATATTTTTATTTTTGAAAAATTCTCTACATCTCATTGCTTACGTAATCCCTTACATCATTTCTTGTAGAAAAGCTGTTACTTGTTTTTCATATCCTTAATTAACTAATCCAACGTTTACTTCTGTCCCAAGTATAGATAAATTATAAAGTTTAACTTGGACAAACTAACTATTCTTTAGAATAAAAATAGTATATATATATATAACTTGGTATCGTTTGACTTATCTTTTTTAGGTTTTATAATCCATCTGTAAATTAAAAGTGAAAATAATAACTTTTTAAAAAAATTAAAGTTGTTTGGTAATTTATTTTTTACTCATAAAAATTAAATAATTTTTTTCTATTAAAAATTTATAAAAAATTAGTTTGACTTAACTTTTCTTTTTATTGAGGAAAAAAGTTTGCAATAACACTTTAAGTAGTTTGAAATAAGACTTTCTTGAAAAAATTTGCGTAGTTTTTTCAATTTTTCATCAATATTGAAAAGAGAGAATAGTAAAAAAATAAAGGCTTAAATATGCAAAAGGTCCCTGTACTTAGGGGTCGTTTGAGTTTTAGTTCCTGCATTTCAAAAACCTTTTAAATTTGCTCTACACTTTCAGTCAACTTTAAAAAAGGTCACTGGGTTGACTATTTTGATGATGTGTCACTATTTTTTACAAGTGGCACTGATGATCGGGCTGAGAGGATGCTGACTCACTAAAAAACATTTTGAAATGACGAAATTGCCCTTAATTCAAACAATTGATCCAACAAAATTAAACAACAATGGATCCATGCCCTTTTGTTCGTCTTACAATTGAATCATTAGCACTAAATCTTCCATTACCAACAAAATGATCACCACTTTCACGTATTCATCCATCAACAACAACAACAACAACACCATGTTTTTGCAACATTCATATACTCAATTTTCCTTCTCAAACCGCACTTCTCCCTATCTCATCATCATCTTCATCTTCATCTTCATCACCACTGCTTCTGCTAGATTCACGATCTATTGCTAGCATACCACCTTCAACATAATGATTTTTTTTCTTCGATCTATCAACACAAATCTGTCAACACAAACATCAAATTTCTAGATCTATCAACACAAATCTGTTAACATAAGCCCACAAATATCTAGATTACGAGATTACACCTCTGTTACAAGCTAACTTCATCTTCTTCGGTCTCCTCCAACAAAACCACTCTCACCGCTGTGGTCTCTTGTTCGCACTCATCCCTTCTCAACCAAACTGGATTCGATTTTTCTTCTTTTCCCTCTGTGGCGAAGGAATAACAACTGGAAGAATTGATAGTTCGCAGTGGTGTTTCAGATCTGATGGCGAGAACGATGAAGAGGGTGAATAGATTTTTTGTACAGGAAAGAGGGTAAATAGGTTTTTTGTACGGAAAGAGGGTGAATAGATTTTTTTTTATTTAGAATCATGAAGGAATTTGACTCGTTTTTGTTTTGCTTGAAAATCCAGTAGGCCTTGTGTGGTGGTGTTATTGTACGGCGGAGGCAGATTTGTTCCCTTTTCTTCTTGTTTGTTCTGTTTCTTGTTTTGCTTGCTGTGATTTTGGTTAGTGTCATTGGTGAGGTAATTAATGGTATTGGAGAAGAGATTATGATGAAGGCTAGAGATTGAAATTGAAATTTTGTGGGTTATGGATGGATATGGTGATTTGTGGTATTGATATGGTTTATGGTGGCAGTGATGATGATTGATGATTGCGAGGTGATGTTTGTTGTGGGATGGGAAGATGATGGATTGTGGGGAAGATGATGTTTTTCTGATTTTTTATAAGGGCATTTTGGTCCATTCATAAAAAATTAAATGAGTCATGAATATTTAAGTCCAATCAACACTAACATGTCATAAAAAATGTGCCACATCATCAAAAAATTCAACCTAAGGACTTTTTTTAAAGTTGACTGAAAATGCAGGGCAAATTTAAAAGGTTTTTAAAATGCAGGGACTAAAACTCAAACGACCCCTAAGTGCAGGGACCTTTTGCATATTTAAGCCAAAAATAAAATAAAATGTATTTGGTCAAATGCAATTGAAGCAATACACGGGACCACTTGACATTTCAACTCTTGCAATAATTCAAGTATTTTATAGATTTTCTAGTTGAAATCCTGGCTCTATATATAGAAGTAGTTATTAGGAATGAATGAATCAATAAGCCAAAAACAGTTGTGTGAGGAAATTAAGAATTGAAGCGATAATTACAATGGCATCAAATCATGAAGAGGTGAAGCTTTTTGGAATAGTGGGAAGTCCATTTGTATCTAGAGTGGAGATAGCTCTAAATTTGAAGGGAGTTGAATTCAAATTTGTGGAAGAAACGATGGGAAATTTTAGTGATACACTAATTAAGTATAACCCTGTTTATAAGAAAGTACCTGTATTAGTTCATAATGAAAAACCCATATCTGAGTCACTTGTGATCCTTGAGTATATTGATGAGACTTGGAAACAAAATCCAATCTTGTCTTCTGATCCTCACAAAAGAGCTTTGGCCCGTTTTTGGTCCAAGTTTATAGATGATAAGGTAATTACTCTTCTTTTCTATTTTTCTAGTTGTTAATTAGCATCATATTTTCCGTCTTTGTATGATATCTAATTATTTTTACAAAATCGACGTGTAAATAAGATCAGTTATACCTCTTTTAAAATACTTGTTAGACCTTATATGTAATATTAAGTTGGAGTTTAATGTTTTAATACGAATGGTGGTTCGTCTAATCTATATGCATTGATACCATATTAGATTTTTATATTAGCCTAATTCATCCTTACACAATCGATTTTATAATTGTCATGATATAGATCAAATATAAAAATATGATATTTAGTGATGATTTTTACCTTATAATAAGTCAATTATGTAATTTGGCCCGATATAAAAAACTAATTATTCTTACCTTAATTTGTCACACTAGTGTTCGGATGCTGCCAAAAAAGTTGCTTTTTCTCCTGATGAGAAAGAACGTGAGGAGGGTTTTAAGGAATTACAAGTGGTTTTTCAATTTCTTGAGGATGAGCTTAAGGACAAATTCTTTGGAGGAGAAGAGATTGGGCTTGTTGACATTGCAGGTCTCTTCATAGCTTTTTGGGTCCCTATAATGCAAGAAGTAATAGGATTGAATTTGCTCACTATTGAAAAATTTCCCAAGCTTTACAAATGGAGTGAAGACTTCACCAATCATCAAGTTGTCAAGGAAAAACTACCTAATAGAGAAAAATCATTGGCCTATTTCAAAGCTCGTTATGAAAGTCTTTTTGCTCCAAAATAGATTAAATTAAAAGGATACGTACATACTTGGGGAGTTGAAGTTGAATTTTATGAACTACTACTTGTTTGCCATTTAGTTGATTTTGTTGGAATTTTCATTCATGTCAAATAAAATGTAACCTAGGATTTGTCCTTGTTTAAAAGATTCTAGGATTTTTTCTAGATATTGAAAAAAATTCTAGGATTTTGTCATCATTTATACTATTTTGATTAATAAAGAAAATCCTTATTCCCATGAAAATGGAATGTAATTATTTCACAATGATA
This sequence comes from Trifolium fragiferum, assembly GCA_954870985.1. NCBI lineage: Eukaryota > Viridiplantae > Streptophyta > Magnoliopsida > Fabales > Fabaceae > Trifolium > Trifolium fragiferum. The sequence continues at coordinate 15,370,448 of OX940793.1, read as the reverse complement.
ATTTTGTAATTTCAATATAATATATTGTTTTATCATATTACTATATATATAAAAAAAAATGTTCAAAATATATGAAACGATAAAATTATATTTTTAGTTTATAATATATATGTACATAAAACACATAATTAATTTGATAAATATCTATCTCATATATATATTTCTTTATTCTACTGTATTCTTATCTTATCCTATTCTAGCTGCACTTCAAACGCATAATCCAACTTTAATTTTCAAAATGTAGCTTATGTTCCAACACATGTCAACAACGTGGAAATACTTATATCCATAAACAGAGGAGAATAATTTTCTCATTCACATTGATTATTTTTCTTACCAATCACTCAGATCGATCAAAACCATAGAATTGTCCACATGTTTTGAATTTTCTTAGTTGTCTGAATGTGTTTTTCTTTTGTGGATCCAATTTCCCATTGAAAGATCCACTTATTACTTTGTTATATATTACTCCGTCCGTTTCAAAATATAAATTGTTTTAATCATATTACATAAATTAAGAAATGTAATTATTGTTATATAAAAAAGAGAAATTATGAGTAAGTTTACAAAATTATCCTTCATTAATTGTATCAGAAAGATAAATGAAAGAATTGAAAGAAGAGAGAGAAATAAAATATTATAATAGAAAAAATAGCATTAAATGCTTAATTGAAATTGTAAAACGACTTATATTTTGGAACAATTTTTTTCTCTAAAACGACTTATATTTTGAAACGGAGTATTTGATATATAGCTTGAATTTTTATTGTTTATTTATTGTAAGGTTGCCTTTGGATTGACTTGTTGTAAGATTACATTTGTTAGACCATCTACAATGATAAACTCATTCAACACTCTAAAACCCCACATTTTACACTTCACATCATATTCTATCCTTCCATCTAATAATTTAACAACTCATTCAACTTTTACCCCTACAATGGTTTTTTCGGTCAACACTCTACCCCACCACCTTCTCTACCCCACCACTTTTTATTTCATATTCTTATTTAAATTTAAGCTTTTGTTTTAATGATTCAATAAAATTATAATTATCGATTAAAATTAAAGTAAAATAAAATAATAAACACTTAACAAAAAAAATTTAAAATAATTTTTTTATTATATTCTTAATTTAAAATGCAATACATCACACAAATAACGTAATTAGTACGATACAAATTAACTTAAAATGCAATACAACACACAAGTAACATAATTAATACGATGCAAATTAACTTAAAATAGAGTTAATTATCAGATAAGAATTGAACACAATAATTAAAGCAAACATGTAGCAAAGACTACATTGATTTATTCAATCACAATAATTCAAGCAAACACTACAGACAAATACTTAAAGCAAATACTACACCGACATATTCAACACAATAATTAATGCAAACACTACATGCAAATACTTGATTGAAATTAATTAGGAAACAGTTCTTGGGCCAACGAGTCCAACAGGGCTTTCTTCCGGTCATCCAGATTCTCATCGGAACTTAACTTCAGATGCATTTTCATTTTCTTAAGTTTGTTTTTCTCTTGTTGATTGGAAACTATCCTTTCCAATTGTTCCATCTCTTTCTCCTTCATTTGTTTGTAATCATCTCATTCTTTGTCCGCCACCTCCATGGCAGATTTCTTTTTACCCTTCTTTTTGGCTGCCTCCCTACCTATATCACGAGCACTAGATCCTACAAAGTTTGAGCCACAAGCATCATCGTGAGATCGCTTAGATCCACTACTTCCTGAGCCAATAGTTCCTCCTACTTGACTACCATAATGTGGTTGATCACGGAGAGCGTGCCATTCTTCCATTAAAGTGAATTGAAGATTCTTCCCACATGCGTATAACTCCTACCCTTTTGCCAAAACATCATTCTCTGACCAACCGCTTCCTTGCAAACGCTTAGCGCCATCATAAGCGTCAATCCATTTATTCAGTATTTTGCTCATATAATTAAAACGGTTTCGGCATGCAATTGCATCACGCGAAGGATCAAATGAGCAATGCTCATTACAATACTCAGCAATTTTACCCCAATATGTTTCACCTTTTTGGTTTCTCCCGACAACACTGTGTGTGCCAAATTTTATCCACCCACTAATTAACACCAAATTGTGTTCAGTGTTCCATGGTTGTTGCTGGTTTTTCTTGCTCTTAGTAGTTGAATCATCTGAATTTGGAATGACCTGATTAGCAAATGTCGTGCCATCTATAATTATTTGTGTTGAAAATTCAGGATATTCAGGTGCACCACCACTCGAAAAATTTGCATTCACCATTGGCATATAACCATTAAACGGGGGTGTTTGAGATGGATTTTTCATCATAGATCCATAATATGGATGAAAGCTTGGAACAGAGGATGATTGGTTGAAATTTGGTGCATAACCAAAATTAGGTAAGTTTTGAGGGTGTTGGTTGGAAAATTGATTTAGATTTGGATAATTGTTGGAATTTTGATAGCTGTTAGGATTTGGATAATTGTTGGGATTTTGGTAGCCAAATGAAAAATTAGAAGAATTTTGGGTGTTGAAATTATTATTTGGATCCATTTCACAAAAAAAAAAAAGACTAAAACTTCAAATTAAACACTAATAGAAAGATAAACAAGATTAAGATAGTGAAAAACTTGGTTTTTTTTTTGTGTCCAAATCAAATGAACCAAGTCTCTATTTATAGATAAAAAAAAATTAAGAATTTCGGTAAAAATAAAAAATAAAAAAATTAATTGCATTGAAATAATTGAGTTCAAAGATAAGATGAGGTAAAAATTTGGCCAGTCAATCAGGAGGCACCACGTGTCCCGCGCAGCTTCTCTCTCCTGCACCCCTGCGCGTCACGCGCGCTGTCCCCGCGTGTGGCACACGCGCCTGTTTCGGTCCAATTGAAGCTTCACACGTGTCCCCGGTGGCAGGAGTAATTGGTGTTGAATCAATTCATCTCTCTTATCCAACTCACATTAAATACACCCCATACAATGGTTTCAACCGTTGACTTGCTCATTCAACACACTCATTCAACTCCCATTGTAAGTGGTCTTATAAATATATCTACAGTGAAATTGGCAAAAGTAAAAATTACACATAATCTAGAAAATGTAAGTACTAAATATAATAATGCATAACACATTAATATATGATAAATATTGAAAATATTGAATAAGTTTTATTTTGTACATATTTCGTGGATAAAATATGTTTTTCTTTACAAAGATAAAATATTAATTTAATATTTAAGATTTGTGCAAAAAAAAAAAAAAATAAAGTTTAACAAGAAACAAAAATTTCAATTTTTTCCAATCACTTGGCTCAATTTGTCTAGTCACATTAAATCAAATATAATACAAGTGAAGTTATTCTATTAGTGGATCAAAAACACATACTTTTTTTAAAAAAAATGTGTTCAACTTTTGACCTCCCCCAAAACTCAAATCTTTTTCCTTTGTTTATTTTCAATCTTCATAAAGCTTTATGATTCAAATTTTTTTCTTCATAAAGCTCTATGTTATTTTCTTTTTATAAAGACCACACAATCGAAAGATATTTTAAGTCGGGTCTATGAGTATTGATAAGCTTTTATGTTGAAGGAATCTTGAATGATACAACCAATTTAAATGCAGTTTTAGTCTCCTTATTTTGAAAAACACAAAGTTTTGGTCCCTCTATTTTAAAAATCAAGTTTTTGGTCCCCCCTATTTTAGTTTTTCTTAAATTTTGATCCCCACTCTATTTTAAGGTCAATTTTGCTAATGTGTTAATTGGACTAATGATGTGGCACTGTATAGGTGGACAAAATTAATATCTTGTCATTATTAATTTATTTAATTCAAAAATAATTATTTTAAAAATATTTTAATTATCAAAATAATATATTAAAATAAAATGTCAATTATAAAATTAGAATTGGGAATTTAATTTTTTTTTCCTCCGTTTTTTTTCTCTTTGGGCTCATTTTCTTCCCTAAACCTTCATCCATACAAAACCTAGAAACAACATCATCATCTTCATCCATAAAAATTTAACAATACAAAAGCTAGAAACTATCACTCTCATCTTCAAGTAATTCTCCTTGTTCTTCTTCTACAGTTCTACTATGACCCCTTTCTTTTTCTTAATTTGTTTGTTGATGAAATCATCTCGGTTACTAGAAAAAAAAATACAACCATTGCTCTTTGATCTCTCTTACCCAAATCAAATTCGTCTAACTCTTTAATCTAAAATCAGTTACTTTATCAACTTCGTCCAACTCTTTGAAATTGTATTTTCAAATCCGCTTCTCTAAGATCTGTTATTGAACTTTGTTTTTTGGATTTCTTGTGACTGGATTTGTTCTTGAAGAACTTTGATTGTTGATTGTTTTTGTTGTTGAATTTTTGGGATTGTTGTGTTTCTATAGAATATGGAGATGCAGAGAAATCAAATGGGTCTATGGTTGTTGTGTTTTTGTTGAAAGTGGCTAGGTTTATTGTGCAGAGAAATCAAATGTGATTGAGTTTGTTGTGGAATTTCTGGGTTTTTTGTTGTTCAATGGTAGATCTATTAGTGGTTGTTGTTCTTTGATGGTGTTGTGTGAAAATCCTGATAATAAAGGGAGATGTTTTGAGTTGGTGGTTATAGTTTTTTTGTCTGTTTCTTTAATTATTAAAACTATTATTTTAATTATTAAAATATTTTGTAAATAATAAGTGCTTGAATAAAATAAATTAACAATGGCAAGATATTGATTTTGTGCACCTATATAGTGCCACATCATTAGTCCAATTGACACATGAGCATAATTGACCCTAAAATAGAGTGGGGGATCAAAATTCAAGAAAAATTAAAATAGGGGGATCAAAAACTTGGTTTTTAAAATAGGGGGACCAAAACTTCATATTTTTCAAAATAGGAGGACTAAAATTGCATTTAAGCGTTTTATTTTAAAGAAAATGAAGGATACCACAATTTTAGTTGCACTCATAATTATTAAAAAAAATTGATTTTTTTTTTAATAATATGTACTTTTAAAATAATTAAATTAAACAATATATATTTTTATTGAGTGGGATCAGAATTGTCAGTTGTAACTGCTACACGCAGTTACACACAAAGCAATCTTGATCATTCAAAAACAGTCAAATGGCTCTGATTGATTAGAGTAATTTAAATATAATTTTAATCTCAACCGATTATTATTGATCGGACGGTCAAAAATGACTACTGTATCAACAAAGTAACAACATTTAATTCATTTCCCTTAAATAGAATGTCTAAATCATGCTAAATAGAACAATTTTTGGATTTTTTTTTTTGGCTATTTCCTTGTCTCTCTAAAAAAATTTCTCTCTAACCTTTCTCTAGAAACTTTTTAGATCCACACTTCTTTCGTCCAAATTGTTCTCTTTAATAGACTTTTCTAGTCTACTTTTGTTTTGTGGAAAATCCTACTATAGTCTAATTGCAAGTAAGAAAAATCCTATAGCTCTATATATATGAAAGATATTAGGAATGAATCAATTATAAGCCAAAAACACAGTTGTTTGAGTAAATTAATTATTGAAGCGATAATTAAAATGGCATCAAATCATGAAGAGGTGAAGCTTTTTGGAATAGTGGGAAGTCCATTTGTAACAAGGGTGGAGATTGCTCTAAATTTGAAGGGAGTTGAATACAAATTTGTGGAAGAAAAGTGGAAGAATTTTAGTGATACACTAATCAAATACAATCCTATTTATAAGAAAGTTCCTGTATTAGTTCATAATGAAAAGCCCATTTCTGAGTCACTAGTGATTCTTGAGTATATTGATGAGACATGGACACCAAATTCAATCTTGCCTTATGATCCTTACAAAAGAGCTTTGGCTCGTTTTTGGTCCAAGTACATAGATGATAAGGTAATTACCTTCTACTATTTTTCTTTTTGTTAAATTAACATAATAACACCGATTCATATTAAAAATCTAACTCATGTTTACGAAACCGACTTATAAGATGAAATGTTCAATTTTTTATAAACTCTTGTCAGGTTTACTTGCAATTTATATGAAACTTAAGTTTTAACACTATTAGACTTAATACGTGAATATAAATGATGAGTGGTTGTGATTCGATCGATAAACCTTGATATCAAATTAGTTCTTTATATTGGATTTAACGTATTTTTACAAAACTGATCTTGTCATCATAATCATAATATAGACCCTATATAAAAATTTAATATGGTACCAAAGTTTATCATTTTGAACCACTTACAATTTATATCCTTACAAAAGTGATCTTTGTAACTGGATTTAATTTGAGAAAAACACAATTTTTATGTAAAATAAAGATAGAACCTAATTAAAAGAGTTTATAACGAGCGACATACCTATTTTACAAGCGGGTTTTGTAAAAATATATTGCTACTTGACATAAAACCTAATGATCTTTACTTTAATTTGTTACCAGAGTTTTAGTCCCGTACAAAAAGTTGCTTTTACTCTTGATGAGAAAGAGCGTGAGAAGTATATTGAAGAAATGCAAGCTTCTTTTAAAATTCTTGAAAATGAACTTAAGGACAAATTCTTTGGTGGTGAAGAGATTGGCCTTGTTGATATTACAGCTGCGTTCATAGCTTCTTGGGTCCCTATAATAGAAGAAGTAATAGGATTGAAGTTGCTCACTAATGAGAAATTTCCAAAGCTTTACAAATGGAGCCAAGACTTGAATAATCACCAAGTTGTCAAAGAAAAGTTACCTAATAGAGAAACACAAGTGACCAAGTTCAAAGCTCTTTATGAAAGTCTTGTTGCTTCAAAATAGATTATTTTAAGGGGATACATACTTGGGAAATTTATTATCTCACCTCATATGAGTATTGAAATGTCGTTCATGTATGTAAATAACATGGAGAATTATTCTCTCACATATTATTTTATGTTTCTAAAGTTTTGTTGGATTTCTTGTTAATTTCAACTGGGTTATAAGACTCTATATGTATCTACTTTGGTTTGAATTTTTGTAAACTATTATCAATGTTGTGTTATTATATGATTGTAAGGCTTTAAGAACTCAAATTATTTAATTTTAAATAATGACACTTAGTTTATATTTGTTGGGATAATGTGATATCCTAGGAGAGGCAAAACGAATGGATTGGATCTATTTGAATTTTGATGATAATGGATAGTTCAAACAAATCCATTAATCCATTAAAAAATTTTAAATAAAAATCAAATTCAATCCATGCACTATATAAAAAACAATATAATTCATTCATTATCAATTTTTAAAAGTAAAAGGTATTTTGTTTATGTCAAATATTAAAAATCAAATTCAATCCATGCACTATAAAAAAAAACTAAACTATTCATTCATTATCAAATTTTAATAGATGGATGTCCATCTAGTCCATTTACTTTTTATTTTTGACAACGCAAAGTCTATAGCATGTTAAATATTAAAATCACACATAAAGTAAACAAGGAGACATTTATTAAAATTAGCTCCTCAGCCGCCCACAATTACTTCTTGCTGCATATAAATGATACTCAACAATCTCCACCTTAGCGAATATCAAACTCTTATGAACAACAACTGTACGGCATCTACATCCTTCGTGCTAGGGGGTCGTTTTCTTCTTAACATTGAGAAACATGTAACAAGTCCATGTAGTGCTTGAACTTGTCACTGGTGACTGACTTGGTCAACATATCAACTGCATTCTCTGAAATATGAACCTTCTCAAATAATATTTGTCCAGTTGTAAGTAGCTCCCTGATTTTGTGAGATCTCACATCAATATGCATGATACACTTGATTCATTGTCAAGTAAATGATACTCTGATTATCACAATGCAATTGAACTCCATGTAGGTTAGCTCCTTGGCTGTCTTCAGCCTCTTCTTGTGGATATAAGCCATCTTCAATAGTATTCGTTATAATAGTATTAGACAAAGTCATGCTCCTATGTGTTTACCTTTGTCGGTTTTATTAGTTTTGTGTATGGATGGACGCGACCCCGTATGTAAGGATAAGCTCTTACGTTTGTCGGTTTGTGTTCCTCCAAAAAATTCACTTTTTATTGGAAAATTCAATATTCTCTATTTGACTATATTCATTGCTTACCACTATATACGTAATCTCTTACGTCGTCGTTTACGGCATTCATTTAGTAGTGAGAATAGTTTCCATCAAATATTTCAATAATTTTCTTGACAAAACAGAAAATCCTGGCTTTAACCCAAAAAAGAAGAATTCTAGCTCCATATATAGAAGTAGCTAGATATATTAGGAGTGAATCAATAAGTCAAACACAATTATTTGAGTAAAGAATTGAAAGTCTAACTAAGATGGCATCAAATCAGGAAGAAGAGGTGAAGCTTTTTGGAATGTGGGAAGTCCAATTGTAGTAAGGGTGGACATAGCTCTAAATGTGAAGGGAGTTCAATACAATTTTGTGGAAGAAAAAAAGGGAAATTTTAGTGATACACTAATCAAATACAATCCAGTTTATAAGAAAGTTCCTGTATTAATTCATAATGACAAACCCATATCTGAGTCACTTGTGATCCTTGAATACATCGATGAGACTTGGAAACAAAATCCAATCTTACCTTCTGATCCTCACAAAAGAGCTTTGGCCCGTTTCTGGTCCAAGTTTATAGATGATAAGGTAATATACTCACCTCTTCTATTTTTCTAGTTGTTAATTAGTATGAATATAATAACTCATCTTTATCGGCATTTAATTCATCTTCACAAAATTGACTCATAAGATGAGAGATACATTTCTTTTAAAACACTTGTTAGTCTTTATCTGCGCCCTCGATGCCTACACAAGGGCCTCATAAACATGAGAACTTAAAATATTAGTAGCTAAAATATATTTTGTTATTGATTAACATATGAATATTTTTCACGTTAATATTAATTACAAGAATTTTTTTTTACTAAATAAATGATATCAATTCATTCAGATTGATAGAGTATATCGTTGTAATATAAATTCAAAATCGTTAAAAGTAAAATGGATGAATTTGCGATCAAACTCACAATATCCGTTTTAATAGCATAAAACAATAATTTGCATAAGTTTACATATTTGACTATATTGAAGTGTATAGAATATCCATGAATCCGAATTTGTAGTGTTGATGACACCAAACTCATTGATCGAATATGTTCTAGATCGAGTATTTTAATATTCGTATAGGGAGGAAAACAAAATACACCACACTAAGATTGAAGTATTTTTTTTATTAGGAGTCCGATTATAATATTCGTACAAAGTCTACAAATAGTCGAGACTGATCCTACTTGCATGTAATATATGTTTGAGTAGAGCTGTAAAAATGGGTCGGGCAATCAGGCCGACCCATTAGCCCTATAGTTTTACACGGGCCGGGCTTTTAAAAAAAGTTGATCGGGCTTATTGGGCCGGCCCCTCGGGCCAATATTTTTAATGGGCTATTATGGGCCGGCCCCACAGGCTTTTGGGCCGGCCTCTTAAAGAGTTAAAAAAAAATTAAAAATAGTTTTAGATAAAAATAAGGATTTTTAGATAATTAAGTAACAAAAGATGAGATTTGTTAGTTAGGAGATAATTATTAAACCAAATTTTTTTTTTTTTAAGATTAAACCAAGTTTGTTATGATTATCTTTATTTGAAAAAAACTAATAACAACTTAATCAATCATTATAAATATAAAAGTATAAGAAAGAAATTAATCAAATTATATGGATAGTAATTTGTGGGTGATACATATGTAGTTTTATTATCCATTGAATTTATTTTGTAAAAAAAATTTGTCAAAAAAAAAAATGAAAGTTTGTTAGGCCGGCCCATCGGGCCATGTAGACCTTTGCTTATTGGGCTGAGCTTAACGGACCGGATCATGAGGCTTAATGGGCCGGCCCACTAAAGCCCCTTTATATATCATGGCCCCCGGACCGAGGCGGGCCAGGCGGAACCGGCCCCTTTTGACAGCTCTATGTTTGAGTTGAGTTTCTCGCCAAACACTCCCTCACTCTCATAAATATTCAGTTTAAAGCGTAAATATAAATAGTAGTTACTAACTACTATTTAGGTAGTTTATAATAAATAAGCTCCAATACTATATTGGGCTTTTTATATAAGTCTAATTCATTCGTTCAAACCCAATTTTGTACTAGTTATTTGTAGATCAAATATAAAATCCAATCTCATATCAAAGTCTATTTTGTTTTCGGCCACACATACCATTTATACTTATGCACAAAACCCAATAATGTGTTGCACGAGGAGGTGTATTACGGAAGAAAAAAAAACTCAATTTCCATTTAGAATAAAAATAGAGTCAGAACTTTTTAATAAAAAGTGCCACTTCTTATCTTACGAGTCGATTATAGTATATATGTAATTTGACCCAATATAAAAAACTACATATTCTTACCTTAATTTGTTGCACAAGTGTTTGAATGCGGCAAGCAAAGTTGTGTTTTCTCTTGATGAGAAAGAACGCGAGGAGGGTTTTAAGGAATTAGAAGTGGTTTTTCAATTTCTTGAGGATGAACTCAAGGACAAATTCTTTGGTGGAGAAGAGATTGGTCTTGTTGACATTACAAGTGTCTTCATAGCTTTTTGGGTCCCTATTATACAAGAAGCAATGGGATTGAATTTTTTCACTGTTGAGAAATTTCCAAAGCTTTACAAATGGAGTCAAGACTTCAACAATCACCATATTGTCAAAGAAAAATTACCTAATAGAGAAACACAATTGGCCTTCTTCAAAGCTCGTTATGAAAGTCTTGTTGCTTCAAAATAGATAAATTAAAAGGATACATATACTTGGGGATTTGAAGGAGAATTGTTTGAACTACGTACTACATGTTGTTTTTGTTTAAATTTTCATGTCAAATTAGATAAATGTACCCTAGGATTTGTCCTTGTTTAAAAAATTCTAGGATTTTGTCCTCATTTATACTATTTTGATTAATAAAGAAAGTCTTTATTCTCATGAAAATATAATGTAATTGTTTCACAATGTAATTGGGTTAGCATGAGTACAAGTGTTAGCATAGAAGTTTTTAGGGTAAATAGATTTTTATCTCTGCAAAGTAGGCGAGTTTTGTTTTACCTCTTGTAATTTTATTTTTTTTAGATTACTCTTTTGTAATGTTGACGAATTTTTTTCTAGTTCATTTTATCCTACTGCCAATTTTTTTTTAACACGGGGTAAAATGAACTAGAAAAAAAATTGTCAACATTACAGGGGATAATCTAAAAAATATATATTTAATTATCGACCATTAAAAAGCATAAAAAATGTATATCTTTAAAATATTAATCGACAAAAAATCAACCAACATTTATTAGTTAAAAAATATGGTCAAAGTAAAATATTGAAGTGCACATAGAAAATCTAATAAATCATTTATTCTGGGATGAAAGAAGTAAAATATAGTAAAAATGAAATTATTCTATCAAATTTCTCTTTTATTTTTAAGTAAATTAAATGTACTTTTAATTAATACTCTATCCGATTTTATATAACCAAAAATTCAGTTATTAGATACATTCAAACATAGTAACTACTATTTTCGGTCCTAAATATAAAAGAGAAACTACATTTTAGATTTATTGATAATCGAATATCTAGTCCATATATAGTCCAATATAAGATAAAAAGAGAGTTTCTTTTTTATTGAGCGGTGTAACATTTATGGTCAAACTAGTCGGTGTCATTTGATCATAACCCATAATATATATAGTCTATATTATTCACAAATGCATTGGTTATAGGATGAAAAATGAATAAATTTTGTCGGTTTTATTATGTGTGTAATGTATGGATAAGCTACTATTATGCTTGTCGGATTGTGTTAGTCCAAAAAGATATATTTTTTTATTTTAGATGGAATAGTAATTCATTGAAATTAAACTTACATAATTGTAAAATTTCGAGTCACGATGTTCGGCATAACAATTTCGCCGTTTTTCAATTGAGTTGGGACTTCTATACCGGCCAAAAAGTTCTCATTACTCTGTTTCTCTTTTATGGAAAATCCCAGATTTTCTATATATATATATTCATATTCATTGCGTACACGTAATCTCTTACGTCATATATCCTTGAAAATAAAAGAAAAAAATCCTAGCTCCATATATATAGAAGTAGATACTGGGAATGAATCAATAAGCCAAAAACAGTTATTTGAGTAAAGGAAATTGAAGCTCTAAAGATGGCATCAAATCATGAAGAAGAGGTCCAGCTTTTTGGAGTGGTGCCAAGTCCATTTGTAACTAGAGTTGACATAGCTCTTAATTTGAAGGGAATTCAATACAAATTTGTGGAAGAAAAGTTAGGAAATTTTAGTGATACACTTATCAAATACAACCCTGTTCATAAGAAAGTTCCTGTATTAGTTCATAATGGAAAACCTATATCAGAATCTCGTGTAATTCTTGAGTATATTGATGAGACTTGGAATCAAAATCCAATCTTGCCTTCTGATCCTTATAAAAGAGCCTTAGCTCGTTTCTGGTCCAATTTCGTAGATGATAAGGTAATTACTCTTTTCTTCTAGCTATTTTAGCTTATTGTTATAACTCTGATCCAAATATGATAAATTTGGACCAGAGTTATTAACCTCTTCGATTTTTCTTGTTGTTATTTACTCTGATCAAAAGCTTATGATATTATGAATTTGGATCAGAGTCATTGACCTCTTTTGTTTTTCTTGATATAACTCCGATCTAAATTTATGATATCATAAATTTTGATCAGAGTTACTATCCTCTTCGACATTAATTTGCATGATTACTCTGATCCTCGCCCTATTCCATGACACCAGTTTTTGAGTGCTGTACGGAAATTGGCTTCTTCTCTCGGTGCGAAAGAAAGCAATGAAGAGAGTATTGAGGAATTGGAAGTGGCTTTTCAATTTCTTGAGAATGAGCTCAATGACAAGTTCTTTGGTGGAGAAGAGATTGGCATTGTCGACATTATTGGTGTGTTCATAGCTTTTTGGTTCCCTGTTATTCAAGAAGTAGCTGGATTGAATGTGTTCAACCATCAGAAATTTCCAAAGCTTTACAAATGGAGCCAAGATCTCACCAATCACCAAGTTGTTAAGGAAAAATTACCCAACAGAGAAACACTATTGGCCTACTTCAGAGCTCGTTTTGAAAGTCTTGTTGTTGTTGCTTCAAAATAGATAATTGGGGAATTTCAGGAGAATTATATGAACTATTTGTTTCCATATTTAGTTGTTTTTGTTTGAATTTTGACAAGTTTTTTGTTTGAATTGTTAATATTGTTGGAATAACTAATAATAAAAGAAAATGGTAATGAAAGGAAACGATAATGAACACATAAGAAGTTTAATAATGGGATTCTCCAAATGTTCGATTATAGAATTTGCTACAACACATTTCTATTAGAGGAAAATTCTAATATGGACCACTTCTTCAAGTGGTCTATGGCGGACCATTCATGAAAAATCCTATAACGAATACGAATTTTACAAAACCCACCGTTGGATTGAAAGTTTATATCATATAGATCATCTATAGAAAATTTTAAAAAAATTGAAAATCATTTGATATGTTATTGAGATCCATCAAGATTAACGGTTTATTAAATACTGTAAATCTTGATAAATCCCAATAAAATATCAAATGATTTTCAATTTTTTAAATTTTTTTTATGGATGCTCTATATGATATAAACTTTCAATCTACCAATAAATTTTGTAAAATTTGTATTCGGTAGATCATTTGTCCACGGTGGACCACTTGTGAAGGTGGTCAACCGTAGCATTCAATGTTTATAAAATCTGCATATGAAAAATTTCAATGTACCGGACATCATAGCATTAAATTATTAATTAAATGAATGTTTTTTTAAAAGAAATTATTTTTCTGTAATTTAAAATATTATAATAAATATATACTATTTATCAAAATTGTCAAAAAAAAATTATATATTTTTTGTATAATTATCACACATAATAGTCAATAATGAATTTTTTTATGAAAAAATGTAAACGAAATCATTTTTTTTCTTATGAAATTATTATCTTTGAAATATAATAATTGACAAATAATTTTTTTATTCATGAAATAATCGTTAATTTATTAATTAATTAACTTAATATACTAATACATTTGAATTTAAATTTGTCATATAACAAAGCTCTATAGAGTCTATATTAATAGTTAAAATTTATGAAGTCCGTGATACTATAAAAATGGTGAAGTATCGTGTCCGATGCGTACTCGATATCGATACTCGTTCGATACGTTTTGATATTCGTATCGAAAAAGCATCGGTTAAATCTTTATTTTTAAATAAAAAAATAATAACCGATACGCGTCTGATACGTTCTAATACTCGTATCGAAAAAGTATCGGTTAAATTTTTATTTTGACACTTGTATGTTGAGCCTCAAACTGTTTTGCTCTTGTGCAAGCTTATTGACTTGTTTGTACTTCTTGTATAATAATAATAATAATAATAATAATAATAATAATAATAATAATAATAATAATAATAATAATAATAATAATAATAATAATAATTTTTTGTCTTTGAAAAAATTATCATTATTAATATCATTTATTTTAGTCATAGTTATATATTTTATATTTTATATTTAATTTTAAATAATATATCGCGACAGCATTGAGTAGATATTTAAAAAAAAAAAATCATATCTACATATCAATATGATATTGTATCATAAAATTATACCTTATTCATTAATTTATTCATATTTTTTCATTTTAATTTCCTATATCAATTAAATATCTATTTTTTTATTAACAAACAATTAATTAGACAATAAATTTTGAACAAAATTTTTAAATAAGTCATATTGTACTGTTCCTGTAACTACTCATTTTTCCTAAGGTTTTTACCTAAATTTCAACTAATAAACAAAGTTTAACTTAATGTGCGTTACCGGACGACCCATGCGACTGTTACTAGTTGTATCAGTAAAATTATACCTTAGCATATATAAAACGTGGGATCAGTATTTCCTGCTGTAGGGAAACATATAGCTTACTGCTGTAGAGAATCTCGGTTATTGATTAGTAGATCAGATGGATGAAAACTGTTCTGGACTGGACTTCTAAGACTAAGTCCCTAAAACTCAAAGACTCTGCCCTTGCAAGGGGCATCATGCTCGCCGTCCAGATGCTCCGCATCTGTAACGGCCGACCACCGGAATGATGGCATTAACTGCTCATCATGGTCAAACGGCCAGAATTCCGGCAGCCACTTAATGGGTATTAATTTCCCATCAAGGGCCTTGACCCAGCGCTGGGGTATAAATAAGCTCCTCATTCTGAGGAGCCAGGTACGTTTTTCACATTTGCCTAAGATACCATACTTCTATACTATCACTGACTTGAGCGTCGGAGTATAAACAGGTACACACCCCCCCTCCGCTTCAACAGGGGGCTTGCTGGATCAACACGACTGTTCCGCCATATATCTGATCCTGGTAAGATCAGTGGCGCCGTCTGTGGGGAATAGTTATCCCCTTCTTTCAAAAAAGAACAAAACCTCATAAACTACCACAAAATTCACAAAAAGCTAAGAATGGCCGCGAACAGTAGATCCGAACATTCAGCTGATAACGACATGTCAAGCGAGCACGCTGACAACAACAACGGTACCAATGGAATGGTCCTATCCAACATGGACACTGACCCCACTTACCAGCCAAGCAACGAAACTAACCCTCTGGTCGTACCTATTCCTCCACCCGGAGCCACCCTCGAAAACATAATGACCGCACTGCTAACTGCCATCAACAATCAAGGGCAGGCGCTCAGGGAGCAAAACCGCCGGATCGAGGCTGTCGAGGAATCGCGCATTACAAGGGCAATCACGAGCAGCTACGGGCGAAGAGAATCCTCTCGACGATCCAACTCGAGGACCAGGTCGAGGTCACCAAGGGCTCAAGAGACCAGATGACGTATAAGTCCTTCAAGAAGAGTTGCTGGAGTAAGGAGATCCCCCGCAAGATCTACAGGGCGGAACTATCATTCTCCTCCTCGTCATCACCATCGCTCTCCAAGAAGCGACGACGAGAGGCACGTGGGGCCACTTTCTGACAGAATCACAAGGGTACCATTGCCCGTGGGATTGGAAAAACCACCGGCGATGGACACTTACGACGGGACCACCGACCCGGACGACCACATCGAAAACATTGAAGCTATCCTCGATTACAAGGGTATTCGAGGATCCATCAAATGCAAGCTGTTCTCCACCACACTGAGGAAAGGATCGATGGCTTGGTACAAAAACTTACCCCCGAGGTCCATTGATTCATGGGGCGAGCTGTGCCGACTTTTCACAGCGCACTTCACCGCTTCTAGGAAGCACCCCAAGACTGAAGCCACTCTTGAAGCAATCCAACAAGAGAGCAATGAATCCCTGAGAGATTACATCGATCGCTTCAACAAAGCCGCGATCGAGTTAAGAACCGACGACAAGATGAAACTATACCTGCTGGAGCGTGGATTAAGACCATCGAGTGACTTTGCCAAAGCGATTGGCATTGAAGAAGTTAGAACACTGGACGCTTTCCTTGAAAAGGCGCAGAAATATATAGCCTACGAGGAGAAGCAAGTAGCTCAAGACGCTAGAAAGCCAAAGCGTCAAGAAGATATTGGACCCTCTCGAGCAGAAAACGAGAGAGGAAAAGAAAAAAGAGAACGCAGGGAGCCCAAGCCTCCCAGAAGCAAATTTGAATTCTACACCCCGCTGAACGCCCCCGCGAGTGAATTCTGGCCGAAGTTTCAATGGCCGAATTCAAAAAGAACGGAGTCCGAGAGCCGAAACAGCTGATCGTAAGGCCAGGGCTAGACAAGTCGAAGTACTTCCGTTTTCACAAAAGTTACGGCCATGTGACTGAAGATTGCATCCATCTTAAGGATGCAATAGAGATCATGCTACAAAAGGGACTCCTTCAAAAGTTCGTCAAGGAGGAGCGACAGAAAAAAGGGAAAGAGCCCGAAGTAGGGCAACCATCTAAAGAGGCACCACAACAAGCGGCCACGGATAACAGCAACATGCAGATTGCTTATTCCATTTCAAGGCCCGAGGATTTCATACTTCCCGAGGATCAAGAAGAGGATGTCCTCGAACACCTGACCGCCCATCTAGGGTCGCTTATGATTTCAGGAGGAGGATTTGGAACCTCCACTATAGGTTCGCTGAAAAGGAAGTTTGAAGAACTTGAAAGTGTGTGCTCGTTGGAACCTGTCCTCACGACAGAAGAAGCTAAAGAAGGGTCGTTTCCTTTAGCTTTCTACAAGGAAGAAATTCCCGGTGGATCTCCTAACCACCAAATTCCACTGCTGGTAAGGGCCAGAATGGCCAATTTCGATGTAAGGAGGATTTTAGTTGACCAAGGATCCTCGTGCGATGTGATGTACGCCAGTTTGTTCAAGACTCTGCAGTTGACGGAGAAGAACCTCGCTCCATATGTGGGCGCTGATTTGCAAGGGTTTAACGGAGCGACCACCAAACCCTGGGGGTACGTGGATCTGATTGTGACATTTGGAGAAGGGAAGGCCACCAAATCCATCAACATCCAATTTCTGATCGTGGATTGCCCCTCGCTCTACAACTGTATCATGGGAAGGCCAGCTTTGGCGAACCTATTTGCTGTATCTTCGACCATCCACCTGAAGATGAAATACTATACCGTGGATGGCGAGATAGCTACATTGAGTGGAGATATAGCTTCAGCGAGGAAATGCTTTGAAGCCGCCGCAAAGAACATGAACTCCCTCTTAACTCCGAAGAAAAAGACTGAACACAAGATGCCCGTTGTGAACACCCTGCAAGCAAACAACATCGTTGACTTGGATGCACGCATCAACGAAAAGGACCTGAAGGACGAAGAAGACCCCATCGAAAAGAAGGTACATCGCCCAATTCCCGATGGAGACTTTGAGATCATTGCTTTGAACGGTGACCACTCAAAGGGAATCAAAATAGGCGCTGATATGCCCGAGCTGGTGAAAAGGCAATTGGAAGCTTGCTTGAAGGAGTACGCTGAGCTGTTCGCATGGAATGCTGCTGAGATGCCCGGAATCGACTCCAACGTCGCTTGTCACCAGCTGACAATAGATCCTAGGGCTAGAGCTGTAGTTCAGCGACGTAGGAAGCAGTCTCCCGAAAAAGCGGAGGCTGCTGAAAAAGCTGTAAAAGACCTCTTAGAGGCGAATTTCATTTCTGAAGCCAGATACACAACATGGCTGTCAAACGTTGTATTGGTTAAAAAGTCTAATGGAAAATGGAGGATGTACGTTGACTACACCGATCTCAATAGGGCTTGCCCTAAAGATTCTTATCCATTGCCTAGCATAGATAAACTAGTAGATAATTCTTCAGGATTTAAACTACTTTCGTTTATGGACGCTTATTCTGGATATAATCAAATTAAAATGGCCGAAATCGATAAACAGAAAACGGCGTTTATGACTGAATCGGGTAATTATTACTATAACGTAATGCCTTTCGGGCTTAAAAACGCAGGTGCCACCTACCAACGAATGATGAACAAAGTATTTAAAAATGAAATTGGCGATATGCTCGAAGTTTACATGGATGATATGATCGTTAAATCCGAACAGGAAAACGACCATGTATTCCACCTAAGAAAAGTGTTCGAGAGAGCTAAACAGTATAACATGAGATTCAACCCAGAAAAATGCACGTTTAGGGTAAAGGCAGGAAAATTCCTCGGTTTCTATCTTACGGAACGAGGAATTGAAGCTAACCCTGAAAAATGCAAAGCCTTCTTCGAATTCCCTACGCCGAACTCGAAGAAGTCAATACAATCGTTGAACGGAATGTTAACTGCCCTCGCAAGATTCGTCACGAAATCCGCTCAACACGCACTTCCCCTTTTCAAACTACTTAGAAAAGAATCCACTTTTGAGTGGACGGAAGAATGCGAAAACGCCCTCCAACATTTAAAGTGAGCACTATCGGAACCTCCAGTCTTAACACGTCCAAACATGGGCGAAACTTTATTCCTATACTTGGCTGTAGCACATGAGGCCATAAGCGCAGTCTTGATCTGAGAAACCGAGCAAGGGCAGAAGCCAGTATATTTCATCAGCAAAGCGTTACAAGGACCAGAACTTCGATACTTGCAAATCGAAAAGACAGCATTGGCAGTAGTCGTCGCTGCGAGGAAGCTAAGACATTACTTCCTAGCACATTCTATCGCAGTACGAACCGACCAACCAATAAAACAGTTGCTCGAGAGACCTGATATGTCCGGAAGAATGCTCAAATGGTCCTTAGAGCTATCGGAATTTGACATAACATATGAAAGCAGAAAAGCTTTAAAAGCACAAGTGCTAGCTGATTTCGTCGCGGAGTTAACTCCACCGGCTACTTCGAGCAAAAACAAATGGACCATTTACGTCGATGGATCTTCCAACTCCAAAGGAAGCGGAGCGGGGATTATCCTGGAAAACGACGATGGCGTCCTCGTGGAAGTATCTTTGGAGCTATCCTTCCAGACGACCAATAATCAAGCAGAATACGAGGCTTTCCTCGCAGGGCTGCGATTAGCTGAGGATATGAACGCCGAAGAAATCATAATCTTCACAGACTCACAATTGGTCGCATCACAAGTGAACGGGGAGTATCAGGCGAAAGATGAACGCCTAACAGAATACCTCACCCTCATACAAGAAAAGCTGACCAAGTTTGAAAAATCAACAGTTCAACACATTCCACGCGAACACAATTCAAGGGCGGACGTTCTATCAAAACTCGCGAGCACCAAGAAGAAAAAAGGGAGAAATCAGTCACTTATCCAGGAAACGTTGCAAAGACCAAGCATTGAGAAAGCTCTTGAAGTGAATCTCATATGCCCTATCAACGCTAACAGTTGGATAAACCCAGTAAGAGAATTCCTCGCCTCGGGCATGGTCCCTGATGACCCCAAAGAGGCTATCAAAGTAAGAAGAAGAGCATGTTCATACGTTTTGATAGACGGCACCCTCTTCAGAAGAGGATTCTCGATCCCATTGTTGAAATGTGTCGAGGAAGAAAAAGTAGAAGCCATCTTGCAGGAAATCCACGAAGGAATCAATGGGCAACATATTGGAGGACGATCACTTGCGCGAAAAGCATTGCGAGCAGGGTATTATTGGCCAACCATGCAAACGGACGCTAAAGAACACGTAAAAAAGTGTGATAAATGCCAGAGACACGGGGA
Source organism: Trifolium fragiferum (assembly GCA_954870985.1). Taxonomy (NCBI): domain Eukaryota; kingdom Viridiplantae; phylum Streptophyta; class Magnoliopsida; order Fabales; family Fabaceae; genus Trifolium; species Trifolium fragiferum. The sequence continues at coordinate 15,350,231 of OX940793.1, read as the reverse complement.
TATGCACATAGCCCCACCTAACGAGCTAAAATCACTATCCTCTCCATGGCCGTTTGCATGGTGGGGATTGGACCTCCTAGGCCCTTTCCCACGGGCACCTGGACAAAACAGATATCTGATCGTTGGGGTGGATTACTTCACAAAATGGATAGAAGCTGAACCCCTCGCCCAGATCTCTTCCCATAACATCCTACGATTCTTCAAAAGGAACATCCTCGCTAGGTTTGGAATCCCGTACACTGTCGTTACAGACAATGGAACTCAATTTACAGATAGAAGGTTCCAAGAGTTTCTCATCAACTTAAAAGTAACACAACACTTTACATCCGTCGAACACCCCCAGACCAATGGTCAAGCGGAAGCGGCTAATAGAGTGATTTTGCGAGGCCTCAAACGCAGGCTAGGCGAGGCAAAAGGAAAGTGGGTAGAGGAACTATACAGCGTGCTATGGTCCTACCGAACCACCCCACACTCGACCACGGGAGAAACGCCGTTCCGATTAACCTACGGAACTGAAGCACTAATCCCCGTTGAAATTAAGGAGCCGACACGACGAACGGATAACCCTCCAGATGAAGAAACTAACAATGAGCTGTTAAGGGAAGAGCTCGACTTGGTCGAAGAATTACGACATGGAGCAGCCCTAAAGGAGGCCGCACTGAAACAAAAAATTGCCGCTCGACACGATCGGAAAGTCATAAAAAGGGAGTTCGAGGTAGGCAGTTTAGTCCTACGACGAAACCAAAAAGACTCTCGTGAAGGCAAGCTCGCCGCAAACTGGGAAGGTCCTTATAGAGTCCGCGCAAAGACGGACAATGGAGCCTATTTCCTCGAGAATCTATACGGCGAAGAAATTCCTAGAACATGGAATGCAGACAAGTTAAAACAATATTATAGCTAGCTAAGTCTCCTATATGCGATGACTAACTCAAACGACGAGAGGTTTGGCCTTTACAACGGAGGATTGCCTAGGTACGGGCATTGAATCTAAAAGAAGAAAGAAGCCAAGTTTATACTAAACAAGCCTTGACGAGGGACCACTCTAAACGAGCCCCATCGTCGTAAGTACACGATAGGCATGGACGCCCAGCTCGCGATGAGTTGATCCAGCCGCGAGGATCTGATCTCCGACGATTCTATCCTCGCCTTAAGTTTGGGAGCCCACCTCAAACACTCGAACTAGTACCCCAAACTCTTTCGAGCAAGGCGTTCGTAGATGTATTCCATCTCATGCAACAGCCGCCCAGTAAATTTAAAATATCCAAGTTTCGATATCACGATGCAAATTCAATATTACGAGCATGATATAAAACGTGCAAAGTAAAAATAAGTACGAGCATAGAGAAAGAGCACGAATAAGCTGAATAGAAAATGCATTGAAGTAAATTGTACTTAGTTACAAAAGGGGGCAGCCTCAAGGACTGCCCAAATCAAAACACAAATTAAAAGGGGCAGCCTCAAGGACTACCCGAACAAAACGTAGGGCCGAACAAGCGCCCAAGTGCATAAGGTGAGCATAACACCTGCACGGTCAAACTTCATCACTCTTCAGTATGAGGAGGCGAGGCAATGACTCCATTGACAACTTCCTTGAGCTCATCAAGACCCTCTTCCACGAACTCTACCCCGGGATTCAAAACCTTCAGTTGAGCAATAGCATTGACAAAACTGCTATGCCCAACCTCGACCATTGAGTCTTCACACTCAGCTATCTTCTTGATTAGGTCGGCACGGCTCGAATTCCGGTATACCCCCTCAGGATCCGCAGCGTCCTCTTCCACTGAGCACAAGGAAGGAGCAACCTCTGCCCGCTGCACTAGCTCCTTATTACGGGCTTCCAAATCCGTGCATTTGACTTCCAAGTCCGTGCATTTGACCTCCAAGTCCTTGAACTTTTTGGTCAGGTCCTCCAAATCCGTCTCAGCACGGACTAAGTTCTTCGCCATCTCTATTTGAAGAGCATATTTGTTCCTGTAATCTTCAAACGCTGCCTCCACCTCTTCCAGCTTTAAACGAAGGTCTTCCACGCCCTTCTTGTACTTATCCCTATCGCTCAAGTAGCGATTCTCACGACCGTTCAAGAAATTAGCGACCTCAATAAGCTTGAATGCAGCAGTGGTCGCTGCGGCCAGCTCCGCCTTGAGGGCCACTGGACCCATATCGTTAAGGATCGCTTGATCAGATTCATCAATAACGACCTCAGTGCTCTTGTCGAGTAGGGCGCTCCTTGAGAAGGTGGGAGGGATGACAAAACGAGCGGCAGGTTGATCAGGGTCTGGCAAGATATGCGGGCTTTGACGAGCAGAAACTCCAACCCCATCAACGACCTTCTGCACCTTTGAAGGACGGGTATCGGCAGCATTGGACACCATTGGACGCTTCTCCGCAACATGAGCAGTAAAGGCGTTTGAACTATCAGTCCCTTGACGGGCATTCTTGGCCTTGCTGGCACGGCGAAGTTTCTCCTGAGCACTCACCATCTCAGCTGCAAAGGAAAACGAACAAAAGAAATATTAGTACGAGCATGGAAATCAAAGAAAGTAAGTAAAGCATGTAAATTAAAAATGCGAGCGTACTAAAGGTCTCCTCAGCCTCGATGCGGGTCGAACAGGTTAACAGCCTCTTCACATTAATAAAACGAGGAACAGTCAAAGGCTCACCGTCCTCATCCAAACGAGGGTTACCCTCCCCATCAACCACGGGTTTCCCAACAAAACTGTTAACGAAATTTTGAAGTTTCGAAAAATCCTCCAATTCTTCGATCGTAAGGTCCTTCTTGGAGGTAGTAAACGCTTTCGCGGGCAATAAATAATGCTCCACTTCCCAGCGAAAATGGAACTTCCCATAATCTACCATCACAGGTCGCCCATCCTCCCCAATGATAGTGCGCCCGTTGGCATCCTGATCAGGCCCAGGAACGATCACATCTGCCCAGCCTTGAGCATCTTTGGGACCAACGATGAACCAATCATCTTTGAACGGCCGCAAGGATTCCTCGAACATGCTGAAAAGGCGGTGATTTTGCCTAAATGATACCCAACCAAACCTGTTCGGATCTCCCTTAGGTTTCGACCGCTGCAACCCGAACACATAGAAGAACAGAGGGATGGTGGGGACGATTTCTAAATATGTGCATACCACCTCGAAGGCTCTCATAAAAGCCAAAGAATTAGGGTGCAGCTGGGAAGGAGCAATTCTCAAATGGTGGAATATCGCCACCTCAAAGTCGGTGAAGGGTAATCTAAACCCGAAATGTTGGAAGGCGATCTGATACATACTGAAGTGCACAAATCCAAAGTTATGGAAAACGCGACGTCTCTTCCCGGGGACTAAAATTTGCCAGTGGTCGAGTGATGGATCTTGAATATCGTTATACAGGCCAGGAACTTCCGCCCCCACCGGATAACCAAAAAACCGCGAGGGCGTTAAACGAGGTTCATCGGCGACCCAATCTTCAGGGTCCGTCGTCGCCGTTATAGGGACGCGCGCCATTATAGCTTCTGACGACTCTTGCACGTCAACCTCATCATGATTCTCCTCGAACAAAGGCCGTGTGTCCTCGTTCGCATTGACACGCGACGAAGAGGGCTCTTCCGCCATTTAAACCTGAAAGACGAGGAAGAGAAAAAGTGAATTCGACATCTTTGAAATATCAAATCCACCCTTCCACCGCCGTTCAAGTGAAAGGGCGTGGATATGCGCTTAAAGGGTAATCCTTCACGTTGCTCGCACAACGAAGGCAAGAGCTAGATGGTCGCTAAACCTTTAGAAACGAGGGACATTTAAAGACAAAATAAGCCAAGCTAAGGTCATAGCGAGCATTCATTCCTATACATGAACGCTTGCGACGAAAGCTTCGAACGCTCGCTGTGAAACTTGAATGGCAGAGCCCCAGAAAGGGCAAAAAAAAAAGCATTCCAAGGGTGCTAGAATACCTATAACCACCGCGCCATAGTAAACTAACTACAAAATCCTAGTTTTAGTCTCTAAAACTACCATTTTTAGGGGGGATAAAGAGTGTTAACCACCACTTACAAACCCCAACCCACCGTATCTCTCTTAAAAACCTCTGAAGTTTCATCCTAAACTCTAAAAACTAGATACAGTATCCAAAATGCTGTAAAAATAAAGAGTAAAAGAGTAGAGGAACTTACTTGATTCAGAGAATGAAGGTTGAAAACGGGATTTAGTGATGGAAAAAGCTACAAATCTCCAAGGGTAAATCCACACAGAGAAGATGAAGAGAGGAGAGTTTTTTGAAAATGAAGCGTTTGAAGGAGATAAATGAAGTGAAACTTCAAAAATCCCTCCTTTTTCCATATATATAGAAGAATCTCGTACAGACGCACCCGTACGAATCAATCGCAAAAAGAGACTACATTAATAGGCACTCAAACGCTTCGAGTAGCCTTTACACGTGGCAACAAGAGACGAAGCGGTTTGTCCTTTCAGGTCACATCCACTGAACGCGAAAATCTCGCGGTGCCCAAGGAAATCTTCACGAAAATCTCGTCGCGATTAATGGCACATTCGTCGAAAGAATCTCAACGGATAAAAGCGAATCGGAATCCTCGCAATAACTGCAGGATCTTCAATAAACGCCAATGCATCCGCAAACCCTCAAGTTCACGTGGACATTAAATAAAGCGAGGGCAATAAACGACCAAGCATAAAGGGAGTCCTAAAGAAGATTCAACGTCCTCACAAAAACATTGCAACACAAGCTCTCTAATACGAGCGAACGAATCTATGGTCGCTCGCACACAACGATACGCGTTGACGACAAAAGACGACCATAATTTTCGTTGCTCGAACATTCGAACAAAGGTTCGTTGCCTAAGTCAAAGTCATCATGCTCGTGGACGAGCATAACGACTTGGGGGGCTTCTGTTCTGGACTGGACTTCTAAGACTAAGTCCCTAAAACTCAAAGACTCTGCCCTTGCAAGGGGCATCATGCTCGCCGTCCAGATGCTCCGCATCTGTAACGGCCGACCACCGGAATGATGGCATTAACTGCTCATCATGGCCAAACGGCCAGAATTCCGGCAGCCACTTAATGGGCATTAATTGCCCATTAAGGGCCTTGGCCCAGCGCTGGGGTATAAATAAGCTCCTCATTCTGAGGAGCCAGGTACGTTTTTCACATTTGCCTAAGATACCATACTTCTATACTATCACTGACTTGAGCGTCGGAGTATAAACAGGTACACACCCCCCCTCCGCTTCAACAGGGGGCTTGCTGGATCAACACGACTGTTCCGCCATATATCTGATCCTGGTAAGATCAAAAACAATTCATTTATAAAACTACTAGAAATGATTTTATCTATAGGCTAAATTGCACTTTTGGCCCCCTAAGTTTTAGAAAGTTACAATTTTGGCCTCCTATGTTTGAAAATAGCACTTTTGGCCCTCTAAGTTTTAAAAAGTTGCAATTTTGGCCCTTTATGTTTGAAAATAGCATTTTTGGCCCCCTATTTTTGAAACTTAGGGGGCCAAAAGTGCAATTTATCTATACAATTGTGATCGGACGGTCAGAAAATCCATTTGTGTAAAACATACCGGGTCATTCATTGCAAGGGAAGGGAGTATATACTATATACGTAATCTCTTACGTCATTATTTTTGGCATTGTGGTCAGAATTATATCCACTAACTCATGCAATAATTTACATAAAAAAATTCTTTTACAAAATCTAATAGACTTTACAAGTTGACCTCTGTTTTGTTGAATAAAAATCCTGGCTTTAACCGCAGAAAAGAAGATATAGGACAATTCCATTTGAGTAAAGAATCGAAGATCTAACTAAGATGGCATCAAATCATGAAGAAGAGATCCAGCTTTTTGGTGTGGTGCCAAGTCCATTTGTAACTAGAGTTGACATAGCTCTTAATTTGAAGGGAATTCAATACAAATTTGTGGAAGAAAAGTTAGGAAATTTTAGTGATACACTTATCAAATACAACCCTGTTCATAAGAAAGTTCCTGTATTAGTTCATAATGGAAAACCTATATCAGAATCTCGTGTAATTCTTGAGTATATTGATGAGACTTGGAATCAAAATCCAATCTTGCCTTCTGATCCTTATGAAAGAGCCTTGGCTCGTTTCTGGTCCAATTTCATAGATGATAAGGTAAATAGTAAATACGATCCTCTCTTCTAATTTTCTTTTTGTGGTTAACTCTAAATTTGGATCGGAGTTACTCTGTCGTCTATTATTTTTATTGTTATAACTCCGATCCAAGTTTTTGATATAATTTGGATCAGTGTTATAACTCTGATCCAAGTTTATGATATAATTTGAATCAGAGTTACTCCTACTTTATATTTTTATTGTTACAACTCCGATCCAATTTGGATGGATCGAAGTTACAAAATGATCTTCTTCTTTAATTGGCATGATAACTCTGATCCTGGCCTTACCTTATTTTGTAACACCAGTTTTTGAGTGCTGTACGGAAATGGAAAGAAAACAATGAAGAGAGTATTGAGGAACAGGAAGTGGCTTTTCAATTTCTTGAGAATGAGCTCAAGGACAAATTCTTTGGTGGAGAAGAGATTGGCATTGTTGACATCACTGCAGTTTTCATAGCTTATTGGTACCCTATTATACAAGATATAATAGGATTGAAGTTGTTCACCAGTGAGAAATTTCCAAAGCTTTACAAATGGAGCCAAGACTTCACCAATCATCAAGCTGTCAAGGAAAAGTTACCTAACAGAGAAACATTGTTTGCCTACTTCAGAGCTCATATTGAAAGTCTTGTTGTTTCAAAATAGATTAATTTAAGGAGGCTCCGTTTGTTACATATTAAAAAAATAGTGATTTCGATATAAAATAATTTGGAGTCTGTTGCAGAAGATGTGGATTTGAGTCGTATCGTCCAATCCATGATCCAAACATTTTCTGAGCATATTTTAAATCTATCCCATGCTTTATGGTGACATTTAATCATATGATATGATAATTGTACATAGTAGTTATTTTGTAATATTTTAGTAGACTTTTGGTAGAATTAGTAATGGGGCTAAAAAAAATTGGAAAAAAATTATCCTAATAATTCAATTAAACAACAAACAATATATATAATAGAAATGCTAACATAATTACTACTAATATAATTAATTAAATTTAATAAAGAAAGATACTATGGAATTTCCAAAATTGCCCTTCTTTGCCCTTTTTCCTTTTTGGACACAATCAAATTAGGAGCAATGTTGTCTTTTCATACCAAATTTTAATAAATAATATTATTATAATCATTATAATTTATTGCATTTACATTTTATTTATACTCTTTATATGTGACCTATATTTTTATTCGTATATTAATAAAGTTGTTTATTTTTTTTAATAATTTTTACGAGACTTATATTTATAATCATAGTACCTTTATAAGTGAAAGATGTTGAATTGAGAGTTGTAAAAGTAATAATTAGAGAATACTATTGCAAAAATTTGCATTAAAAATTGAGTATTTCAAATATTTCGAGACAATATTTTTTAAGAAAGTAGTCCAATTAATATTTATAATCATTGACTTATATATTTTTCAGGCAACAAATGTAGAATCGCTAAGAGATGCTAGATATTCCTTCTTAAGCGAGTCTAGTTAACACTAATTAAGGATAATGAAGCAACATCACATTCTAAAGAATATTTAGATATTTTGTGAACTTCTTATTTTGACGAGTTTTGTATGTTTAGTCACTCTACTAATGTTTATTTTTTTGAATGTTTGAACTACATTAGTTTATTCTTTTGAAGTTTCAAGTACTTTAATTAAATTTTTTATGTATGAATATTGTCACTATTGAATGAATTATATGAATAAGATTAAATTATTTATATTTATATTCTTGTGCATTTTAGTTTTCTTGTATGGATATTGTAATGCTTATTTAATAAGACATTTAAATAAATAAAAAGTTTTAAATTATTATTTAAAAAAAAAAAAAGTTTGCGATGGTTTTGTAACCGTTGCAACCCTTGATGTTAAATTAAGTGTTATTTAGGAAATATCATAGCAACGATTTGGAATTGTGGCAATTACAACTGCGGCAGTTGTTGCAACGGTTTACAAAATTGTTGCAAAATTGTCTTGCAACACACAAATTTGCCACGGTTTGCCAAGTGTCGCGGATGTACAAAGTGCAATTTTGACTGTTGCAAAGTGCTTATTTTCTTGTAGTGCATGTCAAATTAAAAAGTTATGTTGGAATTAGACTTCATTACCTAACTTAATCAATTTTATTAAATAATTCATATGTTGCATTATATGACCCCGAACCAGACTAAATCGATGGTGAAAACTAAAATAAAAAAGAAAAAAAGTAGAGATTGCATACAAAACTTGAAATCAAAGCGAGCTTACAAATAATTCAGTCTAACATATTTTACGCATTATTTTTAATATAGCTTCCAATTCCTCTGGCTTCTTAAAAAAATAATATAGCTTAAAATGATGTTTTCACCCTCATTAAAAATGATTAATTTTCGTCGGAGAATATATATAGTATATAAGATAGATTCTCCTCTGCTAATTGACGCATGAGCCAAAAGTTAAAACATTAAAATTCTTATCACTTGAATCAATTCATTGTTTATAGCATTTAATAATTTTTATTTTAATCCATATGTTTACGTAATCCCTTACATCACCTTTTTGGGCATTCATCTCATATGGTCGGAAGTTTCCTAATAGCAAAAGTATGACAGCTTTTCTACATTTTAGATACAATTCATTAAAAAACATAAGAGGAATCTATAAAAGAATAGCAAAAGTAGTTAGATAGTTAGATAGCATAAGGGAGTACTATATAGTATTAGTAGGGGGTTTACTTTTCTTAATTCAATACAGTTTTCTTTTTGACTACCGTTATTAATTTATTGAATATAAAAATCCCAGCTCTATACATAAAAGATAAGATGAATCTATAAAAGAATAGTCAGAAACAGAGTTGGTTGAGTAAAGATAATTGAAGAGCTAAGATGGCATCAAATCAGGAAGAGGTTAAGCTTTTTGGAATGTTGGCAAGTCCATTTGTGAGCAGAGTGGAGATTGCTCTAAAATTGAAGGGAATTGAATACAAATATGAAGAAGAAAAGTGGGGGAATTTGAGTGATACACTCTTCAAATACAACCCAGTTTATAAGAAAGTTCCTGTGCTAGTTCATAATGAGAAACCAATTTCAGAATCACTTGTGATTGTTGAGTATATTGATGAGACTTGGAAACAAAATCCAATCTTGCCTTCTGAACCTCACAAAAGAGCCTTGGTTCGTTTTTGGTCCAATTTCATAGATGACAAGGTAATTACTTCTCTTTTCTATAAGAATTTATTTTTTGTTTAACTCTAGTCAAGTTCTCATACATCCAACTTTAATTGGAATCAAATATTTGACAAAATTAGGAATATATAGTTCAAATGATAAAAAGACCGGAAAAATTAGGAATATATGTAGGTCAGGAGATCGGAGTTCGAACACAGGTCTTCCTACTAATCCATCTTAGAATTTTTAACCACTAGATTACTTAAAAAAAATAATCGGAAGAATTTCGAGTATTCTGTGGCGTGAGTTCAAATTTGCGATATATTATTTACTTCTCATAACTTATAATGTGTTTGGTAGGAGAGAAAAATAAAAATACAGAAACTAATACATGTACTTGGACTAAATGTTAGTTTCTAAAAAAAAATCTTTGAGGAAGTAAATTTGATATCGTTGGTGTGTCTTTAGACCCTTGTTATTCATTTTCTTTTAGTTGAGGTCTAAGGCCCATTTGTTAAGCTTGCATCAACAAATATTATTTTAAAATAATGAAATATGTTATTTTTAATTTATTTTTTTAATTTTCGTAACCACCATAATGAAAATGATCAACTCAAAGTGCATAGTAATTTTTTTTTCTTCTTACTCCTAATATTTATGATTTTAATAATTACCTTGATTTGTGAGACCAGTATATGAATGCTCTACGGAAAGTTCTTTACACTCTTGATGAGAAAGAACGTGAGAAGTGTATTGAGGAATCAGAAGTGGCTCTTCAATTTCTTGAGAATGAGCTCAAGGACAAATTCTTTGGTGGAGAGGATATTGGCCTTGTTGACATCACTGCCGTTTTCATAGCTTTTTGGCTCCCTATTATACAAGAAGTAATGGGACTTAAGTTGTTGAACAATGAGAAATTTCCCAAACTTTACAAATGGAGTCAAGACTTCAACAATCACCCAATTGTCAAGGAAAAATTGCCTCCTAGAGAAAGCCTTTTGGCCTTCTACAAAGCTCGTTTTGCTTCCTAGAGAGTCTTGTTGCATTATATATATATATATATATGGTCTTGCTAACGAGTACTCCCGGGGTACTCTTTAAGCATTTCATTTAAAGTAACCTTTTATTCAAAAAATGAACATTACAATTTTCAATTCGTTGACTCTACGCATTCTCATAAAAGTTTTATAAAAAAACTTACTATTTAAAGTCTTAAAGAATGCCCCGGGGGCACTTTAGACATTTCACATTAAACTCTCAAGTATATATATATATATATGCATGTATACTTGAGAGTTTAATGTGAAATGTCTAAATTACTTATTTGTTGATTTAATTTTTATTTGATTTTCGATATATGAAAATGATTTCTCCTTGTTTAAAAAATTCTCTGACTTTGTCCTCATTTAGATTATTTTAGTTCATAATAAGAACATCCTTATTTGTACTCGTGAACATAGTTTAATTGGTAGACGTCATATTTTATATGTAAGATTAAAGTTTGAATCTTGAATAATTTATTTATTTTTTTTAAACAATTAAAATTCTAACAACTATATTATTTAATTAAAAAAAATATCTTTCCCAAAAAAATAATGCATCACGTTATAACAGAGTTGAGTTAATTTATATAGGTTGTTAGTATCAAATTTTGTATAATGATGTAATAAATCATGTATTTTAAAATGGAGAGAATAGTTAATTTGATTTGACTTCCTATTTGTGTTGAATAAACAAGTGAATGGAGTTTATATTTGTAATTGTCAAACAAACAAACAAACAAAGGCACACTTAAGTCTAATTGTCAAACAAACAAAAATCCTGGCTCTATATAAATCTAGACCTTATGTTATGTATCAATCAAATGAAAAACAATAGTTGTTAAGTAAAAAAGTTCAAGTCGCTAAGATGGCATCAAATAAGGAAGAGGTAAAGCTTTTTGGAATTGTGCAAAGTCCATTTGTGACAAGAGTGGAGATTGCTCTAAAATTGAAGGGAGTTGAATACAAATATGAAGAAGAAAAATGGGGGAACTTTAGTGATACACTCATCAAATATAACCCAATTTATAAAAAGGTTCCAGTTTTTGTTCACAATGACAAGCACTTATCAGAATCACTTGTGATTCTTGAGTACATTGATGAAACTTGGAAACAAAATCCCATTTTGCCTTCTGATCCTTTCAAAAGAGCTTTGGCTCGTTTATGGTCCAATTTCATTGATGACAAGGTAATTACTCCATTCTTTTCAACTTTTATTATTGATGAAAAAAAAAAAATTAAAAATATCAACGTACTGTTTGACCTAACTTATTTCAAACTTTTTTCCTCAATAAAATGAGAAGATAGGTCAAACCAATTTTCATTAAGTTCTTTATAGAAAAAAATTGTTTAATTGTCATGAATAAAATACATAGATAAAAGATTTTTGAAGGTAAAAAAAACAACGATTACCAAATATCTTTAATTTTTTTCTAAAAGCTCTTATTTTTCCTTTTAGCTTTCAGATAGCTTTTAAGACCTAAAAAAATCGGATCAAGCAATAACTAAAGATGGATATAGAATTCTAGTATATTTAAAGTGAATTTTAAAATAATATGTAAATATGAATTTTTTTTTTGAAATTTGATTATTTAAAAGAAAAAACGTTCTAAAAACTAAATTGATTTTATTTTTAAAAAATGTTGTGTAATTTTAATAAAATAATTAATATTGATTGTACACTATTAAAAAATATGAAATTCTTTAATTCATAAAATATATTAATATCACTTGTCTATCTTTAAAATCGAAGTGGAATCTTCTTTCTAAGAGAATAGATTCTTCTTTTAGTTTTTTTATTGTCGCTTTTTTTTTTATGCTTTGATTAGCCTTGAAACCGAAAAAACTCGAAGTCTCGTAGTTATGTGTGTTAATTCATGATGATAATTACTACTTCATCAATGAGAAAAAAATAATCATAGAATATCATGTTGTTAAGTTATAGAAAAATCACACTTGGCTGACGTTAACATGTATGATTTTAATAAGAGTTTGTCTAACATGTGCAATGTAGTTATATATTTAATATAAAATACACAAGTTTTAATATAAATTTGCACACATTAGAAAAACTCTTTTAATAATATTATTTTTTTCATCTTACTTTTAACATGTTTAATTTTATGAGACCAGTGTTTGAATGGTGTACGCAAAGCTGTTTTCACTCTTGATGAAAAAGAACGAGAGAAGAGTATTGAGGAAATAGAATTGGTTCTTCAATTTCTTGAGAATGAGCTCAAGGACAAATTCTTTGGTGGAGAGAAGATTGGCTTTGTTGACATTAGTGCTGTGTTTATTGCTTTTTGGCTCCCAATTATACAAGAAGTAAAAGGAATAAAGTTGTTCAACTTTGAGAAATTTCCTAAGCTTTACAATTGGAGTCAAGACTTCAATAACCATCCAATTGTTAAAGAAAAATTGCCTACTAGAGAAACCCTTGTGGCCTTCTACAAAGTGGTGTTGTTTCAAAAAATAGTTTGATAAAAGGAAATTAAAATTGACTCTATCAAATTTAGATTCATGTTTGATGGTAGGTTAAACTATATATCAATGTAAAAGTGATGGGCTTCGTTTATTGTTTGATTTTGTGATCACACCGCTATACGGTACGGAAAGAAAGTAAATAAAATTTGACGAAGTTTGAAACCCACTTACCATATAAGAGTTTGACGAAGTTTGAAACCCACTTACCATATAAGAGTAGTATGGTGATATGAAAAACTTATAATGGACAGATTGATAATTTCAAATAAAAACTAGAACAATTCTTCTCTCTCTTGCTATGTTGTTGTCGTAATAAACAACAATATCCTTTTTTTTCTACTTTTGCTTGCAGTTGTATGTTTGTTTCGGTGATCATCGATTGAACATTTTTGTAATTTTTGTTGTCTCATTTTCGTGCACATTGTATGTCGATTTTGGGATGTTTTAATTTTTTCTTATTTCTCTTTGGTGGTTTCATTTTATTTTTTTTTAAATTATGCATTAGTAGTAGACACGCATGAAACAATCAACTTGGTCACTTTGATGAGATGTTTAAACTACTTGTTTTGTTAATTTAGTTTCTGTTTGAATTTTTATGTCAAATTAAATATATACAACCTAGGATTTCTCCATGTATCAAAATTTCTAAAATTTGTTCCTATGAATTTGGTCTTTATGATTAGTTTATAAAGAAAATTCTTATTCTTAAAAATATATGCACTCAATTTTTTCCTTGCATTCTATGGATTTGTTCATACCGACAACACTATTCATATATCTTATTTTGATTGTATTTTTTTACTAATAAATAAAAATAAACGTTAGCATATAAGATTTTGAATTTGTCTAGATGAATATATTTTCAAAATATCAACTTTTTTATAATTTTTACACAGATAAATAAATATATTAATAATCAAAATTATGCATGAAACAATCAATTTGGTCACTCTTTTTTTTGTCAACTATCCTAGTATCTATAATTTCACTCTTAAAGGTGAACACGTAGAGTATTCAGGAGTTCGAACTCTGACTTCTACAAATAAAATATGATGTTCGTACCAACTAAATTAAGTTTAGGTAAGGTCAATTCCGACTATTTGCAGTCTTGAACTCCAAATAGAAAAAAGAAACCATATGTTAATATGCAATTAAATGGTTGAAGTTGAACATTATGCTTCAAATGAGTTTTAGATTGCATGCAATAAAAACTTCATCCGACTTTGCAGTTAGAATAGATCTAATCGTTCAATTTCAATCAATCGAACCTTGAATAGCTCTATTGTGTTAGAAATTCTCTGGAACCCTCCTCTAGATTCCTGGACAAAGTGTAACATTGATGGAGCTGCCAAAGGAAATCCTGGCCAAGTTTCTTGTGGAGGAATTTTCAGGAATAGCTTCTCAGATTTTATGTTAGCCTTTGCTGAACCTATTGGTTTCACTACCTCCTATCAAGCTGAATTACATGGAGCCTTGAGGGCAATAGAGGTAGCTCATTATATGCAGTGGAACAAGTTGTGGTTAGAATCTGACTCAGCTCTTGTGGTGGCAGCTTTCTCAAAGCCTGCTAAGTTAATTCCTTAGTCCTTAAGAATCAAGTGGTCTAATGCTCAAAATCTTCTAAGCCAAATGCAGTTTATAGTTTCACATATCTACAGGGAAGGTAACCAAGTTGCAGATGACTTTGCAAATCATGGCCTTAGCTTGAACTCTATTTTGTATTGGCAGAGTTTGCCTTTGTTTGCTAGGAATAGTTTTATGAAAAACAAGCTTGGCTTTGCCAACTTCAAGGTAACTTGTAATTGATGTAGTTTGGCTTAGTCCCCTACATCTTTGTATCATCTATCTTTTAATATATTTTGGGATGTTAGCATTTTGCTAGCATCTTCTTTGGTTTAAAAAATAAAATAAAATCAATCAAACCTTGAAGATGTAAAATAGGTTAAATAAATAAAAATTGCATTAAATCTGAATCGTCCGATTGAATATAATTATTATAAGACACGGGTCCACTTTACTTTTCCTTCAACATTAGTAACTAGATAGATCTTTTGTAACAATCAAATGACCAAAAACAGAGTTGTTTGAGCAAAAACAAAATTGAAGCTCGGAATAATATGGCATCTAATCAAGAAGGGGTGAAGCTTTTTGGATTGGTGGAAAGTCCATTTGTAACAAGGGTGGAGATTGCTCTAAAATTGAAAGGAGTTGAATACATATATGAAGAAGAAAAGTGGGGGAACTTTAGTGATACACTAATCAAATACAATCCGATTTATAAGAAAGTTCCTGTATTGGTTCACAAAGGAAACCCCATATCAGAATCACTTGTGATTCTTGAATATATTGATGAAACTTGGACACAAAATCCAATTTTGCCTTCTGATCCTTACAAAAGAGCCTTAGCTCGTTTCTGGTCCAAGTTCATAGATGACAAGGTAATATTACTCTGCGCTTCTAGTTTTCTTTGTGTAAACTCAAGTCTAAGAAGAAATATTATTGGTATGGTCACGACAAGAACTAAAAATTATTTAGACACACTTCATTTAAATACAAGTTTAGACTCTATAATTATGCTGCTTTGTTTTTTGTTTGGATTTAGTTCTTTGAAAACTTTCTTCGAACTTTGATCCTCTTAATATTCTGTTTTTTTTTTTTTTTTTTAAGTATTTGGTATCCGCCACAAGGATGATTAATTCGAGTGAATTAATTCCACCGTTCATTTGTGAGGATTCTGTTTAAAGTCAGAGTTTTTTACTCTATATGAACTAGACCACTGAAATTAACATCAAGAAAAATCGAACCTGAAACCTTGAAAAGAATAAAATGTTCCCAAGTCAACACCAATAAGTCATTTGTTGGTTTCAATTCTACAAGAGCTAGAATTGATTATGGAGGTTTAGAATTGATTCTGACTTGTTTGGTTTTTCAAAAGTAAAATTGATTCTACTTGAAGTTAGAAATAGTAGATTCTGATTTCTAGAATTGATTCTTACACATTTACACTTAAATATTTTGTTCAACTCACTTTTAGATAAAAGTATCCAAACATAAATCAATTATGCTAAAATCAATTCTATCAAAATCAATTCTGGTTACAGCCAAACCAAACATACAGTAAGTACATGGGTTCTTAAAATTCTGCTTTTAGTTTTGTTTTTGAAGACATAACTTGCGGTTTATATTTTTGTGCTTCAACTTTATGGTTTATATTTAGTTAGTTTATAAGTTTATAAAGTAATTTTTCTTAGCACCTTCTTATAGTAAGGCTAATTCATGTAACATGTTTCAGGATATTTAATAATTTACGACTCTTTACTTTTCTCACTTTTATTTTAATTTTAATGTGTATACATAATCTTAATGATTAGCTTAATTTGTGAAACCAGTGTTTTAGTGTTGTACGAAAAGTTGTTTTCACTATTGATGAGAAAGAACGTGAGAAGAGTATTGAGGAAATGGAAGTGGCTCTTCAATTTCTTGAGAATGAACTAAAGGACAAATTCTTTGGTGGAGAGGATATTGGCATTGTTGACATTACCGCAGCCTTCATAGCTTTACATGAAGTAATGGGATTGAATTTGTTCACTAGTGAAAAATTTCCCAAACTTTATAAATGGAGCCATGACTTCAACAATCACCCAATTGTCAAACAAAAATTGCCTCCTAAAGAAACTCTTTTGGCCTTCTACAAAGCTCGTTTAGAAAATCTTGTTGCTTCAAAATAGATTAATTTAATCAAAGGTTGTATGGGATTTTAAGGAGAAATGTCTAAACTACTTGTTTGTCATTTTAGTTTAGTTTAGTTTATGTTTGAATTTTAATGTCAAATTAGATATATGTATTGGTATTTAAAGTGAGAGTTGAGTCTCACATTCGATAGAAAAATATATGTTGAATACATCTCTATATATATAATTTAAGAGTCTTTTTTCAAATGCAAGTGTACAAGTGGCATTCTCACAAACATTCTCCTCCCATATTGTTTTAGTATTCAATGATCACAATCAATTTAACAAAAGAATCAGCATCAAATAAAATAATAAAAGCATAATCATCGTAGGTCTTAAATAGGAAAATATAGATTTTCATATTCAAATTAATCACAATTATTTTAAATTTTATTAATTAATTCAAATAAATTATATTATTTTAGTATTTAAATTACTATTATTATTTTAAATTCGTTTATTTCAAATAAAATTATAAAATATATTATTTTCGCATTTAAATTATAATTTTTCAAATTCAAATAATTCTTGACATATTATAAAAAATTATAACAAGTTTATATATTTTATAAGAGTTTTAATTCACAAAATAATTTAAAAAAAGTATTTCCAATTTTTTTTACAAATAATAAATCACTAATAGTCTATTCAATTTTTTAACTCAAAATCGAAAATTATTAAATGGGATGATTGATTTAATTATTTTTACTATACAAACAATTATTTTGCATTCAATTCTTTACTATTTTTATGAGATTCTTTGCTTCTTTGAAAAGTTTGTGAGTTAATTATTGATTTTCAACAAAAATATATATAAAACATTAAATATTTTCAGAAAAAATACAAACAAATAGTACAATATAAAATAAATTATGAATTTTATTTGAGAATTTTAAATAAAAATTAATTTCTTTTCTTCTTATTAATGAAATAAGCAAATATAATTGTAGATTTCGTAACATAATTTTTTTTTATCGAATAATGAGAGAAAAAATTATTTTTTCTTCTCAAATGATTTTGACATTTAATTCACAGAAGAATAGTAAAAAATGTAATAATTATTAAATCAAAGTTGACTAGAAAAATTACTAATTAAGGCAAATAATATGATTTAATATCAATAAATGGTAGCATGTTAACTAATCCTATTAATATTCTTATTCCGATGATTTTCATAATTGATCAATAATTTATTATTAAGATATTATTGAGATGTAAGTCATTTCTACTTTTTTATAGCCAAATATTTTCAACCATATTTTATCATGTTTAGTTTTTTATTCATGTTTTCATAGCTATATCTATATGATTGATCAATAATGAATTTTTTTTATAGCAATAAATTAACCTACTCCATTATAAAAAAACAAAATTAACCTTCTCCTGTTTTTTTGTTAATGTGTGATATAAGAATGTTTTTTATTGTTAATTGCTGATGAATATGAAATTTATTATGTTGACTAATTGTATAATAGTTGGTTTTAATTGCATATTGTGTGATAAATATTTCCATAATTTATAATATAAATATTATTTTATATTATTCCACCCTCCCATACGACCATACGTTTATAGTATATATACACAAGTATACAATAAATATAGTTTGAAAAAAAAACAGTGCACACATCTTTATAAAAATAATGTGTTTTTATTTGTTACTTATAAAAATAATGTGTGATATTCTCTTTTAATTTATTTTTTAAAATATTTAAAATTTGGAACCTTTATTTTATTTTAATTCAAAATTACAAATATAGAAAATTACTATTACTATTATTGTACAGGTTTTTTTGTTAGCATTAATGTATAGTTTTAATTTCGGTTATTTCATCAATAAATCAGAGAAAATAATAAATGTGATTATTTTATATCTTTACCTATAAATGATCCTGTTCAGATTTACATTTTCTACACCATTTTGAAGTTTTCTCTAAACCTCTATTTTCTTTGTGTTCTTACTTTTTATCCTCATATATTATTTTCGAATCATGCCTATATATTTTTAGGTGAATACATGACATATTTTTTTAGAAGCTATGTGATGATCTTGATTGTTATCAAATTTAAGCATTTAACAATGATTGCTTTTATTTTTCAAGGACAAAATTGGTCATCTATTGGAGAGATATGATGGGAGATGAAGATTATGATATTTCTTATTTTTTTTATATCGGTTTAATTTGAAATTTCATAGTCAATGATCATGATTGTAGATTCATTTAAATATTTTGTACTTATTTAACAAAAATTATGTTGTACTCTATCATGTGAAAAATACAAATAACACAAAAAATGTGCAATGTGCTTTTGATCCATATTTAAGCTATAGATATCATCATCAAGTCCGTCCCCATGGGGTGCAGGGTGAGCGACGACGTCAAACCTCAAAACTTTGGAGGCCTCGATTCTAAATTTTGAGGTCCTATAAAAATAGTTATATATTGTTCGTTTTTATAAAATACTAGCTAGATGTACTCAATAGATTAATTTTGAGGTCCTATAATAATGGTTAAATATTATCAATATTCATATCATAAGATATGTTTGGTGGAAAAACAAATCTTAATCAAGTAAAAAATAAAGATTTAAATAGTTGATTCTTTTTAATTCTTTATTAAGGGTCCATTTTTATTATTTAAATCGGACCTCCAAATAGTCAGGACCGACCCTAATTATCATATTACACATCGAACTAAACTTTGAAAATTGTAAGTTGTAATCCACATGACGCTCATATAAAACAATTGCTTATTAAGTTTAGCCACTCGAGAATCGAGATAACTTTTTTTTAAATTCATGCAGGAATCTATATTTCTATTTATATTAAAACGAAACTATTTTTTTTTTTGTCATTTTTATGTGGCTTATATTTCTATTTATATATTAATACAATGTCTATTTTTTATTGCAATTTCTACGAGGACATATATATAAACCAATAAATTTACAAACGTATTTTTACCCGTGTTTGGCACGGGTCTGAATACTAGTTATCAATAAAAGGATCCATGAATCTAATGTTTTAAGATTTTGAGTAAAAATGTGGTGTCCAATTCATTTGTATCGTTGCTAGGACCTCAATGTGGATAATTTCTCCTTGTTTCAAAATTTTTAGAATTATGTCCTCGATTATACTGGCTTAGTTGAAAAGAAAATTGAGAACGTCAACGATGTACCATGTATATTGTTGAATATCAATACAAAATTCGTTTAAAATATGAAATCTTTTAAATATAAATTAATATTAAAGCTCATGCAACATTCTCATTTGCTATCTTATTTCATGCTCGTACTTGGATTCGTTGGGTAGTGTCTGCATTGTGTGTGTCTTTGTGTTAACTTGGGCCATTTTTGTTGGTCTGTGTTGACAATCGATTTATTCACCATTGCTCAAAATCGTGAAAGCTCATGCAACATTTCTATTTGCTATCTTATTTCGTGCTCGTACTTGAATTTGCTGGGTAGTGTCTGCATTGTGTGTGTCTTTGCCTTAATTTGGACCATTTTTGTTGTCATCGGATTGTTTGTGATACCCATTTGAGTTAATAACTACATTTTATTGTGGTTCGACTGGGTCTAATTTATGTCACTTCAATATTTTGTATTTTCTTTTAATCTAGTTATAGATTTTCAGTGTTTTTTCTCTACACCCAATGGCGGAGCCAACGCCCGGCCTGTCTCGTCACGTGCCCGAGCTTGGTTGTCTCGTGTTTGGTAGAACCGGGGGGGTCAACTGAATCCCAGAAAAAT
Organism: Trifolium fragiferum; assembly: GCA_954870985.1. Taxonomy (NCBI): domain Eukaryota; kingdom Viridiplantae; phylum Streptophyta; class Magnoliopsida; order Fabales; family Fabaceae; genus Trifolium; species Trifolium fragiferum. Next base: position 15,329,945 of record OX940793.1, on the reverse strand, counting down.
AGTTGACAAGAAGATGCAACAAAAGGAAGAAGGAGGATAAACAGTGTAGCTCCTATAAAGAAAAAGGAAGGTGGGGTGGCTGCAAACAGGAACATAGTTAGTATACTAGTGTCCAGTAGTATTTAGGGTTTTTCTTAACAATCTTTGGGCTTTTTAGCATCTGGCCCATTTGTTATGTATATGTGTTGAATACTTTTAATTGTATTCAAAATAAACATATGAAATCCTATACACAACAAAAAATATTTCATCCGTCCCAAAATATAAATAAAAATGGGTCAACAATAATTAATGTATCCGGCATTAATTTTTGTTGATCATTTTTTACTTATATTTTGAAACGGGGGTGTATAAAACTTGCATTCCTTGAAAACTATAAATTATTTTTAAAAAAATAGAAGATACACAATTTTGGTGAAAAAATAAAATTATAGTAGTTATTTTTGAACAAATAGAATATTTTATTTCATCTATATTTCTTCTAACTCTAAAGATTATGGGTCTGTTTGAAGTATCTTATTTTTGGGTTTATGTAAAATAGCTTATGTTAACAAAATAAATTTTTATATATTATTATTTTAAGCAAAGAATATTATCAAGTTTAAATTGCGCAACAAGATCAATGATGAGTGTTTCAATGATTTGATGATATGTTATACCGAGTGAGAGATAATCAAGTCACTTGATAATGTTGATATTATACGAACATTTACCACAACGAAAATTCAAAAAAGGAATTTACCACTTGCGATTAAAATTATGCCTAATCTCTCTAACATTTCTGACTCCGCCTATCTACACCCATTTGCTAAAGAAATGGTCTAGTTTTCTATCATATGTTTATTTTTTTTGCAATAATTTCTATCATATGTTTAGTTTTCTAGGATATGAATTCACACGTGTAACAAATTAGATACAGTATAAATAATCCATACTCCATATATCTCACCTTTATACTTTCAAATTCAAATTTTAAAATACATAGAAGTGTAGCCAATTTTTCTTTAATGGTTCATACGTATCACGCAGTTTTGCCAGTTTAAATGACCATCACATTTAAGAGAACCGAAAGCAATCTTTTAAATTTGAATTCTTTATTATTTTATATTATAAAGAAAAAAAATTGAACTCTTTATGCTGCAATATTATTCAAAACTTGAACCGGAACTTAGTAAAAAAAAGGATCATATATGGTTCAAATTAAAAGAAGACATTTGCTAAACATATATGACTTTCATTTTTCAAAACTAGTTAACTAAAGAAGAAAATCCAACAAAAGGGAAAAGCAAGAAAGTAACAAGGCTAGCTAACTTTGCTTTTAATGCGAACTCAAAAATCTTGAGGCTTAAGTTTTCTTGTTCCCTCTCAAGTTTTTCAAAATTTTGGTCCACATTAAGATATGGTTGTTATAGCCGTTGGTTTTATTTTGCAAATTCCATTGTAACAACCGGTATCATGACCAAAAAAGGAAACTTATTTGAGTTTTGAATATACTAAAAAAAGCCTTGCAAGTTAAGTTAAAATTTATGTCATTGAATAATATAATTATATGGTCTGTATTTATTTATTTATTTGTTTGAATTTGGTTAGATTGCAACCTTAACTAACTTAAACTAATGTCATGTCTCAAGTTTTAGTTCAAGTGGTTAAGCTATGACGATAAAAAAGAATTTGAGAAAAAATTTCGGAGTTCAAACATTAACCGCTACTATAATATACTAACGATTAACATTTGTCTATAAAAAAAATATTCACTTAAACTAATATTGTTTTTAAAGGATTTATATAAGTGATAATTCTTGGTTATGTTGTTGAGCTAAAATTTGTGTATCAAACAATTCCTCAATCTAAACGATTTAACATTGGTTATTTGTGTTGCAACATCAATGTCATATTTATTTATTTACTAATAAATAAAAATAAATATTAGTATGTATATGATGTTTTTAAATTTACTTAATTGAATATTTTTATAATATCAATTTTTTATAATTTTTACTATTATATACTGTAATTAAAAATATTAATGACCAAAAATTATGTACTATTAAATGTGTGAAATTGAAACGGTAAACATCTTAAAATTACCAAACCACCTTGACCACACATTGAAGCCCTGAGCTTAGTTCCCAATGCACACTCTATTGAGTAATGTTCCTTTGGATTCCTATGTTATTAAAAATTTTGAATTCCTTAACCAGTATTTTGGTCATAGTTTTTTGTCATATTTATACCATTGACTTTTGACTAGGTAAAATTCAAATTTCCTAAGCATATTTGTAAATCTCCAATTTAAACTTTTTGATAAGTAATTTATTGATTGAATTCAACATAGGAGGGATTTACAAAGTGAAGACATTATCCTAATCTACATTAGTAAATTACTACTAGATTTACTTACTATGATCAAAATGAACTAATGAAGCCTTGTAATTAAGTTGTGATGGCTCACTAAGGTAAGAAAAATTGCAACAAAAGTACTTAATTGCATATTATCACCAACAAAATTGGTCAGATTCATAACAAAACTAGAACTCAGATTCTTGTGATTAGTGAAATATGAATTGAATCATTTATTATCTCATGGCTTATTTTTTAAATTTAAATTGTTATTTGGTCTCACATATTTTTTAATTATATCATATTAGGAGCACAAGTTCAGCTATCTAAATTTTTTATTACTTAGATCAATTTATTAGTTGTTTATTATTATATTCTAAAACCAAAGACATTATTAATTAATACCTTTTGATTTTGGATTCTTACTTTGTTATGCAAAAGCGTAGCAAAAGTTGAAGAGTAATATAACCTTATGGGCTGTTAAATTATTTGAATTTGAAAATTTCGTCCTTATATTAAAAAATTAGCTTACGATCTAGTCATTCAATTTTTTAAACTTGTTTTATTTGATTCCATTTGTTATCTGAAACGAAGACTGTCAAAAACAATTAGATTAATTTCAAAACTCGAGTCACATATCTTATAAAATCATCAAAATAATTGTAAGAGAGACACATTAGCACTAAACTATGCACATATACCGCAGTTGCAGTATAATACAACAATATCATCTTCAATACTTATCAGCTATATACATCTACTTAATTTTGTTTTTTATTGACACAACTTACTTTTCGTTTCCTTTTAAGTGGAAAAAGTGTAGCTAATGTCTAAAAAATCAAACCTCGGCTCTTCAATATAAAATGCGTTGTTTATACCGACTGAGTTAAAGTTCACATAATTTAATTTATGTACTTGTCACAACAACTTACTTAATTTTGTACGAGAGATAAGTTCTATTGGACTATCATAATTCCAATGGTATGTTTGAAAGAAGTACAACAATACTTAAAAGATTTGGCTTTATCGAACGGATTATATTTTTACAACGTTGCGATTTAATGTTCGAAATTTTAGATGTTTTAAATAAAATTTACTTCCAAGAAAAAAAATGATAAAAGAGAGTTCGGTTGAAATATATTTTGTTTTCTATTGTTTATATATATATATATATATATATAGATTTTGTTGTGAGCTTTTGGTGAAGTAATACTCTTAGTGTAGATGCACTATCTCTAATATAATTTTTCATTAAAATAGATAAATTGTTGTATAAATCTAATTAAAATTTCAAAAGAGAATGTTATTCTATACACAAAAGTATTTATCCTTTTTAATTAGCATACATAACAAAATGTATCAAATGAATATACTCATTATGTCACAAAAATGCACATACATATTTTCATATGTTCATTCAAAATCCAAACATACAAAATTCAAATCAACAATTAATTTCAAAGATTTAACCTAAGAGTAAAAAGACACATCTCAAAATAAAAATATTTAAATTTAAATTCTATTATTATCTTAAAAGAAATTTAAATATTTTTAAATTATGATAATATTGGTACGATATTTCTACTATTATTAATGATAACTAATTTTTATCGAAAAATCTATAAGACACAATTTAGAACTTGCCTTTAGTGTTGTTGGAATTCCTCTTTTGTGAAGAATTTAAGACACAATTTAGAATGCTCACTAAAAAAAATCCAAAAGAATGACATCACATCATCATGTGGTTGGAGAAGAAGTAGTATATGAGTAAATAAGAGTAATGATGAATAGTTTAGCTTAAGTTAACCCTTGAAATATAAGCTAAACAAAGTGAGTGTAGCCCACAATTTGTGCACACTCTCACTACCAAACAAACAATGTTTTACAACCTATGGATACTATTTCCACCAAACAACAACTAAAACTAAAACAAACCCAACAACAACATCTCAAACATTATACCCCATTATTAAGCCTCACAAGCTCCACAAATTCAAACCCTTTTTCCATTTTACTCATTTGGGTTTCCAAATCTCTCAAAACTTTTTGTTTTAAACTTCATTTCTCAAATGGGTTTTGCTTAAAACTATTCAATATCATGGTATGGTAATTAACACCCCTATCATCTCTTGTTCTACAATGGAGGATTTGACTTTGAGTTTACCTGAGAAGAAAGAAAATGTGGGTTGTGACAATGGTGTTGTTGGTAAAAGAGGAATCTTTTCTGATTTGATTGAAGAAAAGGGTTGTTGTGAAAGTAGTTCAAGTTCTGAGTTTTTGTCTTCTGAAAATATTGGTAATGAAGAACAACATAGTCATAGTAGTACTGAAGAAGGTTCATCTTCACCACTTTCATTGAGATGGAATGTTCAGAAAATTTCTACTTCAGATTGTAGTAGTCCTCATGGAAGTGAAGATGGTAAGAAGAAACATTTGGTGGAAAAAGAATTTGTGAAACAAGTTTCAGCATTAACAGGTATTATTATATGTGTGTTTTATGCAAAAAATCACAATCTATATTCTAATTTCTAATATTAGTTATTTTTTTAATGTTGACATTATTTTTTTAATTTTGTTTTTTTGTGATTTGATTTTGATTGTTATTTGTAGAGATTGAGATGATGAAGGAGAGGTTTGCAAAATTGTTACTTGGAGAAGATATGTCAGGTTGTGGAAATGGTGTCCCTACAGCATTGGCTATCTCAAATGCCATAACTAATCTATGTGGTATGCAAAATTTGTTCTTATTTGGTATTTTGTTCTTTATTAATTGATCCAATTTGGTGTGGTCAATTTTTATTTTTTGAAAATAAGATGTTTGGATGAGTTGGGTCTCAGTCCCGGCCGTTGCGACGAGCCCTTAGAGTCTGAGGGCTCATCACAGTGGCTGGGAAAAGCCTCAAGTTAGCTGTGGTGAATTTTAATGTTTGCCTTTCTTGTCTCTGATTGTTCTTGTTTATGCCTTTATTGAATGAATATGCAGCTACACTCTTTGGACAACTTTGGAGATTAGAGCCTCTACGGTCTGAGAAGAAAGCAATGTGGCGAAGAGAGATGGAGTGGCTTCTTTCTGTCAGTGATCATATTGTCGAATTAACACCTAATTGGCAGACTTTTCCTGATGGAAGCAAGCTTGAGGTAATTGTATAAATAGTTATAATGTAGAGTTATGTAAGCTTTTGATATATAATTTGCTTTTGAATATTCTTATTTAGCCCTATAATCCTAATTTTTCTTATTATGAGACGATTACTTAGTTTATTCGTAGTTAAAAACATGTTTGAAAATATGATGATTACTTAGTTTGTTGATAGTTAACAATATTTTTGAAATGTGAATCAGGTCATGACATGTCGACCACGCTCGGATCTGTATGTAAATCTTCCAGCTCTGCGCAAATTAGATAACATGCTTCTCGTAAGATTTATACAGCAATGAGTGTACTTCGATAGTCTATTTTCATGTAGGAGGCTATTCTAAACTATGGTATTTGTTATTTTCACAGGAAATTCAAGATAGTTTTGTCGATACCGAGTTCTGGTATGTAGACCAAGGTGTTATAGCTCCAGATGCTGGTACTAGTCCATCGTCTTTTAGGCAAGCACTACAGCGACAAGAAGAGAAATGGTGGCTTCCAGTTCCTCGAGTCCCTTCTTGTGGCCTCCATGAAAATTCAAGAAAGCAATTGCAGCACAAGCGTGATTGCACGAGCCAAATATTAAAAGCTGCAATGGCTATTAATAGTATCACTTTAGCTGAAATGGACATTCCCGAATCTTATTTAGAGTCTCTTCCAAAGGTATGAATATGACGAGTGAACTTTATTCTATTCAAAATTTTCAAACATCACAAAAACAAATGAGATATGATCAAATTTCTGATCTATCATTTTTTCAGAATGCTAGAGTTAGCTTGGGAGATGTTATTCATCGATACATTACATCGGACCATTTTTCACCTGAGTGTTTGCTAGATTGCCTCGATTTATCATCTGAACATCAAGCTATAGAGATTGCAAACCGAGCAGAGGCTTCCATGTATATTTGGCGTAAAAAGACAAATTCAAAGCCTGCTAGTGTTAGTGGCAGATCAAGTTCAAGAACATCATGGGAAATGGTCAAGGATCTAATGGTTGATGCAGACAAACGGGAATTGTTTGCAGAGAGAGCCGAAATTCTTCTGCTTTCTTTAAAGCAGCGTTTTCCCGGCCTCCCTCAAACCGCCTTGGATATGAGCAAAATCCAATACAACAAGGTTTGTATTTATTATGTTCAAAACTAAATGTCTTTTCATTTAGAGTTTAATTTTGATACACTGGCAGTGTAATAAGTTTCACACCGTCAACAAATTAAAACCAATTATATGTGTGATAATGATTGATTGGTAGTTTAAAATATTTTTACACTGACATTGTATATGAATTAAGTCCTTTTATCTTTCGTTTCTTAAGCATTAACAAGTTTGATCTTAATTAATAGTCCTTCAAATTTTCTGTTGTATAGGATGTCGGGAAAGCCATTCTAGAGAGCTACTCTCGAGTACTCGAAAGTTTAGCATTTAACATGGTATCACGAATCGATGACGTGCTTTACGTAGACGACTTAACAAAAAACTCTGATCAATTCCCATCTCATTCAAAAGCCGGTGTAATTACTCGCAAGAGTATATCAGTTCCATACGCAATGCCTGCTCCAACGACTCCATACAAATCAGCTTTCGGAACACCGACACTCTCTCCGGCACATGTAATTAGCCCTTCAAAGGGAGGAAAATCTCCACTCATCAATAATGGCAGCAAAACTCCGCAGAGAAGTGTCGGGGTGAAGAAATCTTTGACTGATTTTCTTAGCATTGATGTAAAAGGAAGCAGTTCAAATGAGAAACCAGTTTCAGAATCAAAAACAGATGATGAACTGGCAGCATTTGATTCCAGTGATGTCAGAGAAGTTGGTGTTAGCCCAAATATTATGGACAAGGCATTGCAAGTTTGAAAAGGCTATTATTTTTTAATAGCCTAGGTTTTTGTCAAATGTTTAATTTTTATTTCTTTTGGTTCTTATTGTTATGTATATGAATGAAAAGAATGGAATATGTAGAAGGATTCACTTTTATTTAGAATGAATAGTAGTTTATTTATATTTAAAAGTTGTTGTAGACGTTGAAGCTGTGACAAAAACAAAAAAAAGGTGTTTGTGCAGTTGTGATCGGAGGATATGTAAAGGAGAGGTTTTCTCTTCGATTTGTAAAGGAGAGGGTTTTTTTTATATGTAAAAACTAAATATTTTAAAAACTTTTTTTTTTTATTAAATAGAGGACTAAAGCCTAAAGAAAAAATAAAATTACAAGGAGATAATCTTAGGGGTAGTTATTTATATCTCATCAGCTAATACAAGGTTCCTAATTTGATTAGGACACACATCATAATGAATAATTTCACGATCAAGTGTACAACCTATGTTAGTCAAGGAATCCGCATATTTATTTGACTCACGTCAATAAGCCTGAACAATCTTGATTTCCCGATCCAATTCTAAAGACCTCTGAATTTGCTTCACCAAAGAATTACCAATTGAACTACTCGCTCCACCATTCTTGATAGCATTATTAACCACTCATAGTCATGCATACTATCTAAAATCTCAAACACATCACCATTAAACCATATCTAATAACTTAAATAATTCATATATATTTAGAATACATTGTATGAAGGTATCCTAAGAAGTACTATCCAATACCCTATCCTAGACAAGAAAACGTCTTCTCTTTTTTAAAATTTCCAACCTTCATATGGTCTCTCTAATACTAATTTTCATTAAATCTATGTGAATATTGTGCAAAAGTTGTAAGTTGAAGCTGAATAAATAACCTTATCAAGGTCAAATCAGTAATTTTGTAGGAAGAAATATTTCCCTGAAATATCAAGTGGTGACAAAGAGTCTAGAAAACGCAAAAAGTCAGTTTTTGGGGCATTCCGAGAATTGAACTCGGGACCTCTCGCACCCTAAGCGAGAATCATACCACTAGACCAAATGCCCAATTATGACAACTTTCGCTTGGTTAACAATTAATATTATATAACCCCATCATTAATTACTTATATTTAATGTTTTTTATAAAATGATACTCCATCCATTCCTTATTATAAAAAAAATATTTGATTTTTAGATTCATAGAATGTTTTATGTATCTAGACCATATTATTAACTAGATACATCAAACATTCAATGAATGTAGAAAAGAAACTTTTTCTTATAATAAGGAATGGAGGAAGTATATTGATTAACATTTTTAATTCAGATGTTGACTTTAATTTTTTCGGCAAAATAATAGTTTAAAAGCATCGATCGTACATATAGTTTTTATCAAATTTATCAATTACTAAAATATTAAGTATTTGGAGTCTATGAAGCACAAACTCTGACACGGACACCGTAACACGACATGAACACTACGACAACGCTAATGTTAAAAATATATAACAGCAACACCGCTATATATACATCTAAGTTGAACAAATTTTCATTTAAAAAAGTTTTTAAAGAATATATTATAGTACTTTTGACATTTATTCATCCATCTACTATCGAAAAACTAAAAATAATGTAATCAAAATGTAATCTCTTCAATTCCTCATTGATCAAATTATTATTTCGACATATCTTTAATTGTTGTATATATGTCTAAGAAGAGTAGAAGCTAATAAAAAATAATAATTTTTTGGAGCATTTACCCGACACGTTTGTACGAATATTTTATAAGTGTCGGACACTGATATGAGAAGTCGGAGTAAAGGAAAAAATATTTTTTTGGACACCTCTCCAATACGTGCTGTACGAATTTCGAACAGTGCGACATGCCTAATCATAGAGGTATCGGTGCTTCATTGCCCAAACTTTAGTTAGATATAACCTAAGGCAAAATTTATTTTAAAATAAGTATAAAAGTATTAAATGACATTGATTTATTTTTTTATAGGATATCAGTACCCAACTAAATTTGAGGCTACATGAGTGTCCACCTTATCCTTTTAACATTAACATTTTTCTTTTATGTGTTAATCATTCAATTATTAGGAAAAGGGGTCTTTGTAATTTGGAGTTCAATTGTGAATTAGTAAGTAAATTTAAAAAAAAAACTATTTTTCAATAAACAAAACTCAAATTCTCCTGAACGATTTATCCTAAAAAAAACTTATTAATTGATGAGTTGAATTACTTAGTTAAAATTATCATTCTTTACTATAAATTTTATTATAAAAAACAAACAAACTTATAGCATTAGCTCCTCTAAGCACTTTTGAACTTATTCAATTAAGTTTCACGGGTAAACTTACTTTTTGAACTTATTCCATTAAGTTTCACGGGTAAACTTACTAAAAATTTATCTTATTCCACAACCTTTCATTTAATATAACCATTAATTGAACAAACATTTAACTAAACTATAAAAAAGCACTCCTAGTTTAGGGGCATCATTAGCTAAGTGTGAGTGAGCTAGTGTTATGTGGTAGTTGGCTTAAAAGTTGGTCACAAACATTCAAAAATGACATTGGATTAATTGATTAAGAATGAAGTGGTTACATGTAATGGCTACACATGGAAGTATGAAAAACAAAAACAATTTTCACCAACCTTGGTTGGACAAAATATTTAACAAATTTGTTTTTACACAAACTTTTCAATTCTAAGTGGTACAATAAGATATAGTAAGTCACTAACCAATTTGTCTTAGTGCATGCTCCATTAATCTAAGGTGGATGACTAGACTAATCACAATTTTAGTACTATAAAATCCCATCAAATGCATGTATTGTTGCATAGAACTAATTAACTTCACTAGATATTGCATAATATTACACATACATTAGAAGAAAAAAAATGGAGGGTGTTATGAAATTTTTGTGCCTTGTTGGTTTTGTGGTCCTTATTGTAGGGATTGGTAGAGTTGAAAGTGCTGGTGAATGTGGAAGAGGTACTACACCTGATAATGAAGCATTTAAGCTAATTCCTTGTGCAAGTGCTGCATCAGATGAAAATGCTAGTGTGTCTTCAAGTTGTTGTGCTCAGGTTAAGAAACTTGGGCAAAATCCAACTTGTCTTTGTGCTGTTATGCTATCAAACACTGCCAAAATGTCTGGTGCTAACCCTCAAATTGCTGTTACTATCCCTAAACGTTGCAACATCGCTAATCGCCCCGTAGGTTACAAGTGCGGACGTAAGTGACCAACTAACTACTCCTTTGATTTCTTTTTAAGTGTCAAATATTTATAAAAAATTGTTCATATTTATTGAATTCAGAATGTCTGCAATCAACAATTTGACGCATTTCGTGGTCAATAGATCAATGATTGTTGGATCGAGATCAGATAGTTCAGATTTTATTGAGGATTTTAACCTTGTTTTTTAAATAAAAACTATTGAGCTTGAAATCTGGATTGATTGATCTCAATTCAACAATCACAAATGTGTTAACTTTCACTACAAGAAAACAATGCATTATTGAGAACCAAAAGTTTTCAAAAAGGACTAAAATCCGTCAATAATGAAGTCATTATTGACGGTCAAAAACCACAGAATATATACTTTTAACTATTTCTGACACATAAAGAAATAGATTAAATGAGATTATAAATAGTTAAGAGTATTACTATACGAAAAATATAATATTTTCATCAAAAGTAACATAGTTTATCGCTAAAATCTATCTTCTTTCATGCAACTATAACCATATTTTATGCCTAAGTTTAATGTCAAATAAGTATGTTGCTAAATATGTTTTTTATATTTGTTTTTCAATTTTTCTTGATAGATCAATTAATATATTAATTTCTCTTATAAAATGATGAATTTTGCAGCTTACACTCTTCCTTAAAAGAGTTGAGGTTGCTGATGAAAACAAAGATAAGTGGGATATGCATTGTTGCTGTTAGCTTGCTACTGGTCACCACAAGTTCACTATTTATTGTGTTTGTATTGTAACTTTGTTGTTTATAGTGTGGATAAGAGCTAGCAGCTCATTTGTGTACACCCTGATGAATAAAACATGAACTTTTAGTGTTTTATTTTTATGTGCCTACTAAAACTTAATAATTGTATGCTTTTGCATTATATTTCAATTACTATTTACTATGATTGGTGTGTCAAAAAAAATAATGTACTATAGTTGGTATGGATTTAACTTAGTGGTTTCGAATCTCAGTTGTTGATGTGAGGATATTATTAGAGATGTTGCGAAAGTATCTTCGTAAGCGTTTTTTGGATCTTGAATGATTGGCCCGGGTGAGGCTCTAGGACGTAATTCGTCAAAACTTCTTTATTATACAAAAAGGAAAAGTTGAAATATAATAATATAAGTCTAATAGTTTAAAATATTTTATCTATTATAAACTCATATATACGAATACTACATTGGTCTGGATGAAGTTGAACTTAAAACCGAGGCATGTTTACATTATTCAAAGAGACATCGTAGTAATGTAAAATCGAACCAAACTCGGTAACATCTGAAAGGGTGTCCATTGATGTCATCTACGACTACGACTGCTTTGCAATTTAGCTTGATAATAACTCTTATGGCTTAAGACCCATTCCTTCCACCTCTTCTGCAACACAAATATCATCACATTTGACAGTCCCATTATCTGGTTTTTTTCCAAATTGCATCAGCTCTACCACGAACTGTTTGCGAGTTAGAAGACTAATAACTTGCTGGACGCCAACTCTATAGAGTTTTGCGGGATATATTTATATATAACACTTTCTCATTTCTCCGCTTCCATATTGTCAACATTTGCATCACAAATTCAGCATGCTGCTGAACCTGCAGAGGATTGACAGCAAGTTGCATTTTCTGCAGAGGAAAGTGAGCTTCAATTTACCAATTATATTATCCAAAATGCAACAGTCTTCAGCAATGTCGATTTTTTCAGAAATAATAAGTCTTTAAATTCACCATAAGAGCTACAAATAATCAAAGAATTGCACTTTGTGTCAAAGAGGGTCTGTTCTATGCCAACTTCATTTTGAATGGATGTAGAACTTGAAATAGGAAGAGCTATTTTCATCTTAGAATATATTCAGGCAATCTCATAACCGATGTGGAACTCTTAACACACCCCCTCGCGCCCAACATGATTTGGCTTAGTGCTGGATATAAATGGTGGGTGGCACGATAGAAAACCTGATAGCAACTGGCCCAGCGGATCATCATGGAGGAAGCTCTAATACCATCTTAGAATTGAGAGTTGGGCCTAACTCAATCTACAAAAACGGTTTGTATGAGGATTGCCCTCACTTATAAACATATATTCAGATCATCTCGCAATCGACGTGATACTCTTAATAGTTGCATTTGGAGTTGCTGCTTTTATTGGTTCCATCTTAATCTTAATTCTTAACTGAAGTATTTTTGAAATTACTAGTTATCTTGATTGTTGAGTTTTGTTGATTAACTTGGTTTTCTATATGACAGCATTGCTCATGTTGCATTATGATTAATTATCTTGTGTTAATATCTTTTGCAATAGTAATGTTGTTATCTGATTGTTCCTTACCTTCTGACCATTGAATCTACTAATTTGCAAATTCCTTATGTATGAGGGAAATGATAAACCAAAATTGATGCCATGTTTAACTATTAGTTTCTTTTATCATGATTCCTATATTTTAGGAATTAAGACAAAGGAATTCAGTTTTGTGGAGTTAGAAAATGTTAAAAGCAGGGTGAGTAGGTTGGACAAGGATTGTCTCTTCTAAATCGTAAATTCCCATTCACTTAAGGCATAGATTACCGCCCATTTGAGTCTCACAAGACTCAAGGTATTAATCTTTACAGTTGTATACAGAGAATATCTGATTTCTGTCAAATAAATTCGAAATCAAATCCCCAATCATATGCTTAAACAAAACTCAAGCCGTGTATACTCATACCATACCAATCTAATAACCATGTAATCAAATGTATATCTTAACATAAACACTTAAGCATATGGTTAAGTTTATTAAAAACAAAAGCTTATATCATACCTTTATAATTTGTAAAAATTATCTTATGCCACAACCTTTCATTCATTTAATGATCATTTATTGAACAAACTATTTTATTTAAAAAGGGTAAGCAAGTGAAAAATAAAAAAAGGGTAAACTAATGAAATGAGTGAGTGTAAGCTAGTGTTTTGTGGTAGTTGGCTTAAAAGTTGATCCCTTGCTTTCAAAATGGCCATTGAATCATTTGATTGAGAATGAGGTGTCAATATTACATAGCTCCCTTAATGCACATACTGCAAGTAATGACTACATCTTGAAATATGATCAACAAAAACAATTGAAAATTAACAAAGTTGTGTCTACACAATAAGATATAGTAAGAAACTCACCAATTTGTACTAGTGCAAGCTCCATTAATTTCAGGTGGATGACTCACTAAACCAAAAAGCACATTCTTAGTGCTATAAAATCTCATCAAGTGCATTGCATTGTTCCATAGAACTAATTAATTTCACTTAGAGAGATATTAGAGATACATTAAGAAGAAAAAAATGGAGGGTCTTATGAAGATGTTGTGTCTTGTTGGTTTTGTAGTACTTGTTGCAGGGATTGGTAGAGTTGAAGGTTCTGGTGAATGTGGAAGAGCCCGCAATGTTTTAAAAAACGGTACGCGACCGTGAAAACGGCCGCGACAAAACAATTTTGGTAGGTGCCGATAACGTTATCGTTATCACAATATTTTTTATTAAAGAACAAATTGTGATTAATTCACACCGCGACGACCGCAATTAGCATCGTAAAACCTGTACCGACCGAAATCGCGAAAATCTTTACGTAACCGTGATGCGACCGCGACCGTTTTTTAAAACCTTAGGCACTACACCAGATAATGAAGCTTTTAAGCTAGCTCCTTGTGCAAGTGCAGCATCAGATGAAAATGCTAGTGTGTCGCGAAGTTGTTGTGCTCAGGTTAAGAAACTTGGTCAGAACCCAACTTGTCTTTGTGCTGTTATGCTATCAAACACTGCCAAAATGTCTGGGGCTAACCCTCAAATTGCTGTTACTATCCCTAAACGTTGCAACCTCGCTAATCGCCCCATTGGTTACAAGTGTGGACGTAAGTAACTAACTATCGCCCTCTAGTTTTTATTTTTTTAATTGTCGATTATTTAGAAGAAGATTGTTCGTGTATATTGATTATGGATTTCTAGTCGGCAATTTGACGCATTCATGCAGTCAATGAAACTGTGGTTATTTGATCAAGATTGGACAATTCCGATCTGACTTAAAGTAGCAGAATTCATTGTTAAAATTAAGACATTGAGCTCAAGTGGTTAATGAGTTCCTATGACGAATTGTTCAGAAAAATTCGAGTTCGATTCCTAATGGTTAATACAAAAAAAATAGTATGTTACTAGTATATTAGTTTTTTTCCTATTTGTCAATTTTCTTGATGGATCTAAGTAACCTTGATGTATTAATATGCTAATTACTCCTATGAAACTTGATTTTGCAGCTTACACTCTTCCTTGAAAGAGTTGAGGTTTGTTGCTGGAAACAAAGACAAATGGGATATGCATTGTTGATGTTAGCTACTAGTATGGTCACCACAACTTAGTTGCATGTGTTGTATTGTAACTTTGTTGTTTTTAGTGTGTGTGTGTGTGTACCGCCTCAATAAGTCCACTTTCAGTGTGTTATTTTGCCTACTAAAACTTTTTAGTGGATGTTTCTACATTATATTTTAATAACTATTTACTATATAGTTGATGTGGATTCAACTTTCATCCTTATAGTTGAATCTGGTTGTTGATGTGATGACTTTATTTGTTTTTAGTCGATTATGGTTTTATGTATGAAGATAAAAGGTTAAAGAAATTGATGATATGATGGCCTTGCAGATAGAATTTTGAAAAACATACGGTTAGAGCTGTTAAAATGGGCGGCTCAGTCCGTTTCAGGCCAGCCCGATCGAGTCACGGGTCACATCGGGCTGGGCTAAAAAAGTCCGGATAACAAACTAGGCTCCAAAATGAGGCCCGAGCCCGTATCGGGCTCTCGGGCATTCGGACCGGCCCGGTTTTTTTTTTTTTTTTTTTTACTTTTGCTTTATTACTACGCATATCAAAATTTGACATTCAAATTAATATAAACCATTGCAAGCGCCAAGCACATGAGAAATCGTTAAACAACCCGCTTTTTTTTATCACGAACGCAAAGCATATATGAAATAAACAAACTAACCAAGGTGTGATATGATCAAACAACGACAACAACAAAAATACAAGCTAGCCACTTGACTAATAATACAAACGAAGTTCAAATTATCGAAATTCCTACAAACCCATCTAGGGCTAGCAATGACCCGAGTCAACTCGTGAATAGTTCGAAGCTCGATTCGATAATTGACTCGTGAACTTGGTTCGTGAACCGAATGAGCTGAACTTGAGTTAAAAATTAAGTTTGTTAAATAAATGAGTTGAACATAAATTATATATAGTTTGACTCGTTTGCCTCATGAACTAACTCGATTGTTTACACCAATGACTTTTCAATTCTCTATATACACATATACACAGCAATGAAGAATATTTTGAGAATAATTGTAGAATTTTGTTTGTTTTTGCTTTGTAACTTTGTTATTTGTATTAGTTTATGATTGTTTAAATTTTTTACGTGTTTATCTATTATTCACTTGGGATGACTTTTATTTTAATGTAATATTTGCTTTTTCTTTTTTAAAAAAATAGTTTAAAAGGTTATAGATTAAATTTTGAAATTTTGACAAAAAAAAGGACTTTAAAATCATGTGATTTGACTTAACGAGTTGAACTTAACGAGCTGAACCGAACTATTCGTTAACTTAAACGAGCCGAACTCGAGCTAAAAAAAGAGTTCGTGTCGAATTTGAGCCGAGTTTTGAGCTGAACCAATTCCTAGCGAGCCGAGTCGAGCTCAGATGAGTTCGACTCAGCTCGACTCATTTCTAGCCCTAAACCCATCAAAATAACATAAACTTAGTTTAAATTCTTCAAAGCAAAGTTCAAATTCTTTTTTTTTTTTTTTTTAAATATCTCAATGACTTGGTCAATCTTCATAAATTTCCATTATATTTATCAATATTATTGGTGATCATCTAGTTCTGCAAAATAAAAATTAAAAAATTGGTTGTTAAAAATAAAGATATACTATGAATTTTTTGGTTAATTAAACATTTGAAAAATGATAGACCTTTAATAAGCATACCTTCAAACCCAAATAAAAATATAAATTTTTTAATTGTAATTTATTCGGACCGGTGGGCGGCCTGCGGCCCATTCGGGCTAGCTCATATTTTTTCCGGGCCACATCGGACCGGGCTAAAAAGGCCCGGATAAAATATGGATTCAAATTATCAGGTCCAAACCCGTAAAATTTCGGATTATTTGGGCCGATCCATTTTGACGGCTCTGCATATAGCATTGTGAAGGAAAATTATCAAATAAAGATTAATTAATCCACTTAATTTACAAATTTTTAACTTTTTTTCTAAAATATAAAGATAATACAACAATTTACTTGTTTTTTTTTTTTTTCTTCCTTCTCGATTTTATAAAAAACATTAAATATTTTCCTTCTCTCCTTCATCCAAACAACGGAATTTAGACATTTTTAATTCCTTCAAATACTTGTCAGCATTAGCATCTAGAGAAATTTGATACAAAGAAAGTCTTCGATGTATTTTTTACTATTAAGAACTTAAATGAACATTAGTTTATAAAATGTAGTTTTATACCTATTGGGATCTTCTTCTGCCCTTTACTTGTGCCATAAGAGTAGAAAGATAAAGGGAATAAAGAGATGTGAAAAAATGGAAATTGAATTATCTGCAATTGTTGTTTAGTGTAGCAGTTGTAGGGACCGTTAAACTCATATAAGGGTCCATACGACTACAATGCACAATGCAACCGTTGTAGATGATCCAAATTCACAAAATACATTTGTTGAACTTATTACTTGACACACAAGTTACTTGACTTTGTACGTGTAGACTACAATAAGTTCACATGCACTTAATGTAGCTTAACCTAACACTCTCATAGAGTTAGTTAGTTAGTTTAGCTGATGTGGCAGTCAGTTACATTAGTTAGTTATGTTAGTTACACTAGTTAGAAGTTACTTCATCATATAAGAACTTTGTAACACTTTGATTCATTCATTCAATAAGATTCATTTTACAATTTTCATTCCTTTCTCTCAATATGAGCTTGTTTCTCTTCTTCTTCACCATCATAATCAATAACTTCATGATGGTATCAGAGCACTTCTAAGTGCTCTGCTGCGCATCGCTCCTTCTCCGTTATGGCTCGTGGTGGTAGCTCCGGTGTCGCCACCGTCAATTCCACCGATCCTTCCAATAATCCTAACGATATCTACTATGTTCATGCTTCCGATGGTCCTAACACTATCTCTGTTAAGCCTGTTCTCACACATTCTAACTATCAGGTTTGGGCGCGCTCTATGCGTCGCGCCCTTGGCGGGAAGAACAAGTTTGAGTTTGTTGATGGCTCCATTGAAGTTCCTTCTGAATTTTCTCCGAATTTCAAAGCCTGGAATCGCTGCAATATGCTTGTCCATAGCTGGATCCTTAACTCTGTTGATGAATCCATTTCTCAAAGCCTCGTTTTTCTTGAAAACGCCGTTGATGTTTGGAACGAGCTCAAGGAACGTTTTTCACAAGGTGATTACATTCGTATTTGTGAATTACAATGTGAAATTTTTTCTCTCCAGCAAGATTCAAGATCTGTATCTGAATTCTTCACTTCACTCAAGATTCTTTGGGAAGAGCTTGACGCTTATCTCCCTGCACCTGTATGTTCTTGTCCTATGCGTTGTGTTTGCAATTCTGGTGTTTCTAATGCGAAGCATCAACATGAAATTACCCGCTCTATTCGTTTCTTGACCGGTTTGAACGAAAATTTCGATCCTGTTCACGCGCAAATTCTGCTTATGAATCTGTTGCCTTCACTTAACAAGATTTTCTCTATGGTACTTCAACATGAACGCCAGTACAATTCTACTCATGTTGATGATTCCAAGGTGTTGATTAATGCTAGTGACTCACATAGAGCCCAAGGAAGAGGCCGTGGTAGTGGCAGCTCCTTCTCTACTCAAGGAGGCAATAGGTCGAACAGCTTTGGTGCAAAAGGTAAAGAAAGGGAATGTTCCTATTGTGGTAAGAATAACCACGTAGTAGAGAATTGTTACAAGAAGCATGGCTTTCCTCCTAACTATGGCAGATCTTACACTGCCAACAATGCTTCCCTTGAACCTTCTACTGAGAAATGTGAGGATTTTGATGATTCTAAGAGTGTAAGAAGTCAAACTAATGATTCTTTTGGTATTTCTAAGGACCAATACAATCATCTCATCACTTTGCTTCAGGCTTCTACCTCTGGACCAAATAATCCTTCTTCAAGTAAGGTGAACATTGCTAGTTGCCATGTCACCTCAGGTACCACTAAATTTGCTTGCTCTTTGCATAGTTCACCTCTTGGTTCATGGATTATAGACTCTGGAGCTAGTGATCACATTTGTTCCTCTATGCAGTGTTTTAGTTCTTACACTGCAATTACACCAATCAATGTTAGATTACCAAATGGTCATATCTCTGTTGCTAGATATACAGGCACTGTACAATTTTCTCCAGGCTTTCTTGTCACACAAGTTTTATATGTGCCAGATTTCCATTTGAATTTAATTTCTGTACCTAAACTGTGCATTGATAATCAGTACATTGTTAGCTTTAATGTTGATAAATGTTTGATACAGGAAAAGGAGAACTTGAAGATGATTGGTTTGGGTGAGCTTCTGGAGGGATTGTATTACCTTACTTTACACCAAGCCTCTCCAACTCACAACAAACATGTTATTGCCTCATCTCACTCTACTTCTCCTAGTATCATTCCACCAGCTGCTCTTTGGCACTTCAAGTTAGGCCATTTATCCAATAGTAGATTGTTAGAATTACATAAAGATTTTCCCTTTGTAAATGTAGATCATAATTCTGCTTGTGATATATGCCATTATGCTAGGCATAGAAAATCCAAGTTTTCTCTTAGCTCAAATAGAGCCAATAAATGCTATGAATTGTTTCACTTTGATATATGGGGTCCCATTTCTGTTCCTTCCATTCATGGTCATAGATATTTTCTTACTGCACTTGATGACTTTAGTCGTTTCACTTGGATTATTTTGTGCAAAGCAAAGTCTGAAGTTCCTAACCTTGTTAAACAATTCATTACCATGATTGAAAACCAATTTGAATGTAGTGTTAAAATTGTCAGAACAGACAATGGCCCAGAATTTTTGATCCCTGATTTCTTTGCTTCTAAAGGCATTGTTCATCAATCCAGTTGTGTTGAGACCCCACAGCAAAATGGGCGTGTGGAGAGAAAACACCAACATATTTTGAATGTTGGAAGAGCCTTACTTTTTCAATCCAAACTTCCAAAACAGTTTTGGTCATATGCAATACTTCAAGCTACTTACATTATAAATAGAATTCCTACACCTCTATTAAAACATAAGTCTCCTTATAATCTGTGTTTTAATAAAAACCCTGATCTAAATGATTTGAAAGTGTTTGGTTGTCTTTGCTATGCTTCTACTATTCAAAGTCATAGATCTAAGCATGATGTAAGAGCTAGAAAGTCTGTTTACTTGGGACACAAGTCAGGAGTGAAAGGGGCTGTATTATTTGACCTTAACACTAGAAACATTTTTATCTCTAGAAATGTTACTTTTCATGAAAATATTTTACCATATCAATCTCAATCTGCTCCTTCTTGGCAGTATCACTCCAATGATACTAGCCAATCTGTTGACAATTCCCTACCTGTCATTGTTAGTGATGATCCTGTTTACTCTCATAATGATATACCTGACCCTATTCCCAATTTTGATAATTCTAATGATGAATCTCCACCTCACAATTCATCTAATTTTCCTTCCATTCCAAATTCTACACTACCTGTTGATTCTACTACTTTACCTAGAAGGTCAACTAGGCCAACACATAAGCCTTCACATCTCACTGATTACATATGCAATCTCTCTGCAACACCCACTCCTTCATCAGGTACTCTCTATCCTATCTCACATTATCATTCATGTTCTAACTTGTCTGTTGATCATAACAAGTTTGCCTTGTCCCTTACTGCTGATGATGAGCCAGCCAACTATGAACAAGCTAGTCAACATGACTGTTGGTTGAAGGCTATGGATGCTGAGCTTGAAGCTCTGAAACAAAACAAGACCTGGATCTTTGTAGATCAACCACCTAATGTGAAACCTATTGGGAGCAGGTGGGTGTACAAGGTCAAGCACAAAGCAGATGGGACTATAGAAAGGTACAAAGCTAGGCTAGTGGCAAAAGGGTATAATCAGGTAGAAGGGATTGATTTCTTTGAAACTTTCTCTCCAGTTGCCAAGATTACTACTGTAAGAACCTTAATTGCACTAGCAGCTATCAATTCTTGGCATTTGCACCAGTTAGATGTGAATAATGCCTTCCTACATGGTGAGTTACAAGAGGATGTATACATGACTATACCTCAAGGTGTGAATCATTCCAAGCCTCACCAAGTCTGTAAGCTTCTTAAATCTCTCTATGGATTAAAGCAAGCAAGTAGGAAATGGTATGAAAAATTAACCGGTGTTCTAATTGCTCAAGGATATCACCAATCTTTATCTGACCATTCTCTGTTCACTCTCAAGCATGATACACACTTCACAGCTCTATTAGTGTATGTTGATGATATTATCCTGGCAGGTACTTCCCTTGATGAATTTGGTCGAATTAAGCATATCCTTGATACTCAGTTTAAAATCAAGGATCTTGGCCAGCTCAAATACTTCTTGGGAATTGAAGTGGCACACTCTAAAGTAGGAATTACTATTTGCCAAAGGAAATATTGTCTTGACCTGTTGAGTGATACAGGTTTGCTTGGGGCCAAGCCAGCTAAAACTCCTCTTAACAACTCTGTCAAGCTTCATCAGGATACTTCTCCACCATATGAGGATATAGTTGGATACAGAAGATTAGTGGGTAAATTGCTGTACTTGACTACAACAAGGCCAGATATAGCCTTTGTAACACAGCAATTGAGTCAGTTCTTATCTTCACCTACTCAAACTCACTATGACACTGGTTGTAGAGTGGTCAGATATCTTAAAGGATCTCCAGAAAGAGGGTTATTATTCAGAAGAGATGCACAACTACAATTGTTGGGATTCACAGATGCTGATTGGGCTGGGTGCTTAGACACTAGAAGGTCCACCTCTGGATATTGCTTCTTCCTTGGAAGTTCTTTAATCTCTTGGAGAGCTAAGAAGCAACACACAGTTTCAAGAAGCTCCTCAGAAGCTGAGTATCGTGCCTTGTCCTTTGCTTCTTGTGAACTGCAGTGGTTGGTGTATTTACTCAGGGATTTGTCTGTTGAATGCATCAAGCCTCCTGTGTTGTATTGTGACAACCAAAGTGCTCTCCACATAGCTGCCAATCCCGTTTTTCACGAACGCACAAAGCATCTAGAAATAGATTGTCACTTCGTATGTGAGAAACTACAACAAGGAATTTTCAAGCTTCTACCAATTCATACAAAGTCACAGCTTGCAGATTTCTTCACAAAGGGATTGCCTCCAAAAGCTTTTATGTCTTTTGTTTCCAAGCTTAACATGCTAGATATCTACCATGTTTAGCTTGAGGGAGGATGTTGAACTTATTACTTGACACACAAGTTACTTGACTTTGTACGTGTAGACTACAATAAGTTCACATGCACTTAATGTAGCTTAACCTAACACTCTCATAGAGTTAGTTAGTTAGTTTAGCTGATGTGGCAGACAGTTACATTAGTTAGTTATGTTAGTTACACTAGTTAGAAGTTACTTCATCATATAAGAACTTTGTAACACTTTGATTCATTCATTCAATAAGATTCATTTTACAATTTTCATTCTTTTCTCTCAATATGAGCTTGTTTCTCTTCTTCTTCACCATCATAATCAATAACTTCATGAACATTCGATTAAAGTCAATAACAAAATCTTGACCTTTAAAATTAATAAAGTTCCGTGAACTTTTTCTTGAAATAGAAAAAATTTAAAATTCAATACTATCAAAATAGTCAACAAGATGTTTAATATTATATCTATTCCTTTTAATAAGAGATAAATCACTTTTTAAATTTATTAAATAATAACTATATCTAATTTTGTTTATATCACCCAAGATAGTAGTAACTATGGTCAGTATAGTACTTATATCTCTTCAAGTACAAAATACTCCTAAGGAAAAAAAAAAAACAAGAAGAAAATCTTAACAACCAAAGCAACCGTTACAGTACTTGTCCCACCATTGATGGATAAGGATATAGATGAGATGAAAAGGATAATCTTTTGGACATAGTACATAAATGAACATAGGCTCAATTTCTAGAAAACTAGGATAAGAAATTGAGTGGACAAGCCCATTAACTAACTGTTTTGTACTAGTTACATACATATACATGTTTCTAGATAATTATGCTTCATAGTGTTTGGACCACACTTTATATTTGAAGGGTTTTTTAACTTATAGCAATGTGTGGAAATTTTGTTGGCTTTCATGGAGTGTAAATAAAGATGGTTCATGAATCTATAACTTTTTAAAACTTTTCAAGAATATTTTATTATTCTTAGTAGTACTGCATGATCAATCTACAACCTGTGAATGTGAAGCCAAAAATAATTTGAGAATCTACAATCATGGCATAAACTATAGATAGCTTAAGGGTATGTCAAGAAACAAAAAACATGCATATGATATCACCAAAAGATGCTGCCTACAAGAACTACAAGGACAGAACGATACCTTGCTAAGTATGCAAATTAAGCATTTTAGTTTTTTAAAAAATTCTAGGTATCGATTTTCCATAAAATTGCCAAAGTTTTAAAGTGATTCTTAAGTCATAATGATCACATGTAATTTTTAACAAGTGCGTGTTTAAGTATAAGGTGAGGTGACAAAATTTAATTTCGAGTGAATTGACTATGTAAATTATTCCGATTAAAAATGAGATGAAAATAAATTAATTTATGTTTGAATATATTAATTTAAATTGAGTTGAACGATAAATTTGGATATAAAAATCCATTATAGAATGAAAATTTTCAATTTCTAACTTTAAGTTTTATTTTGATAAAAATTTCTAGGTTAAAGTTAGAATTTATTCTAAAGACAAAATCAATTCTACTTTAGAGCAACAAAACATGTCAAAATCAATTTTACACCTCTAGAATCAATTTTAAACCCTCCAAAAATAAAATTGTTATTGCCAGTGTTATTTATCGCTAATCAGACAGGGGCGTACCAACCACTGACCTTAGGCTTTTGTAGTGATTTGTAATTTGTAAAAATGTTGATGCCCTCTTCTCTATGTCTAGGATCCATTATATATCAATATCAACGTGTGATGGAAATAGTCGGCACGAGGTAGTTGAGAGAGTAAAGGAGATAATGTAGGGGGAGTTGAGATAATGTGGGAGTCAATGTAGGAGTAGTGGGCGAGTTCAGCTACCACTCTCCTCAAGAAGTTCCACTATAGTCGCCATGGGTTTACCCTAATTAGCCCTTCTTTTCTAGAAGGTCAATTGGGATATTGGCTTAAAATAAATTTATGACGATACATAAACCAAACATACACTACTCATCCTAGAAGATTATTGTTGAACTATGCCTAGCTACATGTAGAATACAATGTTTTTAATACACGACTTGAAAATGAATCGATTTAAAAACTTTTGAGAAAAAGTTTTGCCATCCATCGTGTCGACTCGAAGCGGTTGCTCACTTGCCACCATTATGTTTATTTAACCAAAAACATTAATAAAAAGTGTATATAAAGTAGAGGGAAATACACTCATAATTTACATTATTTCAGTTCAGCCACTGATAGTCTATAGTCATTACATATAAAATGCAAATTACTTAGAGGAGAAACCACTAAAAAATAGAGTTTCAACCCATTAATGTGAAAGCTAGAATCAGCAACATAAACGTAGTTGATAATACATATTCCTATACCATACAACTTATACATTACCATCACTAAGTACATTATTCTATACAAGAAAGTGAAAGGAAATATGTATAACTATAGGACACTGTCACATTATATATCTTCCTATTTACCTGCAATTATGTATTCAACTGATTAATAACACATCATACCTAACAATTTCGTTCGAAACATGGGGCTGGAACCACTTGATACCAGAACTGACCCCCGAAGTAGATTCAACTGGTGGTGAAAACCGAAAAAAAAATATATATTTATATTACGGATTTGGATTCCCTGTAGTCAAATAATCACACATTCACACGATGGATGAATTTAGAAGTAAAAGACAATGTAAATTTTCCAACTGCGTGGTCTCGTGACTACAGGAAATCTAAATCCATAAATTGGTGAGTCCAAATTCATAGATATACCTTTAGGAGCATATATTTCCCTTGGCAACTGTGTGTTCTTTTAATAATAGAGAGATCCTGTTAATACAATTACAGCATATCGGAAATTTGTCAGAATCTATATAGACATAGAAGTGAACCACAAAGTTTACTCCACAAGACGATATATGCCACCGTACCTTGCCACCAATTTCCTCTAGAGGCACTTCCTGAATCATCTTCTCCGCCATCTTTCTTGTACTGAGAAACGAAAAACCGTGTTAGTCATCCCTAGCCGTATAGATTAAGTATCATTATTCGATTCATAAAACACTATTTTTCATTTCAGAAATCATCTTATACGCATTAGAGTCGATGAATGTAATCACCGTATTGTTCAATCCCGAATCCCGTGTACTCGAAGGATGAGAATATATGTCCTGGCCACCATAATAGATTGATGAACTAAGGTGACATGGTTGAACTTTTTGTTCTTGATAAATATAACCCGTATCCTTATGTGTTGTCTTCTTAGTTTCACCTTCACTTTCCTTATTAATGTAATCTACATTGAGAACAAGGCAAGGAAAAATAGCATTAATAAACCCTTTAAGAAACTATACTAATTGTATCTTCATAAATCCATCAAAAGCTATACTAGAATTTCATTATTGAATAGATATCCAATACATTTAGGGTCCGTTTGTTTTAACTTTTTTTAAATAATAGAATCACTAACACTAAGCATACACAGAATAAAGGCAAAATGTTGTGATCGCAGAAAATAGTAATTTGTTCAAACTAAGATACACTATAGTGTTGTGTAGTCGCTATTTGACTAAATTTGATACTAAATAGCGTATCGCAGAACAATAACAATTTGTTCAAATTCCACTGCGCTATAAGGCCACTAATAGATTATTCATAAATCCATCATAAGCTATAATAGAATTTCATTATTCAATAGATATCCAATACATATAGGGTCCGATTGTTTTAGCTTTTTTTAAATAGAATCAGTAACACTAAGCATAAACAGAATAAAGGCAAATTCAGATCAAGAAAAATAGAGCCAACATTGAGGTGCTACTATGTGATTTTGCCAATGTCGTGATCGCAAAAAATAGCAATTTGTTCAAATTCTGGTACACTATAGTGTTATATAGCTGCTATTTGACAAAATTTGATACTAAATAGCGTATGGCAGAACAATAACAATTTGCTAGAACAATAACAATTTGTTCAAATTCCACTATGCTATAACGCTATAAGGCCACTATATATGCTATTTGACAACACTATATTTTATTAAAACCACATTTTGAATATTACAAAAAACTTATATATATTAACATGCAAAAATCTTTAAGTAGAGAGACATATAAACAGAGTATTCCAACCTGGAGTACCAGTTTTAGAGTTTGATCCCTCAGTGGCAGTTTTATCATTCATCGCTGAGCGCATAGACTCTCTTCCAAACACCTTATAATCATCAAAAAACACAAAAATCTCAAAACTCGTTTAACACAAATCCAAACATAAAATTATAATGATATTTTATTTTGACAAAAAATTATAATGATAATTAAATGTTCAATAATAACATAACACTAATACAGGGTCAGGGCTCGAACCCGAAATTTCCCACTTATTCGCTTCAGGGTAAATTTCTAATCAGCAGACTATAATAATAACTAATACATGGACATAGTAGAAATATAAAAAGGAACTATGAAATGAAATGTATTGAATTGAATTTAACAAAGTCAAATGAAAAATGAGATATGAAAAGAACAAACCCTAGAAGATGGAGAGAAAATAGAGTCAAAAAATCCAGAAGCAGAAGATGGATGTGAGTCATTGGAACCAAAGAGTTCAGAAGTGAAAGAAGAAGATGAAGAAGAAGAATCCAATTGTTTCCTTCCTTCCATTTTTTTTTTATTCAACCCTTGAAACAAACAAATTGTTAAGAGTTTTATATCCTACAAAGAAACATCAACCACCGACCCTAACAAGTATTTATAATAAGAAAACACACAATTGAGGTCTTTTGCTTTTCCTAGGAAACAAACAGAGTGAAGAACAGAAGAGAACAGAACCTCGAAAGGGAGAGACACGTGAAAGGGTTGTAAACTAGAGAGAGAGAGAGAGAGAGTGTGCGCGTAAGAGAAACTTTCATTATACCGATTTATTTATAGGCGTCATTCATAAGGAACTGATGATGACTGTTGCGAAAAAACTTCAAACTTCCATATTGATTTTTTATTATTATTAAAAAAAATTTACCAAAATAAAATGATATTTATTTATTCGAATTGAAAATATCAAATATTCAACATGGTTAAAAATATATAGAATGAATCTGCAAACAGATTAAAAATATCAAAGTTAATACTCAATTTTGTTGTAAATTTTGAATATATTTCTAAAATTTTAAATTAAATGTGTCAAATAATTTATATGAGAAAAATAAAAACGTGTTTTTCTTAATAATTCTTTATTTAGAGTTATTTCAACTTAATGTTATTTATCACATTGAAAGAATTATTTTATGGTTACTATTTACGCTCCTCATTTCTTATTATTTTTTTAACTCTTATTAATCATATTAACAAAAGAATTAGATAGGAACGCGATGAGCAAGTACTAAGAATATAGATTCCCCAAAACCTCAAGTTTATTTTTAATTTACTTTTAGAAACAAAGTATTTTCTAATAAAGTGCGTGAGTATTTTCTAACAAAGTATTTTCTAATAGTCTCAGTACGTTTGTAAGACCCATAATTCTACTGTACCGTACGGGTATTGAGAACAAGAGTAGTGGCTAAGAGTTTAGGGTTTTGGTTAAGTTATTTTGCAAGCATCGTTGTAATAACAGCATTATTGCTGAGTTGGAGCCTGTTTTGTACTCGTGTGCTAATAAAGCCCAGACTTTTGTTCCCTAGTCTTTATTTACCTATGAGAACGTTCCTGTGCCTTCAGAATTTCGAAATTCTACTTTCTCCGTTTATTGGAAAAACGAGTAGAAAACTGTACCCGCTGTTGGAAAATTTACGGTTTCTGTTTTCTGTCGAAATTTAAGTGGAGACTTTATATATCGGTACGAGTTAGAATCTGGAGTCAGAATATTTTTGGGAGTTTAGGACCAAAATTTCAGTCGGAGAATCAAGTTTAGCGATAATTTTTAGAAATGGTTTACGACAAACTTTTACTTCGTAGATTTTCTATTGTTCACAAGTTAGACCGTTAGCAAAGTACGACTCGCCTGCGATCGAAAGCGAGAGCTGAGTAACGTAAAGTGAAAATATCTAGATATTTGTCAAAAACCAATCATGAGCTATTTGATCCAATGGCTAGGGATTAGTCTAGGAATCTTTACACTATTTGATCCAAGGGTTGTCATTGATCAAGACCACAATTGATAGGAAGTGGTGACACATTGAATCAAGAAGCAAAAATTGATAAATACTCCCTCATCCTTCTCTCTCTCTCGGCCAAACCAACAAAAACACATACCATACATTCAAAATTTCATTTTCTTCTACAAGCCTTGATCTTGCTCTTGCTAGGACCTTTAAGTTGCATGGATCATCTTCTTCTTGAGGTAACTTAACTATTCCTTTCTTTAAGTGGTTCAAATCTCTTAGATTTTAAGATTTTGACAACTTTGTTCTTGAGCAAAATAATTCTAGAATTTAGTTTTAATTAGTTTTTGGTTCCCTAGAAGTGTTCATGAGAGTTTAACTAGTACATTCAAGCTTAGTTATTTTGATTTCCATGGTTGGATGAGAATCTCATGAAAATTCTTGTTAGGGTTTGATAAGAAAAATTTAAATGGATCATAAACATGAACTTTTGTTTGATGATTTTGTTTTTAAGGTTGTTTATGAGATTGTTAGAGAAAATGGATGTTAGATTATTAAGTTTGTTTTGAGAAACAAGAAAAAATTTATTTTGGTGTTCTTGAGGGTTTGATGAACAAATTTTAGAAACTTTTGTTTTGATTTTTAAAGTATTGTGATTGATCAATTAAATGATTTTGGGAGCTAGTAGATTATTACTAAGGTTTGAAATGAAAAAAATTGAGTGTTGGCCTTGTTTATTTTTTTGGCCGTGGCATTCAATGGAGGAGGAGGAAGAGTTTCAAAATTTTCTAAGTCCAAATGATAAGAAAATGATCATCTAGTGTGATGAATGATCATGGTCTTTGTAAAGAATGTTTTGGGGTTTTATGTGAAAAGAAAAGATTTGCAAAGTTTTGAAGAAAAATGGTATTCTTGGATTCAAAATGATTTAGTGTGTGTACTTGATCATTGAGGAAAAACTAGTGATGGTTTAAGTAGTGATGGTTTAAGTGTTTTAAGCTATGTTTGATTTTGAAAAACAATGGTTTTAAAATAATTCCAATTCTGGCCAAAATTTACAAGGGCATTTAGGTCATTCTAAAATTGTTTTTGTGTCCTTGAAAGTTAACAATATGATCCGTCTTTTCGAGACGAAGATTTCGGCGTATGGCTCGTTTCGATCGGATAAAGATTGAATGAGTTATGGCCATTTTATTTGAAAGGAAAACTTGTAACTTGTGGTGCAAGTAAACTTTTATTTTTGTGAAATTTTTTGAAGAGCTCATGGGTTGTTTTCAAATGGTTTTATTATGTGTAATTGATTGCCTTGGAGTTAGGAATCAAAGTGTTTCATAAATTGTTTTGAAACGAAAATATTTTCGCGTAGCGAAAAATAGTGCATTTAACTTCGTGAATTTTTAATCACTATGGGGAGAACTCGTAATCACTATCCGAGAGTGTTAGAAAGTACCTTAGACCCCTCTAGATTTTTGGGTTTTGGTTTCGTTTCGATAGAATACGGTGAGAGTATTTTATTGATGTTACGCTGCTTATATTTTAGGTAGCGTGAACTGTAGAATTGAGCGAGAAATTGTTGTGGACGCTTGCTGAGGTAAGGGCACCTTTATTTTTCCGTCATATATGTGTATGATATATGTGTATGCTTGGTTTTGGATTGTGTGAATGCTTGGCATGATTATATTATGTATTCTCGTGATGAGAAGGTGTTTTGTATCGCATGTGTGGTTTACATATGTTTGAGAATATATGTATGAATATGTGATTGGCGTGCATATGATTTTGAAAATATATGTACATATTATGATTGGTTTACATACGCTTGAGAGGTATGTATTTGTTGCATTAGCATATATGGGGAATCGTATGCTCATGCATTCATTGTAAGTGGTTATCGGGAACGGACCACGGGGTGTGATTATCGGGAATGGATCCACCTTAATCCTTCGGGATTTATTGAGTCCAATATGTGGTTATCGGGAATGGACCACGGAGTGTGATTATCGGGAATGGATCCACTCTAATCCTTCGGGATTGTATTGATATTAGTAGGGGTTGGACCTACGACTCTCTGCGGAGAGGTAAAATTCCGGAATTCATGCATGTGAAAAAGACCCGGGTAGGGTGATCACAATCATTTAGAGTCTGCATTGATAGGCTTTGTGTGTATTTGAATTATAATGCCCGTTGAGGAGGAAATGCTAAATGTTTATTTGCTTTCCGTATTTGGTATGTGTATATTCGGTGTGTATTATATATATGTATATGTGTGGTGACCCTTGCCATAATACATGAACGGGTTACCCCCACCTAGACGATGGATTCCTGTCCGAGACCGTGGATCGTGAAGACGACGGTGAGTTCGTGGGATTCCAGTGATCGAGGAGTGGTACATCTTAAGTTAGGCTGTTCGCCGGCGTGGTTTGTACACCGTGCTCTTTTTGGATTAGGCATAGGATCTGACTCTTTTGGATGACTGTATTCTGAATATTTACTTTTGTGGTTGTTAGACCCTTTGTCTTTAGGGTTGTAAATATTCAGGTGTTACACTTGCTTCTCTGAAGCACTAATGTTTAATTAGCCCTGTTGTATGATTAATGTCGGCTCATCATGAAAATTTATGCACGCTCTGTTTTGTTTAAAAAAAAATATATATATAATGCCCCTTTTTGGTCTTTGAAAAACGGGGTGTTACATTGTGGTATCAGAGCCCGGCTTTAGATCATCAAAGGGAAAGTGTGTAGTAGAGTTGTCCGTCCAAAGTCAGTCAGAATATAGCTAGAGTTATGTTAGTTCTAACGATCGGTTTTGGTTGTGTTGTGGGTCATGTGTTCGTTCGGTGAGTCTAGCATGGTGGATGCTTAGGTAATTGATTGTGTCTTAGTTGAAACGATGTTCCCTACACAGTTGGAACCCCCGAGCGATTGTCGAATTTAGTCGACAAGTGTCTCTGAATTCTTTAGACGGAGTGGTCCGAGGAGGATGGACTTGAGGCGAATAAGAACTACAAGGGATTCTTGGTATTAATTTAATGGATTGGAAGTTGCATTGGTCGTTGTCACCCGGAGGTGTTGAGTATTGACGAGTGAGCGTCGTACTGATAAAGGATTACAAGTAAGGATCGGATTGGGACGACCTTTTGAAGAAGGTATTGGATGTCCGTCGGGTGAGTTAGGGCGGGACTTGATGAAGTCCGTCGGTTGCCAAGGGGATGCGGCCACTGTGGAATTGTGGACCAGGCAGAGATGTCAGTTGGATTTAATTACGATGATTGGATAATCATTTGAGTGATTCGTATTGCAATTAAAGTGTGTTGCACGTCAAGAGTCAGTGAACTTAGTGGTGTTAGAAGACAGTTTCACGAACGATGGGTACCTTAAGGGTTTAAGTTAAGTGTGTGAGATAAACTAGATTCGAAAATGAGATTATTATGGATGAATCTCGTGATGATTAAGGGTAAGAGACCAAATATCACATGGATAAGTGACAATCTATACGTAGTTAAGGAGATAGTAAGTATAGATGTCGATGTGAGACAAAACTATAGGTAATCATTGGTTGGATAATTATGGTTTTGGAGAGATGTTTAGGTAAGAACGAGGAGTTCAACCGTGGAAAGCAAGTTACATATCACAGATAGGTGATACTAGATGTGTGTAGTATGTAAATACCTAGAGAATTGTAGCAGTGTAAGCTAGAATTGTTAGTTATTGGCAGGTAAACCTTAAGAGGAAGTGAACATATTGCGTAATTCTTAGGGATTAGTAAAAAAATTATTGAGTAGTTTGAAGAGATTAGTCAAGATTGAGTAGAGATCCTGTGCAGATGTGCATTTAAGTTAATGATTTTGATCGACCAAGAGGGTGAAGGACCAAATAGTACCTTGAAATTATGAAATCATAGGAGTTGATGTAATCAAACGTTAAGAAATTCACGTCATGGACGACAATGTTTGGAAATTTTCTAGAAATATCAAGTTGTGATTAGACAAGAGTTCGCTAGTAGGGGTACTCAGATGATGAGAGTTGATCTGTAAGGACATTTGTTGTATATTAAGATGTAATGGAGGAATTTAGATGGTGTGGTAAATATTTTAAGTTCTTGAGAATTAGATTTAAGAGTTTGATTTGGATAACAAACGTACTAAGGATGAAATTATAAGTATTGTGCTTAGGTAGTTGTTCTTGAAAAGTCAAGCAGTGAGATTTGAGATGGGTGTTCAATGGCTTGATAGATGAGTAAGATGTGTTGATTTGGAAGTGAATTATAGTGACGTGACGAAGATAAGATTAGAGATAGTTATGCATAGAGAGATACACAATAAGAACTTGATTGATTAATTAATTGGAGCGTTTGATTTCAAGGCGTACATTAGTTGACACCTTGGTGAAAGTTAGAGATGAATAAGAATCTAGCTAGTGAATGGATGTGTTAGGACGGGTAGCAAACGTATGTGTGAAGTTGGTTATTGGTATTGTAGAACCCTATGACTTTAGATAGTTACGACAATTTGGGATTGGTCGAACGGAAAAGTGTATGCTTGTTATGATTCAAAATGTTATGGAACGAGAGAGTATTTGGATTCTGTGCGGTGAGTTAAAGATGTTGTTTGGATTTAACAAGTTATTGATTATGGTCGTTTGGGAACCAACTCTAGACAGTTGTTGAACTTGAAAGTTGCAAATTAGTAGATAAATGAGTTAGTCGCAAAGGAAGTTAGTCGTTGGGAAGACATGTTATGAATAAGTTAGAGAGAAGCACATGAGAATATGGCTTATGTCAATTGAGGATTGGCGAAAGGAATTACCTCACACATAATTTGGAAAATTATGATTGTGCGTGTATATTAAGGATTCGAAAGCACCACCTGAATGGATGTCATGGAGGTGTGTGTGTTGTATGTGGAAGTAAGAACGATAAGCAATTGTCTAAGGGCAAAGTTTGGTGGAAACTAATAAAAATTGATTCATTGTAGTTTTTACAATGAGGATAGGCGTAGCATAGAGGAAAATGCGCATTGAGAAAACGAATGATTTCGGTCGTTGACAGTAGAAGCGGTTGAACGACGGTTGCGCTGAGAAATATCTCAAGATATGATTGGATGTAGGAATTTACTATAAGGATAAGATGATGGAACAAATAAGAATGGTCAGGGTGACAAGCTCTTTTGAGTAAAAGAGAATTTAATGGTAAGAGAGAAGAAACTCAAGAGAGTTTAGAAATAGAATGAGAATAAGATGTAGAATGGTTTAAGCCGACGATGGCAGTCGACGAGGAGAAATGTTTTATGCTAAAGCAGGCAAGGTTAACCTAAGTATTAATTTGGAAAATTATGTGGACGCCTGAAGGATTGAATTTTCGGGAATTTGAGATTTGGATAAAGGGAGTCCAAGCGAGGTAGATGGTATAAGTTGGCGCATGTCAGGAGAATTTGGGGAATGTAATCACCAACTGGATGTTGGGATGATATTATTAAGACTGCGATTGGATGGTTCGACGCAGTTATGAGATTAAAGGAATAATTAAGGGCTTATGAATATTGATGAAGTTGTAAAGTTCTCTCTATAGATGATAACTTCTTTCGGAGGGTAATGATTTGAGAGGTACTTGCCGTGGTGGCACTGTATTACTGTTGGGTGATACTCAACATATGTTTCGGGAGTGGAAGCATGTGGTTTTAAGTGACGTGTTTTGAGCATTGTATCTCGTCAGTGAGATTGAGATAGTAAGAGACCAAGAAAAAATGTGTAGAAAACTTCGAAGGAATTGTTGGACCCTTGTGCGTCGGAGGATCTTGAGCACAAGTGACAGGAAGCATTATTCAAGTTAGGTAAAGATGGTCTAAACCACCATTATGATTGTCGGCTATCTATTGACAAATTGAGGAACTGATCATCCTTAATCTCTTGTTAATAATAGACGGAATCGTGTTGACTGGAATTGACAAGTTTTTGCTAGCTTTGGTGGTGCACCAAGAGTTTCAGTGTTTCTTTTTGGAGGGTAGCTGTCACCACTTTGTGTGGGCCTAGTGGAATAGGCTATGTCGTGGAGGCGTAAGAGGTGACCTTGGAAATTTGTCATGTTGACCTAGGATCTTTGAGAATTAGAGTTGTGAACCTTCATAGTGAAGTTAGATTTCAAGTGGTAAACTCGTTGTGTGATGTCTATCTTTGTGTCTAGAGTTTGGAACCGGTGTGACTATGTAGAGGGTTGCGATTTGTGCACGGTCATGCCAGTGTGGTGGTGTTAGCATCTGTGTGACTACACCTTATCCGATGGGATTTTTCTTGTGTTAGTGATAGTAATAACTAGTTGGGTTGTTGCTTTTATCTTTAGTTTCGAGGACGAAACTTCTTTTTGGAGGGTAGTAATGTAAGACCCATAATTCTACTGTACCGTACGGGTATTGAGAACAAGAGTAGTGGCTAAGAGTTTAGGGTTTTGGTTAAGTTATTTTGCAAGCATCGTTGTAATAACAGCATTATTGCTGAGTTGGAGCCTGTTTTGTACTCGTGTGCTAATAAAGCCCAGACTTTTGTTCCCTAGTCTTTATTTACCTATGAGAACGTTCCTGTGCCTTCAGAATTTCGAAATTCTACTTTCTCCGTTTATTGGAAAAACGAGTAGAAAACTGTACCCGCTGTTGGAAAATTTACGGTTTCTGTTTTCTGTCGAAATTTAAGTGGAGACTTTATATATCGGTACGAGTTAGAATCTGGAGTCAGAATATTTTTGGGAGTTTAGGACCAAAATTTCAGTCGGAGAATCAAGTTTAGCGATAATTTTTAGAAATGGTTTACGACAAACTTTTACTTCGTAGATTTTCTATTGTTCACAAGTTAGACCGTTAGCAAAGTACGACTCGCCTGCGATCGAAAGCGAGAGCTGAGTAACGTAAAGTGAAAATATCTAGATATTTGTCAAAAACCAATCATGAGCTATTTGATCCAATGGCTAGGGATTAGTCTAGGAATCTTTACACTATTTGATCCAAGGGTTGTCATTGATCAAGACCACAATTGATAGGAAGTGGTGACACATTGAATCAAGAAGCAAAAATTGATAAATACTCCCTCATCCTTCTCTCTCTCTCGGCCAAACCAACAAAAACACATACCATACATTCAAAATTTCATTTTCTTCTACAAGCCTTGATCTTGCTCTTGCTAGGACCTTTAAGTTGCATGGATCATCTTCTTCTTGAGGTAACTTAACTATTCCTTTCTTTAAGTGGTTCAAATCTCTTAGATTTTAAGATTTTGACAACTTTGTTCTTGAGCAAAATAATTCTAGAATTTAGTTTTAATTAGTTTTTGGTTCCCTAGAAGTGTTCATGAGAGTTTAACTAGTACATTCAAGCTTAGTTATTTTGATTTCCATGGTTGGATGAGAATCTCATGAAAATTCTTGTTAGGGTTTGATAAGAAAAATTTAAATGGATCATAAACATGAACTTTTGTTTGATGATTTTGTTTTTAAGGTTGTTTATGAGATTGTTAGAGAAAATGGATGTTAGATTATTAAGTTTGTTTTGAGAAACAAGAAAAAATTTATTTTGGTGTTCTTGAGGGTTTGATGAACAAATTTTAGAAACTTTTGTTTTGATTTTTAAAGTATTGTGATTGATCAATTAAATGATTTTGGGAGCTAGTAGATTATTACTAAGGTTTGAAATGAAAAAAATTGAGTGTTGGCCTTGTTTATTTTTTTGGCCGTGGCATTCAATGGAGGAGGAGGAAGAGTTTCAAAATTTTCTAAGTCCAAATGATAAGAAAATGATCATCTAGTGTGATGAATGATCATGGTCTTTGTAAAGAATGTTTTGGGGTTTTATGTGAAAAGAAAAGATTTGCAAAGTTTTGAAGAAAAATGGTATTCTTGGATTCAAAATGATTTAGTGTGTGTACTTGATCATTGAGGAAAAACTAGTGATGGTTTAAGTAGTGATGGTTTAAGTGTTTTAAGCTATGTTTGATTTTGAAAAACAATGGTTTTAAAATAATTCCAATTCTGGCCAAAATTTACAAGGGCATTTAGGTCATTCTAAAATTGTTTTTGTGTCCTTGAAAGTTAACAATATGATCCGTCTTTTCGAGACGAAGATTTCGGCGTATGGCTCGTTTCGATCGGATAAAGATTGAATGAGTTATGGCCATTTTATTTGAAAGGAAAACTTGTAACTTGTGGTGCAAGTAAACTTTTATTTTTGTGAAATTTTTTGAAGAGCTCATGGGTTGTTTTCAAATGGTTTTATTATGTGTAATTGATTGCCTTGGAGTTAGGAATCAAAGTGTTTCATAAATTGTTTTGAAACGAAAATATTTTCGCGTAGCGAAAAATAGTGCATTTAACTTCGTGAATTTTTAATCACTATGGGGAGAACTCGTAATCACTATCCGAGAGTGTTAGAAAGTACCTTAGACCCCTCTAGATTTTTGGGTTTTGGTTTCGTTTCGATAGAATACGGTGAGAGTATTTTATTGATGTTACGCTGCTTATATTTTAGGTAGCGTGAACTGTAGAATTGAGCGAGAAATTGTTGTGGACGCTTGCTGAGGTAAGGGCACCTTTATTTTTCCGTCATATATGTGTATGATATATGTGTATGCTTGGTTTTGGATTGTGTGAATGCTTGGCATGATTATATTATGTATTCTCGTGATGAGAAGGTGTTTTGTATCGCATGTGTGGTTTACATATGTTTGAGAATATATGTATGAATATGTGATTGGCGTGCATATGATTTTGAAAATATATGTACATATTATGATTGGTTTACATACGCTTGAGAGGTATGTATTTGTTGCATTAGCATATATGGGGAATCGTATGCTCATGCATTCATTGTAAGTGGTTATCGGGAACGGACCACGGGGTGTGATTATCGGGAATGGATCCACCTTAATCCTTCGGGATTTATTGAGTCCAATATGTGGTTATCGGGAATGGACCACGGAGTGTGATTATCGGGAATGGATCCACTCTAATCCTTCGGGATTGTATTGATATTAGTAGGGGTTGGACCTACGACTCTCTGCGGAGAGGTAAAATTCCGGAATTCATGCATGTGAAAAAGACCCGGGTAGGGTGATCACAATCATTTAGAGTCTGCATTGATAGGCTTTGTGTGTATTTGAATTATAATGCCCGTTGAGGAGGAAATGCTAAATGTTTATTTGCTTTCCGTATTTGGTATGTGTATATTCGGTGTGTATTATATATATGTATATGTGTGGTGACCCTTGCCATAATACATGAACGGGTTACCCCCACCTAGACGATGGATTCCTGTCCGAGACCGTGGATCGTGAAGACGACGGTGAGTTCGTGGGATTCCAGTGATCGAGGAGTGGTACATCTTAAGTTAGGCTGTTCGCCGGCGTGGTTTGTACACCGTGCTCTTTTTGGATTAGGCATAGGATCTGACTCTTTTGGATGACTGTATTCTGAATATTTACTTTTGTGGTTGTTAGACCCTTTGTCTTTAGGGTTGTAAATATTCAGGTGTTACACTTGCTTCTCTGAAGCACTAATGTTTAATTAGCCCTGTTGTATGATTAATGTCGGCTCATCATGAAAATTTATGCACGCTCTGTTTTGTTTAAAAAAAAATATATATATAATGCCCCTTTTTGGTCTTTGAAAAACGGGGTGTTACAACGTTTATCGCTAAGAAGAATCGGTTATACTCTGGGAGAATCGCGCATTATTACGGATAATTCCTTAGTTCAGTGTCACAACACGCCTCCAGTTATTGTTTCTGATTTACTAATTTGCAGTCACCCCTCTTTGGATTCTGTGGTTGATTATTATGCGGTTGTCGACATCAAATAACTACATTCACCGAAAGATAAGTTATCGTAATCTTTACTCTATTTTATTTTCATCAATATTTATATGACTACTTAAAACTTAATATTTATATGTTGTTTATTACTTGAGTAGTTCTATTTTTACAACAAATTTGTCTCAAATTTTTTGTGATTTTAGAATTTTGCAAGTGATTGAGAAATAAAAAATATTGATAAGTTCTTTTTTTTGGTACAAAAAAATATAGATAAGTAAAGTCTATTTTATCCTAATTTTATTAAAAAGAAGAAAAACTAAGACTTATTTAGTTAATTGCATGAAACCGCGTGCTAAAAGCACCGCAGGCAATTCAAATCCAAGTTTCTTAGACCACCCACAATGGGGGTGTTGAATGAGAGTGTAAGCTGTTGAAACCATTGGAGGAGTATAGTTGAGAGTGATGTGGAGGAAAGAAGGGATGAAGGAGTTAAACACATGTTGAGGCTGACGCAGGGGACACGTTGCAGCTCGCCATTTGCTTCCATCAGGCGCGTGCAGCACACCGCCCGACAGGGCGCGTGAGGCAAGCAAACCGCGGAGAGAGAAAGAAGATTTGACACATGGCTTCACACGATTGGGCAGCGGGATTTTTACCACATCCTTATCTTTAAACTCAATTATTTCATTGCAAATTAATTTTTTATTTTTTTATTTTTTCACCAAAATTCGTAATTTTTTTTTCTCTATAAATAGAGACTTGGTTCATTTGATTTGGACACAGAAAAAAAAAACCAAGTTTTTCACTATTTTAATCTTGTTTATCTTTCAATTAGTGTTTAATTTGAAGTTTTAGTCTCTTCTTTTTGTGAAATGGATCCCAATAATAATTTCAACACCCAAAATTCTTCTAATTTTCCATTTGCCTACCAAAATCCCAACAATTATCCAAATCCTAACGGTTATCAAAATTCCAACAATTACCCAAATCCAAATCAATTTCCCAACCAACATCCTCAAAACTTACCTAATTTTGGTTATGCACCAAATTTCAACCAATCATCCTCTGTTCCAAGCTTTAATCCATATTATGGATCTATGATGAGAAATACATCTTAAACACCCCCGTTTAATGGTTATATGCCAATGGGGAATGCATTTGAATTTCCCGACTTTTCAACACAAATGACTATAGATGGAACGACAATTCCTAATCATTTAACTCCTAATTCAGATGATTCAACTCCTAAGAGCAAGAAAAATCAACCACAACTATGGACCACTGAACACAATTTGGTGTTAATTATCGGGTGGATAAAATTTAGCACAGACAGTATTGTCGGAAGAAACAAAAAAGGTGAAGCATATTGGGGCAAAATTGCTGAGTACTGTAATGAGCATTGCTCATTTGATCCTCCGCGTGATGCAAATGTATGCCGAAACCGTTATAATTATATGAATAAAATGCTGAATAAATGGATTGTTAAGTGTTTATTATTTTAAGTTAATTTGTATCGTATTAATTACGTTATTTGTGTGATGTATTACATTTGAAATTAAGAATATAATAAAAAAATTATTTAAAATTTTTTTGTTAAGTGTTTATTATTTTAATTTATTTTTAATCGATAATTATAATTTTATTTAATCATAAAAAACAAAAATTTAAATTTAAATAAGAATATGAAATAAAAAGTGGTGGGGTAGAGAAGGTGGTGGGGTAGGGTGTTGAATGAAAAAACTATTGGAGAGTTAAAAGTTGAATGGGGTGTTGAATGATTATGTGGAAGAGAGAGAAGATGATATGAAGTGTAAAAAGTGGGTGTTAAGGATGTTGAGAGTTGTTAACCATTGTACATGGTCTTATTCAAAGTATCGGAAGCCAAACTAATTATTGCCAAGTGGATTAATGATCCCTTATGTGGGGCCTACAAACACAATTCCAATTTTACCATTTTCTCTTGTGTAAGGATAGCATAGCTCTGTCCATTTGTCCAACGATATATTTTTTCTCACACCCATTCGTAGGGGAAAATAAATTTTCCAAATTTATTTTTATTCATGTTTTCTTAATTGTTCTTATCTCACCTTTAAATCACACTTTTTGTAAAAATTTTCTCTCTCCTTGATAATGAAAGATGGAGATTTCAATGCACCCTCATCATGTGACATGAGGGATTCGCATCTTGTCCTTTCGAGTTTTCTACATGAGTCTCAAAATCATTAATATTGATCAATGAATGTATTTAATAATGGGTCATGTTAACTTGTGTCCTAAGGGCACATGATAAACTACCTAAAAATAAAAATGTACTCCCTCCGATCTTATATATAAGAAACATTTTACTTTTTAGATTCATTGTAAAATTGATGAATTTAGACTATATTATTGTCTAGATACATCAATTTTACAATGAATCTAAAAAGTCAACTTTTTCTTATATATAAAACCGGAGGGTGTAGCATTTAATGATACAAAAAATTTAATGTTTAGATAAATGAATGATATACATGTTTTAATAAATGTTTTTCATATTTATCTTCTTATCATGTATTTTAAGGGCATAAGATAACATTCTCTTTTAATAATTTTTAGAAGAAAACAATAAATGTGGTTATTAATTAATAATCTTAAAATAATAATTTATGCATATATCTCCCAATTTAACTGATCACGCCAAATTCATGGCTTAATTTTTTTTAGAGAGAAATTGGTAGTTATTTTAAAGAAAGAAAGTAAAACGGTAGACTTGAGGGTGGCATTTAGTATGCATAAATTTAATTTGTGCATGGATGCACAACTCTATGTAATGAAATGTAGGCCATTGATATAATATAAATATATTCTAGTGGTTGAGATTCACTTTGATTTTTGACTTGTTACTTTTTTGGTAACTTATTGTTGATAGGAAATAAAAAAATTGTGACCTTACCAACCCATTATTAAAATACATTAACGTTACTTTTTTTTATGTGTGCGTTGGGCTAAGTTTTTTTAGCTCAAATATTTTTATACACTCAATTATTTTTTGAGTCCAAAATTTAAGTCTTTTTTTTAATCTCAATTAAATTTTTATAATTTATTAATTATTAGTTGGTTTAGTGATAATTGACATTGAATTTAGTAGGAAGAACTACAGTTCGATTTCTCGCAACTGCAATAAAAAAGGGGCCAAAATCACTTAATATTATAATTAACTCTCTGACTTAGATTAAACTGACAATGAAAAGTAAAAAAAAATTGTATATTTTATTTTATGTTTGTCCTATATCACTTAATATTATAATTAACTCTCTGACTTAGATTAAATTTTGACTAAAACTATCAATCCGACCGTTCAATATTACTTATTTGGACTAACATCTGAATGAGAATGAAAATTTTGATGGTCGAACTCCAAATGCACAGACCGATTGTAATAACTGTCTCATCGAAAACTTATTTTTTATGAAAGGGCCATGAAGTTTGACTAAAACTACTTTTTTTGATTGGAGATTTAAAATTTTATCAATCCAACCTTCAATATTACTTATTTGGACTAACATCCGAATGAGAATGAAATTTTTGATGGTCAGATTCCGATTTCCGAATGACCGATTGCTATAATTGTCTCATCAAAAATTTATTATTATTATTATTTTAATAATAATAATTAAAAAATTAATTATATAATGCCTTTCAAAAAATAAAACAACAGATTTTATGAATTGAATTATAATTAAAATCAAATCAAATCAAATTGTTTATGGTCTTTGTCATTCCAATTGAGAAATTGCTGCTGGGAAATTGTATATTGTGGCTACTATCTTAGTATACTTAAAGATTAATCCAATTTAAACTTATTATGTTTGAGTATATATACTTAAAAGTAGTTAAATTAGGGTTATGGTATATAAATAGACTTAGGGGGTGTATTGAATTAGAATTTCATCGGATTTTAAAAGACTTTTCTATAATAAAAAAATCTTGTGGTATTGAATCAAGACTTTTATGGAATTTAAAAAACTCTTGTGGTATTCAATTAAGACAAATAAGATTTTTTTTTCAGGGCAACGAAATCAGTTGGTATTCAATTGAGATTTTTTATGACTTTAAAAATGTCCCTAGGTATTCAAAAGTATACGGATTTTGATAGATTTTTTTGTGGAATGGATTTTGAGAGACTTTTTTGTTGAAAGTATAAATACTTTTGTCCTCTAACAATCCCACTCAAACCCTCCAGACTTTTCTTTTCTTCTATAGACTTTTTTCTGCAGGCAAGATTGAAGTTCACGTTCTTCCTTTTACAACCTCCTATACTTTTCAATCGTCTTCTGACTATAACTATCGTATACAATTCCGGATCGTTGAACATATACATAAGTCAGACCAAAACTACTGCATTTGACTGGAGATTTTAAATTTTATCAATTCGACTATTTAATATCACTTAATTGGATTAACACACAAATGAGAATGAAAATTTTGATGATTAAACTCTGAATGTACAGATCGATTGTAATAACTATCTCAACGTACATTTCATTTTTATTTCTACTTTTTTAATAATGTTGTTTAATTTAATTTTTTCATAATTTAATATTTTTCGAATTTTAAATATATTTATTCATTTTTAATATATTTAAAGTGATAAAAAAAATATATATTTAACCGCTAAAACAAAAACCATTTTGTTTTATTCTTGTTTCAAGTTGAATTATTTCTAAAAAGAAAAGCTGCAACCATTTCACTATAGGACAAACAAAAGCTAAAACATTAACCGTACAATACAACTATTATTATATTAGAAAAATAAATAAAGAGAACAGTGGGGCAACTTGGAAAGAGGCACCTGCCGGTTATTGATGAATTTGTGTATACTGCACAAATGTTAACATTTGTGCATAGTAAACGGCTTGTGAGTTTTTTTTTAAAAAAGTTATCATATTTTCTATTAAAATTATATTGCTCTGTATTGTAGGCCAATTGCTCTGTTATTGTAAATTTGTACTTCCTCCTTTCCAAAATATATGTCGTTTTGGAGAAAAAATTTGTTCCAAAATATATATCGCTTTACAATTCCAATGAAGCATTTAATGCTATTTTTCCTATTATACCCTTAACTTTTTATTTCTCTCTCTTCTTTCAATTTTTTCATTTATCTTTCCCATAGAATTAATAAAGGACAATTTTGTAAACTTACTCATAATTTCTCTTTTCTATACAACAATGATTACATTTCTTAATTTGTGTAATATGGTCAAAACGACTTATATTTTGGAACGGAGGGAGTATATGGTATTGTGCTTAGTTACTGTAATATATCAAAAGTTTTCAAGTCCATATTATTTTGGAGCTACCATACAA
The DNA here is from genome assembly GCA_954870985.1 of Trifolium fragiferum. Classification (NCBI taxonomy): domain Eukaryota; kingdom Viridiplantae; phylum Streptophyta; class Magnoliopsida; order Fabales; family Fabaceae; genus Trifolium; species Trifolium fragiferum. The sequence goes on along the minus strand of OX940793.1, from coordinate 15,286,650 downwards.
TGATCCTGGTCCTCCTACTAAGTCACTAACATGAATTCAATTCAAATAATCTCAAAAACTATCCAACTTAATCAACTGTTATCATCTCAAAAAGCAAGTACAAATGTTTCTGTGACGAATTAAAAAATAACAACATTAATTATTTTAAGATTATTAATTTAACTACATTTATTGTTTTCTTCTAAAAATCATTAGATATATTTATTGATCAATATTAATGGTTGAGGGATTAATGTAGAGGATTCGAAAAGAGAGGATCCATTCTCTTTGTGAAGGTGTTCATGGATAATGATCACTCGTTTTATCCGATAATTTTAATCACTCTAACTCGCATTTTACTTCAGTCTGTATATGACTCTTTTGATGACTAGGATAAAAAACAGGATAACAAATATGTATCATATCTTGTCTCAATCCAATGTTTGATACGATGCAACAACAGTTAATGATACCTTAATCATTAAACGTATCATATAAAGCCCCTGTAGTTATAATTTTTATCCATAATATTTATGAGCCGGGATAGAAAGAAACAAAATTATTGATTTGTCCCTAAAAAATATATTTTAAAATATAATAAATTAAAATATAATAAATATAGATATAAGAAATAAAATATACTTTAATATTAAATTTAAAATTATTATTTATTTATTGACATTCAAATATTTAGAATAATTTTTATTAAAAATTACAAAAGTAAAAATGTGTATATATATATATATATATATATATATATAATTGTTGCATAAGGGTAAACTCTTCTTCTTCTTTTTTGACGAAAGGGTAAACTCATCATTTAAATATTAAATTCTATCATTTCATATATTAAAGTAAAATATGTTACATAATTAAAATTAAAAAATAGTAAATAATATTATTATGTTTCTTATTATGTGTACACCAAACACATAATATGTATAAAAAAACATATGATAGAATATGTGTTTATCTTATCACAATCAAATTATATCCGTATGTCGCTATCATATTATATCTGTATTGAACTTCTTATCCTATGTTGTTTATACTCTATAAGTTGCATATAACAGACCCTTAAATATGAGATTATAAAAATGAGTTATTCCCCAACTCAATTAAATTACGTAATTTAATTGATATGTGTAATGAATTTAGACAAAATGGGTCATTTGTAACATTCAAGATGCGAGACATCTATTCATAATCAATACAACAATTGGTCATATTAGAATATAAAAATATTCATTAAAAACATTCATTGTATCAATTATTAGTCAATTCTATATTAGTTACAAATTGATTAGGAAATCATATATTGATTAGGAAATCAACTTGATGAGTCAACTATGACTCAATATCATTGTATATATTGATTACCGTATAATCAAATTAGCAAGAGGCACAATCTATATCTATCTATCTATCTATATACTATATGTAAAGCAAGCTTTTACTTTGCTTATGTGGCATCATTAGAATACTTCATTGCTTATGTGTCATCCTTACAAAACTCAAAAAAAATTGTATATTGTTTGCATTCTTTTAGTTTCCTTCACCTACTAATTAATTGAATAATTAACTAACACTATCATAAAAAAATGTTATGAAAGGTGAAAGATCACCCATTTTAATGTTTTTTTTTTTTTTGTATTTATTTTGAGTTTTAAAACATTCATTCTTCATCTTTCAAAAAAAAAAAAAACATTCATTCTTCTTAACCTTTCAATCCCACTATAAAAAAAAACTGTTGTTGTGAATTAACTATTGTATATATGCCAATATGTATAATCCCTCCTCATACATCTATCTATCTATATACTATATGTAAAGCAAGCTTTTACTTTGCTTATGTGGCATCATTAGAATACTTCATTGCTTATGTGTCATCCTTACAAAACTCAAAAAAAATTGTATATTGTTTGCATTCTTTTAGTTTCCTTCACCTACTAATTAATTGAATAATTAACTAACACTATCATAAAAAAATGTTATGAAAGGTGAAAGATCACCCATTTTAATGTTTTTTTTTTTTTGTATTTATTTTGAGTTTTAAAACATTCATTCTTCATCTTTCAAAAAAAAAAAAAACATTCATTCTTCTTAACCTTTCAATCCCACTATAAAAAAAAACTGTTGTTGTGAATTAACTATTGTATATATGCCAATATGTATAATCCCTCCTCATACATCTATCTATATACTATATGTAAAGCAAGCTTTTACTTTGCTTATGTGGCATCATTAGAATACTTCATTGCTTATGTGTCATCCTTACAAAACTCAAAAAAAATTGTATATTGTTTGCATTCTTTTAGTTTCCTTCACCTACTAATTAATTGAATAATTAACTAACACTATCATAAAAAAATGTTATGAAAGGTGAAAGATCACCCATTTTAATGTTTTTTTTTTTTTTTTTGTATTTATTTTGAGTTTTAAAACATTCATTCTTCATCTTTCAAAAAAAAAAAAAACATTCATTCTTCTTAACCTTTCAATCCCACTATAAAAAAAAACTGTTGTTGTGAATTAACTATTGTATATATGCCAATATGTATAATCCCTCCTCATACATAGGCATGTGAAATTTCTATTTGGAACTTGGAAGGGTTATTAGTGTTGATGTAGAAGAAAAATAATTTTCTAAAATTTTATGATTTCATTGTGTCCTTCTTCTTCTTTGAAACATATAATGATAACATGAAAAACATATGCACTAATAATTCTTATCACAATAACATGAAAAGTCAATCTTAACATACACATGACTATGCTTATATGAAATGAAAGGTTGTCTTCTATACATTCTTGCTACGACATGCATAATGACATGCATAATATTTTTTATTTTTTTCTTTCTTTTTGTTTTTATATTAATTTTTTAATTCATCAACTGACTAATAAAGAGTTTGTTGTTTTCTTAGATTGAGACTTTTATTTTTAATTTTGCTCTCAGTTTGTCTCCATAATTTTTCCCTTCATTTTGTTTGCAGACCACGTATTATATCTTTTTATTTCAATCATCGTTGGAGAAACTATGGAAAGTGATAGAAGAAACAATGTATTATTTCTCCTTTATTTTTTTTATTTATGTTTATTTTAAAGAAATTATATTTGTACTACTCTCATTGTATCTCTCTCTAATATTTTTGTCCAAAAAGAGGGAAATAAGAAGATTGTTCCAACAATTATCACAAATTAATTGTACAAATATCATCACTTATGTAATATTTTCACACAGTTATGATAGTATGATTACATTATTTTCTTTTAAATGTATCGCCAGACATCTATTGTCAACATCTCATATTACTTATAAGAGCTTTGGTGTACTATACTAACTTTAAGGTGCTTTTGAGAAAGCGTGTGATACTAACGAAAATATCATATTAATCATAACATGTTTATGATTTCTAATTTGTGAGGTTAGCTACACTTTTTTAAGATGTAATTTTTCTTTCGATTTAACTTTGGTACTCTTCTTCTTCTCACTCTTTCTTATTCTATATAATAATCACTGTTATTAATATAATTAAGCTTTAAGTTACAAAAAATTCTCTCCCTTTATAATTTTATCAGTCGCTACATATGATTGAATAGTATGTCATAATAGGAGTATCTCATCTCATAGTAGTGCTTCATTAATAATTGGTAACTATGGATCTAAATATGTTATGGGTGCTAATTTCACTACAATTTTCAGAAATAAAAAAAAAAAAAAAAACTCCTCTGTTGTATATTATTTTTAAAAACAAGAATGCTGCAATATTGAAAGGTTGGAATATAGCAATGATATGTGTTTTTTTAATCAAAATTAATAGGTGATAAGAAAGAGAAAATGTGAATAATTATGTATAAAATAAAAATATGTGTGATTCTTCATCTTTACTATCTATCTATCTATCTATCTATCTATCTATCTATCTATCTTCTATCTATCTATCTATCTATCTATCTATCTATCTATCTATCTATCTATATACTATATGTAAAGCAAGCTTTTATTTGCTGACGTGTCAGCCTCACAAAGCCTCCTCCTATTTTTCTTTTTTCTAAGCAATAGTTGAAATTTATGTGTTATTTTTCATTGCACACTTATTTTTAATCTAATAAAAATAACTCATGGTATTATATATTACATGGATCCACTACATTGATTAAATATTTTAATGAAAAAAATATTGTATAGTAACCGCATTTTTAATATAAGGAATTGCAATCCACTACATTGATTAAATATTTTAATGATAAATTATTTTATAGTAACCGCATTTTTAATATGAAGAATTGCATTAGTCAAATGAAAGGAAAGACAAAACATTAATATATGTAAGAAGGATATTCAAAGGTTGGCAAGATTTTTTTTCCAATCTTTATAAGGAAAGCTAAAATGTAAAAAAACTAACAAAAGCCAAAAAGTTATCAAAGGTTAGCAAGATACATAGTATATATATGAATAAATATTGTTCACATTTCTTTTTATAAGCTGTACATTTTTTATGTCTTTGTGTTTGCGGATCTTGAATTCATTTTGTGTCTCAATCAACATCAAAAAAAAAAAATAATCAAAAAAAGTAATTGAAGAAATATTGCACTTTGTTTTCATTTTCTAGATCTTGAGGGTTATTTGTGTGTGTGTTGGCATATCACAATTTCTTTCTTTGTGTCTCGATCAACATGAGAAAGTCATATTGTGCCTTCTTAAATATTATATTTATCATGTGTGTTTGCTATCGATCTATTCAATTTTTATTGAATTTGTACTTTATTTCTTTTAAAATATTTTTATGGATAGGTTTGAACATTTTACTATCTTTGAAATACTTTTATGGTCTTTTTAGTATTGTTTTTAATTTTATAATTCAATAATAAGATATTGAGTGAATTTGATAATTTCGTGTATTTGAAGATCGACTGAAGAATTTTTAAAAGGTTTTTTGTTACTGAATGGTAGTTCATTCTTTTTCAAAAAAATCTGCGATATAAAGGTACCTTACTTTTCCCAATCTGTGTTGAGTTAGTATTAAATCTTTGTTATTTTCGTATTTAATAATTTTATATACTATATGTATAGCAAACTTTTAATTGTTGATGTGTCATCCCTAGAAAACTTCATTGTTTATGTGTCATCTCTACAAAACTCAAAAAAAAATAATTTGTATATTGTTTGCATTCTTTTAGTTTCCTTCACCTACTAATTAATTGAATAATTAACTAACACTATTATAAAAAAATGTTATGAAAGTTGAAAGATCATTCATTTTAATGTTATTTTTTTGCGTATTTATTTTGAGTTTTAAACCATTCATTCTTCTTAACCTTTCAATCCCACTATAAAAAAAAAAACTGTTGTTGTGAATTAACTATTATATATATGCCAATATGTATAATCTCTCCTCATACATGGGCATGTGAAATTTCTATTTGGAACTTGGAAGGATTATTAGTGTTGTTGTAGAAGAAAAGTAATTTTCTAAAATTTTATGATCTCATTGTGTCCTTCTTCTTCTTCATTGAAACATATAGTGATAACATGAAAAACACATGCATTAATAATTCTTATCACACTTACATGAAAAGCTAATCTTAACATACACATGACTATGCTTATATGAAATGAAAGGTTGTCTTCTATACATTCTTGCTACAACATGCATAGTGACTTGCACAATGATTTTTTTATCTTTTTCTTTCTTTTTATTTTTATATTAATTTTTTAATTCATCAACTGACTAATAAAGAGTTTATTGTTTTCTTAGATTGATACTTTTATTTTTAATTTTGCTCTCAATTTGTCTCCATAATTTTTCCCTTCATTTTGTTTGCAGACCACATATTATATCTTTCTATTTCAATTATCGTTCGAGAAACTATGGAAGGTGATAGAAGAAACAATGTATTATTTATCCTTTATTTTTATTTTTTTTGTTTATTTTAAAGAAATGATATTTGTACTACTCTCATTGTATTTTTAGTCTCTCTCTCTCTCTCTCTCTCTCTCTCTCTCTCTCTCTCTCTAATATTTTTGTCCAAAAAGAATAGGGAAATAAGAAGATTGTCCCAACAATTATCGCAAATTAACTGTACAAATATCATCACTTATGTAATATTTTCACACAGTTATAATAGTATGATTACATTGTTTTCTTTTGAATGTATTCGCCACACATCTATTGTCAACATCTCATATTACTTATAAGATCTTTGGTGTACTATACAAACTTTAAGGTGTTTTTGAGAAAGCGTGTGGTACTAACGAAAAATTCATATTAATCATAACATGTTTATGATTTCCTATTTTTGAGGTTAGCCACACTTTTTTAAGATGTAAATTTTTCTTTCGATTTAACTTTGGTACTCTTCTTCTTCTCACTCTCTCTTATTCTATATAATAATCACTATTATTAATATAATTAAGCTTTAAGTTACAAAAAATTCTCTCTCTTTATGATTTTATCATTGGCAACATATGATTGAATAGTATGTCATAATAGGAGTGTCGCATCTCATAGTAGTGCTTCATTAATAATTGGTAACTATGGACCTAAATATGTTATGGGTGCTAATTTCACTACATTTTTCTGAACTAAAAGAATGCTACAATATTGAAAGGTTGGAATAGAGCAATGACACTATCATCATCTATTTTAATAAATAATTAAATATAAAAAATAATGCATTATATAATGTAATATCAATTTAATATTTAATAACTTCTTAAAGAGAATACATAAAGAATGAAAAGATTAATTACAAGGGATCAAGTACCTTAATAATATTTTATGATATACGTTTTATTTTGAGAATTGTCTTTTGTGTATAGATTGATTTGCGTGTATTTCCATGTAATAAGATTATTTTTTTTTGGTTTAAAAGGGAAGACAAAGTTTGACACATATTTTAATTCTTTTAATTTTACGCCTAAATTGGGTGTTGTTAAATAAAAAATTACAATAGTGTGTTTTGTATTAAGATTGCATTTTAATAATCAATTGTATAAAAGTTGTTAAATTTTTAATTATTGAAGTCAAATTTATATAATTGTTTAAGTACAATGTGTCATTGTACAAATTATTTGTATAAATTCCTAAATATTTAAGAATTTTTAATGTTAATCAAATTTGATAAAATCAAATGATAAATGCACTGTGCAACAAATAAATAAACTGATGTTTATGTGTCATCTCCTTTATGATCTGTTAAATTGATTCCATACAACTCTTTGAATTAGAAAATAAAAACTATAGATTTAAAACCGAATTAAGCAAGTTTACAAAACACCAACCTCTTTCTTTAATATTTTATGCTAATAGTTTGTTTTAAAAAATTAACTTACTTATATATGTGAGTGCATTATAAAAATAAAGATTTTGAAGTATAATTAAGATAAAGAGAATTGATTTATGTACACACATGAATGACATATTTTCTATGTTAATAGTAACTTTTATCTGTCTCTCCATATTATGAGAATGAATTCTTTCCATTGGAAAAAAATTGAGAAAATAATGTGTGCATTTAAACTATTGGATAAAAAGCATGTGATAATATTTTAATTAGAAAAAAAAGTCGTCAATGGTTAAAATGTAACAATTGAAAAAACTTGAAAGAAAACAATTAAGATCATTTCTCCTATATAGAGATTCACTTGACGAAATAAAAAATTTAAAAATATATTAAACGTCACTTTTTATAGAACACAACCATTTTTAAAACATTTTAATCAAGTCCGTAAACCCTTTGTATTATTCTTTTAAAGTCTAGCTCTAATATAAAATTTGACAAAGTTGATTCTAAAGCTCTTTGAATGTCTTTTTTATAAAAATTGTAAAATCTTAAAATAGATTTTTCTTATATTTAAATAGTCTACTAATATAGTTTTTACATATATATAATAACATGAAACATATTGAAGAAGTTCAAAATATTTTTATTCAAATATTTTAAATTGAATTTAAAAGACTATATTCAACGCACCTATCAAAATTATATTTCCAATAGAGATTTTTTTAAGTTTTTTTAAAAAAAATTATAGCCAAACACGTGCAATAATGATTAAATTGTTATGTGATTTTATTTATTCTCTTAAATAACATAATTTCGTTGACTCAAATTAGAATCAAATTTTGATGATATTTATTTATTATCTGCTATTTTTTTCATTCTAAAAACTAAAACAATATTAAAATCTAACATGCAAAATTTAAAAAGATGTAAGTCAAACTTAAAAAATTAACAAAAGAATTTTTTGTTATAATTCACTATTTTATTGCACTTATATTTACAGGTCAACTACCCGTTATTTATATTAAAAACATTTTTTATCCGACTCTCTGTATTATACATTCACTTGACGAGATAAAAAATTTTAAAAGTTAATTTTTAAAAACTCAAAGAATAGTTCAATACATCTATCAAATTTGTTATTCTTGATAATAATCATTTTCTAAATCTATTGCAATTCTATAGATTTCATATGCAATTCAAGTAGCTTTTAAGTCTTAAAAAAATAGTCCTAAACACAACTTTAAACTATATTTTAAGATTTAAGAACCAAAAAATAATTATTTATTAATGCGGATATTAAATTTAAAAAAATTAAATATCATGTTATTTTCTTATATAAGTAAATTATGAAATAAAAAATTTAATCAAGCCCGTGCATCGCACGGGTTTAATACCTAGTCGTTCATAAAAATGAAAGTGGTAAAACAAATTTTAACTAATAAATTGGTCTGTTACATAGTACAAAAATAATAATTATATAGAAAATAAAAAGACGTGTGCTCCTTCATCTTACTATTGTTATATTTTTTTTAAAAATTTACAAAAAGAATTTGCAAACTCTACTAAAACACTGTCATCATCTCTTTTAATAAATAATTAAATATAAAAATAAAAAAAAACAATGCAATATATAATGTAATATCAATTTAATATTTAATAACTTCTTAAAGAAAATACATCAAGAATGAAAAGACTAATTACAAGGGATCAAGTACCTTATTAATATTTTATGATATACGTTTTATTTTGAGAATTGTCTTTTGTGTATAGATTTATTTGCATGTATTTCCAAGTAATAAGATTTTTTTTTTTTTTTTGGTTTAGAAGGGAAGACAATGTTTGGCACATATTTTAATTCTTTTAATTTTACGCCTAAATTGGGTGTTGTTAAATAAAAAATTACAATAGCGTGTTTTAATAATCAATTGTATAAAAGTTGTTAAATTTGTAATTATTGAAGTCAAATTTAGATAATTGTTTAAGTACAATGTGTCATTGTACAAATTATTTGTATAAATTCGTAAATATTTAAGAATTTTTAATGTTAATCAAATTTGGTAAAATCAAATGATAAATGCACTGTGCAAAAAAAAAAAAAAATTTAAATTGATGTTTATGTGTCATCTCTCTTATGATCTGTTAAATTGATTTCATGCAACTCTTTGAATTAGAAAATAAAAACTATAGATTTATAACATAATTAAGCAAGTTTACAAAACACCAACCTCTTTCTTTAAAATTCTATGCTAATAATTTGTTTTAAAAAATTAACTTACTTATATAAGTGCATTCTAAAAATAAAGAGATTGAAGTATAATTAAAATAAAGAGAATTGATTTATGTACACACATAAATGACATATTTTCTATGTTGATAGTAACTTTTATCTGTCTCTCTATATTATGAGAATGGATTCTTTCCATTGGAAAAAAATTGAGAAAATAATGTGTGCATTTAAATTATTAGATCAAAAGCATGTGATAATATTTTAATTAGAAAAAAAAGTCGTCAATGGTTAAAATGTAACAATTGAAAAAACTTGAAAGAAAACAATTAAGATCATTTCTCCTATACAGAGATTCACTTGACGAAATAAAAATTTAAAAATATATTAAACGTCACTTTCTATAGAACACAACATTTCTTAAAACATTTTAATCAAGTCTGTAAATCCTTTGTATTATTCTTTTAAAGTCTGACTCTAATATAAAATTTGACAAAATTGATTCTAAAGCTCTTTGAATGTCTTTTTTATAAAAATTGTAAAATCTTAAAATAGATTTTTCTTATATTTAAATAGTCTACTAATATAATTTTTACATATATATATAATAACAAGAAACATATTGAAGAAGTTCAAAAAAAAATTATTCAAATATTTTAAATTGAATTTAAAAGACTATATTCAACGCACCTATCAAAATTATATTTTCAATAGATTATTTTTTAAGTTTTTTTTAAAAAAAATTAAAATCAAACACGTGCAATAATGATTAAATTTTTATTTGATTTTATTTATTCTCTTAACTAACATAATTTCGTTGACTCAAATTAGAATCAAATTTTGATAATATTTATTTATTATCTACTTTTTTTTTCATTCTAAAAACTAAAACAATATTAAAATCTAACATGCAAAAATTTAAAGAGATGTAAGTCAAACTTAAAAAAATTAACAAAAGAATTTTTTGTTATAATTCACTATTTTATTGCACTTATATTTACAGGTCAACTACCCGTTTATTTATATTAAAAACATTTTTTACCTGACTCTCTGTATTTTACGTACATTCACTTGACGAGATAAAAAAATTTAAAAGTTAATTTTTAAAAACTCAAAGAATAGTTCAACACATCTATCAAATTTGTTATTCTTGATAATAATAATTTTCTAAATCTATTACAATTCTATAGATTTCATATGCAATTCAAGTAGCTTTTAAGTCTTAAAAAAATAGGACTAAACACAACTTTAAACTATATTTCAAAATTTAAGAATCAAAAAATAATTATTTATTAATGCGGATATTAAATTTTAAAAAATTAAATATCATGTTATTTTCTTGAATAAATAAATTATGAAATAAAAAATTTAATCAAACCCGTGCATCGCACGGGTTTAATACCTAGTTCTATTATGGTATGCACGGGTTTAATACCTAGTTCTATTATGGTATCAAACACCAATCAATACCATCAACCAAACCAATCTTCAACCAACCCCTCTCTCTAACACGCCTTCCCCCACTACCATACCTACACTTAATCATTCTCTAGCCAATCCTCCACTATCTCCTCAATGACCACCCGAGCTCAACATGGCATATTCAAACCACGCCAACTCTTTAACCTCCACACTTCTACTTCACCCATCATTTCTCCTTTGCCCACAAATCCTATTAATGCATTACAAGACCATAACTGAAAAATGGCTATGAAAGACGAATTTGATGCTCTTATTGAAAATAAGACGTAGGATTTAGTACCACGTCCGGCTAATGCTAATGTCATTCGAAGTTTATGGATTTTCAGGCATAAGAAGAAATAAGATGGTTCCCTTGAAAGATACAAAGCTCGCCTAGTGGGCAACGGCTCTAATCAACAAACTGGCGTAGACTGTGGTGAAACTTTTAGTCCAGTGGTAAAACCCGCAACTATACGGACAGTTCTAAGTATTGCTATCTCAAAATCATGGTGTTTACATCAATTGGATGTCAAAAATGCTTTCTTACATGGCAACATTAATGAAACTGTCTACATGCATCAACCTCCTGGCTTTCGTGATCCTCAACATCCTGATTATGTATGCTTGCTGAAGAAGTCTTTGTATGGCCTTAAACAAGCCCCACGTGCCTGGTATCAACGTTTTACCGAGTTTGTTGCTACATTAGGTTTTTCACATAGTGTTTGTGATCATTCCTTGTTCATCTACCATCGTGGCAACGACACAGCATACATTCTCCTCTATGTAGATGATATCATTCTTATTGCATCATCTGATACTCTTCGCCGGTCCATCATGTCGAAACTCAGTTCTGAATTTGCCATGAAAGATTTGGGTCCCCTCAGTTACTTTCTGGGCATATCTGTTACTAGACATTCAGATGGCATATTTTTATCTCAACATAAATACGCCGAAGAGATCATTGACCGAGCTGCCATGTCATCTTGCAAACCAGTTTCTACACCGGTGGACACTAAAGCAAAGCTTAGTGGAAACTCAGGTAATCCATATCATGATCCCTCTGAATATCGAAGTCTTGCAGGTGCATTACAATACTTAACTTTCACAAGGCCTGATATAGCTTATGCCGTCCAACAAGTGTGTCTATTTATGCATGATCCACGAACACAACACATGACTGCCTTGAAGCGTATTATAAGATACATTAAAGGTACAATTACCCATGGCCTGCATATCTCTCCTTCCCTCATTGATACACTCACCGCATATACTGATGCTGACTAGGGAGGGTGTCCCGACACTAGAAGATCCACGTCCGGGTATTGTGTCTATCTTGGGGATAATTTGGTCTCTTGGTCTGCAAAACGACAACCAACTTTATCCCGCTCTAGTGCTGAAGCAGAGTATCGTGGTGTTGCTAATGTTGTTGCTGAATCATGTTGGCTTCGAAATTTACTGTTAGAACTCCAATGTCCGGTGACAAAAGCTACTTTAGTATACTGTGACAACGTCAGCGCTGTTTACTTGTCGGGTAATCCTATTCAACATCAACGCACAAAACATATTGAAATGGATATCCACTTTGTGCGTGAAAAGGTTGCTAAAGGTCAAGTACGTGTTATTCATGTTCCGTCCCGCTATCAAATAGCTGACATTTTCACAAAGGGTCTTCCGCTGCAGCTATTTGATGACTTCAGAGATAGTCTCAACATTCGTCAACCTCCAGTTTCGACTACGGGGGTGTATTAGAATATAAAAATATTCATTAAAAACATTCATTTTATCAATTATTAGTCAATTCTATATTAGTTACACATTGATTAGGAAATCATATATTGATTAGGAAATCATCTTGATGAGTCAACTATGACTCAATATCATTGTATATATTGATTACCGTATAATCAAATTAGCAAGAGGCACAATTCTATTAGGTCATTCTACAAAATTTAACTTTCAAAGCCCTACATGTAAATCATAAAATCATGTACGAAATTAGAATTAAAATTAAGGCCGTTATAAGATCAATGAGAAAGCAATAACATGTTCACTTACCTTGAAAATTCAAATATAGAGACAGTTGCCAATAGTATATAGAAAGTAGGGATGAACACAAACACACAATCCGACTCGAAACCGACATAACCGCCAACATATTAAAGTACTCGATCGGGTGCAAGTCGGGTCTCGGGTCAACTTGAACGGTTGTATACGGGCGAGTTCGGGTCTCTAAAAATCCGTCTCTTCATAACCGAAATCGACCGAACAATTTCTAAAATACAAATTAATTTTTTTTCTAGTTTCGAGCACATCTTCTCTCTCTTAATATCATATGTTCTTCACTTTATTAATTTTATCTATCTTTGATAAAGGAAAAAAATATTGTATATGTTAATAAAGGAAATGTGAAAGATAATATTTTAGATTTATCTTAATTTTTACTTCTCATCTATTATCTATTATATATTGTTGTTGAATTTACAAATTTAAAACAAATTAACTTCATCTCATCATTTTTATTGTATCTTTTGTTGCAGTATGTACGAAATATTGAATGAATTGTCAAAAAACAAATTATTTTTTGATCAATAAAGTTTTAAATGTAACAACGACGTTTCAATCTAATCCATTAAAACCGACCCGTTGTACCCGTCACCCGTATGACCTGAACCCAAACAAACCCGAAGACGTAAACAGTCGGAATTTAATCCAAATTAAAAGGTCGCGATTTTTATCAATTTAACGATTTTTCACCCGAATCCAACCAATACTCACCCCTAATAGAAAATAGAAAGTATAACAATACAAGTTATGCGCCACAAATCCTACAATTGTGGCTAGCTATACGTAAGTAGTGGAATTCTTTTCTTCAAATCATATCCTTTAAAAGAAAGTTAAATATTTGCTAGAAATTGTTTTATCCTCTCATTAAGAGTGTAAGCACTCAAATACTTTATGATTTTTATTGTTTGTAATTTTTTAAAAAGTTAAGTTGTAGTCAAATTTGATTATAAAAAAAAAGTATCGGTTAGATTATAATTTAAAACGTTCAACTTGAATGCATTGGGACGTAACGTAACTACTAAGTACCAACTGCCAATTTATGAGATGAACGAATAAAATTTCTTTGTGTGCTTCTCTTTCCTTGTCACTCTATCCTTGTTTGTTATCTTTGAGCACTTGTTTTTCAAAAAAAATTAAAATTAATAAAGCGTTTTTTAAATTTAATATAATTCAATATCTAGTTTTTTTTTTTCACTTCACACCTCATAATTATATGGTTATGCATGGGAACTGGACCCAGATTCATCCGCTCCCGCTCAACCCGAATTTAACGAGGAAAAATCAATTTGACTGCTGGCGGGGGCGAAAATACCCGAATTTTAAACACATGAATGGAGATGAGGTATGTTTACACCCACCCCGCTCCACCTTGTACTACTAAAATTATCATATTACCCTTATATTTAACTATATATTTACTTATTTATCCTTCTTAATTAGAGCTGTCAAACGGGCCAGCTCAGCACGGTCCGCCTCGGCCCGAGGGGCCATGACATATAAATGGGCTTTAGTGGGCCGGCTCGTTAAGCCTCATGGCCTGGCTCGTTAAGCCCAGCCCGTTAAGCAAAGGTCTACATGGCCCGATGGGCCGGCCCACAAACTTTTATTACTTTTTTTTACAAAATAAATTCAATGAACAATAAAACTACATATGTATCACACACAAATTAATATTCATAAAAAAGTGGGTGTCATGATTTCACGAGATAATAAATACTACAAAATATTCACACAAAGTCACAGATATGTGGATGATGATTCATAAAGTGCATCTTCAAAACTAATAAATTTCAAGTAGGCATGGCAAAATAACCCATACCCGCAGGTACCCGTTCGCCCCGCCCCGATTTTGACGGGGAAAAACCCGAGTTGACTGGGTTTGGGGTCGGGTTTGGGTTTTTCCCGATTTTAAAAGTTTGGTTTGGGGCGGGTTATGGGGATATTGATACCCACCCCGAATCCGTCCCCGAACCCGCCCCGTTTATATCGAACTACATTTTATCCTTTATAAATTAAAAATCTTTAAACAAACTCTTGATTGCATTCATATTTTATTATTTTAGATTATTACATTCATATTTTTAAGTTGAGTATTAATCTATTTATTTTCTCTATTTATTTTCTATGTATAAATATTGTTGAAACAAAATAATTTTCTAACTTTAACTATTTTTTTTTAATAAAAAAACAATAAAGTACAACTCAAATTCATATGGAGGTAGAGCGAAATGGGGAAACCCGAACCCCACGGGGATACCCGAACCCCGTTGGGTATGGGTTTGGGGTTTTAGATTTCATCCCCGTTAAGAATTGGGACGGGTTTGGGGAAACCCGAACTTTATGGGTTTGGGTTTGGGGATAGCAAAATCCGTCCCCGACCCGCCCCATTGCCATGCCTAATTTCAAGCTTACATCACAAACTAATGATTGATTAAGTTGTTACTTTTATTTCGTGACCAATTATAATTTGATTAATTTATTTCTTATATTTTTCTATTTATAATGATTGATTAAGTTGTTATTAGTTTTTTTTTCAAATAAAGATAATCATAACAAATTTTGTTTAATCTTAAAAAAAAATAATTTGGTTTAATAATTATCTCATGACTAACAAATCTCATCTTTTGTTACTTAATTATCTAAAGATTTAATGGTAACTAAAACTCCTTATTTTTAGCTAAAACTAGTTTTAGAATTTTTAAAAAAAATTTTTTTTTTAACTCTTTAAGGGGCCGGCCCAAAAACTCGTGGGGCCAGCCCATGAAAGCCCATTAAAAATATAGGCCCGAGGGTCCAGCCCAATAAGGCTCGATCAAATTTTTGTAAAAGTCCGACCCATGTGAAAATATTTTGCGTTGCCATCACTATAAATCAAACAGAATTCCTTCATCATCGTCTTCTTTCTGAACGTGAAAACTTAAAACCTTGCGTGCTACCTTCACTCATCTTCTTTCTCTAGTCGTCGTCACTATACTCTTCTTCTCTCTATCATAATGCTTCTCTTCTAATTAACCTTTCACATCGCTTAGTTTCTTCAAGCGATAGTTTCAACGGGTGGGTGCGGGGCGAGAAACTGTTCCCCGCTGGATGGGGGGTGGGTGGCAATTGTCATGCCCGACCAGGTTTGGGGGCGGGGGTGGTACAACCCGTCCTCATCCCGTTGACATGCTTATATATGGTTCCTTAATGACATTCTAATGTAATTCTAATTCATATTCGTCAAAATTCACATTAGAGTTCAACGAAGAAGAAGACTTTATCGTTCATGAATTTGAGTCATTGCTCTAGAGTGAGGCAATTGTATTCATGGTGAGAATTTTTTTTATCAAGTTGTTTAGTGATTAAAATTTTACTTTTATAACAAATATTTTTTTTAATATTAATTGATTTTATTTTCTCAACACATTTTGGGAAGGAAATATAAAATGAATAATGAGTTAGAGGATGACCTCACCTAACCCGACCATATGCTATGTGATCTTATCTTTCTATCATGTTGGACCCAAGCTGAATCATTAATTTTTATACGTCGATACCAACTAAAAATGGTTTAGATTTGTTGCTGTATTAAGGGTCTGTTTGGCAAACCCAAAAATCTGACTTATAGCTTATGTCTTATAGCTTATAAGCTAAAAGATCCGTTTGGTAACAGTTTTTCAAAAAGAGCTTATAGCTTATTTTACTGACTTATAGCTTATTTTTCATAAGCTAATTCAAGTAGCTTATGAGCTTATAGCTTATAGCTTTTCATTTTTTCTTCCCATTTTACCCTTATGATTTTATTTTAAATCCATTTTTATCCTTTACTATAATTTTTTATATAGTATAATTTAAAACAAAATAGGTATGTTTTGCCTTTTTTTTTTTTTACGTTGTTGCACTTGCATCTATCTATTTTTCTTTTACTATGTTGTATACCAATTATTTTTTTTACGTTCTTGAATTTTGTTTTTTAAACGTTGACGTACCTAGTTTTTGGTACAACATTACTATAGCATGTATCTATTATCACCTCTTTAATATGTTTAATCTTTTTTTTGGTACATTATGTTTAATCTTTTTAATAAAGTATAAAAATTGAAATGAAGATATATTTAAAACAAAATTTCAAAGAATAAAATTTAACCTCTATAAAAAAATATTAAAGTTTAATTTAATATTATAATAATAATAATATAAAAGATAAATTAAATTATAAATTTAAATCACTAAATTTTAAGTATTTTAAATATTAAGTAATTACCACTTGAATTAATTTATTATTGTTCGTTCAATTTTTCTTATAAAATATAAAAATTGAAATGAAAATAATTTTAAAGTAAAATTTTAGTGAATAGATTTCATTCTATATTAAAATATAAAAGATATATTAAATTAAAAAATTAAATTACTAAATTATAAATATCTTAAATAAAAAATCTATTATTAATTATGAATGCCCTTTTATGTCATTTCATATTTATCTATGACTGAACCGCTAATTTTACCAAACACTTTAATTAGCTTATCAGTTATAAGTCATCAGCCATAAGCCATCAGCTATAAGCTATTAGCCATCAGCCATAAGCTAGCTTATCAATTATCCGCTATTTTTGCCTAACAGAGCCTAAGTCATTGAATAGGAAAAAGAATATTGAAATGGCAAAAGCCATTTGGAGGAACCGACAAGGAACCAAGTCTACCTTTAGAATTTGAAAAGGTCATACTCAAAAATATAAACAATGGATAATGTTATTGTATTGGTCCAATTTGCTCAGACACAAATTTGTTGCAAGTCCATTATCACCTTCAGTCCAATATCCACAAGAAACGGTTCGCTCGACTTGATTTGGAGCGCCCCGAGCCCATTGTTCGCTAATCCAGGCCCAATGCACTCCACATACTTAATAAACACGTGAAAAATAGACTTTTTCCACGTTCTGGAGAAGTTTGGCGCCAACGTTTTCCCTCCATTAAGCGTCAATATCGAACTCAAGGAAAGATGTGATCATGGGGAACTACATAGCTTCTCCATAGGTCTATAAATACAACCCCCAAAAGCATTTTAAAGACAAATCAAAAATTAGACTAATCACAATATTAGTTTACAAACCATCAGCAAATATATACCCCTACCGTTCCAGGAACACTTACTATATATAATTTAGATCACAACTTTTTATACGTTTATTTATGTTTTTTTAGGCTAACCACATTTTTTTTTATAAAAATTAGAAAGAGAGCAAACAATTGAACTTAATCATGGGACATTTTCTTTTTCCTTCTCTAACATGTTCTTTCCATAGAATTTCATATTGCATAAAAAAAGAAGGATATCATATTAGAAACTTAAACCCCGAATTGAGTCATTGTGTTTGAAAAAAAATAGTTGATAATATTATTAAAGTTAACAATAGTGTATGAGAGATTTTTAGGAAAAAAATTAACAATAGTTGTAATTTGTTTTTTAGGCCTAAAGCAAAAGTCTTGCTTACCTGTAAAATGGGCCGTTTTGGGCCGTCATATGTACAGAAATGCTATTTCATACGCAAACTTGTGAGAATGAACCCCAGCAGCGTATTAGAGTATTAGTATTACTACTAATAATTACATTTTCCTTTCTTCTCTAACAATATATATTACCAACTTGTATTTGTTATTCTACTTATTAATAAACAAATGTAAAAAAAAAAAAAAATTCATGTAATCTTCACTTTTGGTAGATAAGTGGGATGATCGGAGTTTGAACTCAAACTCTACATATATATATATATAATATAAGAACTAAAGTTCAAATTACGTTAAACATGTGTCATTGTATTAGTTTCTACTTTGTTCTTTCATAATGAAAGAAAATATTGGATATTTTTTTATTGATGATTAAAAACATTATGCATTATTTATTATTTATATATATACATTTGAGAAAAAAAAAATAGTGGATATATAGTGATAGTTATAAATTAGCTAATAACAAGCGAGTTTATAAGCTACATTATTATTTAAAACAAATAAGATAACTCATTAAATTTGTAGTATTTAATAAATTAGTGGTTGAACTAGTTTTATTTAAAATAGTCTTTTAAATATATATTTAAGATAATTATACATGAATGAAAAATAGTCGTGCAACAAGCTGCGGTACTAATTCTTTCTAGATGTTAAAATTAACCCATCGAAAAACTATATCCATATACCTATGAGACACAATATTTCGGTGCATAATCCTATTTTCATTCTTTTTAGAAGATTCTTAGTCTCTAATGCAAGGAATTCAAAAGTGTCAAACACAAATAATATAAAAGCATGTTGACATTATTTAAAAAAATCTATAAAAAGAAAATCTTAGTCAATAAATACACAATTTTCTATACAAAAATTACTATTTTTTAATATAGAAATATCTAAAAACACTTGTTAGTATTTTTCTTTTTTAATATACCAATCTAATTCAATTATGGCTCTGGTTACAAGTTGAGATCCCAAAGCCTTAATTTTTTATTTTAAAATGGTTATTTGGTTAATATTTTTTCTCCTTAAATCCGAGTTTATATACACTACTTCTGATTCTTTTAGCTCCCATCTCAAATCAGTTGAGCTACCTACCTCACCTTAAATCTTTAATCATTAAAGGGTAATTATGAGACTAATTTTTAATATACAATTTAGTTACAGACATTGTTATGTTAAATCAAACGTTAGTCACCTCCTCACTGATCAATACAAAATTTGTACATATTGCTTTTTTTTTTTGTCAAGTATATTTTTCTTCCTTTACTAGTGATTTTAAGGGCCACTTAATTATTAGCAGGAATTTATTTAATTAGGAGATAAGCATAAGCATGAAATATAGGCCATTATAAGCAACAAATCGGGTTCCAAGCAAACAAGATAGCTATTAATCAAGATATTATATTTAACATAATTTTAAAGAGTGGTAGTCATAGATATGGTTGATTGATAATCAAGATTAATGATGGGAATTAGGGGACCCCATATTGGCATAAAAAATAACAAATGGTGACAAGATAAATAGGTGGAAGATGGCAAAACAACGGTCCATATTGAAGGCTGAGTATATGAAGGCACCAATACACTCACTTCTCACTACTAAGGGTCATCCCTTGCTATACGTGCTTTGTCTATTTTCCACTTCTATCCACATGTAGTGTCACAAAAATCTTCTTATCATGTACACCATGTGTGAAAAAACACAAGAAGGGGGGTTGAATTGTGTTTTGGTTAGTTTAAAAAACTTCTTCAAAGTTTTTCAACTTATCAGATTTCGCAGCGGGTCAAAACTAAACACAAACAACTTCTGGATGGTTAAAGCAAAACAGAGTATGAATGAATAAAAACAGAGAGAAGAGAGAAGAGATAACACAAGAGATTTATACTGGTTCCTCTCACAAACCGAGAGTAGTCTAGTCCCCTTGCACTTCCAAGGGATTTCACTATAATCACACAAGATTACAAATGCTCAAGCCAACTGCAAGAGACTTCCTTTGCTCAAGTAACTCCTTACAAGAGACTTCCAAATGCTCAAGTAACTCCTTACAAGAGACTTCCAAATGCTCAAGCTCACAAGCAAGAGACTTCTAACACAAAACAAAATACAATGTTTTGAACAACTGATAAATAATATCAGAGTTCTGAGAACAAAGAAATACAACTTAAATAACAAGACTATTCTTAGAATCCTTGAAAAGAAAACTAAAGTTCAACAACTGACAAGCCAGAAGTTGAAAACTGTTTGTCTTGAATTTTGATATAATCTCAAGTTGTATCTAAGTTAAAAATGCTCTTTGAAATTTAGCAGAATAACAGCTCTTTTTTTCTTCGTAAGTGTGTTGTCACGTCTTCAAATTCTTCCTACTTTTATAGATGATGTTGGAGCGTCTTGAATTTGAGATGACACTGATGAAAATAGCTATGTAGTACTGTACCATTATTTTCATTTGAAATGTGTTTATCCAAATCAAGTAAAGATTAAAATATGAGCCTTGATTTCGAATATTCGCCCAAATCAGGAAAATAAAGATAGTACAATAGTACAAACGTCATTATCATGAGGATAACGGTCTGAAAGAAGTTCTTCTGCTCCTTCAGATATTTGCCGAATAGGTGAAAGTCATTCAGAGAATAGAATGTTCTTCTGGCGTCTTCTGCTGTTCCATCGTCATCAGAGTTTACAGATATTAAATAACCTTCTGATGAATTCAAAGTTCTGGTTGACTTTGACTTGCAACTTCTGATGACTTCAACTTCTGTGTTGACTTCAGAACTTGCATTTTCCCAACTTCTGGGGATACTTTAGTATAACAACCAGAACTTCAATTTCTAGTGAATATAAAATTTTAACTTGTATATCTGCACACTAGAGTAAATTATCAGTATTCCCTATTGTATATTAATACTATTGTTATCATCAAAACTACTTGGGTTATATTAGAACCAACTTTGTTCCAACAATCTCCCCCTTTTTGATTGATGACAAACCAAGTATTAATTTACAATGGTTGTTATTTTAATCACATAATTTCGTCCTTCAGGTTTATGAGTTTTGCAAGCTCCCCCTGAGTTCAGTAAAGAATGATTAAAATAGTTTAAAATTTTAATGTTGAATCCAGAACTTCAATATACATTTGACTTCCAGAAGATAGGTTTGCAAGCTTTCTTCTGTGATCAGATCTACCTAAGAGAAAAGTACAATCTTCTCTTACGTGTATCATGTATAGCAAGTTCTGATCTCAATAGAAAAATTTCCTTAGATAAAAAAAATTGATAACTGATAAAATATAATAACTGAACTTAATGAAATTAAAAATTTGAATTTTGGCTTCAGTTAGTGTTCTTAAATTAATTTACTCTTATCTCCCCCTTTTGTCATTAAACAAAAAGAATAATAAAAAAAATTAAGAATAAAAGAACACGTGACTAAAGAATTAGTCAAGTCAAAAGAATGCATTAAAATAGATGATAAAAACCACAATCACATAATACCAAATAATCAAAACATTAAATAAACAGATCCAAAATAACAGGGTTCAACCAGAACATGATAAATAATAACATAAACAACATAAAAACAAAGAAATCCTAGGGTTGAGAGGGATTAGAAGGGTTCTGCAGCTTGGCTTGAAGCTTCTTCAAAGCTTCTTCTGAGATCATCTGCAGCCTCTTGAACACATCTTCTGAGTCCATCTTACCAACCAGAGGTTCAGATTCAGAGTCCACCTTGATAATCTTATCCAATTGTTGTGCATAAAAGGTAGAAAACTGATCCACAGCCTTAGACATAACCATATTCATCTTCTCATCATACAACCTCTTGGCTCTTCTGATTCTGTTCTCTTCAGCCTTGTACTCAGTGAACTTGTGCCTTGCAATGTTCATAATAAAGTTCCTTCTGTATTGAGAACTAAGATCACTCATCATTTGCGTGCACATATCTGCAATAGTAGTGCATTCTCCATCCACTTGATCAGGTGCAATAGCAAGAGCAGGTAGATTATGATGAAGTTCCTGAACTTTGTCATTAATGCCCATCAGCACACGCTTAACATCTTCTGGTGTGATGGCTTTGAGAGTGTTAGGAACAGATGAAGATGAGGGTTTATCTAGGACAATTGAGGGTAGAATGGTTTTATCTTGTTCTGTTGGAGGGGGTTTAATGACTTCTTCAAAGGTTTTAAGATAGTCATTTTCAGCATTTGTAAGTTGAGGATTTTGAGATTTCTGAGGTGAGGGGTTGTGAAGTTCCAACTCTAATAGTTGTAAAGCATTGGCAGGAATGCCAGTTTCAACTATAGTTTCAATGGGAGAAACTTGATGATCAGATAAGGTCTTCTCAGAGTCATGGGAACTTGTTGAAACAGGTTTATCAGACACATGTGTAGTAGCTGTAACAAGAGTGGTCTGTTGAGGAATAGCTTCAGAAGTTGCAACCTCTGCATTAACTTCTGATGATACCTTCTCAATGTTCTCCACAGAAGTAGGAGTAGAAACACCTGCTTCTGTAATCAGGGATAACACATGTTCAGAAAATTGTTTCATAGATTCAGGTGATGGTACAAAGCTAACAACTAGTGTTTTAAGAGAAACACTAGCAAAAACTTCTTCTATACAGTTAGATTTAGGTGCTAAATCTGAAAGGATTTTTGAAAAAGAGTTTTGAACAGGAACTGTATAGGGGATGTTTTTAGCATGCTTTGGACCATTAATGACATAATCAGGAATTTCTTTAACATTGATCTTTTTGTAAATACCTTTGTTTGCCAACTTTTGCACTATCTCAGCTTTAGGAATGAGAGTATCAAGAAAATCATTAGGCTCAGCTTCTACTCCACTTTCCCAGCTATTTTCTTCCCAAGCCTTATAAAGCTCAACTTGCTTTATGGCTTCATCACGCTCAGCATCATCATCATCATCTTCAAGAATCAACTTCTGCCTCCTCTTCCTTTTCAAGTTTGTTCTGACCTTCTTAGCAACTTCTGGAGCAGCAATAGCAGCAGATCTAGAAGCACTAGCTTTCTCAACAATTTCCACCTCTGCCTCTGCTTGAGTAGCAGGCTCAGAGTTTCCAGGGTTCACTTCTTCTATAGCAACCTTCTTTCCATCAACTTCTGAGGTATTCTTCACACCAGAAGTACTTCCAGACTTCTTCTGGGGTGTAGAACTTCTTGCTCTTTTGGGTTGAGGTTCTGTAGATTCTTATTTCTTGATAATCTTCTTCTTCTTTGTTTGAATAGGCAACAACTGTTGTGTGGCTAATCTTTCTTCCAACTTCTGATCAACTCCTTCTTCCAGAAGTTTCTTATGCATACCAGCAATAAGAGAAACTTCTTCTCTAGACACAGAGGTGATATAGAAGTGCTTATCACTTTCCTCCTTCCTTGGTCTATATTGAACTTGTGGAGTAATCACGGGTCCTTGAGTCTTCAATACTTTCTTCATAGATAAACCACTTATCACAAAGGGATAAGCATCAATGACAGATGCATAACCAGGGAAAGTAGTTTTCAGAGAATGTATCAAATAACTTCTGTGAAACATGAAAGATAGGAATCTGCAGTAATGTGCATTCGTTGTACCCTTGGTTTGACTATCAGAGATAGTTTTACACATGTGCTCAAAAATCACCTTGGCAAAGTCCACCTCAGCCTTTATTCCCAAATAATATAAATCAGTTTTATATAAATTGGAAACTTGGTCAGATGAACTAACCTTTGGTAAAATAGAGTCACACAAAATCTTGTAAAGTATCTTGTAGTACGACTTCATGTCATTGTTGTTCTTGGAAGTAGAATTCTTGCCATAGATTTCTTTTTGAATGTAGTGACTAACTTCATCAGCGGCGTAAGGAACAATACCCTTGATTGACAGCTGAGCTGCTTGTCTAATGTGCTCATGTCTGATTCTAATGCAGACACCACCAACTTCTGAGCGAATCTCTTTGCCCAGATATTCATCTTGTGGTATTGAGTTGCAGAGAGCCACTTGTGCCTTCATCCAAAAATCCTTCACAATTTCTGGATAGACAGGTCCATTAAGACAATCTAGAAAAGTTATCAACCTTTGAGCCTCAAACGCTTCCTTGATCCCTTTACAACCATTAGCCCTAATTGCTTCAAAGTCGACTGGTCTCTCAATATGCAGAAATAGGTCTGAAATAGGAAAGCTTACTCTGTCTTTAGAGAGAACACCAGGAGTAGATGCTTTGATGTCAGCAATAGGTGGTACACTTGCATGCCTTTCTCGTAGAGATTGAATACGCTTGGTAGAAGATGCCATGATTCTGAGTTTGGGGGTTAGGGTTTGCTAATTTGAGAGAAGAAAGAAATTGCTCTGAGTTTTAGAAGAGATGAAAGTGTGGGTAGTGAATGTGTAAGTGTGTGAATGTGAACAGTTAGTGTTTAAAAAGGAAAGAAAAACAAAACCGCGCAAAAACGTACTAACTGAAAGGACAGGGGTAAAAGAGCAACTTAACAATTCACAAATTGAATTAGAACACAATCATCACTAACCAACTTCTTTCTCTAATAGCAAACAGACACGTGTATTAGAAGATTAATTAAATATCCGACATGTTAGCGACAGCAGTTGAAGAGGTAACTCAACAGTTACTGCCACGTCACGTTCAGAACCACTCACAAACTTCTGATAGAAATACAGAAGATGGATTTGTCAACTTCTGATACACAAGTTCTGACTCCCCCTAACTTCTGATAAAAGATATCAGAAGATGGTTTGTCTAAACTTCTGATGCAAAAGGTCTGACTCCCCCTAACTTCTGATAAACTTCCAGAACTTCCTAAAATAATATTCTTCACCAGAGTTTAGCTTATTCACAGATTTCCATCATATTAAGATTCCTTTTGATAAAATCAAATCTTTCAACAGCTAAGGGTTTTGTAAAGATATCAGCCCATTGATTTTCAGTATCAATAAACTTGAGATCAATTACTAGGGGTGTAATTGGACCGGTTTGGATCGGTTTTTGATGAATCCAAGGTCCGAACCAATGTGTACTCAATTGGTTCGGTTTGGATCGGTTTGTCCTGTTTTTTAAAAATGAAACCGAACCAAACTAATCGGTTTGGTTCGGTTTGGTTCGGATACTTTGATCGGTTTTATAATGCTTTTTTTTTTCAATATTTTTCCTACTATTTTTTTTTTCTACTATTATTTTTTCGACGATGCGTAATCAAATATCATCATACACAATAAAAAATGAATCGCAGTTCATAACAATAACATCATTTTTTTTACACTAACAATAACATCATATTGAAACTCAAAAAGTTTTTAAACATAGTACAAAATATAATTCAGAAACTTAATTCAAACTCATATATTTGAAACTCATAAAATTTTCAAAAACTTATATTCACATAATTAAAAAGATCCAAACTTAAGGTTGCTGCGTATTTTTGAATTCAAAATCCTAACAAATATTAAGGTTGAGCCGGTTTAATGTTGACATGAGTTTATCACATATGGGCTAAAATTGATTCTATTATAGATATCGGTTTAGTTCGGTTCAATCCAATGGATTTGAAAACAGAACCGAGAACCGAACCAAACCACATCGGTTTTCAATTGGTTTGGTTCGGTTTTTGATCCGAACCAAAAAAGTCGGTTTTTTTTTCGGTTTGGATTGGATTGGATCATCGGTTTAATTGGATTTTTCTGATCCGCTTACACCCCTATCAATTACACCCTTCTGTACATAGTCTCTTATAAAATGATGTTTAATCTAAATATGCTTAGCTCTTGAGTGTAGAATAGGATTTTTAGAAAGATGAATGGCAGCAGTGTTATCACAATATAAAGGAATATTATGACTGCTTATTTGATAATCTTCCAATTGATATTTCATCCAAAGTAGTTGTGTACAACACTTGGCTGCTGAAATGTATTCTGCTTCTGCAGTTGACATAGCTATGGTGGTTTGCCTTTTACTGGCCCAAGAAATCAAATTCTCACCAATGAATTGACAACTTCCACTAGTGGATTTTCTTTCAAGTTTATCACCAGCATAGTCAGCATCACAGAATCCAATCAGTTTGTAATCATTAGATTTCTGATACAGCAATCCAATGTTACAAGTAGCCTTCAGATATCTAAAGATTCTCTTTACAGCAGTAAAATGAGATTCTCTAGGATCTGATTGAAATCTTGCAGACAGACATACACTGAATAAGATATCAGGTCTAGAAGCTGTTAGATAGAGAAAAGATCCAATCATACCTCTATATAACTTCTGGTCAACTTTACCTTCAGACTCACCTTTGCCAAGACTTGATGTAGGATGCATTGGAGTGTTCATGGGTTTGCAGTCTTCAAGATTGTACTTCTTCAGAAGATCTTTGATATACTTTGACTGATGAATGAAGTTTCCTTTCTTTGTTTGATTGATCTGAATTCCCAGAAAGTACTTCAATTCTCCCATCATGCTCATCTCAAATTCATCTTGTATCATCTTAGAAAAGTTCTTGCAAAGTCCAGCATTAGTTGATCCAAAAATGATGTCATCAACATAAATTTGAATGATTAGAATGTCTTTCTTCATGGTCTTCTTGAATAGTATATTGTCAACTTGACCTTTTACAAAATCATTGTCAACCAAGAAGTTACTTAGTCTCTCATACCAAGCTCTGGGAGCTTGTTTGAGTCCATAGGGTGACTTCTTTAGTCTGAACACATGATCTGGATTAGAAATATCTTCAAATCCTGGAGGTTGTTTGACATATACTTCTTCAGAGATTACACCATTTAGAAATGCACTCTTAACATCCATCTGATAAAGTGTAATGTTGTTGTTGACAGCATAAGAAGTAAGTAATCTTATAGCTTCCAATCTTGCAACTGGAGCATAAGTCTCTGTATAATCAATGCCTTCTTGTTGACTGTATCCTTGTGCAACAAGTCTAGCTTTGTTTCTTGTTACTTCTCATTGTTCATTAAGCTTGTTTCTGTATACCCACTTTGTTCCAATAATGTTCTTGCCTTTAGGTTTGGGTACCAGATCCCATACATCATTCCTTTGAAATTGATTCAGTTCTTCTTCCATAGCAACTATCCAAGCATCATCAGATAATGCTTCATCAATGGTTTTAGGTTCAATCAAGGAAACTAGACCAAATAAGGATTCTTCATCCCTAAAGCTTGATCTTGTTTTCCTAGGACTGTTCTTATTACCAATGATAAGCTCTTCAGGATGTGATGACTTATACTTGAAAGTATTCTTGGGAATAGTTGTTTCTTCTTGTTCAGGATCTTCAGTTGGTGTTGTTTGATGATCATCAGATTCTGGAACTTGATTGTTCTCTGGTGCTTCCAGAAGTTGAGGAGTGGGAATAGGTTCACAGCCTTCATCTTCTGAGTCTTGAGAATCTGAAATTTCTATAGAAGGCTCTGACTTTTCATGATCATGCGCTTTATCATCAAACTTTACATTCATAGATTCTTCAACTGATTGAGTTTCAAAATTATACACTCTGTATGACTTGGAGCGCTCAGAATATCCAATAAAGATACCCTTACTAGCTTTAGAGTCAAATTTCTTTAGATAGACTTTAGTATTCATAATGTAACAAGTACAACCAAATTGGTGAAAATAAGAAATGTTGGGTTTCCTTCCTCTATAAAGTTCATATGTTGTTTTATTCAGAATAGGTCTAATATAGATTCTGTTCTGAATATAACAAGCAGTGTTTATTGCTTCTGCCCAGAAAAATTTTGCCAAAGAATGTTCATGCATCATGGTTCTAGCCATCTCTTGCAAAGATCTGTTCTTTCTTTCTACAACTCCATTTTGCTGTGGAGTTCTAGGAGAAGAGAACTCATGGAAAATTCCATGCTCTTCACAAAAGTTTTCAAAAGGTTCATTTTCAAATTCTCCACCATGATCACTTCTAACTTTTAAAATCCTTAAATCTTTTTCATTTTGAATTTTGGCACAGAAGACACTAAACTCTTCATATGTATCATTCTTAGATTTCAGAAATCTTACCCAAGTCCATCTACTATAATCATCAACAATGACTAGTCCATACTTCTTTCCATTGAGTGAAGCAGTGCTAACTGGTCCAAACAAATCAATGTGCAGAAGTTCTAAAGGTCTAGAGGTAGAAACAATGTTCTTAAGTTTAAATGAGCTTTTGACAAATTTCCCTTTTTGACAAGAGTCACAAAGAGAATCTGAGTGATAAGTCAATTTAGGAAGGCCTTTTACAAGATTGTCTTTGCTAAGCTTAGAAATTAATCTCCAGTTAGCATGACCCAATCTCTTATGCCAAACCCATTTCTCATCACTTAGAGTCAACAAACAAAGCACATTCTGATCTTCCAGATCAGATAAATTAACTTTATAAACATTGCCCTTTCTACAACCTTTAAACAAGATAGACTTGTCAGAGTTATTAATTACAGTACATGAATTCTTATTAAACACAACATCATAATTACTGTCACATAATTGACTTATGCTAAGTAGATTATGTTGTAGTCCATCAACCAACCAAACATGAGAAATAGAAAGAGAAGAATTACCTACTTTACCTATACTAATGATTTTGCCTTTCTGGTTCCCACCAAATCCTACAGTTCCTCCCTCTCTCAGAGTCAGGGTGAGGAACAAGTGCTTGTCTTCTATCATGTGTCGTGAACATCCACTGTCCAGATACCATGAGCTTTGCCTTTTTCTTGGGGTGCATACCTGCAGTAAACATTATCTCAGACTTTGGTACCCATATTCTGATGGGTCCTTTAAAGTTAGTTCTATTATTCTTCTTCTGTCTCTTGTAATTTCCAGAGGGTCCATAGTGAGGTGAGCCTTTGAAAACAGGTTTAGGCTTAACCTTTCCTTTGGACCTTGACCCAGAGTGTGTCAGCAAACCAGCTTTCAAGTTTGTACAGCCTGATCTCATGCCCCGAGTAATCATAGGCTTGAAGATCTTCTGTACTCCTTTATAAGACTTGGATACTGAAGCAATGGGAGCAGAGGTTTTTAAGGACTCCACGCTTACTTGAGCATCTGACACCTTTGGATTTTTTGTACTACTACTAGAAACAAAATTCGAATAAAGATCAGAAGATGTTCTGCTAATACACACAGACTGATTTGAGTTTCCTTTGACAGTACTCCCCAAACCCTGTCCAGTGTATTTGCCAACACCATAAATGATAGAGGCTAATTTATGCTTGTCAATATTGTGATGAACAAACTCTTGAAGAGCAATCTCATGCTTATCATAGGGTTTGTTACATGTTCTGCAACCATTTTCAAGAACTTGAATAGTCTTTAAGGACTTCTTAAAGTCTTCTTGAATATGATTGACCTTATCATTGAGCATGTCAAACTTTTGTTTAAAAAGCTCTAGCTCATTTGATTTTTCCATGTATTTCATCACAGTATCTTTCAAAGCCTTAGAGAGTTGAGTATCAGAGAGTTTAGAAATAACCTGTTCAATATCTTCTGAATCTGACTCAACATCACTTTCAACATCTGATTCTGCTGTGGCCATGAGTGCCAAGTTAGCTTCTGCATCTTCAGCTTCATCATCAGACAGCTTGTCAAGATCTTCCCATGTGGCTAGAAGACTCTTCTTAGCTTTGTTCTTGAAAGTGCTCTTTCTTCCTTTTCCCTTAGTGCTCAAGTCAGGACAATCAGCAATGAAGTGTCCAGGCTTGTTGCAGTTAAAGCAATTCTTAGAATCATCCTTCTTTTCTTTATTTTCAGAACTTCTGTAACCAGAACCTTTGGATCCAGAACTTCTACCAGAGTATCTTGGCTTTCTTTTTGCCCACTTCTGGAACCTCTTGGTCAGAAGTGCAAATACATCATCATCTGATCCCTCTTCTTGATCATCTGCAGAAGATTCTTCTGTCTCAGATTCAACAACCTTAGCCTTGAGAGCCTTAGAAGGTCCAGAAGTAGCTGGTAGAGCCAAAGACTTCGTTCTCTTCTGAGGTTCATCAGAGGATAGCTCAATCTCATGACTCATGAGTGAACTAATTAAACCCTCCAGACTTAGGGTGTCTAAATCCTTTGCCTCCTGAATAGCAGTGACCTTAGGTCTCCACTTAGCAGGTAAGCTTCTAAGAATCTTCTTCACATGATCAGAAGTAGTATAACTTTTCTTCATAACTTGAAGACCTGCAACCAGAACTTTGAATCTTGAAAAGAAAACTAAGGTTCAACAACTGACAAGCCAGAAGTTGAAAACTGTTTGTCTTGAATTTTGATATAATCTCAAGTTGTATCTAAGTTAAAAATGCTCTTTGAAATTTAGCAGAATAACAGCTCTTTTTTTCTTCGTAAGTGTGTTGTCACGTCTTCAAATTCTTCCTCCTTTTATAGATGATGTTGGAGCGTCTTGAATTTGAGCGGACACTGATGAAAACAGCTATGTAGTACTGTACCATTATTTTCATTTGAAATGTGCTTATCCAAATCAAGTAAAGATTAAAATCTGAGCCTTGATTTCGAATATTCGCCCAAATCAGGAAAATAAAGATAGTACAATAGTACAAACGTCATTATCATGAGGATAACGGTCTGAAAGAAGTTCTTCTGCTCCTTCAGATATTTGCCAAATAGGTGAAAGTCATTCAGAGAATAGAATGTTCTTCTGGCGTCTTCTGCTGTTCCATCGTCATCAGAGTTTACAGATATTAAATAACCTTCTGATGAATTCAAAGTTCTAGTTGACTTTGACTTGCAACTTCTGATGACTTCAACTTCTGTGTTGACTTCAGAACTTGCATTTTCCCAACTTCTGGGGATACTTTAGTATAACAACCAGAACTTCAATTTCTAGTGAATATAAAATTTTAACTTGTATATCTGCACACTAGAGTAAATTATCAGTATTCCCTATTGTATATTAATATTATTGTTATCATCAAAACTACTTGGATTATATTAGAACCAACTTTGTTCCAACATCATCTTCATTTGTCTTACTTAGACCAATGAGAAATATTTGGGTGATGGATCGAGGAAAAATTCCATTTTACATTGAATTGATCCAAATCAAAGCTTAAGGGACAAATGTACCTTGATTTTAAATTGAAGGTGCATGAGACTTTA
Source organism: Trifolium fragiferum (assembly GCA_954870985.1). Lineage (NCBI taxonomy): Eukaryota > Viridiplantae > Streptophyta > Magnoliopsida > Fabales > Fabaceae > Trifolium > Trifolium fragiferum. The sequence goes on along the minus strand of OX940793.1, from coordinate 15,255,055 downwards.
GCTTTACCGACTTTTAGGTTGAACTTGAGTGGTCATGTCTTCTCTTTTTCTTAAAAATTGGAGGAATCAATTCTGAAGAAAAAAAAAAGTTAATTAAAAGTGTTTTTAGTATCTAATATGCGTCGATGTTAAAAATTAACATGAGATTGATATATTATAGGGGTGTTTGTCATTCGGCTTATATACATTTTTTTGACATAGAAATCTATTTAATCCCAAGATAAAATTATATGCGGCTCGAATCTGATTTGGATGACTAATTAAAAAAAATTGATCCGAATCAATTTAATCAGGTTTGATTTAGATTGATTTCGTATATCCAAATTACAAATTACAATATTAATATTTTATATGATTATTAATATAAAGTAATAGTAATTTTTTTATGATAATAAGTAAGAGTAATTTATTAAGTTTGATAAAATTATAACACATGATATATATATATATATATATATATATATATATATATATATAGGCAAAGTGTTATAAATAAAAGATAAAGGACCAAAGTGTTACAAAAAGATAAGATAAAGGACCAAAATATTACAAATAAAAGATAAAGGACCAAAATGTTAAAAAAAATAAGATAAAGGATCAAATGTGTAATTTTGCCATATATATATATATATATATATATATATATTTAAAAATTAATATATTACATAATTAATAAACTCGGTTGATTGTGTTTAAAAATAGTTAAACAAATTAGATTAAATTAAATTATAAGTAGGATTATAAATAAAAAGCAATGAATAATATGTTAAATGTTTTATACCAATTTTGAAAACGAGCTATACTAAGGAGGAAAAAAAATTGGATGAAGTAAACTTCAATGAAGGGTATTTTGTAAAGACCCAAAATGTATTTAACGCAGCATAATATCATTTGTAAGACTCAAAATAAGTTAATTTTGAAGAAAAGGAAATTAACAACGATCATGATAGTACAGTTTACCCTTGCAAAACAAGAAGTACCACAATAAAATGATGGGACATTGTGTTGCAACTGTTGAATTTTTAATCCAGGGCCCAATATACGAAGGGGCAAAAAAAAGTTGTGTATTGGTCCAACAAGATATAAATTAAAAGAGATTTTCAGACTTTAACAAACTAGAAAATAAAGCACCGAAAATATTCCTCCTATCTTTATCATTGTGCTGATAAGCTAGCCAACTTAGGTCTACCCCCCCTATATTTTGAGGACTTGCTTACTAAGCAAGTCTCTTTTGTTTAAAAAAAAAAAGCACCGGAAATTATATTGAAACTTTTTTGGTTTGTATTGTAAACTCTCTCTTTCAAACTCAAAACCGGAACATTGTAGTAAAGTGTTCAGGTAAATTTCTTAAAACTAAATTTTTTAACATATCGAAACATTTGTTGTGACGTGAGCTCGGTTTATTTTGAAAAAGGTGAAAAAATGGATTGTAAAGAAATAAATGGTATCAAGGGTAAAATGGGAATGTTGGATAACTTGTAGGGGTGAAGGGTTAAAATTTAAATGTAGAGGTGGAAAAAAATTCCTTATCAAAGACACATGAGTCTTAAATTTATGCCTGTTCTGGTGCATAACAGAAAAAATATAATTCAGAGCATATATCTAATCCATTTTAAGAGTTTCTATTTCATTTTGCTAAAGAAAGAAGTGTGCAAGTTTATATTAACGTTGAGTTTAGTAAAATCATGAAGTACACCAATAACTTTTGTAAAAAGTTTTAAATTTGAATTTTCAAAACAATTATAGTGTAACAAGATTTGGTCTGATGAAGCATAGTGATTTCATACATGTGACAAAATTTTCATACATCATAAATATACAAATTCATCAAACCCCAACCACAGGAGGGAGAGCGGTAATTAATTATTGTAATTTTTAATCGAATGAGTAAGAATCTTGAGCTAATAAAAACAACTAAAATTACACACATAGTAGCTTCTTTGAGCTAAAACCGGATGTCCTTCCCTTATCCTTCTAAACTCTACATGTAGCCAGCTGCAATATTTTTTTCTTCTTCTTATCATCAATGAAAAATGGCACAAGTTATGAATAATGTTATAATAAATATAAATTTTATAAAATTTATTGTTAGATTGAAATTTTATATTATATATATATAAGTTATTTGAAAAAAAATTAAAAATAATTTGATATGTTATTGATATTCATCATAATTAACGGTATTTAATAAAATCTCATATATCGTTATTCATAATTTGTGCAATATCCACCACTTGAACCACTTTTACATGTTAAACAAAGTTATATCTTCAAACTGTCTCATAATTAAATCCTAGCACAACTAATAAAATATGCAGAAATTATTTAGGCCGAACGTCATAATCCAGATTCAAACTCAGAATCTCACAATTATATGAGTTCAATTTCAATATATTATTACCGCTTCATCTAATAAAAAGAGTCCTATCTTCAAACTACGACAAGTTGCTATAGACATGTGGTAGTGAGTAGTGACCATACATTCATTTATTATATCCATTGACTTATTACAATCCAAAAACTATGGACACAAAGTTTATTACAAACAAAAACTGTTCACATTGACAGAACACAAACTTCATATTTTTCTTTTATATACATATATGATTTTCTAAACTTAATATATAGGTACACAAAATGGAAAGACTATATAAAAATAAAAAGAAATTAATTAAAACTAGTGTGATTTCCAAGGTGAACACTTCAAGTTATTGCAAGATTGTGTCCAAGTACTAGTACAAGCACCTCCAATTCCATCACAACACTTACAAATAACTCCAAGTGTGGCAAAAATCTTTGAGTACCCTACAATTAGATAACAAGAAAAAGGAAAATAAGAACACTAATATAAAAAATAAAAAATATAAAAAACTCAGATCCTATAGAAGAGAGGGACAAAAATTATAAAATAAATATTGTAAATATTTTTATTAATTAATTACCTTGATTTGAAATTAAGGAAAGTGTCCTTGCTTCTATAAGTGATGGTTTGTGAGAAATTGAGATAAGCATGATGATTATCAACATGAGGACATGAGGTTTGATTAGACTCATATTTGATATACCTTGATCTATAAATACAAACTAAACTATTGTAGTTTTTTTGATGAGCTTATGAAACCTGAGTTAGAGGTTCAAGAGCTATTGGGCAGTGATGAGTTGGGTGCTTTAAAAAGGGCATCAAACTTGTGTAGGATAGGGATGCTGCCTGGAAAGTATGTGTAGCCACATGATTGATGTTTTTATATTATTAAAAAGAATATTAAGAAATTAAAGTAACGGTGAAAGTGACATGCATATAGCTTTGTAATAATGTTTTTATAATGTGTTTGTCTAGAAGAAAAACTTTGCCTATTTATTTACTCCATCTCTTGTCTTGGGTTATAACGTATAACTTAAAAGACAAGGTTTTAAAGATTCTTTTTGTCTTATTTATTTAATAAGAGAGAATTACATCATTTTGGATGTATTTTTGTTTCAATACCTTTTTTACTCTCGTTTAAAATATTTATTTTAAAAAAACACTTTGGATGTGTTTAATATCTAACAATTTACTATGAGTATATTTAAATGATATAATTGATAATTATGTGATTGAGTCCTATACTGATTAATGAGTTTCATTTAAGAATAATTAGTTTAGAAGAAATTGAATTTAAATTCTAGATGGAATTCAAAAAAAATATAATTTTTTTTAATATTTTCTGTTATTCATAATTGTTAAATTATTAAAAAACAATCGCTTAAAAATGGATCCATATTAAAATTCATACAAATGATAATTTTTGATTGGTTGATATAATTTTTTATACGCTAATAGTACATTGAAACTAAGTTGCGTATCTGTTGGTTTTGGGCAGAAACTCATCAAATCGATAAAAATCGTAACCACTTAATTTAGGTTTAATTTTGACAGGCTAAATATTCGGTTTGCTTGGGTGTCAGATCGTACGAGTGGCAAGTACAATGGATAGGCTGCTACGTGTTAGATTGAAACTTTATTTTTGCAACTAAAACTTCATTGATCCAAAAATTCTCGTTCTTTAATAGTTCAATATCCCAGGCAACAAATTATAGACAAAAAAGAGAGTGAAATACCATTATTATGTTTTAAATTTAAAGATCTAAAGACAACAATAAATCAAATAGATCGATGATAAGTTGACATTAAAATAGATCTAAAGACAATAATAAATCAAGTAGATCGATGAGAAGTTGAAATTAAAATAGATCTAGAATCTTAGAATATCTTTCACACCAAATCAACATACTACAAGCTTGTAAAATATAGACCAAATGCATATGTATAGTTCCTTTAAGTTTTGCGTTTATATCAAATAGATCATTTAAGTTTCTTTTGTTTCAAATAGGTCCTTTAAGTTTTTAAAATGTATCATATAGGTCCTCCCTTATGTATCATCTAGGACCTAGATGATACGTTTTAAAAACTTAAAAGAACCTATTTGAAACAAATAAACTGAAAGGACGTATCTGATACAAACGCAAAACTTAAAGGATCAATACACGCTTTTGGCCTAAAATATAACATTTATTGTCTATATCCTATTGAGAGAGAGAGAGGGAGAGAGAGAAAGAGAGAGAGAGAGAGAGAGAGAGAGAGAGAAGAAAAATAATAATTTTCATCTTAATAGTTGTTTGGTCGGTTTCGATTACCAAGAAATATTGCTTCAGAGACCGGCATGCACCCATCTGTATACAACCGTTCTTCATCGAATTTTTACAATTATTGGCCCAAGTCCCAACCTGAGAGAGAGAGAGAGAGAGAGAGAGAGAGAGAGAGAGATAAAGAGAATGGAGAGAGTTGTAGATAAATTGGAAAGGAGGTGATCAAATTTGAAAAAACAACATCATCAAAAGATGATTGTCTTTTATTACCCCAAAAAAAAAAATATCAGCACACGGTTAGCTTTTATGGTCCGTTTGATACGATGGAAAGAAATAGATGAATGAACTTAGACAAACTTTAATCTAATTTCATTCATCTCATTTTCTTTCCATAGAACCAAACACACCCTTATGAAAATTCTCCGACTTGGATGTTGAAAAAAGAAACGTGACCTCATGGAGAAAGGGCTTTAAGAGAGTTTTTGTTGTGTTTCCCATAGTTCGATCTCTTTACTAAGTAATCATATTTGACTTATTCTGAGTACTAAATGTGTACACCTCTTTATTGTCAAAAAAAAAAAAAAAAAAAAAAAAAAAAAAAAACACTTCTTTCATCTAGGATTTAAATATTGATTTATTACGTTATAAGAGTCTAGTTCTTATTACTAGGCACAATTTCCTTTTAATAATATTCTTTCTTCTTTGCAATGAATTTTTCATTATTATATGATGATACATTTAAATTTCATATATTCAGTTGAATTTAAGGGGTTAATAAACTTCAATTAAAAATAAATAATTTGAACGAATCTAAATTTAAATCAAATAAATAATAGTATATTTGTCCAATCATTGCATATCTTTCAACTAAACTCTAAAATCTAGAGAACATGAAAATTAAGGAGAAAAGAGTCATCTTTAAACACAAAATACAACATGTCATGTGATTATATATGTTATTGAATTAAGCTGGCAATGTTATTATAAATAAAATTGAATCAAACATATAAATTGCTTTTTTTAATTCATAAAAAAGATATTTCTTTCCATGTTATTGTTACCAATTTTTGTTCCAACTCTATAAAATAAATTCATTATAAATTAAGTATAAATTGAACCTCTTTTGTTAGTTCATAATCTTTTGCACTCATAATTAAAAAAATAAAATAATCTTCTGCCCTCTCCTTAGTTCAGAATATTTTAATAAGACATAGAAAATAAAACAAAAATGTATCTGAGTTGCTAAAGTAAAGACAAGGGGACACACGTTTTCTACTCATTTACGTCTCTCATGGGCTAAAGACCAATAAATCGTTTACCATTTTGCAAAGGTTTTTCGATTTAAGTCCACATCGAAGTCAAGATTTTTCTTTTATGATCCAAATGAAAACACAAAGCTGATTGATAGATTATGTGTTGCTTTTGTCCCTCTCAATGTTGAAAATTTGGAATTGCTTTTCAATTTTCACCATATATCTATATCAAAGACCATTTCAACTAGAATGGAATTTCCTAACATAATTAATTATATCTTAGAAATTTGTGGAAGGAGTGTGAGCGTTGTGTATATGCAAGTCCTCAACACAATTCTGTTTTTTTGAAAAAAGACGTCTTGTTAAGGAGTATGAGTTATAAACCATTATTGATCTCGGTTTCAAACAATGAGACTTTTTTATGTATCAAAATAGTAGCTCCCTAGTTAAGAAAGTTTCTGTTCCCACCCCCCATGACTCTTTTTAACCCCCCAATATTCCAATTTTACCCCAGTATAAAAACTTCGGAACGTGTTTTCCGAAGTTTTTCTAGTTCAAATTCATCAAAATTTCGGAAAATACATTCCGAAGTTCGTATTTTAGGCAAAAAAAACTTCGGAAAACGCGTTCCGAAGTTTAAAACTAGGGGCAAAAATGGAAATCCGGGGGGGGGGGGGGGAGGGAAGAGTCACGGGGGTGTGAAGAGAAAATTTCCCTAGTTAAGACTAAGGGGCTAAATGGTTTGGCCCTCGAAGGTGGTGTGGACTTGACTTTTATCTGGAATGTTATTGTTCTGAACATAACTCAAATAGTGATTGAATGGAAGGATTTCTAGAATTAGTGATGCTTGGTCTCAATTCTAACTTCTAAGTGGACAAAACATGCGAAGTAGTTGTAGACACTCAAATGTTCAAGTTAGTATAAGCTTAAGATGGTAGCTAAGTTAGAATGAGATATATTTTGTTACGTTATAGTGTGGTGCTTCTCGACTATTTGGAGGTTCAACCTTAAATGTTAAAAATGACTCCTTAATAAAAAATACAAAAATTTAAAAATAAAAATCTTCATTTTTGTTTGTCACAATAGGAATATCAATGTTTTTTTCTACATAAAGAAATCTCAAAATAAAAATAAAAAACACCAATTAAAATCAAACAATTTTAAACAAATCTCAAAATAAATTCAAGCACCAAAAAAGGACTAAAAATAATTAAATTGAAAAAGGAAGTAATGAAGTTTAGTTTAACTCTTTCATTTTTTTAGTCTATAAAAATATAAGGAAAATAATATTGGATCGAGCTCATCCGTAAAATTTAAACTTTTTCTCCATTTTACATCTCAAATAAAAAATAAACAAAAAGAAATTCAAATTGTCTATGGGCCAACTCACTCCGTTCTATTTTTAAGCGAGTTAAACATAACAAAGACCCGTTTGAAATAATTTATTATTGAATTTATGCAAAAACAACTTATATAAATAAATAAAAATTTGTGTTAATTTATAAGTTTTTAATAACGAAAACTGTATTTTTCTAAACTATTTTTTCATAAACAACTACCTTGACAAACTTTTAAAAATACATAAAAACTTATTTATTTGCACAAATTATTTTTCTAATTTTTTTTTTTAAACTATCAGTTTATTTGTACTCCTTACAATATTGATCAGTCTCTTTTTGCAACGGACATTGAATATTGGTCAGCAACCACATTTCTAATTAATTTTGGGATTGTTGAGTACCACCAAACCTACAGAATCCCAAACCAATTTGGATTTAATCATGAGATAAGGGACAACCCACAAATCATGTCCAACTACCACAAGATAGACGTTCGAAAAAATGTTCATGACTGAACTGAAAGAATTCATCCAGAAATTCAACATTGGAATAATCACCAACTTCGTGTTCTACAATAAGAGAGCCAGTCAACAATGTACGTCCTATGCACTCAACCGAGTTTCTAACTCAATATACAAGGGACTACATGTCATATGTGTCTGGCGATCATTATTTAAACGACCCAGTCCACGTCTAGATGAGCACCCACAATATACCAATATCACACAACCATATATCCAACAACAAGAACATGATTTCTTTCCACAATCATACACTCAGCAACAACTTAACATGTTCATATCACATACCCACCATCTTATACCCCACAACAACATACCTATATCCCACAACAACAACAACCGTATACCCAACAATATAGTGATTCCAATTTTTTACCCCAATAGCACAAACGCGGAATTTCTGTGACCATAATAACTTTCAATCACCGGAAACTCATCGTTTCAATGAGAATTTCACAAATGTTTGTTATCCCGGGGAATTTATACAACCCCAACCAATCCAACAAATTCCCCAAGATTTCATGTGGGCATAAGCACGGGGCAATTTTTAAAATTCAACGTCAGCTCATGGTATAGGTTCGACATCGGGAGGAAGACTTGTATAGGCACAAACCTAAATCAAATATATTTTGGCACACACACATAAATTTAAAAATTTAAAACAAAAATAATATAGTCACGTCAATCAACATCATTTTATTTCATTTCTATTTAATTTTATTTTATTTTTGTGAGTGTGTCTAACACCTCTTATTTATGTTTGTGTCTATCCAAGAATTTTCAATAAGGTGGTTAAGCTTCAAATCTAAAATTATTTTTAGACGATATCACATATATTTATAATTTATTTTTATGGGTCAATTAAATAAAGGGGGTCCATATATTTATAATTTACAGCACAAAGAAAAAGTAATTGAAGTTTGAAATCCATATCCAAATATGAAAAAAAATATTAAAATGTCACAAAAAAAAGATTAAATTGTTACTTATAACTAGTTTTGAGACCCGTGCATTTGCACGGGTCTATTGACTTTTATATATAAAATATAAGTGACGTCGTGTACAAAAAAAATAAAAATAATAAATGACGTTATTCTGCTATTTTTTTTATAAAAGTTATTAAATTAAGTAATTTTTTTCATTAAAACAATCGTCCCGTGTATGATTTTTGTATAATATACTATAATTAATAATAACAAATATTTATTATTCAATTCTTTTTTTTTATTAAAGCAATTGTCCCGTGTATGATTAATTTTTTTTATTAAAACAATTGTCCCGTGTGTGATTTTTGTGTAATAAGTTATAATTAATAATAATAAATATTTATTATTCAATTTTTTTTTATTAAAGTAATTGTCCCGTGTATGATTAATTTTTTTTTATTAAAACAATTACCCCGTGTATTATTATAATATATATTTATCAATAATATGTTCATCAACAAATGTCCCGTGTATTATTATAATATATTATTCAAATAAAAATTATTAAAGAAATTGTCTCGTCTATAATTACTTTTTTTTATTAAAACAATTGTCCCGTGTATTATTACAATATATATATATATATATATATTTACCCTGTAATTATTACAATATATATAGATTTTTTTATAATAAATATAGAGTACAATTTAACTATTATATAGAAAAATAGTAAATTGAAAAATATAATTTATTTTTTTACGAAATAGAAGATTTGAAATGTTTTTAAGAATCGAGGAGAACAAATTAAGATTTTTGGTAGTAATACCTTTAATATATTGGGCACGTTTGAATTTTGTTTATTTTTAAGCTTATGAAAATATTTTATGATTACAATTTATAAATAAACTTTTATGTTATTTCATTTTTTTACGCATGTTAATTTATAAGTTTTCACTGACAAAAATTATATCTATAAACTATTTTCATAAACAACATTAAAAAACTTATAATAATACATAAAAACTTATATATTTGCATAAGTTATATCGCATAAGATCATAAATAAGTCAATTAAAACAGGCTCATTGTGTTTTTGTTTTTATGTTCTTTTATTTTTAAGCTCGTAAATAAGTATTTTCTTTTATTAGGTTCTTCTATATTTATTTTTTATATATAAAATTTTTTGTATGTTAGATCGAGTTATTATTTTTTCATTACCAAAAAAGTTACTATTTTTGGCGCATATCTTTTATCGTGATTTTTGTTTCTATTTTTATGCCTTAATTTATTTTAATTAAATTATTTTTCTTCTATATTTGAAGTTAAAATAGACTGTATTATTATCTTTTTTTAGAAGTGGTTTCCGTTGCTATTTTTATGGAAAGATTTCTTTTAAGCTTATCTTCTTTTCTTTTTTTTTTTTCTTTCCTTTTTTGTTTGTTTAGAGTTGTGGTTTTTAATGCAATTTTTATGGAAAGATCTCTTTTATACTTATCTTTCTTTCTTCTTTTTTTTTTTGTATTTTTTTTATTAGTTTAAAGTTAAAATTACATTTAATGACACAAATCTTGAAACACCGTTAAAAGTGATAAAGACATATTTGTATTTTTAATAGTAGTTTCTTTTAGTATATTGTAAATAGATAGATTAGTTTAAAGTTAAAATTACATTTAAGGGCACAAATCTTGAAACACCGTTAAAAGTGATAAGGACAAATTTATATTTTTAATAGTAGTTTCTTTTAATATATTGTAAATAGATTATTCAATTTCTTTTTTTATTAAAACAATTGTCCCGTGTGTGTTACTATAATATACTAGTATGGACACCCGTGCCAAGCACGGGCTAGAAATTCATTTTTTTTATAAATTTTAAAAATGCTTGCTTTATATATATATATATATATATATATATATATATATATATATATATATATATATATATATATATATATATATATATATATATATATATATATCTATTTTGAAATTAATTAATATTTTAGAAGTGAAAAATTGCCCGCATTATATATAAGTTAGCTTTCATTTATAAAAATATATTGATTTTCGATTTTTTTTGTTAAAATTAACGATTTTGACTTTAATTCGCACATATATTTCTTTTATTCTTGTTTTGGTAGAAAATTCAATTAATCTATCAAAAGGATTTTGTTCTAATGGAAGAGGATACTCTTTTATGGGATGAAGAACTCATTCAAGAACATCTAACCTTAAGCCTTGTATCTTGACTATTAGGTAAAAAATTTCTATTAAATATCAAAATGTATTTGATCTAACGGAAAGAACTATATCAAGCTGGTGTAAAAAGTAAAACATAATTAAAACCAAAATCTTAAACCTCACATATTTATTATTTTTTGTAAAAAAGTTCAATTAAAATATTCAAAGAGATATCCGGTCAAACGAAAGAGGCGTAATCTCTTAAAGTGTGAAGAGCTAAATTAAACTCACGTAAAAAATTAAGAAATTGAGACGATATCCTTAGACCTTGAATCTTAGTTATTTTTATAAAATGTTAAATTAAAATATTAAAAGGAGTTTGATATAACAAATTAATGAGGGTTAATCTCTTACGGTAGAAAGAAATAAAATCAGGCCCGGTATAAAAATAAAGCAATTGAGATAATAATCTTAGGTCTTCTGAATTGTTTTTGTAAAGAGTTCAATTAAAATTTTAAGAAGGATTACATCTATCTAACAGAAGAAAATAATTTCTTACAGTGTGAAGAACTAAATTAAGCCTCTGCAAAAAGTAAAGCTTGTAATCCTTTACATCTCAGTTATTCTTGTAAAATGTTAAATTAAATTTTCAAGAGAGACCTGAACTAACGGAAAAGTGTAATCTCTTACCGCGTGAAAAACTAAATAATATCCGTGTAAAAAGTAAAGTAATTGAGATAATAACCTTAAGACCCGCATCTTAATTATTTTTTAAAAACTTTAATTAAAATATCAAGAAAAATGTATTCTAACAGAAAATTGTAATCTCTTAAGGTGTGAAGTAATAAATAAAGACCGTGTAAAAAGTAAAGTAATTGAGACTGTATTCTTAGGTCTTGCGTCTTAAATTTTTCTTTTTTAAAAGTTCAAGTGAAATTTCAAGAGGGGTTTGATGTAATAGAAGGGACTAATTTTTTACGGTGAGAAGAACTAAATCAAACATGTGTAAAAAGTAAAATAATTGAGACCATAACCCTAGGTCTCACATTTTAATTATTTTTGTAAATTATTTTTATTAAGATATCAAAATGAATTTCATATAACATAATAGAATAATCTCTTACAGGTGTGAAGAACTTATTTAAACTCGTGTAAAAAGTAAATTAATTGACACTAAAATATAAGGTCTCACTTTTTTTTATAATACTTGTAAAAAGTTCAATTAAAATTTCAAGAGAGATTTCCTCTAACAGAAAAAAGTAATTTATTACGGTGTGAAGAACTAATCAATCTCGTGTAATAAGTAAAACAACTGGACCATAACCTCAGGTCTCATAACTTATTTATATAAAATATTCAAGTAAATTATTCAAAGAGATATGATCCAATGGAAGAGGGTAATCGCTCTTACGACTTGAAGAACTAAACGAAGTCTAAGTAAAAAGTAAAGCAATTGATATCATAACCTAAGGTCTCAATTATTAATTATTTTTGTAAAAAATTCAATTAAAATATGCAGAGAAATTTGTTCTAACGGAAGATGGTAATCTCTTACATTGTGAAGAACTAAATCAAACATGTGTAAAAAGTAAAACAATTGAGACCATAACCCTAGGTCTCATATTTTAATTATTTTTGTAATTTTTTTGATTAAGATATCAAAATGAATTTCGTATAACATAAGAGGATAATCTCTTACAGGTGTAAAAAATTTATTCAAGCTCATGTAAGAAGTAAATCAATTTACACTATAATCATAGGTCTCGCTTTTTTATAATACTTGTAAAAAGTTCAATTAAAATTTCAAGAGAGATTTGCTCTAACAGAAAAGAGTATTTTATTATAGTGTGAAGAACTAATCAATCTCGTGTAATAAGTAAAACAACTGGACCATAACCTTAGGCCTCCTAACTTATTTATTTATATAAAATGTTCAAGTAAATTATTTAAAGATATATGATCCAATGGAAGAGGGTAATCGCTCTTACGACTTGAAGAACTAAATGAAGCCCGAGAAAAAATAAAGCAATTGATATCATAAGGTCTCAATTATTAATTATTTTTGTAAACACTTCAATTAAAATATCCAGAGAAATTTATTCTAACAGAAGATGATAATCTCTTACATTATGAAGAACTAAATCAAACATGTGTAAAAAGTAAAACAATTGAGACCATAACTATAGGTCTGACATTTTAATTATTTTTGTAAATTTTTTGGTTAAGATATCAAAATGAATTTCATATAACATAAGAGGATAATCTCTTACAGGTGTGAAAAACTTATTCAAGCTTGTGTAAAAAGTAAATCAATTGACACTATAATCTTAGGTCTCGCTTTTTAATAATACTTGTAAAAAGTTCAATTAAAATTTCAAGAGAGATTTGCTCTAACAGAAAAGAGTATTTTATAACGGTGTGAAGAACTAATCAATCTCGTGTAATAAGTAAAACAACTGAACCATAATCGTAGGCCTCATAACTTATTTATTTATTTATATAAAATGTTCAAGTAAATTATTCAAAGAGATATGATCCAATGGAAGAGGGTAATCGCTCTTACGACTTGAAGAACTAAATGAATGCCGTGAAAAAAGTAAAGCAATTGATATGATAACCTAAGGTCTCAATTATTAATTATTTTTGTAAAAATTTCAATTAAAATATCTAGAGAAATTTGTTCTAACGAAAGATGATAATCTCTTAAATTATGAAGAACTAAATCAAACATGTGTAAAAAGTAAAACAATTGAGACCATAACTATATGTCTCACATTTTAATTATTTTTGTAATTATTTTTATTAAGATATCAAAATGAATTTCATATAACATAACAGAATAATCTTTTACAGGTGTGAAGAACTTACTTAAGCTCGTGTAAAAAGTAAATCAATTGACACTATAATATAAGGTCTCGCTTTTTTTTTATAATACTTGTAAAAACTTCAATTAAAATTTCAAGAGAGATTTGCTCTAACAGAAAAGAGTATTTTATTACGGTGTGAAGAACTAATCAATATCGTGTAATAAGTAAAACAATTGGACCATAACCTTAGGCGTCATAACTTATTTATTTATATGAAATGTTCAAGTAAATTATTCAAAGAGATATGATCCAATGGAAGAGGGTAATCGCTCTTACGACTTGAAAAACTAAATGAAGCCCGAGTAAAAAGTAAAGCAATTGATATCATAACCTAAGGTCTTAATTATTAATTATTTTTGTAAAAACTTCAATTAAAATATCCAGAGAAATTTGTTCTATCGGAAGATGATAATCTCTTACATTATGAAGAACTAAATCAAACATGTGTAAAAAGTAAAACAATTGAGACCATAACTCTAGATTTCACATTTTAATTATTTTTGTAATTTTTTTTATGAAGATATCAAAATGAATTTCATATAACATAAGAGGATAATTTCTTACAGGTGTGAAGAACTTATTCAAGCTCGTGTAAAAAGTAAATCAATTGACACTATAATCTCAAGTCTCGCTTTTTTATAATACTTGTAAAAAGTTCAATTAAAATTTCAAGAGAGATTTGCTCTAACAGAAAAGAGTAATTTATTACGGTGTGAATAACTAATCAATCTCGTGTAATAAGTAAAACAACTGAACCATAACCTTAGGCCTTGTAACTTATTTATTATATAAAATGTTCAAGTAAATTATTCAAAGAGATATGATTCAATGAAAGTGGGTAATCGCTCTTACGACTTGAAGAACTAAATGAAGCCCGAGTAAAAAGTAAAGCAATTGATATCATTACCTAATATCTCAATTATTAATTATTTTTGTAAAAACTTCAATTAAAATATCCAGAGAAATTTATTTTAAAGGAAGATGATAATCTCTTATGGTATAAAGAAATAAATAAAGTCGTCAAAAGTAAAACATTTGAGACAATATTCTTAGGCATTTCTTGATCAAATAGTTCAATTAAAATTTTAAGATGAATTTGATCAAATCGAAGAGAGTAATTTATTGCGGTGTGAAAAATAAAATCAAGCCCGTGTAAAAAATAAAAACAATTGAAACCATAACTTTAGGCCTTACATCTTAATTTTTTTTACAAAATTTTCAATTAAAATATCAAAAAGAATTTAATCTAACATAAAAGGGTAATCTATTACGGTGTGGAGAATTCAATCAAACGTATGTAAAAAGTAAAGACAATTGAGACTATAATCTTATGTCTCGCGTCTTAATTATATGCGTAAAATATTCGTTTCAAATTTCAAGAGATATTTGATCTAATAGGAGAGAGTAATTTCTTATAGTATGAATAATTAAATCAAACTCGTGAAATATACAAAACAACATGAACATAACTTTAGGTCTCACATCTTAATTATTTTTATAAAATGTTCCATTAAAATATTCAAAGATATATGAACTAACGGAAGTGATTTATTTCTAATTGCGTAAAGAATTAATAAAGCTCGTGTAAAAATTTAAATGAAGTTGATTAAAAGATGAAAATGTATGTTTTAATATTAGGAGGAAGGGGGATGAAATTCAAATTTCTTTCGAGGGAGAAGAGAGTAATTTTCTCTAATATATTTTGTATAAGAGATGAGGAAAGTATATATTTTAACATAAAAGGGGAGAGTAATGTAATTTAAGCACCTCTCAAAAGAGGGTAATGTAATTTACTATAATATATATTATCTTTTAATTAATTTTTGTTTGTTTTTTATTTTGTAAGGTTTGTTATTTTTTTTTGGGCAATACATTGAATAATTAGTAAGAAAAAAAAACAAACCAAGGCAATTTTATTATTTTGTTTGAGAATAGATTCTTTTTTGTACTTATCCTATAGAATTCATCTCAATCTTAATATCTATATTATTTTTTTGTTTCACAATAGATTCAATAATCGATAAAAAAATAAAAAGCAAGGCAAAAAAAAGGAAAAAAAAAATCATAAAATTATTGTTTTGTTGTTAGTGGGAATTGAACCGTGTCCCTTTAGGTCGTAAAGAAAAGACACATAGGCGCCACATCAATAAAATAATGCCACATATAAATTTTCTCCTTGAAAATAAACGTGAAAATGACAAGTGTACTATTTACTTTGAGTAAGATAAATAATAATAGTATAGATATTCATCAATAATACACTTCTCATGTATTTTTTATATAAGAGTAAACAAAAATAGAGCAGATTTTTTTTATGCTTATCTTCAGAAGTGTTTTCTATTGCTATTTTTATGACTATATTTATTTTATTCTCTTTTCTTAAAAAAAATTTATGAGTAGATTTGTTTTAGGCTTATTTTTGGATTTTTTTTTTGTTATTTTTGTTTTGTTTTTTTTTATGAGTATATTTGTTTTATGATTATCTTCTTATTTTTTTGTTATTTTTGTTTTGTACATATTATTAAACGGTGAAATATTATTAAACATGCTAAGGACAAAATAGGTTTTTTAGTAGTAGTTTCTTTTAATATATTGTAAGTAGATTTTGCCTTATTTTCTTCACGTCCAACTACCAAAATCTCATCATGTTTTTAAATCAAAAGTATTTTTTAGTATTTTATCTCTGGGAAGATCAGTTCGGGTTCTAAGAACTGAACTTTTAGTTTTTTTTTTTTTTTTTTCGGATTCTAGATTTTGAACTTTTGCGATATAGACAAAAAATCACATCATTTTCTCTTCTTCATATTCAACACTCAATGTTATTCTCACTATATTCTTCATCTTCAACGCTCAATTTTGAGTTTTTTTTTTTTTTTTTGTTGACAAAACACTCAATCTTGAGTTATAAACTTGTGTTATGTAATATGTTACATATGGCTATGAAATCGCAAATTAAAAGTTACTTATGAACTTGATCTTGTGTTATGTAATTTGATTCTGAAAATTTAAAAATTGCAGGTTTTGTAAGTCAAGTTACAGATTACTGCCATTTTCAAATTTTTCTGGTTATGCATATTCATAGTTTGATTTCTATATTCCGAACTTTTACAACGTTGCATATTAATTCGGATTCTATATTCCGAATTGTTTCTGATTGGTGGTAAATGATATGAATGGATCATTTGATCATAAGACTAATAAGAGAAAATTGTTTATGATATGAGACTAAACGTATATGACAAACTTTTCTTGGAGAGAATGAGATTGAGTGTTGAAGATGAAGAAGAGAAAGTGATGTGATTTTATGTCGATATCGCAAAATTTCGGAATTTAGAACCCGAACTAAGAAAAGTTACCAAAAGTTCAGTTTGTAGAACCCAAATTGATCTTTCCAAGAATAAAATTGGATTTTGGAGGGATGAAAGAGATATGGGAGGTGGGAAGAGATATGTTTTGATAACGACTATAAACTAAAATGAGGAATAGATATAGTCTAATATCCTTATTATTGATATAATAATAAACGAGTAAAAACATCAGGATGTACAAATCTCATTTGAAAAAAAAATAATAGCTAAATTCTTAAATCCTCACTAATTTACATTCATCCTATTATTATTATTATTATTATCATATTCATATGGAAATGGAAGGTGAAGGTGAAGAGAGGTGTTGATATCACTAAAACTATATGTAGTCTGAATCAGGACCTCTTCGGAAATGTTGCAAATCTGGATGAGCATCATATCCTGGCCTTCTAGGATTCCTGCAAGATAGGATAGGAAAGAAAAGTGTTTATTTAGTGATTCCTTCACCTTTGAAAAATGTTGTCCAAGATTATGGAACAGTTATGTTCAAAACATGATGTAAAAATTCTATTTTGAAATATATCCTTGTACACATATACAAGCACATATTAATTCATTCATTTTGAAGAATTTAAGAGATCCCTCAAATTAAAGACTTAAGCAATACAATTCTACCAGCTATACATCAATGCCTTAGAAGCAATAACCACCAGTGAAAATGACGTGTTTTAAGGAGCTACTCAGTAAGAAATATCCCTAAACTTTATTTCCATTTGTTTACAAAAAAAGTCATCTACTTTGATCACTACCCTTTTAACACAACATTAATCCAACCATATAAGGCATAATCAAACGCTTTGGTCCCAACCCACATTTTTTGCACCAAAAATTTTAATTTTTTATCCGCAAAAGTGGTACTTTCTATTCACGTTCAAAATTGAGGCAATGAATTACCACTTGACAAAAATCACCATTTTGGAGGCTAAAAGCCTGAGTTAGGACTAAAGTTGCAACAAAAGTGATAACCAAGGGAACCCAAAAGCTCAAATAATAAGAGCGAATATTTCGTAAGCGTAATAAAATAGGGGGGGAACCAAAAAAGCAATTTAGTCAATGAATAAATGACATCATTTCTGCAATACTATACCTTGCAAATCTGTTGGGTTCAAAACCAGGGAGACCAGGAGGTCCAATGGGATCAAATCGAGCACCCGGCGGAACACCCCTATTCAAATAAAATTATAAAATCATAGTCAGATATATACAGAAAAATTAGCCACAAGTATCGGTCATAGGGTAGTTAAATGCAAAAGGCACCCTTAATGGTTCTAGGGCATTTTAATGCCTACATGTAAAGAGGCACCAAAGGCCATACTCCCCATGAAGATAAACGCTGGAGATAAAAATTACAAATATTTCTTGCGACTTCTTCCCCCTTTTTTCATCCATTTTTTTACAAAACTACTCACTTTATCAAGTAAGGTGAAAGTAAAAATAATACAAATTTTCACAATTTTATTTTTGGGTAAAAAATTATGACAGTAGAGCCTTTGCTTTCCCTAGCCTTACGACCAAAGGGTGTGCCTTGGGGCTTTGCAGCTTTTACATTTCAACTACACTGATCTGTCAAAGATGAATAACGAAAAGGAGTTTAAGTTACTTACGGAAATTCTCCGTGGAAACCAGGTCCTGGACCAATACCTCCACCAATACCAATAGCACCACCAAACCAACGGGGGTCATTAGGCCCTACAAGCATGCCGCCACCAAAGTCATGGTCGCCCCTGAAATTCAGTGGCAAATGTTTCCAAGGATATAAGAATTGTTAAAACAGGAATTTACAATTGTGTTAAGAGAGAACAAAAAAAATTTGCAATGTATGGTTTTACCTCGAAGGATACACACCGGCACCAGGCCCAGGAAAAAGATCACTACCAGGACCAACCGACACTGGAGGGATAATGAATCTGTACAAACACAACAAAATATTGAAACTCAATGAATTGGAAAGGCAAAAGCACTTATTCACAAAAAAATATATATATAAATAGAGAGAGGTATCATAAAAACAGCATGGCATAGGCAAATAATTATTCCATTAAAGTTGATAAGTATGTCACTTACAAGGAGAGTAATCAAAAATAGTGTTTTGATAAAGATAATAAGATCATAAACTAGACATATACTAGAGGTTTGACTGTTCAGTTAAAATCATATCATTATTATCTACAAGTAAACAATAGTGGAATTCACAAATTTCGAAAGACTATTATTGGTATTCACCAAGTTGGTAAGCAATAGCGGAATTCACCATTAGTGGTTACATTAGCCATAACAAGTATGCCCAATACTCAATGAAGAAAACCATCTTTGATCAAGAAAGATAAATAATGTCGCACTTAACAATTTTATCGTTTTTTAAATCTAATGTCACACGTGTAACTTTCATATCCATCATCAACACTAAATATCCCACTGCCCAGAAACACACATATACACACAAACTGCCTTCGTAATTTCTACGCATGGACCATCAAATATGTAATATCCCACTTTTTTTCAAATATGCAACACATTCAAAATAAGGAGCTGCAGAGCAATTTTTGGAAAAATTACATCAGAACATGGGAAATACCACTTTTGGGTTGGATAAAAACTATATAACACGATAGTCAACATTAACTCAATATGGAAGTTTGAAATCACATTTGATTGTCAGACCACTGAGCAGCATCAGGGTGTAACAAAGTGAAACTAAAAAAACAATAGGAATTATGAACTTACCCAGGGTGAGGATCAAGAGGACCAGAAGGTTCACCAAATCCAAGAACAGGTTCAGATGTCTCTCCTGTTTTGTTGCTGGTTTCTGAGCTGTAAAGGAAACAAAAACCAATTTTCCAAATATTTCAGTTCACAAATATTTAGGATTGCAACATGGTGCAACATAACTATTCCAAATAAAATAAACAGGGCCAGGTTTTCTAATCCAATATTCTTATACTAATAAGAACAAAACAGAAAGCTGTACCCTTCAACCGAAACACATGATACGTGTCAAACACCTCAATTAGGTGTCCAATTAAAAACTGACTCGTTTTTCTGCTGGGTTTTTTTATTTTTTTATTTTGCAATATTTTTTAAAGCATATTTGAATCGGTGGGATTGTTGCTACCATGTTTTAGTACTTCCTTCACTGCAGCATCAAGAAAAAATGCCCAAGAATGCCCCGGGAAGTAAGGGTGACCTAGCTTGGAAATATGATATTTCAATGGATGGCTGATAGAAACCAGAATTTTAGACACAATGAAAGATAATTATTATCGAAATATAGGTGAATATAATGGAGGTAAAACAGAAAATGAAGGGAATAACCAGAGTTCTATGAACTCCTGCCAGAGCTAAGCTCCTAATCCAGAGAGAACTTCTCTCCTAACTTATTTCCTTTTTTCACCACCTCTCTATCTTTACTTTTATAACCAAAGACTTCCTAAAACTTAGGGAGAGACCTAACTAACTCAGTGTTGTATCAATGGCAATCGAAGAAAAATTCAGTGCAAACTTTGTTAGAAGACGATAACTGGGGGAGTTTATTGTCTGAAGCACCACTTGGCTTGAAACAAAAGGAAATGGGAGCTTGCACTGTTGTTAGTTCACTTATCAGTGGGAAGACACCCAAGTGTAGCCTAGCGGAGCAACTGAAGCTGAAAGCTTTGTAAGCTTATAAATTTGACCATAGTATTTAAACAAATATTTGTACTTTATATATTTGGTTAACCATGCACACCCCTAGGCACAATTGCCTGAACTCAGTGATCAATCATTGTGTTCTTGTGCGTTTATTCATCTGCTTACTTTAGAGCTGGAGTTGCTATTCTAACAGAGAGTCAGAAATGTTGGAAATGTTTTTGGTTTGCAACAGGATTTGATCAAAATATTCTCAAGCATTAATTAAGAGATGGAAGTTGTGGATAAAAGAAAATGCACTAAAGAGAATGAAGAGATTGTTGAGGGCTCTAATAATTATTTCAAGAGGGGTGTTAACAC
The DNA here is from genome assembly GCA_954870985.1 of Trifolium fragiferum. Lineage (NCBI taxonomy): Eukaryota > Viridiplantae > Streptophyta > Magnoliopsida > Fabales > Fabaceae > Trifolium > Trifolium fragiferum. The sequence goes on along the minus strand of OX940793.1, from coordinate 15,233,987 downwards.
ACAAGTTAAAAAGGTAAGAGAGGAAGCATGCCAGGCATCTGGGAAGTTTTTCTACATTAATTCTATTTCATTCAATGTTACAAGGAGTGAAGAATTTTATTTTACCATTATGTGTGATCTGATAGCAAAACATGACTTAGGATACAAGCCACCATCTTATTATGATCTTAGAGTGAAGTATCTAAAGGAAGACGTAAAGTTGACAAATACATATTTGGATGAACATGAAACTGAATAAAGTTGAATACAAGTGGTTGGGGTGAATAAAGTTAGATATTAAAATAAGAGAAGGACAATATCTTCTTGGTGAATAGTTGAAGGGCACATATTTTTGAAGTGATGATCCGCCTCAAATGTAATATATCTAAAACTACTCATAGTGATTTGTTTTAGATAAATCCATTGTGGAAGAGGTTGGAGACAAAGTCATCCAAAATACCAAAAACAGTGTGGCAAAATCCAAAGCTGACAGTGAGCTATTGATGCAGAAAATAAAATGGTTAACTTGGATTGATTTCATACTGAAGAATTTGAGAAGAATCAATAAAAAATTCTCATGAGTAGGAAATAACAACTAATATTTATTCCAAAATTTCTCTCATTACATTTTATTGCAACACTCACAAACAGGGGAGATATAACATTAAGGTGTTTGTTTGAGCTCATGGATGCTTTAATAGGAATGAAAGTCCAGCCGCTTTTCAAGGAAGATGCATGGGATTGCAATTGAGGATGCGGTTTTGAACTAGGAGTTCTGGAAGAGCATTGTGAGTTGTTTGAAGGGTGCCCTTAGGTGCATACTTTAGTCAACTCAGATAAAAAAAAACCAACTATGGGATTCATTTGACACATTGGACCAAGCAAAAGAGTATAAACACAAATATTTTGATGGTGTGAAGAAAATATACTTATTAATTTTTTCAATTTGTTTTGTTGTCTTGGTTATAAAATGGAGACTAAAAACAAATGAAATTTAGCCTACACTTTAGTTATCCGTCTCTATGGAACATAATGATAAATATCTAAGCACTTAGGAAACCCTCCCTTAAACGCTAGGAAGAACCAAGCCCCTTGAATACACCACAGAGCATCCTATACTCAATGTAGGACTTGGATACCCATAACGTCCAAGTCTCATCACACAATTGATGTAGGCTTTTGCATGCTGTGGTATTCTTAACCCTCAATACTAGTATGCTCATGTCTTTACACCTAAGGCTGAGGTTAAACGTGGCTTTTAGGAATGCCACAGAAGGCCAGTGCCAACCGCTGTAGTCAATAGTGGTTGTGACTATGTCTGTATTTGGTGTTTGTGTGGCTAATAATAAACATTATCCTACAAATGATGTGAGATTTAATTTTCATCCAATACCAAAAAAAATTTATCATCACTCATTCATGCACATGTGATTGAATGATAATCCAAAACTTTGAACAGATAACTTCCATTCACTATCAGCATAAAAGTTTTGAACTCTTATAGTTCATGATTAAATAATGGTCCGGATCAAAAATTCCAATCATGTCCTAAAGAATTATATAAGATTTTCACTACTACGTGAAAATTGAAAAGAACAGAGTTCGCAAAATCTAAATTTACCTTTTAGTCGATGAGCTTGCTTTGGCAGAACCATCTAATTTTGACAAAATATCCTCATCTATTCTCTTCACCAGCTTGTCCAAATTCTTGAACTGCTGAGAATAATTGCTACCCCCATCCTCCCCAGAATAATCCCCAACACTGCACATATAGAAACACACCCAAAACCCATCTCAAATGAGCATAATTCACAATAAAATCCGGTCACAGAATTCCAAGCATTGCACAAATGGCTAAAAAATCTTAAACTAAACTCAAGGCTTTACTAGCTCCTGAGCCATTTCATATACTTAGCACATTTCCACAATTTAACTCAACAAAGAAAACCCGATTGCGAAAATCCAAAAAATTCAACACCGTAAAAAATATCAAATCATATAGCAAAATAGCAGACCATAGAAATTTCAATATCCTATCCCACTTTCCATGTTTGCATAATTCAACAACAAAAAAATCAAAAGGAAGACAATAAAGTCATTTACAACATAACCTAAAACATAAAGTAAAACCCCAATTTCCCAAATTATCATAATCCAACACAACAGAAAAACCCAATTTCCAAAAATTCAAACTTTTCACCACACAATATCAAAACAATCTAACAATTTGAAACAGAAACAAAAATAAAATAAACTACTTATTACTTGATCTCAAGATGTAGAGGCTCCAAAAACCCTTCAGCCAAAGCATGAACAAGCAATTTATCATTCATCACAAGACACTTAACAAGCACTTTCTTCACACCATTCTCCGAATTCAAGTAAACAAAAGCATACTCATCATTCAACTCATTCCAATGATCAACAGATACCTCATCTACACACAAAAACACAACATATAAACAAATAAATACCAAAAAAAATCATCAAAAAATTGAAAACAAAAATAGTAACTTTTTTAGGGTTTACCATTAGAGGGATTTGAGAGAGCATTATCGGAGAGGGCTAAGGGACCAGTGGCAGTGAGGATGTAACCGGAAGCGAGGAAAGAGGAGTGAATGACAAAGGCGATTTTGTCGTTTTGGTTGCGGAAGGTTGGTCTTGCGGCTCTGATAACCGCCAGCACCGACTTTTCAGTTGCCATGGTTTGTTTTGATTTTGGTAATCGATGACGGTGTTGTTTATTGTGAGAGTGGTTTTAGTTTTGACAAAGCGAGAAGAAGAAACTTGTTGCATACGATGGGGTTCGTGCCTTCGCGGTCTATTTATGTTTACTATGAAGCCTGATGGTTCAAAAATGGCGAAGTATCATGTCCAATACGTATTCGATACCGATATTCGTCTGATACTCGAGTATCGGACAATTAAAATTATTATTTTAAAAAAATAATTATCGATACGTGTTGGATACTTTTCCGATACACGTATCAGAGAAGTATCAGGAAAATAATTTTTTTTTATGATAGAAATAGAGGAGATGAGACTGATGCAATTTGTGTTTCCTCTTAAATAGTGAATGTTAAAGTATGATGTTCTTATGGATTGGCAACCATGTATTTTTTGAATGGTACCGATAATGTTTTGTTTTTTGGATAGTAATAATTATTCTTTTTGGGTAGTACTTAATTAACTTGAGATATATAATTGTCATTTGTTTGCTCAGTTTGAATAATTTGAATGTTAATTTATTATCTTTCTCAATTTTTGTTATGTTTATATATTGTGTATTTGTATATTTAATTTTAAGTTTATTTTTAAACAACGTATCGCGACCGTATCGTATCAAAAATTTTAAAAAATTTCCCGTATCGTGTCGTATCGCTATCGTGTTACGTATCCGGACTTCATAAATGTTTTGCATATTTAAGCCCCCTTAATATTGGGTCTGGGCTCAATTTTCTTAAGCTTCCTAAATTGACATCTCTAGTGATTTATGAATCCTCGATATGCCACAATATTGATATGGGAAATTTTTTTTTAAAAATTATTTGATACTGTCGTGATATATTATTTAAAAGTTAAATTTAAAATTAAATATATAAATAAATAATATATAAATATGGCTAAAATCAATAATATTAATAGTGATGTTTTTTTATAAAGATAAATTATTATTATTATTATTATTATTATTATTATTATTATTATAAACGTCGATAATTCATTGTACAAGAAGTACAAACAAACCAATAAGCTTGGATAAGAGCAAAACAATTTTAGGCTCAACATACAAGGTCAAAATATAGATTTAACCGATATTTTTCCAATACGAGTATCAGAACGTATCCGACGCGTATCGGATATTTTTTTTTATTTAAAAATAAATATTTAACCGATACTTCTTCAATACGAGTATCGAGACGTATTGGACGAGTATCAGTATCAAGTACTTATCGGATACGATACTTCACCATTTTTAGAGTATCAGGACTTCATAGTTCGCGGTTAAGTGTGATTGGACTTTTTTGTGATTACATAACGAAATTAAATTTTTATTTTTTTACTAGATATAGCGGAATTTATATGAGATATAGAAATATTTTTATATAAAATATTGTTTTTTTGATAGAGTATAAAATATTTTAATTTTGAAATAAAAAACAATTTTAATTCTCTTATAAAAAAATAACACAAAAAAAAAACAATTTTTTTAATTCTCTTATTTGTGTATTTATTCATTTATAAAAAACAAATTTTTGAGTGTTATTTTTTAATTTTTCAATATTAAAATAACAAAAAAATTCTAAATATTTTAAATCAAAATATAAATTATAAATTCTAATGATATTTATTTTAAAGGTTAAATTATTTTTTGTGTCTTAACTAATTTTTTAGTTTAATGTTAGTTGTTTAATTAGTTTTTGTTTTATTTTGATCGCTTAAATATATTTTTTGTTAGATACGTTGGTCCTTTCAGTTACTTGAAAATCGTTAAGTTATGTACACGTGACATTTTAGAATTGGCTAAAAAAAATCTTGTTTTCTCCAGAGTTCTTATCTTCTTAATCTAAACATCAACCCCTTTTATTATAAGTCAATGCTTTCAACAAAAAAAATTACGTGGTTGAATACCAAACTTTAAATACAATACAATGCAATGGAATTTGCTAATAATTGAAGTAGATTTTGGATTTTGATGTTGTTTGGCAATATTTTGATTGCAATGATAGTAAAAGTTATCGATAGATCATGATACTTGTTTCTTATATTTTTCTTATGAAGTGTTGCTATAATAGTACGTAGCTTTATTATTTGAAGGATTGTGAGGAAGTTTTGTTTTGGAGGATGACAATGAGGTGATTTTTTGAACAATGGCGTTGATTCATAACCTATTGATTTTGTCCTTGAAGTCAATGAGGTTGTTTGATGTATCTTTTTAATTTGAGGTTTTATCTTGAAGAAGATGAACAAGGAAAAGCTCAAGTCAATGATTGTCCGCAGCGATTTAGGCTGACCGCAACGATTTAGGCTTAGGACACCTATCATACAATAGACAAACTCTGATTATATATAGGTAATCACCGCTCAATGGAGACATTTGGACCGTCTAACATTGCAATATTTCCATCATACAACACATGTCCCAATCATAGTGGGTAGAATAATATTCTATGTCGTTACAACCCAAATTCTCTCCTTATATAAAGTGTCTACAAACGACTACTTTAAATATTCAATATATAACCCTAAATACCTCATACTATGTGATGTTTATTGACTTGATTGTCGAAGTGAGCGTAGATATTCAAAGTTTTGTTTTTAGTACCCTGAAAATTTTTCTTTGAAATTTGTCCCACAAAAGTTTTCAATTAACATTTTTAGTCCCCATCTTTACATCAACTCATGTGTAAACTTCATATTTTTTAATGAAAATTTTCAAAAAAATATAGAATATTTTAACAATCACTCAAAAAAAATTATAATTTTTTAACAATACTTGAATTAAATATCAATTTTTAAACTCTAAAAATACGAAAATTCATATTTAATTTATGTTTTTTTAATAAAAAAATTAGTTTTTTTGGAGAGATTGTTATAATATTCTAAACATTCGTAAAAAATTTCATTAAAGAATATAAAATCTACATATGAGTTGATTTAAAAGTAGAAACTAAATGTGTTAATTAAAAAATTTTGGGGACTAATATTCGAAGAAAATTTTTCAAGAAATTAAAAACAAATCTTTGAATATTTACATCGAGCTAAAACATATTTATCCCAAAAATTATTTATATTGCGTTGTAATTTTGTTTTATTTTTTTCTAAAATATTAATTTGTGTATAAATAAATCACGAAAAGCCCTGTTTAGCCCTGTTTGTTTATACATCTCACTCTCCAACTCCACAGTCCACACAGTAACTCGAAGCTCCTCTCTCAGAATTCAGAAACACAACAGAAGTAGAAGCAGCGTCATCTGAGTGAGTGAGATTTAGACATGGTGAGTACAACAAATCTCACAAACAATAAATTAATCTCAAAATTTATATATTCTTAATTACTTATTTTATTTATATGTGATCATGATCAGTCAGGGAGGAAAGAAACAGTTCTGGACTTAGCAAAATTCGTTGACAAAGGTGTTCAAGTCAAACTCACCGGTGGAAGACAAGGTAACCCCATTTTTTAGGGTTTCATTTCATTATTAAACGCTGCGTTTTATGACCTAGTTAGAGTTTTTTTTTTTTTTTTTAACTAGTATTATGTATTTTGGTTCATGCATTGATTTGCTTCTTTAAAATATTTGTAGTTAGTATATTATTATGTTAGTAATTAGAGTTTGAGCTATGTCTTATAGGAAGTGTAACTCGATGTGGTCTTTGTCCCTGAATGTATCAAAATTGCAAACACATCCACAAGTGTATCTTTTACTAGTCAGTTTGATCCTCAAATCTATTTTTAAGTAGTTAATTTAGTCCTCAAACGTGTTTTTTCGTTGGTCAATTTAGTCTATAAAATTACTAACAGACGAGACATTAGGGGCGTGTTTGCAATTTTGATACATTCATGAACCAATGTGACAATGAGTTGTATTTTTAAAGACCGAAATGGTGGTTTGCCTTTTTCTTGTATCTATGTTATAGGTACAATTTTTCTATCGTTATTCAGTAGTGACTAATCTATGAAAAAAATACTTTTTGAGTAAACAATATAGGTTTTTCCTTTTCGATCAAAATTTCACCATACACAAGAGTCACAATTCGAACTTGACGCTTACTTAGGGTGTCTCAACTCCTTCCTTACCACTCAGATCAACCTCATATTGGTTAACTTAGAATTCGTGTCAACAAAAATAGTTGGTGGTCATTGTGTTTGTGTTAACTGTGCTACATACAAGTTTAGTTTTGAAACAAAACCAACAAGGGTTTTCAACATTGTTAGACCGCCACTTTCCTAACTAATAACTTCGGTGTGTGCTACATACAACTCTTTGCTGCAGTTGAATGGAGGGAGCCCAATGTTTGCATTTATAAGGACATATCTAATACCTGTTAAAGTTTTATGAAGGATGTAATTATTGTTTAGTTTTTAGTTACTAGGTTATGAGAGTTTCTTAACTGATATAAATACTTGTTTTATAGCTACAAAAAGCCGTTACTAATTGAAAAGTTGGACAAGAGTGTGTCTAAGACTAAAACAGTTGAGGTGGAGAAGCAAGGGGGAAGAAGCAAGCCAATTAGATACTCCACCGATCACCCCATACTACTTGATGCGGGACTCGGGCACCCTTTAGTACCCAATTTCCTATCATATTACTGCCCTGATAGCCGCCGATGTTCCCTAATTGATAAGTATTGGGGAACCCTCCCTGAAAAGCTAATTATCAATGGAAAGTAACTTAAATACTCCACTGAGCATTCCATACTACTCAATGTGGGACTTTGGGCATGGTAGACAATTGTGTTTTTAATTGTACATTTGCACACGTTAATGAATATGTTTTCCCTCAGCTATTAAGAGTCCACACAGAAACGGATTATGGTGAAATTGTGTGTCCTACAATCTTTTTGGTGTTTCTACAATACTGATTTGGGGTTGGCATCCATACAAGTGCATACTAGGGTTAGAGAAAGGAACCTGTTTCATGCCCGCAGGTCAGATGAAGGCCCATTTATGCACGCTGGCTATAAGAAAAAACTCATTTAGGAAATCTGGTTTTTGGTTAAAAAACATGCATATTAATTATTTATTATTATTATTATTATTATTATTATTATTTATTGATTAATTTAATTAAAAACAGATTATGCGACTTTTAATAATTAGTTTAAAAACACTACGTGACATTATTGTTCTGTTCCCTGCAACCTATTCTTTGTTTTTGCTCTCTTTTTGTTGTAAACCAAATGGATGCAAATTCACTTTCTGCTTCTGATGAGGGGTCCATTGCTGCTGCCTCCCCTATCTTTATCTATTGAAATAGGCCTAAGAACAAAATAGGAGTGACTGTGTAGAACTTACTGAAAAAAGGGAAAGCAGTGAAGTGGAGGGTGTTGTTGACAACTCCAAAAATATTTTTTAAAAGTGGTGATTTAGTGCACAATCCACTATCAATAACATGTTTATGAATGTGGCGCATTTTGATGATCTCATTTGATGATCAGTGAATTGTGGAGGAAAATGATACTCCAATCCTATCTAACATGATGTTATGGAAGTTGAGGTTGGTCATGATGTGCCACCTCTATAAGAGATCGAGGATTAGGTGTTCTTTACTTGCTTTAGTTGTTTTGTTTGTGACTTGTGAATTTATGAGCTATGAATTTGTATGACTTTATTTATTGCTTATGCTTATGAATTTTAAATTTATATAAGTATTTGAAACGTGATTTAATATTTTCTTTGTCTTGTGCTATTTTATATGCACATATATGTGTTTTATGAATTTTGTATAATCTCACTATTCATGTTATGATTCCACGTTTTACGAATTTACTCCACTTTTCCGATTGTGTAAAATCTCAATTTTAACTACCTTGGCCTTGGGCACCCCATAATAGATAACTACCTTGTTCATTTCAAACAAGTGTTTGCTAAGAAATATTTCCAAAATCACTCCCTATTTCGGCTTCTCCTTCGTGTGCTCCTTATGGCTCTATCAGTGGATTCCACCTTTCTGATAAGCCTAGAGATTCAGCAGCCTTGCGTTATTGACTTTTTTCTTTCGTTCTTGGTACTTTGATACGTTGTTTGGAGGATATCTTGTCTTACACATAGTTAGTTACTTAAATTTTTTTTGCCTATCTTCAATAATTTGTTTTATGCTGAAGAAAAGAATTAGTAAGTTCTTATATCAGTTATATGTATATTCTCATTATATTTTGTTAGGAAACTGGTAGTCAGGTATGAATAGGAAACAAATTCACATTGAAGGTTCCCTTACTCTCACTTAAAAGATGAAACCATGAAAGAAAAAATTGGTAGCAAAGGAAATTATGAACTGAAAATAGAATAAAGGCAAAATAGAGCTGCACTTGAAGGGCTTGCAACCTCCCTGCCACTCAAATCACTCTTATTCTTCTAATTTGAACCACTCATCCATAGTAGACTCCCTCAGTTTCATTCTCTCTTACTTGCTTCTTAAATATCCTCTTATAACAAAGTAACTATAAGCACTATTCTCATTGACCCTCTTCTCGTCCTTGTGCTTTATGATCCTGTTGTTTAAATGAGTAATGAGGGGCCTAACCTATTTCAATTTGTTGAATTTCAGTGACAGGAACTCTGAAAGGATACGACCAATTGCTTAATCTTGTACTGGACGAAGCTGTTGAGTTTTTGAGAGGTAAATACTATACTACATAGTACCAGCACCTTGTTTTGACAGTGACTCAATGATATTTATTTTTATATTTGAGTTATGGGTGGATCACTATAAATTATAATATCCGTGACTTGACTTCCTCTATCCTATAACTAATTGAAATAAGATGGTCTTCTAGGATTCATGGTTAGAGGGCAATGAAGGGGAAAATTCATTGAATGAATTAGATTCAGGGCTAATTGTTTCTTCTTTTTTACGAAAAAATGCCTTTTAATTTTAGAACATTGTGAACAAAAATTGTATATTAATTAGCCAAGCTTTTAAAATCAGTTTTATTGCTTTTCACAGAAGCTAGAAAATTAGCTTCTAAACTAAAGCTATATCATAAAATTGCTATTTTCCTAACCTTCAAATTTGTGTTTAGTTAAAAATATTATCTAAGCAGTAAACACTAAAAGGAACTTCTGCCAACTCGTGATAGTGAAAGCCTGAAAGAATAATTAATTAATTAAAATTAGTAGTATGTTTTAACATCAATTTTCAACAGCTGAAATGACCCACATTGATGCTGCTTTAACTCACTCTTTGAAGTTGAATACATTTGTTTTTTTTAATTTATTGCATATATTAAATGTCAACGTTTACAGGATTGCCTACTTGAAGGGACAATCATTGAATATGGACAAAGGAACCATGTTGCAGATTTCCTTACAATTAGATTTCATGGATAATTTACCCGTGTGAATCTACAAACATGATGCATAGAACCGCACATTCTATCTGAACCTATTTAGTATTAATATCATTGTGTATTTATTTGTTTAATTAACTGATTGTTTAAATATTTAGTATTAATAAGTTAACCCTTTTGGGTTTGTTGGTTGTTTCAATGTGGGCCTAGCCCACTACCCAATTATAAAGAGATACCTAAACCCTAGTTCTCAATCTAATCAGCCGCCAGCTACATTTTCTCATTAGACGCAATCCATTGGATTCATCTTCATCGTTCTTCTTTTTCTTCTTCGTTTCATTTATTTTCTTCTTTGCAGTCTTCATCGTTCCTCGTTTCTCATCGGAGGCAAGGCAAAGCTACTTCAATGTTAGATTGGTGATGAGGAGAGAGAGTCGCTGGGCAAAACCGAAATTGGCCCAACATTGAAAAAGTGCCGCATCGACCCGCGACCGAAATCGCGCCCGCAACCCAGAATAGTGCCCGCATCACCATAACCCGCCGCTCCTCCATGCCCTGTAGCGGCCGGCTTAAAAAATTCGCTACGCTCTTGCGGCCGCGTTTAACAACATAGCTCTGAACCTCTGGTCGTTTGGCTAGCACCGGGAACCAGAGGAGAACTGTTTGTGTGAACGAGTAGAGGCATTGCTCCGTTGCTTTGCTGTGATCGAGATTTTTCTGCACTTCAAGAGGTAACAATTTCATCACCGATTCATGTCAAATTCGTAATAATCCAAGTAAAGGAAATAGAAAATTTTATTTTTCGCTACCTTTATGAATAGAATTTCTCTTTAGTGGTTTCAGAGCCAATTACGAAATCGTGAATCAGATTGTTTTGTTGATTGCTTTATGCTTTAATTCGATGAAACATATTGAATAAAATTTATCCATATCGACCGAAGCATGTTGTTCGATAATATACGTATATAAATTCTATGCGATGACAGTATATGTGATATACTAGTTTTGATCATACACCAATCAAGTCAGATAATATTTGTTCATATTGATTGATTAATGTTTGAAGCTTCGGAACCGATTCTGATGAAGCATTCTAAATTCGATCCTCATATTGAATAAACAATCAAAGAACTTTAGTTTGTGTGGTTAAGTTGTTGTAATAGGATTCATAACAGCGCAAGTGTTGTGTCATTAACAACATGATAATGACACAACTCTTGCGTTGTTGCGAATCCTATTGCAACAACTTGATCACACTAACTAAAGTTCTTTGATTGTTTATTCAATATGAAGATCGAATTTAGAATGCTTCACCAGAATCGGTTCCGAAGCTTCAAACATCAATCAATATGAACAAATATCATCTGACTTAATTGGTGTATGATCAAAACCAGTATATCACATATACTGTCATCGCACATAATTTATATACGTATATGATCCAACAACATGCTTCGGTCGATACGGATAATCGATATATTGATGCTTCACCAGAATCGGTTCCGAAACTTCAAACAAATCAATAATCCATGCACAGAAACATGATGCGATGCCAATTTTAATTTCTCTTTATTAGTTAATTTTATTCAATATGTTTAATCGAATTAAAGCAGTAAACAAAACAATCCGATTCACGGTTTCGTAATTGGCTCTGAAACCACTGAAGAGAAATCATGTTCATAAAGGCAGCGAAAAATAAAATTATCGATTTCCTTTTCTTGGATCAGTACGAATTTGACATGAATTGTTTACCTCTTGAAGCGCAGAAAAAGATCTCGATCACAGCAAAACAACGTGAGATGTGGTCATCAATGTTACTCCTAATATTTATACCTATGTATAGACTTAATATCTCATATTAACTCGTGAGATCTGGTCATCAATATACATACATAATAGTTTCGACGCTTTATTATTATTCCAATTTATATTAAAGTTTGACTACGGATACTTTTAAGAATAGTGTTCTTTAGGTTAATGTAATCTCACGATTAAGTCCCCCCTTACATGAACTGTCTATTCTAGGGACTTTATTAATCTTACAACAAATATAATAAAGAATGCCTTACTATTTAATAATAAAAATCATGATACATAGCATAAGTTTAACATAGACTATTGACCTCTTGGGCCCACACCAACATGCTATGTTATTCGTGTTAAGAATATTGAGTCATCATTTTCATGTAATTTGATACTCTCTTATCATCTGATACAGAGTAGTCTTACAGCTTGTAAATTCATCTCTGAAAAACTGTATTTGAAGAGTCCAACTATGTTTGGTTTGCATAATAGTAATTAATTTCTCAAATTGGGGCTTGAGAAGGGAGTTTAACGATGCTGTCTGCAAAGCAACTATTAAGAATTAAGCCTGTTTTACTTACAAAACTATTTTTTCAGTTTTCAGTGTCTAAATTTGTGTATATTTTTAATTGCCAACAAGGTGATGGGTGATTTATGTAATAAGTATTTGTGATATAGAGAAGATAGAAGGTTAGCTAGGGAGAATGCATTTTCCGAAACAATGAAAACAATTTTTTGGCGTTTCCAAAATTTCATAAAATGCTCAATTTGTTTTCAACGGTAGAAAAATGAAAACTATTTTCTGTCATGTTTATTAGCTGAAGTGATAATGAAACAGGAAACATGGAAAGTAAACAACATCTTAGATTCTAAAAGATAGACTTGAATGGTTAAATGATTTATAAACATAACATCTTTACTTATAATGTGTTCCACTTAAATTCATAACTAAATTCTATGGTATTTTCTTTTTGTGCTGCAGATACTGATGATCCATTGAAAACTACAGATCAAACCAGAAGTCTTGGCTTAATTGTAAGTTTCTATCTTTCCTATCTAATTTGTTCTAAAACAGAAATTACCCCCTTGAGCATGAAACTCTGAAATATAACTTGCATGAATAAATGTCTGGTCTATTTATCAGAACACTGTAGTTGTTTTCTTGTGTACAAGTAGGAGCCTGTTAATGGTTTTTAGTTTTACTTCCTATTCTAGACAAAACTCTGATAATTCTTGCCATTTGGAGACTTCATAACCATGTCCATAGGTTTTACAAAAGCTTGAAAAGTAAACGAAATGATTCATTTTTGGAGTTTGGTTGTTTAAGCAAAATAATTGGAATGGGTGACTCTATAGTTATAGTTTGTTTGAGCACAGAAGAGTATCAAAGTTATTTATATTTCAAAAACCATCGGCAACATATGTATATCCTTGTCAACTTTTATGTTCAGATCTGAGAAGATTGAGAGGGATAAGGGGAGAAATGGAAAAGGTTGAGATTACGTTCCACAATAGATGTATCCTAGAAACAAGGCAGTTTTCTTCCTTTTCTTCCCTTCATAGTATCCTACAAACAAGGCAAAAGGCTAACAAGAGTTACAAGACAAGTTTTAGGCAATTTCTGTGGATTTATAGCCTATTTAGTTGCACTTCTCTTTTTGAAAGAGTGATAAAAATGATCTTAGTTTTGTGTGATAGCTGAACATGGTCGAGGACCTTCTTGAGAGTGAAAAACAATTTTTCCTTCTTTACAAGTGAGCCGAATTTGAAATTTTATATCAAATTTGCAAATGCCGATTAAGAGCAATGAAAAGCATTTTCTGCATTTAGCACAAATACATAAAAAATGCCGAAGTATAGGTGTCATCGTGTCAATATCATCCATGTATCCGATACTCAAACGCATCTGATACTTTCCGATACTTATCCAGTATCTGATATTTTTTTTAATTCATTATAAAATTTTTCCATGAATAATCTCTGTTAAATCATACGAACCACAGACACAAAATTGAATGATTATTTTCTTTTCACTAATATGGTCTGAATTTCACTGAGCTAAAGCTTCGCAAATTAGCACGCTTGGAAGTTGGAAATTCACTGACTCCTTTTTGTTATAATGCAGGTTTGTAGAGGTACTGCTGTCATGCTTGTGTCCCCAACTGATGGTACAGATGAGATTGCAAACCCATTTCTTCAACCAGATGGATCCTAAGAGTAAATGTGCGGATAAAACACCATATATATGTATGCATGCTAACCAAGCCTCTCATCTAGTTACCAAGCATTGTTATGATCTGCTTAGCAGTAACTCTCCTATTCTGCAAAATCAGATTGCATTTTGTTTTACTGATTCAATCGAACTTCCTGTAACGCGAGTTCAAATTATTAGATGACAATGTGATATATTATCTTCCTTTTGTCTATTTTTTTTTTCAACCTTTCAAAATAATCATATACACGCACAAGCAACTCAAAAATTCAAAATTTGGCAAGATTTCAACAATGTTTTTAAAAAATAAATAAACTTTAGTATGTTTTCAACAAATTTTGAATTTCGGGTTTTTTTGCTATCGCAAATCACAAAAGAGGTTATTTTTAGTCTTCTTTAAGACCTTCATAATTTTGCAATCCATTTTTAGGAGGACTTGGTTTCTAACCTTGATTTAGCTAGTAAAAGGAGACTTCTAAGAGTTGATTTTGAATTTTTCTTTAAAAATACTTTTGAATTACTATTTTATCTTGAAGTGTATTAACAAACGATGCAAAACTTGCAACCTAATGATCTTTGACCAAAAATAAGTGTTTCTGTTTTATTGAAGTAACCATCAAGCAGGGTTATTATCAATGAAAGTAGCAATATAAAGCAAAGGAAAGAAGGAAAAAAAGAAGAATCTTATCTTCAGACAGTGGTGTAGACGTGTAGTGGTGTTTGTAATTAGAAAAGGATAGTGAAGGAGTTCTAATTTTTTAAATCTTAATGTTATTAACTACTCAAGAAATATTGCTAAAAAAATTATTATTAATGTTATCATCTTCAGACAGTGTGGTTGCATGTCCTTTTCTTTTTTAGTTGGATTCATCATATACTCAAATGAACCGTACGAGGTTATTTGATAAGAACAATATTTGAAAATAATTTATCAAGAACACTCAAAAAAGAATACTTTTAAAATTGTATCATTTGAAAATAATTTACCAAGAATACTTTTTTTCCCCAAAAGGAGGAGTAGCAAAGTGCTCCTGCTAGGACTGTCAATGACACGAGCCAACTCGTGAATAGTTCGAAGCTCGATTCGATAATTGACTCGTGAACTTGGTTCGTGAACCGAATGTGCTGAACTTGAGTTAAAATTTAAGTTCGTTAAATAAATGAGCCGAACATAAACTATATATAGTTTGACTCGTTTGGCTCATGAGCTAACTCGATTGTTTACATCAACGACTTTACAATTCTCTATATACACATCAATGAAAAATATTTTGAGACTAATTGTGGAATTTTGTTTGTTTTTTCTTTGTAACTTTGTTATTTAAATTAGTTTATGATTGTTTAAATTTTGTATGTGTTTATCTATTTTTCACTTGGGATGGCTTTTATTTTAATGTAATATTTTTCTTTTCTTTTTAAAAAAAATAGTTTAAAAAGTTATAGATTAAATTTTGAAATTTTGACAAAAAAAATTGACTTTAAAATCATGTGATTTGACTTAACGAGCTGAACCGAACTATTCGTTAACATAAACGAGCCGAACTCGAGCTGAAAAAAGAGTTTGTGTCAAACTTGAGCCGAGTTTTGAGCTGAACCAATTTCTAGCGAGCCGAGTCGAGCTCAGATGAGTTCGACTCAACTCGACTCATTTCCAGCCCTAGCTACTACCTCAAAATATATATTATAGAAAGTAGAGAGATATACAAAAATGGAGAGAGACTAGACCAAAACCTCCAAACATTTTTAACATAATTTAAACCTAGATTTTCCCAATTTATTATCAACAAAACAACTCCTAATTTGAGGAGGTATATCGTACCAAATAGTCAACCTATCTGTACTTAGGTCTATATTAGTGAGTTCATCTGCGCATTAGTTCTCTTCCCTAAATACATATGAAAAACCACAATATTTTAAGATTGCATCAAACTTGATATTTTTTAATACACTAGTGACATTTTAGTCAATATTTTATTTTAGAGAATTGAAACATCATAACTCAAAATCATCATTATAGAAAAACAGGCATTTATTTGGTGACCAATCGAAATGAACTCTTGCCTAATTGCAGCATATTCCAATAAAAAACCATTTTTTTAGGATCAAGATCAACGCTGATGTTACAGTGCACGACATGAAACATCAACTTAATAGTTGTCTCAATTGCTGTGATGCAAGAAGGGTGCCTGTTCGTCAACTCAGACAAACATGTTATGCTTATCAACATGAAACTTCAAAACAACGATGATTTGAGAACCCTGTTCAAAAAACGATGATTTAAGAATTATGTTCTCTATTTTCTTTCAATATAGCACTAAGAGACCGATCAAGTTAGAAGCGACCCTATAGAGATAGTGGTGTGCATGGTTAAACATGAGGAAGATGAAATAATTAATTCAGCTTTTTCGTTATCTTGATTGTGTTTCTAATTTGAGATTTTCAGTCATATTTAACACACCAACATCTCCCCTCAATGAGTCCATCCACATTCATACACACATGTTCCCTTTAAATGAAAGTTTTTTCATATACTTGCAATGACACTATTATTTTACCGCAATTATCAAGAAGACTCTCATTAGTTACCTTTAGAAAATCATTAATTTTGATACAATCAATATTGTGCTAAGAACAACTACATAAGTAAAAATGTACACATAAAATCTTAAGAAATTAGATATATGAATCTAATTTCATTTTTGTTGATAGATAGATAGATAAAATGACAAACCATTAAAAATTCAAATACACAAAGTGAAGGGATTAGAGTTTCTGATCATTGCGTCCGACACTAATAATTTTGATATTTCTTTTATATATTACTTAACATTGTTTTCTTGCAATATGTGACCTCAGCACACTTAACATACGAATATATTTCCCCATCATATAATTTAATCAAGCGACACTTTTTTTTTCCTTACTAGATAATTGTTTTTAGTAAAGCTGAAATTGACATATTTGATGTGTCCATTGGCTGTTGGGCGAAAAATATATGAATTGAAAGATATAACTCTTAGATTGTCATTGGCTGTTGCTATGTCTTGCACTAACAAAAGCACGCTACTATCTTAAAAGAATGCAATTATCAAATTGTAAACATGCTGATAAATTGATGATTTATGAATGCAACATCATTTATATGAGTGAACTATTTAATCAAATCATTGATCAAATCTTTAAAATCTTCAGGGTGGGACAAGAAGATCTCAGATGATAACCAGCTTTAGGAAGCATTATGTTCTATTTTAAAAGTACTTTAAACTATCATGAAAAACCATTTTCCAACCCAAAACAATGTTGAAAACATGTTAATTACTATAGCATTAGCAATATAATGACGGGTACTCCCTCCAGCTTGTTTTGGCCTTAATTATAAGTAAATATATATTTTTTTAATTTTATTAAATAAGTGATGTATTTTAATTTTTAATATAAATTATATATATTAATTATTCAATAAAAGATAAATATTTATTTATAATTAAAGTTAAAGGGAGTATTGTTATAACTAGGGGCGTAAGCGGATTAAAAAAATTCAATTGAACCGACAATGCAAACCAATCCAAATCGAAAAAAACCGATGTTTATGGTTCGGATCAAAAGCCGAACCGAACCAATTAAAAACCGATGTGGTTCGGTTCGGTTCTCGGATCCATTTTTAAAAACCGATGAACAAACCGAACCAAACTAATATATATATAGTTATATAACAATCCCCATCATTTTTTTAGATTAGTACTGATTTTGTCTTAGTTCATTATCTTGGTTATACACATAAATTAGTTTGATTAGTTATATAACATGTTTCGGTCTTACTTTTTGATTTTGAGTATTTTAATTATATAATTAAACAGAGCAACTAGAATAAACATGTTTTGGTTATATAATATTTGGTCTTAGTTATTGATTTTGGTTTAAATTTTTTTTACAACGGTTTAAACATGTTTTGGTTATATAATTAAACTACCAATTAGTACGAGTGTTTCTTATATAAATGAGAACTTATTAGATGAACTTATGAGAAAAAATTGTTTTGTATTTGATGAATTGTATTTTGTATTTGATAAACTTATAGAAAAATAATTGTAATTTGTATCCGATGAACTTATTTGATGAATTGTATTTTGTATTTGATGAACTTGTGGGAAAAAAATATATCGGAAAAAAATAATAGAATGAAATACATCGGAAAAAAATATGCGGTAAAAACCAATTAAAGTATCCGAACCAAACCGAAGAGTTTGGTTCGGATTCATTTTTGAAAAACACTAAAAACCGAACCAAACCAAACCAATCGAGAGTTCATTGGTTCGGACATCGGATTCACTCAAAACCGATCCAAACCGGTCCAATTACACCCCTAATTATAACCACAATTAAGTTCACTTTACATTTTCTTTTATGGCTTTGACATTCACAATAGTAGAATTTCGAGTTTTCTTATTCAAAAAGTGTCAACGATTAGTAAAAAAAAGTGAACTTTTTTAAGTGATCAAAACAATAGTCTTCATGTTTTTCAAAAAAAGTAGCCTTCCAATTGAGTTAAAGGATTTAAGCCACAACATTTTGACCTTAAGTGTTATATACTATTTTTTTTAGTTATTATTTGCGTTCACATTCATAATCACAATTAGGGCTGAGCACGGTTCGGTTTCGGGCCGAAAAAGCCAAAACCGCCGAACAACCGATGGTCAGAATTGAGATCCATTTTCGACCATATTATTGTGCGGGTTCATCGGTTGCGGATTGTGATGAAGGACGGGTTAACGGGTGGGATTACACGGGTAGCAAGTGCAAAGCAAAGAGTGAGAAAGGAAGAATATAGAGGGTTCCAACTGTGTTGCATCTCCGGTAGAGAGTGGCACTTCGCCTCTTTTAATACTTACGGTCTCTTTTGTAGAACAATTGAAGAAGATGAACATAGAAAAGTAGTAATAAATAAATAAAGGGTCTTGCTAAACGCTGCCCCCGGGGCACTCTTTAAGGATTCCATTTAAGAAAATAAATTTTTAAATAAATGGAACATTTTTGGAATTCCTGGCACGCGTGTTACGATGCTAAGCACGATGCTATAGCTTCTTGGTCCTCAAAACTTGATGCTACACACGATGCTATAGCATCCTGCTGCGCTGATAACTTAATATAAATAAACCAAATAACAGAAAGCAAGTAAAAGACACTTGGTGTTTGTTAACCCAGTTCGGCGCTCAAAGCAAGCCCTAGTCTGGGGGATACCAATCCAGGAAGATGTCCAATAAGCAATAGCCCTAGACTGATGACACTAACTCTCAAGTTATGCCCTTTCCATCTAGCAACTCCCCTATTGTCTATAACCTAGGGTCCTAGCCTAGATCTGAGATATACCTGATCTCACTTCCTTGCAACCTTACAAACAGCAAGGATTTTTAACACACACAAGAAAAGTTTTGGAGACACACTCCTAAAAACTAACACTCGTACCTAAAGGCTTAGAGTGCACACAACACACATAACCCTAACTCCATACTTCAAAGCTTAGGAGAGGATCACAAGTTACAACTCAATAGAAACACGTCCTTAGCTTGTATCAAGATGACACAAGGAAGGCTCACAAATAACACACGCAAAACCTAAGCACTAGACTCAATAACAACGGCGTGAACAACAACCTCAAATTAGGTTTTGCACTACATATATATACTCCAGCAAAGTCCTTGATTCTGAAACAATTAAGACCTTGATTCTTCTTGACTCAAGCCTTTGACCACATTAATTAAAAAGGATTCTTTCCTAAAATAATCTTCAAGCATATTCTTCATTAATTAGTCAAGTCAAGGATCTGAAGTAATAAATGATGATCCTCAATAAAGTCCAAACACAAACGCGCCATGCAAGATTCATGAAAGAGAAAACATAAATCATTCCATAAATAGAACGCGCGCCTTCAGAGTACACGATGACGAACACGATGTTGGAGCATCTTGCATAGCATCCTGATCACCAAAAATGCAGCCAATACGAAGGACTCAACAAACTCCCCCTTTGGCAAATTTTTGGCTAAAACAAATAAGGACCATACAGATACTTAAATAGATACTTCAACTACACATCTTTTTCTCAACATAAACACATAAGCATAAAGATCTGTAGAGACTATTCTTCGAAGTAGATTCCATACTACATCTCCATGGAGACCAACAGACAAGAATATATGTGTATCTTTTAAGAACATCAGAGAGGCATGCAACAGCGGAACATAAAAACAACTTAGCCTTAGATGGTCAGAACAATCAAAAGTAACAGGATGCTGTAGGGAATGCTACAACATTTCATACTACATCTCCCCCTGCACATATGCATAGGATGTTGGAGCATCTTATCCAACATCTCCCCCTGCAGATCACACAAGGCCACGCAAATACATACTAAACTCAATATCAATACCATATTATACTCCCCCTTTTTGCCACAAATTTGACAAATTTAGCAGTACAGACATATGAGGTTCAGGAGCTTATTACAAAACAGGAATTAGGGGTGTCAGAGTCTCAGCCCATTAATCAGAACAGTAACAAAAACATCAAAATATCAAAAGAAAGAGAACAAAAGTAACAAAAAGTAGCTAATCAGCTCCACAAGCAGACAGTCTTCACTCAGAAGTGCTGGAATCAGTCACCTCCAGCTCCTCTGTGTCACCACCAGCATCTTCATTCTCTTCTGCATCAGATGCTGCAGCATCCTGCTCAGCATCATTACCAACTGCAGTACCAGAACTAGGACCTGCTTTCTCAGCTTCTTTTTCCTTCAGGGCAGATATAACAAGCTCAAGCCCTTTCTTTTGCTCATCCAGAGCTTGCACAGTTGCTTCCAAAGAGGCAATCATTTCCTTCCTACTCAGAGTTGGAGGAGGATCTTGCCTAGGTACAGACTTCTTAATCATGGGCCCTGCTATATCTGCAGCATGGGTCCCTTCAAACAGCCTAAAATGTAGAGACAGAGGTGGTTCCCTTTTGAGAGGTTCATCAGTAGCTTTCAGAATACCAGGGTGTTGATCAAGAATAATTCCACAGATGAGACTAGGAAAAGCTATAGGCATCTTGATTGCCCAAGACTTGCCATGAGCCATGGTTTGCTCAAAAATGTAAGCTCCATAATCAGCAACAGTGCCAGTACCAATAGAGTATATGAATCTAGCTAGACCAGTGGCAATATGAGATGTATGGGTTGTAGGAACCCAGTTCAAAGACCCTATTCTGTTCAGAACAGCATACTTCACAGACAGCATACAAGAGGGTACTTTACCTTTAGATGGCCACACCTTGACCTGATTGGCTGTGATGGTTCTGCACACTTCATTGTTGGTAACATCAATAGCAGTGTAATCCTCTTCTTGCCTACCCAGATATTTGTTGATGATTTTTGGGGAGAACTCCACACACTTGTTTCTAACCCAGACCTTTTGATATTCAGTGCTGAGAGGATTGTCACAGTCCTCAGCAATGTTGACCACAAACTCCTTTACAAGCTTGGCATAGCAGGTGCTCATGCCACTGACAGTTCTCATCAGCCCAGCATCTTCCAACAGTTCAACTACCTCCTTCCAAGCCAAAGTCTCATCAGACAACTCTCTTTCCAGCCCTATCCTTCTTGCAAACACAAATTTCCACTTCTTGGCACTGTCCACAAAGTGGAAGGAAACATCATCTATGGGGACATCAGGAACATTGGTTGGCACGAGTTTTCTGCCAACTCTCTTCTGAGATGCTGTGATGCTAGGAGCATCATGTTCAGCATCATCATCATCAGACACATCAGTAATAACCTTCTTCCTTTTCAAGGACCTTTTCTGAGGAGAAGGTGTAATGATAGGAGCATCATGCTCAGCTTCATACTCAGAGTCACTCACATTCTTTCTTTTAGAAGCCTTCTTCTTTGGTTGAACAGGAATCTCAACCTTGCTAGAGCTTCTACTGGGCCCCACAAGTTTCTTCTTAGGTAACTTTGTGGCCACACCCTTTTTCTTCTTCACAGACTTAGGTGTCTCCTTTACCACCTCAGTTTCTTTACCTTTTCTTTCCCTGAGACGCCTACCAATGCCAGTCTTGCCTGCAAGAGAAGACCCAACAGACTTGATCACAACCACTTCTTCTTCCTCACTTGCTTCCACATCAGCAGGATTCAGATCTCCACCTTGGTCAGGCTCAGCATCAGATGCTAAAGCATCTTCAACAACATCCTTGTCAGCTTCTTCTTGTACCTGAGATGCTGAAGCATCAGGAGCAGCATCCTCTTGAGAGATGCTATTAGCCAAGGATTGTAGCACATTACCAACAATATGGTCTTCCTCATTGAGTGCATCTTCTTGTGGAACGTTAGGAGCAGGGGATTGTGTCTTCTCAGTTTCCAACTCAGTTTCCCCCTTTTCAGCATTAGGGATTTGAACAGTATCAGGCTCGATCTGCTCACTACGAGTGGGTGCTGTAACAACAGATGGAACAACCAACTCCTCAGAGCCCTGATTGGCCAAAAGAAAAGCTTGCATGTCGAAATCGGAGTTGTAACGAGATTTGGATTTCTTCACCCTTGGTTTCTTACTCCCTGTGGATTTGCCTTTCTTCGATGACTTGGGTTTAGAGGAAGAGCTTTTGTTAAGGACAGAGGCAACAGAAGGATGAATGGTGGTGAGGGGAACAGCATTGGTGATGAAATCGGGCTGTTGATCATGGGGTGGAGATTGTGCAGGAGAGGCGACGGTGGGAGAGTTAACAGGGGAAGACATTGTGACGGCAAGAATGAGAAAGTAGGATTGGGAGTGAGAGAGTTGTGAGGGTTGAATGGAGAGATTTGATGGAGAGGTGGAGAAGTTATAGTGTAGAGTGAAATAAAAAGGGAGAGAATCAAAGGTTAAAGATTTGAAACAAAAATAACCAACTAGGTGTAGTGGCGTGTTTAAGGAGGAAATTAGGCCATGATTGCCTTGATTAACGTGCAGCCTCTGAAGAAGGCAAATAACTGCTGCACGCGCCACTAACGGTAACTGCTATAACTCCTCATGGAGGCAAATTCCTAACTTGCCCCTCAGCTTCTCAAACTGCACAGCATCAAGAGCTTTTGTAAAAATGTCTGCCACTTGCTCTTTTGTGCCAACATGCTCCAAAGTAACAATTTTGCTCTCAACAAGATCTCTTATGAAGTGATGGCGAATATCAATATGTTTAGTCTTGCTATGTTGAACAGGATTTTTTGAGATGTTTATAGCACTCATGTTGTCACAATACAATGTCATAGCATCTTGTGCAACATCATACTCAGTCAGCATCTGCTTCATCCAAACAAGTTGTGAGCAACTGCTACCAGCAGCTATGTACTCAGCCTCTGCTGTAGATAAGGCCACACAGTTTTGCTTCTTACTAAACCAAGAAATTAAGTTATTTCCTAAGAAGAAACAACCACCTGAAGTGCTTTTTCTGTCATCAGCACTCCCAGCCCAATCAGCATCACAAAAACCAAAAAGCTTAGAATCTTCAGAGTGAGAGTACATTATTCCATATTCACTAGTTCCATTCACATACTTCACAATTCTTTTGACTTGAGTCAAATGGCTCACCTTAGGATCAGATTGATATCTGGCACAAACCCCAACAGCATAGGTGATATCAGGCCTACTTGCAGTCAAGTATAGCAGGCTTCCAATCATGCTTCTATATAAGCTTTGATCTACACTTATTCCTTTTTCATCTTTAGTGAGCTTCAGATGAGTTGGTGCTGGTGTTCTCTTGGATGTGGCACTTTCCATACCAAACCTTTTGACAATATTTCTTGTATACTTACTCTGAGAGATAAATATAGTATCATCCATTTGCTTGATTTGCAGCCCAAGAAAATATGTCAATTCCCCAACAAGACTCATTTCGAACTCTGATTGCATCTGCTTGACAAAATGCTGTACCATCTTGTCTGACATCCCACCAAAAACAATATCATCAACATAAATTTGAGCTATGATGAATTCACCTTTTTCTTGCTTAACAAACAAAGTTTTGTCTGAGGCTCCCTTCCTGTAGCCTTGATCTTCTAAGAACTGAGTTAATCTTTCATACCAAGCCCTGGGTGCTTGCTTCAAGCCATACAAAGCTTTCTTCAATTTGTAGACATGGTTTGGATGCTCAGGATCAACAAAGCCTTTTGGTTGTTCAACATACACTTCTTCCTGTAGGTACCCATTCAGAAAGGCACTTTTTACATCCATTTGGTAGAGCTTGAACTTGAGGATGCAAGCAACTCCCAAGAGAAGTCTGATGGATTCTAACCTTGCCACAGGTGCAAAGGTCTCTTCAAAGTCTAATCCCTCAACTTGAGTATATCCTTGTGCCACAAGCCTTGCTTTGTTCCTGGTGACAATCCCATTTTCATCTGATTTGTTCTTATACACCCACTTGGTACCAATCACATTCACATCTTTTGGTCTTGGGACCAAATCCCACACTTCACTTCTTTTGAACTGATTCAACTCTTCCTGCATAGCCTCTATCCATGCACTATCAGATAAAGCTTCCTTGACATTTCTGGGTTCAAATAATGACACAAAACAAGAGTTTGAAACCACATCATTTGTCCTTCTAGTGGTTATCCCTTGTTCTGGGTTGCCTATGATCAACTCTGTGGGATGGTTCTTCTGTACACGAACTGAAGGTCCTTTCTTTTGAGCTTGATCTCCAGAATCTGTGGCATTAATCTCTTCTTCAATCTCTTCATCAAGCTGACCTTCAACTGGATGTTCAGATGCTGTAGCATCTTGTTCAGCATCATGTACAACAGGAGTACCCTGGTATTTATCAACAGTTTCTTCCAGAGTAGAGTCTTGGATTACAACATTTATGGATTCCATCATTACCTGAGTCTTGGAATTAAATACTCTGTAGGCTCTGCTGTTTGGAGAATATCCTAGAAAAATCCCTTCATGGCTCTTTGGATCAAGTTTCCTCCTAGGTTCTCTATCAGCCAGAATGTAACACTTGCTTCCAAATACATGGAAATGTTTTACAGTTGGTTTCCTATCTTTCCATAGTTCATACAGAGTAGATGTGGTACCTTTTCTCAAAGTGACCCTGTTGTGAATGTAGCAGGCAGTGTTCATAGCTTCAGCCCAAAAATAGTAGGGGACATTCTTGGCATGAAGCATGACTCTTGCTGACTCTTGAATAGTTCTGTTCTTCCTTTCAACTATCCCATTTTGCTGTGGAGTGGTAGCTGAGGAGTACTCGTGTTTGATTCCTTCAGAGGCACAGAATTCATCAAACCTAGAGTTCTCAAACTCCTTTCCATGGTCTGTCCTGATCTTTACCACACTACTTGCCTTTTCCCTTTGAACTTGCAGACATAGCTCCTTGAATGCTTCAAAGGTATCTGATTTTTCCCTTATGAAATCTATCCAGGTATACCTTGAGTAATCATCTACCATAACAAATGCATACCTTTTTCCTCCAAGACTTTCAACTTGCATGGGACCCATGAGATCCATGTGAAGTAGCTCAAGAACCTTGGTGGTTGTATGATGCTCTAGCATTGGATGTGACATCCTGACTTGCTTACCAATCTGACACTCTCCACACTTGTTCCCTTCTGTGATCTTCAGTTTGGGCAAGCCTCTAATGGCTTCTGATGTAATAACTTTCTTCATCCCCTTTAAGTGTAGATGGCCTAATCTCTGGTGCCACAGTCTCACTTCATCTGTAGTTGTACTGAGACAGGTGGTGTTCAGATCTTCCTCATGAGGTATCCAGAGGTAGCAATTATCCTTGGACCTGGTTCCTTTCATCAACAATTGATTCTCTTCATTGTTCACAGTACACTCAGTATTGGTGAAATTAACCTTCAACCCTTGGTCACACAATTGACTGATACTTATTAGGTTTGCTGTGAGTCCCTTTACTAACAGAACATTCTCCAAATTAGGCAGTCCATGTTTCACTAAATTTCCAATTCCAAGAATTTCTCCCTTAGCACCATCTCCAAAGGTAACAAAACTGGTTTTGTATGGCTTTAGGTTTTTGAGAAACTTTTCTTCACCAGTCATGTGCCTGGAGCACCCACTGTCAAAATACCAATCTTCCCTTGATGATGCTCTCAAGGAGGTATGTGCAATCAAACCTACATTTTCTGTCTTAGTCCTCCACTCCTTCTTCACAGGGACTTCTTGTTTCACATCTTCCTTTGTTTCATTAGCTTCAGGATGCTGAACAGGGTAACCATGAAGTCTGTAGCAAAATGGCCTGATGTGACCTCTTCTTCCGCAGTAATGACAAACCCACCTTCTGTATGTTCTTTGGATTTTGGGCCTTTGATGACCTTTTGGGTTGGATTCCAAAGCAAACTTGGGGACAGGATAGGTTTTGGAATGCTGTGCAGGATGCTTTAGCATCGTGGCACCAGTGCAAGGGTCAAAGACATCTTCAGCAGATTTAAATTTTGTCTCAAGATTCTGTTGATATTTGTTCAAATGAGAGTAATTGTAACCTACTGCTTTAGCCTTACCATTTGGTAAACCTTCAAGAATTTCCTCTAGAATATTTGTTCCAGAGCTTAATTGACCCACACGTTTCTTCAAGTCCTCCATTTGAGCATTTGCAAGGGCAGCTTCTTCTTGAGCTTCAGATGCCTTCTCAGTTTGAGCCTTTACTTCTGATTGAAGCAGATTGATTGTCTTTTTCTGCTTCTCAAGAATTCTACACATTTCTTCAAATCTTGACAGTAGCTCCTTGTAAGTGCTTGCCAGTTCTTCATAGGCCACATCTCCTTCTTCCTCAGTATCACTGTCTGGAGTACAAATTCCAGTTAGTGCAGTTACATGCTTAGCTGATCCATGCTCATCTTCTGAATCTTCATCTGACCAAGAAACATTCAAACCCTTTTTCTGTCTTTTCTGATAGGTTCCACATTCTGTTCTTATGTGACCATACCCTTCACACTCATGGCATTGAACACCCTTGCTTTGGCTGTTCTTTTCTTCAGGTTTGAATTTCTTGAAATTGTTCTGTTGTTTGTTGATGTCGGGTCGGATGCCAGGAGCATTCTGACGATTTCTGCGATCAACTCTCTTCAGTACTTTGTTGAATTGTCTGCCAAGCATGGCTATAGCATCAACAATGCTTTCTTCTTCCTCATCTTCATCTTGATCATTGTTATCATCAGCATTAGAGACAAATGCAATGCTCTTGGTCTTCTTCTCACCACGCTCATCAAGAACAGTCTCAAAGGTTTGAAGTGAGCCAACCAATTCATCCATCTTCATAGTTGAAATGTCACGTGCTTCCTCAATGGCTGTCACCTTCATGTCAAATCTCTTGGGAAGGGATCTGAGTAGTTTTCTTGACAATTTCTCATCAGATACTTTTTCTCCCAAGGCTTCAAAAGAGTTTGCAATATCCAAGAGTGTCATATGAAAATCTTGAATGCTCTCATCATCTTTCATCTTGAGAGTTTCAAACCTAGATGTGAGATGTTGAATTTTGGATTGCTTTACCTTTGTGGTACCTTCATAGCAAGTCTTCAATATCTCCCATGCTTCCTTAGCTGACACACAGTTCTTGATCAACTTGAAAACATTTGCATCAACCCCATTGAATAAAGCATAAATGGCTTTGTTATTGTAAAGAGCTGCAGCCTCTTCCTCTGTAGTCCACTCAACCTCTGGTTTCTTCACTCCTGTTGAGGTTCCTTCCTTGCTAGCAACAGTGGGATGTTCCCATCCAGTCAAAACAGCTTTCCAAACTTTGCTATCAATGGATCTTAAAAATGCGGTCATTTTGGATTTCCAGTGATCATAGTTGTTTGATCCATTGAGCAATGGTGGTCTATTCATGTATCCTCCTTCCTTCTCCATAATGCCAGAAATATTAGGTCCTGGATCTCACCCTAGAAACAGGCAGGGTGCCTGCTCTGATGCCAATTGGAATTCCTGGCACGCGTGTTACGATGCTAAGCACGATGCTATAGCTTCTTGGTCCTCAAAACTTGATGCTACACACGATGCTATAGCATCCTGCTGCGCTGATAACTTAATATAAATAAACCAAATAACAGAAAGCAAGTAAAAGACACTTGGTGTTTGTTAACCCAGTTCGGCGCTCAAAGCAAGCCCTAGTCTGGGGGATACCAATCCAGGAAGATGTCCAATAAGCAATAGCCCTAGACTGATGACACTAACTCTCAAGTTATGCCCTTTCCATCTAGCAACTCCCCTATTGTCTATAACCTAGGGTCCTAGCCTAGATCTGAGATATACCTGATCTCACTTCCTTGCAACCTTACAAACAGCAAGGATTTTTAACACACACAAGAAAAGTTTTGGAGACACACTCCTAAAAACTAACACTCGTTCCTAAAGGCTTAGAGTGCACACAACACACATAACCCTAACTCCATACTTCAAAGCTTAGGAGAGGATCACAAGTTACAACTCAATAGAAACACGTCCTTAGCTTGTATCAAGATGACACAAGGAAGGCTCACAAATAACACACGCAAAACCTAAGCACTAGACTCAATAACAACGGCGTGAACAACAACCTCAAATTAGGTTTTGCACTACATATATATACTCCAGCAAAGTCCTTGATTCTGAAACAATTAAGACCTTGATTCTTCTTGACTCAAGCCTTTGACCACATTAATTAAAAAGGATTCTTTCCTAAAATAATCTTCAAGCATATTCTTCATTAATTAGTCAAGTCAAGGATCTGAAGTAATAAATGATGATCCTCAATAAAGTCCAAACACAAACGCGCCATGCAAGATTCATGAAAGAGAAAACATAAATCATTCCATAAATAGAACGCGCGCCTTCAGAGTACACGATGACGAACACGATGTTGGAGCATCTTGCATAGCATCCTGATCACCAAAAATGCAGCCAATACGAAGGACTCAACAATTTTAATTCTCAATGCGTTAACTTCACACATTTTCATAATTGTTTTAATAAATTCTTACTATTTAAAGGTTTAAAGAGTGCCCCGAGAGCACTGTTTAGCATTTACCATAAATAAATAGTAAATGAGGAAGTCTTACATAGGCACAAGCCTTTAGGCACATCATTTGGGCACACACACATAAATTAAAAAATTTAAAATGAAAATAATATAATCACATCAATCAACATCATTTTATTTCTTTTTTCTTTAATTTTTTTTAATTTATATGAGTGTGCCTAACACATTTCACTTGTATTTGTATCTATATTAGATTTTCTCATAAGGAAATATAAAGGGCAAGTAGTGTAGACAACACGTGACTTTGTTAGTAAAAGATAACCTGTACTACTATTGAAAGTGGAGTCACATCAAAATTTATTTATTTATTTATCTTAAAACACCAGTCAATCTCTGCAAAAAACAACTCATATAGAGTTTCTTTGACAACAAAACACGTGTCCCAAGAAAAGGTAAAAAAGCAAAGTAAACTATGCAGTCACCAGCAGTACTATACCGTAAATATTACTATATTGTTACATCTTAACCATTGACCAATTATTTTTCATTTTTTTTAATTAAAATATTATCACGTATATACTTTTGATCTAATGATTTAAATGTACATATTATTTTATCAATTTTTTTTTCAATAGAGAGAATCCACTCTCGATGATATAATAGGGACTAAGATAACAAAATACTTTTTTTTAAACCCAATTAAAAAAAAATCATCAATAACTTTGCAAAATTTTTAACAAATCTTCAAAGAAAATCCCTAAACACTTCACACAAGATTTCTCAACTTTTCACCTACACACCTTCAAAATCCTCCAAAAACTCTACCTCTATAGAAACCAATTCTTCACTTGTACTCTTACTTCACTCTACTCAACCAACATGTTTTCGCTCACAATATTCAAACCTGTATATTGCCATCATTAAAATATGAAATTTTTATTTTTAGTTCTTAATAAATTTTTATTATATTTTTAGCCCCTAAAGAATTATCATGCACTCAATTTTGATCCCTACTATTAATTCAATGTGTATTTTTGAATGATTTTTTCACAGGTAAGTTTAGAACATTATAAAAAGTTCTTTAAAAAAAGAGTTTAAAATTTGATTTTTTGGTCATGATTTTCGTCACTTTTATCTTGAATTTATGCTGTTTAAAAAATTTATATTTAATTCATCTCATGTTTAAAAATTATAAATCTTTGTAAATAGGCTTTATATGATATTTAAAACATGTCTGGAAAAAAAAAATCATAGAAAAATTTAAGAGTTTAATGATAATAAAACAAATTTAGTTTTTAATTAGTAGGGACTAAAACTATTTGCAAGAAAATTTTGATAGACTAAAAATATAACAAAAATTTAGTAGGAACTAAACTTCAAAGGTCACCAATATATAGAGACTAAAAATATATTTAACCCTTATTTTTATAAGGCAATGAATATTTAGACATCGGAGAACAAAACATGTTTTGCCCTCATTCTTTGCATATATCTTTTTGTTATATTCAAAAATGGAAAAACAAATATATACAAAAATTGGGAGGACGTAATAAAACTAACCTAGTGTATGTTCACACAAAAGCGCGTAGGACAATGAAACATATAAACTTCTAGTTAATTCAAAAAGGCAAAACAGAAGTCCATAAAAACTCGAGGCGAGTGAACTAACTGTCAACACGAAAACGGTTTATGTACCCGCTACTCCCTGTAGTAAGCAACAATCGATGATGACTTTTTAAAGCTAGACAGTCTGAAATCAAGTAATTTCAAATAATATACAATTGAGACAAAATGAGACCTCTCTTTCAACATGAGAGAAACCAATGGCGAAAACATAATCATCAAATTTTATACGCTTGAGGAGCTTATTTGAGCTCGTATAAGTTTTATGTAGAAGACACATGATGTGGATTTTTCGGGTCCTTAAAGCCTAATGGTTGATGCATGTAGACTGTTTCTTTAAGCTCACCCTGAAGAAATGCATTATTGACATCCAACTGATGAACTTGTCTAGATCTAAAAAGCCCGTATAAGGATTTACGTAGAAGACACATGCTGTAGATTTGTCGAGTCCTTAAAACACAACAGTTGATGCATATAGACTGTTTCTTTAAGCTCACCATGAAAAAATGTGTTCTTGACATCTGAATTTGCCAATATATAGAAACAATAATACTGAGAACGGTTCGAATTGTTGCTGGTTTAACAATTATTTTGACTAAAAGTTTTTTAATAATCAATATCAATCTATCGACCTACACCATCACCTATAAGTTGGGTTTTATGCCTCTTAAAAAAACCGTCATATTTTTCTTTATATTTAAAAATCCATGGAGATTGATCGAATAACATTAACATCACATGGTCTATAATATACAACTATATATTGTCAAGTCTTGTTTTCTAAACTAATAATTACAAATAAATATAATTCTTATACAAATTATCATAGGTATATTCTATAATAATACATTCTAATAATATATGTTAATAACGTATTATTACAACAAATTAATGTACACTAAATATAGACATATTTATTTTTATCGTATTATATAATTCCTTTGTGATTTTATATATGTTACTTTTATACTATAAGAATGAGTTTTCTTGATTGTAAAAATAATTGAAAGAATAATATGAAATTTAGACTATTTAAATTGTTAAAAAAAATTGGATTAAAATTTTTAAATAAGGAGAAAAGTCACTTAAAATTAAAATATAAAAATTGAAAAAAGAAAATGGAGAGATCCATTCTCCTCCTTATACCATAATCTATTGGTTGACTAATTAAAAAGTACATCATTAAAATTATATTTGATATACACAAATACTTTCTTCCATTCTTATAAGAGGAACTTTATGTATTTTAGATTTTATTGAGTCTATAATATTGTTGATTAGAAATATTAGATTTACAATGAATTTAAAAAATAAAATTCTTAAATTAAAAATTAGGAGGAGTATATAATACTGAAGTTAGTTTTTTATACAATTAATTATGCTAAATTTCATGATATAGGTTAAGATCGGAGTTTCAAACACTTTATTTATTCATTTTTAGTCATATATTATATGAAAGAAAAAAAATTAAAGCATTTGATAGATTATGCTTTCCGTCTTCTAGATAGTGGATTGATTGGATTCATATGAGCGCACTGAAGAAGCTAAAAGTGCTATGCCACGATGGGTTTGAAGCTAATCTTAATCTACCGATTGATTTCAGATGTTTAGGAGTAGTGTTTATTATTGCATCATCAGATTTTATTATAATAATTAATTTATATTCATATTCATTAAAAACAAAAGTTTTGATGTAAGAAGGTAATTATGTATTCTCAAAATGCCTTATTTGAGAACTTTTTTTAAATGAATTTATCGTATGAAAATGAAAGATTAATTGAAATATAAAACTTGTAGAGCAATGAGATAATGAATGATTATTAGTTGTAATATTAGAAAATTATAAAATGAACAGCAATCAATTTGGAGGAGATCCATTTTTGAATGCTCTTGTATTAATACTTGATCAAAAAGATGATGAATATGATGATGTGTCATGTGTTCACTTGCACAAATAATTTTTAAAGTGTGTTCAAACACTAAACTTAATTTGTATTAAATTATTCATTTTGATTATTTTATGCAAATGGATAAACTTAACAAATTAATCCCTTTTAAAATATTTAAAAATTCTTGACATGAATTGCAACTCACATCCAATATATATATATATATATATATATATATATATATATATATATATATATATATATATATATCAATGATATTTTATAAAATAAAGTTTTCTTAATTACTCTCGCGTATTAGAAAAATAAAAAAATAATTTAAAATATTTCGCTGAATTTTGACTCATGAAATTCATGTTATTTTTTTGCATTTAAAGTCATGTATTTGGTATTGTAAAAAAAAAAAGTCATGTTACTTGATAAAGAAAAACAACGTTTGAAAGATTGTCTATAATACTAATATAATTCACCAAGAGATGCATTATTTCAAATTTATAGTGTTACATTTAAATAATTTTTATATTCTTTCAAAATTTGTCATATGATATGAATCTTCATCTATTCAATCCCATGTTTTGTAAACTTCTCTTAGCTTACAATCGAAATCAGAGACTGTACTTGCTTGGCAACTTCTATATTTTTTTTCCTAAGGAAAATAATTCATTAATAGAAAAAAGGCTAAACTAAACACCAAGTTTATTTTGAAGTTTAGAGAAAATAAAACAAGAGAATATAGATTTGGAATTGATGCAATGTCATTGGAATGAAGAATTACAAAGAATAAAACTTTAAATAGTGTGGCTATGTTTATCAACATATATATCAACAGATCTGAATTGCATGGTGTAATTACAAGATACAGTTTCATGCAGTTTTAATTACAGCTATTAATTAGAGATCAGACGATTCAGATTGATTCAGTAATAAAATCATTATAAATAATCTGAGCACACATTTTAAATCAGACGGTCCTAATCTAAAATTGTGTGTTCTTCTACATCATTAAATCATGTTCCAAATATCAACATAATAAGCAAAGACTATTTAATACGAGGAGGGCAAGAAGCCAACGCCAAGATGTTGACATATAGTTCAATTTCAGTATAATACTAAACGTCTCAATCAAGTATTTATCACCTAGAATTTTTTTAGCTTGCTTGTAGTATAATACTACTAGTGGGAGTGATAGAAGAGCAAAAAGCAAGCATTATTGTACAATAGATAAAATAAGGATTCGTTAAGTTGATAATATTTTGATTTGTTGTTCTGAATTGGTCCAAACTAAAAGCACCCATACTCTTATTGGAATAATATAGTTCTCCTTTATTACTTGTTGGAAGATATTGAGTAGTAGATTTAGATTTATTGTTGTGAATGCATTATTAAATTTTATTCGTTCATTTGAAATCAGACGGTATGAATTGCACATCAATTTTATTTCATTAATAGACTTTCAACTGATTGATTCCGATCGGATAACCGAAAATAGTAACTGCTTTTGTGATTTGAAAAACAATTCATCAAGCCCATATTGGTTGGTTTACATGTATTATTATATAGAAAGAGTGCTAAACCCTTTTCTTTTTCTTTTGGTTTAAGAGTGATCATGGTACACTAATTAAAAGGATGTTCATGAATCATCTTGGTCCTTGGAGCTAGATGATTTGGGATTTTAGATTTAATCGGGGGGATTTGGGTTTATTAAAATATGAAGAAAAATCTCATATGAATTATGAGTTTGTTTAAATAACAACTATAATTTTTTCAATTTATATTTTACTCATTTTAGAGTCACATTGGTTAATTAAATTCTTAATTATTTGTGTCACATCAGCATAAATTTGGAGAAATATTGAGAGATTGACTACCAAATTAGAAAGAAGGAAACATACGGACCAAAATCACTTAAAAAAAAGGGATTAAAATTGTACAATCTAAATTCAGGAAAAGTTGAATTGAAGGCAGAATCGTATTATTTAGACAGGAAAACTTTATTATTATTAGAGCCACAAAGTTTTAATCATCTGATTTAAATTAAAGGCGTGGTGGCTATGGATTGTAGTTGTATAATGTCTTAAGCATATAAGGTTGGGGAAATATTGTCATAGTCAATATTCAATTGTGGCATAACGAAAAAAAGTTCAAAAGGTTATGGATTTCATTTTCTAATTTTCTTTACAAAAGTGCTAAATGTTTTGGAAGTGAGGTTTCATTGGGCTTATCTTTTGGTGTCAATTCTAAACCACAAAATGTTATTTGAGTTGCATAATAAGCGTATAAAATGGCCATGGCATTTATGCATAGAGATATATATATATATTTTAAATTTTAAAAATTGACAATATATTTTATAACGTATATATTTATTTTTATCTCCTCATATTTTTTATTTTATACAAATTTATATAAAAAATTACTTACGACAAATTTGAGATGTTTAGATATCATTCCTCTTATGCATAATATATATATTTTGGAAAAACACAAATGCACAATGAACAGAGAGAAAAAGATTAAACCAGGGTCATTTTTGATATTTTGGTGGTCTAAATTGGTATAAAAAAGTTTGAGTTCCAAAAATGTTATATTTTTATTTAAAATTTATATACTCACACAAAACATTTCTTATGGGCATTTTAAATACAAAGTTAGTTATTTGACTTGGATCGTGTTTGATTTTAAACTGGATATATTTAAAGACAATATTGAGATATTTTGTTTTATTTTAAAAGATTATCTTTTAAAATAAGTAGGCATATATTTTTCTATAAATAAAAATTACTTTATTCATATAAAAATTGAGTTGAGGGAACAAGGATTTGTCGTCAAGGGCAAAATGTTGTAGGTTGTTGTTTCTCCTTGGTAAACTAGGTCAAGAACGGAGGGGCTGCTCTCTCCCCAGAGTAGGTAATTCCGAACTGGATAAACAAAGATTGTGTCTCTCTCTCTTGCTTTTGATTTGTCTACTTGCTTACGGATTATTATTTTCATCGTCTCTATATATTCTTTGATTTTGTTGCTCGATTCAATTGCTCCACACATCAAGTTCTTTTATTGGTGTGAGTTTTCGTCAAATTCACAACAATTAGGGTCCACCGTGGGGCAAGAATCAATCGTGATAATCAAGTACCATGGGTTCGAAGTTTGATATTGAGAAGTTCACCGGGACTAACGACTTGTGGTTGTGGAATGTGAAGATGAGGGATGTTCTAGTCCATAACAAGTGTGTTGAGGCCTTGAAGGGTGCACGGATGCCGACGAGTCTTTCCAATGAGGAGAAGGCTGATTTGAATAAAAGAACTTGATGTGTGGAGCAATTGAATCAAACAACCAAATCAAAGAATATATAGAGACGACGAAAATAATAATCCGTAAGCAAGTAGACAAATCAAAAGCAAGAGAGAGACACAATCTTTGTTTACCTAGTTCGAAATTACCTACTCTGGGGAGAGAGCTGCCCCTCCGTTCTACTAGAATCAATGAGTATCACTTTACAAGAAATTCCCACAATTGGGTACAAGGAATTAGCAATCCTAATTCTACCCAAATCCCGAATCTCTTCCCGTGACCAAGAGACTCACTTGACCTAGTTTAGTTTACCCAAGGAGAAACAACAACCTTTTGCCCTTGACGACAAACCCATGTTCCCTCAACTCAATTTTTCTATGAATAAAGTAATCCCTATTTATAGAAAAATATATGCCTACTTATTTTAAAAGATAATATTTTAAAATAAAACCAAATCTCTCAATATTGTCTTTAAATATATCCAATTTAAAACCAAACACAATTCAAGTCAAATATTCTCCAAAAATATATTTTTTCACAAAATCTGAAATATTCTGACTTCTAATCTTGAGATTTTAAGGCATATCCAAGATTAGAAGTCAGAATATTTCAGATTTTGTGAAAAAATATATTTTTGGAGAATATTTGACTTGGATTGTGTTTGGTTTTAAATTGGATATATTTAAATACAATATTGAGAGATTTGGTTTTATTTTAAAAGATTATCTTTTAAAATAAGTAGGCATATATTTTTCTATAAATAGGGATTACTTTATTCATAGAAAAATTGAGTTGAGGGAACAAGGGCTTGTCGTCAAGGGCAAAAGGTTGTTGTTTCTCCTTGGCTAAACTAGGTCAAGCGAGTCTCTTGGTCACAGGAAGAGATTCGGGATTTTGGTAGAATTAGGGTTGCTAATTCCTTGTACCCAATAGTGGGAATTTCTTGTAAAGTGATACTCATTGATTCTAGTAGAACGGAGGAGCTGCTCTCTCCCAAGAGTAGGTAATTCCGAACTGGGTAAACAAAGATTGTGTCTCTCTCTCTTGCTTTTGATTTGTCTACTTGCTTACGGATTATTATTTTCGTCGTCTCTATATATTCTTTGATTTGGTTGCTTGATTCAATTGCTCCACACATCAAGTTCTTTTATTGGTGTGAATTTTCGTCGAATTCACAACATTAGGAAAGACAATTTAACTCATATTTAGAGGGTACTTGCATTATATTATCCACACATAGGATAAATAACCCGCATGCATTTTAAGTATCAGCACGGGTATGAGTTATTACCTGCAAAAAATGATTCAAAACTAATACAATATTAAACTATTACATATTTTTTAATAAAAATGTTTATTTATAACACAATGCAAACATAATATAAAGGTTAACAATAATTTTGTTTATAAATTTTACTTGTCAACATTAAAATCTTTAAATTTTTTTTTTAGTTCTATTAAAATAATACTTATGATATTTTATAATTGAATAATATATTTTTAATAAAAACGTGGATAACGGTTACGGGTATGAATATTTAATTCCCATAGGCCATAGCGTATGGATACGAGTACACAAGTTGTTGCCCACGACCCCACGTGAATATGGGGATGAGTACGAATATTTTTTAAATGGTGGTTATGGGGATGAGTATTATAGTACCATACCTATTTGCATCCCTATGTAAAGTCACTAATAATTGTGTTTACATCAATATGTTCTATCATATTTTTTTTCAATATATAATGTGGCTAGAACATTCAACCTTTCTTGTGATATTGAGGATATCGAGTAGTTTATTTACCGTAGATGCCACATTCACAAGATATTTGAATAACAATATGGAAGTGTTTCAAATGTTGATATTAACACATTTGACAAATACATTTACAACACTTTTTCAATTCATAAAACCGTACACCATGAAAGATAAAAAAATTATAAAAGTCATGCAAAATAATAATAATAATAATAAGAGAAAATAGGGATGAATGATGAGTTGCAAACTGATGCATAAAAAACTAGAGGAAGACAATGTATGTGTGTCGATGCACAACTTGATTGCGAGAAGAAGAGAAATGCAGCATACAACGATGAGGGAGTAGCAGGGGCGAATCCACATGGTGGCCTACTGTGGCCTTGGCCACACTGGAATTTTCACTTTTAATAGGTATATAAATATATGTATATATATTTTTGTTACTTATTACAGTATGTATTCGTAAAAACAAAACATAATCCATAATAAGTTATGATTAAATACAGGTAAATCATCAAGAAACAAATCTAAAGTAGTTGTCATATAAATTATAATTTGATAAGTAAAAATAAGAAAGAAGAAATTACAGTAAAACATTTTTATTTAATAAGTGATACTTACAATAATTGACGCAAGCTAAGTTTCTTCAGTTTTGATCTGAGAAATTTTTGCATGCCTCGTAATGAAAACGGATGTTCCTTTTATAGAGTAAGGAATCAATCCGGATTTCAAAACTAATACAATTCAACTCATAATTTCTAACAGCCGTAAAGTGCCTTAATAATTTTGACAAGGCATAAAGTAAAGCTGTCCTAATAATGCTTACAAACGACAAAACTAATAAAGTAAAGCAGCTGTAAAGCAGACTAATAATTCCGACAAAGCTAAAAGTAAAGACAAAAGTAAAAGTTACATAATTAATCTGTGTAATAGTACTGATGAAGACCTAGTGATGTCACATCTATAGGTCCTGAATGCCGTAACAGTCATCTTCGTTCTCAGCCGCACTTGTAATACTGGTACTTTCTGAGTCGGACAGAACTGACATAGCATCTTTAACCTTTTCAAAAAATTCTTGAGGATCCGTAATGTGCTTTAACGATTCTAATAACTTCGGATGTAATGAAGAAAAGTCTTTAATTTCTGATGGAGGAGGTAGTTTCGTTGCCTTGCAAAGATTAGGATTGGCTTTAAACCAAACTTCTAATCTTTCTGATGAGAGTAATAACGGATTAAATTTACTCCACCATTTAACAGAGTATCTTTTAATTAATTGCAAAGGAGGAGCATCCTCCCAAATAGGCTCCGTAGACAGTGTCCAAGAGGTAATCCAAGTAATTCCAAAAACAGCACAGAACCCTAGTAAAGCCTTATGCTGGGGGCAAGTAGTAGTTTCTCTAAAAGTCTTATAAGCTTCAAAAGCGTAATCTGGTAACGAATCAAGAATTGGTCCAACTGAATGAAACCACTCAACGAACCAAATCGGAAAATTAATTGATATGTTTTTGTTGAACCAAATGAACCAGGTGTGGTTGAAGGGTTCAACATCTAGAAAATGGTACCATGCTTTCATGTAATCAAAGTAATTGTAACACTGAGGAACAAAAGTTCTACTAAGAGATTTTTCTTTAAAAGGGGGTTGTCCCCAATCTGCAGGTGATAATACTTTGTTAATTTTAAACTTTGAAAAAGTAATTTTTGAGGGGTCTTTAGCATCATAATTGTGAGTAAGGACTATCGAGTCGGTATCAACTAAAATGAATTCATAAAATTTTCTGGTTTTGAATAAATTTGAGTCTTCTGGAAGGTAGTAAAAACCAGGAGGTAATACTTTTGCTATTATTTGGGCTAATGAAGAATTTTGTGGACAATAGTGGTTTTCTAATGGTACAATGGGTATAGTCTGGTTTTTAGTAATGAATGTGGCTTTAGGTGTAGTTTCTGGTGGTGAGTAATAGGATAACTTAGTTGGGCGAGAGCTTAATGAGGAAGAGCTCGAGGTTTGAGCGGTGAATTGTAATGGAGTAACCAGAGCAGGTCTAATTCCGGAGGGAGGTCTAATTTTAGTAATGGGCTGAGGATTAGACATAATTTTGTTTAGGTAACTAGGTGATCCTAATGTAATTTTTGAAGACCTGGCTGGGCTTAAAGCTAATGTTGTGTCTGTAATTTTCTTCGGCGGACCATAATTATCTCGAGGGTCAGCAGGGGCTTTACTCATGTTTACCCTGCAGAAATTCTCTAGTTAAGAAATCTGGTAAGGAATTTTTAACTCCTTGTATATGCTCAATTTCAAAATCAAAACAGGAGAGTAATGCTTGCCATCTTGCAAAAATATGTTTTGAAACTAAGTTTTTAACATCTTTCTGTAAAACACTGGTTGCAGCTTTGCAATCCGTTTTTAATAAAAAAGGTTTCGAAAACAAATCATCTTGAAATTTTGTAATACATAAAACAATTGATAAGATTTCTTTTTTAATAGTACTATAATTTAATTGAGCTGGGTTCCAAGTTCCAGAATAATATCTGACCACTTGTTCCTTATCCATGCCCGGTAGCTTTTGCTTTAAAATTCCTCCAAATCCAAGATCAGAGGCATCAGTTTCCACAACTAATTTAGCCGTAGGATCAGGTATTCCTAGACAAGGTAATTTCTTAACTATTGCCTTAAGGCGTAATACACTCTGGGTCATGGAATCGTCCCAAGGAGGTGGATTTTTTCTAAGTCTTTTGAATAAAGGAATACATATGGTTCTCAGATTAGGAATAAAATCTGACACATAATTAATACATCCTAAAAACCTTTGTAATTGAGTTTTATCTTTTAGTTCATTGGGAAATTTACTAACAAATTCTAATGATCTACTAATTGGGGTGTACATTCCTTGTGTTATATCAAAGCCTAAAAATCTAATTTTTGACTGGAAAATTTTTAATTTTCTTTCGGATAAAACTAATCCATTATCTTTAATGATTTGGTAGAATATTTCCATATGGTGAAAATGTTGAGTAATGGAGTCTGAAAAGACTAATATATCGTCTAAGTATACTATCGTAAAGTCCGAGTATTTACTGAATATAGTGTTCATAATGTTTTGAAATTCTGAGGGAGCATTTTTTAAACCTAAAGGCATAACATTCCATTCATAATGGCCAAAAGGCACAACAAACGCTGTTTTATACTTGTCCTTTTCTTCTATTTGAATTTGGTAATATCCAGATTTTAAATCAAATTTAGAAAAAATGCTTTTATTATGTAATCTATTAATTAAGTCTTTCTTATTAGGTATTGGATACCTAATCCATTTTAATGCTCTGTTTAAGGGTTTATAATTTATAACAAGCCGAGGACTTCCTCGTTCAAGTTCAGATGCATTAATAACATAAAAAGCCGAGCAGCTCCAAGGAGATTTGCTTGGCCTGATTAATCCTTTATCAAGATAATCTTGTATTTCTTTCTTACAGTAATTAAGATGTTCTTGATTCATTTGTATTGGACGAGCCTTAGTTGGTATATTAAGTTCTTTAAAATCTGGCTCATATGGTAAAGACACAGTGTGTATTTTTCTTTTCCAGAACGCATTAGGTTGTTCTGAGCAAAGATCTGTTTTGAACTTATCTAAAACATTATAAATTTTTTCTTTAATGGCTGGAGTTTCTAATTGTTCTTCTATTCTCCTAGAATGTATTTCTTTATTAATAAAATTAATTTGTTTCGTCTTTTTATTTATTAGGTTAATTCGAGATACCGCTCTTCCTTGGACAGAGTTTAAATCTCTAATTTTTGGTTTATCTAAAAACTCAAAATTAATTTCTCTAGATAAAGCAGTTGTAGTTATACCGTTTTCGTTAACCGTAAAAGGGTAAAGTAAAGTTAGGAAAGGTGTTCCTAGAATAATTTCTTCAGTAATATTCTTAACTAACAAAAAGGAGGTTATGTAACATATTTTATCTTTACATACTTTAGCATTAGATAACTTATACGAAACTTGTAATCTGTTTCCATTAGCTCCTCTTAATGATTCTTTAGTTTTTTCATAATATTGAGTAGGAATTAATCCTTCTTGGATACAATTTAAGTCAGCACCAGAATCAACTAGCGCGGTAAATTCATATGTTGTATTTTTTATTACTAAATTAATCTTTGTATACCATTTATGAGATATTAACTTTTCTATCTTATTAATGTATATTTCTTCATCATTTTGTTTACTGGAGGAAGGTAAAGAAACCATTTTTCTAGATCTATTCTGTTCTTGAATAATCATAGTACCTTGTAATTCTAGAAGCTTAACTTCTAGTTCATCATCTCTAGTTTTTAAAAATTGAATTTCTTTTTTAAGAATTTTAATTTCTTCTTGTAAATCTTTTAGAGTTATAGAACTTTGAGAGGGTTTTTTAAAGAGTTCCATAACATCCTTAAATTCTACTTTATGTAATTCTTTCTTTTCTATCTCGTTATCATCAATAATATCTTTAATTTGTCTCATAAAAGCCTGTTTACTTTCTGATTCTTCCATTTTATCTAAAATTCCTATTAATGTATTAGCTTGATGATTAGTTAAAACATTAATGCTTTTACTGCAATTATTACAGTTGCAGAAATATATTCCTAAGCATTCTTCTGATTCTTCTTCGCTAGACTCACTACTTTCAACTAGATTATTAATATCTTCGGCTTCAGATTCATAAGACGAAGAGGAATCTTCATCTGATAATAGCATTATATTTTCTAAAGTATGAATTAAATTTTGTTTTAACTCTTCTGATATGTCTAGATTACTAATTTGTTGAATTTTCTCTTTAACTTTGCAATCATTAGCATAGTGACCGAAACGACCACATTTATAACATTTAATATCTTTAGTTTTATTATTGTTATTGGATTTTTGGTAAGAGTATTTTTTGTTCTTTTTCTTCTTATAAAACTTTTTATTCTCTTGGTATTTATCTTTTTGGTAATTGTCTTTTTTATAATATTTTTTAAGATTTTTCTTATTTTTACTAAAAGATTTCTTTTTACTTTTAGGATTGCTAGGAGCTCGTATTGGAGTAGCACCATACTGCTCGCAAAATGATCCCATTTCTCTTTTATTATTTGCTTTTTCATTTTTAATTTTATTTTGTACTTTATAATCTGTACAGATTTGTAAACCAGTTTCTACAATATAATTCGATATTTCTCCCATAGTTAATGAATTAAAGGGTATTTCACCATTGTAATTTTGTTTAATATTGCTTTTAACTTTTTCTGCAAACAATCTAGGTAAACCACTAATAAATCTTTCTTTCCAATAAATGGCTGCCCCGTCTGGACGCAGGCATAATTTAGACAGAAACATGTCTTTATACCAACGATAATCAGACATGGTTGGGCAATAAAGATTTAGTAATTGATCAGACGCTCTTTGTTGTAGTTTTAAAGGTTCTCCTATAAAAAACTTAGTTATAGCATATAATAAGGTTGTAACGCAGATTTCTTCATTAGTTTCTATTTTAATTGCTGAATCAATTTTTAACTTATCTTCTTCACTAAGTATATTATCCCACCATCCTTTTAATTGACCTGTAAATCCCATTACAAGCATATCTTTTGTTTTTCTATCTGAATTCTTTTTAATTTTAAAAGCAGTTGCTGCCATAGTCATATTTTGAATAATATTTAATATATGTTGTTCAGACGCACCATCTATATTCCATTCTATAATACAATCTCCTGAGTAACTGTCTCCTATAAAACTATTTCTTTCTTCAAATTGGACATCCGCAAAGGAAGGTCTAGGGTAATAGTTTCGAGTTTTAGGTCGAGGTACCTTGTCTAATCGCGAAATAATACTTTCTTCTTCATTTCCAAATGATAGCGTGTTAATTTTTACTTCTGAGGTTGATCCTATATTTAATATTTTTAATTTGTCTACTAATTCATCTAATTTTTGCTCTGGATTAAATCCAAGAGTTAAATCTTTAATTTCTTTTTCTGTAGGTATATTATAATGATAGACTGGCCTAGTAGGGTCAGCTACTTTAGTTTCTAAAGATTCCGGTAAAAGTTGTTCAACTCTTTCTAATTGTTGTGACATGGTGTATAATATTTGATTAGTGTAGTTTAGTTGACTATGAATATTGTTTACATCTTTTTTCTGTTCTGATGGGTTACTTATAGCTTTAAACGGTGAGGCTTCTATTTCAATATTTTCTTTAGGAGGTGTAATTTTTAAAGCTTCTAAAGGAGGATGAATAGATTCAACTATTTCCTTTCTAGAAGTTTTCCATTTAATACTCATTCTAGTTTTGGTGTTTAAAAATAATTTTTTAGCGTAAGGGTTTAATATATTATTTTCTAAACAATATAATTCAAACCAAGTAAAAAAGTAAATATTAATTTCATGATGTTCTAAAAATTGATAAAATAATTTAAGGTATAAGTCAGTATCATCTTTTGAAAAGGTATCAAAATACCATTTTCGTTTATCTTTATTATATTCTGATAAAAATTCTTCTTTAATCCAAATTTTATCAATTTCAAAAGGTTCATCTGATTTAATCATTCCTAATATTTGAGATTCAGTAGGTGAAGGAGATCTACTGATTCTTTCTTGATAAATCGGCTGCGGTATTGTTGGAGCAAAATTCACTCCTGCTAAATTCAGCCTGATTGTTGAATCCATAGATCGTCTAGAAGAGGAAGATCCTATACTAGGCGACTGATTATATCTGAATGATTGACTTCTATTCATTCTAATACGAATGTTTCCATCCTGATCAGTAATAATATCTCTAATAGATCTTGATTCTAATTTTTCTGGTTGCGTAGTATTTTCTATTATCCATTCTTCTGGAATTTTTTCTTTTAATTCTGAAATGGTTAATATCTTTGGGGTAATTATACTTGATTTCTTTAAATTAGCTTCTATAATACAGGTTTCATTTCTAGGTGTAGATCTTAAGGATTTATAATTATAATTAACATTTGTGACCTTATAGGTTATTCTAGTAATAATATCTACATTAGATATTCCTTCTGAAAAGTTATCATTTTGATGTTGTACACATATGACTAACGATGAACTTGTAACCTCATCATTTAAACTCATTGATACATAATATTAATCAAATTGTTTCGATGACGTTTTAACCCTATGAAATTTACCATTAAAAT
Organism: Trifolium fragiferum; assembly: GCA_954870985.1. Taxonomy (NCBI): domain Eukaryota; kingdom Viridiplantae; phylum Streptophyta; class Magnoliopsida; order Fabales; family Fabaceae; genus Trifolium; species Trifolium fragiferum. The sequence continues at coordinate 15,189,270 of OX940793.1, read as the reverse complement.
TAAATTTTTTTACCATATAGATAAAATATATGTAAAATTTTACAGAAATTTAAAATAATTTGATATGTTATTGAGATTTAAAAAAAAATAATTAAAAAGTTTGTGGATACAAACTAGCCAACTATGTAATAAAATGAGTGATTAATGGTTAAATGACTGCCTTGTAACTTTTATAAAAAATGTATCGTTTAATGTTATTTTAACTTATTTTTTTTAAAAAAAAGGATTATAAATGATTTTCATTATAAATGTATTGCATTAAACAATATTATTTCTTATTTTCAATATAATTTAGTTTATAATTTCTTTAAAATTTGGCCACACTATTATTAAACATCTGGAGCCGTCCCTGGTGAGTAGTATGGATAGAGACAATTTGGTCGTTGATACTTACGTATCATTGTATCAAAAATTGTATTTGATACTTGATACAATAATACATATGCCAAGAAAAATATAAGAAGTGAGTAGTGGGTGACAAAAATAATAACTTTGGTATACTTTTTTTAGGGCCGACCATGGACAATAGCAGAAATTGAACTTAGGGGAACCGAGCTTAATATTATAATTTAGATAAGAAAAATTTATTTTGAAAACATAACATATACAAAAAATTATAAAACAAATTCAAAGTTAAAATTTGTGAATTTGCATTTAATAGTACTTTTTTTAAGTCGAATTGTTTGCCCCCTCTATTTTCACATTGTTATAATTTTTGGCTCAACTCATGCATTGTGCCAAATAAATTGTGACTTTTTATGTAATAAAAGGTGGATTCTATAGTCTCATAAGAAATATTTTGTCATTAAATTCATTATTGGGACAATATATCACTTTTTTTGTAAAAAAAATACCATTCTAAGTTGGAAAAACATTTGTTAAGACAAGTTTACAACAAATTTATAAATTGGGCCCAAAAAGTGGAAATAAAAAACTGGGATCATTTTTGTGAGTTTTTTTTTTAATCTTTTGCTAGTTTACTAAAATGACGCTAACAAAAGTGAAATTAAACTATATATAATAACATACTACTATAAAAAAAAATTAGGGGACCATGACCTCTTTTGGTCCCCCTTCTACCTCCGTACCTGTCTAGAACAACCACATTTTCATCCTACCTTAAATATAGCCATATATGAAATAGATGAGTTTATAAAGAGTGACTATTACAAGCTAGTATTATAAAGACTAGTTATGTTGAATACAAAAATTTGATATAAATCATAATTTATTTGTTTAGGTCAGCCATCATTTATATCCACACATCAATCTCAATATTTAGTGTGAGGGTGTATTGAAAATACTCAAGTTGCACATATTGCATATAGGTAAGACTTAAAATGAGTTTATAAAGAGTGACATATTTCACTTTAGAAGTTTTGAAAAGATAAGTTATGCAGAATATAAAAACCTAGACTTAAATGAACTTTTGGTCTCCCTATTTTACAAAATGCGTAATTTTGGAACCCCTATTTTGTTTTGCGCAATTCTGTTCCTATTTTACAAAAACTTAAGAGTGTGTGTCTCTTCTTTTTCTTCATCGTGTTCTTTCTAAACATAAACATGTATCACGTGTCATATCATTTAAATAATGTATCAACTCATCAAAATTGAAGGTTAGATCAAAAAGATACCAAATATCTAAATTTTTCAAAACAAGGGGACCAAAATTGTGCAAAATAAAATAGGAAACTAAAATTTCATAAAACAAAATAAGAGAACAAATATTGCACATTTTATAAAATAGGATGACTAAAATTTCATTTAAGCCAAAAAAAAACCCAATATAATATCATAATCTTCAAAGCATCCACAATTTATGTCAACATCATGATCAAACCTAATAGTAGAGATTAAAATGGGTAAATAGGTTTTTAGCCCCTACAAAATAGGTGAGTTTTGTGTTTGCCCCATGCAATTTGTTTTTGTAGGAATATCCTTTGCAATGTTCAAATTTTTTTTTTTATAGTGTATTTTACTCCTCTTTTAATTTTTTATATGGAGATGAAAAACGAAATGTAGTAATTTTTTAAAAATGAAAAAACTTATTTACGATGAATCCCTACCTAACTGATTATGGTCATAAAATCTAATTCTAAACTATTCTAAATCTTCTATATTGATGTTTAGCATCCAAACATCTAATAATTAGCAAAACGGGTCCTCAAGGACTAAAAGGAAATAAACAAAAGCTTGGAGTTTTACATTCACCTCTTTAAGAGAAATTATGTCCTCAAAATTTGGCTAACACATGCAGTAAACAATTGAGAATACACATGTTAAAAAATAAATAAAATTGAAATTACGAAATTCTCAATTTCTCTTCTAATTCCCACAAAGAAATTTCAGCTAATGATCCTTATAACCGGCCAAATCACTTCCATATATAGTGGGAATCTTCTTTCCTCTCTGCTTTCCGATCCGACATCCTCTTCAGTAATGATCAATATAGACTCAAAAAGACATGATTAACAGAGTTAATTACAGATTTGTATAGAAAACTCGAGTTAATAAAGATATCTTTGTTAAGTCGTTTTTGTATTAATTTTGATTTTGTCTTCTATGATTTTTAATTTGTTTTATTATAATATCACTTGCTTAAAAAGTTACTATATTTTGGGCGGATCAAAATATTCTCTTAACAGTGATGTGTAAAGAAAAAGCAAATCAGACGATAAATTAATTCAAATGATAAGAATTGTTTCCATAAAGTTCGATTATTGATCCTTGTGCATAAAAAAAAAGCTAGTTAAAAAAGGAGAGCTCATGTTGTGTCCATTGCATAGACTCCCAAGAAAAATGAGATCAGCAGTGAAAAATTTATACCTACATCGTTCTATTAAAAAAACTGTTATGGTCCACAAATTCTATGTCAACTAACAAAAATGCTGAGATTGCTAGGTTTGATGCCACGATCAGGGTTCGAATCATAATCCTTACACTTTGTGTATGCGAGTTTTCAATAGTTTTTCATTTCTTCTATGTAACAAAAAAAAAAGATCATATTAAACAATATCCCGAGAAAATGGCTAAGGAAAAAATGAAACGATTTAAGTGGAAAAAAAATATTTTTTAATTTCAAAGCATTTTTTTCCCTCGGTGTACACGCTCCGAGCAATTTCAAAACATTGAATGCACTACTTTCAAGATTATATTACTATTTTATTTTTGTTAACCATTGCTTTGTGACACTATTTATCATTTCCAAAAATCAAATCCTTATCTATTTTTTTGCCTATAAAAGGAGGTCAAGTAATGACCATGAGTAGTACACAACTAGCTCACATATTGAACACTCTATAATTTGGAACATTTTTGAGCTATATATCTAGCAAGGCCGGGAAGGGTAATACTTTTGTAGCTAGTTTGCTACAAGATTGAGAAGATGAATCCAGAAGTAAAAGAAGATGATGAGATGAAATGGGTTCATGATTCTTCAGTTGATCATAAAGGAAGGATTCCACTTCGAGCTTCAACTGGATCTTGGAAAGCTGCTTTTTTCATTTTTGGTAAGGAACTAATGCTTCTTAATTGCTCTTCTTGTATCTAAATTATTGCATTCAATACTAATAATATAACTAACATTGTTGTTGTGTTTTCATTATCTTCTTCCTTTAGTCTCTCAATATATTATAAAGTGCATAATCATTAAAATTTCACCAATCACTTTTGTGATACTCCCATCGTGCATCTACTTTTTATCTATTTCCATTTGCCTTTAAACATAAGATCATTTTTCATTTCCACTTATATATGTATGAAGGCAATGAGTGGAGTATATATTTGCATAATTTTTTATTGACACAATGGAAGCATATGTCACATTTTTATTGACACAAAGCAAAATGGCAATATATATCACAATTACTTTTAGATAAAATATATCATAATTAATAACTCAATTAGTAAAATTTAAATTATTAAGAAAAAGTTGTACCCAAAAAACAAGTTAACAAAAAAATTTTAGAGTGATCGAAAATATGAAATATATTACTAATTTAATTATTAAATTTAGTAGCAAAAAAATAGAGAGGGAGTTAATATTTTTTTTCATCTCTATTATAAAACTGGCCACTACTTATATTTTAAGTAGAAATTGCTGCAACATGAACTTATCACTTGTATCTAAAATTTACAATAATTCATCTAATTAAGCAGATAATTTTACTTCTGATTTATAATGAAAATAGAATGCATAATATTATGCGACATCTACCCCATTTGGAAAGTTTTTTTTTGTACTAGCGCAATCCCCAATTGAAAAGTTAATTACTAGTAGTAATAGTATAAGATTAAAATGCATAAGATTAAGACAGAATTGTGGAGAGCACCACAAGCGCACATTAATTGGTTTATAGTAATCTACTTTATATATGCTCATTTATCTTAGACCATCCACAAGCACTCCATTTTGAGTATTTAATTGGCTTTTATGTGTATACATCAATTATTTATAATTTTTTAATAATAGTAATTATAAATATTTAATTACTCTAATTTTTTTTAAAAAGTTTTAAATGAATCTTACTAATTAATAACTCTCTATATCTTTATAAATAGATTCCATAAAATATATTATAATGAAAAGAGAGAGGGTTCTTATTTGAGAAATAGTATTTATTAGGTATTCAAATGTGTTTTACTCCAATAGTAGTACCTAATAGATACCACTTTTTATAAATAGGTACCACTTCGGCGGTGAGAAAAATTGATTTTCGCAGAATTGATTCTATAAAATTGATTCTGACTAAGTTGATTTAAAGCTAAAGTGATTTATGTTTGGATATATTCATGCAAAAATGAGTTGAACAAAAAAATTGAGTATAAAAATCAATTCTAGAATCAGAAGCTACAAATTATAGTTTCAAGCGGAATCAATTCTAGAAACATAATCAATTCTACTTTTGAGAAATCAAATAAATCAGAATCAATTCTATATGTCTAAAATCAATTTTGACTACTCCAGAATTGAAACCAAACAAATACTAGTTTCTTTGGTCATGTTAACATATATATGTTAAAGATCTTGAATGGATGACAAATTCTTTCCATGAATTTTAACAGCATGCTCAAACCAATAATCAAACTCAAACTTTAGGTTAAGTTAGAAGAGACATGTGTCGTCTTATTTAAGTGCTAAGTTACAAAACTAAGAATAATTACGCTTTTTAAAAAAACAGATGAACTGGAGAAATTCAATAATAATTTAAAAAAGATTAATTCGACTAGTAAAAATTCAAAAAAAATCAACTCTAGTAGAATCAATTCGATTTCACACCCATATATGGATTTGTCGACTTGTTTGTGTAGTTTTTATTTTAGGTTTCGCTCAATATTTTTTTTTTAATGACAAATAAATATATGTAAATATATAACGAATAAAATAGTCAAATTACAAAGCAGAAGTATCAGTAGTTTGTTCAATACCTGATTATGGTAGTTTCTCTATTTTGTTGTTACACTTTCGTGCTGACATTGCTATATCATTCTTTGGAGTTAAATTTTGTGATTCTACTGGATCAGGTGTTTTCTTTCTCAATCTTGTATTCTCTTTTCTTTTTATTTTATTTAGCTTAAAAAAAACCTTAAACCAATTAAACAATAATTAAAATATTTCATAGATTTGATTTTCAGTGCAATTTTTAAAGAGATAATTACTAGTATGACCAATCCATTATAAAAGCGGTGGATTCCCAAGGAGCACGTACTAATATTACTAAATAATGAATAATAACAAATTAAATTCCATATCAATATTGTACCCAAAAAAACCATGTCAACTACACAAATTTGTCTTGCTGTATTGACATTATGAGATTAAGCTGCTATTGGTATAGTGATTCTTACTTTTTAAGATGCTGACCCTGCTTTAAACCAATTATTATGAATTATGGTTTAAACTTTAAAGTTTGAAAATTAATTAGTTGGGTTTACTATTTTGGGGTAATTGCATGTAAAATATTTCCTTTGAATTTATTTTAAATTTATTTCAAATAAGTATAATTCGGTTGATAACTGTAAAAAATGTTGATATATAAAAGTTTGTGTTTCAAATTAAAAAATTTCACCACTTTACAATTAAAGTGCTAAGTTAAGTCACTAGTTTAAAAGTGGCGAACAATGCTCACTTACAAATGTAAGTTATACATGAGACTCAAATTTTAAGATTATTTATTAATTAACTAGAAGTTTTGTTATCATACCTAAAGCCAATTAATAAATAGCCAATTCTAAGATTATTTTGGACTTCTTAAGATTTAAGGCATTTAATAAACCGTTAATTTTTATAAATCTCAATAATATATCAAATGATTTTTAATTTTCTACATTTTTTATAAAAAATCTATATAATATGAATTTTCAATGCAACGATAGATTTTGTAAAATTTATATTTGTTATAATATTTTTAATTATTTATTCACGATGGACCACTTGAGAAGGTGGTTCACCGAAGCTATATATATTGTGTGAAGTGGTTGACCTCATATTTTCAACCACAAAACAAATTACTATGTCTCTTGAATATATGTACATATGCAAATTATTAAGGTCCCCCACCTTCCACTTAGTTTATAATATTCCTCCTGCACCTAGGGTTGCAAATGATTGAGCTATCAATACTGTTCCTCTTTCAATTATATATATATTGGCTTAACAATTATACTAAAAAGTACAGTATTTTGTTAGTAAAGTGGCATATATATTATTTTTAGTTTATAGCAACAATTTAGTTAAAATATTGAATATTATTTGTGGATGGATTTTTTTGATTCATATTGCTAAGTCTTTAAATTATTTGAACCACAAGCTTTAAATTATATGAACCACATTTAGAATAATAATTTAATAAAATGTATATTTCTCTTAATTTCAATACCTAATTCAAAATATATGAGTTTTAAACCTCACTTGTCTTTCATAGACGGAGCCAAGAAAGTTACAAAGTCTGGGTACAATTATTCACATGTGATATAAATTCATGGTCGTCCCAATCAATTTGGAGGTTGTGCTTCAATTTTAAAGTTAGATTTTTTATTTAAAAAAGTTCAAAAAAATTATTTAATTATAATTAAATAACATTAATAACATGAAAAATAATTATTTTTTTTATAAATTTTTCTTCTTTTCATAAAAAATAACACCAATTATAATGAAAATCATGTCAATTGATATAAATAATTGACACTTTTTAAATTTTAAAACTAACTGGGAATATATATCAACAAGGTTCGTCATAAATCATGCATCTTCGAATACTTCAGTGGCAAAGCAGTCCTTTTTCTTCCGATGTTGCATGGGTTTGAATCCCACCAACAGCGGATTTGTTTTCAATTTTCATTTATATAAAATAATATTTAAATAAAAATTGTTGCACGTAGGACTTGAGATCAATACCTCTTATTAAAAAGAAGCAACTTGATCGCTCGGCCACATGTTTCATCATTGATTAATATATATTTATTATTAAAAAATTATTTCAAAAAAATAAAATAGGATTGGGCCGAGCCCGGGCACGTGCCCTGGCAGGCCGGGCTCTATCTCTGCCCCTGATTGGGTTGGAAAGTAAATAAAGATTGATAAAAATTGTTCATTCAAAAATTGAATTTGAATTTTTCTAAAGAATTTGTCCTTCAAAAAAACTTATTAATAATTTGGACTCAATCATTTGATCAATTACAACTCCTATGCTTGTCTTTAATATAAGACTTTTTTAATTAAATCATGAGAATTATGAATGTTAATTTATTTATTTTTGGTGTTGTAGCTTCAATTTTATTGACAATTAGTATTATTTTACAAGTATATTGAATTATGTTTTCATTATAGTATTTATTATATATGGCATATAAGATAATTAGATGCAGTTACTTTTTTTAAAAAAAAATATACATACAAATCTCATAAAAAGGAAAATTCAAGAAGTGTCACATCTCTAATGAAAGAGATAGTAACCATTTACTTACAAAAAAAAATCTACTACAAGATTCTGAGTATCAAAATACTGAAAAAGAATAGAATTGCACATGAATTGCTTTATGTCAAGTGGTACTTAGAAGTCCAAGATTAGGGATGTATGGCTCAAGTTGCTTGTTCTCTTTGAAATAGATCGAAAGTATGTGGTGATCTTCTTAACAATATCTAACAAAAATGAAACAAGAACATTAAAAAGTGATTTTAGTACAACAGTGGAGTATGACTAGTGACTTGAATTATCATAGAGATGGAGAGGAATATGGAAGATGATTCAATTGCTTTCACTTATCATATACGTACAGCAGGGGATATTTCCTCTACTTTAATTTTATTGAATTTGCATTACACGGCTTTCTATTATAGGAGATTTTTTTTATTAACTATTAACCCTCGTAATAAAGTTGTTCAGTAATCTAGAATTTAATCGTCAGATAAGTAAAATCTGTTAAAAAATTGTTTTTATGAGAAATTGAATTCAAATTTTTTCAAAGGATTCATTTTATGAGAAAATCGTTAACCATTTGAACTCAATCTCTTAGTTAATGATATAACAATTATGCGTTTTCAAAACACAATTAATGATAGCATAATTTGAAAACATTTTGTTTAATTATTGTTAGGCTAAGTTACATTTTTTTTTCCCTTATGTTTCACTTTTTGTCCATGTTCTATTATGTTTTTTTTCTTAACTTACAAATATTGTATAATTTCTTAATTTTTTTGTTTAAGTAAGCCAATATTTTCCAATTCCTTCTTTTTGTTCACCACACTTAACCAAAACATAATGTTATGTAGAAAATATTTGACGGACTCAAATATAAAATTTAAAGAAATGGTTAACGTGTCTAACGTTTATAAATTAGGAGCCAAAATATAACAAAAAAAAAGCAAAACTTAAAAGGTCAAATGTCTAACTTTTGTAACATAAGAGACTATGTATGTTTGATTTGCAAATTAGCAAGTACTGGACAGGACAGTACAAGACAGTACAGCACAGAACAGGAGAATACAGGATAGAACAAAATTGTACTGGAGAAAAATAGAGAGATAATATTTTTTATATTCGAACATAAAATGGATATTTTCATATTTTTTATAGTTGTACTGTAGACAAAAAGTTGTCCTATGATTTAGTGGATGACAGAAAATCTTGTTTTTGTCCTGTCCCTTGCTGCCTCTTTTGTCCAGTCCCTGAAACAGTTTCTGAATCAAACGGAGTACAACAAAAGTTGTCCAGTCCAGTCTTCTGTTTTTTAGCAGATCAAACGCAAATAAAACAAAAAAAAAATTTGATAAAATTTTACATTGATTAACCACAAGAGAATGATTAATTTTTGGATACTTGTTAATTTTCAGCAATTGAGTTTAGCGAGAGATTAAGCTACTTTGGAATAGCAACTAGCTTAGTTCTTTATCTCACAAAGGTTATCCATCAAGATCTTAAGACAGCAGCAAGGAATGTTAATTACTGGGCTGGTGTCACAACATTGATGCCACTATTTGGTGGATTCATAGCTGATGCATATTTGGGTCGTTACTCAACTGTCTTTGCATCTTGCATTGTTTACCTTATGGTAAGCACAATCACTATGCCATTACAACTTCATTGTTATTGTTGTTTAATTTTTCAGATGAAGTTTTCTCTCCCAGCCCCACGTTTTTTTTTACCTCTAAAAAATATGATTTTGTCCTTGATAAAAAATTTGGTTCGCAGAAATCGAAATTTTTCTAATTCAAATTTTAGAAAATTTTGGTTTCTAGAAACCAATGTTGTATTTCAAGACAAAAAAAAAACTTCTGTTTATAGAAACCAAAGTTTTTATTGAATGGCAAAACAAAAAATTCAAGGGGTGAAAAAGAAACATGGGGCTGAAAGAGAAAACTTCTTTTCAGAACAGTCCCTCCTATTATTAGTTTTTAGTTATTTAGTAGACTAGTTTTTTTCTTGGGCTTGTACTCAAGTTTCTAAAGGGCCTCAAGCCCTCAAGTTCTGTTTTGATTAAATTTTATGGGCCTGTGCTTTTAGAATCTCAAAGTCCTTTTATTTATTAGACCATGAGAGCAATTTTTACTTCTTAAAATCTATTAAAAACTGCATTCGTTTAGAAGTACACTTTTGAATTAGAAAAAAACACAACTTTTGTCTGAATTTATTCATCCGGAGGGAAAATTAGAGTGCAAAAATAGTTTGATATCAAACCTAAGAGTTGTAATATTGCTCAAAAAATCAAAATTTAACTGATTAAAAGCACTCAAGAAACCACATGATGCTAGAAGTGTACTTTATGAACAAGAAATAAATAGTGTTTTATTCGGAATTACACATTCAGACAGCATATATATAAAACTGCATTTTTATTAGGATGTGTACTTTGAAGTGACTTCGAGTTAGACAAAGGTTTAAGATTTGTTGTAGTAAATAAACGACGCAGTAATAATCATTTTTTGTCCATTGATTTCACATCAAACGATTAAGATACATTTGCATCAAAATGATTGTGACCGTTCATTTAAATTAGACGATTGCTATTGTAACTGCGTTAGACAATCTATTTCCCAAGTTTATATGCATTTCGGTTCCTCTTTTTTTAGGGTGAAGTTTCTCTTTGCTTTAATTTACTTGACATGGAACATTCTTGTTCTCCTACAGTCATTGAAGAAGTTATTATTTTGACTTTTTCCTCCGAAGACTCTTACTTATAACAACTTGTTCATTTGCTAAACAAAATCACAGGGTTTGGTACTCCTTACTCTATCATGGTTCTTACCAAGTTTAAAGCCATGTGAACATACAAACATATGCAGTGAACCAAGGAAAATTCATGAAGTGGTTTTCTTCCTAGCAATCTACTTAATCTCTATAGGAACTGGAGGCCACAAACCCTCTTTAGAGAGCTTTGGAGCTGATCAATTTGATGAAGATCATATTGAAGAAAGGAAGCAAAAAATGTCATTTTTCAATTGGTGGAATTGTGCTCTATGTAGTGGACTTATTCTAGGAGTAACCCTTATTGTTTACATACAAGATAACATAAATTGGGGTGCTGCTGATATCATTTTCACAGGAGTTATGGCTCTTTCACTAATCATCTTCATTATTGGAAGGCCTTTTTATAGGTATAGGATACCATGTGGGAGTCCTTTGACTCCAATGTTGCAAGTTCTTGTTGCTGCTATCTCTAAAAGGAAGGTTCCATATCCTTCAAATCCTGATCAATTGTATGAGGTTCCTAAGTTTCATGGCAACAATAGAAAATTTCTTTGCCATACTAAAAAACTAAGGTATGTTATATATATTTATCACAATTTGAAAAATGACTCAATTGAAGTGCTAGCTAGCTACAAAGCACCGACACACAAACACTATACAGGACATTGACAAGTCGACGCCAACAAATAATTTGAAAAAAAGGAATAATTGATATAATCACATGTGTCGGTGTCTGTTGGATTTCAAGTGTAAGTAGTTAAGTCTCACACCCACCAATTATAAGAGATATGACTCATTAACCTAATACCTTAAGATTTTGGGTAGAGATGTGGCGTCTCCCTCTCTTGTGGTCCTGGAGATTTGGCCCCATTATTTCTCCTGAACTCTCCCGGACTCCCCAACAGTGTTGAATATTGAAATATTTCTGGCACCGGATATGTATTCGATCAAAAGTGTATGTGCTACAATGACAAGTCTTTAAGTAGCACCGACACTTTACATTGAAGGTGTGTCTGATGTTCGACTCATGTCAATGTCCAACACCAATTATTTCATATTTTCAACTTATTGTTGGTGTTGACTTTTAAGGGTGTTAGTGCTTTATAACTGCACTATGGTCTGTTTCCGACACTATTATTATATGTTAAATTTCATGTGGACACCTCTAGTTCATGTGAATCCTATTTCTTTTGTGGAACCAATGAGAGAGTGTTGGAAAGAATGAGTCAAACAGAGTGTTGCTAACACTTCTTTTATGATTTGTTTTCAGATTTCTTGACAAGGCAGCAATAATTGAAAATGATGGAAACTTAGCAGAAAAACAAAGTCCTTGGAAGCTAGTGAATGTAACTACAATTGAAGAAATGAAACTAATAATCAATATGATTCCCATTTGGGTATTCACTATACCATTTGGAATAAGTGTGGCACAAACATCAACATTCTTCATCAAACAAAGTGCTATATTAAACAGAAAGATAGGTGAAAGGTTTGAACTTCCACCAGCTTCAATTTTCACTGTTGCAGCCTTAGGAATGATAATTTCAGTGGCCATTTATGACAAAATTCTTGTACCTATCTTAAGAAAAGTAAATCAAAATGAGAGAGGTATCAACATTCTTCAAAGAATTGGTTTTGGAATGTTTTTCACTATTGCAACAATGATAGTTGCAGCTATAATAGAGAAAAAGAGACTTGAAAAAGCTAAGGATTCACTAACAATGAGTGTCTTTTGGTTGGTTCCACAATTTCTAATTATCGGTTTCGGCGACGGATTTACTCTTGTTGGATTGCAAGAATATTTCTATGACCAAGTTCCTGATTCAATGAGAAGTTTAGGAATAGCTTTTTATCTAAGTGTGATTGGAGCTGCAAATTTCATTAGTAGTATAATGATAACAATTGTTGATCACATAACAAAGAAGAATGGGAAAAGTTGGTTTGGTAAGGATTTGAATAGTAGTAGATTGGACAAATTTTATTGGCTATTGGCAGCTATAACTACATTGAATTTGTTCTTGTTTGTGTTCTTTGCTAGAAGATATTCATACAAAAATGTGCAAAAGATTGCAATTGTTGATTATAATTGTGATGGCAAAAGTGACAATGGCAAGGTAGAAAATTCAGTTTGAGTTGTTACTAATTAAGGTTGTTTAATCAAAAATTGAGGAATGTTCAACTTATAATATAGTATTTTATCAAATATATCTTTTTCTTGTTGGCAATTTGTATTTTTTTTTACAGTTGTTGGCAATTTGTATTTATGTTGCATATATACAACTTGATATTATGCTCTCGTGTTGTTTTATCATGACTTAGCTTCATTTTTTTTTTCCCCAAAAATGCTCATAATCAACACAAAATCAAGTGAAAACAATGGGACCAAGGGAGTGCACAAAATTACCATGATTTCTAACTCTAAGAACATATTTGAAATGAAGAAAAGTTAGTATTTGTTAGAGCACCTCCAATGGTGCAACCCATTTTGGGTTCTTCAGGTCGGCTCCACAATGCCACATCACTATGAAGCAACACCTTCATTTTTTTCTCCAATGGTAGAACTTTAAAGAACTCATTTTGGGTTCCACAACTTTAACTCACATATTAATATTATATTTAATTTTATTGCAACATAAAATATTATAATTTAAATATTTCTAATTAATATTAATATGAAAGAATAATTAATTATTTTCTTCATAAAAACTGAACTTAATTTTTTTAACAATAATTGAAAATTAACATTAAATACATAATACATATGATTAAAAACAATAAAAATAAACTTGGACCATAAAAAAATAAAATAAACAACATTACATATTTGATATAATTTAAATTTCGTTATGCTCATGTCTAAAGCGTTTCCATATATTCTCTACTAAATCTGTTTAAAGTTGTCGATGAACTCGTCTTTCGCGGATATTTGCTGTCCTTTGTAGTCTTGTTGCAAGATTCGGATGAGGACCATTAAATGTTTCAGCTGTTGCAATGTTATAAAACTCTACACCCTGAGTATCAATTTGAGGTCTATAAAACTTGTTGGGGTTTGTTGGTAGTGTTAAGATTTGAGAATTAGAATCTTGATAATTTTGCATAAGATTCCACATAGACTTTTGAAAATTATATTGATTTGGATCCATTTGGTTTGAAGAAATAAGATGAAAAATGGAATAAAAAAAAGTTGTCAAATAAAACTCAAAGAGATGAAGTTATGAGGTAAAAATTATGAAAGTAAAAATGAGTGTAAAATTTAAAACAAAGAGATGAAATTGTGAGATAAAAATTGTGCCTAATATTTCAAATGACCAAAATTTATAGTAACAATTTTATTACAATTGTTAATTGAAGTAAATGGTGCAACGGTAATAAAATGCAACCTGCTAGCATCATGCAACGGTAATAATTTTATCTCAACGGTACAATTCATTAAATCTGCAACATTTCAAATGCATGAAAATATTATTTTATATTCAATTTGCCTTTGAAGAACCATGTGTGAACATTGCTTGCTGAAGCAATACCAAGGGACAGCTGGCGTACAAAGTGAATCAAGCAATTTGCTTTTTCTGAAAAATTCAGTCCACTTGGCGTACAGAGGATGAAGGACAGCCCATTGGAGCTGCTCTTACAACCTCAAGTCCTTTGTAGTTTGTACCACTTTTCTAAATTATTGTTTTTTTTTTTGTCTTGTGTAAACTCTCACAATTCTTAATGTCTTTAATTAAAAAGACATTTTCTAAATTATTGTATTAAGTAGAAAAATATTATGATTTACTTTTTTTTTTAAGCAAAAGAGAAAAGCTTCATTGAGGAAGTAGAGACATCCCAACTAGGTTGGCACCTCTATACAACCCCAACAAACAAGTCAAACTCTAAATATTATTAAAAAGAAAAATGGGAACAAGAAACAAACAACCTTGGGGGGACTAGACCAAAACCCAAGTGGGAGCATAAAATAAACGACTGCCTCATTAAAAATCTTACTTGTAAAACCCTAAGGGAAAAATAGTGCAATGCTCCAAACATACAAAACAAAGTACAACCAATGGGGGGACCAAACCTAAACTCTATTTAAGAAAGATAAAGACGAAAACTAGGTAAACCTAGTTTGTTCCTATCCAAAGCATCAGAGATAAAAGAAGGTGGTAAATTCCAAGCAGTGTAACATGACAAAGACAAGCCAGCATTAGCTAAAAGATCAGCAACTTGAATCGCTTCCCTATAGGTGTGAGTGATGATGTAATTCATATAAGTCAACAAGTGCATTGCATTCCTCCATCTATTCCTTAAAGGCCAAGCAACAGGTTTCATAGGATTTTTAAGAGTAGCAACAATAGAGGTAGAATCAGATTCAATCCAAAGATTGTTCCACTAATTATGATGAGCAATCTCAATAGCCTTCAGAACACCAAAAATCTCAGGAAACAAAGAGGATTGAAACCCTAAAGGCTCAGCAAAAGCAAAGATAAAATCCGAGAGATGATTCCTGAATATTCCCCCACAATAAGCATTGCCAGGATTGTCGTTAGAAGCACCATTAGTGTTGCACTTAATCCAAGAGACTAAAGGAGGATGCCAAATTACTTCTTTAAGAACGGGCACTCTAGGATGATGTATGGAGATATTAAGAACTTCAAGATAGAGAAATCTCTAATAGAGTTGGAAGAGGATTTTGTAGTATTGTTGCCAGTGAGAAAAATATTACTCCTATGATTTACAATTACAAACATAATTGAGATGAAGAGATAATTAGTACTACTAGATCAAGGGCCCAGTACTTCTCCAAACTCTTTATGGCAAGAAGAATTAAATCAAAATAGAATTACATATTTAGAGCACTTACTTTTGTCCCTAAATTCTCAACAAATGTGAATTTGAATACAATTTTAATAAATAAGACATATAGGTCTCTCATATACATACTTGAACATCAGTAAAAGCATGGTTTGTTCAAAGATACATATTTTAGCAACTAACTTTTGTATCCAATATTGTAGGGTGCCTTCTACCATGGATGAGTTCGCTTAATAAACCGGTTTCTTTCCCCACCCCCAGTCTTTCTTTTTCACCTCCTGGGTTTCCATTTTTAACCTTAAAACAACTTCGGTAAACGCGTACCGAAGTTTTTAACGATGTAAAACACTTGTTTTTCAATATCGACAAACTTCGGTACGTGTTTATCGAAGTTTTCGAGGGTAAAATTGGATTTCTGGAGGGTGAAAAAGAACGACGGGGGGTGGGGAGAGAAACCTTCGCTTAGTAATTAGATTATGATAGTCCATATGGATGTTTACGATGTAATACAAACACTTGAACACTCTCCTGTTTCATCTTTCTCTTCCACCTCACTAGAGCTGTCAGAATGGATTTGTTCAAATGGCCCAAGTTTTTTTTGGGTTTGAGTCTTAAAATTCAAGTCCAAAATTTTCTCGGGCTTTTTAGCAAGGCCTGAAAAACTCCGCAAAAAATATAGGCTAGCCTGGAGCGGGCTGCCCACCGGCTCGAATAAATTACAATTAAAAAAATGTATATTTTTATATGGATTTGAAGGTATGCTTATGAAGTTCTATTATTTTTAAAATGTTTAATTAATCAAAAAATTTACGGTATATCTTTATTTTTAACAATCAATTTTTTATTTTATTTTATAGAACTAGATGATGACAATAATATTGATAAATATGATGAAAATTTGTGAAGATTGACCAGGTCATTGAGATGATATTTTAAAAATAAAATTAGAATTTGAACTTTGTTTTGAAGAATTTAAACTAAGTTTATGTTATTTTGGTGGATTTGTAGAAATTTTGATAAATTGAACTTTGCTTGTATTATTAGTCAAGTGGCTTGTATTTTTTTTATTGCCGTCGTTTGATTATATCACGGTTTGCTTGGTTTGTTGATTTCTCATATGCTTTGCCTTCGTAATTAAAAAAAAAATAGGCACGATATTTAACGATTTTTCATGTGTTTGGCGCTTGCAATGATTTATATTAATTTGAGTGTCTAATTTTGATATGCATATATAGTAGTAGATCAAAAGTATAAAAAGAAAAAAAAAAAAAAAAAAAAAAAAAAAAAAAAAAAAGGAAAAATCGAGCCGGCCAGAAAGCCTGGGCCGAGCTCGGGCCTTCATTTTGAATGCCCGTTTTTCACCAGGGCTTTTTAGCCCGGACCGATGTGCCCCGTAGCCCGACCGAGCCGGCCGAAAATGTGTCGAGCTGCCCGTTTTGACAGCTCTACCCCTCACTATGCCTTTGTCCTCCAAGATTGTGTCTATTACTAGTCTTCTACCATCCAAAAAACTCAATACCAGATTTATACTCTCAATTTTGTTCTCCATGTAATTTTTTAATGAAATCTATTTTATTTTTAATTTTTTAAATTTGTAAAGTTTATAGGGTGCACAGAGGAAGACTACAAGAGTTTATCGAAAGAACCATAAAAAAACACCATGAAATATAAACATTAGTCGATATCCAAACAAAGCAATGGGCTCAACCACCATCTATGATAGTTTGAAACAAGAGTAGTGTTTGTTGTCTTCAACCACCCATAAGAGAAAAATGTGACCTTATCCAATATTTGATGCAAGGAGTTTGCTAAGTTTTTGAAAAATCTATGGTTTCTTTCATTCCACCCGACCCAAGCGCAGGCTAGCCAAATGAGTTGCAAATAGGACCTTCGTGCTCGAAGACCACCCGCTGAATAAGTAAACTGAACAAAGTGATCACGTAAGTTTTGAGAATCCACCGCCCAAAAATCAATCCAAGACCGAACTGGCGTCCAACGAGAGCCAAAGGAGCTGCATGAAAGAAATTAGTGTTGTGCTGACTCGACGCATCCGCATCCAGACACGCAAAAGTGAGATTCTGGTGATATAATGTCGCAAGTAACCAAGTTTATTTTTGTTGGCAAGCGATCACGCGAGAGACACCACGCGAATATGAAAACCTTCAGGGGAACCTATTTGTGCCACACGAGGACTTCAGTTGCGCCCATAGTCACCGAATCTTGTGAAGTCAAAAGCTGATTTGCATCACGAACATAGTACCCTTTACTTGGATCAAGCTGCCACTGCCAAATTTTTGGAGACTGAGCCTGCACAAAGACATTAAGAAGAAATGTCTGACACTCCCTCAACATCTCCTCCTGGGCCGAGCTCGGGCCTTCATTTTGAAGACCCGTTTTTCACCAGGGCTTTTTAGCCCGGTCCGATGTGGCCCGTAGCCCGACCGAGCCGGCCCAAAATGTGTCGGGCTGCTCGTTTTGACAGCTCGACCCCTCACTATGCCTTTGTCCTCCAAGATTGTGTCTATTACTAGTCTTCTACCATCCAAAAAACTCAATACCAGATTTATACTCTCAATTTTGTTCTCCATGTATTTTTTTAATGAAATCTATTTTATTTTTAATTTTTTAAATTTGTAAAGTTTATAGGGTGCACAGAGGAAGACAACAAGAGTTTATCGAAAGAACCATAAAAAAACACCATGAAATATAAACATTAGTCGATATCCAAACAAAGCAATGGGCTAAACCACCATCTATGATAGTTTGAAACAAGAGTAGTGTTTGTCGTCTTCAACCACCCATAAGAGAAAAATTTGACCTTATCCAATATTTGATGCAAGGAGCTTGCTAAGTTTTTGAAAAATCTATGGTTTATTTCATTCCACCCGACCCAAGCGCAGGCTAGCCAAATGAGTTGCAAATAGGACCTTCGTGCTCGAAGACCACCCGCTGAATAAGTAAACTGAACAAAGTGATCACGTAAGTTTTGAGAATCCACCGCCCAAAAATCAATCCAAGACCGAACTGGCGCCCAACGAGAGCCAAAGGAGCTGCATGAAAGAAATTAGTGTTGTGCTGACTCGACGCATCCGCATCCAGACACGCAAAATTGAGATTCTGGTGATATAATGTCGCAAGTAACCAAGTTTATTTTTGTTGGCAAGCGATCACGCGAGAGACGCCACGCGAATATGAAAACCTTCAGGGGAACCTGTTTGTGCCACACGAGGACTTCAGTTGCGCCCATAGTCACCGAATCTTGTGAAGTCAAAAACTGATTTGCATCACGAACATAGTACCCTTTACTTGGATCAAGCTGCCACTGCCAAATATTTGGAGACTGAGCCTGCACAAAGACATTAAGAAGAAATGTCTGACACTCCCTCAACATCACCTCCTCCCACTCCCCCCCCTCTAAAAAAAATGATTCAATATAAGATATAGTACATGAGAGATTTTGAAGAAGGAAAGAGCATAGACAAGTAAAGAGGTCAAGGCAGATTTAAGAATAATCAGGCGACCTCCAAAAGAAAGGAAATGACTCTTACATCCAGACAATCTATTCTTTATGCAATTCAGCACCAGTTCCTATAAACCTAAACGCGGCGGATCACCACCGATAGGAAGACCCAAATAAAGGAAATGTGTCATACCAACATACTTTTATTGAAGTTACCTCGTAAATAAATTACTCTCGACCATGACGTTCGTCATCACATTCAAGCCGTATGCAGCCAGCAAAAACAAAAAATGAGACAACGAATTATCTTATCTTAAGCCCCTCTTTATAGGAAATTCATCTATGGGACTAAGTATCGTTGATAGGACCGAAATTGTAGTCGTACAGACGCATTCTTTTATACACTTTTTATTATTAATTTTTTTAAACATTATTGTTAAAATATTATAACTCTTTATACATACAATTAATTAATTATAAGGCAAACATCTTTAGTAGGAGTTTGGGTTTTCTCCATTTATTATATCTCTCCATTTATTCTCCATTTTGAGAGAGATAGACACATTAAAAATTAGTGGTGTAGTGTGTTAAGATCTTCTCTACTTGTAAATGACTTCAAAATCTAACTTCTATTAATTGAAAATCAATATTTTTTTAGCTCTTTTTCAACTTTTTTCTATAAATAAATTATATTTATGGCGACTTATCCATCTTATAAATCTAACTTCTATTCTTGTATTATATATGTATTGGGTCGGAATTCAAACTTCAATTATCTCACTTATCTATCTTTAAAGGTGAAATTTTTAATTATTAAACTATTTGATAAAAAAAAATTAATTTGTAGCAACTTCCTTTTCGCGGAAAAACCAGCAGCAAAAAAATTCAATAAAAGATGATTTTTAAATGGTCATCAATCACTTGCTCCTACATCAACAGAAATTTCACTCTTCTCTAACTCTTTCAAAAGAAAATAAATTACAGAATCTTGTTCAGTTGGAAAACAATGCAGCTCTTTACTTATCTTCCTCCGGTCTCTATTCTTGACTGCTGTTACGGTTTTTAAGCAAAAGATTTTCACATGCACACAGAGAGTGAAGTTAATTACTACTCCTCTTATGATTGTTATTATGAGCAGAGCACTGACAAGTCATGTATCCGTGTTAGACTACTACATTTGTTACTGTTTATACTCGTGGCTTCTTCTACCCTAAACTTTTCCTCTGAAAATTCTCCTTTCCGATGCTACTGACTGCACGGTTCATGAACATAGTTACATTACTGTTTAGTCAGAATTTGAATTTTCTCTATCAAATGGAAAATAATATGGCCATGCCCACGTGCATTGAATTAATCCATTTGTACTTTGTTGGTTGTAGAAAATTAATGCACAATATTGGACTTCATACACAAAGCTTATTTTTATTATTTGGATTAATAATGTTTCATTCTTTAGATTAATAGTACTTGATGTCTTTCTAATTATAAGTCTATTTTTAAATTCGAAGACACAATTTTTATTGTTTTTCCAAACATAATACTACTATTTTACATTAAAAAATAAAAAATTAATTACAAATACATCTTTTTATGATGGACAATTTATAAGATTAGAGATAACTATAAACTCTTTCATCATGTTTGATATTTTGATGATATGAGAATATCATAGAAGATTTAGAGATAGTAGATAAATCTTTTGATATCATTAGAGCGGCAGACTTAAGATTGGATGTTCATTTGAATATTTGTAAAATATAGATCTTTTAAAGTTCGGGAATTAGCGTCTAGTAGTGGCAACTTTATGGTTTTGATTGGTGACTGTTCTGATAGTTTGGAATCTGAAGGGTGTCTTTCTGATTTCGGATTAGGAGGTGGATCTTGATTAATTATCAGTTATGTGGTGTTTGTTTAGCGGATTTTTTCTTTGGGTGGGACATATGTTATGTAGTTTTTTTTTATTGATCTCTGTTCGTCTTGTGCAGAGACCTTGTTAATAATATATTTTGCCGTTAAAAAAAAAATCTTTTAACCTTCTTATTATGGAAACAAACTTCGTAAAAAATTGTTTCCATTCAACTATAATTTTTATAAAATTTATATGCATTATAATATTATTAATCGACTTCTGTGTTCCGGAAGACTTTCTCTACTATTTTATGTTAGGAATTGGTTTAGGTGACTTTATGGTGCCAAAGTCATGGTGACTTTGAGCCATCTCCATCCATCTGATTAATCATGTGCATAAGATACTGCCATGTGTCTTAACTTTTATTAAAAAAATTGAATAAAAAATAAATTCATAAAAGTTGCAGATCTGTCTTCGTCTTCTTCAAACATCCGTTGCACCTCCTCCATCAAACACGCGCCTCCTTCCACTGTCCGTCGTTGCTGGACATCGATTCGACGTCACACCGGCATAACCCACAGATTCGGCCGACGAAGCAGCGCGGGGTCGACCAAATTTTACCGAAAACGACGGTGCTCGGATCGACGGTTGGAACAGATCTGATGGAATGGCCATGGTGGTTGGCCGGTCGGAAAAATACAAGACAGATCTGATGAGAAGAGGAATCCGGCGGCAAGCAGGACGACGGCGGAGGTCGTGGGAGGCGCCATGTGTGGTGAAGAAGAAGCAGAAAAATGGCTTTGTGAGAAGAAGCAGCTCTATTTCTGTGTGTTTTAATTTTTTGAAAAAAAATAAAGATTTTGACATGTGACATGTTTTGGATCACTCGATTGATCTGACAGACGAAACTTGGCTAAAGTCACAGTGACTTTGCCGCGTTAAAGACGCACAAGCGCAGTCCTTTTATGTTACATATCGTTTTCTAACCAATCAATATCTATGAAGCCCCGATATTCTAAAAATGGTGAAGTATCATGTTCGATACGTCCTCGATACCAATACTCGTTCCGATACTCGTATCGAAAGAGTATCGGTTAAATCTTTATTTTTAAATAAAAAAATAATATCCGATACGCGTCCGATACTTCCCGATACTCGTATCGGAAAAGTATCGATTAAATCTTTATTTTTAAATAAAAAAATAATATCATATACAAGTGTTTCCTAGTAAATGTCAAACTATTATGTGAACCTATGTCTTTTTTTTAGATAGTACTAATGATGTTTTTTGGGATAGTATTAATGATGGTGTATAACTTAAAATGTATTGGTGATTATTATTTTTTAGGACAATATTAATGAGACACAAATACTTAACTTAATATTAAGGTTGTTAATTTATTATAATTAATATTTTTTGTACAATGAACTATTGACGTTTATAATAATAATAATAATAATAATAATAATAACAATAATAATAATAATTTTTTGTCTTTCAAAAAACAATTATCATTATTAATATTATTGATTTTAGTCATGTTTATATATTGTGCATTTATATATTTAATTTTAAAATTAATTTTTAAATAACGTATCGCGCCAGTATCGGATATGAATTTTTTAAAATTTTCACGAATCGGCGTATCGTATCCATATTCTGTCGCGTATCGGGGCTTCATAGATCAATATCTAGGAAAAAAATCGTTCTTGTATCTCATGTAAGTCTAATCAAGATGACTATTGAATAAATTGTTAAATATATTTAGTTTTTATAAAATCATGTTCTTTTATGTTTAATCTATATTAAATTTGTGTTAAAAAAAAATCTATATTAAATTTGAGTCTTACTAACTAGTGCATTCGGTGCACTGATTAAGGAATCCAAAAATAATAAATTTTATATTGAAAAAAATATAATTTATACTTTATAAAAGTTGATTATACAACTTCCAAGATAATTTTACCATTTTTGGTTTGTTAAATAGGGCAAAGAGTACGGGTGTAATTGGATCGGTTTGGATTGATTTTTGATGAATCCAAAGTCCGAATCAATGTGTAAATGGACAGCTTAAGCATTTGGGATAATCGGTTATTTGACATGGTATCAGAGCCTCTATGACTAACTGGTCTAAGGTTCGATTCCCGCTCCCCTCACTTTCTAATTAAAAAGTGGAATTTAAGCATATGATAGGTGGGCCTATGCATTATCCACGCTTCAAACCCAAATGGGCTCTTGCGTGAGGGGGCGTGTTAGAAATAATATAAAACCATTGATGTGTCATATCCTAACAGCTTAAACTTTTGGGATAATCGGTTATTCGACACTCAATTGGTTTGGTTTGGATCGATTTGTCCTATTTTTGAAAAATGAAACCGAACCAAACTAATCGGTTTGGATCGGATACTTTGATCGATTTTGTAATATATTTTTTCTGCAATATTTTCCCTGGTATTATTTTTTTCTACTATTATTTTTTATTCGATATCCTGCTATAATTTTTTTAATCACGCATAACGCTTATGTAATCAATTATCATCATACATCATACTTTAATTGATTTTCAAACACATTTTGATTCACTATTAAATATAAAATACAACCATAAAATTAAGTTTATAAGTTCAACATCAAGTAAAAAAAAAAACTAAATTAATAAGTTTATGTCATATAGATCATTCTTGTTAAGTTTTATAAAAATCTAAAACTGTTTGGTATGTTATTGAGAACAATCAAAATTAAATTAACGGTTTTTGCGTTTGTATTGAATACCGTTAATCTTGATTTGTCCCGATAACATATCAAACGATTTTAGATTTTTGTAAAACTTAACATGGATGATCTATATCATATGAACTTTCAATCCAACGGTGAATTTTGTAAAATTTAACTTCGTTAAAGTGTTATTGAGCGGTGTAACATTATTCAAATGTTACACCGGTGTAATTTGATCCCTCCACTATATATATATATATATATATATATATATATATATATATATATATGTATATATATATATATATACATATATATATACACTTGAATCGTCAATGCACTATCATGAAATAATAAATTGAAATATATGGGAATGAATTCTCTCAATTATTTGAGGAAAATAGTAGAATTTAGAACATTAAATTTATTTTTAATTTGAATATTGAAATGATATATACATAGGTAGAATTTAGAACATTAAATAAATAAATATGGTTAATAATAAATAAATATATTGTTAATAATATACCTATTGGTTCGATTCATCAGTTTTTAAAAATTGAATCCAATAACCGAACCAAATTACGTCGGTTTTTAATTGGTTCGATTCGGTTTTGAATCCGAACCATAAACATCGGTTCTTTTTTAGTTTAGATTGTTTTGGATCGTCGGTTTAATTGAATTTTTTTGATCCATTTACACCCCTAACAAAGAGTGCACTATTTTGCATTTGCCATTAAATTTTAATATTATTTTAGATATTACTATATATTTTTAGATATGAGAGGATAAATCAGACTTCATCCCATTATTTGTCTTGTTTTGAAAAAGGAAATTGAAATTCAATTAATTTTTTGATGAGTAGTGTAGAAATTTCATCTAACTTAGAAAATACAGATATGTGAGACTTTACTAGAATAAAATATAAAACTTATAAAATGAACCATTATGATAAAAAAAAGGTAAATTAGAGATGATATAGTTTTGAAAATAATAAAAATAATATTTTGAGATTTTCAATGTTTCAAAGAAATCTACAAATGGTTCATTTTTTTTTGGTACTACACAATTATTCACTTTAAAGTGTCTAATATTTTTTTTGTGTGGTAAAAGTTGTCTAATATTTCTTTATTAGTGAATAATATAAATTCTAACTCAATTGATAAATATTGTCGAAATTATTAAATCAGATATTATGATCCGAATTCAACATAAAATCACACAATTATTTGAGTTTAATTTCAATAGATTATCGCTTTATATATTTATACAAAATTAAAAAAAAATAAAAATTTCATGGCTAAATCAGATACTACCAGTACTACGGTTTAAGAAGAAGAATTCACACACACCTCACAAGACACAACGGTTTAAGAAGGCGACAAAACTCAAAACCCAGTTTGTCAGAAATATCTGAAACACACACAGTTTGACAGAAGCAGTAGAGTTCAATTATTACCTGAAATAGCCGGTTCATCTAAAAACCCAATGTACTATCATCATCATCATGAACACACACATATTCCAAGATAAAGAGAGAAAAAACAAACAAAAGAGAAAGAAAAACTACAGTAGTCAGTCACTAGTCACAGTACTGTACTACTGTTGTTACCTCATCAATTCATCAACAACATTGGTTTTTGGTTTTCTTTTGCTTCTGAGAGTGAGTGAGTGAGTGTGACTTTGTGTGCATTTTCAGTCTCATGCGCGTATTCAAAATTACATAACCCATTATACTCCATTGATTTTTTATTTTTATTTTTTTATACACATTTTTTATCTCTTAAAATAAAAGAAGGAAAATGCTACTATTTTCAGAAAAAGAAAAAGAACAAAGCTAAATAGCGGTTTGGGTTATTAGTTAAACATATAAATTAACAAATTATGTTTAAAAATTTGTTAATTTAATATATATTGAAAGCGTAAAAATGTTAGTTTTTTTTTAATATTAATGTTATTTTGTATTTTTATATTTAGTAAGCTTAATAAGTACTTGGGAAATTATTTTGAGTAAACCATCAAATCAGTCCCTCACTTTGTAAGACATAGGTCCCTGATTTTATGAATATTTCAAAATAGGTCCATGACTTTATGAACATAGGGACCAACTTGACAGTTTGACAAAGTCAGAGATCTTTTAGAAATATTCATAAAGTCATAGATCTATTTGAGAGTGTCTTACAGAGTCAGGGACTAATTTGGCGGATTACTCAACTATTTTTTATGACAAAATGATCATCTTAAACACGAGTATATTTTAAGACCTAGCTAGAAAACATCACATTGTTATGTATAATTCTTTGAATTTTTCTTCTCGATATATCTACAACATCTGACGCTCAGAAATCAAAAGTGTCGAATGCAAAATGTATAAATGTATGTTGATTGTTAAAACGCATTATCCCATTTTGACTACCATACTTGAAGTAGTTTTGAGGACCGCTTGTGCTACAATAAAATCCTCGGTCGTCAATCCCACAAGTGACGAATCTTCAGTAAAGTCCACGCATGCATGTTTCCCTCATACCTAACGGTACACCAGAATATCGATTGACCTCAATATAGCCCTCCCCTCAAGTGGGTCACCCAAGAAGTTTACAAATGGCTCTTTTTTCATAGATACTCATGTGCGTTTAAATACATAAAAAAAGACTTCCACAACAAAGTCATGTTTGTATATGAAGCGTGGAAGCTCTCGATAATGAACTACATGAAATAAAAAAATTAATAAAGTGATATCCAGACACGCCTTATGACAAACACACACTCCATAACAAAAAAATAATAATAAAGGAATCATAAAATGATTTTTGAGGATAATGCGATACTCTATCGGAGACATATGTCGAATCCATCAATTGAGATAGCTAGAAGAAAATGATGACCATGGACAACCTTCAAACATCCAAAAATAGCTTTCTATTTGGAGATCAATTGATAGTTTATTTCTATGTACTTAACAATTTTAATAAACATGACAATCGCCAAAATATGTTGGACTTTAAAAAGAACTTTGTCATTGCTAGTAAAACTATTAAATCAAAAGTTAAAATCATATCACAAAAACCATTCAAAACTATATTAAAATCAAAATCCATACCAAATGCAAATATATACATAGATTTATTTTAGATTTATTAAACAACTAATATATTTAATATTTAATAGAAATCAAATATATAAATATTAAAAATGAATATTTATTAATAAAAAATACTAACTAATACTCCTGATACATTATTAATTAAGGTAGCAATTACAAGTATAATAAAAATATTTTAAAATTTTAAAAAATATCTTAAGGCAGCAATTACAAGTATAATAAAAATTTATAGTTTTTTTTGTTAGTATTTTATAAGATTCTTTTCAATTTTTCCAAAGGATTAATTATATTTTTACCAATATACTACTAATTATATGACATATTTTTTCCAATATATAATAAATATTTTAAAATATACATTTACTCATTCTCTCTTTCAAAAAATAAAATTGTAAAAGTAATAAACTTTCTTAATCTGTGCAATTTACACGGGTTTTATACAGGGATGGAGAGTATAATCATGAAATAGAATAACCATATTCATTTCACTTTCACGTATCTCTTCACCACTTAACTCATCATCATCATCATTACTGTATCTTTTCATTTCACAATCACCATCACACTCTCTCTCTCTCTCTCTCTCTCTCTCTCTCTACTATGGCTGAGGAGGGTTTTGAACATTACCATATTCCACAACAAAGCAGAAGAGAAAAACTTAGATTTTTACCTCAAAATCAACCAAATTTCATCGAATCTTCAACAACCCTTCATCAAAATTATCCACCTTTACCTTCTCCCTACGACCCTTCACTCATTTCTTCTATTTTCTTATCTTCAACCAACCAAAACCAAACTATTATGAATACTAACCCTTTACTTTATCAACCACAAAACCTTCGTGAATTCAACTATGGTTACACTAATGTTGGTAATAGTAGTAACAACACTGAAGTAATGTTGTTAAAGTCTGAACCTTTATCATTATCTTTATCATCAAACAAAAACAATCAAAATCACATGAATATTCAGAAATATGGTTCTGTTGTTGATGTTTCAAGAAACACAGTTCCATTAGGACCATTTACTGGTTATGCTTCTGTTTTGAAGGGATCAAGGTTTTTGAAACCGGCTCAAGAATTATTAGATGAGATATGTTATGTTGGGGTTCGTGCTGATGATAAAATTGTTACTGCTGTTGATGCATCTTTCATATTGGAAAATCATTATGATCATGAAAGTAATGAAATTGATGATATGGTTGGTGATGGAAATAATGAGGGTAGAAAGAACAAGTCTAGATTGTTAACTGTGCTTGATGAGGTACATTTTTTAATTTTTTTTTTTTAATTTGTGAATTTTTGTTTTTTTATGTGTTCAATTGAAAATTGCATGAAATGTGAATTTTTATATTTTTTGAGTTTAATTTGTGATACGGTGATATAATTGTTAAATGTTTTTAGGTCTACACAATTTATTTATTTTTAACACAAGGGCTGCATGGAAATTAAAACTAATCATATGTGTGATTTTAATAGCATCTATGACTAGTAAAAAAACATGATAAGTGCTAATTTAAGGGTTTTTATCAATTGAATTTGTAAAAAATCTTGATACTTTTTTGTTTGAGTTTGAAATAGTAAATTAATTTTACACTGACAACTACTAGAATGATTCAATTTTTCATATCATATCAAGAAAGTGAGAAGAATGTCAAATGAAAAAACTTTCACGTGTTAGCCACATGGAAGATTTAAACAGAAGTTTGACTAAATAAATAAACATGTATTTTTGTTATAAATTGTAAGTGGAAAACTTATAAAAAACATGTTACCGATATGATTAGACTTTGTTTGAAATTGATGATTAAATAAATCAACATGTATTTTGTACATTTAATCTCGTGGGATTCGAAGAGGGAGTATATGGCGAGAAGTTTGACATTAAGTAGAAAAGCTCCATAAACTAAGGTACTGTTTGGCCCGACTTTTTTCTTACTTATCTACTTCTTAAAAGTAAAAGATGGGCCAAACATAATTTACAAGAAGTGCTAAAATAAATAAGGAACTTAATTTTATGAAGAGAAACCTTGAAAAAGAATCTGCCGAAAAAGTCACAAATATCAACTTTTTTCGGTGACTTATGGCTTTTTCTTTCATATGTGCCTCTTCGATTCCCAGCGAGCACGAACATCTTACATTTTATTTTTTGCATATTTGAAATTTATTCATATTTAGAGAAACACCAGTAGCATGGTGGTTTTTATTTATAAACAACACTAGAAACATTATTATCAAAATATGGTCAGTAGCATAAGACAAAAGTAATACAACATTTTTTGATAGACACATATTGACAAACATAAATCAGGTTATTATTGTAAGTTATCGAAATTATTAAAAAATTCACCTTATATTCAAAATATTAAAATTATAATACTATTGAAATGTAAATTATAATCTTATAAGTAAGGTTATTATACTATTTAATTCTAATTAAATTTTATATAATTCTCATAAATTACACTGTCTAATTCTAATGTAAAATAGTTGTCATAATTTTTTTTTTAAAGAGAATTAAATTTGCTATTCAAAAAGGAGTAGCGGCGCAATTTGTCGCTCGCTTAGTACATAAAAAGAATAATACAAAAAAAAATATAATTTCACTTATTATACCAAAAAATATATAATTTCACGTGCGTGTTTAATAATTTAAAAGAAATTTTCTTGTTCAAAAAATTTAGAAGAAATTTTAAATAAAATAATAGTTTTTCTAGAAATATTTTATTATAGTCAAACAATTGTTTTGAAAGTAATTTTTATGATAAATTTTTTTTTGACAATCCAAACAACTTTTACTTTATCTTTAAAGTCATATTTTTTAACTTTAAGCTAAAAGTGACTTATAGATTGAAAAAAAGTCAGGCCAAACACAACCTAACTTTGTTGAAATGTACTTATTTATACATTTTACACACATAAAATAAGCCACTTTTTTAAGTAAGTAATTATTGAAAATACTGTTTGGCCCAACTTCTCATTTTACGAAGAGAAGTCAAAATCAGCATGGGCCCGAACATAGCCTTACTTTAGGATGGAGGGAATAGAAATTAATTAACTCCTTAAAGTGGGATGAAGTATAGTGTAGAGTGATTTTCATATGCCATAAATATGCTTGTAAATAAAGTATCATATATTTGTCAAATAAATAAATTATCAGCTCGATTATGTACCGTCTCTTGATCATCATACCACATCAATGAAGATCAAAGTGGAATATACATATTTCATTTACATTAGCATGTGATGTTATGATTTTACCAGATTGATATATATATATATATATATATATATATATATATATATATATATATATATATATATATATATATACATGTAAAGTTATGTTGTTTCATGATGTGGTTGGAACCTAATCTTGCATTAGCAATTTATGAGTTATTATTTCAGGACGAAATAGACAGCGCAGGCTTTTGTTCTGTAATATTTTAAATCTGATTTCTTGAGTTTTATTGAAATTTTATCGGACTGCTTAAACAACAGCAGAAACAAGTTTGATAATTAATTCAAGGGTTAATAGGTTTTTACCCCCTGCTAAGTGGGCGTGTTTTGCGTTACCCCCTGCTAAAAATTTCTTGAAGAATGCCCCCTTGCAAAGTGTTTTTTTTTTGGTTTCCCCCCTTTTTCTCTCTTGGATGCAAGAAATTTGAACTTTTTAAATCGGTTGAACAAAATAACCGATTTAAAAAACATAACTTTTTAAATCGGTTGAACAAAATAACCGATGTAAAAAGTGCACTCAAGGGGAGAAAACAAAAAAAAAAAAAACTTTGCAAGGGGGCATTCTTCAAGAAATTTTTAGCGGGGGGTAACGCAAAACACACTCACTTAGCAGGGGGTAAAGACCTATTAACCCTTAATTCAAATTGTGAGATGATTCTTCTTTTTCAATCATGAACAGATTTGCAGGAGGTACAGACAGTACTATCAGCAGATTCATGCAGTAATAACTTCGTTTGAATATGTTGCCGGCCTCGGTAATGCATCACCGTATGCAAGTTTGGCTATAAATTCCATGTCCAAACATTTTAGATGCTTGAAGAATGTGATTACCGATCAGCTTCAGTTTATCAGTAAGTCCAATTTTCAGCTAAGCAATAGAAAGGATGAATCTCCCAGGTTTCGCAACGGTGATGGAACCCCTTACAGCCAAAGGCCAGGGTTTCTAGAGCACGTCCAACAACCTGTTTGGCGACCTCAAAGAGGACTCCCTGAGTGCGCTGTGAGTGTTCTCAAGGCATGGTTGTTTGAACACTTTCTGCATCCGTAAGTGTGTTTTTTCAATCTTATTAATTAATAATAGTATCTTATGATGCACGAAAATCTGATATGACACGGCCACATTGACACTGGTAATGATTTAAGAAGTTATTAGTGATTGAATATAAACTACATTCGTTAATTTTGTCTGGCTCTTGGACACTTACATGTGTCGGGTGGACACCCTAACACGTGCTTTCAATTTGAAACGTCGGTGCTATATATATAAGCAATGTTTTACATTGAAGTCATGTCACAATACGGATGAAGCAGCCTCAATTGTGGTTTCATTACACTAGGCTTTTCCCTTTTTCTATCATCATTTGTAGAAAAATTGAAATAACATACATTAGAAACCAATTTTGCTTTTTTCGTCTCTAAATATCAGTGCCTGTCTCAACTTT
Source organism: Trifolium fragiferum (assembly GCA_954870985.1). Taxonomy (NCBI): domain Eukaryota; kingdom Viridiplantae; phylum Streptophyta; class Magnoliopsida; order Fabales; family Fabaceae; genus Trifolium; species Trifolium fragiferum. The sequence goes on along the minus strand of OX940793.1, from coordinate 15,157,979 downwards.
TTTCTAGTAGTCTATGTATAAGTATATGGACCTCTAACTATTTTCTAAGGTACGTTTCGATTATTGATATGTTGATGTTTTCTTCCTACAGTTATCCTACTGATACCGACAAGCTAATGTTAGCTAAGCAAACCGGTCTATCTCGTAACCAGGTAAAAATTTCAAGCTAAAATACTCCATTTTCTGCATCATTTCACGCGTGATGGATTCTCCGTATTATTATAATTAACAACGTCTTTGTATTACAGGTATCTAATTGGTTTATAAATGCAAGAGTAAGGCTTTGGAAACCAATGGTGGAGGAAATACACATGCTTGAATCACAACAATCTCAAAAGGATTCATCACAAAGAGAAGAACATAGTAGGAACAATTTGAGTGATGATCAGAATCAATCTTCATCCACAGACATGTTTCACGATCTCACATATAAACGAGCTAGAAACGAACTTCACAATATGCCGGTGCTAAATCAACAAGTTGGTAATGTCGGAGTGAGCGTGATGAATAACGGCTCAACAAGCAACGGTGTATCTCTAACTCTTGGCCTTCATCAAAATCATGGAATAGGGTTATCTGATCAGCGATTAGACATGTGCGCTGCACAGCGTTTTGGTGTTGCGCTTCAACCTGATAGCTACGTCATGAGTGGTTTTCAGTTACAGAATAGACAATTCGGGAGAGATTTTATGGGAGGGCAACTTTTGCATGACTTTGTAGGATGAATCTTGAATCTGCTAACTTTGCATTTACTAACCATGTTTCTATCATTGGTTTCGTCAATCACTAGATATTAGAAGGGAAGTGATTAAAATTTGCTTCTGGTTTTGGATTAAGTGGTATTATACATTCATTTGATCTAATAGTGAAAAAGGCTAAGTGTTGTTAATTGTCCTTTTTTACAATGTTTAAGGTAAAATGGATATATTTGAGTATGTGACACAGTTATTGAATCTTTGTTGAACATATACATTATGGTTAAGGACATGCCTCGTTGTATTCAATAGGTAGACTTGAAACAATTTCTATTGTCATATTGATTTCAATGGTGAAACAAGGAAATTAATTTCGGGTGTGCTACAAAAAATAAATATAATTCATTCAAATTTAATTAATTCATAATATGCATAAAATTGATCATCATAAAAAAATTAAATTGTATAGTTTAAAATATGAAAAGCAAATTTTAATAAAGCGGCCTAGCAAGTTTTGCTATAGGATGAGAACTTTTCCCACCCTCTAAAATTCTTTTTTACCACCAAAAAGTTCGGTAAACGTAACCTGGACTTTTTTTAATATAAATTTTATTAAAATTTGTACTAAAAAAAATCGGGTCGTATTTACCGAATTTTGTTGCCTTCAAGGAGGGTGAAAAAGATACATGGAGGGTGGGAGAAGTTCTCATTGGCATGGGCTGGAAAGTCCGGATGAAACAGAAAAATAATCGGGTCCTTCCTTCTTCTAACTCTATCTCTTTTTTAATTTCACATTCTCTCTCTCTCTCATATTTCATTAAAAAAATAAAAAGGAGAAAATCTTTTTTTTTTTTCTTCCTGTTAAATTCTACAATTCAAAGATCACTGATTCAAAGAAAAGTGATTTCTTTCACACAAAGATCACTAATGAAATCTGGAAGAGTGAAACTGAAAAGGCATCCATAATGCATAGGGTGGAAAATACATTATAGAAATCTCTCTTATAAAAGACTCATTTTTTATAGTCAGTGATAAATTAAATATTTTATAGAGTGATGATTTAAATACGAATTTTTATGCGATAAGTTGTCATCAATAATTTTTCTTTATATAGATATTATATACAAGGTAAAATGTTGCTGATAAAATATTAGTGATTAAAATTTTGCATTGTCATGTGTGTAGTGTGCAAAAATGACACTTAAGAAGGAGCGAAGAAAGTAATTTTTTAAAATCATTATTATACGCAAGATTAAATGTTGTTGATAAAAATTTTAGATTTATTATTATACAAGGGAAAACAAGTTTCTGCTAATGAAAAATTTAAATAACTACTATACATGGAGAACAAGTTTTTGCCGATGAAAAATTTAAATATCTACTATACACGAAAAATAAGTTGTTGCTGATGAAAAATATATGTAATACTAAAATATTTAGTATTAAAATAAACAAAAATATTTATAATATTTATTAAAATAATTTATCAACTTTAATATTTAGTAATATTTATAATTTAAATAAATGAACATTAAAAAAAATGGATATATATATTTATTAGTGATGCCTATAAAATAACTGCAAGTCAGCATGAATGAATATTACTACTCAATCCATTTTAAAATGATAAAAAAATAGTTTTTGATAATATTATCACAAATAATTTTACCTTATTTTATAAAAGACTAATTTCGTAGTATACAACATTATCGCAGCAACACCTCAACCCGTGCGATTACGCATGTTTCAAAAGTAAAAAATAATTAAAAAATTGATTAAAATTATATTATTTGATGTGATCATTTTATTTTTCTTTTAATCTTTTTATTGTGTGAGTGTGTGCCTAAATTTTGTGCCCAAATACTTGTGCCTATCCAAGACTTTCTCTGCTCAATCTCTTAATTAAAAGAATGATATAAATTAAAAATTAGTATCCGAGGTGAAGCATGTGCGAGACCAAAACTATATATTAAATCTAAGTTCTTTACTTTTAGATGCACCAATCTATTATATGTAAAATTTTACCAAAAATTCGAAAATCAACTGAACTTCAAAAATGTACATATTCAAATTACTAGATCATGAGAATATAAGTCATTCCTTTCTTTTACTAGACGTTGTTTCTCATTTCTACACACTTGAGCACACACTTTTAGATTAATCTTTCCTTTTGTTATGTTTTTTTTTTTTTGACACATCCTTTTGTTATGTTAAATATTCGTTATTATCAAAAAACTTAATAAATGAGATGTTGCTTAAACATAATTTGTTGTAACGCATTTAAGAGTTAAATGAAAAAGAAAAAAATGTCGTGCTTGTGCTAACACAAGACTTGACAAGCTTTTAAACACATAATGGTGGCCTCTGACTTCGAGAGTGGATCCCCTCAAGTGTAAATTACACTTGAGGGGGAGAAGTGAAATGATCTACTATTAAAATTTTCTTTATCAATTTTTATAAATTTTTTAATTGACAATCTAAAGGTTGGAAATCCACTTTAGGATAAAGTGAATGGAGAGAATCTACTCTCTCTGACTTCACTTCTATAGCCATAACTCAAGGGAATGGGCCATGGCAGCCTTCCAGCATGATACTCCTTCCGTCCAAAAAAATTAAGTCAGTTTGATTAAGTGTACTATTCATATATTTTGTTTTGACTTTATTCTTCTACTAATAAATAAAAATAAATATAAATATTAACATATAAAATCTTATTGGATTCATCTCAATAAATATTTTCAAAATATCAAATTTTTATAATTTTTACTATTATACAATTAAAAATATTAATTGTCAAAGTTATGCATTGACATACGTATAGTAGTCAACTGACTCAATCTTTTTGGAACGGAGGGACTATTGTCTTGACTTTTCGATTACTAAGTTTTTAGCAACAGCGTTTTGACCTTTAGCTAGAAGAAATTTAATTTGCATTGATTTTCCACCCTCTCTTCATTAAGGAAGACCTTTCCCGCCACAAATTTAATCTTGGTCACTAAAGCACTATAAAATGCAATTTTTTTTTTCTTCATATTCTAAGCATTAAATCCTAAAAATAAAAAAAGAAAAAAGTAAATAGTGTTCTAATAAACTTAAAATAAAAGTTAATTTATTTTACTGTACCATAATTCTAAGGTCTTTATCATTATATTTATTTGTTTTCTATTTTCTAAAATCGACTAAACCAAAACTTGAATCTAGTTTTACATCTTAGCTAATATTAACATGGGTAGTAAAATATAGGTGATCATGTGAGATCGATATTTAATTACCACGATAGAACTGTCTGCTTACAATTTTGGTAACACTCAACAAGAGAATGTTATTGGAAATCTTTAATAGAGTATCTTGTTCTAATCATATTTTACTTAATTACCACAACATTCAAACTAGGGGTGGCAAAACGGGCCCGACCCACCGGGCCGGTTCGTTTAACTCGCCATTTTTGGCGGGTTGAGCCTGAGTTTTGAGCTCGGCATCTCTAGTCGGCCCGCCCCGCCGAACTCGCTTAAAAACGGGGCGGATCGGTGGCGGGGCGGGCCGGCCCGCGAGTTACATATATATATTTTTTTAAAGTAAAGAATAAAAGAAAATAGCCCAACCCAATAAAATACAACACATATTTAAAGTAAATTTTATGATTTTTTTAAATGTTATGGAATTTATTTTGGATTTATTTTATATTGGTGAATTTGCTTTTCCTTTTAGATTCATAATGTTGGATTTATTTTATTTTGAGATTTTTGGATTTGTAATGTTGGATTTATATCGAGATTTGTTTTTGGATTATAATTATATTGAATTTGTTAACTATGTTGTTAGATGTGTTGATTTGATGTTGCGCTCGTGGTTGATTTGTCTCAAAAATTAATTTTTTCTCACAAATTTGTTTGTTTCTGTTTTTTATAAATAATATTAGCATTTTTTTTTCTCACCCGCCAACTCGTTTGTCCGCCAATAAGCGGGGCGGTCTGTGATTTTAGACTCGGCCACCTAAGTTGGCTCGGCTCGCCTCGTCCCGTTTTTAGGCGGGCTTAAGCGGACCGAGCTTAAACGGGGCGGGCTTGCCCGCTTTGCCACCCCTAATTCAAACATAAGACATTAAGATATATGGATTGAGTTACACAAATTCCAATCTATAAAATAATTTTGATTTTCCTCTCTCTATAACGAAAAGCTAGATATGCAAGAAATAAAAATAAAATAATGAAAGGTTGGAAACTCTATAATTACAAGCAAAATTATTTTGTGTGCTTGTGTGCGGTTTTGCTATCAGTCAACAAGAGAATTTTTGAGGAAATATTTAATGGGGTCTCTCGTTCTAATAATATTTTACTTAACTACAAAGTTTAAACGGAGACATTCAAGATATTTGAATCTATACTAATTCCAATAAATAAAATAATTTTGGTTTTCTTTTCTATAATGAAAGGAGAGACATTTGTTTGGCATAGGAGAAACAGGAGAGAAAAAAAGAGGAGAGAAAGAAAAGCACGGAAACTAATTAGTTTCCGTGCTTTTCTTTCTCTCTTCTCTTTTTCTCTCCTATTTCTCCTCTGCCAAACAAATAAAAATAAAATAATTAAAGAACCAAAGTGAAACCAATAAATAAGTTAGGGACCAAAAGTCCAATTTAACCATAAAAATAAAATAACGAGGGATTGGTAAAACAAAAATGATCAACCGTTAATATTGATCAATGGATGTATCAAATGGTTCTCATAAGAAAGCAATAAATGTGGAATCTTAAAATAATAAAAAATTAAATATGCATATCTCCAAATTTAAATAACCAAGGCCAAATTCATGGCTTAATTTTTGGAGAGAGAAATTGGTAGTTATTTTTAAAGAGAGAAAGTAAAAATTAGGAAAGAGGAGTTATCATATTGATGTGTGATTGTCTGAAGTAAAAATTGGTAGACTTCAGAGTTTTCAAAGAAAAGTTATCATATTTTCTATGAAAATTATATTGCTCTGTTATCGTATACAAATTGCTCTTTTCTTGTAAATTTGTAACTGGTATTGTTCTTGTTAATGTAATATATCAAAAGTTTTCAAGTCCAAATATTATTTTGGAACTAGCAGAGATGATCCTCCTACTAACAAGAATTCAAATCAAATATAATAATCTCAAAAATTATCCAAATTAATCAAATGTAATAATCTCAAAAAGAAAATACAAATGTTTCAGCGATGAATTCAAAAATAAAATGAAAAATGCAAATTGATATTAACTCTCGATTTGTTCTCTATCAGTCGTTGGATAATGCTTTGCATAGCTCTGGAAGAATTCAATGGCACCAAATTTCACCTTTCCATACTCTTTGCATTATCAATTACCATCAACCTTATGTTGTGATATCTTTCTCACAGTATCCCTATGATTTGAAAGATACATGTTAATAATTTAAGTATATAAATTTTAAAGAAATTGTTGTATAGTTGTAAGAAACTTACCATTAGTAAGCTAATAAAACTACTGCCATCAAATTGACTTAAAGTTTCATTGTTTACCTACACAAATAACCAAACTATTAGCCACTATTTTTTTTCTCCGGAATTCGTTATGATAATTGAATAGCAATTATACCATAGATGGTTGATTATATGCATTATTGAGCCATGTAGGTACACTTGTATTGGGTGTCTCATATTGCCCTTGCTGTTCTGTCTCTTTCATGCATTTTGAACCTTGATTGTTCTGCATGAAGAAAAAAAAAATCAAATTAATAATGTGTTTTTCAATAATAATAATAATAATAATAGTAAATTAAAATTCAATAATTTACAATACCAAAGTAGATTTATGAGTTTTTGAAACATGTGAGCCACCATTTTTCTTCTTTTTGGAAAGTTGAATCTCTACCCGACCTTTCAAACGCTTTCCTCCCTTTCTGCCTTTTTTTTTTTTTTTTTTTTAACATTCCAGCTTGTATTGAATCATCAATCATACTCTCATTTGCTTGAGTAGTGCTCGCTTGCTTATTTTGAAACTCTAATAGTAGTCTAGCCGCATCATCAACAACTTTTTTACAGAACATGAACGATTCTTTACTTCTACATGCTTCAGTGGCTATCTTTATAAGGCGAGGACAAATATCTGTATAGCGTTGCTCTGCGGATAGATCAACATCTTCTATCGGATCATTTACACCAACAGTAGGTAATGTCTCACTTCTTGCTAACTTGGTCCACCTCTTTAAAATATATTGCTCGGGAACGGACTTGACGCGCATATGAATAAAGACACTTATACAATGACAACAAAGAATGCCAAAGTTCTCAAATTTGCGACAAGTGCAACAAATGAACTTATTATTCAAATCAAAAGACACTTGCCACTCCCCCGGATTCATTTCCATGACAATAGTATAATCAATTGTGGATGTTTGTATGTTGTTGCTCTTCATAGAACATGCTTCAAACAACTCATACTCTTGTTGGAATAGATCAAAAATAGTGGGAGTATAAAGCTCAGACATTTGTTGCAAGATAGAAGAGTATTTGTTCTTGAGCCTTGGAATTTTTTGGCATGCACTACAAGAAAAAAGGTGTTTAGCAACGGTTCTGGGACTGTTTAGCAACGGTTTTTAACTGTTGCAACAGTTTTACCGGCGGTTGTCAAACCGTTGCAGATTTGAGTGTTGGTAGCTCAAATAGCGGCGGTTTGGAAAACCGTTACACAAACGGCCACAAAATGTAAATATATATTAAAAAATAATCAACATAACCATGATTTGTAAAACAGAATCCAGAAAGTATACCGTCAGTCAACTGACGCCACACTACAAACAGAGAAGGTGCAGAATACCTAAAATTTCCACGGCTGAAGCCCACTGTTACTTTGCCTTCCATAGAATATCCAATTGAAAATTCACATTTATTACGATATCCATTTACAATTGGCGATTCAATAATACCCTCCAGATTGCATGGAAGACCACCTGCGCGAGTGTGAGAAAGAAGTGACTAAAGATCTGTATCCACTAAATTTACAGTAAACCAGATTTCAGAAATGATAACACAGGGAGTGAAATCATGAAGACAAATCTAAATCACATATTGCAAAATTAGCATCTCAAATCTTAAACTCCAGAACATTTTAAATTGAAATCGCAACTTATTCTTGAAGATTTGAAATCGCAACTTATATTTAAAAGACAACAGAACTCCATTGGCGCAAAAGCAAGAAGAGAGAACAATACCTGAAATCCGGTTATTCCTCTCCCTAGAGATTTCTTTTTACCAAGTAAGCATAATTGTGATTGCATCTGCAGGCGATTATCTGATTCAGCCAAAAACAAAAGCAAGCCCAACAAGTTATTATGCATAAATTCAAGTCATGACAACTATGCTCTTGTTTATCTCCAAAAGTTCTTAAGAGGATATGTTACAAATGACAAAGGAAATAACAATGACACAACAACGAAGACAAGAAACACATGAGACAACCAAGCCATCAACCAAGCCTGCAACTATATCCAACATGCTTGCTTGCAACCACAAGAATTGCTGTCATATGAGTAGCAAGACTTGTGACCAGCTAGCCACCAAATGCAACCAACCAAACAACTTTCAAATTATCTTCACAGTTCACACAACAAGCCAAATCTAATTACTCAACATATAAATAAACATTCCATTCAAACTGAACAGAAAAAACTGCATCCAAAGAATATATGTGTTGAACTTACCCCATCAGCTCTACAACATAAACATCTAGCCAAAGCCAACTGAACCATCCCCTCAAAGATCAACGTGCTACTTATTTTCACTCAAAGCTCTCTTGACTAACGTGGTAATATTATAGAAATTGAAGTATTCAACTAGTAAGGATTAAGGTTAGTTTTATCTACTTTTGTATTATTTAATTTATGTCCAGATTTGATAGAAAATATTCCTACCATTGAATCATATGAATGAAACATGTATCTAATTATTGGTAAAGTCAAGATGAAAAATTCCACAAAATGAATAATGTCACAAGCACTTTATGCCATAGAAACATTAAATAACTTCACAATTATAATACATACCAAGTGAGAAGCACTTCAAATGAGAAGCAAAAGAAATAGTATTGGCACACAAAGCATGTCATAAACTCACTACACTAGGCATCAAAAGAAATAGTTTCAATTAGCATAAACATCACAATAACTAAACTAGAATGAGACAGTAATTAGAATTTAACACATGAAAAGAAAAATCACCTTTCCTCAGTGTCATAGTCACAAACATAGCCTTGTATCAATTGTGCCAAACCATATCATGTTTGAGGGTTGTTGAATGTATAGCAGTTAGAAGATTATTCGCCTTAATATTGAGCTGCACATAATTCACAATCATTTGAAAATAAGCATAAGTATAAAGCACAAACAGCCTTTGTAATTCGGCATCGCGTTCACGCTATGTCGCAAATTCACCTTCAATGATGGAAGATACACTAGCAAGGCAAATATTTGTGACAAAACACCTTATTCATGCTCAAATATGTAATAAGAGAATCAATGATATTCATTTCAGATTACAAACTCATAAGTGATAATCACTCAAGAATCAATGACAAACCACAAGTAAATATTGCTTTCTAACACTCAAGTACAAAAACAAAGTGTTCTCATACACTTAACACGCAAAAGCACATCTCTGTCACTAAATCCCTAAAACTTTTCAAATAAGAGAGAAGAAGAATAACTTACAAATTTATAATATATAGAAGGTGATGAAACAATCGAAAAATTGGAAACTGAATGAACACAGTAGAAGAAAAAATCAGGAACGTCACGAATCCCAAATTCACCTAAACAAATTCCAGAAATATAAATGTCGAGTATGACTGAGAGAGAAGTGAAAAACTAGTAAAGAACGAATAATTGAGATTCAAGATGCGATAACTACTGATTTAAGATTTTGGTCTTGGCGACGGATCCGAACGGCGTCAATGCGATGAAATTAGGGTTCCTTGTGGAGGCGAATGAGAGTTGTTGCAATCCAGAGACCAAAGGAAGAGGTGAGAGACAAAAATCATAACCCCAAATCGGTGATTCACTGATCAATAAAATTAAAAAAAGAAAAAATTGCACCTATTTTATTGATGAAATTGCACATAAAAACAGAAAAATAAGAAAAACCTAAATCATGAGAGTATAGTGAAATAAAAAGCAAATAAAAAAAGTAAAGTAGTATTATCGAGATTATTCATTACCATCCATAGCTTGATTAACAGAGTCATAATCCTTTAATGTTCTTGTAGCTCTATTCTGAGAAGTTTGAATTAGAATAATTGTGTGGCGATTATTAGCCTGTGAAATTAGGTTATGAGAAGTGATTAAGTGTGAATGAAGAAGAAGAAGATAGACCTAATTTGAGAGAGGAAGTAAACGAGAAGTTGGAATCGGTGAACAAAATATCTTACCATAACAAATCAGGTGCGAGAGTGAGAGAGAGGCTGAGACCGAGAGCGAGCGGTGGTGTCACTGGTGTGGTACGAGTGCCACGGAGAGAGAGAGAGAGCGGACAGCGGTGGCGGACGGTGGTGAGTGCGGAATCGCCGGCGAAAGAGACTGAGAGCGGTGGTCGGACTCGGGAGGGAGGTAAGAGCGAGAGAGAGATCGTGAGAGAGGTGAGAGCTTCTGCGTTTTGTTTACGCGTTTGACGTTTTGCTTCTGCGTTTTGTTTCTAATTCCCTTGTTTTATTAAAAAATAAATAAATAAAAAAAATAATAAACCGCTGGTAAACCAAAATAAACTGCCGGTTCACTAAAACCACACCGGCGGTTCACCAAAACTGTTGCTGTTATTTTTTTGTTTTTATATTAGCAACAATTCTACAAAACTGTTGCTATCTATGTGTGGCAAATAACAATTTTTTTTGTAGTGATGCTTCAAATTCACACTTCAATTCGTTATATCGTTTGTCTTCTACAACATCTTCAAAACGCATGAAAAATTTGATTATATCCAAGTTCGCGTTCATAAAACTTTTAATATCTGCATTCACACTCTCACTAAGTTGAGTGCTTCTCATTCCTAATGTAAAAACCTTCTTCATAAAACAACATGCCCATTTCTCCTTGAAAGTGTACACTCTTTGCAACCAAGGGATATCTTTCTTGGAACAAAGTTGATTCTAATATAACCCAAGTAGTTTTGATGATAACAATAGTATTAATATACAATAGGGAATACTGATAATTTCCTCTAGTGTGCAGGTATATAAGTTAAAATTTTATATACACTAGAAATTGAAGTTCTGGTTGCTATGCTAAAAAGCGTCCCCAGAAGTTGGGAAAATGCAAGTTCTGAAGATGACACCAGAAGTTGAAGTCATCAGAAGTTGCAAGTCAAAGTCAACCAGAAGCTAAACTCATCAGAAGCAAAATTCATATCTAAAGATTCTGATGATGATGAAACAGCAGAGGACGCCAGAAGAACATTATATTCCCATTAACGACTATCATCTATTTGGCGAAAACTGAAGAGGCGGAAGAAATCACTTTCAAGACCGTTATCCTCATGATAATGACGTTTGTACTATTGTACTATCTTTGTTTTCCTGATATGGGCGAATATTCGAAATCAAGGCTCATATTTTGATCTTTACCTGATTTGAATAAGCACATTTCAAAAGAAAACATTAGTACAGTACTACGTAGCTGTTTTCATCTTTGTCCGCTCAAATTCAAGACGCTTCAACATCATCTATAAAAGGAGGAAGAAATTGAAGACGTGACAACACACTTACGAATAACAAAAGTGCTGTTATTCTGCTAAATTTCCAAGAGCATTTTTAACTTAGATACAACTTGAGATTATATCAAAATTCAAGACAAACAGTTTTCAACTTCTGACTAGTCAGTTGTTGAACCTTAGTTTTCTTTTCAAAGAATTCTAAGAACAGTCTTGTTATTAAAGTTGTATTATTTTTTTCTCAGAACTCTGATATTGTTTATCAGTTGTTCAAACTTTGTATTTTCTATTTGTGTTAGGAAGTCTCTTGCTTGTGAGCTTGAGCATTTGGAAGTCTCTTGTATTGTGTTACTTGAGCAAAGGAAGTCTCTTGCTGTTGGCTTGAGCAATTGTAATCTTGTGTGATTATAGTGAAATCCCTTGGAAGTGCAAGGGGACTGGACTACTCTCGGTTTATGAGAGGAACCAGTATAAATCTCTTGTGTTCATCTCTTCTCTCTTCTCTCTGTTTTTATTCATCCTTGCTCTGTTTTACTTTCACCATAGCCAGAAGTTGTTTGTGTTCAAAGTTATTCCGCTGCTAAATCTGATAAGTTGCAAAACTTAGAAGAAGTTTTTAAAACTAGCCAAAACACAATTCAACCCCCCTTCTTGTGTTTTCACACCTTCAATCTTCAGCGTTATACCTTTCGAGGAGGGTTCTCCAACCTTCTTCAAATTGTTCTTCTTCTTCTTCTTAGCCATACATACACTTTTTAAAATCACTAAGAAAATGAGAACCACCCTTCATTAAATTTCCCAAATGTTTGATGCAATTCTGCATTAAGTGCCACGTATATAGACCATGGTATGTTCCAAGCATAACTTCAGCAAGCGCTTTTGCCATTGCATGATCTTGATCAGTGAAAATTGTTTGAGGAATTTTTTGCTTATGTGCTTCTAGAAATGTCTCAAAAAGCCACCTGTATGATTCAGCTGTTTCATCATATAACAATGCAGCTCCAAAGATCACTGCACTTCGATGATGGTTAAATCCTGTGAATATTGCTAGTGGTCTATGTGAACTATTTGTGCAATATGTTGAATCAAGAGAGACCACATCACCAAAATACCTATTATGATGAGAAAAGTAATCAAGTCAACTTCATATAACAAATGCTTATATATAACAACTAAGGGTCTGTTTGGCTAGCCAAAAAAGCTAGCTTATAGCTTATGTCTTATAGCTTATAAACTAAAAGACCTGTTTGGTAACAGACTTTTTTGTATGAGCTTATAGCTTATTTTACTGACTTATATCTTATTTTTCAGATGCTATTTCAAGTAATTTATGAGCTTATAGCTTATAGCTTATTATTTTTTCTTCTATTTTTACCCCTTATTATTTTAACTAATGTTCACTCTTACTCTTTTTTTTTTATTTTATTATTTTACTTTAAAATAAACCGTACCTTTCTTTTGGCTACCTGATAAACCATAGTTTTTTTAATAAATATAAACCATACTTTTTTTTAATAAACCATGCATGATCATTCATTATTACCTTATGGCAATTTTTACGTGAATATAAACCTTATGTAAGCACTACTTGTTATATTCAGAACAGAATCTATATTGGACTTATTCTGAATAAAACAACATATGAACTTTTTAGAGGAAGGAAACCTAACATTTTTTATTTTCACCAATTTGGTTGTACTTGTTACATTCTGAATACTAAAATCCATCTAAAGAAATTTGACTCTAAAGCTAGTAAGGGTATCTTTATTGGATATTCTGAGCGCTCCAAGTCATACAGAGTGTATAATTTTGAAACTCAATCAGTTGAAGAATCTATGCATGTAAGGTTTGATGATAAAGTGCCTGATCATGAAAAGTCAGAGCCTTCTATAGAAATTTCAGATTCTCAAAACTCAGAAGATGAAGGTTGTGAACCTAATCCCACTCCTGAACTTCTGGAAGCACCAGAGAACAATCAAGTTCCAGAATCTGATGATCATCAAACAACACCAACTGAAGATCCTTAACAAGAAGAAACAACTATTCCAAAGAATACTTTCAAGTATAAGTCATCACATCCTGAAGAGCTTATCATTGGTAATAAGAACAGTCCTAGGAAAACAAGATCAAGATTTAGGGATGAAGAATCCTTATTTGGTCTAGTTTCCTTGATTGAACCTAAAACCACTGATGAAGCATTATCTGATGAAGCTTGGATAGTTGCTATGGAAGAAGAACTGAATCAATTTCAAAGGAATGATGTATGGGATCTGGTACCCAAACCAAAAGGCAAGAACATTATTGGAACAAAGTGGGTATACAGAAACAAGCTGAATGAACAAGGAGAAGTAACAAGAAACAAGGCTAGACTTGTTGCACAAGGATACAGTCAACAAGAAGGCATTGATTATACAGAGACTTATGCTCCAGTTGCAAGATTGGAAGCTATAAGATTACTTCTTTCTTATGCTGTCAACAACAACATTACACTTTATCAAATGGATGTTAAGAGTGCATTTCTGAATGGTGTTATCTCTAAAGAAGTATATGTCAAACAACCTCCAGGATTTGAAGATATTTCAAATCCAGATCATATGTTAAGACTAAAGAAGTCACTCTATGGACTCAAACAAGCTCCCAGAGCTTGGTATGAGAGACTAAGTAACTTCTTGGTTGATAATGGTTTTGTTAAAGTTCAAGTTGACAATACATTATTCAAGAAGACCCTGAAGAAAGACATTCTAATCATTCAAATCTATGTTGATGACATCATATTTGGATCAACAAATGCTGGACTGTGCAAGAACTTTTCTAAGATGATGCAAGATGAGTTTGAGATGAGCATGATGGGAGAATTAAAGTACTTTTTGGGAATTCAGATCAATCAAACAAAGAAAGGAAACTTCATTCATCAGTCAAAGTATATCAAAGATCTTCTGAAGAAGTACAATCTAGAATACTGCAAACCCATGAACACTCCAATGCATCCTACATCAAGTCTTAGCAAAGGTGAGTCTGAAGGTAAGGTTGATCAGAAGTTATATAGAGGAATGATTGGATCTCTTCTATATCTAACAGCCTCTAGACCTGATATCTTATTCAGTGTATGTCTGTGTGCAAGATTTCAATCAGATCCTAGAGAATCTCATAATTTACTGCTGTAAAGAGAATCTTTAGATATCTGAAGGCTACTTGTAACATTGGATTGCTGTATCAGAAATCTAATGATTACAAACTGATTGGATTCTGTGATGCTGACTATGCTGGTGACAAACTTGAAAGAAAATCCACTAGTGGAAGCTGTCAATTCATTGGTGAGAATTTGATTTCTTGGGCCAATAAAAGGCAAACCACCATAGCTATGTCAACAGCAGAAGCAGAATACATTTCAGCAGCTAAGTGTTGTACACAACTACTTTGGATGAAATATCAATTGGAAGATTATCAAATAAGCAGTCACAGTATTCCTTTATATTGTGATAACACTGCTGCCATTCATCTTTCTAAAAATCCTATTCTACACTCAAGAGCTAAGCATATTGAGATTAAACATCATTTTATAAGAGACTATGTACAGAAGGGTGTAATTGATCTCAAGTTTATTGATACTGAAAATCAATGGGCTGATATCTTTACAAAACCCTTGGCTGTTGAAAGATTTGATTTTATCAAAAGGAATCTTAATATGATGGAAATCTGTGAATAAGCTGAACTCAAGTGAAGAATATTATTTTAGGAAGTTCTGGAAGTTTATCAGAAGTTAGGGGGAGTCAGATCTTTGTATCAGAAGTTTAGACAAACCATCTTCTGGTATCTCTATCAGAAGTTAGGGGGAGTCAGAACTTGTGTATCAGAAGTTTGACAATCCATCTTCTGGTATTTCTATCAGAAGTTTATGAGTGGTTCTGAACGTGACGTGGCAGTAACTGTTGAGTTACCTCTTCAACTGCTGTTGCTAACGTGTCAGATATTTAATTAAGTTTCTAATACACGTGTCTGTTTGCTATTAGAGAAAGAAGTTGGTTAGTGATGATTGTGTTATAATTCAATTTGTGAATTGTTAAGTTGCTCTATTACCCCTGTCCTTTCAGTTAGTACGTTTTTGCACGTTTTTGTTTTTCCTTTTAAACACACTAACTGTTCACATTCACACATTTGCACACTCACTACCTACGCTTTTATTTCTTCTAAAACTCAGAGAAATTTTTTTCTTTTCCCCAAATTAGCAAACCCTAACCCTAAACTCAGAATCCATGGCATCTTCATCTACCAAACGCAGTCAACCTCCAAGAGAGAAACATGTTAATGTACCTTCTATTGCTGATGTTAAAGCTTCTACTCCTGGTGTTCTTACAACGGATAAAGTAGGTTTTCCTATTTTGGACTTATTTCTTGACATTGAAAGACCAGTTGATTTTGAAGGAATAAGAGTAAATGGAGTTGAAGGAATCAAAGAAGCGTTTGAAGCGCAAAAGTTGTTAACCTTCTTAGACAGTTTAAATGGACCTGTCTATCCAGAGATTGTGAAGGACTTCTGGATGAAGGCAGAAGTGATTCTTAGCAATACAAAACCTAATGAAGAATATCTGGGTAAAGAGATTCGCTTAGAGGTTGGTGGAGTCTGTATTAGGATCAGACATGAACACATTAGGCAAGCAGCGCAGTTACCATTGTCTGGTATTGTTCCTTATCCTACTGAAGATTCTTGTCATTACATTCAAGAAGAGATTTACGGCAAAAACTCAACTTCCAAGAGCAACATCGACATGAAACCGTACTACAAGATGATCTACAAGATCATGTGTGACTCTCTGTTACCAAAAGTTGGTTCATCTGACCAAGTTTCTCAATATTATAAAACAATTTTATATTATTTGGGAACAAAGGCTGAGGTGAATTTTGCCAAAGTTATCTTTGAGCACATATGTAAAGCTATCTCTGACAGTCAATCCAAGGGTACCACAAATGCACATTACTGCAGATTTCTATCCTTCATGTTTCACAGAAGTTACTTGCTTCAATCATTAAAACCCGTTTTTCCTGGATATGGATCCTTCATTGATGTATATCCCTCTGTGA
The DNA here is from genome assembly GCA_954870985.1 of Trifolium fragiferum. Taxonomy (NCBI): domain Eukaryota; kingdom Viridiplantae; phylum Streptophyta; class Magnoliopsida; order Fabales; family Fabaceae; genus Trifolium; species Trifolium fragiferum. The sequence continues at coordinate 15,141,516 of OX940793.1, read as the reverse complement.
TAAATGGTTTTACTGTGAAGAAAGTTGTGAAGAATCAAGGACCTTTGATTACACCTCAAGTTCAGTATAAACCAAAGAAGGAGGAAACTGACAAGTACTTCTTTCTTACTTCTGTATCTAAGGAAGAAGTTACTCTCATTGCTGGTATGCATAAGAAACTTCTGGAAGAAGGAAATGATAAGAAGTTAGAAGAAAGACTTGCTACTAGATATCTGTTGCCTGCTCAACAAAAGAAAAGGAAGGCTGGTAAGAAGCCAGAAGCAACAGAATCTAAGGCCAAGAGAACAAGAAGTTCTACCCCTTAGAAGAAGTCTGGAAATACTTCTGGTGTTAGGAATACATCAGAAGTTGCTAAGAAAAAGATTGCTGCAGAAGAGACCCCTGTGTACCCAGAGCCTGTTGTTCAAGCAGAGGCAGAGTTAAAATCAAATAAGGAAACTAGTGCTTCTGAACCTGCTGCTGTTGCTGCTCCAGAAGTTACTAAGAAGAATAAAACTACTACCAAGAGGAAGAGAAAACAGAGAATGATTCTTGAAGATGATGAGGATGATGAAACTCAGGAAGCCATAAAGCAAGTGGAGTTGTATAAGGCTTGGGAGGAAACCAGTTGGGAAAGTGGAGTTGATGCTGAGCCTAATGCATTTCTTGATACTCCTATTCCTAAGGGTGAGTTGGTGCAGAAGTTGGCAAATCAAGGTATTTATAAAAAGATCAATATTAAAGATATTCCTGATTATGTCATTAATGGTCCAAAGCATGCTAAAAACATCCCCTATACAGTTCCTGTTAAAAACTCTTTTTCTAAAATCCTTTCTGATTTAGAACCTAAATCCAACTGTATAGTAGAAGTTTCTGCTAGTGCTTCTCTTGAAACACCAGTAGTTAGCTTTGTACCATCCCCTGAGTCTATGAGGAATTTCTCTAAACATGTGTTATCCCTGGTTACAGAAACAGGTGTTCCTACTCCTACTTCTGTGGAGAATGTTGAGAAGGTAGCATCATAAGTTAACGCAGAGGTTGCAACTTCTGAAGCTATTCCTCAAGAGAGCACTCATGTGGACACTCTATCTATTCTATCTCCTGTACATGAGCCTGCTAAACCTGTTTCACCTAGATCCAATGATTCAGAAAAGACTCTTTCTGATCATCACTCTTCTCCTGTAGTTGAAGCCACTGTTGAAACTGGCATTCCTGCCCATGTTCAAAATAAACTACAACAGTTAGAGTTGGAACTAGATAACCCATCTCCTCAGAAATCTCAAACACCACAACTCACAAAAGATCAAAATAACTATCTTAAGTCTTTTGAAGAAGTTATTACACCCCCTCCATCAGAACAAGAAATCACAATCCATCCCTCAGTTATCCTAAATAAACCTTCATCATCATCTGTCCCTACACCTCAAAAAGCCATCACACCTGAAGATGTTAAACGTGTGCTGATTGGCATTAATGACAGAATTCTGGGATTTCATCAAGATTTGCCTACTTTTGCTGTTGCACCTGATCTAGTGGATGAAGAGTGTAATGCTCTTTCAGATATGTGCAAGCAAATGCTGAGTGATTATAGTTCTCAATACAAAAGGAGCTATATCATGAATGTAACACCCCCTATTTTCCATTGATTTTATTTCATAAAAATCGATTACATTATTTTTATAAGAGTGTTATTCTACTTTTCAAAACAATGATTCATACGGTAATTATAAAGCAGCGGAAAATAAAGATTTGTCAATTGATCATAAGTCTAAAAATTAAATTGAAACAACTATATCAAAATAAACATAATCAGATGTTCCGAAAATATTGACTGAAAATTTTAAATGTGAATTTCCCTACAACATCCTATTCAGAGCGACTCAATATTAAAAGCAATGAAGTAGACAACTCTTAAGCCGTCTCCAGAACTTGAAAGCTAAGGTTGGTCATCTACCTGAAAATCTACGAGTTTTACGTCGTAGGGCCAAGCCATAAAAAGAGAAACAACAAAGGGTGAGAAACAAGATCTCATAAAATAACTGAAATCAATAGCAATCATAAGTAATAGCCAAAACATAATCCACAACAAACGATCGTCCTTTGGGATGATCAAACACACAAACAAGCACAACAATCAACTCAATATATTAATTAAATTCAAATAAATTAGACAATGGATGTAATGCGACCTGGACTCTCTAAATGCATGTGGTACCAAGGTCAACACCGATTTTCAACACTGATTTTCAACACCAAGACTGACACATGAATGAATACATGAACATATATTCCGACACCAATTAAATGCTCAAACAATGAATCAAAAGCAACCCCAAAACAAACAACAACTAGAATTGATAACTCAAAACAACACAATTACCACACCATTGTATCAACACTGCTAACACAAATTAATAACAACACTGTTAGACAACACCATTACACAACAGCTATAGACCACGTCAACAATTAAAATTCCACAACTCATAGTCACCCAAACTTTTCAAAAATAGCAGTTCATTACTCACCTATAACAATATCGCGAACTCAAATCAATTTGATTTAGTTTACCGACAAAACGTACGGATTATAAGTCAATTTAATTAATAAAACGGAGAGAAACCGGAATCGACAAAAATAGTTCACTTTAAAATTTACATTAATTTCCAATATAATTTTCTCTTAACTACTCAAGTTTATTGTAAAAGAATTGTCTTTAACTCATTAAAAAAATAGGAATTTAGCCGCATGATAAACCCACACGGCTGCATCAACATGGAACTATACACTAATACATTTGAATACCACAGACAAAAGGGAATACAGGGCAACTTTAAAGGCTCATCTACAAAATCCACCAAGTCATTCAATTATTCAATTAATTTCATTTTATTTAACTAAACTCATCAACGCCCAGTCCAGTTCCTGACATTTTATGGGCCTTAGGCCAAACATAAAAAAAAACCTCTTTCATTCAATATATATAGCATTAATACATAATAAATTTTACAAAATAAAAAAAGGAAATTATTTAAAAATTCATAAGAAGTGATTTTTTCAAGCATTTTGAAATGCAAAATTATTGATAAGCTCATCAACATCGGTGGCGACAGCGAACACGGTGGTTGATGGCAACGGCGAACACGGTGGTTGGTGGTAAGAATTTGGAAGTTTATGTCGAAGCACATGGAAGAGGGAAGCACGTAATAATATTTTAAGGTTTTATTGAATAATTAGCATAAAAGTTAACTTTGGACTAAATTGATGGATGGAAAATAGTTTAAGTACCTTTTAGATGCTTTTAATAGTTTGGGGACTAAATTGGTGAGAGAATGATAGTTTAGGGACTAAATTGACCGTTTACTATCATGAGAAATTATTGATAAATTCATATTGTTTTTTTTAAGAAGCTAAATAATAAATTCATATATATTGTTTATGTCCGATCCAACATATCATTCTTAATTGACAAAGTTGCCAAACCGTTCAATTTTTCTTGTGACATTGATGATCTCAAGTAGCATCAATGCACATAGACTTAGATTGCAAATTTTTACTGACCATATTAATAGCAAATAAAATGTCGTATCAAATAATCATACCAAGCAAAAATTCAAAACTTTCTAGTGCATTAATCAAACTTTCCGCCTAATTATTCTTTAATAATCCTACTAATTATACCTAATCATATTTTCTACCAATTGGACCCCTTAATGATATTTCCTTTAATAATCCTACACATATTTCTTTGGCATAATCATATTTTCTTTCTTTTAAGTATTATTAATTTTATTTTTTTTATATTAATATGTAGGTATAACAAAAATTTGGGCCCCTTAAAATATTGGGCCTCAGGCCGTCGCACTCATTGCTTACCCTCAAGGCCGGGCCTGTCAAGGCCTCATCCTGCTACTGCAATAAATACAAACCTACATGGACTATTTTTGTAAGAAAAGGCAATGTTATACAAATACCAGCTTTAACAATGTGTACAAAATTTAACAAGGCCTCACAAGCTAGTTCAACTACCCTCCAAATTAGTTTACACACCCAATTGAATCAAATAAGTTAAAGTTAAGATTAATTCACTACATAAAAATCTGTATATACCACTCCCTGCAATTTGGCCTATTACATCAAATTTTACTATCAAACTCTCCTTAATTACACATAGGAACACAGATCATATGAACCACAAAACAGAGTGCTTCCATTACTAGAGAGTCCAAATGTGGGAATTTATAAAGTATACAATGAATTGGCGTGCAACAAGGCACCAATCTTTCTATATCACAAGTTTAGCCACTAATTCTATTACCATGTACACATCGCATTTAGCACAACTCGAACACTTGAATCATCAACAATTATAAAAATAAATAGTTAAATAAAAACACTACGAACATGAGAAGTTCGAAAACCAAGGGATACATAACAACACATGAGTAAATACCCTCAAATCATCATAAACAATTAGAAGGACCAAAGAAGAAAAGAATAAGACCACACCCAATAACACTATGAAATTCAGCAATTTAATTGAGATAAGTTAAACCCCCTTACTTGGATTCCAAGAAGCAATTTTCTTCTCTCAATGTTGATGATTCGATTCTGCTCCTCTCTCCCAATTTCTCAAAGTTTCTCTCTTTATTCTCTTTTCAGGGTTTCTATTCTTTTGGTTTATAGTAAAAGTGGTGAATCCTATTTTTTTCTTAAACTTACCTATTTATAGAAAAATTATTAGGTTTACTTTCTCCAAAAGACAATAGGATTTTCAAGAAAAGACTTTTGATTTATTTTTAATTGCTATTTTCCTAAAAATCCTCATCTCATTATTCCTCACAAAAATATATTATTTTGTTTCTAAGATTAAAAGTATATCTTTCTAAATATACTCAGAAAATATATTTTTAGAGCATATCTCCAAAATATATTTTTAAATTATGGAACCAAATTGTATTTCAAAAATATATTTATTAATTTTTTTCTACCATTTTACTAACGCACACCCGCCATTTATACATGATAACTAACTTTGCACCCGTCACGTTATTTTATTTCTAATTTTCTTATTTCTCTATCTCTCTCCACCTATTTAATTTACTAGGTCTGTTTGGTTCAATTGATGGGATGGGAGGGGATGGGAGGTATTTTAATGAAAGGGAGGGAAGGGGAGGGAAGGGGAGTTGTGATCTTTTAATTATTTATGTGTTTGGTTCAAAAGAGGGAAGGGGAGGGGAGAGAAGGGATTTTAATTGCAAATATGTTTGGTTCATGAGGGGAGGAGAGGAATAATAAAACTAAATTACTTTTTTATCCTTATTATATTACACAAGAGTTTTCCAATTTTAAAATTATTCGCTTTATTTAGTAAAAAAAAAAAATTATTCGCTTCATAAATAATTAAATATAAAAATTCAATAGACTCAAAAAATTCACAAACCAAATTATATATTGATACTACTTTTCTGATCTTGATGAACAATCTAACCTAATAAATAATATATAAAATTAAATTCTACACAAAAAAATTTAAATATATATATATATATATATTAACGTTAAGGATAAAAAAGAGTAAAGAAAAAAAAAATTGAAAAAATCTTAATACTCCTATCAACGTAAAAAAAAAAAAAAGATGAATGTAAATTTTTATAAAAAAAAGTTGTATGGATGTGAACAGTGAACGTAAACATGTGTTGAAAAGAAAACAACTAACAAAAATTATATACGGATAACAATCGATAAGGATAAAAAAATTAGCTAGTTAGCAACATAAAAAAAAAAATACAAATAAGGACAATTTTGGTATTTTAAAATAAATACAAGGATAAGTATGTCATTATAATTAAAATTGTAATTATATAGTTTGTCTCCCCTCCCCTCCCCTTCAAATCCCCCCAATTTGGGGGGAAGCAAAAATTGAGTTTATGAGGGATTTTGCTCCCCTCCACTTCCCTCCTAAAAATTGAACCAAACACATTCAATTAAAAATATTCCCTCACAACTAATTTATTTAACTCTACTACCTCGTCTAATCTACTCTAATTTCATTTTAATTAATTGTCTTATCATGTCAAAATGATTAATAATCACACAAACACATCAAAACAAACAAATTCCTAATTAAATAAATTAGAAACTAGCTAAATTCCACAAAATTAAATATTCTAAAAGTTGGGGCGTTACAATGAACATTGCTAGGCAGAAGTTCACCGAATTCAAAGTTGACGAGGCCAGAATTATAGAAGCCAAGAGGGTCTATGATGAGAAGATGAAGTTGGTTATGACAAAGACTGTAGATCAGTTTTCCACTTTGTATGCTCAAGAGATGGAAAAGATTATCCAAGTGGACTTTGATTCTGCAAATCTGGTTGGCAGAGTTGACTCAGAAGATGTGTTCAAGAGGCTGCAACTTATTTCAGAAGAAGCTCTGAAACAACTTCAAGCCAAGATGCTCAACCCTTCTAACCCTTCACAACCTTAGGATTTCATTTTTTTTTGTTGTTGTTCTGTTTTATTATGTTCTGTTTAAACTATGTTGTTTGGATCTTTTAATTATTGTTGAATATTGGTTTTTATGTTATTGTGGTTGTGTTATATTGGTTTATTTTCTTTATTTTGTTCAGAAGATAGATTTAATTTGCTGCATAAACATAATTGCATAAACACAAATTGCATTCAAAATAATTTTTTTTTAATAAACTTGCATTACAATAATTTTGCATTTCATCATTGCTTTTCTTTCTAAATTTTTGCATTTCATCATTGCTCCAAGAGCAATTTTTTGCATAAATCTAGAAACCTACCTAAACATAAAAGGAAATTTTTACAAGAAGATGAGTTAGGAGAGCTGAAAAGAGGGTGTTGACCCAAACTTCAACCTGGGAGACTGCAACCTAAACCTCTCGAGCTACAAATTTACTGTTTTGTAAACTTAGAGCTTGTCTTCAGAGACTCCTGCTCATCCTCTTGCATGAGGAGAACTCTTTGATCTTCTAAGAACAGAAGATGGCTGAGAAACTTGCATCTGATTTTAGAGCAACGCCCTTCACCGTCTTCAGACGTTTCTTAGACATCATATTCCATGAGATTGCATCTATCGTTGATAAGATCCTTCTCTGGTTCTCCTTTGAAAATTTCTTAAACCCATTTCTTTCAATCACTCTTCTATCCTCATAAATATTTTCTCTCATTTTGTTGAAGAAATATCATGGAAGTGTTGAGTGAAATGACAAAGAGTTGGTGCGCTTTTATAGCAATCTTGGTTTGTAGGAGTTATCTCGTTTTTCGTTTTTGCATTAACTACTTTGTGGTTTTTATCATCTTTGAATTTTTTGACTTGACTAATTCTTTAGTCACTTGTTTCTTTTATTCTTGACTCTTTCTTTTTCTTTTTATTCTTTTTGTTTAATGACAAAAGGGGGAGTAAGAGTAAATTAATTTAAGAACACTAATTGAAGCCAAATTAATAATTTTTAATTTCATTGAATTTCAGTTATTGAATATTATCAGTTATCATTTTTTTTTAAAGGAAATTTTTCTATTGAGATTGGAACTTTCTATACATGATACACGTAAGAGAAGATTGCACTTTTCTCTTAGGTAGATCCGATTAAAGAAGAAAGCTTGCAAACCTATCTTCTGGAAGTCAAGTGTATATTGAAATTCTGGATTCAATATTAAAATTTTAAAACTATTTTAATCATTCATTACTGAATTCAGGGGGAGCTTGCAAAACTCATAAACCTGAAGGACGCAATCCTGTGATTAAAATAACAACCATTGTAAATTAATACTTGGTTTGTCATCAATCAAAAAGGGGGAAATTGTTGGAACAAAGTTGGTTCTAATATAACCCAAGTAGTTTTGATGATAACAATAGTATTAATATACAATAGGGAATACTGATAATTTACTCTAGTGTGCAGGTATATAAGTTAAAATTTTATATACACTAGAAATTGAAGTTCTGGTTGCTATGCTAAAAAGCGTCCCCAGAAGTTGGGAAAATGCAAGTTCTGAAGATGACACCAGAAGTTGAAGTCATCAGAAGTTGCAAGTCAAAGTCAACCAGAAGCTAAACTCATCAAAAGCAAAATTCATATCTAAAGATTCTGATGATGATGAAACAGCAGAGGACGCCAGAAGAACATTCTATTCCCATTAACGACTATCATCTATTTGGTAAAAACTGAAGAGGCGGAAGAAATCACTTTCAAGACCGTTATCCTCATGATAATAACGTTTGTACTATTGTACTATCTTTGTTTTCCTGATATGGGCGAATATTCGAAATCAAGGCTCAGATTTTGATCTTTACCTGATTTGAATAAGCACATTTCAAAAGAAAACATTAGTACAGTACTACGTAGCTGTTTTCATCTTTGTCCGCTCAAATTCAAGACGCTTCAATATCATCTATAAAAGGAGGAAGAATTTGAAGATGTGACAACACACTTACGAATAACAAAAGTGCTGTTATTCTGCTAAATTTCCAAGAGCATTTTTAACTTAGATACAACTTGAGATTATATCAAAATTCAAGACAAATAGTTTTCAACTTCTGACTAGTCAGTTATTGAACCTTAGTTTTCTTTTCAAAAAATTCTAAGAACAGTCTTGTTATTAAAGTTGTATTATTTTGTTCTCAGAACTCTGATATTGTTTATCAGTTGTTCAAACTTTGTATTTTCTATTTGTGTTAGGAAGTCTCTTGCTTGTGAGCTTGAGCATTTGGAAGTCTCTTGTATTGTGTTACTTGAGCAAAGGAAGTCTCTTGCTGTTGGCTTGAGCAATTGTAATCTTGTGTGATTATAGTGAAATCCCTTGGAAGTGCAAGGGGACTGGACTACTCTCGGTTTGTGAGAGGAACCAGTATAAATCTCTTGTGTTCCTCTCTTCTCTCTGTTTTTATTCATCCTTGCTCTGTTTTGCTTTCACCATAGCCAGAAGTTGTTTGTGTTCAAAGTTATTCCGCTGCTAAATCTGATAAGTTGCAAAACTTAGAAGAAGTTTCTAAAACTAGCCAAAACACAATTCAACCCCCCTTCTTGTGTTTTCACACCTTCAATCTTCAGCGTTATACCTTTCGAGGAGGGTTCTCCAACCTTCTTCAAATTGTTCTTCTTCTTCTTCATAGCCATACATACACTTTTTAAAATCACTAAGAAAATGAGAACCACCCTTCATTAAATTTCCCAAATGTTTGATGCAATTCTGCATTAAGTGCCACGTATATAGACCATGGTATGTTCCAGGCATAACTTCAGCAAGCGCTTTTGCCATTGCATGATCTTGATCAGTGAAAATTGTTTGAGGAATTTTTTGCTTATGTGCTTCTAGAAATGTCTCAAAAAGCCACCTGTATGATTCAGCTGTTTCATCATATAACAATGCAGCTCCAAAGATCACTGCACTTCGATGATGGTTAAATCCCGAGAATATTGCTAGTGGTCTATGTGAACTATTTGTGCAATATGTTGAATCAAGAGAGACCACATCACCAAAATACCTATTATGATGAGAAAAGTAATCAAGTCAACTTCATATAACAAATGCTTATATATAACAACTAAGGGTCTGTTTGGCTAGCCAAAAAAGCTAGCTTATAGCTTATAAGCTAAAAGACCTGTTTGGTAACAGACTTTTCTGTATGAGCTTATAGCTTATTTTACTGACTTATAGCTTATTTTCCAGATGCTATTTCAAGTAGCTTATGAGCTTATAGCTTATAACTTATAGCTTATTATTTTTTCTTCCATTTTTACCCCTTATTTTTTTTTTTTTTTTTTTTATTTTTTTTTATTTTACTTTAAAATAAACCGTACCTTTCTTTTGACTACCTGATAAACCATAGTTTTTTTAATAAATATAAACCATACTTTTTTTTAATAAACCATGCATGATCATTCATTATTACCTTATGACAATTTTTACGTGAATATAAACCTTATGTATGCACTACAAAAAAAAAAAACCTTATGTATGCTACTCACTATAAAAAAATAACGTTGCTTTATCTAAAATAAAAAAATAACGTTGCTCAGTTTTATAAAATAGTCTAATAATTATTGTTTTGGACCAAAATATAATAATAAACCGTACTTTTTTAATTTTGTCAAAAAAAAAAACCATAATTTTTTGAAAATAAAATTTCAACCGATAACAATTAGTTTGGTAATATAAAAAATATATATGTTATATTAGTACATTTAATTTTTAAATTTCAAGTATATTAAATATTAATTTGACATAAATTTTATTTTGAATTAACAATACCCTTTTATGTCATTTTACATTTATCAGCTAGTTGAACCGCTAATTTTGCCAAACACTTCAATTAACTTATCAACCATCAATCATCAGCCATCAACTATCAGCCATAAGCTATAAGCTATCAGCCATCAGCTAGCTTATCAGCCAACCGCTAATTTTGCCAAACAGAGCCTAACTAAAATAGCTAGGTGATAAATGAAATAATAGAAAAATGAACTAACAAATATCCGTAATCAATAAGCATCCTTGCGTCTGCCGAAAATAAATATTTGCTCTTGAGCATCCATTTGCAATGCATACTAGAAAATTGGATTTTTAACCATCTTTTTCTGAAAGTATTGCAATAGATGACCAGCTTCCCCTTGTACCAAACTCCTTTCTCTTATTTTTCGAAGATAATTCTTTTGGTCAAGACGAATAAATCCTAAGTTAGTTCTGCCTCCTACTTCTTTGCTCATCAAATCAAATGTCTTCCGTTGTTGTAGGCCAGCATCATCTGCTAGATCAATTTGATGACAATGAATTTCTGAAACTTTTCTTTGAGATGACAACATATGCGTTGTTTTTTTTGAATGTAAGACATGGTTGTGTTCCTCCCCAAAGTCATGAACCACCAATTTTCCATCCACATTTTTAAGTCCTACCCTTACTGGACAGTTTGTTCTGGTCTCGGGTCTTGGATTAATTGTTTTATAATCTCGTTTGTCCGGCTTTCGCAAGCCCTCTTTACAACAAACAAATCTGACAGAAGTAATTGAACCATCTTTTTTTCTCTTGTGTATATATTGTTTCCTCACTCCAAATCCAACTTTTCCACCATAATCAACCCAAAATTTCCAAACATCATCAACATTAAAAAATCATATCAAGTTTTGGTTTCCAATCTTCTTCCATCTTGTGTCAAGAGCACTGTCCAATCTTTTTTGCTATTATGAAATTGATTGATAACAAAAACTATGAAACACAAACATAGATATTAGACACGATACAAACATTAATATAACAATATCAATAATAATTTAATAAAATGACATAATTTAATATTATTATATTTATCAACATCGAACATCAACACATATCGATACCAAAAACATGTAATAAAAAATTTATTTGTGTCATAGATACTAAATATACAAATACAAATAACAAAGACTATTTTTGATTTTTTTTTTACTTTATTCCTCTCAATCTCAAGAAATGTACTTAGCTTTGCGTAAAAGAAAAAAAGAACTATTAGTATTAGCAATGGTGGTACAGAAAAATAAAAGATACATTACTATTCTTTTTTGTTTTGAAGCAATACATTACTATTCTTAAAGAAATGATAAATAATAAATAAATAAAAGAGTAGATCAGTGGTGTTATTGGAACCTGGAAAATATTAGTCGGTGCCGTCAGTCCGTACGAAACTTACGCAATGTCTATTTCATTTTTTATTATTATTTTAAGTTATTAATTAATTACATTTATTGCTTTCTTATAAGAACCATTTGATATATCTATTGACCAATATTAAGGGTTGAGGGATTGATGGAGAGGATTTCACTACAAGAAAATAGGCAAATAGCGACAGTCAAATAGCGGCGGTTGGTCTATAACCGCAGCCGCTTTAACATGTACCAGCGGTTTTTTCGGCAGTTTAAACTGCCCCTGTTTGCTCGTGTGATAAATTATAAAAATTGCATTCCGTCTTTACTTTTCAAGTTTTCCCGTCCTTCACCACAAACTAACACGCGCAACTATTCTATATCCATCGTCTCTCTTCGACGTCGTCATCCGGCATAGTTTCTCTTGTAGCCGTGATTGCTCTCTCTCAACACAGGTTCCTCTCTCTTCCTCCCTCTCTCTCTATCTCTCTCTCTCTCTCTCTCACTCTATATATCTCTATCTCCTATTACTCTCATGTTAATTTGTTGTTAACTTGATTGTGATGATTTTTTAGTAGTGTTTGATCATGATTCTTCGCTAGTTTTGATAATTTGTTAATTTCTTGGAGTCTTCTACAATTTGATTTTAGGGTTTTTGAGTTTAGCAGTTTAATTTCTTGGATTCTTCTACATTTTGATTTTTAGGGTTTTGATAGTTTGTTAATTCTCTTGGATTCATATCTTTTTTGAATTAAAGCCTCAAATGAAATATTAAACCTTTCAAAACTTTCCCAAACTCTATCACTCAGAATCTGGATTTTGGTTACATACAATATTATTAGTTTGATTTGTTATGTTTGTGGATTGTTTATCCTTTATTGTTGACTTTTAGATCTATGTGAATAGTGTTTTAATTTTGGGTGGCTATTTTTAACTGCATTTGTAACATTAGTTGGTTTGCGACTTGATCGAGTTGAACCAATATGTCATGAATATAATATGCTTTTTAGAAATATTGACAGCTTTGAAATTTGTTATGCTTATGCATGTATAACTAGATTGAATTCTAAATGTATGTTGTTGTCAATGCTTGAAATTGTTTTATATGGTTAAATAATCTAACAAATTTTTAAGACTTTAGGTCAGAAGAAATATCAAAATTAAGTCACTCAATGTTCCTCAATAGTGCTGCAATTACTACTTAACATGTCATTGAATGAATAAAGCTAATAAAACCAAGATAGGTATCTTTAAATAAGCATTCTTTTAAAGCTAGACTAAATACTTATACGGTAGCTTTGCATTCGTTTTATAGAAACTCTGACGGTCGCAATGAAAACAAGACAAACCTGTAGTTTGATGAGAGATTGCTTGAAGAAACATAGTATACTATAAAGGGCTCATTCTCTCATTGCTCACATTATGTTGAAAATATATATGCTAGCAATTATCGAAAAGCTTTTCAATGAAGATAATTCAACAATAATAAACTTCATTTTTCTTTCTTGATTAAATTGCCAAAGAGTTCAACAGTTTCTGTGTATGTGATATTCTTCTTCTCATTCATTGTTTTCATTTTTTGTGGGACAGAAGTTGATTCTTTTAGTATCATGATAGCGAGAATGTGGGATTTCTAGGAAGCAACCGTATTGGCAGCCGAATGGTCATTCAAATTTCTACTGGCTTTATGATATTCTTCTCAATGTTAGGTGATTGGCAAACTATAGGGTCATATGAATGTGTAAATTATAGTTCCAATATCATAGTAATTTCATAGTTTCACTTTAAAATACATAATTTGTTTCTTTCTTTTCAGGTAAATTTGGAGCTCTATTTGCATCAATACCATTCCCTTTATTTGTTGATAACTCTTTTCATACAAAATTTATATTTTTGAGAAATCTTGATATGTAAAAAATGTAGAAACAATTTTATACACCTTATGAGATGTTATGAATCGCATTGCATGGTTATTCCTAAGTTCCTGTAATGTTGGTTTTTGTAGTATGCAAAGTTTGTTTAGCCTGCTTTTGATTACTTTGTTCTACCAAAATAAAATATTCTGATGTGATCAGTCTTCGTGGAGGTTATAATCATGTTGCCATTGATTTGATTACACAACACTTTTCCACAAAGCTTGGTCAATCTACATTCCAGGTATCCTTGTCATACTTTGTAAATTTTTATTTTATTTTCCATTTTGAATTATTAAAAATTATAGAAGATCCTGAGTTTTGCTACTCAACCAAACATATAGGATTACCTTTGGATTTTTATTTCAATTTAACAGATGTACTTGTTCTATTATGATTTATGGAAAACAGACCAAATATTTTTTATAAAGACATGCAAATTAGTTGATTTTTTTGAATAGGTTAGCTTTTTAGCTTATGGGAACTCTAAGTTCATAGGCTACAAACTGATATAATGAATTTTTCATCTGTAGTCGTTCCTTTATTGGTTATGGCATGCATACATATATTGATTCGTGGCAAAGATATATCAAAACCATGATTTTGTATTTTATTCTAATCAACTTATACGGCCGGTACTGATGCTGTATAGCTTTGTTGGACTTTGTTGAACTACCTTTGCTAATCTTGGCCATCAGGTTGTTGAGCATGGTCTCGGTCTTCTGCCTTTCACCAAAAAGCAAGTTGTCACTCCAACAGGCAATCATCTCTCTTTGTACTCACTTCTTGCAGTTTTTTACTTTGATGTTCATCATATAATCCTCTCTTCTATGGGGAACAATATTTGTACTTTGTGAACTGGAACATGTATGGCTAAGAAATCACAGTAAGACACATAAAATGATTCATGTTGACACCACTTAATTGAAATGGGGTTATATTCCAGGATTTGTCTGTACTGATAATGTAAATTATTTCGAATCCATGAAGTTGCCTACAATAGCCCTCATCTCTATCTTGCCACCAAAAGCAAGTCAATGATTCTCTTCCAGCTATTCAATGCAGTAATCTCAAAAACTTGCATACTTTCTTTCGTTGATCGAAAAACTCATATTATGCATGTCTATTTTAATTATATTTTTTAATTTATGCACACTTGTTTCAGCTATACATCCTGGACTACTTTGTACATGAAGAGTACATGACATCCACGTAAGTCAATTAGACATTTGTGTCTACAAGAGTACTAGGTTAACGTGTTCTTTAGATTTTATTATCGACAACTTCTCAATAGGAAAGCTAAGCCAAGAAAAATTTACTCTTGCTTTTCTGATTAGTAACATGTCAATGTGTTCAAAAACTCAGATTTTGGTTGCTGAAAAGCTTTTATATAGTTAAGGATGTTGAGCAAAAGAGAAGGCACATTCCTTCAGCTTCGTCGGCATTATTTTTCCGAGGTATTCTTGGCCTCATCCAGACAATATTACTTATTTCCTTTTGAAGTTTGATTCTTTAGCATTTCATTTTGCTAAATTTGAAGTTTGATTCTTGCAGGTATTTTTAGAAGAATGTGTAAATGGTACTCTTTCTCTTGAGTTGGCAGTGCAGATTTGTGAATAGTTGATAAGTATGAGTTGGCTTCCTTCTTTAGTTATTATCCTTGAACAGATAGTAAATAGAAATGTATGAATTGGCTTCTAAGTTATGTATCTTAATGTTAAGCCAATTATGGAATTCTGTTTGCAAGTTATAGCTAGCTATATCATATGGCATCATAACATTATTATGGAATTATAAGTTATACATTTGTCTCAAGCACCTGCATATGTTTGATACTTTTAGTTCAAAACAATGCAACTTTATAATGTAATATTGTTATACTTTTTAATATGTAGTCCTTTGGTAAAATGATTAGTAAAATAATATGTTTAAAAAAATTGCAGAAAAAAAAGTTTTGAAAAATTGTGCGAAACAAAAAAAAAAGTTTTAAAAAATGCGGGAAAGAAAAAAACAATTTAAAAAAAATTGTGGGAAACTAAAAAATAAGTGTTGAAAAAATTGCGGGAAACCTTAAAAAAGTGTTTTAAAAAATTGTGGGAAACAACCAAAAAAATTTAAAACATTTGTGGAAAAAAAAAACTGGCAAAAAAAAGATAATAGCGGCGGTTCAAACCGTCGCAAACATGTTAAAAAAATTGCAACGCAACATCCGTTAGCGGCGGTTACGAACCGCCGCAAAATTACATAAACTGCCGTTAATATGTTTGCGGCGGTTATACCAGCAGTTACTCAGAACCGCCGCTAATAACTTTCCGACGCTGGATCCTACGACGCTTCAAAACCGCCGCTAATTGTCTCCTGCAACCGCCGCCGCCTGCTTTTATTGGTGTGGTGTTTAGAAGAAGAGGATCCGGATTCGCGGTTTTGCTATCAGTCAACAAGAGAATTTTTGAGGAAATATTTAATGGGGTCTCTCGTTCTAATAATATTTTACTTAACTACAAAGTTTAAACAGAGACATTCAAGATATTTGAATCTACACTAATTCCAATAAATAAAATAATTTTGGTTTTCTTCTCTATAATGAAAGGAGAGACAATAAATAAAAATAAAATAATTAAATGACCAAAATGAAACCAATAAATAAGTTAGGGGACCAAAAGTCCAATTTAACCATAAAAATAAAATAACGAGGGATTGGTAAAACAAAAATGAACTCTATAATTACACGCAAAGTTATCGTAAAAAAAAAAAATTAATACGCAAAGTTATTTTGTGATATATATATATATATTCTATGAGCTCAAGAGACGTTTATTATTCATCAATATGCTTTAAAAAATTTAATAATTATTCGAATTTTAAAGAATGACTTATAAGCAACAACATCAAAAACCGCTTAATTGATGTAGACATAACAAAAAGCTTTTACTGTATAAAGTGATGAAACCAGTTTATATTTGTTATATGCAAAGGTGAAAAAAATGGCTCAAACTCTTAAGTTTGGTTATATTGTGATCCTTTTTGTTTCCCTTTTTATCATTGTAGCCATTGGTTATAGTAAGCTCATTCTCATATTATTTTTTGTTTATTTTGTACACAATCTTTCACTCGTTTTTACTAATATGTCGTTATTCTTATTATACATTACAGAACAGTGTGATACTGATGAAGATTGCTATAAAATATACGTAAATGCTATTCCTGGAACAATGAAGTGCCGTAATGGTAGCTGTGCATGCCCGGTAAAGTGGGTCTTATTTTTCTATTATTATAGTTCTATTTTCTTTGCTTATCATAATATTTTTACTTTTATAATTTCTCTTATTCTTTAATATATTCCTCCAAAACCAGGTTCAACATTTTTTTAGTGAATATATAAAAGCAAATCAGTGCATTGCACGGGTGATTATACTAGTTTAATAAGAATATAAATGTGATAGATGATTTTGGCAAAACTTCTATGTCAAATTAAATGACCGACTTAGACTATTGAACTTTAATTCATTAAAATGTGTATCAAACAACATAAATAATCTTTCGTTTTATAACTTTCAACTGCCATAGGTGAATAGGTCTATGGAACGCCGATAACTAACTAGAGTTTGAGGATTACAAATACATATTATGTAGATTTCTATAATAAGTTATCGGCCAACACTCGATGAGATTTAATTTTACATTGGATAGATAGAATCTTTTATAAGAGTTTATGAAGAGGAGACACTCCTCACCGTATAAGTCGGTTTTTCAAGAATGAGTTAGGTTTCGATATTCATGACATATGGTTTATTGTTGGGCTTCCTACATCGGTCACGCTTCAGGCCCATTGGTCCGGGCTTAAGCGTGAGGAGGGGGGGGGGTTAGTGACCAACACTCGGTAAGATTTAGTCTCACATTGAATAGATATGATTCTTGATAAGAGTTTATAAACAGGAGACACTCTTTATCGTATAATTAAGACAATTTTGTAAGAACAAATTAAGCCTCGATATTCATGACATGGTAAGAATCCGAACCAAATATAGACCGTCAAAATATTAATCTATAGGTGTGCCTTCGCAATACAACCAATTAGAAAATCTGGCAAGTCCATGATTTCTAATTTCCGAATCACATAATCTAATTTTTTTAAAATGCTACAAACATGATTAGAAGTCCTATGATTTTCTTAAGCATACTAATCAATTGGGACTTAAAATGGAGCACACAGGGCTCCATGACTCGGCTCATAATTCCAGAGGTCAATCATGACTCGATTCTAGGCCTGCAATTGTACAATATATATATATATACACACACCTTAGATGGTTTGTTTTTTAAAGACTTAAATAATTTTTTTATCTCTGTAAGTACGTGAATTTTTTTAATTTTAGTCTCTGTATCATTTTTTGTTGCAAATATATCATTAAATATATAAATTTTGTTGATTTTCGTTCCTTCCGACTGCATTTGTAGTTAATTTGTAACTAATTAACTACAAACGCAATTGTTTTTAAGCGAGATGAATTAAAATCACAAGATTTGCACATTGAAGGCAAAATTTGCAACAGTAAATAATAGAGGGAATAAAACAAAAAATTCACATATTTAAACAGACCAAATAATTATTTAAGCCTTTTTTAAATGTCCTTTTGTGCTTGTTTCAATTCATTGAAATTGTTATACTACTTGAAATGATTTCTAACTTAGTACTTGATAAAAATTTTTTGACAATAAAATTAGTACTCTATATTTTCTACTTATTTATTTTCAATGAATTATATGCAGCCCCAAGGTTTAGGATGAGACTGGGAGTAGTAGTATCAAGGTGTTTGTTCATGACAATAAAGTGAAGAATTATTCTCTCACATATGCTAAGTGTTCTATAAAGTTTGCTGGATTATTCTCTCAAAAATAATAGTGGATGTTGTCCCCACTAATATATGTATAACTAGCTAAAATATCTGTACATTTTGCACGAATCCATCAATGTAATATTTGAAAAAAATATTAGTTTATTTTATATGCAAAAATCAGTCAATTATTTATACTGCGTTTGTTGTTGATTTTATTTATTTATATATGTTGAATTTTTTTTTATGTTACGATATGATAAATTTTTTAAAACTCAAGAGTATTTTTAAAATATAAGCATTAATATTGTATTTGTATAAAATATTAGTTTATTTTATATATAAAAATCTGTCAAATATTTGCACTGCAGTGGTTGCAGATTTTATGTTTGTGTACATGTGCAAACAACTTTTAGGATATGATGAAATATGAGAGGTTTTTATTAGATATATCCGTAATTTTCATAAAAAAACTATTGGATCGATGATATGTAAGGCATGACCTACTTATTAGGGGTGATAGTATTCGAATCAATCCAAAAGTAAAATTGCAAATGGAATCAATCCAAATTGAAAATCGCAAAAAAATCGTATTTAGTTTAAATCGCAAAACTGAACCAAGCCAAACTTACTGGTTTGCGGTTTTCATTTTAGAAAACTGAACCAAACTAAACTAAACAGCAAAAATTAATTTAACTATATCAACTATTAGCAATTAACCTAGTCAAACTTAGGAAGTCAAATCCAAATTGAGTATATAAAACAGTAAGTTGTCGAAACATATAATTTCACACGATTCAAAACTATATTATTATTATTAGAAATAAGTTCTTATGTGTGCAATTTATGTATATGCATACTATATCATGTAAACAATAAAATAAATTAAAATTTCCGATGTTTATTTTGTAACATGTTGGTAATATTGTTATATTTTTTCTATCGTGATAAACCGGGGAAACCGAACCAAACCTAACCGCATTGGTTTGGTTTGTATGACTTTTTAAAAACCAATTGAACCAAACCAAACCGCGTGCCATTTTATCTCGCAGTTAGGATGACTTTTATGCTCAGAACCGAACCAAACCGCACCGTGAACACCCCTACTGCTTATAGTGAAAAGTGGATAAAAATATATGTCATTCTTACAAAGTATCAATATCAAATTTAAAGTTGTCCAACACACAAATAAATTTAAATGATTTAATAAAAATACATAAAAGAAAGTAACTAAAGCTAAACTTCATCATCCATCTCATCATTTTCATTGTCATCTTCTCTTTCAAGTTGAACTGGAGAGTTTTGATTAATGTTAATTAGGCACAAACCTTCCAAAAATTCGCTTCCAATGCTCGATCTTTTGTTTTAATGTTTCTTGTTCAAGATTCTTTTGCTCAAGTTCAATGGTTAATGCTTCAATCTTAGTCTCCATAGCAATAACTTTATCTGGCCGTGCCATACATCAATATAAATTGAAGACGAAAATTTCAAAGATTCTTTAATAGCGGCAGCTTGAGATCCTAGTCCAAATATGTGTCCCTTCCATGTATATACTATCATAAGATTGATGGCTACTACCCTCACCTCTTTGAGAATTTCTCTCAAATAATTTAGTTTGGTAACTTTCCTGAAAAATTGTTACTATTAGTATATTATGTATATTATTTACATTGCTAAAAGTATAACTTAAACAAGATATATTGGTGTATACATACAGCTATCAAAATTTGTTCTTCATTAAACCACTCATTTGATTTTTCCTTTGGTTTATGTATTCTCTAGTAAACCTCAAAAAATGTTGGTTCTGTCTTAAATTCCACCCTCTAAAACAATAATCAACATAAATTAGTATAAATATGTTTAAATTGTTATTCGAAATCACCCAAAACACTACAGGCTCATCCACATGTGGAAAATAAATGCCTAAACAGCAGAGAAACTTGTGGAAAAATAAATACTCTTTGTCTAAGCGCAAAGTATCACAAAAATCACTACAAGAAATTTGACTTTTAGTGACGACTTTTTCGTATCCTATAATTTGTTGTACCTACAGAATTTTGTCTGTATAGGTTAAAATATAGCTATACCAACGCACTTGTTTCCATACCCTATAATTTGTTGTACCTACGGAATTTGTTGTCACTATAGCCTGTTGTTACAGATTTGCAACCATTGGTATTGATGACGTAGCGTCATTACTATGCTTTTACAACAAATTCAAGGCAAAGTAGTATATTTTTATTATGTTACTATGCAAGAAATAAAGAGGAAAAGAATCATTAAGAGACTGCTTGGAGTACAAGAAACAGAAGAAGAAAAGTGGAAAAAAATACGAAGTGGCGCGCGGCGCCCACAAGCAACTAGAAAACGATGTGGGTTCTGCCAATCGCACGCGGCGCGACCCATTCTTGGATGGCGAGAAAAAGACGAATTTTGAGAGCAAGTCAAGATCAAGTTTTCCTTATTTTGTAATGAATTCTTTAACTCTATTTTGTGTTATTCCTTTAATTATGAGTAACTAAATTTCTAAATTGGATCCTAGGGGATCCTAATTACTATTGTTTTGAACCATGTATTTCATATGATGTGTTAATCGAATTACGAAGTTAGTTTCAGTCAATTATTCCTTGTTCTTAATGCTTTACATAAATTGATCACTTGTGTGATGATTATAATTGTTTGTTTACTAAGACATTAGAAGCAAATTAATCAACCTAGGGATAATTGTTCAATTAAATTTCACTTTAGACATATTGGTTTGTTAATTGAGAATTCAAAGATTAAAGGGCGAAATCCTCAATTGATTATAGGTCATCCTAAAACATTAATTAGGGATTGATAATCAACTGAGAGGACCACATGTCAAGACATTGGACAGAGTTATTTAATTTAATTGAATCGTAAAACTAATTTCGTAGTTTGTTAGCATGCATAGAATACCGAGACAATAGCAGTTAGGTGAACCGAAAAGATCCAATCGTTTTCTCTACTTGACTTAAAACCCTAATTTTGCCGTTATTTCTCAAAGAAATTGAAATTCCAAACTATTCCCCCCTATTTAATTTAATTGCAATTTTTACTCGCGTATGATCCTGATTACCGTCATTGAGTCACAACAATCTCTGTGGACGATAAATTTTATACTTACTTTGACACTTCATCAGGTATAAAACGTTTAATTATATCTACGAAAATTTGCCGTCACTATAGCCTGTAGTTACGGATTTTCACCTGTTGATATTAAATATTTTCTAAAATCAACTAAACCAAAACTTGAATCTAGTTTTACATCTTAGCTAATATTAACATGGATAGCAAAATATAGGTGATCATGTGAGATCGATATTTATTTAATTACCACTATTTTGTGTGCTTACAATTTTGGTAACACTCAACAAGAGAATATTTTTGGAAATCTTTAATGGAGTATCTCGTTCTAATCAGATTTTACTTAATTACCACAATATTGAAACATAAGACATTAATGGTGTGTTTGTTTCACGGATGCAAAATATACTCAGGGCCGGCCCAAGCTACAAGTAGTCTAAGTTAGGACTTTAGGTCTCATAAAAAACCAATTTTTTTTAAAGTTTATTAGACCTCCAAATAATTTTATTTTTATTATATATAGGCCTCGCGTCAAAAAATATCCGAATAATTTCGTAGCTCAATTGGTGCACGTGGCCGAATTGTTAAAAGGAGGTTCAAGGCTTGAGTCACACTTGTAGCAACTTTTGTTTACTTTTTCTTATTTTTTTTTCTTTTCAACTAACCATAACTTTTCTTTATTATGATGAAAAACAATGCTTTACTATTGTATCCTATAATATAAAGAGACTTGAAAACAATTATTACAAACTTTTGCCATATTGTATCCTATAATATAAAGAGATTTGAAAACAATTATTACAAACTTTTGCCCTATGTATATTTTTTGTTTAAATTTGCTTTTAAAAATAAAGTTGTTTAACTTAAATTTAATATTATACAATATAAATATTGAATCTTTATTAAAAAAATTATATTGAATCTAAAATTTAGTTAAATTTTGGTAATATAGATGTTTTGAAATAAAAAACATTAAATTTGAGTTAAACTTATGCAATAAAAGTATAAAACAAACATAAAATAAAATTTAATAGTTTTTTTTTTCTTTCCTATTTCATTTTAATATTCGCTTTAGGTTACATAATATATTGGGCCGGCCTGAATATATTCTTAGGATTAGTTTTCCTTGTAATATTAACTATGGAAATGTCTTTTTTAAGAAAAACCAGTTTTGAGACCTGTGCATTCGCACGGGTCTATTGACTTTTATTTAAAACATATTGCTAAAATATAAGTGACGTCGTGTACAAAAATAAAATAAAATAATAAATGACGTTATTCTGCTATTTTTTTTGCAAAAGTTATTAAATTAAGTAACTTTTTTCATTAAAGCAATTGTCCCGTGTATAATTTTTGTGTAATAAACTATAATTAATAATAACAAATATTTATTATTCAATTTCTTTTTTATATTAAAGCAACTGTCCCGTATATGATTAAATTTTTTTATTAAAACAATTGTCCCGTGTATTATTATAATATATATTAATCAATAATATATTCATCAACAATTGTTCCATGTATTATTATAATATACTGTATTATTCAATTATTTTTTTTATTAAAGCAATTGTCTCGTGTAAGATTAATTTTTTTATTAAAACAATTGTCCCGTGTGTTACTATAATATATATTTACTTTGTAATTATTAATTATAACATATATTCATCAATAATACAATTCTCCTGTATTTTTTATATAAGAGTAAAAAAATGGAGTAGATTGTTTTTATAATAAATATAGAGTACAATTTAACTATTATATAGAAAAATAGTAAATTGAAAAATATAATTTATTTTTTTACGAAATAGAAGATATGAAATATATTTAAAAATTTATTAGGACAAATTAAGATTTTTAGTAGTAATACATTTAATATATTTGGCTCGTTTGAATTTGGCTTATTTTTAAGCTTATGAAAATACTTTATGATTATAATTTATAAATAAACTGTTATTTCATTTCATAAGTTTTTTTTACGTATGTTAATTCATAAGTTTTCACTAACAAAAATTATATCTTTATAAACTGTTTTCATAAACTAAATTATTTTTTACACAATTTTTCATAAACTAAATTAAATAACTTATAATAATACATAAAAGCTTATATTTTGCATTAGTTATTTCACATAAGATCGTAAATAAGTCAATCTAAATGGGTCCATTGTGTTTTTATTTTTAACCTCATAAATAAGTATTTTCTTTTATTAGGTCTTCTATTTTTATTTTCATATATAAGTTTTTATATGTTAAATTGAGTTGCTATTTTTTCATTAAAAAAAAGTTACAATTTTTAGTGCATATATCTTTTATCGTAATTTTTGTTTTTATTTTTATGCGTAAATTTATTTTAATTAACTTTTTTTTTTCCTATTTTTGAAGTTAAAATAAAATAGATTGGATTATTATTATTTTTAGAGGTGGTTTTCTTATGGGAATTTCTTTTATGTTTATCTTCTTTTTTTTTTTTTTTTTGTTTAGACATATAATTTTTAATGCTATTTTTATGCGAAAATTTCTTTTATGCTTATCTTTCTTTCTTATTTTTTTATTAAATTAGAGTTAAGGCCCTGTTTGGATTAACTTATTTTTGAGCTTATGCAAACAGCTTATGCAATATAAATTAGGTTTTATGTTATTTTATAAGTTCAAACTGGTGAAAATTATATTTTTATAAGTTATTTTATCATAAACTAACTTGACAAACTTATAATAATACATAAAAATTGTATAAGCTGTTTGAATAAGCTCAAAAATAAGCTAATCCAAACAGGGCCTAAAACTATATTTAAGGGCTCAAAACTTGAAACACCGTTAAAAGTGATAAGGACAAATCTGAATTTTTAATAGTAGTTTCTTTTAATAGATTGTAAGTAGATGTAAGAAAAGTGTTTGGATGATACATTAAATTCATGGGAATTATTTTTCAAAATTCCTAAAATATCTCTATTATTTCTTTAGTTCACACTTCAAAAATCATACTTAATGGTTATATTTTTTTATTGAAAAAATTACAAACCAACAAACATTCAAAAGCAAAATAAGGAGGATGATAATATATAATATTGTTTATTAAATAATTTATTTGAATTATTTATGGATTAAGACTACTTCTATTTTAATTCATTGATATTATTTACCATAAATTTTATGTATAAATAAGATTTTTATTTTTTCTAATTAATTAATAAAATTCTATGTAATCTTACAAAAAAAAAAATCTATGTATAATTATTTTTTTATCATTTCATAAAAATAATAATTACATGTACAAGTTTTTTTTTCTTGCAAATAATGCATTGATGTAGAGTTGGTGCAAAAATTCAACACATTCAACTATAGAAATAGGAGTTAGGGTCCTCTCCATTTCTCAAAAGAAATGGAGATCTCCATTTGGAGAGAGATAAAAATAAAAATTAGATTGTGGGTTCCACCATTCACCGTGGAAAAAATAATTGGAAGTTGAAAAAACATCCAGAAAGGGACATAGTGGGATTTCCACATAGTGGCGGCACATGCCTAGCCTATTCCCAGGAATTAAACATTCACATCCCTCTTTCTTAGGAATAAAAATGCGGAGATTGTAGGTTAAAAAGTTTCATGGGTTTAATTTGTTCCAAGGCATGTTTTTGTTTTACCGTCCAAACATGAGAACATAGAGGGCATTTGTTTCACGAAATGAAAAATTAATCCTAGGAACAACTTTCCCAGGCATGGTTTTTCCAAGAATACTTTTTTATAAAAGTGTTTGGATAATTTTTTTGAGTATCTAGGAATCTTTTATTTCAAGTTATTTTTTTACTATCAATTTTATTTTAAATGCAGTACATGTATGTTTATCACTTTGTTAACTATTCTAAAATGGAAACATGTATTAGTGGGTGGGCTAACATAACCGCCGGGAATAAAAGATTTCCTGGGTATAACTTTTTCCTGGGATAATTATTTTATTCCCTTATAGCAAACAAAGGAATTTTTATTTTCAGCATTGAATTTCCAGAAATGTATTTAAAATCCGTGAAACAAATGCTCCCATATATTCCAATTGTCATATTCCCGGGAATATATTTTATAATCGGCAAACAAACACACCCTAAGAGTGTGTTTGGATAAGGAATTTTAAAATTCAAGGGATTTTGAGATTTTATGGAATTCAAATTTCGATTTGAATTCTCTTCATTTCAAAATTTTTTGTTTGGATGACACATTTGAATTTCCTTCATTTCAAAATTCTTTGTTCGGAAAATGTAATGAATTTGTAATTCATTCTCACAATTCACATTTTTTTTTTCGATTTTGATAAAAAAAAAGTTTTTGAAACTTTTTTGATTTCAAGAAAATAAATCTAAAAAAAAATTCCGATTTAGAGATAAATGTACTGGATTTTTTTTTTTTCAATTTCAAGAATAAAAGATAAAAAATTCTTTTGATTTTGAGAAAAAATATCTCGATTTCAATATTTCTTGAATGTCGTACAAAAACTATAAGCAACTCTGCCAATTTTAATTTTTATTCTTGAATGTAGTACAAAAACTATAAGCAACTCGGCCGATTTTAAATTTTATTTTTGTTATAGTTCTTTCATTTAATGTTGTTTATTTTAATATAATAATTATAATTATTTATTGTAGTTAATATTAGTTTTGAATAACTACAATAAATAACTCGGCCTGATCATTAAAATCGGTCAAAAAACCTCAAATTGACCCTAAACTTAAAAAATCGGCCGAAAAATACAAAATCGTCCAAAAACCCTAAAATCAACTAAAAACCCTAAAATTGCCCGAAAACAAAAAAAAAAAATCGTCTGAAAACCTAAAACTGGCCAAAAAACACTAAAATCGTCCGAAAACGCAAAAAATTGCCCAAGAAACCTAAAATCAACTATAAACCCTAAAATCGGCCGAAAAAACAAAAAAATCGGCTGAAAAACCTAAAATCGGCCAAAAACCCTAAAATCGACTATGAACCATAAATCGCTCGGTTTTAGATTTTTTGGCCGATTTTAGGGTTTTTGGCCGATTTTTAGTTTTTTGGCCGATTTTTTGGGGTTTCAGCTATTTTTAAAGTTTTTGGAAGATTTTAGGGTTTTCGGTCGATTTTTTTTGCGTTTTTGATCGATTTTTTGGGTTTTCGGCCGAATTTGGGCTTTTGGCTGATTATAGGGTTTCTGGCCAATTTTATGATTTTCGGCCGATTTTTTGGGTTTTCGGCCAATTTTAGGGTTTTTGGCTGATTTTAGATTTTTCGGTCAATTTTAGGATTTTCGATCGATTTCAGGGTTTCTGGTCGATTTAAATTTTTTTTTGCTGATTTTAGGTTTTTCGGTTGATTTTAGATTTTTCAGCCGATTTTAGGTTTTTCGGCCGATTTTAGATTTTTCTGCCGATTTTAGTTTTTTCAGCCGATTTTAGATTTTCCGGCCGATTTCAAGTTTTTCGGTTGATTTTATATTTTTCGTTCAATTTTAGATTTTTCCACCGTTTTTAGATTTTTAGGTTTTTAGGTCGTTTTTAGGGTTTTCGACCGATTTTAGATTTTTCTGCCGATTTTAGTTTTTTCGGCCAATTTTAGATTTTTCGGCCAATTTTAGATTTTTCAGGTTTTTCGGTCAATTTTTTGTTTTTGGGCTGATTTTCGATTTTTTAGGTTTCTTGTCCGATTTTAAGTTTTTCAGCTGATTTTAGGTTTTTTGATCAATTAATAATGTTTAAAAGTAAATAGAGAGAGGTTTTTTTTCTTCTCTCTGCTAGGGCATAGCATGGCGGGCATCTGTAGCTGGCCGTGCTTGGCCAGCTCTCCTCCCCCTTTACGGTCTGCTCCTTCCTCTTCTCAAGGTCGCTCTTTTGCTCAAGTACTTCACTCTTCATATGAGGTTTTGGTTAGTCAGCTCCCTTCGCCGGCAATCAAGGGTGATTCCTTGCACATCAGGATCACACAATCGGAGTATGAAAAGGGTCTTAATGATTGTAAACGGAACCTCCATGGTCGGTTATTGCTCAACAAAGGGGATAAACCGTTGACGGCTAAGGATTTGAAGACTAAACTGTCAGGGTTGTGGAACCCTAGTTGCCCGTGGCACTTGGTATCTCTAGGGAGAGGTTTCTATGAATTTCAGTTTACCTCTTTTGAGGACATGCGTTTAGCATGGTCGATGGGATCCATTAACCTCAAGCCAGGGATTTTACGCTTATCAAAGTTGACGAATGACTTCAATACTAGTGCACCAAGACAAACCCACGCCCAAATTTGGATTCGAATTATGGAATTGCCACAGGAATATTGGCGGCAACGCACTCTGTTCGAGATTGCTAGTGCCGTCGGGACGCCGCTTTCTTTGGATGATGCCACGACAAAGAGGACTTTTGGTCATTATGCGAGGGTGTTGGTCGATATCGATTTGTCACGTCGATTGTTTGATGAAATAACGGTGGAAAGAGATGGATTTGAATTTAAGGTAGAGGTGATTTATGAGCGTTTGCCGCTGTATTGCCCTCATTGCTCCGTTATCGGTCATGATCTTGCCTCGTGCCGTTGGTTGCACCCCGCCAAGAAGAGTACCAAGCCTGCCCCTGTGAAAGAGTCACGTCAGTATTACGTGGTTAAGGACAAGCAATTGATGAAGGGTTCTGCGATCACAGTCACGAAGAATGCCCCTGCGCCTGACCTCTTGCAACAGACTATCGCGACTTTGGATGTTACTCACGTTCAAGGGTTTGATTTTTCTATATCACAGCCGGCACCTTCTCCTAAGGAACAGGTTACGATTCTGACACCACAGGGGGATACTAGTGTGGATGCTTCTCATAATCAAGCTGATGATGTTATTGTTACGGTCGACGACGACTCGACGGATGAAGACGATGATGATGCTGTGGGCGCGGTATTGGCTGCTGCTTCTGTTATTAATCATGATATTGCTACAGACCCTCAAATTTCCAGTGCTGCTTCTGTTATTACTCACGATAATGCTACAGACCCTCAAATCACGTTATTGGCTGCTGCTGCAATTGGCGGTTCAGTAACAGGTTCAGCAACACTCTCTACCCAGGTTTCACATATTGCACCAGTTGTTGATGTTACAGCACCTAATTCAGAGATTCAATTAGTACAGGTAGTTATTGATGATATGGAAAAACTTAAGCAGGCTTGGTTGGCTAGAGCTTATGAAGTGGTTTCAGATGATCCTCCCTTCACTCCCTATGTTTCTAAGGGTCGTAAGAAACAGATGCGTCTTGCTCAGAGCACCGGTAATTACCACACCCGTTCGAAGGGCTTCATCCCTCCCTTCTCCCAATGAAGATCCTATTCTGGAATGTCCGGGGTTTTGGCAATGCTTCTACTCAGATTACCCTCCTTAGTCTATGTCGGCTTCATCATCCGGACGTGATTTTTCTTGCGGAGCCTATGATTATTTTTGATCAAATTCCGGGTCTGTTTTGGCGGAGTTTGAATGTTTCTAAGTTTTGTGTTAATTCTAGAATAAATTCAATCCCAAGTCTCTGGGGTTTATGGGGGGCGACGTGGTCCCCGGCTGTGATTTTCTCTTCAAGTCAGTGCCTCGTTCTTGAGTTTTCTCTCAACAATAATAAATTTTATGTAGCCGCAATTTATGCTAGCACTTCGTACCTACAACGCCGTTATCTTTGGTATGATCTATCCCACTTGCAGAATTTATATGTTGGTCCTTGGATTTTTGTCGGAGATTTTATTGCCGTTTTGGGAGCACACGAAAAACGGGGTCGGCGTCCCCCTCCTCGGATTTCCTGTGAAGATTTTCTTGCATGGACGAATGCTCATAGTCTCTCTCACCTTCCAACGACGGGTGTGCAACTTTCTTGGAATAACGATCGTTTGGGAGGGGACTATGTTGCCTTACGCCTAGACCGGGCAATCTGTAACATGAATTGGTTCGCTTTGTGGCAGTCTGTTAATTGTTGTTCGCTGGTACGACATGCTTCTGATCATCACCCGCTTCTTATTTCTTCTGATAATTCAGCCCGGCGACATGCCCTCCCTTTCAAATTTTTTAAAGCTTGGTTATCGCACACTGACTGCTCCCGTTTGGTTTCGGAAACATGGCGTTTACCTGTCGTGGGCAGCCCCATGTCATGCCTTCAACAGAAACTGAAACGTCTTAAGCAGGCTTTCAAGGAGTGGAATAAAGTTACTTTCGGTAATATTAATAGT
The DNA here is from genome assembly GCA_954870985.1 of Trifolium fragiferum. Classification (NCBI taxonomy): domain Eukaryota; kingdom Viridiplantae; phylum Streptophyta; class Magnoliopsida; order Fabales; family Fabaceae; genus Trifolium; species Trifolium fragiferum. The sequence continues at coordinate 15,111,844 of OX940793.1, read as the reverse complement.
CGGGTTTCAGTGGCTGTCGAGGAAGTCGAAAGAATCCAACAAATCATTGATTCAGGCACTATTACTAACGACATTATTGCTCAGGACTATCAGGCCCAACTCATTCTCTATTGTTCCTTGGGACCTTCGGAACCGTTGGCATAATTGCTTTTCGCATCGTATGAATCTTATATTCTCCCATGTTTATCGAGAGGGTAACTCTTGTGCGGACAAGTTAGCGGCTCATGGTCATTCAATCGACGGTTTCCATTGGTGGACTACTCTACCTAGCTTCACTTATTTCGAATTCCTCCTAGATCGTATTGGCTACACCTTTTTTCGGGCGACTTGATTTGTTCCTTTAGTTTGTATCGCTTTCATTTTTTTTTATGGGTTTGGTGCTGCCCCCCCATCTTGTACATACTTTTCCCCTTTTTTTATATATATTATTATGAGTACTTGGCAGAGGATTAGAGTCTACAAGGGGTGCCAACTTGGTTGGGATGCTTTCTAGGCTCTTTGATGTCATTATACTCTTAGTTCACCTAAAAAAAAAAAGTAAATAGAGAAGAAGAAATTTCAAATTCTTAACTTTTAGGGGTCATTTGAAATTCCTTAGATTTAGTTTAAACAAAATATTCCACAAATTTCCTTCATTTTTAAAATTCTCCAAATTAATTATCCAAACAAGAAAATTTGGATCAGAGTATTTGAATTCCCTCAAAAAATTACATTACCTCAAAACATTTTCTCATCAAAACAAACTCTAAGATACGTGGATTGAGTTACACAAATTCCAATCCATAAAAATAAAAATAAATATAAAATAACGAAAGGCTAGACATGCAAGAAATAAAAATAAAATAATGAAAGGTTGGGAACTCTGTAATTACAAGCAAAGTTATTTTGTGTGCTTGTGCGCAGTTTTACTATAACTCAACAAGAGAATTTTAGACGAAATATTTATTGGGGTCTCTCGTTCAAGATATTTGGATCTACAACAATTCCAATAAAATAAAATAATTTTGATTTTCCCCTCTATAATGAAAGGAGAGACAAGAAATAAAAATAAAATAATGAGAGATTGGTAAAACAAAAATGAACTTTATAATTACATGCAAAGTTATTTTGTGATATATATGTTCTATGAGCTAAAGAGACAATTATTATTCATCAATATCCTTTAGAAACATTTAATAATTATTTTAATTTTAAAGAATGACTTATAGCAACAACATAATCATCAAAAACTGCTTAATTGATGTAGACATAACAAAAGGTTTTTACTATATAAAGTGATGAAACCAGTTTATATTTGTTACATGCATGCAAAGGTGTGAAAAAAAATGGCTCAAACTCTCAAATTTGGTTATATTGTGATCCTTTTTGTTTCCCTTTTTATCATTGTAGCCATTGGTCATAGTAAGCTCATTCTCATATTATTTTTTGTTTATTTTGTACACAATTTTTCAATCATTTTTACTAATATGTCGTTATTCTTATTGTACATTACAGAAGAGTGTGATACTGATGAAGATTGCTATAAAATATACATAGGTTCTATTCCTGGAACACTGAAGTGCTTGGATGGTAGTTGTGTAAGCCCGATAAAGTTAGTCTTATTTTTCTATTATTATACTTCTATTTTCTTTGCTTATCATAATATTTTTACTTTTGTAATTTCTCTTATACTTTCATTTTCATATATTCCTCCAATCTTGCAAAACCAGGTTAAACATTTTTTTAATGAATATATATAAGCAAATCAGTGTATTGTAGGGGTGATTATACTAGTTTAATAAGAATATAAATGTGATAGATGATTTTGGCAAAACTTCTATGTCAAATTAAATGACCGACTAAGACTATTGAACTTAAATTCATAAAAATGTGTAACAAACAACATAAATAATTTTGTTCGTTTTATAACTTTCAAGTTTCAACTGCCATAGGTAAGTAGATCTATGGAATGCCGATAACTAACTGAAGTTTGAGGATTACAAATACATATTATATGGATTTCCATAATAAATTATCGGCCAACACTCGGTGAGATTTAATCTCACATTGAATAGATAAATATTTTTATGAGTTTATAAAGAGGTGACACTCCTCACCGTATATGTAAGTTTTTTAAGAATGAGTTAGGTTTTGATATTCATGACATTGCATCAGAGTCTAAAGAGATCAAAAAATTATTTAAGCCTTTTTAAATGTACTTTTGTGCTTGTTTCAATTCATTGAAATTGTTATAGTACTACTTGAAGTGATTTTTAACTTAGTACTATATTTTCTACTTATTTATTTTTAATGAATTATATGCAGCCCCAAGGTTTAGGATGAGACTGAGTAGTAGCATCAAGGTGTTCATGACAATAAAGTGAAGAATTATTCTCTTACATATGGATTATTCTCTTACATATGCTACTAGGTGTTCTATAAAGTTTGCTGGATTATTCTCTCAAAAATAACAGTGGATGTTGTCCCCACTAATATATGTAGCTAGCAAAAATATCTGTACATTTGCAAAAATATCTGTACATTTGCCATCAATGTAATATTTTAAAAAAAAAATAGTTTATTTTATATGCAAAAATAAGTCAATTATTTATACTACATTTGTGGTTGATTTTATTTATTTATATATGTTGAATTTTTTTTTTTATGTTACGATATGATAAATTTTTTAAAACTCAGGAGTATTTTTAAAATATAAGCATTAATATTGTATTTGTATAAAATATTAGTTTATTTTATATATAAAAATCTGTCAAATATTTGCACTGCACTGGTCGTAGATTTTATGTTTGTGTATATGCACAAACAACTTTTAGGATGATGAAATATGAGAGGTTTTTATTAGATATATCCGTTAATCGGTATCTTCTTCTATAATTTTCATAAAAAAACTATTGGATGTAAGTTGAAAATGATAATGATGATATGTAAGGCATGACCTGCATATAGTGAAAAGTGGATAAAAATGTATGTTATTCTTAAAAAGTATCAATATTAAATTTAAAATTGTCCAACACACAAATAAATTTAAATGATTTAATAAAAATGAGGAGGGATCCGTTGACTCCAGCCTGGTTTTGAATAAAAATCAGTTCATAAATTCAAACTGGTTTTGAACCGGTTATAAACTGAATTGTAACTATTTTAAAAAGTGGTTTAGTTTAAAACTGTATTAAATGGTTCAGTTTAAAATATGGTTCAGTGCAGTTCGAACTATAGTTTGGTTCAATTAACTGGAATTTTGAACACCCCTAACTCCAGGATTAAGTCTCCATTGACTTACTCCGCTTAATAACTCGATATCGGCATTATATTTCTTGAATTCGACCGTTGAATTCAAATATCTCATTAAGTAAATCAACTCTATAAATTTTGATAAAAATTCAAAACTGTTTGATACTTTTTTGATAACTTCAATTGAACGCACAACAAACATTTTTGAATTTCAATAGTCCGAATACATAACTACATTTTTTGAATTTATATTAAAATTTGTAGAGTTGATCTACTCAATGAGTTCTTTGAATTCAACGGTCAGATTTAAGAAATATAATGCCGATATTGAGTTATTAACGGATCCCTCATCAATAAAAATATATAAAAGAAAGTAACTAAAGCTAAACTTCATCATCCATCTCATCATTTTCATTGTCATCTTCTCTTTCAAGTTGAACCGGAGAGTTTTGATTAATGTTAATTAGGAACAAACCTTTCAAAAATTCGCTTCCAATGCTCGATCTTTTGTTTTAATGTTTCTTTTTCAAGATTCTTTTGCTCAAGTTCAATGGTTAATGCTTCAATCTTAACCTCCATAGCAACAACTTTATCTGACCGTACCGTACATCAATAGAAATTGAAGACAAAAATTTCAAAGATTCTTTAATAGCGGCAGCTTGAGATCCTAGTCCAAATATGTGTCCCTTCCATGTATATACTTCATAAGATTGATGGCTACTACCCTCACCTCTTTCAGAATTTCTCTCAAATAATTTAGTTTGGTAACTTTCTTGAAAAATTATAACTATTAGTATATTATTTATGTATATTATTTACATTGCTAAAAGTATAACTTAAACAAGATTAGTGTATAGATACAGCTATTAGAATTTGTTCTTCATTAAACCACTCATTTGATTTTTCCTTTGGTTTATGCATTATCTAGTAAACCTCAAAAAATGTTGGTTCTCTCTTCAATTCCACTCTTTAAAACAATAACCAACATAAATTAATATAAAAATGTTTAAATTGTTATTCCGAAATCACCCAAAACACTACAGGCTCATCCACATGTGGAAAATAAATGCCTAAACAGTAAAGAAACTTGTGGGGATAATAAATACTCCTTGTCTAACTGCAAAGTATCACAAAAATTATCCATGTTAAAAAAAAGCTCCAGTAAAACTTCTTTGTTCTCAAAGTTAAAAAACAATCTAGCATCAAACACTAGTCAAAAGAAACAAAACAAACATAACTGAATTTCCAAAAAAAAAATTACATGAAAAGGTAAGATCTTGATGCAGGTATATGAAAGACCTGATACGAAATTGAGACTGCAGATACATGAAATGCGTTTAAATATCTTCAAAATTATAAATGAAATTTAATTTCCTAGTGAAAAACAAAAATTACAAAACCATTTGGAAAACAAATACAAAATTTACTAACCATTATTTTGGCATGTCCTCCGACAGATATGGATCCTCCACCATATACATTATGTCCAACTTGAGACTGGATGCAAACACAACATGTAATATGAGGAGCATAGCTTGTAATACAAATTCAGTATCATATATACAAATCTACACTCCAATAGAAAGGACGATCAAATAAAATCGTTAACATCTGAATAATTCTAGAATAAGTAGATTCTTATTTGGCATGTATATCCATTTATCAACAAATTAGTACTAAATAACATACCATTTATGAATAGAAAAAGTTTCTCTCCTTTCTCTCACACAGCCGTCCCCTTTTTCTTTTAAACCTAGTTTTTCTTCTTCTTCATTCACCAAAAGAAGGGTGGTTTTAGGGTCAATTTTTGATCCAAAATCACCCCTCTAAATTGTTTTCCTTTTCTTTTTTATTTAAATAAGTGATTTTCACATATATTTAGTTTTGAATTTAATTTGTATGCACTGACAGTGTAAAATAATTTTATACTGTCAACCAATGACAACCATGTATTGTGTCACGTCACCCCACTTTACCCCACTTTCTTAATATGACATGGAAGATTGGTGGTTTCTTATTGGATGATCGTGTAAAATTATTTTACATCGTCAGTGCATATCAATTAAACTCTTTAGTTTTTCTTTGTGATTTTTTTTGTTTGTCGTCGTCTTGTACGGCGTTGTGTTTGTCGTCGTCTTGTGCGGCGTTTGTTGGTTTTTCATTTTAGTATTGTGTTTTGTTGATTCAAATTGACATATCAACCTCAACTCATTATAGATTTGATGAAGATGAAGACTTGAATATCAACATTGCAGATTTGATGAAGATGAAGACTTGAATATCAACGTTGCAGATCCGGAAGTATCAATATTTTGGTGACATTTATTCTGTCATATTCGTAGGTACTTTCATGATGCTGTTGTAAGCTATTAACCTAGGTGCTGCGAGTTTGTTTGCAGATTCACCTTTTTCAGTTTTTAGCAATCTTGAATTTGTAATGATTGATGTATGTTTCAATTTGAATGAATTAATTTTTATTTTGAGTCAAAAAGAAAAAAATAAACTAAATATTTAATAAAACAAACCAAATGACATCCCATAAGGAAACACATGCCATCACACCTCAAATACTTGATCATATTAAAATGACCTTTCTATTATAGTAAAATTGTTGATATCATAGTTTTCAAATTATCAATTACATCTAAATTTAATTATCAATCAGTTTTCACTTTTTTTTTTGAATAAGTCAAAATGATATATATATATATATATAAAACAGCCCCTAGCACAAGATGTGTCAAGGTAGACTAACAAAGTTTACAAAGAGTCACAAAAAGATACAAAAGAAAAACAGAATCAGATCATACAAGGCCCATGCAAAGTAAAGGACTAAACCACCAGCTATGGTAACACAAGTCGTCTTCAACCACCTAAAAGAAAGAAGCTTGATCTTGTCCAACAACTAAGAAGTAGTACTGACTGAGCCGCGGAATAACCTGTGGTTCCTCTCCGTCCACACAACCCAAACACACATGTGCCAGATGAGCTGCAGAAAGGAACGACGAGCCCGAGAAACACCTGCTGAAAAAGTGAACTGGACAAAATAATCACGTATGGAGGTAAACTCCACCACCGGAATGCCAATCCACAACCGCACTAACGCCCAGAGAGAACCAAAGGTGCCGCAAGAGATGAATAAATGATGAGCTGACTCCACCTCTTCACAACTCGAAACACACAAATGATCTGTAGTAGGTATGATGCCTCGAGTGACCAGGTTGGTTTTGGTGGGCAACCTGTCACGCAGAAGATGCCACGCAAAGATGGAGACCTTCAGTGGAACCTGAGGATGGCAAATGAGGTTATTAGCCTCGTCCGTGAAAGCCGAAACCTGAGTAGTCAAGAGCTGATATGCTCCTTGGACGGTGTAGCCTCTATCAGGGTCAGGCTGCACTGCCACCTATCCGAAGACAGGTTCTAGAAAGAAAGGGTAAGTAATAAAGACTGACACTCCCTCAACTCCTCCTCCTCCCACCCCCTCAGCTGTCGCTGCCACACCCAGGCCTCCCCATCTGCTCCCTACCCTAACGAAAACATCTCTGTTTGGTCTCCTCTAAGTCAAACAGGCGAACAAACCGCTCACTCAAAGGGATCCTGTCCACCCAGGGATCAGTCCAGAATAAGGTATTTGAGCCGTCCCCCACCCTCCTCGAAACATGCTCCCCAAACCATCTGCCCACTAGCTCTCCTCCCTCTCTAATACGCACTATCTCTTTCCACCAAGAAGATCCACTCTGTCCTCCCTCTCGAAGCCTGCCTCTTTCCATCCCATACCGCGCTACCAACACTCGAAACCACAATCCCTCTCTATCCACTAGAGTCCTCCAGCACCATTTACCTAAAAGAGCCAAATTAAACTCCCGCAACTGCCTCACCCCCAAGCCCCCATACTCCTTTCGCAAACAAATGGATTTCCAAGTGACCCAAGATATTTTCCTATAGTCCTCACACCCCCCAAAAAAAATTGATTAAAAGAGATTTAATAGAGAAAATGATACCTGAGAGAACTTTGAAGAAGGAAAGAGCATAGACAGGAAGAGAGGTCAAGACAGACTTTATCAGAATTAAGCGACCACCAAAAGAAATGAAGTGACTCTTCCACCCAGACAAACGAACATGGACACATCACTAAGAGTTAAACACATAATGGTGGCTAACACAAGAGTTAAATGAAAAGGAAAAAATGTCATGCTTGTGCTAACACAAGACTTGACAAGCTTTTAAACACATAATGGTGGCCTCTAACTTTACTTCTATAGCCATAACTCAAGGGAATAAAGAAGAAAAAAAAAATTGCATCGATTTTTCACCCTCTCTTCGTTAAGGAAGACCTCCCCCGCCACAAATTTAGTCTTGGTCACTAAGGCACTATAAATTGCGATCTTTTTTTAAATTTTTTTTTATCATATTCTAAGCATTAAATCCTTAAAATATAAAATAAAGAAAAAAGTAAATAGTTTTAATAAATTTAAAATAAAAGTTAATTTATTTAAATAAAATACCACTAAATCTTAACATATTTTAATGCTATTAAGCATGAAGAGAAGAATATCTTTCCGAAAATTGTTTCTAGATAAAAATCATGATAGCCACTGTTCTTTCTGCGAGTGGAAATGGGCCTATACGGCCAGATAGGTGAGGATGTGGTGTCTAGATGTATTTGGTATCTGGCTACTTTGAGTGGCTTTGGTGGTTTATTTGTTAATTTTCGAAGTCCTTTTTAGTTTTAATTATATATATTTTTGTTTTTTTATTGAGTATTTATGGCACTCCTATTCTATATTATGAATGTTTTATCCATTATATATTTATTGGAAAATGATAAACAATGCACCCGGTGCACCAGTTAAGTATATTAATATATAAATTTTTTCTTAAAAATTGTACATTTAATATATTAAAGATATAAAAAGTTATTATTTTATCATTAATTTTAACTCTTTATTTTCTTTTTGAGTATGCTTAACTAGTGCACGGGATGCACTGTTTAGTATGACCCATATTTAATTATTTGCCATTATAAAAAAAAAAAAGCACAAAGAGATGAACGCTAATCGACATTTTTGTGATGAACCATAACTCTAAGGTCTTTATCATTATATTTATTTGTTATCTATTTTCTAAAATCGACTAAACCAAAACTTCAATCTAGTTTTAAATCTTAGCTAATTATCATGGGTATAGCAAAATATAGGTGACAAACATATCTGTAAGATCGATATTTTATTACCACGATAGAACTGTATGCTTACGATATTGCGAGCACTTAACAAGAGAATCTTATTGAAAATCTGTAATGGGGCCTCTCATTCTAATCATATCATATTTTACTTAAAAGGAAATTATGCTAACAGTGTTGCTGGGATATTTTTTAAGCATTTTAAATTTTTGTGAATAGTTCATGGAAATATGTGAAGTTAAAATATTAAAAATTGAAATATTTTAGTTTTTATAAATACTAATGGAATGCTTAAATAGTGCTCTAGAGACACTCATTAGCAAGATTCTTTGTTTAATTAATCACAAGATTCAAACGAAAGACATTTAAGATATGTGAATTGAGTTACACAAATTTTAATACATGAAATAATTTTTATTTTTCTCTCTTTATAATGAAAGGCTAGACAAGAAATAAAAATAAAATAATGAAAAGTCGGGAACTGTAACAAGCAAAGTAATTTTGTTTGCTATCACTAACTATGTTAAATTTTGTTTGTCCAACCCATATACAAGGTTTAAACAGAGGAGTTCAAGATATGTGGGTCTACATTAATTCCAATAAAAAAATAATTTTGATTTTCCTCTCTATAATGAAAAGAGAGACAAGAAATAAAAATAAAAAAAAAATAATGAAAGGTTGGTAAAACAAAAATGAACTATAAAACTACGTGTATACACGAAAAGTTATTTTGTGATATATATTCTATGAGCTAAAGGGGCAATTATTATTCATCATGTATGCTTTAGAGACATTTAATAATTATTCGAATTTTAAAGAATGACTTATAGCAACATCATAATCATAAAAAACCGCTCAATTAGTGTAAACATAACAAAAGGTTTTTACTATATAAATTGATGAAACCAGTTTATATTTGTTACATGCAAAGGTGAAAAAATGGCTCAATTTTTTAAGTTTGCCTATATTGTGATTCTTTTTGTTTTCCTTTTTATCTTTGTAGCCATTGGTGAAAGTAAGCTCATTCTCAAATTAGTTTTTGTTTATTTTGGACACAATCGTTCACCCATATTATTAATATTTCCTAATTTTTATTGTTACATTACAGAAGTGTGTGACACGGATGAGGATTGCTATAAAGCATACAAAAACGCTTTTCCTAAAATGTGTGAGACGAGTCTCTTGATTATAAAGTGCAGGCATGGTGTTTGTGCAAACCCGACATTGTAAGTCTTTATACTTCTATTTTCTTTGCTTATCATAATATTTTTACTCTTATAATTATTCTTATACTTTCATATATTTCTCCTACCTTGTAAAAGCATGTTAAACATTTTTTTTTGAATGAATATATATATATATATAATATAAATAAATGATTCGAAGGGTAATCCAATGAGTGCAACAAATTTCAAAGATCTACAATGAAGCATAAATTTTTTTAAATATTCGGTATTCGGTTTAATGATCGACTAATTCGAGGAGACCAATCTCACCGTCCATTTGCGGAGGTTTCGTTTAATACTAGAGAAAATTGAATCTGAGACCTTGAAAGGAGCAAACTCTAATGACTCAAGCCAACACCACTAGATCAACGATATTTGTTGAGAAATTAACAATGTAAATATTGATAAGCATAATTATGACCTACATGATTGATTTATAATCTAAGAAGATTATGATTGAGTTATAGAGCTCTAAGAGACGAGAACAATGATTGAGTTTTACACTTTAGGTCGTTATATATCTTGGGCTTGGATCATCTCCTTCATTTATTTGTCTCCCACGATCTCCTTCACTCATTTGTTTCTATCTCTCCCATATATTTTCTCACTCTTCTTTCTTTTATTATTTTTTTATTAATTTTCTCTCTCTTGCTATCACACACATATTTTGGAAGGAGGGAGAAGGATGGAAGGAGAGGATCCATCTCCATATATCTTGACTCTTGAGGATGCTTGTTACAACAACTACCATCTAATAACATAATCATAGTGAGCTAAGGGTCTAGGATTCAAATCTTGACGAAATAACCACTAATTATTAACTTAGACCATTTTAAAAAAAAAAGTCATCTTCGCATGTGCCGTGCCTTAACGGCACATATAAAATAAAAGACATTTCACGGCGATTTTTTTCATTGTCAAAATTCTAAAGTTGTTGCAAAAATTATTTTTCTGAGCAAAAAATAAGTTGCTGCATGTTGTTGGTAAAGTTCCATTGCAAAAAATTTTGCAACAACATTTGGTGTCGCTGCCATTGCTAGAGTTTTCTCAACAACTATTGTCTCTGCCTTTTGAACAATTTTTTCGCCCCTATAACCAACTTATAGTTGCAGTAAAATTTGTTGCCTAATCGAATTTATCACAAACAAAGTCGAAGCGGTAAGATGTTCATGAATCAACAAATAGATATTGCAATACAATTTTTTTTTATCATCATTACAAGTTTTTTTATTGTTTATTATTATTATTATTATTGAAAATCACATTCATAGATTTAATATCCTTACAAGAAGGAATGTTATATGATTCTATTTCAAATATTGAATGATGAATGTTCAATTATACATTTTTTTGATCAAGTTTCATGCTTCCAAGAGAGAATTTTTTATAACAACGACATATACATCATTTTTTATTTTTTTTTGGATTAATATCCATGCTTTTAAGAGAAAAATTCTAGACGTTCTTTCACAAACTTGAAAGTCACTTGTATATCTTTTTCTCCCGTCAAAAGTCTAGGCTGGACTGGCCCCTACTTATTCTCTTGTTCTTCTTCTTCCTCTCAAACACTTCTCTTCAATTGCATTACTATTTTTCACCTATGATATAATATTTCGCAAGTGCACGAAGTATCACAAGTAATAAAAAGAGTTATCGTATCTATAAGGATTGAGAAATTTTTAATAATAGTAAATTGGCTTAACTTTTGGTTATAAAATTAAAAGCATTAAAAATGGGGGCAGTTATAGCATTCAAATTGGTTAAAACGAGAAATTGAACTTTTATCGAATGTTGGATATATACTTATTTTTTTTTGTAGAAACTCTATTATTATATTTTTTTGGTAGAATTTCTATTTTTTTTCTTGGAGATTAACATCTCTATTATATATCTCCATCTCTACTTATATTATAGCGAAATTCCCACGAAGCTCTCTCGTGCATTCTCAATAAAAATTGCTTAGTTGACATTCAATTAGAGCTTCATAGAAATTACTATTCATCCAACGCTCCTCTTTCTCTTTTGTTCATCACTCAAAATTTAACCAGTCCACTTCTCCATCATGTCATCATTATTCATCAAGTTATATAATTTCCCCTTTCAAAATCAATTCTCTCACTTTGTTCCACACATAACCTCGTTAAAAATTGAGTAGAATTTCAATGAAAAAAAAAAACTACGATGCGAAGATATCTAATATTATAAAGCATTTGAAGAATACTAACGCAATTCATGAAAAGTGTGAAGACTATAAAAAAGATGATGAACAATGAAAAAATAACTTATAAATATTTGAATATTGATCATTAATTCATAATATATTATTTCATGGGAGATTAAATTTAGCACTCGATGGTTGATATTGATCATTAATTCCTAATATATTATTTCATGGGAGATTAAATTAATATTTGAATTATTGTCAAACACTAGTTTTGTCAGTGACATTAATTGTCCTTGTAAGACTTTTCACAAAGGCACTTATGGCAACAATATGCAACAAAAAAAAATCTTTGGGAAAAACATATTTTTTGCCAACGACAATAATGGTTGTTGCAAAAAACACTTGTTATGTCAGCAACATTAATTGTTGCTGAAAAACACTAGTTATGCCAATGACATTAATTTTTGTTGCAAAACACTAGTTATGTCAGCAACAATAATTGTCCTTGCAAAATTTTTCGCGACGATACTTATACCAACGGCATGCAACAACAATTTTTTCTCGCTGAAAAAAATACATTTTGCAACAATTTTGTATTTTTTTCAGTCGCTGCCAAAAACAATATTTCTTGTATTGTGGAATGTTAAACTCAAATAATACGTTTACTATTGAATTGTATTTGTAACTTAGTTGAACAAAAGTTTTCGAGTTGGTTGGTTGAAATAACAATTTTAATGACTGACTTAGACTATTGAACTTTAATTCATAAAAATGTGTAACACAACATAAATAATCTCGTTCGTTTTATAACTTTCAACTATTGCCACAGGTGAGTTGGTCTATGGAACGCCGATAACTAACTACAGTATGAGGATCACAAATACATATTGTGGGGATTTTTTTTTTTTTTACTTTCTTTTTAAGCAAAAGAAGTGTTATAATAAATAAAGATAAGGTGATATAGAGATTGTGGGACATTACATTTCAACCAGTTACAAGCTAAACGAAAATCGTGATTAAACATATAAAATGGATCAGTCCTAATTGATTATTACAAAATTATCATTCATCACGAACATAACTCAGCGAATCAATTTAAAAGAAAAGGTGAAGTGTGACAATCAAAATTTATTTATTTATACATCGTGATCAATTATATTGTGTGGATTTCCATAATAAGAAACCGAAGCAAATATAGACCGTCAAAATATTAGTCTATATATAGGTGCCTTCGCAATACAACCAATTAGCTGATCTTACAAGTCCATGATTTCTAATTTCTCAATCACACATAATCTTATTGGTTTTGTAAGCCAAGCTCTGAAACATGGTTGCAGCTTCTGAAGGCTCCTAGCTTCTGAAGCTCACAAGCTTCTGAAGTGTCTCAGGTTCTGAAGCCTCTCAACTTCTGGAGCTTCGCATCTTCTGAAGCTCAGCAACTTCTGAAGCTTCGCATCTTCTGAAGCTCAGTGTGTTCTGAAGCGTTGTTTTTCTGAAGCTCTGTTTCAGTGAGCTATGTACAGCTGTATTTTCAGTTAGTTTTTTTTGTCCTAGGTAGTTAGGAAACTCTTGTATATATACACCTCATCTAATCAATAAAAAAATATACTTTTCATTTCCTCAATTCTTTTCAATTACCTAAAACTTTTCTCTAAGTTGTTCTCTTTGTTTTGATTCATCCCCAACAAAGTGGTATCTAGAGCATTGTACGTTCCAAGGGACCTTGATCAAGAAGTGATCAAGACTTGATCTTTACCAAGTCTTTCTGGTGTAGAAGGATTTGTTGGTTGATCACTACAATCAACCATGGCTGGAAACAACAATTTTCATGCAAACCTGCCAGTGTTTGATGGGAAAAATTGGGATACTTGGGTGAAGCAAATGAAGGTGATATTCACTTTTCAAGAGGTGTATGATCAAGTGAATGCAGAGGTTGCTCCACTCCCAGCAAATGCAAATGAAGAACAAAGAACAACTCACAGAGAAGCCAAGAGAAAAGACAACAAAGCCTTGTTCTTGATTCATCAGTGTGTGGATTCAAAGGTTTTTGAAAAGATAGCAGATGCAGAGACTTCAAAAGGTGCATGTGACATATTGCAGAAGTGTTATGGTGGTGATGCTAAGGTAAAGAAGGTCAAATTACAAGCATTAAAAAGGCAATATGAATTAATGCAGATGAAGGGTGATGAAAAGATCTCAGATTATTTCACAAGATTAGTGACACTCACTAATCAGATGAAGAATTGTGGAAGTAATCTTGAAGAACAAGAAACTGTAGAGAAAGTGCTTAGGACTTTAACTTCAAAGTTTGATCACATAGTGGTGACAATTGAAGAGACTAAAGATCTAAGTGAGGTGAAGCTTAAAGATTTGCAGAGTACATTGGAGGCTCATGAGATGAAGCATGGTGATAAGGACCAGGTCAAGGAAGATGAGCAAGCCCTGTATGCAAAATTCAAGAAGTTCCAGAACAATAAGAAAAATTGGCAGAAGAGCAAGAATGGCAAAGAAAGTGTTGACGACAAGCCTGAATCCTCTAATGGAGGAGGAGGAAAACAGAAGAGCAACTCAAAGAAGAAAGACAAGAGTCACATTCAATGCTTCAAGTGTTCAAAATTTGGACACTATGCAAGTGAATGTGGGAATGAGAAGAAAATCAAGAATCAGAAAAATGGTGAAGAAGCAAATTTGGCTGAGAACAAGGATTCAGATGATGATGTAAGTTTCATGGTGACTATCACTGATGAGACTGCAGAATCTATGGAATGGTACTTTGATACAGGTTGTTCAAACCATATGACTGGAAACAGGAACATTTTGACTGATTTTGATAGTTGTCTCAACACAAAAATCAAACTTGTCAACAGTAAATCCATTGATGCTAAGGGAATTGGCAATGTAGTCATTCAGAAGAAGAATGGAAGAAAGTCAGTGATTGAGAAGGTCTTGTATGTGCCTGGGATGCAGTGTAACTTGATGAGTGTAGGTCAGTTACTTGACAAAGGATTCAAGGTGGTTTTGGAAGATGGAACACTGAAGTTGTTTGATTCAAAACAGAATTTGATCCTTAAGTCAATTCAAAGCAAGAACAGGACTTTCAAGACACAGCTGAAAGCAATTGAACATGAGTGTTTAGCTGCATCAACTGAGATCAAGGAAAGTGAACTATGACACAAGAGGTATGGTCATTTGAATTTCAAAAGCTTGTCACTATTGAATTCAAAGAACATGGTGTTAGGTCTGCCTAGTGTAATAGCTCCTGTAGAGACCTGTACTACCTGTCTACTTGGAAAACAGCCTAGGGATTCATTCAAAAATCATCTACCAATGAGGTCTAGTGAGGTGTTGAATGTTGTACACTCAGATGTTTGTGGACCTATAGATGTGTTATCTACTGGTGGAAACAAATATTTCATAACATTTGTAGATGAGTTCTCTAGAATGACATGGCTGTATCACATAAAGGCTAAGAGTGAAGTCTTTGATGTGTTCAAAAAGTTTAAGGCACTGGTTGAGAAGCAAAGTGGAAAGCCAATCAAAGTGTTGAGAACTGATGGTGGAGGTGAGTATACTTCAACAGAATTTGAGAATTATTGCAAGAGTCAAGGCATAATTCATGAAGTTACAGCACCATACACTCCTCAACACAATGGTCTTGCTGAAAGGAGAAACAGAAGTATACTTAACGTGGCTAGAAGCATGGTTAAGCAGAAGCAGCTGCCAAAGAGGTTTTGGGGAGAAGCAGTGGCTACTGCAGTATACATCCTCAACAGATCACCTACAAAGAGATTGATAGACAAAGTTCCAGAGGAGGTTTGGTCAGAAGTCAAGCCAAGTGTGTCACATCTGAAGGTGTTTGGTTCCCTATGCTATAAGCACATCCCTGATGCCAAGAGAAAGAAGCTGGATGACAAGAGTGAAGCTATGATATTGGTAGGATATCATAGAACAGGTGCTTATAGATTGTACAATCCCATCACTGATAAGGTTGAAATCAGTAGAGATGTGAAGGTTATTGAGAATGATAACTGGGATTGGAAACAAAAATCAACATCTAAGAAAGCTTGTGAAGTGGACTTTGTTGATGATTCAGATCAGAACAATGAACCAACCACATTTGTGAATCAGAATCATGGTACAGGCCTTGATGAAGATATGCAAACTTCAAGTGATGATGATGACAGAGTTCAACCAATTAGACCTCAGAGACAAGTTCAAATTCCTAGAAGACTAGCTGATTGTGAGATGGCTTCAGATAACATAGTAGACAATGAAGGAGAAATTGTGCATTATGCTATGCTAGCTGATACTGAGCCTATTAATGTGAAGGCTGCACTAAAGAGCAAGGTCTGGAAGGAAGCTATGAATGAAGAGTTAAGGTCAATTGAGAAGAACAGGACCTGAGATTTGTGTAATCTACCATCAGACAAGAAAGCAATTGATGTGAAGTGGGTGTATAAGGCAAAGCAAAACCCTGAAGGCAAGATAATCAAGTACAAAGCAAGGCTTGTAGCTAAAGGTTTCCTGCAGAGGCAAGGGTTGGATTATGATGAAGTGTTTTCTCCAGTGGCAAGGCATGAAACTATTAGGCTAGTGATTGCTCTAGCTTGTAGTAGAAGATGGCCCCTATTTCATTTAGATGTGAAGTCAGCATTTCTGAATGGACCCCTAGAGGAAGATGTTTATGTGAAACAACCTCCAGGTTTTGAGCTAAAGGGAAAAGAGGACAAGGTGTTGAAACTGCACAAGGCGTTGTATGGCTTGAAACAGGCACCAAGAGCATGGAACAAGAGAATTGACAACTTTCTTGTTATGCAAGGTTTCAAGAAATGCAGTGTAGAGTATGGTGTTTATGTAAAAGGCAGTGATGGCAAGCATATGTTGATCATATGCTTGTATGTTGATGACCTGTTGGTGACAGGTAGCTCACCTATAGAAATAGAGGAGTTCAAATCACAGATGAAGTGTGAATTTGAAATGACTGACCTAGGGAAGTTGACCTACTTCCTAGGCATGGAGCTCTTGGAAACTCCAAAGGGAATGATACTACGTCAATCCAAGTATGCTACTGAGATTCTGAAGAAGTTTGAGATGCTTGACTGCAACTCCTCAGTCACACCTGCAGATACTAAGGTCAAGCTTGAGGAAGAGGCAGGTGGTGACAGTGTTGATCCAACTATGTTCAGGCAGCTAGTTGGTTCATTGAGATACTTGTGTCAAACCAGGCCTGACATAAGCTATGCAGTAGGTTATGTTAGCAGGTTTATGAGCAAACCATTGAAGTGTCATTTGCTAGCAGCAAAGAGGATACTGAGATACATCCATGGTACAATCCACTATGGTGTGCTGTTTCCATACTCTAAGGGTAATGGAAAGCTAGAGTTGTGTGGATTTTCTGATGCTGACTGGTGTGGTGATAAGATAGAAAGGAAGAGCATCAGTGGATACTTGTTTAAATTTCAAAATGCACCTGTGTCTTGGTGCTCCAAGAAACAGTCAGTCATAGCTCTCTCAAGCTGTGAAGCAGAGTATGTAGCAGGGTCTTTAGCAGCTTGTCAAGCTAACTGGTTACAATCACTTCTCAGTGAGATAGGGATTGTTGAAGACATTACAGTGGTGCTGAAGCTTGACAACAAATCAGCAATCAATTTGGCTAAGAATCCTGTTAGTCATGGCAAGAGCAAACACATTGAAACTCGGTTTCATTTTCTCAGAGACCAAGTTAATAAGGCGAAGTTGATCCTGGAGTATTGCCCCACTGAGAACCAACAAGCTGATCTAATGACCAAGGCTGTGAAGAGAGATCAGTTCCTCAAGCTCAGGAGGGAAATAGGAATTGTATGTTTCGATAGCTTGTCTTAAGGAGGAGTATTGGTTTTGTAAGCCAAGCTCTGAAACATGGTTGCAGCTTCTGAAGGCTCCTAGCTTCTGAAGCTCACAAGCTTCTGAAGTGTCTCAGGTTCTGAAGCCTCTCAACTTCTGGAGCTTCGCATCTTCTGAAGCTCAGCAACTTCTAGAGCTTCGCATCTTCTGAAGCTCAGTGTGTTCTGAAGCGTTGTTTTTCTGAAGCTCTGTTTCAGTGAGCTATGTACAGCTGTATTTTCAGTTAGTTTTTTTTGTCCTAGGTAGTTAGGAAACTCTTGTATATATACACCTCATCTAATCAATAAAAAAATATACTTTTCATTTCCTCAATTCTTTTCAATTACCTAAAACTTTTCTCTAAGTTGTTCTCTTTGTTTTGATTCATCCCCAACAAATCTAAGTATTTTTAAAGCTATAAATATGATTAGAAGTCCTATGATTTTCTTAAGCATGATACTAATCAATTGGGTTATAGAACATGCAAAAGAAGTAGAGGATCATGAACAATATTGAATTTGATATACATATCTTGTACAATTTATATGTACACCTTAGATGGTTTGTTTTTCTTAAATGTACTTTTGTGCTTGTTTCTCAATCCATTGAATTTGTTATACTACTTGAAGTGTGATTTCTAACTTATCGTACCCTATATTTTTACTTATTAATCTTTAATGAATTATATGCAGACCCCCGTTGAAATCACGTGTTTAGGATGAGACTGAGTAGTAGTGTTTGTTCATGAGAATAAAGTGGATAATTATTCTCTCAGATATGGCTACGGTGTTCATTAACAGTTTGTTGGATTATTTTTACGTTTAAATTGAGTTGTAAGAGTTTGATATTTTGACATTAAGTTCGAGTTTAATAATATGGTCTAGACTTTTTTTTTTTTTGAAGCAATAATATGTTCTAGACTTATTTTGTTGGATCATGAACAATATTATGTATAGACTTTTTATTTTGATATGAAATTAATTGTAAGGCTCTATGAAGTCAATGCATTTTATTTTAAATTATGACATTGAATTGTTATTTATGATATTTCATAATACAAGACATTTATTTATGCTACATAGTAGTAGTATTTTTCTATTTAATTTAATTTACACTGCTCACATTTTAAAAAGTTAGCTAGTTTTTTTAGATAAGTTTTTAATCCTTATGAATATTTAAACTTTTATTTTTAAATATTTCAAAATGTTTTTCGTCACGAGATTTGTTTAACACTTTTAAGTCAACTCATGTATAATTTATACAATTTTGAATAAATTTTTATATGCATGTTTATAATATTATAAAAATATTCCCAACAAAAATTTAGAATTTTTAAACAAAAGATGAATGTTTAAGTGGCAAAAGATATTTTTGCAAAATTTAGAACTTGAAAATTCATATTTAATTCTTCATTCTGTGTTAAAAGTTCTAATTTTTTGCAAAAGATATTTTTATAAGGGTAAATGGACCTTTATCCCTGCAAAATGGACGTGTTTTGTTTTATCGATAAATTTTTTTTAAAACTCATGAGTATTTTCAAAATATAAGCAGTGATATTGTATTTGTATAAAATATTAGTTTATTTTATATGTAAAAATTTGTCAATTATTTGCACCACTTTGGTTGCAATTTTATGTTTGTGTATATGTTCAAATAAATTTGAAAGGTTTTCATTAGATATGTCTGATTATCCGTATCTTCTTCTATAATTTTTATAAAAAACTATTGGATGTAAATAGAAAATGATAATGATGATATATAAGGCATGACCTGCATATAGTGAAGTGGATAAATAACTCGCAATTCAACTTGGATCCTCGGCAGCTGAGTTCACTGCTGCAATGTCTGCTGCACATCTTGCACAGTTGGATTAATCCAACGATAAGGAAATAATATAAAAAATTGGGAATAAAAGTATGATAAAAAAAACACCCCAAATTGTATCGTGTACTGTAGTGAGAATAAAAGCTTCACAGTTTGTAAATGGATCTTTTCGTTTGGCACCGACAGGCTGGGTCTACCTTTTTTTTAGAAGTTTTTTTTTTTTTTTTTGACAACGGCGGTGAACATAGCTTTTTTTTTAGAAGTTTTTTATACAACAGAGAAGCATTATCACTGTTCGTCTCTCATTCTCTATTTCTCAGTGAACATTTTGCTTCTCATATATGACAATTATCAATACCTGTTTTGTATCAATCAAGGTGTGAGGTCTGGTTTTTCATTTTTGCTTCACTGCAAACAAAAAATTTGATTAAGTTTTGCTTGAAATTAAGGTTTGCCAGGAGAAAAGCACGAGATGTTAAACTCAAATAGAATAGATCAAGTGTTGATGCAGGGACTGCGGTATTTCCGTGTGTTATTTCTCATCGAGAAAGATAGTTAAACGAACTGCTGAGATGTTGCTGCAGGGATTGCGGTAGACAATACCGCTGCCGAGGATTCGGATCGATCATCATTATATAATAACTTTAATGTAAGATAACTATCAACTACCTGGCAATCGGTATATATATAGAGTAAAATAAAACTCTACTTTGCTTGATAAATAAAGTAGTGGCACAATGATGTGACTATAACTTTTGAAAATTAAAGAATTATTACCTTGAAATATTTGCTTGTATTCCAGCCATTTCATCTGAAGCTCGAGAATATTGAAGTCCAAGTAAGTAACACAACAATAACTTTGCTTGGGAGGTTTGGATTCAGATTTTTGGTCTACCTTTACATGCTTGGGAGGAGACTAGTTTCAAAATGCTGGCTGGACGGTTTGGAGTGTTCTTGGACTTCGACGAAGATACCGTAGCGAAGCTCCGGTTTGATGTGGCGAGGGTGAAGTTGAGGACAGTTAGAAGATCCATGATAGATACAGTAGTGCAAGTCACAGTGATGGGTTCCTCTTACGATGTATGGGTTGTGGAGGAGAGGTGCGGTTGCTGGGATGAAGGGAGTGGTGAAGACGAAGAAGACAGGTGCAACTCCGGTGAAGGGTCTAGGAATTCTGGGATGGAGGTTTGGCAGGGACAGAACGGAGATCTCTTCTCCGATGGGACAGACGAAAGTGACAATTCTATTCAGTCACTGGTTAACTTACAACCTAAACTGAAAAGGCAAGGAAAGGTGTCAGGCGTAGCGGCGGGTACAGAGGCAAAAGAAGGTGTGGGGAATGCTACTTTAGAGTGTCAGAATGTTGGGGAGGTGAGAATTGGTGAAAAGGTGACAGAAGATCAAAGGTTGGTGGGACAAGCAACATGTATTGGGGGATCACCTGCAGGTGTAGGTGTTGAGTTACGAGGTTTGGAGTTTTTAGTGGGGCCAGAAGGAGACACGATGGGAGTGAAGGACGGTGAGGTGGCAAGAGTTGAAAATGTTGTAACGGTCAACTCTGATGTGGGTGTGGTGGAAAGTGAGGCTTTGTCTATTTGTGATCCTAATTCAAAATATTGGAATCCTTTTTTGGACTCTCAATTACAAGTGGGCCTGGGCTGCTGTGTGGAGAAGGGGGGAGTGGTGGAGCAGGATTTTGGGCTTGGGTTAGAGGAGGCACGTGATAAGGAGGTGGGAGGAGTTATTGAAGATTTTGGTGTTAGAGGTGGGGTCCGCCAAGCAACTTCAGATTTGTCTGAGTCATCACATCCAACCCAAAACTCAGAAAATTGTCCTCTCTCCATTCTTCTTGCTGAAAAGAAGAAACATCACAAAGCAAACCGACAAGCTCCTCCACTTACAGGAGTGCCAATGTTCCAAAAAATGGCGGCGTCTCTTAAGGCGGCAGGAGGTAAACGGCAAAAGGAGGGAGGAGGAAAACGCAAAGGGGAGGCGAGCTTACAGCCTCTGCAGCAGGTACGGGAGGTGGGAGAGAATGTGGAATTCGACCTCCAGGTTGTCTTGCCGTTTCAAGAGTCTGGGCTGAATCTTCTTATAGATAATTCGGGTGAGCTTATTTCTGATTCTGTTTTGGCACCTGATTCTATTGTGGGTACGGAGGAAGGAAGGTTGGCGGAGGAAATTGAAGCTACAAAATTGATTGGTATTCAGAAAAAGGTGGGTTTCTCTTTTGATGGAGGTGAGGCGGATATTCATAGAAGATTGGTGGAACCAGAGAGAAATGATAGAATTGAGAAGGTGGTTAGGGAGCATAACAATGGTTTTTAATGATTGTGCTGTCTTTGAATATTAGAGGGTTGGGGAGTAGGGTGAAAAGGAGGTATGTTAGGGATCTAATTCAATTACACAAGTTAGATTTTATAGCAATTCAAGAAACTAAGATGGAGGTGGTTCAAGAGTCTCTTGTTTTCAACTTATGGGGAGGGGTGGATTGTGATTGGGCTTTTCTTCCTTCGGAAGGAAATAGTGGTGGTATTCTTTCGATTTGGAGTAAGATTAATTCCTCAATCTTGTTCAATTTGATTGGTGAAGGCTTTGTTGGAGTGTGTTTAGAGTGGGGGGTGGTGAAGAAGAGGTGTTTTGTGGTTAATGTGTATGCCAAGTGTGATATAGTTGCTAAACGTCATCTTTGGGCAAATATTCTTATGTCCAAAATTGGGTTTGGTGATGGGTTATGGTGTGTGGTGGGGGATTTTAATTCGGTGATTCGAAGGGAGGAGCGGAGAGGTATTGGGCTTGTTTCTAATCCTTCGCCTAATGTGGAGATTAGAGAGTTTAATACTTTTGTGCATGAATTGGCGTTGGAGGATCTTCATCCGGTTGGAGGGAAGTTCACTTGGTTCCATCCGAATGGGGTGTCTATGAGTAGGATTGATAGGGTGTTGGTCTCCGAGGAGTGGCTAAACCATTGGGAGGATCCAATCCTTAGGATTCTTCCAAGAGAGGTTTCGGATCATTGCCCTTTGTTGTTAAAGTGTAGTAATATTGTGTCGGGGCCAAAACCTTTTCGTTTATGTAACCATTGGCTAGCTTATGATGGCCTTGACAAGGTGGTGGAAGATGGGTGGCGCTCTTTTAACTTTACGGGGTGGATGGGTTTTGTTTTGAAGGAGAAATTGAAAGCCTTAAAGGGTGTAATCATAGAGTGGAGTCGGACGGAGTTTGGGAATATGGAGGAAAAGATTAAAGGACTTATTAGAGACATTAGAAGAATTGACATAAAGGGGGAGGAGAGCTTGTTGAGTAGCCTTGAGGTGGAGGAGAGGAAGAAGTATTTTAGTGAATTGTGGAAGCTTCTAAAGAGTAAAGATAGGTTGATGTTTCAACGTTCTCGTGTCAAATGGTTGAAACATGGTGACATCAACTCTAAGTTCTTTCACGGGTGTTTGAAATATAGACAAAGAAGAAATGCTATTTCTTGCTTAAGGGTTGGGGCGGCTTGGCTTGACTCGTCGGCGGAAATTAGAGAGGAGGTGATGAACTATTTTTCAAACCATTTTGCTTCAAGTCCGTGGAATAGGCCGAAGCTTGATGGTATCCTTTTCCCATCCATTTCGGTAGAGGAGAATATTATGTTATCGGACCCGTTTTCGTTGGAGGAGATTGAGGGTGTGGTGAGGAGTAGTGACGGTAATAAAAGCCCCGGGCCGGATGGTTTTAATTTTGCTTTTATTAAGAAGTATTGGAGGTTGTTGAAGGGTGAGGTGAGAATTATGTTTGATCAATTCCACGGAATTGCTAGGCTTCCTAAGAGCCTTCTTTCGTATTTTATTACTCTCATTCCAAAGGTGGATTGTCCTTCGTCATTGGGAGAATTTCGACCCATTTCTCTCTTGGGTTGTTTGTATAAGTTGGTTGCAAAGGTATTGGCGGGCCGGCTTGCTAAGGTTATGGATTCGGTGGTTAGTACTACGCAAACGGCTTTCATCAAAGGGAGGAATTTAGTGGATGGGGTGATGGTGGTGAATGAAGTGGTGGACCTTGCTAAGAAATCGGGTCGTAATTGTTTGATCTTAAAAGTTGATTTTGAAAAAGCTTACGATTCCGTGGATTGGGGATTCTTGGAGTATATGCTTCGGAGATTCGAGTTTTGTGAGAAGTGGATAGAGTGGATCAAGGCTTGTGTCTTTGCGGGCAATCTCTCGGTTCTAGTGAATGGTTGTCCGACAAATGAAGTAAACATTCAAAGAGGTCTCAAGCAAGGTGATCCTTTGGCTCCGTTTCTTTTCCTTTTAGTGGCGGAAGGTTTTGCGGGTCTGATGAGGAGTGCGGTTGAGAAAAATCTTTTTAAAGGTTTTTCGGTGGGATCGGAGGGGCTTGTTATTTCGCATCTCCAATATGCGGATGACACACTTTGTGTTGGAGAGGCTTCTAAGGAAAATATTTGGGCTTTGAAAGCGGTGTTGAGAGGATTTGAACTTGCGTCGGGGCTTAAAGTGAATTTTAGGAAAAGTTGCCTTTTGGGGGTAAATGTTCCTAATATTTTTATGGATAGTGCTTGTGATGTTCTTAATTGTAGAAGAGGTGAAGTGCCGTTTTGGTATCTTGGTCTTCCTATAGGGGCGAATCCTAGAAAAGCGTCTACTTAGGAACCAATGGTGGAGTCTTTGCGGAGGAAACTCCGGTCTTGGAAACATAAGTACGTGAGCCTTGGAGGGAGAATTGTGTTGATTAATTCGGTGCTTAATTCAATACCGATTTTCTATCTCTTTTTTTTGAAGATTCCGGTGGCGGTCTTGAAGAAGGTGACTCGTATCCAAAGGGAGTTCCTTTGGGGAGGGTCTAAAGGAGGTCGAAAGATAAATTGGGTGAGGTGGAGTGAGGTGTGTAAACCGCGTTGTCAAGGGGGGTTGGGGGTGCGGGAGGTGGGCAAAGTGAATCTTAGTCTCCTTGTTAAGTGGAGATGGAACCTTCTCCAAAGGAAGGAGGCGGTTTGGAAAGAGGTGTTGGTTGCCAAATATGGTGAGGAGGTTCGTTCTAAGGTGTATTGGAAGGATGGTCCAAATACAACCCGTGCGTCAATTTGGTGGAAGGATTTATGTCGTATTGATCTTTTGGCGGAGGGGAGTTGGTTTGCGCAAAACATATCTAGGAAGGTTGGTAGAGGCGATGCAACACGTTTTTGGTTGGATAATTGGGTTGGTGAGCAGCCCCTGGCCGAGGCTTTCCCGCGTCTATTCTTAATATCCTCTTCTAAAGAGGCAATGATCAAGGATATGAGAAGGACGGTTCTTGGGAGTGTTGATTGGTGTTGGGGGTGGCGTAGAGAATTGTTTATGTGGGAAGAGGATTTGCTGCTGCAATTAATAGCGAGACTACCTGCGATTAATCTCTCAGATGAAGACGATACGTGGAAGTGGGGACAAGAAGAAGACGGGATGTTTACTGTTAAATCGGCGTATCTGTTGCTTGACCGTTTGCTGTCCGGAGCCTCTGTTTTTAATGAGCAGGAGCTGTGTATATTCGACAGTATTTGGAGGTGCCCGGCCCCGTCGAAAGTCATTGGGTTCTCTTGGAAAGTTCTTCGGAATCGTCTCCCTACGAAAGCGAATTTACTGCTGAGAGGTATTATTTTGGGGGATGGAGGTGCAGGTTGTGTGCATTGTGCAGGTCCGGTCGAGAACGATGTGCACCTGTTCTTGTTCTGCGAGTTTGCCTCGAAAGTGTGGTACGAAATTTTCCGGTGGTTAGGGATTGTGGTTGTGCTGCCCCCGAATTTGTTTGTTCTGTTTGATTGTATGATAGGGGCGGCTGCATCTAGGAAGAAGGGTAGGGGGTTTGCGTTAATTTGGCACTCGACTGTGTGGTGTATTTGGCGGTTGAGGAATGAATTGTTGTTCGCTACTGGTGGAAGGGATGTGGATATGGTGGTGGAGCAGATTAAACTCCTCTCTTGGAGGTGGGGGATGAGTCGTCGTAAATTTCCCGTCTGCCTGTTCTATGAATGGTGCCTCGAGCCTGGAATATGTCTTGGCCGGTGACGGTGGTTTTGCTGGGCGCGTGTTGGCCCCTGTTTTTCTGATTTTCTGTTTGCTGCTGGTTTCGGCCGTTTGGCCTCTTGTATATAATGGTACTGCTTGTACCCTGTTTTAATATATATTTGCCCTTTCAAAAAAAAAAAAAAAAAAAAAAAACACAACAATAGCTTCTAATCACTTGGTAGTGGGAATGCATTGAACATATACTTGAACTTCATGGCACATGATTTGATTTCTACGGAAGACAAAAACTTCATCAGAAAGAGGGGTGAAGAAAATCGTGAGATGACAGTGCTGGGACCACCCTAAGGTTGTAGGGTTCGGGCTATTACAGTTCGATTGTTGGTGGGTTTTTCTTATAATACCGTTGAGTTATGAGGAAAACACTATAAACCCTCATACTGATTTGTAAATTCAAACGAAGAAGAAATATTTTGAAATGTGGCTTCAAATCCCTCTCTCAAAATGAGATGTAATGTGGCTTTTAGAAGAGATATGTAGGAGTTATGCTTATGAATATCATCATTGTTCTGTTTCTTCCGACAACATATCTACTTTTACGACGGTGAAGAACTGGACGGAAGAGAATTATGTTTTCCTTCCGACGAAAGTAGGTACTCTTGGGTGTAGGGGTGATCATATCCGAACCAATATAAAAGCAAAATCGCAAATCGAACCAATTCAAATCGAAAACCGCAAAAAACCGCATTTAGTGAAAACTGCACGGATCATTTTTCTTCTAAACCGCACAGTTTGGTTTGGTTTGCAGTTTTCATTTTAGAAAATCAAACCAAACTAAACCGCAAATGTTAAATTGATTATATCAACTAATAGCAATCAACTAATTACCTAGTCAAACTTAGCAAGTCAAACCAAATTAAAAATTAAGTCCATAAAAGAGTAGGTTTTTAAAACATATAATTTCACGCGATTTGGAAATATACTATTGGTATTAAAAATAAATTTTTATATGTATACAATTTATGTATATACATATTATATCATGTAAACAATAAAATAAATTAAAATTTTCAATGTTAATTTCGTAACATGTTGATAATATTGTCATATATTTTATATCATGATAAACCGTGGTAACCGAATCAACTCTAACCGCATTTGTTTGGTTTGGATGATTTTCTAAAAATCAACCGAACCAAACCACATGCAATTTTATCTCACAGTTAAAATGAATTTTATGCTCAAAACCAAATCAAACCGGATTGCGAACACCCCTACTTAGCACAACATTGTGGGAGTACTTCCTGTTTATCCAGAGCTTAGCGAAGATAAGTTTTGTAGTCACTTCAACCGTGTGTGTGGGGTTCCCATGTACCAATGTGTTTTTGACACTATAGGTCGTTGTTTCCCTTTAAATTATTTAAAAGTCAGTGTTTTAGGTCACATGAGGATTTCTCCCTCTCAGTTGCATCCTCTTTCCCGGATTCATATAATTTTTAATTTTAATAGTAGCAATTTGTGATTTTCGTGTTATACAAAATATAAAATTATAAATAATAATATTAATTTAAACTCATTATAAATTTTTTAAATAAAACAAATAAGATTTGATATGAGTTGAAATTTTCAGAATATATATAATTAATAGCTAAGATTTGTTTTGTCAAAAAAAAAAGAAGCTAGGATTTGCGCTCATTATATCTACATATATAGAGATGGATAAGATTACTTGTGATATTGTGCTTGAAAACTATTTTATTTATCACTTTCAAACAGAGATAGTAGTAATATGGAATCTTGCTACATCTTGCGGACTTTAAGTTATTTTTTGCATCATTGATAAATATATATTCCGTATTTTTAATATTTTGATAGCAAATATTTGTTCCATATTTTTTATATTTATCAACGATAAATATTTGTCCCGTATTTATTTATGTATCAACAACAAATGATACACATGAGTTGATATAAAAATATAGATAAAATTTTGCGACGATAATCTTTGAAACCTTTTTGCAAAAGATATTTCTATAATGTACTAAACATGATTGCAGAAAAAAATTTAAAATTTTGAATGATACACATGAGTTGATTTAAAAGTAAAGATTCAAAATTGCGATAAAATATATTTGAAAGACCGAAAAATAAATTTGATATATTTATATTGACAAAAAACTAATTTAAATATAATAATATAATGAACTATATATTTGAAGAATATCTATAATTAGAAGGCAAAAACCAATACAATAATAGACAAAAGCAATGACATATGGCTCATTATATATTATCGAACTTTAATAGATTTATATGACGACCATAGACAACTTAGGTAGATGAAGACTAAAAATTTAAAAACAAAAACATGTTATGAAGAGTTATTGATATTTCCATTTAATACATAAAAATATTATTAAAACTATGTATAATTTCATTATAGAATATTTCTATCATGCATAAATTTACATAAAGAATAATTTTTCTATCATGCATAAAAATTTACACAGGTTAAAGAAATTTAAAATAGTAAGTAATTTGTATTACTCCCCGGCAAAAAGGTTTCAGTCTTCCAAATATATTACATTGGAGTCACGTGACCCCACTCCTAATTATAACGAGAAATGAGTTAAAAATGAATACATAAAAAGTTCAAAATAATCGACCAAGTTTTATTTATAATTAGGAGTGAGTGAGTATGTATATTTAATCAACCTAAATATTCAATTTCTTATACAAAGGATGGGAGGTAGTAAAATGAACTTTGACCCCACTTATGAAAATTCTTAGATCCGTTCCCCCGACTCCTACAACTAATTTTGTCAATACTATTATAATTATATATATATATATATATATATATATATATATATATATATATATATATATATATATATATATATATATATCGATTATTTCGATATTTAAAATCGTCTATTCTTCAACTTGTGGACAAGGTCAAGCACTACTCTTACTGGTGGCTGAAAGCAACGAACACTAACTTAATTTCAAATTATCATAGTTGGTGGTCGAGATCGCTTACTTGTTTGGACAAGCTGTTTTTTTTGAGTTTCACTTTATTGTAAACTTCCATAGTATGATGTGGCACACTTTGTGCTGCAAAGGCTAATATTTTGATTAATATATATCTTATTTTTGCCTGTTCAAATATATATATATATATATATATATATATATATATTGAAAGGTTGTTAAAAAAGAAAAAATAATAATAAACGGTTGGTAAAAAAAATGAACTCTATGATTAGAAGCAAAATTATTCTTTGAGATCTATTCTATGAGCTAAAGAGACAAATATAATTCATTATTTTATTTTAAAGACATTTAATAATTATTCTAATTTTAAAGGACTTATAGCAAAAGCATATAATCATTAAAAACTGCTATTTGACGTAAACATAGCAAGAGGTTTTTACTATATAAAGTACTTAAACCGTTTTATATATTTGTGTAAAAAAAAAATTTAAATTTTTTTACTTGTAAAGTTGAAAGAAAAATGGCTCAAACTCTCAAGTTAGTTTATATTGTGATACTTTTTGTTTCCCTTTTTATCGTTTTAGCCGTTGGTCAAAGTAAGATCATTAAAATAAAATTTTTCTTTTATTTCAAACAGAATTTTTCACCAAATTTAATAATATTTCGTTATTCTTATTTTACAATAAAGGAAAGTGCGATACTGATCAAGAATGCTACAGAAAATATCCAAATGCTGAGCCTGGATCAATGACGTGCTTTGGAGGTTATTGTAGAAGCCTATCAACGTAATTCTTATTTCTCTATTATGAGCTTCCATTTTATTTTCCTCATTTCCTCATCTTAATGTTACTCTTATAATTTCTCTTATACTTTCATTTATTTCTCCAATCTTGTAATTTCTTTGACAACCTTAAAAGCTTGTTAAATATATATGTGTCTGTGTATATAAATAATTTTTTTTATGATTAAAAACTGTATTAATAAGGAGTATTCTAATTCTTACAATACACACAAGGGCTGTTATACATTTTGAAGGCAATCTAAGGGCATTGAATACCAATATGAAGACATGTATATAAAGAACTGGATTTTCTGGTTAGGAATTTTACGGGCATCAATTTTAGATCGGACGATTCTGATTTAATACACATTTTTATATATTAAAGCAATCTCGGTCACCGATGCTTGATAGGATAGGACGATCCAGAGTAGTTACTTTCTCGAGTTTGGATTATTGGTACAACATGCAAAAGGATCAGAGGTGCATGAATATCGCATTTCATTCATATACATATCTTTTACAGCTATATATGTATTTTTGTGTGTTTCTTTCTATCCATTGATATTGTTATACCACTTGAAGTGATTTGAAACTTATCTTACCCCATATTTTCTACTTATTTCTCTTTAATGAATTATATGCAGGTTCTATCCTTAGGACGAGACAAGGTCGTAGTATTGAAGAGTTTGTTTATGAGAATAAAGTGGAGAATTATTCTCTCACATACTACGATGTTTGTTAAAGTTTCTTCGATTATTTTTATGTTTAAATTGAGTTGTAAGGGTTTGATATTTGACATTAATTACGGGTTTAATAATATGATCTTGACTTATTTTGTTGGATCTTGATAAATATTATGTATGTTATTTTCTTATGAAATTGATTGAAAGGCTCTATTATGTCAATATATTTTATTTTAATTGAATTATGTCATTGAATTATTATTTGTGGCTCCCCCAATTTTTGTATACAATTTTAATTTTATTGATATTATAAAGACATATAGGTAAAGAATTGAGACCCGAAATTTACTTTGTTTCCTAATGTCTAGATTTAAATGTTTTTTGATTCAGCAATGCTATATAGTGCGAATCCGTTTTCACGAAATTTAACGAATGCTTGCATTTAATTTTTTTTTTTCATGTGTGCAACATTTGTTATCTCACGTTTTTTCTTCTTCTAAAAAGTACAAGATTTAATGATTAAAAAAGGGAGAAGAACGTCATTCCAACCAGTTCAGTAAAACAAATTATCTAACCAATGAATCAAAAGCTTAATTAGAGTTAGTGCTATAAATGAGTCGAACTCGTCTGAACTCGACTTAATAGAAATTAATTTAGTTCGAAATTCGGTTTAAATTCGACTCGAAATTTTTCTTCAGCTTTAATTCGACTCGTTTAAAGTTCATGAACAATTTGATTTGGCTCGTTAAATTCAAGTCGTTGAGGCAAATTTCATGATTTTAAACTCAATTATTTTATCAAAATTTCAAAATTTGATCTTCAAACTTTAAAACTATTTTTTTAAAAGAAAAAAAAAATTAAATCAAAATAAAAGTCATCCTAGGTTATAACGAATAAATGCGTAAAAAATTCAAACGGGCATTAACTGATACAAGTAACAATGAAATTTTTTTTTGAGAAAGAGAGAGTTTAAAGGAATAAAATTATTTTTTTGATAAAGGGAGAGTGGGTAATAGTCGTATATATAAGGAAATTTAAAAGTTCATTGATGTGTACAGATAAAGAGATTTGAAAAGTTATAGTATATATAATTGAACTTGTTCATAAGCCAAACAAGTCGAATTATATATAATTTATATTCAGCTTATTTATTTAACGAAATTAATTTTTTAATTTAAGTTCAACTTATTTAATTCATGAACTAAATTTACCAGTCAATTATCAAATCAAATGGTGTTTTGATGTCTAAATTAAATTGACAAGCTTCATAAAAGGGGAAGGGTGGTGGTAGTAAGTAAAAAAGTGTCTTCACACATTGAAATCTTTGCAAGATTGAAAACAGGGTGCGTGCAGTTTTTATTAAGATTAAATTTTCGATCACAACCGTTCAATTTGTTTATTATGTATATATGGACGTATGTGATATGCTTAAACAAAAGGAGAATGCAGTGTTATGGGTGTGGGCCACGATATTCATAGCATGCCATGTCAGTCGCTAGGCTTCGTGAAATATTTTTTCGCTCTATTGAGCATTTTCCTTTGATTAGCCAAAAGTAATTGTTATTTTTGGTAATGATGTGATATTTCGTAATACATTTATTTATGTCACATAATATTTGATTACCATTTCCATTTTAATTTAATTTTTAGGAATAAATACACTAACCTCCCCTGAGGTTTCTTTAAATGATACAAACACCCTCTCTGATTTTATATTAGACACTAACCTCCCTTCAAGTCTCTTAAAATAGATAGAAAACTCCCTTATCAATTTAACACCGTTAGTTAATCCGTTAACCACTCTTAAAAAAAAAAAAAAAAACTTAACACTACTTACTAGTACATCAAATTCTAGTACATCAAACTTAACAAATCTGTCATACAAACATATCAGAATTGTAACAATCAAATTGGTAATGACAATTAACATGTACTAGTACATTATATTCCCAAAAAATAGTAAATATTCATGAAAATATCTCCAAAATCATTTGAATATCTCTAAAATTAAAATATATCCCCAAAATTATATCCATCATCATCTCTTCAAAAAGTTTACATAAAGATTGCCTTCTTCTTCACAAGTGTCAATGAGCATTCTCACGAGCGACATTGGTCAATTAACTTGCATCTCCATCTAGACTTTTCATTGTCGCCTCTTGCTGTATGATTTAAAATATGACATTGGTCAATTAACTTATTTATTTATTGTCTATTAAAGAAGGAAATGAGCTTTTAATTTACCATATTTGCATTGGCACTGCTACTGTTTTTCTTACGTCGCACCTTCAGTTTTGTCTGTACATAAAATAAATATGTCAATATTAATGTGAACATAATTCCACTAAAATTTTAAGCTTCATACTCATACTCGTTTTTTAGTTTTATCTCTCTGACAGCCCAATATATTGTGCCCAAATTCCTTACAATTTCCACATCTAATTGTGTTTGATCTTCTTGCATCTTGAGGACCACCCGGACCTTCAATCACACTTCTCTTTCGATTAATTCTTGGTCGACCCGGAAGTCTCCTCAATACAGGAGGATCAATATTCTCATAACTGCCTCTATTTTTTGTGTCTAACTCAGACATAGGATGTATAATCTCTTTATAACATAAGCAATAAACTTTAGTAATATACACATTATCAGCAAATAATCACAACCACATGCATGTTTGCATGGTAAACCAGACACCCTCCAATAATCACAACCACATGTTCTAGATCTCAAGTTCACCACAAATGTGGTAAATCCATCTTTCACTTGAAACTCATCATGACCTGCATATGTGAGTTTACAAATTCTTCCATCTTGCAATGTAGCATCAAGCACCTTTCTAATCTTAGGTGTGATAATGTTCTCAAAACCACATCCTTTTTCAAACCTTGTTTGAAATCTAGCCATCAACCTACATCAAAATGTACCAGCAAATGCACACAACCTGGATCAGGAGGTTTATCATATTCATTGTTCCCCATCTTCTATCCCAAAATCCTAAAACATGAACACATCAAAAGAATAAAAAAGAGTGAATAAGAGGCATCAAAAGAAATAGATGAAATACACAAAAACGAGTTACCAAGAAAGCGGCGAGAACGAAAGCGACGAAACTTACCGAGAGTGTGATGAGAAGAAAAGCAATGAAGAAGAAGGATAGCCAATGTTTAATTGTTGTTAGATGATGCTTGCATGGTGAGAACAAAGTGGCAGTAAGGGTTCTTTGGAGGGAGAATGAAAAGGCTGTTTCTATTTTGCGTTGAATGGAAGGAGAAGAGACAAAAAATTAGCGTGTTTCTATTTTTCCTTAACGGCGTTAACCTAGATAACGGCAAGGGAGGTTTGTGTTATGTGAAAAAATAGAGGGGGTGTTAGTTACATATAGATAAAGTTCAAGGGAGGTTAGTGTATTTTTCCCTAATTTTTAGTGCTTACATTTTAAAAAGTTAGCTATTTTTTTAGATAATATCTAAAGTTAAATAAGTTTTTAGTTCCTATAAATATTTAAAATTTTATTTTTAAATACACACTAATAGTAAACAACTTTTTAGAGTCAAAATTTAGCGTCAGCCTAGCTCACACTAGTGCTTTTATTTTATTTTTTTAATAATTTTTACATTTGCCTAATCGAAAAACTATTCTTTCTTAAGGAAGGACCTGAGTAGCTTCGGCCCATCCGATGCTATATTTTTAAAACAAATAAAATAACATATTTTAACTCAACCCTAATTCTTCATTTGACCAAAAATTAACTCCATTCTTATCACATTGATCGCTTGGATTAGTTGGGGCAAAGTGTGCAAGTCAAAGAGTGAGGGAGGGTTGAGAGTTAAAGACCTTCGAGTAGTGAATCTTGCATTGCTTGGTAAATGGAGATGGAGACTAATTTCGGGAGGAGTGGGTCTCTGGAGAGACATAATGTTGGCTAGATATGGCTCTTTATTTCCGTCTCCTCATTTGGGAGGGAGGCTTGGGGGTCTGCGGAGGGCCTCTAGTTGGTGGAGGAACGTGTCTTTACTTGGTGATCCTATGGATGCTAGTTTAGATTGGTTTTCAGAGGGGGTGACTAAAAAGGTCGGTAATGGCCTCATGACATCTTTTTGGTTTGATCCTTGGGTGGGGGAAACCCCTCTAAGGACGGTGTTTCAAAGGCCGTTTCAAGTTTCAACTCAAAGTACTAGTAAGGTGGGGGAGATGGGTAGTTGGGTTGAGGGCCATTGGGTTTGGGACTTGAGATGGAGAAGAGATCTATTTGTTTGGGAGCTCAATCTTTTGGAAAATCTTCTTGAAATCTTTAATCGCTCAACAATGTCTGTAGTAGATGATTCTTGGATTTGGAAGCATGACTTAAGTGGGTTTTTTTTAGTAAAGTCAGCTTATTCAGTTCTCTGTCGCTCCACAGCTGAGGAAGTAACCTTCTTTGAAGATGAAACAAGGTTACTTCCAAAAGTATGGAAAACTTGGGCCCCTTCAAAAGTGGCAGTCTTTTCTTGGCAACTTCTTCAAGATAGGTTGCCGACTCATCACAATCTCTGGAAACGGAGAGTCATTGGGGATGTTAATGCCTCTAATTGTGTTTTATGTGGAGTAGGGCCTGAATCAGCTGAACACTTATTCTCTTCTTGTAGCCAAATCTCACTTGTCTGGTATAATATCCTTCGGTGGTTAGGTTTTGAGTTGGTGCCTCCTCGTAGTATTTTAGGGTTGTTTGAGGGTTTTTTAGGCATGGGTAAAAGTAGGAAAGATAGAGTGGGGTGGTCGTTAATTTGGCATACTATTGTGTGGACAATTTGGAACTCCCGAAATGACGTATTATTTTCGGATGGGACTTTTTCTTTCGAGTGTCTGGTTGATAGGGTGAAACTTTTATATTGGAAATGGTTTTTATGTAAAAATCCTGGTAACCCGTGTTCCTTTTATGAGTGGGGTATTCACTCTACTTTCTACTGGAACCGATAGAGTTTGGTTGGGTGTGGACTTGGGTCTCATGGTTGTAGTTGATTGGAGGTCCTCTTGTTGCTTTTTCTTACCTTGTGGTTCATCTTGTCTCTCTCTTTCTCATTGGGGTATTCATCTTGTAGTGGTGTTGTTGAGGTGTTTTACCTTATTGTTTGTGTGCCTTCTTTTTGTTGTAGGTCCTTATGTATTTTTCTTGTATTCTTAGAGTGTACTTCTGGTACCTCTTGTTACTTTGTCATATCTCTTATACTATCTCTTTACTTTTATATATAATATATTTGCCATTCAAAAAAAAAAAAAAAAACATTCACATCCCTTTTACGCGGTTCCAGGAGGGATACGCGTTCACTCTCTCATAACGATCACAAAATCTCGCTGCCGTTAGGGTTCCGGAAGTCTATTGCTAGGGTTTTAGTGAAAGATATAAATTTGGGGTTTTTTATTTTATTTTAATGAAACCGTTCATTTGTCATCTTATGTCGATGCTTATTTAAATTATTTAGTTTTTCTATTTGGCAAACAATTTACATTCTTTTGAAATAAGCTTTAATTATTAGTATTCATTCATCCTTTTCTATGTTGGTGTATTAGGCTATTAGTAGTTTCATGTTGTTTAAGCTAATGAGATGATTGTGTTGTTATCATTCGAGAACTATTTTGCAGATTTGTTGTTTGTTAATTAACTTGTAAATAATGACCTTGTAATTTATAGTAATGTTGGGATTGACTTAGATACTTGATTATCTCACTAATGATTGTGGGGGCTTTTGTTAGTATAATATATAATAAATATATGATTAATGTTTTATGACTTGAATTACATGATGTTGAGAGTGGAAATAACAACTTACTATTTAATTTGATTGTTGAACTGTTAATGTTTTAATTGTTTTTGGTTTCTATTTAATTCATTCGTAATTGGCACTTTGATTTTTTATTTTTTTTTAATTGGCACTTTGATTTGTAGGAAAATAGAGAATTAATTTGAGTTGTGAATATTGAATTAATTAGTTTATTGCTCATGTCATGTGTTTCCACTTTTCCCCTTCATTTGAAAGCATGTATTTGTAGCTTTACATATGTTTCTTATTTTGTCTGAAGGAAAATTTGAGAAAATTTGAGAAATGAGTAAAATTTTGTAACTTTTAGGAGTGGGATTGGTTTGCTTGTTGCTGTCCTTTTTGTATTTGAGCTTTACAATGCGAAATGAATCAGCTGCTTATTATCACGTGCCTTTCAATATCATTATATTTTAGTGTTGATTGATGAAACTCAAGAATAATGGTGCTCTTTTAATTACTCCCTCCGTAATACTTTATAAATAAAAATACACTTTTTAGATTTATTGTATCTGATCTATAATATAAACTAAATATATTAAATATATAATGAATTTAGAGAGTGTATTTTTACTTACGGAGGAAGTACTTATTACTTCAAGCCGAAGCTTTCTTAAGTAAGGTAGGTATTCATTTTTTCATCTTTCACTTTCTTTAAACTACACACTCTAAGAGTAGCTATAGTTATACATTCTTAAAATAGAAAAAAAATAATAAAGGAACTAATGTGAAGTCAAACTTTTATTGTGTTAAAATTAATTTCTATTTTTGTTCGAGTAGAATTTTGTTCTTTTTCATATCATCGTAATTCAAGAGCAAACTGTCCACTTGTGTCCTCATTATGCTAGTTGTTGAAATTGCTAAAGCTAGGCCCAAAATTGTAACACTGTTCGGATTTAGTATTTGGACTGGTTTGTTTGTTAATATGTTATGACCTTGCTATTATCTATGATTTGAAAACTTGTTGATGTATGGATATGATTATGTTTTCAATCATATCTAAGTACTTATAATAATTGAGGTACATTGCATTATGTTACTAGTTAAGTTAAGTGGCTTAATATTATTGATTATTCTCTCCGTTCCTCTTTACTTGTTTTTTAGTGTTGAATTTAGCGCTCCTATTAAATTGTCCTTTTAGTATTTTACGGGTATGATTTGTCAATTATATTCTTTGTCAATTGCTCTTACTCTTTTTCAATAAAACTAATTAATGTTATATATTTGGAAAACTAAATCTTTTAAAAAAATAATTTTTTGGTACATAACATTTTAAATTTTGTTTTTTTTTTTTGGTACATAATATATTTAATTTATTAAAGAAAAAAATTGAATGCAAAAAAATATGAATTTATTGGTGGATTAAAACGAGGGTATAAATGGAAGATAAATGCAAAAATATAATTACTTAATTTGGGGTTAGAGTTGTAAACATGGGTCGGACTATCGGGTCGGCCCATTAGCCCTATAGTGTTATACGGGTCGGGCTTTTTAAAAAATTTGTCGGGCCTTATCGGGCCGACCCCTCGGGCCTGTATTTTTTATGGGCCGGCCCCACGGGCTTTTGGGCCGGCCCCTTAAAGAGTTAAACAAAATATTTTTTTAAAAATTCTAAAAATAGTTTTAGCTAAAAATAACGAGTTTTAGTTACCATTAAATCTTTAGATAATTAAGTAACAAAAGATGAGATTTGTTAGTTAGGAGATAATTATTAAACCATTTTTTTTTTTTAATATTTAAACCAAGTTTGTTATGATTATCTTTATTTGAAAAAAAACTAATAACAACTTAATCAATCATTATAAATAGAAAAGTATAAGAAAGAAATTAATCAAATTATAATTGGTCAATTTATTAGCTTTGAAGATGCACTTTATGAATTATCATCCACATATCTGTGACTTTTGAGTGAATATTTTGTAGTATTTATTATCTCGTGAAATAATGACACCCCCTTCTTTATGGATATTAATTTGCGTGTGATACATATGTAGTTTTATTATCCATTGAATTTATTTTGTAAAAAAAATTTGTCAAAAAAAAAAATGAAAGTTTGTCGGGTCAGCCCATCGGGCCATGTAGGCCTTTGCTTATCGGGCTGGGCTTAAAGGGTCGGGCCACGAGGCTAAATGGGCCGGCCCACTAAAGCCTCTTTATATATCATGGCCCCCCGGGCCGAGGCGGGCTGGCCCCTTTGACAGCTCTAGTGTTACCAGGGACGGATTCAAACATAAATTTTTAGTGTGGCCAAAATCTTAAAGAAACAATGAATTAAATTATACTGAAAAAAATATAATATTGTTAAATGCAATAATTTATAATAAAATCGTTCACTATCCATTACTTGAAAATTATCTAAAATAATATCATTATCAATTATTCCAAAAACAACTCTGTCTATATAAGTTACAAGACAGTCTTTTAACCACTGATCCTTCATTTTGTTACATAGCGGATGCTTCGCTAAATTCATAGCTGAAAAAACACATTTTACGCTTGCAATTGCTACCGGCAAAACTAAAGCCAACTTTAAGACTAATGCGTCGTTTGGTCTGACTTTTTTAGGTCTTACAAGTTATCTAAAAGTTAAAAGTGAAAATAAAAGTTTTTTTTTAAAAAAAAAAACAACTAAAGTTGTTTGATAATTATTGTTTTTTTAGCTTCAAAAATCGCTTATGTATGTATTTTACTCATAAAAATTAAGCAAATTTTTTCTATCAAAAACTTATTAAAGATCTGTTTGGCCTAACTTCTTATTTTATTGAGTAACAAAATTTGAAATAATCTAGGCCAAACGGTATCTAAGATATCATTTGACCTGACTTTTTTAAGTCTTAAAAACTATCTGAAAGATAAATGAAAATAAGAGCTTTTAGAAGAAAAAAAAACTAAAGTTGCTTCGTAATTATTGTTTTTATTAACTTCAAAAGTTTTTCATCTATGTATTTTACTCATAAAAATTAAGCAACTTTTTTCTATCAATAACTTATTAAAAATCTATTTGGTCTAACTTCACTTTTTATTGAATAAAAAAATTTGAAATAAATTAAAACAAATGATACTTAAATATATATATTTTAATTATAAAAAAAACCTTAAAAACCAGTGTGGTCAAGGCCACACTTGGCCACAACATGTGTCCGTCCCTGAGTGTTAATATTCTAAAAAGAAAAGTAAAAAGAAACTGAGGGAGTATTATGCTTCCGTTGCGAGATATGAATGATTATATATGCATGTTTGAAATTTTATTTTATGTAGCACCTTAATATGCTTGTATGTTTTAATTTAAGTTAATTAATATCGTATAAGTGGGTTAGGGTGTTATGTAACGCCCCGAACCCGAGACTAATAATAATTTAATTTAAAAACTACTTTTTCGAAAATTTCTTTTAAGAGACATCACACAGCGGATAGAAGAACTAGAAAATTGGACCCAATATCAAAATTATTTAAAAATTATTATAAAGATAAAATATAGTAACTTATTTTCTAATAAAATACATTAGCTTTAACAATAAAGTAGCAAAACATCCTAGACTCTAAGACTTCTTCCCAAGTGTCACAATCAGAGCGGGCTTCCTTTGACACGAACTCGAAACTCGACAACCTGTAGATACTGCGATTTTACAATCGCAGGGCCAAGCCAGACAAGACAAAAAGCAAGGGGTGAGAATACATTCACACAAGCATCGGTGTATTAACGCACAAGAATAGGAAAAACATAAACACAAAAATATCATCCTTTGGGACGATCGAACACATAAGAAAACACAACTCATAATTGTAACCACTATCACAACATCATTAACAACTTCATTAATATTAAACATTACTACTTCATTGCTACATCATAGCTAACAACTTCATTGTCATATCTGGC
This sequence comes from Trifolium fragiferum, assembly GCA_954870985.1. Lineage (NCBI taxonomy): Eukaryota > Viridiplantae > Streptophyta > Magnoliopsida > Fabales > Fabaceae > Trifolium > Trifolium fragiferum. Next base: position 15,072,217 of record OX940793.1, on the reverse strand, counting down.
TACAATATTACTACTTCATTGCCATATCTGGCTACAATATTACTGCTCATCGCCATATCTAGCTACAATATTACTACTTCATTGCCATATCTGGCTACAATATTACTATATTAAAACTCAACATCATTATTCGACACAACTACAATATTTAGTTCTCAAGAGACTCAATACCAAATAATTCGACCCCAATTAAACTCAACACCAATTAAGTAAATTAAGTAAATCAATTAAACCTCCACAAATATATCTTTTGAAAACCAAATCAATTTCATTGGATTTTACCATAAAAGGATAACATACGCTGACAGACACAAACAAATTTGAGAAAAGATTTTTAATATGCAATCCTTGAATCAATTAGAAGAAAAACCATGCATCTGTTATTTATGATTGAAACTACTAGACAAATACTAAGAACAAAATTAACCAATCATTAGCTATTGTTAAGGATATTTCAAAATAAAATTTATTCTCAAAATAATTAATATAAATTATTTATGTGTCCAGTATTTCAAAATTTGTGCTAAAAGGGTCATTACGCAAGATTAGTATCATACAAGAAAATATATCATACAAGCATCTGGAGTCACTAAGGCAGGAATTTGTTTAGCATACTCTTTCATTGATTTGTCGTCCTATTCCAGGGATGATATATTAAGAGTAAGTCAATTATAATTAGCAAGAAAATTCATTCTATTCAAGTCATACACAAAGCTAAGATACTATATAATGGACTTATATAAAAATATGTCACATAAACATGTATACGAGGGACCGAACAGGAAGTATACATATCAGGCAAGTAAAGAGGAAAAAAAAAAATAATAATTCATAGACCGAATCAAAACACTTTAAGCAATCAAACGTATTAGTATAAATTTATCATGCCAGATAAAATTTAATTAATCACATAAGCAAGCTATTGATCACAATGATTTAATATCAATAATAATTAAAGGAAATCATAAAAAGGGAAAAGAAAAGGGAATGGGAAGGAGGGCAAGGTCCCCTCGACTACTCTTATGGTTAACACTAGCCCTACGTGTAAACAATCTCACCCCCTTACCTCGAATTTGTAGATCTTTTTTCTCCGCTCTCCTTCTTCTCTTTGCAATTTTTGGTGGTAAATCCTAATTATTTCAAGCTACTCTTATTTATAGAAAAAGCTTAGGTTTCTTTTTCCCAATGAAAAGAGATAATCATGAAATTTGTTTCAATTTTAAATCTTGATAATATCTTCCAAAAATATATTTCTCAACAAAATATTTGTTACAAAAATATATTCCTAAAGCATATCTTTAAAATATTTGAAATTAAAATATATCTCTAATTTTTGTGGCCAAAAATATATTTTCACAAAAAGATACCTTTATAATTAATTATTTCCTTCTCTACGGATTTACTAATTTGCACCCCCTCAACCTACTTATTTCGCTTTTTAATGACTACACATGTCAAAACAATTACGTAAATACTAACCGGATGATTAAAATAAGCCAAATTCCAAATAAATAAGTAGTTCTAAATTTTGGGGTGTTACATGTTACACAATCCAAATTGACACCAGAAAAAATCAAATATGAAACCTTAAAAGGAGCACACTCCTAGATCCAGAGCCAATATCATTAGACCAACCTAAGTGGGCAGACCCTTTATTTAATTAACCACAAGATTTAAACGAAAGACATTTAAAATATGTGAATTGATTTACACAAATTTCAATACATGCATGAAATAATTTTTATATATCTCTCTCTATAATGAAAGGCTGGACAAGAAATAAGAGAATTTTAGAGGAAATATTTAATGGGGTCTCTCAATCTAACAATGGGGTTCGGTTATCCTGCATAAGCCAAAGCTTATGCACCGTGCATAAGCCAACATCCACGTGCGAAACAACAAAATCCATGCGCAGAAACAACAAAATCAACGCGCCCCCAAAACACAATCAATGACCGGAAATCGCAACCGTCACCGACAATCACAACCACCATCACGATTCAACGTCACCGGACATCATCATCGCCGTTCAATATCATAACCTCATCGGAAATCATCATCATCAACGTTCCCCCAAACCGCCGGCAACATCACGAGCTTATTCAACCGTCATAAGCATTCAACCGAAACAAACAGCAAAAAGATGAAAACAAAACAGGTTCGAGCTTATTCCTTATGCTTCACAGATTAATTTTCAATTACAGATGAAGGTTGAGAAAAATTCACATGACCTATAATTACCCCTTCTCTCAAACAATGTTTGCAATTTTAATTTACTTATGAACTGATTAACCTCCCCTGTTTTCCTTCAATATGTGAAGTGACTCTTGAATTTTGTGATATGAAATGTGTGAATTAATCTGTTTCACATGATTCTGAAGTTGTTGATTGGTTTTTTGCTGTAACAGTTTTTGAATTTTCCCTATTTGCAAATTTGTAATATATGCATTTCATGTGTTTGTTTGTTGGCTGAGCTGAAATTTAAGACAATAAACTTTTGATGTTTGTTTCTTTACAGTCATATCAATTTATGAATGCTGCTAGTTGAATTTTAGAACTTTGAATTTGGAACATTAGATTTGTTTTCGTGTTGTTTCCCTCCAACAATTACTTCACCTGGTATTGATGCATGCTAATCAGTGGTAAAATTCCTAATCCACTTTCTTGTCTAGGCTTTATACTCAATATTGATGTTTCCTAAAAATCATACAAAAACCATTTAGCTGATGGAATGGTTTCAGAGAGTTGTACTCTGAAACCATTTTGCTGGTAGAATGGTTTCAGATAGTTAATGCTTAATTGCTGCTTTCTAAACCATTTATTTTACATATATGCAGGTGAGATTAAGAAGACTAGTCAAAGAACAGCTTCATCAATGAATTGACCAAAGGGAGCTAAAGCTCATGAAGTAGCAAAGATTATAGATCTTAGAAAGCAACATTATACTATAAGGAAATGCTTAGAAAGATAGCAGATGCAACCTGATAGTTGTTAGGATTGTGATTTGAAGAGTGCATGATAGTTGTTAGGATTGTGATTTTAGTAGTAGTTTCTCTATCGTCTTTGTTGTTTTGTTAGCTTCTACCATGCAACTGTTGATTTGGTGGTTTAAATTGTGAATTATGAAGGTCATAATTGTAAGAACTACTTAGTTTTTACTACTTGGTGGTTTGATGAACTATTAGAAGACCTGTTTATGATTCAATTAGATTTGCACATGCATATCAGTTTTCTCGATATTTGTATACTAAATTCTGATTTTTATGGTGAAAATCGTGAATTATTGATTCTCATGTATCGTCTTTTCTTTTAAAATGCTAATGCAGTAATGTATAGACAGAAAATAAATATTCATATTTTATTCAAAATAAATAATATAACTGAAACCATAAGTTTGACTTAATGGTTTCACTAGTTTAGTATCTGAAACCAAAGTAGCCCTCTTACGGTTTCCAATAATATATTCATATTTAATTTAAAATAAATATTATAACTGAAAGCATAAGTATGACTTAATGGTTTCACTAGTTTTGTATCTGAAACCAAAGTAACCCTCTTATGGTTTTCAATAAAATATTCATATTTAATTCAAAATAAATATTATAACTGAAACCATAAATGTGACTTAATGGTTTCACTAGTGTTGTATCTGAAACCAAAGTAGTTCTCTTATGGTTTTCAATAAAATATTCATATTTAATTTAACATAAATATTATAACTGAAACCATAAGTGTGGCTTAATGGTTTTACTGGTTTTGTATCTGAAACCAAAGTAGCCCTCTTATGGTTTCGAATAAAATATTCAAATTTTATTCAAAAAAAATATTATAACTGAAACCATAAGTGTGGCTTAATGGTTTCACTAGTGTTGTATGTGAAACCAAAGTAGATCTCTTATGGTTTCCAATAAAATATTCATATTTTATTCAAAATAATTGTGCAAACCATAAGAACAAAATTATCATCATAGGTTATTTTCATATTCAATTCAACTTTAAAACCAATAGTAGTTACTAGCTAGCACATAAATGAGCATTGTAGCATGCATTTTCAATCATGATTTAGAAAAGAATCTACAATTACAAAAAATAATCTTTTACATCATAATCTCATTTTCATATTCTCCATCTTCTATTCATATTCTCCATTACAATTTGTGCTCTATAAAAATATTGTTCTTATTTACTCTTAATAAAACTAAAGAATACAACAAACTAAGGCCTACAAACTAAAGAGTGCTACTATACCAAAACACTAAGCTTAACCAAAACTAAACAAACCGAGGCCTACAAACAGAAGCACTAAACTAAATACAACCAGTTCTTCAACACATAGATCTCAGGAACCACACCTGCACAGTCACAAACACAAAATGGTTTAGGATGCAACAATTAAGCATCAACTCTCTGAAACCATTCTACCAGCAAAATGGTTTTGAAGTACAACTCTCTGAAACCATTCTTCCAGCAAAAATGGTTTAGGTATGATTTTTAACTTAGCAAGAAAGATTTGTAACAAACTCAGTGGATCAGTGTTAATTAGGTGTTAAACCTTTAACATTGTAACCTCAACAAATGAAACAGAAAACTTTTAAACAGATGTACCAACATATATTCCAACAAAGAATTATTATATCCTTCAAACAGAAATGCTTACTATATCCTGAAAAACAAATTCATATAATAAGTTCAAGTATGTGTTGGATTCAAAATAGCTACAAGGTGCACCAGAAAATGTAAACTTGTAAAGATAACAAAAAAGATACTAACATTATGGTGCATGTAATTAAGTCACATCCATGTGTTTCATCTTTGAAAGTATAGGCAGAAGGTTTTAATACTTACATAGAAGGTACACATACTCTGAATTCTTAGAGACATTAAAACAAACACCACTTATGCAATGAATTTTCTGAAGAGGCTTGAACTAAATTAAATCATAATTGATGGGGTAACAAATCAATTATGTTCATAATTCAAAAATAAATTCAATCATCCTTTAAGAAACAAGAAAACAGATGATTACCTCTTCATAAATGCAATACGCCGCCGTTGAATGTGGCCGGAGAAAACATCGTCGTGCAATTGGCCGAAAAAATTACAAAATCACGATGAAGCACGATGGGAACGATGAGCTTCTGATAACGATGAACAACGAGAGACTGAGATTGGGAGAGAAAACGTCGCCGTGCAATTGGCCAGAAAAATCACAAAATCACGACGGGGACGATCAACTTCTGAGAACGATGAACACATGAGACTGAGATTGGAGAATTGCCTAGGATTATAACACGTGTCACTATGATCTGATGATTGTGGTTCACTTATGCACGGTGCATAAAGAAATCCTTATGCATAATAACTCTCGCCCTAACAATGTTTAATTTTGTTTGTCCAACTCATATACACCCTTAAGTTCGTAACTATAAGGTTTAAACAGAGACATTTATGATGTGGGTCTACACTAATTCCAATAAAAAAATAATTTTGGTTTTCCTCTCTATAATGAAAGGAGAGACAAAAGAAATAAAAATAAAAATAAAATAATGAAAGGTTGGTAAAACAAAAATAAACTATATAACTACACGAAAAAGTTATTTTGTGATTTATATTCTATAAGCTAAAGGGACAATTATTATTCATCGTTATGCTTTAGAGACATTTAATAATTATTCGAATTTTAAAGAATGACATATAGCAACATCATAATCATCAAAAACTGCTCAATTGGTGTAAACATAACAAAAGGTTTTTACTATATAAATTGATGAAACCAATTATATTTATTACATGCGCAAAGGTGAAAAAAATGGCTCAATTTTTTAAGTTTGCTTATATTGTGATTCTTTTTGTTTTCCTTTTTATCTTTGTAGCCACCGGTGAAAGTAAGCTCATTCTCATATTATTTTTTGTTTATTTTGGACACAATTGTTCACCCATTTTATTAATATTTCCTTATTTTTATTGTTACATTACAGAAGAGTGTGATACAGATGACGATTGCTATAAAGTATACGAAGGGGCTTTTCCTAACACATTGAAGTGCAGGGATGGTTTTTGTATAAACCCGACATTGTAAGTCTTTATACATCTATTTTCTTTGCTTATCATAATATTTTTACTCTTATATTTCTCTTATACTTTCATATATTTCTCCTACCTTGAAAGCTCTTGTGTCTATATATAAAAATAATTTAAATAAATGATTAGAAGGGTAATCCAATGAGTGCAACAAAACTCAAAGACCTATAATGAAGGGTAATCTTATCATTGTTTGTTGGGTTATTAACAATATGTAGACATTTAATAAGGATAATTATGACCTTCATGATTGATTACGAGAACAATGATTGAGTTTTAATCTTGATAATCATAATGAGTTAAGGGTCTAGGATTCAAATCTTTACGAACTAAACACTAATTACTAATTTCGATCATTTAAAAAAAATCAACATAGTGATCGAGAGTGTGCGTGAGGTGCTAATTTCTTTACATATATAAATGACACTACTTTTAAAATACAAACAAATTAAAATTTGAAGTCCAGTAAGAAAATAGGAATATTTTAGAACATACATTTTATAAAATCTATAAAGGTGTTTGCTGTTTTCTTATATTTAAAATTAGAGGGAGTATGTTGTTTAGTTGAGATTTTGACAAGTGTCCTAAATCATGTAAGTAGTTAATAAAATTGTAAGACCAAATGTTGAACTCAAATAATACGTTTACTATTGAATTGTATTTGTAACTTAATTGAACAAAAGTTTCGAGTTGGTTGGTTGAAATAACAATTTTAATGACCGACTAAGTTAGATTATTGAACTTTAATTCATAAAAATGTGTAACACAACAACAAAAATAATCTACTTAGTTTTAAAACTTTCAACTACTGCCATCAAGGGCGGATCTGGACTTGAATTATTGATGGAGCTAAAAAATTTAAGCATTATTAAAGAAAAAAAAATTATTCATCTTAATATTTCTACTAAAATGATTCAATTAGTTTATAACTTATTAATTTTTTTTCAATTTAATCCATATTATCTTACTCTAAAAAATATATATTAATTAAACATATATGTTAGTTCAATTGTTAATTTACTCATTCAATTAGTTATCCACTATTTTTTGACAAACAAAGTTAAAATTGATTGTTATAAAATTAAGGGTTAAATATGTTTTTAGTCCCTACATTTTGGCCTATAATCAAGAATAATCCCTACTTTCTTTTTATGGTGAAAAAAAAACCCTACAATTTTTTTGTCATTAATTTTGGTCCATGCCGTCTTTTTTTTGCACAGTCACCAAATGGAATGCTTATGTGGCAGCTGTGGACCCATTTTTTAATTAGCTGACAAATAATACGGTGACACATGTCAGCATAATGACATATTTTAATTAGTAAAAATGCAAAAACTTATTTATAAAAATTTCAATTATGCTGATACGTTTCACTAGATTATTTGACAGCTTATTAAAAAATGGGCCCACAACTGCCATATAAGCATTATGTTTGGCGACTGTGCAAAAACATAGCAAAAAACAGACGACATGGACCAAAGTTAGTGACGAAAAAATTATAAGTCAAAATGTAGAGACTAAAAACATATTTAACCATAAAATTAAACTATATAACTTAGAATAATATTGTACGTAATAACGAAAGACTTGAAATCATTGATAATAGACTATAAACTAATATGCAATGATATCTAAACTAATATATGTATGAGAGACTTACAGCATATGTCAATAATAAGCTCTAAACTAATATTTACATTAATATTTGTACAAATACAGTATATATATATATATTCAAAAAATTGTAAACTGGGCTGCCGTGGCTATAGTCACACCATGCCTTACACAGATCTGCCACTGACCACTATAGGTGAGGTCTATGGAACGCCGATAACTAACTACACTCTGAGGATCACAAATAAATATTGTGTGGATTTTTTTATTTTTTTTAGTAAAAGAGGAATTATAATAAATAAAAATAAAGTGATATAAATACTGGGAGACATTAGATCTCAACCAATTAATTACAACCTAAACGGAAATAAATCATAATCAAACATACAAAGTGAATCTGGCACAATTAATCCTTACAAAATTATCATTCATCATCGGCATAACCAAGCGAACCAGTTTAAAAAAAGTCGAAGAGTGACCATCATATTTTATTTATTTATACATTGTGATCAATTATATTGTGTGGATCTCCATAATAAGAAACCAAAACAAATATAGACCGTCAAAATATTAATCTACAGGTGCCTTCGTAATACAACACATTAGCTAAAGGAGGTTTAGTCTACACTAGAGGTGATCAATTATATTGTGTGGATCATGAACAATATTGAATTTGATATACTTATCTTGTACAATTTATATGTACATGCCTTAGATGGTTTGTTTTTTAAAATGTATTTTTGTTCTTGTTTCAATCCATTGAAATTGTTAAACTACTTGAAGTGATTTCTAACTTATCTTACCCTATATTTTCTACTTTTATGAATTATATGCAGCTGCAGCCCCCCCCGTGTTAAGGCTGAGACTGAGTAGTAGCATCTAGGTGTTTGTTCGTGAAATAAAGTGAAGAATTATTCTTTCACATATGCCAGGGTGTTCTATAAAGTTTGTTGGATTATTTTTTCAAAAATAATGGTGGATGTTGTCCCCACTAATACATGTAACTACCAAAAATATTTGTGCATTCGCACGGATTCGTTAATGTTGTATTTTTATAAAATATTAGTTGATTTTATATGTAAGAATCTGTCAATTATTTACACTACATTCATTTTTGATTTTATTTACTTATATATGTTGAAGAAAATTTTTATGTTACGATATGATATATTTTTGAGCAAATCAGACCCACCTTCCTCTAGATAATATTACAAGAAAATTGATAATTATCAACCGAAGTTTCTAGTGACAGGCAGAGTAATCGTAGATATAGGCGGACTATATATATATATACCCACGACAAAAACTGTAGGTATAATTAAATATTTTGTACCAACGGATGAAAATTTGTTACTACATCCTATAGTGGAGGAAAAATTTCGTTGGTATAAATAAATGTTTTATACCAACGGTTGGAAATCCGTAACAACAGGCTATAGTGACGAAAAATCCGTAGATACAACAAATTATAGGGTACGGAAACAAGTGCATTAGTATAGCTATATTTTGACCTATACCTACAAAATTCCGTAGGTACAACAAATTATAGAATACAGAAAAATCGTCAATAAAAGTCAAATTTCTTGTAGTGATGTTTAATTGAACACTAATCTCCCCTGTTAAATGAGCACGAGGCTTTTCATTATCCACCTTTCCACAGCTTTGTTTTTTTCAAATTCAATCAATCCGTCTCTATATTCATGGACACTCTCCTCTCCAAATAACTGAAAATCTCTAGATTAATTCATGAACCAAAAAAAGATCTTGTATAAGCAACGACTCATTGAAAATGAATATTGAAAAAATTGAGGAAATTTTTGAAAGAAATATTGAACAGAGAATCCAAGACTTTGAAGAAGAAAGTTAGCATATAAATGAAAATGAAAGTGATTGGAAATAACCATTAATTGAAAGAGACATTTGATCTATAAAATTTCAACATCTCTATGATTAGGAGTGTCGTGGTATTTGACACGTGTCGATATCCGACATTCGTATGACACTATTGTACAACACGTGTCAGATATGTGTTCCAAAAAAACAGTTTTTCCTTTAATTCAGACACTCCTTTGATCGGTGTCCGACACCTATAAGACATTCGTAGAAACGTGTCGGATAATTGTTTCAAAAAATTAAATTTTTTCTTTACTTCTACTCACCTTAGACATATTTACAAGGATTAAAAATGTGTCGAAATAATAATATTGATCAATCAGTAATTACAGAGATTATATTAAACAACATGAGGAATATATTTTGTTTTAGTACCCAAAAAGACATACTTATTGGTTTTTATTAAATCATCTTTATAACAGTTTGAATTGCTTGTCTCATCAAAATTAAATGCTTTAGGGAATTTTATATAATCATCATAACAATAATCGAAAATTTTTCCTGCCCATGTATAAAAAACTTCAAAAGATATTTTTTGAACTTTTTCTAATTTAAATATTAGTTACAAAAGTAAAAAAATTTTAAAAAATACGTTCTGAATTTTTTCATCAAAGGCAAAAGAAATCTTTTGCTAGAGGGGGAGACAATTCTTCACGATAATTTATATGTTGTGATATTTATTGTGATTTTTATCGTCTAATTTCTTCACCATATGATACATGTGTAATGTGTATCTATTGGTTATTAATAATTAATCTCAACCGTAGAATCTTATTGGAATCACTCGTTGTAACCACATGCAAGATTCGAACACGACCTGCACCTTCAAATTATGTGGGTCTAATTCGACTCATACCAACATAATATAGAGCTCGTTTTACCTAGCTTATTTTTTAACTTATGCAATTTTTATGTATTATTATAAGTTTTTAAAGATAGTTTATGATAAAATAGCTTCTAAAAATTCAATTTTCACTAGTTTAAACTTATAAAATAACATAAAACTTAATTTATATTGCATAAATTATTTGCATAAGCTCTAAAATAAGTTAGGTCAAACGAACATATAATATTGATTTTCCGCTTTTTATTATGAAAAGGCAGATAAGAAATAAAAATAATAATTATGAAAGGGTAGATAAGAAACAAAAACAATAATAATAAAAGGTTGATATACAAGAATGAACTCTAATTACACGCTAAATTGTTCCATGAAATCTATTCTATAGCTTAAGGGACAAATAGGATTCATCGTTGCACTTTAGTGATATTTAAGAGTTATCAAATTTTAAATAAGTCAACAACATAATCATTAAAAAGTAGTTAATTAATTTCTGTCAAAAAAAAAAAGTAGTTAATTGATGTAGACATAGCAAGACGCTTTTATTATATAAAGTGATCAAATTATAGTTTTACATGCAAAGGTTAAAAATGGCCGGAATTCTCAAATTTATTTATATTGTGATGCTTTTTGTTTCTCTATGTACCGTTGAAGTCTTTGGTCAAAGTAAGTTGTTCATTCTCACAATCTTTTATTTATTTATTTAATACACAATCTTTTATTTATTTATTTATTTTTATTTCACATTACAGTTATAAGGTGTAAAACTAACGAAGATTGTGATATTATTAAATTCCTGACTCCTAAAGGAATGCAATGTATGTGCGATGGTGGTGAATGTGGATTCTTTAGGTAAAACATTTTCTATATTTTCTATATTATGTATAAACCGAACATTTTTTAATACACAATCTATGCTCATCATAATAATCTTTCAGTTAATTTGAAAATTTCTCGGCTATTGCAATTTCTTTGACAACATTAATAAAGAGACTGCGCACTAAGATCATCTCCAATGATAGTATCTATTTCAATAAATAGTACCTATTAGGTACTATCATTGGAGCAAAACATATTTAAGTACCTAATAGGTACTGATTCTTATTTAAGCATTGATATCTATTTAGTTTATGTGGGACATGATTGTAATCGTGTGAAGTTATTAGTGAGATGTAGAGTTATTAGTGGGACCAATTTAGAACTCTATAAGAGGTGCTGTGTTGGAGAGAATGAATATTTATTAAATATTATTATTAAAAAAAGGAAATACCCAAAAAGGAAATAAAAAGATAAAATTAATGCTAGATAGATAACTTTTTGTATTTTTAACACATTAAATACACAAGTTCCAAGAAAAAGTTTCTATATTAATATGTTTAACCAATGCACCAGGTGCATTGTTTAACATTTTCCATTAAAAAATTATTATATATAAGTGATGTGTACACGTAGGACCCAAATACTCAAAATTGAATTTCTTCATTGTGAATGCTCTAAGACACACACACCCCCATTTATGAGAGAGAGAGAGAGAGAGAGAGAGAGAGAGAGAGAGAGATTTTAAAATGAGAGGATGAGAGTTAAATATCAACTATCAGATTAAAATACGTGGTGAGATAAGATTTTAATATTAAACTTTGCCTCTTTAAAACAGAATAAAAAATGCATGCTTAAATATAAAATTAATCTCTGTACATATATAGTTTTCATTTTAATCCTTATGAAAATAATATTATAATTTTAGTCCTTACAAATATATAGCAATTTGTTTTTGGTCTTGTTTTATTTTGGCCCTTACAAAATTGATTCATAAAGTTATTTTGAAATATAAAATTGTTTGTCCTTACAAATATATAGCATATATGTTTTATTTTGGTCCTTACAAATATAAAATTGTTTTATTTTGAAATAATAATGTAAAGTATTTAATTTAGTCATTTAAAGTTAGTTATAAAATAAATACTTTACTACAAGGAAACATTTTTACATGAACTTAATTTAATTTGTAAGGACAAAAACAAAACATCAAAGATTAAATGCAAAACATTTTATATTTGAAAGGTCTAAAAAAAGTTACAAGCACTAATATCAAAAGTCTATCGGAATTATTTGCATATTTAAACTTAAAATATATCATCAAATTGTTGTTGTAATTATTTACTTGGGAACATTGTTCATGAGATGTTTAATACATAACCTAGAAGATTGATTTATAATCTAAGAAACTTAGAATTGATTAGTATAGAGCTCAAGGAAGAAAGTAAATGATAGAGTTTAACATGTTAGGGTGTTATATCTTGGGAATATCTAGGTACAACAACCTTATAATCACCTAATATATAGTAGCATCGCAGTTAAAATGTGTGAGAGGTCCAACCTTATTTTTATTTTATTTTGACTAAAAAAATAATATTCATTTCACTCATTCAAATTAATAGAGTATATCAATCAAAATCATTACATATTTAATTTGGCAAAAAACTAATAAAAATGTATGTCTTGTGTATTATTTTGTCATGAATAAAACTGATATTGGACACTTAACTCAAGAGATTCAAGGAAGGTTCATCGATGATATTTTGTTTATGAAGTACTTCATCCAGTCTTAATTATAAGTAAATTTTAATTTTTTGATTCATTGGATATCTAATGTATCTAGTCTATAATTAAGGCCAGATATATTAGATATCTAATAAATTTAAAAAGTAAAAATTTACTTATAATTAAGGCCGGAGGGGATACCTAGCTTGTAAAAGGAGAGAATTGTCACCTTAAACCATACTATAGTTAAAGTGTGATGTACGTACTTAATTTCACCTAGAAGGGTGTTGTTCTTATTTAAGCGACCATATTCTCATTGTGTACGTAATTATGAGTCTTAGTTATTGATTGGTACAATATGCATGCATAAGGAGTAGTCTATACTATTATTTGATATATAATTATAGGGTTTTGCTAATGCACACTCACTATTTTTTATGAAGGTGTACATTAGCAACATACACCTTAAGGTGTATTTAACTATTTTTTAGTTATCAGTTACTAATGCACATCTTTTAAAAAATAAGTGGGTGTACGATAACAAAGACCTATATGAATTGCTAACTTACACCCACCTATATTTTAGAAGGAGTGTTTTAGTAACATGCACCTCAAGGTGTATTTAACAACTTTTTAGTTATAACTTGCTAAAACACTCATTCTAAAAAATAAATGGTTGTACGTTAGCAAAACCCTATAATTATATGGTTTGACATTTTTTTTTTGAATGGCAAATTATATAAATATATAATAAAAAAGTAATAAGATATAACCAGAGTAAAAAATAGAGAGGGGAGGGGTACAAGAAGTATATAGTTTGGTATTTAGAATGTATGTTTTTGTTTTTGTGTCTATCCATTGCAATTTTTATACCATTGTGATTTAGGAACTTATCTTACACTTAGTTTTTGATGTGGTTTTCTTTTATGAATTATATGCAGGCCAGGTTGGGGTGACGATGACCACTACCCTCACTTTCCTTGATATCTAGACGTTATTAATTTATTAAAAAATTTGAATAATGAGAAAAATTATTCTGATATTGTATCATATACATCAGGGTCTCTTAAATAATATGGTCTTGACCTATTTTGTTATTAGATATTGAAAAGTTATGTATGTTATTTTATTACAAGAATAATTGTGAGGCTCTTAAAGTAATGATGTCATATTCCATTCTGCATGAACATTCATTTATTCTATGCAATTTTTTTATTATAATTGTTAATCGCATTTTATTTAGTCTTTTATAATCTTATTTAAAATGTAGGGTCTTATAAGTGGAATCAGAGCTTCGTTTGTCTGTCAAGCCGATGTGTGTTATTTGTATTCTATATTTTTTTTTTAACTTTATGCATGTTTGTGTAACTGCGTGTAATTATCATTCTACAAATTTTTCATGCTTTCTTTAATATTATTAAAATATTTGTGCTCGCTATTTAAGTAAAAGATGTTATAAGAATGAAAATTTTTTAGAAAAACACAAACCCTTATAATATGAAATTTTCAAAATGTTGCACACCACTACATAATTAACAAAAGGATAAAATAGAAAACTAAAAGGGTGCACAAAAAAGGAGTTGGATAAAAAGAAATTCTCTTAAAAGTCTTGAGCAGCTTCTTGAAAGAAACTAATATAATCCCAACAATTGGAATGAACTTCAATCTCAATACATCAATTAGGACCTTTTCCCATTGGGATTTGAGTTCTTCTTTTAGTGTTTTCGGGATATTATCGCGTGCCCTCAGAAATTTCAGAAATACTCCCTTCACTATTATAGCAAATTCAACAGGCGTAAAATTTGGAAAAAAAAAAAAAAAAAAAAAAACGTATTCTAGGATGTGAATTGAGTTCGCTACTTATGTAGTGAAAGGTTCACATCCTAAAGTGCAAACTGTTTTTTTCTTCATATTTTTACTATTTACACACTTGCATCTTACATTGCAAGGAGGTAGAATTGGAAGGTCAGAGGCGAATGAAAAGACTCAAAGGGGTGTAAAAAGAAAAACTCCTGGGATTTTGGGAGTTCTATAGGAGGCCGAACATGTGGAAGAAGTTGGGTCGGTGAATGGGAGATTTCTTCTTTTTGTGTCCTCTAAATGTTCTTGTGCGCGCCTTTGCATATATTTAAAAATACCCCCTAGCTACATAAGTAGAAAATTCAAGAGGCACAAAAACTGGGAAAAAAATAATTCACATCCTAAGATATTAATTGAGTTCGTTACTTAAGTAGCAAACCTTATAAAATAGAGGCGAAGGAAGGCGAGAGATACAAAAATATTAGATTTTATAAGATCTGCATTCTATGATGCGGATTGTTTTATTTCTCAATTTTTACTATTTACAGACTCAAATCCTACATTGTGAGAAAAATAGAATTACAAGGTTGGAAAGCGCGTGAAAGATTTAGATGCGCGAAAAGAAGATTTCAAAGTTAATAGAACCTAATATAAACCCAACAATTTGGGATGAAGTTCAAACAGAGCTACTATCACATAACTCAATATATCAATTAAGTTCTTTTCCTGTTTTCTCCCAAATAAATCTCAAAGAACTGTAACTATTTCATGCTTAGAACCTTTTTATCTAGTTTTATATTTCATATTTTAATTTTCACCTTTCGGTGCTTTGATTTCTATCTAAACCCTGCAAACATATGGCCAATCTATTGCGAATAACTTAAAACCGTATATCTATATCTACATTCTGAGAAATTCTTAGGTGAGTCCTCACCTAAGCATTAATTATTAGACACGGCCAATCAAATAATGACAACTCATTAAAATATAAAATAATTATAAATAATTAATAGTGTAATAATGAAACCAAATCAAGACAAAATCTGGAAAATAAGGAAATAAAAAAACTCATGCACTAATTTGTTATGAACAGTTATATTCCCTCTAAATTTTTACTTAGTGTCCGCCTTCACAACTAAAACAAGGAAAAGACAGGGTATGCACCGTAAAGTGTCGTCACCACCAAAACAAGGTTCATAGGTAAGTTCAATACTTATATTGTCTTATTGTTTCTCTTCTTCTTCTTTTTATAATAAATTAGTGTTACTATGTTTTTATGTATTTAAATGGTTTTTTTTACGGGATGTATTTAGAGGGAATATATTAGTGTTACTATGTTTTTATGTATTTAAATGGTGGTATTTTCTTCGGTTTGTACATATTCATAATTTTCTTCTTTAGTTAAATCTTCATCTTTTTTTCTTATTTTTTATTTTTATAAATCGTAGTTTCATGATAGGATGCACATTTTGTTTTGATTTTATTTATTTATTTTGCTTGATCCGTGGTGCTTCAATTTGAATTTAGGTTTTGATTTTTTGCAACCCTTTATAAAAGATAGGTAGAATATTTTACTATGATGCTGAATTTTGACTATGAATAATATTTCTATTTATATAGAAAAAAACCATACATATATTCTTTCATGTCCTTGTGTAGTAATTTAAATTGAACACAAATTTTATTAGAAAATGAAAAGTGAAATGTTTTTGGTTAGTAAACAGGATCAGTTTTCCTTTAAGCACGTTTTCTACTTCTTCCTTTACGGTGTCTTTAGCTCTTTTTATCTGTTAGTTTTTTTACTCTGTATAGTGCTTGTTTGTACTGGCTTATTTGAGCTTATTTGTACTGGCTTTTTTTTTAAATTAACTTATGATATTTTATATTAGTTTCTTCTTATTTTTATGTGATGAACAACACATACAAATTAGGAGGGAAATATAATTAATAACTACATACTTTTTTTTTTCTTTTTCTCTTTCTATATTTGGTTTAGATTTGGTTTCATTATTACACTATTAATTATTTATAATTATTTTATATTTTAATGAGTTGTCATTATTTGATTGGCCGTGCCTAATAATTAATGCGTAGGTGAGGACTCACCTAAGAATTTCTCCTATATTCTATATTATTTTATATTTACGAATCCCTATTGAAACTTTTATGGAAATAGTATTAATGATTTACATTAATGATTTACATTAATGACTAACATTTAATTACTAACAATATTATTTTTCATGAATATATTATTTTTAAAATAATATTGATTAACCTTATTTTTAAAAATGTCTTAATTTACAAAAATAATACATCTATATTATTAAAAAAAATGTATATTGCGAATAACTTAAAACCGTATATCTATATTATTTTATATTTACGAATCCCTATTGAAACTTTTATGGAAATAGTATTAATAGGGTAAGTTGAAATATCGACCACATAGAAATATAAAAAAAAAAACAGTTTTCATGTTAATATATGAGTAGAAATATAAACTACAGTATAAATCGAAAAAAAATCATGTGTTAATATATGAAAAGAAATATAAGTTTATGTAGTAATTAAAAAAAAAATAGTCCTTAGATTAATATGAGTAAAAATATAAATTTCGTAAAAATTACAAAAGAATTTATTTAATGCTTTGTTTGTAAATTTATTTATTTTTATCAATTTTTAAAAATTATTAGATTCGTTAATGTTTTTATACAATGGTATTTACCACAAACCTTCATATAACATTGGCTTTAAAATTCTTAATCCAATTTCTGTATAAAAAAAATTAAATGAATAAATGATTAAGAAATTTTGAGAAAAATATTATTATGGATTCAAATAAGTAAATATTGAAGATGATTGGTAATTTAAAACAACTTGATTCCTGAAAAATACTGATTGTGTACTGCGATAGAATTGAGCCGAACCAAATCTTGATAAGTTTATGCAAAAGTGCAATTGATTTCCTCCCTTAGAATGTTTTATTTTTAATCGACACTATTTTGTTTTTTATTTTCAAATATTTGTTTTTATGAAAATATTTTTATTAATATAGATAATGTAAAAAAAGTGAATTCTAATTAATATTTTTAATCGACACTTTTGTCATTTAATAAAAATATTGATTAATATAGATTTACAATGTATATTGTTTAATATAGATAATATAAAAAAAGTGAATTCTAATTAAAAATAATTTTAATGACAAAAATAGTGGTTAGAATTAATGTCAGTCATTAATGTTAATCATTAATAGTATTGTAAAAGTTTCTATAAAAGTTTCTTAGAGGAATTCGTAAATATATATATTAATTAATTAATATAGATATAGATTAATATAGATAATATAAAAAAAGTGAATTCTAATTAAAAATAATTTTAATGACAAAAATAGTGATTAGAATTAATGTCAGTCATTAATGTTAATCATTAATAGTATTGTAAAAGTTTCTATAAAAGTTTCTTAGAGGGATTCTTAAATATATATAGATATAGATATAGATATAGATATAGATACCCACAAATTGGGAATAATTTAAAAAAATAATACATCTATATAATTCGAATTTTATTTTAAAAAATAAAATAAAAACATTATAAAATTAGTGTTGTAAAAACATATTAGAATTGATAACTAAAATTAATGACTATTAATTTGTAATTTTTTTATTTTTATTATTAAAATATAAATCTATATCATAAAATTATTTTTTATTCACATTCAATATTTTTTAATTAAAATCAAAATTCGAAATTTACTTTAAAAAATAAAATAAAACATTATAAAATTAGTGTTATAAAAACATATTAGAAAATTGTTTACATGTTATACAATAATTTTAAAATTATTAAAATAATAAATCTAATTTAAAGATTAAAAAATTATTAAAAATGCATAGTAGCTGTGGATTTAAAATAATATAAAGATTAATAAATTATTGAATCATAAATTCAAAAATATTAGGCTACCATTATAATAGCCGTGGATTTAAAATAAATTCAAAAAATATTCGCCAACATTTTCATTTACCGAAAAAAAATAAACTAAGGTCTATGAATTTTTGACACGTTACTAGAACTAATATAGTATAATTGGGACATGTACTACAATATCAAATAGTCAAATGTATTTATTAACTTTAATGTAGTATAATTAGTTCCAAATAGTCAAATGAAATAAAGGCTAATTATAGAAGTTTATTTATATCTTTTATGTAGAATAATGAAAAACCTGATTCATATTTCAATTTTCCAATTTCAAATTAAAATTAGTTTTTGTGTCTATTCCCTCCAATTTCGTCAACAATATTTGGGCCTAAATCCAAACATGAACCAAATTAGGGTTAACTAATGGAGTCTATAAATTGGATGTTTGAATCATACATTTTTCACACAAAACATTCATATTCTTTCCTTCATACGTTTTTTTATTTCTTATATTCTTATTTCATAGAGTTTGAAGATAATAGAGGTTTTTCTAAATGCATGCTAACCCAATTAAAATATATTATTCAATTTCATTGCTCACTAATTCTATTTGTTTTTTGTGTTCTTGATTATTTGTTTCTATTATTTTTCATGATTGTTTGTTTGATCTAGAAGACACTGCAGCAAAAGAAACATACTCGACAATCATTTTTGCAAATGGATAATGTAGAGACAAATAAAAAAAAACTTTTGGTAGAGACAAATCAAAATTTATTCAAATATATGTTGATGTACTGTTTTGTTCATTTAAGTTTATATTTATTTATACTCTTAATTGTTTTGTATATATTTTTATTTGGTTTCTCAAGCTTGCTGAGAATATTTGTGGAGATTGGATTAAAGAGAAAAAAATTGTCATAATGTGACGGTAACCATTTATGAATTTGTTAAGAATCATAATATTGCATCAAATGATTAAAGGTGACGATGAGTTTTAATAGTCATTAATTTGGACGGTTTCAATTTACCATTACATTTCTTATCTCATACTTTAATTTTTTGGTTACACATGGGTTAGACTAATTGGTTTCTTATTCATGGACAAATGATTCATTTTGTTTTTGCAAGTTTATTATCTTTTTGATTTTGATAAACTGTAAAATTTTTGTAATAAGGTTTTTGCATATATGAAGTTATATTATTGATTCTCTCAAGCATACTTACAAAATAGTGTCGACATGATAAAATTTACAAAAAAATTGATTCTATTGCATGTTGTTATTATTTATTACTCTTTTTGTAATAAGTAAAGATCGTGATCAATGTTCAATTTTGTTTTTTCGTATACATATTATTATGGATTTAAATAAGTAAAGATTGAAGATTGGTAATTTAAAACAATTTGATCCCTACAAATTATGTACTGCGATAGAATTGAGCCGAACCAAATCTTAATAAGTTTATGTAAAAATGCAATTGATTTCCTCTCTTACAATGTTTTTTTTTTTTATCGACACTATTTTTTTTCATCTTTTTTCCAATATTTGTTTTCTCTTTACGGTTAGTTTGTGACAACATTTTTAATACTACTTTTTATTTATTTTTAAGGATGTTATAGAGGCAAAATAATATTGTGTTACAACATAGAAGAAACAACGAACACTACAAGAATTTTTTATATTTCTTGCGAATTTTTCCCAGGAATATTTATTCCTCACAAAATGCGCCCATTACCTAGGAAATATTTGTAGGAAAGCAGTTGGCAAGAAATCACGGTTTTTAAGAACAATTTCCCAGGAATTTTTCCTCACAAAGCTTCTTTGACCAAGTCAATTTCATTATTGAGGAATTTTTTCCTCACAAATAACTGTGTCAGCAGCTTTTTCAGTTATATTCTCTGCTGCTCTGTGAGCACGTTTACCGAAATTGGTTACTGAGGAAAAATTCCTGGGAAATATTTCAATAAGGACGTTGAAAATTGACCGTTCTGTCACACTTGTTCATTAATACACGCTACCACATAATAAATGTTGAAACTACCGTGTTGCATCAATTCTTATACAGGTATACACTCCAAATTCATTGTATATATATATATATATATATCTATATGAGAAACTCTTCTATAGGCACATATCCAACATTTAAATTTTGGGCACAACCAGTATAATTGTGACAGCTAATAGAAAATACAATTTAAATCTTTTTTCATTTTTTATTAAAAAATAATCTTTTATTATTTTGGGATTTGAGAAAAGGCGCCCTTTCTCCCGCTGTTTATATTTTAGGGTGCTTTTAGTTCTATATCATCCTCTCACACCCACTTCTCCCCTGATTTAATTTTATCTCAATCTCTATTTTGGAGCTCATCCTGGTAAGAACTAATAACTTGTTTTTCTCTTTTGTTCTTTGATAAATCACTTTTTTTATTTTGTGGAATTTATTTGTTTCATGATATTGTAGAATAAGCTCCATGTTGTTCAACAAGTTATACTAGTTTTTTTTAAAATCATCCAATTTTTTTTGTTATTTAAAGATAGTTATAACAAATTAATGCCTTTACATCTAGTATTTGAGTGATTGAAATTGTCATTTTCAATTTAGATGAAGAGGGGTTTTTTTTTTTGAAAGTTGTTTTCAAGGATGGGATTAAACGGGATAATATTTGATCAAATAAAAAAGGCATATTTACTATAAATCAAATTTCTTAAATTTTATTAAATTTATCTATATATTTATTTGTAGGATGAATATGGGGGATAATGAATGTCAGCCAATTGAAATTGAAAAGTTCAGAGATATTTTCCTTGGTCAAGTTGTGCATAGTAAGGATGAAGCTTATGACTTATACCAACAACATGGCTTCAAAATGGGTTTTAGTGTAAGAAAAGGAAAGGAACTATATTATGATAATGATAAAAAGAACACACGTTTGAAAGATTTTTATTGTTCCAAACAAGGGTTTAAGAACAATGAACCTGAAGGTGAAATTGCAAGTAAAGTTGCTTATCAGAGGGCTGATTCAAGAACAAATTGTAAAGCGATGGTGCGATTTAATGTTAGTAAGGATGGAGAATGGAGAATTACTAAGTTGATGATGGATCACAACCATGAATTTGTACCGCTCGAGCAAAGGCATCTATTACGCTCAATGAGAAAAGTATCAGAAGCCAAAGGAGGTCTCATAAAGTCTATGGTGAATGCTGGTATGAAAACTACTAATATTTGAAATTATTTGGGTGAAGAAGTTGGCGGATATGACAAGCTTGGTATGAGGATGAAAGACATGCATAATTTTGTCTACACTGAAAAGATGAAATTAATTGAAGCTGGAGATGCCCAATCTTTAGTCAATCACTTGCAAAATAGACAAGCACAAGATCCCATGTTCTACTATAGTGTGCAGCTAGACCAAGAATCACGTTTGACCAATGTATTTTGGAGAGATGGTAAGTCCAAAGTTGATTACGATTGTTTTGGAGATGTTGTAGTTTTTGATACCACTTACCGTACAAATAAATATAATTTGATTTGTGCTCCATTTGTTGGTGTAAATCATCATTGGCAAAATGTCATGTTTGGTTGTGCTTTTTTATTCAATGAGACTGCAGCTTCTTTTAATTGGCTATTTAAAGTGTTTTTGGAGAGCATGGGAAATAAACAACCAAAAACAATTTTTACAGATCAAGATGGAGCCATGGCTAAAGCAATCGGAGAGGTAATGCCAACTACAAGTCATCGGTTATGTTTATGGCATATATCTAAGAATGCACCTTCTCATTTGGGTGATTTTAAATCTGATCAAAAATTTCAAAGTTTGTTTAACAAATGCATGTCAGGTTGTGATTCAAAAGAAGAATTTGAAAGCACTTGGAGTGATATGATTAATGCGTACAAGCTTCAAAATCACAGTTGGTTGAGCGGTATGTATAAAATTCGCCATAAATGGAGCACCGCATATAGCAAGGATGTTTTCTCCGCTGGTATCAAGTCATCTCAAGGAAGTGAGAGTACAAATAGTGTATTGGGCGAGATTTTCGGTAAAACAACCAGTCTTAGTCAATTCTTATTAGCATTTGAGAAGATGGTAAACAAGTGGAGACAATTAGAGACTGAAAAGGAATTCAAAAATAGCCAAAGTATGCCTCCCCGCATCATAAATATCAGTGAAACTTTGCGACAAGCATCTATGATACTAACACACAAGATTTTTAAACTTTTTTTGGATGAATATCTAACTGGAACAGGTGGAAGTACTTCAAAAGACATTGGGGGATCTGATAATTTGACATATCATGAAGTGAGTTCAAATCACATGTCTAACAAGAAACACATTGTAGCATTTGACTCCTCTGCTACAACGATTAGTTGTAGTTGTCGAAAGTTTGATTATATGAGCATTCTTTGTAGCCATGCTTTGAGAATTTACAACATCAAAAGGTATTTTAAGAATACCTGACCAATACTTTTTGAGAAGATGGTCAAAAAGGCAAGGTATGTGGTTTATGATCACATACATGAGAGTGCAAAAGAAGATTCTCTCTCAACCAATGGCGGTGATTCCATGATCCTTTACCGCAATGCTATTATTAAGTTTTTTTATAATCTAGTTTTGGATAGTCAAGAACACAAAGAAACTCAACAAATAATGTGGAAATTGCTTTATAATGGAGCTCAGAGTGTGCACCAATGCATTAGTGAGCTCAATTTGAATTTAAAGGCAACAACTAGTGAAATCAATTTCAATCAAAATGAGGATACTGAACATGTTGCAATTTATAATCCTCTTCCCGCAAAAACTAAAGGAATGTCCAATACTCGCAAGAAAGGGCATTTTGAAAAAAGGAAAGGATCAACAACAAAAGAAAAGCAACATAAAAGTGAGTTGGTTAATTATTTTTGAAGTATACTTTCATTATTTATTGGCTTAATATATTGTTATGTTAATTTTTTTCATCACAGAGAAAAAAAGAGAAGATAACTATTGTTCCATTAATTCTTCTATGGATGGGCATTCTAATGTTCACAACAATATAGACAACACTTTGAATGTTCCATTTACTTCTTTTGGTGCACCTTTAGAGGTTTATAATTTATCTCAACTTCTCAATAACTTTGCTGTCATGAATAATTTCATTGTGGTTGATAACATTCTTTTGCATAATTTCATAGGATTATCATTCCCAAGATAGACAAGCACATAAAAGAAATTAGCGACAAACTGAATTGGGCTACTGGTTTTTGGTGTGCAGAAGATGATTAGAGCCTAATCTTGGACTTGTTATGCAGTACTTTTGGTTAAGAGAAGTTGAAAGCTCAAATTTGGTGGTTCTAGTTTTGTAGTGGTCTGTTTATATATGATGTTGTGAATAGTTTTTGTTTAGCATCTCTATTGATGTACTAATTGTAGCTCATATTTTTTGTTGTGCTCCAGTTCATGTATAGTTTATGCTACATTAAAATGAGCAACATGAGCAAACAAGCTAAATATATACTGCTTGTGACATAGTAAAATAGAGCAGCAATATATATATATATATATATATACCAGTTTATATATCAAACTTGGTCTTTTGTTTGTGCTATTTTACTTTGTTCTTGAATTTTATAATTGACTTTGTTCCTGTATTATTTCAACAAATCCAATTTTTCAGCAGCCAGAAATTCAACATCTTGATGCAAACATAATTTCATTGTATTCCAAATTATATATGCTGCAAACTCAAAACATATAAATAACAAAGGCAACCACAGAACCACAATGATAAAACAAATTGAATTCATTGTTATTGATGGACAAAACTCATACAAGAGAAACAAAAGATCTAAAACTAATTCAAATTTTTCAATCTTTCAATTACACGAAATGTACTTAATAATAAAAATACACACAAATTGTCAAGGAATAAACTAAAATTGAAAGTGTCAATGGCAGCCAACATTTGAGGAAAATATTCAAATTCCATGCCTCTTCTCACTTGCAGTAAGTGATTTCTGGATTTTCCAAACTCATATTTTTCCACCAATCAAAAATCAAACAGAATTTTAGATGAAAAAGTTCACTAAAGATGTTGCAATCTGGCTTGGAAGTAGAAACATAGAGAGATGCACAGCGAGCAAATTTTCGTTTGGAACTTCTGACTTCAATCTGAGACCTTTTTATTTCTGATTCTTCTTTGTGTTTCGCTGCTGCGCTTCAATCTTCTGCATTCCCTGCGCCATCTAGTTGCATGAGATCGATCATGAACAAGATTCCTAAGATCCAATTTGATTCTCAACAAATTGAAAATAATTGGAACCCTAAAACCCCAAATCATCGACCAAACCTCCACAAAATACGTGGTTAAAATCTTGAGTTCTTTGCTGATCTCGTCTTAGGCAGAAGTCAGAACTGGGTTGCATCGTGGAAACACAAGTGAAAATTTTGAGGAGAAAAGTTTCAGAAAAGATGGTACGAGAACTTGGAAGGAAGTGGAAGAGAAAACGATCAAAAACAGACCAGATCGAAAAACGATCAAAAACAGAGCAAATCGTGTTCGGTGTCGACGGCGGCGCAGATCGAACGACGCGGCAGTGCTGCGACAAGACAAGGATCGTACAAGTAGTACTGAATCGTTGACGGCGGCGGCGGTGCACAGAGAGAATAGTTGCGGCGGCGCGGTGGAGTTGCAACGAGGAAGAAGAAGAACTGAAGAAGAAGAAGCGTGGAATATGGAGGAACGCTTGCCGCAAACGATGAAAGAGAGAAATGGGCTTACTATTCTATTTTTTATAAGTGAAATAACACGTGTCCTATTTTTATTTGTTGTGCCTATAATTGATGTGTTGTAGCTGTTCCCATATAAGAGTTTCTCTATATATAGACCCACTATGGCCACCCACTACAACTCAGTAAATTTATTCAGTCACTCTAAATTCAATCCCTCATGACTCACTCCAAATTCAATCCCTCACTCACTCAGTATATTCATTCACTAAAAAAAATTCTAACACTTAAAATTCAATTTCTTCACATTTGATTAGTATTAGAGGTTAGTATTATTAATTTATTTTGAGTTTATATATATACATATAATTTTAATTTAGTAATTAATATAACATGTTATATTATTTTTTGCAGTTAATTGTTGGTTCTCTTGCTTAGTACGTCTTTGTTGTTGCGGTTATTTTTTTGAGGCTTTTTTTTCATCGCACTATATTGTTGGTGGTTAGTTTTTTTTTTCTTTCTATTTTTCATAAGGTTATTAACACTGATAGTTTTATACGGTATACTCCCTCCGGTTTTAATTATAAGCAAATATCACTTTTTAGATACATTGAAAAATTAATGTATCTAGTCCACTTTTTAAACTAAATACATTAGTTATTCAATGTATTTAAAAAGTGAGATTTGCTTATAATAAAAGCCGGAGGGAGTATAAATTTATTTTTAGTTTTAAGTGTAAATATTTTTAATTTAGTTATTAATATAACATGTATTATTTTTGCAGTTAATCTTTTGTTCTCTTTCTTAGTAAGTGGTTGGTGTTGCTACTGCTGTTATTTTGGGGCATTTTTCATTGCACTAATATTGTTGGAGGTTAGTTTTTTTATCATATTACATATCATTATTAGTTAGTAATAAAAGTGTTAGTTGATAAAATATGAGTACTTTTTTTTTATCAATAATATAATATGTGTACTTTATAAAAATGTTTGTTAGTAAAATAATATAATTAGTAAAAATGTTATTATATTATAATTTTTTGATAAAAAGTATTAGTTAGTAAAACTAATTAGTAAATGACGTGTAGTTTAATAAAAATGAATTTTTTAATAGATAGTTAGAAAAAAAAATATTTTTAGAGGTAGTTTCAAATTCGTTCAAATATGAAAATAATGAGATTATTGGAAAAAAATACATGTTTTTTATTATTATTATTATTATTTTCAACGACGTGAAATACAAATATGAAAATAATAAGAATTAAAAAATAGAAATTTTAAAAATAGATATATTTTGAACTAATGTTAACGACGTGGTAGATTTTTTACACGTTGCTCGTATGACAAATTAAAAATAAAAATTAATTTAAATTATTGTCAACGACGTGGTTGTTTTAATTTGAGTTAATGCGAACGACGTCATAGATATTTCACGTGGTTCTATGATAAATTAAAAATAAAAATATAATTTGAATTATTGTCAATGACGTGGTAGTTTTAATTTGAATTAACGCTAACGTCGTAGTAGATTATTATGACAAATTAAAAATAGAAACTAATTTGAATTAATGTCATTGACAGAGTAGATGGATCAATATCCTTCTCTTCGAAGTTGGATGTATGATAGAAAATATCCAGGTAGAAGGGCACTTAAATCAAGATTTAAGAAAGGAGTTAGACAATTTGTTACTTTCGCGATGTCACGAGATGTTGTCAGAAGAGAGGGAGGGATAAGATGTCCGTGTGTTAAATGTTCGTGTGGGTCGATTCAAAGCGAACAAGATGTCATAAATCATTTAGAGAAGGTTGGATTTATGGAAGGTTATTACGTGTGGAGACATCATGGTGAACACTTTGGCCAGATGGAAGATAATATGCACACTTCGAGCAGTGGAGTGCGTGCGGAGTGTGAAAACTTTGCCCAGATGCAAGATATGGTCGGGGATGCTCTCGGGGTGAACTTGTCTTACGAAGGGGGCGGCGAAGAGGAAATAATCCCGAACAATAAAGCGCTGAAGTTTTATTCAATGATGGATGAAGTAAACAAACCATTGTTTGAAGGGTCGTCTGACTCGAAGTTATCGATGTGTGTGAGGCTTTTAGCTGCCAAGTCAAATTGGAACGTATCCGAAGATTGCTTGGAGTTCTTCTAAAAAATGATGTTGGATGCGACTCCTATAAAAGATAACTTGCCAACAAGTTATTATGATGCCAAAAGGTTGGTTTCTAAATTGGGATTGGAAGTTAAAAAGATTGATTGTTGCGTTAAAGGGTGCATGTTGTTTTACGACAACGAGTTCGGTACAAATGATGGTGCCCTGGAGGAGTGTAAATTTTGCAATGCACCGAGGTATCAAGTCCGCAAAAGTGATGTTGATCGCAAGCAGAAAAGGGTCCCAGTCAAGTCAATGTTTTATCTACCAATAATACCCAGACTGCAGAGATTGTTTGCATCGATGCAAACCGCCGACCAAATGACATGGCATTATTACAATAAAACAAATTCAGCTGTGATGCGGCATCCTTGTGACGGGTTGGCTTGGAAGCATTTCGATGCAATTATTACGGAGTATTATTATTTTTAATGCTTACTTTACATAAGATTATTATTACGGGATATTATTTTTTAGGAGGAAAAAAGAAAATTTGATTTTTAGCGCAAATATGATTATTATGGAATATTATTATTTTTTACTTACTTTAAATATAAATTAATTTTGAATTTTTTAAGAACACTTGAATTTTTAGGAGGGAAAATGAAAATTTGATTTTTAATACGTTTCCTAGGAAAAATTCCTAGGAAAACACGACATGACAGGCGCGTCAGTCTCTAGCCCATTACCCAGGAAAACTTCCTGAGAAAGCTAGGCGGGATTTTGAAAAAAATTTGAAATTTCAGATTACCTAGGAATTATTCCTGGGAAAGCGCGGCGGGAATTTGAAAAACTTTCAAATTTCAGATTTTTATCTATATATAACACACTTAACACACTCTATACTATATCAAAATTCTACACTTTCTTTATATTTTCACCTCACTCACATCTTCATATTTTTCTTCACTTCCTTATCTTATTCTCTCAAGATTTCATTCATGTTCTTCCACAATTCAATCTTTTTTATATTTCTACACTTTCAATTTCTACACATCCTATTCATATATTTTACTATCTTAACACACACAAAAAAATCATTCTTCTACATTTTCTTCTCTAAACATATTCAATCTTTCTACACTAACTATATCTTATATCCTTTTCATCCTTTCAACTCTTTTAATTTTTTTTCTTTAATCTCTTTCTTTAACATTCATTCAAACATCTCTTCTTTAACACTACATAATTTCTATTAATTAATTTCTTTCTCCTTAAATTATTTTCTTATTCTTGAAATCTACTTTCTACAAACTCAAAAATGTTTTTCATTTAACATTTTTAATTCAACATAAAGTTTTTGAAATTTAAATATTTGGGTAGAAATTCATTTCTTCATAATTTATGGCAAAATTTTCAAATTTGAATATTTTTTAGAGCCAAAAATTCAATATTTTTGGCGCAAATTTATATAAATTTTTTCAAAATTTTAAGAAATTTATGCATTTTTGGCGCAAAATTTCAAATTTTGGAAATTTTTCAAAACTTTGAAATTTTGCGCAATTTTTTATTTTTATTTTTTTTATCATTCCTAGGAAAAATTCCTCGCAAAATTCGTGGGAAATTTTTGAAATTTTTGGCACAATTTTTGAAATTTTCGAATTTTTTGACACAATTTTAAAATTATTTCTTTTTGGCGCCATTATTATAAAAAAATTTCGAAATTTGTTATTATTTGCCACCAATTATAAAATTTAATTTAATATTTAAATTAATATTTTTGATAAATTTTTTCAGAATAAATTTTTAATATTTTATTTTAATAGTAATTGTTTCCCAGGAATTGTTTCTAGGAAATGCAGCCATTAAAATAATATATATTACCCAGGAGAAATTCCTGGGAAAACCATATGCCAAATCAGTTTTGTGACAGCTTTATGGCAGTGTGCGCAGAAGGTGTACTCAGAAAAAATTCCTGGGAAATGTCCTAGGAAACTGTCTGACCATTGTTCCTTAGTTATTCCTGGGTAAATTCCTGGGAATAGAATCAAAATTACTCAGGAATATTTTTCTAGAAAATTTCCTCGAAAAACTGCATTTCTCAGGACTTTTTACAGATTTCCTAGGAATTTTTTCCTGAGTAATTCTAGGAATTCTTGTAGTGGAAAGATACCCGCTACTTAAATTTTTTGGTTTCTTTGTATGAATCACAATAATTAATAATTAATGCATTTCAATTTTATCTATTTATAGTAAAAAAAAACTTCTAATTATTTAATGAGAGAATCCGGCAATAAATTAAATATAGAAATTCGATATTTTGAAAATATTCATCGAAACAAATCAAATAAGATCTTATATGATAATATTTACATTTATATATTTTTAAAAATGAGGTCAAAGCAAGACATATAAATAGTGTATTTAGTCAAAATAATTCTTATAAAATGGGACGGATGTAGTATTACAAAAGAAAAACTACAATTGCTTAAAAATAGTAAAAACCTATAAGAAAATGAATATTTTTTATGCGAGTACGAACACGGGAGTATGATAAATTGGTCTTTGTATACACGGGGATGAACATTTTACATGTAAATGAGTGAGTATTTAATATAAACTATATGGAGAGATGGAAAAGGGAAAAAATGTGCTCCATGGTGGATAAAACGACGAGTGAGTTATCACTTTTTACTCTACTTTTGTGTTGATGAGTTTCTTACGAAAACTTATGGAAATGGACACGAAAAGAAAATGTCATGTGGTAGAAAACGAGGAGTGAAGAGTCCGTTGTGCCCCTTTAACATTTTTAAACCTATATAATTTTTATACTTAAATAAATTTACTTAAAATGAATCTCACAAAAAACTGAAAAATAACAAAAATCAAAATAGAGTAAGGATTCAAAATCTTCTCTAACACGATATAACTTAATTTGATATATGTTATACTTATTCATAAAGAAATTCAATTCTTATTTTTAGAATAATTTGTATTTTTTTTAAAAAGTAATTTTCTATTCAATAATTTAAAATAAACAAATAAATAACATTTTTTTAAAAAAATTATCCCGTGCCATACTTACAAAACGAATGCTATAATTCTTTGTAAGGATAATTACTTATAGAATTTAATTAGAGTTAAATATGTTTTTTATTCCTATATATGAAATAACTAAATATATTTACCAAAAAAAAATAACCTATTACTAAATTTTATTTTATGTTCAATAAAATAAAGGTGGTATATTTGGGTCCTTAAAAAATTATTGCATGTAATTATAATTCCTGTATAATTAAACAATTTTTAAAATTTTGAAAAATAGTTGGGACTAACATTGCATGCATAAAAAAGTTTTAGAGATCAAAACATGCCAATATTTTTTATAGAGACAGAAAAACAAAT
This sequence comes from Trifolium fragiferum, assembly GCA_954870985.1. NCBI lineage: Eukaryota > Viridiplantae > Streptophyta > Magnoliopsida > Fabales > Fabaceae > Trifolium > Trifolium fragiferum. Next base: position 15,041,314 of record OX940793.1, on the reverse strand, counting down.
TTTTAAACTATTTAATTAATTAATTCAAATTATTTATGGTCAATATGCTTCGATAAAAAAATAGAATCGTAAGAATCTATATCATTATTATAAAGAATTTGTCTTGCACAAAGTAAAGACACAGCTCGAACTTTTTTTGTTGCTATTTGAATTTCAAAATTTAAGATAACAAGTTTTTATGTTCATCTTGAAACCTCTCAAATTTGACGAAGATGTACTATTTATTACGAAAGATTTAAGAGAAAAAAAATACAAAAATCAGCATATGACAATATCTTAAAAGATAGTGTCATTTTAATCTCCACTTTTAAGGAAAATCATTGGACAGAAAATGTAAACAAGAGTGAAAATTTATTTTTGCAATTTATTTTAAATGTTCTTAAGAAAAAACTTTGTATTTTTAAATGTCAATTTGACGCAATGTAAATTTGTATTTTTATTTTTATTTTTTGATAATAATAGGAAATATAATATTACTCAAATGTTACCCAGATGTAATTTTATATCCATCGATTCAGTCGAAAAAATGATCTTATTCCTACACCCCCGACTATATATATATATAGTTTTGCTATAACACACCTTTATGAAGGTGTGTGTTAACAAATAATAACTAAAAATTGGTTAAATACACGATAAAGTGTATGTTAATTGCTAATGTACACGTTAATATATATATTGTGTTTGTGTATATATTGTGAAATGCTATTAGATAAAAAATAAACAAATAATTAATATCGGGTAAACAAGAATGAACTCTAATTAGAAGCATTTTTTTTATGTGGGGTCTATTCTAGGAGCTAAATGGACAAATTTGATACATTTATTTACCTTAAGAGACATTTGATTAATATTCTAATTTTAACAAAGGATTTCTTGCAATGGTATAACTAATAAATAATATTTAATTAACATAAAACATTGCATGAAGTTTTTCACTATATAAAGTGATCAAACACTGTTATATTTCTTACAAGCAAAAAAATGGCTGTATTTCTAAAATTTGTATTCATAATGATCCTTTTTGTGTCTCTATTTCTAGTTGTAGTCAAAGGTGCAAGTACGTAAGCTCATTCTAATTTATTTTTTTATCTTATACACAATCTTTCATCCCTTTTTAATAATACTTATGTATTATTTGTTTACAACATTATAGCTGAACTTCAACAAACAACATGTGTTACTAAAGAAGATTGTTATAAAAAACTACCAGATCTTCGTCGTATAAAAATGATTTGCATCAGTGGTATTTGTAAATACATAATACCATAGAGGTTAAGGTAAAAAAACATTTCTCTATCATGTTTAAGCATATTATTTTGTTTGTTCATTTTAATGTTTTAATTAATTAATTTTATAATTTCTCTCACTTTAATTCATAGATTTTTCCGACTTCCAAATTTCTTTGATTTCTCTCACTTTCATATATTTCTCCAACTTCACAATTTTTTGATATAGCCTTATAAGAATGTTTAATTAAAAAAAAAAGCTTTATAAGAATGTTAAGCATTTTTTTTAAGGGTTTTGTTACCGAGTGTTCTTGAGACACTCTTCAAACATTTCATTTAAAGAAATAATTTATTTAAAAAGTGAAATATTTAAATTTTTAATATGTTGACTTCACATATTTCTATAAAAAATTTACAAAATCTTACTATTTAAGATGTTTAAGAGTGTTGACTCTAGTAAGGCTAAACAACAATTTTTAAACAATAATTTTTAAAAACTCTAGTAAGTAAAAAGTAGCTTCTAGAATTCGAATATTTTTTCTTTTTTGATTCATTTTTTCTTGAATGTAGATGAATTTAAAAAAAATTAAATATAGAGAATTCAAATCCCTAGAATTCACCTATATACTTTGACATGAATTTCGTGCTTAAAAATTTAGAAGTTGTATTAAATTTCTATGTTAGCTTATTGGATCACATATTATGCCTCGGGAACAAAAAAAGTAAAACAACAACTTTTTGTATTTGAAGAGAAACTAAACTAAAAAACTTAGTGGCTAATAAATAAAGGGTACCTATCACCAAAAAAAATAAAAATAAATAAAGGGTACAATTATAAGGATTAAAATACTATTTAATCCTATTTTATGTGTTATTTTTTAATGTTGTTTTGTTATACCACTTTAAGTGACACAGAATGTATCTCACTCCTTTTTTTCTCTAATTTGTTTGTATGAAATATATGCAGGATATCTCCAGGACGAGATTCGAGTTGTATTATTGATGTATTTGTTCACGAAGATAATTAAAGTAAAATATTATTTCTATATATGATATTCTTGAAAACTTGTTGTATTATTACTAAACATTCTTGTATACTTTTTCGTTTTTTATATTAATTCTTATATATATTTGCCAATAAAAAGAAACTTGTATTATTGTTTTCGTCTAAATTTGGGTTGTAATTAAGACTATATTATTGTGACATCGAAGTCGATTTTAATATATTTGAATATTGACGGTCCATTGTGATAAAAACAAATGTTTGATGTGGGGGAATGACATGGAATTTTTTTGTGGAAGAATCGTGTTAAGTTTGATAAGTTAGTTAGTTCCAAATTTTTTTCTCTAGCAACCAATGTATATGATGATTTTGAGCATGAAATTTGCAAATAGTACTATGGTATATGCTCTTTTTCTTTAAAAATTTCACTCATATGCCAGGCAATCTAGAACTTGTAACCATAAATAAAACAGTTTGCCCTATGAAACATGTTTTGAACTTATCAGCACTCTTTCATCGCAAAGTCCTAAATTCATCTTAGGTTGTGATGATGCTTGAGCAAAACAAAAAATTAAGCAAAATGTGAAAATAATATATGTGAATGAAAGTCGGTAAAAGGAAATGTTCAAATAAAGAAGGGTAACCCGGCTTGTAGGTTATTCATCCTAAGCGAGGTTGATCCCTAAACGACTAATTGATTGAATGAAAAAGGTAGCAACTCGAATTAAGAGAAATTTTAAAAGACGGTTGAACCTTATGTGTAAAAGGACCAAATCTATATAAAGTGTGTCATTAAGCTCATTCATGGTACCATAGGAAGATGGGTAAGAAAACCTTGCTTATGGTCAAGCCTGTGAAAAACTTACCTTTGAAAGAGATCCGAAAGGGACTAAATTTTCTTGAAGTGGTTAGAGGTAAGAAATGAATAAATGTTATAGTCTCCGACTTGGAACCTAGTTGAAGACTCCACAACTTTGATTAATGCCTAATCTCCATTTTTGCTATTGATTTGCTTAGTCTATGGTCTAAGTAACTTGAACTTGTTCTAATTCTTTCTATTTTAGCTCAATTGCTTGAGTAGAAAAAATGGTTTAAGCATGGAGGAGTTTGATTGAACTAAAATATATCTATTATTACTAGTATTTTACTTAAATAAATTACGCTTTTAAATAAGTTTATTAGGACTATTTACATGTTTTTGTTTAATTTACATTTTTAGGACTTATTAATGCGTGGAATGTAAAGAAAAGTTTGCATTTGATTGATTTTTAGGTTCCTTAGTGATCAAGACTTCAATTATGATAGTGGAAGTCATTCCTTATTGAAGAGAAAATAGATTTTTAATATTATTTAGATTAAGTGTTTGTTGTAGACTTGTAGCCAAAAGCCAAAGAAAACTGTGTAAATACTAAAGAAAGTGAAAAGTCAAGTTTTATCATCAGGTGAGCCTGTAACAGTCATGTGGGATCTCACCACGATTGTGCCAGGAAAGTCAAAAGCTGAAGAATTCGTCCAAAGCATTGCCACGCGTCTTAGTCCGCACATGGCAGTGGGAGATCTTAGTAGGCATTTAACAATTTTTGTCTTTTCATTTCACAAAAGTCGATGTATGACCATAACCTATAGGGTATGACCGACAATAATGTGTTTACCGTGTGTTTCATGGTATTCGAGGAATTCCAACAGACCTATGTGGAGGGCTCCGTTACTTTCTCCGATAGGGGACATTTGCAATGTTGTATATCATATTGCCTTTAACTTGTTTATAAATTGTTTTCTCATGACCAGAGTATATCTGATTGGGTTAGGATTTAGTACTTGTGACGAAATTTAGCATACTAGGACTACGATGATACTAGGACTAGGTGGCCAAGTGGCGTATTCACTACCTTAGAATCTGTCATTCTAAACCACTCCACCACTTTCTTCAAATAATCATGCTGAGATAAGAACAACTCATCTTTACTCCGATCTCTCACAATATCCATACCAAGTATCTTCTTCGCATTACCAAGATCCTTCATGTCAAATTTACCATTAAGTTTCACCTTGAGCTCTTGAATCTCATGCTTGACAGAACATGCAATAAGGATATCATCTACATGAAGAAGGTGGAGAATGACTTACTCATTCCTCTTCATCATGTACACACAACTGTCATAGTTGCTTCTCACAAAACCAGTCTTCAATAAGAAATCATCAAACCGACGATACCACACTGCCTTGGACTCTGCTTCAACCCATACAAAGATTTCTTCAAGAAACAAACTTTAGAGTTGTCTTCCACAAAACCTTAAGGTTGTTGCATGTAGATTGTTTCTTCTAATTCACCATGCAAGAAAGCCGTCACATCCATCTGTTCTAACTCAAGATCATACATATTAACAATGCTTTACCACAGGTGAGAAGATTTCATTATAGTCAATTCATTAAACCTGTGTAAAGCCCTTGGCTACAAGTCTTGCTTTATACCTTGGTGCTTCGACCCCTGGTATACCTTCTTTTCTCTTGAAAACCCACTTGCTACCAACTACCCTTTTATTCTTAGGTAATGGCACAAGTTCCCAAGTCTGGTTCTTCTCAGATGAAAGCATTTCCTCTTCCATTGCCTTCAGCCAGTCTTTATTTACTATCTATGCTTTCTGATGCTTCCTTGAAGTTCTTTGGTTCTGAGTCTTGCACCTCTTCAGCTCCATTCAAAGCATAACAAATAAGGTCAACATAACCATATCTACTAGAGTAGTCTCATTAACGATGAACCTGCATAAAAAACATCGTGTCTCTCATCTCACCCCGCCTCCCCCCATATCCATTTGTCATGTGCTCCCCCTTCTCTCTATTTTTCTATTTTCTTTAATTTTTTATTCTCCTTCATCATTTACTAAAAATATACTAAATATGCATTATTTCCTTAATTTTTTATTCTCCTTCATCATTTACTAAAAATATACTAAATATGCATTATTTAACTAATTAATAAATAAATACTTCAATGCAACTCATAACATATAAACACATCAAACAACTAAATCTTAATAAAATATTAACTAATAATATACAATTATTAATGTAATATTAATAATAATAATAATAATAATAATAATAATAATAATAATAATAATAATAATAATAATAATAATAATAATAATTTTTTATAAGAGACGGTCTTTAAATTTATTTGAAGCACTATTTAATTTTATTCTTATATTGAATATACAATTCCATTTATACTCTTATTAAATAATAATTCATTCCAATGTTAATGCATTAATTAGAGAGATCAATTTTCGATTTTAGTCCAAAGTTAATTTTGAAATAAAACATAATTTTTTTAAATTATTAATGAGAAAAATTAATTTGATGAAGTATTTATACATGATAATATAAAATAAAATAACAAACGATAAAGTTACCTAAAAAAACACACGATAAAGATTAATATATCAAACAATTTTTATTAATATTAATCTTAATAAGAAAATAGGAAAAATGAGAGGTAGAGAGAGAGAGAGGGGCAGAGCTTCTAGGGCACACCTAGGGCGGCCGTGCCGGCAATCTTGGTCGGTTGAGCGTGATGTGTGGGGGGTTAGGGACTTCGGCGGGGTGCCACAAATGGAGAGGGAGGAGGGAGAGTGGACTGTGGTAAGGCGACGAAATCGGAAAGAGCATCGACAGGACGACGAAAGCACGGACTGGTCGAGACGAAACTCACGCTGCAGAAGGAGTGTAACTCCAATATCCAGGTGATTCTTTTCTTCTGATCGTCACTCTCGTTACCTGTCCAAGCACCGTTTCCATCGTTCAATACAGGAGGCTTAGAATTACTCACGACGAAACGCAGCTTTGCAAAAACGTTTTCCTGGTGTGTTAACTTTTGACAGATCGTATTCTCGTGGGGGTGTGGATGTTGGCCGGCGATTTAAGAGTGATGGGGAGCGGCGGTTTCAGTGTGAGGCGGAGCGGCAGCTTATGCTGGAAAATCACGAACACGGTCGGCCAAAGGAGAAGGAAACAACGTGCCGTCAGGTTGGTGATGAGGGAACGCGTGATCAGTATGTTGGAGGTGGAAATTTACGTGTGGGCATTAAGAATAGGGCATCTGTTGGAGAGAGAGTTTTACATTCAGACTTAAAAAGGTTTGTCTTCTTTTATTTCACAAATTTCCCGGTCTTTATATCGTATTTTAATCTTTGGAAGGGGTTTGAGGTCTGTGGAATATTAGAAGATGTTTACGTCCCTGGGAAACGGAATAAGCAAGGTCAACCTTATGGCTTCGTTAAATTTTCAAATGTTAAAGACATTTCAAAATTAACAAAGGCGCTAAATGAAGCAACTTTTGGCAATTTTCGTGTTCGTGCTCGTGTGGCCAGATTCAACCGTGATGACGTTCCGCTTGAGGAGACGGCGAGGACCGGTGTACAGAAAGGAGAGGGGGGTGTCATGACATCAGGCGTAAAAGTCACAGAGCGGAAAGTTGGAGATGCAGACGTGATATTCAGGCCGACATCGCAACCACAGATAGGTACACCCACACAAGAGACGAAGAGGTTTTCAGATCCCCAAGATGGCGTGAGGGTGGGTGAGGTTTTCGTGCGCCTTGGGGAAAGTCCGGAGTTGGTGGGTGAGGCGGGTGTCCAGAAACAGGGTGATGTATCGCAGGTGGACGCCGTCGCTGTTAAAGAGCAGGATCCTAGAATTTATGTGCGCAGTTATAAAGCAGCATCGGATGATGTGGCGTGGGCTCGGTGTGGAGTGGTGGCCTCTATTGCTAATGGGGAGGCAGTTTCGGTTGTGCGGCGCAAACTGGAAGACGCCGGGTTCAAAGAGTTGGACTTAATTCACTTAGGGGGTGATAGAGTTTTTGTTCGTAGTTCAGATGGATCAGAAGTGATTTCGGTTTTCGAATCTGCAAAGGATTTCTTCGGTCTGTGCTTTTCAAATTGGGTGCGTTGGGAGAAGGAGGTCATCCCTTTTCAGCGGGGTGCGTGGGTTCGCATTTATGGTATCCCGTTACATGCTTGGAACGTCCATTTTTTCAAACTCTGCGTTATGGACTGTGGACGGTTCCTGCGCTCTGATAGTTATACCGCCGCTAAAGAAAATGGAGCGACTGCTGGTGGATGGTTCTCTGGTGGAGGTTAAGATTCTTGAGGAGTGGGGCTATGACTTGGCTGATGATGCTTTTGAGATAGAGGATGATCCTGGTTCGAAAGCTTCCCTTGCAGCCGATGAGGATTGTCGGTGCGATCCGGAAGCAAGCAATCAAGTTGACATGCTGGTTGACCAATTGGCGAAGGGGATTTCAGTTGAGAAATGCAAGGCTTCCCAGGCACAGGACGACGATAATCGGTCAGACAAATTATTTGATATTTCACAGCCTAAGAAGGCAGAGGCTCGAGCGAGGGTTCGGGATCAAAATCATGTTAGTACTGTGCTCAAGCCTGTTGTAGTAAGTTCAGATTCTTGTGGTGCTAGCGTTAAGCATGGGACTGAGGCGGTAGTGCCACCCTTGGGTCCAGAATTACGGGATTTAATCAGCAAAGGAAAGTCGGCGGAGATGCCTAGGATTCTAGAGCGCTCTGTAAGGGCGGACAAGTTAGATTTGCGCATTGGACAGAGAAAGCGTATGTTGTCATGCCCACCTGTTAGTCGTTCCAGCTTGGCGGGTCCCTGGAGTTTGGAGTGGCTACATGATCATAATGTTAAGGATGCTGAGGTTATCTTCTCTTCAAAAAAACAACCAAAGCAAGGGAGCAATGGAGGTGAGGAACAACATAAGGAGGCTTCTAAGGGCCCATCAAGGAAGAAAGCGTGGGGATTGTTACGACATCCGTTGTTTAGCCTTAAAAGAATAGCACGGCTTCCATTAGAGGATCGCCGTGAGGGGATGAAACTTTTGAAGAAAAACACTCGGAAACGTAAGCCAAGGGGGGTAGACAACCATCCCGGTGAGACCACCTCCCGAGACTCAGCTGAGGGCGTTACGTCATCTTCTTCTGTGAATAATGACTGGAAACACTGGGTTGCCATGCAGGGTCATGAGAATGCGGTAACAGATGATGTGTTTGAGATGGGGCAGTTTATCGGAGCAACCTTTAAGGGGGATCAGGCTAATATGTTCAATGTATTGTCTAAGGCGGGGTCTGGGAAGCACGCCTCGTCTGGCCCTCCGCAAGGAGGAATAGCCTCGACGGAGCGGGGTTGTTAGGTTAGTGTTTCGTTTACACTTTTAAGGGGTGGGTGGGTTGTGCTATGAAGATTGTTTCATGGAATATTAGGGGCTTAAGTAGTGTAGTTAAGAGGAAAGAGGTTCGGAAGCTGGTTGGGGAGAAAAACCCATTTATTGTTTGTCTGCAAGAAACAAAACTTCAAGTTTGTGACGATTTTATGTGTAATTCTGTGTGGGTAACTCCTCTTTTGGTTTTTCTTTTCGCCTTTCAGTTGGGGCGTCGGACGGTCTACTAACTATCTGGGACACTACAAAAGTGGAGGTGTGGTCGTCACTCAGTCGAGAGCATGTTCTGTGGTGTCATGGTCGGCTTGTCGAGACGGGCGAGGAATTTATAGTGGCCAATGTCTACGCACCTGGTGACCTCGGTGCTAAGCAAATGTTGTGGGATGCGTTGTTTGCCAGAATACAGACGCTGAGAGGGATGAGTGCGTGTGTGTGTGGGGGGGGGGGGGGGGACTTCAATGCGGTCAGGAGCATCGAAGAAAGGCGCTCTTCAAGTGTCGGGCAGCGCCCTTTGGATTATCTGGCGTTTAATTGCTTTATTTACAATAGTTTTCTCATTGACCTCCCGCTGTGTGGTCGCAAGTTCACGTGGTACCGAGAGGATGGCCTCTCAATGAGTCGTTTAGACCAGTTTCTATTATCCGAGGAGTGGTGTTTGACTTGGCCCAACTGCATGCAGGTGGCTCAGCTGAGGGGTCTGTCGGATCACTGCGCTATTGCCTTGGTGTCTGATGAGGAAAGTTGGGGACCTAGACCTTTGAGGATGTTAAAATGTTGGAGAGACGTTCCTGGTTATAAGAGATTTGTGCAGGAAAAGTGGCGGTCGCTACATGTGGAAGGTTGGGGAGGCTTTGTATTGAGGGAGAAACTTAAGTTGATGAAAGGGGCCTTGAAGGAGTGGCATATGGCTCATTCCCAAAATCTCTCGAGCAGGTTAGACTCTCTTAAAGTTTGGCTGTCTACGCTTGACTTAAAAGGGGAAAAGGAAACCTTGTCTGAGGCGGAGCTTGAGGATTTGCATGGGGTTACTTCCGACATTCACTCGCTGTCGCGGCTTCAGACCAGCATAAGTTGGCAGCAGTCCCGCTCTTTGTGGCTTAAAGAAGGGGATGCCAACTCTAAGTATTTCCATTCCTTGTTAGCCAGTCGGAGGAGGGGAAATGCTATCTCGTCGATCCAGGTGGATGGTGTCACCCTAGAGGGGGTGCATCCTATTCGACAGGCTGTATTCTCACACTTTGCGAATCACTTTAAAGCTAGCAACAATGTTCGACCTGGAGTGGGGAATCTTCAGTTTAACCGGTTGTCTATATTGGAGGGCAGCAGTCTGGTCAAACCTTTCTCGGAGACGGAGGTTAAGGCTGCGGTTTGGGATTGTGATAGCTTCAAAAGCCCCGGACCTGATGGGGTTAATTTTGGTTTCTTCAACGATTTTTGGGAGGAACTGAGAAGGGATGTAATGCGGTTTATTTCCGAGTTCCATCGCAATGACAAATTAACAAAAGGTCTTAATTCCACCTTTATAGCCCTTATCCCTAAGGTGGAAAGCCCTCAGAGGCTGAATGAGTTTCGGCCCATCTCGTTAGTGGGAAGTCTTTATAAGATCCTAGCCAAACGGTTGGCCAACAGATTGCGAGTTGTTATTGGTAGTGTTATTGCTGAGTCGCAAACCACTTTTGTGAAGGACAGGCAGATCCTTGACGAAATCCTTATAGCTAATGAGGTGGTGGATGAGGCGCGCAAATCTAAGATGGAGTTGCTGCTTTTCAAGGTGGATTTTGAAAAAACTTATGATTCGGTGGATTGGGGATGCTTGGATGCGGTCATGGGGAAGATGGATTTCCCGTATCTGTGGAGGAAGTGGATGCGTGAATGTGTGTGCACGGCAACGGCCTCAGTCATTGTAAATGGCAGCCCTACCGATGAGTTTCCCCTTGAACGTGGATTACAACAAGGGGACCTGCTATCTCCTTTCCTTTTTCTTCTGGCTGCGGAGGGTTTGAATGTGATGATGCGGGCCATGGTTGAGGGGAATAGATTTTCAGGTTACTGCGTCGGTGGACAGGAAGCTGTAACTGTGTCCCATCTCCAGTTCGCCGATGATACGTTGTTATTAGGTGTTAAGAGTTGGGAGAACGTTCGGGTTTTGCGTGCAGTGCTTATGTTGTTCGAGTTAATGTCAGGGTTGAAAGTTAATTTTAATAAGAGTATTTTGGTTGGGGTTAACATTTCGGATTCCTGGTTACACGAAGCTGCGTCTGCGTTGCGTTGTAAAGTGGGGAAAATTCCTTTTCTATATCTGGGTCTCCCTATCGGCGGTGATCTGAGGCGTCTAGGTTTTTGGGATCCGGTGTTGGCGCGCATTAGGAATAGATTGTCTGGATGGAAGAGCCGATTTCTATCTTTTGGCGGTCGTCTGGTTCTTCTTAAATCTGTCTTGTCATCTCTACCTGTCTATGCTCTTTCCTTTTTTAAAGCCCCCTCAGGTACTATCTCTTCTATTGATTCTCTTTTGATTAATGTTTTCGGGGAGGGGGGGGGGTGAGGATTCTAGGAAAATATCTTGGATTAATTGGCAAACTATATGTTTACGGAAGGAGTATGGAGGTTTGGGGGTTAGGCAGTTAGGGGAGTTTAACATAGCTCTGTGGGGCAAATGGTGTTGAAGGATGCTGGTGGATAGGGGGGCCTGTGGTTTAGAGTATTGGTGGCCCGCTATGGGCTTGAGGATGGTAGGTTGAGGGAGGGAGGAAGGACGGCGTCAGCTTGGTGGAGGGAGATCGTGACGATCAAGGACGGAGTGGGTGGGTTTAGGGATGGGTGGTTTGGGGAGTGTGTGACGAGGAAGGTGGGAGATGGGACAAATACTTTCTTTTGGTCTGATCCCTGGGTAGGAGGGGTTCCGTTATGTGAGAGGTTTGGGCGTCTATTTGATTTAGCGGCGACCAAGCTGCGGACGGTTGCAGAGATGTTCGACGCAGGATGGAGGGAAGGGGGGAAGTGTGGGTGTGGAGGAGACAGCTGTGGGCGTGGGAGGAGGAGTTATTGAGGGAGTGTCAGACTTTACTTCTTACCGTGACTATGCAGGTTGAGTCTCCAGATAGATGGTTATGGCGGCCAGACCCTGTTGTGGGTTATACTGTTCGTGATGCGTATCAGATTTTGACTTCACAGGATTCTGTTATTTTAGGAGCAGCTGAAGACCTTATATGGCATAGGCAGGTTCTTCTAAAGGTGTCTATTTTAGCATGGCGTCTCTTACGCGATCAGATACCAACAAAGGCAAACCTGGTTGCCCGAAGCATCCTCGCCCCAGATCTCCATTTTTGTGTGACTGGCTGTGGTGGTGTTAAGACAGCTCAGCACTTGTTCTTCTCGTGCAACACTTTTGGTTCTCTTTGGGCTCTGGTCCGGCTTTGGATTGGCTTCTCGGCAGTGGACGCACAGAGTCTTTCAGATCACTTCATTCAGTTCACTTTCTCAGCTGGTGGTCTCCGGGTTCGGCGGTCCTTGTTACAGCTCGTCTGGCTTGCGTGTGTTTGGGTAGTATGGAATGAAAGGAATCTCCGGTTTTTCAAGAACTCGGTGAACACTATGGACCAACTCCTCGACAAAGTCAAGCTCTTCTCCTATCGATGGATGCAGACGACAGATGTTACTTTAGTCTCAAACTTCCATTGTTGATGGTCGAACCCTTTGTTATGTTTGGGTATTGACTGATTATATGGTTCATTATATGTTTCTCACTCGGACTTTTTTGTAAACTTTTGTAGCTTTTCTCGGCACGCCTTATGCTAAGGGGTCTACCAGTTCTTGTGACATTGTATTTCTATATATATATATATATATATATATATATATATATATATATATATCCCATTTTAGTTTGTTCAAAAAAAAATTTTATTATTTTTTTATTTATAATTGAACAGATTTAACTTAAACAACATTTAATACATAAAAGGTAAAAAAAACATTTAATAAATAAAAACCGTCCAAAAAACATTTAATAGATAAAATATTAAAATAATATTTTAGACAACTTACAAAAAAAAACATTTATTATTATTTTCCAAACAAATTAAATCCAAAGTTATTATGCTTAAACAATTTCCTTATGCAGGGTGCTTAAGTAAATACTAGCCACCAGATCTATCTGCCACGTGTTATAATCCTAGCATTCCCAGCAATTAACGGATTTTCACACGCGCGGTTAACGGTTTCATCTTTCAATTGACGGAAGTTCACACGCAACAACCAAGCTCCGCTCCGGCGAAATCCGACGGCGAAATCGTCATCACCGTATCCGGAATCATCATATCCGTCAGTGATTGGATCGTTCGTCGCCATCGCCGCCATTTTTTCTGGAATCACGTTTAAGGTTGGTGTTGGGCAGAACAATTGATTTCAATTTCAATTTCGATTTATTATGTTTGTTTCCCGTTTTGATTTTATTTCTGGATGCTTGTGGTCATTTGTTGATTGTTATGAGGATGTATATGAATCATTAGATTGTTGTTTTTATGCTGATTTGAGTAGGTATAGGAATTGTTGTTGAAGATGGTAAAGCTAACACTAATACACAACAGTTAGTAGTTAGTACAGATTTTTATGTAATTGATGTTAATAGACACAATGAATTTGTATGAAGTTGTTTATTTGTGAAACCTAAGTCCAAAGAGTGAAAATGGGATTGAGTAGTAAAAGCTTAGCAGCTTATCAGAGCACAAAACTTCAATAATTCTATTTCAATTTCAATTTCATGTATCAATGCAAATCCAAATTCTACATGCTTAATGTTTGCTGTCGATGAAATTTAAGTGGATTCATTGTCTAACGTCGAATTAATTGTAATGTTGATTAATTTTGGACTGTAGGTCTTCATAGTAGTGGATTAATTGTAATGTTTCATTAGCAGCATATTAAATTTACATGCAACCATAATGATAGTTAAATGGTTTCCAGCTTTTATACCTTGAAACCATGAATATAGAGGAATGGTTTCAAGAACAACAATTTGCTATGTAAATGATTTTTAAGTACACTACTTTATGCGTGTTATTTTGGTTGTTGTTCTAGTGGTTAACTAAATTTTACATGATTTTTGTTTATAGGGATTGTCGCTGTCTTTAATGGATTCGATGTCAACTTCATTTGAAACACTCCCATTGTCCGTTGTTGATAGTTCAAACACACAGGCGGATAGTTCAAGAACACTTGTTGATACATTTCAATGTTGGGAGTCTCTTACTAAAAAGGAAAATTGGGAGTCTCTTGCTTTTAAATCTGTTGAAGAAGTTGAAAAATTTTATGGTGACTATGCATTTAAATGTGGGTTTTCAGTTCGGACTTTGATGAGATTAAAAAAGAATTCACAAAATAAGCCATCTGATAGATATCATTACCTACGTTATGGTTGTAACAAACAAGGTTACAAGAAAGGAAGTTTGTTGGATCCAAAGAACAAGCCAAATTCAGAGAGTCCTGTTGTGGTTGAATTTGAGAAAGTAAAAGAAAAAGCAGAGGAAAGGATTGGTTGTAGAGCTGCGATTTCTTTAAAGTTGGATGAAACTCTGAATGTTTACAAGATATATAAATGGGATGTGGCCCATTGTCATCAGTTACATAAACCAGAGCATGGACGTTACTTGAGATCATTTAGGTCGGTGAATGAAGTGCAAGGACAGCTTGCTGTAATTAATTCGAAAGCTGGGATGTCAATGAGAACTTCATATGAGGTCATGGGTCAGGGTGTTGGAGGCACAGATAACTTGCCTTTTCGATTTTCGGATTTAAAAAATTATTTGATGACAATCCGGTCGAAAGAGATGGTGGTTGGTGATGCAACTGTGATTCAAGAATTTTTTAGGAATGAAGCTTTGTCGAAACCATCATTTTATTATGATATTCAAGTTGATGCAGCAGAAGATATAGCTAGTATTTTTTGGGCAGATGGGATTATGCAGCTTGATTATTCCTTGTTTGGTGATGTTATAAGTTTTGATACAACTTACCGAACCAACAACCATTATCGCCCTTTAGGTTTGTTTTTTTGAACTTCTACCAGGTTAAAAATTTTTGTTTTTATTCCATTATGTTATATAATGTGTTGCCATGAATAGTATAGGTAAGTTGAATATGTTGAAACCGTTTACCAATAATAATGGTTTCTTTGTATATCTTTCTGAAACCATTTATCATTAGTAATGGTTTCACTTGTTAACATGTTGAAACCAAAATAGCCCTTTAATTGTTTAAGTGTTTTTTATAATATAAGTGAAACCATAATTTTGATATCTGCTTTGTGTCCTTTTAGTTGCTCCATTTTATATTTCAATGATAGTGTGGCATTTGTTTGATAGTTTCAGTACCAAACATAATCAATTATAAGTAGCAGTTACTAGTAATTAGGGATTCAATTTATCCTTATGTAATTATGGTTGATCCTTGCAGTACATGTTCTTGTTGATAGTGTGGCAAAATAGTTGTTTTATTTGGTTTTTATGTTGTTTGTGAATTCAAAACCAATGAGAAACCATAAATAGGATTCACTTAATGTGTATCTGAAACCCAAATATCCATGTTATGGGTTGAATAGGTTTTATAATATAACTGAAACCATAAATCTGACTTAATGGTTTCACTGTATTTATTTCTGAAACCAAAGTTGCCACCTTATGGTTTCAGTTATAGCATGGCATTTGTTTGATGGTTTCAGCACTCAAGATAATCAATTCTAAGTGAAATAATAATTATGATTGATCCTTGAATTTGTTTTGCTTGTTTTTTAAGCAGTTGTTTTAATAATTTTTTAATCTTAGCTGTTTGTGAATTCAAAACCAATAAGAAACCATAAGTGTGGGTTAATGGTTTCACTGGGTATGTATCTGAAACCAAAATAGTCTCCTTATGGTTTCACTAGGTTGTTATTAGCTGGGGATTATATTTTTGATCTCAATATTAATTGTCCTTTTATATATGCATTTTTCCCCTGATTTGGTTTATTTACATTTCAGCTGCATTCATGGGCTTTGACAATCATCGGACAAGTGTCTTATTTGGTGCTGCCCTTTTGTATGATGAGACTTCAGCAACTTTTGATTGGTTGTTTGCGACTTTTTTGAGGTGTATGTCTAATAAGAAACCACAATCCATATATACAGACCAGGCGCCTGCATTGTTGAAGTCAATTCCTAATGTTTTTGAGGGTGTTTTCCATGGCTTGTGCTCATGGCATATGTCAGAGAATGCTAAAAAAAATCTGGGGTCTCGTGCAAATGCTGCATTTTTCAATGAGTTCAATTATTTGATTTCAAATGTTGAGACTGAATCGGATTTTGATTACTACTGGGATCAGATGATGAAAAACTGCTTTGGTGGAAGGCCAACTTCTGATTTTAGTTGGCTTGTTCAAACACACAAGAATCGAATGCACTGGTCGTCAGTTTGGGTCAAGTCGCATTTCACAGCTGGTTTGAAAACGACCCAATTAAGTGAGTCCTTTAATGCGTTTCTTCGTCGTTTTCTGCAACCTGACCATTCTCTAGTTCAATTTTTTAGCCATTTTAATATCATGGTTCAAAGATTGAGGGATAAGCATGCTGAGTTGGATTTTAAGGCTGCAAACACTAGATCAAGAAACAATTATCCCAATAGTCAACTGATGCGGTCTGTTGTAAACAAGTACACCCCAGCATGTTTTGCATTCATTCATAGACAGTATGATCTTTCCTTCAAATACTTCTATGAAGAGGTCACAACTCAATGTTCTGCCTTTAACAAGGTTTTCAAAGTTTTTACAATTGAACAGCTTGATGAACCTGAGGAAGTAGGTGGTGCTAATTATGATGATGATGCTAATGATGGACATTCAGACTGCAATTTTTTGGATGAAGAAATTTCTGAAAACCTTTCCCCAAATTTTGAACAGCATGATCGACTTGATGAAAGGGTTGTGACAATTGATATTAGGACGAAACATATTAGCTGCACATGTCGTATGTTTGAGAACAGGGGTTTTTTATGTCGGCACGTTTTCAAAATATTGGAATTTTTAGGTGGTTCCGTGCAATATCATAGTTTGAAAACGATACCTGCAGAATATGTGTTGAAGCGGTGGACTAGAGATGTTCGTCATTCGATTGATAAGATTAAACCTACCATCAATGCTGGCACTGAAGGGACGACTCAAGCACAAAGATATCAACAGATTTGTGCTGTTACAATCCAGATTTGTACACGTGTTTGTACAGACCCTGAGGCTTCTCAAGTTTTCCTTAATGGTGTACTTGAAGCTGGGAAAAAGGCAGAGGAGTTGATTATGTCCAAAGGTTTTTAAATATTTTCTTTTTGAACTATGTTTTTCACCTTGGCTGTCTGTGTGTTATAACTGAAACCCTAAGTATGGCTGAATGGTTTCATTGTCTTTGTTAGTGAAACCAAAGGTGCCTTCTTATGGTTACAAGTGCTTTTGTTGTGTCATTTGTTTTGAGGGTTTGAGTATTCAATTTATCTGCACAATGATTGATGAATTTTTTTTATAATTGTATAGGTATTCATACAGAACCACCTGTTGTGACGCCATCTAAGTCTTCCAATACAACTACTGTTGGTGAACCATCTGATGGGGTAAAGTCAACTGCTCCAAAGTTCAAAGTCAGACCAAATCCAATTAGAACAAAGAGGCGAATGAAAAGTGATTATGAAATTGTTAGGGAACGCCAGAAAAGGAAAGTAGAGCGGAGGAGACAACAAAGAGAGGATGAGGCTTTAAAGGAGAAAGAGGCTAATGTTTGATATATTTACATTTGTTTTTGTTTCATGTTAACTGTTTGTAATAGACTTTGTTACAAAACCATTAGACTTGTAGGAATCGTACTTCGTCATTTTCATGTTCTTTGTGTGGTATGTATTGATGATTATAAGATATCGATCATTAGACATATATTTTATTTGTATTAGAGAGAATGATTATCATAATTTATGTCTGTTATACTTGAATGCATACTTGTTTGGTATAATATGAATGAAACCATAAGTCTGGCTGAATGGTTTCATTGTATTTATTTCTAAAACCAAAGTAGCATTCTTTTGGTTTCAATGAAACAATGAACATTTACATACGTATTTTAATATATCATATATTATTGAAATATACAGTCATAATTTCTTTAAAAAAATATCTATATTCAAGTATTATTGAAAAAAAATCTTTGCCAAAAGCATTATAATAAACTCATATTATCTAACATGTCGAATAATTAAATGTAATCAAATAAAATCATAGATTATTGTTATTATACAAATAATCAAGACTATTCATATTATATAAATTATTATGATATTATTATATATGTCTCTTTATACCTGAACCCATAATTGTTTGGTATAATGTAAATGAAAACCATAATAGTGGCTCAATGGTTTCACTCCATATATTTCTGAAACCAAAGTACCCATCTTATGGTTTCAGGTAGTAATAACCAAGGATTTTAGTAAAATGTTGTTGTTTGAAAGTTAAAAGGGTATTATTGGAATTCCAGAAGAGGCTACACCAAAATGATTTTTTGCCTTTATATATTAGTATAGAAGTATAGATAATCAAGTCTATTGAATAATTAATGAAACCATAAGTTCTGCTAAATGGTTTCACTGCACTTATTTTTGAAACCAAAGTATCCCTCTTTTGGTTTCAATGAACATTACATACGTATTTTAATATATCATATATTCAAAAAACTATATATTTTAAATTTTACAATTTGATAGTTGTTGAAGCTTGTTTTTTAAACAGTGAAAACTAAATTTCCATGTGTGTATATTATAAGGTACATCTAAAGTAAAGATTGATTAAGAATTAAATTTCATAATCTACAAAGAGCAATTCATTAAAACTAGTCAGTAAATTGAACATAACTTGTCCCAAGAAGAAAAAAACATTAAAACAATCCATAAAATCAGCAACAGAGTGTTTTGTCAATAAAAGTGTTCTAATGAGCAGGAGAGAACAAACTACGAATACAACCCTATCAAAAGATGCTGAAACCATTTTTGCAATACCAATGGTTTCAAGACAAAGCACCTTGAAACCATTTAACAGTACTAATGGTTCCTAACAGAACAACTTGGCATCTTTTGAAGCAGCTCTTCATGGTATGAAATTGCAAGCTTTTTCACATCATCTTTCATGGAATTGCTTGGATGGCTTAAGATTTCTGAACACAAATCGATCCGAAGATCCATGATTTTTGCAACCTTTGCATGCTTTTTGAGTCTTGACCAACCTTTGAAAGATTGTATTTCACCTCCCCATTCAGCTAGATACTTCATGCAGAATACACCACAATTGTCCGAATCAATCTGTGTAGCAACCTTTGGTGTATCCCAAGTGAATGTGATGAAGGAGAAAGGCATTTTCATTTTCCTTTGCTTATACAATTCAGCCACAAATGCTTCTACCTCATTTACCCAGACATCAAATAGCTTCTTGTATGAGGTTGGTTCACCATCCTTGGTTTCCAATCTTTCTCCTACACCCGCCAAACTGTTCAGGAATTGGAATTTGCGGTCTTTGAGATTGACAACGAAGCAAACATAATGGCTTCCCGGGTTACCAACTATTGCTGGTGCCATGATCTGTTCCACCATGACAAACATAGTATTAGAATCAGATTATTAAACTAAAATTTTAATAATAAAATCATTATCATAAAGCATGTATCTGAAAGGTTTTGAAAAGAGACTTACGTATTCCAGCTTTTCAGGGTCAATGGCCTTCCAATCCATGTATTTGAATTGGTTGAGCCTCTCAAGAAATCTCCAGCATGCAATATTCCTACTCACGGGAGGCATTCTTTCCTGGTCAAACTGTTTATATAAAATGAGTAAAATAATCAATAATATGTAAATAAACAATATTATGTTAATTTTTAATATTAATGGATTGTGATACATACATAAGTAAGTAATGGTGTCACCAGTTTTGTCATGCTACTCTGTTGATCCCAATTCAGACAATTAACCCAGACGTTTATGACCAGACATGACACCCATTCGTCCTTCTGAAGGGTCCATAAAGCATCTCTTCGTAGGGAATAAAGATGAGCCTTGTTGTTGGAGCAGTACATAATTTCATACCTATACAATAATTAAGCATTTACTATTGGTAATAATATTTAATCTGAGTGAAACCATAAGGAGACTTTATGGTTTCAGATAAATATCCAGTGAAACCATTAAGCCAGTCTTATGGTTTCACATTGGGTTTGAATTCACAAACAGCTAATTTTAAAACATTATTCAAACAACTGATTAAGAACCAAACAAAACAAATACAAGGGTCAATCACATTTATTGTTTCATTTATATTTGGTTATGTTGAGTGTTGAAACCATCAAACAAATGCCACATTACAACTGAAACCATAAGGTGGCTACTTTGGTTTCAGAAATCAATACAGTGAAACCATTCAGCCACACTCATGGTTTCATTTACATTACACAACCTAGTGAAACCATGAGAGGGCTATTTTGGTTTCGTATACACATTCAGTGAAACCATCAAGCTTAACTTATGGTTTCTCATTGATTAAGCATTATCAAACAACTTCAAAATCAAATAAAACAACCATTTTTCCAAAAAATCACATTTGCACTAAGCTAAATAAGAAACAGTTTTTAACTTACTGATCAAGATCTGGGCTCCAAGCATATGTTGACAACTGTTTCTGCAACTCAGTTGTATTAGACTCATGGACAGCGTCATCATATGGGCTTGCAAGGTATTTAGATTTTTTCACCACCCGTCGACGCTCAGGGTACGTCCTATCAGAGTGAAGCACATTATGTCTCTTTCTTTTTTTTGGAGTGACATTGTCAATGTCAATAATTTCATCTGGAAGCATTGTCTTTATTGGAGTTGCACTGTGAAATAATAGTACATAATAATGTTATTTTCTGCAGGATTTAAATAATATTATATTTATCACACTGTTTGATTCTTACTTTATAACAGTGTCTGAGTCACGTTCTTCAGACTTCTCCTGTTGTGACACATCTGGTACCAACACTAGCGCACGGCATTGGTTGGGTACTTCAAAATATTGCGGGAACTTCAGGATTGTTTCAGTTGTGGCTTTTTCTGTGTCTTGTGACACTGAAACTTGTGGTACTGGCGCATCTTTAATCAACCTGAAACAATCAAAACAATAATTTAGTTTTGAAACATCTTATATGAAAACCATTTGACAAACGATTTGAAAGTTAAGATATCTTACTCTGCATCAAAAAACTCAGGAAACTTCAACATAGTTTCCAATGTTGTCGATTCAGCCCCTTGTGACACCGAAACATTTTTGTTAGAAGCTTCAGCCCGATCAAAAAACTCTGGAAACTTCAAGATAGTTTCCTGAGTTAATGTCAGGCCTGCATTCGGTGTCAGCTTCACTGAATGATCAGTGATGTTGCATGCTGCCATCACTGCATCATCAATGATTTTTGGAGCGATCTCATCTTCTTCATCTGTCTCTTCATAATTCTCATGTTGCATGCTGCCTGCATCAACATTAGGTGTTACTTTCATTGAATCATCAATGATGTTGCATGCTGTCGGCACTGCATCATCAATGAGTTTGGGACTGATCTGATCTTCTTCATCCTTGTCCTCATCCTTGTCATCTTGAACTTTATCATTGTCATCTTTGTTGCTATTTTGACCAATGATTTTGTCATCCTCTTCATCATTACCACTTAACCTACATTATTGAATTTTCAGAAAGTCACAACATAACTCCCAATCATAAAGCATTCAGAAAAAACATTTTTAATGTTGAATTAAATTATTATTTGTATTGGAAACCATAAGATGGGTATTTTGGTTTCAGAATCAACTATAATGAAACCAATAAGTCACTCTTATGGTTTCAGTTATATTATTCATGTTGTATAGAATATGAATACATATATTAAGGAAAGGTCCTGAAACCAAATTAAACGCAGTACCTCTCTTCCGCTTGAGTTCTTTTTCCAACATCATCATCATCATTCAACCTGGAAATCATTAGTGTGAATTTTCATAAACTAATCCAGCAAAATTTAATTGTCTGAAAAAGTTAAATTAAATGCAGTACCTTTCAGTTTCAGGTACAACACCAATATTGGAACTCTTATTCCTCTCATTTTCACCTTCTACTTCAATTGGATTATCTTTTCCTGAAGTTCCGGCATTTGCTTCAGTTATTCTTCTTTCCAATGTTTCTGCGGTTTTTGTATAGACAGTTATACAAGACCTACAATGAGTAAGATACATTTGTGCCTGCCAAGGACAATCACAAGTTAAACCATTAAGAAACATCTATGGTACGATTTCCAATATTTTATATTCGATTAGCATTTGAAAAGAAAATGCAGTACATGAGAATCAATGACAATCACCTTAGACAGTGGACAAGTGTCTGCATCAAAGCACAATACAATCGGACTTCCTGCGGTTCTGCTCAGACTTGGTAACCCAGCTGGTAGTCCATTATCAAGTCTTGTTACCCCTGCTGTCAGTCCATTCTCAAGTCCCATAATATCATGGATCTTTTGAAGTTCTTGGTTTGCGAGCTTGACATCCCAATCACGGAGGGATGGCCGATTGTACTTTCCTGTCAAAAATGGACTTCTTTTTCCCATTTTCTCCATGTAATTAATCTGCAACAATTAGTTAGTATTGTGTCACATAACAACTCCAAAGCATAGATCATTAATTAGAATATTTGTACGTTGAATAGAATTTGAATAGTTTAATGGGAACCATTATAGGCCTATCTTGGTTTCAGATGCAAATACAATGAAACCATTAAGACACACTAATGGTTTCAGTTAAAAGATATAAGATATAAAGGATAATAACAGCAATTAGCAATTAAACATAGGTTATTGCAAGTAGTTCTCAAATATGAATATTTAATGGGAACCATTATAGGTCTATTTTGGTTTCAGATGCAAATACAATGAAACCATTAAGACACACTAATGGTTTCAGTTAAAAGATACAAGATATAAAAGATGCAAATACATTTAGGAATTAAACATAGGTTATTGCATTGAGGGTAGATCATTACCATTAAAAAGTGGAAGTCTGCTAGTGGATTCAAAACATCTGGAGATTGCAAGCCTTTTTTCATATAGTCCAGAACATGTGAGCACCAGTTATATGAAGATACTCCAGCTGGATCTTCCAAAATATCTGCATACTGGAGAGACACATTTCCTCTATTAGTTGGGCACAAAATGTTGTGAATGATGTAACAAATTGCACCCTTCACCCATGTTCTAGGTTTCTCTATTGTCTTCAGTGAGCTTTCCAATTCCGCAACCTTCACAATTGGAGAATAATCTCCAATCAATCCTAATTCCTTCCTCAGCCTTTTAATTGCTCCTTCAGAGCAAAGGTCAGTGTCTATTTTCTTTCCAGCTGTTGGTAGTTCGTAGACTCTATGCACATCATCCTCTTTCAACATCAGGACCTCTGTATCACTCAGCCTTATCCACATATGCTCATGTTCAAATCGTTTGACAACCCAATCCACAAAAAAGGTGTGGATCCTTTTCCAGTTGCATATATGCATTATCCCTCCAAAGCCACATTCGTGTAGTTGGTCAATTATTTCCTGTTTCCTCTTTTTGGCATTTACTGAATGCATAAGTTCATAGACCTTAGGTACACTCATTTTATGCCTGAGTCTTGCATCCGCATCAGGATCTTTTGTCACAACAACTTGTTTCACATTTTCTTCACCCGAGCTTGCTTCATCAGAATCTTCTGTTGCCATTGTTGCTCTCTTTTTACGACCACGAGATGTAGAAGCAACGCTCTCACCACGTTTTGTCTGTTCTTTCTTTTTTTGCTTCTTGTTTTTGACACGTCCCCTCTCATTCTTTTGATCACTACCAGACAACGAATCATTCTTATTCCGTTTATCGTCATCTGATGGTGTCAAACCAATACTAAATGATGGCATTGGCTGTAGTCCCTTTGATTCTTTCCCCTGTATCAAATGAAACAAGTAAGTATGGTTTCATATGGCAGAAAATAAGTGAAATACTATAAGTGTTTCATATCATGGTAGAACATAAGTTAAATACTCGAAGTATAATTTAAATTCAGTGAAACCTTATGGGGGCTACTTTGGTTTCATATTATGGAGGCTACTTTGGTTTCATAAGTTAAATACTATAAGTACATTTTAAACTCATTGAAACATTAAGAGGGCTACTTTGGTTTCAGATACGTACCAAGTGAAACCATAAAGGCACACTTATGGTTTCAAATAGTTTTATCTAATTTATGTTGTCAGTCTGGAAGATGTTTTGTTGATGCATCTGACAATATAAAAAAGTGATTATAGGAATTTGGTGTAAGCTAATTAATTAAAAGCAACACTATACATACATTTCTGAAAAAATTTCACACAAAATACACTGAAACCATAAGAGGGCTAATTTGGTTTCAGAAACAAATACATTGAAACCATTTAGCCACACTTATGGTTTCCATGACAACAAACACGAATCCTCAAACAAAATTAATATGTAAATCAAATGAAGCAAAGTAACTCATCTCAACAAGGTAATTCATCTAAACACAATCTGATACCAAACAGTTGTCATTTTTGCTCCATTCCTACCCAATCTTAAAATAGTACTGAAACTATATTTTGTTTGGCTATCATTGAAACCATAAGAGGGCTATTTTGGTTTCAATGATAGCCTAGATCAAATAAAAAATTACCAGCATCCAGATAACATATACAATTTGTAAACTATATCATATCAGTATATGATTTCCCCCAAATCAAAAGTTAGGTTGACACACATGCAATTACTTTACTAATTAAGCAAAATGGTTTCAAACTGCTAGATAAACTTCCAAAAACCATTGATGAAGTTCAAACCTGTTTTGATTTACTCTCTCTAACAAATGCAGCTACTTCGTTCATTATCTTGCTTTCTTCGATTACACATGGTCCCTTATTACGTTGCTTCCGTTCCATTACGATGATGAACAGTGATGATGAAAAGTGATAATGACGATGATGAACAGTGATGGTTGCGTGATAGTGATGATTACGACGGTGAAGGCGATGACGGGAGGTGGTGTTGGTTATGATTCCGGCGAAGGCGATGACGTGAGGTGGTGTTGATTTCGGTCACGAAAGTGACGTGTGTGAAGAAATGGGAATTGGGAAGTAACCGTTAATTTTAGACGATAACCGTTAGTGATGGATTGATTGTATTAGCAAATAGTGGGGTGGATGCAGTAAATTGATTGGGCTGGGCTTTCTTAAGCAGCGTGCTTAAGTATTCTTTAAGTATAATAACCGGACCCCTAATTTCCTTAAGAAAATTGTTTTTCCTACCCCAACAATTATCCCTTTACCCCATCATAAATATTCAAAATATTCTCATTCTACCCTCATCTTTTTATACCCCAACAAAAAAGTAGCAATAGCAAGCTGCGCCCCCCCTCTCCCCTGTTTCAGCCTTCTACTCAAATTCATCCATCCTCATCATCACTAACATCTCCATACCAAATCAAAACCACCTTAACATCAACCTCCATCTTCAACAAACCTTTAATTTGATATGAAAAACAAAGTACAAGGAGTACTTTGAATTGATGTACAAAGAACCATCAAGTGGTCAAAACACACACCCCACCCGAAACTAAAACAAGATACAAACCACCTATGCCAAGCCAAACAAGATAATTAAACCTGCATAACACACAGCAGCACCAAGGAAACACCTAGTAAGTGAAACAAACAGCAGGCAAGCACTACATCAAGCTACAGCAGCCTAAAGCCCCTCCCATAACAGAGCAGCACCTAGAATTTTCACAGCTTCTTTCAATTACACAATCAAAGATGTTCATGGAAGCTATTTTTTTAGGTTCCATTTATTACATATGCTTCTGTGAATAGTTTCTCCTCTTCTTATGTATGATACTGCAAGGGCAAGGTCCAATCAGAAAAAAAAAAAAGCACCATACCAGTAAACTTTTTTTAAAGTGTGTTGATAGGAAAAAAAAATTAACATTCCAGTACACTTCTTTTAAAGTGTGCCGGTAGGAAAAAAATAATAATATACCAGTACACTTTTTTTAAAGTGTGCTGGTAGGGAAAAAAAAAGTAACATTCCAGTACACTTTTTTTAAAGTGTGCCGGTAGGAAAAAAATATATAATATATCAGTACACTTTTTTTAAAGTGTGCTGGTAGGAAAAAAAAAGAACATACCAGTACATTTTTTTTGAATAACGTAGAAATTGATATCATTATTTTGCAGTTTTATCTTATATATGAGGGCATATTTGTCCATTCAATTTTAATTGTTGGGGTAAAGTAATAATTGTTGGGGTAGAAAAAACAATTTTCTTTCCTTAACCATGTTCCAAACAAATTTACTTTCAAAACAAAAAACAAAAAAACAAACACCACGCACCACATCATGTTGGGCGTCCATCTCCGAAAAACCCTAATTCAAATTCTCACTCTTTCCGTTCCTTCATAAACCCTTTTTCAATTACTTTTTACTTTTCACTTTTTCTCTTCACAATTTCCTTCCATTTTCTCCGATTCCTTCACCCATTCTATTCAAAAAGAGGGAAAATTAATTAATCTAATCAATAAATTAATTAACAATGGGGACGGTGGTTGAAGGAGGACAGAGAGTTTTGAATAATCAACAATCACAGATTGGAACGGTTTCTCAGCTTCTTGCTGGTGGTGTTGCCGGTGCTTTTGCAAAAACCTGCACTGCTCCTCTTGCTCGACTCACCATTCTATTTCAGGTTCATATTTTAGTAATTATAGAAATTTTTATTTTCTCATATGTGTGTATTTAGTTTTATGGTGACGGAAATTAATTTTTTATTTGATCCATTTTGTAAAAGTGAGGTGAATGTAATATTTGGATATGTTTATGGGTGCGTTTGTTTTAACTTTAAAAAAAATAGATTTTTCTTAGTATTTTTGAAAATAGATTTTATAAAATCGTTTTTCAAAATATTAAAAGTTTTTTATATTCATTTTTTCTAAATTCAAACACTAATTTTGACATTATATAACATAAACGTATATTATTGAAGATCAAAACATAGTCAAAATCTTAATTTTTACAAAAAGTTGTATTTCAAAACTGATTTTTATGAAAATCTATTTGAATGGCAAAGATAGACAATAAATTTAAGGTTAAAATCATGTTTGTTGGCTCCTCTTAATCCATATATGCAGTAAACAGTAAGACTAAGAAGTAGTTCCTAAGAGTAAATTATCAGAATGCAATAGCTGACTCACAATGACAGTGTAAATTATCAGCTAGTAATTTTGGTATTAGTTGCTTTAATGTGTTTTGAAATGTAATTTTATTCTTCTAAAGCCTAATGGTTATTTATTTATTTGATGAAAAATTTAATTGATTGTCTGCTGCAAATCATGATTCCGTATTATAACTTCTGTTCTTTATGTTTAATGACATTTCATATTACTAAAATTTAATGTAAGATGATTGTCTCATTAAGAAGATTGGTTTATCTGAATAATTTATGTGCCTTAACATTATCAGGTGCAAGGTATGCATTTTGATGTGGGCCATGTCGCAGCGCTGAGTAAGCCTAGCCTTTTGTACGAGGCTCAACGTATTGTCAATGAAGAAGGATTTAGAGCGTTTTGGAAAGGAAATTTGGTGACAATAGCTCATCGTCTCCCTTATTCCGCAGTCAATTTCTATACCTATGAATGCTACAAGAATGTAAGCTTTGCTGCTCTTTACATAATGTGTGTCGTTCAGAATTTGCTGCTTGTGTTCCTCATTTTTGAATCAATCTTATCTCATTTTGTTTTCTTTCAGCTGTTGCATTCTCTTCTGGGGGAGAATCATAGAGCAAAGGCTGGTAGTGACGTCTTTGTGCACTTTGTCAGTGGTGGTTTGTCAGGCATGACAGCTGCGGCGGCCTTATATCCTCTGGACTTGGTAAGAACACGACTTGCAGCCCAGGTAATTGCGACTTTCTTGTTGAATTTTGACTATTTTAAGGCACTCAGTTGTTGGTAATAACTAATGTCTTAGGTATATTTTACCTTGCACTTATCCAATTTGTAACATCTCTTCTGTTTGAGTTTATTTTTACCATTAGTTGAGACAATTTGTAACATCTCTTCTGTTTGAGTTTATTTTTACCATTAGTTGAGACAGTTATTCAATGTTTTAAATGCAGAGAAGTGTCATATACTACAGGGGAATCTCACATGCATTTAGTACCATTTGCAGAGAGGAAGGGGTCTTTGGAATGTATAAGGGACTCGGTGCAACATTGTTGGTGTGTTCATTATGCATATTTAGTTGTTCTGTTTTGTTTCAATATGTTGACCCCTGCTTCACCTGACAACTGACATTACTACTTATTTTGTATCGTGTAGGGTGTTGGGCCTAGCATAGCTCTAAGTTTCTCCGTTTACGAGGGCTTGCGTTCTTTTTGGAAGTCTCAAAGGTGGAATATATGTTCTTGCACTGAATTGAAGTACTCTTCTTACATGGTGCATATGGTTTTGTCAATACTTATGGTCTAATTTTTTTATTTATTTTTTATTATTTAGGCCGGATGATTCTACTGCCATGGTCAGTCTCGCTTGTGGAAGTCTTTCGGGCATTGTATCATCAACAGGTGGGTACTTTTTGGCTGTTGAGACTTGTCTTTTCTTTTGCTAAGTGAAAAATGATAACGAATACTACTCTAATAGATTTGCTTAGCTTATCATTGCAATTGCATGCGACTGTTGAATACTTGTTTGTTGCTGTGGAAGTTGCCCGCTTCGTGACTTGATGTAGTGCATTTTATCACATAAGCTGACTTCCTTGCACGGTGCACATGTGCGATTAAGATTTAAGAAACTTTTGGAACGATAAGAAAGGTGATTGCAAATATAGATGGTACATAAAAAATAGCTACCAAAAACCATGTATAAATCAGGAAAAGAAACAAAAAAACTAGTAGACTATACATTTGATATTGTTGAAGTGCCATCGTTTGAAACACATTTTGTTGTCCATATTGATTTTCTTTTCCCAAAAAAGACATACGATAGAAACTTTTATGATTATGATTAATTGTCTCTTGCAATGCCCACATTTTCCATGATTCATTCTTACTCTAGATTGTGTCATTAACTGACTATTGCAACTTGCAGCCACATTTCCATTGGATCTTGTAAGGCGAAGGATGCAGTTAGAAGGGGTTGGTGGTCGAGCACGTGTTTATACTAGTTTGTTCGGGACATTTGGTCACATATTTCGTAATGAAGGGATACGAGGATTATATCGAGGTATTTTGCCTGAGTACTACAAGGTTGTTCCCGGCGTTGGCATTGTCTTTATGACTTATGAGACATTGAAGTCCCTTCTTTCCAGCATTCAAAATCGTTAGCACACATTTTCTGTCATATAAGACAGGCCTCCTTGGAACACGCGGCGGTGTCCGATTCCAATACATGATTACATTTAATTATGTCATTTTTCAAATTATTATCGGTGTCACATGTTAGTGTTTGCGTCTGTGCTTCATAGGGCATCACTTTAGTTTTATACTTTGTAGGAAATTTTGTAGTGTTGGATTCCGTATTTTGTAGCAAGTCACATTTTTGTCCACGTATAGTTAGTTCAATTGTGCAAAGCAAAGTTTAGGATGAACATCTTTGTAGTTGATGATAATGAAAGGTTATTTTTTTTTCTTCTTTTCTTCAACAAGCCACGTTTAAGAGTCTATCCAAGACAAAATTTAGTAGATGCAATTTATACCAATTTTAGCATTTAAATTTTGATTGTCTTAGTACAAATTTGCCAGTATATGTGGTTGTTTGTTCATGTGGAATCGTATTGTTTTCAGGTTTTGAGTTATATTTTAACTAGGTATTGGTTAAATATGTACTGAATAACATGAATAACCGAGTCGATTGAATGTTTCTCCAATGAAATCGACTTTTACACTACTTTTTTTCTTTTGAGATTTACTTTTTGCGCCTCCTAAAAATCCCCCACGTGTCCGTTGAAATTACCAAAATATTCACCTCGCATTCTAAGATGCAAGCAAGGTTCGCACTCTATTTTGCGAGTGACAATTTTATTTGTCTCAAGTCCAACGCATGTGCCCCCCATGAGTGAAAATATCATGGAAAAAAGAGTTTGCATTCTATGATGTGTTTCCAACTCCCTTCTTTGAACAAAAAGGCCCCTTCATTATGAAGGTTGGTAATGGAGGTCGGGAATTCAACTACTTTGTCAACCTTCAATGCTTCAATCCTAGAAATATAGTTCTCTCTCTTCAGTATCTTGTTGAACAAATCGATCATCAGACTAAGGTCTAATATCTACCAACATACCATAATACAACAAAGCCACCTTCAATAGGCAAGGAAGGCAATAATAACAACACATAATGCAATAATAACAAAAAAAAAACTACAAAATGCTTAACAATCAAGAGATCATAAGAGATTTTACTTTTGTCATCCTATCAGTTTTTCACGTGCCATATATGTTTTTTGTTTTACTCTTCCGCTACTAGAATAGGGTGTGCCAATTAAATATCTCACTTTTATACCGTTCGCTACTTAAATAGTGGAAGGGTAAAATGAAAAAGACGTAGGGCGCGCAAGAAAACACGTTGAGTGACAAAAGTAAAACTCTTATCAGTAATATTTGTTACACACCCCAAAAAACGAAAGAGCAATTTGATTGAATACATATGTAAAAATGTTTGACACTATGTGTATATTAATTAAATTAAAAAAATTTATTATATAATAAAACATGTTATTTAAATTTATTTTTTTAATAATAATAGTGGTGGTGATGGAAGGCTAATAGAGCTCTACCTCCGACTGTCTCATGAACTTAGCTCAGTTGACAGAATGTTGCATTGTATATGTTGTGGACAGGAGTTCGAACACAGATAATTCCACTTTAAAAAGTGGAATTTCTAACTACTAGAATACTTGACAAAATTCTATAAAAAAAGAAAGGATACTTAACAAAAAAAAAAGAGCTCTACCACCGACCACCATAAGAGTATTTTAGTGAAATTATTGTCCTCTTTTTCTTTTACATTTTTTAAACCTCGTGAAATTATCAAATGAGCTAATCACCGTAGAACATCATGAGTAATATATTAGTTGATTCTCTTAAATTAATGAGCATTACTCAAGAGCATTTGTATTAGATTAGTTTGGGTTATTCATAGTTAATCTAGAAAGAAGTCTTGAGTTTGAATTTGAATCTAGTCCAGAGAATGCAGTCACAGTAAAACTCTTGAGGGAGTCGCCCATTGTGGTCTTATCTAGCTCAAGCAATTAGTGTTTACAGTTGTGCCCAGAGAATGTCCAATTTATTATGTCCAAAAACATTTTCATGAATTTATTTCTTTTGTTGTAAATTAGTAGTGAGAACAAAATGGTCCTCCTCAACATATTGAGATATTCTATGCCATTCAAATTAACTTAAAACAATAACTCTCAATGGTCCTGAAGTATAGAACATCTATAAAAAGCATTAGATTTATGGATATCTGTTCTTTGTGAAATGAAGTGTTTCCAAGAAGCTAGCTAATCATTTTGCAGCCTTGTGGCTCTGCATCTGCAGGTATCTATTCTGATAGCAAAAAAAAGACAGAAATTTCAGTATAAGCCTACATATTGAATGTGACATTTTGTCATGAACAAGTGATCTAAATACTTTTCAAGAAAGCGGTCAAGTTAAGAATCTTAGAAAGAAATGATTGGCTAAACCAATCTTAATCGAATATATTTGAAAAACATTATAAATTCCTTCAAGCATCCCCTTAGATTATTAGCAAATCTTCTTTCTTCCATTCTCACTTGAAAGCGTAATCTGCATCCATCCTTAGATTTAGAGCAATGTTTGCGTTATATCTCGTGTCCTTAGGATGCAAATTACATATTCCTTGATATCAATGTAAAATAGAGTTGTTGAATGAGCGTATATTGGGTGAGGATGTGATAATCTGCATCCTGAGGTTTAAAACAACAATTGCGTAATTGTATCTAAGCCTTGGATTGCAGATTATCTCTTCCTTAACACCAATGCAGAACGTTGTAATCAAATTGATAGTTTCCATTTTGCATCGACGGAATGTTGCTTCTTGATGGAGTCGGTATAAATATTGGGTAAGGATTAGATAATCTGCATCCTGAGGTTTAGAACAACAGTTGCGTAATTGTATCTAAGCCTGGGATTGCAGATTATCACTTCCTTATCACCAATGCAGAATTTTGTAATCAATTGGTAGTTTCGATTTTCTATTGGTGGAATGTTGCTTCATGGAGGAGTCACTGAGTCGATATAAATATTAGGCAAGGATTAGATAATCTGCATCCTAATGTTTACAATAACAATATCGTAATTTTATCTAAGCCTTGGATTGCAGATTATCTCTTCCTCATCACCAATGTTGAACTACGGAACGAACTTGATAGTTTCTCTTTTCCAATGGTGGAATGTTGCTTCAGGTACCACTTAGTTTTTAGAACTAATGGCCCCATTGTCACTTATGCTCATTCTTATGGTTTGCAACTTTCGTTCTTTGTAACTCAAATTTGTGAAAGAAAAGTCAATTAAGAAAAAACTAATTAAGGATTGAATTGGATTTCAATATTTTGTATTGTAAAACTTCCAACTACCAACAGTTGCTTTCTCTGTTATTACAATGGAAAATTTCCTTTTTCTCTTCACACATATGAAACTTCTACTAATTTTCTATCCCCGTTGAAAAGGCCCATAACGGATATGAGTTGGTCTGAATACGTCTTTATAAATAAGTGGCAATCCTCACATTACAAATTAATTTTCTAAGGATGAGTCGAGCCCGTACTTATTTCTAATAAACCCTATAAGAATGTTTTATTACGATTTTCTCCTTTTAAATTTGCTGCATGTAAACTCACTCTCAAACCTTGTGAACACTTACGCTGTTGGCAAAGCGATAGATATGATTCCAAAATATAGGACAGGAAAAAGTATTGTTGTTTTCATATGCTATCTTCTTTTTCCTATTTAAGATTTTTATACTAATTTCATATTTTCGTTAGTATATACTGTAGTATCGAAGCATTGAGCCAATGACAACTCTTGGAAATAGATTATAGATACTAATTTTGAAGATTTTGAATGGCAGGATGTTAAATGAATCAAAAGACTAGAGATGCCAATGAATAAGTGAAAGAACTTAGGGTCCGTTTATATTATAGCTTATTTTTGAGCTTATGCAAACAACTTATGTAATATAATTTAGGTTTTATGCTATTTTATATGTTCAAACTAGTAAAAATTGTAATTTAATAAGCGATTCTTTCATAAACTGCTTTGACAAATTTATAATAGTACATAAAAATTGCATGCATAACCTGTTTGCATAAGTTTAAAAATAAGCAAATCCAAACGGACCCTTATAAGAAATATGATTTTTGGCAGTAACTTTTTTTTGTTTAAAGTTGTTACAAGTCGTTGGCAAAACTATCAAATGATAGTTTTACTAACAACTTGCAACAACTTATAACAAAAAAAATCGCTGCTAAAAATTATACTTCTTGTAGGAAGATAACTTACAGAACAAGCTACTGAGACATTTGTAACTGAATATAAATTTTAAACTACCATGGCACCAAAACTATAAAGATTATTGTTTTTTTAAATGGACATAAAGATTTATTTATTTTTTTTATTGTGATGTATAAATAACTTGTGTTTTAACAACAATGGAAATTGTATAATTAATCTTGATATATATAATTTAGTACATTTAACAATTAGTCTAACTTGCTCAAAAATTAAAATAAAATTAGTCTAACTTTTTGTAATAAATATTTTTAGCTGTAATTACAATTAATAAAATTTTAAGCCATTTGTAAACAAAGCTTCCTATCAAATATCTTCTCTAATGTTTGTTTTCTCTATTTCTTTCAATATTAAAGTTTTCAAAATATAAATATAATAATGTGATATTTGATGGGTCCAATTATTTAATATATATATATATATATATATATATATATATATATATATATATATATATATATATATATATATATTCTAAAAATTTTCAAAACTATAGTAATGAAGAGAGAGAAAATGGAGAGGATTTTTACATCGTGTTTTGTTGCATTTAATTCATATCCCCTATAAAACTATCTTAAAATGGTGATAGCTTATAATTTATAGTTGAGGGTTAATAATTTATAACCAATAAACTAATCGAAGTATTTGATAAAATTAGCGGTACAAATTCAACCAGCTAATAAATGTAAAGATATTTATTTAAATCTATTAATATAATATATCTTTTATATATTATTAAATTAATTTTTATACGCTGAAATTTTATTTACAAACGAAGCTTATAACATAATATAAAACATAGACTATGTATGTGTTTGGTTTGGCGGCCGCGAGAATTGAGTTTGATATAATTGATTTTAATTAAAAGTGATTTGAATATAAAGTAATTTATGTTTAGATATGTTTACCGTAAAAGTGATTGTATCAAATATGTTGTTTGGATAATTTGAATCAAAATTGATTTTAAAGGTATAAATTACCAAAAGGGTCTTGCATATATAAAACATCCCTCCAACCAAATTAAATTTTTGTTGTGGGTGAATTTTTTTAGACCGGCCCATTAACGTTTATGAAAAAACCACATTTCAAGGCAATTAATTAAATATTGTAAAAAAAAGCAATAAATTAAATAGTCATTTTTTCATATCAATTCACGTTTGGTTTTATCCAAAAAATCCACAAAATAGAAAACTCACGTTTTGATGCGGCAAACTCGCGTTTTGGTTGTTTAAACGCGTAACCAAACATACTCTATAAAGTCAGTTTTTACTCTTGCCAAGTATACCCAATTAGGGGCGTAAGCGGATCAGAAAAATCCAATTGAACCGATAATCCAATCCAATCCAAATCGAAAAAAAACCGACTTTTTTGGTTCGGATCAAACACCGAACCGAACCAATTGAAAACCAATGTGGTTTGGTTCAGTTCTCGGTTCCGTTTTCAAATCCATTGGATTGAACCGAACCAAACCGATACTTATAATAGAATCAATTTAAACCCATATGTGATTAAAATAGCAACCAAACATGCCCTGATTTAGTTTTGATTTTGGGTTTTCAAGTAATTATTATATAAACATAGTGTAAACAAGTATTGATTTTTAAATTTTTAAAAAGAGAACACAGTTTTTGTTTGTTTATGTAGATTTCTTGATCTGACATGTCTTAAATTTAAGCTTATAGTTATAACTATGTGAATTTAAATTTTTGTAAATTTAAATTTTGATTTTTTAACCATGTGAATATAAGTTTTTGTAAATTTAAGAAGAGTCTCAAAGGTGAATATATGTTCTTGCACTGAATTGAAGTGCTCTTTATGCTAAAAGATACTCTTCTTACATGGTGCATATAGTTTTGTCAATATTTATGGTTTAATTTTTTATATTTTTGATTTAGGCCGGATGATTCTACTGCCATGGTCAGTCTCGCTTGTGGAAGTCTTTCGGGCGTTGTATCATCAACAGGTGGGTACTTTTTGGCTGTTGAGACTTGTCTTTTCTTTTGCTAAGTGAAAAATGCTAACTAATACTACTCTAATAGATTTGCTTAGCTTATCATAGCAATTGCATGCGACTGTTGAATACTTGTTTGTTGCTTTGGAAGTTGCCCGTTTCGTGACTTGATGTAGTGCATTTTATCACATAAGCTGACTTCCTTGCACGGTGCACATGTGCGATTAAGATTTAAGAAACTTTTGGAACGATAAGAAAGGTGATTGCAAATATAGATGGTACATAAAAAATAGCTACCAAAAAACATGTATAAATCAGGAAAAGAAACAAAAAAACTAGTAGACTATACATTCGATATTGTTGAAGTGCCATCGTTTGAAACACATTTTGTTGTCCATATTGATTTTCTTTTCCCAAAGAAGACATACGATAGACACTTTAATGATTATGATTAATTGTCTCTTGCAATGCCCACATTTCCATGATTCATTCTTACTCTAGATTGTGTCATTAACTGACTATTGCAACTTGCAGCCACATTTCCATTGGATCTTGTAAGGCAAAGGATGCAATTAGAAGGGGTTGGTGGTCGAGCACGTGTCTATACTAGTTTGTTCGGGACATTTGGTCACATATTTCGTAATGATGGGATACGAGGATTATATCGAGGTATTTTGCCCGAGTACTACAAGGTTGTTCCCGGCGTTGGAATTGTCTTTATGACTTATGAGACATTGAAGTCCCTTCTTTCCAGCATTCAAAATCGTTAGCACACAGCATTTTCTGTCATATAAGATAGGCCTCCTCGGATTACGCTTGTCCCAATGTCGAACACGCCTTGATGTCCGATCCCAACACATGATTACATTGAATTATGTCATTTTTCAAATTATTATCGGTGTCGACATGTCAGTGTTTGCGTCTGTGCTTCATAGGGCATCACTTTAGTTTTATACTTGGTAGGAAATTTTGTAGTGTTGGATTCCATATTTTGTAGCAAGTCACATTTTTGTCCACGTATAGTTAGTTTTAGCCGAGAGTGAGCAAGTTCAATTGTACCAAAGCAAAGTTTAGGATGAATATCTCTGTAGTTGATGATAATGAAAGGTTATTTTTTTCTTCTTTTCTTCAACAAGCCACGTTTAAGAGTCTATTCAAGACAAAATTTAGTAGATGCAATGCAATTTATAGCAATTTTAGCATTTGAATTTTGATTGTCTTATTGAATTTTGATTGTCTTAGTACAAAATGCCCCGTTTATGTGGTTGTTCTAGTGGAATCGTATTGTTTTCATGATAGGAGTTATATTTTAACTATGTATTGGTTAAATTCTGAGTAACATGAATAACCGAGTAGATTGAATGTTTCTCCAATGAAATAGGCATTCACACTACTTTTTCTTTTATACATGTTGGACTCTACTTTCATCTATCATGATGATAGAATTGTCGTTCATGTTTTGTTGAGATGTAGTTTTTTCTCCTATGAATTTATTAAAATATTTTTGTCTGCTATTTAAATAGCAAATACTCCCTAAACACCTCTTACTAAATTTATTTTTTAACGTTCGCTACTTAAATAGTGGTTAGGATTTACAAAAATTTCTTTTTCTTACGATGTTCGCTACTTCAGTAGTAGAAGAGCAAAATGAAAAAAGTGTAGAGCACGTGAGAAACCGATAGAGTGGCAAAAATAAATGTGTTTTATTTGGTAATATTGGACCTATATGGTAGAGTGACTGACACATAGAGTGACAAAAGTAAATCTTTGATAGAGTGACACATAGAGTAGCAAAAGTAAAACTCTCATCATATTGATCGAAATCTACTTTAACTATTAGTTAGGAGTCTCCATTTCGAAAGTTAAAAATAGACTGCTCAAAAAAAGCAGATTCAAAAAAGAATTATTGTCATTTAAATTGTAATTAACATCAATAACATAATCTACCAAAAAAAAAAACATCAATAACATAAAAATAGTCACCTTGTAACTAACCTAAAAAATATTCGTATTTTATTCAAAGATAGATTAAAAAATAATACTCAATTTTGTGATAAATTCTCTTTAGACTCCTCAATATGCTCTAATATCCCCCAAATTTACAAAGCATGTTGAGGGACCTTAAATCATATTGAGAGGCCCAAAGAGAGTTTTTCAAACCTTTTTAAATTAAATCATTTCTTAATTTTTTGAGCCTTATCATATTGTATTTGTAATAATTTCATTTTTTTTTTTACAAATCAGTAATATTTGTTACACACCCTAACAAACGAAAGAGCAATTTGATTGAATACATTTGAAAGGATATTAGAGTTGTACCTCCTACCATCTTGTAAGTTAACTTAGATGATACTGGCTGGACATTGCATTAAATATGCAACGAATCAGAGTTCGAATCTTGATCATCTCACTTATTCACTTTAAATGGTGAAAATTCTAGCCATTAGAATACTTGAAAAAAAGAACTCTACCACTAACCACGATTAGGGTATTTTAGTGAAATTATTGTCCTCTTTTTCTTTTACATTTTTTAAACCACGTGAAATTATCAAATGAGCTAATCATCGTAGAACATCATAAGTAATATATTAGTTGATTGTCTTAAATTAATGAGCATTACTCAAGAGCATTTGTATTAGATTAGTTTGGGTTATTCATAGTTAATCCATAAAGAAGTCTTGAGTTTGAATTTGAATCTAGTCCAGATAATGCAGCCACATTAAAATTCTTGAGGGAGTCGCCCATTGTGGTCTTATCTAACTCAAGCAATTAATGTTTACAGTTGTGTCCAGAGAATGTCCGATTTATTATGTCCAAAAAGATTTTCATGAATTTATTTTTTTTGTTGTAAATTAATAGTGAGAACAAAATGGTCCTCCTCAACATATTGAGATATTCTATACCATTCAAATTAACTTAAAACAATAACTCTCAATGGTCCTGAAGTATAGAACATCTATAAAAAGTATTAGATTTATGGATATCTGTTCTTTGTGAAATGAAGTGTTTCCAAGAAGCTATCTAATCATTTTGCAGCCTTGTGGCTCTGCATCTGCAGGTATCTGTTCTGATAGCAAAAAAAAAGACAGAAATTTCAGTATAAGCCTACATATTGAATGTGACATTTTGTCATGAACAAGTGATCTAAATACTTTTCAAGAAAGCGGTCAAGTTAAGAATCTTAGAAAGAAATGATTGGCTAAACCAATCTTAATCGAATATATTTGAAAAACATTATAAATTCCTTCAAGAATCCCCTTAGATTATTAGCTCATCTTCTTTCTTCCATTCTCACTTGAAAGCGTAATCTGCATCAATCATGAGATTTAGAGCAATGTTTGCGTTATATCTCTAGTCCTTAGGATGCAGATTACATATTCCTTAATATCAATGTAAAATAAAGTTGTTGAATGAGAGTTTATTGGGTGAGGATGTGATAATCTGCATCCTGAGGTTTAAAACAACAATTGCGTAATTGTATCTAAGCCTTGGATTGCAGATTATCTCTTCCTTAACACCAATGCAGAAAGTTGTAATCAAATTGATAGTTTCCATCTTGCATCGACGGAATGTTGCTTCTTGATGGAGTCGGTATAAATATTGGGTAAGGATTAGATAATCTGCATCCTGAGGTTTAGAACAACAGTTGCGTAATTGTATCTAAGCCTGGGATTGCAGATTATCACTTCCTTATCACCAATATTATGCAGAATTTTGTAATCAATTGATAGTTTCGATTTTCCATTGGTGGAATGTTGCTTCATGGTGGAGTTGCTGAGTCGGTATAATCTGCATCCTAAGGTTTACAACAATATTATAGTTGTCTTTAATCCTTGAAATGTAGATTATCCCTTTTTTATCGCCAATCCAAAATAGTTTAATCAATCTGATGTTGTTATTGTTCTAAAAGTCGTAACAATGTCGCTTCTTCCACAAACCGTAGAAAAGCATTCTACAAAGCTAACAGGTAACACTTAGTTTTTGGAACGAATGGCCACATTGTCACTCATGCTTATTCTTATGGTTTGCAACTTTTGTTCTTTGTAACTCAAATTTGTGAAAGAAAGGTCAATTAGGAAAAACTAATTAAGGATTGAATTGGGTTTCAATATTTTGTATAGTAAGACTTCCAACTACCAATAGTTGCTTTCTCAGCGGGACGACACAACACTAAATGAGGCCTAAAGCGAATTTTAAATCGAGGCCTTTTTATTTTAAAAAGTAATATTTCATTAAAATTATTTTAATTTTAAAATTTTACTTTTTGGAAAAAATAGTTTATTGAATTATCATAATTAATTTTAAAACATTTTATTTTCAATCAATAATAAAGTCAATGCGGTTAATCTTTATTGAGATGTTGTTGATTTAAGATAAAATTTTATTAATTATAGTTATAATATGTAGAGATTCAAAAATTATAGTTGCTTGAATTTTCGAGAAATTACAAAGTTATTATCTAATTTTTATAATTTTTTTTTAGAGGTCTTCATATTTTTTTCCGAGACCTTATTTCTACTATGAATTAATATACATATGACATACGAGAGGCATTTTTCTCATAGTAATTTTTTTTTGGAGAACCTAAAACTCTTTCTTTGGTTGTCTTACCCTTAGGCCGTTTTTGTTTCTCTGTTATTACAATGCAAAACCTCCTTATTCTCTTCACACATATGAATCTTCTACTAATTTTTCTAGCTCCGTAAGAAGATTTTATTACGATTTTCTCCTTTTAATTTGCTGCATGTAAACTCACTCTCAAACCTTGTGAACACCTATGCTGTTGGCAAAGCGATAGCTATGATTCCAAAGACAGGAAAAAGTATTGTTGTTTTCATATGCCATCTTTTTTTTCCTATTTAAGATTTTCATACTAATTTCATATTTTTGGTAGTATATAGTATCGAAGCATTGAGCCAAAGACAACTCTTGGAAATAGATTATAGATACTAATTTCGAAGATTTTGAATGGCAAGATGTGAAATGAATCAAGAGATGCCAATGAATAAGTGACAGAACGTAATCAAAGGGGTGACTTAAAGAACAAGCTACTGTGACATTTGTAATTGAATATAAATTTTAAACTACCATGGTTTGGCTCGATCCATGCGAAGAGCACTTGAATATATTCACTGAGTTAAGCTCACCAAAACTATAAAAATTATTTTATTTTAATCGATCGACATAAAGATTATTTTTTATTGTGATGTATAAATAACTTGTGTTTTAACAATAATGCCTATAATTTTAAGAGAAATTGTATAATTAATTGTGATATATAATTTAGTACATTTAACAATTAGTCTAACTTTTTGTAATAAATATTTTTAGCTGTAATTACAATTAATAAAATTTTAAGCCATTTGTAAACAAAACTTTTCGTTTCAACCCCTTAAATGAATCTCAGATACCTCGAGGGGATTAGTCTCTGCAGTTGCGCTCGGAGGATACCTTTGGTTTACCAAACAAATAAAAATATCTTCTCTATTTTTTTGTTTTCTCCATTTCTTATTAAAGTTTTGAAAATATAAATGTAATGATGTAATTTTTTTTTTTGAAAATATAACATGATGTAATGTAATGATGTAATGATGTAATTTTTTTTTTGTGGATCCGATTATTTAATATATATATATATATATATATATATATATCCTAAAATTCTTCAAAATTATAGTAATGTAGAGAGAAAATGGAGAGGATTCTTACACCATGTTTTGTTGCGTTTAATTCATATCCCCTATAAAACCACCTAAAAATGGTGATAGTTTATAGTTGATGACTAGTAGTTTATAACTAATAAGCTAATCGAAGTATTTGATAAAACTAACAGTACAATTCCAACCAACTAATAAATGTAAAGATATTAATTTTTTTTTTTTTTAGTCAGGTAGCCTAGTGGCTACCAGATCTCTGCACATAATGTGCGATGTCCTTACCAACTGAGCTAAGCTCACGAGGACGTAAAGATATTAATTTAAATCTATTAATATAATATATCTTTTATATATATATTATAAAATTAATTTTTATACGCTAAAATTTTATTAAAATTTCAAACGAAGCTTATAACATACTATAAAACATAGACTATAAAGTCCATTTTTACTCTTGCCAAGTATACCCAATATATGTTGGAGTTGGACAAAATCCTAGTCATATAGCGGTTTGTTCAGGCTTCAATTGGACCTTCAAGTACGTAGATGTCAACTTGGTCATCAGAAATCTTTAGTTGGATATATTGGTGAGTTAGAAATCGGTGCAAAAGGAAAAAAAATATTTTAGTTGGATACTGAGTTTAAAACAAGAAACAATTTGATAGAGCATTTTTAGTGCTAAAAACTTTAGAGCATATATTCTTTTAACTTTCAATCCTGGAGAATTTTTTTTTTAAAAGTTTGGTTAAGACGGACAAATTTTAAGGTCTTGGATTTCAACCTAGATGAAAGTGTTTAAACCAACAATAAATTCATTCTATTAAGTAATGTCATGGTTAGATTTAAAATTACACTTGTAGAATTTTAAGCTTAATTGCAGTTTTATTTCCCTATTCACCCACTTATAGAATTGGTCCCTCTAGCTATTTCAAATAAAAAATCAAGACATGATATATTTTAATTAATTTGGCTGGTGAGGTAAAATTATTTAGGCAGATAACTATTTATATTTTTTGATTAAATTATAAAAATGAATAATTTTTAAAGTTGAGATTGAAATTTTTATGGAGTTTTCTTTTAATTTCAAGAGTGTTTTTTTTTTTTTTTTTGACAAATGTAATTTCAAGTGTTATTCATTCTAGTATATCCTCAAGTCATGCATGGCGTTTAAAATATGTCATATCACAACTTGTAATTATAGCTTGATTTTTCGATGATTGCTCTTTTTCCCTTTTTAATATTGTTTAGAACATGCAATAGGATTTATTGCAGTTATTATGTCCAATTGCAATTGATCTCAATCGTACAATCTAAAATTGGTGGTCGAAATTGTTTAAATCATATAACTATTTTTAACCCAAAATCTATCTTTAAATACTATAATTAGTCTTACATGATTATTTTTTTTAATAAATAATAGTAATCCAGAAAGAGAAGGCAATCATTTCATTTAATTTTGAAACCGGAAGGGATCCAAAACCTGATCTGTCCACATTCCCATTCACATCCAACGTGAGGTCATATATTCCATAAAAATTCCAGCATTAAACTTTAAAGAATAATGTTGGATTTGTGATTTGGTACCATATGACGTATGCAGTATGAATCTTTTATATGCATTTTTTTTTGTTTTTATTCAATTAAGATTTTGCTATGAAACATTTAGGGGAGGGAGAAATGATATTCATACAACTTATTTATACAACAATACTTACAACTTTTGCAATTGTTACCCTTTTAATGAAGTTAGAATAACAAAATTGCCATCCACCAATGAAGTTGTAAGCATTGTTGTATAAATAAGTTGTATGAATATCATTTCTCATAAACGTAAGACTGTATTTTTATAAAATTGTTTAAGAAGAATCATTAAGATAATATTTTATTAAAAAAAATTATTTTATCATATTATAGGTATAAGTTTCTACCGTGACCACTTTCGATCTAAGAATATGTGAACACACAAATTAAATTCTCCGCATTCGACAACACTTTTTTCATACATGAGCGAACGATTGAATATAAGACCAATCGGTTAAGGAGTCTAAATGGTTTACCTATTTAATATAATTTATTGTTGGCCTCATATAAGATTTAATTCCGTTACACAATATAAATATTTCATTCCTTCGTATGGGAAATTAGGATAAAGAAATGGTCAAATGGTGTTCCTATCTAAATCAGAAAAAGTCGTATTGCTCAAATCAAAACCTATATTATTATTATTATTATTATTATTATTATTATTATTATTATTATTATTATTATTATTATATCAAGCCTGTAGAGTTGGGAATTATTTCCAATTTTTATAAAAGGAATTGAAGTATTAACACATCCTCAGATGCAAAAGCCAATTGTCTATTATCCACGACGAGCAAATCAAAAGATTTTCCTTCAAAATTTTCTATGATCTCCTCTTGCAACGGATCTTTGTGGGATGTGTTGGGCCGATTTTGACCGAACTCATTAATCAACTAATTGATTTGAGTTGAGTGTGTAAAACTCTTACTTTGTATGTCAAATTTATATCGATCCAACTCAAGAGTGAGCGAGTTATTTGAGTTGGAAGAATGGGTTATTAATTCTCAAAAAATGTATGGTTAGATGATATTTTATATTAAAAAAAAAAATGAAATTTTACTATTTAAGAATTAAACATTTACTGTGTCAAAAAAAAAAAAGAATTAAACATTTACATTGAAAACTTCATGTATAGCCTCAAAATTTAAAATTTTACACAAATTTTAAACTATATTATCATAAAATCAAACATGTTGCAAATTTTTTAAACAGGTTAAATTTATGGGTTCATCGATTTAAATAAATTAGTTCGAATTGAACTGGAATTTAAACGTGTTCAAATAAAGTGCAGATTGGATTTGTTTGGGTAACCGGATTAAGCGGGTCACTTTAACTTGCAAATGCCCTTAACAACACTATCG
This sequence comes from Trifolium fragiferum, assembly GCA_954870985.1. NCBI lineage: Eukaryota > Viridiplantae > Streptophyta > Magnoliopsida > Fabales > Fabaceae > Trifolium > Trifolium fragiferum. Next base: position 14,997,627 of record OX940793.1, on the reverse strand, counting down.
ATTATGCATAGGTGAAGTTAAGTACTTAGTATAGGATATTTTGTACATAAAATGTCAATAAGTGATACATTAGGTGATTGTGTCTTATATAATGATCATGAACTCAAGAGCTAGCACTCACTTGTATGAGATGACTCGGATCTTTTCCAACTTAACCATAAGGAGTCGCCACCCATTATGGTCCTACCGACTCAATCGAATAATTACGCTTTCTCATTGTGTGAGGAAGATATCAAATTTACACCCAAATGATCATGACTATATTCTTTTTTTGTTGTAAATTAGCAATAAGAACAAAATGGTCCTCCTATATGCTTAAAAATTATGGGCTTGTCCTAAAAAACTGAAATTCTATTCCATTCAAATGAACTTCAAGAATAACACTCTGAATGGTCCTCAGGTATAGAACATCTGCAGAAAGCATTAGAATTGTCGATATCTATATTTTGTAGAATGAAGTGTTTCCAACAAGCAAAGTAATCTCATTAGTGTAATGTTATGCAAATTGCAAGGTGGTGCAGCCTTGTTGTGGCTCTGCATTTTCTTTTATGGTTCTGCATCTAGTGGTATCTATTCTGAATGAAAAAAGAGACAGAAATTTCACTGTATGCCCAGCATATTGAATGTGACATTAATCGAATTTGGGTAACGCTTAACTAAAATACTTTTAGGCTATCTCTCATTCAATCTGAGACTCGTAACACATTGAATGTGACATTTTGTTTTAACCAATGACTGTAGAACCTATGCTTGATCCTTGCATACCGCAAATCTGCAATTACCTAAAACCTTTTAGAATGTTATATTTTGATATAGGTCAAAAATTTGTTAATGTAAATTTGATCAATGTATCAACGGCTGTTGTAGCATGCATATATGTGAGATTAAGATATGAGATGTGAATGAAAAGCTATCACAAAGCAAAATAGTTGCTAACAAGATATAACACACAGAATGTTGGAAACCTTTTGAGAGTAAGTTCTAAAGCAGTGCACGGATGAGATGTATCTATAATAAAGCAGATTCTTTTGTTACACATTGCTATTTAGTTATATAGATACTTTTCAAAAAATTGCATTCAATGAAAGAATCTTTAAAAAAATATGATTGGCTCCATAGTTTCATCGAATATGTTTGAGGAACACTATAAATTCCTACAATCTCCCAGATGTTTCACAATCAAACCTACAATCTCCCAAGTCTCATTTTCTTAACACAACTTGCAACCATAGGTTTACAACAATGTTTGAGTTGTATCGAGTCCTTATATTAGGACACATATTACCTATTCCGTAATATCAATGTAATATTGGGTGACGATGTGATAATCTGCATCCTGAGGTTTAGAACAGCAGTATCGTAATTGTATCTAAGCCTTGGATTGCAGATTATCTCTTCCTCATCACCAATGAAGAACTATGGAATCAACTTGATAATTTCCATTTTCCACTTGTGGAATGTTGCTTCTTGGTGGAGTCGGTATAATATTGGGTAGGGATTAGATAATCTGCATCCTGAGGTTTACAACAATATTTTGGTTGTCTTTAATCCTTGGAATGCAGATTATCCCTTCCTTATCGCCAATCGAAAATAGTGTAATCAACCTGATGTCGTTTTAATGTTGTAATGGTGATAACCATTTTGCTTCTTCTGCAAACCGAAGACAACCATTTTACAAAGCCAACAGGTAACATTTAGTTTTAGAAATATTTGCCACATTGCTACTCATTTTTATGGTATGCAACTTTCGCTTTTGTAGCTCAAATTTGTGCCACACAATTGATTAAATAGATTACAAATGCCAATTTTGAAGAATTGGATTGGTCAGGTGTTGAATGAATCAAGAGATGTCAATGAACAAGTGAATGGTTTCATCAAAAGGGATAACTTGCAGAACAAGCTACAACGAGATTTACATCGCAAAACTGTATGCACTGCAAGCATGGAATAGCTGAATTTGCTGACTTAGCATTTGATTTGTAACTAATTAGTTGATCTATTAATAGTATAAATAGTTTATGGAAAATGCTGGATCTCGCGAAAATACTTGTCGCGAATATTTCACGAATGTGTTACTCACAAGCACCAACTTATAATTTTTAAATAATTCAACTTCTCTCTTTACAATAGTTTGATTTCCATAACTTCATCTCATCAACTATGTATGTATTAGTTCATGACAGATGTCATTGCCTGCAAAACTAACTACACTTTTTCTGGACATGTGTTTACAAGTGCTTAATCAAACGGTGATAAAACTACATTGTTTGACAAGTGTTTACATTTACATGTGTTTGAAATGATAGTAACTACTATCATGCGATCCTTTTTATCTACTTAATAGTGCCTACTATATGTGAAAGAAACATAAAATAATCCGTTCGTGAAAATTCGCGTGGATTTTATTCGCTACATATAGCATAACTCATAGTTTATTGTACTGTTTTTCTCATTCAACAAGTGAAAATACAAGAGTTTTTACCTTCTTTATACCTTTGTTATATCTTTTTCTCTCATTTTATTCAATGATCATTAACTTCAAGACAACATCCCAGCTCTTTTGAGCTCAATCGAAAATCACTTCTGCAAATCATGGTGAGAAACTAATGGAATTTTTTCTTCGTGATAATGGTTGAAATAAATTGGAAAAGTAAAATATTCAATATTTTTCTCATAGTTGTCTTTATTTGTGATTTGATATCATGACGTGTGCAATATATATATCTTTTATATATATCTCAGGAATACTTGTTAAGAAAATTAAAATAGAAAAATAAAAAGAAAATTAATATTTTTTTTAAGATAAAATAAAATTAATATTAAAAATATAACTTTGTACAATTTTAAAACATTAAATACACAAATTACAAAAAGAAATTTTTTTATAAATAAAATTAATTATTAGAGCCCTGAGACATTGTTTAACATTTTCCTTTTGCTTTTATTATTCAATTAAGATTTTGATTTTTTCCACCAATTTTAATTCAATTGACGGAAGTATTAAAATTACTACTGTCTAAATCCCAGTCTTCTCACATTATGTGTGTGAGTTTCAATGGCTTGCCATTTCATTTATTTACAAAAATAAAAAAGTTTTTTTTAACACAAGTAAGATTTTGCCTCGAAATATCAAAGAACACCATTTATGGTTTTGGAGTTTCATCGGTACATAAATGCAATAAAATAACGTGAGAAGAATCACCCAGATAAGATTTTAATTTTTTTTTTATTAAAAAAACATTTTATTTTACCTTTTTTACCATATTACTAGTATAAATTTTCACCTCGAGTAATTTCGATTGAGGTATATGTGGATGCACAGTTGGATACTCCACTTACAACTAAACTTTTTCAACTCCTTAATTAAGGAGTCTAAATTGTTTACCTACTTAAAGCAATTTATTGTTCACCTTACATAAGATTTGACGTTGTTACACATTATAAGTATTCCATTTCACTTGTGCGGGTAGGATAAGGAGATGGTATTCCTGTCTAAATCGAAGAAAATTGTATTGCTTAAAGAACACTAATGAGATTTATATTGGCCTTCCTCATAATTCAAAACCTATATTTTTACTATTATACCAAGTTAACCCGTAGAGTTGGGAATTCTTTCCAATCGAAGTATTATTTCATCCTCAGATGCAAAAACCAATTGTCTACTACATATCATGAGCGAATCAAAAGATTTTCCTTCAAAATTTTCATTAGTCTCCTCTTGCACAAGGGTGTCCGTGGGTTGTGTTGGGCCGGTTTTAAGCAAATTCATTACTCAAGTCGATCAAATTTAATTGATTTAAGTTGGATATAAAACTCGTATTTTCTATGTCAAATTCAAACCGATCCAACTCAGGGGTGACATAGTTGATTTGAGATGGAAGAATGGGTCATTAAATATCATTTTCAAAAAATTCACAAAAAATATATAGTTAGATGATATTTTATTTCATGAAATTTTTTAAAATTGAAACTAAATATTTTGCCATTTAAAATTTAAACACTTACGTTTACATTGAAAACTTAATGTATAGCATCAAAATTTAAGATTTTAGCACAAAAATTTTAAACTATATTATCATAAAATAAAAACTTATACAATTAAATTTAAACAGGTTGGTTCGGATTGGACCAAAACTTAAACGTGTTCTGATAAAGTTCGAATTGAATTGATTTGGGTCACCAGATTGAACGGGTCACCCGAATGATTCGGTTACTCATGGGTTAACTAGCAATGCCAATAAGTGATACATTAGCTGACTCTATCTTAATCTTAAATAATGATCATGAACTCGAGATGACTGATTGTATGAAATGACTCAGATCTTTTCCAACTTAACCATAGATCCCCCAAATTTACAAAGCATGTTGATGGACCTTAAATCATATTGAGAGGCCCGAAGAGAGTTTTTTGAACCTTTTTAAAATAAGTCATTTCTTAATTTTTTGAGTCTTATCATATTGTATTTGTAATAATTTCTTGTTTTTTTTTTACAAATCAATAATATTTGTTACACACCCTAACAAACGAAAGAGCAATTTGATTGAATACATATGAAAGGATATTAGAGTTGTATCTCCTACCATCTTGTAAGTTAACTCATATGGCATTGGCTGGATATTGTATTAAATATGCAAGGAATCAGAGTACGAACCTTGATCATCTCACTTATTCACTTTAAAGGGTGAAAATTCTAGCCATTAGAATACTTGAAAAAAAGAACTCTACCACTGACCACGATAAGGGTATTTTAGTGAAATTATTGTCCTCTTTTTCTTTTACATTTTTTAAACCACGTGAAATTATCAAATGAGCTAATCATCGTAGAACATCATGAGTAATATATTAGTTGATTGTCTTAAATTAATGAGCATTACTCAAGAGCATTTGTATTAGATTAGTTTGGGTTATTCATAGTTAATCCAAAAAGAAGTCTTGAGTTTGAATTTGAATCTAGTCCAGAGAATGCAACCACATTAAAACTCTTGAGGGAGTCGCCCATTGTGGTCTTATCTAGCTCAAGCAATTAGTGTTTACAGTTGTGTTGAGAGAATGTCGGATTTATTATGTCCAAAAAGATTTTCATGAATTTATTTCTTTTGTTGTAAATTAGTGGTGAGAACAAAATGGTCCTCCTCAAAATTTTGAGATATTCTATGCCATTCAAATTAACTTAAAACAATAACTCTCAATGGTCCTGAAGTATAGAACATCTATAAAAAGCATTAGATTTATGGATATCTGTTCTTTGTGAAATGAAGTGTTTCCAAGAAGCTAGCTAATCATTTTGCAGCCTTGTGGCTCTGCATCTGCAGGTATCTGTTCTGATAGCAAAAAAAAGACAGAAATTTCAGTATAAGCCTACATATTGAATGTGACATTTTGTCATGAACAAGTGATCTAAATGCTTTTCAAGAAAGCGGTCAAGTTAAGAATCTTAGAAAGAAATGATTGGCTAAACCAATCTTAATCGAATATATTTGAAAAACATTATAAATTCCTTCAAGAATCCCCTATTAGCTCATCTTCTTTCTTCCATTCTCACTTGAAAGCGTAATCTGCATCAATCATGAGATTTAGAGCAATGTTTGCGTTATATCTCTAGTCCTTAGGATGCAGATTACATATTCCTTAATATCAATGTAAAATAGAGTTGTTGAATGAGAGTTTATTGGGTGAGGATGTGATAATCTGCATCCTGAGGTTTAAAACAATAATTGCGTAATTGTATCTAAGCCTTGGTTTGCAGATTATCTCTTCCTTAACACCAATGCAGAACGTTGTAATCATAGTCACATAATTCGCTCCCAAGGTCATGAACAACGTACCAATTCATTCGTACCAATTCGCAATTCATTTTCGAATTGGTTCGTTCGAATTCGTGAACCGGTTCACTATTTTTTTTCGAATTGGGTACCTGCAAATTCGTGTGCCAGTTCGCTATTTTTTTCCGAATTGGTACCTGCAAATTCGTGTACCAGTTCACAATTCTTTAACTAACCTATTATTTATCATATAATAAATAATAATAAGAAGGAAACTCAAAGAATTGGCTTTATTTACTTACAGAAAAAAAAAAAGGATTGGCTTTATTCATTCAATAAAGCAAGTGACATTTAACTCCCACGTGCCAATGTAGTAGTTCAATTAAGTAAACAAGTGGCAATGTGTATTGTTACATGGCCGTCTCTTTGGGAGAATTTTCAATGAGGGAATAAGATATGGAATTGGACAATGAAATAAGAAGGACTTCCACTAAGAGAGGAAAAAGGAATACAAATTGAGTCATGGTACTCTTTTGTAGTATTTGTGATGTATGTCTACTATTTTGTAGTGGGTGGTTTTAGTTATTGATGGTACTATTTTGTTGTATGTTTTTGGTAATTAAAAAAAATGTTAATTTGATATTTTAATATTTCTAAAAGTTAATTTTTATTGATGGTATTAATATTTTTTATTATCTATTTTTTTCTTAATTAATATTTTTTTTTATATGTAACGTACGAGTATTATATTTAAACGTACCGCATACCGAATTGGCGTACCGAGTCTCTATACCCCTCACGTACCTAATTCTTTGAGAGTTGCGAACCGCGTATCCGAATTCGTACCGCATACCGAAGTGAATTGCGAACCGTGTGACTATGGTTGTAATCAAATTGATAGTTTCCATTTTGGATCGACGGAATGTTGCTTCTTGATGGAGTCGGTATAAATATTGGGTAAGGATTAGATAATCTGCATCCTGAGGTTTAGAACAACAGTTGCGTAATTGTATCTAAGCCTTGGATTGCAGATTATCTCTTCCTTATCACCAATCCAGAATTTTGTAATCAAATTGATAGTATCGATTTTCCATTGGTGGAATGTTGCTTCATGGTGGAGTCGCTGAGTCGATATAAATATTGGGCAAGGATTAGATAATCTGCATCCTAAGGTTCACAACAACAGTATCGTAATTTTATCTAAGCCTTGGATTGCAGATTATCTCTTCCTCATCACCAATGTAGAACTATGGAACCAACTTGATAGTTTCCCTTTTCCAATGGTGGAATGTTGCTTCAGGTACAATTAGTTTTTATAACTAATGGCCCCATTGTCACTTATGCTCATTCTTATGGTTTGCAACTTTCGTTCTTTGTAACTCAAATTTGTGAAAGAAAAGTCAATTAGGAAAACACTAATTAAGGATTGAATTGGTTTTCAATATTTTGTATTGTAAAACTTCCAACTACCAACAGTTGCTTTCTCTGTTATTACAATGGAAAATTTCTTTCTTCTCTTCACACATATGAAGCTTCTACTAATTTTTCTAGCCCCGTTTAAAAGGCACATATCGGATATGAGTTGACGTGAATAAGTCTTTATAAACAAGTGGCAATCCTCACATTATAAATTGGTTTTTTAAGGATGAGTTGAATCCGTACTTATTTCTAATAAACCCTATAAGAATGTTTTATTACGATTTTCTCCTTTTAAATTTGCTGCATGTAAACTCACTCTCAAACCTTGTGAACACTTACGCTGTTGGCAAATTGATAGCTATGATTCCAAAATATAGGACAGGAAAAAGTATTGCTGTTTTCATATGCTATCTTCTTTTTCCTATATAAGATTTTCATACTAATTTCATATTTTCGTTAGTATATACTGTAGTATCGAAGCATTGAGCCAATGCCAACTCTTGGAAATAGATTATAGATACTAATTTTGAAGATTTTGAATGGCAGGATGTTAAATGAATCAAGAGACAAGAGATGCCAATGAATAAGTGAAAGAACTTAGGGTTGGTTTAGATTAGCTTATTTTTGAGCTTATACAAACAACTTATGTAATATAATTTAGGTTTTATGCTATTTTATATGTTCAAACTAGTAAAAATTGTAATTTTATAAGCGATTCTATCATAAACTGTTTTGAAGAACTTATAATAGTACATAAAAATTGCATAAGCTCAAAAATAAGCAAATCCAAACGGACCCTTAATCAAAGGCACTACAAAAAATATGATTTTTGGCAGCAACTTTTTTTGTTAAAAGTTGTTACAAGTCGTTGGCAAAACTACCAAATACCAACAACTTGCAACAACTTATAATTATAACAAAAAAAAATCGGTGCTAAAAATAATATTTCTTGTAGTGGAGGTAACTTACAGAACAAGCTACTGAGACATTTGTAACTGAATATAAATTTTAAATTACCATGGTTTGGCTCGATCCATGCGAAGAGCACTTGAATATATCCACCGAGTTAAGCTCACCAAAACTATAAAGATTATTGTTTTTTTAAATGGACATAAAGATTATATTTTTATTGTGATGTGTAAATAACTTGTGTGTTAACAACAATGGAAATTGTATAATTAATCTTGATATATAATTTAGTACATTTAACAATTAGTCTAACTTTTTTTTTTTTTTTTTTGACTCAACGTAAAAATTCATTCATTCATTCAAATTGAAACATACATAAATCATTACAAATTCAAGATTGCTAAAAACTGAAAAAGGTGAATTTGCAAACAAACTCGCAGCACCTAGGTTAATAGCATACAACAGCATCATTACAATTAGTCTAACTTTTTGCAATAAATATTTTTAGCTGTAATTACAATTAATAAAATTTTAATAAATATTTAACTTTCAATCCTGGAGAATTAATTTTTTTGTTTTGTTTTAAAGTTTGGTTAAGACGGACAAATTTTAAGGTCTTGGATTTCAACCTAGATGAAATTTTAAACCAACAATAAATTCATTGTATCAAGTAATATCATGGTTAGATTTAAAATTACACTTATAGAATTGGTCCCTCTAGCTTATTTCAAATAAAAAATTAAGACATGATATATTTTAATTATTTTGGTCGGTTATGTAAAATTATTTAGGCGGATTAACTATTTATATTTCTTGATAAAATTATAAAAATGAATAATTTTGAAAGCTGAGATTGAAAATTTTATGGAGTTTTCTTGTAATTTCAAGAGTGTTAATCATTTTATATCATCAAACTATATACGGTTTAAAATATGTCACATCACAACTTGCAATTACAGCTTGATTTTTCGATGGTTGCTATTTTTCCCCTTGATTTTTCGATTGTTTAGAACGGGACAAGTTTTGGTACATAAGCTTTTTTATCTTTTATTTTATTTTTTTCATAATGCGTAAACAATGAAAATTGCTTTCCTCCTTACGGATTTCTCGCGTGCCCCCCAAATTTTTCGCGTACCGCCGGATGCCTTTCTCCCTCTCTAGATTTCTAGCCAAAACCATTTTGCTGTTGAAATTGTTTCAAAGGGTTGTACTCCAAAACTATCAAGTGCATTTTGGGGGGTATGCTAGACATCGGGGGGGAGCGCGAGAAATGAAATTTGAAGGGCACACGAGAAATATGGGGGGCGTACTAAGCAATTTTCCCTTATTTATGCATCTTAATTCTTATGCACCATAACCACTCCCGTTTAGAACGTGCAATGTGATTTATTTCAGTTATTGTGTCCAACTGCAACTGATCTCAATCTTTCGATCTAAAATCAGTGATTGAGATTGTTTCAATCATATAACTGTGTTTAACCCCAGAACCTTTCGATCTTAAATAAATTATTGAGATTTAATACTTTGTCAATATTTACAGCAGAGAATCTAAATCTCTTAGAATATCTATTACACTTATAAAAAAAAGAGAATGACGGCCATTATGATATACATTTCTTTTGAAAAATATTTTTTTGTTCTATTAGTTTAATGATAATTAGAATTTCACATTTAAAGATGAATAAATGGGAGTACCAGGGTTCGAACCCCAGTTCTTGCAATAATTGCAATGTCTCTGTCAATTGAGCTATGCTCACGAAAAAAATAAAAAAAATATATCTTTAAATACCATAAATCTTACGTGAATTTTGTTTTAAAATAAGTAATAGTAATCCAGAAAGAGAAGGCGATCATTTCATTTAATTTTAAAACCGAAAGGGATCCAAAACCAGATCTGTCCACATTCCCATTCACATCCAACGTGAGGTCATATATTCCATAAAAATTCCAGCATTAAACTTTAAAGAATAATGTTGGATTTGTGATTTGGTACCATATGACGTATGCAGTATGAATCTTTTATATGCATTTTTGTTTTTGTTTTTATTCAATTAAGATTTTGCTATGAAACATTTAGAGGAGGAGATCAATCCCCAATCAAAGGTAGAGAAGTCCTCTTAAAGTTCAAAGAGAGCTTATAAAAGTGAACTCGAATCCAAGATCTTTTAAATTTAAAACCTGTATTTTTACTATTACTGCTTAAAGCAAATTGTTTATGGTTATTTGGGATTTCATCGGTATATAAACGCAAGACTGTATTATGGTAAAATTGTGTAAGAAGAATCATTAAGATAATATTTTATTAAAAAAAATTATTTTATCATATTATATGTATAAGTTTCTACCGTGACCACTTTCGATCTAAGAATATGTGAACACACAAATTAAATTCTCCGCATTCGACAACACTTTTTTCATACACGAGCGAACGATTGAAAGTAAGACCAATCGTTTAAGGAGTCTAAATGATTTACCTATTTAATATAATTTAGGGTCATGCTAAACAGTTTCCCCGGAGCACTTGTTAAGCATAACAAAAATAGAAATAAAAAATAAAATTAATATTGATAAAATAACTATTTACATTCTCGATGAATTGAATGTACAAATTCTGAAACAAATTTTCCATTTTTATAAGCTTAACTAGTACCCCGTGGACACTGTTTAACATTTTCCTATAATTTATTATTGGCCTCATATAAGATTTTATGCCGTTACACAATATAATATTCCATTCCTTCGTATGGGAAATTAGGATAAGGAAATGGTGCTCTTATCTAAATAAATAAAAAAAATCGTATTGCTCAAAGAACACTAAAGAGATTTATATTAGTATATCAAACTTGTAGAGTTGGGAATTATTTCCAATTTTTATAAAAAGAATTGAAGTATTAACACATCCTTAGATGCAAAAGCCAATTGTCTATTATTCACGATGAGCAAATCAAAAGATTTTTCTTCAAAATTTTCTATGATCTCCTCTAGCAACGGGTCTTTGTGGGATGTGTTGGGCCGATTTTGACCGAACTCATTACTCAACTAATTGATTTGAGTTGAGTGTGTAAAACTCTTACTTTGTATGTCAAATTTATATCGATCCAACTCAAGAGTGAGCGAGTTATTTGAGTTGGAAGAATGGGTTATTAATCCCCAAAAAATGTATGGTTAGATGATATTTTATATTAAAAAAAAAATTACTATTTAAGAATTAAACATTTACATTGAAAACTTCATGTGTATAGCCTCAAAATATATTATCATAAAATCAAACATGTTGCAAATTTTTTAAACAAATTAAATTTCCAGGTTCATCGATTTAAATAAGTTGGTTCGAATTGAACTGGAATTTTAAACGCGTTCAAATAAAGCGCGGATTAGATTTGTTTGGGTGACCGTATTAAACGGGTCACTTGAACTTGCAAATGCCCTTAACAACACTATCGATTATGCATAGGTTAATTTAAGTACTTAGTATATGATATTTTGTACATAAAATGTCAATAAGTGATACATTAGGTGATTGTGTCTTATATAATGACCATGAACTCGAGCTAGCACGTACTTGTATGAGATGACTCGGATCTTTTCCAGCTTAACCATATAAGGAGTCGCCACCCATTATGGTCCTACCGACTCAATCGAATAATTACGCTATGTCATTGTGTGGGGAAGATATCAAATTTACACCCAAAAAATGATCATGACTATTTCTTTTTTGTTGTAAATTAGCAATAAGAACAAAATGGTCCTCCTATATGCTTAAAAATTATGGGCTTGTCCTAAAAAACTGAAACTCTATTCCATTCAAATGAACTTCAAGAATAACACTCTGAATGGTCCTCAGGTATAGAACATCTGCAGAAAGTATTAGATTTGTCGATATCTATATTTTGTAGAATGAAGTGTTTCCAAGAAGCAAAGTAATCTCATTAGTGTAGTGTTATGCAAATTGCAAGGTGGTGCAACCTTGTTGTGGCTCTGCATTTTCTTTTATGGTTCTGCATAAATTTCACTATATGCCCAGCATATTGAATGTGACATTACTAGAATTTGGGTAACGCTTAACTAAATCTTATAAAACCGACTTGTCAGGTGAAGATTACCACAACTAATAAACATATTTTTAGGCTTTCTGTCATCGAATCTGAGACTCGTAACACATTGAATGTGACATTTTGTTTTAACCAATGAATGTAGAACCTATGCTTGATCCTTGCATACCGCAAATCTGCAATTACCTAAAACCTTTTAGAGTGTTATATTTTGATATAAGTCACAAATTTGTTAACGTAAATTTGATCAATGTATCAACGGCTGTTGTAGCATGCATATATGTGAGATTAAGATATGAGATGTGAATGAAAAGCTATCACAAAGCAAAATAGTTGGTAACCCGTAGTTGCTTAAAGAACACTAATGAGATTTATATTGGCCTTCCTCATAATTCAAAACCTATATTTTTACTATTATACCAAGTTAACCCGTAGAGTTGGGAATTCTTTCCAATCGAAGTATTATTTCATCCTCAGATGCAAAAACCAATTGTCTACTACATATCATGAGCGAATCAAAAGATTTTCCTTCAAAATTTTCATTAGTCTCCTCTAGCACAAGGGTGTCCGTGGGTTGTGTTGGGCCGATTTTAAGAAAATTCATTACTCTAGTCAATCAAATTTAATTGATTTAAGTTGGATATAAAACTCGTATTTTCTATGACAAATTCAAACCGATCCAACTCAGGGGTGACAGAGTTGATTTGAGATGGAAGAATGGGTCATTAAATATCATTTTAAAAAAACTCACAAAATAATATATAGTTAGATGATATTTTATTTCATGTAGGTTTTTAAAATTGAAACTAAATTTTGCCATTTAAAATTTAAACACATACATTTACATTGAAAACTTAATGTATAGCGTCAAAATTTAAGATTTTAGCACAAAAAATTTAAACTAAATTATCGTAAAATAAAAAATGGTACAAATAAATTTAAACAGGTTGGTTCGGATTGGACCAAAACTTAAACGTGTTTTGATAAAGTTTGAATTGGATTGATTTGGGTCACTAGCTTGAACGGGTCACCCGAATGATTCGATTACGCATAGGTTAACTAGCAATGCCAATAAGTGATACATTAGCTGACTCTGTCTTAATCGTAAATAATGATTATGAACTCAAGATGACCGACTCGTATGAGATGGCTCAGATCTTTTCCAACTTAACCAGAGGTAGCTATCCAATAATTAGGCTTTGTAATTGTGTGAGAAGTATATCAATTTTACACCCATAAATGATCATGATCGACTTTATTCTTTTTTGTTGTATATTAGCAATAAGAACAAAATGGTCCTCTTAAATGCTCACCAATTATGGGCATTTCCTAAAAAAATGAAATTCTATACCATTCAAATGAACTTCAAGAATAACACTCTAGAATGGTCCTCAAGTATAGAACATATGCAGAAAGTATTCGATTTGTTGATATCAATTCTTTGTAGAATGAAGTGTTTCCAAGAAGCAAGGTAATCTCATTAGTGTAGCCTTATTCAAGGTGGTGCAGCCTTGTATCTATTCTGAAGGAGAAAAGAGACAGAAATTTCAGTATATGCCCAACACATTGAATGTGACATTAATATAATTTGGGTTGGGCTTAACTAAATCTTAAAAAATCGACATGTAAAGCGAAGATTTCTCACACTAATAAACATAATTTTAGGTCATCGTTTATCAAAAGTGAGACTCGTAACACATTGATTGTGACATTTTGTTTTAATCAATGACTGTAGAGCCAGCCTATGCTTGATCAATGCATGCTGCAAATTTGCAATCACCTAATATATTTTTTTAATGTGAATTTGATTAATGTATTAACAGCGGATTAAACTGCATATATGTGATTGAGATGTGAGATATAGAGATGAGAAGCTGTCACCAAGCAAAATGGTTGGTGCATAACAAAATAGAACACACATCAGAATATGGCAAACATTTTGAGAGTGAGTTCTAAAGCTGCGCTCGGATGAGATGTATCTATAATAAAGTAGATTCTTATGTTACACATTGTTATTCAGTGATCTAGATACTTTTCAAAAAAGCACGTTCAAAGAATGAATCTTTAAAAAAATATGATTGGCTCCACAATTTTGTCGAATATGTTGGAGGAACACTATAAATTCCTATAATCACCCAATTGTTTTACAAATAAACATAATTCAGCATTCTTCCAAGGTACTTTGCATCCTGAGGTTTACAACAATGTTTGCGTTGTATCGAGTCCTTATAACGCAGATTACCTATTCCTTAATATTGATGTAATATTGGGTGACGATGTGATAATCTGCATCCTGAGGTTTAGAACAAGAGTATCGTAATTGTATCTAAGCCTTGGATTGCAGATTATCTCTTCCTCATCACCAATGCAAAACTATGGAACCAACTTGATAATTTCCATTTTCCACTTGCTAAATGTTGCTTCATGGTGGTCAATATAATATTGGGTAGGGATTAGATAATCTGCATCCTGAGGTTTACAGCAATATTTTGGTTGTCTTTAATCCTTGGAATGCAGATTATCCCTTCCTTATCGCCAATTGAAAATAGTTTAATCAACCTGATGTTGTTTTAATGTTGTAATGGTGATAACCATTTGGCTTCTTCCGCAAACCGCAGACAACGATTCTACAAAGCTAACAGGTAACATTTAGTTTTAGAACTATTTGCCACATTGTTACTCATGCTCATTCTTATTGTATGCAACTTAGGCTTTTGCAGCTCAAATTTTTGCCACACAAGAGATTACAAATACCAATTTTGATGAATTGGATTGGTTGGTATTATATTAATCAAGAGATGTCAATGAACAAGTGAATGATTTAATCAAAAGGGATAACTTGCAGCACAAGCTACAATGAGATTTACTATGCAAAACAGCTGTCTGTACTGCAGGCATGGAATAGCTGAATTTGCTGACTTAGCATTTCATTCGTAACTAATTAGTTGATCTATGTATTCAGCAAGTGAATATTCAAGAGTTTTCCCTTTCTTTATACCACTTGTTGTATCTTTTTCTCTCATTTTCTTCAATTATCATTAACTTCAAGACAACATCAGAGCTCTTTTGAGCTGTGTTGAAAATCGCTTCTGCAGATCATCGTGAGAAACACTGAGATTTCGATGGAGTTTTTTCCTGATAATGGTTGAAATAAAATACAAAATGGAAAAGTAAGTACAATAATTTGATCTAGAGGGATTTATTTTTGAGCTTATATGAAATAAAATATGCAAATAAATAAATTTATATGAATTATTTTAAGAGAGTTTATGAGAAAAGATTATAAAGATAAAATTTTTGTTAGTAAAAATTTATGAATTGACATAAAACTCAATTTATTTAAAAAATAAATCAAATCCAAATGGGCCTATGTTGGAGTTAGACGGACCAACTCCTATTCATATAGAGCATTGGTGTGACTTTTACTAGATGATAAGAGTTAATTTAATTATTATTAACTGCTGCCTATTATTTAGCCTTTTCAGTTAGTATTCCATTCCTATTATTTATCATTTCTATTAGTATTCTCCTCAATTGTATTTATACCTATCGATTAGTCTTCTCTTCTTTCGGTGTATATAAACCATTCCATGTACCTTTAACAAAGTGTGAAATGAGAATGAGATTAATCTATGCCTACTGCATAATATCAACAACTTTAATTGAAACCCAAAGATGAAGTAAAATTGGTCTTCAAATGACCGTTTTTCGGTCGGATATCAAGTTTTTTATTTTTATTTTAAATAAATCTTTTTAATAAAGTATTGTTGGTGCTAAAAACTTTAGAGCATACATTCGTTTAACTCTTGCTTCTGGAGTTTTTTTTTTTCTTCAATTCAGTTTAGACGCATAATTTTAAGGTCTTGGGTTTTAATTTGGATAAAAGTATTTAACCTAACAGTAAATTCATTCTATTAATTAATATCATGTTTAGACTTTTTTTTTTAACGGGATTATCATGTCACTACGAGAAATATGATTTTTGACAGCGACAATTGTCACTGCGAAAAATACAAAGTTGCTGCGAAATGTATTTTTTGCAACGAAAAAATTGTCCCTGCATGTCGTTGGCACAAGTGTCGTTGCGAAAAGTCTTGCAAAGACAATTAATGTCGCTGCCATAACTAGTATTTTGCAGCAACAATTATTGTCGCTGGCATAACTAGTGTTTTTCAACAACAATTAATGTCGCTGACATAACTAGTGTTTTTTGTAGCAACAATTATTGTCGCTGGCAAAAAAAGTGTATTTTCCAACGGAAAATTTGATGTTGCTGTTGCAACAAGTTTTGGTCGCTGACATAACCAGTGTTTGTCAATTATTCAAATATTAATTTAATCTCCCATGAAATAAGATATTAGGAATTAACGTTCAATATCAACAATTGATAGCTAAATTTTAATTATAAATTATGTATCTCGTTCAATCTTTTTTTTAAATCAGCGAATTTTATTTATACAAAAATTCAACAATTCAAATACAAAGAACCAAATTACAAATTACAAGTCATTTAGATCGTACCAAAATCAAGTGACAATTCACATAATATCAAAACATTAGATTAGAAAACACAAAAGAGCAACACTATTTTGAATGTTTATCACTTAATCCTATAAGAACACCACAAAAATTTATAAGACACCGATGACTTGATTGCTTGCACCTTGTTCTTCATTGTTCATCATCTTCTTTCACAGTCTTCGCACTTTTCTTGAATTGCGTCGGTATTCTTCAAAGCTTTTTAATATTAGATATCTTCTCGACGTAGCTTTTTTTTTTATAGATATTATACTCAACTTTTAATGAGGTTATGTGTGGAACAAAGTGAGAGAAATGATTTTGAAAGAGAAAATTATATAAGTTGATGAATAATGATGACATGATGGAAAACTGGATCGGTTAAATTTTGGAGAGATCGAGTGATTAAATTATTAGCAATGAACAAAAGAGAAAGAGGAGCGTTGGATGAGTAGTAATCTACCGTATAGAAAGTTTGCAATATATGATCCTAGTAGGTGAATTTATAGCTATTAGTAAATAGATTTGATTAATTAACAAATATTCCAAAATACACGGGAAATAAAATAATTAATAGATTATCTTTACTCAATTAACCGTCACAGTACATGATTATCTCAATAGTGATAGTGGATATGTATGGAGTGCTACCGTCGAATTTTGAAAAAAATAAAACAAACCACTATTTTTTTAATCAAAATAAACTTAATTTAATTAATTTACTTCTAATAATATATTAAAATTGATAACTACTATATTTATCAATTTGTCCTTATCAATTTTAAAAATTTTCTAAATTTTGTATCCTTCATTGTAATTTTACTCTATTAACAATATACTAGTATGAACACCCGTGCCAAACACGGGCTAGAAGTTCAATATTTTTTAATAATTTAATATATATATATATATATATATATATATATATATATATATATATATATATATATATATATAAATTAAGAAATATTTTAGAAATGAAAAATTGGAGCTCGAACCAGCATCACACATAAGTTATCTTTCATTTATAAATATATAATAATTTTAGACTTTAATGTCCAAATATATGTATATTATTATTGTCTTACTAATTATTTTATTTTGCTGTTAAAATCTGATGAAAGTTTTATTTTTTTTCCTTTTTTGTTAATTAAAAATTAATTTAAAGTATCAAGAGATCGATTTCTTCAAATTGCAAAGGATAATTTCTTACGAACTGAAGAACCTATTCAAGAATGTGTAAAAAGTAAACCAACTGATATCATAATCTTAGGTCTAACATCTTAATTATTTTTTGCAAAAAGTCCAATCAAAATATTCAAATTAGAAATCTGATCTAACGAAAGAGGATAATCTCATATGGTGTGAAAAGTTGAACAAAGTTAGTGTAAAAATTAAAGCAATTGAGACCACAATCTTAGGTCTTGCATCTTAATTATTTTTAAAAAAATTTAATCAAAATTTCAAGAGAGATATAATCTAACATAAGAGAGTAATTTTTTACGGTGCGAAAGACTAAATAAATCCCCTGTAAAATGTAAAACTATTTGGATTATAACTTTAAGGCAGATGTCATAATTATTTTTGTAAAATGTTCAATTAAAAGAATTTAATTTATATACAATGTCGTTGTAAAGTTATTTTATACATTCGTCCAATAATATACCAATACATCATGTATTGTGTTTAGAGACACATGACGTGTCACATTCATTAAATGATGTGGCAACACATCATTAGATGTATGTGTAAAAAAAGTTTACACCGACAGTGCACAACAATTAAACTCCAATTAAAATATCCAAATAAATTTGATCTAACAAAATAGGATAATACCTGACGACATTAAGAACTAAAACAAATCTGTGTAAAAAGTAAAACAATTGAGATCATAACCCTAGGTCTCACAACTTAATTATTTTTGTAATAAATTCAATTAAAATATCCAGAGAAATTTGTTCTAACAGAAAACCATAATCTCTTACGTTGTTAAAAGCTATATCAAACCCGTGTAAAAAATAAAGTAATTGAAACCATAATCATAGACATTGCATCTTAATTATTTTTCTAAAAAGTTCAATTAAAATTTCAAGAGGGATTTAATCTAAATCAAACCTGTGTAAAAAGTAAAGTAATTTGGACTATAATCTTTTGTTTCACGTTTTTATTATTTTTGTACAATGTTCAATTAAAATCTAAAGAGATCTTATCTAACGGAAGATGGTAATCACTTACGGTTTGAAGAACTAAATAAACCTCGTGTAAGGAGTAAAGCAATTGCGGTTATAATATTATGTCTTGCATCTTAATTATTTTTGTAAATCAATTAAAATTTCTAGAGAATTTTGTTCTAACGGAAGAGAGTAATCTTTTACGGTGTGAAAAACTAAATCAAATCGGTATAAAAAGTAAAGTAATTGAGAACACAATCTTATACCTCACATCTTAATTAATTTTTGTAAAACATTCAATGAAAATATATATATATATATATATATATATATATATATATATATATATATATTTTTTTTTTATTTTTTTATTTTTTACAATGTTGCCAATGAAAATCGAACCTAGGACCTCATGGATACTACCCAAACCCCTCACCACTACAATGAAAATATTAAAAGAGATACAATCTAATGTAAATTTTTTTTTTTTTTTTTTTTGCAATGTTGCCAATGAAAATCGAACCTAGGACCTCATGGATACTACCTAAACCCCTCACCACTACAATGAAAATATTCAAAGAGATACAATCTAATGTAAAAAGATAATCGTTTACAGCGTGACAAACTAAAGTAATTTAGAACACAATCTTAGACCTCGTATCTTAATATTATTATTATTATTTTAAAATGTTCAGTTAAAATATCTAAAGAGATATGATCTAATGAAATAGGGTAATCTCCCATGGCGTGAAGAACTAAATCAAGCCCGTATAAAAAGTAAAGCAATTGAGATTATAACATTAGGTCTCACATCTTAATTAAAAAATTTTGTAAAATAATCAATTAAGGTATTTGGAGAAATTTTTCTAACAGATAATGGTAATCTCTTACGGTATGAAGAACTAAATCAAGTGTAAAAAGTAAAGTAATTCAGATCATAGTCTTATGTCTCACGTCTTAATTATTTTTGTAAAAAGTTCGATTAAATTTTAGAGAAATTTGGTCTAACAGAAAAGCATAATTTTCTTCATTGTGAATAGCTAAATCAAGCCCATGTAAAAAGTAAGAAAATTTGAACCATAACATTAAGCCTTACGTCTTAATTATTTTTGTAAAATGTTCAATTAAAATATCCAGGGGACTGAATATAACAGAAGAAGGTAATCTCTTACAACATAAAAAAACTAAATCAAGCCCATGTAAAAAGTAAATTAATTGAGAATATAATTTTGGGTCTCACATATTAAATTTTTTACTAAAATAAAATTCAATTAAAATATAAAAAAAAAATTGTTCTTACCGAAGATGGTAATCTCTTACGTTGTAAAAACCTAAATAAAGTTCATGTAAAAAGTAAAACAAATTTCAAGTGGGATTTTATCTAATAGAAGAGAGTATAATTTTTTACGTTGTGAAGAACTAAATTAAGTCTATGTTAAAAGTAAAGAAATTTGGACCATTACCTTAGACCTCACATGTTAATTTTATTTTTAAAATGTTCAAATAAATACTTAAAGAGATTGAATATATAACAGAAGAAAGTAATTTTTTATGGTATGAAAAATTAAATCAAACTCGTGTAAAAAGTAAAACAATTAAGATCGTAATCTTAGGTCTGACATAATTATTTTTGTAAAATGTTCATTTAAATATCCAATTAAAGAAATCAAATATAACAGAAGAAAATAATTCTTATAGTGTGTAAAATTAAATCAAACCTGTGTAAAAAGTAAAACAATTGAGATCGTAATCCTAGGTCTCAATTCTTAATTATTTTTGTACAATATTTATTTAAATATCCAAATATTGTAAAAAGTAAAATCAAACCCATGTAAAAAGTAAAGCCGAATATAATAGAAGAGAGTAATTTCTTACGGTGTGAAAAATTAAATAAAACATATGCAAAAAGTAAAGCAATTTAGATCATAACATCATGTCTCGCATCTTAATTATTTTTGTAAAATGTTCATTTAAAATATTTAAAGAGATATGATTAAACAAAAGAGGGTAATCTAATCTCTACAAAAATTAAAACAATTGATATTATAACTTTAGGTATTACAATTAATTATTTATGTAAACAATCAATTAAGATATTGAGAGAAATTTGTTCTAATTAAAGATGGTAATCTTTTACATTGTGAATAATCAAATCAAGTCCGTATAAAAATATGTCATATCCAAACCCATTGAAAAAAATAAAAATAAAAACAAATATAAAATATAATATATTTTAGATTTTACAAATTATAGATCATAAGAATATTAGGGTGGAGTTACTTATCCGTATAAAATTCATGAGAATCTTAATGTCCATTTTTTTTTTTTTTTGGTACATATGTCTATTTTGTTTTTTAATTATTATTATTATTATTATTAGTGTTTGTTTGGCAATACATTAAATGGTAAAAAACAATATTCAAGGCAATCCTATTTTTTTGTTTGACAATAGATTATTGTTATGTTACTTATCCTATAGAATTGATGGTAATCCTATTATTTAATTTTTTTTGTTTCATTATAGATTTAACATTATAGATTTAATAAACAATAAAAAAATCAAGGCAAAAAAATCATAAAATTAATATTTTGTTGTTAGTGGGAATCGAACCGTGTTGCTTTAGGTCGTAAAGAGAAAACACATAGGCGCCACGTCATTAAAATAATGCCTCTTGTACGTTTACTTCTTGAGAAGCAACGTGAGGATGCCAAGTGTACTTTTTATTTTGAGTAAGGTAAATAATAATACATATAGTTGTATAAAAATAGGAAGAAAAAAAAAAACAATAAGGATTAGAGGAAGTTTAGAAAAACAATTATAGAAAAAAACAAACAATAAAAGATTATATATGAATCTAGGCATTAAAGTAGGAATAAACAATAAAATATTCGTATTTTTTTTATGCATAAAAAAAATATGTATATTAAAAGATATGTATCAAAAAATAGTAATTGTGTGGTTTCTCAGTGATTTTACAAAGTTGTTCCAAATAATCTATAGTATTAAAAATAGAAAAATAGAAGAAAAAAAAGCAAAAAAAAAATAATTTTAAGTTAAAACAAATCTACGCATAAATATAGAAACAAAAATCATGATAAAAGATACGTATAAAAAAAAAATAATTGTTGGTTTCTCAGCGACTTTACAAGGTTTGTTGCTAAAAAACTATACGATTAGCGACAACAATAATTATTGCTTGGATAAGTAATTTTTCTCAGCGATAACAAAATTGTTAAGAAAAAAACTAACTTACAACAATTTGTCAACAATTTGAATGTCGCTGCAAAAAAGTCGTTGCGAAAAATCTTATTTCTTGTAGTAATGTTTAGACTTAAAAGTTATAACTAGACTTCTTGCATTTTAAGATTAATTGCAATTTTATTCCCCTATTCACCCACTCTACTCATAGAATTGGTCCTCTAGGTATATTTAAAAAATAAAATCAAGATACATCATATATTTTAACTAATTCGGCATAGGATATGATGATGGTAAATTATTTAGTTGAATTAATTATTTATATTTTATATATTAAATTACAAAAATGAAATTTTTTTAAAGTTGAAACTGAAATTGTTTTAGGAAGCTTTTCGATAATTTTGGAGGTGTTAATCATGTGCCGTTTAGAGCATCTCAAATAAGAGTATCTAAAAGAGTTTCCTAAGTTGATGATATGGTATTTTACTATTTTTATCATTGGAGTTTCATGATGTGGCATAGAGGGTATTAAAATTGGTGATACCGGTACCTTAAATAAGATACTGTATCATCAATTTAATGTTATCCTTGTTTGATCATTAAATTGCCATTTAATCTCTTTTTTTTTTTTTTTTGTAACATCCCACTTTTTCAAATTACCTAATTAATTTTAATTTGAGCTTTGGCTAATAAATTAGAATTAATTAGTGGTGAGTAAATTCATTAAGTCTTGAGAATTAAGTGAATTATGTGTAAATTAGGAGTTTTAATTGGGACCTAAATTATACACTAATACACTTAGCTCACACTTATGAATCTAATCACAAGAGATTCAATCTTTTCCCTCCCAATTTACTCTCTCTAATGACTCATTGTTCCACTTGCTCTAACACCTCACCTCTTACCTTGCCAACTCATGGATGCATGCAAGTTTGCAACCAACACCTCACTCAATTTTTCCTCAAATTAGAATACATGCAATTTGCTAACCAAACCACTAGTTTAAATGGTTCATTTTCTTCTCATAATCAGAAAATTTATAAACTCTCAATGCTCTCTCCCTCTCTCTCACGAGCAAAAGGCAACAACAACATAAAATTCCAACTTCCCAACGCTTTACAATGTAAGGGCTATGTTAATCCACCACCATCAATACCATAACCCTTTTAGACTCATAGAAATTCCTCACCTGCTACTGTACTACAGAGAAGCAAACTGAAAACTCTCATCTCTTTCCTTTCTCAACTCATTAAAGTAGCTTAACAACAACAACAACAACCCATTCACACCTCTCCTTTAATCAAAAAGAGAACATGCAAGCCCAAACTTGGAAACCTTGCTGCATGTGTAGTTATCTTCGAAAACACGAATTCTTGATCACTAGGTCTGTCATGGCTACTATGGAAAAATGGAAATTGGGAAAAAAGGCAGAACCTAGTGTCTCAGCCTGTCAAGCTCGCCACAGCGAGCAGGAGTACCCGCCATGGCGAGTTCAGCAGCAATTGCTGCATGTGTCTCTGTTCGTGCTGTGTTCTGTGTTTGTGGGTATTGCTGAGGAGTGTTGTAGCTGTGTAGAGCCCAAGGAGCGAGTTAAAGCTTCTTTTATCAGGTGAGTTCTTAGGCTAGTGTAGTTTAGATTCCTAAATTATGAAATATTGCATGTTAACATAGGAATTAGGAATTAATTGTATGAGGAGAATTAGCTCCCAAATTCTCTTCTATTCTGTTATATATTACTTATATTATGTATCTGCACTTCCTCAGAGTTTGGTTGTAGGTGAATCTTTGAAAATATTGAAAATTCGTAAAACAGGGGTCTTTCTGACTTAACTCGCCATAGCGAGTTGCTAGCGAGCACTCATGGCGAGCTCAAGGTTCTGGGCTGAAGAACTTCGCCATGGCGAGCTCTAGCTCGCCTAGCGAGTTGTTTAGGCCAGTACCTGTAAGTTCGCCATGGCGAGCTTGTTGACTCGCCGTAGCGAGCTAAGCCAGAATTGCCTCACTTTTCCTATTTTAAAAATGGTTGTTCACTCGTTTTATATCATTATCTGAGGAAGATATATTGCAGATGTATAATGTATTTAATATGGTACGGAAAGTCAGGCACAATTCTGAAATTAGGGATAACTTAGAAATTAAGTTTGTATGTTCCCCGGGTTTTGGGATAATATGGTAGTATGTTAATCAATTTAGAATCAGTCAATCATGTGCGGTTTAGTATGCTGCTTATGGGCTTCCAATGGAACAACCCATTAGGAAAATGATTGTGAGCTTAATGCTGTGGTCGAATCGGTCAGCGGATATGGCGGACCTTCGAGACATGCTCACCTCGATGTGTCTTAGCGGAATAAAATCAACAAGATACTTTTGTGTGTTACACTTTTATTAATTATGATTATGACATATATTATGATAGATTATCAATTATGGACTGATTAGGTACCCCGACTTTATAGCCTAGGAGGGTAGTAGAATTCACTGGGACGAAGTGACTGTCTCACCCCACTCCCTTTTGATATAGGTAAGACAGGTTATTTCGGAGCAGGGACCAGGATGGACCTGACGATTGGAGCTGTGCTTGGATTGTCAGCTTAGAAGACTTAGTCTTCTTCCTTGTTTTTATTTAGCTTATTGTTCTGTTGTAGTTTCTTTTCCGCTGTCTGTATCGAATAATCATTTCTATTTAATGATAGTGTATTATTCATCAAATATTTCTTTTAATTTAATGTACTCCGATTCCAGTTTTTAATGTTCCGACTAAATATTCTAGATAATTTAGTTGGGGCGTTACAATTGGTATCAGAGCAGGTCGATCTAGTATCGGACCTTGTCATGAGTCCTTACAATCCCTTTCTTAGTTGTACGGACCCTTTGGAGTCTGGACTGTTTACGCTGAAATCATCGCGTGCTGAGTCTGATCAGCTCAGTATTGTGCATGGTAGGTAGGGTATTACGGTTGAGAACCGAAGTTGATTTCGGTGGTTAAATAAGAAGATAGTATTGGAGATGCAGTTCATAAGCGATCGTTGGCGAGAATTCCCTCTAACCGGATGTTTGAGCGGAAATAGTTAGGACTGAAGGAGGAGTAGTGCTACGCTAACGGGCATACTAAGAGTTAAGATGGAAATACTAATCACTCGAAGTAGAATTGCCTATGTAAGAGCGTAAGTGTAGGGTGTAGTAGTATCCTCTGACATAGTGGGTTAGGCAAATCTTCCGAACTCGAGAGTAACCATACCTTCTGGTGAATATGTTTACAAGAAACATGTGAGCCAACTAAGATTCAACCCTCAGTAAATCAAGACTCTTCCTGAATACCTAGTCTTACCTTTCAGCCGCAAGATTCACCGCATTGTTAGATCTGTTCAATACCATACTAGAGAAACCAAGTTGGAATATTCACCCATAACAACACTTATCTGAGAACCTTCCCAATATATTATTCTATAGGAAGCCAACTTTTAATGTCTCCCTAAGAGTAATCTAGTTTTTCAACATCGTAACCCG
This sequence comes from Trifolium fragiferum, assembly GCA_954870985.1. Lineage (NCBI taxonomy): Eukaryota > Viridiplantae > Streptophyta > Magnoliopsida > Fabales > Fabaceae > Trifolium > Trifolium fragiferum. The sequence goes on along the minus strand of OX940793.1, from coordinate 14,972,089 downwards.
TACTCCTACCATACCGTTAGAAGTCAGGATCAGTTTAACATAACAAATAGGATTTCTTTTTTGATACCAGCTTAGGTCAGTTAACTCAGCAAACTATTAGAGACCAATTTTGATTAGAGTAACAGTTAGGAATTATTTTTTTTCAACACCATGTAGATACCTGACTTAATTCATAAGGCATCATTCGCGAGCAATAGAAACAAGAACTAACCGAATTAGCCCTTGTAAGTAACAACCATAGTTGTACCTTATCACTAGAGGTTGAGCAGTATTAGATGCAATAGTTAAGAAATTCATTTCCTAAACTTTTACCATATAGACTTATTAGGTGTAGTTACTCCATTATCTTGAGCTAATAACTTAGTGCCATTGAATACTTAACCAAGCATATAGGAATTAGTTGAATTAGACTGCCCTCGATTCAACACCTCCTTACCTTTCAGTCTGTCCTGTTGCCATTTAGGAAATTATTATAGGTCTAGTAATATAATCTCAGCTTAAGTACTATACCAGAGATCCTACCAAATCACTTGGAGCGTAACCTCATCCGAAATGACAAGTAGAAATATTTCTTGACCAAACTTAGTTGCCAGGTAGTTTACTTAACACTATCACGTATTCCCCACATTAGCAGTCTAGTATTGTAGCTTAGATAGATACCTTGTGACATAATTAAGTTGAACCACTCGTGTTAGTAAATTATTTAGAAGTTAGCCTCCTATCTGGTCATTTAGTACATTATCAATAGGAACTCGTTATCGCAGAACAACCTACCTCTTTAAGATCAGCCTTAGTACCAAATCACTAGCATTCAAACCTCGATCAATTTAGCACAAATCAGGAATTATCGTTAACGCCTTCAGCTACCTTGACCAACCCTTGAGTATCCAAGTTAAATTGTTCCGAAGCAAAATAACTAAGTTGGATTCATTCCTTATCAGCCATTTAGCATTTCCAATCATTCAGACCTTCGAGTTAGAAACCTGTTAGAGTCCGTCAAATTTCCGTTAGGAGTGCCTATCAATAATCTGAATCGAACTTGAATCAAATGATGTCAAATTATGATCTCATTATCCTTCCTTCAGAACTTAATAAGCCAAGTTCGACGAACCAAATATTTTGGATTGGGTATCTGTCAGACATGGGAACATGGAACGGGTTCACTCCCTAATCTGTCTGATTATGTCTCAGACATATAGTTCCTCCTCGTGCCCTATCATCTGTTAATCGTAGTTATCACTCAGAGAAGTTGGGAGGAAAACTTTCCAAATTCCTCGACAACGGTCAGTCAAACTGACAACTATGGGATGTCACTTATCAGTAATCTTGTTCACTCTTTTCAACCTTTCAGTTACATTGTTAGTAACTAAATATAATTCGTGGAATCCAGTTTATCTGGAGAGAACATGTGTAATCCAGTTCAAGCTCTTACTCATCGTGGAGATCTTTTAATCAGTATCATTAGTTAATTATCCGCCAAACTATTCTGCTCAGTATCAGCATCAGTTAATCACATAGGTATTCGTGCACCTGAACGATCCATCATTATTCCTAGTACTTTGGGTATACTTTCGGAGTCTTATCAGCTAAATTCCAGTTAAGTTTCCGATCTTTTCAATTACATAGAAATAGGAGCTAGTAGAAGTGCTAAGTATCTAGATATCTCATCAAAACTATTTTCTGAATTCAAGTTTGAACCTTCTCATTCTCAGCCGACTGTCTCAGTTTCTTGGTACACTATCGATGATAGATTCAGGTCATCATAAATCAAATTCTCGAATAGAGCAAAGAGTTTCTTTATCACGAATTCCACTCTTACAATTACACATTGACTATTTTGGACAAGGATTTAGAGCCACTCTCTGTGTTGAGTGTGCAACTCATCCGTATCCAGTCAGCTATCATTAGAACCCAATTACTTTAGCCAAATTCTTCCATGTCAACTTATCAGTGAAATTATCCGGCCAACTTAACCATATCTCTAAAGGAAGAATTCGAACCTCAGTTCTTGATATGTTAAATGTACTACTCGACCACAGTGTTGTGCTAGGATGGATTGAAATAGTAGGTGGAAAATTCTGAAGTACTATGGACTCGGTTGCAGATGAGTCTAACTCATTGGCGAAAGGAACTATAGTGCTTAAGCGTTCTTCACTCGTTTTATATTTCGATTTATCTTGGAGTATTTTGAATGACTTGAACGGGACAGTGGTACGTGCGACGTGTCGCGAGCTGCAGCGTTTGGAATTGAGAAAAACCTCGAAGAGAAAGATTGTGGATTGTCATTATCAATACCCAAACTTATCCCATTCAGCTATTCATATAGCGACAACCAGGCCAGATACCGACCGGTGGAAGTGTAGTGTAAGATAATAATGAGTACGGTATGCTAAGGCGTCGCGAACATGTTGGGCCGTAGTAGAGTATTGAGAAGGCCGTCACATACCCGCATTCATAAAGTAAAACAAGTGTTACTTTGTGGGATTATTCGATGAAAGACGTAATAATGGTGGAAGTAAATTAGAAAAGAAGAGATGGTGCGTCACTGTGTTAAACGAATTGGAGTAAGGCCATGATGACACAGTTAAAAAGAGGATGACTATAAGTAATCGGATCAGAGTGCGCAGCGCGAGATCAGACGAAAATATAGTAGATGATCAAATTGGACGAATAACCCTTTGAGAGAGGAAAGTTTTATTCCAAGGAATAAAGGTAATCAAGTATTCTTGAGAATAACACCAAGTTGGAACTACGAGGTGTTTTCAAAATGAAGAAATTTTATCTGAAGTATATAAGACCTTATCAGATCCTTCAATGCGTCGGTCCTGTAACCAATCAGTTAACTCTATTTCTATCCATGTCAGGGTTGCACGACGTGTTTCATGTGTCTCAACTTCGGAAATTCATTCCCAATCTTTACCATCCTCTAGAGATTAGTCTTCAGTCAGCCTTAACCCATCCGTCGAAATCAATTCGTATGGTTGATTGTGGAATGAAAATCCTTCGGAACAAGAGAATTCCAGTAGTACAAGTCGGATGGGCTCAGTCCCATGATGACTAACTTACTCAGAAAATGGGAACCTGTCATAGGAAAAGTTATCCCTACTCTTTCCAAAGATAAATTTCTCAATTTCGAGGACGAAATTTCTTTAAGGGGGGTAAATTGTAACATCCCACTTTTTCAAATTACCTAATTAATTTTAATTTGAGCTTTGGCTAATAAATTAGAATTAATTAGTGGTGAGTAAATTCATTAAGTCTTGAGAATTAAGTGAATTATGTGTAAATTAGGAGTTTTAATTGGGACCTAAATTATACACTAATACACTTAGCTCACACTTATGAATCTAATCACAAGAGATTCAATCTTTTCCCTCCCAATTTACTCTCTCTAATGACTCATTGTTCCACTTGCTCTAACACCTCACCTCTTACCTTGCCAACTCATGGATGCATGCAAGTTTGCAACCAACACCTCACTCAATTTTTCCTCCAATTAGAATACATGCAATTTGCTAACCAAACCACTAGTTTAAATGGTTCATTTTCTTCTCATAATCAGAAAATTTATAAACTCTCAATGCTCTCTCCCTCTCTCTCACGAGCAAAAGGCAACAACAACATAAAATCCCAACTTCCCAACTCTTTACAATGTAAGGGCTATGTTAATCCACCACCATCAATACCATAACCCTTTTAGACTCATATAAATTCCTCACCTGCTACTGTACTACAGAGAAGCAAACTGAAAACTCTCATCTCTTTCCTTTCTCAACTCATTAAAGTAGCTTAACAACAACAACAACAACCCATTCACACCTCTCCTTTAATCAAAAAGAGAACATGCAAGCCCAAACTTGGAAACCTTGCTGCATGTGTAGTTATCTTCAAAAACACGAATTCTTGATCACTGGGTCTGTCATGGCTACTATGGAAAAATGGAAATTGGGAAAAAAGGCCGAACCTAGTGTCTCAGCCTGTCAAGCTCGCCACAGCGAGCAGGAGTACCCGCCATGGCGAGTTCAGCAGCAATTGCTGCATGTGTCTCTGTTCGTGCTGTGTTCTGTGTTCGTGGGTATTGCTGAGGAGTGTTGTAGCTGTGTAGAGCCCAAGGAGCGAGTTAAAGCTTCTTTTATCAGGTGGGTTCTTAGGCTAGTGTAGTTTAGATTCCTAAATTATGAAATATTGCATGTTAACATAGGAATTAGGAATTAGGAATTAATTGTGTGAGGAGAATTAGCTCCCAAATTCTCTTCTATTCTGTTATATATTACTTATATTATGTATCTGCACTTCCTCAGAGTTTGGTTGTAGGTGAATCTTTGAAAATATTGAAAATTCGTAAAACAGGGGTCTTTCTGACTTAACTCGCCATAGCGAGTTGCTAGCGAGCACTCATGGCGAGCTCAAGGTTCTGGGCTGAAGAACTTCGCCATGGCGAGCTCTAGCTCGCCTAGCGAGTTGTTTAGGCCAGTACCTGTAAGTTCGCCATGGCGAGCTTGTTGACTCGCCGTAGCGAGCTAAGCCAGAATTGCCTCACTTTTCCTATTTTAAAAATGGTTGTTCACTCGTTTTATATCATTATCCGAGGAAGATATATTGCAGATGTATAATGTATTTAATATGGTACGGAAAGTCAGGCACAATTCTGAAATTAGGGATAACTTAGAAATTAAGTTTGTATGTTCCCCGGGTTTTGGGATAATATGGTAGTATGTTAATCAATTTAGAATCAGTCAATCATGTGCGGTTTAGTATGCTGCTTATGGGCTTCCAATGGAACAACCCATTAGGAAAATGATTGTGAGCTTAATGCTGTGGTCGAATCAGTCAGCGGATATGGCGGACCTTCGAGACATGCTCACCTCGATGTGTCTTAGCGGAATAAAATCAACAAGATACTTTTGTGTGTTACACTTTTATTAATTATGATTATGACATATATTATGATAGATTATCAATTATGGACTGATTAGGTACCCCGGCTTTATAGCCTAGGAGGGTAGTAGAATTCACTGGGACGAAGTGACTGTCTCACCCCACTCCCTTTTGATATAGGTAAGACAGGTTATTTCGGAGCAGGGACCAGGATGGACCTGACGATTGGAGCTGTGCTTGGATTGTCAGCTTAGAAGACTTAGTCTTCTTCCTTGTTTTTATTTAGCTTGTTGTTCTGTTGTAGTTTCTTTTCCGCTGTCTGTATCGAATAATCATTTCTATTTAATGATAGTGTATTATTCATCAAATATTTCTTTTAATTTAATGTACTCCGATTCCAGTTTTTAATGTTCCGACTAAATATTCTAGATAATTTAGTTGGGGCGTTACATTTTTTTACAAACATTTAATCATATTTCATATTTTTCTATATATATTACACAATTTTTATTCATTTTGTTCTCAAGTAGTATTTTATTTGTATTCTATCAAATGGATCATAATATGTCCAGTAATAATATTCATGATTACATGAATTTGTTTCAAAACCAACCTACCAGTAAAACTTTCAAAATCATCCTTATTTTATTTATCCATCACCACCACCCAATATCACTTTGGTTGAAGCTCCACAAGTGCCACAATTATCAACTAAAATTGATCTAGAAAATATTAATAGGTTTGATGAAGAAGCACGTACTTCTCAAAAGAAAAAATCTTGTTCCTTTCTTGCCACAAGAAAATAATATTTGGGAGCGTTTCAAACAAGAGAATAATAAAAATTAATTATTATATTTTTTATTATATATTTTCCGTCATATTTATGTATTTTTCACCATTTTTTATTTACTGTCTTGTATTTCTCATAATATTTAATTATTAATTTATTTATCTACGAATTTGTTAAATTAAATAAATTTTTATATTTTATTTAGATAAAATTAAAAAAAATTAATATAGAAGGAACCATTTGTTAATAAATGTATGATACTTAAAGTGATATCACTATTGAAACAAAATATGTACGAGTTGCATAAATATTACTTATCATTGTAAAAACCACTTATTAATAATATATGATACTCAAAGTGTCATCACCATTGAAAATGATCTTAATATCTCATATCACAACTTCTAAGTTCAAAAATCAATAGGAGAGATCAAGTAAAACTAGAGAAATTCCATTCACATCCAACGCGAGGTCATATATTCCACCGAAAATTCTAGCATTAAACTTGATAGAATCATGTTTGATTTGTGATTTGGTATCATAACGTGTACAATATGAATCTTTTATATACACCTTTTTGTTTTTATTCAAATAAAATTATGCTTTTTTTTTTCTTGACCAAAAAAAAAAATTATGCTTTTTTTTGCACATTCTAACTCAATTGTCAGAAATATCAAAATCAGTAATGTTATTAAATGTCACGATTGAAGTTCGAATTTCAATCTCTCCATTTTATGTGTTTAAATTTTCAATAACGTTAGTAAAAAAAAAAGTTTTCAATAACTTGTCCATTTTGTTTATTAAAAACGAATAAATTTTGCTTTTTTGTTTACACAAGTAAGATTTTGCTATGAAACATTAAAGAACACCATTTATGATTTTGGAGTTTCATCGGTATATAAATATATGCAATAAAATTATGTGAGATGAATCACTATGATAAGATTTTATTTTTAATTTTTATTAGAAAAAACATTTTATTTTACCTTATTGGTATAAATTTTTGAGTTTAATTGTTATGCACTGACGGTGTAAAATATTTTACACCATCAGCACATCATAGCCACTCATGCCCACTACTTTATAGATAGTTATCAAACAAGTCAAACATTTATAAAGATCAGATGGTTATGATTCACTGTCAGTGTAAAAACTCTTTACATTAACGGTGCATATAAATTAAATTCTAAATTTTTACCCTGACTAATTTGGATCCATGAATATGTGGATACACAACTTGCATTTTCCACTTTTGACTAAATTTGTTCAATTCACAAGAATGAAAAATTGAATCCAAGACCAATTGCTTAATTAAGGAATCTAAATCGTTTACCTACTTAAAACAATTTATCGTTGGCCTAATAAAAGATTTGACGTTGTTGCACAATATAAGTATTCCATTCTTTTGTACGTGGGAAATTAGAATAAGGAGATAGTGTTCTTGTCTAAATTAAAAAAATTGTATCGTTTAAAGAACACTAATGAAATTTATATTTTTACCATTATACAAAACAAATCTGTAGTTGGGAATTATTTCCAATGGAAGTATTAACTCATTCTTAGATGCAAAAACCAATTGTCTTCTACATTTCACAAGCGAATCAAAAGATTTTCCTTCAAAATTGTCTCCAGAGTCTCCTCTTGTATAGGGGTGTTCGTGGATTGCATTTGACCGGTTTTAGCCAAATTCATTGCTCAAGTCAATCAAATTTAATGATAATTACTTTTGCTACACTATAAATTTTGGGGCGTGTCTTACGAAAAGACTAAAATACCCCTGTCAGTTACATAAGTCACGGACACCCCATAAAAACATTCTAACAAATTTATTTTTATAACATCCGCTACTTAACTAACGAACGACATTTTTAATTTTTTTTTTCTGCATCCGCTATTTAAGTAACAGAAGGGTAAAATTGTCAAAAGTACTTTTCAATTTAATTGATTATTTGAGTTGGGTATAAAACGCGTATTTTCTATGTCAAATTCAAACCGATCCAACTCAGGGATGAGCAAGTTGATTTGAGATGGAGGAATTGGTCTTTAGATATCATTTTAAAAAACATTCACAAAAAAATGTATAGTTAGAAGATATTTTATTCACGAAAATTTTAAATTTTTAAACACTTAAATTTACATTGAAAACTTCACATATAGCATCAAAAAAATTTAAACAGGTTGGGTTTGCGGGTTAATGAATTCAAACAAATTCATTCGGATTGGACTAGAATTTAAACGTGTTCAGATAAAGTGTGAATTGGGTTGATTTCGATCATCGGATTGAGCGGGTCACCTGAATCCGTGAACACCCTAACAACAATATCCATTATGCATATATAGGTTAAATAGCATTACCAATAACTGATACATTAGCCGACGATCTGTCTTAAGTATTGACCATTAACTCAAAATTACTTGTATGAGATGATTTGAATCTTTTTCAACTTAACCATAGGGAGCTATCCATTATGGTCCTACCGACTCAATCTAGGGGTGTACATGGGCCGGTTTGGGTTGGGTTTAGGCAAAACCAAAACCCGAACCATATAGGTACTCCGGATTGGGTTAAGCAAAATAACCACCCACTTTAATATTGGGCCGGGTTGGATAAACCCACTTATTTCCGGGTTGGGTTGGGTGGGTTGTGTGGATTACCCAAATTTTAAATATTTTTATTTATTTTTAATATTAAAAGACTAAATGACGAATAATCATACTTTTTTATAAAAATGACTCAAATTTTTAATTTTCTTAAAAAATAGTGTAACATATTTTTACTACTTTTTTAGCATCATAAAATGATAATATCATCACCATATTGTTACTTTTAAATGTGACATAAAGAAGTGGAAAAGTGAAGACGGGATGATCAGAGAATGCGTTAAAATTGTGATGTACGGAAGAGTAATGCGTTTGCCGTTTGAAATAATCACGCATACAACTTATTTTGGAAATTTGAGTATTGAACTAAAGGTTTTTCTCTTTTAATGATGGAAAATATTTAATATTAATATGAAAATTATTTTAAAAAATCATAATACTACCGATTCAGTGGGTCAGTGGGTTTTTTGAGTATGGGTTGGGTTTTGCCCGAAACCCAATTTTATTTATGGATTTTTCATTTTAAAATCCATACAAACCCAATAACCCGACCCAACCCACTTTTTTGAGTTGGATTAGGTGGATTTGAGTGGGTTAATTGGATTTGCCCAACCCATGTACACCCCTAACTCAATCCAATAATTAGGCTTTGTAAATGTGTGAGGAGGATATCAATCTTACACCCAAAAAATGATCATGATGGACGTTATTCTTTTTTGTTGTATATTAGCAATGAGAACAAAATGGTCCTCTTACATGCTCACCAATTATGGGCTTTTCCTAAACAAATGAAATTCTATACCATTCAAATGAACTTCAAGAATAAAACTCTAGAATGGTCCTCAAGTATAGAACATATGCAGAAAGTATTCGATTTGTTGATATCAATTCTTTGTAGAATGAAGTGTTTCCAAGAAGCAAGGTAATCTCATTAGTGTAGCCTTATTCAAGTTGCACCAGCCTTGTATCTATTCTTAATGAGAAAAGAGACCGAAATTTCAGTATATGCTCAACATTTTGAAAGTGACATTTAAGAGAATTTGGGTTGGGCTGCTTAACTAATTCTTATAAAACCGACATGTAAAACGAAGATTTCCCAAACTAATAAACATATTTTTAGGTCATCCTTTATCCAATGTGAGACTCGTAAGTCGTAACACATTGAATGTGACATTTTGTTTTAATCAATGATTGTAGAGCCAACCTATGCTTGATCAATGCATGCTGCAAATCTGCAATCACCTAATATATTTTTTTAATGTTAATTTGATTAATGTATTAACGGCGGATTAGACCACATATATGTGATTGAGATATAGAGATGAGAAGCTGTCACAAAACAAAATTGTTGGTAACAAGATATAGCACACAGAATGTGGCAAACATTTTGAGAGTGAGTTCTAAAGTAACACATGGATGAGATGTATCAATAATAAAGCAGATTCTTTTGTTACCCATCGCTATTCCGTGATCTAAATACTTTTTAAAAAAGCGCGTTCAAAGAAAGGATCTTTAAAGAAATATGATTGGCTCCACAGTTTTGTCGAATATGTTTGAGGTACACTATAAATTCCTATAATCGCCCAGATGTTTTACAATCAAACATAATTTATCATTCTTCTCCAAGGTACTCGTCATCCTGAGGTTTACAACAATGTTTGCATTGTATCTAGTCCTTAGGACGAAAATTACCTATTCCTTAATATCAATGTAATATTGGGTGACGATGTGATAATCTGCATCCTGAGGTTTAGAACAATAGTATCATAATTGTATCTAAGCCTTGGATTGCAGATTATCTCTTCCTCATCACCAATGAAGAACTATGGAATCAGCTTGATAATTTCCATTTTCCACTTGTGAAATGTTGCCCCATGGTGTGGACTGTGGAGTCGGTATAATATTGGGTAGGGATTAGATAATCTGCATCCTGAGGTTTACAGCAATATTTTAGATGTCTTTAATCCTTGGAATGCAGATTATCCCTTCCTTATCACCAATCGAAAATAGTTTAATCAACCTAATGTTGTAATGGTTATAACAATGTTGCTTCTTCCGTCAGAAGACAAGCATTCTACAAAGCTAACAGGTAATATTTATTTTTAGAACTATTTGCCACATTGTTACTCACTATGAACCACCACACTTCTATGATTAGACGTGTCGCGGTGTCCGACACGTGTCGGTGTCCGACACTCGTATGACACCCGTACGACACTCCTACAAACGTGTCGGAGAGGTGTCCAAAAAAACAATTTTTTCTTTATTCCGATTCTCCTTAAATCCGTGTCCGACACCTATAAGACACTCGTACAAACGTGTCGGGGTAAGTGTCCAAATTTTAGTTTTTTTATTTGCTTCTACTTTTCTCAGACATATATACAACGATTAAAAATATGTCGAAATAATAATATTAATCAATGAGGGATTAAATATATTACATTTTGATTACATTATTTTTAGGTTATCGATAGTAGATGGATGAGTAAATGTCAAATGTATTATCATATATTCTTTTAAAACTTTTTTTATTGAAAAATTTGTTCAACTTAGATGCATATGTATGTATTTTTAATTCTAAACTTATATTTTTTATAAATATGTAGCGGTGTCGGTGTCGTATATTTTTTACATTAGCGGTGTCGAAGTGTCCGTGTCGTGTCGTGTCGCGGTGTCCGTGTCAGAGTCCGTGCTTCATAGGTTACTCATTCTTATGGTCTGCAACTTTCGTTTTTGTAGCTCAATTTTGTGCTCCACAAGAAATTAAATAGATTACAAATGCCTACTTTGAAGAATTGGATTGGTCAGGTGTTGAATGAATCAAGAGATGTCAATGAACAAGTGGATGATTTCATCAACAGGGATAACTTGCAGTACAAGCTACAACGAGATTTACGTTGCAAAACTGTATGCACTGCAGCAGGAATGGAACAGCTGAATTTGCTGACTTAGCATTTCATTCGTAACTAATTAGTTGATCTATGAATAATATCAATAGCTTATTGTACTCTTTTCCTCATTCGACAAGTGAATATACAAGAGTTATATCTTTTCTTTTTACCAATTATTATATATTTTTCTCTCATTTTCTTCAATGATCATTAACTTCAAGACACCAACAGAGCTCTGCGAACAAACAAAGTTACAAGTTACAAGGGAAGATAAAAGACTGGCTTCAAACTAGAAGGCCGATCGCAAATCCACCAAACCAGCAATAATAACAGAAAAACAGTCCAAACAGCAGCAAAATAAAAGCCAGAAAACAGAAAAATCAGCAGATAACATTCCGGACAGCAGGCTTCAATATCACCGGTTAAAACAATCTCCCGGACTCCACCGCCAATCGTAGAATAGGCATGGACTCTTCGCTAAACGTCCAATAAATCATTGCCAAGACAGTCTTTGTATTATGTCTGCCTCTTCCGCATCAATTACCCCATTATTGAAAATTCGGTTATTCCTCATCCGCCAAATCATCCAAATAAAGGCGTGCCAAATTAACGCCATCCCTTTCTTGCCTCTCTTCCCAACCCCGCAACACGTCATCATAGCAAAAGAATGGTTTAGGCTTGGCGGCAGCATTTGACCAATCCACCTAACAATATCATACCAAATTTTGACCGTAATTCCGCAATACGAAAATAAATGAACTGTAGATTCTGCAGAAACATTACATAGGGAACAATTCAAATTCCCTCCAGCAGGGACTCCTCTAGATATTAAATTATCCATTGTGGGAATTCTATCAAGCAAGAGTTGCCACGAAGCGAGAACTTTCGACGGGGCTGCACTTTTCCATAAATTATTAAAGACAAAATTTTGCAACTGATTAATGTCTTTTTGTTTTAGATCATGCTAAACGGTGTCCCCAGAATACTTATTAAGCAAATCAAAATAAAAAAAATTAAAAGAACATTATATTAAATATATCGTATAAATATTGTTTGTTTTTACTTAGAGCACAACTTTCACTTTCTTAACACCCTATTCCCTAATTCATCCGCACCAAAACCACCAAAGTCATCCGTTCGGTGGCGGATTCACGGATTTTTTTTTTTGGATGGACCGTTAAAAAATTATAGTATATAATTATGAAAATTATATTGCATATAACAATTGAAGTTATAATAAATATAAAGTTGATCACTCGACATGAAATACTATAAGTTTGTTCGTGTAAAACAAAAGTTGGTCTTTAAAAACTCTATATCTTAAAATAATATTTACGTGTAAAGTCACTCAAAATTAAAAATAATTTCACTTTGAACTAATACTTCCACAAAATTTATCATAAATAAATTATATAATAGAGACATCTATATGATTAAGTATGTCGAGGTGTCTGACAATCGTCGATGTCCGACACTCGTACCATGCGTGTCGAATAATATAGATTTATATCAATTTTTTTTTACTCTGACACTCTTTAAATCAAAGTCCAACACCTATAAAATACTCGTACAATACGTGTCAGACAATTGCACAATTTTTTTTCTTTGCTTTTATTCTCCTTAGATACAAATTAGATATATTTACAACGATTAAATATGTATCAAAACAATAATGTTGATCAATGAGAAATGAAAAAGATTAAATTTTGATTACAATTTGTTTAGCTATTTAATAGTAGATGGATAAATAAAGGTCAAATATTATATTTATTATTTTTAAAATTCTTTTTGAAGAAATAACTTGCTCAATATAGATGCACATTATGATTTTAATTTAGATCTTTTATAAATATGTAGCAGCTTTGTCCTATATTTTTTTAACTTAGCATGTCCATGTTTTACTAGAGGGAGCCTCTCATTATGGTCCTATCTCACTAGATCAAATAATTAGTCTTTATAATTGTGTCTATAGAATATTTTCTACTGTCTTTTTACTTATAATAATTTATGTAAAAACGATGAATTAAGGTGACTAATTTTATTTAAACACGACTTTTAATTTCTGATGAATAAAATGTCAAATACACCCTCTCCCTGCAATTTTAAAGTTCGTCGATTACCCCCTTGCAATTTCGAAATAGGCAAATATCTCACTGTAATTGTAAAATGTCAATCAAATACTACTTCCGTAACAATAAATTCTCGTTGATCGAACTCGAGCCAAGATATTTCAATTTTTCGAACTGCAAATTACGTAAAGAAGTCACCATCTCGTTGATCACAGTTAAATGTTTCTATTAAATGGCATAGAAGTTATATATTTCAATTTTTTGAGCTGCATATTACATAAAGAAGCCACCATTTCGTTGGTCGAACTCGAGCCGAGAGATTTACTCAGCGACTGAGCCATCAGAGACATCTGCGGGGACGGTGATTCCAATGAAGTAGTCGAAACAAAAGAAAACATGAACGATAAGGGTAACGTCATTTGGAGGGGGGGTATTTGATTGACGTTTTACAATTGCAGTGGGGTATTTCCCTATTTCGAAATTGCAAGGAGGTATTTGACGAATTTTGAAATTGCAGGGGATATTTGACATTTCACTCAATTTCTTATCAATACAATGATAAAAAATAAATAAAAAAAGGGGGTATTTCCATTTTCGGGTCTTTGTTTGAAACAAAATAAAATGATCATATGTGCAGCTATTAAAGAACAAAATGGTCCTCCTATATTCTCAAATAAATATGGGCTTGTCGTAAAAATGAAATTATATACCATTCATACTATAACTTCAAGAATAACACGGTCCTTAAGTATAGAACATCTGCAGAAAGTATAAGATTTGTTGATATCTATTCTTTGTGGAATGAAAAATGAAGTGTTTCCATGAAGCAAGCCCTCTGGCTCTGCATCTAGTGGTATCTATTCTGAATGAAAAAAGAGACAGAAATTTCAGTATAAATCCACATATTGATTGAGACATTTTGTTTTAATCAATGATTGTAATTGTATAGCCTATGCCTGATCCAAGCTGCAATTATGCGATCACAAATATTTTTAGAATGTTATTTATTTTTTATTTATTTTGCGTTAACCCGCGAGCTCCTAAGTAAAGGGATTTTGTACTTCGAAGTTTGGCCGCGAAGTAACTAATTAAATGCTGACTAAAAAGTTTTCCATCCACAAATTGAATCTAGGATCCCCAAAATGACCTGTAATTTGGTGAAACTCATTAATGATAAGTGCGTAAAAGTAGTTAATTTCATCATTTATATTTGCCAATTATCAACTTTGTGTGTGTAAAGTTAGTATTTAAATCCCCAAGATCATGTATATACTTGTTCTAGTTAAATATAGGTAATATATATTAATCCTAACCCTTTTTATAGGTATTTGGGCAAAAATATGAAGAAAAGCCAAAGAAACAAAATCTGCAAACTGAAGCTTGGTAGCTTGGAGCGACCAAGGCTAGCTGGGAGCGACTTAAAACTGAAGCTTGGTAGCTTGGAGCAACCAGGGCTAGCTTGGAGCGACCAAAAACAAAATTGAGTGAATCAGAGGTTTAGTGGGGCACGTGTCAGCAAACCCTCCTCCTGAAGAAAGGTCTGGTAGCTGAGCGACCTCTTCGTAGCTGAGCGACCATGCACTTTTCAGATTAATATAAATAGCTTTTGGAGAGAGAAAATCATTATTTATTCACACAATTCTCAGAGCAAAAACCAGGAAAACAGAGAGAGAACTTCAGAGCAAAGGTTTCCAAAGGCTTAGAGGTAGATTCAACCAAGTTTGAGACATCAAGGCTTGATGTTGATTCATTTCTTCTTCTTCATTCATCTTTGTAAGAACCCCATGATAAGGGGTAACTAAATCTATTGTTGTTGGGATTAGATGTAGCTTGTTTATGAATATTTACAACTCTTAATTATGTTATGATATGTTTTAGTTCATTCATCATTATTGGTGTTATCTTTGATCATCATGTTTATCTTTTGATTTGAATTTATAGACATATAATGTTTGAATCAAGAATTTAAAGATAATCACCTATTAAATCCTAAATTCTAGACATAGATTTAGGATTAATATTCACCTTTTGTATTGGGATTTAATGCTTTTGTGTTGTTTGAATTATCCGAGACATCGGAGTTTGAATAATATAATTAGCCGTTATAATGATTAATCGTTGAGACATCGAGGGTTAATAAATATAACGTGATTCTCGTCGTTATCTGGACACGGAAACGTACGTGAGCAATACGTGATAATATTGATGAATGGTTAAAATATATCCAACTGATTTAGAAACGTTGATACGAGTAAATGAGTAAAGTCTAATCCCGACAACCTTTTCTCTTTGAATTCTAAACTATCTTTTACCGTCATTATTATTTCATACGCTAAATTTTAGTTACGAAATATGTTTGACAAACCCGCACTTAAAACCATTTTAATTGTTGAACGGCATTTGGTATCGCACTAGTCCCTGAGGAAACGATAATTATAATACTTACTTCGATATTACATCAATTAACCACTTGAGCAAAATGTTTTTTTTTTTTTTTTTAACGGCTAAATTTTATTAACAATGTAACTAAGCTCAAGACGAGGACAATCCGTAAAATCATATCATACAAAATCACTTCACGCAAGGAAGAATTTCAATGACACCATTACACCAATGACAAAACCCGTAAAACCATCCATACAATTTCAACTATAACAACACCTAAACCAATAACAAATGTATTGGTTAATGTTATTCATAGAATTAAGAGTTGTGCTTAACTCATCTTTAATTACAAAACCGATTTGTAAGGTGAGAATAGCTCTCACTTGTAAACACCCAATCTCACAATCGATATGAGACTTCTTAAGACACCCCCTCGCGCTCAGCACTGCTGGGTTGGTGGTGCCGATATAAATGGTGGATAGTCCGATCATGGAGGAGGCTCTGACATCATTTTAGGTTTTTATATTTGACCTAATTCATCCTTACGAAACCGGTTTATAAGATAATGATTGCCCTCATTTATAAATACATATTCAGAAACATCTCATGACCGATGTGGAATTTCTTGACGTATATATTTTCTAAGTCACAAATTTGTTAATGTGAATTTTATTATTCTTACACGTAGATACATATTAGTTGAATCTGTGCATTGTTAATTTAAGGAAATTGAAACTATCGACATAAATGTATCCACTGCAGATGTAGCCTGCGTATATGTGAGATTAAGATATGAGATATGAAGATGAGAAACTGTCAAAGAAAGCATAAAAGTTGGAAACAATATACAGCACACAGAATGTGGCAAACCTTTTGGGTGAGTTCTAAACTATTACACGGATGATATGTATCTATACTAAAGAAGATTCTTTTGTTACATATTGCTATTCAGGGAACTAGATACTTTTTTAAAAAAGCGCGTTCAAAGAAAGAATCTTAAAAACATATGATTGGCTTCTCAATTTTATCGAATATGTTTGAGGAACACTATAAATTCCTATCGCGCAGATGTTTTATAATCAAACCTAAATCAGCATTCGTCTCCAATGTTTGGGTAAGGATAAGATAATCTGCATCCTGAGGTTTAGAGCAATGTTTACATTTGTATATAATCCTTAGGATGCGGATTATCTATTCCTTAGTTTCAATGTAAAATAGACTTGTTGAATGAGAGTATATTGGATGAAGATGGGATAATCTGCATCCTGAGGTTTAGAACAACAGTTGTGTAATTGTATCTAAGCCTTGGATTGCAGATTATCTCTTCCTTATCACCAATGAATAACTTTGTAATCAAATTGATAGTTTCTTTTTTCACCAATGGTGGAATGTTGCTTAAATGAGGAGTCAGAGTAAATATAGTTAGTTGCCTTGTCTTTAATGCTTGGAATGCAGATTATCCCTTCTTTATGCCAATGCAAAATAGTTTAATCGATCTGATAGACAACAAATCTAAAAGGTAACATTTAGATAGTAGAAATATTGGCCACATTGTTACTTATGCATGCTCATTCTTATGTTTTTGCTATAAATAAGACTAGGTACCTTGTGCTTGAGGTGACATATTCTATTATGTTTATGCGGGCACTTGTTAATTAATTACCTTGAGAGAAAATATTTGCTCTCACTTTAAAATTTGTTTTAAAAAGTCATTTTTCATAACAAAAGAAAAAAATATTGGATTTAGAATCATATTTTATGATCAAATCTATAACTTTATGATATATTTTACTTATTTCAAATCATATCCTTATAACTTTTAAAATTCACCAATATTTGGCACTTAGTAAATATCAAATCAAATTAAAATTAAAAATGGTGACAAATTATTTTTTTGACATAAATAAATGTCCACGCAATATGGAATATCACAAGCCATAAAAGCCATTAATATAAATCCTAGAAATTCTTAGGTGAGTTCTCACCTTCCAATGGAATAATTGAAAATATAATATTTTGACTTCATGGTATCTTACAATTATCCTCTTATAATAAAATTACATATATAATATTTTCTCAAGATCCAACATAATAAATCAAGACTATATTATTAAACTCGACCCTAATGTAACAAATTAGAGTCTTGCAACACAATTTAATTAAACATACAAAATAATTCAACAAACTTTAAAGAATACCATAGCATAAGATAGAAAATAATTCTCCACTTTATTCTCATGAACAAACACCTCGATACTACCACTCAATTGTCTCAAAGATAGCAGCCTGCATATAATTCATAAAAGAGAACCACATAAAAAATACACCAACGATTTAAGGTGTACATATACTTGTACAATATATATGTATGTCAAATGCAATGAGCATGCACCTGTCCTCCCTATGCATGTAGTCCCCAAACTCAAAATAAGTATGATGCATGTTTTACAAATCAAAATACAAACATCATCCTATAATTCTCATAGAAAAGTTATGATTAAACTACATATTTAGTCACTTATATTTCAATTTGGTCCTTACGTATAAAAAGTATTAATTTGGTCTCTTACGTTTCCACCGTTTGTATTAGTTAGTCCTTTCCGTTTCCACTTATTTTATAATATATGTACTGTCATTTTGTTTAACTATTTGAAAAAATTGATCAAAAACCTGTATTTTTTTTTTTAAAGAAGCAGTGAAAGTGGTTGATGGTATATGTTACAAAATTGGTTAACAATATGCAGTTTTGTGGAAAATGTCGTAAAATTGGTTAGTTTTTTTTTTTTTTTTTTTTGGAAACGGCAAATATATTATTAATAATAATCAGATCTCTCCACAAGACGAACGGAAATCTTTAAACAAGGAACTACAAACCAATGACGCCGTATATAAGCGGAACATCAATGAAAGTATCAAAACATACACCGCCTAGTAAAATTGGTTAGTGATACAATTTAATTTTTGTGTTACAAAAATTATTCTCTAGTAAACTTTACGAAAAAAAATATTGTTCACCATATGAATATAGTAAATAACACCTGTTCGTTTTATGGGTTGAATTATTCTTTATACTCCTTTATTAATTTAATGTTTGTGTGTATATATTGAGCAACCAAAATAAAATGACACAATAGAGAAATCATATTTACTTTATGGTCTGCAACTGCAAAAACCTCTAACGCAGCGTAGTCTTGAATTTAAATCACAACTAGGACACTTGTTCATGCACTCAAAGTCATAAAGGCACCTTATTTTTCCTGTAATGTAAAATAATAAAAAAAAAATATCATTAAAATTGGTGAAAGATTGCGTATAAAATGAAAAAAGAAATTACGAGAATGAGCTTACTGCTATCATCGGCTACAACGAGCAACATGGAAATAAAAAGAAGCGCAATATAAATAAACTTGAAAGTTTGAGCCATTTTTTTAACCTTTGCATGTAAAATATATAAAGTGGTTTGATCACTTTATATAACTAGTAAAAACATCTTGCTATATTTACGTCAATTAAATAATTTTTAATGAATATGTCATTGTTTGAAATATTTATTTAAAATTTCATTAAAAAAAATATATTTAAAATTAGAATAATTATTAAATATGTCTCTAAAGTACGATGATGAATCATATTTGACCCTCAAACTTAAAGAATTGATCTCAGATAATAGTTTTGCTTGAAATTTGAGGATAGCAACTTTTCATTATAATTTTTTATTTCTTGTGCAGCCTTTGATAATAGAGAGAGCAAAAGTAACAAAAATTTAATTATAAAGAAACAGAGTGTAAAGACATCATATCATATCATATGATTCTTAAAATCCTTCATCAAGTCCCGTCGTCCCTCCATTTATGAAATCCAGCATTTCAACAATTGTTAAATTTAAAATTATTCTAGAATTCGTAAGGAAACAAAACAAATTTCCCCTTATTCCAAAAAAATATTAAGACTTGGAAGACTATTACAAGTGGTCTATGGTGAATTAGTAGTTAAACAATATTTAAAATTTTAGTGACGGTATATATTGTTGTTTGAAAGTATAAGTTGATTATCATTTTTATTTTGAACAAATATTTTCGACAATCGTTAAAATTTCAGATGATTTTAAATATCGTCCCACGATGGACCAGCATTAACCTATATATATCATCATGTCTTAAACACCTAAAGGTAGTCCGACCCCATCTACCTAGCTCAGAATTCTTTTAATGCATATTTTTATGACAACAAAATTTATGAAATAAATACCAAATCTTTGGAATAGTGATATACTAATTATTGCACTTGATTTTTTGTTGAAAGATAAAGAATGATAGAAGTGGAAAACTAGAGGCAACTCACATCAGCAAAAACATTTGAAATACTCAAACATTGAATGAATTGAAGTTGCATTAGATAGTTGCAACAATAGTATCACAAATTTCTTGAAGATTTTTGTTTGAATAATAAATTCATTTAAAATTCAAACAAGAAATTAAATTTCATGGTTAATATTATTCTTCCTTGTTATCACTACGTTCACAATGTGTATTGAATGTTCAAAGAAGAATACAAGGATCATAGTTGAAAAATCATGATGGAAAAACTTGTATCACAAGTTACACAAAAAAAATTGCCATTTAACGGAAGTTATTTAGTGGTGATTTTAAAAAATCCCAACAATATATTACAAATCACATTTAAAACAAACTTAAGAATTTTTCCTTCATATTTGGGGGTTTTAAACCCCCTCAAATTGATGTAATATCTTTGACTCCCACTCTACTTTTTCCATTTGGCGCATTTTATATTTGTTTTTCCACTTTTTCTTTCAAAACAACACAAAAAAATCAAATAGAGAAAAACTCGTACTAGATTAGTCTCAAATCACCATACGGACAAAAAAGAGAGAGTATGATAAGAAATCACGAAAAAGTGCCAAAAGCAAGCCATAGCCCAACAAGATCACCAGTTCCCAGAATCACCACCTCGCATGACTCTAACGGTTTCAACACAAAATAGATTCCACATCTCACTCATAAAGAGAGCAGGGGTTAGCAGGATTTTTAACCATATACCACTTCCATGAAAAAAGTTTAACCTTATCAATCAGGTATTCAACCAATGAAGATCCCCCATAAAAAATTAAGTCATTCCGGAAATTCCAGATCGACCAAATATAGCATGTCAGATTATCAACCATCTTAAGCGAGCTCTCCTACCATTATCCATCCCTAACAGAAACTCGAACAAGCCTATCACTTTCCCAGGCAAAATAGATTAAAACCCTAACCACCTAAAAATACAGATAACTGCATATTCAATTTTGTCGATGAGAGTATATTCAATTTTGTTAGCTAGGTTTATAAATATCCTAAATATCATATCATATCACTCTTCATTTGATCTCTCGAGACTACATTGGATCCAAAACAAACTCACATCGTCCACAAGCCCTTTCACATTCAGAGTGAGGTCATATATTCCGCTAAAATTTCCAGCTTACAAAATGATGTCCGATTGAAATGTGATTTTGTAATATGACGTGTAAAATATGATTTGTTTATATATATATATATACATATACATGTGTGTGTGTTATGTTTGAAAAACGCTTTATCTGATCTTCTTTCTTTACAAGAGACATATGATTTAACAAAAGTTTTTTTTGGTACAATTTAACAAAAGTTAATTGTTGATTGATTCATATGATTTTTTATTGAGAAATCATATTTTGACACACTTTTCTTACACAATACATATACACAGACAGTTTTGTAATATTTTTCCCCTTCATCTTTTCTTTTTTCTTTGATTTCTCTCTTATGTATGTATTGTATAAGGAAAAATGTGTCAAAATATCACTTCTCTTTTTTGTTTGTTTTATTTTTCAAGCATTCATAAGATTTTTTGTTGTTACATCATCATAAAGTAATAATTGATAATACTAATATATGATACATTAGCTAATGATCTTGAATTTATTTTTAATTTCTTTGTAATTGTAAATTAGTTATGAGAACAAAATTTGTCCTCACTCCTCAACAAATTGAGATAGATTTTCTACACCATTCAAATTAACTTCAAGAATAACACTCTCAATCAATGGTCCTCAAGTATAGAACATTTGCAGAAAGTGTAAATTAGATTATTCTTAAAGGAATGAAGTGTTTCCATGAAGCTAGTGTTATGCTGGGGTGGTGCAGCCTTGTGGCTCTGCATCTAGTGGTCTCTATTCTAAATGATAAAAAGACATAAATTTCGGTATGATCGCCCACATGTTGAATATGACAAAAGTAGATAAAACACAGAGAATAGGGCAAACTTTTTGGGGCAAATCTAAAGGATTGAGATGTAAATAAAGCATATTCTTTGTTACATATTGCTCTGATTCCAAGTGCATTGGAAATCATTTGTCAAGAATAAGTTATGTACATTCTTTTCAACATATAATATAAGTATATAACAGTCAAGAAAATAATCATTAAAAGAATGATTTGCTAAACCACTCGTAATCCAATATATTTGTAAAACATTATAAAGTAATATGATCATACAGATCGGCTCTCAACTCTCATTGTCTTAACTCTTAATACAACTTGCATCTGGAGTCGGTGTACATTAATTGGTTGATGATAGGGTAATCTGCATCCTGAGGGTTTAGACCAATACATATTTGCGTTGTATCTAATTCTTAGGATGCACGTTACCTTCTCGTTATTTCTAATACAAGATAGAAGATTTGTTGAATGAGGAATATTGGGTCTGTTTCTTATATATTTTTTGAAAATAGATTATTAGATTGTAATATAATTTTGTTAATTATAAATAAATTTTTTATAAAAGCTTCAAATGAAAATTTGGTTTAAATATTTATTCTTAAAATATTATTTTAGCCATTTCATCATTTTATTGAAACTTTTTTTTGATATCAAAATTTCAAAAAAATCACTTTTTTTTAAGTTATTTCAAATAGATTTTCATAAAAATCATTTTTGAAATACAACTTTTTATAAAAATTGAAATTTTGACTATGTTTTAATCTTCAATAATATACATTTATGTTATATAATGTCAAAATTAGTGTTCGAATTTAGAATAAATTAATATAAAAAAACTTAAATATTTTGAAAAAAAATTTTATAAAATCTATTTTCAAAAATACAAAGAAAATAATAATTTTTTTTTTAAAGTTAAAACAAACGCATCCATTATTGGTTCAATGTGGAATATGTTAAAGGATTATATTGTGGAAGGATTAGATAATCTTGATTCCGATATTTACAACAATATTTTAGTTGCGATTAATCCTTGGATTGTAGACTATGATTAATTACCATTCGCCAATGCATATATAACTATGGAATCAAGTTGATAGTTTTCATTTTTTTCATTAGTGGAAAATTGCTTCATAGTGGAGTCACTATAAACATATAAGATAACTAGACTTTTTATATGTACGAATGCACGGAATACACTTATTCAATTATATAATGTGTATATTAATAATATGTGATAAATTATAGGATATTAAGAATATAACATTTTTAAATAAAAAGTAATACATTATACCTCTTAATCATATAAGTTTATGTATTACAAAAATTATATAACACAAAGGCCATAATTTTAAAAAAATATCCATTCGGGGCGAACAAACATTAAACACATATAAAAAGAAGTGAAGAATATAATTCATATGTTTAAGTAGTTCCTGAAACTTTGTGTGCTGTCAGATATTCCAACACTTATCCACACACACACGTACAGTCACTACAAGAAATATCGTTTTTGGCAGCGACAAATGTCGCTGCCAAAAACACAAAGTTGCTGCAAAAAATCTTTTTCACAACGAAAAAATTGTTGCTTCATGTCGCTGGCATAAGTGCCGTTGCGAAAAGTTTTGCAAGGACAATTAATGTTGCTGCCATAACTAGTGTTTTGCAGCAACAATTAATGTCGCTGACATAACTAATGTTTTTAACAACGATTAATGTCACTGGCATAACTAGTGTTATTTGGCAACAATAATTATTGTCACTGAAACAACTATTGTTATTTTGCAACAAAAATTATTGTCGCTGGCATAACTAAGTATAGAACATCTGCAGAAAGTATAAGATTTGTTGATATCTATTCTTTGTGGAATGAAAAATGAAGTGTTTCCATGAAGCAAGCCCTCTGGCTCTGCATCTAGTGGTATCTATTCTGAATGAAAAAAGAGACAGAAATTTCAGTATAAATCCACATATTGATTGAGACATTTTGTTTTAATCAATGATTGTAATTGTATAGCCTATGCCTGATCCAAGCTGCAATTATGCGATCACAAATATTTTTAGAATGTTATTTATTTTTTATTTATTTTGCGTTAACCCGCGAGCTCCTAAGTAAAGGGATTTTGTACTTCGAAGTTTGGCCGCGAAGTAACTAATTAAATGCTGACTAAAAAGTTTTCCATCCACAAATTGAATCTAGGATCCCCAAAATGACCTGTAATTTGGTGAAACTCATTAATGATAAGTGCGTAAAAGTAGTTAATTTCATCATTTATATTTGCCAATTATCAACTTTGTGTGTGTAAAGTTAGTATTTAAATCCCCAAGATCATGTATATACTTGTTCTAGTTAAATATAGGTAATATATCTTAATCCTAACCCTTTTTATAGGTATTTGGGCAAAAATATGAAGAAAAGCCAAAGAAACAAAATCTGCAAACTGAAGCTTGGTAACTTGGAGCGACCAAGGCTAGCTGGGAGCGACTTAAAACTGAAGCTTGGTAGCTTGGAGCAACCAGGGCTAGCTTGGAGCGACCAAAAACAAAATTGAGTGAATCAGAGGTTTAGTGGGGCACGTGTCAGCAAACCCTCCTCCTGAAGAAAGGTCTGGTAGCTGAGCGACCTCTTCGTAGCTGAGCGACCATGCACTTTTCAGATTAATATAAATAGCTTTTGGAGAGAGAAAATCATTATTTATTCACACAATTCTCAGAGCAAAAACCAGGAAAACAGAGAGAGAACTTCAGAGCAAAGGTTTCCAAAGGCTTAGAGGTAGATTCAACCAAGTTTGAGACATCAAGGCTTGATGTTGATTCATTTCTTCTTCTTCATTCATCTTTGTAAGAACCCCATGATAAGGGGTAACTAAATCTATTGTTGTTGGGATTAGATGTAGCTTGTTTATGAATATTTACAACTCTTAATTATGTTATGATATGTTTTAGTTCATTCATCATTATTGGTGTTATCTTTGATCATCATGTTTATCTTTTGATTTGAATTTATAGACATATAATGTTTGAATCAAGAATTTAAAGATAATCACCTATTAAATCCTAAATTCTAGACATAGATTTAGGATTAATATTCACCTTTTGTATTGGGATTTAATGCTTTTGTGTTGTTTGAATTATCCGAGACATCGGAGTTTGAATAATATAATTAGCCGTTATAATGATTAATCGTTGAGACATCGAGGGTTAATAAATATAACGTGATTCTCGTCGTTATCTGGACACGGAAACGTACGTGAGCAATACGTGATAATATTGATGAATGGTTAAAATATATCCAACTGATTTAGAAACGTTGATACGAGTAAATGAGTAAAGTCTAATCCCGACAACCTTTTCTCTTTGAATTCTAAACTATCTTTTACCGTCATTATTATTTCATACGCTAAATTTTAGTTACGAAATATGTTTGACAAACCCGCACTTAAAACCATTTTAATTGTTGAACGGCATTTGGTATCGCACTAGTCCCTGAGGAAACGATAATTATAATACTTACTTCGATATTACATCAATTAACCACTTGAGCAAAATGTTTTTTTTTTTTTTTTAACGGCTAAATTTTATTAACAATGTAACTAAGCTCAAGACGAGGACAATCCGTAAAATCATATCATACAAAATCACTTCACGCAAGGAAGAATTTCAATGACACCATTACACCAATGACAAAACCCGTAAAACCATCCATACAATTTCAACTATAACAACACCTAAACCAATAACAAATGTATTGGTTAATGTTATTCATAGAATTAAGAGTTGTGCTTAACTCATCTTTAATTACAAAACCGATTTGTAAGGTGAGAATAGCTCTCACTTGTAAACACCCAATCTCACAATCGATATGAGACTTCTTAAGACACCCCCTCGCGCTCAGCACTGCTGGGTTGGTGGTGCCGATATAAATGGTGGATAGTCCGATCATGGAGGAGGCTCTGACATCATTTTAGGTTTTTATATTTGACCTAATTCATCCTTACGAAACCGGTTTATAAGGTAATGATTGCCCTCATTTATAAATACATATTCAGAAACATCTCATGACCGATGTGGAATTTCTTGACGTATATATTTTCTAAGTCACAAATTTGTTAATGTGAATTTTATTATTCTTACACGTAGATACATATTAGTTGAATCTGTGCATTGTTAATTTAAGGAAATTGAAACTATCGACATAAATGTATCCACTGCAGATGTAGCCTGCGTATATGTGAGATTAAGATATGAGATATGAAGATGAGAAACTGTCAAAGAAAGCATAAAAGTTGGAAACAATATACAGCACACAGAATGTGGCAAACCTTTTGGGTGAGTTCTAAACTATTACACGGATGATATGTATCTATACTAAAGAAGATTCTTTTGTTACATATTGCTATTCAGGGAACTAGATACTTTTTTAAAAAAGCGCGTTCAAAGAAAGAATCTTAAAAACATATGATTGGCTTCTCAATTTTATCGAATATGTTTGAGGAACACTATAAATTCCTATCGCGCAGATGTTTTATAATCAAACCTAAATCAGCATTCGTCTCCAATGTTTGGGTAAGGATAAGATAATCTGCATCCTGAGGTTTAGAGCAATGTTTACATTTGTATATAATCCTTAGGATGCGGATTATCTATTCCTTAGTTTCAATGTAAAATAGACTTGTTGAATGAGAGTATATTGGATGAAGATGGGATAATCTGCATCCTGAGGTTTAGAACAACAGTTGTGTAATTGTATCTAAGCCTTGGATTGCAGATTATCTCTTCCTTATCACCAATGAATAACTTTGTAATCAAATTGATAGTTTCTTTTTTCACCAATGGTGGAATGTTGCTTAAATGAGGAGTCAGAGTAAATATAGTTAGTTGCCTTGTCTTTAATGCTTGGAATGCAGATTATCCCTTCTTTATGCCAATGCAAAATAGTTTAATCGATCTGATAGACAACAAATCTAAAAGGTAACATTTAGATAGTAGAAATATTGGCCACATTGTTACTTATGCATGCTCATTCTTATGTTTTTGCTATAAATAAGACTAGGTACCTTGTGCTTGAGGTGACATATTCTATTATGTTTATGCGGGCACTTGTTAATTAATTACCTTGAGAGAAAATATTTGCTCTCACTTTAAAATTTGTTTTAAAAAGTCATTTTTCATAACAAAAGAAAAAAATATTGGATTTAGAATCATATTTTATGATCAAATCTATAACTTTATGATATATTTTACTTATTTCAAATCATATCCTTATAACTTTTAAAATTCACCAATATTTGGCACTTAGTAAATATCAAATCAAATTAAAATTAAAAATGGTGACAAATTATTTTTTTGACATAAATAAATGTCCACGCAATATGGAATATCACAAGCCATAAAAGCCATTAATATAAATCCTAGAAATTCTTAGGTGAGTTCTCACCTTCCAATGGAATAATTGAAAATATAATATTTTGACTTCATGGTATCTTACAATTATCCTCTTATAATAAAATTACATATATAATATTTTCTCAAGATCCAACATAATAAATCAAGACTATATTATTAAACTCGACCCTAATGTAACAAATTAGAGTCTTGCAACACAATTTAATTAAACATACAAAATAATTCAACAAACTTTAAAGAATACCATAGCATAAGATAGAAAATAATTCTCCACTTTATTCTCATGAACAAACACCTCGATACTACCACTCAATTGTCTCAAAGATAGCAGCCTGCATATAATTCATAAAAGAGAACCACATAAAAAATACACCAACGATTTAAGGTGTACATATACTTGTACAATATATATGTATGTCAAATGCAATGAGCATGCACCTGTCCTCCCTATGCATGTAGTCCCCAAACTCAAAATAAGTATGATGCATGTTTTACAAATCAAAATACAAACATCATCCTATAATTCTCATAGAAAAGTTATGATTAAACTACATATTTAGTCACTTATATTTCAATTTGGTCCTTACGTATAAAAAGTATTAATTTGGTCTCTTACGTTTCCACCGTTTGTATTAGTTAGTCCTTTCCGTTTCCACTTATTTTATAATATATGTACTGTCATTTTGTTTAACTATTTGAAAAAATTGATCAAAAACCTGTATTTTTTTTTTTAAAGAAGCAGTGAAAGTGGTTGATGGTATATGTTACAAAATTGGTTAACAATATGCAGTTTTGTGGAAAATGTCGTAAAATTGGTTAGTTTTTTTTTTTTTTTTTTTTTGGAAACGGCAAATATATTATTAATAATAATCAGATCTCTCCACAAGACGAACGGAAATCTTTAAACAAGGAACTACAAACCAATGACGCCGTATATAAGCGGAACATCAATGAAAGTATCAAAACATACACCACCTAGTAAAATTGGTTAGTGATACAATTTAATTTTTGTGTTACAAAAATTATTCTCTAGTAAACTTTACGAAAAAAAATATTGTTCACCATATGAATATAGTAAATAACACCTGTTCGTTTTATGGGTTGAATTATTCTTTATACTCCTTTATTAATTTAATGTTTGTGTGTATATATTGAGCAACCAAAATAAAATGACACAATAGAGAAATCATATTTACTTTATGGTCTGCAACTGCAAAAACCTCTAACGCAGCGTAGTCTTGAATTTAAATCACAACTAGGACACTTGTTCATGCACTCAAAGTCATAAAGGCACCTTATTTTTCCTGTAATGTAAAATAATAAAAAAAAAATATCATTAAAATTGGTGAAAGATTGCGTATAAAATGAAAAAAGAAATTACGAGAATGAGCTTACTGCTATCATCGGCTACAACGAGCAACATGGAAATAAAAAGAAGCGCAATATAAATAAACTTGAAAGTTTGAGCCATTTTTTTAACCTTTGCATGTAAAATATATAAAGTGGTTTGATCACTTTATATAACTAGTAAAAACATCTTGCTATATTTACGTCAATTAAATAATTTTTAATGATTATGTCATTGTTTGAAATATTTATTTAAAATTTCATTAAAAAAAATATATTTAAAATTAGAATAATTATTAAATATGTCTCTAAAGTACGATGATGAATCATATTTGACCCTCAAACTTAAAGAATTGATCTCAGATAATAGTTTTGCTTGAAATTTGAGGATAGCAACTTTTCATTATAATTTTTTATTTCTTGTGCAGCCTTTGATAATAGAGAGAGCAAAAGTAACAAAAATTTAATTATAAAGAAACAGAGTGTAAAGACATCATATCATATCATATCATTCTTAAAATCCTTCATCAAGTCCCGTCGTCCCTCCATTTATGAAATCCAGCATTTCAACAATTGTTAAATTTAAAATTATTCTAGAATTCGTAAGGAAACAAGACAAATTTCCCCTTATTCCAAAAAATTATTAAGACTTGGAAGACTATTACAAGTGGTCTATGGTGAATTAATAGTTAAACAATATTTAAAATTTTAGTGACGGTATATATTGTTGTTTGAAAGTATAAGTTGATTATATTTTTATTTTGAACAAATATTTTCGACAATCGTTAAAATTTCAGATGATTTTAAATATCGTCCCACGATGGACCAGCATTAACCTATATATATCATCATGTCTTAAACACCTAAAGGTAGTCCGACCCCATCTACCTAGCTCAGAATTCTTTTAATGCATATTTTTATGACAACAAAATTTATGAAATAAATACCAAATCTTTGGAATAGTGATATACTAATTATTGCACTTGATTTTTTGTTGAAAGATAAAGAATGATAGAAGTGGAAAACTAGAGGCAACTCACATCAGCAAAAACATTTGAAATACTCAAACATTGAATGAATTGAAGTTGCATTAGATAGTTGCAACAATAGTATCACAAATTTCTTGAAGATTTTTGTTTGAATAATAAATTCATTTAAAATTCAAACAAGAAATTAAATTTCATGGTTAATATTATTCTTCCTTGTTATCACTACGTTCACAATGTGTATTGAACGTTCAAAGAAGAATACAAGGATCATAGTTGAAAAATCATGATGGAAAAACTTGTATCACAAGTTACACAAAAAAAATTGTCATTTAACGGAGGTTATTTAGTGGTGATTTTAAAAAAATCCCAACAATATATTACAAATCACATTTAAAACAAACTTAAGAATTTTTCCTTCATATTTGGGGGTTTTAAACCCCCTCAAATTGATGTAATATCTTTGACTCCCACTCTACTTTTTCCATTTGGCGCATTTTATATTTGTTTTTCCACTTTTTCTTTCAAAACAACACAAAAAAATCAAATAGAGAAAAACTCGTACTAGATTAGTCTCAAATCACCATACGGACAAAAAAGAGAGAGTATGATAAGAAATCACGAAAAAGTGCCAAAAGCAAGCCATAGCCCAACAAGATCACCAGTTCCCAGAATCACCACCTCGCATGACTCTAACGGTTTCAACACAAAATAGATTCCACATCTCACTCATAAAGAGAGCAGGGGTTAGCAGGATTTTTAACCATATACCACTTCCATGAAAAAAGTTTAACCTTATCAATCAGGTATTCAACCAATGAAGATCCCCCATAAAAAATTAAGTCATTCCGGAAATTCCAGATCGACCAAATATAGCATGTCAAATTATCAACCATCTTAAGCGAGCTCTCCTACCATTATCCATCCCTAACAGAAACTCGAACAAGCCTATCACTTTCCCAGGCAAAATAGATTAAAATCCTAACCACCTAAAAATACAGATAACTGCATATTCAATTTGGTCGATGAGAGTATATTCAATTTTGTTAGCTAGGTTTATAAATATCCTAAATATCATATCATATCACTCTTCATTTGATCTCTCGAGACTACATTGGATCCAAAACAAACTCACATCGTCCACAAGCCCTTTCACATTCAGAGTGAGGTCATATATTCCGCTAAAATTTCCAGCTTACAAAATGATGTCCGATTGAAATGTGATTTTGTAATATGACGTGTAAAATATGATTTGTTTATATATATATATATATATATATACATATACATGTGTGTGTGTGTTATGTTTGAAAAACGCTTTATCTGATCTTCTTTCTTTACAAGAGACATATGATTTAACAAAAGTTTTTTTTGGTACAATTTAACAAAAGTTAATTGTTGATTGATTCATATGATTTTTTATTGAGAAATCATATTTTGACACACTTTTCTTACACAATACATATACACAGACAGTTTTGTAATATTTTTCCCCTTCATCTTTTCTTTTTTCTTTGATTTCTCTCTTATGTATGTATTGTATAAGGAAAAATGTGTCAAAATATCACTTCTCTTTTTTGTTTGTTTTATTTTTCAAGCATTCATAAGATTTTTTGTTGTTACATCATCATAAAGTAATAATTGATAATACTAATATATGATACATTAGCTAATGATCTTGAATTTATTTTTAATTTCTTTGTAATTGTAAATTAGTTATGAGAACAAAATTTGTCCTCACTCCTCAACAAATTGAGATAGATTTTCTACACCATTCAAATTAACTTCAAGAATAACACTCTCAATCAATGGTCCTCAAGTATAGAACATTTGCAGAAAGTGTAAATTAGATTATTCTTAAAGGAATGAAGTGTTTCCATGAAGCTAGTGTTATGCTGGGGTGGTGCAGCCTTGTGGCTCTGCATCTAGTGGTCTCTATTCTAAATGATAAAAAGACATAAATTTCGGTATGATCGCCCACATGTTGAATATGACAAAAGTAGATAAAACACAGAGAATAGGGCAAACTTTTTGGGGCAAATCTAAAGGATTGAGATGTAAATAAAGCATATTCTTTGTTACATATTGCTCTGATTCCAAGTGCATTGGAAATCATTTGTCAAGAATAAGTTATGTACATTCTTTTCAACATATAATATAAGTATATAACAGTCAAGAAAATAATCATTAAAAGAATGATTTGCTAAACCACTCGTAATCCAATATATTTGTAAAACATTATAAAGTAATATGATCATACAGATCGGCTCTCAACTCTCATTGTCTTAACTCTTAATACAACTTGCATCTGGAGTCGGTGTACATTAATTGGTTGATGATAGGGTAATCTGCATCCTGAGGGTTTAGACCAATACATATTTGCGTTGTATCTAATTCTTAGGATGCACGTTACCTTCTCGTTATTTCTAATACAAGATAGAAGATTTGTTGAATGAGGAATATTGGGTCTGTTTCTTATATATTTTTTGAAAATAGATTATTAGATTGTAATATAATTTTGTTAATTATAAATAAATTTTTTATAAAAGCTTCAAATGAAAATTTGGTTTGAATATTTATTCTTAAAATATTATTTTAGCCATTTCATCATTTTATTGAAACTTTTTTTTGATATCAAAATTTCAAAAAAATCACTTTTTTTTAAGTTATTTCAAATAGATTTTCATAAAAATCATTTTTGAAATACAACTTTTTATAAAAATTGAAATTTTGACTATGTTTTAATCTTCAATAATATACATTTATGTTATATAATGTCAAAATTAGTGTTCGAATTTAGAATAAATTAATATAAAAAAACTTAAATATTTTGAAAAATAATTTTATAAAATCTATTTTCAAAAATACAAAGAAAATATTTTTTTTTTTTTAAAGTTAAAACAAACGCATCCATTATTGGTTCATTGTGGAATATGTTAAAGGATTATATTGTGGAAGGATTAGATAATCTTGATTCCGATATTTACAACAATATTTTAGTTGCGATTAATCCTTGGATTGTAGACTATGATTAATTACCATTCGCCAATGCATATATAACTATGGAATCAAGTTGATAGTTTTCATTTTTTTCATTAGTGGAAAATTGCTTCATAGTGGAGTCACTATAAACATATAAGATAACTAGACTTTTTATATGTATGAATGCACGGAATACACTTATTCAATTATATAATGTGTATATTAATAATATGTGATAAATTATAGGATATTAAGAATATAACATTCTTAAATAAAAAGTAATACATTATACCTCTTAATCATATAAGTTTATGTATTACAAAAATTATATAACACAAAGGCCATAATTTTAAAAAAATATCCATTCGGGGCGAACAAACATTAAACACATATAAAAAGAAGTGAAGAATATAATTCATATGTTTAAGTAGTTCCTGAAATTTTGTGTGCTGTCAGATATTCCAACACTTATCCACACACACACGTACAGTCACTACAAGAAATATCGTTTTTGACAGCGACAAATGTCGCTGCCAAAAACACAAAGTTGCTGCAAAAAATCTTTCTCACAACGAAAAAATTGTTGCTTCATGTCGCTGGCATAAGTGCCGTTGCGAAAAGTTTTGCAAGGACAATTAATGTTGCTGCCATAACTAGTGTTTTGCAGCAACAATTAATGTCGCTGACATAACTAATGTTTTTAACAACGATTAATGTCACTGGCATAACTAGTGTTATTTGGCAACAATAATTATTGTCACTGACACAACTATTGTTATTTTGCAACAAAAATTATTGTCGCTGGCATAACTAGTGTTTTTTGCAACAACAATTATTGTCGCTGGCAAAAAATTTATTTTTCGCAGCAAAAAAGTTATTTTTGTGAACGATATAAATTATTGTTATATCTTTTATATCTCAACATCAAAATTGTTGTAACAAATTAGACTTTCCGACTATAAATGTAATTATATATTTTTGTTATTTTTTATAAAAAATTTTATCAATCACTTAATTTAAAATGTCATAATTTAAATTCTTTAATTAAGTTTTGTTTCTTCTTATCTTATTCTTTCTATTTTGCATATATCCTTTTCAACAAACTATAATAATTCAATTAAAGTATCTACAAACAATATAATTAAAGTATCCTAAACACAATTGTATTGTTCTCCTATAAAAAAGTGATACATGCTATTTATTCAACTCAAATTTTAATAATCGTTTGTAACTCTGTTAAATCATCCATTCGGTGAACAATACAAATCTTTTTTCTTCCCTTTGTGATGCATTGTATAATACTACAACCGTTGAACAATTGGAATATCTCTCACTTGTTTAGTGAATCAAATGCATTCTTTTAGATTTGTCTTCCTTCTGCAATTTTACCTCGTTCTCTCACTCTGCTGCACAACAAGAATTGTGATTTAATTAAAACCTTGACTATTAGACATTAAAGAAAGAAAAATAAAAATAAATTGACTATATAAAAAATTGAGAATTGAGAGATAACAAGTGGAAGAGATAAGAAATAAAGTTTGTGAACATCTTCAACAAAATTCAACCTACAAAGAAACATTGACCTAAGAGAAAACATGATGATCTTGAATCAATCCTCTAGCTATTGAACTTGAAGCAAAAGAGATATGAAAAATATGAAAAAATTTAAATTTACTATCCAATGAAAGTATACGATGAAGCTTGCAAACTTGATAGTAGTTTGTCAATGTATTGGTTTGAAATTATTTTTTTTGAATATCAAAATTTTATTGAAAATCACCAGCCATGGCAAAAGACATACCAGGAGGGAAACAAAGTTACAAGCAGGAAATATACAATGAATCTAAAGGGAAGCCACCAAAGAGCTACCAAAACAAAATTGAAAAATACATGAACTAGAGTAACCAAAAGTACAGCACCACACTTAGAAAAACAACAAAAACCGCCCCCTGCTAAAAGTCCAAAATGCAGAAACAAAGACCACGCCACACACAAGAAACAGCAGGGCAGAGAACAAACCCCCAGGCGAAAAAACCACGTCGGAAAAAACCAATTGTGTGTGGTTACTAACTTACTATGAATGTTAGTTTGACTTAAATATCTTTAACTAAGTTTTTTTTTTTTATCTTTTTATTTCTATTTTGCATATTTCTCTCAACAAACTATAAATAATTCAATTAAAGTATATCTAACAATTTATTAAACGGAACTACCATTAAAAGAACTTAATTTGTCCTTATCAAGTATAATAATATGTAAAAATAGAAATAAAAAAATAAAAAATTTTAAGTTAAAAGAAATTTACGCATAAAAATAGGAACATGAACCACGATTAAAGATCAAGGCCGGTTTAGGCCTCAGGAAAAAAATTTATTTTTTTAAAACCAAATTATTTTTCTTATGGTTTTTTGCTTTCTTATTTTGGGCCCGTTTGACCTAGCTTATTTTTGAGCTTATGCAAACAGCTTATGCAATTTTTATGCATTATTATAAGTTTTTCAAAGTAGTTTATGATAAAATAGCTTCTAAAAATTCAATTTTCACTAGTTTAAACTTATAAAATAGCATAAAATTTAATTTATATTGCATAAGCCGTTTGCATAAGTTCTAAAATAAGCTAGGCCAAACCAACCCTTTATCCATTTATATTTATTGTGGAGAACTATACTTTTATATTGTACTCTATCTTGTTTAAAATATATATATATATATTGTACTCTAACTCAAAAAAAAATATTGTACTCTACTTGTTGTAGATTTTTTTAAACTTAAATAAAAAAAGATCATCTATCCTTGTACCAAAAAACAAGATCTACTTCAAAAAAAAATAGACCGCATGTACCAAAACAAAAAAGGAAAACAAGATCATCCACATTCTACACTATTATACAATTTATTTTCTATTCCTATTTTTTTATCAATTATTTTCTATTATTATGTTTACTTATCTAAAAATAATATAATTTATTTTAATAAATGAAGATATTCAATAGCTTTTTACCAAAAAATTATTTTTATTTATTTTTGTAATATAAATTTTTTATTTTAATTTAAAAAAAAAAACCTTATTTTAGTGTTTGCTTTAGGCCACACAATGTGTTGGGTGGACCCTACAAAAAATACGCATAAAAAAATAGTAATTATGTAGTTTCCCAACGACTTTACAAGGTTGTTGCAAAATAAACTATACTATTAGCGGCAATAGTAATCTACTAAAAATAATAGAAGGAACAATTACTAAAAAATCTAATTTGTCCTCAAAGAGTATGATAATATTGCAAATCTTCTACCCTTAATTGTAATCTTAGCTCTAAAGATAAAAAAAAAAAAAAAAAAAAAAAAAAAAAAAAAATAAAGATAGAAAAAAAATTAAATTAAGAGAAATCTACGCATAAAAATAGGAACAAAAACCATGATAAAAGATATGTATAAAAAAAATTGAGTGGTTTCTCAACGACTTTACAAGGTTGTTGTAAAAAAACTAAACTATTAGCAACAACAATAATTATTGTTGGAATAACTAACTTTTCCCAATGATAACGTAGTTGTTGAGAAAAAACCAACTTATAACAACAACTTAAATAAGTTGTTGCTATATGTATGTTTTTGTCAACAATTTAAATGTCGCTGCGAAAAAGTCGCTGCAAAAAACGATATTTCTTGTAGTGAGTAGGATAATATAAGTAAAAGACAACATAAAATAAAACTTGCACATTGTGTTTGTTAACCCAGTATGGAGCAAAACTCTCCTACTCTGGGGGATACCAATCCAGGAAGGAATCCACTATTAATTCAAAGCTAAACAACATGTTTACACTTCTCACTTAATCACTACCCGTGCTAATTCTACCTAAGTCCCACCTAGGTATGACAACCTTCGGTCACTTCCTAATAAATACACACAAATGGTTTTGGAGACACTCTCCTGGAAACTACACACTTTTACCTAAAGGCTTTAAGTGCTAACACAAACATAAACACAATCTTTAACATGCATTAAGACAATATAAGAAAGGCTCACAAAGAGACTCAATAAACACAATAAACCCTAATCACCAAATACGGCTAGACTTTCTTAAGAAATTAGGTCTTGGTCTTCACATATATATAGCCCTGAGTTGATGGGCTATTAGGGCTTCAACAATATTTAAGCTGCAAGAAATATTCTAGAGAAAAATATATTTTCCACAAATATTCATTACATAAATATATTTATTGTCCATAAATATAATTTTAATAAAAATCTTCTTGAAGCACAAAGATATATTTGAAATATATCTTTTATATTTTCTTCACTAATCTTCAAAATACAGTTGGAGTATGCGAAATATTCCGCACAAAAATATTCTTGAATCAAATCAAATATTTCTTTAAATATCTTCATATATTAAAGAAATAAATAATCTTCATGGAATCTTCAGCAAGTAAGGAAATAAACCTATGTCTTGGCGTGCAAGGAATGCCTGAAGATGTAAAAACTAGGATTCAAGAAAAGGACGCGCATATGAGGCGCGAACTAGGGTTTTGCTATCAGCTGGCAATGTTGTTCACTAATGTTGCCACATCTGGCTAGCATCTTGTTTTTGCAAAATTAAGTCAACATACAAAAATCCAACAATCTTCCCCTTTGGAAAATTTTGGCTAAAAGAACCTTGGGCATCTTCTGGAGAGACATCTTCATCAACTGCCTTCAACTTTGACGTAGTCACCTAACTGAGAAGGAATATAAACTTTGCATAGTTATTTCAAGTAACATACAAGACATCAGAGGCAGCGGAAATAAACAGTACTGCCTCACACAAAACAACATTGGAGAGAACTAAACTCTCACAGTGGATTCACATATGGAGAAATAAACTCCGTACAATAATTAAATGGAACCATGAGTCCCACACACAGTAACTTACCAGAAAGAGTGGCACAGGAAAAATAATTTCCTGACAATATGAGAAAAATAAATTATCAGCAAATGAACAAGTGCAGATAGCACATGCAACCAATTGGCAAGTGCAAAATGCACAAGCACTACAAGATGTGTCCACATGTGGCACCACATCTGTCTTCAGCAAAGACAAGCTCATATTTGAGCACACACCTGTAATCAGCTAGATAAAGATACCTAGCTACATATCACTCCCCTTGGAGTCATGCATACTGAGAAAAATAAATTATTTGACATAGATAGTGTTGATCCACACTCCCCCTACTACCTGCATCAGTGCACCAGTCAATTACTCCCCCTCAAATCAATACTTGTGTAATTATTAATTATTAATTTTGTCAAGTATTCACAACACACAATACCACACATGTTGGCATATGTGTCGCCATAATTCAGCACCTGAAACAAATAACCAATACTACTCCTCCTTTTTAGCCATAAATTAGACAAAACATTCTACATGCATGTATCCTTTAGTACAATAATGGTGACCTCCTTTGGAGTTGAATTTCCAGCTTCTTTTCCAAAAGGCACCACAATGTCTGGGACATGTGTCCCGTCATACAGCTTAAAACGCAAAATAAGAGGAGACATAGGAGCCAAAGTGTAGTTTAGCTTGTGTTCCAACACCGTAAATGATTTTACCCAAACTTGACTCATTTTCTTCAGAAACACATTTTCCATGTTCAGAAGCAACATCTTCTTTACCAAAAAAAACACACCTTTTTCACCATCAGAAAAACTTTGGTCTTCACTACCTGATGCAAACATCTCATAATAAAAAACTTTCTCCTCCTCACCATTATTAGTCACCTTATTACTTTGAGATTCTACAACTTCAGAGGTTGACTCATACTCTATGTGAGGGCTTTCATGTATGGTTTCAACATATTGACCAGATTGGGCCAAGGATGTTGACACATCTAGCACAACTTTAGACTCATGTAAGGTTTCTTTGGAGGAACGTACATCAGAGTCAACAATATCTTTAGTTGAGAAAGACAAGGGATCAGAAACAACACCCTTGGGAGGTGACACATGAACACTTTCAACAACAAACAGATCATCATTCCTCACATCTTTGGGTTTCCACAACGTGATCAAAACCGATATTCCTTTCTTATGTATATTTGTATTTTTATTAAGTATTTCTTATACTCTTTCTTTGTATCATGACTATTTTATCCATTATAAATATTTATCTATTTGCCATAAAAAAAAAACCGATATTCCTTTTCAAGTTTTTACTTTCAGTTTCTAGCTTACACAAGAGTAGATGCTATAAAGCCACAAAGGGCGACATCAAGATATCGGTATAACTAGAGAGGATCCTCTCTTGTCACTTTAGTTTAATTTATTTTTAAACTATTGATTTGGAAGAAGAGAGAGAAAAAAAAACTACAAGAAAATCATGTTTTCCTGACAAAATTAATTAATGGGTACTGGCGCCCTGGGCCGTCTGTAAATTAGTGACGGCCTGGTCCGTCACAACGTGTGAGCAAATCCGTCAAAAAATTAAAAAAATATTAAAACTTGTGCCGGACATATCCGTCACAAATCAATAAGTTACTGACGGCTGGAACCGTCACACAATTTGAACGCGCGTATCCGTCACTAACCATTAACGAATTAAAAAAAAAAAAAAAAAACCAGTTCAGACCGTCACAAAGTTATAAGGATTAAAAAAATAAAAAATGCTGCATCTTGAAAACAGCAACATGTATAGAAATTTAAAACAAAAAAATTTCCATCAGGAGCGTACCAGCTTCTCTCCTCTTCCTCACACCATTTTTTCAATTCCCCTCACTCAGTGTTTTCTATTCCCTCTTCTATCACCATCCAATCTCTTCTCCTTCATCAAACAATTTTATTTCACAAACAAACTTATCACAACATCAATTTTATTCAATTGCAAAATCAAGTTTAACCTCAAATCCGAACCTGAATCTTGAAGAACAAAAGTTCGAATTTGAAGATAAATCTGAATCTATGTTGTTCGAATTTTATAGATCTTGTATATTTCACCTTCCTCTTGTTTCTCTTCTCTTCTGCTTCTTCTTCTTTAACTTGCTTCTTTTTGAATTTTAAAGATCTTGTAGATCCTTTGTTGGCTATTTGGTTGAAGAAAAATATGAAGAAGAAATCTGGAGAAGGAGATTTGGGTGCAGATGGAGATTTTTAAAATTATTTAATAATTCGATTTTATTAATTAATAAATATGTAATTTTTTTTTTAAATAATATATTAGTTACTGACGGCCTGAGCCGTCGCTACCCATAAAAGCATCTTTTGATCGTTGGCCTTCACAAAAATCCGTCCCTTCCCTTATTGACGGCCTACGCCGTAACAAAACTTACCTACGAGCGTTTTTCCGACGCCCCTTGGCTGCCAGTAAATATGGAGTTTGCGACGGCTTTGCATGGTTTGTGAGGGCTTTTGGCCGCCACGAAAACCTGATTTTCTTGTATTAAAAAAAGATGAATTTAATAGTGATAATTGAACAATTGAAAAATAAATCAATTAAGAGAATCCATTATCTCAATTTACATATGCTACAAATAGCAAAATTGTTTGGCTTCCTTGCAACTTGCAAGTGGCAATAATTAATGACCGCATATAAGGTGTATTAATTAGAAAAGGAGGTTCCTTTGGGGAGGAGTTAATGGTAAGTTAAAGATTGCTTGGGTTAGTTGGAGAAATGTTCGTAAGCCAAAAAAAGAAGGTGGGCTCGGGGTTAGAGATCTTCGCTTGGTAAATCTTGCTTTACTTGAGAAATGGAGGTGGAGGCTTCTTTCAGAAGGACAGGGGACTTGGTGAGATATCCTCTTGGCTAGATATGATAATTTATTCCTTTCTCCGTATTATGGTGGTTGTCCGAATGGGCTTAGTGGGGTGTCGTGGGCCACGACCCAAGTGGGGTTTTTTGGGTAAAATATGTAATTCCCTCATTTAGAAAAAAACTCGGGTTGAGAGGAATATACCAAATGAGGGTGTTACCAGTTTAGCGAGGATTTGGCAATCGTGGGCCACGACCAAAGTGATCGTTTTTTCTTGGCAACTTCTTCAAGACAGGGTGCCTTCCCGTCAAAATCTTCTTAGGCGTAGGGAGTTAGTGGGATCTAGTGATACTTCTTGCGTGTTTTGTGGGGTAGACATTGAATCGGTAGATCATCTTTTTATCACTTGCAACCATATCTCCCCAGTTTGGTATCATATATGTGGGTGGTTAAGGAGGGAGTTTGTTTCCCCGCATGGGATTCAATCGTCTTTGATCCAGTTTATCTCTTGTTCTTCTTCGGATTGCTTTGGGGAATCGTTGGAACTTTTATTCCTTGAAAATAGGTTGTATTTCTTTTGTTACTCGCTCTCCTTTTTTTTTTTTTTTTTCTCAAACTTCTTTTCTGTATTATAAATTTTTCTTTTTAATATATATATATATATATATATATATATATACAATTTGCAGGGTTCAATATCATTTGTAGATTGTGCATGTGCTGTACTTGAGGACCATGCATATGAATCTTATTCTTCAAAATTATGCAGAAGGAATAGTATTCCATTTTATTAAGGATATGATAAGCAATGATAACATCAAGCATATAAAACAAAGTCGGTATGCTAAGGACCATTTTCTACCAACTATGTACGGTTTTCCATAATATAAGAAAGCATATTCCCTAGCCAAACATAGAAATATTTACTATGCTCAGACGACCTTTAATTCAGATCAAAATCATCCCAACTAAACAAACAACTTTGTAGTTGTGCTATGTATATCGCATGACGAATCAAGTGATTCTATTCGAACATGGTCATTATTGAAGTTTCGGTTACTAGAAATGAATTGAAAATTGAAGAATTTCATATTTCAGGCCGTTGCTATGAATTTTTTTGAAGGAATCACATGCTTTTGCATGTGCCTTGAGCATAGCAAGGTTCGCCTCGCGCAGCTCTGATTGAAAGAGAAGATGTCTGTTCCAGTTGTTGGAATATGTGGGCATATATTCCAATAATTGTTATGTGGACATATATATTGACAATAACTATATTAACTATTTATCAAATTAAGAGCTTAAATTGATTAAGTGATCAAATAAGGTTAAAAGGTTAAATTGGATTTCTATTTAGAAATTAATTAATTGATTAATTAATTGGATATGGGTTCAAATGGGTGGATGTTAGGATGACACATTTTAGGATAGGTGGCAACCTTAATGGGTCATCATCCTATATACAGGATATGGTCTCCAATATACCTTACG
The DNA here is from genome assembly GCA_954870985.1 of Trifolium fragiferum. Classification (NCBI taxonomy): domain Eukaryota; kingdom Viridiplantae; phylum Streptophyta; class Magnoliopsida; order Fabales; family Fabaceae; genus Trifolium; species Trifolium fragiferum. The sequence goes on along the minus strand of OX940793.1, from coordinate 14,930,290 downwards.
CAAGCAAACATTCTCTTCTCTCCATCTGAAGAGAATCAAGACATCAGGGTACTAGTTGAGGAAGAACCACAAGTCAACAGATGCTCATCATCCGATTATCTCTCTTTGTGTTTCAGGATTACCAATGGTTAGTTCATTGGAAGATTTATCTATCTACGTATTCCTAATACCGATCTTTAATAAATCAACGTGTTGTAGATCCTATAATCATATACATGCTTCATTGTTTATTGGGTTTCGTACTAAAATAAGATTATAGTTCTAATATTTGTTATTGAGCATGTGTTATATAATTAATTATTAAATTAATTCCAACACCAGGTGCTTACGCCTCTCATAGGTTGTTGACACATATATCATATATTTGCGAATTCTATATAAGAGAGGGGTCAGTTGGGATCATAGAATCGATAAAAGAAAATTGTATTTAAGATCGGTAGCATCTCAAGATTATAGTGGACAAACTCAAGATTATAGGTGTTGGGGACTGGGTGTACTAGCATATTAAGGTAAACTACTATAAATTTTGTGTGTGTATCTTTATTCCCTTTAACTCTTTCTCTAACCAACCATCAATTTTCTAGTGTAAAATAACTAAATGTCAAAGGGTTTTTTGTCCAAAGTAAAAAGGTGTACATTGCTAATTTCGACATTCATATTTTTAGATGGGTCTAAATTAACAAACCCCGTATATTTAATATTATAATGAAAGACTAGTAAACATAAGTTAACTCTAATTAGAAGCAAAGATTGCATAGAGAAGTTGCCGTGTGTTGGTTGTTCTAGCCTCATTGGTAGTGCTGATTGTGATAAAGAATTAAAACCGGCATGCATTGGATATGTTTGCGAATGCATTCCACTTGCAGGTGCTGGCTGTTCTCTACTATGTCATTCCATTTTCTTTGCTCATAATGTTGTTTATCTTTTAATTTCTTCTCCTATATTTTCATATCTCTATCCGATCTTTCAATTTCTTTTATAGCCTTAAAAGCATGATTTTATTATAATTTTCTCTCTCTAAAAATTTATCTCCAACCTCTCCGTAGAAAACCAAAATATGCTTTCCATCTCTCTCAAATCCAAACCTTTCTCTTCGAAGTTTTCTTTCTACCGGTGTCTCACCAACTTTTGACTCAGGGAGTTGTTTTTTGAATTTTGATAGGCCGGTCACTTTTTATTTGAGATTGAGAGTTTTTTTTTCGATAATTAAAATTTATTGAAACAGACTTTCCAAAAGGAAAGCCACAATGAGTACAAAAGGTAAGCAAAAATAAAGAAATAAATCGTAAAACGCCTACTAAGCAGCAACACTTACTCCACAAAGGAGACACCTAAAAGAAAATCGACACTAGGACGAAGAAAACCATAAAGAAAAAATCAACAAAGACACCAACACTCACACTAAAAAAGAGACACCACTAAACACCAAACGGTCTTCGGGCATAGGGATAAGCCCTTGCCTCCAACAAAGACACACAACCACACTCAAAATGAACACCAAACAAAGCATCAAAAGATTACACATAAAGGTACGTAACAATCATTTAAAACGCCTTGGAGTAGATCGTTTCCTCGAACTTCGTCGAAGTTTAGTTAAGTTCTGAATTGCTTTATTCTCTATCTCTGCATACAATCCCAATTGTCTACCAATCTCCAAAGTTTTCTTTGCTTCTTCGAGATCAGTATCAGAGCTCTCTTGAGAACTTAAGTTACTGAATACTTCACCTTGTTTCCCAAAAATATTACTCCTTTTTGATCCCTTTTTCTTATGCCCACTTGATAACACTCCTATCTCATTAATATCATTATTAGGTTCCCTCGGGTTACTCCCTAAATTAGTGGAAGCATCACCTTGTTCCTCAATTGAGCGTTGGGCTTGATTTGGGCCAATGGAATTAAAACCTAGTGGCCCATTTGTAATATGTGTCCATTGGTCCACCAATGCTTTCTCGAAAATTCTTTTTTCTACCCCTACATTTAACTTTTTACCCCTACATATTTTAAAATATTCCCATTTTACCCTTTGTTTATTTTATTATTTTTACAATAGTTTGTAAAAAGTGCTCCATATTTTTTTTATTGTTACCGGAACAGTTTTATAAGTGTTCCGGTATGTATTTGTGCTTAGAAAAATGATACCGGAACAGTGTTAAAGTTTTAACACTGTTCCAGATTGTATTTGTCATACCGGAACACTTTTAAAAGTGTTCCGGTTTGTATTTGTCATACCGGGACACTTTTAAAACTATTCCGGTTTATATTTGTGATACCGGAACACTTTTAATAATGTTCCGGTTTAGACTGTTAAAATAACCGTAACACTGTTCCAGTATGTATTTGTGATAAAAAAAAAAAACTATTGCAAACCAAACTCATCCATATATATTATCAGCTTGTTTAATCTGAAATGCACTAAGCAATATCACTTAATAATGAAACAAGCCATTGCCTTTCTTCTTGAAAACAACTTCCTCAGAAAATCAAATTCTCCTTGTTTTTTATGAGGTACAATTGTCAGGTATCTTTGGCATTGCTTCTATCCTTGAATTATAACTAATATTTAGATGTTGAAAATATATAATAAATTTCCAACTTGTTGAGGAAACTCTCCATGAAAACTATTATTTCTAAGGTTGAGTTTTGTGAGGTATGTAAGATTTCCTATTGATGGCGTAAGAGTTCCTGCTAATGTCATGTCTGCAAGGATCAAATTGATGACTCTTCCATTGGAAATGTTACAAGTGATTCCATTGAATCATTCCATGAACTTAGTGTGTGAAATGGATCTTTAACTATTCTACTCTTGAAGTCAAGTAAAGTTTGTAAATCAGTTTCATTTCCTTGCAAGGTTGATGCAGTTGAAGAGTAATGAAATTTGGTAATGCATAGAAGAAAACAACATAGGAATTGGAATGCTATTTTGTTAGAGATTATGACTATTGAAATGCTCATTTTTTTTGTGATGTTAACTCAGAATTCAAAAATGGTGATTTTATGTCAAAAATGGAAGCGTACACAATTCAAAGAAATATTAATGATGCAACTGTACTAGTACACAAGCCATTGCATCTATTTGATTTTCATTTTCAAGGATAGAAGCAATGCCAAAGATACCTGACAATTGTACCTCATAAAAATTAAGGAGGATTTGATTTTTTGAGGAAGTTGTTTTCAAGAAGAAAGGGAATGGCTTGTTTCATTATTGAGTGATATTGCTTAGTGCATTTCAGATTAAACGAGCTGATAATATATATTGATGAGTTTGGTTTGCAATAGTTTTTTTATCACAAATACATACCGGAACAATGTTAAAAGTGTTACGGTTATTTTAACAGTCTAAACCGGAACAGTTTTAAAAGTGTTCTGGTATCACAAATACAAACCGGAACACTTTTAAAAGTGTTCCAGTATTACAAATACAACCTGGAACAGTTTTAAAACTGTTCTGGTATAATTTTTCTAAGCACAAATACATACCGGAACACTTATAAAACTGTTCCGGTATCAATAAAAAAAATAATTGGACCACTTTTTACAAACCGGAACTCTTTTAAAATAAAAATATTGTTAAAATAATAAAATAAACAAAGGGTAAAATGGGAATATTTTAAAATGCGTAGGGGTAAAAAGTTAAATGTAGGGGTAGGAAAAAAGATTTTCTGCTTTCTCTTGATTGAGGCTATAGGAAACACTAGCAGTAGTCGTAGCTGTATATGATGGTTGTAACTCAGAAACAAAATCCCAGCTTTGCTTTTCAAGGTAGCACGCCTCTTCATTTAACGAGGGCAAGTGATTAATGTCATCCATAGTAACTTGGACATCCTTGGAAACTGCGTGAATTAATTCGCCATTTAGGGGATTCAAATTGTGTTCCACCGCTTCTTGGGAATTAATTGCCGCTAAAGAAGGATGACAGTTTGTTTCATCATTAATTCCACTGACAACGCCGCCCTCATTTACTACGGCCAAAGCTTGCTGCGACGGTGCCTCTTCCTGAGCACAACCAGCATAGTTTCTCGCCCCATGGTCGCTACTTGCCACGTCATCAGCGACATTGATGTGCTCTTCTGCTGCTTCGTCTTCCTTCGTCGTCGGAAGCTTGTCCTTGAATGATCCATGTTGCACATCTCCTTGATAAACACAGAAATAACATGGAACTATTCTTACTTGATTTTCCAACTCCCTAATAAATATCTTGTATTGATACTCTTCTATTTGAAGCAAGAGATTTTCCTCTATGAATGAGAGTTGTTCCGTTTGGATCAAGACTTTAACAGAAGCCATTGAAGCGCAGGACTTGAGGTCAGAATCGATCCACTCTATTTTACCTAAATTGCCTACCACTTGCTCGATGTTCCGCGTACACCAAGCATGGGGAGGAAATCCAAAAATTTCGATCCATACGCATCTTCGAAATCTATCTTTGGCCATCGACCATCTCTTAAACTGGACGCATCTGCTCTTGAAATCATCATTCGCTCTCTTGAGAGCTAATTCCAGCTCCTCGTGGGTTGCAAAAGTTACAACAAACTTGAATTGGCCGATATCTCGGATATTCTCAATATTATTTCGCCATTCGCTCACTATGCTTGAAAGGTCTCCCTGCTCCAGTGGACACTTAGTTTCTATTATCATACTTCTTTTCAACCATGACACGTTCTCCTTATTCAAGTGACCTTTTACCACTCTTGAACATGTGTTATGTGAAGTTGAATCCCTTGTTAAGTTGACAGCTTCTCCAATGGCTTCCCGGACCGGACCATCGACACCGTTGCTTAACACACAGTTACCTTTCGGGTTGGTAATCCTTAAAGGTTCTAATGTATGTGCTGTCAACTTCTGATGTGTATCTTTTGCACTACCATTTTCCATGTTTTCCTTGCTAAACTTAGCCCAACTGACCATTATTTTCACTCCTTTTAGCAATGAACCATGAAGCCTCCGAATTGCTTTCTCGGCTACACTAAAGTTGTCGAATCTAATAAAACCAAATCGCAAACTTGTATGTCTTCTAACCTTTCTTGAAATGTAGACATCACTTACCTCTCCTACTTGTTGAAAAGTATCTTTAAGTTCCTTCACAAGCGCTTTCGGGTGAATGTTATCCACAAACAAAAAGTGTGTAGTCCCCACAACTTGATCTCTGTTTGTTTTCATTAAGTTCCTATGCATATTCTGTGAATGGTGAATGATTTGTTTCCCTTCATGTTTGTCCTTCTTTGAAGCCAACCTCTTCCAATTGTTTCCTTTTTCCTTCTTTTCTTGTGCTTGGTAACTCCCAATATCATTCTGCCGTCGAACTGGTACATTTGTTTTCTCCTTTCCACTGGATCTTTCTTGGATTTTCCTTATACTCCCATTCTCTTTCTTTTCCTTCCAACGTAGTTTACTCCCACACCTCTCACACCTTTCACACCTCATGGAAACGTTCTTACTACAGCCGCTGTTTACCTTATTTGAGATTGAGAGTTAGTGTCTATTGACATCTCTATGGATCGGGTTGATGTCTTTTCTGATGGTTTATAAGTTGAGCAGTGTCTTTTTAAGAATGAGATTATAAGTGGACCTCTATTAGATGGTGTCTGTTTTGGTATTTTCATTAGTGTTCCGCTTATATATGGCGTCTTTGATTTGCGACTCCTATTTTACGAATCTCTATTCATCTTGTACAAAATCCTAATTATTATTAAAAATATATTTGCCTAATGCAAAAACACTACTATATTTGTTATCTTTCATGAATTATATGTTTTTCTCATCCCACTATATATCTGATCTTACCAGGATCAGAAGTAGTGGCTGAACAGCAGAAGGTTGGTGCAGCAAGCCCCTATTGAAACGGAGGGGGGTGTGTACCTGTTTACACTCCGACGCTCAAGTCAGTATATGGGTGACAACCAAGGTTACAAAGTGGTGAATAAAGCATACCTGACTCCTCTGATGAGGAGTATATTTATACCCCAGCGTTGGGCCAAGGCCCTTAATGAGCAATTAATGCCCATTAAGTGGCTGCCGGAATTCTGGCCGTTTGGCCATGATGAGCAGTAAATGCCATCATTCCGGTGGTCGGCCGTTACAGATGGTGAGCATCTGGCCGACGGGGAGGGTGCTCCTCAGGAGGGCAGAGCCTTTGGTTTTAACGGACTTAGAATCAGAAGTCCAGTTCAGAAAAGAATCCCCCTAAGTCGTTATGCTCGTTTACGAGCATGATGACTTTAACTTAGGCAATAAACTTTTGTTCGTGTATACGAGCAACGAAATTTGTGACCACCCTTCGCTGACAACGTGTATCGTCGTGTGCAAGCGACCACGGATTCATTCGCTCGTATCGAGGAGCTTGTGTTGCAATATTTTGCGAGGACGTTGAATTTCTTTTGGCATTCCCGTTATGCTGGTCGTTTGATTGTCCTCGTTTTCTTTGACGTCCACGTGGGCTCGAGGATTTTACGGATTTATTGGTGCTTAGTGAAGATCCTGCTATTTATTGCAAGGATTTCGATTTGCCTTTATCCGTTGGGATTCTCTCGATGATCGTGCCATTAATCGCGACGAGATTTTCGTGGAGATTTTCTTGGACTCTGCGAGACTTTCGCGTTCAGTGGATGTGACCTGAAGGGACAAACCGCTTCGTCTCTTGCTGCCACGTGTAAAGGCTACTTGATGCGTTTGAGTGCCTAGCAGTGCAGTCCCTGTTTACGAGGTCGTTTCTGAACCGTTGGATTTTCGCGCCTTTTCGTTTTTGTGATGGTTTAATCTGAAGCGTTGGATCGTTTAAGATCACAGCCTTTGGACCAAAGCAACGTTCTAGATTTTTGAGGCTTCGCTCCGTTTCGTACAGGTGCGTCTGCACGAGATTCTTCTATATATATGGAAAAGGAGGGATTTTTGAAGTTTCACTTCATTTATCATTTTCCAAACGTTTACTTTCAAGAACTCTTTCTCTCTTCAACTTCTCTGTGCAAAATCCATCTTTAGAGATTTCGAGTTTCTTCAAGTTTCTTCATCATCATCGTCCGTTTTCAACTTCCAACTATTTAATCAAGTAAGTTCCCATTTCCTTTTCTCGTTTTTTACAGCATTTAGTGTACTGTATTTTAGTTTTTTGGAGTTTAGGAATTTTGAGACACGGTGGTTTGGGTTTGTAAGTGGTGGTTAACACCCTTTACCCTGCTACAAATGGTAGTTTTAGTGATATAAAACTAGGATTTTTTAGTTGGTGTCTTCCGGCACGGTGGTTATAGGCGTTTAATACCTTTAAAACGCATTTTTGCTATTTCTGTGGCTCTGTCGTTTGAGTTTTGTAACGACTATTTTTGGCTTTTATCTCGAGCATTCACAGATTAGGATGAATGCTCGGTAGGATTTTAGCTTGGCTATTTACACTTAAGAGTTGGCGTAATCCTCGTTGCTCATATTTTGCGACTGTTAGGCTCTTCCCTTTGTTGCGCGAGTAACGTTAGGGTTTACCCCGAAATCGCATGTCCACGCCCTTTCACTTGAACGGCGGTGGAAGGGTGGATTTGATATTTCAAAGATGTCGAATTCACTTTTTCTCTTCCTCGTCTTTCAGGTTTAAATAGCGGAAGAGCCTTCATCGTCGCATGCTAGTATTAACGAGGATAGAGATCTCTTGCTCGAGGAGAATCGAGGCGAGGTTGACGCGCAAGAGTCGTCGGAGCCTATAATGGAGCGAATCCCGATAACGGCCACAACGGATCCTGAGGACTGGGTCGCCGATGAGCCTCGTTTAACGCGCTCGCGTTTTTCTGGTCATCCAGATGTGGTTGAGATCCCCGGCCTTTGTAAAGATATCCAAGATCCTCCCCTCGACCATTGGCATATCATCATCCCTGGAAAGAAGCGTCGCATTTTCCATAACTTTGGATTTGCGCATTTTAGTATGTACCAGATCGCTTTCCAGCACTTTGGGTTTAGACTGCCCTTCACTGATTTTGAAGTGGCGATATTCCATCACTTGAGGATTGCTCCTTCTCAACTGCACCCTAACTCCTTGGCTTTTATGAGAGCCTTCGAGGTGGTGTGTACGCATTTGGGTATCGTCCCCACCATCCCTTTATTCTTTTATGTGTTCGGTTTGCAACGGTCGAAGCCTAAGGGAGATCCGAACATATTATGCTGGGTGTCATTCAGGCAAAATCATCGCCTTTTTAGTATGTTCGAGGGGTCTCTACGTCCATTCAAGGATGATTGGTATATTGTTGGTCCCAAAGATTCTCAAGGTTGGGCGGACGTAATCGCTCCTGGGCCCGAACAAGATGAAAATGGGCGAACTGTCCTTGGGGAGGGAGGATTTCTTAAAACTTCATAACTTTGTTAAGAGTTTTAGTGGGAAACCGGTGATTGATGACGAGGGTAACCCTTGTCTGGATGAAGAGGGGGAACCTTTGACGGTTCCTCGTTTTATCAACGTGAAGAAGCTTTTGGCTTGCTCGACTCGCGCTGAGGCCGAGGAAACCCTTAGTATGCTCGCCTATTTTACTGATTTTTTACTTTGCTGGTTGATTATCATCTATTATTCTTTATTGCTCGTACTGATATTGTTGTTCGTTTCTCTTTTTTGCAGTCGAAATGGTGAGTGCTCAAGAGAAGCTTAGACGCGCTAGCAAAGCTAAAAGTGCTCGCCAAGGCATTGAGAGCTCCAATGCTGCTACTGCTCCTGCTGCTGAGAAACGCCCTAGTGCGTCGATCGTCGCTGACGTTCGCCCCTCTAAGGTGTAGAAGACCACTGGTGATGTGGAGGGGTGCCCCGTTCATGCCAGTCCTCATGTTCTACCAGATCCCGACCAGCTTGCTGCTCGTTTTGTCATTCCTCCTACTTTCTCAAGAGGGGCTCTGTTTGACAAGGACACAGAGGTCGTTATAGATGAGGCCGATCAGGCAATCATCCATGACATGGGTCCAGTGGCTCTGAAGGCGGAGCTGGCTGCTGCGACCACTGCTGCGTTCAAGCTTATCAAGGTTGCCAACTTCTTGAATGGTCGCGAGAGCCGCTACTTGAGCGACCGGGACAAACAGAAGAAGCGCGCCGACGATCTTAACTTGAAGTTGGGTGAGGTAATGGCCGCATATGAGGACTACAAGAATAAGCATGCCCTGCAGAAAGAGATGGCGGCGACGCTGGTGCGCGTGGAGGGGGAGCTGGAAGATATGACCAAGAAGTTCAAAGACTTGGAGGTCAAATGTACTGACTTGGAAGCCCGCAATAAGGTGCTGGAGCAGCGGGCAGAAGCTGCTCCTTCAATTTGCACTGTAGAGGAAGATGATGTGGACCCCGAGGGGGTATACCGGAATTCAAGCCGCGCCGACCTTATCAAGAAAATTGCTGAGTGCGAGGACTCAATGGTCGAGGTTGGGCACAACAGTTTTGTTAATGTTGTGGCTCAACTCAAGGTTTTGAATCCGGGTGTGGAGCTCGTTGAAGCTGGCCTCGATGAGCTCAAAGAAGTCATCGATGGGGTTATCGCCTCTCCTCCTCATACTGAAGAATGATCAAGTTTGGTTGTGCAGGCGTTATGCTCGCCTTAAGCACTTGGGCGCTTGTTTGCCCCTTTTTTGATTCTGTTTTTTGTTAGGCAGTCCTCGAGGCTGCCTTTTATTGTAACAAAGTACAATTTCCTTTTAATGCATTTTCTGATTCAGCTTATATTTGCTCTTTCTTTTTGCTCGTATTCTTTATCTCTTTGCACGCGTTTTATTTACGATGCTCGATAATTTGAATACATGTTGTGATATTTATACATGTTGTTTTATTTATGTGTATAAATGGCTGTTGCACGAGATGGAATACATCTACGAACGCCGTTCTCGAGGAGTTTGGGGAACTAGCCCGAGTGTTTGGGATAGGTTTCCAAACGAAAGGCGAGGATAGAATCGTATGAGATTGAATCCTCGCGGCCGGATCAACCCATCGCGAGCTGGGCGTCCAAGCCTAACGTGTACTTGAGACGATGGAGCTCGTTTAGAGTGGTTCCTCGTCAAGACTTGTTTGATGAAAACTTGGCTTTTTCTTCTTTTAGATTCATTGCCCGTACCTAGGCAATCCTCCGTTGTAAAGGCCAAACCTCTCGTCGTTTGAGTTGGTTTTTGCCCGCTAGTGAGTCATTGAATACACGAGACCTCGCTAACTGTAATATTGTTTTAATGTGTCTGCGTTCCATGTTCTAGGAATTTCCTCGCCGTATAGATTTTCGAGGAAATAGGCCCCATTATCCGTCTTTGCTCGGATTCTGTAAGGACCATCCCAGTTTGCAGCGAGTTTGCCTTCACGCGAGTCTTTCTGGTTTCGTCGTAGGACTAGACTGCCTACTTCGAACTCCCTTTTTATGACTTTTCGATCGTGTCGAGCAGCAATTTTTTGTTTCAATGCGGCCTCTTTTAAGGCAGCTCTATGTCGCAATTCTTCGACCAAATCGAGCTCTTCCCTCAATAGTTCGTTGTTTGTTTCTTCATCTGGAGGATTATCCGTTCGTCGCGTTGGTTCCCTTATTTCTACGGGGATTAGCGCTTCGGTTCCGTAAGTTAATCGGAACGGCGTTTCTCCCGTGGTTGAGTGTGGTGTGGTTCTATAGGACCATAGCACGCTGTACAGTTCATCGACCCACTTACCCTTTGCCTCGCCTAGCCTATGCTTTAGGCCTCGCAAAATTACTCTATTGGTCGCTTCGGCTTGGCCGTTTGTTTGGGGGTGCTCGACGGATGTGAAGTGTTGTGTCACTTTTAGGTTGATGAGAAACTCTTGAAATTTTTTGTCCGTAAATTGTGTTCCATTATCCGTTACTACGGTATGTGGAATTCCAAATCTCGCGAGGATGTTTCTCTTGAAGAAACGTAGGACGTTGTGGGATGTGATTTGGGCGAGGGGTTCAGCCTCTATCCATTTTGTGAAGTAATCTACTCCGACGATTAGATACCTGTTTTGTCCAGGTGCTCGTGGGAATGGTCCTAGAAGATCCAACCCCCACCACGCAAACAGCCATGGAGATGATAGAGACTTTAGCTCGTTAGGTGGAGCTAAGTGCATATCTCCATGTTTCTGGCATTTATCACACTTTTTTACGTGTTCTTTGGCGTTTGTTTCCATGGTTGGCCAATAATATCCTGCTCGCAATGCTTTTCGCGCGAGCGATCGTCCACCGATATGTTGTCCGTTGATTCCTTCGTGGATTTCCTGTAGGATGGATTCCACCTTTTTTTCCTCGACACATTTCAGTAGTGTGGTTGAAAACCCTCTTCTGAAGAGGGTGCCGTCTATCAAAATGTACGAGCATGCTCTCCTTCTGACCTTGACAGCTTCTTTGGGGTCATCGGGGACCATTCCGGAGGCGAGGAACTCTCTCACAGGATTTATCCAACTGTTGGCGTTAATTGGGCATATGAGATTCACTTCAAGAGCTTTCTCAATGCTCGGTCTTTGCAATGTTTCTTGGATAACTGATTGATTTATCCCTTTTTCTTTTTGGTGCTCGCAAGTTTTCAGAGGACGTCCGCCCTTGAGTTGTGTTCACGAGGAATGTGTTGGACAGTTGACTCTTTGAATTTGGCCAACTTTTCTTGGATGAGGGTTAAGTATTCTGTTAGGCGTTCGTCTTTAGCCTGATACTCCCCGTTTACTTGAGATGCGACCAATTGCGAGTCTGTGAAGATTATGATTTCTTCTGCGTTCATGTCCTCGGCTAGTCGCAACCCTGCTAGGAAAGCTTCGTATTCTGCTTGGTTATTGGTCGTTTGGAATGACAGTTCCAGGGATACTTCGATGAGGACACCCTCGTCGTTTTCTAGGATTATTCCTGCTCTGCTTCCTTTGGAATTGGAGGATCCATCGACGTAAATGGTCCACTTGTTTTTTCTCGAAGTCGCTGGTGGAGTCATTTCAGCGACGAAGTCGGCTAGTACTTGCGCTTTCAAAGCTTTTCTGCTTTCGTATGTTATGTCAAATTCTGATAGCTGTAAGGACCATTTCAACATTCTTCCGGCCATATCAGGCCTTTTGAGCAGCTGTTTAATTGGCTGGTCGGTACGTACTGCGATAGAATGTGCTAGAAAGTAATGCCTTAGCTTTCTCGCAGCGACGACTACGGCCAACGCTGTCTTTTCAATTTGTAAGTATCGAAGCTCCGGCCCTTGTAAAGCTTTGCTGATGAAATATACTGGCTTTTGTCCTTGCTCGGTTTCTCGGATCAAAACTGCGCTTATGGCTTCATGAGCCACGGCCAGATATAGGAATAAAGTTTCGCCCATGTTTGGACGTGTTAAGACCGGAGGTTCCGATAATGCTCGTTTCAAATGTTGGAGAGCGTTTTCGCATTCTTCTGTCCATTCAAAAGCAGACTCTTTTCTAAGTAACTTGAAAAGAGGCAACGCGTGTTGAGCGGATTTGGCGACGAATCTGGCAAGAGCAGTTAACATTCCGTTCAAAGATTGTATTGACTTCTTCGAGTTCGGCGTAGGGAATTCGAAGAAGGCTTTGCATTTTTCGGGATTAGCTTCGATTCCTCGTTCTGTCAAGTAGAAACCGAGGAATTTGCCTGCTTTTACCCCAAACGTGCATTTTTCTGGGTTGAATCTCATGTTATACTGTTTGGCTCTCTCGAACACTTTTCTTAAGTGGGATACATGGTCGTTTTCTTGTTCGGATTTAACGATCATATCGTCCATATAAACTTCGAGCATATCGCCTATTTCATTTCTGAATACTTTGTTCATCATTCGTTGATAAGTGGCACCTGCGTTTTTTAGCCCGAAAGGCATTACATTATAGTAATAATTACCCGACTCAGTCATAAACGCCGTTTTCTTTTTATCGATTTCAGCCATTTTAATTTGATTATATCTAGAATAAGCGTCCATAAACGAAAGTAGTTTAAATCCTGAAGAATTATCTACTAGTTTATCTATGCTAGGCAATGGATAAGAATCTTTAGGGCAAGCCCTATTGAGATCGGTGTAGTCAACGCACATCCTCCATTTTCCATTAGATTTTTTAACCAATACAACGTTTGACAGCCATGTTGTGTATCTGGCTTCAGAAATGAAATTAGCCTCTTGGAGGTCTTTTACAGCTTTTTCAGCAACCTCCGCTTTTTCGGGAGACTGCTTCCTACGTCGCTGAACTACAGCTCTAGCCCTAGGATCTATTGTCAGCTGGTGACAAGCGACATCTGGGTCGATTCCGGGCATTTCAGCAGCATTCCAGGCAAACAGCTCAGCGTATTCTTTCAAGCAAGCTTCCAATTGCCTTTTCACCAGCTCGGGCATGTCAGCTCCTATCTTGATTCCCTTTGAATAATCATCGTTCAGAGGAATGATTTCGAACTCTCCATCAGGAATTGGGCGATGCACCTTTTTTGCGATGGGGTCTTCTTCATCTTTCAGATCCTGCTCGTTGATGCGTGCGTCCAGGTCAACAATGTTGTTCGCTTGTAGGGTGTTTACGACGGGCATCTTGTGATCAGTCTTCTTCTTTGGAGTAAGGAGGGAACTCATATTCTTCGCAGCGGCTTCAAAGCATTTCCTTGCTGCAGCTATATCTCCGTTTAGTATAGCTATTTTGCCATCCACGATGTAGTACTTCATTTTCAAGTGGATGGTCGAAGATACAGCAAATAGGTTCGCCAAGGCTGGCCTTCCCATGATACAGTTATACAGAGACGGGCAATCCACGATCAGGAACTGGACGTTGATGGATTTGGTCGCCTCTCCTTCTCCAACGGTCACAATTAAATCCACGTACCCCCAGGGCTTTGTGGTCGCTCCATTAAACCCTTGCAAGTCAGCACCTACATATGGAGCAAGGTTTTTCTCCGTCAATTGCAGAGTTTTAAATAAACCAGCATACATCACATCGCACGAGGATCCTTGATCTACTAGTATCCTCCTCACATCAAAGTTGGCCATCATGGCCCTTATTAGCAGTGGAATTTGGTGGTTAGGAGAGCCACCGGGAATTTCTTCTTTGTAGAAAGCTAAAGGCATAGATCCTTCTTTAGCTTCTTCTGTCGTGAGGACAGGTTCCAACGAGCACACACTTTCAAGTTACTCGAATTTCCTCTTTAGCGACCCTATGGTGGAAGTTCCAAATCCTCCCCCCGAAATCACAAGTGACCCCAAGTGAGCAGTCAAGTGTTCAAGCACATTGTCTTCTTCCTGGTGCTCGGGAAAGATGAAGTCCTCGGGCCTTGAGATGGAATAAGCAATCTGCATGTTGCTGTTATCTGTGGCCGCTTGTTGTTGTGCCTCTCTGGATGGTTGCCCGACCTCGGGCTCTTTTCCTCGCCCCTAAAGCTCCTCCTTTACGAATTTCTGAAGGAGTCCCTTTTGCAGCATGATTTCTATTGCATCTTTGAGGTGGATGCAATCCTCAGTCACGTGTCCGTAGCTCTTGTGGAAGCGGCAGTATTTAGACTTATCCAGCCCCGGCCTCACAATCAGTTGCTTTGGTGCTCGGACCCCTTTTTTTTAAATTCGGCCATCGAAACTTCGGCCAGAATTCGCTCGCGGGGAGCGTTCAAAGGGGTGTAGTTTACAAACTTGCTTCTGGGAGGCTTGGGTTCCCTGTGTTCTCTTTTTCCTCTTCCTCTCTCATTCTCTGCTCGACAGGGTCCAGTTTCTTCTTGACGCTTTGGCTTTCTAGCGTCGGCAGCGACTTGCTTTTCCTCGTAGGCTATGTATTTTTGCGCCTTTTCAAGGAAAGCGTCCAAAGTTCTTACTTCCTCGATGCCAATTGCTTTGGCAAAATCACTTGATGGGCGCAGTCCACGCTCCAGCAGATATAACTTCATCCTGTCATCGGTCCTTACTTCGATGGCGGCCTTGTTGAAACGTTCAATATACTCTCTTAGGGATTCGTTGCTTTCTTGTTGAATCGCCTCGAGAGTAGCTTCAGTCTTGGGGTGCTTCCTAGAAGCGGTGAAGTGCGCAGTAAAGAGTCTGCACAGCTCACCCCACGAATCGATGGACCCTGGTGGTAAGCTCTTGTACCAAGCCATTGCTCCTTTCCTCAGCGTGGTGGAGAACAGCTTGCATTTGATGGATCCTCGTACTCCTCTGTAGTCGAGGACAACCTCTATGTTCTCGATGTGGTCGTCTGGGTCAGTACTCCCATAATAAGTGTCCATTGCCGATGGTTTCTCTAATCCCACGGGCAATGGTACTCTCATGATCTTGTCGGATAATGGCCCCATACGCCTTTCGTCGTCGCTCCGTGGAGAACGATGATGACGACGAGGAGGAGACTGATAATTTCTCCCCGTTGATCGTGCAGGGGATCTCCTCGCTCCAGCAACTCTCCTTGCAGGGCTTATGCGGCTCCTAGTCTCATGTGCCCGCGGTGATCTTGACCTGGTCCTCGAGTCTCGTCGAGAAGACTCTCTTCGCCTATAGCTGCTCGTGAGCGCTCTTGTGATGCGCGATTCCCAGACAGCTTCGATGCGGCGGTTCTGCTCCCTGAGCGCTTTTCCCTGGTTGTTGATGGCAGTTAGCAACGCAGTCATTATGTTTTCCAGGGTAGCTCCAGGGGGAGGGATAGGCACGACCAGAGGGTCGGTTTCATTGGTAGGCTGGTAAGTGGGGTCCGTTTCCATGTTGGACACGACCATTCCGTTTGTGATGTTATTGTCGTCAACATGCTCGCTAGACATGTCGTTAGCGGCTGAATGCTCGGATCTACTGTTCGCGGCCATTCTTAGCTTTTGGGTGAATTAGTGGTAGTTTTTGAAGGTTTTGTTCTTTGTTTTGAAAGAAAGGGATAACTTTAGTTCCCCACAGACGGCGCCACTAATCTTACCAGGATCAGAAGTAGTGGCGGAACAGCAGAAGGTTGGTGCAGCAAGCCCCTATTGAAGCGGAGGGGGGTGTGTACCTGTTTACACTCCGACGCTCAAGTCAGTATATGGGTGACAAGCAAGGTTACAAAATGGTGAATAAAGCATATCTGACTCCTCTGATGAGGAGTATATTTATACCCCAGCGCTGGGCCAAGGCCCTTAATGGGCAATTAATGCCCATTTAGTGGTTGCCAGAATTCTGGCCGTTTGGCCATGATGAGCAGTAAATGTCATCATTCCGGTGGTCGGCCGTTACAAATGGTGAGCATCTGGCCGACGGGGAGGGTGCCCCTCAGGAGGGCAGAGCCTTTGGTTTTAAGGGACTTAGCCTCAGAAGTCCAGTCCAGAACAATATCTTTCGGAAATTATATGTCTTTCATGAAATTATCTCATCCCACTATATGTTTTCCTTTTATGGATTATATGCAGGTTATTATGTTTTTCATTGACGGACCCTGAATTAAGCTTCTATATGTTTGTACACAAGAATAAAGTGGAGAATTATTCTCTCACCTATGCTATGGAGAATTATCTCAAACAAACACTTGCGTCGTCATGGTCACATATGATCCAAAGCCTACCGGGCAACCTTTTCATTTAAATGTAACGTCTAGAATAGCACCGTTAAACGCCCAAAGAAGCGAGGGTACACTACAAATTAAATTCCCAAAGAGGCAAGGACGCTATGAATTACACACCCAAAGAGGCGAGGACACTACAAATTAAACGCCCAAATTAAGAGGCGATGACACTATAAATTAAACGCCCAAAGAGACGAGGAAACAACGAATTAAACGCCTAAAGAGGTGATGATACTATTAAAACGCCCAAAGAGGCGAAGACACCCTGAACGTCTACCCGAACGATATCGGAAGGAAGGATAATGCGTTGAAACACTTAGGATTACTTAACGATAAAATGAATTGATCAAGTTGCATATTGTTTCTTATGAAGACAATTGATAATTGTTAGAAATAATATAAAACCATTAACGCCCCCTCACGCAAGAGCCCACTTGGGCTTGAAGCGTGGATAATGCATAGGCCCACCTACCATATGCTTAAATTCCACTTTTAATTAGAAAGTGAGGGGAGCGGGAATCGAACTCTAGACCACTTAGTCATAGAGGCTCTGATACCATGTTAGAGGCATATACTCAACCACAAAAGCTAGCTTGAGAGTTGAGGTTTGCACTACATTTATAAAGGCTATCTTTGCCATATCTCTAGCCAATGTGGAACTTCTAACATCTTGCAAATTAACAATAATGAGTGCTTGAACGTTGAAGAAGATGAATAACGAGGGTTTGATGCTTTGCGTACCCACAAATTAGATTCTCATAATTTTCCTATTCAAAATGCGTGTATAGAGTGTTTTGCAAGGTGCTATTTATAGGTAACGAGAATTAAGTGGACAGCAAGAAAATATTTTAAGTTTAACAAACTCATGACCAGTTCAGGCATGAAGAATGCACCGATTCAAGTACTCAAGAACACGTACAAGTCAGACAATCATTTAAGTGAATGTGCACTTACAGTCCTTCTCTTGAGAGCTCCAGTTTGCTCTCCTTACTCCTCAAGAGATGCTTCTTGCGTGTTGTTCTGAGTTGTAGTTAGACTCTGAATAATGTGTAAAATATGGTAGAGAAAGACTCTATTTATAAGTTTCTAGCGGACTTGGATCTGCGCGTTACCGTTGTAGGATGCGTTGTAAGTTGTCATCGTGGCATGATATGCTTCATCGTGGCACGATGTGAGCTGTAGATTTGCTCCAAATTAAGTTTATGCTTAGATTTTCTTTTGAAATATATCCTCTCATCGTGGCACGATATAGGGCATTGTGGCAGATGGACATTGACCTATATTTCTTATTTTAATTATTTTTTTGCGTAATTTCTCTAACTCTTGCTTTTTCCTAGCTTGAGTAGCTTATTTCTCAGGTATTTTCTATGTAATAGCCTAAAAACTACTAATATTTACATAAAATAACATAAATACATACTAAAAACTGTGATATAAATTATTGTCATAAAAAATATAGGATTAAATTTTAAAATGATAACAATTCAAATTAACTTCTGCCCCTCCTTCTTTATGACTATTTCTTCTACTTCAGCAGTATTGAACATATATCATAAACAATTATCATAACTTTATCTCATCAAAAAACTTAAGAATAACCTACTTTGTGGGATTATATGTCTAATCTGATTAAAAATGATTTTATTAATAGTAGTTTCGAATGGCCTTTGTATATATTTTGTTGATTGATGAGTTTTTGTTTATTGTCCATGTTATCTTTTTTTTTTTTTTTGTAAGATTTCTAATGAGGCACAATTTTTTTTCTTCTGAATTATGTGACTTGGTTATAGGTCAATTATCAATTCTGAGTATCATTTGTATTTCATCTCTTTTTATTAAATAAATTTGTTTAAGGTGCTGCAAATGAGAGGTAACCTTAAAGAGGTACTAACATAGTTGGAATATCATTAGGATAATATGAGATGCACTTGCAATATGTTGCTTTATAAAAAAAATATAATTTGTTCTCCTCTTCCTTTTATGAATGGCTAGATAAGAAATAAAATATAATAATAAAAGGTTGGTAAACATAAATTAACTCTAATTAAAAGTAAACTTATTCGGTGGAGTCTATTCTATAAGGTAAACAGACAAATATGATTCAATACTTTCTAATTTGGTGACATTTAATAATTATTCTAATCTTTAAAAGAATGATTTATTGCAACTACCAAATTGACCTAAAGAAAGCAATAGATTTTTACAATATAAAATGATCAAAACTTTTAATATTTGTTACATGCAAAGTTGAAAAAAAATGGCTCAAATGCTCAAGTTTGTTTATATTGTGCTCATTTTTGTTTTCCTATTTCACATTGAAATCGGTGAATCAAAGCTTCCAAGTAAGCTCATTCTTATAAAAAAAATTAATTAATTAAACACAATCTTTCATCTGTTTTAGTGATATGTATATATTCTTATTTTACATTACAGAATGGTGTTATAAAGACAGAGATTGTGAAAGGCTGTGTGTTAGCAATGGTTGTACTGGTTGTCCTGAAGGAAAACGACCCTCTTGCGTCAAAGGTGTTTGTATCGCTACGTAAGTCAAATTTCTCTACTATGTCATCGCTTTTTTTTTGCTTTTGCACCGGTTTCCAACTCACTAAAGATGAACGACTAATTCGGCACATGCGTAGAGGTATGTGCACTGGCCAAGCGTTGTTCTCCTGAAAATCGAACCCGGTATTCTCCGGATATGTCCTTGAAAGAAGCTCCTTGCCACTGGAGCCCAAGCAACTTGGTTACTATGTCATTGCATTTTCTTTGCTCGTAATGTTGTTACTCTTTTAATTTCTTTTATATTTCATATATTTCTTTGATCTTTCAATTTCTTTGATAGCCTTAAAATCATGATTTTATTATATAGAGCATGAGGCATATAAAAGAAATAAAAAGAAGATACGTTCTATTTATGGTCAATCTCTAAAAGAAATAATTCAAAAGTCAATTATTATTCAATTGTCTTCTATGTTATATTTGTAAAATTTGCTTATCATGTATCTATTTGACGTTTCGTCCTCACATGAGCTATATAGCCATCATTATTATCATATATTAAATGAAATAAAAAAAAAATAAAAAAAAAAACTTTTTGTATCATATACTCATATACTTAGATTGTTTGGTTTTTTTTTTTTTTTTTTTTTGAAAGGCAGATTGTGTGGTGTTTTGAATGTATCTATGTGTGTTTGTTTCTATCCAATGCAATTGTTGTACACACTTAAACTGATTTGGAATCATCTCACCCCCATATAACTTCTATATGTTTTCTTTTATGAATTATATACAGGGCAATTGATCCTTAAAACAAGACTAAGTAGTACTATCTAAGTGTTTGTACACAAGAATAAAGTGCAGAATTATTCTGCCACCTATGCTGTGGTGTTCTTTGAAGATTGTTGGATTATTTTGTATGTTTAAATTGTGTTGTAAGACTTTGATATTGTTACATCAAGGTCGGATTTAATAATAATATGGTCTTGACTAAGGTTGGATCTTGAGAATATTATGTATGTTATTTGTTATAAGGATAAATTTAAGGCTCTATATATGAAGTCAAAATAATTTATTTTCAATCATTGCATTTTTATTTTTTTTGTTGTTTAAGAATCCAACCATATATATATATATATATATATATATATATATATATATATATATATATATATATATATATATATTAACAAATAAGTACTCCCTCCGTTCCTTTTTATAAGGAACAATTTGGAAAAAACACACATAACAATGAATCTAATTTTTTTTTAAAAATTCTAAAATTTTATAATTTATTCAAAAAATAACCTAGGTGTAATTAATGCATAGGGAATATGTTACTGTAATTAATGCATAATATTGAAATAGATAAAAGGTAAAAATGAAATTGCTTAATTAATAAAGCATAAATTTAATGATTGTTTCTTATAAAAAGGAATAAATTTGTTTTTCAAATTGTTCCTTATAAAAAGGAATGGAGGGAGTAATTACATATGAATTAAAGGCAAACGAATAATAAGACGCGCCGCCAACCTTTTTTGAATTTCAAAACCAATTCGGATAAAAATAACATTCTTAGTTTTAGGGTACACAACATTGTTATTCATAACATTGAAATCGTTGCAAAAAACTCACAGTCTCTGATACTAGAAAGCCAAAAAAGTCAAAAGTATGAATTGTGATTCCATATTTTATGAACATTTGTGTATTCCACATAATATTTTATTATCGTTTTTAACTTAATGTAATTTAATTTTTTATTATTTAGACCATGTACAATGGTATAAATATTCAACATTCACTTTATTCACTTTTTACGCTTCACATCATCTTCTCTCTATTCCACATAATAATTCAACATTCATTCAACTTTTACTCTTTCCAATGGTTTTTATTCAACACTCTACCCCACCATTTTTTATTTCATATTCTTATTTAAATTTAAATTTTTATTTTTATTTTTATGATTACATAAAATTATAATTATCGATTAAAATTAAATTAAAATTATTGATTACAATTAAAATAAAAAAATAATTTTGGATTAATTAGAAGAATTTTGGGTGTTGTTGAAAGGATTATTGGGATCCATTTTTTCATTAAAAAAAAAATTAAAACTTCAAAATAAACACTAATAGAATAATAATAATAAGGTTAAAGATAGGGAAAAAATTAGTTTTTTTTTTCTGTGTCCAAATAAAATGAACCAAGTTTTTATTTATAAAAAAAAATCATGAATTTTGGTAAAAAAATAAAAAATTAATTTGCTATGAAATAATTAAGTGCAAAGTAATAATATACTAAAAATCCGAGAAACTAATCAGAAACAGCAATGTATCCTTCTTTATAGAGATTCAAAATGTTGAAAGTATTCATCATTTCTTTCCTTCAACTCACTTTCAACACTTTCATCGCACTATCTTCTTATGTTGAAAGTTCAATTCAACACCTCAGTTCATCACTATTTTACATGGTCTTATATATATATATATATATATATATATATATATATATATATATATATATATATATATATTATATGTTTACGGATGTGTTTCTCCCGATCCCTTTTACGTGTGGCATTCTCTCATTTTGCTGACGTGCCATCATTTTATGTTTTCCTCTTTAGTCATCAATGTTCAATTATAAATATATAAATGTTTATAAATTCAATTAAAAATATTCAATAATCCGATTTTTCTTAATTAATGGACCCTATTATTTTCTTCTTTTTTTGGTCTTAATTAGATGAAGTGATAATACACTGAAATTAAACTCACATAAATGTAAAATTCTGGGTTGAATCCAGATCACAACATTCAGCCTAACAATTTCGACAAATTTTGTCAGTTGAACTTGGACTTATGAGACGAACCTTAATTATTATTTTCTTATTATAGAATTTTCTTATAAATTAAATTTGTTAATACAGTATTAGTATAATTTATTTTTTTTGACAGAAACCAAAGAATAATTTTATATAGCGTTACTCAATTATTTTAAAAACCATATAATAAATCAATAAGATAGTCGGCTATATTGATACAAGTTGATAATTATGGTGTGTTTGATTTTTTAAAAAATAGGAGATTACACTGGACAACTGTTTTGTAACTTGCTTGATTTAGAAACTGGTCATAAAACTGAACAAAATATTAAGGGATAGGACAAAAATAAAAATTGTTGTCTCTAATAAAATCACAGAATAATTTTTTATCCACAATACAACTATAAAAAATATAAATATATCTATTTTATTTTTAAATATAAAAATTATTATCTCTCTATATTTCTCAGGTGCAGTCCTATCATGTTTTGTTTTATACCGTCAAGTACGCAGTTGACTCAATATGACACCATAATATTGTATTTTTTTTTTTTTTATTTTGATAAGAATATTATATCATTATTTGTGGCCAACACGCGATTATATATAATATTATGAAGCATATTATTTGTGGCCAACACACGATTATGCATAATATTATGAAGCATATTATTTGTGGCCAACACACAGATTATACATAATATTATTAAGATCTAGTTTGGATTAGCTTATTTTTAAGCTTATGCAATTTTTATGTATTATTATAAGTTTGTAAATGTAGTTTATAATAAAATAGCTTATAAAAATACAATATTAACTTGTTTGAACTTATAAAATAGCATAAAACCTAATTTATATTGCATAAGCTGTTTGCATAAGCTCAAAAATAAGCTAATCTAAACAGGACCTAAGTATATGTAATACGGTTTTAAAAAAAATTGTTAACTACAATAGTTGCACATATAAAAATTGGAAAAAAGTTTACACCTTGCTCTAAAGTTTTTTGTTATTTAATTATCTAAATTAGTTTATATGAACAATGTCTGTATTATTGTCTTGATTCAATTAAAATTTCAAATATGAAAACTTTTTATCATTGTTTGCTTATTATTGGATTATATTTTGATTAAATCAATCTTGAAATATATGTCAAATTCAAAAACAACGATTAAAATTCTACTCCCACTACAAGAAATTTGACATGTACCGACGGACAAAAAACCGTCACTAAAGGTAAAAATTACGTAGGTATAAACCTGTCTGACTTTGAGCAACGACCATAATCTTTGTAAATTATGTATGCCGAATAGCAACCAATATTTGGCCGTCTGTCATTGTGCAATGGCGCTCGGCAAAGCTTTTTGACCTTTAGCAACAGTTTGTATGTAGGTAATTAAAACCTAAAAAGCAGTTTGAAAGAAAATACTTCTGCCTACAGTGGTTATTGTCGCTAGAAGTAACCATTATTTTCAAAATTTAATTTTTACTACTATACATTCAAATGAATAAATTATTATGATTAAAATATTTAATTGATTAAAAATTAACAATAATATGAACAATTAATCAAACAACACAAATTTACATTTTTCTTGGAATCTCATTTTACTAAAAATCTGTAACAAACAAATGAAATCTTTAAAAGTGATTATTTCAGTAAGTGCTAATTTAACAACAACAAAAACAAGGCTATTACCTCAGCAAAATCAGATTGGTGACCAGAATTATGCTGAGATTCAGGTCAAATTTCAATATCAGCACATTCATCAACAATTTCTTGCATAGTATTGAGTGAGAGAATGTGCGATGAGTGAGAGAGAAGCGTGAGACTCTTTTTTTTTCTTTCTTTCTTTTTCACACAGTAAAATTGTTAAACTAATAATAAAATAAATTAAAATTAATATAAAACACAACTTTTAGTGACAATTACTAAGTCCGTAGGTAAAACTATTCCAAAAACGCCGGTGGCTATAGGTCAGTTTTCCTGTAGTGTCTTATGTTTTATATATACAGGTCGATATGCAAGAAAATGTTTGTCAGTCTCGTTCTCCACATCGTTTCTTCTCACCCTTACTACTTTTTTGGGTTTTTCAATATATCCATGTATATTATATTGTTGTTTATTTCTTCTTCTTTTATTTGATGTCATTTTTGTTGCTCTTAAGTACTAATTTTTTGTAATTATATTTGTTTATTTGTACCCTTTTTACTCTTGGCACGGTAGTGAATCAAGATGGGGCTATCGGAGATAAAATAACATGTGAATTGCGAACGGAAAATGGACGATCATTCTCCATCCTGTCTTTTCATTTTTAAATGTGAAATTTGTATAATTTTTATGTTTAAAAAAATTGATTAAAAAATCACAAAATATCAAAATTTTAATAATGTATATTTTTTATTGAACATTAACTTGTGCATTGCACGTGTAAGTTATACTAGTTCTTATTAAAATATTAATTATTGTACGGGGCATGACCAAGGTTGAATCTCGCTCTGGACCTGGTCAGCCTACTCATTGGCCCACAAATAAACGAACCACTATTGGCGCGCAAGTTTTCCCTTTCTTAATGGCTAATCTTCCTTCTCATCATGGTACAATGTAATCCATCGTGGCACGATGGCGACTTCATAATTGGCTCTTGGCTTCAATACAAAAATTGTAGCTCTTTCTCTTAGCTTTCCAACGCATGGTCACGGGCCTAAATCTGATACTCGTAGCTCTAGTTATGGCCTGCAGACTGAGAAGATATCAAAATGTTGTTTATTCATGAAATAAGTACTGAAAACAAAATAAAAGTAAAACTATCCTGAGCTTAGGAAACACATTAAAAAAAACTAAATATGATGGGATAAATCATATAATTACCGTAGCAAAAGATAAAATAAAGTGCAATAGAAATGCACTGATCATACCCAACTTGCAGAGTCTGTCACCCCTAACCCCTGTTCAGATTCCAAAGAGCACCTCACAAGGCTAAGTACAGGACCATGGAACCTTAAGAATGATTAGCAGGATGTGAATCACCTTCCTTCGGGTTTATAACCAAAACATCTTCGTCCTCCAGACCCACTCATATCAACTTGGTGACTAGCTAGCTTCCTGATCCCCCCGAAACTCATCCCTATCATCGGGTGGAGCTTCTGAAACAACATCATCCTCAATATAGCAAGCGTCATCACCCAAATCATATCCTCACTCCTCAATGATCTAGATCTCCACCAACTGACCATCCACCAGGATTTTCTCAATTCTTTTAACAACTTCCAACATATAGGAGTCGCCATCAGGGCTCGTGCATAGTCTAATCTATCATTTGCAATGGTATGGCTATCCAAATGCAGTAACCGACCACAATCTAGAAAACACAGTTTGAAATTTTTTTCGTTCCAAACATGCAGCGGACTGCCATAAATGCGGACCCACGCACTCCTCTGAGAGGGTATCACCTCCTTCTCCCACCTAACCCAATTTGAAAAAAGAAGATAAAAGAACTCCTTTGCTTCGTACAAGATAGGCGTCACATCTGAACCCTTCGTGATTCGGATAAGGACTCTATCTTCCCCTAGGTGGACAATTGTTAGCTCTTTGAATCTTGCGTCCGCGATTCTGTTACGCATCATCGGTATAGCATCACCATTTGTAACCGTGGCTACCATGTCATTACGAGCCATGCCACATCGTTCGCCGTCGTCCTGTACTTAGTATCCAGCTTTTGGACGACGTCAGCAACCACCTTCGGAGCAGGCCTCTTCAACTGGGCACCTACCTCACCCGCCTGCTTAGGCCGCTTCCCTATCTTTACTAAGACATTACCCACTTCAACCCCCTCCGTCGAGCCCAACCCCGCCTTTTCCAAATCAACAAGAACTCCATCTCCTTCTGTTTTTTTCAAAGCCTCATCCATGCCCTTACCCTCTACGCCATGACACACACACTTTCTCGAAAGAGTAGTGTTCTGGACTGGACTTCTGAGGCTAAGTCCCTTAAAACCAAAGGCTCTGCCCTCCTGAGGGGCACCCTCCCCGTCGGCCAGATGCTCACCATCTGTAACGGCCGACCACCGGAATGATGGCATTTACTGCTCATCATGGCCAAACGGCCAGAATTATGGCAGCCACTTAATGGGCATTAATTGCCCATTAAGGGCCTTGGCCCAGCGCTGAGGTATAAATATACTCCTCATCAGAGGAGTCAGGTATGCTTTATTCACCATTTTGTAACCTTGCTTGTCACCCATATACTGACTTGAGCGTCGGAGTGTAAACAGGTACACACACCCCTCGGTTTCAATAAGGGCTTGCTGCACCAACCTTCTGCTGTTCCGCCACTACTTCTGATCCTGGTAAGATCAGTGGCGCCATCTGTGGGGAACTAAAGTTATCCCTTTCTTTCAAAACAAAGAACAAAACCTTAAAAAACTATCGCTAATTCACCCAAAAGCTAAGAATGGCCGCGAACAGTAGATCCGAGCATTCAGCCGCTAACAACATGTCTAGCGAGCATGCTGACGACAATAACATCACAAACGGAATGGTCGTGTCCAACATGGAAACGGACCCCACTTACCAGCCTACCAATGAAACGGACCCTCTGGTCGTGCCTATCCCTCCCCCTGGAGCTACCCTGGAAAACATAATGACTGCGTTGCTAACTGCCATCAACAACCAGGGACAAGCGCTCAGGGAGCAGAACCGCCGCATCGAAGCTGTCGAGGAATCGCGCATCACAAGAGCGCTCACGAGCAGCTATAGGCGAAGAGAGTCTTCTCGACGAGACTCGAGGACCAGGTCAAGATCACTGCGGGCACATGAGACTAGGAGCCGCATAAGCCCTGCAAGGAGAGTTGCTGGAGCGAGGAGATCCCTTGCACGATCAACGGGGAGAAACTATCAGTCTCCTCCTCGTCGTCGTCATCGTTCTCCACGGAGCGACGACGAAAGGCACATGGGGCCATTATCCGACAGGATCATGAGAGTACCATTGCCCGTGGGATTAGAGAAACCACCGGCAATGGACACTTATGATGGGACTACTGACCCAGACGACCACATCGAGAACATAGAGGTCGTCCTCGACTACAGAGGAGTACGAGGATCCATCAAATACAAGCTGTTCTCCACCACGCTGAGGAAAGGAGCAATGGCTTGGTACAAGAGCTTACCACCAGGGTCCATCGATTCGTGGGGTGAGCTGTGCAGACTCTTTACTGCGCACTTCACCGCTTCTAGGAAGCACCCCAAGACTGAAGCTACTCTCAAGGCGATTCAACAAGAAAGCAATGAATCCCTAAGAGAGTATATTGAACGTTTCAACAAGGCCGCCATCGAAGTAAGGACCGATGACAGGATGAAGTTATATCTGCTGGAGCGTGGACTGCGCCCATCAAGTGATTTTGCCAAAGCAATTGGCATCGAGGAAGTAAGAGAATGAGAGAGCCAAAGCGTCAAGAAGAAACTGGACCCTCTCGAGTAGAGAATGAGAGAGGAAGAGAAAAAAGAGAACACAGGGAGCCCAAGCCTCCCAAAAGCAAGTTTGTAAACTACACCCCCTTGAACGCTCCCCGCGAGCGAATTCTGGCCGAAGTTTCGATGGCCGAATTTTAAAAAAAGGGGTCCGAGCACCAAAGCAACTGATTGTGAGGCCGGGGCTGGATAAGTCTAAATACTGCCGCTTCCACAAGAGCTACGGACACGTGACTGAGGATTGCATCCACCTCAAAGATGCAATAGAAATCATGCTGCAAAAGGTACTCCTTCAGAAATTCGTAAAGGAGGAGCTTTAGGGGCGAGGAAAAGAGCCCGAGGTCGGGCAACCATCCAGAGAGGCACAACAACAAGCGGCCACAGATAACAGCAACATGCAGATTGCTTATTCCATCTCAAGGCCCGAGGACTTCATCCTTCCCGAGCACCAGGAAGAAGACAATGTGCTTGAACACTTGACTGCTCACTTGGGGTCACTTGTGATTTCGGGGGGAGGATTTGGAACTTCCACCATAGGGTCGCTGAAGAGGAAATTCGAGTAACTTGAAAGTGTGTGCTCGTTGGAACCTGTCCTCACGACAGAAGAAGCTAAAGAAGGATCTATGCCTTTAGCTTTTTACAAAGAAGAAATTCCCGGTGGCTCTCCTAACCACCAAATTCCACTGCTAATAAGGGCCATGATGGCCAACTTTGATGTGAGGAGGATACTAGTAGATCAAGGATCCTCGTGCGATGTGATGTATGCTGGTTTATTTAAAACTCTGCAATTGACGGAGAAAAACCTTGCTCCATATGTAGGTGCTGACTTGCAAGGGTTTAATGGAGCGACCACGAAGCCCTGGGGGTACGTGGATTTAATTGTGACCGTTGGAGAAGGAGAGGCGACCAAATCCATCAACGTCCAGTTCCTGATCGTGGATTGCCCGTCTCTGTATAACTGTATCATGGGAAGGCCAGCCTTGGCGAACCTATTTGCTGTATCTTCGACCATCCACTTGAAAATGAAGTATTACACCGTGGATGGCAAAATAGCTATACTGAACGGAGATATAGCTGCAGCGAGGAAATGCTTTGAAGCCGCTGCGAAGAATATGAGTTCCCTCCTTACTCCAAAGAAGAAGACTGATCACAAGATGCCCGTCGTAAACACCCTACAAGCGAACAACATTGTTGACCTGGACGCACACATCAACGAGCAGGATCTGAAAGATGAAGAAGACCCCATCGCGAAAAAGGTGCATCGCCCAATTCCTGATGGAGAGTTCGAAATCATTCCTCTGAACGATGATTATTCAAAGGGAATCAAGATAGGAGCTGACATGCCCGAGCTGGTGAAAAGGCAATTGGAAGCTTGCTTGAAAGAATACGCTGAGCTGTTTGCCTGGAATGCTGCTGAAATGCCCGGAATCGACCCAGATGTCGCTTGTCACCAGCTGACAATAGATCCTAGGGCTAGAGCTGTAGTTCAGCGACGTAGGAAGCAGTCTCCCGAAAAAGCGGAGGTTGCTGAAAAAGCTGTAAAAGACCTCCAAGAGGCTAATTTCATTTCTGAAGCCAGATACACAACATGGCTGTCAAACGTTGTATTGGTTAAAAAATCTAATGGAAAATGGAGGATGTGCGTTGACTACACCGATCTCAATAGGGCTTGCCCTAAAGATTCTTATCCATTGCCTAGCATAGATAAACTAGTAGATAATTCTTCAGGATTTAAACTACTTTCGTTTATGGACGCTTATTCTAGATATAATCAAATTAAAATGGCTGAAATCGATAAAAAGAAAACGGCGTTTATGACTGAGTCGGGTAATTATTACTATAATGTAATGCCTTTCGGGCTAAAAAACGCAGGTGCCACTTATCAACGAATGATGAACAAAGTATTCAGAAATGAAATAGGCGATATGCTCGAAGTTTATATGGACGATATGATCGTTAAATCCGAACAAGAAAACGACCATGTATCCCACTTAAGAAAAGTGTTCGAGAGAGCCAAACAGTATAACATAAGATTCAACCCAGAAAAATGCACGTTTGGGGTAAAAGCAGGCAAATTCCTCGGTTTCTACTTGACAGAACGAGGAATCGAAGCTAATCCCGAAAAATGCAAAGCCTTCTTCGAATTCCCTACGCCGAACTCGAAGAAGTCAATACAATCTTTGAACGGAATGTTAACTGCTCTTGCCAGATTCGTCGCCAAATCCGCTCAACATGCGTTGCCTCTTTTCAAGTTACTTAGAAAAGAGTCCGCTTTTGAATGGACAGAAGAATGCGAAAACGCTCTCCAACATTTGAAACGAGCATTATCGGAACCTCCAGTCTTAACACGTCCAAACATGGGCGAAACTTTATTCCTATATCTGGTCGTGGCTCATGAAGCCATAAGCGCAGTTTTGATCCGAGAAACCGAGCAAGGACAAAAGCCAGTATATTTCATCAGCAAAGCTTTACAAGGACCGGAGCTTCGATACTTACAAATTGAAAAGACAGCGTTGGCCGTAGTCGTCGCTGCGAGAAAGCTAAGGCATTACTTCCTAGCACATTTTATCGCAGTACGTACCGACCAGCCAATTAAACAGCTGCTCGAAAGGCCTGATATGGCCGGAAGAATGTTGAAATGGTCCTTAGAGCTATCAGAATTTGACATAACATACGAAAGCAGAAAAGCTTTGAAAGCGCAAGTACTAGATGACTTCGTCGCTGAAATGACTCCACCAGCGACTTCGAGAAAAAACAAGTGGACCATTTACGTCGATGGATCCTCCAATTCCAAAGGAAGCGGAGCAGGAATAATCCTAGAAAACGACGACGGTGTCCTCATCGAAGTATCCCTGGAACTGTCATTCCAAACGACCAATAACCAAGCGGAATACGAAGCTTTCCTAGCAGGGTTGCGACTAGCCGAGGACATGAACGCAGAAGAAATCATAATCTTCACAGACTCGCAATTGGTCGCATCTCAAGTAAACGGGGAGTATCAGGCTAAAGACGAACGCCTAACAGAATACTTAACCCTCACCCAAGAAAAGTTGGCCAAATTCAAAGAGTCAATTGTCCAACACATTCCTCATGAACACAACTCAAGGGCGGACGTCCTCTGAAAACTTGCGAGCACCAAAAAGAAAAAGGGGAGAAATCAATCAGTTATCCAAGAAACATTGCAAAGACCGAGCATTGAGAAAGCTCTTGAAGTGAATCTCATATGCCCAATTAACGCCAACAGTTGGATAAATCCTGTGAGAAAGTTCCTCGCCTCCGGAATGGTCCCCGATGACCCCAAAGAAGGTGTCAAGGTCAGAAGGAGAGAATGCTCGTACGTTTTGATAGACGGCACCCTCTTCAGAAGAGGGTTTTCAACCCCACTACTGAAATGTGTCGAGGAAGAAAAGGTGGAATCCATCCTACAGGAAATCCACGAAGGAATCAACGGACAACATATCGGTGGACGATCGCTCGCGCGAAAAGCATTGCGAGCAGGATATTATTGGCCAACCATGCAAACAAACGCCAAAGAACACGTAAAAAAGTGTGATAAATGCCAGAAACATGGAGATATGCACTTAGCTCCACCTAACGAGCTAAAGTCTCTATCATCTCCATGGCCGTTTGCGTGGTGGGGGTTGGATCTTCTAGGACCATTCCCACGAGCACCTGGACAAAACAGGTATCTAATCGTCGGAGTAGATTACTTCACAAAATGGATAGAGGCTGAACCCCTCGCCCAAATCACATCCCACAACGTCCTACGTTTCTTCAAGAGAAACATCCTCGCGAGATTTGGAATTCCACATACCGTAGTAACGGATAATGGAACACAATTTACGGACAAAAAATTTCAAGAGTTTCTCATCAACCTAAAAGTGACACAACACTTCACATCCGTCGAGCACCCCCAAACAAACGGCCAAGCCGAAGCGACCAATAGAGTAATTTTGCGAGGCCTAAAGCATAGGCTAGGCGAGGCAAAGGGTAAGTGGGTCGAGGAACTGTACAGCGTGCTATGGTCCTATAGAACCACACCACACTCAACCACGGGAGAAACGCCGTTCCGATTAACTTACGGAACCGAAGCGCTAATCCCCGTAGAAATAAGGGAACCAACGCGACGAACGGATAATCCTCCAGATGAAGAAACAAACAACGAACTATTGAGGGAAGAGCTCGATTTGGTCGAAGAATTGCGACATAGAGCTGCCTTAAAAGAGGCCGCATTGAAACAAAAAATTGCTGCTCGACACGATCGAAAAGTCATAAAAAGGGAGTTCGAAGTAGGCAGTCTAGTCCTATTACGAAACCAGAAAGACTCACGTGAAGGCAAACTCGCTGCAAATTGGGATGGTCCTTACAGAATCCGAGCAAAGACGGATAATGGGGCCTATTTCCTCGAAAATCTATACGGCGAGGAAATTCCTAGAACATGGAACGCAGACACATTAAAACAATATTACAGTTAGCGAGGTCTCGTGTATTCAATGACTCACTAGCGGGCAAAAACCAACTCAAACGACGAGAGGTTTGGCCTTTACAACGGAGGATTGCCTAGGTACGGGCAATGAATCTAAAAGAAGAAAAAGCCAAGTTTTCATCAAACAAGTCTTGACGAGGAACCACTCTAAACGAGCTCCATCGTCTCAAGTACACGTTAGGCTTGGACGCCCAGCTCGCGATGGGTTGATCCGGCCGCGAGGATTCAATCTCATACGATTCTATCCTCGCCTTTCGTTTGGAAACCTATCCCAAACACTCGGGCTAGTTCCCCAAACTCCTCGAGAACGGCGTTCGTAGATGTAATCCATCTCGTGCAACAGCCATTTATACACATAAATAAAACAACATGTATAAATATCACAACATGTATTCAAATTATCGAGCATCGTAAATAAAACGCGTGCAAAGAGATAAAGAATACGAGCATAAAGAAAGAGCAAATATAAGCTGAATCAGAAAATGCATTAAAAGGAAATTGTACTTTGTTACAATAAAAGGCAGCCTCGAGGACTGCCTAACAAAAAACGGAATCAAAAAAGGGGCAAACAAGCGCCCAAGTGCTTAAGGCGAGCATAACGTCTGCACAACCAAACTTGATCATTCTTCAGTATGAGGAGGAGAGGCGATAACCCCATCGATGACTTCTTTGAGCTCATCGAGGCCAGCTTCAACGAGCTCCACACCCGGATTCAAAACCTTGAGTTGAGCCACAACATTAACAACACTGTTGTGCCCAACCTCGACCATTGAGTCCTCGCACTCAGCAATTTTCTTGATAAGGTCGGCGCGGCTTGAATTCCGGTATACCCCCTCGGGGTCCACATCATCTTCCTCTACAGTGCAAATTGAAGGAGCAGCTTCTGCCCGCTGCTCCAGCTCCTTATTGCGGGCTTCCAAGTCAGTACATTTGACCTCCAAGTCTTTGAACTTCTTGGTCATATCTTCCAGCTCCCCCTCCACGCGCACCAGCGTCGCCGCCATCTCTTTCTGCAGGGCATGGTTATTCTTGTAGTCCTCATATGCGGCCATTACCTCACCCAACTTCAAGTTAAGATCGTCGGCGCGCTTCTTCTGTTTGTCCCGGTCGCTCAAGTAGCGGCTCTCGCGACCATTCAAGAAGTTGGCAACCTTGATAAGCTTGAACGCAGCAGTGGTCGCAGCAGCCAGCTCCGCCTTCAGAGCCACTGGACCCATGTCATGGATGATTGCCTGATCGGCCTCATCTATAACGACCTCTGTGTCCTTGTCAAACAGAGCCCCTCTTGAGAAAGTAGGAGGAATGACAAAACGAGCAGCAGGCTGGTCGGGATCTAGTAGAACATGAGGACTGGCATGAACGGGGCACCCCTCCACATCACCAGTGGTCTTCTGCACCTTAGAGGGGCAAACGTCAGCGACGATCGACGCACTAGGGCGTTTCTCAGCAGCAGGAGCAGTAGCAACATTGGAGCTCTCAATGCCTTGGCGAGCACTTTTAGCTTTGCTAGCGCGTCTAAGCTTCTCTTGAGCACTCACCATTTCGACTGCAAAAAAGAGAAACGAACAACAATATCAGTACGAGCAATAAAGAATAATAGATGATAATCAACCAGCAAAGTAAAAAATCAGTAAAATAGGCGAGCATACTAAGGGTTTCCTCGGCCTCAGCGCGAGTCGAGCAAGCCAAAAGCTTCTTCACGTTGATAAAACGAGGAACCGTCAAAGGTTCCCCCTCTTCATCCAGACAAGGGTTACCCTCGTCATCAATCACCGGTTTCCCACTAAAACTCTTAACAAAGTTCTGAAGTTTTAAGAAATCCTCCCTCCCCAAGGACAGTTCGCCCATTTTCATCTTGTTCGGGCCCAGGAGCGATTACGTCCGCCCAACCTTGAGAATCTTTGGGACCAACAATATACCAATCATCCTTGAATGGACGTAGAGACCCCTCGAACATACTAAAAAGGCGATGATTTTGCCTGAATGACACCCAGCATAATATGTTCGGATCTCCCTTAGGCTTCGACCGTTGCAAACCGAACACATAAAAGAATAAAGGGATGGTGGGGACGATACCCAAATGCGTACACACCACCTCGAAGGCTCTCATAAAAGCCAAGGAGTTAGGGTGCAGTTGAGAAGGAGCAATCCTCAAGTGATGGAATATCGCCACTTCAAAATCAGTGAAGGGCAGTCTAAACCCAAAGTACTGGAAAGCGATCTGGTACATACTAAAATGCGCAAATCCAAAGTTATGGAAAATGCGACGCTTCTTTCCAGGGATGATGATATGCCAATGGTCGAGGGGAGGATCTTGGATATCTTTACAAAGGCCGGGGATCTCAACCACATCTGGATGACCAGAAAAACGCGAGCGCGTTAAACGAGGCTCATCGGCGACCCAGTCCTCAGGATCCGTCGTGGCCGTTATCGGGATTCGCTCCATTATAGGCTCCGACGACTCTTGCGCGTCAACCTCGCCTCGATTCTCCTCGAGCAAGAGATCTCTATCCTCGTTAATACTAGCATGCGACGATGAAGGCTCTTCCGCCATTTAAACCTGAAAGACGAGGAAGAGAAAAAGTGAATTCGACATCTTTGAAATATCAAATCCACCCTTCCACCGCCGTTCAAGTGAAAGGGCGTGGACATGCGATTTCGGGGTAAACCCTAACGTTACTCGCGCAACAAAGGGAAGAGCCTAACAGTCGCAAAATATGAGCAACGAGGATTACGCCAACTCTTAAGTGTAAATAGCCAAGCTAAAATCCTACCGAGCATTCATCCTAATCTGTGAATGCTCGAGATAAAAGCCAAAAATAGTCGTTACAAAACTCAAACGACAGAGCCACAGAAATAGCAAAAATGCGTTTTAAAGGTATTAAACGCCTATAACCACCGTGCCGGAAGACACCAACTAAAAAATCCTAGTTTTATATCACTAAAACTACCATTTGTAGCAGGGTAAAGGGTGTTAACCACCACTTACAAACCCAAACCACCGTGTCTCAAAATTCCTAAACTCCAAAAAACTAAAATACAGTACACTAAATGCTGTAAAAAACGAGAAAAGGAAATGGGAACTTACTTGATTAAATAGTTGGAAGTTGAAAACGGACGATGATGATGAAGAAACTTGAAGAAACTCGAAATCTCCAAAGATGGATTTTGCACAGAGAAGTTGAAGAGAGAAAGAGTTCTTGAAAGTAAACGTTTGGAAAATGATAAATGAAGTGAAACTTCAAAAATCCCTCCTTTTCCATATATATAGAAGAATCTCGTGCAGACGCACCTGTACGAAACGGAGCGACGCCTCAAAAATCTAGAACGTTGCTTTGGTCCAAAGGCTGTGATCTTAAACGATCCAACGCTTTAGATTAAACCATCACAAAAACGAAAAGGCGCGAAAATCCAACGGTTCAGAAACGACCTCGTGAACAGGGACTGCACTGCTAGGCACTCAAACGCTTCAAGTAGCCTTTACACGTGGCAGCAAGAGACGAAGCAGTTTGTCCCTTCAGGTCACATCCACTGAACGCGAAAGTCTCGCAGAGTCCAAGAAAATCTCCACGAAAATCTCGTCGCGATTAATGGCACGATCATCGAGAGAATCCCAACGGATAAGGGCAAATCGAAATCCTCGCAATAAATAGCAGGATCTTCACTAAGCACCAATAAATCCGTAAAATCCTCGAGCCCACGTGGACGTCAAAGAAAACGAGGACAATCAAACGACCAGCATAACGGGAATGCCAAAAGAAATTCAACGTCTTCGCAAAATATTGCAACACAAGCTCCTCGATACGAGCGAATGAATCCGTGGTCGCTTGCACACGACGATACACGTTGTCAGCGAAGGGTGGTCACAAATTTTGTTGCTCGTATACACGAACAAAAGTTTATTGCCTAAGTTAAAGTCATCATGCTCGTAAACGAGCATAACGACTTGGGGGGCTTCTATTCTGGACTGGACTTATGAGGCTAAGTCCCTTAAAACCAAAGGCTCTGCCCTCCTGAGGGGCACCCTCCCCGTCGGCTAGATGCTCACCATCTGTAACGGCCGACCACCGGAATGATGGCATTTACTGCTCATAATGGCCAAACGGCCAGAATTCCGGCAGCCACTTAATGGGCATTAATTGCCCATTAAGGGCCTTGGCCCAGCGCTGGGGTATAAATATACTCCTCATCAGAGGAGTCAGGTATGCTTTATCCACCATTTTGTAACCTTGTTTGTCACCCATATACTGACTTGAGCGTCGGAGTGTAAACAGGTACACACCCCCCTCCGTTTCAATAGGGGCTTGCTGCACCAACCTTCTGCTGTTCCGCCACTACTTCTGATCCTGGTAAGATCAAGTAGGGTCCCCGTCAACCTTCTCCATGTCCTACACTCCCTAAAAAAGCGCCTCCGTCTCCCACTGTACATAGGCCATGTCCGTGCGATCGAACCTAGCCACCTGTGCTTGAATACGGTAATGGCCAAAACATACGGCTTTCAAGGCCTTAGTCAACTTTGTAACATCTCTAACGTTAGAGAACTAAAGAAAGTCGTACGGTTCGTCGCGAAAGTTACGTTTTCGAGCGACATAAACATCCTCCAGTATTCCACAAACCACAAAACCCTTTCGAAGATAAAAACGTGATAACTGAGGTGGAAAGTTTGTAAAATAAAAGGTTCCTTCCCGAAGGTTCCTTCCCTTTCCGATGAGTTTCCCCACCGCGACTACCGGTACTGCCACCTGCTGCATCTCCACCTCTTTCATCGTTCCCTATTTGACGTTGTCCTCCCTTCTGTTGTTGTCTAGTTTGAAGCGTTGTTGTTGCTGTCAAGTTTGAAAGTGTGATTGGTACGTAATCTGGTTCTGTCGGTTCAAGTGTTGTTGTTTAAAAACCAGTCGGTCGTATCCCTCATCCTTAGTAAAATGAAAACCCGACACAGCATAAGGGAAGCATGACAGATGCCTTTTATTTGAGTGATGATCGTGATACCTAGGATTGGAACGGTGAGGTTTGTCACCAGAGTCAAAACGCCTATCAGAAAGAAACGACT
Organism: Trifolium fragiferum; assembly: GCA_954870985.1. Lineage (NCBI taxonomy): Eukaryota > Viridiplantae > Streptophyta > Magnoliopsida > Fabales > Fabaceae > Trifolium > Trifolium fragiferum. The sequence goes on along the minus strand of OX940793.1, from coordinate 14,893,539 downwards.
TGCTTCGGTAGTGCCTTCCCTGACTCAGAACATCAATACTGTCAAAAACTTGTCGACGCTCTTTCCAACGTCTCTGCTTCACCACAGACCAATCTCACCCCCCGCCGTTTGTAGCACCCTACCGATGTCTTTTGCCCCCTGAAACTCTCTCTCTCTCTCTCTGCAGATGAAGATGACCTGCGCGACTCCTGTAGGTGTGCCCTATAGTCACCGCCGCTCACTCTCTCTACCTCTCATATTGATTAAGATAAGATTTATGTGTGCCAAGTAATTCAAAATAATCAAATATTAACTTTGAACTCACCGGTGCCAATTTGGATGGGCTAATTTAGTTTCTTAAAAAAAATATTAATTTGACTATTACTTGAACAAAATTAATTATAAAAATGATATATTTGATGAATGAAATAAATTAAGTTTGCTTTTGTAAAAAAAATAGGTTGCCACATGTAACAAAAAAAAAGTATAATAAGTGTTGACCTTGACCTTGACCTTGATATATACTACTGTATATTTAGTGTTAATAATTTCATGGGACTAACTTTGAAGAATTTGCTCCGTCAAAAAAACTTTGAAGAATTTGTTCTCAACGAAATTGCCTAGGAGAAATAGTTACCGGTATGTAACAAAACAAAACAGAGTATATAATAAGGTGCGACCTTGACCTTTGATTTTTAGTGTTAATAATTTTATGCGAGTAATAACCTAGAAATGTACTTAAATGATTAAATTATGGTTCGTTTTGAGGTGGACTTATTCAAGACACTATCCAATCCAAGTATTCTAATATTTGCATGCGTGACTTTTGGATATAATTTCTTGTGGCTCACGTAACCGTGGTTCTTTAATTTTTAGTATTTAGATTTGTCAAATGTTCTTACAATACAGTTACGAGACAATTTCCAGATACAGCTCCAAAGTTAATTAATGTTCTTATAAATTTAAAATGTGCATTATAAAAAAAAACAAAGAAAAATTTTAAAAATGTCTTATATTTAAGAATGGAAATAGTACCTAAATACTATTGCTCCATTAGAGGTGATTATAAATTTGTTGACTAATAAAAAATACATTTAATTTTGTATTTATGTTTTAAAACATTTTAAGACTATCATAATATATCCCGCGTGTTTAAAAACAATATCAAAACACAATGAAAGCATAATGATTAAAAGAAATTAAGTGTTAAATTAAATGAGTTTATATGTTATGAATATTCAAATATTATTGTTGATACTTTAGTTATATTGTCAAAAAAAACAAAAACAAACAAACATATGTCAAGTGTAATTTTATTTTTCAATATCAGGTTTTTTTAAACTATCTTTCATAATTAAGAGTATTATTTATCTAACAAATAATGAGAATAAGTCATGTGCATGTGAAATAAAAGTTGGTTATAAGTTTTGACCAAAAAAAAAGTTGGTTATAAGTTAGTTATGGTACCATATATAAATCTACTTATGTAGGTTTTTTTTTCATTTTTTGATGAATAAATATCTCAAATTATGAAGGAGTGAAATAAGTCTGACCTTAAAAAAAAACTTTTTCTTTTCAATATTATTCTCAAGAAAAATTATAATATATATCACTTCGATAAGTAGTTCACCGTGAATCGGTAATTAAATTATTTTTTTTAATAAAATTTAAAATTTTCTCAAAGACAAATGTTTTTGTATATAGTAGCGGATCCATAAATTTTCTTTGATGGGAACTAAAAAAATATTTTCTCTATTTTTTATTTTAGGAACCTCTATAAAAAACTATGGATTTTAAGAAAAGTTTTTGGATTAGTAAATTTGTCTAAAATATGTGACTATTGCAAAAAAATTATTTGTGTTAAATATATTTGGTATTAAATTATTTGTATAGAATTATAAGTTAATGATTTTACTATTAAAATAATATCTTAATTAACATCGATTTATTTAAAACAACAGATAATAAAAATGTAATTTGTACTAAATTTGTATTAATAATTTCAATTTTTTAACTTTAAAAATAAAAATTATCATAAATTTTTATTTTTAAAAATATTATCAACGGTTATTAAATTTTTAATAATTTTTAGTAGTGATCACTATATAAAGTATAAACATTAGCCTTATTCTCAAATAAACATTGCCGCTCAACCACACGCAATCTCTTCGAAAAAATAACCAAATGGTCTTTCTTTCAATATGCAAGTAATTTCATTTCATCTCAAAAATATCAACCAAACAGCGTAAGTCAAATTAAAGTCACAAGTCAAAACTTTTTAACAATACACGTTGCTTTTTCAAACCAAATTTTAAATACACTGAAATAACACACCAATTACACTCTTTCTTTCTTCCCTTCTTTCTCACCACTTTCCATATCAAATAATCAAAATCCCACCTTATTATATATTCACACAAGTAACCAATCTCAATTGCTTCACAACAAACCCAACGACAACAAAACATAACAATTTTCTTTCATTCTTATATCAACACATTTGTACTCAACAACATTAATTTTTTCTACTATGGGTGTAGCCTCACGCACATTAGAAATCAATGTTATATCCGGAAAAAATATTCATACAAAGGAGGATGTATACGTAGTTGTTCGAGGTGAGTCTCTAAATAGTTACACAACAAAAACAGCGAAAGATAACGGTTGTGCAAACAACTTGAGTTTCCTTTCATGGAATGAGAAGTTTTTATTGGATGTGCCATTGCATGGAAGGTCAATCACATTTGAGGTACAATGCAAGAAGTTCAAAAGTGTTCGCCCTATTGGGGTGGCAAGAATCGCCATCGCTGATCTTCTCAACAACGATGAATCGGATAATTGTATGCCGGTTTTGAGTTATAGATTGAGAGATTGGGAAGGGAGACAAAATGGAGTTATTAATTTTTGTGTCAAGGAGGTTGTGCAAGAGAAAAGATCAATTGATGCGCCGGAAAAGAAAATGGTAGCGATCGGAAAGAATTGTGGTGATCGATTAATCGGAATGGATGTTGGTGTCAAGAACTCTAATGGTGTTGTTATTGGTGTTTAAGTGGAATTTCCCTATTACTCCGTATTATGTATTTAGTTTTTTAAAAAACAATTATTTCAATTTTTTTAATACTTGTGAACTATTGATGAAGTCAATTTTAATATATGTATTAATTATTTGGATAAAAGTCCGTGTGTGCATATACACACACATATACATATAATCTATAAATTTATGAAGTTATGAATTTTAGTCTCCGTTTTTTATTAGCCTTTTTTGATGTGGTATTTTTTTTTGTACTATTTCATTTCTTATGTTTTAATTTCTTGTAAATAACAATATACTGTTAACGGAGAGTATATTACTGCTTAAAAAAAAGTATGTTGACTTTGTATTTCTTATTTATAATTCTAATTAAATAAATAACATCTCTCAAACTGTGCTGTCAAAATATTTTAGACCCAATTGAAGATTGTTTTTGTCTTACACCCTGTCTCTCTCTTTTTCGTGAAGGTTTTCTCCTTCTCATGGTGGTGTCTTTGAGGGGCTATAGTCTGGTGGTGTTTCTCCTTGTTCTGTTGTAGGTTTATTTTGTTTTCTTACCTTACTTTTAATATTATTAGACTCTGATAGAGTGTATTACTGGTATCTCCTTAATTTTCTGAATTTTCTCTTGTACTTCATTCATTTATATATATATATGAATTAGGATCAAATGACACCAAATTGACAACATAGGACTCTTTTTCTCTCTCTAAATTTTAAACTCTCTGTCCTCTCTCTACCGTTCCCGTCGCCAACCCCTCTCCCTTAACCCTATAACCAAATCCGCCGCCGCCATGTAATCATCAAGGTGGTGATGTGTTGAGCTCCCACCTCCACACCACTGTTACCTTCTTCGTCTCCTTGTTCCTGTCACGATTTTCTTCGCGATGTGTACCGAGGTCGTGGGAGCGGTTCTCATCTTCTCCAACGAATTCCTTTCCATCTCTGCTTCTGGACGCCAAGCTCTTGGCTGTCGCCTGCTGCTATCTCCTTGGCCGGTGGTTTGGTGTTCTGTTTTTTGTTTTGATGGTGTTGTTGTTCTTGGTGAAGAGGGGTTGTTGTATTCCGGCGGAGGTGGTGATTAAGTTCAATTCTGGAGGTTGGGCGTGGCTTTTGGTGTTGGTGGCGAGTTCTGTTCGTTTGGTTTTGATGGTGGTGGCTAACGGTTGGATTCTTCTTTTTGTTCGTTGTTTGCTCCGGCAGGGTGGGGGGCTGCTCTGCCTTCTGTAGCTTGTGCTGTTAAGGTGGTGCTGAGGTGGTGATTGACAGTGGTGGTGTTGTGCTCTGCTTAGGGGTGGTGGTGGAGCTGCGGTGGTGGTGATGCGTTTTGTCTAGGTGCTGTTTGGTTTTGGTGTCCTGTTGGTTTTGGTGGGGTTTGTTTGATGGTGTCCAGGCAGTGGTGGTGGTGGATTGAGGTGGTGTTAGGCTGAGGTCTTTCTTGGTCTTGGAAGTTGTCCTGGCGCACCCGAAAGGGTGGGGTATGTAGACACTCCGTGTTGACGGATGTTGTCATTTTATCGTACCTCCTGGACATATTGGTGATGGAGAGGTGTTTGGATGGTTAATGCCGCGTATGAGTGGATTCTCCTGATACAAGAGTCTCTGGCCATTTTCAAATCTGGTGAGATTTGTAGGACTCTTGGAGTCGCTGAGGGGTGTTCAAGTCTGTTGAGACTTGAAGGTCTCTGGTATCGGGTCGAACTCGGCTGCATCCGGTGTTGACTGTCGATTCTCTGACTACCGGGGTTCCTTAAACTTTGACTTTCGGGGCTACTTTCTGGGTCTGATGGGCCGAGTAATTTTAATTCGAGTTCGGAAGTTAGTGCCTAGTGGTGTCTCCTAGGGTTGGATAAGGGTTTTCTCTGGTGGGTTTAGCGGATCATTATCGGTGTATGGGTGGATTGGGGTTTGTTTAGGTGTTGGTAATTGTGTTATATCACGTTACCTTTGGTGTATGTTCCACGACAATTCCTTACACGTCTTGTGGAGGAGTTGTTTTTAATAAAATTTAGCCGTTTCAAAAAAAGGATCAAATGACACCAAGGTGTCAAACTTAGTAACATGACACCTCCGATAACTCTTTATCGGATAATCGTATTATAAAATCCACCGTTGGATTAAAAGCTATTATTATATAGATCATGTCTATAAAATTAAACATCAATCGGAAATCATTTGATGGGTTAAAAAGAAGGATCAAAATTAACGGTTTTCATGAAGTTTTGTAAGACGTTGATTTTTATGCATCTCGTTGACACATCAACTGATTTCCGATTGATGTTTAATTTTATAGACATGATCTATATAATAATAGCTTTAAATCCAACGGTGGATTTTGTAATACGATTATCCGATAAAGAGTTATCGAAGATGTCATGTTACTAAGTTTGACACATGGCTATCATTTGATCCTAACTATATATATATTTGCCATTAAAAAAAAAAATTGAAGATTGTTTTGATCAAGTTAGGCACGGCCTAGTATCGTAATTAGCCTCTTGGAGAAGGGAAGCCAAATTGGACAAGCAGAAGACTAGTACAATGTAGAAGTGGTTGTTAATTCTTTTTATGATCAAGTCCCTGTTGATACAATGATTAAAAATAATTTGATGCCGGTGTACTGGTTCTACTAGGATTGGTGATGCCTCTTGCATTATAGGGGTGTATTGAATTAGAATTTTGAAATACTATTTTAACAAAAAATAAATTGAAAGACTTTTTTTAGAAGACTATTTAGAATTAAGATTCTTAACACATATAATTGTAAAATTTTGATAGTTTTGATAAATTTTAAGTAAAAAATAAATAATAAATAATGATTAATATTGTAAAAATTAGTAAAAAAAAAAAAGTAATGTTGTAAAAAAAAAGTTCAAGAAGTAGAAAAAAATAATATGAATCAATCATAATATAGAAAGAAAAAAAAAATAAAACTGGTAAAATTGATTGCCATCTTGCGGCAACATACATATACTTTCTTTTGATTTGCGTTAAAAATATGAATTAATCATCCGTAAAAAATATGAATCAATTAAAAAAAAAAAAGAGTAAATTGATTTTCAGCGATATGTATATATAGTATATACTTTCAGATTTTATTGATTGTGAAAAGATTAAAAAAGAGTAAAATTGATCGCGAAAAGAGATTACACAGGAATTTATTGTGAAAAGTTTTAAGAGGAAGAATTTGGAAGTAGTCATGTCCTCTTCGGCAAAAGATGTAAAAAGTCTTGAAATATTATAAAAAGTCTTAAGAGTTTGAATAAAATTGTTGGACGAGTGTTTTAATTGTATTTTCAAATAAAAAGTTTATCAAAATACATCCCAAACCAAAACTGATCAAAATTTATAGATTTTTAAATACCCATAGACATTTTAAAAATGATAAACAATCTTAATTGAAGGCAAAATATGTTATTGTCCTGATAAAAGAGAAAAGACTAGTGTTTATTAAGAGGTTTGTTTAGGTAAAAAACTAGCCATAAAAAATGTCTTTTAGACCTACCAACTAGCTTATTTAAGAAAATATCAATGATAACTTTTTATTACTATTATTGTTATTATATTAGAAAATAAAAATAGAACATGTCTTTGACAAAGTAAACAGAGTCTAAATAAAGTAAGTTTGCTGGAATTCTATTTTCTATCTTTATATAGAAATTTTTTTAAATTTGGTACTTTGATTAAATAACATTTCATCCCTGAATCTAGCAGATCCAACTATTGGTTACATGAAAGCAGATGCAACACTTGTGGTTTTGTATTAGAGGCATATATTCCTGTGTTAGAAAAATAAAATGCAACCACAAAAAACAAAAAGATGGCCCTAAGATGGCCCTTATGATTCGTTGATGAAGCTATATCTACTAGCTAGATTATAACTTTAGAAGTTAGAACAGAACAAAATATGTGATTCACTTTCACACAAGCCTATTTATGTAAAAAAATTTAAAAACAACTTTCTATATACACAAGCTATAGGTATTGTTTAATTAGATTTGATTCTCTGAAATTAATGAAATATTTACCCTGTCATAGATTTGGATATTAATTATTGATCTATTATTCACTTTAGGAGTTGAATCACATAATAATTTAACGATTAGACGCACATTTAATTATGAAGAAGTAAAAAATTTAAAGTTCGAACCTCAGTCGAAGTCCTTTCATTAATGTTTCTAGTAGCTACCAATTGAACTACACTTATGAGACGAAATTAAATCTTATTTAATTATAGGATGCGATAGTTCCGTGAGCTTAACTCAATTAGTAGTACAATGCATTATATATGCAGGGAGATCGGGGTTCGAACCCCGGATCATCTCACTTATCCACCTTAAATGTAGAATTCCTAATCACTATGTTACTTGACCAAACAAAATTATAGGATATGATAATATTGTTTTATTACTAGGTAAATATGTAATTAATGTCAAGTATTTTTACTGGCTTTTCTGATAGCTATTTTCTACCGTAGAATTTATCTTACCACAATTATTGAGGTCTCTTTCAACAACATTATTTCATCCACAAGATTCAAATTTGAAACCTTACTTAAGAAATTTGAATCCAATTCAACCAAACATAAGCGTAATATTTGTATTTTGTACAACATTAACATGATTGATCCATATATAAACAATACAATTTTGTGGGAAAAGGTTAAGACTATTGTTGTTATTTGTAATTTACTACTTGCATTACACTTTAGATGTATGTAAGAAATATAATAATGGAAGATTTTCACACATTCAGAGTTCCTCCGAATGCCTAATATGTTTAAATTCTAGAATTATAACTGATGATTGATAAGTTGGGTTTTCAATTGTGGTTTCGACACTGCAACACTAATTCCGACCGCAACATTAAGGATTTAAGAATTATGCGACAACACATTAGAGTACAAGCAATCTTCGTATTTCTGATTGTGAATTATCCGTGATGTCGGCCTATCTCAATTTAAAACCTTGTTGGTAAGCATCAAACTCACTAAAAATAGGCTATTTTCATAATTTCATTGTTTAACATGGAAAGAATCTTTCATCATTTAAAAAGCAGTCAAAAGAGAAAGTATTATTGGCTACAAATAAATGAACATGAATAAATTAAAAATTCTTAATAAGATATTTCATACATTAATAATTTCTTCATTGGTCCCAAATGTCACTATAGAAGAATACATTTTTCAACTTTAAGAACATCTATAAATTTAGCCCAAAGTTATTGCTACAATCAATTCAATCCAACCTGCAACAAACATTCTACAAAGAAAATTTATAAATTGAACGTCTTCAAAGAGTTAGTATTGGTTAAGGATTTGGTAATCTGCATCCTGAGGTTTAAAATAATAAGTTAATTGTATTTAAGCCCCGGGATGTTGATTACCCCTTCCTTATGTTATGACCAATGTACAAAGAATGTAAATCATTCACAAAGTTAAATATCCTTTTATCGAGAGTTTAATAATACTTCAGTGTTTACATTGCTACAAAGGTAAAAGGTGCACTATGTTTGTTCATCAATCCATCCTTCATATTTATCTATCTATTTATATTTCAACATATCATTTATAAAAGGCTTAAATATCATTTAAGTCCTTGTAAGTTCATAATTTTTTTGTTTTAGTCCTTGTATTTTTTTTGTTGCAAATTAGTCCTTGTATGTTCAAATCTTTTAGTTTTAGTCCCTTAAAATCAAAATCCGTAGGAAAATCCGCAGGAAACCAGCAAATTTTCCTGTAGGTTTTTCTGCGGATTTTAGCTTTAGGGACTAAAATCAAAATGATTTGTACATACAGGGACTAATTTGCAACAAAAAAAGATACAGAGACTAAGAGCAAAAAGACATAAATTTACAAGGACTAAAATGATGTTTAAGCCTTTATAAAAAAGGGAAAAAAGAGGAAAAAATTTATTAATCAAAGTGGCAATAATAATCATTTTACAATCGTGTTTAAAGGTATTTGAACTTGTGTCATAAGGTTATAAAGTCAAACTTTTATCTATGAACTCAATACCGACAGATTAACACATATTAAATGCGAAAAGTGTTTTTGTCAACAAAAAAAAAAATGCGAAAAGTGTTTGATAAGGAATGCCAAGCTTAGTTTCAATAACATACTAAGAATTTATGAATCTCCATTTCCTGATTTCTGCAGAACTCTAATAACTTCTTCTCTGTTTTCTGTGAATTCCTTCCCATCTTTGAAGATCAGAAATTCCATCATTTCAACTCTAAAAAATATGAAACTTCCACTCATGTGTGTAATGCAAGATCCAAAGTCATTTCCAACCACAGAATTCCATGCAGGTCCATATGTTTCATCAAGTTTCTGTCCAAAATGTTAACTAAGATAGGTTTACTACATAACAGCATATTTGTTTCATGTATATAATCTCTTCCTGTGAGAATAACATTTGGAAAACTTCACATATATACATCAAATCATAAAACATAGTAAAACTTCCTAAAACATCTCTATAAGTGCTTATATGGGTGAATATGATTAAAAGTTCATATAATTATACATAGTCTTTAAACTCATTTTTCTAGTACGTTATTAGTCTCTTCGTTCCTTTTTAAGCGTCGTTCTTTACCACTAGATACATGCTAATGTCCAACTTTCATTAATAATTGTACCGGACAAATTCCAAGAGGCCCAATAACTTAATGATCCAACAATTGGCCCAAACAATTCAAATAAATAACTTGGCGGGAAAGATAAAGTGAGGGCGAGATCAAGAGGCTGGGGGCGACGCCCTCAGGTTATGACCTCGTCGCCCAAATGAAGTTAACCACCCACTACCACCACATAAGCGCGGAGGAGAAGAAAAACCGCCCATAACCACCCCTGTGACACGGTGGATACGGCGAAAACCACCCACGACCTCCATTAGAGAGGAGTGGGGTGGTTTTAGATATTTTCCGATTGTATTCTTCCTCTACAAATAGAAGAAAAAAGCTCATTGTAAAGGGTTCACCTTTTTGGTAAATACAAGTTCCTAGTATCATTATTTTACATTAATATACTTGGACTCACCCCCCTATTATTTTTACCAGAACATTTTGGCGCCCACCGTGGGGCTGCGGTAAAACGATTCCCAGCCTACCACTAAAACCAGACAAAGTACGAAGTCCTTCTCAAGAAAATGGCAGGAGGACAACCAGCAAACGACAACCAAAACAACCACCTAACCTTGACGGATGCAGTGGCGGAATTACGGCGCCTGCAGGCCAAGGTTCACGAAATTGACCAAGAAAAAGCAAACAAAGTGGATGAAACGGAGGAGACCAACATCACCAACTCCCAACCACTTGCACAAAACCTCTGGGATGCGAGGGTGCCCGACAATTTCAGAATGCCCCATCTCCCAGACTTTGACGGAAAAACGGATCCAACAGAACACTTGATGGCGGTGGGTACTAAAACCGCCATCATCGGCGTAGCGGATCATTTGAAGTGCAAACTTCTCTCAGGTACATTGAAAGATGCAGCCCTGAGATGGTGTATGAATCTGCCCAAGAATTCCATTGAGAGTTGGGCAGACTTTCAGCAAAAATTCACGCAACAATTCGCCGGCTCCAAGCACATAAAGGTGACGGCAACCAGTTTATTCTCCCTACGGCAAAACTACAATGAGTCATTGCGGGAGTACATGGCAAGATTCTGCGAATCCAGAAGTAAAGTCAGCAACCCAAACCAGGAAATGTTCGTCTCCGCCTTCCATCACGGCCTTAAGGCGGGACATTTCAACGAATCTCTGGCGCAGAAACCAACCACATCCATGCAGGAAGTAACAAGAAGAGCGGAAGGCTACATAAAGGGGGAAGAAAGTAATGCTGAAAAGAGAATGAGAGACGCTAGATAGAGAGGCCCGGTTAATAAAAGTAACGGCCAAGGTGAGTTTTACCATCATCACAGACGCCCAATACCCAATCATCACGGAATTGAGCGTCATAGAAAGTCGTACCAACCCCAAAGACACTTTCAGGAATATAGGAAGGAATACACACCACTAAACTGCGCCCGGGTCTACATCATGAATGAAATCCTGGAAACAGGATTAGGGCGACTACCCCCACCGAGAAGCAAGGAACACACCATGGGATTAAACCCCAACGCCTGGTGCGCCTACCACAGATGCAGAGGCCACGACACTGAAAAATGTTTTAGGCTAAGGGATTTAATCGAAGAACTGATAAAAAGCGGTCACCTGAGGAAGTTCATAGAGGACGCCGTCGCAGGAAAAGTAGTTATCCCAAAGGTGCAGCATAATCACCCAAAGGATCGCTCTGAAGCAGAGGATCCAGGCAAAGGAAAGAGGATCTTCGTCAACACCATTGCAGGCGGATTTGCGGGAGGTGGAGAATCCTCAAATGCTAGAAAGCGTTACGTGAGAAGGATGGATCAGAATGAGAAGTTCATAGGTCATACAGAAGTGACGCCCGTCCCCGATCTATCGTTCACCAAAGAAGACAAAAGAGAAGTCATGCCACACGATGACGACCCCCTTGTGATACAAGTGCAAATACTGAACTGTGACGTTAAAAGGGTGTTGATAGATTCGGGAAGTTCAGCAGATATAATGTACTGGGAACCCTTCAAGGCGATGCAATTGTCAGACGAACACCTATTACCCTACAACGGCACATTGGTAGGCTTCGCCGGCGAACAAGTAGAAGTTATGGGTTATACTACCCTCTTGACTACGTTTGGAGAGGAGGAGAACGCCAAGACTATCAAGGTGAGATATTTGGTAGTCAAAACCCCATTCACTTCATACAATATTATCATTGGAAGGCCAGCCTTCAACACACTAGAGGCGGCACTGTCAACCCTCTATCTGTCCATCAAATATCCTTTGGACAATGGAAGGGTAGGAACAATTAGAGGAGACCAAAAGCTGGCGAGGAGATGCTACGAGTCTAGCCTGAAAATCAGGCACAAACAAAACACAAGGACAGAATCAACGGCGTCACCCAAAAAAGGAGGCGGAGTCAACATGATTTCGCCCCTAGACCTTGATCCAAGAGAAGATTTCACCGAAAGAAGAATGAGTCCCACCGAAGAGTTAGAGCAAGTCCAAATTGGCGATATGCCACACCAAGTGACCAACATCGGAACCACTTTGAAACCAGAGGAAAAAGAAAAGATCGTGGCTATGTTAAAAAAAGAACATAGACCTGTTTGCATGGAAACCATCTGACATGCTAGGAATTGACGAGAGCGTGATAACACACAAACTATCCATCGCGCCCAATGTCAAACCTGTTTCTCAAAGAAAGAGGAAGATATGAGAAGAAAGAAGGACTGCGGTCAACGAAGAAGTGGAAAAACTGAAAGCAGCAGGTTTCATCGAAGAAATAAAGTATCCGTCATGGCTGGCGAACGTAGTAATGGTAAAGAAAGCAAATGGCAAGTGGAGGATGTGCGTGGATTTTACGGGTTTGAACAAAGCTTGCCCAAAAGATCCATATCCTCTGCCTAACATAGACAGGCTTATTGATGGAGCCTCAGGATACAAGATGTTAAGCTTCATGGATGCGTACTCAGGATACAACCAAATAAAGATGAATCCTGCAGACGCGCCTCACACAGCCTTCATGACTAACACCTGCAATTATTTTTACAATGTTATGCCGTTTGGCCTAAAGAACGCTGGCGCCACCTATCGAGGCTAATGGACAGGGTATTCTCGGAGCAAATAGGCAAAAATGTAGAAGTGTACATAGATGATATGGTAGTAAAGACAACTGAAGATGGCGAACATGACAAAGACCTAGGCGACATCCTCGCCTCAGTGAGAAAGTACAACATAAGATTGAACCCAGCGAAGTGTTCTTTTGGAGTTCAATCAGGAAAATTCTTAGGCTTCATGCTCACAAACAGAGGGATAGAAGCTAACCCAGACAAATGCCAAGCCATAATTGACATGAGAAGTCCAACGACAATGAAGGAAGTCCAACAACTAGCAGGGAGGATTGCAGCTTTATCAAGATTTCTATCCTGCCCTGGAGAAAAAGCATTCCACTTTTTCTCCACTCTAAGAAAGAGCGAAAGATTCATATGGACTCCTCAATGTGAAGAAGCTTTTCTAAAGCTTAAGAGTTTCTTGGCGTCACCACCAATACTAATTCGCCCTCAGAAGGGTAACACCGTGTACTTATACTTGGCCGTCTCCGACAACGCCCTTAGTTCAGCGTTGGTGCAAGAAGTCAAGGGCGAAGAGAAGCCAATATATTTTGTGAGCAGAACATTCAAAGGCGCTGAAGCAAAATACCAGAAGATAGAAAAACTATCCTTGGCCGTCGTCATCACGGCGAGGAAGTTAAGACAATACTTTCAGAGTCATAAAATAGTGGTCAAGATGGACTATCCCATAAAGAAAGTCCCAAGGAAGCCTGATCTAGCAGGGAGAATGGTGGCGTGGGCAGTAGAATTGTCAGAGTTCGACATGACCTTCTCCCCTAGAGGCGCAATAAAATCGCAAATTCTGGCGGATTTTATACTGGAATTATCAACCCCGCCTAAAGAAAACAGCGAGGAACCTTGGACACTTTCAGTAGATGGTGCGTCTAACCTAAAAGGAAGTGGAGCAGGAGTGGTCCTAGAGGGACCTGATGGGGTACTCATAGAACAATCTTTGAGGTTTGCCTTCAAAGCAAGTAACAACCAGACTGAATACGAAGCCCTTCTAGCAGGAATGAAGTTGGCAAAGGAGATGGAGGTTATGGACCTCAGAGTAAAAAGTGATTCACAATTGGTAACCAACCAAGTATCAGGAGAGTTCCAAACAAGAGATCCCCAATTAACCAAATATCTGGAAAAGGTAAATAAGTTAGCGAAATGTTTCAATTCGTTTCAGTTGATTTATGTACCTAGGGAACAGAACGCTAGGGCGGACTTGTTATCCAAACTCGCCAGCACCAAGAAACCTGGGAGCAACAGGACCTTTATCCAGGAAACCATTGCAAACCTAAGCATCAATGAAGAGGAGACTCACATGATCATAGAGGAGGAAGATTGGCGAACTCCCGTTATCAAATATTTACAGAGGGATTAACTCCCCAGACCAAGAGAAGAGGCGTACAGAGTTAGAAGAATGGCGTCATGGTACATCATGATGGGAGATAAGCTTTACAAAAGGGGATTCTCAAGCCCCTTACTGCTGTGCGTAAGCAAAGAAGAAGCCAAAGGAATCTTAGAGGAAGTTCATGAAGGATCATGTGGGAGCCACATAGGAGCAAGATCATTGGCGGGTAAGATCCTCAGAGCAGGATTCTTCTGGCCAGAGCTACATAGCGACGCTGCAAGATACGTGAGAGCATGTGATAAATGCCAAAGATTCTCAAACCTACACTACGCCCCAGGCGAACCCCTCAAATCAGTCCTTTCACCTTGGCCTTTCTTCATGTGGGGTGTGGATATATTGGGTCATTTCCCTACCTCATGGAAACAGGCTAGATGGATCATAGTGGCGGTAGATTACTTCACTAAGTGGGTAGAGGCGCAACCTTTATCAAGCATCTCAGCAGAGCAGGTGAAGAAGTTTTATTGGAGAATGATCATATGCAGATTTGGTCTTCCCAAATACATCGTATCAGATAACGGCACACAGTTTGCAAGTGAGAAGGTAGTCTCATTTTGCAAAGAAAAAGGAATTCAAAACAACTTCATATCAGTTGAGCACCCTCAAGCCAACGGACAGGCTGAATCAGCCAACAAGGTCATATTGAAAGCCCTGAAAAGAAGATTGTCAAGCAAAGGAGAAGCTTGGGTGGCTCACCTCATTGCCATATTGTGGTCATATCACACAACTCTGCAATCATCAACAGGGGAGGCACCGTTCACCATGGTTTATGGCGCGGACGCCATGATCCCAGCAGAAATAAACCCCCCAAGTTGGAGACGCGAAACCTCGACAGCTCAAGAAAACAATGAGGCGTTGCAAGAGAACCTCGACTTGATACAAGAAGTAAGGGACAAAGCACACTTCAGAGAATTCGCCACAAAGCACAGAGTAGGCAGAAATTACAATACAAGGGTAATCCCAAGAAAATTCAAAGAAGACGACCTAGTCCTGAAAAGACCGATGGGAAAAGATAAAGGTGGAAAATTGGCAGCAAATTAGGAAGGTCCATTCAGAATCAATGAAGTCTTTGAAGGCGGAGCATACAGGTTGGAAACCATGGAGGGCGAGGTCCTACACAGGACATGGAACATCTCAAATCTCAGATTTTATTACAGCTAGGCCAACAACGCCTAATAGGCGAGACGAATTCCAAGGAGCACTGTCAACCTCGCCTCGCCACCCCAGAGATATTTCTTGTTTTTATTTTCATTTCTTATTTTTATTTTCAAAAAAGAAAATGCATGATAATGTATTACTGATCTAAACAATGTTAAAGTGATGAGAAACTCTTTTCTCCGGCGAAAGCAGGAGTTTTTAACGAGACTCATCATTCAAAATGCAAAAGTCTTCCATTAATCAAAAAGGAATCATTGTTCCAATGTTTGCAGATGGTCTATTATTGTCTCAATCCTATGCTTGAAGGCGACAAAGGAGGAAAGAGTGTTGAAACACCATGGCGTTATCTGTAAATCTTACGAGTTGGATACGTCTAAAATAGAAACGGCGATACCCATAAGTCTTACGAGCTGGGTACGACGGAAATGCGTTGAAACACCAAGGCGTGAGCCCTAAATCTTACGAGTTGGACACGTCTAAAAAAGAAACGGCGATATCCCTAAGTCTTACGAGCCGGATACGACGGAAATGCGTTGAAACACCATGGCATGATCTGTAAATCTTACGAGTTGGACATGTCAAAAATAGAAACGACGCTATCCTTAAATCTCACGAGTTAGATACGACGGTAAAATAAAAGGCGCAGGCGACGTCAGAAACAATAATGTAAAAGGCGAAGTCCAATTACCGCCAAAGAAAATCAAAGGTATAATGCATGTCATTATTTAATCATTTTTTACAGTATTATATAACGCAATAGTGCAGAAAAAGAAGCAATATTGGAAAAAGACTTATATCAACAAACATCCACTTTTCATTGATAAGAGAGATTACAATGAAATCAAGATACAAATTCAAAGACAAAAGTAGAGAAAATTACAAGGAAATCAAGATACAAATTCAAAGAAAAGAGAGAAGAAATCCTAAATCTAACAAAGGATCCAGCTTCTTCAAGGAAGAGAAGAAAAAACTGGAGGCAGTCTCAATAGTTCCTCAACTCCCCAAGATCCTAATCCCTCGCAAGAGAAAGAAATCGGGTGGAAGACTCCAGTTTCTTCAATGGTAGAAGGAAAACCTGGAGGCGAAATCTCAATCCCTCGCCAAAAGGAAAAAATCAGGTGGAAGGAACAACTCATCAGAGCAGAATTACCCTGGAGTTTTCCCTGAGGCCTTATATAATATCCTCCGTGGTCTTTCCTTAGCTTCCACGGTGATCCGGGATCCTTCTTCTTTACCAGAAGATCCAACATCAGGGGAAGACTCCCGAGAAGCATAAGTCCTCAGGTATTCAATGAAATCTTCATCAGCAGAGTCGGAAGAATCTGACGAAATGGCAAGGGTTTCCATTTTGATATTAGAAGAGGGTTTATCTCGCCTAAATTTAGAGACAAAGGCCTATATCTTACGTTTCTTTTTCTGAGATTTTGATTTAGAGGCTACACCTTTCTTTTTGAGTTTATTTTTGTGATCCATGGAGGGATCAGAGAAAATGAAAGTGAAGAAAAACGAAGAGAATCAGAGAAAATGAAAGAAAAACGGAATAAGTGAGAATGGAAGTGAAGAAAAATGAAGATGAATGAGGCTATTTATAAGGAAATTTTGGGCGGTGCACAATAAATGCGGTCAAGCAGTTGCAACTTCCCACTTTTAACTGCATGGAAAACGGTGCAAGACACAAACAGTTACGCTGACTACATTGATACCTGCGAAAAATCCTCGGGAAACGGTTCATAGATGACGCCGTAATCTAAATGGCATCACGCCCAAGTATTCGTGTCGCCTCGGACACACTGGCGAGAAGGTTATACAGGCAAATATTATAAAGTCTTATACAAACAAATATTATCAAGATACGACAAAAATAATAGAAGAAACACAAGCAAGTAAGTGAAGAAATACTATAATTGCAGCCACAAAGGGCAAGAAAACATTGTCATTAAGCCACAGCAGGGCATACAAGCATCCATTCCAAAAAGCAACAATAGGGCGTACAAAAATTCATTCAAAAGCCACAAGGGGCGTACAGGATTAAAAGATTAAGAATACAAAAAATTGACGGAAATCATGGTGTGGAGTCTGAGGGAGGAACATAAGGAACCAACTGCCTGTCCTTGATAACCATCAAAGCACTGGCCTCGCCCAAGCGTTCAGCGTCAATATCAGGGAACAAGATCTTTACTTGTTCCAGGGCGAAGTTGAAGCCTTCATCGAATTGGGCTCCGATACTTTCCTCCAGATTCATCTTCTCTTCATCCCAGCTCGCCTTCTCTTTCAACAGGACATCTCGGTCCTTGGACAGCTCCTTGATATGGGCGTCCTTACCAGCAGATGCCTCCTTCAGTGCCTTAACCTCGGCGGCATGATCATCCTTCAACTTCTTCAGAGCAGCCTCATGTTTCTTCTCCAAATCATCCAAGGCTTTCTTGCTTTCAGCCTTGGCGACCTCCATATCAGCAACAAACTTCTCCTGGGTGGCCTTGACCTCTTCCTCCATGGTGTCCAACTCACGACGAATCACCTTCATGTTTTCTTCAGCCGCAGAAACAGCAAGCTTTTGGCGAGACACCAAAGCGTGGTTGAGCAAGATCCCCTTCAGCTCATAACCCATGGAGAGCCTAGCCAACTCCTCGGTCGAAGTGGAGTCAAAACGAGCACCCCCACCGGACATATCCATTGCCTTCTCAATGAAAACCTCAGGATTTAAAAGAGGGTCCCAAGGAGAAGGTACAACTTTGTTTGAAGGAGCAGGAGGAGGAGGTGAGGCTATGTCAATGGTAGCGGCGGGACGAGGAGATGAAGTCTTCTCAAGATCCTCTTCCTGCAGAGGTACAACTTCCACATTTGAGGCAGCCCCAGAATTGGCCGACCTTAACTTCTTAGAGATGGGCTGTTCACCCTTTGAACTCCCACCAACTTCAAGATTCTTTCCAAGAATGGCAACAGAAATCCGTCCTTCATTTTTCCTTTTATTCCTGCCCTTGGCGGCGTCATTGTCCGCCACGACCAACTGGCTCAATGGATCAACAGCAGCCACGACTTCTTCGGAAGTGGCAAGTGCGGCATCCCTCTCCTTCTTGGCTCTGAACCTCAGCAAAAACTCCATTCTCCTCTCTTGAGAAACAGACTTCATCCTCTCTGTAAAAATAAAAGAAAAGGTTAGTCACCAGGGAAGAATAAACAAAGGCGAGACAAGAAAATAATAAAGAAACTCACCCATATACTCCACCAACGGTTCTACATAACCCTCGGCCTTAAGAAGGTCGCCCACGTTCATGATACATAACGTCTCAATATAGACGATGCACTCTTTCTCAAATTCGTCCAAAGACTCGTAATGGGTCCCTTTGATAATACGAGGATTCTGAGTCCAGTAAAAAGGAAACAAGGGCTCTTGGTTTTCATCAAACATCACGTCGGGGAAGGACTCCCTACCGCGGACACGAAGAAAGGTATTTTTGAAGTTCTTAAAATTGGAGGTATACAATTGAAAACGTTTTCGATTCGGCTGACTCGAGAGATAAACCTGAGAGTCAGGCGAAACACTTTTGATTGTGAAGAAAGAGAAGAAAACAGCAACGGAAGGTTTTTCTATTTCCAAACCTAAACAGGCCAATTGGAAGGCTTTCATGTAACCCCAACTGATTAGACTCAGTTGACAAGGGGCGACATTCAAGGTTTTAAGCATAAGAACCTCGAAAGGGGTAAAAGGAAACCAGACATTGAAAGAATCAATGATAGAAGTATACATATAGAAGAAATGGGGTGTTTGGGTGTTGGTATCAGTGACAATCTCATCCTCACCCACAGGCTCAACAACAATATCGTTCTCATCCTGAGAACCAGACAAAACGGTTTTCCGCCTATACGTCAACACGGATTCCCAGTCTAGATACTTCGAAGCTACATCCATGGTCTCGGGTGGAGTTGGGGCGACAAAGATGGCAAGAGTGGTGTCCCTTCGTTTTCCTGTGAAAGACGAAGGCAAGATTATCACACAGTCACTATCACTACTCTCAGAATCACTGGAGCTAAGTTCAACATTCATTAAAGACTTGAAGTAACCATCATAATCAAGAGAACCATCGACCCTTGTATGATGGTTACGTATCTGGGTTTCTAAGACAGAACAACGAGGAGGAATTTTGGTAAAACCCCCCTCTTCATCGTCACTCAAACTTCGTAAAATGACCATTTTTCCTACTCCAAACCCTATAAATCAGAATGGGAACGCTAAAAAAGAGTAAAGACAGTTACGAAGAAAGGAATAGAAGTTACCTTAAATAATGGAGGCAAAGATGTAGTGGGGATCGTGTGAAGGGAAGTTGGTTGAATAACAAACCGCGCAAAATGGGTTTTGAAATTTGGGGAAAAATGCTGAGAGATGAAACGAATGAAGGAAGAATAAATGAAAAAGGTTTGAAGTTCCTATTTTATAGGAAAATTGGAAGGTGAAACGAAACGTCTTAATACCTAACGGGTAAAAGAAAGCACCCTTACGCGTGTCAGCATTGACGTGTACGCATGGACACGTATCCCGAGACGGGGCGAGAAAGCCAAACGTTTGAAATTCAACGACATCACCAATGGGCGAGATCAAGCACATCTTCAGAATTACTCAGAGATACATGGCGGAAAAGAAATTCACGAATTAAAACAAGAAACATCATTTCATTCATGAAATCCAACAATTACAAAGAAAGGCGGAACACATTCAACGCCATTTGGAGAAATTAGAAAAACAACATACAACAAAGGAAAGCAATGAAAAACTACTTAAACGCCTTGTAAGCAGCCTCGACGGCGCGGGCGTGGTAATCCTCCATCAAGCTCCTCAATTTCTTCGCTGCGTCAGAATCTTGGGCGATCTTCCTCATGTCGTCATTAACGGCGTCATCCTTCTCCTGAAGACGGCACAAATGTGAGCGAGTTCGGATTAATTTAGCGACATCATATTGAATGTCCATCTGTAAAGATCTCTTCCTCTTCACAAGGGGTTTAAGTTGGCTCTCCAACTCATCGATTCGGTTATCTATGGCCTCCTTGGCCGAGAGGGAAAGCGCCATCACCTTTTCCTAAGACGTTATATGTTCTTTCACCATCTCAATCCTTCTCTCCAAAGCATCAGAAAGCTCTCTCTGACAATGCTCAACATTCTCGGTGATCTCAATGAAAGCACCGTCATCCAAGAACCTCTTGTTCAGTTCCTGCACCACGGCCAGAAATTCTTTTTGTCCATCTGTCAGCCTGCAGGAATAGTCCTGCAACTCTTTCACCATGGAAGAAAAATCCTCCATCTGATCCAGCAAATCGTCAGTGTCGTAGCACAACATGTTCCTTAGTTGGAACAAAACCGGCATGGCAAGCGATTCCGGAGTGACGGCAGGAGAAGACATAGTCGCAAAAGCAAATAATGCAAAGCGGATAGAGAATGAGAAGTGAAGTAAATTGTGCATCGCGGAACTCCTATTTATAGTCCAAGGATGGAGAACATGATCAGAAGTAGTGGGCAGTTACCACACCACGTCCGGCCATTATCAGCACTTCGCCTCTTTGAGCCTCGTGCTTGGGGGGCTGTGTACCGGACAAATTCCAAGAGGCCCAATAACTTAATGATCCAACAATAATATATTTGGACTCATCCCCCTATTATTTTTACCAGAACAATAATATATTTAATTTTTTATTATAAAACATTATAAAAAGTTAATATTTTGAAAATATTTATTGAAACAAATTGAAGAATATCTTATATGCTAATATTTATTTTTATATATTAGCCAAAAAATATGATCATAATAGGTTATATGAATAATGCATACAATCAAAGAGGAAGACTTGGTTGGGCACAACCCCAACACTTGTCATTTGGGCACACTCACATACTTTTAAAAAATTTAAATACAAAAGAATTGATTAATTATAGTTGATGTGACATAATTATTTATCTTTAACTTTTTCTTTTTGATGTGTATGTGTCCAAATATTATAAATTTGGGGTTGTGCCTATAATAGAATTTCTCACAATCAAAATGCTACACATAAAAAGGACAGATGAAATAATAACCAAAAAATATGATCATAATATAGTGCATACAATTAAAATGCGACACTTAAAAAGGAACAGATGAATTAAAAAAGAATACAAAAAATTACTCATTTTTTATGTTATTTTATTTTTAATCTTATGACCCTCCGTTTTCTAGCAAAGAGGTCTTGGTACGAAGTCGAGAATTTTTTCTCTAAAAATTGAACTAAAATTCTTTCGAACAATTTCTATTTGAGATAGCTTATTAACCACTTGAGTTCTGTCACTTTATTTTAGTCTTCAAATTCCATAAAATAATAATTAATAAATATTCTAGCAGGAAAATATTGAAGTGGATAATTGTTTTTTCTCTTCTTGCCTTGCAATAGCTTATAGCACCCCTTTTATGGCCGGTATTAGAGGAAAAATACACTAAAATACACAACTGTTTATTTTATTTTTTAACAAAATATTTTCAAAACAAAAAATGTATGGGGAAGACTCTGTGTTTGATTTTTAGGCACTGTAGCCTGCAGGAACAATAAATATTATAATTTTGAAATTATGTTATTTAAACATAAAAAAACTAAGGTTGTAATGTTGTATATAACATCGTATCTGTTTATTTTTTTATCTTTTACAATTTACACATATTTCGAAAATAAATACGAAAATCAAAAGATATCATTTTTAACATCAAAATTTTGTTGTGTAAAAAACAAATCAAAATTTCGATGTTAAAAAAAAACACATCTAATAATTAATAATTTTAATACATGTTTTATCCAGATTGAGACCGTGTGCAGTCAGACAATAGTGACTACAGTGCAGTCAGCTTAATAATCAACTTAGATTAAGATTGAATGATTTAGAATTTAAATTTAATTTTTTTTTTTATTTATACATAATAAAATTCTATTATAAAATATGAATCATTTTATCTTAATCGAACATTCTAGAAACACTGACTGCATGCAGTCTGATTACATATACTTTGACCTTATTGAATCCAAATCCGCTTTATCCATATTTGAGAGCATAGTTCATAAAAATAAGAATTCTTAATACAAAAAATTAAATGTAAGGGATATTTTAATTTTATTTGAAGATAGAGAGACCTGTTTGATGAAATGAGCAATGCTCTGACAATCAGAAACTTCATGTGCATCAAGAGCTTGATGAGCTAATTCCATCACTTTATTCTGCATCTCCTCTGCCATGTCTGTCTCTCTCACTACACCTTTTCCTTCCAACATCTTCACTCAAATTGAAACAACAAAATGTAACACAGGATTTACATATATAGCTTGTCAAGTGAAAGAGTGCTTAAGAAAAATCATAAGTGGTTAAGATTTTGAGATTGATAAAAGCTTGACATGTTAGTATCTTTAATTTGTTTTTCTTTATTTTTATTGGTCTCAAATTAATCTTAACTTTTCATTGTGGATAATTGAATTTTGTACTCATTTGGAGATGGTTCAATCTAAACAGCTGTAACAAAAATGTCGCTTTTGACTAACTACAAGTGTTTTTGTTACAACTAGATTAGCTTCTTTTTTTTTTTACCATAATCAGATTAGCTTATTGGAAGCTTGTTAATTATGCAAATGCAAATTCAGGTCTATGTGTGCTTTAATGACTTCTCTTATAAATTTAATTATGAGAAATTTTTTTTTATTTTATACGAAAAACATTTTAAGGTAAGGTGATAATGTTCGAATTGAGGTAAAGCCTGAATCTGAAACTTGTGATCGAATCTGTCAATTAGCTAGGGATCAAGTAATTCTTGATCACTAGTTCTCTCTTGATTTTGGATTCTGAAATCATGCATGTTAAGATTGTTTTTTCTGAGAGTCTTTGATTGGCTGTCCGGGGATCGGCTTCGTGAGACCATTTCGATTCACATTGAAGAAGTCCCCTCTCAAGTTAGGCTCTATTGGGCGAAGGTGATCTTTTCTTTACTAGAGGAGCTGGAAAGGAAGCAACACCGATTCCGGTGCTTGCTTCCCCTGCCTTATTGATAAACTTACAAAGGGATTTATATTTTCCTATAACTAAGAACCGATTCACCAAATCATTAATCCGGTCTGATTTGGGGTAAAATTAAAATAGTTTAGTTCAATTCTTTGAATCCCTATTGTAGTTTGCTTTCGTTCAATTTTGTTTTTGGGCTAAACTAAACTCATAAACAATTCTATTAGTAGAGCTTAAAATCGAAACTTCCAAATTCATTTTTTTTTTTTTATTGCCAGACCAAACTTTTGAAGCTAAAATTTTATTTTTATTGTTTTGTCTCACTTAAAAATTTACTCACTAAAATTGTAGAATGCTAAGAAACTAGCTCCAACATTATCAATATTATAAAATGATTCCTTGGTATCATTTTACATAAAACAAAAGTATCCATCAATAGTTTACTATTCTCCGATTAGTAATTAAGTAATTTGATTTCTCCAACCACTAATTAAATAATGTGGCTCAAATAGCTCATATACTCTTTTTTGGAACAAGTGTTGAACAAAATTCTAATTTAACTCATGATAGCAACAATTTTTTATCAAATTTTAAATTATCAAATTTTCTTCTCTAGAACCATATGTTTATTAATATAAAAGAAAGAAGAAAAAAAATCCTCCAACTAGTGAAGGGTATCTCTTTCACTATCACCATACCCATAAACATCTATAGAACCTTGAATAGATTCGAATCAAAAGGTAATCCATGGACACAAATGCAACTATATAGTATGCCCCATTTCGATTTTTTGGGTTCTAATGTCCCACCCTCATATTGATTGAGACCACATAGTACAACGAAAAAGAATGGTTAACCCACGTCTAAAGCACTACTTAATCAGGATGCTTAGCTGCTAATTTTCCATTATAGTATACAAATTCTTAGTAAACTAATACAGATTTGGACTACTCACAACACACAAAATGATACCAAGACAGAGCGAAAAGAAAACTATTCAACTTTGTCTTCAAAAAGATTGACACCAAGTAATTTAAAATCATTTTTCAAATATTCCAAAATCTAACAAAAAAATACCAAATGACACAGATCTATAATTAAATAAACTAAAGGATTCCACTATTGAATCTCAAATATAATCAATTCAAAATTTAAAACTTCACAAATGAAAAACAAAAATGTTCCAAATTTCACTACGCCTAATACATTTGATTAATCACTTGCAAAATTAATTAACGTTAAAAATTATGATTAATCATATAATTGAATTAATCACAATTTTTTAAATATGTGATTAATCAAATGTCTCAAATATAGGAAAAATATATGAGAAGGCACAGAAATTAAGATTCCTAAACCATACTGGCCTGTTTAATCCAGTTACAAATATTAGACAAAAGTGAAGAATAGTTAAATATTCAATAAAAAAAAAGTGAAGAATAATTAGAATACAATATTAGTGATGAGATTAGTTTTAGAAAAACCCATCAACTTTACACAGAATCACATGGCAACAACAACAAAAATTGAAAATCCCAAAACACATGTAAAAATTCAAGAATCACCACACAAAAAAAAAAAAAAAAAAAAAAAAAAATCTTTCTTTCACTGTGTAACTTTACTCTTATATCAATCTGTACCAAAAAAAAAAAATCAAAATTACATAATTAAAAAATAAAAGATTAAAATCTTTGCAAGATTATTACATTACTCAACGATTCACCCCGAGTCGGGATCGGAGCAAGAAAACACTGAGTTCCTGACCCGTACACTCGTCCGGGTTAATAAGATGAAACGATTCCGAATCAGCATTTCCCACAACATGTTCAAAATTAGCACGCATATACATAAGCTCCTCAGAACCCGACCCGAATCCAGAAGGTATAACACCTGCTCCGACAGTTACACACTGCATAGTCTGAAGAATGTTTCTGACACGTTCTTCGGCGCGGCGGCGTGCGGCGAAACCTGTTTTCCGGCCGTTACAGAAGGCGGTCCAGAGAGGGACTGACCGGAGTTGGCAGTTAGAAAAAGCGGGATTGTCGGACGTGGTGACGCATTCGAGAGCTATACGGACGAGACCGTTGCGCATTTCACGGACGAGGTTGTTGGTGGAGAGAGGTAGTTCGAGGAGGAGTGTGGGTTTTAGGGTTTGACGGTCGTGTTGGATGCAGAACCAAACGTGGCCGCGACGGTTACCGAAGATGGTTCCGATTACCATTGATTTTGATGGACGAGGTGGTGCGGTGGTGGAGATTGTTGTTGTGGTGGAGGAAGAGGTGGAGGAGGTTGGAGAGGTTATGGAAGTTCTTGGGCGGTTTTTCTTGGTTTGGGTGGTGGTGGTTGTAGTGGTTTGTTTTGTGGTGGTGGTGGTGGTTGAAGGGGTGGTGAAACAAGGGAGAAAGAATCGACGGAGAGTGTCGATGGTCATGGTTGTTTTGTTTGGTTGTTGTGATTTGTGATGGAAAGAAAATGGAGGTGGAATTTGGAATGTGTTTCTTGAAGGTTTTGATTTTTGAAGTGTGTGTTGAAGTGATGAAGGTGAAGGGTGTGAGCACGTGCTTGCATGGTGGTGTAGTTTGTGTGCATGCGAAGCTATATATAGATTGGTATTTTTGGTAAGGGATAGCTGTGTTATGGATAATTGGATAATGAAACTCACATGCTCTCATGATTTGATCAAGGTTTTAAATGTCGGTAACGGTAACGATCGCGGTTGCGTTAACGTTTTCACGATTTTGGTCGTTATGGGTGTTACGTTACAGATTGCGGTCGTTGCGGCGTGAATTAATCGTAATGTTGCACAAATCTTACTAAAATTCTGCATACTATCATAATAATAAAAATATAATTATAAGAAATACTAGTACATTCCAAAAAGTCAAATAGGAGTAAAAATTAGTAGAATTCACTTTCCTTACCCAACCAGCTAGCTACAACCACTTCCTCTCGTTCACCTAAAGTTGTTCTTTCTAGGTTTTTCTTTTTCATTTCAGAAGCAAGTTCACACACATCAAAAAATCTCATTTTCAAAATTCAAACTCACTCAAAGTTCCAATTTTATTTCTCTAAAAATCATATTATCTCTATTAGACACTTAGAGAATAACACTCAAATACAAAGTATGAGTTAAAATTGAAATTAATTGAAGGAGAATAGCCTATAAATTGAAGAGGAAGCAAAATAGATTAATGAATAATGAAGCTGCACAAAGAAAGGAAGAGAATGAGAGAAGAAATAGATTTGAAGTTTTCGTGTCATCAAGGTATTTTGCGGCTGTAACGGCGTGTTTCACGGCCGTAACGGCGTATCACGGCGTTTTGCGGTCATAACGGTGTTACGTAACGGCGTTTCACTGTGATATTTTTTCTCACTTTTAAAACGGACAATAACGGTATCGGCGGCTGCCTTTACCGTTTTGTAACAGCCTATTTCGCAGTAACGTTCCTTTATTTAAAACCTTGGATTTGATATGATAATGAGAAGGCATGTTATGATTTATGACTATGAGATGAGCAAACTTTCTTTTAAAAAGGGAATAGGGTCTCCGTCTCTAGCATTGACTTAATAGTGTAGTGGAATTTTAACTAGTGCACCGGCCTGATGCACCGTTTAGCATTTTTCTTGTTTTTACGGGCTCGTTTTGTTGGAAAGTGTTTGTAGCTATCCTGATTTAGTATTCTAATTTAATTGGATAAAATTAAATGATTATAATTATTATCGGACACTTTAATAAAAGAACACTCTAGGTTTTGAACTTCGTATGGGGAAGGAGCATTGTAGTTTCCAAGGTCTCGACCATTTACATGGAAGAGGGTATATATGCCCTTAAAATGAGCTATTTTTTTCTGTGTTTTATTAAATTTTCCATCTTAATTTTTAACCAATATTTTTCTATTATTTTCAAATTTTAAAAATGTTTTCTCTTTATATTTAAATGGTATAAATCATTCATATTTTTTCAACATGAAACAATCCTAATCTGAATATGGATTAGTAAGGTGGGGAGGTTTTCCTTTTTCAGATGGATGATTGTTGCTTGAAAGTTATTAAAATTTCTTGAATAAATTAGATATCTGGTCTTATGGTTTCAAATTCCGGTTGTATCCACAATTATAAGTGTAATATTGTTGCTATTGCAGTCTTCATAACTGCATTGCACCACAATTGCGATGTGATTTTCAATCATGTACATGGTGTACAAATAAAGTATTGTACACACACAATGGGGTTGTCATAACATTGCAAATTTTTGTTCTAAAGCTTTACAAAAAAGTTGGAGTGCTGCAACATATATATTTACACTAGCTATATTCTTTCATTCCACAAAGAATTGGAAAATTTTAAAAGATTTAATAGTTAAACATATTATTAGTGATTTTGTAGCAAAAAATGCAAAAATGATTATGTTGATCGAAAAATTAATAACTAAACGTTGCATCTAATACATGTTGATATTGATGCATTTTTAGTTCTCAAACCGAAAGCCAAAAATAGAAAAAGTATTGAAAATGTGCTACTTCTCCCTAAATTTGGCTTTGAGGAAAAAGTACTTGTCCTATCGAATTTTAAACAAGAACCAAACATAATATCAAACCACATTTGCGGTTGAAAATGGACGTTTCATGTTGCAAATATGAAATCCCAAACATGTATAAATTGACAAAAAATTTGGCTTTTTCTTTTGTTACCAATAATTTGGCCTATAAGGGTTTTTTCTATAAAACCTTTATAGGCCAAAAAGTGTAAGACGGTAACAAAATCTGTAGGTGGAAGAAATGACGAATGAGAATCTAACTCCTGATTCTCAGGATTCTTCTTCCACCCAAAAGAAAAAAGGGGGATGGAAATCAGTCAAATACATTCTTGGTAAACAAAACCTTCAATTATAAATTTTTTTATTCTTTTCTTTGATATAATTATTACAATATTTTCTATAGAATTTATGTATATAAATGTTTGTGGTTTTTTATTATAGGAAATGAGACATTGGAGAAATTGGCCTCTATGAGTTTGATAGCAAACTTAATTGTATACATGCATACACAATACAACATGGATACAACATTTTCAGTTGAGGTTTTCAACATTTGGTCTGGTTTCACAAATTTTCTTCCATTAGTTGCTGCTTATATGGCTGATGCTTATGTTGGAAAGTTTAAAATGGTCATATTTGGCAGCATAGCTTCATTTCTGGTAAATATAAACATATTATCAAAATACTTCAATTCAATTTTTATGTGTTTTTTGCCATTTAATAGTGTCAATTTTCATGTGAAATTTCAAATTCAATTAATGAATATTTACAATTTCAATTTCTAAATTATATTCTCATATACATTTTAAGTCAATATACATAATTTGAACATAGCACATAACTATTATTCCTCCCTCCGTTTCCAAATATAAGCAAAAATCCAATCAAACAAAATCGATGTATTTGGTCCAAATTTTGCTTCAAAAGAATTATCTTTCTTTGAGCCATGTTTTGCTTATATTTGGAGACAAAGGGAGCAAGTCGTAAACAAAAGCAGCTTTAATTTGTGCTATTTTCCCTCTAGAATGGGTCTAAATTGTTAATTGTGGTTGCAATTGCATTTATGATTTACGCTATGAACATTGATATCGCGGCAAAACACAAAAAAATGCAGTCGCAATTGCAATTGTGATGTCTATACAGAAACATCTTACTTGTGATTATTAATGAACAATTGAAGAAATGGCATTTTAATGTGACAGGGAATGGGATTCATGTCACTAGGTTCTGGTGTACCATCATTAAGACCACCAACCTGCACAAATCTTTCGGATTGCGTAAAACCAACAGGCACACAATTGGCAATCCTGTATACGGCACTTGCATTGTTTGCAATCGGCTCAGGAAGCCTAAGACCATGCAACATTGCCTTTGGAGCTGATCAATTCGATACCAAAACCGAAAAAGGAAGAGCTCAATTAGAAAGCTTTTGTAATTGGTGGTATTTTTTATTCACAGTAGCACTTTTAGTAGCTCTCACTATAGTTGTCTACATTCAAACCAATATAAGTTGGTTTCTCGGTTACATCATTCCAACCGGCTGCTTCGGCTTATCACTAATCATCTTCATGTTCGGACAAGGCACCTATATTAAGTTGAAGCCGAAAGGAAGCATCTTAGGTGACTTGTTGAAAGTAGTTATTGCTTCAATTAGAAAACATCATGTTGATATGAAGAAAGATTCTGAACTCACATTTCATGATCCACCAATGGAATCTACCGAAGAAGATGTACATGTTAACCTTGCTCACACAAATAGGTTTAGATTTTTCGATAAAGCCGCGGTGATTACAAACCAAAGTGAAATTGATGATAGCAATGGAAAAGCAATTGATAGTTGGAGATTATGCAGTTTACAACAAGTGGAAGAATTGAAATCAATATTAAACACTTTACCAATTTGGTTAGCAGGAATTGTATGTTTTCTTTCAATGGGACAAGCAAATTCTTTTGGAATTTTACAAGCATTACAAACAAACAAATTAATTGGAAAACATTTCAATATTCCACCAGCATGGATGGGATTAGTACCTATGATTGCACTTTCCTTATGGATTCTAATATATGAAAAATTCTATGTACCTTGGACAATGAAAAAAACCTCAAAAGGTAAAAGGTTGTCTATTGAACAAAGGATTACAATAGGAATTATTTTTTCCATTGCTTGCATGATAGTTTCAGGACTAGTTGAAGTGCAGCGCCGCAACGACGCATTGAAAAACGAAACATTTGAATCGCCGACAACATTTTGGTGGCTTGTGCCGCAATTCGCTTTATCCGGTTTAATTGAAGTATTTGCAGCAATACCAATGATGGAATTATTAACTTCATATTGGCCTGAGAGTATGAAGACATTAGGTGGAGCAGTGTTTTTCCTAAGCATAAGCATAGCTAATTCATTGAACAATGTTCTTATAAAGGTTATTGAGGCTATGACAAAGAATGA
Source organism: Trifolium fragiferum (assembly GCA_954870985.1). Lineage (NCBI taxonomy): Eukaryota > Viridiplantae > Streptophyta > Magnoliopsida > Fabales > Fabaceae > Trifolium > Trifolium fragiferum. Next base: position 14,863,296 of record OX940793.1, on the reverse strand, counting down.
GGAAATACCTTGGTTGGGTGGTAATGATTTGAATAAGAATAGGCTTGAGTATTATTACTACACTATTGCTGCTCTTGGAGGAGTGAATTTGTTGTATTTTTTGTTCTTTGCTCGGTTTTTTCTATCTAGTGAGCTGTTAAAAAGAGAGAGTAAAAGTGAAGCAAAAGATGAAGAGAGTCCATGAAACCACAAAATAGATGATAGAACTATGTGAGAATGTACCAAAAAAAGTATATTGTAAAATGGTCATTAGTACCTAGTGATTAATAAAAAAATTCTCATCCCCTTTTTTCCACATGCATTTGTCTACTATCAATGTGATATTAGTTGTTGTAATGATTTATTTAGCCCTTATTTGGATAAACAATTTTTAAAAAATTGAATTGTTTTTGTATAAAATCATAAGCTTTTAAGTTATTTTCATAAGCTATCTCGGAGAACTTATGAATATAAACTTAAAAAACCTTACGAAAAATATCATTAATTATTTTCATAAGTTCTACCAATCACACAAAACTTATATCATTAAATAAAATCAAACAAGTCATTTCAAACAAACACTTTAATGTAAAACAGAATAGAATTAAATTTGAATTTTAACTAGTTATTTTATCTGCTTCCACTTCAAAAAATATGAATTTTTTTTTACCTATTATTGTTACATTAATCCCATAGAGTAATTTTATGAAGGGAAAGATAGAAGTTCAATAGTACAATAAGAGTTACACATTGAGTTAACCAAGTTAAAAAGTTTTTGACTTAATGCATCTTTTTTTAAATCGATTGTTTTCTAACCGGTTTATAATCATGTTATAGAATATATTCTCTGCTCTAGTGATTAGAATTAGAACCCTAACAGATTATAAAAGGTAATGAGAAGCTCATATAAAGAAGGCAATGGTGAATTTAATCGATTAGGATGATGATTTAATCGACTGAAACCTAGTGTTATGTTGTTGTCTGTCATTCATTTGTGGAAAACGTTAAGCTTGGGGGAATGATGACATTGGATCACTGAATCTTACCATTTTCGGTTTTTTCCCACAATTTATCTAGTTGTCCGCATGAAAGAGTACTATAAATGATTCATAATACTAAAGAAGTAGATTAAGCTCAAGTGATTAATGACCTCCGATTAATGATAAATCATTCAGGAGAACCCAAGTTTTAAATCCTGGCAAAAATAATCATTAGTCAGACTCTACTTATCTCTCTGTCAAACTCCGAAATATCAGAGTCCTCTAGGAACTGAAGGGTCGGGACTAAAAAATCAGTAGACTTCATTATTAACTTTGATTATGAAAATGGAGGGAACACATACTCATCCTCTAAATTATTGCCTAAAATCTTTCTAAATCTAACCATGTAACCTTAACCTTTAGCCATTATAGGTCCGTAGAAATTTATGCTTCGACCTGAAGAAAATTTAAGGCTAGAAAATTACATCTACGAAACTACAATACATTACAAAACAACATAATTAAAGCAACTATTGTACTCCACTCCACCTAGCCCAATCAACAAATTGCATACCACCATAAACATTGTTGGCGAAACGCACACCAACTGTGAAAGCTAGAGCAACTGGTGGAATCTGCTTTGCCACCGGCGATGTTTCTACCAAACGTTCCAGTCCATTGATGATCTGGTATCGCGTGTTTGAAGATACGGCAAGGAACACACCTGCATAGATGTTCAGGTAGCGTATTACAGGAAGGAGCAAAATACAACATGTCGAGTTGGTCTATAGATCAGTAATGCTCAGAAGTCGAAATAGCAGTTATACAGAAAACAAACAAATCAAGCATTAGAAATCTTGGTGATTCACATTGCACATATATTGAACCAAAGGAGTGTTTATTTGGTTTTTTGCAACAAAAGTTTAGCCTGTAACATTAACATTTACCAGATATTTTTAGATTGATTGGTGAAACCGTCGTAACTTGTAAGTGTTTCTGCTGTTAGTTAGATTTACAAGCATATATATGATACATATTTTCCTTGTTTTGTGCTATGAAGCACTGACACATACACAAACACTTGACACAACATTGACACGAACACGCCTTCAATGTAAAGTGTCGGTGCTACATAGGTTTTGTGTGTGGAGTGATTAGAGATTAGAAAAAGGAGACAACGAATTTAATAAACTAGATGTTCAAAGAATATAACTAGTGTTCAATAGAATCAGTTTTAATCATTCATAATAAAAAACACATGATAAATTATTAAACACAAATTTCAATTAAAAAAAAATTGGATAGCCAAATATGGTTACTGTTTACCCTATAATGATATGATGAGTATAATGATATGATGAGTATTGACAAACGAATGAATCAAATCAAACCTTAACTCCATTTATACGTATTAAATAACTCAATGAATCTGAAGATTTCTATGTTCTAGCTTAGATAAAAAAGAGCACGAAATCATATAATAATTTTAAACAGCGAACAATTTCATACCCCAAAGTGCAGCACTCTTCAAAAGGGGTGGTACAGGTACGTCGTCTTCTGATTTTTTTATGCTCCTGTGGTAGCAAGAAGAGGTGAAATGTTAATCACGCTAATAATAAGAATTAATTTACTGCAAATTATGCACCTATCAGTAAAAGCCATGTAGCTCAGAGAGTCCAAATAGAGTACTTACACATTACGCACCAATGAGGTTCTTAGTCAAATTTTTATTTATTGACAAAAAGAATCATGATTATATTAGAAGATCCGTTAAGCCAATTGTCAGATATATGATTGAAAGTTACTTTTGTGCGTAAATCATGCAAACTATGTAAAGCAAAATGTAGACAGGAAACCATACCGCTTTGCAGTCATGATCATGTTTGCAATGCCTTGGCCTATAATACCACATCCAAATCCAACGCATCCATACATTATACCCTGCAAATGTGCATTGGAAAGAAACACTCAATGAAACCTCTCATAATATGGTTGACCAACGAAATGACCTCGCATTCATTACCTTGAAAAAGTATGTTCCAAGTCTCTGTTGTACAGAAAATCTACATCCTGGCCTTTCAGCTTCAAATACACTGCACAAAGTGAGTGAATTGAAAATTAGAGAAAACCTTCCTCAGACTCTAAAGACACAAGTAATTAGAGAAACCTGACTTTCATGTCCTTTTAGAAGGACGATCGCTACCTATCAATACATATACAGATTCAGATTGCCTGTAGCTAGCAATCCCACACATTCACACAGTCAGCTAATCGGTGGTCATTAGATTGAGATCGGACAGTTCAAATTTTAAGCTCGGTAAAAATATCAAAATCTGTGTCGAAACCTGGACTATCTGTTATCAATCCAATGACCATCAATATGCTGACTGTATAAATGTGTGGGATTGTAAAAATAGGCAAATCCAAATTCATACATATACATAAGAAAAGAAACATATATAAAATATATTGACATCAAAAGCAAGGTCCTAGTAACGGTATTAAGAGTAGTAAGTAACCTGCTAGGCAAAGCTGCATAAGCTTTCTGCATACTACCGAGGAATCCCTTAGATATTGATGGTTTTCCGATTCGAGCATAAGGTGCCAACATACCTACCAAAGCAACATTAACAACCGTCCCAACAAGAAGATCTGCAACATACAACTCAAATTCATTCCAAAAGTTTTTGCCTCTCTGTTGATATTCAGCAACAGTAGCACAACAAGAATCAATTACGATCTGCATATCAGGAGCGAAATTGAATTACTTGAGAAACTCATAGTACTACCATTGAAAAATATAAAAAATATACATTATGACAATCCAAACAGACCTCAGAGCCAATTTTGAAAAGAAACGCGGGATCAGCCAGCATTCGATTGCGAAGCATAGAGCATGATCTCATGGCAAATCCTAAAGGCCAAAACGATCCCTGCAATTTAAATATCACAAAACAACAAAATTAAACTCTAAGGTAACGATCATCTTGTTTTGCACAAGAGTTTCATTTTCCAATAAAGAAGTAAAGAACACATACATGGACATTTCAAAACTAACCTCTAAATCCAAATATCTAAGAAGAAGCAACTTTGGGATTCCTACAGTCTTAGCAGCCTCCAACATATCAAAAGGAAGGGTAACACCACGTGCCTCCGTCTCTCTCAATACCTCATCAAATTTCAGCATTGGCCCAAATTCCTCCTCTTCTTTTTCGTCATCATCGCCACCACCGCCGCCGCCGCCATCACTCCCATCTCCCGCTCCACCACTTCCAAAGCTCCCATTACCACCACTATTATCAAACACAACTCCATTACTATCATTTCCAACACTCTTGGAATCTGACTCACTATTCAAAACTTTGTGTTCCTTTCCAACAACACTATCACCTCCCCCTTCCGATAATCCTATCGTAGTTACAACAGGCTGCGATTCAGCCGACGGCTGCGACAAACACATTGTTAAAAACGTTTGTTTCTTTCGTATAGACGCATATGATCCACCACACTTGTTCACAAAAATGGCTGGAAATGAAGTCTCATTTAACAGCATCGCACTCCTAAAACTTAAACTACTAAAACCTGAATATTGATTCACATTCTTCCTTAAAACAGCCTCTTTCCCTACACTTGCAACACGAGCAACCCCAAAATTCGATGAACAACCCGCCATTGTCGTAAAAAAATGTAACTTTTCTCACCACCAAACTACCCTAGGAAGAAAAAAAAAAGTACCTATTACCAACTCAACAAGTCAAAGAAACCAAACAGATCATACCCTAAAACAAACCTGCAAAAGTCAAAGGATCAAGCAAAATTAATAATTGAAATTGAAACAAACAAATGCAAAACTTCTTATAATGATGTGAAAATCAACTAAAATTCTCAGAAATGAAATATTTTCTTGAGAAAATTGGATAACAAAGACACTATAAATTAATTTTATACTGTTATCCAATAGCATTCATGTATTCCACCAAATTACCCCACTTGAATGTCAGTGTAAAATTATCCATCAAAGTCAATTTTTTCACATGAAAGTAAAACAGCTCAGGAAATGAAAGTAATCAATCATGAAACAAAAACAACAATTGAATCAAACAAATGCATGTTTTATGAAAGTAGTGAAAATCAACTAAAATTCTGAAAAATTGATTATTTTTTGTTAAAATGAAAGTCAAACAGCTCAAAAAATGAAAATAAGCTGGAAAATGAAAAAGGGTAGGAAGAAAAAGGGTAAGAAGTGTACCTTGTTTGGGGACAAAATGACAATATAGCAGTGAGTTTAGAGGTAAAAATGATGAAACAACAAGTGGGGTTAGATGCGGCGAAGTGAGAGAGTGATGTTGGGGTTCCCCTAATTTAGTTGCTGAGGCAATTTATTGAGATTGAATCAAGATTCGTACTTGAACAATAATTGAACCAATAGCACAACACAAACGCATAGAATATTTTATCGTATCGAAGTATCGTGTGTGTGGGTCGCGTGGGATATTTATTTAGAATGTGGGTACAAAATAATGAAACACCCGACCGTTGAATATTTGACACATTTCATCAAGTGACTCCAAAAATGATAAATAGAAATACTCCCTAATTAATTAATAAATTAAAGATAGATATTGGTCTATTTAGATTAGCTTATTTTTTTAGTTTATATAAAAAAATCATGCTAAACAATGTACTAATTAAACATATCAAAAAAGAAAATTATATATTAAAAAGACAAATTTTTATATTTTTCAAATATTGAATGCATGTATTTTGAGACAAACTTTCTATATTAATATGATTAATTTCAATATAAAAATAGTTTTCAATATAAAAATAGTTTAGGACTTGATTGAATTGCTCTATAAAAAAACTAAAAAATAAAAAAAAAAAAAAAAAAAAACTCAGAAGTCTGATTAGTCTGGAGGGAGGTAGCTTGACTTAACCTTTTTCAGTAGTCGAAGTGAAGACGGCGGTTTGGGACTATGACAATTACAAAAGCCTAGGATATGACGGAATTAATTTTGGTTTTATAAAGGACTTATGGTTGGAGATGCAGGTTGACATTATGCGTTTTATAATTGATTTTCATCGAAATCGAAAACTGACAAAAGGTTTAAACTCAACTTTTATAGCTCTTATCACTGAGTCCTCAGCGCTTGAATGATTTCCGGCCCATCTCTCTGTTGGGAAGTTTGTATAAAGTCCTAGTGAAGGTCCTGGTTAACAGATTGCGCCTAGTGAACTGTGGTATGATTTCTAAGTCTCAGACTGCATTTGTGAAAGATAGACAAATTTTAGATGGGATCCTCATCGTGAACGAGGCGGCGGATGAAGCTTGAAAGACCAAGAAGGAGCTATTGTTATTTAAGGTTGATTTTGAGAAAGCTTACGACTCAATTGATTAGGGCTATTTAGATGGCAGTCATGGGACACATGTCTTTCCCGGTTTTGTGGAGGAAGTTTAAGACAAGGGGATTCACTGTCTCCCTTTTTGTTAGCAGCAGAAGGTTTGAATGTCTTGATGAAAGCCATGATTGAGAACCAATTCTTCTCAGGGTATAGTATAGGGACGCAAAATCCAATCTCAGTTTCCCACCTTCAATTTGCAGATGACACGTTACTTTTAAGAACTAAGAGTTGGGGGAATGTTCGGGCGTTGCGAGCTTTTCTTGTGCCAATCGAGACAATGTCACGATTGAAGGTGAACTGTAGGGGTTAATATTGTTGATTCTTGGCTGCGTGCGGCAGCGACTGCTCTGCATTGTAAAGTTGGAAAGGTGACTTTCCTTTATTTGGGCCTTCTTATTGGTGATAATTTGAGATGTCTCACTTTTTGGGACCCGGTGTTGACTCACATTAGGGAACGTTTGTTAGGGTGGCAAAGTCGCTTCCTATCTTTTGGTGATCGTCTAGTTCTTCTAAAGTCTATTTTGACCTCCATGCATGTCGTTGCACTTCCCTTCTCCAAAAGCTTCCTCATGTACTATCTCGTCTATTGATTCTCTTTTGAATAATTTTTTTTGAGGGGGGGAGGATGTTAGGAAAACCTCTTGGATTGGCTAGAATACTATTTTATGCGTAAGGAGTACGGAGGGTTGGAAGACGATTGAGGGAGTTTAATAATGCACTTCTAGGTAAACGGTGTTAGAGGATGCTGATGGATTATGATTTAGGGTGTTGGTAGCTCGTTATAGGGTTGAGAGAGGGTACTTGAGAGCGGGAGGGAGGAGTGGGTTTTCATGGTGGAGGAGAATGTGAGGATTAGAGATGAAGTAGACGGTATAGGAGGACGGTGGTTTGGGGACAGTGGTTTAAGGCAGGTGGGAAATGAGACTGAGACTTTTTTCCTGGGCTGAATCTTGGCTAGATGGGACTCCTATGTGCGTGAGGTTTCCGCGCTTATTTAATTTGGTTGAGAATGGGTCGAGTACGGTGGCCGAGGTGTTTCACTTAGGGTGGGGCATCGGTGGGCTTGGGAGGAGGAGCTATTGAGAGAGTCTCAAACTTTACTTGACGACTTTGTCTTGCAGGCTCAACTCATAGATAGGTGGCTTTGGCGACATGATCCCGACAGAGGCTACACAGTCTGGGGTGCCTATCAGTAGAGGCGTCTCCGACTTTTTGAAGGCCATGTGAAATTATTAAAAATAGACCCTAATAAAAGAAAACATGCAAAAAAAGTAAAAGAATTGTTATCGATTTAAATTACAAATAACATCAATAACACTAAAAAATAATCATTTTTTTACTAATATTAAAAAGTTTGATAAATAAGACAATCTTTATCACACGCCTCTCCATACAATCTCTTTTAGGATCTTTTGTAACTAATAAATCTTTCGTTTTTATTTTAAAGAGAATCTCAAATATTTGAACTCCACAATTTCTCATTTTAAAGCTCACAATCCTTCGTTTTATATCTTCGTCATTTACCAATTCTACCACCCTATAATTTTTTTGAGGCCATATGTCATCACTCATGTGACACGTGCAATGAAGACGCCTCTGTCTATCATTTACTGACTTCCCATCCTCCTGGTGCTTTGGATGCCGCAATGGATCTTATTTAGCACATATAGGTTCCTTTAAAGGCTTCTATTTTTGCTTGGAGATTGTTGAGAGACAGGTTGCTAACTAAATCAAATTTGGCAACTCGGGACATCATCCCTCCAGAGATTCAGTCTTGTGGATTCAGCGCGACATTTATTTCTCTCTTGCGGTATCTTTGGCTTTCTTTGGACATCAGTTAGGTTGTGGATAGGCATTTCATCGGCGAATCCTCAAAACCTGGCTGCTCATTTTATCTAGTTTACATTCTCAGGTGGCTGACTCAAAGAGCGTTGTTCCTTTCGCTCATCTAGCTCTTATGTGTCTGAGTTATTTGAAACGAAAGAAACCAACGTCTATTCAGAAATTCGGAACGGTCCTTACCTCAGATGCTGAACAAGGTCAAGCTTTATTCTTACTGGTGGTTGAAGAAAACAAATAGTAGTTTGGTCTCTAATTATCATAGTTGGTGGATGAGTCTGTTTACTTGATGAATACTATTAGATTATTCTCTATATAACAATATATATATCTGTAGAGTTTCTCAAAATATATTAATTCTACCAAATTCCGCAATACATAAACACAAAAAGTCATATCAGTGGCATCAAATTGAACGTTCATAAGGATCAATGGATATGGACTTGTCAAAGGTTGTTCCTCCAATCTTTGGCAATGAGAATAGAGGCATTCTTAGGTGTTATAAGGTCTATGGGAAGTTGTAGAAAATAATTATGATGTTTCTTTGGTATCAGAAGATCAACAGTTGCCCTGATAAAACTTCATAAGGAAAAACAAAGAAGGCAAAAGATATTTTCAAAGAACTCAATAAAACTTCAATTTCCAAAGACAAAATTAGGAATGGAGCAAAAATTGCAGCTAAAGGCATTGAAACAATTTTAATAAAAATTCATTATGGTATGAAACAAATTTTCAGTGTTTTATATGTTCCTAGAATTAATCAAAATCTTTTAAGTGTTACTAAGTTGTTTGTGAAAGGTTATAAGGTGATATTTGAACATAAAATCTGTGTGATTAACGATCAAAACAATAAAAAAGTGATGACATCTCAAATAAAAGGCAAGAAATTCGTTTTAGATTTGACGAATAACAATCATATTATTGAAGAGAAAAAAAATAATTAAATTTAAAGAAGACTATGAAGATTCAGGTGCCTTAAACAAATTTCTAATCAATGAATGAATTAACAGATGTTTAGTTACTATTCATGAAAGAAAATGTAAACCAACCACAAATTGTAGATCTCAAGAGTTAGCAATAATTGAAACACACATACTCAGTTGGAAATAGCAGTGATTGAACATATGTTTTGTACACGCAGACACAACATTTCATGATTTCACTGAAACTGTCCCAGCTTTGATTGATTGCTGCCATTCAGGAGCAATGATTGAAGGTGCACAAGAAATTATTGTAAATAGCACTAGGAACCCAACAAGCAACAAACCTAGGACACCAAAAGACAAAAGATTCAATTTTGGCAAACCCTCAAATCGCTATCTTGGGGTTCAAATCTCGGCTTGTCAAAATCACCAGAAAGCTATACACAAGTATTTTAAGGAGGGTACAAAGGGATGGAGTACTTATTTTACTCAAGATCTGCTAAGTGTTATTATAGATGAAACATAAGGAAATGTCTCTAATATGAAATTAGTTGAAAAAATAGCTAGCAATATGGCTCATGTGTTTGAGAAATACCCAAAAGGAGATCGAAAGGGAAACAATTCTGGTCCTTACTATGATAACACCCAAATGAATTTGAAGTTTCTGAGTCCTGAGGTTCCTGAGTCTTGAGGAGACTCAGATTTTACCTAAATATGGAAGTAAACAAGAAAGGATTAGACTCGGATTAATCAAATTTTTTTAAGTGTTACTGTTATAAAGTGATATTTGAACATAAAATTTGTGTGATTAAAGATCAAAACAATAAACAAGTGTTGACGTCTCAAATAAAAGGCAAGAGATACATTTTAGATTTGACGAATAACAATCATATTATTGAAGAGAAAAAAAAAAGAACTTTCAAATAAGACTATGAAGATTCTGGTGCTTTAAACAAATTTCTTTTCAACGAATAATTTAATAGATGTTTAGATACTATTCACGAAAGAAAATGTAAAGCAACCACGAATTGTAGATCTCAAGAGTTAGCAATAATTAAAACACCCATACTCAGTTGAAACACACATGCACAATAATTCATAGAGTACAAAATTTGTATGTGAAAATATGAACCTTTAATTCGGTCACATAGAAGAAGAAAGATCAAAGAGAAAAATAACGATCCCATTTTTATATTGCTAGATTTAAAACATATTCAGCGACAATGATATATAGCCTATATGTATATAAAATAAATGTACTTAACCAAAACTCTATGTTCTAAATTAATAGTTGGAGTTTATGACACATACTTCGGTTCAATTTGGATGAGTTAAATTTTCATAAAACCAATTAAAAATTGATCCGAATCAAACAAATTAGTTCTGCAGTAAGATGATTTAAACACAAAAAAATGAATTTGTTTTATTGAATTAGATCCGAGTACCTCTAGGGACCTAGTTGTATGAGATTGAGTGTGTTATTTTTCATGTAATGTTTTGTCATGATAAGAGCTTATGAGGTATATACGTATAGATATACTCTCAACAAATTATCTATGTCTGGGTGGTGTAGTCGGTTATCACGCTAGTCTCACACACTAGAGGTCCCCGGTTCGAACCCGGGCTCAGACACTAATAACATTTTTCTTTTTTCTCACCTAAAAGCAAGAAATAAAAAACAATCACACTTTCTCTTCTCGTTCCCTTTTCTTCACTTCTTCACTTTCCTTCTTTATATCTTTTCAATTCTTTCATTTCTCTCTTCACGCGCCTCCTTTCAATTCATATTCTTTCCTTCCATTTTCAATCACCACACCAATCGAAATTCAAAGTTTCTCTCCGAAATCAAACACACACACACACACAGAAACATGGATTGGGGAAACGTAACCGCCGAAGATCTGATCGACGCTCTCCGCGAAGTTGATTGGTCATCGCCGCCACGTCCTTTAGCCGAATTCTTCTCTCGATTCACCGTTCCAAGATCTTCTTCCAAATGGAATAGCCGTCTCAAATGCAATCTCTACTAGTATCTATTCCTCTCTCATCCTCGATTTTCGATTTTCCTAATTTTTATTTTAGGTTTTTTGCATGTGTTTATTTTTAACTGATTTTTGTTTGATTTTGAACTGATTAAGTTTTTTACGATTTTTTGTCACTGTTTTTATCGGTTTAAACGGAAAATTGATTTGTTTTTATTTGATTTTGTATAGATGATTGCATGATTAGTTTTTAATTACGTAGTATATGGGGAATTATACTTGTTACTATTGTTTTCTGAATTATTAATTTATCACTGTAGAGAGTTTTAGGGTTAGGAAATAATGATTGTTATGTTTGTATTTGCAGCTACAGGACGAACTACTTCATTTTGATTGTTTCTGTTCTCAGTAAGTGAGCATGATATGTAGTATTATTTACTTATTTGGATTTTGTTTTTGTGTTGATTTCTCATCACTTATATGTTGAATTTTGTAGTATTGGGTTTTCTTCGGAGGCCGCTTGCTATTGTAGCCGCGCTTCTTACCGCGCTAAGCATTGCCTTTCTAAATGACAGGTAAGTAGTTTTAGCGCGTTACTTAATGGTCTTTTTATGTATTGGTTATTAGGTTATTTATTATGAAGCTTATTTTTTAACATATGTTTTTGTCTGAATTTGTTGTACTTTGTGCTATTTATGTGTGCATGTTTTGTATCAGTTTAGACCTTCAAGATTTGATGCCAGTTTTAGCGATTTTAATCTGATTTCTTTGCTTGTGCAACAAAGCTGACTTACACTTCAATTTTTAGGGAATAGGAGAAACTTTTAGCACCCAAACTTCGGATGTACACATCCAAAAAACATCGTTTTTATGCTGTCCAAATGTGTACTTCTTGAACAAAACAGTCTTTGTCCGTTCTAGATGGGTTCTAAAGTCTTATGTGGTTTTTTAGTAATGTGAGGGCGGGCATAGTTGCTCCTCCTTTTTTTTCTACATCACAGCTAAATAATAATTACACCTTCCCCAGCATTACTGTACAGTAATTTATTATGTTGAGCTATTCGTTTTTCCGTTCTGGGTTGATGTCATCAAGTGAATAAGTAATATTGTTACGAAAATGTTGTGCTGCCTTTAATAGAATGGTGAATACTCTATGATGTGTGCACAGTGTAACTTTATGCGGAAACATGCGTTTTAGATGCTTTAGAAAAAGTTGTGTATTGTTTGGTTTTGTAGAGGATATAAATTGACTTTAACTGCCTGCCTAATCCCAATAATGAAACCTTTCATGAAACTAAAATGATATAAATCACATGGTAGTCTTACTTCCGGCTTCAGATATGGCATTTTGATGCATAATTTTTGTTGCAGGATAACATCTTGTTTAATGTCAACAATGGTCAATATACTATTTTTACCTTGATTATTACGGAAAGTAGAAGTTTTTCATTTTTAATAATGGGATGAACAAAAAAAAGTTTTATTCTGGAGTATGCGAAAGGTATTTATGGTGGGAAATGGAGGGCTTTGATAAAGTTTAGAGAAATAGACTATATAATATTTCTATTGGAACCAACTATATCAAAACCTTTTTCTCGTGACTTTGGTATATCAGTAATTTATATTATCTTACCAGTAGCGCACTAGTTTTTTATTTAGTGAGAAAAAGTGTCTATGTAAAATCATTTATACATGGCTGTGATATTATCATGTTACCAAAAAGAAGACAAAATAAATCATTTATACATGGCTGTAATATTATCATGTTACCAAAAAGAAGACAAAATGACTCCAACGGTTAAGGACACAGCTCACAGCTGTTGAATACAATAAGCTGCCTGAAAGTTATACTTAGATGACATGGGCTATTATTTAATTATATTTAACCAGTTTTATGGACGGAAGATTCGTAAGATATCTTACTACTATTTTTAGCCAAATCCAGAGAGTTGATGAGTTTTAGCAGATTTGGAATATGAATTCTTCATTTAGGTTGCAACTTGGTCCCATTTTTATTATAATGATAATGAAATTCTGAATTTTCTATATTTATTTCACATCAATCTAATGTGTATATTTTTGCAGCTTTGCAGGCACCTTTAGTGAGAAGGTGACAAGAACAGTTAGGCAATTTTCACCACATTTAGCTGCCAAAATGAGACCTCCTCTTACGTAAGTATGTTTGGTTGTTATTTTATCTGTGCATCTTTTGATTTTTCTGAATCTTTAATAATTATTTCAATTCCAGGCCTGTTATTCGTGGACGTCCCTCAGCTAAGAGAGCAATTTATATTTGTGGTCGGCCGCGTTGGCTGTTTGTCTTGATGTTTTCTTCTGGTAAATGTAGTCTGTGAAATTGTTAACTGTTATTTCTTTTGCATGTTAATAATATTTGGATGTTTGCCCAATCTTTGTTGCATTTCCATGTTTTTGACATCAGTGCCTCTTTTACCCCCTTTTTGCAGCAAGTTTCTTTCTTTGGTTTGTTTCGGCTGGTCTCCTGACTGTTTTATGGGCGCTTGCTATTGGTCTTCTTGGTAATTTCATATTGGGAAATTTTAATCTTAATATTGTTTAGCATTTTTTTTTTCTTGTTTTAAGTTTATTTTTCTCGCTTTTTCAGCTACCATCCTGCATGCAAGCTTCAGAACACCTAACCTGAAAGCACGCCTAAACACATTCCGTGAAGAATTTCGTGCTGTATGGCGCAATTACAGCGAGCTGTAGGTCTCATTAAATTTGCTGGACTGAATGTGAGTGCTTTCTGCCATAGTTTATATATTTATATATTCATATGCTTGATAATTTTCTGCTCATGCACAAAATTTGTAAAATACAACTGTACATTGAAATGATTGAGAGTAGATATCTATGTTATAGATTTATAGAGCATTGGATTGAAACGTGTACGGTGTACCATGGCATTTGGCTCAGGGGAATTGGAAGCCAAAGGGAAGAGGAGTGGAGGTGGTTGAAGTGTGTTTTCTCAAATTTTGGATACCCTCTAATACCAGAAGGATTCGGAAACGAGAGAAATGAATTTAAATATTTTAAGTATACTGACTAAAATGTATTTTATGTTGAAATCCAAAATTACCTCCACCTCCGTACATCATTCCTACTGCTAGGCACCTTCAATTATTGCTAACAGTCAAACACCAACTCACTTCACCTCTGTCATTGCTATTGAGCATTCTACATTGCCTATGCTATTGAGCTTGGTACCCTCAACCACCACTACTGTTGCTCAACAACCTTCACCCCTTCACCACCTCTGCTGCTAGGCACCTTCTACACTTGTCATTACAATCGGGCACCTGCCATCGTCTCTCCTGCTGCCACCACTTGTACCCTTCACCATTGCTGCTACCACTTGGTATCCTCTACCATAGCTCACCCTCCACCACCACTAGTTCTGTCTGACACCGTCCTCCATTGGCTTATGCCTTCCAACATTCGCTACTGCTTTGTAGAACTGGGCTTTTAACAATACAAGTGCTAGGAACACTCTTATTAACACTCTCTCTAACACCCACTCTCTATTTGGTTGAAAATCAATGTGGGTCCTTCACTTATGTAGTGTGTTCAAAAGGGAGTGTTGCTAGCAGTACCACTCCTCTTTCTATTGTATAAACTCAGCTGTCATAAATAAATCTCGCGCAGTTAATTGTTGTATCTTAATACATAGGTTTTGCCTACATGTTACATATTGAAGGCCTTTTTCTTTCAAGGTTCTTGTGATAGACCTGCAGGCAATGCTTATACTAGGTGATCATAGCAATGTGTAGGGGAAAGATACAAAAATCAGCGCAATGCTTATACAGAGGCTGAGATGCAAAAAAGTGGCAGGTTATAAAATAATGGGTAGGAAAGTAAGTTCCGTAAGAAATTGCAAAAATGATAATGGGACTAGAGGGGTGCTGCCAAATGAGTAATTAGGTGAGGGGAAGCTGAGTTAGGGGAGATTGAAGTTTGACCATGGGAAATCCACAGAATGAGTGGATAGGGTGATATGGCTTAGGGGATGAAGAGAAAGTGAGAAAGAAATAAGGTAACAAGAGACGAAGAAGGGGCATGATAACCTAAAGCTGGGTAGTGCTAGGGTAGTGCTAGGGTAGGAGGTCCATTAAAGTGTCTTCCTTCTTTTAGGCTTTGTTTGTGAGTTGGGTTTTGGAGGGGAGGGGAGGGGAAGGCTTATTTTTCTTTTCTAAATTAAGAACATTATAAAATGCTTTTAAAAATAATTTAAGTGTGATTGAAGTATTATTATGTGATAACTTATCTTTCTTCTTTCAATTATTATTTTAAAATAGTAACCATAGACCTACAATTTAGAAAAGAAAAATAAGTCTTCCCCTCCCTTCCCCTTCAAAACCCAACTCACAAACAAAGCCTTTAAAGTGTCTTCTTTCAGTTCTTTTCCAAAGATTAAGATCTAAATTATTCTGTAAGGACTTGAGCTCCAGTTATTTCCTATTAATTTTAATATTGTATGATATATAGGGTTGTTTCCATTGATGTTTAGTTTTGTATCTTCAGCTTTTATGTGTTAAAGCTTGCAAAATAAGCTATCTACTTGATAAAATTCAGAGCCGTGTCTTAATGGGACAGGAACTCAATTTCTCTGGGTTTTCCACTCTTTCAGTTTATAAAATATTCAATATCTATCTTACATTCTATCATCTTTTAACAATGTTGGAACAAGTGATAAACGACTTTTTGATCCATAACAGAATCTGCATTTAAATTGAGCTGAAAGTGTGATTTTGTTTCCTTTTGTATTCATCACTCTTCATTTCTGTTTTACTTCTGCCCAGTAACTCGTCTAGTTGGTGACTGAAAGAGGGACCGGGTTTCATGCATGACTTTTGGCTTATTTATGTGATGTAAACTTGAAAGTATAGATTTCTTCTGGTTTGGTTTTAGACTTCTGGGGACTGTGACCCACTCCTTTTTATTTTGGGATCTTAACATGTTATGCTCTGTTTGTTGTGTCAATTTTTGGAGTATAATTGTGTTACATTCTATTATACACTTGATTATGAAAATATCAGCATTCTGTAATGTAGATTTCCGAGTCTTGGTACCTCTTTTACAGCTGTTCATTAATGACAACACAAATTGCACAACTGATGTGGTATAACTGTTGTTTTAGGTATGCTGTATGCTGCTTTTTAATGGGAGCAATTTCCTTTAATTGGATTGAAACTTTCCAGAGAGGCTGCCAACCGTCCAACAGATTGTAAATTTTCAGAATTGTGTTTTTGTAAAGCACACTGGTTTCATTGTTTATTATATCTTAGTGGAAGCATTGGTCGATTGATACATCATGTAACATAGGAATTGCCACCATACTAAATCTTAGAATTCTTAATTGCTATGTGAAGAATTGGTAAAGTAAGATACTTTTAATTACTTTTATGGTTCTTATTTGTAGGTTTTTATTTCATTTTATTATATTTTGATACCGTGGTTTTTGTTTTGGTAAAAATTAAATAAATTGTTGGTTGCCTATATGATGCATGTTTCTGAATCATTTTTGTTTTAGTAAATGAGTACATATTAAGTGGAAGGAGACTCTGCCACGTTTCTGGTGATAGTTTTTGGCTGATTATGGTGATATTATCTCAATCAAAGTTGCCATGCTCCACTCATATTAATGTAATAGCCTGTTATTATAGGTCTTAATAAGGTCTTTCAGGATTTATATTATCCTCCTCTAAAGTCTTAGAAATTACAGTCTTGTGCAAAAGCTTTTTTTTTTTTATTTTTTATTTTTTTAACTTTAGTGATTTCACTAAATGTGATAAGAGATTTCATGCTATGAAGCACCGACACCTTCATGATTAGACGTGTCGCGGTGTCCGACACGTATCCGTGTCCGACACTCGTATGACATCCGTACGACACTCCTACAAACGTGTCAAAGAGGTGTCCAAAAAAATAATTTTTTCTTTATTCCGACACTCCTTAAATCGGTGTCCGACACCTATAAAACACTTGTACAAACGTGTCGGGGTAAGTGTCCAAGTTTTTTTTTTTATTTGCTTATACTTTTCTCAGACATATATACAACGATTAAAGACGTGCCGAAATAATGATATTGATCAATGAGGGATTAAAGATATTACATTTTGATTACATTATTTTTAGTTTTTCGATAGTAGTTGGATGAGTAAATGTCAAATGTACTATCATATATTCTTTTAAAACTTTTTATTGAAAAATTTGTTCAACTTAGATGCATATGTATGTATTTTTAATTCTAAATTTATATTTTTTATAAATATGTAGCGGTGTCGGTGTCGTATATTTTTTACATTAGCGGTGTCGGAGTGTCCGTGTCGTGTCGCGGTGTCCGTGTCAGAGTCCGTGCTTCATAGATTTCATGACCTGAATTGCTGAATTTAATCTTTAACCTTTTAACTTTTTTGCAAAAAGTTCAAATGAACAATAAATCCATTAAAGCATAAGTAGTATGTACCTAAAAAACATGTGGTTAATGAGCTCCTTTTAAAATGAATTGGTTGGGAGAATTGAAATTTGATTTTCTTTTTGTAGGAACAATTCTTGACAAAGTTTTATAGTATTTATTTTGTGGCCAGCCAAACATTGAATTATTGGGGGTCATTTTTTCAAAAAACTAGAGGGTTAATAGTATTGAAAAAAATAAATATATGTATTTTTGACAATATATACTGAATATATTTGAATTTTACTTTATTAAGTGAAAAAGTATAAAAATAAAAAATAATATTGATTCATAATTTAGTTTAATTGAACTGTCCACCTTTCACAACCTTCTCCCTTCTACCGTTACATTGTAGTAAGGTAGGGTTGATCACTTGAGTTGCTCAACCACCCTTTAGCTCGATGCTCATAATGCTCTATGCGACATCTCACTCCTAGCCTCCTGCACTCACACACGTCTGCCCACCTCACTCAAACAATCTTACTCACAACTTTTGTCCCCCCATAGAAAATTCTTTTATTAATCTCACAATTTGCTTCCAAACCTTAATAGGCATCTTCAAGAAAGAAAGGTAAAAAATAGGTATAGAATCGAGGACGGATTTAAGAAGAACAACCCTCCTCCCAAGACTAAATTGACGATTACTCCAACATCCAAGCCTCTTTGGAAATGAGATCAACCAAAGAAGATAAATGAACAAGATCGTCCCCATTCTACACTGAAGAAACCTCTTTACCAACCCTAGGAAACCATCACTAACATTCATTCCCATAACATTGCTCTTTGAAAAAATGACCTTAAGCCTAGGGCAAGTTCAAAACTCTGAAGAATTGCCTTAAGCGTCCAAAGTTTATCAACTAATGTTTCACCAAAGAAAATAGTATCATCAACATACTAGAGAAGTGACACCTTCAACTTTGAGTTACCAATTTGAAAATATGAGTAGAAGGATATTTTCTCTGCACTCCTAACTACCTGCTCATCCCCTCAACCACAGAAGAGGAACAGCGCAAAAACGTCTCCTTGTTTCAACCCTCTCTGAATGCTCACCTCCTAAGATGAATAACCATTTACCAAGAAAGAAAGATTTTCAAAAAAGACACAGTCACGAATCCAACCGCACCATCTAGAGTTAAAACTAAATCTCATCATCATATAATCAAAGAAAAGCCAACTTACCGGATTATATGTCTTTTCGAAATCCACCTTTAATTCTACAATTTGAAGCTACAATTTTTAACTTCAAATATCAAATTTATAAGAAGCAAAATTAATTTTGATCAAGAGAAATTAAATATGTCACTACATTATAGAATGTAGACATCTAGAATAAATTTTTAATCTAATAAAAGTAGAACTAAGCATACTCCATTTTTTTTCTGTAAAAAAAAAAGCACACCATTTTTTTCTTTTGACATTATTCCTAGCTAGTAATTCATCTTTATGAGTACACATTTATGCTTAACGCGTTTGGCCTTCAAAGGGACAATTGACAATTATATATAAAAAAAGGACAATGACAAGATTCCCTGCTGTAAGCATTTATGCCAAATTTTAAAAAAATGACTTTTATTAAGAAAAAACGAAACAAATTTATTACTATTTGCTTTTTTAGCCTTTAAAGGATTATAAGAGGTGGAAGAGCATTAGTGCTGCTAAGGTGTGACCATAAAAATCACAGGTTGGCCCCATGTTTTTTTGCACTCTTTCAAGCTCACACACCATGTGCTAGACCAATCCATATATCTCACCAAAACCTCTCATAATCCCAGTTGATACCATTATTCTCATTCTCTAAAGGTTAAAGATACATCATAGTATTATTGATACCACCCTTTGGTGATTTCAATTCTTAATACTCATAATTGATTGTAGTATATACTATATATATTATAGGTAATGAAAATAGTTGAAGATCAAAGGCAGAGACAAAGGGGGAATATATATATGTAAAAGAAAAATAATGGAGAATTACTTGAGTTGGGTAGAAGCTTTGGCTACAGCATGGGGATTTATGTTGTTGGTGGCTCTTTTATGTTGTTGCCTAAGCACAAAACCTCGACAAGGTGGTGATGTTATCTCCGGTAATGGCGGCTGCGCCTGTGATGGTGGCGGTCATGGTTGTGTATGATGCTTATAACCATTCAATCATCATATGCTAACATGAGACAAAGAGGTCCAATCCAATTCCATCTGTTTTTGGGGGGTGGTAGGTAATTAATCCATTATGTTGGGGTATACTTCATGTTCATATTTTTATTGATTTATTTTTATTTTTTTATATAAACATAGATTTGTTAGTATCGAATATGTTCATAATCATGAGAGGATTCTAAATTTTTAGTAATTTAGTAGATAAATAGAGAGTTTTAGATAGATATATGCATAAATTGTTCTAAATTTGAGGTTTCTAAAAATTATTGTTAATGCTATTTTTTTTAAGTCTTGTATATTTTTGTTGTCTTATTTATATGGTGCAGTCGACAATAGACCGTCTTAACCACCAATTTAATTTAGTTTAGGAGTCATTGACATTAAGTGATTCCAGCCTCCTCTCGATTGCAGTTGCGGGAATCGAAC
Organism: Trifolium fragiferum; assembly: GCA_954870985.1. Taxonomy (NCBI): domain Eukaryota; kingdom Viridiplantae; phylum Streptophyta; class Magnoliopsida; order Fabales; family Fabaceae; genus Trifolium; species Trifolium fragiferum. The sequence continues at coordinate 14,843,138 of OX940793.1, read as the reverse complement.
AATGGTCCTTCCTACTAAGTTCAGCGCCAATTGTATATGTTAATTAAGAAGTTGTAATGAATTTAGCCTAATTGGAACTAATTGATTAAATTTATACTACACCATATATATAAGAATCCATCTTTGCTTGACAATTTGGAGCGAGCACTTTCTTTGTTCTTTGTCATCAGCCAGCAGTTGTAGCTTAGGTAGAGAATCGAATAACTTAATTACATTCACACACAACTTTTTCAACGAGGAGAATTTTGGGTTAGATAACTTCAGGGGATGATTTTACCCTTTACTATCTTTAAGATCAAGCATACCCTAGTTCAAGGCTGGCATAACGTATTATAAGACAAAATAAATATTCTAAAACAATTATTTGATTTTAAAAAAAAATAAAATACTCCTTAGTTACTATTGAGATAATTCTTTATTAATATTGAAATGACTCAATATCAAAATTTCACTTCTTTGATCGTTATATATATATTGTTTTTGTTTAAATAAGTAAATATTTTTTTTGAATGGAAAATTTTATTAATAACCAAGTCTCTGCACAAGACGAACAGAGGCCGGTAAAAAAGGAACACAAAACATAGGTGCCGTATATATGCGGAACAACTAAATGAGAAAACTCCTAAACAATCACCTAATCGAAAATCAACTCCTAATCCCCAATACAGTAAAGCATCCCACAGATTCAAGACTACCAGAGCAGTCATCAATCCCGCTTAAAATGTTACCACAACTGAACTCTAACTTCCGAACTCGAATCAAAAGCGCTCGGCCCTTCAGCATCCAGAACCAGCTTCTTCAAGCGAACCGCTGACCAGACAAAAGTAGAACGAAAACCCTCAGGCAGGCAAATCTCGGCAACGTCAGACAAAAGTAATTTTTATACATTTTTAGATTTCATTTAAGTTTTCTTTGTATGGATACCTAAATCTCATTTTTAGGTTTCGTTCGTTTAAATTTTTATGACATTGACATTTTTAGTTGTATGTGAATGTTTGTAATGTACAATGACATTAACATTTGCGGTTCAAGACCATGGTATCTTAAAACAAAGTAATTAGCTTTTCTTAATTTTGATCCATTTGGGACTAGTTACAATAGGAGGGGTGGAAAAATGGGCCGTCCATTTAACCCGCCATTTGGGGTAGGCTGGGCTGAGGTTTTCAGCTCGGTATCTTAAGTTGACCCGTCCCGCCTAGTCCGCTTAAAAAACGGGGTGGGGGCGGGCATGCCCACGGACTTTGTTATGTTTTTTTTACTTAAAATTAAAATTGGCTATTTTATCTCTTGTGCCCAATCCAATAATTTTTTTTTGTTGTTGTTTTTAATAAAAAAAATCTGATTGTTTATTAATTTATTTTCCTTATAAAGTTTCTATTGTCTTTGATACTAGGGTTTCCAACTTTCAATTTGTTTATTTCCATTGATATTGTGAAGTCGTTTTAATGAATTTTTACCATAACATTGATGGTATTGTCAAGTTGTTTTGTTTTTGCTATCGTTGAAATTATATTACGCGTTTTTTTTTTTTTGTCGGATTATTTGACCGAGTTAAATAATTTTGTAATTATATTAAATCCGAATTGTAATTAAAAAAAAGTTTGGCGGTTCGACCTGCAAACCCGTCAACTCGCCAATAAACAGGATGGGCATGAGTTTTCAACTCGGACATCTAAGTTGGCTCATCCCACCTCGTTTTTAACGGACTTTAAGTGGGACGGACCACCCGCTTTGCACACTCCGATTCCCCTACAATCAAGAAATTCATGCATTCAAATATCATTTTTGGAATCATGCGATATTTTAATTGAATGAATACTGATGCCCAAACTTTATGAATAATCCGGCTATAGGGATTTTTAGGCGTGTAAGTGGATTAGAAAAATCCAATTACACGCCTAAAAATCCAATTGAACCGATGATCCAATCCAAATCGAAAAAAAACCGACTTTTTTGGTTCGGATCAAAAATCGAACCGAACCAATTGAAAACCGATGTGGTTCGGTTCGGTTCTCGATTCCGTTTTCAAATCCATTGGATTGAACCGAACCAAACCGATACCAATAATAGAATCAATTTTAACCTATATGAGATTAAAATAGCAACCAAACATGCCCTGATTTAGTTTTGATTTTGGATTTTCAAGTAACTAGTCGCTAGCCCGTGCGATGCACGGGTTCGGCAGAACGACATATATATGTCAATCATGGTTGTTGCTTTAGATTAGGGGTATGGTATAAGATAATTATAAAAAGGTTTGTTATGAGTTCAAAGATAAAATCATACAAAGGGATTAACCAAATTAAATCAATGAACACAATCTCTATTTAACTAACGTCGGCCCGTGCGTTGCACATGTTTTGTGGAACGCCATAACAAAGCGAATCAAGTGAAGCATCACTCCAAATGTTATAGTGGAGCTTTCAATACCCGTGGCCAGTATAAAATTTATGCACCACAATATGGAGGAATAAGCAAAGTAGATGAACCAACCCCACAATCAAGACCACTCTTATCCAATAAATGTCTCTTGCGATGATTAGAGATAGGATACTTAACCTCCTCACCCCATATATACTTCAAGCATCTCTATTAAACCCCTAGCTTTAGCGATAATCTTAAAAATTCATTACATGTTATTAAATCATAATTTTTAAGTGCTAGGTAAAAGTTGATAATTTTTTCGAGATTTCAAGCACCTAAAAAGCTAATCAAGTGAAGCATCACACTGAATTTTATAACGGAGCTTTCAAGACCCGTAATATGTATAAAATTTAATTTTTGTCTAAGAGCATACTTAATTTAATTTTCTCATGTTTAGGTGTGCATCTCAAACAATATAAATTAAGTTGGTCAAATTTTTTCATGAGTAATATGTTAAGATGATGAAATTAAAATTCATTCATATAATCATTGATAATAGTATAGTACAATACAGAAGCGAACCACCCTATTGTTGGATTAATATGGTTCTAAATGACAACTATCAAATAGTTGAAATCAAGGATCAAATCAAGTTAACATAATTACATAAATTAGAACTAAACATGCGCCACAAAGTAGTGTTGGCGCATATAGAAAAATAATATCGGGCAATGCTAATTATTTGATCAAACAATGAACAAATGATTTTGATGGAGGAAGTGGCAAAGCAGATGAACCAACCCCACAATCAAGACCTTCTTATCCAATAAATAAACTTTAAGCATATCTATTAAGCTCATAGCTTTAGCGATTATTTTAAAAATTCAGAACATGTTATTAAAGTATAATTTTAAGTGCCAGGTAAAAGTGAATAATTTTTTCGAGATTTCAAGCACCCATCACTATTATCGAGCTACACGTGCTTGCTAACCCTAAACAAAAGGATATCTTATAAAAATAACATGCTTTTCATTTCTAAAGCATAATTTGTAAGTGCTAGGCAGAACCCCTGCTTTTTAAGTTTAGAGAGGTTTATAATTTCTGCACACTACTTATAGAAAGGTTTATAATTTATGCGCGATAGTTGGACCTATGAGTATTGATAGAGACATTCATAATTTTTACGCACTACTTATAAAGATGTTTATAATTTATGAGCACCACTTATAGAGAGTTTTTAAATTTTTATGCACTATGTCAACCTCTAATTATTGATAGATAAGTTTATAATTTTTGCGTAAAAATTATCAACCTTTAAATACGTATAGAGAGAGTTATAATTTTTGCGCGATACTGAAACCTCCAAATATCCATAGAGAATCATAATTTTTACGTGCTACTCATTTAGAGGTGTAGTTTGATACAAAAAGGATGTGAATCATAGAAGACAAATAGTTATGAGGATTTAGCTTAGGTTCACTATTTCCACATCATACATATGTTTGTGTGAAACGCCATTGATTAAAGGGCTAGACTCTATCTAAATCAACAAAAAAATAAAATTCTAAGCTTTTATATTCTATACAAAAGAAATCTATTCTATACTAAAGAAAACAGGCTTCATTCCGCAATTCAAAATAACAACTAAATGCAAAGTTAAAAAATTTCATAAAATTTGGAAGAATAGATACAACTCAACCAAGAATTCACAAAACATTGAATAAAAACTATAATTGAAGAAACAAACACGCTACTTATTAGGGGTGTAAGCGGATCAGAAAAATCCAATTAAACCGATGATCCAAACCAATTCAAACCGAAAAAAAAACCGACTTTTATGGTTCGGATAAAAAACCGAACCGAACCAATTAAAAACCGAAGTGGTTTGGTTCGGTTCTCGGATCCAGTTTTCAGATCCAATGGACAAACCGAACCAAACCAATATATAGTATATATGTTAATTTTTTTTTAGCCAGCTCATATCTATCAAAAACTACAACTGGCCCAACTACTTTTAAAAAATAAAATAAAATTTGTCACACTTAGAAACTCAAATTTTAAAACGCAAAATTAGAAACAAACATAGCCGCAAACGCAAACTCAGAAACATTGCTCTCACCTCACTCTCATCCTCAAGCTGCTCTTGACACTACGCAAACAACACTCCCACGTCACGCTGCTACTCTCAGAACGGTAACTTCTCAAGAGTTGTTTTGATTATTATTATTTTTTATTTAAGTGGAAATAGACTTGAAGTTTTATTTTTATATCACTTTACCATTTGAAGAAAATATGAACTTAATTTCAAAATGGTTATATTTTGTATTTGATGAACTTATAAACTTAATTTCAATATGGTATTTGATGAACTTATTTGATAAACTTAAGCGAAAAGAATTGTATTTTTCATTTGTTTTCAATATGGTTGAATTATGTATATGTATTTGATGAACTTATGGGAAAAGAAGTTTATTTTGTATTTGATGAGCTTACGGGAAAAAAATATATCGGAAAAAAAATAATAACATGGAATACATGGAAAAAAACCGATTAAAGTATCCGAACCAAACCGAACCAAACCGATGCGTTTGGTTCGGATTCATTTTTGAAAAACGCTAAAAACCGAACCAAACCGAACCAATCGATGATTCATTGGTTCGGACATCGGATTCACTCAAAACCGATCCAAACCGGTCCAATTACACCCCTTATAGCCTATATTATGTGTAGCTAGCCACCACCAACACATCATCACTTCTCTGCTACTACCATTTGATAGCTCTTCATCACTTCCATAATTGTTTCACCTTAAAATAAAACAACCTATCGATGTTAAGTACTAAAAATCAAGGCTAATTAAACACCTATTGTTAAGTACTAAAAAGAGTGTTCAAAATTTTGTAGATTCTTATATTTATCCGATATTACAATCAGGTTGATAAGTTTTTAGTTACTTCAAGACTAAGTATTATTTAATCGCGAATGATTGGTGTGTTATAAGACACTTTTCATTATTAAACATCACTTGGATACATTATTATATAGAACCAATTCCATTTTAGAAAATGCATATGTATATTTGGATTTGCTTGTTCCAAAGCTAGACGCAATGCATGAATTTTCATTGGGAGAATGTATTTTCATTCTTAGACACATACTCTTGGTTGAATGGATGCATTTTAAGTACTGTGAAAATGGTTGCTATTTTCATAAGCAAAAAGACACAACACACATACCATTCATGAGTTCATAAATTCTAATATCAGAGAAAGGGTACCATGTAAACTATCCATTATAACAGATATACTTATCAGAGGAACCATATATGTGACATAATCACCAAGTCCTGCTCATTGCTAAATATATAACCTAAAACCCGCCGAGAGGTGAAAATGGTGGAACTCACCAAAATAGCCTCAGACACTGCAAGAGTCATAGCAGCATAAATAGACAATCGCGCTGCTTGTGGATATCCAGCTCCTAATGCATTTGAAACTCTAGCACTGAGTAACACATGCAAAACAAAAACCCATCAGAAAGAAAAGAATAGCATCACTTGTTGTTGTACAGAAAATGTATATCCACAAATGAAGGTGTTGTGACTGATATGAATTAAAATCTTGCTGCTGAACACTGGTCAGAGCAAAAAGTAACAGTTAAACATCCGATTAGCACCAATTAATTAGTAACAACTTCAATACAAAAAAGAATAGGCTAGCTTGAGGACTAAGTATTATTAATAAATATGATGCAATTGGATTAAAGAATATGAGGCAATATATAGCCAAAGTAAATTGATAATGAATGGATGATGCAATAACATAAGTTGGATTTAATACCAGGATTAGATGGTATATCACACTCCTCAGTATTGGTTGCACATATCATTTCAGGAATATCATTGTTGTTGAACAAAGAAGGACCATCATCTATCAAAGATCAGAAGAGATTATTAGCAAAACATATATTGTGAGTATCCAAAGTGGACATTAATTACCTTCAAAGAAATATGTCTTGGCTTGATAGAAGCTCCTAGTGGATTTGAAAAAAAAAAGTGATGAAAAAGAGCAAAAGAGATAGTTAGTTAGATTTATGGACACTGTAGCTAATATAAAGAAATTAAATATTAGAGAAGTGTTATGAGAAAAAGGAAAAAATATTATGTGATCAAGTGATTAGGCCGACATTATTTAAGTACATAATTTACACACCAACCTGTGAAACATATCAATGATAGTCCACTTATGATAGTTATGTTTATTGATGGATAGATATATCTGTTATACATTCTAAATTGTCATGCATAGTGAAATACTTGGCTCTCATAAGCCAACCTAAATTAGGAACCCAATTATCAGTTTTGAGCAAGATATGATATCATTAATATCTCAAGTACCAGTTAACCATATATCTAATGGTCTTAAAAAAGTAACTTTTATTATAAAAGGAGAAGGAAAAAATGAAGAACACAAATCTGGTGGAAGCACTTTATCACCAACAATGAACACTCAAGATTTATCAGCTGATCCACCAGGTTTATACTACAAACAGAGAAAAAATACCACGGTTCATTAACATACCACACAACCAATAGAAAAAATATATACTATAAACATATTTTGATGCAAAAACATTTGTAATAATTCAAAAATACTCTTCAATTAAAATTGGAAAAGTATAGAGAAGAAAATGTACATGCCTCAACAAATAATCTCAATATATAGTTTCAGTAAGATCACCCAACACCTCTCACAACCAATTCATTGTTATGCTGAATACTACAACTCAATACTTATATCATCCTCTCCCTGCCCCTTCCATTAAAAGCCTGCAAGAATAGTGAGTCAAAAACAAAACATAAACGAAAAATGACCAAACAAAGTTTAGAAGTACACTGAGCCTTCACTACCTTATCAAGCCACCAAATAATGCTCTAAAATTTTGTCTTACATCAATGGTTCACATTAAGGTAGAGTAATTCCATGGCACAAAAGACAAAATATGTTATAGCTATTAGAGACTGAACTTGCAACTAAGAAAAGGCTCTTATGTTTTATTTGTCAGCATTGCTGAGAATTGCAAGAAAAACAAACTAAATACAAAAGAATAGCCCTTATAGAGACTTGAAAATCATGTTCTATAATGTCATCTATTGCATGTTCAGATCCATTTGATACCAAATACTCTATAACAACTAAATGCCTGGCATGAAATAGAAAGAGAGGTGGGCTGATGAATCAAATCAACATAGAAAACGTAACAAAAGAAAACCATTCTCTTTGTACCATGGTTATTTAGATAATGTTACCTTGTATATATATCGCCAATCCTTTCCGGTTTCAGTCAATCTTGTCAAAAGAACATTCATAGCTAGCTGACATTTAGTAATGGAAGAGTACATAAAAATCAATCAACTAAACTTACATCAGAAATTTCCTATGAAAACCAAAAGAAATTCAAAATTGAAAAAACAATATGTATCTATGCCATCACATTACCAGTTGTGAGAGTCTAGAGTAAATCCAATTTTGATCCCTTAGTATCACCCTGGAACACCACAAATTATGAAGCCATAACATAGATGTAAGAGCACAAAAAACCATCAAACAAAACATATAATAATTCAGAAAGTTTATTCACAATTCCCATCAAATCCAATATAAACAGAGCATAATCTAAGCTCAAAACGCATAAATATAACAATTCTACCCCCAAATCATAACCTAAACAAATATCAATTCAATCAATGGTAACAATTAAAGCTTCAACATCATCACAAACAAAATCAAAACCTAATTGAGGTTAAAATTGCAAACAAAATTTAAATTAAAAAAAAATCAATTTTTTTGTTGCTAGAATTGAAAAGAAGAAATTGAATTAGAAGAAAAAGAACGAAATTACCATCAGAACCAACATGTGCACAATAGAGAGTGAAATTATTATTACCATCAAGATTAATACACTCAGCTCCTTCAATCTGACACATTCATTCATAAGCACATCTACAAATATGAGAGGAAATCACAAAACAAAATCAGGAAAAGAGAGCATAACTTAGAAAACCAGTTCAAGTGAGGCAGGAATCAAAGGATGATACCAGAGAATGTCACTTGTGCTTACACATCTGTAGAGCATATTTTTCTGCAAAAAAAAAAAAAAAGAAAAAAAGTCTGAGGTTCAATCAGTAGAGAAAATGGAAGAGAGATGAGATTATTCTGGTTACCTGAGTTTATTGACATCCAAAGAACCAATTTCATGAAAAACTTCAAACATGCAAGATCAAAATTTGAGAAATTGAAATTTGAGGGTTAGGGTTGATGAGGCGAGGGCAACGAGAAAGAGAGAGATGGAGCGCTCGAGAGAGAAAGAGAAAGAGGTATTGATGGCGTGGTGATGGTGTGTGGTGGTCGGTGGCGTGTGGTGGTGACGGATTTTGGTCGGAGAGGGTGGCGGTAGAGAGGAAGAAGAAGAACGCGTTACGCGTTTCTCTTTTCTGCTTTCTTTCTTTCTATTTCTTTCTTTTTTCATTTTTTCTAATAATGTGTTGGTGGAGCTCTCCTATTGGTGCAAGCAGTGGACCAGTAAAATTTCATGTAGATGCAATTATGGAAATGTGATTGGCTAGAGTTTTTCCAAGTAAGCACTTGACATATTGCTGACATCATCATGGGGTAGGGTTTCTTAAGGATCAATAGGATTTACCACATCCATCTTTTTTTATATTGTAAGATTGTTATATAAATATAGTGGGAACAAGAATTATTGATTTTTAAATTTTTAAAAAAAGAACACAATTTTTGCTTGTTTATATAGATTTCTTGATCTGACATACCCTAAATTTATGCTTATAACTATGTGAATTTAAGTTTTTGTAAATTTAAGTTTTGATCTTTTTAACTATGTGAATATAAATTTTTGTAAATATAAGTTTTTGAAAATTTTATGAGTTTCGAACATGAACTGCGATTTCTTTTTTATTGTGTATGATGGTATTTGATTACGTATCGTCGAAAAAATAATAGTAGAAAAAAAAATAATAGTAGGAAAAATATTACAAAAAAAAAGCATTACAAAACCGATCAAAGTATCTGAACCAAACCGATTAGTTTGGTTCGGTTTCATTTTTTAAAAATAGGACAAACCGATCCAAACCGAACCAATTGAGTACACATTGATTCGGATTTTGGATTCATCAAAAACCGATCCAAACCGGTCCAATTGTATTTGTTACCATAACTTGCGTTTGGCTTAAAGAAACAAAAGTTACATTATTTTTTTTTGTTTACAGAAATCAAAAGAAATATTTTTTGTGGGTAAGGCAAGACCTTTTCTTTATCATAATTAGTCTCAACTATGAACATTTCAATAGTTAAGAGTATCCGGTCACAAATATTTTGATGTTGGAAATAGTCTTTCAATAATTTATTTCAATTTATCATAAAAAAATTAATTTATTTCAATTAATTAATCTTTCACTTACCTGTTCCTATTAAAATTGTTTTAGAGTTCAAACCTAACACACGGACAAAGAATTGTTCATATCACTTTCTTTGTCACCTATATATTTACCGAAGGCCATGCCTTTAATTTCAGAAACAAAAATTTACATAGAGAATTCAGTAAGAGCCTATAAGAGGTCTAATCATTAAATCAAAAAATTTCAGTAAGAAGATCATTCGGGTGAATAGTAAGAGGTTGTTATTATGGGGTTTCTTTGCTTTGGAAGAAAGAAGAAACAGGATAAATATTCGAAAGATAGTTTCGCACAGATTTATGAAGGACATCAAAAAACTTATGAAGGACCTCAAGGTTCTAATTACCAACCTACGCTGAATAGAAAGAAGAGTTTTTATTTGCTAGGTTGCATTGATTGTGCAGGACTATGCGCCGATTTATCAAATGATGGAGGAGGCAACGGCGGAGGCGGTGATTGAGGAGGAGCTGGATGTGGTGGATGAGGAGGCTTGAAGATGAATTTTATTTTTGTGTTGTATACTTGGTAAAATCTTATATGAACTTTCAAAGTCTATAGATTCATATGAAAAGAACATGAGAAAAAAATGTATAAGTTTGTCATCTATTAACTTTCAAAGTCTTCTTTTTAGATCAAGCAATACTTTTTTTTTTAATTGAATGACAAAATAATTATATTATAAAAAAAAACATAAATGTACAATAGAAAATTGATAATACAAAGGGTACTAGGAGTACACTACATCAACACCTAACATGCTATAACACAAATAAGCAACCAAACACAACAATAGCAAAAAAGACACCTCTAGCCACCGACCACAAGATCCAAAAGCTCCTCAATGAGAAAGGCGAAGATCAGCCACCAAGAGGCCATACACAAGAGGCCTCCAATTTCACGAAGACCCAACTTGACACCCCATCAGACTTTATCGGCTCCGGCAAAAAATAGGTTACATACCCCATTCATAAAAAGAATAGGGGATGCTAGAATTTTTACCTAGAAACCATTTACAAAATAAAAGCTTCACCCTATCGACAAGACATTCAACAGAAAATGTTCCTTCCGAAAAACAGAACATCATTTCGCTAGTTCCAAATAGTCCACACAATAGTTTGCCAAATTAACAAACACATCAATCTATTTTTTCTACTTAAACTCATGCCCAAAAAAACTTCAAACAACCCTAAATTATTACGAGAGAGATTAATACTATATATCACAATAAAAGTTGATTACAAATTAACCACACGACTAAAAAATAGGACAGTCATCGTTGTCGCTTTAGGCCCCAAGTTTTGACCAAAAATAAAATCACACATAAATTAATTTGATCATGACGAAAACTTCAAATATTTCTTATAGGCAAGATGGTGAGATGAATATATACATCGGCTCAGGAATCATAATGGTGGTGTATGAATTAGGGTAACAGTAATGCTATATCAAGCGAATGTTTCTTCACGAATTGTCACGATTTCAGAGGATCCACCTTCTTTAATTTATTAAAAAAAAAACTATGTGCCAAAAAGGAAAGAAATGTTGTACAGATTTGGTGCTTAATACTGCGTAATTATCTGTTATTCCAATTTTTAACCCTAAAACTTACAAAGACCATCAGTATTATGTGTTTCCATCTGTGATAACAAATCAGAAAACTCCATTGTTTCTTGTGATAGGAGCAGAGCTAAAAAACAGAGCAACAAGTTCAACATAAAGATATTAGCAATTGACAAACTAGCCGACAATCAATTCAATTCAATTGGCAACAACAAATTACCCAAATGAATAGAAAATCGATAAAGCAAGGCAAACAAACAATCAATCGGCGGCAAAGTAATGGCGACGACGACAATTAAGATGAGAGTAACAACAACGTAGGTTAGGTTTGCGGTGAAAAATTAATTAACAAAATTCAATTGTGAAAAATAGAAAGAGAAATTTGAGAGGATAATAGAAAAAATCTCAATTGACTACAAGAAAAAGAGAGGAACAAATCACCCAAGAAGAGCACAAGAGAAATTGCATAGACAAAAAGGGATGATTGTTGACTTGTTGTTATTGGGGACGGTGGAAGATAGAGACCATAGAGATTAGAAAAAATCAAAATTAATTAAATTGAATTAAATAAAGAAAACAATAATTGGATGTCAGCTCATTCGCTACATCTTCGTGAAATGCCATTCACTAAACTAAGCATTTTCCTAAAAAATTATCCGTACCCAAAATTTACCCACGTGTATAACAACTTTAATATCCATATTGATATCCTTTAATCACCATAATGCCTTACAAATAATAATAGGGGAATGTTAACACGTGCCCTTAAGAAGACCAATATAGTAAAAAATGTATTGCAATACTTTTGTAAGTAGTTTTTGTATCATTAAATATTTTTGTATCATTAAATGCTACTTTCCATTCTTAGGTAACTTATCATGTGTCATTATGACACATGTTAACATGACCCATAATAATATAAGGAAATTAAACTATCTTTGTGATATTAATTTTGACTAACCATATGACTGGACATGGAACAAAAGAAAAGTCAGAAACTATAAGATTTTTAAATAAAATTCTTCAATCTTTTTTTGTACCTACCGTATGAGTTTCGTCGAACCAAAAAGAACCGTATAAGCTTTGTCTTTTACGATATTAGTATAATTGTCGTTCGGTATTTTTCTTTGTTCCTTTCCTCTTTGAAATTTCGTTGGTCAAAGACCAACAATATCTTTCACTTCACCTTCCTTTGGCATTTTAATTAATCTTTGGCTTAAGTGCAGTTTTGTCCCCCCTATTTTCACTAAAATTGGATTTTAATCTCTCTATTTTCAAACTCGGAATTTTACCTCTTTTATTTAATATTTTTTGGAATTTTGCCCCCCCTATTTTAAAAATCGGAATTTTACCCCCTCAATTTAATATTTTTCAGGATTTGGCTGATGGGGCGGTGCTGATGTGGCTTAAATAATATTAAAAAAGTATCCACCTATTTAAATTATTTATATTATATATCGTGAATTAAAAAAAAATAAATAAATAAATAAATAACTTAAAACCAATTTCCTTATAAAAAGAAGTTATATTTTAATATTTTTAACTTTTTTTTTAAGTTTAATATTTATATTTATATTTTTAAGTTTAATAAAAAAATTTATTTAATATTAATATTTTAATATTTTTAAGTTTTTTTTTTTTTAGAAAAAAAAAGTTATTCAAAATTTTGTAATTAAAAAAATATATTTAATTTAAATAATTAATTAGGTGGATGATAATATAATATTTTAAAAACCACATGGTAATGCCACATCAACATTAATGACTTTAAATTTGATTAGGGGGTAAAATTCCGAAAAATATTAAATAGGGGGGGTAAAATTCCGAGTTTGAAAATAGGGGGGGTAAAATCCAGTTTTAGTGAAAATAGGGAGGGCAAAATTCCGAGTTTGAAAATAGGGGGTAAAATCCAGTTTTAGTGAGAATAGAGGGGGCAAAACTGCACTTTAGTGTTTGGTAAAAATTAACTTTCATCTTCTATTTCTTCATTGATGCTTTATAATGAAATTTATGCATGCATTTGACTAGAAACTCAAGTTAGTTATGATTTGACTAGATATATAACCATTTCTATTAATTAAGGATAAATCAATCAGGAATTTTTAACTTATAATAGGAAGGTTGAATTGCTTCTAGGCAAGCATTTTGCCTATGTGGCATATTTGTAAAAATTCCACATTTCTATTGATTATTAAATCTAAAATAAAACAAAACTTATTAAATTTTAAAAAACTTTTTACTCTCTTAATTTCTATCTAATACAATAAAGTGGCTAAAGTTTAAGTTACAAAAGAAATTATTAGTGTTAATTCTAAAGAAACTTAAACAATCAAAATATAATAATGGTCTTTCATAATACTAATAGTGTTAATTGTAAAGAAAAAAGTGAATTTAATTAACAAAGTGTAAAATGGATAATTAGAGATAACCTAAAAAAAAGGAATTTAGTTATATGTATATAAAGGGAAAAAAGGATCAAATTGTAAAAGAAAAAAATTAAAATACATATGTGCTCCTTCATCATTACATTACTAATCATAAAAAATAATTATATGTATATATAAGCTTTTAGTATTATTATTAAAGAAAAAACTTAAAATACATATGTGCTTCTTCGTCATTATATTGCTAAACATACAAAATAAATTATATAATATATACTATTTTTAATTTGTCAGTTTCTATATATTACAAATGACTTTTACTATTCTTATTCATAATTTAAAGGTTACATATTATTCACCTTTCATTAGAATGAAATAACTTTTTGCATTTATTACTTATTTGTGAGAGTACCTCAAAACTATAGTATATATAGGTAGAAGGTTACATTCCAAACATTGGTTTTGTGATGATTGTGAGTCATTCTCTTGAATATGAGGTATGTTACTTAATGATAAAAATTATATTTTTTATAAATTAAATCTTTCCTATATGATCTCATAATCGTTTAAGACATCAACTCTAATAATTTTCATGCATCTTTTCAGGTCACTAAATTTGTAAATTATAATTGTTGGATTGCTCTTATGATCTTACAAGACTACTATCATTCTAATAATTTTGGTGCATAATATTTTAGGCTAATTTTTTTTATTATAAATTATTGTTTTGTTCAATTGTTAAGTGTTTTTAGTTATTGTGAATTATTGTTTGTATTTTCAAATTGTTTTATGCTTAATATCTTACTCGACAATTGTATTTTTGATTACTTTACTCGACAACTGTTGTCAGTCTCAATTATCAAGTCTATAATTGAAATCCATACGTCATCAAAACTAATATGTCAATAAAAATTTCATTCTGATTTAGATTGAGGAAAACCTAAAGTCCTAAACTAATATGTTAATAGAAATTTCGTTCTAATATAGATGGAGGAACATAAATAAGAAAGAGTAAGTCAAATTGTCTCTTACAATAATAATTCATTTTACTATCATATATTACTGAAATAAGTCCTACCTTAAAGAAGTTAGTTAAATTGTAAAAATCTATCACCCTTTAATGTAAAATAATTTATTGTAAAAGAAATTTTTTTTTGAATCATTCTTGAGCTATATCTAATAATTTTTGTCAAAAAAATAAAAAACAACTATCTAATACTCTCTTATAACTTCACACCCTTATGCTAATAATATTAACCTATAGGACAATTTTTAAGTTACAAACTCATCATGTATCTTTAATTTTTTAAATAGATAGTCATATAATTAAATTAACGATTGCTTAAAAAAAATTGTAGCACTCTTCTATAAAAAAGAGAATCTTATAAAGAAAAGCTTGAGTAGCTCCTAAGAAAACATATTGATGATGTGGCATTCTAAGAAGAATTTT
Source organism: Trifolium fragiferum (assembly GCA_954870985.1). Lineage (NCBI taxonomy): Eukaryota > Viridiplantae > Streptophyta > Magnoliopsida > Fabales > Fabaceae > Trifolium > Trifolium fragiferum. The sequence continues at coordinate 14,827,906 of OX940793.1, read as the reverse complement.
TTTTTAAAAGGGGCACTCTAAAAAAAAGTTTCTAATCTCAATTAAAATCTTAATATTATATCTTTTAATTTATTAAATTAAATCTTAAAAAAATTAATGCATTAGTTAGTATCATCATAATTGTATGCATCCTTTAACATTCCACCAAATATAACCTACAAAGTGAGAAGGTTTAGTGACTGACTTTTCAGGTTCACTCTCATTCTTTATAACCACTACTCCGCATTTATTTTCTACTCATTCATAAATCTTAACATTTGACAGTTTCACTCAATAATGTTTAATTTTTATGAGAGAGAGAGAGAGAGAGAGTAATTAAGCATAGTAAGAAGAAGATAACAAAGATATGGTCAATAAAATATGAGATATAATTCTACCAAATGAATGTTTGAAAATAAACTTTAGAAAAAATCAATTTATTATCAAATTTTAGAAATTGTTGAAACCATATATACATGTATGTTTAAAGCTGAAGATGACATGCCGTTTGAAGTAACTCTGGATGATATCCTATTTGGAGCAACTGACATTCAACAATTTGAAATAGCCACTGGTAAGTAATGAAAAGTAATGGAAAGTAAAACTCAACAATTTGTTTCTGGTGTGTATTGGTTTGCCCTCCTTTAACCAAGTAAAAAAACAAAACTGAACCACATGCATAAAGAAAGATCAAACTATTTCTCCATGATATCCACATAATTCAATTTTTATGATATGTTTGTTTCATTATGATTATTTATGCAGATTCAACAACTGAGAGCAATTCAAAAAAACGTGGGTTTCTAAATAATGAACAAAGGAAGGCTATAGCTCATTTATTGTTGAGCTTGAGTGAGGATGGGAGGTCAAACAAAACTGGGGTAAACCACGAATAGCTTCCCTATACAATGTTCATAGAAGTGTCATTTACCGTATATGGAATCAAGTAAAGGCCACGGGTAATGCTTGTCATAGAAAAACACTTTGTGGAAGGAAAAGGGTCCAATTGGACTTTGAGAAAATGCGTCAAGTACCGTTGTCAAAACGGTCAACTTTACGAGCTTTAGCTAATGCTCTTAAAATTCCTAAGACGTCATTGGTAAGGTTGCAAAAGTTAGGAGTTATAAGACGTCATTCAAGTACACTTAAGTCGTATTTAAATGAAAATAACATGATTAATCGTTTAAGATTTTGTATGGAAATGCTTGATAGTAACAGCTTGCCTCACGATCCAAAGTTTATTTCTATGCACAATATTGTGTTCATCGATGAAAAGTGGTTCCAAATTACCAAAAATAAAAACAATTATTACTTGCTTTGTGATGAAGATGAACCATACAGAACATGCAAAAGCAAAAATTTTATTGGTAAGCTTATGTTCTTAGCTGCTGTAGCTAGACCCAGGTTTGACAATGAAAAAAATGTGACATTCTCAGGAAAGATTGGTATATTTCCATTTGTGTTTGAACTGCCAGCTAAAAGACGTAGTGTGAATAGAGAGGCTGGGACAATGGAAAGGAAACCTATACCTTCTGTGACTAGAGAGGTGAATAAAGATTTCTTAATAAGTAAAGTTCTACCAGCCATTAAGAGTATGTGGCCAAGAGAAGATGTAGGGAAGACAATCTACATTCAACAAGATAATGCAAGGTCACATATTGCTAAAAATGATCCAGATTTTTGTAGAGCAGCAAGTGAAGGTGGGTTTGACATTCAAATGACTTGTCAACCTCCAAATTCGCCAGATTTGAATGTCTTAGACTTAGGATTTTTCAATGCAATTCAGTCTTTGCAGCAACAGGAACCAGTGACCTCATTTGATGAACTTATTGATGCAGTCCAAAGATCATTTGATGAATTTTCCTGTGAACAATCCGATAAATTTTTTTCTACTCTTCAATCATGCATGATTGAGATAATGAAGATCAAGGGATCAAACAGGTACAAAATCCCTCACATGAAGAAAGATATGCATTGTATACCTGCTCAATTAAGCTGTGATTCTTCATTGATTCAAGAAGTTACCGAATATCTTCAAAGTTTTGATGATTAATTAGCATGACTGTAATATCTTCAAAAATGTACCAGTGTTTTATTGATTTAAGTATTCAATCAGTGCTTTATACATTTGGAAAAGGCAATTACTTTAATTAGTGATTAATTGAATCTTCTACTCTTCAGTGCTTTTTCATTCGGTGCTTTATTCATTTGAAGCGGTGGGTGTGATTTAAGAATTTATTTGAAGCGGTTGGTGATTTAATCACATTAGTAACATGGTTTATGTATTGATGCTTTAACCATAAAAACAACACTATTCCCTGTTTCAAAAGGATACCATAAAAAAAAAACTACCAGTACATTGAAAAGGCAATTAACCATAAAAACAAAACATCCATAACATTTTCATTGAACTAAACTCGATGAAAATAAATTCGAAGTATACTCATAAGCTCATTCTTCACAGCTTCACGTTCAGGGCTGAGATTCTATGTCCATGTTCATGTGAGAAAGATAAGATTAATGGAGGGGAAAAAATTGATATGTGAATATATAGAGTTCATTGGCTGTACGTATGGCCTTTTGGGTGCTGGCAATTTCCCTCCAAATTTTTGTATGGGGAATATGTCTATGTAATTAAAGCATTAACATTGGAATAGATACATTTGATTTTATTTAATAAGGGTAAAAAGGGAATTGTTTATTTAATAAAGAATAAATTTAATCATTGTTTCTTATATAAAGGACCAAAATTTTCTCCCAAATTGTTCCTCATAAAAAGGACCGGAGGGAGTATTAATTAAGAGAGACAAAAATACTATTTCTCCCAATTTATTGCCTACCATACGATACATTATTCGACAACTAAAATAATTCTCCCAATTTATTGCCTGTCATATGATGGGTTATATAAATCGATAAATGCTCTTGACCATTGTGGATAGCAATGGTATGCAATCATTGTAGGTATAATTGTGAATGTTTTGGACCAAGTTATTAACGAAATTCCATGTTAAAAAAAAAGTCTAAGGCACCATATATGAATCAAATTCTATAACCAAAGTTTATTTCAACATTTGTTGTAGGCAATATTGTCGGCAAGTATGCCTTAAACTCTTATTAAAAATAAAATAAAGGATAGATAAAAAAAACAACAAAGTGACATGTGACTAATATACAATTGCAACTCATATAAAAAAATTTAAAATCTTTTACGGTTATGCTATTAAAATAAAATACGGATTTGATTGCATTAAAATATAAACAAAACTAAGATATAATCCAATAAAAAATCTCAATTATTTCTAAACATATACTAATATTAAATATAATCATATTTTAAAATAATATCTGTTATTTAACGATTTGATTATATTTATCATAATTGTTATTTTTCATTTATAATAATATTTTAATTATAAAGATTAATCGAACCCGTAAAGGAAATACATAAATTAAGCAATGAGAAAAATACATTTGAAAATAATAAAAAAAGACAAAAATAATTATGGGACAAAAAACTCATAAAAAAAGAGAAAGATATAAAAAAATGAATTAAGCATAGTAAAAAGAAGATAAATAAAACCATTAGCAAAAAATATTATGAATTTCTGACCAATAAAATATGAAATATTATTTTGCCACGTGAATGTTTGAAAAGAAACTTCAATAGAAATTAATTGATTATCATAACAAGAATCGTCCTTTATATAAATATGAGAAACCTTAAATTATATGAAAGAGCAAAAAAAAAATGTAAACAGAACAATAAACTAAAAAAATCGGGACTAATAAAGTCCGGATAAAATTACACAAAGTGAATATGTGAGAAGAAATTTTAAAAGAACGGGAGAGAAGTAGTGGAAAAGCTATTTAGTACCTTAAATTACACAGAAAAGAATAACCAGTTATGCTATTTGATTCGTAATTTTTAAAAAACGATATCACGTGATTTTTAAATAAGGGATACCTCAAAAAAAGGTGACATGTTACTATACAATTGCAACTCATATAAAAAAAACTAAGATATTAAACGATTACACTATTAAAATATTATATAATGCATCCCTTGAAATTTTAAAAATATTATAAGAGATCTATTATATTAAAATATAAATAAAACTACGATATAAATGAGTGAAAAATCTCATATTTCTAAACTATTTTTTATTTTTATACTTATACTTATATTAAATATATACATATTTTAAATTAATATCTATATGATTATACTTATCACAATTTTATTTTTTATTTATAAAAATATTTTAATTATATATTTAAATCGAACCCGTGCAACGCGCGGGTTTACCCTAGTATTGTATAATTTTATTAACTTGTATTATCAACTGATTTTTCACAAAGATCAACGGAAAAAATGATTAACAAATTAGTTATAACATTATTTATATAAAAATCAATGGACTAGCTTATACATTTGAGGTGTTAGCTAAAAAACAGTTAAATACATTCTTTTTAGTCCTCATGAGCCTAACTCAATTGGTAAAAGACATTATATATTTATGTAAAGATCGAAATTCGAACCCGATATATTCACTTATTCACCTTTAAGGGGTGAATTTCTAGCCGATAGGCTACATGGCAAAAAATAAAATAAAAAAATACGTTCTTTTCATAATAATATATATGTATTTGGTTCCTATATTTTTTTTTTAAATGGCAAAATTTATTAATAACCAAGTCTCTGCACAAGACGAACAGAGGCCGGTAAAAAGGATCAACATAACATAGGCGCCGTAAATATGCGGAACACCTAAAGGAAAAACACTCCTAAACAGACACCTAAAACAAAATCAACTCCTAATCCCAAAAACAGTAAGACACCCCACATATTCAAGACTACCAGAGCAGTCACCAACCCCGCTGAGAATGTTACCACTACTGGACTCTAATTCCCGAACTCGAATCAAAAGCGCTCGGCCCATCAGAATCCAGAACCAACTCCATCAAGCGAACCGTTGACCAGACAAAAGTAGAACAAAAACCCTGACAGAGTCTTGGCAACGACAGATGTACCACCATGAGAAAAGCACCCCTCAGATTCCCAAATACCAGAGCAGTCACCAACTCGGCCAAGACAGTTGCCACAACTAGACACTAACTTCCGATTTCGAATCAAAAGTGATTTGCCCATCAGAGTCCAGAACCAGCTCATTAAGGCGAAAAGCTAACCGACGAAAGTAGAACAAGAAACCTAGGCGGACAAATCTCAACAAACTCGAGGAACAGTCGGCATCAACATAGAAAGGATTATCCAAATACAAAACATCCTGCAAATCTCAACAAATATAATTAAATACATGTTTTTGTTCCTACAAATCTATCGATTTTTTTTTTCATTCTTATAAAATATTTTGACTCAAATATCTTCTATTACATTTTTTTATCACTACTTTTGATAAACTTTTTTCTACTTTTAAGTTTTCGAATATTTTTTGCATTCATATTTATAATATTATAAGAATATGCCCACATAGAACTTTTTAACATAAAATATATTATTTATGAAATTTTTGAAAAATTAAAAATTCATATTTAATTCTTGTTAAAATAATTTAAACTCTTAGAAAAAATATTATTATAATGTACTATAAACATGCCTACAAGGAAAGAAAAAATCAAATTTTAATTGAAGTTTATTCATTGATTTTTTTTATAATTTTCTATTCTCTCACTTTCTTTCTATCATACCAAATACACCATAGAAGATAAAATTTTATCTATTAAACTATTTGACTAAAAAAAAGTCTTACTTTATTTTTGTGCAATTAATAGTCTTGCTTCTGTCGTTAATTTTGTAACGTAAGTGGCACACAAATATATAATTCCCTTATCAATTGCGTGGAACTTCGTAGAATGTTTCTTGTAAGCACGGTCGTTGACTATTATAAATTTTATTTTTAAATGGAGTTATACTATAAAGGTTAATAAAGCATTATAAGAGCCTAAGACTTAAAGCCAAAAACATATAGATATGGGAAATTTTTGCTCAGGACATGAAAAGAAAAGAGATTATAATAAACAACACAATATAGGTGGAGGATTTCAAAACATCCATGCCTCTAAAGTTAATGCCACAAAATTTAGAGATGATGGTGGTGCTAGAGATGGTAACATGGTTTTCATGACTGCTGCTATAGCAACAGCTCCCGTTGACACAACTTCAGCTGGATATGATCATGGTCATCATGGAGGAGACAGTGGTGGACATGGAAGTGGTGGAGGTGACGGAGGCGGTGGATGCGGCGGTGGAGGGTGTGGAGGCGGTTGTGGCGGTTGAGATTATGGTTGGATTTAATGTTGAAGTATTGACCTGGTCCATACACCACCTTTTGTGGTTGTAATGTTTTGTGAAAACTTTGAATTCTATCGATTTCTGTCCATATATCGAATATCCTTTTAATTCTTTAATTTATATATGACACAAGTCATGTAGTTCTATTGAAATTAGTGGAATATCATATAATTTTGTAAATTTCTATATACTTGGGTGAACGTTTGTATCTTGTAATTTTAATGAAATTTGTTTATTGAGTTTGATTCGGTTTAAATTGTCAACTGATTGTTTGATTCATGTCTTTAAAATCAAGTGCGACATAAACTTTTAGAAAACGCTTTGTATAAACAAGAGTTAATAGGACTTTATCCCGCAAAACAGGTGTGTTTTGCGTTATTCGTATAAAAAATTTATTTAAGTGTCTTCCTGCAAAATATATTTTTTGGTTTATCTCCTTGAGTGCAAGGAATTTACATTTTTTAAATCGGTTGAACATAATAACCGATTTAAAAATAAAACATTTTAAATCGGTTGAACAAAATAACTAATTTAAAAAGTGCATCAAAGGGAAAAACCAAAAAAAAAAATTTTACAAGGAGAGAAACTTAAAGAATGTTTTTATAAAAAAATAAAGTAAAACACGCATACTTTGCAGAGATAAATGTCTATTATCCCTATAAACAATAGACATAAAATGGACAATTTTTCAACCTTATAGATATATACAAGTGAGTTAAAAGTTTCCTATTTGTTGAAACAGTTATGTTGAAAAACAATAAATACAAGTGAGATGATACATAAATTTAATGTATTCTTTCAAAATATGAGTTACTTTTTTGGTTGCTCTTGGATGTGTTGATCCAATTTAGTGCAGTATCCTTTTCTCAGTCCAACACATAGAAAATACAAATTTTTTATCAAAAGAAATACAAAATACAAATTATTCTTTATCAAAAGAAATAAAAATTTAAGGATTAATTAGTTTGTTGGTCCCTTAATTATATTTTTAGTTTCACACTGGTCTCATAAAGAAAAAAAAGTTCTGCTTTCTTAAAGACACCTCTATTTGTCACATTGATCATTCTCTTAACTTTTTATAGAAAAAGTTATCTTTAGTTTCATAATGATCCTTTATCTAGTTTAATATGTTTTATATTGACCCCTTCATAATGATCCTTTATCTAGTTTAATATAGTTTTATATTAGTTTCTTATTTAGTTTAATAGGTTTTATATGGTCCTATAGTTAACATTATTTTGCCAAAAACTAACGGACGAGACCAAAATGACAAACAGAGATATCTTTAAGGGATTAAAGTGAAACTTTTTTTATGGGACCAATATAAAATCAAAAATATCTTTAAGGGACCAACAAACTAATTAAGCCAAAATTAAATACCAAGAGAAATTCTTTATCTCACTGCATTTTTTATTTTCCTCCTCAATTTATTAGCCTGTGCCCGTTTGGCCTAGCTTATTTTTTACCTTATGCAAACAACTTATGCAACTTTTATGTATTATTATAAGTTTGTCAAGGTAGTTTATGATAAAATAGTTTATAAAAATTCAATTTTTACTAATTTGAACTTATAAAATAGCATAAAACCTAATTTATATTGCATAAGCTGTTTACATAAACTCAAAAATAAGCTAGGTCAAACGAGCCCTTAATATAAGAAAAGCCTTAGGATAATTATTTCTTGCAAAAGAGACAAATATAATAAATTTCAGGATTAACTTATTATATCTTGTTATTTTTCTAAACACTAGGTTAAGATAATATATGATATAGTTATCATATTCTGTCTCTTATGATAAGCAATAATTGAAACAATGAAAATATTAAATATCTAGGGACTGAACGTAGTTGTTGTCTCCCCGTGAACATAAGAAGAAGAAAGATACCTTGTTGAGGTTGATAATGATACCGAGTCGGTAGCTATAAGAATCGAAGAACAATGATGAATTGAAGATCACTTTGGGTGAGTGGGTTCCAAGTCCGATACTGCTAGAGTGCTAGTATTTGTCCTTGGTCACAACAAATAAACTAGGGTATAGCACTTGAGTTGTGATTGCATATAAACTAGGGTATTATTTTAACCTTGTTCAAAAATATATTTTTTTGACACATTCTAAACAAAAATATAAACACGGGCCCAAAAATATAAATTCAAAATGTATTTAAACTGAAAATCTTCACAAGATATTGAGCAATATTTTTTTTTAAAGAATTTTAATATTTTTTATTTTTTTATGTATATAATATACCCCTATAAAAAAAAAATTGGGGCCCCTAATTTTTGGGGACCTAGGACGGTCGCCCTCTTCGCCCTCCCTCAGATACGGCCCTGCAAGTAGTTTTTCAATAATTTTAACTTTGAAAAGCTTCTTTCTGCAGATGCAACAGTTACCGACATAGTTAAGAGAATTCGATAAGCAATTGCAGCATTTGGATAACAATCTGCGACTTTGACAAACTCAAGAATTTCAATTGCTGACATCAACTCATTTGGCAAACACATTTGCAATACTTTCAATTCAGAAAAAAGATCATCTGCATCAACATCTGACAAATCCTTATGAGAAAAAGCAATCTTAAGATCTGTGCAAGATTTTTTTAATTCATCATTATCCAATGATTTCAATATTTTTGCATCAAATAAAAATCCAAAGATACTTTCAAATACTTTTAACTCCTCAAATCTATTTTTTAATGAAGCTATTGCCATATCAACAACCACCAAAAAATAATTGACTCTAAAAGATTCCTCGGGTGATTGTATTTCCTCACCACTATCATTCTCGTCATATTGTCTTTTTCTAAAAGTACGCCGCTTTGTTGGAAATATCGGCTCTATACTCATATCTGATGCAAGAGTTTTGGCAATATTCATGCTAGATTCAAAGCCTTCATTTCTATATTTCTCAAAGTACGACTTTATACCTTCCACTTCTTTCATTGTAACTCCAATGCACGTTGATTTAGTTTGCAACTTTTTACTCAATGTGTTAATAGCAAATAAGATCTCATACCAAATCACCATGCCAAGTAAAAATTCAAAATTCTCAAGAAAATTTGTCAAACTCTCGGCTTCACTTTTTGTTTTAGCATCATCACTACTAGAATCATTCACTACTAAATCATGCATGTTTTTTTCGCGGCAACATTATGTGATAAAATACTGAAACACAACAGATAAACTAATAGCACCTGAGTTGTGATTGCCGAAGTTACGCAGCCTGAGTTGTGATTGCAGGAAAATATAAAGAACGAGCACATAAAAGGGTCATTGATCGATTCCTGTAACAAATGATTAAGTCAAACATTGCGTCGAACAATTTGTAAGCAATAATTGAAACAATGAAAATATTAAATATCTAGGGACTGAACGTAGTTGCTGTCTCCCCGTGAACATAAGAAGAAGAAAGATACCTTGTTGAGGTTGATAATGATACCGAGTCGGTAACTATAAGAATCGAAGAACAATGATGAATTGAAGATCACTTTGGGTGAGTGGGTTCCAAGTCCGATACTGCTAGAGTGCTAGTATTTGTCCTTGGTCACAACAAATAAACTAGGGTATAGCACTTGAGTTGTGATTGCATATAAACTAGGGTATTATTTTAACCTTGTTCAAAAATATATTTTTTTGACACATTCTAAACAAAAATATAAACACGAGCCCAAAAATATAAATTCAAAATGTATTTAAACTGAAAATCTTCACAAGATATTGAGCAATATATATATATTTTTAAATAATTTTAATATTTTTAATTTTTTTATGTATATAATATACCGCTATAAATTTTTTTTTGGGGCCCCTAATTTTTGGGGACCTAGGACGGTCGCCCTCCCTCAGATACAGCCCTGCTCTTATCCACGACCATGAAACATTAGCATGGGCCATGTCAGCTTCAGGTTATTGCACGCTTGTCATTTTTTCGTTGTTCTTATCTATGAAATACGGACACCTCTAGGAGGTAGCATGTCGCGGTGTCCGACATGCGTCGATGTCTGACACTTATATGACACTCGTACGACACCTATCAGAATAATCAAACAAGTTTTACCAATATCACTTATTTGGGTGCTTATATCTTTAAATTATCTATTCAATCATCTTTATTATACCGCAAAAATAGATAAACATTAGCAGTAAACTTGATGGGTTGTCTCTCATTAAACGCACTTGTGTAAAGTTGTTGCCTTGAATGTTTGCGCCCTTTAACACCCTCTTCCTTCATTTTTTATTAATTATATGATATGATATGATGAGGTGACAAACCACATTGGATATTCTTAATAATTCTTTTATTGAAAATTTATTATCATTTTAATTATGTTCATTATCTTCTTCATTATCCTATAACCAAATACACTTTAAAATTGAATAAATTTTACTCATGTTATTACTTTTTATTAAAATTTGATAAATTATATGCAAAATTAATGTTTGTCGCGCTGCTGAAAAATATTATATACTATATGATTATCAAAAAACAAAACACTATATTACTATTACAATCCAAATTCTTTAATTCAGAATGAATAAAATTTTCCTAAATAGGATTCGAACCTACGATCAATCAGTCAACAATTGACCGCTCTACCACTGAGCCAGTGAGGAACAACAACAAATTCTATTTTGTAGAGTTCATTTCCTATGCTAAACACATTAGCAATAGGAGACCGAAGTTTCCTTTCTAATTTGTAGAACTTCTTCATAATGGCTACGTTCCACGCCCCATTTTGTAACACCTTAACTCACTTATACTATTTACTTAAAATAAATACAATACAAGCAATTAAGGCGTCATAAGAATTAAAATTTCACAAGCATGCAAACATATTCATTATATCACAACGGAAGCATTTAATAACTATATGAATATATCATAAATTCATAAAGCTCAGATTCAAGCATGCATAGTCATAAACCATATTACAACTTAATAAGATTCTTCATATAAAAAGACCTATTCATACTACTCACAAGTTTCAAAACAAAGATAACATAATAATAATAATAGCAAGGTCTTAACATCAAACAAACGAAACTGAATACTAATCCCAATAGTGTTACAATATCAGAGCAATCCTAGACTCTAGATATCCTAGGATAAACTTACACCATCTCCTTACCAAGCTAGACTAACTTGGCCATCAAGCAAATCTCCTAAGTCTCAAGTAGACTCCTCGAGCGAAGAATCTGGACCCAAACCATACACAAACACAAAGTAGAGAGTTAGTTACAATTCAAGTTCATAATCATAAGCATAATGTACACTTATATTTTGGAAACAACAATAATATGACTAGACAACTTAATTGTCTAGTGGCATGCATCCAATACTCATTAGATAATAGTAAACTTATGCTCATTGCCATTTAATTAAACATGTAGACACACATTCACATTTAATTGATCAAGACACAATCATAGAGAGCACAATGTCAATTACCACATTAATCACATAATCATTAATGCGAACTAATGCCAAGTTTCCATGTTATGTCACCCTAGACATCACTATAAGCATGTGGTACCATTCACCGTCATTAATTAGGATAAACGTATATCCCTATCTGCGTCATGTCAGTTTTATGTCATGATGGACACTCCTTCATTGACTCATATGAATGCATGTATGTACACAAACCATAAATGATGACAACTCTACACAATTCTTCTCATGAATAATAGGACTACACAAACCTATATTCATCTCAACCACATCATCATATCATCATTAGGTCATACATACAAGCACACTTATGATATTCATACATATAAGATTTATCTTAGAGCTCAATTCATTAATCATTAAACCAAACATGCAACCATAAGCATATATAACTCACATATCCTCAAGATATAATCAATTTAATCCTATAATATGTTATAGAATCACAATTCAATCATGTTATAAGCATACAAATTATTTCGTTGAAGTTTATAACAAAGTTGGGTCAGTTGACCCTCGCTCAAGCCACACCTGGCTTCACTACAAGAAAACCAAGATTTACTGACGAATTTGCAAAATATTTTCTGACGGCCGAAGCCCTCTATAAGTTTTCGACGGCCTAAGCCGTCGCAAATTCTTGGAAATCCGTCAAAAAAATAAAAAAATTGTATTTTCCTTTGAAAAATCCGTCCAACACTTTGCGACGGCCTAAGCCGTCACTAAATGATGAATTACCGACGGCTTTGACCTCTATAATGTCTGACGAATTTTGTGACGGCTTGGGCCGTCGCAAATGACCTCGGTAACAAAAAAAAAAAAAAAACACCCAAACTAGGCTTGCACTTCCCACTATATATATATTCATAAACACTTTCTTCTTCATTTCTCTAACACATTCCCTCTATATCTTCATAAACACTTTTTCTTTAAATTTCTCAATACATTTCTCAACACATTTCAATACATCTTCTTCAAAAATCTTTGTAATTTCAATAGATCTTCTCTATTTTAATAATTATGTAATTTCAATACATCTTCTTCAATACATGTTCTCTATTTGAATTTTAATTTTGACCGTTTAAAATATTTAATTTTATGTGTTAATATGTATTAAAATAATGTTATGTTGTTTTTTATTTTACAAAATAATAAATAAATTTGTTTTTAAGAAATAATAAGTAAGTTTGTTTTTTAAAAAAAATTAAAGATTTAATTCGTATATGTTTATTGAAAAAAAAAATTCCACGCACAAGTTGGTTTCAATTTTTTTCTTAGTCAAAAAATAAAATTTTCAGTTCTTTCTTAATCTATACCAATATATAAAGAGAATACTTATTTTGGTGTAAACTTTTTATTATTATAACTTTTACCCTTCACTTTATTCAAATATTTGTATTTGATGAAAAATAACTTCTTTACAAAAGTTTATTTTCAGTTTTGTTTTCTTTTTTAATAACTAAGCACAACTAAAAAAGAGGTTTAGTAGTTATCAATTTATTAACAAATATATTCTTATAAAAAAATTAACAAACATATTTTTATTGGAACCGGATAACCGCATCTATATATATAAGATACGCAATTTAATATAAACCACTATTTACAATAACGAGCATAAAAGAAAAACAAAACAAAAAAGACGGACAGACGGAGGAAGTGCCCCTGCACGTCAGGACGCTAGTCATCATAAAATCACTATTGCAAAAGTTGCTATTAATTATTGTTGGCCATAAACCCACTCTTTTTGGGTGCGTTTTGTTTTTGTGATGAATTTTTGTGATTGAAAATTATGAAGGGCTGATGAATTTTTTGGATTTAATGATGAATAAAAGATAAATTTCATTTTGGTCCTATAATTATTATAAATTAGATATTTGTCCTAAAATTATTTATAAATTTTGATCCTATAATTAATTGTTATTATATTTTTGTCCTTTAACTATATTTTGTTTACCAAATAAGTGATTTCCATTAAGTTTTATGAAGAATAAAGTAGGCATTTATCTTTCATTTTGGTCCTATAATTATTATAAATTAGATATTTGGTCCTGAACTTACTTATAAATCCAAAAAATTTATCATTAAATTCAAAAAATGTATCAACCCTTCATAAAACAAATCAAAGCTAACAAAAACCTTAATTAAATTTTAATTATATTCTAATCATTTTGTTTTGTAACAAGTTCTTTTGAGTGAATTAATCTAAGATATATTTAATGGATTAATTTCAATAATTTCACTCACAAGATATGAACAAAACATAATTTGAAGATTTTGCCCAATAGAAAGTTCTCTGAACACGATTGAACAAGTTTGTCAAGTTCACGTGCTTAAAGAATAATCACTTTTTATATAAGTCAACTTGGTAGAAACAAGTGAGACCTTTTTCTGAAAGTATATGCAAGATCATAACAGAGAATAAGTCATTTAAGGCATGAAATCATTTTTGAACAAATCATCATGTTCAAAGAAGCAATGTTAAGGAATCAATAAGTTCAAATGTTCATGAAAAGCCTTCATGTTATCAAAGTATTCTTCAATAAAGTCTTACAAGGACTAAGACTGTTTGTACTTGTAAGGACATGTGAATAGTTTTGAATAGTTGTTATATCTCAATAGACTGAAGCATTACAGCTGCAAGACAACTATCACAATATTTTACAAGCAAAGTATCCAAACTGTTTGAAACTCGTTGAGCTGTTTCCTAAGCTTTTTTTAGTCAAACACAACACCTTTGCAACGGCTAGATGATAAGAAACACTTCACAACAGTTGGCAAGAACTTAGATTATGTCAAAAGTGAAAAAGTGGTAAAAGTTGAAAAAGTAACAAAGAGAAAATAACAAAGAATTCAAAGTAAAAATAAAAATGACTTATTTATCCATAAAAAAGTTGATTTTAATTATTTGGAGTAAGGACACAAATGTAATTATATAGGTAATCAAATTATTTATATTGATATTAGATAGATAGATACATAGTAGATTATGCCTTCACAATTTTGCATTAGTAGAGCATAAAGTCATTTTACGTATCACAAGTTGGGTCTTGTAAATGTACACTTTGACGCGAAAGATATATCAAATTAAAAGTAAAAATAAATTTAATATAAAATTTTAGTATATAAAAATTAGACTAAATTAGATATTTGGTCTTTTAATTTATTTATTAGCTTTATTTTAATTCCTTAACTAATTGTTGCTACAATTACCTAGGTGCCTTACCTATATTTCATTTTGTGAAAAAAGTCCTTTTTTTTGTTTGATTAAGTAGTGGTTAGAAATTCCACTCTCCAGATGGATTGGGATGATCGAGGTTCGAACCCCGAATCTCTATATATATAATGAAATATCCTTCCATCTGAGCTAAGTTCACGGGACTAAAATAGATCCTTTCCATTATGTTTTATAATAAAAGTTAGCAATGTGTCAAAAAATAATAATATTAAAAGTTGACATTCATCTTCATCATCACTAAACCCATAGATTCATCACTCCATCATCATTAAGCCCAGAAAACTGATCACCTATTCACAATCTTCATTACCAAACCCTAGAAAAAAAAGGACATAAAAAGCCCAATTTACAAGGAAAAAACACAAAGGAACTAGACTATCCGAGGGTAAATCGAGATCAAAAGGGTGACTAGGATCATAAAACCTCCCAACCAGCGGCTATAGCATTCAAGGCTGCCCCTCCATTTCGCTCTACCGGCACCAGCACGATATAGGTTCCACTTCCCACTCATGAAAAGAGCATGTGTGACCAGAATTTTTACCAAGGAATGATATATTCCAAGAGTAAAGTTTAATCCTATATCCACCAGTTGCTCTACAGAATTGGACTGCCCAAAGAAGATAAAATCATTGCGTGATAACCATGCCGATTTTCAATTATATGATGCATCATGTGTCGAAGGACGTACTTGAATTTGTGGTTTGTATGAATCTCTTAGTTTTTCTTTTATGGAGGAAGCATCATTTTTGTATGTGCTCTTGAAGCTGGAAGAATTTTTTTGGGTGTGTTGAGAGGTTTTTTTTTTTTTTTTTTATATTTCTTTTATGGATTTTGTGATGAAAATAATGGAGGGTTGATGAATTTTCTAGACTTAATGATGAATGAAAGATAAATGCCAACTTTATTTGTAAAACTTAATAGAAATGACTTATTTAGCAAACAAAATAAAAGTATAGTTAAGGAACCTAAATGTAATAACAATTCATTATAAAAAAATTTTAAAATTCGAAATTTTACCCCTCATATTTTATATTTTTTGGATTTTACCTCCTTTATACACTATAAAAAAAATCTAAGATTAACAACGAAGAAATTTATAGCTAATTGGTAACTACTGCAAGACATTAGCCAACAAACAGAAATACAAGAATCTAATTTGCGACTAATACAAGAACCTAACTTTTATTATTATTTAAGAATATTTTTTATATAATTTCATATTTATCGGATAATTGAAACATTAATTTCATCAAATATTTTAATTAACTTATCTGCCATCAATTATAAACTATCAATTAACTTATCAACAATCCGCTAATTTACCAAACAAAACATAAAAATTGTTGCTCCCAAAAGTTGAACTCTCCTCTTGATAAATTTGTGCTTAACTGGATTTTGTTAACCACTTAAACCCGAATACTTGATTGGGAGACATTTTACAACGTAACACTTTTCTTCTTCTTCACGATTTCTTTGGTCAAACATATAACATTCTCTCTACCATTTATTTATTATAACGTCATATGGCTGACAAATAGCTTCCTTATGTAATTGTGTAGAAATTCATTGAACTTTTCGTGTAGGCAAGGTTGTTTGACTATAAATTATATACTTGTATATAATAAGGGGTAAAGCTGTATAGGAAATTAAGACTTAAAGCCAACAAATATAGATATGGGAAATTTTTGCTCCGGAGATGGGAATAAAGGAGATTATAATAACAAAAAGAAGAAAAAAGGATATGGTGGTGCCAAACATGGCAACATGAATTTTATGAGTGCTATTACTGCTACAACTACAACGACTTCGTATGGAAATCATGGTCATCATGGTCATCACGGTCATCATGGAGGAGGTGGAGGGCATGTAGGCGGTGGTGGAGGGTGTGGAGGAGGTGGTGGTGGTGGCGGAGGCTGTGGAGGTGGGGGCGGTGGCTGCTAAATTATAATTTGACATATGCATTCACAACTGCAATGACTTTGGCGCAAAGGTGTTGGCGTATGGTGCAGTGGCTTTTATATGGTTTGTGGTTGCCGGATTGATGGTATTTTGTGTAAGGGCTTGCTATGGATGTTGTGGATTTGGGTGTTATTCTATTTTATTTTATTTTTTTCTTGTGATGTACTCTTGCGCTCGGTTGCGATATTAATAAAATTTAGCCATTCAAAAAAAAAAAATTCATAGCTGCAATGACAATATTCTAAATTAAAAAATGTGGTACTTTGTATTAAAAAATAACTATAATTGTGAATGTATGTTATTTGTTTCACTCCATATACCTTTAACGTATATGTAGCTTAAATATTGTTGTACTTGAAAATTAATAGGCTTAATTGCAGTTTTGGTCCTCTATTTTTAACTTTTTGTAGTTTTGGTCCCCTATTTTAAAATTCGACAGTTTTGATTCCTTTATTTTTAACTTTTTGCAGTTTTGGTCCTCCTATCATAATTTTTAACTAAAGATTGACGATATGATATAATTTAAACAATGTGTTATATGATTCGATAATGAAAAAATACAAGCATCGATGAAATAGTAAGAAAAATCTTTCATAAAGTTCATTTAAAACATGTTGTATCATCATATTTTAGATAAAATATATGTTAGGGGGACAAAAACTGTCGAGTTTTAAAATAGGGGGACCAAAACTGCAAAAAATTAAAAATAAGGGGATCAAAACTGCAATTAAACCAAATTAATACCATAGTTTTCTAAGTTTCTATATGAATTAAGCAGAGAAAGTATGTTATATAATTTATTTTGCATGTTAACTTGTACAACATAATTTTGAGTGAAATAGAATAAAATTTTCTTTAACTTTTAATTCTTACTTATTCACACCAGCCTGACGGATACCTTTCAATATCTAGGTGTAATAAGAATGGCTTATTTAATCTTAGTCATTCATTTAATCTACATATAGCTAGTACTATTTAGTTTATTTTTTTTCAAATATTGCGCCGTTTATCTTCTCTCTTTCAAGAAAACCACCACAGAGTCTCAACCTCTCCAAAACATTTCTTCGCTGCGATTTTAACCCTTTACGTCATAGTTTTTGTATTTTGTTTTTGGAGTTTGCTTGCGATTGCTCTATGAGTTTGGGTGTGGTGCTTCGACGTGGCTGTTTTTGCACTATTGTTGGATGGTGGTTCTCTTGAGCGAACTTGGGTTTGATATATGATTTTTGGTTGTGTTTTCTAGTTAGCATTGGTGTGTTGGGTTGACATAAGGTGTAGTGATTTTTGTTTGGCTTAGGGGCTGCCGTTTGAATTGTTATTGTCGAGATAAAGTTTGTGTTGGATGGACGGGTTGATGATATTTGGTTTTAGGGCCCCGATATGGGTGTCGGTGGATTTATGTGTTTTTTAGTTTATTCTCTTTCTTGTGATGTGTTTGTATGTGTTCATATTACGCATTGTGCTCGTTTTGCGTGCAATTGCGTTATTAATAAAATTTAGCCGTTAAAAAAAGTTTATTTTTTTGGTCAATTATTTATTTATTTATTCATTTTATTTTCAGATAAAACGTCCATTCTCATAAGAGCAAAGAGAGTATGTCCATGGCCGTAACCGAAATTCTGAGTGTCCTGTCGAAATTATAAATTTAGTACATTTTTTTAAGTTATTCTTTTTATTACCAAATTTACAATTTCATATATATATATATATAAGACATAAAATAAATATTCTACAAAAATTTGATTTTTTTAAAAATAAAATACTCCTTAGTTACTAATGAGATAATTCTTTATTAAAATTGAAATGACTCAGTAAGTTTTAGTTTTAAGATAAGTTCTCCTAATTAATGGCAAAGAAAACAAGTATCCAAATTAATTTTTTAATGAAATGAAGTATTCAACAATAATATTACAGTATCATATTAAAAGAAATTGTTAAGTCAGACGCCATGATTAAGATACAAACTTCTATTCCGTTACTCATGCGTATAAGTTTTAATGACTATTTTTTTTTTTTTTTGAAATGGCAAAATTTATTAATAACCAGGTCTCTGCATAAGACGAACAGAGGCCGGTACATAGGAACTACATATTATAGGTGCCGTATATATGCGGAACACCCAAAAGAAAAAACTCCTAAACAATCACCACCTAATTAAAATCAACTCCTAATCCCAAACACAGAAAGGCACCCCACAGATTCAATACTACCAGAGCAGTCACCAACTCGCTTAAAATGTTACCAAGACTAGACTCTGACTCCCGAACTCGAATCAAAAGCGCTCGGCCCATCAGAATCCAGAAACAGCTCCATCAGGCGCACCGCTGACCAGACAAAAGTAGAACAAAATCCAAGCAGACAAGTCTCGGCAAGAACAGAGGTACCACCATGAGACCGGTAGTGGCGAAATAAACACCAAAGAACCAAAGCACCACCCGAAGATAAAACAGCGACGCGGAATAGGTAGCCCAGATACATAGAGACCTGCAAATCCCAGCAGATTTGGAAACCATGAGCGACTCAAAAGGAGTCCTGCAAATCTCAACAGATTTGAAACGCGGTCAGAGAATCTATGATCAAAGCAAACCAGTCACGTTACATCAATCGTAACCTCATCACCCAACCGCCACCACCATCTCACCTCAGCACCAACAATCGTACCCAAACCCGACCCCGGCGGCACCAAATCCGAATATCACCACATACCTCAACCCCTCACCAACAGCCCCCAGCTGCTGCAGCAACCCTCCAACAAAGAAGTGATGTTGCTACTTCTTCACCACACCATCTCACCCCACGTCACCTCCATCACAACCACCACCACCACCACAACTCAGATCTGTTACAGCTACCACCACCCAATCTCAAAACCATTGCAGTCACTAGAATCCTCAACACCTCCATCTCAGAACCGCCGTCGCATTCTCCACCAAGGCACGTGCACAGAACTCACGCAGCAAGAAGTGCAACAGCCACGCGTGTGAACCAAAAGAGAACACAGCACGTGAAAAAAAACACACCAATCCACCTCTGGCGGCTCCGGCGGCGCCGAAACACTACCACCACCGTTTACCCAGTCGCTGAAACAGACCACGAAACCAAAGAACACGCAGAAATAGAGGTCGCAGAAAAACGAGTCGGAACCGGAGAAGGAAAATCGGCGCCGATCTGACTTGTGGTACGAGAAACGACCTCTTCTCGTCGCACCACCACCACCTCATGTCTACATCGTGAAAAGAAAACGTTTGGATTGATAGGGAGGAAGCAGATCTGAACTTGTTCTAGAGAGAGGTCAAAGAGAACTTTTTAGAGAGAGAGTGGTGACTCAACTGTTTCCAGACTATTGTTATTTTATCCATACTAAAAAGAAATTAGAGAAAAATCATTAAGGAACTTGCATGTGGTTTTACATGGGCACATGTGCATCGAATGTTAACATAACCCTTAATAATCCCGTATGGTCCGTTTGATGGTCAGGATAGGATAAAGACAGGATATGATATAGAGCTGGATAGAGACGGGATAAGATATAAACAGGATAATTACATATCATATCAAGTGTTTGATATATATATATATATATAAATAGGATAAAATATATATGATAATTAAATTACAATTATTATTATCTTTATTATTGAATGGAAATAAATTTAATGAGAGAGAGGAAAATGTGGGGGACAAATAACGAAAATAATTGCTAATCTCAATAGGATATTTTTAACCCAACTTATTCTCGGGATAGAAAATACAAAGACCGATCATGATAGGAATAAAAATAGAATTAATATATCATATCCAATTGGTATATCAAATAGAAAATATTAATAGAATATGATAAATTTATCATATCATATTTTTCTATCTTGCCATCAAAAAGGGCTAAGACGATTTTATTTTTTTTAACTGCAAATTTTATTAGAAACAGACACAATCATTACAAGTAGTACTTAAAAGGCCACAAGAGCAATATTACAAAATACACAAGGGCAGAACACACATGTTCAAGGCAAGCCCAACACGCCTACAACAACACCAGGAAAACAACAAAAGAAACAAGGCCTATCAACAAGAAAGGGAAGAGAACGCTACAGCAGCAAACAAAAGCAAAAACAACCTGCAGCCATTTCGACTGCAAAAACCACCTGAGCAGCCTCGGTACCCAACAGAAAATCAACGAAGCATGCATTCTCCCGGGTTCCACACCCACTCGTACAACAAACACGAACCCGATGCACTATTAGCCAAATACCATTGCCAAGACAACCTTTGAACAAGTTCTACCGCTGCAACCATGTCGACGACAACCTTATTAAACACCAAGTCATCATTTCTAACCTTCCACACCACCCAAATAAACGCGAGCCACACCACCGCAAGGCCTTTCCTCCTCTTCTTATTTGATCCACAACCAACTAACCCAGCAAAAGACATAGGCACCGAGGGAGGAAGCACCAAAACTGTCCCAAACCAATTAACAATAGCATACCAAATACTTGCTGTCACACAACAATGAAGGAAGAGATGTAGCGGCGATTCCACTCTCCGAGAACACAAAGGGCTAAGACGGTTAACAGGAACCTACCTTTAATAGTACTTGTTCTTAGGTGAAGAGTAACGAAATGATTTTTGTGAATTTGTGACTTCTTAGTTATCATGAAAACGGGTCTATTGGTTTCAATTTTAGAAGAGCTAAAATTGATTCTGGAGGTGTAGAATTGATTCTAACTTGTTTGATTTTTCAAAAGTAGAATTGATTCTGCCTCTAGAACTGATTCTACTTAAAACTAGAAATAGTAGCTTATGATTTCTAGAATTGATTCTTATACATTTACACTTAAATATTTTGTTCAATTCACTTTTACGTGAAAGTATCCAAACATAAATCAATTATGCTAAAATCAATTATGTTAAAATCAATTCTATCAAAATCAATTTTATCAAAATAAATTTTGTCTAAAGTCAAACCAAACATACACGAAAAAAAATAAATATATCAGACATCATTATATTTCAGAATTGATTCCCTCCACCACAAAAGCTAGGAATAGTAGCTTTAATGAGAATTGATTTTGGATCCATAGAATTGATTTTGTATGACACAATTAAACATTCATGAATGTTTTTCACTTTTCATAGTAGAATTGATTTTGAGATGCTAGAATTGAAATCGAATACACTCGAAGCTTGATAATTCTCATGGTCATCATTGGGTAGGTCTATATATAACAGATTATTAATTTAATTGTATTAGTTTTCACACAATTTATCGTAGTTTTTTACATCATACGATAAATATTACGCTATTTAATTAAACCTGTTTTGATATTTTTTCAACAAAAATGTATCATTAGTGAGAAAAGGAAAATTAAATTAGAAAAATATAAAATATTTTTGTTGTTATAAAAAAAAAATTATATTTGTGGATATGATTCTCTTAAGAGATTGTTGAGAATATTCTCTCTATCATCATTGATATTATTATTGATATTATTATAACGTCATATGGATGACGAATCGTTCTCATATTGTTTATAACGTCATGTGTAATTTCGTAGAAATTCATTGAACTTGTAAGGTTGTTGACTATAAATTGTATATATACTAATACCAGTGTGAAGACCCGCGCGATGCATGGTGCTTTTAGTTTTTTTTTATTTTATTTTTATTTTGATGTTAGTTTGAATATTTGACTATTAAGATATGTATGATTATCGAATCGAAACATTTACCACATTTTATTTATTTATTTAAGAGGATCAAGACTCTTACTACTTGAACCAATTTATTGTTTATCAGATCAAGTAAATTATATTACACAAATAAATAATTTATGTTTAAATATAATTAAATAATTTGATATTGTCAAAAAATACAAATGTCGACACTACTATATAAAACATAGTATATACATTATTCAAATATAACAAAATAATATTACAGTCATACATAACTTAACTTTTTTTGTTTAATAATAATGATAGAGAATAGAGTCGGTCCTAACTATTTGTAGTCTTGATATATATATTAAAAATAAACTCTTAAAAAAAAATTTAAAAAAATCCTCTATTTATAGTCCAGTCCTGATAGAGAACTTACAAACAAAATTGAGTACTTAATATTGAAGTCCTAGAATATATATATATGGGTTAGGATCAAATGACACCAACTAGTTTGACACTAAATGTTACACCGCTCAATAACGCTTTAACGAATTCGAATTTTACAAAATCTACCGTTGGATTGAAAGATTATATTATATAGATCATTCATGTTAAATTTTATAAAAATCCATAATCGTTTAATATGTTATTGAGACTCGTCAAGATTAACGGTATTCAATAAAAATGTAAAAATCGTTAATCTTAAAGAGTCTCAATAACATATTAAACGATTATGGATTTTTATAAAATTTAACATGAATGATCTATATGATATAATCTTCCAATCCAACGGTGGGTTTTGTAAAATTCGAATTCGTTAAAGCGTTATTGAGCGGTGTAACATTTGGTGTCAAACTAGTTGGTGTCATTTGATCCTGAACTTTTATATATATATATATATATATATATATATATATATATATATATATATATATATATTTGACTTAATTGAAGTCTATAATATTAATTATGTTATATCCGGTAAATTTAGTTTTTAGGGTTACAAAAATAAGTGGGCTTGGGCCAATGTTATGCTTTCAAGTGAACCAAATAATAACATATAATGTGTATATATTATGAAATCAAAACGGGGAAATGTGGGCAAGCCTCAACCAATCAAGTTTTTTATTTTTATTTTTTTTTAGAAAACTACCCCCTCTTTTATTTTTTTAATAATAAAACTACTATCTCTAACTTAAATGTAGTATATTATAAGTATATTATTTTTGTTATTTTTTAAATACCGGTTCGACCCCGGTTCATTCCCGATTTAATCAATGAACCTTGAACCCATGCCTCCATCGATTTAATATTCGGTCCGATTTTAATTACTTTATTTTTTTTACGAAGGTTTTTTTTTTCCATTAACAATATTATATATTCTTATACTCTCTTTTATTAAAAATATATATTATCTTTATTTTTTTGGTAAAATATATATTATCATTATTATTATATTCAATTTATAACAATTGCCGTAAACTTAATTAACACTTTATCTATTATGTAAGTACAACTCAAATGTAACTTAATTAACATTTGAGTTGGAATATGAGATTTACTTTTTAAGTGTAGATATAATGATGATAAAAATGATAAAAAAAAGTTAAAAATATAAAAAAATTAAATAAATAATTTATTAAGATTAATGGTTCTGCATCCCTGGTCCTAGTTCCGCCACTGAATCAAATGATGCAGAATTTTTATTAGTTGAAATGGTGGTTGTGAAATTTTTTAGAGTTGAAAAAATGGAGAAGGTAAGAGAGACGTTGGAAGTCTCTAGAAAAAGTTGGTTTATTTTTTTATTTATTTATTATTAATTTATTAATTAAATTCAATTTGTAGGTTTTTTAATTTCATTTTTAAAATAAATTGACTGCAATTAGGTTCCTTACCAAAAAAATATGCAATTAAGTTTTATTTTTTAAAGTAATTTTTATTTAAACTAAAATTAGATTTTTTTTTCCCAAACAAAAAAAAAAGATTTTTAGATTTTTTTTAAGGGAACTAAAATTAGATATAAGAATTAAAAGATAAATATAAATAAGTGAAACCATTTAAAAAATGCATAATCAATTCTTCTCATTTAAAATTTTTTTAAAGTTTGGTATAGAAATTCTTTTAGGATTATAAACATGTTTGAAAAATAAAATTGTTCAAAAATTATAAATTTAAGGATAAATATAGACAATTTTCTAGTTAAAGTTAAATGGAAGAAAGAGGCGCAGCTCCCTTTTCTATTCATCTATCTTCATTTTCTTTGTTGCAATAGTGTAATCACACTTTCCATTCTTTTATTTTTAAAATTTTCCAATTTATTTTTATTATTGTTGAATTTATATACTATCTCATTATATTTGTATAAATTGATCATCAATACATTAAAAATAGTGGAACGAATAAGAATATAACTGACTTGAAATAGTATAATAATTCCAATAATAGTAAAGAATAAAAATAAGAATAACAATCAAATTATTGAAAGAATTAGAATATACCTGATTTGATATAGTAGAATAAATTCAAATAACAAATAAGAAATGGAAATAAGGAACATAACGAAAAAGAATATACAAAGAGAAACAGATCCGCGATGATAGATTGAAAAAATAAGAATAAGAATATACAAAGAGAAACAGTGTCGAAACCCTACAATGGTGACCCATATTCAAAGAATGAGAATAAGAATAAGAATAATAATTGAATACTATTCAAATATTAAAACTATTTAGTGTTTTTTCTAAGCATAATATTTTAAAAGTATGAATAGACTTTTTTTTTTAATCTAATCATCATAATATAATAATATTCTGTAACTATTGTTATTCTTATTCCTACTTCAGATTTTGTTATTAAATATTTTAAATGTGAATAGTTTTAATATTTAAAATAAGATGAGTTAGTATTCAACTATTATTATTGTTATTCTTATTCCAATTACTTTATTTATATATTATTTATCAACATTCTTGTTATAATTAAATTTGGTTTGTTGGTAGATTCTCTCTCTCTCTCTCTCTCTCTCTCTCTCTCTCTCTCTCTCTCTCTCTCTCTCTCTCTCTCTCTCTCTCTCTCTCTCTCTCTCTCTCTCTCTCTCTCTCTCTCTCTCTCTCTCTCTCTCTCTCTCTCTCTCACACATAGCTCCATTTTTATTCTTAAGTCAATCCAAAGGATTGATTTTTTTTTCTTTTTCAAGGATTCATTTTTTATATTATATGGCAACATATTGTCTAGATATATAAATTTTTATAAGTACACAGAAATTTTTTTGAAGTTAACTTAAGATTGTGTTGGAACCCATTAGTGAAATTTATGGTACCATCACATTCCCTGAGTCAAAGTCTTTATCTAATCGAATTTTATTCTACTATTTTAGTAGAATAAATTCAAATAACAAATAAGAAATGGAAATAAGGAATATAACGAAAAAGAATATACAAAGAGAAACAGATCCGCCATGATAGATTGAAAAAATAAGAATAAGAATATAGAAAGAGAAACAGTGTCGAAACCCTACAATGGTGACCCATATTCAAGGAATGAGAATAAGAATAAGAATAATAATTGAATACTATTCAAATATTAAAACTATTTAGGGTTTTTCTAAGCAGAATATTTTAAAAGTATGAATAGACTTTTTTTAATCTAATCATCATAATATAATAATATTCTGTAACTATTGTTATCCTTATTCCTACTCCAGATTTTGTTATTAAATATTTTAAATGTGAATAGTTTTAATATTTGAAATAAGATAAGTTAGTATTCAATTATTATTGTTATTCTTATTCCAATTACTTTATTTATTATTTATCAACATTCTTGTTATAATTAAATTTGGTTTGTTGGTAGATTCTCTCTCTCTCTCTCTCTCTCTCTCTCTCTCTCTCTCTCTCTCTCTCTCTCTCTCTCTCTCTCTCTCTCTCTCTCTCTCTCTCTCTCTCTCTCTCTCTCTCTCTCTCTCTCTCTCCTCTCTCTCTCTCTCTCTCTCTCTCTCTCTCTCTCTCTCTCTCTCTCTCTCTCTCTCTGTATCCCTCTATCTCTCTATATCTCTCTCTCTCTCACATAGATCCATTTCTATTCTTAAGTCTTAAGTCTCTCTCTCTCACATAAAAATAAAAAATGTTATATTAAACGAAAAGTAATTATGTCCAACCATCATTAAAAAGAGTTACTTGAAGATATATTCGTTAGAATAAGTTAATCAATAAAAAATAGTTTTCCAACGCATAAATAATTTATATTTCGAATTTTAATATTACAGATTAGTCCAACGAAAATCATACATAATACAATAATAAACTAAATGAACAAATAAAACAAATTAAATTAAATATCTTAAACAACGATAAACATATTGTTCAATAAGTAAAAGTAATATTTCAAAAATAAATTGTATGCATATATGAACCACAAATAAGGTATAATAATATAGTATCTATTTTAAAGTAACAAACTAACTCAATTTTCGAACTACATATGTTAAAAATCTCTTATAAGGTTGACAGTATACTTATTAAATTTTAATAAAATTAGTTTCATTTCTATTATTTATAAAATTTAAAAAATATAATACAATTTTGTTTTTTAATTCGGAAATTCATACCCAATATTTTTATGCACAAACTATTTATAGTGTATGCTTGAAACACTACCTCACCGACATAAATAACTCAAGTTAGCAATTCAAATGTTAATTTTTGAATCCAAAGGAATATGAATCTAGAAAAAAATAATGATTGCAAAATTGAAGAATAAGAATCAGAATATCCTCACAAGTAAGAGATTTGATTCTAACAATCCTATTGAAGAATAAGAATAAGAATCTGTCATTATTGTTATTATTATTTTTATTCATACTCTAGATTTAGTTATTAAATATTTAAACTTTGAATAGTTTTAATATTTGAAATAAGATTATGTTATTTTTATTGTTATTATTATTCTCATTTATTATTCTTATTGTTATTCCAATATCTTTATTTATTATTTTTTTGTATTCTTATTCTTAAATATCCAACACTTATTTTTTAACAATGAGTATTTTTTTGAAACAAAAGAGATACAATTGAAACAAAAGAGATACAAAAATAACAAAGAACATTTAAGTGTATGTTATATATCTAAGTAATTTTCATAAAAACTATATTTGATTGTCACATAAACAATTATATAGAAATATTAATCCACAATTGAAATTTTACATCGGAGATAATCTCTCTCTCTCTCTCTCTCACACACACACACACACACACACACACACATATATATATATATATATATATATATATATATATATATATCCCTTTTGTTTCTTTAGTCAATACAAATGGATTGATTTTTTTTATCAAAGGATCATTTTTGATTTTATATGTTAATTTCTAAAATATAAGAATTAAGTAAATCATATACTACTAAAAAATGATAAATTTCAAATAAGAAAATTAAATTGTTATATTTTGATTCTATTTAGGGAGGCGTTTTTCTCTTTTTACTCGTATATTTATAATAGTGGTTAGAATTAATTGTTGAGATGAAGCGATGAGAGATAATTCATCCAATTCAGAATACAGAGAAATTCTTAGGTGAGTCCTCACCTAAATATTAATTATTAGGCACGGCCAATCAAGTAATGACAACTCATTAAAATATAAAATAATTATAAATAATTAATAGAGTATTAATGAAACTAAATCAAGACAAAATCTGGGAAATAAGGAAATAAAAAAACTCATGACATTTGAATGATATTTGACATAATTTTTGTTTGCATTTACATTTAGTTATTCTAATTATATAAGTTATAATTAGACGAAGTCAATTTTATTTTGCACTGTTCCTATATATTTTAAGTTTAATTATGTGAAGGATATTTCAATTTATTATATTAGCTACAATATTATTGTTCTATTATTTGTTACGTACACCGATTATGTTTTACTAATTTTTATGTTGATTTTAAGGTGAGATTATAGTTTGGTATCTATTTTTATAGACTCTATTTTACAATACTCAATTTTGAGTTTATTATTTATAGCTTATAAGTTAATATAAGCTATTTTGATAACCTAATTCAATTTACATATAGTTTATTATTTTTTCTCCTAAATTCTTACTTGAAAAAAAAATCAAATATCATATAAAAGACATAAATTATCAAAATTATCCGCTATTTTTTATCGATTTGAAGCATAATTATTTGAATAATCACTGTATTTTCAAAAAATATAAGACTAAAAAAAATTATAGCTTTTCTTGAAAGACATATAAATGATTGAAATTAATTTATTTTTTTATTAACTTGTGTTATTCTCTATTATAGTCTCTTCTCAACACATACAAATTGGGAGGAAAGCATAGTTAATGACTACATAATTTTTTGTTTCTTCCTTTTTTTTTCTTTCTATATTTGGTTTAGATTTGGTTTCATTATTACACTATTAATTATTTATAATTATTTTATATTTTAATGAGTTGTCATTATTTGATTAGTCGTGCCTAATAATTAATGTTTAGGTGATGACTCACATAAGAATTTCTACAATACATTATTACATTATTCAACATATTCTTATTAACTTCTTTATCTTTTTCCTAGCCATTAATATTAAAAGTATGATTAGTCTTTTTTTAGTTTAAGAATAATAATCTGATAATATTCTGTCATTACTGTTATTCTTATTCGTATTCATATTCCTACTTCCGATTTAGTTATTAAATATTTAAACTATGAATAGTTTTAATATTTGAAATAAGATTATGTTAATATTCATTTATTATTCTTATTCTTATTCTTATTCCAATTCATTTATTTATTATTTGTTTGCATTCTTATTCTTAAAAATATCCAACACTTATTTTTTAATAATGAGTATTTTTTTGACACAAAAAAGATACAAAAATAACAAAGAACCTTTAATTATATGTTATCTAAGTAATTTTCTTAAAAACTATATTTGAATGTAACCTAAAAAAAATATAGAAATATCAATCCGCAATTAAAATTTTACCCGGGAGATAATTTCTGTCTCTCTCTCTCTCTCTCTCTCTCTCTCTCATATATATATATCAATTTTGTTTCTTAAGTCAATACAAATGGATTGATTTTATTTTTATCAAGGGATAATTTTTATTTTATATGGTCATTTCTAAAATATAGGAATTAAGTCAATCATATACTACTAAAAAAAGATAAATTTCAAATTAGAAAATTAAATTTTTATATTTTGATTCTAGTTAGGGAGGTTTTTTTTCTCTTATTACGCGTATATTTATAATAATGGTTAGAATTAATTGTTGAGACGAAGCGATGATAGTTGATTGATCAAATTTCGAATACAATACACTATTAGATTATTCAACATATTCTTATTAGCTTATTTATCTTTTTCCTAGGTATTAAATATTAAAAGTATGAATATTTTTTTATTTTTTTTTGAATTTAAGAATAATAATCTGATAATATTTTGTCATTACTGTTATTCTTATTCTTATTCCTACTTCAGTTTTAGTAATTAAATATTTAAATTGTGAATAGTTTTAATATATGAAATAAGATTATATTAGTATTCAATTGTTATTCTTATTCCAATTCCTTTATTTATTATTTTTTTGTATTCTTATTCTTAAATATCCAACTCATATTTTTAATAATGAATATTTTTTTTTAAAAAAAAATAGATACAAAAATAACAAAGAACCTTTAATTGCATGTCATCTAAGTAATTTTCTTAAAAACTCCATTTCATTTTCACCTAAACATTTTTTCCTTTAGAATGCACGAGAGGGCTAAATGACAATCTTGGACTATATACAATAGATATGGAGATAAATATATATGCAACCCGAACAAATTTTTGTTTTAGAATGCCCATCGAGACGCTAATAAAAATAATGTTTTATGTTATATTTCACTTATTGTAAATTGAATAAAATTGAAACTTTTTTTTAAAAAAAAAAATTAGTAAAATTGCATCTTAAACTGTATAAAATAATGAAATCGAAAGTATGATTTAAAATTTTTTATATCGCACGGTTTAAAAAATTTAATACAGTAATATGGATAAATTAAGTATGAACCGGATAGCTAATAAGAGTGGTAATGTTGCATTTTTGTTTAAGCAACCATAAAATATGTAAAACACTCATTCGAATAACAATACCTCAAATAATAGTGATACAAAATTCGACCGAAACAATAGCAGATACAGAGGACAACTACAAATTACATGATACTAATATAAAAACTAATATAAAATATTATAACTAAATAAAATTTGTAATCTCGCAAATAATTTGTAAAACCCAACTTCTGTTCTCCCCAAATGTTCCTTAACGTGCATAAACTTCATATCCCTGCAAAAGGAAAATCAACATCAACAATAATTACGGGTCAGACGCAAAAAAAACAAATCTAACAGAATTGAACTCCAACACGCTAAAAAATTCATGTATAAGACTACATGGACTCCTATTAACTAAACTAAAAATGTAAACAACAACATTATATGAGACACTACTTGTACCTTTTTCTACTTTAAACATAACCACACATATGATACTCATGACAATCAAGATAATCTGCCAAGTCAACATCAACAACCTTAATATCAAACGAAAGATTGAACCCCTCATTTCGAAACACTTGAATTAGGTAATGTCTATAGTTTAGAGTAATCAAAATGTAAACAACAGAACAATAGGATTTAGTAATATACCTTAAATACCAACGGCCCAAATCAATTTCTCCTTGTTTGTCATTGTACAAAAAAATATAGAAGACAAAAAATAAGATGAAAACATAGGTTTGAGATAATAATATCAAAGCGTCAGTTCAATTCACAAAACATAGAAGGTCACAAAAGCACTATCAAAGCTCTCAAACCCAAGACACAAATTAACAAAATAAATATGAAAGGTAAAAAATCAAGTTTCCTACAAAATTTAACAAACAAAATGGCCAAAATTTCACCACAATGTTCAATAACTCTAAAATAAATCAACATTCTCGACTGATTTATTGCACCATAGCTTCTAATTTTAATGAGAGCTCACAACAACATTTTATCAAACAGATGGTGTGCATATATGAAATTGAAATAGAACAACATAAAATTGAAATAGATAAGTAAATTCTAATGCATCAGAGAAACAAAGAAGTACAACAACAAACTCCACTTCCAAATGATGAAGGCACAACATTGATGGGTATTTATAAGGTGAAGCTGCGATGGGATGGAAACATGGGAGGGAGAAGAACATGTTAAGGAAGAATCAGAATATGAATATAAGGAAGAATCAGAATCAGAATAAGAATAAGAATATAATCAGAATAAGAATATTAAAAGGAATGAAATCAGAATCAAAATCTAATTGTTACTGTTATGCTGAAATGGAAGAAGAAGGAATCAATTTCTCCAAACCAATAGTGCTCAAATCGCTGAGGGATGAGTATTTCAAAAAATGGTTGATTTTGGCACTCTATAGTACTCTTAGAAGGGGTTTCTATTGTTAATATATAGGATATATAATAGTAAATAGTAAAGCTTCATAGGAAACCAAGATTTAAAAGCCAACAAAATATATAGTTATGGGAAATTTTTGCTCCAGCCTTTGTGATGATGATGGTGGTTCCGGTGGAAATCAGGGTCATCATGTCGGTGGAGGAGCTGGTATATCAGGTGGTGATGGAGGCGGCGGAGGCGGTGGGGGCTGTGGAGGTGGGGGCGGTGGCGGTGGCTGCTAGATTATAATATATATATATATATATATATATATATATATATATATATATGTATAAATGTTGGAGGATCGACAACATGCTTATAGTTTGATGCATGCTTTCACGCAGTTAACAGTATGATTTTCGATTTTTGGATCAAATGAGTACAATTAAATTGTCGCGAATGTACGTAATCCTATTTTAATTTTTTTCGTACACTTTTAACTTATGTCGCATAAATTTTGTGTTGTGCTTTTATATTACTACCATATAGTTAATTTGTACAACATAATTTTCAGCGAAATAGAATAAAATTTTATATACTATATTCTTAGTTAATTATTTGCATTAGCATGTGGAATGAAGGCCTTTTAGTTTTATGTAAAAAGAAGCGTCGGCTAAAAACCATCAGAGATTAGCGCCAGTCAAGTTATGATGCGACTTTATTCTCAACAAAAAGTATGAAGATCTCAAAAAAATTAACGAAATCCATTCGTTTCTGCTCGGCCTACTTAAAAGTCAACTTCTAAAAGTCAACAAAATAAGGTAGTGTTGGTTTGAGTCAATGCTAATTAGTTGCAATATTTTTTTTGCTTAATTTTTGTCTACCCTATTTTGCATCAATAACTTAATAACTAATGTCACATAATCATTCCTATGATATTAAATAAGCCAAAACATATATAGTCGCACCTGTAATAATTTTTGGAACTCTTCCTATTAAACAAGAGAAAAGATAAAGGAACACCAAATTTAACCCGTCTTTACTCCCTCCGTATATACTTTATAAGTAAAATTGATTTTTTAAATTTATTGTAGATTTAATATATTCGGCCTATATTATAGATCAAATATATTAAATTTATAATAATTTAAAAAATTAATTTTACTTATAAAGTATTACGGATGAAGTATATATTTTATAGTATAAAATCCCTATTTTACAATTTTTTATCATACTTCGGTTTCTGTGCAAGAGCCAAAAGATCTTGTATCACATGGATGTCAATGCGCTGTCGTTAAAAATTGTACAAATAGTATGACATATAGAGAGCAGCTTTGCTCTATTTTCTAATAAATTTGATGATTGGAAATTAAAGATTATAATTAAATAATGGAAAATGTTAAATAGTGCAATCGGTGCACTAGTTAAATATATTAATGAAAAAATTTATTTTGAAACTCATGTATTTAATACATTGAAAGTGTAAAAAGTTGTTTTTATCAACATTAACTTTATGTTTATTTCTATTTCTGATATACTTAACAAGTACACCGGGTACATGTACTGTTTAGCATGACCCTTAAGTAATTAATAATAACATAAATTAGATCTTCATCTTCTTCATTTATCATCCTGCTAACCTCCGTCATAGCTACCGTCGGTCTGTCGATGATGCCCCTTTCCCGCAGCCACTGGGAGGCGGTTTCCACCCTTTTCTCAATAAACCACCACAACATAAACCCTACAAACTAACCAATACATGAAAAGCTTGAGATTTGATTTCAACTAGAAACACCAACGTTAGATTCCTTCACGTACACGTACACAACACAACAGAACACAAATTGCACCATCGCACCAATCATCGGACCAACGTAACCGCACCACTACCATCATCATCACTATGTTTTCACTTTCTATGTATCAATCATAAACAATCACAAAACGTCCCTCGAGCCGATTGTCTTGGTGGGTTGCAATTTGCTCAGATCTGTATGGAGTGTGTTTGGTTTTCGGTGTTGTCTTGTTGCTTGGAAGGATCTGTTCGATTTGGTCAGGAGATGAAGTTGGATTACGTAGGATGTTATTGTGTCCTTGTTGTTGATTGGTGTTGTTGGATTGTGTATGATGTTATTGTATGATTAACTTGAATTGATGTTGTTTTATTTGGTGTTGTTGTTATCCTGCATTTATTTGCAGTTTTGTACTCTTTCTCGCCATTAGTATGTCTTATACTTATGGTTGAGTTTTATAATATATTTGCTGATTAGAAAAAAAAAATACAAAACGTCCCTTTTCATCTTAGATTATTTTTTAATATTTTTTTTTTGTTGAAGAAGTTAAATTAGCTTATTTAAATTGACACCGGAGATAATCAAACTTAAAACCTTAATGAGGAACTCATTCCCACGTCTCAAATTAATACCACCATATCAACCCAAGTGAGTTTTTATTTGTTGATTGTTCATGGAGATGGTTGAATAATTTATCATTGAAAATGATCTTAGCAGGTGCTTTATAAACCCCATCCACTTGTTTAACCTATATTTCATTTTTATTATTTATACTAGCCGCTGACCCGTGCGATGCACGGGTTTGGCGGAACGACATATTAATACCAATCATGGTCGCGGTCA
The DNA here is from genome assembly GCA_954870985.1 of Trifolium fragiferum. Classification (NCBI taxonomy): domain Eukaryota; kingdom Viridiplantae; phylum Streptophyta; class Magnoliopsida; order Fabales; family Fabaceae; genus Trifolium; species Trifolium fragiferum. The sequence continues at coordinate 14,793,225 of OX940793.1, read as the reverse complement.
ATCATGGTCGCTGTTTGAGATTAGGGATACAATATAAAGAGCGGACAGAAAATATAATTTGTATTAAACAAACACAACAATAGAAGTCACAATTGATCACAAACTTAGAATACAAATGAAAACATGCATGAAATTCATAACATAAAGTGTTGGACCGACTGATAGAAAGCTTTCGGCGAAGCGTCATTTGTACTTGATAGAAAATTCATTTATTATAGGACTTATACATTTAACTTTTTAAATCAATTTTTTATAGTGGAACTTTTAAAACCTGTGATGTTTAGACGTGCATCTCAAATAATATAAATTAAGTTGGTCTACTTCTCTCATGAATAGTACATTAAGATGATAAAATTAAAAATTATTCATATAATGTATGAAACTTAATTTTTACCCTTTTTTTGCGCAAATAATATGGTTCTAAAGGACAATTCTCAATGGATTAAAAAAAAGCCTCATCATGACGACAAACAAATTAAATAGTTGACACAAACGACAAATCAAATTACGATAATTACATAAATTGGAGATAAAAAAATAGTATCTATTATTTGCCCAACACTAAAAATCCTACGTGTGAAAATTATAGCAGAATTTGTTGAGATTATGTGAACATAGTAAAGATTAGACCTTGTCATTGAAAACATACAATATAATTTGTTGAAATTATCTAAATCCGATAAAAGTCAAAACTTATCATAAAAAGAAATATGTATTAATCGAATAGCACTAAAAAAGCTGAGTATTATCTAATTGCTAAGATTTCTTAAATCCGCGAGGTATAGTGCTTTTTAAACTTTTATTATCGATAAAAAATATCATCTCCATCAATTATAAACTTTTATCAATAATAACTTGTAATAATGATATTCATAGGTGCGAGAATGGCTCTATCTTGAAAGAAAGCTAGATTATTTATGTTGTGCAATAGATCTGGATAGGTACTCTCAACAATAGATCAAAATGTAGTTTAAAGGAAAGCAGAATTTCTGTTTGGAAAAATAAGTAGATCCAAGCATTAATGGTCGCATGGAAGAAGAGAGATATATCCAATATAAAAGAATTTGACAATATTTGCTAGTAAAAAATACAACTATTCATTCAGATGTGAGAAACTCGAGTTGGTATCACAATTTCATAAATAGGATTACTAAAGAAGTTAAAACTTCCCAAACATGCCACTGTTAATTAGTAGAACAGAGATCCTAAAATAATACATTGCAAGAAACCTAAAATAATGTTCCAAAGATCATTGTCTCAAGGGAAAAAAAAACAATATTTCAAAACAAACATGCTAATCATTTGATACATTAAGAAAACCTAATTTAAGTCATTCAAATCTTGCTCAATTAAATCATCATCTTTGCTTCCAGATATAACTAACATAGATTATTCATCTATGTGATATCATATTGCCTTATACAATATACATCAAATATTCTTGATTCAAATGAGACAAATGTACCTCTAACTCTGCTATGATCTTTGTCTCTCACTTCAATCAAGCTCTTCTCAGGTAATATCATCTTAATAGAACCTTTATAGTGCATCCTTACATATTAGAGTATGATGATTCAATTTGCATCATCTACTTTTCTTTCTCATGGTTCCTACTCAAAACAAAGCATAGAATAAAAAGGGGACTGTTATAGATCAATTTCACAACTCTTGTTTAGGCTTTTATGTCTTAATGAATCTTCAATGAACTCTAATCAAGTGCTCTAATTTGACCGGAATTTCATAAATAGTAAATCAATGCAATAACTTGAAGAAAAGAAAGTAAAAACAATAGCAATTAAGAAAATCCATGCGCCAATCCAAATCCCGGCCAATAAAACTCGATTCGAATTACTCAATATAAGACTCCATAACAAATTAGATAGCAATGCAGTTAAAAAAATTCATATGATCATTCCCACTGAGACGCCACCTAATTCCATGTAGTATTGTCCTCCTTCAATCATTATAGAATGAATTTTCTTTGTGTTGACCTTTGCATCCCAAAAAAGCTATCAAATTGTTTTCTAAATCAACCCTAAAACAAAAATGAAGAGGAAGGAGGACACAACTTACATAACTTGTAGAGGACGGAATTTGGTTGAATATCCAAAAGCAAGGCCCAATACAAATTAATCAAAGTTTAGATCTTGTAAAACAATCAAATTATGCAGCAAATTATTTAAAAGAAGTAACAATGATTAATAATAAATCACCTTAAATTCCTCCGCGGAGAGGAACCCAAATTTCCAGTTTCATGTAAAGCAAATTCAAACTAATTTCATGTAAACCAAACATTCTGCAAAAAGAAACCTACATGTAAGGTGATGATAAAAAACTAATCACATTAATAGCGTTCAATTGTCAACAGTCATTGTTATGGATTACATTGAATGGTTACTGAAAAAAAAAACCTTACTCTATGTTACCATCCTAATTTTGAAACATCCTTATGGATTACATTGACACATGTTAATTTTGCTTCATCATCTTCTTAGTTACCATCCTTTGAGCTCAAACCTGCAATTTTCAACAGTAAGGGTCGCATGTTAAGAAAATTAGTATGGGGTAATCTTATTAAAATCATACTAAGATATATTTTCCCCCTAGAGAAAAAAACCATAAATGCCCCTTTTCACATGAGCAAATATAGCATGTTTATAAATTGCAATCTTTCAGCTTTTGCAGAGACATCCATTAGAATTCTATATTGAGGTTATTTATTCTAATAAAATGTTTCCTAATATGAAATTGTTTTCAATGCTATAAGTGAGTAAACTATAATATAAAAACCCTATTTTCTACTATGCATTTGAAGTTTCAATTTCCGTCAATTGAAAAACCCAAAATATGTATTTATAAGGATGTTAGATCTCAAGTCAAGTGAAGAAATGCAAACACTTTTACTAAAATAAATTAAAGGGTTAGAAGAAAAATTGAAACCTCATTACTAAAAACACCTTTCAATTTAATGGTAACAATTAAACTTTCAACATCTTCAACAAACAAAATCAAAACCAAATGGAGATTTATGATAATTCTCTATTATACCTCATAACTCCATATACTTGCGATAGAATCGAATCCGAAAGCAAACTCCTCACTGCAGTGTGAGGAAACTAATTAAAAATCTAAAACAATATCTCAATTTTATCAAAGTCCAAAGTAATAATCTGAAGAGAAACTGAGAGTGTTACTATTAACCAAAGATTGCAGGAAGCAAGCAAGCAAATTTTCAAACAAAATTACATGATTTAAACACAAAAACATCACAGAAGAAACAAATCACAAAGTACAAATACAAACGATTGATTCAAAATCAATTTTGGCATTGTATTGATTAACAATAGCTATCATCTTTATGTAAATATACCTGCAAGGAAGCAATCAAGGCTCTGGAACAGCTCCTGCATTAAACAATAGAACTCCAGAATAAATCTTGCATAGTTGAACTAATATGAAGATCGATTAGGAGCATTAGCTACTGAAATTTCATATTGAGCTTTTAGTCTAGTGTCTCGAACCATGTAGAGAAAATAAAATTCCCTGTACCAAGGCAAGAGAAAGGCAGCACGAATTATGGAATTCCTATATATTTTGGTTAAATCAATATACTTATCAGACTATGATGAAACGGTCTTATAAACTAAAAAATTATCTTACAGCAGCTATAGCCTCATCCATCAACCTTAAAACTCTTGGACGGGGCTGTACCTTCTCAACAGAACAACCACAACTAATAAAACAATAAATTCCGCAAAACAAACTCAGAGTTGTGGTTTTACCTTTAATCTTCATTCTCTCATTCCTCAAGCAGAGCAAATATTTTTCTGCAAAAATTAAAAACAAAACAAAATAGTTTGAGATTAACAATACAGTAAATGGAAGAGAGAAGAGATTATTGCATTCACCTGAGTTTATTGACATCCAAATGTTCAATTTCATGGAAGACTTCAAACATGCAAGATTAAAATTTGAGGAATTGAAATTTGGGGTTAGGGTTGATGAGGTGGGCGGAGAGAGAGCGACAGAGAGAGAGAGAGAGAGAGAGAGAGAAGACAACCGATGGTGTGGGTGTGTTGGTATGCGGCCGGAGAGGGTGCGGCGGCGGCGGAGAGAGAGGGCGGAGAAAGAGTAACACGGTGAGAAGGAGAGCACGAGAGATTGATTTTTTTTTTTTTCACTTTCTCTCTCTTTTTTCTTTTGTTTGTTTGTTTATTTATTTACTTATTTATTTTATTTAACATCTGAAGAGAAAAGGAATACATGTGTGAAGTAGTGTTTGATCAAAAACCACATAAGCATTATGCCAAAAAAAAAAAAAAACCACATAAGCATGACATCATAGCTTAGATAAGGCTGTAGGGTTTTTAAAGGTGCAATAGGGTTTACCCTTAACAACTTTTACTATATTGTAAAGATTATTTGCGTAACATTGCAAATGATAGAAAATGAGCTTGTTTGAATTAGTTTATTTATTTTTACATTTATACAAATAATTTATAATTTTTTTATATATTATTATAAGTTTTTTAACATAATTTATAATAAAATAGCATATAAAAATATACTTTTCACTAGTATAAACTTGTAAAATAGTATTAAATCTAAGAAAAATATGTTTTCTACTCCAACATTTATCTCTTTACCCCAACATATTTTGAAATATTCCCATTATGTCCTTATCTTACTCTAATATATTTTATTATGTTTTATTTTATCATTTTATCACTTTTCCAATAAACTATATATCAACCCAAAACATTGGTCCGGTAATTTTTTTTTTTTCCGATATGTTAATTTTACCGATATACTTTTTAAAAGTGTATCGGTTTGTGATATATACAAAATCAATCCATTACATTATAATACCGGTAAACTTTTTCACAAGTGTACCGGTTTTATTTGCTTCAAACCAGTAAACCTCTGGCCTTCGTTTCATTATACAATTCTTTGGCATTCTCGGTTCTACTTTTGGCACACAATCATAAGTAAAAATAAAAGAATTGGGTTGACAATCATAAACCACACCCATCTGATAAAATATCCTCAACGCATCGTTAACATGAAGAGAAATCACATAACCTTTTATCAAAGAATTTAACGACAAAACATCAGGTTCTATCCCATGATTAACCATTTTGTTAGTTATTAAATCAAAATATTACTAGAAGCAAGTACAATCAGTCATGGTCATTAAGCAAGATTGTGATTGGACATCAAGGAAGACAAGAGACACCTCCACACCTCTTCCACCGTCCTTGTTAGCTTAATGTATAAGTTTTTGTTTGCTTAACTTTTAAGTACCTAAGGCTATAAATAGCCATGAAGCATCGTTGTTGTATTATGTCAATCAATTTTGTGAAATATAGTGTTGTAGTGAATTCTCTTCCCCTGCTACGTTCTGTTCTGTTGCACAAAGAATTGTATAATGAAACAAAGGCTAGAGGTTTACCGGTTTGAAGCAAATAAAACCGGTACACTTGTGAAAAAGTTTACCGATATTATAATGAAATGGACTGATTTTGTATATACCACAAACCGTACACTTTTAAAAAGTGTACCGGTAAAATTAACATACCTAAAAAATAAAATATATTACCGGACCAGTGTTTTGGGTTGATATATAGTTTATTGGAAAAGTGATAAAATGATAAAATAAAACATAATAAAATATATTCAAGTAAGATAAGGACATAATGGGAATATTTTAAAATATGTTGGGGTAAAAGATAAATGTTGAGGTAGAAAAAATATTTTTCTAAATCTAATTATATATTATATAAACTATTTACATAAACTCAAAAATAAGTTAATTCAAACAGATCCAACATATATGTTTATACTTCTTTTGTGTACTCTATTATATTTTCTTTTATTTTTGGGGTGCCGTACTTCTTATACTCTCTGCTTGTAGATATTTTTTTGTAATTTCATTTTATATATATATATATATAATAAATACACATATTTGGCATTGAAAAACAAAAGAAAAAATGCGTGTTGCCAAGCCAACCTCACTTGGATTACATTCTTGTTGGCCTCTTGCCACATGTTGTGCTTAGGATAAACATGTTATAGATTAATATAGTTTTTCCTTTCTTTTTTAATGCAAAATACACCTTTTTTTTTTTTTGGTGCAAGTCCTTTAAGTTATTATATCTGTTTTAAATTAATTATTTTCTCTCACAACAAATGTACACTAACCCCTTTTCATATTTTTGTTAAAAAAAATAAACGTGTAAAATACGTTACTAACATGGCTTATACGGGTTGGGTTTGGTGACTAATTTACTGATGGAGAAAGAAAATTGCTCTTTAGGCCCCTCGCCATTATTCTCAGGCCTCCTATTGTGACAAAAATACCCTTACAAAGGGTTTTATAGGCTAGAATATGAAATAACCTAATATTGTATCCTAGGATACGAAATCATATTTACGCGTAAAAAACACAAATTCGTATCCTAGGATATGAAATTGACATTTTTCTGAAAACAAGCTTAAGATTTCAGCCCGGAGAATACAAAATACACATTTTTTTAAAACATTCCAGTTTCATATTCTAGGATACGAAAACGCTTAGTTTCGTATCCTAGGATATGAAAATTATTAATTTCGTATTCTACGATACGAAGCCGACTATATATCCATATTTTGTCCTAGCATTTTTTTCATAACCCCTTCAACACTCAACCCTCAAAATACTATGTTACACGACTTTTTAACGTTTGGAAGGCTATAAATCAAGTTTCTTCACTCATTGAAGGTTCTCACACTCATTTGGAGTCATATAACAGGTAAGGTTCCTATGAAAGGAGAATTAAAATAGCATGCCATTTAAAAAGGAGAATTAAAATTGTATCAACACGAAAAATCACACTTTTATTTCTCAATCGCAGAACTAACAAACACATGAGTATGACTTTCAATTTTGTGATAGGGATTAAAGAAATCTTACTTGGTGATTCGTTTATAGTAGAATACGGAATCGCTCTTTTTTCGTGACTTTGACTGGAGAATGGAGAAGGAGATTTCACAAATCTATTAAACTGGAGATTAAATGGAGAAGAAGATTTGACAAATTGAAACCCTAAAATCGTCCCTCTTGTTTCCGCTGGCGTTCTTCCTTCGTGAGAATAAAGACACATCGCCCGTTTGTTTGGTTTCTCATGCCCCCCCCCCCCCCCCCCCCTTTTTTTTAACGCTTTTCCATATTGTAGAATATGAAATTAGGCGTTTTCAGACTCTAGAATATGAAACTACAATTTTCAGATCGTACGTAGAATATGAAATTAGACGTTTTCATATTCTAGAATATGAAATTAGACGTTTTCAGATCGTAGAATATGAAATTAAGCGTAAATCATTATTTCATATTCTACGATACGAAAAATATATAATTTCGTATTCTAAAATACATAGTATCCTTGGTCCAAAATTGGAGGCATTTTGGGATTTATGGGGAGTTTGGGAGCAAGTAAAGGGGCCTAATAAGCAATTTTCATGGAGAAATCTATGGATTTCTTAAACTAGATGTATAAATTTTTAATAAATATTGTTTATTATAACATGTAGTAATAAAATATAGTAATTATTAATTCGAACTCGTTGTGGTGTCTTTGAGAGGCTATAGTCTGGTGGTGTTGCTCCTTATTCTGTTGTAGTTTATTTTGTTTTCTTACCTTACTTTTTAGATTATTAGACTTTGATAGAATGTACTATTGATACCTCCTTAATTTTCTGAAGTTTCTCTTGTACTCATTCATATATATATATATATATATATATATATATACCATTAAAAAAAAAAACTAATTCGAACAAAACTGAGGATAAAACACTAGTAATTATTAAATTTATTTTTAAGTACTACCATCATAGCTTACAAAATAATTATAAGCTTAAAAATAACATAGCATTAATTTATAAACTATATTATTTCTCTAGCTCGATTCGCAGTAACAAAGAAACATACGGCACTTCTCAGCTAAAGGTAAGCGACATATATTGGAATCACAATCATCATCAGTATAACAGAAGAATTTATCTGTGATGTCAAAAAAGAATTAACAAATATTATTAAAAAGAGATTACAATTATGTATATGATAATTGATAAAGAAGATACGTTTAAATAGGTGTCAAAAAGAACTTACTGTCGTAGCTGGTTACAAAAACAAATAGAGAAATAAAAATGATCAAAGCAGAAACTTTTTTATAATTTTCAGCCATTTTTTTCTTCTTTTTCATATAATAAATAGAAAGTTGGTTAGTCACTTTATAAGTAAAGCCCTTGCATTGTTAACTTCAACAATTAAAAATTGTGAGTGTCTCTTAGATATATCAATATACACTTGTTTAGAATTTATAGTTTTAAATACTTGCAGAGCCATTTATAATATTAGAATATTGTAAGCGTCTCATAAGTACATCATCGATATATATTTTTCTAATTATTTTAATAGAATGTACTTCTAGTATCTCTTATTATTTTTTTTAAATATTGTACTTTATGTGTGTTTATATATTATATAGTTTAAATGCATTTTTGATTCTTCAATTTTAAAATTTTTGAACTTTTAGTTCTTCTATTTAAAAACTCAATTTTTTTATTTTCTTATTTTAAAAGTCAAACATTTTTTTTTAATTCCGTCCCATTTAAATGATGTGGCTCTCTAATTATTGATGTGGCACCGATATGACAAGACTTTTTTTATTTCCATATATTTATAATTGAAACAAAACAGTTCAATTAAAATAAATATAAAGATTAAAATTAAAACAAAGGCATTTAAGTCATTTATAAAAAGGAAAAATCATATATTGGAAGAACCTTAATTATTTTTTCTTAAATTGAGAGTGCATCATATCGTAACCCAACACTCTTTTTTGTCAACGCCATTGCAGATCCACTACAATTTTCCTAAAAAATGGTTCAAGCACAATTTTTTCTTATAGTCGTTCACCTTGCAACACAACTGTTGTCTCTCCCAACTGGTCAATCCAAACTCATCAGTCGCGATGTAGCCCTAGTCTTGCGGTGTGGTGCCATCAGAAATTGTTGAAGAGAATGCATATCCTAAAGAAACTACATCATTTTGGTGCACCCCTACTAGGTGGGAAGATTTGAAACCCAATGAAGAAGGAGCCATTGAAAAACCCAAGAAAGCACCAGTAGTTGAGCTTAAGCAACTACCCTCTCATTTGAAATATGTGTTCCTTGGTAAGAGGGATGAGTATCCAACTATTATATATAAATGCAAATTTAAATTTGTTGGAAGAAGAAAAATTGCTGAGAATCCTCAAATAGTACAAAGGTGCAATTGCGTGGTCCATTGAAGACCTCAATGGCATAAGCCCTAATTTTTGCATGCATAAATTTTTGATGAAAGACATAATAAACCAGTGGTGCAAATATGACTTATTAATAAGCCTTTTACTTCAGTGGAAAAGATACCAGTTGCAAAAAGAAATATGAAGTGCCTTTTACAACTGATTTCAATTTTACCAGAAGTAAACAATATATATACATAACATTTTACATCTGACTATAATAACCTCAGTAACAAAGAAAAATGCGGTGGCAGTCTTGTAATTAATAAGAAGATTGTCTAATTCTATTTAAATTCAGAGAATTATATCTCAGTGGTAAAAAGTCTATTTTTTTTTTATTTTCCTTTCATACTGCATGAACCCTAATTACATACGCTCTTCTTCTCTCAGAAACACTGAATCGCTCTCTTCTCCATACGAACCCTACGCTCTTCTTCTCTCAGAAACACTGAATCGCTCGCTCTCTTCTTCATACACTGAATCGCTTCATACATACGAACCCTAACATTCTTCTTCTCTCACCGAAGCGCGTCCTCTTCTTCTCTCACAGAAACAACCATGCCCTGCCGACCTAGAAACTATCGCCGCCGCATCAAACAAAGACTACGAATCAGAACAAACGAAGGTATGCTTTCTAAATCACTCACTGAATCGCTCACTGAAGGTATGCTTTCTCACTGAATCGATTTCTCACTGAATCCCTTTCTCACACTCTCACTCGATTGAAGGAAAAATCAAGACTCGGTTGAATTGAAGCTCTTCCTCTGAATGGAATTGAAGCTCTTCTCACTGTTACAAATTGAATTGAAGCTCTTCCTCCGACTGACAAAGGTACTGATTCTATTCTCAAGTTTGTTTATTTTTTCAAATTGAAGCTCACTGAGTTGTTCTGAGGTGGCCTGCTTTTTTGCGTTTTTGTCTTTCCCGTGTTCTGTTTCTCCGCTGTTTTGGGTGCTAGGGACTTGATAATGTGGTTGTTTATGCTCTGAATTTATGTTTTTTTTTTTTTCTTTTAATGTGACTGATTTATCGGTTTTTATGTTGTGGTTTATGGGAGTCTTTAGTTACGGGTTTTTATGTTGTGGTTTATGGGAGTCTTTAGTTATGAGTCTTTAGAACATGAGAAGAAGAAAGCAGTAAAAGGGTTGATGATAAGCATAAAATGAGGCTGAGCTTTGAAGTGGATTGAACTGCCATGGCATTACTTGATTTGGAGTAGAAATGTTGAGTTTTTCATTTCTGCAAGTATATAGTATGTAAATACTGTACATAATAACTATGTGATTTTTTTCTGCTGTGATTTCAGTTTCTATAGTTTGGAGTATTGTAATTGATATGTCTCATGTCAAATGTGATTTTAGTAAAAAATATATGCATGTTTGGTTGCTGTCAAACAATATTGAGTTTTCCTCTAAACTTCGTTTAACTTAACATGATAAAAAATATCTTGAACCATAACTAGCTTTCGACGTTGAACCATAACTCACTTCGCATCAAATTCAGTTGCAGCCAAATTAATTCTACAAAATCACATTTATCAAACCTTCATGTAGTGAAATTCTGGTGGCAAGTGCCAGATGTGTAGCACGATGTGTACACTTTAGGAATCGTACGATGTGTAGCCTAATGTGTCAACATCGTGAACATGCTGAACTTGATGAACAAGTAAACAATTTAAAGTGCAGGAAACAATAAAACACAGTGAGTTTGTTAACCCAGTTCGGCGCTTAAACAAGCCCTAATCTGGAGGATACCAATCCAGGGATGAATCCACTATGGTAGTATCAATTCAAAGCTAAACTCCCCCGTTTACAACTTCTCACTTAATCACTACCCGTGCTAATTCTACCTAGGAACTCCTAGATATGAGAACCTCTGCTCACTCCCCCTCAACCTTACCCAGTAAGGATTTAATAACAAACTCAGTTTGGAGACACACTCCTAGAAACCTATGCACTCGTACCTAAAGGCTTTGATTGTTGCACACTCTAACTCCTTGCTTCAAAGCTTTGGAGAAAGAACACTAGAGATTACAACTCTATCAAACTCAGTCCTTACTTGTATCAAAATTATGATTCAAGTGAAGGCTCACAAATAACAATAAACAGACTAAGACCTAAGACTCGATTTCTTCAACTCTTGGCTTCGTTACTTCAAAGTGTCTTCAATCTTCCTTTATATAGAACAAGTTTCATGGGCTTGGATCTTCAATGTTGACAGCTGGCCTTTGTTAATTCTCCTTGAGATTTATTTGATCATAATCTTTTAATTGTTTGTTTCAAATCTTTTTGATCAAAGTCGGCCAATAAAATAAAACAGAATCTTGAAAGATTATCTTGTTCCTTGGCACGCAAGCTGGCACGATTTAATTTGAAAAACAAATCTTTTTCAAAAGATCGCATGTAAATAAATAAAGGCGCGTCCAGCTAGGGCGTCCAGATGTGAAACCTGATGTGCCACACATCATGCTCCACATCATGGAATCAGGCTTATTTTACCAAATGAAGCCAACACCCTAAAATCCTCAACAATCTCCCCCTTTGGCAAATTTTGGGCTAAAATAATCTTTGAGTCACCCAACAAAACTTGGAGAGATGTGTAGGCACATCAGAGGCATGCAGCAGCGGATCAGAGCCTCACAAATAAAGAGAGAATTAAACTCTCATAAGATAGGAAAATAAATTCCCAAAGACTGAGAAAAATAAATTCTCAGACACATACAAGCATGAGATTCCATGCACACATAAGGGAGGGTAGCAAACCCAGTAGTAGTTTACTCCCCTTTAAACTAGAGCACTTTCCAAGTACTCCCCCTAAATCTCATATTCCCTATAGGCTTCTTCAGAATGCATGACCTAGAGAGATATAGAGAAGTTTTAAACTTGGCTTCTTAAGAATGCATGACCAAGTTAAAACTCACAGATGTGTCAAACATCACACAAAATAGCAACTTCTACAGGCTTCTTAAGAATGCATCACCATGTAGAAATCATACAAATGGATCAACCATTACACAAATTAACATCTTCAATTGGACTTCTTAAGAATGCATCACCCAGTTGAAAACGTACAGATTAAGTCTTCAGAAAAACATGCTTTAGAAAACTAATTCTTCAAAAAGTTGTTGAGAAAACTTTTGAAGAAAAATAAGCATGTATGCCAGATGTGTAGTCAGATGTGCCGCACATCACAATTTGAAATTTTACTCCCCCTTTTTAGCCAGAATTTTGACAAATATAGTCAAACACATAGAGAGTAAGTAAAACAACATAGGATGCAGATAGCATGAAATGTAGAGATGATGGTGCATGAACAGAAAAAAAAAAGGCACTCAGGCCATTATTAGTGCAGCAGTACAAGAACAAGCACACAAAGGTGCATCAGAAATCCAGGGCATAGCCCACAACATACAAGCAAAAACCAAGGAAATACTGAGTACAGGGAAATAATGAATTACAAATATTCAAATATCCTGGCTCCCATCAGTTTCCTCAGCTTTAGAGTCATTGGGCTCCTCCTCCTCCAATTTCTCATCCTCAGCCATTGTTTGCTCATCCTCAAGCTCCAGTCCAGCAATGACTGCTTCCAGCTTGGCCTTCTTCTCATCCAGAGCCTTACAAGTCTCCTTTAAAGCAGTAATCATGTCTATCCTAGACATTGCATTAGTTGAGCTGGATGTGCCCACATCAGGAGTAACATCAGACTGCTTGAGACTAAAAGAAATAGCAGACTCTCTTCTGCACGACAAATCATCTTTGCCCAGAACATCAGGTCTCTGGCTCAATATGATTCCACACAGCAGGGAAGGAAATGCAATGGGTAGTTTGACAGCTAGGGTTTTGGCATGTTTGATAGTCTGATCAAAAATATAAGTACCAAAATCAAAGTTAATTTTGTTACCTACAGTATAGATGAACCTAGCCAAACCTGTAGCGACATCACAGTTGTGTGTGGTAGGCACCCAGTTAGCAGCAACAATCCTATTCAGGATGTTGTAGATTGGAGTGAGCTTGCTTGCTTGCAACTTTCCCTTCTTAGGCCAAGTCTTGACCTTTCCAGCTGTGATGGCCTTGATTATGTAGTTGTCATTGGCCTCCATCTCAGCAAAGGGCTCCTCACTTCTGCCTAGAAATTTGTTGATCACAGTAGGAGAGAAGTGAATTTCTTTGCCTCTCACAAAGACTGTTTGATACTCCTTGTCCAAAGGATTATCACAGCTAGCAGGAATGTTTACCAAAAACTCCTTGACTACTTTCTCATAGCAGTCACTCAGCCCAGTAACAGTCTTCATCAAGCCAGCACGCTTGATCAACCTCATAACCTCCTTGCACTGCAAGGCTTCAGCACTTAGCTCTCTCTCCAGAGCTAACCTTCTGTGAGCAATATACTTCCATTTACCAACATGTGCAGGGTTGTGGAAGGAAACTAAATCAATAGGGATGTCAGGAATTCCCTGAGGAATTTTCTTCTTCCCATAGCTCTTCTTCACAGCAGACTCAATGTGGATCACATCAAGCTCCACATTGCGTTCCTCAGCAGATTCTTCTTCAGACTCACTGATGTGAGCTACATCACGCTCCCCATCGTACTCTGAGTCACTTGTAGGTGACTCTTTTCTTTTCTGAGTTTTCTTCTTTGCAGGTGGAACCACAGCTTTACTAAATCCCTTCTTGGGACCACACAGAACTTGCCTCTTGACATGCTTCTTCTTCTCCTTGGCAACAGTAGGAGATTCACTAACAGTAGCAGGACCTTTTCCACTTCTAGTCCTTCTAGCTATGCTGTCTTCAGCAATCTTCTTTAAAGGGATGTCAGAATTGTAGCCTTCTACATCCACAACAATTGTATCTCCATCAACATCCTTGTTAGAAGGATTGGAGTCTTCCACATCTTCAGAACCTTTGGCTTCTTTACCCTTGTCAGACTGGGTATCATCTTCAGGTTCCTCAACCTCAGCAGGTTGATCTTCTTCAATAAATCCCTGTTCTGGAGAATCAGGAACATCAACAGGTTCTTCAGCAACAATAGTCTCTTTTTCAGCAGCAGGAGACTCTTCTTCACCTTGTGGCAATGATGTGCCAACATCTACCACAACATTAGGCTCTTGCAGGGCCTGAAGTACAGAATCAATGATCTTCTGAGTCAAGGGGTGTCTTTGGCCCTCAGAGATCTTTACAGCAGCCTTCTCAGGGTTAGGGTTTGAAGAACCTATACCCACAGATGCTTCAGCATCACCAGATTTAGCAGGAAGAGGTTCAATATGCAGACTTTCCATGGTGTGAACCCTCTTTGGTGAGCCAATCTTTGGCTTCTTGCTTTTCTTCTTCTTCTTCTTGGATTTTTCTGTGGAAAGAGAAGGAACAACATCTTCCTCTGCAGCAATGGGAGTTGATTCCCTTCTTGATCGTTTATACTACTTCTTCTTTGATCCAGATGGCTTGATCATTGAAACAGGAGTGGCATTAACGATCATGTCACTTTGAATATCTTCAGGATGTGGGGAATTTGGTTTTGGTGAAGATGGAGGAGTGGTGGTTTTGGTTGAAGGAGATGTTTTGGTTGCAGTAGACATGATGATGATGACGGTTTGATATGAAGATTTCAAAGAAAAATTGCAGAAAGATGAACAATAGGGTTTCAGAGAGATCAAAAAGAAATTTCAGGTTGTTTGAGTGTTTGAGAAACAAATGTGGTGAACAATGTGGTAGGCAATAAGAGAAATATCTTGAATAAACGGATTTCTTGGAGAAAATCACGAAATAGCCGTTAGAAAATTTTTGTAATCATTGCCTTTGGATTGCGTGCAACTGTGGATGGAGGGAAAGGTAGATAACCGTTGCACGCCTAAATAGCTATTATGGCTATTGATCCTCAAAGAGGCAAATACCAAGTTTGCCCCTTAACACCTCAAACCTATTTGCATCTAAAGCCTTTGTGAAAATATCTGCCAGTTGATTCTCTGTGGCAACATGCTCTAGAGTCACAATGTTGTCTTCAACAAGATCTCTAATAAAATGGTGACGTATATCAATGTGCTTTGTCCTACTATGTTGGATAGGATTTTTGGAAATGTTTATAGCACTTAGATTGTCACAGTATAATGTGAGCACATCTTGCTGCACATTGTACTCACCCAACATCTGCTTCATCCAAAGTAGCTGAGAGCAACTACTTCCTGCTGCAATATACTCAGCCTCAGCTGTAGAAAGAGAAACACAATTTTGTTTCTTGCTGAACCATGATATAAGGTTGCTTCCCAAAAAGAAACATCCACCAGAAGTGCTCTTCCTGTCATCTGTACTTCCTGCCCAGTCAGCATCACAATAACCCAACAATCTTGTGTCTTCACCATGAGAGTAGAGAATTCCATAATCACTTGTACCACTAACATACTTAAGAATCCTTTTGACTTGATTCAGATGACTCATCTTAGGCTCAGCTTGGTACCTTGCACACACACCAACAGCAAAGCTAATGTCAGGTCTACTTGCAGTGAGATAAAGTAGACTGCCAATCATGCTTCTGTATAGACTTTGATCAACACTGACACCATGCTCATCTTTAGAAAGTTTGAGATGGGTTGCTGCAGGAGTTCTCTTGTGATTTGCATTCTCCATTCCAAATTTCTTCACAATGTTCTTGGCATACTTGCTTTGAGAGATGAAAATTGTATCTTCCATCTGTTTGACTTGCAGACCAAGAAAGTAGGTAAGTTCACCTACAAGGCTCATCTCAAATTCAGACTGCATCTGATTCACAAACATCTTGACCATTGGATCAGACATTCCTCCAAACACAATGTCATATACATAGATTTGTGCAATCATGAACTTGCCCTTTTCTTCTCTGACAAACAAGGTTTTATCTGATTCTCCTTTTCTATAACCTTGCTGCACAAGAAATTTGGTTAGCCTCTCATACCATGCCATAGGAGCTTGCTTTAATCCATATAATGCCTTCTTCAATCTGTAGACATGATCTGGATAATTTGGATCAACAAATCCCTTGGGCTGCTCCACATAAACTTCCTCATTCAAGTAGCCATTGAGGAAAGCACTCTTCACATCCATCTGGAATAGCTTGAATTTCAAGATACATGCTACTCACAAAAGTAACCTTATGGACTCAAGACGTGCCACAAGAGCAAATGTTTCATCAAAGTCTACTCCTTTAATCTGAGAGTAACCTTGAGCCACAAGCCTAGCCTTGTTTCTAGTCACAACACCACTTTCATCAGATTTATTCCTATAAACCCATTTAGTACCAATGATGTTGACTCCTTCAAGTCTAGGAACTAAATCCCACACTTCATTCCTCTTGAACTGGTTCAGCTCCTCTTGCATAGCTTCAATCCAAAACTCATCTGTCAAGGCTTCTTTCACATTCTTTGGTTCTACCTTTGACACAAAACAAGCATTGGATACAACCTCTCTTGACCTTGTCATAACCCCTGACTCAGGATTCCCTATTATGAGTTCTTTTGGATGATTCTTTTGAACTCTAACAGAGGGACCCTTGTTCACTGGAGTCACATCTTCTTACTGATCAGTCTTCTCAGGAATCTCTATAACTTCAGAGTCTTCGGGCAGAGGGTGAGATGTGTCCACATCAGGATCAACATCAGGCACATTGTCTGAACAGTCATCTATGACAACATTGATGGATTCCATCATAGTTCTTGTTCTGTTGTTGAAGACTCTATAGGCTCTGCTGGTTATGGAATAGCCTAGAAAGATTCCTTCATCACTCTTGGGATCCATCTTCCTCCTTTGCTCTCTGTCAGCTAAGATATAGCACTTGCTACCAAAGACATGGAAGTGTTTGACAGTTGGTTTTCTTCCTTTCCATATCTCATACAGTGTGGTTGAAGTACCTTTTCTCAGAGTCACCCTGTTGTGTACATAGCATGCAGTACTCATGGCCTCTGCCCAGAAATAGTAAGGTAGCTTCTTGGCATGTAGCATAACTCTTGCAGCCTCTTGCAAGGTTCTGTTCTTCCTTTCAACTACACCATTTTGTTGGGGTGTAATTGGTGAGGAGAACTCATGCCCAATTCCTTCATCAGCACAAAACTCAGAGAATCTTGAATTTTCAAACTCTTTCCCATGATCACTTCTGATTCTAACAATGCCACTATCCTTCTCTCTTTGTAGTCTAAGGCATAGTTCTTTGAACGCATCAAAAGTGTCAGACTTCTCTCTGATGAAGCTAACCCAAGTGAACCTTGAGAAATCATCTACAACCACAAAGGCATATCTTTTGCCACCAATACTCTCTACCTGCATTGGTCCCATCAAGTCCATATGTAGCAGTTCAAGAACTCTGGATGTCACCTGATGTTGCAACATTGGGTGTGACATCTGAGCCTGCTTTCCAACTTGACATTCACCACAGATACTGCCTTCAACAATCTTAAGCTTTGGTAGTCCTCTAATAGCTTCCTTGGACATAATCTTCTTCATTCCTTTTAGATTCAAATGACCAAGTCTTTGGTGTCAAAGCTTAACTTCTTCTTCCTGACTAATAAGACATGTAGTAGAGTGAGCAGTTTCATCAGGAATCCATAGATAGCAGTTGTCTCTTGACCTAGATCCTCTCATCAACAATTCTCCTTTGTCAGAAGTAATAAGACATTCATTCTTTGTGAAGTTGACTTTGAGACCTTGATCACACAATTGGCTTATGCTGATAAGATTAGCCTTCAAGCCTTTAACAAGTAACACATCATCTAGGTCAGGTAAGCTTTTGCTGCTGAGTTTACCACTGCCCTTGATTTCACCTTTTGCTCCATCACCAAAGGTTACAAAGCTTGTTGTATGAGGCTTGATATTAGTGAGAAATTTCTCAACACCAGTCATATGCCTAGAACAACCACTATCAAAATACCAATCTTCACTGGAAGATGCTCTGAGAGAAGTGTGAGCAATATGAGCAGTTTCAGAAACTTTTGGCTTCCACATCTTCTTAGGAGTGACCCTTGCAGATTTGGCTTGGACCCGAGGCCTTTTCTTGGGATACCCATAGAGTTTGTAGCAGAAGGGCTTGATGTGACCATTCTTCCCACAGTAGTGGCATCTCCAAGCATTAAACTTCTCTTTGCCAGCAGGTCTCTGATGTGGGGTGTGATGTGTCCACATTCTGCCAGGGTCAGGTTTCTTCTGAGCAGAAACAAACATAGTATTTGTATTCTTGTTGCGATGTTTGTTCTTAAATCCTACACCAGATGAGTCACCAGCATGCTTTTCCACTTTCAAAATCTCATCAAGCATGTCAGTTCCAGTATTGAGCATCTTTACAGACTTGGTCATATTCTTCAAGTTAGTTGACAGTAACTTGACTTCACTTTCAAGACTGACTACTTGGTTCTGCAGTTGAGCCTTCTCTGTCTCTAGTTGACTGATAACCACCTTCTGTTCTTCATTGATTCTGCACAGTTCCTCACTTTTGATGGATAGCTTTTTGTAGACTGAGGCTAGTTCATTAAAGGTGAGTTCTTCATCATCAGAATTAACATCAGTACTACACACACCAGTCATGGCACTCACATGATTAGCAGCAACATTCTCTGAGTCAGTGTCAGAGTCTTCATCAGACCATGATACAGTTAGGCCTTTCTTTTGCTTCTTCAGATATGTGCCGCATTCAGTTATTATATGACCAAAGTCTTCACATTCATGACATTGAACACCCTTGTTCTGAGTTGACTTATCATCAGTTTTGGTTTTTGTTGAAGTGTTACCTAGTTTACTGATGTCAGTCTGGATGTTCCTCACATTCCTCCTTGGTCTTCTATCCACCCTTCTTTGAAGCTTGTTGAATTGTCTTCCTAACATAGCTATGTCATTTGAGAGATCATCATCTGATTCATCAGCTTCTTCCTCTTCACCAGCACAAGATACAAAGGCTATACCTTTTCCTTTCTTCTCAGTTTGCTCACCTAAGTTCATCTCAAAAGTTGAAGAGAGCTCACAAGTTCTTCAAGTTTCATACTTGGGATGTCTTGAGCCTCTTCAATAGCTGTGATTTTCATGTTAAATCTCTTGGGTAGGGATCTAAGCATCTTTCTCACAAGCTTTTCTTCAGACAATTTCTCACCTAGAGCCTCAAAGGAATTGTCCACCTCAAGCAAATTCAT
This sequence comes from Trifolium fragiferum, assembly GCA_954870985.1. Classification (NCBI taxonomy): domain Eukaryota; kingdom Viridiplantae; phylum Streptophyta; class Magnoliopsida; order Fabales; family Fabaceae; genus Trifolium; species Trifolium fragiferum. Next base: position 14,773,761 of record OX940793.1, on the reverse strand, counting down.
GTGAAATTCATGAATTGATTCTTCTTCTTTCATCCTGAGGTTTTCAAACTTAGTGTTGAGAAGTTGGATTCTTGAGCTTTTTACCTTGGCATTGCCTTCATGAGTGGTTCTGAGTATCTCCCAAGCATTCTTTGCAACAGTACACTGCTTGATCAATCTGAACATGTTCTTGTCCACTCCATTGAATAAAGCATTCAAAGCTTTGGAGTTTCCAAGTGATGCAGTGTCTTCTGCAGCTGACCAATCTTCCTCTGGCTTGAGTACACCAGTGTCAACACCATTAGCATCCAAAATTTTGGGATGCTCCCAGCCTTTGAGCACAGCTTTCCAAGTCCTGCTGTTAAGTGACTTTAGGAAGGCAATCATCCTTGGCTTCCAGTAGTCATAATTAGTTCCATCCAGGAGGGGTGGTTTGTTGACCGTTGTTCCATCCTTGTCCATGTTTCCAGAAAGTAACTTCCCTGGAGCTCACCCTCAAACAGGCAGGGTGCCTGCTCTGATGCCAATTGAAATTCTGGTGGCAAGTGTCAGATGTGTAGCACGATGTGTACACTTTAGGAATCGTACGATGTGTAGCCTAATGTGTCAACATCGTGAACATGCTGAACTTGATGAACAAGTAAACAATTTAAAGTGCAAGAAACAATAAAACACAGTGAGTTTGTTAACCCAGTTCGGCGCTTAAACAAGCCCTAATCTGGAGGATACCAATCCAGGGATGAATCCACTATGGTAGTATCAATTCAAAGCTAAACTCCCCCGTTTACAACTTCTCACTTAATCACTACCCGTGCTAATTCTACCTAGGAACTCCTAGATATGAGAACCTCTGCTCACTCCCCCTCAACCTTACCCAGTAAGGATTTAATAACAAACTCAGTTTGGAGACACACTCCTAGAAACCTATGCACTCATACCTAAAGGCTTTGAGTGTTGCACACTCTAACTCCTTGCTTCAAAGCTTTGGAGAAAGAACACTAGAGATTACAACTCTATCAAACTCAGTCCTTACTTGTATCAAAATTATGATTCAAGTGAAGGCTCACAAATAACAATAAACAGACTAAGACCTAAGACTCGATTTCTTCAACTCTTGGCTTCGTTACTTCAAAGTGTCTTCAGTCTTCCTTTATATAAAACAAGTTTCATGGGCTTGGATCTTCAATGTTGACAGCTGGCCTTTGTTAATTCTCCTTGAGATTTATTTGATCATAATCTTTTAATTGTTTGTTTCAAATCTTTTTGATCAAAGTCGGCCAATAAAATAAAACAGAACCATGAAAGATTATCTTGTTCCTTGGCGCGCAAGCTGGCACGATTTAATTTGAAAAACAAATCTTTTTCAAAAGATCGCGTGTAAATAAATAAAGGCGCGTCCAGCTAGGGCGTCCAGATGTGAAACCTGATGTGCCACACATCATGCTCCACATCATAAAATCAGGCTTATTTTACCAAATGAAGCCAACACCCTAAAATCCTCAACATGTAGAAACATACTAATCAGCTTCTATGCCCTTGCACTATAGAATCGACGAAAGACTATAACACTTATGGGAATTGGGGAGCTAAATGTGTTGGTTTTCTGATGATGTGGTTGATTTCTTAACATCTTGCAAAATTCTTCCTCTTAACATTAAAAACAAAAATTCTGAACTGTCATCAAGTAAAGAAAATAACCACAATATAAATAAGTAGTATCCTTCTTATTTAAATTCAGAAGTGGCAGTAGAGAGGGGATATGATATTTGTGAAAGAGAAAATCTCATTGAGATGGATAACCACAATATAAATAAAGCTATAATAAATGGAATATTGCGGAATGCGGACCCAATTATGGCATAAGGCTAGGTTGTCTTTGTTATTTGTTGTTTTCAAATTCTCAGATCTTTTTTCTAAATTCTGATGAGTTTTCTTGTTTGCAGGTATGGAGCTTATCTAATGGAATGCTACAAAGAAACATTATATTCCCTTCGAAAATTAAAGCTATTGCACTGCATCCTGCTGAACATGCTCTTTATGCTGGCGGTGAAGATGGAAAAATATATATTGTTGCACTTAACACCACAAGAATCAGTACTGATAACCATGTTTCGTATATAATTGGTATTAAGATAGTTAGAGTTTGTTGGTGTTAGTTGGTTAGTTAGAAATTAGATATAGTTGGTTACTCAATTAGTTAGTTAATTGAGTCCTATAAATAGAACACTAATGTACATATTTTACTCTTCTTTTATCAATCTATATTCATTCAATATGAATTTCTATGAGTATCTTCCTCATGAATACTCTTATGTTCTCTACCTTTCTTATGAATATGATCTTCATCTCTATGATTTCATGATTCTTAACATGGTATCAGAGCGATACCCGAGGGATGAAGATGAAGATTTCGCTTCCGCTTATGATTCTGAAAGTTGTGAAGAAGATGAATTTGCTGCTGTTGAAATTCCTAGCAATTTCCCTCAAAATCCAGAATCTTCAACTTCACAAAATTCGATCCTTTTTGGCAGCTTCGCAAGTCCAATAGTTTCGGTTTCTATTCCTTCGATTACACCAGTTTTTGATGGATTCTCCATCAAGATTGGGGAGATTGATTGTTTTCTTGGTGATTCTTGCTGCAACGATGTTGATTTCACCATCACCGCTTCGGAAGAAGACGAGAAACCGAAGAATCTTGAAACCGAATTTGTTTCTTCTGAAGTTAGCATGAAATTGCTGAATCAATCATGTGTCAAAGCGTTCTCTTCTCCGATCGAGATTAAGCGTCAACACGATGGTACCGTCCGATTCTCGCAAGATCAAGATCCGAATAGCAAGAAAGGTGAGTCGTTTTCTGATTTGCTATTGTGTTCGTCAGCGAGCATCACTTTCTTTTCTCACCATCATGGTTTATGCATCACTATTTTCGATCCCGGCGGTGTAGTCGTCAAGCCCCTTTCTATTGCGAAGTTTCTCGATGATTACGGAGAAATTCTTCGCCGTGCACCTCAATATCACAACGAAGGCGAAACAGATCGTGCAATTCTTGTATTCGATCCTGGAGGACAGTTCGATTTCTGCAATTTCTGGTATTCCTCTCATTTTGATGTTTTTTTTTGGTGTTCTGAGATTTTCTTCATTCAACATTATGTTTTTGGAGGTTTCTATTCATTGCATCTGTTTTCGACTTTGAGTGTATACTGCTTGTTGGTTATGGACCTTGTTACTTGGTGTCAAGCATGTAATTTGAGCTAAGGAGGAGAATGTTGATGCAGTTTCTATAATTTTAGCAGTTGGAAATGTTGATGTTCTATTCATTTTCTGTTTGGATTTTGCTTTCCAAACTCATACTAAGAATTCTCTTACTATGAGTTTGAGGGAGGCTAGTAGAATATAAAGGTCAGTTCAGCAACATTGTTCAAGTTCTGGTTATGCAGAATTGTTGAGTTTTGCTTCTGCAACATTATTCAAGCATGTTTGATTGATTTGATGAAGTCTTGGCTTATTGGTTGTGACCTTCTGATATTGAAGACAATTTCGGATTATGTGTTGGCTGCTACAATTTTGAGAGCTATTACTATTGCAATTATTGGTATTGTTATTGCATTTGGAGATCATGCTCTACTGGTTGCAGTCATTTGATATACATGGTCTGAGGATTAACTTCATACATTGTGCTATATGAATTTACCTTATGCAAAACACAATTGGATTCTATATGATTTTGTGTTGGAATTCATTTTTTTGGAGTTACTTTGTTGGTTGTGCTACTGATCAACTTGGGCTCAGCTCTATTCCAATTAGTGGCATGCTTTGGAAATTGGAACCATGATATGGTTATCACTTACACCTACTAGTATTTTAGTTTCAATGGCCTTGCTTTGGAGGTTTTACTATGAGATGAATATGAATTGGAAGCAGATATTAGTGATGGTTTGTGCTTATGGCTTCAGGTACATCAAATCCTCTTGGTATATGTTAGTTTGTGCTCCAATTTACCTGTTCATTCCTTTTAGACAGTGAATGGATACATATTTGTTGGAGAAATTGTTTTGGGATTTGGTTGCATAAAAAGTTACATTATGGAATGTTTTGAAGGTTTTCTCCATTCCTTTTACATACTGATGATTGGCCTATTTGTTAGAATATTGGAAGCATTTCTACTTTGGTCTTTTGTTATTACAATGGAATAAGTTGTTGTTACTACTAATTGTTGCAATTGCTGCATATGAGAAAGCTCCTTCTGCGGTGTGTCATTGACCTTTCTTGGACCTTGCACCATTGGTGATAATACACAGATGACAAAGTGGATTCAAGCAAACACTTGTGATATAGCTATTCTGTTGAAGCCTTGTGTGGATTTTGCAAAAGGAGCTGCATTTTTGGACTTAGAAGTTTGTTAAACTAGTTTGTTTGTTTAGCATGTGTAACCTATGTGTTGCAAGTTACAATGTATTTGTTCTGCAGTTTTTTTTCTTCATTGTACTCCAAACTCAAATTGGTAAATTTGCCAATGTTGAGTTTGAGGGAGGCTATTAAGATAGTTAGAGTTTGTTGGTGTTAGTTGGTTAGTTAGAAATTAGATATAGTTGGTTACTCAATTAGTTAGTTAATTGAGTCCTATAAATAGAACACTAATGTACATATTTTACTATTCTTTTATCAATCTATATTCATTCAATATGAATTTCTATGAGTATCTTCCTCATGAATACTCTTATGCTCTCTACCTTTCTTATGAATATGATCTTCATCTCTATGATTCCATGATTCTTAACAATTGGTTCATTTTCTAACCACAGGTTAGTTTTTGTCCTCGTATTATCCAGATATTGAATACATTGACCTTTTGACACCCTCACGTTCATGATATTTTATATTTTCCTAAATATGCATATATTTTTGCTTCTTTGCTTTTAACTGTAACATCTCATGTACCTTTTTGCTTCTTTGCATTGTTAATTAAAAAAAAACTTGATTCAAGCTGCATAATGTCATTTAACTGATTAACTTCCTCATTCTTAGCAGCAAGGCAGTTACTTGCTTAGCATATAGCGCTGGCGAGAATTATTTAATATCTGGATCTGATGATGGGATAGTTCGAGTTTGGAATTCCAGTACTCATAACATCATCCGTGTGTTTAAGCATGCTAAAGGTATTGCATATACTTCATGAAATATGGCCTATTTGTGATTTGGGATTGCTTTTGTAGACCAGGCTTTCTCATTGCATAACTTGTTTAGTAAAGCTTGTATATGTGCTATTTATTACAAACATTTTTATACAAAATGAACTTATATTTTGTTAATGCTCAAGTCATTTTTTTTCTTGCCAAATACAAAACTCAGGAAATGAATTCTCTAACTTTGAAATTTGGTGGCTTTAGTGTATTTAGGCGAGATGATGATTAAAGTAAAATTGTTTAGACGACAGATAATGATAGGTTAATAGAGTAATAGAAAGTTACCCAAAGACAAGAATTTGAAGGTAGACAATCCCTACCCGAGTGAAAATTGACAATTTGTTTGTGATATGTTATAACAGCTAATATATATGATGATTATTAGTGGTAAATGAGCTTAGTCTTGTAAGCACTCGTGTGTGTGTGTGTGTGCGCGCGTGTGTGTGTTATGCTTATCGGCTTATTGCTCTAATAATCTCAGTTGCCATTGACAGTATATGCATTATATATTCAACACTTATTAATACATGTGCTGCTACTCTTATTTTCTGAAGTATTTTTTAACACCTTTTTACACTCGAATACCTTATATTCACACCTTTTGATTCTTTATTTCCCTTTGACGAGGATACTAATTATTGTCTATTCAATATACTCTGGATGATTATATAAATGCATAAAATTTACGTTTATGTATGCCAAACCTGCATGCTCAAATCTGGTATTATACATTTTATGACCGAATCACTGCACCTTCAGGACACTATCAATCATATTTGTTTTCAATGTTGAGACTTGAGTATGATGAAGCATGCATTCTTTACATTTAATGCCAATCTTTTGAATGTTGCAGGGCCAATTACAAATATTCTTGTTCTTAGCCCAGAAAATGATTCCAGTAATGACATGTCTTCTAATTTACAAGTAGCCTCAAAAAAGAAGGGAGCTCAATTTCCTCCTTTGGAAAAATATGCAAATCCAATAGATGAAGACTCAGATATAAAGACTATTGTCAGTCTTGGGGGTAGCAAGAGAAGCATGGATGATGTTTCATACCTTAGTTCTCATATGATTTCTCGTTACAGTAAGGAACTTCAGGTTAGTTTCTACTGATGATTAAGTGTCTTTAATATTTATAGCTATCAGTCTTTATTTTCAAAAGCATTTAAGAATTTAATTCATATATAGATGGTTGTTTTTTTTAATATGTACTAATTAAATGTCATTCATATGTAGACAAGGGTACAACCCAACGGCAATGACTGTGGATATTATGTAATGAAGAATATGCTTGACATTGTCTCTGCTAGTGTTACAAAGAAATGGGCGGAGGTATTATATTTTGCTTTATTGAAATTTGATTGACATTGTCTCTGCACTATGTTTGTCCCTGCTTCACACTATGTCTGTGCCTGATAATAAGTACATTTCTTCTGCAAAATAGTCTTCACACTATGTCTGCTTCACACTATGTCTTTGCCTGCAAAATATTCTTCATTGCTAGTATACTTTTTTTTTTTTTGAAAAGGCTAGTGTACTTATTTTGTCTTTGCACATTGTCTCTGCACTATAGTGTGAAGCAAAATATTCTTCATTGCTAGTGTACTTATTTTGTCCCTGCTTGTGTATATAGCTTATCATAAGAATAGTTTGTCCCTGATTGTGCCTTAGATAAACATATTGCTTGTGTCTGCTTGTTAAAATCTATTAAATGTATATCAAACTACTATGTGTACTATAAGTGATTGAATTAAGTTGTTTACATATTGTAGGTGTTCAATGATTCTACGACATTAACAGATGAAGACTTGTATGAGATTCGAAATCGCTGGGCAACTTGTTTTCTTGAGCTATATAACCTTGAGAATGATTATGACGATAGTGATGAGGAAAGGATCTAGGTTCGTGATGATAATGCCGCAAGTTATTATGTTGAATTAAGTTTTTTTTTGAACAAGTGTTGAATTAAGTTTTCTTGACTTATATAACTTGAATTAAGTTGTTACTTTATTATGCGATAACACTGCCGCAAGTTATTATGTGACTTGTTTTGATTTAGGCTTTTGGATGATGAATGGTTGTAAACTAATGACATGTTACTTAGGTTTTTTTTATGAATGGTTGTATTAACTTAAATTCGGATGTACGTTGAATGCGATGGAACTTGTAGTATCTTTTATCCTGAAGTTATATATATCCTTATTTGCAAGTTATGTTTTGGATGCTAGCATATTGATTTAGAAAGAAAAAAAATAGGATTTGAAAGAAAAAAAACAGGATTATTAAAAAAAAAAAAAAAAAGAGTGAAACTTTTACTTCTGGGGACAATTTTGGCAGATGTAAAAAGTGACGCTTTTACATCTGAGAAAATGTCACGTCAGAATTAAAAAGTCCAATTAAATTTTAATAAAATAATTTAAAATATGGTTTTCACAACAGCGGAAGAATGAACCAGATGTAAAAGGTCCACTTTTTACATCTGACGAAGCCAGTGGTAAAAAGTGTCAGACTTTCTATAACTCGTAGGCTTACAACTGGCTTTTGCCAGATGTAAAAGGTGTTTTTCGCCAGATGTAAAAAGTGTTTTCTGCACTAGTGTGCAACCACAACAAAGACTCAATCCAGCCATTAAAGTGGTAGTCAGAAAAGAGGTGGTGAAGCTACTTTAAGCAGGTCTTATTTATCCTATTTCCACTGTTTGTAGGATAGTCCTGTCCAAGTTGTTCCTAAAAAGGACGGGACCACGGTGGTGATGAATGAAAAGATTGAGTTTCCCAACTCGTACAATCACTGGATGGAGAGTTTACATAGATTACAGGAGGTTGAACACTACAAACAAGGAAGGACCACTTCTCTTGCCTTTCATTGATTAGATGCTTGAGAGGTTGGCACAAGTCATGACTACTATTGTTTCATAGATGGGTAGTCCGGCTACAATCAAATTGATGTAGCATCGGAGGATCAAGAGAAGACCGCCTTCACACGTCCGTATGGAATATATGATTACAGGAGGATGCCACGAACGAATATTAAAATTATAGCGTACTGTGCAGACATATGTCGTACACCGTGGTGTAACACTTATGAAAATACAATGTTGAGTAAAATGTTACGACATCTGACTACAGCAGAACATAACGGATGATATAACAATAAAAAGACAGAAAATAAAGAACACAAAGTATTGTTAACACAAGCCAGGAAGAAAATCACTATAATAGTGTTAGTTTAAAGTCCTCAGTAAACGCTCTGTTTATGACTTATCACCTAACCTATATGATGACAGGAATTTCTATAGTATTTTAGGTAGTATATTAGTAGTAAAATGAGTCAAACAAGCCCAAATACGAAGCAAAACCTGAAGATTCGAAGCAAAACGCTAAAAGGAGCAAGAATACAAGAAAATACCAAGAAAGAGCAAAAAGTGGATAAAGTATGCGCACCATCGCACCACGATGACTCCCATTGTGGTACAATAGGAGTTACTTGGAGACCAAGGTGATTAAGCGCAGAAATCTATTTTATTTTTGAAGAAAATCCCAGCATCGCAGTACGATGGACCCATCGCAGCACAATGGCATGCTGAGGCCGTTTAGAAAACTATAAATAAAGCTCATTTCCCTCATTATTTTTCATTCAGAAATTGAGAGCATTCTCTACTACTGTTCTAGAAGAGCAAAGAGGGCAAAGGAGATCTCTATAGGAAGAACTTTTCCCCTTCACGGGAAAGGAAACTTCCTCAGCAAGGTATCTTTCTTTAGGTAGCATGGTTAATTTCTTGTAATTTAATTATGTAATCTTTTGTATAGATCATTTAGGTTGTGATGGAGAAGATTAACTCCCCTATGAATATTTGGAGCCTTTGATCGAGTCAAAGTTATAATAAATGATATTTAGTACTATTTGTCTTATTTACTTTCCTGCTTTAAATACATTCATGTAATCTTGTCGGATAGAGGAAGCTCTCTCAAAATAAGTGTTAGGTGAAACTAATATTTTTCTGGAACTGGTAGTAAATAAATCTATGGGGTATAAAGATGGTAACATTCGGAACTAGGAACTAGTTGTGAACTGAGCAATTAGAGGCTGAATAGTCCGATACTAGGCCCTAGAGGCAATTGTCGATGGGCATAATGCATGTGGATAACTCACATTGTAGTTAGGGTCTGTGACAAACGAGGTAGGCTCTCGTAGGTATTCTAGATATAATCGTAGGGAAACTTCATATATATTAGGATAATAGTAAGGTATTACCACATCAATGATAAAATCAACGCCGCTTGTTAGACTAGATAACTATGTTATACACCGATCATGCCGAATAGTAGTAGGGAAGGGAGTCCAACCACCATACCTTTCTTCTATATTTCTGTCTCACTTTTATTTTCTGTAACGCATATCGCTCTTCTTAACTAAAAACCTTTTTTAAAATCAAAGTGAATGCAAAAACTACAAACTTAGATAACGCTAGTCGCGCATTGGCACGATCCCTGTGGATACGAACTTATTCTAAACACCTAGAGTGTGAATTATTACTCGACGACAGACTGGTACACTTGCCAGACCGTAGTCACCATACTCATGCAACTTCTACCTAGGAACTCCTAGATATGAGATCTCATCCCACTTCCCCTCAAACAACACAGACAACGTTGCTTACAATGACTACAAACAAATGATCAGAAGGAGACACACTCCAATAAACAACCTAACTCCGTACTTAAAAGCTTTAGAGTATACCACAAGTACAACTCAACTAAACAAACCATCTTTGTGCTTTGAATAATTAATGGCAACACACACAGAGGTATATAAAATAAATCACAAGGTTTAACAAAGACACGAAACTATAAATATTGGTGTCGGTAAATAAATCATGTTTAGCATCTTCCTTTACATAGCTGCGAGTTAGCATGGACTTCCTGAGCAAATAAGGCCAAATAATACAATTGGTCTAGAGAATCTCCAACTACAATCTTCCATAAATATATTTTTCTTAAATATATTTGCATCAAATATTTTGCTTCTTTAAATGTTTTAACATATTTGGAATCAAATCTTTTATTTCCTTAAATGTTTCAACATCTTAAGGATTAAGCTAATACGTGTTGCTTGTTGTTGCTTCCAGAAAATACGCGTGTCTTGTTGAAACTAATCTTTAGAAGATATCATGGACAAATAAAACTCAAACACGTCGGCTGTGATGTCATGCCCACATGTTGGAGCATTTGGCTTAACATCTGACTAGAACTTGTTTTCACAAAATTTACCCAACACACAAAAACCAAACAAATATCATACCAAATTGGTGAGATTTGGTTACAAGGGCTGAATAAGTAATCGATTGATTCATTCCCTACTCCACATAGCACACATGCAGAAGCATTAGCATTCCCAATGACACCTCACTGCAGAGGTTTGAACGAGTCGGCAACTTATTTTGCAAAAGTTTCCAAGAAAAGACCACTACATTTGAAGGAGCCTACATTTTCCACAATTTTGGAAGCGACCTTTCTTCCTCTATAGAAAAGGTCACCTCATCAATCGTCAAACGACTAAGTACCAAAACAACCGACTTAATTGAATAATAACCACTTGAGTAATGCTTCCAAAACCAAGAATCATCTATGTAGAGATTGTTGCGCGGTTCATAATTTAGCGAAGACTTTCCTATAGATTAAGCTCCACCTCAAGTCCCAAGCCCAGTGACCTTCCACCCAAAAAAGTCTTTGGAACTCAATTCTTAATAAGACTCCCTCAGCCAAAAGGAAAGTATTGTAACCATTACCAACCTTTCTATGCACCCCCTCTGAAAACCAATCTGAGATAGCATCCTCAGGAGGTAAGGACATATCCCTCCACCAACAAGAGGCCCTCCTAAGACTCACAAGCCTCCCTCCAATATGAGGAGAGGGATATAAGGAGTCGTATCTCGCCAAAATTATTTCTCTCTAGAGACTCACTTCTTCAGAAATTAGTCTCCATCTTCATTTACCAAGCAACGCAAGATTCACTGCTCGAAGATCTCTAACCCTCAACCCGCCATCGCTCTTTGACTTACAAACCTTGCCCCAACGTACCCAAGCAATCTTTCTAACACTCCTTTGTATTCGGACTATCGTTTTTCAAACTTAGACACGCATTTTCATAAATGAGAGATAAAAAATAGGTATATAATTGAGAACATAGTTCAACAAGACCATCCTACCTCCAAGACTTACATACCTATTCCTCTAAACTCCTAGTCGCTTAGTTAAACCCTCCAAAAGAGGCTGCCAAGTTACTTCCTTCCGATGATTTGCCCCACGGGTAACCCAAGATAAATAAAAGGGATACACCCAATTCTACAATGAAGAAATCTCTCTGTCACCCCCAAAAACTCATATCCCACATTAACACCCATGATGCTACTCTTAAAAAAATTAACCTTAAGGTCCGATGCAAGTTAAAGGTTGTGCAAAATAGCTTTAAGAGACCAGAGATTTTTCATCGAAACTTCTCCAATAAAAAGAGTATCATCTACATATAGAAGATGATAGATATATAGACATGTGTCACAATTTTTGAACACTGTAAACATATTTCGTGCCTCCTCACTTCTAATAGCACTACTTAAACACTCTACTACCAAAAGAAACAAAAATGGAGCTAGCGGATCCCCTTGTTTTAAACCTCTTTGAATATTAATCTCCTCTGTTGGACTGTCATTAACCAGCGATGCCAATGACCACCAAATCCGAACCTAATCATCAGATAATCCAAGAAGCTCAAGCTAACTGAGTCATATATGCCTTCTCAAAATCCACTTTGAAAATAAGACATTATTTCCTCGATTTTTTAGCTTGGTCAAAGATCTCATTATAATTACCACGACCTCATCCATTAATTGTCTCCCCTTAATTGCAGATTGGTTTGGAGAGAATAATTTATCCATGACCTTTGCTAATCTCCTTGCAAGAACTTTAGCAACAATTTTGTAGAGGGAGCCCACTAAGGATATAGGTCTAAAATCTCTAATGCTAAGTTGGGAAGGGACCTTAGGGATAATGGTATTAAAATTGATCAAACAAAACTCCCACTTCGCCTAAAGAAGATCCCAAAAACTTTTAAAGAACGCAAAATTAAAGCCATTAGGACCAGAGCTCATATCCTCATAAGAGCTCAACACAACATCCTCAATCTCAGTTGCGGTAAACGGGACAGTTAGAGCAAGGTCCTCTCGCGCATCAACACTTTGAAACTCAATACCATCGAAAATAGGCTGGGTATTCACCGATTCTAAAAAAATGGGTCGTAAAATAGTTGATAATCTTAGCACACGCCTCTGAAACACTCTTCACCCATCTATTACCCACACGAAGAGCAGGAATATAGTTTTTCCTACATCTTCCTTTCACACTAGCATGGAAATAATCCGTATTAGCGTCCCCATCATTACAATCAAGATTGTATTCTTATGCTTGTATGCGGCAATGATTCGATTCATTTCGTGATTAATTGGATTTCTTGATCTTTGTTATTTGATATTTTTAAATCTGTTGAGATTTGTAGGTTTCACTGATTTAAGGTTGCCTCCACCTTGCCGATTCCACTTATTATCTGTATCAACTCTCGAATTGACTTCAGAATGTTTGACAGACTCGAAAGAATCAATTTGCTTGTTTTTTCACTGGGAGTTGATGGTATATGGACAAGCTATCATGTTGGCAGGCGGTTCATCCGCCAATTTTAGGTCTTGTTGGTGCTCACATACGTTGATGTGTTTCGCTACCTTTGGTTTGGGTGTTAATTTTCGGTTGTTTTTATTAAAACAAGATAATTTATAATATTTTTTTCATTTTTGATGTTGACAAAGATAATTTATGACATTTTATATTTTAATGTTATAATAATTTTTATTTATGATTCTTGATTAAAAATATTACAATGTAAAAAAATAATTTTGGTTAGTTATGAAAATTTAAATTAAGTGATTGATGCTAATATTTTATGAAAAATAACAAAAATATATAACTACATTTATAGTTGGGTAATCTAATTTATTCCAATAATTTTTTATTGTTGGGGTATAAAAGATATAGCAACAATTTATGTCGTTGACGAAAAATAACACATTGCAACTAAACTAGATGTTGACAAAATTACTTTCTTTTCAGCAATATTAATTGTTGTTGCAAAACACTAGTTATGCTATCGATATTATTTGTCCTTGCAAATTTATTAGCAATGGCACATTTTGCATCAACTATTTTTTCGCCGGAAAAAATACATTTTTTGCCAACGACAATAATTGTTGTTGCAAAAAACACTAGATATGCCAGTAAAATTAATTGTTGCTGAAAAAGACTAGTTATGCCAATGACATAAATTGTTGCTGCTAAACACAAGTTATGTCAGGAACATTTAATTTAGGATTTGCTTTAGATTAACAAATTTTGAATTCTGTAAAGAAATTTTTCCTTTGTTTCTTTTTGTTTCTTTTTATTTTCTTTCTTGAGGATTAGATACAAGAAATATAATTTTTTGCAGCGACTTTTGTCATTACAAGTCGTTGGTAAACATACCAAAAAGTAGTTTTCCCAAAGACTTGTAACGACAAAAGTCGCTACCAAAAATCATATTTATCGTAAAGAGTTCTACATAGTGATGTCAATGGATATTCATGGACGCGGATAGTGTGATATTCGTATATGCTCCTTTGGAAAAATATGATATATATATATATATATATATATATATATATATATATATATATATATATGCTCGCGAATATTCGCTAAGCACGTAACCCACGGATATCGAGATATCTGTGGATATTAGTAGATATTCATGGATGACATTTTTTTATAAAAAAAAACTAATTATTAAAAAAAAAGTTAGTTTTTTTTAAAGACAAAATATAAACACATAATATTCATACATTGTTTTTTTTTAAAACTGCAAGACATAATTTTTTTAACATGTAGCGGAGAGATATGTAAGAAGCTGAAGAAAAAAATTCTCAAAAATGAAAAAAAAATATGAAAAGTTTTCTCAATATGAAAATAAAACAAAAAATATAAAAATACTATTTTTTTTATACAAGAAAAATATTAGAATTTATATTTAAGTAGGAATATTTAACTGATTTTTTTAATTATTTAGTGGGTATGAATATTTGGAGACGCAGATAGTATTATACCCGCATCGTATAAATAAGGATAATTAAATTTTTATTATTTTATCCGTGGATATCCATTAAATTATCCGCTCCATATCTATGACGGATTTTATCTGCATATCTGCGGATATGAATTTTTTTGTCATTCCTAATTGTACATATATTTCTTTTTAATATATTTATTATGAGTGTGTGATATATGATAGGTGTTTCTTAAAGATACCAACCTAGTTGGCACGTTTAAGTTTTCCTTTTAAAGTGTTTAACACACTCTTAGTTCATAAAAAAATAAAATTAACTCGAAGCATTACATTTTTTTGTTACTTCATCGGTAAGTATGTTGAAGGGACAAACTGAACATATTGATCAACCGAAGAGATATTTATTTAGTGTTTATAAAGAGGCAAATACAAAATATAATTGATTTGCTAAAACAAATGGGCCAAATACAAGAATTGGCAAATTGAAGTGCTAAAAATATAAAATTATTTTAAACATTTGATAAGCAGTATACACTATAAAATGATCAAATCATATTCTATATGCTATATACAATAAGAAGGCAAAAAAAATGGCTAGAACAGTTAAATTAGTTTATGCTACATTTTTAATTGTTTTCCTACTTTTTATTACTGAAGTTGTTGCCAACGGTAATATTTTTCCATTTGTAATCTCTCCAACAACTATCGTATGTAAATTCGCAAAAGATTGTCCGGAGATAATACAACCCAACATGTCCTTTGTTGTATGCTTGGGTGGCTTTTGTCAAGAGGTTTTGGAAGATCTCTAGTTACTATAATTTATTTTATTTTATAATGTTCTCAATGAAAATCAAACTTAAAATCTCATACATGCTATTTAAATCTTTCCCTACTTGACAATCTTAGTGACTTCCAATAATTATATTTTTATTTTTATAATTTTACGCGTGTACTTGAAGCTTTGACTATGTATTCAAAGCAACCAATAAAATTGATAATGAAATAAAATTTAATTTTCGTCTTCTCTCTTGATTTTCGATGTTTCACAAATATTTTACGTATCTTGCAATTTTACTTTATACTATCAATTCAAAGATGAGTTCTATCATGGGTAAATAATCTCTTCAATAATTATTATATTAGCAATCAATAATTCTGTTTTTATTTTTTCAATTGGTCATTTCACACTCCTTTAAACTATGATTAATGATAATAATGAAACGAAGCAAGACACTAAGTAATATTTTAGTTAAATTCTCTTCTTCTCTCTTTATTTTGTATTTCATCGTGGCCTTCATTTTAGGCATATCACCAAAAAAAATAAAATATGATTCTAATATTTGTGATATGTAAGTGGACAAAATATATAGTTAAATTGCTTTATTTTGAAACTCAAAACTCTAATTTTGTGTTATAATAATTTTTTTTTTAATCAAATCAATTCGTTCACATTTCTCTTGAATGGAGAGTGGGACTCATATACAAAGTGCCTATTTAGCGTTCATAAGTTCGTGGATATTTTCAAATATAGTAAAATTGTTTTGAAATTTGTGTAATCAATTTTTTAAAAGTGTAAAAAGTAAATTTTGTTTTCAATGTAAAAGTTTCTTTAGATATTATGACCGAGAAATCAAATTGTTTGTAGGGATAAAGGGTTAAACGTAAGATTGGGGTAAAAGGAAAAATATCATTACTTGGACTTAAATTTACTTCCCAAATCAATCATTACCAAATATCAAACATGTAACTTGAATTTACTGTGAAATTCAAATTTGCGGCATTATTGTTTGGTACATCAAATTTGCAGCATTAGATCCTCATTATGCAATTGTTGACCGATCCTAAAAAATAGTAAAAATATTTACGGCAGCCATTACAAATTAACTTATTTATTCCTGTCAACAATACGGTGAAGGAATTGAATGAAGAAGACTTGTTTGCTGACGGGGTTAGAGAATTTTGAAGACAAAAATTTGATGTTTGATATTTGAAGACAAAAATTCTTCTTGGTAAAGAATTTTGACAGCAGATTCACTTTAAAGAGAGTCTCTTTCGCCAAAAATCTAGATTGAAATGGATACAAGAAGGGGACTCTAATTCCTGCTTTGGGACTCTAATTCCTGCTTTTTCCACTCGGTCATTAAATGGTGTCGTAGGCGCAAACAATTAGTGATGCTTAAGAAAGGGGACGCATGGATTGAATGGGTGGCTGAAATCAAGACAGAAGATAAAGATCATTTTTCTCAACATTTTACGAAAGAACGGAGTAACAAACCTTTTTTGCAAGGTATTGAATTTAATACTTTATCGGGGGATGATAATGTTTTTTTAATAGCTCCTTTTGATGAAGAAGAAGTTATATAGAGAAACTATTTGGAGTTGCGACGATGACAAATACCCAGGGCCACATGGTTTCAACCTTAATTTCTGTAAAGCTGGTTGGCCGATTGTGAAAATTGATGTTATGGGTTTTTTGTGCGAATTTCACGAGAATGCAGTGTTACCTAAAGTAGTGACGGCATCTTTTTTTACAAAAATTCCCAAAAAAGATCACCCGCAAGAGCTCTTTGATTGCCGCCCCATTTGTTTAATTGGAAGTTTATATAAGATCCTGTCAAAAATTCTTGCCAATCAGTTATAGAGTGTTGGGGGAATTAATTTCTTCATGTCAATCAGCCTTCCTTCCGAACCGACAAATTTTGGATGGGGTGGTGGTGCTTAATGAAATTATCGACTTAGCTAAAAGAAGGAAAGACGAGTGCTTTTTGTTTAAAGTAGACTTTGAACGAGCCTACGGCACTATCAGTTGGTCTTTTTTGGATTGTATGATGTTAAAAATGGGTTTTTAATTTAGACAGGTGGTTAAAGTGGATGAAAGCATGCATATTTGAAATTACTATGTCTATATTGGTTAATGGCAGCCCTACAGACGAGTTCAAAGTCGGCGGAGGCCTACGACAAGGTGATGCTTTATCCCTTTTCCTATTTTTAATTGTAGCGGAGGGTCTTACATGAATGATGAAAAGAGCGGTGGAGATTTGGAAGTTTATTGAATTTGCCTTTTTTCTAATTTAATTTTAATTGTTATTTTATTATTGTCTTGTTGCGGGTTTGGGTTTGGGTGGGAAAACCCGAACCCAGTGGGTGTGGGTGTGGGTTTTGATTTGTCACCCAAACACTCTTTGGGTTTGGGTTTGGGTTCGGGTGTCAGTTTTGGGTGCGGGCGTGGGTAGTGTGAAACCCGCACCCATGGGCGCCCGTTGCCATCCCTACAACTGCGACGGTTGTTGCAACGGTTTTTAAAATTGTTGCAAAGTTCTCTTGCAACACACAAATTTGCCACGGTTTGCCAAGTGTCGCAGATGTACAATTGCGACAGTTTCAACCGTTGCAAAGTGCAATTTTGACTGTTGCAAAGTGCTTATTTTCTTGTAGTGAATAGACTGTAGAGTCATTGAAAACCTAAGAGAACAAACACTTCAAAGTAAGATAGGTAAATTTGGAAAATTTCTTACTCTTCTGGATACACAAAGTCACATAAGAAGGCTTGTTTAGATTCATACCTCAAAGCCAATTATAACATCCCTAGAATCAATTACAATTGCTAAATCAATCATCATTATTGAGCAACATTGAAAATCAATTCATACCTTAATAAAATCAATCAGTATTGACCTTAGGATTATAAACATGTGGCAGAGCTCAAAAACAACCAATCTTCACTAAAATAGGAGAAAACCTAAATCCTTCATTATTGACCTTAGGATTATAAACATGTGGCAGAGCTCAAAAACAACTAATCCTTAACTAAGTGGCCATCGAATGAAGACTTCCATAACATTAGGAAAGAAAAGAAACTTCCGGCCGTACCATGATATATATAGTTAGCCTAATAATGCAAAAAGATTACCATGAACTTTGTTCTGACACCTCTCAATCTTCATTCTATTGTTCTACAGCTTGAACCTTTATGCTTTGTGGCACACTGAAAAAAAAAAATCACAAAATGATCAGCTATACTTGACATATCAAAAGAGATATTGTACCTGCACATGCAGAACCATATGATACAGTCTTATACTACCATATGATACGCACTTAGTTATATAAACTATCTCTTATCAACAGTAGCAACTAGAAAATTCACTGTAAAACAGAACTATACCTTATATATTAAGAATATGCTTCACGAAATAGAAACTTACCATACTTCACAAACATAAGTACTTGTAAAATATACTTAACTACACATTATTTACAACTTCTCTGCCAAATTTTCACTATACTACCATATTTGATACCTTAAAACAGAAAATTCACCAACAACAAATAGAATGTACAGATCATAATCATGTCTAAGCAAAGACATAGCACTAGTAGCATGACTTTTTTTTAATTATTATGTTTATAATATTATGTGTAAACTAAAAGTACCTCAATTTTCTTTATAAGATATAGTAATTCCAATATAAAAGCTGCATCAGTGTTTCCAACCCCATTATCAAATTGATTAAATGCTCAATTAAAAGCATATTAGCATTAGGAACCAAAATTCATTAAAAGCATGCCCAGAATCCTACTCATTGATACTGTTGCAACAAACAAGCAGAATAGGTAGGAATAGTGTTGCTAATGGTCAACAAACAAGGAATCTATCAAAACATGGACTCAACCTCTTGCAAAAAAATTAGGAGATCATTTGTAATTTCAGACTAGCTTGAAGTAGCATATATAACATCACCTTTGAATCTAAACCAAATCTTAAGACAACTAGATACAAAAAACAAAAATAATGATCAGCGACAGATTAACATGTCGGCCATAAACATGTTATACAATACTATCAGCCATAAACATGTCTCAAAACCCATCAGTCAGCTAGGAATTGGAGAACCTATGAACCGAATTACAATCCAAAGAATGATCAGAGACAGATTAACATGTCTTATTTAGTAAATTAACATTAGAGAAAGTTTCTAATTTGAATAGCATGCAATTCTGAACTGAACTTACCCAGTTACAACTCAGCTATTTTTTCCACCGGCTCAGATTCTTTTCCCAAAATCTCTTTGAAATTTGAACCGTTTGTAGAGATTGACTTGATCACCCATCACCTAGATAAAATACTTGTATGCATTAGATGGTTATTAATGTTCCAAAACCTCAGGATCAATTGGTATTCAAAACATTTATCAAAAGAAAAATCAGTATTCAAAATTCGAATTTATATGGTACTCCTCTGAAAAATATTTATCTTGCATAATACCTATGACTCCAAGCTTGTTCACTTTTGGCTGAGCACGAGACCACAAGTTCTGACAGTAGAAGTTCATCTACAAACATTGAGATCTGCTTCGTCTTGGACACTAATAACTTTCTGCAATATGCACAGAAATAAAGGTTTTTTACATACATCAAATTTCTAAAGCAGGTAAACTTTATCAGATTGAAAATGCAAATGTTCAGAAAACAAAACACATGAAAACACCTAATCATACATTCAGATATTCAATTTAGAAAAGAGATAACAAAACACACAAAAACTGAGCAGAAATTCAGATCTATGGCAAAATGTGCCTCTTCCGGAGCTGTAACTGAAGCACCAAAATCAAAATTTTAAATCATTCAAATACGGATAAGTAGAATCAAAGAACCACAATAACCTCCTCTCACTCTCACTACAACGAACTACATAGATCAGATTCCACATATATGAAATTCAATTTAGCAAATCAAAATATAGAATGGAAAATTTAAATCAGAGAAGCAAAACCCTAGAAATGAGAAATTGAAAACCTTCGTGAAATCTATTGCGGATCTGCGAATTGAGAGGTACATAGAGCAACAGTTATTGATGGCTTCGAAGAATAACCAAATGTAGAAGACGATGACGAAGTTGGAGGACAATTGTAGCTTTGATTGATCGATTAGCCAACGACATGGAGATTCGCGACGAGGTGGTTGAGGTCATTGGCGGCGTAAAGGTCACTGGACGGTGGCGAAGTGGTTGAGGTCACAGGCGGTTGAGCGACGGTGAAGCTTCTCCGACGGAGATGGAACTCTCGAAGAAGACGAGTTCGTCGAGGAGAGTGGTTTTGTATTTTGAATCTTTGATTGTTTTCTGAAATGTGATTTTATTTTTATTTTGTTGAAAGTATTTGATAACTCTTTTTTGTATTTTTCCATTTCAGTCGTAATTAATTAAAATTTAGGCAAAATGTTAAAAAAATATTTAATATCAAAATTAGGTTATAATTTTTTAATAAAAATAATAATCGAAATCCGCAGAAAAATCCTTAGAAATACCTGCGGATTTTCCTTAAAGCACCAAATTCGCAGGAAATTACTTTTTAGTGCCAAATCCGCAGGAAACTCCTAAGGAATACCTGCGGATTTTCCTGAAAATATTAAATTTGCAGGAAGTTACTTTTTAGTGTAAAATCCGCAGGAAATTCCTTAAAAATACCTGCGGATTGTTTTTCGCAGCAAAATCCGCAGGAAAATAGCAAATTTCTAGTAGTGAGAGTTGTTTGTCAAAGAAGCCGAAAAGGATGTGCCAGTGTGTGAGAGGCACTTTAGATTCGGTTCATCGCCTTCATGGGTGTGGAATTGGACGGATCCTTTGTCTGACAATGAGGTTCTACAGTTGGAAGAATTACAGGTTCTTTTGTTAGGCTTTTCGCTAAATCCAATTACGGCGGATAAGTGGAAATGGAAGCCAGAGCCAAGTAGTACTTCTTTGGTCAAATCTGTTATTCCTTGTTATTATAGCGTAGACAGGAGGAACTCTTTGATGCTAATGTGTTATTTGATATTAATAAGTTATGGAAGACTGACGTATCATCTAAAATTAATTTTTTTGGGTGGCGTTTATTGCTCCAAAGGTTACCAACGAGGTCATCGTTCAACCGCCGCGGTATTTTGCTCAATCCCCATGAATTGCCTTGTATCTTTTGCTTTCAACAGGATGAGGACACTACACATCTTTTCTTTACTTGCTCGTTTTCCAAAGGGATATGGGAAGCTTTTTCTAGATGGATAGGCAAGAATATTCCAATAAGCACCGTAGGGTGGAATCATTTTCTATTGTTTGGTGATTTAGTCAAAGCAAAAAAGGCGAGAGGGTTGTTAGTCACTTGATTTGGCTAGCAACTACGTGGCAAATTTTGAAGCTCCGTAATAATGTTGTCTTCAACGGTAGTATTCCGGATGTCTCATCACATTTAGATGATATCAAAGTCATTTCTTGGGTTTGGTTTATGGGTCGCCATGGTAGTAAATCTTGTATTCCTTTTTCGAGTTGGTGTATTGACCCTATGGTTTATTTCCAAAGCACACTATAAATTACTTTGCATTATAAGAGATTGAGTACCTCTTGTACTATC
The DNA here is from genome assembly GCA_954870985.1 of Trifolium fragiferum. Lineage (NCBI taxonomy): Eukaryota > Viridiplantae > Streptophyta > Magnoliopsida > Fabales > Fabaceae > Trifolium > Trifolium fragiferum. The sequence continues at coordinate 14,752,073 of OX940793.1, read as the reverse complement.
TTATAATAATATTTGTTTATAAAAAAAAAGTTTAAATGTGCTTTTGGTCCCTGCAATTATGCTTTGTTTTGAAATAAGTCCCTGTAAAAAAATAAATTTGATTTTAGTCCCTGCAATATCTCAAAATTTTTAAAATAGCTATTGACTGAATTTCTTGATGATATTGCAGGGACTAAAATCAAATTTATTTTTTTTACAGGGGCTTTTTTCAAAATGAGTCATAATTGCAAGGACCAAAAACATATTTAAGAAGAAAAAAAAAAACTTATTTATTCCTATACACATATCTAACTATGTCCTCATTATTTTGAAATGTAAATCCAAAAAAGTAGCCAAAATTTAGAGCAACCACCGTAAATTACAGTGTGAATTAATTCAAAACTATATATAAAGGTGAACACCAACAAGCAATCTACACCAGCCACAATAATAACTCCATAACACTCTCTTTAACCCCATAAATGGCATGTAAATACAAAAAAAAATTACTTTGGATGGAGCTTTTGTCTAATTGTTTTATGGGTTAATAGACTTTTAATCTCTGCAAAGTAGGCGAGTTTTGAATTACCCTCTATAATTTTTTTTTTGTTTTTACCCCTCTGCAATGTGTATTTATTTTTTTCGGAGTTCGTATTATCCTTTAGGGGTAAAACAAAACAACATTACAGGGATGCAATGAATTGCAAAAAAATAAAAACAGATTGCGGGGGTAAAAGCAAAAAAAATAAATTATAAGGGTAACGCAAAACCCGTCTACTTTGCAGGGGATAAAAGCAGGGGCGGAGGACCATGTGGGCCAAGCAGGGCCATGGCCCGCCCCAGAAAAAAAAAAAAAATTTTATGGTAGGAAAAGACTATTTTACCCCTGCTTAAAATTGTTTCCCTTTCCCTCTCTTTGCAAACGCACGCAGCACGCTCCCTTTCTTTGCTGCGTAAATAGCAGTAAACCTTTCCCTCCCTTCATATGGAACGGTTTACAAGCACTCTTTATGAAGGATTGTCCTTTCGCATACTATGTCCATTGTTTTGCCCATCGATTGCAACTTGCCTTGGTTTCTGCATCAAGAGAACTCAAACCAATTCATAGATTTTTTGATAAGTTGACTATGATTGTCAATGTTGTTTGTTCTTCTACTAAGCGCCATGATGAGTTACAAGCGGCCCAAGTAACAGAAGTTCAATATATGTTGGAGATTGAAGAGATTATGACTGGTAAAGGGGCAAATCAAATTGGAACTTTGAACCGAGCTGGGGATACTCGTTGGGGATCACATTTCAAGTCTATTTGTAGTGTGATAAATATGTATGAAGCAACTTGTCATGTTTTAAAAAAGATTAAAAAAGAGAGTAAAGGTTGGTCAACATCTGGGGATGCTGATAGTTCTTACAATTACTTGAAAGAATTTGATTTTATATTGATCTTGTTCATGATGAAATCAATTATGGGGATAACTGATGTTCTTTGTCAAGCTTTACAAAAACAAGATCAAGATGTAGTTAATGCCATGGATTTGGTTCGTTCAACAAAGCGTCTTATTCAAGACTTAAGAGATGATGGTTGGAATGAATTGTTTTCTAATGTGACTGCTTTTTGCCAAAGACATGATGTTGAGATTCCTGATCTCAATGATGTTCATTCAACAACAAGATATGGTCGCTCTCGTATGGAAGAAAATCAGGTAACAATAGAGCATTACTTTAGAGTTGAAATAATTTTTAGTGCCATTGACAAACAATTGCAAGATTTAAATAGTAGATTTAGTGAGCAATCAATGGAATTATTAACTCTAAGTTGTGCTTTGACTCCTAAGAACAATTACAAAGCTTTTAATGTTGAAACTATTTGCACTCTAGTTGAAAAGTATTATCCCATGGATTTCACTGAACAAGAGCAGCTTCTTTTGCGCTTTCAACTTCGACATTTCATTGTTGATGTTCGCGAAGCTTCAAGTTTGAAGAACTTATCAACAATTCAAGAATTATGCTCATGTTTGGTTGAAACTGAAAAGGCAAAAATTTACTACTTGATTGATAGATTACTCCGTCTTATTTTGACGCTTCCGGTTTCTACGGCCACGACCGAGAGATCTTTTTCGGCGATGAAAATTATCAAGAATAAGTTGAGAAACAAGATGAACGACGAGTTTCTAGCAGATAGCATGTCAGTTTATATTGAAAAGGAAATTGCTGCAAATATCAGTTCGGATACTATTATTGATGAATTCAAGGCTCTCGCACCGCGTAATGCATCATTTTAAGGTATTTTAAATTATGTAGTTTAATTTTACAAATGATCAAGTATGTAGATGATCAAAGCATAACACGTAATGTTTATTACAACTTAATTTTTTGATATATAATATAATTTGCATTTTTAATTTGTGAATTAAGTTTTTTTACGGCCCCCCCCACTATTTTGGGGTTGCTCCGCCACTGGATAAAAGCCTATTAACCATTATTTTATTATATTTTACTTTACTGATTGTTAGGACTTGATGGAGTATACTATTGATACATCTTATATTCTGAATTTTATATTGTTCTTTATATTGTTTTATATTTATATAAAATATATTTGATATTAAAAAAAAAAAAAAAAAAGACGGCAGCTTTTGCATATAATTATTTTTTTTATTTTTGCAGCTCATTGGGTTTGTTTTATAGTATTTGATTATTCGAGATGGCTATTTGGTCTCGTATTGAAATTTTATTGTATTCATGAATGTATGTAGATTCAATATGTCGTCAATGAAAAAAAAAAGTAGGTGTCATATATATATATATATATATATATAGTCAGGATCCGTTGACACCAATTAGTTTGACACTAAATGTTACATCTCTCAATAACGTTTTAATCGATATAAATTTTATAAAATCCACCGTTGGATTAAAAGTTTATATCATCTAGATCATTTCTGTAAACTGTCAGACAAATTCATAATCATTTGATATGTTATTGAAACACATAAAGATTAACGGCATTTAAAAAAACGCCCAAACCGTTAATTTTGATGTATCTTAATAACATATCAAATGATTTTAGATTTGTCTGACAATTCACACAAATGATCTATATAATATAAATTTTCAATCCAACGGTGAATTTTATAAAATTTATATCGATTAAAACGTTATTAAGAAGTGTAATATTTATTGTCAAACTAATTGATGTTGACCGATCCCCCCTCATAAATAAGTGTCATAAATCTAACTCCAATAAAAGTAGGTGTCATAAATCAAACTTACATTGTTTTCTTTTATTTTTCAAAGCAACAAACACAGGTTTACCTGTATAAATAAAATAAAAGTGTACCTTTTGTATTATTGAATTTTCTTCTATGTTGGAATATTAAGATGCAAGTTTTTGAAGTAAACTCTTTCGTTCTAACCCTCTTCAAGTGAACAACTTTTTTTTTTATTGTTGACATAATATATATTTATTACATAATAAACCGATATTCATTCATAAAATGAATATAGTACATCGATGAAATACAAATTCATAATCGCTAAAAACAAAAAGAATAAATCTGCGAACAAACTCACAATATTCATGTTAATTAGCATAAAACAACAAATTTCATATGCCTACCAATATGACCATATTGAAGTGTCCGAAATATTCACTCCTCCGAATATGTAGCGTTGATGACACCAAAGTCGATGTTGATTAAATCTGCACTAGATCGAAACTACTCCTTCAACCTGAAATAAATGAACACCACACAAAGAAGGGAAAACAAATACACTGCACAACGACATATGGGACAACCAAATACACTGTATGAAGACAAGAAATCAAAACAAATAAATATGTAAAAATCACACTTATTTATTATAACGAGAAAGAAAAACAATTTGGAGGGATGATTTAAGGTCAAAATTGACCCAAAATTATCCCTCTTCAATAAAATAAGAAGAAGAAAAAAAGTTAACGGCTAAGGTTGAAAGAGAAGAAAAAAAAAGAAAAATTCTATATATTAACAATAATCTTTGACACTTTATTTATTTGTCATGGCATGCAGCTAAGACTTTGAATTTTAATAAGGTATTACGTTATGGTTTTTAAACTTCACATTAATTGTTTGTAAGTATTTTTATTACAAGGAGGGCTTAAAGCCTAATAAGAAAAACAACTAAGAACAAATTAAGCCGGAAGAAGAGTGTCCTAACACATCATATCATATTCATATACTGCAAATTGGTTGGGTTGGACAATCTTCAAAGAAAACAATATTTCCTTTCAATAAGTATCTCATAAAGTCAATGTATCCGCACACCGATTAGTTTTTTTTATAGGAATGCGATATCTTAACCTCCTACTCAGAAGAAATAAGACGATGAATCTTCTAAATCAGTTAGTAACCCATATTACTAACAGTTTCTCCTTCCTTAATAACTTTAACAATTGTGATACAAAGTCGACATTAAGCTCTAGTTTATGATATCCCTACCTCCAAATATATTTCAAACCTTCTAACACCCCCAGTGGCGGAGCCAGAAAATCTCAGAAGCCAGGGCAAAATATCAGTTTTAAACAAAAATTTCACTATTATACCGAAATTTTTTAATTTTGAACAAAATATCTCAGTTTTATCTTAAATTAATCCTTAAAAATTTCAAATTTTCCCTAAACTAACCACTAAAATACCAAAAAATTAAGATATTACACCGAAAAATTTCAGTTTTGAACAAAATATTTTAATTTTGTCCTAAATGAATCCTTAAAAAATTTAGTTTTACCCTAAACTCACCCACATATTAATTTGAAGCATTACAATATTTTTGTTACTTCATCAGTAAGTATGTTGAAGGGACAAGCTGAACACATTGATCAACCGAAAAGATATTTATTTAGTGTTTATAAAAAGGTGCACAAATACAAAATATAATTGGTTTGCCAATAAAAAAGGGGCAAATACAAGAATTGGCAAACCGCGATGCTAAAAATATTAAATTATTTTAAACACTTGATAAGCATTATACACTATAAAACGATTAAATCATATCCTATATGCTATATACGAAACCAAGGAAAATTAAATATGACTAGAACTCTTAAATTAGTTTTCGCTATATTTTTAATTGTTTTCCTGCTTTTTATTACCGAAGAAGTTTCCAGCGTTGGTATGTTTCCATTTATACTCTCTCCAACAACTACCGTATGTAAATCCTCTCTAGATTGTGAGGAGATAACAGCACCCAATATTGCCATTGCTATATGCATGGGTGGCTTTTGTCAAGAGGGTGTGAAAATGAAATGATCTCTAGTTACTATAATTTTTTATTTTATAATATTGTCGATGAAAATCGAACATAGAATCTCATACATGCTAGCTACTTAAATCTTTTACTACTAGACAACTAGTGACTTTCAATAATTATATTTTTATTTTTATAAAATTATGCACTTGAGCCTTTGACTATGTATTCAAAGCAGCCAATAATGATGGTAATGGAATAAAATTTAATTTTCGTCTTCTCTTTTGATTTTCAATGTTTCACAAATATTTTACCTATCTTGCAACTTTTACTTTATCCTATAAATTCAAAGATGAGTTTTACTATGGGCAAATAATCTCTTAAAAAATTATTATATTAGCAATCAATAATTTTGTTTTTATATTTTCAATTCGTCATTTCACGCTCTGATTTTCTACTCTAAAACGATAATAATTAAACGTTGTGAGACATTAAATAATTAATATTATAGTTAAATTGTTGTTCTGGACTGCTCTTCAGAGGCTAAGTCTCTTAAAGCTAAAGGCTCTGCCCTCCTGAAGGGCACCCTGCCCGTCGGCCAGATGCTCACCATCTGTAACGGCCGACCACCGGAATGATGGCATTTACTGCTCATCATGGCCAAACGGTCAGAATTCCGGCAGCCACTTAATGGGCATTAATTGCCCATTAAGGGCCTTGGCCCAGCGCTGGGGTATAAATAAGCTCCTCAGTCTGAGGAGCCAGATACGTTTTCACATTTGCCTAAGATACCATATTTCTATACTATCAGTGACTTGAGCGTCGGAGTATAAACAGGTACACACCCCCCCCCCTCCGCTTCAACAGGGGGCTTGCTGAATCAACTCTACTGCTCCGTCACATTTCTGATACCGATAAGATCAGTGGCGCCGTCTGTGGGGAATCTAGTTATCCCCTTCTTTCAAACTAAGAACAAAACCTTCACAAACTACCGCAAATTCACCAAAAGCTAAGAATGGCCGCGAACAGTAGATCCGAGCATTCAGCTGCTAACGACATGTCAAGCGAACATGCTGACAACAACAACGGTACCAATGGAGTGGTCCTATCCAACATGGACACTGACCCCACCTACCAGCCGACCAATGAAACTAACCCTCTGGTCGTACCCATTCCTCCACCTAGAGCCACCCTTGAGAACATAATGACCGCATTGCTGACTGCCATCAACAATCAAGGGCAGGCACTCAGGGAGCAAAATCGTCGTATTGAAGCTGTCGAGGAATCGCGCATTACCAAGGCGATCACGAGCAGCTATAGGCGAAGAGAATCTTCTCGACGGTCCAACTCGAGGACTAGGTCGAGGTCGCCAAGGGCACAAGAGACCAGAGGTCGCATAAGTCCCTCAAGAAGAGTTGCTGGAGTGAGGAGATCCCTCGCAAGAGTTACAGGGAGGAATTATCACTCTCCTCCTCCTCGTCACCATCGCTCTCCAAGAAGCGACGATGAGAGGCACGTGGGGCCACTTTCTGACAGGATCATGAGGGTACCATTGCCCGTGGGACTGGAAAAACCACCGGCAATGGATACTTATGATGGGACCACTGATCCAGACGACCACATCGAAAATATGGAAGCTGTCCTCAACTATAGGGGAGTACGAGGATCCATAAAGTGCAAGCTGTTCTCCACCACGCTGAGGAAAGGAGCAATGGCTTGGTACAAGAGCTTACCGCCGAGGTCCATCGATTCATGGGGCGAGCTGTGCAGACTCTTCACCGCACATTTCACCGCTTCGAGGAAGCACCCCAAGACTGAGGCTACTCTCGAGGCAATTCAACAGCAAAACAATGAATCCTTGAGAGAGTATATCGACCGCTTCAATAAGGCTGCCATTGAAGTTAGGACCGACGACAGGATGAAGCTGTATCTGTTGGAACGCGGATTGCGACCATCAAGTGATTTCGCCAAGGCAATTGGCATTGAAGAAGTAAGAACACTGGACGCTTTCCTCGAAAAGGCGCAGAAATACATAGCCTACGAGGAGAAGCAAGTAGCTCAGGACGCTAGAAAGCCAAAGCGTCAAGAAGATGTTGGACCCTCTCGAGCAGAAAACGAGAGAGGAAAAGAAAAAAGAGAACGCAGGGAGAACAAACCTCCCAGAAGCAAGTTTGAATTCTACACCCCGCTGAACGCTCCCCGCGAGCGAATTCTGGCCGAAGTTTCAATGGCCGAATTTAAAAAGAATGGAGTCCGAGCACCAAAACAGCTGATCGTAAGGCCGGGGCTGGACAAGTCAAAATACTGCCGTTTCCACAAAAGCTACGGCCATGTGACTGAAGATTGCATCAATCTCAAGGATGCAATAGAAATCATGTTGCAAAAGGGACTTCTTCAAAAGTTCGTCAAGGAGGAATGCCAGAAGAAAGGGAAAGAGCCCGAGGGAGGGCAACCATCGAAAGAGGCACCACAACAAGCGGCCACGGATAACAGCAACATGCAGATTGCTTATTCCATTTCAAGGCCCGAGGATTTCATACTTCCCGAACATCAGGAAGGAGATGATGTGCTTGAACACTTGACCGCGCACTTAGGATCGCTAGTAATTTCAGGAGGAGGATTCGGAACTTCCACTATAGGGTCGTTGAAAAGGAAGTTCGAAGAGCTGGAAAGTGTGTGCTCGCTGGAACCTGTCCTCACGACAGAAGAAGCTAAAGAAGGATCTATGCCTTTAGCTTTTTACAAAGAAGAAATTCCTGGTGGCTCTCCTAACCACCAAATTCCACTGTTGATAAGGGCCAGAATGGCCAACTTTGATGTGAGGAGGATATTGGTAGATCAAGGATCCTCGTGTGATGTGATGTACGCTGGTTTATTCAAAACTCTGCAGTTGACGGAGAAAAACCTCGCTCCATATGTAGGTGCTGATTTGCAAGGGTTTAATGGAGCGACCACGAAACCATGGGGTACGTGGATTTGATCGTGACCGTGGGAGAAGGGGAGGCGACCAAATCTATAAACGTCCAATTTCTGGTCGTAGATTGCCCCTCGCTGTACAACTGTATCATGGGAAGGCCAGCTTTGGCGAACCTATTTGCTGTATCTTCGACCATTCATTTGAAGATGAAGTATTACACCGTGGATGGCAAGATAACTACGTTGAACGGGGATATAGCTGCAGCGAGGAAATGCTTTGAAGCCGCTGCAAAAAATATGAGCTCCCTCCTGACTCCAAAAAAGAAGGCTGAGCACAAGATGCCCGTTGTCAGCACCCTGCAAGCAAGCAACATCGTCGACTTGGACGCACGCATCAACGAAAAAGATTTTAAAGATGAAGAAGATCCCATCGCGAAAAAGGTGCACCGCCCAATTCCCGATGGAGAATTCGAAATCATTCCTCTAAACGAAGATTATTCAAAGGGAATCAAGATAGGAGTAGATATGCCCGAGCTGGTGAAGAGGCAATTGGAAGCTTGCTTGAAGGAATACGCTGAGCTGTTCGCATGGAATGCTGCTGAGATGCCCGGAATCGACACAAACGTCACTTGTCACCAGTTGACAATAGATGCTAGGGCTAGAGCTGCAGTTCAGCGACGTAGGAAGCAGTCTCCCAAAAAAGCGGAGGCTGCTAAAAAAGCTGTAAAAGACCTCTTAGAGGCAAATTTCATTTCTGAAGCCAGATACACAACATGGCTCTCAAACGTTGTATTGGTTAAAAAGTCTAATGGAAAATGGAGGATGTGCGTTGACTACACCGATCTCAATAGGGCTTGCCCTAAAGATTCTTATCCATTGCCTAGCATAGATAAACTAGTAGATAATTCTTCAGGATTTAAACTACTTTCGTTTATGGACGCTTATTCTGGATATAATCAAATTAAATAAGCCGAATCGAAAATGCATTAAAAAGAAATTGTACTTAGTTACAAAAAAGGGGCAGCCTCAAGGACCGCCCAAACAAAGCAAATAAACTAAGGGCCAAACAAGCGCCCAAGTGCATAAGGTGAGCATAACACCTGCACGATTAAACTTCTTCATTCTTCGGTGTGAGGAGGAGAGGCGATGACCCCGTCGATGACTTCCTTAAGCTCATCAAGGCCAGCTTCGACGAGCTCCACTCCGGGGTTCAGAACCTTAAGCTGAGCAACAGCATTGACAAAACTGCTATGCCCAACCTCGACCATTGAGTCTTCACACTCAGCTATTTTCTTGATCAGGTCGGCTCGGCTCGAATTCCGGTACAACCCTTGAGGATCAACAGCGTCCTCTTCCTCGGAACACAAGGAGGGAGCAGCCTCTACCCGCTGTTCCAGCTCTTTGTTGCGGGTCTCCAAGTCTGCACATTTGACCTCCAAGTCCTTAAACTTTTTGGTCAAATCCTCTAAGTCCGTTTCCACGCGCACCAGCGTCGTCGCCATCTCAACCTGAAGGGCGTATTTATTCATGTAATCCTCGAATGCTGCCTCAACCTCCCCCAGCTTGGAATTGACCTCCTCAGAACTCTTCTTATACCTGTCCCTCTCGCCCAAGTAGCGACTCTCCCGACCATTCAGGAAATTAGCAACCTCTATCAGCTTGAAAGCAGCAGTAGTCGCCGCAGCCAGCTCCGCCTTGAGAGCCACTGGTCCCATGTCATGGATGATCGCTTGATCGGACTCATCAATGACGACCTCGGTGTCTTTATCGAACAGAGCGCTTCTTGAAAAGGTGGGAGGGATTACAAAACGAGCAGCAGGTTGATCGGGGTCTGGTAAGATATGTGGGCTCGGACGGGCAGAAACCCCAGCCCCATCAACGACCTTCTGCACTTTAGAAGGACGGATATCGACAACATTCGACACCATAGGACGTTTCTCAGCAACATGAGCAGTGACAGCATTGGAACTCTTTGTGCCTTGACGGGCATTCTTAGCCTTGCTGGCACGACGAAGCTTCTCCTGAGCACTCACCATTTCAGCTGCAAAAGGAAACGAACAAAAGGGAAGTGTTAGTACAAGCATAAAAATCGAGAAAATAAGTAAAGCGTCTAAATAAGGATGCGAGCATACTAAGGGTCTCCTCGGCCTCAGCACGAGTCGAGCAGGCTAACAACTTCTTCACATTAATAAAACGTTGAACCGTCAAAGGTTCGCCGTCTTTATCCAAACGAGGAATACCCTCCTCGTCAACCACGGGCTTCCCAACAAAACTATTTACAAAATCCTGGAGCTTTGAAAAATCCTCCAGTTCCTCGACCGTAAGATCCTTCTTGGGGGTAGTGAATGCTTTCGCGGGCAATAAATAATGCTCCACTTCCCAGCGAAAATGGAACTTCCCGTAATCTACCATGACAGGTCGCCCATCCTCCCCAAGGATAGTATGCCCGTTGGCGTCTTGATCGGGCCCAGGAACGATCACATCTGCCCAACCTTGAGCATCTTTAGGACCAACAATGAACCAATCATCTTTGAATGGTCGTAAGGATTCCTCAAACATGTTGAAGAGGCGGTGATTTTGCCTGAATGATACCCAAGCAAACCTGTTCGGATCTCCCTTGGGCTTCGACCGTTGTAACCCGAACACCTAAAAGAACAAGGGAATAGTATGGACGATTTCCAAATACGTACACACCACCTCGAAGGCTCTCATGAAAGCCAAAGAGTTAGGGTGCAACTGGGAAGGGGCGATCCTCAAATGATGGAATATCGCTACCTCGAAGTCAGTAAAGGGTAACCTAAACCCAAAATGTTGGAAGGCAATCTGGTACATACTGAAGTGCGCAAATCCAAAGTTATGGAAAATATGACGCTTCTTCCCAGGGATAAAAATTTGTCAGTGGTCGAGAGAAGGATCTTGGATATCATTGTAGAGGCCGGGAACTTCCGCCCCCACTGGATAACCTGAAAAACGCGAGCGCGTCAAACGAGGTTCATCGGCGACCCAATCTTCAGGGTCCGTCGTCGCCGTTATAGGGACTCGCTTCGTTGTAGGTACTGACGACTCTCACGCATCTACATCGCCTTGATTCTCCTCGGGCAAAGGCTCCATATCTTCATTTATATGAGCATGCGACGAAGAAGGTTCTTCCGCCATTTAAACCTGAAAGACGAGGAAGAGAAAAAGTGAATTCGACATCTTTGAAATATCAAATCCACCCTTCCACCGCCGTTCAAGTGAAAGGGCGTGGATATGCGCTAACGGTGATCCTTAACGTTGCTCGTACAACGAAGGTAAGAGTCAAGTGGTCGCTAGTTCGTAAAAAACGAGGTTTACACCAATTTTTAAGGCAAAATAACTAAGCTAAAATCATGACGAGCATTTGTTCCTACGCATGAACGCTCGAGATAAAAGCTAAGATCGCTCGCTACGAAATTAAAGCGACAGAGCCACAGAAATAGCAAAAAACGCGTGACAAAGGTGATAAACACCTGTAGCCACCGCGCCGGAGTAAACCAGCTACAAAATCCTAGTTTTATACCACTAAAACTACCAGCTACAAAATCCTACCATTTGAGTAGTGTTAACCACCACTCACCCCAAACCACCGTATTTCAAAATATTCAAACTACATACAAACCCAAAAAACCTAAATAACATACAGTACACCAAATGCTGTAAAAACGAGAAAAGGAAATGGGAACTTACTTGATTAAGTGATTTGAAGGTTTGAAACAGAAGATGATTACGGAGGAAACTTGAATCTCCAAAGAAGAACTTGCAAAGGAAGTTGAAAAGGGAGAGAATTTGAAAACAAGCGTTTGGAGTAGGGATAAATGAAGTAAAACTTCAAAAATCCCTCCTTTTTCCATATATATAGGAAAGCTGCGTACAGACGCACCTGTACGAAACGAAACAACGCCACAGAAATCTTAAACGTCACTTTGATCCAAAGGCTGTGATCTTAAACGATCCAACGCTTCAGATTGAGCCATCACAAAAATGAAAAGGCGCGATAATCCAACGGTCCAGAATCGACCTCGTGAACAGAGACTACGATGCTAGGCACTCAAACGCTTCAAATAGCCCTTACACGTGGCAGCAAGAGACGAAGCGGTTTGTCCCTTCAGGTCACATCCACTGAACGCGAAAATCTCGCAGAGTCCAAGAAAATCTCCACGAAAATCTCGTCGCGATTAATGGCACGATCGTTGAAAGAATCTCAACGGATAAAAGCGAATTGAAATCCTCGAGCCCACGGAGACGAAAATAATTAAACGACCAGCACGAGGGAATCCTAAAAGAAACTCAATGTCCTCGCAAAACATGGCAGCACAAGCTCCCCGATACGAGCAAACGAGCCTGTGGTCGCTTCTGCACGGCGTTACACACCAATGGTAAACGACAATCACAAATTTCACTGCTCGTATATACAAACAAAGGTTATCGCCAAAGTTAAAGTCATCACGCTCGTCAACGAGCATAACGATTTGGGGGGCTTCTGTTCTGGACTGCTCTTCAGAGGCTAAGTCCCTTAAAGCTAAAGGCTCTGCCCTCCTGAAGGGCACCCTGCCCGTCGGCCAGATGCTCACCATCTGTAACGGCCGACCACCGAAATGATGGCATTTACTGCTCATCATGGCCAAACGGTCAGAATTCCGGCAGCCACTTAATGGGCATTCATTGCCCATTAAGGGCCTTGGCCCAGCGCTGGGGTATAAATAAGCTCCTCAGTCTGAGGAGCCAGGTACGTTTTCACATTTGCCTAAGATACCATATTTCTATACTATCACTGACTTGAGCGTCGGAGTATAAACAGGTACACACCCCCCCTCCGCTTCAACAGGGGGCTTGCTGAATCAACTCTACTGCTCCGTCACATTTCTGATACCGATAAGATCAATTGTCTTCTTCTCTTTTAATTTTGTATTTCATCGGGTCTTTCGTTTTTGGCCTATCACTAAAGAATTTTATATGATTCTAATATTTAAGATATATGAGTTGAATAATTATATAGTTAAATTGTTTTATTTGGAAGGCATCGGGCGGTTTTGGGCGGTTTCGGGCCCAAAACCTCTCATCCGAACAAAACCGCAAGATACAATTTTTGGCCCATTTTCGACCGCACGAGTGATCGGTTTTGACGGGTCGCGAGTTTGACGGATCTCGGGTTGGACGGTCGGGTTAATGCGAGTACATTGGTTAAGTGAACATTTTGGAATCAAAGCTGGAAAAAGAATGAAGAAGACATGTTCCACCATGGAAGTTGCTTCAAGGTTGCAGAATAGAAATAAAAGAATTGAAGAGAGAGAAAACGTGAATAGGAAAAGAAATAAAGTGAAATAGTATAAAACAAATACTTTTTAATTTAAAATAAATTGTCACCTCACAAAAGGACAAAGTAGACCTAGACTTTTTGGAACTAGATGTACTCATTGTCTGCAACTCTGCGTGAGATAAGGCTTGTGGAAAGAGAAATGAGGCATTGGGAGAGCAAATATGATAGTAATTAAATATAAAGGTCTCATTCATCAATGTGTAATACAGTAAAATTGAAAAGGTTGACTGACATAGCTGTATGATTGCATGTCTTGGGCGGGTTCGGTTATCGGTGGATTCATTTTTCCAGAACCGGGCCCGACCATATGAAACCACACAGAACTGATTTAAGCCAATTTTAGACCCGTGAACCAATAGAACCCGCCCGCATCACCCAACATTGACTCGGTTTTTTCGGGTTTCGGTCGGGTCGAAACCTTTTGCTCAGCCCTACTCAAAACTCTAATTTTGAATGGAGAGTGAGACTCCATGCAATCAATTGGTGTAATAAAAGTGTCTATTTAGCGTTCATAAGTTCGTGGATTTTTTTAAATATAGCAAAACTGTTTTAAAACTTGTGTAATCAACTTTTTAAAACTTTTTTGAAATTTGTCTGTCCGCTTTTTCTATTATGCTAACGCGTTTGAAAGTTTAATATAAATTTTGCATACAAGTATTCTTTTTTAATGAATAGTTAGGAGTATGGTCCAGTGGTGTAATAAATTTTGAATACAATTTTTATGTAATAGGAGTATGATCCAGTGGTCATTAATGTTTCTATATATTTTTGTATAAAATATTTTCCACTATGTTGTGATTAATAAAAGTTAACAAATAACATAAGCATCCTAAGTGTTTTAATTTTGAGTTTAGAGAGCAGTTTTTTTGTTAGAGAGGTATTTTTTTTTTGGCTTTAGAAGAGAGGTGTTTTTTTTTTAAGGTTAATAGGCTTATACCCCTCGCAATGTTAGCGAGTTTTGTAATACCCCTTAAAAACTTAACAAATAATTTACTAACAAGGCACAAAAAAATAAGTTAAAATAATGTTAAATAGAATTCTACTTTTTTTTCTTTTCGATATTAATAATAACTGAAATTAATAATTATAAAATAATGTTAAATATAATTTTTGTTTTATTTTTATTTTTATTTTTATTTAGCCAACTGCCACGTGGTATAAAAAATAAATAAATAAATAAATATTTTCCACGTGTCACACGTGGCGACGACACGTGGAGATTCCACCCAGTCATCAGCCATGGTGTGCAGCTGGGGAGGGTAACACGTGGAATCTTAACATCGCAAGGGGGAATCTACGAAAAAAATAAATTATAGGGGAACATCACAAAACTCGCTAACATTGCAGGGAGTAAAAACCTATTAATCTTTTTTTATTAAGGATGTAATATATGGGAATAAGAAAAAGTCATCACCAAAATAATATTGCCTTGATATATAGGTGATGCTGTTTCTATTTTTGACTTGGTTGTTGTGGTTCTGCTCTTTTGCTTATTTATTGTGTTTTTGGTTCAACCATTTTCTTACGCATGTTTTTTGGCTTTTGTGTTGTTTAGTTTTTATTCTTTTTCTTTAGAATTATTTTCCCGAGTTTGGTGTTGTATTTTCTTGAGGGCTTGTGTATTCCTTGTACTTATCCCTGTTGTTTTATATATCCCTCTTGTTTTATAAAAAAAATAAGATAAAATATCTTTTCAGTCCCTAGTTTTACAGTGAATTTTGTTTTTCGTCCATATATTTTAAAATCACTCTTTTTCGTCCCTACTTAATTTTGTGTTTTAGTTTTAGTCTTGAATGTCCACATGGACGTGCCACGATTGATCTTTTTGACATGTTGCATCCTACATGGATTGCCACGTCATTTAAAAATAAAAATAATTTTTTTAAAAAATAATTTTTTTTATTTTTTATATAAAAAAAACCATTTTAAATTTTATTATATTTTTTTTTGTAGTAACTAAAAAATTAAATGACTGATAAACTTAAAAAAATATTAATAATTAATTTAAAAATCTTACAAAAAATTAATTCCTTAGTTAAAAAATGAATTAATAATCCTTAATTTTTTTTTGGTAAGATTTTAAATGTAATTATTAACTCATTTTTATTTAAATAAAAAATTATTTTTTAATTCATCGATCATCTAATTTTTTAGTTACTACTAAAAAAATATATTTAAAAAGGTTTTTTTTTATAAAAAATTATTTTTTAAAAAAATTGTTTTTATTTTTTAAAATGACATCACAGTCCATGTAGGATGCCACATGTCAAAAAGATCCACTGTGGCACGTCCACGTGGACATTCGGGACTAAAATCAAAATACAAAATTAAGTAGGGACGAAAAAGAGTGATTTTAAAATATAGGGACGAAAACCAAAACTCACTGTAAAACTAGGGACTGAAAACATATTTTACCCAAAAAAATATTTTAGCCTAAAAATCATATATATGATTAGGGGTGTTTGCGGTCCGACTTGGTTCGGTTTTGAGCATAAAAATCATCCTAACTGCGAGCTAAAATTGCATGTGGTTCTGTTGGTTTTTAAAAAGTCATCCAAACCAAACCGAACCAATGCGGTTAGTGTTGGTTCGGTTTCCGCAGTTTATTACGATATAAAATATATTACCAGCATATTACAAAATAAACATCAGAAATTTTAATTTATTTTATTATTTACATGATATAATATGCATATACATAAATTGCATACACATAAGAACTTATTTTTTAATACTAAAAGTGTAACACCCCAAAATTTAGAACTGCTTATTTATTTGGAATTTGGCTTATTTTAATTATCCGGTTAGTATTTATGTAAATTGTTTGACATGTGTAGTCATTAAAAAGCGAAATAAGTAGGTTGAGGGGGTGCAAATTAGTAAAACCGCAGAGAAGGAAAGAATTAATTATAAAGGTATGTTTTTGTGAAAATATATTTTTGGCCACAAAAATGAGAGATATATTTTAATTTAAAATATTTTATAGATATGCTTTAGGAATATATTTTTGTAACAAATATTTTGTTGAGAAATATATTTTTGGAAGATATTATTAAGATTTAAAATTAAAACAAATTTCATGATTATCTCTTTTCTTTGGGAAAAAGAAACCTAAGCTTTTTCTATAAATAAGAGTAGCTTGAAACAATTAGGATTTACCACAATTAGATGTTATGCAATTTTCATGTTTGATATTGTGGAATAACATGATTTGTTTGAATTTGATTCTCCAACATGTGTTTTATCAAGTATTTTAGATTATATATATATATATATATATATATATATATATATATATATATATATTCTGTTTTGTGCAAGGAGTTTCATAGGTTTTCTATGTGCCACTTTATGATCAATTTGTTAACCTATACATGAATAGCAAATTAATAGGTTCACCGTGCATATATAATAATATGTGAATAACAAATTAATTAACTATGAGATCATTACATAACTTGTGTGCCTAAGTTGATACTGTGTTTAATTAAGTTCAACTTACCTGAATTAATTAATTTATCTAATGATGCATCTATATTAAGTGGTTCGAGGCTATTTGTATACAAGTTGTGTGTTGTGAATGCTTGTGTTTGCAATTTGATATGCCGGTTCAATTTCCTTTAGAACGGTAGCTTTATTAATAATTAAATTCATGAAATATGTGTCGAGTCTCTCTAACTATTAGGTGTCGATAATTAGTATTGTTATTATTGTTGATTTTAATTAATAAAGAATTCTAGATGAACTGGTTGTGAGTGTAATTGGAGTCGGATATATTTCGAGTCGAATTAAATTGGTGTTGAGTTTAATTGGCGTCGTATTTATTTGGTGTGGAGTTTCTTTAAGAACGAAATGTTGTAGTGTGTTGAGTAATGACGTTGATTTAATATTGTAGCCATATATGACAATGAAGTATTAATATTGTAGCCAGATATGGCAATGAAGTTGTTAGCTACAATGTAGCAATGAAGTAGTAATGTTTAATATTAATGAGGTTGTTAATGTAGCCAGATATGACAATGAAGTTGTTAGCTACAATGTAGCAATGAAGTAGTAATGTTTAATATTAATGAGGTTGTTAATGTAGCCAGATATGGCAATGAAGTTGTTAGCTACAATGTAGCAATGAAGTAGTAATGTTTAATATTAATGAGGTTGTTAATGATATTTTGATAGTGGTTACATTTATGAGTTGCGTTTTCTTATGTGTTCGATCGTTCCACATTACTAGAAAAATCGATTTTGGCAACCGAATTAGCGACCGATTTTGATGAAAATCGGTCGCTAAACGCGTTAGCGACCGATTTGGCAACCGGTGAAAATCGGTAACAGCCACCTTGGTCGCTGATCTGTTGTGACCAAATGGGCGACCGATTTTTAGCAACCGAATTAGCGACCTAAGTTAGCAACCGAAGTAGCGACCACATTAGAGACCGAATTAGCAACCAGTTTAGAAACTGAATTTGCGACACAAATTTCGACGCTATTAGCGACTAATATAGTGACCAATTTGCAATTAATTTTCCTATTCATTGCTACCAAATTTGCAACTTATTTGAAAATGTTGTGTGGTAAATTCAGTCTCTATTTTGGTCTCTATTTGAGTCTCTATTTAGGTCTCTATTGGAGTCTCTATTTTGGTCTCTATTTGAGTCTCTATTTCGGTCTCTATTTTGATTTCTATTTGAGTCTCTATTTCGGTCTCTATGTCGGCCTCTATTTCGGTCTCTATTTTAGTCTCTATTTCGGCCTCTATTTCGGTCGTTATTTGAGTCTCTATTTCGGTCTCTATTTGAGTCTCTTTTTCGGTCTCTATTTTAGTCTCTATTTCGGTCGTTATTTGAGTCTCTATTTCGGTCTCTATTTCGGTCTCTCTTTGTGTCTCTATTTCGGTCTATTTGAGTTTCTATTTCGATCTATAATGATTTTATTATTATTATTATTATTATTATTATTATTATTATTATTATTATTAATTTACACATGAAAACAATTTTTTAAATCTAATTTATAATCTCACACACAACAATATAAGAATAATATATTTCAGTATTACTAAATGCTTACAAAAAAATCTGTTAAATAAAAATACTTATAAAAAATATCAATTCAAAAGTTGGAATAAATTCCTTTCAATTCTTGGATACAACAAGTCAATATCCTAACTCAAATAAAAACTACTAAAGTAAACCACACTACTAAACTTGTCATTCTTACTATGTTTCATCATCATCAAACATGTCATCGATAGCATCAGACATGTTATCGTTATCATCAGAATTATCATCATTATCATCAGCCACATTCTCATTATCATCAGTCACATCCTCATTATCGTCAGCCACATCCTCATTATTGTCAACCATATCATCCTCATGAACTTGATCTCTAGTATATGGCTTGGGCTGAAAGTTCAATTTTTCTATCAATTGTTTTACCATATCACGAATTTCTTCCCTTTCAAAATTCAGTTCTTCAAATTCTTTTCTTTGCACCCATTCAGTTGAAGAGGAACTTGAACCACGGTAATTTCGCCGGCTTGCATATAAAGAAGATTCACTCCTAAGACCATATATATGTCCTTTCCTTATTCCTGCAACCTCAGTCCATACATCTATTTCCTTTGGTGGTGGAGTTCCTTCCAAAGATGCTTGTTGGGTTAATTCTTCCCATCTATCTTTATACTTTTTCTATTGACACAAATATAAGGCTAATTAATATTGTAAAATTAAGTAAAATAAAATGAAATCAACATAGAAAAAAAATATATTTAAAGTTGGGAACTCAATTACATAGACATGTTCCGATTTTTTATCAACCCAATTTTTGGAAAGGCAAAAATAAAATAAAATTGCCCACTCTAATATAATACTGTGCAATTTGCAAAGAATAAAACACACAAATTTGCCTAATAAACCGTCATCAACCAATTGAAAGACAAAGTTTCTCAATCAACATAAAACTTCAGCAAACACTTATCAGCTATATTGAAATCCTAACGCGGCACCAAACTCAAAACAATAAAAACACACACACTTATTTATAATTAGTTTTCCAGCGACGTGCTGACAAAATAGAGGCCCCGTAATCATTAATATTTAATAGGGTTCACACAAAGATTAGAAGAACAAGAAAATACAATACGGTTAAGATCAAATATATCACATATAATCAAAATAAATCAAACATGAAGACTCGCTCTAAGATGAAGAAGAGGAAGCACTCACCGGCGAAGAGAAAAACTACGGAGGACGGTGGAACGGCGAAAGCGGCTGAGGCTTTCACTGAACTAAGTTGCTGTTTGTTTCTCACTTTCTCGTTCTCGTTTCCAAATTTCAATTTCTACTTTTGATTTTTCCCTCGAGCTATATTTTATTATGTATCTAAAAAAACAGAAAAAACGATGCCTTTTAATAGGCAATTGAAAACTGAACTTTGTGATTTGGTTTTGTTTTAATCTCTAATTGAAGCTTATCAAATAAAAAAAATAAAATCTCTAACTGAATTTTGGGAAAATTCAACTAAATTAAAATATATGTTAAAATCTAATTCAGAGTTTGTTTGTTTGTAAAACGTTTATTTTTTATTAAAAAAAAATTGTTTTTTTGTTGCATATAATATTTGATGTTTGTTTTTAAACAAAGTTTTTTTTTTTTTTTATTTTTAACACTAATTTCTACAGATTACAGTCAATTCATACATGCAAGGGCAACTTTCACTTTAATTAATTATGTAATTTCAAGAGTTTTCCTATAGTAACCTAATTTCATGAGATGATAATAAATTAATAAAAGTTTAATTCTCAAGTTTAGACATTAGCAGCATGCGAGTATGGTTAAGTTTCCCTTCATCTAGTGCCTACTATGTCCAATAGCTTGTCCACATCTAGTAGTCAAGTTTAATTTGATTTAAATCATGGCCACTGAATCATGGTGTTTGACCTCTCTGTGTTGTTAGTTTATGAACAATATTGATAAATGAAGGAACCTATGTAGTTCAACAAATTGTGATATAAATCATGACCACCTAACTAGTGAGTGATACAAGTGTAATGGTAAAAGTTAAGTACCGCCAATTTTAGAAGCTCTAAAATTCCCTTTCCATTTTCTGTGTTGGTGTTAAATTGATCAGCAATAAAAGCCATGTTGCAAGGCTACAAGGTTGCAGACTGATCAACATCAAGATCTTAGACCTCCTGATTTGTAGAGTCAACCCTGAAACTAAACAACCATTTCTTGGTCAAAAACATTATTCACTATATTATGGAGAATTAAGAAGCAACAATGAAGCTTGGTACCATCGAGTAAACACATGTTCAGTCATGAAATTTAACACACAAAACTAACTAGAATAAATGGATAAAAATCATAATCAAGAAGCACTAGTAATCAAAAACAAATAACGATCGAATCAGATTATTTTTACGCATTTCAGGTGTTATTTTTTACGCATTTCAGGTGTAGAATCAGGCTGTTTAAAAGAAATACCTCTTCGACCAATTTTATTTCAGAACATGCCAAAGCACAGAGAGAAGCCTGAGCACCAGGGACTGGTGTTTTGGTTTTGTTTCCTCCAATTGCACTGAGCACCACGAAAGAACATAAAGAAACAAATATACATAAACTCGATGAATTCAAATTTTCAAAGTTCCTCAGATCCTTACCCTTCAAATCCCCACTTATTTCTAACCAGTCCCAAAAGATCCTCACATGCACAAGCAGGAACACCGTTAACTTCATTGTAAGAACACATGCATCAAGCAGCTTGCTTTCCCTTGTTGAACACAACCACGAAATAGGGGCTGGTAAGTGTCTTCTAAATCTTGTTGTGATACCTACAAAAACCATTTTCACTCAGTACCATATTCGAACACCGTAATTATGAATATGACTATTGAATCTAGTTACCTGAATGAAACACATCTCTAATATACATATATAATAACGAAGGCAAGTAACTAGCAAAACTACAGCTACCAGCAATAACAAAATTAACTATACTGACACGCTAGCCAATCCCAAGAAAGTAACATGAATTGAAAAAAAAACAAAGACAAATTACCCAAATTTTTCTTATATAACGAATTTGAATTTGAATCTCAGGGTGAAGATGAAGATTGAATAGGTTATAGGGGGAAGAAGAAGATTGAATTTGAACGAGGAATCACTTGTGAGTTTGATTTGTTGATCTGAGGGCGGTTACGGCGATCTCTTCTTTCTTCACGGTTATGTTATTGGAGCATTTGGGGGTTTTGAAGTTGGAAATGAAAAACCCTTGAAATTAAAATCCCAGAAACATAATCAAAGATTTATTCTTGGAGCAATGAGTTCAATGAAACATAATTGTGATCTGGTATTTCACAAGGTAACGCTCATGTAAATAAGAGAACGTACGGTTGATATAATAGTATAATACAGCAGAAAATTGTTAGATTTTAACACAATATATATCCCAAGAGACATTTCCCATACTTGATCCCCTCACTAAATAAACATATATCTATGAGTATATCTCACCAAGAGAACACCTCGAGGAGGACGAGCTCCAAGTCGCACATATCTATCCGGATTTCGAAGAAATTCCTGGCAAGTGAGCATCATCACAACCAAAATTATTTCCCTATATCACCAGAAAAAAATCTGAATGAAAATAGAAGGTTATTGTAGAATAGAAAGTCTCATTCGCACCCTAAAGATTTTAAGTGCTGAAAATGAGATGAAGAGAGTCCAGCTTACCACAATCTCTTCTAGCTCCTCCTTAGCCTCATCAACACCAGCAACATCAGCAAAGGTGATTGATTCACCTTTTTCAGAGGATTTTGTACCGGCCGAAGATCCTGATTTGCGTATCCTAATCTGACCAGGAATATTCTGTCATAGCATGTGATTACTTATTACTTATAAAACATCATTTCAATGATTTAGGAAACACGAATTGGATGGGACAGAGAAGTCATGAATGAATCATAATATGTAACTCAAGTACTTGAAACCAAATCCTAACAATAAAAATCCTTCTTGTTTTTTATAACAGAGTAACATATACAAGTCCAACAAGAACCGTTTAAATTAATAAATCATAATATGTAACTCAAGTACCTGAAATAATGTCATGAATGAAATGAGATATAAATTAGACATGCTTATACAAACTATCAATCATTTCCCACCACCATTAGTCTTTAAACTCCTTAACACATCCAAGCATTGATAATTTATTTGAAAGATACCTGCAGGGCAGTAATTAGAAAACTTTTTAAAAGGAAAAAAACATCCATAAAGCAACTTAATAAAGGAACCATAACAAGATTACCAGTAAATATGTTGAAGCCAAAAGTGAAGAAGAATGAAGTGTTGCTTGTGTGACAAGTTATTCAACTAACTTGAAGATAGTTGTAACTGCCAAGAGAGTTTCACAACTACCTTTGGTTCAGTTTGTTTCTCATGTAACTAAGTCAGTTAGTTAGTTAACTTCTTTGTTATTCACATTAGTTAGATGGCTTAACTCTAGTTACACATTGTATATATACTCATCATGTAATAATGAGAAATCAGTTTTGTGAGAAATAAATTTTTCTTCTATTCTTTGATGCTTAAAGCTTAGTGTCTTCATCTCTCTCTCTCTCTCTCTCTCTCTCTCTCTCTCTCTCTCTCTCTCTCTCACATTGTTCATAATCTTCATAACAATGGTGATAGATTTTTACTTTTTACATGGTATCAGGAGCAATCTCTATTGATCTCCACCATTGTTCTTCTTCTCACAAACCTCAACATTCATAATTCTTTCGTTTTTTTTTCTCCTTTCTTCTTCGTTTTCTTTCCTTTCTTGTACTTCAAGAATCTCTTCATCATGTCTGAAGGTTCTGCAAGCAGTGTTAATGGCGATCCAGGCCATGCTATTCCTCAAGCTAATCTTCATAACAAAGGGTATCAAACTGATATCTTGAATCCCTATTTCATGCATCCTAACGAAAACCCGGGTAATGTTCTTGTGACCCCTCCTCTTTCTGGTCTCAACTATCACACTTGGTCTAGATCCATGACTGTTGTTCTCAGGTCCAAGAACAAACTCTATTTCATCAATGGCACCCTTCCACGTCCCGATGATGCAGACAAGGATTCACTAGCTTGGGATAGATGCAATACGATGGTTATGTCTTGGATCAGTAATTCTGTTGATCCTGAAATTTCACAAAGCATTCTTTGGATGGATTCAGCTTCAGAAATATGGAAAGAACTCAAAGATCGTTTTTACCAAGGAGATATCTTCAGGATCTCTGATCTGCAGGAAGAAATCTACACACTCAAGCAAGGTGAGTGCACTATCTCTACATATTATACAAAAATGAAGAAACTTTGGCAAGAGTTGGATAATTTCAGGCCTATTCCCGAAACTTCTTGTGTTGATAATTGCCAAGCTCTTGTCAAGATGCGTGAGTACAAAGATAGTGATCAAGTTATTAGATTTCTTAAGGTTCTCAATGATTCCTATTCTGCTGTTAGATCCCAAATCATGCTTATGGATCCTCTTCCCAATATTGGGAAAGTTTATTCTCTACTTGTCCAACAAGAAAGACAAGCTGCTATTGTCTTTGATGAATCTAAAATTCTTGCTGCATCTTCTGGTTATTCCAATCCTGGTAGAGGCTTCAATGCTTCCAGAGGCAGAGGTGATAAGGGTGGAAAACCATCATATGGCAGAGGCAAACCTAAGGGAAATAAGTATTGTACTCATTGTGGAATGTCTAATCACACTGTGGATATATGCTTTAAAAAGCATGGATATCCTCCTCATATGCAGCAAGGAGGAGCTGTTAATAACTGTAATACAGCTGGGAATGAAGATGATACTCATTCCATTGCTTATGAAGAAGAAAATGGTGACAATGATTCAGGTAAGATGTTTTTTACTGCTGACCAGCACAAGGCTTTGTTGGCTCTCCTTCAGAATTCTAACAATGTGCAATCTCATAGTGTGAATCACATAACCACTCAACCCTCATCTAGTACAGGTATTCTTTGTGCCCTACCTTATTCCACTGCACCTAATGATGTGTTCATATTAGACACAGGTGCTACAGATCACATTTGCCATTCCCTAAAATTTTTTCAGTGCATGAAGAGAATTCATCCTATCAACATTAATTGCCAAATGGTGCTTTAGTAACCACTAGTCTAGCAGGCACCATCTTTTTTGACAAAAACCTGTACCTTACTAATGTTCTATATTTTCCAAATTATTCCTTTAATCTCATATCTGTACCTAAACTTACACAAAGCCTACATTGTTCATTAGTTTTTGATGGAAATGATTGTTTGATACAGGACCTCTTATCCAAGAAGAAGATTGGTATAGCTAAGCTACAGCAAGGATTGTATACTCTTACTTCCCCACTAGTTCAAACTGTTAGCTTGCTTAACAAGGAACCTGATGTAACTGTTTCTAAATCCATAAATAGCTTAGATAGGTCAGATAGAATCAATGATAAGAATAAAGAATGTATTTTGTGGCACATGAGATTTGGCCACACATCTTTTGACAAACTTGTTGCAATCAATAAAATGTTCCCTTGTGTTTCAATTTCAAAATCTGACTCTCCTTGTGATGTGTGTTTTTATGCTAAACAGAAGAGATTACCTTTTCCTCTTAGTTCTAGCATTTCTAAAAATCTTTTTGATCTTATTCATATGGATATTTGGGGTCCCATCTCTATTCCTTCAATGACTGGTCATAAGTATTTCTTGACTGTAGTTGATGACAAGAGTAGATACACTTGGATTTACTTGATGAAATTGAAATATGAGGCCTCTAATCTCATCAAATCCTTTGTTTCCATGGCTCAGACTCAATTCAACAGTAATATCAAGTGTATTAGGACAGACAATGGAAATGAATTTAAACTAAATACTTTTTTCAATGATCATGGCATTATTCATCAATGTTCCTGTGTTAACACACCACAGCAAAATGACATAGTTGAAAGGAAACATCAACATATTTTAGGCACTGCTAGAGCCTTACTTTTTCAATCTAATTAACCTAAATTTTTTTGGAACTATGCCATTTCTCATGCTGTTCATATCATAAACAGACTCCCCACTCCTTTTCTGAAAAATCAATGTCCTTATCAAATTTTACATAATGTTTTGCCTGATATTTCTTACCTTAAAGTTTTTGGCTCACTATGCTTTACTGCTACCCTTTCTTCTCATAGAAAAAAACTTGACTCTAGGTCTAAGAAATGTGTTTATCTAGGTTTTAAACCTGGTGTTAAAGGTCATATTTTGCTTGATCTTCACACCAGAGAAGTTTTTATTTCCAGAGATATTACTTTCTTTGAACACATTTTTCCCTATCCTAAGCAACATTGTGAGTCAAAAGATAGTGTTACTCAATCTCCTCTACCTCAAAATATCTCTACCTCTTATCCTGACCCTTTTCTAGATTTTCTTTCCCCTTCTCCTACTTCAAATAACACTTCTCCACCTTTAAATGCTTCCACACACAACTCTGAACCTCACATTCCACTCACAGATATTCCTTCTACTTCACACACTCCTTCAAGCTCTCTTTCAGCTTCACCTGTCAATACACCACCTTTAATCCCTATACCTATTCCCACTAGAAAATCTTCTAGAATCATTAAACCACCTACCCATCTACAAGATTACTACTGTAACCTCATTAGTAATACAATTCCTACTGCAACTACTGCTATGCCTTTATCTTCTTCCACAAGTAAGTATCCTCTATCTTCTTTCATTTCTTATAATAATATCTCTTCTGCACATAAACATTACCTCTTCAATCTCACCCATATCTCTGAACCTACATGCTATGAGAATGCTATTTGTGATGAAAACTGGACTGCAGCTATCAAAGCTGAGTTGTCTGCTCTGGTAAAAACCAACACCTGGAGCCTTGTTCCATTGCCTGCTCATAAGCATACTATAGGTTGCAAATGGGTGTTTAAATTGAAGTTACATGCTGATGGCTCAGTTGAAAGATACAAGGCTAGATTGGTAGCCAAAGGATACACACAAACTGAAGGCTTAGATTACATGGATACCTTCAGCCCAGTGGTGAAGATGACTACCATCAGGATGTTTTTAGCTATTGCTGCTTCCTTGCATTGGCCTTTATACCAACTTGATGTTAACACAGCCTTTCTTCATGGAGATCTTAATGAAGAGGTTTACATGCAGCCACCTCCTGGCCTTGATCTACCTGATCCTAACCTTGTCTGTAAGCTTCAAAGATCATTATATGGTCTCAAGCAAGCTAGTCGACAGTGGAATACTAAGCTCTCTGAAACCCTTATTTCATCTGGCTTTGTTCAATCCAAGTCAGATTATTCTTTATTCACAAAACAAGCATCCACAGGTCTCACAGTGATTTTGGTCTATGTAGATGATCTTGTTTTAAGGGGGACAGATGACAATGAAATCAAAAGGATCAAAGCCATGTTAGACTCCAAATTCAGTATCAAGGACTTAGGAATACTCAAATATTTTCTGGGTTTTGAAGTAGCCAGAACTTCAAATGGCATTTCTCTATGTCAAAGAAAATATGCACTTGATCTAATTCAAGATGCAGGCTTAACTGGATCAAAACCATGCAGCACACCCATGCAGCCTCAACTCCAATTACACAAAGAATCTGGTAAAGCCATCTCTGATCCCTCAACATATATAAGACTCATTGGAAGATTGTTGTATCTTACTCATTCTAGGCCTGAAATAGCTTATGCTGTCAGCAAGCTAAGCCAATTTCTATCTTGTCCTACCAATGAACATATGTTAGCAGGTGTACATGTTCTCAGATACATAAAAAATAACCCTGGCCAAGGTCTATTTTTTGATTCAAAATCTCCATTAACACTGAAAGGCTTCACAGATTCTGACTAGGGTTCATGTCCTGACACTAGAAGATCAACAACAGGATTTTGTTTCTTCCTTGGGAATTCTCTCATTAGCTGGAAAAGTAAGAAGCAAAATGTAGTTTCTACATGTGAAGCACAATGGTTGAAGTTCCTCTTGTCAGATTTTCACATTCCTCATTCTTTACCTATTGTGATATATTGTGACAATAAGTCAGCACTCCACATTGCTGCAAATCCAGTATTTCACGAAAGGACAAAGCATATTGAGATGGACTGTCATGTTGTAAGAGAAAAGGTGCAAACAGGCCTTGTTCACTTGTTACCTGTACCTTCAAGAGAGCAATTGGCAGATATTCTTACTAAGCCTTTGCATCCAGGTCCCTTTCAGTCTTTGCTACTCAAGCTTGGAATAATGGATATATATTCCACCTTGAGGGGGGATGTTGAAGCCAAAAGTGAAGAAGAATGAAGTGTTGCATGTGTGACAAGTTATTCAACTAACTTGAAGATAGTTGTAACTGCCAAGAGAGTTTCACAACTACCTTTGGTTCAGTTTGTTTCTCATGTAACTAAGTCAGTTAGTTAGTTAGTTAGTTAACTTCTTTGTTATTCACATTAGTTAGATGGCTTAACTCTAGTTACACATTGTATATATACTCATCATGTAATAATGAGAAATCAGTTTTGTGAGAAATAAATTTTTCTTCTATTCTTTGATGCTTAAAGCTTAGTGTCTTCATCTCTCTCTCTCTCTCTCTCTCTCTCTCTCTCTCTCTCACATTGTTCATAATCTTCATAACAATGGTGATAGATTTTTACTTTTTACAAAATACGATAAAAATGAATTCTTGTAAGCATAGACCAATGTTGATGCATGGATTCCAAGTATAGAAGTCAATAAACTACCCAATGTGCGTTAAATTCAACAGTAACGAAGTGAGAAACTAAACCTGGAGGTGATTTTGAAGGTTGATTGAAGAATTGGAGGAGAATCTGAAGCTTACGTTGAAAAAACGAATTTGAATCTGAATCTCAGGGTGAAGACGAAGATTGAACAGGTTAGGGGGAGAAGAAGATTGAATTTGAACGAAAATTTAAGCTTAGGTTGAACGAACAAAAGAAGATTGAACCAATGGAGAATCTGAGGATATTGAATCTGAAGCTGCTCGCGGCGGTGAGAGAGAGGTGGGGCGGTGGTTGAACGGAGAATATGCTCGCAGCGGCGGTCTGGCTAGAGATGGTGATTACGGCGACGTCTTCTTTTTTCCTCTGCTGCATTATGCTAGAGTTTGATTTTTCTTTCTATTTTTTTTTTTTTTTTTTTTTTAGAGATCAATTTGAGATATATATATATATTAATAGGTAAATTCTAACATGGACTACCTTATCAAGTGGTCCATGGTGGACCAGTTATGAATACTATTACACCGAATATGAATTTTACAAAATTCACCGTTGGATTGAAAGTTTATATCATATAGATCATCTATAGAAAATTTTAGAAAAATTGAAAATTATTTGATATGTTATAGAGACCCATCAAGATTAACGGTTTATTAAATACCGTAAATCTTAATAAATCCCAATAAAATATCAAATGATTTTCAATTTTTCTAATTTTTTTTATAAATAATTTATATGATATAAACTTTCAATCTACCAATAAATTTTGTAAAATTCATATTCGGTAGATCAATTGGTCCACGGTGGACCACTTGTGACGGTGGTCCACCGTAGCATTAGCCTATATTAATATAGAATAATTACATATGAATAAAGGGTAGACATGCAACAAGTTGCGCCGCTAAACCTTTTATTGAAATTGAAATGTTACTGGGAACTGTTGAAAAAAAATATTGCGTCGGATTTTTTATCGCTATTCATCGGTCTCCAAATTGGTCTCTATAGCAACCGATTTAGCGACCAAAATATTTTTTGATTTGAAGCTCAAAATATTTTTTGATTTTATAGCAACCGATATTTAGCGACCGAATTAGCAACTGAATTTAGCGACCGAATTAGAAACCGAACTTAGTGACCGATTTAGAGACTGAATTTGCGACGTGTTTTGCGATGCTTTGTCCGACGCTATAGCAACCGATTTTGTGACTGATTTGCAATTACTTTCCCTACTCTTTGCAACCGATTTGGCTACTGATTTGCAAATACTTTGTGGTAAATTCGGTCTCTATTTCGGTCTCTATTATTTTTTTTAAATAATAATAATAATCATTTATTATTATTATTATTATTAATTTACATTCTCAATAAAGCAATTTCTGATTTTTTTTTTCAATAGCAATTGTTTATATGTAATTAATCATAAACACCAAACAATTAAACATTAACACAACAATATAATAATATACTTAAATATTACCAAATATCAATCCAAAACATAAAACTAAATTATCACTATCTTGCAAGTATCATCGGTGAATTGATCTTCACCATCATTAGACACATACAAAAGATGAAATAAATTCCTTTCAATTCTTGCATACAAAAAGTCATTATCCTAACTCAAATAACATCTAAAATTAAGTCTTTCTACTCTTTAGCTCCTGCAATTGAAGCAACTCTTAGCTATTCCTCTAGCTCTACCAAAGTTTATGCAACTCTCTGAAACCATTTCAAAATCAAATCTTAACAATTAGCATATGTACATAACCAATAACCAAAAAATAGCTATCAAGAAGGTTATATTTTATGGACAAGATCCTATGCAACTAGCTCTACTTCAAAACCACAAAATCCTTACTTAAGCTCAAATCAAGATTCATTAATTCAATCCTCCACAGCAATGCATAGAATAAATCATCCACAAAATACAAAATGCTTACTTGTGCCCATAATTGATAACACTGACTTGAAAAATACAAAAAAAAAAAAAAAAAAAAGATGTTCAGTTCATGTTTTAACTATGCATCACTAAAAATTTTACCATAACTTTATGATGGAATTGAATTATAAGATGATGCTTTGGTGATGTTGACATATCTGCATGTGCTATGTGGTTCTTCATGAGCAATCTAGACCACTTGCAAATCCTGCAGTTCAAGTAACTCTTCCATAAGCATAAACACTTGTAGGCATAGCTTTGAAACAGGATGCAACCTTGATACAACTTAGCATATCCTTTAGATGGTGTGTGAATACCGAGCAGTATAAAAATAAAAATCAAACTGTACAAAAATAAGCAACTAATAAGCAAATAGAACACTGTTTAGAAGATCATTCAGGAAAAAATCAACTTTTAAAGAAATTCGATCCAAAGCTGAAGCACATAAATAATGTTAAATGCAACAACAAAGGTCAGGTAAAAATATGACTTGGATTATGTAAATTGTGAGGAGAAAATTAGGAAACGAATAATTTAATAATTATAGATCATATTCACCAGCACATGTCTAACTCACAACCAAAACTCATTTCATTGATGTGCAAACATGGAAATCAATCCCAGTAACTACAGGACAAAAATCTTAGATATTGCCAAACAATAAATATCAAACAAGATTAAGTCAATACATACAATAAAAATATCATTTGCTAACCAAGTTGCTCTTCTTAGAACTTCCATTATTTACTCCATGTGTTTTGAGCTTTAATCTTAGAAAAAGAGCTATCCTAAAGGAAACTATCCACAATGTGAATGTATTTTGTAAGCTTCACCTTTAGCCAAATTTGAACTCCCTTGATGAGCAAAATGAATTTCTAAAAAAACACAATATTAGTTTTCATAGAGACAAAAATAACTAATTAAATATTTCTATCCTTTCCATATTTTCCAAATATGTTTAATTTAATCCTTTAGTCAAAGACAAGCTCGCAATTGTATTTCATTTAGCTAGATGGAGAAACACATCATTGTTACTAATACCACACTAGTTAATTATGTGTTTTACACTTCTACTGACATCATGTAGTAAGGATAGATGCTTCATCACAGCAATCCTTTTACCTCTGTTATATCCAAAAAAGTTAAAAAGGAAGAAAGCTCCATGCATATATAAAACTACAAGAAAAACATGTTTTCTTGACGAAATTTTAAATTTGATATAGAGGGCCTGGGCCGTCTGTAATTTAGTGACGGCCTAGGCCGTCGCTACGCATGCTGAAGCCGACAAAAAAATAAAAAAATATTATAATTTGTGAGCAAATTCGTCCAACATTTACCGACGGTTGTGTCCGTCACTAAATCTCCATTTCCTAACGGCTAAAGTCGTCACAAAGTTTTGACGGACGTACCGACGGCTTAGGCCGTCGCTAAAAGTTGACGGAATAAAAAAAAAAACCGGCTCAGTCTTGGACAGTGGGAAGTCAGACGTTGGTCTTCGCGCAGCCTTTAATGACGGCTTGGGCCGTCGGGAATGGTTTGGACGGAGAAAAAGGCTTTGTTCTTGCTGCAACGGTAACAATTGAGAAGATCAATATATTTCTTCTTCCATTTCATTTTCACTACACGATTTGCTCTCTAAAATTCTCCAACATCTCTCTAAAATTTCTCCAACATCTCTCTATATTTTTTCATCTTATATAGTATTTTTGTTCTTCTTCAAAGTTTTGATTTTTAATAGATTGTGAGTAATTTCTACTATTTTATTTGAATATTTGAATGATATTGCCAATTTATTATATTAATTGATATTTTTAAATTTTTGTTGTAGAAAATGTAGATAAAATTTCATTGCTGTGATTTGAAGTTCAACATGTAAACATTGTTGTACATAAAAAGTAAGTTTTATTTAATTTAGTTAAATTTATAAAATTTTCTTAATCATATGTGTATTATTTATTAACAGTGTCTTTTTTTTTTTTTTTGATTTACAGAAATGTTATTTGTTCGTTGATTAGTAATATATTGGGAGCTTAGTTTTGGAAACTTAAAGTCAAACACTACCCGACACAACAAGTAAGTAATATAATTTACATGCATTATGTAATATTTTTGGCCTACTCGAATTTGCAACTCAATATTTTTAAAAAACATGATTATATGTACGTATTTAGGTATTGCTTAAAAATATTATCAAAGGAAAAAAAAAAGTAGTGTTATTTTAAAATAAATTATGATGTATGTATTTAGTTTTGATGGAAGTGTAGAATAAAGAAAAATATTGTTTATAAGATTATTGTTTAATATTATGATATATGGAAAAAATTATTGTTTGAGGATATAAATTTTTTTGTTAAGTAATTTAATTATCTGATTTTTTAATTATAATATAAATAAAATTAGTTAGTTTATGTAAATATTATTAAGCAACCACTCATACAAGAAAATCAAGTACAGAGGGGAGAACCCCTTAAAAAGAAGGCAAGAAAACCACCACCCCCCTACAACAGTAGAAAAGAAAACCACAACAAACAACCCACTACAAAACACCTAAAAAAGGAACTAATGACTATTAGATTTACGAAATTTTTTTTTTTTTTTTTAAAGAAGTTACGAACTTAATTATTACTTTTTTACTCGACCCAAAGTAATCAAATTTTTAATTTTAATTATTATTGTATTTTACTTTAAAGAAAACTAATCGGTTATATTTAAAACAATTATCATATAATGTAGTTTTTATTATAAAGACAAAATTATTGTTTGAGGATATAATATTTTTTTTGTTAACTTATTTTTTACTTTGAAATTAATTCAAAACATAATTTTGATTATATAATAAATGTTAGTTTTAGAAAAAATACTTAATTATAAGATTTTTACTTGGCTCAAAGTTTTTTTTGAATGAGCAAAACTTTATTAATTAATAAGTACAAGAAGTACTAAGTATGTACAAGCACTACACTAGCCACAATACAAGGCCAAAACATTACCCCTGCTACACATCACACACACGCCAAAAGTAACCATATTTTTAATTATATTTAAAGAAAAGTAATCAATTATATTTAAAATACATGTAATATAAAATACTTTTTAATGTAAAAAATTGATTGGTGGAGGATATAATATTTTCTTTTAACTAATTTTTTACATTAATTTGGATATATATAAATTAAGAACATAATTTAGATTATAAAATAATTGTTAGTTTTACAAAAAATACTTAATTATTATATTTTTACTAGTATCAAGTAACAATTTTTTAATTTTTGTCCTATTTTTCTTTTAAAAAAAATAATCAATATATTTATAAAGAAAAAATTGTTGTTCGAGAATGTTGTATTTTTTTAACACATTTTTTACTTTAAATATAAATTAAGAACATAAATTTGAATATATAATAATTGTTAGGTTTATGAAAAATACTTAATATTTAATATAGATTATGATAGTTGATACCCTTTCCTTTTGAAAAAAAACTAATAATTAAAAGAGTCGCACTTTAATATATAATATCTATTTATGTTCAGACATGGATCGTTGGTGGATGTATGATAGATTTGACGATGGAAAGAGAGGGCAAGTTAAAGAAGTGTTTAAATTAGGGGTTAAGTTATTTATTGATAGCGTAAAACAGAGGCCCGTTGTAATGAATGAGGGGGGAATTAGATGTCCGTGTGCGAAATGTCAATGTTTAAGATTCCGCGGCGAAGATGAAATTAAGTTTCATCTGGTCAAATATGGATTCCAACCTAATTATTGGATTTGGACAAGTCACGGAGAATCATTTACCTCGGATCAAGGTGGTTCGTCAAGTAGTACTGCTGCACCAGCAGTATTAGCAGCTGCACCAACAGTATTAGCTCCACAAAATTATAATCAACATTATCCCTTTGCCTCTATGAATGATATGATAGAAGATGCTCTTGGGTTTAATGTGGTGAACAATGATCCAGCCGAGGATGATGAATATGGAGATGAACTTCCGAATGCTGAAGCCCAGAGATTTTTTAAACTTCTAAAAGATACAAATGCACCATTGTTTGAAGATTCTACAGAGTCGAAGTTGACAGTGTGCGTTAAACTTTTAGGTTTAAAGTCTAATTATCTAGTTCCAGAATTAGCCATGGATTTGATTGCCAAATTGTGCTTCGAAACAACACCCATCTCTGCCCGTGATGATTTGCCGCAAACATATTATGAGGCAAAACAACTAGTGTCGAAGCTAGGTCTTGGGGTGAAGAGAGTTGATTGTTGCATCAATGGCTGTATGTTGTTCTATGACAACGAATTTGGTGTAAGTGATGGTGACTTAGTTGAATGTAAATTTTGTCAAGAACCAAGATATTGTGGAACAAGAATTTCGCGGTCAAGTAGGAGAAAACCTGTACCAAGAAAGTCTATGTTCTATTTACCCATAGTATCGAGATTGCAAAGGATGTATGCATCATTGCAAACCGCAACAAAAATGACATGGCATTCTGAAAATGTTGAAAAAAGAAGAAGTTCAGGTGAGTTGCGACATCCTTCTGATGGTCTTGCGTGGAAGTATTTTGATCAAGTTAATCCTGGTTTTGCTTCAGAGCCTCGAAACGTTCGATTGGGTTTATGCTCCGATGGGTTTACTCCGTATACTCAAGTATCAGCCACTCCATACTCATGTTGGCCTGTTATTGTTACCCCATACAATCTTCCGCCCGAAATGTGTATGTCAAAACCTTACATGTTTTTAGCTGCTGTAATACCCGGGCCATCAAGTCCTACTGCTGGTATTGATATCTATTTGCAACCTTTGATTGATGATTTGAAGAGATTGTGGGAAGGCGTTGTGACATATGATATCAGTCGCAAAAAAAATTTCAAAATGAAGGCAGCTTTGATGTGGACAATCAATGATTTTCCTGCTTATGGAATGCTGTCTGGATGGGGGACACATGGTAAGTTGGCATGTCCTTATTGCATGGAAGACACAAAAGCTTTTACATTGAAACACGGTGGGAAAGCTACGTGGTTTGATTGTCATCGTCAATTCCTTCCTATTGATCATCAATTTCGAAGAAATAAAAATGCATTTGTTAAGGGCGAGATTGAAACCCGAGGACCACCTCGGTATTTGACCGGGGAACAAGTTTGGGATAAAGTTAAAGATAAGCCAAATGTGCAAGTAGTTGGTGGTGTTGCTTTAAAACCGCGAGGTTACGGACAATCGCACAATTGGATAAAAAAGAGTATTTTTTGGGATCTGCCGTATTGGAAAGACAACATTTTGCGTCACAACCTTGATGTTATGCATGTTGAAAAAAATGTTTTCGAAAACGTATTCAACACTGTAATGAATGTCAAAGGAAAAACCAAAGATAATGATAATGCAAGAAAAGACATTGCGTTGTATTGCAATCGTAATGACTTGTTGTTGAAGACCGCACCCAATGGCAGAATCCTAAAACCTCGTGCGAACTACACTTTATCTGCCAATGAAGCAAAATCAGTTTGTCGATAGGTTAAAGAGCTCAAGATGCCCGATGGTTATTCGTCAAATTTGGCAAGATGTGCTGATGTTGACAATGGAAAAATGCGTGGGATGAAGAGTCATGACTGTCATTTTTTTTGCAGTCTTTACTCCCTATTGCATTTAGTTCTTTACCACAACATGTCTTGAATCCCCTTATTGAACTCAGTCAATTTTTCAAGAATTTATGTTCAACAACATTGAGAGAAGACGATTTGATCAAGATGGAAAGTGACATTCCAATGATATTGTGCAAATTGGAGAGAATATTTCCTCCTGGATTCTTTGATTCCATGGAGCATCTTGTAGTGCATCTTGCATATGAAGCTAGACTTGGTGGACCTGTTCAGTATAGATGGATGTATCCATTTGAACGGTTCATGGGAGATTCCAAACGTTCAGTGAGAAATAAAGCAAAAGTTGAAGGCTCAATTTGTGCATCTTATTTACACCGTGAAACCATTCACTTTTGTTCTCATTATTTCAAAGACACATTGTCTGGAAGACCTCGTAGGAACGAAAATGGCAATGAAAGTTTTATCCATCCATTAAACTTATCGGTTTTCAATTTGCCTGGGCGACATGCTGGCATGGAGAAAGTTTATTTTCCTGGTGAAAGGGTATTAAAATCAGCACATGTTCATGTGTTGATTAATTGTACCGAAGTTCAACCATACTTAGAGTTATTT
Organism: Trifolium fragiferum; assembly: GCA_954870985.1. NCBI lineage: Eukaryota > Viridiplantae > Streptophyta > Magnoliopsida > Fabales > Fabaceae > Trifolium > Trifolium fragiferum. The sequence continues at coordinate 14,715,692 of OX940793.1, read as the reverse complement.
TTTACATCCGAGGGAATAACTCTGGAACAATCTTCTGCGAGTATACATGAGTTTTTTCCAAATTGGTTTAGACAACATGTGTACCATTTAGAACCAACCCCTATGATACAACACTTGAGAAACTTATCTGATGGCCCGGTGTCAAATGTTAAACAATGGCACACCTACTTTGTCAACGGGTACAAATTCCATACACATAGCTGGACAGAAGGAAAAGAAACGACCAATAGTGGAGTGTGTATGAAAGGGGTAACTGAAAATGGTGAGAATGACTTTTACGGTGTGATTGAGAACATAATTGAAATCTCATACAATTTTCTTGATTACAATAAAGATGTGGTATTGTTTTATTGTAATTGGTTTGATCCATCGAGAAGAGGTACAAAGTATAATTCAAAGACTAACACCGTGGACATAAAAATGAATAGAAGATATCAACTGTTTGATCCATTTGCTATAGCTTATAATGTCAGACAAGTTTACTATGTCCCTTATCCATCAACACAAACTGACAAGCGAGGGTGGTGTGCCGCAATAACGACAAAACCAAGGGGTCGAATTGAAAAAGATGGAATAGAAGAAGAAGCGGAACCATATCAACTCGATGAGATGGGCAATGTAAACGAAGCAATTGAAGTTGAATCTTTCAACCGTCTTTCGGTCGGGACAGGAGAAGCAGAAGAAGTGCCCGAGAATGGTGATGTTGAAGAAGAGGATGATGATAGTGTGGAAGAAGAAGATGAGTGTCAAGTTGACCAAGTTGTATCAGATTGGGATGACGATAATTAGTAATTATGCCTATGTCATTATTAATAAGTATTTATGTGTTTAATTAAGAATGTATCTAGCACTAGCTATGCTATGTTGTTATTAATATAAGTATTTATGTGTTCAACACTATATTATTCGTTAATATACATAATTATGTCTTTTTATATCAATGTTTTGTATCAACTATGTTTTGTGTATAGATGGCCGATCAAGAAGAACCTGTTGTGCCAACTCAGACCCAACAAAAAAAGAAAGTTAAACCGCGTGATCTTAAGCGGAGAGTTGTTCATAACTCAACCCTGAAATCACGGGCGACTACTACTCCCGCGACCAGATCATCGTCCCAACAACAGACACTTGATGGAGAGCTTCCTGATGTACCGATCCGCCCGTCCGACCTCGAGGATCCCGCTGAATTTTTAATGGTTGATAGATATGATCGAATCATTATTAAGCCATATGGAAATGAGTAAGAATGTTTTTTAATTATAAATTTCATAACATTATGATATACATGTTTAATGTTAAATATTCATCTAACTTATGTTATATTGTGCAGTTTTCAACCACAGAAGCCAACTTCAGCTGCTCTTACCACATTAATTCGTCAAAACTACCAACATCCATGGTTGACGTGGGGAGAGATTAAGAACACTCGAATTGGAGATACTTTGGCGTGGCAAAGATTTTATGATGCTTTCAGAGTAAGTTATAGGTCAACTTCTCAAAGTTGAAAGAATTAATATTACTTTATTGGACTAATATTTTTTTTTCCACTTGTAGTCTAAATGTACTTGGTCGAGTGTATATCCTGATGATAAAATTATCGGTATTTTTGACACAAAGTGCTCGAAGAAGTTGTCACAATTTCTGTCGGATGCACGAAAGCTTCACTCTGAGGGTAAGCCACCACCTGGATGGCTTGGCACGGGCCCTATATGGACGGAGTTGTGTCGTAAATGGGATGAACCAGATTACAAGGCCAAGTGCGAAAGAAACAAACAAAACAGAGCTCAGCAGCCTGAAGCGAGCATCCACACTGGTGGTTCCACGTCATCTGGCACCATGCGCATAAGGTTTCAAAGGGAACATGAACGTGTACCAACCTTAGCTGATATGAATGAACTGTTGCATAAAAGAAAGGATGGAACTTGGGATAATACCAGAGCTGAAAAAGCCAATGTGAGTATTACTTATAGATCATCATTTAATAATTGCTTGGTTTTTTTTAGAAAGTATTTTATTAATTAATTATTTTTTTTGTAGGAGTTGATTCGGGTATATATTGCGGAGCTCGATGCTACTCAGGCTGCCCTTCCACCTTCACAGCGGCTAAGTGAAGATGTTAGGCACAATATGATAATTGACAAATTTGTGCAATTTTCTGGGGGAAAGCATCATGGTCGTATCCAGGGTCAAGGGAGTACATCTTCGTTCATTCAGAAGACGCCGTCAGGATATATCGATGTTTCAAGTGACTCGCGTAACAGTACTGCTAGTGTAGCTACATCCCGATATCAAACTGATGAGGAAAAAGAGAAAGAACTTGAAAGGCGGATTGAAGCTAAATATGAACGGAAGTTTCTAGAAATGGAAGAGCGGCTAAGAGCCGAATTAATTGAAGGCAGAAGAAACGAGTCCGGACCTCAAGCAAAGGAAGAGCAAGTTCCTTGCAACCAATCATCGTCGCAGAATGATGATTTTTTGACTGGTCTTCAGGATGATCGTTTGTTCAATGAGTTAATTGGAGCTGTAGATGACTTTCACACTTCTGGTCTTTCAAATAACTTTCAAAATACTTCTTGGAATGGAGGCGGAGGGAATCCAAATGTTCAAGGTGGAGGGAATTCAAATTTTCAAAGAGGAGGCAATCCAAATGTTCAAGCTGGCGGAAGTAATGCAAATTTTCAAGGCGGGTGGAATCCAAATGATCAAGCTGGCGGAAGTAATGCAAATTTTCAAGGCGGATGGAATCCAAATAATCAAAGCGGAGGATATTTTTCGAGTTTTCAAGGCGGTGGATCTTTTCAAAGTGGTCAAGATAATTTTCAAGGTGGTGGTAATTTTCAAGGCGGACTTCGTTTTCAAGGTGGTGAAAATTTTCAAGGTCGTGGCTATGCTCAAGCTGGTGTGAATTTTGAAGTGGTGGAAGAACAAGCGGTGGAAGAACAAACGCAAGGGGAAGAAGTGCTTAATGAATGTTTGTCGTATTTTATTTTAGAAGTTTTTTAATTATTATCGTACTTTATTATGAATGTTTAATTATCGTACTTTAATATTATGTTTGTAATTTGAGACAATTATCTATTATGTTTGTAATTCGAGACAATTATCGTATTTCCTTATTGAATTTTTAATTTATATTTTTGTTATTTTAAATAATTTATATTATGTGTTAATATGTATTAAATTTATTTTTATGTTAATTTGTATTTTTCAAAATAATAAATAAATTTTATAAAAAAAAAAGTAAATATTTAATTTTATAAAAAAAAAATATTTAATTTTTAAATTTTAAAAATTAAATATTTAATTTCTTTTAAAAAATTAAATATTTAATTTTTTAAAAAAAATCCGTCCAGATTTAGCGACGGCCTAAGCCGTCGCAAATCAGCCAACGAATCTCTGCTGTGTCAGTCCGTCCAGATTTCTAGACGATCTGAGCCGTCGCTAAGCCGATTTTACCGACGGCTTAAGCCGTCGTTACATGTACAGAGGGATGTGACCGTTTGCCTGTAGCGACGGCGTCAGGCCGTCGCAAATTCCGTCGTGCCCGTTTACAGACGACCTGGGCCGTCTGGAAATTTACCGGCAGGCAAAATAGAGACGGACGCTAGGTTTTGATGGTCGTCTCTATGTTAGTAGTTAGCGACGGCTTTTAGCCTTTTGCGAGGGCTTTTGGCCGTCGCAAAAACGTGATTTTCTTGTAGTGATTATCTACTAACTATTCTCATGTTACTTTAGAAAAAATTGAAACCAACCATGATGTGCTAAGGCATCAAATAACAAGAATTATGCACTGATTACCATTGAACATTAGAACAGAAAAGATTCATTCATAATCAATAGTCCATATCTCAAATAGAAAATAGTAGTTTTCTGATGCTAGTTCAATCAAAATATGTTAGCAAAAGAATTATAACAAAAGTTAAAAACCAGTACTTTGAGCCAAAATATTACTAGTCTGAAGTATTGAATCAGGATGAATGAGAGAAACACCCGATAGCAAACTAGTAATCCCACTAATTTGCAGTTGTCGTACCCCAAAATCAGAAAACTCTGCTGCAAAACAGCAGCCCACAAACCAAAACCAAACACAAATCTGCACCAGTTCAAACATCAGCTAAATGCAAAAAAGGTCTAAGTTAACGTTAATACACGGTAAATCACCGACAAATCCAGTTCCAATTCAGCAGAAAATTACCTTATCTTACAACTTAAAGGATATAACTATTCTTGATAGTTAAAAGCTCGTTCATTTGTTGTTCCCTTTACCTATTCAGAAGCGGCAAAGCGACAAACTATAAGTTAGGAACATAATTAATTAATGCGAGAAGAAAACTATCAATACCATAGTCACAATAATTAAATTCCACGAGGAGAAAGAAATTATTTGATAAAAATAGGAATTGAATTTCATTATGAATAAGTATAACATATATCAAATTAAGTTATCTCGTGTCAAAAAAGATTTTGAATCCTTACTCTATTTTGATTTTTGTTATTTTTTAATATTTTGTGAGATTCATTTTAAGTAATATATTTAAGTATAAAAATGATATAAGTTTAAAAAGGTTAAAGGGGCACAACGGAGTCCCTGTTTTCTACCACATGACATTTTCTTTCCGTGTCCATCTCCATAAGTCTTTGTAAGGAACTCATCAACACAAAAATAGAGTAAAAAGTGATACACCACTCGTCGTTTTCCACCATCGAGCACATTTTTTCCCGTTTCCATCTCCCCTTATCTTTTCAATATCTGGTCCCCGTAAAAAAGAAGTAAATTATATATTATTTTAAGATGAGTATCATTATAGATTTGTTAAAAGGTTTATATTAAAATAGATAATCTAAAATAAAACTCAACTATTTTATATAAGAAGATATTTGACTTAACTTATCATAAAAATTAAGGAAAAATAAATTTGAAGTTTTATATATTAGTATAATTAATTTATATGTATGTGTATCTATAATTAATTTATATATATTTTATTGATAAAGTAATATTATTCACAGCGTGACAAACTCAATTTCAAGTCTCAATATAAGACAGATGAATTTATTTTCTCATAGGTTTTTACATTTTTTTTTTCTAAATGGTTTATTTCCGTGTATAATATTTTAAGTTTTATACTTAAGGAATATTAGTATTTCTTAAATAAAAACATAAAATATATAGTTTATATTAAACACTCAATCATTTACGTAAAATATTCATCCCCGTGTATACAAAGATCAATTTATCATACTCTCGTGCCTGTACTCGCATAATAATATTCATAATAATTGTACCTATTTTTTTTACTATTTTTAAACCTATTTATCATACCTCCGTCTCATTTTATAAGAACTATTTTGACTAAATACACTATTTATATGTCTTGCTATGACCTCATTTTTCTAGAAATATATAAATGTAAATATTTTCATATAAGATATTATTTGATTTGTTTCGATGAATATTTTCAAAATATCAAATTTCTATATTTCTATATTAATTAGTTAATTTATTGCCGAATTTTCTCATTAAATAATTAGAATTTTGTTTTACTATAAATAGATAGAATTGAAATGCATTAATTATTAATTATTGCGATTCAAACAAAGAAACCAAAATAATTAAGTAGTTGGTATCTTTCATTGTTTTTTCTATGTTGTAACACAATATTATTTTGCCTATATATCATCCTTGAAAATAAATAAATAGTAGTATTAAAAATGTTGTCACAAACTAACCGTGAAGAAAACAAATATTTGAAAATAAAAAACAAAATAGTGTCGATTAAAAATAAAACATTGTAAGAGAGGAAATCAATTGCACTTTTGCATAAACTTATCAAGATTTGGTTCGGCTCAATTCTATCGCAGTACACAATCAGTATTTTTCAGGAATCAAGTTGTTTTAAATTACCAATCATCTTCAATATTTACTTATTTGAATCCATAATAATATTTTTCTCAAAATTTCTTAATCATTTATTCATTTAATTTTTTTTATACAGAAATTGGATTAAGAATTTTAAAGCCAATGTTATATGAAGGTTTGTGGTGAATACCATTGTATAAAAACATTATTATTTTTTTTTTTTTTAGTCAAGTAATCTAGTGGCTAGGAAATTCACCTTATAGGTGAATAAGTGGAGTGTCCCGGGTTCGAACCCGGGCTCCTGCACATATTGTGCGATATCCCTACCAACTGAGCTAAGCTCACGGAAATGTATAAAAACATTAACGAATCTAATAATTTTTAAAAATTGATAAAAATAAATAAATTTACAAACAAAGCTTTATAAGTGCAATTACATATGCACGATCTACAAATGATTTCTTCAATACAAAAGTGTTTTTGCTTCAAAAAAAAAATATACAAAGTGTGTTTTGTCTTTGATCGACTTATAATATAAGGTCAAATAATATTTAATAATTCAATATAGTGAAATCTTTCAATGCTAATTATTCAAGAATAATTATATTAGCCGAACAACTTGAACCATGATATTACATGTTTTCTTGAAAGAATTTCAGACATGTAATTATATTTTAGTGTAATTTGATTACACAACATCATAGGGTAAGGATTCATAAGAATTAATTATTCAGAAATTTTTTTATCTTCATAAGAATTAATTATTCAGAAATTTTTTATCTTCCAATTTATTTTATCTTCATAAGAATTAATTATTCAGAATTTTTTTTTAAAAAGTAAAGACTTTTATAACAATAGGAATCAATTTCCAATTTATGCATAAATGAAATATTTTCGTCTTTTTGTGATGTACATAATTAAAAAAAAATCAAAATAAATTTTTTTTAATTTATGAAAAAAATTTTGATTTGACTAATGCATAAACATATGTGTAAAGCCTATAATTAGTAGTAAATAAATATAAATAATTTTTTTTTTAACGTAAATATAAATACTCTTAAAATAAGCTAAGAATTTCATAAAGTTTGAATACATTTAATGCTAATAATTATAACGAATAATAAAGTTTTCTTTATAAGGCAACTATTCAAATGGATTCCGAAAATGTTTACTGATATGCACAAAAACAACTTACTAAATCAATTAATGAATAAATCAATTAATGTATTTGTAAGTCAATTTATTTTCATTATTTAAATTCAACGGTAGAATTGTCAGCCCAAAATACAATTTTATAAGAAATGTAAATTGCTTAAAATGATATGATATATTTATTTTATTGGTTGATTTTGTTAATTAAATAATAATGTTTTTAGAAATATAATAATGTATTATTTTTGAAATCTATATTACTTTAGAATTTAAAAATGTAGTAATTTATCTAAAATATATTTAAAAAAGGTTTATTTAAGAACTTCAAAAAATTTTGAAATCTGTATTATTTTAATAACTTAGTTAAAACAAAGACTTGTATAGTAATCGAATTAAATGTTAGTGTGAATTATAAAAAAATCGATTTAAAAAATAATAATAACAAAACAGTTCTTGCATAGTCATTAATATTATGGTTTTAAGACATTTTTTAAAATTATTTCCAATATAAGGTTTTAAATTATTCCCGATATACATTTTTTAAATATATATAGATGTATTATTTTTGTAAATTAAGACATTCTTTTAAATTATTCCCAATATACATTTTTTTAATAATATAGATGTATTATTTTTGTAAATTAAGACATTTATAAAAATAAGGTTAATCAATATTTTAACCAATATAACGAATACGAATATTTGTTAAATTGTTCCCTTATCAATATTATTTTCAATAAGGTTAATCAATATTATTTTAAAAATAATATATTCATGAAAAATAATATCGTTAATAATTAATTGTTAGTCATTAATGTAAATCATTAATACTATTTCCATAAAAGTTTCAAGAGGGATTCGTAAATATAAAATAATATAGATATAGATATAGATATAGATATAGATATACATTTTTTTAATAATATAGATGTATTATTTTTGTAAATTAAGACATTTATAAAAATAAGGTTAATCAATATTTTAACGAATATAACAAATACGAATATTTGTTAAATTGTTCCCTTATCAATATTATTTTTAATATGGTTAATCAATATTATTTTAAAAATAATATATTCATGAAAAATAATATTGTTAGTAATTAATTGTTAGTCATTAATTTAAATCATTAATGTAAATCATTAATACTATTTCCATAAAAGTTTCAAGAGGGATTCGTAAATATAAAATAATATAGATATAGATATAGATATAGATATACATTTTTTAAATATATATAGATGTATTATTTTTGTAAATTAAGACATTCTTTTAAATTATTCCCAATATACGGTTTTAAGTTATTCCCAATATACATTTTTTTAATAATATAGATGTATTATTTTTGTAAATTAAGACATTTATAAAAATAAGGTTAATCAATATTTTAACCAATATAACGAATACGAATATTTGTTAAATTGTTCCCTTATCAATATTATTTTCAATAAGGTTAATCAATATTATTTTAAAAATAATATATTCATGAAAAATAATATCGTTAATAATTAATTGTTAGTCATTAATGTAAATCATTAATACTATTTTCATAAAAGTTTCAAGAGGGATTCGTAAATATAAAATAATATAGATATAGATATAGATATACATTTTTTTAATATTATTTTATAGTGTTATAGTAATCTATATTATTTAAAAAAAATATTCATGGTAGAATTTTTTTTATTAAAAGAAATAATAATTTTGATAGTATTTAATATCAATCATTAATGCTATTTGTAAAAGTTTCCTTATAAAGTTTCAATGGGGATTCGTAAATATATATTAATATAGATATAGATATAGATTACGCATGAGATTGCTGAATCCTGGTGAACGAGTGCGATTTTGAGAGAGGTTCATGATGTGGAAAAGAGGTTTAAATCGAAAAAACGAGAACGTGATTCTGACTTCCTCTTTCAATCGTCAAAGAACATTCAAGAACTTCAAAGATTTGTAGAGATTGAAATTGGAAAAGGGTTTTGCAATGAAATTCAGAGTGTTAGAAGAATTTCAAAGAGGGTTTCTCCTGAATTGACAATGAAAAGGGAATTTAAGTGAGAGGAAACAAACTAGGCGAAAAAAGTGGGAAATCGATCGATTATAAAAAAAGGAAAAAGTGGCGAAAAAAGTGGGAAACAAATTTAGTAGTGGAATAATCTTTTTTTAGCGATTTGTAAAAAAAAAAAATAATATTTGCGACGGGTTTGTTGAACGCTAATTATCAGTCTCCAATTCAGTCTCTATAGTAACCGATATAGCGACCGAAAAGTTTTTGGATTTGAACTCCAAATAATAGTCTCTAATTCGGTCTCTATAGCGACCGATTTAATGGTTGCTAATTATCGGTCTTTAATTCGGTCTCTATAATTAAATAGCAACCGATATAGTGACCGATTTATTTTTACTTTGACGATCAAAAAAACAGTCTCTAAATCGGTCTCTATAGTGACCGAAAAATTTCGGTCTTTAAATCGGTTGCTAAAAGCAAACTTTCTAGTAGTGCCATTTCGGTCTCTATAATATAGTAGCGACCGAAATAACAACCGATTTTTTTTCTAATTTACGTTCAAAATATCAGTCTCTGAATCGGTCTCTATAGTGACCGAAATTTTTTTGTCTCTAATTTGGTTGCCAAAATCGATTTTTCTAGTAGTGCCAAAGGATGATATTTTTGTGTTTATGTTTTCCCTATTCTTGTGTGTTAATACACCGATGCCTTGTGTGAATGTATTTTCACCCCTTGCTTTTTGTCTTGTTTGGCTTGGCCCTGCGATCGTGAAATCGCAGCATCTACAGGTTATCGAGTTTCGAGTTCGAGTCAAGGAAAATCCGCTCTGATTGTGACACTTGGGAAGAAGTCATAGAGTCTAGGAAGTTTTGCTACTTTATTTTTAAAACTAATGTATTTTCCTTTTGAAAAGAAGTTACTATGTCTCATCTTTATAATAATTTTTAATGATTTTTATATTGAGCTCAATTGTATAGTTCTTTTATCCGCTGCGTGATGTCTCTTAAAAGGGATTTTCGAAAAAGTATTTTTAACAATTAGAATATTAGTAGTCTCGGGTTCGGGGCGTTACAATTGGTATCAGAGCAGCTCGATCCAATCCGGCCGTGTGGGTTATGTGTTAATCGGAGCAGGTCTGTCAAGTCAGACCAAATGGGCGTAGTGTCAGTCTTGTCTAACTTGCGTTTTCTTTATTTAGTTACATTTGCACCTTAGTCACTATTTAAATATGTTGCAATGTTTGATTAGTTTTGTAAATTCCATTGATATTGTTTGCTGACATGTTAATTGCTTGATTCTTTCTTTACATGACTTGCTTTTCTAATTCTTAATTAGTAGTGTGAGTAGACTAGCGAAACCTTAGACATTTTTCGAGGGCGAAAATTCTTAAAGGGGGGGAGAGTTGTAACACCCCAAAATTTAGAACTGCTTATTTATTTAGAATTTGGCTTATTTTAATTATCCGGTTAGTATTTACGTAATTGTTTTGACATGTGTAGTCATTAAAAAGCGAAATAAGTAGGTTGAGGGGATGCAAATTAGTAAAACCGTAGAGAAGGAAAGAATTTATTATAAAGGTATTTTTTTGTGAAAATATATTTTTGGCCACAAAAATGAGAGATATATTTTAATTTCAAATATTTTAAAGATATGCTTTAGGAATATATATTTGTAACAAATATTTTGTTGAGAAATATATTTTTGGAAGATATTATCAAGATTTAAAATTGAAACAAATTTCATGATTATCTCTTTTCTTTGGGAAAAAGAAACCTAAGCTTTTTCTATAAATAAGAGTAGCTTGAAACAATTAGGATTTACCACAAAAAATTGCAAAGAGAAGAAGGAAAGCGGAGAAAAAAAGATCCACAAATTCGAGGTAAGGGGGGAGATTGTTCACGCATAGGGGTAGTCTTAACCATAAGAGTAGTCGAGGGGACCTTGCCCTCCTTCCCTTTTCCCTTTTCTTTTTGCTTTTGATGTTTTGATTCTTTTATAAACCTTTTGAATTAAAATTTTGTTTTCAGTTGATGATTCCTCATGTTGTTCCTTTTTTTATGACTAAAACTTTGATTAATATTAGTATTGACCTTAGGTTAAGTCGTTCATGAAATTTCCCCATAATATATGCATTATTTGAACCATATCTTTATAATACATGAATATATGCTTAAAAGCACAAAAGAGAGATCTCAAAATATTCTATTGAGTTTACAAAATAAACTGATATAGTAGTTTTGTCTCACAAAATAGTGTTTGTTCTTATACTGTGTATCGAGTGAGTCTTATTTCTTGTTGGTGAAATTATAGTGTATGATATTAGATGTGCTTCTAAGTACTATTAGATGTTATGCAATTTTCATGTGTGATATTGTGGAATAACATGATTTGTTTGAATTTGATTCTCCAACATATGTTTTATCAAGTATTTTAAATTATATATATATATATATATATATATATATATATATATATATATATATATATATATATATATATATATATATATTCTGTTTTGTGCAAGGAGTTTCCTAGGTTTTCTATGTGCCACTTTATGATCAATTTGTTAACCTATACATGAATAGCAAATTAATAGGTTCACCGTTCATATATATATATATATATATATATATATATATATATATATATATATATATATATATATGTGAATAACAAATTAATTAAGTATGAGATCATTACATAACTTGTGTGCCTAATTTGATACTGTGTTTAATTAAGTTCAACTTACCTGAATTAATTAATTTATCTAATGATGCATCTATATTAAGTGGTTCGAGGCTATTTGTATACAAGTTGTGTGTTGTGAATGCTTCAGTTTGCAATTTGATATGCTGGTTGAATTTCCTTTAGAACGGTAGCTTTATTAATAATTAAATTCATAAAATATGTGTCGAGTCTCTCTAACTATTAGGTGTCGATAATTAGTATTGTTATTATTGTTGATTTTAATTAATAAAGAATTCTAGATGAACTAGTTGTGAGTGTAATTGGAGTCGGATCTATTTCGTGTCGAATTAAATTGGTGTTGAGTTTAATTGGCGCCGTATTTATTTGGTGCGGAGTTTCTTTAAGAACTAAATGTTGTAGTGTGTTGAGTAATGACGTTGATTTAATATTGTAGCCAGATATGACAATGAAATAGTAATATTGTAGCCAGATATGGCAATGAAAGAGTAATATTGTAGTCAGATATGGCAATGAAGTAGTAATATTGTAGCCAGCCAGATATGACAATGAAGTTGTTAGCTACAATGTAGCAATGAAGTAGTAATGTTTAATATTAATGAAGTTGTTATTGTAGCCAGATATGGTAATGAAGTTGTTAGCTACCTAATGTTTTATAAACCCAATTTGGATTTGGCTTGCTAAGTTTGACTAGGTAATAAGTTGATTGCTACTAATTGATATAGTCAAGTTAACTTTTGCGGTTTGGTTTTCTAAAATGAAAACCACAAACCAAACCAAACCGTGCGGTTTTCACAAAATGCAATTTTTTCGGATTTTCAGTTCGGATTGGTTCGGTTTGCGATTTTACTTTTGGATTTGTTCGGATACGATCACCCCTATATATGATAGTGTTTTTCACTAATATTTTTAATAAACAAAAGGCATGCTTCATGCGTAACTGCAGAGATGTGTTAATTGGTATTAAATAGTGGATTTGGTATAATTACTTGTTAGAGAGGTAAAATAAATTAGTTAAGGAGAGAGATATTTTTTTGGTTAAATAAAAAGTAGTTTTTTAGTTAAAAAAAAATGTAGTTTTTTTAAGGGTATAATGGGAATAAGGTAAAGTCCACACCAAAACAAAGAAGTTTTTTGTGTGATCGACGTTCTCTATTGTGTTAATATAGTTAACTACTAAATCTCCTTTTTTATTGTGCTTAGTTAATTGATAACTACTTAACCTCCTTTTTTAACATATACAAATATTTGAATCTGTGTCAAAAAAATAAATTGAATAGAGTGAAAAGCAAAAGTGGCAATAAGAAAAGTCTACACGAAAATTGGTATTCTCTTTATATATTTGTATAGATAATATCAAAAAGAGATATTCTAATCAAAGATTATATTTGATGTAAAGATTAAAATGATCTAGTGGTTGAGTTTGTGAATGATTATACTAACGATTTTTCAAAACAAATTATCGGTTTTAATTTAATTTAAAATGACTATAACTAGAATTATGCAGAAAAAATATCAATGGTAGGGATTTGTTGAACAATGACCTTGCACAAAAAAACATCATGGTCTACCATAAAGTAAAATAATTGAAATGAAAATAAATTTAAATAAATTTCAAAGAATAAAATTTAATTTTATATAAAAAAAATTAATAATATATAAAAAATATATTAAATTAATAAATTTGAAGAACTAAATTTGAAGTGTCTTAAATATTAATTAGATATAGATTTAATAATGATTTTTTATAACAGATTTTATATGTCTTTTTGTTATTTTACATTCAATACTAGGCTCTAGAGCTAGAGATTTAATAATGACTTAATAAGCCTACCTAACTTTATCACATACCCTAGCTATGGCGTAAGTGATCTTATATGTAGTCATTACGCTCAATTAACCTCCTTATGCCTTCAGTTTCTAACAGCTATGTCATGGCTAATTTTTGATTCCGTCTCTAACAGCTATGTCACGGCTAATTTCGGATGTTGTCGTCTCTATTCCTCTAACTCTATTTATTACTTGTTCTGAAGAAGTATTAAGGTCGACACTCACATCCTTCTAATAGGGTTCCCGCTCATTCGGTGAGATATCGGATTACGGCGTTAAATCAAGACAATAAATAGAAAACATAGACATAGATAATATTTATTATAACTTTGACTCATCACATAGCCCAAATATTCATATGGGAGTTCATCTTCTCCACCACAACCTAAAGAAATCTATACAAAAGATCTACATGATTTAAATTACAAGAATAAAAACTATGTCTACCAAGTGTCGCGCCGCGAAAAACGCCCGAGTGTCGGAACACTCGGTAATGACACTGAGTCGCCACCGAACTTTATTTATTCCTGATGGAAAAAGAAAATATCGATAAAACCTTAAGAAAGAAGAAAAATGGTCATCGCAACCAAATTTCGGATTCGGGAGTCGATGATGCAAGGGGAAGGTACTAGTACCCCTCACATCTGTTGTACCCAACGGGAACCTTCTTGTTAACTTATGATTTTTTTAAAATGTGTTTAATTTGTTTGCATCTTTCTCTTGATAATTATTAAATATTTACAAATGGGGAAAAAATTAGTTTTTTATTATTGTGTTTGGGTTTGACGGTTGTAGGATCCCGCTCCTACGTATTCCCAAGTGCAATGGGAAATTCAAAGCTTACGTAGTTCTTTGAGTAAAAAATATTTGTGTGTTGGTTGATTTTAGTGAACGGTATTTTAAATCGCGTTCCAGTAGTTAAACATATGCTTGTATGCTCGCGTGTGGGATACTCTAAGCGTTGTTTGTATCACGTTAGAAGGATTAAAATACGTTCGTTTGCGAAAAAGATTTTGTTTTGATTTTTGTATGCCCAAGGGCAAAAAATTAGTTTGATGCATTGAGTTTATTTGTTTTTCATATTTTGAAAAAATATATATATTTTTGGTGTGGAAGACGAATAATCGGTAGACAAAGCAAACGCTGAACCTTGATTATTCGAGAGATGAACGAATGTACATTCGCCGGTCTCTTTTTTAATCCACGATTTATTGAAAATTGCTTGGTGCAAATATTAACAAATTGATATTTTTGTGTTTTTTTTATTATTTATTGTTTTTGATATTTTTATGTATATTCGAACATGAGATAAATTTAAGACATAAATGATATAATTTTTTTTTGTGTTTTTATAATATATAAAAAGAAAACAAAGAAACAATATTTTTGGTATTTTTAATAATATATAAGTAAAATAAACATATTTTTTGGGATTTTTATATATTTTGAGAATAAATAAAGAAACATATTTTTTAGAATTTTTTAATATTTTTAATAATATTTATAAAAGAAATAAAAGAAAATAAAGCCAAAAAAACAAAGGTTTTAAAAAAAATAGAGGTAGCTCTCTTCATGAAAATCCAAACCCCCAGCCAACTATGCCAGTAGAGATTTTGTCTAAGAAAAATGCACCAATTAATATGTATATTAAAACTGACATTTAAAAAACAAATAACCCGCGCATCTGCTTCTTCTTCCTCCAGCTTTACGTAAAATCGTGTTTCCATGGCCAAAATCGAAAATTTTATTGTTTCATTAAATAGGACATGTAAATATACCATTTTTCTCAGAATTTCTAGAGGAATCCAAATATTATATTTATATTAACTGTAATAAACTATATAATGCGATTTTAACCAAAAACTATAAGAACCCTAAACTTTAAGTTTGAAATTAAATTTTATACATGAACAATAAATGCCCAATAACTTATGGCTATTACTCCTCACATCGAAACAAACATGAATGGACCAAGAATGAAACAAAATAATGCTCAAATAAGTGAGTTCGAAATATCAAGAACCTTACCAATTGGAGAAAGTCTAATGCTTCTTCTCAGGGTGTTTCAAGATGTAAATATGATCCCTTTAGCTTCCTTGAGTCCCCAGGACTGTAATGGAATGTTTACTTTGACTTAAAACCTTCTTAAAAGTTCTACCCAATTCAAGGTGAAAGTGGTAAAAATGGAAGTTGGAAGATGGTGATGGAGGTGTTTCAGTTAGTGTTTAATGCATACAGAAGTTTATTTATGATGTATTGATGATGTTTCAATGGAAAAAGTAGAAGAAACTTGGAGGATATGCAAATTTCGAAATTGAGAATTTTGAAGGTGTAGTAATGAAGTTTTTGAGCAAACTTGTGAATGATCAGTTTTGAGGCTTTGAGGGGCTTTTATAGGCATTTGGAATGATCTGAGGATCAGACATGAAGTGTGTTTGAAGAATAAATTGAGGCTACTTTGTTTGCAATTGGGATTTTGTTCAAAAATGTCTTTGGTCCCTCTTTGAATTCAATGGCAACATGACATATTTGGTGGTTCATTGGATGATATTTTAGCTTGCTTCTGATGCAAAGATTAGTTTGTTCAGAGCCAAAAACATTCACAAGGTTCAATGTGAAGTGATTTGGAATAGTCACTTTAAGCATTTTTGGTAAAGACACTTTTTGCATTTATGGCATAATCATTGGATAATGGTTTGTTTCATGTGTTAAGCCAAGTAAAACATGCTAAACATCAAAGAATACTTGAGAATAAAAGGTGTGAAGGTTGGATTTTAAGGTCCATCTTTGTTTCGATATAGAAAAATGACTTATATTCTGACCTCAAAGTCAACTCTGCCATGGCTTCTTTGAAAATTCGTAACTTCATGCTCATGTAATAAAAATGCACGCTCTTGTTATCAATGGAAAGCGGGCATGGCATACTACAACTTTGATGTTGAACACTTAAGCTGAATAAACATGGATCATATATAAAAATGGCCATCAAAAATCAAAATTATCAGAGCCAAAAACATTCACAAGGTTCAATGTGAAGTGATTTGGAATAGTCACTTTAAGCATTTTTGGTAAAGACACTTTTTGTATTTATGGCATAATCCTTGGATAATGGTTTGTTTCATGTGTTAAGCCAAGTAAAACATGCTAAACATCAGAGAATACTTGAGAATAAAAGGTGTGAAGGTTGGATTTTAAGGTCCATCTTTGTTTCGATCTAGAAAAATGACTTATATTCTGACCTCAAAGTCAACTCTGCCATGGGTTCTTTGAAAATTCGTTACTTCATGCTCATGTAATAAAAATGCACGCTCTTGTTATCAATGGAAAGCGGGCATGGCATACTACAATTTTGATGTTGAACACTTGGGCTGAATAAACATGGATCATATATAAAAATGGCCATCAAAAATCAAAATTATCATTGAAAACACTTCGAAAAAATTTCTAATGGTGTGATTGGAATAGCAGAAGATGAGGCGAGAGAGAGGCTAAGGAGAGAAATTGCATTGAAACTATCAATTTCTCTTGATTGGCAATGCAAAGAAAATAAGACGAGAGAAAGAAAGAGCATGGGACCCACGTCCTTTTTTAATCTCTCCATAACAGAGAAGAAAGATGAGAGAAAGTCCAACGTCACATTGTTTCCAATTTTGTCCTTTACTTTCAAGTTAATAATATTTAAATAAAAAATAAATCAATTTTTAATATAAGGATATTTTTGTCTTTTTAAAATTAAACACACTTCTCTCTCTTCTATTTCTCTTTACTTTCTCTTAAATCAAACAATATACTAACTCTACTCTATTTCTCACCAATTTCTTATTTATTTCTCTCTATTCAAACTCTTTCTCACTTTATTCTCTCTTCTCAATTTCTTCTCAGAACCAAACATACCCTAAGTTTCCAGATTTTTCAACAACTTGAAACATCAACTTTGGAACTTCACAACTTTCAATTTCCATGAGTTTTTGGTTTAATCTTTCCATGATAATGAAGTATGCAATGACATCTTTAAGTACATCCCTCTAGTATGAAAAATGATTGCTTGGATTGATCACAAGTTGGCCATAAAGTCATGTACTTGTTAAGGTCAAAAACTCTTAGAAAAAATTCTAAGTGTCAGAAATCTTAACAACTTAAATAAATAAAATAATAATAAAAAACATAAAAAAAGTCGTGCAAAATTTAGGGTATATGACACCAAGTGTGAAGACACATTGCTGAGGAAGTTACATTTTCCGTTGAAGGAGGAAATTTCTTCCCGTAGAGAGATCATTTGTCCTCCCTGCTCCTCTTGAACAACTCTAGACTACTATAAAATGTTCTCAATTTTTGAATGAATAATTATGAAGAAAATGAGCTCTATTTATAGTTTTTCTAACGAGCTTAGCATTGTTATCGTGGCCACGATGGACCTCTTCATGCCACGATGGAGTGGATATACTCTGAAAATATAACAGATTTGCTCTAGTTTTACTTGGCGCTCAAGATTTCCCATTGTGGCCACGATGGGGGCGTATTTTTCCACTTTTTGCTCTTCTTTTGGCCTTATCTTGTATTCTTGTTTATATTTGCTCTTTGTTTCGATTCTTCAGGTTTTCTTCGTATTCGAGCTTGTTTTGGTCATTTATTATTACTAAACTATCCTAAAAATACTATAGAAATTTCTGTTATCACTATGTCAGCGACATTAGTTGTTGCTGCAAAACACTAGGTATGCCAACAACATTACTTTTCCTTTGCAAAAAATTTCACAACGCATTTATGACAACAATATGCAATAACATTTTTTTCATTAAAAAAAAATGCATTTAGCAGTTTCTAATTTATCATTTTCTTTAAATTATCAATTTTTAAATTCTCTTAAGATTTTTTTTCCTTGAGGATTAGATTTGACCCTGGTTGTACATATATTTCTTTTTTAATATATATTTATCAGTGTGTGATAATATGATGGGTGTTTCTTAAAAATAGCAACCTAGTTGGCACGTTTAACTTTTCCTTTGAAGTTTAACACACTCTTAGTTCATAAAAAAATTAAATAAATAATTAATTTGTTACTTCATCGATAAGTGTGTTGAAGGGACAAACTAAATACATTGATCAAACAAAGAGATCAATATTTATTTAGTGTTTATAAAGAGGCAAATACAAAAATAATTGGATTTATCAATAAAAAAGGGGCAAATAAAAGAATTGGCAAACCTTAGTGCTAAAAATATTAAATTAGTTTAAACATTTGATAAACATTATACACTATATAATGATCAAATCATCATATTCTATATGCTATACTTAAAAAATATGGCTACAACTCTTAAATCAGTTTTCGCTATATTTTTAGTTGTTCTTCTACTTTTTATTATTAAAGAAGTTTCCAGCAATGATATTCCGGAATTTGTACAATCAACCATCCCATGTAAATCCGCTAAAGATTGTCCGGAGATAAAACAACCCGGCATGTCCATGATTGTATGCTTGGGTGGGTTTTGTGTAGAGGGTTGAAATGATCTCTAGTTACTTTAATTTAATTTAATTTTTTATTTTATTTATTTTACAATGTTGTTAATCAAAATCAAACTTAAACTCTCATGCATATTAGCTATCTAAATATTTCACTACAAGACAATCCTAGTGAATTTCAATAATTATATTTTTATTTTAATAATTTTATGCATGCACTTGAACCTTTGACTATGTATTCAAAACAACCAATAACGTTGAAAATGAAATAAAATTTAATTTTCATCTTTGCTCTCGATTTTCAATTTTTCACAAATATTTTATGCATCTTGCAACTTTTACTTTATACTATCAATTCAAAGATGAGTTCTATCATGAGCAAATAATCTCTTCAATAATTATTATATTAGCAATCAATAATTTTGTTTTTATTTTTTCAATTCGTCATTTCAGACTCCTTGAAACTATGATTTTGTATTTTAAAATGATAATAATTTAGCGTTTATAAAGAGGCAAATACAAAATATAATTGGTTTGCCAATAAAAAAAGGGGCAAATACAACAATTGGCAAACCGTGTAGTGATAAAAATATCAAATTATTTTCAAGATTTGATAAGCATTATACAATATAAAACGATCGAATCATATTCTATGTGCTATATCACTACGAAAAGAAGGGAAAAAAAAATGGTTAGAACTCTTAAATTAGCTTTCGCTATATTTTTAATTAGTTGTTTGTTTTCCTACTTTTTAGCTCTTAAATTAAATTTGTACTGATATTGAAATATGCTTTTCTGCACATTTTAGTCCCTAACAGCTGATTGGGCTAACATAAATATATTTGAACATGCCAAGTAGACATTTTAAATGATATGGCATGCATTTGATCACATTATTTATTTATTGGAAATAGGGTCATTTTGAACCTTTAATGTGCAACTTTTTTTTTTTGTTCTCACTGAGAAAAAACTATTAAATAGTTTATGAATGTATATTTTGTTTGTCAATTTAGTCGCTACTATTAAATTTGGTCCTTAAGTCAATGATTTGTTTTTCGACACACGTCGGCTAGTTGAGTTTGAAGGAGGGGTGAGGAAACAACCATTTGGTCTTTGAATGAGAGCCACTCGTTATTATGATCCCGGACTCAAGAAAAATACAAAATAGTCCTTGACACTGCAGTTTGACAGTTGCTTTGATTTCCAACGTTAAAAATTGCCGTCAATTTTATAAAATGTGACATTTTTTAGAGACACGTGACATGCAAAGTTATTCCTCCCCATACTTCTTCACTTCATACATTTGTTGATAAAATCCATATTTTAAACTCAATCACCACAAGAAATATGATTTTTAGCAACGACTTTTTTTGTTACAAATCGGTGACAAAATTATCTTTGGCTTTTTTGCCAGCGACAACTTTTAATGAAAAAATTTGTTGCAAAAAATCATATTTCATGTAGTGAATTTTAAATAAAAAATCATTGGCACCTATTCATTCACCTAAAAATCATTAACCAACATAGTGTGGCACAAGTGGCACATACTTGGGATTTGGTCCTGGATTCGATTTTCGATCGGTGTGTATAGAAAAACATTTGTTAGGAGAGATCGACCCCTTAAATTGATCTCAGTTATTTTGGGAGGATAGTCTCCACAATTGCGCGCAGAAAATACCTTTAGTTCTACTGATGAGTTCCCCCTTGAAAGGGGCTTAAGACAAGGGGATCCCTTGTCCCCTTTCCTTTTCTTGTTGGCTGCTAAGGGCTTGAGCGTGATGATGAAGGCTATGGTTGAGGGGAATAAGTTTACGGGGTACAGTGTGGGAGGTCAGGACGTTGTAACTGTGTCGCACCTGCAGTTTGCTGATGATACGTTGTTGT
Organism: Trifolium fragiferum; assembly: GCA_954870985.1. Lineage (NCBI taxonomy): Eukaryota > Viridiplantae > Streptophyta > Magnoliopsida > Fabales > Fabaceae > Trifolium > Trifolium fragiferum. Next base: position 14,694,786 of record OX940793.1, on the reverse strand, counting down.
TAGGGACTAAGAGTTGGGCAAACGTTCGAGCTTTGCGTGCAGCGCTTGTGCTGTTCGAGTTAATATCTGGCCTGAAAGTTAATTTCCAGAGCATGTTGGTTGGGGTTAATATATCTGATTCCTGGTTAAATGAGGTTGCGTCTGCTTTGCATTGTAAGGTGGGAAAAATCCCTTTTCTCTATCTAGGCCTACCTATTAGCGGTGATTCGAGGCGTCTGGGTTTCTGGGAGTCAGTGTTGGCGCGCATTAGGAATAGATTATCTGGGTGGAAGAGTCGTTTTTTGTTTTTTGGTTGGCGTCTAATTTTGCTCAAATCTGTCTTGACATCTCTGTCTGTCTATGCTCTTTTCATCTTCAAAGCCCCCTCAGGTACTATCACTTCTATTGAATCTCTTTTGATTAATTTTTTTTGGGGGGGGATGTGAGGACACTAGGAAAATCCCGTGGATTAGTTGGAAAACAGTTTGCTTGCGTAAGGAGTATGGAGGGCTGGGGGTTAGACAGCTTAGGGAGTTTAATATTGCCCTTCTGGGCAAATGGTGTTGGAGGATGCTGGTGGACAGAGAGGGCTTGTGGTTCCGAGTGCTAGCAACCCGTTATGGGGTGGAGCAGGGTAGGGTGATGGAGGGAGGGAGGATTGGGTCAGCGTGGTGGAGGGAGATTGTGAGGATCCTGATGGAGTAGGAGGGCTTAGGGACAGTTGGTTTGGGGAGTGTGTGGCGAGGAAGGTGGGGGATGGGACAAACACTTTTTTTTTGGTCTAATCCCTGGTTCGGAGAGATCCAGTTGTGTGAGAGATTTGAGCGCTTGTTTGAGATGGCGGCGACCAAGTCATGTACGGTAGCGGAAATGTATTCTTTAGGGTGGGAGGCTGGAGGAGGTGCGTGGGTGTGGAGGAGACAGCTGAGGGCGTGGGAGGAGGAGATGTTGGCAGGGACGGAACTAGAAAAAATCATTGAGGGTGGCGGAAATATAATGTGTGATAAAAAAATTCTACTCTTTAATAATTGCATACACCTTAGTTTAATGGCAAATAAATTTGAGACCAAAATTTAGGTACTGTTTGGCCTAATTTATTTTAGATTTTTTTATTGAATAAAATGATAAATTAAACTAGGCCAAACAGATTTTCAATAGGCTCATGATAGAAAAAAGTACTTAATTTTTATGAGTAAAATACATATATAAAAGACCTTTGAAGCTAAAACAAGCTTTTATTTTTACTTTTAGCTTTCAAATAGGTTTTAAGACATAAAAAGCCAGGTCAAACGGACCCTTAATACGGATATCGGCTAGACACAGACATGACACATCAACACCAATAATAATTTGAGAAAATAAAATAATTCAATATAATTGTAATTGTCGGTATTGTGTCAGGTCTGACACTAACACACGTCTAATCCAAAGAGTGTCTGTATTTTTCATAGATTATAACGTATTAAAATAATCATGCTTAAAAATAAAATTTACAAACATTACACATAATAGTTAGTACTCCCTCCGATTCTAAATATAAGCAAATTTTTACTTTTTAAATACATTGAAAAAGTAAGCACTAGATTATATTATTAACCAAATATATTATTACTTTTTCATATTATTAAGCAAATATATTACTTTTTCAATTAATCTAAAACGTTAAAATTTGTTTATAAATAAAAGCAGAGAAATTATAATATTATGGCAAATTAAAGTATATATAGCCTTGTGAAAAAGAAAGAAAATATCACTGGATTGAGAGACAAAGGGTGGCAGGATATCAATTTATTTTTAAAGGTAGGGGTGGCAGTGGTATGTATACATAGGGATAGTAAAGTAGTGCTATATATATGAAGGGTGGCGAGTGCCCCTTTTCAGCACTACTTAGTTCCGTCCCTGGATGTTAGGGTGTGTCAGACCTTCTTCCTGTGACCTTGCAGGTTGAATCTCCAGACAGGTAGTAGTGGCGATCGGATCCTGATATCGGTTATTCGGTTCGTGAGGCTTATCAGGTTTAGATTTCTCAGGATGCAGTTACTTTAGGGGCGGCAGAAGATCTAATTTGGCACAAACAGGTTCCCTTGAAGGTGTCTGTCTTAGCGTGGCGCCTCATGCGTGATAGGTTGCCAACGAAGATGAACTTGGTTACTCGAGGCATTCTTTCTCCAGATCTTGCCCTTTGTGCTACAGGTTGTGGTGGCATGGAGTCTGCCCACCACTTGTTTCTCTCATGTGACATTTTTGGTTCTCTTTGGCCTCTTGTTCGTGCTTGGATTGATTTCTCGACAGCGGATGTCTACAGCCTCTCTGATCACTTAGTTCAGTTCACCCATTCAGTTGGTGGTCTTCGTGCTCGGCGGTCTTTTTTACAGCTTGTTTGGCTTGCTTGTATCTGGGTCATTTGGAATGAACGAAATCTTAGAGTTTTCAAAAATTCAGAAATTTCCGTACATCAGCTACTAGACAAAGTGAAGATATTTTCTTTTCGGTGGTTGAGGTCGAGACACGCTACTTTAGTTACTAACCTACACTGTTGGTGGTCGAACCAATTGTTATGTTTGGGAATCGACTGATTTTTGATCTTATATTTGTTCCATTTGTACTCTTTTGTAGACTTTTGTAGTTATCCTCGGCACATCTGGTGCTGAGGGAGCTACCTGTTTCCGTGGTTATATATATTTCATTTTTGCCTGTTAAAAAAAAATACCTTTAGTTTAAAAAAAAAAAAATCAGCTAAAAATCATTGATAAACTAATATCTAATTTCCCCTGTTGAATTTGCAAGTCCAGATCTGCTCCAATTTATAAATTGTTCAGTTACCAGTTTGTTTTATTGATGTACAACACGTGGCATATAAATTTTCAATCTTCCATATTTCATAAGCTAAAATCTGTTTTTGTTGTTTGATACAAAAAAAAAAAAAAAAAAAAAAAAAAAAAGAAGAAGGAGAGAAACACATGACTGCAGCAATGGAAGGAGGAGCATGAACATCGTTGGTTACACGTATATAATGCAACTCTGCAAGGAAAAAGAACAAAGGTGTTTCATTTAATTCTATTTTACTTCTTTTTTAATTTAAAATATGAACCACTAATTTTTTTTTTTTGTTTGTTTGCAACATGTCATACATCTAAACAATAGACTAAACAAAATTGAGCATAAATGACAGCGAATTATATTAGAATTTTTGGGTCACAAAAGTAATTTTACATGTGTTAGGGTCATTATATAATTAGCCAAAGTTGTGGTGGTCTAATTAATAATAAGTCTATGGCTAAAAATATAAATATTATGAAAGATAATATTATTGTGCAGATAATAAATTTTTAAATTATATTTTTCTCAATTAAAATAAATGGGAAAATCTAGGGTGTTGCATGGGCTTCTTCGGTCTTTAGGGCTTCAAAATCCTAGTTGTAACGAACGTGTAAGATCTCTTACAAAAATAATTCTTGAACCAAATATAATCTTTCTTAAAATATATTCATATATTAAAGAAATAAATATTCTCTATTAAGTCTTCAACAAGTAAGAAGATATTCCGTTGTCTTGACGTGCAAGTAATATCTAAAGGCATAGAAAATAAGGGTTCAAGGAAATGGCGCGTATGGCGCTAACTAGGGTTTAGTAACCAGCTGGCAATGTTATTCAATGATGTTGCCACATCTGGCACAACATTTGGCTATGTAACACCCGTATTTATTTAATTGTACTTAATTAGATTATTCTATTTGATTAGATGTTAATTAGCCTTGTTGGAATAAAATATGTTAGTGTTAGTAATTAATTTAGCATTTGGCTAAAAGAGGAAAGAGTAGAGAATAAGGAGAAGGGAGTTATGAGTGGTGACTTTTTAAGGTAATAAGTGGAGTTTATCAAGTTAACTTAAGTTAGTGAGGAGGGCATTTTAGTCTTTGATTATTTTAGGTTTGAATAGAGTGAGGAATAGAAAGTGAGAGTGCTCATAACATTTTGGCTTAGAAGGAGGTAGAGAGAGAGTCCAAGCTTGAAGATGGTAGAAGGAAATTCAAGGTAGAGCTTGAAGATTGAAGCTGCAAATTAAGGTTAGAGAGTAGTTATTAATTCTTGTGAGATGAACAAAGTGGGGGGAGAAGTCTACTCTCCACACCCAAACCCTCTCATCTCTTTTGGTTGGGAATGAGAATCAAGGGAAGGTGTTTATAGTTAAATGTGTTATTGTATGATGTTAACATGTTGCTATATGATTCTATTTCGAATTCCCATGATCAAATTCGTGCTATATGAATGATTTGTTGTTGTTGATGTTTGAAAATGAGTTTTTAGTGAAACATAGGAAAATCCTTACTTTTATCATGAGATGATGTTTGATGATGCTAAAGTTTGTACTTCTAGGTTTATTCATGATAGATATACTTAAAGTTGATAGCTTTAGGGATTTGTATGTTGAAAAATGGGATTTTTGATGGATTTGAGCTAAAACCCGAAAGCAGAGTTTCTGGTCTGCTTGAGCTCGCTGGGGCGAGTATAGTACTCGCTATGGCGAGTGTTCATAGTTCTAGGAATTTTCCAGAATTCATGAGCTCACCATGGCAAGTGGTAGCGAGCTGGCTGACGAGTTGAGCTCGCCATGGCGAGGCTGAGGCGAGTAGTTTAGCTGCTCTCTGACTTGAGCTCGCCATGTACTCGTCTAGGCGAGTTGTAGCAGTATAAACAGTGATTTTTGAATGTTAAATGAGTTCTATGTTCGTACTATGATTGAGATATGATCCTATAACATGATATAAGTTAGATTAATTGAATCTTGAGCTTAGATGAGGATGCTATGTTCATATGTGTGTAAAGGATTGAAATGTATGATGATGGCTTATGTTTATGTGATGTATTGAGGTAGTATTATGCTTTGCTTGAATGAATACCTTAGTGATGATATGAAAATGAGATTTGATGCGTATTTGAGAAGGAATATTAGGGTTATCATCATCATTGGTATGTGTTCATTCATACATGCATGTGTCAACTTGAGCGATGGTCCACCATGACTTAAAACTAGACTTGAGCGATGGTCCACCATGACTTAAAACTAGACTCGAGCGATGGTCCTCTAAGACTTTAAACTGACTTGATGCGAGAATGCTTAATGTATTCGAAACTTGATGCGGGTACCACATGCATTAGAGGTGTCTAGGTTGAGACATACTAATTGAGGGCATTAGTTGCATTAGGGTAAATGTGCATTCTACTTGTTAATTGATAAGTGCCAATGTCTTTCATTGTGATTGTGAATAATTAAATGGTGTGATCTTACCTTAATATCTTATGAGTTGATATTGATTATGCTATTGCCTTACCATGAATGTTGTATTAATGACATGAGACGATCATGCGTCAATTATGATATGACTACTATTATGCATGATATGAGTATATGCTATACTTATTATTATGAACTTGAATTATAACTAACTCTCTATTTTGTGTATTTGAATGGTTTGGGTCCAGATTCTTCACTTGAGGAGTGATCCCGTTGCTTGGAAGTTAGCTTGTGAGACTAGCTTAGCTTGGTAAGGATGAAGAGTAGAAATTCTAGGAACCTTAGAGGTCTAGGATTTGCTCTGATACTTGTAACCTTGCTAGAACTAGTATTTTAGTTCGTTTGATTGAGACTTGTATGACCTTGCTATTTATCTTAATTATTCTATGACTTGAGTATTCGGAATTATGCTTTAGATTATGTGGATAGGCCTTGTGTTGAAGGACATAGTCTAAGTTGTAATATGATTTTATGACTTCTAAGTTTGGTTTTATTAATTACCATGAGTATGATTTGAGTATCGATGCTTCCGTTGCTATTTAATATGAATGTATGCATGTTCATTGATTTGGAAAGTATAACATGTAATGCCTTGATTGATGTATGATTGTTGTTATTAATTAAATATAGGACGTATATCGATTAGGGTGTTACAGGCTAGAATCTTGTTTTTGCAAAATTAAGTCAATCTTCAAAAATCTAACAGTTTGTTATAACGCAGAGCCTTTTCAAGTCACCCTATTGATTATTATTACCCTTTGCTAGCCAATGACTACAAAAAATATGATTTTTCTAATATGATACAGTTGATCAAGTGGTTCACGGTTCACCACTTGTCAATAACTATAAGAAATACGAATTTTATAAAATTCGCCGTTTGATTGAAAATTCTTATAATATTTATTCATACAAATTTTAAAAAATGTTATTGAGACACATCAATATTAACGATTTATGAATTTTTATAGAGTAATATTATGCAATAACAACGATTAACCTAAGAAATTGGACGACGGTGGGAAAAAGTAACCATACATGGGGTAACTGTGGTAAAATAGAGACAAATGACGGGAAAAAAGTAATAACAAGTTACTAATAATGTAATTCTTATTTTCTTTCAAAATTTATTTCGTAAAATATGGTATTTCCCATTTTTATATGTCAAATTTATATTCTTTATAGGGTTATTAATAAGTGATGCTCTAGCACCATTTAATCACCTATTTCATGTTAGCTTTGATCTTCTTTGAATACTAACATCATAATTTATTAGAAAATTATATGGTTTTTTTTACTAAAAACAACATTTATTCATTCAAATTGATAGAATATATTGAAAAATACAATTCAATATCGCTAAAAACTGAAAAAGATAAATCTGCGAACAAACTCACAACATCCACGTTACTAGCATAACGACAAAATGCCTACAAGTGTGACGAACTTGAAGTGCTCAGAATATCTATGTCTCCAAGTCTGCAACGTTGATGCCGTCAAACTTGATTGTTGAATATCACCTAGTCGAATCTAATCTGTCAATTTGAACCGAACAAACACTGCATCAAGACGGGACGACAAACTAACGCCACAACAAGACGACGATCAACACAACGTCGCACTAAGACGACAAAATCATAAATATAAAAACTAAATATTTGTGAAAGTCACTTATTTAAATAAAAAAGAAAAGATAAAGAATTTAGGAGGATAATTTTAGACTAAAAATTAACCCTAAAATCACCCCTCCTTAGTGGATTAACAAAAAAGAAACTAAGTTTAGAGGGGAGGAGGGGCGAGCGGTATGACCCTATGAAGCACCGACACCTCTATGATTAGACGTGTTGCGGTGTCCGACACGTGTCGGTGTCCGACACTCGTATGACATCCGTACGATACTCCTACAAACGTGTCGGAGAGGTGTCCAAAAAAAATAATATTTTCTTTATTCCGACACTCCTTAAATCGGTGTCCGACACTTATAAGACGCTCCTACAAACGTGTCGGGGTAAGTGTCCAAATTTTATTTTTTATATTTGGTTATATATTCTCAGATATATATACAACGATTAAAGATATGTTGAAATAATAATATTGATCAATGAGGGATTAAAGATATTGCATTTTGATTACATTATTTTTAGTTATTCGATAGTAGTTGGATGAGTAAATGTCAAATGTACTATCATATATTCTTTTAAAACTTTTTTTATTGAAAAATTTGTTCAATTTAAATGCATATGTATGTATTTTTAATTCTAAAGTTATATTTTTTATAAATATATAGCGGTGTCGGTGTCGTATATTTTTTACATTAGCAGTGTCGAAGTGTCCGTGTCGTGTCGTGTCGCGGTATCCGTGTCAGAGTCCGTGTTTCATAGATATGACCTTCCAAACTATCCTCGAAAATTATATGGTTAAAAATAACAGTCATTCTTCTTTTTAAATGTTACTTTGGCTCGCACTTTGGCTCGCAATAACACAAAAATAAACGACACTTCCTAACATAAGGAGGAGAGCGGCATAAGTTGGAAGTACAATCATCATCATCATAGCAAAACAACTTATCTGCAACATCAAATAAGAATAAAGGAATATTAATTGCTAAAAAAAGATGAACGGTTATGTATAATATAAAGAAGATAGTTTGAAATAGGTTTTGAAGAGAACTTACTGCCGCTGGTTACAAGAACAATGAGAGAAAGACAGACGATAAAAGTCTGAATGAATTTGATAATTTTAATCATAATTTTTTTCTTTACATATAAGAAATGAAAAAATGGTTAATCACTTTATAAATAAAATAAAACTCAAGGCATTGTTGACTTCAATTAATATTATTTTTTTGGTGCAATATAATTAATTATTTTTAATACTATCAGAATTGCAATCATTTTCAAATTATATATAAGTATTGTAAGTTCTCTTAGATACGTTACTGTGTTGTATATTATTTATTTTTAACTCGCTTATTAATTTGTTGATAATTTAACCTTATTAAAAATCTCAAATGAAACTTTTGATGATCATCAGAGGTCATTCATTTTTAATTTTATTACTAAATTTTCATTATATATATATATATATTATTTCTTTTTTAGACTTTCAAGATAGACAAGAGAAAAATTCCATATGAAAATAACAATGTTGAATAAAAAAAATAGTTGTAGAGAGTTCCTTAAGAGAAACAATGTTGAATGAAAAATATTAGTTGTAGATGTGTTTATACTTTATAGTAATTTGTGGTCTTAGGTACATTAATAATAATAATTTTAAGAATTAAATATGTTTTTGGTCCCTATAGTTTCGCAGAATTTTGTTTCTAGTTTATGAAGATTTTTTTCACATTTTTTAGTTCCTGAAGTTTATTTTGTCAATGTTTTTAGTCACTACTTTTCATTCAACTCGTGCATATCATTCGAAATTTTAAATTTTTTTCAACAGTCATGTTTAGTACATTATATGAATCTCTCGTACAAAAATTTAATTTTTTTTTTAATTAGAGATGAATTAAATATGAATTTTTTAATTTTTTGCACATAAAAATTCATAAATAATTCATCTTATGTTAAAAAATTCTAAATTTTTATCGGAGATGTTCTTATAATACTATACACATGAATACAAAAATATCATTCAAAAATGTGAATGTATACAAGAGTTTAATTAAAATTAGGGACTAAAAACACTGCCGAAAGAAACTTCAGGAACTAAAATGTGTGAAAAAAATCTTTAGGGCCTAAAAACGAAATTCTAAAAAATTATAGGAACTAAAAACATATTTAATTCTACCTTTTATTTCTGAGTTCTAAAATATATTATTCATACAAAATACATGCTCAGGCCAGTTCCAAAATCAAGCCAGCCAAACAGTGGAGGCACTGAAATATTATGATTAATGTGTGTGGTCTCCTATTTATAAATGAGAAATGTTATTTTCACACCAATTTAATTATCCAATAACTATATTTATAATATTCAACTATATATTTATTTTTTTATTATTTTATTGATTCACTTTTATGTGAGATGGTTGTCTAATTAACAACAATTTTCGGTTGTACAAATATTATAACTCTTTATAAATTGGGCACTCATTGGTATTTGGGGGTCACCCTAAGAGAGCAATTCTCACCGTTGTAACACCCTAATCCACTTATATGATATAATCAACTTAATTAATTATAAACATACAAGCATATTAAGGAGCTACCTCGATTAAAATTCCAATCAACATGTATATAAATACTCATTCACATTGCAACGGAAACATAATAATAATAATAATAATAATAATAATAATAATATAATAAAAATAAAATAATAATATGTTACTCAACCGAACTTATAATATACTTTATACATCTGGTCAAACTCAGATGCAAACTTACAAGATATAGTAAGTGTAACATCCCAAAATTTTATATATGTATTTTTAGCAATTTTCTTAATTTATGATTTATTCATCAATTTATTTTATGTGTAAAGGGTTTAAGAAAATTATGCCACCTTTAGTTATAATTAAATTGGGACACTTAATTCTATTTATTTATTTATTTAACTTATCAATTTGGGGTGGTAGTCATTATTTGCTTGATTAATTATTTGAGAAATAAATTCTATAGTAATTATATTTTATTTATTTCAATATAGTATTTGATGAGAGAATGGTTATTTCAACTATATATCTAATTAATTTATAAGTTTTACAAATTATTGTGTTAATTAGTTTAGGATGGGAACCAATCAATTTTGACTAGGTCATAATGGAAAAGTTTAGCCATGTAGCCACGTACAGGTATAACTCTCATGTAACCAATTCTTCCATACTTTGTGCCACTTGAATATTGCTCCACATACCCTTAAATTCAGCAAGTATACATGAAGAACAAACCGTGTGTTTTGGCAAAAAACGATCTACCACTTAATATTGCAGTGCCCGTTTAAGGAAGATAGAAATTAGAAACTAAGATGCTTACGATTGGAAGCTATTAGAAACCAGCATAGCAACCCCTCCACCCTATGGTCCTTGCCTCATCCGTATTCTTATGTCACTCTAGTCAACCATGCTACCTATTCAATCACATATATGCCAATTCCTTCCATCTTATTATGTATCGGTTTCAATTCTTATATGCATCTAGGCTTGTATCGGCAGCTAGCACACTTACCATCCAAATTAACCGCTTCCTATACATAATATATTTAGAGTTGTCTTGAGGAAAATAACCAATCGGAGAACATGATGAATCAAAGGAGTAGAAGTTTTATGCGTGCAAACCAGAATTAGGGTACGTAAGCATCAAATTAGCTTAGAGTCGGTATGCTCGGAAGGAAAGTGGCTAAGGTAAGGGCTTTTTCCCCATACACTCATGCACTTAGGGTTTATGTTATAAATTAATAATGGAATAGTTAACCGATATGGGAATGATGATAGAAGAAGTGACAAGAATTATTTTTATAACGGTTTATACTATTTTAATATATTATGAGTTATATATGTGTGGTTGATCGTATATCTTTTGTGTGTGGTTGATTTTATATATTTTTGTGTGTGGATTTATTTTATGGCTTCTGGTTGTTTATGTTATGGTGATAACTTAAATGAATAAATTAAGTTGTATTTACGGTTGATATCAATGGTTACCAAAGGTGTTAATCTTGTCTCTTCATCTGGTGGATTTAGAGATGTTTTCGGTTAAATGGTGAATTTATGGAGTTTGAAAGAAAAGGTTTAAACTTTCAATTGGTTTAATGGTGTTGGTTTTAAGAGAGAATATCTATGATATGCATAGCATGGCATATAGCGGTTTGATAGGTTGGTTCGGAATAATACCCAATGGTGGGGTACCGAACCTTAATACCCAGGTGGGGTATTGTGTCCAGGTGGGACTTTTTGCTCTGCGGAGAGGTGATATCCGGATCATTGTAGCTAGTTGCATTTCATGTATTATTAATTGGTATAAGGGGTTATTAAAAATAGTTTCTTTCATCGATTTTATTTGATTTCTCCTTTATGGTCGACCGTTCTATTATTATTTCATCACATTTACCTTCCGTTCGGCATGTTTCAATTTGGATAAGGAAATTGACCCTTACATTAAATATGGTTGTAGGTACCAAAGAATTTTGAAGTTGATGTGTTGCTTATATGTGCGCGGGGATAAGTACAAAGGGTTTTTGTTATTTTAAAATTGTAAATTTAGATAAGGATTCTTAATAATTTTATAGCTACTTGTTTTGTAAATTTACCATACTCTAAAGTTGATGACTTGTAATATTTGAATTTAATAAGTTTTTCTTATTTTGCAATGATTAACGATCTTGAAATTTTGAAAAGATAATGATGTTGACCTGTTTTTAAAACAATGTAGTATTTTTCGAAAAGGAATAATAGAATTAGTCTTAATATCTCGGACCAAAAATCCGGGATGTTACAGTAAGTTATGCACTTTTTACCTCTGGCGAATGTCAGATGTAATACGTGTATCTTTTATCTCTGTCGAATAGTCGTATTACAATCTCTAGTATGATTTTCAAACTAATCATACTCATACATCAACATTAGTTTCATCTCATGAAAATAAAGATAGCAAGGTCTTAATCATAAAATATCGAACAAACAATTGATTTTGACACTACATCCCAAAACAGTGTTACAAGTACTAGAGCAATTCGAGATCTATAAATATATATATATATATATATATATATATATATGGGTCAGGATCAAATGACACCAACTAGTTTGACACCAAATGTTACACCGTTCAATAACGCTTTAACGAATTTGAATTTTACAAAATCCACCGTTGGATTGGAAGATTATATCTTATAGATCATTCATGTTAAATTTTATAAAAATCTAAAAGTATTTGATTTGTTATTGAGACTCGTCAAGATTAACGTTATTCAATAAAAACGCATAAACCGTTAATCTTGACAAGTCTCAATAACATATTAAACGGTTTTGGATTTTTATAAAATTTAACATGGATGATCTATATGATATAATCTTCCAATCCAACGGTGGATTTTGTAAAATTCGAATTCGTTAAAGCGTTATTGAGCGGTGTAACATTTGGTGTCAAACTAATTGATGTCATTTGATCCTGACCCAATATTATATATATATATATATATATATATATATATATATATATATATATATATATATTCCTTACCAAGCTAGACTAGCTTAAGCCATGATCGAGCCTCTACTCCACCATCTAGTCCTCAAGCTGAAAATATGGTCCCAAACCATTTAAATACACAAAATAGAGAGTTAGTTATAATCCAAGTCATAATAATAAGCATAAGGTACACTTATATTATATAAACATCATGGTACTGGACGAAAATTTGTTGGCGGCCAAAGCCGTCAGAAAGTACTGGACGAAAATTTACTGACGACCTTAACCCTCACTAATTGTTCCTGCAATGTTGCAGGTTTGACCAATTTACTGGCGGCCTTGGCCCTCATTAAGTTTGAACTTTTTTTTGAATTAATTATTTTAATTATTCATTTCACTACTAAAAATCTGCCAATTTTAAATAAATATAATCAATTTTAATTTTGTTTTAAATTGAGTTAAAATAAATTAAATAATTAAAATTTATTAGAAATAAAATGAGCATATAGATAAAAAAATTACATCTACTAATATCGAATCCAAAAATAACGAATCAAACGGGTCGGTCCGGCAGACTAGGCCTGTTTTGCCACCCTTTAACTCCCTTATAATTTGCCTCCTATATATAATTTGCAGTACTACTTTATTAAATTTATTGATAAATAAACTAAAGAAAATACAGAAGATATATTATATCGGACTAAAACATATCATAACAAACATGTGTGTTCAAATTAAAAAAAGTTATAATTTGCCTGCTATATATAATTTGCAGTACTACTTTATTAAATTTATTGATAAATAAAATAAATTAAGAAAATACAGAAGATATATTATATCGGACTAAAACATATCATAACAAACATGTGTTCAAATTAAAAAAAGAAAAAAACGTGTTGTTCTTTCTAGCAACAAGACTAAACATAAAACTTGGTCAAAAAGAAAAAAAAAAAAAAAAAGACTTAACACAAAATGACAGCAACCAATTATTATCTACTGAGTGAATTTGAAGAGAAGTCTAATTCTTTGATGCACAATGGTAAGAAATTCAACCAAGTAAAGTCAAGAATTTGGAAACCATAATTACTTATCTTTTTAAGAGATCAAAGAATTATATAAGCCTTGCTTATTTAATAGATCACATTAAAGGATCTAAATCAACCAAATAAAGACAATAATTTTTAGCATCATATTAATCCCACAAAAAAAAACATTATGTTTTAATCTCTTAAAGATAACACTGTTTGTTAATACCAAAAAAAAAAAAAAGATAACACTGTTTGCCATATTTGTCACTTTCATTAATTTTTATGTTTTAATCTTCTAAAGATAACACTGTTTGTCATATTAGTCACTTTCATTAGTTTTTATCTGCTACTACTATGTTAAGTGGTCCATCATAAAAGAAAAAGAACTATAAGATTTACATGCCCACCGAATTTAATAGTGCACCATCAACAAAAAATATCATTAATTGCCCAATGGACTAATTAAGCCTTACTTATTTTATAGATTAAAGGATCTAAATTAAATTGATTGAATTTTCTTCAATTTTTTCTTACATATTAGTTTTTTTTTAACTGCAAAAGTTTATTAATAATCGCAACCAATCATAAAGCATGATTAGATGGAGAGATTACAAGCAAGTTTATTAATGTCTCATATATATTAGTTATGTTGCGATATATCTATTCACTTTTTTTCTCTATTCTTAAATGGTTTTTTTTTTTTTTTTGCATAATTCTTTTAAGTGTTTTCTTTTCTTTGTGATTTACCCGAATCCAAATCAAATACATCATATGTGTAGTATTACACTATCGATCGATTGATTGAGTACACATTTCCTATTCATGCATGTAAAATATAAAGGACGAACTGCCTCTGGACAATCATAATTTGTAATTTTGTACCGCATGCAATCACTGCATCGTCAAATAAGAAAAAAATACTGTTACTAAAAGCAAAAAGTAAGATAACATAGTCTAGAAGATAAATTCGGAATTTTGTCTAAAGAATTACATACCATGACGTTTACCATTAGCTACAATAAGAAGTAAAGAAAGACATATCGTGAAATGAAAGCATAAACTAACATGAAAATTTGAGCCATATTTAAGTTGCATATAATAAATATAATTTTTTTTTATCATTTTATAATTAAAAAGTCTGGGCAGAATGAAACAACACGTTTTTTCTTGAAACAATGTGTTTTTTCTCAAATGGTTTTGCAAGAGTTTTTTTTTAAACAATTGCGTTGTTTCATGGATAATTCTAAAAGTCTCTATAAATAATTTTGAGATCATTACAAATTATATTAACAACTTTCACATTCTCAAAAATTCTAAGAAAATTAATATCATTTTTCTCTCATAAACTTTAATATATATTTCATGAGCAACTTTGATTACACTTCCATATCAATTGCAAAAAGTTTATGAGCACTAAGTTACACATATTGTTAAAGTGATATTGATTTGATAACAACCATATAATATTATTCTTCATTTTTTTTGTAAACTCTCACCATTGTTAGTGGAAATTGTTGTTTAAGATAATGGGGTGCTATCTTGTGTTGTATGAGAATTTCATCATAGGGTTTGGTGAAGATTCTTGTTGTTAAAGATAGTGGGGTGCTATCTTGTGTATGTTAGAAAGATTTGAAATTTTTTTCTCTGGCAGGACAGATGTCGTACACAATGTCTAGGACAATGTGTCTGCAGTCCAGATGTCTTAGACAACTAGTTATGATGATCACGACTTATTGCAGTACTGAAGTAAATTAAAGCAATAAAGAACACCAGTAATTTGTTAACCCAGTTCGGCGTTAAACAACCCTACTCTGGAGGATACCAATCCAGGAAGTGAACACTACTACTCCGAATTAATACTTAGTCTTACAACCACACCTTTTGGCATGTATGCCTTTTCTCAAACCTAGTAATCTTCTACTCAAGGGCTAACTCCCCCTGAATATGAGAACCTACCCAGTAAATTCCCTCTAATCACTAATCCCAAGTGACGAAACTTTAAACTTCACAGTTTAAAAGACTTGTTGAATGACAACATTCAACGACACAAAGAACAATACTTAGAGCCACTTGATGTTTTGCACAGCGGGTACAAAATTTTGGACTCACAATCTTCAGTTATTGTGGGTTGAGTTTTAAGCTCTATGTTGAGTCCTTTATATAGGCGTGCATGTCTTCAGATAATCTTCAATATTTCAGATGCACTACAATAAGAATTAGTTTTAAAACAAACTTGTTTTAAAACAAACTCCACAAGATAAAGAATTAATCTTTATCCACTAATTAAATATGATTCCAATCGTATCTAACACATAGTATTAATAACAAACTTTATCAATAATCCTAATATCAGCTTGTTACTAAAAGATTCGTGCTATATTCAAATTTAAACAAACATGCGTGCTTAATGGATAAGCATTATCTTTTAAGCTGAACTGAGTCAAGATGTCCTACCCACATGTCTTGGGACATCTCTTCGACATGTTGCCTAAACATGCTCTGAACCCAGTGACAAGATGTCTAGGACATCTTGTTCAACATGTTGCATCTGCACATCTTCAATATGCACAAGTGGTTTAGACTTAATTACTTTATCATTGGTGCTTCAGTTAAGTCACTCTGACCAAGTTGTTTTAGCCTTATGATGCAGCCAATCTCAGAAGAACTACAATCTCCCCATTTGACAAATTATGGCTAAAACAACCACAAACCACTTTGTTGAATGTGCACTCTTCAGTCTTCAATCTTCAAATTCTTCAATCTTCAAATTGATCTCTGTTGATGCAATCTTCTGTTCTGAGATCTTCAGGTCTTCAATGTCTTTGATCTTCAGAATCTTGTGTCTTCAATTTTCAAGACTTCTTCAATCTTGAATGTGTGATGAACCTTTTTCTAGTATGAGACAGTCTTAGTCTTGTCTTCATATGATCCATTACAATGAATTTTCTAAGTCCAGGGATGAGATACCTAGTGACTTAGTGAACCAAAGTCTTGAGTTGCAGCGGAAAGTACTTAATCAGAGTGATCAAGACTCACTAGACTTCTTAGAGGTTCAATTTTAGCATTTTAATTATGCTCTGCACACACTTATTTTAGCACAGCTTTTTAGTTTTTAATTTTTTTAAAGCTTGCTGTTATTCATCCGTAAAGCAAGAGAATAATTCTACTTGCCAAAGAAGTTGTTCTTATCATCAATTATTTCTCCCCCTTTTTACCATAATTTGACAAAGGTTTTTAAAGGAAAAAAACTTCATTGATTAAAAAACGAACAACATACAAAAGTGCACTATATTTGAGTGCTGGATGTCAAAGTCTCCAATGTCTAGGACATTTGGTAGACCACATTACTTACAAAAGATGAACAGAAAAGGAAAAATACAAAAGTACTTATTTTCCTATGACCCAGGGTATGTTCTTCAAGCTTCTCCTGCATCTTCACCATCTCTACCTTCTTCATTCTCTTCTCCTTCAGCAGCAGCATCTTGTATGGACTTGATCAGATTGTCCACATGTTGTTTTCTTGTTGTGCTAGTCTTGATGGTTTCTTCCAAAGTCTTTGATATTTTCAACGTGTTGGGCCAGGCGATTTAAAAACTACAGACAATTTTTTTTAAAAATTAACTTTTATATTTTTAAAAGCTTGCTTCATATGGATTTTTATATTTAACTTAGAAATTTATTTATAATTAATTTTTAAAATAATTTTTGAGCATTCTAAGTTATATAGATATTAAATGTGATAAATCATAGATAAAGACCATACTTACAATTATTTTAACTAATAAGCTTAAGTCTTTATCTTCATCTTGAAACTCCAAAAGCTTTCTTCTTTTATGGTGTGAGTTTGTTATCATCAAAATCAAGCCAAGTTCAAGATGAAAATCTTCTTCACACTTACTAATATTCCTATGGAATATTCTGATATTTTTATCTTCTCAATGCGACTGATTTCATAATGGTGTGACTAAATGTTACTTTGGTCAACGGCATTAAGGACCCAACTATCAAGAGATTGTCAATATTTGTTTCGGCGATGGAACTACCCGGCGTGGACAAGTTCTTGAGGTTGATGGTGAAAAGGTTGTTGTTCAGGTGAGAGCCTTCACCATACATAACCATCGTTCTTTTAGTTAATCAAGATTTCTATGTTTATTTTTAATTTAACAATAACCACCATAATGTTGTTAGCTTTCTAGTAGTATTTTTAGTCAACGCACCTCCATGATCATTGTCTGATTTATTCATGTAGCATCACATTAGGGTAGAGAACCAGAAAATTGAAGCTGCTCGAGCTGAGGCTGCTAGAGCACATGCAGAAGAGAAAGATGATGGACTTTGATGGTTGTAGATTTTGTGAGTTATTTTGACGGTTGTAGACTTTGTGGATTATTTCGGCTTTGCGTCTAACAGGACAGACGCTAAAGTAGCGTCTACTAGACGCAACTATTAGCTTCAGGAAATTAAGCGTCCATCATGATACAGACGCTAAGTAGACGCTAAATGCTTGTAGCGTCCGTTTTTCGTTGTTTAGCGTCTGTTTTAGGCGGACGCTCCAAAGCAGTTTTCTTATAGTGTATCTGAGCTATCACCAACTTACCTTCATTTTCTTTCACAAAGAAAGTTTTGTCAGATCCTCATTTCCTATACCCATGATCTACCAAGAACTTGGTAAGTCTCTCATACCATGCCATGGGCTTGCTTCAGTCCATACAAGGTCTTTTTCAATTTGTACACATGATCAGGAAATTTAGTATCAACAAAACCCTTAGGTAACTTGCACATTTCCAGCTCATGTCCATATGTAGAATCAAGAGTGAAATTCTGGTGGCAAGTGTTAGATGTGTAGCACGATGTGTACACTTTAGGAATCGTACGATGTGTAGCTTAATGTGTCAACATCGTAAACATGCTGAACTTGATGAACAAGTAAACAATTTAAAGTGCAGGAAACAATAAAACGCAGTGAGTTTGTTAACCCAGTTCGGCGCTTAAACAAGCCCTAATCTGGAGGATACCAATCCAGGGATGAATCCACTATGGTAGTATCAATTCAAAGCTAAACTCCCCCGTTTACAACTTCTCACTTAATCTCTACCCGTGCTAATTCTACCTAGGAACTCCTAGATATGAGAACCTCTGCTCACTCCCCCTCAAACTTACCCAGTAAGGATTTAATAACAAACTCAGTTTGGAGACACACTCCTAGAAACCTATGCACTCGTACCTAAAGGCTTTGAGTGTTACACACTCTAACTCCTTGCTTCAAAGCTTTGGAGAAAGAACACTAAAGATTACAACTCTATCAAACTCAGTCCTTACTTGTATCAAAATTATGATTCAAGTGAAGGCTCACAAATAACAATAAACAGACTAAGACCTAAGACTCGATTTCTTCAACTCTTTGCTTCGTACTTCAAAGTGTCTTCAGTCTTCCTTTATATAGAACAAGTTTCATGGGCTTGGATCTTCAATGTTGACAGCTGGCCTTTGTAAATTCTCCTTGAAATTTATTTGATCATAATCTTTTAATTGTTTGTTTCAAATCTTTTTTATCAAAGTCGGCCAATAAAATAAAACAGAACCATGAAAGATTATCTTGTTCCTTGGCGCGCAAGCTGGCACGATTTAATTTGAAAAACAAATCTTTTTCAAAAGATCGCGTGTAAATAAATAAAGGCGCATCCAGCTAGGGCGTCCAGATGTGAAGCCTGATGTGCCACACATCATGCTCCACATCATGGAGTCAGACTTATTTTACCAAATGAAGCCAACACCCTAAAATCCTCAACAATCTCCCCCTTTGGCAAATTTTGGGCTAAAATAATCTTTGAGTCACCCAACAAAACTTGGAGAGATGTGTAGGCACATCAGAGGCATGCAGCAGCGGATCAGAGCCTCATAAATGAAGAGAGAATTAAACTCTCACAAGATAGGAAAGTAACTTCCCAAAGACTGAGAAAAATAAATTCTCAGATACATACAAGCATGAGATTCCATGCACACATAAGGGAGGGTAGCAAACCCAGTAGTAGTTTACTCCCCTTGAACTAGAGCACTTTCCAAGTACTCCCCCTAAATCTCATATTCCCTATAGGCTTCTTCAGAATGCATGACCTAGAGAGATATAGAGAAGTTTTAAACTTGGCTTCTTAAGAATGCATGACCAAATTAAAACTCACAGATGTGTCAAACATCACACAAAATAGCAACTTCTACAGGCTTCTTAAGAATGCATCACCATGTAGAAATCATACAAATGGATCAACCATTACACAAATTAACATCTTCAATTGGACTTCTTAAGAATGCATCACCCAGTTGAAAACGTACAGATTAAGTCTTCAGAAAAACATGCTTTAGAAAACTAATTCTTCAAAAATTTGTTGAGAAAACATTTGAAGAAAAATAAGCATGTATACCAGATGTGTAGTCAGATGTGCCACACATCACAATTTGCTGCAGTTAAGACTTCAAAGAATGTTCATGTTAATTTTTACTCCCCCTTTTTAGCCATAATTTTGACAAATATAGTCAAACACACAGAGAGTAAGTAAAACACCATAGAATGCAGATAGCATGAGATGTAGAGATGATGGTGCATGAACAGGAAAAGGCACTTAGGCCATTATTAGTGCAGCAGTACAAGAAAAAGCACACAAAGGTGCATCAGAAATCCAGGGCATAGCCCACAACATACAAGCAAAAACCAAGGAAATACTGAGTACAGGGAAATATTACAGAAATTCAAATATCCTGGCTCCCATCAGTTTCCTCAGCTTCAGAGTCATTGGGCTCCTCCTCCTCAAATTCCTCATCCTCAGCCATTGTTTGCTCATCCTCAAGCTCCAGTCCAGCAATGACTGCTTCCAACTTGACCTTCTTCTCATCCAGAGCCTTACAAGTCTCCTTTAAAGCAGTAATCATGTTTGTCCTAGACATTGCATTAGTTGAGCTGGATGTGCCCACATCAGGAGTTACATCAGACTGCTTGAGACTAAAAGAAATAGCAGACTCTCTTCTGTAAGACAAATCATCCTTGCCCAGAACATCAGGTCTCTGCCTCAATATGATTCCACACAGCAGGGAAGGAAATGCAATGGGTAGTTTGACAGCTAGGGTTTTGGCATGTTTGATAGTCTGATAAAAAATATAAGTACCAAAATCAAAGTTAATTTTGTTACCTACAGTATAGATGAACCTAGCCAAACCTGTAGCCACATCACAGTTGTGTGTGGTAGGCACCCAGTTAGCAGTAGCAATCCTATTCAGGATGTTGTAGATTGGAGTGAGCTTGCTTGCTTGCAACTTTCCCTTCTTAGGCCAAGTCTTGACCTTTCCAGCTGTGATGGCCTTGATTATGTAGTTGTCATTGGCCTTCATCTCAGCATAGGGCTCCTCACTTCTGCCCAGAAATTTGTTGATCATAGTGGGAGAGAAGTGAATTTCCTTGCCTCTCACAAAGACTGTTTGATACTCCTTGTCCAAAGGATTATCACAGCCAGAAGGAATGTTTACCAAAAATTCTTTGACCACTTTCTCATAGCAGTCAGTCAGCCCAGTAACAGTCTTCATCAAGCCAGCACGCTTGATCAACCTCATAACCTCCTTGCACTGCAAGGCTTCAACACTTAGCTCCCTCTCCAGAGCTAACCTTCTGTGAGCAATGTACTTCCATTTTCCAGCATGTGTAGGTTTGTGGAAGGAAATTAGGTCAACAGGGATATCAGGTATTCCCTGAGGAATTTTCTTCTTCCCATAGCTCTTCTTCACAGCAGACTCAATGTGGACCACATCAAGCTCCACATTGCATTCCTCAGTAGATTCTTCTTCAGACTCACTGATGTGAGCTACATCACGCTCCCCATCGTACTCTGAGTCACTTGTAGGTGGCTCTTTTCTTTTCTGAGTCTTCTTGGCAGGTGGAACCACAGCTTTACTATATCCCTTCTTGGGACCATACAGAACTTGCCTCTTGACAGGCTTCTTCTTCTCCTTGGTAGCAGCAGGAGATCTTTCAACAATAGCAGGACCCTTTCCACTTCTGGTCCTTCTAGCAATGCTATCCTCAACAATTTTCTTCAAAGGGATGTCAGAATTGTAGCCTTCTACATCCACAATAATTGTATCTCCATCAACATCCTTGTCAGAAGGATTGGAGTCTTCATGGTCTGAACCTTCAACAGCTTTACCCATATCAGACTGGGTATCATCTTCAGGTTCCTCAACCTCAGCAGGTTGATCTTTTTCAACAAATCCCTGTTCTGGAGAATCAGGAATATCAGCAGGTTCTTCAGCAACAATAGTCTCTTTTTCAGCAGCAGGAGACTCTTCTTCACCTTGTGGCAATGATGTGCCAACATCTGCCACAACATCAGGCTCTTGCAGGGCCTGGAGTACAGAATCAATGATCTTCTGAGTCAAGGGGTGTCTTTGACCCTCAGAGATCTTCACAGCAGCCTTCTCAGGGTTAGGGTTTGAAGAGCCTATACCCACAGATGCTTCAGCATCAGCATCACCAGATTTAGCAGGAAGGGGATCAATGTGCAGGCTTTCCATGGTGTGAACCCTCTTGGGTGAGCCAGTCTTTGGCTTCTTGCTTTTCTTCTTCTTCTTCTTTGATTTTTCTGTGGAAGGAGAAGGAACAACATCTTCCTCTGCAGCAATGGGGGTTGATACCCTTCTTGATCGTTTAGACTTCTTCTTCTTTGATCCAGATGGTTTGATCATTGAAACAGGAGTGGCATTGACGATCATGTCACTTTGAATAACTTCAGGATCTGGGGAATTTGGTTTTGGTGATGATGGAGGAGTAGTGGTTTTGGTTGAAGGAGATGTTTTAGTTGTAGTAGACATGATGATGATGATGATTTGATAAGAAGATTTCAAAGAAAAATTGCAGAGAGATGATCAAGGGTTTGAGAGAGATCAAGAAAATTTTTAAAGTTGTTTGAGTGTTTGAGAACGAATGTGGTGAACAATGTGGTAGGCAATGTAATAGAATCTTGAATAAACGGATTTCTTGGAGTAAATCGCGAAATAGCCGTTGGAGAATTTTATGTTATGATTGCCTTTGGATTGCGTGCAACTATGAATGAAAAAAAAAAGGTAACCGTTGCACGCCGGAATAGCTATTATGGCTACTGATCCTCAAAGAGGCAAATACCAAGTTTGCCCCTTAACACCTCAAACCTATTTGCATCTAAAGCCTTTGTGAATATATCTGCCAGTTGATTCTCTGTGGCAACATGCTCTAGAGTCACAATGTTGTCTTCAACAAGATCTCTAATAAAATGGTGACGTATATCAATGTGCTTTGTCCTACTATGTTGGATAGGATTTTTGGAAATGTTTATAGCACTTAGATTGTCACAGTATAATGTGAGCACATCTTGCTGCACATTGTACTCACCCAACATCTGCTTCATCCAAAGTAGCTGAGAGCAACTACTTCCTGCTGCAATATACTCAGCCTCAGCTGTAGAAAGAGAAACACAATTTTGTTTCTTGCTGAACCATGATATAAGGTTACATCCCAAAAAGAAACATCCACCAGAACTGCTCTTCCTATCATCAGCACTACCTGCCCAGTCAGCATCACAATAACCCAACAATCTTGTGTCTTCACCATGAGAGTAGAGAATTCCATAATCACTTGTACCACTGACATACTTAAGAATCCTTTTGACTTGATTCAGATGACTCATCTTAGGCTCAGCTTGGTACCTTGCACACACACCAACAGCAAAGCTAATGTCAGGTCTACTTGCAGTGAGATAAAGTAGACTGCCAATCATGCTTCTGTATAGGCTTTGATCAACACTGACACCATGCTCATCTTTAGAAAGTTTGAGATGGGTTGCTGCAGGAGTTCTCTTGTGATTTGCATTCTCCATTCCAAATTTCTTCACAATGTTCTTGGCATACTTGCTTTGAGAGATGAAAATTGTATCTTCCATCTGTTTGACTTGCAGACCAAGAAAGTAGGTAAGTTCACCTACAAGGCTCATCTCAAATTCAGACTGCATCTGATTCACAAACATCTTGACCATTGGATCAGACATTCCTCCAAACACAATGTCATCTACATAGATTTGTGCAATCATGAACTTGCCTTTTTCTTCTCTGACAAACAATGTTTTGTCTGTTTCTCCTTTTCTATAACCTTGCTGCACAAGAAATTTGGTTAGCCTCTCATACCATGCCCTAGGAGCTTGCTTTAATCCATATAATGCCTTCTTCAATCTGTAGACATGATCTGGATAATTTGGATCAA
The DNA here is from genome assembly GCA_954870985.1 of Trifolium fragiferum. Classification (NCBI taxonomy): domain Eukaryota; kingdom Viridiplantae; phylum Streptophyta; class Magnoliopsida; order Fabales; family Fabaceae; genus Trifolium; species Trifolium fragiferum. The sequence continues at coordinate 14,671,080 of OX940793.1, read as the reverse complement.
CAAATCCCTTGGGTTGCTCCACATAAACTTCCTCATTTAAGTAGCCATTGAGGAAAGCACTCTTCACATCCATCTGGAATAGCTTGAATTTCAAGATACATGATACTCCCAAAAGTAACCTTATGGACTCAAGACGTGCCACAGGAGCAAATGTTTCATCAAAGTCTACTCCTTCAATCTGAGAGTAACCTTGAGCCACAAGCCTAGCCTTGTTTCTAGTCACAACACCACTTTCATCAGATTTATTCCTATAAACCCATTTAGTACCAATGATGTTGACTCCTTCAGGTCTAGAAACTAAATCCCATACTTCATTCCTCTTGAACTGGTTCAGCTCCTCTTGCATAGCTTCAATCCAAAACTCATCTGTCAAGGCTTCTTTCACATTCTTTGGTTCTACCTTTGACACAAAACAAGCATTGGATACAACCTCTCTTGACCTTGTCATAACCCCTGACTCAGGATTCCCTATTATGAGTTCTTTTGGATGATTCTTTTGAACTCTAACAGAGGGACCCTTGTTCACTGGAGTCACATCTTCTTGCTGATCAGTCTTCTCAGGAATCTCTATGACTTCAGAGTCTTCAGGCAGGGGGTGAGATGTGTCCACATCAGGATCAACATCAGGCACATTGTCTGAACAGTCATCTATGACAACATTGATGGATTCCATCATAGTTCTTGTTCTGTTGTTGAAGACTCTATAGGCTCTGCTGGTTAGGGAATAGCCTAGAAAGATTCCTTCATCACTCTTGGGATCCATCTTTCTCATTTGCTCTCTATCAGCTAAGATATAGCACTTGCTACCAAAGACATGGAAGTGTTTGACAGTTGGTTTTCTTCCTTTCCATATCTCATACAGTGTGGTTGAAGTACCTTTTCTCAGAGTCACCCTGTTGTGTACATAGCATGCAGTACTCATGGCCTCTGCCCAAAAATAGTAAGGTAGCTTCTTGGCATGTAGCATAACTCTTGCAGCCTCTTGCAAGGTTCTGTTCTTCCTCTCAACTACACCATTTTGTTGGGGTGTGATTGGTGAGGAGAACTCATGTCCAATTCCTTCATCAGCACAAAACTCAGAGAATCTTGAATTTTCAAACTCTTTCTCATGATCACTTCTGATTCTAACAATGCCACTATCCTTCTCTCTTTGTAGTCTAAGGCATAGTTCTTTGAATGCATCAAAAGTGTCAGACTTCTCTTTGATGAAGCTAACCCAAGTGAACCTTGAGAAATCATCTACTACCACAAAGGCATATCTTTTGCCACCAATACTCTCTACCTGCATTGGTCCCATCAAGTCCATATGTAGCAGTTCAAGAACTCTAGATGTCACCTGATGTTGCAACATTGGGTGTGACATCTGAACCTGCTTTCCAACTTGACATTCACCACAGATACTGCCTTCAACAATCTTAAGCTTTGGTAGTCCTCTAATAGCTTCCTTGGACATACTCTTCTTCATTCCCTTTAGATTCAAATGACCAAGTCTTTGGTGCCAAAGCTTAACTTCTTCTTCCTCACTAATAAGACATGTAGTAGAGTGAGCAGTTTCATCAGGAATCCATAGATAGTAGTTGTCTCTTGACCTAGATCCTCTCATCAACAATTCTCCTTTGTCAGAAGTAATAAGACATTCATTCTTTGTGAAGTTGACTTTAAGACCATGATCACACAATTGGCTTATGCTGATAAGATTAGCTTTCAAGCCTTTAACAAGTAACACATCATCTAGGTCAGGTAAGCTTTTGCTGCTGAGTTTACCACTGCCCTTGATTTCACCTTTTGCTCCATCACCAAAGGTTACAAAGCTTGTTGTATGAGGCTTGATATTAGTGAGAAATTTCTCAACACCAGTCATATGCCTAGAACAACCACTATCAAAATACCAATCTTCACTGGAAGATGCTCTGAGAGAAGTGTGAGCAATATGAGCAGTTTCAGAAACTTTTGGCTTCCACATCTTCTTAGGAGTGACCCTTGCTGATTTGGCTTGGACCTGAGGCCTTTTCTTGGGATACCCATAGAGTTTGTAGCAGAAGGGCTTGATGTGACCATTCTTCCCACAGTAGTGGCATCTCCAAGCATTAAACTTCTCTTTGCCAGCAGGTCTCTAATGTGGGGTGTGATGTGTCCACATTCTGCCAGGGTCAGGTTTCTTCTAAGCAGGAACAAACATAGTATTTGTATTCTTGTTGTGATGTTTGTTCTTAAATCCTACACCAGATGAGTCACCAGCATGCTTTCCCACTTTCAAAATCTCATCAAGCATGTCAGTTCCAGTATTGAGCATCTTTACAGACTTGGTCATATTCTTCAAGTTAGTTGACAGTAACTTGACTTCACTTTCAAGACTAACTAATTGGTTCTGCAGTTGAGCCTTCTCTGTCTCTAGTTGACTGATAACCACCTTCTGTTCTTCATTGATTCTGCACAGTTCCTCACTTTTGATGGATAGCTTTTTGTAGACTGAGGTTAGTTCATTAAAGGTGAGTTCTTCATCATCAGAATCAACATCAGTACTACACACACCAGTCATGGCACTCACATGATTAGCAGCAACATTCTCTGAGTCAGTGTCAGAGTCTTCATCAGACCATGATACAGTTAGGCCTTTCTTCTGCTTCTTCAGATATGTGCCGCATTCAGTTCTTATATGACCAAAGCCTTCACATTCATGACATTGAACACCCTTGTTCTGAGTTGACTTATCATCAGTTTTGGTTTTTGTTGAAGTGTTACCTAGTTTACTGATGTCAGTCTGGATGTTCCTCACATTCCTCCTTGGTCTTTTATCCACCCTTCTTTGAAGCTTGTTGAATTGTCTTCCTAGCATAGCTATGTCATTTGAGAGATCATCATCTGACTCATCAGCTTCTTCCTCTTCACCAGCACAAGATACAAAGGCTATACCTTTTCCTTTCTTCTCAGTTTGCTCACCTAAGTTCATCTCAAAAGTTTGAAGAGAGCTCACAAGTTCTTCAAGTTTCATACTTGGGATGTCTTGAACTTCTTCAATAGCAGTGATTTTCATGTTAAATCTCTTGGGTAGAGACCTAAGCATCTTTCTCACAAGCTTTTCTTCAGACAATTTCTCACCTAGAGCCTCAAAGTAATTGTCTACCTCAAGCAAATTCATGTGAAAGTCATGAATTGATTCTTCTTCTTTCATTCTGAGGTTTTCAAACTTAGTGTTGAGAAGTTGAATTCTTGAGCTTTTTACCTTGGCATTACCTTCATGAGTGGTTCTGAGTATCTCCCAAGCATTCTTTGCAACAGTACACTGCTTGATCAATCTGAACATGTTCTTGTCCACTCCATTGAATAAAGCATTCAAAGCTTTGGAGTTTCCAAGTTATGCAGTGTCTTCTGCAGCTGACCAATCTTCCTCTGGCTTGAGTACACCAGTGTCAACACCATTAGCATCCAAAATTTTGGGATGCTCCCAGCCTTTGAGCACAGTTTTCCAAGTCCTGCTGTCAAGTGACTTTAGGAAGGCAATCATCCTTGGCTTCCAGTAGTCATAATTAGTTCCATCCAGGAGGGGTGGTTTATTGACCGTTGTTCCATCCTTGTCCATGTTTCCAGAAAGTAACTTCCTTAGAGCTCACCCTCAAACAGGCAGGGTGCCTGCTCTGATGCCAATTGAAATTCTAGTGGCAAGTGTCAGATGTGTAGCACGATGTGTACACTTTAGGAATCGTACGATGTGTAGCCTAATGTGTCAACATTGTGAACATGCTGAACTTGATGAACAAGTAAACAATTTAAAGTGCAGGAAACAATAAAACGCAGTGAGTTTGTTAACCCAGTTCGGCGCTTAAACAAGCCCTAATCTGGAGGATACCAATCCAAGGATGAATCCATTATGGTAGTATCAATTCAAAGCTAAACTCCCCCATTTACAACTTCTCACTTAATCTCTACCCGTGCTAATTCTACCTAGGAACTCCTAGATATGAGAACCATGAAAGATTATCTTGTTCCTTGGCGCGCAAGCTGGCATGATTTAATTTGAAAAACAAATATTTTTCAAAACATCGCGTGTAAATAAATAAAGGCGCGTCCAGCTAGGGCGTCCAGATGTGAAGCCTGATGTGCCACACATCATGCTCCACATCATGGAGTCAGGCTTATTTTACCAAATGAAGCCAACACCCTAAAATCCTCAACAATGAGTTTCCAAAAGCTATATGAGAGACACTTTTGGAAATAAATGCGTAGGAATATTCTTATCAAGCATGCGTAATCAAAGCATGAAATGAAGGTGTGGATTCCATAAATACAAGACGGCGCATTAATGAGACGCACTTGCACTCAACCTGGATGCGTATCCGGATGTTGAAACATTGCATCCAACATTATCACACAGTGTTGTTTTAACAATGAGCCAATCAACAAAACAATAACAATAATAATAAGAAAAGAATAGAACACACATCAAAAGAAGAAGAAAGAAGAGAATCACGAACATGAACGACGCTTCTACCGTTTCTCATACACAATTTACTTTCACTCTCTCCGTCGTAACCTTTTCTTTCCTGCTTCTAGTATATATTTTTGTTTTGTCTCATGCATCTCTATCACTATGAAAATTCTCAGGTAAGTCAAGTGGATCACTAGAATTGTTTAAATACCAAGACTTTGCGCTTTGTAAACACAATTCCCAACAACAGCGCTAAAAGCTTGACTATAGTATGACAAGTGCATCAGTCTATCGTTGAGTAATAATTCACACTCTAGGTGTTTAGAATGAATTTGTATCCACATGGATGGTGCAATGAGTTTGAAAATAGAGATATGCGTGCGGAAAAGTAAATAGTTATTCAAAAAGATAGAAGATAGGTATGGTGGTTGGACTCCCTCCCCTACTCCTATTTGGCATGACAAGTGTATAACATAATTACTTAGTCTATTGTTCGGCGGTTAATTTTATTCCTTTTATGTGGTAATACCTTCCTATTATCCTAATACATATTAACTCCCACAACAACCCTAACTAGAGCACCTTCGAGAGCCTACCTGGCTTTGTCACATACCCTATCTATGGCGTGAGTGATCTTATATGTAGTCATTACGCTCAATTAACCTCCTTATGCCTCTAGTGCCTAGTACCAGACTATTCAGTTTGTAACAGCTATGTCATGGCTAGTTTTTTATTCCGTCTCTGACAGCTATGTCACGGCTAATTTCGGATGTTACCGTCTCTATTCCTCGAACTCTATTTATTACTAGTTCCGGAGAATTATTAAGGTCGAAACTCATATCCTTCTAATAGTGTTCCCGCTCATCCGGCCAGATATCAGATTACATCGTTAAATCAAGAAAATATATAGAAAACATAGACTTAAATAATATTTATTATAATTTTAACTCAATCACATAGCCCAAATATTAATAGGGGTGTTCATCTTCTCCACCACAACCTAAAGAAATTTATACAAAAGATCTACATGATTTAAATTACAAGAATAAAAACTATGCCTACCAAGTGTGAAGATAGCTTGCTGAGGAAGTTACCTTTCCCGTTGAAGGAGGAAAGTTCTTCCTATAGAGAGATCATTTGCCCTCCCTGATCCTCTTGAACAACTCTAGACTACTAGAGAATGCTCTCAATTTCTAGATGAATAATTATGAAGAAAATGAGCTCTATTTATAGTTTTTCTAACGGGCTCAGCGTTGTCATCGTGGCCACGATGGACTTCAACGTTCCACGATGGACCTCATTGTGCTACGATAGAGTGGATATACTCTGAAAATATATCATATTTTCTCCAATTTTACTTGGCGCTCAAGACTTCCGATAGTGGCCACGATAGGGTGTATTTTTTCACTTTTTGCTCTTCTTTTGGCCTTATCTTGTATTCTTGTTTCTTTTTGCTCTTTGTTTTGATTCTTCAGGTTTTCTTCGTATTCGAGCTTGTCTTGGTCATTTATTATTACTAAACAATCCTAAAAATACTATAGAAATTTATGTCATCATTATGCCAGCGACATTAATTATTGCTACAAAACACTAGTTATGCCAACGACATTACTTTTCCTTGCAAAAAATTTCACAATGTCATTTATGGCAACAATATGCAACGACATTTTTTTCATTAGAAAAAATACATTTAGCAGTTTCTAATTTAGTATTTTTCTTTAAATTATCAATTTTTAAATTCTCTTAAGAATTTTTTTTCCTTGAGGATTAGATTTGACCTTAGTGGTACATATACTTCTTTTTTAATATAGGGTAAAATATGTTTTTAGTCCCTAGTTTTACAGCATGTTTTGATTTTCGTCCCTATATCTTAAAATCACTCTTTTTCGTCCTTACTTAATTTTTTATTTTGATTTTAATCCCGAATGTCCACGTGGACGTGCCACAATGTATCTTTTTGACATATGGCATCTTACATAGACTGCCACGTCATTTAAAAATAAAAAGAATTTTTAAAAAAAATAACTTTTTTAAAAATAAAACCTTTTAAAATTTTATTAATTTTTTTGTAATAACTAAAAAATTAGATGAATGATAAACTTAAAAAAAAATTATTTAAATAAAATTATTTAAACTAAAAAATTATTTAAAAAAATTATTTAAACTAAAAAATTATTTAAAAAAATTATTTAAACTAAAAAATTATTTAAATGAATAAAATCTTAAAAAAAAAAAATTCCTTAGTTAAAAAATGAGTTAATAATTCCTTTTTTTTTTGTAAGATTTTAAAAGTAATTATTAACTCATTTTTATTTATATAAAAAATATTTATTTAATTCATCAGTCATCTAATTTTTTAGTTACTATAAAAAAAATTAATAAAATATTTTAAAAAGTTTTTTTTTTTTAAAAAAAATTTTATAAGTTTTTTTTTTAAAATTATTTTTATTTTTTAAATGGCGTCGCAGTCCATGTAGGATGCCACATGTCAAAAAGATTCATTGTGGCACGTCCACATGAACATTTGGGACTAAAACCAAAACACAAAATTAAGTAGGAACGAAAAAGAGTGATTTTAAAATATAAAGACGAAAACCAAAAGTCACTGTAAAACTAGGGACCGAAAACATATTTTCCCCTTTAATATATATTTATCGGTGTGTGATATATGATGGGTGTTTCTTAAAAATAGCAACCTAGTTGGCACACACTTAGTTCATAAAAAAATTAAATAAATAATTAATTTGTTAATTCATCGATAAGTGTGTTAAAGGGACAAACTAAACACGTTGATCAAACGAAGAGATCAATATTTATTTAGTGTTTATAAAGAGGCAAATACAAAAATAATTGGATTTGCCAATAAAAAAGGGGCAAATAAAAGAATTGGCAAACCTTAGTGCTAAAAATATTAAATTAGTTTAAACATTTGATAAGCATTATATACGATAAAATGATCAAATCATATTCTATATGCTATACTAATAAAATATGGCTACAACTCTTAAATTAGTTTTCGCTGTGTTTTTAGTTGTTTTCCTACTTTTTATTACTAAAGAAGTTTCCAGTAACGATGCTCCGGCATTTGTAAAAACAACTATCGTATGTAAATCCGCTAAAGATTGTCCAGAGGTAAGACTACCCGGCTTGTCCATGATTGTATGCTATGGTGGGTTTTGTTGGTTACTTTAAATTTTTATTTTAGTTTACAATGTTGTCAATGAAAATCGAACTTAGAATCTCATGCATATTAGCTACCTAAATATTTCACTACAAGGCAATCCTAGTGAATTTCAATAATTTTATTTTTATTTTAATAATTTTATGCATGCACATGAACCTTTGACTATGTATTCAAAGCAACCAATAACGTTGGTAATGAAATAAAATTTAATTTTCGTCTTCGTTCTTGATTTTCGATTTTTCACAAATATTTTATGCATCTTGCAACTTTTACTTTATACTATCAATTCAAAGATGAGTTCTAACATAAGCAAATAATTTCTTCAATAATTATTATATTAGCAATCAATAATTTTGTTTTTATTTTTTCAATTCGTCATTTAACGCTCCTTGAAACTATGATTTTATACTTGAAAATGATAATAATTTAGCATTTATAAAGAGGCAAATACAAAATATAATTGGTTTGCCAATAAAAATGGGGCAAATACAAGAATTGGCAAACCGTATAATACTAAAAATATCAAATTAATTTCAACATTTGATAAGCATTATACAATATTGTTAGTGTTTGTATGTTGGCTGTTTTTTGGTAAAACAAAGTATACTACAATGTTTGATATAATGTTTCAACATCCGGATACTAATCCATGTTATGCTGAAAGCGCACCTCTTAAATGCGTTGTTTTCTATTTTTGGAGTCCACGCCTTTATTCCAGGCTCTTGTCAAACATGCTTGGTCAGAGTATCTCAAGCATTTATGTTGTTATATGATCTCTATTTTACTTTAAGAATTCTTTATTCTATGCATTTATGGATTAGCTCGAAATGTACTACGTGCCTTGAAGCCCAACAAGTGAAGAAGCCCGATCGAAGACCTTGGTATTTAAGCATGATGGAAAAACTAGCTAGGGTTACGCGTGTGTATTGTACTTCGGAAAAGTATTGTGTTTAGGGTTTTCTTCTGCACTATGTTGTGAGCCTATCTTGTGTTATATTGATACAAGACTAGGACATAGTTTGTGTTGTATTATTGTGTACTTCTCCAAATCTTTTAAGTACGGAGATAGTTAGTTTCTGAAAGTGTTTTCAAATCTCTTCATTGTGTTAATTACAATCACAGGGTGTGTGGTTGTGTAGGAGGTGAGAAGGGTTCTCAAACTTAGGAGTTCCTAAGTTGAAGTTGCATGAGATAGTGTCTAAGTCATAAGTGTAAACTGGTGGTTTGCTGAGAGCTTAGGATTAGAACTATCATAGTGGATTTCACTCATGGACTGGTATCCCCAGATTAGGTTGCTGTTGTGCACCGAACTGGGTTAACAAAGATTCTGTGTCTTTTACTTTTGTGTTTTTGTGTTACTTTAATTATATATTTGTTTGTCTGTGAATGTTCCAACATTGCACTCAACATCTTTAGTGTTGGAACATTGCATCGAACATCCTATTTCTGCGTGGTGGAATTTCAATTGGCATCAAAGCAGGCACCCTGCCTGTTTCTAGGGTGAGATCTAGGGAAGTTAATTCCTGATACGATGGAGAAGGATGGAGGATTTGTCAACAGACCACCACTACTTGAAGGTGGAAATTATGACAACTGGAAATCACGAATGGCCGCTTTTCTGAAGTCCATTGATGCTCAAGTTTGGAGAGTTGTCATGTCTGGCTGGGAACATCGAGTAGTTACTGACAAAGATGGCAATAAAACGGGAGTGCTGAAGCCAGAACTTGAATGGACTAAGGAGGAACAAGACATGTCTACCTACAACTCGAAGGCTATAAATTTCTTATTCAATGGAGTAGACTGAAGTATGTTCAGATTGATTAAAAAATGTGTTGCTGCAAAGGAAGCTTAGAACATTCTGGAGATTGTTGATAACTCACTTTATGTGAGTATTATTACAACTTTTTACTTGCTCTGTTACCTGCTAATATGGTTTTGTATTCAATGTTTAGGTTTATTTTATGCCATTTATGAGTCTAGCATGTATTTAGGATTTTCATGTAATCTCTTCATGTAAAGAGAGCTCTAGAGTCATTTGGTGTCAAGACAGACCACTGGACGATTGAAAAGGTTGAAGAGCCAAGGCAAATGATAATTACAGTCAAGACAACCATTCCGTACAACCACAAGAGGCGGCTGACCAGCCAACGCAGTCAAAAGCCGCCACGTCAGATGAAGAATTCCAACAGGCGCTAACGCTAGGAAAGACAGCTGGCAGATTTCCCATGTGCTGATAGTGCTGTCATTGTACTAATCATTGGGGAATATGCTTTATTCCTTTGGGCTGTCTTTTCCTCGGATTTAGGGAGGCCCATGATCCAAGAGAATGTCCTATATAAAGGTGCCTTAAACCCTAAAGTTAGATGAGCCGAAAGTTATGAAGAAAGAAGAACCCTAAGCCGTTCATGGTGCGCTGCTGCTGATAACTGAAGTCTAATCTGCTGTTGGACTTGGAGCTTGAGACATCAACTCTAAGGCCATCTCAGTTGTAGGTTTACATTTAAGAATTCATTTTTATGTGTAATCTTATATATTTGGTTGTTATGGTTTCTATGCTCATCATGAGCTAAACTCTTAATATTGAAATTATGTGAAGTTTAATTGAAAGTTTAATATGTTTAAGTGATGTGATGTGTGTTTGTATGCTCTTTTAGTTCATTTTTATTTTGCTATATAATCATATCTACGACTGATCAACTTAGGTTTGAATACAAGTTTGTTATCAAGAGACATCTAATAATGAATGGATTTAATGAACTAATATGGTTAAGTGAGGTATAGACATATATTCTCTACCTAAGACTTAGACATAAGCTAGAGCCATAGTAAGAACACAACCACGTGTTTTATGAACTGTAATGAAGTAAGTTTGACCTAGACATAGGATTCATCTTATCACGCATTGCATTATCCAACGTTGTAGACATACACCATAAGGCAAGAGTTGCTTGCAAGAGTCTTGCCTACACTTATCTCATCACATACATATTAAGCTGGATATTAAATGGATCATAAGTTCAACATGCTTTCACAACTGTTTTCTCACACTATTTTAATCAATTGTTCTTTTAATCTATTTGCAACCCTAAACTGTTATTTTGTTACTTTAATCACTCATAAGTGTAAAACTAATTGAACTAGTCTTGGAGCGAGATTTCCTTATCACAATCCCTGTGGGAACGATACTTTTTCTTATTACTTGTGCTACATATAAGACTGTGTATACTTGCACATTGCGAACAATTATATCACACTTAAACCACACAAGTGAGGATTTTGAATACTGGGACAGAAGTTCTTGATGAAATTCTAGACTCACGGGAACAAAGAAAAGGCAAAGGTATTGGTTTCTACTACATAACATGAACAATAATCAAGCCAAGAAGGTTGAAAAGTTTGTCCCTGCTGAAAGTGAATACAATCCCACAACTGGTACACAGATGTTGAAGCGTCCTATCCAACATCACGGTTCCTCATCTAGAAGAAGACCTAAAAGATGGGTCTGTCATCGTTGTGGTAAGAAAGGTCACATTAGACCTTATTGCTTCCAGCTATATGGTTATCCCAAGTGGTATCATCAGGAGACAGAAGGTGGAACTCATCAGAGTGCTAAGACATGGAAGCCAAAGAACAAAGAAGTTGCAGCATTGATTGCTCACATTGCTCTGAGAGCATCCTCCAGAGATTGCGGGTATTTTAACAATGACTGCTCTAGGCATATGACTGGTGCTAATGAATATCTTGAAGAGATTAAACCATATATAACCAGTTATGTCACATTTGGAGATGGTGCTAAAGGTCAAATTGTTGGAATAGGGAAACTTGAAAAAGAAGGATTGCCCAGGCTTGACAATGTTCTACTAGTAAAAGGACTAACTGCTAACTTGATTAGCATTAGCCAGCTGTGTGACCGAGGCTTAAAGGTGAAATTCACTCAGTCTTAATGTGAAGTAACTGATGAACATGACATAGTTCTAATGAAAGGCAGAAGATCCAAAGACAACTTCTATCTGTGGATATCTCCTGATGAACAGGTGAATCTTGCTTCTTGTCTGATGAGTAAGGAGGATGAAGTCAAATTATGGCACCAAAAGCTGGGACACTTGCACCTAAGAGGAATGAAGAAAGCAATTACTGTTGGAGCCATAAGAGGATTGCCCAACTTGAGTATTGAAGAAGGGAAGATCTGTGGTGAGTGTCAAATTGGAAAGCAAACTAGAATGTCTCATAAAAGTTGGAACATCAGGTAACATCCAAGGTACTTGAACTCTTGCACATTGATCTCATGGGACCTATGCAAGTTGAAAGCATAGGAGGTAGAAGGTATGCCATAGTGGTTGTTGATGACTACTCCAGATTCACCTGGATAAATTTTATAAGAGAGAAGTCAGATAGTTTTGAAACTCTCAAAAGTCTCTACTTACAGCTTCAAAGGGAGAAGGACTCAGGTATAGTAAGAATCAAAAGTGACCATGATAGAGAGTTTGAAAATGTCAAGATTGCTGAATTTTATGAATCTGAGGGAATCAAGCATGAGTTTTCCTCACCAATTACTCCTCAACAGAATGGGGTGGTTGAAAGGAAAAACTAAACCCTGCAATAATCTGCCAGAGCCATGCTTCATGCCAAAAAACTCCCCTATCATTTTTGGGCTGAAGCAATGAACACGGCCTGTTATGTTCATAACAGAGTAACTCTAAGAAAAGGAACATCATGCACTCTCTATGAGCTCTAGAAGGATAGAAAGCCCACTGTAAAACACTTCCATGTGTTTGGGAGCAAATGTTATATTCTGGCTGACAGAGAACAAAGGAGAAAAATGGACCCTAAAAGGTGATGAGGGAGTTTTTCTTGGGTATTCAACAAACAGCAAAGCTTACAGAGTCTACAATTCCAAAACTCAAGTTATGATGGAATCAATCAATGTTGTGATCGATGACTTGCATGAAGAAAAAGGTACAGATGTTGAAAAGGATGTTGAAACATCTCTGGGACCTGAAGCTGATACCGAAGTCAGAATTGATGCTGAAGAAGAGACCACTGAAAGAAGCTCTTCAACCAACAACAAAGGACCTTCTATCAGGGTTCAGAAGAATCATCCTCAGGATTTTATCATAGGTAATCCTCAGAATGGCATTATTACCAGAAGATCAAATGAGGTAATCAGTAATTCTTGTTTTGTATCTTTACTTGAACCAAAAAATGTCAAGGAGGCACTTACTGATGAATGCTGGATAGAAGCAATGCAAGAAGAACTTAATCAGTTTAAGAGAAGTGATGTGTGGAATCTTGTCCCCAAACCTGCAGGGGTAAATGTAATTGGTACAAAATGGGTGTATAAGAACAAGTCAGATGAGAAAGGAATTGTAACCAGAAATAAGGCCAGATTAGTGGCTCAAGGTTATACTCAAGTGGAGGGACTTGATTTTGAAGAAACTTTTGCACCTTTGGCCAGATTGGAGGCCTAGAGGCTACTATTAGGAGTTGCCCGCATACTTAAGTTTAAACTATTCAAAATGGATGTAAAACGTGCCTTTTTCAATGGGTACTTACATGAAGCAGGATTAAAGCAAGCACCTAAAGCTTTGTAGAAGCAGGATTTCCTAATCATGTGTATAAACTCAAAAAGGCCTTATATGGGTTAAAGCAAGCACCTAAAGCTTGATATGAGAGGTTGATTCAATTCTTAGTGACTCATGGATATAGGAAGGGTGGTTCTGATAAAACCCTGTTTGTGAAGGAAGAAGGAGGTAAACTTATGATAGCTCAGATATATGTTGATGACATAGTCTTTGGTGGGATGTCGAATTAAATGGTCCAACATTTCATCTCACAGATGCAATCAGAATTTGAAATGAGCTTAGTGGGTGAACTAACATATTTCCTTGGGTTACAAGTCAAACAAATGGAAGATACCATATTCATCTCACAGAGTAAGTATGCTAAGAATATAGTGAAAAAATTTGGGATGGACAATGCCACACACAAAAGGACACCAGCACCTACACACTTGAAGCTAAGCAAGGATGAGAATGGAGTATTTGTTGATCAAAGTCAGTACAGGAGTATGATTGGAAGCCTATTGTATTTAACTGCTAGCAGGATTGACATCACATTTGTTGTTGGAGTTTGTGCTAGGTACCAGGCTGATCCCAAAGTTAGTCATCTAGCTCAAGTCAAAAGGATTCTGAAATATTGTACACTCATGGTGAAGATTCCAAGCTGATTGGGTATTTGTGATGCAGATTGGACTGGTAGTGTTAATGATAGAAAAAGCACCTCTGGTGGTTGTTTCTTCCTTGGTAACAACCTGATCTCATGGTTTAGCAAGAAGCAGAATAGTGTTGCTCTATCCACTGCAGAGGCAGAATATATAGCAGTTGGAAGTTCATGCTCTCAACTCTTATGGATGAAACAAATGCTTCAAGAATACAATGTTGAACAAGATGCTCTAACATTGTAATGTGACAATCTCAGTGCCATAAACATATCAAAAAATCCTATACAGCACAGTAGAATAAAGCATATTGACATTCGTCATCACTTCATTAGAGATCTAGTTGAAGACAAAATTATTTTGTTGGATCATGTGAACACAAAAGAACAAATTGCTGATATTTTCACTAAGGCTTTCAATGCAAAGCAATTTGAGAACTTAAGAGGTGAACTGGGTATTTATCTCCATGAGGAGTTAAAGCTTTGACCGTGCAGAATTAGAAAAATTAAAGAATTCCATTGCTTAATTCTATATTGTATATAGAAGATCATTCGAAGATTTGGATGTATCTTTTATGCCAATGTCTTGTACCTACATATACTTCAATTCGAAGTTAGATAAAACTTTTTTTTTCTTAATTTAAATGTTTGGTATCAACAAAACACTTATTGAACGTGATATTGCTTTAAAGATTTTGTTCCAATACTTTCTTTTAGATCAAATAAACCAATGATGCTTCACTTTTGATCATTCAAACTCCGATCAGTCATTTTTCGACAAACATTCGATGGAGAGTATTTATATGCTTTGAGGTGAATTAACGTTGTTGAAGTCATCATGAGATTATTTTCTTTTTAAATATTATTTCTTTTTAAGGAAACATTAATTGTTGTCTTAAACTTTATGCATAATAAACTAATCAAACATTATTTTTTTAAGCAAAACTTAGAGTGCAGATATGATATCATTTGCTGTGACTTATAAATATATTGATAAATATAATAATGAAATACAAAAGATATCTTAGGGAGACAATGCCAAAATCCGAGAAGACAACAAATAATTTGAACAAGTCTCTTTAAATATCTTACTAGAGAAAAATACGGCGGGATAAAATTTGGTGAATAAAAAAAATGTAGTTCAATAGCATAATTAGCAACCAAACCAAACTCAAAATGAAAGCAACTAATCATGGTAACAAATTCAATCAAATGAAATCAAGAATTTAATTTTGAACCCACGTACAATTAGCTAATTTATACATTATGTGATCTAAATAATTATTTAATAACATACATCATGTGTGTAGTGTTACATTATCTATTTATTTTAAGTATATATACGAAATGGCAACTGCATTTATAAATGAATACACTTTAGTGGAAGAATTAATCAAGAATCAAATCCTATTTACTTCGTTCGTTGTAATAACAATTTCAGTATTTTTTTAATTGAATTAGAATTTATGGACAGTGTTACATTATTTAATGAGTACACAAATCTTGTTTATGCACTTATAATATTCAGGGGGAGCAGTCTTTGGACAATCATCGTGAGTAACGCAAGGAATAGCTGCAATGTCCAATAAGACAAAAGGAATGTTACTAAAATGATATAATATTTTTTATTGACGAAAAAAGTTGAAAATGGTTTGAAAAATGACATACCACTATTAGCTACAACAAGAAATAATGAAAGAAAGATGATAAAAGCATAAACAAACATGAAAATTTGAGTTATATTTTTCTTCATTTGTGTGTAGTCAATAGATTTTTTTTTAATCAATTTATAAGTAAAAATTTCATGTTTTTGTTAACTTCGATCAAATAGTTTTTAACACTTAGAAGGTGCAAGAAGCCATTTATATTTAAAATTGGAATTTATGTCATGTCTATGTCTATAAACCACCACCTATCATTTATATTAAAACAAAAATAGGAAAAATATTGTTTGGAGTGACTAGGCAAAAATCATGTAAAAAAGGTGTGTACATGAATTGTCTCATTAAAAATTTTACCCCAAATATTTACAGGACAAAAGTGACGGGGAAAGTGTAATGCAAGAAATTAAATTAAGAAAAACTAATTAAAAAGGCTATCAGTTAATTATATTTTCAGGGAGAAGAATCACATTTCTGTTATAAGCATCAAGGACAATACTAGTCACTTAACTTTAGTAAATACTGTTGGAATTAATTTACTGATTAATTATATAACACATGCTCAATAACAAAGATTGAACTTTAGTGCAAAAGTCAAATAAACTAGAGAGCATGTATATAACTGTAGGATCTACGACATGTTGATTTTTTAGGGAAGAGATATTAGGAATACCTCGATCCATTGAGAATGTCTTTTAGCGGTAATCCTGAAACACGAAGGTTAAAGATGAGCAACACTTACTCGTTGGCTAGTTTGGTTCTTCCTCAACCGGTACTCCTAATGCCATGAATTCTCTTCAGATGGGGAGAAGAGATTATTTGCGGTGGCACGGTATATTGGGGACCATAGCCTGTATATAGGGTGATAACCAAATACAGTTCCCATTATTCCGTAATGGTTATCTTGTCATCCACTCATTTTTGTCCATATCCAATTATTACTTATTTAATAGAAATTCAATAGCCTTTTAACTTTATTTGACAACTTTTATCAATTTAGGCTCTTAATTTAATAAATAGCTAATATAATTGATATACATATATATATGCCCACATAATAATTATTGGAATATATTAATTAAATATAAAATATTCCAACAAAAACCTCACATAAAACACTTTGATTATCATTATTTTTTTTTTACTATATTCATTTTATATATATATATATATTCTTTTTATTTTGTTATAGCCTTTCGTAATAGATATGCGAAAATCCAAAAAGATACAACATTAAAAAATAATGAAAAAATTAGTTGTATGAATAATGGATTAAAGAGGTGCGACCCATTGTACCAAGAAAAAAATAGAGGTGCGACCCATTATTATAAATTAAAAATAGAAAGATTTTTTTGGTTACTAACAAAAAACAATAAATAAATAGAAAGATTTATTCATGTTTTGACGATTTTATATAAAAGCTAATTCTATTTGAGTGATATGTATTAAGCCAATAATTCATTCATTTTCTATTTTGATGATAACAAACAACTAGATGGGGGCTCTGCCGGCCCTAGTTTTTTAGAATATTTTTTTTTGTTATCTTCTTTTAATATAAATAAGTGATTTTTTACATAGATTAAGTCTTTTTTTTTTTTTGTGTTTTTTGTGTAATTTCGTCATCTAAGTGCGGCGTTGTGTGGATCGTCGTCTTGTGCGGCGTTATTTGATTTTTTGTATTGTTGCAGTGTTCATTTGATTCTTCTCGAAAAATTATCTTCAGCCAAATTACAGATTCAATCAATGATTTGGGCATCAACGTTGCAGATCCGGAAGCATGGATATTCCGGTGATTTTAATTTTATCATATTATTTGTCAGATTCATCCTTTCACATGCGCGCATACACACAATTTCAAACAGCCCTTCTTTTTTTTTTTTTTTTTGATATATAAAGGAAAAAAGAGAAAAACTAAAGCACGACTACAGAGGAACAGGCTCCCCTTAAGTCCTTATCATGAAGCATACTGATATAAGCAGGAACTAAATCTAGCATAACATGATTGAAACCAATAGCGTGGCCTCTAAACGCAAGAGCATCGGCACAAGAGTTTGCCTCACGGTGAATATGATTGACATGGATCGTCCAACCTGGAAGGTGGATAAAGGAGATAATCTCGTGGAGAAGAGGTTGAAGATAAAAGATGGAAGTAAACCGATTGTTTATCATATTGACGACATGAGTTGAATCAGTTTCTAGGATGACATGAGTCAAATGCATGTCTCTAGCCATTTGACAACCAAACAAAATACCGTACAACTCGGCAAGCAGGGCATTTCCTGTTCCGAGATTACGCAAAAAACCCTTCACAAAATGACCTTGATGATCTCTAATGAGGCCGCCACAAGCTGAATTTCCATTTATGTAAGAGCCATCAGTGTTTATTTTAACAAAGCCAGCAGGAGGTTTTATCCAAAAAGTATTGCGTTTAGATATATTCTCATCCCGAGATGCAAGGGGGCAATTTATCTCTTTCTCGATTTGATAAGCCATATTAACCACCTTGGGAGTAAGGTGATTCCCAAGTTCCGTCTCTCTAGAAAAGACTAGGTTATTACGATCCTTCCAAAGAGCCCAAACTGACACACCAAAGAAAGTAGGCCAATCGGTGTTACTAGCTCCAATGTTCTTAGTTGTGATGTTCCATTCGAGCCAAGCATGTAAACCAAGGCTAAAGAATTTAGCCCAATAGTCTTCAGTGATGAATTGATTCCAATATTGTTGAACATCTTCACAATCTCGAAGCATATGCATGATGGTTTCAGGTTGAGATTGACATCTAGGGCACAAGTCGTCGTTTGTCATCTGCCGATGATATCTCACTGCATTTGTAAGTATGGATCCATGAGCCAGCTTCCAAAGAATTGTGCGAACCCGAGTCGGGCCTTTCCATTGCCAAACCTGATCAAACAAAGAATGAATATTAGTAGTATCATTATTCAGTCCGCTAATAATATTATAAGCCGTTTTTAAGCTAAAATTTCCATCAGTGGAAAGGTCCCAGTTAGGCATATCACTGCTGCCATTTGTTGGAGCCTTCAACTTAGCTATCAATCTGCAAATAGAATCAGGAAGCCGGTTAGTAATCAAATCCCAATTCCAATCCTCATTTATCACATAATTAGACACGAAATACTCTATTTCACTTGAATAAATAGTACGAATGTTGATGGATGTGGTATTGTACCTCATACTATCTAGCTATTTCTCTTTTTGTGCAGCTGGCTTGGACGTCGTTGCCATTTAATCATAGTTTTATCCTATCGTTGATTTGCGTGATATAACTGTTGGTGGAAAACAATCTTTGTATCATTTCTCTGATAAACAAATGTTTTCATTCTTCATATTTCAATGAACCAGTATGAAAGATGAGTTGATATTGAGGATAAAAGTCTTCAACAAATATCCAAACGATAAAGATGTTGACTTTGACTTTCTAATCTTCTTGTCTAGAGAATGTTCTCTGTTGGTTGCAGATCGAGACGAATATAATAATCTTTTTTTTTTGTGGTTCTCGGTATTGCCCATAAAATGGAAAGAGCACGTACTGAGAAGTTGTTCTTATGGGGTCTAAATGATGCTTAGATTAACCTTGACTTTTTTTTATTGTATTAATCTAGTGGATTATCCGTAATTATCCTCAATATGTGTAGAGGTTGAGAAGAATGTGCTTTATAATACTTTTGAGATTGTTTCTTATTTCTACAGATTTGAACACATAGTTAGAAAATTTGTTGTTTTTACTAAATTAAATGTTTTTTTTTTGACAAAAACAAAATGATATTCATTCATTCAAATCGACAGAATACTTCAAAGACAAGTTAAAATTGGTTATACTAATATATATTCAAGTGAATACAAGTTAAAATTTTAAGTCAACTCTTAATATATTAAGAAGCTCCATTATCATAAGTGAATTATGAAAGAGAAGCTAAAGCTCAAAAATGAAGCCTAAAGACTGCATCTGAACCTGAAGTCAGACTCTGAAGAGTACCAACTGCTAAATTTCAAAAACCTGAAGTTATCAGACTTTTATCCCTAGGTGATCATTTCTATTGAAGATCGGGCTTTTAGAAGATAAGATCTAAGTTAAAAGGTTTGACCTATGGGTGATAGTAGAGCCGTTAAAATGGGCTAGTCCGAATAGGCCGGCCTGAATAGTCCAATTTTTTTCGAGTTTGGGCCTTTAAATTGGAGCCTAAATTTTATCCGGGCCTTTTTTTGCCCGGCCCGATAAAATATGGGCTAGCCCGAATGGACCACGAGCCGCCTGAAAGTCCGACAAAATTATAAAAAAAAATTTTAAAAAAATATAAGTAATTTGTTTTGGATGATTTGAACTTAATTTGTATTATAAAAGTTTTTTATCCCCCTACGAGTTTCTCAAATATAATTCGCTACTTAAGTAATGGACTGTGTTTTTTTTATCAAATTTATCATTTTTACTACTTAAGTAGCGGATGAGTAAAAATAGGGCGCGCGAGAAACTCGTAGGTAGCGGATAGGTAGAATTAGGGCGCGCGAGAAACTTCTAAGTAGCGAATGAGTAAAAATAGGACGCACGAGAAACTCGTAAGTAGCGGATGAGTAGAATTAGGACGCACAAGAAACTCGTAGGTAGCGGATGAGTAGAATTAGGGCGCGCGAGAAACTCGTAGGTAGCGGATGAGTAGAATTAGGGCGCGCGAGAAACTTCTAAGTAGCGAATGAGTAAAAATAGGGCGCGCGAAAAACTCGTAGATAGCGGATGAGTAAAAATAGGGAGCGCGAGAAACTTCTAAGTAGCGAATGAGTAAAAATAGGTCGCGTGAAAAACTCATAGGTAGCAGATGAGTAAAAATAGGGGGTGCGAAAACTCGCGAGAAACTGTGTTCTTTCTTTCTGCTTCTCTCTTCGTGTGTTTATTTTATATATGTTGTCAAAACTCTTTATAACATTCAAAGGACTTAGTTTTTAGTACGAAAAAGCCAATACAATTCAACTCCATCTTCTTGTGTTTTTTACACCTTCAATATCAAAAGACACTTTAAGAAATATTTAAACTATTTGAATGAATCAAAAATGTTAATCTTAAGCATTCAACCTCTTGTTATGCACCACTGGTAAGATTCTCTAGGAGTATCGTAAAATGTCAAGAACAAAAATGATCTATGAGTTTTAGTTTCATCCTCACTATTGAGAGTTATTTAAATTATTGTACATCAACTAAGTTTTTCATCAATACAAGTTTTGATTGATATAGGATTTCTTATTCTATCATCTCTATGAGAGTTACAATTCTAGACCATGATTTTATATCACATTGAAATCATATAAAAGATTATATATGCAATCAACCTATTAGTTGCAACAATTTGTAAACCAACAAGAAAGTCCTTCCTAGAAAGTAGGACATCCTGCTGGTAGGTGGAAATCCTCTTGTTGTGATGTAGAAATTTTTGGTTGCACAACCAGGTGAAGTACGTCTTTGTCACGTTGGATATCTTAATATACATCTATTTGAGTGTTGCTGTAAACACATGTTGTAATGTCTTTAGTCCTAAGGTTGAGGCCCAGGAAGTCCTCTATTGTGATGCAATATGTTTGTAATCTATTAAATTATAGTGAAAATCGTTCAAGTGTGAAGGGATTGAACTAGCACCAAATTGTTCTATGAATCAGGATCTCTCTCTCTCTCTCTTGTGCTATGATCGGGATAAATGCTCTATCTCTCCCTCCTAGGTCTGTTTGGTTCAATCGAAGGAGGGGAAAGGGAGGTGGGATATTTTAATTAAGGCTGGCTAAAATGCGTTTTTGGTCCCCTATTTTGAGATTTTTGAACTTTTGATCTCTCTATTTTAAAACTCAACTTTTTGGTCCCCCTATTTTAAAACTCAACATTTTTTTTAGTCCCGCTCTCATTTTAATGGCATGGCCCTGCATTTGCTGTGGCATTAGTGATTTGGAAAAAACTATTTTCCATATTATTATTATTATTATTAATCTTATTACTTAGTTCATCAATACATTAAAAATCAATTAAAAAAATGGAAAAATCCAAACTGGAAGCATGAAGCATCATCAACACCACCGTATCATCTTCATGAATCACCTACAAACTTAAACTCCAAATCCAAAAAATGGTAAAAATTCAACAAATAAAGAACAAAATAAAAATTCTTCTAATATCATCATCATATACACTTTTCCATCATAAACGGAAGCAACAATCTTAAATTCAACATTTTCAAAATTGTAAAGCATCTTTGACAGATTAAAAAACATAACATATGCCAAGCATCATCTTCAACATCACTATCCTCCAAACTTAAATTTGCTTCCTCAATCTCTCTCCGCTTTCTTCTAGCTCTTACTCCTCTTTTTCCATTTAATCATCCGCACCAGAGTTGCTCGCTGCGTGAGCTTCGTAAAAATTTCAAAGAAACTCAAATCTGCAACAATCAAAATTTTATATCTGTATCCTCTTAGATTTGCTAGCTAGACCATAGCGATACGCTGCATGAGTTTCTTTGATTTGCTAGATCTTATGATTTTTGGGTTTTGATCTTCAACCAAAACCTCAGTCTTCTCAGATCTAAGATTTATGGGTTTGATTTGATAGATTTTTTGATATTTGGATGGATTTAAATTTTAATCCCATATTGGGAGTATTATACAAGCTAAGATTTAGAGGGTTTTTTTTATGGTGGATTGTTGTTGATGAAGAAGTAACCAACGCGGATGAATGTTTGGATTTGGATTTTGTTTTAATTTTGATGTTTTTCTTTATTTTATTTTAAATGAAATAATACTCATATGTTTAAATTTTAAATGATAAATAAATATGATAATGACATGTAAAATATTTTTCCTATTCATCATTGCCACATCAATGCCACGTCAGCAAATCCAGTGACATGTCATTAAAATGAGAGGGGAACTAAAAAAATGTTGAGTTTTAAAATAGGGGACCAAAAAGTTGAGTTTTAAAATAGGGAGACCAAAAGTGCATTTTAGCCTTTAATTAAATATATGTTTAGTTCATATGAAGAGAAAAAACAAAGCACATGAAGAGAAAAAAAAACGTAAAAAATTAAATGAATTATCATATGAAAAATGTGAGAAAGAGACATATAACAAGGCATGGATGTTCCAGCAATTATAAAAGAGGTATCCATGTTGTTGCATAAAAATAGAAAACAACACAATATATGAATAGGAGGCATAGCTGGTATTGGTTTTATACCGGAAATATGTTTATTGACATCGATGGACAGCCTATGAATGAGATGCAAATTGTGATTAAGCTTAATTCAACGTATGTGGAACACAACATATGAATGTCTAGCAAGTAGTAAGCAACAGTAATGAGCAAATAAAATAAACTTTTAACATTCTAATAAGGATAATTTAGTATTTTAACTAAAGATTTGAGGGTAATATTGTCAATATAAAAAGTTATGTTTTATTTTTCCTCCTCACACCTCAATTTGGGGGAACAAAAAATTGCTCAATATTATCTTCTTTCGCCTCCCCTCTTAAAAAATTGAACCAAACATATATACTAAATTAAAAATATCATCTCCGCTCCTCTCTTCTTCAAAACCCCCCAACCAAACAGACCTTTAATATTTTTTTGTCAACTAGTGTCAGCAATTGGGATGTAAAAAATTATCATATGATGCTTTTGCAATTTAATATCTTTTAAATCATTGAATAAGTTTTTTTTTTGAAATGGCAAATTTATTGCACCACTCAAATGGCATAAGAAATACCACAAAGAGGGAGGGAACCAAATACAAAAAGAGGGAGAAGGGGTGCAAAGTAAAGGCACAAAACACACAGCCAAAAACCGCACGCCTTAAACAACAAAAAACAAACAGCAGCAACAAAAAGAGAAAACAAGAACAGCAGGCCCCCAACAAAACAGAACAGAACGCACCAGCAAACCAAAACAGCACCTACACCAGAACAAAACTAACGAAGGAAGCAGTCCCCGGGTCTCAGGACCACTCATAGAAGAGGCACGGAGCAATTCTAAGTCTAGACGAGCTCCATCTCCACGAGACTACTTTGATCTCCTCAACCACCTCCATCATAGTCTTCCTAATATTATTGAAAATTTGGTTATTGCGAGCTTTCCAAATACACCAAATCGCCGTATGCCAAACTAACCGAAAACCTTTTTTGGACTTGTTGCTTGGAGCCGCTTCACTCAAACAAACAAAAAGAATAAAAAGGTTCGAAGGGAGCACAATCATTACACCAAGCCACTTGAAAATAGCATACCACACCGAAACAACCTTACTACAATGAAGAAACAAGTGGGATGCATTCTCACGAGTATTTTCACACCACACACAAAGACCACCATTTTCCGGGGGGAGAACACCTCTCAACATCAAGTTGGCTTTTGTCGGCACACGGTCGTATAAAAGTTGCCAAGAGAACGCGATTGCCTTAGAAGGTGCCGGACTTTTCCAAATCTTTTCGAAGATCGAGGCTTCAAAAGGAGAGAGGTTTGGCCCATGAACCAATTCCAACGAAAGCGCATTATAAGCCGATTTCACCGAGAAACCACCCTCCGGATCCACATTCCACCGCCACCTATCATCCTCAAGAGTGATGGTTACATTCTCAATATAGGTTAACAAGATAGTAACAATATCTTCCTCCCAAAGGAAGAGACTTCTTCTCCAAAGGAAATTCCAAGTCTTCAAGCTCCCTTGGATTTCCACCAAGTCACTAACACTAGCATCCTTTTGAGTAGAGAGGGCGAACAACCTCGGGAACTTGATGCAAAGCAAAGAGTCCCCATGCCACAAATCACACCAAAATCGAGTATTAGCACCATTACCAATAAACCGAGAAATAGCCTCCTCAACCTACTTCTTTGAGACCACACAATCATTAAGCTTACAAATGTCCTTCCACCAACGGGATGCACGACTATTCGGAGTTAACCCAACATTATGAAAGATGTGAGCCCCATATTTTGCCACCAAAACCTCCTTCCAAAGACCCCGGTCCTCTATATCAAGTAGCCTCCATCTCCACTTCACTAAAAGACTTAGGTTCATAGTTATGACATCACGAACACCAAGCCCCCCTTTCTTTTTTGGTTGACACACCAGCTTCAACTTTATCCAACTTAGTTTTCTCCCTCCATTCACCCCTCCCCAAAGGAACTCTCTTTGGATTCGGGTGATCTTCTTAGCAACTTGCACCGGCAAATTCAAGAGGGACATGTAAAAAATAGGAATAAAGTTAAGCACGGAGTTGATAAGGACAATCCTTCCACCAAGGCTTAGATGCTTATGGCTCCAAGAATTCAACCTCTTTCGAAGGGAGGAAAGTAAAGGTTCCCAAGTCCCCACGCTACTAGGATTGGACCCGACCGGGAGGCCAAGATACTTGAAGGGGACACTTCCGACAATGCAATTAAGGAAGGTAGAAGCCATCTCCATAAAACTATTGCTCACATTAACCCCTATAAGACTACTCTTTCAAAAATTTACCATAAGGCCGGAGGCTAGTTCGAAACCTCTAAGAATCGCTTTCAAGGTCCAAAGGTTCTCAACGGAAGCTTCACCAATACAAAGTGTATCATCCGCATATTGGAGATGGGAGATACAAGGACCATCAATCATTGTTGATTTTGAACCCTTTGAACAAATTATCATTGACCGCCTTCCTCATTAGGCCGCCAAAACCCTCCGCCACCAAGAGGAAAAGGAAAGGCGCTAGCGGATCGCCTTGCTTGAGACCTCTATGAATATTAATTTCTCTCGTAGGACAACCATTGACAAGAACCGAGAGGTTCCCCCCAAAGACACACGCTCTCATCCAACCCCTCCAAACCTCGGAGAACCCGAACCTCATGAGCATATAATCCAAAAAACTCCACTCAACCGAGTCATAAGCCTTTTCAAAATCCACTTTAAAGATTAAACATTCCCGGCCGGATTTTTTCGCCACGTCAATAATCTCATTAACAACCAACACACCATCCACAAGGTTTCTACTTTTGATGAAAGCCGATTGGCTTGGGGCAATTAAGGAATTCATCAATTTTTCCAACCGGTTTGTCAACACCTTCGCAATGATTTTATATAAACATCCAAGCAAAGAAATAGGGCGATAGTCACCTAAACCAAACGGAGAAGCCACTTTTGGAATTAAAGTAAGGAAATAAGACAACATACTCTTCGGAAGACATCCAATCCCATTGAATTGATCGAACATGATTCTAATTTCTCCTTTCAAGAGATCCCAACAATTCTTCAAGAAGGCAAAGTTGAACCCGTCCGGCCCCGGGCTTTTGTTCCCGTCGCTTTCTCTAATAACCTTGTGAATTTCTTCTAATGAGAAAGGAGCGGAAAGGAGCATATTGTCCTCCAAAGACAAAGAGGGGAAGGAAACACCACCAAGAGATGGCCGAATGGTGTTTCTAGCTTGGAAGTGGTTATAAAAGAAACTTTCAACCGCTTCACGAATTTAGGGAGGAGAATCAAGCCAAGAGTCTCCAACTTTTAGAACCAACATAGAATTCCTCCTCTTTCTTGCCGCAGTACAACCATGGAAGAATTTGGAATTGGCATCACCATGTAAGAGCCATTTGGAACGAGATTGTTGGAATAGACTAACCTCCTTAAACTTTTGTAATCTCCAAAACTCACTAAACAAGTCTTTCCTCAAAATCACCTCATTAGAATTAAGCCCCGTAGATTCACCTTTGATATCCAAGGCTTGAATATCTTCAGTAAGCTTAAATCCCCTATCCTCCAAATTGCCAAACTCCACCTTACTCCACTCCTTGAGTTTACCTTTTAAGTGGCGTAACTTCTCTTTAAGAACAAAGCACATCCACCCACTAACCTCATAATCCTTCCACACTTGTTCCACTACTTTCTTGAAATTTTTATGTTGTAACCAAAAGTTGTTGAAACGGAAAGGTTTAGGACCCCAAACATTATTAGAGTTTTTCAAGATCAAAGGGCAATGATCCGGACACATCCCTAGGGGACACCCAAACAACACACGGACCCCAAACTTCCAACCAATCCGGCAAGACAAGAACTCTATCAATCCGGCTCATCGACCTACCACTAGCATGATACCAAGTAAATCTTAGACCCAAAAGAGGAACGTCTATCATATCCAACTTGCCGATAAAGTCCCTAAAACCACCCATCTCGAGATTAAAAGACGAATCCAAACTATCCCTCTTACGCTCCTCCGCCTCCACCACCGCATTGAAATCTCCAACCACGCACCAATTCCCACCACCAAACTCATCCTTAGACAAAACAATATTATTCCAAAGGATTCTTTTGGAAGCAAGATTACATTTGGAATAAACATTCACAATGAAACAAGTAATTTTCCTCACCCCCCATTCAAGACAAACACCAACATAGCCCTCTCCAATAAATGTAAAAAGGAGATTCGAGTTGGACTTACACCAAATAGAAAGGATGCCTCCGCTAGCTCCAACGGAAGGAACAAAGGCCCAATCGCAATCAGTTGAACCCCATAACCTATAGCACAAAGTGTCCGAAACCACTTCAAGCTTGGTCTCTTGGATAGCCAAAAAATCCACATTATTCTCCCGAACCAATTGTCTAATTCTACTCTTCTTTGGTGTTCCTCCCAGCCCTCTAATATTGTAGGAAACTATAATCATTGGAAACCATTTCTACGCTCCCATTCCTCTTTCTTGGCCCTGTCACGTAACTCTCCATTAACTAGAACTTCAACCACTGCTTCATCAGGGACATGATAAATTAACCCCACTTGTTTCTGGATATTAAGGAGTTTTGAGGCGTCTGCATCATTTTGAACCTCAAGCATCGCCCCACTGTCCACCTCTTCATTAAGTAAAAAATTGATACCCGACGTTGGATTTTGTCTTAGATCAGGCAGGACCACCTCCAGCTGCAACCCCTCAGTTGATTCTGGAACCATCGAGTGCTCTCCACTATTGCTTGGTTGAGAACACAATTTTCCTCCTCCTTCTTTTGACACACCAATTTGGCTGTCCAAGGAATTGTTCCCCTTTTTCTGTCTTCTTTGTTTGATGCATGCGTCTTTTATTGCCTCTGCAAGTTGGATGAATTTTGGAACACTCCGATTTGAAGAATTTGGCCGACCACCTCGTTTCCGAGGGCGACCTCTTTGCCTTTGTGTGGGTATTGGAACTGGAACTGAACTGATGTGTTGGGATTGATTACATGATTCCTCCCTCTCTCTATAATTGCTAAGAAGACCCCCCCTATACTCCATCAACGAAATTGAATCATTAAAATCGTCTTCCTCCGGCCCAATAACCTTAGGCAGACCCACACCCATGTTTTCTTTCCTAAAGGGAGGAAGAGAAGTGGGTCGGGTTTGTTTTATGACCCGGTTCGGTTCACTTTGAATCACCCGGACTTGGTCCACATCTAAACCCATATTGCCTTCGTCTGACCCACCTCCATAAACAGCTGTCTCACCTAAGAGGCACATCACTATTGCTTCAAACACCTGGTTAGTAGACTCTATGACAGCATCACCTTTGTCCAACCTTTTCCCTAACGTCTTACTCACAATATCCTTCATTCCAACAAAGTCCTCTGCAGATTGCACTTTGTTACTTGAATTAAGGTCCCCTTTGTTTCCTGACACACAAAGTTGGTTCTTGGCCTTTCCTTCCATATCCAAAGTCACATCTCTGTCGCCGCAACCCTCTCCCCCAATAGTAGCCTGTTGACTAGTTAGTAGGTCAACACTACCCTCTTCATCGTCTTCCTCGAAAGAACCGCCGCTGCCATTCTCCCGAAACTCCACCACAACCGCCTTTCCGTTTGATGATTCAACCCAGCTGGGATCCTGCTCCTCCGACCTGTTTCTCATGCAGGGACCCGTTTGAGTTTCTTCCACCACCCAAATCGAATATATCTCCCCCAACGCCATAATCTTGATTGGATCGTCAATATGCCCTCTGAAGCTAGTTGTTATTTTGATCCTTGCAACATCCAGATTTGACCTAGACGCTGTGCTTTCATCGAAATCAATGAATTCACCGTATTTACCTCCGATCACCTTGAACAAGTTTTCACCCCAAACATGAAGTGGGATACCATAGATTCGCACCCACGCACCCATAACATTCTCCTATCAGTATAGTTAGAAGGTGTCCATGGCTTCACCTCCTTGAAGAAATGGCACAGCCAATCCACCTTTGCCCTGCAAAGGGCTTCAAACTCCCCTGGTTTATGACTGAACAAAAGCACTTTGTTTCTCCCCATTCCTGTGACCTCAATATGAGCAAAACCTTCCATATAAAGGATGGTTTTTAGGCGACGCAGCTCCACTTCCCTGGTAAGCACCCCCACAAAACTTCTTTTTAAATCTTTGAGCAGCATTTGGTCAACCTCCACCTGTAACACTTCTTCCTTCTTTTCCGGAGAGGCCAGTATCACCCCTTTCTCGCCAATGTTCTTTACCAGAGCCATCTTAAAGGAATGGTCCGGATGAACACTCCCATCTCCTTGTTCCAGAAATCTAGGGCGTGATCTAGGTTGATTCTCTGGCCTACTCTTCTCCTCATTGCGGTTAAAGCGTGAATTGTTGACACGAAGTTTGAAAGAGTCTATCCAAACTTCTTGAAGTCTATCGTTCAGCTCTTCCACCTCCCTAACCTCCATGAACTTCACGAAACCAAACCTCCTACCCCATTTATGCACCTTTTTAGGGATAAAAACCTTGCAAAAGCCGTCCACAGGTCCTCTGAAGTACAATCTTCTGGGAAGTTTGAGATGAAGAAAGAAATCGCGGTCTGGTCTACATTGTGGATGTAGCCATGGCGGTTTCGATGAGGTGAAACAGCCCTAGAGCGATGTCTCTCTCTCCCTCTCTGTCTTTCTCTCTCTACCCTCTCCCTCTCTCTCATTTTTTTAGAGATTAATCATTGAGTAAGTTAAAAAGGTAAATACAACATATTAATTAATTAAAGATATAACATTTATTCGAATTTTATAATTGGCTTCTTGCACCTTCTAAGAGCTAGAAACTATTTAATTGAAGTTAACAAAGTATGAAATTTTACTTATAAAGTGATAATAAAAATCTATTCTGTGTAAAAAAAAATCTACTTATTACACACAAAAAAAAAAAAAATGGCTCAAATATACATGTTGGTTTTTGCATTCATTGCCTTTCTTTTTTTACTTCTTGTAATAACCAATGGTGACGGACCAAATATCACTGACGGTGGTCCAGGTATGTCATTCTTCAGACCATTTTCGAAATTTCAAATTTATCTTCTAAATAATATTATATCTGTTTTTAATAATATTATTTTTTTTCTGTTTGACAATGTAGCAACTCCATGCTTCACAGATTTTGATTGCCCTAATAAGTTTCAATGCGTAAATAAGTTTTGTGTACCCGAATGATAGTGTAACATTACACATATGATGCATGCATGTTTTTTAGATCTTTAATTTAAATTTAAATAAGTATGGTTTTCAAATTCTTGACTTTATGTGGTTGAATTTGTTACCATGGTGCATCAAATAATACGGTAAAATTATACATTTAATCCTTTAACTTAATTTCAATTAGGACGTACTTTAGTCCTTTATCTTTTTTCATGTTTAATTGAAGTAAATTCAATCTTCGAATTTTTAATTTTATTTATTTGTTCATTTTCAATCATAAATATATCTATGCCATAAAATAAATCATATATTTGAAGCTTTAAAAATCATATACAAACATGATGAAGGACAAAAATGGAGTAAAATGACGTGAAAAAAGATAAAGGACAAAATTGTTATTTGAAATTCAGTCAAAGGGCTAAATATGTAATTTTTTTCTATTTATAATTATATATTTAGATGATGCCTGGTTGCTTTCATTGTGTTTGGTTTTTTTGCTGGTTATGTTATAAAACTGCACTCTTTTTTCCTGATAAGGTTTTTAATGAGACAGTTATTCAAAAACTTTATTGTCTTCTTGGGTTTTGGCCTAGTCCCCCTAAGATATCTTTTGTATTTTTGTAATTTATTTATCAATAAATTTATCAGGGTATTGCAAATTATATCAAGAAAATTTAGGTTGCTGACAAGTTGGATTGTCATGTTTCTCTTGCGATGTCTTTGCACTCTACTTCTTTTTAAAAAAACATATGTTTAATAAATTTATAAAGCATAAAAGTTAAGACTAGATTGTTTCTTTTGTCAGAAATTATTTTTGACAAAGCAAATGCTAAATCAAGTAGTATACTCATATATACAAGGATGGGTAAACTAAAAAAAGTAGTGACTAACTAATGAAAGAAATTTCTATGATATTTTTAGTATATATTTAGGATTATTTTTACGTAGTTTTTAGTAGCTGTATGAATATCTCAAGGTCAACTATAAGTAAAAATCTAATGAAAGAAGTTATTTGATCAAGAAGTAAGAGTAGAAGAAAATGCGCAAAAAAGTGCAAAAAAAATAATTATTTGATCAAGAACCTGAATATACTGGGCATGGGCCGGACCCGGCTATATAGGTACGAAGAAATTCTCAAGGTTCGTGAATATAACTTCAATATAATAGGTTTGTCAATAAAAAAAAACATGAATAATATGTTACAATGGCATGCTTTCAATTACTACAATACAACCGGTGATCCAAATTAAAGATGGATAATTTTTTACAAGTTGATAAAATAACCAAATTTTACTACCTGATTTTAATATATTTCCTTCGAAAAACTATAGATATTGAGGATATATGAGCAAGGAATTTAACATAGAACGAAAGCTTAGCGATAATCTTATAAAGCATATGTTGTTGAAAATTAAAGGAAAATAATAGGAAATTGATTACATATTGAAAGCTTTAGACATACGTAAGCCCATGAGTAAAATTCCTAGGGTAAATGAGGAAAGGATTATTTAAACTAAGATTGATGCGTAAATAAAACGGACTTGTTCCATTTAGCATATAGTAATTTGTCACAGTTTGACCATAAAAGACATAGTCTTTCTTGGTCAATTTTGGAAATATTATATACCATTAGGCAACGTGTACTTAAGTTACTTGTCTTACACAATAAAATAACGTGTAACATGTCACACTCCTTCGCGTATTGACAAGTAAACCAAAAAACATTATTGAATGAGGAAAAGTCAAGCCTTGTTGCTAGTACTATAAAAATGTTTAAGGTGGAGGATTTATAATTTATTAGCATATTGCAATAATATTTGAGAAATGGAACCATTCGTGATATTTATCATAATAGCTGTCTCTATGTTTGTCTTAGTTGTAATACTGAGTTTGTTGTGTCGAGCAATGGGAGTCCGGCCAGCATATGGAAGTGGTGGTGGTGGCGGCGGAGGTTTTGCCCATCACAATCACCATCATGGTTTTCATCATGATGCAATGATGGGTGGACATATTGGGGGTGCAGGTGGTGGGGGAGCATTCGGCGGAGGTGGAGATATTGGGGGTGCAGGTGGTGGTGGAGGCGGACCTGGAGGAGGAGGTGGTGCATGTTGATTAAGTTCTATGCGTGAACATAGGTCTATAAATAGGAAGATTGTTGACCAGTAGTTGATCGAGTATTATTTTTTTATTACACTTCTCATTCTTTTTATTTATTTCTGGGTTGTACTTGTACACAATATTCATATAATAATTCTTTAAAGTCTAATTTGATTTACTAAATAATATCATCTTCGTCCCAAAATATAAGAATTTACTAAATAATATTATCTTCGTCCCAAAATATAAGAATTCAATCACAATTATATGTTTATTGCGAATATCTTTATTTGTCTAATTGTAAAAAATTATAAAATTTGATATTTTAAAAATACTATTCGAAACAAATGAAACAAGATATTATATGATAATATTTACATTTATATATTTTTAGAAAAATACGGTCAAAACAATATATATAAATAGTACATTTAGTCAAAACAGTTCTTATAAAATGGAACAGAGATAATAATTCTCTAAAAATTATAATCTAATCTAATTATTATGCGGCAAAAGTAATATGCTCCATTATAGTGCTCGATATTGTTCATATTGTAGTGGAATTTTCTTTTTGCAAAGAGCTTAGCAATTTTTTAATTAAAGATTTAAATATATAATATTTTTTTGTATAAATTATTTAGATATCATTTGCACGCAGAGAAATGATATCCCTACAACTTATTTTTTACAAAAATACTTACAACTAGGGGTAATTTTGTCAATTTTATCAAATTGAAAATTTCATCTTCTTCTCTTTCCACCTTATCGTCTTTTTCTCTTCCCCTTCCTTTCTTCAATCTTCTCTATATACAGTTTTCATTTTCAACGACACTCTGCACATATTTTTTTCTTCCTATGTTCCACCTTCATGCTTTTTTGCTTTTCCTTTTTGTTTTCCTCTTCCAATTTCCAGATCTGTATCGCCAACATTGACGACAATGACAATGAAGATGGCGACGACAGAGATCGTTTGTGTGCGCGAGAGAGACGTAGGTGAGAGTTAGCGACGCCGGCGAGCGATGCCGGCGAAAGAGGCGGCCGCCGGCAAGAGTGTGTTAGAGAAGAGAGAGAAGGACGTAGGTGACGATGGCAGCCGGCTCGCAGGCAAAGATGGAGCAATAAGCAAAGAGATAGAGTTTACTGGTTTTTCAGTATTAGAGAAGTCTCCTAAAGTCTCAATATATCATGTAATCTTTGTAGCTTAAAGAAGAGTTGTATAGCTTCAATAGAATGAGTGTTTGCCAGCTGTTTGTATGACTGACAACTGTCAGTCATCCATAGACTCCACCTGCTATAGCAGGTCATATGTGTAAATGTATAAAAGCTAGTCTGTAACAGAATTGTAACAACCAAGTTTTGAGATCAAAGAAATCACAAATGAATATTCCAAAACTCTGTATCTTCTTCTTTAATATGGTATCAGAAGTGTAGTTCAGATCCATGGCGGAACTGACTTCATCACCGTCTTCCTCACCGTCCGGCGCCGCCGATAGTTCCAGCGCTTCCTCTGACTCTCATCGGTTTCGATTTTCTCTTGTTGTTTCGGAAAAGCTTCACGATGACAATTTTCACTTGTGGCGCCAACAGGTTGAACCATATATCAATGCGCACAACCTCACCGACTTCGTTGTTTGTCCTCGCATTCCGCCGTGGTTTGTTGATGAATCGGCGCGTCTTTCCGGTACGATCAGTCCTGATTACACTTCGTGGCGCTCTCGTGACGGCATGCTCTTCTCGTGGCTTCAATCCACTCTCACTAGCGAGTTCCTTGCTCGCGTTATCGGTTCGTCTTTCTCACACGAACTATGGGATCGGTTGTTCGCTTATTTCCAGAAACAAAAGCGCGCCAAAGCTCGACATCTTCGCACTGAACTTCGTTCTTTCACACTTGCAAATCGCTCAATCAAGGAGTATCTCCTCAAGATTCGCAAGATTGTAGATGCTTTAGCTTCAATCGGCGATCTGATTCTTCCGTCTCATCACATCAATGTCATTCTCGAAGGTTTGCCTTCTGAATTTGCTCCTGTAGTTTCGGTGATTGAAAGTAAATTCGATATTATGGATCTTGATGAGGTTGAAGTGTTGCTCTGTGCGCATGAATTAAGGCTTGCAAAATTTCAGAAAAATGTTATTACTGATGTGGCTTCACTCAATCTCACACATGCTTCATCCTCTCAACCACCGGTTGCTTCCACTGATTCAAATGATGTGCCTTCTGAATCTCCTCCCTCTCAGTCCACTGAACCTGATTATAACTCTTTTCGAGGTAGTGGTGGTCGTGGCCGGCGTGGTGGCCGTGGTAGAGGTGGTCGTAACTCTGATGTTCAGTGTCAAGTGTGCTCTAAGTTTGGCCACTCCGCTCTTGACTGTTGGCATAGGTTCAATCAGCAGTACCATGGTCCAGTTGCACCTCTGCACCAGCCCCTCACTATGGTCCCTCCTTTGCTAATCCTTATGGCTATCCTGGTGCCTTTGCTGTTGCTCCTTACCCACACTATCCACCTTCAAACACCTGGATGAGACCTGCAGCTCCACCACCGAGAGCCTCTCCCATGCCTCCTAGTGCCTTCCTCACCAATGCAGGGTCCTCTCATTCGTAACTTGCAACAATTCACTCCACTTGAGGGTCATGACCAGATTTACATCGGTAACGGTCAAGGTTTGAGTATTACATCCTCTGGCTCTAGTACTTTCCCTTCTCCTCTTCAACCTCATCTCTCTCTTTCTCTTCATAATTTACTTCATGTGCCTAGTATTACCAAAAATCTCATAAGTGTTAGCAAATTCTCTAGAGATAATCATGTTTACTTTGTGTTTACTGCCACTGATTGTCTTATTAAATGTCAGGAAACTAATACTACTTTACTGCAAGGGAAAGTGGGGCCTGATGGCCTTTATGAATTTCCAGCCATTCCTCTTCAATCTACCAAGTCTTCTGCTGTGCCAAAGTCCTCACTTGCTGTTCCCTCTGTTTGTGTTTCTCATTATGTTAATTCCGTTGATTCTGTTTCTTGTATTGCACCTAGTAGTCATGTTTTGTGGCATAGACGCTTAGGCCACCCTAATAACAATACTCTCAAACTGGTACTACAACAGTGTAATCTTTCTTTCAATAATAAAGATGCTTCTGATTTCTGTACAGCTTGTTGCATGGGTAAAGCTCATAGGTTACCCTCCTCACCCTCACACGCTCAATACACACATCCTCTTGAACTCATATACAGTGACTTATGGGGGCCTTCCCCTCACACTTCCACTCTTGGATACAAGTATTACATTACCTTTGTTGATGCTTTTTCCCGCTTTACATGGATTTATCTCTTAAAGGCTAAGTATGATGCTCTTACTGTTTTTAAACAATTTAAAAGTCTTGTTGAGTTACAGTTTGGTTTTCCCTTAAAGGTTGTACAAACTGATTGGGGACGGGAATTTCGTCCTTTTACTCAATTTTTGTCAACTCTAGGTGTTGTTCATAGGTTGATCTGCCCCCACACTCATCATCAAAACAGGGTTGTTGAAAGGAAACACCGGCACATAGTGGATCTTGGCCTTACTTTGCTCAGCCAGGCTTCATTACCCCTTATATACTGGGATTTTGCATTTCTCACCTCTGTTTACTTAATTAATAGATTGCCTTCGGCTCCTTTAAATTTCAAGGTTCCTTATACTCTTTTGTTTCATCATGCCCCTGATTATCATTTTCTTAAAGTGTTTGGGTGTGCTTGTTTCCCTCTGCTCCGACCCTACGATACTCATAAACTGGACTTTAGATCTCATGAATGCATATTTCTCGGTTACTCCCCCACTCACAAAGGGTATAAGTGTCTCTCTCCTAGTGGCAGACTTTACATCTCTAAGGATGTCCTCTTTAATGAAACTAAGTTTCCTTTCCCTGACTTATTTCCCCCACCTAATGACAGTCCTAATGTCTCTTCCCATGTCCAGCTGTCACCTCTGTGGTTGTCCCATTCTGACCCCACAAGTCTTCCTTCTACTTCTCTTGACAGTCCCCATCAGACCTCTCCACCTCCCTCCAATGACTTTAATAGCTCCCCACAGCATGGGTCCCCTCTTTCCTCTTCACCTGACCCATCTCATCCATCTGTTCCCACCTCATCAAGCTCTCCAATTTCCATCTCAACCAACACTTTACAACCTGACACATCTATTATTCCTGACCCTACCCCATTTCCTATCCCACCTCGTGCTAAACATGTCTCTCATATCCCTCACAATGCTCACCCTATGGAAATAGAGCCAAATCAGGCTTTACTCAACCAAAGGTGTTATTAGCTCATGTTGAGCCAAAATCAGTTAAACAGGCCTTGACTTCCCCTCAGTGGAAGGATGCTATGCAAGCAGAATTTGATGCACTGCAGCAAAATCACACATGGTCTCTAGTGCCTCTCCCCCCCAACAGAACCTCTATTGGCTATAAGTGAGTTTTTCGGGTGAAAGAAAACTCTGATGGCACTCTCAACAAGTATAAGGCTCGCTTGGTAGCCAAGGGTTTTCATCAAAAGCAGGGTCTGGATTTTACAGAAACCTTCTCCCCGGTAGTAAAGCCGGTCACTATCAGGTTGATACTATCTCTTGCTGTCACACATAATTGGTCCATGCAGCAACTTGACATTAACAATGCTTTTCTCAATGGGCTCCTAAATGAGGAAGTTTATATGGATCAACCACAAGGCTTTGAACAAGGCGATTCTACTCTGGTCTGCAAGCTTCACAAGGCTTTTTATGGCCTCAAACAAGCCCCCCGACAGTGGTTTGAAAGACTTCAGGGTGCTCTAGTCCAGTTGGGTTTCAAGCCCAGCAAATGCGACCCGTCCTTGTTTACCTTCACTGCCTCTGGCCAGGTTCTCTATTTGCTTGTTTACGTGGATGATATTATTCTCACTGGTTCATCCCATGCTCTTATTCTCCAAATTATCTCTCAGCTAAATCACAGCTTCTCTTTAAAACATCTTGGGGACCTCGATTACTTCTTAGGTATTGAAGTGAAGAAGCTCTCCACTGGCTCTTTAGTTCTCAGTCAGTCCAAATACATCAGAGATCTCCTTACTAAAACCAAGATGCTTGATGATGCACCTGTCACGACTCTTATGTCGTCCTCTTGCAAATTAACTAAGGTGGGTTCTCCTGCTCTTGAGGATCCTTTCATGTATCGGTCTGTTGTTGGTGCTCTCCAATATGCCAATATTACTCGTCCGGAGATCTCCTATGCTGTTAACAAGGTTTGTCAGTTCATGTCTCATCCCTCTGAAGCGCATTGGGTCGCTGTTAAACGCATTTTACGGTATCTTAAAGGCACTGTTGCCCATGGGTTGCATCTCTCTCCTCTCCCCACGTCTCAACCGTTCCCTATTTCGGCCTTTTGTGATGCAGATTGGGCGTCTGACCCAGATGACAGACGCAGTACCTCTGGTGCTGCTATCTACTTTGGCCCAAATCTTATTGCTTGGTGGTCTCGAAAGCAACCTGTTGTTGCCTGGTCTTGCACTGAAGCGGAGTATCGAAGTTTGGCTCACGTTACTACTGAGATCTTGTGGATTCAAACACTCCTTGCTGAACTGCATGTTCCCTCTGCCACTCCTCTCATTCTCTGTGACAATCAGTCCGCTGTATCTCTGGCCCATAATCCCATCTTACATGCTCGCACCAAACATATGGAGATTGATCTATTTTTTGTTCGGGAAAAGGTGTTGGCCAAGCAAGTTAGAGTTGTTCATGTTCCAGGTGTTGATCAATGGGTTGATGTTCTGACCAAGCCCCTCTCCTCCACCAAATTTTTGGAATTACGCACCAAGCTCACTGTGGCTTCATCTGTCAACCCACCTTGAGCTTGTGGGGGGGGGGGGGGGGGGGTATTAGAGAAGTCTCCTAAAGTCTCAATATATCATGTAATCTCTGTAGCTTAAAGAAGAGTTGTATAGCTTCAATAGAATGAGTGTGTGCCAGCTGTTTGTATGACTGTCAGTCATCCATAGACTCCACCTGCTATAGCAGGTCATATGTGTAAATGTATAAAAGCTAGTCTGTAACAGAATTGTAACAACCAAGTTTTGAGATCAAAGAAATCACAAATGAATATTCCAGAACTCTGTATCTTCTTCTTCAATATTCAGAAACAGGGAAATAGAGAGAGAAAGAGAGATATGTGTCAGTTGTTTTTAAAAAAAAATAAAATGGAAATCAATGTATAAAACAGTAGTAATACAAAGTTGTAAGTATTTTTGTAAAAAATAAATTGTAGGGATTTCTAGAGGTGTCAAAAGGGACCGGCCCGGTCCAGCCCACCTCGGCCCAGGGGCCATGAAATATAAAGGGGCTTTAGTGGGCCGGCCCGTTAAGCCTCGTGGCCCGGCCCGTTAAGCGCGGCCCGATAAGCAAAAACCTACATGGCCTGATGGGCCGGCCCGATAAATTTCTTTTCTTTTTTTGACAAATTTTTTTTACAAAATAAACTCAATGGTAACAATTATAATTTGATTACTTTCTTTTTTATACTTTTCTATTTATAATGATTGATTAAGTTGTTATTAGTTTTTTTTCAAATAAAGATAATCATAATAAACTTGGTTTAATCTTAAAAAAAACAAATTTGGTTTAATAATTATCTCTTAACTAACAAATCTCATCTTTTGTTACTTAATTATCTAAAGATTCAATGGTAACTAAAACTTCTTATTTTTAGCTAAAACTATTTTTTGAATTTTTTAAAAAATATTTTTTTTTAAATCTTTAAGGGGCCGGCCCAAAAGCCCGTGGGGCCGGCCCATAACGGCCCATTAAAAATATAGGCTCGTGTAAAATTATAGGGCTAATGGGCCGGCCCGATAGCTCGACCCGTTTTTACAGCTCTAGGGATTTCTGATGATATTATCAGAAAAATTTGGAACACAAAGAACATCAATTATTTTGGAACTTGGTGAAAATATGACTGTACACTAGATAGGATTGATTTCATTGTATGAATAAAACCATTGAACAAAATTATATATCTAGTGACTTGCACTAGAATATAATATCCAATTCTCCTATAAACTGCATGAATATAACCTGGTTAGAAGTAGTAAGTGTTGAATTTTACGTAGGAAACTTCATTATTGCCTCCTTCAATTCCACCATTATTAGCAGTAAAATAATTCCTCAAATGAGGTCGAAGCCGAGTTAGGATCCACTTCATTTCTCAAAAAAAATGGAAATCTCCATTTTGAGAGATAAAGACACAAATAAGTTTGAATTATTTTACAATATATTTAATGATGATGAATAGTGGAACCCACAACCCACTTTTTGTTTCTATCTCTCTCCAAATGGAGATCTCCATTTCTCAAACTCCATTTCTTTTGAGAAATGGAAAGGATCATAACTCGTCGAAGACTATGTTTCTTGTAAGAATTGTTCACAATGTGATTATCCTTGCCACAACAAGTGTAAACATGATTGGTGGATTAGAAGGAAAACACTTGACTAGTTGACTTTGCCGCACTAACCAAAACTTTAGACTCGTTATTAGATGCAAAATTTCCTTGTCGCTCATATTGAATCACCATATAAAAGACCTTGTTGAGAGGAGGTAATAGATCTACGAGCAGAATTTGTGATTTAACCATAGTAAAGTGTTGGGTTGGGTTGTGTGTAAAATTGGTATATTTTATGTCAAATATGAACCAACTCAGCTTGGTAGTGAGTGGATTGGAGCAACGGGTCATAACATTTTAAAAATACAAAACAAATCTAAAAAAAAATATAGTTATAGACTTTCTGTTTCATGAAAATTTCAAAACTTAGACCAAATTTTACTATTTCAAACTTAAACACTTGAAATTATATAAAACATGTCAAGTATAGTATAAACGTTAAGATCGTAACACATATAAATCTTAAACTATATTATAAAAATTAGTAGAAAATATAATATTTTTGCAAACCGGTTTGATTTGTAGGTTCATGGATTTAAAATCATAAAACCTATTATCCAAACCGAACCACTTCATGTTCAGGTTTGATCAGGTTCCGGTAAAATAGGTTGAGTTAGATCATCGGATTGAACGGGTCATCCGTACCCGTGAACACCTTGTTAAAACTGTATGATTAGTGCATGCAACACACATAGCTTCACCAGAACAACGAATTCTACAAGTGCAATTAGAAATTGGAAGATAAATTTCCCTTTTTTTTCTAAAGAGCTTCAACTCAGAGTAATGGCAAGTTATCTATTTGGAACCTTGTTTAAGTTCATAGATTTTTTTGTTGTAATTCAGAAATTCGTACACGATCGCCTTGAGAAAACTTTCTTTCAAATCGTTCCAAACATCAATAGCATTTCACATGAAAATAATAGATTGAGCAATGTTATAAAAAACATAGTGCATAATACTTCCTTTCCTTTCCAAAATTTTTACTTATATACAAGGTTTTGAAAAACGGTCGCGGTCGCGTCTCAGTTACTTATAAATGTGACCGGAGGGAGTATTAAACATCAGGTTTTTGAATTTCAAAATAGAGAACCGAACCATGCTGAATTAATTGGATTTTTTCTTTTCTTTAAGCTCCTTGTCAAAGAAGAAAGAAATACAATACGTACGAGGCAAGTGATCCTACTGAAATTATCGAGCCTGTTTTTAGGCTTAAATGATTTTTGGTTTCTGTATATTCGCGAATTTTTGGTTTTAGTCTCTGTATCTTTTTTTGAATAGGGTTTAATTTGTATACTTTGTCGGTGTAAAATAATTTTACATAAATATTTTATAAAAATTCAAAAAAAAAGTTCATGTATGTTCGCAAATTTTTTGTTTTAATCCCTAAAGTCAAAATCCGCAGAAAAATTTGAACGAAAATTGCAGATTTTCCTGCGGATTTTGACTATAGAGATTAAAATAAAAAATTTGCAAAGATACATGGACATATTTGCAACAACAAAAAAATACAGAAACTAAAACAAAAATTTCTCACGAACATTCAAAAACTTATTTGCAACAAAATGGGATACAGGAACTACGACAAAAAATTCATATACACGGAGGGATATAAATGATATTTATGTTTTTATTGATAAATACAACTGTATCGGTTAATCTTCTTGATGCATTGATGTAAAAAAAGAGCTAAAGTACTGACCTTTGATATTGCCAATAAATTATCAACACGCCTACTCGTTTCCAAGAATCCACATTTATATTGCCAACAAATTATTTCACTTAAATCAAAGTTCCCATTTGCACCCTTATAAGTGGTCCATGGTGGACCATTCATGAAAAATCCTATAACGAATACGAATTTTACAAAATTCACCGTTGGATTGAAAGTTTATATCATATAGATCATCTATAGAAAATTTTAGAAAAATTGAAAATCATTTGATATGTTATTGAGATCCATCAAGATTAACGGTTTATTAAATACTGTAAATCTTGATAAATCCCAATAAAATATCAAATGATTTTCAATTTTTTTAAATTTTTTTATGGATGCTCTATATGATATAAACTTTCAATCTACCAATAAATTTTGTAAATTTTATACTCGGTTAGATCACTTGTCCACGGTGGACCACTTGTGAAGGTGGTCCACCGTAGCATTAGCCTTATATATACGATGCTCAAATATTAAAATTCTCAATTTCTCATCCTGCAAATTTTATTTTATTTTATTTTATTTTTATTTTTTTTCTCATTATCTAGTGTTGCAAGTTGCAACTATGGCTTCTACAACTCAAACCCAAGATCAAGTGTCTTTGAAACTTCTAGTGAACAAAGACACCAACAAAGTCTTGTTTGCTGAGGCAGGAAAGGACTTTGTGGATGCTCTTTTTAGCTTCTTAACATTTCCATTAGGAACCATTGCAAGACTTGTAGAAAAGAAATCTAACATAGAGCCGGTTACCGTTGGTTGTCTGAACAAACTCTACCAAAGTGCGATAAATCTCGACGATGAGTGTCTGAGATCAGATGAAAGCAAAGAAATCCTATTGCAACCAACAAACTCATCAGAAAATTATTGTAGCAGTCTTAAACTAAACATTGATGACACTGTTCCCACAAAGTACTTCCTCTGTGCTAATTTGGATAACTTGCTCCACACCCCTCTTCATTTGCACACTTCGATATATGAGGAATGTGAGTGTGAAAATAAATATAACCGTTCAGTTTCTGTGAAACATTCAAGCTGCAAAGGATTTGTTAATTGTAGTGCTAGTTTTGTTATTACAGACAATTTGGTTGTCATGCCGAACTCTGCAATTTACTAGCCTTGGCCTGCTCAAGAATTTAGAAATAAGTGGTGCAAGTTCAGTGAAGGAATTGATTGTGAATATCACTAAGAAAAAGGTAATTCATTCGCTGTTGTGTTTCATGAATAAGTATATGATTACTTTGTTTTTACTTTTATGATCTAATTTGAATAGTTTATGTATGGTACTATGCTATGCAGATCCTAGATATGCTAAAGTGTTCTTTGCTTTCCAAGACTACTTTGACAGATTTGTTTTTAAGAAAGAAACCAACTTTGGAAAGTTATAAGTTTCACCCTTGTTATCTGGAAAAAGAATGTAATATCCAAATCAAGGTGAAACTAGTTATGAGAAAATCAGATGGGAAAGTATTGTATGCTCAAGGGGAACAAGATTTTGCTGACTTGCTTTTAAGTTTTCTTTCATTTCCTTTGGGAGGAGTCGTTCGTGTATTAGGAGGTAATTGTTCAATAGCCAGCATTGATTCTTTGTATAAGAGCATATTTGATTTGGATGAAACCAAATATTTGGTGTCAAAAGAAGCAAAGAATAGGCTTGTTGATCCTCACTTGGCTTCACTATTTAAATTTAGCCGTCAGATATTACCTGTTGAGAGCGCATGTGTCCGTTATTATTGTTTTTATAAATGTCCTCCAAATCCTTTCGGAGTGAAAATGAGGAGTATAAAAAATGATAAATTTTTCATGTCTGATAAACAAAAAAGTCAGTGGAGTGAGTATGAAGTGTTGGAAGTTGAATCTCAAAGAGGAAGTTATGAAGGTTATGTGAAGTAGGGGTGTGCAAAAAATTAAGTTAACCATAACCAAATTACTAACCAAACCAAATCCAATTTTAATAACCAAATTCATTTTATAAAAAAACCACACCAATCCAATAACAAAAAACCAACTATAAACCATATCCTTTTCTTAATAATTGGTTTGCAATTGGTTTAAAAATTGAAGCTCAATGTGGTAAAAACTTAGTCTTTCAAATTCAATAAATTTCAAATTTTTTCAGAAAAAAAGTTCTCGATCTTTTTTTTGCGAAAGTTTCTATTTTTTTCCGAAAAAAACTTTCCAATCATTTTCGCGAATATTTTTGATGTATTTTCGAAAAAAAAGTTTCCGAACTTTTTTCGTGAAAAAGTTATGATATTTTATTCGGAAAAAGAGCTCCTGATTTTTATCGGAAAAAAGTTTCCGATCTTTTTTCAGAAAAAAAGTTCCCGATTTTTTGCGGAAAAAGTTCTGATTTCAGCTAAATACAATTTCGGAGTTTTTCCCGATCTTTTTTCGCGAAAAAAGTTCCGATGTTTTATTCGAAAAAAAGCTCATGCTTTTTATCGGAAAAAAGTTTCTGATCTTTTTTCCGAAAAAAGTTCCCGATTTTTAGCGGAAAAAGTTCTGATTTCAGCTAAAAACAATTTCGGAGTTTTTTCCGAAAAAAGATTTCCGATCTATTTTCGCAAAAAAAGTTCCGATATTTTATTCGGAAAAAAGATCCTGATTTTTATTGGAAAAAAAGTTTCTGATCTTTTTTCAGAAAAAAGTTCCCGATTTTTAGCAGAAAAAGTTCTGATTTCAGCTAAAAACAATTTCGGAGTTTTTTCCGAAAAACATTTCCGATCTTTTTTCGCGAAAAAAAGTTTCTGATCTTTTTTTAGAAAAAAAAGTTCCCGATTTTTTGCGGAAAAAGTTCTGATTTCAGCTAAATACAATTTCGGAGTTTTCAATTTTCACGGAAAAAAAAATTTTTGATCTT
Source organism: Trifolium fragiferum (assembly GCA_954870985.1). Taxonomy (NCBI): domain Eukaryota; kingdom Viridiplantae; phylum Streptophyta; class Magnoliopsida; order Fabales; family Fabaceae; genus Trifolium; species Trifolium fragiferum. The sequence continues at coordinate 14,627,090 of OX940793.1, read as the reverse complement.
TTTCTTGGAAAAGTTTTCAATTTTTTCGAAAAAAAGTTCCCGCATTTTTCACGGAAAAAAATTTCCAATCTTTTTCGGGAAAAAAGTTTCGATTTCAGATATATATACAATTTTGGAGTTTTTTGCTGAAAAAAAAATTTCCCGAAAAAGTTCATGAATTTTATCAGAAAAATTCCCGATTTTTTTGGAAATTTTTTTGATATTATCGGATAAATACAATTTCAGAGTTTTTTCCGAAAAATAGCTTGCAATCTTTTTTCACGAATTTTTTATTCGTTTTTTCAAGAAAAGAATTGGTTCAAGTAAATAATCCAATTTTTATTACAAACCGGTTATGAATTGGTTTCAAACCAATTATAAACCATATCCAAATTGGTTTTATAAAATATCCGGTTTGTCATTGAAATGGTTTTGAATATGAACCATATCCTAATTTATGGTTTGGTGTGGTATGGTTTCCAAACCATGAACACCCCTACTCAGACACTACATCAAGAAAAGAAAAAACATTGTCAATTATTTGGACAAATATTTCAGACACTATATATAGATTTTATTTTATTTCTTACCTCCTTCATACCAATGGTGACAATCTTTTCCTTTAGATCATCAAGAGGAACTTGCAAACGGTTGATTAATAATGAAGCTGAAATTGGAGATGAAGGTCCAATAACCAAGTCATCCGTAGCTAGATACGTTCTTAGTCCCTTCACATAACCTTTCTTACTTCTAGCATTTTCCTTGCTATGTAGTCTCATTTTTTCATACGGTCCTCTATCTTCATAGTATTTATCGGTTATGAAAAATTGAACATCCATAATACTTTCTCCGAAAGTTTCACCTTCATAATAACAATAATAGTCCAAATATGGATCGCTTATTGGCATTATCTTCGAGCGTGATTTGTATTCCGAGGCCAAGAGAGGATCAACAAGCCTATTCTTTGCTTCTTCTGACATTAAATACTTGTTTTCATCTAATTCAGCTATACTCTTATACATTCTACCAATGCTGCCAATTGGACTATATCCTCCTAACTGACATACAATACCTCCTAAAGGAAATGTGAGAAAACTTAATAGTAAATCTGCAAAATCTTGCTCTCCATGAGCAAACAATATATTTGTGTATTATAAGACACGTTGATGTATGATGTTGTTTTATCTCTCAACTAGCCATGATTTTAGCAACTACTTGATCAGCATAATTATTTTGAAACTCTTTCACATGCTTCTATCTTTTAGCCACTAATTTGTCAAGACTAAGTCTTTTTGAAGGTTGGCAACAAACTTTCCTATTTTTCTCTTGTATTATAAATTGATTGTGTTGATGAGTAACAACATTCAGATTTTTATTTTTTACGTAAAATCATTCCCCATAATAAGATAAGAGCTTACTTCCAAATACCTTGTTACTAAAAGCCTGAGTTACAACCTTGTTGATATTCTTGTAAATTGATAGCCTCGGCATGTTTATCGTCGAGAAGAACCGGTTGTATTTTGGGGGAGTTGCACAATATTTGCGGATAATTACTTAGTTCAGTGATTACACGCCTCCGGTTATTTGTCCGTTATTAATTTTCAGTCATCCGCAACAACAATATTTCCATCTGATTTTCTTATAACTAATTGTATGGTGATTTGAATAGAGCTACTGTTTTGAGCATTGCAAGAGAAAATCGAAGACCTCTCGATGGACGGTTTCTTTCCTAGAAACACATCAGTCAAAGGTGACTTAGAAACCAAAGCACACTTTAAAAGATCCAGTACCTGAATAGATATGGTGATAGTTATACTAATCATTAATCAATAAAAAAATGATTTGAAGATAGAAAGTATAAATTTAAAAGTAAACTACTAGTAATAATCAAAAGAGCAAGGAAATAAAAAAAAAAAAAAAAAAAAAACCTTTTCCCTAGTGACATTTACTGTCATTTCCTTTGTAGAAGTTGTGATTATTCCCAAATTCTTGAGTAGAGAAAAGCTTGTGTGAACCATGGAATTTGGCCTTATAATCAAATCATCAGTAACGACAAAAGTAGCAACACTATTAACAAATCCTTCACAGAAATGTTCGAGGAAAATTGAATTTCTGTCAAAACGATCACCACAAGCACATTTATAATATGTTGACTTGCTCAAATAATGACAGGAAGAAGGATCATCAGTATCATCATACAAGTAATTGCTGGCACAAATGAAATACTTTGTGGGCTTACTGTCATCAATGTTAAGTTTAAGAGTGCTACAATAATCTTCCGACGAATTCTTTGGACGCAACAGCAGTTGTTTGGTTGTCTTTGTCCACAGATACCGATTGTCGAGATCAACCACACTTTGATAAAGTGAGTTAAGACAACCAACTGTGACTTGCCCCATGTTTGAGTCCTTCTGCACAAGTCTTGCAATGGTTCCTAAAGGCATTGTTAAGAAGCTACACAGAATGTCTACAAAGTCTTTCCCTGCTTCAGCAAATACAACTTCATTGCTTTCTTCGTTAATTACAAGTTTAAGCAGCACATAATCCTCGGTTTGACTAGTTTTACTTTTGTATTTAGCCATGATAGCAGCAAGCAAAATACTATAGTAGAAGTTGTAAATGGTATTAGTAGTGTTACTTGAAAATATATATAGGCGTGCAAGGATAGGAAATTCACTTTAATCTTTATAGTGTCCGTTTTAAATCAATTGTTTATTGGCCTTTAAATGTAAATTAATTGTGTTCTTGGGAAAAAGATGAGTAATACGACCTTTGCACATACCAATAATGTTGCTGAACAATTTACTATCATTTGTTACGCTCTTCCTCGTAAATTGTCTACATATTGATGAATGAATTTATTAACCAGCAAGTCTAAGGGATAGCTACCGTAAGTTGTGGACAAATCTTTCTATACTCTAATTTCTCTAATTGCAACTTAATTAAACCCTAATTGCTTTTAACTTGGGCGGGAATTTCATTTACCATGGGTAATTGCTTTTAACCCCTAATTGATTACTCAACTTTTATTGATACATTCTACAATCTTCTTGAGCAATAAACCATCATTTAATTTTAGTAACTACTCTCTCTATTTACAATGCAAGCATGCTGTTTATTTTGTGGTCTATATGTCACTACATTTCCACTTTTCAATGCAATCAATGCAATTCCTATTTTGTTACTCTACAAGTAAAATAAACCGTAATGGGCTTTAAAAACACCGCCCAAACAAGTAAAGAAAATGCAACATATATGTGAAATCGTGTGTGACCCGCCAGCATAACAATAGCACCTGATGTTAGCTTTACTTATTCTCAAGATTAAGTTTTTCATGGCCAATGAAACCATCCTAAAAAATAGCACACAATAAATGAATGAATCAACTGCAGATTTTGCTTTATGTATTTTTGCTTTCTTTTCTCCTACTCACTTTCTCACTTAAAAAAGCAAATTCTCACCTCCAATTTCAAGATTTTCTCCGGTAAACAACAATCTGACCACAAATTTCTTCTTCTTTCTCTTATTCTGCTCATGTTCATCTTCTCCCTTAATTTCATTACTTTTTATTTTATTTTCTTTAGTTTCTAATATGAGATTCTTTACACAATTTCCATGGTTTCTTTCTTGACCCGCCATGAATGATTCTTACTACACAGGTTCAAGCTTATGCTGTTTTTTCTTCATCTTCAAATGAAACTTTTTTCGTTAAGATTTTATTTGATTTTCTCTTTCTAGATTTCTCCTTTTTTTTTCTTGAAAATTGCAGATAAGAATGAATAAGGTGAAGCAACTTTCAGATCTAGCTGATGAGAAAGTGATTTATGAATTCTTTTCCTGAAGATCCGAACAATTTTTTTATTATGTTTTTTTTTTTGCTTCTCTTCCCACCCCGCCGGGTCTCGAACCGAGTTCCTCAAGATTGAAGAACAAATCTTCAACCAAGTGACTTCTCGGGAGACAGGCATTATGTTTTGTTTAAATAATGTTATTTGGGTGGCTTTCTAAGGTTCACATTGCAATAGGTTTGACATTATGAGTCTTTGTCATTTTTCAAAAACAACTGTTGTATCCATCTTCAAATTAGTGAAGTGTTTTGTTTAAGAAATATTATTTGTATCCATTTTTTCCATAATTACTCTTGCTAAGAAATAATAAATAAATCAATTATCTTGCTAATAATATTATTTGATTGTTATTATGCAAAAAAAATTAAAAATCGTTGATTATTATATTTTAAGTAGTCATCATAATCTCTCTCCTTAATCTCTTCCTATTTTTCCTCCAACTATCTTTCAAAAACTTATTTACTTTTGATTAAAAAAAATAAAAAATCATTGATTTTATTGTGAGCATAATTTCTTCCTATTTTTTCTCTCCTTAATCACACTCCCCTATTGTTATGACATGCATGCATTTTGTGTTTTGCGTTACTTCTTATTTTCTCCATGCTCTAGACTGTGCAGCCGTTTCTTTGGTAAATACACTACTTTGGAAACCAACTAACTTAATGCACTGCTGTCTATCTCCATTAAAAGCAAACTGCAGCACATGGAAAATCGAAAATATATGTTTTTTGCTACTATCAGAAATAGGAATCATTACTTATAATATATGCCTTTTGCTATACTCGAAAACTCAAACTGTAGCACATGGAAAATCGAAAATTATAAGTATATGAATGCAGTGAACATTTTCATTTAATTGTCTGTCCCAGCAATCACTATCTTTTGGGAACTCGAATAAACAATATTGCTTTTCTGCTATGCTGTTTGTTGATTACTGAGTATACATTCTATTTGCTTTACTCGAAAAAAAGTCAGTTGTTTTAATCGTTTTTGGAAAATTGGTCCCTGTTTTTAATGCTTGCCTGCTATGCATTTTAACCAGCAGCTAAAAAATTTGATAAGTGTGCTTCATTGATTAAGTTGGTTCAACCGATTTATTGTGTTGGAAAACCGAATACTGCAATTATTTGATAACTGTGCTCCGTATATATATAGGTGGAACGAGCACACTTTCAACTTACATCATTCTATAATCCTTAACATATCAGTACTTTTGTATTTTAGTTGTTAACATGTCAAGAAAATGTCTGCACTGTTACTTTTTTTGCTTCTTTCTTCTAAACACTTGCTATCTCAACTATATCACTCTGCCTATATGATGACTATGCACTTTCTTTGCTTATACTTAAAAACAGTTTCTTTGCCTATCTCTACTATATCATTATGCACTTTCTTTGCCTATACTTAAAAACAGTTTTTTTCTAATTAGTAACATTGCAAAATAATTCTACCTTTGCATTGACACTTTTTTTTTTTCACTCTTAGATTTTAGTAACAATTTCATTTATTTTTTAGTTCTATATCTTATTGTGTAACAACAATATTTTCATAGCATCAATTGTTAGTTTAAGTGTCAATTAAAGGTGATATCTTTCAATGCAAATAATGCCTATCATCCTATATTTCATAGCATCAATGGACCCGTCAAATAATCCTATAAGGCTGCTGACCACAAGTTCAAACTGAATTTTATGAAAGGCTCCTGAACATGTCGGAGTATATCTTCCTCAGTCCATTTTCTCCCATGGACAGTTATACGTTGCATTATCAAGGATTACCTCAAAAAAATGATTAAAAATATTAATCACCGACGATAAAGGTGTGGATACAAATACAACTGAAAATGTGATTTACAAAAAAGTTTTTCATAATCTTTTGTAGTTGGTGGTATCAATTGTTAGACTACTCTATGTGTTTTCTATGTAATTTTAGAATTTATTTATTATGTAATGATATTATTACTGCTTATTTTGAATGTCGAAAACGATAACTTATCTCTATCAATTGTCTTTGTTCAAATTGAATTTATTTGACTGATTTTTTCATTTTTCCTATTATTTTAGTATTGATTAAGTTATTTTTTCAAATTTTTGTTGTTTCTTTTATATTGCATACTTTCAATTTCACACTCTCTCTCTTTCTATATATACATAGATTATTTTTTTGATATTATTTTGTTCTTCCTTTTTAATTCATTGAATCAAATCCGTGCAACGCACGGGTCGGTATCTAGTATGAATGGCGGGTTTCAACAAAAATAAAATAAAATGAATGGCGGGTGAAATCTTTTGTATACTACTCAAGATTTTAAATAGCGAGCGCAGTTACGTTAAATATAGAAATTTTATCTCGAAATACGTGCATTCAATATCTCAAAATACATAAAATTTTGTCTTTTGAATATTATTGTTATTTTTTATTTCTTTTTTTAGCATGCTTAACAAGTGCCCTGGGGAACTGTTTAGCATGATCCTAAAATTATTTGTACTATAATAGTACTCCCTTTGAACTTTTTTTTAAGCAAAAATTCCCTTTTATACACTTATTAAGGAGTTGGTTTTTTATCTTAGTTTTATGTGTATTTTTTGGTACAATTTCTAAAATGCCCTTTTGCCTATTATGAAATCTACCCCTACTTAGATGTAATTATCATTAGTACTACTCCAACATAGATTACTTGTAGAAATGAATAAATGCATGTTTAGGGGTGTTGTTGGAAAAAAAATATTAATTAGAGTTGAATTTAATAACTTTTGCTTATATTTAGGGCCAAAATTTTTTATTGACTTTTGCTTATAAATAAGGCCGGAGTGAGTATATGTATAACAACATAAATCTTAATCTTATCTTAATCTTAATCTTAATCTTAATATTATTTTATCTTAATCTTATCTTATCTTATCTTAATCAATATAAAAGTAATGTTTTGCTAATGTTTAAGAAGGTCATTAGAAAATCCTAATTCCCTCCAAAACTCCTTAATTAATGCAGCCGTTCTCTCACCTAAATTCTGATTTTCGGCCCATTCAATTTAAAAATCTTGCTTTTTTTTTGAAATTTCTTTGGAAACATTAGAGTAATTATTATACACAGTGTATGCTATGGAACTATTTACGAGGCTGGTTTATTTCTTTCTTAAAAAAACACTATTTGCAATTACTGTTTGTATTTTCAAAAAAAAATCTACTCCATTCTCTCCTTCCATCTCTCACTCTCAATCCCTTCTTCTCCCATCCATTCTCTATCTGTCGGAATGGTATCCTCTCAATCTCTATTTTTCTCAATCTCTCTCAATAATTAATCTTAGCCATTATTCTAAATCTAATGGTAGAAATAAAAAAACACATTCATAAATAGAAATACCATATAACAATTTAATTTTCTAATTTGATATTTGTCTTTTTTAATAGTATATGATTAACTTTAAAAACACTATTTGCAATTACTGTTTGTATTTTCAAAAAAAAAATCTACTCCATTCTCTCCTTCCATCTCTCACTCTCAATCCCTTCTTCTCCCATCCATTCTCTCTTGGTCGGAATGGGATCCTCTCAATATCTATTTTTCTCAATCTCTCTCAACAATTAATCTTAGCCATTATTCTAAATCTAATGGTAGAAATAGAAAAACACATTCATAAATAGAAATACCATATAACAATTTAATTTCCTAATTTGATATTTGTCTTTTTTAATAGTATATGATTAACTTTAATTCCCCTATTTTTTTTATTACAATAAAAATTTAAAAGAAAAAATGCTCCTTTAATAAAAAAAACCGATCCATTTGTATTTACTTAAACACAAAAATGAAAACATTTGTATTTTCTTCCTAAAAGAATATTATAATTTTATTTGAATATTGCTTGCCTTATAACTTTAGTAAAAAAAACAACTTTATTTGTATAGTAGCAGTATAAAACTAATATCAAGATTGTGGGATTTTTTTTCGTACAATATTAATTTGAATATTAAAAGTTGTATATATGATTAACATAGTTTAATTAAATTTCTTCAAAAAAAATTATTAAATTTCAATTTTTTATAATAATTAAATTTCAAACTTTGATTCTAGAGTTTTTAAATTTTTTCAATAATAAATATAGATTAATTTTATATTTCAATATGTCACAAATAAAAAGTTAAAAAAAAATATGCCAAAAGAAACATGTTTCTTGTTATGGTGTATTTTTATTTATGGAGAAGTTTTTCTCTTTTCACCGTTAGATTAAATATAGCGGCTAGAATTAATTGTTAAGAGAGATTGAGATAAATGAGGATTGAGAGGATCCTAATCCCTCTCGGTCTCTCTCTCTCTCATATAATTGTCTCTAATTTTTTAATTTTCACTCCTTTCTCTCCAATGGCAATTGCTTTGTTGCCGGTGGTTGTGCTCTATGGGAATGGATTGAATCTGATGCAATTTGAAGGATAATTGTTTCAATGGAGTGCCAAGGTAGTTTTTTGTTCAAATTTCCAAGTTAATATCAATAGAAAGTTTTAATTTTCAAGAATTTTGTTTGCCTGGTCTGTTATTTTTGTTCTGTTGGGAAAGAATTCAGTCACTTGAGAGCAAATGTTTGATTCCTTATTATTTTTGAGATAAAATGCACCGTAGGTGTTTGATAAAATGGCCATGCATAAAATTTGGTGTTTAGAACTCTCGAGGATTTGTTTTCCTATACGGTTTTTTTATTATTGATAAAAAATTATATTGATAATTTAGGATCAACAAGATTCATTGCACTTTGTGGGATGATTTTGCGGATAAGATGCATCGATTTATGGAGCCACAAATCATTTGACCCGGTTGTCATGATACTACAGCTTTGCAAGTTGAAAAAAATACTTTGGTTAGGAATTATTTTTATCTAAATATGATATTTAGTATAAGTATAATATTTGTATAACTAAACTTAGTAGAGTTGCTACTGCAAAACAAGGAATATTGATGTTCTGCTATTGCAAACTCTTGATATTGAATATTGATGTTAAACATTGGATCAGTGTTCAGATAACACATTTGAACTACACAGTGAATTGTAAAGTGAGATTGGAAACGATTTTGTCAAAATAGTAACATATTTTTTCTTAATTTGCACATGGTTTAATCGAAGGATTTTGTCAAAATAGTAACATATTTTTCTTAACATGTATATTTGATAGATTGAAATTGGTGTCAAAATTGAAAGATTTGGTTGAGGATCGAAAGATTGAACTTGATGTAACTCTCCTTGCGCTAGCAGATGTGAGAGCGACAAGTTGCTTGCTGGAGTCATGGAGTATGTGAAGGTTTATTGTTCCTCTCTCTCATTTTTGTGTTCTCCCCATATTTGTTTCTTTTTCTTCAAGAAGTATGTTTCGAATTATTCATAATTAATCTGATTTATTTTATGCAAATAACTCCAATTAGTTTGCTTATTATGATCATAACATTATTATATGTGCATGTATTTGTTTATGAAAACCAGCTAACAGTTTTAACAATGGTTTTGTGTTGATGTTTTTAAGTGTATCGACTATAGTTTATCAATCTTTCTACTTGACATATTTGCTACATCTAACTAATGTATAAGTGAGTTATTAAAATTCTGACGAGAAATTCAATGCTAGGATTTGGACTCAAAAATTCATCAAAAGACAGTAGGTATTTTGTATAAATTGGTTCTTTGTCACAAATTATTAAGTTTTCATTATGAGTGGACCAATCAAGATATAGCTATACAAATTCTTTGATGTAATACATGTGATATTGGCATGTTCTGAAAGCTGTTTGCAACCTTTATCAACAAATTTCTTTGGTGTATCACATGTGATAATTGGGAATGCTTTTGCCTCTTCCAATTTTTTAGTTATGTATGCAAATTGTGGTTAAATTGTAAACAAAGGTTGGTGAGATATCTTTCTTTCTTACTCCGTTTAAAAAAAAAATGGAGGATGTGCATTTATTTTGGTGTTTTTATATAAGGATAAGTCCAAGCCACCACTAGAGGATTGCTTGCCTAATGTAAAAAGGGTTAGTGTTCTGTATTTGCGATTTGATTATCAGGGCCAATATATGATATGATTGGTTATAGGTTGGCTCCACCAGAGGGTTGCTTGCCTAATGTAAAAAAGGATTAGTCGTTGTATTTGCGATATGATTATCAAGGCCAATATATGATTGGTTATAATTTGATTCAGAATATAATTCTTGATTTTTTCAGGTTTTACGGTTTTACCCATTTGAGGGGTGTGTTTGGCAAAGATGTGGGCTTAGTGATCTCAGGATATTGTTGTTCTATCTAGTGGCCACAACATTTTATGTTATGACTTTAAGATGGCAGATGTCTAAGTCATACGGTGCTTTCCTTTCTGCAAACATTTGTTAATGTCTATGATCTATTGCCTTTATGCATGAACACCTTTTTTTTATGTAGTTACATCTTAGAATGTGGCTCACACATAAGTCAATACAGGTCAGAACTTATAGCTCATGATTCTTCAACGTTATATTACTCTACATATTCATATTGTTGACATCAAATTTGGAGGGAATGAATTTAGTATAGAATATGGATGATACATAAGCTTCAAGATTTCGAGTGAATGATTTTATGTTATTACATGGATGATACATAATTAAATTTTGTTAGGATGCAGAAGAAAAACTGATCCACCAGTTTGCATATTGCAGGGAGCATGGTCCTTTACTTTTCTGTGGATTCTTGTTGGAAATTGGATCATCCTAAATGTGAATTAGGACCTAGGCATAACTTTAATATAATTTTGAGTCTGTTATGAACAATATAGTACATATCATTATAGTGCTCAATGAAAAAAATTAAGGTTGTTAGCAGGACAAGTAAGTGTTTGTACTAATTGATCCAATATAGTGCAGAGGAATTTTAAATTACACACAGATAATAATGGGATCAATAAGTGAACTATATAGTTTGAATTGTGTATTGTCTATACCTTTAGTTTTAGTCTATTTATTGTGTTTTGAAGCGTGGTGCTGACATACTTCAACAAGGAATGTGTTGATAGAACTAAATTCAAGGTTCATGTATTTGACTATATTGAATTTATTCATGAGAGAAGATAAAATAGTAATACTTCATCTAATTTAATAAAATTATATATGCGGAAGCCAACTATAGAAAGAAAAAAAAACATATTAAGCTTTAATTTTTTTATAGACGTATTATTTTTCTATATTCAACTTTTATTTTTATTATTATGCAGGAATGTATTAGCACACATAGAAAGAATAATTTTACTAATAATAAATTAGTTCAAGTGATAAAATTTTTAAATCCTTTAAACAAGTGGTTAAGGATTTGATTATTGGAACTCAATCTATATATAATACCTTATTATTTCAATTTCATTATATTTATATTTTGATTTTTTTTTACTTTGCAATTTCTAATATAACAATTTAAATCGTATATTTGACGCTTCACAAAATCCGTGCAACGCACGGGTCCGAGTCTAGTTTGAGATAATTGTCAAGTTTTGAATTAGGATAAAGTTAAAAAGAGATAACATTTATAATTTATGTTCATATTTGTACTAAATATGTGATTTTTATTCATTTCTATTGAAAAAAATGGAAGTCTCTATCTACTAACATTTTGTCGTGATCATATCGCGTCTCGTTGCGACTATATCAGTCTTTTGTCGCAGCCTTATTGGCATTTTGCCAAGATTTCTTTTCACCATATTAAAACGGTGAAAAACAATAACGGTAGACACCAACACCTTTTTGTCGCAGCCTTTTAATCCTTATCTAGTCGTGGTGGTTTTGTTCTCTATTCTCACAATAGATTATATAACTAACTCTCTTACCTTAGATTGATGGAATTTTTAATCCTTCTCTTCCATTCTCTTAATCTAACAATGTTTTGCTCTATTTGTTCTTCCTCTTCTTCTCTAACACTTTCTTTTCTTTTCTTTTCTCTTGAGAGCTTCTCTCTCTAGCGGAGTTTTTGCCTTTCGTGAGAATCGAACCATGTACTTGAACCCAGTCAGGGTACATGGTTCGATTCACACGGAAGGCAATAACTCCACTAGATAGGGGGTGGAGAAGATCGGGTGGCAATGCCGCAACCACCTAAGATGGTGGTGTTCAGGCTGTTACAACGTATCTAACGGTTGAACAGGACTAAATGGCGTAGGAATGACAATGGGTATGGTATGCATCCCCATACCCTTCATTTGAAAAAAATACTCGTACCATCCCCACAGACCCGCGTGGGTGACAATTTTTGTCCTCGTCCCCATACCCTATTGGTACCTAAGTACCCATACCCGTTACTCATGTTTTTGTTAAAAATAAATTGATTGATTATAAATTATCATATATTTTAATAGAATTAAAAAAAATTCAAATATTTTATTGTTGATTCATAAAATTTATACATAAAATTACTAGTACTATCATGCTAAAGTTCATTTCTTTGTTGACATATTTGTATTTTATAAATAAATATTTTTATTACAAATGTGTAATAGTACAATAATAATGTTGTATTTTTTGAAAATTGATTAAAATATATTATTATATAAATAAAATAAATAAATATATAATATGTGGATATGGGGAGGGGTGGGTACTAAGGTATCCATACCCGCATCCATATACCCGCTCAATTTTGCGGGTAATTTCTCATACTCAAATTCGTATCCAAAATGCAGGTTTTTACCCTATCCGTTGTGGGTATTTTTTCTTGTACCCACTGGGTATGGGTAATTAGATTGCCATCTCTAAAACTCTAAAATTGAGGTATGCTAAACGGAGCATACTTACTCTTTTTTAATAGGTATTGGGTTTGAGGGATTGAGTACTTATTAGATAGAAATGGTGCACTAGCATAAGACATGCCAAAAAACCACCGAAATAGTGCAAAAGAAAGAAACAACAGTAGGGGCATAAAACAGAGGCCAACAATAACACAAGGGCGACTCATGCCACCTGCCAAGAAATAAAAATACAAGCTAATAAGACACATGCGAGGTTCAGCTTGCCATTCGTAATAGAGACAAAGGGAAGGAGAGGTTTTGCTCAACCACCATTTCCACGAGGAGACCTTAATGACTTCAACCAACTCGGCCACCGAGCTCCTACCATTTTCAAAACAGACCGCGTTCCTACATCTCCAAAGTTTCCATACCACAGAACATCAGATCATGATCAGCCCCTTTTTAATATTACAGTTCCCTTCGACAAAGCTATTAAAAATAGAGAAGAGATCATGTGGGAGAACATGAAGAACCATGAAGAACATGAAGTTATGAAAACATGATGAAGGAATGGAGGTCGAAGACATATGAATACTGAAGGAGGAAGAACATGATGGTGCATCGTTAGATTCGGTGGACATGTAAAATTTAATGGTTTATTTTTTTCCAAAAAGATCTAACAGTTAAGAAAAAAAAGGCTACTGAGGTATATGGTGGACCACCTACAATGTTGGTCCACCTAATATATTTGAGGTTGATAAATTAACAAATGACAAATGGAAATATTTTTAACTTTTAAGGGATCAAAACAAAACTTTTTTCTTTACACAATCAACGTGAAACCAAAAATATTTTTTAAGAGATCACCAACAGCCTAATTAAACTACTACTCATTGTATTCTATTGGTCGAAGGACATTCCCTTCTCCCATGGGAAAATACAGTTGGAAATTTTCTTATGCTTTGCGGTGAAAATAGAGCTAATTAATCCCAGGCCAATTCTAGTATGGATAAGTGTCATAGGTCTTCCACCATGGGAGAGTTATTTTCACCATTGGATTATGAAAGTACACAATAAATCATAATAAAGTTTCTACATTATATTCTAATCTATGTTATTTTATTTTTTTTATACAATAATCATTGAGTTTATCAAATATTATATTTATTGTGTTGTTTTTTAGAAACTTTTTCAAATATATATTTTTGTCGGAATATTAACTCCACATCCTAGGATTATGTCTCAATCCAATGGTTAAATATTAACTCTCATTAGTAATCATGTGACATCATGTTCCTAACCATTTTTTATTTTTGCAACATTTATAGCTTCCTTTAATTACTCTGTTTTTTTTGTTATATAAAGAGGGTAATTCCTCTCTCTCTCTATATATATATTTTTTATACAATTTACTCTATATTTTACGCCACTAAACCTTTCATTTCTTTTTGTTGATAATTTTCGTTATTCTATTAGAAAGACCATGATTTTTTGGTTCTTTTCTTTTTTACTAATATATACAAAAAAAAATCATTCACCATTTTTTCTTATCAATCAAACATATATATTATATTAACCATTGTCATACGTCTGTATGCAAGATCAGAATAACTTGGAATAGGAAAATTACCTATTATAAAAAAACAAATAAAAAAAATAGGAAGAAAAAATCGTGAACAATCAAACTCATAGACATATTATGTGGCTTGACATTCTTTTTCCTTTTATGGTTTATCTTCAAAATCATGAGGAAGATAAAACAGAGAACAAATTCAAACTGTTTTTTTCCTTTCATTTTTTTTTACCAATAATTAATTGTGGATTCTTATGCTACAATACGATTTAGGAAAGAATAGATATAGAGTAATATATGGAAACCAAAAATATTGTGAAAATAGTTAAGGAAGATGGGGTCACATGATTACTAATAAGAATTAAAATTGATCCATTAGATTTAAATGAAATCGAGGGTGTTGATGTGGAGTCACTCAAAAGACTTACATTTGAAGTCAATATATCACTCCTCTTAAGAATATTGCATATAATATTTGAGAGTTTCTAAAAAAAATATAATATTTGTGAGAGCTTTTGAAATAATAATAGAAAAAAGTTTCTACAAAAAATATATATAATATTTGTAAGAGTTTTCACTAAAAAAAAATAAAATATTTGAGAGTTTGCAACAAAAATATATATTTAAAAGAATTTCTACAAAAACAACAAAATAAATATAATATTTGAGAAGCTCTATGATTATTATATAAAAAAATATAATATAAATTAGAATACAATGTAAAAACTTTATTATGATTTATTGTGTACCTTCATAATCCAATGGTAAAAATAACTCTCCCATGGTGGAGACCTATGACACTTACCCATATTAGAATTTGCCTTAATCTCATCCCATCAATACGGTACATGGACTCTTCAGCTACTGATCCATTTTTATATTTTTCGATTTCCAGCAATAATTCATAATTGACACGGTCAACATAATCACATTAATACTAGTACATTGATTTACTAATTGTTCTTAAATGAATTTTTATTACACTTAACTTTGCAATCACGTTATGGACCATTATATATGAATGCTGAAAAACTTTACAGTCACAAAACTAAACTTCCCTACTTCTCGTATAACAAATTTGGTTTTTCTTTCACATTTGTTTGCTATTACTATGGCTACTGCAACTAAAACGGAGGAAGAAGTGACTTTAAAACTTCTGGTAAACAAAGACACCAACAAAGTCTTGTTTGCCGAAGCCGGGAAGGAATTTGTGGATGTTTTATTTAGCTTCTTAACATTTCCTTTAGGAACCATTGCAAGACTTGTAGAGAAAGAGTCAAGCATGGGGTCACTTATTACAATTGGTTGTCTAAACTCGCTCTATCATTGCGTAGAAAATCTTGAAGAAGAGTGTCTTGGAACGGGGATGAGCAAAGAAATGCTATTGGGGCCAGCTAACTCATCGGAATGGTATTGTAGAACTATTAAACTTAACATTGACGACACTGAGCCCACAAAGTACTTCTTGTGCACTGATTTTCCTACCTGTAAAGAACATGATTTGGCCATTTCAATAAATAAATATAACTGCTATAGGTGTGGGAATCCTTTGAACCGTTCTGTTTCATTCAAACATTTCCAGAATGGATTTGTTAAGAGTGGTGCAACTTTTATTATTACTGATGAATTGTCTGTTATGCCAAACTCCATGGGTATTACAAACTTTTTTCTTCTCCAGAACTTCGGAATAAAAAGTGCAAGTTCTGTGAAGGAAATGACTGTCAGTGTCACTAAGGAAAAGGTTTTACTATATTTTATGTTCTGTTCTCTAAATGTTTCTTTTGTTTAATACAGTAGTTTTTTTAAAAAAAGATTTTTTTTTTTTAGATTCATACAATAATTGATCAATTTGATCTAATATTAGATTAGACATTATAATATCAATTATTTAATCAATGTAAAAAGTGATAGGATTGTAATAAAAAGTAACAGAAGTATATTATATTAACTTCAATTCATTTGTTGAATTACTTATATTCTTGACAGGTATTAGATCTGCTAAAGTGTTCTTTGTTTTCAAAAACACCACTCACAGATTTGTTTATAGGGAAGAATAAGGTTAACATACCATCCATAGAGACGTCAAGCTTTTCCTCTTGTGATTTTGAGAACAATGGCAAGAACTTCCAAATTAATGTGAAGCTTGTTATAAGGAAATCGGACGGCAAGTTATTGTATGCTCAAGGGGAAGATGATTTTGCGAACATACTTTTAAGTTTTATCACCTCCCCTTTCGGAGGAATTGTAGGTTTATTGAAAGGGAGTTCACTGGGAAGCATTGATGCTTTGCATAATAGTATAGGCGTATAGCTGATTTGGATGTATTCAATTATTTTGTTTCTGAAGAAGCAAAACACCGGATTCTTGTTCCTCAATTGGCTCGACAGTACTCCGATTTAAGTGAGAAGATATTATCAAATAAGAGATTTGTCGGTCATTATTGCTATTACAAACCACGAGACTGCAACATAGAAGGTATTGGTCGCCATCAAACTTTCATAACAAATGAAGAAACAAGATATGTGCGATATGATTGTACCTTGTTTCCTTGTACACTTAAAGAATATAACTATTATGAAGGTTATGTCAAGGGACCAAGAATTTATGTGGCTACCGACGATTTGGTCATTGCACCTTTGTCTCCAATTACTCTTCTACATTTACTCGACCGTTTTGAAACTCCTTTTGATGATCTGAAGGAAAAGGATGTCACTAATGGCTTCAAGGAGGTAGTAAAATAAAGATTTATTTTTCTCTTTTATTGCTCTGCTTTTGTTATTGAATTTTAATGCTAGATAGATTTAGTAAGAGTATTTTATAATAATTGTTCATTTTGCAGTGTCTCAGCATATTGAAGGCAGCTTTGACATCAACATCTGCTCTATCAAATGGATTGGCTCACTTGTTAACAGAAGTTAAGGAAGAGATATGCAGAACAATTAATATTTAATAATGTGTGTTTTGTTTTGAAGATATATGGTATAAGGAAGTTTGTAATGGACAATGTTAGTTACTATGTTAACTATTTTGTGGTTATTTCAAGTCTAGTAATTTGTTTTGAGATCTATCAGTATATTGGACTACTTTGTTCAGGGTTTAGAATCACATATATGCAAGACCAATTTTGTTTCCTTCTTTCAATTCCCTATTAATTTTAATTTTGCAAAACTTGCATCTTACAAATCACTTTTTAAATAATCTATAATCTTCATTGATGTTTAAGGGTATTTGCATCATAATAAATATTAGTCTTTTCATATTTGGTCTCTTAAGTTGACATTAGTTACATTAGGACCCAAATATGCAATTAAGTCTAAATAATATAATCTATCATGACGCTAACCTGCATCAAATTTCACATGAATTCCTGTAGAATATTCTGCAGCTAAATGCGAAGGTAAATGGCATAATTCTAGCACCCAATCGAATATAAACATTAAGCATGCACAAGCAACAAAGATCCGAATATGAAAAATGGCAAGTATTGGAAAATTAAAATTAAAAGAAATTAAAGATTGCAATGCCAAATTCCATACTGAATAAAACATAAGATCTCAAAACAATAATGTTAGAATTAAGACAACAACATCAAAATAGTAAATCTTGCATGGTTGTCCTTTTACAAACTTTACTCAAAGAACCTTCAAACACACAACAAAATGTAAGCTTCAGTTCTCCTCCTTAATGTCGGTTAAAAGGTGAGCCAGACCATTTGTAAGGGCAGATGTTGAAGTTAAACCAGCATTCAATATGCTGAGAGCCTGCAACAAACACAAAGGTAAATATATAAGCTGCTGCTAATTAATCTCTTAAGTAAACAATTATAAAATCATTAAGAAATCTTCACTAGATAGTTTTACTCTTTCTTACCTCCTTGATGCCAATGGTGACAACCTTTTCTTTCAAATCATTCAGAGGAGTTTGGAAACGGTTAAGTAAACCTAGAGCTGAAATCGGAGACAAGCGTGTCACAACCAATTCATCAGTAGCAACATACATAGCTGGACCTTTGACGTAACCTTCATGACTTGCCTCATTATTATACAAATTTATTCTCTTACAATGTTGCACATATTGCATATCTTCACCAGCTTTGCAAAATTGAACCAAAATTTCTAAAATACTCCCTCCATTCCTTTTTATAAGAAACAATTTGGAAAACAAATTTATTCTTTTTTATAAGAAACAATCATTAAATTTATACTTTATTAATTAAGCAATTTCATTTTTACCCTTTTTCTATTTCAATGTTATGTATTAATTACACTAACATATTTCCTATGCATTAATTACACCAAGTTTATTTTTGGAATAGATTATAAAATTTTAGAATTTTTAATAAAAAAATAAGATTCTTTGGTATGTGTGTTTTTTCCAAATTGTTTCTTATAAAAAGGAATGGAGGGAGTATTATTAAAACAATAATATTCGATAACATCTGGATCAAGAATCGGTAATATCTGCTTGCTCAATTTAAACTGCGGGGCAATGCAGGGATCAACAAGCCTGTTCTTAGCTTCTTTTGATATCAAGTTTTTGCTTTCATTTAAATGAGATATGCTCGTGTACAATCGATTAATGTTTTCCAAGGAACAATTCTCTCCAAATATACGCGCAATTCCTCCCAAAGGAAAAGTAAGAAAACTTAATAGTAAGTTTGCAAAGTCTTGTTCCTCTTGAGCGCACAAAACCTTGCCATCTGATTTTCTTATAACTAGTTTCAGAATGATTTGGATATTGCCACTAATGTCAACATCAGACAAGAAAAACCTCGAAACACCGATGGATGGTTTCTTCCCTAAAAAGAAATTGGTCAATGTAGACTTGGAGAGCAAAGAACATTTTAGCAAATCGAGTACCTATATCAAATTATTATAATAATTTAGTAATTATTAATTATAATAGATAAGAATAACAAATGGAATCAATAATTAAAATTTTAAGAGGTGTATTGATAAAATGTTGGTTTGGTTGGACTTGGAGTAGGTTTAAGAAGTGTAACGATAAATAAGTTTAAATTTTTTTTTTTTTTTTTTGGGTTACACGTTATATATAGATATGAAGTAACCATATCCGTTAGCGGACACACAAGGTGGATTTTCCCCATCCAAGCAAACATTTTCCATACACACTAGTGGCTATGGATCAATCCCCTAACCAGCTGATTAAGGGACTCAAGACTCTTATCAATTGGACAAATTTATTGTTGGTTAAATATTTTATCTCTATGCCCAAACGTAATTAAAACTAACATGACTAACATTTTTCATTAAGAATTAACATTAAACAAAACAAGAAATAAAAATTCATATACAAAACCTTTTCTTTAGTGACATTCAGATTCATTTCTTTCACCGAAATTGGATCTTCTATTCCCAGTTTCTGGAGCAGACCAAAGCTTGAATATTCAATACAATTTGGAATGACAATGAGATCGTCAGTTATCACAAAAGTAGCAGTACCATTAACAAATCCTTGGTGGAAATGTCGAGAGGAAACTGGACGAGAAAAAGAATACCCACAGCAACATCTATGATTATTTGTAAATGTTGATGTGGTCAATTCATGATCGAAGCGGGAATGGTAATCATATGTTAAGTTTAAGAGTGCTGCAATAATCTTCCGCAGAGTGGCTTTTTGACCCAAATGCCACCTTTTCAAACACATATTCCCAATATGCCACACATTGAGAATTATTTCCCTAAATGCCACACTTTGAAGCAAGACTTTGACCGAAATTTTTTTCAATACATAGTCGCCACACCATGTGGCGACTTTCTTAAGGATTTTCATTTTTTTTTTGTCTTATTATGTTGGCACAGAAACGTGTGCAGATTCCTTGCTTTTTTTTTTTTTTTTTTTTCAAAAACAACTCTTTTAATTTAAACCCTTTTTTAATTTAAACCCTCTTCTAACTCAAACCCTCTCTAACCCTTTTCTAAACCCTAAATAATTTTTTTTTATAAAATTATAAAAAAATTATTTTAAAATTAATAAAATTATAAAAGCTAAAGAAAAAAAATTAAAAACTCTTATTTATTTAATATTTAATTATTTAAAATAAGAAAACTCAACACTTGGACAATAATATTTTAACAACTAAAAAAGAAGAAAAATAACAAGTGTTGAGTTGATGGACCCGGAACATTAGGACATTTGCTACGAATATGACCCGGTGTTCCACATAACCCACATTTTCTTGGTTGTCGATTTCGATGGGGTAATTGGCGAAGTTCTTGCAATTGAGGAACCGGTTCTTCTTCTTCCTCTTCTTCTTCTTCCTCTTCATTAACTGGGGTGTTTAGATCAAATCTTGAATTTTGTCCTGAATATTGTGGTTGTACAGTCAAATCACTATTTCAAAATTGAGACATAGAATTATAAAAATTTGGACTAAAGTCGGCATCTAGTGGAAGGAGAGACAAAAGATGGCTGGAGTTTTTTCTTGAAAAATTTGAGAAGCGTCATACCCCAACCTGGAATATGCTTGATTTCGGATAGACACGAGTCAATAAAAAGTGCATACAAAAATCCGGATAATGGCTGGCAAGATCCCTCGTGCAGACATGTGTATTGTGTTCGACACATTGCACAAAATTTCATGAGACAGTTCAAAAATGCGGATCTTCGAAAAATAGTTACCAATATGGGTAATGATCTCAGTCTTATTACTACAATATTTAAATTTTTTCTCTAACATACCAGTTAATTATTTTTTTTTGCGATATAGGATATGCAATGACTAGACCGTTGTTGGCGTACTACAGCGTGGAAATTGGGCGTGAAAATCCAGAGGCAGGGAGGTGGGTCGACAATATCCCTAGACGACAATGGACACAAGCGTTTGATGATGGTTTGCGATGGGGTCACATGACAACCAACCTTGCTGAGTCAATGAACTCCATGTTAAAGGGTACTCGGAACCTCCCTATTACAGCTTTGGTGAAGTCAACCTACTTCAAGTTGGTGGATTTATTTGTGCAACGGGGAAAACAGTGGAATGCTGTAATGAATTCTGGTCAGGCATATACAGAAAAATGCATGAAGATGATTAATGAAGCAGTGCAGAAGTCCAGAAGTCACAGAGTCACACAATTTGACCGACAGAGTCTCACTTTCTCGGTTCAAGAAACTGTCAACCATAATGAGGGTCGACCAATGGGTAATTACATGGTCGATTTGCTTAACAAGTGTTGTGACTGTGGTAGATTTCAAGCGTTACATCTACCTTGTTCACATGTCATTGCTGCATGTTCCAGTGTTCATCAAGACTACCAAGTTTATATCTCCGAAGTGTACAAAGTTTCTACTGTATTCAACGTTTACAACGAATCTTTTCCAACTGTTCGCAACGAAGATTTTTGGCCATCTTTTCAAGGCATAACACTATATGCAAATGAAGCAATGCGAAGAACCAAAAGAGGTCGTCCAAGTAGTTCACGAATAAGGACCGAAATGGACGATTTTCCCAAACAACCAAGAAAATGTGGGTTATGTGGAACACCGGGTCATATTCGTAGCAAATGTCCTAATGTTTCGGGTCCATCAACTCAACACTAGTTATTTTTCTTCTTTTTTAGTTGTTAAAATATTATTGTCCAAGTGTTGAGTTTTCTTATTTTAAATAATTAAATAAATAAGAGTTTTTAATTTTTTTTCTTTGGCTTTTATAATTTTAAAATAATTTTTTTATAATTTTATAAAAAAAAAATTATTTAGGGTTTAGAAGAGGGTTTGAGTTAGAAGAGGGTTTAAATTAAAAGAGGGTTTAAATTAAAAGAGTTGTTTTTGAAAAAAAAAAACAAGGAATCTGCACACGTTTCCGTACCAACATAATAAGACAAAAAAAATGAAAATCCTTAAGAAAGTCGTCATATGGTGTGGCGACTATGTATTGAGAAAAATTTCAGTCAAAGTCTTGCTTCAAAGTGTGGCATTTAGAGAAATAATTCTCAATGTGTGGCATATTGGGAATATGTGTTTGAAAAGGTGGCATTTGAGTCAAAAAGCCCCGAGTTATTCGGTTGTAGCAGCATTTGTTTGATTATGTGGGTAGAGAAACAACTTTGATCAAGATTTGCAACACTTTTATAGAGAGAGTTTAGACAACCAACAGAAACTGGCCCAATGCTAGATTTCTTCTCTACAAGTCTTGCAATAGTTCCTAAAGGCATTGTTAAGAAGCTACACAAAACATCCACAAATTCATTCCCAGCTTCAGCAAATAACACTTTGTTACCCTTTTGGTTCAGCACAAGTTTCAAGGACACATGCTCCTCTGTTTGATTAGTGTTTGTAGCAGCTGCCATGGTAACTAACAACTAGCAAAGTTGAGGGTAACTTTGCTAGGCTTATTATTTTGGGATGAAATTGCTATTCATTTGTTAATTTGCTTGTATCATTATATAATTATGTATCTGATCATATCAATCAAAATTATCTATTAAAATATTGGCAATCAATCATGGTGGGAATTTTAATTATTGCACGAAATGTGGAGCACATTCAACGATTCAGTTTTTATGACTATAGTAGTAATATTTAATTTTATGTCAACCATCTATGAACCACGGACTCTGACACGGACACCGCGACACGACACGACACGGATACTTCGACACCGCTAATGTAAAAAATATATGACACCGACACCGCTACATATTTATAAAAAATATAAATTTAGAATTAAAAATATATATATATATATATATATATGCATCTAAGTTGAACAAATTTTTTAATAAAAAGGTTTTAAAAGAATATATAATAGTACATTTGACATTTACTCATCCAATTATTATCGAAAAACAAAAAATAATGTAATCAAAATGTAATATCTTTAATTCCTCATTGATCAATATTATTATTTCGACCCAGTTTTAATCATTGTATATATGTTTGAGAAAAGTATAAACAAATAACAAAAAAAAAAATTTGGACACTTATCCCGACACGTTTGTACGAGTGTCTTATAGGTGTCTGACACCGATTTAAGGAGTGTCGGAATAAAGAAAAGATTATTTTTTTGGACACCTCTCCGACACGTTTGTAGGAGTATCGTACGGGTTTCATACGAGTGTCGGACACCAACACGTGTCGAACACCGCGACACGTCTAATCATAGAGGTGTCGGTGCTTCATAGTCAATCATAGCAAATTGGAATATAAATTTTCATTCCCACGTCATAATATTTTGTTATAGATTTATTTATTTATTTAAAATAAAAGGTATACATATTTTTGTAGGACGTTCGCAACTCTCTTCTTACTTAGTATATCATATCGTTGACTAAAACAGTTTTTTTTTTAAAACAAATGTTCTATAAAATACTACAAGTGTGTGCAAACCAAATACTACTAGCTAGTACTATGTGCTAATAATTGATGATGACTTTGTATCGTTAATGAACAGGAATATTCGGCTGACGTGGAAGTAAGAGATGCTTGAAGCTTGTGCTCAACAGAAACATTAGATAAACTGGTTTTCTCACATCCTTAGGAACTCAGCAACTGTTGTGGCTGGATTGTAAGACTATTAAATCTGAAATAAGAGAATTTTAGGTACACTCACATCAATCTAAAAAAAATAATTATAAAATAATTAAAATTATATTATTTGATGTGACCATTTTATTTTTTTTTTAATCTTTTTTATTGTGTGAGTGTGTTCCTAAATTTTGTGCCCAAACACTTGTGCCTATCCAAGACTTTCTCCTGAAATAAATGAGAAATCTGTATTGTAGTGTCTGCATATAATGGACGCTTTTAGAGTCACATTTTTTTTTTAAAATAAAGATGCTTATAGCATTTCATTTATAATAATTTGTTCAATACAATGGGGTACATCAATATAAATGGTGGGACTAGCAGAAAAAAAGGCAACCCTCGCTAAAGCGTGAGCCACCTCATTAGCTTGTCACCGATTAAACTCAACCCGACAGTTTGTAAATGATGAGGAAAGAAGACTTCTATAAGCAGACATAACTTGACCAAACTCTGAGATGTCCGGTCGTTGATGGTGAAAGGCATCTGTGACACTTTTGGAGTCTAAGGAAAAATCAATATGATCAAAGGACATGTCACGAAGCCACTGAAGGGCGTAGAGCAAACCCATAGCCTCACCAAGGGAAACCGCACATTTGGGGGAGAAGTGGAACGTCTTGGCCAAGACAAAAGCACCTTCAGCATCTCGAGGTCGTTGATGGCGAAAGGCATCTGTGACACTTTTGGAGTCTAAGGCAAAATCAATATGATCAAAGGACATGTCACGAAGCCATTGAAGGTCGTAGAGCAAACCCATAGCCTCACCAAGGGGAACCGCACATTTGGGGGAGAAGTGAAACGTCTTGGCCAAGACAAAAGCACCTTCAGCATCTCGAGGCATCAATGTTACATTTTATTCTTCCTTGTTGAGGATGTTGCCACGTCAGAGCGGGCGAAATGACCGTAGCTGGGTTGAGATATACGCCCGACATCTCTCGAGAGGAGTCGTTAGCAAGCCCCGGGTTCTGAGCAGAGGAGTTAGCTGTACACCAATCGTCAATTAGGTGGAACGCTCTATAAATCACTGAGGCCACAGTTTCATCAACATCTTGCCAAAGTAGAAGGTTACGGCGCTTCCACATGCTCCAGGGGATAGCAGTAAAGCGCTGGCAATTCTCTACATTGCAGTGTTACAGAAGAGCAAAGATACATTCTGATACAGACCCCGCATTATCGCGAGCCTGCGCAATTGAACTCCAGAAACCTATCCTTTGCCAAACCTGCATGGAAAAATGACAATTAAAGAAAACATGGTCAAGAGTCTCCTCCTCATTGTTACAAGCAACACACACCAAGGGACATTGAACTCCCTTGTCCTGTAATCTCCGCCGTGTAGGTACTACATCCCTACAAATGCGCCAAATCAGATTTTTGATTTTAGGGGGAACTTGAAGACGCCATATTGTCATACCCTAAATTTTGCCCACTCTTTTTTATTAAATTAATTTTTGTCGCATTTATTTTCAATTATGTGAAGTAGCTCACTTGGTAGTGAGTGGAGTGTGTATAGAGTTATGAGTGTATGGTCATGGATTCAAATCCCACTTTGATCATTTTCATTTTTTCTTTTATTGTTCTTTTTACAAAAAAAAAAAAAAAAAAAAAAAAAAAAACCAACAATGTGTCAATTTGTATTACTAAAAAAACTATCAAAAAAATCTCAAAAAATTTGTTAAATATTTATTTTGTCCTTATTTAATTACTATTGTTATTATTATTTAAATTAAAACAAAAAAATTAATTAAAAAACCGCTGCCCGATCTCTTCCTTTCCATTCCTTTTTTATTTAATTGTTATAATTATTATTATTATTAATTATTATTTTTACTATTTGCTAAAAATAAAAAAAAAGAAGAAGATAAGAACAAGAAGAAACAGCACACGCTGTCCCCCTTCCCCATTTTTTTCTGTTTTAGTTTTTTTTGTTTTGTTTTTTATTATTATTATTATATTATTAAATTAAAAAATAAATAAAAAGTAAAAAGGCAAAAAAGAAAAAAAGACACAGTAACATTAACAGAAGCACACGCTTCCTCTTTTCCAAAAGCAACAAAGAGAAAATAGCATAAGTCTTGCTATGTCTCCTTCTCTTACTTCCCTTGTCTGCAAAAAACCACCCAGCAGCAAAAAGTAGCAGACATTCATTTATTTTTCCATTACTCAATTCAACTAACTTTGGTTCAGGAGTCTCTATAAAAACACAGAAAAAATCAAAATTAGAGGAGAATTTTTGAGAGAGATTAGAGAATTACAAAAAACGAATCACAAAAATAATCAATCTCAGAACCGAATTTCTAGTTTTTTTAGAGTTTAGGAAAAACACAAAATACCTACAGATATCAAAAATCAAAAAAAAAAAAAAAAAAAAGGAGAGATAAGAGAAATTAAAAGGAGTCTTCAAGGGTTAGTATTTTTCTTGTTTTCTACACAGTGTGTTTGATTTTAATTTTTTGGTTTAGATTTGTGATGAAAAGAGGTTGACCGTTTAAGATCTGGTGATTTTGGGATTTCAAACTTCTTGGATCGATTGTTGTGTTTTTAAGGTCGAATTCGTGTTTAAAATCGAAAGAAGATTTTTTTTTCTTGAGTAATTTGAGACTTTATTTAAATTTAAATTTTTTTTTTCTGCTTACCGGTGGTGGCGGCCGGCGCGGTGGCACGTTGCCGGAACCTGGAAATATTATGGACACCTTCATGGTGTTCTTGAAAATAATGAACATGTGAGAGGATGAGAGAAAGAACCGAGAGAGAGAAAATACTGAAGAAAGAGAAAAAAAATTAACAAATGAGTGTTCCTTGCAATCTCACGTGTATATAGGTTCTGGCGATCCAGTGCACGCTCGTGCACAGCATCATCGTGTGCTCGCGCTGGGAGAGCTGTTTGATTTAATCAGACGATCATGATTAACTCCTTTCTTTTTGTTTTTTGTTTGAACATAGATGGGCTCTGTTGGGTCATGCATATGTCAGTTTTACTTTCTCATACCCCTATTTCAGTCTGCAACCCCCACTTTCCCTTAAATTTGTTTATTTAAACTGAGTTTTTTTTTTTTTTTTTTCCTTTTCTTGTTTTGTTTAGATGTTTATATTTTCAAACTCAAAAATACAAAAAAACATAAAAGTATAAAAACACAAAAATATCAATGTTTAATTTAAATCTCTCTAAACCAATTTTTTTGTTCTCCAAATCAATTAACAATAAATATTTTTTGTAATAAATGTGGAGTAGAAAAGAGACCGGCGGATGTACATCCGCTCATTTCTTGAATAATCGACGCTTAGCGTGCGCTTTGCTGACCGGTTATTCGTCTTCCACGAATTAAAATCAAACTCAACTTATCAAAATTCTTTTTTTGTGTCCATGCACGCTTTAATTATTTTTTACTCTATTTTCAAACGGACATCACCGCCCATGTGCAAGTTCGTCTTTTCAATCAAACAAACTTTTTCATATTAACACAAATCATTTTCGCAAATAAAATCAACCAACCAACCGACATTTTTCTACCCAAAGAACTACGTAGCTTTGAATTTCCCATTGCACTTGGGAATACGTAGAAGCGATCCAACAACCGTCAAACACAATAATAAAAAACTAATTTTTCCCCCTTTTGTAAATATTTAATAATTAATAAAAAAATTAATGCACACAATTAAAAAACAATTTTTCGACCCTAAAAAAACAAGAAGGTTCCCGTTGAGTACAACGGATGTGAGGGATGCTAATACCTTCCCCTTGCATAATCGACACCCGAACTCGAAATTTCGTTACGATGGCCATTTTTCTTTCCTTTTAAGGTTTTATCAATATTTTTCTTTTCCTTTGGGAATAAATAAAGTTCGGTGGCGACTCTGTGTCATTACCGAGTGTTCCGACGCTCGGGCGTTTTTTGCGGCGCGACAGCTGGCGACTCTGCTGGGGACATTAGAGAGTCAAGCCCACTCTTCTTTTTTAGGGTGATTTGTGTTTGTTTTGTTTGCGTTACGTTTTAATGTTTGTATTTATTGTTTTCTTTATATATGTATATATGTTTATTTTTTGCATTTATATCATATTTATTTATGTGAATATATGTATATAAATTGTGGGTTGGGATATTTTCTTGAGAGAAGCTCTACACCCGGGTTTGAGGAAATCTAAGTTAAGTTAGGAGTTAGTAGTATGGGCCCATGAGATGCACTTCCCATTCGGTGGTATATGAAAGCTCCGCCTAGAGTAGATCCATTCAAAGTTTTGTCTCGAATTGGCTAGCCCATCCTCTTGACGGAATTTTGAATGTTGATCAAATACTCTAGGGACCTTGTGTAGAACCCAATAAAGTCCACCTAAAGGAAGCCCCGAAATTTTCCATAAATTGGCCGGTCCAATTTTATGGGAAAATTCCAAGTGGGGTCTACCATCTTGGTGGTCACCAAAAACAAAAAACCTTAGATTTATCATTGTGAGGGGTGGGAAAAATTTAGAATGACCCTGTTACCTATTCCAATCATTTTTGCATGCCATGCATATTTTCTTTTTCATAAAATTTATTTGGCATTTTTTCACATTTTCAGGAAATTTCAAAAAAAATATTATTTAAGCATCTTGAAAAATGAGTTCGAGAAAAAAGAGCACGCTTCAGATTAAGGCTCAGTTACCCGAGGTGAACACTTTGAAAGCTCTCAATAGCCAACTAAGCAACTTGACTCGAGCTCATCTTACCTCTAAGTATGAGAAAATCCTAGATCTCTTGAATATCCCGGTGCAAATAGAGGCCATCACTGCTCTAGCTCAGTTCTACGACCCTCCTTTGAGATGTTTCACTTTCCAAGACTTTCAGTTAGCACCTACATTAGAGGAATTCGGGCGAATTCTGGATTCTCCAAGGGATAAGATGGTTCCCTACAAGGGTATTGGTGTAGTTCCAAGGTTTGAAGACCTAGCTTCAGTGTTGAAAATACCAGCTTCTGATTTGAAACTCCACTTCAAAACCGAGAGAGAAGCCCTTGGTTTTCAAAGAGAGTACCTTGAAAAGAAGGCAAAAGAGTTCGCAAAAGTCCATGATTGGGGAGCTATAGGGGAGATTTTGGCCTTACTCATCTTTGGGTTAGTTCTTTTTCCTAGCCAAAAGAACTTCATAGATACCGCAGCTATCAGTGTATTTTGGGGGGTTGGAGTTCGCAAAGAAGATTTAGTGTCCGCTCTCTTGGCCGATACATACTATACCCTCCACATACGGTATGAGAAGAAGGGGGGATTGATGCTATGCTGCATTCCTTTGTTATATGCTTGGTTTGCTTCTCAAATCTCCAAGGATATCTACACTATCAAAGCTATGAAGAGTCAAGAATGGTCGCAAGCTCTGACATCTCTCATCGAGCGCTCCATTTTGTGGTACTCTAGGAAAATCAGTGAAGGCGAAGTGATCGTCAGTTGTGGGGACTTCCCCATTGTACCTCTTATAGGGTCCAAGGGTTGTATAAACTACAATCCTATGCTAGCTCTAAGGCAACTCGGGTATCCTATGGCCCGCAAACCAAATGAAGGGGTATTGCAAGAATTTGTACTTCATGGTACCGATGCGAACTGCCAAAACATGCTCCAAAGGGTCATCCGATCTTGGGCTCAAGTGCATCGCAAGGGGAACGAGCTAAGAAAGAGAAGCCTTCCCATCGAAGAACCATACTCTCATTGGATCAAAGAGCGTGTCAAAGTGATTGGGCTTCCTTTTGCCCTCATCCCTCCATCTCAACCTAGCCCACTTGAGCCAATACCTACCTTTGTCAAAGAAGTTGATGAGCTTAAGGCCACCATTGAGCGCCTTCAAAAAGAAAATAAGGGTTTGAAACAAAAGCTTCATCAAACCTCATATGAACGTAACAAGTTCAAATTCAACTATGAGATGAAGAAAAGACAGCTCGAAATGAGCGAGGCATTGGTCGAAGAAGAGAGGGCCAAAAAGGAGCGAGTGGACAAATGCTTGGAAGGGGTCACGGATGGGATTCGTGAACGTAACCACCGATTAGACCAAGCTTGGAAAGAGATAGAGGAATGGAAGGACTTATGGAACCGTACCTTGAAAGAGAAAAAAGAGATGAAGGAAGGGTTTGAGGTTCGAATCTCGAATCTCACTAGACTGCTTCAAGAATCACAAGTCCGTGTGACCAATGAATGCCAACTCCGAGAAGAGTCTGATAGAAAGCTCCACAATCTCTCCACTAATTGGAATAATCTGCTCGGAGATATGAGGAATCTCGAAGAGCGGCTAAAGCAAGAGCTAGAAGCTAAGGAAAGCCAAGTTGGGCAAATGAAAGCACAACTTCAGAATTTAAGTGAACGCTCGAGTCGATACCAAGCTATCATTGAACAACAACACCAAGATGTCCTAAAATGGAAAGAAGAATTCTCCAACCTAGCGGGTTTGCCAACAATGTGGTTCGAGGCATCCCTAGCATGCACAAGAAGGCATATTCTGTGATGAGCCCCAACAACACTCCTACCTTTGTGTTTGATTTTGTTGAATCATGTGGGGTTATGGTGAGAGAGTTCAAGTTATGTTTGGCTTTGGCTCGCAAAGCAAAACCCTAGGATTGTCTTAGTTCCTTTTCAAACTTTGTTGTATTAGGCCTCATTTTGGGAAATTATGTAATAGGCCCTATTATGAATGAAATGATGTATTTTCTCTTTTGAAATGAAGTGAAATCAGTGTTTAGTTCTACTTTGTTTGTTCTCATAATTCTATATGCTTACAATAAATTGCCAAACTTTGAAATTTCCTCCAAAAATAATGATAAAGTTTTTTGCATAACATGCATCGTATACATCTGCATGCATCATACCAAATATTCTGCATGCATCTCATAATCAAAAACTCATTTCATTCCCCCTCCAAACTTCAGGGGGAAGATTTAATCATAGCTAGAAAGCCAAGAAAGCAGTCCATCCTAGAGTCTGCTCTCCGACACTCGCACGTAACACGCGCCAATTACCGAAGAGCTATGGAACAAATTGAACAAAATAATGCTGCACTTAGGGCGGAGTTCGATGACATGAAAAGGAAGATGGATCAGGTTCTTGAGTTCATGCAAGCAATTGCCAATAGAGAAAATAATTTTCAAACAGCTGCAAATGAGGGGAATACAACATGGCCCCCATATGGCCTGCCTCCTAACTATACCCCCCCAACAGAAGGCGGTAGTCCTACTCAACCTCCATTGGTGACCCTTACAGTTCCAGTCGCAAACGGAAACACTCCTCTGCAAGGAGTGGGTCAAAGCGAAAACGCCCTGCTGCATCATGCAGTTGAAGGTGCTATACCAAACCCAACGGCTCACACCATTGCTCAGCCCGAGGATGAATCAACAAAGAAGTATCGGACCTTGGAAGAAAGGTTAAAGGCTATTGAAGGATTTAGTTCTCTTGGGATAGATGCCCTAGACATGTGTCTGGTCCCGGATGTGGTTATTCCCCCCAAATTCAAGACCCCTGACTTCGAAAAATACAAGGGGTTCCATTGCCCAAAGATTCATTTAAAGAGGTTTTGTACGAAGATGGCTGCGTATGCGACTAATGAGAAGCTCTTGATTCATGTCTTCCAGGACAACTTAAGTGGGGCATCTCTTGACTGGTACATGCAATTGGAAAGAACTCAGATTCAAACATGGACGGACCTTGCTGATGCCTTCTTAACACAGTATAAGTACAACCTGGGCGTGGCTCCCAACCGGATGCAGCTTCAAAGCTTATCACAAAAGAGCGGTGAAACGTTTAAGGAATATGCTCAGCGATGGAGAGAACTAGCTGCACGTGTACAACCACCAATCCAGGAGGATGAATTGGTTACCACATTTATGAGCACTTTGAAGGGGCCATATTATGAGAAAATAGTAGGAATCATATCATCTAGTTTTGCCGACGTGGTGATAATCGGGGAAAGGATAGAAGAGGGGATAAAGAATGGAAAGATACAAGACACTTCTAATACTCAAGTTGGGGCAAAGAAGTTCGTTGGCAACAACCAAAGAAAGAAAGAGGGTGAAACCAATGTTATCGCGATAGGATCATCACGAGGGCCCACAGCTCCTTACCTTCCATATCCTTATGTAGCAGCCGTAGCCCAGGGGCAACATCAGTAGCCAACGTATCCTGTGCAACAACCATTGGTGGTGCCTCAACAAAATCAGCAGCAACAACAAAACCGGTACCAACCAAGGAATCAGTCCGGACCTCGAAACACCTACGAGAAGAAGATTGTACATTTTGATCATGTACCAATGCCATATAGCCAAATCTTGCCTTATCTACTTCAAAAGGGCATGGTAGAGCCAAAACCTCTTCCTCCAGTGGCACCTCCATATCCACCTTATTTCGATAGCAATGCTCGATGTGAGTACTACGCTCGGTCACCCGGGCACAATATTGAAAATTGCAAGGCTTTCAAGTTTAAGGTGCAGGGGCTAATTGACCGCAAGATGCTATCTTTCAAAGAGGAGAGCCCAAATGTAAAGACTAATCCATTGCCAGGTCACGCCAGTTCATCCGTGAATGCTGTGGAAGAGATTGAGGAGTTTGAGTTGGTAAAAGAAGTATCTATGGTGAGAACCCTTATGACTGTAATAAGAGAAAAGTTGATTGGGTTTGATATGTTCGAAGAAATGCACTCATGTTGTAAGATCTGCTCGATAAACCCTGCCAACTGTCAAAAGATGAAGAAGTGTTTACAGAAGCTGATGGACCAAGGATTGGTTCAAATAGGCTATTCAAGAGGGTATGCTGATATTGCCGCCTTAGAATCTCAAAGCCCTACACCCATTGAGATTCCTTATCAAAAGAAGGAGGTACAAATACCCATAAAAACGGCAGACCCTATAGTGTTCCATGTGCCTACACCGTTCTCTTTCGAGAGTACAAAGAAAGTGCCATGGAATTACCTGCCTACTGTCTATGTTGGAGGCAAACCACTAGCTAAACTTGAGCCCGATGTTGTCAATATAGCCGGTGTAGGAGGTATGACAAGAAGTCGTAGGATATTTTCCCATGATCAGCGAAACAAAAACGCTATGGATTCGTCGGTAGGACCCATCAAGGGGAAGAATATAGAAGAAGCTGAAGTTAGGGTAGGAGCCTCAAGAAAGGAAATACCTCAAGGAGAAGCCGAGGAATTCTTGAGAATCATCCGAAAAAGCGATTACAAGATAGTTGATCAATTAGGGCAGACTCCCTCCAAAATTTCAATCTTGTCCTTACTTTTGAGCTCTGAAGCCCATAGAAATGCTCTAATGAAGATACTAAATGAGGCACATGTAACTAAGGATATCACTGTGGACCAGTTTGACGGAGTAGTTGCCAACATTACTACTAGCTGTTACCAAGGATTCAATGAAGACGAGCTGCCAACGGAAGGACATGATCACAACAAGGCCTTGCACATCTCAGTGAAATGTTTAGATAGCATCTTGTCTAGGGTATTGGTGGACACTGGTTCATCTCTAAATGTGATACCCAAGACGACTCTTGCTAAGTTAACTGGTGAAGAGATAAGAATGAGACCAAGCTCCTTGATAGTGAAAGCCTTTGATGGGTCGAAAAGAGCAGTTATGGGAGAGGTTGACTTACCTGTCCTCATTGGACCTCAACTTTTTACTATTACTTTCCAAGTCATGGATATCAATCCTACATACAGTTGCCTTCTTGGGCGACCTTGGATTCACGCTGCTGGAGCTATCACTTCCACTCTGCATCAAAAACTCAAATTTGTGTCCGGTGATAAAATGATTGTTGTATCTGGTCAAGAAGATGTGATGGTGAGCCATCTCTTATCTTTCCGTTACATTGATGCGGATGAAGAGGCCACTGAAATCCCTTTCCAAGCTTTAGAGATTGCAAGCGTCATCACCCTGGGTTCAAAGCGCAAATCTGACAATAAAGTTGGACTGGCCATGACTTCTTGGAAAGCGATGAAAGAAGCTTTGGAGGAAGGTAGCCCAAAAGGCTGGGGCAAGGTACTAGATATCCATGAAAAGAAGGACTGTTTCGGGCTGGGATATCAATCGTTGACAAGAGGGGTGTTGAAGGCAAATCAAGGAAGGGTCCCCACTATTCAAGAGACATTCCTCAGTGCAGGATTCAGTTATGAGGGGCAAGTGGCTGTGCTTGAAGATAATGATGAAGACGTGCCTAACTTGGTGCATCGATGTACTCCAGATCAAGTTCTCAACAACTGGCAAGCCATGGAGATTCCAGAGATTACTTCTAAGTAATTTGTTTGTTTTGTTTCTTTTGAAAAAAATCATTTGCTCTGCCCAAGGCGAATGGATAGCTTTTGTAGGGCACCTCTTGTTTTCAAAGTCGTTTATCATGAATAAAAATGCATTTTATTTCCCATAAAACTCTGTTCCCTTTCATTTCTTTTATTCCTTTGAAAAATGGCAACGCTTCTAAAAGTTTTCAGTTTTCAATCATTTTCATCATTCTAAATAAAAAATCATCACCCTCATGCAGATTCAAAAATAAACCTGTTGAAACTAACACTGCTATAATCCCCTACGACTTCGAATCCCCAATTAACCAAGCGGAAGAAGAGGATGAGAACGACTGTGAACTCCCCGAAGGGTTAGCTAGACTTTTGGAACAAGAAGAAAAGATGGTCCAACCGTTCCAAGAACCAGTAGATATAATCAACTTGGGGACCGTTGATGATAGAAAAGAGGTTAAAATGGGAGCCTCCTTGAAGGAGGATGTGAAAAGAAAGTTGGTCGATCTACTACAAGAGTATACAGACGTGTTTGCTTGGTCATATCAAGACATGCCAGGGCTAGACACTGACATAGTTGTGCATAAGCTACCACTAAAACCAGAATGCCCACCGGTAAAACAGAAGATGAGGAGAACAAGACCTGACATGGCCCTCAAAATTAGAGAAGAAGTCAAAAAGCAGTTCGATGCTGGCTTCTTAGCAGTCGCTAAATATCCACAATGGGTTGCTAACATTGTACCAGTCCCAAAGAAGGATGGTAAAGTTAGGATGTGTGTGGATTATCGAGATTTAAACCGAGCAAGCCCAAAAGATGATTTCCCTCTACCCCACATTGATGTATTAGCGGACAACACTGCTCAGTTCTCTGTCTTTTCCTTCATGGATGGCTTCTCTGGATACAATCAGATCAAAATGGCTCCATAGGACATGGAAAAAACCACATTCATCACCCCCTGGGGTACCTTCTGTTACAAGGTTATGCCTTTTAGATTGAAGAATGCTGGGGCAACATATCAAAGAGCAATGGTGACCCTTTTTCATGACATGATCCATAAAGAGATAGAAGTCTACGTTGATGATATGATTGCCAAATCCCAGACTGAAGAAGATCATGTGGTCCATTTACAAA
This sequence comes from Trifolium fragiferum, assembly GCA_954870985.1. Lineage (NCBI taxonomy): Eukaryota > Viridiplantae > Streptophyta > Magnoliopsida > Fabales > Fabaceae > Trifolium > Trifolium fragiferum. Next base: position 14,592,057 of record OX940793.1, on the reverse strand, counting down.
AGTTGTTTGAGCGCCTGAGAAAATTTAAATTGCGACTGAACCCTAACAAATGCACCTTTGGTGTCAGATCGGGAAAACTATTGGGGTTTATAGTTAGCCAAAGAGGAATTGAAGTTGATCCTGACAAGGTAAAGGCCATACAAAATATGCCTGCGCCGAAAACCGAGAAGGAGGTACGTGGATTCTTAGGATGATTAAATTACATTTCCCGATTTATTTCGCACCTTACAGCCACATGTGAACCAATCTTCAAGCTTTTGAGAAAGGATCAAGCCATTGTGTGGAATGAGGATTGCCAAAAGGCATTCGACAAGATCAAGGAATACCTGCAAGAGCCACCAATCTTGGTGCCCCCAGTCCCTGGGAGACCCCTCATTATGTACTTGACAGTACTCGATGGTTCAATGGGTTGTGTGCTAGGACAACATGATGAGACAGGAAGAAAAGAACATGCCATTTACTTCTTGAGCAAAAAGTTTACTGAATGTGAGTCAAGATACACATCACTTGAGAAGACTTGTTGCGCGTTGGCATGGGCTGCTCGACGCTTAAGGCAGTACATGTTAACTCATGCCACTCTGTTGATATCAAAGATGGATCCTATCAAGTACATCTTTGAGAAACCTGCTCTCATAGGAAAGATCGCCCGTTGGCTGATGTTGCTGTCTGAGTATGACATCCAATATGTCACTCAAAAGGCAATAAAGGGGAGTGTGTTATCTGAACATCTTGCTCACCAACCATTGGAAGAGTATCAACCCATACGGTTCGACTTCCCCGATGAAGACATCATGGTACTAAACACTAAAAAGATCATAGAAGATGATGAAGGACGCGAACCAGAAGCTCGTTGGAAACTCATATTCGACGGTGCCTCAAATGCCATGGGTCACGGAATTGGAGCGGTCTTGATATCTCCTAGGGATGGATATACTCCCTTCACAGCAAGGTTATGTTTTGACTGCACAAACAACATGGCAGAGTACGAAGCATGTATCATGGGCATTGAAGCTGCAATTGACTTAAGGGTCAAGATTCTAGAGGTATATGGTGACTCGGCACTAGTCATTTATCAAGTGAAGGGAGAATGGGAAACACGAAATCCAAAGCTAATCCCATATCGTGCCCATATCATTAAATTAATGAAGCACTTTGATAAAATCACTTTTCATCACATTCCAAGAGAAGAGAATCAAGTGGCAGACGCTTTGGCTACATTATCATCAATGTACAAAGTGAATTTCCACAATGAAGTGCCAATCATTATAGTGAATCGAAAGGATGAACCGACTGTGTGTGCAATAGTAGAAGAGGGACTCGATGGTAAACCCTGGTTTTACGACATAAAACGATACCTCGAGAAGCAAGAGTATCCAGAAAATGCTTCAATCACTGACAAGAAAACCTTAAGAAGATTGGCATCACAATTCTTTTTAAATGGGGATGTGCTCTACAAAAGGAACCACGACATGGTCTTGCTCAGATGTGTAGACAAGCGTGAAGCGGATCTACTCATAACAGAAATCCATGAGGGGTCCTTTGGAACCCATGCCAATGGTCATGCAATGGCAAAAAAGATTCTAAGGGCAGGTTACTACTGGTTAACTATAGAAGCCGACTGTTTCCGCTATGTCAAAACATGCCATCAATGTCAGATCTATGCCGACAAAGTGCACGTGCCGCCGACTCCTTTGAATGTCTTAACGGCACCACGGCCATTCTCTATGTGGGGAATAGACATGATTGGAATGATCGAACCAAAGGCATCAAATGGACATCGCTTCATCCTGGTTGCCATTGATTATTTCACCAAGTGGGTTGAAGCTGCCTCTTACGCGAATGTAACAAAACAAGTGGTCGCCCGGTTTATCCAAAAGGAGATAATTTGCCGCTATGGTATTCCCAACAAAATTATCACAGATAATGGATCAAATTTGAACAACAAGACAATGAGAGAGTTATGCGAAGACTTCAAAATTGAGCACCACAACTCATCACCGTATCGCCCAAAGATGAACGGTGTCGTGGAGGCAGCTAATAAGAACATCAAGAAAATCATCCAAAAGATGGTGAAGACCTACAAGGACTGGCATGAGATGCTTCCTTTCGCACTTCATGGTTATAGAACGACAGTCCGCACTTCTACAGGGGCAACTCCTTTTTCTCTGGTATACGGCATGGAAGCAGTACTCCCAATCGAAGTTGAAATCCCCTCACTAAGAGTCCTGATGGAAACCAAACTAGATGAGGCTGAATGGGTTCAAACAAGGTTCAACCAACTGAACCTCATAGAGGAGAAACGCCTAACTGCACTGTGTCATGGTCAGTTGTACCATAAGAGGCTCAAGAAGGCATTCGACAAGAAGGTTCGCCCTCGAGAGTTTAGAGAAGGCGACCTAGTGTTGAAGAGGATATTACTCATCCATAAGGATCCACGTGGAAAATGGACGCCCAACTATGAAGGGCCATATGTTGTGAAAAAGGCTTTCTCTGGTGGAGCTTTGATCATCACAACCATGGATGGAGAAGAGCTCCCACTCTCAGTGAATGCTGACGCAGTCAAAAAATATCATGCTTAAAAAAGAGATATAAAAATAAAAGCTCGCTAAGTTGAAAACCTGAAAGAGCGGCTTAGGAAATAGAGAGCGTCCCGGTGGACTGAAAACCTAAAAAGGCGGTCTAAGCAAAAATTAGGGGCACAAAAAAGGAAATAAAAACCTGGTAGGTCGAAAACCCGAAAGGGCAGCCTAGGCAAGAAAGGGTACACTCCCGATGGACTAAAAACTTGAAAGAGCGGTCTATACAAAATTAGGGAATTTTTAAGAAAAGATTGTGACACTCGGGACCATAACAGAAACTCAAGCTGGAAGAATCAGTCCAATCATTATCTTCGGAGGCAAAGTAATGTAATTCTAAGGTCGCGAGGAGAATAGCATGTGTTATATTTTCAGTGTGATCTAACCTTTTTCTTGTTGCCATTTGTTGTCTTTTTCAGTAATCTCCTCTTATAGGAATTGCATCTTTATGTAATGTTACCCATTCATGGGTCAAAATTCAATAAATAAAAACCTCTGTTAAACCCTTTCATCTATTTTGTGTCTCTGTCTATTCATAAGATGTTGATTTATTCTTGATAAATGACGCATAAAAACATAGGAAAATTCAAAATAATAAGTTTTCAAAAAAAAAAAAAAAACAAAAACAAAAAAAAAAAACATAAATTTTACTTGGATTTTAAAAAAAAAAGGAGAAAAATCAAAGGATTACCCTTGGCTTTCAATATCGCAAAAATATCTGGAGGTTCTTTATCAATCGTCAAAATCTTCCCAGCAAGAAAATCATTTTCCTCAATAAAAGAAAGTATACAGCGACCAGGCCCGTACAACTGGAGCATCATGAGTATCTCCAAATAATTCCGCAATTGTAGTGTCATCAAGGATTTTGAGTGTCGGAGGAGAAAATATACGATTTCAGTTATCAACCTCAAGAAAAGACAAACACTCTTTACCAACATGTCATTTCATGCATCGATCATGCATTTCATACAACATACATCCCAGATCATATAGCATGCATTGGACCTAAGAAAAATCATCATGCATGAACAAACACATATGCACAAAGCATGCATACATGGTATGCAGAAGTCCTTGATCACCGATAATGGTCCCGACCGTTTGCCACTAAAGTTATCACCCTATTCAAGAGGGGCCCCTATCTTGACAACGAGCGCCTACCAACTTTCTCAGTAGGAAATATCCCTATAGGGCTTATCTTTGACACTTACACCCCAGCAAACTACGTTCAAATAACCTTTTCTGGAACATCCCTGGCTAACAGATAATTTTATCTTTCCAATTTTGTCCAGGTTCTTGTACCTGCGACATCTAATCTTTCCAGTTTTGTCCAGGTTCTTACACCTACGACATCTAATCTTTCCAGTTTTTGTCCAGGTTCTTACACTTGTGACATTTTATCAACGCAGTTTTGTCAAGGTTCTTACACCTACGACATTTTATCAATCCAGTTGTCCTGGTTCTTACACCTGCAACAATTATTATCAATCTGACTTTGTCTAGGTTCTTACACCTGTGACGCTTTATCTTTTCAATTTTGTCCAGGTTCTTACACCTGCAATATTTTATCTTTTTAGTCTTTTGTTCAGGTTCTTATACCTGCTTCAACTTATCTTTTCAAATTTTGTCCAGGTTCTTACACCTGCGACATTTTATCCTTCCAGTATTTTGTCCAGGTTCTTACACCTGCAATATTTTATCTTGTTAGTCTTTTGTTCAGGTTCTTACACCTGCTTCAACTTATCTTTTCAAATTTTGTCCAGATTCTTACACCTGCGACATTTTATCCTTCTAGTCTTTTGTCCAGATTCTTACACCTGCGGCAATTTATCATCTCTCTAGGCAAAATTTGGGGTCTTCTTGTATTTAACTATCTTTTATCATTAGAATGCGAGGACTGACATCACTCATCTTTCTCGATAAAAGATATTTAAATAGGGGCATCTATCATACCCTAAATTTTGCCCACTCTTTTTTATTAAATTAATTTTTGTCACATTTATTTTCAATTATGTGAAGTAGCTCACTTGGTAGTGAGTGGAGTGTGTATAGAGTTATGATTGTATGGTCATGGATTCAAATCCCACTTTGATCATTTTCATTTTTTCTTTTATTGTTTTTTTACAAAAAAAAAAAAAAAAAAAAACCAACAATGTGTCAATTTGTATTACTAAAAAAAATCACAAAAAAATTTGTTAAATATTTATTTTGTCCTAATTTAATTACTATTGTTATTTTTTTGGTCAAGTAGCCTAGTGGCTAGGAAATTCACCTTAAAGGTGAATAAGTGGAGTGTATCCTGAACAAAAAAATTAATTAAAAAAAAAAGACTAAAGGGCAGTGGAGCTGCCCCATCTCTTCCTTTCCATTCCTTTTTTATTTAATTGTTATAATTATTATTATTATTATTAATTATTATTTTTACTATTTGCTAAAAAAAAAAAATAAGAAGATAAGAACAAGAAGAAACAGCACACGCTGTCCCCCTTCCTTCCTCATTTTTTCTGTTTTAGTTTTTTTTGTTTTGTTTTTTATTATTATTATTATATTATTAAATTAAAAAATAAATAAAAAGTAAAAAGGCAAAAAAGAAAAAAAGACACAGTAACAATAACAGAAGCACGCTTCCTCTTTCCCAAAAGCAACAAAGAAAAAATAGCATCAGTTTATTGCTGCTATGTCTCCCTCTCTTACTTCCCTTGTCTGCAAAAAATTCAATTGGTAACCACCCAGCAGCAAAAAGTAGCAGACATTCATTTATTTTTCCATTACTCAATTTAACTAACTTTGATTTAAGAGTCTCTATAAAAACACAGAAAAAATCAGAATTAGAGAGGAGAATTTTTGAGAGAGATTAGAGAATTACAAAAAACGAATCACAAAAATAATCAATCTCAGAACCGAATTTCTAGTTTTTTTAGAGTTTAGTAAAAACACAAAATACCTACATATACCAAAAATCATAAACAAAAATAAAAAGAAGGAGAGATAAGAGAAATTCAATTCCTATCGAAACAAAACCAATACTCCTCCTTAAGACAAGCTATCGAAACATACAATTCCTATTTCCCTCTTGAGCTTGAGGAACTGATCTCTCTTCACAGCCTTGGTCATTAGATCAGCTTGTTGGTTCTCAGTGGGGCAGTACTCCAGAATCAACTTCCTATTATTAACTTGGTCTCTGAGAAAATGAAACCGAGTTTCAATGTGTTTGCTCTTGCCATGACTAACAGGATTTTTAGCCAAATTGATTGCTGATTTATTTTCAAGCTTCAGCATCACTATGATTTCTTCAACAATGCTTATCTCACTGAGAAGTGATTGCAACCAATTAGCTTGACAAGCTGCTAGAGAACCTGCTACATACTCTGCTTCACAGCTTGAGAGAGCTATGACTGACTGTTTCTTGGAGCACCAGGACACAGGTGCATTTTGAAATTTAAACAAGTAACCACTGGTGCTCTTCCTCTCTATCTTATCACCACACCAGTCAGCATCAGAAAATCCACTCAACTCTAGCTTTCCCTTACTCTTAGAGTATGGAAACAACACACCATAGTGGATTGTACCATTGATGTATCTAAGTATCCTCTTTGCTGCTAACAAGTGACACTTCAATGGTTTGCTCATAAACCTGCTAACATAACCTACTGCATAGCTTATGTCAGGCCTGGTTTGACACAAGTATCTCAATGAACCAACTAGCTGTCTAAACATAGTTGGATCAACACTATCACCACCTGCCTCTTCATCAAATTTGAACTTAGTATCTGCAGGTGTGACTGCTGAGTTGCAGTCAAGCATCTCAAACTTTTTCAGAATTTCAGTAGCATACTTGGATTGATGTAATATCATTCCCTTTGGAGTTTCCAGGAGCTCCATTCCTAGGAAGTAGGTCAGCTTCCCTAGGTCAGTCATTTCAAATTCACACTTCATCTGTGATTTGAACTCCTCTATTTATGTAGGTGAGCTACCTGTCACCAACAGGTCATCAACATACAAGCATATGATCAGCATATGCTTCCCATCACTGCCTTTTACATAAACACCATACTCTACACTGCATTTCTTAAAACCTTGTGTGACAAGGAACTGATCAATTCTCTTATTCCAAGCTCTTGGAGCTTGCTTCAGACCATACAAGGCTTTGTTCAGCTTCAGCACCTTGTCTTCCTTGCCCTTCAGTTCAAACCCTGGAGGCTGCTTCACAAACACATCTTCCTCTAGGGGTCGATTAAGAAATGCTGACTTCACATCTAAATGAAATAGGGGCCATCTGTTACTGCAAGCTAAGGTCATCACTAACCTTATTGTCTCATGTCTTACCACTGGTGAAAATACCTCATCATAGTCCAACCATTGCTTCTGCAAGAACCCTTTTGCTATAAGCCTTGCCTTGTATTTTATCACTTTGCCTTCAGGATTTTGTTTGACTTTGTATACCCATTTCACATCAATTGCTCTCTTGTCTGAGGGCAACTCACACAAGTCCCATGTTCTGTTCTTCTCAATTGACTTCAACTCATCAATCATTGCCTCCATCCATACCTTACTCTTCAATGCAGCTTTGGTATCTATAGGCTCAGTGTCTACAAGCATTGCATAATGCACAATTTCTCCTTCATTGTCTAATGCATTATCAGGAACAATCTCACAGTCAGCTAGCCTTCTAGGCAACTGAACATTCCTTTGAGGTCTTGGTGGTACAACATTGTCATCATCACTAGAGGTGTGCATATCCTCATCACTGTTGATACCTTGGTTGTGATTTTGGTTCACAAATGTGACTGTGTTGTTAGTGTTGCTTGATCCAACATCTAAGTCCACTGCACAAGCTTTCTTAGATGTGATCTTCTGTTTCCAATCCCAACTTTCATCCTCTAACACTTTCACATCTCTACTAATCTCTACCTTATCTAAAGTAGGATTATAGAGCCTATAAGCACCAGTCCTGTGATATCCAACAAATATCATAGGTACACTTTTATCCTCTAGTTTCTTTCTCTTAGCATCAGGCACATGTTTGTAGCACAAGCTACCAAACACCTTCAAGTGACTCACACTTGGCTTACTCTTAGACCATACCTCTTCAGGTACCTTATCCTTCAGTTTCTTAGTTGGACTTCTGTTTAGAATGTAAACAGCTATGGCTACAGCTTCACCCCAGAACCTTGATGGAAGGTTTTTCTGCTTTACCATACTTCTAGCCATATATAGAATGCTTCTATTCCTCCTCTCAGCAAGACCATTGTGTTGAGGAGTGTATGGTGCAGTGACCTCAAGGATTACGCCCTGATCCTTACAGAATTTCTCAAATTCTTTAGAGGTATACTCACCTCCACCATCTGTTCTCAGAATCTTCAAAGACTTATCACTTTGCTTTTCAACCAGTGTCTTAAACCTCTTAAACACTTCAAAAGCTTCACTCTTGGCCTTGATATGATACAACCATATCATCCTTGAGTATTCATCAACAAATGTCATGAAGTACTTGTTTCCACCAGTTGATAGAACATCAAATGGTCCACATATGTCAGAATGCACAACATTCAGCACATCACTAGATCTCATAGGCAAGTGACTTTTGAATGAAGATCTATGATGCTTTCCTAGCAAACAAGTAGTACATGTGTCTACTGGAGTTATGACACTAGGTAAGCCTAACACCATGCACTTTGAATTAAGCATTGACAGGCTTTTAAAATTCAAATGCCCATACCTTTTGTGCCATAGATCACTATCTTTATCCTCTGTGGTTGCAGACAAACATGTAGCTTCAATGGTTTTGATCTGAGTCTTGTAGATTCTGTTCTTACTTTGTGCTGTCTTGAAAACTAATCTTTTCTTAGAATCAAATAGTTGTAGAATCTCATCCTCTATAACTATCTTGAAGCCCTTTGAAATCAACTGTCCCACACTCATGAGATTGCACTTCATCCTAGGAACATAGAGTACATTTTCAATCACATCCTTCTTTCCATTAGACCTCTGAATCACAACATTTCCCATGTCTTCTGCCTTAATGGAATCACTATTAGCCAATCCGATTTTGGTGTTGAGACACTCATCAAAGTCAGTTAAGATGCTCATATTGCCAGTCATGTGATTAGAACATCCTGAGTCAAAGTACCACACCATGGAATCTGTTGCTTCATCAGCAATTGTCACCATGAAACTTGTTTCATCATCTGAACTTGAGTTATCATGTGCTACCTTTGCCTCTTCTTCATTCTCTTGGCCCTTCTTTTTCTTTGAATTTTTACACTCATTTGAATAATGGCCATACTTATCACAATTATAGCATTGGATCTTGCTCTTGTCAACCTTCTTCTTTGACTTAGCCTTCTGTTTCCCTCCTCCTCCATCAGAGGATTCAGGTCCTGTCTCACCATCATCTTTGCTCTTCTTGGAATCTTTCTTCGCTTGCCATTTCTTCTTGTCTTTCTGGTATTTCTTAAACTTTGTGAAAAGAGCTTGCTCATCCTCCTTGACATGGCTTCTCTCACCATGCTTCAGCTCATGAGCTTCAAGAGTGCTCTGCAGATCCTCAATCTTGATCTCACTCAGGTCTTTTGTCTCTTCTATTGTCACTACAATGTGATCAAACTTAGGAGTTAAAGTTCTCAATACCTTTTCAACAGTTTCTTGCTCATCAAGATTACTACCACAATTCTTCATCTGATTGGTGAGAGTCACCAATCTTGTGAAGTAATCTGAAACTGACTCATCATTCTTCATCTGCAACAGCTCGTACTGTCTCTTCAAGGCTTGCAACTTCACCTTCTTGACCTTTGCATCTCCACCATAACATTTCTACAAAATGTCCCAAGCATCCTTGGAGGTTGTAGAATCTGCAATTTTCTCAAACACCTTCGCATCAACGCATTGATGAATGAGAAATAGAGCCTTGTTGTCTTTTTTTTTGTGCTTCTCTGAATGTTGTTCTCTGTTGATCTGTTGGATTCGCTGGTAATGGGTTAAGGACTGTATTCACTTGTTCATCCACTTCTTGAACAATGAATATCACCTTCATCTGTTTCACCCATGTATCTCAATTCTTTCCATCAAGAATGGGCAAATTCGCGTGGAAATTGCTTTTCCCAGCCATGGTTGATTCACCTCAACCTTTGATTCTCCTCTTGAAGAAGATTTGAATCAAAATCCCTTGGATCGTGCTTGCTCTAGATACCACTTTGTTGGGGATAAAACCCGGGAACAAAGAGCTCAGAAGAAAGACAAAAATGAATGAAGAAGACTTAAGAAAAAAGAGGGAAAGTAAAAATCTTATTCACAAAAAATCGTTGTTTACAAGTGAAGTTATACCCGTATTTATACACAACTAACTAACGGATAACTTCTAACTAACTACCAAAACAGAAAAACATAACTGAACAGAGGTTCAGAAGTAACTGAGCAGAGTTTCAGAAAATAGCTGTGCTTCAGAAGTTGCCGAGCTCCAGAACTTGCTGAGCTCAGAAGTTGCTGAGCTCCAGAACTTGCTGAGCTCCAGAAGTTGCTGAGCTTCCAGAACTTGCTGAGCTCCAGAACTTGCCGAGCTCGCCATGTTTCATAGCTTGGCTTACAAAACCAATAAAAATCAGAAACAAAAATGAAAAGAAGGAGAGATAAGAGAAATTCAAAGGAGTCTTCAAGGGTTAGTATTTTTCTTGTTTTCTACACAGTATGTTTGATTTTAATTTTTTGGTTTAGATTTGTGATGAAAAGAGGTTGACCGTTTAAGATCTGGTGATTTTGGGATTTGAAACTTCTTGGATCGATTGTTGTGTTTTTAAGGTCGAATTCGTGTTTAAAATCGAAAGAAGATTTTTTTTTCTTGAGTAATTTGAGACTTTATTTAAATTTAATTTTTTTTTCTGCTTACCGGTGGTGGCGGCCGGCGCGGTGGCGCGTTGCCGGAACCTGGAAATATTATGAACACCTTCATGGTGTTCTTGAAAATAATGAACATGTGAGAGGATGAGAGAAAGAACCGAGAGAGAGAGAGAGAGAGAGAGAGAGAGAGAGAGAGAGAGAGAGAGAGAGAGAGAGAGAGAGAGAGAGAGAGAGAGAGAGAGAGAGAGAGAGAGAGAGAGAGAGAGAGAGAGAGAGAGAGAGAGAGAGAGAGAGAGAGAGAGAGAGAGAGAGAGAGAGAGAGAGAGAGAGAGAGAGAGAATACGGAAGAAAGAGAAAAAAAAATTTAACAAATGAATGTTCCTTGCAATCTCACGTGTATATAGGTTCTGGCGATCCAGTGCACGCTCGTGCACAGCATCATCGTGTGCTCGCGCTGGGAGAGCTGTCTGATTTAATCAGACGATCATGATTAACTCCTTTCTTTTTGTTTTTTGTTTGAACATAGATGGACTCTGTTGGGTCATGCATGTGTCAGTTTTACTTTCTCATAACCCTATTTCAGTCTGCAACCCCCACTTTCCCTTAAATTTGTTTATTTAAACTGAGTTTTTTTTTTTTTTTTCCTTTTCTTGTTTTGTTTACATGTTTATATTTTCAAACTCAAAAATACAAAAATACAAAAAAACATAAAAGTATAAAAACACAAAAATATCAATGTTTAATTTAAATCTCTCTAAACCAATTTTTTTGTTCTCCAAATCAATTAACAATAAATATTTTTTGTAATAAAAGTGGAGTAGAAAAGAGACCGGCGGATGTACATCCGCTCATTTCTTGAATAATCGACGCTTAGTGTGCGCTTTGCCGACCGGTTATTCGTCTTCCACGAATTAAAATCAAACTCAACTCATCAAAATTCTTTTTTTGTGTCCATGCACGCTTTAATTATTTTTTACTCTATTTTCAAACGGACATCACCGCCCATGTGCGAGTTCGTCTTTTCAATCAAACAAACTTTTTCATATTAACACAAATCATTTTCGCAAATAAAATCAACCAACCAACCGACATTTTTCTACCCAAAGAACTACGTAGCTTTGAATTTTCCATTGCACTTGGGAATACGTAGGAGCGGGATCCAACAACCGTCAAGCACAATAATAAAAAACTAATTTTTCCTCCTTTTGTAAATATTTAATAATTAATAAAAAAAGTAATGCAAACAATTAAAAAATAATTTTTCGACCCTAAAAAAACAAGAAGGTTCCCGTTGAGTACAACGGATGTGAGGGATGCTAATACCTTCCCCTTGCATAATCGACACCCGAACTCGAAATTTGGTTGCGATGGCCATTTTTCTTTCCTTTTAAGGTTTTATCAATATTTTCCTTTGGGAATAAATAAAGTTCGGTGGCGACTCTGTGTCATTACCGAGTGTTCCAACGCTCGGGCGTTTTTCGCGGCGCGACACATATACCCTACCAGAAGCCCTCCCGACGAAGGTGGGAGGAGTCACTAAGAACCTCAGCACATAACCTGTAAGCACTTTTGACCGAGTAGTGACCGTTTTTCTCTACCTTCCAGATTAGCCTATCTTTAGTTACCTGATCAACTAAAGACGTGTTCAAAATTGAAGTAGCAACATCGGGGCTAAAAGTCTGATGCACGACGTCCCAGTTCCATGTCTTAACAGTAGTATCAATAAGACTTTGAACTGAAGGGCCAAAAGAAAGTTGCGATAAATCAAAATGACCCTCGATACATTCCCCATTCGAAAGCCACGGTTCGCATAAGATAGGAATAGACGCACCTGTACCAATACACCAACGGGACCCACCCCTAACAATAAAGCGGGCCTGTAAAATACTGCGCCAAACATAGCTGGGATTGTGTCCCAAAGAGGTTGTCAAGTAGGTACCTTGAGGAAAGTAACGAGCCTTAAAAATGTGTGAAACCAAAGATTCTGTGTCTGTTTGGAATTTCCAGCCTTGCTTGCCTAACATTGCTAAATTAAAAGCAGTGAGATCTTTGAACCCCATACCTCCGTGATTCTTGTGCATCGACAGTCGCTCCCACGACATCCAGTGAATCCCTATATTATTAGAGCCACTGCAGCCCCACCAGAATGAGTTCATCATCTTCTCGATGGTAGAAATAGTGGAGTTAGGTAGAAGGAAAATACTCATCACATAAGATGGAATAGCCTGAAGAACCGATTTTATCATAATCTCTCGTCTTGCTTTGGAAAGACATCTACTACTCCAAGAATTAATTTTTTGCCAGACACGGTCTTTAATATAAGCAAACACAGTCGTACGATTCCTGCCTAACAGCGAGGGTAGACTAAGATATTTACCTGTCCCAAGAACAACCTGCACTCCCATGATAGTAGTAATAGTATGATTAAGAGCATCTGGCACATTGCGACAATAAAAGACTTCGGACTTTGGTAGACTGATGGCCTGACCGGAAGCCTTCTCATAGAGCTGAAGAATGTTCTTCATGGTTTGAGCTTGCCTCTCACAAGCTTTAAAGAATAAGAAACAGTCGTCAGCAAATAATGAGTGTGTAACCAGTGGAGCACCCCTGCAGATGGAAGTACCTGTAAGATCCCTTGTGGTCTCTGCACGACCTATGAGGGAGGATAGTCCTTCAGCATATAAAATAAACAAGTAAGGGGATGGAGGGTCCCCCTGTCTCAGCCCACGCCCTGGAATAACAGGACCTACCTTCTCACCGTTCACCAAAATCGAGTAATCCACTGATTCAACACACATGGCCATCCACTGAACCCACTTCTCGTTGAAACCCATCTTCACCAGAACGGCGTTGAGATATTCCCAACTCATCCTATCATACGCTTTGCTGATGTCAAGCTTAAGAGCAACACAACCCGCTTTTCCTCTAGTTTTAGTTCTCATGTAATGGACAATTTCGATAGCAACCATAGCATTATCAAGATTAGACCTCTCAGGAACAAAGGCTGACTGATGACTCGACACACACTTGGGAAGAAAATGCTTGAGACGGTTGGCCAACACTTTAGCTATTATTTTATACAAAACATTACAGAGAGCAATAGGTCGCCATTCCTTCATGGAAGTATGAACACTGCCTTTAGGGATAAGAGCAATGTTAGTAGTACTAAGGACAACAGGGAACCGCCCAGAATCAAGCCAGGAACAACAGTCTTTGAAAATATCATCGCTACAAAGAGACCAGAAATGCGGATAAAACCCCGGGTTATAACCATTGGGCCCCGGACACTTGTCAGGATGCATCGAAAAAATGGCTTCACGAAACTCCTCCTTCGAGAAAGGTGTTGTAAGCATAACATTATCCTCATTTGTGACAGTGTGGCAAATAACATCAATAACGGGAGCCAAGTGACTAGGCTACGGCTGAAAAAGCTCGGTGAAGTAGTCTTTTTCCACATAACAAAGGTCATCTAAAGTAGTAACTCTGCCTCCGCTATTGTCTTCTAAAGAAAGAATACGATTGGCCTTTTTACGAGCCGTGGCAGAAGCGTGAAAGAATTTCGTATTCTTGTCACCATCCTTATACCAGAGTTTATTAGCACGTTGTCGCCAATAGAAATCATCCTGCAACAATAACTGAGATAATTTGCGTTTCTCAGCCAAAATCTGAGCCTGATCAGAACCTGTAAAGTTATTGCGAAGATAGACAAGGTGCTGACGACAAGAAACAATATCTTTCTGAAGCTTATTACAATGAGTTCGGCTCCACTCAGAAAGATCACCTGCACAAAGTTCAAGACGGGAAACAATAGAACCATTACCTGAAGAGGTCCACCTCTCTTTAAAGAAGTCGTTAAAACCCGGTTCTAACTTCCAAGCATTCTCAAAATGGAAATTTCGCTGCTTTCCATGAGATCGGACCACCGGGGAGCACTCAAGAAAAATGGGGTAGTGATCTGAAGCAGGCGCAACCAAGTTAACAAGTTTAGCGTTTGGAAATAAACCAAACCAACCATTAGTAGCAAGCGCTCGATCAAGTCTTTCTTCTACCGCACGGGTAGTGCCAAGATACTTAAACCAGGTAAAGGGATAACCTTCAACTGGAATATCAGTCAGTCCAGAATCCAAAACAGCCTGACGGAACCCATTAATTAACCAAGGCGAACGTGTGGTTCTACCTCGTTTTTCACTCGCATCCAAAATATCATTAAAATCACCAAAAATACACCAAGGAAGAACAGATTGTTGTGATAAAGTAAGTAAAAGAGGCGCGTCGACGTCCTCCATTAGGATACCCATAGTAACCGGTCAGACGCCAGTTACCCCGATCAGCATCAAGAACTTCAACAGAAATATGATTTTGAGAGTAGTCAATAATATGGCAATTGATAGAAGAACGCCAAAACAGTGCAAGACCACCACTACGACCCACACGATCAACAGAAAAAGAAGAGTTAAAACCAAGCACATAACGTAATTCCTCCATTTTATTATTGAAGACTAGTGTCTCACTAAGAAAGAAGATGGCAATATTATGATGCCTAACTAGGTACTTAAGGTTGGAAACTGCACTCGGGCTACCTAAACCTCGGCAGTTCCAACTTACAAGATTCATAATTCTCGGCAGGCTTGAACATCAGGACCTGCCGTTACATTAGTTTCAGCATACAAAGGATTATCATGAGTAAACATTACAACATCCCGCCCATCACCTAGACTAGGAATTTCTATATCTATTCCCTCTAACCCAGTATTAGTAACATCCTGTTCCGTGTGTTCCACAAATTGATTGACACTAGTAGCCTTGGTTCTCTTCCTTTTCTTCAACTCTACACTATCATCATCCAGAACAGCAGCCTCTATACAAGTCAAGATCGCACCTTGAGGCTGATTTTGACCCTCGGCCAGCAGGCCCAAAACCAAAGGACGAGTATGAGAATTAGAACAGCCAGTCGGAGGAGGAAGGGTCGAAGTCACAAGGGAAGTGTGAGAGGAGGAGGCGCCATTCAAGTTCTTACCAAACCTCGCCAAAGCTTGTTTCTGGACACACATTAAACCATCCTTGATAGCAGAAATTTCCTTTTGAACCGCCGTTATCCTACCATCCAAATTGCCAGTAGTCGGAGAGACAACATTAGGGGCTGCAGCAGACGAATGAGAGGCTTGAGTACCTGCACCAGACTCAGAAGCAGAGAAAGGACGAGATGGGATGGGGTCTTTGAGGTACGTATTAGTTGCTGCAGTACCCATTCTTTTGATAACGGGACGTAAATTTTCACCCCAACCGCGAGTACCATCATCATGTTCCAACTCAAACAACTTCGGGCAGCCTTTATCAGTGTGACCAAGCAAACCACAGAGGTAACAGAAAATTCCCAGCTTTTCGTATTTAAACAAAATCTGCACGAAATTACCTTCATCAGCTCTGACTTTCCAACTTTGTTGCAAGGGTTTGTTAACATCAATCCTGACTTTCAGCCTCATATACGTACTGTGGGCTGTGTTACGATGATTGTATTCCTTTAACTCGCCAAGAAAATTACCCACTGCTTGTCCAACTTTTGGTTGAATGAATCCAAAAGGCAAATTATGGACTTGCAGCCACAAGTCTATGTGATTCAGTTGGATGCTCGACGGAACAACCCCAAGAGCAATCTTCTCAATCATCAGATTATAATTCTCAAAGAGCCATGGCCCTTCGTCAAGAACCTTAGCAGCGTCCAATCGATGGTTGAACTGAAACAGAAATCGGTTGTTGTCAGCAGGAAGGATAGTAACATGTTTCTTGAGTTTCCAAATGTAGCCCAGACGTTCCTTCAAGTAGCCAAACCGAACCGGTTTGTCGGTGAGCACACGCCCAATTAGACAGTGATCGAGAATCTGGACGGAAGAGGGGTCGGAATCAAGTATCAAGGTCAGGCCCTCGTCTGATAGAGAGACCATCAAGGGATATGCTTGGTTCAGACATGGTAGCGCTGAACAAAAGCAGGGAGAGGATTAATTTTGTGAAAAAACAGGGGTAAGGAAGATGCATACGGTGGAAGCAAAATTAGGATTTGTGTGTATGGAGAAGACAAGGAGTGGGCTGTATATAAAGGAGGAGGCGTGAGACATCTAGGTTAGAGGAAATCGAACCAGATGAGGCAAATTCTCACAAGGGGGAAAGCCCAGCTTTGAAACGGAGGCCCACCCATGAAGGGGCGGCGACGCTGGGTGTATGAACCATAGGAGAGCAAAACGAAGGCGCGCGCGTACATGTTTTTGTCTTGCTTTTAGAGTCACATTAGTGTCCAAAATATTGGCAACAAAAAGCTTTAATTTGATACTAAACGCTAGCATTGATGTTGATGCTATGTAGCATGAACAAATTTGTACCCTAAATTGAAAACCAAAAATAAAAATAAAAAAATTTGTACGCTAAAAGTAAGGTTAAATTTGGATAAAAAAATTTGTACGCTAAAAGTAAGGTGTATTCATGGAGTATTTGAACTGATTTTTTCATCCTTAATTGGATCAGTTTGTAGTTGTGTTCATCGACGACTTCCTAGTGTACTCCAAGTCAGAGGTAGAGCATAAAAAACATCTGCGGGTCACGTTGCAAGTTTTAATAGATAAAAGTTGTATGTTAAATTATCCAAATGTGAATTCTGGTTGAAGGAAGTGAGCTTTTTGAGGCACGTAATCTCGAGTAGTGGAATAGCCATAGATCCGTCTAAATTAGAAGCAATGTCGCAGTGGGAAGCTCCTAAGTTAGTGACAGAGATTAGAAGTTTTCTAGGTTTAGCTTGTTACTATAGGAGGTTCATTGAAGGCTTTTCCAAATTAGCCTTACCATTGACTCGACTTATCCGGAAAGAACACGCTTATGTGTTGGACAAGATGTGCGAGGAAAGTTTCCAAAGAACTGAAGAGAAGGTTGATGTCGGCACTAGTGTTAGTACTTAGTACTACCAAATGAATCAGTCCTTTTGTGGTTTATTGTGACGCATCAAGGATGGGCTTGGATGGAGTACTAATTCAGAGAAGACAAGTAGTTGCATATACTTCAAGGCAGCTGATCGAAGACACATGAGGGAAATTATCCGACTCATAACTTGGAACTATAGCAGCCATAGTCTTCGTTTTGAAAGTTTGGAGACACTATCTGTATGGGTCGAAATTCATAGTTTTCAAGGACCACAAGAGATTGAAATACTTGTTCTTTATTGGTTTTGTTTTCTTTTTTGCGAATCTTTACATCTTTGTAAAATGAGACACTTCTTGTGCCACTTTGGTTATTATTGAGTAAAAAGTAAAGTAAACCCATTATTTATTTTTTATTATTTTCTTTTAAAGTAAACCCATTACGAGGAAACTTATGGAGTAAGTAAACCCTTTAATGAGTAAAGTAAAGTAAACTTGTCTGTTGATCATGTTACTCGTACATGCTTTGAAAAAGTAACGCCACTATACTTACATTTCCAAATCTCAAATAGTACAAGTTTCAAAATTTAAAAGTAAAAAGAAAAAAAAGAAAAAAAAAAGTTTAAGTGTATTTGCAATCCCATTATGTACCCGGCCGGCCCCTTATTTAGTTAAGTGTATGAATGCTGAAAACGTTAACAAACTTGCCTGATCATAAAACTCCAATCTTTTAAGTTGCTGCCAATTACTACCATGGCCGCTGCAGCTACTAACACTACTCAAACAGAGGAGCATGTGTCCTTGAAACTTCTGTTGAATGAAAAGAGTAACACAGTACTGTTTGCTGAAGCTGGAAAGGATTTTGTAGACATTATGTGTAGCTTCTTAACAATGCCTTTAGGAACTATTGCAAGACTTGTGCAGAAGGAATCTAGCATAGGGCCGGTTTCTGTTGGTTGTCTTAACTCTCTCTATCAAAGTGTGGCAAATCTTGATGAAGGTTGTTTGTGTACTGATTCAATAAAACAAATGTTGCTGCAACCAATTAACTCAGCCGAAGATTATTGCAACACACTAAAACTTAATATCGATGACTCTCAGCCTGTCAAGTTCTTCCTCTGTGACAACTATAACAGTTACTGCTACTATGATCATGATATGACCATATCAACAGATAAAGATAAATGTCCATGTGGGAAACCTTTTACCCTTCCAGTTTTATTTAAACATTTCCGCCAAGGATTTGTTAACAGTGGATCTACTTTTGTCATAACCGACAACCTCACTGTCATACCAAACTCTATTGACTACACAAGCTTTAGTCTACTGCAGGAATTTGGCATAAAAAGCCCAAGTTCGGTAAAGGAAATTGTCCTCAATGTTACTAAAGAAAAGGTTTTTTATTTGACTATGGCTTCCGTTTGTAACTTCCCTACATATACCTTAATTTTTTTGATAGATTATAACTAATGTTACTATTTCACATATATAGGTACTTGATCTGCTAAAGTGTTCTATGCTTTCCGAATCAACTTTAACACATTTGTTTTTAGGGAAGAAACCACCCCTTGGTCGTTTGAGATTTTTCTCGTTTAATGTTAAAACTAGTGTTGATATTGAAATCATTTTGAAGCTAGTTATAAGAAAATCCGATGGTAAGGTATTGTATGCTCAAGGGGAACAAAATTTTGCAAACTTACTTTTAAGCTTTCTTACCTATCCATTGGGAGGAATTGCTCGTATATTTGGAGAGAATTGTTACTTGGGAAGCATTAGTGGATTGTACAAGAGTATTGCTGATTTGAATGAAAACAAATATCTGATATCAAATGCAGCTAAGAACAGGCTTGTTACTCCTTGCATTGGCCCACAGATAAAATTAAGCAAGCAGATATTACCAATTTTTGAGCCAGGTGTTCTTCAATATTATGTTTATCAAGAAGATAATTCAAATATAATTCATGCTCAATTACACAAACAAGGTGAAGATAGGAGTTTTCGTAACAATATTACGCAAATGAATTATTCTATGGCAGCAAGTCCTGGTGAAAGTTATGTCAAGGGTCCAGCTATGTATGTTGCTACAGATGACTTGGTTGTAGCACCCTTGTCACCAATTTCAGCTTTAAGTTTAATTAACAGATTGAAAACTCCTCTTGATGATTTGAAGGAAAAAGTTGTCACCCTTGGCATCAAGGAGGTAAAAATAGTAAAGCTTACAATTGATCATATTTTTTATCTTAATTAATATATTTTAACTCTTTAATATTGGTTTACTAGGAAGATTATTACTTAGCAATTGCTTATGTTTAAATCATTGTTTTGTTTCAGTGTCTTAGCATACTGAAGGCTGCATTGACTTCAACATCTGCCCTCACAAATGGTTTGGCTCACCTGTTGACTGAAGTTAAGGAGGAGATATGATATGATTTTACATTTTGTTGTGTGTTTTATGATTCTTCGAGAAAAGTTGGTGTCGGGTCAGGCAATTAGAAAACAATATTAGATTTACTATTTTGATGTTGCTATTATAATTCTTGCATTATTGTTTTGAGATCTTTAAAAAAAAAATATTTGTTAAGAATTTTGGATTGCATCCTTGTATTTATTTCCCCTGTTATCGTTATTTTTCAAACATTTGCAGTTTTACATATTCGTCATTGATTCTTGTCTTAATCATTACAAAGCCAATCAGTAAACATAGCAACACAGCAGTGATGTGATGCCTAGATGTTGTTACAAAAAGACTTTTATTCTCTTCATGAACTAAACAAGATAGATGATATCGGCTGGGGTAGTTCTGAATTCTGATGCGTAAAAGGTCTTGGGCCGGGGCATGGAGGTCTTACTTCCTAATCAGGTATTAGTTTTGTTGTATTAGGGTTGATCATCAACTTCGGTTTGTACTACTATTAGTTTGGCATATATTGTTTCAATCTACATGATTGTATAATAACGAATTGAAAATTGTTGTTTACTAATTCAATATAAACACAAGCAAGAATTACCAATATGATAAACTGCAAATATTGGAATAGAAATAACAACATCAAACTAGATAATCTAGTAAATAGCAATAATGCTAGAATTGAACTAATAACATCAAAATAGTAAATCTAGTGTTGTTGTTGTCCATTACAAAATTTTCTCTAAGAATCTTAAAACAACAGAAAATGTGAGTTCTCACTTCTCCTTAACTTCAGTTAAAAGGTGAGCCAGACCATTTGTAAGGGCAGATTTTGAAGTTAAACCAGCTTTCAATATGCTGAGAGCCTGCAACAAACACCAATGTAAAAATAAGTTGCTGCTAAGTAAACAACAGGTGAGCATTAAGAAAACTATAAATACTAATTAATTGGTTTTACTCTTTCTTACCTCCTTGATGCCAATGGTGACAACCTTTTCCTTCAAATCATTAAGAGGAGTTTCGAATCGATTAAGTAAACCTAAAGCAGAAATCGGTGACAAGGGTGCTATGACCAAATCATCTGTAGCAACATACATAGCTGGACCCTTCACATAACCTTCATTACTTGCCTCATATTTAGATAAATTGATTCTTGTACAAGTACAATCTCCAAGAGAACTCTTATCTTCCCCAGCTTTCAAAAATTTAACACCATCGATACGAAAAAAAAGAGAATAAACAAAATAATAGTGATAGTATTCAACAACGCCAGGATCAAGAATCGGCAATATTGGTTTAGTTAATTTTAAACATGGGGAAACGCAAGGATTAACAAGCCTGTTCTTAGCTTCTTTTGATATACAATTTTTGTTTTCATTTAATTCAGCTATGCTCTTGTACAATCCACCAATGCAACCCAAAGAACAATTCTCTCCAAATATACGATTAATTCCTCCCAAAGGAAAAGTAAGAAAACTTAATAGTAAATCTGCAAAATCTTGTTCCCCTTGAGCACACAAGAGCTTGCCATCTGATTTTCTTATTACTAGTTTCAGATTGATTTCGATATTGCCACTAATTTCAACATCAGACGTGAAAAACCTCGAAACACCAATGGATGGTTTCTTTCCTACAAAGAAATCAGTCAAAGGAGACTTGGAGAGCAAAGAACATTTTAGCAAATCAAGTACCTATGAAATAGAAAAATTAAATTACTAAAAATCATAGGTAAAAAATGAATAAATTATTAATCATATAAGGTGTGTGTAGGTATAGCTCAATATGAACATAAGCAACTGATGGATTCTAATTCTAAGCAGTCATTCAAAAAATATATCTATGCAATCATTTAAAAAATAGAAATTGAATAAAAACCTTTTCTTTAGTGATATTCAGAACTATTTCCTTCACTGCACTTGTGTTTTTTATTCCAAATTCCTGGAGTAGCCCAAAGCTGGCATAGTCAAGACAATTTGGCATGACTTTCAGATCATCAGTTATGATAAAAGTTGCAGCACTGTTAACAAATCCTAGGCCTAAATGTTTAGGGAAAACTGATTCAGAAAAAGAACCCCCACAGCGACAATTATATTTATCTTTATTTGTTGATGTGATCAAATCATGAATGTAGCTGGAGCTATAATATTGGCGACATGCAAAGTACTTGGTGGGTTGAGTGTCATCAATGTTGAGTTTAAGAGTGTTACAATAATCTTCCGCAAAGTTAATTGGTTGCAGCAGCATTTGTTTGATTGTATCAGTAGAGAAACAACCTTGATCCAGATCAGCAACACTATGGTAGAGGGAGTTAAGACAACCAACGGAAACTAGCCCAATGCTAGACTCCTTCTCTACAAGTCTTGCAATGGTTCCTAAAGGCATTGTTAAGAAGCTACACAGAATGTCTACAAAGTCCTTTCTAGCTTCAGCAAACAAGACTTTGTTACCCTTTTCGTTCAGAACAAGTTTCAAGGACACATATTCCTCTGGTTGATCTGTGTTAGTTGCAACAGTGGCCATGTTAATTGGTAGCAACTGAAAAGTTTGGAGGTTTAGTTAGAGGGTACTTTGTTAAGCGTATTAAGCATTCATTCGTTCATTCATACTCCTATATAAGAAGAAAAAATGAGATTGCAATATGCATTTTTATAACAGAACTCTGCTTTTTCTTAAGTACTGTAAATTATTTATTTTCATTTAAGTGTGAGTCTTGATATCAGCACTATTTGAATTCTTGTAAACATAATATAGGAGTAACTCTACGTATTCTTGTTATTGGAGTACGTAATTAACAAGATCGAGAATAGTTGATTAAAAAGGTTATGCGAAGGGTTCTTTAAATTTACGAGTAATTAACATCATCAAGAATTTGAATTTGAATAGTTACCTCTTTCTTTGTATACCCAAGATAGTAATTTCTCCGGTTTCATATATAATAAACAAAATAAAAAAAATTTAAAGTCTTAAATATAATAGCCTATAAATATGAATTTTTTCAAATAAATGGAGAATCTATTTTCGCTTTTTTATTTGTCATTTGGAAGTTTGTTTTTTCTTTTTAATTTGGAAAAAAAAGAATTCAAAAGAATATAGAAATCAAATAAGAAAAAATAATCCACTGCCAATTTGAATGAAGAAGAAAAATAGTGTTTCAAAATCTATGAATTAAAAATGAAATAGAAAAATAAATGCTTTTTTAGAGAAAGCATTTATTTCTACGGATGTCAACAGGCGGAGATTGAGCGGAAGATACTTTACCACTTCTTGCTCCACCATCTAAAATATACCTCATCTTCGTCACCATTCCCCGCTTCGAAGAGTATTCTTCCTCCATCCCCATGGATCTCTACAGTTCCCACGAAGATCCGTCAACCTTAAAAAGTTATCAAATTTTTATTATTTTCGATCAAATTAGTTGGAAAAAAATAGTTAACCTTAATTATAAGGGTCATGCTAACTAGTGCCCTTGGGGCATTAGTTAAAGACACAAAAAAGGAAATTTTGCATTGAAAACAACAACTTTTATATTTTATAGATGTTGACTGCACAAATTCCAATACAACTTTACTATATTGAGTATCCTTAACTAGTGCCCCGGCGGCACTAGTTAGCATTTTCCTAATTATAAAACAAAGTAAAAAGTTAAAATATTATTGTGAATCTTACGACAGTAATAAACATCGTATATAAACAAATGTATACACATATTATGTGAAAATATAATTAACAACAATTTATAATGTAATTAAATATACATTTATAAAATTCCCCATACCCAAGAAAAAAAATTCTCCATCTTCAAATTCCGGCCAAACAAAGTAATCCCCGCGGAGATTTCCATATACGGATGAAATTGACGTCCCTTGTTATTTCAAGGGATATTGATTAGTATTCAAAACTCAATACAAACGGGTCCGGCCCCGTTTGGCCCGGCTTATTTTTTACTTTTCTATTTAGCTTAAACGAAATAGAGAAGTATAAAATTATATTTGACAATATTTCTCCTTAAAAGTATCAAAGAAATAAAGTAAAAAAGTAAAAAATAAATAAAAGTGAAGTCAAACACAATTTTTTCCTTCTTTACTATTTTTAAGGAAACGAAAAAAAGAAGAAAATAAGCCGGGCCAAACGGGACCTAAGTTGAGAGGTAACTGATTGTAATTGGTCAAGTAAACGGCTCTTTGAAAATGCAAAGAGATAAATTTTTTTTTTTTGAACATCGCAAAGAGATAATTTAAACCACCAATACATGCACTAATAAGTAAGCAACACCGTCCCTTTTCCAAAAATTTAATACTACAGTTCCCCAGTATTTTGACTAATTTCAAATATTGACATTTATTTTTGAGATTATTATAAGGATAATCCCATTTTGCACTATACAAATGCTGAAAACGACTTTCAAAGTTACATTAGTATACATTTTGCCTAAGGAATCTGAATTTGCAATATTCCAATTATGCTTCTTTCTTTTCTTTCTCGTTTGATAGCTCCTTTCATTTCTTGTTTTCAATTTCAAACTCAGGAGCAAGTAGTGTCTTTGAAACTTATGGTAAACAAACAGAGACTAACAAAGTTTTATTCGCTGAAGCAGGAAAAGATTTTGTTGACATTCTCTGTAGTTTCTTAACATTACCATTAGGAACAATTTCAATACTTCTCGAGAAAGAGTCGAATATGGGACCGATTACAATCGGTTGTATAAACTCTCTTTACCAAAGTGTGGAAAATCTTGGCGTGCAGCGAACTTATAACTCATCCGAAGATTATTGTAACAGTCTCAAAATTAACATTAATGATTTTCTGCCTAAAATGTACTACTTCATATGTAACAAGTATCATGACTACAAATATCATTGTCCTTATTTGAGCATAGGTACAAATAAAAATTATTGTAGCTGTGGTAATCGTTTGAGCCGTTCCGTCTCCATGACAAAGTTGGGCAAAGGATTTGTTTGAGATGCTACAAGTTTTATCATTAGTGATGATCTGATTGTCTTGCCGCACTCCATGGATCAAACAATCTTTAGTTTGACAAAGAATTTTGGAATAAAAAAGCACAAGTTCAGTTAAAGAAATGACTGTTAATGTTACTATGGAAAAGGTTTTATATTTTCAATTTTTTATCTTTATATCATTTCTCTTATATTTCTTAGTAATTGCATTACTTTGCCACTTTTTAAGTTTTTTTTTTTTTTTTGAGTATTTGATTGATTAGTACTAATATTCTGCAGGTATTGGATCTGTTAAAGTGTTCATTGTTTTCCAAGACACCTCTAACTGATTTGTTTTTAGGAACCACGACTCTTATCGAGAAACCAAAGATTTTCTCTTATGATGTTAAAAACATTAGTTATTATGGTATTCTTATCACTGTGAAGTTAGTTATAACTTATAAGAAAATCAGATGGCAATATATTGTATGCTCAAGGGGGACAAGATTTTGCTGACTTGATTACAGATTTGTTAACATTTTCATTGGGTGCAGTTTTAAACAAGTTAGAAGGGAATAGTTCTTTGGGCAGCATTGATGGATTCTACAAGAGCATAGCTAATTTAAATAAAGATAAGTATTTTATTTATGAAGAAGAAGTAAGTGAAAGGCTTCTCACGTCAAGAATTTTGAAATACTATTGTTATTATAATTGTTATACTCCCAGTACAATGATAAAAGAAGTCACACTTTTCAAAAGTCATGAAGATTGTAGTCACAAGGAATATTTAAGAAAAATGAAAGTAGTTCATACCGTCAAGAAACCAGAAATGTATATGGTCACTGATGATTTAGTGGTAGAACCACTGTTGTCTCCGATTTCATCTTTATACTTGCTTAACCGTTTCCAAACTCCTCTTGATGATTTGAAGGAACAAGTTGTCGTCATTCGCTACAAAGAGGTAAACTATAGGATGAATTTCATTCTACTCCCCATGGCCTTTTTTGCTTTTGCATATGAAGTTTTTATGATAATCTGCTTTTCTCTGAGACTATTATGTAGCAATCATTAATCTCACATTGTTGTGTGGCTGCACTGCAGAGTTTAAGCATATTGAAGGCAGCTTTAACCTCAACATCTGCTCTCACGAATGGTCTCCGTCACTTGGCTCACTTGTTAACTGAAGTTAAGGAAGAGAAATAAGAATTGATGTTAAGTATGTTTGATGAAATCTTACAATACTTCATAGTGATTTCATTTCTAGGCTTCTAGATTTTAGCATTGTTTAATGATCTTTATAAGCTGTTGAATACTTAGTTCTGAGTTTACCATGCAATGTCCATTTCATTTCTTTCCATTTCATACCTAATTATCAGTATTTGCGGCATATCCATATTAATTTTTTATAAGCACAAAAATTTATTAATTGGAAGTGTATTCTCTTAAGCCCCAGTTGCGCTAAAGATTATCACTAATTCATAGCACCAATAAATATGATTGAGTTACAAATGGGACTTCAAACTAAGATTATCACTTATTAATGACTTTACTTTTTAAACTTTCCTAATTTTTTCCCATAAAATGGATTACAAAAGAAAACCGCATCACATGAACATTTTTCATGATAGCATACCGTGTTGGAATATTTTATTATATTCCAATAATATTAGGTGAACAAATATCTTTATTAATTATATTAGTTATTTATCAATTAGGGGCCTTAATTGATTAGTGATCAAATTAAGTAAAAAGGCTAATTAGATTTCTATTTCGGTAATTATTTAATTAATTGATATGGGCTCAATATGAGTGGATGTCAGGATGACCCATTTGGGAATAATGGGAACCCTAATGAGTCATCACACTATATAAAGGTTATGGTCCCCGATACACCGAACATATCGCATATCGTCTTTTCTCCTCATCTGAAGAGTGCTTAGGGCATAAGGAGTCTCGGTTGAGGAAGAACCACAAGCCATCGGGTGCTTGTCATCCGTCTCTCTTTGCGTTTCAGAATTGCTATCGGATAAGCTACGGTTTGTTCATATATATTCATCTATCTAGGTATTCCTATATTCTCTTAATCTCAATGAATCAACATGTCGTAGATCCTGTTTATATATACATGCTCATGTGTTTTTGGCTTCCGCACTAAAGTTACTAAGACTATAGAATTAATCTTTATTAAGAGCATGTCTATTATTAATATTAAAATTAATTTCAACAAGTGGTATCAGAGCAGGTCTTCATATTTAAATTATTGAGATTTTTTTTTAATTTATGCTTGCGGTATTTGTTTGGGACAATTCATTTTTATCTCTTCATGAACTTCAAGTTTCGGGAATCAATGTGGCTAAGGTTGAATACATGATATTGTCATGTGTACTTTTGTGTTTCAATTTCAATTTACTTATTTTCATTTAGTCAAAGAATTAAATAAGTATCGATTCCACACAATTTAAAAGCAAATTGAATCATGGAAAATCAGGAGGTAATAAGAAAGTTATTTTTGGTTCTGATCATGAACGTGAAGTAGTTATGGTTGATGAGAATTAAGCTCTTCTACATAAGCATAAAGTTTTGCTTTATTTTTGGAAATTAATTTATTTGTAATCACAATTTTGAATAAAATCTGAAAATATTAATTTTCTTTTGTGATTACAGTTTTTGGATCAATACATAATTTCATATATGTATATTAGGAATTTGATTTTGATATATTGTTATCAAAATATAAGGATTTGAATTAATTTTGGTAATTTTCAATTTTGAAATCAAATCTTTCGGCTTGAATTATTTATAAAGTTTGTTACAAAAAATTAAGGATTTGGCTTTTAGGTGATTTGATTTATTTTGAAATTGAAAATATTCTGAAATCAAATATTTGATTTGAAATTATAGATTGATTCACATTAATTTTGTATTTAAAGTTTACTATGAGAAATAAGGTATATAAAGATTTTGTATATATATAGTTATTATATTTTTTTTTGTAGAAGGTCAATTGCAGTTAAATAGCAATTAATAATGATTCTCAAAAAATTTTGATCTATTTTGGTATGTACAAAATTAAAGTTTTGATTCTTTAAATTTTAGGAAAATATAAATTCTATAATTATTTGTTTAATTAAAGATATATAAAGTTTTGATTTCCTTCTATTTTGGAAAATACGGTTATAGAATTTTATTATTTATTTAAAGAATCATTCGTTATATGTGAATCAATTGTGGCATGAACATACTTTGGTATATATAAAGATTTAATTCTATTTAAAATTAAATATTTGAGTTGTAGCATGACTATGATGTTTGAATTTATTGTTATTAAGTTTCTACAATAATTTCTTTTGTCATGCTCTTCGGTTATATTTTATGCCAATTTTAGTTTGGTGGTGAGAATTTGTTCTCACATTAAGGGATGTCAATTAATCATATGATTATGAAGGGACATCATAAAGAAATATGGCCTACATTTGGTGGGTTGTGCCTTGTAAATTTAAGACTTATCCCATTTGATTTAATAAATTGCCAGATGATTTTGATTGAGTTGGTTGAAACAACAAGTTGCCAAAGTAACCTCTATTGTCTAGATTTAATTCAATTAAAATCACAAAAGGGTGTATAAAATTGTTCATGCAAGCTATTTGGGTCTGCCAAAAGGTAGATAAAGTTTGGCTGAATAATTACATACATATATATATTCAATTTATTAAATTGTTTAGTAATGACGATTGAGTTGATTGAAATTGAAACAACATGTTGCTAAAGTAATCTCTGTTGAGTATATTTTATTCAATTTAACTTACAAATGATGTAGTGTGTAATTATTCATGTGAGTTGTCGTCGGCCCCAAGAAAGGCACAACTTGACCGGGTAATTGCATACTTGTGATGGTAAACGTGTGGTGATTATAAAGTTATTTACCATGTGAATAATAGGATGCGCAAACGTGACTATTATTTGACAGGGCTTATCACCAATGTTTGATCATTGCATTGAGAGTACCGGTTGCAGTTAATTCTTACAATCCAAAGATTGAGGATTGATGGTGCGCTAGGTATCTTGTTTGTCTTTAAATTTACAAATAAAGTTTTACATGTCTCTATAATAACTTATTGACGGGCATAATAAAGTCGTGTTATTGTGAATCCATGTAAGTATTTAGTGGATTACATTTGCACATATAATGATAAATATGTGACAATATGAGGACTATTGTTTATCAATATTAATTGTCAATGTTTGATCATTGTAACAAAATATCACTAGAAATTGATGCGATTTTCTAAGGGCTAGACATCAATGGTGCATTAGGTATTTTGATGAGTAATTTTTGTTCTCTACAAACTAATATAGTTTATGTA
Source organism: Trifolium fragiferum (assembly GCA_954870985.1). Lineage (NCBI taxonomy): Eukaryota > Viridiplantae > Streptophyta > Magnoliopsida > Fabales > Fabaceae > Trifolium > Trifolium fragiferum. The sequence continues at coordinate 14,563,041 of OX940793.1, read as the reverse complement.
TCTGCAAAATATAATAAGAACATTATGTTCTTGGATATAGACCTTTGATAAGGATGGAGGAACTCAAATCTCTCACAATTCAGTAAATTTAATGTGATAATCAAGTTTAGAAAATGAGTATACTCCTAATCACGAAGGTCGTGTGATCATAAAGTTTTAATTTCCAGGGACATTAGAGGTGTTATTTAAGATGAAATAATTTTGTCATGTTTTTCTTTGCTCAAATTAAAGTGTTTCTAAAGCAATAAGGTGAAGACAAGTTATCTTTGAAGAGATGACTTTTCATTAAAATTGTTGAGCAATGAAAATATCCGGAGCACATTATGTAACTATTTATTCTTGCTAAAGTGTTGTGGTTTCGACAATAAGGTGACCTTGTCGAAAATTTAGTCTTTAGTGTTCTCTTTGCACAATTAGTTCTACTAATAAACTTGGAAATGATTCTTTAATATAATTATTTCATAAAGTGTGCAATGAAGAAAATGTTAAAGCAGGAGAAAATAAAATAGTGTTCATTCGGTAAATACCTCAACGGATAAGGGCAAATAAAGAATAATAAGGAAATCCAAACTGACAAATATCCAACGATGTTGAAAGATACATCAATCTAGAGGGGAAATAAGTCAGTGAAGATTATTTTTCAACTAATTGTTAGATTGTTGTTACTAATAATATTTGTTTATGGATGTTGATATACAATGGACATCATAACTCAAGAAATTATTGTAAGTATCTATGTCACTTGGTTGCGTAAAGTAAAAGATTTTTGAAAGACAACTCAAGTTATATTGTGACATAGATTAGTCAGGTAATGCTTCAACAATTGTTTTATAAAGTTTTTTTATTAATAAGTTGTTGAAGAATAGAACATATAGAGATAAATTTTATGCTAGCTGACTCACTAATCGAAGACTTGACACCTAAGGTCTTTCATCTGGTTTTTGTCACTAAAGATGTCTTGGATTAGTGGGAGTTTCTTTTTAGTTATGTTCTCACTTTAGTGTTGATACAGATGCATATTTTGTTAAGGTTTTCAGCAGAAATAAAGTTTGAGGTTATTCTGATAATTGATTCTGTACCATTTGTGCAAATATTAAATTTGCAAACTTCAGGTTGATCTCACTAAGGACTTCAGTTGGACCAGTTGGACATAGGCTTGATATAAAGATCACAGTGCATGAAATTTCCATGCTACTCATCCATATCGATCTATGTCGCTAAGTACATTGATGTGGTGGTTGTCGAAGGTTCCGTCACGTTATATGTTAGTGACGACAGCCGCGCGGCCCCATTATTGATGTATGAGATGGACCAGATTGTAAAGTTGAAATCTAAAGATAAATAGCATTCAGATGTGCACCTAAAGAATATATTATTAAGATATGTTGCCCAAGTGGGAGATTGTTGGAAAATTTTATTATATTCCAATAATATTAGGTGGACAAATATCTTTATTAATTATATTAGCTATTTATCGATTAGGGGCCTTAATTGATTAATGATCAAATTAAGTAAAAAGGCTAATTAGATTTCTATTTCGGTAATTATTTAATTAATTGATATGGGCTCAATATGAGTGGATGTCAGGATGACCCATTTGGGAATAATGGGAACCCTAATGAGTCATCACACTATATAAAGGCTATGGTCCCCAATACACCGAACACATCGCATATCGTCTCTTCTCCCCCATATGATGTAAAAGGGAAGATCACCAATACTCACCAATTATCCACAGAGTACAAGAACAAACCCTTGCAGCACGGATTTGATAGAAAGTATCCAAAATCCTAGTGATAATAGAAACACGCAGCTAAGCACAATGTTCTTAGGAGTTATAAGCTCAAGAGCACAATTTCCCTATTGTCTTTCTTAAGCTCAGGAGTCGAAAGCGCCCTAAGCACATCCATAACCATATCAACCACAATTTCCCTATTGTCTTTCTTAAGCTCCTCATTAAGACGATCAACCACAATTAGTTTGACCTTGTTATCACTCTGAGAAAGCAATAACTGACAGTAAGTACTAGCAGCAGCTTTAGTTGCAGTAGGCGCAGGACTAACTGAAACAAGTGTACCAGCACTTTCATAACGGCATTTGTTAACAGTAACCCCACTTTTGTCATAACCGATGACCTCACTGTCATGTCAAACTGCGTTGACTATACAAACTTAAGTCTACTGCAGGAATTTTGCATAAAAAACCCAAGTTCGGTTATGGAAATGGTTCTGAATGTTACTACAGAAAAGGTTTTCTATTTGAATATTTCTTCTGTTTATAACTTTCCTACTTCTCTACAAATACCTCTCTTAATCTTTTTGATTGATTATAATTAACTACTACTACTTTTTTATGGTACTTGATCTGCTAAAGTGTTCTTTGCTTTCCAAATCTACTTTGACAGATTCGTTTTTAGCTAAGAATCTGTTTTTTGGGAGTCCAAGATATTTCTCATCTGATGTTGAAATTAGTGTCAAAATCCATGTCAATTTGAAGCTATTTATAAGAAAATCTGATGGTAAGGTATTGTATGCTCAAGGGGAACAAGATTTTACAAACTTACTTTTAAGCTTTCTTACTTATCCTTTGGGAGGAATTGCACGAATATTTGGAGAAAATTGTTCTTTGGGCAGTATCAACTTAACGGATTTTTAAATACTATCATTAGGTTGTTTGTCGTGTGTTTTGAATGCAGCACGACTATGCATTGCATTGTGATCCATCTTGATTTTTAAATTTGATGCCATAAAAATAGGGGGAAATTTTATTAAAAAAAAGAAGATAAAGGAAATCGATGTTGCTAAATACGATTCATAACACAGAGCATAACTATATACTCCACCAGAATTAAAATAAGCACCGCAAAATAGTAAATAAATCCATTAGTAATACGTTTTCTTCCAACACATATAGAGTCGATCTGTTTGGTAAGGTCAATTAATAAAGCGAGTTTATAAGCTCATACGAGTAAACAATTCTTATGTAAAGATGCACATAGGAGTATGGAGGTGTGAAAACACAAGAAGGGGGGGTTGAATTGTGTTTTGGGAGTTTTAAACACAAACAACTTCTGGGATGGTGAAAGCGAAAACAGAGCAGGAAAGAGTAAAACAGAGAAAAGAAGAGAAGAGAGAACACAAGAGATTTATACTGGTTCCTCTCACAAACCGAGAGTAGTCCAGTCCCCTTGCACTTCCAAGGGATTTCACTATAATCACACAAGATTACAAATGTTCAAGCCAACAGCAAGAAACTTCCTTTACTCAAGTAACACCTTACAAGAAACTTCCAAATGCTCAAGTTCACCAGCAAGAGAATTCTAACACAAAAAGAAAATACAATGTTTGAACAACTGATAAATAATATCAGAGTTCTGAAATACAACTTAAATAACAAGTCTGTTCTTAGAATTCTTGAAAAGAAAACTAAGGTTCAACAACTGATAAGTCAGAAGTTGAAAACTGTTTGTCTTGAATTTTGATATAATCTCATATTGTATCTAAGTTAAAAATACTCTTTGAATTTTAGCAGAATAACAGCTCTTTTTTTCTTCGCAAGTCTTTTTTCGTCTTCAAATTCTTCCTCCTTTTATAGATGAAGTTGGAGCGTCTTGAATTTGAGCGGACAATGATGAATTCAGCTACGTAGTACTGTACTATTGTTTTCATTTGAAATGTGCTTATCCAAATCAAGTAAATATCAAAATCTGAGCCTTGATTTCGAATATTCGCCCAAATCAGGAAAACAAAGTTAGTACAATAGTACAAACGTCATTATCATGAGAATAACGGTCTGAAAAAAGTTCTTCTGCTCCTTTAGATCTTTGCCAAATAGATGATAGTCGTTAATGAGAATAGAATGTTCTTCTGGCGTCCTCTGCTGTTTCATCGTCATCAGAATCTACAGATATTAAATTTGCTTCTGATGAGTTCAACTTCTGATTGACTTTGACTTGCAACTTCTGATGACTTCAACTTCTGGTGTTGTCTTCAGAACTTGCATTTTCCCAACTTCTGGGAATACTTTAGCATAGCAACCAGAACTTTAATTTCTAGTAAATATAAATTTTAACTTGTATATCTGCACACTAGAGTAAATTATCAGTATTTCCTATTGTTCATCAAAACTACTTGGGTTATATTAGAACCAACTTTGTTCCAACAGAGTATCTTTAAATTCAACAAAACAGTTGTTATATCTTCTCCTTATCTTCGGATAACAAGTGACTGAGACCATTTGTTAGAGCTGAAGTTGAGGTTAAAGCAGCATTCAATATGCTCAGACACTACATCAAGAAAAGAAAAAACATGGTCAATTATTTGGACAAATATTTCAGACACTATATATAGATTTTATTTTATTTCTTACCTCCTTCATACCAATGGTGACAATCTTTTCCTTTAGATCATCAAGAGGAACTTGCAAAAGGTTGATTAATATTGAAGCTGAAATTGGAGATGAAGGTCCAATAACCAAGTCATCCGTAGCTAGATACGTTCTTGGTCCCTTCACATAACCTTTCTTACTTCTAGCATTTTCCTTGCTATGTAGTCTCATTTTTTCATACGATCCTCTATCTTCATAGTATTTATCGGTTATGAAAAATTGAGCATCCATAATACTTTCTCCGAAAGTTTCACCTTCATAATAACAATAATAGTCCAAACATGGATCGCTTATTGGCATTATCTTCGAGTGTGATTTGTATTCCGAGGCCAAGAGAGGATCAACAAGCCTATTCTTTGCTTCTTCTGACATTAAATACTTGTTTTCATCTAATTCAGCTATACTCTCTTATACATTCTACCAATGCTGCCAATTGGACTATATCCTCCTAACTGACATACAATACCTCCTAAAGGAAATGTGAGAAAACTTAATAGTAAATCTGCAAAATCTTGCTCTCCATGAGCAAACAACATATTTCCATCTGATTTTCTTATAACTAATTGTATGGTGATTTGAATAGAGCTACTGTTTTGAGCATTGCAAGAGAAAATCGAAGACCTCTCGATGGACGGTTTCTTTCCTAGAAACACATCAGTCAAAGGTGACTTAGAAACCAAAGCACACTTTAAAAGATCCAGTACCTGAATAGATATGGTGATAGTTATACTAATCATTAATCAATAAAAAAATGATTTGAAGATAGAAAGTATAAATTTAAAAGTAAACTACTAGTAATTATTAAAACTGTATTTTTCTGTATAATGTTGTGTGTCTAATGAGACTACACTAAGTCTTTATTTATAATCATATGGTGTATACACAATAAGGTAATATAATCAATACAATTAAATACTAATCAATACTAATTGATTCTTAATACTCCCCCTCAAGCCGGATCATATATGTCATGTGAGCCGAGCTTGTTACAAATATAATCCACTCGAGATCCCTTGAGAGACTTTGTGAAGATATCAGCTAGTTGGTCTTCAGACTTGACGAAATCTGTGGTGATTTCTCCAGAGAGTACCTTGTCCCTTACAAAGTGACAGTCTATTTCAATGTGCTTGGTTCGTTCATGGAAAACCGGATTGGATGCAATGTGGAGTGCTGCTTGATTGTCGCATATGAGTTTTGTGGCCTGAAGATCTCCCAATTTAAGCTCTAAGAGTAAATTTTTAAGCCATGCAAGCTCCATAGAGGCTGCTGCCATAGCACGGTATTTAGCTTCGGCACTAGATAGTGCAACTGTGTTTTGTTTCTTGCTCCGCCATGAGATCATATTTCCTCCGATAAGAACACAATATCCAGATGTGGATCTCCTATCCGACGGTGATCCGGCCCAATCAGCATCTGAATAACAAGTGATTTTAGCATCACCCTTATCTTCATATAATAGTCCTCTTCCTGGTGCATTCTTTATATATCTGAGAATACGAATAACTGCGTTCCAATGACTATCACAAGGAGCGTTCAGAAATTGGCTCACAATGCTCACTGCAAATGTAATATCAGGTCTGGTGACTGTAAGGTAATTGAGTCTACCCACAAGACGTCCATATCTTCCCGGGTCTTTCAATGGCTCCCCCTGACCCGGAAGAAGTTAGACGTTCGGATCCATAGGAGTATCAATAGGACGACAATCAAGCATACCAGTTTCACTTAGAATATCCAATGCATACTTTCGTTGGTTAATTGCAATGCCTGATGAGGACTGAGCAACTTCAATGCCTAAGAAGTATCTGAGAGGACCCAAGTCTTTTGTCTGAAAGTTTTTGAAAAGATGGGCTTTGAGTTGCTGAATACCATCTAGGTCATCTCCAGTGATAACAATGTCATCAACATAGACAACAAGAAAGATACGTTGACCAGTGGAGGAATGAAGGAAGAAAACTGAGTGATCCGCTTCACATCTAGTCATACCAAACTGGATCAAGGCAGAGCTGAAGCGACCAAACCAAGCACGTGGGGACTGTTTTAGCCCATAAAGAGAACGACGAAGCCGACAAACAAGTCTAGAATTTCCAGGAATAGTAAAACCTAGAGGCTGGTCCATATAAACTTCCTCTTCCAACTCTCCGTGTAAAAATGCATTTTTAATGTCCAACTGATGAAGTGGCCAATGATGAATGGCAGCCATCGCAAGAAAGAGACGAACAAAACTGATCTTGGCTACCGGAGAAAAAGTGTCACCATAATCGAGACCAAATATTTGAGTGTAGCCTTTAGCTACCAAACGAGCTTTGAAACGATCGATTTGTCCATCTGGTCCAACTTTCACTGTATAAACCCAACGACATCCCACTGTAGTTTTATCTGGTGGTAGCGAGACTATGTCCCAAGTGTTATTTGAATGCAATGCAGCCATCTCTTCCACCATCGCCTGACGCCAATTGGGATCAGTCATAGCTTCACCTGTAGATTTAGGAATAGACACAGAATCCAAGGCAGAAACAAAAGAAACATAGGTAGTGGATAAACGGTCATAGTTTAAAACACAAGCATATTTAGGATTAGGATTACGAGACCGAATACCTCTTCGTAATGCTATGGGATGTTCAGGTGCAGGCGACGTAGCTGGAGGATCAACTGAAGCAGGAGATGGTGTCGGTTGATCAATATCATCTCTTACATCCGATGGACGATGTGTTCGTCGCTGGTAGACACGTAAGGGAGGATGAGTTGGAGTAGGAGATGGTGCTGGTGAATCAATATGTGTTCCAATGGATGCGGGGATGATAGAAGGAACAACTCGAACATCTGGAGTACAATTCTCATCAAGTGACATAGAAGCAGAGAAGAATGGGGTAGTTTCAAAGAATGTAACATCAGCCGAAACAATGTATCATTGAAGTTGGGGACAAAAACAACGATATCCTTTCTGTATACGTGAGTAGCCCAGAAAAAATACATTTGAGAGATTTGGCAGAAAGTTTGTCTTTACCTGGACTAAGGTCGCGAACAAAACATGTGCAACCAAAGACACGAAGAGGAATGGGGTAGAGATCATGTTCCGGGTTCAAGATGGTGTATGGAATCCGATCTTGAAGAACAGACGAAGGCATTCGATTGATAAGGTGACAAGCTGTGAGAATTGCATCACCCCAAAAACGAGAAGGGACATTGTGGTGAAGTAAAAGGGTTCATGCGGTTTCAACGAGATGACGATTCTTCCGTTCAGCGACACCATTTTGTTGTGGTGTGTGAGCACATGATGATTGATGAATTATTCCATGGGAAGTTAAAAAGGATTGAAATTGGGATGACATATATTCACGAGCATTATCTGTGCGTAAAATTTTAATAGAAGTGTCAAACTGATTTTTGATTTCCTCATAAAACTCTTGAAATATATGGAAAACATCTGAACGATTTTTCATTAAAAATAACCAAGTACATCGTGAAAAATCATTGATGAAAGTTACAAAGTAATAGTAACCTAAAGTTGACTTGACACGACTAGGACCCCAAATATCAGAATGAACTAAAGCAAAAGGTGACATAGCACTTTTATTTACTCGTTGACTATAAGTGTGACGAGTATGTTTGTCTAATTGACATGACTGACACTCAAAAGACAAAAGCTTAGATAAACTTGGAGCTAAAAGACGCATTTTATTAAAGCTGGGATGACCCAAACGCTGGTGTGTAAGGCTTTGAGAAGCAGCAGAAACACATGCCACCGGCAGTGAGAGATGATATAATCCTCCGGACTCACTCCCTGCTCCAATCGTCTGTCCTGTACGTCGATCCTGGACATAAACAGAATTATCAATAAAAAGAACCGAACAATCAAGGGTACGTGTGAGCTTGTTAACAGATATGAGATTGAAAGGACAACCAGGAATATAAAGCACAGAATCTAAAGACAAGTTTGGGAGTGGGTGTGCCTGACCAAGGCCTTGAACTTTGATTTTAGAGCCATCCGCCACAGTGACAGAAGGCAAAGAATTAGAATATGACAAGTGAGATAAAAGGGATTTATTACCAGTCATATGATCGAAAGCACCAGAGTCAAGTACCCAAGGACCAAGGGAGGAGGATGTAGAGATAAAAGCAACAGGATTACCAGACTCAGCAACGGCGGTAGAAGATGATGGTTGATGGGCTGCCTTGAACCGAAGGAACTCATTATAATCATCGGACGAAATAGTAACATCATTGGTGATCGTTGGTTGAGCAATGGCAGCAACCCTAGGCTGTCATTGTTGTTCTCTCGCTTGTTGTGCTCTAGCCTTTGTACGACAATCAGCTTCAATATGGCCATAACGGGTGCAATAATTGCAACGAAGATTATGACGTTGGCCACCACGTCCACCACGACCATGGTAATGGGAAGCAAGAGCAGAGGATTCAGTTGGAGATGGAGTAGCGGCAGGTCCAAAAGCATGAGGTGTAGCCAAACGCAACAATTGTTCACTAACTGATTCATAGTCAGAAACAGTGGATCCCGATAAAATCTGATTACGTACGGAATCAAGTTCTGGTGGTAGCCCGACAAGTGCCATTATCATGAAAAAACTTGCTGCGTTGTTCGGCATGAGTTGATGCATCACTAGTAAAAGGCATCAGGGATGTAAAATTAGCCTTCAAAGAATCAAGCTTACTAAGATAAGATTGCATATCCATATTCTCCAATTTCAAAGAGTTTAGGCTGAGAACGACACTGTAGAGACGATGAACATCGTTAGAGAAAACTTTCTTGGCCTTTTCCCAAACCTCATAGCAAGTAGTAAAGGCTTGGTATTGCGCTTGGAGATTGGGTGCTATAGAAAACCATAACACAGTGCATAGAGATGCATCGACTTGCCTCCATTTGGTACGATGAGCGGTGGCAATATCTTTCGATTGCTTGGTCAAGTGATCTGCAACTCCTTGACCTTGAAACCATAACTGAACAGCACCAGCCCATATGTTGTAGTTGTCTGTACCGGTTAGTTTCTCGCACGGAATGAGCGGAACTTTGGTAAAAGTGACGGAATCGGTGACGGAGTTATCACCCATGAGTGATGATGATGGAGAAACGTTCAAACAGGGTCGCTAAGTGATGGGAAGGGCTGTGACGATCGCGAAGAACGGCGAAACGGGCCGGAAATTGGCCGGAAAACTGATCTGGTGCAAGGCGATTGCGGACGCGGTTCCGTCGACAGGTTCGCTGGAGGGTTGCGAACTAGGTGGTGTCGGCAGATTTGTGATCGGAAGCGTGATGACAGAGAACAGAGGCACGCAGTAGTTGTGTGTACTGTGCACAACGTTACGACGGCAAAAAGAAAGGGATCGTGAAACCCTTAACTACTGATACCATATTAAAACTGTATTTTTCTGTATAATGTTGTGTGTCTAATGAGACTACACTAAGTCTTTATTTATAATCATATGGTGTATACACAATAAGGTAATATAATCAATACAATTAAATACTAATCAATACTAATTGATTCTTAACGGTAATAATCAAAAGAGCAAGGAAAAAAGAAAAAAAACCTTTTCCTTAGTGACATTTACTGTCATTTCCTTTGTAGAAGTTGTGATTATTCCCAAATTCTTGAGCAGAGAAAAGCTTGTGTGAACCATGGAATTTGGCCTTATAATCAAATCATCAGTAACGACAAAAGTAGCAACACTATTAACAAATCCTTCACAGAAATGTTCGAGGAAAATTGAATTTCTGTCAAAACGATCACCACAAGCACATTTATAATATGTTGACTTGCTCAAATAATGACGAGAAGAAGTATCATCATACATGTAATTGCTGGCACAAATGAAATACTTTGTGGGCTTACTGTCATCAATGTTAAGTTTAAGAGTGCTACAATAATCTTCCGACGAATTCTTTGGACGCAACAGCAGTTTTTTGGTTGTCTTTGTCCACAGATACCGATTGTCGAGATCAACCACACTTTGATAAAGTGAGTTAAGACAACCAACTGTGACTTGCCCCATGTTTGAGTCCTTCTGCACAAGTCTTGCAATGGTTCCTAAAGGCATTGTTAAGAAGCTACACAGAATGTCTACAAAGTCTTTCCCTTCTTCAGCAAATACAACTTCATTGCTTTCTTCGTTAATTACAAGTTTAAGCAGCACATAATCCTCGGTTTGACTAGTTTTACTTTTGTATTTAGCCATGATAGCAGCAAGCAAAATACTATAGTAGAAGTTGTAACTGGTATTTGTAAAATGTTACTTGAAAATATATATAGGCGTGCAAGGATAGGAAATTCACTTTAATCTCTAGTGTCCGTTTTAAATCAATTGTTTATTGGCCTTTAAATGTAAATTAATTGTGTTCTTGAGAAAAAGATGAATAATACGACCTTTGCACATACCAATAATGTTGCTGAACAATTTACTATCATTTGTTTCGCTCTTCCTCGTAAATTGTCTACATATTGATGAATTTATTAACCTGGAAGTCTAAGGGATAGCTACCATAAGTTGTGGACAAATATGAATGGCGGGTGAAATCTTTTGTATACTACTCAAGGTTTTAAACGGCCCGGTTATGTTAAGGATATATCGCGATTTCGGCTATTACGTTGCGTTACGGATTACGATCGTCGCGATGTGAATTGATCATTATCGCACAAATCTTATTAAAATTATTTGTACTATATAATAATATATGTATAAATAAAAACATAAATTTGAGATAATTGTAAAGTTTTGAACTAGGATTAAGTTAAAAAGAGATAACATCTTATAATTTATGTTCATTTTGTACTAAATATGTGATTTTTATTTAATTACTATTGGAAAAAATGGAAGTCTCTATCTACTAACATTTTGTCAAAGTCATATCGCGTCTCGTTGCGGCTGTATTAATCTTTTGTCGCGGCCTTATCGGCATTTCGCCATGATTTCTTTTTGCCATATAAAAACTGTGAAAAATGGTAACGGTAGGCACCAAAACCTTTTTGTCGCGGCCTTTTTCGCGATAACGGACCTTGATTTAAAACTTTAATACTACTAACCCAAAGCCCAAAAAGGTGCGCGTCACTCACTACTAGAAAAATCTTAAATACCAACGGATAAAATCTATCTCTAAAATGCAAATATTCCTTCACTAAGCAGGCTAGAGACGAATTTGATCCCGTCGGTAATTTCCTCGTCGCTAGAGTATTAGAGACTGACAAAATCTATCTGTAAACTGAAAATATATATCTCTAAAATAAAAATATTTGTCTATAATTGCTTTTTCTGTCTCTAAATCCATCTCTATTAGAGAAGAAATATATCATGTCTCTAAATTCTGTGGGTATTTCAACTTTTTCTAGTAATGACTTCATTTTAGAGATAGATTTTGTCCGTCTCTAATAGTTTAGAGACGAGAAAATTACCGACGGGATCAAATTTATCTCTAACCTGCTTAATGACAGAATATTTGCATTTTAGAGACAGATTTTGTCCGTCGGTATTTAAGATTTTTCTAGTGGATATATCCACCTTACTAGTGTGTGATTCTAAATTTAATTACTTAGAATAAAAATGTTCATTTTGATATTTTTAGATATTTGTAAGAGAAAAAACATTGTTGAGACGACTCATATTTAGGGGTGCTCAAATTCAATTCAAAAAATCGAAAACCACAAAAAAACTGAATAATTTTGAATATGTTTGGATGTTCTTTTGTGAAAATCGCTGGATCGGATCAGATTTTGGATTTATTTTTTAAAACCGATCAAAATCGAAACACACCGCATACATATTTTTTAATACTTATTTAACTTTTTATCAGTATAATATATTCCTTTAACATATCAATTATTGGTTTTTAAATTTCTCAATAATACTTATTAGCTCAATTCAATCTATTTCTTTTTACTATTTCATAGGTTTCAAATATAATTGACAATTTTCATTGCAAAATATTAATTTTTAACTTATTATATATTATATTTTACATCAAATATATTATTTTACCATGTCTTTATAATATTAATATTTAATTAAAAAAGTTCAATTTATAATTTGAATATCCAAAAACCGATCCAAATTAAATCGCACAAAATTGGATCGAATTGAATCGGATATTTAGCCATCCAAAATTGAACCGCGAATAATATTAACTTTGGATCAGATATATTTGTACCTTAAAATCGATCCAAACCGAACCACGAGCATCCCTATTCATATTCATTTTTTATGCATTGCATGCTCTTAATTTAACTAAAAATAACATAAAAAGATAAGAACTACTGATATTGTACACCTCTAAACCCAGGGCCGGCCCTGTGGGTGGGCAAAGTGTGCCACCGCCCAGAGCCTCAAACATTTAGGGGGCTTCAAATTTTTTATATCGATCTAGTAAAATTATTATTTATGTAAAAAAAAAAATTAATGATTTTGTTACTACTAAAAATATTTTATTGCATAAAAAAAAAAAAACATTACTAGAAAGTTGACAATGATATTAGTTCGAAGATGTATATTATTGATTTAAATATGTCTCTTTTGGATGTTATTCACTATAATGATTATTTTTTAATTTTTTTGTTATTAATAATTTTAATAGAGTATAACTCTTTCTAAAATACAAATTATTTATATTCGAGGTTCAGTTTTAATAGTCGGGCAGGGCCTCCAAATACTCGGGAACGGCCCTATCTAAACCATGAAGAACATGAAGTTATGAAAACATATGAAAGGAATGGAGGTTGAAGACGAATGAATACCGAAGGAGGAAGAACATGATGGTGCATCGTTAGATTCAGTGGACAAGTAAAATTTAATGGTTTATTTTTTTTCAAAAAGATCTAACGGTTAAGATTAAAAAAGGGTACTGAGGTATATGATGGACCATCTATAATGTTGGTCCGCCTAATACATTTGAGGTTGATAAATTAACAATTGACAAACGGAAATATTTTTAAGGGATCAAAACAAACTTTTTTTCTTTACACAATCAACGTGAAACCAAAAATATATTTTAAGAGACACTTGTTCCTTACTTGCAACATTTTCTCTATGGTGTGGTACTCCATTTTTAGATGGTTAGGGGTACAAAGTGCTTTATCTGGGGGATAATAGATTTGTTTGAGTTCTTACTAGGGATGGGTTTTGGAAGGAGGGCTTACTTAGGGTGGTTGTTAATTTGGCATGTTGTTATTTGGTCAATTTGGAACTCTCGGAATGACTTAATCTTTGCTGGGGGATCTTCATCTATTGAATATCTGGTTGATAGGGTGAAACTTCGTTCTTGGAAGTGGTATCTAGTCCAAAACCCTACACCCCTTGCTCTTTTTATGATTGGGAGGTGCAACCTACTTTGTATTGGAACCATTAGAGTCATGCGTGGTGGTGCTTCTGAGCCTTGGTGATCTTGGAGGGGTGTTGGCTTTCTTTTTGCTTTCTCTTCTTGGCCGACAGATGTTTTGGAGTTTTGGTGGCTCTCAATCTAGTTAGGGTCGCCATAGGAGTTTTCTATCTTTGAGCTTCTTCTTTTTTTCACTTTGGGGCTGGTGCTTATTGTACTCCCTTTTTGTGGATTCTTTTGGTGTAATCATTAGTTCTTATTTATATATAATATAATTATATTTGTCATTCAAAAAAAAAAAAAAACCAACCGTCTAGTTAAACTTTTCTTTTATTAAACTACTGCTCATTGTATTCTATTGGTCGAAGGACATCTCTGAAGCCCCGATACTCAAAAACTGGTGACGTATCGTGTTCGATACGTACTCGATACCAATATTCTTCCGATACGTCCCGATACTCGTATCGCTAATGTATCGGTTAAATCATTATTTTTAAATAAAAAAAATACCCGATATTCTTCCGATACGTCTCGATACTTGTATCGTAAAAGTATCGGTTAAATCATTATTTTTAAATAAAAAAGTAATACCCGATACATGTCTAATATGTTCCAATACCTGATGCTTGTTTGTATATTTAACACTTCTTGCGGTTTTTCTTTGTCAATATAATTTTTACTTTTCAAAAGAAAAACTATGGTGTCCTATTATATAACAGATTGTATCCCAGATTGTTAAACATTTAAGCTTTTTTCAAAATTCTGATATAAGACTAGATATTTTTTGCTTTTAATTATTAATATTGTTGATTTTAGTCATGTTTATATATTGTGTATTTATATATTTAATTTTAAATAACGTATCACGGCAGTATCAGATTGAGAATTTTAAAATATTTTACATATCGACGCATTAGTATCGTATCGGTATCGTGTCTCGGGGCTTGATAGAAGGACATTCTCTTCTCCCACGGGGAAATACAGTTGTAAATTTTCTTATGCTTTGTTGTGAAAATAGAGCTAAAATTAATCCCATCAATACGGTACATGGACTCTTCAGCTACTGATCCATTTCTATATTTTTCGATTTGCAGCAATAGTTCATAGTAATTGACACGGTCAACATAATCACATTAATACTAGTACATTGATTTACTAATTGTTCTTAAATGAATTTTTATTACACTTAACTTTGCAATCACGTTATGGACCATTATATATTATTATATATGAATGCTCAAAAACTTTACAGTGCATAAACGCATTCTTTCCAGTTTCCAAAACTAAACTTCCCTACTTCTCGTATAACAAATTTGGTTTTTCTTTCACATTTTTTTGCTATTACTATGGCTACTGCAACTAAAACAGAGGAAGAAGTGACTTTAAAACTTCTGGTAAACAAAGACACCAACAAAGTCTTGTTTTCTGAAGCCGGGAATGAATTTGTGGATGTTTTATTTAGCTTCTTAACATTCCCTTTAGGAACCATTGCAAGACTTGTAGAGAAAGAGTCAAGCATGGGTTTGTTGGGACAATGTGATAATTTTGGGAGAAATTAGAGAGAATAGAACGAGAGAATTGAGACGAGAATTAAGAAAAAGAGTTGATTGCATTCATCCACATGGGGCAAAGGTATTTATATACAAAATGGGGCTTGCTTCACTGCCAAGCGATCGTATATTAACTACCTAAGACAAAACAAAAACTATAACAAACTAACTATCTATTACTAGCTTCAGAAACTTTCTCAACTTCTGAAGCTCTGCAACTTCTGAGGCTCTGCTCAGCTTCTGAAGCACTACAACTTCTGAACCTCTGTTCAGCTTCTGAAGCACTACAACTTCTGAAGCTCTGCTCAGCTTCTGAAGCACTACAACTTCTGAAGCTCTGCTCTGCTTCTGAAGCTCTGTAGCTTCTGAAGCTCTGTAGCTTCTGAAGCTCTGCTCAGCTTCTGAAGCTTCTCCAACTTCTGAAGCTTTGTTTTCTCGAAAACATGACTTACTAATTCAACACACCTCCTAAGGCATGTTTTCCAAAGCATTCATTCCTATAAGCTTCTTCAGAGTGTCAAACCTTGCCTTTGCCATAGGTTTGGTTAGAATATCTGCAAGTTGAATCTCAGTATTGCAGTATTCCATCTCAAGCTTATCTTTGTTCACTTGATCTCTCAAAAAGTGAAACCTCCTCTCAATGTGCTTACTTCTTCCATGACTAACTGGGTTGTTAGCCAAATCAATTGCTGACTTGTTGTCAACAAGTAGCTTCATCCTTGTTGTCTCTACTGCCTTCAATTCAGCGAGCAACATCTCAATCCAATTTGCTTGACAAGCTGCAAATGAAGCTGCCACATACTCAGCTTCACATGATGACAATGCCACTATCCCTTGCTTCTTAGAACACCAAGAGATTGGTGCATTACCTATCATGAACAGGTATCCTGCAGTACTCTTCCTGTCATCTTGATCTCCTCCCCAATCTGAATCTGAGTAACCATAAGCCATTAGCTTCTTGCTACTGTTCCTTTGGTTTGGAATTAAAATGCCATGATCAATGGTTCCTTTCACATATCTAAGGACCCTCTTTGCAGCAGTCAAGTGATTCATCCTTGGTTGATCCATAAATCTGCTCAGCAGACCAATACTATGACATAAATCAATTCTAGTATTGCACAAGTACCTCAATGATCCTATGATCTGTCTGTACAGTGTTGAATCAACCAACTCATCCTCAGTATTCTTGCTCAGCTTCACACCTGTTTCCATAGGAGTAATTGCAGGGTTGCAATTGCTCATGTGAAACCTCTTCAATATGTCAATGACATATTTCTTCTGATGCAAGAAATAGCCTCTATCTGTTTTCACAAATTCCATGCCAAGGAAATATGATAGCTCTTCCATATCAGTCATCTCAAACTCCTTCATCATGTCTGCTTTGAATCTCTCTAGCACAGCTTTGTTTGATCCTGTGATCAACAAATCATCAACATACAGACACAGTATTATAATCTCATCATGACTTGAGCCTTTCACATATACTCCATGTTCTGATGTGCATCTAGTGAAGCTCAAATTCAGCAGGAAGCTATCAATTCTCTTGTTCCAAGCTCTTGGAGCTTGTTTCAAACCATAGAGAGCTTTGTTCAACTTGTACACTTTCTGTTCTTGACCTTTAATCTCAAATCCTGGTGGCTGCTTCACATATACCTCTTCCTCTAATGGTCCATTCAAAAAGGCAGATTTCACATCAAGCTGGTGCATAGCCCATCCTTTGTAGGTAGCTACTGCAACAACTAGCCTAATTGTCTCTAGCCTTGCCACAGGTGCAAACACTTCATTAAAGTCAAGTCCAGGCTTCTGAAGAAAACCCTTAGCTACTAACCTTGCTTTGTACTTAGCAATTTCACCACTTGGTTTCATCTTCAGCTTGAAAACCCATTTCACATCAATAGGTCTCTTGTTTACAGCTTTGTTCATCAATGTCCAGGTGTTATTCTTCTCAATTGACTTCAGCTCCTCTTTCATAGCATTCAACCAATTTGAATCTTTCAAAGCTTCACTTAGAGTCACCGGTTCCAACTCTGCAATCATTGCTTCATTGACCAGTTCTCCATCTTCAGTGATTGCTTGATCAGGAAACACATCATACTCATTCAACCTTATTGACTGTACCCTTTCTCTGGTTGATCTTCTCAACTGTTGATTAGGTGCAGCATTAGGTTGATCATCTTCAACTTCTATCTCCTCTTGATTTGTTTCTTCAAGCATGAGTCTTCTGTTGAGCATTGAGCCTTCAGCACTTGTGCCTTCAGCACTTGTGCCTTCAGTCCAATCCCAACCCTTTGATTCATCAAACCTGATATCTCTGCTAATCACAACTTTGTTATCTCTAGGTGAGTACAATTTGTAAGCACCAGTGGGATGATAACCTAACAATATCATTGTCTGACTTCTATCATCAAGTTTTCTTCTAACTTGATCAGGAACATGTTTGAAGCAAAGTGAGCCAAATATTCTAAAATGACTAACACTTGGTTTCAAACCTGTCCAAGCTTCATGAGGAGTCTTGTCTTGTAACCTCTTTGTAGGACTTCTATTGATGATGTAAACTGCTGTAGAGACTGCTTCACCCCAAAACTTATGAGGCATATGCTTAGCTTTAAGCATACTTCTGGCCATGTTCATGATGCTTCTATTTTTCCTCTCAGCTACACCATTGTGTTGAGGGGTGTAGGGTGCAGTGACTTCATGCTCTATACCTTCATCTTCACAGAATTTTGCAAATTCATGTGAAGTGTATTCACCACCTCCATCAGTTCTCAATTTCTTAACACTAAATCCACTTTGATTTTCAACTAGTGTCTTAAATTTCTTGAACTTGGTAAATACATCACTTTTCTTTTCGATAAGGTAGAGCCAAACATGCCTAGTACAATCATCTATGAATGTCAGAAAATAGTTGTTACCTCCAATGGATTTCACCTCAAATGGACCACACACATCTGAGTACACCATTCCTAGCTTCTGAGTTGATTTCATAGGTAATTCATTCTTGAATGAATTTCTGGCCTGCTTTGCTGCACAACATTCCTCACACACTTCACTTGGTGCTCTGATCTGAGGCAAGCCATGAACCATCTTCTTGGAATTCAACATGCTTAAACTTTTGAAGTTTAAGTGTCCAAACCTGTGGTGCCATATCCAATTCTCTTCTGAACTAGTGACTGAGGCTAAGCACTTGAAATCAATCACATTGATTTCAACCTTAAAGGTTCTATTGCTTGACAATGGAGCTCTTAGGATTAACCTACTTTTAGCATCATGAATCTTCAATTCTTTATTAGCCATTGTCACTGTATAATCCTTTTCAAGTAATTGACCAAGACTAATCAGATTACTTGTTATAGAAGGAACATACAATACCTCATTAATGAAGGATTCTTGACCATCTTTTCTCTGCACAAGAATTGTCCCCATACCTTCACTAGTGATCTGGCTGCTATTAGCAAACTTGATATTCCGTCTCACTGAATAATCAAGCTTCAAGAACCACTTCTTGTTGCCAGTCATGTGATTGCTACAGCCAGTGTCAAGATACCACAAGTTGGATTTATCAGCATCAGTGTTTGTAGTTGTCATGAGCAGGGAATCATCAGAGTCACTACCATTTCCCTTTGCCAATTGAGCTTCATCCTTGTCACTTCTCTCAACTTTCTTAGAGTGACACTCTCTAGCATAATGGCCAAGCTTCTGACAATTATAACACTTCACATCCTTCTTATTAATCTTTTTCTTTGAACCTTTCTTGTTACCTTTGCTAGACTCTGAATCTTTAAGGTTCTTGCCATCATTCTCTGAATCTTCTTTCTTTTTCTTGTTTTTCCCTTTGGAACCTTTCTGAAACTTTGCCTGCAAAGCTTGATCAATAGCTTTATTTGAGCTCCTCTGCTTGACTCTCAGTTCATGTGCCTCCAATGAAGCTTGGAGCTCCTCTATCTTCATAGTGGCCAAATCCTTTGATTCTTCTATTGCTACTACTATGTGATCAAATTTCTCAGTCAAGGTTCTCAAAACCTTCTCAATCTTGGACCTCTCTGACAAAGCTTCACCATTTGACTTCATCAAATTAGTGATACTCAACATTCTTGAAAGATACTCAGCTATCGTTTCTTGATCATTCATCACCAACATTTCATATTGTCTCCTCAGAGCTTGCAGCTTGATACCCTTCAGTTTTTCATCACCTCCATAAATCTTTTTCAATGTATCCCAAGCACCTTTAGAAGACTCTTCCTCAATGATCTTCTCAAAGATATTAGGATCCACACACTGATGTATGATGAACAGACCTTTTGCATCCTTTTTCTTCAACTCGCGATGCAAGGCTCTTGCTGCTTCATCAGCATTTGCAGCCAAGTCTGGTACTCCATCATTAACAGTTTCAAGAACATCTTGAAACCTGAAAATGACCTTCATCTGCGCACACCAACGATCATAGTTTTCACCTTTGAAAACTGGAAGATTTGCAGGAAATTGTGATGAGGTTGTGCCATTGTTCGCCATTGTTTCTTGATCAAAGAATCAATGCAAAACGTGAATCACAACCGGGCTCTGTTATACCAATTTGTTGGGACAATGTGATAATTTTGGGAGAAATTAGAGAGAATAGAACGAGAGAATTGAGACGAGAATTAAGAAAAAGAGTTGATTGCATTCATCCACATGGGGCAAAGGTATTTATATACAAAATGGGGCTTGCTTCACTGCCAAGCGATCGTATATTAACTACCTAAGACAAAACAAAAACTATAACAAACTAACTATCTATTACTAGCTTCAGAAACTTTCTCAACTTCTGAAGCTCTGCAACTTCTGAGGCTCTGCTCAGCTTCTGAAGCACTACAACTTCTGAACCTCTGTTCAGCTTCTGAAGCACTACAACTTCTGAAGCTCTGCTCAGCTTCTGAAGCACTACAACTTCTGAAGCTCTGCTCTGCTTCTGAAGCTCTGTAGCTTCTGAAGCTCTGTAGCTTCTGAAGCTCTGCTCAGCTTCTGAAGCTTCTCCAACTTCTGAAGCTTTGTTTTCTCGAAAACATGACTTACTAATTCAACAGGGTTCACTTACAATTGGTTGTCTAAACTCGCTCTATCACGGCGTAGAAAATCTTGAAGAAGAGTGTCTTGGTACATGGATGACCAAAGAAATGCTATTGAGGCCGGCTAACTCATCGGAATGGTATTGTAGAACTCTTAAACTTAACATCGACGACACTGAGCCCACAAAGTACTTCTTGTGCACCGATTTTCCTACATGTAAACAAAATAGTTTGGCCATTTCAACAAATAAACGTAACTGCCATTGGTGTGGGAATCCTTTGAACCGTTCTGTTTCATTCAAACACTTCCAGAATGGATTTGTTAAGAGTGGTGCAACTTTTATTATTAATTGTCTGTAATGCCAAACTCCATAGTTATCACAAACATTTGTTTGTTCCAGAACTTCGGAATAAAAAGTGGAAGTTCTGTGAAGGAAATGATTGTCAGTGTCACTAAGGAAAAGGTTAGATTCATTTGTTTAATAGTTTTTTTTTGAAAAAGTTTTGTTTTTTTAGATGTATTGAATAATTGATTAATTTGATCTAATATTATATTAGACATTATTATTATTATATCAATTATTATGATATCAATTATTTAATTATATTAACTTCAATTCATTTTTTGAATTACTTATATTCTTTACAGGTATTAGATCTGCTAAAGTGTTCTTTGTTTTCAAAGACACCTCTAACAGATTTGTTCTTAGGGAAGAATAAATTTAAGATACCATCCATAGAGAGGTCAAGTTTTTCCTCTTGTGATTTTGAGAACGATGGTACGAACTTCCAAATTAATGTGAAGCTTGTTATAAGGAAATCAGACGGCAAGTTATTGTATGCTCAAGGGGAACATGACTTCGCGAACATACTTATAAGTTTTCTCACCTCTCCTTTGGGTGGAATTGTAGGTTTATTGAGAGGGAGTTTAGTGGGAGGCATTGATGCTTTGCATAGTAGTGTAGCTGATTTGGTTAAAACCAAATATTTTGTTTCTGAAGAAGCAAAAAACGCGATTGCTGTTCCACAGTTGGCTCGACAGTACTTTTATTTTAGCAAGAATATATTATCAAATTACAGATTTGTGAATTATTATTGTTATTATAAACCAAGAGACTACAATGTAGAAGGTATTGGTCGCTATCAATCTTTCATAACAACTGAACGTGTAAGTTATTTGGGACATGATTGTACCTTGGGTCATCATACTCCTATAATAAGTACTGATGAAGGTTATGTCAAAGGACCTAAAATTTATGTGGCTACCGACGATTTGGTCATTGCACCTTTGTCTCCAATTACTCTTCTACATTTACTCGACCGTTTTGAAACTCCTTTTGATGATCTGAAGGAAAAGGTTGTCACCATTGGCATCAAGGAGGTAATAAAGATAAAGATTTATTTCTCTCTTTTATTGTTCTGCTTTTGTTATTGAATTTTAATGCTAGATAGATTTACTAGGAGTATTTTATAACAATTGTTCATTTTACCTTATTTTCATTTTGCAGTGTCTCAGCATATTGAAGGCAGCTTTGACCTCCACATCTGCTCTATAAAATGGATTGGCTCACTTGTTAACAGAAGTTATGGAAGAGATATGCGAGAACAATTAATATTTAATAATGTGTGTTTTGTTTTGAAGATATATGGTATAAGGAAGTTTGTAATGGACAATGTTACTATCTTAACAATTTTGTGGTTATTTCAAGTCTAGTAATTTGTTTTGAGATCTATCAGTATATTGGACTACTTTGTTCAGGGTTTACAATAACATATATGCAAGACCAATTTCTTTTTCTTCTTTCAATTTCCTATTAATTTTAATTTTTCAACACTTGCATCTTACAAATCACTTTTTAAATAATCTATAATCTTCATTGATGTTTAAGGGTATTTGCATCATATATATTTACATTGCCAGTGCCACTTTCTCATAATAAATAATAGTCTTTTCATATTTGTCTGTTAAGTTGACATCAGTTACGTTAGGACCCAAATATGCAATTAAGTCTAAATAATATAATCTATCATGACGCTAACTCGCTAACCTGCATCAAATTTCACATGAATTCCTGTAGAATATTCTGCAGTTAAATCCTAAGGTAAATGGCGTAATTCTAGCACCCAATCGAATATAAACATTAAGCATGCACAAGCAACAAAGACCCGAATATGAAAAAGGGAAAGTATTGGAAAAATAAAATTAAAAGAAATTAAAGATTGCAATGCAGAATTCCAAGCTGAATAAAACTTAAGATCTCAAATCAATAATGTTAGAATTAAGACAACAATATCAAAATACTAAATCTTGTATGGTTGTCCTTTTACAAACTTTTCTCAAAGAACCTTCAAACACACAACAAAATGTAAGCTTCAGTTCTCTTCCTTAACGTCGGTTAAAAGGTGAGCCAGACCATTTGTAAGGGCAGATGTTGAAGTTAAACCGGCTTTCAATATGCTGAGAGCCTGCAACAAACACAAAGGTAAATATATAAGCTGCTGCTAATTAATCTCCTAAGTAAACAATTATAAAATCATTTAAACGTCAACATTAAGAAATCTACACTAGATAGTTTTACTCTTTCTTACCTCCTTGATGCCAATGGTGACAACCTTTTCTTTCAAATCATTCAGAGGAGTTTGGAAACGGTTAAGTAAACCTAGAGCCGAAATCGGAGACAAGCGTGTCACAACCAATTCATCAGTAGCAACATACATAGCTGGACCTTTGACGTAACCTTCATGACTTGCCTCATTATTATACAAATTTATTCTCTTACAATGTTGCACATATTGCATATCTTCACCAGCTTTGCAAAATTGAACCAAAATTTCTTTAATATTATTAAAACAATAATATTCGATAACATCTAGATCAAGAATCGGTAATATCTGCTTGCGCAATTTAAACTGCGGGGCAATGCAGGGATCAACAAGCCTGTTTTTAGCTTCTTTTGATATCAAGTTTTTGCTTTCATTTAAATGAGATATGCTCGTGTACAATCGATTAATGTTTTCCAAGGAACAATTCTCTCCAAATATACGCGCAATTCCTCCCAAAGGAAAAGTAAGAAAACTTAATAGTAAGTTTGCAAAGTCTTGTTCCCCTTGAGCGCACAAAACCTTGCCATCTGATTTTCTTATAACTAGTTTCAGAATGATTTGGATATTGCCACTAATGTCAACATCAGACAAGAAAAACCTCAAAACACCGATGGATGGTTTCTTCCCTAAAAAGAAATTGGTCAATGTAGACTTCGAGAGCAAAGAACATTTTAGCAAATCGAGTACCTATATCTAATTATTATAATAAATTAGCAATTATTAATTATAATAGATAAGAACAAATGGAATCAAAAATTAAATTTTTAAGAGAGGTGTATTGATACAATGTTGGTTTGGTTGGACTTGGAGTAGGTTTAAAAAGTGTAACGATAAATAAGTGTTATATTTTTTTTTTTTGGGTTACACGTTATATAGGTATGAAGTAACCACATCCGTTAGCGGACACACAAGGTGGATTTTCCCCATCCAACCAAACATTTTCCATACACAATAGTGGCTATGGATTAAACCCCTGACAAGCTGATTAATGGACTCAAGACTCTTACCACTTGAACAAATTTATTGTTGGTTAAATATTTTATCTCTATGCCCAAACGTAATTAAAACTAACATGACTAACATTTTTCATTAAGAATTAACATTAAACAGAAACAAGAAATAAAAATTCATATACAAAACCTTTTCTTTAGTGACATTCAGATTCATTTCTTTCACCGAAATTGGATCTTCTATTCCCAATTTCTGGAGCAGACCAAAGCTCGAATATTCAATACAATTTGGAATGACAATGAAATCGTCAGTTATCACAAAAGTAGCAGTACCATTAACAAATCCTTGGTGGAAATGTCGAGAGGAAACTGGACGAGAAAAAGAATACCCACAGCAGCATCTATGATTATTTGTAAATGTTGATGTGGTCAATTCATGATCGAAGCGGGAATGGTAATTATATTCGCCACACAAGAAGTATTTGGTGGGCGGAGTGTCATCAATGTTAAGTTTAAGAGTGCTGCAATAATCTTCCGCCGAGTTAATCGGTTGTAGCAGCATTTGTTTGATTGTGTCAGTAGAGAAACAACTTTGATCAAGATCTGCAACACTTTTATAGAGAGAGTTTAGACAACCAACAGAAACTGGCCCAATGCTAAATTTCTTCTCTACAAGTCTTGCAATAGTTCCTAAAGGCATTGTTAAGAAGCTACACAGAACATCCACAAAATCATTCCCAGCTTCAGCAAATAACACTTTGTTACCCTTTTGGTTCAGCACAAGTTTCAAGGACACATGCTCCTCTGTTTGATTAGTGTTTGTAGCAGCTGCCATGGTAACTAACAACTAGCAAAGTTGAGGGTAACTTTGCTAGGCTTATTATTTTGGGATGAAATTGCTATTCATTTGTTAATTTTCTTGTATCATTATATAATTAAGTATCTGATCATATCAATCAAAATTATCTATTAAAATATTGGCAATCAATCGTGGTGGGAATTTTAATATCAGCACGAAATGTACAGCACTTTCAACGATTCAGTTTTTGTGACTATAGTAGTAGTATTTAATTTTATGTCAACCATAGCAAATTGGAATGCTCTTAAAAAAAAAAAAAATCCAAATTGGAATATAAATTTGCATTCCCATGTCATAATCTTTTGTATATAGTTTTATTTATTTATATAAAATAAAAGGTATACATATTTTTGTAGGATGTTCGCAACTCTCTTCTTAGTATATCATATTGTTGACTAAAACAGTTTTTTTTAAAAACAAATGCTCTATAAAATACTACAAGTGTGTGCAAATCAAATACTACTAGCTAGTACTATGTGCTAATAATTGATTATGACTTTGTATCGTTAATGAACAGGAATATTTGGCTGACGTGGAAGTAAGAGATACTTGAAGCTTGTGCTCAAAACAGAAACATTAGATAAACTGGTTTTCTCACATCCTTAGGAACTTAGCAACTGTTGTGGTTGGATCGTAAGACTATTAAATCTGAAATAAATGAGAAACTTGCATTGTAGTGTCTGCATAAAATGGACGCTAAAAGCATTTTAGAGTCACATTAATGTCCAAATTTGATGCTTGCATTGATGTTGATGCTATTTAGCATTAACAAATTTGTACGCTAAAAGTAAGGTTAAATTTGGTTAAATTTGTACACTTATTTTACCATTAGTAAATTTTTAATGCTAAAATCAAACATGTACATGTATATCATGTTACATTTTGCGTCAACATTGTGGACGCTATAATTAGTGTCATGGACAAATGCTAAATTAGTGATTTTGTGAAGCATAGCCAGGGATGGCCCAAGCCTGAAACTAGTGAAGCGGGGGAGTATTTAAGACCTATATTTTTTAAAATGCTCCGAGTATAGAAGAGAAACCAGGAGTTGCCGAGTTGCCAATGGTAAGTGAATTCCCTAAAGTGTTTCCGGGTCAGTGACGTGCTTTCTGAGAGATAAGTGGATTTTGTTATATAACGACTAAGTACCTAGTACTAGGCCTGTGTCGATGGCATCATGGCGTCGTACAGAATGTCTGCAGTATGGTCATTATGAATATTCACTTATGTCGTTCGGCATATCCAATGCGTTTGGTGTATTCATGGAGTATATGAACTGATTTTTTCATCCTTATTTGGATAAGTTTGTATTTGTGTTCATCGACGACATCCTAGTGTACTCCAAGTCAAAGGTAGAGCATACAAAACATCTGCGGGTCGCGTTGCAAGTTTTAATAGATAAAAAGTTGTATGTTAAATTATCCAAATGTGAATTCTGGTTGAAGGAAGTGAGCTTTTTGGGGCACGTAATCTCGAGTGGTGGAATAGCCGTAGATCCGTCTAAATTAGAAGCGGTGTCACAGTGGGAAACTCCTAAGTCAGTGACAGAGATTAGAAGTTTTTTGGGTTTAGCTGGTTACTACAGGAGGTTCATTGAAGGCTTTTCCAAATTAGCCTTACCATTGACTCGACTTATCCGGAAAGAACACGCTTATGTGTTGGACAAGATGTGCAAGGAAAGTTTCCAAAGAACTGAGAAGGTTGATGTCGGCACTAGTGTTAGTACTACCAAATGAATCAGTCCTTTTGTGGTTTATTGTGACGCATCAAGGATGGGCTTGGATGGAGTACTAATTCAGAGAAGACAAGTAGTTGCATATACTTCAAGGCAGCTGATAGAAGACACATGAGGGAAATTATCCGACTCATAACTTGGAACTATAGCAGCCATAGTCTTCGTTTTGAAAGTTTGGAGACACTATCTGTATGGGTCGAAATTCAAAGTTTTCAAGGACCACAAGAGATTGAAATACTTGTTCTTTATTGGTTTTGTTTTCTTTTTTGCGAATCTTTACATCTTTGTAAAATGAGACACTTCTTGTGCCACTTTGGTTATTATTGAGTAAAAAGTAAAGTAAACCCATTATTTATTTTTTATTATTTTCTTTTAAAGTAAACCCATTACGAGGAAACTTATGGAGTAAGTAAACCCTTTAATGAGTAAAGTAAAGTAAACTTGTCTATTGATCATGTTACTCGTACATACTTTGAAAAAGTAACGCCACTATACTTACATTTATGCTTACATTTCCAATCTCAAATAGTACCAAGTTTCAAAATTTAAAAGTAAAAAGAAAAAAAGAGTTAAGTGAATTTGCAATCCCATTATGTACCCGGCAACTTATTTATATATATGTGAATGCTGACAACGTTAACAAACTTACTTGATCATAAAACTCCAATCTTTTTAGTTGCTGCCAATTACTACCATGGCCGTTGCAGCTACTAACACTACTCAAACAGAGGAGCATGTGTCCTTGAAACTTCTTCTCAACGAAAAGGGTAACAAAGTATTGTTTGCTGAAGCTGGAAAGGACTTTGTAGACATTCTGTGTAGCTTCTTAACAATGCCTTTAGGAACTATTGCAAGAATTGTAGAGAAGGAATCTACTATTGGGCCGGTTACTGTTGGTTGTCTTAACTCTCTCTATAAAAGTGTTGCAGATCTTGATCAAGGTTGTTTCTCTACTGACACAATCAAACAAATGCTGCTGCAACCAATTAACTCCGCGGAAGATTATTGTAACACTCTTAAACTCAACATTGATGAAAGTCATCCCACCAAGTACTTCGTATGTAGTGACCATAACTCCTTCTACATGCGTCAATTAGCCATATCAACATATAAAGACAAACATATATGTCTCTGTGGGAAACCTTTTACTGTTCCAGTTTTCTTTAAACATTTCAACCAAGGATTTGTTAACAGTGCTGCTACTTTTGTCATTACCGACAACCTCACTGTCATTCCAAACTGCCTTGAGAACACAAGCTTTAGTCTACTGCCGGAATTGGGCATAAAAAGCCCAATTTCGGTAAAGGAAATTGTTCTGAATGTTACTAAAGGAAAGGTTTGGTTTTGTATTTGAACATGGCTTTTATTTTTACCTTCTCTACAAACCGCTTAATTTATTTATAGATTATTTTAACTAATGTTACACTATTTTACATATTTAGGTACTTGATCTGCTAAAGTGTTCTTTGCTTTCTAAGTCAACTTTGACAGATTTGTTTTTAGAGAAGAAACCAACCCTTGATAGTTCGAGATTTTTCTCGTCTGATATTGAAATAAGTGGTAATATTAAAATGATTTTGAAGCTAGTTATAAGAAAATCTGATGGTAAGGTATTGTATGCTCAAGGGGAACAAGATTTTGCAAACTTACTTTTAAGCTTTCTTACTTTTCCTTTGGGAGGAATTGCACGTATTTTTGGAGAGAATTGTTCTTCGGGCAGTATCAATGGTTTGTACAAGAGTATAGCTGATTTGAACGAAAACAAATATTTGATATCACAACAAGCTAAGAACAGGCTCGTTGATCCTTGCATTTCCCCTCAGATAAAGCTAAGCAAGCAGATATTACCAATTCTTGAGCCTGGTAATTTTGATTTTCATTATTATTATGGAAGTAATAATGATAATATATGTGCTCTATTTTGGAAACCTGGTGAAGTTAATTGTTATGGTGGACGATGTTTGTTTAACTTCAATATTTTTAAAGGGTCAAGTTTTGGTGAAGATTATGTCAAGGTTCCAGCTATGTATTTTGCTACAGATGACTTGGTTGTAGCACCCTTGTCTCCAATTTCAGCTTTAAGTTTACTTAACAGATTGAAAACACCTCTTAATGATTTGAAGGAAAAAGTTGTTACGATAGGCGTCAAGGAGGTAAAACTTTTTAAGGCTTTTATATTTGTATGCTAGGATATTATTTAGCAATTGCTTATGTTTAAATTATTGTTTTGTTTCAGTGTCTTAGCATACTGAATGCTGCTTTGACTTCAACATCCGCCCTCACAAATGGTTTGGCTCACCTGTTGACTGAAGTCAAGGAGGAGATATGATAAGATTTTACATTTTAAAGTAAAGTTAGTGTCGGATAATTACGACAATACTAGATTTCCTATTTTGATGTTACTATTTCAATTCTTGCTTTATTGTTTTGAGATCTTTAAGTTTTGTTTTTTGAATTGCATCCTTGAATTTAAAAAGACAATTAGTAAACATAGCAACACAGTGATGCCTAGTTTGTTGTTACAAAAAGATTTCTTTGGATTCTCTTTATTAATTAAACGAGGTAGATCATAAAACGAGTTACATTCCCAACTTCTAATTTTCTTGTTGCTATACTACTTTCTGCCATGGCAGCTACTCAAACAGAGGACAGTGTGTCATTGAAACTTGTGGTGGATGAAGGGAGAAACAAAGTCATATTTGCTGAAGCAGGGAAGGAATTCGTTGATGTTTCCTGGTTGTTCTCTAAATGATAGTCAATGTTACCAAGGATTAGGACAGGTGCAAGATATGTGAAGACTATCAAAATCAAGAAAGATTATATAATTAAATTTACTTAAAACGAACTGTAGAATGTTATACTTGGAACTAATACACAATTGTTCGAGTGAAATATCCAACTGCACCAAACTCGTTAAGAATTATAATGAAATTTACGTATACATACTCAAATTACAAACACGGACCATTAGCTCAATTCAGTTGGTTAGCTAGAGCGTCATGCTAATTTCCTAACAAAAAAAAATTACAACCGTGTGAGCCAAATGTTCAAATATCATTACCAACCAGGTAAACCTTTCAATGGTTTCTAGAAGTCCATAGCAGAAGATGAATACCTACGATCATTTGATTAATTCACGTACACCTTTTATCGAGCACTTCACTTTGATTTACCTTAACATCAAAAAAACAACCAACTGTTAAAATCTGTTATCGGCCGGGCTAGTTCTGATGCGTAAAAGGTCTTGGGCCGGGGCACGGAGGTCTTATTTCCTAATCAGGTAGTATTAGTTTTGTTGTATTAAGGTTGATCATCAACTTTGGTTTGTACTACTATTAGTTTGGCATATAGATTGTTTCAATCTACATGATTGTATAACGAATTGAAAATTATTGTTAACTAATTCAATATAAACACAAGCAACAATTACCAATATGATAAACTGCAAATATTGGAAAATCAAAGTTAACATGGAATAGAAATAACAACATCAGTCCCGTGAGCTTAGCCACTAGGCTACATGACCAAAAAAAAAAATAACAACATCAAAATAGTAAATTTAGTGTTGTTGTTGTCCATTACAAAATTTTCCCTAAGAAACGTAAAACAACACGAAATGTGAGTTCTCACTTCTCCTCCTTAACTTCAGTTAAAAGGTGAGCCAGACCATTTGTAAGGGCAGATTTTGAGGTTAAACCAGCTTTCAATATGCTGAGAGCCTGCAACAAACACAAAGGTAAATATATAAGCTGCTGCTAAGTAAACAACAGGTGAACATTAATAAATCTATAAATACTAATTGGGTTTACTCTTTCTTACCTCCTTGATGCCAATGGTGACAACCTTTTCCTTCAAATCATTAAGTGGAATTTTGAATTGATTGAGTAAACTTAAAGCAGAAACCGGTGACAAGGGTGCTATGACCAAATCATCTGTAGCAACATACATAGCTGGACCCTTCACATAACCTTCATGACTTGCCTCATATTTAGATAAATAGATTCTTGTACCATATCCCACGGAACTCTTATCTTCCCCAGCTTTCAAAAATTTAACATGAAAACCATCACCAAAAGAATAAAGGTAATATTCAACAACGCCTGGATCAAGAATTGGCAATATTGGTTTGCTTAATTTTAAAGGTGGGGAAATGCAAGGATCGACAAGCCTGTTCTTAGCTTCTTTTGATATACAATATTTGTTTTCATTTAACTCAGCTATGCTCTTGTACAATCCACAAATGCAACCCAAAAAACAATTCTCTCCAAATATACGATTAATTCCTCCCAAAGGAAAAGTAAGAAAACTTAATAGTAAATCAGCAAAATCTTGTTCCCCTTGAGCAAACAAAACCTTGCCATCTGATTTTCTTATAACTAGTTTGAGATTGATTTGGATATTGCCACTAATTTCAACGTCAGACGTGAAAAACCTTGAAACACCAATGGATGGTTTCTTTCCTAAAAAGAAATCAGTCAAAGGAAACTTGGAGAGCAAAGAACATTTTAGCAAATCAAGTACCTATGATAGCAAAATGAAATCAGTAAAAATCATTGGTAAAAAATGAATAAATTATTAAAATGAAAGGTGTAGGTAGAGCTCATTATAAACAGAAGTAACTGAGGGATTCAATCTTCACTCATAACATAAAACTAACACATACATATACTATATACTAATATTTATCATTCATAAAACTAAATCTAAACAATCATTTAGGAAACAGAAATTGAAATAAAAACCTTTTCTTTAGTGATATTCAGAACTGCTTCCTTCACTGCACTTGTGTTTTTTAATCCAAATTCCTCGAGTAGCCCAAAGCTAGCATAGTCAAGACAATTTGGCATGACTTTCAGATCATCAGTTATGATAAAAGTTGCAACACCATTAACAAATCCTTGGCTGAAAGGGAATACTGGGATGGAAAAAGGACGCCCACAGCTACAACTACAATTATATTTATCTTTATTTGTTGATGTGATCAAATCATGAACGTAGTTGGAGCAAGAATAATAGTTACATGCAAAGTACTTGGTGGGTTGAGTGTCATCAATGTTGAGTTTAAGAGTGTTACAATAATCTTCCGCAAAGTTAATTGGTTGCAACAGCCTTTGTTTCATTGTATCAGTAGAGAAACAACTTTGATCAAGATCTGCAACACTTTTATAGAGTGCGTTAAGACAACCAACAGAAACTGGACCAATGCTAGATTCCTTCTCAACAAGTCTTGCAATAGTTCCTAAAGGCATTGTTAAGAAGCTACACAGAATGTCTACAAAGTCTTTCCCTGCTTCAGCAAACAAAACTTTGTTACACTTTTCGTTCAGAAGAAGTTTCAATGACACATATTCCTCTGGTTGATCAGTGTTAGTTGCAGCAGTGGCCATGTTAATTGGTAGCAACTGAAAACTTTGGAGGTTTAGGCTCTCTTTGGCAAAATTAGCGATTGACTGATAAGCTAGCTGATGGCTGATAGCTTATAGCTTATGGCTGATAGCTGATGACTTATGACTGATGGCTGATAAGTTAATTGAAGTGTTTGGTAAAATTAGCGGTTCAACTAGCTGATAAATGTAAAATGACATAAAAGGGTATTGTTAATTCAAAATAAAATTTATGTCAAATTAATATTTAATATACTTGAAATTTAAAAATTAAATGTACTAATATAATATAATATATATTTTTTATATTACTAAACTAATTGTTATTGGTTGAAAAAAAAATTTAAAAAAATTATGGGTTATCTTATTGACTTTTTTATTAAAAAAGTATGGTTTTTATTTTTACAAAATTAAAAAAGTATTGTTTATTATTATATTTTGGTCCAAAACAATAATTATTAGCCTATTTTATAAAACTGAGCAACGTTATTTTTTTATAGTGAGTAGTATACATAAGGTTTTTTTTTTGGTAGTGCATACATAAAATTTATATTCACGTAAAAATTGTCATAAGATAATAATGAATGATTATGCATGGTTTATAAAAAAAAAAAGTATAGTTTATATTTATTAAAAAAAACTATGGTTTATCTGGTAGCAAAAAAAAAGGTATGGTTTATTTTAAAGTGAAATAAAAAAAAAAGGATAAGAGTGAACATTAGTAAAATAATAAGGGGTAAAAATGGAAGAAAAAACAATAAGCTATAAGCTATAAGCTTATAAGCTACTTGAAATAGCGTCTGAAAAATAAGCTATAAGTCAGTAAAATAAGCTATAAGCTCATACAAAAAAATCTGTTACCAAACAGGTCTTTTAGCTTATAAGCTATAAGATATAAGCTATAAGCTAGCTTTTTTGGCTAACCAAAGAGACCCTTAGTTAAAGGGTACTTTGTTAGGCGTGTATAAGGCGTATTAGCAACAGAACTCTGCTTTTTCTTAAGTAAATCATTTATTTTCATTTAAGTGTGAGTCTTGATATCAGCACTATTTGAATTCTTGTAAACATAATATAGGAGTAACTCTACGTATTCTTGTTATTGGAGTACGTGATTAACAAGACTGAGAATAGTTAATTAAGAAGGTTATGCGAAGGGTTCTTTATATTTAGGAGTAACTACACTACTACCCGTGCGAGACACGAATTATATAAAATATTATATGTATAGTTTAATTTGTTGTAGTCAAAAATTGAAAATAAAAAATTTATGAAAATATAGATAAGTTTAAACTGAAATTATGCAGTACATATAGAATAACTATGAATAATTAAAAGCATAAAAATAATGATAAAATTACATAAAAAACAGATAAAGTAATCTTTATAATAATTTATCGTTAACTACTGAACGTTATGAAACACATTTTTGTAAACCACATTTTCAGGTTTATTTGAATCTTCACCTTCATCGTGAGTATTACTACATTTAACTCTTTTCTTGGTGTAATCCTTGATAATGCAACATATAATTCTCAAGTTTCAACTCGTAACTTTTGACAAAACATTTCAACAAAAAGATAAATTTGTGAAAATATTATGTGAAATAAAATCAATAAAATTATTGTCAATTAATGATTTAAAAAGATAAATTTGTTTAAAAACTGAAAAATTGAGTTTTTTCACACTCTCTACCTTATGGTTGGTTCAACAAATTGAATAAAGAATTCTATTTAACTTCAAAACTATTGAGGATTCTGTATTAGTTTCAACAACCATGCTTAATGTCTGCAATCAACTTATTCATGAATCAACGAATTTATGGACAAAAATATATTAAGATTAAACTAATAAATAAGAACAAAACACAACAAATTATATTAGATACATTCAAACTTTTTTCCTCTCAAATAAGAAGAAACGTGTTAACTTTTATATTTCTTAAGCAAAAAAATAACCAAAATTTTTATAAATCTTAAATTTTGACCATGAAATTAAATTAAAAATATGAAACAACAATAGAAAAAACATGAAATAATAACCAAATTGATATATAACACAACAAACAAAAAAAATCAGATTCAAACACTTACAAATATTCATAGGAGTAAATACATTTATAGAACCTAAAAACAAAAACTGCATCCAATAAAAAAAATATGAAACTTAAGAAAAATAAAATCCAATTTTTTTTTCTTAAATGGAAGAATCATAATTAATATGAAACACTACGAACTACAAAAAAAAATGAAATCCATATCTATTGAAAAAAAATCAAATTAAAAAAGAATAGAGAATTAATATGGAATACTACAAACTATAATCAGAATTTAAACACATAATATGTTTATAGCAATCCATATCTTTATAGAACCCCAAAGTCAAATCTGCATCAAATAAAAAAAATGTAAATATGTGAGAAAAAATGAAAATATATGCATAATTTAAGGCTATAATTAATATGAAAGATACACTCTCTGGAATGTGAATATGATACACTCTTGGGAGAAAGAAATAAAAGGATTTTTATTTATAGTAAAAAACGCACAATTTAAGGCTATAAATAAAAAAGATTTCATAGAGTATATCTAATTATCAAATGAAAATGTATAATTAGGGATTGGTGTAAAATTATTTTATACACACATCCAATCATATATTTTTTTGAAGAAGCACATCCAATCATATATTGACAAATTATGTATTGTGTTTTTTAACACATGACGTGTTACATTCATTAATTGATGTGGCAACATAGTATTCAAGTTTTTATCGTAGCCGTTATCTAGACTATTCATATTAGGGTTAGGGTTTAGGCCTTAGGGTAACTCTAGTTACTCATGTTTTATTGTATTAAAGATTAACATCATCAAGAATTTGATAAGTTACTTCTTTCTTTGTATATCCAAGAAGATATGCATGGCAAATAGGGATGTCAATTTGTATCTGATAACGGATTATTCGTGGAGATTATCTGTATGGTGATTCGAAGTCACGGATTTTTTTCCCCGTGGGAACGGGGATGGAGGGAGAAATTCCCCCGTGGATAATTTGGGGCGGGGAACGGAGAAGGTCCCTCCGCCACCGCGGATTCCCCGACCCCGACCATATTATTTAAATTATATATACAATATATAATTATATAATTTTATATGTTTTTTAAATAAAATATAATAATTAATACATTATAAAGGTTATGATTATATGTATGGGGCTACAAGTTCAATTGGATATTTAATTTTTTTGACAAAAAGAAATATTAGAATGTGTTTTTGTAGTTTTTCTTATTGATGGTAAATGTACTTTTATTTTAAAAAAATTAAAGATACAAAATACGTACTTTTTTTAGAAAAAAGGAAGAAAAAACAAGATATAAATGTCGTGCTTTTGATTAAAATGTATAAGAATTTTGTTAATTTTTCATGTCCATGGAGATCTGTTGATACTGTGGGGATGAGGATGGAAGAAAAAATCTCCCCGCAGGGATGGGGATGGAGGAAGAAATGTCCCCGAAGCGGGGAATGGAGCAAGGAGCGGTAAAGTACCATCCGCTCAATCCCCGCCCCGTTGACATCCCTAATGGCAAAATAACTCATATCCGCGGGTACCCGCCCGCCCGCCCCGATTTTGATGGGGAAAACCCGAGTTGATTGGATTCGGGTTTTCCCCGATTTTAAAAGTTTGGGTTGGGACGGATAATGGGGATATTGATATCCACCCCGAATTCGTCCCCAAATCCGCCCCGCTTATATCGAATAACATTTTACCATTTATAAATTAAAAATCCTTAAACAAACTCTAAATTGCATTCATATTTAATTTTTTTTAAACTATTACATTCATATTTTTAAATTGAGTATTAATCAATTTATTTTCTTTATATAAATATTGTTGAAACAAAATAATTTTCTAATTTTAACTATTTTTTTAATAAAAAAAACAACAAGTGCAACTCAAATTCATATGGAGATAGAGCGAAATGGGGAATACCCGAACCCCACGGGAATATCCGACCCCGTTGGGTATGGGTGTGGGGTTTTAGTTTTCATCCCCGTTAAGAATTGGGGCGGATTTAGGAATACCCGAACTTTAATGAGTTTGAGTTTGGGGATGACAAAATCCGTCTCCGACTAGCCCCTTTGCCATGCCTAATAGTAGATAGGACTTAGGACCATATAAATCAAGTGCTACAAAAAATAGTTTTTAAATATGTACTTTTTCATTGTAAAAAAAAAAGTACTTTTCCGTATATTTTATAAGTAAAATTGATCACTTTTTAGATTTATTGTAAATTTAATGTATTTGATATATAAATATAGACCGGATACATTAAATCAAAATAATTAATAAGGATAAAATTGGAATAAAAGGCAAAAAGTTATACGCTATAAACTTAAACGCTACTTGAAAATAGCATTTGAAAAGAAGTTATAAGCTAGTAAAAAAAAACTTGTTAGGAAAAACCTTTAATTTTATGAAACAAGTGTATAAGCTAATATTATAAGTTTTTTTTTTTTTTTTTGACTAATAAAACAAGCTTATTACCAAACACCTCTAATTTTATAAGCTAATATTATAAGTTAATAAAACAAGTTTATTACCAAACACATCTAATTTTATGAAACAAGCTTATAAATTAAAACAATAAATGCTTATTTGGGTTGCCGAACACACACCTAGTGTGATTATATTTCGGGCTCAGTAAAAGCGTATTAATTACCTCGTCCTTAATTATAAGAAAAAATATATTTTTGTGTCAAAAAAAATTTATAAGAAAAAATTATTTTTCAGAATTATTTAATAACTAATGTATCTTGTCTTTATTATAGACCGACTATATGAGTTATTGAATAAGGCTGTTATTGAAAAAGTATTAACTTTTTATTAAAAAACAACAATTATTTAATGAAAAGTCTTAGATTTTTATATTAGACATAACTCATTCTTACAAAAGTGGCTCGTAAGTTGTGGATTGTCTCATACTTATAAATTCATATTCAGGTCATCTCATATTCGACAAAATCGGTTTATAATGTGAGAATTGTGTTTTACTTATAAACTCATATTCATACCATCTCATATCCGATATAAGATTTCATAACAAAAAAGTTATATATCTAATATAAAATATACATTTTCCATTATAATAAACTTGTTATTCTGAACTTTTTAACATCTTCAAATTTGTACATGATAGATAAATCTATTAATTAAATAAATTTAAAAAGTGAATTGTTACTTTGAAAGAGGGAGTAGTTTATCTAGATCCATTTGCTTGATGAACCTTCTCACATCCCTTCCCATTACTGGTAATTAAAATAGTAGTTTATTATTTGGATTCATTTGCTTTAGGGATGTTAATGGTTCATAAATTGTACCAAATTGAATTATTTAAATGGTTCAGTTTAATAGCTGAAACCAATTTTTACAAAAACTGATTTATTTTATAAATCAGTTCAATTCAGTTCATAACAAGTTTGAAACTGGTTCATAAAATACAAACTGGTTTTAATTTATTTATTTTTGATTAAATATTTTTTTAATACAAGTTTTTTCCATATTTTTTTAAAGTTTTTTTAGTTAGATTTTTTTAAGGAGTTTTTTTTCCAGATTTTTTCCTAAAGTTTTTTTTTTATTAATTTCAAAATATTTTAATTTTATTTAAATACATTAACATTAATTAAATTATTAAATAATAAAATAATTATATAAGTGGTGGTGGGCTGGTGGCAGGGCGGCCGTCAGAGGAAAAGGAGGATGGACCGAGGGCGGTCCGGCGATTTTCCGGTGACCAGCGGTTGTTCACAGCGGCACTCCGGCGGGTATGCGGCGGTGCTCTGACGGCCTTGGGTGGAGCTCCAGCCGAAAAGTATTTTTATATTTTAAATTAATTAATTAATATAATTAGTTTAGGGTTAGGATCAAATGACACCCAAATATACTATTTTTCTCCTCTATCAAAGATGAATAAAATTAATAAAAAGAATAGTATAAGAGATTAAAAGAGAGAAGAAGCGCTCGAAATTGAAGAAAAAAATTTTGTATTTTAGTAATGGTTCGGTCGGTTTCATTATGAAGAAATAAATTTTTAGAGACCCGCACCCGCCCGTATACAACCGTTCATGACCGATTTTTCACAATTATTGACCCGAGACCCGAACCGCACCCGACCGAGTGCTTCCATATGTTGGCGGTTATGTCGGTTTCGAATCGGATTGCGAGTTCGCACTAACCCCTTAACTTCAACTAAAGAGAAAAAATAATCACACTTTTTTTTTTACAAATAATAATAATAATAATCACTCTAAACATACATTTTAGTTTCTATTTTTAGCCTTTGTTTGGTATTCCCTCCGTCCCAATTTGTTTGAGTTATTTGACCAAAACACGCATATTAAGAAAATAATATAAATGAATGGGAGATACTATTCATTTTACCAAATTACCCTTGTGAACTCCCTTTGCACTTTTTAAGTGCAATAATGATTACTCTAAAAAGTAAATTCTGTAGGGGTAGAAGTGGAAATACAAGTAGAAAATTATAAATGGCTCAAGTGTTTTGGGATTATTTTTTTTGGAAAATGACTCAAACAAATTAGGACGGAGGAAGTAGTTAAAAAATGTTAATCCAAAAAACATACTCCTACCAAACAAAGAATTAACGATGCCAATTAATACAAGAAAAAATGGGATCTGGATTCTCTCCAGCCCTTCCTCTCATGTTTTTTTGATGCTCTCATCTCAGCCATTCAATCATCTTTTTGTCTCTCCTCTGCACTATACTTTTTTTCTTTTGTTGATCAACAACCCTTGTATTAGAAAAAAGAGAGAGGGCTAGACACAAAGTGGGATTTGGATTCTCTAAAGTC
The DNA here is from genome assembly GCA_954870985.1 of Trifolium fragiferum. NCBI lineage: Eukaryota > Viridiplantae > Streptophyta > Magnoliopsida > Fabales > Fabaceae > Trifolium > Trifolium fragiferum. Next base: position 14,524,349 of record OX940793.1, on the reverse strand, counting down.
ACTTTTATCTACATTTCCTACATTTAGGCAAAATTTGAGGGTATTTTGGTCTTTGCAACATACATAAATGCATTTAAATATATCACATTTTCTCTTTCTTAGTTAAAATTTGCTTGAATGTAGGTGAATTTATGAATTTTAAATGTAGAGAATCCAAATGTCACAAAGTGTTGGAGAGTTCAATTCCCAAAAAATGCACATCTTTTTAGAGTTTGGGCCGTTATTACGTTACAGTAATCATTTTCTCGATCACGTTATCTGCAAACCAAACGTCGTCTGATCTTTTAATGCTATGCTGTGAAAAAAGAGCTGATTAACGCCACCATACATTTATTCATTTTGGTTGTCTGAACTCATTCTATCAAAGTGTCACAAATCTAGATAATAATTGTCTGTTTTCGGAGAAAAGCAAGGAAATGTTGTTGCAGCCATAAAACTTATCGGAATATTATTGCAGCACTATTAAACTTAACATCGATGACACTCAGCCACCAGTTCCTGTGCAAGTGCAACCTTTCAACAATGGATTTGTTAATGGTGCTGCAATAATTGTAATTACTGATAATCTGAATGTCATCCCAAATGCCTCCGGATATACAAATCTTGCTTTGATCCAGAATTCTGGAATAAAAAGCATAAGCTCGGTGAAAGAAATATCTGTCAATGTCACCAAGGAAAAGGTTTTGTTTTTTCCATTACAGTTTTGATCATCGAATTAATGATTACTTTATATACATAATTTATTTATAAAATTTATCTTTTCTTCAATTTTTTTACCGATTGAGTGGCTTTTTGTACAGGCACTGGATCTATTAAAGTGTTCGTTGCTTTTGAAGTCACCTCTGACTGAACTATTTTTAGGGGTGAAGAAACTATGCCATGAGAAGCCATTGTTTTTTAATACTGATTTTAAATACGACTGTGATGATGTACAAATTACCTTGAACTTGGTTATAAGAAAATCAGATAAAAAGATATTATACGCACAAGGGGAAAATGATTTTGCAGACATACTTCTAAGTTTTCTCAATATACCTTTGGGAGCCATTGTACGTGTTTTAGGTGAAAATTCTTCTTTGGGGAGTATTGATACGTTGTATAAGAGTGTAGTTAATTTAGATGGAATCAAATATTTGTCGTCAAAACGAGTAAAGGACAGACTTGTTTATCCTTATGGGGCTCTGCATTTCAATTCTCACTGTTTAGAATTATCGTGTCCCAAATATATTTATGAATTAATGACCAAAGGTCCTAACGGTTTTGTCAAAGGACTTGCAATGTATTTGGTTACAGATGACTTGATCTTTTCATCGTCAACTCCAATTTCAGCTTTATATTTAATCAACCATTTGGGAACTCATCTTAATGATGTGAAGGAAAAAGTTGTCACTATTGGCATCAAGGAGGTAAGAAATATTAAACTTTATGCTTTTATGATTTGTTAGTTTACTGATAATGTAGCAATTGTTCAATATTGTTGTTTTTGTGCAGTGTCTCAACATTCTGAAGGCATCTTTGACATCAACATCGGCTCTAACAAATGGTCTCCGTCACTTGCTAACTGATGTTAAGGAAGAGAAATGATCAGAAGAGTAAACATTTTGTTTTGTTTATGATCGTACGATGGAAGCAAAGGTTGTAATGGACAACTATTTTGTGATTTATTTTAAAACTCTTATCTAATTATCTTTTTGTTTGTAAAGTGTTGTTTACATTTTCAGCATATCAAATCACTACTGCATCCATCCCATCATATTGAACTTGAATTTCACTTGTTGAAGTTCAAATGCCGGTGAATTATTCTAGTGGAAATTTAATATTTCCAAGCTTAATAAAATCCCATTTTTCTTTCTGTCAATGCTGGTCAAATTCTCGCTTCTAGTTGTCTCAGTTGACCATTTTTAAGATACTCAGCATCATATGGAATAAACAACATGATAAATTAGCATAAGAAAATGTACATTTCCTCATAACTGTGACAATGTACATGTCCTCAATTTGAACAAGTCTTCATAACTCAAGTGTTTGTGTTAGATAACATTGGCAAGTTGAACTTAAGTTAGTTGCGTAATAACTCCAAAGTATATGCTTAGACAATAAGTAAACAGGGCCTAAGCTTTAGAGTATCCTTGGTATGAATTCATATCTACTGTGAAACTTATAGGACAAAAGTCCTCTCTCTAACTTTAATATAATTTTGGTATATAAACAAATGTATTTGCCATCCATCTAGTTATAGAGCACCATGATGCACCACTTGATAGAAATAAACAACTCTCAAAAAGGATTATTACATTCCGTTCTGGACTGGGTTTATAAGGCCCAATTTCCCTCGCCACCGAGCACGGCCAAATGAGGGGCGCGACCCAAAGCAACATCCCACAAGTTAACGCCCATGAAATCATGCACTTCGTAACGGCCGACTACTGGAATGATGAACATTAACTGTTCATCATGGCTGCTCAACCGTTTTTTGGCAGCCACTTGAGTTGGCCCATCGCTAAGGGCTATATATACTCCTCATTCTGAAGGAGAAATGTACGCATTCTTACCTCTGAAAACCAAAAACTTACACAATTACTGACTTGAGCGTCGGAGTGTATACAGATACACAACCCCCTTCCGCTTCAACAAGGGACTTGCTCGTTTGATAAACACCGGCGAGATCGACTCTGATCAGATCAGATCACATTCTTTCACGAGTTGATTCAAATGAAAAGATGCATTCATTGATTCATGGTGGCATTTGGCCTGGTCTACTAAAGTTTTTGTTCACCATGGTCAAGTTGAGATAAATAGTTAGATTTTACATAAAAACACACATACCAAGATATCTTATTTTGTTATTAAAAATTCTAAAATTTTATAATCTATTCCAAAAATAACCTTGGTGTAATTAATGCATAGAGAATATGTTACTGTAATTAATGCATAACATTGAAATAGATAAAGGGTAAAAATGAAATTGTTTAATTAATAAAGCACAAATTTAATGATTGTTTCTTATAAAAAGAAATAAATTTATTTTTCAAATTGTTCCTTATAAAAAGGAATGGAGGGAGTATTATACTTCTTCCACACCATATCACTTCTCCTTATCAACTTTTGTCATCTCCCCACCCTGTGGCCTCTACGCCCTCACCTCCCTCCTTACTTCTTCTTCATCACCCTATTTATTCACTTTTGACAGTAAAATTTTTAACTACTAAACTAATTGACACAAAACAATAGTTAGAGGTTTTAAAATGCAATAAAGTGTGTCCCATAAGCATAAAAAATTTTGCCATTATAATACTTCACGAAAATATTCAATAAAGCCAACATATAATATCCCTATTTAGTTTGTTTTTTTTTTTTCAACTATATCCCTATTTAGTTAAACCAACTTGTAATAGTTGAATTCTTCAAAACACATCTTCTTTAAATATCTATCGATATATCTATCAAGGTGAACAATTCTACCCCTTTAGTCCTTAATATAAGAAATAATTCAGTTTTTAGATACATCGAAAGATTAATGTATCTAGTTTATAATATAATTTAGATTACATTAAGTCTTTGTTTGGTATGAAAGAAAATGAGAAGAAAAAAATAAAAATACGAAAATTAATGTATATACTTAAAGTAATGTTAGTCCAAATACATGCATTGATTTTCATATTTTTATTTCTCTATTATCTATATATTGTCAGTTATGTTGGTTTCAAATCGACTTGTGAATTTATATTCACCCCTAAAAAAATTACCCAAAAGATGATTGACACTTGTGTGCTGTGTGACATGAGTATTTTTGTATATTAAAAAATAAGTGCAAGATAATGGGGAATTGAACCAGACCTTTGTCAAGTAGCCAAATGTCTGATAGCGATAGGCCGAGCATCACGGATATTATGTTATCATACCTCCTCAGTCCTCCCTCCCCAAGGAGTATCCGTGAATATCACCTCATGGGATGGGACCCACTAACCCGACCATAATAAAAACAAAACAAAAAACAAAAAAAAGCTTCACATTACGTGTCACCCTCGCCGCATCTCTTTGTAAACTCATTGCACCAACGAAACAACATAATACATTTGTATTCCTCTTTGTGGTCTCATTTCTTCTTCTTCTTCTTCTTCTTTGTTTTTTCCACATTCTCTCCAATCACTGTTATTATAACCGTAACGTGTCAACTCACTGATTCACTCGGTGTGTGTGTGTTCATTCTTTTTCGACGGAAGCTCAATGGATCCAACACGAGCTTTTGTCAGAAGTGTTAAACGTGTTGTTGTTAAGGTGCTTCATTCATAACATAACAAATAACATCATCATTTCTGTTCTGTTCTGTTTTTGATCCAAAATTCACAACGTTTTTTTTTTCAGTTGAGAAAAAAAAAACTATTTAGATCGATCATCGATGTGATATGTATGGATTTAAATGAGAGTTGTTAAACTGATTTTGACATTTTGTTCTTTGGATTTATTATTTGTTATAGTAATTTTTTTAATAAATATATTTGTAACATACATAGTACTACATAGGAAAATGAGATCTCAGGATAATTGTCAATTTTGATGTTGATTGATCTATGAAAATGGTTTTTCTTATGTACTATTGGATTTTTTTTATTTGTATCTATGTGTTGGTATCTCATTGATTTATTTTATTTTTTAATCATTTGATGGTTGTATAATTAATTAACTTTTAAGTTGATTTCTGATTATATTAAGGTTGGAACAGCTGTGGTTACTCGAAGTGATGGTAGATTAGCATTGGGAAGACTTGGAGCTCTATGTGAGCAGGTGATAAACAGCATTTTAATAGTAGAATAATTTATTTAGCATAAATCTCAAACTTGTATTTGATAAAATCTGAACAGTAAAGTAGTTAAACATTTTAATCAAATGTGGTTTTATTAAATATATAATCAGTAGTAGTCGCAACCAGACAACTTAGTTGATGAGCGGAGAGACATTGAAAGAGTATTAATCAGGAGGTCTAACGTTCAAATTCTAGAAAATTTAAAATATATTTTGTAGTAATGGAACACGCGAAACACGGATATGGAAAAGAGTCTTGACGCGAAACCAAGTCACGAGTAGGTGATACGTGCCATAACAAATGATCTTTTTATCAATAGACCATAGATTGTGACAATTATTTTGATGGATGGAGAAGGACTAATTAAATCCTTGTCCTTTTTAATTGTGTGATATTCTTAATTGGTTATGTGATTTTTTTTTAATTGGATGCTAACTTTTGTGCAGCTTAAAGAGCTAAATAACAGAGGATATGAGGTTATATTGGTGACTTCAGGAGCAGTTGGTCTTGGCAAGCAAAGACTAAGATATCGCAGATTGGCGAATAGCAGGTTTTTTTGTAATCTATCTCTTGCTATACATTTTCAGTTATAATAACTGGTTCACAGCAACGCAATAGTGTGGTAGAATTTGGTTAAATCGTTCTTGTTTCACAATATACTATTTAATATACAATGTTGTCAAATAGCGGCTATAGCAGTATTTCACAGAATTTGAACATACTGTTATTTTCTGCATCCTGCGAACGATAACAATGAATCAGCGTAGGAATTGAAAGATCCTAGTATGATTTTTTTACATGATTATGTCAATACGAGGTAAAAGATATTCAATGTGACTGATCATATGAGTTTACTTGTTATGTAGCTTTTCTGATCTTCAAAATCCACAATATGAACTTGATGGAAAAGCATGTGCAGCTGTGGGGCAGAGTAGTCTCATGGCTCTCTATGATATCATGTTTAGTCAGGTGCATACAAAATTAAGTTTCAAATATTTTGTGTACATTGATCTAACTGACTCCTTATTGATGTGGTTTTCTTTGATGCAGCTTGATGTGACTTCGTCTCAACTTCTTGTGAATGATGGATTTTTTAGGGATGCAGATTTCAGAAAACAATTAACTGATACTGTGCATTCATTATTAGATTTAAGGGTTATCCCTATTTTCAATGAAAATGATGCTGTGAGTACTAGAAAGGCACCCTATGAGGTATTCTTCTTTTCTTTGAACTACTACATTTGAATTAGCATTTTTTATTTTCTATATTTTTAAATTATGCCTTTGATTTGCAATGTTTGAAATTTGCTTTTAAAAAAGACTTAAACCTTATTAGATTGGTTTTATTGTTTTTCTGACAAAGTTACTTTTAATTGTAAGCTTCTGCAGGATTCATCTGGTATCTTCTGGGATAACGATAGTTTAGCTGGTCTATTGGCTTTGGAACTCAAGGCTGACCTTCTTGTTTTACTGAGTGATGTTGAGGGACTTTACAGTGGTCCTCCATCTGACCCTAAATCAAAGTTAATTCACACATATGTAAAAGAAAAACATCACACAAAAATTACTTTTGGAGACAAATCAAGATTAGGAAGAGGTGGCATGACTGCTAAAGTTAATGCTGCTGTTTGCGCTGCCTATTCTGGCACACCTGTGATTATTACTAGGTATGTTCAACAAATTGCTATTGTTCCGTGATATGCTATTTAGTACAAAGTATCGTCAAATAGCAGCTATAAGGGTGCTATAGCACGGGAGCGTAGTGGTTTGAACAAACCGCTATTACTATATTCCGCGATCTGCGATTGACAACATTAAATTGAATATTAATTGGACAAAACATAAATGAAATGAATGAGATTATCATGTGAAAAATAGTTTGTAAAGGGCTATTAATGAAATCTAGATATTTCACTTCATACACATTACCTTCTTAATTGAAAAAATTTAATGCACCATGTAAACTCTTTATAGTACAAATGATGAGAATATACTCACTTTCTGTTGTGTGCATTTTTTCATTGATTTTGCCTTTTTCTGACAATGAATTACACTTCAACTTCCTTTGAAGTGGCTATACTAATGACAACATCATGCGAGTGCTTCAAGGAGAAAGAATCGGCACTGTGTTTCATAAGGATGCTCACTTATGGACAAGCATAAAGGAAATAACTGCACATGAAATGGCAGTTGCAGCACGCGACAGTTCGAGGCGACTTCAGGTAGTAACCAATTATAAGAATGTGAAAACAAGGTTTATTTTGTTGAATTTCTTCAAGGTTTTATATTGTAAAATAGGAATTGTATTAATAATGAGAATGTATGTTTACGTTTAGAGTAAGTTAGTAACTAACTAATAACAAACTATTAACTAACTACTAATAACGCTATGAACTCATGTTGGCGCTTTTGGTTTCAGAATCTAAAATCTGAAGAAAGGAAGAAAATATTGTTGGATGTGGCTGATGCATTAGAGAAAAATGAAAGTGAGATAAGGATTGAGAATGCAGCTGATGTTGCCGATGCAGAAGAAGCTGGATATGAGAGATCATTGATATCTCGTTTAACACTAAGACCCGAGAAGGTAAGAACTTAATGAAGAATGATCAATGTGTCTTTCTTATAAGTATTAAATGTAGATAAGTTTCCTATCTGATTCTGCTTTTCATCGGATCATGAATTTTAAAATTTCATGTATCTTTTTACCTGTGTCTACTACGTATTTTGGATGCATAGCTTGAAGCTAATCTAAAGTTTTATGAAGTTTTCTCATTGAACCATAATGTTTTTATCTGACTTTGATTTGTGTGTTTTCAGATTGCTAGTCTTGTAAACTCTGTTCGCAAGCTGGCAGACATGGAAGAACCGATTGGTCAGATTTTAAAAAGAACTGAGGTCAAAACCCCCCCTATATAATTATCTCATTAATCAGTTAATAAGTAACACATGAAATTTGTGATATGATATTCTTCTAATAATCTAATAACAGTTTCAATTTTGTTAATTCTGATTACTGCTCTTTGTGTCCAGCTAGCAGATAAACTCACTCTGGAGAAAATATCATGTCCTTTGGGTGTACTTCTAGTTATATTCGAGTCTCGACCTGATGCTCTTGTTCAGGTTATAACATACATATTCTTTCTCGCTTCTTATTCATCCGTCATCTATTATTGATTTGTTTTAATATATTAAACATTGATTTTGACAATGATTATTGAAATGGATCAATAGATAGCTGCATTAGCAATTCGAAGTGGAAATGGTTTATTGCTCAAAGGAGGAAAGGAAGCCAAACGATCTAATGCAGTTTTACACAAGGTTTGTTGACTTTATCAAGGGTTAAATAAATATTTCGACGCTGTGTATTTAAAATGTATAATAAGCTAGAGACTAAATTTAGAAGAAAAAAATTTAGTGCAGACTAAAAATTTATTTAACCGTTCTATTTAAGACCGAGTTGTGTGTTTTTTCATTTATTTTCTTCATTTTATTATAGGTCATTACTTCGGCTATTCCAGATACAGTTGGTGGAAAACTTATTGGGCTTGTAACTTCAAGAGAAGCAATTCCTGATCTACTCAAGGTTGATACAATTTACATTTTAGAACTATTTATTTTTTTTGACATGGTTTTCAACTAATTAAACTCTTCCACAGCTTGATGATGTGATAGATCTTGTGATCCCCAGAGGCAGTAATAATCTTGTTTCTCAAATTAAGGATTCTACAAAGATTCCTGTTCTTGGTCATGCCGGTAATATATAGTACATAGTTTCCTATTTTCTATTTGTGATCAACCTTAAAAACTAGCACTTTTACGCATATTAAGAAAAATTATACTATAATTAATGCGTACACGGTGTATGAATATTACTAAATTGCCTTTTGTGTATAGATGTGTCAAATTCTGAATTTTGATCTCTGAAGACGAATTAATAGTATTAATAACAGATGTTTTTAAAATGATACTAATAAATGCGTCTAGTAAATTGAAATAGAGCTGATATGTAGGAACATCGGTAGTATTAAATTGTGATCTTTATAATGCAGATGGAATATGTCATGTATATGTTGACAAAGCAGCTAATATCGATGTGGCAAAGCAGATTGTTAGGGATGCAAAGACTGATTATCCTGCAGCCTGCAATGCAATGGTGATTACTATTTAAATTTTATGCATGCCTCAAATTATTTATAAATTGAATCTATAGATTACTCACTACAATGTTGTATCATGATGTTCCTAGGAAACCCTTCTTGTACACCAAGATCTGTCGGGAAATTGTGGACTGGATGAACTTATTGCTGAACTAAAACGAGCAGGTTTGACCTAAATTGCTTATTTTTCTGTTCACTTTGTGTTTTATGTAGATTTTGATTAGATATAATAAAACTTTGTAGCACCGACACTTTTGATTGAACTTACGGTGTCTTACACGACACTGGAACATGTAATTACATTCAATTAATTCGTGTAAGAATCAGTGTCATGTCTAATATCTGTGTTTGTGACGGTGCTTCATAGTAATAAAATAATAACATGGCTGCTGTTTATTAATCTATTTGCAGGTGTTCAACTATATGGTGGACCAAGAGCTAGTGCCTTATTAAAGATTGCTGAAGCGAAATCTTTCCATACGGAGTATAGTTCACTAGCTTGTACAATTGAAATTGTGGATGATGTATTTGCTGCAATTGATCACATACATCATCATGGAAGGTAAATTTGAGTTTCCTTGCAAGAACTGTGTTTTGATTTCACTATATTATTATTGACATCATTTTCTTATAAGTCTTAAGTATTTGTTCTTTCCTGTTTCCGCAGTTCTCATACTGATTGTATTGTTACGGACGACAGTGAAGTTGCCGAAACTTTCTTACGTCAAGTCGACAGGTATTTGCAGAATGCCTTCATTGCCTTGTTTGATCCTTTTCTATTTCATGAAGCACTGACACAACACCAGACACGATATTAACACTGACACGTGGACACTGATAATAATTTCATCTTTCTCTACTCATTATCACGTTTCATTTGGACATAGTTCCTTTAACATGAGTACAATTCATGCTTCAATTAGTTTAATTGTTTATTATACACACAATTAGTCTATGATTATAAGTCATATTTTTACTAGATGTAGCTAACACCTGAAAGTAAATTTTTGCCTTATAGTGCTGCTGTATTCCATAATGCAAGTACAAGGTTTTGTGACGGGGCACGTTTTGGGCTTGGTGCAGAGGTATTTTGTATTTTTATGAAACACGTAATAATATCAGCGTAGTTATTCAAATTTCTCAACTGTTCTTGGTTATGTTATTTGTTGATCAGGTTGGAATAAGCACGAGTCGAATTCATGCCAGAGGACCTGTAGGAGTTGAGGGCTTGTTAACAAATAGATGGTATGGAATTCTGCAATGTCACTAGTTTTTGTTTCATTAAATGAATATAATGGATATGATAAACCATCAACTAAACAAACTTTTGCAAATTTTTCTCTCAAATTGCTAAACACTTTGTGGTTGAATATTTTTGTGTTGTGTTTTATGTTATTTTTACTTTTTAGGTTTAAATATGTTTTTGGTCCTGTAAATATACTACTTTTTGTTTTTACTAATAAAATCTTTTCTTTGATTTTGGTGCTTTTAAAATCTGTGATCATTCAATACCATATTTTCATTGACTTAAACCAAATGATTAGGCTAAAGTAGTTAACGAGCGTTAATTAAGGTCGAATCGTTCAGAAGACCTCATGTTCAAGTCTTGACTAGAACAATCCTTAGTTAGATTTTACTTACCTCGCAGCTCCCAAACTCCATATTAGTAGAGCAAAAAAAATATCACTATTCATTTATCTATATATCATGGTTGAATTAATGTTCGCCTAAATAATATGCTATATTTTGCAGGGTATTAAGAGGGAATGGACAAATTGTAGATGGCGATCGAGCTGTTACTTATACTCACAAGGCACTACCAGTAGAAGCATAATATAGCTATGCAATCAGTTAAATTAGACATTTGTTTTGCATACTATTGGATCATTGTTGTTCACCTTGTCAACCCTGCAGCTATTTTCTGTTCTATTTTCATATACAGAAGTATGCTGAAACTGTATAATCTTGATTACTACCATTGCGCCATTTCAGATTTTTTTTTTCTTACCTGGAGCATGTTCAGGGGAAAGAAAATTACTGTTTGAATGAATATTATTTGGCTGTGTACTAAATTTCTTTTTCATAAGTTACTGCTTGGGATTTTGAACAGCAATGCAGTAGCAAATATAGAAATACTATATAAATACAGCAAAGGCCATTTGAAACGGTACATCCTTGTGTAGTTGAATAATTATACATTTATTATTCTTCTATATAAAGTTTAGACAGCATTTATCTTGGTAAGTTTTATTTTGTGTAGTTGAATAATTATGCATAAATGTGGAGAATCTGCATAGATTACTTACCATGTAAATGTGGTAAGTTTTACACTAGTAAGTAATCTACACAGATTTAACATACTGCATAAATTAAAAATTCGACAAATCAACCATCCATTTTAAAGCAATATATGTAAGTATAACTTACCAAACACCCAAGTTATAAGATCATTTATGGTGTGTGTATCAGTGTATAATAAACTTAGTTAGCTATGTAGGTGGAGAAGGATTTTGATTTAACACAGTAACCGTATGGACGTGGTAATTGTTCAAGGCCGTTTAATGGGAAATGAACTGCCGAGATCTCATACTGTTTGAAACTATCAAAATTCGGACTGTGTTTATGCTTTCGACTGTAGTCTGGTCATAAATTTTGTTTTCCCTTCACTTAACTGTAAAGTGAAAATATGTGATTAAGAGGCATATAACCGTAAATCGTAAGTGAAAACAGAACAGAAGATTAAAAACCTGTGATCTCTCTGATGTTTACTGTCATTTCCTTCACCAAACTAATGCTTTTTATTCCAAAACTCTTGAAAATATCTAAGGCTGTATCCATTGAGTTAGGAAATTAGGAAACACCCTAAGATCGTCGTTTTCTATAAATGTTGCACCATCTTTGACAAATCCATCGCAGACTTTGTCATTTTTCACTAAAACGTGATGACCGAAAGGACTCCCGCATTCACATCATTGGTTTCTAAATATGACTTTCTTTGTCTCTTTGTTCAAAAGAAGTTTCAATTCATGATGAGTCCAAGCATTCAAACATAACGGTTGGTAGTTTAGGAGATTAGTTACTTCGTTAGGTTAGTTAGTTAATCGTCAAATATGCTCTATAAATATAGTTATTGCATTCATTTTAGTATCTCTTACCGACATGATTCCTTGTAAGTTTTACATTCATTCGAGCTTTCAAAGCTCTTATCACTCATTTTCCCCCAAAACCTTCAAACTCCAATAGTTAGCATATGGCATACTGCATAGAATGCAAATTCACTTTAATCAATTACAGAATAAAGTTTTTGTTAAAAATAAGGAAAGAATAAAGCCATTAAATACGGTGTGAAATTTTGAGAAAAGTTGGAATACAGGAAAGTGCAATGCTTAGGATTTTACCTCTAGTGACAATTTTGCAAGAAAATCAGCACTAGACAAAGAGATAAATAGAAAGGCTACGTTCGCAGAGGAGATGGGCAGTCAAAACGCAGATGCACAGTTTCAATGGCCGCGATTATTGATTGAAATGTTATTACTAAAGTGAAAGGGTGACTAGCATGAGAACAAAGGAATGGGTTTCTTTTATATCTGTAATCTAAAAAAGCCTATAAAACATGTAACTTGATGTAAAAGAAATCACAAACTTGAATCTATATAAGGGCAAATCCCTGAAGCAAGTTTGGACCCGCAATGCGAATCTCAGTGGATCTCACACGTCGTTGCATGGACAAGTGTCAACCTGGAGACCATCTTCGAACCATTCGTGACACGGCGCGTTGTCATCGATAAGCCAAAATTGCATGATCAGCAACTATAAATAGGCCTTGAAACCCACCATTTTTCAGATTCATATCTCTCTCAGTTAGTAAGCCAAATTCTTTTAGCTTTTTTTTATATCTTGTAAATTGAGAAAGGTCATCTTGTTCTTGAAGCAAAATGAAATGATCTAAAAGTTGTAGACATATTTTGTAAAAAAAAATTCTGGTGTCTTAGTTTTCACGAGTTTATAATGCACTTGAATAGTTTTTATTCCAAAACTATTGACACGATCTAAGATTGTATCCATTGAGTTAGGTAACATAACACCCTAAGATCATCGTTTACTATAAATGTTGTACCATCTATGACAAATCTGTTGTAGACTTTGTCGTTTTCACTAAAACTCGATGACTGAAAGGACTCCTGCATTCACATCTATGGTTTATAAAAGTGGTCAAGAAGCACATGAAGAAGTACCTTGTGGGATCGGTAGTATCAACGATGTTAAGTTCAACAATGTTGCAATAATCTTCTGATGAGTTCCTCCTCGGACACAAAAAATTCCTTGCATGTCTTTATTTTAAGATAATCTGCTTTACGAAGCCAGAGCGTCCACAAATTATTTCCGTTACCTTAGTAAATAAGACATTGTTTGGCTCTTTGTTCACAAGAAGTTTCAACATAGCTTCATTGATTTTTTAGCAAATAAGACTTTGTTGGTCTGTTTCTACAAAAGAAGTTTCAATTACACTTTTTTTTTTTGTTTAGTTGTAACATTAACAATTAGCAAACAAGAAATATAAATTTATATTGAAAACTTGAGAGTTCCAAGCATTCAAACATAACGGTTAGTACCAACATAGTGTGGCACAAGTAATAGTTATTTGAGCCCCTTAACCATTTGGTCCTGGGTTCGATCCCCGGCCGGTGCGTATGGAAAAGCATTAGTTGGGAGAAGTCAACCCTTTAAATGGATCTCATTTATCCCGAGGGGATTAGTCTCCGCAGTTGCGCGCGGAGAATACCTTTGGTTTACCAAAAAAAAAAACATAACGGTTAGTAGTTTATGAGATTATTGCTGCTTAAAACAGAACTAAACAAAGAGAGAAATAAAACGGCTACATTTGCAGAGGGGATGGACAGTCCAAACCCAGATGCACAATTTTCAATGCCCGCGAGTATTGATTGAAATGTTAATTTTTAAGCCTTAATACTAAAGTGCAAGGGTGACTAGAATGAGAACAAAGGAAGGGGTTTCCTTTATATTCGTAATCTAATAAAGCCCGTAGAGCATGTCACTTGCTGTACAAGAAATCACAAACTGAAATCTGTATAGGGGCAAATCCCCAAAGTAAGCTTGGACTCGCAAAGAGAATCTCAATGGATCTCACACGACATTGCATGGACAAGTGTCAACCCGGAGACATTCTTCGAACCATTCGTAACACAAGGCACGTTGTCATTAGTTAAAACGGGCAGTGGAGGCCCAACGAGTAATAACTGCGCTCACTAAACAAGTGTGCAATTTCAATAAGGCAAAATTGCATGATCAGCAACTATAAATAGGCCTTGAAACCCACCATTTCTCACATTTATTTCTCTCTCACTTAGTGAGCCAAATTCTTTTAGCTTTTTTTTAGATCTTGTAAATGGAGAAAGGTCAGCTTGTTCTTGAAACAAAATTAAATGATCCAAAAGTAGTAGACATATGTTGTAAAAAAATTCTGGTGTCTTAGTGTTCACAAGTTAATAATGCACTTGTATAATTGACTGAGAAGTTGTTTTCGATCTACTTTTCTTCAAACCAAACAACAAATTCATGGATAACCAAATAACGACTCAATGGCTCCTTCTATTTCTATCTATTCACATAAAGCCAGGAAGAACAATGATAATCTTTAGTTCAAAATAGATGTTTGAAGTCATTCCTTCGATTCACATTTATAAGCTTCTTCAATCAGAGGCCATGAAAATTTATCTCCATGTCATATTTCTCCATCCCACAACTCTTCAAGACTTTTGTATGGACTTAAAGTTTCATGAACGGCAAACTCCCCTCTAAGCAGCCTTTGCTGTATCAGACAACAAAAGAAATGAAAAAACTAAATAAGCAAAAAAAATGTTTGATGCATACACGCGCACAAGAATGATTAATTTTTATGTTATCAAAGAAAGCATTGATCAAACCTGGTGAATCTGTGAGAATTTTGAGAAGAGTTCTGCAGGGATACACCAATCAAATAAGCTAAGATTCTCTTTGATCCTAGATTCATTTACACTCTTCGGAAGAACACTGTGACCACTTTGAAGTCCCCACCTTAAAGCCACCTGTGCCGGAGACTTGTTAAGTTTTGCAGCAATTTCAATCAAAATTGGTTCCTTCAAGATTTCCCCCTTTACCCATGACCCAGGAGAACCCAGCGGAGAATATGCCTGTAAGGAAGCAATTCTTATTAATAAAATGTAAGCAAAGAGTAGCCTCAAATACAAATGCAAGACCAAAAATCATTTAGATTAGTCAAATGGCGTGTAAGGTATGCTCCCGATAAGTTTTGATTTATGATAGTCAATTGCAGATAGTGGAAAGTAGAAAGTTGTTCAAATTCTGCATTGCCATAGTTATCCCGGAACAATATCAATTTGTTCAAATTCTGCAATGCTATAGCGCTACAGCCTCTATTCAACAACACTGAATAGAATTTAATTTCTACGAACTATCAGTATAAAACTATTTTACACATGTATTCAATGGTATGTTGTCATGTCATTTGATAGTTTAATTATGTATGACTTGTCATACCCATTAAATGACGTGAGAATGCGCCATTGGATGAATGTATAAAATATTTTACACGAATAATACATACTGGTTAAATTCTTTATAATATATCAACAGTTATTAAAACTTGGACAGAGTATTACTGTGAGATGAACACCGGTAGATTTGCACAAATTATGGAGAGCGGGTTGTTGCCAAACAGGATGGCATTCAACTTGGTTAACTGCTGGTGGAACCTTTGCATATCCGAGCAAGTCTTGAAGCTTCTTGGTCGAAAAGTTGCTGACTCCAATTGCACGTGCCTGACCCGAGGCATATAAACCTTCCATCGCATTCCATGTCTCTGGAAGACATAAGGGAGCCATGACCTCAGGGTCCCAACCCCTTGATCCTGCCTTTGTCCTAAAAGGCCAGTGTATCTGTGACAAAATAATTTACCATCAAAAGCATCAACTTTTCATACAATCATCTTTAGCTTCAGCATCACATTTGAAGACAGGTTTGAAATCAAGAACCATACAAGATATAAATCAATGTAGTCAAGCTGCAGGTCCTCTAGAGTCCTTGCCAGTGCCTTTGAGACATCTTCAGGTGCACAGTCACTAATCCTGTTATGGATAATAAAACAGAATCTAAGGCATATGGAGGCAGTTCATTACTCTTCACAGAAATGTAAAATACAAAAATCAAATTATAGTTGTATTCAATTCTTGAGTTATATAGCACTAGCACCGACACTTCACATTGAAGGCATGCCTGATGTCTGACACACACCGACAAATGTGGTTACATAAAATTATTTCATTTTCCCAAAGTATTATTGGGCGTCAATTGATGTATGGTATCAATGCTACGCGTCTAGTGGTCATGTCTGTGCTTCATGGTCTCGAGTAAACCCTAAGTCCTCCAAAAATATTAGTGTAACTACAACATTAGTCCTATAAAAGTTCTGTAACCAATTAGTCCTCAAATACCAAAAAATCATCATATTTTTCTTCTAAATTTTTTCTCTAAATTGACCCCTTACTCCCTTAGTCCTTAGATATACAAATTTGTCAACGAATTAGTCCGTTTGTGTCACCAATTATTCCTTTCCATGGAGGAATTTGGTGACAATTATATATATTTTGAGCAACTAATTTGATGACAAAAGTCTTAATGTGGCTACACCCTAATCTTCAGGTGAGCCAATTGAGGGTCCAATTTTCACTCTTCTGCATTTTCATATTTTATAATCAACTAATAAATGAAATACATATTAAGTACTCTCACATACCATAGCTTTGATGTGATGAACATTTCACTACGCTTTACTACCCTAGTAGAAAACAGTGTTTTCAATGCCTCCCCTACCTACATCAAATACAAATTTCCTAGCATCAAGAAAACCAAAACAAACAACAATTTTTTTTGACAACCTAGAATATAAGTAGACAAATATTATTTATATAAAAAATTTCAAATTTTGGTTACCTCTTTCTCATTATCATATACCCGAGCACAATCTATATGTCTATAGCCAGCCTGCACAAAACATTGAGACAATTCATTCAATTTCAAAGCAAAAATTCGCATCTATATATCACCAACACTTCAGATCAAAGACATGTCTGGTATCCGAGACGTGTCAGTAGCTAATCTAACACCGACACATATAATTACATTCAATTCAATCAAACTCATTTATTAAATTATTAACGGTGCCTATGTGTCGGAGTTTCATATATTATTAACACAAGAAAACTAAAAAAAAAAAAAAACAAGAAATTAGGACACAAAAAGCAGAAATACCACCTTAACTGCAGCAACAACAGCATCACCAACAACACCAGGAGAAGCTTTCCATGTTCCAAGACCAACTGCTGGTATCTTTGCACCAGTATTCAGATCGAAATGTTGTTGAGAATCATGTATATTTTCTTTATCCATCTTCTCCTTTACATAAAACCCAAATCAATATATAGAAGAAAAAAAAACATCACTAATTAATCTAAAGATCGAAAACAATAAGGAAAAAACAGTAATTTCAAACAAAATTGAAATCCAAAGGGAGAAGAAATACACACCATTCTTGAGAAAAATTGCAAATAGTTTTTTTTTTCACATACCCCTAAATGTTGTATTGTAAATATGTGACATGAAGCAAAGGGTTCGGCATTAAAGATGGATCATTGCATTTTAGTAGTAACAAAAATTTCGGAGCATTGAACATACCAAGTCACTTTTGTCAATGAGGATTCTCGTGTCGTGTCAGAGTTGTCGAAGTAGACGTTGCAACAATATGTATGAAAATGTAACCAGCACAGTCCTGCCTATTAGATATTGTTTTGTTAAATACTCAAATTTTGTTTGAAATTTTTATAAAAAATTTCAATAATTTTTTGTCCTCAAATATTTTTTATCACAATTTTAATTCCTATTTTTTAATTAATTTTTGTGTACTTTTAAATTTTAAACGATTTTTTTTATTCATATTTATAATATATTAAAAATTCCTCCCACAAAAATTTAAATTTTTTATAATAAAATTGCTTATTTATGAATTTTTATGCATAAAAAATCATATTTAATTCATTTCTCATTTTAAAAAAAAACTTTTACACAAAAAATTATTATAATATATTAAACACAAACACACTAAATTAAATCAGAACAAATCAGATTTTTTTAACTTATCATTTAAAACTGAATTACAAATATTTTAACCTTTTAAATTTGAATTTTATCCTTAAAACTGATCCAGAGCTAATGGGAACAAACTAAATACTACTCCAATTTATTTATTTTTTTAATTATTTTTTTTGACAACTACTCCAATTTTAAATATATAAATAAAAAACAATTTTTTAGGTTTATTGTATAAAATATTTATTCTAAACCTTGTCATCATAAAAAAAACACTAATGTTATTTTGACACCCAAAAAGTTGTTGGACAACTCTTTGGGCGTGGGATCCGCCACTATTTTGTTTTTTTATTATTTGTAGTATGCGTTGATTTACGTGTCAAGAAAGAAAAAAATGAGTTGTCCATCCGAGACAATTCTTTTTGGTGTTCAAATAACATTACTAAAAAAAAATGAAACAACTACTACTATAAAGTGATTTTTTAAAATAAAAAATGGAACAACTATCTAAAGTAAAGTCTAAACCAAGCGCGCCATTTTTCATCAAAAAGAAAAACCTTACGCGCCCTAAATTACAAATCACTGAGATCGTAACCCTATAAATTGAAACCCTTACCGCATCTCACAACAAACACAATCCCTCACTACGGTACGACACAGTGTATCAACTCTGCTCCTCACTCTGTTGCCGGCACGGCGCTCTGGTTCGTCTCCGTTTTTCCGACCACTGTACACATTTCTTTGCATTGATTTTTCAACTATTATCCCAAATGTTGTCTTTGTTGTAACTTAAAATGTTATTCTGGTGAAAAATATCTTCTTGTACTATGTAAGAGATTCCTGCATTTGAATAATCGATCGTTTTGTTGGAAATTTCGTAACTTATTACATTATAGATTATACTAATTGTTGCATTTTTGGTATTATGAATCTGCATATACTATCTTGTTTGAATTGCCTTATTTTATAATAATAACACACTTAACCTAGATGTAAAGTGGCACAAAATTATTAGTATATATAGGCAAAAATTAGGTACGTTCTTGTTAGACAATTTAGGTCCTGTTTACTTTGTAAAAACCTTAATTTTTGTTTTTATTTTAACTTAATAGTAAGATAAAGTGAGATTTGTCTCCATAAATTTAGCTTACTTGGTACGAATATTGCATTATATATGCAGAGCTGGGTTCGAACCCCAAACACTCTACGTATTCACTTTTATGGTGGAATTTCTAACCGTTAGGATACTTGACCAAAAATAAAAATGTGAGATTGTTGAAATGAAATACTGTGATTGGTTTTTTCATTGTTCTCAAAAAATGCACATAATTAATCATTGTTAGAGTATAGTATCTTCATGTTTGCAAGTAAAATTAACAAAAACATTAGAAAATAAAAACATATAATGTTTTTACAAAGTAAATGGAACCTTACATTCCAAATAGTGCTTCTGCCACTGTCTTGTCAAAATGGACCCATTATTACTGAATTTATCATAAAGTTTGTATCATTAGTGATAAATGTAAATTAAGCATAATAAATATGTTTTTTTGCTTCTCTATGTTGTCTTCAAGGGATACCAGTTCACAACCATGATTTAGTTGAAACATTGATGAAGTATTCATATGTTGGTCGTTTAACAGGAGACTAAAAATCTCTAGTTCGTGATATGGAATACGTGCCGAGACACCCACTACTGAAATAAAAAAAAGAGCCCAATGAAGATCCTGCAATGGAGATGCAAGATCTAATAACAATGTTACAGAGTAAGCAATATGTTTATTGGCATAGAAAACACGAAAATTCAGATAATGTGAAAGATATATTTTGGACACATCCAGATGCAATACGTTTGTTGAACACATTTCCCTTTGTCTTGGTCATTGGCTGCACATATAAAACTAATAGGTTTCAAGTGCCGCTACTTGAAATTGTTGGTGTTACTTCAACAGAGTTGACATTTACTGTGGCATTTGCCTTTTTGGATTCTGAGGGAATAGATAACTTCACATGGGCGTTACAGAAGTTAAGAGGATTGTTTTTGAGAGATGATTCATTTTCTAAAGTTATTGTGACCGACAAAGACCCTGTTTTGATGAACGCAATTGAATTTGTTTTTCCAAGTTCACATAATTTGCTATGTCGGTTTCACATGTCTATAAATGTAAGACCAAAATGCAAGACTTTGGTGTCTCCGAAGGAGAAAAATGTGAATATGCTTGCTGCATGGAGTGATCTTATAAATTCTCATGACGAGGTTGTGTATGTGCAGCGCTTGCAGCATTTTGAGGAATTATGCGCAGATTATCCTATTTTTCTTGAGTATGTGAAAAATATATGGTTGATTCCTCACAAGGAAAAGTTTGCCTCAGCATGGACTGACCGAGTCATGCACCTAGGAAATACAACAACAAACAGGTATGCTCAAATTAGTATATAAACTTGTTTTATTTTGATGAAAATATAGTATGTTTCGAATCTGATATAGCCAATCTATGTTTCTTACTTTCTTTTATTAGGGTTAGGTCTATACGTGGTACTTGTATCAAGGAAAGCACTAAATCGTATTGTTCTTGAGTATGATCGAGTGAACTCTATAGGTGTTGACAATTCTATTTGTGGTTGTAAACTTAGAACTATACATGGTTTACCTTGTGCCTGTGAACTTGCGCGATATAATGGAGCGGGTGTTGCCATTCCATTGTCGGCAGTTCATATACATTGGAGGAGATTAACATATGGTGAACAAAAAGAGGAAGAGTCAAACAAGGTGAAAGAAGACCTGTTGCATGAGTGGGATGCATTGTTAAATCGGTTTCAAGAACTTGACGTTGCTTTCATTGAAGAGCAAAGTGCATGAGCTTGCATTTCTAGATACAACTTCAATGCGTTACCCTCTGATCATTGAAGTCAAAATCCCTTCTACTAGTGGCAAAAGCTCTTCTGAGGAAGACTTGGTGCATGAGTGGACATTGTTGGTAAAGCGTTTTCAAGAACTTGACATTGTTGGTAAAATTACGTTGAAAAGAAAATTGCGTGAACTTGTATTTCCTGATATAACTTCAGCGTGTCAACCTCCGATCATGGAAAACGAATGCCCTTCTACTAGTGGCGAAGAGCCTTCTATCAGTCCAATGTCTGAGTTAGTGTTTGTGGTAAGTGTTTAGGCATAAGATGCATATGTTGAAACATTTTCAAATATTGTTATTATTACTTAAAATGTGTTAATCTGATATATAGGGGAGGTGCCATAGAGTTGCTGAGATTCTTCAAACTGTCTTAGATAAACAATTGCTGAGAAATGCTAACATGGGCACAAACCCAAATATTTATTTCTTAGGCACTCTCACAAGATGTTAAAAAAATTAAAAAGAAAAAGTATTAAAGTGATGTTGATTGATGTGACAAATTAATTTTTCTTTTATTTTTTTTAATTTATGAGTGTGTGCCTAAACTTTGTGCCCAAATGTTTGTGCCTAGGTAAGACTTTCTCACAATTGCTTCTTGAAAGAACTGAGATTTATAAACACATCATTGAGGCACTCTGCATTGTGCAAGGTGGAAGTGAGGAAGGTGAAAGTATGGAGGGACTTGAACATCAAAGGAGAAAGAAGCCTCGCTCCATACAATGATTAATTTGACTATGTTTGTTTATATTTGCTTAACGACCTCTTTATAATCCCTTGGTTTTGTCATGAGTAATGACTGCTCCTTTGTTAACCTTTAGGACACTATTATCTATGGTACAGTATCAAATATTATTAGCAACAAAAAGTTAATTATTACAATAGTTTTTTAATTGTTTTTTTCTGTACATCTAACACCTTTTTAATGTTATTTGTACATACCAAACTAAATTCTTTTTTTATAAAACAATAGTTAATATTACTTTGTAAATTAAAAATGACAAATAAACAGTAGCAATTGACACTTAAAAAGAAATAGATGGAGTTATAATTATTTAATTTTTTATGCAATCAAATATTCTAAAGTCCAAACTAAACTACCTTTTATTTGAACTTATTTTATGAGAATAAAAAGTTACTGGAAATTCTAAACTAATTAAAAGTATTATTATAAGTGTTTTCATTAAATAGCGTAAAAGTAGTTGATTTGCTTCCATTTTAAACCTGGAAAGTTAGATTTTATGTTGCTTTTATTTGAGGCTAGAGAGATTAGATTGTTTGTCACAACAGTTTTAACAATTCAAATTTGCACCAACATGTTTAGAGGGACTACGTGTATTTTCAAACACCCTAACTCCAAAAATAATTATTTAAATTAAATCCTAATCATGGCGTCAAAACCACCCAGAGACTATTGTAACAATTGAAGGGCAAAGTAAAACTATAAATCAGTTTATAATAATCCAAGTTTTTCAAAAATTATTAGCTTCCTCGAACAACTCTCATCATGATACACCATAGAATCACCAGCATTTCATACATATATCATAATCTTTAGCATTTCTTTTTGAAATTCATTTCTCGACGAAGCTCTTCAGATTCTTCAGCCACACCATGTATTCCTTGTTGTCTTTGGCAAACATGTATTCCTGCAAAAAGTTGGTTGTGCTAGGTGATATCCCTCGGATATCGAGATACTTGAGAAAAGCCTTCTGCAGATTCTCATCCAAATCACTGTAAAAAGGAACAAAAACATTCAGAAACTGTAACAGATGCCCTATATGATATAATTTGATAACAGCATATATTACTAAATGCTTACGTGAACTCAGGTCCCTCATATATGAGCTGGTCCTCAGATTCTTCGGGCTTCTTTACTGACAAACTATCAATTGAAACCTCGTCAGAGAAAGCAGTTACACCAAACTCCAGACACACTCCATTTCCTTTGAAAACATTAACAACTAAAGGAAGGCTAGATTCACCAACATTCTTCTCGTTGTCATCCGCATCGTCATCCTCGTTTTGTCCAGGTGCTACAGTAGGGATTTCAACTTGAACTGTGATAGTTTCATCCTCATATTGTCTTGTTAGTTGAATAATTCTTTCTCCAGGGTTGTCCTCAATCTCAAAAGGAAACCCGTCAGGAATTTCAACCTGGAAAATTACACAAAAGAGAATGATGGTTACTATCAAAAGCAATGGTGCTGGACATAAACATCCTATGATTATTTCAAGTGTTATTTGTAAGCCATGACAAAGGCCACGTGTGCTACATGTCTATAAGGGAAACTTGTTTCTATCTTATATTTTGCTAAATACAGTGCATTTTTTTACACCAAAGATAATCCACAGATAATAATATGATGTTTCCTCAAACTCATCAGCATATAACACTCAAAGTTAATAATAATTGTCATGCATTTTCTTATACCAAAGATAATCTACCGACAATAATGAGGTTTACTCAAACTCACAACGTTTCAACTTTCAAACGAGAAAAACAATTGAAAACTTATTTTCATTCATTGGAAAGCAATAATTCAAGAGCTATTATTTGCAATATACACTTCACAATGACAAATCATCGAATACTATTAGCAAACTAATTTCAAAGCATATCTTAAAATATAACACTGACACTAGACCAATCTTGAAGCTAAATTTCACATGATGTCAAGTGAGCAATCACGGACAGAATATTTGAATGATCAATTTACATCTAAGGCTTTGTGAGTTGGGTTTTGGAGGGGAAGGGAGGGGAAGGCTTATTTTTTTTCTAAATTAAGAACATTATAAAATGCTTTTAAAAATAATTTTAAGTGTGATTGAAGTATTATGTGATAACTTATCTTTCTTCTTTCAATTATTATTTTAAAATAGTAACTATAGACCTACAATTTAGAAAAGAAAAATAAGCCTTCCCCTTCAAAACCCAACTCACAAACAAAGCCTAAGGGATTAAAGGTATCTCAATCAAACCATGTTATAGCATCCTTTGGCAACTGTTATGTAAATTTCATTATACACAGAAAAAAGTAAAATCAGAAAAACATTTAAAAGCACATACACAGAAAAAAGTAAAATCAGAATTATAAAATAGACCAATTTTTTGAACTGAAACATACTTATTTTTAAACACCAGTAAAACATAAAGCATTTAAAAGCAGATATGCACACGATAGCATTTGTGAAGACCAACAGAGTTTTGGAAACAATGATACCAATCGTAATCTTTAATAACAGTTAAGTTAGCTTATTAACCAAATAATTAGTAAATGAAGACAACAACCGCAAACTACAAAAAATCAACTCTTATACAGTTACCAGTTCTAACCCAAAAAAAGAAAGAAAAAAAACTGTTCCACTCTATTCACATCAACTATATGCAAACTTCTAGCTACATTCAAAAGGGACATCATTCCTCCTCCAAAAAACCCATGCAAATTCTTTATTTAATGGAAATCAGTAACAAGCAGTGTTGTCAAATAGAGGCTATCACAAAAACATAGAATTATAGCGTAGAAGAATTTGAACAAATCGCTATTGATGCACTACTTAGTGCAAAGTGTTAACAAATAGCAGTAATACAACACTGCAGCAACGCAAAATTTTAACAAATTGACATTTACCGATCAACAACACTGGTAACAAGCATTCTAGAACCCTAATCATAAACCATCACTACACTATAAACAACAAACCCTAAATCCTAATCATATTAAAGATTCTATTTCAATCCACTAATTGGAACAAACTTCACAAAAGAAGCATACAGAACTTTAATCTAATATATTCATTAACCCAACAAAAAATATTGAAACTTTCATTGAAAAAATGCAAATCTGAAAACAAAGAAGCAAACATCATAGAAAATTACAATTATAGAACCCTAAATTGAAACAAAAGGGATAGAACTCAATAGTGAAAAAAAATTACTTGTCCAGCTTGATCTTCCTCGAGGGCACACTCGATTTCAGTTTGAAGAACTTGAACGAGATTATCATTTGCTACCTTCTTTGCGACGGCGTTAGAGAAACTCCGAGAGGGTACAAAAGGATTAATTTCTTTGTTGAGAAGGAGCTTAACAGAGAGTGCACTGTGGATGGTTCTGGAAGATGAAGTAACCACAGCGCGGCGGGCGGCTAAAGGTACCACGGCGGCGGTGGCGCGGCGTAGAACGGTGTACATAGCCATTTGAGAGTTTGAGTAGAGAGAAATGGGTGCGAGGGTTTAGTGTTAGGGTTTTAGGTATTCGTGACTCGCGGTTCTCTTCATTTATATATGAAGCCAATGAATTAAAAGAATGTTTAATTGCATTTTGACCCCAATTTTGTGCATTTTGCAGAATTGGTCCTCTTATTTTAAAATTTGACAGTTTTGATCCTTCAACATATATTTTGTTTAGAATAGGCTTAATAGATTTTTAGGTCCCTATATGTTCACGACATATAGGGACCAAGAGATCTATTAAGCCTTTAAAATATGATGATACAATATGTTTTAAATTAACTTTATTAAGGATATTTCTTACAATTTCATCATTTTGGAATTTTTTCATCATCAAATCCTCATATGTCATGTTGTCTAAAACATATCACGTCACCAATTTATAGTTAAAAATTATGATAGATGGACCAAAACTGTCAAATTTTAGGACCAAATCTGCAAAATGATAAAAACGGAGGAATCAAAACTACAATTAAACCAAAATTATTTTAAGGGTTATTTCTTTCGAGTATGAATTTCATTAGTATATTTTATTCTTTTTATTTTCTTCATTATTACTATATAATTTTAAAAATATAAATATAAAAGTGTCACATTAAATCAGTTTAATCTTTTTTTATATATCCAAAAATATTTTTATATATCAAAGGATCATTTTAAAGAAAGCTACAACGGATCATTCCTACTATAAAAGGATTTGAATTTTTTTCTCTTTATTGGATTGATCAAATGAAGAAAAGAAAAAGGAACTATCAAGTTAGGTTCCAACTGATCTTTTACATGTTGCTATCTTTGATGATTTATTTGTAAGTGTACAAAATCGTCGCAAGTAATAAAATAGTAAGTAAAATCGTCTCCACGTGGACTGTGTTTAATAATACAATTAAAAAGAATTTAGGAATTTAGAATAGCAATAAAGAATGGGGGTTTGTTGTTTTTGTTTGAATTAAAAGCATAAAAGAAACAATTAAAGATCAAGATGAGAAGAACAGTTAGGTTGTTTTGAATCCCTTCATTTTCCTACTTGTGTAACCTGTTATTATATTTCACAATTCAAATTAAGTCTACTTCATCACGACGAATTAACCATTAAATAGAAATAGTCACTCAACATTAAAGATGTGCGTTAATTTAAAAGTCACAACCACAAGGTACGTATCGCTACAATAACTCTGTTGAATAATTATCATCATCAATTCGAACCGCGAGTTACTGTTGAGGCAAAATCCCAATTTGATGTTTTAAAGATAACAAACATCTTAATTATATTTTAATGTAATTCTGATCTTCTTGTTATCTAACAAGTGCTTGTGAGTGAATAAGACAGGATTAATTGAGCATTTTATATCAAGATTATTCATTTATTTTGAATAAGAACACGATTGGGAGAACGATCTCAGAACGTTCTCAAGATATCACGCTCATATTAATCAAGAACAAGAGCTTCAAAGATTAATCACTTTTTTATTTAAAGTGAACATTGTACAAAGACAAGGAAGCACTTTTCAGGATAGTAACTCACAAGATCACATATCAAATAAGGCAAGGAATTTTTATGAAGAAATGTGAAGCTTTCCTCTTTGGCCAAGGTTGAGGAATAAGCATGTGCAAATGAAGTTATTTCAAGAGACAAGATCACAAGCTGATCATTTTGATCATGGATTGATTTTTCATGGACCAATCAGATGTGCACAACGAATTTGGATCTATGAGTGGAAGTGTACTTCATGAAATATTTAATGAACATTCTCCCATGCAAATCCTCTCTCTCCAAAGACTTTTGAGGACGAAGGTACAAGTGAATAGTGTTAGTTCGTACCTTAAAGCTACACGCCTGATCAGTAGCAGCTGGCATCTCACATGTGTGAGAGTTTTGGCTTGAAGAACAAGTTCATCATGAACCCAGATTGGAGAACGTTTTTGGAGAATGTTGTTCATAACATTTAAATATTCAATCTCCTTGGAAGCTATGCATCACGTGCCTAAAAGATCATCAACGGCTTTTCTTGCTGAAGAAGCTCATTTGAATTCATCACAGCTCACTGCCAGCTCATCTACCACGCTCCTTTGTGATTCAAAGACAAAGCTCAGATCCGAGAACATTCTCATAACGTTCTCTGAAGCCCAGCAACTTTTGAATTTAATGAGGTGTCATCTTATTGAAGAAGTTTCAGGCATATATCCGTTACAAACGGCTATACTTTGTCACCAAGCAAGGAAAGGACATATCTCAGCTATAAATAAAACCCTTTGGTGACCATGAAGAGCAAGAGCTTTTACTACAACTTTACCAACTTATTATCATCAAAGCTATTTTCTCAAGCTCTTCTTTGATCTCTTTCACTCCTTCTCTGTAATTTTATACTAGGATTAGTATAAATTCTTTTGAATGATTTGAGAGTTTTACTTCTCTAAGCTTCTCACTTTGTGAGTTTTGTTTAAAGCTTAGAAACCTTATCATCATACTTTGTAAAAGGTTCATTCAAGTCAATAGGGTTGTATTGTTTGAGTGGTTTGGTATACCCTTACTAGTCTAGAGGACTGGGGTATCTTTAAGCTTGTAGGGCTTAAAGGGATCTTGGATCTTGGTTGAAGATTGCAAGAAGAAAGGCTGTATTTTTGGGATCGTTAGCATCTCATAGTGGATAAACTCACAATGAGCGTGAGGACTGGACGTAACCCATAAGTTAAGGGGTGAACCAGTATAAATTGTTGTGTGTTTCTCTCTTCCCTTATCTCTTTACATTTATGCATTCACAACACACACAATATAATTTATTTGCTTGTGTTATCATTCTGAGATTGATCTGAGAACGTTCTCTGCCTTACTACTTATAACTAACAAACGTTATCAGAATATTCTAACACTTTATTTTGTCAAAGTGTTTGCTCATTGATTTTTAATAGGTCATTTTTAAAGGTTCACAATTCAATCCCCCCCCCCCCCCCCCCCCCCCCCCCCCCCCCCCCCCCTTTCTTATGAAAAACTTTGCTACTTCAGTTACGTATTCCTACAATAACTCTGTTGAATAATTATCATCAATTTGAATACCAAAAGAAACTCTCGTAAACAATCGATATTTAGATCAATTTCACTAATACGTATACTAATGAAAATCATTAAGCATCGATGACAATTAAATATACTAATGAAAAACATTAAACATAGTTCAATTTCATTAATAAGTATACTAATAAAAACATTGATATTTACAAAGAAAAAATTACTATAATGAAGAAGAGAAAAGAGGAGGAGGAAGAAGTGATTCATCTACTTAATCAATTTCATAACTTTTATTGTCCCATTTCAATGCTAGATGAAAACCAAAGATTAAAACCAACTTCTGGATTCTCAAAAAATGAGAGAATTTGTGTTTTTAGGATATGCCGAGAAAAAAGTAAGCTATTATTATTAGTACTATTTTACTATTTTAGTAAATAGTTATATTGTAAATTAAAATGCATTGATTACTTCCATTTAAAAAATAATAATACTAGTATAATTATAATGACATGTATAACATTCCACTAACATTAAAATGACCAGTATAGTAGACTCAAAACGTTAGTATTTAAAAAAGAAAAAGGCATGAAACTTTAATTTGTAAGTTTGGATTAGGTTTAAACAAAAGATATAATATTATTGTGCATCAATCATTAGGTGAAGACATCTTATACCTCCCCTTGGGCAGCCACCGCCCACCATACGTAATATCATTAGTTAGCATAATTTTAATGAATAGTATATAGTTGGCTGAATGAGCCAAATATTTGACCAACTAGGGCTTAAAAGTAAACAAGCTCAAATCAGGGAGCTTTTGCCTTTTAGAAAAGGGGAAGAAATTACCCATATAGTTTGTTTATGGCTTTTATTAACTTGCAATAATGTATCATCAAATATTGAAATTATTTTTTTGATTTATCAATGTTGAATTGATCTATTAACTTGCAATAAGTGGTGATGTTTGATTTCTAAAGATGATTAATAAAAAAAAAGATTTGTGGTCATGCATAAAAGAGTTATATGATCTATCTTTCTCTTAGGAACATAAAATAAAAAAGTGTGTTTATTGCAACCTCCGACAATAATTCTCATAGAATTAAATGTTGGGGTATCTCAAAGATTCAATTTTAGTCCTATAAAATAAGCAAATTACATGTTTTTAAAAAATTATTTTAGTTGTGTCAAAAAAAAAAATATTTTAGTTCCGTAAAAAAAAAAGAAAATTATTTTAGTTTTAAATTTTATCCATTGAAAGAAAGTTTGAAATAATGATTTTATCTCTTTATAAAATGAGTGAATATTAACTTTTCTTTTTAGTTTTAATTCATATAAAAATTAATAACTCAACCTCAACACATAAAATATACTATCACTTATACAAAAAATAAACTTATCCAAGTAGTAAAGTGTTGAGCTTTTTAATTAGGTGGTCAGAAAGTCGATCTCGGACTTATGCATGTATGAAAAAATTTAATTAAAAAAGGAGAATTTTCTTGAATATCTTATAAGTTTTTTGACGAAAATTAATCACCACACAACAACGGTAAAAATTTTGTATTTCTAATATAGTAACAAAAACAAATGTTAAAATCACTTATTGTAAACTCAAAGATTCATTTTTAGGACGGATGAATATAATTCCATTAAAAACACTTTTAAGGGATTCATATACTAATATGACACTTATTATTAACATAACCCTTGAAATGGCCACATGATCAAGAAATTAGTGGATATTACATGGCGGTACTTCAAACCAAAAATAGTTTTTAAGGTTTTGGAGCTATAATTTAAGATAGACTATAATTCGAATTCAATATTATAATTGAGTGATGATATTTAAGTGGTTAATAATTAATAGTAAGTTTCAGTTGAGTTAGATACGTTCAATTTAAAAAGCAGAACATAAGAAAAAAAATTAACAATTGTAGACTAAATGGTTTATTCAACAAACCCCTTTAGGCCAAAGAAGAGTACATACATTTTGCTTATCAATTTGCCTAAAAACACATACTTCAAGTGACCCTTTTGGCCATAAAGCACCAACAAGTTCTTAACACGTAATTACAATTAATATACAAGCTAACCACCAAGAGCATGATGAACTTTTACTTTTTTCCACACGCTCACAACTTCATTTAAAGTTCAAAATTAAAAACCAAAAGCTTCCCATTATTTGAAAGCACCAAAACTATATATAGAAAACTTGAATTAAGTCCATCTAATTTAGCAACATGACATATTTTGATTCATATTAAATGTTTGGTATCACGTATGTTGGATAAAATCACATGTAAATTGCATCATGATTTTGTCAAACTTACTGTGATACCAGACAAACGTACTCATTGTTCACGCTATGCTGCAATTCGACGGTGTGTGAGACAATGATGTGGAGATTTAACACTAGAAGAAACAATGATCTTTGAAGCGGAAGAAGAAACGGGGTTGGAAGATGACGAAGATAATGAAGAAGTGGTTTGGATTTGAAACTGACCCGAATCACCGGTTGGAAGTCTCATGTATGAATATGAAGGTGATTCACAAATCCATGATCCTATAGCACCTTCTTTTTCACCCTTGTATTGCATTATTGTCTTGTAAACAAAAGGAATAAGACCCTCCATTTTTTTTAGTGTGTGAGAGAGAATAGAGAAAAGGGTGGAGGGTTTTAATATAGTTTGTATGAATTGATTTGAGAGTTGAATGTGAGAGGAGAATGAGTAATTTGTAGGGTATAAAAACAAGTTGGTGGGGTCAAGGGATGATGGTGTTTTGGATTAGAGTCTGTATCTTTACGCTAAGCCGAAATTGTCAATGCAAACTCACAAGGTCATGATAGATAAGTACTAACAAACATCAAATATATCTTGATTCTTCATATATAGTTCTAAATTGCGGGATTTAATTGCAATTGCAGTCGCAATATAAATATGAGTATTGCTATTTCTAGCGAAATGATTTTTCACGAGACCTCACGAAGCATATATTTTGGGTTATACCATAACTCAATTGTAAAACAAGAGAAATTCTTAGGTGAGTCCTCACCTAAGCATTAATTATTAGACACGGCCAATCAAATAATGACAACTCATTAAAATATAAAATAATTATAAATAATTAATAGTGTAATAATGAAACCAAATCAAGACAAAATCTGGAAAATAAGGAAATAAAAAAACTCATGCACTAATTTGTTATGAACAGTTATATTCCCTCTAAATTTTTACTTAGTGTCCGCCTTCACAACTAAAACAAGGAAAAGACAGGGTATGCACCGTAAAGTGTCGTCACCACCAAAACAAGGTTCATAGGTAAGTTCAATACTTATATTGTCTTATTGTTTCTCTTCTTCTTCTTTTTTTTAATAAATTAGTGTTACTATGTTTTTATGTATTTAAATGGTTTTTTTTTTACGGGATGTATTTAGAGGGAATATATTAGTGTTACTATGTTTTTATGTATTTAAATGGTGGTATTTTCTTCGGTTTGTACATATTCATAATTTTCTTCTTTAGTTAAATCTTCATCTTTTTTTCTTATTTTTTATTTTTATAAATCGTAGTTTCATGATAGGATGCACATTTTGTTTTGATTTTTTTTTATTTATTTTGTTTGATCCGTGGTGCTTCAATTTGAATTTAGGTTTTGATTTTTTGCAACCCTTTATAAAAGATAGGTAGAATATTTTACTATGATGCTGAATTTTGACTATGAATAATATTTCTATTTATATAGAAAAAAACCATACATATATTCTTTCATGTCCTTGTGTAGTAATTTAAATTGAACACAAATTTTATTAGAAAATGAAAAGTGAAATTTTTTTGGTTAGTAAACAGGATCAGTTTTCCTCTAAGCACGTTTTCTACTTCTTCCTTTACGGTGTCTTTAGCTCTTTTTATTTGTTAGTTTTTTTACTCTGTATAGTGCTTGTTTGTACTGGCTTATTTGAGCTTACATACTAATATAAGAACCGGCGAGATTGTTTGTGAAAGATTTATGAGAAATAGTTGTGATAGTAGTGGTGGTGTATGTACTAGTTGTGAGACTAGTGGTGGTGTATGTGGATTTGCTCTTCGAGGACATAGTTTTCTTTGTGTTTGTAAAGACATATAAATGTTTGAAATAATTTTATTTTTTTAAATTAACTTATGATATTTTATATTAGTTTCTTCTTATTTTTATGTGATGAACAACACATACAAATTAGGAGGGAAATATAATTAATAACTACATACTTTTTTTTTTCTTTTTCTCTTTCTATATTTGGTTTAGATTTGGTTTCATTATTACACTATTAATTATTTATAATTATTTTATATTTTAATGAGTTGTCATTATTTGATTGGCCGTGCCTAATAATTAATGCGTAGGTGAGGACTCACCTAAGAATTTCTCGTAAGGCAATTTTGTTCACATTAATTCCGGAAATAGTGGAATACACGTAGGTATAGGTGTTATGTAGGTAAAGTTACACTTGTCGGAAATAGTGGAATACTTTAGTCTACTCTACTAAGTTTAGCGTCAATCATCACTGAACCAACTAACGATGAATGCAATATAAATATTTCTTAATTCTTCATATATTAGTTCTAAATAACAGGATTTAATCGCAATTGCGGTCACAATATTTTTATTTATTATTGCAATATAAATTAAATATTTTAATTACACTATTTTAATTATATTTATGTGCATTATACTCCACTATTAAAGTTCACATTAGATAAAAGAAAAGTAATATAATTTGAAGTTACAATTTATTGCAATATCCCAAAGCAACTGCAATTTAAAACCAAAATTTTGTAGCACACAAAAAATCTGACTTTTTTAAACTAGTATTGTTTTGCTGGTTTTGTTCGATGGTTTAAGTATTTAGATCAACATTGGAATATATTTGGTTTAGGTTGGATTGTCTATGTTTACTTCTTTAATTTATATTTTGTATTAATCAATTCAGTGACACAGATTTTTTCATAGTATGGTTTCCTTTTATTTTTTCATTGGAATATGTTGTTGGTTTAGATGTTTTTTTAACAGGGCTGTTGGTTTAGATGTTGTTTTTTAAGTAAGGTGCTTAATAATAAATTAGTAATTGGATTGCTATTTGTTGGCCACTTGTATTTGATTATGATGCTTGACATAAGATCTTATATTAAATTATTTGTCATGTTTTTCATAAGAAAAATGATAGAAGCATATTCCAATGGAGCACATCCGTTCACATTAAATATGTGGCAAATTCTTTGTATCAGTGTACTACTCCTTCCGTCCCAATTTGTTTGATCCATTTGACGCATATTAAGAAATTGATATAAATGAATGAGAGATACTATTCATTTTACTAAATTATCCTTGTGTACTCCCTATGCACCTTTTAAGTGCAATAATGATTATTCTAAAAAGTAAATTTTGTAAGGGTAGAAGTGGAAGTACAAGTAAAACATTGTAAATGGCTCAAATGTTTTGGAACAATTTTTTTTGCAAATGGCTCAAACAAATTGGAACGGAGGGAGTATAATAAAGTTTTTTTTTTTTTTTTATGAAAAATGGAGTATAATAAAGTTAATTAGACTAGTTATGAGTATTTATAGAGTTTCTTTTATAATGTGAAAATTTGTACTTTAATAAATAATTGTTCATTTGTAATAAAAAATTACTATTTTCAATTATATTAATATATGCAATATTTTACATGTTAGACAAACTTATTTTAAATTAAAAATTCCGCCAATTCTTTTAGATTGGATGTAAAATATTTTGCAAGTTTTTTAAATCTTGAAGTTTTTTTTTATACCTTGAACTAAAACACTATTATCATCTCATCCTATAAATTTTGTTTATAAAAAAAATGCTTAATTTAAATTTGATCCTTTTAAATTTAAAATTCTATAACTAAAGTAACCCTTAAGAATATAATTGGTTTTTTTTAAAAAAAAATATATATAGAACTATGAATCCCCAACCAAAGTAGGACAAATATGTCTTTTATAACAAAACAAACTTATATATAAGGTACAATTTTTGTCAAACTAGCCGAAAAGATCTTATCATTCCAAGCACGTCATAATAACCAAATCAGTGCATGCCACACCAAAAGAACACCTTTGCATCTATGTTTCCCTTTCCTATACACCTTGAGAAAGCTTTCACACATAGAGGATAACATTAACGGCACCACCGATAAAACATCAAACCATATAGACCAATGACCAAAAGACCCAAACAAATGCAAAAAGATGATTTTCCGATTCGACTTGTCCCTCACACCATGGACACCAAGAAAGCCACACCACTTGAAAATCAATTAAAAATGATAAAAAATAGAGTGAAAAATTGAAAAATGTTAGTAAGAGAGGAGAGGTGCTACATAGCACGAGACGAAGGTGCACGATGTAGAAAAAGTGAAAAACATGCGGATGGAAAAGCAAAACATGACTGAGAGCAATTAATTATTCAAAGGCAAAAAGAAATCCAACGGTTAAAAACAATTCGTCGGTTGTCGTACATGATACTTGTCGTACCAATATATTACACTATTCAACTTTTACTTTTTGTAACATCTATTTCTTTATTTTGTCATTTTACTCTGCACTATTTTCTTTTTTACCCAGATATTATTCTTTATCGATAAAGTTTTTAATGAAGCATATATTACTGTACGTGGATAAGGATTCAGTACAGTCCAATTTATTATTTAATACACAAAGCAACCCTTTTTATTATTTTTTTTTAAAATATGTGTTCTCTCTTAACAAAAAAAAAAAATTAAAAAAATCTCTTACAATTACATTAAATGCACCAAATTACAGAATTTACAACTGCAGTAAATCCAAATCCCATGCACTAATATTTTACCTTGTCTAGGAACTCTTTCCAAGGACGTATTAGGGGAATACCGGATTCGATTCTCAGGGGA
This sequence comes from Trifolium fragiferum, assembly GCA_954870985.1. NCBI lineage: Eukaryota > Viridiplantae > Streptophyta > Magnoliopsida > Fabales > Fabaceae > Trifolium > Trifolium fragiferum. The sequence continues at coordinate 14,489,164 of OX940793.1, read as the reverse complement.
ACAACGATTGGCCAGTAAGCATGTCTCTACGCACGAGCCGGATTAATCGCATACTTTTGGTGGGTTGGAAACCGATGCGAAAGCCAAAAAAATAAAAAAATTTACCTTGTCTAATCTTTCTTTGGATATTGATAGGGGTGATCGCGGTACGGTTTGATTCGATTTTGAGTATAAAAGTCATCATAATTGCGAGATAAAAATGTACGCGGTTTGTTTTAGTTGGTTTTTAAAAAGTCATTCAAACCAAACCAACATAATGCAGTTAGAGTTGGTTCGGTTTGTGCAGTTTATTGCAATATAAAAAATATGACAATATTACCAACTTATTACAAAATAAACATAGGAAATTTTAATTTATTTTATTGTTTGCATGATATATATATATATATATATATAAGAACTTATTTTTAATATCAATAATATAGTTCTAGATTGTATAAGTGATATGTTTTGACAACCTATTGTTTTATGGATTCAATTTGGGTTGAGCTTACTAAGTTGAACTAGATAATATTACTAGTTGATAGAGTTAAGTATTACAGTTTGGTTTGGTTTTCTGAAATGAAAATCGCAAACCAAACTAAACCGCACGATTTAAAAAAAATGATCTATGTGATTTACATTAAATACGATTTTTTACCCTTTTTTATTTGAATTGATTTGGTTTATGATTTTACTTTTAGATTGATTTGAATATGATCACCTTAAGTATTGATACTTTAATAATCCTTATTTATTTAATATTAGTAATTAGTGGGGGAAAATACTATGTTCACTTTCATTTCTTCTTTTATCCTTTTTCAACACATCTCCTCTTCCATCATTTACCTACTACGATGACATGAAATTCAGTGGATTAACTTTTTATTTTATTTATTAATGGTGATGTTTTCAGTGGGTTAACTGAGCCTGAGCCACAACGGTTTTTGACCTCGTACGTATATTTAGTTAGTGTCTCTACTCTCTACTATTATAATCTTATCCTTATGGTTTAATTGAAGTGTATTTTGATAAAAAAGAATTTAAAATATAATCACTTACTTTTACAAGCTCATCATAAATCACAACATGGGATTTATATTTTATTCTCAATTTTATGTGACAATAGACCTTTCGAGCTGTCATTCATAAACCGTGTTTAAAATTTAAAAGTCTATGTGTAGATGAGTTCAAAACCAAATCGGTAACAAATTGTAGGAAGTTTCTTCAACCAAACCCAAACGAAATCATTTTATTTTGTTGTTTAATTAATTTTATATTTTGTTTAGTCATATTAATGTAGAAAATAAACAGATATTTAAGAATATGAACGTTCAAGGATTACGTACTTGTTCTTTTCTAATATTCTGTTTACATTGAGAGTTAGTGACACTGTATTTTTATACGGGTAGAGACTACTTTTTGTCAAAGTTTTTTTTTTTTTCTTTCTATTAATGTATTTATGGAAGTTTCTTGTGATATGCCTTAAAATCGCAATTTGTGTTGAATGTCAGAAATTTGATATGCCATACAAAGCTACTCCCTGAACCTTCATGCTTTAATTTGAGTTTTGAACCAAAAAATAAAATAAAATGCTTATAATATACGAATATATTAGTTATGAATATTTCAAAAATATATTGCAAGTAGTCTTCTGCGGTGAAAATTTCAAAAAATTGTGTATGTTTTTTGTTTTCACTAACAGTTTAATCTAGTTTGAATAATGTTAGTTTTGTTAAGTGGTTTTAGTTTCCCCTCGATGGCAGTTGTAAAGATAAAATTGTGGTTCTTCCTACCAAGTTCAACGTCAATCATCAGTAAACCAATGATGGATTAAAATTGTGTGCGTACATTTTGGATGAATCATTTTGCATAAGTTTGTTTTGGATACAACGGAAATGAAATAATTAGTTAATTATTACAATAAATCAGCAAGCAATGTTAAACTAATCGGATAAATCACTATATCCATATTTTGTTAGCACCCCATATTGACTAGACCATCACAAGAGAATTAGTATAATAATATAATATGAATACCACACCTTATTTTCCAGTTCAATTTCAACACCTTATTTTCAAATTCAATTTCAACATGCGCCTAATACATCGAACAAAAAAAAAACGGTTTTTAAAATAGAGATCAAACATTTCTTTTTAAAGTCAAAATATTATTTTTTTGGCTAAACTACACATTTGATCCCTTACGTTTATTTTAAGATTCAATTTGGTCTCTTATGTTTAAAAAGTTTTAATTTAGTCTTTTACGTTTATTTTAGATTTCAATTTGGTCCCTTCCGTCAATTTTTGCACATGTGGCAGACAGTTTGCTTACGTGGCAGACGGTTTGCACACGTGGATTGACACGTGGACACCTGGACATGTTGACACGTGTCCAATTGAAACAGTGGAACAGTGAAATCTGACGGAAGGGACCAACTAATGCAAACATTGATAACGTAAGGGACCAAATTGAAACTTTTTAAACGTAAGGGACCAAATTGAAACATAAAATAAACGTAAGGGACCAAATATGTAGTTTAGCCTTATTTTTTCCATTCAAAATTATATTTATTTTAAATTGATTTAAATATAAAGTAATGTATTATTTTCCAACAAAAAATGTAATACATTATTTTATATGAAACTGATTTTTTTTCTTTCTTCTGATGGATTAAAACTAAAAATGTTATTAATTTCATGAAGAAATTATAGGAAAAAAACAAAGTGAAGGGAATTTTCGTAATAATTACCTGCAAAGTTTTTCAAAGATTAACTACAAGAAAATTGACAATTATCAACGGAAGTTTCTAGTGACAGAAACAGTAGCCGTAGGTATAGGCGGATTATATGTATATATCCACGACAAAGACTGTAGGTATAATTAAATATTTTCTACCAACAGGTGAAAATCCGTCACTACAGACTATAGTGACGACAAAATTTCGTAGGTATAACTAAATGTTTTATACCAACGGCTGCAAATTCGTAACAACAGGCTATAGTGACGACAAATTCCGTAGGTACAACAAACTATAGGGTACGAAAACAGGTGTGTTGGTATAGCTATATTTTGACCTATACCTACAATATTCCGTAGGTACAGCAAATTATAGGGTACGGAAAAGTCGTCACTAAAAGTCAAATTTCTTGTAGTCATGAGAATTTTCCAATGACATTTAGTCCTACGTCTGTAGTTTGCATGCAAATCTACAGAAAATGTGTAAAATGGTTTTGCAAGTATTTCCTTAGAAAAAACAATTTTTTCTGCATATATTTTGGCAAAATTTCGATCCACAAGACGCATCCTTTTATTAACAAAGGACACAACAAGATATATTTTGTTCGAGAAGGGTTTTAAAAACGTTTTTGTGAACATACATTGTTTACAAAAACAAAGTTAGAAAGTAACCTTTTAATAAAGCCTTTTTTTTTAATAAAAAAAGCCTTTATGTTGATAATTAATATAACTTGAAAAAAAGTTTTTTTAACATACATTGTTTACAAAAACAAAGTTAGGAAGTAAGCTTTTAACAGAGTTTTTTATGTTAAGAATATAATACAGGGTCATAGTGATTACTGACTACAATAATGAATTTAAAATTTTAATGGGTAGAATTTAACATGTCTTATTTGGGAATGATGTGGATATTTTTCGGGAGTTGAGGTAATACAAAGTCTAAATGGGATTTTTGTGTGTCGTAGAAGGTATACTCCAAGTGTTTGTGAGGTTTTGGATCAATAATCTTAGTACTAGCTAGTTCATATATTTATTTAAATAAGTGCAATAACAATTTAATAATTACTATAATATAATTTATTATATTTAATTAATTTAATTAAAGTTATCCATAAAATTCAACAAGAACGACTAGGATATGATTATGCAAAATCAATGCATAATAATAATAATAATAATAATAATAATAATAATAATAATAATAATAATAATAATAATAATAATAATAATAATAATAATAATAATAATAATACACCTTGTTCAAAAAATAATAATAGTAAGAAAATTACTTTTGTTATCCTATAATTTTTGGGGCGCGCCTTACGAAATGATAAAAATGTCTCTGTCCGTGGCTTGTGCCCCGAACACCCTACAAACACCCTACAATTATAACATCCGTGACTTAAGTCACGGATGTAGAAAAAATGTAATTTTTCAAAAATATTCATTTTTACTACATCCGTGATTTAAGTCTCGGAATAATATTTTGGTCATTTCGTAGGGCGCACGAGTAAGTCATATGATGACGAAAGTAATTACTTTTTTTTTGGTAGATGGGGAAAGTAATTTTCTAATAGTAATACATAAGCAAATTGGGCCGCTCGCAGTAGACTAAGTAAACCCAATTATGTCTTACTTGATAAATATTCTTTTGTAATTTGCACCCCCTATTTTAGGAGTGTGGGTTTGCTAGTGATTACTGTCTTTTTCTTAAAAAATACATAGTTCAAGTTCGGTGTCAATCACCACTGAACCAACTAACGATTGGTCAATGTTTAGAAAATTGAATACACAATTTTCAAGAGAGTATTTTCATATTTATTTCATTAACATGCGTCTTGAGGTTTCAAGTTCGATTCTCTCTGATGTCAATGTTGGTGGATTAATTTAGCTTCTTCAATAAAAAAATGCACCTTTTGGACCAATCATCAGAGTGGGATGAGTAACTTAACTGATTAAGGAGTTGAAAGTGTTCAAATCCTGACAAAGAGGAAAAAGAAAACTAACATATTTAACAATTAACATTCTAATAATTTGTCATTATATAAATAAATAAATAATATTGTTAAATTTGATAATTGTCGCACTGATTCTATGAAAAAATTCTTATTTTATTAAAAACAAAGAGTTTGACGATATATAGTTTACTCGACTGGATCCTCTCAAGTAAAAGGAGTAGGGGTTGGCAAAACAGACAAGTTCGCCATGTTTAGACTCGGCCAGTTTAAGCCCGTCTAAAAATGGGATGAGACGAGTCGAGCCAACTTAGGTGACCGAGTTTAAAATCACAATCCGCCACGTTTATTGACGGACAAGCGAGTTGGCGGACCAACCCGTCAAATAAATTTCTTTTTTAAGTTAGACACTTTATTAGAAAAAAATGCTAATATTATTTATAAAAAAATAGAAACAAACAAATTTGTAAGAAAAAATTAAATTAGTGTCTTATTATGTCATTAGAGTATATATTGTATAATAATATCTTGAATAATTCATCCGCGATATTATTGTTCATGATATATAATAAGAGAATAATATGTAATAATTCCACCGTTCATAATATATTATAATTTCACCGTATCAGAATGTGATGTTGGTTAATAAAATAAAAGAGTAATTTATACTGAAATTCGAGGAAGAAGAAGTGTAATAAAATGGAAGTATCAGAATGGGACCAAGGGAGTACATTGTATTGCATCATTAAAATGGAATATTTTTCACACTAAAATGCATCAAAAGTTTAATAATTTTTTTTTTTTGGTGAACAAAAAAAAAGTTTAATAACTTGTCGTAAGAAAGTAGACACCATCATTTTGGAATGGAGCAAAATGGGTTGAGTTATCATGCATAAGGAATATCCTTATGTATGGTGCATAAATAAATCTCCACCATGCATACTTTAGTGCATTTGATTGATCAAAAAATTTAATTGATCAAAAAAACATTGGATGGTGGAGATTTGTTTATGCACCATGCATAAGGATATTCCTTATGCATAATAACTTTAGCCGAGCAAAATGGTCCTAGATCAGCCATATTGCTTACGAATTAACGGTACCACTTAAAGGGAGAAAAATAAATGTTCCGTCATTAAATACTTCCTCCGTCCCAATTTATTTGAGCAATTTAGAATGTATGCATTATTCATGTATTTTGTTTTGACTATATTTTTCTCTCAATAAATAAATATAAATATTAGCATATAAGATATCGTTGAATTCATCTCGATGAATATTTTCAAAATATCAAATTTTTATAATTTTTATTATTATACAATTAAAAATATTAATCGTTAAAATTGTACATTAATATACGTGCTGAAATCAACTGACTCAAATAAATTGAGACGGAGTAGATGCACTAAGAGAGAAATAAAAGACACTGAAAAAGTGAGAATGTATGTGCTATGACGTCAAAGATATTCAAGTGCCTCTCTTTTTCTTTCCATATTATGCTCTTTTTGTTTGTGTCTTGTGTTTCACTCCACTATTACACTCAACAACTTCTCTCCGATAATAACAATGGTCTTGCTAAACGATGTCTTCGGGGTACTCTTTAAGGATTTTATTTAAAGAAATATTTTTTTTTAAAAATTAAACATTTTAATTCTCAATGCATTGACTTCACACATTTTCATAATCATTTTAATAAATCCTTACTATTTAAAAACTTAAAGAGTGTCTCAGAGACACTATTTAGCATTTACCTAATAATAATAACTCCGTTTCTTCACAAAAAGGATCTTCCCCCATACAATGCTCATATTTTTGTCTTACCTCAAACTTTTACGAGAATGTGATCCTAAAATTAAAGTTTGACAAATATATGTTTCAATTAAGGTAATCTCTTAGATATTTTTTGGCTTAAATATCATTTTAATTCTTATATGTTTGTGAATTTTTTATTTTAGTCTCTGCATCTTTTTTTGTTGTAAATAATTCCGTGTATATTCGCAAATTTTTTATTTTAATCACTATATTTTTTTTTGTTGCAAATAAGACCTTGTATATTTGCGAATATTTGGTTTTAGTCCTTAAAGTAAAAAACTGCAGGTTTTCGTGCAGATTTTCCTGCGGATTTTGACTTTAAGGATTAAAACCAAAAATTCGCGTAATACAAAAATTTATTTGCAACAAAAAAATATATAAAAACTAAAATAAAAAATTCACAAATCAAAAGATCATTTAAGCCATATTTCTTTATAGAACTTATTTCAACCACAGTCCACAATTTATTTTGACAAAATGTATAAGGTAAATTTTATTTTTTTTTGGTAATTATATAGGGTCAAATTTAATCACGGTAGAACTATGAAAAATTTAATTACTTAGTTTTCCTTTTAAGTGCAAATAGTTCAATTTTTATATTTTTACATTTGAGAGAGAGATTATTGTGGCATATGTGAAGTGAATTAAGTCACATATTATTGAAAAAAAATGAATGTTTAACACTTTATAAGTTGAAAACTCACAAATCTAATAATTTAAGATTTTGGATAAAAATGTGTTGTTTAACTCACTTGTAAATTGTAATGACTAAATAAAATGATGACATAAAGTTAATATTAAACAATATAAAAATTATACAACTTAAAAGTCTAAACCTCTGCCTCATAAAAAGAAGTCATGCTAAATAGTATCCCGGAACACTTGTTAAGCATACTGAGAAAAGAAAATTAAATAAAAATTTAATATTGAAAATATAACTTTTTATACTTTCAAAGTGTTGAATACACACATTTCAAGATAAACTTTCTATATTAATAGGCTTAACCATTACTTCAGAAATACTGTTTAGCATTTTTCTTAAAAAAAACTTAAAAGTACCTAAACCTCGAATATCACTGTAGATTGCAATATCCCCAAAAAATAACCAAACTGGTCAACACTATGGTAACTAAACGATAAGATTAATGTAACTAATAATAACAAGATTCCTTGATCAATACTTGCAATAGAGATATAATTTTCTACTTATTAGACTAGTTGACACTTAAAAAATACAACATCTAATTATGGATGACCCTACTTAAAATCTCTGTCAATTAATCATTGCACTATAAAATAGAATAATGTAAAAAATTTAAAAACAAAAAATCATCTTCGAACATATATAATATATATTACCCAATAGAAAATAAATGAGATAGAAATTTGGCACACTCTCAAATGAACAAGTGGCTTTTTCCATATTTGAAGATGAAATTAATTTAATTAATTAATTGTCGGTGTAGATTAGTATATCTGAATTTAATTACTCAAACATTGTTATTTCATTTTCAAGTGGCCCTTATTTGTGTACAATTTAATTAATTGCATGTAGTTATCATCATGTTAGCATGCATGCATAATGTACACTTTTTAACAAATTAATAAGGTATACCATGATACAATATATAAAGGAACTTTTCACGATTGAAAGGTTATAAATAGTTTACTACATGCTGATGACTTATACTATCATCTAATTGAGTGGTACATATTAAAATTATGACAATTATGACAATTATTTATTTTATTACAACTTGTGAACCTTTGCCATCAAATGATACTTCAGCACATATAACACTTTAAGAAAAGGACCTTAGAGAAGAAAGACATTTGACACTAGATTTAGTTTTAAACTCCAAACTATCATAAACTAAATCAAGCACGTTAATTATTACTTAGCGTTTGTTTACTTTCGTGTCAAAGAACGTCAATCGTATGTAATTAACTGAGCAAAATTTGTGGCCAAGAGACAAGAGTGCATTAATATTTGATTCGCAAAACAGTAAGTATTAGACAAAACAATATAGAACAAAACAATACATAATAAGGACAAGATAAAACTGTATTCTAACATTCCCAAGCATCAAATATGAACGATCAACCTCCCAATATCTAGCTTCCAACACACTTTTCCACAATAAACCATCTTTCTCAAGCAACAACCAACGCCATTTAGCCAATAATTAATATTAATGAGTTAACTATTATTATATTATTGGTCATGCTACAACTGTTTGTGTTGAGGTAAATGTGATGTGAGTTAAAGTCTCACATTGCTTAAAAAAATTGGAAATAATTGAATAATTTATAAGTGAGAAGAACCATAAATCTATCTTTTAGGTTTTGGATAAAGTGTGATGTCCAATTCACTTTTATAGTTGTTTTGAGTTTATGTGGATGATCTCTGACAACCCCCTTGTGATCTAACACCGATATCAGAGTTGATGGTTTGACCGACTTCTTGTATCAAAAGTCTTCCTGACAAGGGTGGTCAAGTTGCAAGTCATGTTGACCATAGCGACGACACTACAAGTGTACGTGATTGAAAAAACTTCCGCTTGAGGGAGAGCATAAATAATTGAATGAATCACAGTTGCGGCAGAGAATGTTGAGGCAATTGCGAGTTGAGTTAAAGTTCAATCTTGTTTTGAAAAGTGGAGGTTGAACAATTTATAAGTTACATAATTCATAAATTTAATGTCTTAAAATTTTGAATAAAATATAATGTCGAACTCACTTGTATAGTCTTTTTGAGTCTAATTTGCATGGTTTTCCGAATATCTTCTTGTGACCGGTATGTGAGCTCATGCCCCCACTTTGATTTTGATTTTTTTTAGTAATACTACCAATATACATATATTATGTTATATATAAAATAAATAGACGTAAATATCATTTTCGTCCTTGTATGTTCGCGAATTTTTGGTTTTAGTCATTGTATCTTTTTTTGTTGCAAATAAGTCCCTGAATGTATAAAATTTGTTGGTTTTAGTCCCTGTCGTCTGCTATCGTTACAAAAAACGCAGATTTCTCAAACGTTTGTATACGTGGCTGCTATGATGTATCAAGTGAAGCTGATCCGGTCATAAATGAATGACCAAAATCACACTTACGATAGAAAGAAAATGCATGCTTACCCCATAATTTTGTTTGAATTTTCACCAAGGTTTGATTTTGATCCTCCATTTATGACCGGACGGGCTTAACTTGACACATCATAGCGGCCACATGTGCAAACGTTTGAGAAATCAGCATTTTTTGTAACGGTAGCAGACGATAGAGACTAAAACCAACAAATTTTATACATTCAAGGACTTATTTGCAACAAAAAAGATACAAGGATTAAAACAAAAAATTCGAGAACATACAAGGACGAAAATGATATTTAAGCCTAAAATAAATTATTAGATAAATTTAATAGTAGCCCACACTTACTCAATTCAAAACTTACTAGTGGTTATTGGCCAAACCCACGAATTCAATAGACATATTCGCTTTTTCCTTTTAGGTTAATTATTCAAGATTTAAATAATCATTTTACACAAGTGAATGCTAAGTTGCTTCTTAATTTGTGTAGCTTGTTTAAGTCAGAGACATTCATTTTCTGCATTTTATAAGGGGAGTTTGATTCGTTTAGCGCAATTTTATCCTTCAGAGTTTTTCTCAGTTGAACTATTGGCATTAAATTGTCAGCTTGAAAATTATTTCTTAGATGTATGCTCTGACAGTGAATTTTTAGAATTAGGGGGGATTAGCGACCTCATTACTTTTGGAATTATCTCTGATATTACCAGTGGCAACTGCAATAGCTGAAAGAGCATTATCTACAATGAATATTATCAAGAATTGAATGCGGACTCGCGTGAGAGATGACTGATTAAATAATTGCGTAATTACTTATATTGAGAGAGATGTTTTTATTAATGTTGACAAAGTGAAAATCATTCAATGTTTATAGAATATGAAAGGTTATATAGAACAATTATGATGTATTTTTATGCTTTTAAAAATGAAATTTATATTTGTTTAATGATGCAATTTTATAGTAACCTCACTATTCAAAATTTTTTATTCCCTCCCTGCTTGTGACCCAATAGATTTGTTAATGAAATGAAAATAAAAGTTTTACTAAAAAATATCACTTTATAAAATTTTAAATACTTTAAAGGCAAGGTATTAACATTTTCTTTTATATTATTAATGTATTAGTATATATGCACTTTAAATACAATTAAAATTTTATTTTATTCGTTGTCTTTAGTCATATGATGACTGAAATGGACCTCCCCTGAATACACCATGCAATTATCGATCGAACTGACGAACTAATAATTAAGCAGGTTACATACATATGTAAGAAAACACATTCTATATGTAAAGTAAACCTCAACATAATTGGAGAAATTCATAATTTATTCAACAGAAAAAACTTGAAGAAATTCATAATCAACTATGGACGTCATTTTATACAATTAATTTTATTATAGTTAGTTTATTCGTTGATAATCCTGACGAAGATACTAAAACTTAAAATTCTATCCAAACACCACTAGTATAGAGAAGAGATCCCTCGTGAACTATGTATTAGGAAACACTATAGTGAAAATCAAGGGTTTATATTTAATTTGAACCGTTTGATCTATCATCAACGGATGAAATTGATTACAACGACAAACTGCGTGTTCCTCCTGATTCAAAAGTCAAAACTATAAATCATCATATTATATGAAGATGTTCTTGAGGCAAACAATTTTTTAAGAATGGGCAGACCATTAATGATTGAGGGTAGGATGACATTTTATAAGGATATATATACAGATATTCGCTCTATCCTATTTTATACGTTTGGATTTAATTTTTACATATATTCAATTTTTTACTAATATATATATATATATATATATATATATATATATATATATATATATAGTTAGGATCAAATGATACCAATGTGTCAAACTTAGTATCATGACACATCCGATAATTTTTTATTGGATTATCGTATTACAAATTCATCGTTAGATTCAAAACTATTATTGTATAGACCATGTCTATAAAATTTAATATCAATCGGAAATCATTTGATGGTTAAAGAGAATAATCAAAATTAACGGTTTTGACAAAATTTTGTAAGAAGTTAATTTTTATGCATCTCATTGACATATCAAATGATTTCCGATTGATGTTAAATTTTATAGACATGATAGTTTTTAATCCAACGGTGAATTTTATAATACGATTATTCGGTAAAGAATTATCAGAGGTATCATAGTACTAAGTTTGACACCTTGAGGTCATTTGATCCTAACCATATATATATATATATTCTATTTTATATTTTTGGATTTAATTTTTATAAATTATTATAATGTTCCTCATGTATTCAATACAAATATATGATCATATTTGAATCCGAATGGGTGATATCTACAAATACTCAAATGTCAAAGTCAATAATAAAGCATTATAAAAGTGAGTTCCTTTTTTTTACGTAAATTAGATGTTCTTTGTGCACAATTGTAGAAATTAATCTCTCAAGTCTTATGGGACCCAAATAGATGGCATACTATGTCTTAGTGTTTTAAAGTTGTTTCATGACCAAGTTAGAAATCGAACCCAAGACCTTGATTAAGTAAGAAGAAAATCACGTCATCTCATCTAAGCGTTCTTAAGTCGAGTCTTTGTTGTTAGGTTATATGACAATCTAATGCAGCTTATATGATCCAAATATCATTTATTTGAGCAAAAAGCCCAACCATTAGATAATGTCCAACAGTTGGGCAATACTCCATTGTTGGGCAGTACCTCGTAGAACTTCAAGTTCGCCACCGCATTGTCGGAACGATCGGCACAAGTCCATTAAGGTTAAGAACCCGTGACATAGAAATAGTAGGTCCATCCTCTGGATTTGGTTACAAATGACATTTTTGAAACATTTGATACCAAAAGGGAAGTAGTTTTCATAATCTATGTGTGATTTTGGAAACCAAGTTTCTGCATAATTAAAGTGCCACTAGTCTGAAGTAGTTAAAAAATGTTGGTCAAATTAGTGAGTAACGTTCCACTGCAATGAAGGAAGGGTGATTCTTGCAAAACACTCTGACATCTAAGAAGACAAGTTGGAATTAACGATAACGAATTGAGTCCAATTTGTATAGTGAATTAGCCTCAATTTCATAATGGTATGAAAATTTGGACTTCTAAGCCTTGTTTAGAACAATATCATAATATTATTTTATTATATTAATTAATAAGCTTAAATACAATTTTACCCTTCCTATTTTGACCGAATTTAAATTTTAAAATCTCTATTTTAAAATTTCTGAATTTTAACCATCCCAATATTAATTTTTGACTAAATTTGAATTTTTACTATTTTTATTTTAAAATCACGAATTTTAGTCTCCAAGTTTTTCATTTGGTTAATTTTGATCCCTCAATTTTTTCTTTATTTTAATCCTCCAAGTTTAATAAATACTCGATTTGGGCATCCAAAATTTATCCTGTTTTGGATTTGCTAATTGCCCATTGACGTTTTGACGGGAAACTGATTATTTGTCATTTTAAAATTATGTTACAAAATTTTTTGTTGGATAAATAAAAAATTGGCAATTGCTTTTTTTTTTTTTTTTTTTAAAGTCTATAAAATTAATTTGAATATTTTATAAACTTTTCATCCTTTTTAAAATAAATCAAATATTGATTTAAAAATTTAAAAAGTTTTAAATTGTTTTTAAAAAATTTATAAAGTTAAAAAAATATATCATTAAATATATATATATATATATATATTGAAAGTGTCATGTTTTGATAAAAGTGGCATCTTTTGATAATTTGATCTCTATAAAATTATTATGTAGGTAGTTTTAGTCTTGCTGTTAGTTAAACCAATATATATTTTTGAAGACATGTTAAGAATATTATAAAAAGTTTGTCAATAAATAAAGGTGCGTAAAATTTTATTTTTAAGTTGAGATTTTCTTTGTTTTTATTTTTATCTTTTGAAAATATAAAAATTGCTATTTAATTCATTTCATTTTAAATAATTCTAAAGTTTTGTTATAAGAAACTTTTTACAGTATTTTAAACATGCATGAAAAAAAAATTATTCAACAATTTAACATTTCAAGGATAATTAACAATTTTAAATTTTTTTAAAAATTACAAGAACTAAAACTAAATCATAAATAATTTATGGGAACCAAACATGCCACTTTTTTATAGAGACTAGAAACAAATAGTTTTACAGAAACAAAAAATATATTTAATCCAAACTTAAAATGCAACAATTAAAATATAGGGAAATAAAATCAAACTGTTGTGTGATACTGGATTCTCTAAGAAAGAGTCGTTGACTATTACAAATTGATAATTTATTTTACGTGTATCAAATTGATTTTTTTTTTGTTTGTCAAATTAATCAAATTGAAATTCTTAATCAACGTAAACCTATACAAACGTAGAAGCTTCTTTTCTGGGGTTGACATTTTTAATTAAGGTAAGCTATAATCTTTAATTTCCTTAGAATAAAAAATGTCAACGTAGAAAGCTTCTTTTCTGGGATTCGACACTTCAATGATGGCATTTAGTTTTGTTTTGAATTCTTACAAAATAATATTGCAAGGCTTAGGCTTGAGAGTTGAGATGGATTAATGGAAGTCAATAACAATGAAATTATTTGGTACTATCTTAATGACATCTTATTTTTGAAAATGAATTTTTAGTAAAAATCCTAGTAATTCGTGTTCCTTTTATGAGTGGGGTATTCAACCTACTTTCTGCTGGAACCGGTAGAGTTTGGTCAGATATGGATTTGAGTCTCAATGGATGGGGTTGATTGGAGGTCGTTTTGTTGCTTTATCTTACCTTACGGTTCATCTTATCTCTCTCTTTTTCATTGGAATATTCATCTCGCGGTGTTGTTGTTGAGGTGCTTTAGTTTATTGTTTGTGTGTCTTCTTTTTTTTGTCGTAGATTTCTTATCTAATTTTCTTGTCTTTTTATAATGTACTTCTGATACCTCTTGTTACTTTGACCTATCTCTTGTACTTTCTCTTTACTTTTATATATATATATATATATATATATATATATAATATTAGCCATTACTAAAAAGGGTATTAAAACAAATAAAAAAGTTGTACTTGTAAAAAAAATCAAAAATTAAAATAAAGTTGCAGCACAGGTAGAGGGTTGGACTAATTAGGTTGAACAAGACTAGCTCCGGTCTTGGGTAACAATGTTTTAGACCGGATCAAGACTCATTTATGTCCTTACTATTGTGTCGATAGATCCCGGGATCAATAAAAAAAACCCTTATGAATTAGAGTAGAGCAGTTGACGATTTTTTCGAATTTATTGGAAGAAGAGAAGGCGTAGTGTAAAAAAAAATAGGAGCTAGAAAGAAAATGTAGGTTGAATCTGAAAAGTACTCTATGGAGGTAACTATGTTAAGTTAATTGTGTATCGTAAAAAATAAAAATAAATGTTATGGGAAAAAAGTTGCTACTCTATTCGATGGGCCAGGAACAATCGAAAAAAAATCAGACCTATACGGTCTTTCTTTGAACCTTACTTAATATGCTTAATATGGTGTCACCCCTAGTTACTAGTGAATGGACGGATTCATCACATGGACAAACTCTATAAACACATTTAATCAGGGTCGAGCGCCTCATCATGATCATCAAATGAAAGAACTTAGAGACAACTATCGGAGAAGGTTTTCAAGCCTAAAAACCATAATTTCTTCATTATATTAATAAAATCTAATTTATGGTTTAGAGTTAATATGCATGATTATAATCCAAATATTTCAAACCACGACATCTACTAACTTGACTGCCCGAGTGTTTGTAGCCTATAGGTACATCTCTATCTTTAAAACTTGTTAGTTAACATTGATCATCTACAATCCACACTCACTCTTTAAAACTTTTTGTTTCTTAATTTCTAGAAAACCATAAATTTATTTTTACACTACCGTAGATTTTTTTAAAAAATTTTAAATAGAAAGCCGTAGACTTTTTTTTATAAAAAAAACCGTAGACTTTGTTGGTAAGTCATTATGTAGGAAATATTTATGTGAAAACGGAGGGAATCAAATGATCTTTGAATAGCATTACATGAGATTAATGTTCCATAAAAAAAAAAAAAATACATGAGATTAATGTGGTGGAAGTTTTATACTAATATGGAAATAATCGATATATAAATGGATGTATGACTTAAGCTAAGTTCGCAGTGGCAAAGATTGTGTGATACATGTTTTCCCAACATAAAACTACTACTATCAAAAGAGAATCTAAAATTTCAAAGTCCAAATTCAAGAGGTATATATCACCACAATCAAAAGTCAACTATTTTTAAATCAAGTTTTAGAAAAGTAAACTCATTAACATTATTATGTTAAATGAGAAAGCTAAAGTCAAATAATTAACAAAGTTTGTATCATTTTCAGGAAAACTAGTAAAATGAAATAAAATGTAGGAAGAGGTATAATCATCATAACTCTCATCACGGCAAAATAAAATAAAATCAAAGGCTTATAATCGAATTGGTCTAGTTACATAGTAAATTAGGACACACAAACTATTGTAATTGTATTGTAAAATCATATTATTAGTTTGTGTAATATTATATAATATGATGTAATGTGAAATGAAAACCTGAGAATGACTATACAGATTTATATTGTAATATTAAGTCATTGATTTTTCTTAAATAAATAAAAAATTAAGTCGTTTATTTGTGCAATTTTAAAGAATACAATGTTTTTTGACAACATTTTAAAGAATACAATGTTTAAAACTTGATAAATTTGTCTTTGTAAGTATAGCTTAATTAGTAAAAACATTGCATATAAATTGTAATATGCAGTTTGAATGATTATCAACTCAACATAGATAAAACTGTAAAGGACCTGAATGAGTTAGAGAAGCAATTAGCGAATGAGGTTAGCGATCTAGCCTCTGAAAATTCAAAGGAAAGAGTCAAACAACATTTGGAGCACTACAAAGAGAGCCTTCTCCACCAAAAGTCTATCAAACACTCGTTTTTTCATACAAGTATTAAAGGCCGCCGTCGTAGAAACAACATTGTGATGTTAAAGAAAGGAGATGAATGGATAGAAGGGGTGGATGATATTAAGCAAGAAGTGAAAGAACATTTTTCTAAGCACTTTTCGGAATAATGGAATAGAAGACCTTTTCTGCAAGGTATTAATTTTAATTCTTTATCCATTGAAGATAATGAGTTGTTGTTAGCTCTTTTTGTTGAAAAATAGGTTAAAGAAACTATATGGAGTTGTGATGGCAATAAGAGTCCGGGGACGAAATGATTTTAATCTTTCTTTCTTCAAAGCTTGCTGGCCGATAGTGAAAAATGATGTTATGGCCTTCTTTTATGTATTTCACGAGAATGCCTTTTTACCAACGGCAATGAAAGCTTCGTTCTAGACCCTTATCCCCAAGAAAGATCATCCCCATGAACTATTTAATTATCGTCCTATTTGCATGATTGGGAGTACGTATAAGATTCTTTCGAAGTTGTTGGCTAATCGACTGAAAAGAGTGTTGGGAAAGTTGATGTCTAAATGTCAATCGGCTTTTCTACCTCATCGTCAAATTTTGGATGGGGTGGTAGTGCTTAATGAGCTTATAGATTTAGTTAAAGAAGAAAATATGAATGCTTATTGTTCAAAGTTGATTTTGAGCGTGCGTACGACACTGTTAGTTGAAATTTTTTGGAGCGTATGATGGTTAATATGGGCTTCTCAGAAGGATGGCAAAAATGAATGAGAGCATGCATCTTTGAAAGCTCGATGTCTATTTTGGTCAATGGCAGTCCTACTCCCAGTGACTTTAAAGTGGGTAGAGGTTTACGCCAATGTGACCCCCTTTCTCCTTTCTTATTTTTAATTGTGGCTGAAGGATTAGAAGAGATGATGAAGAGAGCTATTGATATTGGTAAATTTAAAGGTTACAAAGTTAATAATAGTATTCAATTCGAAATCCTTCAATTTGCAGATGATACAATTTTAATTGGAGAAGGTAGTTAGGAGAAAATTTGGACTATTAAATCGTTGCTCGGAGGGTTTGAAATGATGTCAGACCTCAAAATTAATTTGTGAGGAGTAAATTGATTGGCCTTAATGTTGAGGCAAGACTTCTGGAAGAAGGATCATCTTTCCTCCCATGTCTCTCTGATGTTGTTCTTGTTAAATTTTTGGGCATTCTGGTAGGAGCCAATCCTTGAAGGTGTGCGACTTGGAAATCGGTGGTGGATGCTATGAAAGCGGTTAAATTCTTGGAGTAGTCGCCAACTCTCTTATGGCGGTCGGATTACATTCATCAATTCAGTTTTGGCTAGTCTATCACTTATTTTTATTCTCTCTCTTTTTAAGGCTCCTTGTAGCATTCTAAAACAACCAGTGAGGATTCAACAATTTTTTTATGGGGAGGTGGATTAGGAGAAAAGAGGTTGTGTTGGGTTAAATGGGACCAAATTTGTTTACCTAAAGAGCAAGGTGGTATAGGGGCCAAAAATTTATATCCCTTTAACAAGGCATTGTTAGGCAAATAGAAATGGAGGTTTTTAACCGATGGTGAAGCCGTGTGGGCAGAATTGTTACGATTCAGGTATGATCACTTACCTATTCAACAATTAATTGGTAATGCTACATCGAATGGTGCAAATACCTCAATTTGGTGGAGAGATATTGTCGACTTGGGAAGGGTTCTGAGGATAATTGGTTTATGTCAAATACATGATGTTGTGTTGGCGACAGTAATAATACTGGATTTTGGAGGTTCAAATGGTTCGGGAATCAACCGTTTAGTGTTTTATTTCCAAATCTGTTTGCTAAATAAGCTATTAAAAATGTTATGATTTTTAAGAGATTGCAGGGAGATGGTGTTGTTCGTTCATGGTCCTGAAATTGGATTCAGCAATTATCAATTAATGAGGCGCAACAACAGAAAGCTCTTAAGGAGCTATTGTTTGATTTCTCTTTAAGTCCAAATTGTATTGATAGGTGGCGGTGGAAATCCGATTCTCTTGGTATATTCACGGTTTAGTCTTGTTATTCTTTGTTGAATGAGCTGTGAGAGGGCGAGACAATGGATAAGTGTATCCCCATGTTGACTGTTGGGTTTTTAACGTTGGCTTCATTTTGCAAAAACAAGATGCTAGTCTAAAGGTGGTGACAGATGTGGTAACATTTGTCAGCAACACTGCCAGCTGATGCCAGCTGGACTTGGAACCCTAGTACGCGCCTTTCAGTGCGCCGTTTGTCTTTGAACCCTAATCTCTTTGTTTCAGGTTTAGCTTGTGCGCCAAGACAAGGGAAATCAGCCAGCTTGCTGAAGTTATTAATGGAAAGATTTATTTTTAAAATATGTGACAATATATTTTTAAAACAAATCTTTAGGTTCAAGGAGTATATTTGGAAGAGATCAAGACACACCTTTTTCAACAAGGATTCAGAAGCCCAAGTATTACTTGTAGTCCAAGCAGCTCAGGACTATAAATATATGAAGACCAAGACCTAGTTCTCTAAGAGAGTCAAGCCGTATTTGGTTTTAGGGTTTAGTGTGTCAAAATCGAGTCTCTTTGTGAGCCTTTCGTGCATTCCATTGATGCATGCTTAGGACTGTGTTTATTGAGTTGTAATGTTACTTTCTCTGAAGCTTTGAAGCAAAGAGTTAGTGAGTCTAAGCACTTGAAGCCTTTAGGTAAAAGTGCATAGGTGTCTAGGAGGGTGTCTCCAACAACCATTCAGTTGAATTGTGTTTTATACCCCGGTAGGTTTACGACGGTGTGGAGGAGCATCGTTATTAAGGAAGTGACCTGGGCTGGTCATATCTAGGTTAGGCCTAGGTAGAGTTTGCACAGATAGTGATTGAGTGAGGAGGGTTAACGGGTAGTTAGACTCTGAATCAATACTATTATAGTGGATTCATTCCTGGATTGGTATCCCCCAGATTAGGAGCAGTTGCGTCCGAACTTATTACTTTCTGCCTTTTTATTCTGCTTTATTATTTGTTCAGTCAGCTCTCGTGGAGACAAACGTAGCAACATCTGTCTCCCAGTCCAACGTTGTTGCGACAGATGTTAGCACATCTGCTATCACATCTGTCTACTGGTAGTGCCGAAATTTCATTGACATTTCAGCGCTGCCATATAAAATGACGAGTTATTTCTAGCCGGTTAGTACACATATTGATTGACATTTATACAAGTTGTGTTATTAGATAATGTTGATGGTTGAAGAACTTTCAGTCAATACCAAAGTGGTCAGAGGGTGTCACAGCGGCATGTCCCCATTGCATCCCCATGTTGACATTGTTGCTGAGGCACGTCCTCATTGCATCACCATCACCAATTCTACAGCGTGACAGAGAAGCAGGAAGATGACGACAGATCAAGTGAGTACGATGGACAACGAGGATGTGACAATTTTAATTCAACATCTTTCGTTTTACATTTATGATAATTTTAAATACACCGATACTATTAAATTTACTTATTAAAAAATTCAATCTTTCTGTTTCATTTATACATTTATCTTAATTTTTGTGAAATAGTCAAGTAGGTTATTCATTTTGAAACATAAAAATATATCATCGAGGGACTATTGTTTTTATTGTTTGGATGAGAATTAAAAAAATAGAACGTAGTGTGAAAAATCTGGTATGTACAAGGCAGCTGGTAACTGCAAAAATGCTGAGATGCAGAAATTTAAATTTGAGCGCAAAATTCCACACTTATATTTAAATAGAGTTAGATATTGCAAGTTAGATATATCATGTGACCCTAAATAGAGTTAGATATATTTTTGGTCCTTATTAAAGAGGATCTTCTAAATTTAGTCTTTATTTAATTTTTAGTCTTATAAAATTTTTCTTGCACATAATAAAACTAAATGTGTTTAATTATCATCAAACTATTAAATCGTTTAATGATTTTTTATAAGCAAGTTTAAAATATCATATAAAGTTTACATACTAATTTTTTTTTTTATCATAATATGAATTTCTTAAATAACAAAAATTAAAGATAAAAAAACAAAAAACAAAAATACATGACCTAAAAATTAAATTTTGACCTCATCTTTTCTAGAAAAACTTTTTAGGATAATCTAAATTCACCTAAGAAAAATTATTTAAAAATACAAATTTTCTTAACAATAAAGACTAAAATTAAATGCAGAATAATTTTCTAAAAATTAGAAATTATAAAAACTAAATTTAAAAATCACTATTTTATAAAACCAAAAATATATTTAACCTTTTAAAATACATGAGTCTAATCATGGATCACTTAAAAAGCCAAAGAAACAACTTAGTCAAGAAAAAAGAAAAAATAGAATAGAACTTGTCACAGTCAGTTTAATGTTATTTTTTGATTTTGGTCTCTGTCCAATGTTATTTATTATAGTGCAAATTTCTTTTTCCACGCGCTACATAGATAGATAGAACAATATAATCATAATAAATTGCCTCTATCACTGTATGTGGGTCCCACTTTCCACCTATTTTTTTTATCAAATTCACCTTTATTTCATTTTCAAATCCGTGGGGTGACCACAACACCACTCAACTTATTTTTTTATATTTCCATTTTGTTTATATAAACTAAAGTTAATGTGCTCACAACCAAAGTTATAGCTTTTCATAATCAATAGTGCAAAATCAAAGTTTGAGGATTTTTTCTTTGTTCAAAAGACAAAGTGACTCACTTTATTGGATTTGGATTTGGATTTAGATTTGTATCTTAAAAAAAATCTTATTTTTAGTGTGGAAGATTCACAAAGACTAGTTTCTCATGGAGTATGATGAATATGTGTATGGTGAAATTTTTGAACTTTATATAGTTAACGGTTATAGTGGTAAGAAACCAACAATAGGGTTGTTTTGTTTTGTCAATTGTTGTTCATATTGCTTTGTTTGGTTGCTAAGAAATTGAAAATTAAGCTGATATATAGAAGGATCATTAAGATCTTCTGTAGCTATATTTTTAACTTTTGAGTTGACTTATATTTATTTTCTTTACTGAGTTGTTAACAAAAGTTCTTTGATTTGTTTCTGCAGGAAGTGTTCTTCTATATTGAGCTACTTTGTTGCAGAATTCATAGTTTTTGTGTCAATTTTATAGTATTTTTTTTTTCTTGGAATTTGGCTACAAGTTGTTAAACTTAAAATGGCACTTAGAATGGAAATTGTGAGCATTTTTGGTCATAATTGATTTCGACAGTACGGCTCAACAAATTTACTTTGTTATAGTTTTTTGTTGGAAGAACCAAGTTATGATTATTTTGTTGCTTATTAGTACAATAGGGCCAATGATAAAAAAGAGAGTTGGTTTGAGAATTAAACAAGCTGGTAGAGGTTCATACAGAGGAAGCTAGGTGTGTTGTGTTTGAAAATTGTTGTTGTTAGTTGTTGTCTTTTGTCTGTCTTATTTACTTTACAAAATAGTCCTGCAAAAGTAGAAAATGGAAGCTACTTCAGTTACACATTTGTTGAAGGGCTTTTGTGATGCTATGCAATGGCAGTATGCTGTGTTTTGGAAGCTTAATCACCTTTCTCCGATGTAAGTTCTTTCGCCATTAAGTTGATTTTGTTTCTATATTCGTATGCTGCGTTTTGTAGAGTTGTTGTCTTTCTATTGAGTGGTTATCAATATGTTAAGACAATCATCTTGTTTAATTTGTGAGATTTAATGATGTTCGAAGTTATTGAAGTGACTTTAGTTAAGGTCAAATGGATCGGTTCGGTTCGGACCCTAGCTGGAATAATGATTTGTCACAATTTACTTACCTACCAACCATTACTAGGGCTCCTTTCCCCTGAGAACTAGAGGGTTGGTTAAGACCAAAAGAAAATTAATGATGATCTGAATAAAATGACCATTTTAACTATGGCTTGTATAGTAATTTCTGTTTATCTTCATTGAAGTTCTTTTAGAAAGGGGATGATAATTTTTAGTATTTCACTTGTCAAGAACTTGATCCGTACATGTAATTTGCATATAAGTTTAATGAAATTTTGTTCGCAGTTTTGGATTATATGTTAAATATATAACACAAGTCTCTTTGTTTTAGGACTTTGAACTGGGAAAATGGTTACCAGAAAAGTAATCAGTCTTTGGGGAGTATGTGGGGGGACATCAGCTTTGAATCCCCGGATGATGTATATTCTTCAAGGAGTGAAGGAACTGATGATTCAGGAGATTATTCAATTCGACTTCTCATGATCGAAATGTCTCATCGTAAATACAGCTTGGGAGAAGGGTAACAACTTATTGTAACTTCAGCGATTTTTATTTAAAAAAAAAAAGTTATTTATTACTTAAGAAAATTAACTAACAAATAGATCAATTATAATCTTGTTATGTCAGAACAAATATGTATTATGATGCAAAGGTCAATTATTTTTTCGGCTACCGTTCTTTCAGGGTTGTTGGCAAATTAGCTCTTGTCAAGGAACATATTTGGGCATCCTGTGAGGATTTTTTCACTGGTAAATTTGACACTAATTTAATTCCTGAGGTGAGATTCTATACATTCAATATCGACACAGATGTGAGTTTTATTTACCATCCTGCTTAAAATTAAATACTAAATAACTGCATCTCTTTTCCCCCAGTGTCCTGATGAGTGGCTTCTCCAATTTGCATCAGGCATCAAGGTAAAAATTCCTTACATGACTATTAAAAGATTTGGTTTCGATTTCTATTTTTTCATTAAGTTATTTCATGTTTACCAAGTAAAGATCTCCAATTGAGCCAGTTGAAGCAAATATTATGTTGATAATTTGATTTTTTCAGACTATTGTGCTAGTACCAGTTCTTCCACAAGGGGTATTGCAATTTGGTTCATTTAAAACGGTGCGTATATTTTTTATATTTAGATTCTGAATTAGACAAGCTGTGTGTTTTACGACATGATAGCAGTAGCACACACCAATAAAAACATCTTTAAATCCTGTTGCATGTTTTCATTATACGTTTAGGTGCAAAAAATGGTTGTTATTAGTATGTTTTTTGGCGCAATAGTGTTGGTAAAAAAGAAATTCTATTTCTGTAGCAAATATTTGCTTCATGCTTATTCATATTACACGACATTTTAGGTTGCTGAAGACCTAGAATTTGTTACCAATATCAAGGAGCATTTCAATTTCATTCAGTGTTTGGAAGCTAATCCTACGCCTTTCAACTTCGGAGCTGATTCTCAAGATTGGTCATTCTCAGCTCTATCGCATTACTTGATGGATAGCTTCGACGAATCTTCGTCAGCTAGTACTTCTCGCAATATGAATAAGTGTACAAGATTTCCTCAGGATGATGACTATTGGTTGTCTAGGGAAATTCAGCCAAAATCTCTCAAAAGATCACATGAAAATGAGATGGTTTCCTCATCATTTGAAACGTCAATTGATCCAAAACATATTGGTTATGTGGAGACAAAATCAAATCAGTTGGTACAAGAGACATGGCCCTGGTCTCACTTTGTCGACAATGAAGGAAAGTTCGGTGAGATATCGAATGGATTTAGTTCTTACTCTGATAATAATATGACTGAGCAAGAATTTGGAGGCACTGAAACTGGTCATGTTGATGTTAAGAATTTCAATTTCAATGACTTCTCCACTGTTCCTTCAATGATTGAATTGGACAAAGCAATTGGATCTGTTGCATATAGACAGAAAGGAAAATCTATACCAAAATATATTGCAGATGAGGATACTTTCAGCAGTTCAACTTTAATATCCAATAAAAAGAAACATGATGATATGAAAAGTTTGGAGTTTGTTGAAGGAACAGATCCCGAATATCTATTAGATGCGGTTGTTGGCAATTTATACAGTGCCTCTGATGATACTTCATGTAGATCAAACAGTGTTAGGTCTCTTATAACAATTCCGTCAGAGTTTACTGTCCCCGTTCAGCCAAAAATCTATTCTGCAGAAAGCAGCATGTTTCTGAAAAGTTCCGATGTTGGAAGTGATCTTATGCCTCCGGTTACGGCTAAGGGTAAAGCTGTACTCACGAACCATTATATATCAACTTTTGATGGAAACTCAAGCTTATTGGTCGATGAGGAACCACAGGAAAAGGTCGACAGTCATATGGAGCCTAAAACTCGACCAAAGCTCTCTAGTGCGACTAAGAAAAGAGCAAAAGTAGGTAATAACAAAAATTCAAGGCCTAGAGATAGACAGCTTATTATGGACAGGATGAAGGAGTTGAGGGAACTTATCCCAGATGGTGGAAGGGTAAGTATTTACATTTCATAACCAAAACTAAAGTGTTTACTTTCCCTTTTGTCATTTATAAATTGTTTATCTTTGGTCTTATGATATACAGTGTAGCATCGATAACCTCTTGGAACGAACTGTAAAGCACATGATGTACTTAAGAATGGTAACAAGCCAGGCTGAGAAACTGAAACGATTTGCTGATCGTGAGGTAAGGATAACAATGTTTCCGAGAACATATATGCAAATGTTATCTTCTAGCTTAGGGAAAATTACACACCACACAAAAGCTACACAATTATATTTTAGAACTAGTTTAGTTAAGCCTTTAAACAAGCATTTATAGGGAAAGAAAATTAAAATAATCTTTACGATGATTGTGTTTCAAATAATAATAACTCCTCACATTAGTTGTAGTAAGATTTTGAACTCAAATTTCTCAGAAGCTCCTTCATCTAACTTATCCATGCCCATAAATCCTAGCTCAACTGACAATGCCAATATTGCTAGGTTGGGCTCCTTCACTTGGGTTCAAACTTGGGACCTCACAGTGTATGCGAGTTTTAGTGGTATTTATCACCTTGTCTACAAAAAACAAAAACTTATCCATGACCATGAACACTTGGCGAATTTTTAAGGGCTTTTTTGCAAGTTAGAATCCAATGTATCTCTCTCAATTGAGATGCTTCCATAAGTTAGAATTTAATCTAAACTGGGACCTGAGACTAACACGTCAATGATGGGTGAAATGTGAATGATTTTTCTCACCATGCCCTAAAAAAAGGAATTAGAGAAAAGGCATAAATCTTTGGTAGAACTGCTTCATTTATGCTTGACTTTGGAATTTCAGGTACCCGAAAGGAAAAGGCAGAAATTAAACGGCAGCCATCCTGGAAGAAGCTGTGCATTTGACTTTGAAAGTGAACAATCATGGCCCATAGTCATAGAAGATTTGGAATCCTCAGGTCACATGCTCATAGAGGTATGCAGGTTTTCGAATTTAGATCCTCTCCCTACCAGAGGGTCTACTTAAGACTCATGAAATAAAATAATCTTATTTTAAAAACATGTTAGGGACTAAAAATTCAAAGACCAAAATAAAAAAAATGCTATCTTTGCAAGGATTAAAGAATAAAGAAAACTAAAAGCAAAAACCAGATATTTCAGGGACTATAAACATATTTATGCAAAAATAATTTCCTTGACTACTTGGCTCTCAAATATTTTCAAAACTAATAGCATACAAGATCTCCCTTTATTGAACTGCTCATGATTTTGTTTTACAGATGGTATGTAATGAACATGGAATGTTCTTGGAGATTGCTCAGGCGATCCGAAGACTGGACATTACCATCTTGAAAGGGACGTTAGAAAACCGTTCAAGTGCCAGCTGGGCATGTTTCATTGTTGAGGTAGAGAAAACTATGCTTAATTTTGTTACTCTAAATTTAATTACAGCAAAGTAGTACTTAGTCTAAATTTACTTACTTTAATTTTTCTTTGACATGCA
Source organism: Trifolium fragiferum (assembly GCA_954870985.1). Classification (NCBI taxonomy): domain Eukaryota; kingdom Viridiplantae; phylum Streptophyta; class Magnoliopsida; order Fabales; family Fabaceae; genus Trifolium; species Trifolium fragiferum. The sequence continues at coordinate 14,462,905 of OX940793.1, read as the reverse complement.
CAGGTTCCAAGAGGTTTTCACAGGATGGATATTTTATGTCCTTTACTGCATCTTTTGCAGCTTAGGAGAAGTCCTGTCTCATAAAATGTAGCTTGTCCTCAGTTTTAAATGACAAGTTCGGTTTTATAAACTAGCGGTTAAAATAATTGTGTGGATTATGACTAGTAGTGCAAATAATTGGGTTGATAATGATACTCTCAGTAGTGTTTCTGTAGCACTTGTTATTGAAGATTGCCTGAGTATGTAAACAATAATGCTACCGGGGTGTTACTGTCTGTGAAACCAAGACTAACTAGCTTTGTAGACATTTCTAGTGTGATAGTACATTACTTAATTTATAGTGTGATATAATGTAAAATAATGTTTTATCAGTTACATATTTTCAATTCTCTAGATAAATATTTGGATGATGGTGTGTTTAGCAGAAGTTTCAACAAAATTATGCCGTCTCCGAACACTTTGCTCATTCGTCGAGAGACAACTCTGAGCAATCTGCTTGAGTAGACAGCTCGATCTTTCAGAACCAAGCCAACATTTTAGCCATACTCTCTTCGTAGTAGCTTTAATTTTCCAAGGAGACCAAAGCTACTATGAAGAAGCATTGTCCCAAAATCCGTAGAACCTAAAAATCTAAAACCAACAACGCAAAAGAATGACAACTACTCATATGCTTCACCAGAGAAACCGAAAATCCCTACTACTCCTATCAAACCCTTGGACCTATGCTTTCATTGAAGAATCCACCATGTTCAACTGCTGTCAACTTTACTTTACAACAACAAACAATAGCAACATAGCAAAATTGAAGACATTTAGTCTCATGAGCCAAACGTGTTTGTCACCCTTAAAAATATTGTATTTAGATTGGGAGGAGACATTTCATTTGTCTTATATGCAAAAAGGACGGATTTTTGTTTGTAGATAGTGCTAAAAACCAGCATGGCACCTTATTCAATCTTTTTGAGCAAGGTGCTATGCTGCAAATGAACTTATTTTTCTCACGGTAGATTACTAGATAGAGTTTATCTTTTTATGGTGTTTGGTGGAAGGAAAATGCCAAATTCTAGTAGAGTGGAAATTACTTGAATCTTTGATACAGAACACAGTAAAATTATGATCTATCATGAACCATCTATAATGTTGTCCAGATTAGCCTTCGCATGAAAGAAATACCTCAATCAATAAATGATGAACATGCCTATGTTTGAATTGACCCCTTGATAATAAACGTATCAATATTCATACTGATTTAAAAAGCTGGCCTTGATCTAAAGAAATGTCACTTCATACAAGATCATAACATTATTTTTAAGAATTACTTAAATTTCTTAAAAATAGAAAAATATTAAAAAAAAGAAAAAGAAAAGTGGCTTTGATACAAAAAGAAAATTTCGCTTGATACAAGATCATTAAATTATTCCAAGATGGATCACAGCTTCTCAATGCTATCTCCAATCAAAAAGCAGAAAACTTCTTCCAAGACAATATATTACACAAACATGATGAAACAGCACCCACTAACATATACCCTCCGAAGAATAAAAATTGGTCTCATCCATTTAATGGAGCTATAAATTACAACTAAATTAAAACAATGTTAGATTCTAACCCTTAAAGTTTTTGTTAGTATCCAAACTTAAAAGCCTTCTCAAGTTCTCAGATCTCCAAGTTAATCCCAAGCTACAATCTAGACATGGAAGCAAGAGAAAATGCAGGCATGGCCAGACAGAGGAAAGAAAGAGAAGAATGAGCAAAACAAATCAACAAAGGTGATTTTAGACATCTACATTTCATGAATGAAATGCCGACTAGTCCGTAACTTGTTATAACTGACAATCACCTTGATGCTAGTGGGCAAATTGCGTCAAACAGGTTTATCAACCATCAGCAGTGTATGCCACCAACCACAGGCAACATTTCTTGGTCGGCAACCAGGAATTGAAACTCGACAGGGAATGTTTCTGTCAACAGAATCTCCCAAACCAAGCTGCACAGGTAGACAATAATTAGAAATCGACTATAATAACAACTTGTTGTAATAATTACTTCAGGTACTGAGAATACCTGGCCATATTTGTTCCATCCCCAGGAGAAAAGGTGACCATCATCTTCAATATGAAAATGAAAACCATTATAGTAGGATAATAGTGTGAAATTATACAATAGTAATGAGGGAATTAAGATATTCTAAAGGCTTATCTAAGGTAACTACTTTTTCTTGTCCACAACTAAATAACAGCTTTTCTTTTCATCAAACAAACTCGGGCTATATAAAAAAATATGTAAAGATGAAACATTGTCCTTGAAATTGTATGGCGCTGTCCCTAAAATTAGAGAAATGGAAAAGAATATTTTTTATGAAAATATAATCTTTGGTAGTTGGTACTTCTTTTTTTTGTAAAAGTGAATTCATTCATTCAAAGCAAGGATTACAAATTGAATGAAATCAAAATGTTTGAAACATCTCCAACTTAAAAGAAAACCAGTAAGTGTAATGTCTAACAAGATATGAGCATTAATAAACAGAGAGGTACTATCAAACCAACATCTACAGAATAACTGTCAGGCTTGCAAGATCTTCTGCCTACGAATTAGATTGACTACTGCTGCCGGCTCATTTCAACTAAAAGCGATGTCAAGATTGATTGCCAGATTGGAAGAAAATTGAAACAACGAGGGGTTGCAAAATTTGGGTATCAACAACATTATGTGGAATTGCCCTGCTCTTTTTTAATCAAAAAACCCCCTTTTCTGTAATGTAATGTTTGTGGTTGTTAGGATGGTTGTTGCTTTCACAAAGCCGCACAAGGAGAAGCCAGAAAGGCAATGAAAGCAAGGAAAAGAGACACCTACCGGATGGAGGTGGAATTTGACCTCCGCAAGGGAGGAGAAAGACACAAATGGCGCTGGAGGTACATAAACCTTAACAGGGGGATGAAAAGAGGAAAATTACGAGTCATTCAGTCATTGACGCAGTCGTCATATAGACGAAAAAGAGAATCAAAATTCATGGCAATTAGCACATTACCTTCGAATAACATTTTAAATTTCGCCTGATATATGACTACAAATTTGAAATTCATAATTAATTTTTAAATAACAAATTTGACTTTTAGTACTGAACTTCAGAAACTAATTTCATACCTCGAATAAAATGACTGACAGATTAATTTTACTGAATTTTTCTTATTCTAATTTGATTTTAGGTACTGAACTTCAGAAACTAATTTAGCATTCATAATTAATTTTTTGAAAACCAATTTGATTTTAAGTACTAAACTTTAGAAAAACCAATTTGATTCTTAGCTTTCAGCTTAAGCATATCATTAAGGAGACATACCTGTTAGCAAAGCACTATGACGCGCCCCACAAGAAACTATTCTGGAAAGATTGTTCTCAAAAGTATCCAACAGTCTAGGTGAAGTCTGAAAAAGAAAAAACCATTGTTACTTGGTTAACACATGAAAATAAGTTTAGCAATAAAACACTTGAGAAAAAGAAATAGTTTTTAGGCAGTTTTAATCGCAGCTATATACCAAATCACCACATACTGATAGCATAAAGAGTAAGAGTTAAAACAGGACACAAGTACCAGTTAGGAGTCAATTTTGGACTGCTCGGATATTTAAAGGATAGAATAAAGCATAAAAAAACAATGAACTGGTGGTGGCTGTATGGCTGACTATAGCAGCATTTGTTATGCAGAAATTGCTGTCAGCAAAACTAAGTTGCAACTTGCATTATATCTTAAAAAAATAAAGTTGCATTGTGATGATTATCGATAAAGAAGGTAGAAGGAATGCAGTCAACTAGAATCAAGAACATACGATTTTTTTTCTGCAGCAAAAACAGTTCTTTGGAAAAAGTGATTTCAATTAGATGTTTTTGCTTTTCAACATTGCTAATTTTTTCTGGTTAAGATTTGGTTGGTTGAAAATTTTTTGTTTCGTTATTTTGGTCATTATACTGGTTGTAGGTGGAGGGGATATTACTAAATGAGGTGATAGTGTAAGGAGTGCGGAGGTGATTTCATGTCTGATAGACTGTTGTTTTTATCTTTAATGAGGCGAGTTTCTATTCTATTATTCTTGTTTCATCAATGCCAGGCATCAGAATTTCTCAAGCTTTGCTACCTCTAATATGGTAGGTTAGTTTGAACTGATGCTTTAATCAAACACTGTATGTTAAGAGCCTGCTTCTATAGTAATCGGAAATAGTGATGCTATAACTTGGGTTGGCCTGGTGGTGAAGGTTTGGGGCCTTGGAGTGTGCTCCTCCCAAGGTCTCAAGTGCAAATCCTCGCAGTGCCACTTCATGTATTGGGTCAGCCCATACATAGCAAAAGCTATGGCTAGTGGACGGTGGGATCGGTGTCCATCGGATTAGTTGGTTCTTGAGCTGGATACCGAGTTTTAAGAAAAAAAACTTGGGTGTTTTCATGAAAACCGAAGATTTAGTTTTTAGTTATATATTATCTGTTGAATAAATTTAAATTTTAAGCAAATGACAAGTGGCAACGAGTCCGGGTGGGAGCCGTTACATTAGTCTGCTGTTGTTACTAGTATATACTGAATATTTACAAATTACAACAATTATTAGATGTTCGGATTGGTGGAATGTATGGAATTGTGTTACAAATCCGAACAAGGTAATCGTAAGTACCGAATGAGGAAAATTCGTTCAATTCACCAAAGTCACACCCTGGTTAATTATTCTTATTCTCAACAAGATTAAGATAATCTAAAATAAAATAGGAGGTAGTGGATTTGAACCCTGAAAACTAACAGAACTACTAACATACTACCATTTGCCTATAAAAAAGGACCATATAGTCCATGTTGAATCATTACTCTGTCCAAGGGAATTATATCACAATGGTCGTGATATTGATAATGAAAATTGAAAAATTAACTCTACTTCCAATATTCATCAGAGATTCTTGGTTAGAACATTGAATTGTTTTTTTTAAGCAAGAATATTGTATTGTTAACTGTAAGAAATAATGACATGTTTGTATACAGTACATACTAAATTTAGTGAACCTATTGGGGTAAGAAAATATTTAGCATTTAAGTGGTTGTAGAATAACTCTGCCACAAGATTGAGCTCAGTGAATTAAGACTAGTGGCTCGTTTGGCCTAGCTTATTTTAGAGCTTATGCAAACGTCTTATGCAATATAAATTAGGTTTTATGCTATTTTTTAAGTTTAAATTAGTGAAAATCGAATTTTTAGAAGCTATTTTATCATAAACTACCTTGAAAAACTTATAATAATACAATAAAATTGCATAAGCCGTTTGCATAAGCTCAAAAATAAGCTAGGCCAAACGGGCCCTAGGTTAGGGAGCCAACTCCCCTCAATTAGTTATATTCCCTATTCATCTTGCCTAACCCAATAATATCTCAGGTATAACACATATGGACTACTTCATGGATTGTTTCAGATTCTACCATACATATGTTAAATATGTTTTGGATCATATATGTTATACTTTCCAAGAGATAGGCTAGGCAAGCGGAATAGGGTTTGGCCTTTAACCTAAGCACCAGTTACATGTATTAAGGTGGGTTACTTTTTAAAAAAAATAAAATAAAATAAAAAAAATTAAAAGATCTATTTCCTACAACTTCATTTTCCTGAAGTAATTTAAAAAATAGTGCATCTTACATAAAAACTCATCCGATAGCCTTATAAAAGTAGATACTATTACACAATACTTTTAGTTTTTGGATAAAATCATGAATTAATGTAACAAGTAACATCAGTTATAGAATGCACAATCAAGTTTAAAAAGTGATTGTCTATTAACATTGTTCTAGAAGAAACAAAACGATTCCGATGAATGAGCAAATTACACTTACCTCAGGCTGATCATTACCAGTACCTAATTGTCCAAATTGATTGCCACCAAATGCGTAAACTTGACCATTTACTGTAACACACAATGTATGCCAAAGTCCAGCAGCAATTTGTTTCACTTTAGTTCCCAATAAAGAAGGAACTAAAGTTGGTCTTAGATGATCAGCATTATCCCCTTGTCCACACTGGAAAAAAAATTGTGAAAAAAGTTACAAAAATGTCATATAAGCCACTTGTATAATTTATGTAATCTTTGCCATTTCAGCAAGTTTTTATAAAGTAGAGGTAATCTGTTGCGCAAAACTAAAACCAACAAATAAGGTTAGAATGAGGCAATCTATTCCAAGGAGAGGTTATGCCTACTTCCGACACATTGGGCATTGCCACACAAATTGGATATCATAAATGTGCCACCAATCTGAAAACACATTAGACCAGTACTTTTAGGATTAAAGAACACTTAAAAAAAATTCATGTATATTTATCTACAAAGAATTATAATTGTGTTTTTGCAATAGTCTTTCAGCATATAACAGACTTTGCAGTCTCGATGTATTATCATATTGTACGAATGAAGTATTGTATTTGTTGTAACTTATTTGGCTCTTTGGTGCTGGCAGCACAACAAACATAGCTGGAAACTAAAATTAAGTAGAGATGTCAATTATTACTGGTACATGGAGACTTTTGCAGGGACTGTCATACATGGGGTTCACGGGAACAGAGACGTGAACTTGGGTAATATGGGGGTGGGGGACAGAGATTAGGAGAGTATTCCCCAGTCCCTACCTCCACCCTGTGGACATCTATACCCTGAGGACTCAGATGGTGAATAGGTAAAGTCATTCCTCATGTAGGATTCCAATATTTCAACAGCTAATCTGGGATGGATCGTAGTCCAGTTCTATCCTCTGTATTATGTAAAGTTTAAGCATTTGTCTGCAATAAGGTTATCTTGTTGGAAGAGAACTTTTCCCACCCCCCAAAACTCCTTTTCACCACGAAAAAGTTCGGTAGGCGTAACCTGAACTTCTTTTAGTGTAAATTTTACTCAAATTTGCACTAAAAAAAAACATCGGGTCGTATTTACCGAATTTTTTTTGCCTTCAAGGGGGGTGAAAAAGATACATGGGGGGTGGGAAAGGTTCACTTCATCTTGTTGAGACTTTTCTTTCTGATATATTTGTTTCATCTTATCTTTTAATCTTCTAATCATCGAATCAAATATATATACTCCCTCCGTACCAAAATATAAGTCATTTTAGCCATATTACACAAATTAAGAAATGTAATGATTGTTGTATGGGAAAAGAGAAATTATGAGTTAGTTTACAAAATTGTCCTTCATTAATGATATGGAAAAGATAAATTGAAGAATTAAAAGAAGAAAGAGAAATAAATAGTTAAGGGTATAATAGGAAAAAGAGCAATAAATGCTTCATTGGTAATATAAAGTGACTTATAATTTGGTACAAATTTTTTCCTCAAAAAGTGACTTATATTTTGATACGGAGGTAGTAACAAATGGCATGCTAAATTTCTTACAAATCCCTCAAGCCTGTTGGTGTAGCATTGAGCCCACCTATGTGACATTGTTTTTAATGTGTAATACTAATAACTGTCATAACAACAAACTTTAGTCTTTGTTATTTACACTTTTGATGCTACTTTTTCCATTACTATTTTCTCCTTTACAAGGTCTAAGGAACACATGATAAAAATGTCAAGAGTTTTCAGCATGTTCGAGTTCCATCACATCATTTGCATTGGAAACTAATGTTTTTTTAACTAAACAAAAAACCAAAGGAATATACTAAAATATTTTAAGAGCAGCAGACTAACCTGGCCATGCAGACCCCAGCCAAAAGTAAGAAGAGCCCCAGCATCTACAAAACCAATTTAAAAACCATGTTATAGTTTTTTTATTGGATGCTTACTTGAACTCGCATATCGTTTAACTAGATGAAGAATATAGACAATTCGTAACGGATATATAGGATTCTCAAATTGCGTTTAGTTTTTGTGACAAAGACAAAAATGGCATGTAGATCATGTTAGTCTGTGACAACGTTTAGTGATGCTTTTGCAGACTACATATTATGACAGCAGCGAAGTACTGACCTGTTATTACAGCGCTATGCCGACCTCCACAAGCTATTTCCGTCACATAACTTCCAGGCACATTAGAACATTGAACTAGAGCACTGCTTCCTTGGTTAAAAGAGGACCTATCCTTCCCAGAAGCAGACTCAATACATGGAATAAGATGAGGGGATGATACCATCTTAACTCGAGAACCCAAACCTAGCTGTCCTTCGCCTCCATAGCCCCAACCCCAGACCTGTCCCACATCTGAAAACTTCGGTTAAAATATGATGCATCAGGTGTCTTGCTTTACATCAAAAACCTTCCATATCTTCGTACTTCATAGAACCTACAAAACTATATAATGTAACCACAAGGAAGAGCCAACTAGACCTAGAATATCATTATAATTAGTGCAGACATCCAGAAAACTATATACCTGACAGTGCCAATGTATGCCTCCCACCAACTGCTACAGAGGTAATTTTCACACCTTGGCCAAAGGTACCAAGAGAAGGCGACACAATAAAGAAATAGTCTCCAGATGTTTGAGTGTCAGACTCCTGTTTGGCAAATGAGATCTTCCTTCGCTTTCCAGCTTCCTCTCCAACTTTCTTATTGTCATGATGAGAATCAGACCCACTACTGGTGTTTGGGCTTTGTGGGCTTCCTGTTTAATGTCTTAAATTCTGTTAGTTCCCCGAAATAAAATCAGAGAACTCCCTTTTTTATTAAATTATTTATGATTCATGCGTAAGCGATAATCAGCACCTTGCTCAGCTGCCGATGAACTTTGTTTTCCAGCCACATCCTTTTGGAGGCTTCCCACAGTGATGAGATCAGTAAAAACTTTTCCAGAAGGCACACATTCTTTCCAGCCCCATAAATACACATCACCATCATCTGCACACATAGCAGTTAATTCCACAGCAATGCTTTTACTTAACAGGTAACCTATAAGGTCAAGCTGATATTTGAGATGCTATTGTTCCCAAATTGGCCAGGTGATAAAATTTATGATTTTAGACATCCTATGCCTTGTAATTGCAACTAGAGTTGGGTGTGGAGTTTAATTTGAGTACACAATGATTTATAGCCACATTCAATGTTATAAAACTATCCCGAACCATTTTTTTATATATAATATACCCTATCCTTGTTAAATAATTGGCTTATGTTATTGGGCGTTATGTTACTAGTCTAGTCATTAGGTATTATTAAATATTGTCTTGTAACCCTTTTGAGATGTTATGCCATTCTAATGTTATGAAACCCTAGCCTCCCTTTGTCTTCTCTATTTGTATTCCTCTCTTGTTAACATAACCTTTTTTCACCATGTAAGAATATAAGCTACTAACTGTTGCAGATTCAATATAACATGGCTATGAAAAAAGTGCAGCTTGATCATGTAATGTCAATCATGGGCCAACCTGCTACTTATTGCAGTATCCCACCAAGGCCGCTATAGTCAGTGAAACAAGGCGAAAACAGCTTGCTCATTAACTGTAACATGACCACTAATATGCTACATACCAAACCCATCTCAGCCTTCAATGTGCGAGGGTCATCCCACTTAACACATTTCAATAAGTTAATGAACAAATAATTTACACAGATTCTACTACAAACCCTTGGATACATATATTAATTAATTAATAGCATTTGAAGATAAGATCAAATGTTGAGAAAAATAGTAAGAACTTTGAATATTATTCCCAAGACTTGAATCATATCCTTTAAACAAACAACCCCATAGTAATTGGAATTGTATCAAACAATTAACCACCGAAATTTTACCAAAAATAAATTGTACCAAACAACCACATTGATTTATTCAGAGTGCAAAGCAACAATGTACCAGAACTTAACTCGTAAATACTAAAGTCAATCCTATATTGACAAAATTTGATCCAAAGAGATTCACAACATTGACAAAAGTTGATACCAGCAATGTATCAAAATAAGAAACTTCATGCTATCCCCCTAGTTACAATGAGTAGACCATTTAGATGCTGGTGGGTGGGTACCAAATCAATCACTACAATTAAAATGTAGATTGAGAGAGAGAGAGAGAGAGAGAGAGAGAGAGAGAGAGAGAGAGAGAGAGAGAGAGATTGAAGATGAGTAGGCACCAATTTGTGTTTTTTGAGATGAGTATCAATGAAATCAACCAGATGAAAACAAACAGACTATTTATTTTGGGTCACTAAGTGCAACAGATTGAGCAGAATATATGCAGGATAATTAGGATTTGTTGAGTCAGAGATTAACTTTGGCTTCTTCTGACCAATTTTTCTTTTATGGTTAAAATGGAGGGTTGGCTTGGCGAGCCAACCCTATCATTTCAAAAAAAATATGTCAGCCATATGTCTTGATAGCCATACAGCACTCACCAACAAGGATGAGCGTGGCAAAATTAGCCAACAAATTCAAAGTATTAAAGAATACGAGGATTGATTTGGCCGAAAATAACATTAATATTATATTTAAAACAATGGCAAATAATAATGTCCATGTTAGCATGTAATACACATCTTCAAATCAACAGTCACCTCTGTTTGGTTCGAGCTTTCTGGAGGGGAGGGGAGGTGAAGGAATATTTTAGATTTTATGTGTTTGGTTCATTTTTTGGGATGGGAGGGGAGGGGAGAGGAGGGGAGCAAAATCCCTCATAAACTCACTTTTTGCTTCACCCCAAATTGAGGGGATTTGGAGGGGAGAGAAGGTAAGATATGTTATTATCATTTTAATTACATTGACAAAATTATCCCTAATTTTGTGTTGAAATCTAAAACTATCCTTATTCAAATTTTAAATATTAATTATCTCTCTTTATTATTCATGCTACATCAATTCATTATTCATCCTACATATTTTATTTATTGAGGGTAATTTTACTTTTTTTGCGTGGCATCCTACATATTTTGTTTCTTTTTTAATTTCTATTGTCATTTATTTTGTTTTTTATTACAACATATATTTTATTTGTTATTACGTTGCACCGCAATTACAACGTAAAATGTTTTGCTTGTATGACATTTTTTTCTTGATTTTTTTTTTGAAACACTATATATTATTATTTGTTGTTATACTTTATTAGTAATAGTGCGCGTGAGGTTTTTTATTTTGGTACAGTTGTAATTTATGTTAGTAATTATCAATAAATTATTTTCATGTATTTGTAGATAATTTAAAATTTTATATAGTTTTTTGTTAGATGTTTCATAAAATTTAGAAATTGTTGTGAATATATAGTTTGATTTGCACTGAATGTTATAAAATCATGAGACTCTTTGATGTTTATAAGGATGAAAAGGTAAACCTCCCTCCCCATCCCTCCCCTCCCCTCCCCTCCCACTCTTTTGAACCAAACAGGCCCTAAAAGAAACTAAACAATGATATTAATGTGCCTCTTGTTGTCAGTGACTATTTCAAAACCTTTTTCCAAAAAACTTAGGACCGTCTCCATTTCTTAAAACAAATGGACCTCTCCGTTAATATAGATTTGGTGTGTTTATGTGTGTGCATTTATATCCTTTATTTATTTCAAAACTATAGTAATGGATACCTCCCTTTCTTTTGAGAAGTTGAGAGGATCTCAAATTTTTTGTAAGACGTAGTTGAGGATTGACTCGAATTTATCTTGACAAGCCTTTTATGAGTTTTGTCAGAAAAAGCATTTTGTATGGGAGCAACAAAAATTTTCCAGGCTTTATGCTACATCAAGCTTAGTTTTTCCAATTGAAAACTCAATCACAAAGGTGTCACAGCAGGCAAGTGTCTTAATTATAAAATTATAAATCCAAACAATTTAAACAACAAAGTATTGTCCTTCATTTTTTCAAATGTTATTCTACAAAACTCTATCAAAATGGTCCATCATTAATTACTCTTCACTTTTCAACAAGGTTCAATTGGATTGAAATTTTAAAAGACAAATTTTATATAAAAAAGTTTTATGAATTTTAAAAGGCTATGTAGATTGTACTTATATGCTTTTAAAAGACTATTATAATCAAGAATTTCTAAATTGAATTCAAAGCACACATCAAAGGAAATAATTAATTAAAGTCCTAAGTTTGTGATATTAGGAACTCAAGGGTAGGATAATAGTTTTAGCACCCAATGACACTTGTGAATAGAAAGAGCCAACATTTTGAGCTGAATTTTTCAACTAAAGTATTTCTTGCATGAATGAATTATAAACTTTAGATAGAAAACTTATTAGTTAAACTAAAGTATTTAGTAGTTAAACTTATTAGTTGGGTAGAAAACTTATTAGTTAAACTAAGAAACTTAAGTATTTAGTAGTTAAACTTAATAGTTGGGTAGACAACTTATGAGGCTTTAACTCTAATTTATTTGATTTTGAGCTACAATCCCTTCCCGTTAATCTATCATTTTTAATCTTGTTTGATGAGGCTTGTGCATTCAATCATTGTTTGGGCTGTTGTGGATTGATCTTGGTTGTCTTGGACAAGTTTCCCTCTCATTTTTACCGTAAAAATCAGAGCAGAGGACAGTGCAGGGACTGCCCTGGGAGCGTGGTGCCAAGCTCGATCCGTGAGGCGGCCGAGGGTGTGTGCCCAGGCTTCCCTGTTTTATGTTTCTTGTCTGTTTTAGGCATTCTAGCGGTCCAGCAAGATTCCGTCTCCTAGTATCATCATTTTAACTCCTCCCAAACCTTAAGATTAGTATTTAATTAGGATTGGATGGAGTAATGTCAAGAGATAAAATTACTAAACTGAGCAATAATAGTTCAGTACTGGTATGAAACGCTTTGTATTATATTCTCGATTTTAGGTTATAATATGGAGTGTTATTACACCATAGATTTTAAGCAAACATTCAAGAGAAATGCCAATAACACACTCTCTAATACTCCTTCCATTTCAAAATAAGTGTCGTTTTAGTTTCTCAATGCAATTTTAATTTATCACAATTTTACCCCCAAACTAATATCGTGTACACACTTTTCAAGTCATTATATCCCACTATGCATTTACGACAAATGTTAAAAAATTCACAATCCACCAAAACATATTTAATTAATTACATATACAATATAATTACAAATACAATATATAAAATGAATAAATAATAAATTGCATAAAAAAATAATAAAATTAAAATATGAAGTTAATTTATTTTTTTAATTCAGATTGCACAATTTATTATTTAAATTTTATAATAAAAAATCATGTTGCACAACTGTTATTAAACAAAAATAGATAAATTTTCCTACAGGAGAGGCGAAAGGAAAGGGATAGAGGGAGGAGAAAGAAATTTAATAATAGCAAAAAATAAATAAGGTGAAGATAGAGGAGAAATACGGAAGATATAATAAAGGCATGAGAAATTAAGAAATGAAACAAGAGAGGAGAGTAAAGAGAGAGAGAGAGAGAGAGAGAGAGAGAGAGAGAGAGAGAGAGAGAGAAAGATAAAATTATAAAAGAAATCAAAATCGACAATTCTTTATTTATTTTGGTGGTAACCCTCTGGTTCTCAGGGGAATGAAACCCTGGTAATCAGGAGTCCGGCCTGGAGGTAAGTAAAGTCTAGCCAAAAAAATAAAATAATTGACAATTATTATAACTGACAATTCTTATAAATCTTAAGTGGTAGGGTAAGACTTTGTGTCGCTAAAAAGCGATACAAAACCCTATAAATCCTTATCTATCCTAAAAAGTTCAACAAAATCCTATAAATCCTTAACAAGCATAGGACTTATTTATGTAAATTAAAAAAAAAAGTCTAAATTGAATACCAAGTTTCTTATCTATCCTAAAACCTATATCCTTATCTATCCTAAAATTCTCTTCTAAAATATTTGAAATCTTAGCCACTAAATTGATTAGGAAAAACAAAATATTCAAAACCCAGGAATCATTCAAAGATTATATTAACAAGTTCTTCCAAACCACAATGCTTCAGCAGTAATACACAAAGCTTAAAGAAGGGAGGGGTTAGATTAGTTAGAAGCATTACCAGTGACTGCTGCACAATGAGCCCACCCAGCAGCAGCCTTCACCACTGAAGCCTCAGTGGGAAGCTTATAATGCCCTGGAATCTCCTTCATGAAAAACATACATGCATCCAGAATAAGATGCAAAATCAATTCCAACACCAAATTCATACCAAAACCAATCCTTATATTATTATAAGACCAACTGCATTACCCCATGCTTCCCTGACATCAAGTAGCTCTGGTTTTCATCATCCGCTGATCCCCACGTTACCAGCTTCCCTTTCTCTGTAAAAACCGCACAAGAAACACAAATCGTTACAATAGAGCTAAGAAGTCCAGATACATAGTACGATACGGATACAATTCGACACAAATATGGCATATGGGAGTAGATGAAATTTGTAAAATATCTATTATTATGCCTATGAATCCGTTTTTGTCTTCTACGATTTTTGGTGTGTCATGTGGTGTAATAGTGTGCCACGTAATATTCTATCTAGTACTTAACTTTTACAAATCAAAGGGTCAAATAGGCATATTAATAGATATTTGCCTCACCTATATCCGTATATATTATTTCTACTATGAATGTCTCACAAAAAGCACACAATTTGTGTCTTTGATTAGTAAGACATATCGAAAGCAAAAATGTTCCGACGGACACCCACTTTTCATACACCCCCAAAACCTAACTAACCATGTTCAAATACATAGTTAATTCAGTTAAGTAAATGATGGATTCAATTCACAGCCAACATTGTAGTTATTAACCGCAATTTTGGCCACAAATTGAATTAACAGCCGTGAATTGAATTAATCATTTACTTACAATTTTGGCTGACATTTGAATTAAATCGAATTAATTATTTACTCAACTGAATTAAATACAATTTTGAACAATTAATCCGGCATCACCCGACTATCCATATATCATTATTTATAAAAAACGTATTATATTCTATACTAGAGCACAATGTATCTTTAGAAATACGTATTGGGAAGTATCCTAAGCGTATAGTATCACCCGGATACGTGTCAAATACCGTTACTTCTCCATTTTTGAAGTATTATGGGCTTCATAGCAATAGAACCAACAGCTTTATTTCTAAAAAACACACAAAACTAGCTCTTGAGATTTTAATTAGCGAATGAGAGAAGTTCATGGATTTATTTTTCACTAACTTAGATCTAGAAATTCTTTGAAATTGATTTTACTTTTCGATTTGAATTTAGTCAAAGTATAGTCAACGGATCGAGAAATCAACCTGAGATAGCCACGGCGAATCCACAACCACCACCGCAAACGTCCTTCCATGAATCTTCAGCGAGAGAAGAATCGGTTAAACGAACCGGCGTTGGTGAAAGTATCGGGGCTTTCTCCGACGATGCTCCAGGAAGGTAACCCCACATATACACTGTTTTCTCCGTCGATTTCTCCTCGTCAATCACCTTCACATCTTCAACTGTTTCGTTTCCGTTCATGGCGATGAAACTCTCCGATCTGAAAACGACTAGTCCAAGCTCAAAACGCAGAAAGAATAGGAATAAAACGACGACGTGCTATGTTTGGTGGCAATGAAAGGTTCGTTCGTAAATATGAAGATGAAACTGATTTGCGTATCAATTACAAGGCTAATGCGGGTGCCACGTTGGATGATGAAGTGGAGGTTTGGACACGTGGCGGAATCTGGGCCGCAGGTATGGGTTGCATGTTTAAAAGAGGCGATTTGATGTGGAACTTTCTGGAAACGTGGGGGGACCATGGTTTTGTGTTTTTCAAAGTGGTGCCCTGTTTCTGAGACGCTTGTCTGTAGGGGTGTAAGCGGATCAACAAAATTCAATTAAATTGATGATTCAAATCAATCCAAATCGATCAAAGTATCCGATCCAAACCGAACCAAACCGATTAGTTTGGTTCGGTTTCATTTTTCAAAAACAGGACAAACCGATCCAAACCGAACCAATTGAGTACACATTGGTTCGGACTTTGGATTCATCGAAAACCGATCCAAACCGATCCAATTACACCCCTACTTGTCTGGCGAATTTGGATCCTCTCCTTTTTTTTTCTCCAATTTCCTTTTCAATTTTTTTTATGTGTTTATCTCTCTCATCATTTCATCTCTCTCATCATCATTTGTTTATTTTTAATTTTTAATTTCTCTCTCTTCACACTCACAAAACAATGAATTGGAGAGGGAATTGGAGAGAAATCATAGGAGAGGATCCAAATCCTTGTCTGGCTATGGTTAAATGTTTTAAAGCGTTTTTTAAGTTTTTTTTCTTAAGGAAGAAAAATTAATTATTTCATTTTTAGCGGCCAGTTTGATAATTTATTTTTGAATTTATACAAAATAACTTATAAAAGTAATTAATTTTTTATGTATTATTATAAGTGTGTTAAGGTTATTTATGAAAAAAATAGTTTATAAAAATGTAGTTTTCATTAAGAAAGAAAAACTACATTATTTCGTTTTTAGCGGCCAGTTTGATAGTGTAACACCCGTATTTATTTAATTGTTTTAATTAGAATATTTTGTGTGATTAGATATTAATTAGCTTTATTAGAATTAAGGGAGCTAGTGTTAAGAGATTTAATTAGAAATTGGCCAAAAGAGGAAATGTTAGAGGATAAGAGAAATAGGATTGTAAGCGTAGACCTTTTAAGGTAATGAGTGGAGTTTAATTAAATTAACTTAAGATAAGAAAGGGCATTTTCGTATTTTGATATTTTAGGTTTGAATAGAGTGAGGAGTAGTGAGTGAGAGAGCTCATAACACAATTTTGGAGAAAGAGGTAGAAAGAGAGAACCAAGAGCTTGAAGAGAGTAGAAGGGAAATTCAAGGTAGAGCTTGAAGATTAGAGCTGCAATCAAAGGTTAGAGAGTAGTTTTAATTCATGTGAGATGATCAAAGAGGGGGGAGAAGTCTACTCTCCATACCCAAACTCTCTCATCTCTTTCTTGGTGGTGAATGAGAATTTGGGAAGGTGTTTATGATTTGTTATGCTATGTTATGTTGTTAACATGTTGTTATATGTTTCCAATTCGATTTCCTATGAACAAGTTCGTATTAATTGAATGATTATGTGATTTATGTTGAAAATGGGTTTTTGGTGAAAATTGGAAAAATCATTACTTTTATCATGAAATGGTGTTTGATGATGCTAAAGTTTGTACTTCTAGGCTTATACATGTTAGATAGACCTAAAGTTAATAACTTTTAAGATTTGTATGTCGAAAAATGAGATTTTTGATGGATTGAAGTTCAAAACCGAAAGCAGAGTTTTCTGTCTGCTTGAACTCGTTGGGGCGAGTATATTACTCGCTATGGCGAGTATTCATGTTTCTGGAAATTCCAGAAATGCATGAGCTCGCCATGGCGAGTCATAGCGAGCTGGCTGGCGAGTAGGAGCTCGCCATGGCGAGTTGGTGGCGAGTTGTTCCAGTAGCTTCTGACTTGAGCTCGCCTCGAGCTCGCCAATCACCTCGCTAGGCGAGCTAGTGCAGCATGAACAGTAATTTGTGAAATTGAAATGAATCCTATGTTTGATATATAATTGGGCTATGATCTTATAACATGATTTAAGTTAGATTAATGGAATCTAGAGCTCAAATGAGGTTGTCATGTTCTTGAGTTGATATGAATTGGATTGGATGATAATGACTCATGTTATGTGAATTAATTAATTGATATTGTGATATGCTTGAATGAATACCTTAGTGATGATACCATGATGAGTTGATACATATTGATGAGGAATATTAGGAGGAGTGTCCTTTTATTCATATGTAGTGGTGTAGGGTTATCATCATGGTGTGGTATGTGATCATTCATGCATACATGAGTCAACTTGATGAGGAGTCTATCATGACTATAAAATGAACTTGATGAGAAGTCTCTCATGACTATAAACTGAGCTTGATGAGAAGTCTATCATGACTATAAACTGAACTTGATGAGGGTACCACATGCATTTAGAGGTGTCTAGGTTGAGACATGTTGATTGATGGCATTAGTTGCATTAGGGATAAATGTGCATTTATTTGGTAATTGATAAGTGTCATTGATGCTCGTTATGATTATGATATTGCAACCTTACTTATTATATTGTGAGTTAATGTAAGTATGCTATTGTTTTGCCATGAAAGTATTATTTATGACATGAGACGATTATGCGTCATTTATGGTATTATTATCTTTATGCATGATATGAGTATATACTATACTTATTATTATAAACTTGAATTATAACTAACTCTCTATTTTGTGTATTTGAATGGTTTGGGTCCAGATACTTCACTTGAGGAGTGATTCCGTTGCTTGGAGGTTTAGCTTGAGACTAGCTTAGCTTGGTAAGGAGGAAGAGTAGAAATTCTAGGAACCTTAGAGGTCTAGGATTTGCTCTGATGCTTGTAACCTTGCTAGAACTAGTATGTTAGTTCGCTTGATTGAGACTTGTATGACCTTGCTAATATTTTGATTATGTTATGACTTGAATATTGAGAATGTGATTTGGATTATGTGGATAGGCCTTGTGGTAGAAGGACCTAGTCTAAGTTGTAATATAAATTATAACTATGATGTTTGAATTTTATTAAGTACTTTGAGTAATGACTTATGAATTATTTAATGATGCTTCCGTTGCTAGTTTAAATGAATATATGCATGTTCATTAAGTTTTATAAAAGAATTTGACATGTAATGCCTTGATTGATGTATGTATGTTTGTTATTTAATTATGATTGAGTATATATCGATTAGGGTGTTACAGATAGCTTATTTTTAAGTTTATGCAAAATAGTTTATAAACATAATTAACTTTTTATGTACTACTATTATAATTTTGTCAAGATTGTTTATGAAAAAATAGTTTATAAAAATACAATTTTCATTAGTTAGAATTTATAAATTAACATAAAAACTTATTTATTTGCATAAATTGTTCTGTAAAACTAAAAAATAAATTATTCCAAAGGGTTAGGGCACAAGTTAAAGATTACCATAATAACAAATATTTATTTATTACAAAAGTTAATATTTAAACTTTTGAAAAATTGAATACACATTTTATAAGATAAAATTTCCACTAAGGGCACATATTAATATATTTCTCTTTCATACTTTACTTTGACCATAATTTTTTATTATTACTACCTTCGTCTCATTTTATTAATGTTACTTTGACTAAATGACACTACGTGCAGTAGTCATGAATATTGAATAATTCATATAACTCACACACATTATTATCCAACGTATTTATATGTCACCAAATTTCATTCTAGTCAAGACTACACGTAGAAAACCCCCACCTTATCATAAGCTTTACCATCAATCTTCAATGCTAACTTACCTTTGCGCCCTTTAGTTTTTCTCTTTAAGGCATGGATCACTTATAAAGAGGCCTATTGAAAAAAAATAATTAAATTTCACCTTGAAATTTAAAAAAAAAAACATATAATAGCTCTTTTGTGATGAATCGCTATTAATATCTATATTAATATATATTTACGAATCCCTATTGAAACATTTTAAGGAAATTTTACCAATAGTATTAATGACAAATATTAATGACTATCATTAATGACTATCACTATTATTATTTCTTTTATTTCTTTAAATCAAAAAAAATTCTTATTGAATAAAAAATATTTAATAACATGAACACCATCTTACTAACACTATAAAATAATTTAAAAAATGAATATTGGGAATAATTTAAAATTGTATATCTATATAAATATATATTTACGAATCCCTATTGAAACATTTTAAGGAAATTTTACCAATAGTATATTGGGAATAATTTAAATAAATGTCTTAATTTACAAAAATAATACATCTATCTTTATTAAAAAAAAATGTATATTGGGAATAATTTTAAACCGTATATCTATATCTATATTAATATATATTTACGAATCCTTATTGAAACATTTTAAGGAAATTTTACCAATAGTATTAATGACAAATATTAATGACTATCATTAATGACTATCACTATTATTATTTCTTTTATTTCTTTAAATCAAAAAAAATTCTTATTGAATAAAAACTATTTAATAACATGAACACAATCTTACTAACACTATAAAATAATTTAAAAAATGAATATTGGGAATAATTTAAAATTGTATATTGGGAATAATTTAAATAAATGTCTTAATTTACAAAAATAATACATCTATCTTTATTAAAAAAAAATGTATATTGGGAATAATTTTAAACCGTATATTGGGAATAATTTAAAATAATGTAAATAACATGTGAAAAATTTAAATATAATTAGAACCTTACAAAATCATATTATTATTATTATTATTAAAATGAATTTTCTTACATGACTTCTCTGAATAAAAACAGGCGTTATATAATAAAATATACTTCACTTTTTCAATAATAAAAACCTGTTTCATTCATATCTCTATTTTCACGTTTTCAAATTCAAAATTCAAATTTGGGCAATTATTATTTCCTCTAAAATTCTAAGTACACGAAAAATTAAGCACGTATTAAAAAAATTATCTTTTCGAAATTAATATTATATTATTATTATTACTATTTTCGAAATTAATATTAGATTAATATTTCAAAAATTAATATTATTTTATTATTACTACTATTTTAGAAATTAATATTTCAAGAAATTAACCATGTATTAAAAAAAAATTATATTTCAAAAATTAATATTATATTATTATTCTCGAAATTAATATTATTATATCATTATTATTATTACTATTTTCAAAAATTAGTATTTTTAATATTATTATTAATATTACTTTAGAAAATTAATATTATATTATTATTACTATTATTATATCAAAAATGTATTATATAATTAAATTGATGTAATGTATAAATAATTTTAATTTTTCAACAAATGGCTAAATATAGAAGTTCATAATAACCTTTTATTACAATAATAAAAACCTGATTCATATCTCTATTTTCAATTTTTCAAATTCAAAATTCAAATTTGATTCCCTCTAAAAACCTAAAAATCTGACGGCTCAGATCCAAACTAAGACCAAATTAGGGTTCCATAATTGAGTCTATAAATAGTATCTTTGAATCATACATTTTTCACGCAAAATTCCTCATGTGATTTTGTTTGTTTCTTTACTTTTTAATTTATTCACTCTTTTATATAACTTATTTATTTCTTTACTTTTCTTTAATTTTTTCTTCTTTATTTTGTTCTTCTAATTATATCTTTTGATGATTCCCTCTTTTCAGGAATTTAACGTGTAGAAAGCTACGGAGAGAAGATTTACATATGTCCTTTCAATCTCGAGAACACTTTGAGATGTGTTACGAAGTCGAAAACAACAATTATTGATGAATGGTTTTGTAACGCTTACTTTTTATTATGTAAATTTTTTTTTCTACATAAATATATTTTATATATGTACATGTTAGTAGAATCAGAAGTTGTGAGAAGAACTATATGTCGCTCTATAATACTTTTTTTTTTTACTAAGTCTCTCTATAATACATATACCACATGTTTTATAAGATTTTTATTTTTGATTAAATATTTTATAAGTTGTGATACTTCCTTAATAATTTAAATTATTTTCTCATTCAATAAATGGATTTGGATTCTCATGTGCCACATGAATGCAATTTTTCGTTTTGTGAGTTTGAAAAAGTGAAATTTAAAATAAAAAGTAAGCAAGTAATGACGATAGAGAAGAAATGATGGGAGAGAAAGACACATAAAAGAAAAGGGTGAGACAATTGGAGAGAGAAAAATAAATTTTACATATTTTACTATTTTCAATAAAAATTTATGATAATTAAAATAATTTTAAGTGTTGTAAAAAAAATAACAAAGAGAATCCAAAAAATAAAAATCAATGAAAGATTTGTACCGTAAAAAAATCAATCATAGAGAAAAGAAAATTAAATCTTTACAAATAATTTATGGCCTATTTTTCTCCTTCCATATATTAACTCCTAATAATTATAATTGTAAATGGAAACAAATTGTAAAAAAAAAAAAAGGTTTGGAAACAAATCAAACTCTTAATTATAATTAATAACCAATTTACCAATTATATCATTGTATCAATTAGGGAGGGGCTTTTGTCAAAAAAAAAAATAATCTAGGGAGGGGCTGAAACCATTCGATCCGACCTCGAACCAGATTAAAATGGTGGTGAAAGCTAAAAAAAATAGATTAAAACACATACCAAGGGCATAAGTTAGCACATTTTTTAAAGGTTTGTTTTTTCCTATATAAGGCACATCATACAATATTGAAGTCAGCCACCCATTCTCTTCAAATAAAATTAGTATTTTTTTTTTTCAAACATTTAGATTTTTTATTACATTTTTTACATTCTTATGACGAATATGACCACCATAATTTTTTACAATTTTTTTAATTATAGTTTTGGACGAATGTAATGTTTTATTTACTATGAATTAATATTTTATAGAAGTAACATATTAATATAAAATCTTATACCTATTTCAAAAAATCAAAGAAACAAAATGAATGTTTAATATAAATAATACACGGGGATGCACATTTAATACACAAGGATGAATATTTCACAATATTTCTTACTATACGGGGATGAACATTTTATAAATAAATAAATGAATGTTTAATATAAATAATAAACGGGGATGAACATTTAATACACGAGGATGAATATTTTACAATATTTGTTAATATACGGGGATGAACATTTTATAAATAAATGAATGATCAATGTTTAATATAAATAATACACGGGGATAAACATTTAATATACGAGGATGAATATTTCACAATATTTGTTAATATACGGGGATGAACATTTTATAAATAAATGAATGTTTAATATAAATAGTACACTGGGATGAACATTTAATACACGAGGATGAATATTTCACAATATTTGTTAATATACGGGGATGAATATTTTATAAATAAATGATCAATGTTTAATATAAACCGTATACACGAGGATGAACATTTAATACTAAAAGCTAATTCAGACTTTTATATCATATACCCATATAATATAATGATATATGTTTTTGCTTACAATATAACTACTATGTACACATCACATTTATATCAAAAACCAAAAAACCTATAAATTTTATTTTAAACCATTTATATATTTTTATAGGTAAAAGCTAACCCGTGCTTGGCACGAGTAAATTATACTAGTTATTTTATATTTACGAATCCCTCTAAGAAATTTTTATGGAAACTTTTACAATAATATTAATGATTGACATTAATGACTAACAATTAATTTTTTTTTAATATTATTTTTAATTTTTAAATTCTTAAAATATTGCATTTTTGAAAAAATGTATATCTATATTATTTTATATTTACGAATCCCTCTAAGAAATTTTTATGGAAACTTTTACAATAATATTAATGATTGACATTAATGACTAACAATTAATATTTTTTTTAATTTTTTTTTAATATTATTTTTAATTTTTAAATTCTTAAAATATTGCATTTTTGAAAAAATGTATATTGGGAATAATTTAAAACCATATATTATTAATAATTTTCGAAAAAATGTATTTTTAATTCCTAAAATATTATATTGCATTTTTGAAAAAATGTATATTGGGAATAATTTAAAACCATATATTATTAATAATTTTCGAAAAAATGTATATTACGAATCCTTATTAATAATTTACATTAATGACTAACAATTAATATATTTTTTTAATTTTTAAAATCTTAAAATAATATATCTATAATTAAAATGAAAATAATATTGAGAATAATTTTCCTTGAAATCGTATTGATTATATTGTATTTTTGAAAAAACAAATTTATATTGAGCATACTTTACACAAATAATACATTTAAAATCAAATCGAATTTACATTAATTTAAAATTTAATTACGAAAATATTTAACACGAAAATATAAATTGAATGAATAAAATGTAAAAAAAATGAAAAAACCCACAAAATAAACGTCCAACTTTTTTTTTTGTAGATTACAAAAAAGTCCAGCTTTCATCAACCCCAATTCTTCATATGGTAAATATAATAATTAATTGATAATTAGTATTCATTAGTAATTAATAATTTTATATACATTAATTATGACAGCAAAGAAATTTCGGATACTATTGTGCCTATTTGAAATTTGAAATCATACTATATAAGGCAACAAATCAATGAATTTAATAGTAATTTTTTACTAACTGAATGTGTACGTTTATTTTTAATTTAAGGAAAATATATTTTCATCTTTGCATTGCATTGACATTCTCATGTCTTTGCCTATAAATAAGGCTTCTTAGACTCACTTTTTACACCATTCTCGAAATATAACATACAGTTTTTGTAAGTGTTCTCTAAACGTATCTCTATTTTTTTCCTTCATTATATTATTCTTTGTTTTCTTATTTGTTATTCTCATATATTATTTTCTGCAAATATATATATTTTAATTTCAAATCATTAATATTATTGTTTAGGTGAATATGATGCACAATATTTAGTTCAAAATTTTTCTTTTTTATTATAATTTGTCAATATGATATTTTGTGTTGAATTTAATTATTTATTATATTTCATTTGTAGGTGTGTAAGAACATTATGAACGGAATGAATATTAAGACCAAGATAAATGCAATTGAACTTGATGGAATAGTGATATATTCTTTTCTATTTTTTAAATGGATATGTATGATTGATCATAAAAAAGTAAAATAATGATCTATATGTATGATTATTCTAATTGTAATTGTTAAATATTTATTTGACTGTATTTTATTTGTATATCATTATAAAGTCTACCTCAACAAAATTGATATATAATGTTATTGATCTAGCACAAGTAGTCCGATGCTGCACCAAACCATGAAAGATTTTGCACATCAGTATTGTGTATTAATTCCTCTAAAAACAATTTTGGTGTGCCAATGTTATAGGTTCTCTTCATTTTGAGAGTGTTACATTTGATATTCTTTTCTATTGTAATTATTTTATTCTCTTAATATAATTTTATTGATTGTGTAAAAAAAATATAGTTTTCTTGGGTGCAACCTCTTTACCATAAATAATACCAAAATATGATTACGTGTCTAAATGGTTTAAAAAAAAACATGTAATATCATGGTTCAATTGTTCATCTATATATTTTACTCCTTAGAAATGGTTCTAATGAATTATAATTTGACTTACATTTTTTAATAACATTTGTCATTCTTTTCCATCCATTTTTGTATAACTGCATTTTTAAGTGAAAAGATCTGCACTACCTTTAGACATACTCTAATCTAGAAATATGAGAAGAAACTCAATGATAATCATGTATATCCGATTGGTAAATAATGTGTTTGGAGATCTAAATAAAATACCATAAGCATTCTAACAAAAAACTTTGTATTTTTAAGCTGGACAACCTCTCTATAAGTTTATCAGCTGACCTATATTCATAGGACTATGAAATTTTAGAAGTATATAAATGAATATTTAATATAAATTTTGAATTTGAATCCTACATTAAATTGAATAAAATTTTGAATATTTGAATAATGAGATGAAGTATTATATGTTTTTTTGACTATGAAGTATTATATGTTATTTCTGATATGTTTGTGATGTGTGGAGCATCTGAATTTTTATACACTGGATGAAGGTTCTCTAGGTTATATTAGTGGTTAGACTCAATGTAGAGAAATGCAGAATCTAGGATTTGGAGTTTGATCCGCCTAATAATGTCAAAATTTACCAACTTAGCCATATTCATAGGACCACGTGAATGAAAATTTAACAAGTACATGAATGAATGTTTAATATAAGTTCAAAATTTGAATCTTACATTAAATTAAATAAAATTTTAAATAATAGAATAATTGAATGAATCATTATATATTATATTGTCTAATTACAAAAAAAAATAAAATTATATTAGATATATTAATGTTGGGGGATTATCCGAATTTTTATACACGGGATGAAGGTTCTCTAGATTATATTAGTTGGTAGACTCAATGTAGAGAAATGGGGAATCTAGAGTTTGAAGTTCGGTCCACCTAATAATATCAAAATTTACCAACTTAGCTGTATTCATAGGACCTCGGGGATGAACATAGAAAAATTTGTTTTAAAATTTGAAAGCTTTAATTTTGAACGTAGAAAAATAAAATTTTATGATTTGGTCCAAGATTTGATCATTGGCCAGGACCACATACAAATTAATATACACTTTAAGTTCTTTAGTGGAACCAGACCCGGCCCCAATGGGTGTGCGGGGTGAGCGACAACATCAGACCTCCATATTTTGAGGCCTCAATTCAAAAATTTAAGGTCCTATAATAATAATAATAATAATAATAATAATAATTATATATTGTCGGTATTTCTCAAAAATTAAATTTATTCAATAGATTAATTTTAAGGCCCTATAACAATAGTTACATATTATCAATGTTTATAAAATATGTAAAAAAAATATCTTAATCAAGTAAATAATAATAATTACACGCTTCTTGATTCAAAAATATCTATCCTCCCACCCGAATTTTTTTCATATGCTGCCATGAAATTGAATCTATGACCACATGTTTAAGGGGACCGAGAGTATTACCTCTTAGATCAATTAATTGTTGGTGTTTCTTATATTGCTTATAATTTAAATTAGGAATAATACTTTTTAATATTTGAACATTTTTTTAATTAGGGATCCATTTTTAATATTCAAACCGGACCTCCAAATAATCGGAACCAACCTTGAGTGAAACAATTATTTCTCATAAGAATTAAAAGATTAACACATTTAAATATATATATATATACCTTCGAAAACAGAATACCCAAATTTACATTTAAATATATTATTGAAATACTATAAAAAAATTTATATCATTATATAAAATAATTTATATTTTATAAGTAAAAACTAATCCGTGCATTGCACGGGTAACTTATACTAGTATATAGAAAAAAGGCATACCATAACTTTTTAAACACATGCACTATTAAAATGGCCACCTATGATAACACTTTGCTGAAAAGCGCTATTAAATTATATTGTAAAAAACGTTAAATTGCATTCCGAACAGGCATACAATAGCGCTTTAATATATAGGTGTTATTAAAGATGCAATATACAATTACGCTTTAAAAAGCGCAATAATAGGGAGTAGAAGTGCTATTAAAGTTTTTTTAAAAAAAAAAAACACAATCAAATTGCTTGGGATCAAGAGGCAAGGAGCTCCTTCTAAGGACGTATTTAGGGAATACTGAGTTCGATTTTCAGGGGGAACAACACTTAATCTGTACGCATGCCACTACACACGAACCAGATTTATTGGTGTATATCTTTTTTTTTAAGAAGCAAAGTCTAAACTTATTTTTTTAGGTCACAAAAATATATTTGCTAAAAAAATACAATAAAAAGCTAAATCTGAATTTTGTTAATTTTATTTTAACGTAATCATCATAAATGATAAATAGTTTTTTTATTATAGTATAATTTTAGATGTTAATTAACATCTTGAATGTAGTATAATTTTTATAATGCTCACCTTTCGATTTTCATATTTCTTAATTTAAATTCAAAACTTACATATATGAATCATTTTATCATCATAAAATAATTTCTTCATATACAAAATTTTAATGAAAAGTTAAGTCTATACTTTTTTATTTTATTTTAACGTAATCATCATAAAATATTTTTAAGGAAAATGCTAAGAAAGCAAATATAGTAATATGACTTTGGAAGTTGTGCAATCAACTTTTCAGAAGTTTAAAAAGTATTAATTTTAATATAAAACTTTCTAATTTCAAAAGCTTACAATATGAATAAATTTATCATCATAAAATAATTTCTTAATACAAAATTTTAGTTAAAATTTTAATATTTAAAATATTAATATAATTCGGATCATGCTAAACAGTGCACTCGGGGCACTTGTTAAGCATACCACAAATAGAAATAAAAAATAAAATTAATTTTGATAAAATAAATTGATACATTCTCAATGCATTGAATGCACAAGTTCCAAGACAGAATTTCCATATTTATATGTTTAACTAGTGTCCCGCGGCACTGTTTAGCATTTTTCATATAATTTTATGATGATAAATTTATACATTTTTTAAAAAAAACATAACCCCATGATATTTTGGCAGGTTTTTTTATTAAGCCATTCACCTTCTATTTCCATATTTTTTATTTTTGTCATGTTGATTTCGAGCTTGATGCAAAAACTGTTGTTATGAAGTTTCATAATAAAAATGACGATAAATGAAAGCTAGAAGATGTCATCATAAATTGTCAACAGTTACACCCCACCTTTTTCAGAAACTTAAGATAGAGTTTATAAGAGACAAACCAATTAACGAGGCCATCCATGTTTTAGCACATGTAGTTCTAGCCTTAGCTAATTTTTACATTTTTACTTGATTCTCCTACTTCTACTTGTATTCCAAACATTATTATTAATGAAATGCTTTAAAGCTTTTTCAAAAAAAAAAAAACCTATTTACTTCGTGCTTGTTTTTACATAGAATATGTTTCGATGCAAAATTACATTAGGACGAACATGTTTCTTTCAAAGTTATTCCAGTGTTCCAGCTTCAAAACTTAATTCATACTTAAACTAGTGAATCCTGAATTCCATTACTCAATTGAAAAGGTTAGTGTGTTGAGTAATTAATACATAGGTTTGTTTACTTGTATGTTCTTATTTGTTTTCCATATATATTTCAAATAGATGTTGTTATTCTTTATCTCTTTTACAGTAGAGTAATACCATTTAACCCCACGAAAGAAAATGCCAAATTTTAGTTGTTAAATGTGTTTCGTCTCACCTCAGATTATGTACTATTTTAAACTTTGACGGTTCGGCCAATGATATTTGCTTTGCAACATATATTTTGCAGAATGCAAGACTTTTACAAAAATCGACGTTACGACTAATGGAATGCTTTTGTAAAAAAGTCTTATTATAAAAGAATTGTCCTCCGTTCAAAGGATATCCGTAAGATGCAAGCTTTCATTTGAATTTAAGAATATTTATCGGTGTTGCAAAATTATCAATGTTTTTTATTAGTTTCTATTATAATATCCAATCATTTAGTTTTATAGTATATATATATTGGTTCTGTTTGAATGATTTTTTTTTTTCCCTCTATTGCATTGAAAGTGAAAATTGTTCTCCTTCTCTTGGATTTCTCCTTCTTAAATTGATTCTCCAATGTTTTGATTCTTGGATGAATGAATAATTGTGGGAGTGAAGGGCTCTATTTATAGGAATTCTTTTGGTCTTGGGCTTGACTCCATCGTGACACACTACAAAAAAACTGGAAAACAGCGACGGTTGGATTGAGTATACGGCGGCAGCTATAACCGCCGCTAAGCATTTAGCGGCGGTTAAACTATCGCCGCATACTCAATCCAACCGCCGCTGTTTTGCAGTTTTTTTGTAGTGACATGATTATCTGATCGTGGTATGATGTCTCACAGATGTGCATCGTGGGTAAGTAACAAATATATTTTTTATTTTTGTAATTTGTAACAAGATTAAATCCTTCTTGCTATTTTCTATTACTTAAAAGAATATATATGACTTAGATGTTACAAATTACAAATTTAAATGGCCTATTTGTTACATAAAATATTTAAAGGATCTATCTGATATAAAAATTAAAGGATCTATTTGTTTCTTAAAAAACTTAAAAAAAACCAATTGTATTACAAAAATAAAACTTAAAGGAACTATAATAAATTTTGCCTAAAAATAATAACCTCTAGTTTGAAATCTAATTCCTTTGAAACAACTACTACTAATTTTAAAATTTCAAGCTTAGGAAAAATTGCCTTGACTAGATAACACTTTTGTCTTAATTTATTGTAGTTTGAAATCAAGCTAGAAAACTTAAATAGTGAAACCTCCATCAACGGCTATAATTTGTCCTGTTATGTGCGAAGAAGCTGGAAGACAAAGGAACGCAACCAATCCTGATGTATCTTTTGTTTCTCCAAGACGGCCAATAGGCGTTTGTGACACCATACCTTCTACAACATTCTCCACTCCAACGGTTAATTTCTATAACAAGAGCAATTAAAATTGAGATTATAAGCATTATTGCAAAAGTATAACACAATACTTAATAAAAGAGAACCCCAAATTTTAACTAGGTATTACAACAGGGAGGGTCACGACGTCCGGTGATGTCAGATCTTTGCAAAACATCAGGACAAGTACGTGGAGGCAAACTTGTCTGACCCTTCTTGTTGTGAGTAACACCTATTTAATATTCTAGATAATTTGTTTATGTTTATATATTCTTCCTTCATCACACCATATCCATATATCATTTTCAATTAAAAACATGATAATCAAATGTTGTTGTTTTTTTTAGCCAAATGCTCCCGAGGTCACTTAAGGTTTTTTTTAGGACCTCATTTTATAATTTATTCTTTTACTTTTATGATTGACTAATTAAATATATTTTTTATCAAAAAATATTTGGATGAAATGACACATATCTTTTATAATTTTAATAAAGATTTCAATTTTTTACTCACAGAATACAACGAAATATGTTGGCCATATAGTCGTACCCAACTTGAGAATTATCAATTTATAAACATAAAAAAAGTAAAATTAAGAAGCAATCAATTTATAAGATGACTAAACTAAATTTATCAGGTTACTATTTCTCTACTCTCTCATAATTTGAGTATTTACCCTTTAACGAATGAGAACAAGCCACATAAGTAGATTTATATGTGGTCCCAACTTATGAAGACCATATACAAATTGTTTGTTTTCATTGGTTGAAGGATAAATACCCTCAAATTATGAAAGGGTAAATTAGAAATCTCCAATTTATCATACCATAGCATTCTCCAAAAGTACGGTCATCACGGGTCCTGGTGCCACAACATTAGCACGAATATTATCCTTTGCCCATTCCAATGCTACGTTCTTAGTGAACTGATTCAAAGCTCCTACATAGAATTTTTTTAAATACATAAATGAAATAACAAAGTCATTATAAACTCACATACATAAACGATATAGTTGGAGTTCAAATCTTCATCATAATATAAAATTTTATTATAATAGTATAGAGAATACTAATTGCAAAATACCTTTAGAGGCCGCATAGACAGAACAAAAAGGCAAGGCTTTGAGACTTGAAACTGAGGATATGAATACTACACTCCCATATCCAGATTGTTTTAGAAGTGGGTATGCAAGTTGACACAAATGGTAACTAGACACAAAATTGGTACCAAGTGTAGTTGTTATATCTTCATCAGTGTAATCTAAGATTAATTTTGTAGTAAAAATCCCAGCATTGTTTACCTAACAATTAGTAAAAATAACATAAGCTAGAGTGAAAGTTCATTAAATTTATTTTGTTTTATTATTTTCTGAAATTTCTTTTGATACCACAAGCTACAAAATTGAAACAGTTCTATTTTAATTGCATAAACTTTTGACTACAAAACACCTTTTTCTAATGTCAATTGTTTTCAAAATCTAATTTGAATGATGAGATCTTACTAGAATATTGAGTTTTCCTTTGAAGATTGAAGCAACAGTTTCCATTAATTTTTCACGTTGGTCACGATATAGTAAATCACAAGTTGACCCTGTCACACAAAATCCTTTGCTTTTCCACTCTTCCAAACATTTATTAATATCTTCTTGATTTCTTGCACATATATGCACACTTGCTCCAAATTCTGCTAACTCTTCCACAATTGCATACCTGATTATTCACAATAGAAAAGAAAAAAAATAAAAAATAAAATTAACATAATAAATTACTAAAATTACATTACATTAGATAACTAACCCTATGCCTCGAGTTCCACCGGTCACTAGAGCTGTCATGCCTTGGAGTGACCATCTTTTATCTTTGAAGCTACTCAACTTTGTTTCTGCCATTTTTTTTTGGTTGCTAATGAGTATAAGTTGTGAATTTAAAAACTTGCGGAAATATAAAAATATGGACAAACAATGGGACAAAAATTATTATTATGATATAAATACAAACTTCACGCAACAAATGTGTGGTCGAAAATATGTAATTTTGTATCAAGTTACAAATGTGTGGTCCAACATATGTAGATAGAATACATTACTTTCAAAAAAAAAAATGTAGATAGAATACATGGTTAATTTTGTATCACAAAAAAAAAATAAAAATATACAAGCTTAATTATCAAAGTCGTAGGTGGCTTGGTCAATGGTCACCACAATTCACAAATACGGGTGGCAAGAGCTCCTCGTAGGAACTACCTAAGACATTTCGAGATGCAAATTAATAAATAAAGCCATTTTTTAATATTGTTTATTTTTCAAAAGATAGAATTATTTTCATTCCTCCACTATGTATCCTAAGAATAGAAAAATTGTCAAAAAAAAAAAAGAATAGAAAAATTGTATTTGGATATGAGAAGTGTTAGAAAAAAAAAGTTGATGACTTAACTAAAAGTGTTAGAAGGATAACTCTTTTAATTACTTAGAATTTTTATTGTTGATATAATAAGTGGTTAAAAGATTGATAATGATAATAATTTAAAGTTAATAGTTTTTATGTTATTGATTTTGAAATTTAAAATATATATCTTTTTTGGATGTTATTTACATTAATGATTATTTTTTAATGTATTTTTTATGTTAGTTTTTAGTTAGGTTTTTTTAATTTTAAAAGAGTCAATATATATTGGACGGGTAAATATGTACAAAACATACTCCACCCATATTTTAAAATATGTACAAGGTATACTAGATCCAAATTAAACCACAGAAAAAGAAACTAGAAAGAATAATCCAAGGAGGGGCTTAGTGATAGCAAAACACCCTATCGGTATATATACAATCCATCCATTGGGTTAATGTTCTATTCATAAAAAAAACGAGTCTAAAAAATTCCTCAGCACCTCCAACAATAGACGGCGGTGGATGATGTCAGGGAGTTAGGGCAAACCATTGGAGTCACATTCAGGGGTGACAACGGGAATATGTTTAGTGTTTTATCTCGGGCAAGTAAACGCAAGAAGGGGGAGGGAGTTCAGAAGGAGAAGAGTTGCTATGTTCGTAGTTTTTAGTGGCTAAGGGGGAAAGTCTCTTTGATGAAGATTATTTCTTGGAATATTCGAGGCTTGGGCGGTTTGGAAAAGCGTAGGGAAGTTCGTAAGTTGGTAGGGGATTTGCAGCCTTCTATCTTGTGTCTTCAGGAAACTAAGGTTCAGTCTTGCGATGGCTCTCTCTGTGTGTCCCTATGGGGGAATTCTCCTCATGACTTCTCCTTTCGCCCTTCGGTTGGGGTGTCAGGAGGGCTGTTGACTGTTTGGGACTCTTTTACGGTGGAAGTGTGGTCGTCTGAGAGCCGTGATCATGTTTTATGGTGTCACGGGAGGTTTATTGCGTCTGGAGAGGAGTTTTTTGTGGCGAATGTCTATGCTCCCTGCGAGGATGGGGCAAAGAGGGTGTTGTGGGAGTCTTTATCTGAGCGGCTGCTTTCGTTGGGAAGGAGTAGGGTTTGCGTTTACGGTGATTTCAACGCTGTCAAACATGTGGATGAACGTCGCTCCCCTCGGACAGGGTATCGTTCTTCGGATCACATTCCTTTCAACCGGTTTATTGCGGACAACAGCTTGGTGGATCATCCTTTATCTGGGTGAAAGTTTACTTGGTTTAAAGGGGATGGTTTCTCGATGAGTCGCCTTGATAGATTTCTGCTATCAGAAGAGTGGTGCTTGGAGTGGCCCAACTGCAAGCAGGTGGCCAGGATGTGGGGCTTATCCGACCACTGTGCACTGGTGTTGTATGCTAATGAGGAGGATTGGGGACCTAAGCCCTCATGGATGCTTAAGTGTTGGAGAGACGTTCCTGGATATCATGTGTTTGTAAGGGAACGGTGGAGATCTTTCCAGATTAATGGTTGGGGTGGGTATGTGTTGAAGGAAAAGCTCAAGTTGATTAAGGTTGCATTGAAAGATTGGCATAAGAATCATGTTCAGAATTTGCCTAGCCAAATAGACTCTAAGAAGGTCCGGTTGGCAGAATTGGACCAGAAGGGGGAGGAGGAGGTCCTTTCAGAGGCTGAGCTAGCTGAGTTTCTTGGGGTCTCTTCAGACATCCACTCGCTCTCTCGGTTGCATGCCAATATTAGCTGGCAACAATCTCGATCGTTGTGGCTCAAGAAGGGAGATGCTAATTCTAAGTATTTTCATTCGGTCCTAGCAAACCGCCGTCGGGGGAACGCTATTACCGTTATTCAAGCGGATGGGGTTACTGTGGAGGGTGTGACTCCTATTCGACAGGCAGTTTATTCGCACTTCGCGTCTCACTTTAAGGCCTTAGATACGGAGAGGCCCGGGGTTGAAAACCTTCATTTTAAACAGTTGAGTTAGGTTGACAGCGGGAACTTAATCAAGCCTTTTTCTGAGGCTAAAGTGAAGGCAGCTGTGTTGGATTGTGACAGCTACAAAAGCCCGGGTCCGAACGGTGTTAATTTTGGGTTCTATAAAGACTTTTGGGATGACCTTCGGGGTGACGTTATGCGTTTTATCTTTGAGTTTCATCGTAATGGAAAACCGACTAAGGGTTTAAATTCCACTTTCATTGCCCTAATCCCTAAGGTTGATAGTCCTCAACGGCTTAACGACTTTCGACCGATTTCGCTTGTTGGTAGCCTTTACAAGATTCTGGCGAAAGTCTTGGCGAATAGGTTGCGCCTTGTGATTGGTAGCGTGGTCTCTGAGTCTCAAACTGCCTTTGTGAAGGATAAGCAGATTTTTGATGGTGTTCTCATTGCGAATGAGGTGGTGGATGAGGCGCGGAGGTCAAAAAAGGAACTCATGCTTTTTAAGATGGATTTTGAGAAAGCCTATGATTCTGTGGATTGGGGTTACCTGGATGCTGTTATGGGAAAGATTTCCTTCCCGGTCCTGTGGCGGAAGTGGATTAGAGAGTGTGTGGGGACGGCTACTGCGTTTGTTTTGGTTAATGGTAGCCCTACGGAGGAATTCCCCCTCGAGCGGGGTTTGCGTCAAGGGGATCCGGTATCTCCTTTCCTTTTTCTGGTGGCGGCTGAGGGTCTGAATGTGCTAATGGAGGCAGTGGTATCACAACATCTGTTTACAGGTTATAGTATTGGTGCGCAGGACACTGTGACGGTGTATCACCTTCAGTTTGCCGATGATACGCTCCTGTTAGGGGTTAAAAGTTGGGCGAATGTCCGGGCTCTTTGGGCGATTCTTGTTCTTTTTGAAACTATGTCGGGTCTGAGGGTGAATTTTAACAAAAGTATGCTGGTTGGTATTAACATTCCAGAATCTTGGTTGGGCAAAGCTGCTTCTGTTCTGCGCTGTAGAGTGGGAAAAATCCCTTTCCTTTATTTGGGACTCCCTATCGGGGGTGATCCGAGACGTTAGCATTTTTGGGAACCGGTTGTGGCTCGTGTTAAGAATCGTTTGTCTGGGTGGACGAGTCGTTTTCTTTCGTTTGGAGGTCGTCTGGTTCTGCTTAAGTCTATCTTGACCATTCTTCCTGTCTATGCACTTTCCTTCTTCAAAGCTCCCTCAGGTATCATTTCCTCTATTGAATCTCTTTTAATTAATTTTTTTTTGGGGGGGGGGGGGGGAGGGGGGTGTGTGTGAGGAATTTAGGAAAAAACTCTTGGGTTACTTGGAAAACAATTTGTTTGCGAAATGAGTATGGAGGTTTGGGGGTTAGGCAGTTGCGGGAGTTTAATGTGGCTCTTTTAGGTAAATGGTGCTGGAGTATGCTAGTGGATAGAGAGGGTCTTTGGTTTAGAGTGTTGGCAACTCGGTATGGGATAGAGAGAGGCAGGCTCCAAGAGGGAGGGCAGAGAGGGTCGTCTTGGTGGAGAGAGATAATGTGTATTAGGGAGGGGGTGGGACTGGGGACAGATGGTTTAGGGAGCATGTTTCAAAGAGGGTGGGGGATGGTTCAGATACTTTATTCTGGACCGATCCCTGTGTGGATGGGATCCCTTTGTGCGATGGCAGAGTTGTTTTTGTTAGGTTGGGGAGCAAATGGGGAGGCCTGGGTGTGGAGGCGGCAGCTGAGGGGGTGGGAGGAGGAGGAGTTGAGGGAGTGTCAGTCTTTATTACTTACTCTTCCATTGCAGGCTCATTCATTGGATAGGTGGCAGCCAGACCCTGATAGAGGCTACACTGTTCGGGGAGCGTATCAGCTCTTGACTACACAGGTTTCGGTTCTCATGGATGATGCAGATAACCTCATTTGGCATCCTCAGGTTCCACTGAAGGTTTCCATTTTTGCGTGGCGTCTTTTGCGTGACAGGTTGCCCACTAAAACCAACCTGGTCACTCCAGGCATCTTATCTACTGCAGCTCATCAGTGTGTTTCAGGATGTGGAGAGGCGGAGTCAGCGTACCATTTATTCATCTCTTGCGGTACTTTCGGTTCTCTCTAGGCGTTAGTGCGGTCTTGGATTGGCATTCCGGTTGTGGAGTTTACTTCCGTTCGTGATCATTTTGTCCAGTTCACGTTCTCAGCAGGTGTTTCTCGGGCACGTCGTTCCTTTCTGCAGCTCATCTGGCTCACATGTGTTTGGGTTGTGTGGACGGAGAGAAATCACAGGATATTCCGAGGCTCGGCCAACACTACTTCTCAGTTGCTGGACAAGATCAAGCTCCTTTCTCTTAGGTGGTTGAAGGCGACTTCTGTTACCTTAGCTTCTAACTGCCATAGCTGGTGGTCTAGTCCTTTACTATGTTTGGGCCTTGTATGATCTTTACTGATTATCTTTATGTATGTTATGTGACTCTTTATAAACTTTGTTAGTCTACCTTGGCACATCTTGTGCTAGGGAGATTGTTCTTTTAATATATTTCATTTTGACTTGTTAAAAAAAAATGTTCTATTCATAAATGATGCATGCACCATGTCTTTTTTATTTTATTTTTTTATTTTTTTTTATTTCTCCACCAACCACTTTCAAAAAATCCTTTTAATGTTTTAAACAAAAAGGAAAACGACTATCATTAATTAAAACACCAAATAAAAAAGTGTAAGCTACACTTACAGTGTCAAACTGCAATGGTAACAAAGCGGCCAATTTTAGTATGGGTAAGGATGATACGTCTTCCATGGAAGACTAATTTTTACCTTTAGATTATAAAGTTCTACAAGACTATATTAAAGTGTTCACACCAAATTTTTTCCTATTTTACTAAATTCATTTTTTAATTTATATATTATTATTAAATTAATTTTATGTTATTATTAAATAAATTTTTATATGCCAAAATTTAATTTTAGTATAATATATATTTCACGTTAAAGTGTACATGTACGATAACAAAGGTAAAAAAAATTCTAAAACTCAAACTTAGAAATAGAAAAGGTTGAGAGATGAAATACAGATAAGAGAAAGTCTCATTGTACTAAAAAATTGAATATTGGTCGCAAAAGGGGGGAGGGGGTACAGGCATGGGGAAAATATTGATTGGTATCAATTGGTTAGCTCTAGCACTTATATATTTATTTATTTTAAATTGTTTTAAATAATAATAAATTCTAAGAGTAAATATGGTAAAATACAATGTTAAGATATAAACTGATGAGCTAATTCAAATAACATTAGAAAAATATGCTATAAACTCGTTAAATAAGCTATAAGCTCTTGATTAAATGACCGTTATCACAGTGGTCTTTTTTAATCATATGAGCTTATAAGCTATTAGCTAAAAGCTAGTTTATTGGTCTTTTCAAACATATCCTAAATCAAATTGTAAAAGACAAGAGAAAATAAATAATAAAAAAAGAGCCCAAAAATGCACACAAGAGTACCATTAATGCCCTTGCAAAATTATACAACTAAAATGAAAATAAATTGAAAATAAAATTTTAATAAATAAAAATTAATTTAATAATAGTATAAAAATGAGATATTTAGTACAATGAGACTTTCTCTTATTTGGGTTTCACTTCTCAACCTTTTCTATTTCTAAGTTCGATTTTTAGATTTTTTTTCCACATTTATTGTTGTACATATACACTTTAACGTGAAATATATATTATATTAAAGTTAAATTTTGACATATAAAAATTTATTTAATAATAACATATAATTAATTTAATAATAATGTATAAATTAAAAAATGATTTTATGAAAGAAGAAAAAATATGGTGTAAACACTTTAATATAATCTATTATAGACCTTTATAATCTAAAGGTGGAAATTAGTCTCTCACAATGGGAGACCTATCACCCTTACCCATGCTAGAATTGGCCTAACAAAACTAGCTTTTTGATGAATTTTTCCTCGATAACGTCCTCAAGAATTGTGCTAGTGTTTAGCGAGAAATATGTTTCTTGATTATTAGACCATCTCCAATGGTGGTACTTATTTTCTTAAGTACTAGTACCTAATAGGTACTCCCATTGGAGCAAAACAGAAAATAGTATATAATAGGTATTGCTTCTTAAATAAGCATTGATACCTAACTTACTTTTATGGAATCCACTTTTAATGATGAAATGTTATTGGTAATATGTGTTATTAATGGGACCCATTTAAAATTTTTTAAGAAGTGTTGGGTTGGAGAGATTAAGTACTTATTAGGTACTATTATTAAAAAAAAAAAATAAATGATGTGTACACGTGGGACCCGATTAAGTACTCAAAAATGAGTAGCTCCATTGTGGATGCTCTTATCTATTTGGGTAGCTCACGTGTGTTTTTGAAAATTTTTCCTTGAAATCTATTTGCTTTGCGAGGAATAAATTTTCCTCGGAATTATTCGTAGAAAATTTACATAATTCTTTTAGTGTAAAATTAGATTAAATTAGATAAGACATTGCTTAATTTCAAGAATTTGTTAGACTTGGCAGCTGGTTAAATATATAATAAGTTAGTGTTAGCTTGTGCACTAGCCATAATTTGAGATTGGGTCCGGATAATGTTGCCGATATAATTTTTCCTTCCTCATACATATGTTTAGTTTTATATTGTTGCGAGCAATTCTTGTACATGTTCAAATATTCTTTATGTTTGATTTTTTAATATGTTTATTTGCCAATATTAAATAAGTAAGAAAAAAAAGTCAATTTAGCTAGGTGTCATATTGTCATATTCATGCACACGAAGAAAGAGTGGTCTATATGATAACTGAGGTGAATGGTGAAAAAATTATAAATTGGCGGTGGAGGAGAAGGCTGTTGCGGTGGGAGGAGGAAATGGTGGGGGTATGTCAAGGAGTGGTGCTGGGGATTGCGAGATTCGAGGGCGATAATAAGGACTGCTGGAAGTGGGGTGCTGATGTGTATTCGGTTAGTGAGGCGTATCATTGTTTAACTTATGAGGATCTGGATGATACTGGATGATATATTGATGTTTGGAATGCTTTAATACCATCACAAATTTCGATTTTGGTTTGGAGGTTTTTCTACAATAGATTATAGACTCCTTACCAAAGAAAATCTTCTAAAGAGATGCATAAAAATTAATTCCTGTTATATGTGTGTAGGTGGTTGTGGAGAGATAGAAACGGAAACTCATTTTATTCCACTGTCCTACTTTATCATTTATGTAGAGAGAGATCGTGAGATGGTTGATGTCTGTAAATTTGGCTTGATATTTTTTTCATTGATATTCAACTGAATATATATTTTGTACAACATTTACAACTAATACTTACCCATAAAGAGAAACAAATCAAGGGATGGCAAAACGGGCCAAACTGCTCCACCCCGCCCCGTCATTAACCGTCTAAAAAAGAGCGGAGCGGGGCGGGCTAACTAGTGGTGGTGGGTTGAAAATCTCACTCCGCCCCTTTTCATGGCGGACGGTGGGTTCGCAACAATATCATAAAATTTTGTAAAAAGATAAAATAAAAAGTCATTCAAGGAAATCAAAATACAAACTAATTAACAAGATAATCAAAAAATAAAATTATTATTGAAAACTTCAAACATCCATGATTTATAAAACCAAATAAAATGTTCAGTTTATATCCAAGAATAATTCTTATTCTCGCGAAAAATTCCATCAAGAATAATGTTGCAAATGATGTGTACTACTTTATTTCCATATATTTGCATTATTTTAATTAAACCCTAAACCATAGATTTAGTTAATTGAGTTTTATTTTTAAATGGACAAAAAATAGAACATTCATGTATAATGAGGCAAGATTTTTTATGAAAAATAAAAATGGATTAGACCCGACTGGTCAACCCGCCCCGCCACCGCCCTGCTTTTTTGAGGGTTAGGCGGGGCGGGACCCACTACTTTGGCGGATTGTAAATGGCGGGTTAAACGGACAGCCTCGACGGGCTTAACCCGTTTTGTCCATTTAAAAAATAAATTAGATAAACTAGATATAATATATATAATCAGGAATTGGTTTATAATATCAATGTTTAATTATATCCTAGAATAAATTAGATAAACCCTAAACAATTCATGAGTTATCTAATTTGTTCTAGATATAATTACACATTGATATTATTTCCCGATTGACACCCTCCTCAAATTGATGCGGTTGGTCAAAGAGCATCAATCTGCTAACAAGAAACTGATGACGTCAGCGCGAAACTACTTTTGTAAGAATATCTGCCACCTGAAACTGAGTACTAACATGCGGAAGTGAGATAATTTGGTCATCATAAGCGTCATGGATTGAATGACAATCTACTTCAATATACTTGGTGCGTTCGTAAAAAAACAGGATTTGAAACAATTTGGATGACACTTGTTTTGTCAGCATAAAGTGATGTTGGCTCTGTTTGAGGTAATCCAAGTTCAGCCAAAAGATCACGAAGCCAAATAATTTCCGAACAAGTTGCAGACATGGCACAATACACAGATTCAGTAGAGGATTTAGAGACCCGTGCTTGCTTAACAATAGAGATTGCCACTAACCAAGAACGCAAGCACAACCTGCTGGTGCGCTAAGAATTGCACGAAAACAAGAGGGATCAGAACCTGGCAGCGGCGGAAAAATTAGGATTTGATCAAGGAGAACCAAGCTGATACCATGTTAGTAAATTTGGCTTGATATATTTTTCATTGATATTCAACTGAATATATATTTTGTACAACATTTACAGCTAATACTTACCAATAAAGAGAAACAAATCAATTCATGATTTATCTAATATATTCTAGGAAAGCATATAAATATAATTACACATTGATATTATTTCCTGATTAAAAGTTGGGAGTATCGATTGCTCTAGTAGGTGGTAACTTGAAGGTTAAGGAGAAGTTAGGTGTTATTTGGATGTCAACTATTTATAGTATATGGAAGGCAATGAATGCAATTATTTTCAAACATGAAGGCTTCGAATGGGAGAAGGTAGTGGAAGAGACTAAAATCTTTTTTTGGAGAATTTTGAAATTTAGATCCAAGGACTTTAGCTTCTCTCTTAATGATTGGCTTTTAAATCTTCTTGCGTGCTTCGGTGAGAGAACATTTGTTATGTTGTCTGCTGTGCAGGTAAATAAAGTATTGGATGTTGCTGATGCATTTCCTGAAGGCGCATATTATGCCCGTGTTTTTTTTTTTGTCTTTCTTTTTTGGTTGTATCTCAGACTCAGAAATGTCTGTGTCTAGATTGTCTCGAGTTGGAAGCATAAAAGTTTCCAAGGCTTGGGACGAAGTTAGTGACAAGACGTGAGATTTCAAAATTTAATAATTTTCTGAGCATTTGTTGCTGTTTTTTCTCTCTGATGCAGCTAAGTGCATATGTGGATTTTTTGGTTTTCTTCTCAACCGTCCTGGATGCTTTTATTGTTAATGTTAGTTTCAAATCTTGTGTATTCATTATTGTTCACCAGTACATGACCTCTAAGGCCTTATTTATAAGCTACAAAACTAACTAACATAACAAGGCTTAACTGAATTAACTGCCAAGCCTAACTGCACTAACTGCCAGCAAGCCTAGGCTTGCATGGACGCGCCAGGGCAAGCCAAGTCAGGCCAGGCAAGGCTTCCTGCAGGCTTGCTGCGCGCGCGTCTTGTCTGCTATAACTTGCCTAGCAAGTAAAGCCAGGCCTAATGAAGTCTCCTAATCTTAGATACAACAAACTCTCCCTTAAACTAAGTTATGTCTCATAACTCAGTTTACCAACTCCCAGCTGCTTTCTAAAACTTTCAAACCAAGCATAGCTCAATGCCTTGGTCATTACATCTGCCAACTGTTCCTTAGATGCACAATACACTAACTCAACAAGGCCTTCACTGCATAGATTCCTCAAGAAGTGAAACCTGATGTCAATATGCTTGCTCCTTCCATGCATGACTGGGTTTTTGCTCAACTTGATAGTGGAGCTGTTATCACAAAGCACAGTCAAACATTTCTTCTGTTCCAAGCCAATGCAGTCAAGTATTCTCTTCAACCAAATTCCCTGACAAACACAGTGTGCAGCAGCTATATACTCAGCTTCTGTGGTGGATAAGGTAACTATAGGTTGCTTTCTAGATGACCAAGCTATAGCACCAGAGCCTAGCATAAACACATACCCTGAGGTACTTTTCCTATCATCCACATCACCACCATAATCACTATCTGAATATGCTATCAGTTCTGCCACTTCTCCCTTCTTGTACCAGATACCAAGCTCAAGTGTTCCCTTAATGTACCTTAAAATTCTCTTGGCTGCCATCAAGTGAGGCTCAACAGGATGCTCCATATATCTTGCAATCAAGTTGACTGCAAACATTAAGTCAGGCCTTGTAGCAGTCAAGTACATCAAGCTCCCTACAATTTGCTTGAACTGAGTAGGGTCAACCTCATTGCCTTCATCATGCTTTGACAACTTTGTACCAGTTACAATGGGACTACATACAACATTGCTATTTGTCATTCCAAATCTCTC
Source organism: Trifolium fragiferum (assembly GCA_954870985.1). Lineage (NCBI taxonomy): Eukaryota > Viridiplantae > Streptophyta > Magnoliopsida > Fabales > Fabaceae > Trifolium > Trifolium fragiferum. The sequence continues at coordinate 14,420,143 of OX940793.1, read as the reverse complement.
CAGAATTTCTTTTGCATATCTATGTTGACACATAAATATACCTTCATCATTCTGAGTAACTTCAACACCAAGGAAGTGTTTCATCTTGCCTAGATCTGTCATGTCAAAAGTTTTCATCATTGAATCCTTGAACCTTTGAAACATGTCACTATCATTCCCAGTGAAAATTAGATCATCTACATATAAGCTTACAATAAGCCAATTGCTGTTTCCATCATTCTTCACAAACAAGGTATGTTCATGAGAACATTTCTCAAAGCCTTCCTTCATAAAGTAGTGTTCTATTTTACTGTACCAAGCCCTTGGAGCCTGCTTCAATCCATAGAGGGCTTTATTTAACTTGTACACCTTATGTTCTGCACCCTTCTTTACATAGCCCAGAGGTTGTTCTACAAACACAGTCTCAAGAAGTTCTCCATGTAAGAATGCACTCTTCACATCTAGTTGATAAACCTTCCAATTCTTTATTGCTGCCACAGCTAATATGCTTCTAATTGTATCCCACCTGGCAACAGGAGCAAACACCTCTTTGTAATCAATTCCATACTTCTGACTGTATCCCTTTGCAACCAGCCTGGCTTTGTATTTCTCTACTTCACCTTTCTCATTCAGCTTGGTTTTGTAAATCCATTTTACTCCAATCATCTTGCCATCCCTAGGTAGATCAACCAGTTCCCATGTTTTGTTTCTCTCTATAGACTGTATCTCATCATTCATTGCTTTCTTCCAAGTCTCATATTTGGCAGCTTCTTCATATGTGACAGGGTCTTCATTTTGACCTGGTCCAAATATGGCAAGGTTTCTCATATCATCATTGTCATTATCTAATATTCCTCCTGTAGTGTCATATATCCTAAGATATCCAGGTGGCTTCCTTACTCTAGTTTCTCCAGTGTTAGAGATAGAAGCTTCATTGTTTGACCTGGCCTGATTTGTAGGCTCAACTGTTGGCTCATCTGGTGCAGGCAGGCTAGCTGGCTCCTTTTCTTGAGTCTCATCCTCATCACTATTCTCTTCATCTATTGAGGCTAGTTTCTTCTTTCCTTTATTCCAATCCCACTTCTCATTTTCAGCAAACACAACATCTCTGCTGATGACTATCCTTTTTGTAACAGGATTGTAAAGTCTATAAGCCTTTGATTCTTCACTCACCCCTAAGAAAATACACTTCATGCTTTTATCATCTAGTTTCTTCCTCTGTGCATCAGGTATATGAGCATAGGCAATACATCCAAATATCCTAAAATGCTTTACTGAAGGCTTCACCTTACTCCATGCTTCCTCAGGAGTAGTATCAGGTATAGCTGCAGCAGGGCTTCTGTTCAATACATAGTTGCTCCAATTTACTGCTTCAGGCCAGAAATGCTTTGGAATATCTTTGTGTGAAATCATGCTTCTTACCATTTCTAGCAGAGTCCTGTTCTTCCTCTCTGCTACACCATTTTGCTGTGGTGTATAGGCAGCTGTCAGTTGCCTTTTGACTCCATTCTCTTCACAGTAGGTTTTGAACTCTTGAGATGTGAATTCACCTCCTCTATCAGTTCTCAGGCAAGCAATACTTTCCCCAGTTTCCTTCTCTACCATGCTTCTGAATTTCTTGAAGTGATCAAGAGCACTTGACTTGTTCACTAAGAAATATACCCAGGCTTTCCTACTATAATCATCAATGAAAGTGAGTATATACCTCAAATTAGTGTTGGATGCAGGATTTATAGGGCCACATATATCAGAATGAACTAGCTCCAATCTCTTAGAAGCTTTCCAGTTGCTTGATTTGGGAATGCTATCCCTGTGTTGCTTGCCAATCAAGCAATCAGCACACACCTGTTTACTTTCATCTAGCTTTGGCAATCCTCTTACCATACTCTTCTGATGAAGTTGCATTAGGCCTTTGAAGTTCAAGTGACCATATCTACAGTGCCATAGTGTAGTCAAGTCTTCACACTGAGTCTGCAGGCAGGCCAGCTTTGCCTCAGCAATGATAGGATATAGCTTGTTTGTTGCCATTTGGGAATTCATCAGTAAGCCTCTATCTTGATGATACACTCTACAGCAATTATTTTTGAACACTACAGTAATATTCTTCTGCTGAAGCTGGCCTATGCTCAAGAGATTATTTTTGAGCTCAGGAATGTAATACACACTAGTTACTACTTGAATCATGCCATTCATCTGTAGCTTTACATTCCCTCTCCCCATAACCTTCATCTGTGAATTATCTCCCAATCTTACTACTTCTCTAAAGGTTAAATCAAGATCATAAAACCATTCCTTGACTCCACACATGTGATTACTGCACCCAGAATCAAGATACCAAATCTTGCCTTGTGACTTATTTCTCAGTGATGAGTTGAAGGCCATCAACAAGACTTCTTCATTTTCATTATAGTCAGCATAGTTTGCATAATCTTCAAGGCTAGGGCATTCATTTTGAAAATGACCAAACTTATGACATTTATAGCATTCTATGTGTTCTTTGTTGATCTTCCTACCTCTCCCTTGATTCATGCTTCTACCACGACCTCTGCCTCTTCCTGCAGCCCTGTCACCATAAGAGACTTTCAATACTTGATCTTCATCTTTCACTGGGCTCAACTTCTGTTCATGAACAAGAAGTGATCCCTGCAGTTCATCCAAGGATAGTGTTTCCACATTGTTAGATTCTTCAATGGCACACACAACATAATTGAATCTTGCTGCCATTGACCTTAGAATCTTTTCCACCACTGTTCTTTCTGTCACAGTCTCACCTTGAATCTTCATTTTATTCACATTTGCCAGAACTCTGGCAAAATATTCACTGACTGCTTCTTCTTCTTTCATCTTGAGCAGCTCAAACTCTCCCCTCAAGGCTTGCAAATGTGCTCTCTTCACTTTTGTTGAGCCTTGATACTTAGCGGCCATGGAATCCTAGATGGATTTGGCACTGCTCTTGTCAAGAATGGTTTCAATAATTGCCCTATCAATTGATTGAAACAGATAATTCTTGGCCTTCAAGTCTTTCAGCTTTGCTTCCTTCACAGCCTCTGTCTCTGCTGCAGTAGGAATTGTAGGCAAAGTTGGTAATGCTGGGATCCCTTCTTCCACCACAGACCAATACTCCTTGGATCTGAGAAGATTCTCCATGAGCATACACCAATGATCATAGAAACCATCGAATTTGGGAATGGAAGGATGACCAAACTTGCTTTCTGCCATTGAAATGGCTCAAGAAAGCTATCAAGAATAAGAACAAGCACACTAGATTGAAGAAACTTCACTCACTTCTTCACAATCTCTTGTTATCCCACCCAAGAACAGAAAAATTTCACAATCTCACACGTTCACTCGTGTTTCCCTGATTCAAGAAAGAAATGCAAAAGGCTCTATGATACCACTTGTTAGTTTCAAATCTTGTGTATTCATTATTGTTCACCAGTACATGACCTCTAAGGCCTTATTTATAAGCTACAAAACTAACTAACATAACAAGGCTTAACTGAATTAACTGCCAAGCCTAACTGCACTAACTGCCAGCAAGCCTAGGCTTGCATGGACGCGCCAGGGCAAGCCAAGTCAGGCCAGGCAAGGCTTCCTGCAGGCTTGCTGCGCGCGCGTCTTGCCTGCTATAACTTGCCTAGCAAGTAAAGCCAGGCCTAATGAAGTCTCCTAATCTTAGATACAACAGTTAACAGGGTGGTCCTCAGTGTTTGTCTTTTTATAAGGGGATGCTTAATCTTAAGTTGTATTGGCCGGCTATTTATTTTGTGTTTATAATCCATATGTCATGGGACCAGTATAAAAACAAGAGACCTTCTACTTCTGTGCTGGTATACATTTGTAAAGGGAAGGTCTCTTGTTTTTGTACCCGTGTCTTCATTGTATTAGACTTGATTTTGAGCAATGATTTTAATATTTCTTGTGCTAAATTCACTCTTAAATAAATTTTTGCTTTATAAAATAAAATAAAATTCTTGCACATGATTAAAATCGACCACATTAGAATTATGAAAATAAACACATTCCAAATAATCAATTTTGTTATTTTTTTTAGTTATTAAATAAATTGTTAGTTTTAACCTTTTTCGTAGTCATTCTATTGTATCTAATTACTATTTCTTTAAACCTCTTTATTTTGTTTTCCCCTTATTGTTCGTCTTAAAGTGATTACATTTTAAACATGGGTAAATTGATGAATTAAGTTGAGACCCAATGCCACTCTTTCTCTTTGCTTCTTTAATTTTTTTTATTTTGCTTTCTACTTTTTCTTTGTAGTCATGAGTGTGTTGGAATAGAATAACCTGTTAAATTTTGTCATGTTTGTAAATCGTTTTGCACGCTATTTTTTTTTGGGTTTTTTCCTGCTTATAGTAAACTCGCCCCATCAAAAATCATGCTTCAACACAAATCCTGCTTGCACTCTATTTTTATTTTTCTGTTTAGAGTATCCCTATATTAAAAAAAAATCATGCTTTTTTTTTTTTTCTTTATGTTTTCCCATTGCTTCTTTCTTTGTACGGAATAAAAAGTAAATTAGCATAATAATACTTGCTCAATGCTTTTGTTTTACACGAAAATACCACATTAATTTTCATAGGAAATCATCATTGATATCCAATATCAAAACTGGTATGCATATAACAATAAACCTTTGATAACTATGATGTAATCATAACTTCTACAATCCAAACTTTTACTGATAACTGTGTTTTAATCTTTGTTACATAAATTTAAATAATATATTTATCGCACAAATCCGTGCAATGCACGGGTAAAAAACTAGTATGTAATAAATAGGTCATTCCAATTATCCTCAGTTATTTAAATACAAATTTAAATGATCTATTTGTTACTTAAAAAATTTAGAAAACTTGTCAGATATAAAAGTAAAACGATCTATTTGTTATTTAAAAAATTTAAAAAATCTTAATTTTTTTTTTGGTACATAGAAGAATTGACAAAGTAAATATGAGAAATTCTCACACAAGTGAGGGAGCCGGGGTTCGAACCTCGGTCAAGACGTCCATACCTTGCAATTTCGGCAAATATTTGTCAGTTGAGCTGGACTTATGAGACATAAAACTTTTTTTTTTTGAAAAAGTTAAATTAGCCTACCTATAAATTGGCACCATACAAACATAAAACGTAAAAGATATATGAATACATTTAGCCTAAAATTAATAACCTCTAATTTGAAGTCTAGTTCCTTTTGAAACAACTACTACAAATTTTAAAATTTTTTTTTTGACACAAACAAACTGATATTCATTCAAATCGACAGAATACATTAAATACAACCACATATTCAACTTCGCTAAAAACATATAGGATGAATCTGCGAACAAACTCACAGCATCCGAGTTAATAGCATACAACGGCAAAATGCCTACTACAAATAATATGATAAAATTAAAATCATCGGAATATTCATCCTTCCGGATCTGCAACGTTGATACCCTAATCATTGATTGAATCTGTAAATTGGCTGAAAATAATCTCCCGAGAAGAATAAAATGAACACCGCAACAATAAGGAAAATCAAATAACGCCGCACAAGACGACGACCCACACAACGCTGCACTTAGACGATGAAATTACACAAAAAACACAAAAAAACTTAATCTATGTGAAAATCACTTATTTATATTAAAAGAAGAGAACAAAAAGGTGTAGAGGGGGTGATTCTAGGTCAAAAATGACCCAAAATCACATCTCTATGATGAACAAAGAGACTTTGGAGACAAAAGGGTCTACAAATTTTAAAATTTAAGCTTAGGAAAAATTGCATTGACCAGATAACTCTTTTGGCTTAATTTATTGTAGTTTGAAATCATGCTAGAAAAATTAAATAGAGAAACCTCCATCTACCGCTATAATTTGTCCAGTTATGTGCGAAGAAGCTGGAAGACAGAGAAAAGCATCCAATCCTGACATATCTTTTGTTTCCCCAAGACGGCCCGTAGGCGTTTGTGACACCATACCTTCTATAGCAATCTCCACTCCAACAGTTAATTTCTATAACAAAAACAATTATAATTTGAGTTTAAAAGCATTCTTGCAAAAGTATAACACAATACTTTTAAGGCAAATGCTAACGAGTGTCCCCGGGACACTTTTTAAGACTATATATAGTAAGTTTTTTATAGAATTTTTATGAGAATGTGTAAAGTCAACGTATTGAAAATCGTAATGTTTAATTTTTTAAATAAAAAGTTTCTTTAAATGGTATGATTAAAGAGTGCCCCGGGGGCACTCGTTAGCAAGACCCTACTTTTAAATATAAGAAAAAAAAAACAACTCTCTAGATTTATTGAACAAAATATGTATTTAGATAATTAAGTGGTTCAGATACATATTTTATGCAATGAACTTAAAAAGTAATTTTTTACTTATATTTAAAACCGAATTAGTACTTAATAAAAGGGAATAAGATAATAGAAATACTATGGTTCACATAAAATGAATTTATTTGCATTTAGTGTTTTTTTTTGGTGATCGGATATTCCTTGGGTCATAAGTTCAGGGTTAAATAAGTAAATAGTCATTTTTAAAATTTCGTTTCTAATTTCTAAAGATTTGTTTTTTCACTTTTTAGTTTCTGAAAAATTTTCTATCACAACTTTTGGTCCATACTTTTAATCAAACTCTTGTATAATTTTTTATAATAGGCTTAATTCAACATCTTGATCATTTATGTTTATTTTAGATTTCAGTTTGGTCTTTTATATTTTAAAAGTTTTAATTTGGTCCCTTATGTTTATTTTATGTTTTAATTTGGTTCTTTCCGTCAATTTTTTCATTAACACCGTTTAATTTGAACATGTGTCCATGTGTCCACGTGTGCAAACCGTCTGCCACATATGACAAAACTGACGGAAATAACCAAATTAAAACATAAAATAAACATAAGGGATCAAATTAAACCTTTTAAAACATAAGGGACCAAGTTAAAACTTAAAATAAACACAAAGGGACCAAATGTTGAATTAAACACCTTTATAATATTATAAGAACATCTCCGATAAAAATTTAGAATTGTTTGACATAAAATGAATTATTTATGTGCGAAAAATTAAAAAATTCATATTTAATTCATCTCTTGTTAAAAAAAATTAAACTTTTGCAGATAGATTTATATAATGTACTAAACATGACCGCATAAAAAATTTAAAATTCCGAATGATATGTACGAATTGAATGAAACACAGTGACCATAATCATGACAAAAAATATTTCTTGCTAGTAAAAATTGTTTAGTATTTTTTATATGTACGTACACTCATTTAATATTTGTATATTTCATTAAGTTTTAATTTATCCTCAATAGAAAATAATACTTTGGTATTAATTTAGTTTTATCTAATTCTCTATAAAAAAAATTATATTATGCTTAAATTTTTGGGTTAAATATGTTTTTAGTCCATACATTTTTTCTTATAGTCAAGAATAATCCCTACATTTTTTTTATTGTTTAAAAGAATCCTACAATTTTTTCCATAATCAAAATTGGTCCTCGCTGTTAATTTTTTTAACAGAACGCTGATGAGGCGCAATTAGCCAATAACATGATGACATATGTCTTTTACCATGGCTTCAGTTTGGGTTGTTGTTATGGTTTTGGTTGAGTTTGTGGTGATGAAGATGAGGGTTGTGTTGGAGGAAGAAAGGTAGAAAGAAAGATTTAGGGTGGAAAGGTGCACAATAAATCTGATGGAAGAAGACACATGTCACCATGTTATTGGCTAATTGTGCCACGTCAGCATTTTGTTAAAAAAATTAACGGCGGGGACCAATTTTGATTACGGAAAAAATTGTAGGGTTTTTTTAAATCATAAAAAAATGTAGAGATTATTCTTGACTATAAGACAAAATGTAGGGACTAAAAACATATTTAACCCTAATTTTTTTGTTTTTTTATAATATATTTGGGTGGGGTGGGCAAATCTAACCGCTGTCGAGGAAAGAATGAAAATCAATTTAATGTGGTTAAATTTGCAAAACGTCAAGGTAGATCATATATTGTCAAAGAAAATAAATTTTAACCAATACAAAAATATGACCCCATCCCCAAACTTTAACTAGGTATTACAACATACAAGTATTCTCTAACTTTTTAGCGGGAAAGTTACCATAACTTTCAAACAATCTTAGCCATTTGATTATTTAGATTTAGATTAGATTAGATTAGATTAGATGAACCAAATTTTACTATGTGTTCATTGAAAACTCAAAATAGAGATTACAATCCCCTGTCCGCCATGATTCCATCTCCTCCATCACACCATAGTTGACTTACCACCAAAAGCGTCATTAAGCCGACTACCGGGGCTACATCCCCACCTCCATTATTTAGAGAATTTCATGGAAGAAAAAGATGTGATAAAAAATCTTCCACAAATAGAGGCTCACCTGCAATGGTTGCGAGGTCGAAGTCATGAGTTGGAGGTGGTCGGAATCTATGGAGGAGGTGGTCGGAGTTGATGGTAGTCGTCAGATCTGGACTTGGCTTAACAATGGAGCAGCGGAGGTTTGGAATTGATGGGGTGTTGAGTTTATCATCTCTTTTTTTTTTTTTTTTAAAGAAAGAACAGTTTGAGGTGATACTATTTATAGCTTTAGATTGATCTAATGGTCAAAAAAAGTTGAAAGTTAGGTGACTTTGGACACTCTAAAATTAGAGAATTTCGGAATCTATAGAGGAGGTGGTCGGAGTTGATGGTAGTCATCAGATATGAACTTGGCTTAACAATGGAGTAGTAGAGGTTTGGAGTTGATGGGGTGTTGGGTTTATCAACTCTTTTTTTTTTTTTTTTTTAAAAAAAAAGAACAGTTTGAGGTGGTACCATTTATAGCTTTAGATTGATTCAATGGTAAAAAAAATTAAAAATTAGGTGTCTTTGGACACTCTAAAATTAGAGAATTGGGATCCGTATTACAACAAAAAGAGTCAGATGATGTCAAGGACGTGGAAGCAAAACTCGTCCGACCCTTCTAGTTTTTTTAGTTAAAATCCTATATAACTTGTTTATATTTATATATATTCTTCCTTCAACACACCATATCCATATATCATTTTCAATTAAAAACATGAGAACCAAATGATCTTTTTTTTTTAGCCAAATGTATTCAGATACCACTTAAGTTTTTTTTAAGACCTCATTTTATAATTTAGTCTTTTACTTTTATGATTGACTAATTAAATATTTTCTTTATCCAAAAATATTTTGATGAAATGACACATCTTTTTATAACTTTAACAAAATTTTCAGTTTTTAACTCACGGAATACAACAAAACATGTTTTCTGGTACTATGGAACAGGGAGGAGGATTTGTTAATAGGCCACCACTGCTGGATGGTACAAACTATGACTATTGGAAATCTCGTATGACAGCGTTCCTCAAATCCATTGATGCTCAGGTTTGGAGAGCCATCTTATCAGGCTGGGAACATCCAGTGGTTACAGATAAAGATGGTAACAAGACTAGTGTGTTGAAACCAGAACTAGAATGGTCCAAGGAAGAGCAGGTTTTATCCACATACAATTCAAAAGCCATAAATGCTTTATTTAATGGAGTGGATAAGAGCATGTTTCGGTTGATCAAGAAGTGTGTCATTGCAAAAGAAGCTTCGGATATTTTGGAAACTGTTCATGAGGGAACTTCCAAGGTAAAAATGTCTAGACTTCAGTTGCTTACCACAAAGTTTGAGAACTTGAAGATGAAGGAAGAAGAAAGTGTTCATGACTTTTATATGAACATCCTTGATATTGCTAATTCTTTTGATGTACTTGGTGAAAAGATGACTGATGCTAAGCTAGTAAGGAAGATTCTTAGGTCCTTGCCAAAAAGATTTGACATGAAGGTAACTGCAATAGAGGAAGCACAAGACATCAACACCATGAAGGTTGATGAGCTTATTGGATCTCTTGAAATCTTTGAAATAACAATTAATGAGAGGGGTGGCAAGAAGAACAAAAGTATTGCATTTATGTCCAACACTGATGAATGTGAATCTCAAGACGATTTGGATAATGATGATAAATTCTCAGAAGCTCTAGCTATGGTTGAAAGAAAATTCAAGCAAGCTTGGAAACAAGCTGATGGAAAGTAGAAACCAAATGGTCAGAACATCCAATTCAACATCAGCATTCAGCTAGATAATCAGAAGAATGTGACATCTGATGACAAGATTACTCAACCTAAAGGAGTTAAGTGTCATGAATGTGAAGGATATGGTCATATCAGGACTGATTGTGCTACTTATCTCAAGAGACAAAAGAAGAGTTTGGTAGTGTCGTGGTCTGATGAAGATAATTCAGAAGGTGATAGTGAGTCAGCCAAACATATGAATGCTCTAACTGGTATTTGTATGTCAGATGATGAGTCATGTGATGAAGATTTGTCTTATGATGATCTACTTGCTACTTATAAAGAGCTATATGAAAAGGACTTGGAGATCTGCAAGACCCTACATAAGCAGAAGAAGACCATAAATCAACTCATGATTGAGAGAGATGAAGGCTTGAAGAAAATTGCTGAACTAACTGATGAGGTAACTCAATTGAACTCTCAGCTAGAGAATATGAAGAAACAAGTTAGGATGTTAAACACTGGAACCATTGTGCTGGATGAAATTTTAGAGTCACAAAATCAAGGGAAACCCAAAGGAATAGGGTTTGACTATAGAACTCTGAATAACAATCAGCAAAACAGGGAGAAGAAGTTTGTTCCTGCTGTAAATGAGTATGACCCTACATCAGCAAAGCAGATGTTGAAACGTTCTCCTCAACATCATGGTTCTAATGTTAGAAGAAAGTCTCATAGATGGGTATGTCATCATTGTGGAAGGAAAGGACACATAAGGCCTTTTTGTTTCAAGCTGCATGGATATCCTAAGTGGTATCAACAAGAAGAAAGTGAGCAACCTAAGGCTGTAGCACAACAAGTTAAGAAGGAATGGAAGCCCAAGACCAAAGAGGCTAGCTTGATAGCTCATATCTCCTTAAAAGCCTCATCTAGAGAAGACTGGTACTTTGATAGTGGCTGCTCTAGACACATGATTGGGGTTGAGAAGTTTCTTGTTGATGTAAGGTCCTATGTCACTAGCTTTGTTACCTTTGGTGATGGAGAAAAGGGAGAAATTGTAGGTATTGGTAATCTAACAAAAATTGGCTTACCAAGACTTGAAAATGTTTTGTTAGTAAAGGGATTAACTGCTAATTTGATCAGCATAAGTCAACTGTGTGATCAAGGAATGAAGGTGAATTTTACTCGGACTGAATGTGTGGTTACTAATGAGGAAGGTGTGATACTAATGAGAGGTACCAAATCTAAGGACAACTGTTACTTATGGGTATCACAAGATGAGGAATCACACCTGCCCCCATGCTTGCTGAGCAAGGAAGATGAAATCAAATTGTGGCACCAAAGACATGATTCGATAGTTGAAAGCGTGAGTGATGTTAAAGACAATGTTAGAACATCATCCCAGCAGACATATATTCCAAATAAAGAGTTCAACATTGAGTCAGGTGGTATTGAATGTGAAGATTCTGAATTCAAAGTAGTGTCATCAATCAAAATTCAGAAGAATCATCGTGAGAAGAATATTATAGGGTGTTGCGATGCAAATTTGGCTAGAAGTGCTGAAGATAGAAAGAGTACATCTGGTGGTTGTTTCTTCCTAGGTAACAATCTGATCTCTTGGTTTAGTAAGAAGCAAAATAGTGTGGCTTTATCTACTGCAGAGGCAGAGTATATTGCAGCAGTAAGTTCTTGTTCTCAAATGTTGTGGATGAAATAAATGCTTCAGGAATACAATGTTGAACATGATGTTCTAACATTGTACTGCAACAATGTGAGTACTAGTAATATCTCCAAGAATCTCATTCAACATAGCATACCCAATCACATTGATCATTATTTTATCAGGGAGCTAGTGGAAGATAAAGTTGTGAACCATGAACTGAAAGATATTTACATTGAGGTTTTAGATTGTGAGCAGTTTGAGAAGTCAAAGGGCTATTTATGTATTTGCTTGTATGAGAATTTATAGCAATTACAGTTGTGGAGGTGTGCAAGCAGATACTTCCTCCTTATTATAACTATAGTTGCACAAGAAATAAGGAAAATCATTGCCATTCTGAAAATCCTTGAAAATGTAAGTTCTCTTGACGCTTCATCTGTACCGATTATTGATCTCACAAGCTCTTTTGATTATGTGGATGAAAATCTTGATGTTACTGAGACTTCAAGTAATGCCTTTGTGAGTGTTTCAAAATCTTTTGTAACTGCTTCTAATTTGCATGTTGAACAAAATGTTGAAACATTTGTGAAACATGTTTCTAAGTCTATTAGCCATGTTAATCGTATATTTGAAAAGACCCTAGAAAAGTCTAGTTCTGTTACTATTGTTGTTGATGATGTTGCTAGTGATCCACCCGCTAAAGAAACCAGTGCTGAACCATCAACTGGCCAAATGACTCCTCTCACAAATCATGCCAAAGAGTCTGTTGTTGAACTACCTCATGTGCAAGTTGAATCAGTTCTAAATCCACTTGTTGAAACCTCTGAGATTGCAAATGTCAAACCTAGTGTTGAACTTGTTGTTGAAACCCCTGTAGAACCCTATGTTTTGTCTATATGTCAAGTAGATCTTGCCCCTAGTAAGGTTGTTGAACCATTTAGTACACATGATATTTCTGTTGTTTTTGTTTGTGCTTCTGCTAATGAACCCCGCACCAACTCATTCTTCATAACCCATTAGTCATGTAATTGAAACTGTTGTTGAGTCTACAATAGTGACTCCTCATATTCCATCTGAGTCTGATGTTATACCAGATGTTGCAACATCCTAAGACCAATCTGTTAGTGCTGTTGAAATCGATTTTGAGATCCCTCAAACTGATGCTGATATGGTTCTCAGTGTTCTCAAACTAATGTGTTCGAAGATAAACCTGATGTTGGTTTGGAGCATTGTGGTTTTGAATGTAAAGGAAGAAACTAATCTTGATGATCTTCCACTTGGTTGTGTTATTATTCTAAGTGTGGCTAAATGAGAATTGATTTTGTTATGACTGGTTGTGTGTGGATGTGCATTCTGCTGAGAAGTACTATATGTGTTCAGATGTGTGATATTCAAATGTGATTTTTACTATTGTGTGTGTGACTCTGAGTCAGATGTTGAGGATGATGTGTGAAACATCACGTAACTTGGCAGGAAGAATTTTTCTATGGAAGAGGATCTCTGTGAATAGTCTCTATGTTTTCCAAGATGCTATGATTGTGGATGAAATCTCACATGTGTTCTGTTCGTCTATGGTGAAATGTGAAATTGCTTAGCATATTTATGAGTGTGTTCCCTTTATGTTTCCTCTGCTTGTGCTCTCTGGATGTTTATGAGCTCTGTCCCATGGATATTTGAGAACCTTGTGTGCATTTGGTCTGTGATATTAACTGGTGTGGTACTCTAATACTCTAGGTTTTGGCAATATGACATTTTTCTATGGTGGTTTGGAATTCTGATGTAATGTTACTGTGGTGATTTACTCTGGTATGCATCTATATGCCTATCTTTGGTATTTCGATTCTTATATGAAGTTTGGCAATATTTTGTGGCTAAAAAGGGGGAGATGATGCAGTAGTTACTGAAGTTGTGTGAATGTTGTGCCAGATGTTGAAACATCTGCAGTAGTTAATTGTAGCTATGTGAATGTTGTGCCTGATGTTGAAACATCTGCATGCTTGCTTATGCATGTGTAGTTATTCTCTCTCATGCATTAATTCAGGGGGAGTGGTAATCTGGTACTGATATTGAGTTGTGATAACTTTCATCTATGTTGTTTTGAGGGGGAGTATGAATACCTCCATGTTTGGTGAAACATTTGCACCCCAGATCTGCAGGTGGTTGTTTTGAGGGGGAGTATGAATACCTCTATGTTCTATAAGATGTTGAAACATCACTATTTGTTGTGTATGAACGGATCTAGGCCAAAAATTGTTGTTTTGCTTATGCTGTTATTTTTGCCTCTGATAATCTTATGGAATACTATCAGCTGCATGACTGCCTTATGATTGGTGTGCTTGTGTTGATCTAAGGACTCATGACCTTTGTATTCTGTTGGCTTGTCTATATGATCCTAATTTGTTTTAGCCAAAAATTTCGCCAAAGGGGGAGATTGTTAGTGTTTGTATGTTGGCTGCTTTTTGTTGAATCAAAGTATACTACAATGTTTGATACAATGTTTCAACATCCGGATACGAATCCAGGTTATGCTGAAAGCGCGCCTCTTAAATGCACCGTTGTCTACTTTTGGAATCCACGCCTATATTCCAGGCTCTTGTCAAATATGCATGGTCAGAGTATCTCGAGCATTTATGTTGTTATATGGTTTCATTCCTACTTTAAGAAATCTTGATTCTATGCATTTATGGATGAGCTGGAAATGTACTATGAGCCTTGAAGCCCAACATGTGAAGAAGCCCAATTGAAGACCTTAGTATTTAAGCATAGTTGTAAATCTAGCTAGGGTTATGCGTGTGTATTATACTACAGAAAAGTATTGTGATTAGGGTTTCTTGAGTATTGTGTTGTGAGCCTATCTTGTGTTAACTTGATGCAAGACTAGGACATAGTTTGTGTTGTATTATTGTGTACTACTCCAAAGCTTTTAAGCACGGAGTTAGTTGGTTTCTGAAAGTGTTTTCAAATCTTATCATTGTGTTAATTACAATCACAGGGTGTGTGGTTGAGTAGGAGGTGAGAATGGTTCTCAAACTTAGGAGTTCCTAAGTTGAAGTTGCATGAGATAGTGTCTAAGTCATAAGTGTAAACTGGTGGTTTGCTGAGAGCTTAGGATTAGAACTATCATAGTGGATTTCACTCCTGGATTGGTATCCCCCAGATTAGGTTGCTGTTGTGCGCCGAACTGGGTTAACAAATCACCTGTGTTGTTTATTTTTCGTTGGTTATTTTATGTTGCCTAAGTTGATTTTCGTACTTTGAATGTTCCAACATCACACTCAACATCGCAAGAGTTGGAACATCCCATTCAACATCCAGTTCTAGCGTGCCGGAATTTCAATGAGAATTATCAATTTATAAATATAAAAAAATTAAAATTAAAAAGAAATCAACTTATAAGATGACTAGACTAACTAAATTTATCATACCATAACATTCTCCAAAAGTATGGTCATCACGGGTCCTGGTGCCACAACATTAGCACGAATATTATCCTTTGCCCATTCCAAAGCTACGTTCTTAGTGAACTGATTCAAAGCTCCTACGGATAATTTTTTTAATATGTAAATCAAATATCAAAGTCATTATAAACTCACATAATAAATAACAGAACGGAAGTTTGAACTCCGATCATGATGTCCAACTTAATAATTTCAATATTTTTTTATCGGTTGGATTAAGACTTGTAGACCATAAAATTTTATTATATATAGAGAGAATATACTAATTACAAAATACCTTTAGAGGCCGCATAGACAGAACAAAAAGGCAAGGCTTTGAGACTTGAAACTGAGGATATGAATACTACACTCCCATATCCAGATTGTTTTAGAAGTGGGTATGCAAGTTGACACAAATGGTAACTAGACACAAAATTGGTACCAAGTGTAGTTGTTATATCTTCATCAGTGTAATCTAAGATGAATTTGTTAGTAGATATCCCAGCATTGTTTACCTAACAATTAGTAAAAATAACATAAGCTAGAGTGAAAGTTCATTAAATTTATTTTGTTTTATTATTTTCTGAAATTTCTTTTGATACCACAAGCTACAAAATTGAAACAGTTCTATTTTAATTGCATAAACTTTTGACTACAAAACACCTTTTTCTAATGTCAATTGTTTTCAAAATCTAATTTGAATGATGAGATCTTACTAGAATATTGAGTTTTCCTTTGAAGATTGAAGCAACAGTTTCCATTAATTTTTCACGTTGGTCACGATATAGTAAATCACAAGTTGACCCTGTCACACAAAATCCTTTGCTTTTCCACTCTTCCAAACATTTATTAATATCTTCTTGATTTCTTGCACATATATGCACACTTGCTCCAAACTCTGCCAACTCTTCCACAATTGCATGCCTGATTATATATTCACAATCGAAAACAAAAAATAAAATAAAATAATTAACATAATAAATTACTAAATGGATAATTACATTACATTAGATAACTAACCCTATGCCTCGAGTTCCACCGGTCACTAGAGCTGTCATGCCTTGGAGTGACCATCTTTTATCTTTGAAGCTACTCAACTTTGTTTCTGCCATTTCTTTTTTTGTTGCTAATGACTAATGAGTATAAGTTGTGAATTTAAAAACTTGAGGAAATATAAAAATATGGACAAAAATTATGATATAGTACAAACTTCACGCAACATATGTGTGGTCCAACATATGTAGATAGAATAAATGGTATGGTCCAACATATGTAGATACTCAAAGTCGTAGGTGGCTTTGTCAATGGTCACCACAATTCACAAACACTGACTTTGAGTTCATGGAATTAAAGAAAAATAATATTATTAACATATATTTTGATTGAGTACTAATAACTAAAGAAAATGTAAAATTTAAAATAAAACGGGGGCCGTCCGAAAGTCCGACGGCCCGTTCCGGGCTGATCTTGGACCTTATTTTTGGAACTGAAACCCGTTTGGACCGATCTATTTCGAGCTGGACCGCCCATTTTGACAGCTCTAGCGAGAGCTCCTCGTAGGAACTACCGAAGACTTTTCGAGGTGCAAATTAAAAATAAAGCCATTTAAAGATAAAATATTAACAAGTTAATATTTTTATTCTTCAAAAAGATAGAATCATTTTTATTCCACTATTGTGTATCTTAAGAATAGAAAATTTGTATTTGGATATGAGAAGTGTTAGAAAAAAAAGTTGATGACTTAACTAATAGTGTTAGAAGAATAACTCTTTTAATTAATTAGAATTTGTTATGAATAGTGATATTGATTTGTTATTAATATGAGATGAGATATAGATAGAGGATGGGGAAGAGTAGGGGTGCCAACATATAGTTGGCATGTCTACATCTACCGTAATATTTAGATGCTTTTAATTTAGGGTTAAATATATTTTTAGTCTCTATTTTTATGTGAGTTTCAACTTTTACTTCATACATTTTTTTAATTATATTTTTAGTCCCTAGATTTTTTTTATTATATTTTTAGTCAATTTTTTATGACTAGGATAACAGAATTGACCACATAGGATAACTTAAATTGACTATAATAACATTTGTATCGAATGACGTGACATCTATGTGTCATCCTATGTGGCTGATTTCGTTATCCAAGTCACAAAAAATTGACGGTAGGGACTAAAAATACAAACGGCGAAAATGTAAGGACTAAAAATATAATAAAAAAAATGTAGGGACTAAAAGTCGAAACTCACATAAAAGTAGGGACTAAAAATATATTTAATCCTTTAATTTATAAAATAAATAAATAATTATGTTAGTGTCTTATAGTGCTTTAGTAGATGTCCATTTGGTCTTCCACTTTTCTATAACTCCCATTAATGAGTGGAACTTTTAATATCTTTGATCATTCACTTGCTTACTTGTGTCCTATAAATATGACTCTTGTTGTATTGTAAAGACACACATATGAAGATAGTAATACATTGTTCTTTGTTGAACTGTTGCTTACAGCACAAGCAAATCTGAGCATGTGTTTCATTTACGTGTGCATGATTAACTTGGTGTATAGATGTTAACATGTATGTGCTGTAGCTTAGCCTAGTCTTTCATTTAGTTAGTTAGTTGGTTGTAACTAACTTAGACTAGCAACAGACTATAAATAACTCCTGTAACTACTTTTGTATTCATTCATTTTTCAATAATCAAAGCTAAACTTTCTTCTCATTTTCTCTCATCATGAGATCGATTTCTTCATCTTTTACCAGCATTGTTCATAAATGCAAGATGGTATCAGAGCTCTTCTGAGCTCTGCTGCGCATCGCTTTCTCTTTTCTCATGGCTCGTGGCAGTGGAAGTGGTTCCGGCCCCGCCGTCATTGTGGTTCCAGATCCTTCTAATAATCCCGAAGATGTTTACTACGTTCATGCTTCCGATGGTCCTAACACCATCGCTGTTAAGCCTACCCTCAATTACTCCAATTACCAAGCTTAGGCGCGATCTATGCGACGTGCACTTGGCGGGAAGAATAACTTTGAGTTCGTTGATGGCTCCATTGAAGTTCCTTCCGAATTTGATCCAAATTTCAAAGCTTGGAATTGGTGTAATATGCTTGTTCATTCCTGGATCCTTAATTCTGTGGATGATTCGATTTCTCAAAGTCTTGTTTTTCTTGAAAACGCTGTAGACGTTTGGAACGAGCTCAAGGAACGATTCTCACAAGGTGATTATGTTCGAATCTCTGAGTTACAGTGTGAAATTTTCGCCCTTAAGCAAGAATCTCGCTCTGTCTCTGAATTCTTTACTTCAATCAAGATTCTTTGGGAAGAGCTTGAGGCTTATCTCCCCACACCTGTTTGTTCATGCCCTATGAGGTGTGTTTGTAACTCTGGCATTAGTAATGCAAAGCATCAACATGAGATCACACGCTTAATTCGTTTTTTGACCGGCTTAAATAAGCATTTCGATCCTGTGCGTGCTCAAATCTTGCTCATGAATCCTTTACCATCCCTTAACAAGATTTTTTCAATGGTACTGCAACATGAGAGGCAGTATAATTCTACACATTTGGATGAATCTAAGGTTTTGATCAATGCTAGTGACTCACGCAAAGGCCAAGGCAAGGGGCGTGGTACTGGTGGTTATGCTTCTCAAGGAGGCAATAGATCAAACATCTCAAGTGCAAAAGGAAGAGAATGCTCTTACTGTGGCAAAACCAACTATGGAAGGTGATTATGGAAGAGAATGCTATAAGAAACATGGATTTCCTCCCAATTATGGAAGATCCTCTGTTAATAATGCTGCACTTGACCCTAGTGAGGAGAGGGAAGATTTTGATGACTCTAGGAGTGTTCGTGGCAATGATTCCTTCAATCTAACTAAGGAGCAATACACTCAGTTGGTTAATCTACTTCAATCCTCCAATGCAGCAACTCAAGGTGCTTCTTCAAGTAAGGTGAACATAGCTAGTGGCCATGTGATGACAGGAATTTATGTAGTATTTTAGGTAGTATTATTAGTAGTAAAATGACCAAGACAGGCCTAAATATCAACAAAAATCTGAAGAATCGAGAAAAAGCTTCAAGACAAGGTGAAGAAATGCAAAAGACAAGAAAAAGCCCAAAAATAAGAAAAACAGCCCATTGTGTCACGATGGCTTCCAACGTGACACGATGGAAGCTCCTTGCTCGCTAAGACAGATTCAATTATATTTTTGAAGAGAATCTTAGTATCGTATCACGATGGCTCACAGCGCGGTACGATGGCTTTGCGTGGTGACCACGCTGATCAAACGCACAGTATTAGTTATAATTTTAAACTAAATCTTCTCATCGTGACACGATGGGCTTAGCGTGTCACGATGGCTTGCTGAGGCCCATTATGAAAAGTATAAATAGAGCCTCCATAATTCATTATTTTTCATTCAGAAATAGAAGAACTTTCTATTCCTTTTGGAGAGAAGTTCGGAGGAGCTTTAAGGGCATAGTTTTCTCCCCTTACGGGAAAACTAACTCAGCAAGGTATGATTCTTTAGGCTTTTTATAGTTAGATTCTTGTAATTTAATTATGTAGTCTTTTGTAATAATTCCTTAGGTCGTGGTGGAGAAGATGAACTCCCCGATGAATACTTGGGTCATGTAATTGAGTCAAAGTTATAATAAATCGTCTTTATAAATTATTATTTGTTATTTGTTTTCTTGCTTTAATATCGTTAGTCGGAATCTTGGTCGGATAAACGGCAACGTCTTAGAATAAATAATTAGGGTTTACTTTCATAGTAGCATATTAGGGTTCTTTCTATTATTTGTCCGGAACTAGTAATAAATAACACTAGGTTAAAGGAACGGTACAACAATCTTGAACTAGTTATGACTTAATAATTAGAGGAAGAATCAGGAACTAGTTGTAATAACAAATTAGAACTGAATTACCGTAACTAAGATCTAGGGGTATTGGATGGTCGATGGTCATAATGCATGTTTGTGAATAACTCTACCTAGTAATTTAGGGTATGTGACAAAACGAGGTTAGACTCTCGTAGGTACCTTAGTTGCAAAAGTAGTGGGACTTTGCCTACATAGGGTAGCAGTAAGGTGCTACTAAAACAAGGATAGAATCCACACCCGATAATAGTATGAATGACTATGTTATACACCGATTATGCTAAGTATGAGGGAGGGAGTAAGTTCAACCACCATACCTATCCTCTATGTTTTTGAATCAAACCTTTTATTTTTCTTGCAAAGCACGCTCTTTTATAAATTAAAAACCTTTTTCCTAAAAACCAAAGCGAATGCAAAAACTCACGAACTAGAATAGTACTAGCGAAGGTTTGACACGATCCCTGTGGATACGAACTCATTCTAGACACCTAGAGTGTGAATTATTGCTCGACGACAAACTGCTCCACTTGCCAGAACGTAGTCAAGCTTTTGGCGCCACTGCCGGGGATGGTGTTCTCAAAACTTTGTTAGAATTATTCTAGTTTGTCAAAAAAATTTAAAAATACAAAAAGATTAAAAAATAAATTTATTTTGTTAATGATTGTGAATTTGGATCTGTGAAATTCTGGCTAAGGCAAAGTCAAGGTATTTAAGCGATCCTAGTGATCCACCTCACTTACCTGAGAATTCTCACGGTGACAAAGACACATAAAATAAAAACCAAAAATATTTAAAAATATCTCTACCAGTGCTACTAAGGTATTTGTTGAGTGTATGTAGACAGGTACCACAAGGCAAGAGAGGCAGGAAACAACCAACTAAAGACAACATTTTCATTGAAATTTCCAACGAGGGGAACCATAACAAATTGTAAATGAGAAGCTGCAAAAACAGTCAATGGTCAGGAGGATAATTAGACTAAAAGACTTCCGAAAAAACAATAATCAAAGAAGATTCCAGGAAGTAAGTGAAAGGGCTGTAACAGAAAATGGTTTCGGTACCAAGGAAACCATTCAGGAAGATGATATGAGGAGGAAAAACCATCTGGAATAAACGCTTGCAAAACCAGCCACGAAGTAACCCAGATAACAGCATGCAAGTTTGGGGTGAATACACCTGATGACAGGAATTTCTGCAGTATTTTAGGTAGTATTATTAGTAGTAAATTGACCAAAACAGACCCAAATATCAAGAACAACCTGAAGAATCGAGAAAAAGCTTCAAGACAAGGTGAAGATATGCAAAAGACAAGAAAAAGTCCAAAAATGAAGAAAAACAGCCCATTGTGTCACGATGGCTTCCAACGTGACACGATGAGAGCTGCTTGCTCTCCAAGACAGAATCAATTATATTTTTGAAGAGAATCTTTGCATCGTATCACGATGGCTCACAGCGCAATACGATGGCTTTGCATGTAGATCACGCAGATCAAACACACAAGATCAGTTATAATTTTAAACTGAATCTGCTCATCGTGGCACGATGGACGTAGCGTGCCACGATGGCTTGCTGAGGCCCATTACGAAAAGTATAAATAGAGCCTCCATAATTCATTATTTTTCATTCAGAAATAGAAGAACTTTCTATTCCTTTTGGAGAGAAGTTTGGAGGAGCTCTAAGGGCATAGTTTTCTCCCTTTATGGGAAAACTAACTCAGCAAGGTATGATTTTTTAGGCTTTTTGTAGTTAGATTATTGTAATTTAATTATGTAGTCTTTTGTAATAATTCCTTAGGTCGTGGTGGAGAAGATGAACTCCCCGATGAATACTTGGGTCATGTAATTGAGTCAAAGTTATAATAAATCGTCTTTATAAATTATTATTTGTTATTGGTTTTCTTGCTTTAATATCGTTAGTCGGAATCTTGGTCGGATAAACGATAACGTTTTAGAATAAATAATTAGGGTTTACTTTAATAGTAGCATATTAGGATTCTCTCTATTATTTGTCCGGAACTAGTAATAAATAACAGTAGGTTAAAGGAACGGTACAACAATCTTGAACTAGTTATGACTTAATAATTAGAGGAAGAATCAGGAACTAGTTGTAA
The DNA here is from genome assembly GCA_954870985.1 of Trifolium fragiferum. Lineage (NCBI taxonomy): Eukaryota > Viridiplantae > Streptophyta > Magnoliopsida > Fabales > Fabaceae > Trifolium > Trifolium fragiferum. The sequence goes on along the minus strand of OX940793.1, from coordinate 14,397,990 downwards.
TAACAAATTAGAACTGAATTACCGTAACTAAGATCTAGGGGTATTGGATGGTCGATGGTCATAATGCATGTTTGTGAATAACTCTACCTAGTAATTTAGGGTATGTGACAAAACGAGGTTAGACTCTCGTAGGTACCTTAGTTGCAAAAGTAGTGGGACTATGCCTACATAGGGTAGTAGTAAGGTGCTACTAAAACAAGGATAGAATCGACACCCGATAATAGTACAAATGACTATGTTATACACCGATTATGCCAAGTATGATGGAGGGAGTAAGTTCAACCACCATACCTATCCTCTATGTTTCTGAATCAAACATTTTATTTTTCTTGCAAGCATATCGCTATTTTTTTATAAAATTAAAACCTTTTTCCTAAAAACCAAAGCGAATGCAAAAACACACGGACTAGAATAGCACTAGCGAAGGTTTGACACGATCCCTGACGAAGTGCCAAAGTAAGTATTAATTTTTATCGTTCCGCAGAGATTGTTTGGAATCAAACACAAGCAATTGAAGTCACACGAGAGTAAAGTTGCAATTAAATAAAGGGGGGAGTTTTTCGGACTTTGGTTTAGGAACATATAACGGCAAGAAATTAGGTTTTGACTTAAAGATGAGAAAGCGATTGGGTCGTTCGGTTCATCCAATTACTATTGTCTTGGTGGTACACGCGCAATAACGAATTACAAGTATAGTTCCACGATTCGATTAACAAAATAGCTATGCCCAATCTCTTGGTACATAACCCTCTCCCTTGATCACACACCCCTACTCTCTTAGGTGACTTATGATCAATTAAGGTTTTCGCACGTTAATCTAAGAATTCTCAATTAACAAACCAAAATCTCTTAAACGAAGGTTAATTGAATAATTATTCCTAGGCCGATTGATTTATTTCTAATCTCTTAGCAAACAAATAATTAGAATCATCACACAATTGGCCAAAGAATGTAAAGCATTAAGAACAAGGAATAATTCACTGAAACTAACTTCGTAATTTATTAAAACATCATATGAAACCACATGGTTCAAGAACAATAGCAATTGGAATCCCCATGGACTCAATCAATGAAGTTTAGTTACTCACAATTAAAGGAATAACAATAAATAGAGTAGAAGAATTCATTACAAAATAAGGAAAACTTGACTTTGACTTGCTCTCAAGAATCGCCTTTTTCTCGCCGTCACGAACTGTCCAAGAATGAGGAGAAAATTCGAATATATAGGACTAGGTCACGCGCTCGCGCAGCCGCGCCACATAACCTGCGTAGCTGCGCCCCAAACAGAGAGATAGAGAGTTTTAACACTCTCTGGGCGCGGCTGCGCCATGGGCCGCGCAGCTGCGCCACAGACCGAGGAAAATGAAATTTTTTCCTTCATGAAAGTTGTAGCTCTTGATCTTAGCTTTCCTTTTCCGCAAACCCCGCATCATTCCGAGTTACGAAACTCTAGATATGGTCAAAATACCGGGTATACGTCATGATGCAAATTGTGCTGATTTTCTTCAACTTTCTTCTTTTTCTTGTGCTTCAAGCAAATCTTGTAACGATTCTTTTTCTCTTTATTTCTTGTATAAAAACATATAAAATACTACTTAGACATGCCTTGAAATGTGGTTAGAACACAGTAATGACGTGAAGTCATCACAACCCCAAACTTGAACTTTTCCTTGTCCTCAAGGAATACCTGTATCAATCGGAAAACTTGGCACTATCTCAACAGTTTAATTCAAATCAGCAAAGTTAGTCAAGTCAAACATCATAATCGACACTCTTATGATCATTCCTATCATGAATATTCTTGCACACAAAATTGCTATCGAAAAACAGAGAACTTTTCACAAAAATAGACCAAACTTTAATCAAATCACTCCCTCACACTCTCTCCTGTTTGATAAGGTCAAAATTTCACTCAATCGACACAGTCATAACTATTCAACCATAAGCTTGCAAACATTCTAATGTTAATCGACACACATACAATTTCACACCTTTAGAGGACTTTTGGGTTATAATAGGGCTAAGGTTAAGGTTGGATGTTTTTGGATGGTAAGCAGAAAAACTTGGAGTTTCTAAGATCACCTTTTTTTTGTTTTGTTTTGTTAAACAATGAATTGTTTTCTTTTCCCCCTATACTTTAGCAATTTATACTAGAGAACTTATTATTATTTTTTTCAACGCTTTGCTCTTTCTTTCGATTCACACTTTTTGAGAGGTTTAAGAGATACCTCTTTTTTTTTTTTTTTTTTTTTTTGGTATTTGATAAGCATTTTTATATTTTTTCTTTTTTTAGTTCTCTAGTACCCCACCCCAAACTTATTCAGTTGCTAATTTCAAAAGCAACCCCAAACTTATAATGAGCAATGTGCTCAAATATTAGTTACGTGTCTGAACTCCAAGAAGAGGAATTCTAATATAGGCACAAATATAAATGTATAGTGTTTAGTCACACTCACATGAGTGAAGAGAGAGAAAGGATTAAATAATTTAATTTCAAATATTTTTTGAAAAAGTAAATGATGTGATGTTTTATGTATGTGTGCCTAAACACTATTCATTTATGTTTGTGCCCATAGAAGACTTTCTCCTCCAAGAAAATCATCTTTTTTTTTTTTTTTTTTTTTTTTTCATTTTGTGAAATTTTTTGGTTCAGCAAACAACAACATTTTTTCTTTCGGCTCAAAGGGGTTAACGAAGGATATAACATTTAAAATGGGTGGCTTCAAAAGGCTCAAGGTAAAAACAACTTGCCTCGGTGTGTAAATCATAGCAATCAATCAATCAAGAGAACATAAGCAAGTTCTAGAGAATTAGCTAAGCTGTGGAATCTCTCATAACAAGAAAATTTTTAAGTGTTTAGGCTCGAATCCTCACGGCTTGGCCGGATTATCGAGTGATCAATGTTTGAAGAATTTCCTCAGCTTTTCTAATAGCATTCAAGCATACAAGGTACTCAACAAGAAAATCACATATTCATGTATCCTAGATGCTAACTCAAAAGACTTCACATATTTCAGAACAAACAAATTTCAATAGTGCACTAGTTTTCAAACAGATCCAAGCATTCATATAAGACAAAATTAAATTCAAGTTCAAGGAATCAAGCATTACCACACGTCCCGTGCATCGACTTCACTCCTTTGCTTAACCTGCAAACACAAGACAAGGCCTATTAAAACTAGAAATAACTAAATGAAAACATTGGGTTGCCTCCCAAGAAGCGCTCTTTTAACGTCAATAGCTTGACGGTCCATGACCATTAAGATCATGCGCTTGTTTAACATCCCGATGCTTGACGACCAACAACCCACTTATGGGGGGTACTTCAAATGTGATTCGATCCGATTCCTCTTTTTCTCCTCCCTCATAGGAGTCACATTATGCTCGACTTGCAATGATTTTTCAAGAACCGGATCACTCATCAACTCCTTCCACTTGTTCTTCCCTTTGTTTCTAGCCTTCTTTCTTGCTTTGGGATGAACTTTCTTGGGTCTCTCCCCATTACCTGTTACCTTTTTGAGAGTGGGAGCCGCGTTCACCATCCCAGACTCGACAAGCTTCAAGACCTCTTTCTTAACTAACTCCTCCAAGGTTGGAGTAAGAGACACCAACGGCACATCACCCGAAATGGGCTCTTCTTCCTTCTTCACTTTATGCGAGTAAATTATTGGAATAGTACCTTCCAAGTTGAAACCTGTGGCATCTTGGTCTTTCTTAAAGTCTTTCACCAATTCCTCTACTTCCAAGGGAGTGAGAGAGTTACTAATGATGACCGGAGTTTTGGAATTTTCACCTATAAAGACATACTTCCATTGAGGAGAAAGTTGTTTCATCTCTGGAAAAATAGGCTTAGTCGCCTCATCGTCAGTGCTATCCTTGACAATAAGTTCACTTGCCTCCACTTAGAAACATTGAGGCTTCTTCTTGTCATATGGCTCCATGCTTTCAAACACTTTGAAACTCACACTTTCATCATTGAGCCTTAGCATTAAATCTCCCATCTCCACATCAATGAGAGCTCTACCCGTTGCCAAGAAGGGTCTTCCCAACAGAACTGGGACTTCCACACACTCCTTCATATCAAGAATCACAAAGTCGGCCGGAAACACAAACTCGGCACATCTTACCAACACATCTTCCAAGATGCCATAGGGGTAAGTGATTGAACGGTCGGCAAGAGTGAGTTGCATTTTTGTGGGCTTGGCCACTGCACCGGGTATGCGCTTCATCATGCTAAGAGGCATTAAGTTTATGCTTGCTCCCAAATCACAAAAAGCTTTCCCAACATGCATATTCCCAATAGAGATGGGTATAGTAAAACTACCGGGATCTTTCTTCTTTTGGGGGAGCTTGGCTTGGATAATGGCACTACACTCCTCATTCATAAACACCGATTCATCTTCCTACGGCTTCCGTTTCTTAGTCAACAATTCCTTCATGAATTTAGCATACAATGGCATTTGCTCCAACACCTCGGCAAACGGAATGTCAACTTGTAAGCCATTGAACATCTCCATGAATTTCCGGAAAGTGTTCTCTTGGCTTTTCACCTTCTCTTGATTTTTTTCTTTCTTTGGTGCGGGAGGATAAGGTAACTTGGCATAGGGAGACACTTCTTTGGGACCCGACTTGTTCCTGCGATCCTCCTTTTCTTGCCTCCTCCGATTATGAATTTCCCTCCTCAAGGCCGTTCTTTCCTTATCTCTCTCACTTTTCTCACTTATTTTCTCCCTCTTATTTTCAACTAGCTCCGTATCATCGCTCTCACTTACTTCCACTACTTCCCACTCTTTTTCAACTTCTCCCTCAGTTTCAATTTTGTCTTTAATCTCAACATCTTCTTTTCCTCTTACTCCCTCATCACTATGTTCTACCTTCTTTTTCGCTACAACCTCCGGGGAAGGAACTACTCTATTTCTCAAGTTGATAGCATTGCAAGTTTCATTCCTTGGGTTGTCTTTTGGGGAACCTCCAAGACCATTGTTTTGAGCAGCAGAGAATTGCCTTGACAGTTGGCCAATTTGATTCTCCAAGTTCTTGATTGAAGATGCATGGTTCTTGTTGGCTAAGCTTTGTGCTTCAAATTGCCCTTGAGTAACCTTGATGAATTGCGCAAGAGTATCCTCAAGATTAGAGGACGGTCTTTGTTGATTTTGATGCTGAGGCGCTTGTTGTTGAGATTGATTTGTGTTACCACCCCAACCAAAGTTTGGATGATCTCTCCACCTCGGATTATAAGTGTTGGAGTAGGGGTTGTTGTTGGGGTTGCTCTTTCTGAAGTTGGCAAGATAGAGTGCCTCCTCTGAACCTGCAGGAAAACATTCACCATTTGCATGGTTTTGGTGACAAAAATCACATGTCACCCCTTGTGCTGCATTGGCTTGTACCTGCGAAACAGATTGGTTAGTAAAAACTTTCAAGAGGGACTCCATGTGTTTATTCATCTGGGCTTGGCCAGCCAAGAGTGTTGTCCCAGTATCCAGCTCTAGCATCCCTACTTTCTTTTTTGGCTCCCCTATCATTCTGAACTCGGTACTCATTATGCGCCATGTTTTCTATCAGCTCTCTAGCTTGACTCTCCACCTTGTTCTTCAATGAACCACCAGCTGATGCATCCAGCAACATTCTAGTCTGAGGCCTCAGCCCTTGTGTGAAGTGTTGCATCTGAGTGTGGTTATCAAGCCCATGATTAGGGCACTTTTTCAGGCAGAGTTTGAATCTCTTCCATGCATCATACAAGGATTCAGCTTCTCCTTGCTCAAATGTTGTGATCTCATTCCTCCTATCTAGAAACTTGTGGATTGGAAAGTACCTGTCCTTGAATTTGATGACAAGCTCATCCCACGTTGCGATGGTGTTGGGAGGCAAAGTGTCTATCCAATCCTTAGCTCTCCCTGTCAAAGATAACTTGAAGAGCCTCAGCTTCTTATTGGACTCTGACACACCAGGTGGATCCGTGTATCCACATGCCTCATCAAAGTGCTCAACATGAAGATTTGGGCATTGTGATTCAGCCCCCGAATACTGGTTTTCCTTGAGAGCGTTGAGCACTGTGTTCTTGATGTCAAAGGACACTGGGTTGACCGGCTGGAAACCAAGACTAGCATTCCTTCCGTTATTCTGCCTGTAGTCACCCAATGTTCTTTCTGGAGGTGGAGGTGGTGGATCTTCCATACTCTCAGTTTCGGAGTCGGAGAAATTGATTTCTCTGTCACTGAGTCCTTTAGTCACAGTTGCGGCAAGAGCAGCTTCACACTCTAACCGTGCTTGCTTTCTGAGTGCCTTTGCTGTCTTTTCTATCTCCGGATCGTGGTGAAGTGCTTCGTCCGGTTTACTGCGCATGCAAACAAACAACAAATACCCTTAGTAGCAACTGTGGTACACAAGAATTTTATTTTTTTGAAATATATGTTTTTTTTTTTATAGCAACTAATACTACTAACTAAAAAATAAAATCTAACAAAATCAAAAGATAAAGATAAAATAAAATAAAATAACTAAAGATTCTAAATAAATATAAAAGAGATCAAATAAAAAAAATAAAATCTTTTTGGATTTTTATGAGATATGACTGAAAAATAAAAAAGATACTAAATAAAAATAACATTAACCCTAGTATGTTCCGATTGCCTTGTTGATTCAATCAACAATCCCCGGCAACGGCGCCATTTGACGAAGTGCCAAAGTAAGTATTAATTTTTATTGTTCCGCAGAGATTGTTTGGAATCAAACACAAGCAATTGAAGTCACACGAGAGTAAAGTTGCAATTAAATAAAGGGGGGAGTTTTTCAGACTTTGGTTTAGGAACATATAACAGCAAGAAATTAGGTTTTGACTTAAAGATGATAAAGTGATTGGGTCGTTCGGTTCATCCAATTACTATTGTCTTGGTGGTACACGCGCAGTAACGAATTACAAGTATAGTTCCACGATTCGATTAACAAAATAGCTATGCCCAATCTCTTGGTACATAACCCTCCCCTTGATCACACACCCCTAATCTCTTAGGTGACTTATGATCAATTGAGGTTTTCACACGTTAATCTAAGAATTCTCAATTAACAAACCAAAATCTCTTAAGCGAAGGTTAATTGAATAATTATTCCTAGGTCGATTGATTTATTTCTAATCTCTTAGCAAACAAATAATTAGAATCATCACACAATTGGCCAAAGAATATAAAACATTAAGAATAAGGAATAATTCACTGAAACTAACTTCGTAATTTATTAAAACATCATATGAAACCACATGGTTCAAGAACAATAGCAATTGGAATCCCCATCGACCCAATCAATGAAGTTTAGTTACTCATAATTAAAGGAATAACAATAAATAGAGTAGAAGAATTCATTACAAAATAAGGAAAACTTGACTCTGACTTGCTCTCAAGAATCGCCTTTTTCTCGCTGTCACGAACTGTCCAAGAATGAGGAGAAAATTCGAATATATAGGACTAGGTCACGCGCTCGCGCAGCCGCGCCACATAACCTGCGCAGCTGCGCCCCAAACAGAGAGATAGAGAGTTTTAACACTCTCTGGGCACGGCTGCGCCATGGGCCGCGCAGCTGCGCCACAGACCGAGGCAAATGAAATTTTTTCCTTCATGAAAGTTGTAGCTCTTGATCTTAGCTTTCCTTTGCCGCAAACCCCGCATCATTCCGAGTTACGAAACTCTAGATATGGTCAAAATACCGGGTATACGTCATGATGCAAATTGTGCCGATTTTCTTCAACTTTCTTCTTTTTCTTGTGCTTCAAGCAAATCTTGTAACGATTCTTTTTCTCTTTATTTCTTGTATAAAAACATATAAAATACTACTTAAACATGCCTTGAAATGTGGTTAGAACACAGTAATGACGTGAAGTCATCAATCCCTGTGGATACGAACTCATTCTAGACACCTAGAGTGTGAATTATTGCTCGACGACAAACTGATCCACTTGCCAGAACGTAGTCAAGCTTTTGGCGCCGCTGCCGGGGATTCTGTTCATAAAACTTTGTTAGAATTATTCTAGTTTGTCAAAAAAAAAAAAATTAAAAATACAAAAAAATTAAAAAATCAAAAATCTTGTTAATGATTGTGGATTTAGAACTGTGAAATTCTGGCTAAGGCAAAGTCAAGGTATTTAAGCGATCCTAGTGATCCACCTCACTTACCTGACAATTTTCACAGTGATAAAGACACATGAAACAAAACCAAAAATAATTAAAAATATCTCCACCAGTGCTTCTAAGGTATTTGTTCAGTGCATGTAGACAGGTACCCCAAGGCAGGAGAGGCTGGAAACAACCAACTAAAGACATCATTCTCACTTAAATTCCCAAGGAGGGGAACTAGAGCTAATTGAAAAAGGGAAAGCTGCAAAAGAACGGTTAATGGTCAGGAGGATCATTGAACTAAAGAGACTTCCGGAAAAACAATCACAGAAATTCCAGGAAGTAAGTTAAAGGGGAAGTAACAGAACATGGTTTCGGGACCAAGGAAACCATTTGAGAAGATGACATGAGAAGGAAAAATCATCCGGAATAAACGCTTGCAACCGGGAGAACCAGCCACGAAGTCACCCAGATAACAGCATGCAACTTTGGGGTAAAGACACCGCACTCTATGAAACTAACCTGAAAAATAAGCCGCCAACAAGGATAGTCGAGGGAGTAGTGAAGCTGAGCAGGTCTTGCCGAAATTGCGAAAATGAAATATGGAAGATGGTAAGTGCTCAAAGACGGAACGAGAAGAGCACAAAAGAAACATGCGAACCTATCCTCTGTAATGGAGGAAATGCGTCAAGCTAATGAGACGCTAAACAAGCGCTGCTTGGGAGACAACCCAGGGTATGATTTATCGTTTTCTATTATTTTTATTTTATTATATTTTTATAAAGACCAAAAATAAATTTTAATTAGAAGTAAAAAGATTGAAAAATCCAAGTAAAATATTTTCAAAAATAGGTAGCCATCGTAGCACGATACATCCCATCGTACTACGATGATGCTTCCTTGAAATTCGCAGCAGGAAAACGGTTTACCATCGTAACACGATACATCCCATCGTGATACGATGGTAACAGATATATTTTCAAAAAGAAACGACTTTCCATCGTAACACGATACATCCTATCGTGTTACGACGGCAACGGATAGAATTTTAAATGCTGGATAACGAATTTCCATCGTGGTACGATACATCCCATCGTACCACGATGACAGAGCGTGCCTATAAATAAAGGTACGGATTTTTCACTTTTCACTTCCAATTTTCACGCCGTTACTCTGCCAAAATTTACTCAGAGATTCACAAACGTCCAAAACACTTTTCAAACTTCTAAAGTACCTTTCTTCTTCTCCTACACTTTCTAAACCATCACCAAACCATAAAAGTCACAACTTTTCCATAAAAATTCAAACTTTTTCATCATGGCACCAAAAAGACAAAAACCCACCACCGGAGCCTCTTCCTCTGCTCCACCTCGCTTTCTTGGTAGTGCCGCTAGAAAGCACTTTGATCTTGTTAAGGAGAAGGGGCTGGTCCAAGATTTAGGGATCGATTTTTCTGCTTTTGAATCACTCCCACGGGCAAGGGAGATTGCTATGGAGTACGGATGGATGCCTTTCAACGGCATGTTGGGGGATTGCAACATTACTCAGGTTGAGGAGTTTTATGCAAACGTGGTGGCATATGGAGCGACTGATTACAGGTCGTATGTACGAGGGGTTGAGGTTAGTTATGCCCCTGGTGCTATTGATGGGATATTTGGATTCTGTCCAGAGGAGTCTTGTATTGTTCGACAGAGACGTGCCGCCTACAGGAACATTGGCATATAAGAGGAGGAGTTCGGATAGATTAGAGGAGCCCTGACAATTCCAGGGAAGGACTGGCGTTATTCCACTCAGGGAGTACGCCAGCGACTTCAGGCGACAGACATGATGCCTATTGCCACGTTATGGGCCAGATGGTGGGTCCATAACTTTGAGATGTGTTCAAATGAGACGGAGATCATCATTGCGAGGTGTCTTGCTATTTATGCTATTCTTATGGGAGAGCCCATCTAGGTGGGAGACCTGATTGCACGCAGCATCAGGCGAGTGGTGACTACTACAGATTCCTACATAGCTCACCCGTTTGTGATCACCCACCTTTGTTATCAGGTTGAAGTCCCTGAGGAGGACAACGATGAGGTTATTGGGCCTTAGACACCACTGGGAGCGAGGTTCGTGGCCAGGGTTCAGAGGGACCTGACAAGAGCATTAGCAGCCCAGTAGCAATAGCCACCACCACCACAGCAGCAGCACCAGCAGGTACCACAGCCACCAACCCAGCATTACCAGTATTCAGATTATGAGCTGGGGATGGCGGCCACACTTTATGATCAACATGTCAGGATGGATTGGGGATTACCTTGGTATTTTCCACAGATGATGGCTGCGGTGCAGGACTACAGAGCACAGCAAACCCCTGCCTTCATATCACCAGCAATATCTGCAGCAGCCGGATTTGACAGGGCACTTCAACAGGCAGACCCAGAACCTTCTGGATCATCAGCATCGGGTTCAGGATATGTGGGATCAGGAGGTGGCAGAGGCATTTGCAGCCGAGTTGGATGATGAGTTGGCAGATGATGATTAGAGCGGGCTCTAGATCCGCATATTTTTAGTCTTTATTATTATGTACTTTTTGTTATTTTCTTACGTATTTTGTTTTTTATTTTTAACTATGTACTTTGAAATTCCTATATATCACTTTCATCTATTTAACCCCCTGTCAAACTTATGAAAAAATTAAATAATTGTTGCTGTCTTGTGCATGAGAAACGGTTATAGGTAAGATTGCAGCGTAGTGAGCTGTAAATGCTGATGATCCGAATTTTGAACCTTAACACAAACACCAAAGGTGAATGCTCCGAAAAGCAGAAGTTCGGGGGACAATGAGACGAGTGATGAAGCGGTGTCTGCAGATAAATGTTCACGCCTTCAGATACCTAAGCCAAGTGAGGATTTGAGCCAAATATTTCCAAAGGTATTACCAATTTCTTTCGATCCATGAGAGTTCCGCACTCTTGTTTATTTTTCAGAACTTGCTCCAATTCTCTGTAACTGGTTGATTTATTAAATTATGCATTGAGGCAATTTTTTTGTTATAACTCTGAGCCTTTTTCAAGCCACCCTGATAAATCTTATTATCCTTTGCTAACCACTTTGAGCCGTAAAAAAATATATCCCTTTTCTTTCGGTGACAAACCACGATACAAGCCTATAGACCAGAAAAACAATGAATTACCCTCTTTTGGAGTTAGGTAATAGTTCTCTGATCATAGCAACAATCAAAGTTTGGGGTTGCTCATGGAACTAGAAACAATTTAAGTTTGGGGTGGGTATACAGAGAACTATCACAACAAAAAAATGAAAAAAATAGAAAAAAGAGACGGGAAAAATCCCTAAAAAAATAGTCTCTACAAAAAAAAAAATAGAAAAAAGAGACGGGAAAAATCCCTAAAAAAATAGTCTCAACAAAAACAGTGATAGAAAAAAAACCGGAGAGACATACACAAAAGGCCAAAACAGCATTAGGTTCTATTCTCTAAAAATACCAAAAATCAAAAGGTACCCTATGGAATAAGGTTGCGTACACAAAAAGGAAACAAAGTAGTACTTAACTCCAAGTTTAGCCTACTTATCCCAAAAATGTCCTACCTTGACCCTAGCCACGTTATAACCCTTAAAGTCCTCCAAAAATGCATGTTTATTAAATTTTGACAGGTTACTTATAATTCTTGCAAGCCTATGGTAAAATGGCAGGTTGGGTGATGATTGAGAGCATCCCCTTCAATTCGAGTGAAAATGTGAGAGAGAGAAAAGGTTGAACATGGACTCTTGCAGACACTTGTCCGACTCGCTACTATCAACGTCTCATGAACCAAGCAGGACTGGGCATTGCACGCTGTGGTAAGAAATCGGCGGTATCATTGCGGAACAAGTAAGGGTGTGAAATTCCTATCATCTTTATTTATTTCTTAACTCGCTAACGATCTTGTCTGACAGCATGTTACTTGAGGACAAGCAATAGTTTAAGTTTGGGGTTGTGATGACAGGAATTTCTGCAGTATTTTAGGTAGTATTATTAGTAGTAAATTGACCAAAACAGGCCCAAATATCAAGAACAACCTGAAGAATCGAGAAAAAGCTTCTAGACAAGGTGAAGATATGCAAAAGACAAGAAAAAGCCCAAAAATGAAGAAAAACAGCCCATCGTGTCACGATGGCTTCCAACGTGACACGATGAGAGCTGCTTGCTTGCAAAGACAGAATCAATTATATTTTTGAAGAGAATCTTTGCATCGTATCACGATGACTCACAGCGCAATACGATGGCTTTGCGTGGAGATCACGCAGATCAAACGCACAGGATCAGTTATAATTTTAAACTGAATCTGCTCATCGTGGCACGATGGACTTAGCGTGCCACGATGGATTGCTGAGGCCCATTACGAAAAGTATACATAGAGCCTTCATAATTCATTATTTTTCATTCAGAAATAGAAGAACTTTCTATTCCTTTTTGGAGAGAAGTTCGGAGGAGCTCTAAGGGCATAGTTTTCTCCCCTTACGGGAAAACTAACTCAGCAAGGTATGATTCTTTTGGCTTTTTGTAGTTAGATTCTTGTAATTTAATTATGTAGTCTTTTGTAATAATTCCTTAGGTTGTGGTGGAGAAGATGAACTCCCCGATGAATACTTGGGTTATGTAAAATCGTCTTTATAAATTATTATTTGTTATTTGTTTTCTTGCTTTAATATCGTTAGTCGGAATCTTGGTCGGATAAACGGCAACGTCTTAGAATAAATAATTAGGGTTTACTTTCATAGTAGCATATTAGGGTTCTTTCTATTATTTGTCTGGAACTAGTAATAAATAACACTAGGTTAAAGGAACGACACAACAATCTTGAACTAGTTATGACTTAATAATTAGAGGAAGAATCAGAAACTAGTTGTAATAACAAATTAGAACTGAATAACTGTAACTAAGATCTAGGGTTATTGGATGGTCGTTGGTCATAATGCATGTTTGTGAATAACTCTACCTAGTAATTTAGGGTATGTGACAAAACGAGGTTAGACTCTCGTAGGTACCTTAGTTGCAAAAGTAGTGGGACTTTGCCTACATAGGGTAGCAGTAAGGTGCTACTAAAACAAGGATAGAATCGACGCCTGGTAATAGTACGAATGACTATGTTATACACCGATTATGCCAAGTATGAGGGAGGGAGTATGTTCAACCACCATACATATCCTCTATGTTTCTGAATCAAACATTTTATTTTTTTTGCAAGCATATTGCTATTTTTTATAAAATTAAAACTTTTTTGCTAAAAACCAAAGCGAATGCAAAACCACACGAACTAAAATAGCACTAGCGAAGGTTTGACACGATCCCTGTGGATACGAACTCATTCTAGACACCTAGAGTGTGAATTATTGCTCGACAATAAACTGGTCCACTTGCCAGAACGTAGTCAACACCACACTCTATGAAACTAACCTGAAAAATAAGCCGCCAACAAGGATAGTCGAGGGAGTGGTTAAGCTGAGCAGGTCTTGCCGAAATTGCGAAAATCAAATATGGAAGATGGTAAGTGCTCAAAGACGGAACAAGGAGAGCTCAACAAGAGACATACGAACATATCCTATGTAATGGAGGAAATGCGTCAAGCTAATGAGACGCTAAACAAACGCTGCTTGGGAGGCAACCCAGGGTTATTATCTAAGTATTTCTAATTCAGTATTTTGTTTCAGTAATTTTAATTCAGTATTTGCTTCAGTTTTTCAATTCAATAAAATGTACTCAGAATTCCAGCATGTCATATTCATCTGTTAACAGCCCCTGTCTTACAAATAATTAAATAATTGTTGTTGTTTATTATCTTGTGCATGATAAACTGTTATAGGTAAGATTGCAGCGAAGTGAGTTGTAAATGCTTATGATCTGAATTTTGCACTTTAACACAAACACCAAAGGTGAATGCTCCGAAAAGCAGAAGTTCGGGGGACAATGAGACGAGTGATGAAGCGGTGTCTGCAGATAAGTGTTCACGCCTTCAGATACCTAAGCCAAGTGAGGATTTGAGCCAAATATTTCCAAAGGTATTACCAATTTCTTTCGATCCATGAGAGTTCTGCACTCTTGTTTATTTTTCAGAACTTGCTCCAATTCTCTGTAACTGGTTGATTTATTAAATTATGCATTGAGGCAAATTTTTTGTTATAACTCTGGGCCTTTTTCAAGCCACCCTTATGAATATTATCCTTTGCTAACCACTTTGAGCCGTAAAAAAAATATATATCCCTTTTCTTTCGGTGACAAACCACGATAGAAGCCTATAGACCAGAAAAACATTACCATCTTTTGGAGTTAGGTAATAGTTCTCTGATCATAGCAACAATCAAAGTTTGGGTTGCTCAAGGAACTAGCAACAATTCAAGTTTGGGGTGGGTATACAGAGAACTATCACTACAAAAAAAAAAATTAGAAAAATGAGACGGGAAAAATCCCTAAAAAAAAGTCTCTACAAAAAAAAAAATAAGAAAAGAAAAGAGACAGGAGAACATCAAAAATCCCTAAAAAAATAGTCTCTACAAAAATAGTGATCGAAAAAGAACCACAAACGTCTCTCCGGTTCTATTCTCTAAAAATACCAAATAAAAAGGTACCCTATGGAATAAGGTTGCGTACACAAAAAGGAAACAAAGTAGTACTTAACTCCAAGTTTAGCCTACTTATCCCAAAAATGTCCTACATTGACCCTAGCCACGTTATAACCCTTAAAGACCTCCAAAAAAACATATTTATTAAATTTTGACAGGTTACTTAGAATTCTTGCAAGCCTATGATAAAATGGTAGGTTGTGCGATGATTGAGAGCATCCCTTTCAATTCGAGTGAAAATGTGAGAGAGATAAAAGGTTGAACATGTACTCTTGCAGACACTTGTCCGACTCGCTACTATCAACGTCTCCTGATCCAAGCAAGACTGGGCATTGCACGCTGCGGTAAGAATCAGCGGTACCATTGCTGAACAAGTAAGGGTGTGAAATTCCTATCATCTTTATTTATTTCTTAACTCGCTAACGATCTTGTCTGACAGCATGTTACTTGAGGACAAGCAACAATTTAAGTTTGGGGTTGTGATGGCATGAATTTCTGTAGTATTTTAGGTAGTCTTATTAGTAGTAAAATGACCGTGACAGACCCAAATATCAACAAAAACCTGAAGAATCGAGAAAAAGCTTCAAGACAAGGTGAAGAAACGCAAAAGACAAGAAAAAGCCCAAAAATGAAAAAAAACAGCCCATCATGTCACGATGGCTCTCAACGTGACACGATGGAAGCTCCTTGCTCGCCAAGACAGAATCAATTATATTTTTGAAGAGAATCTTAACATCGTATAACGATGGCTCACAACGCAGTAAGATGACTTTGCGTGGTGACCACATTGATCAAACGCACAGGATTAGTTATAATTTTAAAGTAAATCTTCTCATCGTGACATGATGGGCTTAGCGTATCACGATGGCTTGCTGAGGCCCATTACGAAAAGTATAAATAGAAGCTCCATAATTCATTATTTTTCATTCAGAAATAGAAGAACTTTATATTCCGTTTGGAGAGAAGTTTGGAGGAGCTTTAAGGGCATAGTTTTCTCCCCTTACGGGAAAACTAACTCATTAAGGTATGATTCTTTAGGCTTTTTATAGTTAGATTCTTGTAATTTAATTATGTAGTCTTTTGTAATAATTCCTTAGGTTGTGGTGGGGAAGATGAACTCCCCGATGTATACTTGGGTCATGTAATTGAGTCAAAGTTATAATAAATCGTCTTTATAAATTATTATTTGTTATTTGTTTTCTTGCTTTAATATCATTAGTCGGAATTTTAGCCGGATAAACGGCAACGTCTTAGAATAAATAATTATGGTTTACTTTAACAGTAGCATATTAGGGTTCTCTCTATTATTTGTCCAGAACTAGTATTAAATAACACTAGGTTAAAGGAACGACAAAATAATCTTGAACTAGTTATGACTTAATAATTAGAGGAAGAATTAGGAACTAGTTGTAATAACAATTAGAACTGAATAACCGTAACTAAGATCTAGGGGTATTGGATGGTCGATGGTCATAATGCATGTTTGTAAATAACTCTACCTAGTAATTTAGGGTATGTGACAAAGCGAGGTTAGGCTCTCGTAGGTATCTTAGTTGCAAAAGTAGGGAGACTTTGCCTACATAGGGTAGCAGTAAGGTGCTACTAAAACAAGGATAGAATCGACGCCCGATAATAGTACGAATGACTATGTTATACACCGATTATGCCAAGTATGAGGGAGGGAGTAAGTTCAGCCACCATACATATCCTCTATGTTTCTAAATCAAACCTTTTATTTTTCTTGCAAAGCATATCGCTCTTTTTTAAATTAAAAACTTTTTTCCTAAAAACCAAAGCGAATGCAAAAACTCACGAACTAGAATAGCACTAGCGAAG
This sequence comes from Trifolium fragiferum, assembly GCA_954870985.1. NCBI lineage: Eukaryota > Viridiplantae > Streptophyta > Magnoliopsida > Fabales > Fabaceae > Trifolium > Trifolium fragiferum. Next base: position 14,381,449 of record OX940793.1, on the reverse strand, counting down.
GTTTGACACGATCCCTGTGGATACGAACTCATTCTAGACACCTAGAGTGTGAATTATTGCTCAACGACAAACTGGTCCACTTGCCAGAACGTAGTCACCATGTTACCTCAGGTACAACTCAGACAGCTTACTCTCTCAATAGTTTTTCTTTTGGCTCTTGGATTGTTGACTCAGGAGCAACTGATCATATATGTTCATCTATGAAGTATTTTAGTTCCTATACTTCAATTCCTCCGGTTAGTGTGAGATTACCAAATGGACATGTTGCTATAGCTAAGCATGCAGGCACAATCCAATTTTCACCTGGGTTTCTTGTCACACACATTTTATTTGTACCTGAATTTCACTTGAATTTGATATCTGTACCTAAGCTTTGCATTGATAATCAGTACATAGTTAGTTTTGATAATGATCATTGTTTGATACAGGAAAAGAAGATCTTGAAGATGATTGGTTTGGGTGAGCTTGTGGAGGGATTGTACTACCTTACCATTCACCAAAACTCAACCATTGCTTCCTCTCTTGTTACTTCATCTACCCACATCCCTGAAGATGCAGTTTGGCACTTCAAGCTTGGCCACCTTTCTCACAGTAGATTACTAGATTTACAGAAATCCTTTCAGTTTGTAAAATTTGATTCAAATTCAGCTTGTGATATTTGCCATTATGCAAGGCATAGAAAATCTAGATTTTCCCTTAGCTCCAGTAGAGCAAGCAAATGTTATGAATTGTTCCATTTTGATATTTGGGGACCAATAGCTGTTCCTTCTATTCATGGTCATAGATATTTTTTCACTGCTTTTGTTGAGACCTTTTAGGGTGTTGGCTTCATTTGGTAAAATAAGCCTGATTCCATGATGTGGAGCATGATGTGTGGCACATCAGGGTTCACATCTGGACGCCCTACTGGACGCGCCTTTATTTATTTAAACGCGATCTTTTGAAAAAGATTTGTTTTTCAAGTATATCGTGCCAGCTTGCGCGCCAAGGAACAAGATAATCTTTCATGGTTCTGTTTTATTTTATCGGCCGACTTTGATCAAAAAGATTTGAAACAAACAATTAAAAGATTATGATCAAATAAATCTCAAGGAGAATTAACAAAGGCCAGCTGTCAACATTGAAGATCCAAGCCCATGAAACTTGTTCTATATAAAGGAAGACTGAAGACATAATGAAGTACGAAGCCAAGAGTTGAAGATATCGAGTCTTAGGTCTTAGTCTGTTCATTGTTATTTGTGAGCCTTCACTTGAATCATAATTTTGATACAAGTAAGGACTGAGTTTGATAGAGTTGTAATCTCTAGTATTCTTTCTCCAAAGCTTTGAAGCAAGGAGTTAGAGTGTGCAACACTCAAAGCCGTTAGGTACGAGTGCATAGTTTTCTAGGAGTGTGTCTCCAAACTGAGTTTGTTATTAAATCCTTACTGGGTAAGGTTGAGGGGGAGTGAGCAGAGGTTCTCATATCTAGGAGTTCCTAGGTAGAATTAGCACGGGTAGTGATTAAGTGAGAAGTTGTAAACGGGGGAGTTTAGCTTTGAATTGATACTACCATAGTGGATTCATCCCTGGATTGATATCCTCCAGAATAGGGCTTGTTATAAGTGCCGAACTGGGTTAACAAACTCACGTGTTCTTTTGTTTCCTGCACTTTATATTGTTTACTTGTTCATCAAGTTCAGTTGTTCACGATGTTGACACATTAGGCTACACATCGTACGATTCCTAAAGTGTACACATCGTGCTACACATCTGACACTTGCCACCAGAATTTCAATTGGCATCAGAGCAGGCACCCTGCCTGTTTGAGGGTGAGCTCCAGGGAAGTTACTTTCTGGAAACATGGACAAGGATGGAACAACGGTCAACAAACCACCCCTCCTGGATGGAACCAACTATGACTACTGGAAGCCAAGGATGATTGCCTTCCTAAAGTCACTTGACAGCAGAACTTGGAAAGCTGTGCTCAAAGGCTGGGAGCATCCCAAAATCTTGGATGCTAATGGTGTTGACACTGGTGTACTCAAGCCAGAGGAAGATTGGTCAGCTGCAGAAGACACTGCATCACTTGGAAACTCCAAAGCTTTGAATGCTTTATTCAATGGAGTGGACAAGAACATGTTCAGATTAATCAAGCAGTGTACTGTTGCAAAGAATGCCTGGGAGATACTCAGAACCACTCATGAAGGCAATGCCAAGGTAAAAAGCTCAAGAATCCAACTTCTCAACACTAAGTTTGAAAACCTCAGAATGAAAGAAGAAGAATCAATTCATGACTTTCACATGAATTTGCTTGAGGTGGACAATTCCTTTGAGGCTCTAGGTGAGAAATTGTCTGAAGAAAAGCTTGTGAGAAAGATGCTTAGGTCTCTACCCAAGAGATTTAACATGAAAATCACAGCTATTGAAGAAGCTCAAGACATCCCAAGTATGAAACTTGAAGAACTTGTGAGCTCGCTTCAAACTTTTGAGATGAACTTTAGTGAGCCAACTGAGAAGAAAGGAAAAGGCATAGCTTTTGTATCTTGTGCTGGTGAAGAGGAAGAAGCTGATGAATCAGATGATGACCTCTCAAATGACTTAGCCATGTTGGGAAGACAATTCAACAAGCTTCAAAGGAGGGTGGACAGAAGACCAAGGAGGAATGTGAGGAACATCCAGACTGACAACAGTAAAATAGGTAACACTTCAACAAAAACTAAAACTGATGATAAGTCAGCTCAGAACAAGGGTGTTCAATGTCATGAATGTGAAGGCTTTGGTCATATAAGATCAGAATGTGGAACATATCTGAAGAAGCAGAAGAAAGGCCTAACTGTATCATGGTCTGACGAAGACTCTGACACTGACTCAGAGAATGTTGCTGCTAATCATGTTAGTGCCATGACTGGGGTGGATAATACTGATGTCGAATCTGATGATGAAGAACTCACCTTTGATGAACTAGCCTCAGTCCATAAAAAGCTATTTATCAAGAGTGAGGAACTGTACAAGGTCAATGAAGAGCAGAAGGAAATCATCAGTCAACTGGAGACAGAGAAGGGTCAACTACAGAGTCAAGTTGCTAGTCTTGAAAGTGAAGTCAAGTTACTGTCAACCAACTTGAAAAATATGACCAAGTCTGTAAAGATGCTCAATCCTGGAACCAACATGCTTGATGAAATTTTGAAAGTAGGAAAGCATGCTGGTGACTCATCTGGTGTAGGATTTAAGAACAAACATCACAGCAAGAAGACAAATACTAAGTTTGTTCCTGCTCAGAAGAAACCTGACCCTGGCAGAATGTGGACACATCACACTCCACATCAGAGACCTGATGGCAAAGAGAAGTTTAATGCTTGGAGATGTCACTACTGTGGGAAGAATGGTCACATCAAGCCCTTCTGTTACAAACTCTATGGGTATCCCAAGAAAAGGCCTCAGGTGCAAGCCAAAACAGTAAGGGTCACTCCTAAGAAGATGTGGAAGCCTAAAGTTTCTGAAACTGCACATATTGCTCACACTTCTCTTAGAGCATCTTCTAGTAATGATTGGTATTTTGATAGTGGTTGTTCTAGGCATATGACTGGTGTTGAGAAATTTCTCACTAATATCAAGCCTCATACAACAAGCTTTGTAACCTTTGGTGATGGAGCAAAAGGTGAAATCAAGGGCAGTGGTAAACTCAGCAGCAAAAGCTTACCTGACCTAGATGATGTGCTACTTGTTAAAGGCTTGAAGGCTAATCTTATCAGCATAAGCCAATTGTGTGATCAAGGTCTCAAAGTCAACTTCACAAAGAATGGATGTCTTATTACTTCTGACAAAGGAGAATTGTTGATGAGAGGATCTAGGTCAAGAGACAACTGCTATCTATGGATTCCTGATGAAACTGCTCGCTCTACTACATGTCTTATTAGTCAGGAAGAAGAAGTTAAGCTTTGGCACCAAAGACTTGGTCATTTGAATCTAAAAGGAATGAAGAAGATTATGTCCAAGGAAGCTATTAAAGGACTACCAAAGCTTAAGATTGTTGAAGGCAGTATCTGTGGTGAATGTCAAGTTGGAAAGCAGGTTCAGATGTCACACCCAATGTTACAACATCAGGTGACATCCAGAGTTCTTGAAATGCTACATATGGACTTGATGGGACCAATGCAGGTAGAGAGTATTGGTGGCAAAAGATATGCCTTTGTGGTTGTAGATGATTTCTCAAGGTTCACTTGGGTTAGCTTCATCAGAGAGAAGTCTGACACCTTTGATGCATTCAAAGAATTATGCCTTAGACTACAAAGAGAGAAGGATAGTGGCATTGTTAGAATCAGAAGTGATCATGGGAAAGAGTTTGAAAATTCAAGATTCTCTGAGTTTTGTGCTGATGAAGGAATTGGGCATGAGTTCTCCTCACCAATCACACCCCAACAAAATGGTGTAGTTGAGAGGAAGAACAGAACCTTGCAAGAGGCTGCAAGAGTTATACTACATGCCAAGAAGCTACCTTACTACTTTTGGGCAGAGGCCATGAGTACTGCATGCTATATACACAATAGGGTGACTCTGAGAAAAGGTACCTCAACCACACTGTATGAGATATGGAAAGGAAGAAAACCAACTGTCAAACACTTCCATGTCTTTGGTAGCAAGTGCTATATCTTAGCTGACAGAGAGCAAAGGAGGAAGATGGATCCCAAGAGTGATGAAGGAATCTTTCTAGGCTATTCCATAACCAGCAGAGCCTATAGAGTCTTCAACAACAGAACAAGAACTATGATGGAATCCATCAATGTTGTCATAGATGACTATTCAGACAATGTACCTGATGTTGATCCTGATGTGGACACATCTCACCCCCTGCCTGAAGACTCTGAAGTTATAGAGATTCCTGAGAAGAATGATCAGCAAGAAGATGTGACTCCAGTGAACAAGGGTCCCTCTGTTAGAGTTCAAAAGAATCATCCAAAAGAACTCATAATAGGGAATCCTGAGTCAGGGGTTATGACAAGGTCAAGAGAGGTTGTATCCAATGCTTGTTTTGTGTCAAAGGTAGAACCAAAGAATGTGAAAGAAGCCTTGACAGATGAGTTTTGGATTGGAGCTATGCAAGAGGAGCTGAACCAGTTCAAGAGGAATGAAGTGTGGGATTTAGTTCCTAGACCTGAAGGAGTCAACATCATTGGTACTAAATGGGTTTATAGGAATAAATCTGATGAAAGTGGTGTTGTGACTAGAAACAAGGCTAGGCTTGTGGCTCAAGGTTACTCTCAGATTGAAGGAGTAGACTTTGATGAAACATTTGCTCCTGTGGCACGTCTCGAGTCCATAAGGTTACTTTTGGGAGTAGCATGTATCTTGAAATTCAAGCTATTCCAGATGGATGTGAAGAGTGCTTTCCTCAATGGCTACTTGAATGAGGAAGTTTATGTGGAGCAGCCCAAGGGATTTGTTGATCCAAATTATCCAGATCATGTCTACAGATTGAAGAATGCATTATATGGATTAAAGCAAGCTCCTAGGGCATGGTATGAGAGGCTAACCAAATTTCTTGTGCAGCAAGGTTATAGAAAAGGAGAAACAGACAAAACCTTGTTTGTCAGAGAAGAAAAGGGGAAGTTCATGATTGCACAAATCTATGTAGATGACATTGTGTTTGGAGGAATGTCTGATCCAATGGTCAAGATGTTTGTGAATCAGATGCAGTCTGAATTTGAGATGAGCCTTGTAGGTGAACTTACCTACTTTCTTGGTCTGCAAGTCAAACAGATGGAAGATACAATTTTCATCTCCCAAAGCAAGTATGCCAAGAACATTGTGAAGAAATTTGGAATGGAGAATGCAAATCACAAAAGAACTCCTGCAGCAACCCATCTCAAACTTTCTAAAGATGAGCATGGTGTCAGTGTTGATCAAAGTCTATACAGAAGCATGATTGGCAGTCTACTTTATCTCACTGCAAGTAGACCTGATATTAGCTTTGCTGTTGGTGTGTGTGCAAGGTACCAAGCTGAGCCTAAGATGAGTCATCTAAATCAAGTCAAAAGGATTCTCAAGTATGTCAGTGGTACAAGTGATTATGGAATTCTCTACTCTCATGGTGAAGACACAAGATTGTTAGGTTATTGTGATGCTGACTGGGCAGGAAGTGCAGATGATAGGAAGAGCACTTCTGGTGGATGTTTCTTTTTGGGAAGCAACCTTATATCATGGTTCAGCAAGAAACAAAATTGTGTTTCTCTTTCTACAGCTGAGGCTGAGTATATTGCAGCAGGAAGTAGTTGCTCTCAGCTACTTTGGATGAAGCAGATGTTGGGTGAGTACAATGTGCAGCAAGATGTGCTCACATTATACTGTGACAATCTAAGTGCTATAAATATTTCCAAAAATCCTATCCAACATAGTAGGACAAAGCACATTGATATACGTCACCATTTTATTAGAGATCTTGTTGAAGACAATATTGTGACTCTAGAGCATGTTGCCACAGAAAATCAACTGGCAGATATTTTCACTAAGGCTTTAGATGCAAATAGGTTTGAGGTGTTAAGGGGCAAACTTGGTATTTGCCTCTTTGATGATCAATAGCCATAATAGCTATTTAGGCGTGCAACGGTTACCTGTTTTTTTCCCTCCATCCATAGTTGCACGCAATCCAAAGGCAATCATTACAAAATATTTCCAACGGCTATTTCACGATCAAAACTCCAAGAAATCCGTTTACTCAAGATTTTCTTATTGCCTACCACATTGATCACCACATTCGTTTCTCAACCACTCAAACGACCAAAAATTTTCTTGATCACTCTCAAACCCTTTGTTCATCTCTCTGCTATTTTCTTTGAAAATCTTCATACCAAATCACCATCGTCATCATCATGTCTACTGCAACCAAAACATCTCCTTCAACCAAATTCACGACTCCTCCATCATCATCAAAACCTAATTCCCCGCATCCTGAAGAAGTTCAAAGTGACATGATCGTTAATGCCACTCCTGTTTCTATGATCAAGCCATCTGGATCAAAGAAGAAGAAGTCAAAACGATCAAGAAGGGAATCAACCCCCATTGCTGCAGAGGAAGATGTTGTTCCTTCTCCTTCCACAGAAAAATCCAAGAAGAAGAAGAAGAAAAGCAAAAAGCCAAAGATTGGCTCACCAAAGAGGGTTCACACCATGGAAAGTCTGCATGTTGAACCTCTTCCTGCAAAATCTGGTGATGCGAATGCTGAAGCATCTATGGGTGTAGGTTCTTCAAACCCTAACCCTGAGAAGGCTGCTGTAAAGATCCCTGAGAGTCAAAGACATCCCTTGACTCAGAAGATCATTGATTCTGTGCTCCAGGCCCTGCAAGAACCTAATGTTGCGGCAGATGTTGGCACATCATTGCCACAAGGTGAAGAAGAGACTGCTGCTGTTGAAAAACCTGCTGTCATTCCTGATTCTCCTGAACAGGAATTTGTTGAAGAAGATCAACCTGCTGAGGTTGAGGAACCTAAAGATAATACCCAGTCTGACAAGGATAAAGAAACTGTTGAAGGTTCAGATCATGAAGACTCCAATCCTTCTGACAAGGATGCTGATGGAGATATAGTTGTTGTGGATGTAGAAGGCTACAATTCTGACATCCCCTTGAAGAAGCTTATTGAGGATAGTATTGCAAGAAGGACTAGAAGTGGTAAAGGTCCTGCTGTTGTTGAGATTTCTCTTGCTGCTACTAAGGAGAAGAAGAAGCCTGTTAAGAGGCAAGTCATGTATGGTCCCAAGAAGGGATTTAGTAAAGCTGTGGTTCCACCTGCAAAGAAGAAGACTCAGAAAAGAAAAGAGCCACCTACAAGTGACTCAGAGTACGATGTGGAGCAGGATGTAGCTCACATCAGTGAGTCTGAGGAAGAATCTGCTAAGGAACGCAATGTGGAGCTTGATGTGATTCACATTGAGTCTGCTGTGAAGAAGAGCTATGGGAAGAAGAAAATTCCTCAGGGAATTCCTGACATCCCAGTTGATTTGATTTCCTTCCACAACCCTGCACATGCTGGTAAATGGAAGTACATTGCTCATAGAAGGTTAGCTCTGGAGAGGGAGCTCAGTGCTGAAGCCTTGCAGTGCAAGGAAGTTATGAGGTTGATCAAGCGTGCTGGCTTGATGAAGACTGTTACTGGACTGAGTGACTGCTATGAGAAGGTAGTCAAAGAGTTTTTGGTAAACATCCCTGCTGGTTGTGACAATCCTTTGGACAAGGAATACCAAACTGTTTTTGTGAGAGGTAAAGAAATTCACTTCTCTCCCACTGTTATCAACAAGTATCTGGGCAGAAGTGAGGAGCCCTTTGCTGAGATGGAGGCAAATGACAACTACATAATCAAGGCCATCACAGCTGGAAAGGTCAAGACTTGGCCTAAGAAAGGGAAACTGCAAGCAAGCAAGCTCACACCAATCTACAACATCCTGAACAGGATTGCTGCTGCTAACTGGGTGCCTACCACACACAACTGTGATGTGGCTACAGGTTTGGCTAGGTTCATATATACTATTGGTAACAAATCTAATTTTGATTTTGGTACCTATATTTTTGATCAGACTATCAAACATGCCAAAACCCTAGCTGTCAAACTACCCATTGCATTTCCTTCCCTACTGTGTGGAATCATATTGAGCCAGAGACCTGATGTTCTGGGCAAGGATGATTTGTCTTACAGAAGAGAGTCTGCTATTTCTTTTAGTCTCAAGCAGTCTGATGTGACTCCTGATGTGGGCACATCCAGCTCAAACAATGCTATGTCTAGGACAGACATGATTGCTGCTTTAAAGGAGACTTGCAAGGCTCTGGATGAGAAGAAGGCCAAGCTGGAGGCAGTCATTACTGGACTGGAGCTTGAGGATGAGCAAACAATGGCTGAGGATGAGGAATTGGAGGAGGAGGAGCCCAATGACTCTGAAGCTGAGGAAACTGATGGGAACCAGGATATTTGAATCTTTGTAATTCATTATTTCCCTGTACTCAGTATTTCCTTGTTTTTGCTTATATTTTGTGGGCTATGCCCTGGATTTCTGATGCACCTTTGCGTGCCTGTTCTGTACTTGCTGCACTATTAACGGCCTGAGTGCCTTTTTTTTTCTGTTCTTGCACCATCATCTCTACATCTCATGCTATCTGCATTCTATGGTGTGTTACTTACTCTCAGTATGTTTGTCATAATTTATGGCTAAAAAGGGGGAGTAAAAATTAAAATGAACAACTTTGAAGTCTTAACTGCAGCAAATTGTGATGTGTGGCACATCTGACTACACATCTGGCATACATGCTTATTTTTCTTCAAATGTTTTCTCAACAACTTTTTGAAGAATTAGTTTTCTAAAGCATGTTTTTCTGAAGACTTAATCTGTACGTTTTCAACTGGGTGATGCATTCTTAAGAAGTCCAATTGAAGATGTTAATTTGTGTAATGGTTGATCCATTTGTATGATTTCTACATGGTGATGCATTCTTAAGAAGCCTGTAGAAGTTGCTATTTTGTGTGATGTTTGACACATCTGTGAGTTTTAACTTGGTCATGCATTCTTAAGAAGCTAAGTTTAAAACTTCTCTATTTTCTCTAGGTCATGCATTCTGAAGAAGCCTATAGGGAATATGAGATTTAGGGGGAGTACATGGAAAGTGCTCTAGTTCAAAGGGGAGTAGACTATTACTGGGTTTGCTACCCTCCCTTATGTGTGCATGGAATCTCATGCTTGTATGTGTCTGAGAATTTATTTTTCTCAGTCTTTGGAAATTTACTTTCCTATCTTGTGAGAGTTTAATTCTCTCTTCGTTTGTGAGGCTCTGATCCGCTGCTGCATGCCTCTGATGTGCCTATACATCTCTCCAAGTTTAGTTGGGTGACTCAAAGATTATTTTAGCCCAAAATTTGCCAAAGGGGGAGATTGTTGAGACCTTTTAGGGTGTTGGCTTCATTTGGTAAAATAAGCCTGATTCCATGATGTGGAGCATGATGTGTGACACATCAGGGTTCACATCTGGACGCCCTACTGGACGCGCCTTTATTTATTTAAACGCGATCTTTTGAAAAAGATTTGTTTTTCAAGTATATCGTGCCAGCTTGCGCGCCAAGGAACAAGATAATCTTTCATGGTTCTGTTTTATTTTATCGGCCGACTTTGATCAAAAAGATTTGAAACAAACAATTAAAAGATTATGATCAAATAAATCTCAAGGAGAATTAACAAAGGCCAGCTGTCAACATTGAAGATCCAAGCCCATGAAACTTGTTCTATATAAAGGAAGACTGAAGACATAATGAAGTACGAAGCCAAGAGTTGAAGATATCGAGTCTTAGGTCTTAGTCTGTTCATTGTTATTTGTGAGCCTTCACTTGAATCATAATTTTGATACAAGTAAGGACTGAGTTTGATAGAGTTGTAATCTCTAGTATTCTTTCTCCAAAGCTTTGAAGCAAGGAGTTAGAGTGTGCAACACTCAAAGCCGTTAGGTACGAGTGCATAGTTTTCTAGGAGTGTGTCTCCAAACTGAGTTTGTTATTAAATCCTTACTGGGTAAGGTTGAGGGGGAGTGAGCAGAGGTTCTCATATCTAGGAGTTCCTAGGTAGAATTAGCACGGGTAGTGATTAAGTGAGAAGTTGTAAACGGGGGAGTTTAGCTTTGAATTGATACTACCATAGTGGATTCATCCCTGGATTGATATCCTCCAGAATAGGGCTTGTTATAAGTGCCGAACTGGGTTAACAAACTCACGTGTTCTTTTGTTTCCTGCACTTTATATTGTTTACTTGTTCATCAAGTTCAGTTGTTCACGATGTTGACACATTAGGCTACACATCGTACGATTCCTAAAGTGTACACATCGTGCTACACATCTGACACTTGCCACCAGAATTTCAGCTTTAGATGATCATAGTCGTTTTACATGGATCATTTTGTGTAAAGCCAAGTCTGAAATTCCTAATCTTGTTCAGAAATTCATAATCATGATTGAAAACCAATTTGATTGTCATGTTAAGACTGTTAGAACAGATAATGGCCCAGAGTTTTTAATGCCTGAATTCTATACTTCCAAAGGTATTCTTCATGAAACCAGTTGTGTTGAGACTCCTCAACAAAATGGCCGTGTTGAAAGGAAGCACCATCATATATTGAATGTTGGGAGAGCTCTCCTATTTCAGTCTAAACTTCCTAAACAATTTTGGTCTTATGCAGTTTTGCAAGCCACTTATATCATCAATAGAATATCTAGTCCTTTGCTTCAAAATAAGTCACCTTATTACCTTCGTTTTAACCATAATCCTGGTTTACATGATTTGAAAGTTTTTGGATGTTTATGATATGCTTCTACTCTTTAGAATCATAGGACTAAACTTGATGTTAGGGCTAGGAAATCTATTTACCTTGGACACAAGCAAGGTGTTAAGGGTGCAGTCTTATTTGACCTTAATACCAAAAATATAATCATCTCCATGAATGTTACCTTCCATGAAACTATTTTGCCTTATCAAAGTTCCAATCCTACTTTTCATTGGCAATATCATTCTTCTAGTAAACCTCAACCCTCTGTTGAATCCACACCACTAGTTATAGCTGATGATCCTTCTCCTATACCTCATAACCCCGATCCTTCCCCTTGTGAGACCATCAATCCTAACCCTAACTCTGCAGACAATCCACCTTCATCTACTGACAACAATGATGTTGTCACTACCAGAAAATCCACTAGAAAAACTCATAAGCCAGCACATCTCTCAGATTACATATGCAATCTCTCTACACTCAAGGCATCATCTACAGGTATTCTTTACCCTATCTCACATTATCATTCTTGTGCTAACTTGTTTGTTAATCATAGCAAATTTGCTTTGTCCCTTACTGCTGATGATGAGCCAGTTAGCTATAATCAAGCCAGCTTACATGAATGTTGGGTGAAAGCTATGGATGCTGAGCTTGAAGCCTTGAGACAAAATAAGACTTGGATTTTTGTTGATGCTCCACTAAACATAAAACCCATATGCAGTAGATGGGTTTACAAAGTGAAGCACAAGGCAGATGGGACTATAGAGAGATACAAGGCTCGATTGGTAGCTAAAGGTTATAACCATGTAGAGGGAATTGATTTCTTTGAGACATTTTCCCCTATAGCTAAGATTACTACTGTTAGAACTCTTATAGCTTTGGCTGCCATCAACAATTGGCATTTGCACCAGCTAGATGTCAATAATGCTTTCCTCCATGGTGAATTAGAAGAAGATGTTTACATGACAATTCCTCAGGGTGTTAAGCATTCTAAGCCTCACCAAGTGTGCAAGTTACTTAAATCTCTCTATGGCTTGAAACAAGCAAGTAGGAAGTGGTATGAAAGGTTGACTGGTATCTTGGTTGCACAAGGATATCATCAATCTACCTCTGACCACTCTCTATTCACCCTACAGCAAGGTGATACTTTCACAACTCTCTTAGTGTATGTAGATGATATTATCCTGGCAGGAACTTCTCTTGATGAGTTTCAAAGAATTAAGCACATCCTTGATACTCAATTCAAAATTAAAGATCTTGGCCAGCCGAAGTATTTCCTAGGGATAGAGGTTGCTCATTCTAAAGTTGGTGTTACCATTTGCCAAAGGAAATACTGTCTAGATTTACTACATGACACTGGACTACTTGGAGCTAAGCCTGCTAAAACCCCTCTTGACAATTCAGTGAAGTTACACCAAGATGATTCCAAACCTTATGAGGATATAGCAGGTTACAGGAGGTTGGTAGGGAAGTTGCTTTACTTGACCACTACCAGGCCTAACATAGCCTTTGTTACACAGCAGCTTAGTCAATTCCTATCTTCACCAACACAAAGTCATTATGATGTTGCTTGTAGAGTGGTCAGGTACCTCAAAAGTTCACATGGGAGAGGCCTATTATTCAGAAGAAATGCACAATTATAATTACTAGGCTTCACAGATGCAGATTGGGCTGGCTGATTGGATACAAGAAGATCCATTTTTGGGTACTGTTTCTTCCTTGGGAGCTCTTTAATTTCATGGAGAGCAAAGAAGCAACACACTGTGTCTAGGAGTTCTTCTGAGGTAGAATATAGGGATTTGTCATTTGCATTATGTGAGCTGCAATGGTTGGTGTACTTGCTAACAGATCTTAATGTCAAATGTGTGAAGCCACCAGTGTTGTACTGTGACAATCAAAGTGCTTTACATATAGCTGCCAATCCTGTGTTCCATGAGCGCACAAAACACCTTGAAATTGACTGCCATTTCGTGCGTGAGAAGCTTCAGCAAGGAGTTTTCAAACTTCTTCCTATTCACACTAAGTCCCAGCTAGCAGACTTTCTCACTAAGGCCCTACCACCAAAGGCTTTTCTGTCGTTTATTTCCAAGTTAAACATGATAGATATCTACCATGCTTAGCTTGAGGGATGGTGTTGAACTGTTGCTTACAGCACAAGCAAATCTGTGCATGTGTTACATTTACATGTGCATGATTAACTTGGTGTATAGATGTTAACATGTATGTGTTGTAGCTTAGCCTAGTCTTTCATTTAGTTAGTTAGTTGGTTGTAACAAACTTAGATTAGCAACAGACTATAAATAACTCCTGTAACTACTTTTGTATTCATTCATTCATTTTTCAATAATCAAAGCTAAGCTTTCTTCTCATTTTCTCTCATCATGAGATCGATTTCTTCATCTTCTACCACCATTATTCATAACTGCAAGATTTTTATCTTCTCTATCTCTATTCTCTAGCATTCCTAGTTTATTTCTAACACATGTTATCAGCACGAAACTCTAACAACACAACTTAAGGTAATTTTCATTATATTTGTTCTTGATATTACTCGTAATGTTGTATGTTTGCTTGTGAGAATGAAATTTAATTTAAAGTTCTTTTAAAATGGTTTTCCTTTCCCCTTTTAGCTCGATTTTAAAATTTGATAAACATGCACTACTATTTAGTGTTTTGTTTTTCAATGAATGAATGATGATATGCATGATAGGGGTTTAATTTGGGCCAAGGACAGTAGGTCTCAATAGGGGTGTGCATGGTTAACCAAATATGTAAACTAAATTATTTTTTATGGTTATGATTTAGAACCAAACCATTTGAATAAAAGAACCGGTTTATTGTGAAAAGTGGTTCCAAACAAGTTATAAATTGGTTTATAACCGGTTTTATTATAAATTGGTTTTTAAACTTATTATTGGTTATAAAATGTGAATTTAGAACTTTTATTATGTATTGTTCAATTATAATTTGTTATTTATTTTTTACAATAAATATAATTTGTTTGTAGCATTAAAAAATTGTGGACGAATGATGTAATTGTAGAATATAGATGAATATAATTTGTGTGTTTGATTTTTATGAGTTATGTAAAACATAGATGAATAATATACTAATTGTGTTAAAAAAAAAAAAAGAGAATATAATAATTAGTTAGTTTTTTTAAAAACTGATTTTTTTTATTTGAAATAAAAAAATTCAGATTTTGATTATTTTTTTTAAAAAAAAAAAAACAGATTTTTTCATGTAATAAAAGAATTTTTTGTTACTCCCTCCGGCCTTATTTATAAGCAAAAGTTAGTAAACAATTTTGGCCCTAAATATAAGCAAAAGTCATTAAATTCAACTCTAGTTAATATTTTTTTCCAACAATACCCATACTCATGCATTTATTCATTTCTACAAGTAATCTATGTTGGAGTAGTACTAATGATGATTACATCTAAGTAGGAGTAGATTTCATAATAGACAAAAGGACATTTTAGGAATTGCACTGAAAATTACACATAAAACTAGGATAAAAGCCAACTCCTTTATAAGTGTGCAAAAGGAAATTTTTGCTTAAAAAAAAGTCCGGAGGGAGTACATAAAAGTGATTTTTTAAATGAAATAATATTTTAAGTGGTATATTTATTATTAAATTAAAATTAATAAAATAAGGGTGGGAGGTGGTGGCCGGAGCCAGTGACCGCCGCGCTGGAGCCGGAGGTCCGGCGTTGACCGGCCACCCCACCACCTAATTTTAATTATTTATTAAATTCAATTTTAAATTATTTATGTATTTAATTTTAGATTTTTATGTAAAGATTTAATTAAGGAGGTGCGGAAAGAAAGTTTTGGGCTTAATCAAATAATATTTGGGCTTTGTCAAATAACAAATTTGGGTTTGTTATATGAAAACTTCTTAATCAAATAAAATTTTGTTTTTAGAATTATATATAAATCTATTTTATTAATCAATTAATAAATATATTTTTAGAAAATAAAAAATTAATATATTTTTTAAAATAAATGGATCTTAATTGGATACCCATAATTAGATTTTTTTTAACCGGTTTTATTTGTTTTTTTACAAATGGTTTATTTTTGGAACTAGTTTATTTTTTCAACTTTGGTTTGGATTTTAAAATATGGATTAATTTAGATAGTAATTTGGATTATCAAAACCAGTTTATTTGCACACCCGTAGGTCTCAAAGGGATGATTCAATCAGGGCTGTTTTGCTTTTAGAGAGTAAAAGTAGTATTGAGTGTGCTGATTTTGGATTCAAGATTACAATGAATGTTTTTAATTGGTTGCTTCTTGTGGTTCTGCACTAAATATACTAGCAAGTGGTGCACTAGCTATTCTATGTTTTTGACAGTTTTTCACAGTCTATATAAAATGTCTAGTTTGAGAACATTGCATTCCCAATTTTAGTTTCGATGCAAAATAAGAAACAACTTATTCTATTCTTTTTTAATTCAGCAAAATTTTATTACTGATTAAAAAAACACTTCCACACCAGGTCAGCGTGTGTTCTTGAAAGGATTAAAGAAAATAGAAGAAAAATTTGAGGAAAGACTCAAGCATTAGGAGCAAAAGTCACCTGCAAACATAACAACTGCAGAACATAAACAGCTTAATCCGGGAGCGGAAAAGCACCTATTGAGCTACAATGTTAGCAAATAAATCTTTATACAAATTTTCTCCGCAAAAACTCATCTAGAATTATTGGAGGCTTTAGGCAAAGGGCTTTTGGCCACCAATATATTTTGGTACAAACGTATTTTTCTTGTAGTGTTTTCAAATTAATCTCTTCCGCTACTTAGCAGATATTATAAAATGACCAATTCTGAATAACCATCAACCCCTCCTCCTACGTATTTAATTGGCCACTTGTGCGCCCATGATATGGTTAAGTATATTTCAACCACAAATGATAATTCAATACAGTATGGCACACGTGGTAAATACTTGAATTTCTTAACTATTTGGTCCTGGGTTCGATCCCCGGTTGGTGCGTATGGAAAAGCATTTGTTGAGAGAGGTCAACCCCTTAAATAGATCTGAATTACCTCGAGGGAATTAGTCTTCGCAGTTGTGCGCGGAGGATACCTTTGGTTTAAAAAAAAAAAAAAGCAAAGGAAACATATTTATTCCCAATTTTATGAAAACTCAATAGCGGAAGCAACAAGTAGTTTAAGAAGGATCTCATGTTAACAATTGAGATAAACAAAGAGAAGAGAGACTAACAAAAAATATAACTAAGGTTTCATAAAATTACAAAGACATAACTTATCAAAATATTACAAGAGAATAGATAATGTTATCTAATGCACTAAAACTACTAACATAAACATTTTTGTTTTGAATAAGCTAAATTAACCCACCTAAATTAACATCGGTGAGAATCGAATCTAATACCTTAAGTTAAATAATATAAGCCTATTATCCATCACAACTAATTAACAATGTCAAAACAAGATTGGTAATAAACATGAATGTTGGATATAAATTATTGCATTTATTCATCTAGAGAATAAGGAGCTCGAATATTTGTTTTCCAAATCAATTAATTAATAGCATAAATCTAACAAGTGTAACCTCCATCAACAGCTATAACTTGTCCAGTTATGTGTGATGCAGCCGGAAGACAAAGAAAAGCAACTAGTGCTGATATTTCTTTAGGCTCTCCCATACGACCTATAGGTGTTTCGGATACTACACCAGCTATAGCTTCACCCCTTCAAAATCATCCTGTAAGATGCAGATGGAAATATATTGTATAAATAAATATTATAGCAAATGTGTACATTTATTACATGTTATTATACCTACATCAACACCAATAACAATGCAAATGCAGCTTCTTAAAAAAAAAACAATGCAAATGCAGAGGTATAAAAATTTCAATTATTTTGATTTTGTCACATTAATTATAGGCATCAATAAGATATTTTGTGCTATTAATTTGGATGATGTGAGTTTAATTGCAGATTCATCTTTTTCATTTTAACAATGTTGATTTTGTGTTTCTAACTGAAAATTCTACTAATTAAATGAATGAATATTTTTTTTAGAAAACAATATATTCATATCGACTGATTGTAAGGGAATAACCATCAATGCACTTGATTTATCGATTTTATTTTAAGATAATTACACATGAATGAAATACAACTCGACAACAAAATGTTATATTGATATTTTAAAGAGACAAATAATTAGTTGAAAATAAAAATATTACAAAAAGACACTTATAAATTATAATAAAATAGTGAAGCAAATAAACAATTTTAAACTTGCATCATATTTCTTTTTGAACAGACTAAAATAAAAGATAATATAAAACCAAAAAGCCACCTAAGCACAAGATGTGTCAAGGAGACCTACAACGGTTCACAAAGAGTAGCCAAGTAGCATCAAGAAAATACAAACAAATTAGTCGATATTCAAACAAGCAATGAGCTCAACCACCAGGAATGAGAGTTAATGACTAAAGTACTGAAAATTGTCTTCAACCATTGGTAGGAGAGCATTTTAACTTGATCCAATAACTGATTCACGGAATGTGCTGACTGTCGAAACAAGCGGGAAATTCTTTCGTTCCACACAACCCAAACACAAGCAATCCATATGAGTTGAAGGAAAAATCGGCGTGCCCGAGAACCACCAACTGAATAAGTAAACTGACCAAAGTGGTCGAACAAATCCTGAGTATCCACTGCCGAAAAACCAATTCATAACCGAACAATAGCCCAAATAGATCCTGAGACGTCAAAAGCTGATAACCATCATAAACAGAGTAGCCTGAAACAGAATCGGGCTTCCACAGCCAAACATCTAAAGATGCAGTCTGCACAGAAACTGTAAGAAATAAAGTCTGACACTCCATCAACATCTCCTCCTCCCACACCCACAACTGTCTCCGCCACATCCACGTCGCCCCTCCAGCCTCCCACCATAAAGAGAACATCTTATCTATTGTACTCAACTTAGTCTCTGCCTGGTCAAACATACACTCAAACCTCTCACACAAAGGGAATCCCACCTAACCAGGGATCAGACCAGAATGAAGTCTCTGACCCGTCCCCCACCATCCTAATCACACACTCCTTAAACCAATTTCCCTTAATCCCTCCTACTTCATCCTGAATTCTCACAATCTCTCTCCACCACGCCGACACATTCCTCCCGCCCTCCCTCACCCTGCCTCGCTCTATATCCCATAACGGGCAACCAATACTCAAAACCACAATCCCACTCTATCCACAAACATCCTCCAGCATTATTTGCCTAAAAGGGCTTCGTTAAACTCCCTAAGCTGCCTAACCCCCAATCCTCCATACTCATTTCGTAAGCATATAGTTTTCTAGTCAATCCAAGAGGTTTTCCTAAAGTCCACACCCCTCCCCCCCCCCCCCCCCCCCCCCCCCCCCCACCCAAAATAGAAAAATTAATCAAAAGAAATTCATTAGAAGAGATTGTACCTGAGGAAGATTTGAAGAAGGAAAGAGCATAGACAGATAAAGAGGTCAAGAAGGACTTAAGAAGGATCAAACGGCCAGCAAAACACCCGAAGCGACTCTTCCACCAAAACAATTGATTCATAATGCAAGAGAACATCAGTTCCCAAAAACTCAAGCGACGCAGATTACCACAAATCGGAACACGCAAATAAATGAAAGGTACTGTACCCACTTTACAACGTAATGCAGACACAGTCTATGTAGCTAAGTATCTAAAATATTAACCCCGACCAACATACTTTTGCTGAAATTAACCTTCAGGTCCAACATTAATTCAAACAACACAAAAACCACTCGTAACGCGCGGACATTCGTCCAACTCTTAACCCCCAACAAAATCGTATCATCACAAACTACATGTGGTACAAAGTAACCGGTTCCTATCCACCTACACTATACCCCGTGAATAGGTTCCCCTCAACCATGGCCGTCATCAACACATTCAGCCCCTCAGCGGCCAATAGAAATAGAAAGGGAGACAGAGGGTATGACACTACCGATAACCAACCTCAGCCTGTTGGCCAGGATCTTGGCCAAAATCTTATAAAGACTTCCCACTAACGAAATGGTATGAAAACCATTCAGGTGTTGATGGATATCCACTTTAGGAATAAGAGCAATGAAGGTGGAGTTAAGCCCCTTCGTTAACTTACCATTATGATGAAACTCGGATATGAAGCACATGACGTCATCCTTAAGCTCCTCCCGGAAATCTTTAACGAAACCAAAATTTATCCCATCCGAGCCGGGGCTTTTGACATTATCACCGTCCCCACCGCGACTTTAACCTCCGCCTCTGAAAAAGGTTTGGTCAGGCGTCTGCACTCCACAGGGGTCAGCTTTTTAAACTGAAGGTTATCCACCCCAAACCTTTCAGCACTCCAGGCCTTAAAATGAGACGCAAAATGCACTACAACAGCCTGACGAATAGAGTGCACCCCCTCCATTGTTGCACCATCTACCTGAATCAACGAGATAACATTTGTCTGAAGAGGACTAGCTAACATAAAATGAAAGTACTTTGAATTTGCATCCCCTTCTTTAAGCCACTGGGATCGGGACTCTTGCCAACATCCTCTAACTCTGCCTCAGACAGATCCTCCTCCTCCCCCTTAACACAGATAGTTGATGACCGATTTTTCAAAGAATCAATTCTGCTTGGAAGATTTTGGCAATGGGCCGCGTGCCACTCTTTCAAGACCCCTTTGATAAGCTTGAGTTTCTCTTTCAAAACGTAACCGCCCCAACCCTCAATATGAAGCGATTGCCACTTTTCCTTCACAAAACTATTGTAGTTCGGGATATCTCTCAAGCACTTCAGCATTCTCGAAGGACGTGGCCCCCAATTTTCCTCACTTGTCGACATGACAAAACTAGCAGACAATGATCCGAGAAACCTCGCAGTTGAGCCATTTGCATCATATTTCTAATTTCTATTATTGATTACTCAAATATTTTATTACGGTCCTATTTTTTATTTTTATTTTTGTGATAAAACCTATTGGTATGATAGAATCACTACTACTCCTGAGTCCTATATTACATGAACAAATTAAATGCATACCATGATAGATCCCAAAAGTGAGGTCTTGACAGGTCCAGGTGCCACAGCATTTGCACGAATATTATCCTTTGCCCATTCTAATGCCAAGTTCTTTGTGAATTGATTCACTGCTCCTGTGAATTAAGTTTTGTGTTTACGATATGTTAATTTTGTATGTGCATCTAATATAAATTACACATCATTTCATTATTTTAAATATGTATTGTTTAAATTTTTTCTCTTTCATACCTTTACAAATTTTGTGCGCCTAAATACATTTTGCTTAGGTTGTGCACAATCAAATGTAACTTGAAAAATAGTTTAAAGATATATTGTTATCTTTTAAGGGAAAGTCTAATATGGAACACTTGTTCAAGTGGTCCATGGTGGACTAATGCTATAACGAATACGAATTTTATAATATCCACTGTTGGATTGAAAGTTTATATCATATAGATCATCCATAAAAAAAATTAGAAAAATTTAAAATCATTTGATATGTTTTTGGAACTCATTAAAATTTACCGTATTTAATAAACCGTTAATCTTTGATAGGTCTCAAAAACATATCAAATGATTTTGGATTTCTCTAAATTTTTGTATGAATGATCTATATAATATAAACTTTCAATCCAACAGTGGATTTTGTAAAATTCATTTTCGTTATAATACTTTTGATGTACTTGACCATGGTGGACCACTTGGATCACTTGACCACCAAGTTAAAATTATTTTCTCCAAATATAGAACACAAGCTGTGTATGAGCGATGCAAAATTTGAGCTTATTGAACTGATATCTGAGGTCGTGAAAAATAGGGGGTGAAAGAATAACAATTGATTATTTCGTGACACTTTTTCTCACACTCAAATTTAATACATGTTCAACTTATTAGAATCAAATTCAACTATTAAAATACATTCAAGGTATTCGTTCATTAATAAGAATTTAATCTTACAATATATAATGAGTTTAAATTACTTTTTTGTTTTTTTGGTACAAAGAGTGTTTAAATTACTTTGTGAACAAATAACCATTAATGCAACTTTTATTGATAAAAACCCTTCTTCCCTCTTCAATTTTTTTTAAATAAATAAAACATAGTTATTAAAGAAAAGCAAATTAACATACCTTTTGTGGCAGCATAAATGGATAAAGTGGGAATAGCTTTTAAACCTGCAACGGACGAAGTAAATACTACACTCCCATATCCAGATTGTTTCAAAAGTGGATGTGCAAGTCGACACAAATGATAGCCAGACACAAAATTGGTGTCAATTGTAGTTATTATATCTTCATAAGTATAATCTATTATTTTCTTCGTCATGGGTTTTGCAGCATTGTTTACCTAAAACGAAACCAATTATATAATATTCTATAAATAAAGGCTATACCACCCCAGAAGATCAGACATAATTCTCGAAAAGTAATCTTCGAGAATGACACTTCGATAATCTAAATTTCGGCCACATGATAAGTAAATTCTGTTAAGAATTGTTCTTAACAAGAATTGAACTCAAATTCTTGTAAACAATCCGTCCTTAGAAAAACTCATATTTAACTATTTACGCTGAATGTTTTGATTAATTAACATTTATGCCGAACAAAATAAATTGATCTTACCAGAATATTGAGCTTTCCGTAAAAAATAGAAGAAATAGTTTCTATTAATTTTTCACGTTGGTCACGGAAGAGTATATCACATACTGATCCTGTCACATTAAACCCCTTACTTTTCCATTCTTCCAAACATTTATTAATATCATCTTCACTACGTGCACATATATGCACACTTGCTCCAAATTCTGCTAACTCTTCCACAATTGCGTATCTAATGCATAGGAAAAATAAAATAAAATAAGGACTTTAACATATAAAGTTGTTATTTATACTTAAAAAACATATCCATTCAAATTAGTAAAATATATTAAAAAAAATGTAACACATTCAATGTGGATAAAACCGTTAAGAATGATCAATATGCAAACAAATTCAATTCATCCAATTCCAAGTTAATAATAGTATAATATAAAATAATCATTCAAAAAAAAGCATAAAACAACAAAGCATCTACAAAGGTGACAAAAGTTAAAGTGACCAAAATATTCATGTATTAAATTTGTAATAGATTAAAATTGATTTGTCAATTTAAATTAAACAAAACATTCTTAACAAGACAATAAAACTAAACAAATTTGCATCAAGGCAACAAACAAAATAATAATGCATTTAAATAAAAGTAGATATATAAAATAAATCTGTGATTACCCAATGCCTCTAGTTCCTCCTGTCACTAACGCAGTCATACCCTGTAGTGACCATCTTTTATCCTTGAAGCTGTTCAACTTTGTTTCACTACCCATTTTGAAATGTAAAAGCAGGATATATGAAGTAGAGCACTGAGAAGAAGGGTTTCTTTTCTTGATTATGTTTGTGAATTATGAAGTAGAAATAATGAGAGAAAAGAGTGAGGAACACGTGTCGATAAGTGTCCCACTATTCCTTCACAAAATGTGCCAAAAGAAACAAAACTACCCATGCGCCTGCTGTTTTGTACTATGATGTTACTGATCAATATGAACACTTTCCCACTCTCCCATTTGAAAACTTTCTTCAATCACGTGAAGTACTAGTGATTTTGCCTATTACCATTTCATGGGCCAACTATCCAACTTTTTGATATACATATTTGAGAAGTGTAGAACTATTAATATTAATTTTTTTAAAAAATAAATAATTAATATGTGTTGGATACTTATTCGATATGCGTATCAGAAAAGTATTAAAGAATTAATGTTTTTTGATGATGAAAACGAAAGAAATGAGATGGATACAATTCATGTTTTCTCTTAAATAGTGAATGTTAAAATATAATATTTTTTATGGATAATCAACTATATCTTTTTTATAGTACTGATTATATGTTCTTTTTTGATATAATACTTAGCTTAAAATATGTAATTATCATTTTTTTTTTTTATTTTGAGTAATTTGAATGTTAATTTATTATCATTATCGATATTAGTTATGTTATATGTTGTGTTTTTATATCTTTAATTTTTAAATAACATATCGTATTAAAAATTTTGAAAATTTACTCGTATCGCGCCATATCGATATTGTATCATTATCATGTCACGCATTTGAGTTTATAGATTCAAACCCACCACAAGTACAAATCCATTGACAAGATGCCAGATCACCACTTATTTTGCAAGAGCCAAATTCATGTGTCATTTTTGGGTTTTCCTCAATTACCCATTCAAGTAAGCGACATGATGAAAATTACTCTTTAGACATCCTACGTTGCTTTCAGATTTTCTAAATTGATGAAATTACTCTTGGGTTATTTTGAAACTTAGCTTCCAAATGCCAATAATTTTGGAATTTACGATCCTAAATTGTATTGGTATTCCCCTGCTTATACCTTAAAATACCATATTTTTCTCTTAATTTGTATTTCTGATTTTAACATATTATCAAAAATATAGTTTAATCCGCCTTGGACCACCAGTTTAATTCCGCTATCAAATTCCTAAAAGTTTGAAAATGTGTTTATTTTGTTTTGTTTTGTTTTATGGTTGCTGTGGAAAAAAAATACTTGTGGTTGAATTTCAAAAAAATATAATTTGTTTCTTTGACTAAAGGTCGCTTCTCAGTAGTTTAGTGGGTTTGTCGATTTTTTTGGTTGGTATGGCATGAAATACAAAATCAGTCTTCGCTGTTTCCTCCTTTTTAAGGCCTTTGCTTCAGATGATTTTTGTTGGGTTGTGTGGAGTTGTTCCAATTGAAGGTTGTTGGTTGATTAAGGACACTTACTTGCAATTTTTTTGGTGTGTAAATTTTGTTAGTACGTTGGTTTCTCTTTTTTAATTGTCTTTTTCTTTTTGGTTTTTTATTCTTTTAATTGATTGTACTTTTTTTTTTTTATTGATTTTGATTGCATGACACTTCTCTTTATTGATTTTGATTAATTGGACTTCTTTCTTTCTATTATTTTTTGATTGCATCACACTTCTCTCTATTGATTCTGATTGATTGCACTTTTCTCTATTGATTTTTTTGGTTGAATTGCACTTTATCCTATTGACTTCTTCTGATTGATTGCACTTCCCCATGCCGATTCTTATCGAAATGCATTTCTCCCTATTGACTTCTTCTGATTGATTTCACTTATGATTGATTCCACTTCTCCCTATTGATTCTTCTAATTGCATTGTGTTTCTCCCTATTGACTTCTTCTAATTTTTTGTACTTCTCCCTATTGACTTCTTCTTATGTTTAGTTTAGTTTGGATTTGTTCGATTGATTTTGTTTTGGTTAGCTTGGAATATATTGCATGTTGGAATATTAATTTGATTTGGTTCTCCTCTCTTCGATGGCTTCTCTATTAACTGTGAATTGTTGCTCTCCGTTTATGTGATCTTCATTAGACGTTTGATTTATTTTTAGGGTTAATTTGTAACAAGCGTAAAGCTTAGTAAGCTTTAGCTTTAGGGATAATATTAGAAATGAAATGTTGAGTTTATATTATTAAGTATTAAGTATGTTCTTCGTTTTCTGTTTGTCAAACTCTCGATGATTATCCGTTAATGCATCGTGAGTTTGAGAGGAAGTGTTAGATATATTAAGGTTTTAATCTTTGAACTTTATATGGTAGTAGTCTAGTTGTACATTAATTATTATTATAAATTCTCTTGTAATCCTTATTTTGTTAAGCAATATTATTCATATATTCTCATGACTGGAACATTCTCAACTCTTAAGCCTTATTGAATTTGATAGTTCTTCTAGTATACTTTAACCGACGATCGTCAAGGTCATTGACAATGACCTTGACTTCATTTGTGTTCTTCATCATGACATTAGAAGGCATGAATTCTCTTAATATTCAAATTAGGGTAAAAGGTGTTTTTCATCCTTGTAAAATTGGCGAATTTGGATTTTAATCCCAGTAAAAAAAATTCCTTCCGTTTTACTCCTGTAATTTAAAATTACTTAGGTTTTAATCCATAGTGTGACAATATCACAAAATTACAGGGACGAAAAACTAAATAATTTGTATGATATGACCATATTAAAGATTAAAACTTAAGTAATTTAAAATTACAAGAACAAAACAGAAGGATTTTATTTACAGGGACTAAAATTCGCCAATTTTACAGAAACGTAAAACACTTTTTACCCTTCAAATTATTACTGTAGTACTTTTTTTAGTGTCAAACTCCCATTTAAGTAAGCTTAGATGCTTCATACTTGTCGGTAAAAAATTAATTACTTTCTTTAAGCTTTAAGCTTCTTGAGAATCACTAATCATCTTAAGAATCTTATTTACTTCAAGCTTTTGTAAAGCTTGTTGACATTCTTGATAAAATAGAACTAGAAGTGCTTTAAATTTGATCTTTAGTATAACCTATTTGGATTACTTAGCAATTAGGCCAACTTTGATTGGCATTAAAACTTAATAGTTATGACTATCACAACAACTCCTTATTGTTCTTAGAATGCTTTGGAGTGTTGTATGTCACCGAAAACACTATGTCACAATGAATTTATATGCGGACTAAAATCAAACAATTGAAATTCAAGAGGCTGAAATAAAAAAATTATAAATGTTAGATGGTTGAAATCATACGGTTGTAAAACTTGAAGAGTCAAAACTATATTTAAACATAAAATTAATTAAGGAAAGTAAATTCAAATAACAATGAGATAGAGGTCCAACAGACAATGTTAAGCAAGATTCTTTAAAAACATGAAATATAAATGGATAAATTAAAACATGAAATATATAGGTCATCTAATCTAACAAGTGTAACCTCCATCAACAGCAATAACTTGTCCAGTTATATGTGATGCAGCTGGAAGACAAAGAAATGCAACTAGTGCTGATATCTCATTAGTCTCTCCCATACGACCCGTAGGTGTTTCAGCCACTATTCCAGCTATAGCATCATTCCCTTCATTAGAATCATTCTGTAGGAAGCATTTCCAAATAATTAGTAAATGTAGTATTAGAATTTATGATGCCTATTGATGGGTGTATGAATGTAAAATAGAGAATAATGAATGAATGAAACAGAATAAATGGATAGAATGTTATAATTGTATTAATGGTAGCACAATTACAACTATTATGGAAAGAGAAAAGCAACAAACTGTAGCGTAGTGCTAACAGCCCCAAAGAGTATGAATACTCCCCAAATCACTAGAAAGTGACCCCACACAAAATAACCAAATACGTGAGTGAGTATTTCCATCCTTCCTTTTACTGATTTATAGGGATCTTTCAATCATTGGCACATGCATGTTTACATGACCACGTAATCCTTCTTATTCTTTCTAGAATAGACCCTCAAGACCTTGGGCTTTGTCCTCACATTCAGGCCCACATCATTACTATTAGTACCTCCTCTATCAATTCCCCCCTCCATCAGAACATCCTTGTCCTCAAGGATAAAATCAGGAAACTGTCCTTGTAGGATATCCTTGTCCTCCCAAGTCACATCATCCATTGTCTTACCCCTCCACTTAATCAAGCTTTGTGGCACATCCACACCATCTTTGCGTGTGATTCTAGAGCCAAGTACCTGCTTGGGATAATGTTCCTCTTCAGTAGTCATCTCCAAGTCCTTAGGTAAAGTACCTTGAACCTCATAATCACCAACCGCCTTCTTCAGTAGGGAAACATGAAATACAGGATGGATTTTAGAATAATCAGGGAGCTGTAATTTATATGCCACTTCTCCCACTTTCTCAACAATTTTGAATGGGCCATAGAAGCGAGCAGCTAATTTTTTATGAATGCGTCTTATCACAGAATGCTGCTGATGAGGTCTCAGTTTAAGAAAAACCCAATCTCCAACCTCAAACCTTACATCTCTTCTAGACTGATCAACATACCTTTTCATTTGCTCTTGGGCTTTAAGCAGATGTAGCTTTAATTGAGACAAAGCTTCATCTCTATCTGTCAATTCCACAGCCACTGCCGGCACCTTAGTTTCATTACTTAAGAACCTAAGCAGATTGGGAGCTTTCCTCCCATACACAACTTCAAATGGTGATTTCCCAATGGAGACATGGTAAGTAGTATTGTACCAATATTCAGCCCAAGGAATCCAATGAGACCAAGTTTTAGGTTGCTCCGAAGCAAAACACCTAAGGTAACTTTCCAAACATCGATTCAGCACTTCAGTTTGGCCATCTGTCTCCGGATGATAGGCTGAACTCATGTGTAATTTCGTGCCCTGTAACTTAAACAACTCTCCCCAAAAATGACTGATGAAAATGGGATCCCTATCACTGATTATAGTCTAAGGAACGCCATGGAGCCTGACAATTTCTTTGATGAATGTTTCAGCAATGGATTTAGCAATATATGGGTGTTTAAGCAAGATGAAATGGCCATACTTTGACAACCTATCAACCACCACCAAAACAGCGTCATATCCTTTAGATTTTGGTAAGCCAGTGATAAAATCTAAAGATATATCCTCCCATATAGCATTAGGAATGGGTAGGGGTTGTAACAAACCCCCTGGGGTTGTTGCAGCATACTTCTGTCTTTGACAAGTATCACAAGCTCTCACATAGTCTCTAACTTGCCTTTGCATACCCACCCAATATAAAGTATCAGCTAACCTCCTATAGGTTCGTAAGAAACCGGAATGCCCACCAGTAGGAGTCTTATGAAACTCATCCAACAACAAAGGGATAGAAGATGAAGATGGAGAAATGACTAACCTCCCTTGATAGAATAAAACACCCTGGCGTACCTCGAAACCCGGCCTCATGCTTTTGTTGGACAACACATCAGCTATTATCTTCTGGATATAAGGGTCTTTGTTTACTTCCTCCAAAAGTAGCTTGCCATCTAACCATGTAGGATAAGACACAATAGTTTTAAATTCTGCCTCACCATAACATCTTGATAACGCATCAGCCACCTTATTATCCGTGCCTGGCTTGTACTTCACTTCAAAATTGTACCCCAAAAGTTTAGCTAACCAGCACTGCTGATCAGGAGAAGTGATTCTTTGTTGGAGAAAATGTTTTAAACTCTTGTGATCCGTGTGTACTATGAATGGTTTACCCAAAAGGTAATGCCTCCAGTGCTGGATACTTAGGACAAGAGCCATTAGTTCCTTCTCATACACAGATTTAGATAAATTCCCATCAGACAATGCTTTGCTGAAGTAGGCAATGGGTCGTTTCTGCTGCATCAATACAGCTCCAATTCCTCTACCAGCTGCATCACACTCCACTTCAAAAGGTAATGTAAAATCAGGCAATATAAGAACAGGAGGGGTAGTCATCAACTGCTTCAATTTATTAAAAGCCTCTGCAGCATTTGAGTTCCAAGAAAAATTGTCTTTCTTAGTTAACTCAGTCAATGGTTTAGCAATTTTCCCATAATCCTTTACAAACTTTCTGTTGTATCCAGTCAATCCCAAGAAACCCCTTACTCCTTTCACATTCTTGGGTTCGGGCCAATCAAGAACACATTGTATCTTCCCTGGATCCACTGCAACTCCTTTTCCAGATATAACATGCCCCAAATAATCCACCTCCAAACATCCAAATTTACATTTAGATATATTGGCCACAAAACAGTTATTCATCAAGACTGCTAATACCTATTTCAAATGTTGTTGATGCTTTGTATCATCTCTACTGTAAATTAGTACATCATCAAAAAAGACTAAGACAAATTTCCTCAAAAAGGGCCTGAAGATATCATTCACAGTCGCCTGAAATGTTGCTGGTGCGTTCATCAAACCAAAAGGCATGACTAAAAACTCATAATGACCATTATGAGTTCTAAAAGCAGTCTTATGTATGTCATTTTCATGGACCCTAATTTGATGATATCCGGATTTAAGGTCTATTTTGGAGAAAATAGCAGCTCCACGTAATTCATCTAACAACTCATCAACAATGGGAATTGGGTACTTATCTGGGACAGTAGCCTTGTTCAAAGCCCTGTAATCAACACACATCCTTCAGCTCTTGTCCTTCTTCTTGACCAAGATCACTGGACTAGAGTATTCACTCATACTAGGGCGTATTACACCCACAGACAGCAGCTCAGATACTTGTCTTTCAATCTCTTCTTTTTGGTGATATGGATATTTATAGGGTCTGACATTGATAGGTCCATGGCCAGGAAGTAGCTTAATATGATGCACTTGAGGTCTGTTTGGAGGTAATTGAATTTGATCTTTGAACACCTTTGGAAATTGTTCTAAGATATGTGTAAAGTTGTCCTACTCCGCCTTGCTCATCTCCCTGTTTGCATCAATTTGAGAAAACCACCACTCAAAACCATCCCTGTTCAACTTGCCATCTAGAAACATGTTAAGAATATGTTGTTGATTTTGTTTCTCATCTTGACCCTGCAATTTGACTTTCTGACCCTGAACCCAAAACTGCATATTTAGAGATTTCCAATCCATTACCACCTGTCCCAAGGTACTCAACCATGAAACTCCCAATACCACATCCAGACCACCCAATTCTAACACCAAAGCATCAATGATCACCTCTATTGGTCCCAACTTCAACTTGACTTTCTCACAAACACCTTGTGACAAAATCTTGTGACCATCACCAAGCTTAATATTCCTAGCAGCTGAAGGAGTAACAGGTAAACCCAAAGCTGTGGCAACAGCAGGAGAAATGAAGTTGTGAATTGCTCCACTATCGATGAGAACGAGCACGTTAACATTTTTTATGACCCCTTCTATCTTCATGGTGCGATATTCACCCATGGTACCCAACACTCCCATGAAGTTGCACTCCACCGCTTCTTCCTCAGTAGCTTCAGATTGATCTACTTCCAACCTCACAATTTCCCCATCTTCCGTCATAGTTTCCCCATCACCCAGAATCGGTACACGTAACGACCCTTCAGGACATTTGTGTTGAGTCGGATGCCATTTTCCTTTGCATTTGTAGCATAAACCCTTTGCTCTTAGGTCCTCCATCTCATCATTTTGAATCCCTTTCCACCGCGCCATTGCTAGGTTTCGACGATCTCCATCAGTTTTTCGTCCCGTCGAATTGAGAGATAAATTGAAATTGGAATTTGACCCGCTGGATTCAGGTTTCCGGGTCGGGTTGATCCAACCCGAATTTGCAGATATGGGAGTATCTTTCTGGGTCACACTGAACCCACTACGGTATCTCGACCCTGGCCCATACGAGTCCATTCGGCCCAAATTCTTTTTTGTAACTGCCCTGTTTCCTTCATCATCTTCCTCACGTAATTCCTCTTCCACATCCTTAGCTATCCTCATCATTTGCATTCGATTCTGGGGATTGAGTGTTCTGACCCTTCTTCGAATGGTGGGTTTTAAACCACTCATGAAATATCCGAGATATTGTTCCTCCGGCAAACGCCCTACTTGAGAGGACAACAGCTCGAAAGCCTCTGTAAACTCCTCCACACTGTTTGTCACAAAGCTGATAGCTCTTCAAATGGATTTTCTAATCTCCGACCGCCATAACGTGCGATCAAGGACTTTTTGAGCTTCTCCCATGTCAGCTGGTCCTCAGTCTCCATCAATAAGTTGAACCAGTGAATCGTTGCTCCCTCCATACTCAGACAAGCTAATTTCACCTTCATGTCGTCCACCGTGTTCTGAACATCAAAATAGATCTCAGCGCGCGTAATCCACGCCACTGGATCTTCCCCTTCAAACACCGGCAACTTCACCTTCTTTCCGGCGAGGCGAGACTCGCCCGGAGTCGATCCTCCCGACGATTCTGTCAATGACGGCTCATCCTGTTTCTTTCCATCTTCCTTCAACTCAGCAACGGCATTTATCAAATGACTCAACATACCCTTCATCTCTCCCATCTCTATCTCAAGATCATCAATGCGAGCTTCAACGGCCATGGCTTCACAGAACAGGGGTGTGTTTAATCCGGTAGGTCGGACCAATTGATGGGTGTATGAATGTAAAATAGAGAATAATGAATGAATGAAACAGAATAAATGGATAGAATGTTATAATTGTAATGGTAGCACAATTACAACTATTATGGAAAGAGAAAAGCAACAAACTGTAGCGTAGTGCTAACAGCCCCAAAGAGTATGAATACTCCCCAAATCACTAGCAAGTGACCCCACAAAAAATAACCAAATACGTGAGTGAGTATTTCCATCCTTCCTTTTGCTGAATTATAAGGATCTTTCAATCATTGGCACATGCATGTTTACATGACCACGTAATCCTTCTTATTCCTTCTAGAATAGACCCTCAAGACCTTGGGTTTTGTCCTCACATTCAGGCCCACATCATTACTATTAGTACCTCCTTTATCACCTATACTCAACCACAAAAGCTAGCTTGAGAGTTGAGGTTTGCACTACATTTATAAAGGCTATCTATGCCATATATCTAGCCAATGTGGGACTTCTAACACACCCCCTCACGTCCAGAACTGAACAAGCTGGAACGTGGAATCAACAACAACGGATGCTCCAAATATGGGAGGTCTCCACAACAAACGGATCTAGAATAGGCTCTGATACCATATTAGAATTTATGATGCCTATACTCAGCCACAAAAGCTAGCTTGAGAGTTGAGGTTTGCACTACATTTATAAAGGCTATATATATCATATATCTAGCCAATGTGAGACTTCTAACATGTAGCATATCCATTATTCCTTAAATTTTCTAATATAAAGGGGCTGGAACCATTTGATATCAGAACTGATTCCCGAATCAGATTTAACTTATGGTAAAAACTAAAAAACAAATATGAGATAAAAACCACTTTTTAAATTTATTAAAAATTTAATGTATCCACCCAATATTATTGACTAAATACATTATATTTTCAATGAATTCTGAAAATAATTTTTATCTTATATTTAGAATCAAAAGGAAATATTACATGAACAAATGCATACCATGATGGATTCCAAAAGTTCTGTCTTGACGGGTCCAGGTGCCACAGAATTTGCACGAATATTGTCCTTTGCCCATTCTAATGCCAAGTTCTTCGTGAATTGATTCACAGCTCCTGAATTAAATTATTTGCTTAGATTAGTTAAGTTTTTTTTCTTCAAGGTATATGAACCTTAAAAAAAATTTCAAAAATTTTAATATTCTATTAAATTTATTGTTCTTCAAAAAAAATCCCAAAGATTATCGTCAAACCAAAAATGAATTCAAAATTTTTTTTTTTCAATTTTCACATATCAACCATCAATCAACATTTTTTTTTAATTTATTATTATTTTATATTTATAATCAAATGGTCTATTGTCCATATTATTTCTTTGATTTATTTTTTCCACTTAAGAGAATTCATTCTCCTTTAAACTGTTTTTCAGAATACTACAAAAAAAAAAAAAAAAAAACTGTTTTTTAAGGGACCTATATAATTTTTTTTTTCTTATAAATATTTTTCTCATGCTCAAATATAATATTTTTTACAGATCGAAATTCTAGTTAGCGTCTTATTTTCCTAAGAATTGGTGGATTAAAATCATAAATATCGTCCCCTTAAGACATTGTATGTTATTGCAAGGATCGATTTTCGAATTCTGGTATTTCCATTCATTTATCTTAAAAAAGTGGAATTCTGGTCACCAGACTATTTGATCTAGAAAAAAACCCATAAATTTCAATTATTATAGAAAAGAAAACGTGGTACCTTTTGTGGCTGCATAAACAGATAAAACAGGAATAGCTTTTAAACCAGCAATTGACGAAGTAAATACTATGCTCCCGTATCCAGATTGTTTGAGAAGTGGATGTGCAAGTTGGCACAAATGATAGCCAGACACAAAATTGGTACCCAGAGTAGTTGTTATATCTTCATCAGTATTTTCTAATATTAACTTCATCGTAGGTTTCGCAGCATTGTTTACCTAAAAAGGTAACATTAATTATATATATATATATATATATATATATATATATATATATATATATATATATATATATATTCCATTTTGTCATTACTACGAGTAAAAAGTTGTTTTTTAGATTTATTGAAAAATGAATGTATCAGTATATGATATATATTATAAACTAGATATATCAATTTTTTTCATTATTTAATTGTAAAAATAATAATATAAACTTTTTTAGCACTTAAAACAAAATAAATAAATAAAAGTATAAATTGATCGTACTAGAATATTGAGCTTTCCATGAAAAATAGAAGAAACAGTTTCCATTAATTTTTCACGTTGGTCACGGGAGAGTAAATCACATACTGATCCTGTTACATTAAACCCTTTGCTTTTCCACTCTTCCAAACACTTATTAATATCATCTTCATTACGTGCACATATATGCACAGCTGCTCCAAATTCTGCTAACTCTTCCACAATTGCGTACCTAGTTCAAAATAGAAATAAAAGTTAATTAATAAGGAATTATTAGCAAAAAAAAATGTTAGGTGTTAATTAATTCAAATGGTAAAATTTTGAGATCAATTTAAAACGTTTAAAATATATGAAATCAACTTAAAACTATTTTCATAAAATGTTGAAGATATAGTTTAGTTATAAGATACTGTTAGTGTGATATTTAGTAATTGGTATTTAATAGTGCTATATATAAATGTATCCCGTATCCACCTTATTAGTAGGTAATTTTTCTCGTTTATAAGATTTTCATAATAATCAATATAATTGCTTTTTAAGATTTTCTCTTTTATTTTCATAGATGTCATGTTTCTTAACATAAGAGACTAATTTAAAACATAAAATAAAGATCAAACATGCATTATGTCTAAAACAATCTAAAATAGAAAGACATAAGTTTTGCATTTTAAGGTTTTCAGCTGCTAGAACTACTACTGAGATCAGCATATAAAGTTAATAAAAGTGACTTACCCAATGACAAATTAGTCATCCATCAATCAATTAGTTACTCAAATTTTAATATTGAAACAGAAAATACTTTGACTTGTAATTTAGCTATTAAGAGCAAGATAGTGAAATTACCCAATGCCTCGTGTTGCTCCTGTCACTAATGCAGTCATACCTTGCAGGGACCATCTTTTATCCTTCAAGCCACTCAACTTTGTTTCACCCATTTTTACTTGGAGATATACTTCCATATTATCCCATACATTTCCTACATATACTATAATTCGTTGTCAGGAAATTTGTGGTGCTAAAGTTTGGTCTTATCGCCAACATTTGTGTGCCACACCAATGGATTCTCTTGTCATAAAAAAATAAAAATAAAAAATTAATAGATCTTTTGATATTTGTATGTTGTGAATTTTTTATTTTAGTTTCTATATCTTATTTTGTTGCAAATAACTCTTTAAATGTATAAAAAAATTTGTTTTTAATTCCTAAAGTCAACATTTTCAGGAAAATCTGCAGTTTTCGACAAGATTTTTCTTCAGATTTTTCTGCAGATTTTGACTTTAGAAATTAAATTCAATACATTTTTTACATTCAGAGATTTATATACAACAAAATAAGATACAAGAACTAAAACAAAAAATTCATAAATATACAGGAACCAAAAAATCTATTAAGTAAAAAAAAAATAGTCATGGTAACTAGTATCCCTTGATATTGATTAAGGAAACAATATAAAAGAAGTTGTTTTAATACAAAATATATTTTTTCGTATTCTTAACTAGTATTTTCGAAATACTAATTAGCATAATTCTATTTTAATATATATATATATATTTATTTGAATGGTTGAGATTAACATTTGCATATGTTTTAGTCACGTGTTATTATTATCTATGCCTACATAAGTTTATTAATAGGTGTACAAGTTATAATTTTTATTATTGTTTTGCTTTTTCTCTTTGTAAAAGGTAAAATCTAAAGTTAGTCAGAAATTTATTTATAGGTTAACTTTTTTAAATGGTAAATATAATTGATAAAATTTAATTAAAAATAGAAGAGCGTGTTTTCTTTTAGTTTTTTGCAAAATATCATGTTTCACGTAAGTAATAATCAATCAGTAGAAACATTGCATTATATATGTAGAAGTTGAAGTTCAAACTCCAATTATCCTACTTGATGAGTGAAATTTCTAACTACGTACTCCACTTAAAAATATATATAAAGTAGAGCATGTAAATATGATCAGTCACTTACTATATTATATTACTATTGTATTCACCTATAAGAATTGGGATACGCTCCAAGTTCCATTTCCTCCGGTTTCGTTGGTTTTGGCTTAGATGAATGACATGTGGCCAAAATATAATTCAATGTTTTTTTTATTAAAAATAAAAGATATTTATTTATTCAAATTGATAAAGTATTTTGTTGAAATATAAATTCAAAGTCACTAAAAATAAAAATGATAAATCTGCGAACAAATTCACAGTATCCATGTTAATAGTATAAAACGGC
Organism: Trifolium fragiferum; assembly: GCA_954870985.1. Taxonomy (NCBI): domain Eukaryota; kingdom Viridiplantae; phylum Streptophyta; class Magnoliopsida; order Fabales; family Fabaceae; genus Trifolium; species Trifolium fragiferum. Next base: position 14,345,764 of record OX940793.1, on the reverse strand, counting down.
AAATTGTATAAGCCTACAAATATGACTCTATTGAAGTGTCCAGAATATCAATGTCGTCGGATATGTAGTGTTGATGATAGTAAAGTCGATATTGATTGGGTCAGTACTAGATCGAAATTAATCCTTCAACCTGAAACAAATGAACACTGCACAAAGACAGGAAAACAAAATACATTGCACAAAGACGGAACAAACAAAGTACACCGTATGAAAGACTGTAAATCAAAAACAAACAAATATGTAAAACTCATACTTATTTATTATAACGAGAAAAGAAAAATTAATTGGAGGGGTGATATCAGGCTAAAATTGACCTTAAATCATCCTTCAAACTAAAAAGAAGAAAAAAGTAGTGACGGTTAGGGTTAGAAGAAGAAAAAAAAAGATGTGCAAAATGTTTTCAAATATAATTAAGTGGTTATTAAATATTAAAACAATAAAACCAACTATTCAGGTGTTGTGTTTTCTTGTAGTTTATTTGTCTGTTTGTTTTCCTATTTTCCCTTAGTCATTGTTAGATTATGATGGAGTGTACTTCTGATACCTCCTTATCTTCTGAATCATTTATACTCGTTTTATTTTTATTTTAATATATTATATATTTGTCATTCACAAAAAAATCAAGTTTAACTTCTTTTCAACAACACCCTCCGGATTGCAGTCTTATTCTACAGTTCGTTTCACATTCTCTGTTGACACCCCATTTCTTTTCAACAACACCCTCCGGATTGTAGTCTTATATTACTTCAATCGTGTTGTCTGACTGTCAATGTGAAGCCCCATTGCTCTTTCAAGAGTTGGCACCGCCGTGTCGTTGTAATTGATTACAACTTAAAAAGAAATTATGTATAAAATAGTGATGCAGTGGCGGATGTAATTAACTTTAACGCCCCGACTTTTAGAAATTGTTATTTTACTAGAATCTAATTAATTATTATTTTATTAGTTAATATTTTATTAAAATTCAGTTAATTTTGACGTGTGTATGTATTACTATCTCCGTCCCAAAATATATGATTCATTTTGATCATTGCATGTATGCCAATGCACAATTTTGATCACTAATATATTTAATTATTTATTAGTAAAAATTATAAAAACTTGATATTTTGAAAATACTCATCAAAATAAATCAAATAAGATCTTATATGCTAATATTTGCATTTATATATTATTAAAAAAAATGATCAAAATAAGATAAATGAATAGTGTCAATTAATTAAAGTAGGTCTTATATATTGTGACGAAGGTAATATTAAATATGGTACATGTGGGATAGAAGTAATGACTTATTGGGAGGAAGTAACTAGATGGGATTTTAGTTAAACTTAGTAATAAAACTAAGAGAAGAAATGTGAAACAATAGTTTTGTGAAGAAATAAAATAAGAGGGTGTAAATAATAGGCAAGAACAGAAAAATTGTAGTGGACTAGTGGAAAAGGAAATGGGTTGCGTAGCACTTAGCAAAGATGAGGGGTAAGACTAGAAATTTTGTCTAAGATTTCTATGAAAAATAAAATTGTATCTAGGAATAGCAGGAAAATCCAAATCTGAGAGACCCATCCGAATCCAAATTTAAGTCAACGGGCGAAATTTGAATTGACTGGGTTTGAGTTTGGATTCGGATGACACCCGATATTACAGGTTTGGGTTAGGAGTAATCGTATCCGAATCAATCCAAAAGTAAAACCGCAAACCACATCAATCTAAATCGAAAACTGCAAAAAACCGCATTTAGTGTGTGCAATTTATGTATATACATATTATATCATGTAAACAATAAAATAAATTAAAATTTTCGATGTTTAATTTGTAACATGTTGGTAATATTGATATATTTTTTCTATCGTGATAAAACGCGGTAACCGAACCGCATATCATTTTATCTCACGGTTAGGATGATTTTTATGCTCAAAATCAAACCAAACCGCACCGCAAACATCAAACCGCACCACGAACACCCTTACATACTACCCAACATTTGGAGTATGCGAGTCAAAAATCAAAATCTTCATCGCTTTCGCTGTTCTCAGACTCATCCGAATCAACATGTTCATTCCCCAAGGATCGCTCTTAGGCAGTGTAACAACCATTTTCCAGATTGAGACACCATCTGATTCTAACACTGCTCTTAGACAACCATTTAAAGCAAGTCCAAAAGGACTCTCATATCAAACATCCTGTGTAACTGAATGACTACATATATATGTTCTGTAAGCTCTATCTTAACAAAGAGAATCTATATTGTTATGACCATAGTTTCGTTTCCTCATAAGCATTAACTATCATTCCCTTGATTGAAGTATGAATGAATTGACCAATACCTTTCTCTATCTCTTAAATTACTTACGAGTTTCGTAGTCATCAATGCCTAATAAAACTCATTCAATATATTAATATATTATTACAAACAAAATATATTATTTTTATTTTCGGCGCCCGTATAATAAGTTTCACAGTCCTGCATAAGCTGCATATTTGTTGTACCATTTCTAGCTATCATCCTCATTGCGTGTGTCTATATCTATAAGAATTGCTAATTTACATCACCTATAAAAACATTAAGATGTAAAATAGCAACACACACATTTTTTAATTTGATATTTAATTATTTGTTTTTTTACGCTAAAAAATTGTGATTTACTTTGATAAATTTTATTAAATGATGTGCACTCAATTTGTTAATTTATGCACAGATAAACATATATATATATATATATATATATATATATATATATATATATATATATATATATATATATATAATACAAATAAACACATGACAATCTTGGAAATAAAAAATGAACAACTTGAAAAAACAAATTAGAAACATAAGGTAGTATGTTTTCGGTTTTAAGATTAATTTAATTTTACAAAATTACTCTTTATCTACAATTGATTTAAAATAGTTAAAGAGATATTTCAATCCAATTAAAAAAGTGTGCATTACCAATTAACACTTTAATATTTTTAGTGCAAATTAGCAACCCCATATTTTATATATATATATATATATATATATATATATGAGTCAGGAACCGTTGACACCAAATAGTTTGACATCAAATGTTACACCTCTCAATAACGTTTTAATCGATATAAATTTTATAAAATCCACCGTTGGATTGAAAGTTTATATCATATAGATCATTTGTGCGAATTGTCAGACAAATCTAAAATCATTTGATATGTTATTGAGATACATCAAAATTAACGATTTGAGCGTTTTTTTAAATGCCGTTAATCTTTATGCGTCTCAATAACATATCAAATGATTTTAAATTTGTCTGACAGTTTACACAAATGATCTAGATGATATAAACTTTCAATCCAACGGTGGCTTTTATAAAATTTATATCGGTTAAAACGTTATTGAGAGGTGTAACATTTGGTGTCAAACTATGCACTCAACTATACCAAGTGGTAAATTTAATAAGAAAAGTGAAAGATAAATATAATTAAACTATTTGAGTGAAGAAAATAATACATTATGAACGAACCACTTAATTTAGATATTTAAATATATACTATGTTTGTTTGATCTACTAAAAAATATAGAATTGGTTGGATATGCTTTGTTGTACTTGTTTGATTTAAAAACTGATTATGAGACTTGAAAAAATATGTACTAAGAGAAACAACAAAAATAAGAATTTTTATTTCTCGTTAAACCACATGTCAACTTTTTATCCATAGCAAAATTATAAAAAATACAAAAATATCCAATTTATTCAGAACTTGCCTAGTTGAATTGAATCTAAGAAGGTACGATTAGCGAAATTGGACCAGAAAGGGGAGGAGGTCCTTTCGGAGGCTGAGTTAGCTGAGTTTATTGGGTCATCTTCTGACATTCACTCGCTCTCTCAGCTGAATGTCAGTATTAGTTGGCAACAATCTTGCTCGCTGTGGCTCAAGGAGAGAGATACAAACTCTAAGTACTTTCATTCGATCCTGGCGAGCCGCCGGCATGGGAATGCTATTTCCATTATCCAAGTGGATGGGGCACCAGTGGAGGGGGTGACTCCTATTAGGCAGGCAGTGTACTCGCACTTCGCGTCTCACTTTAAGGCCTTAAATATGGAGAGGCCCGGGGTTGACAACCTCCACTTTAAAAAGTTGAGTCTGGTTGAGAGTGGGAGCCCAACCAAGCCTTTTTCTGAGGCCGAAGTGAAGGCAGATGTGTGGAATTGTGACAGCTACAAAAGCCCGAGTCTGGACGAAGTAAATTTCGGATTCTATAAAGACTTCTGGGATGACCTTCGAGGTGATGTTATGCGCTTCATCTCTGAGTTTCACCGAAATGGAAAACTGACTAAGGGTTTAAACTCCACTTTCATCGCCCTGATCCCTAAAGTTGATAGTCCCCAAAGGCTTAATGACTTCCGGCCAATATCGCTTGTGGGTAGCCTGTACAAAATCCTGGCAAAAGTTTTGGCGAACAGGTTGCGCCTTGTGATCGGCAGCGTGGTCTCCGAGGCTCAAACTGCATTCATGAAGGATAGGCATATTCTCGATTGAGTTCTCATTGCGAACGAAGTGGTGGATGAGACTTGGAGGTACAAAAAGTAACTCATGCTCTTTAAGGTGGATTTTGAGAAAGCCTATGATTCTGTGGAACGAGATTACTTGGATGCTGTTATGGGGAAGATGTCTTTTCCGATCCTGTGGCGGAAGTGGATTAGAGAATGTGTGAGCACGGCTACTGCGTCGGTTTTGGTTAATGGTAGCCCAACATAGGAATTCCCCCTCAAGCGGGGTCTGAGACAACGGGATCCCTTATCCCCCTTCCTTTTTATGTTGGCAGCTGATGGTCTGAATGTGTTGATGGAAGCTGTGGTATCTTAACACCTGTTTACGGGTTATAGTATTGGTGAGCAGGACCCTGTCACAGTGTCTCACCTTCAGTTCGCTGATGATACGCTCTTGTTGGGGGTCAAAAGTTGGGCGAATGTCTGGGCTCTTCGTGCAGTTCTTGTGCTTTTTGAGACTATGTCTGGCCTGAAGGTGAATTTCAACAAAAGCATGTTGGTTGGGGTTAACATTCCAGAGTCTTGTTTGGGTGAAGCTGCATCTGTTCTGCGTTGTCGAGTGGGAAAGATCCATTTCCTCTATTTGGGACTCCCTATTGGGGGTGATCCAAGACGTTTGCATTGGTGGTCGCTTTGTTCTGCTTAAGTCTGTCTTGACCTCTCTTCATGTCTATGCTCTTTCCTTCTTCAAAGCTCCCTCAGGTATCATTTCCACTATTTAATCTCTTTTAATCACATTTTTTTGGGAGGGGGTGTGAGGACTTTAGGAAAATCTCATGGGTTACTTGGAAATCCATTTGTTTGCGAAAGAAGTATGGAGGTTTGGGGGTTAGGCAGTTGCGGGAGTTTAATCTGGCTCTTTTAGGTAAATGGTGCTGGAGGATGCTGGTGGATAGAGAGGGTTTGTGGTTTAGATTGTTGGCAGCTCGATACGGGATGGAGAGAGGCAGGCTTTGAGAGGGAGGGAGGAGAGGGTCTTCGTGGTGGAGAGAGTTAGTGCGAATTAGGGAGGGAGGTGAGACAGTGGATAGATGGTTTGGCGAGCATGTTTCGAGGAGGGTGGGGGACGGTTCAGATACTTTATTCTGGACTGATCATTGGGTGGATGGGATCCCTTTGAGCGAGCGGTTTGTTCGCCTGTTTGAATTAGCGGAGACCAAATCGTTTACGGTGGCGGAGATGTTCTCGTTAGGGTGGGGAGCCGATGGAGAGGAGGAGGAGTTGAGGGAGTATCAGTCTGTTTTACTTACCCTTTCTTTGCAGGACCAGTTTTCGGATAGGTGGCAGAGGCAGCCTGACCCTGATAGAGGCTACACTGCTCGGGGAATTTACCAGCTTTTGACTACACAGGTTTCGGCGTTCACGGACGATGCAGATAACCTCATTTGGAATCCTCAGGTTTCACTGAAGGTCTCCATCTTTGCATGGCGTCTTTTTCTTGACATGTTGCCCATAAAAACCAACCTGGTCACTCGAGGCATCTTATCTGCTACTGCTCATATGTGTGTTTCAGGTTGTGGAGATGTGGAGTCAGCATATCACTTATTCATTTCCTGCGGCACTTTTGGTTCTCTCTGGGCGTTGGTGCGGTCGTGGATTGACATTCCTGTGGTGGAGGTCACTTCCATACGTGATCATTTTATCCAGTTCACATCCTCAACGGGTGTTTGTCATGCTCGCCGTTCCTTTCTGCAGCTCATCTGACTCGCGTGTGTCTGGATTGTGTGGACGGAGTGAAACCACAGGTTATTCTGAGGCTCGGTCAGTACTACTTCTCAGTTGTTGTACAAGATCAAACTTCTTTCTCTTTGGCGGTTGAATGCGACTTGTGTTACCTTAGCTTCTAACTGCCATAGCTGGTGGTCTAGTCCTTTACTTTGTTTGGGCCTTGTATGATCGTTTTATGATTATCTTTTTATATCTTTATGTGGCTTTTTGTAAACCTTATTAGTCTACCTTGGCACATCTTGTGCTAGGGAGACTGTTTTTATTTTATATATCTCATTTTGACTTGTTCAAAAAAAATATGATTAGTTAGTTATCTTTTGTAGAAAAAAAATTAGTTATCACATTCCATGATCTCAATTTAGTATTTGGTGAGCCAATATGATATAATAAATTTTTGTAAATTTATATTTTATTTTTCTAGTTATAATTATTAACTTTTTATATGAAATTAATTTAGAAATATAAAAATAAATCATCATCACCATTATAAAATATTATAGGCTGAAATAATTTTTTGGTCCATGTATGTTAGTGAATTTTTTGTTTTAGTCCTTGTACATTCAAGGAGTTATTTGCAATAAAACAAAATATTAGGGAGTTAAAAATCTGCAGTTTTTGTGCAGATTTTTCTGCGAATTTTGACTTTAGAGACTAAAATCAAAAAAATTTGTACATTCAAGGACTTATTTGCAACAAAACAAAATACATGGACTAAAACAAAAAATTTGCAAACATACAAGGACCAAGAATTCATTTAAGCCAATATAATATAACATATAAAATTTGAAATATAATAAAATGTAAATGAAAAAGCACAATAAAATTTGATATCATTTTCTTTATTTTTTGAAGAGTTAGGTTTTTTCATATTATCAAGATTTGAACCCCGAGCCTTTACTTATTAACTCCCTAGTCTTTTACCCTCAAACTAGGGATGTGAGTATGAGTCGGGGAGTGTGCGGAAGATATGCTTCTATGCTCCTTGACCTACCTATTGGCAAAATTATGACATAGAATTATTTCAATAGAATAAATCAAATACATATTAGAATAAATAATTATGATGCATAATAAAATAAATATAGAACAAGAAAGAACTTATCGAATTGTTGATTGGGGCACTACTAGAAAAATTTTAAATGCCGACGGATAAAATCTGTCTCTAAAATGCAAATATTCCGTCACTAAGCAAGCTAGAGACGGATTTGATCCCGTCGGTAATTTCCTCGTCTTTAAACTATTAGAGACGGACAAAATTTGTCCCTAAAATGAAAATATCTATCTCTAAAATAAAAATATCTGTCTCTAACTGTTTTTTCTGTCTCTAATTCCATCTCTATTAGAGACGAAATATATTCTATCTCTAAATTCCGTCGGTATTTTAACTTTTTCTAGTAGTGGGGCGTGCAAATGCATTGGGCTTAAGAGTATTTCACCACCACATGTAAATTACCCAGTGCGGTTGGTCTCATAACTAATACCCTCTAGAATATAACAATCACTTCTTGTTAGCACTGCATGTGAACTAGCAAGGTCTAAAAAACTACTTTTGAATGCTCAAGAAAACTTAGTATTATACTTAGTATTATATTTACCAATGGCCTAACCTTTTTCAACAATTATTCTCTCTATATAATCATGATCTCTTGAAACTAATCAGCCAATAATGGTCTTGTTATTAAATATACCATGAACCTATTAATTAGGATTGATAGAGTGATAACATGTAAATAACAACGGTACACCAACATAATACATGCATCATATATTATTAATAGTAATTAATAATAATAATAAAATGACTTTAAAATAAATTAATATATAAAAATATCCAACACTACCCTCCAATTTAGTCCTGTCCCTGATCCCCGTTATAGGGGATTGTTCTTTCCATCTCCACAGATCCCCACAATATCTTTATTAAAAGCATGACACTAGTATCATAATTTATTTATTTTATAATATAATACATTTCTTTTTCATCTTACTTGGATAGTGAAACAAAAAAAAATAAGATGATCACCGTACTTACATACTTTTTTTTTAACATTTTTTCTCGCCACAGCGCCGATAATTCCGTTTTGCTCTCCTAGGGTTCCTTACACCCAGCGCCACCGCCGCTGATTCCGGTTGGGCCTTCGCGTAGCTGGGCTTTCCCTTGTGAGATTCGGTTTCATCTGGTTTGTTCTCCTAACCTAGATGCTTCACGTTTTCCTATTTATTCAACATCCTCCATGGTTATTTCTCCACACAAAATCCCCCTCTTGCTACACCCATATGCAATTCCCTTTCCTCTGTTGTTTACCTAAGCTATTCCTGATCCTGCTATTCCTCAAGTTCACTGCCATGTCTGAACCAAACCTCTCCCTTGATGACCTCTCTTTATCTGATGAGGGGCTTACGCTGCAGCTGGACTTCGACCCATCTACCATCCAAATTATGGAACACTGTCTGGTTAGGCGAGTTCTCATCGACAAACAGGTTCGCTTCGCCTACTTTAAAGAACGGTTAGGCCATGTTTGGAAACCAGGGAAGAAGGTCACTATTTTACCTGCTGATAACAATTGATTCCTGTTTCAATTTAATCACCGATTGGATGCTGCAAAGGTTCTCGACGACGGGCCATGGTTTTTTGACAATTATAATCTTGTGATTGAAAAGATTGCTCCAAGTGTTGTTCCATCTAGTATTCAGTTGAACCACATCGACATCTGGCTGCAAGTGCATCATCTTCCTTTTGGATTCATCCAACCAAAAGTTGGACGAGCAGTCGGTCAGTTTCTCGCGAATTGAAGGAGTATGATCAATGAAACACGGTTCATAGCACGTATATGAGGCTGAAAGTCAGAATTAATGTTAATAATCCCCTGATCGACGACTGGTGTACAGCTAACTCCATTATTCAGAACCCAGGGCTTCCCAAGGGATGCCGAGTACCTATCTTAACCCGGCGACGGTAGCCTCGCCCACCCTGACATGGCAACATCCTCAACAAGGCAGGCTAATTAAAATGTAACATTGATGCCTCGTTTTCTAAATCATTGAATAGGACAAGTATTGGTGTGTGCATTCGAGACGCTGACGGTACGTTTGTTCTGGCCAAGACGCTCCACTTCTTCCCTAAATGTTCGGTTCCCCTTGGTGAGGCCATGGGGTTACTTTATGCACTTCAATGGATGCGTGACATGTCCTTTGATCATATTGACTTCGCCTTAGACTCTAAAAGTGTCACAGATGCCTTCCACCATCAACGGTCGGACGTCTCTGAGTTTGGTCAAGTTATGTCTGCTTGTAGAAGTCTTCTTTCCTCGTCATTTATAAACTCTCGGGTGGAGTTTAATCGGTAACAAGCAAATGAGGTGGCTCACATTTTAGCGAGGGTTTCCCTTTTTTCCGTTAGTTTCACTATTTATATTGATGTACCCCATTGTATTGAACAAATTATTATAAATGAAATGCTATATGCATCTTTCCTTCAAAAAAGATGATCACCGTACTTATGACTCTTTATTTTCTAACATATTGATTTGATTTTTTTTAAAGATTTTAGCACAGAGATAATTCTGTCAACCTATAATCTAAAAATATTAAAAATATATTTAAATTATAAAATTTAAAATAAATTTATTTTAAAAATATAAATATTTTACACTTTTAACAATGGTGTTTTTGTAATTTACATTAATGTTACTCATTATTAATGATAATAAAAATTTAAGATGAGAGGATAATGTAAGACCTTTTAGAGCATCTTCAATGGTGATACCATTTTAGGTACTGTATATTACTACAAAGGGGTCCTTATAATGTCATGTAATACTTATGCAAGTTATACATATTTTTTTCCAATGGTGATACCACTTTGACTATCATATATTATTAACAAGTAATTAATTCTATTTAATTCAATATACAAAAAAAAGTAATAATAAATTGATGATACGGTACCTTAAATAAGGTATTGTATCATCAATTTTGATACCCACTATGTCACGTCATAGAACTCCAATGACAATAAAAGAAGCTACGGATCATTATTCTATAAAACTCTCTTTGATACTCTTATTGGAGATACAATTACATCTAAGACTTGGTTTTTTACCACCATACTAAATTTCTTAGAGTTAAAATAGTGAATTTTATGACAATAGCTCAACTGACAAATATTGTTGAAATTGTTAGGTCGGACGTCGTGATCCGTATTTAAACTCGGGATCCTACAATTATGTGAGTTTAATTTCAGTAGATTATCACTTCGTCTATGACAAAAAAAAAGAGGTGGAACTGTAATATATTATTAATTTTTTATATTTAATTTTGGGATTAAGATTTATTTGAAGTTGTAAACGGTCTACCTTCCTTCGAACCTTTTTAGAGTTTTATATTATAGTGGATTTCCTTTCATATTTCCTGAATTTATAATAATTTTATTTCACCTTATTGTAAATGAAGAGTCCAATGCCACTACAAATGTGCCTAAAAGTTTATTTCATTTTTCATTTGTCAAATATTGTAGTTCTTTACCAATTAAGAAAAACTTGGCTATGACAGTTATAGTTTCTTCAAAGACATATTATTGTATTTGCATGAAACACACAAGCTAATAGAATGATTAAAAACCTTAACTAACTTTTCACTCTAAGGGAAATCAATTTTTAGCTTTTCACAAATCCTAAAAGAGCACAAGATAAAAATCATATTAATTCTTATTGATCCTCTCAAGGCAATCTGAAAGGAAAATGTCTAGTAGAATCATTGAATGAGTAAATACAAAACAGTTCAGTTAATATTTTATTGAATTAATGTTAGGGTTATCTCACCTTCTAATAGCATTCATGTTAAATTGTAAAATATATATTATTTAGCTATTTAGCTATTAGCTATAACATTAAAATAAGGGGAAAAATACTATCTTGTAATTTTCCAAGATTACTATAAATTTTGTGGCACATAACCTTTTGACTCAACTTTTTAGTAACACATTTTTCTCCTTAGTAAAATTTATGTCTTATAGCTATTTCCCCATTAGTTACCAAAGAAAGATGGAGTACAACCCTAATAAATCTGACCAAAGATGGAGCTCAGATGATCTAGGTGGTCCTGGACAAGTTAGGTCTTATTCATGTACCTTTTGCAAGAGAGGATTTTCAAATGCACAAGCATTAGGAGGCCACATGAATATCCATAGAAGAGATAGAGCCAAGCTCAAACAATCGTCCGAAGAAAGTTCGCTTTCTTTGGACATCTCAAGCAAGAACGCAAATGATCCTGACCTTAATGATTTGGAACAAAATCATGAAACTCAAAAGGGAAAGTTTACAAAAGAATTTCCTCGTAGTTCTTCATTTGTCGATATAAAGGGAGGTGGTGTTATGGCTCAAAGGATTGAAGAGAAGCAATGCGATATAGATCTTGAGCTTAGGTTAGGTTATGATCCAATAGATTCATCAACATTGAGCACTCGATCGTTCTTTTGAGTTTCATGCCGATTGGAAAATCGGCGAAATTAATTAGGTCACTTTTTATTGCACCTGCCTCTTTTTCCACTTCCCATTCACAAATGCTCTTCTGATTTTTTTTATATAAGCAAAAAAGTACCTTTGTGCTTATGTAAAAAATTGGATGGATCTGGAGTAAATAAATGTGAAAATTTGATTTTTGTGTATTGTTAGTATATATAAAATATTACATTTAAATTCGATGATATGCTACTACTTATTTATTTAATGAATTTTGACATCTTATTGAGGTAGTCAAATTTATTTAATAATAATGTAGATTATATATTATTGAACTAAAGTGTGAGATTTTTTTTTATTGACACTACATATAAATTAAATTTCATGTTAGTACAATCGTGGGACAGATTATCATCACAAATATATTTACATTTTTATAAATGTTAAAATTACTTGTATCTTTAGAATGGAAAAAGAAAGTTACTTTGTATTTTTCGTACAAAAAATATACATTTGTATTTTTCTGCTACTTGGAGACGAGTGTTTCTTTTTCTTTTATAGCTGTTTTTATTGTTTTAGTGATTCTAATATATATCAATTATATCTACAGTGTATATAGAAAGAAAATTATTACTTGTTGATCATAGTATGATCATCATAAAGCTTTTCGTTGGTTTATGAATATGATCATATTATGTTCCCTTTCAAGCATATTAGGTTATATATTCGTTTTGTTTTGGGTTTGAATCTAAGATTTAGTATTCGCAGTTTATCAAGTCTTTTAAGTATAGCAAGTTAAGGGTACGAGAAATTTTGTGAAAATGCGAGAAATTTAAGGGTACGCGAGAAATTTGAAGGGTGCACGAAACAATTTTCATTGTTTATGCACCGTGCATAAGGAAAAGATTTATGTACCATAATTTTTTTCTACTATTTGTAGTGGTTGTTCGGTGTATTAGGAAGCTTTTGGTTGGTTTATGAATATGATCATGTTATGTTCTCTTTCTAGCTTATTAAATATATTACTCCTTTTTGTCAAAAAAAAAAATTAAATAGTATTATTGTAGATTATTTCTCTGTCTCGGATTAAATTCCAAAAGGAGACGTAATCAAGTGGTGGCACTTACATATTGTAACAATTGGGTTCAAGGACCTCATGAAATAAAGCTATTTTGAGAAGAATTTCTTTGTCGCCAACTTTGCTGAAGATTGGAGGGACCCTCCTAATCTTAACGGTATTCCATTTAAATCTTTGTCATATGACGATAATCTTTCCCTCATGCCACCCTTTTCTATCAACGAAGTTCGTGACATTGTGTGGAATTTTGACGGGAACAAATACTTAGGTTCTGACGGCTTTAATTTTAATTTACTAAAGACTTTCTGGGACATTATGTAGGACGGTATTATGGGTTTTTTAAATGACTTCCACGGTAATGCTACTCTCTCGAAAGCGATCACAACATCTTTCTTGACTCTCATCTCAAAGAAAGGCCATCCCAAGTTCTAACAGATTATAGGCCTATTTGCTTAGTGTATTGTTTGTATAAAATTCTATCTAACTTCGGCCAGCTTTTCTCCCCAACTGAGAAACTTTGGATGGGGTGTTGCTCGTGAGCGATTTGATAGATTTGGCCAGGAGAAGAAAAGATAAATATATGTTGCTGAAATTGGATTTTGAAAGGGCTTATGATATGGTAAATTGGTTCATTTACTCATCATCATCACATTCTTGTCGAAAACATTCAACAAGTTCATCACAATTCATACTTGATCGAGTAGCAGAACGTTTTGGAGAAGCCAATTAAGTGACCGATCTCTTGATAAAGCATGGATTATGGATTATAAAATCTTTGATTTTGCCCCTACGTTTATTTCCTTATTTCTTTTTGCTAACAATGCTTATATTAGTTTGTCCTAGAATTTTATAGGCTTCGTTTTGATTTTGAATTTTATAGGTTTCTTTTGTAAGGGTTATGCGCCCTTTTGCCCATAAAAAATAAAAAGAAGATATTTTCAAAGGGCTTATGATATGGTTAATTAATTGGTCCATTTACTAATCATCATCATATTCTTGTCGAAAACATTAAACAAGTTCAACACAATTCATACTTGATCGAGTGGCAGAACGTTTTGAAGAAGCCAATTAAGTGACCGATCTCTTGATAAAGCATGGATTATGGATTATAAGATCTTTGATTTTGCCCGTACGTTTATTTCCTTATTTCTTTTTGCTAACAATGCTTATATTAGTTTGTCCTAGAATTTTATAGGCTTCATTTTGATTTTGAATTTTATAGATTTCTTTTGTAAGGGTTATGCCCCCTTTTGCCCATAAAAAAAAAAAAAAAAAAAAAAAAAAAAAAAAGAGATTTATTTTTGCTATCCTATATCCTTTCTCGCACGTGCTACGAATTTCCAAAATACTCATGCCTATTAATTAGGTAGCTGATACTCCTAAAAACATTCTATCTTATTTTATTTTTATAATGTCTGCTACTTAAGTAGCAGGCGTGATTTGTCAAAAAAAAAGTGGCAGGCGTGATTTACAAATATTTTCTTTTTTATAACGTCAACTACTTAAGTAGTGAAAAAGTAAAAATTAAAATGCATAGGACGTGCGTGAAGTTGGTAGTGGTCAAAAGAAACTGTATAAAAAATGGGGGAATAAAAGAAGAAAATTACTTTTGCCACCATATGACTTACTCGCGCGCCCTACGAAATGGCGAAAATACCATTCTGTGGCTTAAGTCACGGATGTAGGAAAAATGAGTAATTTTGAAAAATAACATTTTTTTCTACATCTGTGACTTAAGTCACTGATGTTATAATTGTAGGGTGTTTTGGGAGGTGTCCATAGCACAAATTACGAATAGGAACATTTTGATCATTTCATAGGGCGCGCCCCAGTATTTTCTAAAAGAAACCAGGACCCAAAAGTTTCCAAGAAAACTAGAAAAAAAATGGACCAAGTGAGATAAAGGAATATGCCCAAGAAAGGATGGGATTTTTTTCTATCCGGCGCCTCTTCTAGGATTTACAAAGCAAGTTTGGCAACAAAATGGGCCACATAATTCCATATTAATCATTTGTCAAAAAAAACAATTCCATATTAATCAAATACTACTTTTCTTATGAACATATAAATAAATCAAATAATAAAAGATGACTCCAAATATTTTAACATTAATTAGAAAATATTTTTTCTTTGAAAAACTAATAAAATAATATTTTTGATGTAGTCTTTTAATACTTTTTTAATGATATGGGCTTCTAAAAATTCTATCAAAATATATTATTCCCATATTTATTAAAAACCTAATTATAGGACTAAGTAGGCTTCCATATTCAGTTGCTCCACCTAAAATAATGGTAAACGTTCACGCCACTAACTAACAACTTAATCCACCACACACACTTGCCTCCAAAAACAGAAACATTACACTTCACATACGTGTGTACGAATACTACAATATGCTTATATAATACTATATACTATTATACCCTTTTTCATCCATAAACCTCTAAACCTTAATCCTCTAATATCATTTTTTTTTTTCAAATGTCTTCTTCTTCGGTAGAATCAGTTCGAGAACTTCTCAACAAACCATGGAAAACCATTCCATTTCCCACCATCAAATCAAGCGATCTATTCTCTCTCTTCCTCAAAGTAGGTTTAGCTATTTCCACCATTTTTCTCATTTCCCATCTTTTCTATCTCTCTCTCAATTACCACCAACCACAAAACCATTATGATCAATTAGCCTTAAAAGAAATGTTCCAACGCGGAACCCCGAAAACCCTAATGATTGACTCCAGCCCGGCCGAACAGCCCGCTGCCGCGGCTGAAGAGCCGACAAATCTCTCCCACGTCTTGTTTGGAATCGGTGGCTCTTATGCTACGTGGAATACACGTCATTTCTACAACGAACTCTGGTGGCGTCAAAACATCACCAGAGGCTTTGTGTGGATAGATAAAGAGCCGCCGATAAACGAGACGTGGCCAGTGACTTCTATGCCATATAAAGTCTCTGCTGACACGTCATCGTTTAAATATACTTGTTGGTATGGCACTCGTTCAGCAATTCGCATAGCGCGAATACTGAAGGAGAGTTTTGAATTAGGGTTAGAAAATGTAAGGTGGTTTGTCATGGGGGACGACGACACGGTGTTCTTTACCGACAACCTCATTACGGTGTTGTCGAAATATGATCATAATCAAATGTACTACATTGGTGGAAATTCGGAAAGTGTGGAACAAGATGTGATACATTTTTACACTATGGCTTATGGCGGCGGAGGGTTTGCTATAAGTTATCCTTTGGCGGCGGAGCTTGTGAAGATTTTGGACGGTTGCATTGATAGGTATTCCGAATATTATGGTTCTGATCAGAAAATTCAAAGTTGCATTAGTGAAATTGGCGTTCAGATTACCAAGGAGCGTGGTTTTCATCAGGTACTTTTCATCTATTCAATCACTTCTTCATTCTAATCAAGAATCAATTTAATTACCTATTAAGTATTTTTTATTACCATTAACCTTTATTTGGTCAAATTATTTTTTTTTTAAAAAGTAATTTAGTTGTTTGATTTACATATTTTAAACTATAGAGAAATATAAATTTCGGGGTATAATCTAGACAAGTTCATATTAGCGACTCTGCAACTGTTACTATGAATGGGTTATTATTAACTTTTAATTTTCGGTCTTATATTATGGAAAATGTTGTAGGTGTCATAAGTAAGAATTAAGAATATTGAAAATATTAAGGAGTCTTAATTAAGAATCATCAATATTAGTTGAATGAACCGCTCAGTATAGCAAAAATCTCGCCCTTTAATTAGCCTGATGACTTTTGGTCAAAAAGAAATAAATTAGGCTAATTAAGGTAATGAGAAAATCAAAATGTGTTAATGTTTTATTTTGGTACAATTTGTAATTAATTAGAGTTTTGAATTATCTTTCATTTTTGTTAAGAAATCGAAATATAATAAATTTTATTTCCATATCTCTCAATTTAATATTTTTTATGGTTATATTTTTGTAACGGAAAAAAATTCTCTATTCTGAATGAAATCATTGAAAAAGAAAATCAAAGAAATTAAATAATCATTTATTACCATGATATATTTTTTCTAAAAATACACGTCTCATTCAAAATTTTCCTAACTACCATTTTAGTTCAGTCAAACAAAATACTACCAATTTAGAGTACTTTAACTTTATTACGAACATGAACTCTACCTAAAACAGTTTTTATTTTATTTTTACCATTTTAGCTAAAATAGTTAAAAATGATGCTTATCATCTTATTCCATTTTAGCTACTAATTTATTACGAACTTGTAGTCAAAATAGTTTGTTTTTTCACCATTTTAGCTAATAGCTAAAATAGTTTTTTTTTTTGACACAATATAGCTAAAATAGTTAAAAACTTAAAATGATGATTTATATTATTCAAATATTTTTTTGACAAAATTATCTTATTCCATTTTAGCTACTAATTAATTTAATTATTTATTAATTAATACAGGTTGATATACGTGGCAACCCATATGGTCTATTAGCAGCACACCCAGTAGCACCATTGGTCTCATTACATCACTTAGATTACGTGGACTCAATTTTCCCAAACATGCCACGTGTCGAATCAGTAAAAAGATTAATGACCGCTTACAAAACGGATCCGGGTCGGACTGTCCAACAAACATTTTGCTATGACCATACCCGAAATTGGGCAGTATCAATTTCATGGGGATATAGTGTTGAATTATATCCATTTTTAATAAGGGCCAAAGATCTTGAAACGGCTTTTAGAACTTTTAAAACGTGGAGAAGTTGGAGTGATGGCCCGTTTACATTTAATACTCGACCCGTTAGTGGTGACCCGTGTGAGAAACCGTTGGTTTATTTTATGGATCGGGTTGTTGATGTGGGTAATGGATTGACCCGATCTGGGTATACGAGATATGATGACAAGGTGTGTGAAAGGGATGATTATGCACAAGTTTTGGGAGTTGAATATGTTAACGTTTCGGCACCTTTGCTTTTGCCTCATTATTGGAAAGAGGTAAGGAATTTTTTTTATTTTTCTTCTTCGACTTTATGAATTTAAAATATATTTTTTAATTTAATTTAGAGTTAAATATATTTTTAGTCTATAAATTTTTATATTTAGTTTCTTAAAAAATTATTCACTTTAAGCCCTTATTTATTTATTTTTTGACAAAGCTCTTATTTATTTTGAGAACTAAAGATATCATTTTTTATAAAATATTTTCAAAATAAAGATCATTCTTACAAATTACTACAATTACAATATTATGTAAAATTAAAGTTACTATTACAATTTAATAGAGATTAAAATTGAAAGTTTGCAATTTTATAGCACCAAAACATATTTAACTATTTAAATAATAGGTAAGATATTTTAAATATTTTATAATAATTAATTATGGTATGAATAACTATTTAAATGATAGGTATTAGATTTTTTAAAATAATTTATGATTAAGTTATTCATACCATAATTAAAATTTTACATCATAGCTCAATTGATAATGGGAATGGATTTGAACCCAGAGTACATGATTCGATTTTCACGAAAGACAAAATACTCCACTTGAGAAGGGGTGGAAAAGATCGTGAGATGGAAATGTCGAAATTACTTAAGATGTGCGTAACAGTTCGAGCTCCATCTTAAGCAATTTCAGCACTGCCTACCATCTCATGATCTTCTCAACCTCTCTCTAGTAATTTTTTTGCCTATATCAATGTGTAACCTTTCACAATTTTAAGGATTATGTTGCAATTCACTAGTTTACTTTTTGTCAAAAAATTTAGTGATACCTAACTAGTTTGAAATGTTTTTGATTATATATAGGCACCACGTAGACAATGTTGCGAAATAATCAACGATGCAGATAGTGTAGACAATGTGCTTAGTGTCAAGATCAGAGGATGTCAACAATATGAGAGTGTGACTCCTCGTTAGAAATTTAGCACACATTGAAGAGAAGACAAAGGATTTATATATCAAGTCTTTCACAAATGAAAGACTTAAAAAGAGTGAGTTGATAGTTGATGTTCATTAGCAAACAAAATGGATAAATTGTTATACGTTTTTCAATTATTCAACTCAATCTGTGCATATATTATAGAGTGACTTTGTAGATTAAATTGACTTTAAATTTACTCATTTTAATTTTTACTTTTCATGAGAAAATTTACTCATTTTTAATATAATCGTTAACATTTACATAACATATTTGAGATTTAGTCGAATTTCGGGTAAAATAATTAGGTGTTATGTTGACGACTTGAAAATGAGATATTAATTTTTATTTGAATAATGAATTTTTTTGTAAAGAGTAGTTGTGATTAAGTGGAATGATCGGAGTTCAAATCTCAATATCTACATATATAATTTTTATTTAAATAATAAAATTAAAGAATTCATAAAAACGTGTATCATAAAGTATTTTGTTATCAACAACATTTTAAGAATTTTTAAATAATGAAGAGGGGTGTTCTGCTCCATGACATTGCTATGTGTTAGGTGAACCAACGACTTGCTAAGACATATATGATTTGAACAAATAGATAATATAAGTGGCTTAAGCTATGCTTAACATGTTGTATTTGAAAGTGAAATGGTTCAACAACACACACTTAACTTCACATGAGAAAACTATAAAAGAAAAATTAAATGATTGAGTTTTTATACTTTAATTAAATTGGCAGCTCACCAACCAATCTCAAGCTGGGAATGGATATGCTCAACCATACAATGGAGAATCTTCAACCCAACAATTAGGGGTTTTGTAAACCCTCAAACTTTTGATTTTGTAAAGGTATAAAAAACGATTAAAAAAAAAAATTTGTCTACCTCCTTCCGTGGTTCTTTTATCTTCCATTATAATTTTATTTTTGCTCTTGAAAATAAAGTTCGAACGTAGATTTCAAACCAAAAAAAAATTACATTTTAGTGTGTTTTAGTGAGAGAAACATAATTTTTTAGTTTGAAATTACGTTACAAACTTTATTCTCAAAGGCATAAACAAAATTTTAATAGGTTAAAAGAAAGAACCATGAAGAGGGAAAGAAACATGATAATTGTTTTTCGGATAAACAACGTAAAGTTTTCTTTCATAATTATGGTTCTCATGAGCAATAATAAGTCTCTTGAGTTTATAGCCATACTCAAAGAAGGGAAAGAAGAGCTACGAGCCCAAATTGATGAAACATAAACCTAAAGGAATAGACCATAAAGCTACTAAAAACAAAATCAAAATGCCATACAAACAAAGGCAAAAAACATCGGATCATGTTACAAAATTTGGACACACAAAAGCATCATACCACTTCCCATAACAAGAAAGGTAACAATAAAATACAGCAATAGGAAAGACAATTTGACTTATACCCAATAAGTATTCATAAAAACTATTCAACGGGTACAAAAATTGTTATCCACATAAATATGAAAATGTGTATACAGGGACGGACACAAGTAGAGGCAGGGTGTGGCCTTGGCCACACCAGATTTTTTAGAATTTTTTTTTTCTTTTTTTTTTTATATATAAAAAATATATATATTTTATATACTAAAAAAATAAAAATAGAAGTGTAGTGTCTGTGTCACGACAAAATAGGAAATGTTTACCTCTCTTCTCCCTTGCTTCACCAATCGCACGACTCTCCCTTTACCACCATCAACCACCATCGCTGGTGACGCCGGCCACCGTTCCCATAGCCACCACCGTCGCCAACACACTGACAACTCTCAATCAGGTATTTTTTCTTCCAAATTCTAAACCCTAATCATCCACCCTTGTCTTCTATGTGAATGGTGTTGCGTTGGAACTTGGAACTTCTAAAATTGTGTTTGGGTTGTTAATTTTGTGTTATCTAGTGTTGTTAATTTTGTGTTTGGGTTATTAATGGCTTGAGTTTATCTAGCATTAGGGGGCAAGGATATGACGGAGCTAGCAATATGCGAGGTAAGTTTGGTGGTTTAAGAACTTTAATCCAAAATGAGAATTCATCTGCTTATTATGTGCATTGTTTCGTACATCAACTTCAATTGGCACTTGTTGTTTGTGCTAAGGCTCACAAAGGTGTTAGTGTTTTTTTTCTATAACGTCAATATTCTTGTTAATTTCATACGAGCTTCTAACAAGAGACAACAATTGCTTCGGGACCAACAAGTATCTCAGTTTGCTAAATTGATTGAAGATGGTGAGATAGGGACTGGCAGTGGGTTAAATCAAGAATCATCTATAGCTAGAGCGGGTGACACTCGTTGGGGTTCCCACTTTAGGACACTCACTAGTTTGATGACTATGTATGGTTCCATTGTTGGGGTACTTGAAGAAGTGGGGGAGGATCCGACATTTGAAAAATATGGTGAAACTACCCTTTTGCTAGATTTGCTTCAATCTTTTGATTTTATCTTCATGTTATATATGTTGGTTGAAATTTTAGGATTTACAAATGATTTGAGTGTAGCACTACAAAAGCGTGATCAAGATCTTATTAATGTTTTGTCACTTGTCAATGCTACCAAACAAGAATTACAAGAAATGAGGGATGAGGGATGGGAAGAACTTATATCAAAGGTTATAAAATTTTGTGATAAACATGATATTGATGTACCTGATATGGATGCACCGTATGTGCAACAGAAGAAAGCTAAGCGATCTACAACTTTTAGTGTTTCTAGAGTTTCCAATTTGCATCATTATAAGCATGATTGTTTGTTTAGTGTTTTAGATTTGCAGTTGCATGAACTCAATTCAAAGTTTAATGAAGAGAATACTGAACTTTTACAGTGTGTTTCATGTTTGAGTCCCTTATCGTCATTTGCAGCTTTTGATGTCAAAAAATTATTGAGGATGGTTGAGCTTTATCCAAATGATTTTGTAGATGTGTCGGAAGTGGTAGTGCGACATCAACTTCGAACTTATGTAAGAGATGTTCGAGCTGACTCGAACTTCGCAAAGTTAAAAGGACTTCAAGATCTTTGTGCAAAACTTGTGGAAACAAAAAAGTGCAACACATTTGATATAGTTTATAAGCTTTTGAAGTTAGCTTTAGTCTTGCCGGTAGCGACTGCAAGCGTGGAATGTATTTTTTCAGCTATGAATTTAGTGAAGAGTCAGTTATGTAACAAAATGAATGATCAATGGTTAAATGACCGTCTTGTAACTTATATATAAAGGGATGTTTTTGGAACAATTGACAATGATGTTATTTTAGCTCATTTTCAAAAAATAGATGGTAGACGGTTTGCATTGTAAATGAATTACATTTAGCAATATTATATTTTATTTTCAATATAATTTAGTTCGTTGTTTCTTTAAGGTTTTGGCCACACTAGAATGTTATGTCTGGATCCGTCCCTGTGTGTATAGGTATTTTTTTTTTTATAAACTGTAGATATAAAAATTGGTACTATAGTATCCCCTATCCATATCCTATCTATTGTCATCCTTAAACAGAGCAGCTTCGAGCAAACAGATGAAATGCATCTTACAGAAATTACCACCAAAAATAAAGATAAGGCTCTTACGACGAAAAATGCTAAACAGTGCCCTCGGAGCGGGGGCACTAGTTAAACATATAAATATAGAAATTCTGTCTTGGAATTTGTGCATTCAATGCATCAGAAATATAAAAAATTATTTTATTAATATTAATTTTATCTTTTATTTTTACTTTTGTTATGCTTAACAAGTACCCCGGGACACTATTTAACATGACCCTTTATAAAATTAGCACATTTCAGTCTTTAATTTATTACCACTTCATCTCCAAGAAAAAATGTTTATATCTTCCGCAAGAACATTAACAATTTAACACACATAGGAACATTGTTAAAGATTTTATTAAAGCTCAAATACTCTTTGAAATAACATCTTAATACAAACAGTAAGTCTATAGAGTATTTTTTTTACTAAACATATTTTATTTTAATTTTTTTCTAGAAAAATTTTATTTTAATTTATCAAATAAACTTATAAATTAATTTTTTGGGTTAATAGGTCTTTATCCCCTGCTAAGTGAGCGTGTTTTGCGTTACCCCCCTGCTAAATTTTTTTTGAAGATTGCCCCCTTGCAAAGTTTTTTTTTTGGTTTCCCCCTTTTTCCTCTCTTGGATGCAAGAAATTTGAACTTTTTAAATCGGTTGAACAAAATAACCGATTTAGAAAACATAACTTTTTAAATCGGTTGAACAAAATAACCGATGTAAAAAGTGCGCTCAAGGGGGGAAACCAAAAAAAAAAACTTTGTAAGGGGGCAATCTTCAAAGAATTTTTAGCGGGGGGTAACACAAAACACGCCCACTTAGCAGGGGGTAACAACCTATTAACCCTAAATTTTTTAACCCACTTAAAAATTAAATCTCTTTGACACAACACTTATAAATTAATTTAGGCTTAATTGCAGTTTTGATCCCCATATTTTCAATATTTTGCAGTTTTGATTCCCCTATTTTAAAACTCGACAGTTTTGGTCTCCTTATCATAATTTTTAACTATAAGTTGACGATATGATATGATTTAAACGAAGTGGTATATGATATATATGATGATGAAAAAATATCAACATCGATGAAATTGTAAGAAAAATCTTTCATAAAGTTCATTTAAAACATGTTAAGTATCATCATATTTTAGACAAAATATGTGTTAAGGGAACCAAAACTGTAAAATTTTAAAATAGAAAGATCAAAACTGCAATTAAACTATTAATTTAATAAGCTATAAATTAGCTTATTTATATTCCCATCCAGACATATGTGTTGATCTCCCTTTCCCTTGACTTCATTTTCAGTTTTGTGTTGTTTATTTGAAAGTGTTTTCAGAATGGTTTTAATACTTATATTGTATTTTTCTTGATACCTATAATATACTTATATAATATTTTACATGCATGCAAAGGAATTTGGTAAACAATTTATAAAGAAAAAATTATTTAGAAACATAACTTAGGCGCCTTAAAAGTAATTAATATAATAAATTAGTGATATTATAGTAAAAAATATAAAATTATATCCTTAAAGGATTAAACAGTTATTAGGCTCTATATTTATATAAACAAAAAAAAAGTTATTAGCTCTATAAATCTGGTAATCAGTAATTACATTTTATAAAAAGTTGATACAACCAGCTTATTTTTAACACATTGATACAACCATCTGAATCGTTAATATGAAAAAAAATCCTCACTGTCCATACAAACCCATAAAATTATCCAAACCAATATTCTTTGCCACCCTACCCTTACTCTCTCTCTTCAACATCATAAAAAGCCAACACACCCATTACCAAATCAAGCAAAATAGTTAGACAAAAAACACCTAAATCCAAAAAACAACTTTTTTTTTCTTTTAAAACAAAAAATTTAGAGTATCATTAAACCCATCAATTTTTGAAAGAGACAAAAAAGAGAGAAAGACCCATCATCGTCACGGCCGTGGTCCCCACCACCATGGCTCGTTGTCAAGGGTCAACATTATGTTTCACATTTTTCCACGTCGATGAATCGTCACCGTTAGATAAAGAAAACACCCTCGGTATTCTCTCTTTTGACGCCGTTAAAACAATGTGCCGTCTCGTCTCCCTTTACAAATCATTATCCGACATCGAAATCCACAAACTCCGGCGCCACGTCATCAAATCCAAAGGCGTATCTCACCTTAATTCTAACGATGAATGTTTCCTCCTTAACCTTGCTTGCGCTGAACGCCTCGAAGATCTCAATTTAGCTGCCGCAGCCGTTTCACGTCTCGGCGCACGCTGTTCGAATAAGAGTTTGAATCATTTCGAAACAGCTTACGCCGAGATGAAAAACGGCGGGATTGATTTAAAGAAAATTGAATTTGGAACAAGGAATGTTGAGAAAATAATTGAGAAAATGGAGAAACTTGTTTTTGCAACTAGGAATCTTCATAATGCAATGGAATCATTGTCTGAAATGGAAGTTTCTGAGAATAAGATTCAGAAATGGAGAACAATGAGAGCTAATAATGGTCTTAAGGTAAAAGTTGAATGTTTCAATGATAGGATTGTTTATCATAAAAGACAGGTACAATATTACAAACAAATTTCGCTTTGGAGTTTAACATTTGATAAAGTTGTTGGATTAATGGCTCAGATTATTTGCATTGTTTATGCTAGAATCAGTTTTGTTTTTGGATCTTTGATTTCGGGTTGTAACAACAACAACAATAACAATGGTGTTAAGGTTAAAGGTCTTTATCGAATGAAAATGCATAATCGTTGTTGTAAAATTGAACATAAGGAATTGTATAAGATAAACCTTTGTGTATTTGATAAAGATGAGAAGAAAAAGAAGAATCATGTTGGTCATGTTTTCAAGATAAATAAAATGGGAGTGGTTCAGTTTCATAGTCATTCTCCGGCGCCCGCGGTGGGTTCTTGCGGCGATGGAGGAAAGGTTGTGTCAAAGAATAATAGTGTTTTTCGGTTGGCACCGCCGACAACGGTTGGTGGGGTAGGGCTTTCACAAAGATAT
Source organism: Trifolium fragiferum (assembly GCA_954870985.1). Lineage (NCBI taxonomy): Eukaryota > Viridiplantae > Streptophyta > Magnoliopsida > Fabales > Fabaceae > Trifolium > Trifolium fragiferum. Next base: position 14,320,506 of record OX940793.1, on the reverse strand, counting down.
GCCAATGTGATTCTTTTCACGGAGAGAATTGTGCATGCTTCGGCGGCTATAGGAGACGACGCGCGGAAGTTGTTGTATGACATGTTACCGGAGAGATTGAAAGTGAAGTTGGGAGGGAAATTGAGGAAAATGTGGATTAAATTGGAGGAGAAATCAGAGGATGATGAGGAGAATCAAGAAAAATGGACGACGTCCGAACGACGCGGCGCAGCCGAGGAGGTGATGGATTGGTTGGCACCATTGGCAAATGATACATTGAAGTGGCAAGCAGAGAGGAATTTGGAAAGGCAAAAGTTTGAGACTAAACCAACTGTGTTATTGTTGCAAACTTTGCATTACTCCAATTTGGAGAAAGTGGAGGAAGCTATTGTGGATGTTTTGGTTGGGTTGAGTTGTATATATTGGAACCAAAAACAATGGTAGTTGTATATGGTGAGGATTTTTTACACCCCCACCACAAACTATCTATTTTGTTTTATAAATTGTTGAATGGTTTAATTGTATTTGCTCATAATTGATTTTTAGGAGTTGAAATTTAAATTTGTGTTGAAATATAGTTATGAACATAATATATGTCAAGGTTGGTGATTATAGTAGTGTGATGATTGATGAGTGAAGAGGCTAAGTATTGAGAGAGATAAATCATGAATGTCATTTGATATTTTTTTTTAATTCTTTTTCAATTTCAAGTAGTACTATTTTATCAAAAAGTTACATGGTGAAAAATCTCTATCTCTAAACTCTTATTCCTCTGATCTCTCTCTAACCAAATCCACTGTTTCTCCAGTCGAATCCAACCTCTGTGTTTCAGATGTAGCCATTAAGGGTGGTGGTGCGCCGAGATCTGCCTCCACACCACTGTTTCCTTGTCCGGCGGTTTGTTTCAGCTTCTCCCTTTCCGATTTGCTAGGTATGGTTTGGTTGGTGGGTGGTTGGCTTCCTAGCCTCTTTCCATGTCGGTGAGTTTGCCTTTTTTTCGCCGCCGGAGTCTTAAAACCCCCTTTCGAGGTAGTTATGTTACCTGAGCCGCCGGTGACAGGTTGTGGTGACTTTACAAGGTTCGCGCGCCGCCGTCAGCAACCGCTCTGGCTTGCTCTGGTGGTTATTGTTGCTGAGATTTTATGCCGGTCATGTGTGTGCTTCTGGATTTGTTGTTAAAGACATCGTCGCTGCCGTTTTGGGTTCCCTTGGATCTGTCTGCAGCGGTGTTAGTTTGTGGCTCGAAAAAGCTTTTTGGCATGTTGCGTATTGTTGCAGGGGGTTGTTGGTACGTGAATGTATTCGTGCTAGCAGACAGTTCATTCGCCATCTTTTACAGTCGCGAATTCTCACTCTGCATGTTTTCTTATTATTAGTTAAAAGTGACATGATTCTCTCTATCGAAAGTTACATTCGTGAAATTCAAATTGGATCCTCTCCCTTCCACTTTCCTCTCCATCTCTCTCCAAACTCTATCTTTCTCTTAATTTCAATCTCTCTCGTCGTTATAAAATGATTTTTTGATGATGAGAGAGAATGAAATTAAAAAAGAGGTAAAGAGCTAGTAGAAAAATGGAGAGGAAAGTGGAAGAAGATGATCAAAATCCCGTGAAATGATGTTTATTTATAAATTCATAATATACTAATTGTAGCTTATTGTAATTGTCAAAAATAAAATAAAATTGTAGCTTATTGTACAAACTACACACACATCAAACTGAATATTTGTATTTTTTTTTTTTTTGAATATTTGTAATTGATCAATTAGTTACCACATTTTATGCATTGGACAAGACAATAAGATACTTTTTTTCGAAGCCAAGACAATAAGATATATGTGTGCTACTATATCTTACTATATTCTGTTGATTGAAAGTTAGTAGACTTTTGATACCAAAGTCCATATGTATATTATATTAAGTATAAGTAAAAAAAAGATTATATTAAATATGAATGTTTTATATAAGAGTGCAAAGAAAACAATCACACTTCAATAATTTTACTTGCAATTGAATAATAATTTACAAAAGTTTCTAAACAATTTTATTCTATATTGATTATCTAAATACTAAATATGGTAACAACTCACAAGTATTTAAATTACCACAAGAGATTAAGGTGAATTAACAAAAGAGATAGAACTAGTATTAGTATTCATATCTCTATTTCCAAGATAGGAGCTTGAACTTGTCTTATCAAATGAATTAGAACTTCCAAATGAATGCAAGAATTCATCAAACCCCTCTTGTGAATCAATCACTCCTGGCTTTTTCAATTCATATGGCAATTCAACTTCTCCATCCAAAATCCTCACTACCTGTCTCATGCAAGGCCTTAAAGTAGGCACATCATTTGAACAAATCATCCCCAATTTCAACACCATTAAAACCTCACTTTCATTAAAACTACCATTTAATTTAGGATCCACTACTTCAAGTAACCTTCCTTGTTTATACTTTTCCCATACCCATTCAACCAACACCAACTCTTCTTGTAATGCATTTGGCTCAATAGGCCTTCTTCCGCAAGCAACCTCGAGTAGAAGTGCGCCAAATGCAAAAACATCGGAGCTTGTAGATGCCTTTCCTGTTCTTGGCAATTCCGGTGCCAAATAGCCTAATGTTCCTACCACTCTAGTTGTGCCGGGATTAGAACCGTGTTCGTACAACCTTGCCAAACCAAAATCACCTAATTTTCCATTGAGTTCAAAATCCAACAGAACATTACTAGCTTTAACATCTCTGTGTATTACCACTTGTTCATAGCCTTCATGCAGAAACAAAAGACCTGAAGCAACATCTTTTATTATCTTAAACCTTTGTTCCCAACTTAACACAATTTCTGAATCTTCAAACAAGTACTTGTCTAAGCTTCCATTAGCCATGAAATCATACACAAGTAAGAGGTCACCTCTGCGGCGACACCAACCAAGTAACTGAACCAAATTCCGGTGGCAAAGCCGTCCTAAGCTTGAGATTTCAGACACAAACTCCCTTAGCCCTTGTTTTGATTCATGTGAAACCCTCTTAACAGCTACTTGCATCTTTGATTTCGGCAACGTTCCTTTATAAACTCTTCCGAAACCACCCTGCCCAAGTAACTCTTTCTCCTTGAAACCTTTTGTAGCTTTCTTGAGCTCTTGATAGGAGTATCTATGTGGCCCAATTTCAAGCTCCCATGCTTCTATTACATCAGCATTCTTGATTTTTCTGTAAAGGTAAATACCAAATGCAACAGAACACAATACAATAACGGAAGCTGTAAGTGAATTACCAGTTATCAGAGACGTGTGCTTCTTCTTCGGTTGGGGAGGTTGTGGTAGTGAAGACAAATCAAGAGGCGGTGCTGGACCGTTGATTTTAAAGCTCCAACCCAATAAGTAATGTGAACTAGCAAGCATACCGGTCGATGCAGAGAATCCAACATACATAGTATCATGAAGAATCGATGATAGATCCATATGTAAGGACAAGATTGGTTTTTTGGGTTTAATTGAAGTTGGAGAAAGTGTAACACTAACAAGATTCACCGAAGAATCGTAATCAACCCAAACAAGTATTGGTTTCCCACTTTTGATATTAATATCTTGCTTGGTTGAATCATTAATGTAATAACCAGCAGTAACAGATGCATTTGACTGCAAAGTATTGATGTCGATTCCAACATGATTATCATTGATGTCGCCAAAATCGAAGTCTTTGACAGTGTCAAACTCAACAGCAAAAAGATGGTTAGAGAAATTACCAACACTACTTGAATTGAGAAGACCAAGATACTCAATAGGTAAACCTTTGAGATGCTTAGAAGGTGCTATTGTGAAAGCTATGCCATGACCACCAAATTTAGGAAACTTCGAAACAACAGCAAAAGCAAAAGATGAAGAAAAGGAGAAAGCTTTACCAGTTGTAGAGTTCTTTAGCTGAATAGGTAAAGAGTAAAAAGCATGACTCATTATTTTGTTTGTTTCATTTGTTAATCTTATTATTCCATTTTTCTCTATCGCTGCAATTCCGTCTAACGTTAGATTGTTGGGACCGATATCTTTGAATCCTGCGTACATGAACTGGTCAAGTTGGGATAAAACTGGGATAAAAAGGAACATCAAAACTGATGCCAAGAATTTAAGACGAGTTTGCATGATGAACATGAAAAATCAGCAAGTATATGATATTGTTGAGTTTAATGGAAGAGGATTCCTGAAAAAATGTAAAATGAGTATATGATAGATTTCATAACTCTACTCTTGCTTCCAAGTGTGAAGTTTATATGCTTAGAAATTTTGTATGTCCCTACAAATTAATAGATATCAATGAAGAATTGGAAAAATCAGAAACATGACTAAGTCACCACCATTGACTGACTTGGGCAGTTGGTTGCTTCTTATTATACTTCTCCTTCTCCAATTAATTTTCTCAGTGTCAGTTTTAATGGTATGAATATTCTCATGAGTCATGATCACAGAATTTATGTCAGCTCAATCTACATAAACTCTAATATAAATGTTATAAATTAATTATGGTAAAATAAATTAATGTAATTAGAAATTTACTGTAAGTTTGTTTTTTATAAATTGAATATCTTCTGCAAACACGTGTACATGTTAAGCATGTTCATAGGATATTGTTAACATAGCTTCCAAATAGATGTTTTATCTACATAGCATATTGTTTACATAAGAATTAGCTATATATTATGAAGGATTTGCAAATAACCATCTCAGATGCACCAGGTAAACCATACAAAGGTTGAACAACATGATGTTTTCTGGTGTACCAGAGCACCATAAGTACTCGATAGGGGAACGACAGATCAAACCAATTAACCAATAAAAAGCGGATGAACATCAATACAGAGGGACCAATGCTAACCGGACGAAAACAAAACCAATCAAGGATAGAGAACCCAAAATGACCCCTCTGCACAGAGAAGCAACCAGCCAGCCAGCCTCCCGGTCCACGCACTAAAATAGCGAACCATCCAACAATACTATGTTGTGTTTTCATCGATTATAAGTGTATCATTTTAAATATTTCTCTATCTCAAATCAATTGTCACCTAACTATAATACTCTCCTATGCTTAAATAGTTCACCTAACTATGCTACTACTATACTACTACTTTAGGTTATATACACAATTTTAAACTATAGAATTCAACATTATTTACCTCTATATACCTATGTAATATGTATGAACAAATTTACCTGTATTTTCCAAAGTACTAAACAAATCAAACAAAAAATACTATTTAGTAACACACAAATTAATGCAGAAGAACAAAAAGAAATGTAAATGAAGTTGAATGAGAATCTTTCACTAAAATTTCTTAATTGGTTATGATTAGTTTAATTAGTTTTAACTAACTTTTCCATTTAATAACCATAAACAATTTAAAAAAGGAAATATAAAATGAAATAGTACCTAATCACTATCTCTCTATAAATAATAATGAATGAAGAACAGAAACAGTACTTACAAATTTTAGAGATTTGAAATGAAGTAAAATTTGTGCTGCACATGAAAAAAAGAAAGCATATTAATTCAAATTGATACTGTGGAAGAGGTATAAGCATCAAAAGTTAAGAAAAGATATTGATACAGGGAAGTGTGTGTAACAGGCTATCATCAGCATTTGGGGAGGCAAAAATTTCTGCATTTTCATTTTGTAAGGATTAAAGAATATAGACCGGATACAATAATAATTGAATAAACTTAAAAAAGTGAAAATTTGTTTATATGAGATCAGAGGGAGTATATTATCGTCTTAAATACATTCTTCACTCTTAATTATCTTATTGGTTAAGAGTGAATCGAAAATTACCCAAATGGTGCTTTTTTAAGAAAGGTGAGATGAACTTTTTTCTATCTTCAACCAACCAACCCCGTGTAATGGTTAGTGTCGCAATGCACTACTAACTATCGCATGACTAAGTTTGAATAAGTATGACTATTTTTTATAAGATTTCAAAGAAAATAATAACAAGATTAACTTATATTTAATAAATTTTTATACAAATTTCTAAATATTTTGCTACTTTATTATCTGAATATGATAATCAACATCGCACAACTTGTGCACTAGCATTGGGAAGTGACCAAGGTGAATTAACAAAAGAGATTGAACTAATATTAATGTCTCTATGTCCACAATAGGAACTAGAATTCGTCATATCAATTGAAGAAGATCCAAGAGAATGCAAAAATTCATCAAACCCTTCTTGTGAATCAATACCTCCTGGCTTTCTCAATTCATTTGGCAACACAACTTCTCCGTCCAAAATCCTCACTACTTGTCTCATGCTAGGCCTTATAGTCGGCACATCGTTTGAGCATATCATCCCCAATTTCAACACCATCATTACTTCATTTTCATCAAACTTACCATTCAATTTTGGATCCACTACTTCAAGCATTCTTCCTTCTATGTATTTTTCCCAAACCCATTCCACCAATACCAACTCTTCGTGTAATGCCTTAGGTTCAATAGGCCTTCTTCCGCAAGCAACCTCTAACAGAAGTGCACCGAATGCAAAAACATCGGAGCTTGTAGATGCCTTTCCTGTTCTAGGCAACTCCGGCGCTAAATAACCTAAGGTTCCCACCACTCTTGTTGTGCCGGGATTAGCACCGTGTTCGTACAACCTTGCCAAACCAAAATCACCTAATCTTCCATTAAGTTCAAAGTCTAACAGCACATTACTAGCCTTAACGTCTCTGTGTATTACCACTTGTTCATAGCCTTCATGCAGAAACGAAAGACCTGAAGCAACATCTTTTATTATCTTAAACCTTTGTTCCCAACTAAGCACAATTTCTGAATCTTCAAACAAGTACTTGTCTAAGCTTCCATTAGCCATGAAGTCATACACAAGTAAAAGGTCGCCTCTGCGGCGACACCACCCGAGTAACTGAACCAAATTCCTGTGGCGAAGCTGGCCTATGCTGGCAATTTCGGACACAAATTCCTTCAGTCCTTGTTTTGATTCATGTGAAACTCTCTTAACAGCTACTTGGATATTTGATTTAGGTATTGTTCCTTTGTAAACTCTTCCGAAACCACCCTGCCCAAGTAACTCTTTCTCCCTAAAACCTTTTGTAGCTTTCTTGAGTTCTTGATAGGAGTATCTATGTGGTCCAATTTCAAGCTCCCATGCTTCTATTACATCGGCATTCTTAATTTTTTTGAAAATGTAAATACCAAATGCTACAGAACACAATGCAATAACCAAAGCTATAACTGAAACACCAGTTATCAGAGAAGTTTGTTTCTTTTTTGGTTGCGGAAGTTGTGGTAGTGACGACAAATCAAGCGGTAGTGCTGGTCCATTAATTTTAAAGCTCCAACCCAATAAGTAATGAGAGCTAGCAAGTAAACCAGTTGATGCAGAGAAACCAACATACATAGTATCATGAAAAATAGGTGATAGATCCATAGAAAAGGATAAAATTGGTTTTTTGGGTTTGGTTGTAGTTGGTGAAAGTGTAACACTAATAAGATTAATTGAAGAATCATAATCAACCCAAACTAGAATTGGTTTTCCACTTTTGATATTAAGATCTTGTTTGGTTAAATCATCAGTATAATAGCCAGCAATAACAGATGCATTTGACTGCAAACTATTGATGTCTATTCCAACATGATTATCATTAATATCACCAAACTCAAAGTCTTGAACGGTGTCAAACTCAACAGCAAAAAGATGGTTAGAGAAGTTACCAACATTACTTGAATTGAGAAGACCAAGATACTGAATAGGTAAAGCTTTGAGATCTTTTGTAGGTGCTATTGTGAAAGCCATGCCATGACCACCAAGTTTAGGATATTCAGGAACAACAGCAATAGCAAAAGATGAAGAAAAGGAAAAAACTGTACCGGTTATTGAGTTCTTTAGCTGAAAAGGTTGAGAGTAAAAAGCATGACCCATTAATTTGCTTGTCTCATTTGTTAATCTTATTATTCCATTTTTCTCTATCTCAGCAATTCCATTCAATGTTAAATTGCTAGGATCAACATCCTTGAATCCTGCATACATGAGCTGGTCAACCTCGGATAAAACTGGCACAAAAAGGAATATCAAAACTGATATCATAAATCGAAGAAGGAAATTCATGATGAACAAGAGAATTCAGCAAAGGAAATTGAAAGGTAGCGGCTTGAGATATGATATTGTTGATGGAACAAGCATTCTAGATGGTTTGCTTAGTTGAATTTAATGGGAGAGGATTACAAACAAAATTTGGAATGAGTATATGATATCTTTCGTAACTCAACTTTTCTAAGTGTGAAGTTTTTATGCTTAGCAATCTTGTATGTCCCTACTATAAGAAATTTATGAATAGAAATCATGAAGAATTCATAATGGCCACTATTGACTTGGGCAGTTGGCTGCTTTTCATTACTTTTCTTCTCTAACTAATTCTTAGGCAAGTTTCCTATGGTAGAAAGACTCTTTATTGACTAAATGGTATCAAGACTCCAACTGCCATTGACTTGAGACCACCCCTCAACGTATTTCATAATCTAAATGTTAAAAAAATATATTCTAGAATAAATTAATGTAATTATTAAAGTTATTGAAGTTTTTTTGGGTGTAACTTGAATATCTTTCGTGCGCAACTGCAGAACAAGTCTACATGTTAACCGTGTCCAGTATGTTTTGATAAAGAAACCTCAGAAGATGTATGGATGCTTCTTGTTCATTTCAAGATCATTCCCCATACATGCTGCAACTTTTCTCCATTGCAGAGGCATATGCTAGTGAACTAAAAATCTCATAGATCCCAAATAATTTTTTATCTACAATAGCATATTGTTTATATAAGAAGTTAGCTATATTATTTTGTAAAGCATCTCAGATGCACCAGGATACTATATACAGGCTGAACAACATAATATTTGAAAGAAATAAAGAATAACCGAGGCAGATTCAGCATCGCACCTCCCTATGAAGTTAGTAAACAAATTTAGGAAATACAATGTAAAGGTTAACATTAATTCCCTTTTAGTGTTGTCAAGAACAAAATAAAATGGAAAATGTGAACTAATGTTGATTCTATCATACATTTAAAATTTCGCTCGAGTCCAACTCAACCCCTATAAAATTGGTTTGTAAGGTGACGACTAACCACCATTTATAAACACATTTTTGAGTCCTATTTCAACTAATGTTAGATTCTTAATGCATATCCTTCATGCCCAGAACTGAATATCTAGAGTGTGACCCAAGCGACCGATAGTGGTAACCTGATAGATGGTGGTCTGATGGATCTTTGATGATGTTGAATCAGAATCTTTGACTAAACCCACGGTAGCATTTGGGATTGAAATTTGAAACAGCATTTTATCTATATAAAAATTCTTAACAAAGAAAAACCTTTAAAAAAAAATAGTCCAATAAAAACACTTGTGGGCAAGAATATTCTCGCAAACTATAATTTTCTCACCAAAATTACAATTCTAGATTGAAGTCATGTATAAGAGAAAACTGTAGAAAAGTAATTTACAAACGATATACCATGTGTTTGGTATCACAGTAGATACGCCAAAATCACGGTGACCCACCAAGATTTTACAGAAACCGCAAAGTGTAGCTTTTAAAAAATCATGGTGTATCACTGTGAAAAATCACAAAATACTACAATAATTAATGAGAATGTTCATTACATCAAGTGGTACGTTTGGTGTACGTATGACATGTTTGGTTGCTCTTGAGTATAATTTATTTTGTCTCTAGAATTCATTCTTGCTTGAAGATAGAATATTTAGTTTTTGCCTATATAATTGATTTTAAGCTTTGGATTTACCATTCAACTCACCTTCACATGAATGTATGCAAACATAAATCACTTTAATTTCAACAAACTTTTAGCCAAAAACAACTTTAATGGATAAATTCATTCAAAATCAATTTTTCAATTACTTTTGCAAACCAAACACCCTTATATAGCCAATGAGAACAATTATCTAGTGTAACTAACATTGCCATCTAATAACCACTACAATAACCTCTAATCACTATCTCAATTACAAATTTTGAGATTTGAAATAAAAATATTAAAGCATAATTGAAATTGATACCGTGAAAGAGGTAGAAGCATAAACCACCACCGTCTTTGAATTTCACGACGTTGATTGGAGGATATATATATATATATATAGGCTGAGCTCCATTTGTTGCGCTGCAATTTTCCATTGTGTCATTGTAAAGTGAGGAACAAGAACAGTGAGAATTATGGGGAAAAAAAATGAAACGACTTTGGCGGTTAAGCTGTGTGAGGAAGTTAATAGCCTTTTGGAGAAGAAAAATATGCATGTTTAATTATAGATATTATACTTAACTAATATATTTATTTTTAAATATTTTTATTTATTTTGCGTCGAAAAAATATTCTCATTTATTTTGAATTTTTTGTTTTATAAAAATATTTTTCAGCTTTACGACATGATAAATGTGATATACTCATATACTAGTATGAATTCAATTGAGATTTTTTTTTTTTAACTATCACTTTATATTTTAATGAAAAATGATATATTTTTTTATTTAAAGTAATATATAAAATAAAAACAAAATTTATATCAATAGGAAAAGGAAAAAAAAAAAAGAGCACTAGAGGAGGTGTACAAATGAATACGGATAGTTTTTTGTTTAGTGGACAGTTTGTTTATTTCATAAAAATAAAAAATTAAATTAAATGTTTCTATAAGCGCAAATACTACTTAAAATAATATTTAAAAAAACTCTAAGTTAATGAAACAAAGTTTTTATCAAACACTTTTTATTTTATCAAACAAGTTTATATAACATCCAAATTTTAGCGTTAAGTTATTTATTTAATTATGGGGCGCGTATTATGTGCAATTGTGCATTTTAAATTAAATTTATTGTCAAATGATATATGTGCTTATATGACTTGGGTTTATCTATTGGGAATTGAGTTTATAAGTTAGACTAGTGAATTTAAGGAGTTAGTCAAGTGAAAGAAAGAAGAGAAAATAGGTTTTTTGTGAGAATTAAAGGTTTTGGGCTCATTTAAAATGTTAAGTATGAGAGGGGGTGTAGGCCCGTTAGTGGTGTAGGAGTATGACTTAATTAAAGGCTCTGACTAGTCTAGGAGGTAACTTATGCGAATTAGTCAAAAATCTAATTGAGGGATTTTTCATAATTGGGTATGTTCTATAGGACTATTCAGTTTGATCATAAATATGTTGAAACGTCTTTGATTTTTTTTTTTCTTTTTGTTTTGTTTGATGTTAGTGTTCTTTGATAGTAGTTGTATCAATTTGTGGTTGCTTCCCCTATTTGTGTATATATAGTTAAGGTTGGTGTTCTATAAATTAAAGGGAGAAATTAAGCATATGCAGTAGTTTACACAAGATTATTCATGAAAGTTGCACCACCGTGCCAAAGAATTCGAAGACGCTCTAATCAAGTTCCTTTTGATCTTTATATGTTTATTTCGTGTGATTCTTGTTTCTGAGCTCCTTTCATCTCAATTCGCGTTCAAAACCATGATTTAGACCTAGGGTTTTAATTTGGAACTTTTGAGATTTGTAGTGAGTTCTTGAGGTTTTTCGTGGCCGGATTCACACTCAGTGATTGATTTAGTATAGGATTGTGTTTAATTTATTTGGTTTTGATGGCGGTAACCACCTCATTGGAGCTACTACGGCCTCATTCTCAAACAACTTAAGTATAATCAGAGTAAAAAAAGGGAAGATCTGACGTATGTCAACTTTTCTTTCCCGAATGATTCAGATCCCTGGTGTATGTCTCGTGATTCAGATAGTCCTCATTCTCAGACACTTTCAAAACAAAATTAAAAACAATTCAACACACTCATACCCTTTTTCTTTGCACAATAATAGAAAAAAACCTTTTTTTCCAAGTAACAATGAAGTAGAAAACACACATATAAGCAGATAAATCTCAGCACATTAAAATAATCAAACCTTCCCCTAAATGGTTTCCGTTAAGTATAACAGATTCATTGAACAAGCGATGTATCTAGCCTATAAATAAGGTTAGATACATCATTTATTCAATGAATCTAAAAAATAACTTTTGCTTATAAATAAGGCCGGAGGGAGTAAAATGTATGAATGATCAACCATTGTTCTAACCCATGGTGCGGGCAAGCTCTCATTAATTCCTTGTATCTCTCCCAAGCTTCAAAGAATGATTTGGTTTCTCAATTAGGCGGAAAGTACCGTGCAAGGAACGCCTTCTTTAGCTCATTCCATGTTGTAATGGAATTTGATGGCAGAGATTGTAGCCAGGCTCGAGCTCTATCCCTCAGGGAGAATGGGAAAAGACGCAACCGAATGGCTTCAGGGTTGACACCATTACTCTTGAACGTATCGGCGAACTGCACAAATACGGAGAGGTGCAAGTTCGGGTCCTCCGTGGGAGAACCAGAGAACTGATTTTGTTGCAAGATTTGCAACAGAGCAGGTTTCAATTTGAAGTTCCTTGCTTCGACAGTAGGGGGTGCGATACTTGAATGGGTTTCCTCTTGAGAGGGGACTGCATAGTCCTTAAGAGGCTTTTCTTGGTTGGCCATAGGTATGAGATCAAATAGTTTTTGAAACTCGCGGATTCGGCGTTGTAAATGAATAAAACGCCTTACTTCAGGGATAGGTTGTTCTAACTCGTCCTCGGAGCTACGAGTGTTGGGCATACGACCTAGGTAGAAAAAGGGCTAAAGGGATTGCCTTAATCGTCACAAATTTAAAACTTAAAAAACGAATTTTTGACTAAATTAGTCTCCGGCAATGGCGCTAAAAACTTGATGCGATATTTCTGCCAGTGCACAAGTATATCGTGTAGTTATAAAAGATTATCGTTCCTACAGAGACTATTTTTCAATAATTCGCTTAGGTTTTTTTTTTTACTTTCGCACCGGTTTTCGACCCACCAAAGATGAGCGACTAATCCGGCTCATGCGTAAAGGCATACGCACTGGCCAAGCGTTGTTCCCCATGGAAATCGAACCCGGTATTCCCCGGGTACGTCCTTGGAAGGAGCTCCTTGCCACCTGAGCTTAGGTTTTTAATATATTGTAAGGTTAAGGCTTAATATTAATTGTAAGAAGTTCTAAACAATTAAAGTAAATTTGATTTAAATAATTAGATTTAACGAAACTGGAATGTTACTTTTAGTTGCTTCCAGGGATTCGGTAATTAAATTGTGTTTATAGGGAAAAAGTTAATTTTTAACAAATTGATATTTTTTAAAGATACGCGTCTCACACTCTCGCGCTATTGAGTAATATCATATAGAAATAAAATAAATGCTTAACTCTCGCTCTCACATTTACTTATAAAAATACTTTTTGAAAATCAATTCAATTTAATTAGAAAAGATCTAGTTTTCACAAAACAATATTAGTTTAAAAATACAGGTCTCACGCCGTCGCGCTATTGAACTGATATTATATTAAATAAATCAATGTTTTGTTGTCGCTCACTCATTTATTTATAAAATATTTTTTGAAAACTAATATAGTTTAATTAACTTTAAAGAGCTGTCGAGGTGTTTAAAATTAATGTTCACTTTTTACTATATAGTATAAATCTCACACTGCCGCGCTATTAATTTATACTTTAGTTAATTTTCACTGTCGTGCATAGTCTATCGTTTATTTTAAAAGTGATACAGAAAACTAATTTGAAAATTAAATTCACAAATCAATACCGAATCCAAATCAGCTTCCTAATTCACATTCCACTTATATTAAATTAGCTAGACATATTTGTAAGTAAAAATATCTTGATTAAATAAATAACAATTATCTTAAACGAAAACATATCAGATAATAATAAACTGGATAAAAGACAAAACAAACGAAACAGATGCATAAAATTGAAAAAAAGCAAACTGAAATAAAATAAACAAGTTGCAGTGAATGATTATTAAATAAAACTAAAATAGGAATAACAATATTTAATAACGTACTATTTAATAACGTACTGTAACAGTTATGCAAAATAGTAACACATATTGGAATTTAAAAGCTAAATTGAAATTGAATATATTAAATTAAATGTAACTTACAGAAGCAAAGCAACCGGAACAGGAAGAAAGCAAAAAAAAAACTAAAAATATAAAACTGATTTCTCTTAAATTTCTAAATTGTTTCGTGTGTGAAAAAATTAACACTGAAGCTCTTATATATAGTGAAGTCTGTAATAGCTGAGAGCTTCTCCTTCCCGCACGATAGGAATTTTCGTTATTTACTTGATACTGCGCGGCAAATAGGAACAAGCGGATATATATAAGTGAAAGGAGCATGTGGCGGGCGCCACACGCCACATAGCTCATGACCAGCTCTATGGCTGGCGCCATGCACTAGGAAAGTGGCGTGGGCTTTATCAACTATGCCTGGCGCCATGTGATGATTAATGGGTTGGGATCAATTGGTTCCTTGCCTTTTAGTCCCAATATATTTTGATAAGTTTTGGTTGTATCTGTATTTTCATAAAAAATGATAATAATTTTATTAATACTACGGTAATTCAGAGAAAATATAAAATAAATAATGCATTTTTCGATGTTATCATAAAATGAATAAGTTTTGTGTTCGAAATAGAAATAGAAACCAAGAGTATGCTTAGAATGCATAAGGTCTTACACATATAAGCATAAAAATTATTCCATTATACATGAATAAAATTTATTAAAATAAATAATTTAAAGATCGATAACAAAAAATTCTTAGAACAGTAGCTGTTGATAAAATATACCATAAGCATGAGATAAATAAATAGCTTAACGGATACATGCAGATAAAACAAAGTAACCAACCATAAACAATGATGAACCTGAGCACGGTTTGAGACAGACGGCTTCCAAGAGCCCCATATTTAAAGAGACACAAAATAATTTTAGTAATATATATAATAAGTATAAATATTGGACAAACATAAATGTATTTTAATTAAGGTCGGGATCAAATGACATGTGTAAAACTTAATAATATGACACATTCGATAATTCTTAAGCGGATAATTGTATTACAAAATTCACTGTAGGATTCAAAGTTATTATTATATAGATCATGTCTATAAATTTAACATCAATCATAAATCATTTGATGTGTTAAAGAGAAGAATCAAAATTATAGTATTGTAAAAAGTTAGAAAAATATATATTTTTATTCTTGTAGTAGCAATGTACTTCATAACTTTGCACAATTGTCTTTTAATTTTATGAATGTATGCAAAAAAATATGAAATAAAATGAAAAAAATACAACAAAAAATATGAAAAGAAATAATTGATCAAAGAAATGATTATGCATGCAGCAGTACATGAAAAGTTAAGGAGAATGAATTACAAGTGTTATGCATATAATAATTGGTTGTGACTTGTGAGTATTTTTTCATGACTTTAAGAATCATATTTAATACATTTTTTTTGGTAGGCAGAGAAAAAAGATACAAAAGGGAAAGAGAAATAAAAGATGCAGGAAACAAGAAGAGAAAATTGTGTAAGATTTATTAATTAATATTAAAAGTTTTAATTTTAATTCTTTAATTTAAACTTCATAATTGGTTGATGGTGTTATTGATGGTTGATAGGTATGACTTCAAGATTTTTTTAAGGTAAACTAACAACATTACTCCCTCCGTACCAAAATATTAGTCGCTTTGGCTATATCACATAAATTAAGAAATGTAATCATTGTTGTATGAAAAAGAGAAATGAGTTACTCCCTATGTCCTAGTTTGAGTGAGCCAATTTGATCATGTGCATTTTTCACATATCTTGCTTTGATCATATTTTTCTACTAATTTATAAAAACAAATATTAGCATATAAGATGTTGGATTCATCTCGAAGAGTATTTTCAGAATATCAAATTTTTATAAATTTACTATTATACAATTAAAAATATTAACCGTCAAAGTTATGCACTGGTAATGGTATGCGTGTTGCAATCAACTGGCTCACTCAAATTATGACGGAGGGAGTAGTTTACAAAATTACCCTTCATTAATGATAAGAGAAAGATAAATTGAAGAATTGAAAGAAGAAAAAAAGAAATAAAAAGTTAAGGATAAAATAGGAAAAATAACATTAAATGCTTCATTGGTAATCTAAAGTAACTAATAATTTTGTACAAATTTTTTCATCAAAGTAATTTATATTTTGGTGTTGAGGTAGTATAAGACATCATAGTGACTAGTATATATCAGAGGGAAATATAGTAGTCCTAATCATATGTCTCTTATAACTTCAAAAGTCATATTTAAACAAATTTTGTATTAAAATAATTAAATGTCATGGTATATTATTTGGGTTTTCATCATTTATTTAATTAAAATTTGCAACATTTAAATTTCTAAATTAAAATTAAATTTCTCAATTTTAGATTAAATTCAAAATTAAATTCTCAATAATCAAGTTTAATTTCTAACTTTAACAATATATTTGAGTTTCTTTTTAATCGATATATTTGACTTTTTTGTCAATATACTTTACTTGTTTTTTTGTAATATGACACTAAAAGATAAAGAAGTAAAAAAAATTATGCAATTTTAAAAATTTGGTTTGAAAGATAAGATGTAACATCCTAGAATTTTCATTTGTTTTGTGGTATCAGAACTAGATGGTTCCTCTAGTGAGATAAGACTTGTCTTGATGGTGGTTGTGAGCTGCAAACACAGTGGGGAAATGGTATATGAAAAAAAATGTTAGCACTTCAAGTTCAAGTCAGTAACAACTCAATGAATGTGTATAAATTGGGTAAAATATGTGTACCTTGAGAATGAGTGTATATGCCTACATATATATAGGGGCGAGAATGCATGAGGGTATATATGCATAACATCCTTGTAGGCCCCTTTATATGAGTTAAATTAAAGATAGTATATATCATGTTGGAGTCATTTATCTGCTATGAGTGGTGCAGCGTAGGGAGTGATAAGTCTTCAATGGGATACATAGGGATTGATAAGTCTTCAATGGGATATGGACGAGTCATTTAATTGGACCTCAAGATATATTGGGGCCTTTGAATAACATGGGTTTTAATCCAGTCCGGAACATTTGCTCCCCAAATCCTTGCTATAAATATAGTAACAACTTGAATCTTGTTACAAATTAGAACCATAGAGATGTATGTCGTTACGGGTTAGATCGTAACCTTATTGCTACATCTGAAATTCCATCAACTAGAAATTCCTCATTCTTCAAACGGTGCAATACCACATACACAAGACAACAACGATAGAAGAATTAAATGAACAACAAAGGGGTGAGAAGGAGTTGCTTTCTTCCAAAAAAAATTATGCAAAGATAATGATAAATCTAGTAGATGAGAAGTAGAAAATGAAATATAACATTTCTTTCCTCTCTTAGGGTGTGTTTGGTAGGAGAGAATAAGAGATTGAGAGAGATAAAAGAGGCGCTAGAATTCGAAAAAAATTATTTTATATCTTAATGGTTGTTTAGTCAATTTTAACACCAAGAGATTAATTTTTTAAGAACCGCACCCACTTGTATGCAACCACCAATGACGAACGTTTTTACAATTGTTGATCTGAGACATGACACACACCTAACTGAATACTTGCACATGTTGGCGGTTAATTATGTCGGTTTTGAATTCGAATAAATTGGGGATCTATGCTCAACCCTAAAAAATAATTCTCTATATTTTAAAAAAATTGACAAAAAATAGTAACAATGTGTCCCATACTATTGTCACATTTTGTTTCCATGATACTCAAAAAAGAAAATGTTATACACATATATACTACTCCCTCCGTTCCAAAATATAAGTCGTTTTGACCATATTACACAAATTAAGAAATGTAATCATTGTTGTATAGAAAAGAGAAATTATGAGCAAGTTTACAAAATTGTCCTTCATTAATTGTATGAGAAAGATAAATAAAAGAATTGAAAGAAGAGAGAGAAATAAAAAGTTAAGGATATAATAGAAAAAATAGCATTAAATGCTTCATTGGAATTGTAAAGCGACATATATTTCGGAACAAATTTTTTCTCCAAAACGACATATATTTTGGAACGGAGAGAGTAACTCTGAAAGCGAGAGAAGTGGACGACTTAAGAGACTATATTGCGTGAAGGTTAACCAAAATTTAAAGGATTCGATAAATGACATAGTTTTAATTGTGTTTAAAAAGATTTTAAAATAGTATTATTGTATCCCTCAACAATTGCAACCTACCCTCAATCACAAGGAATCTTTTAAAAGATGTGTCTCAAATTGTATTCTTCAGTCGTCATCAATGGCCCTCCCGCCAATTAAAAATCAAATAAGACTGCGTTGTTTTTTAGTCTTAAAAATTTGTTTGGTGGAAATCAAGTCATTAATTCGACCTCAACAAATTATTTTAAATGTAAAAGTAATTAAGAAATTATACAAGCAACTATTCCTCAATATATTTCAATTTGTCATTGTCAACATGCATTTTTCCTTTATATATGGCTGAAAGTTGCTTCTTAATCTAATGGTTTTGGATTAGCATGACAAGATTAATCCCTTTTTTTTTGTTGAATTATCCCATTTGAAATAGAAAAAAAAAACCAGAGTACCCCCTTTTCAAACTAATATCTAAAAAATTAATGAAACTAATGTCAGTTAATAAACTAAATACGGTAAATATATGTTGAACGCCTGCATCCAAATTTAAACAGGACATCGTAGTTATGCGTAAATTTCTAATGATAATGTTACTATAATTTTTTTTAATAATTAACTTAATTTATATTAAAAGTATGTAATTTTTGCAATTATTTGATATTTAGATTAGGGAGGTCAATCTATATTGTATTTGCAGTTACTAAACTTTTTTTTTCCTGTGGGAATGGAAGAGCAGAAATTCCTCCCGACTACTGTTTAAGAGACAAGATCGTATCCCCGCCCCACAAAGACCTCATCTATAACAAATTTATCAAAATAATCTTTATATGTATATGTCCAAATATTTTAAAAAAATGTTTAAATTTTTCATTTTTTTACAATTAACTTTTAAATTATTTTACTATTAAGAGTCTATATTTCGATTGACTTATTTTTGTATTTATGTGAAACGGTTTATGCAAATGAATAAGTTTTTATGTATTATTATAAGTTTTTTTAATATAGTTTATGAAAATACAATTTATAAAAACATAAAAAATTTAATAAAAATTGATAAATTTACTTAAAATTTTATTTATTTGCATAAATTAGTTTTTAAGCTAAAAATAAGTAGAATTCAAACAAACTCTAAATTACTTGAAAACAATAAAAATTTGATTATCTTTTTATGTGGATGAGTCTTCTTGTAAAGATTGTGAAAATTCTCAAGGATAAAAATGATAGAGAAAATAAATTCCTCGTTGACATCCTAGTCTAGAGGTGCATATGCCGACCTCAAGTCAATGGGTTACATTTTCTTGATGATACCGTTTACTTGTAAAGTCTTTGATAACGTAGAAAACAAAAGTACGGTTTAGTTAGTGGATTGTTTGCATTCTTCATTATTTGATTTCTAGTGATAAATCATCTTAGTAATAGGGACATATAATATTGCAAAGCATCAAAACTTCACATCACATGTGACTCCTAATTCGTCTATATATTTCAACTTTGAAGTGTTGAAAGGGTAAAGATTGAGTGCCATACTGACATCCTTTATGCAGCAAATTAAGTGCGCACATATGAATGAATGATCACGGATGTTACAATTGTAATGAGGGTTGAAAATGATTTTCATCATTTTTAAGGTGAAGCATCTAAGTTTCAATATATAGATGAATTTGCCAAATAAAGGTGGTAAGAAGAAATTGGGCCATTACTCCCTTTACATAAGTAAGTCGGTAGGATGAGTTTTTTATTTGTTACTCGGTCGCACCTTTGAAATTCTAGTTAAAAGAGATAAATTTTATACTAAAAAATGAATTATATAAATTTGAAAAACATTTTATTATATTAAGTTTTTTATTTAGTGTCTCGGAGCATTAATTATTATTATTTTTATTTCGTCTATGATATATTTACAATTTTTATTCTACGTGTCTTTGATCCGTTCATCGGTAAGTATTGAACATAACAATATAAGACAGAACAAAATTTTAGGATATTGAATAATTTTTTGTCTTACATGATTTTTGGTGAACAAAATGATATTTGATATTTTAGACAACTTGTATTTGAGACAAAAAGTTGTGTTGTGGTTTAGTGGAGGATAACTTTTTTTTTGTTTTTGTCATGTCCCTTGCCTCCCAGTTTGTCCTGTCCCTAAAACAGTTTTACAATCAAACACAGTACAACTGAAGTTGTCATGTCCAGTCCCTTATTTTTTAGCAGATCAAACATTAATAACGAACTCGCCTATGATATATAAATTGAGACAAGTCTTTTACCATATAGATTTATTTTTATCATTGAATAAATGTGACATTTAATCCAAAACTGGTTATTATTGATCTAATAATGAAATAAACTTGGCATAATAAAAGACTTATTCCTAACAAAAAAAAGACTTATTTCACTCTTACATATTAAACAACTAAAAACCTATGTGAAAGCATATTACATTTATGGTTGTGTTGTTGGCTTTTAAGTGTGAGGTAATTAAATCTCACATCGACTATGTATGGGAAAAATGTTGGATTTATAAGATAGGTGACCCATTAACTTAATACCTTAAGTTTTTGGGTGGAGATGTGTTGTCAAAGTCTCTTTGAGATCTTGAAGCATTGAGCCCATAGTTTCTCCTGTGCTCCCCCGGACTCCCCAACAGTGGTATAAGAGTCGTGGTTCGGCTTGGTGGGGGAGGGGAAGGGTATCCCGGTGGATCAACTATAGTATGTGGGAACTCACACTTGGGGGAGAATGTAGGATTTCAAGTGTGAGGTAATTAAGTCTCACATCGACTATGTATGAGAATAATGTTGGATTTATAAGAGAGGTGACCAATTAATCTAACGCCTTAAGATTTTGAATGGAAATGTAGTGTCAAAGTCTCTTTAAGATTCTGAAGCATTGACCTATGATTTCTCCCGAGCTCCCCCAGACTCACCAACAAGTCTTTTACTATAAGTGAGACAAGTCTTCACTATACATAAATTTATTTTTACCAATGAATCAATAAATCTCATTATTGAATTAATATCTCATATCATATCACATTTTATGATAAGACTTATTAATTAATCTAATAGCAAAAATAAACTCATAAAAAAACTTATTATTTCACTACGCACTGTGGTCTTCCTATAGTAGGATTTTATGTTGTAATGATTCACACAATTTTCACGCTATTTTCAATCAATATCATTCAATCTAAAATTAATGGTTAAAATTATTATATATTGATTTTATCAAAATACAATCTGAATCAATCTATTTAAAATGAATAGTCAAAATTTATTACTGAGTGTAACTGTGTAATCTCATCACAGCAGTGTGAATTTTGATCCATTTTCTGAAGATTGAACCTGAATTCCCTACGGTCGGGATATCCGTGCAGTCACCATGTTTAATGGCTCAAATTTAAAGTGCAGTGAATAAATAAAATACATAAAAATTATAAATGATTGAGATCTACCTACAATATATCACTACGTAACAGCAAGGAATCTGAATCCGATCAAAACCGTGTGTTACCAAAAATGAGCTTGTCAAGTAGAAAGATAGAGATAGACGTTGTGTCCTTTATTATCCCATAATTTTTGTACCTTTATTGAAACAACAAACCTTATGAAAGCTACCATATACTTACCCCATATACCATATATACCCCCAAAGCCAAAAAGCTTTCACTTTCACTCTGTCCTTCCTCTATATCTGCTGGCCCATGTGACCAATTAATACTCATTCATTCCAATTTCCACCTAATATTAATAACCTTCATAATTCCTTTCCTTCTCTCTCAGATCTACTTTACCAACTTCATTAATCTCAACCCAAAAACACATTAACACAACACAAACACAACCTAGTATATACACACACACATGTTTATGTTCCTACCTCATACATATCACATCCTTTTCACTTCCCTTTGTTAATTAATCATGCCAACCCATCTTCAATTTTTGTTACCATTTTTGTTGTTCTTTTTTGTACCAATTTTATCTCAAGAAGTTGACCAACTCTTATACAATGGATTCAAGAACATTAGTCCTAAAAATCTAACCTTGAATGGAATTGCTGAGATAGAGAAAAATGGTATAATTAGATTAACAAATGAAACAAGCAGATTATTGGGTCATGCTTTTTATCCTTTACCTTTTCAACTAAAGAACAAAACAACTGGTAAAGTTTTCTCTTTTTCTTCATCTTTTGCTATTTCTGTTGTTCCTGAATATCCTAAACTTGGTGGTCATGGCATGGCTTTCACAATAGCACCTTCTAAAGATCTTAAAGCTTTACCTAGTCAATATCTTGGTCTTCTTAATTCTAGTGATGTTGGTAATTTCTCTAACCATCTTTTTGCTATTGAGTTTGATACTGTTCAAGATTTTGAGTTTGGTGATATTAATGATAATCATGTGGGTATAAACATCAATAGTATGAAGTCAAATGTTTCTGTTACTGCTGGTTATTATGATGATGGTTTAGTGTTACATAATATTAGTATTAAAAGTGGTAAACCAATTTTAGCTTGGGTTGATTATGATTCTTCAATTAATCTTATTAGTGTTACACTTTCACTAACTTCAAATAAGCCTAAAAAACCAATCTTGACTTTTAATGTGGATTTATCATCTATTCTTCTTGATACTATGTATGTTGGTTTTTCTGCTTCAACTGGTTTACTTGCTAGCTCTCATTATGTTTTGGGTTGGAGTTTTAAAATGAATGGACCAGCTCCATTTCTTGATTTGTCGAAACTTCCGCAACTTCCACAGCCGAAGAAGAAACATACTTCTTTGATAATCGGTGTTTCGGTTGCGGCTTCGGTTATTGCATTGTGTTCTGTTGCATTTGGTATTTATATGTTTAGAAAGATTAAGAATGCTGATGTGATAGAGGCTTGGGAGCTTGAAGTTGGGCCTCATAGATACTCTTATCAAGAGCTTAAGAAAGCTACGAAAGGTTTCAAGGAGAAACAGTTACTTGGGCAGGGTGGTTTTGGGAAAGTTTATAAAGGGGCATTGCCGAAATCGAAGATTGAAGTGGCTGTTAAGAGAGTTTCACATGAATCAAAACAAGGGTTGAGGGAATTCGTGTCTGAAATCGCTAGCATAGGTCGGCTTCGCCATCGGAATTTGGTTATGTTACTCGGGTGGTGTCGGCGTAGAGGCGACCTTTTACTTGTGTATGATTACATGGCGAATGGAAGCTTAGACAAGTACTTGTTTGAAGATACAGAATTTGTGCTAAGTTGGGAACAAAGGTTCAAGATAATAAAGGGTGTTGCTTCGGGTCTTTTGTATCTACATGAAGGGTATGAACAAGTGGTAATTCATCGAGATGTTAAAGCTAGCAATGTGCTTTTAGATTTTGAACTCAATGGAAGATTAGGTGATTTTGGTTTGGCAAGGTTGTACGAACACGGTGCTAATCCCGGCACCACAAGAGTGGTGGGAACCTTAGGATATTTGGCACCGGAGTTACCTAGAACCGGAAGAGCAACAACAAGCTCCGACGTATTTGCATTCGGCGCGCTTCTTCTCGAGGTTGTTTGCGGAAGAAGGCCTATTGAACCGAAGGCAATACAAGAAGAGTTGGTGTTAGTAGATTGGGTTTGGGAAAGGTTCAAAGACGGACGAATGTTTGAAGTAGTTGATCCTAAATTGAATGGTGATTTTGTTGAAAGCGAGGTTATGGCAGTGTTGAAACTAGGGTTGATATGTTCAAATGATGTTCCTACAATAAGGCCTAGCATGAGACAAGTAGTAAGGATTTTGGATGGAGAAATTGAGTTGCCAAATGAATTGAGAAAACCAGGAGGTATTGATTCACAAGAAGGGTTTGATGAATTCTTGCATTCTCTTGCATCTTCTTCATTTGATAAGATGAGTTCAAGTTCTTATATTGGTAATAGAGACAATGTTGATAATAGTTTTATCACTTTTGGTAATTCACCTCAATCAATTCTCAATGCTAGAGGAGAAACAAGGTGATTATATACTACACCATTATACTACTAATTATTTGAGATGGATCTTGATTACTTTACTTAATCATATGATGATTTGGGCATGATGTTTGAAATTGGAAAATTAGCAAGTTCCAATTTTCTTACATGTTGTGTTGTAAAAACTAAAGTTTTGGTCACTATGAATGAAATTGGAAAATTTGTATGTTTAGTTTGTAAAGTATCAAAATTAGTTTTGCTCTATGATGATTTTGGACACTATATCTTAGTGAAGATATATTTTGCTTTTTAATATTATATTTTCTATGTAGATTTCAAAATCCTCCTTGAATACATTTTTTTAATTTCCTCTATATTAGAGAATTTTATCTTATAAAGAAAATTAAACTTCAAAACCATGTCCTGATACTAAAGCCCTTTATTTTTTTTATAAGGACTAAAGCCCTTTATTCCTTCTGCTTCTTTCATATTTTTATATTTTTAAAAGTTCTCTCCTCATTTCTAAACTCCCAAAGAGGCTCTTAAGGGAATCTTAACCCATAGTTTGCGCTGTATTCTATGGAGGCATTGTCCCTACCTTGTTAAATTATTATATCTCATTATTACATCAGCATTTCTACTTGTTTCAGAATATTTATGTCCATCTTTTTTAAGGAATAAGGAATAACTCTATGTTTTTTTTTTTTAATTAAAAACTTGATTCTCCATTCATAAGAAGAAACAGACAATACGATCCACGTGTCTCTACCAACTTAATTCCATATTTTTTGGAAGGGATAAATATGTTTTTGGTCCCTATAAATATTTCATGTTTTGTTTTTAGTCCCTCTAAAAAATTTCTTCTATTTTTAGTCCCTAAAAAATTTTCAATTAACACTTTTAGTCCTTACTTTTGAATCAACTCATCTGTAGATTTCATATTTTTGAATGAATTTTATTTATGAATGTTTAAAATATTATAAGAATCACTCCCAATTTTTTTTTCAATTTTTTAACAAAGCATAAATTAAATATAATTTTTAATGTTTTTTGTGCTTAAAAATTCATATTTAATTCATGTTTTGTTAAAAAGTTCTAATTGTTTTTGTGAGTGATTGTTAAAATATTCTAGACTTTTCTGAAAAAATTCATTAAAAAATATTAAGTCCACATATGACTTGATTTAAAAGTAGGGACTAAAAGTTTTAATTGAAAATTTTAGAGGGACCAAAAGTCTAAGAAAAATTTTAGAGGGACTAAAAACAAAATTTAAAATATTTATAGGGACCAGGAACATATTTATCCATTTTTGGAATTTTAAGTTATCCTTTTATAATTTGAGGGCATTTATTCTTCAACGAATGAGTAATGGACTCAGTTTCTTCTCACCACCTTTATTCGGCAAGAATATCTATCTATCTATATGAAATGTAGATACTTCACCTTAACAATGATTGAATAAACATCATTTTCAACCCTCATTAGGGGTGATCGTATTCGAACCAATTCAAAAGTAAAACTGCAAACCAAACCAATCCAAATCAAGCGAAAAATCGCATTTAGTTTAAACGGCACGGATCATTTTTCTTCTAAACCGCATGGTTTGGTTTGGTTTGCGGTTTTCATTTTAAAAAATCGAATCAAACCAAACTGCAAAAGTTAATTTAACTATATCAACTATTAGTAATCAACTTATTACCTAGTCAAACTTAGCAAGCCAAACTCAAATTAAGTCCATAAAACAGTAAGTTGTCAAAACATATAATTTCACACGATTCAAAACTATACTCTTAGGGTCCGTTTGATGGCTAGGATATTATAAAGACAGGATAGGATATAGAGCTGGATAGAGAAGAGATATGATATAAACAGGATAATTACATATCATATCATGTGTTTGATATACATATGATAACAAATAGGATAAAATATATATGATAATTAAATGACAAAATTACCATTATTATTATGATTATCATTATGATTGAATGGAAAGAAATTTAATGAGAGGAAAAGGAGGAGGTTAAATAAGGAAAATAATTGTTAATCACAATAGGATAATTTTAACCCAACTTATTCTCATGATAGAAAATACAAAGGCTGGTCATGATAGGATTAAAAATATGATTAATATATCATATCCGAGTGGTGCATCAAACAGAAGATATTATTAGGATGTGATAGATTTATCATATCCTGTCTTTCTATCATGGCCATCAAACGAGCCCTTAGTATTAAAAATAAGTTCTTATATGTGCAATTTATGTATATGTATATTATATCATGTAAACAATAAAATAAATTAAAATTTTTGATGTTTAATTTGTAACATGTTGATAATATTGTCATATTTTTTCTATCGTGATAAACCGCGATAACCGAATCAAATCTAACCACATTGGTTTAGTTTGGTTTGGATGACTTTTTAAAAACCAACCGAACCAAACCGAACCGCATGCCATTTTATCTCGCGGTTAGGATGACTTTTATGCTCAAAACCGAACCAAATCGCACCGTGAACACCTCTAACCCTCATTACCATTGTAACATCCGTGATTATTCATATTTGTACGCACTTTGCTTCATAGCATAGAAAGGCAATCCGATAGAGAGATTATGGCTTCCTCACTATCAGCAAATGATCCCATTGACTTGAGGTCGGCACAATGCACTTCTAGATTAGGATGTCAACGAAGCAGGGATGGAGAGTACTCTTCCGCTCTCCATTTCTGTTCGAAGATTTTTTTTCTTTCTTTTCTCATTTTTATATTTTCCTTTGAATTTCCATAATCCTTAGTCTTTACAAGGACTCATCCACATAAAAGATAATTAAATTTTGGCTTAAATGCAGTTTTACCCCCTCTATTTTGAATGAATCGGAATTTTACCCCCCTATTTTAAAATTTGGAATTTTACCCCTCTTATTTTATAATTCTTTGGGTTTTGCCCCCTCCTCCCCATACACTACAAGAAAAATAGAGTTAGGCGGCAAGCACAAATATGAAATGTTCCAAAGCTAAAGAGTTTCCTTTGGCATGATCAATTGCCCTTTTTGAGAGCTCCATATATCCCTCCTTAGGTAAGACACTGTCAAAAGCATTCAAGCTGAAAAGATGCATGGAGGTCCAAGAATTCATCTTCTTGACTAGATGAATTTTGTCGATTCCTCCACTTACCAACACATGCTTATCTCTAGTCGTCACAATGACTGTGCTACCAGCTCCTAGCCAACCACACCCCTCTCTGATCAAGTTATGCAGAAGTTCTAAAGTATGTAAATCATCTAGTAGAATGAAAGATTTCATGCATTTGAGTCTTCTAATAATCATGGGTGGTAATACTTTAGGTGTGTCAATATCAAGATCTTTTCTTAGTAACTTGGAAAAAAGTTTATTGCATGTGTAATTGATTCCATGTCTTTTTGTTTCTGTTGTCACGTTTTCTAAGAAGCAGCTGCCTTCATACTTGAAAGAGACCCTTTGAAACAATGTAGCAGCAAGGGTTGTCTTACCTATGCCTCGCATACCCCAAAGTCCAATGATTTGAACTTCTGTTGAATCAACTTTTATTAAAGATTGAATGTTCCTAATTTTGAATAACATTGAATAATACATAATAGGGGGACAATCCAAAGAATTATGAAATAGGGGGGGTAAAATTCCGGATTTTAAATTTTTAGACTTTAAATATAATTTTGATTCCTTTAAGTATGAATTACTTTGAATTTAAGTCATGCAACAATTAATTTGAACAATTGTCAACTGTGATGTCCTATTTAAATTCGGACGAAAATGTTTAACCTAATGATATCAATATTTATGAATTGAGGTATCGAAAGGTTTGAGATCACCCAGAAAGAACTTTTGATAGATTTTTTACACGAAAATGAAGTATTTTGGTTATGTGAGTTGGTTTTTTTTTTTTTTAATTTTTTTTTTACAATTTTTATTAATATTTTGAATGGATTATTTTCTTTCTATTTTTAATTTCTATTATTAATTTAAGACCAAGTCTTTAGTACATAAGCAAGATAAATCTTTCATCGATCATAAAAATATTTGTTTTCACCATTGAATTAATACGTCACATTATCAAATAAAATGAGATGTGATGTAACATTTTAATACTACAATGGTGAGACTTATTAATTTAATGATAAAAAATGTGTGCATAGTAAAAGATTTGTATCACTTATGCACGTTAACAAAAATCTTAAATTAAAGCCTATATATAAAAAGTTTATAGACAAATTGACAAATATCACTAAAATTCACACACATTGTAAGACCTCATATTTTAACTCAGGTGAAGATGTCCAACATAATATTGTTTTCAATATCCTAGCTTCGCCACAATCACATTATAAAAAAATAAAGTGATTTTAATTTGTATTTTGAAAAATAATTGTTATGAGAACTTAATAAATAAAATAGAAAAAAAATATTTCGAACTAATTTTTTTATATATTAAAAGGAGTAATTTTGACATTCAACAACTCAAATGTTCGTAAAAAAAAAAACTCAAATGTTCATTTTAGAAATTTTAATGTACTAAAAATCACAATTTTTTAAGGATTTAATTTATATACATTAGAAATCTAAAATTATTTTATACATGCATCCAATCAAATGATTACATATAATATTTTAGGCTATATATTTTAAGAACAAACTATTAAAGATATAATTAGTTGCTCTAGTTACTATTTAGTTAGTCTAGTTAGTTAGTACTTCCGTACCAAAATATAAGTCATTTTGGCCATATTACACAAATTAAGAAATGTAGTCATTGTTGTGTGGAAAAGAGAAATTATGAGTTACTCCCTCCGTCTCAAAATAATTGTCGCAGTTTGACTGTTGACAATTATTTTGACCGTATTTTTCTAATAATATATAAAGACAAATATTAGCATATGAAATCTTGTTTGATTTGTCTCATTGAGTATTTTCATAATATATACTTTTTCATAAAAGAAAAATAAAGATATTAGTTATTGAAATTATGCATTGATATGCGCAAACGACAATTATTTTGAGACGGATGGAGTAGTTTACAAAATTATCTTTCATTAATGATATGAGAAAGATAAATTGAAAAATTGAAAGAAGAAAAAGAAATAAATAATTAAGGGTATAATAGGAAAAATAACAAAATGTTTTATCGGTAATGTAAAGTGACTCATAATTCGGTACAAATTTTTTCCTCACAATGACTTATATTTTGGTACAGAGGGATTAATCTATAAATAAGTTTTACACTAGTTATTTGTACATAACTTTTTCATTTTATAATTTCATTCATTATTATCAATATAAGAGTTTTCTAGTTTTCTCTCTACTTTTCCATAGATGTCATGTTTCATACCACAAACCTATGAAAGTGATACTATGTTGTTTCCTACAGAGACTTTTTCATGATCTTGTCAACGACAACAACATTTGGATATTGTTCAAATTTCAAAGATGGAGAACACTTTGATTGGGTAAGAATCAGTCGTTGCACACTCCTTTGAGGAAAGAAATTTTGAGAAACACTTTCCTAGTTTGAGGAGTAAACATTCTTTTGAATGGATTACTTATAATGAGCATCAACTTGTTTCAAATGCAATTCCTTCCACCCACATAAACAATCATTTTCCAACCACGATTGCCTTGAATGAATGAAAGAAATCATAGCTGTCATTGGTTCAAGGCAATTACTACTCCTACTGATATTGAATGTGTGGATATTATTACTCTTTAATCTATTGATTTCAATTTCAATTCAAAAAAATAATTAATAATTTTTAGTTAGATTTTAAATATTTTTACAACCGAACTTTAAATAAAAATACTAAACAGTGCTCTCGAGACATTAGTTAAACATATAAATATGGTAATTTTGTCTCGAAACTTGTGCATTCAATGCATTGAGAATGTAAAAAATTGTTTTAATAATATTAATTTTATCTTTTATTTCTATTTTTAGCATGCTTAACAAGTATCTCAGTGACACTTTTTAGCATGACCCAACTTTAAATTATTAGAATCTCCTAAAGTAAGATGGTTAATACTATAAAAAAGTTATCACAGGTGTAAATATATAGATTTGAATTATTATGTTAAGAAACAAAAGAAGATTCAACCAAGTGTTTGATGAATTTTACTACTCCAGTCTAAAATTATAAGGAAAAGTATTATAAAAAAAATTAAAATTATAATGACGTGTCCATTATACAAATCCATTGAATAACTATACAGATGTTTATTTTTAACTTTTTTTTGTGCAAAAAAAACTATACAGATGTTTTTCATATCATAATTAGTCAATTTTTAGATTGGATATTGAATTTAAATTAAAAAAAATGTTTTATGCTATCATAATTTTTCTAGATCGTATTATTTTCGTCTGTTTCAAGCCAAGAAATTATAATTATGACTGAAAATATGTTTTCCCCTACTTGTGATTTGTGATCACTTAAGATTAGATCTTGTCTTGCTACATTATATACCTCACTATCTCTTTCACAGTTTGAGCTGTTTGGATAAATCTAACGGAAAGTTTTTTTTTTCTTTCTAAAAGACATTTGCAAACAAGTGAGCATGGCGGAGACAAGCCCGACCAGTCTGGGTACCCGTCCAGACTTAGCCCAAAATATTTGATATTTTAAGAGTTTATTTAAGAAAAAATTGAAAATGTTAAGGATTAATTTAGTGCAAAATTAAGATATATTATTTAAAATTGAGATTTTTTAGTGCTAAACTGAAATTTTATCCAAATTTTATAAATTTTTTGACTCTGCAGCGCTCCTCCCCTAAATCTCGATCGAAAGCCACCAAGCCATCGGGTCTCCAACCACTGTTTACACCAATCATGTTCATGCAAGATTGGAATATTTTCCTTCCATTTGGGAAATTCCTTTCGAAAGCGTAATATGATACTATACATACATATATAAGAAAATTGAGAATCAAAAGGAATTGATTTTCG
This sequence comes from Trifolium fragiferum, assembly GCA_954870985.1. Lineage (NCBI taxonomy): Eukaryota > Viridiplantae > Streptophyta > Magnoliopsida > Fabales > Fabaceae > Trifolium > Trifolium fragiferum. Next base: position 14,289,512 of record OX940793.1, on the reverse strand, counting down.
AAGAACTGAGATACTTTAGAGATTGAGAATTTTGAAATATCTAAACCCAAAATAGCTTTCAAATTATTGCATTAGATGCCCAAATTAATATTTGATAAAAAAAACTAGAATAGCATATTCTCAAATCACATAAAGCTTCATTTATCTTACTACGGAATAGAAATAAAGTTCTAATAACATGAAACATACATGATATACTACAATTACAGACAACTCAAATATCAAATTCAAATTATTGGGCAAATTATACAAATAAGTCTTAAAATGTGGTAGTAAAAGTTTACGAGAATCCGAGTTGCCATTGCACTTGAAGTTGAAGCCGAACACCTATACCAAATCACATAATAGCAAATTATCACCATGCGCCGCCAAAATTTAATTTTTTTTTTTAGGTTCCAGAATAGAATCTGGTTGAATCAAGATCCTCTACATTTTTTTCTCTCTATCGTTATCATTACTAAAGTTTTAAAACTCTTCAAAATTATACTAATTGAGAGAAAAAAATAGAAAGAATTTTAACTCGAATCTCATAATAGGCGATGAAGCATATAATATTAAAGCATTTAATCGAAGAGAAATAAAGCTTGTAATCAGAAGAAAAAGCACACCTTTTTTCCGGAGTCTCATAATGCATGATTTCTACCTTCTTGAGTTGCGAATAACTTCTCCAAAAATGGTAGAAATTTCTACAAGGGGAACATGCTTGACGATCCAATTCCAATTCCAATCCTTAGCAGAATTTAGCAGCCCATATTCAACTTCCAAATTCCAAATATAGAGAACTTCAAGTTTCTCTAAGTGTTGGATGCCAGTAGGTATATTCCTCAGTTTGCTGATTTCGCGCAATTGAAGCTTTTTCAGAGAAGGTAGCGCTCCTTTATCGAAAATAATAACTCTCAATTCATCCGAGTTACTAACATAGAGTTCCTTTAGTTTCTGAAACCATCCATCTTCAAAATGCAAACTTGAACATTCATACGCACGCAAGTCCATAGAGAGGCTCGACAAGTGTTTCAAACTTTTTAGTGATTTCATCGGATCTTTAGTTAAATGGGAGAACGCCAACCGCAAAACAACAAGATTTTGAAGCTCTGGAAGCCACTCCGGCAACTTCTGTAACCTACCTTGTAGTGTAAGTTTTCGAAGCTTAGTTGGCAATGAAATCAAATTCAAATCAATGAATTCATCATTAGCCGTAAACCTTGATTTTACAAGTAGTTTCTCCAAGTGTTGCATTTCATTGATTGAGGAAGATAGAATGCTAAAATCTTCTCCACAAACATTAAGCAACCCTAACTCCCTCATCTGCTTCAGCTTTCCTAACTCTTTAATTACCTCTACAGATCCATCCATACTTAAATCAACATAACGTAGCGTTTGTAGCGATGTCATCTCTCCGATACCGTCCTTTAATCAAATCAAAGACAGTCTAGAGCTGATAAGATGTCTTAACTTTCTAAGCTTGCAAATCTCCTTTGGCAACTCACGAACATGTGTTCCCCTTACATCCAAGGTCTCTAGGTTCTTGAGCATGCCGATAGATTTTGGGATTGTAACTACCACATCTATATGACTGAAACTTAAATACTTCAAGTGGATCAAATTTTCCAAATCCTTAGGAAACTTCGACAATGGACCGGATTCATAATCAAGAACCTTCAGTAACTTGTATTTTGTAGGGATTGTCCTCTTAAAGTCTACATATGATTCTTTATTTTTAAAAACAAGGAGTGACCGAAGATGTGAGCTTTCAATATGTGCGACACAATCATCGGAAGTAGTTGTTATTGATAGTCGCCGACATATTCCACTTAAGGATGGCTGTCCATTTTCACTAATATGCTTGCAAAAATTTAATTCCTCAAATTTTTCAAGTATTATATCACGTATTAGATCATGAACACGACAACCTTTAGCTTTACCATCAATTCTAAGTGAAGATACTTGCACTAAACTTCTATGGACCAACTCTGTTAAATATCCTTCTGCAACTTCTTCCAAAGTCATCCCTCTTTCCACCTTCACAAACCCTTCAGCTATCCATTGTCGAATCACTCTCTTTGGTTTAACTTCATAATCTTCTGGATATATTCCAAAATACAACAAACATGGCTTGAGATAGTAAGGCAAATCATCATAACTTAAGCCTAAAATTTCTTTTATCCCAATTAAATGTGTATCTTTCTTTAGCTCTAAACCTAGGTTTTCTCTAAATCTCTGCCATTCAACCACATTTTTCTCTCTTGTAGACAAAAGACCACCAATGGCAACAATTGCTAGTGGTAAACCCTTGCATTTTTGAACAATTTCAATGGATATACCAATGAGCTCTTTTGGACAATACCCACCATAGTCAAATTTGAAGGCCTTCTTATTGAACAAATCTAAAGATTGTTCTTGAGTTAAAGGTTGTAACTCAAGCACCTCAATGAAAGAAGATTTCTTACAAGACACCGCAACATCTAAGTTCCTTGTTGTTATAAATATCTTACTTCCATTTTTATTATCAATTACAGCAAATTCAATATCATCCCAAAAATGTACATTCCAAACATCATCAAACACGACAACATACCTCTTTTGTTGCAAGCAATTTCTCACTTTATCGGTCAATGACATTCGATCCATTTCATGAATACTCTGAGGATGACTATCTCCTTTTTGATTGTAAAACTTTAGTAATATGTCCTGCAACAACCCTTCAACATTATATGATTGAGACACTGTAATCCATATGAGACAATCAAAGTGTCCAATGACATCATTATTTTCAAAAACTTTCTTGGCTAGAGTGGTTTTTCCTTGCCCTCCCATTCCTACCACGGAGATGACAGTGCGCTCTTCTCTTCCCTTTACCAACCAATCAAGCAATCTTTTTCTTGGCGATTCAAAGCCCACAACATCAGCTTCGTCAATGTAAAGAGCAGCCATTCGCGGGTCGTGCCATTTGGCATTTCGGTCTCCTCTAGAACTGCTTGATCCTTGTTCAGGCGAACGTTGGAATGCATATCTTTCACTTCTTTCCTTGATCCCACGGACATATGACTTAATGTCTTGAATCTCAGATGCTATTCGATAACGAGGGATCATAGTTTTGAATAAGTGAGCAACCTTATGGAGTGAAGCTACAAATCCAGGATCACAATGTTGTTTCCCCACATGGATAAGATAATCATCAATGATATCTTCTATGCGTAAAGATGCTTCCCTAACCTGCTTCACCCATATTTTGATTCCTTCATTGGTGATGTCTCCTTTAGCTGCAGCTCTTTTATCAGCATCTTTAAGAAATGCTTGAATGCTTTCAAGTTCATCTTTAATGTCTGCAAATTCCTTGTGAACACCTTTGAGTAGATTGAATTCATCTGTTAACAATGGAAGCAGTTGGTCAATAGCAAAAGAGACTGCAACTTCTGCCATTATTAGATTTTTTGTTATTTTTAGGAGATGAAGAACAATACTGTGTCTTCGTTAAATAAATCTTTTAGCAAGTTCAGATTCATCTTTTCTTTAATAAAAAGTTGTTGTACCAAAACAACGTAAAACAATTAATAAAGGTGATTTAGAATATCCTAACATTAGTGACTTGATTTATTCGGCTAATTTTATTTTATTTTTTGTAAATCAAAAGTATATTTTGCGCGCAACTGCTGAAATTAATTATCTCTCGATACAATTGAGTTTTTCATTATCTATTGTCGGATGGAGATTAAAATAATTGTTGTAAGGTTATGGGTAGCGAAGCATTGAGATTCCATTTGGTCATTCTTTAACATTTTTTGGACCAAGCAAAGCAAGTTGCTATTCACGTGATTTAGGAATTTAGTTTATCAATAAAAATAATGAATTAACAATGTACTAATTAGCTTTGTGTTAGCTGTGTTGTACCAAAGCAAATTATAAAATATTTACTCGTGTTTGATGCTTGTCGATGTTAACTTTATTGGATTTCGATGTTAGACATGTGGAGACTCTCCTTTCAGTTTTTTCTCCGATGGCATCACAGTCACTCATTTTATTTTAGCAGTGTACTGTTTATATCAATAAAAAAACTCACTATAGAGAATGCGATCATTAACTAGAGTTGTATCTTGAAGTTATATTTTACGAATCATACAAATTTCAAAGTATTTGAATTTTTAAGTCTTGATTTTTTTTTGAAGGAGTCTTAATTGCTTACAAACCTTGAATATTGAGCAACGCACAAATTAATCTTAAAACCTTGTTCATGTTGTTTTTAGGACTTTAATTTGAAGACAAAAAATTTCTATGTTGTGAAGAGTTGATAAATATGTGTGATTTTTTAGATTATATTTAGAGCATTTATTAACTTGTTTCACAAGAAACTGCCAGAAAACCCCCCTTTTTAATATAGTAAATAGTTTTTACAATAGTTTTTTGACAATTTTTTTACGGAAAATACACAAAGAAAATTAAATTTGCAAGATATAGCAAGGAATATGAGGAACTCACTAAGGAAACAAAGAGAGCACCTGTAATTTATTTTTTTGAGAACACCCCCTGTAATTTATCCCCGGGTAAAACAAAACAATATTACAGGATGTAAAATACACTACGAGCAAAAAAAAATAAAACATTACAGAAGTGTTCTAAAAAAATAAATTACACGGGTAAAATAAAATTTGTCAGTGGATAAAGACCTATTAACCCTATTAAATAATATTAAACTGATCAATAATTTTTAAAGAACAAAAATTTTACAAAGTTCACCGTTGAATATAAAAGTTTAAATCACATATATCACCGATATAAATTTTACACAAAACTCATTAAACTCGACATAAGACAACACAAACCTAGTAAGTATGCATGTTCTTTCCAACTTCACATCACAAAAACATCCCTTTCAATTCTCTTACCTAGCTAATTTCTAGTGTTCATCATGGCAATACCCCTTCAATTCATGATGCAATTTTTGTTGTTCTTTTTTGTACCAATATCATCCCAAGTTGACCAACTCTTATATGCAGGATTCAAGAACATTAGTCCTAAAAATCTAACATTGAATGGATTTGCTGAGATAGAGAAAAATGGTATAATAAGATTAACAAATGAATCAAGCAGATTAATGGGTCATGCTTTTTATCCTTTACCTTTTCAACTTAAGAACAAAACAACTGGTAAAGTTTTCTCCTTTTCTTCATCTTTTGCTCTTACTCTTGTTCCTAAATATCCTAAACTTGGTGGTCATTGCATGGCTTTCACAATAGCAACTACTAAAGATCTCAAAGCATTACCTAGTCAATATCTTGGCCTTCTCAACTCTAGTCATGTTGGTAATTTTTCTAACAATCTTTTTGCTGTTGAGTTTGGTTATATTAATGATAACCATGTTGGAATATACATCAATAGTTTCCAGTCAAATGATTCAACAAAACAAGATCTTAACATTAAAATTGGGAAACCAACTCTAGTTTGGGTTGATTATGATTCTTCACAGAATCTTGTTAGTGTTACAATTTCTCCAAATTCAACCAAACCAAAAAAACCAATCTTGTCCTTTGATATGGATTTATCACCTATTCTTCTTGATACAATGTATGTTGGATTCTCTGCTTCAACTGGTTTACTTGCTAGCTCTCATTATGTTTTGGGTTGGAGTTTTAAAGTCAATGGACCAGCTCCATTTCTTGATTTGTCTAAACTTCCACAACTTCCACAACCAAAGAAGAAACACACTTCTTTGATGACTGGTGTTTCGGTCGTGGCTTCAGTTATTGCATTGTGTTCTGTAGCATTTGGTATTTGCCTTTTCAGAAAATTCAAGAATACTGATGTAATTGAAGCTTGGGGACTTGAACTTGGGTTGCATAGATACTCTTATCGAGAGCTCAAGAAAGCCACAAAAGATTTCGCCGAGGAACAATTACTTGGGAGGAGTGGTTATGCCAAAGTTTACAAAGGGACATTGCCGAAATCGAATATTCAAATAGCTGTTAAGAGAGTTTCAAATTCAAAATATGGGCGGAAGGAATTCGTGTCAGAAATCGCTAGCATAGGCCAGCTTCGGCACCAGAATTTGGTTACGCTACTCGGGTGGTGTCGCAGCAGAGGCGACCTTTTACTTGTCTATGATTTCATGGCGAATGGAAGCCTAGACAAGTACTTGTTTGAAGATACAGAATTTGTGCTAAGTTGGGAACAAAGGTTTAAGATAATAAAGGATGTGGCTTCGGGGCTTTTGTATTTACATGAAGGCTATGAGCAAGTGGTAATACATAGAGATGTTAAAGCTAGCAATGTGCTTTTAGATTTTGAACTTAATGGAAGATTAGGTGATTTTGCTTATGCAAAGTTACATGATCATGGCGCTAATCCAGAAATAACAGAAGTGGTTGGAACAATAGGCTATGTGGCACCGGAGTTATTTGGAACCGGAATAGCAACAACAAACACCGACGTATTTGCATTCGGCGTGCTTCTTCTCGGGGTTGTTTGCGGAAGAAGGCCTTATAAACCTAAGGCAATACAAGAAGAGTTGTTAGTAAATTGGGTTTGGGAAAGGTTCAAAGAAGGAAGAATGTTTGAAGTAGTAGATCCTAAATTGAATGGTGATTTTCATGAAAGTGAGGTAATGATGGTGTTGAAACTAGGGTTAATATGTTCAAGTTTGGTTCCTACTCAAAGGCCTAGCATGAGACAAGTAGTGAGGATTTTGAATGGAGAAGTTGAGTTGCCAAATGAATTGATAAGATTAGCGATGCCAAAAATATTCATACCCGCGGATATCTGCGGATAAAATCCGCAATGGGCGCGGAGCGGATACTTTAATGGATATCCACGGATAAAATAAGTGGATATTTCAATTATCCGTGTTTAATGGATACAGATGCGGGTTTAATACTATCCGCGTCCGCGGATATCCATACCCGCTAAATAATTAGTAAAATTACTTAAATATTCTTACTTACATATAAATTCTAATTTAGATGTATTGAAAGATGATGTCTACATTATTATTAGTGAGTGAAGTTATTACTTTTTCCTTAATTTAGAACGATTGATGTATGGATCTTTTAGATATTATGTTTGGGTGTGATATTATATTTTGATATTATGTTTGGATCTTATCACTATGCTAAGTACATGTATTTTGATATTATGTTTGGGTGTGATATTATATGTATTTTGATCAATGTGCTAAATATTATGTGTTAATAGTATTTTGTTTTTATAAAAACTAAACTTTTTTTAATAATTAATTTATTTTATTTTTGTTTAAATATCATCCATAGATATCCGTTAATATCCGCGAATACTTCAATATTTGTGGATTACCCGCTTAGCGGATATCCACACGAATATGGAGAGGACATAGATATCAGATTTGTCTCACGGAGAAAACACGGATATCACACTATCCACGTCCATGGATATCCATTCACATCCCTAGATAAGATCCACAAAGAGGAGAAACAAGTAGTGAGGATTTTGAATTGAGAAGTTGAGTATACTACATTACTGATGATTTGAGATGGATTTTGTTTACTTTACTCACTAATGAAATATGGTATGATTTAACATCTCATTATTATGTATTTATTATAGAAAGTTTTGGGCATGATGTTTGAAATATGAAAATAGCTATGTTATCTATGAACAAAAATACGACACTCATATTTTACCTCTTTATGCATGGTTCCCGCAACGTATAAAAAGTTTTAAAAAAAATCAAAAAGTAGTACGGATACGTAGATTGTCGTATTTTTGTTTAAAAAATGGTGTTCAAATAACATTGTTCATTTGATGCAAGTTTCAATTTTCTTACATGTGTTGTAAAAAGTTTTGGACACCAAATGAAATCGAAAAATTAGAGACCGTTGTGAAAATATTTTTTGTTTTTCTTTAAAAAAAAGTATCATTTTAGTAATTAATGTTAATAAGAAGACGTGAAACTCATAAAATGAAAATTTTTCTAATGGAAATAAGAAGAAAGTCTAGTTAGGAATAATGCATTTTTTAAAAATAATGAAAACAATATTCTTCCTTTTACACTGTTTCATAAAAATGCACAATTTTTTATTTTTTTTTGGTGCTTTAAAATGCACAAAATTAATCGGTTCAAAAGTCTAGTATCTCGCTAACATTAATTTTAAGAAATGAAAATAGAAAATATATTCTCATCAAGTAAATATATGCAGTGATTAGTTCAGAAAGTATCAAAATTTGTTTTACTCTACGTAGAGTTATTTAAGGAACCTATTTTGAGTTATATAAATTCTAATAAATAATTGTTACAATGCTATATCAAACTTATGCAACTCGTACATATTTTACTTCAATAGTTTCAATGAGATTTTGCATTAATACGGAGGAAATTTTGCTTCATATTGCAAAAATTTTGCTTCATATTGCAAAATCTCAAAATCCTCCCACAAAACTTTTTTTATTTAAATTTCCTCCATATTGAAATTTTTTGTGTTATGAAAAAGGCCGATCCCGACAGTTTGGAGGCACGACACCAAAAGCTAAAAATAGATCACTAAATAGAAAAATATAAAAGATTAAAAAAATAATATTGATCATATAAATTGTAAATAATATCAATAACATAAAAAATAGTCATTTTGTAACTAATATATAAAATAAAACAATCCTTCTTCACATTCCCCTTCCTCGAAAGCTTCGACGCCCTCCCTCTCCCTCTTTACCTCACCACTGTTGGCGACAAGATCCGTTGTTGGATCCACTCCTCTTCACGTTGTCACTCTCTCCGAAATCGCCACGATTGTTTCCCTCACCGCTTCTTTCATCTACCTCCTCGGTGTCTTCGGTGTCGATTTTGTTCGATCGTTTATCTCAGAAGGTAACCATGATGGTTGGGATCTTGTTCAAAATATGCATATTTCTCACTATTGAAGAAATTTTATTTTGATATATATCAGTTGATGGCAATGAGTTTGTAAAGGAATTTGTGAAGAAATGTAGTTAATATAAATATTTTTTACCATATTACACAAATTAAGAAATGTAGTTAATGTTGTATGAAAAAAGAGAAAATATGAGTTAGTTTACAAAATTGTCCTTCCTTAATGATATGAGAAATGTAAATTAAAGAATTGAAACAAGAGAGAATAATAAATAGTTAAGGGTAAATAACATTAACTATTTCATTGATATTGTAAAGCGACTTATAATTTGTTACAAATTTTTTTCCTCAACACTTATTAGAGGATTTTGGCCGCGAATAAGAGTCTGTTTGGCCTAGCTTATTTTTGAGCTTATGCAAACAGCTTATGCAATTTTTATGTATTATTTTAAGTTTTTCAAGATAGTTTATGATAAAATAGCTTCTAAAAATTCAATTTTTACTAGTTTAAACTTATAAAATAGCATAAAACCTAATTTATATTGCATAAGCCGTTTACATAAGCTCTAAAATAAGCTAGGCCAAACGAACCCTAAGTGTTACCGACAAACTTTTTATTGACGGTTCATGTGCTTTATTGGAGGCTTTAGGTCACCAATAAATTGCAATTTTCTTATAGTTATATATAAATTTAAATTAGTTTTTGGCAAATGCTAACGAGTGCTCTCGGAACACTCTTTAAAACCTAAAATAGTAAGATATTTATATAATTCTTATGGGAATGCGTAAAGTCAACACATTGGAAATTGCATTGTTTGATTTTTAAAATAAAATGTTTCTTCAAATAGAATGCTTAAAGAGTGCCCCTGAGGCACTCGTTAGCAAAACCCGTAGTTTTTTTTATCCTTATTATAATATTAACTTCATTGTTTTTTTGAAAATATTAAACTATATCTATTACCATATATAGAAATTTTACACTTATTTATTTTTTGTGTATCTTGTTTTTTATTCAATTTTTTTTTTTTTTGCTTGCAGAGGGTAACAAATTCTACTGAAATTCACATACACTGTGAAGTCTTGGGTTCGAATTAGGATGAAAACGACCAACATAACTATATCGTTTTCATAAGTTGCGTTTGTTTAAGCTTTAAAAATAATAATTTTGTTTTAAAAAAAAATATATAAAGAATTTTTAGCTTTTGTTTGGTTGAAGAGAATTAGGAAAGAGAGAGTAAGAGAAGAAAGAGTCTGAGAGAGTAAGAAGAGAAATGCATTTTTTCTCTTGATTGACACACAAGAGAAATAGGGGAGAGAGACTAAAATAACATGGGGTCCACATGTTTTCTTTTCTTCCCAATGCTGCGAAGAAACAAAGAAGAAGCTCTACTTTTGGATTCCTTTTCCTTATATGTCCTTGCTTTGGTAACTAAAATTAATAAATTGAACATAATAATATTAGTGAATTAAATTTTAAAATAATAAAACCTAATTAATAATTAAATTAATCATCTCAAAACATTTAATAAATTTAAAATATTAGTTAATTGATAACAAATAAACTATATATTTTAAAATATTAATTAATGAATTAAAATTAAAATGAAATTAATTTTGTTATTGACTTTTAAATATAGGGGCATTCTTGTATTTTCATAAATAAACAAGACTTCTCTCTTCTCTATTTCTTCTCTTTATCTCTTATACCAATCAAGACATCAAATCTACTCTATTTCTCATCATTTTCTCTCTTCTATTATATTCTCTTTAACCTCTATCTCTCTTCACAATTTCTTCTTTCAACCAATCACACCATTAGAGATTTTTTTAAAAAAATTGAAGCTACTTTATGTTTGTTTACAATTATAAACAAAAGCGGCGCAATTTATTGTCCGTTTGCCTTCCATTAAAGTGTAATTATTATATATATATATATATATATATATATATATATATATATTAATTTAATAAAAAAAATTATTAGATTTCTTGTTCTTTAAAAAAAAAATAGAAAAGCTATTAGGAATAACTTTTTATTTTAAATTATATAAAAAACTTTTCATTTTAAAGTTCAAAATAATTTTTTTAACAAGATGATTTTCTATAAAATCAATAACAAACACCACAAACATGATACAAAGATTTTTTTTATGAAAAATTATATTTTTTCTTAAAAAAATCCAAAACAAACTCAATCATTATCCTAGCTTTGCCATTCAAAAACTTAAATATTTATGTTGGAGATTTCATTTTAATAACAATGATATATTTTTTTAAAAAAAGATTTTTATATGAGCGTCTCGTTTTAGAGATATTTTTAAATTGTATTATCCAAAAAAAGTTGTAACAAATTATGAAATACAGGGTACTATACTATAAAAAGCTATTTAAATCAATATTTCATTTGAAACTTTTTTTTATAAACTGTATATTTAAAAAAATTAAAAATTAAAACACTAAAATTCATTACAGAAGAAAATATTGACAAATCTGATAAGGTCGTCTTTGCAAAGAATAGTGTGATCCCTAAAACTTTATGGTGGTCGGAAAATATGTGAGACACACAAAACAAAAAGCTTCCACTTGTAGTTCAGAATGATATACAAATTTATTTGACAAGTATGGGGCGAAACGGAAGTGCAAGAGCAACCATTCACGACTTACGTCTCTAAAAACAACATAAAAAAAAAATAATAATAAACAAGTTAAAAATGATGAGATACTTTACCATACCTCTTCTAATGGCGTTCCTCCTTGGTGGTTTTAGAAGAATTTAAATGTAATACTTGCTAATGATCACATGCCACCAATTTTGGTGGTGGAGGATATAGCATTCCTTCTTACATTAGGAATGAATTCTCAAAAAATATGTTAGGTCTTCCTTGTTACCATTATAAATAATTGCATTTTTTACTTCGGGGTAAGACTTAGGCCTCCCCAAACACATTTTTTTTTCTTCTCCTATATTTATGAAATATAGGCATGAGATGAGAACGATTAGGGATCCCAACATTGTTGGAATGTGTAATTTTTTCTTGATCCCTAAATACTTTTGATTCAATTTTTTTTAAAAAAAAGCTTCCATATACATATATATCATCTCAAGACTTGTCTAAAATTTAGATTCAAATAAATTGAACTAAGATTGAAAGTTATTTAACCGGACGGACCAACTCTTTAGTTTACACAAATATGGGCAGGCAAAAACCACAAAAAAGAGAGAGCCAACTTTATTCATCTCACAATACCCAACTAACTATATTCCAAATAAAGCACCAATTTAAATTTGTACTTGATTTTTTAACAAAGCAAAAAATAAATAAAAAAGCAAGATTAACCAAGCTTTATTTATTCCTTCTCTGTCACCTTTTTCTGCTGAAATTTTGAATGAACATTACATTACATCATCTAGTAAAGAGAGGGGTCCCCTCCTTATTTGACCTTTAGTTGCAAACATTGATATTAAGAGTAAGGAACCTTCCTAGAAACCAATTTCCCGTGTTCCTATTAATTTCTCCCTTAGCTAACTAGTAGTAGTACCAATAAAATTGGCAATTTCAAGTTGGATAGTCATGTATATCTCAATTTGAAAACTACATATCAAAATATATTAATTATTTGGTTCCAATTCAATACTATCACCTAACATGTACAAATATTCTTTTATTTCTTTTTTTAAAAAAATTTAAAAGCACTTAACAAATTATTAAAAAAAAGCACTTAATTAACAAATACTATAACACTCTTTTTTCTTTTTGTTTCTTCCTTTCTTCTAAGTAATGATAAAAAAAATGGCATCTTCTAAGTAGTGATTAGATTTACACAAGTTATTCTATAAGTGACATTCATTAATCACTTAAGTTCGATAACTTGATTAATTTTATTTTTTTAATAGTAAAATGTTTGGTACAAAAAGTTGTAGCCGAGAGTTGAACCCATATATTTGTAGGATATGAGTCGACTTCTTACTAACTGAACCAATCTTCACCCACATTTCTTAAGTGTTTGAGAGTTTAGTTCGATACCCATATTCTATAGTGTTTTTTTTTTTTTTTTGTTACAAAAAGGAGCAAAGCTCCTTCTACAAATAAAATTTATTTTAAAATTTAAATTAATATAAAAATATAACATAACATTATATAATTAAATGATAAATCCATACACAACCAAATTCCAAAATACGAGTATTCACCAAAATTTAAACTACCAAAATTAAGACATGAAGGGGATATTACTTTTGTCCATAGCATTAGGATGATAACTTCTTTTTTGAATTTAAATTATGACATAGAATTTTGAAAAGAAAGTACAATAAATGTTCAAAATGAAAGTGATGTATTTCGACTTTTTGCAATCACAAATACAATTGAATGGTCCTTTCCTAAGTTGATAGGTTTCCTTACTATGAAAGTGTTAGGATCTTTCCACGTAAGCCTCATATCAAAATTCAAATGTGTGATACAAGCAAACCATAGAAACACTACAATATAATTCAACATAACAAGAATCATATTTCAAAATATACCAAACAATGTCTTCAAAACTTGTACCAATATTTTTCATGTTTGTGTCATTAGTAGCAAGTGAAGATAGCAATATTAGTTTCATCTATAATGGATTCAAATCATCATCACATGATTTGTATCTTGATGGTGTTGCTGATTTAACCTCAAATGGTTTACTTAGATTAACCAATGATACAAAACAACAAAAGGGTCATGCTTTTTATCCAAATCCTATAGTATTCAACAATGGAAGTAGTAGTAGTAGTAGTGGTATTTCATCTTTTTCAACTACTTTTGTTTTTGCTATAAGATCAGAGTTTCCTAATCTTAGTGGTCATGGAATTGTTTTTGTTCTTTCTCCAACAAAAGGGTTACCAAATTCACTACCAAGTCAGTATCTTGGTGTATTCAATGAATCAAACATTGGAAAAACCGAAAACTGCGTTTTCGGGTTAGAACTTGATACAATTATGAATACTGAGTTTGATGATATCAATGATAACCATGTTGCAATTGATATCAATGGATTGAAATCAGAAAAATCAGCTTCTGCAGGATATTATGACATTGGTGATAATCAGTTCAAGAATTTGAGCCTTTTTAGTGGCTTACCAATGCAAGTTTGGTTGGAATATGATGGTGCTAAGAAAAAGATTGATGTTACTTTAGCTCCAATTAATGTTGTTAAACCAAAACAACCCTTGTTGTCATTGAACAAAGATCTTTCATCAATTTTGGAAAATACTATGTATGTTGGATTCTCATCTTCAACAGGTTCAATTCTAACCTCTCATTATGTTCTTGGTTGGAGTTTTAAGGTTAATGGTCAAGCTCAAAACCTTATAATCTCAGAACTTCCAAAGCTACCAACTTTAGATGGAAAAAAAGATTCTAAGGTAATTTTGATTATTGGGTTGCCTTTGATTTCACTTTCTTTGATTCTAATGGTAGCTATAGCAATGTTTCATTTCATCAAAAAGAAGAAAAAGTTTTCTGAACTTCATGAAGATTGGGAAAAAGACTATGGAACACAAAGATTTAAGTACAAAGATTTATACTTAGCAACAAAAGGTTTCAAGGAGAAAGAACTATTAGGAACAGGTGGATTTGGTAGAGTCTACAAAGGTGTGATGCCAATTTCAAAACTTGAAGTAGCTGTTAAGAGAGTTTCACATGAATCAAGACAAGGAATGAAGGAATTTGTCGCGGAAATTGTTAGTATCGGTCGTCTTCGTCATAGAAATCTTGTTCCACTTCTCGGCTATTGTAGACGAAAAGGCGAGTTACTTTTGGTTTATGATTATATGGCTAATGGAAGTTTAGACAAATATTTACACAACAAAGGACAAAGATTATTTATCTTAAATTGGAGTCAAAGGTTTAGAATCATTAAAGGTGTTGCTTCTGGTTTGTTTTATTTACACGAGGAATGGGAACAAGTTGTGGTACATAGAGATATTAAAGCTAGTAATGTTTTATTAGATTCTGAATTAAATGGTAGATTGGGTGATTTTGGTCTTTCAAGATTATATGATCATGGAACTGATCCTCAAACAACACATGTTGTTGGAACACTTGGTTATTTAGCACCAGAACATACAAGAACAGGTAAAGCTACAACAAGTTCTGATGTTTATGCTTTTGGTGCTTTTTTACTTGAAGTTGTTTGTGGTAAAAGACCTATTGAACAAATAAGAGAATGTGAGAGTGTAATGTTAGTTGATTATGTTTATGATTATTGGAAAAGAGGTGAAATTGTTGAGGCTAAAGATGTAAATTTAGGTGATGATTATGTTGTTGAAGAAGTTGAATTGGTTTTGAAACTTGGTTTGTTATGTTCACATTGTGAGGCTTTGGCTAGACCAAGTATGAGACAAGTTTTAAGGTATTTGGAGAGGGATTTGGCAATTCCTGATTTGAGTTTTCTTAGTTTGAGTTCAATGGGATTAACTTCTGGACAGTGTGAGAATTTTCAAGATTATGGTATGTCTTATGCTTCTTCTTCTATGGATAGACCATTCTCACATACTTCTTCAATTGCTGAATCACTTCTCTCTGGTGGTAGATGATTTTAGAAGATATATGAATTGAAAATATTCTCATAGGACTATTTGATTGTAGTTTAATATTTTTTTGTATCCTTAATTTGTACTTTAATTAGCTGATCATTGTGTATTAATATTATAGATTTTAAAAAAATCAAAAAGTTGTACCATCACTATAGTCCCATTGTTATTTTATTATCCTATATTTGCAAAGTCCTGTTGCTTCTAATAAGAAATTTAGACTCTGTTTGGGACTTTGTTTGGGAGTAGAGCCATGGGCTAGCCCGAATGGGCCGGCCCGAATTTTTCCTGGACTTGAGCCTTTAAATTGTAGTTCGAATTTTATCTGGGCCTTTTTTAGCCCGGTCCGAAAAAGTCCGATAAAATATGGGCTAGCCCAAATGGGTCACGGGCTGCCCGAAAGCCCGACAAAATTATAATAAAAAATTAAAAATAAATATAAGTACTTTCTCATTTTTACTACTTAGTAGCGGATGAGTAAAAATAGGGCGCGCGAGAAACTCGTATGTAGCGGATGAGTAGAATTAGGGCGCGCGAGAAACTTCTAAGTAGCAAATGAGTAAAAATAGGGTGTGCGAGAAACTCGTAGGTAGCGGATGAGTAGAATTAGGGCGCGCGAGAAACTTCTAAGTAGAGAATGAGTGAAAATAGGGCGCGCGAAAAACTCGTAGGTAGCGGATGAGTAAAAATAGGGGGAGCGAGAAACTTCTAAGCAATGAGTAAAAATAGGGCGCGTGAAAAACTCATAGGTAGGTCGCGTGAGAAACTTGTGAGTAATAGATGGGTAAAAATAGAGCACTCAAGAATTACTAATCCTATATATTTATGTATAATATATATGTATGTTTTTTTTGCCAAAATTATTTGATAGACAACAAAAAAAAAAATAAAGGAAAAAACCGGACCGGCCCGAAAACCCTATGGCCCGTACGGGTCGGGCTCCATTTTGTAGACCATTTTTTATCCGGGCCTTTTTTGCCCGGCCCGCCAAAGCCCCAACATGCCCGGCCCGTTTCGGGCTGGGTCACCGTTTTGACAGCTCTATTTAGGAGTATATTTGAAAGAAACACTAGTTTTTTTTTTTTTTTTTTTGCTTTCACCACCAATTTAATCTGATCGGGGTCAGTTCTGCCATCAAGTGGTTCCAACTTCCTCCCGATCGCAGTTGCAGGGGTTCGAAAAGTAATCATCTCTACCAAGTTTAGCATCAATCACTACTGAACCAACTATTTATTGATGAAACATTAGATATTTAGTTGACAACAAATAATTATTTTTAAGGGGAAACGTTTTATTACATAAATTGACAATAATGGACATTTTATAACCATTCTTGCTAGGATTTGAACAAGTACCTAGAGATTACAAGGTTAAAATCATAGCACCGAGATACAACTTTAACATTCGTGTGTGTGTGTGTGTGTGTGTATATATATATATAACTAAATGATTTACAAGGTTGAAGGGTGGGCATCCATTAATTCAACACTTTTCCAATCACCACACTTATGGCCGTTCAAACAACCTCCATCATCGTGTATCTTCCAAATGCAGCTATGGCAGTTGTCATGCTTATCATCGTAAATGTCTAGATAATGACGATGAGGGTTTCCGGGCCATGTAAAGCTACAAAAGAATAATGTAGTACCAAAAATATTTGGAGTGAATTTAAACGAGTAACTGCCATTATACGGTAGTGTATGAAATCCAAGATCATTATCCTTGGATTTACAATGAACAGTGATAGTCATGGGATTTGGAAATACCGCTACTTGATTGATAATCACGAGATTTACTGCCATTGTTGTATGCATATTGCCTACAAGTAGCATAATTAGGAGTATTGAAAATTTTAAGGTATTTAAATTTGGAGTTGTCATTGTTATAATGCCTACAAGACTTACAATAGTCTTAATTTATAGAGCATTAAAAAACTTTAGTCAACAAAGTAATTTTCAATTAAAAAAGTTCCTTAAATTTCAAACTAATTAAAATGTAATAATTTATTAAATACTATATTTAATTATTCTTTCTAGTCAACTTTTTTAATTCTTTCAAACTCTAAATCAATTAAAACAAATTAATGTTTCTTAACTACATCGAAATTATAATTAACAATTTTTTTTACTAAAACAGGATAAAATGAGATGGAATGTTATTAAATACTTGTGAACCTTAAAAAGGTTTATAAGAATGTATAATTGGAGTGAATTATTTTCCAATATTGTGATAATGTTCCGATATGTGTTGCAGATTTGATTATTAATGAATTTGCTTAGTTTTGCTTTTGTCAAAATAAAAAAGTATAATAATTGGAAAAAATATAAAGGAAAAGATTTTTATTAAGAAAATTTAAAGAGAAGAATCGTAAGAATGAATCTCCACCCTTGTTTACATCAATTACCCCATGATTTCCACTAAAAGAGATTAAAATAACATCATCTTTTAAGATATTGCCATGTGTTATTCTTGTATTTCTTCTCTTAAATTATTCTTAACAAATAGCATCTCTCAAAATATAAAAGTCTAAGAGGTGTCGTCTAAATGATACGATCTTTACTTTGAAAAGTTAAGGTTATACTAGGGATATTTATAAATCGGGTAGATTTATCTCTCAATTATTAGTAACAATTATCCCTTGGTCAACTAAAAAAGAGAAAACAAAGAAAATTTCTGTAATAAGAAAAATAATATTAAAAAAAGATATGATAATTTTTTTATGGTACAAGAGTATTATAAATTCTAATTAATATATTGGTTCAATGATATCACTAAAATATGTGTGATATTTGTAGTATTTTACTTAAATAAATTAAATTTTTAATTAAGTTTATTCGAACGATTTACTTGTTTTTTCGTCCTTTTGTATTTTTAGGTCTCAATGCTTGAAATACGAAGAAAGGAGTGCATTTGATGCATTTTAAGATGTCTTAGTTTTCAAGAGTTCAATTATGATAGTTGAAGTCCTTCCTTAATGATGATACTTCGTTAATACATCGTTTGAGAACATATTGTTAAAACTTTGTTAATACACATCGTTAAGCACATTGTTACTACAAAACATTAGACACATCACCAACCCATCACAACTTAAAGACTATGAAGATGTAGACTCTACAGCTCTTCAACGGCCGAAGCTTTGTAACCTCTAAATGCTCTGAACATCTTCAGAAGTTGTCTTGTTCAAAGTTTGCTTCAGCTTTTTTTATGCACGTTCATTGTGAACTTAGAGTTTATCTTCTTGTCCAGTGATGACACCCAGATATATGATATTTTTAGTGCCAATTTATATTAGTTTTAAGTTAATTCGAGTCATTTAGACATGGTTGCAAGTGATTTCTCATGAAGTTGAAGATTTGGACGCATAAGTCATAAAACAAGTATTTCAAGCCTTTCAAGCCAATTATATGAAGAATTTTGAAGAAAACTGAAGGTTTCCCAACACTGTTGCCTTCGCCTTGCGCAAATTAAAGAAAAGAAAAGTCAAAGGCACGGGTTGTTGCGCCTCATGTAAGATAGGCTGCGCTATGAATATTGTAAATATGAGTAGCTAAGTCTTTTATTGATTATAGACGATTTTCCTCAGATCGATTTAGAACATGTGAACTTCTGAGGTTCTTATTATTTCAATTTTAATTTTTTCGTTATTCAGTTATCTCTATGTGTTAATGTTTTTACTTAACGATAACAATTAGTACACTTGCTAATTTTGTCATCATCTTGCACACTTGAACAGACATCAATAATACATGCCAATTGTTCTTGTAATATACTTGGTTATTATCAAAACCTTCAGAGAGATTAACAAAATCAATTTTGTTCTTACATCAGATCCTCAAACGGAACAATCTCCACGAGCATCCCCATTTATAGATGAAATTGACATCCATAATATGTTCTTTTAGTTATCATGTCATTGGATAATGGATATACTTTTATTTGGGTAAAGTACACCTAGTGGCTAGAAATTTTATCTTAAAGATGAATAAGTTGAGTATTTGAAGTTTGAAGCCCGCTATTGCATATATAAAGCGATGTTCCTATCAACTGTGTTAAATTTACAGGAACATATATAATAATGTTAATAACAGGATGTCAACGGAGTGTGCGGGAAGTAGGGGTGGAAATGAATCGAACCAAATCGAACAAAGTCGAGAATCGATTCGATAACTGAGTCGTTGAACTTGGTTCATGAATCAAATGAGCCGAACTCAAGCTAAATATTAAGTTCGATAAATAATTAAATGAGCTGAACTTGAATTATATGTAGTTCGGCTCATTTGGTTCATGACCTGACTCAATTATATATATATGTTTTGCTACAATAGACCTACCTCTTTTTATGAAGGTGCATTCTAGCAACTAACACCTTTTTACAAATTTATACACATATTGTGTTGAATAAATAAATATATTATATAAATTACTCGAATATACAGTGTATAAATATTATTTTAATAAAGTATTCAAGGGTGGAGGATGAAATCACGAGTCCGTTCTCAAATCTTTCTCGGGGGGACTTTCTCCCCCATTCTTGTGGAGAAAAATTCTCTGCCTTTAAGTCCTCGATCAAAACAATCCCTACGAAAATCCTCATTTACAAATAAATTCATCCTTATTTATAAAACACACATGACCATAATACAATTTAAAGAGAATGAAGGTTGAAAAACACAAAAGAAGGGGGGGTTGAATTGTGTGTTGACTTTTTTAAGTTAAAACAAATTGCAGCGGATAAGGTATAACACACACAATATATGAGGATAGGGTTAGAGAGAGATGCTCAGAATTTTTATACTGGTTCCTCCCACTAACAGGAGTAGTCCAGTCCTCTTGTCCTTCACAAGAGATTTCACTATAATCACTCAGATTACAAATGCTCAAGCACTAAGCAAGAGACTTCAAACTGCTCAAGCACAAAGCAAGAGACTTCTAACTGCTCAAGCACAAAGCAAGAGACTTCCAATGCTCAAGCACAAAGCAAGAGACTTCCAATGCTCAAGCACAAAGCAAGAGACTTCCAATGCTCAAGCACAAAGCAAGAGACTTCCAATGCTCAAGCACAAAGCAAGAGACTTCAAATGCTCAAGCACAAAGCAAGAGACTTCCAATGCTCAAGCACAAAGCAAGAGACTTCCAATGCTCAAGCACAAAGCAAGAGACTTCAAATGCTCAAGCACAAAGCAAGAGACTTCCAATGCTCAAGCACAAAGCAAGAGACTTCAAATGCTCAAGCACAAAGCAAGAGACTTCTAACTACTTTTAATGTTAATAAAGATAAGAGATTAACACTTGATATACAATCAGAGGTGTTTACAAAATACAACGCAGTTACAAGACTAACTTAGAAAATTATCACAAAGTTTCTAAGTGTTTGATAGCTTCAGAATTTGACAGAGTTTCAGCACGTTCAGAAGCTTTAGTCTTTTTTTTCATTTCTTCACAAATCTTCTTCCTTTTATAGATGATAAAATGAACGTTGAAGATTATAGCCGTTTGAAGAATTGAGACGCTCCTTTGTATAGATCAGTGAGCTTATTAGCTGTTCTGATTTGCAGTAGCTTAGGAGCTTAACGTTTACTACAAAATGAGAGATTCCTTTTGGCTTTTGATATTTGAACCTTGGTGAAAGCCAAATAAGGAAATAATCGTTTCTGAAGCCTGACTTGAAAAGGACCTTTCCATGGTCAAACCTTTTCATTCTTGGTTTCTGCGTTTGGACTTAGTCAGGCACAGTCTTCAATAAAATTGTACTCTCAAATGTAGCTTGACACTTATATCTGACGAGCCTTCAGATTTTGATAGGCTCAGAATTACTTGTTTCAGATCTGGTGAGCTCAGATGTTCTTCAGATTTTGATAGGCTCAGAATTACTTGTTTCAGATCTGGTGTGCTCAGATGTTCTTCAGATTTTGATAGGCTCAGAATTACTTGTTTCAGATCTGGTGAGCTCAGATGTTCTTCAGATTTTGATAGGCTCAGAATTACTTGTTTCAGATCTGGTGAGCTCAGAAGTAATTCCTTCAGAAATTCTAAGGTTCAGATAATAACTTCAGAGTTTCACAGGCTCAGAATTACTTGCTTCAGATCTGGTGAGCTCAGAAGTAATTCCTTCAGAAATTCTAAGGTTCAGATAATAACTTCAGAGTTTCATAGGCTCAGAATTACTTGCTTCAGATCTGGTGAGCTCAGAAGTAATTCCTTCAGAAATTCTAGGGTTCTTTAGTACGCAAATTTTAACTTTTAATCCTGCACACTGAATTAAATTATTAGTACTCCAATTTAACCTTAAATACATTGTTATCATCAAAATCAATTAAGGAGATACAAAATCATAATTTTGTTCCAACAATCTCCCCCTTTTTGATGATGACAACTATATGTATTTAAAATCAATTGTTGTTGTTTTTATTTAACATCTTGACTTCAGGTTCTGAGGTTTGCAAGCTCCCCCTGAGTCTGATAAGCTTCAAAAGTTTATCAATGATAAATATAAAACAGTCTAAGAGTAATATTTAATGTCAAATATAATTTCATATATTCTACCTTCAGAATTAGAGGTTTGCAAGCTCTATTTCTTCAGATTGACAAATATAAGATATGGTTTGCAAGCGTATCTTATATTATATGAATTTATGTTGGACAAAATCTATTACTCCCCCTCATTAAAAGTTTAAAAGACTTTAATATAACTTAACAAGAGTAGAGTTCAGAAAATGTGATCTTTAGAGCTTCAGAAATAATTTCACTGCCATAGGAAATGAAATAATATTTTCTCCCCCTTTGTCATTATCAAAAACGGGTCAGTCAAAGCACAAGTTACAGGGTAGTAAATGCACACAGCAAACAACCACCAGCAGTAAATGCATTCAACGGTAAAAGGGAATTGTTAAGTACCATGGTGAAACAGGGAATTGTTTCAGAATGAAGACGAGTTTCTTCAAGATCTGAATCAGTTCCAGGAAAAGGTGGAGTGGTTTGAATGGATGAGGGGTTTGGTTCAGAAGTGGTTGGCTTAGGAGATGAAGTCTGAAGGGGTTCAGTTTGGGATTCAGCAGGGACTTCAGAATTTTGAACATTTGAGGGTTCAGATTGGTCTACGTCCATTGCTATTGGGGTAGACTCAGAATCTTTAATAGGAGATTTCTGAGGGGATTTAGGAGTGTCAGAAATGGTTATAGTGGAAGTTTCAAAATATTGAAAACGTGAGAAGTGATAGTGACTAGTGTGTAGTTAAGTGATTATAGTGGAAGTTTCAAAATATTGGGGAAACAAGATAGTGACGTAATGGGGGCTTGGCAGTTACTTTTAATAAAATCATCATTAGCTCTCCTTCATTACCCAGCGTTTACTAGACATGATGGGAAGTTACACAGATAAGTAGTGTTTTCAGAAGCCAGCTGTCAGTTAGAGAAACTGAGTGGTCAACTAACACTTAGAGTAGGTATCTGAGTCACAAGAAATCATATTTAATAATAAATAATTCTGATTGCTTCAGATGAGAGAGTGCTTCAGAACCTATATAATAGTTTCTGAGCCGTCCAAACTTCTGAGGCCCTTCAGAACCAGTTTATTCATTCAGAGTTAACAGCATTCAGAGATATCATTCAGAAATAAAAACCATGTTCAGATTTTTCTTGATAAAATCGAAACGATCAATAGCAAGAGGTTTGGTAAAGATATCAGCCCATTGATGCTCAGTATCAATGAATTGAATCTTAATTACTCCCTTCTGAACATAGTCTCTAATGAAGTGATGTTTGATCTCAATGTGTTTAGCTCTTGAATGCAAAATAGGATTCTTAGACAAACAGATAGCAGCAGTATTATCACAGAGAAGTGGTATACTACTTATCCTTATCTGATAGTCCTCCAACTGATGTTTCATCCAGAGCAATTGCGTGCAACACTTAGCAGCTGAGATGTACTCTGCTTCTGCTGTAGATAGAGCAATAGTTGCTTGTCTCTTACTAGCCCATGATATAAGGTTTTCACCTAGAAATTGACAGTTTCCACTAGTGGACTTCCTTTCAATTTTATCACCAGCATAGTCAGCATCACAGAATCCAATAAGCTGATAATCTAAGGATTTCTTATAAAGTAATCCAAGATTAGTGGTTCCTTTCAGATATCTAAAGATTCTCTTAACAGCAGTTAGATGAGACTCTCTAGGATCTGATTGAAATCTAGCACACAAGCATACACTGAACAAGATATCTGGTCTAGATGCAGTGAGATAAAGGAGGGAACCAATCATACCTCTGTATAATTTCTGATCTACTTTGCCTTCAGATTCTTCCTTCAGAAGACAGCTAGAGGGATGCATAGGAGTTGACATTGGTTTACAATCTTCAAGACCAAATTTCTTCAGTAAATCCTTTGTGTATTTGGTTTGATGCACATATACTCCTTCTTTTCTTTGATTGATTTGAATTCCCAAGAAGAATGTTAGTTCTCCCATCATACTCATTTCAAATTCATCCTGCATAAGCTTAGAGAAATTCTTGCAAAGAGAAGCATTAGTTGAACCAAAGATAATATCATCAACATAAATCTGAACAATCAAAATATCAGTTTTTAAGGTTTTTCTAAAGAGAGTGTTATCAACATGTCCTTTTTCAAAACCATTTTCTAGAAGAAATATACTTAACCTTTCATACCAAGCTCTTGGAGCTTGTTTCAAACCATACAGAGATTTCTTCAATTTGTAAACATGATCAGGACACTTTATATCTTCAAAGCCAGGAGGTTGTTTAACATAGACTTCTTCATAAATTACTCCATTCAGAAATGCACTCTTAACATCCATTTGAAATAGAGTGATGTCATGATTAACTGCATAGGACAAGAGAAGTCTAATTGCCTCAAGTCTTGCTACTGGTGCAAAGGTTTCAGTGAAATCTATGCCTTCTTGCTGACTATAACCTTGTGCAACCAGTCTAGCTTTATTTCTGACAACTTCTCCCTTTTCATTTGACTTGTTTCTGAATACCCATTTTGTTCCAATAATGTTCTTGTGTTTGGGTTTTGGTACCAGATCCCAAACATCATTTCTTTCAAATTGATTGAGTTCTTCTTGCATTGCAACAATCCACCCATCATCTGAGAGTGCTTCTTCTATGTTTGTGGGTTCAATTAATGAAATTAACCCAACTAGGGATTCATCCTCTTTGAAAGCAGATCTGGTCTTTCTTGGGCTATCCTTGTTACCAACAATTAGCTCTTCAGGATGAGATGATCTATACTTGAATTTACTCTTAGGTGGAGCAGGTGTCTGAGAGGGTTCAGTTTCTGAAGGGTCTTCAGTTTCAAGGCCTTCAGAGATATCTTCATTTTGAGTCTCAGATGGATATACAGCAATGGAGAGATCTTCACACTCAGAATTTGAGGAAACTTGAAATTCTGCAAAGGTCTCAGCTTGCTCTGACATTTTATCGTCAGGCTCTTTATCATCAAATCTAACATGTATAGATTCTTCAACTGTGTGAGTTTCAGAATTATACAATCTGTATGCTTTTGAGCGTTCAGAGTAGCCTATAAAGATACCCTTATAAGCTCTAGCATCAAATTTCTTTCGATAAACCTTGTTGTCTAGAATATAACAAGTACATCCAAACTGATGAAAATAAGAAATATTTGGTTTTCTTCCTTTGAACAGTTCATAAGCAGTTTTGTTCAGAATAGGTCTGATGTAGATTCTATTCTGAACATAGCAAGCAGTACTCACGGCTTCTGCCCACAAGAACTTAGCTAGGTTAGACTCAAGCATCATGGTACGAGCCATTTCTTGCAAAGATCTATTCTTTCTTTCTACAACACCATTCTGCTGTGGTGTTCTAGGAGAAGAGAATTCATGGATTACTCCATGCTCTGAGCAGAAAGATTCGAAAGAGTCATTTTCGAACTCTCCCCCATGGTCGCTTCTAACCTTCAGAATCCGAAGATCCTTTTCACTTTGTATTTGTGTGCAGAAGTCACTGAACACCACAAGTGCTTCACTCTTAGAACGTAGGAATTTCACCCAAGTCCATCTACTGAAATCATCAACCATGACCAATCCATATTTTTTACCATTGATAGAGGCTGTCGAAACAGGACCAAACAGATCAATGTGAAGCAATTTTAAGGGTCTGGAAGTAGAGACAATGTTTTTAGACTTGAATGAAGTCTTAGCAAATTTTCCTTTTTGACATGAGCCACAAAGTGCATCTGAGTGATAATCAATGTCAGGCAAACCACTAACAAGCTTTTGTTTGCTAAGCTTAGAGATCAACCTCCAGTTAGCATGACCAAGACGCTTGTGCCATAGCCATTTCTCATCACTCAGAGACAAAAGACATATAATCTTTTGGTCAACCAAATCAGAAAAGTTTACTTTATAAACATTGCCAACTCTCATTCCCTTGAATACTACAGATTTGTCAGAGTCTTTTGATACAGTACATGATTCCTTATTAAATGTAACAACACACCCATTGTCACAAAATTGACTAATGCTCAATAGATTGTGTTTAAGTCCATCAACTAACCAAACATCATTAATGGAAAGAGAAGAATTACCAACTGTACCTGTACCAATGATCTTCCCTTTTTGTTTTCCTCCAAATCCCACAGAGCCTCCCTCTTTCAGAGTTAGGGTTTGGAACATATGCTTTTCTCCCGTCATATGTCGTGAGCAACCACTGTCCAGGTACCAGGGCTGCTGTTTTACCTTTCCTTGCATGAGCATCTGAAGCAAACATTATTTCAGATTTTGGTACCCATATTCTGATGGGTCCTTTAGAGTTAGTCTTCTGAATAGTATTCCTTCTTTGTTTTCTATGATCAACACAAGATCTAGAATTAATTAAGCTTTGACAAGAATGTTTAGGCTTAATTTGATTCTTGGATTTTGATCTGGAGTATATCACAGTTCCAAAGGTCAAGCAAGGATCTGAAGTAACTTTACCTTGATTTCTCAGAGGTTCAGATGACTTCTGAGCCTTAACTTGAGAACTTTTGGACTCAGAAATTTTAGGTTCAGAAGAACTTGGAACTTCTGAGTCTTTGGGTTCAGGTTCAGAACCTCCTTCAGAGTTGGATGCCTTCAGATCAAGTGTACCACTTTTAACAAAGGTAGAGAATAATTCAGGTGGAGTATCATCCTCACTATATGATTTCAGAGGTTTATCCCAGTTCTTAAACCGAGAATAACCAATGCCTTCACCATAGTTACGAGTCATATGATAAATCATGGAAGCCATTTTACTCCTATTGAAGGTACAACGAATAAATTCGTGAAGAGCATCTTCATGATCATCATTGAGCTTGTCTGCCAAGACATAGTTAGATTCAACATGACAAATACGAATGTTTAACGATTCATTTTCATCATAAAGAATCTTGGCATCCTTTTTCAATGATTCATGAACATTCTTCAGAATTTTGTGTTGACTTACTATACGAGAGTAATGTTTCACGGCAATCTTAAGAGAATCAATTAATTCAGATTTAGTCATGTTAGAGTATACCTCATTTTCATCATCTGAGTCATCTTCAGAATCTCTATCAGAGTTGTTACCTTCAGAAGTTCTTGCCATTAAAGCCAGATTGCCTTCTTCATCATCTTCTCCTTCAGAGTCATTTTCAATGGTCTCCCAAGTGGCTAACAAACTCTTCTTTACCTTTTCTTTGTACTTTTCTTTCCCAAAGCTCTTATTCTTTCCTTTGTCCTTGGATGACATTTCTGGACAGTCCGCAATGAAGTGTCCAGATTTCTTGCAGTTATAGCAGTTGTTCAGTTCTTCCTTTTTGTCCTTTGAAAAGGAACTTCTTGAGTTGTTTCCTTTGTTTGGAAACCTTTTGTATTTCTTGTTCCATTTCTGAAACCTTCTAACCATTAGTGCCATTTCTTCATTCTCAGAATTTTCATCCATCATATCATCAGAAGTTTCTTCCTCTTGTTCAGACACTTTGATCTTTGCAGCTTTTGAGGAAGTCTGAACAGAGCTTAGAGCCAAGGACTTCATCTTCTTGACAGGTTCATCTGACATAAGTTCTAGCTCATGACTTCTGAGTGAGCTTATTAAATCTTCAAGAGTCACATTGTCCAAATCCTTGGATTCCTGAAAAGCTGTAACTTTTGGTCTCCATTTGGAAGGTAAGCTCCTCAGAATTTTCTTCACGTGATCAGATGCAGTGTAGCTTTTCTTCAGAACTTGAAGACCAGAGACAAGGGTTTGAAACCTTGAATACATGGTTTCAATATCTTCATCTTCCTTCATTCTGAACAGCTCATATTGATGAACTAATAAGTTTGCCTTAGCTTCTTTGACTTGCTTATTTCCTTCATAGGTGGAACATAGAGAGTCCCAGATAGTTTTGGCACATGACTTGTTGGATATTTTTAAATACTCAGCATGAGATATTGCACCAATAAGCATATTCTTAACAGTATGATGCTTCTTATACTGTTTCTTCTTTTCAGCATCAAAGAACTTTCTGTAGGTATTTCTTACAACACCTTCATCATCCATGTGTTCAAAATGTATACCATCTTCAATGATATCCCATAACTCATCATCGGTCCCAATGATGTAACTATACATCTTGGTTTTCCAGAAAGGAAAAGTAGTAGGATCACTGTTGAAGTAAGGTGGTTTGTCTCTGTGATTGTCACTGTTCCTTTCCCTATCATAGTTGTGAGGAGGTGGAACACCAGACATGTTTTTCAACTAAGTACCCCTAGATCTTTTACTGTTTCACTGTTAAGTGAAGAGCAACAGACCGGAGCTCTGATGCCAATTGAAGGTTGAAAAACACACAAGAAGGGGGGGTTGAATTGTGTGTTGACTTTTTTAAGTTAAAACAAATTGCAGCGGATAAGGTATAACACACACAATATATGAGGATAGGGTTAGAGAGAGATGCTCAGAATTTTTATACTGGTTCCTCCCACTAACAGGAGTAGTCCAGTCCTCTTGTCCTTCACAAGAGATTTCACTATAATCACTCAGATTACAAATGCTCAAGCACTAAGCAAGAGACTTCAAACTGCTCAAGCACAAAGCAAGAGACTTCTAACTGCTCAAGCACAAAGCAAGAGACTTCCAATGCTCAAGCACAAAGCAAGAGACTTCCAATGCTCAAGCACAAAGCAAGAGACTTCCAATGCTCAAGCACAAAGCAAGAGACTTCCAATGCTCAAGCACAAAGCAAGAGACTTCAAATGCTCAAGCACAAAGCAAGAGACTTCCAATGCTCAAGCACAAAGCAAGAGACTTCCAATGCTCAAGCACAAAGCAAGAGACTTCAAATGCTCAAGCACAAAGCAAGAGACTTCCAATGCTCAAGCACAAAGCAAGAGACTTCAAATGCTCAAGCACAAAGCAAGAGACTTCTAACTGCTTTTAATGTTAATAAAGATAAGAGATTAACACTTGATATACAATCAGAGGTGTTTACAAAATACAACGCAGTTACAAGACTAACTTAGAAAATTATCACAAAGTTTCTAAGTGTTTGATAGCTTCAGAATTTGACAGAGTTTCAGCACGTTCAGAAACTTTAGTCTTTTTTTTCATTTCTTCACAAATCTTCTTCCTTTTATAGATGATAAAATGAACGTTGAAGATTATAGCCGTTTGAAGAATTGAGACGCTCCTTTGTATAGATCAGTGAGCTTATTAGCTGTTCTGATTTGCAGTAGCTTAGGAGCTTAACGTTTACTACAAAATGAGAGATTCCTTTTGGCTTTTGATATTTGAACCTTGGTGAAAGCCAAATAAGGAAATAATCGTTTCTGAAGCCTGACTTGAAAAGGACCTTTCCATGGTCAAACCTTTTCATTCTTGGTTTCTGCGTTTGGACTTAGTCAGGCACAGTCTTCAATAAAATTGTACTCTCAAATGTAGCTTGACACTTATATCTGACGAGCCTTCAGATTTTGATAGGCTCAGAATTACTTGTTTCAGATCTGGTGAGCTCAGATGTTCTTCAGATTTTGATAGGCTCAGAATTACTTGTTTCAGATCTGGTGTGCTCAGATGTTCTTCAGATTTTGATAGGCTCAGAATTACTTGTTTCAGATCTGGTGAGCTCAGATGTTCTTCAGATTTTGATAGGCTCAGAATTACTTGTTTCAGATCTGGTGAGCTCAGAAGTAATTCCTTCAGAAATTCTAAGGTTCAGATAATAACTTCAGAGTTTCACAGGCTCAGAATTACTTGCTTCAGATCTGGTGAGCTCAGAAGTAATTCCTTCAGAAATTCTAAGGTTCAGATAATAACTTCAGAGTTTCATAGGCTCAGAATTACTTGCTTCAGATCTGGTGAGCTCAGAAGTAATTCCTTCAGAAATTCTAGGGTTCTTTAGTACGCAAATTTTAACTTTTAATCCTGCACACTGAATTAAATTATTAGTACTCCAATTTAACCTTAAATACATTGTTATCATCAAAATCAATTAAGGAGATACAAAATCATAATTTTGTTCCAACAGAGAAGTGATGCACTATCAATATGAAAATAACTTAAATTTTTCAATTCAATAACATTGAAATCTGGTCGGCCTTAATTTTGTTTTGCGAGAGAAATTCTATTTTCTTTCTAATCTAATTTTTTTTCCATCAATTTATTAGAAAGGGGTGATTTTTGTATAATTTTTTATTCGGAATCACTCATTCTTATTATAATTTTTCGTCATTTATCTAAATAAATGATATTCATATATATTTGAGTTATTATTATTATTATTATTGTTGTTGTTGTTGTCGTTTCTTAAGTGTGGTGTCGTGTTGATGGTTTGATTTGATCGTCATCTAATGTGACATTTTTTTGTTATCCCATTTTAATACAGTGTTTAATTATTCTTGAAGTTTTTTTTTTTTTTTTTTGTCTTAGATGAAGTGATAAATCCACTGAAATTAAACTCACACAACTGTGAGATCCCGGGTTCGAACCCAGGTCATGACGTCCGGCCTAACAATTTCGGCATTTTTGCCAGTTGAGCTAGGACTTCTAGACTAATTATTCTTTAAGTTTAAACACAGGTCTTTAAGTTAATCCCATTTTATTTAAATCCTGTCCTATAATTAAAGCAGTTTTAAATTTTCTTGATGCCAACATGAGGACTTAATGATACTTTACTTTGTTTATAAAATAATAAAAAAAACAAAATTAGCCAATTTTGTACATGAAAACAGTTGATTGAGAATTCATAAAAAAAAATTGATTGAGAATAAAATATATGAAAAATATAGATATATTAAGATATCTGCCATAGTTATTGTAACACGTATCCAATGTCTCAACCCACTTTCTTCCAATTTGTTCTGAACCACACAAAAACAAGTGGAAAATAGGAACAATAAAAATAAACTAGATAACCCCAACAATGAAGTAGTAGCTGCGATTATCAACCATTGCAATGGCTACAAAATTGCAATCATCATTCATCTTAGGAACCCCATCACTTCAATCTACTAACAACCAAGTTTTCTTGTTTCAAAATCATAGCTTCAACATATCATCATCATCATCACCTCGCAAGAACAGAGTTTCCTTCACTGTCCATGCAGTCAAACCTCCTTCTGGTGTATGCCCTTCATCTTCTTAGTTCTTATTATCAAATATCATAAGTGGAGAATTCGGAGTAGCTACCAACTGAGTTATACGAGACTTAAGATCTCGTTTGTGTTAATTTTCCTTTTTGATAATAATATTGTTATTTATTTTGAAGTAATTGGGTTTTTTTTTAATGATTATTTTTCAGGTTGAATTTCCAAAAGTACAGCCTCAATTTAAACCACCATTTCTTGGGTTTACAAGGACAGCAGAAGTATGGAATTCTAGAGCATGCATGATTGGACTCATTGGAACTTTCATTGTAGAGCTTGTGAGTATTTTTTCTATCTTCATTGTTAATCACTTAGTAGTTTAATTACTTTCGCATATATCATTTGGGATTTTTAAGTTTTATATAAAATTAAGAACAAATTAGAGATTAGGTGAAATAGGATTTGGATTCCCTTCGATTGAGTAATCAAAGTTAAATAATTGAGATCGTTTTTTATCTTGATCGAACGACCCACAACTTAAATGTGTTAATGTCTGAGTTTAAAATCTATTGCATTACTGCCGCATGAGTCTGGGAATTGGTGGCTGTAGAAAATCTGGATTTGGATTTAACGTTGCAGCAACTGTTGTTGGCCATCCGATCAAATATAAAGGGCCGAGACCAAATACTAGAATAAACTATTAAATTGATAATGGATAAATCTAAACCATTGGATCACAAATCGACGACTGAGATCGACTACAAAGTGCCACTACTACAACAGTCGATCCAGATCCAAAAAATATATGTCTAGCTAGTAGATAGAGTGAGATAATGTTAAGTTGAAAGGAAAAAGGTAAGATTCATCTTAAAATTTATGCTATGTCTAACTCATCAACACAAATTCGATTTATTAGGTGAAGGATGTCCCTTATTTATAGACACATTTGTACTTCATATCTCATCTAATGTAAAACTTTTAACGTACACCTTGATTTTCAAGTCTAGACATCTATCTTAGATTCTGATATCATCTTAAAATTTGAGTTTGTTTCGTATTTTACTTTGAAATGTGGGTGATGTATGCTTTGGGTGCTCTAAGGCCTAAGGCCAAATAATGAAATTTGAGTTATGAGAGGAGTGACTTTTTTCACCTTCCCACTTCTCCTTTTTAAGCATAAGCATTATTCTTCAATCTTCATAGTTAAGTGAATACTTGTGGTGTATTTTGCAGATAATCAACAAGGGAATACTTGAGGTGATTGGAGTTGAGATTGGAAAAGGCCTTAATATTCCTCTTTAATCATTCATTTTCATTCTACATGTAACTATTGTCACTTGTATTTAATTTTAGTTTTTTTTTTTTTTTAAATGGTTTGAAAAACATGGTTTCTCCTTACTTGTTATTTGGCTATATCGTATTCTGTAATTTAAAATTTTGGCTTAAGTAATACCAATGCAATTGTGAATGGAGTGTTGCTTGTGATTTTGTACATGGAACTTGGTTAAATGCTTTTAAAGCTATTATCTTAGTTAACCCTTTTAAAAAAAATTGTACATTTAGCTCTGTTTTCAATTTTTGTCCCAAATTGTAGGTTAATTTTCTATAACTTTAGGTTATTTTTTTTCGTTCAGTAGTCTAGTGGTTAGACTTAAGCACTATAAGTGTGCAGAAATGAGGAATCTTGAATTGGAATCACGGTCACTCCAGTAATGTCTTTTTTTTTTTAGTCTCTCCGGTAATGTTCTAGTAGCTACCAACTGAGTTATATTTATGAGACACTTAAATTAGTTTTTAATATATAGTAATATAATAACTCATTTCAACAAGTTTCTTGATCTATTTTGAAAGGAATTGTTTGATATTTTCAACTGCAGCTACATTCTTCTTTTATTGATTGCTTTCATCCATTTCTTCATCCATCACATTGTTAGTGACCTCATTTACACATGTAAATGCAACAGTTTATGTTAGAAGAAACAAAATGATCAAATCTTGAGAATGCACTATGCCTTTCCTCCAAAGTTCATTCTATTTATATATTTGTGAATAGTTTGAAATTGACAGCATCATTATTCCTAATCGAAATGTCCCTAAAATCATTTCTCAAAATGTCAGTATTCCTTTTGTCAAAAAAAAAAAATGTCAGTATTCCTGATCGAAACCAGATTGTCGATGATATTATACAACGGTTAAGACAAAAAGTTTGTGGAACTTTAGTCAAAAACGTTGTTGAGAGAGTCCTAAATATGCACGGTCTTAATGTTCGATACGTTAATAAGCCTTGTTTCATATATCTTTCCAAATAATATTTTACAAATCGAACTTTCTAGAAGAATCAAAATTTCAAAATTCACCAAATTTTATGGAGGAATGAGGAAGTTAATTGTAGAACATGCATGTGACTAGATACTTAGTAAAACGAGGAGACTTGACAAATGATGAGTATTTAAAGGTAACATATTTACAAAGTTCCATGGTGAGGCCGCCGACGTATTGGCTCGCCATCACTCTTCCGCGGGATCAATATATATGTTTGCCATGGTGAAAAATACACAATTTCTGATATCAATATTCCTCTTTTACTCCCACCTTGCTCTCTTTCTATTTTCACTAGTATTTGGCTATTTGCTACTATAACCCTTTTTACTACAATGGAACTTTGCACACTTGTTCAGCCAACCTCATCGGTCTATCTCATATCGAGAAAATTGTTATCATAAATTAATATTTTTTTTCTTCTTAGAATTAACCGGTCTATCTTTTAAAGGTGTCTTATTGTTGCAACTAACTAGGTGTGGTGTGCAAAATTATTGTATATTTGTATTAGAGTTAAAGTTGTGACTTTGTAGGTTATGTAGCATACTTCATCATGTGTATTCAACCATATCCTGAAAGATATCTACACGAGATTTGAATCCTCAATATATCGTAAAACATGTCTACACGTGATTTGAATCTCAATAGTCCTTTTTAAATTGTTCGGTATACATTTATTTAACGATGATATTAAACAGTGTTCTCGAAACACTTATTAAACATACCAAAAATTGAAATTAAATAGAAATTTAATATTAGAAAGACAACTTTTTACACTTTCAAAGTGTTAAATACACACATTTGGAGATAAACTTTTTATATTAATAAACTTAATTATTGCTTTGAAGACACTGTTTAACATTTTCCATTATTTAAATATGTAATATACTTATCCTCAAAAAATATATGTACCCGCATACTTATTGAATTAGTCAATTATAAAAAGTTATTTATTTTTTTATATTAAAAAATATTTGTTGATCTATTAAAATTATTCACCTCATATCCAAATAAAATGGATACCGTGTTTACCTTAGGGATGGCAATTTCACCCAAACCCGATAGACCCACCCGAACCCAAACCCAAGTCAACGGGTGAAACCCGAGTTGACTGGGTTTGGGTGTGGGTTCGGGTGGCACCCGAAATTATGGGTGTGGGTTTGGGTAGTATGAAACCCACACCCGAAACCCATACACCCGCCCGTTTATATGTTAAATTACCAAAATATTCTCTTATATATATATATATATATATGAATAGGATGTGGAACTTTTTTTTTTATTTTTTGTTGTTTTTTTTTTGTTGACAGTATGTTGTTATGTATTGTGGTTGTGAACAAAATGTGTTAAACTATGTTATTGCATTTGGAAAAAAGTGTGTTAAACTATAATATTGTATTGCAAACTATGTTTTTTCTTTTTTTGATGCAATTTGCATTTTATCAAATTTGAATGTAAGTTTGGGTTTGGATGAAAAAACTCGAAAATTTTAATTTTGCATGATCAAACTATGGGTTTGGGTTTGGGTGAAAAAACCCAAAACCAATGGGTGTGGGTGCGGGTTTTGTTTTACCATCCAAACAGTCTTTGGGTTTGGGTTTGGGTGCACCCGAAATTATGGGTGTGGATTTGGGGAGTATCAAACCCGCACCCGTGGGCACCCATTGCCATGCCTAGTTTACCTCTTTTAATGATTGAAATATTCAAACTTAAAAATAATAAACGAAAAACAAAAGATGAAGGAGATAGATACTATGTCATATTAAATGATAGCGCAAGCGAAGTTTTATGTCATTTTCCTCTGAGTCTTCGTC
Source organism: Trifolium fragiferum (assembly GCA_954870985.1). Taxonomy (NCBI): domain Eukaryota; kingdom Viridiplantae; phylum Streptophyta; class Magnoliopsida; order Fabales; family Fabaceae; genus Trifolium; species Trifolium fragiferum. Next base: position 14,254,443 of record OX940793.1, on the reverse strand, counting down.
AACGTGATTATCCATCATTTCTCAAGCTGCCAGCCCATGGTTGATTCATTCATTTAAAATTAACAAAAGAGAGACTTAATTAGTTGGGACTAAGATGGTGATTGAATATTGTTATGGGTCTAAGTCCAATTTGAGCTTGGCTCAATAGCATGCTGACTAAGGCTACACATTCCTGCTCAACACTCACGTCGGAATGATTGATATTTACGGTTAATTATAGTTTTTTAGTCATTATTCCGATAATCATCAAGAACAAATTAGAGATTAGGTGAAATAGGATTTGGATTCCCTTCGGTTGAGTAATTAAAGTTAAATAATTGAGATCGTTTTGATCTTGATCGAACGACCCACAACTTAAATGTGTTAATGTCTAAGTTTAAAATCTATTGCATTACTGCATGAGTAGAGCTGTCAAAACGGGCTGGCCCGGACGGGCTTCGGGCTTTATCGGGTCGGACTAAAAAAATCTGGATAAAATATTGGCTCCAAAAATAAGGCCCGAGCCCGGCCCGTAATGGGCTTTCGGGCCGGCCCATTTTATTTTAAATTTTACATTTTTTTTAGCTATTAATGTTCAATTAAAATAGATATGTTACTAATATTATTTTTCTTTAATTCTATAAAATCAACATATTTAAGTTACAAAAAATAAACATAGAAAACTAAAGAAATAGAGTTACTTATATTTAAGTTCACATATAAATTCAATATAAGAGAACGTCAAAATATTAATTTACATACAAAAACAAATCAACAACATATTATATTTAAATTCACATATTAGATGGTATAAAAAAAATTCACATGTTAGATTGCTTAAAAAAACATATTAGATTGAATTGACCCAAATAAAAAAAAAAAATTAACACTTAACATAATAACTAATATTTATTTTTATACATATTTTTTTATTATAATTAACACTTAAAACCTACGAGTTTTTCGCGCGCCCAATTTTTACTCATTCGCTACTTAGAAGTTTCTCGCGCGCCGTGATTCTACTCATCCGCTACCTATGAGTTTCTTGCACGCCCTATTTTTACCCATTCGCTACTTAGAAGTTTCTCGCGCACCCTAATTCTACTCATCCGCTACCTACGACTTTCTCGCACGCCCTATTTTTACTCATCCGCTACTTAAATAGTAAAAATGATAAATTTGATTAAAAAAACACAGTCTGCTACTTAAGTAGCAAATTATATTTGAGAAACTCGTAGGGGGATAAAAAGCTTTTATAATACAAATTAAGTTCAAATCATCCAAAACAAATTACTTATATATTTTTTAAATTTTTTATTATAATTTTGTCGGGCTTTCGGGCGGCTCGTGGCCCATATTTTATCGGGCTTTATCGGGCCGGGCTAAAAAAGGCCCGGATAAAATTTAGGCTAAAATTTAAAGGCCCAAGCCCGGAAAAAATTCGGAATATTCGGGGCGGCCCATTTTGACGGCTAGAATGAGTCTCTGAATGGGTGGCTGTATAAAATCTGGATTTGGATTTAACGATGCAATAACTGTTGTTGGCCATCTGATCAAACTTAAAGGGCCGAGACCAAATACTATAAAAACTATTAAATTTATACTGCATAAATCTGAACCATTGGATCACAAATCGGCGACTGAGATCAACTACAGCGTGTAACTACTATAGCGGTCAATCCAATCCATATTCAAAAAGTCTATGTCTAGTAGATAGAGTGAGATAATGTTAAGTTGAAACTTGAAAGGAAAATGGTAAGATTCAACTTAAAATTTATGCTAGCTATGTCTAACTAATCAACACAAAATCAATTTATTAGGTGAAAGATGTCCCTTATTTATAGACAATTTGTACTTCGTATCTCATCTAATGTAAAACTTTTAACGTCCACCTTGATTTTCATGTCTGGACATCTATCTTAAATAGATTATGATATATAGTAATATAATAACTCATTTCAACAAGTTTCTTCATCTATTTTGAAAGGAATTGTTTGATATTTTCAACTGCAGCTACATTCTTCTTTTATTGATTTCTTTCATCCATTTCTTCATCTGTTTTTGTTTTTAATGGGTTTGTTGAGTCTTTGGTGTTGGTTGCATTTTTGGTAAAATAAATTTTGTAGCAGGATGTGTGATAAGATGCCTCAATATCGTATCACGCTTATTGAAAGTGTTCGCGCACATGTTTTATTTATGGAATGTTCGTTTCTCTCTCATGGATCTTGCATGACGCCTTTTAATCAGGCTAATTATGAGGATCATCATTCAATGCTTCAGATCCTTGTCAAGAATAGTTTTATGAAGAATCTTCTTGAAGTATATTTTTGTAGAGAATCTCTTTTAATTAATTTGGTTTAATTGCTTGGGTCAAACAAATCAAGCCCATATTTATTCTGAATCAAGGACATTTTGCCTGGAGTATTTAAAGAAGGAGCTAAACCTAATTCAGTTGTTGTTCACGCCGTTATTGTGATTGTGTCTAGAATACTAGGTTTTGCGTGTCTTATTTTTGTGAGCCTTTCTTGTGTCTCATTGATGCAAGCTTAGGACCTTGTTTTTGAGTTGTAATCTGTGTGATCCTCTCTTAAGCTTTGAAGTACGGAGTTAGGACCTTGTGTGGTTTTTAACACTCTAAGCCTTTAGGTACGAGTGTGTAGTTTTTAGGAGTGTGTGTCTCCAAAACATATTTGTATTTGTGTTATTGAAATCCTTGCTGTCTGTAAGGTTGTAAGGGAGTGAGATGAGATCTCAGACTTAAGAGTTCATAGGTTGAAGAGTCATTGATAGTTGCTAGGTTATAAGTTGTGAACGTGGCGTTTGCTGAGAACTTGCAACTAGGACTAATATAGTGATATTCCTTCCTGGATTGGTATCCCCCAGATTAGGTAGCGTTGTGCTCCGAACTGGGTTAACAAATATCTCGTGTTCTTTATTTGTTTTTGTTTATTTGCTTTCCATTATATCGTGTCAAAAAGTGTTAAGGTGCTTAGAACATTGTATCGCACATCGTGCTTAGCGTGCCAGAAATTTCAATTGGCATCATAGCAGGCACCCTGCCTGTTTCTAGGGTGAGATCCAGGACCTAAAATATCTGGCATCATGGAAAAAGACGGAGGATACATGAATAGACCATCTTTGCTCAATGGATCCAACAACTATGATCATTGGAAATCTAAAATGACTGCTTTCCTAAGATCTATTGATAGCTAAGTTTGGAAGACTGTTTTGACTGGATGGGATCATCCCACTGTTACTAGCAAGGAGGGTACCTCAACGGGGTTGCAGAAACCAGAAGTTGAATGGACTACAGATGAGGAAGCTGCAGCTCTCTACAACAACAAGGCTATCTATGCCCTGTTTAATGGAGTGGACACAAATGTCTTCAAACTCATTAAAAACTGTGTGTCAGCCAAAGAAGCATGGGAAATTTTGAAGACATGTTATGAAGGCACTACAAAAGTGAAACAATCAAAGATTCAACATCTCAGATCCCGGTTTGAAGCCCTGAGAATGAAGGATGATGAAAGCATCCAAGAATTTCATATGAGTCACCTAGACATTGCTAACTCCTTTGAAGCCTTGGGAGAGAAGGTGCCTGATGAGAAACTGTCAAGAAAACTTCTCAAATCCTTTCCCAAAAGATTTGACATGAAGGTAACGGCAATTGAGGAAGCGCATGACATCTCCACTATGAAGATCGATGAGTTTGTTGGATCTCTCCAAACCTTTGAAACTGTCTTAGCCGAACATGGTGATAAAAAGAACAAGAGCATTGCTTTTGTTTCAAACACTGATGAAGGTAATGCTCAAAATGAGGATGAAGAGGAAGAAAGCATAGCTGATGCTATTGCCATGATTGGTAGATAGTTCAACAAAGTGCTGAAAAGAGTTGATCGCAGGAATCGACAGAATGGGCAAAGCATCAGATTCGACATCAACAAACAGTCAAATAGTTTGAAGAAGTCTAAACCTGAAGAGAAGAACAGTCAAAGCAAGGGTGTTCATTGTCATGAGTGTGAAGGATATGGACACATAAGATCAGAATGTGGAACCTACCAGAAAAGGCAGAAAAAGGGGTTAACTGTTTCTTGGTCAGATGAAGACTCCGAGGAGGAGAATGAGTCAGCTAAACATGTGACTGCCTTAACTGGAACCTGCATCTCAGATAGTGACACTGATGAAGATAGAGATGTGTCTTATGAGGAACTTGCCAGCACTTACAAAGAGCTATTCACTAGATATGAAGAAATGTGCAAAATTCTTGAGAAGCAGAAGAAGACCATTAACAGGCTTCAGACTGAAGTGAACATTCAAGTTGAGAAGGCCTCAGAAGCTCAGGAGGAAGTTGTCCAAGTCAATGCTCAAATGGATGATTTAAAGAAACGTGTGAGCCAGATGAACTCAGGGACAAACATTCTTGAAGAGATCCTGGAGAATCTACCAAGTGGGAAAGCTAAGTCAGTTGGGTACAACTACTCAAATCTGAATCAATATCAACAGAATCTTGAAACAAAGTTCAAATCTGCAGAAGATGTATTCGACCCTTGCACTGGACAGACGATGTTGAAGCATCATACTCAACATTCTAAAGCCTACCCAGTTCCCAAATTTGCTATTGATTCTAAACCTCATGTTCATCAAAGACCTAAAAATCAGAGGGTATATCGTAGATGGGTATGTCATCACTGTGGTAAATGGGGACACATTAGACATTTTTGCTACAGACTACATGGGTATCCTGTTCAGACACCTAAACCAAACGAGGTAAAGGTAGATGAAGCTGTCAAGAAGGAGTGGAAACCCAAGGCAGAAAATGTTGGACTAATTCTTCACACATCTCTGAGAGCATCCTCAAGGGAAGATTGGTATTTTGATAGTGGATGCTCCAGACATATGACTGGTGTAGAAAAATATCTCATGAACATGAGATCTTACAAGTCCAGTTTTGTAACCTTTGGAGATGGTGCAAAAGGAGAAATATTAGGAATTGGAGATCTTGTCAATCATGGATTGCCCAACCTGGAGAATGTGCTTTTAGTTAAAGGACTCACAACTAATCTGATCAGCATAAGCCAGTTGTGTGATCAAGGCATGAAAGTTAACTTTACCAAGTCTGAATGTCTTGTCAATGATGAAGAAGGCCAGCTGCTGATGAAGGGAACGAGGTCTAAGGACAATTGTTACTTGTGGATGTCTCAGGAAGAAGCTCATACTACCACTTGCCTTAGCTCAGCAGAAGATGAAGTAAAACTGTGGCACCAAAGGCTAGGTCATCTCAATCTGAAAGGGATGAAGAAAGCAATATCAGTTGAAGCTATTAGGGGATTGCCCAAACTAAAGATCATTGAAGGAAATAAGTGTGGTGAGTGCCAGATTGGTAAACAAGTTAGAATGTTGCATCCAATGCTGGAGTATCAGACAACCTCCAAGGTTCTTGAGTTACTTTATATGGATCTGATAGGACCTATGCAGGTTGAAAGCTTGGGAGGCAAAAGATATGCTTTTGTAATGGTGGATGACTACTCTAGATACACATGGGTGAACTTTATTAGAGAAAAGTCAGATGCTTTTGATGCCTTCAGGGAACTGTGCATTCAGATTCAGAGGGAGAAGGAAAGTAATGTGGTAAGAATAAGAACTGACCATGGAAAGGAATTTGAGAACTCCAGGTTCAATGAATTCTGCTCTACTGAAGGGATTAAGCATGAATACTCATCTCCTATCACTCCACAGCAAAACGGTGTAGTTGAAAGGAAAAATAGAACCATCCAAGAGTCAGCTAGAGTCATGCTTAATGCCAAAAATGTTCCCTATTACTTTTGGGCTGAAGCCATGAACACTGCTTGCTACATCCATAACAGAGTCACACTAAGAAAAGGTACTTCCTCCACTCTGTATGAGCTATGGAAAGATAGAAAGCCAACTGTTAAACACTTTCATGTATTTGGAAGTAAATGTTACATTCTAGCTGATAGAGAGCAAAGAAGGAAACTTGATCCTAAAAGTTATGAGGGAATCTTCCTTGGATACTCTCCAAACAGTAGAGCTTACAGGGTCTACAACTTCAAGACTCAAGTCATGATGGAATCTGTAAATGTGGTTGTTCAAGACTCTCCCTTGAAAGAGAATGATGACATAGATCAAGGTACTCCAGATCAAGGTACTCCTGTTGTTGACAATGTTGAACAAGATGTTGAAGCATTAGAACATCTCTGTGATGACAAATCTGATGAAGAAATGCCTGAAGAGGAAAGTGAAGCAAGTGTAGGAACTCAAGTCCAAAAGAAAGGCCCCTCAGTACGTGTCCAGAAAAATCATCCCAAAGATCTGATCATTGGTAATCCTGAACAAAGGATAACCACCAGAAGGACAAATGATGTGATTTCAAACTCCTATTTTGTGTCCTTGTTCGAACCAAAGAATGTCAAAGAAGCTTTAACTGATGAAGCCTGGATAGAGGCTATGCAAGAAGAATTGAATCAGTTCAAGAGGAGTGAAGTGTGGGACTTAGTTCCAAGACCAGAAAATGTGAATGTGATTGGAACAAAGTGGGTCTATAAGAACAAGTCAGATGAGAATGATACCATTACCAGAAATAAAGCAAGACTTGTGGCACAAGGATATACCCAGATTGAAGGGCTTGACTTTGAAGAAACTTTTGCTCCTGTGGCAAGACTAGAATCCATCAGACTTCTATTAGGAGTAGCATGCATTCTCAAGTTCAAACTATATAAGATGGATGTAAAAAGTGATTTTCTAAATGGATACCTACAGGAAGAAGTGTATGTTGAGCAACCTAAAGGATTTGTGGATCCAGAACATCCTAACTATGTCTACAAACTGAAGAAAGCCCTATATGGTCTGAAGCAGGCGCCCAGGGCATGGTATGAAAGGTTGACTCAGTTCTTGGAAGACCAAGGGTACAGGAAGAGAGGATCAGACAAAATCCTATTTGTAAAACAAGAAGAAGGAAAATTCATCATAGCTCAAATCTATGTTGATGACATAGTGTTTGGTGGAATGTCGAATACGATGGTCCAACGTTTCGTCAAGCAAATGCAGTCATAATTTGAAATGAGCCTTGTTGGAGAATTGACTTACTTCCTTGGACTTCAGATTAAACAAATGGATGACACCATCTTCATATCTCAAAGCAAGTATACCAGAAACATAGTCAAGAAGTTTGGAATGGAAAGTGCTACATCCAAGAGAACACCAGCACCTACTCACTTGAAACTCACTAAAGATGATAAGGGAATAAGTGTTGATCAAAACCTTTATAGAAGTATGATTGGAAGCTTTCTATACTTCACTGCAAGTAGACCTGACATCACTTATGTTGTTGGAGTATGTACCAGATATCAGGCTGATCCTAAGGTAAGTCACTTGACTCAAGTCAAGAGAATTTTGAAGTATGTGAATAGAACCAGTGACTATGGAATAATGTATTCTCATAGTGAAGACTCTGCTCTATATGGATATTGTGATGCTGATTGGGCTGGAAGTGCAGATGATAGAAAAAGCACTTCAGGAGGATGTTTCTTTCTAGGGAACAACTTAATTTCCTGGTTCAGCAAGAAGGAAAACTGTGTGGCATTATCTACAGCTGAAGCTGAGTACATAACTGCTGGGAGTAGCTGCTCACAACTTGTTTGGATGAAACAAATGCTGAAGGAATACGATGTCGAACAAGATGTTCTAACATTGTACTGTGACAACATGAGCGCCATAAATATCTCAAAAAATCCAGTTCAACATAGCAAGACAAAACACATTGACATTCGTCATCACTTCATAAGAGATCTTGTTGAAAATAAAATTGTGACTTTGGAACATGTTGGTACAAAGGAGCAAGTGGCAGATATTTTCACTAAGGCATTTGATGCTATTCAATTTGAGAAGTTAAGGGCCAAGTTAGGAATTTGCCTCCATGAAGAATTGTAGCAGTTACCATTTAAGGTAGTGGCGCGTGCAGCAGTTATTTTTAATGCTCCTCATCAAGTGTTGCACGTTGATCAAGGCAATCATGGTATCAACCACCATACAAACACGCCACTATCAAGGGTTGGTTATTTTTATTTCAAATCTTTTCCAAATATTTCGTTCCCAAATTACCTCACTCATTCCTATAACTTCTCAACTCCCTCCTCAAACCTCTCCATCAAACCTACGAACCTTTCTCTTTGTCAATCCTATTTTCTCAAAAACACCATCACCACAATGTCTCAATCATCCACCCACACCTCACCGTCAAACACCTCTCCTAACCATTCCTCACCGTCGAAAGACACTCCCTCCATTGCTCCGTCCTCTAACATCATCACCAACGTCGTTCCCATCTCAATTATCCACCCATCATTTGCCTCTGCTCTCAATCGCAAGCCACGCAAACCATCACCCTCAACCAAACCAAAATCCACAAAGAAACCCAAAGCTACCGCCACTAAGAAACCCAAAACCCAAAAATCCAAATCTAGATACTCATCTAACTTCAACATGCAAGAACTCTATCTTGATAATCAGGGATCTGGTAGTGCTAATGTCGCATCCGATGCTGCAACAACGTCTCCCAATGTCCAAATCAAAGAAAATCCTGTCAAAATCCCTAATGTTGAAAAAGGGGAAACTGCTTTGGAATCTGAAATGGCAAAATCAACTGTTCTTGACTCCCCTGAGAATGATGGAATTGATGAAGACGAGATCAACACCAAGATTGCTGAAGGCGTTCTAGCATCTCTGGCAAAAGCTGTTCCTCAAGCCAATGTTGTGCCGGATGCTTCAACATCCTTGGCACAAGGTGAGCATACACCTGATGTGGAAGAAGATGCTGAAACACCTGATGTTGATCGTGCGATGGAAGATACACATGTGGAGCAAGAGAAAGATGCTCCTGAGAATGTTACTGAAGAGGATGTGGTTAATGATGAAGATTTGGTGGTTCTAAAATCTGTCAGTGGTTCTCAAGCTGGAAAGTCTGGTGTTGGTAGAAGACTAAGGGAAAGAAAAGGGAAAGAGACTGAGGTTGCAGCTGAGGCAACAAAGTCTGTAAAGAAAAAGAAGGTTGCAGGTGAGGCAATCAAATCTCCAAAGAAGAAGGTTGTTGGACCTAGCAGAAAATCTAGCAAGGTTGAGATTCATGTTCAACACAAGAAGCAACCTTCCAAGAGAAAGACCATAAGTCTGAGTGACTCAGACTATGATGTTGAAGAAGATGTTCCAAACATCACTCCCTCACCTAAGAAAAGGGTTCAGAAGAAGAAGAAAACTGTTGTTGCTGTGTCTGATGAAGATGTTGAAGAAGATGCTCCAAGCATCGTAGCATCTAAAAGAAGAGTTGGTGGGAGATTTATACCACCCAATGTTCCTAATGTGCCAATAGACAATGTGTCATTCCACCTCATTGAAAGTGCTGCAAAGTGGAAATATGTGTATGCTAGAAGACTTGGGCTGGAAAGAGAATTGTCTGCTGAAACCTTGGCTTGGAAAGAGATAACTGACTTATTGGAACAAGCTGGGCTGATGAAGATAGTTAGTGGATTGGGCAATTGCTATGCCAAGTTGGTCAAGGAGTTTATTGTTAACATTGCTGAGGACTGTGACAATCCACTCAACAAAGAATATCAGAAAGTTTTTGTCAAAAACAAGTGTGTGGAGTTTTCTCCAATTATTATCAACAGGTTTCTTGGAAGACAAGAAGATGGCTATTCTGCAATAGACATCACCAACAATGAAGTCTGTAGAACTATCATTGCCAATCAGGTCAAAGTGTGGCCTTCTAAAGGTAAGGTTCCTTCCTGCATGCTCTCTGTTAAGTATGCTGTGCTGAATAGGATAGGTACTGTTAATTGGGTTCCTACTACCCATTCTTCTCATATAGCTACAGGGCTGGCAAGATTGATTTATTCTGTTGGGACTGGTACTGAAGCTGACTATGGTACCTAAATATTTGACCAAACCATAGCACATGGTAAGTCTTGGGCTGTCAAGATGCCCATTGCATTTCCCACCCTTATCTGTGGGATTATCTTAGATCAACATCCCAATATTTTGACTGCTGCTGATGAACCTCTCAAGAGAGAGTCCCTTTTTTCTCTTCACTTTAAGTTATTTGAGGGAGCCCATGCTGCAGACATAGCAGGGCCCTCTAAGATGATGTCTGCTCCTAGGCAGGAACCTTCCCCCACCATGAACAGAAGAGTTATGATCACCTCTTTGGAAGCTACTGTTAGAGCTCTAGATGAGCAAAAGAAAGGGCTTGAACATGTTATTTCTGCCCTGAAACAAGAGGAGGCTGAGGAAGAAGGTATGGGTGCTGAGGGTGTGATTGCAAATGATGCAGTTATGATGGATGCTGATGGTAATGCAGCTGTGAATGATGAAGCTGGTGGTGATACAGAGGAGCTGGAAGTGACTGAGTCCAGCAATTCCTTTTAGATGATGTTATGATGTACTGCCCTGTTTTTGTTTTTCTTGTACTTGTGGTTCTGTTCTGTTTTTTTTGTTGTTGTTATGGGCATAGACTATGATGTTCTTCTGGTTTGTACTAAGCTCCTGGACCTCTTAACTTTGTCTTGCTAATTTGTCAAATTTGTGGCAAAAAGGGGGAGTATAAATTTGGTATTTGGTATGTTATTTGATATGTGGTTGTGATACCTCTATCTCTGCTGGTAGTCTTCTGCACTGCTCTGGTTATGATATGTCTGTAGAGTAGCTTGAATGAAGTATGTGTAGTTGTGGTCCTGTATGCTCTGGTATATGTAGGTGTTTAGAGTGTTGACATGTGGTCTGCAGGGGGAGATGTTGGATACGATGCACCAACATCCTATGCATATGTGCAGGGGGAGATGTTCTATGAAATGTTGAAGCATTCTACTCAACATCCTATCAATGTTTATTTTCCTGACCATTTAAGGCTAAGTAGTTTTTGTGTTCCGCTGTTGCATGCCTCTCTGATAATCTTAAAAGATACATCTTATTCTTGTCTACTGTTCTCCATGAAGGAGTAGTATGGAAACTTTTTGAAGGATAGCTACTACTGATCTTTAAGCTTGTGTGTTTATGTTGAGAAAAAGAAATGTAGTTGAAGTATCTGTTTAAGTAGTATCTGTATGGTCATAATTTGTTTTAGCCAAAAATGTGCCAAAGGGGGAGTTTGTTGAGTCTTTGGTATTGGCTGCATTTTTGGTAAAATAAACCTTGTAGCAGGATGTGTGATAAGATGCCTCAACATCGTATCACGCTTATTGGAAGTGTTCGCGCGCATGTTTTATTTATGGAATGTTCGTTTCTCTCTCATGGATCTTGCATGGCGCCTTTTAATCAGGCTAATTATGAGGATCATCATTCAATGCTTCAGATCCTTGTCAAGAATAGTTTTATGAATAATCTCCTTGAAGTATATTTTTGTAGAGAATCTCTTTTAATTAATTTGGTTTAATTGCTTGGGTCAAACAAATCAAGCCCATATTTATTCTGAATCAAGGACATTTTGCCTGGAGTATTTAAAGAAGGAGCTAAACCTAATTCAGTTGTTGTTCACGCCGTTATTGTGATTGTGTCTAGAATACTAGGTTTTGCGTGTCTTATTTTTGTGAGCCTTTCTTGTGTCTCATTGATGCAAGCTTAGGACCTTGTTTTTGAGTTGTAATCTGTGTGATCCTCTCTTAAGCTTTGAAGTACGGAGTTAGGACCTTGTGTGGTTTTTAACACTCTAAGCCTTTAGGTACGAGTGTGTAGTTTTTAGGAGTGTGTGTCTCCAAAACATATTTGTATTTGTGTTATTGAAATCCTTGCTGTCTGTAAGGTTGTAAGGGAGTGAGATGAGATCTCAGACTTAAGAGTTCATAGGTTGAAGAGTCATTGATAGTTGCTAGGTTATAAGTTGTGAACGTGGCGTTTGCTGAGAACTTGCAACTAGGACTAATATAGTGATATTCCTTCCTGGATTGGTATCCCCTAGATTAGGTAGCGTTGTGCTCCGAACTGAGTTAACAAATATCCCGTGTTCTTTATTTGTTTTTGTTTATTTGCTTTCCATTATATTGTGTCAAAAAGTGTTAAGGTGCTTAGAACATTGTATCACACATCGTGCTTAGGGTGCCAGGAATTTCAATTGGCATCAGAGCAGGCACCCTGCCTGTTTCTAGGGTGAGATCCAGGACCTAAAATCTCTGGCATCATGGAAAAAGACGGAGGATACATGAATAGACCACCTTTGCTCAATGGATCCAACAACTATGATCATTGGAAATCTAAAATGACTGCTTTCCTAAGATCTATTAATAGCTAAGTTTGGAAGGCTGTTTTGACTGGATGGATCATCCCACTGTTACTAGCAAGGAGGGTACCTCAATGGGGGTGCAGAAACCAGAAGTTGAATGGACTACAGATGAGGAAGCTGCAGCTCTCTACAACAACAAGGCTATCTATGCCCTGTTTAATGGAGTGGACACAAATGTCTTCAAACTCATTAAAAACTGTGTGTCAGCCAAAGAAGCATGAGAAATTTTGAAGACATGTTATGAAGGCACTACAAAAGTGAAACAATCAAAGATTCAACATCTCACATCCCGGTTTGAAGCCATGAGAATGAAGGATGACGAGAGCATCCAAGAATTTCATATGAGTCTCCTAGACATTGCTAACTCCTTTAAAGCCTTGGGAGAGAAGGTGCCTGATGAGAAACTATCAAGAAAACTTCTCAGATCTCTTCCCAAAAGATTTGACATGAAGGTAACGGCAATTGAGGAAGCGCATGACATCTCCACTATGAAGATGGATGAGTTGGTTGGATCTCTCCAAACCTTTGAAACTGTCTTAGACGAACGTGATGACAAAAAGAACAAGAGCATTGCTTTTGTTTCATACACTGATGAAGGTAATGCTCAAAATGAGGATGAAGAGGAAAAAAGCACAGCAGATGCTATTGTTATGATTGGTAGACAGTTCAACAAAGTGCTGAAAAAAGTTGATCGCAGGAATCGACAGAATGGGCAAAGCATCAGATTCGACATCACTCTTCTGCGGGATCAATATACATGTTTGCCATAGTGAAAAATACACAATTTCTGGTATCAATATTCCTCCTTTACTCCCACCTTGCTCTCTTTCTATTTTCACTAGTATTTGGCTATTCGCTACTATAACCTTTTTTACTACAATGGAACTTTGCTCACTTTGCCAATATACGGTGAAACATGTCTACACGTGATTTGAATATCCACAATATTTCGGTACACATTTATTTAATATGTACCGGTGTGAGGTTGACAATTGTAATATATTTATAAATAGTGATTATTAACTTTTTCATATTAAATATTATTTATAGACATATTCGCATGTATACCAATATACTCTTTCCGGCCATTATTATAAGTAAATTTGACGTTTTTGGTACATTAAAAAAGTGATATATTTAGTTCATAAATATGGACCAAATACATCACTTTTTCAATGTATTAAAAAAGTCAAATTTACTTATAATAATGGCCGGAGGGAGTATGTTCCAATAAGATATGTACTAAAATTTTAAGTGTTAAGTTGTTTTTGTTTTTAATGGGTTGAATATTCAAACTTCTATCTAGTAAACGAAAAACAACAAAAGATGAAGGAGATATGTCATATTAAACTGATAGCGATGTTTTATGTCATTTTCCTCCGAGTCTTCGTCAACATGATCATCCATAGGAGAATGGATCCTCTTAAGTGGGATAAAAAATTGAGAAAATAAAATGGAATAATTGACCATTGGATTACAAATATAAAATAATATTTAATTCTAAAAGTAATGGAGAAAAGATGATTAATGGTTAAGATATGAAAATTGAGAAAAATTGAGAGAAAAAAAATTGAGAGGATCCATTCTCCATCCAACGTTTCTCAAGCTGCTAAGCTCATGATTGATTCATTTAAAATTAACAAAAGAGACTTAATTAGGAGGTCTGAGATGGTGATTAGATAATGTTCCGTGTCTAAGTCCAATCCGGCATCGAACTCAGCTCAATAGCATGCTGGCCAAGGCCACGCGTTCCTACTCAATGTCTACATCGAAATGATTGACATTTGTTGTCAATTATGATTTTTCAGTCGTTATTGTTAGAAATTAAATCAAGAAACTAGTGGAAAGATTGAGAAGCAACTTGAACAGTGGCGAAGCTAGCACATTATTTATGAGGGGGCCAAATATATATATATATATTTAATATTAATATATTAAATTTAATCAATAAGCAAATTGATTCACAATGATTTTAATAGACTTAATAGATCTTTTGGTCTCTGTATGTTCGCGAATTTTTAATTTTAGTCTTTGTATCTTGTTTTAATGCAAACTAGGTACTTACCCATGCGTACGCACGGGACGCGCCTTCGGCGCGTTCTTGATGTGTCGTTGGTGATAATACATAAAAAGTTTAATAAAGATAAAATTTTAAACGCTATATTTCATCTGGTGTATATTAGTTAATTTAAAAGTTTATTAGTTTCTCCTGTATTTGAGAATTAATTTAGAATTTTTATCAACAATTGTGACATAAAAATATAAAATATTGAACTACAATTGTTTTTTTTCATGTATAATAGTTAATTTATTTTTTTTATCAACATCAACAGTGTGTTTCGCGTATGGTTTAAACTTTTTATCAATAACAATTTGTTCATTGTATATAATAGTTGATTAAATTTTGTTATCTTCACCAACTTGTTTGTTTTGCATAATAGTTATAATTAATTTTTTTTATCAACAACTTTTATTCCCCGTGTATAATAGTTAATTTAAAAAATAAATTTTAATTTTTTCATCAGCAAGTACCTTGTTCCCCGCGTATAATAGTTAATTTTAATTTTTTTGTTCCAACAATGATTTGTTTTGCATGTATAAAAAATAAATTTACTTTATACATTATAGTAACAAATATTTGTTTCATGATGTTACATGAATAAGATTTGTTATATAGACTCGTATAATCGTGTCATTGATTTCTAAAGAGACCATTAACAAATAATTTGTATAAATGTCCCGCATATAAAAGTTAAATTAAATTCTTATAAGCGACAACTTGTCCCGTATATAAAAGATATTTTATATTTTTTTATGAGCAACTACAAATATCTGTTTTACGGCTTTATTTGAACAAAATATGTTATAAAGGCTTTTACGGCTACAAAATATGTTTTATAGGCTTTATTTGAACAAAATATGTTATATAGGCTTTATTTGAACAAAATATGTTTTACGGCTACAAATATCTAGTTTCTAAGAAGATAGTAAATTTAAGTTTTTTCATCAGAAAAATGATAAATTATAGTACCTTGTTCTAAAAATGCACAAAATTCGGTGCGTTCATTATCGTCGGGGTTATTGTTGTGGGGCATAGGTGTTTTTAGAAGTATATTATTTGTCATATTAGAGATTGAATATTGGAGAAAACTATAAATTATTGAAAAAAAGTCCGATGTAAAAAGTGTATAATTTGTTAAAAATGTAATTATTAGTTAATTTGTTTTTTAAATGATAAAAATGTAATCATTTTGGAGATAATAAAATAATCATTAGGTAAAAGTTAATTTGTTTTTTAAATGATAAAAATGTATAATTAGAAGTTATTTTTTGAATTAGTAGATAGTAAAATAATTATTTTGAAAACATAATAAATTTATGATAAATTATTAAGCAAAAATGAAAAAAAAAAAAGTAATAAATTTTTTTTTTTTTTTTCATTTTTTTCAAAAGTTGATGGTTTATAAGTACCACCAACTTATTTACAAAGAAAATACTACATTTGCTGCTGCCAAGGATCGAATCCCTGACCAACAACCTACACCCGCTCAGTCAGCAAGTGCCAACTGAGCTACCCCACCCACCCTAATAAATTAAAAGATGTAGAAACTTAAAATTTCATTAACAATAAATGGAAATAATTTTTTTGATATAAAGTACAAAAATTTATAAACAATCTAAAATAACTAAAGATTAATGTAATTATATAAAGCTAACACGAATTATATTAAATATAAATTTTTAATCAACAACAACATGTTCATCATATCATTTAAATTTTTGATAATCAACAACTTTTCTTCGTATATAAAAGTTAATCAAAAAATGTCATCAAGTAATTACATTTTTCCATCAGCAAAACTTTGTTCCCGGTGTATAATATTTAATTAAGTTTTTCATCAGCCTCCATGTATAATAGTTAATTTAAATTTTTCATCAACAATTTTGTTCCCCGTGCATAAAAGTTAATTCATTTTTTTTATCAACAACAACTTGTTACCTATGCATGTAACGTAGTTAGTTCAAATTTTTTATCAACAACAAATTGTTCCCCGAATCATTTAAATTTTTCACCAGCAACAATATGTTCCACGAATCATTTAAATATTTCATGAGCATAAATTAAATTATTCACCAACGACAATTTGTTCCACGAATCATTTAAATATTTCATGAGCATAAATTTGTATTGTGTATAATAGTTATTTAAAATTTTATTAGTGAAAAGTGAAAACTTGTCCCGTGTATAATTGATATTTTAGATTTTTTAAAATCAACCCATTGTAATAGTTATTTATTTATGGAACAATTATCAATTTGTCATGTACATAATAGTTATTTAAAAAGTTTAAGGACAACGTTTTATCTAGTGTATATTTGTTAATTTAAAATTTTATCAGTTTGTCCCCGTGTGTGAGATTTATTTTAGATTTTGATCATCAACAATTAAAAAGTAGGTTAATAAACAAAAATGATTTAACGGGAAATTTATAATATTTAGGGAAAAAAGATTCAATATATTGGAAAAAAATAATTAATGGAAAAAATAATTTAAATTTTGTAGATTAATAAACAAAAATGATGAATTGTTGGATTTAAAGTAGTAGATTAAATATAAATTTGCCAAAATATTCATTTTAGAATTGAAGATGGAAAAAGAAATTAAACATGAAAAGTAATTGTATTCTTTAAGACTAAAGGGAAAAGTTCTTTGAGTTAAGAGACATTATAAAGAGAGAACAATGTACACAATGACAATATTTGATTTCAAACTAAACATTTAGCTTAGTAAATTAACGAAAATAGGTAAAAAAAAGGATGTTAAGGGGTTGCGCCTAAGTGTTATGGGTTGAAATGTTAAGTCCATAAAAAAATGATAAATAGGTAAAAATGTTGTTAAATATAAGGGAAACGTTGTAATAATTGTAAGTATGACGGGGGTGGGCAGGGATGGGTGCAGAGCCGGTGTAAGCACACCCTGTCCCCGCTCCCATATTTAAAATTCGGGATTTCCCCGTACCCCACACCTAATTAGATCGACTTTTTCACGCTAACTTTGGATGGGTCAGGTGAGACTGGGTCCGTCTGCCATACATAAGTGCGAAAGTTGTTAGCACTTCAAAAATATTATTTGATTAAAAAAATTTCATTGAAAACAATTTATTCGCCGTATTATTTGATATCTACTTGTGAATTATAATTTTTATCAATAATAAATAGTAATAGGGATTTTAAAACTTTTATCAACGATAAAAATTGTTATATTCCCGTAAAATTTTATCAGTAATAATTTATAATAGTAATTTTAAAATTTTTATTAGTAATAATTTGTAGGCTTAATTAGTGATTTTTAATATTATTTAATAATTTGTAATAGTGATTTTTAAATTTTTTATTTATAAAAATTAGAAACAAATGGTTGTAACTTGTAAGAAGTCAAGACATATTACTCATAGTACTACCCCTCTCACAGGAGGAGAACTCTCTAACTTTCAATCCTCTAACTTTCCCTAACTTTAGGCATTTTTAGGCATTTTTCATGTGAGAGAAAAATTTTAAAAATAATAAAATAAGATGAGAGAGAGGGGGTTGTAGGAGAGAGATAGAGAGGAAGTTAGGGTGCAGTTCCCGCCACAAAGTTAGAGGAATGCTACCCTACTCTCACACTGATTACAGTAGTGTAAGTTTTCCATCGTGCAGATTTTGCTTTCACGTGATGTTCTATATCAAAGTGTAGGTTGGTCTAAGAAGTCTATACTGACTAATCAAATCACCTTCCATCAAAAAAGTAGATTGTTGGTAGTTTTTGTAATTATAAAATAGTAACACATTCCCCAAAATAAGGAACTACATTGCTGAACATTCAGTAGAAATAGTTAGTTTAAAAATTTAGAACTACTATTACAATGTAACTATGAAACCATGTTAACAGAACATAACTAAGAATGTGTAAAAAAATATTTAAAGAACTAATGTTATATGATATATATTTGGATATTGATCGTCTTCATTTTTATTTTTTTGGTACATTTCTCTCCAATTTTTTATTCTCATAGTTTATCTCATTTTATTAATTTAATGGTTAATAAATTATAAAGAGCAACAAAAAAAAAATTAAAAAGAGCGAGAATAAAAATGTGTGAATCTTGACATTAGACTACTTGACAAAAGGCGGTTGAATGATAAGTTTTTATTTGTAATAACTTATAAAAGTGATTTAAAAAATTTTATCAGCTATGACAATTGACATCTCCCTGTGAATTTTTTTATCAATAATGACTTGTAAATTGATTTTAAAACTTTTATCAACAATAAAATTGTCAATTCCCCGTGAATTATAAATTTTTATCAGTAATAACTTGGAAAAGAGATTTTAAAATTTTTATCAGCTTTAAAAATTGGCATATCCCCGTGAATGTTTTATCAATAATGATTTGTAAATTGATTTTAAAACTGTTATCAACGATAAAATTATCATCTCCCCGTAAATTATAAATTTTTATCAGTAATAACTTAGAAAAGTGATTTTAAAATTTTTATCAGCTATAAAAATTGTCATTTTCCCGTGAATGTTTTATCAGTAATGACTTATAATTTGATTTTAAAACTTTTATTAGCGATAAATTTGTCATATCGCCGTGAATTATAAATTTTTATCAATGATATTTATAAAAGTGATTTTAATTTTTTTTATCAACTATAAAAATTGTCATCTCCATGTGAGTGTTTTATCAGTAATGAATTGTAAAAGTGATTTTAAATTTTTTATCAATAATAACTTGTAAAAGTAATTTCAAATTTTTTATCAGCTATAAAAATTGTCATCTTCCCATAAATATTTTGAAATTTATCCCATGTATAATAGTTAATTTTTTTCGGTGTATAATAGTTAATTTGCGTAAAAAAAATTAATTTAAAATTTATATCATTGGAACTTATCCCATAAAAAATAATTATTTTAAAATTTATAGTATAAGTTATTAATATTTTACTCTTTAATTTTTATAAAAATATAAACCCTTAGGCCTTAGTCAAAGAAAAAACAAAAATTTACCCAAAAAGAAAAAACAAAAATATCGGTTGACAGACCCAAAGCAAATTAAAGGGTTTATTTGTTTACTTTAACCAAAATTCACTTTGTATTTTATTTATCTCTCTTCACCAAAAAACTTTTGATACGCTCTCTCGCCTCAACAAAACCTAGCCGCCGCCGCTACAGCCACTACCACAACCACCACCACAACTCTCACAACCTTGTTCAACCATCACCATCTGCTCATTGATTTTTCTGTGAAGTTTCTTTTTAGATCGGAGACATTTTAAAATTTCTCAACCATCACCTTCGCTGCAAGATCTTGACTACTATAGACCATCTTTTAAAAATTATCAGACTCTAAAATTCAAGATTGGAACACCTTCACAGGTGAAAGCCGCGCCGGAATAGAGAACTACCATACCGGAAATCACGTTGTCTCTATTTTGTTCTATCTTGCTCTCCACTTCTCTCGTACATGCAACAAAAGCAAAAACCAAGTTTGATTTTTTTTTTTTTTTGTATAATCTGCAGATTTTGTATTTTTTAATAAAGAATTGTTTTGATGAAGAAGATTTCTTTAGATTTGTTGACATATATGATTTAGAAAAGATAAAGATTTTTGTTTGGATCTGAAGTTTTTGTTTGATTTAGAAAAGATGAGGATTTTGGAAATCCATTCTTCTATTTGTTATGTGATTTTTTTGATGTTACAATTTTGGATTTGAGTCTTGTAAGTTTGATGGATATTTTTTCAAGATCTGATCTTTAAACTCACAATTTTTTCTCCAAAATAATTATGTCTATATATTGTTTTTTGTATTTGTTTGTAATCTAATTTTTTGCTGCATTATTTCTGAATTTTGTTCTGTTGTTTTGATATATATATATATATATATATATATATTTCATCTCATCTAAAACTAACTGAATGGTAGATTTGAAACAATTAATAGATTTGTTGAAGTAGATCAACCAAATTTGCTCTTTTCATATTACTGCATCTTCTTTCATTTTCCTGTAAAAGTAAAAATTTAAAAAATCAAAAGTCATTAGTTGAATTTGGTCATAAATCTTCAAAAAAATAAAATAGAAAAAGACCAGATCTAATTTCAATACATCATGGTCATTTTTTTTGTTTGAAATCTTCTAAGCTCTTCTTTATCTTCTGCAACAGATTTTTTTCAAAAAAAAATTGTTAGTTGTTGTTTTTATGATTCTATACCGCAAGTATAAGTATAATTAAAAATTAAAAAACAATGTTGAAAATAAATATTAAGCAGTTATTTTTACCTGAAACAAACTTTGTTTCTTGTGCTGCTGTTTTCTTTTACAATGTTTGCTGCTGTGTTTTTTGTGGTTTTGTGTACGAGTACTCAACATCTCAAGCTCTCTTCTTTCCCTCTTTCTAGATTAGTTTTTTTTTTCTTTACACATTTTAAAAAATTAGAACAGAAACTCTAGTATTGTTTCTATTTTTAGATCTAAAGTTTTTTTTTAACCAAAATCAGACTCTAGTTTTGTTTTCTCACCATATAGCTTGAGAGAAGAACTTTCATGCTTTAATAAGAAAAATGAGATAATATTTATGTTTTAGCTGTATTATATAACTTTACTTACTCTTGTTTCATGTAGATCAGAAAAGTGAAGACAGAGAATGGTGAAGAGACAAAATGAAATAAAAAGTGAGACTTAGAATAAAATAGAATGAAGAGAGAGATCTTTATATTATAGAATTTGAAATAAGATTGCGGAGAGATATTACCATTGTTTGAAGAAAGTTTCTTCAATGTTATAGTTTATCTAAGATTTGAAATATGCAAACAATATTGAGAATGAAGATTATTATATTGAAGAATAAATTTGAAACCTTGTTGCATTACTGAAAATCAAGAATAAATTTGAAGAACTGTATCCTGAAAAGAAACAAACAATATTGAATTAGGTAACAAAAAGAGAAATATATGCAGGAAAAAAAAGGGAGAAATTGAGAGAGAAGAATGAAAATGAATGGAGAGAAAAAAAAAAATGAATATAAAGATAGATAAAGAGGGAAGAAAGAAATTTGAAATTTGAATATGTTTTGGAAGAAGTGATTGGCATCACATGGTCAAGACAAAGCCACGTGTAAGCACAATGGACCAATTGTGAGGAGTTAGTCCAAAAGTTTAGTAAAAGTACAGTTTGAAAGTTGATATTGTCAAATCAGAAGGCTAATCTCACTTAAAGTTGTATTGGGCAGTGTTATTTTTTTTTCATGAGACTAACATCACTTAGACTAACAAAATGATACAAAACCACACATTTTTCAAATTTGAAAATGTGAATGTAGGGAAAGTTTAAAGGGTAAAACAGAGAGAAGGTAAAAGTTTGATTGAGGATAAATGTAAGAAAAGTTGGTAAAATATGACAGTAATAGCCCCAAAATAATGAGAGACCAAAAAAACAAAAACATTTAGATGAAGGACAAATCAGTAAATGAAGGAGCATCTTATGTTCTTAGATTAAATAGTAGATAGTAGATAAGTTCTTAAATGGACAAATTTTTTTGGTTTTAGTCCTTAAAGTCAAAATTCGCAGGAAAATTTGAAGAAAAATCTCCACAAAAATTGTAAATTTTCCTGCGGATTTTGACTTTAGGGATTAAAAAAAAATTATACATTCAAGTACTTATTTGCAACATAACAAGTTACAGCGACTAAAACCAAAAATTCACGAACACACAGGGACCTAAAGATCAATTAAGCCATTTTAATAACATAAAATGTTGAGTTTGCGATATTTTAATGAGTCAAATTAACTTGTATTGTCTTTTTTAATGTAATCAATTATTACATTTGTAATAAAATTATTATTCGTTTTATTTTTGAATCATGATATGACAGTTTTTGCGCTAAGAAAACTTTCTTTATAATTGTTAAAGAGACTGAAAGTGAGAAAATAAGAAGAAACAAATCTACCAAATAAATAATAATTTTTAACATTTTTATTTTTCTTAAATTTTAGCAATTAAATTTATTTGAGGTGGCCAATTTTATATTTTTGAGGTAGCTAAATATACCCTATACTATTTTATTCAAAGAAAACAATATTTTTTGGGGTAGCTTATTTTTTGGGGTAGCCGGCTACCCCATGCTTCTTCATAGCTTCGCCCCTGAACTTGAACATGGGCTATGCACTAAGAAACATTTCCATTGGACCTCAAGATTGATGAAGAGGCAGCGCCATCCTCTCTTCACCGTTTTGCCATTTTGTTTCCTTAATAGATAATAATTTGTAACTTAGTTGTTAAGATTTCAAGCCTATATAAAGGAATGCTAGTATCCATTGTAACATATAAATTTTGTGAATGAATTAGAAGTGTTAACAAAATACTCTTCCTCTGTTCTTTCTTCTTGTTGTGACAGTGTCTTTGTTTTAAGTTTTTATGTCCCACTGATATCAAATTGGTATCAGAGCAGGTACGATTCTGCAGGTGTTAGTGTGAAAAATAGTTGGAGTGTGTGAGGAACAAAAGAGTTCTCATTGTGTCAAAAATTATTGTGAGTATATTCTCAAAGAAATATGGGTACTAATTACAATTTCGTTTGGTCCGGTCCTAAATTATACACTGAGTTAGATTTTGATTATTGGGAGATGTTGATGACAACACATCTTAAAGCTCACAATATTTGGAGCTATGTTGAAACTGGTTTGCAAGAAGGAGCTGATGATACCGCTCGTAGAAAGGACCAATTGGCACTCTCACAAATTCATCAAGGTATAGAGTATTCGATGCTTGGCAAGATAGCTAATGCCAAAACAGCTAAAGAAGCGTGGGACATACTGAAGCTGTCACGTAAAGGAGTTGGGAAAGCTCAGAAATCAAAATTGCAATCTTTGCATCGAGAATATGAAAGGTACGAGATGTCTAATTCAGAAACAGTAGAACAATATTTTTCTCGAGTTATAAATCTTGTCAACAAGATGAGAGTATATGGAGAAGACATCCCAGATAGCAAAGTGGTGGAGAAAATTCTACGCACCATGCCGATGAAGTTTGATCATGTGGTGACTACGATAATTGAGTCTCACGATACAGACACCTTGTCTGTAGCAGAGTTGCAAGGAAGTATTGAAAGCCATGTCAATAGAATATTGGAGAAAACGGAAAAAGTAAAGGAAGAAGCATTGAAAAGTCAAGTCAATCTCAACAACGGTGTTGAATCTAGTCAAATGGGAGAAGGCAGAGCTCGTGAAAATTTCAACAATGGAGGTCGTGGAAATTTCAGAGGAAGAGGTCGAGGAAGCTTTCGAGGAAGAGGACGTGGCAATTTTAATCAATGGAGAGACAACAACTACAACAATTTCAATCCATCCTATCAAGGAAGAGGCGGAAATAATGTCGGTTCTAGTTTTCGTGGAAGAGGAAGAGGAAACTATCAACAAGAGAGGACAAATTATAATTGTTTTCATTGTGGAAAGTTTGGACATAAAGCAGCTGATTGCAGACAATGACAACAGGCAAACATGGCAGAAAGTTCTTATCAAAACACTGGTGAGAATTATGAAAATCCACACAGTTTATTTTTAGCAAGCAATACACTTTCAGAAGAAGAAAATATATGGTATTTGGATACTGGATGTAGCATTCATATGTGTGGTAAAAAGGAATTGTTCTCTTCTCTAAACGAAACGGTAAAATCTACCGTGAAGTTTGGAAATAATTCAAATATTTCAACTCTTGGGAAAGGTCAAATTGCTATTAGATTGAAAGATGGATCTCAAAATTTTATTAGTGATGTTTTCTATGCTCCTGGTCTTCATCACAATCTATTGAGTATGGGACAACTGTCAGAGAAAGGTTACAACATGTAAATTCACAACGGTTACTGCACTTTGATCGATAGAAATGGAAGATTCATCACAAAGGTAAAAATGACTCCAAACCGCCTGTTTCCTTTAAAAATTCAGCATGATAGATTTCCTTGCTTGAGTTCCATAATTCCAAATGATGATTGGTTGTGGCACATGAGATCTGGTCACTTCCATTTTTCTAGCTTGAATTACTTGTCACGTAAAGAATATGTTTCTGGATTGCCTGTTGTGAATATTCCAAGTGGAGTATGTGAGACTTGTCAAATGGGAAAGAAGCACAGAGAATCATTTCCAACCGGAAAGTCATGGAGGGCGAGGAAACTACTGGAGATAGTTCATTCAGACTTGTGTTCAGTTGAGATACCAACACCTGGTGGTTGCAGGTATTTTATTACTTTTATTGATGATTTTAGCAGAAAAGCATGGGTATATTTTTTGAAGCAGAAATCAGAAGCTTGTGATGCCTTTAAGACGTTCAAGGCATTTGTAGAAAAACAAAGTGGATGCAGAATCAAAGCATTGAGAACAGACAGAGGCCAAGAATACGTCGCTGGTACAAATTTCTTTGAGCAACATGGAATTGAGCCCCAATTAACAACAAGATACACACCTCAACAAAATGGAGTTGCTGAACGGAAGAACAGAACAATCATGGATATGGTGAGATGCATGCTCAAAGCAAAACAAATACCAAAAGAATTTTGGGCGGAAGCAGTTGCTACTGCGGTGTATATTTTGAATAGGTGTCCAACAAAAAGTGTTCGAGAAAAGACTCCCGAAGAAGCATGGAGTGGAAGAAGACCGTCGATCCGACACCTCAGAGTTTTTGGATGTATCGCATATGCTCACCTACCAGATCAAGTCAGAAAGAAGTTAGATGATAAAGGTGAAAGAAGTATATTTATTGGCTATAGTCCAAACTCAAAAGCCAACAAGCTTTACAACCCAGAGACAAAGAAAGTAATTATTAGTCGAGATGTGACTTTTGATGAAGGAGGAATATGGAGTTGGTCCTCAAAGTCACAAAAAGAGTCGGTAGTAACAACAAATGATTACGAAGTGGAGAATGAGCCAGAGAATGAACATGTAGATCCAACACCCGATGAACCAGAAACATCAAATAGACAACAAAGGCAGCGCAGATTACCAGCCAGATTGCAAGATTGTGTTTTGGGGAACGATAATGACCCATCAGATGAAGAAATTATCAACTTTGCTTTATTTGCAGATTGTGAGCCAATGAATTTTGAAGAAGCCTCAGGTGATGAAAATTGGATAAAAGCGATGGATGAAGAAATCAATGCAATTGAGAAAAATAAAACATGGGAGTTGACAGAGTTACCGGCGGACAAAAAGCCTATAGGAGTAAAGTGGGTGTACAAGACAAAGTACAAACCCAGTGGTGAGATTGATCGCTTCAAAGCAAAGTTGGTAGCTAAAGGCTACAAACAAAAACCAGGTATTGATTATTTTGAGGTATTTGCTCCCGTTGCAAGGTTAGATACAATTCGCATGCTTATTTCACTCTCAGCTCAAAATAATTGGAAAATACATCAAATGGATGTTAAGTCTGCATTTCTTAATGGTACTCTAGAAGAAGAAGTGTATGTTGAGCAGCCTGCAGGTTATGTAGTTAGAGGAAAAGAAGATAAAGTCTATAGATTGAAGAAAGCATTGTATGGCTTGAAGCAGGCACCGAGAGCGTGGTACAAGAAGATTGATTCTTATTTTTTGCAGAATGGTTTTCAGAGATGTCCGTTTGAGCACACACTTTATATCAAATTCATTGATCATGGAGATGTTCTTATTGTGTGTCTTTAGGTTGATGATTTAATCTTCACTGGCAATAACTCAAAGATGATTGCAGAATTCAGGGAGCCTATGATAAGTCACTTTGAAATGACAGACTAGGGCCTAATATCCTATTTCCTTGGCATTGAGATCATTCAACAAAATTGTTGAGACCTTTTAGGGTGTTGGCTTCATTTGGTAAAATAAGCCTGATTCCATGATGTGGAGCATGATGTGTGGCACATCAGGGTTCACATCTGGACGCCCTACTGGACGCGCTTTCATTTATTTAAACGCGATCTTTTGAAAAAGATTTGTTTTTCAAATTAAATCGTGCCAGCTTTCGCGCCAAGGAACAAGATAATCTTTCATGGTTCTGTTTTATTTTATTGGCCGACTTTGATCAAAAAGATTTGAAACAAACAATTAAAAGATTATGATCAAATAAATCTCAAGGCAAAATTTATCAAGGCCAACTCGTCAAAGCCCATGAAGCTTGTTCTATATAAAGGAAGACTGAAGACCAATTATTTATCAACTGAAATCAAGAAGCTAAGTCTACAAATTGAGTCTTAGAGTTTTAGTTCTTTAGTTGTTCTTTGTTCTTTGTGAGCCTTCACTTGGATCATAGTTTTGATGCAAGTAAGGACTGAGTTTATAGAGTTGTAATCTCTAGTTGTCTTTCTCCAAAGCTTTGAAGCAAGGAGTTAGATTGTGCAACACTCTAAGCCTTTAGGTACGAGTGCTTCGCTTGTCTAGGAGTGTGTCTCCAACTGAGTTTGTTATTAAATCCTTACTGGGTAAGGTTGAGGGGGAGTGAGCAGAGGTTCTCATATCTAGGAGTTCCTAGGTAGAATTAGCACGGGTAGTGATTAAGTGAGAAGTTGTAAACGGGGGAGTTTAGCTTTGAATTGATACTACCATAGTGGATTCATCCCTGGATTGGTATCCTCCAGAATAGGGCTTGTTATAAGTGCCGAACTGGGTTAACAAACTCACGTGTTCTTTTGTTTTCTGCACTTTATATTGTTTACTTGTTCATCAAGTTCAGTTGTCCACGATGTTGACACATTAGGCTACACATCGTACGATTCCTAAAGTGTACACATCGTGCTACACATCTGACACTTGCCACCAGAATTTCAATTGGCATCAGAGCAGGCACCCTGCCTGTTTGAGGGTGAGCTCCAGGGAAGTTACTTTCTGGAAACATGGACAAGGATGGAACAACGGTCAACAAACCACCCCTCCTGGATGGAACCAACTATGACTACTGGAAGCCAAGGATGATTGCCTTCCTAAAGTCACTTGACAGCAGAACTTGGAAAGCTGTGCTCAAAGGCTGGGAGCATCCCAAAATCTTGGATGCTAATGGTGTTGACACTGGTGTACTCAAGCCAGAGGAAGATTGGTCAGCTGCAGAAGACACTGCATCACTTGGAAACTCCAAAGCTTTGAATGCTTTATTCAATGGAGTGGACAAAAATATGTTCAGATTGATCAAGCAGTGTACTGTTGCAAAGAATGCTTGGGAGGTACTCAGAACCACTCATGAAGGCAATGCCAAGGTAAAAAGCTCAAGAATCCAACTTCTCAACACTAAGTTTGAAAACCTCAGAATGAAAGAAGAAGAATCAATTCATGAATTTCACATGAATTTGCTTGAGGTAGACAATTCCTTTGAGGCTCTAGGTGAAAAATTGTCTGAAGAAAAGCTGGTGAGAAAGATGCTTAGGTCCTTACCTAAGAGATTTAACATGAAAATCACAGCCATTGAAGAAGCTCAAGATATCCCAAGTATGAAACTTGAAGAACTTGTGAGCTCTCTTCAAACTTTTGAGATGAACTTAGGTGAGCAAACTGAGAAGAAAGGAAAAGGCATAGCTTTTGTATCTTGTGCTGGTGAAGAGGAAGAAGCTGTTGAATCAGATGATGACCTCTCAAATGACTTAGCCATGTTGGGAAGACAATTCAACAAGCTTCAAAGGAGGGTGGACAGAAGACCAAGGAGGAATGTGAGGAACATCCAGACTGACATCAGTAAACTAGGTAACACTTCAACAAAAACCAAAACTGATGATAAGTCAACTCAGAACAAGGGTGTTCAATGTCATGAATGTGAAGGCTTTGGTCATATAAGATCAGAATGTGGCACATATCTGAAGAAGCAGAAGAAAGGCCTAACTGTTTCATGGTCTGATGAAGACTCTGACACTGACTCAGAGAATGTTGCTGCTAATCATGTTAGTGCCATAACTAGGGTGGATAATACTGATGTTGAATCTGATGATGAAGAACTTACCTTTGATGAACTAGCCTCAGTCCATAAAAAGCTATTTATCAAGAGTGAGGAACTGTACAAGGTCAATGAAGAGCAGAAGGAAATCATCAGTCAACTGGAGACAGAGAAGGGTCAACTACAGAGTCAAGTTGCTAGTCTTGAAAGTGAAGTCAAGTTACTGTCAACCAACTTGAAAAATATGACCAAGTCTGTAAAGATGCTCAACCCTGGAACCAACATGCTTGATGAAATTTTGAAAGTAGGAAAGTATGCTGGTGACTCATCTGGTGTAGGATTTAAGAACAAACATCACAGCAAGAAGACAAATACTAAGTTTGTTCCTGCTCAGAAGAAACCTGACCCTAGCAGAATGTGGACACATCACACTCCACATCAGAGACCTGCTGGCAAAGAGAAGTTTAATGCTTGGAGATGCCACTACTGTGGGAAGAATGGTCACATCAAGCCCTTCTGTTACAAACTCTATGGGTATCCCAAGAAAAAGCCTCAGGTGCAAGCCAAAACAGCAAGGGTCACTCCTAAGAAGATGTGGAAGCCTAAAGTTTCTGAAACTGCACATATTGCTCACACTTCTCTTAGAGCATCTTCTAGTAATGATTGGTATTTTGATAGTGGCTGTTCTAGGCATATGACTGGTGTTGAGAAATTTCTCACTAATATCAAGCCTCATACAACAAGCTTTGTAACCTTTGGAGATGGAGCAAAAGGTGAAATCAAGGGCAGTGGTAAACTCTGCAGCAAAGGCTTACCTGACCTAGATGATGTGCTACTTGTCAAAGGTTTGAAGGCTAATCTTATCAGCATAAGCCAACTATGTGATCAAGGTCTTAAGGTCAACTTCACAAAGAATGAGTGTCTTATCACTTCTAACAAAGGAGAATTGTTGATGAGAGGATCTAGGTCAAGGGACAACTGCTATCTATGGATTCCTGATGAAACAGCTCACTCCACTACATGTTTGATAAGTCAGGAAGAAGAAGTAAAGCTTTGGCACCAAAGACTTGGCCATTTGAATCTGAAGGGAATGAAGAAGATTGTGTCCAAGGAAGCTATTAGAGGTCTACCAAAGCTTAAGATTGTTGAAGGCAACATATGTGGTGAATGTCAAGTTGGAAAGCAGGTTCAGATGTCACACCCAATGTTACAACATCAGGTGACATCCAGAGTTCTTGAACTGCTACATATGGACTTGATGGGACCAATGCAGGTAGAGAGTATTGGTGGCAAAAGATATGCTTTTGTGGTTGTAGACGATTTCTCAAGGTTCACTTGGGTTAGCTTCATCAGAGAGAAGTCTGACACTTTTGATGCATTCAAAGAATTATGCCTTAGACTACAAAGAGAGAAGGATAGTGGCATTGTTAGAATCAGAAGTGATCATGGGAAAGAATTTGAAAATTCAAGATTCTCTGAATTTTGTGCTGATGAAGGAATTGGGCATGAGTTCTCCTCACCAATCACACCCCAACAAAATGGTGTAGTTGAGAGGAAGAACAGAACCTTGCAAGAGGCTGCAAGAGTTATGCTACATGCCAAGAAGCTACCTTACTACTTTTGGGCAGAGGCCATGAGTACTGCATGCTATATACACAACAGGGTAACTCTGAGAAAAGGTACCTCAACCACACTGTATGAGATATGGAAAGGAAGAAAACCAACTGTCAAACACTTCCATGTCTTTGGTAGCAAGTGCTATATCTTAGCTGACAGAGAGCAAAGGAGGAAGATGGATCCCAAGAGTGATGAAGGAATCTTTCTAGGCTATTCCATAACCAGCAGAGCCTATAGAGTCTTCAACAACAGAACAAGAACTATGATGGAATCCATCAATGTTGTCATAGACGACTGTTCAGATAATGAACCTGATGTTGATCCTGATGTGGACACATCTCACCCCCTGCCTGAAGACTCTGAAGTTATAGAGATTCCTGAGAAGACTGATCAGCAAGAAGATGTGACTCCAGTGAACAAGGGTCCCTCTGTTAGAGTTCAAAAGAATCATCCAAAAGAACTCATAATAGGGAATCCTGAGTCAGGGGTTATGACAAGGTCAAGAGAGGTTGTATCCAATGCTTGTTTTGTGTCAAAGGTAGAACCAAAGAATGTGAAAGAAGCCTTGACAGATGAGTTTTGGATTGAAGCTATGCAAGAGGAGCTGAACCAGTTCAAGAGGAATGAAGTGTGGGATTTAGTTCCTAGACCTGAAGGAGTCAACATCATTGGTACTAAATGGGTTTATAGGAATAAATCTGATGAAAGTGGTGTTGTGACTAGAAACAAGGCTAGGCTTGTGGCTCAAGGTTACTCTCAGATTGAAGGAGTAGACTTTGATGAAACATTTGCTCCTGTGGCACGTCTTGAGTCCATAAGGTTACTTCTGGGAGTAGCATGTATCTTGAAATTCAAGCTATTCCAGATGGATGTGAAGAGTGCTTTCCTCAATGGCTACTTGAATGAGGAAGTTTATGTGGAGCAGCCCAAGGGATTTGTTGATCCAAATTATCCAGATCATGTCTACAGATTGAAGAAGGCATTATATGGATTAAAGCAAGCTCCTAGGGCATGGTATGAGAGGCTAACCAAATTTCTTGTGCAGCAAGGTTATAGAAAAGGAGAAACAGACAAAACCTTGTTTGTCAGAGAAGAAAAGGGCAAGTTCATGATTGCACAAATCTATGTAGATGACATTGTGTTTGGAGGAATGTCTGATCCAATGGTCAAGATGTTTGTGAATCAGATGCAGTCTGAATTTGAGATGAGCCTTGTAGGTGAACTTACCTACTTTCTTGGTCTGCAAGTCAAACAGATGGAAGATACAATTTTCATCTCCCAAAGCAAGTATGCCAAGAACATTGTGAAGAAATTTGGAATGGAGAATGCAAATCACAAAAGAACTCCTGCAGCAACCCATCTCAAACTTTCTAAAGATGAGCATGGTGTCAGTGTTGATCAAAGTCTATACAGAAGCATGATTGGCAGTCTACTTTATCTCACTGCAAGTAGACCTGATATTAGCTTTGCTGTTGGTGTGTGTGCAAGGTACCAAGCTGAGCCCAAGATGAGTCATCTGAATCAAGTCAAAAGGATTCTTAAGTATGTCAGTGGTACAAGTGATTATGGAATTCTCTACTCTCATGGTGAAGACACAAGATTGTTGGGTTATTGTGATGCTGACTGGGCAGGTAGTGCTGATGACAGGAAAAGCACTTCTGGTGGATGTTTCTTTTTGGGAAGCAACCTTATATCTTGGTTCAGCAAGAAACAAAATTGTGTTTCTCTTTCTACAGCTGAGGCTGAGTATATTGCAGCAGGAAGTAGTTGTTCTCAGCTACTTTGGATGAAGCAGATGTTGGGTGAGTACAATGTGCAGCAAGATGTGCTCACATTATACTGTGACAATCTAAGTGCTATAAATATTTCCAAAAATCCTATCCAACATAGTAGGACAAAGCACATTGATATACGTCACCATTTCATTAGAGATCTTGTTGAAGACAATATTGTGACTCTAGAGCATGTTGCCACAGAAAATCAACTGGCAGATATTTTCACTAAGGCTTTAGATGCAAATAGGTTTGAGGTGTTAAGGGGCAAACTAGGTATTTGCCTCTTTGAGGATCAATAGCCATAATTGCTATTTAGACGTGCAACGGTTACCTGTTTTTTCCCTCCATCCATAGTTGCACGCAATCCAAAGGCAATATTTCCAACGGCTATTTCGCGTTCAAAACTCCAAGAAATCCGTTTACTCAAGATTTTTCTTATTGCCTACCACATTGATCATCACATTCGTTTCTCAACCACTCAAACGACAAAAAATTTTCTTGATCTCTCTCAAACCCTTTGTTCATCTTTCTGCAATTTTCTTTGAAATCTTCATACAAAATCATCATCATCATCATGTCTACTGCAACCAAAACATCTCCTTCCACAAAAACAAACACTCCTCCATCATCACCAAAACCTATTTCCCCACATCAAGAAGATATTCAAGGTGACATGATCGTCGATGCCACTCCTGTCTCAATGATCAAGCCATCTGGATCAAAGAAGAAGAAGTCTAAACGATCAAGAAGGGAATCAACCCCCATTGCCGCAGAGGAAGATGTTGTTCCTTCTCCTTACACAGAAAAATCCAAAAAGAAGAAGAAGAAAAGCAAGAAGCCAAAGATTGGCTCACCAAAGAGGGTTCACACCATGGAAAGTCTGCATGTTGAACCTCTTCCTGCAAAATCTGGTGTTGCAAATGCTGAAGCATCTATGGGTGTAGGTTCTTCAAACCCTAACCCTGAGAAGGCTGCTGTGAAGATTTCTGAGGGTCAAAGACACCCCTTGACTCAGAAGATCATTGATTCTGTGCTCCAGGCCCTGCAAGAACCTAATGTTGCGGCAGATGTTGGCACATCATTGCCACAAGGTGAAGAAGAGTCTCCTGCTGAAGAAGAGACTGCTGCTGTTGAAAGACCTGCTGTCATTCCTGATTCTCCTGATCAGGTATTTGTTGAAGAAGATCAACCTGCTGAGGTTGAGGAACCTGAAGATAATATCCAGTCTGACAAAGTTGTTGTGGATGTAGAAGGCTACAATTCTGACATCCCCTTGAAGAAGCTTACTGAGGAGAGTATTGCAAGAAGGACTAGAAGTGGTAAAGGTCCTGCTGTTGTTGAGATTTCTCCTGCTGCTACTAAGGAGAAGAAGAAGCCTGTTAAGAGGCAAGTCATGTATGGTCCCAAGAAGGGATTTAGTAAAGCTGTGGTTCCACCTGCAAAGAAGAAGACTCAGAAAAGAAAAGAGCCACCTACAAGTGACTCAGAGTACGATGTGGAGCAGGATGTAGCTCACATCAGTGAGTCTGAGGAAGAATCTGCTGAGGAACGCAATATGGAGCTTGATGTGATTCACATTGAGTCTGCTGTGAAGAAGAGCTATGGGAAGAAGAAAATTCCTCAGGGAATTCCTGACATCCCAGTTGATTTGATTTCCTTCCACAACCCTGCACATGCTGGAAAATGGAAGTACATTGTTCATAGAAGGTTAGCTCTGGAGAGGGAGCTCAGTGCTGAAGCCTTGCAGTGCAAGGAAGTTATGAGGTTGATCAAGCGTGCTGGCTTGATGAAGACTGTTACTGGACTGGGTGACTGCTATGAGAAGGTAGTCAAAGAATTTTTGGTAAACATCCCTGCTGGTTGTGACAATCCTTTGGACAAGGAATACCAAACTGTTTTTGTGAGAGGTAAAGAAATTCACTTCTCTCCCACTGTTATCAACAAGTATCTGGGCAGAAGTGAGGAGCCCTTTGCTGAGATGGAGGCAAATGACAACTACATAATCAAGGCCATCACAGCTGGAAAGGTCAAGACTTGGCCTAAGAAGGGAAAATTGCAAGCAAGCAAGCTCACTCCAATCTACAACATCCTGAACAGGATTGCTGCTGCTAACTGGGTGCCTACCACACACAACTGTGATGTGGCTACAGGTTTGGCTAGGTTCATCTATACTGTGGGTAACAGAATTAACTTCGATTTTGGTACTTATATTTTTGATCAGACTATCAAACATGCCAAAACCCTAGCTGTCAAACTACCCATTGCCTTTCCTTCCCTACTGTGTGGAATCATATTGAGCCAGAGACCTGATGTTCTGGGCAAGGATGATTTGTCTTGCAGAAGAGAGTCTGCTATTTCTTTTAGTCTCAAGCAGTCTGATGTGACTCCTGATGTGGGCACATCCAGCTCAAACAATGCTATGTCTAGGACAGACATGATTGCTGCTTTAAAGGAGACTTGCAAGGCTCTGGATGAGAAGAAGGCCAAGCTGGAGGCAGTCATTGCTGGACTGGAGCTTGAGGATGAGCAAACAATGGCTGAGGATGAGGAATTGGAGGAGGAGGAGCCCAATGACTCTGAAGCTGAGGAAACTGATGGGAGCCAGGATATTTGAATTATTGTAATTCATTAATATTTCCCTGTACTCAGTATTTCCTTGTTTTTGCTTGTATTTTGTGGGCTATGCCCTGGATTTCTGATGCACCTTTGCGTGCCTGTTCTGTACCTGCTGCACTATTAATATCATCTCTACATCTCATGCTATCTGCATTCTATGGTGTGTTACTTACTCTCAGTATGTTTGTCATAATTTTTGGCTAAAAAGGGGGAGTAAAAGAGTTAAATTCTATTCATCCACATGGGGCAACTTCTGAACTTCTGAACTTCTGAACTTCTGAACTTCTGAACTTCTGAACTTCTGAACTTCTGAAACTTTCTCAACTTCTGAAGCACTACAACTTCTGAAGCTCTGCTCAGCTTCTGAAGCACTATAACTTCTGAAGCTCTGCTCAGCTTCTGAAGCTCTATAACTTCTGAAGCTCTGAAGCTTCTCCAACTTCTGAAGTTCTGATGTGTGGCACATCTGACTACACATCTGGTATACATGCTTATTTTTCTTCAAATATTTTATCAACAAATTTTTGAAGAATTAGTTTTCTAAAGCATGTTCTTCTGAAGACCTTTTCTGTACATTTTCAACTGGGTGATGCATTCTTAAGAAGTCCAATTGAAGATGTTATCTAATTTCTACATGGTGATGCATTCTTAAGAAGCCTGTAGAAGTTATTTTGTGTGATGTTTGACACATCTGTGAGTTTTAACTTGGTCATGCATTCTTAAGAAGCCAAGTTTAAAACTTCTCTATATCTCTCTAGGCCATGCATTCTGAAGAAGCCTATAGGGAATATGAGATTTAGGGGGAGTACATGGAAAGTGCTCTAGTTCAAAGGGGAGTAGACTATTACTGGGTTTGCTACCCTCCCTTATGTGTGCATGGAATCTCATGCTTGTATGTGTCTGAGAATTTATTTTTCTCAGTCTTTGGGAATTTATTTTCCTATCTTGTGAGAGTTTATTTCTCTCTTTATTTGCGAGGCTCTAATCCGCTGCTGCATGCCTCTGATGTGCCTACACATCTCTCCAAGTTTAGTTGGGTGACTCAAAGATTATTTTAGCCCAAAATTTGCCAAAGGGGGAGATTGTTGAGACCTTTTAGGGTGTTGGCTTCATTTGGTAAAATAAGCCTGATTCCATGATGTGGAGCATGATGTGTGGCACATCAGGGTTCACATCTGGACGCCCTACTGGACGCGCTTTCATTTATTTAAACGCGATCTTTTGAAAAAGATTTGTTTTTCAAATTAAATCGTGCCAGCTTTCGCGCCAAGGAACAAGATAATCTTTCATGGTTCTGTTTTATTTTATTGGCCGACTTTGATCAAAAAGATTTGAAACAAACAATTAAAAGATTATGATCAAATAAATCTCAAGGCAAAATTTATCAAGGCCAACTCGTCAAAGCCCATGAAGCTTGTTCTATATAAAGGAAGACTGAAGACCAATTATTTATCAACTGAAATCAAGAAGCTAAGTCTACAAATTGAGTCTTAGAGTTTTAGTTCTTTAGTTGTTCTTTGTTCTTTGTGAGCCTTCACTTGGATCATAGTTTTGATGCAAGTAAGGACTGAGTTTATAGAGTTGTAATCTCTAGTTGTCTTTCTCCAAAGCTTTGAAGCAAGGAGTTAGATTGTGCAACACTCTAAGCCTTTAGGTACGAGTGCTTCGCTTGTCTAGGAGTGTGTCTCCAACTGAGTTTGTTATTAAATCCTTACTGGGTAAGGTTGAGGGGGAGTGAGCAGAGGTTCTCATATCTAGGAGTTCCTAGGTAGAATTAGCACGGGTAGTGATTAAGTGAGAAGTTGTAAACGGGGGAGTTTAGCTTTGAATTGATACTACCATAGTGGATTCATCCCTGGATTGGTATCCTCCAGAATAGGGCTTGTTATAAGTGCCGAACTGGGTTAACAAACTCACGTGTTCTTTTGTTTTCTGCACTTTATATTGTTTACTTGTTCATCAAGTTCAGTTGTCCACGATGTTGACACATTAGGCTACACATCGTACGATTCCTAAAGTGTACACATCGTGCTACACATCTGACACTTGCCACCAGAATTTCAAAAATGATGGGATATTTATTTCTCAGAAAAAGTATGCAAGTGATATTTTGAAGAAATTCAAGATGGAGCGTTCAAAGCCTATTTCCATGCCAGTTGAAGAAAAGTTGAAGCTGACAAGAGATAGTGATGGAAAAAGAGTAGATTCAACTCATTATAAAAGTTTGATTGGAAGTTTGAGATATTTGACAGCAACAAGGCCAGATATCGTATATGGAGTTGGTTTGCTTAGCAGATACATGGAGGAGCCACGTGTTAGTCACTTACAAGGAGCTAAGCGGATTCTTCGTTACATCAAAGGTACTCTGACCGAAGGAATATTTTATGCTAATAATTGTGATGTGAAGCTTGTTGGATATACCGATAGTGATTGGGCTGGAGATTTAGAAACAAGAAAAAGCACGTCAGGGTACACATTTCATTTGGGTACTGGAGCAATTTCATGGTCTTCAAAGAAACAACCAATTGTCGCACTTTCTACGGCAGAAGCAGAGTATATAGCAGCAACTAGTTGTGCTACCCAAACAGTATTGTTGAGTCCTATGTATTGGCTGCATTTTTGGTGAGCAGGATGCGGTGCAAGATGCTACAACATCGTATTCGACATTTGGTATTATGAAGGCGCGCGTTTCTAATTATGGCACGATTCGCTTTTCTCTCTCATGAATCTTGCATGGCGCCTTTGTGTTTGGTTTTTATTGAGGATCATCATTTATTACTTCAGATCCTTGACTAGAATATTTCTATGAAGAATATCCTTGAAGAATATTTTAGGAAAGAATCCTTTTTAATTAATGTGGTCAAAGGCTTGAGTCAAGAAGAATCAAGCTCATGATTATTTCAGAATCAAGGACTTTGCTGGAGTATATATATGTTATGCAAAACCTAATTTGTGGTTGTTCACGCCGTTGTTATTTTGTGTCTAGTCTCCTAGGTTTTTGCGTGTGTTATTTTGTGAGCCTTTCTTGTGTCACCTTGATACAAGCTAAGGACGTGTGTTATTGAGTTGTACTCTGTGTGATCCTCTCCTAAGCTTTGAAGTACGGAGTTAGGGTTGTGTGTGTTTGTGCACTCTAAGCCTTTAGGTACGAGTGTTAGTTTTTAGGAGTGTGTCTCCAAAATACTTTTTCTTGTGTGTTTGAAATCCTTGCTGTTTGTAAGGTTGTTAGGGAGTGAGATGGGATCTCAGACTTAGGAGTTCCTAGGTTGAAGAATCATTGGTAGATGCCTAGGTTTTAAGTTGTAAACGTGTGTTTGCTGAAGACTTACAACTAGGACTATTATAGTGATATTCCTTCCTGGATTGGTATCCCCCAGACTAGGGCTTGCTTTGAGCGCCGAACTGGGTTAACAAATATCCCGTGTTCTTTACTTGCTTTCTGATATTTGTTTTTATTATTCTTAAGTTTTTACGCAGTAGGATGCTATAGCATCGTTTACAG
Organism: Trifolium fragiferum; assembly: GCA_954870985.1. Classification (NCBI taxonomy): domain Eukaryota; kingdom Viridiplantae; phylum Streptophyta; class Magnoliopsida; order Fabales; family Fabaceae; genus Trifolium; species Trifolium fragiferum. The sequence goes on along the minus strand of OX940793.1, from coordinate 14,216,754 downwards.
CATTACGTCTTCAGTGCTAAGAAGCTATAGCATTGCATACAGCATCGTAACTAGTGTGCCAGGAATTTCAATTGGCATCAGAGCTGGCACCCTGCCTGTCTCAAGGGTGAGATCCAGGACCTTATATTTCTGGCATCATGGAAAAGGAAGGAGGATACATGAACAGACCACCGTTGCTCAATGGATCTAACAACTATGATCACTGGAAATAAAAAATGACCGCTTTTCTAAGATCCATTGATAGCAAGGTTTGGAAAGCTGTTTTGACTGGATGGGAACATCCCACTATTGCTAGCAAGGAAGGAACCTCAACAGGAGTAAAGAAACCAGAGGTTGAGTGGACTACAGAAGAAGAGGCTGCAGCCCTCTACAATAACAAAGCCATTTATGCTTTGTTTAATGGGGTGGACGCAAATGTTTTCAAGTTGATCAAAAACTATGTGTCAGCTAAGGAAGCATGGGAGATCTTGAAGACCTGCTATGAAGGTACCACAAAGGTAAAGCAATCCAAAATTCAACATCTCACATCTAGGTTTAAAACTCTAAAGATGAAAGATGATGAGAGCATTCAAGATTTTCACATGACTCTCTTGGATATTGCCAATTCTTTTGAAGCCTTGGGAGAAAAAGTATCTGATGAGAAATTGTCAAGGAAACTTCTCAGATCTCTTCCCAAAAGATTTGACATGAAGGTGACAGCTATTGAGGAAGCACATGACATTTCCACTATGAAAATGGATGAATTGGTTGGTTCACTTCAAACCTTTGAAACTGTACTTGATGAGCGTGGTGAGAAAAAGACCAAGAGCATCGCTTTTGTCTCTAATGCTGATGAGGATAATGACCAAGATGAGGATGAAGAAGAAGAAAGCATTGCAGATGCTATAGCCATGCTTGGAAGGCAATTCAACAAAGTGCTGAAGAGAGTTGATCGCAGGAATCGTCAGAATGCTCCTGGCATCCGACTCGACATCAATAAACAACAAAGCAATTTGAAGAAATTCAAACCTGAAGAGAAGAACAGTCAAAGCAAGGGTGTTCAATGTCATGAGTGTGAAGGATATGGACACATAAGAACAGAATGTGGAACTTACCAGAAAAGACAGAAAAAGGGTTTGAATGTATCTTGGTCAGATGAAGATTCAGAGGAAGAGCATGAATCTGCTAAGCATGTAACTGCATTAACTGGAATCTGTACTCCAGACAGTGATACTGAGGAAGAAGGTGATGTGGCTTATGATGAACTTGCAAGCACTTACAAAGAGCTACTCTCAAGATTTGAAGAAATGTGCAGATTACTTGAGAAGCAGAAAAAGACAATCAATCTCCTTCAATCTGAAGTAAAGGCTCAAACTGAGAAGGCTTCAGAGGCTCAAGAAGAAGTTGTCCGTGTCAATGCTCAAATGGAGGACTTGAAGAAGCGTGTGGGTCAATTAAACTCTGGAACAAATCTATTAGAGGAGATTCTTGAGAATCTGCCCAGTGGTAAGGCTAAAGCAGTAGGTTATAATTACTCTCATTTGAATAAGTACCAACAGAATCTTGAGACAAAGTTCAAATCTGTTGAAGATGTTTTTGATCCTTGCACTGGGGCCACGATGCTAAAGCATCCTGCACAGCATTTCAAAACATATCCTGTTCCCAAGTTTGCTCTGGAATCCAATCCAAAAGGTCATCAAAGGCCTAAAATTCAGAGAGTATACAGAAGATGGGTTTGTCATCACTGTGGAAGAAGAGGTCACATTAGGCCCTTTTGCTACAGACTTCATGGATATCCTGTTCAGCAGCCTGAAGCAAATGAGACAAAGGAAGATGTGAAGCAAGATGTGCCTGTGAAGAAGGAGTGGAAGCCCAAGACAGATAATGTAGGGTTGATTGCTCACACATCTTTGAGAGCCTCATCAAGGGAAGATTGGTACTTTGATAGTGGATGCTCCAGGCATATGACTGGTGAAGAAAAATTTCTCAAGAATATAAAGCCATACAAGACCAGTTTTGTTACTTTTGGAGATGGTGCTAAAGGAGAAATTCTTGGAATTGGGGATCTAGTGAATCATGGACTGCCCAAGTTGGAGAATGTACTTTTGGTTAAGGGACTCACAGCAAATCTGATAAGTATAAGTCAGCTGTGTGACCAGGGACTGAAGGTTAATTTCACCAAGACTGAGTGTGTTGTGAACAATGAAGAAGACCAACTGTTAATGAAAGGAACTAGATCCAAGGATAATTGCTACCTGTGGATACCTCATGAAGAAGCATTGAAAACCACATGTCTCAGCACAACTACAGATGAAGTGAGACTGTGGCACCAGAGACTAGGTCATCTTCACTTGAAGGGGATGAAGAAAGTCATTTCATCAGAAGCTATTAGAGGTTTGCCTAAACTAAAGATCACAGAAGGCAACAAGTGTGGTGAGTGTCAGATTGGTAAGCAAGTCAGGATGCCACATCCAATGCTAGAGCATCAGACAACCACCAAAGTTCTTGAGCTACTTCATATGGACCTCATGGGACCCATGCAGGTTGAAAGTCTTGGAGGAAAAAGGTATGCCTTTGTTATGGTAGATGACTACTCAAGATATACCTGGATAGATTTCATTAGAGAAAAATCAGATGCCTTTGAAGCATTCAAGGAATTGTGTCTGCAAATTCAAAGGGAAAAGGCAAGCAATGTGGTAAAGATCAGGACAGATCATGGAAAGGAGTTTGAGAACTCTAGGTTCAATGATTTTTGTGCATCTGAAGGAATCAAGCATGAGTATTCTTCTGCTATCACCCCACAGCAAAATGGGATAGTTGAAAGGAAGAATAGAACTATTCAAGAGTCAGCAAGAGTCATGCTTCATGCCAAGAATGTTCCATACTATTTTTGGGCTGAAGCTATGAACACTGCCTGCTACATTCACAACAGGGTCACATTGAGAAAAGGCACCACATCTACTCTGTATGAGCTATGGAAGAATAGGAAACCAACTGTGAAACACTTTCATGTGTTTGGAAGCAAGTGCTACATTTTGGCTGATAGAGAACCTAGAAGGAAGCTTGACCCAAAGAGCCATGAAGGGATTTTTCTAGGATACTCTCCAAACAGCAGAGCCTACAGAGTGTATAATTCCAAGACTCAGGTAATGATGGAATCCATAAATGTTGTAATTGAAGACTCTACTCTGGAAGAAACTGTTGGTAAAGACCAGGGTATTCCTGTTGTACATGATGCTGAACAAGATGCTACAGCATCTGAACATCTGGGTGAAAATCAGTCTGATGAAGAGGTTGAAGAAGAGATCAATGCTACAGATTCTGGAGATCAAGCTCAAAAGAAAGGACCTTCAGTACGTGTTCAGAAGAATCATCCAACAGAGTTGATCATAGGCAATCCAGAACAGGGAATAACTACTAGAAGGACAAATGATGTTATTTCAAACTCTTGTTTTGTATCTTTATTTGAGCCCAAAAATGTTAAGGAAGCCTTATCTGATAGTGCATGGATAGAGGCTATGCAGGAAGAGTTAAATCAGTTCAAAAGAAGTGAAGTGTGGGATTTGGTCCCAAGACCAAAAGATGTGAATGTGATTGGAACCAAGTGGGTGTATAAGAACAAGTCAGATGAAAATGGCATTGTCACCAGGAACAAAGCAAGACTTGTTGCACAGGGATATACCCAAGTTGAAGGTTTAGACTTTGAAGAGACTTTTGCACCTGTTGCAAGGCTAGAATCCATCAGACTTCTTTTGGGAGTTGCTTGCATTCTCAAGTTCAAACTCTATCAGATGGATGTAAAAAGTGCTTTTCTAAATGGATACCTACAGGAAGAAGTGTATGTTGAACAGCCAAAGGGCTTTGTTGATCCTGAACATCCAAGTCATGTGTACAAATTGAAGAAAGCTTTATATGGGCTGAAGCAAGCACCCAGGGCTTGGTATGAAAGGTTGACTCAATTCTTAGAAGATCAAGGTTACAAAAAGGGAGCTTCAGACAAGACTCTATTTGTTAAGCAAGAAAGAGGTAAATTCATCATAGCTCAAATTTATGTTGATGACATAGTGTTTGGTGGGATGTCAGACACAATGGTACAGCATTTTGTCAAGCAGATGCAATCAGAATTTGAAATGAGCCTTGTTGGGGAATTGACATATTTTCTTGGACTTCAAATCAAACAAATGGATGATACTATGTTTATATCTCAGAGTAAGTATACAAGAAACATAGTCAAGAAGTTTGGTATGGAAAGTGCTACATCTAAAAGAACACCAGCACCTACTCATCTGAAACTTACTAAGGATGAAAAGGGAATCAGTGTAGATCAAAGTTTATATAGAAGCATGATTGGAAGCCTGCTATACTTGATTGCAAGTAGGCCAGACATCACCTATGCTGTTGGAGTTTGTGCCAGATATCAAGCTGATCCTAAGGTTAGTCACTTAACTCAGGTCAAGAGGATCTTGAAATATGTGAATGAAACTAGTGACTATGGAATAATATACTCTCATTCTGAAGATTCCAAGCTCTTTGGATATTGTGATGCTGATTGGGCTGGAAGTGCAGATGACAGAAAAAGCACTTCAGGAGGTTGTTTCTTCTTAGGAAATAACTTGATTTCTTGGTTTAGTAAGAAGCAAAACTGTGTAGCTTTATCCACAGCTGAGGCTGAGTACATAGCTGCTGGTAGTAGTTGCTCACAGCTTGTTTGGATGAAGCAGATGCTGACTGAGTATGATGTTGTACAAGATGCTATGACATTGTACTGTGACAACATGAGTGCCATAAACATCTCTAAAAATCCTGTTCAACATAGCAAGACTAAACATATTGACATCCGTCATCACTTCATAAGAGATCTTGTTGAAAGCAAAATTGTTACTTTGGAACATGTTGGCACAAAAGAGCAAGTGGCAGACATTTTCACCAAAGCACTTGATGTCGTACAGTTTGAGAAGCTAAGGGGCAAGTTGGGAATTTGCCTCCATGAGGAGTTATAGCAGTTACCGTTAGTGGCGCGTGCAGCAGTTACTTTTCTTCATCAAAGGCTGCACGTTGATCAAGGCAATCATAGCCTAAATTACTCCCTTGACACGCCACTACACATTGTTGGTTATTTTTATTTCATATCTTCTCATCTTGATTCTTTCCATTTTTATTTCACATCTCACTATAACTTCTCCACTTCTCTACCAAACCTCCACATTCAACCCTCACATATCTCTCACTCTCAATCCTATTTTCTAACCTTTGCCGTCACCATGTCTCATTCATCCCCTGTTAACTCTCCCATCGCCGCTTCTCCATATCAATCTTCACCATCTCATGAACCTCAACCAGACTTTGTCACCAATGCTGTTCCCATCACCACTATTCATCCCTCTGTTGCATCCGCTCTCAACGCCAAACCACACAAATCCTCATCCTCTAAACCCAAGTCCTCAAAGAAAGGTAAGACAACGGGAAGTAAGAAACCAAGGGTCAAGAAGTCCAAATCTCGATACAACTCCGATTTCGACATGCAAGGGTTTCTTTTGGCCAATCAGGGCTCTGATAAACTGGTTGTAGGTGTTGATGCTACAGCAACCTCTCAAAGTGAGCAGATCGACACTAATACTGTTCAAATCCCTAATGCTGAAAAGGGGGAAACTGTTGTGGAAACTGAAAAGCCAAAATCTCCTGTTCCTGATTCTCTTAAGGAAGATGAACTCAATGAGGAGGATCATATTGTTGGTGATGTGCTTCAATCTCTGGCAAATAGCATCTCTCAAGAGGATGCTACCCCTGATGCTTCAGCATCTCTGGTAAGAGAAGAAGCTGACAAGGATGTGGTTGAAGATGTTGTGGCATCTGATGCTGAACCTGACCAAGGTGAAGCTCTGAATGCTGCTGATGTGGAAGCAAGTGAGGAAGAAGACATTGTTGTGGTCAAATCTGTTGGGTCATCCCTTGCAGGAAAAACTGGCATTGGTAGACGTCTAAGGGAAAGGAAAGGCAAAGAGCCTGAGGTGGAAAAAGAAGCACCAAAGTCTATCAAGAAGAGAAAGAGTGTGCCCACGAAGTCACCCAAGAAGAAAGTTGTGGGACCCAGTAGAAGCTCTAGCAAGGTTGAGATTCCTGCTCAACCAAAGAAGAAAGCTTCTAAAAGGAAAAATGTTAGTGACTCTGAGTATGAAGCTGAGCAAGATGCTCCTAGCATCACACCCTCACCTCAGAAGAGATCTCTGAAGAAGAAGAAGGTTGTTACTGATGTGTCTGATGATGATGATGATGCTGAACATGATGCTCCAAGCATCTCAGCATCCAAGAAGAAAGTTGGCAGAAAGATAGTGCCAACTAATGTTCCTGATGTGCCCATTGATGGAGTATCTTTTCACTTTGTGGATAGTGCAAAGAAGTGGAAGTATGTATTTGCAAGAAGGATAGGACTGGAAAGGGAATTGTCTGCTGAAACCCTGGCTTGGAAGGAGGTTGTTGACTTGTTGGATGATGCTGGCTTAATGAAAACTGTTAGTGACTTGAGCAACTGCTATGCCAAGCTTGTGAAGGAGTTTGTTGTCAACATTGCTGAGGACTGTGACAATCCTCTCAGCACTGAATATCAGAAGGTTTGGGTTAGGAACAAATGTGTTGAGTTCTCCCCAAAGATCATCAACAGATATCTGGGTAGGCAGGAGGATGATTACACTGCCATTGATGTTACCAATAATGAAGTGTGCAGGACCATCACAGCCAATCAGGTCAAGGTGTGGCCATCCAAAGGTAAGGTACCCTCTTGTATGCTCTCTGTGAAGTATGCTGTCCTGAACAGAATAGGAACTTTGAATTGGGTTCCTACAACCCATACATCTCATATAGCCACTGGATTAGCTAGGCTTATTTACTCTGTTGGTACTGGTACTGTTGCTGACTATGGAACTTATATCTTTGAGCAAACCATGGTTCATGGGAAGTCTTGGGCAATCAAGATGCCTATAGCCTTCCCTAGTCTCATCTGTGGAATCATTCTTGATCAACACCCCCATATTTTGACTGCTGCTGATGAACCTCTCAAGAGAGAAGCACCCTTGTCTCTCCATTTTAGACTGTTTGAAGGGACCCATGCTGCTGATATAGCAGGGCCTATGACAGGGAAATATGTGCCTAGGCAAGATCCTCCTTCAACTCTGAGTAGGAAGGATATGATTGCCTCATTGGAAGCTACTGTGCAAGCTCTGGATGAGCAGAAGAAAGGGCTTGAGCTGGTAATATCTGCCCTGAAGAAAGAGGAGGCTGAGGAAACAGGTCCTAGTGCTGGTGCTGATGTGGGTAATGATGCTGTGAATGATGCTGCAGCATCCGATGCAGCAGAGAATGAAGATGCTGGTGGTGATACAGAGGAGCTGGAGGTGACTGATTCCAGTGCTTCTGATTGAAGAATGACTTGTGTGCTGCTTTGCTATTTTTGTTTCCTTTGTTTTCATTTGGTGTTTTTGTTACTGTTCTGTTATATGGGCTGAGATTCTGATGACCCTAATTCCTATTTTGTAATAAGCTCCTGAACCTCATAATTCTGTACTGCTATATTTGTCAAATTTGTGGCAAAAAGGGGGAGTATAAATTTGGTACTTTGTTTGTTTATCTGAGTGTCTTCCTATTTGATCTCGCCTGCTGTTAGTCTGCACTGCTATGGTAATGATATGTTTGTTAAAATTGAGTGCATGAAGTATGTGTATGTGTGGACCTGTATGATATGTGCATGAGTACCATAGAATATTGAGATATGATCTGCAGGGGGAGATGTTGGATAAGATGCTCCAACATCCTATGCATATGTGCAGGGGGAGATGTAGTGTGAAATGTTGTAGCATTGTCTACAGCATCCTGTCAATTTTGATTGCTCTGACCATCTAAGGCTAAGTTGTTTTATATGTTCCGCTGTTGCATGCCTCTCTGATATTCTTAAAAGATACGTGTATATTCTTGTTTACTGGTCTCCATGAAGAAGTAGTATGGAATCTGTTTTGAAGAATAGTCTCTACAAATCTTTATCCATGTGTGCTTGTGTTGAGAAAAAGAAATGTAGTTGAAGTATCTGTTTAAGTGTATGTATGGTCATGATTTTGTTTTAGCTAAAAATTTGCCAAAGGGGGAGTTTGTTGAGTCCTATGTATTGGCTGCATTTTTGGTGAGCAGGATGCGGTGCAAGATGCTACAACATCGTATTCGGCATTTGGTATTATGAAGGCGCGCGTTTCTAATTATGGCACGATTCGCTTTTCTCTCTCATGAATCTTGCATGGCGCCTTTGTGTTTGGTTTTTATTGAGGATCATCATTTATTACTTCAGATCCTTGACTAGAATATTTCTATGAAGAATATCCTTGAAGAATATTTTAGGAAAGAATCCTTTTTAATTAATGTGGTCAAAGGCTTGAGTCAAGAAGAATCAAGCTCATGATTATTTCAGAATCAAGGACTTTGCTGGAGTATATATATGTTATGCAAAACCTAATTTGTGGTTGTTCACGCCGTTGTTATTTTGTGTCTAGTCTCCTAGGTTTTTGCGTGTGTTATTTTGTGAGCCTTTCTTGTGTCACCTTGATACAAGCTAAGGACGTGTGTTATTGAGTTGTACTCTGTGTGATCCTCTCCTAAGCTTTGAAGTACGGAGTTAGGGTTGTGTGTGTTTGTGCACTCTAAGCCTTTAGGTACGAGTGTTAGTTTTTAGGAGTGTGTCTCCAAAGTACTTTTTCTTGTGTGTTTGAAATCCTTGCTATTTGTAAGGTTGTTAGGGAGTGAGATGGGATCTCAGACTTAGGAGTTCCTAGGTTGAAGAATCATTGGTAGATGCCTAGGTTTTATGTTGTAAACGTGTGTTTGCTGAAGACTTACAACTAGGACTATTATAGTGATATTCCTTCCTGGATTGGTATCCCCCAGACTAGGGCTTGCTTTGAGCGCCGAACTGGGTTAACAAATATCCCGTGTTCTTTACTTGCTTTCTGATATTTGTTTTTATTATTCTTAAGTTTTTACGCAGTAGGATGCTATAGCATCGTTTACAGCATTACGTCTTCAGTGCTAAGAAGCTATAGCATTGCATACAGCATCGTAACTAGCGTGCCAGGAATTTCAAGTATGGCTGAGAAGAATTTTAGAAGTGATGCGCCATAAGCAGAATGATCCTACAGAGATATTTTGTGATAACAAGTCGGCGATAGCCTTGAGTAAAAATCCAGTTTTTCATGGAAGGTCCAAACATATTGATATTCGATTTCATAAGATACGAAAATTAGTTGATGAAAAAGAAGTGGTGATTGAATATTGTCCCACCGAAAAGCAAGTTGCAGATATTTTTACAAAGCCATTGAAGATTGAGTTATTTTACAAGTTGAAAAAGATGCTTGGAATGACAAGTTTGGAAGCTTGATTTAAGGGAGGCATTGTTAGAAATTAAATCAAGAAACTAGTGGAAAGATTGAGAAGCAACTTGAACATAGGCTATGCACTAAGAAACATTTCCATTGGACCTCAAGATTGATGAAGAGGCAGCGCCATCCTCTCTTCACCGTTTTGCCATTTTGTTTCCTTAATAGATAATAATTTGTAACTTAGTTGTTAAGATTTCAAGCCTATATAAAGGCATGCTAGTATCCATTGTAACATATAAATTTTGTGAATGAATTAGAAGTGTTAACAAAATACTCTTCCTCTGTTCTTTCTTCTTGTTGTGACAGTGTCTTTGTTTTAAGTTTTTATGTCCCACTGATATCAAATTCCAACAACTATCAATATTGAAGCCGCGAGATTTTCCTTCACATTAATGGTCTTTGCTATGCGCCGAACTCTATATATATCCTACTCATGCAGAAGGATTGAGTAATATCATTCTTACTCTCAAACCTTTCACTTCATGTAAACACTGATTTGAGCGTCAGAGTGTCTGGTACACCCGCTCCCCCTTCACCACCACTGTATTTAAGAGGCGTTTTACTGACCACAATCAATCTAATAAGGTAATCAGACAATTGATAACAATATCATTTTCTTAGCCGCCAAGCAAATCATAGACCTATATAATTGATTAATAGTGACTATTCAAATCATACATGGAAGTATGACAAAAAAATAACACTATTACTTATTTAACTAGATGACATTGATGTTTTAATTTCGTATACTCCACACCAAACACTTACTAGAGTTTTTTTGACTAATCCACCAAAGTTGGAAAAATATTTGTGGCTCACATGTGCACAAGTTTTCAAATGATCCCTACTACAGGTTCCAAGATATTTCTTAGTAGACCCCTAAATGACACTTGCAATGTATCTTTTTCACTTATGACAAATCTCATATAAACATAAATAAACACCTTGAGAAGCATTATTCACAAAATACTATAATCATGTTCCTCAATCTTGTGTTGGTGTTGTTTCTTCTTGTTACATTGGTAGCAAGTAAAGATAATAGTTTCATCTATAATAATGGATTCAAATCATCTGATTTGTATCTTGATGGTATTGCAAATTTAACCTCCAATGGCATACTAAGACTCACAAATGACACCAAACAAGAAAAAGCACATGCATTTTATCCAAATCCTATAGTTTTCAAAAACACTTCCAATGGAAGTGTCTCTTCATTCTCAACTACTTTTGTTTTTGCCATAAGACCTCAATATCCAACTCTTAGTGGCCATGGAATTGTTTTTGTTGTATCTCCTACAAAAGGGCTACCAAATTCAAATCCTAGTCAATACCTTGGTCTATTCAATGAGACAAACAATGGAAACACAATCAACCATGTTTTTGGTGTTGAACTTGATACTATTCAAAGTAAAGAATTTAATGATATCAATGATAACCATGTTGGTATTGATATCAATGATTTGAAATCAGCTAATTCAACTCCTGCAGGATATTATGATAATAATGGTCAACTCATGAATTTGACCCTTTTCAGTGGCTATCCTATGCAGGTATGGATTGAATATGATAGTGAAAAGACAAAGATTGATGTTACTTTAGCTCCAATTAATGTTGTTAAACCAAAAATATCTTTGTTATCATTGACACAAGATCTTTCTCCAATTTTGAACAATAGTATGTATGTTGGATTTTCATCAGCTACTGGTTCAGTTTTCACTTCTCATTATATTCTTGGTTGGAGTTTTAAGGTTAATGGTCAAGCTCAAGAGCTTGTAATCTCTCAACTTCCAAAGTTACCAAGATTTGGTGAGAAAAAACAGTCAAAATTTTTAACTGTTGGATTACCTTTGATTTTGCTTAGTTTGGTTTTCATGATAACTTTAGGAGTTATTTATTATATCAAAAGGAAGAATAAGTTTGCTGAGATTCTTGAAGATTGGGAACATGAATATGGTCCACATAGATTTAAGTTCAAAGATCTATACTTTGCCACAAAGGGTTTCAAGGAAAAGGAACTATTAGGAGTTGGTGGATTTGGTAGAGTCTACAAAGGTGTGATACCAGGTTCAAAACTTGAGGTGGCTGTGAAGAGGGTGTCTCATGAATCAAGACAAGGGATGAGGGAATTTGTGTCGGAGATTGTTAGTATCGGTCGTCTTCGTCATAGGAATCTTGTTCCTCTCCTCGGCTATTGCAGGCGACAAGGCGAGTTACTTTTGGTTTATGATTACATGCCTAATGGAAGTTTAGATAATTATCTATACAACCAGCCAAGAGTGACCTTGAATTGGTATCAAAGATTTAAAATCATCAAAGGTGTTGCTTCGGGTTTGTTTTATCTTCATGAAGAGTGGGAACAAGTTGTGATTCATAGAGACATAAAAGCTAGTAATGTTTTATTAGATGCTGAATTGAATGGTAGATTAGGTGATTTTGGTCTTGCAAGGTTGTATGATCATGGTGCTGATCCTCACACAACTCATTTGGTTGGAACTGTAGGGTATCTAGCTCCTGAGCATACAAGAACAGGTAAAGCCACTAAATTTTCTGATGTGTTTGCTTTCGGTGCTTTTCTTCTCGAGGTTGTTTGTGGTAAGAGACCTATAGATCATGTTGGCGAAAATGAGACTGTAATTCTAGTTGATTCTGTGTTTGAGTGCTGGAAAAAAGGTGAGATTCTTGAGGCAATGGATGAAAACTTAGGATCAGATTATGTGTCTGAAGAAGTTGACTTGGTATTGAAACTTGGTTTGTTATGTTCACATTCAGAACCTATGGCTAGACCAAGTATGAGACAAGTTGTGCAGTATTTGGAGAGGGATATACCTTTACCAGATTTGTCTTTGCTTAGTTTATCTTCTTCTGGTTTAACTTTTGGGTACAATCAAGAATTTTTTGAGGACTTTCCAATGTCATATCCATCTTCTATGGACAAGACAATGTCACATACTTCGGTATCTATTGCCGATTCACTTCTCTCCGGTGGTCGTTGATTTTAAGATGCACGTGAAATCGATGCTTAATGAGTTTATTTATTTTTTTTGTAATGTGTTAGATTGGTAAAAATGTATTACAGATAGAGTTTGTAAAATCGTGTTTGTGTTAATATATACATGAAAGCTTTTTTCGTTAAACTATTTTGTTCTCATTTTGCAATTGCATTGTGTCTAAGTTTGTATCTGTCATTCTCTTGAGGAGGAGAAAGAAATTACAATTGTTATTCAGCTATATCACAGATTCAAACCTGTAAATACATGCATCGATAACCGGACATAAGTTTGTTTGCTTCTGTATTTCCTTGAAAATCTTCTAGAGACATCTTTTCTCCTTCACTCTATCTTTTTTCTTCGACAGAGTATTTCGGCATATCCACCTAAAATATTGAGAAACTAATCAATATCAATATACAGGACTTGTCAGGATTAAGTTAACAGCATGCACAGAATGAGCCTTATAATTGAATAATACGGCAAAACCATAATCACTGTCACGGACGACTTCATACGATACCAACAACACAGTGATGAATTTCAAATTTTCCATTCATCATATGATAGAGCAACAGTGCCTGCCAACATAACCAAACATCAACATTTAGTGCTTCAAAATGTTTGGTTATATCTTTCTCGACGAGCGCTGTGCATATCAGCCACCGCAGACGTCATATCATCCTATGTACGAAAAAATTTCTAAATAAACACAATGATTATGTAAGAAAGAAAGCAAATTTGTGGCCAATTGCGGATGTTGCGCCAACTTTACGACCATATCTGATAAGGGCACCTGAGAGGCATAAAAAATTGCGGAGGAAGGCTTATAATGAGCTAAGATCCTACCAAGTTGAAGAGGAACCAAGACAATGTTAGATGCAGAAGTTGTGGCTAATTAGATCATAACCAACCGACTTGCATTAGAAGAACAACCGCTGATAGTATGATCGATCCCAAAGAGTGAAAACAAGGTCAATGGAGTTTGATTCAAGTGATTCCAAAGCAACGCCATTATTGGGTCATGCATACTTGTATCAAGATGAAGCTACTGAAACGGTGAAACCAATATTGTGTCATCAAGCAATGTTATATGTCGTTGTGCCATCAACATCTGTTGTTCAACCACCAAGTGTTGTGCCCCAGCCGAGTGAGACAACTGAATCAAGTCCTGACTAACTGACGAAATCTTGAACTCGAGTGATATCTTGTCCAAGTTTAGAAAGAAGTGAACCGAGGGAAAGCTATCACAACGGACTAGTTCTCTTATCCATTAGGGTGAGGTATTTATAATATTTTTTAATAAAAGGTTGAATAGCCGGAATGAGAGGTCGATGGCCTTCTTTCTATTCGAATTTGAACCCGAAGTAGGATTCGAGTTTCAGTGGTCAAAATGGACAACGGAGGAGTGCGGGGAAAAGATACCTTAGTTTAGGTTTGGAACTTGTCTTCATGGGAGCATAAACTAAATAAGATACAAAGTCATCAAATTTAACATGTACTTTTAGGGTAAAAAAAAATGCAATTAAATAATTTTACTTTTTTAGAAATTATTTATATATATTATTAACTGTCTCATTACTCATTACACAATAATCACTTTAATGTTTTACAATAAACAACATCAAAAAATTGGTTATAAAAAAAATAGTGAGTAATTTTATTTAATTTGTGTTGTAAAAGGATAACAAATGTTACTAAAAATGTGTTGAAAATTTCTTTAAACAGTGATTGTGCTGAAAGTCAAGATGATTTTGGGGCTTCTTCTTTCAAGTACTAAAAATGTTAAGAGATTACAAAAATTATCACTATTTTTTGTTTTGTGTCTAAAGTGGTTGATAAATCAAAACATTGAGCTCAAGTGGTTAATGAGCTCTTCTTAGGACAAAATGTTTGGAAGAATCAGACTTCGATTATTGATGAAAACAATTCTTAATCATAGTTTATTTACCTCGCGGTCGAATTCTAAATTACTAGAGACTCCTTCTCTAGAGAACCTGAGAGTTAATAAAATAAAATAAAAAATGGTTGATAAAATAAAAGTAGCTCTCCTTAAATTTCAAGGGACCATACCATATTCAAGGAATATAAAGCAAATATCAATGCAACTGGTATATTTATAAACAAAAATAAGAGGAACTTCATCTCAAAGTTTCAAATTTCAAGTTTTAAAAGTTCCAAATAATAAACCTAATCCATTGATTAGAGTACTAATATATCCAACAATAGATAGTTTTACTTCCATACGCCTTAGAAGTTAGAAATGTTATGTACATGGCCATGAATACCATAGTATATGCCAGTATAACAAATGTATGTTTATATTCAGCAAATTGTCAGGATTAAGTTACCAGCATGCACGGAATGAACCTTAAAATTGAACGATCATTATAATGGCTAGCCGGAAGCTCCGGAGATACTTCTTAGCCCACACCATAGTGGTGATTAGGGGTGTTAAAATTATCCATTTATCCATTATCCATCCAATCCATTCACTAATGGATCCATCCAATCCATCCATTAGTAAATGGATTGGATCCAATCCATCCATCTTAATTTGAAAATCCAATGGATCATATATAATATAATAATCTCAAATCCAATGGATAATCAATTTTTTAAAAATAAAATTAACAACCAATTCAAAAATAAAAAATCGATTGAAAACCAAAAAAACACCTGAAGATCCTAAAATCGGGCGAAAACCCAAAAAATCGGCCGGATACCCAAAAAAACCCGAAAATCCAAAAATCGGCCGAAAACCCAAAAATCTGTCGAAAACTCAAAACATCGGCCGAAAACCCAAAAAACACCCGAAAAACTGAAAATCGACCGAAAATCCAAAATTCAAAAAATCATCCGAACAACCTAAAATCAGCAGAAAAACCAAAAAACGGCCGAAAAACCTAAAATCGGCTGAAAACACAAAAAATCTGATGAAAAACCGAAAATCACCCGAAAATCCAAAAAATCCTAAAATCGGCCGAAAACTCAAAAAATCGACCGAAAACCCATAAAAAGACTGAAAAACCGAAAATCGGCTGAAAACCCAAAAAACACCCGAAAATCCTAAAATCGGCCGAAAGCCCAAAAACTTAATAGATGGATTGGATGGATATCCATCCATTTAAAATACCATAATGGATGGATTGGATTGTATTTTATCTTCAATGGATGGATTGGATTGGATATTTTGAATGAGTTTTAATGGATTGTTAATGGATTAATGGATTTTTTTTATCCATCCATTAACAATCCAATCCAAATCCATCCAATCCATCCATTTTGACACCCCTAGTGGTGATCGAGGACGGACCAACCACTTATACAAGTCCTATTTAGGCCAATCTTGTTGGACGAATGACAAAATAGTCTGTCGAACTGTCACAATCATCAAACATCCAACTAGGGATCATCGTATCCGAACCAATCCAAAAGTAAAACCGCAAACCGAACCAATCCAAACCGAAAACCGCATTTGGTTTGGATGTATTTGGATGACTTTTTTATTGATCCGCAAAACCGCCAACCGCTAAAACCGCAAAAGCCGCGGTTAACCGCTAAAACCGCATTAAGTTTATATTATATTCCAATACCTCTAAAACTCATTTAAGTTTCTATTATAATCCAATATACATAGTCTAATTATCAAGTCAGTCCACCAAATTAATGAAACTTTAAGTCGTTCTTATTTTTTGTATTGTAATATTACTTTAGTATTGTAATATTATTTTATGTCAACAACTTTTATCGATAATGTGATGTTACTTTGGAATTTCAAGCTTTTTTTTTGGATATTTGAAATTGTAAGGTACTATAATGTTATTTTTAATAAACAACTTTTATTAGTACTGTAATGTTATTTTGTAATAAGTTCATGTGTGTGTCAAATGATCATGATAGAAATTTTTTATGCCGTAAACAGCCGCCACTGAACCGATCCTAACCGCATTGGTTTGGTTTGCATGACTTTTTAAAATCCAACCGAACCAAACCAAACCGCATGCTTTTTTATCTCGCGGTTAGGATGATTTTTTCACTCATAACCGAACCAAACCGTACCGCGAACACCCCTACATCCAATGTACGTATTATCAACCCAATTCCTAGCATTTTTCTTATTATATAATGTAATATGTCATGTCGGTGTTGACTAACAATCATTTAATGGAAGCACTTAATTGAAAAAATGGTTTAAAGACATGATTACAAAGAAATATATTTCAAAAACATATGCAAAAATTCTCAAATTGTTCAAAAAGCCATATATTAATTAAACGTTAAAAATGATAATGAAATATAAATATCTAGACTTGGTCAAAAAGTAGGACTAGGATTGGCTGTTGTACAACATTCACGCTATTTCACGCAATAGTAAGTCTGAACTTTCAATTTGAGATCGGACAATTTAGATCATTCACACAGTTAAACAATCTAAACTGTCGATCGGACGGCTCATAACTGTAACTACATGACATGCAGTTACAGGAGGAAATCATTTTCCCAAAAAGTAGGCTTAACCAAAGTTACAACAAGATAAACGTTGAAAACAACTACCCTTACAAATAAGCCCAAGTTGTTAAAGAAGCTATAGAGAAATTGGAGACAAAGTTAGGTTCCAGGACATTTCTTAGTAGACATGAGACACGCAAATTTTTAAACTCTATAAAACATTCTCAAACGAGTCTTTTGATGACTTTACAAATATATACAGTAAATAAACACTAAACAAATACTACTACAGAAGCTATATAGTAATGTTCCTCAAGCTCGTGTTTTTTGAGTTGTTTTTTCTTGTTATGTTAGTAGGAAGTAAAGACAACAGTTTCATCTATAATGGCTTCCAATCAGCAGATCTATATCTTAATGGTACTGCTCAGTTAACCGCAGATGGCTCACTAAGTATAACCTATGACAAAACGCAACAAATAGGCCATGCTTTCTATCAAAATCCTATACATTTCAAAAAAACTTCCAATGAAAGTGTGTCTTCTTTCTCAACTACTTTTGTATTTGCCATAAAATCAGAATTACCAAATCTTAGAGGCCAAGGAATTGCTTTTGTTGTTTCTCCAACAAAAGGGCTACCATATTCACTACCAAGTCTGTACCTTGGTCTATTCAATAGATCAAACATTGGAAAAAGTAACAACCATGTTTTTTGTGTTGAACTTGATACTTTGCAAGATTATGAGTTTTATGATAACGACGATAACCATGTTGGTATTAATATCAATGATCTGAAATCATATCGTTCAACTCCTGCAGGATATTATGATAATAATAATGATCAATGGTTCAGAGGTATTTCACTTTCTAGTGGAGATCCTATCCAAGTATGGATTGAATATGATGGAGTCAAGAAAAAGATCGATGTTACTTTAGCTCCATTTAACGTCGTTAATGTTAAACCAACACGGCCTTTGTTATCAACAACCAAAGATCTTTCTCCGATTCTTAACAATATTATGTATGTTGGATTTTCATCAGCTACCAGTTCTATTCGTACTTATCACGGTGTTTATGGTTGGAGTTTTAAGGTTAATGGTCAAGCTCAAGAGCTTATAATCTCTCAACTTCCAAAACTACCAAGATTTGGTGAGAAAAAAGTGTCAAAATTTTTAATTATTGGATTACCTTTCATTTTGCTTAAGTTGGTTTTCATGATAACTTTAGGGGTTAGGTATTATATCAAAAGGAAGAATAAGTTTGCTGAGATTCTTGAAGATTGGGAACATGAATATGGACCACATAGATTTAAGTTCAAAGATCTATACTCTGCCACCAATGGTTTCAAGGAAAAGGGACTATTGGGAGTTGGTGGATTTGGTAGAGTCTATAAAGGTGTCATACCAAGTTCCAAACTTGAGGTTGCTGTGAAAAGGGTATCTCATGAATCAAAACAAGGGATGAGGGAGTTCGTGTCAGAAATTGTTAGTATCGGTCGTCTTCGTCACAGGAATCTTGTTCCACTTTTCGGCTATTGCAGACGAAAAGACGAGTTACTTTTGGTTTATGAGTACATGCCTAATGGAAGTTTAGATAATTATCTATACAAAAAACCAAAAGTTAGCTTGAATTGGTGTCAAAGATTTAAAATCATCAAAGGCGTTGCTTCGGGTTTGTTTTATCTACATGAAGAATGGGAGCAAGTTGTGATTCATAGAGACATTAAAGCTAGCAATGTGATGTTAGATGCTGAATTGAATGCTAGATTGGGAGATTTTGGACTTTCAAGATTGTATGATCATGGTGCTGCTCCACATACAACTCATGTAGCTGGAACTGTAGGTTATCTTGCTCCTGAGCATACTAGAACAGGTAAGGCTACTAAATTTTCTGATGTGTATGCTTTTGGTGCATTTCTGTTGGAAATAGTAAATGTTTCTCTCATTGAAAATAAAAGCATTTAAGTCTTTAGGTTCATGTATGCTTAGATTCATGCATTTACTACTTAGGAAGTTGGACTTGCATTTATTTCTCCTTGTAAACATAACATCTAATTTATTATGGTGTGTATATAAATATCATGGTTGCTGAGTGCTTTACTCACTCATGCACATTAAGAAAGTTTCCTGTTCATAATTTCCACATGGTATCAGAGCCTCTCTAAGATCTATTGGACCACCCGCTATCGGGCCACCCACCGTTTATATCCACGCACCAAGCCCAATAGTGCTGGGCGTGAGGGGGTGTGTTAGAAGTCCCACATCGGATATGAGATGGCCTGAATAAGTGTTTATAAAGTAGAGGCAATCCTCACCTTACAAGCCGGTTTTGTGAGGATGAGTTAGGCCCAAAACTCAATTTCTAAGATGGCATCAGAGCTCCTGATCTAGGGGACTCTACTTCCGCAAATAATTCTTGAGAAAATCTGACTGGGCATTTTTCTGCCGTCAGTAACCTGAAATCTGACTGGGCATTTTCTGCTGTCAGTAACTTGAAATCTTGACTGGGCACTTTATGCTGTCAAGTTCTTCAAATCAGCCACTGTTTACCGTCGGTACAGCTCTGCACTCTTTCCAGCAGCTATCCGTACATTTTTAAGCAGCTGTCTGTGCAGTACTAGCCGCTGTCCCTACATTTTCCGGGTTGATTTCTTGATCGAATCTTGTTTTTTGTGGTCCCTTATACATAAATATTTGGTGGTTGCCTCTGTTTCCTTTTTTTGTTTTGGTACGTCTCTTTGGTTCCTTCATGGCCAATAGTATGGAAAAATCAGGTAAGCTTCCACTTTCAGTTGGATTTCATGTCTCAGAAACAGCTTCTAGACTATTCTGGATATTAGATTCAGGAGCCACGGACCACATGACACCCTCTTCTAAACAGTTCTCCACTTATTCCCCTTGTCCTAGTAGTAAGAAAATTGCTACTGCAGATGGCAATCTTGTAATCGTAGCTGGCATTGGAGATATCCAAATAAATCATTTTATAACCTTAAAAAAGGTCCTCCATGTTCCAAAACTATCTGTGAACCTTATCTCCATACAAAAAATTACGAACGATTTATCCTGTAGTGTGACTTTTCAGAATGATTGTTGTATATTTAAGGATAAGGAGTCGGGAAAGACGATTGGACGTGCTAGAGA
This sequence comes from Trifolium fragiferum, assembly GCA_954870985.1. NCBI lineage: Eukaryota > Viridiplantae > Streptophyta > Magnoliopsida > Fabales > Fabaceae > Trifolium > Trifolium fragiferum. The sequence continues at coordinate 14,196,786 of OX940793.1, read as the reverse complement.
AAGGAATGGCCTTTACTATCTAGAAGAACCAGGTCAGTGCACAAAAATCCCATTGTCTCACTCATTTATGTCAGAATCTGTACTCACTAAGAAGGAAAAAATATTTCTTTTTCATTGTCGATTGGGTCATCCTTCTTTCGGAGTCATTAAAGTTTTGTTTCCGTCTTTATTCACTAAGGTAGATGTTGAAAGTCTTCATTGTGATGTGTGTGAGTTTGCTAAACACAAGCGTCTACCCTTTCCAATAAACAATAAAAGAAGCACTTCCCCTTTCTATCTTATTCATTCAGATGTTTGGGGTCCCTCTACCGTTCCAAATGTAACTGGCGCTAGGTGGTTTGTAACTTTTATAGATGATTGTACTCGGGTTACTTGGGTGTTTTTACTCAAATACAAGTCTGATGTCTGTACAGTTTTCCCAAAATTTTTCTACATGATTAAAAATCAATTTGGAGTGAACATCAAAAGGCTTAGGTCTGATAATGGAAAAGAGTACTTCAATCATGTTCTTATTTCTTTCTGTCAAAAGGAGGGAATTGTCCATGAGTCTTCTTGTGTTAAAACACCACAACAAAATGGAACCGCAGAAAGGAAAAATAGGCATCTATTAGACCAAACACGAGCACTGTTGTTTCATCAAAATGTTCCCAAAAATTTCTGGGGGGAGGCTGTTCTCACTAGCACATATCTTATTAATCGATTACCCTCTAGAATATTAGGGTTCAAGAGTCCTATGGATGTTCTTTCTTCCTTCTATCCAAATTTGTTAGCAAGTAATAATCTTAAACCTCGAATCTTTGGGTGTGTGTCATTTGTCCATGTTCATTGTCAAGATAGAAAAAAACTCGATCCTAGAGCCCTAAGATGTGTTTTTGTCGGGTATTCCCCTACTCAAAAAGGATATAAGTGTTTCCATCCTCCATCTAAAAAGTTTTTTGTGTCACGGGATGTAACCTTTCATGAGAGGGAATCATACTTCACTCAACCTTATCTTCAGGGGGAGAACCATATGGAAGAGAAGCTTGAAACACTTGATCTTTCAGATCTTGAGTCAAATATAATCAATCTTTCTGGTACTAAGTCAAATACATCTGGTTTCGAGTCAAATAGACCCAATCTGTCCGGTATCGAGTCAAACACACTTGTACCAAATCCATCCGAGGCTGAAGAACTCGGAGCAGAGTCAAATCAATCAAATTCGCCTGCAGCCGAACATGGACCTGAAGTGGATGTAAGATATGGAAAGAATCTGGTTTACATGAGAAAGTCAAAGGCCATTCCTGAATCGACACAAGTACAAGAACCTGACTTGACTCCTTTGAATGGGGTAATTAATTCTTCTGAATTACAGGATGAAATGACCCAAACAACATATGATGACCTAGACCTTCCAATTGCCATTAGAAAAGGAACTAGAAAATGCACCAATCAACCTTTATATCCCCTTTCAAACTATCTTTCTTTTCAAAAATTCTCACCTAGCCATAGAGCCTTCCTTACAAACCTAAACACTACTCCCATACCTACTAATGTTTCTGAGGCATTGTCCGATGAAAAATGGAAGCAAGCTATGAATATCGAGATGAATGCATTGAAGAAGAATAAAACTTGGGAGTTAGTGACTTTACCAGAAGGGAAGAAGCCAGTTGGATGTAAATGGGTGTACACGGTAAAATATAAGGCTGACGGATCAATTGAAAGATATAAAGCCAGGTTGGTTGCCAAAGGGTTTACACAAACCTATGGAATTGACTATTCAGAGACATTTGCTCCGGTTGCAAAGATGAATACTGTCAGAGTAATATTGTCACTTGCTGCCAATTATGGTTGGGATTTACAACAGTTTGATGTGAAGAATGCCTTCTTACACGGGGAACTTGAGGAGGAGATTTATATGCACATACCACCAGGGTATGATAAAAATGTACCCATCAATACAGTCTGCAAGTTGAAAAAGGCGTTATATGGCCTGAAACAATCACCTCGAGCATGGTTTGGAAGATTCACTAAGGTTATGACATCGTTGGGGTACAAGCAAAGTCAAGGGGATCATACCTTGTTCATCAAACACTCGCCACAAGGGGGAGTAACAATTTTGTTAGTGTATGTAGATGACATCATAATGACAGGAGATGATTTGATGGAGCATCAGATCTTGAAACAATGTTTAGCTAAGGAGTTTGAAATAAAAACTCTTGGAAAGCTGAAGTACTTTTTGGGAATCGAAGTGGCACATTCTCGAAAAGGCATTTTTATATCTCAGCAAAAATACATTACAGATTTACTCAAGCAGACGGGTAAAACAGCGTGCAAACCTGCGAGCATTCCTATGGATCCAAACCTTAAATTGGGTAATACCGAAGAAGGTGTTGCAGTGAATAAAGAAATGTATCAGCGTCTAGTTGGGAGATTAATTTACTTGTCTCACACTAGACCAGATATTGCCTATGCTGTAAGTATGGTTAGTCAATTCATGCATTGCCCGAAAGAGATCCATTTACAGGCAGCTCATAGAATTCTGCAGTATCTCAAGGGAACTCCAGGAAGAGGAATTTTGTTCAAAAGAAATGGAAATACAACCCTTGAGGCCTACACTGATGCAGACTATGCTGGTTCAATTATTGACAGGAGATCCACTACCGGGTACTGCACCTTTCTTGGAGGAAATCTTGTGACTTGGAGAAGTAAAAAGCAAAACGTAGTAGCACGTTCTAGTGCTGAAGCTGAATTTCGAGCCATGGCACAAGGCATTTGTGAATTACTTTGGCTCAAAATTATATTAGAAGATTTGAAAATCAAATGGGAAGGACCTATGAAGCTCTACTGTGATAACAAGTCAGCTATCAGTATAGCACATAATCCGGTTCAACATGATCGAACTAAGCATATCGAGGTTGATAGACACTTCATTAAGGAGAAGCTTGATAGTGGGCTGATTTGCACCCCATATGTGTCCTCACAAGGGCAACTTGCGGATATTCTCACTAAAGGATTAAGTAACTCAAATTTTGAACGACTTGTATCCAAGCTGGGAATGGAAAATACCTATTCACCAGCTTGAGGGGGAGTGTTGGAAATAGTAAATGTTTCTCTCATTGAAAATAAAAGCATTTAAGTCTTTAGGTTCATGTATGCTTAGATTCATGCATTTACTACTTAGGAAGTTGGACTTGCATTTATTTCTCCTTGTAAACATAACATCTAATTTATTATGGTGTGTATATAAATATCATGGTTGCTGAGTGCTTTACTCACTCATGCACATTAAGAAAGTTTCCTGTTCATAATTTCCACAATTTCTTCTTGAGGTTGTTTGTGGTAGGAGGCCTATAGATCATGTAGGAAAATATGAGAGTGTTATTCTAGTTGATTCTGTGTTTAAATGTTGGGAAAGAGGTGAGATTCTTGAGGCAAAGGATATAAACTTAGGATCAGATTTTGTGTCTGAAGAGGTCGAATTGGTGTTGAAACTTGGCTTGTTGTGTTCACATTCAGAACCTTTGGCTAGACCAAGTATGAGGCAAGTTATGCAGTATTTGGAGAGGGATGTAACTATGCCTGATTTGTCATTGCTTAGTTTATCTTCTTTTGGATTAACTTTTGGGTACCAAGAAGTTGTCAAGGACAATACAATGTCATATACTTCTGTGTCTATTGCTGAATCACTTCTCTCTGGTGGTCGTTGATTTCAAGATGCACACATAATAGCAGTTGCGGTCACATATGCGATTGTGGGTGCAGGTGTTGCCGTTGCTGCGATGGCCTTTTAGTTCTTAAGCAGATGAGTTCGGCTCTCCTCGTTGGACTACTTTTTGGGTTGGGCTCTCCTCATGTGCTTAAATCCTAAAAACCATCGATATGGTCATATGTAGTGTCAATGCGGTTCCATGTCGGCCGTCGTCTGAGTTTTCACTTTATACCACAAAAATTGCAGTCCGATGTAGTTGTCTGTTCTGCTTTTAGCGTCCATAACGGATTTTCGTGGCCCTAATGGCATTCCATATCAGTCGTAACAGTGTTTCAACTGTGAATTTTTTTCACAGCATTAATACCTTAGAAAATGATACTGTTCCCCTCCTTTAGCATTTTGTAATGGACGATTTCGCGGTAACGTTATGTTATTTCAAACCTTGAGTGTAATAGATACATGAAAGCTTTTTTCACCACTTTATTCTCATTTTGTAATTGCTTTATTGTATCTCTTGAGTAATGAGTAGGAGAAAGAAACTACAATTTTTATTCAGCAATATCACAGATTCAAAGGGTAATCGGAAATAACCTGCAAATCCTTCAAATGTTATAAGAGATAATAAGCACAATCCAGGGTCCAAAGAAAGATACTGTCACATAGCTTGGTGTGGAGAGATCTGTCAAAGAAAGGTTCAGCTGCAACATTAGCATTTATCAGCCAAAACAACAATAAATTGAAATCAAATGGAACATTAGCATTTAGCACTATCTCACTTGACAAGTTCAATCACCCCTTTTAGTACTCTAGCACGAACATTTAGAGCCTCAAAATCTTCGGTAATCTCTTTCTCCACGAGCGCCATGCATTTATCAGCCACCGCAGATACCATGTCATCCTATGTACGTATAAAAATTCTAAATAAATACACAATGATTATGTAATAGAAAAGCAACCGAATAATTTACATTGCCTACCTCTAATGGACCAAAAATGTGACCGATTGTGGATGTTGTACCAATTGTACGACCATATGTGAGAAGGGCAACTGAGAGGCATAAGAAATTGCAGAGGAATGCATAAGCAAATTGAGCCAAGAAATCCTACCAAGTTGAAGAGGAACCAAGTCACTAATAGATCCAGGAGTGGTCGTAACGGGTCACCTTGTTGCCCTCTAGTGGCTGCCATAATATGTCTATCCACAAATACAATCTCGCTGCCTGACCATAAAGAAACTGAACCCACAATAAAATAGATGGACATCTCACTCTCACCTCTTGTAACAGTGCCGACATGTCAGCCATGTTGAAAGCATTCGAGAAGTCTACTGTAAGCATAGCCAAAGAACCATCTCTTGCTCAGTATTGTTCGCTTAAAAAAATTCGGTGCATGTTGATATTGTTCACGTAAAAAAACATAGACAACCCATGACTGTTCAAATCCACACGCACTCAAGTGTAAAATTAAGAAAACACTATACTTAATCATAACTTTAAGAAACATGAAGACATTGATGTTTTAATTTCAAATATTCAATTTACTATTTAGCATCAAACATTGAAAACATTTAAACAAATAATAAAAATAAAAAGTTGAGTCACCACCTAAATTGGAAAAAAAAAAAGTCGTTCACATGTGCATCATTCTTATAAATTAATGTTATAACTTTTACATGTGCATAATTTTTATAAACTAATTTTAATTGGCAGCTAAGTTTGGTAATTACCAGGACATTTCTCGGCAGGTCCCATGAGATATGCAAATTTTATTTTTCACTTTGGACAAAATACTTAGATATAAGGGTTAATAGGCTTTTACCCCCCTGCAAAGTAGGCGAGTTTTGCGTTACTCCCCTGTAATATTATTTTTTTAGATTACCCCCCTGCAAAATTTATTTTTTTGATTTACCCCCCTTTAGCTGACGTGGCAGGAAAAAAAAACAGAATAACCGATTTAAAAACAACACTTTTTACATCGGTTGAACAAAATAACCGATTTAAAAAGTGCATCCAAGGGGGTAAATCAAAAAAATAAATTTTGCAGGGGGGTAATCTCAAAAAAAATAATTACAGGGGGGTAAAGCAAAACTCGCCTACTTTGCAGGGGGGTAAAGACCTATTAACCCTAGATATAATAATATGAAAACTAAACAGAACTACAGAAAGAAAGAAAGAAACTATAGTCATGTTCCTCAAGCTCGTGTTTATGTTGTTTTTTCTTGTTATAATGGTATTGCAAAGACAACAGTTTCATCTATAATGGGTTCGAATCAGCAGATCTTTATCTTGATGGTACTGCTCAGTTAACCTCAAATGGCTTTCTAAGACTAACCAATGATAAAACGCATACAATAGGCCATGCTTTCTATCCAAATCCCATAGTTTTCAAAAAAACTTCCGATGGGAGTGTGTCTTCTTTCTCAACTACTTTTGTATTTGCCATAAGTTCTGAAAATCCAACTTTTAGTGGCCATGGAATTGTTTTTGTTGTTTCTCCCACAAAAGGGCTACCATATTCACTACCAAGTCAGTACCTTGGTCTATTCATATTCAATACATCAAACGTGGGAAACAGTAACAACCATGTCTTTGGTGTTGAACTTGATACTTTGCAAGATTTTGAGTTTGATGATATCAATGATAACCATGTTGGTATTAATATCAATGATCTGAAATCATATAGTTCAGCTGCTGCAGGATATTATTATGATATATATATTTCCCTTTCCAATGGAAGTCCTATCCAGGTATGGATTGAATATGATGGAGTGGAGAAAAAGATTGATGTTACTTTAGCTCCAATTAGTGTTGTTAAACCAACACGACCTTTGTTATCATTGACCAAAGATCTTTCTCCAATTCTTGACAATAATATGTATGTTGGATTTTCATCAGCTACCGGTTTAATTCAGACTTATCATGATGTTTTTGGTTGGAGTTTTAAGGTTGATGGTCAAGTACAAAACCTTATAATCTCTGAACTTCCGACGCCAACAAAACTTTCTGAGAAAAAAGAATCAAAAATTTTAACTGTTGGATTGCCATTGATTTTGCTATGTTTGGTTTTCATGATAACTTTAGGGTTTATGTATTATATCAAAAGGAAGAAGTTTGCTGAGATTCTTGAAGATTGGGAACATGAATATGGACCACATAGATTTAACTTCAAAGATCTATACTCTGCCACCAATGGTTTCAAGGAAAAGGGGCTACTGGGAGTTGGTGGATTTGGTAGAGTTTACAAAGGTTTGATACCAAGTTCCAAACTTGAGGTTGCTGTGAAGAGGGTGTCTCATGAATCAAGACAAGGGATGAGGGAATTCGTGTCGGAAATTGTTAGTATTGGTCGTCTTCGTCACAGGATAATTATCTATACAAAAAACCAAAAGTGAGCTTGAATTGGTGTCAAAGATATAGAATTATCAAAGGGGTTGCTTCAGGTTTGTTTTATCTACATGAAGGATGGGAGCAAGTTGTGATTCATAGACATAAAAGCTAGCAATGTGATGTTAGATGCTGAATTGAATGCTAGAATGGGAGATTTTGGACTTTCAAGATTGTATGATCATGGTGCTGATCCAGATACGACAAATGTAGCCGGAACTGTAGGTTATCTTGCTCCTGAGCACACTAGAACAGGTAAAGCTACTAAATTTTCTGATGTGTATGCTTTTGGTGCATTTCTTCTTGAGTTTTATTCTAGTTGATTCTGTGTTTAAATGTTGGGAAAGAGGTGATATTCTTGAGGCAACGGATGTAAACTTAGGATCAGATTATGTGTCTGAAGAAGTTGAATTGGTGTTGAAACTTGGCTTGTTGTGTTCACATTCAGAACCTTTGGCTAGACCAAGTATGAGGCAAGTTATGCAGTATTTGGAGAGGGATATACCTATGCCTGATTTGTCATTGCTTAGTTTATCTTCTTTTGGATTAACTTTTGGGTACCAAGAAGTTGTCAAGGACAAGACAATGTCATATACTTCTGTGTCTATTGCTGAATCACTTCTCTCCAGTGGTCGTTGATTTCAAGATGCACATATAATTGCAGTTGCGGTCAAAGATGCGATTGTGGGTGCAGTTGTTGCCATTGCAGCTATGCAAATTGTGGTTGATGACTTCACGTCATTACTGTGTTCTAACCACACTTCAAGGCATGTTTAAGTAGTATTTTATATGTTTTTATACAAAAAATAAAGTGAAAAAGAATCGTTACAAGATTTGCTTGAAGCACAAGAAAAAGAAGAACGTTGAAGAAAATCAGCACAATTTGCATCATGACGTATACCCGGTATTTTGACCATATCTAGAGTTTCGTAACTCGGAATGATGCGGGGTTTGCGGCAAAGGAAAGCTAAGATCAAGAGTTACAACTTTCATGAAGGAAAAAAATTCCATTTGCAGGTCTGTGGCGCAGCTGCGCGGCCCATGGCGCAGCCGCGCCCAGAGAGCGCTAAAACTCTCTATCTTTCTGTTTGGGGCGCAGCTGCGCGGGTTATGTGGCGCAGCTGCGCGAGCCCATGACCTAGTCCTATATATTCGAATTTTCTCCTCATTCTTGGACAGTTTTTGACGGCAAGAAAAAGGCAACTTTTAAGAGCCAAGGGTTCCTTCGTTTATAATGAATTCTTATACTCTATTTTATGTTATTCCTTTAATTATGAGTAACTAATTTCTTAGATTGGATCCTAGGGGATCCCAATTGTTATTGTTCTTGAACCGTGTGTTTCATATGATGTGCTAATCGAATTACGAAGTTAGTTTCAGTCAATTATTCCTTGTTCTTAATGCTTTACATAACTTGATCACTTGTGTGATGATTATAATTGTTTGTTTACTAAGACATTAGAAACAAATTAATTGACCTAGGGATAGTTGTTCAATTAACTTTCACTTTAGACATATCGGTTTGTTAATTTAGAATTCAAAGATTAAAGGGCAAAAACCTCAATTGATTATAGGCCATTCTAAGACATTAGGAATTGATAATCAATTGAGAGGATTATGTACCAAGACATTGGACATAGTTATTTAATTTAATCGAATCGTGGAATTAAGTTCGTAATTTGTTAGCATGCATGGAATACCAAGACAATAGTAGTTGGGTGAACCGAAAAGGTCCAATCGTTTTCTCAACTTGACTTAAAACCCTATTTTCGTCGTTATTTCTCGAAGAAAACAATATTCCAAACAAATCCCCCCATTTAATTTAACTGCAATTTTTACTCACGTATGATCCCGATTACCGTGATTGATCCACTACAATCTCTGTGGAACGATAAACTTTAATACTTACTTTGACACTTCGTCAGTGGTCATTGCGGTGTGAATTAATTTTAGGGTTAAATATGTTTTTAGTCCTTATAAAATGGCGATTTTTAAAATTTAGTCCCTACTTAATTTTTATTATTTATTTAGCCACTATAAAAAATTTCTTTGCAGATAGTTTTAGATCATTGTAGAAGGGATCTTTTAGGCATATTCTATTAGTTAGTTATTGAGAAATGTCATTGGGTAGCTGCCATAGGTATCTTACTATGAGTATGCACTAGCTTATATAAACATTGTATCCCTTCATGACTAGAATCAGTGAATGAATTGAAAAATGTCTTTACTTTTCATTGATAGTTTTATTGTTCTTTCTCTAATTTAGTTTAGAAACCTTGGTTCATAGACTTGGTAGGACTATATCCTAGTGCTTTTATTGAGAGCTGAGCCACGGAAAAGGTTACCTATAAGCTAGATTAAGGTGCTACACCGAATACTGATAGGTGAGTGAACCCGCCGAAAGTAATGGGCTACCATCGAGTCAGTGCCAATAAAGTAAAAGTCGTCGTGGACATCGACTCTTAAAGGGCGTGGCAATGTTAAGGGTCTCACATCGAGTATACTTTATCTATATGGCTCTCCCACCTGTTGTACTACTTTTTTGATTTGGACTCTTCTCATGTGCTAAGTCTTAAAAAGCATCGATATGGTCCGATGTAGTGTCAATGTGGTTCCATGTTGGCCGTCGTTTGAGATTTCTCTTTATACCACAAAAATTGCAGTTTGATGTAGTTGCCTGTTCTGCTTTTAACATCCGTAGCGGATTTTCGCAGCCCTAACGGCATTCCATATCGGTCGTAATAGTGTTTCAACTGTGAATTTTTTTTCACAGCATTAAAACCTTAAAAAACAATATTGTTCCCCCTCCTTTACCATTTTGTAACCGATGCGGTAACATTCTGTTATTTCAAATCTTGAGCGTAATACATACATGAAAGCTTTTTTCATTAAACCGCTTTATTCTCATTTTGCAGTTGCTTTATTGTCTCTAAGTTTGTATCTCTTGAGTAGGAGAAAGAAACTACAATTTTTATTCAGCAACATCACAGATTCAAAGGGTAATTAGAAATAACCTGCAAATTCTTCAAATGTAATAAGAGATAATAAGCACAATCCAGGGTCCAAAGAAAGATACTGTCACATAGCAACAGGATTCCAATAGTCCAGGTGTGGAGAGATTTGTCAAAGAAAGATTCAGCTGCAACAGGAAAATAATAAGCACAATCCACAAAACAACAAAAAAATGAAAACAAATAGAACATTAGCATTTAGCACTACCTGACTCAATATCTCACTTGACAAGTTCAATTACCACTTTTTGTGGACTCATTGGATTAAACTTTACGCCACTTCAAATTTTAGATACTCATGACTATTGGAATCCACACACGTACTTAGACATTTCTTCTATTATCTCAATGGTGGCCAATAATGACATTTGTCTGAAAATAAAGAGATGTGCCCACCATAACCTGACCTTTAGCATCAAACATTGAAAATATTTAAACATATAATAAAAATTTGAGTCACCATCTAAATTTGGAAAGAAAAATAAATTTGGTATAAGTAACACAAATTATTTTTGGTTAATTGGCAGCTTATTCAGAAACTATAATAGAGAAAAAAGAAAGAAACAACAGTCATGTTCCTCAAGCTCGTATTTATGTTGTTTTTTCTTGTTACGTTGGTAGCAAGTAAAGACAACAGTTTCATCTATAATGGATTCAAATCAGCAGATCTATATCTTGATGGTACTGCTCAGTTAACCTCAAATGGCTTACTAAGACTAACCAATGACAAAACGCAACAAATAGGCCATGCTTTCTATCAAAATCCTATACATTTCAAAAAAACTTCCGATGGAAGTGTGTCTTCTTTCGAAACTACTTTTGTATTTGCCATAAGATCTAAAGATCGGAGTCTTAGAGGCCATGGAATTGCTTTTGTTGTTTCTCCCACAAAAGGGCTACCATATTCATTACCAGCTCAGTACCTTGGTCTATTCAACAAATCAAACGTGGGAAACAGTAACAACCATGTTTTTGGTGTTGAACTTGATACTGTTCAAAATAAAGAATTTAATGATATCGATTATAACCATGTTGGTATTGATATCAATGATTTAAACTCAGCTAATTCAACTTCTGCAGGATATTATGATAGTTATAACGATCAATGGTTTATCAGAGGTATTTCACTTTCTAGTGGAGATACTATCCAAGTATGGATTGAATATGATGGAGTCAAGAAAAAGATCGATGTTACTTTAGCTCCAATTACCGTTGTCAAACCAACACAACCTTTGTTATCATTGATCAAAGATCTTTCTCCAATTTTGAACAATAGTATGTATGTTGGATTTTCGTCAGCTACTGGTTCATTTTTCACTTCTCAATATATTCTTGGTTGGAGTTTTAAGGTTAATGGTCAAGCTCAAGAGCTTATAATCTCTCAACTTCCAAAACTACCAAGATTTAGTGAGAAAAAAGAGTCAAAATTTTTAATTGTTGGATTACCTTTAATTTTGCTTAGTTTGGTTTTCATGATAACTTTAGGGGTTATTTATTTCATCAAAAGGAAGAATAAGTTTGCTGAGATTCTTGAGGATTGGGAACATGAATATGGACCACATAGATTTAAGTTCAAAGATATATACTCTGCCACCAATGGTTTCAAGGAAAAGGGGCTATTGGGAGTTGGTGGATTTGGTAGAGTCTACAAAGGTGTGATACCAAGTTCCAAACTTGAGGTTGCTGTGAAAAGGGTGTCTCATGAATCAAAACAAGGGATGAGGGAATTCGTGTCGGAAATTGTTAGTATCGGTCGTCTTCGTCATAGGAATCTTGTTCCACTTCTCGGCTATTGCAGGCGAAAGAATGAGTTACATTTGGTTTATGAGTACATGCCTAATGGAAGTTTAGATAATTATCTATACAAACAGCCAAAAGTGAGCTTGAATTGGTGTCAAAGATTCAGAATCATCAAAGGGGTTGCTTCGGGTTTGATTTATCTACATGAAGAATGGGAGCAAGTTGTGATTCACAGAGACATAAAAGCTAGCAATGTGATGTTAGATGCTGAATTCAATGCTAGATTGGGAGATTTTGGACTTTCAAGATTGTATGATCATGGTGATGATCCACATACAACTCATGTAGCTGGAACTGTAGGTTATCTTGCTCCTGAGCACACTAGAACAGGTAAAGCTACTAAATTTTCTGATGTGTATGCTTTTGGTGCATTTCTTCTTGAGGTTGTTTGTGGTAGGAGGCCAATAGATTATGTAGGAAAATATGAGAGTTTTATTCTAGTTGATTCTGTGTTTAAATATTGGGAAAGAGGTGAGATTCTTGAGGCAAAGGATGTAAACTTAGGATCGGATTATGTGTCCGAAGAGGTTGAATTGGTGTTGAAACTTGGCTTGTTGTGTTCACATTCAGAACCTTTGGCTAGACCAAGTATGAGACAAGTTATGCAGTATTTGGAGAGGGATGTACCTATGCCTGATTTGTCATTACTTAGTTTATCTTCTTTTGGATTAACTTTTGGGTACCAAGTTGTCAAGGACAAGACAATGTCACATACCTCTACGTCTATTGCTGAATCACTTCTCTCTGGTGGTCGTTGATTTTAAGATGCACATATAATTGTAGTTGTGGTCGCAGATGCGATTGTGGTCATTGCGCTGTGAAATAATTTTAGGGTTAAATATATTTGTAGTCCCTATAAAATGGTGATTGTTTAAATTTAATTCCTACTTAATTTTTATTATATTTTTAGCCACTATAAAAAATTTCTTTGCAGATAATTTTAGTCCCTATCATTAAACTCTTTGCATATAGTTTTAGATCAATTTAGAAGGAATCTTTCAGGCATAACCTGCAGGGTAATCACAGATTCAAAGGGTAATCAGAAATAACCTGCAAATCCTTCAAATGTAATAAGAGATAATAAGCACAATCCATTCCAGGGTCGAAAGAAAGATACTGTCGCATAGCTTGGTGTGGAGAGATCTGGCAAAGAAACGTTCAGCTGCAACAGGAGCATAATAAGCACAATCCACAAAAAAAATATAAATTGAAAACAAATAGAACATTAGCATTTAGTACTACCTGACTCAATATCTCACTTGACAAGTTCAATCACCCCTTTTTGTACTCTAGCACGGACATTTAGAGCCTCAAAATCTTCGGTTATCTCTTTCTCCACGAGTGCCATGCATTTATCACCCACCACAGATGTCATATCATCCTATGTAAGTATAAAAATTCTAAACAAACACAAAGATTAAGTAAAAAAAACGACCGAATAATTTTCATTGACTACCTCTAATGGACCAAAAATGTGACCAATTGTGGATGTTACACCAATTGAACGACCATATGTGAGAAGGGCACCTGAGATGCATAAGAAATTGCAGAGGAATGCATAAACAAATTGAGCCAAGAAATCCTACCAAGTTGAAGACACTATTAGATCCATAAGGTACGCGGCGATAGGATGATCCCAAAGTGTAAAAAACAAGGCAAATATCAGAGTTTGATTCAAGTGATTCCAAAGCAGTGGTATCGAAGACTTTTTTTGTTTTCTGATTCATGCAGACTTGTATCAAGATGAAGCTACTCGAACTAATATATTGCGTCATCAAGCGGGGCAACCACCGCACCTGGGAGGAGTGCAGGGAAATGGAAACCCTAGTTTAGGATTGGAAGCACTTATGTTCTGTTATGATCTTCTGTTTTGTGAATTTCTGTTTTGAAACAATATTTTGGATAATCCATTTGTAAACTTATGTTTGGTTCATTCAGTTTTGGATGATTCCAATTACATAAAGAATATAATCCATTTTAATGCATTTGTGAACTTATGTTCAGTTACAGTTTTAATATCACAAATCAATTAAATTCATTGATAATACCACAAAAATAAAGCAAATATCAATGGAACTATTATATTCTAAACAAAAGTATGTGGAACTTAATCTGAAAGTACAAATATATCCAACAATGGATAGTGTTACTTCTTCGATTAAGAATCCATACAATGCTTCACCACAGTCGTCACTTTGCGTGTCATCATACACCTTAGAAATGTTATGTACATGGCAATGAATACGATAGTATATGCCAGCATAACATTTTAACTACACGCAACACTGAACTAATTTGGTGAAAAACTCGTCCATTTTTTTCATATATCATTAGTCCAACCTAAATCTACATTAGCAGAAGATGGATCAATTTACAGAAGCCTGGAAATACGAGCATCGACAACCGGAGATATGTTTGCTTCTGTATTTCCTAGCAAATCATCCAGAGACATCCTGCTGTTTTTCCATAAAGACTCGGACAATTTCTTCATCTTTTCTCCTTCACTCCGTCTATTTTCTTGGACATTGAGTACTTCAGCTAATCCACCTATATTATTGAGCAACCAATCAATCTAAATACATAGGACTTGTCAGGATTAAGTTACCAGCATGCACAGAAAAATCCTTAAAATTGAACACATAATAAATATAACCACTTTCATGGATAATGTTTATACATACAATCAGTTTGGAAATTTGTTAATTTCAAGAACCTAATTGTTCGACCTCTGAAATTTCATGGACTAAAATGGTGATTCACTCTAAAGCAAATGTAACATTGTATGGGCCATGTTAGAAATGCTTCTTGATCTAAAGTAGACAATTGAAGTACCTATGGTAAGCAATGTCGACCTAAGCATTTGTACTATACCACATACAATAAGACATATTGAACTGTAGTGGCTATAATTGTTACCATTTGATGAACACATTCATGAAGAAATTCTACTTATTTAAGAAACCACCATTTTATTCGTACATTCATTGTGACATACATAATTATCACACGTCAATAACACATTCATCATAGATTATAAAGGATCAAAGAATTCATCATACCACTTGCAAGAGCCACTATATCATTTCTCTTTACCGATGGTGCAGCAGCATCAGTACCTACACAAAGAAAGTTAAGTTTCAACCCTGAATGAAATAAATGGTAGAGAGAAAGTTGAGATAGCTCCCATTGTAGAAAAAATGGAAAGCTCGTCTCAGGTGGTGTGAGCATGTGTGAAGGAGACTCATAAAGTTGAGATAGCTCCCAGTGTAGAAAAAATTGTCTGACACCAAATACCAAGGAATGGTGAAAATGTCAAAATTAGAGTTGAAAAGTCACAAGTGGAGGACATGGTTGTGACCATGAATTACAACGGTACAGTATAAATCACATTCTACTAACTGAAATCTGTAAGCGGCCACCAGCCATAATGCACTGCTGCTATAGTATACAATAGATAACCCTATTCATTGTGTACATATCTTATAGATATAGATAATACATGGACAAAAGGGAACCAAGCGGCACAATAATATTACCTTCAGATTCAGCTGTTGGAAACTTCAAAATTTTTGCAACTTTTTTGTAGAGACCCTGTCAATGATTTTCATGGTACAATTACTAATTGATTTACAAGAAAAACACTATAGGCAGGGCATCAAAAGAAGCATGGAAATGCTAAAAACTTCAGGTAAGACGACATGCTAAGTATTACAAAAGTAAACCCTTGTAACCCCAGAGCCAGAGCTCGTCAGAGAAGAGACATTCCCTTTGTGCCCAAACCATAAGATTTCTAACCGAAAAGATAATGAATGATACCCCTCTCTCACTCTCCTTAAATTCCCTTTATATCTAAAACAAGTCACACAAATTACTTCCCCTCTGCCACGTCGCATTCCTCCCTCTACATTCCTATATTTTACTAATAAAACGGGGCTTCACTATCGCTGCATGTTTTAACATATTCTATTAGTTAAAAATTCAAGTAATCAACATTCAGAGAGTTCTAACCTCTTGAACCACAAGCGAACTTGATTTCTCCTCAATTGCTTTACGCCTATACATAAGAGCCATACTCGTTAAGATAACACCCACCTTGGGATGTGTTTCACCTTCAACAAATACAGAACCACAAGATATTAGGAACAACACGCCATTACCAGGCTCGGTTATAATGCAGTATGAATTTTTGAAATTGAGATAAGGTAACAGTAACATCTCAAAAGAATAGACAAGTCACCATAGATAAGCTCTGCCTTGGCTAATGCCTTTGTCAAATGCTCCTCTGCATTACGGAAGTTACTAAAATAAAAAGTATTACTTATTAGTGATATATCACGTATCATGACATAAAATTTAAAAAGGAACGATTGGTAAGGGAAACCATACAGAAAAAAAAATTAAGCCTACCACAAATGTGATTCAAGCTGTCCTAAACCACACATGGCCTGCATCATTAAACCCTCCATGTTCAAGTTACCACCTCCTAAGTATACATTGCCACTCTTTTCAAGTTCACTTGCTCCTTGTAAAACATTTTGGTAAACCTCTTTAGCCACTGTGTAGTTCTGCCTTGTTTGTTGGAGCTCAGCATATGATAGAGCAGCAGTGCCTACATTACAAAACTTCAATCCCAGGTCGAATAATGATTGATTCAATAATCAGTACGTACTACAGAAAGAAAGATACCGTCACATAGCTTGTTGCGTAGGGATTCGTCAAAGTAAGGTTCGGCTGCAACAAAGCATAATAAATACTCATCATGAATCAACAATAAATTGATAATAAATAGACCATTAGAATTTAGCACTACCTGATTCAATGTCTCCCTTGACAAGTTCAGTCAACCCTTTAAGTGCTCTAGCACGAACAATTAGAGCTTCATAATCTTCTGTTTTCTCATTCTCCACAAGCTCTATGCATTTATCAGCCACCTCAGACGCCATATCATCCTATGTACGAAAAAATAAACTAAATAAACACAATGGTTCTGTAAAAAAGCAGCAAAAAAATTTACATTGACTAGCAAACATCAACCTGTTCCAACTCGAGATGAAGTCCAGCCTGAGCTTCATAGGCAGCAACTACAACAAGAAACCAAGATACAACTTAGAAATCAGCAAAAAAAATTCCCAATTA
This sequence comes from Trifolium fragiferum, assembly GCA_954870985.1. Taxonomy (NCBI): domain Eukaryota; kingdom Viridiplantae; phylum Streptophyta; class Magnoliopsida; order Fabales; family Fabaceae; genus Trifolium; species Trifolium fragiferum. Next base: position 14,179,768 of record OX940793.1, on the reverse strand, counting down.
AAACAAAAACTATAGCAAATGCAGTAAACAACAAAAACTGTTCCAAGAGAATTTACCTCTAATACCCAAGTAAGAATTAGACAATTCTTGAACACCATTGAGCTGCTCAATTGCATCAACATAATCTCCTCTGAGAAAATTAAAAGAAAAACATACTTCTAATGAGTTTAAACAACCAACCACAAAATATAGTGTAGCACCAAAATGAGAATTAAAAGAAGAGTGAAGACCCATTTTAGTCTCTCACAATTTTCTGACGGCCCAATTTAGTCTCTGACAAAAATAAAAGTTAATCTTGTCCCAAATATTTTCATGTTGGGCTATGAAGCACGAACACTTCTCATATTAACCGTATTCCGTGTCGGACACGTGTCATTGTTGGACACCGACACTTATAATTACACTCAATCAATTCTGGCTAAAGTCAAACCAAACATACACTAATTATGTCATTTTCTCAAACTATTATCAGTGTCAACGTGTCACTGGCTATGCTTCATAGATGTCGGGAACAAATTAGTTCATCTATTATAACGAAACTATTTTGTCCTAGGTATGAGAGACTAATTTGGATTTTACCTTTGTCCTGAATTGGGCCGTCGGAAAACTGTAAATGACCAAAATGGGTCTTCACTTTTAACTAAAATGAAAATGATCACAAAGAACTAACCTTTCAGAAAACAATGTAGACATAGCAAGCAAAGCAATTCCTTTGGAATTCTCATGTTTAGGATCATTTCCTTCAGTTAACTCAGTTGAAAGACAATGCTTCAACACCAAATACCCCATACCATAAGAACCAACTATTCACACAAAAACAAACAAACCCAGAAACCAAAAAACCAAAAAAATGTTAACTTTCAACAAAACACACAAAAGGGTCATCAAAAAACTAAATTTTATAATGAAAAATAGATTTTTTTTTTTCTCACCTGATTTTTCAGACCTAGCTTGTCTCAAAGCGTAATTACTCATCCGAACAACATCATCAACAGCTAAGCTTTTGTCCAACGCTAAACCAGTGTTGAATGATCTAAACGAAATGGGAGAGGGTTTTGCTGATAGAGTAACAAGAGCTCTTGAAGAGATTCTTGATGCTATGCGAAACATGGTTGCTTGAAAGAGTGTTGGTTGGTTCTGAGAGAACAACTGAAATGAAGAGTAGAACTATAATGCAATTGAGATGGGTTTAAGGAACGAGTTTCTTGCCCTAATTCTTGTTGGATTCAAACATAGTTTGTTACCTTGTTTAGCCTATGATTTATGGCAAATTCTAAGGTTTAGCAATGTCATGTGGTATACCACAAAGACCAATTCATGTATGTAAAATTTTAAAGGGTTAATTTTTTATTTTTTATTTTCATTTTAGTCCATTAATTAAATTATAATTTAGTTTTTTAAAATATTTCGCTTTATTTTGATCCTTTAAATTACGAATTTTAGACATTTTGATCGCTTACATTACTTAAGGAATTATAATGAAACAAAAACTATTAAAGGATCGAATGGTGTGATATTTATAGTTTAAGGGACTAAAATGAAATTAAAAAAAAAAAAAAAAAACTCAAGTGATCAAAGTAAGACCATAAATTAACTTAAGGGATCAAAATTTAATTTAGCCAAACTATTTTAATGTATTATTATTTTTATAAGAAAATATAAAGTAAAGTTAAATTATTTTCATATAAATTATAATTTATTTTCATAAGCCAATATTAGTCATACAAGCGAGTACCTGTTCACCCGATCCAATTTTTACGAGGAAAATTTGAATAGATTAGTTTTGGAATCGGATTTGGGTTTTCTCGATTTTAAAAGACGGAGATGAGGCGGGTAATTGAGACATTAATACCCACTCCAAATACGTCCCTAAACCCGTCTCAATTATATCAAATTACATTTTACCTTTTTCAAGTTAAAAACCCTTAAACAAACCAGTAAATTATATTCATGTGTTAATTTTTATTTTTAAGTAAAATATTAAATAAGTTGTTTTCTCTATTTATTTTCTTCGTTTAACAAAATATATTCTTGAAATAGAATAGTTTTTGAATTTTAATTCTTTTTGTAATAAAAAAAACTAAAATGCAACTCAAGTTCATATGGAGATCTAGCAAAATGAGGATATCCGAACCCCGTTGGGTATGAGTTTGGGATTATATATATTTGTCATCCATGTTAAAAATTGGGACAGATTTGGGGATACTCGAGTTTTATGGGTTAGAGTTTGGGGTGGACAAAATTCATCCTGACCCTGTCCTATTGTCACGCCTACTCTCAAACAGCAGACATATAGGGATGTTCATAGGTATCGGTGACATTTCAACCAATAGTGACCCAATCAAATTTAACTCGTCTTTCATTCAAACCCGTTCAAGGGCGGGTGCAATCCAAATCAACTCGTTCAACCTCGAAGTGGTTTTATTCGAGTAACAGGTTTATGTGTTTAAAACCCATAAGAACCCGCGAACCCAACCCTTTTAAAAAATTGTTACATTTTTTATTTTTTTTTAGTATAATTTATGATTTTTATGTTTTAAAATCTTAAATTTTAATATTATTATATTTGAAGTGTTCAATATAATTTCAAGTATTTAAATTTGAAATAGTAAAAATTAGTCCAAATTTAAAATTTTTAATGAAATAGATCGTCATTTAAATATTATTTTTAGAAATTTTTTGAAAAAATTATTATGTATCATGACCTGTTGATCCAACAAAATACGTGCAAGTTTTTAAGTATAATGATATAATTTAAACGTGTCATGAGTACTCACCAATCAAAATACAACATTTAATAAAAATACACACAAATTTCTTAGTACCGATACAATCAAAACTTGCCATATGTGTACTTATGACATGTTTACACTGATGCGGATAGAATCATACTCATGACGTGTTTGTGTTAACATGAATATAATCGTCAAGAGCACGTCATAAATAAAAATACTCACCAATCAAAATACAACATTTGGCATAATACACGCAAATTGCTAAATAATGGTACAATCAAAACACGCCATGTGTACTCGTTACATATTTGTTAGCTGTTCAATCGGTGATAAATACTCCCTCCGTTCCAAAATATAAGTTGTTTTGACCATATTACACAAATTAAAAAATGTAATCATTGTTATATAGAAAAGAGAAATTATGAGTAAGTTTACAAAATTGTCCTTCATTAATTGTATAGGAAAGATACATGAAAGAAGAGAGAAAAATAAAAAGTTAATGATATAATAGGAAAAATAGCATTAAATGCTTCATTGGAATTGTAAAGCGACATATATTTTGAAACAAATTTTTTCTCCAAAGCGACATATATTTTGGAACGGAGGGAGTAGCATTTTTCTTTTACTAAATTTTATATCACAAGTAAAGGACAATATGTTCAACACTTCCTCTCCTTTATACTCTCATTTCAATTTGTAATAATCTGATGTTAAAATTTTAGTTAATACTCACTTTCACTCTCCAATTTTCATCTTGCTGTATAGAACCCTGGAATTCACGTTCTTGCTCTCGATTTGTAGGTAAATTTGTATCTTTCACTCTAAATATTTTTAATTGACATCTCTTTGTAGGAGTCTTACCTATCTATATTTATTGTTGAAATTATTTGTACTAATTAATTAATTATGTAATTGTTTGGGCTGAAAATATATGCAGGGGACTCATGGTGCTGTCATCACTACCATAAATTTCTAACTGACCTCTTCTCATTTGTACAACTTCATAAAAAAATGTAAGTTCATTTTAAAGCTCATAGGCAACTTAAAATAATTGTAAAATTAAATTATTATTTTTCTTTCTAGTACATAAACCATATTATCTCTTCTTTGTAGTGAACGTTACTAACTATAACTAGAAATAAGTAAGATGTCACTTTGTTGCGGCGAACGATATTAACCACATTGTTTCTGAACAAACAAGTTTTACAAATGTTTCTTATGCAAGGAGGATCGATACCACATATTTTGCTTGAACAAGTAGGTTGATCCATTTTTATGTTATCACTTCAAAAGTTTTGAAAAGAAGAATGTTTATGAAAAGTGGAATAGTTGAATGATATAATAAGGTAAGGGCTTAATTTATAAGAAAAACAATTCATTAAGTAATAATCTCAATGAAAAAACATCATGTCAATAATGGTATATCTAATGAGTACAAAAAAAACACTATTTTTCAATAAAAAACTCTTTTAGACAATTTAATTCTTGAGAAAATATTTATAAATAATAATATACTTAAAGTCTACCGTTTAATCAAATGTTACTTAAAAACATCAAATGATTGATTGGGATAATAAGAGACAATTAATAAATATCGAAATTCATAAATATTAAATATTTTAAAGATAATGTGTGACATATTTTGTCATTTAAGTTTGGGTGTTTATCAAAAGTTTACTAAAAATATCAAATTTTGATAAATGCACAAACTTTGATAAACATTTGAAAAAAATAGGTTTGAAGAAAGCATTGTAATTTTATCATTTAAAAAACATCAATTTGATGTTTTCAATAAACTTTTGATAAACACGCAAACTTTAATGACAAAATATGCCACATATTGTCTTTAAAACATTTTGAATTTCTATATTTATTAATTATCCCTTAATATCCCGAGTCAATCTTTTGTTTTTTTAAAGTAACATTTGATAAAAATGTAGATTTATATTATTATTTATAATATTTTCTCAAGAATAAATCGTCTAAAAGAGTTTTTTTACTGAAAAATAGTGTTTATTTAAACTCATTAGAATATACCAAAATGACTTGATTTTTTTTATTGAGATTATTATACTTAATGTTTTTTTCTTATAAATTAAGCCCCTACCTCATTCATTCAACGGATCCTCTTTTCATAAACATTCTTCTTTTCAAAACTTTTGAATTGATATCATCAAAATGGATTGACCTACTTGTTCCGGCAAAATATGTGGTATCATTGATCCTCCTTGCATAAGAAACATTTGTGGAACTTGTTTCTTCATAGACAATATGGTTAGTTAGCATCATTCGCCATAACGAAGAGACAATGTGTTTAGTACGTTCAACTCTAGTGCAATATCCTAGACTATCAAACATGCTTATAAATATCAAGATTCTCTTAAGCTTTGGAATATATACCTCACATTCTTCAAAAGGAAATCACGATTATCAAATATTTTGAGACAGATAGTTATACTTTGAACCTTGCAAACCTTATTGTTATTGAACAATAATTTGTTATGAAATCGAATGAGAAATGAAAGTCAGTTTAACTGTATAAATTCTGTTAAACATAAATAACTAATCTAAAAAATGACAAATTTAAAAATAACTCTAAGAAACACTGATATCTGGCAAAACAACAAACACAAACAATGCTAATGTAGAAAATATCAAATATCGACATCTTTAATTGAAGAAATGAATATTGTTATTATTTATAAAAGATATAGAATTCAAAACTAAAATATATGCATCTGAATCTAAACATACATGCAATCTCTTCTTATCTTAAAAGAAATATGCTGAGAAAATTATAGAACGAGCTGGTATTGCAAGTCATCACCTACATCAGTTGACACCAAAACAAAACTCAGTGGATCTTTTCAGAATCAATATCATGACCCAACAAATTATTGGAGTCTTGCAGGTGCATTGCAATATTTAACTTTCACAAGACCTAATATCTCTTATGCAGTACAACAGGTATGCCTAGTCATACATGATCATAAAACGCAATAAATGTCAGCTCTGAAGCGTATCATTGGATATATTCACGACACTCTTGATTTTGGGCTTCATTTGTATCCCTCAATTATGTCAACAAATTAGTATCTTAATTACACTAGTACTAATACATATTAGGCTGATTGTCCAAATTGCTGACATCTTGACCAAATGATTTCCGTTGCAACTCTTGATAATTTTTGTGATAGTCTCAACATCGCCAACCTCCTGTTTCAACTACGAGGGTGTATTAAACTAGCATTGTATCACAATATTATTTGTGCATATCTTTATTTATAGAATAGTCATAATGGTAATATGAGACTATTATGGAAACACAAATGTTATTTTGACACCAAAATGGTTGTAGGACAACTATTTTGGTGTGGGACCCGCCACCTTTTATGTTTTTTATTATTTTTATACCGTTTCGATTTACGTGTATAGATAGAAAAATTTAATTGTCCCAATTGAACAACTTTTTATGGTGTTCATATAACACCCCTCTTATGGAAATCATAATGTATATTACATTAGTCAATCAATGGAAAAAGCAAGACCTATTATTCTTACATTGAACAAAAATATTTAATTTAACCTCTAAATCTAATTGATCGACATCTAAATTATTGTAATCAAATTTAATATCTTTAACTCCTCATTGATCAACATTGTTCAACACAGAAGCATATAGAAGAAAAGTTTGTGAGATGGGTTGAAGCATAAAAAGAATTAAGTTTTTTGGAAATTTGTCTAAGTTATCTGACATGTGTCGTACAAGTGTTATACATGTCGAGTATCGTTTTAATTAGTGTTGAATCAAAAGAAACATCTTTTGGGACACTTATATAAGTTGTTTGATACATGTCATACGAATGTCGCATGCGTGTCATACACGCTTAATTTTAGAGGTGTTGTGCTTAGTAGAAAAAACTATATTCACACAAACAATTATGATAAAGGATCTAATTAATTTTATAATTCCTTTTGTTAAGTACACACCCAAATTTCCAATACAATGGCAAAGAAAAAAGAGTAAACCTTCAATAATACTATTTACACTTCTAATCATGCTTTATCAGTCACTACATGCAACCTAATTTGTTTAAAATTTAATTATATTCATAAGTGTCATTAAGAATATAAGAAAATCTTAAGCTAGAAGGCTTAAAAAGTAGAGGGCATAATATCTTGTAACGTGTACATATGCCTTTCCATTTTATGATAGAAACAGATATTGTTGATGAAAATCATATAGCATCCTTGTACTTTTATAAATTTCATATAGGAAAAAATGCTATATATCATTGAAGTATATGATAAGAACATTTCTTAACACAACTAAAGTTCATACCACATGGTACATATTTCTTTATTGCTTTATTTTTCTAGCTAGTTGCCTAAAAAAATCCAATTTATTTAAATAGCTTATAGCTATTTTAACTATTTTATTATTTTAACAAAACAGTTACTTGAAAAAGAAATCTCCAAGTAGAAGCAATGCATATATCCCTATGTTATTATTATGAAAGTGAAAGTTGAAAGTGAGCATAGAAAATAAAGTGACAAAAGCTTATGATGGTCACAGTGGGAAGTAACAAAACCATCACATAAAAAAAGTTAGTACTTGTCACACACTGTCACTTTATGCACTATATAATATATAGCAACACATTTTAGTATTCAGATTGAAAATTGATCAAGCTTGAAACAATGTCAAGAACTTCCACTCTTCTCTATAGCTTAATGGCCTTTTGTTCCATCATACTCATAGGTAACACCTTAAATTCTTCTTCCTCCTCATTGTTTATTTTGCTATTCTTAAGAAATGTCCACACACAAAAAAAAAAATATTTGGTTCTACCGCGCAATCACCAAAACCACCTAGAAATTTGGTTTCGGAGCTATAAAGAAATTGCGATTGAAGCATTATTGAAGACTGAAACGTCAAACCAAACATACGTTTATTATAGCAAAATTCTATTTTTTAGACCATGCTAATCCTCTCTAGTAGCCCCGTATTTCGTTTAGCTCAATGTTGGTCATTAGATTAATCGAACGACAAAACATTAGCATTGATCGAGCTAGAGGGATCTAGAGTATCCATAATATATATCCCTTTTTAAATTAATGTATATAAAATAGGAGACAAGAATAACTTATGTAACTAATTAAAGTGAATATATAAAATCAGTTATGCACATAGGATCAAACTTATTTAACATGATCAATTCACTTTAGCGAATAAATAAATCAATGGTTGATATTATATGCACATACATAACAAATCACAGATGATTAAAATCTCAACCCTTGATCTTTTCACACTATTCACACAAATGCTCTTACATGATGTTATCTAACAATCTTTAGTATAGTATCTTTCTAAAGATTCATCTATTTTTTTTATGCAGATGGCGCTCAACTAATTCTAGTGAACAATTGTGGGGAAAGTGTATGGCCAGGAATACTAGGAGGTTCAGGGCAACAAACACCGAAAAACGGTGGATTTCATCTAGGTAGTGGCGACGAAATAGTATTAGATGTACAAGAAAAATGGTCAGGAAGAATATGGGGAAGACAAGGTTGTAATTTCGACAACGACGGAAACGGTCATTGCTTAACAGGTGATTGTTTTGGAAAACTACAATGTGCAGGATTAGGAGGAGTACCACCAGCAACAGTTGTTGAAATGACATTAGGATCATCATCTTCACCATTACATTTCTATGATGTAAGTTTAGTTGATGGTTTCAATTTACCTGTTTCAATGAAACCTATTGGAGGTGGAATAGGTTGTGGAATAGCTTCTTGTGAAGTTGATTTGAATGTTTGTTGTCCATCAGCACTTGAAGTTAAGAGAAATGGAAAAGTTGTTGGCTGTAAAAGTGCTTGTTTGGCTATGCAATCTGCTAAGTATTGTTGCACAGGAAGCTATTCTGATCCAAAAACTTGTAAACCTACACTTTTTGCTAATCTTTTTAAGGCTATTTGTCCTAAGGCTTATAGTTATGCTTATGATGATACTAGTAGTCTTAATAGATGTAGGGCTCCAAGGTATGTTATCACTTTCTGTCCTCCGCCGCAGTAACTTATGTGCCGAAAATGAAGTTGAAGATGCTGTCATAAAATTACAAAGATAATGTTTTCTGTTATTAGTGAAGAACTAAGATAATTTAGTGTTCTGTTTTTAATTTGCATAGTTATGTTTTTAAGTCTTTTTCATTATTATTTTTTAATAGTTATTGTTCTTGATCATTATAGTTTAAAACAAGGGTAGATTGGTAATATATAGCATTTTACTTTGTTTCTCTACTTAGTGAAGATGATTTGCTTTTTGTGCAGTTTAATGTATTTAATTTGTTTTGGCATTGATAGTCTTTTCACCCACAGCTACAAGTTCAAGCATTTTTGTTTAAGAGAAATGAAAATCCACACGGTCGAATATTTTGGGCAATTAAAAAAAATTAAATGGTTGACAATTAAAACAAAATTTCGAGATATAAACTTTTTAAAGGGTCGAGACTATCACCTTTGTATTCACTTTCAACCGTAGAGAATTCATTTCGAAACAAATAGACATAGTTTTGCAATAGATATTTTGCTAGTGTCATACTCATAGGGTTGCAAATGTTGGAATTGTGTATGACATTTTGCAAACAAACAGCTATGTGCAAAATAAACAAACATGAAGTCACTAGCAATTTGGTGGAGTTACCTTCAAGTAAACAAACGCTCAAGTTAATGATCGAGGTGAGTAAGAGGTAGTAGAATGATATTATGTACCTTTTCTGAAGAGATAAATCCGTATTTATAGGCGTGACATGTGAAAACTCGTAAGTGGAATACCACATGTTTGAATAAGTCCAAATGTCCAATAATAGGACCTTCGATTAGTTTGAATTGTGCATTAGCCCAGTTCGAAACAAAAAGTAAAACATAGTTAGTTATAGGCTAAAATAATATGCAAACAACAAAGTAGACCTATCTATCTATTTTATCTTTAAAGATACAGAGTCTAATGCAATAGAGTAAAAATTTGAACATTATTTCCACTTTATTAGATACAAAACTTTTGGTTTGAGGTGTGGTATAATTGCTTTTACCCTATTATTTTATTTGTACCATATTTGAGATTAATGTATTATTATACAAACCACAATTTGCAACTTGCAATATTTTCATTTCTTTAAATGAAGCAACTTTGTTCATATCTCAGCTTACCTATGCAATTGAAGTTTTCTTCATTTAGAAGATCCAAAAAATAGTTTCGATAGATCCAAATCAAGGTAGATTAAAGTACTAAAGGGATTTTTTTTTCCATTTGGATAGACTTGGTGGAGAGGTATATTTAGTTCTAAAGAAGCTCAAGATTCTTTCTAAATACAAACAAATAAAACTTCTTTTATTCATAATCAATACTCCCTCCCTGAGGTCTCATATATATGCAAAAATTCTTTTTTAAGATTTATAGAATAACTGATATATTTGGTTCATATTATAGACCAAATACTCCCTCTAACCCCAACAAACGCTTCAAACTATCGCACGACTTAGGTTTTTGCCGGCCGCTGTAGTATTAATCATCGTATTAGAGACAAACATCCATTTATTTAATACAAAATTAGCCTGTCTTTCAAATAGACAATTCCAAGTTGTCACAAACAAAAAAATCTTTACATATATGTAGTGACCCTTTTAAAGTTCTCAATCCCTCAAAGCTAACATTATACAGCAAGCAAAAATTAAAGATGAGTATCAACATAGATGATAATGAGTTAACAATTGAGATGGAAGAAACATACACTTTATGTCCATCTTTACCTGTACCAAATGTTCAAGAAATGGTGAAGATAAATCCTTTGCAAGTTCCTAAAAGATATGTGAGGAATCAAGAAGAAATGGAGAAAGTAAACTACATGCCTCGCCTTTCTTCTGAGATCCCTGTCATTGATTTAACACTTCTTTCAAATGGGAACATGGAAGAGTTACAGAAACTTGATATAGCATGCAAGGAGTGGGGTTTCTTTCAGGTAAGAATTCCCTAACTTGATATAGAAATTTACAAACAAAAACATGCAAAGATCTACTTTTCAGATACATTGAATACGTTATGTATCTGATTTATATAAACCTTGATGCTGCCGTATATATCAGAGTTGTTGACCTTTTTAAAAGTAATGCATTGAGATACTCCCTTCGATCTTGTATATAAACAATTTTGTTTTTAATGTTCATTGAATAACTGATGTATTTGATCCATAAAATAAGGACAAGATACATCAGTTATTTAATAAACCCGTAAAAGAAATATTTGCTTATATACATGTGAACAAGACCGGAGAGAGTATTTGATAAATTAGTTTTTTGTTTGCTTTTAATCAAGTGCTACTTGATATTGCAAATATATAACTTTGCAGATAGTGAATCATGGTGTGCAAAAGGAACTTATGCAAAAAATGAGGGATGTAACAGAGGAGTTTTTCAAACTTCCAATAATAGAGAAGGAAAAGTATGCAATGCTGTCAAATGATGTACATGGCTATGGACATGCTTATGTTGTTTCTGAGGAACAGGCACTTGATTGGACAGACACACTGTTTTTACTCATTTATCCCACCCGGTTCAGGCAGCTTCAATTTTGGCCAAAACCCCCACTAAAATTCAAGTATGATATAAATTTCACTCTTAAATATAAATTTATTTTTGTCAGGTAGTCTGGTAGTTAAAATTTCACCTTTAAAAGTAACAAAATGTAGTGTCCAGAATTCAAACTCCGTCTACTATATATATAATGTGATGTCACTGTCAACTGAATTAAACTCATGAGAGAAACGACTAAAATATGAATTAAAATATGATTTTAATTTTTGGTTCTTGGTGTCTTATTTTAGTCTTTTCAAAATTTGTTTGCATTGAAACTGGTCTATGTAACATGTAGCTGATACTAAAACCATTTTTAAACCAATATTACATCGATTTTCTGCTAATGCAGGGAGTTAACAGAGGCATATTCAAGTGAAGTGAATCGAGTTGGTTATGAAATTCTAAGTTCTATGTCTGTTATTTTGGGGTTGGAGAAACATGTTCTTGTTGAACTACATAATGAAGTACTTCAAGGTTTACGTGTGAACTATTACCCTCCTTGCAACACACCTGAGGAAGTATTAGGTTTGAGTCCACACTCTGACTCAAGCACCATTACTTTACTTATGCAAGATAATTATGTGCCTGGCTTAGAAATTCGACATAAAGGAAATTGGGTACCGGTGACTCCAATTTCAGATGCTCTAGTTGTCAATGTTGGAGATATAATAGAGGTAATTATTTCCTCTTAATTCTCCGATAATTCTTGCGGAAAAAGGGAAAGGGTAATTTAGAGTTTGTCTGAGGTAATAAATTCTAGTAAAATATTGTCAGAGCAAGTATTTTTTTTTTTTGTTTACACCACCAGTTGAATTTGGTTCGGGGATCAGAGCAAGCATTTGTCCCTGAATACTTTTAGACAACTTGTCTTTAACTAAAGTTCATTAACCATTAAGTTTATAAATGGAAACTAGTTTCGTTGACAAACAAAAAAACAAAATTGAACTAGGAGAGAACTACAAGTCTCAGTGACAAATTTTCAGTGGAAGAGTAAATGTGATGTGTAAACATATGTAGTCTTAAAACTTCGGGTCAAAGGTTCGTCGGGTGTTTGTGTTTACAACAGCAACACACGTGAGGTTACATTCAATTATTTTTCTAGTGTCTATGTCTATTAGTGTTTCATGGGTGTCAACCCCAATTGACATTGATGAGTTTCTCGATACACGTCTTATTTGAATATGTATCGGTACACTGCTGAGGTATATAATTCTAATAGGTTTATAAATAATGTTTATTAACATTTGAACCTACCGTGTCAAAAAAGAAAACTTTTGAATTTATCAGAATTATCCACCTCAATGGTTGTATCTATACATCTAAATAAGATGTAGAGTAGAAAGTTCCCGTTAGCATAATTGAATTATTTCTACAATCAACAGAAATAACACATAGATTGCAATAATAAACTTAAAAAGAAAGTAATACCAACACAAAAAGTCACTTAATCATCTATAAAAAAGAAATTTTAATTTATTCCTTTGATAATGTGAGCAGATATGGAGTAATGGAAAATACAAAAGTATAGAACACAGAGCAGTGACAAATAAGAATAAGAGAAGGACTTCTCATGCATCATTTTTGTTTCCTCGAGATGATGTTGAAGTTGAGCCCTTTGATCATATGATAGATGCTCAAAACCCCAAGATATACCAGAAAATTTTATATGGAGATTATTTGAGGCAATCCTTGAAGAGAAAAATGGAAGGAAAAACACACACTGATGTGGCAAAGGTAAAGGAATAGGTAAATAGAGGAATAGAATAACATTAAAGAACAAGGACCGGTTTGAGAAAATGAGGAATGTAGAAAACTTTTAGTTGTTTCAATACTCATAAGTGGCTCGTCTGATGTACATTAACGACTTTCATTAAGTAATTTTTCAATAATTTGAATTTCAAAAAATTTCTTTCTATAGATGCAACAATCACCGGTATAGTTAAGAGAATCTGATAAACAATTGCAACATTTTGATGACAATTTGTGACTTTGACAAACTCAAATATCAATTGTTGACGTCAAGACATTTGGCAGCATATTTACAACACTTTCAATTCGAAAGAAAAAAAGAGATCATCAACATTTGACAAATCCTTATTAAAAAAATATATTAAAAATTATGCAAGATTTTTTTAATTCTTCATTGTCTAATGATTTCAACATTTGCATCAAATATAAATCCAAAAATACTTTCAAATACTTCTAACTACTCAAATCTATTTTTTAATAAAGTTATTGTCATATCAACAACCACAATTGACTCTAAAAGATTCTTTCGGGTGATTGTATTTTACCATCATTATCATTATCATTATCATTATATTATCTTTTTCTAAAATTGCGTTGACGTTTTATTAGAAGCTATGAAACACTGACACCTCTAGAAGGTAGCGTATCGCGGTGTCCGACATGCGTCGGTGTCCGACACTTGTATGATACTCGTACGACACATGTCAGAATAGTCAAACAAGTTTCACAAAAAAAATAATTTTTTTCTTCTTTGCTTTGACACTCTAAAAATGTTAACCATGTATTGAAACAATGTTATCAATGAAGAATTAAAGATATTAGTTTTAATTAGAATATTTTTAAATTTTTTTAATAATGAAAATCGATAATTAAAATAAATTTTTATCATATATATATATATATATATATATATATATATATATATATATATATATATATATATATAGCAGTGTCAGTGTCCTGTGTTTTTTACATTATCGGTGTCGGGGTGTCCGTGTCAAAATCTGTGTTTCATAGATTAGAAGTGTCGGCTCTTACTTTTAATTTCAATATTTCTCAAAATGCACATTATATCTTCTACTTCTTTCATTGTTACTCCTAAAAAATAACTTATAAGTTCCTAAACATATAAATTATCAACCAGATCTTATTATTAATTATATAAACTTATAAATTATATGCTCAAAACTATTTCTTTGTCAAACAAACAATATTTTAGGACAAACTAAGATATTAAACTCAAGTGATTAATAAGCACTTTTAAAAACACATCATTCGAGAAAATTCTAATTTGATTCTTAATAAGAACAATTATTAATCAAAATTTTCTAATTTCGCAGCCTAACATTAAATTATCAAGCTTCTTTCATCGGGAACCAAAGTATTAAGGCTTAATAGATCTTTTGGTTCCTGTATGTTCGCGAATTTTTTGTTTTAGTCCCTATATCTTGTTTTGTTGCAAATAAGTCTCTGAATGTACAAATATTTTTGGTTTTAATCCCTAAAGTCAAAATCCGCAGGAAAATCTGAATGAAAATCTCCACGAAAACTGCAAATTTTTCTGCGAATTTTGATTTTTTTGAATAAAATCAAAAAAATCTATACATTCAAGGACTTATTTACAACAAAACAAAATATATGAACTAGAATTAAAAATTCGCGAACATATAAGGATCTAAAGATCTATTAAGCCAAGTATTAATACAACAATTTTTTTTAAAAAAAATAAATAATTGAGGGCGGCTGCCTTATTTGCAGCCCCTTTGGGCGGCCCTGAGTAGTGTGTGCCATTACGATAGCACATGAAAACTTAACAGCCTATAAAATTATCATATACTATTATTTATTAAATTGTAATATTTGATTCCTTGTACAGGAGACATCTTTGTTTCAAACTATGAAGCCCCCGACACGAGACACGATACTGATACTGATACGATATCGATATGTTGATACGTAAATTTTTTTTTAAATTCTCAATCTGATACTGCCGCGATACGTTATTTAAAAATTAAATTTAAAATGGCTTAAATATGCTTTTGGTCCCTGTAATTATGCCTTGTTTTGAAAAGAGCCCCTGTAAAAAAAATATTTTGATTTTAGTCCCTGCAATATTTCATAACTTTCAAAATAGCCCCTGACTGGATTTCTTCATAATTTGCAGGGACTAAAATCAAATTTTTATTTTTTTACAGGGACTAAAATCAATTTTTTATTTTTTTACAGGGACTATTTTCAAAACAAGACATAATTGCAAGGACAAAAAACATATTTAAAAATTGGCCACGTCAGCTCAAAATCCAGTCAGGGGCTATTTTGAAAGTTTTGAGATATTGCAGGGACTAAAATCAAAATATTTTTTTTACAGGGACTCTTTTCAAAACAAGACATAATTGCAGGGACCAAAAACATATTTAAGCCATTTAAAATTAAATATATAAATACACAATATATAAACATGACTAAAATCAACAATATTAATAATTAAAAGCAGAAAATATCTAATCTTATATTAGAATTTTGAGAAAAACTCAAATGTTTAACAACCTGTTATATAGTAGGACACCATAATTATTCTTTTGAAAAGTAAAAAATTATATTGACAAAGGAAAACCACAAGAAGAACTAAAGATACAAACAAACATCGGGTATTGGGACCTATCAAACATTTACCGGGTATTACTTTTTTATTTAAAAATAATGATTTAACCGATACTTTTCTTATACGAGTATTGAGAAGTATCGGAAGAGTATTAGATATTATTTTTTTATTTAAAAATAATGATTTAACCGATACTTTATCGATACGAGTATCGAAAGAGTATCGATATCGAGTATGTATCGGTCACCATTTTTTGAGTATCGGGACTTCAGAGGTTTCAAACCTCCAAAGCATCTGTCTTTGAAAGATGTACGGATTGTAATATATGTTGACATGAATCCTCCCTTCATTAGTGCACAGTTAAAAAAATTGATCCATTTGATTTGATTCGCAGTTAAACAAATAACATAGTAATCGATTTCATTCATTGATTTTATATCAAACGATTATAATACATTTAGATTAAAATGATTTTGATCATTCATTTAAATCGAACGGTTAATACTATAATTGTGTTAACGCATAGATAACCTATTTTGATCCGTGGACAATAACAAAACAAATAAATAAAACTCTATTTTTAATAAAAGAAAAATAAAAATTGGTATTTTAAAAATCCAAATTTTAAATAACACTTTATGTTGTAAATACCAAGTAAAAATTGGCATACATTGCAAATCAAAAGAATTTCAATAGTCCAATTATAATGATCAAGTGAGGTTATGTTTACAAATAAAAGTTACAAGATTGTGGATCAACAAACTCACTAATTCGCAAATTCAAACAACATAATTCACGGTTTTAATAGTCAAACACACAATTCAAAATTTAAATGGAGCAA
This sequence comes from Trifolium fragiferum, assembly GCA_954870985.1. NCBI lineage: Eukaryota > Viridiplantae > Streptophyta > Magnoliopsida > Fabales > Fabaceae > Trifolium > Trifolium fragiferum. The sequence goes on along the minus strand of OX940793.1, from coordinate 14,163,207 downwards.
TAAAAATAATCTACAGATTAAACGGGTTGATCCACGAACTTTAGTTTTTGTACTCAACTCCAGATTGGATAGATCCAAAGCATTGTAGTTAAAAGTACAAAAGTAATTCCATTTGAAAAATGACAAAAAATCGTGTATGTTTATCGATTTGGATCTTCTTCAATATTTTCTTTTATGTTTTTCATGATGTCATAATCTTGATAACACGTTCCTCTCATATTTATTTTTTTTTCTTTTTGTTTTAATTAACTATTGGATTAGAAAAAAGAGAGAGAACTCAATATAAAAAAATAGAAATGATCAAGATTCGTATATTATTTATGGAGAATCTCAAGAAGATTCCCTCTCCCAAAAAAAACTCTACACATGCAGCAACTCTTTAAAAGCTCTCAAATCTCAAGCTAGCAATCTACACCACCAAGCAAATTAAAGATAAGTGTCACCATAGATAATATTGAGATGGAGGAAGCACCTACTTATGCTACATCTATACCGGTTCCAAATGTTCAAGAAATGGTGAAGAATAATCCTTTGGAAGTTCCTAATAGATACATTAGGAATAAGGAAGAAATGGAGAAAGTAAACTACATGCCTCAACTTTCTTCTGAGATACCTGCCATTGATTTAACACTGCTTTCAAAAGGAAACATGGAGGAGTTACTGAAACTTGACATAGCATGCAAGGAGTGGGGTTTCTTTCAGGTAATAAATTCTTCAACCAGAAAATTGCGAGTCGCAAAGAAATATCTTGCTAACGAGTGTCTTCGGGTCACTTTTTAAAATTAAAAAAACTTTTTATTTAAAAAATTAAACACTATAATTTCTAATGTGTTGACTTTACGCATTCTTATAAAAAATTTACTATTTAAAATCTTAAAGAGTATTCCAAGGTAACTCGTTAGCATTTGTCTTAAAAAAATGTATTTAATGTGTCTATTACTTTTATGAGGATTGTTTGGAGCACAAAAAATTGGATAAAAGATTTCCTGATGCAGTAGTAGGACGTTGTAACATATATAGGCTTCATATTGTAATCAATCATGACTGTTGATTTGAGATTAGATAGTTCAAATTTAAAATATGATTTCATAAAGAAATATACATCAACTGTCGATCAAAGATCGGACAACCATGAGATTATAATTATAAAAGTTTTGTTTAATTTTTAAAATTGTATAGCTTATGATTTAAAAAAAAATGAAATTTGAATAGCTTATAAATTATTCAACAGCAATGCTATTTATTCGGGAAAGGAACAACAAGAAACACACGATCTCTCACATCACAAATGAGTATCAATTTTTTTTTTTAATTTAAAAAATAAAAAATCTAAATTTAGGCTTTAACAGAGATTATGGGGTGTTGGTTAGTTTAAAATTCTTCTCTTTCTTGACTTGGCATTTCGTAAAAATCAGTATTTCCCATTATTCAATGATGGATTAAAATTGTATATAGCTAATAATCTATAATACTAATTGTCACCAATTTTAAGACTTGTGCTTGGATTTGAAAAACTTTTGCAGATAGTGAATCATGGTGTGCAAAAAGAAGTTATGCAGAGAATGAGGGATGTAGCTGATGAGTTTTTCAAACTCCCAGTAGAAGAGAAAGAAAAGTATGCAATGCCCTCAAACGACATACAAGGCTATGGACATGCTTATGTAGTTTCTGAGGAACAAACACTTGATTGGTCAGATGCACTAATTTTAATCATTTATCCTGAGCGATACAGGAAGCTTCAATTTTGGCCAAAATCCCCACTTGGATTCAAGTATGCTTTCTTTACATTTTAAATCTAGAATTAAATATGATTTTGGTATTTGCGAGACTATTAAGTTTTTGATTAAAAAAGTTTTTGTACATTTTTGAACAATGTCTTATATATTAAGATAGAGGGAGTAGTTTTTTGTTCTGACTTTCTAGAAGCAACAAAACAAATGGCTACATAAACAAGGAAAAGTTGCTATGATTTTGACCTAACTCAGTAAACATGTTGCGAAACCAAACATAGCATTAATCTTTAAACATTCTATATGTACATATTTAATGTGATATGCTACCAGAGCCGGTCCTGAGTTTTTAGAGGCCGTGTGTAAATTTTAAAAGTGACATCTTAATAAAATTAAAAAAAAAAAAAATTATCAATTTTAAATTGCAAATAACATAAAATATAATTATCCTTGTAATTAACGTAAAGATGATTCATATTTTATCAATAACTGAGGATCAACCACAAATAGGGAAGGGCAGGAAACAAAAGGAGAATCATGGATGGAAAAGAGAGAATATGTTTCTTTGCAAGGGATAAAGGAGATTCTTGTGTTACTGTGTTTGATATTGCGTTACTGATTTTCATTCCGTTTTTTTTCTTCTTTTTAGCGTTTTTTTAAGCTATTTTTTAGCATGTTTCTTTTTTTAGTGTTATACTGTATGATTTTGAATTCCTTTCTTTTTTTTTTTTTTTTTTTTCAGAAATTGGTCCTGGACTTTATATTGTGCAGAACTATTATTTTTACACTCTCTGTTTTACTAATACTACTATCCCATAATTTTTTTTTTTAGGCCTTCCAATTTTGGAGGCCCGATGCAACGGGCCTTGTTGCACCCCCTATTGGCCCGGCCCTGTAAGCTACTAAACCAGAAGGTCTAGCACATGATTTCAAATTGTGGCGCGAGTCATTAACTGTTTCGGTTGTTACGATTGTGGTCATTGTGGTTGCCGTAACATGCAACGCGTTTGGGTTGAGAGATTGTTAAAATAAAAAATTTCATTAGATTTGACGCAAATTAAGATTTGAGGTTCACAAATTTTATTTTATTTTTTGACAAAATTTGAACGAACGTGGTCGAAATTGTCTTATGCAGCTTATAATGTGGTTACGATGTGACAATACATGTGAATGAAAATCACACTGCAATTGCAGTGTGATGTAGTTCCTGAAGCTACCGCATTAACAATACTACGGCCGATATTATGAATGTGGATTAAACCATGGTGTAGCGTTCAAACCCTAAAATCAACATAAAACACTATTGCCTATAAAAATAAAAATATTTATCTACATATTTAAGGGTCAATTTGAATTTGTTTTATTTTTAAGCTTATGAAAATAATTTATGCAAATAAATAAATCTTTATATTAATTTATAAGTTTTCACTAAAAAAAATTGTATTTTATAAGCTGTTTTTCATAAACTATCTTAAGAAACTTATAATAATAAATAAAAGCTTATTTATTTGCAAATTATTTCACATAAACTTAAAAATAAGTCAACTCAAATGACCCTAAATCTTTAAACAATGTATCTTCATTTTGTAATTTTGATGAAATTCATTTGCTAATGCAGGGAGATAATAGAGACATATTCAAGTGAAGTGAAACGAGTTGGGGAAGAGCTTCTAAGTTCTTTGTCTATTATTATGGGATTGAAGAAGCATGCTCTTGTTGGACAGCATAAAGAATTAATCCAATGTTTACGTAGCAACTATTACCCTCCTTGCAAGACACCTGAGAAAGTGTTGGGTTTGAGTCCTCACTCTGACACAAGCACCATTACCATACTTATGCAAGATGATGATGTGGTTGGGTTGGAAATTCGACACAAAGGAAATTGGGTACCAGTTACTCCAATATCAGATGCTCTAGTTGTTAATGTTGGAGATATTATAGAGGTAAATTTTGTTTTTGTCTTAAACATATATTTTTAGGAGAAGAGGTTAGAATAATTTGAAGTTTGACCGAAAGGTAAATAAACCTAAGATACTTACCTAAGATTTTTCATTAACTAAACCTAATTAAATTTACAGTAATGCTATATGTCCCGAACAAAAGTATTACAAAAAATCACGAACACTTTTTTTAATATTTTTTTCCTAAATAAATATTAAATGAAAAACACCGCTCCAACCCAAAGACTCCTTTTTCCAGAACTTCCATCTGTGCTATTGCAAATAAAAACAACATCTTAAAATAACACCCATAAAAATTTAACTCTAATTCCAAACACATGTTGAATCAATGTTATCTCAGACAAATTCTGTTTTTTTTTTTATAAGCATTGAGACAAATTGTGATAAAGCATGAGAATTTTTTAGAAACATTGTCTCTATCTACATGCAAAGCTAGAAAGATCTAAGTACCCCAACATCAAAGCTAGAAGTGTTAGGGTAATCCAAGATAAGAGGAAGAAGATAACAAGTAAGAACTAGAGAGAAAACTAGGAGGAAAGTGTTAAGATTTATTGATAAGAAAAATAGAGAATGAGTTGTGTACAATGCATGTGGTACACGCTTATTTATAAGGAAAACTCCTAACCCATCTATTACTTGTAACACAAGTAACCATAACTAACTAACTCAAGGTAGTTATGTAACCACCTCCTAACTACCTAACCAAGTCTAATAGGATTGAAGTTATAAAACATCATGCTCCCTTAACTTCAAGCCTAAGCAAACTTGTCTGTCCTTCAGAAATCCTTCAGAACTGCAACCTTGTCTGTCCTTCAGAAATCCTTCAGAACTGCAAACTTGTCTGTCCTTCAGAAATCCTTATCTGTCCTTCAGAACTCCTTCAGAACTGCAAACTTGTCTGTCCTTCAGAACTGCTTCAGAACTTGTCTGTCCTTCAGAACTGCTTCAGAACTTGTTTGTCCTTCAGAACTGCTTCAGAACTTCAAACTTGTCTGTCCTTCAGAACTGCTTCAGAACTGCTTCAGAACTTGCCATGCTGGGCGCGCGCGCCTGATACACACCAAGTTCACTTCTGAGCTTCAAAAACCTGTCTGTTTTCAAACTCTTAGTTAGAGCATCTGCAACCTGAGTATCTGTTGCACAATGCCTGACATCTAAGCTACCTTGATTCACCTGCTCCCTCAAGAAATGAAACCTAGCCTCTATGTGTTTGCTTCTACCATGCAAAACTGGATTCTTGGCTAAGTTTATAGTAGACTTGTTATCAATCTGCAGAACCACAGGTTTCTCTGCTTCAATTCCTAGCTCCTTCAACACAGTCACAATCCACAAAGCTTGGCATGCTGCATATGCACCTGCTATGTACTCAGCTTCACAAGAAGACAATGCAACAACTGGTTGTTTCTTAGAACACCAAGCAACAGGAGCCTCCATAAATCTGAAGAAATACCCAGTAGTACTCCTTCTATCTACTTTGTCACCACACCAATCAGCATCAGAGTAGCACACAATCTCAAATTTCTCCTTCAGAACTGACTTTGGAAAAAGAATTCCAAACTCCATTGTGCCTGCTATATACCTAAGTATTCTTCTAGCTGCATTCATGTGTGACCTTCTAGGTTTATCCATGAATCTACTTACAAGCCCAACTGCAAAGCATATAACTGGCCTGCTGTTGCAAAGATATCTCAATGATCCAACAATTTGCTTGAAAATTGTAGGATCCACAGTCTCTTCTGTCTCATTCTTTTCTAACTTCAAGTTCACCTCCATAGGAGTTGCAGCATATGTACACTCAGTCATGTTGAACCTCTTCAGAATTTCTCCTGCATATCTCCTCTGATGCAACAATAGACCTTTACCATTCTTCAGAAGTTCAAATCCTAAGAAGTAAGACACTTCTCCCAAATCTGTCATCTCAAATTCAGTTTTCATTACTTCTTTGAATTTCTCTATCTCAGCTGTGACACTTCCAGTTACTAGCAGATCATCAACATACAAACATATCAGAATGATGCTTGAAGCTGCTTCCTGCACATATACTCCATATTCTGACTTGCATTTCCTGAAACCTTGTTTCACAAGAAATCCATCTATCCTTTTATTCCAAGCTCTTGGAGCTTGTTTCAAACCATATAGAGCTTTGTTCAATCTGTAGACCATGTCTTTCTTCCCTTCAATCATGAATCCAAGTGGCTGAGTTACAAAGACAAGTTCTTCTAATGGACCATTAAGAAAGGCTGACTTAACATCCATGTGGAACATAGGCCATTTCCTTGCATTAGCTACAGCTATGACAAGTCTCACAGTCTCAATTCTTGCCACAGGTGAGTAGATTTCTGAGTAATCTATTCCTTCCCTCTGCAGAAAACCTCTTGCCACCAGCCTTGCCTTATATTTTGCTATAGAATTGTCAGGATTTAGCTTCAGCTTGAACACCCATTTTACTTCAATTGCCTTCTTATCTGATGGAAGTTTAACTAACTCCCAAGTTTGATTTCTCTCAATTGAAGCCAACTCCTCCTCCATAGCTTTCTTCCATTTCTTGTGTTTCAAGGCTTCTGTGTAATTGATAGGCTCAGAACCAGCCATCAATGCAATATGAACTAAGTCACCATCTGCATTTACCTCATTATCATTAACAATTTCACAATCCTGCAATCTAGCAGGAATGTTCCTTGTTCTGGCAGGCCTGTCTCTAGTCACAGCTGCAGGTGCTTCATTCTCATCACTAGAATCACTATCTTCTTCATTCATGATTGGATTCAATTGAGCTCTGCTTGAACTACAACCAGCAATCCAATCCCAGGATTTCTCTTCATCAATTACAACATCTCTACTGTAGATCATTTTCTTTGTGACAGGATCATACAGCTTGTAAGCACCTGTGACATGGTATCCTACCAAGATCATGACTTCACTTCTGTCATCAAGCTTCTTCCTTTTTGCTTCAGGCACATGCTTGTGACATAAAGCACCAAAAATTCTGAAGTGACTTACACTAGGTTTTCTACCACTCCACACTTCCTCAGGTACTTTGTCTTTCAGCTTCTTGGTTGGACACCTGTTCAACACATACACAGCAGTGTGAACTGCTTCACCCCAGAAAGCTTTAGGCAGGTTCCTATGCTTCACCATACACCTTGCCATATCAAGAATAGTCCTGTTCCTTCTTTCAGCTAAGCCATTGTGTTGAGGTGTATAGGGAGCTGTGACTTCATGTTCTATACCTTGTTCAACACAAAATGACTCAAACTTCTTGGAAGTATACTCACCTCCACCATCTGTTCTGAGAGCTATGATCTTCTTTCCACTTTGATTTTCAACTAATGCCTTAAAATTTCTGAAGACATCAAATACTGCATCCTTGGTTTGAATCAAGTATATCCACATCTTCCTGCTATACTCATCAACAAAGGTAACAAAATATCTATTACCACCAAGTGAATTCACATCAAAGGGACCACACACATCAGAATGCACAACACCTAGTACACTTGATGATCTCATAGGCAAACTCTTGCTGAAAGCATTTCTAGGTTGTTTACCAACTAAGCAACCTTCACATACTCTTTCTGAAGCTTCAATCTTAGGTAGGCCAAGTACCATTCCTTTGCTCCCTAGCTGATTTAGATATTTGAAATTCAAATGTCCAAATCTCAGGTGCCATAGCCAATTCAACTTCTCATCTGTTACTACCTTCATACACTGAACAGTGTTTGTGTGAATCAAAGTTCTGAAAGTTCTATTCTTGGCCAAAGGAGTCCTCAGAATTAGGTTATTTGCAGGATCATAAAGTTCAAATTTCTCTTTCTTAATGATAACTGAAAAACCTTTTTCTGCTAACTGTCCAACACTCAGAAGATTACAATCCATACCTGGTACAAACATCACATCTTCAATTACTGCAGAGCTTCCATTGCTTCTCTTGATAACCATGTTACCAATGCCTTCTGACTGCAATGAACTGTTATTGGCCAGCTTCACTTTACTTTTCTTTCCAGAATCAAACTTCACTAACCAGTTTTTGTGACCAGTCATGTGATTGGAACACCCCGTGTCTAAGAACCAAGTCTCAGCATCAACTTTATCTTGTGATTCTACCTCTGATAATGCAGCCATGAAGGTCACAGCTTTGTCTTCAACCTTTTCTTGCACAAGTTTTGCTTCATCATCAGAGTCTTGGCCCTTTTCTTTGCCTTTCTTGAACCAACAATCTGAAGCATAGTGTCCCCATTTCTCACAGTTATAGCACTGAATGTGACTCTTGTCCTTGCCTTTCCCTTTCTTTGAATTTGATGTTCCTCCTCCTTTCTTGAAGGATTCAGATTTTCCATCAAATTTTTTCTGAGAGCCATTCTTTCCCTTATCTTGTTTTTTCTCTTTGTGACTGTTAGCTTTCTTGTAAGCCTGAACTTGTAAGGCTTGTACAGATTCTTGAACCCCTTTCCTTTCATTTATCATCAACTCATGTGCTTCTAAAGATCCGACCAGATCCTCCAACTGTAATGTAGCTACATTCCCAGTTTCTTGGATGGCAACAATGACATGATCAAAATTTGGAGTTAGAGTTCTCATTACCTTCTCTACAATCATCCTATCTGTCATCACCTCACCACAGCTCTTCATTGTATGGACAATGCCTTGAACCTTCGACACATAGGCTCCAATGGATTCACTCTTATCCATCTGCAGAAGCTCATATTGCCTTCTCAGAGACTGCAACTTCACTCCCTTCACCTTTTCTCCTCCTTCATAATATTTCACCAAAATATCCCAGGCTGCCTTAGAGGATTCAGCACTAGATATCTTGTCAAAATTTGCAGAATCTACTGCAGCTTGAATTGCATGCATTGCCTTGCAATCCTTCTTCTTTAAGTCTTTGTGTGCTGATCTCTGAGCTTCAGTGGCATTCCCCACCAAGTCTTGCACACCATTAACCACCACTTCCCATGTATCTTGAAAACCAAAGAGAGACTTCATCTGTTTGCTCCATCTTTCCCAATTCTTGCCCTCAAGAATTGGAAGATTGTTTGGTAAACCATTCCCTGACATTGTTTCTGAATGAAGGAAAATGTAAACACCAAACAAGACTGAATCTTTGTGCTTTCTACACTAAGAACCAAAGGGCTCTGGATACCAATTTGTTAGGGTAATCCAAGATAAGAGGAAGAAGATAACAAGTAAGAACTAGAGAGAAAACTAGGAGGAAAGTGTTAAGATTTATTGATAAGAAAAATAGAGAATGAGTTGTGTACAATGCATGTGGTACACGCTTATTTATAAGGAAAACTCCTAACCCATCTATTACTTGTAACACAAGTAACCATAACTAACTAACTCAAGGTAGTTATGTAACCACCTCTTAACTACCTAACCAAGTCTAATAGGATTGAAGTTATAAAACATCAAGAAGAACCCAAACAAGCCACCCAGCAACGCAGAAATGCATGAGAGGTGAGCCTAATTTTACCTTTGAACTCTTGTCGAAGAAAAAAAAAAACAGAGAAACTAAACATTTGTTATAATAAAATTAAAGAGAAATTTAATAAACTAGCCAAGTCAGTAACCAATAAAATTCACAAATGGGTGCCATGTCATTCGTGAAACACGCTCGTGATGCAAATGTTCGCTATAGAAAGCATTTTCCTTAAATTTATTAATCACTTGTATCCAACCGCTCAATTTTATAAATAAAAAGTTCTTTAATTCTACTAAACTGTGTCAAATGTAACACTGACTATACATTTTGGAGATAAGGCGTGACAAACCTGTACTCCTTGTTATAATTGTTTTACGCAGTTTTATATCTAGTAGGAAATTTTGACCGTCGATATATTACCAGACAATTTACATTATGCATTGTTTATTCAATATTTTAACACAACGCTTTTGATCTCATCCAATCACTTTTGATCGGACAGATTACAACAGTTAATGTAGTAACTGTGGATATTCAATCTTAAGCGTAATAGGCATCTTACGTGCGGCTGTGTCTAACACCGACATATGTAACTATATCAATTCACTATATCCGTTAATGCCAATGTAATGTCCAGTGTATGTCTTTATTTGTGCTACAATAGTGTCAAGTGTCAACCAACCTCAATTTGCATAATTGACTTATTTCTGCATCAAACTCTACTAACACTTGAAATAGAGATTGCTAAAATACTGCTTAAAATATATGAAAGTAATACAAATTGAAAAAGTGACTTAATTAATTATATCTCTACAATGTTCATGTTCGATTTATTAAATTTTCAATGTGAATAGATATGGAGTAATGGAAAATACAAAAGTGTAGAACACAGAGTGGTGACAAATCAGAACAAGAGAAGGACTTCTCATGCATCATTTTTGTTTCCACGAGATGATGTTGAAGTTGAGCCCTTTGATCATATGATAGATTCTCAAAACCCCAAGATGTACCAGAAAGTTTTATATGGAGATTATTTGAGGCAATCCATGAAGAGAAAAATGGAGGGAAAAACACACACTGATGTGGCAAAGATAAAAGGTTCGGTTTGAGAAAATGAGGAAACCAGAGAAGTTTACCCTTTCATGTTGACAATTTGTGTTTGTATAATCCTTAAAAATTTAATTTTCATCAAATAAGATGGAGTCTCTACGTGGCTCCACTATGTTACATCATGTCATATTCCAAATAGTTCATGCATATATTGCATACTTAATTTAATTTCAATTGTATATGCAATTTATAAACAATAAGCATTTTCATATATATTTTTGTTCGAGAGATTGGTTGATTGCAAAGAAATATATATTTTTTTTTATATACACCTTAATGCGAGATGGATCAAACGATGGTCAGAGTAGTGTATACGACGGAGTTCTTTGGTGGGATGTTTACTTGCAAGCACTCTAATGCTCGTGTTAGCTTTTGATTGGTATGATTGAGGTGATGAGAATAGTATGTACCTTTCTTTCTCCTAATGTAGATGTCCTTTTATAGTAGTGGGTTCATCATAATTGATTGAAAATCCTATTTAGATCGTTGAAAGATTCACGTCATGATTGGCAAATCATCCTTTGCTATCCATGGAGTGGTGATTGACGGAACAAGATTCCATGCGGTAAATATTTCATGTGGTTTTGGGCTGTTTTTAATCAGGATCGTCCGATCTAATATTAATGGTTGAAATTGACATTACTGCTGATTTTATTAAGACGCAATATGAAATGACCGATTTAAAATGGATGGTTAAAATCTAAAACTATGTGTGACTTTGTGATTTACCAACTGTAGTGCATCATGATCCGTGATTGACTTCACAGGGTAATGAGGTCAATCACAGACCCTCATGTAAAGTGTGTATGTGTTCCGATGCGGAACATAGCCATTTCTTATGAAAGAGGAAAAAAAAATCAAAACAACCGCTTAATTTATGGATACACTTTGTTGGAAATGCTATTCATAAAAGTCCTTCTCACTATAATATAAATTTAGTCCAAGTACATTTTAAGTGTGAGGTGTATTAAGTCTCACATTATTTAAAAAAATTAAGGTTGAACAATTTATAAGTGAGATGACTTATAGATATAATTATGTCTTCAAATTTTGTGTAAAAGTAGGGTCCAACTCGATCAAGCCTTTTGGTTGTTGTTCTTAAAACTAATGTGAATGATTCCCCAGACTCCCTTCATGACCCAATGGTGGTATCGATCGGAGCCGATGGTTTGTCATGTTGAGTGCAACGACAACGACAGTGCAAGTGGATGGATAAAAACTTTTCACAAGTGAGAGAACTCATAAACCTAATGTCTTAAGGTTTTTGATTAAAATGAGTTGTCCAATTTATTTGTATAGTTGTTTTTGGACCAAATGTGGATGAACCCTCGGACTCCTTTTAATTTATAACTCAACAGTGTGTAAAAAAGTTTTCATAAAAAAACTGGTGGTGAAAGCAAAAAAGAAAATTGTTGTAGCAAAAGATAAATTAAAGTTAAATTATTTTTGAATATATGTTGTTTTCAAGAACTATTTTTAAAAAATTATAAAAATAAGCTAAAAAAACTAATAAAAAATACCATAAGCTATTTTCATAAATAAATTTCACTACACAGTTACACAAAATTTATAGCATTAAATAAATTTAATAAAATCTAGAGGTGCACCCAAAAAGAAAGTTTTTTGTGGAAAAGGATATTTTTAAAAATATTGTCCAATTGTATCCAAATTTCAAACCCTTTTTTTTTATAAATGTGAGCTTTCCATTATAGTGTGTGACAAGACTCTTCAAACTTTTCAATGAACATCATTTGGGCCCAAAATCTTGGTATTGATTTCATGACTTTATGAGGGAGAGTAGGTCGACGTTCGCTGCATGTGTTTTTATTTATTTGGGCATGATAATCTTTATCTTAGTTAATATAAGTAGTTTTTTTGAACTTGGATCCTCTTCTTCTATATTCCTCTCCTAACCTTTTATCTCTTTCTTAATTTTAATTTTTCTTTTTATTATGGAATATTTTATAATGAGGAGAGAGAATGAAATTAAAAGAGAGATGGAGAGGAATGTGAAATAATAGGATCCAATTTGTGAAAAAAATTTCTCCCACAACTATAATTAACCCTCACCCCTACATTTCTTTATAATATTTCCAGTTTACCCTTTGTTTATTATATTATTTTAGCAATATTTTTATTTTTTCAACCTTTTCGAGATATGTGAACACCCATCGACGATAGTGTTTCGGAAAGCATATATTGTTCTGGTTTGTAAAATTACAATTAATTCTGAAATTCTTACCGAAACACTTATTTAAAGTGTCTCGGATTGTTTATTTTACAAACAATTTTTTTATTGATACCATAACACATTATGTCTTGAAAATAAATTTTGCTGTACCAGAACACTTTGGCTTTGTAACAAAACGAAAAGGAAGTTTTATTCATCTCCCAAGCCGTCCAAGCATCAACGCTAATGGTGTTTTTGATCAAATATTATTTGATGTTTGTGTTCCCAAGACAATAGAGGATTGGAACGTTTCAAATTCAAAAAGTGCATGACTATTATTCGGCACAAGGAGGCATGCTCCTTTCAATCCTATAAAATTAATGTATTCAGCGCTCGAGGTTTCAAGTTTGTTGAATGTTTACGCACACAAGTTTCATGTTGATTTGAAGGTTCATGTTCGATTCTAAAAATATTAAGAGAGATCTTATAGGCATTGAGATGCAGTACGTAGCACCTGAAATAAGAGGCAGAAGTACTTGTAAATTCCCTCTCAACTGTCTTTTTAATTACTAAACAACGTGAGACTTTGCGTTTTCCTGGGTGAATTGTATAGTTACTTCAATGGAGATAAAATAGTACATGTTAAGTTTGAACTTTTTAAAAACTTCACATTTTTACAAATCGGAACACTATAAAAAGTGTTATGATATCAACAAAATATGTTTTCCAAGCACCAATACAAACCAAAACACTTTTAAGCTAAACATGCTCATAGAGGCGCAGCCCACCCCCATAAAAGAAGAACATTTTCTATTATTTTTTTCAAAAAATATTTTTTTAAAAGGTATAGAATTTTTTGTCTTAAAAAAAAGTATAGGATTTAATTTTTTGATGATCAAATTAAATTTGTGCTTATTAAGGCTTAAATTTTTATATGAAATGTAATTTTTATATTCCCTTCGTTCCTTTTTACTTGTTTTTTAGCGTCAGATTTAACGTTCTTATTTAGTTGTCCTTTTTGTATTTCACGGGTATGATTTGTCAATTATATCATTTGTCAATTGCTCCTACTTTTTTTCAAAAAAACTAATTAATGCTATATATTTGGAAAACTATTTTTTTTTAAATCTTTTTTTGGTACATAACATATTAAATTTTGTTTTTTTTACATAATATATTAAATTTATTGAAAAAATAAAGTGTGTGCAAAAAAATAGGAATTTATTGGTAGATTAAAATGACAAGTAAAAAGGAACGGAAAGAGTATTTAATTTAGAGTTTAATGGATATGATATTACGTCAGTGTAAAATCATTACACTGACATTCAATAGAAATCAAACATTCTACCTTCTATTTTCTCTTTAATTTATATATTATAAATTTTTATCAACCCACCTTAAAAAAATTTCCAGTTCCGCCACTGCATACTCATCTTATCTTCCCTCTATAAATAGTGCATTTTTTTATTTCCGCATAGTAGAAAAGGTCAAAATACCGGTGCAAATTCAAATATATAGTATACAAAATCAATCATTATATTTATTTAGAAAGTCTTAAATATAAGCAAAAGTTATCACAATCATTATATTTATTTTGAATATTCCAACTTTACCCTTAGTTTTACTTTTCCAATATTATCCATAATACTACAAGCCTATAATCATTACTACGATTTCCAAGACTTGACTTTTTTTAAGGGTAAAAGTGTAAATGTCATTTTTTTAATACTTTATCCACTCTTCTTAAAGGGTGTGCTTTTTTTTGTTTCTTATAATCAAGATCCTAGAGGGAATATATATTAAAACCGCCAATGTTACAGGACTCGTGTCAACCAATATGTCAAACGTCTAGTTATATTAAATGCTAGTTGGTGCTGGTATGTAGTTGCCCTAATCCTAAACTTTTCCTTCAAAATAACACTTATCCCTTTGCAAACACTAATCTGCCAAAATATCTTATGATAACTCTGACTTCAATGTAATATGTAATCATGATATGATAGATATTTAGATAAGATAACACTGATGTAAGCGCATACATATGTGTAAAATGAAATCGAGGTTTGATTAGGTGATGGGATTTAGATAAGATAACACTAATTTTAGCACTGACATAAACGTAATTCATACTTACAATATGATTGGATGATAAAACTTTAGCTAAGATAATTTTGACGTCAACACTTACCTTAGTATAATCTGTAATCCCAATTTGATTGGGAAACTAGGATTTTATGTAAGTGTAATCGTGATATGATGCGGTGATTAAGATTTAGATAAGAAAACACTGATATCAACGTTTATGTAAGCGTAAACTATAATCACGACCTGATCGGATGATTGAAATTTAGATAATATAACATTAACTTCAACACTAGTCTCAACACAATTGGTAACTTACCAAAATATCTCTATCCTCTATTTATGCATTGTACACCCCTTAAAAATACTCTACTAAATTTTATTTTTATAATATCTACTACTTCACTAATAAATGGCATTTACAATTTTTAATTTTTTTTACAATGTGCACTACTTAAATAGCGAGAGAGCGGAATGGAAAAGACATGTGCGAGAAAATAGTAGGATGAATGAAATAAGTTTTTTATGCTTCAAAATATTCAATCTGAACTACATTATACTTTTAATTCATTGTTTTTATCAAGAACTAGACTCTGACCCGTGCGTTGCACGGATGTGGTTGAGCGATAGATATACAATTTAAATTTCTACAATTAAAATTACAAATAAAAAAAAATGTAATCTAAATATATTGAAACATAAAATAGACAGTACAAATATAACAAAATAATATTAATATCATGACAACATATATAACCATTAAAATTAATGATAAAATGTACTACCTCCGTCCCAATATAAAAGATTTTTTTGTGAAATTTTGTTGTCCCATTTTATAAGAACTCTTTCAAAATTCAAGGTGTATTAATTAGCTTTTTACAAAAATACCCTTAATTAAATGAAGAGACATTAAAGATGATCATTTCTCTCTCATAATAATTGAAGGGTAGTTTTGAAAAGAGAATGTAAATCATTGACAAATTTGATGTAAAAACAACATTTCTTAATTCTTGTGCTTTTGCAAAAGAGGTCTTATATATTAGGACGGAGGTAGTATTATGTATTATATATAACATTTAAATAAATGTGGCACTGAGTTTATATCCAAATGACATTTATTAATAATCGTTACTCTCCGGGACCAAAAAACATAAATAATTGTTGCTCTAAGACATTAAAAATGAAATTGCAATTGAATGGTCACAAAGTGACAATTTTCTTGTAGTGTTTAAAGATTCACACTGTTCAAATCAAAATTTGTCAAAATTATAGCCGAAAAAATTGTCACAGCCTTAACTATAAGTGCTTGCTAAAATTACCATTTGCACTTGCCAATATCAATTACAGTTCAAATTTTAAAGAGACACATGACTCCTTGTCGATGATAATTGTGATGCTAAAGGGAGTACAACATATTCAACAATTATAACCTTCAAAAATAACAAAATTAGAACTATAAACCTGAAGCAAATGAAGAAAGTATGGAATTGGCTAAAAACATTCATAAATAAGGACATAACAGACACTTGGTATGTATGATAGAGAATACTAATAATAATAATAATAAAGACACTTGATAGGAAAACACATTAAATTAGAAGTCCAATCCTTTTACGTTACAAAAATTAAACTACCAAGATAAACCAATATCAAGTCTTTTAACTTCTAAAATTCTACTTCGTTGCCCGTAAAATGAAAAAAAAGAGAGATAATTAAGTAGTTGTGGTTACTCAAATGCAACTCCAGATTAAGCATCAAGAGATATACTCAATATTGCAATGATAAAGCCTTAATAGGAGAAAATAAAACAAACTTACTAAACAAAGTGTAGTTGGTAGACAGATCATTAATCAAAACTATCTTTTGTATATTTATGTTGCCGATACAATGAGGACTACAAAAGTTATTCACAAAAGTTGCAAGACTTACGTATAGAGCAAAACCATCACATTCATCTCAAATTATTTCATGTGATTGATTTATCAGGCATGACTATTGTGTTTATATTGCAAATATGTGTAGTTAGGAATAGTTACCAATAATGCTTAACAAATGATTGAATAGATAGAAATCAACATATAATATTTAAGTAATTTGATTTTTAGATTCCTAAATGCCCATATAAATAGAAATTTTGTCTCATGACATTTACTCCAATAACTTATAAACATACAAATAATGCATCAAATGGGAATCATATAAGCCATCATATGTTAAAAAGAAGGTTGCATGTCTAGAAAGAACCTCTAATCAAAATCACATTCATGGCCATCCATGCATATGGAAATAGCTACACACATAAATAACAACTTGTAAGAGATTCATTGTGTTCACTTCTTGATTCAAAGGCTAAAACTTAACAGTATATGATTTATACTCCCTTATCCAATTGTGGCCTTGCAAGAGATTCACCATGTCCACTTACTTCTCACTTAGATTTTTCAAATTTGGCACTTGATAATTTTGGCTCTTTAGAGATGGATGCATCCAGTCCATCAAGGTTGACTACTGTGATCAATGAGTCCAAACTTTCAGATGGTATTTTGTTCTAATGACCTGCTTAGTGGGAATCTATTGAATCAACACAACCACCTCATCTTTAATATGTTTGAATTAGTGTCTTCAATAGCCTGAAAAATTTATTTGATAGTCATTATTAAAATTAATTTTAATCAATTTTCAAGGATAAATCTAGTTTACACCACATTTCCATCTAAAATTTAGTATGTGTCACCATTACATGAATACTATTGAGAGCAAATGGTTCATTGGATAGATTGAAATTCAAATAGACACATAATTCATATATAAACCATAATATATGTATAATATGTATAAACATCCGCAGCTAAGTTCATCCAACTATTTTACTTGGAGTTAGTCCAAATAGCTGCTGAGATTTCATTTTCATGAGTAGAAAGTAAGTTTCCTGTCATTGAAGAAAAAAAAAAAGAGCAGAGATTATGTATGATGGAATTATGCACATAAACAAAGAAAGAGGGAGAGGAAAAATAACAATCTTTCATGTTAAGTATTTAAGCAATTTTAAATTAAACACCTATAAAAAAAAAATCAAGCATATAAGCTACATCACAAATAACAAAGAAAAATATCAAAATCAGTATTTTTTAAGATTGGATTTATCAAGATGAAGAATAAAAGACGAACTCAAAATCTCAAACAAATCATAAAATGGTATGTGCAGGCATGTCAACTCATAAAATGATTAGGGAAAATGTTAAAATCAAACTACTAAAACTTTACCAGAAAGTGAAAGATGAAGGAGAGGCATGCTCCCTTTTATAACTGACTGCATGCTGCCGCGGCGACCACCGTCATGCAACCTCCGTCTTCCCTCCGCTCCGTCACTCATCGACAATATCTTACCTCCATGTTGATCCAAATCACTGCAATAAAATCAAACAATTGCACCTTTTTGAAATGAATCAGTTATACAATATAAAACCCATATGCAACAAAAAAAAAATCTGGAAAATTCAATTTTAGTTTGTTTTGCTTGCTTCTCCACATCTTCTTCTATGCAAGAACGACACCATCATGAGTGACATTACGGCTTGAGGGAAAAATGTGACCTGAACAACCGTAGGGAAAGAAGAAAGATGTGAAGGAAAAAAATGGAGAAAGAAAGAGAAAGATGTGAAAAACATTAACAAAGAGGTGAGAAAAAAAATTGATTGAGAGAGATGGAGATATTTCTTTTAGGGAGGAGAAGGCTTCATTAGCAAGATTACCTTACTGTATCAATTATATTGGGAAATCCCATGACAACTGCTTTCTAATTTTTTAAGGAGAGCAAGATTATTTCAATTTTTAGTGGGATGAAAGTTCTGATTTGCATTGAGCAGTGAACATAGCATTGAATGGCCCAAAGAATTAATAGATATCTGCTGCAGCAGAGATAAGTTTTCATGGGAAACAATGAAAGGAAGGGCCAAGGTTATGGTGCATAAGGGGGATGTTTATGCACCATGCATAAGCCCAGAATTACTCGCGCGCCCCCCAGCCCCCCTAAAGACTCGCTATTTCCACCCCCTTTCTGCTGAATGCACACATTCTGTTTTTATTTTTAGCCTACTGGGCCTGAAAGCCCAGTTCCATTTTTTTTGTTGGTTTTGTTTTTTACCCAGTTTTGTTTTACACACCCCCAGATTTTATTCTTTTTCTCCCCTAGATTTGTTACAAAATCATTGGTTATTTATGCAATGTTATTTTGAAAATCATTATGAATAAAATATGGTTTTAGTTATAATATTTATTTTAAATTAAATATAAATATTTTATTTGAAACCATAAGAGAGCTACTTTGGTTTTCAGATACAACACTAGTGAAACCATTAAGTTATACTTATGGTTTCGGTTAAAATATTTATTTTAAATTAAATATGGATATTTTATTAGAAACCATAAGAGGGTTATTTTGGTTTCAGATACAAAACTAGTGAAACCATTAAGTCACACTTATGGTTTCAGTTATAATATTTATTTTAAATTAAATATAAATGTTTTATTTGAAACCATAAGAGAGCTACTTTGGTTTTCAGATACAACACTAGTGACACCATTAAGTTACACTTATGATTTCGGTTAAAATCATTTTAAATTAAAATGATTTTGACATAATTAAGTACATTAAATAGTTTTGGAGTACAGATCTCTGAAACCATTCCACAGCACAAATGGTTTTGGAGTACATATCTTTGAAACCATTCTACAGCAGAAATGGTTTTGGCATGATTTTAGTTTAAAACTAACTACTAAAATAATTAATCATACATAATACTCTGAAATTTATCCCTAATCAATAAAATAAAATAAAATTCAATCAATCAAAATTAAAAGCGTGATAAAAAAAATCTAAAAAAAAAAAAAACCTGGGGGGGTGCGCTAGAAATTGGGGGGGCTAGAAAATGGGGGGCGCGCGTAGCAATTGGGGGGGCGTAGCAGGTGGGGGGCGCATAGCAATTATGCACGATGCATAAGCTTTGGGCTTATGCACCATAACCGAACCCGAAAGGAAGCATGCAGAATGTAAAAAAGAGATAGAAGAAATAAATGAACGCACATGCCAAGAAGGAAGAGAAAAAAAAGGAATGAAGAGTAAATGTAGGAATAAAAATAGGAACAATTAGTATTGATATGTGCAAGGTATAAATGCACCATGAAAAATAAGGAAATAAAATAAAATAAAAAGGAAAAACGGGCCAGCATTATTTAAGCAGAATTGGAGGGAATTATTTAAGCAGAATTGGAGGGAAATTAAAAAAACAAAGGAATGAAGAGTAAATGTAGAAATAAAAATAGGAACAATTAGTATTGATATGTGGAAGGTATAAATGCACCATGAAAAATAAGGAAATAAAATAAAATAAAAAGGAAAAACGGACCAGCATTATTTAAGCAGAATTGGAGGAAAATTAAAGCTGCAAAACACTACTTTTATAAAGATTAAGATAAGATAAGATTGTAAGACATGATAGGTAGGTCACAATGTCACATGAATCAAATAACTGACTCCATTTTATACGTATGGGTCTTAAAGCAGAAATGTTATTGGTACAACATCTTTTTACAACAATACTTACAAATAATGGAGTTTGGATCAGCTCCAGTCTTGTGCTCCATTTTCTGTCATGTTTCTTAAACTGATGCAAGAAATGTGGCAAAAAAAAATTTGATGGCTGAGATTTTGATGGCAGTTTTGATATTCCAACATTAAAACTAAGGATACTTTGGTAAAAACATATATAATCCTTTCTTCTTCACTTGCTTCTATGTTCACTACAACCACCATGTTACTGCAACCACCAAGGCCGAAACAACGGCTGGAACAACATCATCAGCCACCACATCACAGCCACGCCGGATCCGTCATCCGACCACCACCACCAGTCGTCCTACTCCATCATCGACACCATCTTCCATCTCTATCACCGACCACCAATCTTCGTCCTCCGTCACCTGTCTACGTCCTCCATCACCGGCAACCAATCTTCCTCCACATCCTTTATCCACACCTTCTTCTTCACGTTTATAAGCTTCGGGTTGGCGGCGGTGAGAACGAAATGGTGTTGAGAGAGAGAGACCGGTCTGACTGTCTCCGGTGACGGCGACGATGAGAACGAAGTGGTGTTGGGAGTGGCGGAGAACATGGAGGGAGATAAGAGAAAGTGCAGAGTGAAAAAGGCAAAAATAAAATAAAATAATGAACAGTTGTTGTATTGTTTTTTTTTAAAATTAAATGAAAATTGATGATGTATAAATGAATAGTGCAAAGTTGTAAGTATAAGTTGTATTCAAATGTTGTACCAATAACATTTCTGGATCTTAAAGCTGCAGCTACAAATTGCCCCCACCTTGTCAGACTTAACCCATTACCCTTATGTCAGTAGACAAATTCCAAACAATTGATCTAGTCCTAATTCAAATACACCAACAACAAAATAAAAAATAAAAATTTTGACTCAAAGATTAATCACCGTGGTTACATGCACTAATACTTATTCTTTTATCATTAAAAATCAAACCCCTAACACAAGAGTTTACAACACTCCGTACATTATGCGCATCAACCACTTACGCTAAACCTCGGTGGTTGCAATTGCAACGATATCTAATTTATACCTTCAAACACACAAATGTCAATTGGCATTAAATTGCCAAGACTAGCACATTAGAACATTATTCACACATGCATCATCAACACAATGTGTTCACATATCCACAATCCAATTATTTCTCCCTCTAACCTACTTAATTTATTAAAACATGTCTTTCCAATTGTGGAGTCTCTACTACAATTAGTCAATGTTTCACATCTAATAGCATGAAACTTGCTAGCCAAGAATGGACTAGCTTTCATTAACTCAAACAAGCAACAACAACAACATTAAAGACTAACAAAAGGTTTTATTAATGAAAAGAACATGTAATTGTTTCATGTCTCAGCTGTGTCTGAGCTTATTACAGTCTCTTCTATTGATGAGATAGGTAATTTGGTTCCTGTGCTCATTTTGTGTACATCTTGACTTGAACAAATGAAGATTCTTTTCACCATATTGCAAAATTCCCTGCAAGAACATAATAATAATGCAATCAACAACATAGTATATTCATAGTAATAGTGAGAGATTATGTGAATACTTGAGAATTAAAAACCAGACAGTTCAACAACGATATACAACCCATTGAAGTCGTAATGTTGTCGTTAAAGAGATACTCACGGCCATGGATCATCACCGACAAGCATCATATCCCCTTCATCATCAGTGAAGACAATTTCCCATTTGTTCCTAGGTTGGATTTGTCCCTTTATGTCAAACAGCTTCTCCAATTCATCAATAAGTTCACCGTATCCATGCAATGCGGTCAAGTCCACTGCACGACCCACTGCAACGCCCTGCATTTGAACCTTTTGACAGGTTTTGAACACATGAAACAATTCAGAGTCGCGTATAGAACATTAACTCTACATGGAGATATAACATAATACTGATTATACTAACATTTTCCCTTAAAAAAAGAACATTAACTCTGCTATATAAATAAACAATATATGTCAGACGAATTGTTTGGGAGAGCTCAAATTCAAATCCTTGTTGGAACAATCTTTTGACAGACTCAACTTACCTATTGACTGAACTTCGGATTACTAGAGCCTCTTCCCCTGAAAACCGGAGGGTTAAGACCACAAAAAGATTATATATGGAAAGTACCTTAGTGCAACTTCTGCTATTGATTAGCTTGCTTTGTGTTTCATTTGGAGATATTTGTAACTGTTCTTGTTTCCTTTCTTTTGAAAACTTTGAGATATCAAGCTTATTTTGGTCTGCGTCAGTTCTTGACAAGGGAGCGGCAACACATCCCTCAGAAAGGACTCCAAATACATTTTCTGCATATTCAGATGCCTTTTGAGAGTTCCTGCTGCGATCATTAAGATCAAACCCAAACAATCTACAGCTTGTAGCGGGCTCTATTTTGTTCTCCTTCTCAACATTGTCAGTCAAATGATCATTGTTGTTCAATATTTCTGAGTGAGCTTTTGAAATAGGCCAAGCTGAGACATTGACATTCTTGCTATCGTCGGTCGTGTCCTGACACAAATGAGAAGGACCACGAGAATGAGGAGAAGATAACCAACTTCCGTCTGTCGGATTCCTTGATATACCATTGCAGCTGCTATTATCAGTTTGCTTATGAAGCCACATATGCATACTTTCATTCCTTTTGTTTTCCGACATAATATTAACTTGTGTTACGTCTGATTGTGTCAACCCAGCATCCCAGTAAGTAGAGTCACCTAATGTGTCACCTTTGAAAAGTGAAATGAAAACATCAACAACGGCAATCACTAAGCTAACCCTACTAAGTGAGGTCGGCTACATGGATCAAATGATGCTATAATGTAAAATTTTGAAAGAGGAGCCTTAACTAAGAAGGAACAATTTGAAATGAAAATGATTATAGGATATTCTACTTCCTTACCAAGATCTGGAACTTCACTAGGTAGTCTAGGCCTTTTATATTTTACAGCAGCAGGGGCAGGTTGAAGAGATGTAGGAACCGAAGCCAGAAGGGGTTCTATCTCCCATGGTGAAATTCTATCAGGTCTTGGAATAGATGCAGGCTCATCCCATTGAACCTAGGAATGTATGACACGTATGAATATTGAATACTATATAATCACATGAAATAAGGTGGACTATGCAAAATCAAAGATGAGAGATAATACCTTGAGTGATCTCCATTTTGAATTCAACCAGTGTGAAGAAATATCCTCTTGTCCAATTATTGTGCCGGAAAATCTGATGAACCATTTATTAGAATTAGGGTCTGTTTGGACTAACTTATTTGAGTTTATCTACTGGCATAAGCACTTGTGATGCTGCTTGACAGAGCTTATGAAAACAACTTATGACGTATACTCTTCAGAATAGCTTATGAAAACAACTTATAACTTATATGAAGTTGTTTGGCTTTAATTTATCTTTTGTAATAGAACTTGCTTGTACATAAAAACTTATTATGAGTGTTAATGCTATAATCGCTTAAGTTGTTTATCCTAACAAAGTCTTCGTAACAAAAATGCCTATATTGCAAACTACATCAGTAAATTTAGTACCTTTTGTCAGTCTCAGAGGAATCATCCCCATCAAAACTCATCTTGAACCTCATGCCAACACTATATTTTTGGTTGATAGCTTCCATATACTTATTCACACTTATAATGAACTGGCTCATCCTAAGAAAACAAAATTCACGTGTCACGATTCATACACACAAAAGACAGTTTCTAGTTATTTTTACATAGTAAAAGTTCTACCTGGGCTTATAGTATACTACAAAAAGTGTTTGGGTTGCAACAGCATGAGATGCAGTAGCAAGGACTCCAAGGTGCATGCTCTGACCAGAAATCACAGATGAAGGCATGCAGCTATGTGGAGAAGCAAGATGCCTCACTCCAACTCGTAATTCTCCGTTGTCCCCTCTATACAAAGAACCTTGTTAAATTTGATTTTTGCATAGACAAATAGAAAAAGAGAAACATCAAATGTATACCTCAGGAACACAAATGTATCGCCAGTAACTAATCTCTTGGAAGTCACAAAAGTACTCCATCCAGTTGTGAGCAAGTGTCTACGTGGTTGACCTGAACAGAGAGGAAAAACTCTGAGAATTTGGTTTGAGCCTATCTTAAGCCAATCCTAAAAACTAGGCGTATAAGGTAAGGGACATCTCCTATTGTAAAAACACATTTTCAGGTCATATCTATCCAATGTCTGTCTTCTCAACAAGAATACGTTCGCAGGAAACATTAGGCCACTAGTAGTAGAAAGTTTACCAAAAAGACTAAAATGAAAGAAATTCGTGTCATTTTTTGTCGGTTTCAAAGAGTGTTTTCCCATCACACAGGCAAAAGAAAAGTCTCTTGAGTCTTTTGTATGGTCAAGTAACATCACAGATTGAACTTAGGACCACATGCTTAAGGAACCGAGTCCCTTCTACATGGTGAGATAGATAAGCGACAAATCCTAGAAACTAACATAACAACCAACATACTAACATTTGTCAAAAAAAAAAAAACACAGTAAATTTCATAATTCAATTACCTCTAAATATATGCTTAAAGTGCCATTCATAATTGTGAAGGTCTCTGGCAACCAATTCCTGAGTTGGAGTAGATTGGGACACATCCTAAACAAAATCCATAAATAGTTTTAGTAAATCTTAACAAAGCAATTTGGATCTATTATCAAAAACCAAACACATATTTAGTAACAAAACAAAAAAGACGGTATTATTACCAAAGGAGGAAGACATTCTGTAGCATGCTTCCTAAGAACAGAAAAGCCACCATGAGTACTTGTATCAGAGTTAGTTAAGACCTTGGAGAAGGAGTGAGTTTTCGGTCTTGGAGGTTCAGCGGGACAAGGATCAAGGCTTGTAGGCTCAGTTTGCTAATCACATTTTATCAATTAGAAATCCAAATCATTGGAAAAATGATTCTAAGGTTGACTATGAAAAAAAAATTGTGAACCAAAAAAGGTGTAGCTATATCCTTACATTAGATTCTGGAACCAGAGTTATCTGTGCATAAACCTCATCTGTTTCTTGTTCAGCCTATACATAACAAAATTCAAGTCAAGTTTTTGTTTTTCCATACCCTAATTCATATAATCGAATAAGCTTCAATGAAGGTCGAATCGATCAAGTGTACCGAGGTTCGAATCCAGGCTAAAACAATCATGAGTTTTAAGGATTGTTTCAGTCTGACCCTACTTACCTCTCAGCCGAACTCTGAATTATCATTGGTCCCTTTCCGTACGAACCAAAGGGTTAATACAAAAGAAAACTTAACACCAAATTGTACAAACACAACCTCAGAATCCAGATAATCACTAAACCCCAAAATGAAAAAGATTAACATAGTAACTACAAAACCCAGATGAAACATTTGACCTTTTTGTTTTAACAAAAGAACAAAAAGAATTCTTTTTTTTTCTTAGAATCATTCTCAAGAAGGAGAAAATTACCAGTAAATGAACATTGACAACACGACAAAGGATCTTGTTGGGAAGTTTGAACAATGGAATCCTCTGATTTAGTTCTTGATTTGTTGATACCTCTAACTACAACCACAAAAAAACCTTAAAACCAACATATTAACAAACAAAAAGAATCAAAGCATATCCAAATTCCAAGAATCCTAACACAACACATTTTGAGACAACCTAAGACCCAAAAAAGAAAGAACAATAAAAAAGAAGAATTTGCAAAAAAAGAACAAACTTGTTCCATGTGTCCTTGAGGAAAATAGTAAACCATTTGTCCAGCACGAGGAACTTCAACATGAGGACCAGCACAAGCCTTCCATAATTGTTCATACAATTCATCTTCTCCACTAGAATTCAACATCATTGCAATCTTTACTACTCAGTTTTCACCAATCTGATCAAATTTGAGTCTTTATCATTATCACTATCACAACCATTACTACATAGTTACAAAAACAGTACAACACATAATCATGTTCTGTTTTTCACAATTGAATGATTGAGCTTTATAAGGACAATTGAAGCAGCTTTTGAAATCGTGTCTATTATGAAACCTTCTGCAAACGTTACAGAACACTTTCTCTTTCTCTTTCTTTGTGTAAGTAAGGAAATGAAACGGCGTTTGTTGGAATCTGTGAATCACAAGACATAATAGCTTCTTTGGTTTGTGTCCATTTTTATAACACAAAAGACTATGTCTTCTTTTTTCTTTCTTTTTTTGTGTTGAATATTTTATTCTTAGTGTTGTGTCACAACTGTTTGTGTCTCTTCTGTCCTCTACTTAAATCAGATACTGTTTGTTTGCTACTCCCTTTAGTATTGATTATAAGAAGAAGAAAAGAAAAAAAAGTACACCCTTTAAGGCTATGGTTGGCAAAATTAGCGGTTGGCTGATAAGCTAGCTGATGGCTGATAGCTTATAGCTTATGGCTGATGGCTGATAGCTTATGACTGATGGCTGATAAGTTAATTGAAGTGTTTGGTAAAATTAGCGGTTTAACTAACTGATAAATGTAAAATGACATAAAAGGGTATTGTTAATTCAAAATAAAATTTATGTCAAATTAATATTTAATATACTTGAAATTTAAAAATTAAATGTACTAATATAATATATATTTTTTATATTACTAAACTAATTGTTATTGGTTGAAATTTTATTTTTAAAAAATTATGGATTTTCTTATTGACTTTTTTTAATTAAAAAAGTATGTTTTTTTTTACAAGATTAAAAAGTATGGTTTATTATTATATTTTGGTCCAAAACAATAATTATCAGACTATTTTATAAAACTGAGCAACGTTATTTTTTTATAGTGAGTAGCATACATAAGGTTTTTTTTTGTAGTGCATACATAAGGTTTATATTCACGTAAAAATTACCATAAGGTAATAATGAATGATCATGCATGGTTTATTAAAAAAAAGTATGGTTTATATTTATTAAAAAAACTATGGTTTATCAAGTAGTCAAAAAAAAGGTATGGTTTATTTTAAAGTGAAATAAAAACAAGGATAAGAGTGAACATTAGTTAAAATAATAAGGGGTAAAAATGGAAGAAAAAATAATAAGCTATAAGCTATAAGTTCATAAGCTACTTGAAATAGCATCTGGAAAATAAGCTATAAGTCAGTAAAATAAGATATAAGCTCATACAGAAAAGTCTGTTACCAAACAGGTCTTTTAGCTTATAAGCTATAAGACATAAGCTATAAGCTAGCTTTTTTGGCTAGCCAAACAGACCCTAAGAAGAGTGGATAAAGTATAGAAAAAATATGACATTTATATTTTTACCTTTAAAAAATAGTCAAATCTTGAAAACCGTAGTAATGATTATATGCTTGTAGTAGTATGAAAAATATTAAAAAAGTAAAACTAACGGTAAAGTTGGAATATTCAAAATAAATACAATGATTGTGGTAGTTTTTGCTTATATTTAAGACTTTTTAAATTTTTTTTTTATTTCTTTTATATGAGATCGGATGGAGTATTTCATTAGTTAGCAAAAATGGTCTTATAGTGTAAGGTGAAGTAATGCTTTCTTTATAAAGAAGGGTGAGTGAGTCTCTAATGGATAAATTTTGAGATTAATTATAGGAGGTAAGGTAAGGTTTTACCTTATGAATGAGTGTATATGCTGAGTCAAAATACTATGCACTTAAGCAGGGGCGGACTTGGATTAGAATTAATGGTGGGGCTAAAAAATTTAAACATTAACGAAGAAAAAAATTATTCATCCTAATATTTTAGCTAAATAATAAACAATATATGAAATTACTACTAATACAAGATGTATATTCAAAAGAATAATAACAACAAGTTTATAGTTTATTTTGATAAGATAATTCAATTAGCTTATAACTTATTCATTTTTATTTCGATTTTATCAATATTATCTTACTCGAAAAAATTAAATATTAATTAAACATATTTTTTTATGTTATTTCATATTAATATGCTAGTTCAATTGCTATTTTACTAATTCAATTAGTTATCCACTATTTTTTGACAAACAAAGTTAAAATTAATTGTTATAAAATTAAACTATATAACTTAAAATAATATTATACGTACTAACGAAATACTTGAAATCATCAATAATAGACTGCAAACTAATATTTGCACTGATATGTAAATTAATATGTGTACGAAAAACTTACAGTTGTCCATAATAAACTCTAAACTAATATTTATATTAATATTTGTACAAATATGTGTATAAAATGACTTAAAATTATTTATAAAATATATACTTATTTTTTTTCAAAAAATTATAAGCTGAGCTGGTGTGGCTATAGCCGCACCATGCCTTGAAGAGATCCGTCCCTGCACTTAAGGCATCCAATCATATTTATTTTGAAACATATATAATATTGTAGGACATTGTCGTATGAACTTTTATAACTATTATTTTATTATTATTATGAGAGTAAAAATTCAAAATCATTAACAATAGAAATACATATGGTGTAGTAAAAAATAATTTGGGAGGTCTCCGTAAGCATAATTCAGTTGTTAACGAATGTTGCATGCAATATGTAGGAACACGATTAAAACATTGGTACATTTATTTATTTAACTTAAAAGATGATTTTTTTAGTCGATAGGCTACTTGACAAAAACAAATCGTTCGGGAGAACCTCATGGTGAGGAGAGGAAAGATCTTAAGGCTTTCTAGTTTATGAATCCACTTAAGAATTTAGGGGAAGCTCATCTGAAACTAGATACCTAAGGACTTAGCTCAATTGAAAACAAGTTTAAAATTTGAAGAAAAAGCACAAAACAATGTAAAACCGCCGGAAAAAAAAAAGTGTTGATGTTCTGGAGTAATCGCCCCACGTCAGATCTCATCTCCCCGCAATTTGAAGAGCAAAATAAGTGCAAGTTTCTGATGAATTTGTCCCATGGTGGGCAACACATCGCCCCATGATGGTATAAAAGAAAACATATCTTCCAGCATCTGATGAAATTGTGGCACGATGGTTATCCACAAGGGCACGATTTTGATCTAATATGAAGCCTGTAAATAGAACTTTTCACCAAAATTAAGGGTTACCACTTTTTACAAAGAAAAAAAAAATAAAGTATCCTTGAGAGTATATTCAAGCATGTAATCCGTTATGTATTCATTTTTTTTTCTCTTTTGTGATGTCTATTATCACTATGAGTAGCTAATTCTCATAGGTTAGGAACTTTAAGATGAGTCTCTTTGAAACTATCTGAATCATGTAATTATGTGTTTTAGTTTATTCAATAAAAACTAATAGTTGTTCAGTTAATTTTGTGTTTAATGTTTTTTATTCTGAATCACTTTCAAATTGATCTAAAGGGATAAATCATTATTGACCCTGGGGTTTCAAATTTTAATTAATCAAAAAATAATGAATCACTACACAAATGGTCACCACTTCGTTCCTTAAAAGTCATAGGGAGGTCTATGAAGCCTCAAGAAATTGTAGTGGAGCTGTTGAAGTCCTAGAGATATGTTCCTTCATATGGAGCTAAAGTGATCATAGTTTCACGAACAATTCTTCGTTGATGATGTCACAAGAACTCCCTTTGTGGTTCCTTCAGCCCAAGCCTTTCTATGAACATAAAGTATGTACTTCGTCCTTTCTCAAAGATAAAACACTTCAACTTGTCATCTACTCCCTTCATTTCTACTAGTTCCCTTGTAAAGCCCTCGATGTACCTATAAAGGGTTCATCATTTCCTTGGACCATGGAGAGATGTAACTATTTTGGGTTGGCGCTTCCGTACTGGGAAGTGTGAAGTAAACTCTTCACACAAATCTCTTCAAGAGTTGATTTATTCGTCCTTCAAACCTTTGAACCACGTCATGCATGCTCCTTTAAGTGTAAGGATGAAGAGCTTGTATTTGATAGCACCTCGTATTTCATGGTAATCAAGGATGATGTCAATATGCTCAATTTGCTCGCAAGATCTGCTATTTCGTCGTACGTTTCAAGCTTGGTGGTTTATCTAAAGATCTTGGTATTCTGCACTTTAGGATTCTTCGCGGTTACAACCCTTTAGCAGCATGGGAGGGATCATTTTTCTTGTCGTGATTGTGACACATGTCTTCTCCTTAATTTTCCCCCTCGTAGAATCGATTTATGACTGCTATCATTCCCATTGGAGTTATCTGAAGACATCATCTTCTACCTCCATTCCCACCATTTATGATGCCTTGAGTTTCGTTCCATCCATTGTTGACTTTGTCTCCTTTTGGTGGAGGACGATTTTGATCATCTTGATGTGATTGAGACATGGTGTCACCCATGAGTGCAGTTTGCTGGCTCTGTTGGATTTGTCTAGATATTTGGATGGGGATCGTCTCACACTTTCTCTTCACGTTGGCTATCTAGTTTCTTGCAGTTGGAGGAGAAAACCAAGACATTGAACTCAAGTGGTTAATGAGCTCCCTTTAGGATGAATCGTTTAGAAAATCAAGAACCTGAATTCGATTTCTGGTGGGAAGAATTTTTAACCATACTTTATTTATCTCGTGGTTGAACTTTGTATTATCAGCCCCTTGTCTCTAGAAACTAGAGAGTTAACGCCAAATATGAGAGAGGATCTCCTACCGTCTATTCCATACCATTTAACTTTCATATTAGCACAGTTTTTCGCAATCATATTAATGTTGTGAATTACTTTTTTTTTGGTTGAATATATATATATATATATATATATATATATATATATATATATATATATCTGCCAAGGTGGATAATTTTGATATACTGATTTTTTTATATTCGTAATTTTATATTCACTTGTTTAGTTATTAAATGATTAATTAAAGAGTCGTGTTAAACAGTGCACCCGGTGCACTTGTTAAGCATGCTAAAAATGGAAATAAAAGACAAAAGTAATATAGAAGAGAACTTTTTATACTTTTAAAGCATTGAATGCACAATTTTCAAGAAAAATTTTTCATAAAAACTTGTTTAACTAGTGCACCGGGTGCACTATTTAGCATTTTTCTTAATTAAAAAATACCGTTCAATATGTTCACCTTAAGAAATAGGTGCTCAAAACTTTGTGAGACCCCAATTTCTTCTTTTTGGTCATGTTAACTTGTGCCCTAAGAGTACATGATAAGGTATCTTTATTTAAAAATTTTGCATTTAATAAGTTAAGAAATTTAATGCATCAAAAGTAAAAACACATAAAATTCAAAAACATAATTTAAGGCACAAATTAACATTCTCCAATTCATTATTTCATAATGGCAAATGCTAAATAGTGCACCCCTTGCACTAGTTAAAGAACTAAAAATGGTAAAATTGTCATAGAAGTTGTGTAGTCAATTTTTTAAATGTAAGTATGTTTTTTTCAATGTAAAACTTGCTACTTTTAAATTCCTTAACTAGTGCACCGGATGCACTAGTTATCAAGACCCTTTCTTAATTAATCACTTAATAACTAAAAAAGTCTCACTAATCCTCAACATTTTGTTTTGTTTACATCACTAAACATATACTAATAATAAGCAACAACTATTAACCCAAATTGAATGCCCTTTATAATTTTTTATTTAGAATTATTAAGTAGGACAATTAAACTTTAATGACCTCTAAAACTAAATCCCACTACATAAACTATTATGTGTGCTAGCTCAGCTACTTTTCTGTGTCATTTTGAGAACTTTCTTTTAACACGTTCAATAAAGAGGGCAATTAAAGGAAGGTGATTAATTTATAATCAAATTTTGATCGTTTGATTAAATTAAGGAAAATGTTAACTTGTGCCCTTAAGGCACATGATAAGAAGATAAATATGGAAAACATTTATTAAAGCATGTATACTATTCAATTATCTAAACATTAAATTTTTTGTATCATTAAATGCTACATTGCTATTTTTAGGTAGTTTATCATATGCCCTTAGGGCACAAGTTAACACTACCCTTAAATTAATGATCCTGTGTTATCCATCAGTCGTCACTCTCACGACCTTTATGCTCCTTTTCAATCAGTTGTTTAAAACTTTGTTTTTAAATTTTTTAGTGATGCCTTTCAATTTACAATTCCTACAAAAATTGCTAGCACCATTGACTTTGTTTTGGAAAATACTAAGGAATGAGACAGAATTAGAATATAAATGTGCATCATAACCAATAGGACAATATATGCTCAAATTAGTAAAAATTATATACATGTGAGTATGTATAAATCTGTGTGTACAACCTTTATAAAAAGAAATCTGTGTATTTAACTTTGTTTATTGCTGCTGCACTACTCAATTGGTCCAAGATATTCGAATTTTATTCTGCACTCTACGAAACATATACTATTTAATTACATATCACAAATTTAAAGAGAAAAAATCAGATACAAATTTAAAGTGTTTCTGACTAGTGGCTTAGTGTATATCTTGTTACAAAGATATAACCTTGACTCCTTTATTCTTTCACAATTGTAAACATTGTGAAACTTTTTCAATAGGTATATTTTCATCCAACATAAAAAAAAAAAAATCACCTTAATTGAATATATATAAAATACATTCACTTTCATTTTTGTTACTAACAGTCACAATTCAAAAGAATTATCATTATATAATCACTTGAATATATTTAAATGTACACATAGAATCATATATAGTTCGAAAGAACTATCATACTATAAAGAGTACAATTCGCTTGAAGCTAAATCAATCTACGAATTTACACATGTCGAAAATCAAGTTGAAACTTATTGTACAATTTTCAAGTTGGTAGGAATTTCTTCAACCACTAACATAATCTAACATCCAAATTTGCATCAATGTCAAACAATACCCGTGTATTAATCGACATAATTTATAATAAAGAAAAAGTCATATATACAAGTTTAAAGTATTTCCGAAGTAATGATTAATGAAGAATTATTTAATTTAATAAATTTTAATTATTTAGAAATCATTTTAAGAGAGAAGAATTAGTTTAATGACTAAACGACCATTTATACAAATAAAAAATAATCATTGATGTATCTATTTAAATCTGAGTATACAACACTTTAAAACAAGAGTATAAAATAAAAATAAAATAAAATAATAGATATAAATTTAAGATGTACTACAAGAAATATGATTTTTGCATCGATTTTTTTTGTTATAAGTTGTTACAAGTCGATAATTTTGCCAATGACATGTAATAACTTTTAACAAAAAAAGTATTACCAAAAATCATATTTCTTGTAGTGGCGTACTTCCGGCTAATGCTAGTGCATCTTGTAACAAAGAATTATATAGTCTACTAGGTATTAAACCCGTGCGATGCACGGGCTTGATTAAATTTTTTATTTCATAATTTATTTATTCAAGAAAATAATATGATATTAAATTTTTTAAAATTTAATATCCGCATTAATAAATAATTATTTTTTGATTCTTAAATCTTTAAATATAGTTTAAAGTTGTGTTTAGTCCTATTTTTTTAAGACTTAAAAGCTACTTGAATTGCATATGAAATCTATAGAATTGTAATAGATTTAGAAAATTATTATTATCAAGAATAACAAATTTGATAGATGTGTTGAACTATTCTTTGAGTTTTTAAAAATTAACTTTTAAATTTTTTTATCTCGTCAAGTGAATGTACATAAAATACAGAGAGTCAGGTAAAAAATGTTTTTAATATAAATAACGGGTAGTTGACCTGTAAATATAAGTGCAATAAAATAGTGAATTATAACAAAAATTTGTTTTGTTAATTTTTTTTAAGTTTGACTTAGATCTCTTTAAATTTTTGCATGTTAGATTTTAATATTGTTTTAGTTTTTAGAATGAAAAAAAAATAAATAGTAGAGAATAAATAAATATTATCAAAATTTGATTCTTATTTGAGTCAACGAAATTATGTTAGTTAAGAGAATAAATAAAATCAAATAAAAATTTAATCATTATTGCACGTGTTTGATTTTTATTTTTATTTTTTTAAAGTTAAAAAATACTCTATTGAAAATATAATTTTGATAGGTGCGTTGAATATAGTCTTTTAAATTCAATTTAAAATATTTGAATAATTTTTTTTTAACTTCTTCAATATGTTTCTTGTTATTATATATATATATGTAAAAATTATATTAGTAGACTATTTACATATAAGAAAAATCCTCCTTCTTTTGCTGAGGAGCTGTTGTTTAGAAATAAGAATGGTTTCCCTAATTTTCGATATTGTCTTTCTTAGTGGAGTTTGGCTTAGTTTCCTCCACTTGTTATCAAGTTTCCCTTTGTTTTTTATTATGGAGCACTGCACTCTTTTTTCCTTCACCTGGTTTTTCCCTTTGAGTTTTATAGATAAGGTTTTTAATGAGGCAGTTTTAATCTTCAAGCTCCTACTTGGGTTTTGGTCTAGTCCCCCCAAGTTTGTTTGTAACATTTCTTTATTTTCTTTTAATATATTTGGGAGTAAGCTTGTTGGTTAAGTTATTAGAGGGGTGCCAACCTAGTTGAGATGTCTCTATTCCTTAACCTTGCTTCCTCTTTTTACCAAAAAAAAAAAAAAAAAATTTATTTTAAGATTTTACAATTTTTATAAAAAAGACATTCAAAGAGCTTTAGAATCAATTTTGTCAAATTTTATATTAGAGTCAGACTTTAAAAGAATAATACAAAGGGTTTACGGACTTGATTAAAATGTTTTAAGAAAGGTTGTGTTCTATAAAAAGTGACGTTTAATATATTATTTAATTGCATTTAATTAGTATAATTTGTGTGATTGGATATTATTTTAGCATTCTTAGAATTAAGTGAGCTAGTGTTAAGAGATTTAATTAGAAATTGGCTAAAAGAGGAAAGGTTAGAGGATAAGGAAAATAGAATTTTTAAGAGTAGACCTTTTAAGGTAATAAGTGGAGTTAATTGAATTAACTTAAGATAAGAAGGGGTAATTTAGACCTTTGTTATTTAGGTTTGAATAGAGTGGGTAGAGTGAGAGAAAGAGAGCTCACAACTCATTTTGGAGAAAGAGGTAGAAAGAGAGAACCAAGAACTTGAAGAGAGTAGAAGGGAAATTGAAGGTAGAGCTGAAGATTAGAGCTGCAATCAAAGGTTAGAGAGTAGTTTTAATTCATGTGAGATGATCAAAGAGGGGGGAGAAGTCTACTCTCCATACCCAAACCCTTTCATCTCTTTCTTGGTGGGGATTGGGAATTTGGGAAGGTGTTTATGATTTGTTATGCTATTGTATGTTGTTAACATGTTGATTATATGTTTCCAATTCGAATTCCTATGAACAATTTCGTGTTAATTGAATGATTATGTGATTTATGTTTGAAAATGGGTTTTTGGTGAAATTTGGGAAAATCATTCCTTTTATCATGAAATGGTGTTTGATGATGCTAAAGTTTGTACTTCTAAGCTTATACATGTTAGATAGGCCTAAAGTTGATAACTTTTAAGATTTTTATGTTGAAAAATGGGATTTTTGATGGATTGAAGTTCAAAACCGAAAGCAGAGTTTTTGTGTCTGCTCGAACTCGCTGGGGCAAGTATATTACTCGCTATGGCGAGTATTCATGATTCTGGGTTTTCCAGAAATGCATGAGCTCGCCATGGCGAGTCATAGCGAGCTGGTTGGCGAGTAGGAGCTCGCCATGGCGAGTTGGAGGCGAGTTGGGGGCGAGTGAAATGAGGAGCTTCTGACTTGAGCTCGCCATTCACCTCGCTAGGCGAGTTAGTGCAGTATGAACAATATTTTCTGAATTTGAAATGAATCCTATGTTTGATATATGATTGGGATGTGATCTTATAACATGATTTAAGTTAGATTAATGGAATCTAGAGCTTAAAGGAATATGATATGTGCTTGT
The DNA here is from genome assembly GCA_954870985.1 of Trifolium fragiferum. Classification (NCBI taxonomy): domain Eukaryota; kingdom Viridiplantae; phylum Streptophyta; class Magnoliopsida; order Fabales; family Fabaceae; genus Trifolium; species Trifolium fragiferum. The sequence goes on along the minus strand of OX940793.1, from coordinate 14,127,355 downwards.
GATTCATATGGATTAAGATATGTGATGATGACTTATGAAATGTGATGTAGTTAATTGATACCATGTTGCTTGAATGAATACCTTGTATGATGATATGATAATGATATTAAATGTGAAGTGAGAAGGAATATGTGGAGAGCGTCCTATATTCATGTGTAGTTGAGTAGGGTTATCATCATGGTTGGTAAATGTTCATTCATGCATGCATGTGTCAAACTCGAGCGATGGTCCACCATGACTTAAAACTAGACTTGAGCGTTGGTCCACCATGACTTAAAACTAGACTTGAGCGTTGGTCCACCATGACTTAAAACTAGACTTGATGCGGGTACCACATGCATTTAGATGTGTCTAGGTTGAGACATATGAATTGATGGCATTAGTTGCATTAGGAGTAAATGTGCATCTTACTTGATAATTGGTAAATGTCAATGAGATTGGTTATGATTGTGATATGTGATCTTGTTTGATATCTTGTGAGTTATTACAATTATGCTATTGTTTTGTCATGAGTGTAATATTTATGACATGAGACGATTATGCGTCAATTATGATATGAATATTATTATGCATGATATGAGTATATGTTATACTTATTATTATGAACTTGGATTATAACTAACTCTCTATTTCGTGTATTTGAATGGTATGGGTCCAGATACTTCACTTGAGGAGTGATCCGTTGCTTGGAGGTTTAGCTTTGAGACTAGCATAGCTTGGTAAGGAGGAAGAGTAGAAATTCTAGGAGCCTTAGAGGTCTAGGATTTGCTCTGATACTTGTAACCTTGCTAGAACTAGTATTTAGTTCGTTTGTTTGAGAATTGTATGACCTTGCTAACTTAATTTGAATTATGCTATGATTTGAATATTGTGGATGATGTTTTGGATTATAAGGATAGGCCTTGTGGTAAGAGGACCTATTCTAATATGTAATGTGGTTAAAGCTTGATGCTTGGATTTTATTAAGTACTTTAAGTAAGGGTTTGAATTGATTATGATGCTTCCGTTGCTTATTTCATGAATGCATGCATGTTTTTCTTAAGATTTTAAAAGTGTATAACATGTAATACCATGATTGATATATGATTGCTTGTTATTTATTTAGAGTTGAATATATATCGATTAGGGTGTTACAATTTGGTATCAGAGCAAGGTCGGTCCATGTGGATCAATTAGGTAGAATACCCTTAGGTGCATAAGTGTAGTAGAACACTTTCTAGCATCCTTAAGTTTAATGTGAGATTGGGTTTTGGTTAATTGTTTAGGTGATGGCGCAAAGAGCGATGGCGGATGCTATAGCCTTGACGGCTAATGCTTTGACTCAAGATGCGGCGGCAAGAGCGGCCGAAAGGGTTGCACATGAGAATCGCATGGGCAATGAAGATGAGTTAAGATTGGAGAGATTCCTTAGGAACAACCCTCAATCATTCAAGGGAGGGCATGATCCCGAGGGAGCTCAAAAGTGGTTGGAAAGCATTGAAAGGATCTTTGGTGCTATGAGGTGTTCGGAGACACAAAAGGTGACTCTTGGGAGTTACATGTTGCATGAAGACGCCGGGTATTGGTGGAAGAATGTGAGCCAAAGATTGGGCCAAGGTGGAGCTATCATTACTTGGGAAAGTTTCAAGAGGGAGTTCTTAACTAAGTACTTTCCGGCGGATATGAGAAACCGGAAGATAGTGGAATTCATGGAGCTTTAGCAAGGAAACTTGACCGTTGCGGAGTATGCAACCAAGTTTGAAGATTTGTGTCGCTTTTGTCCACACTATAACACCGTGGAGGCGGAAGCGGACAAATGTGTGAAGTTTGAAAGTGGATTGCGTCCCGATCTTAAGCAATTGGTTGGTATCTTGGAGATTAGGAACTTTGCCAACTTGGTGAACAAGAGTAACATATGTGACTTGGATGGGAAGGCAAGGTCTAGCTATTTCAAGGAGATACATTATAGGAAAGGGAAGAGTCAAGACCGTGGAAAGCCTTATGACAAGAAGAACAAAGGCAAGGTTGAGGTTAGTGGAGGAAAGAAGAAGACTACCGATGTCAAGTGCTTCAAGTGTGGTGAATTGGGTCATTATTCTTATGAATGCCCAAAGGGGGATAGATGCTTTAAGTGCGGAGACTTTGGTCACAAGGGTGATGCTTGCAAAGGGAAGATGGTTTGTTTTAATTGCAAGGAAGAGGGTCACAAGAGCTTTGAGTGCAAGAAGCCAAAGAAGGCGATGGGTAAGGTGTTTGCTTTGAGCGGGAATGAAGTGGATCAAGGAGACAATTTGATTAGAGGTACGTGCTTCATTCATGACACCCATTTAATTGCAATTGTCGATACGGGAGCAACACATTCTTTTATATCTTTTGAATGCATGAAGCGTCTTAATATTCCTGTGTCAAGCATGATTGGTTGTATGGAAATAGAGACTCCTGCTAGTGGTTCTGTAACTACTCAACTTGTTTGTCTTAATTGTCCTGTGTCTATTTTTGGTAGATCTTTTGGTATGGACCTTGTGTGTATTCCACTTAGTGGTATAGATGTGATTTTTGGTATGAACTGGTTAATTGTTAATCGAGTTCACATTAACTGTTGCGATAAGACGGTGATCTTTCCGAAGTTAGAAGAAGATCCGAACTTGATGAGTGGGAAGGAAGTAAGGGAGTCGTTGAATGATCATGGTGAGTTGTTTGTCATGTTCGCATCTTTGAAGCTTGAGGGTGAAGTTGGAATTGAAGGACTTCCTGTTGTGCAAGAATTTCCTGATGTGTTTCAAGAGGATGTGTCTGATGTACCACCGGAGCGAGAAGTAGAGTTTAATATTGACTTGGTACCTGGTACAAGTCCAATATCTATGGCACCGTATCGGATGTCAGCATCAGAGTTAAGTAAGTTGAAGGAGCAATTAGAAGAGTTACTTGAGAAGAAGTTTATCCGACCGAGTGTGTCACTGTGGGGAGCGCCTGTGCTTTTGGTAAAGAAGAAGGACGGAAGTATGAGATTGTGTATTGACTACCGTCGTTTGAATCAAGTCACGATCAAGAACAAGTATCCGTTGCCGAGGATAGATGATGTGATGGATCAGTTGGTGGGTGCTTGTGTGTTTAGTAAGATTGATTTGAGGTCAGGATATCATCAGATTCGAGTTAAGGCGGAGGATATTCCGAAGACTGCTTTTAGAACAAGATATGGTCATTATGAGTATTCGGTTATGCCTTTCGGTGTGACTAATGCGCCTGGAGTGTTTATGGAGTACATGAACCGAATTTTCCATTCTTACTTGGATAAATTCGTGGTAGTTTTCATTGATAACATTCTTGTGTATTCCAAGACCGAAGAAGAACACGCGGATCATTTGAGAATTGTGTTGAGAACTTTGCAAGAGAAGAAGCTTTATGCTAAGTTATCTAAGTGTGAATTTTGGTTGAAGGAAGTGAGTTTCTTAGGTCACGTGATATCTAGTGGAGGTATTGCGGTAGATCCTTCTAAAGTGGATGCGGTATTGAAGTGGGGAACTCCCGAATCGGTGTTTGAGATAAGAAGTTTTCTTGGTTTGGCCGGTTATTATCGGAAGTTTATTGAAGGCTTTTCAAAGTTAGCATTACCGTTGACTCGATTGACTAGAAAGGATCAAGCGTTTGTGTGGGATGATCAATGTGAGAGAAGTTTCCAAGAGTTAAAGAAGAGGTTGACGTCGGCTCCAATTTTGATTTTGCCGATACCTAATGAGCCTTTTTCCGTGTATTGTGATGCATCTTTGATGGGATTGGGTGGTGTTCTTATGCAAAATGGACAAGTGGTAGCTTATGCTTCTAGACAATTGAAAGTGCATGAGAAGAACTATCCAACACATGATCTTGAGTTGGCGGCCGTTGTGTTTACCTTGAAGATTTGGAGCCATTATTTGTATGGTTCAAGATTTGAGGTTTTTAGTGATCACAAGAGTTTGAAGTATTTGTTTGACCAAAAAGAATTGAATATGAGGCAAAGGAGGTGGTTAGAGTTCTTAAAAGATTATGATTTTGAGTTAAGTTACCATCCCGGAAAAGCGAATGTGGTTGCGGATGCCTTGAGTAGGAAGTCGTTGCACATGTCTTTGCTCATGAGTAAAGAGTTGGACTTAATTGAAAGATTTAGAGACTTGAGTTTGATTTGTGAAGTGACTCCTAAAAGTGTTAAGTTGGGAATGTTGAAGTTAACTAGTGATTTTCTTGAAGAAGTGAAAAGAAGCCAAAAAGAGGATTTCAGTTTGGTTGACCGTTTAACGTCAAAGAATCAAGAGGGCCAAGTGGACTTTAAGATTGATGATTTTGGAGTGATAAGATTCCACAATAGAGTTTGTGTACCCAACGTTCCGGAGTTGAAGAAAAGAATTCTTGAAGAAGGTCATAGAAGTAGTTTGAGTATTCATCCCGGAGCTACTAAAATGTATCAAGATTTGAAGAAAATGTTTTGGTGGCCGAGTATGAAAAAGGAAGTGGCGGAGTTTGTCTATGCTTGTTTGGTTTGTCAAAAATCCAAAGTTGAACATCAAAGACCATCGGGGTTGTTACAACCTATGTTTGTACCCGAGTGGAAGTGGGATAGCATTGCAATGGACTTTGTAAGTGGATTACCCAAGACTAGGAAGGGGAATGATTCGATTTGGGTGATTATTGATAGGTTGACAAAGTCGGCACACTTTATTGCGTTCAAAACGGGAACCTTGATACCTAAGTTAGCCGAGATTTATGTTGAGCAAGTAGTGAGACTTCATGGTATTCCTTCAAGTATTGTATCGGACCGAGATCCGAGGTTCACATCAAGATTTTGGGAAAGCTTGCAAGAAGCGGTTGGTACTAAATTGAGAATGAGTTCCGCTTACCATCCTCAAACGGACGGTCAATCGGAAAGGACTATCCAATCCTTGGAAGATTTGTTGAGAGCTTGTGTGTTAGAGAAAGGAGGTAATTGGGATGAATGGTTGTCTTTGATTGAGTTCACCTACAACAATAGTTTTCATTCAAGTATTGGTATGGCACCTTTTGAAGCGTTGTATGGAAGAAGATGTCGCACGCCTTTGTGTTGGTATGAAGATGGTGAAAGTGTTGTGTTAGGACCAGAGTTAGTTCAACAAACTACGGAAAAGATTAAGATGATCCGAGAAAAGATGAAAGTGACTCAAAGTAGGCAAAAGAGTTATCATGATAAGAAGAGGAAAGATGTGGAATTTCAAGAAGGCGATCACGTATTTTTGAGAGTTACCTCAACTACCGGTGTTGGTCGTGCTTTGAAATCAAGGAAGTTAACATCTAAGTTTATTGGACCGTATCAAATTTTGAAGAGGGTAGGAAAAGTGGCATACAAGATTGCTATGCCACCATCTTTGTCGAACCTTCATGAAGTATTCCATGTGTCTCAATTAAGGAAGTATGTATCGGATCCAACACATGTGATTGTATCGGATGATGTGCAAGTGAGGGACAACTTGACGGTTGAGGTAATACCTTTGAGGATTGAAGGTAGAGAGGTCAAGAAATTGAGGAACAAAGAGATAGCATCGGTGAAAGTTGTTTGGGGAGGACCCGCGGGAGAGAATGCTACTTGGGAGCTTGAGAGCAAGATGAGAGATTCTTATCTGGAGTTATTTTCAGGTAAATTTTCGAGGACGAAAATTCTTTTAAGGGGGGTAGAGTTGTAACACCCGTATTTATTTAATTGCATTTAATTAGTATAATTTGTGTGATTAGATATTATTTTAGCATTCTTAGAATTAAGTGAGCTAGTGTTAAGAGATTTAATTAGAAATTGGCTAAAAGAGGAAAGGTTAGAGGATAAGGAAAATAGAATTTTTAAGAGTAGACCTTTTAAGGTAATAAGTGGAGTTAATTGAATTAACTTAAGATAAGAAGGGGTAATTTAGACCTTTGTTATTTAGGTTTGAATAGAGTGGGTAGAGTGAGAGAAAGAGAGCTCACAACTCATTTTGGAGAAAGAGGTAGAAAGAGAGAATCAAGAACTTGAAGAGAGTAGAAGGGAAATTGAAGGTAGAGCTGAAGATTAGAGCTGCAATCAAAGGTTAGAGAGTAGTTTTAATTCATGTGAGATGATCAAAGAGGGGGGAGAAGTCTACTCTCCATACCCAAACCCTCTCATCTCTTTCTTGGTGGGGATTGGGAATTTGGGAAGGTGTTTATGATTTGTTATGCTATTGTATGTTGTTAACATGTTGATTATATGTTTCCAATTCGAATTCCTATGAACAATTTCGTGTTAATTGAATGATTATGTGATTTATGTTTGAAAATGGGTTTTTGGTGAAATTTGGGAAAATCATTCCTTTTATCATGAAATGGTGTTTGATGATGGTAAAGTTTGTACTTCTAAGCTTATACATGTTAGATAGACCTAAAGTTGATAACTTTTAAGATTTTTATGTTGAAAAATGGGATTTTTGATGGATTGAAGTTCAAAACCGAAAGCAGAGTTTTTGTGTCTGCTCGAACTCGTTGGGGCGAGTATATTACTCGTTATGGCGAGTATTCATGATTCTGGGTTTTCCAGAAATGCATGAGCTCGCCATGGCGAGTCATAGCGAGCTGGTTGGCGAGTAGGAGCTCGCCATGGCGAGTAGGAGCTCGCCATGGCGAGTTGGAGGCGAGTTGGGGGCGAGTGAAATGAGGAGCTTCTGACTTGAGCTCGCCACGAGCTCGCCATTCACCTCGCTAGGCGAGTTAGTGCAGTATGAACAGTATTTTCTGAATTTGAAATGAATCCTATGTTTGATATATGATTGGGATGTGATCTTATAACATGATTTAAGTTAGATTAATGGAATCTAGAGCTTAAAGGAGTATGATATGTGCTTGTGATTCATATGGATTAAGATATGTGATGATGACTTATGAAATGTGATGTAGTTAATTGATACCATGTTGCTTGAATGAATACCTTGTATGATGATATGATGATGATATTAAATGTGAAGTGAGAAGGAATATGTGGAGAGCGTCCTATATTCATGTGTAGTTGAGTTGGGTTATCATCATGGTTGGTATGTGTTCATTCATGCATGCATGTGTCAAACTCGAGCGATGGTCCACCATGACTTAAAACTAGACCTGAGCGTTGGTCCACCATGACTTAAAACTAGACTTGAGCGTTGGTCCACCATGACTTAAAACTAGACTTGATGCGGGTACCACATGCATTTAGATGTGTCTAGGTTGAGACATATGAATTGATGGCATTAGTTGCATTAGGAGTAAATGTGCATCTTACTTGATAATTGGTAAATGTCAATGAGATTGGTTATGATTGTGATATGTGATCTTGTTTGATATCTTGTGAGTTATTACAATTATGCTATTGTTTTGTCATGAGTGTAATATTTATGACATGAGACGATTATGCGTCAATTATGATATGATTATTATGCATGATATGAGTATATGTTATACTTATTATTATGAACTTGGATTATAACTAACTCTCTATTTCGTGTATTTGAATGGTTTGGGTCCAGATACTTCACTTGAGGAGTGATCCGTTGCTTGGAGGTTTAGCTTTGAGACTAGCATAGCTTGGTAAGGAGGAAGAGTAGAAATTCTAGGAGCCTTAGAGGTCTAGGATTTGCTCTGATACTTGTAACCTTGCTAGAACTAGTATTTAGTTCGTTTGTTTGAGAATTGTATGACCTTGCTAACTTAATTTGAATTATGCTATGATTTGAATATTGTGGATGATGTTTTGGATTATAAGGATAGGCCTTGTGGTAAGAGGACCTATTCTAATATGTAATGTGGTTAAAGCTTGATGCTTGGATTTTATTAAGTACTTTAAGTAAGGGTTTGAATTGATTATGATGCTTCCGTTGCTTATTTCATGAATGCATGCATGTTTTTCTTAAGATTTTAAAAGTGTATAACATGTAATACCATGATTGATATATGATTGCTTGTTATTTATTTAGAGTTGAATATATATCGATTAGGGTGTTACAAACTTTGTCTTCCCTTCTAAACCAAAAAATAATAATCTTATTACTTGGAAATACACGCAAATAAATCTATACACAAAAGTCAATTCTCAAAATAAAATGTATATCATAAAATATTATTAAGGTGTACTTGATCCCTTATAATTAGTCTTTTCATTCTTGATGTATTCTCTTTAAGAAGTTATTAAATATTAAATTGATATTACATTATATAATGCATTATTTTTTTATATTTAATTATTTATTAAAAGAGATGATGACAGTGTTTTAGGCTCCATTTGGCCCGGCTTATTTTCTACATTTTTTCTTCTCCTTAAAAATAGTAAAGAAGGAAAAAAATTGTGTTTGACTTCACTTTTCTTTATTTTTTACTTCTTTACTTTATTTATCTAATACTTTTAAGGAGAAATATTGTCAAATATAATTTTATACTTCTTTATTTCGTTTAAGCTAAAATAAAAAGTAAAAAATAAGTCGGGCCAAACGGAGCCGTAGAGTTTGCAAATCCTTTTTGTAAATTTTTAAAAAAATTTAACAATGAAGGAGCACACGTCTTTTTATTTTCTATATAATTATTATTTTTATACTATGTAACCGACCAATTTATTAGTTAAAATTTGTTTTACCACTTTCATTTTTATGAATGATAGTAAAGATGAAGAAGCATACATCTTTTTATTTTATATATAATTATTCACTTTTTCTCTTTCTTATCACTTATTAATTTTGATTAAAAAAACACGTATCATTGCTATATTCCAACCTTTCAATATTGCAGCATTCTTGTTTTTAAAAATAATATATAACAGAGGAGTTTTTTTTTTTTATTTCTGAAAATTGTAGTGAAATTAGCATCCATAACATATTTAGGTCCATAGTTACCAATTATTAATGAAGCACTACTATGAGATGAGACACTGCTATTATGACATACTATTCAATCATATGTAGCGACTGATAAAATTATAAAGGAAGAGAATTTTTTGTAACTTAAAGCTTAATTATATTAATAACAGTGGTTATTATATAGAATAAGAGAGAGTGAGAAGAAGAGTACCAAAGTTAAATCGAAAGAAAAATTACATCTTAAAAAAGTGTGGCTAACCTCACAAATTAGAAATCATAAACATGTTATGATTAATATGATTTTTTCGTTAGTACCACACGCTTTCTCAAAAGCACCTTAAAGTTAGTATAGTACACCAAAGCTCTTATAAGTAATATGAGATGTTGACAATAGATGTCTGGCGATACATTCAAAAGAAAATAATGTAATCATACTATCATAACTGTGTGAAAATATTACATAAGTGATGATATTTGTACAATTAGTTTGTGATAATTGTTGGAATAATCTTCTTATTTCCCTATTCTTTTTGGACAAAAATATTAGAGAGAGAGAGATACAATGAGAGTAGTACAAATATCATTTCTTTAAAATAAACATAAATAAAAAAAAAATACAGGAGAAATAATACATTGTTTTTTCTATCACCTTCCATAGTTTCTCGAACGATGATTGAAATAAAAAGATATAATATGTGATCTGCAAACAAAATGAAGGGAAAAATTATGGAGACAAGCTGAGAGCAAAATTAAAAATAAAAGTATTGAGAAAACAACAAACTCTTTATTAGTCAGTTGATGAATTAAAAAATTAATATAAAAACAAAAAGAAAGAAAAAGATAAAAAAATCATTGTGCTTGTCATTATGCATGTCGTAGCAAGAATGTATAGAAGACAACCTTTCATTTCATATAAGCATAGTCATGCGTATGTTAAGATTGACTTTTTATGTCATTGTGATAAGAATTATTAGTGCATATGTTTTTCATATTATCACTATATGTTTCAAAGAAGAAGAAGGACACAATGAGATCATAAAATTTTAGAAAATTACCTTTCTTCTACAACAACACTAATAACCCTTCCAAGTTCCAAATAGAAATTTCACATGCCCATGTATGAGGAGGGATTATACATATTGACATATATACAATAGTTAATTCACAACAACAGTTTTTTTATAGTGAGATTGAAAGGTTAAGAAGAATAAATGGTTTAAAACTCAAAATAAATACACAAAAAAAAAAACATTAAAATGGGTGATCTTTCACCTTTCATAACATTTTTTTATAATAGTGTTAGTTAATTATTCAATTAATTAGTAGGTGAAGGAAACTAAAAAAATGCAAACAATATACAATTTTTTTTTGTTTTGTAAAGATGACACATAAGCAATGAAGTATTCTAATGATGCCACATAAGCAAAGTAAAAACTTGCTTTACATATAGTATATAGATAGATATCTAACCTACTCCTTTCGTCTTTCACAACAATGTGAGACTTTTTCAATATGTATATTTTGATCTAACATAAAAAATTTCACCTTAGGTGAAAAAAATACATTCACTATCAAAAAACAATATTATAGTTCACAATAAAGAGTATAATTCACTTGAAACTAAATCAATCTACAAATTTACATAAGTTGAAAATCAAGCTAAAAACTTATTGTATAATTTTTAAGTTGGCAGAAATCTCTTCAATCACTAACATATCTTAATGTCGAACTTTGCATCAATTTCAATCAGTACCGTGTACTAATCAACACATTTTATAACGAAGAAAAAGTCATATACAAAGCTTAAAGTATTTTTTAGTGTTACACTTGCATCTTGTAATGAAGAATTGTTTAATAAATTTTAATTATTTAGAAATCAATTCAAGAGAGAAGATTAGTTTCAAATAAATTATTCAAATAAAAAATCTTCACCGACGTACTCCCTCTAGTCCTATATATAAGAAAAAGTTGACTTTTCAGATACATAATAAACTTGATATATCTAGACTATAATGTTGTCCAAATACATAAACTTTATAATGAATTTAAAAAGCAAATTGTTTCTTATATATAAGACCGGAGGGAGTATCTATTTAACATGAATTTTGGATACTTTCCAAAACAAGTAATCAAACATATCATATTAAGAAAACCAAAACTATACATATATTTACCTTTTTCAATCAAACATGAATCAATCTTAACCGAGCCCACCTTCACTCTTTTCTTTCTCCATATTTTTAATATGCTCATCACTTCATTGGTTCAGGTAACTAGTGCACTTAATCATTGTCCTCAATGTCCACCCATATTATAATTTTAGCTTGGGTGCATAATAATTAAACTATATATTAGAGAAGATAAGCATTGTTATGGGAACATGGACAATTGGTAAATAATCAAATGACTAAAAACCTATCACAATTTACTTATGTGTGTTGTGTTTTCGGCTGTACTTGTGTATGATTAGTGATCTAAAATAGAGTACTTTATTAGTGTATACACTAAAATAGAGTACTTTATGCATATATACACTAAAATAGAGTACTTTATGCATATAAACTTTTGTTGAGAAATGCTAACTTGGTCACAACCTCAACACATATATATTTAGGCATACACACATCATTGAAAAAAATTTAAAGATAAATAATTTAGTCACATCATCTAATATTAAATAATTCTTTTATCTTTTAACTTTTTTAAAGTTATGTATGTGTGCCTAAGAATAATTAATTTAGTCATGTGCCTATGTAAGAATAGCTGACTTTTGTTATACAAAACTTTATGAACAACCTAATTATTCGACACTTGTACGTCTTTCTGACAATCATTATTAAATGGAAATTTTTTTTGCTTTAAAGTAATGACCAATATATTGTGCTATTTGTGCAAAAAAAGAAAAGAAAGACCAATTGGGCTATCAGTGACCTTTCCTTTGTTCCAAGACTTACCTAGTTACCTATTTTGCTAATGGAAAAAAGTTATGTGCCTAACTATATACACCTTATGTGCCTAACTATGTATACACTACATCATAGTAAAACTTTAAAAAATAAAATTGAAGAAATGCATCATTAAAAACAACCAATATCTGAACAGTTTTTTTAACTAATAATATATTAACTATATTAACACTATAATAACAAGATAAAAATAAAGAATAGCTAATTTGTTAACCCGTAAAATTCACGGGATTATTATTTTTTAATATTATTGAAATGTTTATTTAAAAATATTATTTGAGATTTTAAAAAAATTCTATAATGAATTAGAGATAATTTTTTTGCATAATACATGTTTAAGAATGTTACAGGATAGAGCGAGATGGACTATTTATTCGTTTCTCGTTCTACACTATTATGAGATTCTTTCTCTCGTCTTCTTCCCTGAGAATATAAAAACTCTATAAATATATAATAATTATAAATTCTATTATATTTCAAATAATTATGTCAATTTATTTTGACTGTTGACTCTATTTTAAAATATGTTATGGTTTTTCATGTCCTTAGAGATTTTTTGAGAGCATATGGTTTTCCATAAAATTAAAAAAAAAAATCATGTATAACAGTCTGGACCTCTTCTCTTATATAGTAGGTAGTCCGACATTGTACGTCACGATCTTCTCTACTCCCCTCTCTGTAGAGTTTTTGGATTTCGTGAGAATCGAACCATGTTAATTGGGATTCAAGTATATGTTCAATTTATTCTCCACTCATGTTGATAAATTAACATATTTAAAATGACTTGAACGAAGGTTTATGGAAAGTTTAAAATTGAAATTAAAAAAAATAATTCATAGATTATATCAATATATTTTTGGTTTCCCATGGATTTCATCATTTTGAAGTAATTCTAATGAAAGTGTGTTGAACACAAAATGACAATAACTCCTGCAGTCTAAATACTAATATTAATTAGTCAGGATTTATTTTTAACAGTGCGGTAAAAAATGCACCATGTTTCTCATTCTACACCACTAGAGGAATTATTCTTTTTGCTAAAATAGCTCTAACATAACATGTCATGGTGTCTCTTCTTCTAATATGTCAAAGCACAATGAGAAACAATGTATTTGGTGAATAACAATCAAAAAATTCTTTGTCAAAAAAAAAAAAAAACAATAAAAAATTCTAATTGAATGACAAAAAACAAATACAAATAAAGATTTTAAAAAATAAAAATAGAAAAATAGAGAAGCTATAAATTTAATTGTAGATATATATCAAACTTTTTTTTTTAATAATGGATTAGAGAATATATAAAAAATAAAAAGAGAAATTCTAATTGAATGTCACTTAAGTAATTTCTATGAAGCTCTAATTAAATGTCAAATAAGCAATTTTTATTGAGAATGCATGAGAGAGTTTCGTGGAAATTTCGCTATAATATAGATAGCGATAGAGATATATAATAGAGATGTTAATCTCCACAAAAAAAAAATTCTAAAAAAAAATAGAAATTCTACAAAAAAAAATATAATAATAGAGTTTCTACAAAAAAAACACGTATATAACATTAGAGTTTCTACGATAAAAAATATTTGTGAAGCTTTAGCAAAAAGAGATTAAAAAAAATATAAAAACTCTAATTTAGTTGTATATATCCAACAACTATTTTTTTAATAATGAGTTTTTTTTTTTTAAACAAAAAAAAGATACAAAATTAATAGAGAAACTCTAATTGAATGTCACCTAACTAATTTTTTAAAAAACTCTAATTAAACGTCTCCTAAGCAATTTTTTTTAAGAATGCACGAGAGAGTCCCCGTGGAAATCTCGCTATATATATAACTAGTATGTTAGCCCGTGAAATTCACGGGATTATTTTCTTTTTTAATATTATTGAAATACTTATTTTCAAATGTTATTTGAGAACTTTATTTTAAAATTCTACGATAAATTGAAGATAATTTTTGCATCATATATGTTTAAGAATGTTACTGTGTACGTAAAGTGTGGTGATTCATTTGTTTCCCGTTATACCTTATTCAGGGCCGTCCCTATAGATTTGGAGGTCCCGTGCAAATAAAAAAAAGAGGCCCTTTAAATAAAAAATAAATTTAATTAAATAAATATTTTTAATTAAAAAATGCAAATTTTTAATGGAATCTTTTATTTAAAATGTACAATAGTATCAATAATTTAAAAAATAGTCATATTCTAATCAATAATAACAAAATATATTTTTAAGTTAATATTATTAAATAGTGATCGTGTGTTTAATAAAAAAATACACTTAATTTTATAAATTTATTCTTTACTTTTAAAGAAATAACAAAATTTAATTTAAAGAGTAAAATAGTAAAATCATTTATAAGTTATAAAATGATTGTATTTTCAGAAGAAAAAAAAAAACTCATTAATTTGTGAAAGAAAACAATTTTTAAAATAATTTGGGAATGAAACATTTGTTAATTATATAGTTGTCTCAATAATATCCTAAAATAAATTAAAAACAACATCCATGGGAGATGAACCCAGGACCCCTTGGTTACACAAAAGGCCAAGTCAATCTCGGAGACCACTAGGCTAGGCAGCGTTTGATGATAGTTTAACTCCGCAAATTAATTTAACAAGTGTTTTAACTGCTGGGTTTGAAAAAAAAAATATATGAGGCCCTCAAAAATTTGAGGCCCAGAGCTGCAGGCCTGCCTGCACTGCCTCTGGGCCGGGCCTGACCTTATTGTGAGATTCTTTCTCTCGTCTTCATCTCTGAGACTATATAGGAAGCATATATATAAAATAATTATAAACTCTATTATATTTTAAATAAATATATGACAATTTATTTTGACTGTTGATTCTATTTTCAAATGAAAATATGTTCTGGTTTTTCATGTCCTTGGAATTTTTTTGGAAGCATGACTTTCCATAAAATTAAAATATATCATGTGTGTAACAGTCCAAGTTTCTTCTCTTATATAGTAGGCAACCCGACATTGTATATCAAAATCTTCTATACTCACCTCTCTGTAGAGTTTTTGGCTTACGTGAGAACCGAACCATGTTCCTTAGGACTCAAGTACATGTTCAATTCATTCCTATGTACTCACATTGATAAATACACATCCTTAAAAAAACTTGAACGAAGGTTTATGAAAGTTTAAAATTGGAATTATAAAAAAAAAATCCATAGATTATATAAACATGTTTTTGGTTTCCAATGGATTTCATCAGTTTGAAGTAATTTTAATGAAAGTGCGTTGAATACAAAATGAGGATAACTCCCGCAGTCGGACTACAAATATTATTTAGTCAGAGTTTATTTTTAATAGTGCGGTGAAAAGTGCATCATGTTTCTCATTCTACACCACTGAAAGATTCTCTCTCTCTCTCTCTCTCTCTCTCTCTCTCTCTCTCTCTCTCTCTCTCTCTCTCTCTCTCTCTCTCTCTCTCTCTCTCTCTCTCTCCTCAAACTTTTTTTAATAGTGCGATGGAAAATGCACCATGTGTCCCATTCTACACCACTGAGAGATTCTCTTTCTATTTATAATGTGGTGGGTAGTGCACCCCTTTTCCCATTCTACACCACTGAGAGATGCTTTTTCTATTTATAATTTTATATCTCTCATCCGTCTCCGTTTTAGGTATCCATAGAGGCTCCATCAACAAAAAAATAGTTGTTGATTCTATATTATTTTTGTTAGTTAATATCAAACTATTTTAATCTCGCTCTTATTCTCAAACATTTTTTTGTCACCGAACCACAAAAAGCAATCTTCACACATATTGCGTCAAATGGGAAAATCTAAGGATCTCCACTCACATGAATAAATTAATATCTCTAAAAAGATTCGAATGAATGTTTATGGAAATTTAAAATTTGAATTGTTAGAAAATTAAAAATTCTCATAGATTGTATAAACAATTAAAGTTATAATTTAGACAATGTCATTTTAATTAATATATCTTTATAATCCAAACAATTATAAATCTTGATTGTTTATTAAGAAGTTACTTTATTTTAGAGATAGAGATTTATTTTAAGTTACAAAGATATGATCCCCGTTATAGAACTCTATGGTGGTTCATCAACAAAATAATAGTTGTTAATTCTATATTAAACTTTTATTAAATATCAATATACTTTGATCTCGGTCATATTCTCAAAAATAATTGTCACCATAATTTTCATTTTATGATCTTTTGGCTACAAATATGTGCGGTCTATTTTATTTTTTTTTCGGTAAGGTGCGATCTAATTAAATAAGAATATGCAATATGATTTTAATTTTCCTTCATCAATGTATACTAAAATTATCGAGCTCAATTCTCATTCCTATCTACGGACACTTTACATCATGGGGATCACTTTTCATCGTACTAAATAAAATTTTGAATGAGTAATCCCCATAAAAAAAATATGAAATATGATTTGAATTTATTTTAAAACAAATCAACGTAGAAATATAACATGTAATTGAATGATTGGATAATAGTGACATGTCCAACAAATTTTAGACGAAGTATTCACATAGTTTTTATATAGAAAATATATAATATTTAATCATGGATTAAATAAGATTGTCTTCATTAAAAATGTAATATTTCACTACAAGAAAAACAATTTTTTGCGACGGCCAAAAGCCCTCGCTAAGGGGTAAAAGCCGTCGCTAAGTAAGTAGGTACTGGCGGCCTCTAGGCGTCAAAAAAACTGGCGTCGGTAAATTTTGTGACAGCCTAGGCCGTCAGTAACGGAGAGGGCGGATTTTTCAACGGCCACTGGCCGTCAGTAATGAATAACGGTCAAAAAAATTATTTATTATTTTTTAAAAACAAATTTATTTATTATTTTGAAAAATAAAAATTAACATAACATTATTTTAAATATATTTTATGCATATTAAACAGTAAATTTATTTATTATTTTCTTTATATCATATTAAACAATAATTAATATTTTATGCAATACTTTTCTTTATTGTAATCAAAATTAGTTAAACAAAAGAAAATATTATATATATTTTAATTGTGAACACCAAACTATAAAATTATAAAAGAACAAATATGATGCACCAGTTTCTTTTTTTAACAATATGGCACATATATATATATTAACAACACATAATTTTCTGCATTAATTTATTTTTTTAAAAAAATTATTAATATAAATTCGTAATATAATTTAATCAAAAACATAAAATAATAAACTTTGAAACTTGTTCAAGTAATAGAAATCACTTACATTATATTAAGACATCAAAGATTGATGTAGAACAAAAGTGATATTGTGGAGATATAGTGAAAGATGTTGGACAAATTTAAATAGAAGTTGAAAAAAAAAATTGAACGAGAAGGGATTTGTGTAAATGAAATGAAGAGTATGAAGAGTTATCTTCACACAATGCTTGTTTGGATCGGCGTGAACAACTTTTTTTTTTAATTCGCTAAGACTTAGCAACGGCCTAAGCCGTCGGAAACTCCGTCATTACATTGTGACGGCTCGGACCATCAGAAACGTGTTATTTTGTGACGGTCTAGGCTGTCAGTAACGTTTGGACGAATTTCAATTAAAAAAAAAATCATTTTGTGACGGATTTTGGGTGCGTATTGACAGTCTAGGCCGCCACTAATTTAGTGAGGGCTCAGGCCGTCGCAAAAAATAAATTAATTTCGTCGGTAAAACAAGGTTTTCTTGTAGTGTTTGAATTGTAAAAAACTATATAAAATTAGAAATTCTACAAAAAAAAATAATAATAATATCAGAGTTTCTACAATAAAAAATTATTAGAGAAGCTTTAATTGAATGACAAAAAATAAATACAAAAAAAGATTAAAATAAAAAAATAATAGAGAAGCTCTAAATTTAGTTGTATTAATGGAAGTTGTTGATGAACGTCACTTGCTTGATATATTGTTACAGGTTCGGCCATGTGATGCAACCATGGATATGCGTCGGTGGATGCTTGCTTCCAAGGGAATTTTCACGGTGAAATCAACATTTATTTGGCTGCAAAACACGGCGGTGGTGACAACCATTGATGATTTGAAAGTAATAACATTGAAGAAATTGTGGAAGAACAAAGTCCCGTCGAAAGTTAGCATTTTCGGATGGAGATTATTGCTAAAAAAATTGCCAACTAGGAAAGCTTTCTTTTAAAAAAGGTGTTATCACAAATACTCACGAGAGGTGTTGCGTGTTTTGTTTCGATTCAGATGAGTTCTTTGTTCATATCTTTTCAAATTGTCGCTTAACTGTAGCTGTGTAGAGTTTCATATATAGATGGTTGGGTGTTCATGGTCCTAATGCAAGTACTATACAACATAATTTTCAATGGTTTGGTGAACTTTCAAAAGGCAAGTATAGCTAAAGAGTGAAGCATATTATTATTTGGCTAGCAACGATGTGGAGTTTATGACGTATAAGTAACAACATTCTATTAGAGAAGAATTTGTGAATGTACAAGCTCTTATGGATCAAATCATTTATATCTCTTGGTTTTGGTTCATTAGTCGTGTAGGACCAGGGCCGGCCCTGCGGGTGTGCAAGGTGAGCCACCGCGCAGGGCCTCAAACATTTAGGGGCCTCTGATTATTTTTATCGGTTTATTTATTTTTTCATATATGTAAAAAAATTAATGATTTTGTTAATATTAAAATTATTTTACTACTTGAACTAAAGAAAATTTAATAGACGCATTGTTAATTTTATAAGTAACCAGCGATTGATTGTAAAAAGAAGAAACAACATTATTAGAAAGTTTTTTTTAAAAAAAAAATATAAAGTTGATAATAATTTTTGTTTGAAGATGTATTTTAATGTAATTGATTAAAATATATCTCTTTTGGATATTATTTACTATGATTACTTTTGATATTTTTTTTATGTTATTTACAATTAAAATAGAAAGTGACTCTTTTTAAATATTTTTTTTTAATTAGAATTTCATTCTTAATATTTGGTCAGGGCCTCCAAATACTCGGGACCGGCCCTGGTAGGGACAACCGTTAATCTTGCTTTTTTCGAATGGTGTATTAATTCTCTAAAGTGTCTTCTTAGCACTAAATGTAATTCTTATTAAATTATAAGGGTTGAGTACCCCTTTTATTTCTTATAATTCATATTTTGCTTATAAAAAAAACTAAAGAAAAGTATAGAAAAATAATGAAAAAATATTATTGATAATTTGATTGATTGAATAACAATGAATACAAATCACCATGATTATGAGTTCAGATAAAAATGAAAAAGATGGGAAAGATAACTAACATAACTACTTAATTACAAACTTATCTCTTTGGTCTAAACTCAACTGATAAATGTAATATTAACACTACTAGAAAAATTAATTTTAGAGAGCGAAGCAATCCGTCACTAATATGTCAAATTTCCATCACAAACACATTTAGTAACAGAATTAATGACGACCCAAAATACCATAAGCAATTTCAACGTCGCAAATTATTAGTGACGGAATTCATTATTAAGACGAACTTATCTCTGAATTCTCCCAAAACCGGAATGTATGCATATTAGACTCAACGACTTCTCAGTCTATTCGGTCAAATCGTGATGTAGGCATGGTATGTGGCAGTGGCTTGATGTGTAATCATTTTTTTTTTGGTTACATCTTGATGTGTAATCATGATGAAACATTTCAATTTGGTTTCTATTGTAGGTTTGTTCAATATTCTCCATATATACATGTAAAATACAAGCGTTTTTGGTGGGCATTAAACTATGTTGGTAGGATGAATTTAGGAAAACAATGTGTTTTTCATATTAATTTGTATGTGGTTCAACTGATCATGGGGAGTTGGGGTGGACGGTGGGTGAATTTGGACGGATTTGGGTTCAAAGTTTTCATCAAAGTCAAATTGTAGAGTAAAATATAAGATCCAATCCGCCAATAGAATAAAGAATGATTTTCACGGGTTTGGGTTGCGGATTAATTGGGTTATTAGACGGTTTGATTCGGTTCGAAATAATTAAAAAAAAATAATAAAATTAGTAAGAAACTGAACCTTTGCAATTTAGATTCTAAGAATATGCAACAAAAAATGAGAGAATCATGAAACAAACACAAAATAAAAGTGTTACGAACCCTAAATAAACATAAAAAGTAAGAAAACAACAAAAATCTCAAATAAAATTTAAAATATAACATTTGATTTCAACAAAGTTAGATAAAAAAAAAATAAGTTTTATGTTTCAAAATGTTCCATGATTGTTTCAGTCTCTATAAATTTGAGGTGAAGTGAGAAAGTGTGAAGAAGAGACGGGAGAAGAGCTTAGAGTGTGTATATCGCAAAAGGAAAGTGTTAAACATGAAATTTTGATTTACTAATGCGGGTGGGTTTTGGGTCCTATCGGTCCGAATCTCTCCACCCGAACTCGTCCATGTCAACTCTATTCAAACCGAATTTCCAGATCCGCTAACCCGTAGTCCAATTCAAACCTACTATTTCTCTCATATTTTTTTTTCGGTTTTCTCGGGTTGGGTCGGGCTGTGGTTTTCTGTCCACCCCTAATGAAGAGTATGTCTTTGTAGAAAATATGGCAAAATTTAGGAAAATTCTAACATTCAAGTGGTCCATGGTGGACCATTTATGAAAAACCCTATAACGAATACGAATTTTACAAAATCCACCGTTTGATTGAAAGTTTATATCATATAGATCATCTATAGAAAATTTTAGAAAAATTGAAAATCATTTGATATGTTATTGAGATCCATCAAGATTAACGGTTTATTAAATACTGTAAATCTTGATAAATTCCAATAAAATATCAAATGATTTTCAATTTTTTTATGGATGCTCTATATGATATAAACTTTCAATCTACCAATAAATTTTATAAAATTTTCGATAGATCACTTGTCCACAGTGAACCACTTGTGAAGATGGTCCACCGTAACATTAGTCTAAAATTTATATTCATTATGACGTTATTCATGTTTGTACATCATATATCATTTGAACCACTCTTTCTTATTAGATAAATTTTTTTATGAAAACTAATTCTATTATTCAAAGAATGAAAATAAATGTGAATACAAAATATTGTATTATTATTTAATTATTTTATATATGATCGTCATTATCATTCAGGAGACCAATTATATAAAGAAATATTTAATAAATGATGTGAAATGGAAGTAGTCACAAATGAAAGATAATGGATAGGTCATTATCGTTGTTGGGTTCTATAAGCTATGAAGGGACATGCTGCAGATTCTCCCACCATCACTACCACGCCTTCAAATCAAGAATGATTTTAAAATTTTGGCTTAAATGCACTTTTGGTCCCCCTATTTTGAAAATTTTAAACTTTTGATCCCCTATTTTAAAATTCAACTTTTTGATCCCCCTATTTTAAAAATCAACACTTTTTTTAAGTCCCCCAACCAATTTTACTTATGTGGCACCTCATTAATTATGTGGAAGCTTATGTGGATTTTCATTTCAATTTTCATTAATTTATTTAGAGGCATATATAAATATATTGCATATTTATTTTTTAAAAAAATAAAAAGAAAACAAACAAATCAGATTATAATTTTATCATATTTTAATTCCTCAATCTTCCAACCCAATCCCTCTTCCTTCTCCTTCACTGTCAAAATATTTCTCTCCATCATACTCATCGATCATCACCCTCACCCAATGCAGAAGTTCATCTTTTTCCCTCTCCTTTACTACAAAATATTTCTCCAAAACCTCACCTTCAAATCTTCTCATATCTTTTCATTTGCTTCCGAAAACACCAACACACACAGAAGAAGTTAACAATCAAGAGATAGAAAGAGATAATAGAAATCGAAAACACCAAGAGAAAGAGATTTGGAAGATTGAGGAATTAAAATATGATAAAATTATAATCTGATTTGTTTGTTTTCTTTTTATTTTTTTAAAAAATAAATATGCAATATATTTATATATGCCTCTAAATAAATCAATGAAAATTGAAATGAAAATCCACATAAGTTGCCACATAATTAATGAGGTGCCACATAAGTAAAATTAGTTGGGGGGAGTTAAAAAAATGTTGATTTTTAAAATAGAGGGACCAAAAAGTTGAATTTTAAAATAGGAGGACCAAAAGTTCAAAATTTTCAAAATAGGGGGACCAAAAGTGCATTTAAGCCTAAAATTTTATAAACCAATACCCAACCCAAAGACAACAAGAGTTGCGATCCACACCGTTTCTTATAATTTTCATTTCTTTCTTTATTTTATAGTTTTGAAAATATAAATGCAAAAGTGTGATAATAAATGTGTCAAAATATTTTGGGTTAATAGGTTGTTACCCCCTGTTAAGTGGGCGTGTTTTGCGTTACCCCCTGTTAAAAATTTCTTGAAGATTATCCCCTTGCAAAGTTTTTTTTTTGGTTTCCCCCCTTGAGCACACTTTTTACATCGATTATTTTGTTCAACCGATTTAAAAAGTTCAAATTTCTTGCATCCAAGAGAGGAAAAGGGGGGAAACCAAAAAAAAACTTTGTAAGGGGACAATCTTAAAAAAAAAAAATTAGCAGGGGGATAACACAAAACACGCTCACTTAGCAGGGGGTAAAGACCTATTAACCCAAATATTTTTTATACATCTCGAAATATTAAAAAACTTTGGTAATGGAAGAAATAAAAATCATAGGAAATGGAGAGGATCCTTGCTTAGACAACAATTAGTTTAATCATTATTATGCAATAAACTTGCACTTAGTTGCAAGTGTGTGTATGTGGGAGAATATAAAATTTAGTACTAATTTTGGTTGGGATAGTATATTAGTATATGATAATATGAGGACCCCATGTGGAGACCAACGTGGTTTAGTTGGTTTTCTTTGGCTTAAACTTGACGGCCTGCACAAAAAATTAATTTCATTTGTAGTTGGACCAAATTTTATTTATTCCTTTGTGGAAAAGGAAACTAAATTAAATATGGGTTTTTTATTTTTTATTTTTTTGAATGAAATTTAAATATGGGGTTTAGTAAATTGACTTAGGGCGATGAGTTCTACTATATATATATCCCTCCCTACAATTAGCAATATGGTAAGGATACATACCCACTACTAAACATATTTCATTCTCTTAGGTAAACAAATATTTGCTAGAGGAAATTTGCAATTCGACATGGTTTAATTTGGTGTTTATTTTTTATTTTTCAAAAAGAAATTTGGTGCTTTCTATTGAAAAAATACTTGTTAATATTTTTGTTCTACATTTGAAATTAAAACGACTGCATATAATCGTCAATTGATAAGGTTGAGAATTAATACGGTTAGATCTTGATTGAAATATTCAAATTTCAATTTCATATTTTACAAAGTCAAAATACAAGTCAATCAATTAGGACCACGTGACGAGGTGCAATTAAGACTGGGCATAAAAACCAAAAAACAAAACCAAACTTGTAAACTAAACTAAACCAAACCATTTAAAACTGAACCAATTAAAAAAAAAAAAACCAAACTGTTTATATGATAACAGTTCAGTTTACAGTTTTTTTTAATAAAAACTGTATTAACTGTTAACTGAACCAAAACTATTAATTTAACTTTAAAAGTTGCTAAAAACACAAAAAAAAAAAAAAAAAAAAAAAAACCAAAAAATCTAAAATTGGCAAAAAAAAACCCTAACATCAACTATAAATCCTAAAGTCGGACGAAAAAACAAAAAATGGGGGGAAAAATATGAAATTGAAAAAAACCAAAAAATCGATAATAAACCTTAAAACCGACCGAAAACCCAAAAAATTGACCGAAAACCTAAAATCGACCGAAAACTCAAAATCGTCCGAAAAACCGAAAATCGGCCAAAAAACCAAAAAATCGGCCGAAAAAATAAAATCGGCTGAAAACCCAAAAAATTGACCGAAAACCTAAAATCGACCGAAACCCCAAAATCGTCGGAAAAACCGAAAATCGGCCAAAAAACCAAAAAATCGGCCGAAAACATAAAATCGGCTGAAAACCCAAAATCGTCCGAAAAATCTAAAATCGGCCGAAAAATAGAAAAATCGTTCGAGAAACCTAAAATTGACCGAAAACCCAAAAATCATAAATCGGCCGAAAATCCAAAAAATCGGCTGAAAAACCAAAAATCGGCTGAAAATCCAAAAAATCGGCTGAAAAACAAAAAATAATCGAAAACCCAAAAAACATCCGAATTAATGTTTTAAGAACCGGACCGGAGGTCGAACCGTTGTGGCCTCCGGTTCAAGGGTCAACCGGGCGGACCGGTTCAACCGTTATTAAACCGTTACGTGAAAAAATAACTTGGGGCTGAATCGGACGGCTTACAAGAACCGGGACCGGTTCACCGGGTTTTCCGGTCCAAAGCGTTTTTTTAGCGGTTTTTTGGACTAGCGGGTTTGTCCTTCAGTCCGGACCGGTGCTGTGTCCGGTTCACGGCCTAACTGGTTGAACCGGCCGGTCCGGTCCGGTTCTTATAACATTGATCCGAATACTAAAAATCGGCTGCAAAATAAAAAATCGGCTGAAAATCCAAAAAACATTTGAAAATCCTAAATTCGGCCGAAAATCCAAAAAATCGGCTGAAAAACCGAAAATCGATTGAAAACCCCAAAAACACCTGAAAATCCAAAAATCAGCCGAAAACCCAAAAAATAGGCTGAAAAACCGAAAATCGGCCGAAAACCCAAAAATCACCAGAATATCCAAAAATCGGCCGAAAAACCGAAAAATAAGTTTTTCAGCCGATTTTAGGATTTGCGGCCGGTTTTTGGTGTTTCGGCCAATTTTAGGTTTGTCGGACGATTTTACGGTTTTACGGCCGATTTTATGTTTTCAGCCGATTTTATGTTTTCGGCCGATTTTTTGCGTTTTCGGACGATTTTTGGTTTTTCAGCCGATTGTAAGTTTTTCGGACGATTTTGGTTTTTCGGTCGATTTTAGGTTTTCGTCCGATTTTAGATTTTTCGGACGATTTTGAGATTTCGTCCGATTTTCGGTTTTTCAGCCGATTGTATGTTTTTCGGACGATTTTGGGTTTACGGTCAATTTTAGATTTTCGGCAGATTTTTTGGGTGTTCAACCATTTTTTGGGTTTTCGTCTGATTTTATGTTTTTGACCGATTTTAGATTTTTCGATCGTCTTTTTTTTGTTTTCTACCGATTTTTGGATTGTCGACCGATTTTAGTGATTTCGGCTGATTTTAGGGATTCCAGCCGATTTTTTGGGTTTTGGGTTGATTTTAGGGTTTTCTGCCGATTTTAGGTTTTCGGTTAATTTTTGGGGTTTTTCTGCCGATTTTAGAGTTTTTGGCCGATTTTAGATTTTCGAACTTTCTCTTTGTTTCCGGCCTATTTTTGGGGTTTTCTACAAATTTTAAGGCTTTTTGCGAATTTTAGATTTTTCGACTGATTTTTGGGCGTTTTCTGCCGATTTTAGGGTTTTTTGGCCGATTTTAGATTTTTCGGACTTTTTAAAAAAATTTCGGCCGATTTTTGTGGTTTTCTACCAATTTTAAGTTTTTTGGCCGATTTTAGATTTTTCGACTGATTTTAGGTTTTTCGACCGATTTTTAGAGTTTATATTCAATTTTAAATTTTTCGGTTGATTTTAGGTTTTTTTTATCAATTAGTATTTTTTTAAAGTTTAAATTTTTTTTTTCGGTTTAGTTTTTTAATGAACTAGTTAGCTTTGTAAAAAATAACAATTGTAAAATAAAAAGTAAAAAAAGAAAAAAAAAACCAATTATGGTTAACTGATTAACCAAACCGATTAACCAGTTAACTGAACCGTTTGGTTCAGTTTTATGTTTATAATAACGGTTCAGTTTTGGTTTTCATAATTGTAAAAGCAGTTCAGTTCAGTTTTTATACAGTTTTGATTTTAAACTAAACCACGCCCACCCCTAGGTGCAACCATCTTGACCATAAATAACTAACTAATAAAGATTATTAATTAGTAGGATACATTGAAATTTGGCGGAATACAAAGAAGTCCTTAAATAATGATATAGGAAAATATGGTAGCAGATTCGTGATAAATAGCATTTTTTCATGAGAATAATAAGAAAAACACGAACTATACATTTTAAGTTTGAGTAATGCTATTTAGCAAGAAAAATAGACACAAGAAAGAGAAGAATATATAAAATAAGAGAATTTAATCAATTAAAAATTAGTTAAACATACATGAGAGAGAAAGTTATTATAATTTGACCAATAAAAAATGGACACATAAGATTCTTCTCTTTCTTGCATCAAAAAATTCTTACTAAATAGCATTTTCCTTTAAGTTTATTGAAAATTTAATTACTTCCATCTATGGATATCATAGCAAAATATGGTCGACCATATTTGGGGAAAAATGTATAGTTATTAAGCTATTTTTTATAATGATAATCTACTTTTTAGATGATCGAGAGTGGTACATTTATTTTTAGCTTACTTAAGTTAGGTCGAAAACTACGAATTTTGTGTAGGGATCGGGATTCGAACCTGTTATACTTATTTATTCACCTTTAAGAAATGAATTTCTAGCCGTTAAGTTATCTGACAAAAAAAAAAACTACAAGCTTTAGCAATGTGCAGGTAATTTTGGTACACCGAAGTTGTTTCCACTAACTTACTTTTGACCTCACCTCACTAAGCCTTGGTGTACATTGTAATTCCCTGTTTTTGTACAGTTGATGCAATAGATTTTGTTATTTTTATTCACTACACGTTTAGAAGCCACTTGATTGAAAGATCACTCTACTATTTAGGGAAGTATTTGGTTCGAGACTCCGCATCTAGAGAGAAGAAGCGAGAATATGTACATTACACATAAAAATCGCTAGCTCTAACATTGTTTATAATTTGATGTTTGTCTTAAAATTTTAAGTCGAAATATTGAAAAATTGGTGTTTTCTTGCAAATCTGCGAGGTAGATTAAGGAGTTAGGGCGTCCGAGACAATGCAACTTTGTGCTCTAGGAGTAGGAGCTGCTTGATGCGCGAGGAACATGCAATGCATAAATATCAGCATTTTTTAGCTAAATATCACTTCTAATTCCAATATAAAAGTTTCATTTTTTTAATAAAAATTTCGACATAAAATCATAAACAATTGAATTCCCCCAACAAAGAGTAAATCATTCCGAAAATTTCAGATAAACCATTCAATATACTATCATCAATAGTAACATTGTTAAAAAATAATATTTGCTTTCTCGCGAACAAAATATGAACATTATAAACCTATATGAATCTACCTAAGTTTTATGAGTCAAACTTATGTAAATAATATAAGGCAAAGTCTATCATTTAATAAAAGCCATATATACAATTTAGCCAAGAAAATAAAGATAAAAGGCATACAATTGGTACTACTACTACTAGGCTATGAAACCCCGATACTTCAAAAATGGTGAAGTATCGTGTCCGATACGTGTCCGATACCGATACGTGTCGGATACTCTCCGATACACGTATCAGAGAAGTATCGAAAAAATAATATTTTTTTTTATGATAGAAATGGAGAAGATGAGACTGATACAATTTGTGTTTCCTCTTAAATAGTGAATGTTAGAGTATCATGTTCTTTATGGATTGACAACCATGTGTTTTTGGATGGTACCGATGATGTTTTGTTTTTTGGATAATAATAATTATCCTTTTTGGGTAGTACTTAATTAACTTGAGATATGTAATTGTCACTTGTTTGCTCAGATTGAATAATTTGAATGTTAATTTATTATTTTTCTCAATTTTTGTTATGTTTATATATTATATATTTGTATATTTAATTTTAAGTTTATTTTTAAACAACGTATCACGACCGTATCGTATCGGATTTTAAAAAATTTCCCGTATCGCCATATCGGTATCGTGTCGTATCGGTATCGTGTCACGTATCCGGGCTTCATAGCTACTAGGCTATAGCTAGCTAACTGGTAATCAACTAGGAAACCATAATGCAACGGTTTAATTAGTCTGTCATATATATAGTCATCAATAAGATTAATGCATGATTATGGCTTGTGACGGCTTGGGACAAAGTTAAGAAAAAAAAATTTGAGAAGCAAGAGAATTAATTAAATGCTAAGTAATTGCTTTTTTAATTAAAATTACCATATTTATATTATATGCTGGAAGTTTTTGTAGAAAGATGATCATATGCAAAGATTTGGTAAACACAACAACACAAGTCATAAAATCTATATGCTTCATTGAAATAAAAGATTATCAAGTGTATTATTAATTTATTTGTACTTTTATACCCACTATATATAAAAAGAAAATAATGAAGAAAGTTAAGGGTTTCACAACCATAATACATAAAACAGCAAGGAAAATTCTGATATATTAAAATATGCTTTAGTTTATGCCACTAAATCATAAAACTAATATTTCAAAAGCATGAAATAAAATTAAAAGACAGAGTGATACCTTTGATCTCTTGTTTCTTTCCTTCTTTTGGGGAATTGGTCTACAGCTTGTGGAGTATAATATTCACCACGTACCTACCACGATTTTTTTTTTTTTTTTTTTTTTTAAAGAAAAAGAAGTGTTACATCTTGAACCGCATATACTTTATATAAAAATACTATTAAGAATGAGCGTTTTGGACGTATTCTTTAAACATTTTATTTACAAAAGTTATTTATTTAAAAAATTAAATATTTTAATTTTTAATGTATTGATTTCAAAAAATTTTATAAAAACTTACTATGTAAAATACTTAATGGGAGTACTCTAGAATACCTGTTAGCAATATCGATACTCGTAGTATTATTATTATTATTATTAGTAGTAGTATTATTATTATACTAATTAGGTTGATAATCATCGTGTCAAGTTAGCATAGATATATAGGCATTGAAATCGAAGAGTATAGTATAATTTTTGGGTAGGATATATATAAAAGCTAGCTAGAAAGCTTCAACGCACCACAAGTTGTTAATTTTCTTAAATGGCAAAATTATACTATTAAAAATTGAAAACTAAAGAGACAAAAGAGTAATAAAAAAGCTTATGCACCGTGCATAATTGCTATGCGCCCCCCCCCATATTGCTACGCGCGCCCTCCACCTGCTACTTCCCCCCAAATTGCTACGTGCGCCCCCCATTTCTAGCCCCCCCTCCCAATTTCTTTTTTATTTTTTTTTATTTTTTTTCTAGCGCACCCCTCAGTTTTTTTTATCACGCTTTTAATTTTGATTGATTGAATTTTATTTTATTTTATTGATTAGGGATAAAATTCAGAGTATTATGTATGGTTAATTATTTTAGTAGTTAGTTTTAAACTAAAATCATGCCAAAACCATTTCTGCTGTAGAATGGTTTCAAAGATGTGTACTCCTAAACCATTTGTGCTGTGGAATGGTTTCAGAGATCTGTACTACAAAACTATTTAATTAAAATCATTTTAATTTAATATGATTTTAACCGAAACCATAAGTATAACTTAATGGTGTCACTAGTGTTGTATCTGAAAACCAAAGTAGCTCCTTTATGGTTTCAAATAAAACATTTATATTTAATTTAAAATAAATATTATAACTGAAACCATAAGTGTGACATAATGGTTTCATTAGTTTTGTATCTGAAACCAAAATAGTCCTCTTATGGTTTCTAATAAAATATTCATATTTAATTTAAAATAAATATTTTAATCGAAACCATAAGTATAACTTAATGGTGTCACTAGTGTTGTATCTGAAAACCAAAGTAGCTCTCTTATGGTTTCAAATAAAATATTTAAATTTAATTTAAAATAAATATTATAATTAAAACCATATTTTATTCATAATGATTTTCAAAATAACACTGCATAAATAACCAATGATTTTGTAACAAATCTAGGGGAGAAAAAGAATAAATCTGGGGGTGTAAACTGGGTAAAAAAAAACCAACAAACAAACAAAAAAGAAACTGGGCTTTCAGGCCCAGCAGACTAAAAAAACAAAACAGAATGTGTGTATATCAGCAGAAAAGGGGGTGGGAAAAGCGAGTCTGTAGGAGGAGCTGGGGGGCGCGCGTGAGTAATTTTGGGGGGGGGGGGGGGGGGTGTGAATAATTCTGGGCTTATGCATGGTGCATAAACATCCCCTTATGCACCATAACCTTGGCCGTAATAAAAGTACACCCGTGAAAAAGAAAACAAAGAAACGCACAAGTTGTTAAAAAGACAATGGAACAAACAAAGTTATTATTATATGTGCTATAAAAGATTTTTTTTTAGTTATAACAAATCACACAAAAAAAATGCTTGTTTAAACCTTAATAAAAAATAGAAAACATAAATTTTGAAAAATTAAGAATATTACAATTTACTTGCCAAATAAACTGATAGCTCAAATTTATCTGAGATATATTCAATTTCAAAAAAAAAATTCTGCATCGGAATAATTCCGGGGTGGAGTCCTGTCGTGAAACCGAAAAGGTTAAGTGAAAGGGAAATTTTAAATTGTAAAAAGTTAAATGATGATATATAGTGATAAAGTTGATACTTTTTTTAGTTTGCAGAGATTAAAAACAGATTATATACGGTACATTTATAATTTTCTTAAAGGGTAAATAGAAGCTCAAATATATATTTGGTAGCCAAACAAGAAAATCACAATATTAGAAGCTGAACCCAAGCCCAAATGGGATATGGTTCCTTCTTTTAGCACCCCCTGTTTTTTTTACGTGCCCTGCTAAATTATCAAAATATGTCTGTTTTATAAGCAACGAATTGAATCTTATACATAAGTATCGAATGTCTAAAAAACATTAAAATTTACCAATGTTTAAGATTTCACACCCCCCATAGAGACCTTGTGAAAATTTAAAATTTCTTCCCCATCCTACACTTATGTGGTGAAATTGATGTGCATTGTTGGAACAGTTCACTACTTAAGTAGCAAACTGTGTCTATATATACAAGACCTTTAGACACAAGCACTTTCTTCGCCACCAACTTTTTTTCTTCTACTCCAAACCCTTTCGAAAACCAATATTTTCACAAAAATCTTGTTTCCAACACATAACCAGAGTTGTTTGAAGGTAATGTGTATCTAAAATTTGCCTCGTTCAATTTTGTATGCATTTCTTTTTAATCATGTCAGAGTTGTCTATACTGGTTAGGTTTACTACTTAAGTAATGAATTGCAGTTTGCTTTGTTATGAGTTATTCTGTTATGTGCTAACTTTGTTTAGGTGAAGAAATTCTCATGTATGTGAACCCATATGCTCACATTTGTAAGATCGACTTCAACGTTGAGTGCGAAATTTCCCAATAAGCGGGTCCACTATTGACACCTCTCTCAAAAAAGACAAGATTACTGCATAACCGATATATATCATATCATGAAGGGTCATTTGCCAACTCATGACGTTTTCAAATTGGCCACAAAAGTTTCTCGTTGATTAGCATAATGATCACAATCATCCTTTTTGAAGGATGCCGAAAGGATGTTATGTCTAACCAACGACGGACTATATGGCAATCTACACATGAAATGACAAAAATTAAATTAAACTAAAACTAGACAAAGAAAAATAGAAGAAACAAGAAAAATGAAGTGAAAAGAAAAGAAGAGAAGATTTTATAAAATTTTTAAGGCGTCTGATTAAATAAAACTATGTTATGGCCGCACAAGTGATCAATTACAGTTGACAATTTGGCAAGCTTCTAACCGTCGCAGAAGATTTGACTACTAACTCTTCCGCTATTTAAATAATGTATGATGTCCGCAAGTAGTTAGCAAATGATATTTACAAAGTTTTTTATTTTATTTATTTTTATAACATCTGTTAAATAGCAAAATAATAAATTAGAAAATTAGCATAGCACGCTAGAAGCAAATATGACACCAAAAGAAATTCTCTTAAAATCCTTTGCTCAATAATAAAATCAGAGTTTGTACACCCTGTCTTATCCACAACTTGAAAAATCTTGAGATATATGACATGGCCTTATCCAAATAATTTTCAAACCATAATCTATTTATAATACCATGTTACGTGTCATGTTTATATCCAATAATAATAAAAACATTTATCGATCATTATTCATATTTCTCACATTCTCTAAACCTCACTTAACTTCTTCAATTCTAAACAAAGTGAGATTAGAAACATGGCATCCATGTCTCCCTTAAACACCATCATTCCCAATGTTACAATTTCCAACAACACTAAACTCTCATTTGGAAGCTCAACAAGTTTTTCATGTAACAAGATTCATAATAATGAGAAGCTTAAGAATAGATCTTCATCAATTGTTGTTTCAGCAGTTGGAGATGTGTCTTCTGATGGTACTATTTATCTTGTTGCTGGTGCTATTGGAATTGCTCTTGTTGGAACTGCATTTCCTATCATCTTCTCTCGTAAAGACACGTAAGCACCATCATAATCATCATTTCATTTTCATGGTTTTTAACTTATATATTTTCATTATCATAATTTTAATAAATAATGCAATTTTCTTATCAATTGAGCAAGTTTAAACACATTCTTTGAGTTTTTTTTAATCTTGATTATATCATGAATTTTGATTATGATAACTTTCAATTTCCAATTCTCGCTATCTCTTTGTCAAAAAATAAATAAATTTCACTACACCTATTTCTCTTTTCTAAGTTTATTTTTTTGACTAATCTATTTGCTAGATCATATCCTAGTCTACCATAAATTTTGTGAAATATGAACTGTGCAATCATATTTTAAGTGATGAACAATACGTGACACCATTTTATTTTTTTGTCAAATATCATAACAGTTAGAATTTCACTTTTTAAGTTAAAAAAGTGAGTATTAGAATTCGAACTTCACTTTTTGCATTTTATATGCAATATATTGCTATCAACTGAGTTATGCTCACAGAGATCTTACTATTTTTTTTAATCCAGCCTAGATATAAATCTAGTTGTAACTTGACACGTGTATTTATGATTATTTTTTTAAACAACCTCTATTAGTAGTTAATAATTAATATTGGCATAATTTAAACTTGTAAAATGTACTATATATGTACTCCTTTTTTTTTACTTATTATTAGCTAAATGATGATGTTATATGTGGTAGATGCCCTGAATGTGATGGAGCAGGGTTTGTTAGGAAAGGTGGTGTGACATTGAGAGCAAATGCAGCAAGAAAGGATCAAACTCAAATTGTTTGTTCTCGATGCGATGGTTTGGGAAAACTTAACCAAGTTGACAAATAGAAACTTTCATGTTTTTCTTTCCTTTTCCCTTTTCTGTAATGTAAGTAGTTATTATATATGTATTTGCTTCTCTTGCACTTCTTCCTTTGAGAACAAACTTCATAATGTAAGGAGGGAAAAACACAAATCTGATTTTTTTGCATTAGAAATCTGATTTGTGTTCTTCTATGTTTTTTCTTGTTTCAAAAAAAAATTGTTCAATAGTTATTCTGTTCAGTATTTGTGACAATTCGTCCTAAATGAAGCTCATTGATTAGGTGAGTCCAATGTCGTTACTATCTAGTATTTCTACTACATGTTATTAAATTTTCTTTTAAGTTGTAAGTAGGGATTGCTGTTCAAACTTGAGATTTTTTTATTTATTCACTTATCTAGAAGATTAGT
Source organism: Trifolium fragiferum (assembly GCA_954870985.1). NCBI lineage: Eukaryota > Viridiplantae > Streptophyta > Magnoliopsida > Fabales > Fabaceae > Trifolium > Trifolium fragiferum. Next base: position 14,094,049 of record OX940793.1, on the reverse strand, counting down.
GAAGTCTCATCATTAAGGATCATTGGTCGACATAGAAGCAATTGTGCGTAAAAGGTCCAATAGTGTTTATGTTGAGAACTATCAACGTGCCCCCAACAATAAGTAAGAGCGTGGTATTTTCACCGTAGTGAAGTTGAGCCTTCAACAATTTTCTTTATTTATGTATGCATGTCCGAACCCAAAAGACGAACACCATAGAGTAATAAATAGGTTTGAATGACAACGATCTTCACTAATCTCCCTAGCATTCCACAATAATAACAAAAGGTTCCCAAACACTCGTAATTAAATCGAACCTTCTTTGACTCTCCTTTTGGTAGTTTGATCTTTTTAGTCTTAATAATGACTTCCTAACATCTACTAGGGCTCGAATACACATATACGTTTTCAAGAAATTTGAGTTGTTTTTTGCTTTGTATTCTCCAACGAGATCTCTCAATATAATTGTGTCCCAACTTTTTTCGAAATAAACCCGACTAGAACTTGGACCCAAAAAGGAATGCCATCAAGGGAAATCCTCCTTGTTGCATTAATCCAAGAATTAAAGTATGGCAAAAGACCATGACCCCTGCTTGAAAACTTTTCTAGGTCTCTTTGATGAAAAATTGAAATAAAAAGAGATTTGTAACCACCTCTTTTATAGCTACACATTAAACTGGGTGCAAGGGGTGTGCAAAATATCCGGTTAGAAGGCCCATACCCATAATCGGATCCAAATCCATTTTAAAAAATCCGGATTTTGGTACCATTTTCATTTGGTCGGTTATCCATCCAAAATAAATTTTTGGATTTGGTTTAAATTGGTTATTATATCCTTTTCAAATTTGTTTCTTTCCAAAAAAAAAAAAACAAATATCCTTTTCAAATTTCTTTTGTCAAAAAAAAAAAAAACAAGTATCATTTTATTAAAATTAATTCACGCACAAACCATCACCATGTGCGTTTGATTTCTGCAATTGTGATTTGCGATGAACCCTAAATCTCAAATCTACAATAATATTTCCAATTGATCTCTAATCGACAATATTCTCTTCCAATCGAACCACACTCATTCTCTCCAATTTGTATACACTTATCCCGTTGGAATTGGAAAAAAGAAATATAGAAGAAGGAATGCAAAGAATAAAAAAACAAACAAACAAATATTCTTTTATTAAATTAATTCACGCACAAACCATCACCATGTGCGTGTGATCTTTGCAATTGTGTTTTGCGATAAACCCTAAATCACAAATCTACAATAATCTCTCCAATTAAACTCTAATCGACAATATTCTCTTCCAATCGAACCACACTCATTCTCTCCAATTTGTATACCTTATCTCGTTGGAATTGGAAAAAAGAAATCTAGAAGAAGGAATGCAAAGAATAAAAAACGAAAAGTATATTTTTGTACGGTTTTTAATATGTTTTTTGTCTACCTAAAAATAAATCAGATCAAATTAATCGTTCCAACATCAATTGTGATGTTTTTCTGGCGACCCTAAGCCCACACAAACGACAACAGGGCGGGAAATTAAATTCAATTTTTTTTTTCCTATTTAAGCAATCTCTTTTCATTCTTCACACAACTTTCACATCTCAGCTTTTTCTTTTTTTTTTTGGTGCAAGAGAGGGCCGGAGCCCAAAAAAAAACTAAGGAATTAAACCAACGCTCCTAGGCATGCAATATAAAAGGGAATACCCTTTCGCTAATTCGGCGTATTCAAGAGTTTCTTCAGAAAGATTGGCAAATTCATCTTGTGCACACCTGGCGGGAAGGCAACAGAAGTGCAGACTGGTTGGCTAATTTTAGCCTTACTTCTACTTCTTGGAATCTTGTTACTATGGAGTCTCCTCTCAGTGAACTTAAGCGACTCCTTTTTTATGATATTTACATGTTAATTTTTTCTTCTCTTTACAATCATCATATCTCCATTGTCTCTAGAATTTTCTTACTAAAATTTTTACTAAACAATCTCCTTTCATTCTTCATACAATTTTCACATCTCAATTTTTCTTCTCTCTACAATCATCATATCTCCCTTCTCTCTAAAAATTTCTTACTATAATTTTTCTATTTATTTAGTATTTTTGATTTTTTTTCACTACAATATTGTCTCACTAATTTTAAAATAAAAAATGAAAAGTTTAGTAAAAAAAATCAGCAGCATTTATTGAAATCATACATTTAGCAGAGAAAATTAGCCCACACAAACAACTTAATTGCAAAATGGACAATCTGTTTTTTTAAAAATAAACTTTGTATTTTGTGGCGACATTTTTCCACCGCAAATCTTTTTTGAAAAAGAATGCATTTTGTGGCGGCTTTTAACCCACGTAAATGCCAACTCTTTTATTTATTTATTTATTTTTAAATGTGACGGTGGAGAAATTCAACCGCAAATATATTGGTTGGTATTTTGCGGAGGAAAAAGTCCGTTGCTAATATTTACTGCCACATTTTTGCATGGTAAAAAGGCCGCCGCAAATTTGTCATGCATTTGCATGAGCTTTTGGCCACCACATATTAATGTTTTTCTTGTAGTGGTCAACAATATTCCTATTCATCATCTGAACCCTAATAGGTCTATCTGTGAGAAATCGACCAATAACGTAGAATTCAAGAGTTTGAATAATATATATGAGTTCATAAGTTCAAACCTTATTTGTTCATTTCTATGTAAAAAAGAAAGAAAAAATATCTTTGGTATAGAAATGATTAAATGATATAATTCATTTTTATTAACTGCTTCCTAATGCTTCCGTAAAAAAGACTAACTTCCTAATGTAATTATTATTTTTTTTTTGGTGCACCTAATGTAATTATCATATTCGGTAAGTAAATAAATCATTCCTTCAACAAAAAAAAAAAATACAAAATCAAATTATACATTTATTCTTTTTGAAAACTTGTCTTAATGGGAAGAATATTTTGTTTTGACTTTGGAATGAAAATGGAAACAATCCAAATTTAACTTTTTTGAAAAAATTCGGTTACTATAGAAAAATCATTTCAAATATTTTATTAACTTTTGAAAAAGGAATTTGGATGTATATGATGAAATTGCATAAAAAAAAGATGTATCTGCTGAAATCAGGAATATAGGATTTGAGTATTTGACTCCAATATTATTTATTTGAAACATCGTTATAACAATTAAAAGAAAAACTTTTTGTTAAATGTAAAGAGAAAAATTGCAAGAATAAATCTCTACTATTGTTTACATCTATTATCTCCATAATTTTCTGAAAAAGACGGACAAATTTTATTCTCTTCCCAGTTTTCTTATCATGATGAAATAATTTTATTTGAGACACGATTAGTCAAACATTAATCGTGGATATCTCTTCCAATAAGAATATAATTATGCTAGACCTAATAACTTCAGTGAGTTTTGCCTTATTACTTTTTCTTTACAATCAATTTTAATTAAATTTATCATTACTTTATTCTTAATAAAAATTTAGTACTATTTGTTTTGTAGTATATATTTAATAATTAGTAACGCCTCTTGTGAAAGTTTGTGAAAAAATAAAACACGTGAAAACAAAAACATAAACCTAGAAAAATATTGAATAATACATAAGAGATATATATCATATTTAATAATTAGTAACGCCCAAAAACCTAGAAAAATATTAATAATAATACATAAGAGATATATATCATATGATTCATTATTCATATCACAAGCCGTCACCTCCATATGTAACACAAACATTTGTACGCCAACATAGTTCAAAGCAACCTCAACAACATTCGTGTGTTTTCTTTGAATTATTATTTCAAAAATTCATCAATTTTCTTGTCTCTTTTATTATTATTCTATAAGATATAGTTTAGAGAGAAAATTAAGGAACAAGACAACATTTGATAACAAGGTCATCATCATGCAAATAGGTAGAATGAAGCTTGATGACGATCTTGGTCCTGATCGTGAGGATCATTTTCAAACGGATGATGAAGAAAATCAAGCAGATAGAGATTTTGAAAATGATGATGAAGATGATGATAGTGATTCAGATAAAAATTCTCCTCATTCTCACGAGGTTGATTTTAATACCACATGGCCTCAAACCTATAGGTAATTATTTCTTAATTTTTATATGGTTTTGTAACATTGTTTTGATTTATTTTTTTGTCTGTATTTATGTTTTTGCTCTATAGTTTTCTATACATTCACATTTGTTATTCAATGTCTTGTATAATTTCTGAGGAAACATGGCGCCGTTGTCGTTTCTATTAGGTTTTTTTAATTACCGGTTTCGGTTTCAGATAAGAATTAGCATTTTTTCTTTATCGTTTAACGAGTTGAAGTATCTCTTATACTCAGCTTTTTTTTATAATATATTTATTTGTCATTTAAATTACTTTTTTGAATTTTTTTTTGGTACAATACTTTTTTGAAAATTATTACCCTCTTTATTATAATGAAATTCATTCATGGTATTGTTAACAAACAATATATTGATGTTATATCATTGTATTAGGTCTTGTTAATTACTGGTTTCGGTTACAATTAAGAATTAGTACTTTTCTTTATCGTTTATCGGGTTGAAATATCTCTTATACTCCGTTTTTTTGTAATATGTTTATATTTCATCAAAAAAATGAAAATAATTACTACACTCTTTATTATAATGAAATTCATGCATGGTAGTGTTAACAAACAATATATTGATGTTATATCATTGTACAATATGTTCAAACATACACAACGGCGCGTGCACGTTCGAGCGTGCCATATTTTTTCCTTGAAAATTTTAATACAATATGAATGTTTTCAGTGTCCTTAATACAATTTTGATACAATATGAATGTTCTTAAATCACAATATGACATGTAGACTTATCTATGTTTTCTTCATTGTTTCTTTAGCACTTATATGATTCATGATATTTCACAAATGTTGCTACTCAAAGCATATATCTTGTTATTGAGTATTTAATATGAACTTTTTCAAAGCATATATCTTGATATTAATTCGAGTATTTAATATGATTGATATCGAAAACAAGATGTCGTCATCAAAAATCGATGTCTTAATAGTATGTTTGGTTGAACGATCGGTGGATGCCAGTGTGAGTTTAGAATCTTAAATATGTAGTTTATGATCAACCGCGATTTTGATGTTTTTCAAACGTGCACTGAATCTGTTTGTTATAATGTGTAGGACATCTATGGACATGTTAACAAGTGTAAGTGTGACACCAACTGGAATTAGTTTCCTAAAGAGAATTGGTTCAACAGGGAAGAAGGAAAATCAAGATGATTTTTATTCCAATTCATTGACAATACCTCTTATTTATGAGGAAGAAACTTCAATCAAACAAGAGCAGTCAACTTCACCATCTCCTCTTCAATCACTTGTCAGCACTCCAAAAATCTCTGTCACTGAAATTCCACCACAGCAGAGACAATGTTCCTTTGTTCAATCAGTAATTAATGGTAACTAACTATCATCTTAATTTACTTTGTTGGTTAAATTATATGGTTGGTCACTTACGTTTATTTTAAGCTTCATGTTGGTCCTTTACCTTAATAACGTTATAATATGTTAGCCCTTTTAGTCAATTTTCTGTTAAAAATGTCCACGTGGCTAATAGAGATGGGCACGTGGATAACTTTAGGGGGTGCCATGTGGACGTTTTGAACAAAATTAACTCAAAACTTGACGAAAAAAGATGAACTTATGTTGACATCAGTAACGTAAGAGACCAACTTAAAGCTTTTAAACCGAGGGACCAACCTGAAACCTAAACTAAGGGACCAAATATGCAATTTAGCCTAATTTGTTCTATAATTTTTCATGTGCGTATATATTATTTTAGAGTGTCTTACATGAAATTTGTTTTCAATGAAGGGACCAATATATTATGTGGGATAGGACTTATGACTATTCCATATGCAGTAAAAGAAGGAGGGTTCTTGAGTCTTTCATTACTGTTATTGTTTGCTCTTATTTGTTGTTATACTGGAATTTTATTGAAGAGATGTTTGGAAAGCTACCCTGGAATCACCAGTTATCCAGATATTGGTCAGGCTGCTTTTGGAATCGTTGGTCGCTTGGGGATTGCGGTAAGTACAATAAGGCTTGCACGCATGGTCGCTTCGTGATACTTATTAATTTTGTAAAGAATTGTAGTCAAATGCGGCCTCAAAAGGGTAGCATTGCAGTTTTGGCAAAAAAAAACCAATATGTTGGAATGGTTTATTTAAATAATTGGACTTTTTTTTTAAAAAAAGGTCTACAATCACGATCTTGACGCGACATCAAGGTTTTTGATGTGTTCATGACTACGATCGAGCGAGGCCACCTTAGCGGCATTTGACTGCAATTTAAAACTACTTTTGTGTTTGTGTGTGTGTGTTTGCGTGCTTGTGAATATATCAAGTGAAATCTAACAACTATGTTTTGTTCAAATCCAGATCATTTTATACATGGAACTATTTGTAAGTACAAGAATTTGATCTGTTTAAAATTCCTTTATATATCGTTTTTGCTAAATTTTCTCTCATTTATGCTGAAAAGTACATAGTTTTTATTTGTAGGCTTCTTCTGTTGAGTTTTTAATACTTGTAAGTGATAACCTCTCATCACTTTTCCCCAACACCAGCATGACGCTAGCCGGTACAGAACTTGATGCACATCAAGTTTTTGCCGTCACTGCAGCTCTTCTTGTTTTACCAACAGTTTGGTTGAAAAATCTAAGCCTACTTTCATATATTTCAGGTTAGTTTATTTATCAAAATGCTACATTCTTTACGGCGTTGTTAAATAACCGCTATAGCACTTATGCCTAATATAATTTGAATAAGTATACTTTCTAGTTTCTACGATAAGTATAACACTTATGCCTAACATAATTTGAATAAACCGTTATTTCTACGATACGCGATTGAAAATACTTTCTTTAATTCTTTTACAATTTCTCTCATTGTAATTTAGCTCATAATTATTCTTTACTTTTGTATTCAGTTGGAGGAATATTTGCAACAATACTTGTAGCACTTTGCTTGTTTTGGCTTGGTGCAATAGACCAAGTTGGATATATTCATCAAGAATATAAATTCCTAGACATCGAAAACATATCCGTATCAATTGGTCTATTTGGTTTTGGATTTGCTGGCCATGCTGTTTTTCCAAATATCTATTCTTCTATGAAGGAACCGTCCAAATTCCCATTAGTTCTATTTTTCAGGTTAGCACAAAATCCTTCAATTTTTAGATTTTTCTCTCCTCTAAAACGAAACCGCGATTTAGAACTATGAAACAAACCTTAAACATAAGCTTTTTGCTAAAGAGCATTGCTCATTTTGTTTTTTTTGTGCAGTTTTGCTTTCTGTCTTGTAATGTACCTCAGTGTAGGAATAGTTGGCTATATAATGTTTGGCGAAAATATCAAATCTCAGTTTACTTTAAACATGCCAAAAGAGTTATATGCATCCAAGATAGCAACATGGACAACTGTAAGAATGCAAAATTTATCTCCTATTCTTCTTTTTTTGACTTAAAATAATGATGTTTTATTATATAGATGACACATTTTAACAAACTTCTGTTTTTTTTTTTTTTAAATATAGGTTGTGACTCCTCTTGCAAAGTATGCTTTAACATTGTTGCCTATTGCATCAAGCATAGAGGAACTTGTCCCTACTAGGCTAAGATGTTATGCTATGTCTATTGTTATCAGAACAATTTTGGTGATTTCATGTTTAGTTGTGGCTCTCTCTTTTCCATATTTTGGTAAGTAATTTTCATACTATTATTACTACCTTTGTGTATGGCTTTTCTTTAGTTTGTTTCTGCATAGTTTATGGCTTTTGAAGAAACACATCTATTCTCACATCTTAGCCAAATTGGTGTGAACAAAATGGTTAATAGATCAGTTAGAGCCAACCAAAAATGACTCGAAATTAACACCTATTAACACACAAATTCATCATTAAGTTATTAACATCAATGTTTAACTTCATGCAAATCATAGTTTTATATTGTGGATTTGCGGTCTACGTGCAATTGCAGCTGCAACGTAAAAGTTTTAGAGTTCTATGCAACGTCATTGTAACCGCAATTGTGGCTACATTTGGTCATGGTTCACAGTGTAATTGAAACCGTAATTTAGAACCATGATTTACATTTCCATTTTTACACTTGACCAAGATTTTAAAAAATAATCTATGATCGTAATTGTAGCCACGACAACGTTTAACTTCATGTATGTATATTGCATTGATAAGGTTTTTGATGTCTCTAATATATGACTAAAAAGAATCAATTTATGGTGTTTAATTGATGTTTTATTCTTTCAAATTTATTGCAGGTTCTGTGATGGCACTAATTGGTTCTATGATGTCAATGCTAGTTGTAAGTTCTCTCTTCAAGTTTACTTTTATGTAAATATATCATGAAAGCATATTCATTTACTTATTCTTCATGTTTCATCACAGGCACTTATTTATCCTTGTGCTTGTTATCTCAAGTTACATAGTGGCAGATTAACAAATATGCAGGTATTTCAATCAGCACTTCTTTGTAATCATTCTATGCTTTTATGACTAAATATCCAAATCAATCTAGTCCATTACATTATCGATATTTCACCCTTGAGGTGAATAAGTGGAAGATCCTGGGCTTGAACCTCGGCCTCTGCATATAGAATGCAATATCTTTACCAACTGAACAATGTTCACAGGAACAAATTTATCCATTTATATTATTAAGTTATTTTTATATGAGATTAATTAAGTTGCATGTTTTTTATTTTCAGATAATAAATTGCATTTTGGTTATTATTGTGGGGTTGATAAGCGCTTTGATAGGATCATACTCAGCTACTACAAGAATATCTAGTGGTGGAGACTAATTGATAAATGTTATTTTTCATGTAAAACTCACTTCTTTTTTGGTTTTTATATTGGATAGTTAAGACTTTTACATGTCAAAATTGTTTGTTGTATGTGGTTTGAAAAAACTATAGTTGATCAGTAGTCATGACAAAAGGATTAGAATCGTCTGTTTCTGAATGAGTTGTAGTTCTATATACTTCTGATTAAAATGAAAATCAGTAGGAAAAACCTTTGATACCAATAGCATATTTTTCTCTCTATATATCTCTATCATGTTTTGTCTAGTTCTCTGTTTCATATACATTGAGAGCCATATATGTAGTTAAAAATATTTTGTATAAATCCTTGCTTAACCAACAATGTTGATATTGTTAGATTAGGTTATATGTTTTCATCCGAGTTCGAAATCAGAATTTTGCAGTTGTGCAAGAATTTCAGTAGTGTTTGTCACTTCATCTGCGGACCAATTTCTTTTTATCTATTTATCAATTAATCATTCTTGTCACACTTTATCTATTTTTATAACCAATTATAATAATTTTGAAGGTTTTAGTACCCATCTTATAGGAACCATGATGCTATGTACAATACAAAAGATGTGATAAAGCATTGAATATTACTTCTCATCCCCGTAAAATAGGAAGAACTCAATGGGAGTCACATGATCAATCAATTTCTTTGTCATGTTCAATGCAGTTAATAGTAAAGTAATTTTTAACATGCAATGCAATTTAGAAATTTGGAAGATGTTGATGTTTAATATATGGTATGTGACTCGCATCGATTTTTAAGAAACTACAAAATATAATTTTTACAAAATTACGATGATTCACTATGATTTTGATAAATTTTCCGTGATGTCAAGCAGCTTTAATCTTCATTCTTTTTTTTGTTGTTGTTATTTTGGGAAGTATAATTAATGTGATAATAATTTACTAAACTATTTTTTGTCTATGAATCTACAAATTTTCTACTATTTCTGAAATGAGGAAAGAAACAATGACTACAATCCAATGTTGGAACACTAGTAAGATGAAATTGGAACATAGGTTGAAAAATGGACTAGACCTTGGATACAGCCCTGATGCTGTGTCTATGAGCAATGCAACACAACATGTGCAAAAGTATTCAACATTTATTGCCATCACTTAAACTGAGGACTCAAGACTCAAAGAGGGGCCATGTAGTGTTGTTTCAAGTGACACAATTCACACCTTCAATCACTATATATGTTTTTAAGGTCATATAGTATATACTAATACGTGCCATTATGGCATGTTAAGGTATTCACATTTCACACCTTTAGTAGTTAATTCCATAAGTTTCAGAATATGTTCATATTTACCTCCTTAACATTTCTCATTATATGCTAGCATTTTCCTTAATTTCTACGGTCGAAATTTGCTCAGATTTTATTTCACTCGCTATTTAATGGAGATGATCAACTATCGTCTTTACCTAACATTAATAATACATTCTAAAGAGTAAAGAGTAAAGACACATTTGATTAAATCTAACGCTTATTACAACTGCTACACCATGCAATTAAAATAGTTACAGCAAATCAAATTTTCACATTATACATATATTTTGGCATTCCACAACCTCACATTCGACTTTAGAAAACAAATCTAGAAACTAAGTCAATATATTGTTCGATTAAAATTAAACTGTTTAAACTTGCAACATCATCCGGTAAAAGCTTTGTCGTTAGACGACCAACAATGTCAAAGCTCCTCCAAATAGACCACCACTAGTCACCTGAATTCTACCATCAGGTCACTGCAATTACCAAAACTCTGCCACCAAACCAAAGTTGGTTATTAGGGATCTGCTAAACATGCCACTAGTGTTTCAGCATTGGGCCAATGCTAATTGACTAAGCTCCACCGTTAAACAATTGAACGGTGGTGGCTCAATGGCAGAAATCTTGCGACCAACAACGGTTTGAAGGTAGAGCTCCGATCGAGTGGGAGTATTCAAAAGCTAAATTGTGTACACCATAAACTATATGTCACTCATGTGCATGTTTCTCATGACCTATTTAAGACAGGTGAAAGTGAGATCAACTAACTTTTCCATATAATAAAAATAGTAAATATTCACATTTTCAAACTATAACACATCTTAGAGGGCTATACTTTTTCTTATTTAATAATAAAAGGCAAATAAGAAGAATCATTTTTCAAAAAATCTATTTCCTCATCAAGCAAAGCATTAGTACTTTGTTTTAAGATAATAATTTCTTGAGATGTACAACAACCTAGAAAAGCTGATATTCAAGCCATGCCTTTGATACAAATGTTGCCATCATGATAATATTCTTTCCAATTATTCCCTTATAGAATAAGCAATATGGCTATGGCACTTTGTAACATGGCAGTAAGCAATGTGAAGGTACAAAGTTCTGTATTAATGTATCTGCATCAGCATCAGCATCAGCATCACATGTCATTTTTATAAACTTCAAGCATAGCCTTCCAATGCTCTTATGCCACAACCCACAATTGACATTATTTTCTTATTCCTCTTTTCTATAGACAGCCTAACATGTATAACATTTAAACCATGTTAGCCTAAGCTAATTATTATAAGCGTCATGCTAACTAGTGATTTCGAGACATTAATTTTGGAACTCAAAAGTAATAAATTTTAAATTAAAAAAAAAGTATATTTTACATTTAAAAAAGTTAATATTATACAAATTTCAAAACAATTTTATAACTTTTCGTTTCTTAACCAATACTTCAGAAATACTAGTTAACATTTTTCTTATCATAAATATAAAAAACGCTAACAATTACATCGTTAGCAAAACTCTATAAACAAAGCTACCCCAGAATCACTTCATAAAATAACAGAATTCAACATAAAAAATAAAAAATAAAAAAAATAAAAAAAAAATCATGTCAGCAGAATGAAACCAAATCTAGCATACTACTGTAGTATATACATATACATTGATACACTTGAACATACACATACCAAACAGGAAACAAAATTATTTAGTTAGGTACATAGAATAATAATGGTCCAAGGTACAACCAAAGTCTTGTTGTACCTTCCTTAGTAGATCTCATCTCAACTATTTCTCCTATCTTTTTCTTGTATAGACATAGTAGAATCTACCATTACATTACATATTCTTACTTATCTATAAGGTAATTACAACATCAAGTAATTCCCTTGTCTTTCATATATGCTTTACTTTGTCCCCAAAATTTACAACACTTTCTACACCGTTAATCAAAATCAACCCATCATTTAACTCCTCTCATAACCCAAAACCATAACATTGTTACACATTTGCAACATCATTCAAAATCCATAATGAGATGCACCATTTTCACAACCCCATTTCTCAAAATTCTCATTTTCATCATTCTACAAAATCTACCACTCATAACACAAACCAAAATGCTAACTTTACCACTCAAATCACAAGTTATTCCATCTGGGTATCTTCCAAGACCACCAAACAAGCTTCGTTTTCATCATAATGTGAGTCTCACAGTTTCAATTACTGTTGGCACCCCCCCACAAAATGTATCATTAGTAATTGACACAGGAAGTGAGCTTTCATGGCTTCATTGTAATAACAAAACAAACCGGGTTTCACCTGACCCGTTTTTTAACCCGAATTTTTCTTCTACCTATAAACCAGTTCCTTGTTCTTCAACTACTTGCACGACCCAAACCCGAGATTTTCCGATACCCGCTTCATGTGACTCCAACAATCTTTGCCATGCTACTCTCTCATATGCAGATTTTTCTTCCTCTGAAGGGAACCTTGCGTTTGATACATTCGGGTTTGGAGGATCCGATAACCCGGGTATTGTATTCGGGTGTATGGAATCGAGCATTAGCACAAACTCCGATGGAGATTCCAATGCAACCGGGTTAATGGGTATGAATCTCGGGTCACTTTCATTTGTTTCTCAACTTAGGATACCCAAGTTCTCGTATTGTATATCGGGTTCGGATTTCTCGGGCATTTTACTTCTCGGAGGATCCAATTTCTCATGGACCGGGTCATTGAACTATACTCCTTTGGTTCAAATATCCACTCCTTTACCTTATTTTGATCGGGCTGCATATACGGTTCGACTCATGGGGATTAGGGTTTCGAATAAATTACTTAATTTGTCAGAAGATGTACTCGTTCCAGATCATACTGGAGCGGGCCAAACTATGTTTGATTTGGGTACTCAGTTTACATTTTTACTTGGGCCTGTTTATAGCGTGTTGAGAGAAGAGTTTTTTAATCAAACAAATAGTACATTACGAGTATTGGACGATCCAAATTTTGCATTTGAAATAGGAATAGATCTTTGTTATCGGGTTCCATTGAACCAATCAAAATTACCCGAAATACCAGGTGTTAGTTTAGTTTTCGATGGAACCGAGATGAGGGTTTCGGGCGAACAACTTTTATATCGAGTACCGGGTCGAGTCATAGGGAATGATTCGGTGTATTGCTTCACATTTGGGAACTCCGATCTACTAGGTGTAGAGTCGTTCATCATTGGACATCATCAACAACAAAATATGTGGATGGAATTTGATCTTGTGAAATCTAGGATTGGATTAGCTCATGTACGATGTGATTTGGTGAGCCAGAAAGTGTTGGGCTTGGGGTAGTTAGGCCCACATACTTGATTGAGGTTTGGTCACAATTAAACAAGTTTAAAGAAATTAAAGATCATTCAAATTTTGGATGTGTGGTCCAATTCCTTGGTGCATTTTTTTATAGAAAAAATTTAGAAACTGAAGATTAATTATCAGTCTCTTGGTTCATACATCAAATGAAATACGTTTTTATTATTTGAAGAAAAAAAGGAATAAACCTGATTATCTCCCTCTCAACCTTTGTGCAATTTTAATGAGAGGTTCTTGGTACAAGTGAAATTAGGAGTTAACTTTTGAAAGATTTTATGGATAGGAACCGGACTTATTTTTTAATTTTTGACATTGGATAGGAACTGAAGATTAATGATCAGTTTGTTTATTCATACATCAAATGAAATATGTTTTTATTATTTGAAGAAAAAAAGGAATAAACTTGATTATCTCGCTCTAAACCTTTGTGCAATTTTAATGAGAGGTTCATGGTACAAGTGAAATTAGGAGTTAACTTTCGAAAGAGTTTATGGATAGGAACCGGAAGTATTTTTTGTTTTTTGACAGTGGATTGGAACTGAAAATTAATGATCAGTCTCTTGGTTCATACATCAAATGAAATATGTTTTCAATATTTGGATAAAAAAAAGAATAAAACTGAAATTGCAATATTTCAATATTCAAATAAATGATTTGTCAAAAAAAAAAAATTCAAATAAATGAAATTTCAATGTAGTAACATTTTTTGTTTTGAAAATAATTTTGTTTTTCGGTGTCAATTAATTCTATAAACACTCCTAAATAATGTGTGTTTGAGGGGGGTGGGGGTGGTGAATTAAGGTTGTACGATTTCAAGGGTTATTTAATCGGAAGCGGAGTTTATGAATGGTTAAGAAATTTTGTAAAGATTAAATATAAGTGCAAAATGTAAAGGACACAAAAAAATTATACTGATTTCCCTTTGAACATAAGGGTACATCCAATCCCTCTGACCTCTTCGAAGGATTTTACTATTCAAAAAAATCTGTTGCAAGAAAGTCTCACCCTGAGACTTCCCTAACAATTTTCCTACATCAATACAAGATAACACCTTCATTATCTTTAACAAAAATTTTCACCAAACACCGATGAAAATCTTACAAACAATTATTGAAAAAATATTGTAGGTTGTATTAGATCAATATCACTTTGCTAATAAATATAAATTAATGCTCATAAACCTTTTTTATATAGACAAGATTTCATAAAACTTATAAATGAAAGTTTAAGTAAGAAAATGATTCTTTGATCTTAGAATTTTGAAATAAAGTTGATAAATGTTGTTTAGATGTCCAATGTATTTACAAAAGCTACAGAAAACATCCATAAACAACATTTATCAACATCCATAATTGATATGATGGATGAAAGAATTTGGAAAAGATCTATCTAAAAAAAAAAAAAAAAAAAAGAATTTGGAAAAGATCTCAGTTTTGATAGAGAAAATGGTCCCCATATTTCTCACATTTTCTTCCTTGGAGTTAACTTAGATTAACATTTTATAATTTAAAATATCATTTTAGAACAATAATATGGAGTGTTAGATGCCAAAGAAAAAATACGGAGTATATTAAATTAATACGGTCCTTCATGAAAAGAGTAAAGATGGAAAAGAAAAATGCTTGAATCCATTTTCACTAAATATAAATTATGCTTATATAACCTATAAAATAATATTGAGCTTTTTCCCAAGTGGGAAATGTTCTTTCACTTTCAACAAGAATAACATCAAAAGCCGTTAGAGTTTTTATAATTATAGTATGAAATTAATTAATTAACAACCGACATTGCTAACTAAACAATGCAGCTAATTAATCATCTTTTCTTCCTTTATTAGCAAGTATTAACGGTAGATGTGTGAAGTTTACCTTGCAACCAAGTCCATCTAACATATGAACTTGTGCTCATCAATCACTTTCATCTATCAACATTCATTTTACATTTTTATTTCTCACTCCATATACAAAAAATTACCATTGGATAATATTAATATGATTTGACCAAATTGACCCTTCATCTATTAATATTAAATCATATTAACTAATATGTTCCAATGTCACAACAAAAAATTACACAATCATTTCATTATCTATCAAAAGTTAGCTAGATTTGTCACTTTAAAGTTACAAATTAATTGTCATCACTAATTAATTGTTGAGTTAATTAAGATATAGTGAGATAATTAACTTGTCTTATAAAGGGCCATTTTAGAGAATGTTGCAAATATGAAATCTAGCTTGAAAATTACTCTATTGCTCTTAAGCAAGTGGCATGGATAAAGCTTGGAACATTGTTGCACAAGTTACATACCAAGTTTGTAATATCTCATTTTCAATCACCTAATTACTAATCACACTAATTCATTTTTCAATCACCTAATTATCTAATTACACTAATTGAATCTTTACTATATAAGCTACATCACTATGTTGTTTTCTCCATCCAAATAAAAAAACAATAACCTCACTTTCTAGTTAAAAGAGCTTAAAAAAAGGATTGAAAGAGAAAAGAGGAAATGTGTTTTGTTTATCTCAACATGTCAAACTTCATGAGAGCAATGTTGATTGTGTTATGTGCATTGTGGATATTGCCAGAGCTAGCACAAGCAAAACATGTTAGAACAAGGCACTACAAGTTTAATGTATGTGTATTGCATTTCATTATCATGATATTTTATTTTTTTAATTTGTGACAAATAGATGCATTCATTTCAATTTGGTTGATATTAATGTTATCCTTTTTTTTTTTCTTCATTTTCCTTTGTGCAGATCAAATTGCAAAATGTCACAAGGCTTTGTCAAACAAAGAGCATTGTAACCGTCAACGGACGATTTCCGGGTCCTAGAATCATAGCAAGAGAAGGCGATAGAGTTGTAATTAAAGTGGTTAATCACGTTCAGTACAATGTTTCCATTCATTGGTATTATACGATTAGACTCATAAATCTATACAATTTCTTAAAATACGCGCAAAAATATTTTATTGTTAAAATATGATTAAATATATGTAAAAGTTTTTACATCGTCAATACATACTTAAAATTTAATCAATTTTTTCAGGCACGGAATTCGCCAACTAAGAAGTGGCTGGGCAGATGGACCTGCATATATAACACAATGTCCAATTCAACCAGGCAAAAGTTTCGTGTACAACTTCACAATTATAGGCCAAAGAGGAACATTGTGGTGGCATGCACATATCTCATGGCTTAGATCTACTCTTCATGGTCCTATTGTCATTCTTCCCAAAAGACATGTGCCATACCCATTTCCTCATCCCTATAAACAAATCCCCATTATATTAGGTAAGTTGAGACTATATATTCAAACTATGTCACAAAATTTTAATATAAATTTTACACATTAGAAAGTGTACATTTTTTATTTTGCTAAATTAGTAGTTTAATAACATGGCAGGGGAGTGGTGGAAAGCAAACACAGAAGCAATTATAAATCAAGCAATACAAACAGGATTGGCACCTAATAACTCTGATGCTCACACTATCAATGGCCTTCCTGGTCCTCTCAACAACTGTGCAGCTAAAGGTAAGAAAACAACTTAATTAAGCGCTTATAGTATAAATATAAACAGGCGAAAAGCACAAACATAGTCCACTCTAGACTATTGATCTTTCTGGCTAAATAACCTAATGAAGCGTTTATTATAAGTTATTTCTATATATTAAATTCAAAAAAATTCATATAAGTTATTTTCATAAACTATCTTAGAGAGATTTTGAAAATAAGTTGAAAACAGCTTATGGACATGTCATAAGTTGTTTCCATAAGCTCTTTCAAACACTCTCACCATACATGTCATTGTTAGCAGATAAGTTCAAATAAGTCAATCCAAACAGACCCTATAGTATGTGACTATTGATTAGTTTGATTCAATTTCAACCAAGTTGTTGCATTGTCTATTTTTGCAGATACCTTCAAGCTCAAGGTTCAGCCAGGAAAAACATATCTACTTAGAATAATCAATGCTGCACTCAATGATGAAATGTTCTTTAGCATTGCTAATCACACCCTCCATGTTGTAGAAGCTGATGCAGTATATGTAAAGCCATTTAGAACCAACATTGTTCTCATCACACCAGGCCAAACCATCAATGTCCTTCTCAAAACAAAATCCAAAACCCCAAATGCAAAATTTGTCATAGCTTCAAGACCTTATGCTACAGGTCCAGCATCTTTTGACAACACAACAGCAATTGGTTTCTTGGAGTACAAGAAACATTCACTTTCAAACTCAAAAAACAAAAACCATACTCTTTTTAGACCAAAACTTCCTATATTCAATGACACTATCTTTGCAATGAACTTTAACAAAAAGTTTCATAGCTTAGCCAACAAGAAATTCCCAGCAAAAGTTCCGAAAACTGTTGATAGACACTTTTACTTCACTGTTGGCTTAGGAATAAGTCAATGTTCAAAAAACCAAGCATGTCAAGGACCTAATAATACAAGAGTAGCAGCAGCTATTAATAATGTTTCATTTGTTATGCCAAACACTGCTTTACTTCAAGCTCATTTTTTCAACAAATCTAAAGGAATTTTCACTACTGATTTTCCTTCTAATCCACCTCATAAATTCAACTACACTGGTACACCACCAAAGAACATTATGGTAACTAGTGGAACTAAGGTTGTTGTGTTACCATACAATACCAAAGTTGAATTGGTTTTGCAGGATACAAATATTATTGGAGCTGAGAGTCATCCATTGCATCTTCATGGATTTAATTTCTTTATTGTTGGTCAAGGAAATGGAAATTTTGACCCTAAAAAGGATCCTTCTAAGTTCAATTTGGTTGATCCTGTTGAGAGGAATACTGCTGGTGTTCCATCTGGTGGATGGGTTGCTTTGAGATTCCTTGCAGATAATCCAGGTGGGTAACATTCAAAATAATAAAGTCAATTTTTTTTAATCAAATTATATGTTTGACATCATATTATATGTCGTTTTATTAGAGAGCACTTAGATTAGATGAGATTATATGGGTCTCTTAGCTTAGTCAAGGTTCTGGATTCGATCTTTGGATTAGGTATGCAACAACGTTAAAATACCTGAGGAAAGTTTGTTGTACATTTGAGGTCCTACAAGACTCGAGAAATTAGTCTCTCCAGTTGCTTGAAGAGAATATCATATTTAAATATTTTGATATAGAAGTAGTAAACAATAAAGAAAGTTCATGAAACTATAAAAATCATAACATTGAAAACTACTTTAAAAAAGATTAATGTAATATTAAGTGTATTTTTAGAGTATCAAAATGATCTAATACACAACCTTTTTTTTTACTAATCTAACACACTAATTAAGAGTTAACAAATCCAAACTTACATAATTTGAATTTTGGGTATGATAATTTAGTGTTGGTGTTTTTGACATTAATATTTTGTTAATGATACATGAGTAGGTGTTTGGTTCATGCATTGCCATCTTGAAGTACATACAAGTTGGGGCTTGAAAATGGCATGGATTGTACAAGATGGAAAACGGCACAATCAGAAGCTGCCACCTCCACCTTCCGATCTTCCCAAATGTTGAAAAGATTTTAGACCATTATGTTACTTTTCTATGTGTCCATTTTTTGGATTAGCTAGAATTGGATTTGATTCTGTTTTTTGGATTTAGTTTTGTCTACATTCTTTGCTTCTTTTTTTTGTTATTATTTGTAGTATGTTTCATAGGAGTGGGAAAGTTTTGGACAATTTGATTGTAGTGATTGTTTTGGCTCTTTGTATGGTCACACTCATTTGAAAAGTTATGAGTAGGAGAGTTTTATGGAGGTTTTCAGTATCAGTTATTTGTATTTGTTTTATATTTAGGTTGAAATATATTTTAATTTTAGTGATAGTTTTTTTTTTTCAAAATTTATTTTGATTTTCGAAATTTATCCTTTTACATAGAACAACCATTCTTTTAAGAAAAACCAAAAGGGGAAATTTTTATCGGTCAGAAACACTAATAATTATTTTACAATTGTTTTATAGAGCATTAAACTCATTAGTTTTTATCAAATAGTCTAGTATTTAGACTGACATATTTAAAAAAAGAAATGTAAAATTTAGAATTCGAAATCCAACCACTTTAATAATATTTCTAATAGCTACCATTTAATATCTTAAAATTACATAGTTAAACTTTTTTTCATTAAATTAGCACGTCAAGTGTACATGAAAAGAAATATCACAAGTCTTATTAATATCATTCTTTTAACTATATTTATATTGAAAAGGAAAAGGACAAAAAAAAGAGCATAAACAACAACGAATTTTGGCAAAAGAAGATAATGGTGATGGTGAGTGTATCATAACCCCATATACAAACTTTAGAAACTATGCATCTTGACTAAATTAGGGATTCTTGAGAAGAAGACAATCCCTTTTGTTTTTGACCGATGAAGGAAGAAAACCAACAATCATTAAAAATTTAAAATGATCTAAGATGGATATTTTGACATGTGACTACCATCACAAGTCAAATGGAATAGTTTCACAACAAAGTTTGGCCTCAAACTACCATCATATTTTTATTCTTTTTTATGAAATATTTTTTATTTTTTAAAATTAACTATGCCTTGGTTTCCAAATTGAGTATACAAAAAATGTACATCAAATTATACATAGAGTATTGAAAAAGTCTAACATGGACAAATAAAATCCTTTGAGTATCTCAATAATGAGTAGAACACTTAATATTGGAAAAATCCATTTAGATCTAAATTAAAGAAGATAATGAAGATGGTCTTGGCTCTAAAGTGTCATTCCTCGGTGCCATTGGATCACTCATATACCTTGCTAACTGTACAATACCTGATATAGCTTTTGTAGTAAATTTACTAGCAAGATTCAGCTCATGATCTACAAAGAAACATTGAGAACGAATAAAACATACATTACGCTATCTTCGATGTACTTCTGATCTTAATTTGTTTTAATCTAACAATACAAAATCATTTTGCTAGGTTATGCAAATGCGGAATTTTTGTCAGATCTACATAATGCTAAATCACGGGTTGGGTATGTTTACATATGGTGACAGTGCAATATCATAGAAATCTAAAAAAGAAACACTTTTAGTAACTTCTTTAAAGAATCACGATGAAGTAATTACACTCTATGAAGCAAGCAAAGAGTGTAGATGGTTAAGATCGTTAGCTCGACATATCCATGAAACATCTTGTTTACCAATTGATAAGAATCCAACAATTTTGTATGAAGAGAATGTTGCATGCGTTACCCAAGTGAAAGAAGGTTACATCAAAAGTGATAGACTCAAACACATTCTTTCAAATTTCTTCTCATTCACACAAAAACTAGAAAGAAATAAGAGGTTAATATTCTATATATTTGTTCTAGTGATAATGTGGTGGATCTCGTCATAAAAGCACTTCCTACATCAACTTTCAAAAAACTCTTACAAAGTATTAAAATGTGTCATCTTCTAAAATTTTTAAGAAGAATTATCAGTGTTTGGCTGAGAAGGACATAATTGTGTAGTCTATTTTTCTTATTAAGTTTCTTATCCCAATGAGTATTTCCTAATAACATTTTTAAGGAGACAATATACCCATCATATTCTCCTTGACAAGACATCAATGAAACGTGATAAATATTTCAAAAAAAAATATTATAAAAAATTAGAAAACACTAAATTATTCTATAATAATATAAAACACATATGTTACAATTAATATTGAAATATCTATCTCAAATGCAACTTAATATAATATGATATATTATCTATCTAAATATCAACTTACTTATAATACGAATTATTGTATTCATGTAATAATAATAATAATAAT
Organism: Trifolium fragiferum; assembly: GCA_954870985.1. Classification (NCBI taxonomy): domain Eukaryota; kingdom Viridiplantae; phylum Streptophyta; class Magnoliopsida; order Fabales; family Fabaceae; genus Trifolium; species Trifolium fragiferum. The sequence goes on along the minus strand of OX940793.1, from coordinate 14,072,741 downwards.
ATCCCATGCATATAATTAACTTCTTTTTCTTAACTTTAATTAAATCTAACCCATGAACACAGCTAATAAAAGAAGTCTCAACACACTACAATGCACATGAACAACTCACACGTCACCATGTTATGTTCAAAAACAAGTTACAAGTGGGTCAACCCTATCCTCAACCATACCTTCACCACGTGAAATTGCTCCAAACTACAAAGCTCAAACCTCAAAAATGTGCAACTCACGCGCCACATACGCAACTGGTAATAAACAAAGAACAAAGACAAAGGAAAGTGTGGGTGTTAAATTCTCGGATATTCTCAGCATGGCATCCTTAACTTTACCTTTCCACTTTCCAAAGGGTCACTCACTTTTTCTCTCAACACCAAGAAACTTGTTTTGTTTCTGTTTTTGTTTTTGAGCTCAGTTTTTGATTTTGCTTATGGAGATTGAAGCAAGAAAAGAGATCCCTTCACAAGTCAACAGGTTTTCTATCTTGTTTTTTTGCTGTTCTTTTGATTTGATCACTGATTGTTTCACTTTTATTTTTCTATTTTAATGATTTTGTTTCTCTTATTCATTTTGGTGTTTTAACACTCCTAGATGATTATTATGTTATGTAAATATTGGAAGGAATATTGAAACTTAACCTTTAAGTAGGAGATTTTATGATAATCTTTACTTTTTATGATCTGCTATGTCATTTTGTGGTTTAAATGATTACTGATTAAGTTTTTCATTTGTTACATAATTAGATTACTTCCTAAGAAAATTTGTTCTATTATAGATTACCTACCATATATATTTTTCAGTTAAAAATTTAACTTTTCTATTTGTAGGTACTTTTTAGATCAAAAAGTCATAGAAGAAGCTAATGAGATTTTACATCCTATTTTGTTTGTCAATGCATAGTGTATACTTGATTCATTGATTTTAGCAGCGGAAAAGTTGTAGGTTAGGAAATTATCTTAAATGATTAAATTGAGCTTAAAGTTAGTTGAATAAAGGCAAAATTACACATTTAGTCCTTTATCTTATTTTTTTTTGTAACATTTTGGTTCTTTATCTTTTATTTGTAACACTTTGGTCATTTATCTTATATATTTGTAACACTTTGGTCCTTTATCTTTTATTTGTAACACTTTAATCCTTTATCTTTTATAACATTCACATATAAATCATTTTTCTCATATTTTTTTTATTCAAAAAAATGTTGAATTTTATTTGTTAAAATACCTTTGTATTAAAATTAAATAAAACTCATAATTTTGATAAAATGTTCATCATCTTCATCAATTTTTTTATATTTTCATGTTCTTTAAAGGACCAAAATGTTACAAATAAAATATAAAGGACCAAAGTGTTACAAAAAGATAAGATAAAGGACCAAAATGTTACAAATGAAAGATAAAGGACCAAAATGTTACAAAAAAATAAGATAAAGGACCAAATATGTAATTTTGCCTTGAATAAAAGTCTTGTCTATCAGGTAGGGGTGTTCGCGGTGCGGTTAGGTTCGGTTTTTAGCCAAAAAGTCATCCTAACCGCGAAATAAAATTGCACGCGGTTTGGTTTGGTTGGTTTTTAAAAAGTCATCCAAACCAAACCAAACCAATGCGGTTAGGATCGGTTTGGTGGTTGCGGTTTATACAATAATTAAAATATACTGAAATTAAATTAAACTAAATACAAAGAGTAACCGCGATTTACATGCATGCTCTTACTTTTTTTGGAGCAACAAAAATATTCATTAAAATCGGGGAACACCCAAACCCAATCAACTCGGATTTTTCCCGTCAAAGCGGGTACGATTTGGACGGGTACCCGCGGGTTTGAGTTTTATTGTCATGTATACACATAAGGTAGTAAATAATTGAATAATGAAACTATCAAGATTTGTGTCTTTGTTTCAATGATATATTTGTCCATTATTTTTGGGCAATGTATATTGGCATATAATAGAAATTTATTGTAGTTTTAGTGGTATTGAAATATAATATAAACTTAATGCGGTTTTAGCGGTTAACCGCGGTGTTTGCGGTTCGCGGTTTGCGGTTGAATAAAAATATCATCCAAATACATCCAAACAACCAAATGCGGTTTTTGCGGTTTTCGGTTTGGATTGTTTCGGTTTGCGATTTTACTTTTGGATTGGTTCAGATACGATCACCCCTACTATCAATTGTCAACTTGGCGGTAAAAGTTTGACTTTGTAATATTAAGAGACGAAGTTCAAATCTCCTCTGGAATAGTTGTAAAATGGTCATTAGTCCTTCTTTGCCTATATTTGCTATTAAGGTAAACATGCCAAAATCACGGTGATTCACAGGAATTTTGAAAAGCTATAGAGTGTAATTTTTGGAAAATCACGGTGGATCAGTGTGATTCTAGCATACCCACCGTGATACCAAACATACATGTGTTTACCTAATGGTCTTTTTATTTTTTATGGAGATTCAATAAAATATTTGTATTATTGTCATGATTTTTCATATTTATTTTCTTTGCAACTGAGATATTTCTAAATTTTTTGCCAGATTTCAGGTGGATGAAATGCGTGACATTAACATTATTGAATGGAACAAAAAAAGAAAATTACAAGGTTTTCAGTTGGATTTGATTAGACCAAAACATAAATGCCGGGTTGAGAGTTCTTCTTCTTCTGAAGATGAATCAATGATTGATGAAAGTCCAATTTCAGAGAGTGCGAACAACCACATGGTTAATAGCAGAACGGATGATGCATTTGTTGATGATAGATCCGAACACGAATCTGCCAAAGACAGCAATAGTTTTATTGAAGACTCTGATGCTTCCATGTCTGTAAATGATGATGCCAAACTTGAGGCAGATTGTGCAAATACATATCACTGTGGTAATCTTCCGCTTCTTTAGTGCTTATCATATATATGTGTATGTATATCTGTTTCTATAACAAAAGATAAAATCAAGTCAAATTGTTTTCATATAAGTTATAAGTTGTTTTCATAAGCTATCCTGGACATCTTATGGTAATAAGCAGAAAACTACTTATCGACATATCATAAAATGTTTTAATAAACTCTTCTAAACAGTCTCACAAGTATTTATGCTAACAAGTAAATTCAAATAAGTCAGTCCAAACATACACGTAATGTTAATTAAAGAATGATCAAGTGGTCACATCACATGTCATATCTATATAGTTTTGCTGTTTTAGTAGTTTCACTGTTTTAGTACCCGTGCTTTTACACTGATTTCACCGCTACCACTTTGTAAAAGAAAAGTATACAAATTAAAGTGTAGGAAAATAAGTGCTTATAATGGTGATGATAACCACTAATCTTTTGATTTATCAACAGTTAACAGGTTGAACTATAGTGAAGACGAAACATTTATCGACAGCAAATACAATTCATCCTATGATGATCCTGATACAGAAGCTATGGAGACCCCGGAGCAGCGTCTTCTGATATATTCAGAATATGTAAAAGACAGCAGTGATGATCAATCTGTAGATAAGGAATTTGAAGATTTTCTTTTTTCCAATGGCGTGAAACCTGACAAGTATATTCATCCATCTGGAAAATTGATATTAAACCAAGGTATGCATTATTCGGTACCTGTTACACCGCTAATATGCGATAAAGATAGGATCATGCTAGAACTTGTTGGTTACATACCTTTGATAAACAATTTTGGTTTGTAAATCTTAGGATCACATATGATAATATTTTAAATGCAGAAGCTGAATCAAGCGAAAGGCCACCGACAATTGATCAAGAATTCGAGGAGTACTTTTCAGCACTTATGCTCTAGCAGAAATTATAAAGAAGTAAATTATATATATAATTCTGACCAGTGTTGTCAATCGTGGATCGCAAAATATAGTGGTTTCTTCATAGTCTGCTATACTACAGTGCTACAGCGTCGTTAAAGCTGTTATTTAACAACCCTTTGTACTAAATAGCCTATTGTGGAACAATAAAGATTTGTTCAAATTCGGCTACGCTATAGCACTTCCATACAAGGTTGTCAGAATCGAGAGTTTATTTTGAATCGAAAGAGGATGGTAACATCGAAAAATCGTAAATCGCAACCAAAATAGATGGATTCTACTCAAATCGTTTTGTTGAATCGAAAGGGGAAATCAAGATCGCATAATCAGAAATCGCAACCAAAATTGATGGATTCAACTCATATATATATATATATACTCAAAAGTTTAAAATCATAAATCAAACATAAAACAACCAAATCTTAAATATAAAAGTACTCAAAAGTTTAACATCAAATGAATATAAAAAAAATAGGGTTTTGCCGTTTTTTACTTAAAAGAATGGTTTAAACCGGGTGACAAAACAAAAACGGGTCACATCAACTATTCCAAAATTACCCAAAATAAAAAAGTCCAGAATCGGTAGAATCCAATTGGAATCGCGGATTGTGCTGCGATTGTGTGCGATTTTACATGAATTATGCTCTAAATTAGAATCCTATCACGATTCAAATCCTTTGGGGTAAGTAAAATTGTAAAATCCATGGATTTTAGGATTCTGATCGGAATTTTGACAACAATGCTTCCATAGCCACTATTTGACAACACTGATTCTGACAATGGATGTTGTATATATTACTTGTATCAAAATTTTCAAGACTGGTTATTGTGATTACTCTATAACCTCTTTCATGATGTTTTATAACTTCAATCCTATTAGACTTGGTTAGGTAGTTAGGAGGTGGTTACATAACTACCTTGAGTTAGTTAGTTATGGTTACTTGTGTTACAAGTAATAGATGGGTTAGGAGTTTTCCTTATAAATAAGCGTGTACCACATGCATTGTATACAACTCATTCTCTATTTTTTTTCTTATCAATAAAATCTTAACACTTTCCTCCTAGTTTTCTCTCTAGTTCTTACTTGTTATCTTCTTCCTCTTATCTTGGATTACCCTAACAAATTGGTATCCAGAGCCCTTTGGTTCTTAGTGTAGAAAGCACAAAGATTCAGTCTTGTTTGGTGTTTACATTTTCCTTCATTCAGAAACAATGTCAGGGAATGGTTTACCAAACAATCTTCCAATTCTTGAGGGCAAGAATTGGGAAAGATGGAGCAAACAGATGAAGTCTCTCTTTGGTTTTCAAGATACATGGGAAGTGGTGGTTAATGGTGTGCAAGACTTGGTGGGGAATGCCACTGAAGCTCAGAGATCAGCACACAAAGACTTAAAGAAGAAGGATTGCAAGGCAATGTATGCAATTCAAGCTGCAGTAGATTCTGCAAATTTTGACAAGATATCTAGTGCTGAATCCTCTAAGGCAGCCTGGGATATTTTGGTGAAATATTATGAAGGAGGAGAAAAGGTGAAGGGAGTGAAGTTGCAGTCTCTGAGAAGGCAATATGAGCTTCTGCAGATGGATAAGAGTGAATCCATTGGAGCCTATGTGTCGAAGGTTCAAAGCATTGTCCATACAATGAAGAGCTGTGGTGAGGTGATGACAGATAGGATGATTGTAGAGAAGGTAATGAGAACTCTAACTCCAAATTTTGATCATGTCATTGTTGCCATCCAAGAAACTGAGAATGTAGCTACATTACAGTTGGAGGATCTTGTCGGATCTTTAGAAGCACATGAGTTGATGATAAATGAAAGGAAAGGGGTTCAAGAATCTGTACAAGCCTTACAAGTTCAGGCTTACAAGAAAGCTAACAGTCACAAAGAAAAAAAACAAGATAAGGGAAAGAATGGCTCTCAGAAAAAATTTGATGGAAAATCTGAATCCTTCAAGAAAGGAGGAGGAACATCAAATTCAAAGAAAGGGAAAGGCAAGGACAAGAGTCACATTCAGTGCTATAACTGTGAGAAATGGGGACACTATGCTTCAGATTGTTGGTTCAAGAAAGGCAAAGAAAAGGGCCAAGACTCTGATGATGAAGCAAAACTTGTGCAAGAAAAGGTTGAAGACAAAGCTGTGACTTTCATGGCTGCATTATCAGAGGTAGAATCACAAGACAAAGTTGATGCTGAGACTTGGTTCTTAGACACGGGGTGTTCCAATCACATGACTGGTCACAAAAACTGGTTAGTAAAGTTTGATTCTGGAAAGAAAAGTAAAGTGAAGCTGGCCAATAGCAGTTCATTGCAGTCAGAAGGCATTGGTAACATGGTTATCAAGAGAAGCAATGGAAGCTCTGCAGTAATTGAAGATGTGATGTTTGTACCAGGTATGGACTGTAATCTTCTGAGTGTTGGACAGTTAGCAGAAAAAGGTTTTTCAGTTATCATTAAGAATGAGAAATTTGAACTTTATGATCCTGCAAATAACCTAATTCTGAGGACTCCTTTGGCCAAGAATAGAACTTTCAGAACTTTGATTCACACAAACACTGTTCAGTGTATGAAGGTAGTAACAGATGAGAAGTTGAATTGGCTATGACACCTGAGATTTGGACATTTGAATTTCAAATATCTAAATCAGCTAGGGAGCAAAGGAATGGTACTTGGCCTACCTAAGATTGAAGCTTCAGAAAGAGTATGTGAAGGTTGCTTAGTTGGTAAACAACCTAGAAATGCTTTCAGCAAGAGTTTGCCTATGAGATCATCAAGTGTACTAGGTGTTGTGCATTCTGATGTGTGTGGTCCCTTTGATGTGAATTCACTTGGTGGTAATAGATATTTTGTTACCTTTGTTGATGAGTATAGCAGGAAGATGTGGATATACTTGATTCAAACCAAGGATGCAGTATTTGATGTCTTCAGAAATTTTAAGGCATTAGTTGAAAATCAAAGTGGAAAGAAGATCATAGCTCTCAGAACAGATGGTGGAGGTGAGTATACTTCCAAGAAGTTTGAGTCATTTTGTGTTGAACAAGGTATAGAACATGAAGTCACAGCTCCCTATACACCTCAACACAATGGCTTAGCTGAAAGAAGGAACAGGACTATTCTTGATATGGCAAGGTGTATGGTGAAGCATAGGAACCTGCCTAAAGCTTTCTGGGGTGAAGCAGTTCACACTGCTGTGTATGTGTTGAACAGGTGTCCAACCAAGAAGCTGAAAGACAAAGTACCTGAGGAAGTGTGGAGTGGTAGAAAACCTAGTGTAAGTCACTTCAGGATTTTTGGTGCTTTATGTCACAAGCATGTGCCTGAAGCAAAAAGGAAGAAGCTTGATGACAGAAGTGAAGTCATGATCTTGGTAGGATACCATGTCACAGGTGCTTACAAGCTGTATGATCCTGTCACAAAGAAAATGATCTACAGTAGAGATGTTGTAATTGATGAAGAGAAATCCTGGGATTGGATTGCTGGTTGTAGTTCAAGCAGAGCTCAATTGAATCCAATCATGAATGAAGAAGATAGTGATTCTAGTGATGAGAATGAAGCACCTGCTGCTGTGACTAGAGACAGGCCTGCCAGAACAAGGAACATTCCTGCTAGATTGCAGGATTGTGAAATTGTTAATGATAATGAGGTAAATGCAGATGGTGACTTAGTTCATATTGCATTGATGGCTGGTTCTGAGCCTATCAATTACACAGAAGCCTTGAAACACAAGAAATGGAAGAAAGCTATGGAGGAGGAGTTGGCTTCAATTGAGAGAAATCAAACTTGGGAGTTAGTTAAACTTCCATCAGATAAGAAGGCAATTGAAGTAAAATGGGTGTTCAAGCTGAAGCTAAATCCTGACAATTCTATAGCAAAATATAAGGCAAGGCTGGTGGCAAGAGGTTTTCTGCAGAGGGAAGGAATAGATTACTCAGAAATCTACTCACCTGTGGCAAGAATTGAGACTGTGAGACTTGTCATAGCTGTAGCTAATGCAAGGAAATGGCCTATGTTCCACATGGATGTTAAGTCAGCCTTTCTTAATGGTCCATTAGAAGAACTTGTCTTTGTAACTCAGCCACCTGGATTCATGATTGAAGGGAAGAAAGACATGGTCTACAGATTGAACAAAGCTCTATATGGTTTGAAACAAGCTCCAAGAGCTTGGAATAAAAGGATAGATGGATTTCTTGTGAAACAAGGTTTCAGGAAATGCAAGTCAGAATATGGAGTATATGTGCAGGAAGCAGCTTCAAGCATCATTCTGATATGTTTGTATGTTGATGATCTGCTAGTAACTGGAAGTGTCACAGCTGAGATAGAGAAATTCAAAGAAGTAATGAAAACTGAATTTGAGATGACAGATTTGGGAGAAGTGTCTTACTTCTTAGGATTTGAACTTCTGAAGAATGGTAAAGGTCTATTGTTGCATCAGAGAAAATATGCAAGAGAAATTCTAAAGAGGTTCAACATGATTGAGTGTACCTATGCTGCAACTCCTATGGAGGTGAACTTGAAGTTAGAAAAGAATGAGACAGAAGAGATTGTGGATCCTACAATTTTCAAGCAAATTGTTGGATCATTGAGATATCTTTGCAACAGCAGGCCAGATATATGCTTTGCAGTTGGGCTTGTAAGTAGATTCATGGATAAGCCCAGAAGGTCACACATGAATGCAGCTAGAAGAATACTTAGGTATATAGCAGGCACAATGGAGTTTGGAATTCTTTTTCCAAAGTCAGTTCTGAATGAGAAATTTGAGATTGTGTGCTACTCTGATGCTGATTGGTGTGGTGACAAAGTAGATAGAAGGAGTACTACTGGGTATTTCTTCAGATTTATGGAGGCTCCTGTTGCTTGGTGTTCTAAGAAACAACCAGTTGTTGCATTGTCTTCGTGTGAAGCTGAGTACATAGCAGGTGCATATGCAGCATGCCAAGCTTTGTGGATTGTGACTGTGTTGAAGGAGCTAGGAATTGAAGCAGAGAAACCTGTGGTTCTGCAGATTGATAACAAGTCTGCTATAAACTTAGCCAAGAATCCAGTTTTGCATGGTAGAAGCAAACACATAGAGGCTAGGTTTCATTTCTTGAGGGAGCAGGTGAATCAAGGTAGCTTAGATGTCAGGCATTGTGCAACAGATACTCAGGTTGCAGATGCTCTAACTAAGAGTTTGAAAACAGACAGGTTTTTGAAGCTCAGAAGTGAACTTGGTGTGTATCAGGCGCGCGCGCCCAGCATGGCAAGTTCTGAAGCAGTTCTGAAGGACAGACAAGTTTGAAGTTCTGAAGCAGTTCTGAAGCAGTTCTGAAGGACAGACAAGTTTGAAGTTCTGAAGCAGTTCTGAAGGACAGACAAGTTTGAAGTTCTGAAGCAGTTCTGAAGGACAGACAAGTTTGAAGTTCCGAAGCAGTTCTGAAGCAGTTCTGAAGGACAGACAAGTTGCAGTTCTGAAGGATTTCTGAAGGACAGACAAGGTTGCAGTTCTGAAGGATTTCTGAAGGACAGACAAGTTTGCTTAGGCTTGAAGTTAAGGGAGCATGATGTTTTATAACTTCAATCCTATTAGACTTGGTTAGGTAGTTAGGAGGTGGTTACATAATTACCTTGAGTTAGTTAGTTATGGTTACTTGTGTTACAAGTAATAGATGGGTTAGGAGTTTTCCTTATAAATAAGCGTGTACCACATGCATTGTATACAACTCATTCTCTATTTTTTTCTTATCAATAAAATCTTAACACTTTCCTCCTAGTTTTCTCTCTAGTTCTTACTTGTTATCTTCTTCCTCTTATCTTGGATTACCCTAACATTTCAGAAGGTAATACAAGATTTCTTCTTTTTGGCCTTTCCATATGTCTTCGTTTTCTGCATTACTTTCCTTGATGATGTTGTAGTTCTCAAATGATCTTTTACTAGATGTTGTCATGGACAATGCGCGGAAGAATAATATCATAAATGAGAACCATCTAACTCTTTAGCTCACAACTATCATTAACTACTGTTATTGTATCATTCATAACAACTTTTGGAAGCTTGCTATGTTGTATTTATACATTGGAAGCTGTTTGTTAATAAAATAAATTTGAGTGCAAAATTATTACATCACTATAGAAGATGCCAATGTTTGGTATCACGGTGAGTATGCCAGAATCACGGTGATCCACCGTGATTTTGCAGAAGCTACAGAGTGTAGCTTTTGACAAATTATGATGGATTCCCGTGATTCTGACATATCCACTGTGATGTCAAACAGTCTGTTAAAGCGTCTCAAAATCTGATAGAAGCCGAATGTTGTAGCATTCCAATAGCATAAAGATGTTGCAGCATCTGAGAGTATGTTACGGTTAGTTAAAAGTTGTTACATTCCGATACAAACAATTGGCGGCAATTACTGTTTTTTGTTAAAATAAACCATTCTGTTTTCTCAATATCTCCGAGGTTAAGAAATGTAAACTTTCTAAATTGTGAAAACTCTGTGTTATCTGCTTCCTTTATGGTCTTTATTTACTACAGGTTTGATAGTTATTTTTCCTGTTTTGGTTGGTCATTGAGTTCTAGTTCTAGTGTCAATAGTTTTTGTTGTTTGCAACTATTGTTAAAATTCATAACACGGTCTGCCGAGGAGAGCCTTTGGCTGCACCATCAATGTTACATTTTACCTAATTGGTTAAAGTGAACATGTGAGTTTTGAATGAATTCCAGCTAGAGAAATTGAGGCCTTTATTATATTGGTGACTTTAAGAAGGAAAATTCTTTGATTATAAAACCTCAAGTTTTTTTTTTTTTGGTACAAAATATAAAACCTCAAGTTATTCCTAGAGTAATGTTTTATATTTCAAAATAGCGTTGCTTAATGTATATTCCCTTCGTAACACTTTATAAGTAAAATTGACTTTTTAGGTTATAGTAGATTTAATGTACCCGGTCTATAATACATTAAATCTATAATGAACCTAAAAAGTCAATTTTGCTTATAAAGTACTCCCTCCGTTCCTTTTTATAAGGAACAATTTGAAAAATAAATTTATTCCTTTTTATAAGAAACAATCATTAAATTTATGCTTTATTAATTAAGTAATTTCATTTTTACCCTTTATCTATTTCAATGTTATGCATTAATTATAGTAACATATTCCCTATGCATTAATTACACCAAGGTTATTTTTGGAATATATTATAAAATTTTAGAATTTTTAATAAAAAAATAAGATTCATTGGTATGTGTGTTTTTTTCAAATTATTCCTTATAAAAAGGAACGGAGGGAGTATTACGGATGGAGTATGTGGTTGCTCAAGCTGGCGAACACATCCCAAGGACAATCCCTACTAAAAATAATTGTTCTATTTAATTTATTTTTTGTCCTTGTAAAAAATTTCGGTTTTTATGAACTGAAGTTTAGAAGATGACTAAAGTTTACATACCGAGGTTTCAATTATGTCGGTTCGAAAAAACCGAAATTTTTTGTTCATATTTTACATCGTTTTCAAAGGCAAAATGAGATTTTCAATTATTTCGGTTCATAAAAACTGAAATTTTTTATTCATATTTTCAGAGGCAAAATGAGATTTATGGGGTATAAAGAAACGTGGCGGCTTGAATAGAAATACATTATTTTCATTATCCCTAAGTGGTGGTAGAACAGTTGTCCTATTCCTTATACTATTATTAGTTTGTCATCATGCAATTCTTACAAAGAAATAAATCCATGATTAGTATGAATTCTAAAAGCAACTCGTCCTGGTGAAGGAATTAATTAATTGAGACTATGCTTTCTTAAGTATCAATCTCATAGATCAGCTTTCATTTTGAAGTTAATAGTAATGGTAGGGTACATACGAGTCATTTTCTCCGTAATTAATTTGCAACAAAATTTAGAGAAAAAATAAGGTGAAAATCCTCTTTTAACAATGTTTTTAAATTTATAAATTTAGTACTTAAAAATGTACTAAAAAAAAAATTAGTACTTACAAGAAATTGAAAACAAATTTTACCTTTTCTATATGTGGATTATTATGTACTCAAAAAAGAAAATATGAATTTTTTAACCCTCTAGTTTTCAGAAAAAAGGGACTTCAATATTCCAAAGTTTGGTCGCAAGATAAGTATAACCTGATTAAGAATTGTTCTCACCATAAATCAAACTTTGATTTTTCCAAAAAATTTGTCCTGAAGGAAACTCATTAACCACTTGAGCTCAATATTTTAATTAGATGACTTAATTATTACTTCGTCCGTTCTTTTTTAAGTGTCATTTTAGATCTAAAATCATCCGGAAGAATTTGAGCTCAAGTGTCACTCTGAGCTCAATATCTTTATTATTACTTCATTCGTTCCTTTTTAAGTGTTATTTTAGATCTAAAATGACATTTGAGTTTAATATCTTAGTTAGATGTCCTAGAAGAATTTTTTTGTTCTTAAATAATTAAAAAAAAAACTCAATAACCATTTGAGCTCAAAGTGACAAATTCTATCTTAAATTATTAATTTTAGAAGGTTTTTTTTGTTTTTATTTAAGTATCGCTTTGATAATTTAAGATACAATTTGTCAATCATACATTTACTTTTTCAATAAGTCCACGTCACATTTTCCATAAAATTTAATGGAGAGAGAAATAATGTGTACGCTAAATTTATTTGAAAAAAGAAAATAATGGTGGATTAAATGAAGTAGGATTTTAAAAAAAGAATATAATAATTCACTACCTTGGTTATAGAACTTTATGTTAAAACACACTTAAAAAAGAAAAAGAGAGTTTTTTTTCTATTAAAAATGGAATGCTTAACGAGTGCCCCGGGGGCACTCTTTAAGCATTCCATTTGAGGAAACATTTTATTTTAAAAATCAAATAATGCAATTTCCAATGCGTTAACTTTATGCATTCCCATAAGAATTATATAAAAACCTTACTATTTTAGGTCATAAAGAGTGCTCCGAGGCACTCGTTAGCATTTACCTTATTATTATTAACGCTCTAATTCCTAAGAAAATGAGCTTAGTACTCCAGTCTAGAATTCGACTTCAAAATAAGTAAAATTTAACAAAAAATTATTTCTAATAGAAATCGAACCCGATATTCAGCTTAAGAATAGAAGCAAAATCAATGTTTTAAAAACCGGATCAGCCGGTCGGATCGGGTGGATCGTGAACCGGAGCTTGGCCGGTCTAGTTTATTAGTTGGATCGGAGTTGTAATCAGACCGCTTGGAACCGGAAAAACCGGTGAACCGGCAGTCTGACCGAACCGGCGGTCTGATTGCATGCCCCTATTTTTATTTTATTTTTTTTGCCAAAAACGCGTAAACGACGTCGTTTTGTTTATAATATATTTTTTAAAAAAATAAGAAATAGAAATGTTGTTTGTTCTATTTTTTTAATTTCTTTTATTTTATCAGTTCTGGAATTTATGCTTTATTATCATTATTTGTTTTATTTTATTATTATCTTAGTTAATTATAATTTTGTTTCATTCTATGCTTTGTTTATTTTGTTTCATCGACTTTTATCAGTTTATATTTGTTACTTTCATATTATGCTCTGTTAATTCCTTTCATATTACTTCAATTTATCAGTTTTTAATCTGTTTCATGAAGTTGTCAATTTATGTTTGTTCTGCCTATTTTTTTAGAGTCTGATTTATCCGATTCTACCGGTTTAATAACTATATAGTATTGTTATAGTTACCGGTTTATTCAACCGGTTTAGTCATACGGTTCGACCAGTGATTTAGAGGTTCGACCAATAAACCAATGAACCGATACCTTGTCGGTTCGATGTCCGGTCTGGTTTTTAAAACATTGAGCAAAATAAAACATATGAAATGAAATATTAATTATCAAATTAATTAAATCAAGGAGACAAAACATCTGATGACCTCATCTCTCTTCAACCTAACCAAGCCAACCAAACATGAAAACAACATCAAGATTAAAGACAAAGACAAAATCATTTACAACACCAAACCTTATTGTGACACACAACACATGCCACAACTTATTGAACACATCAAAAGAATTTCAAATTTCAAATAAAATATTTGAGAATGGTTGAGAAAATGAAGTATAGGGCCCAAATGAATGTTGAGAGAAAAGGGGTGAGTCAAAGTCAACATTTTGGAAGATCAGCAGGTGGTGGTTGAAGCTTTTGATTGGACTCAAATCCATCTAATACAAGCCATGCCATTCTCAATCCCCAACTTGTATGAATTTCTAGGTGACAATGCATGAACCATACTCCTGTTTCCACCAAAAACTCCACATGTCATTGTTACATAAACATTAAACAACAATGATTGAGAGAGACATATTACATGTTTACAAATATGCTACTACCTTTTTGACACAAAATTGAACCTTTTTCTTAAAAACACTTGTTGACTTTCTATGTTGATTACACACAGTTAAGAAAACATGACAGTTAAAAACCTTAATTACTTTCAAACACTAACTACTTTAGAATTTTTTATAGGTTCAAATTTTCATTTTCCTTAATAACAACTTATTGGCATAGTCACATAAGAGTAGTTCAGTTGGTAATTACTAGAGACATTATTATTGAAGGGATCGAAATTCAAACTTGATTCTGTACTTCTCCACACTTATAGTGTGTGCGTGATTCTCTAACAACTAGACTACTAGACAAAAAAACTTAACAATGCCATATATTATAATCTAATCATTATTTCATTAAATTATTTTATTAACATGCATGCATTTATAAGTACCAACCTGGATTATCAGCAAAAAATCTAATGGCAACCCAACCACCAGCAGGAACAGCAATAGTGTTCCTTTCAACAGGATCAACCAAATTAAATTTTGCAGGATCTTTATTAGGATCATAATTTCCAAAACCTTGTCCAACAACAAAGAAATCATAACCATGAAGATGCAAAGGATGACTCTCAGCACCAAGAATATTAGTATCCTGCAAAACCAACTCAACACTTGTATTAAACTTCAACACAACCACCTTTGTATCATTGTTAACCATTGTGTTATTTGGTGGAGTTCCTGTATAATTAAAAGGGTTTAGAGGGGTTTCAGGGAAATCAGTTTTGTACACTCCATTTGATTTTCCAAAATAGTATGCTTGCATAATAGAAACTGATGGAAGAACAAATGAAAAATTGTTCACCGAGGCTGCGAATTTTGTGTTATTATTTGGTCCTTGACATGTTGTGTTTTTTGGACAAGGACTAGTTCCTAATCCAATAGTGAAGAAAAAGGATTTGTCAACATTTTTCGGTACATTGATAGGGAATTTAGAATTGGCTAAGCTTTTGAGTTTTTTTGTGAAGTTTGTTACAAAATTTGTGTCATTTATTGATGGAAGATTTGGTTTGAGAAAAGGAAGATTTTTAGTTGATGAGTTATGTTGCTTGTAATGCAAGAAACCTGCAGGGGTAGAATTGTCAAATGTGCCAAGGCCTGTAATGTAAGGTCTAGCAATCATAAGGAAAGTGGTGTTAGGGAAATATGATTTTGTTTTGAGAAGAACATTTGTGGTTTGTCCTGGTGTTATGAGGATTGTGTTTGTGTTGAATGGTTTGATGTATCTAGCATCAACTTCAACAACTGTTAAGGTGTGATTTGCAATGGTGAAGAAGAGTTCTTCATTTAGTGCTGCATTGATTATCCTTAGTAGATATGTCTTGTTTGGCTTCACCTTTAGTTTGAATATATCTACAAAAACCATGAATTAAAAAAAAAAGTTAAAAAATTTGTCCTTGATGAATAGTCAATTTTTTATAGTAGTTTATTTTGTACAAGTGAAATTAGTCCTTTTACAATTAATGAAAAATTTGTCCTAGTAAATTTAGAAAACAAATTGGTGTCTAGTTAACATTGACATCAGATCAATATGCATTGTGACACGTCATAGCCTCTAACGGTAGAAGTTAACGGAATATAGTTATTTTGAATGATATTTTACAATTTAGAAGATATATTTATCAATTTGAAAAAATACGGAACTATTTCGACCAATGCTTAAAATTTTGATGAACAATTTAACTCGTTCACTTAAAAATAATCAGTGATGTATTTAGCATTCTGCACTTATATTGTGTCCAAATAAAATACCTAGTCAATTCTACTCTTACATGATAAAGGTGAAAATTGGAAATCCAAATCATATATGTATATTGTATATGTATCTAAGTTCTTACACACTTTCCATAAGTTTGAAATATTGTAGATACTCTAGCATAGTACAAGCTTTTTTTTTTATACCTTTAGAGGAACAATTGTAGAATGGTCCTGGAAGACCATTGATGGTGTAAGCATCTGATACATTTGGTCCCCCTCCAGTCTGAAGTGCCTGATTTATAACAGCTTCAGGGTCAACATTAAACCATTCACCTGAAATCTCACAACTATGCAAGTTACATCACTATATAAATGATTATAAGTATATATTGGTTAAATGAGTTGCATTAGCATAGTTCTAAATTGCGGTTCGCTAGACCACAATTGCGGCCGCAAAATAATTTTTTTAGTGGTCTCGATAACAACATTGAAATTGCAAGTGTGGCTACTTTGGCCGCATTTTGTCGCAATATTACTAAAATTTGCAATATAACTACGTCTGCGACTGCAACCGCAATTTAGAACTGTGGACTCTAGCCGTTTACTATACCAAAAATGATGGGGATTTCTTTATATGGTTTTTGGAAAGGATAAGATTTATTGTGCTTAGGGAGAATGATGATAGGTCCATAAAGTGTTGCTCTTAGCCATGATATGTGGGCATGCCAAAATAGGGTTCCTCTCTGTCCTGTTATGGTGAAGTTGTATGTGTATGTTTGATTTGTTTGAATTGGACATTGTGTAACATATGCTGGTCCATCAGACCAACCAGTTGTTTTCTGCCTTATTCCATGCCTACAAAAATCCAACATCACCATAAATAAGATTTCCATGATAATGTAGAATATTAGGTTCAGATTACAATCCGTGCGGTCACATTTGGCCGCAATATCAAAGTTCTCAGCATAACCACAACTGCAATTTAGAACAATACTAAAAAGTATTATTTTAAATTGTGGTTACGCTGAGAACCTTTATATTGCGAAAAATTTATGTAGATGCATATATACATACCAATGAATGGTTACATTGTTTGAGATATGATTAACCACCTTGACCAAAACTGTATCACCATCTCTTGCCACTAAACGAGGTCCTGGGAATTTCCCATTTACACTCAGAATAGTTCTTGTATGACATAATCTTGTGACATTCAAATACTCAATCTAGTATATCAAAAAATGTAAAGTAGAAAAATTAGATGAAAATGCAATGATATAGAAGTAGCTAGTAAACTTAATATTGCATGCATGAATAATGAATTTAGTTATTGTACATTAAATGTATAGTGCCTTGTTTTGCTCACTACAAGCTCAGGAAACAATGTAACACATAAACCAAACAAAAGAACTTTAAAAAAATCCATTTGTGTTCTTAATTAGTTGTGGTTGTGAAAAGTGAGCTATTAAATGTTTATATAAGAAAATGTGAGGACATAGATTCATTTTGTGGTGATCTGATCACATTGACTGGTGAACATGGTTTAGGTCTGATTTAATTTTAGAGTGGATGTGAAGCAATATTTTGTGAGGTTGGTTGCCTTTATTTGAGTTTCACAATGACCTTTGATCATTGGATGAGTGTCACTTAGTTATGTTTGGTTCTGAAAAAAAAATTGATTTTGAATGAATTAATTCTGACTATTGAATTAAACGATAATTATGGATGTAAAAAGTAATTTTAGAATCAGAAATTAACTTCAAGTATAATCAATTTTTGAGATAAAATTAATTATGCTATAAGAAATCCAATATATCAAATAAATTCTACATGTCTAGAATTAGTGTTGGCTCTAGAATTGAAAACTAGTATTTGTGTCGTGATGAACCTTATTGTATGTTTGATTTCAATTCTGAAGGACGATGGACTTATTTTTTGCCCACTTTCTTTTGTGATCTTCGTTTATTTTCTTCTTATATTCTTGTATATCATTTCTTTGGAGTTCTTAGCACTTGTGCTCCCCTTTTTTGATTTGTCATAACTTGAAGTTCTTTTCATTCTTAATAGATATTTTGCCATTAAAAAAATATTTAATTATATATTTGGTTCCTTATATTTATTTTAGGTTTTAATTTGGTCCCTTAAATTTAAAAAAATTAAAGTTAGTCATTTTAATCAAATTTCAGTTTAAAATGTCCATATAACTAACAAATTTGCATGCATGGACAACTTAAAAGAGTATCACATGAAAGTTTTATACGATATTAACTCAAAATTTAACATAAAGTTAGAAGAAACTAACGCAAAATTTAATAAAAAGGATGAACTTATGTTGAAATCAATATAACATAAATGACCAAATTGAAATTTTAAAAATATAAAGAACCAACTTTTTTTTTTGACAAACATAAAGAACCAACTTAAAACCTAAAATAAAAATAAGAGACTAAATATGCAATTTACCCTTTTCAATTTGATAAAAAGTCAATTTTTTAAGTTTAAAGTTGTGTATATCTTGAAGTTGCATTGAACTTTGAAAATTTAATTGTCCAGGCAGAGGGAGCAATTACCAACTTAATTGTATAATAGTTTGCCCATACAATTGCCTAATTAATTTCATATGAAAGTTGCCAAATAGTTTGTTTTATATTGCTCAACTTATATACGGTGCTATGGATAGTCCTTACTCCTTTTTTTTTTTTTTTTTTGAAGCAATAGTCCTTACTCCTTAATATGCTAAGCACAAAGAAATACAACTTCCGTCCCAAATCTATTTACAATATATTAAAAGAAACTACTATCAAAAAACTTATTTTGTCCTTAGCACGTTTAATAATATTTCACCGTTTATGCCCTTAAATGTAATTTTAACTCTAAACCGGAAAAAAGATATGTACAAAACAAAAAAAAAAGATAAGCATAAAACAAATATACTCATAAAAAAAGATACAAAACAAAAATAACAAAAAAAATCCAAAAAAAGCCTAAAACAAATCTACTCATAAAAAACATTAATTTTTTTAAAAAATAGAGAATAAAATAAATATACTCATAAAAATAGCAATAGAAAACACTTATGAAGATAAACATAAGAAAATATGCTCTATTTTTGTTTACTCTTATATGAAATATACATGAGAAGTTTATTATTGATAAATATATATTATAATAAATAATTACGGAGTAAATATATATTATAGTAAGTTAGTAACACACACGCGACAATTGTTTTAATAAAAAAAGAAATTGAATAATATATTATAATAATACACGGAACAATTGTTGATAAATATATATTATAATAATACACGGGACAATTGTTTCAATAAAACAAAATTAATCATACACGGGACAATTGCTTTAATAAAATAAAAGAATTGAATAATAAATATTTTTTATTATTAATTATAGTTTATTATACAAAAAATCATACACGGGACAATTGTTTTAATGAAAAAAATTACATAATTTAATAACTTTTATAAAAAACTAGCAGAATAACGTCACTTATTATTTTTTTGTATACGACGTCACTTATATTTTAACAATATTTTATAATAAATAATTACGGGGTAAATATATATTATAGTAACACACACACGACAATTGTTTTAATAAAAAACAAATCTTACACGGGACAATTGTTTTAATAAAAAAAGAAATTGAATAATATATTATAATAATACACTGAACAATTGTTGATAAATATATATTATAATAATACACGGGATAATTGTTTTAATAAAAAAAATTAATCATACACGGGACAATTGCTTTAATAAAATAAAAGAATTGAATAATAAATATTTTTTATTATTAATTATAGTTTATTATACAAAAATCATACACGAGACAATTGTTTTAATGAAAAAAATTACTTAATTTAATAACTTTTATAAAAAAATAGCAGAATAACGTCACTTATTATTTTTTTATTTTTTTGTATACGACGTCACTTATATTTTAACAATATTTTATAATAAATAATTACGGGGTAAATATATATATTATAGTAACACACACGGGACAATTGTTTCAATAAAAAAAATCTTACACGAGACAATTGTTTTAATAGAAAAAGAAATTGAATAATATATTATAATAATACACTGAACAATTGTTGATAAATATATATTATAATAATACACGGGACAATTGTTTTAATAAAAAAAATTAATCATACACGGGACAATTGCTTTGATAAAAAAAAGAATTGAATAATAAATATTTTTTATTATTAATTATAGTTTATTATACAAAAATCATACACGGGACAATTGTTTTGATAAAAAAAATTACTTAATTTAATAACTTTTATAAATGAAATAGCTGAATAACGTCACTTATTATTATTATTATTTTGTATACGACGGCACTTATATTTTAACAATATTTTATAAATAAAATTCAATAGACCCGTGCGAATGCACGGGTCTTAAAACTAGTTATTAGCAAAAAATATATTCATATTTATTAAAAAAAGTAAAATAAAAAAAATTTAAAATATGATTTTTTATGTTCTTTTTGAAAAAGAGTTTTATGGGAAAATATAAAAAGAATTTCTATTGATTATTGATTATGGAGAAAAGAAGTGACAGAGTAAATTAAAGAGAGTGGTTATGTGCATAAACAATGAAAATTATTTATCGCACCTTTCATATTACTCGTGCACCCCCCACATTTTTCACGCACCCCCAAATTTCTCACGCACCCCCCAAATTTTTCACACACCCCCCAAATTATGCAAACTATTTTGCTGTGGGAATGGTTTCAAAGATTTACACTCCAAAACCATTAAGTGCATAAGATGATTTCGGCTAGAAATCTGAGAGGGGGAGGGAAAAAAATTTGTTAAGTGCATAATTATAGGGTTGTACTCAAAAACCATTTTATGCACTTAATGATTTTGAAGTAGAACCCTCTGATATCATTCCACCAACAAACTGATTTTGAAGTATAACCCTCTGAAACAATTCCACCAGCAAAATGGTTTTGGCTAGAAATATGTGGGGACAAAAAAAAAATGGGGGGGCACAAGTCATTTGGGGGTGCACGAGAAATTTGGAGGGTGTGCGAGAAATTTGGGGGGTGCACGAAGCAATTTCATTAAGGAAAAGACTTATGCACCCTATCTTCTCCCTAAATTAAATGCAATTTGCATTAAATTTCATGAGAATAAATAAATAAAAAATTGAAAATGATAAAAAAATTTCGTTTTTGCTTATAATTTGGGATAAGAAAAATTGATTTCTTTTCTTATAATTCGGGACGAATGGAGTAGTAGTTATTTTCATTAACATGCACAATAGAACAATTTTTTAGTAATGTATCTTGATAACTTTTACAGTTGCTAGTGTTTTGTTTTGTTTTTTTTAATTAATGATCTAGTTTTCAGAGAAATAAGATCCTGATAAATTAGAATTTAGCCTCAAAATAAATAAAATCTTATAAAAAATTATTGTTTCCACCGTGAAATTGTATTTTTAGTATAGAGTAGTATGATCAGAATATAAGAAATGATTTTGGGAAAACTACAATTTTTATCTTCAAATGTGTAATTCAATTTCATAGTAGTCCCTAAATATATAAAAATTATAAATATTTCTACAAATGTCCTATATATTAATCATTTTGAACTGTTTAAGTAAATTTTAACAAAATAAAAAAAATTAAAAAAAATTAAAAAACAGGAAATCTTATCTTACTTATTTCTAGTATCTCTAATGTGCAATTTTATAAAACCCTAATTAGCTAATCACTTGGGCGGGAAAATGTTTGTTGGCTAATTAATAGTGATGACTAGGCGTCTATAAAACTCTAATTGGCTAATTAGTAATGATGACTAGGCACCTAATGATGATTTTGTTGGATAACTCAAAACAAAATTTATCACTATATAATTAGCTAATATAGTTGGAGACAAAAAAAAAATCTTTATAGTTATCTATAAAAATTATATTGACCCACACAAACTTATTATTATTATTATTATTATTATTATTATTATTATTATTATTATTATGATTTTAGGCGTATGTTATAAAAAAACTTAGGATTTTAAAAACACGGTGAATTTTTTTTTTAAACATGTAAATCAACATGGCTTATAAATATGCTCTATTTATTTGGAGTCTATATACTATATGATCTATATAATATACAAGTTATGTAATACATGTACTTTGACAATTAAAAGGTATAATATTCATCAATATTAATTTATATTCGTATAATATAATATAATTAATTATATATTATCAATTATTAGTATATAATAATTGATTGTGCCCCTTGCATTCGCACGGGTAAAACGTCTAGTTTGTATATAGTACAAAGAGATTAGTAGATAATTTTGAATCAACAATAGATTGATCCAAGTGATTATGAGTTTGATTTTTTTAAATATGAAAATAATTCAGTTAAGAAGGGATAATCAACTCTTTATGAAAATAAACTATATGAAAAAAGTTGTCGTCTTCGTAGCATATAACTTATTTTTTACAACTTTCTTATTTTTTTATTATAAAATTAAGTATTTTACTAAAATTGGTAAAATTCATTTCAGAAAGGGTATATGGGCTGGTCCGCCCAATTTAATTTGTGTATATCTAATAGTTGAATACACATTCTATTTTTCTTTAATAAAAAATAGTTGAACTACTAGACAAAAAAAAATAGTTGAACTACAAAATTATAGATATTAAAAAAAATAACTGCTAATAATTTTATGTTAAAATTTATAAGTTTTTACTACCACATAAAAACAGTAAAAAAAAATAACCACATAAAAAAATAAATGAAGGCTTAATTGCACATTTGGTCCCTTATGTTTATTTTAAGTTAGTCCCTTATATTTTAAAAGTTTCAAGTAGTTCCTTTATGTTTATTTTAGGTTTTAAGTTGGTCTTTCATGTTTTAAAAATTTCAAGTTGGTCCCTTATGTTTTTAAAAATTTCAAGTTTAATTCCTATTTTATCATCTTAATAAATAACTTCCATAGTCCAATTATAGTCGACAAAGTGTAGTTATCATTTAAAAAATAAAAGTTATACAGATTGCCTATCAATAAGCAAATTTGTGAGTTTAAACCACATAACTCACAAAGTAAATAGTCCAATCCACCTAGAAAGAAGGATTTCTCTTTCCACCCCCCACGTCTCTTTTTCACCTTCCAAAAATTCAATTTTACCCTCTAAAACTTCGGTTTTCATTTATCGAAGTTTTCCGATACAGAAAAACATGTGTTTTCAACTGTTTATAACTTTGATTCGTGTTTATTGAAGTTTTTTTAAAGGGTATAAATGGAAACCTGGGGGATAAAAAATAGACATGGGGGGTGGGAAGAGAAATTTTCTATAAAAAAGGGGTAGAGTTGCACATGGGCTAAACAGGGCTACAGCCCGCCGAATAAAAAACATAATTTCTTTATAAAGCTAATTACTTTTATAATTTTACAAAATTTTGATAACGACAAAAACCCTAAAATTCATTAGGTTTTCTTCTCTCTTTTGACATCCACCGCCGTCAACACTTCTTTCTCAGTCCCCACGTCTTTCCTCGCTCAGTCACCTATCGCCGTCACTTCTCTCTCACCATCTTGCATCTCACTTCACCTTGTTCTGCCACCGAATCTACTATGTCAGTCTCTTCACACATATATTTCCTCAATCGGTAGCTCATCGTCACTGATTTGCTTTGAGTTCAACGACAGGTTAGATTCTTGATTTGATTTTTTGTGAGGTTATTAATTTCTGATTGTGAGTGTCTTGAATTCTGAATTCTAATTATGACTTTGGTTGATTATTGTGATTATGTTGTTTTGTTTCTTTTGAGCAAATTAAAATTGAGAAAAGGATGAACAAACCTGAGTTTTGGTTCATATTGCTAAATATTTTGATTCTGATTGGGTACAAAGACTATCTAATTATGAGGAAATAAATATATAGAATTTTGTGCATTTAGGTTAGAATATAATTGATTTTTGTGCTCGTTGTTCTAATCAACAAAAAATATTTTGTGTTTTTTTATATATATAGATTTTGTGTGTTTTTGTGCTCCCTAGTTATATTATTTATGATTAAAGTTATAACATATGAAGCCAAGTTAAAGTGAAAAAATGCTATAACAAAGAGGATTTTTCTGCATTTGCATGCTACTTGTTTTATTCTATTTCACGTTCCTGCTACTTATATTTTGTGATATCATTGTGTTGTTTATGATTGCTTTATTAATTTGTTGTTTTATTTTTTTAATTATGATTTGATGTTTTATTATTGTTGAATATTTATTTCTTTGAAATGAACATTCGCGATCCATTTTAAGTTAAATCAAAGTAAGGTTTTTCTAAATCATTGATCTAAATGTAATGCCTCTTTTATAAATTGTTTTCTCCATAAACAACTTGTCTAAATACATATGGTTACAAACTTTATTTCGATAAACAATCAGGCAATAAAAACCCACAAACGACATCAAACCTCCTCGCTTATCAACAGTGAACTAGTCGTCTTCTTGCTATGACTCCAAAGTCGTCATAATACGTGTGAACTCACGATCTAAAATCAAATTGGTCGTCGAACACCCAATAATGGGTAACATAAATCGTCACGATCTAAATATAACATATAAACCAAGAAGACGTTATATAAGATATGCAATTCATAGCAACGTATAATCATCAAGCATTTCAATCCCAAATGCGAAAATAGTTTATCAATCCATACTCTATGTGTGACACCAATTACTAGTTGTCACATTCAAATGATTCTGAAATTAATCTATCTGCAAAGAGTCGTAGATCCAAGCCCTACTAAATGTGTAGTCTCCAACCAATGTACACAATGGTGGTACTCAACCGACACACCCCGTATAGTCTCCAACCGACATACATAACTATGAAATACATGGTGATCATATATAGGGTAGTCTCTCCAATCAACAAGCCTCGTGTAGTCACCAACCGACATACACATTCCGTATATGATCATGCAACAATTAACATATGATTTATGCATATGTAATTCACAACAACATGACCTTACATATATTTAACAAATCATATGTAAGACAACTATACATCATACACAACAAGATATTCAATCATGTACATGCATCAATAATTTATATTATTCATTCATATAAAATTCACGACATCTCAAAACATATGTAGAATATAGTATGTTCTCGAACAAGTTCATGTCACGAGAAGATATCACAAACAATCATGTTGCATCACAACAGGAAAACACACACAACAAACAACAGTTACACATGCATACAAGTAATCAATATTTTATATATATATATATATATATATATATATATATATAAGATAGTTAGAGAGTTCCTTAACATTGGCGAGCTTCCAACATATTCAATTAAGCTATGGGAGCACAATTTGTCTCTCTTGATGAAATCCCAATCCGGCTAATCCTCTTCACCTTGTAAATCATAAAACTTATCTAATTTGTAAGAACATTAAATGTGTATTGAAATATTTATGTCGCAACTTAAATAACTTTAAATTGTTAGGCACATAAACCACCAAACTAAGTTCATTTGGTATATCCATAGAATTGTAATCACAATCACAATGTATAATGAATTTCATCAGATTCATTATACATTGTGATTACAATTCTATGGATCCACTAAATGAACTTATTTTGGTGGTTTATGTGCCTAACAATTTAAAGTTAGTTAATTTGCAACAGAAATATTTCATTACATATTTAAAGTTCATACAACTTACATAAGTTGTATGAATAAAAAGGTTAAGATGATTAATCAGATTGGTGATTTCATTGAGAGAGATATTGTTCTCGTGAAGCTTAAGTGAATATGTTGGAAGCTATTCGATGTTATGGAACTCTCTAACCAACTCACATAGTGCGAAAATGTAGATTTCTTGTATGCATTGTAACTGTTGTTTATGTATGTTTTCTTGTTGTGATGCAACATGAGTTATTAGCATGAATGTTTATGATGTATTCTCGTGACGCGAATTTGTTTGAGAACATGTTATATATATTGTACACATGTTTTAAGATGTGAATTTCATACAAATGAATAATATAAATTGTGTTGCATGTACTTGATTGGATATCTTGTTGTGCATGATGTTTATTTATATCACTTTCAAATGAACATAACTTAATGTTCATAAACCTTATTGGATATGAAAATATAATCAAGTTTTCTTCACAAAAATGATATTTGAAAGTTTATGAGAAAAGTGACATTGATCAATATTTTTGAGAATATAAAAGTTGTTAGCACAGATATAGTTATAGAGGTTTTAGTAAATGTCCATGAAGCAAGACAACTCTTCAAAAAATCTTATCATAAAAGGTTGTGTTTGAAAAGTCACAATGGTTCATGAAAAAATTCAATCAAACCCATAACTTGTTAAATCGGTTTCTACGCATGGGAGATTTAACAAGTGGTCACCTAGATTTAATTTTCATACAGTCCAGGACTTTTAACATCGGTTGAACCAATTATGCGATTTAAAAAGCGCAGTCAGCGTTTCTTAAAAATTAACTTTTTATATTTTTTAAAAGCTTGCCTTATATGGACTTTATATTTAAATTAGAAATTTATTTTTAATTAAATTTTAAAATAATTTATGAGCATTCTAAGTTATATAATTATGAAAAATGATAAATTGAAGATAAAGACCATACTTACAAATAATTTAAACAATAAGTTTAATTATTTGTCTTCGTCTTGTTTTCTCATCTTGAGCCTCCATAAGCTTTTTTTTTCTTTCTTTTGTGATGTGTGTTTGTTATCATCAAAATTCAGTCAAATTCAATGATATCTTCTTCACATAAACCACCAAACTAAGTTCATTTAGTGAATCCATAGAATTATAATCACAAGGTATAATGAATTGGATGAAATTAAAAAATTCTATGGTAGTAAAATTACAATTCATTTTACCACCTTAGAATTTCTTAATTTCATCCATTTCATTATATCTTGTGATTACAATTCTATAGATCCACTAAATGAATTTAGTTTGGTGGTTTATGTGTCCGACAAATTAAAGTTAGATAAGTTGCTATAGAAATATTTCTATACACATTTAAAGCTCATACAACTTAGATAAGTTGTATGACTTAAAAAATTAAGAGGATAAGCCGAATTTGAGTCTCATTAAGTGTGAGGGGGAGTGTTCTCGCATAACTTAAGTGAATGTATTGGAAGCTCGTCAATATTAAGGCATTCTCTCATTATCGAAAATATCATTTACTTGTATGCAGGGGCGGAGTCAGAAATCAAACATAGCGGGGTCAAGTTTAAAAATTATAATTTAGTACTTTATTTCTCCGGTTCTATATATAAGCAAATTTTGTTTTTCTAGATTCATTGCAAAAGTAATATATTTAGACAATGATATAATCTAGATACATTACTTTTGCAATGAATCTAAAAAGGTAAAAAAAAATTATATATATAATCTAAGTATCAATATAAGTATCTAACATTGTACTGTATAATTTACAACGTCACTACCTCATGTAAAAATGTGACCCTATATTATTTGTCTTCAACTATGAAAGGTACAAATAAATAACTTGACAGATGTGATTAATCAACATTGGTTCGTGTAATTCTTCTTCACTCCTTTTCATCTGTCCGAATAATTGAATCCAATGAATCAACCACTACACGACAAAAACAAACCCCATACCCTCTGGACCCCACACTCCACAACATCCACCGTCCATTCTCAATGGACCCCACCACTTCATCCAACAGTAGAAAATAAATCACTGCACTTTCAAAACACTTTTCATTTTCCCGCGCAAACACCGACGCCGCCTAATTTGAATCACACGAAAAAAAAACGCGGCGAAACGAACCCTACGTTGTACCATGTTAACCACTCATTAAACGCCACGTGTCGTGTTATTATTTTAATTACTTAGCTGTCATCTAATCATAACGCACTTTAAAAACTACTTTTTTTCCGCCTCACCACACACGATCCCTCCAATATTTTCCCACCAATTATTTAAAATTTAAAAATATTTCAAAATTAAATAAATTATTTCGTTATTTCTTATTATATATACCCTTCTAATGAAAAAAACACTTTCATTCAATTTCTTTACTTGAAAGTTCAAAGTTCACACTTTTTTTGTGAAAAACTGATTTTTATAAGATTCCTAATTCCTTTCTTTTTTGTTGGATTTTGGGGAGAAAATTCAAAAGGGTCATTGAATATATAGTTAAATTGTGATTTTGTTATCTGGGTTATCATGGAAGATGAATGTAGGACACCAAGGTTGTTGCAGAATCAGATTCCGGTTGTTTTCATTTGTCCACCGCCGCCGAGGAAGAAGCCGGTTCCCGGAATTCGACGACCGCCGCCTAAGGAAGGGTATTTTCAACCACCTGATCTTGATTCCTTTTTTGTAATGAGAAAAGAAGCTTATGCTTAATAAAGATTCAATTTTTTTTGGTTTTGTCTTGGTACTTTGTATTTGGGGTTTTTATTTTAGGAGTAAAAGGAGAGTGTTTGTTAGTTTTATAGATTTGTTTAATATTATATATAAATAATTTTGTATGGTGTTGTTGGGGGTAGAGTTTTGGTGTTTTAGATTTTGATTTATGAAATTTGTTACATAGATAATGATAAGTGATTATATTTAATTATCTTAATGTTTGTGTATTTTGATTTTTGTGTGTTCCTTTGTTCGTGGATTTCTTTCCTATTGGTTTGGTAGCTCTAAGTTTAGCTTCATTCTAGAAATCAATTTTTTTGCTGCAGTTTATGTTTTGTAATTTTTAAGGTTGTTCTCTTAAATTTCCTTTTGTTATGGTTTCTGTCATAGGCATGTTATTGTATTGAGGTTATTGGCTCTGTGTTGATTTAAGCTATGATATTTTCTTAATCACCTGGGAAAATGGATACCGCCGCAACAACAGCATCTGTGTATTTTGGATTGTCTAATCTACCGTTTGTATCGGAAAAGAAAAAAAAAACTATGTTTGTCGAAATTAATTAGGGTGTTTTTGCCTTGAATTACTCTTCTTTTTGAAATTGGATTTAACTTATGTTAAAGAAAATTCAAGTTTGATTTTTTGTGGAAATAATTTTTTATTAGGTTTTATTTATTTCACAATAAAATTCTAATTTGGGGGTGGATAATTGGTTGGGTAGAGCGGATTTGGGTCAAAAAATACCACCCATTTTAATCTGCGGTTGCAAAAACGGGGTCAAATCCGACTCTTTTTAAAAGTTTGATTTTTGCGGGTTTGGTTTGTGCGGATTGTCGATTTGACGGGTCGGTTAGTTCGGTTTTAAACTAACGAATGAAAAATCTATTTACAATATATTAAAAGAAACTACTACAAAAAAACGAAATTTATTCTTTTCGCTTTTAATGGTGTTTCATGTTTTGCGCCCTTAAATGTAATTTTAACTCTAAAATAAAAAAAGAAAGAAAGATAAGCATAAAATAAATCATCCCATAAAAATAGTAACGGAAACCACCTCTAAAAAAAGAAGATAATAATTCAATCTATTTTAACTTCAAAAATAGAAACAAAAAATAATTAATAAAAATAAATTTACGTATAAAAATATAAACAAAAGTTATGATAAAAGATATGCGCCAAAAATAATAACTTTTTTTAATGAAAAAATAGTAACTCAATCTAACATATAAAAACTTATATGTAAAAACACAATGGGCCCATTTGAATTGATTTATTTATGATCTTATACGAAGTAACTTATCCAAATATATAAATTTTTATGTATTATTATAAGTTTTTTAATATTGTTTATGAAAACAGTTTATAAATATATAATTTTTTTTAGTGAAAACTTATGAATCAACATGCATAAAAAAAACTTATGAAATAACATAAAAGTGTATATATAATAAAACAGTTGAATACACGGGACAATTGTTTTAATAAAAAAAATAATTAATCATACACGGAACAAATACAATTACAGGGTAAATATATAGTGTAATAATACACGGCAAATATAATAATTACATGATAAATATATATTATAATAATACACGGGACAATTGTTTTAATAATAATAATAATAATTAATTATACACGGGACGATTACTTTAATAAAAAAAAAAAAAGGAATTGAATAATATGTTATAATAATACACGGAACAATTGTTGATAAAAATATTATTGATGAATATGTATTATAATAATACATTAGACAATAGTTTTAATCAAAAAAATTTAATCATACACGGGACAATTGCTTTAATAAAACAAGAATTGAATCATAAATATTTGTTATTATTAATTACAATTATTACACAAAAATCATACACGGGACAATTGTTTTAATCAAAAAAATTTAATCATACACGGGACAATTGCTTTAATAAAAAAAAGGAATTGAATAATAAATATTTGATATTAATTATAATTTATTACACAAAAATCATACACGGGACAATTGCTTTAATAAAAAACATTACTTAATTTAATAAGTTTTACAAAAAAAATCATTTATATTTTAACAATATTTTATAAGTAAAAGTCAATAGACCCGTGCGAATGCACGGGTCTCAAAACTAGTTATCTAAAAAATAAAATACAAAAAAAAAACTCAATTGTGTAATGTGAAGAGAACATGAGTGCAAGTGAAACAGAATGAAGTATAACCCCACTTTGCATTGAAATACGTAAAGTCAACTACAAATACATCTTTTTACCAAGGACAATTTAGTAATTATAATACCCAAAAAGTACAATTAATTACACTGTCAACTTTTCTTAATAAGCGTGAAATTTCTTTTGGAGGGCTTATATATAGGGACGGAAGGAGTAGTAACAATAAATGTATGGTGATATTAGTATTTCAGTAAGAGTGTCTCGAGATATATCTAGTCACTTCATCATGTTTTATATATTAAATAAAACAAAAGTTTATGATTTATATAACTCGGGCGGGTTTGGGTATCGTTGGATTGATTTTAGAAAATCAAACTTGTCAATTTCAACCCGTTTAAAACTGAAAATGTGTGACTGACAACCCGATGATCTGCAGTGACCCGCCCGCTTAACCAATTTTTGATTCGGATTGTTAGGTTTGAATAGCTTTACGAATTTTTACTCTAACCACATTTTCCTAAATTAATAACTTTAAATTTAATGGACACGTTCTTAATTCTACTTTACAATGTATTAAAAGAAACTACTACTAAAAAACTTATTTTGTCCTTAGCACGTTTAATAATATTTCACCGTTTATGCCCTTAAATGTAATTTTAACTCTAAACTGAAAAAAGAAAAAAAAGATATGTGCAAAACAAAAATAACAAAAAGAAGAAGAAGAAGATAAACATAAAACAAATATACTCATAAAAAAAAGATACAAAACAAAAATAACAAAAAAAATCCAAAAATAAGCCTAAAACAAATCTATTCATAAAAAAAATTAATTAATTTTTTTAAAAAATAAAATAAAATAAATATACTCATAAAAATAGCAATAGAAAATAATTTTGAAGATAAGCATAAAAAAATCTGCTCTATTTTTGTTTACTCTTTTATAAAAAATACATGAGAAGTGTATTATTGATTAATATATATTATAATAAATAATTAGGGGTAAGTATATATTATAGTAACACACACGGGACAATTGTTTTAATAAAAAAAAAATTAATCTTACACGGGACAATTGTTTTAATAAAATAAGAAATTGAATAATATATTATAATAATACATGGAACAATTATTGATGAATATATATTATAATAATACACGGGATAATTGTTTTAATAAAAAAAAATTAATCATACACGGGACAATTGCTTTAATAAAAAAAGAATTGAATAACAAATATTTGTAATTATTAATTATAGTTTATTATAAAAAAATCATACACGGAAAAATTGTTTTAATGAAAAAATTACTTAATTTAATAACTTTTATAAAAATTTTTGCAAAATAACGTCACTTATTATTTATAAGTAACTCGTAGCATCCTGTAAAAAAATATATAACTGTACATACTATAAAAAAATTTGTAAACCAACATTTGTATTTAAATAACAACTTATGTCAATTTCTAAGCACAAAATATTCTCATTTACCTAAGTCATGAAAATCAACAATATTAATATATTATAGCTTATTATTTCTTCTTCCAATTTTATCCCGACTATCTTAATTGAAAAAATTAAATAGTAATTAAAAATGTATTTTTTTTATATCATTTCATATTTATAAACTAATTTAACCACTAATTTTACCAAATAATACAAATTCAATCAATTAGCTTATTTGATTTAGGGTCATGTTAACTTGTGCCCTAAGAGCATCTCCAATAAGGGTATCATAGGGAGTATCATAGACTAATGATCCGTACCTTATTTTATTTTATCATTGGAGTTTCATGACGTGGCATAGAGGGTATCAAAATTGATGATACCGGTACCTTATTTAAGATACCGTATCATCAATTTAATGTTACCATTTTTTGTATAATCGAATTAAATAGAATTAATAACTTGTTAATAATGTATGATACCTAGAGTGGTATCACCATTGGAGCAAAACACGTATGAGTTGCACAAATACTATATGGCATTGTAGGGACCACTTTTTAGTGATGTATGATACCCGAAGCGGTATCACCATTGGAGATGCTCTAAGGGCACATGATAAGGTATCTAAAAATAGAAATGTAGCATTTAATGATATAAAAAATTTAATGCTTAGATAATTAAATAGTATACATACGTTAATAAATGCTTTCTATATTTGTCTTCTTATCATATGCCTTAAGGGCAAAAGTTAACATTCTCCTTTGCTTTAAACTAAAAGTTGGTTTGTAAGCTATTCTTTATAAGTTTATCTGCTATAAATTAACCTATCTATTATGAGCTATTTTTTACCAAATAGAGTCAAAATCTTCAAATAATTAAGATTAGCTCCGTCTAAACGTGATAACTTACCTTAATTATATCATTCAACATGAAATTCATGAATGTATTATATTAACACATAAATTGGTTTACAATTACAATCAACTTAATATTAATCATAATTAATGGTTATCATCATAAAAACATTTGGGTTTTACTATCATGTGCAAAATTGCACATTTTAAGAAATTTAAAATAGTAAATTTGTATTGGAATTTGTAAATTTTATATTAAATATATAATTTTTTAATAAATAGTTTGCTTTAACACGTGCAATATTACACGTCTAAACCCAAAACATATAGACGTTATCATTTAAATAATAGTTGAAATTAGAAGAAAAAAAATTATCAAAGAAGATTTTTAATTTGATAGGAAAAAACTTCAATTTATTTCATCACAATTCAATTTAGTCTCCCTCATAAAATAATACTACTTAAATTCATCTTTTTTATTGGGATTAAACTAGCCTAAAACACTCCCAAAAAAATTAAGTCTAAAAAAATCATAAGATAGAAAAGAGAGAGAAAAGAAAATTGCGAAAATCAATGCATAAACTTAGACTAATATTAATCTACTACTCATACATTGATTTCCGCAATTTTCTTTCATCTTTCTTTTTTTTTCTTCCAACCAAACGGGCCCTTAGTCTATTTCAAGTAGGGGTGGCAAAACGGGCATGCCCGCCCCGTTTAGACTTGCCCCATTTAAGCCCGCCCAAAAACGGGGTGGGGCGGGGCTGGCCAACTTAGGTGTGCGGGTTCAAAATTCAAGCCCGCCCGTTTATTGGCGGGGTTGCGGGTTGGCGTGCATGCCCGCCAAATACTTTTTTTTAATTTTTTTTACAATTTGACTTACAACTTCACAATTTAATGTTAAAAAAATATTAAACAAGTTGAATTATAATAACTTCACAATTCTTTACAATTCTTACCTCCTATTTTTAAACTAACAATAATACTATAATAGGGATAATTAAGAGAAAATTGCAACAGAGAATAAAGATAATTAACTAAAAGAAACATTAACAAGCAATTCTTTATAATTACGCTTAATTAAACTAACAAATTATCAACTAAGTTAATAAGTACTCCTTACAATATAAGATAAAACGATAAATACTAGAAAGAGGTGGAAAAACGGACATGCCCGCCCCCGTTTAAGCCCGCACCATTTAAGCCCGCTCAAAAACGAGGTGGGGTGGGGCGGGCCAACTTAAGGTAGCGGGCCGAAAACCTCACTCCAGCCCGTCAAAAGTTGCGAGTCAAACGGATCGGCCCGGCGGGCTCGGCCCGTTTTGCCACCCCTAATTTCAACTAAACCCATTGTGTTTACTAAACACATTGGGAAGGGGGTAATTTGGTGAGAGTTAGGTTGGTCTTTGATTTAACTCAAATCCATCATGTATTGTGAATTAATTCCAACATGTATTACCCATGAGTTAAACTGAGCTTACCCATTCCCAGGTGTTTCCTACTAAACATTCATAAAGCATAGGAGTATATACTTTACACATGACTCTACAACTTTGTACCTTGCTCTAGCTCATGAATCATATGAGCTTCTCAGTTTTACATGGTATTAAATTTAAGGTCCTAGACCTCGTGAAAAAGTATCCAAAATATACACTTGTGACTTTTTCTGGCTACTATAACATGTTTAGCATTTTGTTTTTAATTTTGTCATCATTATTGCAAAGGCAAGACATTTTTGAGCTTTGAAATTTCCACCCTCTTTCACTCTTACCAGACCACCAGATCCCTGATTTGCAACAATAGGCATGAAGTTAACATTGAAGACTTATTTTGATCCCTGACATTTTTATATTAGGGACAAACTACTTTCTAATTTAAGACAATTTGATCAAAATATTAAACTTCATTTATAATCTTATTCAGGCAAAATTTTGTCAGTTTTTCAAATTTAGAACCGAGTGGGGTTCTAATATCATATTTTTCAAAAGGGTCATCGACACAATACAATTCATTTATTTTATATCGTTAAAGTTAAGATCTCATTGAAAGACAATACTCAAATTCAATGAGATACAATCAATTCAATCAATCTATTAATTTTCCAACAACCGATATTGTCAATTCAATCCATCTATTTTTCAACAATCAATACCGTCAATTCTATTTATTAATTTTAAGACAATTTGCTCCAAATATCAAATTTTATTTTTAGTTATATTCAGACAAAATTCTATCATTTTTCAAATTTAGAACCAAGTAGGTTCAAATATCATATTCTTCGTAAGGGTCATCGAACAATACAATCCATTTATTTTATACCATCAATTCAATTTGTTAAAGATAAGATCACATTTGAGGACAATAGTCAATGAAATACTGTCAATTCGATGCATTTATTTTTCAACAACTAATATTGTCAATTCAATCCATCTACTTTCCAACAATCAGTACTGTTAGAAATAATATAAAAGCATTGATATGGCTCTATCTTAACAGCTTAGGCTTTTAGGATAATCGGTTATTTGATATAATATCAGAGTATCTACGACTAAGTGGTCTAGAGTTTGATCCCCGCTCCCCTCACTTTCTAATTATAAAGTGGAATTTAAACATATAGTAGGGGGCCTCTATGCACTATCCACGCTTCAAGCCCAAATGAGCTCTTACGTGTGGAGCGTGTTAGAAATAATATAAAACCATTTATATGGCTTTATCCTAACAACTTAAGTTTTTGGGATAATCGGTTATTTGACAGATACCATCAATTCAATCCATCTATTTTCCAACAACCAATACCGTGAATTCAATTTATCAATCAAGTTTAGACAACTTGATCCAAATATCAAATTTCATTTTCATCCTCCTATTTCATCAAACCATGGATTATGACTCTGTTTGACAAAAATAGCAGATAACTTATATCTTATAACTGATGGTTGATAATTTATAGCTGATAGCTTATGATTGATGACTGGTAATTTATAAACTAATTAAAATGTTTGGTAAAAATAGTGGTCCGACTAGCTAAAAAATATAAAATGACATAAAAGAATATTGTCAAATCATTAAAAAAATTATATTAAATTAATATTTAAATACATAGCATTTAGTAATTCAACCTTATTAATATGATATATAATTTATGTGTCATTATTAAAGTAATTTTTGTTCCCTGAAATTTTGTTTTAAATTTATTTTCTAAGAATCAAAGGTTTTCTACAAAGTAAAAGTACAAAATTATTGTTTTTATTAGAAAAAAATATATGTGTACATTCACGAAAAAAAACAAAAACAAGGTCATTATTTAGGAGCAAATTAAAATTACATTGGCAATTCAAAAGTAAAACAAGTTTTGGTTTTATACAAATAAATATTATGCTTTACTGTAGCAATTTAGTTACAGATGTGTTTCACGAAGAAAAAAAGGTTGCGAATATATATAACAATTAGCCTACATTGTTTATTTTAAATTATAGTAATTAATTATTGCAGCAATATTTAAACACATATTTTTATTTTAAATTATATTTAACTATAAAGGGTAAAATTGAGATTTAGCCAAAATGATAAGGGAAAATTCGGAA
This sequence comes from Trifolium fragiferum, assembly GCA_954870985.1. Taxonomy (NCBI): domain Eukaryota; kingdom Viridiplantae; phylum Streptophyta; class Magnoliopsida; order Fabales; family Fabaceae; genus Trifolium; species Trifolium fragiferum. The sequence goes on along the minus strand of OX940793.1, from coordinate 14,036,425 downwards.
TAAAAAATGATAAGCTCATAAATTAATTAAAATAGAGTCTGAAAAATAATCTATAAATTTCTTTTAAAAAATGTTTACCAAACAAAACTTTTTTTTTTATCATATCAGCTTATAAGTTATAAGCTCAAAATTTGGAATTGCCAAAAAGATATAAGCTAAAAGCTCAAAATTTGAAATTGCCAAAAAGAGCTTAAATTTCATGACACACGGATTCGTTTTACGCTCTAAATCAAGACAAGTTGTATGATTGCACAACATATCACAATTTTCTAAATTCATCATAAAATATCGATAAATGGAAAGAGAAAGATGAAGTGCCGATTAAAGAATCAAATTAAGAATAGTTATGATACATAATAAGATACCTTGAGTTAACTGCATATGTAACGATTGGCCGGCCAAAAAGACATCCTTCCGAAAACTGATACGGTCAATTCAATTTCTCAAATTTAAGACAACTTGACCAAAATATCAAGCTTCATTTTCAATCATATTCGGGCAAAATTCTGTCATTTATTCAAATTTAGAACCATAAAAGTTCAAATATCATATTCTTATAAGGGTTATCAAAATTATACAATTCATCTATTTATCAAAGTTAATATCTCATTGGACGACAATACTCAATGAGATGCCGTCAATTCAATTTTTCAAGTTTATGACAATTTGCTCAAAATATCAAACTTCATTTCCAATCCTATTCGAGCAAAATTCTGTCTTTTTTTTTTCAAATTTAGAACCGACTAGCGAAACAATGCAATTCGATTTTATACTATGAATTTAATTTGTCAAAATTATGATCGCAGTTATTACTCTATTTTTTAGGGACAACCAATGATAATAAGTATTAAACTTTCTGAAAAAGTTCAATTGCATTTCATTCAAACATATATTCACCAGGGACAATAAACAGCTGCAAGACCAAACTGACCCACAAAGAGTGAAGTGAAAGTATTTGTACCTCTGGAAGAAACTGATATATTTTGATGGTGCTCAGACTTTAGGTAAATTCTAATATGGACTACTTTATCAAGTGGTCCATGGTGGACCAGTTATGAATACTATTATACCGAATGTGAATTTTACAAAATTCACCGTTGGATTGAAAATTTATATCATATAGATTATCTATAGAAAATTTTAGAAAAATTGAAAATTATTTGATATGTTATTGAGACCCATCAAGATTAACGGTTTATTAAATACAGTAAATCTTGATAAATCCCAATAAAATATCTATTGATTTTCAATTTTTCTAAATTTTTTTATGAATAATCTATATGATATAAACTTTCAATCTACCAATAAATTTTGTAAAATTCATATTCGGTAGATCAATTGGTCCACGGTGGACCACTTGTGACGGTGGTCCACCGTAGCATTAGCCCAGACTTTAAACCAACAATATTATATGGGTTAATTCCTTGATTGAATTTACCAGTGATAGATATCTTATATGATATTGTTTGTAAATTGCAAGTTGATATCATATCCCCTGACCTTATACTTCTTTCATTTTATGCAACGGAACTCAACGATGTGATTTCTGTTTATTGAGCTAAAATTAATAGAAAATGAGCCAACAATAGCCTACTGAAAAGCTAATAATACATCTATTTTATTCCGTCAATTCAATTTGTCAAAGTTAAGATTTCATTGGACGACAATACTCAATAAGATCAAAATATCAAACTTCATTTCCAATCTTATTCAGACAAAATTCGGTCTTCTTTTCAAATTTAGAACCGAGTAGTTTCTAATATCATATTTTTCATAAGGGTCATTGAAACAATACAATCCATTTATTTTATACCGTCAATTCAATTTCCAACAACTGATACCGTCAAATCATACAGTCAATTCAATTTCCAACAACTGATATCGACAAATCTTATCGTCAATTCAATTCATCTATTTTTAAACAACCGATATCGTCAATTCAATCCATCTAGTTTCCAACAACCAATACCGTCAATTCAATTTATCAAGTTTAAAATGACTTGATCCAAATATCAAATTTCATTTTCAATCCTATTCGGGCAAAAATTCCGTCATCCTCCTATTTCATCAAATCGTATAAGCTCAAATATCAAGTTACGCCAACTTTATATAAAAATTCTAATTGTCGATTAAATTTCAAAACACATCACATCAGAACAACTTGTCTTGTTTTATAGATAAATAAAACATATGTTCAGCTGTTACTCTATTTTTTAGGGACAACCAATCAACAATAAAATTAGAGAGAGCTGAACACTTGATGAAAGAAAATCAAAGTCATATATGCTATCAAGTAAATTAAAAGGACTATAGATTCATTTTAGACTCTAAATCAAGACAAGGTGTATGTTGCACAATAAATCACAAATATTTCAATCCGTCATAAAATATCAAAAAATAAAAAGAGAAAGATGTAGTGGTGATTAAAGAATCAAATTAAGAATAGTTACAAAGCATAATAACATATCTTTAATTAACTGCATATTTAACGATTGATCGGTCAAAAAACATCATTCCGACAACCAATTTGGTCAATTCAATTTTTCAAGTTTAAGACAACTTGATAAAAATATCAAACTTTATTTCCAATCTTATTTCAGGCAAAATTCTGTCTTTTTTTTCAAATTTAGAACCAAGTAGGTTCTAATATCATATTTTTCATAAGGGTCATCGAAAAAATACAATCTATCTATTTTATTCCGTCAATTTAATTTGTAAAAGTTAGGAGCTCATAGGAGGACAATATTCAATGAGATATCGTCAATTCAATTTTTCAAGTTTAAGACAACTTGATCGGAATATCAAACTTCATTTACAATCATATTCGGGCAAAATTATGACTTATTTTCAAATTTAGAACCGAGTAGATTCTAATATCATAGTTTTCATAAGGGTCATTGAAACAATACAATACTCGATAAAATACCTTCAATTAATCCATTTATTTTCTAACAAATGATACCATCAATTCTATTTATCAAGTTTATGACAGATCCAAATATCAAACTTTATTTCCAATCCTATTCAGACAAAATTCTGTCATTTTTCAATTTTAGAACCGAATAGGTTCAAATATCATTTTTTTCATAAGGGCCATTGAAACAATACAATCCATTTATTTTATACCGTAAATTCCATTTGTCAAAGTTAAGATTTCATTTGAGGACAATGCTCAATGAAATACCGTTAATTCGATCCATCTATTTTCCAACAACTGATACCGTCAATTCAATCCATCTACTTTCCAACAATCGATAATGTCAATTCAATCCATCTATTTTTCAACAACTGATACCGTCAATTCAATCCATCTATTTTCCAACAATCAATACTGTCAATTCGATTTATCAAGTTTAAGACAAATTGATCCAAATATCAAATTGCATTTTCAATCTTATTTGGGCAAAATTCCGTCATCTTCCTATTTCATCAAACCGATATTGTCAATTCAATCCATCTATTTTCCAACAATCAATACCGTCAATTCGATTTATCAAGTTTAACACAAATTGATCCAAATATCAAATTTCATTTTCAATCTTATTTGGGCAAAATTCCGCCATCTTCCTATTTCATCAAACCGTATAAGCTCAAATATCAAATTAAGGCAAGATTTAGATAAAAATTCTAATTGCGGATTAAATTTAAGAACACATCACATCAGAACAACTTGTCTTGTTTTAAAGATAAACAAAAAATCCGTTCAGTTGTTACTCTATTTTTTAGGGACAACCAATCAACAATAATAAGCATAAAACTTTCTGAAAAAGTTCAATTGCATTTCATTGAAACATATATTCACTAGGGACAATAAACAGCAGCAAGACCAAACTGACCCACAGTATCAGGAAAGGCAACAATATTGCAATGAAACACAGAGAGTGAAGAGCACTATAAAGTAGAATAAAAGTGAAAGTTTTGTGCGTCGTGGAGAAACTGTTATATTTTGGTGGTTCTCAAATTTTAAGCCAACAATATATTATATAGGTTCCTTGATTGAATTTACAGTGATAGATAGCTTATATGATATTGTTTGTAATAGTAATTGCAAGTTGAAGTTCCTTCTAGGGGGATATCATATCCCCTGATCTTATACTTCTTTCATTCTATTATCTAAGATTATTAATCCATTATGCAAAAAAATGTATATGCAATGGAACTCAAATAAGTGATTTCTGTTTATTGAGCTATACTTAACAGAAAATGAGCCATCAACAGCCTATTGAAAAGCTAATAATTCCATGTGCAGAGGAAACAACAGTATAATTCAGACTAACTTGTGCGATTAAATAAATTCTTGCCTGTGTTGTGTTTGAAGAGAGCACCCGTTCAAGATCATCAATCTCCTTTTGAAGCCACTTATAGCGAGCAGCTTTATTAGAAAATTGTGATGCCCGTCCTTGCTTTTGATAAAGTATACTAAGTTTCTTCTTGCGCTCCATTATTCTAACAATTTATTATTTTGTAAGAAATATGATTCGGATAAAAAAACTGTACAAATATGTAGAAATTATATGTATCTAACAAATTAGTACGACAAGTACAACCAAGAATACCGCTTAGTAACGTCTTTTTCTTTCTGAACTAGATCATCATATAAGGGACTGATTATGTCCAGTTCATTCATTGAGTCTTGTATTTCATTCTCAAGTATCTTCAATTGTTTAGCAGCATCTTTCTGAAACCATGTGCGTAAAAGATAAATCATGAACATAACTACCCCATTCAAAAGAACGGGAACTCATAACACAATATCATCATTAGAATAATACTTTGGCATGGATATTTCCGCATCTTATCTTGTAATTCTTTGACATCAAGCTGAAGTTTTGTATGCTTCTTTAAGACAACTTGATCAAATTATCAAACTTCATTTCCAATTCTATTCGGGCAAAATTCTGTTATTTTTTCAAATTTAGAACCTAGTAGATTCTAACATCATATTTTTTATAGGGTCACCGAAATAATACAATCCATTTATTTTATACCGTCTATTCAATTTGTCAAAGTTAATATATCATTTGAGGACAATACTCAATGAAATATTCAATTGATACCGTCAATTCAGTCCATATATTTTCCAACAATTGATATCGTCAATTCAATCCATCTATTTTTCAACAAACGATACCGTCAATTCTATTTATCAAGTTTAAGACAACTTGATACAAATATCAAATTTCATTTCCGATCCTATTCGGATAAAATTCGGTCATTTCTCATATACAATTCATCTACTTTATACTGTCAATTCAATGGGTCAAAGTTAAGATCTCATTTGAGGACAATACTCAATGAAATACCGTCATTTCAATTCATCTATTTCCAACAACTGATACCGTCAATTCTATCCATCTATTTTCCAACAATCAATACCGTCAATTCTATCCATCTTTTTTCCAACAACCGATACCGTCAATTCTATTTCGAATTCTATTCGGACAAAATTTTGTCATTGTTTAAAATTAGAACCAAGTTGGTTCTAACATCATGTTTTTCATAATATCCACCTATTTTATACCGTCAAATTCAATTTGTCAAAGTTAAGATCTCATTAGAGGACAATAATCAATGAGACACTGTCAATTCAATTCATCTATTTTATACCGTCAACCAATAGCGTCAATCCTATTTATCAAGTTTACTAATATGCTTCTTATCATTATAAGAGCAAGTAACAAATTTCAAGTGTCTAGTGGCCAATTTTTTAAAAGCCTCTATAAGAAATTGGCGGTAGTTTAGGAGTGTAATTTTTCACAATCAGAGGCAAAGTAGACTTCAAAAGCAAAAGTTAGATGGCTTCTTCTTTTTGTTTCTTAAACTATAATAAGCATAAAACTTTCTGAAAAAGTTCAATTGCATTTCGTTGAAACATATATTCACTAGGGACAATAAACAGCAGCAAGACCAAACTAACCGACAGTATCAGAAAACGCAAGAGTATTGCAATGAAGCACAGACAGTAAAGAGGACTAAAAAGTAGAATAATACATCTTGAATAAAAGTGAAAGTATTTGTGCCTCTGGGAGAAATTGTTATATTTTGGCGGTGCTCCGACTTTAAGCCAACAATATTATATGGGTTCCTTGATTGAATATACAGTATTAAATAAGCTTATATGATATTGTTTGTAATAGTAATTGCAAGTTGAAGTTCCTTCTAGGGGGATATCATATCCCTGATCTTATACTTCTTTCATTCTATTATCTTAGAATATTAATCCATTATGCAAAAAAATGTATATGCAATGGAACTCAAAGATGCGGTTTCTGTTTATTGAGCTAAAGTTATTAGAAAATGAGCCAACAACAGCTTATTCTAAAGCTGATAATTCCATGTGTCAAGGAAAAAACAGTATAATTCAGAATAACTTGTGCCATTAAATGAATTCTTGCCTGTGTTATGTTTGAAGAGAGCACCCGTTCAAGATCATCAATCTCGTTTTGAAGCCACTTATCGCGAGCAGCTTTACCTGAAAATTGTGCTGCACATTCTTGCTTTTGATAGTATACTGAGTTTCTTCTCGCGCTCCATTATTCTAACAATTGATGATTTTGTAAGAAATAAGATTAGGATAATAAAACTGTACAAATATGTAAGAAATTATATTTATCTAACAAATTAGTACGACAAGTACAACCAAGAATACCGCTTAGTAATGTCTTTTTCTTTCTGAACTACATCATCACATAAAGGACTGATTTTGTCCAGTTCATTCATTGAGTCTTGTATTTCATTCTCAAGTATCTTCAATTGTTTGTTTGTCAGCATCTTTCTGAAACCATGTGGGGTATAAGATAAATCATGAACATAACTACCCCATTCAAAAGAAATATAAGTCATAACATGCCATCATTAGAATAATACTTTGGCATTGATATTTCCAGAGATCTTCTCTTGTAAGCCATTCACATCAAGCTCAAGCTCTGGATACTTCTTTAATGTTGTTGCTTTACAATAGCTTCTTTTTCTTTGATAAAGTTTTGATGTTCCTTTGTTATATCTTTCAATTTATTTTCCAAATCTTTGGATTTCTCCTGGGCATCGAGAACCTCATTATACTTCTTAGCTGAAATTTATCAAGTTTAAGACAACTTGATCCAAATAACAAATTTCATTTTCAATCCTATTCGGACAAAATTCTGTCATTTTTCAAATTTAGAACCGAGTAGGTTTAAATATCATATTTTTCATAAGGATAATCGAAACAATACAATCCATCTATTTTATACCGTCAATTCAATTTGTCAAAGTAAAAATCTCATTTGAGGACAATACTCAATGAAATATCATCAATTCAATTCATCTATTTTTCAACAACCGATACCGTCAATTCAATCAATCTGTTTTCCCACAATCAATACCGTCAATTCCATCCATCTATTTTCCAACAACCGATACCGTCAATTCAATTTATCAAGTTTAAGACAACTTGATCAAAATATCAATACAATCCAACGAAACATGTGTTCTAATATCATATTTTTCATAAGGGTCGTCAAAACAATACTATCCATCTATTTTTATATCGTCAAATTCAATTTGTCAAAGTTAAGATCTCATTAGAGGACGATACTCAATGAGATACCGTCAATTCAATTAATCTATTTTCTAACAACCGATAGCGTCAATCCTATTTATCAAGTTTACTAATATGCTTCTTATCATATATTATAAGAGCAAAAATTGAAATGTCTGATGGCCAATTGTGGAAAAGCCTCTATAAGAAATTGGATTTGGCGGTAGATTAGGAGTGTAGCTTTTCACAATCAGAGGCAAAGTAGACTTCAAAAACAAAAGTTAGTTGGCTTCTTTTTGTTTCTTAAACAATAATAAGCATAAAACTTTCAGAAAAAGTTCAATTGCATTCCATTGAAACATATATTCACCAGGGACAATAAACAGCGGCAAGACCAAACTGACCCACAATATCAGGAAACCCAACAATATTGCAATGAAGCACAGAGAGTGAAGAGAACTATAAAGTAGAATAATACATCTTGAATAAAAGTGAAAGTATTTGTGCCTCTGGGAGAAACTAATATATTTTGGTGGTGGTCAGACTTTAAGCCAACAATATTATAAGGGTTCCTTGATTGAATTTACAGTGATAGATAAGCTTATATGATATTGTTTGTAATTGCAAGTTGAAGTCCCTTAGACTTTAAGCCAACAATATCATATCCCCTGATCTTATACTCCTTTCATTCTATTATTTTATTTATCTAAGAATAGTAATCCATTATGCAAAAAAATGTATATGCAATGGATCTCAACGATGTGATTTCTGTTTATTAAGCTAAAATTAATAGAAAATGAGCCAACAACAGCCTACTGAAAAGCTGATAACTCCATGTGTCAAGGAAAAAACAGTATAATTCAGAATAACCTGTGCCATTAAATGAATTCTTGCCTGTTGTGTTAGAAGAGAGCACCCATTCAAGATCATCAATCTCCTATTGAAGCCACTTATCGCGAACAGTACTTGAAAACTGTGTTGCACGTCCTTGCTTTTGATAAAGTTACTGAGTTTCTTCTCGCGCTCCATTATTCTAAGTTTCTAACAAATCATGATTTTGTAAGAAATCAGATTAGGATAAACAAAACTGTACAAATATGTAAGAGATTATATTTATCTAACAAATTAGTAATACAAGTACAACAAAAAATACCGCTTAGTAATGTCTTTTTCTTTCTGAACTAGATCATCGTATAAAGGACTGATTTTATCCAGTTCATTCATCGAGTTTGTATTTCATTCTCAAGTATCTTCAATTGTTTAGCAACATCTTTCTGAAACCATCTGGGTAAAAGATAAAGCATGAACAGAACGACCATATTCAAAAGCACGAGAACTCATAACATGATATCATCATTAGAATAATACTTTGGCATGGATATTTCCAGAGATGATCTCTTGTAAATCTGTGACATCAAGCTCAAGCTTTGTATGCTTCTTTAAGACAACTTGATCAAATTATCAAACTTCATTTCCAATCCTATTCCGACAATATTCTGTCAGTTTTTCAAATTTAGAACTGATATCATATTTCTAATAAGGGTCATCAAAATAATACAATCCAATTATTTTATACCATCAATTCAATTTGTCAAAGTTACGATCTCATTTGAGGACAAAACTCAATGAAATACCGTCAATTCGATCAATCTATTTTCCAAAACTGATACCGTCAATTCAATCCATCTATTTTCCAACAACTGATAAAGTCAACTCAATCTATCTATTTTTCAACAACCGATACCGTCAATTCAATTTATCTATTTTCCAACAACCAATACCGTCAATTCTATTTATCAAATTTAAGACTACTTGATCTAAATATCAAATTTTATTACCAATACTATTCAGACAAAATTCTGTCACCCTCCTATTTCATTAAACCTCATAAGTTCAAATATCAAGTTAAGCCAACATTTTGATAAAAACATCATTCCGAATAAATCGATACCGTCAATTCAATTTTTCAAGTTTAAGACAACTTGATCAAAATATCAAACTCCATTTCCAATAATATTCGGACAAAACTCTATAATTTTTTAAATTTAGAACCGGGAAGGTTCTAATATCAAATTGTTCAAAAGGGTCATTGAAACAATACATTCCATCTATTTTACATCGTCAATTCAATTTGTCAAACTTGAGATCTCATTGGAGGACAATACTCATGAGATACCATCAATTTAATCCATCTATTTTCCAACAACCGATATCATCAATTCAATCCATCTATTTTCCAACAATCGCTACCGCCAATTCAATCATCTATTTTCCAACAACCGAGACCATCAATTCTATTTATCAAGTTTAAGACAACTTAATACAAATATCAAATTTCATTCTCAATCCTATTCGAACAAAATTCTTTCATTTTTCATAAGGATCGTCGAAACAATATAATCCATCTATTTTATACCGTCAATTCAATTTGTCAAAGTTAAGATTTCATTTGAGGACAATACTCAATGAAATACCATCAATTCAATTCATTTATTTTCCAACAACCGATACCGTCGATTCAATCCATCTATTTTTCAACAAACAATACTGTCAATTCAATCCATCTATTTTCCAACAATCAATAACATCAATTCAATCAATCTATTTTAAACAACCGATATCGTGAATTCTTTTTATCAAAGTTTAAGACAACTTGATCAAAATATCAAATTTCATTTCCAATTCTATTCGGACAAAATTTGGTTCTAATATCATATTTTTCATAAGGGTCTTCGAAACAATACAATCCATCTATTTTATACCATCAAATTCAACTTGTCAAAGTTAAGATCTCATTGGAGGACAATACTCAATTAGACACTGTCAATTCAATTCATCTATTTTCCAACAACCGATAGCGTCAATCCTATTTATCAAGTTTACTAATATGCTTCTTATCATTATAACAAATTTCAAGTGTCTGGAGGCCAAATGTTTAAAAGCCTCTATAAGAAATCGGCGGTAGTTTAGGAGTGTAGCTTTTCACAATCAGAGGCAAAGTAGACTTCAAAAGCAAAAGATAGATGGCTTCTTTTTGTTTCTTACAATAATAAGCATAAAACTTTCTGAAAAACTTCAATTGCATTTCATTGAAACATATATTCACCAGGGACAATAAACAGCAACAAGACCAAACTGACCGACAGTATCACGAAACGCAACAATAAAGTAGAAGTAGAATAATACATCTTGAATAAAAGTGAAAGTATTTGTGCCTCTGGGAGAAACTGTTATATTTTGGTGGTGCTCAGACTTTAAGCCAACAATATTATATGGGTTCCTTGATTGAAGTTACGGTGATAGATAAGTTTATATGATATTGTTTGTAATAGTAATTGCAAGTTGAAGTCCCTTCCAGGGGGATATCATATTCCCTGATCTTATACTTCTTTCATTCTATTATCTAAGAATTTAACCCATTATGTAAAAAAATGTATTTGCAATACAACTCAAAGATGTGATTTATGTTTATTGAGCTAAAATTAATAGAAAATGAGCCAACAAAAGCCTAATGAAAAGCTTATAATTCTATGTGTCAAGGAAAAAACAGTATCATTCAGAATAACTTGTGCAATTAAATGAATTCTTGCCTGTGTTGTGTTTGAAGAGAGCACCCGTTCAAGATCATCAATCTCCTTTTGAAGCCACTTATCGCGAGCAGCTTTACTTGAAAACTGAGTCGCACGTCCTTGCAAATATGTAAGAAAAAGATTAGGATAAAAAAAATGTACAAATATGTAAGAAATTATATTTATCTAACAAATTAGTACCACAAGTACAACCAAGAATACTGGTTACTAATGTCTTTTTCTTTCTGAACTAGATCATCATATAAAGGACTGATTTTGTCCAGTTCATTCATTGAGTCTTGTATTTCATTCTCAAGTATCTTGCTCTGAGACCATTCAAAACCATGAGGGTAAAAGATAAATCATGAACAGAACTACCCCATTCAAAACCTTGCTCTGAGATGTCAACTACTCTCTATTTCCCAGCTTGCACATGTATGTATGAAACTATAGTTGCAAAGATTAATCTTTTGATCAAGTGTAAACATTTTACTTATATAATTACAAAGATTAATCTTTCGAACAAAGTAGACGGACACAACACAACAAAGACATGGTATAAATAATGCAGAGACAGACCACATTCCTCAGCAAAAAAGCATGGTATAACATCACAATATGCATTCTTTCGATGTAAAGATATTCAATCACCACAAAAATACAAAGCATACCGTGCGATTTGGGAATCGTGAACCGCAAAATCAATGGGATTTGAGGCGTGAATGGCGAAATCGAAGGAATTAGAGGCAAGGAGTGTGTCAAAATCAAAGGGATTAGGGCAACCCAAAAAGAATCAGAAAGAGGAGGTGAAAAATTGATTTAGGGTTGTGAAAAGTGAAAATCGGTTTGGGAAAATTGAAAAGTGACTGAAGAAGTGAAAATTGATTTCGGAAAATTGAAAATTGATTTTGGAAAATTGGGGGAAGAGAGTGTCGTCTTCGAGTGTAGAAATAAATGAAAAAACGTTTGCGCAGAAATGAAGTCGGCGAGTTTGTTGAAAACGAAGAGGGAAAGAAGTGCGATCGGATCATTGAAAACGACGATGTTTGAGAGAGCGGAGGTTGAGGTCGTTATCTCTGTGAAAAGCGGTGTTGCGGTGGAGAAAATTTGAATATTTAGGGTTGTGAAAAGTGAAAATCGATTTGGGAAAATTGAAAAGGGAATCAAGTTAAAATTGATTTGGGAAAATTGGGAGAAGAGAGTGTCGTCTCGTCTTCGAGCGTAGAAATTAAAGAATATCCAAAATAGAAATAATATTTGATTACCAATCTTGTTTAAAAAATAAGGGGTCACGCTAAAGAGTGCGGGTTCCTATTAAGCATACTAAAGTTAGAAATAAAAGATAAAATTAATATTAATAAAATACTAATTTTTTATATTTCCAATGCATTGAATGCACAAATTTCAAGACAAAATTTCTATATTATATGCTTAACTAGTGCCCTGTGGCACAGTTTAGCATTTTCCAAAAATAAAATATCCGTTTTCAATTCAGTCTCAGCGGCAAGTGATATTGCGACAAAAAGTTTTCAACTTTGACGTTCTAAAATATAGTCGCTAAAAAAGTGACTATTTTGTGTTCACTTATTATCGATCTCTATAATTATATAGTGATTGATAAAACAATGATATTTTTTTTTATTTTGACGCTAAAATAATTGGTTTCTAATGCGATTGAAATATTTCGGTCACTAAAAGCAAAATTTATAGCAGTGATTAGAGATGCTTGCGGTTCGGTTTAAATTAATTTTGAGGTAAAAATTCATCTAATCCAAAAATAATTTTATTTGCGGTTTGATTCAATTTTAGATGGCAAATTAAAAAATCCTATCAATATTCAATTTTATGCGGTTTAATTTTGGTCGGTTATTGAATATTCAAATTATTAATTATAATATTTTTATTAAATATTAATAGTATAAAATAATAGTTTAACTTTTTTGACAAAATAAATATTAAGTTTGGTGTAAAATATAACATATAATATAGTAATAATTAATATTTTTAAAATGACAATTATCAATTACATTTGAAACATGTCAAAAAGTAAAAAATAGACTAAATTAAACAAGCAAATAATATAAACAAAATTTAAAATAAACAAAAAATAGATTAATACATAATATATATATATATATATATATATATATATATATATATATATATATACTCATACCACTAAAAAGATAAAATCAATATTAAAATATATGCATGCGGTATGATTCAGTTTGAATCGGTTTTGAAAAATCAATTCAAAATTCAATAAGATCTAGCGATTTACACAAAAGAATATCCAAACATATAAAAAAAATATTCGACTTTTTACAATTTTTGATATTTTAGACTAGTTTGCGATTTTTATTTAAATTATTTGCATTTGAGTACCCCTAACCATGATCAATGACAACAACTATTATTGCAGAGGAAACAAAAATGGTTATTATTGGAGTAATTGTTTGAAATTGCCTTAGCCTTTGATATTGCCATCTCTATCAGCCGCAAACAACTTAATTAGGTTTAAATATGTTTTTGATTCCTACAAAATAGATTATTCTAAGTTTAGTTCTTAGTTAAATTTTATTATATTTTTAGTCCATATAATTTATCTTTTGTACATAGTTTTAGTCCCTACTAAAACTAAATTTGTTTAAATATCATTAAACACTTCAAATTTTCAATATTTTTTTTACAGACATGTTTTAAATACATATAAAGTTTATATACAAAAATTTAGAATTTTTTAACATCATATGAACTAAATATGATTTTTTTAAAACTGTAAAATTTCAAGATAAAAGTAACAACAAAACATGACCTATAAATCAAATTTTGAGTTCAAATTTTTTTTAGGACTTTTTATGATGTTCTAAACATACATACGAAAAAATCATTTAAAAATAAACGTTGAATTATCAGTAAGGACCAAATCAACCGTAGTTTGTTCATCGGATAAATCAAACCGTAGTAAGTCCAAGATAAAGAAACTCGCATTTCTTCGACAAAACGCTTGTTGCACAGGCTTCTTTGGTTGACAGGAGTGACATGATTTTGGTAAGAAGTTCCAATGGTGGACTACTCATTCGCTCGATTGCCATTACGGTCGACGGTTGTGTTTTTGAAAATTTCTGCAAATTGAAGAGTTTGAAAACTTTTGTTTATTTATTTATGAGGGTTTAAAGATGGATAAGGATAGCCTATTGTAACTGCTTCACGTAGTAGATAATCACGAATGTCCAAAATAGATCAGACGGTCAAAAAACTATGATTTGAATTCTTGATGACTCCAGCCTTTAACTTGTTTAGGAGTTAAAATCCCTTTTTTTGTGGCATTTGAATGTAATTTTTGGAGAACGCATCGTTTAGACCTCGGGTAACTTTTGTTTATTCTTGATTAAATACAGCTTGTACTTAATTAGAATATTTTATTAATTAAAATATTTGGCTTATTAATAAAAACTCTTTATCTAATAAATACCTTGTAAAATAAAAATGTTAAATCGCAAATGGTGAGGAAGGACAATCAAATTATGGAGATGACAATAAAGATTAGTTTTTTTTTTCCCATAAAATATAACATAAATAATTTTTTGACCGAAAAAAATATATTAAGAGACAAAATAAATCAATAACTTGTATAAGACTAAAATGAAACAACATATAAAAATTTGGAAACAAAGAGCGCTTAAGCTCAAAAAATTAAACTACAATATAACAAGAGATAGCAATCATCATAACATCGTCTAACGGTATTACTTCTTCTTTTCTAACAATCCACCTCAAAGTTATTTTTCAATAGGGCCAACACTGATCTTACTAAAATAATATTTGTCATTAATGTATTTGATATTCTAAATGACAAGAGGGTTAATTTGGTAATTTTATGGAATGCGTGAGAATTTTTGGAAGCGCGAAAAGTAATACTCTCTAATTAATCTGTTTAATTTTGGATAATATTGTGCCCGTTATACTTTAATGAATCAACATCGATGAAAGTAATTGCTCTTCTCTTCACGTTTTCTTCCTCTCAATTCTGCTATAATATTATCAATTTTAACGCTCTTTAATATTTCTACACATTCATCATCAATAACGATTGCTACAAATTATAATAGTCTTTTTGGATGCTCTATGAAAGAGGACAATCTCACAAAATTGAGTATAGTCTAAATTGATCTATTTAGCCATAACTTACTCCCTGTATCAATTCAGAACACGGTCCTATGAGGATTGAATAATACAACTCAAAATATGTATATCCTAACTATACCTTATCATCTAAGACAACTCTGGATGATCGTTCAATCAGAATATTCAATGAATGGAACAAATTGGGGGAAGAGAGTGTCGTCTTCGAGTGTAGAAATAAATAAATGAAAAAACGTTTGCACAGATATGTCTCAACCTAAGCTATTAAAGTGCTAGTAAAATAAAACTTAGAGTTAAATAAGTAAATGTTTTTATAGTTTTTAAAAAATTTGTTTTTAGTTCTTAAATTTGTTTTTTGGATTTTTTGGTTCTTAAAATATTTTTTGTCATGATTTTAGATCATAACTTTTCATTCAACTTGTATATATCATTCGAAATTCTTTTAAAAAAATTAGTAGTTATGTTTAATGAAGCATGCTCGAAATGATTTATTTTGAAAACATATAATCATTAAGAATTTAAAATATTATTAGCTAAATTCTTTAACTATTTAATATATTTTTTAACAATTTAATCTGGAATTTGAAGTTATAAAAAAATTAGAAATTAAATGGTTAAACTATCAAACTATTGATATCTAGATAAAAAGGCTTTTTTCCACTAGTGTCTTAATATTGATAAATTAAAAAAGAGTCATTTAAAACATAATATATAGGAACTTTAAAAAAAGGACTAAATAAGAACAGAAAAAATACTTTATTACTTTTAATACTTTTCTTATACTAATACTTTATTTATTACCTTCTAATAATTTTAGAAGTATACTTTATTTCTTTTAGACGGTAAGAAAATTATGACTAAAATTCCGTAAAAAAAAAAACTATGGCTAAAATTATTATTTTATTTATTTATAATCGGTATGAAATTATTAAATGAGTCACATATAGGGCGGAGTAACATTTATATTGGGACATGTAAAATTGGTTCATATGACGCCCTTCATGCTGAGATGTGGGGCATGTACATCGGAATGGATTTGGCTAGAAGACAAGGAGTTACACATTTTTAACTGGAAAGTGATTCAAAGGTTTTAGTAGAAATGATAACAGGAAACTGCAATGTCAACGAGAATATTCCTATTCCTACCTTGATTAGACATATCTGTGATCTTACAAACATGATTTGGCATGTTCAGATTAATCACACTTGGCGTGAAGGAAACAAATCAGCTGATTGACTGGCTAATTACTCCCTTCGGCCTTATTTATAAGCAAAATTTGCTTTTTAGATTCATTCAATCACTAATGTATCTAGGTTAAATATAGACTAGATACATTAATTGTTCAATGAATCTAAAAAGTAAATTTTGCTTATAAATAAGGTCGGATTACAATCTAACTTTAAATTCTTTTGAGTTGCATGTTTTGGAGACACCTCCTAATGAGCTTCAAAGTCTCTTGTTTGATGACGTTTTCAATACTTATATGCCTCGGAGTATTCGTTTAATTTCCTAATTTTTTTTCGGGGCTTTGCCCCCCTTTATGTACCAAAAAAAAACATTTTATATATGTTTGGTTTGAACCTATTTTGAAAAAGAATATAAAATTTTATCGATATTTTCAAGAAGTTTAAAACAATCCAATAAAAATTAATATTTTTAATTGTATATTTGGTCTTCTATATTTATTTTAAGTTTTAAATTGGTTCTCGTATTAAAAAGTTTTACGTATGTCCTCTATGTCTAAAAGGCTTTAAGTTGGTCTTAATAAAAAAAACCTATAAGTTGGTCTAAAACTTCCAAGTTGCGCCCCCCATAAGTTTTCACATATGCGACTCTATTAACCATACGAACAATTTAAATATAAATTTTATTAAAAGGCTAATTTATCGTAAAGTTAATAATGTAAGAGATTAATTTAAAATTATTTAAACGTAGGAGATTAAGTTGAAATGTAAAATGAATTTAAGGGACCAATCTTAGATAAAAAATAGGCTTAAATATGTTTTTGGTCTCTGTAATTATGTCTTGTTTTGAAAAGAGTCTCTGTAAAAAAATAAATTTGATTTTAATCCTTGTAAAAAAATAAAAAATTGATTTTAATCCCTGCAATATCATTAAGAAATCCAATCAGGGACTATTTTAAAAGTTTTGAGATATTATAGGGACGAAAATCAAATTTATTTTTTTACAAAGACTTTTTTTGAAACAAAGTATAATTGCATGGAGCAAATGCATATTTAAGCCTAAAATATAATTTTGTTTGAGCATTAATGTATTTCCGTGTTTGAGCAACACTAGAAGTCATTCGACAAACTTTTGACACATACACGCTTCTCAACTTTTCTAATTAATCTATTTGATGGTTTCTTCTTTGGTGATGTTTTTGAGTTTTGGGATTTTGAGAGGATTTTTTTTTTTTTTTTTTTGCAAATTGTTCAAATGAGGGAAAGAATATGGACGAGCAATATATAAGAGTCTTATTCGCCTTCTAGATTGCGAACATTATTTTTTCCAAAGTTTACAAGGAGATAGATGCATCTTGACCGTAGTACAAAGGTCACATCTTTAACACACTTGTATTCTAAACGGCAAGAGGGTTAATTTGGTAATTTTATGGAATGCGTGAGAATTTTTGGAAGCACGAAAAGTAATACTCTCTAATTAATCTGTTTAATTTTGATAGGTTTAACTTTGAATAATATTGTGCCCGTTATGCTTTAATGAATCAACATCGGTGAAAGTAATTGCTCTTCTCTTCACGTTTTCTTCCTCTCAATTCTGCTATAATATTATCAATTTTAACGCTCTTTAATATTTCTACACATTCATCATCAATAACGATTGCTACAAATTATAATAGTCTTTTTGGATGCTATATGAAAGAGGACAATCTCACAAAATTGAGTATAGTCTAAATTGATCTATTTAGCCATAACTTAGTCCCTGTATCAATTCAGAACACGATCCTACGAGGATTCAATAATACAACTCAATATGTATATCCTAACTCTATACCTTATCATCTAAGACAACTCTGGATGATCTCTCAATCAGAATATTCAATGAATGGAACAAATTGGGGGAAGAGAGTGTCGTTTTCGAGTGTAGAAATAAATAAATGAAAAAACATTTGCGCAGATATGTCTCAACCTAAGCTATTAAAGTGGAGAGTGGATTCTCTCCCATTCACTTTATCCTAAAGTGGATTTTCAGCCTTTAGATTGCCAATTAAAAAATTTATAAAAATTGATAAAGAAAATTTTAATGGTAGATCATTTCACTTCTCCCCCTCAAGTGTAATTTACACTTGAGGGGATCCACTCGCATTAAAGTGCTAGTAAAATAAAACTTAGGGTTAAATAAGTAAATGTTTTTATAGTTTTTTAAAATTTTGTTTTTAGTTCTTAAATTTGTTTTTTGGATTTTTTGGTTCTTGAAATATTTTTTATCATGATTTTAGATCATAACTTTTCATTCAACTTGTATATCATTCGAAATTTTTTAAAAAAAATAGTAGTTATGTTTAGTGAAGCATGCTCGAAATGATTTATTTTGAAAACATATAATCATTAAGAATTTAAAATATTATTAGCTAAATTCTTTAACTATTTAATATATTTTTTAACAATTTAATCAGTAATTTGAAAGTTATAAAAAAATTTTAAAAAATTAGAAATTAAATGGTTAAATTATCAAACTATTGATATCTTAATATTGATAAATTAAAAAAGAGTCATTTAAAACATAATATATAGGAACTTTAAAAAAAGGAAAAACAGTAAAATACTTTATTACTTTTAATACTTTTTTTATACTAATACTTTATTTATTACCTTCAAATAATTTTAGAAGTATACTTTATTTCTTTTAGACGGTAAGAACACTGACTAAAATTCCGTAAAAAAAAACTATGACTAAAATTATTATTTTCTTTATTTTATTTTTAATTAGTATGAAATTATTAAATGAGTCACATATAGAGCGGAGTAACATTTATATTGGGGCATGTAAAATTGGTTCATGTGACGCCCTTCACGCTGAGATGTGAGGCATGTACATTGAAATGGATTTGGCTAGAAGACAAGGAGTGACACATCTTTAGCTGGAAAGTGATTCAAAGGTTTTAGTTGAAATGATAACAGGAAACTGCAATGTCAACGAGAATATTTCTATCTTGATTAGACATATTCGTGATCTTACCAACATGAATTGGCATGTTCAGATTAATCACACTTGGCGTGAAGGAAACAAATCAGCTGATTGACTAGCTAATTACTCCCTTCGGCCTTATTTATAAGCAAAACTTGCTTTTTAGATTCATTCAATCACTAATGTATCTAGCTTAAATATAGACTAGATACATCAATTGTTCAATGAATCTAAAAAGTAACTTTTGCTTATAAATAAGGTCAGAGTACAGTCTAACTTTAAATTCTTTTGATTTGCATGTTTTGGAGGCACCTCCTAAAGAGCTTCAAAGTCTCTTGTTTGATGACGTTTTCAGTGCTTATATGCCTCGGAGTGTTTGTTTAATTTCCTATTTTTTTTCGAGGCTTTGCCCCCCTTCATGTACCAAAAAAAAACATTTATATACGTTTGGTTTGAACCTATTTTGAAAAAGATAAAATTTGATCGATATTTTCAAGAAGTTTAAAACAATCCAATAAAAATTAATATTTATAATTGTATATTTGGTCTTCTATATTTATTTTAAGTTTTAAATTGGTCCTCATATTAAAAAGTTTTACGTATGTCCTCTATGTCTAAAAGACTTTAAGTTGGTCTTAATAAAAAAAAAACTATAAGTTGGTCTAAAACTTCCAAGTTGCGCCCAATAAGTTTTCCAGATATGCGACTCTATTAACCATACGGACAATTTAAATATAAATTTTATTAAAAGGCTAATTTATCGTAAAGTTAATAATGTAAGAGGTTAATTTAAAATTACTTAAGCGTAGGAGATTAAGTTGAAATGTAAAATGAATTTAAGGGACCAATCTTAGATAAAAAATAGGCTTAAATATGTTTTTGGTCCCTGCAATTATGTCTCGTTTTGAAAAGAGTCCCTGTAAAAAAATAAATTTGATTTTAGTTCCTGACTGGATTTAGAGCTGACGTGTTCAATTTTTAAATATGTTTTTGGTCCCTGCAATTATATTTTATTTTGAAAAGAACCCCTGTAAAAAAATAAAAAATTGATTTTAGTCCTTATAAAAAATAAAAAAAATGATTTTAATCCCTGTAATATCATTAAGAAATCCAGTCAGGGACTATTTTAAAAGTTTTGAGATATTGTAGAAATTAAAATCAAATTTATTTTTTTACAAAGACTTTTTTTGAAACAAAGTATAATTGCATGGACCAAATGTATATTTAACCCTAAAAAATAACTTTGTTTACATACATGATGTGTTGGGGGAACAGACAACGCCGCTATCTTCTATAATTTTTTTCTATATAGTGAATCCTATAAAAGAAATAGAAAAATATTTAACATTGTTAAATTTATGATTATTTTTTAAAATTAATTTTGAATATGAACAACACTAATAATCAGTTAATAGTAATTAAACTCAAATTCAAGTAATCTAGTTGAAGTTATTTTCATATTTTCTATTTTTTAAAATAGTATTTTAATTACATAAAAAAAATACTACAGTAGTATTTTAATTTTGTGGAATATGCTCTGTTATAGTCTTGTTTGGATTCAACACGTCAAAGCTACATATAAGAACAAATACAATTCCCTAACTTCTAAGTAATCCAATAGCCGATTGAGATAAAAAAATCACAATTCTTTCTTGTGAGAATGTTGCAGGAATTGCCATATGATTGTTGATTTATATGCAGAGTTGATAGTGCTAATTAATAGGCATTGATCTTTGGTTGTCTCATTGTGGATATGGAAATCAGTGACATTGTTCCTTCAACAGGGCCGGCTTGTATATGCATGTGTAAGTGTGTGATGGTATTGGATTTCAAAATTTTAAGGGTCTTAATTTAAAATTTCAAGGCTTTATAATAGTAGTTATTTATTTGTAATACTCTTCGTCAAAAAAAAAAAAAAATATTTGTAATACTCATAAAATATTAGATATGTACCAATAGATTAATTTTAAAGTCATATAATAATAATTATATATATTGTCAATATTCATAAAATATTATATGTGTATTAATAGATTAATGGTAAATTATTATGTCTATATATGCAAGGTTATTATTTTAACAAATTCCTACGCGTAATTATAGTCATCATTTTAAATTAAATTAAAATCAATATTTTTTTTCATAAAGCTAAAAATTGAAACTATTACATGTTAAACTCATTCACAAACTCAACTACTTAGGTCATTTTAATCTTTGCAACAAATTTAATCCTTGATTTTATTATCTCTTTTTAATATTACACTATAAAATAATTATTTTTTTTTATGAGTTTCTAAAGTTATTTACAATTTAAATATAGGTGACAATTCTTTTTAATTTTTTTTACACTTTTTTATTAGGGGTCCATTTTAAATATTTCATCGGGCCTCCAAATAGTCGGAGTCAACCCTGCCCATCAAATAATAGTTTTGTTTTATTTGTTTTCTACAATTGTTAACTTTTATTTTATCATGAAAAAGTATATAGTACTTTCGAAAATTCACCTCAAGTTCCTCATATAAGCTTTAGAGTGATATGATATAAGTTGGAAAAATATATGGTTCATCTTGGTAGGAAATTCAAAACACCTTAAATAAGTATGGAGAAGTTTTAATTCTGCCTTTTCTACTTCAACAATTCTATTTGAATTAAAATTTACTTTGAAATCTTCTATAGATTAATTATGTAATTCAACATATTTGTCAGATCCAATATAAATTTTAAGGGTATGTAAAAGTATAATAAATTAGTTTATAACTTATAACTTATGTTCTGTGGCAGAAGTCTTTAAATTGAGTTTTCTTAATAGTCAAATCAAAGATTGCAATTTTGGATTCACAGATTTACATTGGGTAACATTGATATTGGTAGGCTCTTATGGTGTAGTTTGGTTGTAATAATTCATTGGTGTCGGGGGTCTATTATGATGTATTGTGTCCAACTTTCGAGCACATGATTTGGTGGAATTTTTACAACTCTTCATAGAAGTGGATAGTTATTTTACACTATAATGTTGAGTTCTGTTTTTTTTTTAAGGGTTGAAATACCCCTTATACTCCCTTTAATAAAATCTTTTTGAATCGTCAAACCTTAATCAATTGGTAGAAAATCCAGTCCGGTGTAAGATATTCATTCCGCTGCTACCGAAAGTCACTAGTTTTCTATACGCTTTGTGTCCATATTTCTTCACATTGAAAGATATATGAAGAATGCCAATTTTTTTTTTAAGCTATACATACATTCTAGAAGGAATATGCCTTCTTACTAAAATTGCAACTTAAGCAAAAATTAAAGCAATCCTCAGGACAACTTAAGCAGAAATTAAGATATAATTACTAAAATTGCAACTTAAGCAGAAATTATAGTAGTCCTAAGGACGACTTAGCAACCTAAATAAAAAGTAAAGTAGTAAAAAACAACTAAGCAACCTAAACATTTTAAAGAAAATTGTTGATAAAATTGAAAAGTAATCATGTTCACTAAATATAAAATAGTATACAACAAAACAACAAGCCAAAATAGTGGTTTAGAAATAATATCAATTCAATGGGTACATATAGACAATTAAATGTTTAATATTTAACAAATTAACTATCATAAATATTCTTATTAAATTGTTGTTGATAAAATTTAGATGCCATCTTTCATAATTTTTTTTTGAGATGCCATCTTTCATTAAAAAAAAAATTGAGATGTCATCTTCAATTTATTACTAAAATTTAAACTTAAATAGTTGAGTCAACATTTGGTACGTTCTTTATGTTTAAATGCATCGCCGCTGATGCACCAATTTTCATGGTTTGCAATTTCTCAAAATGTTTAAATACATCGCCGTTGTTGCATTCATCAAAATGTACTTTGTAAATTTAAGTTCACACTTCCTGCCTTAAAAGCTATAAGCAAACATGTTCTAAGCTCATATGAAAGGCATTTGGGAATAATTGACGGGTCCATCCAATTGTCAATTTCATCTCCATAAACAGAATCCTGACAATAACAGAAAACTTCCTTAGAAAAAGTAAAACCAAAATAATGGAAGTAGAATTTAAAATAATACAATCATCCTTCAATAACATCGACAAACAAGACCTTGTGAATGGTAAGATCATGAAACTTATGACAACTTTGAAGCACATTTGTCACCCACTTCCATTTCCCAAGCCAATCATTTGTCAGCTGAAATACAATCTCAAGGCGGGTTAAATTCAAAAAGATGGGGAATAGTTGCAAAAAGAAATATTATAAATGAACCAAAATTTTATTAACATTATGTTATTATTATATTAGATGACTTATAATAGCTAATGCTATGTGACTAAAAAAAATTGGAGGGAACTGTTTAGAATGCAGGGCACACAACTCAAGATGAGCTCTGCATACCAACCAAAATAATGTTGATAACTCATGATCTTTACTAAAGGTTATGCTACTAATGTTGATCTAATTATCCTACTTACTATAACCACTTCATTTAACAGCTAGGATGGACTCAAAATTTTATCAAGTGTTAGTTTTCACTTTCACCCCACATCTTCCTATGCATACATAGTAAATACTAAATAGAAAATGCATGTTCTCTGTATTAAATGTTATGTTTCTAATAAAATTGTAATATAATTAAAACTCTAAGATTTTGATTTTAAGTATAGCACTATATAGCTTTTTATATTGGAGAATCCTACTTTAGTAAGTAACCTACCGTACTATCATCTATAGACTATAGTTGCAAATAATGGAAACTCAACTACCCTTATAATAAATATTTCTCCTTAAATTAAGTTACAAGGGTCAAATAGCATCTTAAATAAGGTAAATTCTAATATGGACCACTTCATCAAGTGGTTCATGGTGGACCAATCACAAATAACATTATAACGAATACGAATTTTACAAAATCCATCGTTGGATTGAAAGTTTATATCATATAGATCATCTATAGAAAAATTTAGAAAAATTAAAAATCATTTGATATGTTATTGAGACACATCAAGATTAACGGTTGTTAAATAACATAAATCTTGATGGGTCTCAATAACATATCAAATGATTTTCAAAAAAATTTAAAAAATTTATGGATGATCTATACGATATAAACTTTCAATCCAACAGTAAATTTTATAAAATTCATATTCGGTATAACACTTATTCACGGTGAACCACTTTCACCCACTTGTGAAAGTGGTCAACGTAGCATTAGCCTCTTAAATAATATTTCAACTTACATGAATAATGTAATTTTTTAAGGTTGACTCTAATTTCCTTGGTTGAAATGGCGTTGTCAAGTAACTTTTGTCACATTGTGATGTATCAATCCCATCACATTACATGACAATATAAACATTTAATTAAAGAATGCAGATGTGTAGTAGTAGTACTAATGTTTTCAAAATGTCAACGCCTCTCTCCATAATGCATCATCACCATATCTTGTTTGTTTGTATGGATCTCAAACATTTTCAATTCCAAAAACTGATCTAAAAGCATAGCCATACATCAAATTCACCATGATCCAGTACAAAAAAGATGACAACTAGACATTATAAGAAACAAGAAATTTATAAAACTTTTTAAAATATGATTTTAATTTATATATAAGGATAGTGTAAAATTTAGTCAAATCACACCATGATGTTAAAAATATTATTTCCATTACCATAATTTTTCACAATATCAAGAATATTGATGTGCATAAGTCCATGGCCTCTACTTAATCAATTTGGATTGCATGGGATAAAAACTTTGCGCGTTCATGCAGTTAGCACATCAATAATTATTGGATAATGATAAAAAGGCGAATAAATAAAACATGCAGATTTTGTTTTTTTCAATCTAAATACCAAACTTAAAATTTAAATCGTCCTACTTTAATTTAATGATAATATTTTGATCGCATACAATCCAAATTGCGACTTAATATCATTTTCCAGATCAGTGTCACTTGCTTTTCAAAACAAAACAAAAATCAGGAAATTTTACACTTGCTCCACTTGCTTGTTTACATCCAAAAAGAGGGAAAAAACAAAGAAACTTCATGCAATTGAGGCTTAGTTTCCACATAGTAAAGTTGTATGAATAGTAGTAAAAAGGCCCCATTACAAATTATGAGGCAGTGAAAGATGACACAACTTGCAGTTAACCGACAATATTACAACATTGTTTGGATCAATAGAAATCTTCTAAGAAAGTCAACCTAAAATACTTCCAAAAATAAAACATAGCCACATTGTTTGGTTTTCTTTTAAAAGTCAAGATAGAAGAAACACTTAATATATTACATCACATTAGCCTCATCTATCTGCTCCACTCTTTCCATTCTCTAGCCTTTTATCTTCACTTCACTTTAAATTCCTCTCTTTAAAGCCTAATAAATATGCTTGAGTCATCTATGTCAAAGACAATGATGGAGAAAGTAAAGATGTCTTCTAATTGGTCAGAAGGGTCAGAACATCATGAACTTTTAAGAGACTTTTTAGTTGATGACTCTCCTCTACTTATGTTTATGTTGCCACAAGGGATAGTAAATGAAGTAACCAACACAAGTCATGATGATTCTTCTAAAGAACAAATCTTTAATAGATTCATTTCAAATATTTATTCAGGTCCTACCATTTCAGATATTGAAAATGCTTTGTTAGTTACTAACCATAGTAACCACTTTCAACAAATTTCATCAACAAGGTAAGAGCACTACAACAATTTTTTTTAACTTTCATGGTAATTTTTTATAAGGTTGAGTTTCATGAAGTGCACCAGTCTTCTATAGTCGTTGGGATCGTTAGATTTAGAGAAAGTATTTTTTATTTTTAAATTTAACAATTCTTACGACTGCTGCACTATAAAGCAATGTAGATGATTTAGTTCGAAATGAATCCGGACTTGATATGTGTTATATTTGATTTCAGAGTTTCCATATTGGAAAGAAGTTTGAGTAAGATTGAGAATAAGTATACTTTGAAAATCAAATGCTATGGTAATGGAATGGGTGATGATGGATATAGGTGAAGGAAGTATGGTCAAAAATCCATTAAAAATAGCCCAAATCCTAGGTAAATTCCATTGACTTTATTCTATATGAAATATTGAAATGTACTAATGTGGCTTTTACTTTTGGATTTATCTGTTTTGTACATTTTCTTGTGGAAAAGATTCAAAGATCTATATAACGTACTTTGGAAAATAGGTTTTAATTATTCTCAAACAAAGTTTATTGATAGTCCGTTTGATTTGTAAAACAGCAAGTACTAGATAGAACAATACAACATAGAACAAGACAGTACATGACAGAACAAAAATGTACTGGAGAGAGAGATAATATTTTTTATATTAAAAAATAAAATGAATATTTTCGTATTTTTATAGTTATATCGTGGACAAAAAGTTGTCATGTGGTTTAGTGGGAGACAAAAAATCTTGATTTTGTCCGGTCCCTTACTACCTCTTTTGTCTTGTCCTATAACCAATTTCTGAATCAAACATGGTACAACAAAAATTGTTCAGTCCAGTGCTCTATTTTTTAGCAGATCAAACGCACTAGTGTACACTTCAATCGTTCAATAAAACATAGAACTTTTACTTACCTAGAAAATTGATAGTATCTAGAAAGTTTAGAGTAAAATTTAATCAACTTGTAGACATGTGATTAATTTTATTCATAAAAACTAATATTTTAAAGTTGAATTTTAAGTCTTATTTTGTCATCTTATATTATAAGTCGTTAGATCGTGATCAAACAACCCAAATTGCACAACTAGCAACCTTTTGCTCTTATACAAACAATTCACGTTCCTTCAAAATTCTAACAAGCGCTTATAACATAAATCCACATAAATCTTGAATGATCTAATAAATTGTCTGATTTTAATCAAATGATTAACATTTTTCAAGTTAAATTTTGGATCTCATTTTATCATCTTAATTAAAGTGTAAGTCGACAAATTGTGTCCGAACGACTCAAATCACACAACTAGTAATCTTTTCTAAGTACTTATAAATGTTTATATTAGAAGATAAGTCTACATAAATTGTAAATAAGTTTGTCACAAAAGTGATCTTTTCTAAGTACTTATAAGTGTTTGGATCAAAATTTAATTCTACTTACTTATAGGCATATAGATTTACTGAATATACTAACATGCTTAAACTTAGTAATCTTTTGATAACTAGTGGGATTCTTAAAATAAAACAAGTGGTACTCTTTGTGATACAAAATATGGCATTCTTCGTCAATAATAAGTATCCTACATCGTTCATTTTATAGCCATAATAGATGTCAAATCGGGTCTACAGTTGAATCTCAAATTTAATTAGCTTAAACATTCAATTTTTTTTATCAAATTCCATAGGAGTTGCTATAATGAGTATAAACTCCCAATGTAATTCTAACCAATTAACATAATTTTTTTTAATAAAAGAGTACAAAGGAAATGTGAAATAGAGCAATCAAATCGGACCATCCGAGGCATGACAATGGGGCGGATCGGGGACGAATTTTGTCATCCCAAACCCAAACACATAAAGTTCGGATATCTCCAAACCCGTCCCAATTCTTAACGGGGATGAAAATTAAAACCCCAAACCCATACCCAACGGGATTCGGATATCCTCATTCCGCTCTACCTCCATATGAATTTGAGTTGCACTTTGTTGTATTTTTTATTAAAAAAATAGTTAAAAATAAAAAATGATTTTATTTCAAGAATATTTATACATAGAAAATAAATTGATTAATATTCAACTTAAAAATATGAATGTAATAATCTAAAATAAAATAAAATATGAATGCAATTTAGAGATTATATAAGGATTTCTAATTTATAAATGATAAAATGAAATTTGATATAAGCGGGGCGGGTTCGGGGTGTGTATCAATATCCCCATTATCCGCCCCAACCCCAACTTTTAAAATCGGAGAAAATCCAAACCCAGTCGACTCGGGTTTTTCCCCGTCAAAATCGGGGCGGGGCGGGTGGGTACCTATGGGTTATTTTGTCATGCCTGGTCCACATTGATAAAATGGACAGAGCCAATTTATCGTTAGCGGAAATTTAGTAATAGGTGGCTCGGCGGATTTTGCATGAAGTTCTAATACCATCTTAGAATTTGAAATTGTACCTAACTCAATCCTAAAAAATGACTTGTAAAGTGAAATAATCTATATTCATAAACTTATGTTCATATCATCTCACATTCGATGTGTTTCTCGTAACCAATTTGGTAGCCTAGTCGAATCTAAAATACACTTGGTCAGTTGGATTTAGTCGAGCCTAAAACTAATGGTCGGTTTTGTATATGCTTAAAATAAGAGTACAAAATGAATCAATGAGATATATATTAAAAAGGATAATTAATGAAAATTTGTCTATCATGATGCGTTTAATTGGTTTAGAAAATAATTTTATCTTTTTTTTTCTTTCTGGAAAATAATTTTATCTATACAATGAGATTAATGAAACAATTATGCCCTTAATTAACTTGAGTACATTTTTTTTTTATAAAGGAGTAGATTATTTTCACAGTACAAAATTTAATTGTTTTAATGTCGTGAAACAAATTACAGGAGTTACTATAGATGCACTAACCCAAGGTGTGGTGCAAAGAAGCAAGTTGAGAGATCCATTGAAGACCCTGACACTCTTATAATCACTTATGAAGGACTCCACTTGCACTTTACTTATCCATATTTCTTAGTGGGTCAATCACATCAATCTAATTCTCATCCACCAATCAAGAAGTCAAAGCCCACTTCTTTACAAGGCCCAGCCCGAATCCATAAAGCAAATGAAATTCATGAATGCCAAATTATACAAGAAGCCCATGCAACCCAAACTAGTGCTTCTTTGGGACTCATATCACCAAGTTTATTGGACTCTACACATGACAAGACCCAAGTAAATTTGGCCTCACAAGGATTGCTTGAAGACATGGTGCCATTTATGGTTAGGAACCCTACAAACAATGTTGATAGTGATTGATTACTCAAAATTTTAATTTTCGTTACACCTTTTCCTCCAACTTCATTCATGGACTTCTGGTTGTTCCACTTCTTATTATGTTGTTGGTTTAAATCCTAGTAATAAGATCATGGACTTCTAGTTGTTCCACCTCTTATTATGTTGCTGGTTTAAATCCTAGTAATAAGATAATGAATATGAATATGTGAAGATTTAGAAACTCAATAAATTCTAAGGGATTGTTACAATTATATATATATATATATATACTAGACTTTGACCCGTGCATTGCACGAATTTAGTTAAACGATGGATATTCGACACATTGGAACATGATTTCATCATCCGGATTGCAGCACATTAATGAATGGTAAAAGGGAAAAAACAACACCAATTTCCTAGCTTTAAATTAGAATAGTTCCTATTATTTGACATTTGAAACATTGAGTAAATATAAATTGAAAAATAGCGATGGTCTCTGCTAGGGCTTCACCATGATACTGATTCACCACCGTTTTCTTCCTTTCTGGATCACTCTCTTCCTGTATCACAGACTTCTTCAGATTGTGGTTGGCGGCTTCCTGTCGTATTGCACTAGTGACCGAGATTCAGGCGTGTCAAAGCTCTTTAGGGATTCCTAGATTGAGTTTTGCAAAGTCTGGTTTATTCTCCTCACACGCATAACAAGAGGTTCCCTTCAATTGCACTCATGGCTCATCGCTCCAAGGACTTACCTTGGTCATTCCTCAACATCAAAACTGTCGCTGCAACTATTCCTTCGGAATCGGTCACACCTGCTCCTTCACCACAACGTAAGTTGTTTGCCCAGGCCCTAAAGAATGTGTGCGACGTTCCAATCAACAAGTTCCCCAAGCCGTGTCTTAAGGGGGAGCGGTTATCTATCAAAATTCCAGAGGAGTCTTATCAAGCGGGTCTGGAACGATGCAAAAATAATCTTCATGGCCGTTTAATGATGGTTAAGGGAGACAAACCGTTACGGCTTAATGAACTCCGGGAGAAGCTTGTTAAAGCTTGGGCACCGGTTGAAAAATGGCAAATCACTCCTCTAGGGAAAGGTTTCTATGAGTTTTATTTTCAAAGTCGAGAAGACCTTAATCGAGTCTGGAGTACTGGAACATGGAATCTTAAACCTGGTTTGTTGCGTCTCTCTGCTTGGACTAGTGATTTCAAGCCGGAAGAATTAAAAATCACACATGCTCAGGTCTGGGTTCGTATTTATGGTTTGCCGCAAGAATATTGGATGCCTACGACATTATTTGCTATAGCTTCTGGTTTAGGTACTCCGTTATCTTTAGACATAGCTACTCAACAATGTACTTTTGGTCACTTTGCACGAATTTTGGTGGATGTCAATCTTGCGGAAGAATTGCATTATCAGATTCTTGTCGAGAGGGAGGGATATGCCTTTTTTGCGGACGTTGATTATGAGAACTTGCCGCATTTTTGTGAACATTGCTGCTGTGTTGGTCATTCAATTAGCCAATGCATGAAAATTAACAATCGACCCAAGGAGACAAAGCAACAGGTGGAGAAGATTGTCAAGAAACCAAACACCATGTATGTCCCGAAGGAAAAGAACAAAACGATGAACAAAACCAATGAGAAGCCAACTGATTTGGACCATGTTTCGATACACACTGAATCAGATCAAGAAGACGATTTAGTTGTGCGGGATACATATACGGATGCTGTTGTTTCTCCGACAATTCTAGAACCAATCGAGGCCACTAAGCAAGCTAATCATGGGCAGGCCGATAGCACCCTTCTTCAAGGACAGAAGCAAACCGAGGCTAATATTCCTCAAGGGGCTGAAAAGGATGTTAATAATGCTCCGGCTGAGTATGAGAGAGTCGGATTGTCTTCATGGGCGGACGAAGTTGAAAATTCACAAGATGAAGAAGGGGAGTTTACAACTGTGAAACCACGAAAGGGCCGAGGAAAGAATAAATCATATACTCCGAATCTGGATTTGCAAACCCGCTTTAGAACGGGTAATCTCCGACCACATACCTTATGAAGATTCTTTATTGGAATGCTAGAGGCATTGGAAACCTTGATACAAGGTTGGTATTAAAAAATTTATGTCTACATCATAGGCCACATTTTTTGTTTATATCGGAACCGAAACTTTCATTTGCTCAATTTCCTGCTGATTTTTTGAGACCGCTCAATCTTAAATGATTTACTCTTAACTTTCGAAGAGAAGGTATTCCTAATCTTTGGGGTTTCTGTGACATAGATATTGATCCTTCGGTAATTCAACTGTCAGAACAACATGTTGCACTCTCTTTTACTTTCGATCATCGTCCTTGTTATATTGCGGCGGTATATGCTAGTACTTCTCATGTTGACAGAAGACGTCTATGGGCTGAACTTAGCTTGCTTTTCTCGAATTTTGTTGGTTCTTGGTGTGTGATCGGGGACTTTAATGATGTCTTGGGTGCCCACGAAAAATATGGCAGGTGCCCTCCCAACAAAACTTCATGCGACGAATTCTCTAGTTGGACTAATCATAACCAATTAATTCATCTTGATACTATTGGTAATCAGTACACTTGGGCTAATGGCCGTGGCGGATCTGACTATGCAGCCCTCCGGTTAGATAGAGTCATTTGCAATTCTAGGTGGATTGATTCTTGGAAAGCGGTTTCTTGTTGCACTCTTCCTAAAAACCACTCAGACCATTATCCTCTTCTCTTCACTTCCGACTCAGAGGTACAAACTTTCCCCTCCTCTTTTAAATTCCAACGGATGTGGATGTTACATTAAGATTGCAAGCGTGTCATAGCTGACCATTGGAAAACTGATGTTGTTGGTTGTCCTATGTTTATCCTGAAAACTAAGCTGAAAACATTGAAGCCTATTCTTAAAGATTGGAACAAAAATGTTTTTGAAGATGTTCATACCAAAGTGGCTAGTGCGGTTGCACAAGTTGATTCTATACAGCAAATCATTAATGATTCGGGGTACACGGATGCTTTAGGGGATGAAGAGAAGCTGGCACAGGTCCGTCTTGATGAGGCTCTGAGAATTCAGGAACATTTTTGGAGAGATAAGTCTCGGTCCAAATGGTTTATTGAAGGGGATCGTAATACTAGCTATTTCCACAAGCTCACGCAAATTCGACATGCTTCCAACCGATTGATTCGGCTCAAGGTCGGGGATAATTATATTACGGATACTAATCACATGGAGCAACACGTCCTAACTTTCTATAGAGATCTTTTTGGTAGCGATAATCACCGTGTTCCTACTGATATTGTGGAACGCACTATTCCGAACCTTATTACAGCGGCAGATAATGAGTTGATGATTCGTGTTCCTTCGTTTGATGAAGTTAAGCAAGCTGTCTTTAATATGGATGGCTCATCTTCCCCTGGACCAGATGGCTTTGGCGGATTTTTTTTCAAAATTTTTGGGATATTGTTGGAACCGATGTGGTAGCCTCGGTAACACAATTTTTTCGTCAAGGATGGATCTTACCCAATCTGAATTCTAGTCATGTTGTTCTCATTCCCAAATTTGCAGGTGCGGAGACTATTGAGAATTTTCGGCCCATTGCTATGACGAATTTCCAGTTCAAAATCATTACAAAAATCTTGGCAGACAGGCTTGCGGTGATAGCTCCAAAAATTGTTTCAGAGCATCAAAGAGGATTTATTAAAGACCGCCATATTTACGAGTGTGTTAGTATAACATCAGAAGCCATCAACATGTTAGACAAAAAATCTTTTGGCGGTAACATGGCTATGAAAATTGATATAAAGAAGGCTTTTGACACTTTAGACTGGGATTTTCTTCTCAGAGTTCTGAAAGCTTTCGGCTTTAACCATGTTTTCTGTGACTGGATCTCCACCATTCTTCATTCTGCTAATTTGTCCTTTCTGGTCAACAGTAAAGCGGTTGGTTTCTTCAAATGCTCTAGAGGAGTCCGGCAAGGTGATCCTTTATCCCCTCTTCTTTTTTGTATTGCTGAGGAAGTTTTAAGTAGACAACTATCTTCGCTTGTGGACACTAACAGGTTGAGTTGCATTACCTTTGGTCGAACAATACTGCCAAATCACTCTTTTTTTGCAGATGATTTAATGATATTTTGTAAAGCCACCATGCGGAATGCTAGAGCCATACGCGGTATATTGGAAGAATATGGAGACAATTCAGGTCAACGGGTTAGCTCTAATAAAAGTAAACTCTTTGGCGGGTCTATTACTTCTACTCGGATGCATTCTCTTTCGCAGGCCCTTGGTATTGCTATAGGAACGGTGCCTTTTGATTATTTGAGGGTTCCTATTTTCAAAGGGAAGCCAAAAAGCATTCATCTAAAGGCCCTTGCGGATAAAGTTAAATCGAAACTTGCTTCTTGGAAGGGGCACTATCTATCTTTGATGGGGCGAGTCCAATTAGTTCAGTCTGTGATTCACAGCATGCTTCTCTATAGTTTTAAGATTTATTCCTGGCCTCGCGGTCTGCTTAAGGACTTAGACGGTTGCATTCGAAATTTTGTTTGGTCTGGGAGTATTGATACGAAGAAACTAGTTACTCTATCTTGGGACAAGGTTTGTGCTCCGGTTTCTTCTGGGGGTCTTGGTTTGCGCCGGCTTAAGGATATGAACAAAGCGGGATGTCTTAAACTCTGTTGGGAGCTGATTAAATCTGAGAAGCGATGGGCTACTGCTCTTCGTAGCAG
Source organism: Trifolium fragiferum (assembly GCA_954870985.1). Taxonomy (NCBI): domain Eukaryota; kingdom Viridiplantae; phylum Streptophyta; class Magnoliopsida; order Fabales; family Fabaceae; genus Trifolium; species Trifolium fragiferum. Next base: position 14,002,383 of record OX940793.1, on the reverse strand, counting down.
GTTCTTCCGTAACTCTAACCATCACTCATATGGTTTCCTCCTCTATTTGGGCTAGCTTGAAGCGATATTTCCCTTTGCTTCAAGATCACAGTATTTGGCGTGTTGGTAATGGTAACTTGATTTCTTTCTGGAACGATAATTGGCTGGGTTATAAATTGAAAGACTTTATTGATGGACAGCTCCCTGATTCTATCTCTCATCTTTCGGCTGCTAAGGTAGCTGATGTTGTTACTAACCAGGTTTGGGCCCTTCCGGATGAATTCCAACAGTCTTATCCGATTATTGCTAATGATATCCAAGCTACCACGCTTCCCTGCAATCCAGAAACGGATGAACTGGTATGGACCGATTCTCCTTCGGGGGAACTAACTTTTAAAGATGCTTATTTTTGTGGTCTGTCGACTTTGCAGACTCTAGGTTGGGCTAAAACTATATGGCGCTTATTTATTCCCCCATCCCGGTCACTTGTTACTTGGAGAATTCTGCACAATGTTCTTGCCACGGATGACAATTTGGTTAAACGTGGCTTCCAGATAGTTTCTTGTTGTAGCCTTTGCGGTCGAGAGTATGAAACAACTGAACATCTTTTTCTGCGGTGTCCCTTTATAACTCGGTATTGGAACTGGCTATCTGCTTTGATTGGCAAAGCCATCGATGTTTCGAATTTTAATGCCCTTCTCAGCATTGTAATAGAGGTTGGAGCTCTCAGGTTCGTGATCTTATTATTGCAGCTGTTGTTAATACTTTGTGGTTGATCTGGAAATGCAGGAACAATATTCGATTTAATGACATCTCGCCCAATTTCCCTCGTGATCTCAATTATTTGAAGAGCCTCATCTACCAGGCTGCTTCCCACTCCAAAGGTCACATGTTCTCGTCTATACAGGAGTTTTCTGTTATCAAGCATTTTGGAGTTGTCTGTCATCCTCCTCCCTCTCCATCTATTACGGAAGTTAACTGGATTCGGCCGCCTTATAATTGGATAAAATGTAATACGGATGGTGCTTCGAGAGGCTCTCCTGGAGCTTCATCGTGTGGTGGTATTTTCAGGGATCACATGGGCACTTTTATAGGTGTTTTCTCCGCAAACATTGGTGTTGCTACTTCTCTTTATGCTGAAATTTGTGCCGCGATTTATGCTATTGACTTTGCCATGGCTAGAGGATGGACTAATTTGTGGTTGGAATGTGACTCTCTCTTACTTATCCAAGCCTTTTCAAATATTCACTTAGTCCCTTGGAAGCTGAAGACTAAATGGAAGAATTGCCTTCACAATATCAGGAACTTTCGTTTTCGTTTCTCCCATATTTACAGAGAGGGAAATACTTGTGCTAATAGACTAGCTAATGCGGGATTTTTTGTTGATGGGGTAGTCTGGTGGGATCAATTACCTAGTTGTTCGAGAGATAGCTTCTCTCGAGATAGACTAGGTTTGCCGAATTATCGTTTCCGTTAATCTTGTTTTGATGGGTTTGGTCTATGCCCCCCCATCCTTCTTTTTCTTTTTTCTATTTTAATAATACTCTTGGCGGGAAGGTAGAGGAATGATTGATCATGGAGGTGCCAACCTAGTTGGGATGTCTGTGGGATACCATGATACCTTACCCTCCAATTTATTTAAAAAAATAAAAAAAATTGTAAATAAAAAAACAAAATGAAATCTAAACATAAATATATTTACACATTCAACAGTGATGATAAAAAAATTCATACATTCAGCAAAATAAATATATTTAATTTATTCTTATAAATTTTATACTCACTAAAAATTTCATTTTAGATTTCTACATCAGTTAGACCAATCTTGAATAATTGAGTCAAATGATAGTGATTTCAAAAGATTGAGAAGATAACAAATCATGCTAATCTTCAAGGTGACATATTTAATTTTATAAAAAGTATTTTAAAAGTTATAATTTTTATATCAATCAATCTTTTTATATTTTGATTGGATACCTATGTTATTTTCAATACATAGCAAATGGCTAATTCAAAATTTAAATTTAGGTGAGAAAAATTTGTTATTTTCAATACATAGCAAATGACTAATTCAAAATTCAAATTTAGGTAAGAGAAATTAGATGAGAGTATTAATTAATAGCGGTTTAGGAGGGAAAAATTAGGGTTAAATTAAGAGCTTAACTAAGGTTTTAGTAGGTGCTAAACATAACTTTTATTAAAATTAAAATTAAAATTAAGATTAAGATAAGATTAAGATTAAGATTAAGATTAAGATAAGATTAAGATGTCTCATAGACATAATTTAACATTGACACCATAAACATTTGAAAAAATGCATAGCTGACAGGTGAATGACAAACTTAGTTGCCTTACATCAACGTACAAACTGCAGTAAAATAACCTCAGTAAATAAACTAACTTATAGCGAATGTTAAATGAGCATATAGCAAATAATGTTTAAGCTAACTTTTAGGTTATAGCGAATAAGCTAACTGGCTGGTTGAATATATGGTGTTTAAAAAAATTAAAAGTTGAACTAACTTATAAGTATGAAATGGCATAAAAAAAATGTTTAATTAATATTTAATTTTTTAAAGTAAGATAATAAGAGCAAAATTAGAAGAAAATATGATAAGCTATAAGCTAGTAAAATAAGTTATAAGTTATTTTTAAAGAATTATTACCAAGCATGAATGTTTTAGCCAAATGTGTAAGAAATTTTGGGTCATCATTTGGGATAAGATTTTGCATAATAGGTTCAAATGCACAATATATATGACATATAAAAATTCAGCATAGAATAGAACCAAATTAGAGAATGAAAATATAATAACAATCTATAATAATAAAATTAAGCACAGCGAGAAATTGAGAGATGAGAGCGGCCAAATTTTAAGAAAAATAGAAACTAAAAAAAAATTAAGAACAGAGAGAAAGTGAGACATGAGGGAGACCAAATTTTGATAAGGAAACATAGATCAATGGCATACAATAGTTTACATATAGGGATAACAAAATGAAATTTGCATAAATTAATCTGAAAAATATAATAGAGTTGATAGAGAGAAAAAGAAAAACTATCTGATATGAACTGAATGCAGTAAAAATCAGAGAAGTGAGAATTGAGATTAGACACAAAAAAATAATAGTTGTAAGATTAAAGATTCATGCTAGCATTAACTAATTTCATCAAACATTTTACTCCTTTATTTCATTATTCAGTCGAGTACATATAGGAGAATAATTAGTATACGAAAAATTATAATGTATAAACCAATGGTGGGTGACTCATTCTTTTTTTTGGGACCTTATAAAAATAGCAACACACGCTACATAACTACATACCTCCCTGCCACCAAAATGGAGAAAGAAGAGAGTAAAAAATTCAGAGAATTAGAAGTGAAAATTGTTTATTGTTGATGAAGAAAAAGAAAAAAAAGGTAGAGATTCAATTTTATATTTTGGTATTCACGTGAAATGAGGAGAAAGGTGGAGAGAGATATTTGGAAAGAGAGAGATGGTAGAAAGATCATTTTTTAGAAAATAAAAAGTATTGAAGAATCAATAAATGTATTTCACGTTTTCTATGTTAGTGGTCTTTTTTGTTTTTTTTTTTTCTTTTCTTTTAATTAAAAAGTATGACAATTATTTATTTAGTATGCATAGTGCTTGTAAATTATGTGAGAGAAAGAGAAAAAGATAGTGAAAGATTAAAAAAAAAAAAAACCTAATTTTTAGGTAAATACAAATTATATATGCTATTAATTAGAAAGTGGAGTGTTAAGTCTATATTTTACTCTCAATGCAAACCTAATGCCAATGCCTTTTCTTTATCATTTTTCCAATGTTGTATTTGAAATTCAAATTTGGATATGCAATAAATGAGGTGGTAGTTGAGATGGTAATTAAGAGAGGAATTATGAGGGAAAAAGTTAGGGTTAAGTGATTACTAATTAGGATTTTAAGAGGGGGCAAACTTTACTTTTATTATAATTAAGATAAGATAAGATTAAGATTAAGATTAAGATTAAGATTAAGATAAGATTAAGATTAAGATAAGATAAAGATTAAGATAAAGATTAAGATAAGATAAGATTAAGATTAAGATAAGATTAAGATTAAGATTAAGATAAGATTAAGATAAGATTAAGATTAAGATAAAATTAAGATTAAGATTAAGATTAAGATTAATATATATATATATTCTTGTTGTTCAACTTCTTACAACTTCATTCATGGACTTCTTGTTGTTCAACTTCTTATTATGTTGCTGGTTTAAATCCTAGTAATAAGATAATGAATATGAATATGTGTTACACCTCTCAATAACGTTTTAACCGATATAAATTTTATAAAATTCATCGTGGGATTGAAAGTTTATATCATATAGATCATTTGTGTGAATTGTCAGACATATCTAAAATCATTTGATATGTTATTGAGATATATTAAAATTAACGGTTGGGCGTTTTATTAAATGCCGTTAATCTTTATGCGTTTCCAAGTGACTTGGAACAACAAAATAGAGACATATGAATTTAGTTTATAATTTATCCTTGGTTTTATCCTAGGTTTAAATGTTATCGAGTGAAATTTTCTCGCTTTTAATTTTCAAACGAATTGAGAATTCGACAAAAGTTCTATTAATAATTCCTGCAATTAATCCGAACCCCACAAAATTTATCCAAAATCATGTACCTAAACTTGGTTATTTCTTCATACAACTAAGTAACCTAAACATTTTAACAAAATTGTTGATAAAATTGGAATGTTATCGAACTAATACACAAGATATAATCAAAATGTCACGATCTTCATGATAATACAGCAGTTGTAGAGACTTCCTTCGATGACAACAAGCAAGGAGATAATATTCACAAGAATGTCGGAGGGTATAGTACTCAAATGAGGATTGCCTAAAGTTGCCATGAGATATTATAATCAACGAGAACCTTAGGGTTTTGTTTAGTAACCAAATGACATAAATAGAAGCAAACTCTCGATTAAACAAAATCAACTTAAGAGTTATAGAAACAAAATAGGAAAAGTAATTATGTTCACTAAATATAAAATAGTGTATCAACGAAACAATAAGCAAAAAATAGTGGTTTAAAAATAATACCAGTTCTTTAGTAAAAAAGAAAATAATACCAATTCAATGTTTGAGTACTTTTGCGGTTTTGCCCGCTCGAAAATGGTATATGCTTGTTTGGCATACTACGCTGTGGTTAATTTGGCGATCGAGGAATGTTGCTATTTTCAAAAATAAAGTGAAGAACGCTCCGGAGTGTCTGAGGACATTAAGGTGCTAACGTGGAAATGGAGTGTGCACAAATTGAAGATAACACCGTGTTTATACTATAAATGAGTTTGGAAATGGGTTTGCCTTTCAAATTTTGCCATGACGTCCGATAGCGATGACAACACGAGGGTTTAGAAATGTGGGTCTAAGCGCTCATTTCCTTGTGAGTCTTTGTTAGTGAATCATGTTATTACTTTTAGAAAAAAATTTCTTCCGCCCTTACATTTTTATGATATTCCAATTTCTTCCTTTATTCCGATTTGATATATTTTACCAGATCGTCGAATCCTATAATTTCGTCCTTTGATACTCGCCACTGATAAATACATAAATTAAAAAAAGTAATACCGGAACAAATTTGATGAGTGTTTAGGTATGAATGTACATACCTAAACATTTTGTTCCGGTATGAATATTCATACCTAACCACTTTGAATAGTGTTTTGATATAAATGTTCATTTTTAAACATTTCGTTCCGGTATGAATATTGATACTTAACCACTTTGTATAAGTGTTCCGGTATGAATGTACATACCTAAACACTTTGAGTAGTTGCACTTTATAATACTATAATTTAACATTATACGAGAAGCTATCATCTTTCGATTCTACAAAATTAATTGAGTAGACTTTCTAAAAAGGTTCAAAAGGTCATGTATAGTAATGTTATGTCGCTTAGGTCTATGAATGTAATTTTTCAAAGATTGAGTTTTGCCATACAAAAAGGTTTAGCGACGCAGTTTGTTGCCCGTCTTTCTTTTATTCATGTGTAATTATCTTATATAGTATATAATATATTTGAATTGAAGACAAAAAAAAATAAAAAAATTAAGTAGAATTCTTTGATTTTGATTTTGATTTTGGTTGTGATTTTAGATTTTGTGATCTTGCTATCCTCTTTCGATCTAATGGAAACTCGCGATTCTGACAGCCTTGGTCATAGGAGGTTGGCAAACCTCAATGATCTTCAAAAGTTTCTATATTTTTGTATTCTGGTTCATTGCATACTAGTTATACATTTTGCAATTAATACATGTTTGGTACCTCGTTTGCATACTGTTTTGTATACTCACTGTGGATCATTTGCATACTGGTATGGCATTTAATTTATATTTTGCTATTGATATTACTGATTTCAATAGCAATCACGTACTGGTTTGTATAATGTTTCATTTCAAATTGGTTTCATATTGGTTTGACTTTGGAACTGCTTTTGTTTTGCAGGACCAATCCACATTTGTATTCTGAATGTAGACTATCTATCTATGCCATTTGGCATAAGATGATTTAGGAAGTTGTTAGGATATAAAATAAATGGGCATTAGAGTTACAGTGAGCTTTTAGAGAAGTTAGTTAATTTGTTATGTCGATTAGTTAGAGAGTGTCTGTATAAATAGGAGAACACAAAGATTAGGGAGTATTTTTTATGGCTTCATTTTGATGTTTATTTTTACTTTTTCGGTCTTAACCATGATTCTCAAGAAGATATTCCCCGGTAATTCCGAGTTCAGTTGGAAGATAAGTAAAGTTTGATAAAAGATTGTTCCATCCATGATTTGAATTATGATTCTCCTAAATGATTTATCCTTAACTAAAACTCGTTTACCACTTGAGCTCAATCAATTGGTTTTTGTTTTGAGATTTTACCTTAATCCCTCTAATTTATTTATAGCTTATGCATTTTATGTTGTAAATGAGCCTTATGTGATTTTACCAAATAATTGTTATCTATGTTTTATAGCTGAGTTTAGTTTCAAACAGAACAGAATTTGAAAACAAATTTTAATTGAAATCAGTTTCAAAATTGGTTCTAGACCTAAATTGGTTTTAAATCAGGCACCAAATTAAGCAGACAATAATATAGCATAATTCATTTTATGCCTTTCCACGAAGTCAAGTAGACCGGTGTTTTCGTCCTTAAATATAAGACTTTAATGGACCTTGTGTGCGATCAATTGTGTCTATAATTTGAGAACTAGGGAAGTCTATAATTTGCTTCAGATACAATATTTTTCTAGATTACCAAGACACAGTGTAAATTTGCATTAGATAGCATAGCACACTAATAATAGATTTATGTTTCAATCCCAAATGTAAATATGAAATATTTTAAGATAATGACAACAACATTCGAAATCAAAAGCGAGTAGTGATCTGCGAAAATAATGCCTTAAAGTCCTTTGTTGGTGAACCTGTCCCCTCAGGTTTTGATGCTAAGTCAAATGCCTTATTTTGAGCCTCCTCAAAATTTAGTGCCTGTTAAACCAATTGAATGAAGGAACATTAAAATCACATAGCAGAGTCAATGTTGTCAAATAGCAGCTATAACGCTATAGCGTAGCAGAATTAAAACAAATCACAATTGTTCCGCAATACGCTGTTTAGTACAAAGTTTTTTCAAATATCGGTTATAGCGGCACTAGAGTAATATAGAGAAATTTGATTTTGAACAAACTGCTAATTTCTGCGATCTACCATTGATAACACTAGAGAGAGCTTATTTGTTTCCATGTACAGATCGAATAAGAAAGAAGGGATACCTGAATACAAACTTCGGCAACGTCAGGTCTAGCTATAGTTCTGATATCAGTCTTGAGAAGCTCATCATCCTTTCCAATGACGAGTTCCCGGATACCTCCCTCCTTGTCTTGTAAGCCACCAGCCCTGGCTCAGACAGAAAGTGAGAAAGAAGCAAAAATTTTCATATATGCACAAAAACTTTTCCATCAAAAGAAAAAATAGTAAAAATAAATAGAAAATGTTATATATGTCTCCGTATGGACAAAAACTGTTATAATATATTGTACCTTATAATAGTATACGGAATACCAGAATCGGCCAGATATTGCTCAGCCTTTCTTTTCCAAACCTGGAACCAATATGAAAACGATGTTACCAAACTTTCATTTTTTTCACAAAAGTTAGGACTAAATGATTTTGAAGGAAACGTTATATTACATACCAATATATTTCCATCACCCAAGCTGTTCAAAGGATGGTTAAGGTCTGTTCCACCCATAGATCCTACTAACACAATCTGCTTTACACCTGCAGCCTTAGCTGTTCATGTCGATAAAACTTAATTTCAATATAACAAACATCAATATGTTTATATTATGATTAATTAGTAATGCACAAAAGGGATAGATTCTCACCAGCGTCGATTTGGTTTTTCTGTCCGATCCAGTCAACCTAGTATGCAAAAATTACCAAAACATGAATTGAGTTTCTTGAACTTATCTACTAGCATAAGCACTTGTGAGAGACTCTTTGGGAGAATTTATGAAAAAAACTTATGATATCGCTATAAGCTGTTTTCAGCTTATTTATATAAGCTTTCTAGGATAACTTATGAAAACAGTTTAACTTTATTTATCTTTTGTTATAGAACTAACTTGTGCATAAGCACTTGTATTATTAGTGCTTAATTAAACTGTTTATCCAAACATAGTCTAATAGTACCTGTTCAGGGTATGCACCATCGTCAAAATAGAACTCGGGTCTTTTTCCTGCGGTTGGATCAAACCCGGGTTTCATCAGTGGTACTGCACTTGTGAGGATAATGAGAGCATCTATACCTTGAATTGCAGGAACAAGACTGTCAGTATCTCTTATATCACCAATAAAGACATCATCTGCGGCACCAATTTTCTGCTTGCTTTCTTCTGTTCTAACCAGCCCTCTAGCGACATATTCTTCAGACCTCTCTTTTAGTTTTTGATAAACTATTTGTCCTGAAAAGTAAACACCAGTAAAACCATATTAAGAATTTTCAGAAAGTGGCAAAAAGGATTATATTAAGACATGTAGTCATCAACTGAATTTACTTCAACTTTATAATATAAATCGACCAGCCGTATAATTTTTTTAGCCTTGAAGTAAGAATATCATCATACCATACCATACCATACCATACCATACCATACTATACTATACTATACTATACTTGTCTTTTCTATTTATAATTTTGAATCATAATCTAACTTTCATATAAGTTAGTAAGTAAAGTTAAGTGACATATATATGTTCCAATCCTTGAAACTACAAATCCTAATAATGTGAATGACTAATCAAGAGAATGTTTGGAATCTTATATGTAATATGCCAGAAAATATGAATCATATATAATTGAAGAATTGTTTTATCGATAAGCTAACAACTACAGACAAGTTTAACCCCTTAAACAAATATAACTATGTAGAATCCATACCATAAATGTGTTGAAAATTCTTCCAACCAATGTGAATTCTACAACAAAACTAAATCCAAAATAATTGTAACCCCCTTCTAAAGCTGGGAATTAAACTCAGAATGTTACTTCAGAAGTCATGTAATCCCCTTCTATATAGTAAACAAAACCTCTGTAAATAGAGGTTCTTAGGATAGTAACATATATTTTCATTTGCAAGCCAAAAGCTAAGTCTTACACAGTTTAGTGTAATTGCTACATAAACACTTGCGGCATTGTGTCTTTATGATTATTATTAATATTTAGCAAATGTGACGGCTTCGCGATCCTTAATATTTAAAAGAAATGCAGTCACGTGAAGCTATTGCGATCTCAATTGTGTCAGTTGTGACCACGAAGGCATCAAAAACATCGATGTTTTGGTCTAAATTGCATCCCAGAACTGTTTATAAAACCTTGCATATATAATGTTCTTCTGTTTGTACATATAAGTATGTTTTAGGAAGCAACACTATAAACAAATTTGGACTTGGTCTAACTCAACCCTACAAAACCACTTGTAGAGTACGAGATTCCCCCCACTTATAAACTCATTTTATCCGATAGGAACCATTAACACCCCGCTTCAAGCCCATGAGTAGAAATCCGGAGCAGGATTCAATGACTCGATAATTGGAGACCCGATAGCATGTGACACATGGATCTTGGACAGATTATAAGACCATCATAAAATTTGGGTTAGACCTAACTGAACCCTACAAAACCGGATTGTAGAGTGAAGGCTCTTCCCACAAAAAACTCATTTACACGCCTTATTTGATGCGAGACTCTTAACATTATATTTGTAGCACCAAGTCACTAACAGAAGTTCTGTTACAGAACCCATAAAGTTAGATACATTAACCCCCAAGTCAAAAACCTTAATTTTCAAGGCCACTACATAATACATATTGTTGGGCCATTAGGGGGAGTCTCACTGGGTTAGATCAAATATTATGGACAAATATTATGGCCATGGGGGGGAGGCGGGGAGCCTGACTGGGTTAGATCAACACAATGACCCGTCAAATGTGAGTCTCTCCATGTCGACTCACTTATTGCTCCCCCATCAAATTGAACAGAGCTCTGATAACACTGTTGAGCTGTGAGGGGGAGCCTCATTGGTTTGAATCGGCACATTGACCCTTAAGCAACCACACAAGTGACTCTAACACCACCTATTTACATAAAATCTTAAGGTATTAGGTTTACGGATCCTCTCACTTATATGTTGCTAAATCACATTTGATAGATCTTAACACATATTCTCCAACAATATACCATACACTATAACCTCAACTAAAACTCATATTAATATGTATTGAAATTACACAGCTTTCACATATTTCAGCAGCAAAATAAAAATAAAAAAACAACATAAACATGAAATGTAATTTTCTAGTCCAAACTCTCTTTAGAACAAGAAAACAAAGAATTTAATGAAAACCCATAAAAACAAACAACAAAAAGTTCAAACCTGTACGACCAGCAGCACCAGTAACAAGAACAGTACTCTTTGAAGAATCAGCCATAGCAACAACAACACTACTAATTCTGTTTCCAACTCTCTTCACACTCTTTTGTGGTGCAAATGAAAGCAAAGAAGAATAAGAAGAAGAAAGCTTTAATGAGGAAGAAGAAACTGGTAGAGCTATTGAGTTTGGCACCAAGCAAAATTTATGGCATTGGTTGTGAAAAGATGTGGTAGCGGAAACAAAAGGAACACGTGTAGTAGTAGCCATATATATCTATCAGAGTAGTTCACACAGTGCTTCTTCCATTATTATTATTACTATAGAATTTTGAGGTGAGTGAAGAATGAAAAGCTTTGAATTCAACTATATTATATAGCAATGTTGTTGTTATTAATAATCAATAGTGTGCATTCATAACTAAGACAAGACATTGTTGTTTCTTTTTAAGTTTACTTTCACATTTCAGATTTTCTTATCCCTACCTTATCTTAGAGCATCACATTATTATGCGACAAATGTAACTTTTTTTCAATTTTAAATTAAATCATTTATATTATGGACAAATATTTACGGTAGGATAAAAAAGTAAGAAATCCAATTACTCCGCTTTTATTATCATTTCATACAAATTAAGAAAAATGTATAAATGCTTTGTTAAAGTATTAGTCTTATCAAGTGATAGTATGTTTACAATTATTATTATAAATTATAATATAATATTAATTAGAAGGTGTCGCATAAATTTAGGGATAAAATTTAAGGATATGTTACGTACAAAAAAAATTTATAGTCATTTATCTTGCAATGAAAATAGTCATTTATTTTTAGACAACATTTTATTTTCACAAATGAGTTATTATTGTGAAAAAGAGAGTAAAACGTAAGAATATGTTACGTACAAAAAAAAACAGTAAGAATATGTTATGTAAAAACTCGCGGGTTTAGACCCCTTTGTTATCCCAAAAATAAATTCTAAATTTGACCGTCGACGTTGTTTGATGACAATTAGATACTAACAAATGTAAATAGAGTTTTTTTAAACATCCCACAACCTCAATACACCTACATTCATCAAATTAAATATCTAAAAAGTAAATATCCGAAATGTAAGTGGAATATGTTATATCATCCGAACCAGGGTTTTTTTTCGCATTTCTATGGGAAAGAAATTGGATATAAAATTAACGAAAAGGGAGTTGTAAATAAATTACTTTTTTTCCTTAATGCCATTACCAGAGTATTGAAAATCTATGCAATCTATTACTAAGGGATCTTCTTTTTACTCTTTCGCTACTTAAATAGCAGGCGTTATAAAAATGAGATAGTTTTTAAAAATATTGTCCGCTACTATAAGTAGCGAATGTTCTAAAAAACAAATCTAGTAGACTATTTTTTGAGTGTATCCACTACGTAAATAGCGGATAGAGATATTTTGGTAAAGTGTAGGGTGCGCGAGAAAATGATAGGATACTAAAAGAAAGTCTCATCATGTAATTGATTTGGGCTTTGGCCCCTTTTGATTTCAAAGGAAGATAACTTTATGAAAATTGCTCTTCTGGCCTCCTAAATTGCTATCAGACCCCCAAAAATCCTAAAATGCCCTCAATTATTCGTATAGCAAGATCCGAAAACACCAAAATAACCTAAAAAACACCATTTTGGAAGTTACATTTCGAAGTGTTTTTTTTTTTTGAAATTTTTGAAATTTCGGAACATAACTTCCAAAATGATGTAACTCACTTGGGTTGGTCTGGTGGTATTCGTTTGAGACCTGGGAGTATGCTCCTTTTTAAGGTCTCAGGTTCGATTCTCTCTGGTACCAATTTAGGTGGGCTAATTTAGCTTTTTAAAAAAAACAAAAAACTTCCAAAATTATGTTTTTGAAACTTAGGTTCCGAAATGGTTGAATGATGTTTTGCTTCACTCAATACTATTAAAACAAAAAAATCTCACTTCAAAACCTTCGTTCCAAAATTAACTAATTTAATACCTCGTGGGTAGTTTCGTCAGTTTCTAATAGGGTTGGGATGACATGTAAGTCCGAACCCGCGGGCCAATCCAATCCCGACTCAATGGGTAAGAACCCGAGTTGACTAGGTTTGGATTTAGGCGACACCACCCGATACCATGAATGCAGGTTTGGGATAATTCAAATACAAATTCGAAACCACACTTGGTTAGATGTTAAATCACCTAATTACGCCCATGTTTATATAAGTGTAAAATTATTCAAGGTTTTACACAAAGTTTGTATCTTTTATGAATTTTTAGGTACATAACTTCAATGCGTTGCACATGATTGTATTTACAATTTTACAATTTTTTTGTTGCAAAAATTACTTGAATGTTGAAATCTTGTTATGAAAGCTTAAAAGGCCAATGAATTTAGGCCGATAAATAATTTTGCGTGCTTTTGTTGCGGGTTCGAGTTTTGGTGGAAAAACTCAAACTCAATAAATATGAATGTGGATTTTGTTTTACAATCCAAACAACCTTTAAGTTTAAGTTTGAGTTCAAATGATGATTTCAAATGCAGGTTTAAGAAGTGTAAAACTAGCATCCAACCTTATTCGTCGTCGTTCCAAGTTTCTAACTTTTTTTGTCACAAGCCTAGTGGTTCAATTTCATATTCATATTTGCAACACAATTTTAACGGTGAAAATGTTTCCTCCTTTGTTTAAGAATAATAATATCTTATTACATATATCATCCTAGATTAACTTAGGGACAATTATTCACCTATAAGCTTCCAAATTACAATTTTAACTTCTTGGGACCTCTTTAAGTAGAATATTATTTATTTTAACGTTGAGATTAGCTAGTTACACTGTTGAACTGCGTTGTTGAACTAATTAATTAAAAATTATACTACTTTGTGGAGGTTTGATGAAGACTAGTATATTAGTTTATTATCTAAGCAACTAATTGCGTTTCAACTAGTACTCTTCATGAATTGATGTATGTTATGCATTTAAAACACGTTATAATTAACCTAGTTATAACTTAATGGAATAATGATTTGTTTCAAACAAATTCAATAGCGTGGCAAGAATGTCAATGACCATTTCATCATCTTCTATGATTACTATGAATGATTGATAAAATTAATCATTTGTGGGACAATTTTTTCATCATGATTCATGTGAAAAGATTTGCTGTTAATTTAATTATTCAATCATGATTGAACGATAACTTACTATGAGTCTATGACGAATGCCAATTGAAAGGAGTTGCACATAGTTAATTAATTATATAGGCTTAAATGAACATTTAGTCACTTATTTTAACTAAAATATGATTCTATTTAGTAAACCCAAAAAAAAAAAAAGATTTTATTTTTTGTCATTAAATCAAGTTACAATTACTACTAGAATCTGACACAATTTTGAAGTTCAAAATTTAAATCCAGATGAAAATATTTAGCTTAAGTATCGAGATTTGTCACTTAAATTATACATTTTAATTAAGTAATTGAAATATAATTTTAGTCACTCAATTTTTAAATCGAGATTTTAGTTCAAATGATACTCTTGGACAAGTTAATTTAATTATATATATTTTCACCCTTTTGCTATTCAATAACTTATTTAATCTTGCTGTGTCAAAAAAAAAAAAAAACTTATTTAATCTTGTAAATACAACTCATTAGTTAAAAATGTGAAAACATTTAATATGCTGAGGGGTGAACTTGAATGCATTATATACCTTTTTTTTTTTTTTTTATTCTAACGCATTATACCTTTCTTCTCCACATTTGAATGTTTGTGAATTTCACCATTATTAAACTCTTTCCAACCATAAAAAAATTATTTGAAAGAGTATGGTCAACTTATTTCAAGAGCAAACTTATTTCACCAATATTCTATAGTAATGTATTTTTTAATTTTTTTAATAACAAAAAAAATTTATTTGAAAAATCTATTTATATTATATAGTTTGTTCACAATGTGAGGCTCAAAATTTTTGGTTCCAATGCTCATTTTTATTTTTATGATATTGACATATGTATTCTATAATTATATAATTATGTAGTGACATCATATCAATCACCAAATTTTTTAGTTTAAATTAACTCTTGTGTAAATCGCATTATAATGAATGAATAATGCAAATATATTTGAATTTAGTTTTTTGTTTTTGTATCGAGATAATTAATTAACTGTTTTATATTTTATAATTTGTTGGATTTTGGACTTCCTTTCTACATGGAAATAATCCAAATTTGTTAGCATATTATGTCTCATCTATATAAGTGAAGGTGGTCATACTAGAGTTGCAAGGTGAGCAAATTTTGTGAGAAAGAACAACCAACAAAGAGAGAAAAATGGAGAGAAAGTTGTTCCCGTTTTTATAAAACCAGCTGTAGTAAAACGTCGATTCTCGATTTGTTAATAGTTGGATTTTGCTCAAACTTGGAGGGCAGGTTCGCAGCTCCAAAGGCTACCTTTTCACCGTTCGGATGGTCGAAACAAGGTACAAGTAGGGAGAAATTCAGTTCACACTGCATCATGTTTTATTGGCGATTTTTTCAACTTCTTGTTCTTGGTTTGTAAGCTTTTGTGCTTTATTGTTTGGCTGGTTGTTAACACTTCTTTGTGCATCACTTTGAGACTCTCTTATACCCATATTTGATTATAGTGGAGCTATTTCATTGGTCTGGACGACAAGTAGTTTTTTACTTTCACATCGAGAGTTTTCTACATTAAAATTTCGGTGTCTTTATTTTACTTTATTTACTGCTTTTTATTTGTTGTTAACCCTCATAAGTTTTTACAAGTTTGAAGGATTTTATTTCTGCTGCATATTGCTTATTATTATTGTGTGTTAATTCTCCATCATAATTGATATTTAACATGATATTTTAGAGAATTTAACTATATATATCATCATATTTCAATTATAATTTATAATAATACATTTATATATGTAAAAAACTAATGTATATTAATTAATAAATTACTGAAAAATTTAATAAATATATAATTTAATCAAAGTACAAATTTTAATATATAAATAATAATAGTATTAAAAACATTATTAATATTTTTTTTTGAACAAGCAAAAAACATTATTAATACTAACTTAAATAGACCGACCTAGTAAGCTAACAAGCTTTTTTAATGGTTTGCGGCATGATCTATTTAACTAAATAGACTTATAAATTTTTTTTGGCTTACTCTATTTAAAAAAATAGACTGATCTAGTCGGAGTCTATGTAGACTAAACCTTAAAGTCTCGTAGTCCAACCTAACCTATTCCCATCTCTAACCATAATTAACTTTAGTATTAGAAAAATATACTTTAAATTTTCCTTTTCATTTTCATTTACTTTTACACTTTGTTTGTTTCTTAAACTTAGTTCCTTCCCCTTTGGAGGCATGTAAAAAATTATTGATTCAGGAAATTTAATATTATAATATGATAAAAACATATACATAAACTTTATTATAATATAATTATTATAATAACAACAACAAAGCATGTACATCAACTACATCTCTCAAGGGCTCAACAAGAGGTGACAAATTTCTTTTTATCTTCAATTTTTTTTCATTTTTTTTGCCACCAATGATTGATATTAATGAGCTTCCTTGTAATTAAATAGTGAATTAGTCCTAATTAACTAAGCAGTCACAGATGTCTCCACAGCAAGGTTGCCATAAGCAACTTCTGATTTAATGTCAGATTCCCATAATTCTGGCACTGCTTCCCTAAGATTGTGGATGCTTTCTAAGGCATAATCAGCACCTTTAATTCTTTGTGATTTACCAACCTATATGAAGATGATGTGTAACAATCAATAATTAGAGGCTCATAATTTTTTGGCATGTAACACAATATCAATAATTTGGCAATTAGTTCATACTTCATACTATACAACAAAAATTAACAGTATCACTTACCAGCACCGTGTCAAGTCCCACACGTTTTCCAGCTTGTATGTTTCGAGCACTATCCTCAAAGAATAACTGAAAACCACATAATAACAAACAAAAATATGGTTTAAAATTTAGGATTTTTTTTTAAAAAAATAAAATTCTAGAACTTTTTTTTGGAATAAAAACTTCGATAGTTTTTTCAAAAAAATAAAATAAATTGAACTATTTTTTTATTTAGAGACATATTATATTTGAGGTCTATGTAAACAAGGTTCGTTTAAACATTGTATATTTTTGTCTAAATATATTTAATCCAATAAATCAACACTTCTATTGATCACGACCTCAATTGAGGCCGCGATATTATATTTTTTTATGTCACTGTAAATGTACCACCAACGTTAGTTATGTGGCTGCATTAGCTATATTTAAATGTAATTCTCCATAATAATAAAGATTTTGTGATCCGCAGTCTCAGTTACATGACTACAATTTAAAATCTTATTGTTATAGTCTATTTATTTTTTTTAAAAGTCAACTGATTCTTACAGTTTTAAAATAATTAGAATTTAAAAATAATATAAAAATTATGGTAAATTTGTTATTGAAAATTACATGTTGGTAGGTGCATTTCTTTTAAATTGATTTTTATCATGGTATCCAAATTAATACAATAAGTTAATTTTTTTTTTTTACAAAATATCTAAAATATGATCTCTAAATTATTGCATATTAAAATAATTTTTTATATATGTAATGTTAAAACCTTATTATTGAATTTTATGATTGAGTTCAATAGGATGATTATCTTACTGTTCTTTGTGGGTCAAGATTGGCTATTTTGAGAGCCAACTCAATGGCATATTCTGAAGGTTTGCAAATAATTGGTGTCTTTGGCAAAACTTCACTTGGATTGGGTTTTGCAAAATGACCAATAATGTCAAATATTTGGAAGTTACTAGCACTAGTAGTAGTACTTGTGGTATGATTGGTTTTGCTTGATCCAACAAATTCAATGTCATCTTCATCATCAGAAACAGTGTTCTTGTGGATTGGATTAAGTGTCTCAAAACATATAATTCCTTCAAAACAATCTTCTAATCCAAGCCTGCTTAGTGCCTTAATTGCATGAACTTTGTCTGCATTTGTGAAGATCTATAGAGAAAAGAAAATAAATAGTTTCATTAAATTTCATTCAATTTTGAATAAATCATGATTTAGCCACTCTCATGTTAATTTAGTCTTTATATTATGTAAAAATAATAAGTAGTCTCTAAACTATATGAAATATGTCAATTTAATTTTTAAAGTATATAAAAATCTGTCAATTCAGTCTTTTAATTATATCTTCAAAATAATGACTCAATTGACGGATTTTATATACTTTATTGCTTATAATTTTTATATACATTAGGACTAAATTAGAGAGAGTTGTATTCATAATTTTTATGGATTGATTCAAATGCTTCAATTTGGTTATTATTAAAAAAAAAAAAAAAAACTTACTAGTTTCCTATAGGGCAGGCTTTGCAAGAGGTTCCTTAGAATTGGGTCTGGTTTCAAATTCTCATATGGTAATCTTCCATGAACAAAACTGTAATAGAAAAATCAAATATTAATTTCACAAAAAAAAAAAAACCACATAAGATTAATAAAAATAAATAAGTATATTAACTAATTATTAATTTAGAAGTGATGGAATATTAAAAAAAAGGGTTATGTACCTGTGATATTCATCATAGTCAAAGTCATATCCGATTGCCTAAATTGACAAAGAAAACAAAACAACTATAAGTTAACAATTTGTAGTGAATTCACCTAATTATAATTTCCATTTTTCACTATAGAATATAAAATTAGGAAAATAAGGGAATCATACATACCCTTAAACCAGCCATAGTTGTTCCATAGTTTTTGTAAAGATGGTTGGACAAGTCATCAATTATGTTTTTGTCTATGCCAAGCTTCTCAACCATATAGTCTACAAATCAATATCAATAGTACATACAAAAAAACATTAGTCAACACCAACAAAACATAAACACATTACTAAGAACACTATTTGCAAATAAATTTTTACCTTTAATATTTTGTCCACATGCTTTTGCAATACCACAACTTATTGGATATAAAGTATCATCTAAATCTGCAGCATCAAATCATCGAAGTTACAATCATAATTATTCTCTCGTCTCAAAATATAAAAAAAAATTGGTCAAAATTACATTTTCTTTGACCAGTTTCCAATTATGAATTAATGCACGATTGTTTAACTAAAATACTCACCAAAAAGAAGGCAATCATATTTTTGTCTTTGAGCATGTCGAAATCGGTTTTCGTACTCCATTTCAAGCAGAAAACCTTAACAAACAAAAGAAAAAGAAATCAACACTATGTTGCATGACATGAACCAACCAAATAGTACTATCTTGGATTAACAACAAATGAAGCATAATCATCATCATCAAGGAAAAAAAAATCAAGATTGATGATGCTAACTCAATCCATTAGGGATAAAGTTTTTTGTTATGATTTTGAGTGGACAATACACAATTATTGAAAGAGAATGAATTTAAAAACTGATACAAAAGTAAGAAACATAAAGAGTCCTTCAATTTTTATTAGTACTAAGTAACCAAATGAAAAGCAAATAAAAATGGACCCTTTAGACCATAAAGGAAATAATGAGACAAAGACAAACCCTCATTATTATAATCATATGAACAAAGTTCATGGGGCACAATTTATTGATTGAACTATGTATATATAGTACTAAACATAAATTTATTGATTGAACTATGTATAGATAGTAAAATAAAAAAAAAATAAAAAATCAAAGATATGTCTAGTATCACCAAAGTAAACTTGATTGCTTTCTTAAAACAGAGGTACGGTTCTCAATTCTAAACTTTAATTAACTCCTTAATGAATTTTTAAGATTAAAAGAACATAACATATGTAGTGTATATTTCTCTTAGAATTCTAAATATTATTCATTCCTTAATTAATAGTGTATATATTTTATTTTTCATTTCTTTTTTTTTTAATGAATCATCATTAAGAGCATAAGAGCATATAATGATAAGAGAAATTGAAGTCATTGGCTTACCAGAAACAAAAGAATGAAGTGATGAGAGGATTAAGGAAGAGGGTTGAAGAAGCAAAAGTTAGAGAGCAATATACACTAAATATAATGAAGGGTGCAAGGTGAAGGGGGAGGAAAAATGAGAAGCAAGAAAGAGTATTTATAGATGGAACAATTATTGGTTTTGTGGTAGATATATTTGGTTACAAATATTACATTAAATTATTATTTAATGTGACCAATGATGTTCACACAATGATTATTTTGATTTTTTATTTGGCTAAGATAGTGACAGCAAATTTACATTCGTCACAAAATTTTTATTTTATTATTTTGTTTTCTTTTCACATTGGATACATCAATCAAAGAACCAAAGTCTAGTTCACACATTAGAGTATTAATTAATTCTAAAATGTATCTCTAGTGTAGTTGGCAAAAATGTGTAATAAATGAAGAGAAACATGACTATTTTGTTTCATTAAAAAACAAATGTGTATTTAAACTGAATAAAATGAGCAACCATTACTGAAGTAGTTAGCTAGAGAGTATATTTAAAATGAATTTATATTATCTAATTAGCCGCGTTTTGGGTTAATTAGTTGTTAATTTGATACATCGTTTGCTTAATTGATAAGATTATAAATACGCATGTTAATTTACGTATAAGACAATATTCTTTCGATTTAACAATTACATTGAAAAAACTTTGTTTCTTAGATGCGGATTTTTAGACTAATTGAAAGAGTGTAGAGAAGGGTGAATTTTAGGTTATGCTAATTTTTACATAATTTTAATAAATTTTTTGAAAATTGAAATATCTTGGTGAAGTTTCTTAAAAAATTGAGTACGATACTAGTAGTTATTATCAAAACAAACTTCTACTATTTTCAGAAGTGGTTTGAACAGATTAAAAAAAAAATCTTAATTAACAGTTCAACGCACAGTCTCATATTTAAAATTGATCGCTCCACATATGCATTTACTAGAAGTGGCTGTTTTAGTTTCACAAAAAGAAAAAGAGAAGTGGCTGTTTTAGGTGCCACGTGTAAGAATAATTAATTGGCTTTTTCTAAAGTACCCTTTTATAATTTGTAGTTATTTACTCAACAATTAATAAAAAAAACCATATGTATGTGAAATAAAAATTATAATTAATTACAAATTAGTTGTAGTTATATATTACATGCAAACTTATTTATATGACTTATTTTTACTAGTCGTTGAATAAATACTACTAAATTAAAAACAAGTAGAGTAAATTTCAACGGCTAAAAACGAAGTAAAAAAACAAACTTAGTTCTACTATACAAATAGCTGGAGATTTCCAGAAAAAATAGAGGTTAGGAGCACACAATTCTTTTCATATTAGTTGTTATAAATTTATCATTTGAAGAGAATAAATAGAGGATTTTAAATTGGAATCTTGATCTTGTATATATAATATAATATGATGTCTTACAAATTGAATTATGCTCCTAATTGTTAAAAATAATATAAAATTATTGATGTAACTCTATCCTATATCTGTTTAAGCTTTTGAAATAATCGGTTATTTAACATAGTATCAAAATATCTATAACTAAGCAGTTTAGAGTTCGATTCCCGCTCCCTTCACTTTCTAATTAAAAAGTATAATTTAAGTATATAGTAGATGGATCTATGCATTATCCACGCTTCAAGTTCAAGTGAACTCTTGCGTGAGAACTGAGGATGCGTGCTATAAATAATATAAAACTATTGATATAAATGTTAAGAATATGGATGATTAGTTAGAAGCTTTCATTAGTTAGTTAGAGGTTCAATTAGTTTATTAATTTTGTTATTAGATAGTTAGTTAGTTGAACCTCAAATATCTCTATATATGAGCACTAATTGTACTCTTTTCTATTATCTTTTATCAAAATGAAATCTTACAATTTCTATTCTCTCTCAAGCTTTCTAAGCTCTTATAGAGAATCTTCTCTATTTTACCATCAACTTCAGAATTTTAACAATAAATCTGTCTTATCAGTTTAAGCTTTTAGAATAATTAATCAGTTATTTGACACTAACCGTTTTGTAATTGACTAAAATACAAATGAATCATACTAAATAATGCACGTCCCATAAAAATTTAGTAAAATCAATTTAATTTCATCAAATTACAAATGAGAAGAGTATGTTTAAAAGTTTGCTGACATAATTTATATAGAAAAATAGTAGCAATAATTTTATTTTTAGGTTGCCATGATATATTCAACCGAATATTTTCTATAGACAACGTACCACTCACCATCTAGCCATTTAAATTACTTGAATCAACTTGTTGATAGGTTGCAATAAATTATTCTCCAGTATTCATTTACTTCCCACAATTGCAATAAAAATTTAAAACAATGTTAAATATGCAATAAAGCAAGAAAAAATCACATTCTTATTAATAATTTTGCATCATCCACCATTATAAACCACAAAATAATAATATTGCATCATGGATCTCAACTTTTGTCCACAAATTTTCTAGCCTAAAACCAAAACAACACTTGGTCAAAATCAAATCTCAGCAATTTTTTATCATCAATGAAAAGGGCATTTACCCTTTAGCGTGTAGGACTCTTTTTTTTTACCTAAGTACATGTTTGATGACAACATATTGTACACCCTAAGTTGTATACAGCTTGATTTTCACATCAATAATAACAAAACCTTACTAATTTAAGGTAGTGAATTTGAATGAACTTTGTTAAAAGAAGCATTTGATATGAGCAAAGATATTTTGGGGCATTTTAGTCACTAAATAAAAGATAGTACGTGTTTGTTGCATGACCATTCATCTGGACACTTATTGATGCTCTTGATGTACGTAAGTGGACTACATAAGTTGTAACATGTACCTTACAGCTAATTAAGACCTTTCTCTTTTATATTAAGGACAAAAGTTACGGTTCTTGCAATTTTTTTATCAATGATGATTACAATTTTGTTTTCTTTCTCTCTCTTGCATGCATAAGATATGTACTAGAAAGAACTATATACTATTTTTATTTGTATGTACAATTATTTTGTTTACTTTTTGATATTAGAGTTGATTTCGTCGGTGTTTGTGACGTTGCTCCGCCACAATAAATAGAAGGAAGTTGTGTACTTGCAAATACTTAGACGCTCAAGTCAGTAAGAGTGTGAACACAATGGTTTTCAGAGTTAGAATGTTATATCTGACTCCTGCGAATGAGAAGTTTATATAGTCTTCAGCGCTGAGTTAAGACTCTTGATGACATTTAATGGTCATCAAATAGTTGCCGGAAAACAGCTAAAAAACCATAATTAGCAGTTAATGATCATCATTTCGATATCGATTGTCACATTATGCAGTGACATTGTGACATAGTTGAATTCTAATTCCGAACACATCTTTAAATTATGATTTCAAACTATTATTTGCTATGTAATAGAAGTTTTAATCTATTCTATTAGACATTGTTTTTAGATAGACTTAATTATGATTTTCGTCGATCTATTTTTTATTCACTCACGAAGTTGGTCACTCCATTTTAAATTCACATTCGGTTTTGGTACCTCCACTAGATATTTATACTTAAAAATTGTGATTTAATATTTTAGTATGACATACAATTTGATGACGTAGATTCATTTTGGTGAAGTTAATTATTTATGTTTCATTAATTAAGCTTAAAAAATGAATAATTTTTAAATTAAAATTGAAGTTTTTATTGAGTTTTTTTATAATTTCGTAACTTTTGATCATTTATTATCATCAGGTTATATGATGTCGTATCAATTTTTTTTTTGGTTACCCAAAAAGAGGTGTTAAAAAATATGTTTTTTTTTTTTTTTTTACACAAACTATGTGATTTTAAAAATATGTTAAATATTCATTTCTACTTACAATATATTAAAAGAAATTACTATGAAAAATTCAAATTTCTCCTTATAACTTTTAACGGTGTTTCAAGTTTTGCGCCCTTAAATGTAATTTTAACTCTAAAGTAATGAAAAAAATATATAAAAAAAAAAGAAAGATAAGTATAAAAGAAATCTTCCAATAAAAATAGCATTAAAAACTACATCTCCAAACAAACAAAAAAAAAAAGAAAAAAGAGAAACATAAAAGAAATATTGCCATAAAAATAGCAACGGAAACCACCTCTAAAAAAAAAAATAACAACCCAATCTATTTTAACTTAAAAAATAGCAACAAAAAAATTAATTAAAATAAATTTACGCATAAAAATAGAAATAAAAATCACGATAAAAGATATGAGCCAAAAATTGTAACTTTTTTTTTTAATAAAAAAATAGTAACTCAATCTAACATACAAAAACTTATATATAAAAAATAAAAATAGAAAAACCTAATAAAAGAAGATACATATTTACGAGCTTAAAAATAAAAGAACGTAAAAACAAAAACACAATGGACCCATTTGGATTGATTTATTTATGATCTTATGTGAAATAACTTATGTAAAAATATAAGCTTTTATGTATTATTATAAGTTTTTTAATTTAGTTTATGAAAACGGTTTATAAAGATATAATTTTTGTCAGTGAAAAATTATGAATTAACATGCGTAAAAAAAACTTATGATAACATAAAAATTTATTTATAAATTATAATCATAAAGTATTTTATAAGCTTAAAAATAAGCAAAAATCAAACGGGCTCAATATATTAATGGTATTACTACTAAAAATCTTAATTTGTCCTCATCAATTCTTAAAAATATTTCAAATCTTCTATTTCGTAAAAAAATAAATTATATTTTTCAATTTAATATTTTTCTATATAATAGTTAAATTGTACTCTATATTTATTATAATAAAATCTACTCTATTTTTGTTTACTCTTATATAAAAAATACAGGAGAAGTGTATTATTGATGAATATATATTATAATAATAACGGGGGTAAATATATATTATAATAACACACGAGACTATTGTTTTAATAAAAAAATCATACACGGGACAATTACTTTAATAAAATAAAAGAAATTGAATAATATTTATAATAATACACAAAACAATTGTTGATAAATATATTATAGATGAATATATATTATAATAATACACGAGGCAATTGTTTTAAAAAATTTAATCATACGCGGGACAATTGCTTTAATAAAAAAAAGAATTGAATAATAAATATTTGTTATTATCAATTATAATTTATTACACAAAAATCATATAGGAAACAATTGCTTTAATAATTTTTTTTACTTAATTTAATAAACTTTACTAAAAAATAACAGAATAACGTTACTTTTTTTTTGGTACACGACGTCACTTATATTTTAGCAATATTTTATAAATAAAAGTCAATAAACCCGTGCGAATGCACGAGTCTCAAAACTAGTTTGGGTATAAAAATCTGATAAAAAGACTAAAACTATGATTTTAAAGTAGAGAGACTATTTTCACCAATGAGTGAAAAAAGAAGACCGAAACTATAATTAAGCCTTTACTTACATCTTTTTTGCTATGATAAATTTTTGGAATCATTACGTGCACACAAATCCAAACATCGAATCGTGAGGTGAAGCCTCACTAGAATGGATCAACACATTAATTGGGGCACCGAGCAACCAAACAATTGGCTTTTGAGAGCACATCTTCACCCCCGAAACTTTAAAGCATTAGGTTTATGAGACGATTTTTGCTATTCACACCCCAAAAACTTCTAGTTACACCCAAATTTCATAAAAACTTAATCATAATACCAAAATTTACCTTTTTTATACAGTTTTCATCTTTCATTATATTTTTAATGTTTCTGTTTCACAGTTCTGTCTAATACACCCCATTAATCCTCATTAATGCATTCTCTCTCCCAATCTCCAATTTCTTCTCATTAATTTCAATTAAAGATTGGATTTGATGGTATTTTATTAAAATTTTACTGCATATGTTACTATTTATACTCATTCAATTTTATGGTATTCTTTGTTTATGTTTTCTTATAGGATTGCATAGTTTAGAATGCCTAATGTAAATTCAGTTTACACAATCCTATGTAAACTGAGTTTACACGTACATTGAGAGATTTACGTTAATTGTATTTTACATACACTTATATAAACTCATGTAAACTGAGTTTACACTTACATTGAGTGGTTTACAGGGTTTAGTGAATTGTTAGTTTACGTACATAGTAAAAGGTTATGTAAACTGAGTTTACATATGTTTACATAAGTTATGTAAATTAAGTTTACATAAGCGTTGTAAACTGAGTTTACACGTAAGGTTATGTAAACTGAGTTTACATATGTCTACATAAGTTGTGTAAACTAAGTTTACATAAATTAACGACAGAGATGAATTGAAGGCAAGAAACGCACACAAGGGTTTTGGATTCAATAAAAATATTTAATTTATTTTAAGGATATTTTGGTCAATTTGGGGTGTAACCAGTTTTTTTGGGGTGTGAGTAGCAAAAATCTTATGAGACTTATCACTTATATGTTGTTCAATCTTTATTCTTCCAACCAATGTGAGACTTAACTTAAATTTGATATATCTCAACATCTTCCTCAAGTGTGAATCTCTTCATGTCCACGATCAACCACACAATTGACTTTTGACCAAAAACTTGAAGACATTAAATTTATAAGTCTCTTGTTCAACTTCTACTTTTTCAATCAATATAAAAATGAATTCACATATGATATACCTCAAAAGCTTGCAAGTATCTCTATGTATATGTATGGTGTCTACGGTAGTGTAGGCAAAGTAGGCCTGAGCATCGGTCGGTTTCGGTTGGGTTCGGGCCGAAAATCATAAAACCGATAAAAACCGCAATCATTTAATTTGGACCTAATTCCGACCGACTATATCTTCGGTTTGTTCGGGTGGCAGGTTGTCCGGGTAGCGGATAGAACGGGTCGGTTATTATGATTTGATTGAAATTTTATTATATTTAAAAGTCTATTATTCAAAAACTCATATTTTTCAAATAGTTACATATCTTGTTCACAATGTAACAAATGATAGAAGAACCAAATGAAAAAACAAAAAGAGCGAGATGTTGTTATTTTATTTAAAATTTGTAGATCTAATGACAATAATAGACCAAATAAAAAAGTGTAAATATATATTTTGCACCTCATTTATCAACATATTTCTAAAATATAATATTTTTCTCATATATCAAAGATGGATAAAAACAACAAAACAATGTGTATACGAGATTGAGAGAGGGAAGGATCAGAGAAAAAAAAAAATTTCATCTTAATGGTAGTTCGGTCGGTTTCAGTTATAAAGAGATAGAATTTTAGAGACATGCACCCACCCGTATGCAACCACTCATGCCCGTTTTTATTAATTGTTGACCCGAGACCCGACCCGCATCCGACCGGATGCCTCAATATGTTGTCGGTTATATCGATTTTGAGTCGGGTCGCGGGTCCGTGCTCACCCCTAAGGCAAAGTATCTTAAGACTTAAAAAAACAATTATAAAATAAATATTTATATTTATCTCATCTAAAAAATACTAGGAAGACTCCAAATCAAAATCTGTAGGATACATAATCTTTGTATTTAATTACCACCAGTTATATTTGGTACATTTTTTTTATGATTATATTTGGTACATTTTGCATATGGCCGGTGGCCGGTGCGTTAAATATGTTTGAAAAGTAATCATGATTCAAGTGTTCCCATCCCACACACGGGTTTACTTCTTTTACCTTCACGAGAAAATCATCATCTCAATGGTCCCTAGTTATATACTACTCCCTCCGGTCTTATATATAAGAAACAATTGACTTTTTAGATACATTATAAAATTGATGTATCTAGACAATTGTCTAGATACATCAATTTTATAATGTATCTAAAAAGTCAATTGTTTCTTATATATTATTGTCTAAATACATCAATTTTATAATATATCTAAAAAGTCAATTGTTTCTTATATATAAGACTAGAGAGAGTACAATGTTACATGTAGTTTTTTAGCCTTGATTTTGAACATGTTTTTTATTTCAATTTTTTGTATATGTATATAATATTTTTTCCAATGATCTTTGTAATATATATTTCAAAATTTATTAACAATAGATTGATGCAAGTGTTAAGTGATTTGGACTCCTTATTAAACAAATGATTATGAGTTGATTATTGATTTTGTATATGAAAAAAATTTGGTTGAAATAATAGAACTCACTTTGCTTTATACATTATACTATGGAAAGCAGTTAATGTTAAATAGTCATGTAAACTTAATTAATATACATATCTATTGCATGGTACAAAAATTTAAAATTTAATTCTCATTAATTTGTTTGATTTAGTGTTTGTCATGTTGAAATTACTGCACGGATTCAATGGAGTGTAACAATATAGTGGACTAATTAAATTGGTGTTCTGAAGTTTGAGAGATTTAGGGTCCAAAAGTTTGAATGAATAAAGCATTTCTCTGCCATGTATATAGACTAAGACAACTTAAATTGGTGCAATTTATTTAAAGATAATTAAATTGAATCAATAAAGTGTTATATTCATTTCACTATGTGTTTTTTCTTTCCAACTAAATTTTTTCTATACGTAAAATATATAAATCAAACCATTAACAATTTATTTAAGAAGTTCAAATACCTCATCGATCACAAATCAATATGCATTGTCGATCATTTCATTATATTCTTTTTATTTTTGTCCTATCATTAATTACATTATATTTTTTTTTGTCAAGTTATTATATTCTAATTGACATTAAAAATATCTTATAAGTCACTAAAATCTCAACATCTCATATATACACCTCATGAAATGCCGCCCCTGACTCACCGGACCTCACCTTCTGCTCTTGCATCACTATCACCTAAAAAGGTCAACTAAATTGCCAAGGAACTACCATGCAAAAGTTTAAAATATCAAATTTCTAAGAAGAGTGATCGAGTTCAATAATTTTTGGACCTAGACAGCTGGTTCTCATTTTCCTCCTAGCTAACTTTTTAAATAATAATTCATTCAGATATTTTTAATTTCCTAACTAATTTTATTTTCTTTGGCTACATTGTCAAAAACGCCCTATTTAAGTGTTGATCAAGGCACAACTCGATCTTGACAGTCCACAATCATCAAACACGACGGGTCTAAGCAAAAAATGTGGTTTGTCGTACTTTATTATTATAATCGAGATGTGCCGCAGCATCATCTATCGGTTAAACACATATCCCTGATGGTTCGAATTGAAATCCCTCACACATTGAGTTCTCATAATACGAGTGTGTGTTTTTTTTTTTTTTTTTTTTTTTATAGAATAAAAAAAACTAAGGTCTATATCTATTTTTCTCTTATCCCAAATCATATAAAATTCTTTTGATCATTAATTTTTTTGTGGTAGCTAGCTAGGAATCGAAGTACCATTAATAATGGATTGTAGTATGTACGTTAGTTAGTGATATTATTAAAATCTGCCAAAATCCAACGTAATCTAACATGTTTGTAATATGGTGTTTATAATACGGCTAGCAATTATATATGAGACATGAGTCTGGCCTACAATGTAAGGTACACAACACATGTTATACCTATAAGCCATCATTATTATTTAAAAGAAAAGAAAAGAAAATTATATAGTAACTTAATTTTATTTTTTTCGATAAATAATAATCATTCATTGATCAAGACCAACCCAGCATCATAGTAACCAATACTACCCACCTTCTATGAAAGGTTGCAGTATGCTTACACAATCATGTGGTCGAAAGTCAAATTATATAGTAACTATGCAACGAAATTTGATCAAGACGTTGGAATTGATTGCATAATTATAAGAAGAAAAAAAAAATCAGAGCAAGGCCTCTATGATTGAGGGATGGAGAGGTACATATATATAAATAAGAGTGGCAGAATTTCCAATAAAATTATTTATCCAATGACCAGGAAATTTCAGCATAGAATATAAGAAATGTCATTGTGGGGGAAGAATATGTAATAAGAAAATGACATGAGAAGTATCGAATTTATAAGATGTTTTGCTTGTGAATATTAAATATCATATGTAATTAGAGAATAATTTTAGATATCTTGTAATCTTTTGTGCATTTGATGATGTAACTCT
The DNA here is from genome assembly GCA_954870985.1 of Trifolium fragiferum. Taxonomy (NCBI): domain Eukaryota; kingdom Viridiplantae; phylum Streptophyta; class Magnoliopsida; order Fabales; family Fabaceae; genus Trifolium; species Trifolium fragiferum. The sequence goes on along the minus strand of OX940793.1, from coordinate 13,972,385 downwards.
GCTTAATTAGCTAGTTAATTTGGTCTTAACTAATCACCGTCCTTATATGATGCAATAAAGCGACCTAAACTCTTTTACTAAGTTTGTGTGTGAATGCTTGGATCATTTGACAACTATGCATATGTTTTGAATTATGTCATGTAATTTGTTATTTCTACTATTAACTTGTATTTAATTTTTGTCCAATAAAAATGTCAAAACTTTTGTCCAATGATTATTGTCATTTTGTCTAGTTGTCAAAAATCAAAACTTGTATTTCATTTTTTATTAAATTAATTTTTAAATTATACTACTTACTAACAATTCTTCTTAATTATATAACTTATTGTCAAACTAGTTGCATAATTACAAATTAACGAAAAGATCGATAATTGCTTGATTTCGTTAAAAATATTTTTTTGCTTGCAAATTTCAAGAGAATAAATGCACGACTCCTATAATTTGAGGAGACGAATGTTATTCACTCAAATCCGAAAGTAATTTAATAGTTTAATCATATATCCACGTGTAACGTCCTAATAATAGAGACATTTACGATTTAATCCCTCAATGGTTGCTAAGAAGTAACAACACTCTTCACTTTCGAAAATAACTTCAAATTTGTTCCTACTATAATACTATACATTTACATTATAATTGATCTAATCTAACAATTGAAAAAACTGGTCCATGGATCGATACATGAATATTAATATATATATCCAAATTAACTATAAGACCCTATGATTGGAATGAATTATGCATTCGAATACAATGTTTGCACGCGATCTCAAATAGTAATTTTGGTGACATGATGTTAATTTGTGGGATTCTTTCAACGGCCGGTGTGTTATGTGGTTCTCAAAGAAGATTGGAATATTGAGAAAAAATACAAGTTTTTGTCATCATAGTTGGATTGTAAATAATGCATTGAAATATTTCTATCCACATGTAGTTAGAGGTATACACGAGGTGAGTTAGATTCGATCAAAAACAAAACCTAGCAAGACCAATAATGTATTATCACTACAAGAAATATAATTTTTGGCAGCGATAAATATCGCTGCGAAAAATACAAAGTTGCTGTCAAATGTATTTTTCGCAGCAAAAAAATTGTCGCTGCACGTCGTTGGCATAAGTGCCGTTGCGAAAAATCTTGCAAGGACAATTGATGTCGCTGCCATAACTAGTATTTTGCAGCAACAATTAATGTCGCTGGTATAACTAGTGTTTTTCAACAACAATTAATGTCGCTGACATAACTAGTGTTTTTTGTAACAACAATTATTGTCGCCGGCAAAAAAAGTGTTTTTTCCAACGAAAAATTGTTGTTGCATACCGTTGGCATAAATGCCGTTGCAAAAAGTTTTGATCGCTGACATAACTAGTGTTTGTCAATAATTCAAATATTAATTTAATCTTCCATGAAATAAGATATTAGGCATTAACGTTATCAACCATCGATTGCTAAATTTTATTTATATGTTATGTTTCTTTTTCAATTTTTTTTAATCAGCGAATTTTATTTATACAAAAATTCAAATACAAAGAACCAAACTTCAAATTACAAGTCATTTAGACCGTAACAAAACCAAGTGGCCATTCACATAATATCAAAACATTAAATTAGAAAACACAAAAGAGCAACACTATTTTGAATGTTTATCACTTAATCCTATAAGAACACCACAAAAATGTCTAAGACACCGATGACTTGATTACTTGCCCCACTCTCTTGTTCTCCATTGTTCATCATCTTCTTTCATAGTCTTCACACTTTTCTTGAATTGCATCGGTATTCTTCAAAGCTTTTAATATTAGATACCTTCCCGTCGTAGCTTTTTTTTATTGAAATTCTACTCAACTTTTAATGAGGTTATGTGTGAAACAAACTGACAGAAGGTGATTTTGAAAGAGAAAATTATATAAGTTGATGAATAATGATGACATGATGGAGAACTCGATCGGTTAAATTTTGGAGAGATCGAGTGATTAAATTTTGAACAATGAACAAAAGAGAAAGAGGAGCGTTGGATGAATAATAATCTACCGTATAGAAAATTTGCAATATATTATCCAAGTGGGTGAATTTATAGCTATTAGTAAACAAGTTTGATTAATTAACAAATATTCCAAAACACATGGAAAATAAAATAATTAATGGATTATCTTTACTCAATTAACCGTCACACTACATGATTATCTCAATAGTGATAGTGGCTATGTATGGAGTGCTACCGTCGAATTTTGAAAAAAATAAAACAAACCACTATTTTTTTAATCCAAATAAACTTAATTTAATTAATCTACTTCTAATAATATATTAAAATTGATAACTACTATATTTATTAATTTGTCTTTATATATTTTAATAATTTTCTAAATTTCGTATCCTTCATTGTAATTTTACTCTATTAACAATATATATATAAAAATAGGAAGAAAAAAAAACAATAAGGATTAGAGGAAGTTTAGTAAAACAGTTATAGAAAAAAAACAAACAATAAGATTATATATGAATCTTTGCATAAAAGTAGGAATAAAACAATAAAAATTTGGTAGTTTTTTTTATGCATAAAAAAAATTATGTATATTAAAATTGCTCAAAAATAAGTTTAATTCTTTAATATATTAATTGACAAGTTATGTTGTTGGTATAATTATAAGATTTTCCAACAACGTTATAATGTTGTTGTTAAATAAGAGATTCAAAACATAAAAATAGGAAGAAAAAAAAAGATCCAGTTAAAAGAAATTTACGCAAAAAAAATAGAAACAGAAACTACAATAAAAGATATGCATCAAAAAATAGTAATTGTGTGGTTTCTCAGCGACTTTACAAAGTTGCTGCAAATAATCTATAGTATTAAAAAATATAAAAATAGAAAAAAACAAACAAATAATAATTTTAAGTTACAACAAATCTACGCATAAATATAGAAACAAAAATCATGATAAAAGATACGTATAAAAAAATAGTAATTGTTGGTTTTCTCACTGACTTTACAAAGTTTGTTGCAAAAAAACTGTACGATTAGCGACAACATTAATTATTGTTGGGATAAGTAATTTTTCCCAACGATAACATAATTGTTGAGAAAAAAACTAACTTAAAACAACAACTTAAATTAGTTGCTGCTATATGTATATTTTTGTCAACAATTTAAATGTCGTTGCAAAAAAGTCGTTGCGAATTTTTTTTTTTCTTGTGGTGAATGTATTAGAATATGTTTAGAGAAAATATTGTTGTTTTTATGTCTCTGCGAGTAGAATTCAATTTGAAAAAATATTATAATATATAGGAGACGAACAGACCTGGCCTCCATAAGGGTGCAGGGTGAGCGTAATAATAGTTATGTATTATTAATTTTTATAAAATATTAGATATATTCAATAGATTAATTTTGAAACCTTATAATAATAATTAACACTCTACAAACCAGCAACCTCCACCGCAAGGGAGGTGGTGTTGGTTGAAACCAAACCCAAACCCGATAGAAAACAGAGACGGACAAGGTGCTTCTCTAAAACTCCGACGGAGCACGAACCAACCCGCATAGATCCAGATCCGCACGCCAAAAAGTCACACTATGTCGACGGAGGACCGGACAAAAGGTGGTGCGGAGGGCCTGTCGCCACTCATCGCACCACCACCTGTGGTTCTACATGTTGAAGAAGGGTTTTGGATTGAAGGGGTGCGGCGGCTGAGAGACTTAGAGAGAAGGCAGAGAGTATTTAGGTTTTTAGAGAGAGAATATTAAAAGGTTAATGGATCTGACATATCTTAATTATAATAATTTTAAGTTGAGAGAATCTATGAAAAAAAAAGAATAATTAAAATTATCGAAGCAAAAATCATGTCTAATAATATATAGGTGATTTGTGTGCCGAGTATATGAGTGTTGTAAATTGTAAAATACCGAATTTGATATTTGGTGAGGAAAAATACCAAGAAAAACAAGAATTATTAATTAAAAGTTAAAACTCACTAGGTTGTAGACTATATCACCATTGATCAAGACAATGGAACATTAAGTCTATTTTATTGTGAAGACTTTTAATTTTTATGTAATCTCTTCATTGTGTATATTTGATTTTTATAAAAATTTGATTTGACAAAACAATATAAAAAATTTTATGTTTGCATATGCACAAAATAGTTGATATATCGCCTTCAATTCATTTGATTCTATTTTTGGTTTCAGTAGAAGGATTTTTTATTAAAAAAACATTAAAATATAAAAATGCCATTAATTATAGCTCTATATGCTTCTTTTTGGAAAAATTTGCCTCTCATTGCTTGGAAAAAGGAAAAGTTGATTAACTCAGAAAGCTACAACAAAGAAGGAAACAAAATGTGATGTAGAAATTAAGCAATTAAATATAATCACAAAAAATGCCATGACAAAACAACTAGTAATATTTTACTTTCACATTAACCTTGACTTGATCATCTAGTAAGCTCCTAGATTTCCAAGTTTACACATCATGTAATTGATACTCCTATAGCTTTTGTTTTTTATTTTCTTGTGCAAAGTTAAGATACTAATTCTGACTAAAGAATGTGGATTAATATACAATTTGGGCAAGGAGATGAATTTTTTAATGTAAAAATGTATAGTCTACAATGTGATAGTGAAACGTGGCAAATGATGGCAGGGTATATGTCCCTAGTTGCACAGCAAAAACCAATAATAGAGAACAGAAGACACAAAGTAAAACAAAAGACTAGCCATGATTCATGAGATGAGAGCATATAAGGCATTGTCTTTGTTTTTTTAATGGCAAATTTTATTAATAACCAAATTTCTGCACAAGACGAACAGATACCGGTAAAAAACGAATACAAAAATATAGGTGCCGTATATAAGGCATTGTCTTTGTATGTAAGTAATTTTTGTTCTAACAAATATTCAGGAATAATTCCCTTGAATGAAGGAGTTTAGTACACTTTTTTTTTAACTAATGATTTAGTACACTTGTATTTTTTATTATAAGTACAAGTAGTGATATTATATTATTTTGGAATAAGTGATATTTTATTTAAAAGTATTATTTTATTATATTATCAATGAAAATTATGCTAAATATTTATAAACTTTTTAATAATTTATTTAAAACTAGTAAAAAATCCTCGCATTTGCACGGATCACATAACATCACAATAATTGTTAATTCTTTTTTTGGTTACACAATGATTATTAATTCAAAGCCAAAATTTAAGAAACCATTTTAAACAATATTAATAACAAAATTAAAATTAAAATTTTTATCTAAAATGACATACAAATTACTTATCTTTAATTGTTAAAATAACTTCAAATAATACAATAAATGTTATACCAGATACATCATATCACTTGGGGCATTCGGCCTCTTTTGTACCAAAAAAAAAATAAATACATCATAACTTGAAAATTGTTAAACAACTATATGATATCAGTTTATCTTTTATATATATATATATATATATTTGCGGAAACAATTTTATTTTAATAAAGTCGATATGATAAAATTTTGAAAACTAGCAAATAGTAGCAATAATGCAGTATTTCAATAAAAATATTAGTTTATTTTATATGTAAAAATCCGTCAATACTGCGCTCATTGTAGAATTTATATATTTATATTTGTGAAAATAAATTAAGACATCGATAAAATTTTAAAAATTAATTGGTATTGGTGAACAAAATGTTTGATTTCCAACCAAAGAATCAAGTTTTGGTATCATATATAATCAGTGGACAGTGGCGTAGTCGGGTTCCTAGGCCAGGGGAGTGCAAACTAAATTTAAAAAATTATTATTATTATTATTATTATTATTATTATTATTATTATTATTATTATTTTATATTTATGTGGACATAAGCACACAATTTTTTTTATAGGTATAACTATTAAAATTGTAGAACTTTAATACTTACATATAATTTTTTTATGTCCCAATATGTTAAAGTTGATATAATAAAATTTAAAAAATTTATGAGTATTTTCAAAAGACCAACTTTATATACAATGATTCGATGGACAAAATATTTAATTTTCAATCAAATTAAGAAATGAACTTTATCATGTGGAATTAGTTTACATGTGTAATTAAGAAATGAACAAATTAAATTATAATATATTTGTGTGGTGATAAACCTACAAATATAATAATAATAATAATAATAATAATAATAATAATAATAATAATAATAATAATAATAATAATAATAATAATAATAATAATAATAATACATTAAAACACCATTTTTAATTTAAAAAAATCTAATGGAGTGATTAAAACAACTGATTTTAAAATGAGAGAATATATTAATTTTGTGAGTGCATGAAAATAGGAATCTAAAGCTGTAATCAAGCCATTTTAATTTAACCTACAAGAAATATTATGTGTTTTCATCATGCAACATTTAAACCACTCATGGAGTTCGATTTCCTAATCAAAACTGCGTGATGCAAAGTGATTGTGTGAGCTCTATGATTTACCCATCACAATCCAATTAGATATGAAACATGTGAACTCAAGGACACAAGCTTCACCCTTCTGGCTAACGTACGTTCAACCATCATTATTCAATTAATAACAAAAAGTTATAGAAATTTAAATTGGGGAAATAAAGAAAGTGATAGTATATAATAAAAAAAAAGATAGTTAAAAAAAATTAAAATTATTTGATATTTTATTGAGACTCACTAAAATAAACAGTTCATGCATTTTCATTGTACATTTGTCTAACATGAAAAATTTATAGAAATGTGAATTGTTTTATTGAAAAGAAGAAAAAGCTTCTTTTAAGATTTACTCAACTAAAAAATATTATAAATTTGATCGTTAATTTATGGTTTTTTATTAATTAAATTCTTGGGTTAATTATAAAAATAGGCTATCTGTACAGGTGATTCAATAAAAACATAATTGCCAATAATGAATTGATCAAAAGGTAAGGAACTTGAGCTGCTTAAACATGTGGTATTGGATCCCTTAAACATATTTACAAAATCTCTCCCCATTTGTTCCTAAAATCCCTAATAGATAGGTTTGGGTTGTTGTTATGGCTTGGCTGAGTTGCAAAGTACATAAAGGATGTATGGGTGAGAGTGACAATTCAACATATAACGAGAATTATTGTTGAAGTGACCTAGGCCATGCACTCATGCAGTGGCTATAATTTTTTGAGCTATATATGACTTTTTTTTTCTTTATAGATAAATGAATCTAGTGCGATGGGTTTGAGTTTAAATAAATTGAGTGAAATTTCAGGGGATGCAAGTAGGATATTGCATGGATGATTTATCAAGAGTTTTCAAAAAAATAATGGATGATTTATCAAGAAGTTGCTTTTGAATTGTTGCAAGTTTTATTTGATGATTTTAGAATTGTTTCTTTCCTCTCAATTAATTTGCGCTTAGTTTATTTTTTCGAGCTTAGACTCATTTGTATTAAAAAAAAAAAAATGGGTGAAATTTAATTTAAAGCGGCAGTATATGAAATTAAAAAGGGATAATGATAAATTATATGTATTATTGCATACAAAAATTATATGAAATATATATATATATATATATATATATATATATATATATATATAAAATAGTTAAATATATTTTAAACCATTTTAAATATATATATGAAATCAATCAACTTGTAACTGTAATTTTTTTTTTCTCTCTTGATTTCAAACGCTCCCACCTCTCATTAAAGTTTAGGTCAGCTGCCGCCACCTACTACTCCCTCTCCAATCCAAATTTCCGATCCAAGATGTAGACATAGCTTCGGTGGTGCCTAGCCTCTAAACGGCCGCACCACCGTCTCAACCGATCGGAGTCTAACCTCTTTCCTTTTCAACGGCTTTCACCGCGCGCCTTCTCCCTGCCGTCGTCGTTTTCGCTGGTGTTCGTCGCCGGCGTGGGTCTCGACGGTTTTGGTCGCCTCTGAAAGTGTTGTAGCTGTACTTGGTTAAGGGATCCGGGTTTTTCTCTGGCCGGTTTTGAGTTTTTGGGTTTGTCCGGTGAGGGTGGTGGTCGTGGTACTGCCACCGGTTCTGTTCTCGCTTCGCCTCTGTCTCTGTAGCTTGCTCGTTCTTCTCTCGTGATGGTGTTGTTTCGTGTTTTTGGCCCTCTCGGTTCTGTGGTGGTGGTGGTGGTAGCGTACGCCGTCTGCCGCCGCTGTTTTGGTGGTTTTGGTGCTCTGTTCAGCGTGATTGGTGCTTGGTTTTGGATGAGGTGCTCTGTTCCGCCGCTGTGTGTTGGCGGTATAGGAGTGGTGATGTTTGTGGTGTTTGCGGTGGTGACGTTTGGAGGTGATGCTACAACAGGGTTTGTTTTCGAGGTATTGCTGAATGGTGGTGTCGACGAGTGGCAGAGGTGGTGATGCCGTCTCTGCAGTGGCTACGGTGGGGACAGTGAAAAGTGGTGGCAGAGGTTGGAACTTTGGTGTTTGCGTCTTGGCAAGAGGTGGTATTTTGGTAGTGGTGGTGTTTGGCTGAGGTGATGTTTGGTCTTGGTTTCTTGTCCTGTCGCGCCTGAAAGGGCGAGATACGTAGGCTCTCCGTGTTGACGGATGATGCTGCTTTATCGTACCTCCAGGACGTATTGGTGTGGGAGTGGTGTGGATGGTTAAGGCCGAGTGTGTGTGGATTTTCCCTGATACAAGAGTCTCTGACCATTTTCAAATCTGGTGAGATTTGCAGGACTCTTAGAGTCGCTGAGGGGTGTTCAAGTTTGTTGAGACTTGCAGGTCTCTGGTATCTGGTTGAACTCTGCTGCATCAGGTGTTGACTGTCGATTCTCTGACTACCGGGGTCCCTCAACCTCTGACTTCTGGGGCTACTTTCTGGATCTGATGGGCCGAGTAATTTTAATTCGAGTTCAGAAGTTAGAGCCAAGCGGTGTCTCCTAGGGTCGGATAGAGGTTTTCTCTGGGGGTTTAGCGAATCATTATTGGTGTATGGATGGTTTGGGGTGTTTGATTTGGTGTTGGTAATTGTGTTATATCACGTTACCTTTTGTTTTGTATGTTTCCACGATAATTCTTTTCACTTCTTGTGGAGGAGTTGTCTTTTAATAAAATTTAGCCGTTTAAAAAAATATATATATAAATTTTAGTGTTCAATTTTACTCCTTATTTTTTACAAAAAGATTAAGCAGTATGCACCAAATGATTTTTTTGTGAAATATTTTTTATAAGAACATAAAATAAAAGACACTACACATTAGCACAATGAAAAGGTTGGACAAAAGTCAAATTATAAAAAGAAATTTTAAAAAATACATGCTACGCTACGGTGCCTTAAGGAAGCACTTCACGTTGTCCCTAAACAAATTAAAAGGTTGTATCCTACATTTGAAAAGTACAGTTAAATATCCTGAACAATTTGTTTGGGAGTTCAGGCTAGATAGCATGATGATATACATCATTGATGTCACATGACATTTCATAAGATGTATTAGTTAATAGATGTGTGTCAAATGAAGGCAGAGACCAACAATAATACTTATGTAGCTTAAAGTGATTAAAACCCAACAAAACTGACCCCAAATTTATTTTTTTAATAAGATCAAACCATAAGATTCAGTCAGTTCATGTTGACAAAAAAAAAAAATTAATGTTAAAAAACATAAAAAATTGTAACAATCCTTTAATATTTATTGAGTTTCTAAATCTTTACATATCCATTATCTAAATGCTAGAATTTAAGCCAGCAGCATAATAGGAGGTGGATGTGGAACAACCAAAAGTCCATAAAATTAGAGGATAAAGGTGCGAAGAAAATGAAAGTTTTGATTAATCATCACTATCAAGTATCAACATTGTTTTTGGGGTTCCTAACCATGAGTGGCACCATGTCTTCAAGCAATCCTTGTGAGAACAAATTCTCTTGGGCCTTATCTTGTGTAGAGTCCAATAAATTGGGTTGTATGAGTACTGAAGAAGCACTAGTTTGGGCTTCATGGGCTTTTTGTATAATCTGGTTTTCATGAACATCTTTTGCTTTATGGACTTGGGTTGGGCCTTTTGAAGAAGTGGGCTTGGACTTCTTGATTGGTGGGTGGGAATCAGATTGATGTGATTGGCCCACTAAAAAATATGGATAAGTAAAGTGCAAATGGAGTCCTTCATAAGTGATTATGAGAGTGTCAGGGTCGTCTATAGATCTCTCAACTTGCTTCTTAGCACCACATCTTGGATTTGTGCATCTATAGTAACTCCTGTTTGTTTCATAGCAATAAAATTTGTAATGAACAAATAAATTTTGTATTGTGAAATTAATCTACTCACTTTATAAAAAGCAAAAATCAACTCAAGTTAATTAAGAGCATAATTGTTTCTTGCATAGAAATTAGTTATAAAAAAAAAAGGAAAGTTTAAATTATTTTCTAAATGAAACATGTCATGGTAGATAGATTTTCATTATTCTTTTGCGCATATATCTCATCGATTCATTTTGTACTCTTATTTTAATTTTAAAGGATATTCAATACCGACCACTAATTTTTTGGCCCAACCAAATTTGGCTCAATGGGCCGGAGGAGCCCCCTTTTTGTATTTTAGAAAAATAGTTTATTAACTAAAAGTCTTTAGTACTTGATTCGATCTAATCAAGTGTATTTTAAGTTCGATTAAGCTATCAAATTTGTGGTTTAATAGTACTATTGGTTGGCTCTGGTCCATTTTCTCAATTTGGCCGACCAATTTGATAGCTCTATTAATAAAAAGTTTTATTTGGATTGAATTACATTGAGGAGTTGCTTGTACTCATTAATATAACACCTATGGAATTTGATAAAAAGTTGAATGTTGTAGGTAACTGAATTTGAGATCAACTGTAGACCCAATTTGATATTTTTATTATGGCTATGAAACGAATAATGCCATCTTTTGTATCTTGATCTGTATCACATATCAAGCATGTGTGGGGCTTACTCATTGTTTTCATTGTGAAAAAGCCATGGAATTAAATTTTAACAAACTTTTTCTTTTAGCAACAATTTTACCAAACTTATTTATGTGGACTTATCTTCTGATATAAATATTTATAAGTATTCAAGAAGATAAAGTAAGTTGTGGCCTTATAAGTATTTATGTGGACATTATTTGTAATATGAGATTACAAAATGAGATTCAAAACTCAACTTCACATTATTTGTTTTTCCATCATATTGAAGACTTGGATTGTACAATGCATCATTTTTGGTCTGTTACTAGTTAAGCAAACTCCATTTCATTTGGGAGATTTTATAAATATAACTTATCACATGTCTACAAGTTGATTAAATTTTACTCTAAATTTTCTAGGTGAGTTAAAAAAATGTATTTTATTTTTTAACTATTGAAGTGTACACTAAATGAACTTTGTTTGAGAAGGATATTTAAAATATATTTCCAAAGTACTTTAAATATGCATTAAAAGGATTGGTTTAAGAAAATCTTAAAATCTTTTTCACAAGAAAATGTGGAAAACATAGAAATCCAAAAGTATAAGCCTCATTACATTTCATATGAAGAAAGTCAAGAGTTTAATTACCTAGGATTTGGGCTATTTTTAATGGATTTTTGACCATACTTCCTCCACCTATATCCATCATCACCCATCCCATTGCCAAAGCATTTTAGTTTCAAAGTATACTTATTCTCAATCTTACTCAAACTCCGTTCCAATATAGATACTCTGAAATCAAACACAAATTTACACGTCAAGTCCGTGTCCAATTCAAACTAAATCATTTACATCTGCTTTATAGTGCAGCAGTCGTTAAAACTGTTAAATTTAAAGATAAAAAAAATTTATTTAAATTTAATGATCCTAACGACTACAGAAGACCAATGTAGCATTTTCAACCAAGTTGGTCCAATTCATGTAACTCAACCTTATAACAAATTACTATGAAAGTTAACAAAAAAAATGTTGTAGTGCTCATACCTTGTTGATGAAATTTGTTGAAAGTGGTTGCTATGGTTAGTAACTAACAAAGCATTTTCAATATCTGAAATGGTAGGACCTGAATAAATATTTGAAATGAACTTATTTAAGACTTGGTCTTTTGAAGAATTATCATAACTTGTGTTGGTTACTTCATTAACTGTCTCTTGTGGCAACATAAGAAGAGGAGATTCATCAACTAAAAAGTCTCTTAAAAGTTCATGATGTTCTGACCCTTCTGACCAATTAGAATTCATTACTTTCTCCATCATTGTCTTTGACATAGATGACTCAAGCATATTTATTAGGCTTTAAAGAGAGGAATTTAAAGTGAAGTGAAGATAAAAGGCTAATGAGAATGGAAAGAGTGGAGTAGATAGATGAGGTGGTGGTTGTTGTATGTGTTTCTTCTATCTTGTTGACTTTTATAAAAAAACCAAACAATGTGGCTATGTTTTATTTTTGGATGTATTCTAGGTTGACTTTCTTAGGAGATTTCTATTACAAACAATGTTTTAATATTGTCGGTTAACTGCAAGTTGTGTTATCTTTCACTGCCTCATAATTTGAAATGGGGCCTTTTTACTACTATTCATACAACTTACTATGTGGAATCTAAGCATTCAATTGCATGAAGTTTCTTTGTTTTTTCTCCTTTTTGGATGTAAACAAGCAAGTGGAACAAGTATAAATTTCATGATTATTTTTTTTAAAAAAAAGTGATACCTATCTAGATAAAGATATTAATTAAGTAGCGACTTAGATTGTACGCGGCCAATATATTGAGTATTTACGCATAGTAAAATATTAGTGACTATTGAATTAAACTCGAACATTCAAATTTCGCCATCCTCTAATATTCTTCCAACGTTCATTGGACTCGTGCACATTAATATTCTAAATATTATAGAGAATTGCAGTCGAATACAACCAAGGCAACGCCAATTTCAATTATGTTAAAAACATAGCGATATCAAATACAACTATAATTAACCACTTTTTAAGAAAGAAAAAAAAACTCATTGTTACTTGTAATGTTAAGTTGTTTTAATCTTTTTTATTTTTTTTACTGGATCATGGTGAATTTGATGTACAGTATGGCTATGCTTTTAGATTAGTTTTTGGAAGTGAAAAAGTTTAAAATCCTTACAAACAAGATAGGGTGATAAGGCATTATGGAGGGAGGCGTTGACATTTTCAAAACATTTGTACTGTTTTCTTTTAAATGTTTAGATTGTCTTGTAATGTGATGAGATTGATGCATTCACAATGTGACAAAAGTTACTTGACAATGCCATTTAAACCAATGAAATTAGAGTCAATATTATTTAAGATGCTCTTTGACCCTTGTAACTTATTTTAAGGAGAAATATTTATTATGTAATGGTAGTTGAGTTTGCATTATTTGCAACTATAGATGAAACGGTAGGTTACTTACTAAAGTAGGATTCTCCGTATCAAAACTAATATTAAGAAAGCTATATTGGAGCTATATAGTACTATAATTAAAATCAAAATTATAGAATTTTTTCTATTAACATTTTATTAGAAACATAACATTTAATAAAGAACATGCATTTTTCTATTAACTATGTATACATAGGAAGATGTTGGGTGACAGTGAAAGCTAACATTTGATAGAATTTTGAGTCCATCCTAGCTGTTAATTGAAGTAATTATAGTAAGTAGGATAATTAGATGAGCATTAGTAGCAGAAACCTTTAGTAAAGATTATGAGTTATGAAAGTTTTAGTACGTAGCAACTCAATTGGATCAATTTTGAAATATGAATATTAATCCTAAGAAAGTTGGCATTAATTGTTATGTTTTGCTTTATTCATATATATGTTATGAACTACGAATACTCTTCTGATTAAGCATATCTTGATATGGGACATGTGTTAGTGTCGGACACCGCCACAACAGTGACATTTATAATTTTTTGTAGGTTTAATAGATCTTTCGATTCCTGTATATTCGCAAATTTTTTGTTTTAGTCCCTGTGTTTTGTTTTGTTGCAAATAAATCCTTGAATGTATAATATTTTTTTGTTTTAGTCTCTAAAGTCAAAATCCGTAAGAAAATCTGCAGTTTTCGTGGAAATTTTCATTCAGATTTTCCTGCGAATTTTGACTTTAGGGACTAAAACCAAAAAATGTTATACATTCAGGGACTTATTTGCAACAAAACAAGATACAGAGACTAAAATAAAAAATTCACAAACATACAGGGATCAAAATATCGATTAAGTCTTTTTTGTATTGTATCATTTTTTCAAATTATTATTAGTGTCGACATGTGGTATCGGTGACATAGCATATATGTTTAACCAAACTGACCACATACATAAACAATATCCTAAGAATGCATAGCTTAGGAAACAATGTTGGTGAATTCCATATCCACAAAGAGACAACAAAGATCATATGGTTAGTGCTGCTGCATTTTCATCTCTAGAAGGTACACAACAAAGTATCGTGATTTATTTATCTCAATCAACTGTTGGATTACTTCCAAGTTAGGGAAGTATTTGTTCTTATGTGCCTTTGACTTATTGAATCCAAACAAAACTATAACAGAGCATATTCCACTAAATTAAAATAATATTTTTTTAAAAAGAAAATAATACAAACAAGTTCAACTATTATTTGAATTAGAATTTAATTACCAATAACTTATACTGATTTTCAAGAGGCCACAATTTGATACTAATATTTTTGTTTTATTTGGCCTTTGTTATTCAAGTTTTGTGGCAATACAGTGAGTTGGAAGTGTAATCTTCAACGTGTAGTATCCTTGTTCACAACAGAGGCTGAATTTATCGTTGTGACTTGTGACAGAAGCAATTAAAGAAGCTACTTGAATGAGAGGAATGGAAAAGAATTTGAAGACAGGGCAAGGTGTAACCAAGGTTTTTTGTGATGGTTAAAGTGGCATTCCGATAAAACTCGACAATTTCAATAAAGGAAACTGTATATTATTTGATGAAAACGTGACGAGCCAGGCTCTACAATGATAAAAAAAATGGTGAAGAAAAAGATAATTCATAGCGTGAAACACTCATACTAGAGCAAAATGCTCCTGGACCAGAGAGATATCTTTCCTAAATAAACTATGAATTGAACTTCAGCACTATCCAAATGATTTGATTTTAATCAAAACATATTACGTATTGCAGCTATGAACCGTCGAATCTAAATAAACCATTAAGATTGTTTTACTGTATAAGTGATCTGAACCGTCTGATCTCAAATGAACAGTTCAAAATTATTATTGCGTGAAAATTAAACTGCAGGCAATCTTGGTCCCTTGGGTGTGACCACTTATAGTTATACAATCTTTGAGACTTAACATAGACCTTTGACTAAGCTCTTGCAAGATAAGGGATTTGGATTTTCTTCGGTATTTTCTCTCGTATTTCGCATGCAGTCATAATCTTAACCATCCATCCAACACTTTTTTTCTCTTCTATTTTTCTTTCTGACTTAATTAACCATTAAATTAAAAAAATAAAAAAATTGAACAAAAAAGACCGGAGAAAATCCAAATTTCAAGATAATGCTTATAATTATAAACAACTTGGTCTTCCAAATAATGACCTTGGACACCATAAGCTCCACAAAACTAATTGAGAAATATAAGGATAACATTCATTTATTGGTTGGAAGCTTCTCCAAAGAGCAAAAGCTATCCACAAAAAAGAAAATGAGAAATGGTGAGACTACATGTAAGGTGAGAAGTCTTCTCATGTCTTTTTTATGTGATCATTATTTTTGTAGTTTCTTCCAACGACCTATAGGTCATTGATTATGTATGGTTTGAAATCTTTCAAACTGTTGATCAACTTATTTATCCCATCTTGAAGAGCCCGTGTTGTTAAACTAACATAGTTACTTTTTTAAAAAGTTAAATTAGTCCACCTATATTAGCATCAGATAGAATCGAATTTGAAACCTTAAAAAAGAACACGCTTTCAGGTCTTAAGTTAATACCACCATACCAACTAAGTGGGTCAAACATAGTTACTTAACTTAAGAGTTTCCTTCATGACAACGGTCAAAAAGTATTCAAAACTTATGACTGGATATTATATTGCAACTGAGATATGCATCAGAGTCTTATATTTAAGTACAAATATAGTATTGTACAACAAAACACTAATCTATTTTTGCAAATGCGTCAAATGAATTACCATTATGTTGCATTTTATTTTATTGTATATAATATAAATACTTTTTCATAGATAGATAAAATAACAATAATTATTAAAAACTCTTGCACATAAATAGAGGAATTAGGATTCGGACATTGGTTACGAAATTTAAACTAACAATTTTGATATTTTTAACCAGCGAGTAGAATTTGAGGATTAAAATCACTAAATTATTTTTTGTCATCTAGTAGCTTGTTTTTCTTTTCAAGAAAAGTCATCATAGTTGTATTTTCCATCATAATAGACCTAGAAAATTTTGGCATTCCCCACTAAAAAGATTTTTGTTTTCCATCAAATTCCATCTGCATGTGGACTGTATCTTGACAAATTGTCACTTTCAATAGTCTTATTCTTGTTTTCCACTACTATTAGTGCCTCAAAGAGGTTTTTGCTGTCCACATGAAATGAAAGAAAATATGCAGTTTCTTTCCATTTTTCCTTTTTTCCCCTATCCTAGATAAGTATTTAACATTCTTAATTTAGTGCCTGAAAACGATTTATCTTTTGGGTCATAAGTAACAAGTGTCCTAAGTGTACTATTTAAAACAAAAAAAAAATAAAATCGAAACTTTGTATTTAAAAGGACAAGGAAATTTTACATGGGCACTATACATTTAAACACATAATTTAAGTGCACACATAAAAATTTTAAAAATTAAAAGGAAATTAAATTTATCACATCAATTAATATTACTTCAGTCTTTTTTCCTTTAATCTTTTTTATTTGTTGAATGTGTGCCTAAAATATAATATTAGTGTTGTGCTTAACTAAATATTTCTCTCAATTTTATTACTTTAAAAGAGTTGAATCCACTATTTTTTAAAACAATTTATTTATTTTCTTAACAGATACCATAAAGATACTCTTTAGTATTATTTTATTTTTTTGTAAATGTTCTTTGACTTTATGATTTGTGACAAATCATCATGACATACTCCATGCATTATTTGACACGTGTAACCAATTTTTTTATGATAAATATTTGTATATTTTGGTGTTAATCCTCTCTGCTCTCAGAATAAGAGGTCCTAGTAATCCGTAGTTAAATTGAGAAGTAAGTAAAATTTGGCCAAAAATTGTTTCTCTTAGAAATCGAATTCGGATTCACCTCTTAATCATTTGATTAGAGAAAATTATATATTGAAAGATTTTCTCCTTAAATAAATGTCAATTACTTCAAGAGATTAGTCTCATCAATCACGCATAAGAATACTTGATTTGAACAAAAAATAACTTCCATTTTTGTGAAGAAACAACTTATAAATAAAATTTCTTTTGATCTTCTAGTTGCTGCAAGTTATAAGACCTAGGGTCTAGGGGTGAAGAGCAACAAAATAAGTATTAACAAAGAACAGTTTGCATACCAATCTGCTAATCAAATTAAGTATTAACAAAATAAGGTTTTCTAGATCCACTTAAATATGAACATTAAATAACTCTAAACCAAACCAGTTCCAAATTTAAACCAAGGTGTAAAATCTTAACCACTTTTTTTTTATACGTAAAGGCGGTATAGTAACAAATCAGTTTCACGGCAGTTTAGATCTAGAACCAGTTTTGAAACACAGGTAACAAGTCATCTGGTCTGCATTCCATGATTCTTATGAGGAACAGAAAACATAAGGCTCATTAGATTATGTTTACAACATAGAACACACAAGCTATAAATAAACTATTAGAAGGATTGAGGCAAAACCCTAAAAATGATAACAAGGTGATTTGCCTCAAGCGGTTAATGAGCTTCAATTAAAGACGAATTATTTGAGAGAACCTGAATCCATTCAAAAGAACTCGAATTGGAATCCTAATTAGTACAATCATTGGCCAAGTTTTACTTAACTCTCAATCGAACTTTGAATTACCAGATCCTCATTCTCTTCGGAACCAGAGGGTTAAGACAATAAAACCCCTCAAAATGAAGGCCATCAAAGGATATTTTTTATTAGATACCAAAGTTATCAGTTACATAGAATCGTGCTCATTTTACAATCCTCAATTTAGCTATCAAACTACATACTTCGCAAACGATCCTATGGCCAAATGGCATAGAAAATCTACTTTCTTACCAGGCTGTACACTAACTCACAGCTTGACCCTTTATTTTATTTTTAATCATACACATTGAGCATACACTGTCAAATTATCAGATTAATGTTAGCTGAAAATACATTGAACAACAATGACAAGAACCAGCATTGTTTGAATACTGACTAGAACTGAGAAATAGAGTCATTGCAGTACCAGTACCTGGTTTCGTCGTATGTCAAAAAGTAATTCACAAAGCACTAGTGAGTTGCAGTTGAACAATCTTAGTTAGTCAAGCAGGTTTCCAACAAGAAAGCGCATAAACAATTCGCCCTTTCCAACCATTCAATAACCACTTGCCATCTTCGTCGATTACAAAATCCTTGTGGTAACTAGACTTTACTTTCTCCACTGCCCTTTCCACCGTGTTCTTGCCAAATGTCTGTTGCACAAACCCGGCTCGGAGAATACGAACTTGCCACTGCCTATATGTTTCTGGCCTCTCTACTCTCTCACAACCTTCACAAGCTATAACGTTCAATGCTTCCTTCCCAAATATCTCTTTCTCAATTAGCATCCTTTCCCAATCCTCACGAGGCACAATACTATCAAGCATATCAAAAAGTGAAGAGAAGTGAAACAACGCCTCCCTAAATCGAGTAACAAAGAAAGGTGCATTAAAGGCTCCATTAATAATGCAATGAATGAATATATCAGGTTTGATCCTCCTTATCAAATTGAGGATTTTATTCCTTGGACTGTCTACTACAACAGATTCATCCAACAAGTTTTTACCGCGATAAAAACAGGTAACAACAACGTATTCATCTTTTTCGATCTTGAGTTCCTCAAGCTGAATGGTTTCCCATTTTTTCGCTATGGCATTATACTCAAATGGCACATTAAAAGATTCAGCATATGCTGCCAAGCGCGAACCGGTTTCTATGATTCTCTCTGCAGGCCGAAAACCAGGTTGTGGAAAGTCTATGCCTGTAATCCGAAGTTTCGGCGGTCCTCCAGGTCTTAATGAAAGTCTTTGTATTAGGGTAGGCCATTGGAAACCATACAGGATACCAAAATCTATGACATGGACCCTCATTGAACTTGCAACAGAACGCATTATAGTGACATTCGAAACAAAACTAGTCATCTTCCTAAAAGGGCAAGCAGCAAGGTATAGATAATAAGCTTTCAGAAAATCGGCAGCTGATGTTCTTTTACTGATTAATCCTTTATAAATTTGGCTTCCTGTACCAGCCAAACGCGCCTCAAGGCCATCAGCAAAAATATGAGCCAACCGCTGATTTCCATCTCCGAAAATATTCGAATGCTGCCTGATCTTCTTTAGCAACTCATGTGCGCTTTTATGGTCGTCTGCTGCAACAGCTTGTGCACAAAGAATAAGTAGTGTTCTCAAATCAATCACTTCCTTTTTCCCGTTTTGTTTTTTACCTCGTCCTTTACCACTTGTACGAGCTTTTGATTTATTACTCGGAAGCATTATCATATTATTCTTAATTTGCAAAGCTTCGCGACGAGCCGTAAAATAATCCTTACCATCACCTAAACTATGAAGCAGGATCGTATCAGTCATAGTTGACCTCAGCATAGGTTCTGAGTAAATCGCCGCTTGCTTGCTGTTTCTATTTTCTTCGACATCCACCTCTTTACCATGACGATGCTTCCTTCCCTTGGATCCAAAAAGAAAAGACTCCCTATCATCCTTCTCTGCCTTAACCGATAAGTCATCTTTCATCACTTTAGGCTCTAGTGTTGAAAACTTGGCACCATCAAAATTATGAAAGAGACCGTTTCCACTAGGGAGAAACTTATTAGCCTCCTCAACACCCTTTTGAAATTGCAAAATCGGTTGATTCTCGCTATTCTGATCTGATACCTGTAGAATACTATCTGGAGAGTCCAGAGGACCTTCAACAGTACTTTTTACACTATTTGTAGAGCTATAAGATTGTAAAATGCTATTTACTGGAAAATCTTGATGAGCAAATTGAACTTCCCTCAAATTTCCGCGCGAAGAATTGTTCATGAAAATGCTACTAAGATCACCATCATCAACACAAGTACCATAACTATCAAAGAAGCTATCATCTCCAACACCATCAATTTGATCACCATGACTTGGAGGTTCTCCTAACGGCGAAACCGGATACTTTTCGCCTATCACTTCATAGAACGATTTCTCAGCAATTTGAAGATCCAAAGAATCTTGAAGCATACAAGTTTTATCTTCCATATCTTCTTCCATAAGGATATTATTGATGTAACTCAAAACTGAATCAGAAAATTCACAGTCCTCAGGAGAAGGCTCCTCATGTGTCGAAATCGAGGTTGTTGTCGAAGAAGGTGTATCAGCCGGTATCATATTAGAACCAAATTCTCTACTTTGATCAAAAAAACCATTTTCAAGTCTCTGATTCTGAATAACAGACAAAGATTGATTCCTTAACTGGATCTCATTTATGGAACCACAAAACCCTTTAAGATGTGGATCCATCATAAATCATAATCCAGTTTTTTTTTCACATAAAAATTCAATCTTTAGTCTTAGTTAGTCTTCAAAAAAGACCCTTTTCCTTCAAAAGCAAAACAGAATCATCAAAATTCATACTAAAGCCTATCAACCTAGGTCATGAATTGGGATGCAATAAAAACATAAAAATAAAAATAAAAAAATTGAAACTTGAGAAATTGATATTAGAAAAATACCAACTTTATTATATTACATCAAGAGATAAATTTTCAAACATTAAGCTCAATAAGTGGAAAAAAATCAAATAAGCATAATAAGAATAAATATATCAAAAATAGTTATAGAAAATTAACAAGGAAATGGATATTTTGTGAAGCTCATGGAAAATAAACAACATCATAGAAAAAGTAAAAAGCACATAGAAGAAGTAGAGACAAGTTTGTTTGTTTGTTTGTTTGCTTACCGTGGTTACAGAGAAGAGAGCCACCACAACAGAGACAGCACTGGTTTCTAGAGAAGGTAAGCAGAGAAGTTAGAGAGAGAAAGAAAAGGAGAGAGAGAGCGCGAAAAGGGCGCTGAAAGAGAAAAGAACCTTAAGATCTGTTTGTTTCATGTAAAAAAACAATCATTTTTTAAGAAAATAATAACTTAACTTCTATTTTCGTCATTTAACTTTTTTTTTCTTTTGGTCCCTAAACAATTTTTGTTTATCTTTAGCCCCTTAACTATGTTGTGTTCTATTAGTTTTGAATTTTGATTGGTTAAAAACATAGGTTTGTGTTTAAGATGTTGATTAAGATGAAGAATAATGTAAGGAAGAGAATGAATATTGTTATATTGTGCAAAAATAATAGTGTTTCTTTTTAATAAAATTGACAAAAATATCACTTTGGTTGCTTAATAATATATAATTAAGATACCAAAACGAAATAAAAAAAATTAGTTAAAGAACATCAATAATGAAGTCAAAAAATTAGTCAACAGATAAAAAAAAGTAATTAAGCCAAAAAAAGTCACTCATAAGCTAAAATTGTAACGATAAATAATAATATCAACTTTAGTGTTTCATATGTTTCTTATAAAAAATATTAAGACAATATAATTTTATTGCAATTTAATAAATTTTTTCATTTTAGTGAAATTGAACTTATATATCATTAATTATATTTATGTTATATTGACTGGGATTTAAAAACTAGCTATCATTCACAAATTTTAGCTCAATAATTAAAAAATTTAAAATTACTAATGTTGAATATTATTATTAGAATTCGAACCTCAATTTATTCATTTTTATATGTGTGAATTTTTAATAATTTATTATTTTGGCTATAGATGGCATGATATTTGCAAAAAATATATCTAAATGTGATTGTTGCTTTTCAATTTAATAAATTATATTGAGTTGAATATCACGTAAAAGGTGTTGTTTCTTTTAGGATTTTGTGGCTGCTTTAATTTATACTACCTTTCTTTTTTATTTTTAGGACTTTGTGGCTGCTTTAATTTAAACTATCTTTCTTTTTTCATTTTTTATTAATAAATACAACAATTTTTATTTATTCAAATAATCAGGCGGGGCCTTGAGGGCAGACAATGGATGCGACGGCATGAGGTCCAATATTTTAAGGGGCCCAAATTTTTTAATACCTACATACTTATATATAAAAAATATGATTAGGCTAAGGAAATATGTGTAAGATTTTTAAACAAAATATCATTAAGGGGCCCAATTGGTAGAAAATATGATTAGGTATAATTAGTAGGATTATTAAAGAATAATTAGACGGGGAGTTTGATTAATGCACTAGAAAGTTTTGAATTTTTGCTTGGTATGGTTATTCGGTACGACATTTTATTTGCTATTAATATGGTCAGTAAAAAGTTGCAATTTAATTCTATGTGCATTGATGCCACTTGAGATCATCAATGTCACAAGAAAGATTGAACGGTTTTGCAACTTTGTCAATTGAGAAAGATATGTTGGCATACATTGATGTTGATGGGCTTATCAATGATTTTGTATCTCAAAATGCTCGAAGAAATCACTTCTTATGAATTTTTAAGTATTTTTTTATATTTTGTAAAATTTATTATGTATTAATGCTATATATATTGAATGAAAGAAGTTTTTTTTTAATGTTTGGCCTAAGGCCCATAAAATGTCAGGAACGGGACTGCAAATAATAATATTCCTTATGTGATATTTTATATATAAGTTTTATTTTTTAAGTTCATTGCATAATTAATTTGCAACATTGATGAAAATATGTCAGAATTACTTATTTAAAAGACATCTTTTTTTTTTTAACGGTAAATATATTATTAATAGTAATCAGGTCTCTGCACAAGAAGAATGGAGATCCATAAAAGAGAAGCTACAAAACAAAGATGCCGTATATATGCGGAACACCAATCCAATGAAATACCAAAACAGACAAGAATTACATGTAATTTGAATGAGCTTGGTTGGAAAATTGTAACTTTTAAAATCACTTATTTTGAATTTGCAACATTGACAATGTTGCTTGTAATTTGAATGAACTTGGTTGGAAATTATCAATATTTGCGATAAAAAATATTGCATTGGAATTTTATTCTGCATGGTGAGAGACAAGAAATTTTTTTCCTTAGAGAACTCTATTTTAAAATTAGTACTCTTATCAAACTTCAAGTGACAAAGGAAAAAAAATATAAATTCTAATGAAAAACTTCGACATAATTTCTTTATAACTTTTGTTTGAGGTGTACCTTTCCGAATCTAAAATGTAGTTGTAGTAAAATTATTTAAAAGATTTAAACATCTTAAACAAATTGAAAGGTAAGAATTAATTTTATATGTGTAATAAATAATACCTTGTATAGTTGTATCTATATAAAGAGTTGGTATGCGAAGATATATAGTGAGTTGTTGGTTGGTCGATTCGATACTATGTTGGTGGTCAATTTCATTGTTATTCTTTTCTTATCCTCGTCACTTTCCTATTTGTAATTGAACTTATTGCTATTGCATGTTGTTGGGTTTTGAACTTCTGTGCTGACGATTGATCAATTCTGATCTTATCAATATCAAAAATGTGACGGAGCAGTAGAGTTGATTCAGCAAGCTCCCTGTTGAAGCGGAGGGGGGGTGTGTACCTGTTTATACTCCGACGCTCAAGTCAGTGATAGTATAGAAATATGGTATCTTAGGCAAATGTGAAAACGTACCTGGCTCCTCAGACTGAGGAGCTTATTTATACCCCAGCGCTGGGCCAAGGCCCTTAATGGGCAATTAATGTCCATTAAGAGGCTGCCGGAATTCTGACCGTTTGGCCATGATGAGCAGTAAATGCCATCATTCCGGTGGTCAGCCGTTACAGATGGTGAGCATCTGGCCGACGGGCAGGGTGCCCTTCAGGAGGGCAGAGCCTTTAGCTTTAAGGGACTTAGCCTCTGAAGAGCAGTCCAGAACAGAAGCCCCCCAAGTCGTTATGCTCGTTGACGAGCGTGATGACTTTAACTTTGGCGATAAGCCGATAACCTTTGTTTGTATATACGAGCAGCGAAATTTGTGATTGTCGTTTACCATTGGTGTGTAACGCCGTGCAGAAGCGACCACAGGCTCGTTTGCTCGTATCGGGGAGCTTGTGCTGCCATGTTTTGCAAGGACATTGAGTTTCTTTTAGGATTCCCTCGTGCTGGTCGTTTAATTATCTTCGTCTCCGTGGGCTCGAGGATTTGTGGATTTATTGGCGTTTATTGGCGTTTAGTGGAGATCCCGCTGTTAATTGCGAGGATTTCGATTCGCTTTTATCCGTTGAGATTCTTTCAATGATCGTGCCATTAATCGCGACGAGATTTTCGTGGAGATTTTCTTGGACTCTGCGAGATTTTCGCGTTCAGTGGATGTGACCTGAAGGGACAAACCGCTTCGTCTCTTGCTGCCACGTGTAAAGGCTATTTGAAGCGTTTGAGTGCCTAGCATCGTAGTCTCTGTTCACGAGGTCGATTCTGGACCGTTGGATTATCGCGCCTTTTCATTTTTGTGATGGCTCAATCTGAAGCGTTGGATCGTTTAAGATCACAGCCTTTGGATCAAAGCGACGTTTCAGATTTCTGTGGCGTTGCTTCGTTTCGTACAGGTGCGTCTGTACGCAGCTTTCCTATATATATGGAAAAAGGAGGAATTTTTGAAGTTTTACTTCATTTATCCCTACTCCAAACGCTTGTTTTCAAATTCTCTCCCCTTTCAACTTCCTTTGCAAGTTCTTCTTTGGAGATTCAAGTTTCCTCCGTAATCATCTTCTGTTTCAAACCTTCAAATCACTTAATCAAGTAAGTTCCCATTTCCTTTTCTCGTTTTTACAGCATTTGGTGTACTGTATGTTATTTAGGTTTTTTGGGTTTGTATGTAGTTTGAATATTTTGAAATACGGTGGTTTGGGGTTTGTGAGTGGTGGTTAACACCCTTTATCCCCCCTAAAATGGTAGTTTTAGTGGTATAAAACTAGGATTTTGTAGCTGGTTTACTCCGGCGCGGTGGCTACAGGTGTTTAGCACCTTTGTCACGCGTTTTTTGCTATTTCTGTGGCTCTGTCGCTTTAATTTCGTAGCGAGCGATCTTAGCTTTTATCTCGAGCGTTCATGCGTAGGAACGAATGCTCGTCATGATTTTAGCTTAGTTATTTTGCCTTAAAAATTGGTGTAAACCTCGTTTTTTACGAACTAGCGACCACTTGACTCTTACCTTCGTTGTACGAGCAACATTAAGGATCACCTTTAGCGCATATCCACGCCCTTTCACTTGAACGGCGGTGGAAGGGTGGATTTGATATTTCAAAGATGTCGAATTCACTTTTTCACTTCCTCGTCTTTCAGGTTTAAATGGCGGAAGAACCTTCTTCGTCGCATGCTCATATAAATGAAGATATGGAGCCTTTGCCCGAGGAGAATCAAGGCGATGTAGATGCGCGAGAGTCGTCAGTACCTATAACGGAGCGAGTCCCTATAACGGCGACGACGGACCCTGAAGATTGGGTTGCCGATGAACCTCGTTTGACGCGCTCGCGTTTTTCAGGTTATCTAGTGGGGGCGGAAGTTCCCGGCCTCTACAATGATATCCAAGATCCTTCTCTCGACCACTGGCAAATTTTTATCCCTGGGAAGAAGCGTCATATTTTCCATAACTTTGGATTTGCGCACTTCAGTATGTACCAGATTGCCTTCCAACATTTTGGGTTTAGGTTACCCTTTACTGACTTCGAGGTAGCGATATTCCATCATTTGAGGATCGCCCCTTCCCAGTTGCACCCTAACTCTTTGGCTTTCATGAGAGCCTTCGAGGTGGTGTGTACGTATTTGGAGATCGTCCCTACTATTCCCCTGTTCTTTTACGTGTTCGGGTTACAACGGTCGAAGCCCAAGGGAGATCCGAACAGGTTTGGTTGGGTATCATTCAGGCAAAATCACCGCCTCTTCAACATGTTTGAGGAATCCTTACGACCATTCAAAGATGATTGGTTCATTGTTGGTCCTAAAGATGCTCAAGGTTGGGCAGATGTGATCGTTCCTGGGCCCGATCAAGACGCCAACGGGCATACTATCCTTGGGGATGATGGGCGACCTGTCATGGTAGATTACGGGAAGTTCCATTTTCGCTGGGAAGTGGAGCATTATTTATTGCCCGCGAAAGCATTCACTACCCCCAAGAAGGATCTTACGGTCGAGGAACTGGAGGATTTTTCAAAGCTCCAGAATTTTGTAAATAGTTTTGTTGGGAAGCCCGTGGTTGACGAGGAGGGTATTCCTCGTTTGGATAAAGACGGCGAACCTTTGACGGTTCAACGTTTTATTAATGTGAAGAAGTTGTTAGCCTGTTCGACTCGTGCTGAGGCCGAGGAGACCCTTAGTATGCTCGCATCCTTATTTAGACGCTTTACTTATTTTCTTGATTTCTATGCTTGTACTAACACTTCCCTTTTGTTCGTTTTCCTTTTGCAGCTGAAATGGTGAGTGCTCAGGAGAAGCTTCGTCGTGCCAGCAAGGCTAAGAATGCCCGTCAAGGCACAGAGAGTTCCAATGCAGTCACTGCTCATGTTGCTGAGAAACGTCCTATGGTGTCGAATGCTGTCGATATCCGTCCTTCTAAAGTGCAGAAGGTCGTTGATGGGGCTGGGGTTTCTGCCCGTCCGAGCCCACATATCTTACCAGACCCCGATCAACCTGCTGCTCGTTTTGTAATCCCTCCCACCTTTTCAAGAAGCGCTCTGTTCGATAAAGACACCGAGGTCGTCATTGATGAGTCCGATCAAGGGATCATCCATGACATGGGACCAGTGGCTCTCAAGGCGGAGCTGGCTGCGGCGACTACTGCTGCTTTCAAGCTGATAGAGGTTGCTAATTTCCTAAATGGTCGGGAGAGTCGCTACTTGGGCGAGAGGGACAGGTATAAGAAGAGTGCTGAGGAGGTCAATTCCAAGCGGGGGGAGGTTGAGGCAGCATTCGAGGATTACATGAATAAATACGCCCTTCAGGTTGAGATGGCGACGACGCTGGTGCGCGTGGAAACGGACTTAGAGGATTTGACCAAAAAGTTTAAGGACTTGGAGGTCAAATGTGCAGACTTGGAGACCCGCAACAAAGAGCTGGAACAGCGGGCAGAGGCTGCTCCTTCCTTGTGTTCCGAGGAAGAGGACGCTGTTGATCCTCAAGGGTTGTACCGGAATTCGAGCCGAGCCGACCTGATCAAGAAAATAGCTGAGTGTGAAGACTCAATGGTCGAGGTTGGGCATAGCAGTTTTGTCAATGCTGTTGCTCAGCTTAAGGTTCTGAACCCCGGAGTGGAGCTCGTCGAAGCTGGTCTTGATGAGCTTAAGGAAGTCATCGACGAGGTCATCGCCTCTCCTCCTCACACCGAAGAATGAAGAAGTTTAATCGTGCAGGTGTTATGCTCACCTTATGCACTTGGTCGCTTGTTTGGCCCTTAGTTTATTTGTTTTGTTTGGGCGGTCCTTGAGGCTGCCCCTTTTTTGTAACTAAGTACAATTTCTTTTTAATGCATTTTCGATTCAGCTTATTTACGCTCCTTCTTTATGCTCGTATTCACTTTTACTTCGCATGCGTTGTTCTACTATGCTCGTAACATCGGATGTATGTCGTAACATCGACACTTGGAATATTTTTGAATGTTTAAATGGCTGATGCACGAGATGGAATTCATCTACGAACGCCGTGCTCGGAAAGTTTGGGGAACTAACTCGAGTGTTTGGGTTAGGCTCCCAAACAGAGGCGAGGAAAAAATCGGTTGAGATTAGATCCTCGCGGCTGGGTCAACCCATCGCGAGCTGGGCGCCCAAGCCTTTCGTGTACTTACGACGATGGGACTCGTTTAGAGTGGTTCCTCGTCAAGACTTGTTTGATGCAAACTTGGCTTTTTCGACTTTTAGATTCACTGCCCGTACCTAGGCGATCCTCCGTTGTAAAGGTCAAAACCTCTCGTTGTTTTGAGCTGGTTTCACCCGTTAGCTAGTCATCGCGTACAGGAGACTTTGCTAACTATAATATTGTTTCAGCTTATCTGCGTTCCACGTTCTAGGAATTTCCTCGCCGTATAGGTTCTCGAGGAAATAGGCTCCATTGTCCGTTTTCGCACGGACTCTGTAGGGGCCGTCCCAATTTGCGGCGAGTTTGCCTTCGCGAGAGTCTTTTTGGTTTCGTCGCAGGACTAGACTGCCTACTTCGAATTCCCTTTTTATGACTTTCCGGTCGTGGCGAGCAGCAATTTTTTGTTTTAGCGCAGCTTCCTTTAAGGCAGCTCCATGACGTAGTTCTTCGACTAAAACGAGCTCTTCCCTTAATAGCTCGTTATTTGTTTCTTCATCCGGTGGGTTGTCCGTTCGTCGCGTTGGTTGCCTTATTTCAACGGGGATCAGTGCTTCGGTTCCGTAAGTCAATCGGAACGGCGTCTCTCCCGTGGTCGAGTGTGGGGTGGTTCTATAGGACCACAGCACGCTGTATAGTTCCTCGACCCATTTTCCCTTTGCCTCGCCTAGCCTATGCTTCAGGCCTCGCAAAATTACTCTATTGGCTGCTTCGGCTTGGCCGTTAGTTTGAGGGTGCTCGACGGATGTGAAGTGTTGTGTCACTTTTAGGTTGATAAGAAACTCTTGGAATTTTCTATCTGTGAACTGAGTTCCGTTGTCCGTTACAACGGTGTGTGGGATTCCAAATCTAGCGAGGATATTTCTTTTGAAGAAACGTAGGACGTTGTGGGATGTGATCTGGGCGAGAGGTTCAGCCTCTATCCACTTCGTGAAGTAATCTACTCCGACGATTAGATACCTGTTTTGCCCAGGTGCTCGTGGAAATGGTCCTAGGAGATCTAATCCCCACCACGCAAACGGCCATGGAGAGGACAGAGACTTCAGCTCGTTAGGTGGGGCTAAGTGCATATCTCCATGTTTTTGGCATTTATCACACTTTTTTACGTGTTCTTTTGCGTCCGTTTGCATGGTTGGCCAGTAATAACCTGCTCGCAATGCTTTTCGCGCAAGTGATCGTCCTCCAATATGTTGCCCATTGATTCCTTCATGAATTTCCTGTAGGATGGGTTCCACTTTATCTTCCTCGACACACTTCAGTAATGGGGTTGCAAACCCTCTTCTGAAGAGGGTGCCGTCTATCAAAACATACGAGCATGCTCTTCTTCTGACTTTGATAGCCTCTTTGGGGTCGTCGGGGAGTATTCCTGAGGCGAGGAATTCCCTCACAGGATTTATCCAACTATTGGCGTTGATCGGGCATATGAGATTCACCTCAAGGGCTTTCTCGATACTCGGCCTTTGCAACGTTTCTTGAATAAGCGATTGGTTCCTCCCCTTTTTCTTTTTGGTGCTCGCCAGTTTTGAGAGGACGTCTGCCCTTGAGTTGTGTTCGCGTGGGATATGTTGGACAGTTGATTCTTTGAACTTGGTCAGCTTTTCTTGGATGAGGGTTAAGTATTCTGTCAGGCGTTCGTCTTTAGCCTGATAGTCTCCGTTCACTTGAGAAGCGACCAATTGTGAATCTGTGAAGATTATTATTTCTTCTGCGTTCATATCCTCGGCTAATCGCAACCCCGCTAGGAAAGCTTCGTATTCTGCTTGGTTATTAGTCGTCTGGAATGATAGCTCCAAGGACACTTCGATAAGGACACCATCGTCGTTCTCCAGGATAATTCCTGCTCCGCTTCCTTTGGAATTGGAGGATCCATCGACGTAAATGGTCCATTTATTTTTGCTCGAAGTAGCTGGTGGAGTCATTTTGGCGACGAAGTCAGCTAGTACTTGGGCTTTCAAAGCTTTTCTGCTTTCGTATGTTATGTCAAATTCTGATAGCTCTGAGGACAGTTAAGCATTCTTCCGGACATATCGGGTCTCTCGAGCAATTGCTTTATTGGTTGGTCGGTTCGTACTGCGATGGAATGTGCTAGGAAGTAATGCCTTAGCTTCCTCGCGGCGACGACTACTGTCAACGCTGTCTTTTCGATTTGCAAGTATCGGAGTTCTGGTCCTTGTAATGCTTTGTTGATGAAATACACTGGCTTTTGCCCTTGCTCGGTTTCTCGGATCAAAACTGCGCTTATGGCTTCGTGGGCCACGGCCAAATATAGGAATAAAGTCTCGCCCATGTTTGGACGTGTTAAGACTGGAGGCTCTGATAGTGCTCGCTTTAAATGTTAGAGAGCGTTTTCGCATTCTTCTGTCCACTCAAAGGCAGATTCTTTTCTAAGTAATTTGAAAAGGGGAAGTGCATGTTGAGCGGATTTTGCGACGAATCTTGCGAGGGCAGTTAACATTCCGTTCAACGATTGTATTGACTTCTTCGAGTTCGGCGTAGGGAACTCAAAGAAGGCTTTGCATTTTTCGGGGTTAGCTTCGATTCCTCGTTCCGTAAGATAGAAACCGAGGAACTTTCCTGCTTTTACCCCAAACGTGCATTTTTCAGGATTGAATCTCATGTTATACTGTTTAGCTCTCTCGAACACTTTTCTTAAGTGGAACACATGGTCGTTTTCCTGTTCGGATTTAACAATCATATCGTCCATATAAACCTCGAGCATATCGCCTATTTCGTTTCTGAATACTTTGTTCATCATTCGTTGGTAGGTGGCACCTGCGTTTTTAAGCCCGAAAGGCATTACGTTATAGTAATAATTACCCGATTCAGTCATAAACGCCGTTTTCTTTTTATCGATTTCGGCCATTTTAATTTGATTATATCCAGAATAAGCGTCCATAAACGAAAGTAGTTTAAATCCTGAAGAATTATCTACTAGTTTATCTATGCTAGGCAATGGATAAGAATCTTTAGGGCAAGCCCTATTGAGATCGGTGTAGCCAACGCACATCCTCCATTTTCCATTAGACTTTTTAACCAATACAACGTTTGACAGCCATGTTGTGTATCTGGCTTCAGAAATGAAATTTGCCTCTAAGAGGTCTTTTACAGCTTTTTCAGCAGCCTCCGCTTTTTCGGGAGACTGCTTCCTACGTCGCTGAACTACAGCTCTAGCCCTAGGATCTATTGTCAACTGGTGACAAGCGACGTTTGTGTCGATTCCGGGCATCTCAGCAGCATTCCACGCGAACAGCTCAGCGTATTCCTTCAAGCAAGCTTCAAATTGCCTCTTCACCAGCTCGGGCATATCTGCTCCTATCTTGATTCCCTTTGAATAATCTTCGTTTAGAGGAATGATTTCGAACTCTCCATCGGGAATTGGGCGGTGCACCTTTTTCGCGATGGGATCTTCTTCATCTTTAAGATCTTTTTCGTTGATGCGTGCGTCCAAGTCGACGAGGTTGCTTGCTTGCAGGGTGCTGACAACGGGCATCTTGTGCTCAGCCTTCTTTTTTGGAGTCAGGAGGGAGCTCATATTTTTTGCAGCGGCTTCAAAGCATTTCCTCGCTGCAGCTATATCTCCGTTCAACGTAGCTATCTTGCCATCCACGGTGTAATACTTCATCTTCAAATGAATGGTCGAAGATACAGCAAATAGGTTCGCCAAAGCTGGCCTTCCCATGATACAGTTGTACAGCGAGGGGCAATCTACGACCAGAAATTGGACGTTTATAGATTTGGTCGCCTCCCCTTCTCCCACGGTCACGATCAGATCCACGTACCCCCATGGTTTCGTGGTCGCTCCATTAAACCCTTGCAAATCAGCACCTACATATGGAGCGATGTTTTTCTCCGTCAACTGCAGAGTTTTGAATAAACCAGCGTACATCACATCACACGAGGATCCTTGATCTACCAATATCCTCCTCACATCAAAGTTGGCCATTCTGGCCCTTATCAACAGTGGAATTTGGTGGTTAGGAGAGCCACCAGGAATTTCTTCTTTGTAGAAAGCTAAAGGCATAGATCCTTCTTTAGCTTCTTCTGTCGTGAGGACAGGTTCCAGCGAGCACACACTTTCCAGCTCTTCGAACTTCCTTTTCAACGACCCTATAGTGGAAGTTCCGAATCCTCCTCCCTAAGTGCGCGGTCAAGTGTTCAAGCACATCATCTCCTTCCTGATGTTCGGGAAGTATGAAATCCTCGGGCCTTGAAATGGAATAAGCAATCTGCATGTTGCTGTTATCCGTGGCCGCTTGTTGTGGTGCCTCTTTTGATGGTTGCCCTCCCTCGGGCTCTTTCCCTTTCTTCTGGCGTTCCTCCTTGACGAACTTTTGAAGGAGTCCCTTTTGCAACATGATTTCTATTGCATCCTTGAGATGGATGCAATCTTCAGTCACATGGCCATAGCTTTTGTGGAAACGGCAGTATTTTGACTTGTCCAGCCCCAGCCTTACGATCAGCTGTTTTGGTGCTCGGACTCCATTCTTTTTAAATTCGGCCATTGAAACTTCGGCCAGAATTCGCTCGCGGGGAGCGTTCAGCGGGGTGTAGAATTCAAACTTGCTTCTGGGAGGTTTGTTCTCCCTGCGTTCTCTTTTTTCTTTTCCTCTCTCGTTTTCTGCTCGAGAGGGTCCAACATCTTCTTGACGCTTTGGCTTTCTAGCGTCTTGAGCTACTTGCTTCTCCTCGTAGGCTATGTATTTCTGCGCCTTTTCGAGGAAAGTGTCCAGTGTTCTTACTTCTTCAATGCCAATTGCCTTGGCGAAATCACTTGATGGTGTCGCAATCCGCGTTCCAACAGATACAGCTTCATCCTGTCGTCGGTCCTAACTTCAATGGCAGCCTTATTGAAGCGGTCGATATACTCTCTCAAGGACTCATTGTTTTGCTGTTGAATTGCCTCGAGAGTAGCCTCAGTCTTGGGGTGCTTCCTCGAAGCGGTGAAATGTGCGGTGAAGAGTTTGCACAGCTCGCCCCATGAATCGATGGACCTCGGCGGTAAGCTCTTGTACCAAGCCATTGCTCCTTTCCTCAGCGTGGTGGAGAACAGCTTGCACTTTATGGTTCCTCGTACTCCCCTATAGTTGAGGACAGCTTCCATATTTTCGATGTGGTCGTCTGGATCAGTGGTCCCATCATAAGTGTCCATTGCCGGTGGTTTTTCCAGTCCCACGGGCAATGGTACCCTCATGATCCTGTCAGAAAGTGGCCCCACGTGCCTCTCATCGTCGCTTCTTAGAGAGCGATGGTGACGACGAGGAGGAGAGTGATAATTCCTCCCTGTAGACCTTGCGGTGGATCTCCTCACTCCAGCAACTCTTCTTGAGGGACTTATGCGACCTCTGGTCTCTTGTGCCCTTGGCGACCTCGACCTGGTCCTCGAGTTGGACCGTCGAGAAGATTCTCTTCGCCTATAGCTGCTCGTGATCGCCCTGGTAATGCGCGATTCCTCGACAGCTTCAATACGGCGATTTTGCTCCCTGAGTGCCTGCCCTTGATTGTTGATGGCAGTCAGCAGTGCGGTCATTATGTTCTCAAGGGTGGCTCCAGGTGGAGGAATGGGTACGACCAGAGGGTTAGTTTCATTGGTCGGCTGGTAGGTGGGGTCAGTGTCCATGTTGGATAGGACCACTCCATTGGTACCGTTGTTGTTGTCAGCATGTTCGCTTGACATGTCGTTAGCAGCTGAATGCTCGGATCTACTGTTCGCGGCCATTCTTAGCTTTTGGTGAATTTGTGGTAGTTTGTGAAGGTTTTGTTCTTAGTTTGAAAGAAGGGGATAACTAGATCCCCACAGACGACGCCACTGATCTTATCAGTATCAGAAATGTGACGGAGCAGTAGAGTTGATTCAGCAAGCCCCCTGTTGAAGCGGAGGGGGGGTGTGTACCTGTTTATACTCCGACGCTCAAGTCAGTGATAGTATAGAAATATGGTATCTTAGGCAAATGTGAAAACGTACCTGGCTCCTCAGACTGAGGAGCTTATTTATACCCCAGTGCTGGGCCAAGGCCCTTAATGGGCAATTAATGCCCATTAAGTGGCTGCCGGAATTCTGACCGTTTGGCCATGATGAGCAGTAAATGCCATCATTCCGGTGGTCGGCCGTTACAGATGGTGAGCATCTGGCCGACGGGCAGGGTGCCCTTCAGGAGGGCAGAGCCTTTAGCTTTAAGGGACTTAGCCTCTGAAGAGCAGTCCAGAACAAATTCATTAGTTGTTATAGTTCTCTTTAGTGTAATTAGGTTGAAATAAAAATTAGACATTTGTGTTATCTTGCATTATCCGTTTGAGTTGACTCACACATTGTGTGTTATTTCTTTTGTAATTTTTTTTATATATTATGTTATATTATTATAAGATGAAAGTAGACGATGAAAGTCATTAAATATACCAACTTATTTGATTTGTTTAAAGATTCTTTTATGTATATTGTTTTCTTTTAACTTATAAAAAAAACATAAAATGGTAAAAGTTAAAGAGTGAGCTTTGTTGAGTACTCGTTCATTTTGGTTAGTTTTTTTTTTATTTTTGTTGACTATTGAAGATGAGATATTAATTAGAATTAGAATATCTTATTTTACTCACTTTGAAGTTAGAATATAGAAAGTGGAAATCGGAGAAAATGGGAAACATCATGGGAGCATGTGAGGTTAAGTATACAATATGCTGAATGTGTAGCAAAAAAAAAATGAGAAGTAGTTGAAAACGAGTAAGAGAGTGACACGTCTTCCATTTTATGCACATAAAAGTTTCAATGTTAATAAAGGAATTGAGAGGAAGACAACTGTATTATTATATGCAAAAGAATAATTTAAAGAGAGTACGATGTTAATTGTCGGCCATAGCATATTTCGATATTCTAAGATCTTGTATTGATCTATGGATATTTTAATATCCAACAACATTACATTACTTTCCTTTAATTAAAACATTACATTATCGGTCTCATATATCCTAATTTAATTGGTAAATATTATTGAAATTGTTAGACCAAATACTATGATCTGAATTTGAATCATAAATCTTACAATTACGTGAGTTTAATTTTATTAAGTCATCAATTTATCTAAATAACAAATAAAAAACATTACATTACCGTACAAAATTCTTGCAAAAACTAAATATTTGTGTAAAAAATAAATAAATCTAACAACACTTTTTGCAGCAATAGTAATTTTATGAAAAAAGTTAAACATAATCAATTCACAATATTGATATTATTAAGGTAAATAGACATATTTATTTGAATTTAAACTTAAGACTTCATCATTTTTCAAGTAAATAGACATATTAATTTGATATTTGTTATTTTTTGTATAAATAAAAATATAGTTTTTTATTAAAGCTGGCATAATATACTAATATAGTGTCCATGGGTTTGGTATATCATTTCTTTAAATTTAATAATTTTTAAAAAACACAATTCAATTCATCCTTCCACCTATTTTTTGTATTGTCCCAAATATTTCACATGTGGGTTGGGACCAAACCTTTTATTAAATTGTAAGAAGGAAATGTTTTATTAATTTATGTATTTTTATGATTTTTTTTTTCAGGTAAATTAACGATTAGAAATTTCATATTTAAAGTGGGTAAATTGAATGTTTGGAATTTGAACCCGGTCTTAGTATTTTTATGAGAATTTAAAGTTATAAGATTAACTTTTATTATTGAATTTGTGTCCAAAAAAAATTATTAATGGGTCTGACTCTGACCAAATTTGATCTCAGAATACCGCTATACTACAATTTATAAACGATTCTAGAATTTATATTTTATTGGATTAAGTAATATATTTTTTGTTTATACAAATCACGATATTTTAAATTAGTCCTTAATTGTTTTTTTTTTTTTTTACAAATTACCCTTTTATATATATTAATAAATAAGTAATTACATATGAATTAAAGGCAAACGAGCAACAAGCTGCGCCGCCGAACCTTTTTGAATGGCAAAACCAGTTCGGGTAAAAATAACATTCTTAGCTCTAGGGGACACAATATTGCTATTCATAACATTTTGAACTTGTTGCAAAAGACTCACAGCATCTGATGCTAGAAAGTCAAAAGTGTCAAAAGCAAATTATATGAAAGCATGTTGATTGTCAGAACATGCTTTCTCATGTTTTACCACTTTACTTGAAACAGCTTTGAGGGCTGCTTGTCCCACTGTGAAAGTCACAGCCCTTAAACCAATAAGTGGCGAAACTCCAGTCAAATCCACACATGCATGCTTTCCACCTACCCATCCATACACCATAATATCTGCCGGTCTGAGAGTTGATCGCCCTTCCTGTGGGTCGGTCAAAAAGTTCACAAGGGTCTTTTTTTTTTGCAGATATTCCTGCACGCCTAAAAACATCAAAAAGGACATCTCGGACAAAGTCGTGCCTATATTTGAAACCTGGAAGCTCTCTACAATGTACTGCATGCTCCCCAAAGTTATCCAAGCACGCTTTACGGCAAACAGGGCAAACCTCATCATAAGGAAATAGAGGAATCATGAGGCGATATTTAAGGATAGTACGTTACTCAATTGGTGACATATGCTGGTCTAAGCCATCAATAGGAATAACAAGAATAAAATCTTGAGTATGTGTTGCTTGCAAACACTGAAATACTGTTTTCTCTCTCGTGGTCATATTAAACTCAACTTCCATATCCTGAACAATTTTACCAAACAAAGTACGCGTCATTTTATAAGTCCTCAATTACAAATATTTTACAACAAGTGGGTGCTTTAGTTACTCTAAGGAATAGAAAAAAATATAGTCTCCGTTGTTTGCTGTTAAAAGAAAAAAATAGTCCCTATATAAACAATATTGAGACTTAGTATTGAAAAATTTGTGAATTTACTGGACTAGAAGTTTTTAACATTTTAAATTCCAAAACATCTGCACAAAGACATCATAAAAATTTGAAATAAGTCTCAGATTATTTTTGTTTCTTGAGCAAAAAAACACAATGTTCGCATAAATATCTAAGCTTAGTTTTACATAGACTGATGAAATGTTTGTATTATCCACTTGCTTTCCTTTTAACCATATTTTTTCCATCCACGAGACTTGAGTATAATCCCTCACTTAAAATTTCTAAGTTTAGTTCTGCACGGATTAATGTAAATTATGTAATGTTCGCATTAATTAAAAATTTTAAATTATCGAGCTTATTATTGTATTGTTATTTTTATTATATTTAAGTTTTTTATTTGTAATTGAAAAGTTTTACCGAGTCGTGACCCAAAGGCTCACCTAGATCAGAAAAAAGCCTCAAGGTCGAAAGAGTTTTTCCATAACTACTTACGTAATTCAAAATCACCTCTTGTATAATCTGAGTTGAATTCATACCAACTATAATTAATGGTAATTTTTTTTTTGACACACATAATTAATGGTAATTGAATCCTTGTAAAATCACATTAAAACAAAATATTGAAAGTGCATGTTTTATTCATCAGGGTGTACACAATAAACAACAAAGTTACAATACAACACAACTACTAAGTTTTGGTGACCATACTAGTAGCTACATCAGCAACAATGCATATTCCACTTATCTTTGTTTTCAGCAACAGCCTCAACTCTTTCAAGGAAGAGTGTAAGCTGCAAAATTAGGATTTTATAAAAGGTATTAGCATAAATAACGAACAGATTTCTTCTACAAAAACAACAGTTAAAAATAAACAGAGGGAGTAGTTAGTAACTTACGTCCGCACTTGTAACCGACAGGGCGATTAGCAAGGTTGCAACGTTTAGGGATAGTAACAGCAATTTGAGGGTTAACACCAGACATTTTAGCAGTGTTTGATAGCAAAACAGCACAAAGACAACTTGGATTCTGACCAAGTTTCTTAACTTGATCACAACAACTTTGTGAAACACTAGCATTTTCATCTTGTGCTGCACTTGCACAAGGAATTAGCTTAAAAGCTTCATTATCTGGTGTAGTACCCCTTCCACATTCACCAGCACTTTCAACGCTACCTATTCCTGCAACAAGTACTACAAAACATACAAGGCACAACGATTTCATAAGACCCTCCATGTCCCCCTTAATATATGTCTAATATCTCTTGGTGAAATTAATTAGTTGTATGCAACAATACCATGCATTTGATGGGATTTTATAGTACTAAAAATGTGGTTGATCTAGTCATCCACCTTAGATTAATGGAGCTTGCACTTGTACAAATTGGTGAGTACTGTATCTTTTATTGCACCACTTAGGGATAAAAAGTTTGTGCAAACAAAAGTCGTTAACTGTTCAATCACAATCTAGTATTTGATGAGACAATAAGATATGATAAATTAATCTTGAAACTTATTATATCTCTCTAGTTTTTTTTTGACGCAGTCATGTCTCTAGTTAAAAAAATATTATTCTAAATTTGAGTTGGGTTACCAGCAAAATAGGATAAAAATATAAAATTAATAAAATATAAATAATTTGATATATTAAATTAAAAAATTAATTTTCAAATATATACACAGTTTTCTCACAAGGGTAATTTTGAAATTTATATAATCTAAAAAATCAAAATTTTACTAAAATTAGAATATTTAATTTAAATAATTATTGAAAATTGCAAAAGAGGGACATTAAATTAAATTTTATAACAAATTAAACATAATTTTCTCGCAACGGTTGTTTTATTATTTACCTATAAGATATATCATATATTTATTTACCCTATCTAATGTATAAAATTGAGGTATTTATATTTCATCATGATTGTTATAAAAATTTTAACTTGCTTATTTGCTCATGATTTGTATATAAAATTATTTGATTACTTATTTAAATTTTTATTTAAAAATAGTTTAGAAAAAATTGTTTTACAAGGATAATTTTGTCATTTAAATATTATATACATCTTATGATATTATTATGAGGTATGTATAAAAAACATGATACGATAGTTATCATGATTGTTATTCTGTGTGCACAAAACATATATTAAGATATCTGCTTATATCATATCATATCATATCATTATCATGTTTTATATCCTATTTTACCACTATCATACCTTGCGTATCAATCGAACCCTAAAGTAGGTGAGAATTTTATTTGTTTTTCATACTTCTAGATGTAGTCATTACTTGCGGTGTGTGAAATAAGGGATATAATAAAATAAAATAAAATAAAAGATATAATAAAAATGGATGGTTGAGATGTAACTGGTGCAGTGAATCCATTTCCAAAAGAGGAAGGAAACTAAATTACGGAAATCGATAAATGAATCTAGACTAAAATTAATCCAAATTCATTCATTGATTTGCGTAATTTTCTTTTTTCCCTCTTTCTTTCCTCTCTACCAAACGGAGCCTTAAGCCACAGCTACCACAGAACAATTCTTTCATAGTCACAACCAGTTGGTCCCAAACCACTCTATTGTCCCTTTTCTGCCCCCTCTCCTATTCTATATATTTAGTTACAAAACAATGTCATACACACAACTTACTAGACTGGACCATTTGTGCCTCAGATAAGTCTTCACAATTGGAGAGCTACTAACAGATTATTTAACCATTACTATGGCTCAGATATTTTTTCCAAAAGTATAATCAGTATATATAGAATCTGATAATAACTCTAAATGAAGTCTAATTAAGAATCTTTCAAAAGCAAATCATCAAAAAGTTATCTGATTATTATTACTCAAAAGAGTTTTCTTTCATGAATATTAACCACTACTTAACAATCTTTAACATGAACTCAGAAACAATGCATACACATTTGAAGATACAAACAATAAAAAAGTTCCACAAATGCATAAGGTCAGTGAAGAAATCATAAAACACAAAGTAGACAACGATACGGTAAAGACACCAACATCTTTCAATGCAAGACAAACTTTTGCAGAGATGAATCATTTAGCAATAACTAAAACCAATAAAAGCAGCAATTCTGAATGCAAGGAATAGCTCTTCATCAGATTTCAAGTTTTACATTCATTCTTTCAAAATGAAGTTCGCATAGATCAGAACCCCTTTGACACAAGTGTAATTCTTTGATCATTTGTTGCTCGTCTTCTTCCGGTGGATTTGAAGAGCTATTATTTCTGGAAATCGTCACATTGCGCGACACTCTTGCATTTTGGATAATATATTTGGTAAACTGAATATCACTTTCCTTGCCTCCAAAATATCTAAAAGAGACCATTCGTAGTTGTGACGAAAGGCATTCAGGGACTAATTGTGGATCCAACCAATTTTGAACATCATCATCATCATCATCACTTAATAATCCATAGCCTCCACCGATCTTACAAATCACAAGACATTGAAGAATGGGGCAACCACAAATGAATTCGATTAACCAATTCCAGTAATATTTCTCCTCAAAGCTAAGCTCCAAATGAGTTAAATTGAGAAATTTTAGTGGCAGAAAGATCTTCTTCTTCTAGTGATTTCAACCGGTAAAGCGCTTATCCTATCTGCTTTTGGCATTCCTAGCCAGACTCGGTTCCATCGCTTTGAGAGAAGGCTTGTAAGGGCGATTTGTTCGGATGGCAAAAAAGAGAGGATGTGACACAGTATTTCATTGGGTAAACCGCTGATCCTGTCTTCGGATGGCGGCATATTTACTAGTAAAGCATCATAGCAAATAATCATCAGAACATGAAAACTAGTAAATCAATGAACCAAAGCTTAAATATGAACCAATAATTCAAATTAAAGCTATTCAATTCAACAAAATCTATCTCAGAAAATTACATAATAACAATATGAACACAAAGCCTGAAGCATCTATCTAAAAAGGATATAAGATATTAATGAAATGTTAATGCCACATTAACACAACAAGAATTGTAAACCGCACAAACATAGAAACATGAAGAAGTAATAATGTCTAAGAAGAACTGAATGTGTACCTTATTTAATTTGTTGGAAGAGGATGGTTGATTGAGAACGAGTGAAGTGTGAAGTTAAATAGGGTTCTTGAGATAAAGTGAGAACTTGTTTGATTTTTGAGTGAGAAAGGGATCAGGGTTCGAAACAAGGGAATTAGGGAAATTGAATTTTGACAGCATGACAGGGTTTTGATAATTTTAGTCCATACTGTTAAATAAACGCAAAGATTTCATATTTTTAAATGAAATTTTTTATGAATGTTTTGAATATTATAACAATCTTATAAAAAAATTATTCTAACAAAACATGTGAGCTCGTCCTATGTATCCCTGTGAGAATTCTCGGTCCTTCAAAGGATATATACTAACTTGGTCTTCGCCCATTTATAGAAACATGTGTCCATTCGTTACGGCATGGTTGCAACCACCCGACGGATAAGGAGTACGTTTTCTCCATTAGCTAGAGGATATGACCTGAGGCGCAAACCGTCTAGTCCGCCCTAATCGTCTTCCTATATAAAGGAACTCATAATTTACATACAAGGCATTTGAGTTATTGACTACTCATATACTCTTAACCTAATTCGGCACCATTGTTGACTAGAAAAAAGTGCTTAACTAATACGTCAAGATTAGTTCACCAACCCGGTTTAAGAAGAGAATTACGTCACTCTGATTTCCATCAAGTCAAAGAGATACGTAGGACAAAAAATACTCATGTCGAACCCAATCCATAAAAACAATCGGCTCATTCACGGGCATTAACAAGAACACATCTCATGACGGAAGGATGAAAAAATCTTATATAATATATACTTGATCCATCATATACTTTCTAGGATTAGTGTTGGGATCAAATATATAAATCATTAAGCATTGTCCGCCGATATAATGTAATTAAGATTATCTTTTTTTAACAAACATAATTAAGATTATCTTAATTTTTATTATATATTTATTGCAAAATTTAGATAATTGTGTTAAATATATTTTATTATGATGTTTAATTTTAAGTATCTTAAATATTAATTTGATATAAATTCTATTATAAATTAAAAAATGTTCGTTAATTTCTTTCAAGTCGTTAATATTATTCTACCTTTTCAAGTTTGACAAATTTGCTAGTTTATACTATGTATTATTTGACTCGAAAAACAATAATTATTTATTTAAAAGTTATATATTTAATATAAAATGCACAAATTTCAATACAAAATTACTATTTTAAACTTTTTAACTTGTGCAAATTTGCACATAATAAAAAAATCTTTAAAAATTTCTATGAAAAAAGACAGCAAAAGAATAATAGTTAAAAATATTTATCGGTTAGTTCAACTATTAATGCTATATCCCGCGAAGAAATCTTCACGAAGTTATCACGAAATTAAATCTGAGCATTTATTATTAAATATTTGGAATTATCCTCCATCTTCTCTGCACCGCTTGCCCCAAAAAAACCTCTCTATCCTCTGCTTTTCATTTATAAATTTTTTTATAAACTCTGTTTTTTTCTTCTCGTGTGTACAAATGAAAATGAGGCCAACAAAACAAACTCCAATATAAGAACACCGCTTGACTAACAACAGAAAAGTCAAATTGTTAATTGTAGAACAAAGAACAAATTTTTTGTAAAAAATTGCAGAAAAACTTGAAAGAATGAAAGCCCTCTAAATTGCATAGCCACCTAAAAAAGATGATTGATTTCAAGGTTCATACTTCATAGGTAAAAGAAATTGAAGTTAGCAAATCATTAGAACTGCAATTAGAAAAGAAATGTTAGCAAAACCCTTTGTGCATGTTTTGACAGAACACCATTAACCACACACTCCTACATGATTTGAGATCAATTTGTTGAATATGTAATAATATTAGTAAGAATCACAATTGCTGAGAAACTTATCAAGGTTTTTGCATATCTTTCAAAACCCAATTTGTTATCAAAATCTTCATTTTCAAACCCCCAATTTGGAAATTCACCTCTGAGAAAAATAGGTCTCAATCAGATACAAGAGTTTGAGAGAGATTAATTTGGAAGAAAAACAAGTGGAAGTTGCAGAGAGGAATTAATCTGAGGGTAAGAAAGAAAAAAAGAGAGATACTGAATATTATTAATTTGTTAAAACAAACAAAAAAATATGAAAAGAATAAAGTTAATTAAATTAAATATTAAATTGAATAATGCGTGCCACATCATTCGCGAATGGGTTCGTGATGGTTTGTTCGCTTGATTAAGCATTTCTCTTTTATTAAATATTACAAACTCGTTAGAGAACTTATTCTAATTGAGAAATCATGACATCAATTTGCAAGGGAAGATATTCAATGGTACCTCTTCAAAGGCCATTCTTACAAGTCACTAGTAACAAATTCATGTGGTGTTAACACTTCTCTATACATATTTCATTATTCTAGTTTGCTTTTGATAGCATACTTACCAACATTTGACCATAAGGTATGGTAAGAATGTTAATTACCATATGGTCAAATAATCATGTACAAATCACCTAAACCATTACCTGGTTTAGGGA
Organism: Trifolium fragiferum; assembly: GCA_954870985.1. Classification (NCBI taxonomy): domain Eukaryota; kingdom Viridiplantae; phylum Streptophyta; class Magnoliopsida; order Fabales; family Fabaceae; genus Trifolium; species Trifolium fragiferum. The sequence goes on along the minus strand of OX940793.1, from coordinate 13,929,004 downwards.
ATATAAATTATGATTATGATTATATATATATTTTGAACAAATATATGGAGATTAACATATACTATCAACTTTTAGCATAAACTACACTAAATCATTCTGAAGATTGTATACTTTTGCAGCAGTGTAACTTGTTCTTCTTCTGCTTTCTTCAATATTTTTTTATAAGCGAAGAGCATCTAGACATCAGGAGACAAAGCAGGCTTCACATTGATTTAAGTTGATGCTTACATTGTTGTTGAGACCAATATGCATGAGCAGCTAAGACTCTGTCTAGAAGCTCTTGAGGAACGGGTTCTCCTCTCCTTTGTTGTGGGGAGATTCTCGCCGTGTGAACCAATGTCTTCCACTTATCCTGTAGCATTCTCAAAATCACACAAGAGTTACCAGAATGCAAAGATCGCGTAGTTACCAGAATGTATGATACTTTAGCTTCTTGTGGGAGATTTCACCCTTAATATATTTTAGCTTAACGAATCACTCACCTTCAAATCCACATAAGTTCGATGCTTTGCATTGTCAAAAGCACGTTGTTTAACATCACGCCACCTGCAACACACAAGTAATATATTTAACAATATCCAGTTTATGGAACTACTCATTAAGAAGGAAGCAACGTTGAACAAACCTTCCAGTTCCTAGTTTTTCAACTGCCTGAACCAATGCTTCTACTTCAAGAACTGAAAATGGCCTCCTGATTCGGCGCTGTCCAAAGTCAGGATTCCCTGATTTGCGACGGTATGGAACAACAGCTAATGCATCCATGTTAATGGCAGGTACTGTGACTAAAGCGCGACATTTAGACATGTTATTGTTGTTTGCTGAAGTATCTCCTAGAGAGGAGACCGCATTATGATCACCTTCGGCACAATTTTCAATTTTGACCGTAGAACGTTCTCGCGATACATTATATGTTCCTTGTTGCAACATTAAAGATGTTGATTGCCTGATTATCAAAAATGAACAAACTAATTACAACGATTTCATCAAACATACGTTTGGACTCAAACAAAATGTTTGCGATGGAAATCCAAACATAAATGGTTACCTAGACAGCTTTTGTCGTGGACTGGTGGTTAGGAAACAAGGGTCTTCATTGTACGAAGATGAAATTCGATTATGTCTTGGCTCCAACATGAACCCTAACCTATGACGTTTGTCATCTTGAGATATCCCAGTCTGGATCAGAGTTTTGCTGTCATCTCGAACCTTCTTTCCCTGAAGAAGGATGCCAACATGCAGTTCGTCTCCAAGTATAGCTGTCACAGCTTCCATTACTGTCCTCTGCAAATAATAACAAAATAAAGCTAGCCAATAGACATTGTGAGCAAGGTTTAAAAAAACGGTCCGCGACCGCGAAAACGGCCGTGACAAAACAGTTTTGGCAGGCACTGATAATGTTACCGTTATCACAATACTTTTTATTAAAGAACAAATTGTGATTAATTCACACCGCGACGACCGCAATTAGCGTCGTAAAACCTGTACCGGCCGAAATCGCGAAAACCTTTACGTAACCGAGACGCGACCGCGACCGTTTTTTAAAACCTTGATTGTGAGCGTGCGAGAAAGATGCAGTGGATTGCTTATTATAGTTAGTAGTTACTATACTTATACTTTATACATTTGAAATATATTTTTACTTTAGTTAGGAGGCAAGAGAACATATTAAGCCTTTGTTTGGATAAACATCTTAATTAAGCGCTTATAGCATAAACGCTTATCATATAAGTGGTAATGTATAAGCTATTTCTATAACCAAAGATAAAATAAAATCAAACTGTTTTCATAAGTTATCTTGGAGAGCTTATGGAATTAAGTTGAAAACAGCTTATGGAAATGTCATCAGCTCTCCTAAACACTCTCACAAGTACTTATGCTAATAGATAAACTCAAATAAGTCAATCCAAACATGTCCTAAAGGTGGTTTGATGCTAGGTTCAACTTTCAAGGCTCATATTATGCCATAAAATTGTCCATATGCTACAGTTTCGGTTTCTTTTACTTTACTAGTCTCAATTGTTTTAGTCAGAGCATGATGTGTTCGATTGGATTACTCATAAAATTGTGTATAAATCATGTCATCTCCGTTTATCTCAGTCTCTCTCAGATGAAGTTTAATCACATACCTTCAGAGAACCAATAGTTGCAGTTTCAGGTATATCAATAAAAAGCTCGGGGACTTTAAAGGATTTTATGCTAAGCTTCACTGCAAAATACAGATTAAAACCATGTCAGAGCCTTATATAACAAGCATGTCAAACTAAGGCCTAGTTTGGATAAATAATTTAATATATCATATAAATGCTTATGTATAACAGTATAAGCTATTTCTATAACAAAATATAAAATAAAGTCAAATTGTTTTCATATGAGTTATTTTCATGATCTCTCTCAAACAGTCTCACAAGTCACAAGTGCTTATATCAGTAAGTAAATTCAAATAAGTCAATCTAAACAGGCCGTATGATTAAATATGGTCAATCATTTAGCAGACTTTCCTACCATTACAACCCTTGGACCCAGGATGAACTTGTTCATCGGCTATAGAAGATGATTCTTCGATGACTGCAAATGATAGATCGGATCATTGAGTCAAAACTGAAAAACAAGCCTAAACGGAAACATAGATTACAAATTAACCAAAAGAAAAAGAAAGAAAACAACCATGCATTGTTGCACCTGCACCATGGTTTGTTGTGCCATTAACCTTTGTATAAGAAGAATCAACTGTGCCTTGACAGTGAGACCAGCTATCAGATGTAGACGATGAAGTTTGGTAGAAAAACTTCCTTTTCTTAAATGGATACATCCTTTCTGAATTTTCAAGCACAGAGTTGTCCCCACTATTATTCTCATCTGCGACAAAAAACAATTCATGGAACTATCAATAGTCATAAAGAATGTGTAAAATAATGAATACATGCATCAATAGAGATTCTTTCGCTTGAACCAGTGTTGTCAATCGCGTATCGCAGAAAATAGTAGTTTGTTCAATCTTTTCTACACTAGAATGCTTTAGTTCCGCTATAACCACTATATGACATCACTTTGAGCAAAATAGCATTTGGCAGACCAATAGCAATTTGTATTCCGTTACAATATAGCGCTGCTATAGCCAATATTTCGCAACACTGTCATGAATCACAAGTAAAAGTCAACTGCAAGTAAAGCTACATACCTTTCACAAAAGGACTTGCATCCTTAACCTTTAGCGTATCTTGTGGTGGATCAGAAGATATCTTATTCTTCGAGTTCAGTTGAGTGCACTGAACAAAGTTTTCGTCATCATCTCTATTAACTAATTTCCTAGAACCGATACCATTCGGTAAAGAATCAAGATTCTTGCGGGAATGTCCCTCCAACGAAGGCTTCTCCACATGATTTTCTGCACTGCAATCTTTTGATGCTCTTTGGCCTTGTTCTATTAATCCATCTGATCTATTTTTAATACGAATTATTTTCTCATTCGTACTTCGCAATTTCACGCGTTCATCATCCTTTTCAAGTTCATTTTGTCCTTGTCCTTCAAGATGATTGCCATGAAGCGATGAATCACTTGTAACCCTGGAGAAAAAGTTTCATAGAACATACATTGTTGAACTAATTTCTTTATCATCGGCATGCGAATAAATAGCCATTCAACATTGAGAAAACGGGAGATGCATTGTCCGCGTAAACTAGTTTTAAACCGACATTCAATGAAAATCCATCATTGTGCAGTAATTTTAAAATTGCGGTTACAAAATAGGCTTGCGTGGAAATATCAAAATTTATCAGTGGATGTCAGTGCAAAACTACAGTACATCGACATTATCATTTACCTTTGGTTTTCATGTTTCTCTTGCAAACTAGAGACACAACCAGAGACAACTTCGCTGCATGTTCCCGGCTCAAATTGCTCCTCCTTAAGTGATCCTAGTTGATTCTCTTGTTTGTTTTCTTTTATGTTAATACCAGAAAAAGTACGAGGATCTTTCGCAGACGAAGCATTATCAAGAATGGAACTCTGATTCTTCTGCAAAAGATTGCCAGCTACACTAGCCAAAATATCAAACGCCTGTATCTGATTGCTCTCGGGTTTCTTTCTGACTGTACCCCTCCCCTAAACATGTACGTTGGAATTATAAGAATGTCGAAACTCTATTCATAATACAAGTCACTTGGGAATATAAGTTATGTAGTACTGATACTTCAGATTGAAGTCGTGTCTGGTCTAATACTGACACATATATCTACATTCAATCACTTCTACTTTCTTAAATTTTTACCGGTGTATTTGTCGTGTTCCTTAGTATAGGAGAAGAAAATCGTTTGCTTACCCTAGGAGATCTTGAAGCTCTAGGAACGGAAGGAACTTGATAGCCATTAAAGCCATAATCCAACCTCTTCTGCATAACCATATCTCAGAAAATCATTCCTATAAGAAAAAGTCATTAGATAACATAAAACCAGCTTCCTTAAGTTTTGAAGACACCCCCCAGATCAGAACCTGTCAGCATAATCAAATTCAAATATCAATCTATAGTTGATCGACAACATAAAAAATCTTTACACCAACAAGAAAACGAAGGGGCTTAATTCATAAAGCCGTAAATAGTTCAAATTCGAAGGCAAGAAAAAAAAGTTTCATAATGTGCCTAATCAGTATTCATCAATTCAAGTTGAGAAAGTTTGCATACAAGAAATTCACTATAATTGGTAAAAATAAAAAACAAAGAAGAAAATTTAAAAATTGAAATAAGAGCAGACATTGAAACATTTAACAGGAAAATGTCAATATCATGACATTCATGAAAATACTACCTCCGATCTTATATATATAAGCAAATTTTCACTTTGAAGGTTCATTCAATAATTAATGTATCTGGTCTATATTACCGACCGCATATATTAGTTATTAAATGAACCTGAAAAAGTGAAAATTTGCTTATATATGAGATCGGAGGAAGTAACTCTTTAGGAATTTGCATTTTGCAGTTGCTAGAATCTTGAAAGTTGAGATAAGAGGTTCAGCCACAGTAATAATCACAAGATTACAAATAATTAAATGAAGCAAAAGGTATGGAAAGCTTACATGTAAATGGACATTAGAAGAATTAGTATTCACCCCATGTTGAAAACACTCTTATCCGGTTTGAAACTGAAGCAGATACATACCCTACAATATTTTGAAAAGGAACAAAAGATAAATCAAATAAATAATGCATTTTCAGTTGATTTCACAATCAAAAGCCAAAATTGTTACATAATGTACAAAATCACACAATCATATTAAAACAATTAAAAGTAACACCAACAATAAGCAAAAAAAAAACAAAAATCACTGAAAAAAAAACTACTGAAGAAGAAATCAGAAATAGTAATAATAATATAAATAATCATTTTATTTATTCAAGACATTTTTCAAGTGGATCTTCAAACCCTTGATGACTCTTTTAAGGAGACAACATCTGACAAATTTTAAAATTTATCACCACACACGCGAGCGCACGCACACAGACACAGAAAGAGATCTTGAATGAACCTAGAAAAGAAAATGGAGGGAGATTTGCATTATGCAATGCAAATTGCTATACTAATTGAGGAGAAAAAAAGTAACACAACAAATGATGAAATTTGGTTCCATTTGAAGAAGTGATGAAGAAAAAAAGTACAAAATACTCATAAAATAGAAACCTTTTTTAGTGTTGAATCATCATTTTATTTTACACCAAAATGAAAACAAAACAAGAAAAAGACAGTATTTTTGGATACCCTTTTGGAAGATGAAAAGAAATTTGTAACCAAAAAACCAACCTAGAGAATTGTGAAGAAAGAAAAAATTAAACCCCCTGAAAAACCATATGACAAGTTTGTGTTGTTCTTAAACCTCTTAGAAAGAGAACAAGTAACTAACTAACTGTTTTTTCCAAACCTTTGACCATTTTCAGATATCCTAAGAAGAAGGGTAGTAACAGGTAATGTACCGGGTATAGTAGGTTTAGTACTTACATTTGACCGGTTACTTTGTTTGGGGTGATCCACTCACTACTCCCTTTATGTTAGTTGTTTGTTTAACAAGTGGAACATTCTCCACTCATTTGGGAGAGAGGGTTTTTCATCATCTTATCTTCTCATTCTCATTCACATAATAAAAAAAACAATTATTGAATCAGTTTCTAAACTCTAGCCACCTTGTCCGAATTTGCCAACTAGCACCATTACATTAAAAAATAGCATTAGTTATGGAAAATTCTTGGATAGGCACAAACATAAATATGAGGTGTTAGACACACTCACAAAAACAAAATAAAATTAAATAAAATGATGTTGATTGATGTGACTATATTATTTTTGTTTTAAATTTTTAGATTTATGAGTGTGTGTCCAAATGTATTTGATTTAGGTTTGTGCCTATACAAGTCTTTCTCCATTAGTTATAAGCAAATATACACTTGACTATTGAATGAATTTGAAAAGTGGAAATTTTCACTTTTATCATTAAAAGGAGAGTACTTAAGTTTGTACCAAAAAAAAGAGTTAAGATTGTACAAAAAAAAGTTAAGACACATTTTAATCCTTTGTAAACTTTTTACGGGGATATTCAATAATCGATAAAATAAAATATAGATTAATCTCTGACGTTTTCATATTTCAGACAAACTAATATTTGGTTCGGTGTAACAGATAGATTAATTTGTACCTAGTGTAATATTAACGAGTATTTTGAAATTTATTTTTATCAAAAACTGAATTGTCCCGCAAAAAATTTATGAAAGACTAAAGTGGGTCTTTACTCTTAAAAAGAATATGATAAATGAAAGAAAATGCTAATTTTTCCAAATTATTGATGTATTTTAAATTGTTGCCAATGTGACGATTATTATGGGATAAGGAAGTAAACGAAAGATAGCGCATAGTGAATTTTTTTTTTATAATAACAAACTCAATTCATTTCATTATATAAAAGAGTCTTAATACAAGTAGGTAACAAATCAAAGAAATAATAACTAGATCAAGAAATGATCACCCTAACTAAGAAATGAGCAACCATATTAATTTTTCACTTCATAAACTTCACCTTAAATTTTAAATATAAAGACCACAAATTCTTAATATTAGAAATTATAGAGCTAAATTTAGATAACCTGGCGAGACTAGTGATTTTTCTCAATTAACCATTGATTTATATTTATCAGGGCTGTCCCAACATAGTTAGAGACCTAAAGCAAATTTTATTGGTAGGCCTTATAAAACAAAAAATTACATGAAAAATCAACAGTATATCGAACTAGGGGTGAGCATCGGTCAGATTCAGGCCGAAAATCATCAAACCGATAAAAACCTTAGCCTCTTAATTTGGACCCAATTATGATCGTTTACATCATCAGACACCAATCACTTTCAATATAAGAAGTCGGGTAGGCGGATTGGCCCAATTAGAAAATAAAATGAAATAGAATTAAAAATATTTTCTGGAAATATCCATTTTCCCAAAGAGGGGGATAGATATCTCGAGCTAGTGTCATCTTGATACCATCCAGAATGGTAAAAAAAATGAACAATTGGATCTCTGTCTAATGGATCACAACTACCAAGATAAAGTATTTTGTTTTGGTTCGACATGTAATTTTATATGAAATATCGAACTATATCCATTTTGTAAGTAACTAAAAAATCCACCCTTAAGATGAATAAGTGGAATGACTGGAGTTCGAATACCGGCCCCTAGCATATATACTGCAATGTCCTACCAACTGAGTTAAGTTCATTACTTTTTATATAGCATAATTATCTAAATAAACTAAATATATTATATCATATTCCTTTTTTTTGTGATTTTTTGTTATATTTTATATTTAAAACAAAATTTTTAAAATTGCTTAAATTAGTTGTTACTTCTTTATCTTTGAAGGTTATATTTCAAAATAAAATAAAATAGAGTATATTGACATAAAAAAAAATTCAAGTATTGCTCAAGTTAGATATCAAACTCTTTTTTTGACACAAGTTAGATATCAAATTTGAATACTCTTGATTGAGAATTTAATTTTGAATTTAATCTAAAATTATGAATTTAACTTTTAATTTAGAAATTTAATGTTGAATAATTTAATTAAAGAAGTGAAGAAATTAAACACAAATAATACGTCATACAATTTAAATTTTATTGAATATTAGATGAATAACGCACAATTTGTTGTCTCTCATTTCTTCTATTAAATATGACTTCTGAAGTCATATATATTAACCATAAAAAAAGTATCAACCAATTACATTCATGACACCGCCAATCAATTATGAAGTTCATATTAAAAAATTAAAATTAAATTTTTTTTATAACCAATTTTAATTGGCCATTAAAATTTTAATATTATTAAATCATACACAATTTTCTCATTCTCATGTATTAAATATGACTCGTCATGCATATCAATTACAAAAAAAACTCACAACCATTTATTACATGCATAACACCATAAATATATTAGAATTCGTTTTCCTCTTAGTTTTTCTTGTAACACTATGTGCATCATTATTTCTTTGATCTCTTATTTATTTTAATATATTTCTCCTTTCTTTCATTTTTTTTTGCATACATTAATAAGTATAAAAGATAATTTTGAAAATTTACGGAGTGCTTTTTTTTTTGCATACATTAACGTCTTACAAAATTTCGTCAAAACCGTTAATTTTGATCATTCTCTTTAACCCATCACATGATTTCTGATTGATGTTAAATTTTATAGACATGATCTATACAATAATAGCTTTGAATCTAATGGTGAATTTTGTAATACGATAATCCGATAAAGAATTATCGGAGGTGTCATGATACTAAGTTTGACACCTTGGTGTCATTTGATCCTAACCATATATATATATATATATATATATATATATATATATATATATATATATATATATACTCCCTCCGACCTTAATTATAAGCAAATTTTCACTTTTTAGATTCATTGGATATCTAATGTATCTAGCCTTAATTATAGATTAGATACATTAGATATCCAATGAATCTAAAAAGTGAAAATTTGCTTATAATTAAGGCCGGAGGGAGTATATATATATAGTCAGGATCCGTTGACACCAAATAGTTTGACAGCAAATGTTACACCTCTCAATAACGTTTTAACCTATATAAATTTTAGGGATGGCAATATACCCATACCCAATGGGTACCCACAAAAAATACCCACAATGGGTAGGGTAAAAACCCGCATTTTGGGTATGGGTATGGGTAATTACCATAAAATTGAGCGGGTATGGGTGCGGGTACGGGTACCCTTAGTACCCACCCCATATACCCATATAATATATTTTTATTTATTTTAATTATATAATAATATATATAAATCAATTTTAAAAATACAATATTATTATACTATTATACATTTTAAATTAAAAAATTTATTTATAACATATATAATGCAAATATGTCAAAGAGAAATGAACTTTAGCATGACATTACTAATAATTTTGTTTATAATTTTCATGAATCAACATTAAAATCTTTGAAATTTTTTTAATTCTATTAAAATGATATGATATTTTATAATTGATCAATTTATTTTTAGCAAAAATGCGGGTAACGGGTACGGGAATGGGCACTTAGATACTCATAGGGTATGGGCACGGGGACAAAGATTGTCACCCACGCGGGTATGGGGATGGGTACGGGTAATTTTTCAAACTGCGGGTATGGGGATGGGAACTATAGTACCCTACCCATACCCTACCCATTGCCATCTCTAATAAATTTTATAAAATCCACCGTTGGATTGAAAGTTTATATCATCTAGATCATTTGTGTAAAATGTCAGACAAATTCAAATCATTTGATATGTTATTGAGACTCATAAAGATTAACGGCATTTAAAAAAATGCTCAAACCGTTAATTTTGATATATCTCAATAACATATCAAATGATTTTAGATTTGTCTGACAATTCACACAAATGATCTATATGATATAAACTTTCAATCCAACGGTTGATTTTATAAAATTTATATCGATTAAAGCGTTATTGAGATGTGTAAGTGTCAAACTAATTGGTGTCAACGGATCCTGACTCATATATATATATATATATATATTATCCTTTAACTATTTACAATACTATTAAAATAAATATATATATTCATCCAATATTTACGGTTGTTTACTATATATAAACTTATTTTATCTTCATGTATCCATTAAATTATTTGTATGCCTATGGTGGATTTTATCCATAACCATGGCTACCGTGTGTATGAAGTATTTGTTATCCCTAATTTATCTTAATTATATATATATATATATATATATATATATATATATATATATATATATATATATATATAATGAAATATTTTCTATATTTCTATGTACTCATTTTATCTTACCAAAAATAATAATGTACTCATTTTATTCATTCTAAACATTTACTATTTTAACTTCAATTAAAAAAACTTATTTATAAAAAATAATTTTGGTAAAAAAAATGATAGTTTTATAAATCTAACTCAGACAACACGAAAAATATGTATGGCATTTAACTTTACCCTTTAACACGGAAAATATATTCATAACCAAATGAATAAAAAAAAAAACCTCCGTCGAAGTCGATTCCCTCCGACGGAATAACTAGAACCAACCTAACGAACGAATTGACCACACAATTTATATAATATGCAATCATACGCACAAGAGAAACACATCAAGAGAAACAAGCATACCTCCTTAGTAGCCTGGAACTCCCTTGCCGGAGTCGGAACTGAGTTCTACAAATGGATAAAGTTCGGTTCTTCGTCTGTGAGCGACTGGATTAAGTTCGGTTCTTCGGAACTGAGTTCTATAATTATTTGTCCTGCGACGAGAGGTTTTGACTTTTGAGGAATCTCGAGCGACACTATTAGCAACGCTGCAATCAGGATCAGCGACGCTGAAGTCTAGATGAAATGTGATCAACATTTTCAAGGAGAATGCGAGAAATTTGGGGCCTAAAGCCCTTACTTTAGTCTCTTGGCCTTGAACCAGTTCTGAATTTTATTGTCATGATAAATAAAATGGGAATAGTAATTTGAATTTGAAAGTACAAGTACAAAATGAGTTATTAATGTTGCAATGCAAATTAAAAATGATAATGTTTCAAATTGAAAACTAAAATTAGTCCATATATAAAAAAATAAAAAATAAAAAATAAAACTAATGCACAAAAATAGTTCAAAAATGAAATTGAAAACTAAACGAATATAGAAATTGTTTAATATGTTTTTGATTATCCATATAGAATTTTGGTGTCAGAAGAAAGAAAGAAATTTAACTAATATGAAATCAACAAATAATACTCATTTTGGTGTTTAATGCTAGTTTTTATTAATGAAATAATTTAAGGGGATGAATTTAAGTGCAAAAAATTTATCAAATAGTCTCTTTCAGCTTAATAATATTAAATCTTTTAAGAGATTTATTGTCTATTGTGGTCTTATTCGGCTTAAAAATTAGTCTCTGTGGTTATACCGAAAAAATATTCAATTCTCACCAAAAAAATTATTAAAAATTAAAAATATATGGTAAGAAACATACAATAAAATTGTGGTCCCTTGTGTTTTGTTTGACATTAAGTCCTATTAAACTAAAAATAGGAAAACACAAATTTCTTACTTTTTCAATAATAAGTAATAAAATGTCCCAAATATATCACAAATAGTCACCAAATATTTCTTTAGAATATTTTGTCAACAAAAAGAAAATGACCTATGGCTTAGGTAAGAAAGATAAACTTTAATAAAAAAAATAAAAAAATTCATGGATAGACATAAGAAAAGGAAAGTGAATGAAGGGAAGAAGATTATGACAGTGAGACTCGGAAAGTGACCAGCCTCATCCTAATCCTAATATTATGTATGTAATACTTTCTCCGTCCCAATTTATTTTAGTTTGTAACAAACTATTATTATTACTAAAATCATAATTTTGTCCTAATTAGCCAAATAACACCTCCTTCAAAAACATTGGTGCTCCACTTTCTTTGCCTAAGTACACTTTGGTCCATTCCTCTCTTTCCTCCCTCAACTTTTTCCTAATTTTATGTACTTTTCTTCTCTTCAAATGTACTTTTGTTCTTTTTGTGGTACAAAGTTTTTCTTAAGAAAAAACATGTTATTGTTTTCTTTATCATTATCTTTTGATCTTTGATGAATGTATACCTTTTTTTTACAAAAGAGTATTAATTCATTTCAATAAATATCAAAGAATTAATACAATATTTTTATGTTTTTACAATTATAATCTAACATTCTTCGCAGTAATTGATAACTCGATGGAGATAGTGTAATGAAAAATCTATTCCCACCTCGATGACTATATCGATTTTGCCGCCATATCATTTAATGGCATGAGAATGAGATATAAGATCTTCACCAAAACATCAAAAGCCAAATAATAGAGTCGATCGAAGGTAGCCATTTTGAGATCCAATGAAAACACGCATTGTCGCAATGAGAACACTAACAACTCAAGAATCTATGGATTGGTTTTGTTGTAAAAATTGGACCTATTCACAATAATAAACAATATATAAATTTATGTAATCAAACAAATATGAATCAAAATATATAAATAGAGACACAAAAACTTATCTTTCGGTGAGTGTCGTAATTTGATGTCAGCGCTACCGCGTAGTAAACAACCGCCAAATCACAAATAGAGATGACCTTGAAAATGGTAAATCATAAACAATACATGAGGCGTGCTGATCGCACTGTCCTTAAGGATTTATCCGCCTAATAAGCGCAAATCCCCCAAGATTCAACAAGTCCTTCCCGAATGTTAATTATATCCGAGGTAACAAAACTAGCAAGAGATTAATATATATACCGGTAATGTAATCCAAGAAGTAGTAACTCAATTTTATCAAAGAAGGGGACAAATTATTTCTTTCTTGGTTTAGTTCACAAGTAAACACAAAGGAGAAGAAGACGCCTAAATTGTAGAAAACGTGAGAGTATATATCAAGTTCCCATCATCTCTTCCCATACATATGTAACATGTTTTAATTAATAATATTAACCAAAATATTTTCGTTGCAAATAACCATAAATCCTAGTAATTAGAATTGAAAACAAAGTAATATGACTTAAAAGATAACTGTTTCTTTGACTAAGTAAAAGACACATTTTAACAAATCATTAATAATAATAATAATAATAACATTAATTAATTCTTTTAAAATTATATATAAAATAATTTTAATTAACTTTAAAATAAATTATATGATCAAAAAATACAACAATCCCCCACAATTTATTTTAAAGTTTTAAAGAATACTCATAAAAACATTTCCTAGATTAACATTATTGATGTAATGCATCAAACTGGTGTAACAAGCTATATGAACCAGTGCTAGACTGATAGTACTTAACACACAGTAACATTAGTGTAGCAAGATATATGAACCAATGAAACTTAGCGTATGTTAGTGGTCTACCAATCACATTACACCCCCACAGTTCTTGCTGTTGTTGCTGTGGTGCGCTAATAGGTCGTGCGCGTGCCTGATATATTCATGAATGCTCTAGAGATTTCGCCAAAATCTCATACAAGCGGCCCCACTTGACACTCATATAGGTGATTTCATCAAGTGCATGCTGCAAATCATACACCACCCATAAGGGATATGAAATTCATTAAAAGCATTAGTTTATCCTCTCAGTAATGCAGTATCTAGCACTTTCTCATTTACACCATAAGAAAAGGACTAAAACAAAAATTAATTATTTAATTTTTGGTGCTAGCAGATCTAACAAGTAACTTGTTCTTGCCCATATGAACCTTATTTATGGGATCTCCAATCACAATGGTTGGGTTCCTATCACTTGTTGATTTCAATTGGTTTAAGTCTAATTCCCATCGATGTGTCACAAAATTATTTCATCCCAAGGGCTTTATTTAGTAGCTACTTTACACAAATGATGAGACAATTTTCTTTCATCAAAATAATATTGACTAAGACGTCTCTAAGTCAATTAATCTCAATATTTATCCAAGTCTATATTATAACAATGAACTTGGTCTCAACAATCATATTTATACAGGATTGCTCATATGACTATTAATAAGCGACAACATTCACGCGATGAGTAAAATAACTCATAGTTTGATCTCGTTGGAATTAAATTCCAATTAACATCATTATATTATTTTAATATAATGGCTCATCGATATCTCATATATTGTCAAATTGACTTTCATAATATATTTCATCAGGTCTGCTTAGATAAATTATAAGCGACAACATCTCCACAAAGGAAAAATTAAATCTCTGATTAAATTTATTTATCAGGTCTACTTGAAATACTTTCAAGCGACAACACCCTTATTTCATAAGCCACGTCTGTATCTCTCTATACAATCGGTTACCATTCATTTTTAATTAAAAACATGAATCCTATTAAGTAGGAATAGTTGAGTATGATAATAACTGAAACGTAACGTTGAAATAAATTAATTATATTAAAATATAATTATTGTTGTATAATTGTATTAAAAAATAATTTTAAAAATATCCCTCGGGATTCAACAGGTCCTTCCCGAATGTTAATTATATTCGAGGTAACAGAAGTAGCAAGAGATTAATATATACCGGTAATATAATTCAGGAAGTAGTAACTCAATTTTATCAAAGAAGGGGACAAATTATTTCTTTCTTGATTTAGTTCACAGGTAAACACAAAGGAGAAAAAGACGCCTAAATTGTAGAAAACGTGAGAGTATATATCAAGTTCCCATCATCTCGTCCCATACATATGTAACATGTTTTAATTAATAATATTAACCAAAATATTTCCGTTGCAAATAACCATAAATCCTAGTTATTAGAATTGAAAACAAAGTAATATGACTTAAAAGATAACTGTTTCTTTGACTAAGTAAAAGACACATTTTAACAAATCATTAATAATAATAATAACATTAATTAATTCTTTTAAAATTATATATAAAATAATTTTAATTAACTTTAAAATAAATTATATGATAAAAAATACAATAGGTTCTTGTGTCAGTTACGAAATGATGTTTTCATTAAGCTTGGTTGTGAGTCAAGATAAACTATTTTATTACTAATTTTTTTGGATCATGTTTAACCGAAAAACTTTGATCAAGTTATTTTTTTTGAAAATTAAACTTGTATCTATATGTATTATTATTTATCTTACTCAAAGTAAAAAGTACACTTGGCATCATCACGTTGCTTCTCAAGAAGTAAACGTACAAGTGGCATTATTTTAATGACGTGACGCCTATGTGTTTTATCTTTATGACCTAAAGCAACACGGTTCGATTCCCACTAACAACAAAATATCTATGTGTATTATTATTTACCTTACTCAAAGTAAAAAAGACACTTGACATCCTCACGTTGCTTCTCAAGAAGTAAAGGTACAAGTGGCATTATTTTAATGACGTGGCGCCTATGTGTTTTCTCTTTACGACCTAAAGCAACACGGTTCGATTCCCACTAATAACAAAATATTAATTTTATGATTTTTTTTGCCTTGATTTTTTTATTGTTTATTAAATCTATAATGTTAAATCTATAATGAAAAAAAAAAAATTAAATAATAGGATTACCATCAATTCTATAGGATAAGTAACATAACAATAATCTATTGTCAAACAAAAAAATAGGATTGCCTTGAATATATTTTTTTACCATTTAATGTATTGCCAAACAAACACTAATAATAATAATAATAATAATAATAATAATAATAATAATAATAATAATAATAATAATAATAATAATAATAATAATAATAATAATAATAATTAAAAAACAAAATAGACATATGTACCAAAAAAAAAAATCGACATTAAGATTCTCATGAATTTTATACGGATAAGTAACTCCACCCTAATATTCTTATGATCTATAATTTGTAAAATCTAAAATATATTATATTTTATATTTGTTTTTATTTTTATTTTTTTCAATGGGTTTGGATATGACATATTTTTATACGGACTTGATTTGATTATTCACAATGTAAAAGATTACCATCTTTAATTAGAACAAATTTCTCTCAATATCTTAATTGATTGTTTACATAAATAATTAATTGTAATACCTAAAGTTATAATATCAATTGTTTTAATTTTTGTACAGATTAGATTACCCTCTTTTGTTTAATCATATCTCTTTAAATATTTTAAATGAACATTTTACAAAAATAATTAAGATGCGAGACATGATGTTATGATCGAAATCGCTTTACTTTTTGCATATGTTTTATTTAATTTTTCACACCGTAAGAAATTACTCTCTTCTATTATATTCGGCTTTACTTTTTACATGGGTTTGATTTTACTTTTTACAATATTTGGATATTTAAATAAATATTGTACAAAAATAATTAAGAATTGAGACCTAGGATTACGATCTCAATTGCTTTACTTTTTACACAGGTTTGATTTAATTTTACACACTATAAGAAATTATTTTCTTCTGTTATATTTGATTTCTTTAATTGGATATTTAAATGAACATTTTACAAAAATAATTATGTCAGACCTAAGATTACGATCTCAATTGTTTTACTTTTTACACGAGTTTGATTTAATTTTTCATACCGTAAGAAATTACTTTCTTATGTTATATATTCAATCTCTTTAAATATTTATTTGAACATTTTAAAAATAAAATTAAAATGTGAGGTCTAAGGTAATGGTCCAAATTTCTTTACTTTTAACATAGACTTAATTTAGTTCTTCACAACATAAAAAACTATACTCTCTTCTATTAGATAAAATCCCACTTGAAATTTGTTTTACTTTTTACATGAACTTTATTTAGGTTTTCACAACGTAAGAGATTACCATCTTCGGTAAGAACAATTTTTTTTATATATTTTAATTGAATTTTATTTTAGTAAAAAATTTAATATGTGAGACCCAAAATTATATTCTCAATTAATTTACTTTTTACATGGGCTTGATTTAGTTTTTTTATGTTGTAAGAGATTACCTTCTTCTGTTATATTCAGTCCCCTGGATACTTTAATTGAACATTTTACAAAAATAATTAAGACGTAAGGCTTAATGTTATGGTTCAAATTTTCTTACTTTTTACATGGGCTTGATTTAGTTATTCACAATGAAGAAAATTATGCTTTTCTGTTAGACCAAATTTCTCTAAAATTTAATCGAACTTTTTACAAAAATAATTAAGACGTGAGACATAAGACTATGATCTGAATTACTTTACTTTTTACACTTGATTTAGTTCTTCATACCGTAAGAGATTACCATTATCTGTTAGAAAAATTTCTCCAAATACCTTAATTGATTATTTTACAAAATTTTTTAATTAAGATGTGAGACCTAATGTTAAAATCTCAATTGCTTTACTTTTTATACGGGCTTGATTTAGTTCTTCACGCCATGGGAGATTACCCTATTTCATTAGATCATATCTCTTTAGATATTTAACTGAACATTTTAAAATAATAATAATAATAATAATTAAGATACGAGGTCTAAGATTGTGTTCTAAATTACTTTAGTTTGTCACGCTGTAAAAGATTATCTTTTTACATTAGATTGTATCTCTTTGAATATTTTCATTGTAGTGGTGAGGGGTTTGGGTAGTATCCATGAGGTCCTAGGTTCGATTTTCATTGGCAACATTGTAAAAAAAAAAAAAAATATATATATATATATATATTTTCATTGAATGTTTTACAAAAATTAATTAAGATGTGAGGTATAAGATTGTGTTCTCAATTACTTTACTTTTTATACCGATTTGATTTAGTTTTTCACACCGTAAAAGATTACTCTCTTCCGTTAGAACAAAATTCTCTAGAAATTTTAATTGATTTACAAAAATAATTAAGATGCAAGACATAATATTATGACCGCAATTGCTTTACTCCTTACACGAGGTTTATTTAGTTCTTCAAACCGTAAGTGATTACCATCTTCCGTTAGATAAGATCTCTTTAGATTTTAATTGAACATTGTACAAAAATAATAAAAACGTGAAACAAAAGATTATAGTCCAAATTACTTTACTTTTTACACAGGTTTGATTTAGATTAAATCCCTCTTGAAATTTTAATTGAACTTTTTAGAAAAATAATTAAGATGCAATGTCTATGATTATGGTTTCAATTACTTTATTTTTTACACGGGTTTGATATAGCTTTTAACAACGTAAGAGATTATGGTTTTCTGTTAGACCAAATTTCTCTGGATATTTTAATTGAATTTATTACAAAAATAATTAAGTTGTGAGACCTAGGGTTATGATCTCAATTGCTTTACTTTTTACACAGATTTGTTTTAGTTCTTAATGTCGTCAGGTATTATCCTATTTTGTTAGATCAAATTTATTTGGATATTTTAATTGGAGTTTAATTGTTGTGCACTGTCGGTGTAAACTTTTTTTACACATACATCTAATTATGTGTTGCCACATCATTTAATGAATGTGACACGTCATGTGTCTCTAAACACAATACATGATGTATTGGTATATTATTGGACGAATGTATAAAATAACTTTACAACGACATTGTATATAAATTAAATTCTTTTAATTGAACATTTTACAAAAATAATTATGACATCTGCCTTAAGGTTATAATCCAAATAGTTTTACATTTTACAGGGGATTTATTTAGTCTTTTGCACCGTAAAAAATTACTCTCTTATGTTAGATTATATCTCTCTTGAAATTTTGATTAAATTTTTTTAAAAATAATTAAGATGCAAGACCTAAGATTGTGGTCTCAATTGCTTTAATTTTTACACTAACTTTGTTCAACTTTTCACACCATATGAGATTATCCTCTTTCGTTAGATCAGATTTCTAATTTGAATATTTTGATTGGACTTTTTACAAAAAATAATTAAGATGTTAGACCTAAGATTATGATATCAGTTGGTTTACTTTTTACACATTCTTGAATAGGTTATTCAGTTCGTAAGAAATTATCCTTTGCAATTTGAAGAAATCGATCTCTTGATACTTTAAATTAATTTTTAATTAACAAAAAAGGAAAAAATAAAACTTTCATCAGATTTTAACAGCAAAATAAAATAATTAGTAAGACAATAATAATATACATATATTTGGACATTAAAGTCTAAAATTATTATATATTTATAAATGAAAGATAACTTATGTGTGATGTTGGTTCGAGCTCCAATTTTTCATTTCTAAAATATTTCTTAATTTATATATATATATATATATATATATATATATATATATATTAAATTATTAAAAAATATTGAACTTCTAGCCCGCGCTTGGCACGGGTGTTCATACTAGTAGTTAATTAATATAATAGAGTTAAATATGTATAATTAAAGTTTGGTTAAATACCGATACTTGTTGAAAACAATTCTTTTAAGATAAATTAATACCAAAATTTGATATGATATTTAATGATTGGATGATGGGTACATATACACCCAAACTTTGGGGTACCATTTGTTCACCGATCAAAAAACCGAGGGTTGTCTTGATTCATGGTTAAAAAATATTATTTCTTTTTTTTTTTTGACGGTAAAAAATATTATTTCTTAAAATATAGAAGTTATAAATATAGATCATATGTTTGTTATAAGGTTAGAAAATTAAGTCACAGGAATAAAATATTCCAAGGAAAAAAATAGCTTCCACTTTCCCATGATTTTAATCCCATGAAAATGGGTGCGAATAAAAAATTCGCATGAAAATAGTAATAAAATTGAAATAACTGCCCACATACCTACTCATACAAATAACTCCTTGAAATATAATTTTTATTAATCAAACACATTTTCACTACCAAAAAAAAAATATCTAACATTATTTTCTAAAAAAGTTATTTATAGAAATGAAATTGTCAACCGTGAAACAAACACACTCTTTATTCTAATTTTAAAAATGGAGCCTAGTAAAAATAAAGTGAAAAAAATTAATTTGTCTAATCAATGATAACGGCTTTTAAAGTGTTAATTAAGACACCAACAAAAACCGCTCTCAAGGTTTGCATCCACTATAACGATTTTCAATCCATACAGTCCAAAAATGTTGCTATTATACCCAAGAGCACTTAGATGAGATGGCGCGGGTCTCTTCTAACTTAACCAAGGTCCTGGGTTCGATCCCTGGCTTGGGCATGCAGCAGTGTTAAAACTCTTAGGGAGAGTTTGCCACTCATTTGGGTCCCACAAGGCTCGAGGGATTAGTCTCTGCAGTTGCGCGCAGAGGATACCCGGTTTACAAAAAAAAAAAAAAAATGTTGCTATTATTAATCTTAGGGATGAGCGCATGATCCAACTCAACCTATTCCACACAATTTTTAAGATTGCAATGTTATTCCCAAAAAAAAAAAAAAAAAACATTTTTGAGTTTGTAGTTTTCCAAAATTCAAAGAAAAAAAAAATTAAAGTGAGGGTACATAGTTTTCACCTTATAAATAAATTTTGTAATGATGAATTATATTCAACCCAAAATTCTAAGATAATATTGGGTCACCTACTATCATGGTATACTGTTGTCGAATCACTCAAATTATGTTCCCTATATACGGTCATGTGTCAAGATTCACATATTGAATAAAAAAGATGATACATATGATATGAGGGCTTTTAACAACCATTCTAGGAGTAGGAAATCCTAGTTCATCATCTAACAGAAACTCTCTAATTTCCTCAGTGCAAGCTCCATAGAAAATTGTGTTGTGCTCCAAAGAAAACTTAATCTTTGCCAATGTATCGGCACACTTGTTCGCTTCGTGCATAAACTCTACATTCCTCTCCATGTGCAACATATTGTGAATCTTCCTGACTAAGTGATAATTGGCAAATCCTTATACTTTACCAGTTTTAATAACTGGAACCACAACCTTATAATTAATACTAATTTCCACATTTGAGAAACTCAATCTACTTGCCATACAAAATCCTTCCAAAACTCTCCAAAGTTATGCGGTAAAAGCGTCACAATCATCAACTTTCTTTGCAAAACCTCCAAGTCATTCCCCTTTGTTACGTCTAATAACATTACCACATCCTGCTCGTTTTTCATTCTATAAGCACCGTCTGTATTCAATTTCACAAAATTCAATTTCAAAAGCTACCAACCAATATACTTAACCATTCTCTCACGTCGGAACACAACCTCATTAGCACGAACAACTTTTCTATAATCATCACCAAACTTTAACTCATGTTGCACTGGATTAAAAGGACACACTTTATAAGTGAAGACATTAATTATCTTACAAGTCAATTTTATAAAGATGATACAAGTCTAACACAAAATCATTAGAACATATATTTTAGCTTAGAGTCCTCATCCAAGACTAGCCATCACACTTTCTGTCACATTCCAAACAAAATTATATTTTTAGTTCCTTAATTTAATTTCAGATAACGATTTAGTTTTTTTTTTTTTAATCTTTTTCTTGCATCATTTTTGTCCCTTTTAGTTCTTCATCCATATTTGTATATGATTTTTGAAGCTTTAAATTTATGATTTTCTTTTATTTAATAGACATATTTATTATTGAAAGTGAACAAAATAAAGCTATAAATTTTAAACTTGAAATTCATATTCAAGCATAGAAAAATGGGTAAAATAAGTGGAAAGTTATAGTTTGAGCCCTCACAAGTTTGTGTCAGTAGTAATTAGTGAATGTTTAATGGTGTTCTCATTGGTACCCAAGACTCGAACTAATCACAATATTTATGCCATGTGTATGAAATAATATAATGACTTTTGTATATATTATCAAGTGAGAATAATATTTGGATCGATTTATATCTAAAAGCCAAAATTATAAAATTGACATTGAAGAAAATAATATTTTTAATTTATTTTATTATATCTGAAAATAACTCAAGGTGAGAGAACAATTTATTTTGACCTAAAGAGGGTGATAATCTTTAAAAACATTGTACCACATTAACCTTTGAAGTTGACTACATCTGTAAGTAAAGAATTACATTATAAAAAATATATAAATAGAAAGAAAAAAAAATGATAAAGGAGCAAAGAATAGCTCAAGTTTTACTAACATTTATCCATGCAAAATGGATTGAACTAACATAAGCTAATTTTAATTAATCAAAAGCTACAACAACATAACCCAAAAAACAAGATCAAATTTTAGGCATTCAAATAGGAGATACATTACAAACTTATAATAACAACATGACACAGTTACAAAATGGAAAGAATTCCACAAGAATGTTTATTCAACAGCCTCCAAATTATCGAATTGCCAAGGATTGAATTCCGGTTTACTATCAGGCTCTTCGATGATATCAGAACTGTCTATAGCGGCACGATGTTCGGTATATTTACCGTTGTATTGGTAAACTTCCAATTCACCCCAAGGTGTAGGAGTTACTTCCTCTGTTAGATCAAACCATCTAGGAGTGAACTTGTGATTCTTCGCCTCTCGGTTTCTCTTCTCAGCTCTTTGCCTCTCCTCCAAACTGAAAAGTAAGTAAGTGCACATAATGTAAGAGAACAATCAACATATTTAACACTTTTGTCATGGTTGGTTTGTAGAAAGGGTGAATTTACCTGCTCTTTTCGTTGCCAGACACAGATAGGTCACCCTTCTCAAGGGCCCATCTATCAGGACGGAGGCGAGAATCGGATGGCAACAACTTCTTGGGAGCAGTATCAAAGCTGTTAAGCTTGTGTGCAAAATGGGTGTATTGGAATTTGTCGTTTTTAGGAGCCTCGGCAACTCTCCAAACCTGCAGAATGGAAGTATTTGGTTAAGAAAAATAGAGTTTCCAGAACAACATCAAGCGGTGAGTGGTGACATCCCAACAAAAAGAGAAATCATACAAATGAAGAGCTTAAGACTTGAGTGAAGAAATGTGTTAAAATATACTCAGAAGAATAGTTTGAAAGTTTCTTGAAGATACTTTGTTTGAGGATCGATTAACTTATGAACAACTTATCTACTACATAAGCATTTGAAACGATGTTCAGGAGAGCTTATGAAAAAAACTTATACTATATGATAAGCCGTTTTCAGCTAATGTCGATAAGTTCTCCAAGATAGATTATAAAAACAACTTATAGCTTATTATGAAATCAACTTATAGCTTATATGAAAACAGTTTGACCATATTTTCTCTTTGACTGTAGAAAAGACTTTATTAGGATTAGGCTGTTTATCCAAACGGGCCAATTATATAGTTCATTTTCTGATTTCGATAACTAAGAATTAGTGAATTCAATCCAGTTAGGCAGTTACGGGAACTAAAGCCTATCACATATTATAATTATAATCCAAATCTAATTACCTCCAAAAGCATCAGTTAAAAAAATACAAAACTGCAAATAAATCTCAATGATTGTCAAATGCTTTGCAAACAAACTTTGGAAATTAGTGACTTATCCAAAATTGCTTGCAAATCTAATCCACGTGAGTTACTTCACATATCATGCTTAATGAGAAAAACTCACATTTATATAACAATTTCACGAAGAATGGTAATGACATAATCTAAAAGAATGAAGAGCATGCTTTTAAGCAATAGCATCATCTATATGACCATAACACTGAAAAGAGTTGAATACAAACCTCTTTCATCTCAGTGCCTGGAAGTGGTTCTCCTTCTGGGTCACAAACTTGATAACTCAAAGCCTCATTCCATTTTCCAGTTATTAGAATCTTAGGCTCTTCGGCAGCGTTATACACATATCCATCTACTTCATATCGACCAGCACTGCAAAATGTAAATGCCTTTTAAGTTGGATAATATATATATAACAGCAGTACAAAAAGAAGTTATGAAATTAATAGTTCACATATGGAGCAAGAAATCGTAATTAGAAGACAAATATGCAAAACGATTACATTACATTAGGGATATGATAATAAAACCATTTCTAGCAAGAAACTGTTTTGTTTATGAACATTGAATCGCGTAGCCACCAGTAAAGCAAAAGAAATGCAATGCATAAAACGGAGTAAATCATCATTTTAGTTCTTGATTCTTGTCTTGAAATAGTAAGGATTGGTCAATTTAGTCCTTCAAATTTACAAAATAGCAATTTAGCCCCTTAAATTGAACAATGTCAGTCAATTTAATTCTTTGTGAGGGACTATTTTGCTGTTTCGAAAATTTGAGGGACTAAACTGCTCGACCCCTGCAATGAAATGCTGATTTACTCGCATAGAAAGTTACTGGCTGCTACCGTATGGAATCCATCCACTCCAAATACTGTAGGTTATGAGTGAAGTGACTGTATGCGGCTGAAAATAGCGGTACTTTAGGAGAAAGTAGTCATACCCAAACCAGCCACATGGTTGAAAATACAGCACGACTTTGTCCCCTGTAGTCAGATTGGTCAGGACCATATCCCCCGGTGAATCAATCCAAGTTCGTCCAAAAATCAAGTTGCTTATTTTTGTAGGTGGAGGCACCAAATCAAGGGTCACACCATCTCTTTTGAGTGTAACACGTGTTCTGCATCCAGGTAAGTAACCGCATGTCAGATATGCATACAACCACGAAATTAATTTGAGCAGATATTCAACATAACAAAATAACTACAATTTGAATTGTAGTAAAACATATGGAACATCCTTAACAGATAAAAGGCATTATAAATATTACCTTCCAACAGGATATACATCAGCTGAGTTGCCAAGGAATTTGGTTTTCAGTTTTGATGTCACATCATATGTGAAATGTTCATTTTCGGCATGTCCGGCACTCATTGGAGGATGATGACTGACCTGTAGCAATTTTTTTTATATGTCAACAGAACTACACAAGTAAGAATCATACTTAGGGCCCGTTTGACCTAGCTTATTTTTGAGTTTATGCAAACAGCTTATGCAATATAAATTAGGCTTTATGCTATTTTATAAGTTCAAACTAATGAAAATTGAATTTTTATAAGCTATTTTATCATAAACTACCTTGACAAACTTATAATAATACATAAAACTTGCATAAGCTCGAAAATAAGCTAGGCCAAACGGGCCCTTAATATAAGGAAATCACAAAACAACTGCGAAAACTATTCACATATTCCAGAGGCAATGACAAAGAGAGGCATGCAAACACACCTGCTCTGCTATAAATGACATGCCACCATGGTTTGCAAGTTCATAAGTCTCGCCAAGAATTGGATTGAACGGCTTCCACGTTCGTTGATAGGCATAGTAGACGGATATAAAGAACGATGCTGCAAAAATCATTTATAAGGTTAGATTCCATGCAATGTGTGTGTATGTGTGTATGCGTATGCGCGTATGCGAGACAGAGGGGGAAACTATGAAATGATGCTTACAGGCATATACAAGTCTCATGTATGGATCATCAGTCTCATCCGCCATATCTAATAGGTAAGAGTACTCCATAAGCTGTAAAATTACATAACAACCAATGAGATCTCTACATATAGAATGCTAATACAGTTTGTGCAAATGTAAATAGCACAAAATAAACGCAGCAAAGTACATATGTGATATAACACAGACCTCAGCCATTCTTTGTAGCATCGTCATTGGCTCAAAAATTATAACTGGAAGTGTCACCATTGATGTGATATCAGATCCAACATACTTCTGCATCATTTTAAAGTAACTATCCCGTTCCTGTAATGTACAAAAGAATACTTGAGGGATAAACTACAGAAATAATAGTGTTGCAAGACTATTACGTAAACTATTTAGCACAAAGTGTTACCAAGTAATTGGTACATTGGTGCTATAGCACTGTATCATAGTAGAATTTAAACAAATTGTTATTGCTCGCGGTCTGCACTTTGACAACACTGTTTGACACTCACAGCAGAACTCACAAGGTGACTAAAATATAAAGTGGACAACACCATGTTTCAATATGCACATTCCCATCTCTAATTACTAAAATGAAAACACCATGTTTCAATAAAAAGAGCTATTCGACACAAACACTGATTGAATGCATGTTCGGTGTTCGATATTTGACATATGTTACTGTCGGACATGACACATGCAATTATTCCATTTTCTCAAATTAATATCAGTGTCAACGTGTTAGTGGTAGTTTTTAGTGTCTATTTCAGTGCTTCATGTATACCTCATCTTTCCATCGTCCCTTTTTAGCTTCCTCTGCAGCATCTTCAGTTCCTCCTTCTGGATTAACAACTTCCAATCCATCAATGCTAGGAGTACTAAAATTCAACATCACCAAATAATCAAAAAAATAAACCTCATCAGCTCATAAAACTGAATCAAACAAACAAAAACTTCAAAAAAAAAAAAAATCAAATTATTGCAAACTACCAATCCAGTGATAGTGAAATTAAATCATAAATCTTGAAAGTGTAAAACAACCATAACCTAACACATAATAACTATTAAAAAAAACCCAATTTTGAACGATGATCATCCAAAACAATAATAATAACTTCCATGATCTAACAAAAGGGTAAATCGATATTCACAAGAAAACCAAACCCACATAAAAATTATATAAAAAACAGATAAATTTAACAACTTTAGAAATTATGGAGTGAAAAATTTGATACCCATTAACGGATTTGGTCATGGAACTGCCAAAATTGGATAAACTTGAAGCAATAGAAGCAAAAAAACCACCACCACCACCACTACTACTACTAGAAGAAGTAGTTTGGTTAGGATCCATTGGTGCCATGGAAATGAAACCAAACCCTATGAAAATTGGAAGAAAGTATATAGAAACAGAAACCCAATTGAGAAAAGAGATGATTTTTGTGTAGCAAAGTGGATCTAAAAGTTAACGATCCAAATGGGTATCAAATTATGTGAATTATATGATATAAAAATGAATTAAGAATAATAATAGTAATATTGAGGATAAGAATAATAATATAAATAATATTATAAATTATGATTAATTTATAGGGAGAAGAATGAAGGAAAATAGCGATATTTCGTTGGCGGTTTTAGAGTTTGAAAAGTCTAATTAAGATTTTTCTATGTTGAAAAAAATAAGAGAAAAGACGTTAGAAAAATCAAAAAGGGTGTGGAGTTTGTAAATCACGCGCTTGGTGGAGAACGTGGGGGAATATGTGAGAGAATCTAAATTGGCGGCTTTGTGGGAGGAACAACACAGGATTTGCTGTTAATGGTGTTGGAATGACGAGGATATCACTAACTTGCATGCTGGTTGCTTATAATTGTGTCTTACAAGTATGAAATTTGCTTTTCTATTACTCATACTCTGTCCGATCATATTTATAAATAAAAAAATCATTTAAATTTTAGTCATTATTATAAATAAAATTTAACAATTTTTAAATTAATTAATACTGTTATTTTTAATATACCATTAGTTTTTAAAAAGTACATATGATTTTTTAAGAAAAATAAGGTTTAATGTAGTAAATTTAGGGCTGAAAATGAGTTGAGTCGAACTTGTCTGATCTCGACTCAATAAGAATTAGTTCGGCTTGAAATTCGGCTCGAGTTCGATACAAACTCTTAGCTTGAGTTCGGCTCATTTAGAATTCACGAGCAATTCGGATCAACTCGTTAGGTTCAGTTCATTTTCAACTCGAAACTCAACTCAAAAGTTCGGCATGAATTTTTTTCCTTCTATTTACTCTATTTTTTTATATATACTACGATATGAAAACTATTTATTTTTTTTAATCCGTAAAAATATACAATTGTGCATGCCGTTGTTTGTCAATTTTAATAGTACTCATTTTTATCCTATTATAATGAAGTGTCTCTCTTAATTTTTTAAAGTATTATATATTAGCAATTATCTAAATATATAAAATCAATTATATATCCGTAACAAAAAAAAATCAATTACATAAATATAAATATATAAAATCAAATATATATAAATTTACAATTACTTTTGAAGTGTTATTTAAAAATATATTTTGAAATGTTATATATATATAATCGAGCTAGCTCGTGAACCAAACGAGTAGAACTACATATAGTTGAAGTTCAACTCATTTAATTAACGAACTTAATATTTAGTTCAAGTTCGGCTCATTAGATTCATGAACCATATTCAACGAATCAATTATCAAATTGAGTCTCGAACTTTATTCGAATTGGTTCGGTTCATTGTCACTCCTAAGTAAATTTATTCATGTTTTATTTTAAATCAAGAAAATTAATTATACTTCACTAAATTTCTTAAACACTGCGTAAGTAGTTTATGTAGTAACACTTCTTTATCTTTTCGAGGTCTTTTTTTCATTCAAAATTTTGAAATCTAAAGCCCTTGCCCCTTGTTTGAGTTGCTTAATCCTTAGATCTTTAATAATCTTATGTCATTTCATATATATAAACTAATCCAACTACTAAATTTATTTTCAATTAGATTATCTATTATATATTACTACATAAAATATTCACCAGAAACTATTCAGCCGCAAGCTTTATTTTTTGTCAAGCAAATGTAAAATTTCCGAGAAAGAAGAAAAAGAAGTGTTCCTTATTTTATTTATTATATTAATCATCTAATTTGTAGGAGAAGGAGTTTTTTTTATACAAAAGGACTCAAATCCAAGAAGAAAAAAAAACTAAACAGAGGTAGCTATCCCCATAACATTCATAAGAAATAAATTATTCAAACTAGTCGGACATTGTTCATAAATACGAAGTCCCAGTCCATGATCACATCTCATATTGGCAAGAGCATCTGCACATGCATTTGCTTCACAATATGTGTGACAAATTCTAATCTCATAATCCAATGCAAGTAGCTTCCGAATCTCTCGAATAAGTCTTCATCCAACAATGCTACCATTCTTAGAACTATTTAGCGTTTGGAGAAGGAGTTTAATAATCTAGAATTTTGATCATAAAATAAATAAAACATAACAAAAACTTATTTTCATTATGAATTAAATTCGGATTCTCTTAAATAATTTGTAGCTCATTAACCATATAAAATTGAAATTTAAGTTTAATGCTTATACGAAGTACTTCCTTTGATCCTTATTATAAAAGAAAAAATTTTATATATCTAAATCATATTATGAAATTAATACATTAATTTTTTTTGTTAAGAGATACATTAATCATTTTATGTATCTAAAAAAAATATTATAATAAGGATTGAATGTAGTATTTGAAAATAATGAAATTGAAGAGAATATGTTCAGCGTAAGGTGAGCAGTGTCGAAGCCGATGTAGATGTTGTTTTGAGTCATGGATGGTTGACTTGACTCTCTCTGTCCCGCACATGTACTTTTCAATGGCATTTTGCATTTCATCACGCGTTTTACAATTGCCACTACTCCTTAATCCTTAAGAAAAACCATAACAACATTCACAAATTTATAGTATTTCTTTATTAGTTTGAGTTTACTCTTTTGAAAATTTCTCCTCCTCGTACCGTCTCGAAAGCCCCCATGAAAAAATAATCACAAAATGAATTTGAATTTGAATTAGATTAAAATATAAAGTGAAAAAATTAATAGTTATACTATTATAATTATAATAAATTGGTGATTTATTATGATATATACTTTTTTTAGGTATATTATCATATATACTTATAAGGTGTTTTGGCAACACAAACAAACTAGCTTATAGTTTATTATATACTAGTTTATAGTTTATTTAGTGGTGGATTTAGAAATTTTTGTTGGTAGGGGCATGAAAATATTGTATATAAATTATAAAATATATAATTTTTACAAAATATACAACTATAGTGACAAAAAACACCTCAACTATACGTAAATACTTATATAAATTACAACTAAACTCTTTACAGGATTTTACTAACATTTTAAAAATTGTCACTATATATATCTATATATGTAACTAAACGGCCATTCAAGGAAAGTATAGCAAGAGAAAGAGACAAAAAATGGTTTGAAGAATAGAAGTTGATGTTTCGATGAAATAAAAGAGAATCAGAGTGAAGTTAAGAAAGAAAATGTTTGAAAATATGATATATGATTTTGTGATGAGTGGATAATAAACCTAATCATGGGGGTTTCAAAATAATATTCATACTTTTGTAAAAAAAAATAAAAATAAAAAACACTCATACTAGCATTAAAGTAAATTTTTTAGTTTTGGTGGGGGCTTAAGCCCCCATTCTCTACTACCTACATCCACCCCTACGCTAATTACATAAGCTAGCTAATTCACTGACTGGTCTTCCTGTCTCTTTCCTGGTATATCTTCTTCCCATCGGTCAAAGGCTACCGTCTATTTTGTTTGTGCGTCAGGGCTTGTATAACACTTTACTGCCCAGTTACCCCCATCGTCTGGGTAAGCCAGCTGGCGGTATGTATAACAAGCAATTTTGGGGCTCATACTAAGAAAGAGAAGAGCCCACTATGAAGAAGATGGCCCCCTAGACACATTGAAGGTCAAAGAGATTACCGATATTGTATTATATTAATGTTTGATAGTAGAACACTAGTTAGAAAAAGATCGATGAACTCTGCGATACCAGATTGGAATCGTATAGATGCCTCGTACTCGCCTCAGGGAAGCCCTTTTGATTGAAGCTGGGAGGGAATAACACTTATAAGATATAGCCTGCTAGTTTCAGTGGAATGAACCCGAAATCTTTCTTCAAGGTTACTAATGGCCTCTTAAAGGAGAACTGTATAGCTGCGCACTTGTTTGCGAAACATGTATGTCAATTATACCGTAAGTTTGGTCCTTTATCTACAACACTTTATTTAAAGTAGTGTGAATTTTGCCTTCAACGAGTTTAAGCCTTACGAGCATGAGAGACTACAAGTTATTGTCTCCCCCTTAGTCAGAATGGTCTACCTATGATCATTCCTCCATTTCACCGTAAGGTTCTAATGAGGATGGATGATAAGGCAGACACATTAGTTCAGTTATATCTCTCCTTCGTTTATTCACTTTGTCATGGGCCATACCGTAGGCAAAACGATTAAGTATAAGAATACTTGATTCTATTATGACCCCTCCCAAGTTTCTGCAGACTGAAATAGCATTTGATATGATGAAAATCTTAAAATTGTTCAATCAGATCTCAGACTCTTGGCAAGTTATGCTTCCTAGGTACATTCTGTGATTGACCTCTATACCTCTTCAGGGTACTGGCTTCGATTCAGGTGGATGCAGGATGACATACGACCCTTTATGTTAGGTTATGGTCCTAGTATCACTCCTGAGGGTCTATTCTCTCATTTGCTTCTACAACTACTTTCTATACCTTTCCCACTTTCTTTGCATCATTCTATAACGAGAACTTACAGAACACCTCTTCAAAACTCGATTCCCTAATTCGCTGTGTAAAAATAGGAACAGACAATATAAGTTATCTTATTTGATTAATCTCAGATCAAACCCTCATAAAAGCTGTGAAAGTAGGGATTTAAGCATAGATGTGATAGTTTAGCCTCTTGATTTAGAAGTTCAATAACCCACGATATTCTTAAATAAAAGCAGTTTACCTTCCCAGGAGTTTGTGTATTGATGTCGAGAATACACTTTTTAAAAGAATCAACTCTTTGAGAATAAGTTGTGTGTGTAAAAATAAGTTGCATTTAGTAACCGGAGTTGAGGACATGAAAATCTAGTGTAGAACTCGTGATGGGATGAATATCAGTTCCTAGAGTTATATTATCTGCAACTCCTGGAGTTGAGGTATTTCTTTCGCTATTGAATCTCGTCTGTCTCTAATAAGCCATCCCCTGTCTGTGTGTGAGGAATTAGCGCTCTGCATATGCGCTTTCGGGAGCAGATAGAGTGTAAGGAAGATAATTGAGTCTCTTTCTCGACCTACTCAATCGAAAGATGCCCACAATCGGTTGCTAGTCTCTAAGTACTTGCTTTGAATGTTCCTTATCTTATGGCACAATACCTTAGTTTAAATCCATAGTTTACCATTTTCTCTTGCAAAGACAAAGACCAGATTTGTCCCACTCGGGGATCCCCTTGATCCTCCTCTAGGATCCGCGCTTAAATAAGCTCACTTGTGTTGTCCTACTAAAGGAAAGGGCTCTTTCTATTCAAGTTTGCATGCACCTTATCCTATTCAATTAGGAAAATATTCTAGAGCAAGTTACATCCATATCAAATCCTCCAGAAGTTATGCTCAACAGGAAAGAAGTGCGACAACACTCTTGCTATTGATCGAACATTCACTATTGCATTACAGGAATGGAATGGTTGCAGTCTTCTTAGTCCCATTCAAGAACAAGCCCATCCAATCTTACCGTTCTTTATCCTACTCGTGCTTTTGGCATAAGCGTAGCTAGTGAAAGCAACTGACAAAGCCTCAAATAAAGAATATAAAGGAAAAACAAGACATTTCGACCGGACATGTATCGAAGGAGCAAAGGAGGAGGTAGCAATAGCATTAACAGGAGCAGCAGGAAGCGTGGCAATGTCACTTGTTATCGAATCAGCACACTAGGAATTGAAGATTTAAGATGATATACGGAAAGCGCACATTCATAGGCTACTAGCAAAATAAGACGAGAAAGATAGATATTGAATTAACATATTTTACTTTGACTGGTTAGCTGCTAGAAGTAGCCAGTTAGTCCAATCCGACGAATACAGACTTAGCTAAGAATGAAGGGTCTTAGATAGGGTTAAAGGAAGACGAAGGATAAGTTGGATAAAGGTTTTTTTGGTAAACTTTAGTTTTGGTATTCTAAGGCACATGTGTGTTATGAAGAGGAGACTCTGGCTACTTGGCTACCCGAGGGTTAGATGTTCAAGATCATGACTAGGGTGAGACTCCAATTGGCTGGCTTTCTTAATTTTGTTCGAGTTTCATGTACTTGGCTACAATTGACATGACTGGGCTGGTTCAAGTTCTTAAATGCGGCTCCATACATAAGGCGCAGATAGGGGTTTGATTGAATTATGATTGATTTCTAATAAAATTTGCCTGCACTATTGATTGACAAACTTTAAAAAAGAAGTCTTCTATTAGTGTTCATTTCATAGAAGCTATTGAAGCATCCCTTTGAGAGATTTGCATTCAAACAAAAATTGAATAAATAGATTTGATGAATGATGATATTGTTTGATGAAACACAAATTTTTTTTTTGACAAACAAAAGTTTTGAAATATCAATTTTGTTTTGTTACATAATATAAATAGCTTTGCTATATAGGATAAAAATATCCTATGTGAAATCCGACGAAGAATGGATATATTCACACCGAAAGAAACATATAGATTTATTAGAATGACTTAGTTTGTTATTGTTAGTTTTTTTTAGTCAAGTTTGTTATTGTTAGTAAGAATTTAGTTTAATATTGTTTCAATCGAGTTTAAAATCTAAATTTTCCCCAAAAATTCTGTTTAGGATATTAATTTGGATTGATTACAAAATCAATTACGAAATGAGAATCTCTCTTACCAATAAACAGACTTTTAGACTATCTTTCATTAAATACAAGACTTTTAACATGTGTATAGTAGTTTCAAGTGAGAATTTTTTATTTTTTTGGTTCGAAAAGTGAGCGATTTATTTTTTGTAGGAGAAAAGTGAGAAAGTTGAAGAAGAATAAGTTGATTCAATTCAACGCAATGATCGAATCCACCAAATGAAAAATTATCTTCCCCTTCTCTCCCAAGTCTCTCTTTTCCCCTAAAATTTTAATTTTGCCTTAGAAAACAATATTTTACACTTAAAAAAATTGAAAAATATTTTCCGAACTTTTCTAACATAGGCAAAAATGGAATTTTAGAGGGGTAAAGTGGATTTAGGGGAGAGGGAAGAGAATTTTTCCCACCAACACCAACAGGCCTATATATGCATTTTCTTCTCAAGCCCACTTCCTGTTGTCATTAAAACTAAGGATTTTCTTTTGACACCTCCTAAACTTTTGCACATTCTATAATTTTTCATAAATATTTTGGTTCAAGTTCTAATTGAAAAATGAAATTCACCAACAGCATTGAAACCCGTCTCTCTCACTTTTCTTCTCATCTAGGAAGAATCGTTCGACAGAATCCAAGTTTGATTTTTAATGAAAATAATTATTGTAGGGGCCCCCTTCCCCTGAGAACTAGATGGTTGATACCGAAAAAAGTATGAATGACACTTGAACTCATATGGATACGCGCAAAAAATATCAACAATGGATAGAGTAAAAATCCAAATTTTAGATTATATAATTTCAAAAGTAAATTTGATTGAGGCATTTAGTTTTACAATAAAATTTAATTCAATTATTACTCAATCAATTACAATTTACTATATACATTCTTTACATGCAATGTTTCGGTTCAAATTAAGCTAACAAATGTCACAAAAGACTTTTAAGAAATTGCCGTCTAAACAACATAGCCAGCCCCATCGGCCAGCTGATTTTTAAGAGATTGCAAACTGCAAACAGCTTCTACACAAAATCATAATAGTAATCCATTAAAATTATTAAATCCAAGGCATAGAAAAAAAAATGTGAGATTAATTTCTTTTTCGTTGATACTATAAAAAATTTATACACATATCACGGATGAATATTTATTATTGTTTTTAGAAGGTCTGAATTTCATCCTTTAAAGTTACTGAATACATTTTTACCGTTAAACTGACACTCTTCATAAACATATAATCCTGCATTTTAATATTTATATCTTATTAAAAAATTGAGCTGAGTTTTAATCCATTCAATTTATTGTCTCACTATATATATAAAATACAATTATGATACCAAAAAAAATATAAAATACTATTATGAGGTCAACTAAACCCAAAATTTGTTTGTTATTGGTGTCATTAAGGAAGAAGCCGCATATTACAAATTTAAACCCCTTCCTATGTATTGTTATATATGTCATCATCTAAATCAAGAGACATAAGTTCCATTTCTAGAATCTAAAGCATCCAAATGTCAATTGTGAAATATATTAACATTTTTATTTCTTTGTTTTATGATCCAACCAAGGTATGTGTTTTGGAAACTTTCTAGTCTTGTTCAATTAAGGAACCTCTCCAAGCACAACATTCCAAATTAGCAACTAAATAACAAAGTAGTAGTTATTGAAAACATTAGTTAACTACAAAATATTAAAACTAATAGGGTCCTTAATCACCCCTTTTATTGCATTATTTCCACTTTGCTATGGTTAGAGTTTGATCAAATTTGGTCACAAAAATAGTTCAAGAATTGAGATTTTCACTTTGCAATGGACATAAACAAATCTTTGCCTTCAAAAGCTGAAGCCATAGTTGAATACAAGGAAATGAAGCATTTTAAGAAATGGATTCCTTGGTTAATTCCTTTGTTTGTGATTGCTAATGTCATTGTGTTCATCATCACCATGCATGTCAATGATTGTCCTAAAAACTCGGTCTCGTGCATTGCGCGGATATTCGGTCGATTCTCCTTTCAACCTTTCCATGAGAATCCTCTTTTAGGACCTTCATTGTTGACGTGAGTTTTTGTCCTTGTTCTTATTTTATTGAAAACTTATAGATTGTGAAATGAGTAAATAAACATTTTCATATTGAAATTGTAAGGGTATGTCAATTTAGTCCTTGCGAAATAGTAATTTAATCACTTAAATTAAAGAAGGTCGGTAACTCCCATGAGTTGGCCTGATTGCGTAAACTTGAGACCTCAAAGTATATGCCTCTGTAGATTTCAAGTTTGAATCTCTCGGTGCCGATTCTTGTGTTGGACTAGTCCATATAGAGTTTTGCTCTAATTGAGCCATCCACTAATATGGACGATGAGATTTGTCCTCTAAATTAGTCGGTCCTTAGGCTGAATACCAAGTTTCAGAAGAAAAAAATATAATTATGTTATGCTAGTGTTATGAACTTTGATTAATTGTTTGATTTTGTGTTAAAGGTTAAGGAGTATGGGAGCATTGGATGTGGATAAAGTGGTTAACAAACATCAAGGTTGGCGCCTAATCACTTGTATGTGGTTACATGGTGGAGTATTCCATATATTGGCAAATATGTTTGGCATTCTACTTATTGGAATTCGGCTTGAGCAAGATTTTGGGTTTGGTATGTATCACATATTCAAAACTATCCATTTAATATTCTGTTTTGTACATTTTTCTTGCTAAATTTTTCTTTGTCAGCAACATAACCTGTTGAAAAGTTATTCTTGACTTTGATAACTGGCCAGTGGCCACTGGCCACCGGGAAGGTTGCTCGAATTGGGCGAGATTGGTTGTCCTTTGGGCTTGTAAATTGAACTTTAATATTTAAACACAAGTTGTTCTATGTAAATTCAAAGTTTGACTAGTTAATTGAAATGTTGTAGTCGGTCTGTAGTCAGAGACGTATGTATAATTGGCTGAACTCCAATATCAAATATTGTAGTATGTTTCATATCTTTTGAACTGGATCATATATGAGTTGAGTGAAGCATGTACCACCGACCCTGACACATAAGATTAAATGTATGTCTAGTGCCCGATATAGACAGTATCCAATACTGACATATATTGTGTTACATTCAATCACTTTAATTTTTTTAAAGTATTATCAGTATTGTGTCAGTACTTCATAATAATTGAGGAAAATCTTGAGTTGTACTTTTTTATAGGATAAATTGATAAAAAAGACATCATATATACTTTTTAGTTTGCATGATTTATGCAAAATACCTTGTTAATTAACTATTATATGATTGTATATTACAGTGCTTATTGGATTACTATATTTAATATCTGGATTTGGAGGAAGCTTGCTTTCTGCTCTTTTCATTCAAAAAAATCTCATCTCAGTTGGTGCTTCAAGTGCTCTTTTTGGCTTACTAGGAGGCATGCTGTCAGAACTCATTACTAATTGGTCTATTTATGATAAAAGGGTACTTATCAAATTCCTCATATATTTGACATGTAAATATAAGACATGTTTTTGAAAGCAAAATTTGATCTAGATTTTGTTTACATGTGCAGCTAGGAGCACTCTTAACACTTGTGTCTATTATTGTCATCAATCTAGCAGTTGGACTTTTCCCACATGTTGACAACTTTGCTCATATTGGAGGGTTTCTTTCAGGATTTCTTCTTGGATTTGTGTTTTTGATCCGTCCTCAGTTTGGATGGATTAAGCAAAGATATGCTACTTCATCATATTCTCCCGCATTGGTTAAATCTAAATTCAAGATTTATCAGTGTATTTCTTGGCTCCTAGCCCTTATCCTGTTAATTGTAGGGTAAGCTTAAGGTTCATTTTTTCTCATAATGAGTTCCTCCGGCAAAAGCATATGAACATAGATTTGTTTGCTTTATGGTTATACGAAGCACCGACACATATATAGACACTTATACGTGGACACTAGAAATAATTTATGTTGTCAGACACCGACATTTGTTGGATACTAGACACATTTTCAATCTGAACTCTGAAATGTCAGCGCTACATTGTAGCCGACAACAAGTTATTAACTAGAAAATAGGTTATTAACTATTAATGCCTGGATCATCATGTTCCTTGCATAGGATTATATTATATGAAAAGTAGAACTTAGAAAGGAATATATGCGGAAAGTCTTTCATTATATTGTACAAATTCCTTACTTTTTAATGGACCAATCGTAGCGAAAAGAGCTGAATCTCAGTAAATTGTGGTAGCAAGGTCATTCTGCCGCTTACAATATTCCGTCACGTATTTAAGTAGTCTACAAAAGATTCGTACTTTTTTTTACATTTTCATTATGTAATTTTGACTTTTTCTTCAGTCAAGTTTATGTAAAATGGTTACTTAATTGACAGGTTTACTGTTGGTCTGGTTGCACTTCTGAATGGTGTTGATGCAAATGATCACTGCTCCTGGTGCCATTACTTGTCATGTGTCCCAACTTCAAAATGGAGCTGCAATCCAAAGAGTATGACCTGCTTGGTAACCAATTTTGCAGACACCTTTTCATATGAACTAGTAGGAGTCTCGTGTGATAGACTCCTCCTATGAAGCACTGACACAAATACGGATATAAGATACGACATTGTCTTGCTGATATTTGTAGTAATTTGAAAAATTGTAGAAATTGAATATGTGCACTAATGTTTGCTAAATACCACAACTGCAGACTGATCAGATTGGCAACCAGCTGAATGTGACATGCTCGAGCAATGGAAAATCCATTTTATACTATATGCAACATCCAACCAATTCCAAGATCCATGAATTGTGTTATCAGATTTGTAGTTGAGATTTCAATAAAGGGTTGATTCCCTTTAATTTGCATTATTTGAAAAAGATATACATACTTTGATTGGCATATTTGCTTATATCCCCTTTCATGTATATAATATTTATTGATTTGTATTTTTGTTATGTATTCTTACTATTCATATATATATGAATATATACAGTAATATTGTTTAAACTCTAGTGTACCTCCTGTTTTTTTTATTAACAACATGGCCGCCTGGGGCCAACAAAAAAGAAACTACAATGCAATTATTTTAGGAGCCGTGATTTCTAACATATCCGCTAATAACAAATGACTAATGTTATTAGGACAATCATCAAAGAAAACCCTTCCTGCTTTCATATTACATACATCCTTAGCTAATGTATCGGTACATTGATTTGCTTCACGATATGAGTGACACTCCCTATTTTGTTGTTTTCTATCATTGTAGAGCCGGTTTCATTCCTTTTAATTCAATAAATATAATTCCAATTATTATTATTTTTGGACAAACCACCATTTTGTCCTTAAAGCTTTAATTGATTGTCATATATTGATTTTGAATGTATCAAAATTGTTAACACGATTATGGTGCATCTTTTGTTAGTTATTTTATAAACTAAATTGACCAACAAAAAACAGATTTAATTACTAAATCAAGTACCTAAAAACATATTAGAAAACCAAAATGGTAAATAAAAGAGACACTTATAAATGTGTTGGCAATTTTGGATGAATGTGTCAATAAATTACACTTTCAAAAATAAAAATGATAGATTACCTATTTCCATTTCTTTAGATTTGTGAGTTCTATATACGAAGTTTTCTCTTCCCACCACCCCAATATTTTTTTCACCCCCTGAATTTCCATAAATACCCTTGGCAAAGTCAGTTCGGTGTCTACGATCCGATATAAAAGTGGTTCGGAGAATAGAATCCGCTCGAGATTGGTTCAATGTCTGCGCTCCGAACTATGCTGATATAGTGTAATGCAGAGCTCAGTTTCTCCTCTTCATCTTCCATACTCCATCTCAAATGCTCCAAGACCATTTTGTGTTTTCAATGGTGCTTCAAATCCAACTTTGGGACGTTATCTGAAGGAATCAACACTTATCCATGCTCAAACATAAGGTAAATTTCACTTTGAACCGTTTAATTTCTATTATATCATCTTAGAAGTAGCCTTCCAGCTCTAGGTTTCCGAATCTGACAAGATCGAGTTCGGTGAATGTTTTCCCAAAAATGTTGGGATAAGTTCGGAGAACACGTTCCGAATTACACTTGGATTTTAAATTTTGATGCTGAGGCACTGCATAGGTTCTGTATAGGTCCTAAGCGATACTCAATCGCACAATTAACTCATAATCAACAATTCAAGCAACGAAATCAACAACAAATCAACACAAACTCGGTTATTCAAATTTTGCATATGCATATAATTTGTGAAAGAATGAAAATAAGCATAGATTCATGAATAATAGTAATGAATCATAAAATTGGCATAGAACTTACTTGTTTAATTTGAGTTTGATGGAATTTGATGATATATGGATCAAAATCGCACTCCACTCCCTCTTCTCACCCAAACCTTTTTGAATGTTGCAGAAAATAGAATCTGAACAAAGTAGTTACGCTCTGTCCCAATATAGATGAAGATCGAAGCGTAGACACCGAACCAATCCCGAGCGGATTCAATTCTCCAAACCACTTTTATATAGGATCGTAGACTCCAAACCACTTTTATCAGGGGCAAATTTCGGTTTTCAGGGGGTGAAAAAGATATGGGGGGTGGGAAGAGAAAACTTGTCTATAAACCATGGAGGCCTACTAATAATTCTATATTGTTTATTGGCCCAATGGACAAGGCCTAATATAGTTCATTTAAGAAAATTGCTCTTATGACCCCTATATTACTTGTAGGCCCCTCAAACTTTTGAAATTATCTCTCTGGTCATTTCGGATTCAGAATGTAAGTTCAAAACACTCATAATTTCGAACGTATGTTCCAAAACAATAGTTTCTTTCTTTTTTATTTTTTTTTTATTTTTTGAATTTTTCTTGTAGAGGCTCCAAAATTAAAGAGCTTATTCGTAGGTTCCAAACAAAACTGAGTCCAAATTTAGATATTTTTTGGGGACTTGGAGCATTTCAGGGGCTTAAAGAGCAATTCTTCATTTAAATAGAAAACAAAAAGGCTTAATTATAATTTTTGTCCTCTTATTTTCACCATTTCACGAAATTGTTCCCTTGTTTAAAATCACATAGTTTCGGTCTCTCTAAAAAAAATTACTTAAAAAAAATATGATGTTTTAACATATCTTAAATGATGCATACAACCTGATGATAAATAATGATCAAAACTGATGAAATTACAAGAAAATTTAATAAAAACTTCGTTTTCAACTTTTGAAATTTAATTAATGAAATGTAAATAATTAATACACTTGGATGAACCTACATTATCAAATTGTATGTCATATCATTTAAAATATATTAAATCACAATTTTAAGAATAAATATTCAGTGAAGGGACCAAAACTAAGTGATTTTAAAATAAGGGAACAATTTAGTAAAGATGTGAAAATAGAGAGACTAAAACTGTAATTAAACCAAAATAAAATGGCACTCTGACTGCGATCCGGTAGTTTATGTTTGGATTAGAGACTAGGCTATCTAATTCCTAGAGATTTTGATAGTTTAGCAATTTGTATAGATTAAGAAGAAAAGAGAAAGAAGAAAAGAGGAAAGAAGAAAAGAAGAAAAAGAGAAAGAAAATAAACGAGCGATCTAAGTTGGATATCTTTGACTCGTAACTGTGGAGACTAAATCTTCCACAAACAATAACATTCAAATGAGCAGTAAATTTTTCCTAACTTAAGACGAGGCCGTTCGAACCCATAACCCATAGAGCGTTCATTGTTTCTCTGCTGCAATATATTCCAGCCCCAAAGCCCAATGCAATTTTTTTGTTGATATGATGTTTTATTGATACAAGTTCCGATTTAGCATTGACTAAGCTCCATCTAGAAACATGTGTGGTACGTGAGTTAATCTTTTCTCGCAATCAAATTTTCACTGTACATAAGAGTCATGACCTGCCATTTGTTTAAAGGGTCAAAATCCTTTATTTCTTAGCTAATTTTTTTATTTTGACTCGTAAATTAACCAATGACATGTTTGTAATAGAATATTCTATATGTCGGCATGAATTAATCTAATTTTATTCGATATATCTCATACTGAATTTTTTTTGTTATCTACAATAAGTATGAAGTTTCTACCTTCGTCATTTGACGATTTGTAATCAATCATTTTTATAAGAGTCAAAACTCATTTTTATTTTATTTACCCTTATTTAAAAAAACACTATTAATCATATCATATTATATTACTACAAAAATCTTATCTCTTTCAACAATTTAACCACTAAAACAAGAGCTAGCTCATAGAGCATCCTAATTTGATTTAGGATGCCAACAAAATTCTTATCAAATTGTGGTGATTAATTATAACTCTAAATACATAAAAAGTTACAATGTCGTCAACTCAATGTGAATAATAGTGCATAGTGTCAAAAGTACTTGTTGGTCCAACTAGTAATGAGGACTTGTACGTTGGTGGTCATGCATATCCATAAGGGCATGTATATGGATATGTTTAAAATCAATCAACTAAGAATGTTATCAATAATAAAACTACCGCTCATGTTAGGTTTGATCATATGAAATGAATTTGTATGATTGGGAACTTGATCATATATATTTATTTCACACACAGTATTTGCATAGCCAAAAAAGAGTATTAATTGAAAGGTGCATTACATAATTGGTCTAGACAATCACTGAGATTTGTCATGGACAATGCATGTGATGTGCTTGTGAGTACTTGTGTGCAGCTTGTTTTGCTATTAAACCAAAATTGCAATTACTATACTAGCATGACATACTTGGCTGTGTTTGGGCCACCACATAAACAATGGAGTTTGTCTCCATTCAATTTTATTTATATATGAACACTAAATTTTGTGGGCCTTTTACCATTTTGTCATCATGATTTATCTAAATGCTTGCATGTAGCTGCACCATATAACTAGTTAAAGAGGATCCAATTTGTTATTTATTAACCTTTTAAATATTTATCATGACTGGTCTTTATCTCTAAAGGAGTAAATATATGGCATGTTTTGGTTATTGGCTTTAGATTAAGTTTCTTGTGTTTTATTTTATGAGATGGGTATTATACTTGGACATATCAAGATAGTTGGACCAAGATCGGATGATCCGCATATTGAGTTCAATATTTTAGATAAAGAAAAATCAAAATATACTTTAAATTCAAAATTATTTGATCATGATCCAACGACCACCGATGTATTGGTTAAACAATGACCACTGATGTATTGGAAAACTTAGAACAGTGATTCTGCCTCTTGCACAATGTAAAGAAGCTCTTGCGCAATGTGCAGAGCTGACGCATGGAAAGGGGTGCAGGTTCCGCCTCCTGCGCAATGTGCAGGCACGCGAGGAGTATATATGTTTGTGCGTTTTTCTGACTTTGTAACAGGGTTTTATGGTGCAGCCAATCAAAAAGTTAGGGTTTATAGAGAATTCTCTTGGCAATAATTCTAGGGATTGGAGATTGATTCATCATCTTGGGAAACACTTGTAATTGAATTTCTTGGTCACAAGAAAAAATTCAGGTAGAATAGGATTAAAGCTATTTATTGTAACCCTTGTTTTGGGAATTTCATTATAACTGAGAACTTGATTGATAAGTGGAACGAAGAGCTGCTATCTCCTTCAGAGTAGACTCATTAACACCGAACTGGGTAAACAATTGATTGTGTCTTTTATCTTTTCGCTGATTTATTTTGTTCGATTGTTATTAATATTGCTTGTTCTCGCTATTTGTTTACTTGATTTTATTTGCTCCACATACAAAATTATTGGTGTGAGTTAATCGAATTCACAACAAAGAAAGATGGCATAATATATAATCTTTATTAATTTATCTATAACTTTAAATTAAAAATTAAATTGTTAAACTAAAGAGATGGAAACTGGAATCATCAGAAATTGAAGCAGAAAATTGATTTTGTTTGACCATGAAAAGCAATGAAGATTTTAGTTCAAAATTAGTAGCATTAATTGCCAGCCTTACAATACTACATAGAATGTAGTTTTGAAATGATTATCGTTGCATAATTGTTCAATGTTTTAATTTCAGCCATGGTGGTTCGTTTCAAACTCCTACTAAAATTGATACTGTCTAACATTATTACTTGTAGGAGTAAAAACCAACTCCACATTCCACGTTTCGACATATCATTGTTGTGCTCCTTTTCAAGACTTGCTTAATTACTACTACTACTTCTTTTCATACATCTTTTCTCTTGTCATTCTATATCATTTTGAGCTTTGCTAAATCATGAAGAAGTTCTTAACTATAAATGGAATTGAATACTTCTGAACCAACAAAGTGACTATAGTGGGACCAAATAATCCAAAGGGTTTGCATCAATCTCTTCAATTTTGTACGCAGAGAAGAGATATGGCACATGCAACTTTCAAATCCCAATTGATTGTCCACAATGTATTCATTCTATAGGAGAAAATGAATGATTAACCATGCAAATTTCCAAGTCTCAATTTGAGGCTTATGTCCCCCTTCCATGAGGGCTCCCCACATGATTCTATGTTTTTCGTATTTCATGTCTTTTTCATGCTCGATTTGGTTAATCTTACTTCATTTATTTCATTTCTTTTCTTCTTGCAGTTCATAAGTACT
This sequence comes from Trifolium fragiferum, assembly GCA_954870985.1. Classification (NCBI taxonomy): domain Eukaryota; kingdom Viridiplantae; phylum Streptophyta; class Magnoliopsida; order Fabales; family Fabaceae; genus Trifolium; species Trifolium fragiferum. Next base: position 13,885,129 of record OX940793.1, on the reverse strand, counting down.
TCTTATTTATTTATTTATTTATTTATTTTGAAGTGTTCATAAATAATTATTTGCAATTTTCATATAAGTTTTTTTTGTCTATACATGAGTGGTAAGTCCAACCAAAAACTTAATTCGATGAATAGTGATATTAGAGTTGATAGTTTGATGAAGAGTTCAACCGACTCTTTTATGTCTAAATTCATCTTCCTAATAAAGGTGGTTAGGAGCCATGTCTGTTGAGTGCAATGATAATAGCGGTGCAAATGTATGAATTGATGACTCACACTTGAGAGGAAAAATGTTGTGAAAAATATAAGGTTAGAAAACTCTAATATTAGATAAAAAAAAATGAAGATTAAGTACTTTATAAGAAGACCCATAAATCTAATATTTTAAGATTTAATGTTAAAATATCTGATGTTCAAACTCACATATATGGTTGTTTTTAGCCCAATATTATATTAGAGTCTGTCTAAAATCAATTAAACCACATTCAAGCGAAACATATTTATAAGTGACGACCATTATGACCTTAAATCCATTTAAAAGCTTCTTTCTTATTGAGAATTAAATCCAATCTAAATTTTAAAATTTTGACATATAACCAAAATGATTAATTTTTCTTTTGACATCTTTTAAAAATTTGCTCGTGTATGTGGAACTTTTAGCCATTTAGCCATTAAGCAACTTGACATAAAAAAATTCGTTTGTGTAAGTTTTTGAACTTTTTTTTCTAAAATAAACTCAAAACCTTTCTAAAATCCGTTGAATTTTGTCATTTGATTTCATCTAAAGTTTATTGAGTGAATAGTTAGATAACTTCTAAAATTATAAAAATAGTTAAATATCTTCCTAATTTTTTTGAAATGTCAAATATCCCTTTAAAATTGAGTGGGGTTTGCCAAATTACTCCTACCTCTTTTTTAAAATATATATTACAACCAATATGTTAAAAAGTTTTATATATATATATATATATATTGGTTCACATTCTATTGTAAAAATTCTACATTTTTCTAATCACTTAATTAATCTAATGAAAATTTAACAGATATGTAAAAACACTTTTTAATATATTTAAAAAAATTTTCTTGCATGCTGAACTGTTTTTAAACATTTCATACGCATATATTATCACATATAAAATTATATGTGACAACAACATGGTACACACATTACCTTAAAACAAAAGTAAAACATGTTAGTATAATTATGTAATTAGTTGGTGATTAATTTAAGATTTGACTTTTGATTGTGTACTAGGCTAGCTTCCAAACATTGTTTTTTGAGATGCAAAAGCACATGGGGATTATGTTTGAAGAAAAGAAAATATTATTATTTAAAAAAAAAAACTTTGTTATTGGACACCACAAATAACACTCAATCATGAGTTCTTCTACTTTATTTTAATTTAGTACTAAGTGAATGTATACGGAACCTTATTTAATAAATCTATCATTATTTAACATCGAAGGATTTGCTTAAAAAACAAGTCTACACATTAATAATCTGGCTTATAAAATTAGTTGTTCGTCAAAAGATATATCTGGCTTAACTTACAAATAAACGACTTTTTTTTTTTTAAGATTCTTTCTATTAGAGCTATATCTATTTGGGACATTGTCAAGAATAAAATATAGACAATTTCAATTAAGTTTTAAACTTTAATTACCATATTGTATAGAAGTCTAGCTTCTTTTACTAAACTCGACTTCTTTTATATGACATGTTCTATTCTATTTATTAAAATTCATATAGGTCTAACTAAATTTATATGAAATCCATGTATTAATTTATAAACTAATTAATTAAAAATGAAAATAAAATAGACATTAAGTTATTTTTTTGAATAAAAAAATATTATAACCTTGGTAGTTTGGTAGAATAGCTCTCTATTTTTCTTGAAATCATCGGTACAGTTTGAGAGGGTCGGGGAGCAGTTTCAATCATGTCCTCCGATAAGGATCGTGTCTCGTGACAATTTCAGGGGGGGAGTAGTTTGAATCCATGTTCAATTTTTTTAATGATCAGTAAATATGTTGCAAAATAAAGTTGTTCATATTTAACTTGACTCTCCGCGGTCATAGAAGAAAATTCAATTTAGTACGATTTATATTCTACCTAAAGGGCCTAAAAACATTTCTTGGATGTCATGTTAGTACATTTTATAAGTTAACTATGGTTTAGCTAGTTTAATAACTTTTTTTAAAATGTAAAATGAATCTGAGAATCGAACTTAAAATCTTGTTAGAATAGAAAATATTTGTTATAAAGTTTATATTATAGTTTGTTGAGAAAATATCTCTATGGTTATGTTTGTTTATTCTAAGCCCTATAATTAAAAAATTATTTAAATATATGCATTTGGTTATAAATATTAAGGTAATATCATACTATTTAATATTAATAAAAAAGTATTTAATATTTGTTATTGTTTTCTTCTATTCTTTCACTTAAACTAGTTTTGAGACCCGTGCATTCGCACGGTTCTATTGACTTTTATTTATAAAATATTGTTAAAATATAAGTGACGTCGTTTACAAAAAAAATAAAATAATAAGTGACGTTATTCTGCTATTTTTTTATAAAAGTTATTAAATTAAGTAATTTTTTTCATTAAAACAATTGTCCCGTGTATGATTTTTGTATAATAAACTATAATTAATAATAACAAATAGTATTTATTATTCAATTCTTTTTTTATTAAAACAATTGCTCAGTGTATTATTATAATATATATTCATCAACAATTGTTCCATATATTATTATAATATATTATTCAATTTCTTTTTTTATTAAAATAATTGTTCCGTGTAAGATTAATTTTTTTTTATTAATATTCTCCCGTGTGTTACTATAATATATATTTACCCCTAATTATTTATTATAATATATATTCATCAATAATACACTTCTCATATATTTTTTATATAAGAGTAAACAAAAATAGAGCAGATTTTTTTATGCTTATTTTCAAAAGTGTTTTCTGTTGCTATTTTTATGAGTATATTTATTTTATTCTCTTTTTTTTAAAAAAAAATTTAATATTTTTTTATTAAAACAATTCTCCCGTGTGTGTTACTATAATATATATTTACCCCTAATTATTTATTATAATATATATTCATCAATAATACACTTCTCATGTATTTTTTATATAAAAGTAAACAAAAATATAGCAGATTCTTTTTATGCTTATCTTCAAAAGTGTTTTCTATTGCTATTTTTATGAGTATATTATTTTATTCTCTTTTTTTAAAAAAAAATTAATTTTTTTATGAATAGATTTGTTTTAGACTTATTTTTAGATTTTTTTTTGTTATTTTTGTTTTGTATCTTTTTTTATGAGTATATTTGTTTTATGTTTATCTTCTTTTTTTTTTTTTGTTATTTTTGTTTTGTACATTTCTTTTTTTCAGTTTAGATTTAAAATTACATTTAAGGGCATAAACGGTGAAATATTATTAAACGTGCTAAGGACAAAATAAGTTTTTTAGTAATAGTTTCTTTTAATATATTATAAATAGATATCACAAATTCAACACTCTAATATGTTACCCAAACCTCTCGTCACTATACTAAATTTAATAGCTTTAACATTAGTTTCTCAATTTTGATTGAGCAAAAAGTTCATTTATATATATAAAATTGATCATAATAAGAAAGGTGTACATGTAATTGTTCTTTAAGAAAAGGACGGTACCTTACAGTTCAACACTTTTCCGTACCACATACATAATCAGAAGAGATGTCTATGTTTACAATTAATCATCATTAAATAGAGTAACATAGTCGGTGATTTAATACTATCATATATAATTAGAATGATGAACATAACATACTACTAAACTAACATGCACTTGGCTTCCATTGTTGACTTTGAGTTGATTTCCATGTAGTTTTTCTTGAGTAAGATTTCAATGTATTTTTAATATGTTTTGAAATTTGTCAACTGCATGGGGTTATGTTGACTTTTAAATTTGTAGTAGTATTATATTTGTGGACCATGCATGTTTAACTTGTAGTTCAGTTAAGGTATTGTGTATGCATCCTCATTAAGTAAGCCAACTTCACTCGAAATTAATTATGATTAATTAATCACATAATTACTACTATCTAGACAAAATTATAAGTTACTGTCCATGAGTAATTTTGAATAGTTTTAGGACTAAACATGATAGAAAAATATATATTAGTGAACACAACGGCAAAACTAAGGGAAAAAGAAACTAACTAATGTGATAATATGTTATGTTGATGACTCAACCACTTCATAGATGTTGTCTTACTCAACAACATAAAATGGGCAGATCGAGTATCACAATTCCAAATGCACAATTAATCAACCCCCGTAAATAGTGGATATTTTAAAAATATGAAAAATTGTTAAACCATCGTTCACTGCTTGTTTAGTGAACAAAGTTCGCTACTTAACTAACATACAATCGATGGTCAAATTCTATGATTTTTTTATCATAAGCAAAGGTTTATCAAAAGTGACCAATTTTGATTGAACATTGTGGTGGCCATGACGTGGCATTGGCCAATAAAAGCAGCTCAAATTTAATATAAATTCATTATTCTCTTCTCTCATTAACCTCTCTTAATAATGTGTTTCAAGAATGCATTAATTATACTTCGGCAATTGAACATGTTTTCTATATATCTAGTCAGTGTACATATTTATTTTTACATTTTCTTAACACGCACCATTAAATTATCCTAAATATTCAAACATTAAAATTATACACCAGAATATCCAAACATAAATAAAATTATTTTAAAATGATTACAAATATGAACTAGACTGTACTGAGTAGACACCCCCTCCTTCGGTAATGAACAACATGCATATCAGTCATGTAGGTAATCTCCATTCTTCAACAGTGAAGACGCAAACTGTAGGTAATCTCCATTCTTCAATGGTGAAGACGCAAACTGTCGGACTTCACTTTTTGCAGGCGAGGTCAGCACAACCATAGATCCCTCCCTTAGGTTACTTTTTTACAAGGGCCTCCATCTCAGTTGGCCTCGACAGATCTCCTACCAACGGAGGCTCGGGTGCATTATGATTCTATTTGGTAAAATTAAACAATAAATTATTTGATAGCTTAAAAGTTATATTACATGGCTGAATAACTAGCTAATAGTTGATGATTGATGACTTATAGTTGAAAAACTACCTATTTAAAATTAAAATATTTGATAAATTTGGCTACTGTAGATATAAAATGACATAAAAATACATAATTATTAAAATAAAAAAATAAAAAAAAATAAAAAAACTTATTTGAGTGAATTAGTAGTTATAGTTTGAGCCCATGAATTATAAAGATAAAAATGGAAAAATATATAAAAAAAATTGTTATAAAAAGTGTATTTTTTTTAAATTAAAAAAAAAAATTATAAGCTAATCTAATAAACTATATAAATTAGCTTATTAACATTTTCGACTATGTCAGCCCATGAAGAACCTACAATCTATGATTATATTTTGTTCAAAGTCCAACTTATTATTATAAAAATATTTTAATTTGTTAGTAAAAAACAAAATCACGTGTGCAATGGTGAGCAAATGTGAATAAGAGTAATTGAATAGATAAGGTTAGTCAAATAAAATAAAGGTTTGGTCATGGGGGAAGATTGAGAAAATTGAATGAAATAAGATGAAAATAGAAAAGAAATAGAGAATTAATAGAGAATCACATGGAGCATTACACGATCTTGGTGGCACGTTCACATGTCTTGGCATGCAATGCAATGGTTGGTGACTTTGTGGTTGAACCACGTGCTGACGTGGAAGATATGCTAGATTTGGTTCGTCGGTGACTTAGTCTTACAAGTTTCAATGGCTTATGTGTCATTTTACATCCATAACTCCTTTTAGATTTAATGAGAAGTGTGATCAAATGAGTTTAAACTGCCACCGTTTTGTGTTGTGGGTGTCATTGTGAGACTCATCAATGACTCCTACTTGGATTTTCTAATTTGAAAAAGTAATATAACACCACAAGGTTGGTAAGAAAAAAACAAACCTTTTATAAATAACCTAAGTATGAATATTTGTCTCATTTAACAGTATGATTAATAGAAAATATGTTGGATTTGTCACATGATATAAAATCCTAAAACTCGAACTAATTAATATACCAATCGTTAGTCGGTTTAGTGGTGATTGACGTTGAACTTAGTAGGGAGAACCACAGTTCGATCCCCCGCAACTGCGATCGGAAGGGGGCTGGAACCACTTGATGTCATAACCGACCCTCGAATCAAATTTAATTTGTGGTCAAAAAAAAAAACTCGAACTAATATTTTAAATAAAAGGTATTTAAATAATGTGTTATTTAGGGTGTCATATGTCTAGATCCAAAAATAATTTTACAAAAATACAGTGGAATTAATATAAACTTCAAATAATTATAACTTTGACTTCCGACTTTTGTACCACATGTATTTAGGTGTCTAGGATTGTATTTTATACAAAAACTTTTTTTTTTCAAGTGATATACATGAGTTGATTGAAAATATGAACTAAAAATAGAAAATATTTCATGGACTAGAAGTTGCTAAAAACTTTTATCGGCATTACAAAGAAAATTTACGATATTTGTAGGGATCAAAATACATATTTAACCCTTTATAAAAAATCTCATCTTTTGTAACACTTATTTTCCCATAAAATAAAATAGACAACTTTCCTAGTTGCACCTCCTTATTTGAATTTCCTTCTATACACCTCCATCAACCCAATTCACTAAAATACTATACAAGCCTACTACTCTTACCCCCTTTTCTGCCCAGTTTACTAAAGCTCTACTGTTTACACCCCACTTCCTTGTTTTTTGCCAAAATTCTATTTTCTTCCTAGAATTATTTTACCTCAATTCTTGTCTTAATTAATTTACTATATTAATTTAAAACTCTAATTTTAAATACGTTGCCTTTTCTAATTAGACCATGAAGGAGAGAATAGTGGTCGAGAGAGTTGAAATCAGTCAAAATAATTTTTGATTTCACAATGGATTAACATAACAGAGAGCGTATACGAATGAATTCATTTATAGCCAAATGGTCTAATGTATTGAATTGTCAGTTTGTGATGTCATCATTGTGAAAACAGCCAAAAATCATAATAATTTTGCAAAAGTCGATGATGACTGTGATAGACATTGGTTAAATAACCCCTAATATTTATTTTTCTCCGTTCCCTTATGCACTAAGTACGGCCCGTTTGGCCTAACTTATTTTAGAGCTTATGCAAACGGCTTATGCAATATAAATTGAGTTTTATGCTATTTTATCAGTTTAAACTAGTAAAAATTGAATTTTTAGAAGTTATTTTATCATAAACTATTTTGAAAAACTTATAATGATACATAAAAATTGCATAAACTGTTTGCATAAGCTCAAAAATAAGTTAGGTCAAACGAGCCCTAACATTCATCAATTGTCTTCTCACTAGACCTATACTCTATTCATTAGTAACTCCTAAACACTCTCATATTTAATTAACCTCGAATAAATAATAATTATAAAAATTGAGGTGTTACACAAAATTGAGGTGTTACTCTAATTAATTGATGTTTGCATAACTGGTTGATTCTCTTCGGTTTAGCCGAAATGACATCATTTTTAGTAGGGGTGAGCACGGACCCGCGATCCGACTCGAAACCGTTATAACCGACAACATATTGAGGCATCCGGTCGGGTGCGAATCGGGTCTCGGGTCAATGATTGCAAAAAATCGGGCATGAATGGTTGCATACGGTCGAGGGCGGGTCTCTAAAATTCTATCTCTTTATAACCGAAACCGACCGAACAACCATTAAAATGAAAATTGTTTTTTTTTCTTCTATGATCCTTCTCTCTCTCAATCTCGTATACACTTTGTTTTGTTGTTTTTATCCATCTTTGATATAGGAGAGAAATGTTATATTTTTTAAACTTATAATATGTTAATAAAAGAGGTGCAAAATATATATTTATACTTTTCTATTTTGTCTATTATTGTCATTAGATCTACAAATTTTAAATAAAATAACAACATCTCACCCTCTTTGTTTTTTCATTTAGTTCTTCTATCATTTGTTACATTGTGAACAAGATATGGAACTATTTGAAAAATATGAGTTTTTGAATAATAGAGTCATAAATATAATAAAATTTCAATCAAACCCGTAATAACCGACCTGTTCTATCCGCCACCTGCACGACCCGCCACCCGAACAAACCGAAGATATAGTTGGTCAGAATAGGGTCCAAATTAAATGACTGCGATTTTTGTCGGTTTTGTGATTTTTGACCCGAATCCGACCGATGCTCAGACCTAATTTTTAGTCAAAATTCCTAAACATATGGTGCTTCAATTACTAGATCTAAAGTTGCATTTGACGAGCTCCGAATAACAATTGTTTTTCTTTGCAAACTCCGCAAAATATTAGGGAGACTCAAACCCAAAATCTCTAAATACAAAATCTATATTTATATCATTGACCAAACCCTTAACGTTGATAGGTAAAATTTTTGAGCTAAAAAAAACACTTATAAATATATCCATATTTATTTTCCTCCAAAAACATTAGCTAAACTTACACCCAAAATTTAAATCCAAAGCTTAAGTTTTTATTATCGGACCAAATATTTTAAGTGATTTGTATTTGAATTTTAAATCAAATAGAAAAACTGTTTAAATAGTATAATTATTTATAAGAAAAATACTACTATGTTGATTAATTAAAATACTTAAAAGAATTGGCGTAATGATGAGGCCATTGTTTTTTCTACGATGAACCCACTGTTTTTAATGTTACTTGCACTCTTTATTTGGACGAATTACACGAGCCCACTGTTTTTAATGTTACTTGCATTCTTTATTATATTTTATATTCTAAAGAAAATCACACATTTACTCAATCAAATAATTACATAAATATTTATTTGAATATTTCATGAACAAATCTGAATTTAAAATTTGCGAAACCATATTTTATCATTAGACAATATGAAATCACCATTGAATATTACGTACAACTATGAAGTCTTTGATTCAAATTGAAGTGAATATATTAAGTCTAACAATATTAATATTATCAATTAAGTTCGAAGTTACTGACAAAGAAATTTAATTAGATGCATGTATACAATAGTTTTTTTAATTAATATATAAATTAAAAATCATTATATATATTAAATGTTAGTTGATCCAGTGGTGATTGGCGCTGAACTTAATAAGAATGATCACGATTCGTTTCCCGCAACTACATTTAAGAGGAGACTGAAACCGTTTGATGTCTGAACTCGCCCCGAACTCTAGATTACTAAGGCTCATTTCCATTAAGAAATCATTATATTTACATGTGACGCCTAGTATAAACATCTTGACATTCACTTCGTTTAGATCAAAACAAACATTTTGTAGCAACTTTTATTACTCAAACGAGAGACCCACAAATTGGATGATGTAAAAGAAATTTATTTAAGGTAAAAATATGAGTAAACTTTGCTTCCATTGTGGATAACACAAATCATGATATTAGCGTGAAATCAAGAGCGGGACCTCTCCATATTCTCATCTTTCAATTTGTTTGCTTGCTTGTTTATGAGATCATCTTTAATTAAAGGATGCAACGCATCATGTGCTTTTTGCCATTACTTCTACCTAAATTGATCTTCAACTTGCATTGCTCATTCTGACCTCAAACAGTATTAACAATAGGAAGAAGCATGTGTGTTGCACATGCATATCAGTTTATGTTCTATTAATAATAGATGGCCCCAAAAACATTTCTTGTAAGAAAAGGCAAAACAAACAAAAAATTCACCAATTAAATTATTGCAAACACAAAGCTCCCAAAAATAAAGGATTTTGGTTTCTTCCATCAAATAATTAATCACCTAGCTAGCCAAAATAAAATATTATTGTAAATAAGAAAACTTCACCAATTTGATAAAACAATATTGTAGTAGCTGATATCCCTTTATATTTTTTAATATAAGAAAAAAATTTACTTTTTAAATTTATGAAATAATTATTTGTCTTGACTCTTTTCTCATTTTTAAATCACATACATCAATTATTTCGTGATTTAAAAAATAATTTTATTCTTATATTAAAGAGTAGAGGGATATATTATAGATGATGGTGCATTATTTCACTTGAACAAATTGTTACTTGAAGAAAAATAAATAAAAATTGTTACTTGAATTCTAATCCAAAATTCTCTTGTCCGTAGTACTATTGCAAGATGTACATCTATGTTACTATTGCATGTACTCTGAAGTGTGAAGTTGTTCCCTTATTTAAAGACACCCCATTTTGGTGAAAAAGTTTTCCATGATGACATTAAGGAGGTGTTAATGTAAGAGCAACTATAATTGAGTTCTCTTCATTTAGATATTTAATTTAATTTTATGTATATACATCATTCATTTATAATTTGTAATTTTTTAATAATATTATCTAATAAACACTCAATTTTTTCAATCAAACAAAGCAAAAAATTTAATGAATGAGATTCGCTAATAATTTTATATGATTTATCAATAATTTGATATCATTATACCATCCGTCTCAAAATATTTGTCACTTTATGAATAAAATTTTATTTTAAAATAAATGTCATTTTCACTTTTCAATATAATACTTTTTAATTGTACTCTTAATTATTATTATATGTATTAATCTCAAGAAAATAAACCTATTTATAGGGGTAATTTAGTAAACATATTATCTTTTTGACAACAACATTACATTTTTTAATATGTGTAAAAAAACCTTAAACGACTATTATTTTGAGGTGGAGGGAGTATTTTAATCTGTTAATGTTGGAAAATGTGGGTATTGTAAAGAGAGATGGATGGAGGCAGGGGCGGAGCCTTTTGTGGGCAGGGTAGGGCCATGGCCCGCCCAAGAATTTTTTATTTTTTTTCATAGGTATGCTATTTAGCGGCGGTTTTGAACCCCCGCTAAATAGTTAGTGTAATTTCACTACTTTCCAATTTGCGGGGGTTTAAAACCCCCTCTATTTGGACCCATAATTCTGCAATTCTTTCAATGTTTTTCAGATTGTGGGGGTTTTAAACCCCCTCTTTTACCTTCAGATTTCTTCTAAAACAAATTGTCTATTATTAATCATTCAAATATCATTTCTAATTTACTTTTTGAAGCATTTCTTCTAAAATTTTATTATTAATAATTTATAGATGTTTTAAAATGTATACTTTATTTTGTCAAAGTATTCGAATATATTTTTTTGTGAAAAAAGTACTCAAATTTTTATTAGAAATGGAGTTTTAGTGTATAAAAATTCATGTTTGATCAATCTTTTGTTAAAAAATTTAAATTTTTTATTGAGAGATTCATATAACATTATAAACATAAATAAAATAACTAATTCATTTTTGAGATATTCATATTAGACAAACTCTTAATATGATTTTTTTAAAATATTTTTTTTATATTGAATTTATAATTATATCGGCCCCCCTCAATTTTTTGGGTTGCTCCGCCACTGGATGGAGGGCTTAGTGAAGCTCATCTTCTCAATAGGTACTTATTGTCTTTTCTCCCTGAGGTACCTAATAAGTTCTTAATTTTATTGGGCAAAAAAATTTCATTGAAGACGGTCTAAGAGTATCAGCTCTTTTTTCACTGGGTAACACTTAATAAATTTTATTAAAGTAAATTTGAATTGTATAAATATAAGAAGATTTAAATATATTTTAGTCTTTTTAATTTGATTTTTGTAAAAAAATTTAATTACCAATTTTAGTTCTTACGCATGTTGGAACAAAATTATGATTTTGTATCTCCTTAATTGATTTTGATGATAACAATGTATTTAAGGTTAAATTGGAATACTAATAATTTAATTCAGTGTGCAGGATTAAAAGTTAAAATTTGCGTACTAAAGAACCTTAGAATTTCTGAAGAACATCTGAGCTCACCAGATCTGAAGCAAGTAATTCTGAGCCTGTGAAACTCTGAAGTTATTATCTGAACCTTAGAATTTCTGAAGGAATTACTTCTGAGCTCACCAGATCTGAAACAAGTAATTCTGAACCTATCAAAATCTGAAGAACATCTGAGCTCACCAGATCTGAAACAAGTAATTCTGAACCTATCAAAATCTGAAGAACATCTGAGCTCACCAGATCTGAAACAAGTAATTCTGAGCCTATCAAAATCTGAAGAACATCTGAGCTCACCAGATCTGAAACAAGTAATTCTGAGCCTATCAAAATCTGAAGAACATCTGAGCTCACCAGATCTGAAACAAGTAATTCTGAGCCTATCAAAATCTGAAGGCTCGTCAGATATAAGTGTTAAGCTACATTTGAGAGTACAATTTTATTGAAGACTGTGCCTGACTAAGTCCAAACGCAGAAACCAAGAATGAAAAGGTTTGACCATGGAAAGGTCCTTTTCAAGTCAGGCTTCAGAAACGATTATTTCCTTATTTGGCTTTCACCAAGGTTCAAATATCAAAAGCCAAAAGGAATCTCTCATTTTGTAGTAAACGTTAAGCTCCTAAGCTACTGCAAATCAGAACAGCTAATAAGCTCACTGATCTATACAAAGGAGCGTCTCAATTCTTCAAACGGCTATAATCTTCAACGTTCATTTTATCATCTATAAAAGGAAGAAGATTTGTGAAGAAATGGAATCAAGACTTAAGCTTCTGAACGTGCTGAAACTCTGTCAAATTCTGAAGCTATCAAACACTTAGAAACTTTGTGATAATTTTCTAAGTTAGTCTTGTAACTGCATTGTATTTTGTAAACACCTCTGATTGTATATCAAGTGTTAATCTCTTATCTTTATTAACATTGAGCAGTTTGAAGTCTCTTGCTTTGTGCTTGAGCATTGGAAGTCTCTTGCTTTGTGCTTGAGCATTGGAAGTCTCTTGCTTTGTGCTTGAGCATTGGAAGTCTCTTGCTTTGTGCTTGAGCATTGGAAGTCTCTTGCTTTGTGCTTGAGCATTGGAAGTCTCTTGCTTTGTGCTTGAGCATTGGAAGTCTCTTGCTTTGTGCTTGAGCATTGGAAGTCTCTTGCTTTGTGCTTGAGCATTGGAAGTCTCTTGCTTTGTGCTTGAGCATTGGAAGTCTCTTGCTTTGTGCTTGAGCAGTTTGAAGTCTCTTGCTTAGTGCTTGAGCATTTGTAATCTGAGTGATTATAGTGAAATCTCTTGTGAAGGACAAGAGGACTGGACTACTCCTGTTAGTGGGAGGAACCAGTATAAAAATTCTGAGCATCTCTCTCTAACCCTATCCTCATATATTGTGTGTGTTATACCTTATCCGCTGCAATTTGTTTTAACTTAGAAAAAGTCTCACACAATTCAACCCCCCTCCCCCTTCTTGTGTGTTTTTCAACCTTCAATTGGCATCAGAGCTCCGGTCTGTTGCTCTTCACTTAACAGTGAAACAGTAAAAGATCTAGGGGTACTTAGTTGAAAAACATGTCTGGTGTTACCTCTCCTTCTGCTTCCTCTGGACCTGATCACTCTGCTGTTCCACCTCCTCACAACTATGATAGGGAAAGGAACAGTGATAATCACAGAGACAAACCACCTTACTTCAACAGTGATCCTACTACTTTTCCTTTCTGGAAAACCAAGATGTATAGTTACATCATTGGGACCGATGATGAGTTATGGGATATCATTGAAGATGGTATACATTTTGAACACATGGATGATGAAGGTGTTGTAAGAAATACCTACAGAAAGTTCTTTGATGCTGAAAAGAAGAAACAGTATAAGAAGCATCATACTGTTAAGAATATGCTTATTGGTGCAATATCTCATGCTGAGTATTTAAAAATATCCAACAAGTCATGTGCCAAAACTATCTGGGACTCTCTATGTTCCACCTATGAAGGAAATAAGCAAGTCAAAGAAGCTAAGGCAAACTTATTAGTTCATCAATATGAGCTGTTCAGAATGAAGGAAGATGAAGATATTGAAACCATGTATTCAAGGTTTCAAACCCTTGTCTCTGGTCTTCAAGTTCTGAAGAAAAGCTACACTGCATCTGATCACGTGAAGAAAATTCTGAGGAGCTTACCTTCCAAATGGAGACCAAAAGTTACAGCTTTTCAGGAATCCAAGGATTTGGACAATGTGACTCTTGAAGATTTAATAAGCTCACTCAGAAGTCATGAGCTAGAACTTATGTCAGATGAACCTGTCAAGAAGATGAAGTCCTTGGCTCTAAGCTCTGTTCAGACTTCCTCAAAAGCTGCAAAGATCAAAGTGTCTGAACAAGAGGAAGAAACTTCTGATGATATGATGGATGAAAATTCTGAGAATGAAGAAATGGCACTAATGGTTAGAAGGTTTCAGAAATGGAACAAGAAATACAAAAGGTTTCCAAACAAAGGAAACAACTCAAGAAGTTCCTTTTCAAAGGACAAAAAGGAAGAACTGAACAACTGCTATAACTGCAAGAAATCTGGACACTTCATTGCGGACTGTCCAGAAATGTCATCCAAGGACAAAGGAAAGAATAAGAGCTTTGGGAAAGAAAAGTACAAAGAAAAGGTAAGGAAGAGTTTGTTAGCCACTTGGGAGACCATTGAGAATGACTCTGAAGGAGAAGATGATGAAGAAGGCAATCTGGCTTTAATGGCAAGAACTTCTGAAGGTAACAACTCTGATAGAGATTCTGAAGATGACTCAGATGATGAAAATGAGGTATACTCTAACATGACTAAATCTGAATTAATTGATTCTCTTAAGATTGCCGTGAAACATTACTCTCGTATAGTAAGTCAACACAAAATTCTGAAGAATGTTCATGAATCATTGAAAAAGGATGCCAAGATTCTTTATGATGAAAATGAATCGTTAAACATTCGTATTTGTCATGTTGAATCTAACTATGTCTTGGCAGACAAGCTCAATGATGATCATGAAGATGCTCTTCACGAATTTATTCGTTGTACCTTCAATAGGAGTAAAATGGCTTCCATGATTTATCATATGACTCGTAACTATGGTGAAGGCATTGGTTATTCTCGGTTTAAGAACTGGGATAAACCTCTGAAATCATATAGTGAGGATGATACTCCACCTGAATTATTCTCTACCTTTGTTAAAAGTGGTACACTTGATCTGAAGGCATCCAACTCTGAAGGAGGTTCTGAACCTGAACCCAAAGACTCAGAAGTTCCAAGTTCTTCTGAACCTAAAATTTCTGAGTCCAAAAGTTCTCAAGTTAAGGCTCAGAAGTCATCTGAACCTCTGAGAAATCAAGGTAAAGTTACTTCAGATCCTTGCTTGACCTTTGGAACTGTGATATACTCCAGATCAAAATCCAAGAATCAAATTAAGCCTAAACATTCTTGTCAAAGCTTAATTAATTCTAGATCTTGTGTTGATCATAGAAAACAAAGAAGGAATACTATTCAGAAGACTAACTCTAAAGGACCCATCAGAATATGGGTACCAAAATCTGAAATAATGTTTGCTTCAGATGCTCATGCAAGGAAAGGTAAAACAGCAGCCCTGGTACCTGGACAGTGGTTGCTCACGACATATGACGGGAGAAAAGCATATGTTCCAAACCCTAACTCTGAAAGAGGGAGGCTCTGTGGGATTTGGAGGAAAACAAAAAGGGAAGATCATTGGTACAGGTACAGTTGGTAATTCTTCTCTTTCCATTAAAGATGTTTGGTTAGTTGATGGACTTAAACACAATCTATTGAGCATTAGTCAATTTTGTGACAATGGGTGTGTTGTTACATTTAATAAGGAATCATGTACTGTATCAAAAGACTCTGACAAATCTGTAGTATTCAAGGGAATGAGAGTTGGCAATGTTTATAAAGTAAACTTTTCTGATTTGGTTGACCAAAAGATTATATGTCTTTTGTCTCTGAGTGATGAGAAATGGCTATGGCACAAGCGTCTTGGTCATGCTAACTGGAGGTTGATCTCTAAGCTTAGCAAACAAAAGCTTGTTAGTGGTTTGCCTGACATTGATTATCACTCAGATGCACTTTGTGGCTCATGTCAAAAAGGAAAATTTGCTAAGACTTCATTCAAGTCTAAAAACATTGTCTCTACTTCCAGACCCTTAGAATTGCTTCACATTGATCTGTTTGGTCCTGTTTCGACAGCCTCTATCAATGGTAAAAAATATGGATTGGTCATGGTTGATGATTTCAGTAGATGGACTTGGGTGAAATTCCTACGTTCTAAGAGTGAAGCACTTGTGGTGTTCAGTGACTTCTGCACACAAATACAAAGTGAAAAGGATCTTCGGATTCTGAAGGTTAGAAGCGACCATGGGGGAGAGTTCGAAAATGACTCTTTCGAATCTTTCTGCTCAGAGCATGGAGTAATCCATGAATTCTCTTCTCCTAGAACACCACAGCAGAATGGTGTTGTAGAAAGAAAGAATAGATCTTTGCAAGAAATGGCTCGTACCATGATGCTTGAGTCTAACCTAGCTAAGTTCTTGTGGGCAGAAGCCGTGAGTACTGCTTGCTATGTTCAGAATAGAATCTACATCAGACCTATTCTGAACAAAACTGCTTATGAACTGTTCAAAGGAAGAAAACCAAATATTTCTTATTTTCATCAGTTTGGATGTACTTGTTATATTCTAGACAACAAGGTCTATCGAAAGAAATTTGATGCTAGAGCTTATAAGGGTATCTTTATAGGCTACTCTGAACGCTCAAAAGCATACAGATTGTATAATTCTGAAACTCACACAGTTGAAGAATCTATACATGTTAGATTTGATGATAAAGAGCCTGACGATAAAATGTCAGAGCAAGCTGAGACTTTTGCAGAATTTCAAGTTTCCTCAAATTCTGAGTGTGAAGATCTCTCCATTGCTGTATATCCATCTGAGACTCAAAATGAAGATATCTCTGAAGGCCTTGAAACTGAAGACCCTTCAGAAACTGAACCCTCTCAGACACCTGCTCCACCTAAGAGTAAATTCAAGTATAGATCATCTCATCCTGAAGAGCTAATTGTTGGTAACAAGGATAGCCCAAGAAAGACCAGATCTGCTTTCAAAGAGGATGAATCCCTAGTTGGGTTAATTTCATTAATTGAACCCACAAACATAGAAGAAGCACTCTCAGATGATGGGTGGATTGTTGCAATGCAAGAAGAACTCAATCAATTTGAAAGAAATGATGTTTGGGATCTGGTACCAAAACCCAAACACAAGAACATTATTGGAACAAAATGGGTATTCAGAAACAAGTCAAATGAAAAGGGAGAAGTTGTCAGAAATAAAGCTAGACTGGTTGCACAAGGTTATAGTCAGCAAGAAGGCATAGATTTCACTGAAACCTTTGCACCAGTAGCAAGACTTGAGGCAATTAGACTTCTCTTGTCCTATGCAGTTAATCATGACATCACTCTATTTCAAATGGATGTTAAGAGTGCATTTCTGAATGGAGTAATTTATGAAGAAGTCTATGTTAAACAACCTCCTGGCTTTGAAGATATAAAGTGTCCTGATCATGTTTACAAATTGAAGAAATCTCTGTATGGTTTGAAACAAGCTCCAAGAGCTTGGTATGAAAGGTTAAGTATACTTCTTCTAGAAAATGGTTTTGAAAAAGGACATGTTGATAACACTCTCTTTAGAAAAACCTTAAAAACTGATATTTTGATTGTTCAGATTTATGTTGATGATATTATCTTTGGATCAACTAATGCTTCTCTTTGCAAGAATTTCTCTAAGCTTATGCAGGATGAATTTGAAATGAGTATGATGGGAGAACTAACATTCTTCTTGGGAATTCAAATCAATCAAAGAAAAGAAGGAGTATATGTGCATCAAACCAAATACACAAAGGATTTACTGAAGAAATTTGGTCTTGAAGATTGTAAACCAATGTCAACTCCTATGCATCCCTCTAGCTGTCTTCTGAAGGAAGAATCTGAAGGCAAAGTAGATCAGAAATTATACAGAGGTATGATTGGTTCCCTCCTTTATCTCACTGCATCTAGACCAGATATCTTGTTCAGTGTATGCTTGTGTGCTAGATTTCAATCAGATCCTAGAGAGTCTCATCTAACTGCTGTTAAGAGAATCTTTAGATATCTGAAAGGAACCACTAATCTTGGATTACTTTATAAGAAATCCTTAGATTATCAGCTTATTGGATTCTGTGATGCTGACTATGCTGGTGATAAAATTGAAAGGAAGTCTACTAGTGGAAACTGTCAATTTCTAGGTGAAAACCTTATATCATGGGCTAGTAAGAGACAAGCAACTATTGCTCTATCTACAGCAGAAGCAGAGTACATCTCAGCTGCTAAGTGTTGCACGCAATTGCTCTGGATGAAACATCAGTTGGAGGACTATCAGATAAGGATAAGTAGTATACCACTTCTCTGTGATAATACTGCTGCTATCTGTTTGTCTAAGAATCCTATTTTGCATTCAAGAGCTAAACACATTGAGATCAAACATCACTTCATTAGAGACTATGTTCAGAAGGGAGTAATTAAGATTCAATTCATTGATACTGAGCATCAATGGGCTGATATCTTTACCAAACCTCTTGCTATTGATCGTTTCGATTTTATCAAGAAAAATCTGAACATGGTTTTTATTTCTGAATGATATCTCTGAATGCTGTTAACTCTGAATGAATAAACTGGTTCTGAAGGGCCTCAGAAGTTTGGACGGCTCAGAAACTATTATATAGGTTCTGAAGCACTCTCTCATCTGAAGCAATCAGAATTATTTATTATTAAATATGATTTCTTGTGACTCAGATACCTACTCTAAGTGTTAGTTGACCACTCAGTTTCTCTAACTGACAGCTGGCTTCTGAAAACACTACTTATCTGTGTAACTTCCCATCATGTCTAGTAACCGCTGGGTAATGAAGGAGAGCTAATGATGATTTTATTAAAAGTAACTGCCAAGCCCCCATTACGTCACTATCTTGTTTCCCCAATATTTTGAAACTTCCACTATAATCACTTAACTACACACTAGTCACTATCACTTCTCACGTTTTCAATATTTTGAAACTTCCACTATAACCATTTCTGACACTCCTAAATCCCCTCAGAAATCTCCTATTAAAGATTCTGAGTCTACCCCAATAGCAATGGACGTAGACCAATCTGAACCCTCAAATGTTCAAAATTCTGAAGTCCCTGCTGAATCCCAAACTGAACCCCTTCAGACTTCATCTCCTAAGCCAACCACTTCTGAACCAAACCCCTCATCCATTCAAACCACTCCACCTTTTCCTGGAACTGATTCAGATCTTGAAGAAACTCGTCTTCATTCTGAAACAATTCCCTGTTTCACCATGGTACTTAACAATTCCCTTTTACCGTTGAATGCATTTACTGCTGGTGGTTGTTTGCTGTGTGCATTTACTACCCTGTAACTTGTGCTTTGACTGACCCGTTTTTGATAATGACAAAGGGGGAGAAAATATTATTTCATTTCCTATGGCAGTGAAATTATTTCTGAAGCTCTAAAGATCACATTTTCTGAACTCTACTCTTGTTAAGTTATATTAAAGTCTTTTAAACTTTTAATGAGGGGGAGTAATAAATTTTGTCCAACATAAATTCATATAATATAAGATACGCTTGCAAACCATATCTTATATTTGTCAATCTGAAGAAATAGAGCTTGCAAACCTCTAATTCTGAAGGTAGAATATATGAAATTATATTTGTCATTAAATATTACTCTTAGACTGTTTTATATTTATCATTGATAAACTTTTGAAGCTTATCAGACTCAGGGGGAGCTTGCAAACCTCAGAACCTGAAGTCAAGATGTTAAATAAAAACAACAACAATTGATTTTAAATACATATAGTTGTCATCATCAAAAAGGGGGAGATTGTTGGAACAAAATTATGATTTTGTATCTCCTTAATTGATTTTGATGATAACAATGTATTTAAGGTTAAATTGGAATACTAATAATTTAATTCAGTGTGCAGGATTAAAAGTTAAAATTTGCGTACTAAAGAACCTTAGAATTTCTGAAGAACATCTGAGCTCCCCAGATCTGAAGCAAGTAATTCTGAGCCTGTGAAACTCTGAAGTTATTATCTGAACCTTAGAATTTCTGAAGGAATTACTTCTGAGCTCACCAGATCTGAAACAAGTAATTCTGAACCTATCAAAATCTGAAGAACATCTGAGCTCACCAGATCTGAAACAAGTAATTCTGAGCCTATCAAAATCTGAAGAACATCTGAGCTCACCAGATCTGAAACAAGTAATTCTGAGCCTATCAAAATCTGAAGAACATCTGAGCTCACCAGATCTGAAACAAGTAATTCTGAGCCTATCAAAATCTGAAGGCTCGTCAGATATAAGTGTTAAGCTACATTTGAGAGTACAATTTTATTGAAGACTGTGCCTGACTAAGTCCAAACGCAGAAACCAAGAATGAAAAGGTTTGACCATGGAAAGGTCATTTTCAAGTCAGGCTTCAGAAACGATTATTTCCTTATTTGGCTTTCACCAAGGTTCAAATATCAAAAGCCAAAAGGAATCTCTCATTTTGTAGTAAACGTTAAGCTCCTAAGCTACTGCAAATCAGAACAGCTAATAAGCTCACTGATCTATACAAAGGAGCGTCTCAATTCTTCAAACGGCTATAATCTTCAACGTTCATTTTATCATCTATAAAAGGAAGAAGATTTGTGAAGAAATGGAATCAAGACTTAAGCTTCTGAACGTGCTGAAACTCTGTCAAATTCTGAAGCTATCAAACACTTAGAAACTTTGTGATAATTTTCTAAGTTAGTCTTGTAACTGCATTGTATTTTGTAAACACCTCTGATTGTATATCAAGTGTTAATCTCTTATCTTTATTAACATTGAGCAGTTTGAAGTCTCTTGCTTTGTGTTTGAGCATTGGAAGTCTCTTGCTTTGTGCTTGAGCATTGGAAGTCTCTTGCTTTGTGCTTGAGCATTGGAAGTCTCTTGCTTTGTGCTTGAGCATTGGAAGTCTCTTGCTTTGTGCTTGAGCATTGGAAGTCTCTTGCTTTGTGCTTGAGCATTGGAAGTCTCTTGCTTTGTGCTTGAGCAGTTAGAAGTCTCTTGCTTTGTGCTTGAGCAGTTTGAAGTCTCTTGCTTAGTGCTTGAGCATTTGTAATCTGAGTGATTATAGTGAAATCTCTTGTGAAGGACAAGAGGACTGGACTACTCCTGTTAGTGGGAGGAACCAGTATAAAAATTCTGAGCATCTCTCTCTAACCCTATCCTCATATATTGTGTGTGTTATACCTTATCCGCTGCAATTTGTTTTAACTTAGAAAAAGTCTCACACAATTCAACCCCCCCCTTCTTGTGTGTTTTTCAACCTTCAACGCACATTTCAAGTGATTTTTTTGTGACCTGTACTAAAATTGATAACAGAAAATTTAAAGATTAAAGTTTGAATTAAATTTTTAGAAGAAATAAGAATGAAAGTATTCTATAAATAAAAGTTGATATATTATAGAGAATAAAAATAATATAGTTATTAATAAAAATAATATAGAATGAAAGTATCCATTTAATCATTTAATCGATTATTTCAGATGTTGGGTTGAAAATTTTAAGTGTCTATTAAGTGTTAATATTAAGATATTATGGCCCTGTTTGGATTAACTTATTTTTGAGCTTATGTAAACTTCTTATGTAATTTTTATGTATTATTATAAGTTTGTTAAGGTAGTTTATGATAAAATAGCTTATAAAAATACAATTTTTACTAGTTTGAACTTATAAAATAGCATAAAATCTAATTTATATTGCATAAATTAAAAAATAAACTAATCCAAACAAGACCTATAAAGGAGTGTAACTTCTTTAAGAAAAATATAAATAAATGAGTGTGATTACAAAAAAATATTTTCTCATTTTTTTTTTAATCCACTGATCTTAAATATTAGAGAGAAAATTGGATAGGATCCAAATCTAAAAAAATAAAGAACTCTACCGTAGATGCTCTAAAACTTCTATTATAGAAAAATAAACAAAAATCTAATTCATAGATGAAGTAGTAATCCAATAAAATTAAACTCACGTAATTATGAGATCATGATGTTCGACCTAACAATTTCAATAATATTTGTAAATTGAGCTACGACATATGGAACCAAAAATAAATTCATATTCATATTAATTACAAAATGAAAAGAAATAAGAATAAGGATCACATGGAAAGAGAAAAGCAAATAAGGCCTTTTCTGTGTTTGGTAAATTAATAGAAGGCCCATTAATTAGATGGTAATAATAACTTCAAAAAACTACTGCATCTGCAGGTCCATTACCTAATTCCTTCCTCCATAAGTACCCCCTAACCTTCTCACTTTCCACTCACTCCCAAATCAACAACAAAACCTACTAACTCCTATCTCCTCTCTCCCACTCTCTCTCTTGCAATGGCTGGAATTATTCTCCTCACCATTGCATCATTAGCCTCTCTTTTTGCTTCAACCACTGCTCGAATCCCTGGTGTTTATAATGGTGGTCCTTGGCAGAGTGCTCATGCTACTTTCTATGGTGGCAGTGATGCTTCAGGAACAATGGGTAATTAAAATCAAACAACCTTAAACTCTGTTTTTCCTCTGTTTTCCCCTGTTTTCTACTACCCCTTTTCCCTTATTATTATTCACTCCACTCACCATTTTGCATTATCAATTTCACTCACATGCAAGAATTTTTCAAACATTCTAAGCCTAACCCATTAAAAATGTTATTTTGTTTCATAACCACCAAACCAAAGTTTCCTCTTTTATTACACCCTTATACTCAAAACCCATTTCCATAACATAAAGTTTCAATCTTTCCTTCAAATTTCTCTAAAATCTAAACAATTTCAACCCAATTAATTGCAACATAAAAAACCCATCTTTTTATTATTATTTATTAATAAAAAATTCTAAAATAATTAACACAGCTTATTTTAATACTAATTTTTTTTGGGTATGTATTTTTCAGGCGGTGCTTGTGGTTATGGAAACTTATATAGTCAAGGTTATGGAGTTAACACAGCAGCACTAAGCACAGCACTATTCAACAATGGCTTAAGTTGCGGTGCATGTTTTGAGCTTAAGTGTGACCAAGATCCACGTTGGTGTAACCCAGGAAACCCATCAATCTTAATAACTGCTACAAACTTTTGTCCTCCAAATTTTGCTGAACCTAGTGACAATGGTGGTTGGTGTAATCCACCTAGAGAACACTTTGATCTTGCTATGCCTATGTTCCTTAAAATTGCTCAGTACCGTGCCGGAATTGTCCCCGTCGCTTACCGCCGGTGAGTTTAAGTTACCCTTTGTTTGTTTTTTGTTTTACTTTAATGGGTTTGTTTATGTTTTCATTTTTTTGAGTTTTTTATTAGAGTAAGATCTTATTAAATTCGTCTCGATTTATATTTTTAAAATATTAAATTTTTATAATTTTTATTATTATATAATTAAAAATATTAAACGTGAGGCAGTTAACTGGCTCAAATAAAATGGGACGGAGGAAGTATCTTTCTAAATATATAAATTTTATATTTAATAATACAAAAAATATATTCATTTATTTAATTGAAAATAATTAATAATATATTACTCTATTTTAATTTTAAAATATTAGATTTTGACATATTTATACATTAAATGTTATTAAATAATTCTATTAAATGCACTACTAGTTTTACATTTATCAATGAATGTATTTAGATTCTCTACATTCAAAATCTATACCTATACATTCACCTAAATTCACTTGTATTTAGTGTAAAAATGTTATGAGAGAGAATGAAGAGAGATAGCATGATAAATTGTAATGACAAAATTGTCCTTGAAAATAAAACTAAATGTAGATGAATGTAAAAAATTTGAATGTAGAAAATCCAAATCCATCGATGAATGACCAAATGACATGTAATAAATTAGTAATTTTCATTTTGGAATTTTCTGAAATTATGAGCTTGCATACTTATGGTACCTCCCCCACATATTTCAAGTGTTTTGTTGATTTCACACACACAAATAGGAACCAAGATCCATTTTTTCCTTCTAGCCATGTTAAGTAATGAATATTTTCATAGTTTTGTTTTGTAGTAAAATTGTGATGAGAAACCATTAAGGTTACTAATACTGCAACTACATGCATATTTCATTTATAGACAATAAGCTAATTTGGTGAAAGTTTATTTTAATTTGATCCATATGTGTGAAATTAATGTGTTACCAAATTCATTAATCGCTTTTGTGCTCTTTATCACTTTTGTGTTCTTTCGGTGTTTTGGTACATATGCTTTAGTTTCGGTGGTCAGTTCCAAATGACTAAAATAACCTCAAATTTAGTAACAATAGTTCTTTTGGGGTATTGTAGCCATTATAACACTTTTTGGAAATTCTTTGGTACTTTGAGGGTATCCTTGTAATTATATATACCATATAGAAAAATTTAATTTCCCCAAAATCTGGAATTTTAAGTCAGAAAAAACATCTTTCACAGTTCCATGCTGATGTTAGGTCACACATCCTTAGCGAAAGGTTCATTTTATGGGGCTTTGTAGCAACACTAAAAATTACAAAGTACCTCTCATTAGTCAAATTTTTAATAGTCAGTGTTCAATTTTATTGTATTTTTTTAAATAAACTACAATAACTAATTAGATTTTTTATTACTATATTTTATTTTGAATTTTGATGTATAAGTATTAATATATTATGTTATTCAGTTCAATAATTTTAAATTTGACAATTAAATTTAACAGCTCATGCAAAGATAATTTGTATGTTATTCTACATTAGTTTTCTTTTTTTGAGAAAATATTATTTTATTTTTTTTACAAGAGAGAAAATATTATTATTATTATTATACATTAATTGGACAGTATGGCACATGTCATATTAAATATTTATGACTTGGTTTCAAAATGACTCAAAATAATTCTCATTTTTTAATGGAACCAACCGACTAAAACATTAAGAAAAAAATATAAAATTGAAATTATTAAACCCAATATATTTTTATAACATTTTATTTGATTGAATTTGCAGGGTACCATGCAGAAAAACAGGAGGCATCAGATTCACAATCAACGGTTTCCGTTACTTCAACTTGGTTTTAGTCACCAACGTCGCGGGTGCAGGGGATATCGTGCGCGTGAGTATAAAAGGTACCAACACTGCATGGATGACAATGAGTCGTAACTGGGGGCAAAATTGGCAATCTAATGCAGTTTTTGTGGGCCAGGCTCTTTCTTTTAGGGTTACCGGCAGTGACCGACGTACATCAACGTCAATGAACGTGGCACCATCTCATTGGCAGTTTGGACAAACCTTCACGGGGAAGAATTTCCGTGTCTAAAAAGAAGAAAAAAAAAGCAAAAATCAACAATACTCTATATTTTTGACTTGGTTGTTTTTAAGTTTCCCTCCTTCAAATTTTCCTTTATTTTCCCGGGAAAATTTTGAAGTTGGGGGTATAGTATAGTAGTAGTAGGGTTTAAAAAGAAAAGTTGGGTAGTTTTAGGAAAAGTAAAGGTGAAAGTGAAAGTAAGTTAATGATTATTATTATTAGTAGTTAACATAATGAATGGGGGAGGGGGGTGTTTGTATTAAAATATTAAATGTGAAAGTGTTACTAAAGTGTAATGTGATGGGTGATGCTGGTATATTAATTACCCAGCATAGGAGACCCATATCTTTATGTTATTTTTACTCAAAGTGTGTAGGGCTGAAGAGGTTGCAAGGATAATGAACATGTAGCCCGCAGCTCTAGTTATTATTATTACTATTATCAATTATCAATTAAAGTTTGCTACCATATGATTAATATATTTCCGTTGTTATAAATGTAAAATACGTGTATGGACTTATGAAGTTTCATATTGGTTGGATAGGAGAGTCTTTACATAAGATCTTCATTTAAATATGGATCATGCTAAACAGTGCACCCGATGCACTAATTAAGCATACTCAAAAAGAAAATAAAAAGATAAAGTTAATGTTAAAAAGATAACTTTTTATATTAAATACACAAGTTTCAAGATAATATTTTTATATTAATATGTTTAATTAGTGCATCGGGTGCACTGTTTAGCATTTTCCTTTAAATATGATTATTTTATTTTGGTGACCAAGTGAGCACCAGGAGTAACGATGTGTTAAATGTCCAGAGTTTTTAAGATATTTTAACAATGTCCAGAGTTTTTAAGATATTTTAACACAACATATTTATTTAAAATCTTAAGACATGAGGTATAATATATAATTTATCTTATGTACACAATATTTCTTAGTTGATATGAGACTAGTCATCCACGCTTAAATTCTAAGAAGTCCTCCACCTCAAGTATCACTAAAGCACATCACTAGATTTGATATACACTAGGATCCTACTCTAGCTCTTCCACCAAGCTAATAAGAATTTTGATATCACTTGTTAGAAAACTTGGGACGAAAGCGACAATAAACTAAAGTTTTTGGTGAAGATATATAGTGTCAAAAACTGAGTTTTATAATTAGGGCTCCTCCACTCACACTTGATTTCTAACAAACTTGTTGATCAAGTTACACAAATTGGGAACGGTGTGCATAATAGAAGAGAATAACTTAATGGAATTGGATCACCTCCATACACAACATTGCATAGTGTGTGATTGTGTGTGAAAACAGACAAAAAAAAGAGATATTGTTATGAGAGAAGAAATAAGTTTAAATATGTTATTGGTCCTTACAATTACATATACTTTTGGCATTAAGTGTTTAAAAGACTTTTGATTTTAATCCCTCTATTACTCCTACGTTAAAAAAATGATAACACTTAACGGAGTGCCACATGGCCCAATCAATATAAGCCACGTGACACAATAAAAGACCACATTTTGTTGAAAAATAAAATAAACAGGTGAGGATTTAATATTAATATTTTATTAATAAGTGATTGAAAAAAAATGCATAAAAGAGGAAGAGGGGTTAGGTCTTATTCTTCTTCATCACGTGAGCAACAGCAAAGGGTATGGGAGATGGTTTTTTTTCTTGCTCATATTTTGTAAACAAAAATTTGTGTCCTCCATCTTCCTTTTCATCAACAACAATTAACTACTTCTTCTTCTTCAACCACCGCCACGAACCCCACCACTACCATAATGTTGTGAATCTGATGAATCATACCAATAAACTTTAACTAGTGTGAGGCAAAACAAATAAAGCAACTGACAACAACAATGGACCAAGCAATAAAGAACACAAATTCAATTGTTTACCCAGTTCGGTGTTAATGAACCTACTCTGGGGGAGAGAGCTCATTTCCACTATCAAACTTGTTCCTTCTTGATTACAATGAGATTCATACATGAGCTACAAGAAATTAGAGTTTTCCTAATTTCTATCATTTTCCCAAATCTCTTCCTGTGACCAAGAGATTTCAATGATAAGTGTTTTCAAGGTGTTACAATGGTTACCTCAACCCTATAGATGTGACACAAGAGAAACCCTCTAACACTCCAGTCTTGATGTTAGTGAAAAGTGAAAACCCCATTTGAAACCCTAATTTTTCCTCTCCCGCGGCTACTGAAAACATAGCACATATAGGGGCGTGGCCACGCCCAGCGCAACCTACATGGCACCATTGGCAGATCCTCCATGCCAAAACTTGATCGTGCTCACGCTTGGCGCCGCGCCCATCGCCTAGTCCAGAACCAAACCTGTTTCTGCATCAATTTGAAGGCAGACTCTAACAACGAACACCACCACTGCCACACTTAACTCTTTCATATTTTCCAAATGCGATTATGTGAAAGGATTTTGCGAAATCCAAAAGCTAAAAACCGATTATTGATGTGCAGCGCGCTTATGTGATTTGCGAAACCCATAAGTGCTTTTTCATATCTCCCGCGTTAGATAAACTCTAACCAATGTTTCATGTGTCTGTGTTTGATAAGGCGTCAGCTGTTTTGATAAGAACTTGTAAGCTTTTCTTCTACTTCTTCATTTATTAATTAATAAATAATAATAATAATAATAATAATAATAATGATAATGATAAAAGTAATAAATAATAA
The DNA here is from genome assembly GCA_954870985.1 of Trifolium fragiferum. NCBI lineage: Eukaryota > Viridiplantae > Streptophyta > Magnoliopsida > Fabales > Fabaceae > Trifolium > Trifolium fragiferum. The sequence continues at coordinate 13,857,118 of OX940793.1, read as the reverse complement.
AAAAATTATCTTTTACTATGCCACGCGGTTTATATTGATTGGGCCACGTGGCACTCCATTAAGTGTTACCCTTTTTTTAATGTCTGGAGTAACAAAGGGACTAATACCAAAAACCTTTTAAATTGCAAGGGTTAAAAGCCGAAAGAAAACTACAGGGACTAATATCAAAATTAGGTGTAACTATAAGAACCGATAACATATTTAAACCGAAAAAATAATATACAAAAAAAGAACAACAAGGAGAGCAACAGAAGATCCAAATCCAAACTTATGTTCTTTGGTATGTCATTTGATTCTACACTTCTCATAACAAAGTTAAGTCTGTATTCCTTCAAAATAAAAATAAAAATAAAAAATTAGCAAGAATAATACGAGCGAACCATAGTTTTCGTGTGTGGTCATTTTCTATTTCCACAAACATGATCTATTGCGTTGCCACGCGATTTTTCAGTTAAAATTTAAAAAGTAAGAACAAAGAGTCCATGGGAAGCTAATGTTGTCCCAAATTTCGTACAAGAACATGATAATTAATGATAATGTTATCCATATATTTTTAGCAATTGATATTTGTATAGGTATATATCATTTTAAATTGGATTAAGTATAGTTTAGTTGATAGTTGTTAAGAATATTATTAAAAAAAATTACGATTTAAACTTCAAATTTTTCACATATATATGAGTTTCGCTGATAGACAACTTAACCAAAAAAATATTTACTTTGTTTTTCGACATTAAAATTTACTTATAGTCTTCTTTATAAAATGAAGAGGTTTTATTCTGTAAACTTTTAAAATATATTTTTTGTAATCTATAAAATTTGATTTTAGTCACTCCTTTGATGTCAATCTCACGAATGACAAACAATATATTTTAAAAGATATATAAAGATCCCAAATGACATATTGATAAGCAAAAATATGACAACTAAAGCACGCAATTTTTGTTATGATTTTATTTAATAAACACCGTAAAAAACCAACACACAATTATGAGATTATGAATTTAAATTTGGATAAAAACATTCAACTTAATAATATCAACATTTTGGACAGATAAAAAAGTGTTAAGGTCATTTTGTAAAATGCTTAACACACTCAAATTGATTTTGTTATACCTTGCCACAATTCATTTATAATGATAATGATAACTAATCATCTCAAGAAGACAAAAATATGTATAGCACCTACTCAAAGGGAATAAAGAGAGAAAAATGTTCATGCATATAACTAGCTAAGCTATAGCCAGTTGTTGTAAATGGTTGATGAGAATCACATACACATGGTGGGAGTCATAGTAAGGTTGAAAAATATCAAAGCACTTGTTCCTTAAAAAGAATTAATATGATAACCCTAAACGGCTAGACTTATCTCCAAAGTCCAAAGCATACATTAGTTATAAAATTATTATTATTTGATGAGTCTAGCTAACGAATATTCTTGAAACACTCTTTAAATATTTCATTTAAAGAAATAATTTATTTAAAAAGTAAAAATTTCAATTTTTAATGTGTTAACTTCACACATTTACATAAATAGTTTATTAAAACTTACTATTTAAAATGATTACAGATTGTCTGGGGTATTTTTAACATTTTCCTTATTTGATTTTATCAACACATTACAAGAAATATGATTTTTGGCAGCGACAAATGTCGTTGCAGAAAATACAAAGTTGCTGCGAAATGTATTTTTCGCAGCGAAAACATTATCGCTGCATGTCGTTGGCATAAGTGCCGTTGCGAAAAGTCTTGCAAGGACAATTAATGGCGCTGCCATAATTAGTAATTTTCAGCAACAGTTAATGTCGCTGGCATAACTAATGTTTTTCAACAACAATTAATGTCGCTGACAAAAAAAAATGTTTTTCCCAACGGAAATATTGTTGTTGCATGCCGTTGCAAAAAGTTTTGGTCGTTGACATAATTAGTGTCAATAATTCAAAAATTAATTTAATCTCCCATGAAATAAGATATTATGAATTAACGTTCAATATCAACAATTGAATGCTAAATTTTATTTATAAGTTATGTTTCTCATTCAATTTTTTTTAATCAGCGAATTTTATTTATACAAAAATTCAAATACAAAGAACCAAAATACAAATTACAAGTCATTTAGATCGTAACAAAACCAAGTGGCCATTCACATAATATCAAAACATTAAATTATAAAACACCAAAAAGCAACACTATTTTGAATGTTTATCACTTAATCCTATAAGAACACCACAAAAATTTCTAAGACACCGATGACTTGATTTGTTTGCCCCTTGTTCTCCATTGTTTATCATCTTCTTTCATAGTCTTCACATTTTTCTTGAATTGCGTTGGTATTCTTCAAAGCTTTTTAATATTAGATACCTTCTCATCGTAGCTTTTTTTATTGAAATTCTAGTCAACTTTTAATGAGGTTATGTGTGGAACAAAGTGAGAGAAGTGATTTTGAAAGGCAAAATTATATAAGTTGATGAATAATGATGACATGATGGAGAACTGGATCGATTAAATTTTGGAGAGATCAAGTGATTAAATTTTGAGCAATGGACAAAAGAGAAAGAAGAGCGTTGGATGAATAGTAATCTACCGTATATAAAGTTTGGAATATATGATCCAAGGGTGTGAATTTATAGCTATTAGTAAATAGATTTGATTAATTAACAAATACTCCAAAATACATGGCAAATAAAATAATTAATGGATTATCTTTACTCAATTTAACCGTCACACTACATGATTATCTCAATAGTGATACTGAGTATGTATGAAGTGCTACCGTCGAATTTTGAAAAAAATAAAACAAATCACTACTTTTTTAATCCAAATAAACTTAATTTAATTAATCTACTTCTAATAATATATTAAAATTGATAACTACTATATTTACTATTTTGTCCTTATCAATTTTAATAATTTTTAAATTTTGTATCATTCATTGTAATTTTACTCTATTAAAAATATATGTATAAAAATAGGAAGAAAAAAAAGATTAGAAGAAGTTTAGTAAAACAATTATAGAAAAAAAGCAAACAATAAAAGATTATATATGAATCTATATATAAAAGTAGGAATAAAACAATAAAAATTTGGTAGTTTTTTTTTATGCATAAAAAAAATTATGTATATTAAAATTGCTCAAAAATAAATTTAATTCTTTAATATACTCATTGACAAGTTATGTTGTTGGTATAATTATAAGATTTTCCAACAACGTTATAATGTTGTTGTCAAAAAGGAGATACAAAACATAAAAATAGGAAAAAAATATTTAGTTAAAAGAAATTTACGCAAAAAAATAGAACCAGAAACTACAATAAAAAATATGCATAAAAAAATAGTAATTGTGTGGTTTCTCGGTGACTTTACAAAGTTGTTGCAAATAATCTATAATATTAAAAATATAAAAATAGAAAGGAAAAAAAAACAAAAAATATAATCATTTAAGTTAAAACAAATCTACGCATAAAAATATAGGAACAAAAACCATGATAAAAGATACGTATACAAAAAATAATAATGTTGGTTTCTCAACGCCTTTACAAGATTTGTTGCAAAAAAATTATACGATTAGCGTCAACAATAATTATTGTTGGGATAAGTAATTTTTCCCAGCGATAACATAATTGTTGAGAAAAAAAAACTAATTTACAACAACAACTTAAATTAATTACTGCTATATGTATATTTTTGTCAACAATTTGAACGTTGTTAAAAAAAGTCGCTGCGAAAAATTTATTTGTTCGACAAGAAAAGCTATAAAGTTGTTACTAAAAAGTTTATGCAGCAAAGAAAGAGTTGCTTGCATGTTACTTTTCTTCCTACAAGTTAAACCGATTCATTCATCCTTTTTCACCAATATCTTGACGGTTGCCAAATCTTAACATGAATTAAAGTGGACAAGAGAAAGAATCGTGTGTGTGATATTTGGAAGTTAAAGTTAGAGGAATATTTGGGTAGTGTGTGTGACTCATGAATCTTTTACTTATCTAAGCTTTTCCACTGCATGGTCCTTGTTTCATTTCAAAATTTATTCATCTAATTTGAATTTAGATGATTTATGACACAGAACGTATGTCATAGCTATATGGTAAGTGTGACTTTTTACAAATGCAAAAAAGGTTGTTTTAATTTAATTATATAAAAATTCAATAGGATAATATATTTTTGCACTAATATATCTAGGGCGAAGAATATATTTTTTATTGAATAAGTGGATGTATTTTAATATTTTATAATTAACTACACCAATAATATATATTTAATTACTACAAATTAGTTTAATTACAAAAATTAGTGGAAATCAATTAAATGAACCGAGATCACAATAAGACATCATATATGATATATTGATATCTACTCAAAATCTTAAGTTATTGGATAAAGGTAAGAATTAGTACGACGAATATTTAGGCCATTTATAATCGATACAATGACAAAAAAAATAGTCTATCCAACATTTAATTTATTTATGTCCGTAAGACTAATTACACACTTGATCCAATAAAATCCCTTCAATTTCAAATCTCAATACATCCTATACTTCCACAACTGTTAATGCTACGATGGACCACCTTCACAAGTGGTCCACCGTGGACAAGTGATCTACCGAATACGAATTTTACAAAATTTATTGGTAGATTGAAAGTTTATATCATATAGAGCATCCATAAATTTTTTTAGAAAAATTGAAAATCATTTGATAATTTATTGGGATTTATCAAGATTTACAGTATTTAATAAACCGTTAATCTTGATGGATTTTAATAACATATCAAATGATTTTCAATTTTTCTAAAATTTTCTATAAATAATCTGTATAATATAAACTTTAAATCTAACGGTGGATTTTGTAAAATTCATATTCGTTATATGGTTTTTGATGAATGGTCCACCATGGACCACTTGAAGAAGTGGTCTATGTTAGAATTTTCCACTGTTACAACCAACATATATCGTATGCCTTCTAACATACACGAAGACTTTCAATACAAGGATCCCACACAAGAATTCACTCATGAATCAAGGATCTAAAACTATTATTGGGAATCTGGTATCAAGAGCAACAAATTAAATTGGCTAATATATATATATATATATATATATATATATATATATATATATAGTTATGATCCGTTGACACCAATTAGTTTGACACCAAATGTTACACATCTCAATAACGTTTTAACTTATATAAATTTTATAAAATCCACCGTTGGATTGAAAGTTTACATCATATAGATCATTTGTGTGAATTGTTAGACAAATTTAAAATCATTTGATATGTTATTGAGATATATCAAAATTAACGGTTTGGACGTTTTTTTAAATGTCGTTAATTTTTATGTCGTTAAACTCATTCAGAGTTGATATAAGACTAATCAAATACATTTAAACTAAGCTTATTAGGATGCAAAAATATGAAAGCGGCTTTTCAAACAAACAAATGACTTCTCTTATCATCCATAATGCTATTGAGTTTCAAGTGTTAGTGGTATATAGGATCACAGTTTTGGTCCTCTTATTTTACAAAAATGCGCAATTTTAATCACCTTACTTTATTTGTGCAATTTTGGTCCCCCGATTTTATAAAATGCAAAATTTTGGTCTCCTATTTTAAAAAAATTAATCATCGGGTGCCCCTCTTCCTTTAACCTTCGAATTTAATGTTTTGCAAGAACACGATGAAGAAGGAACACACTTTAATTTCTAATTTTATGTTTCTTAATTATGTTTTTAATTTAAGAAATAATAAAATCAAATTTAAATTAAAAAGTAAATATAAAAAGGAATCCTAATTTTATCATATAAAAAAAAAGGTATTTACTTTGCTTGGGCGTGAGAACGTAATAAGGAGCCTATTTAAAAACAAAACACTACTTCCAAAATTTCTAATCTGTAGTGGACCTCTTAGCTTCGTAGGATTTGAGTTGAGACGGGGTTCTGACCAAAATAGAATGGATTGGCTCTGTATCAATGGAATCACCCATACATAACGAATTGTTGTGGTATATAAACTTACTAAAATACACCACAAACAGAAACTAAAGCAAAGGTTGGGTTCAAAGTTGGTGTTAAAGATTATAGGTTGACTTATTATACCCCTGACTATGAAACGAAAGATATTGATATCCTGGCAGCATTCCGAGTAGCTCCTCAACTCGAGTTCTACCTGAAGAAGCAGGTGCAGCGGTAATTGCCGAATCTTTCACTGGGACATGACCTTTTTTAAAAACAATTGAAAAAACAATTGAAAAAATATTTGAAAAATCATTTTTTTCTAGCGACAGTCTCATAAGCTTTTATCTTATGTTATTTCATTTAAAGAATGTGTCGTGTCATCAATATAAAATGATAAATTAATAAAGGAATAAATGTCTGAATTTTTTAAAATAGAGAGACCAAATTTATATAAAAATAAAGGACTAAAATTGTTCTTTTTTAAAAAAAAAAAAAAAAGGCCAAAAATTACGTAAAATAAAAAACCAAAATTAAATATTTTATAAAATAGAAGATAAAAGCTACATTTAAGTCTTTTCTTTTTATCCAAGACTTGCTACATACATATCTTAGGAACTTTCTTGTAAAATTTTTGTTAGTTAGTGGTCTATCGAATAAAAGACTTACGCATAGAATACACACACACTTGTTAGTAAAGTGATGCATGTCCAACTTAAAAGTAAGCACATGTAGTAGGTATTTTATATGTCTGCCTCTAAAGTTAGAGAATACTATGCAAATTTAATGTGTATGTATCAACTGTAAAATAGTTTAATAAGGTAGTATTTAAATTTAAATATTTATGTGGATATTTTGATAAATGGTATTATGAAAGATCTAACTAATGAGGTTTCACCAAAAAATCAAATAGTGGAAGTTTAATTATTTTTTCAAGTAAATTTTGTGACTAAACTTATACACTTTAAATATAATAAAATAAAAAATCTCACGTTCAAAATAAAGTCCATATAAATCAATATCTTTAACATCTATCAATTTTGTTGTGTTTACGTGAAAACGTATGTATAAGTAATAAGTATAACCTTATATAAGAGTGGGTCTGGTTATCCTACATAAGCCAAGCTTATGTACGGTACATAAACCAGCACCCCCACCCCCCCACCTCCAACTCATTTTTTTAAAATTTTTTTTTATTTAGTTTTTTTTTATAGTTTTTATTTTTTATTTTTTTTATTATGTATGATTAAATATTTTCGTAATTATTTTTAAACTAAAATTATGCCCAAATTATTTTGGGGTGGAATAATTTCATAATGGATCTTTGAAAGCATAAATATTGTTGAAAAAAATTTTCTTGAAAAATCGGAACTTTTTTTTCGAAAAAACAAATCGAAAATTATTTCGGAAAAAAGATCGGAAACTTAATGTCCGATTATATTTGGTTTTAATGTCCGATTATAACAAATGGTTATGGATTATTTATGGACGGTTATTTAGGATTATCCAAGATAATCAACACTAGTTTTGTAAGAAACCATTAGGCAATTATTTTGGTTTCACATAGAAAATTATCAAAACCATTAAACCACATTTATGGTTTCAGTAATAATCGGTATTTAAAATCATTGAACCATTTAGTGTAAAACCATTTTACAATACAAATGGTTTCACTGTTTAACTCTCTGAAACCATTTAATCAGCATAATGGTTTCCAGGATTTTTAAAACTATAAAAACACAATATTGGTTTCAGTAAACACATAAAACCATTTAACAATAGTAATGGTTTCATTGTATAACTACCTGAAACCATTTAACCAGCATAATGGTTTCCAGAATTTTTAAAACCATAAAAACACAATATTGGTTTCAGTAAACACATAAAACCATTTTACAATACAAATGGTTTCACTGTTTAACTCTCTGAAACCATTTAACCAGCATAATGGTTTCCAGAATTTTTAAAATCATAAAATAACAATATTGGTTTCAGTAAACACATAAAACCATTTTACAATACAAATGGTTTCACTGTTTAACTCTCTGAAACCATTTAACCAGCATAATGGTTTCCAGAATAATATTGCATAAATAAATGATTTCCAGAAACCATTTAACTCTCTGGAAAAAAAAATTGATTTTTATTTTTTGGAAAAAAAGTTTCCGATTTTTCAGAAAAAAAGTTTTTCGATTTTTTTTCGGGAAAAAATTTTCAAAAAAAAGTTATCGGTTTTTTGGGAAAAAGTATTTGATCTTTTTTCGGGAAAATTTTATGATTTTTTTTCGAAAAAAAGTTTATAGTTTTTCCGGAAAAAAGTTTTCGATCTTTTTCGAAAAAAAAGTGAAAAACAACAATTCAAAAAAAAATTTAAAAAAAAAATAAAAAAAAATGAGTGGAGTGAGGGGGGTGGGGGGGTTGGGGGGCGCGCAGAGTAATGTGGGGGGCGCGCGGAGTAATGAGGTGGGGGTGGGGGGTGCGCGAGCAAATTAGGGGGTGTGTGAGTAAAATCCTTGTGTTTTGATTGGCTTATGCACGGTACATAAGCTTTGGGCTTATGTACCATAACCTTTGCCTATAAGAGTATTATTATTTTATTTTTTTTACTTCTTACATAAGAGTATTATGTTTGGTCACATGCATGAGTATGATTGTTACATGTGTTTTCTTTATTGAATATATATTGTTACAATTAATTTTTATGAAGAATAAAAATTGAAATGAAAATAAATTTAAACTAAGATTTTAGAGAATAAAATTAAATTCTCTATAAAAAAAGTGAATAAAATTAATTTAATAGTAAATACAAAAGATATATTAAATTCTCTGATCATTTTCAAATCTGCTGAGATTTGCAGGACTTTTTGGAGTCGCTGAGGGGTGCTCAAGTCTGTTGAGACTTGCAGGTCTCTGGTATCTGGTCGAACTCTTCTGCATTAGGCGTGGACTGTTGATTCTCTGACTACCGGGTCCCCTCAACCTCTGACTACTGGGGCTACTTTCTGGATCTGATGGACCGAGTAATTTTAATTCGAGTTCGGAAGTTAGAGCCATGTGATGTCTCCTAGGGTCGGGTAGGGGTTTTCTCGGGGGGTTTAGCGAATTATTATTGGTGTATGGGGGTTTAGGGTGTTTGATCTGGTGTTGGTAATTGTGTTATATCACGTTACCTTTTGTTTGTATGTTTCCTCGATAATTTCTTCACTTCTTGTGGAGGAGTTGTCTTTTAATAAAATTTAGCCGTTTAAAAAAAAAAAAAAATAAATAAATTAAATTAATAAATTTAAATTACTAAGTTTTAATATTTCAAATATTAATTAATGAGTTTAATTGATATGCACTGACGGTGTAAAATAATTTTACACGATCATCCAATAAGAAACCACCAATCTTCCATGTCATATCAAGAAAGTGGGGTAAAATGGAGTGACGTGGCACAATACATGGTTATCATTGGTTGATAGTGTAAAATTATTTTACACTGTCAGTGCATACAAATTAAATCCTTAATTAGTATAAAATTTATATAATTTAAAAATACTTTTTTATGCCATTTTACATTTATCAATTTGTTAAACCCATAATTTTACCTAATTAAACTTTTAATTTGATGATCAACTATCAATTATAGTCTATATGTCATTAATCAGTAGTCTTTAGTTACCTTATTATAGTTATCTATTATTTTAACTAAACAAGGTCTTATTATTGTAAACAAAGGCTCTGCATTCATCTTAATTGTCTCTTACATGACCCTTAGACCTTTATTTATAGACTATCTTTAACATAAAAACTAATACAAGCAACTAAAACAGTTACACATAACTGCCATAACAAACATAACTAACTGTGACTTGTTTGCTATGGCGACACGACTTGCTCGCCTTGGCGCGCCTACCTGAGAAAACTTGCCATGGCAAGAGAAATTGCTTGCCTCGCGAGCTATACACAACACTTATTTTAGAGGTCAACGAAGAATTACTTTGGGCATACGTGACAAATTCAAGACCAACCGTGGAAATTATGTTCTAAATTGATACCAAAATGAATAAAAAGATTTGGTATGCAAACCAACGCAATGAATTTTAGTATACAATTGTTGTGTCCACAAGTTGCATGCATATTCTGTTCAATTCATTCCTTCCAAAAACCAGGGCCGGCCCCGTACATTTGGAGGCCCCGAATAAATAACATAAAGAGGCCCTTTAAATGTAAAATAAATTTAATAAAATGAATATTTTTAATTAAAAAAAATGCAATTATTTTAAAAAATTTAATCTTTTATTTAAATTAAATAATATTAATAATATAATAAATAGTCATATTCTAATCAATAATAACAAAATATATTGATAGTGTATTTAATAAAAATTACAACTTAATTTTGGAAAATAATTCATTATTTTCTTAATAACACAATTTTTTTTAAAGAATAAAGTAGTAAAGTTACTTATAAATTATAAAGTGATTCTATTTATAGAAAAAAAGGTCATTATTTTGTAAAATGAAACATTTTTTTTAAATAAGTAGTGTAATTTTATTCTATATATATATACTATTAAATTTATTTGAATATTTATTAATTTTAGTAGTTGTCTCAATAATATACTATAAAAAATTTAAAAAGGGTGTCCATGGGACTCGAACACGCGACACCAGCCATATGACTCGTTTATCACATAAACGCGGACCGCTAGACTACAAAGCATTTGTTGACATCTTCGTTCCACAAACATATTTAACCAATTATTTAGTGATGGGCTTGAAAAAAAAAATATTGAGGCCCTCAAAAACTTGAGGCCCAGTGCTACAGGCCTGCTTGCATTGCCTCTGGGCCGGCCCTGCCAAAAACGATCCTATCAAAAAAAACATGCTCCAACTTAACGGCTAATTTGCTATTACATAATCGCTTTGTGGGCCTTAAGTATACTTTTATGTGAAGATATTGTCTTTTTTTAGCATACGTATAGATATATCTTGATTCCATATGAATATTAATACACCACTAATAAAATGGACGGTAAAGCATAGTTTGTCATTCACCTTTAATTTGCGGTTAATTAAAAGGATATGATTTTGTCAAAAAAAATAAAATTTAAAAGGATATGATTTATTTGTATATAGAAAATGTAAATATAAAATTTTAAACTAGACATTCATCTAACCAAATTCACCACTTACGTATTTAAGTGATTGAATTCAAATAGTTAATAAACTCTTTAAAAACAGATCATTAATTTGAAAGAATTTAAAATCAATTTTTCTAAAAAATAATTTATTATCAGATTTTTTCTAATAGCCAGAACTTTAATACAAAAAAAATATATACCACTTAAATATTTGTGATATTTTAAGAAATACTAATATAAAAAAGTGTGATTAAAATATTGCTACATGTAAAATACAACATCCCAAAATCATCAAACTAAATATATTCATGGCCCGTTTGGCCTAGCTTAATTTTTGAGCTTATGCAAACGACTTATGCAATTTTTATGTATTATTATCAATTTTTTAAGGTAGTTTATGATAAAATAGCTTATAAAAATTCAATTTTCACTAGTTTGAACTTATAAAATAACATAAAATCTAATTTATATTGTATAAGCTGTTTGTATAAGCTAAAAATAGACTAGGCAAAACGGACCCTCAGTGTAACTTTTTTTTGTCTCCATATAAATTTAATAACTTAGTCTAAGAAAAATACAAAATCCTTAAGCCACACATGTATGCTTAATAATAGTACGTGGTCATTTAAATTACAGCCCAATAAAGATTAGCCGTTGAAGTAACTTTGCATTGAGCCCAACCAATGTGTGCATATATATCTAGAATCTTGTTTGTGCATATTGCAAAAAACAAAAAGAATTTCGTTTGTGGAACGCACTTTTCTTCTCTTAAATGGCTTAAGACTTAAGTAGTACACAACACAAGGAATTTGTTTTATAAGAGTGAGACCCAAAGATATTATGCATATATGGTACTAGTACTAGATAGCTTGATTCTTATCAGATAACGTACAAATTAAAGTACACAAGTGCATGAAGAATAGTTTCTTGTCGTCTCTAACATGGATTTAGATGAGTTTTATTATATATTATATATATGTTTGAATTAATTTATTTTTAAGTTTATGTAAAATAGTTTATGTAAATAAATAATATTTTATATATTATTATAAGTTTGTCAAATTAGTTTATGAAAAAATAATTTTAAAGATATGATTTTCGTTACTTATTTTTCTATGTTATTTTTTATAAGTTTAAAAATAAATCAATTCAAACATGCTCTTAAGATATAGATAGATTATTTCTAATTTCATAATTTTTTAAATGAAAGAAATAAAATTATATATATTATTATATATCTAATATAAAGTTTGATGTCCCACTCTCTTATATATTAGTATTAATTATTATACAATTATTTAATAAAGTTAAAAAAAAGATATTAATTCTCTATTATTTATCCAAAAAATTCATCATCCAAAAAAAAAAAAAAGGTAGGTGGCATTGAGGCTATGAACAAGTTGATTAATTTGTTAAGAAAAATATCTAGATCAAATATATGTTGGTATCAGAAACTCTGAATCCATTTGTGATTTTTTTATAAAGCACCAATTGTTCAAGAGGGTTCAAATGTTTTCTTGGAACAAAAACGATCAAAAGATGAATATATGCAAAGGCTTTTTGTTTGACCTAATTTTTTGTTTCATGGCTTTGTATTCCACTTATGGGGAATTCATTAAAATTCATATCTATTCTGTCATGGTGACTGAACATATACGTACTAACATACTACAAGTTTTGGATTTGATTTTGATTCTTTTATTTATCAAGGACATACAAAAGTCAAAAGAGAATATATATTTCTATGGGTGTGTTTGATTCGTTAATGAGTAAGTACTGGATAGAACAACACAAGACAGAACAACACAACATATGGCAGAATAACACAGAACAAACTTTTATAATATTGAACAATTTTTTGTCTTACATGATGTTTGGTAAACAAAATGGTATTTTAGACAATTTGTACTTAGGACAAAAAGTTGTGTCGTGGTTTAGTGGAGGACAAAAATTTCTGTTTTTGTCTGGTCCCTTGCCTTCCAGTTTATCCAGTCCCTGAAACAGTTTTACAATCAAACACAGTACAACTAGAATTGTCTTGTCCAATCATTTATTTTTTAGCAGATCAAACACACTCTATATGTTTCTTAACATAGTTTTACTGTTTTGTATGTGTTATATATATTTATCTATTATCGATTCACACATTTTAACGATAATTTGTAGATGAGGTTTACTTTACCTCTTTATAATTTAAGATATTTATTCATCAGCTAATAAAAATAAACCATATAAATAGATTTGTATGTGGTATCAACAACTAACTTGTAACCAACTTTTATTTCACATGCATATGACTTGTTTTCATTAGTTGTTGATGATAAATACTCCTAAATTATGAAATGATAGTTTACAAAAAAACCTAATTTGCATGGTATTGGTTGTGTCTCACCCTCCAATATAAAACTATTATGAAAGTTATGGATGTTCAGTAGACTTTGAGTAGCACTTTCAAATATAACTATTTCAATTTGAACCCCTAAGATATTTTGCAATATTAAACTCCTTGATGGACTTTCTAGAATGACTTTTCCTTTTGTCATCCTATGGCTCACTCACGCGCTTTACGAAATGACCAAAATATTCTTTTGTAGCTTAAGTCACGAATCTAAGAAAAATGAGTAATTTTAAATTTCTACATCCGTGACTTAAGCCACGAATGTTATAATTGTAAGGTATTTTGGGAGATGTTCGTGACTTAAGCCACAAACAAAGACATTTTAGTAATTTTATAGGGCGCGCTCCAGAATTAGTAGGGTGGCAAAAGTAGTTTTCTTCTAGAATATTTTGCTTCAATTGGACCTATTTGATCTTCATGACTTTTTTGCACCATTCAAAACATAAGAGTTTTTCTTTTCACCTCCCACTCCCAATTGCTTCTCACACACCCTGCAAATTTACAGCAACAACAAAACACATGCTTGAGACTAGGGTTTATGAAATAAATTTCACCAAATTGTCTTGTCCCACACTCCCCTCCCCTGTCATAAAACCTTTTGAAAAATCACATTTGAGTTATGCATGAACCTCTCTACTCCAAACCCACTAAAAATCTTTTATTTTTAGCAAAATCTTGCTCCTAACAAACAATTAAAGCATCAAGGGTCTCCACACATATTAATAATATTTTGAGGTTCGAAACAAATTGGTCCAAATTAAGAATATTTTGAATTTTTGGAGGCCTGGAAGGATTTTAGGGGCTAAAGAGTAATTTTATTAGTCATTTGTTGAAATGTAGATAAATAGCATACTTTTTTTTAATAAAAAAAAAAAAACAAGATTAGTAGTTTGATTAAAAGTTTATACTATAAATATGTATGTATAAGCTATTTTTTAACAACAAATGATACAAAGTTATATTGTTTTCATATTTTCATTAAGTTAGTAGGAAATTTTCATAAATTATAATGAGTACTTAGGAACAAGTCAAATTAAACAGCAGTAACTAATAATAAGTGTGATAAATTTCTTATCAACGACAATTAAGTACTATAAAAAATTATATTTGTTTAATTTAATTGTGAACATTATTCATGATAATTTCTCAAAAAACAATTGTACCGAGTTAGACTACCCTTTTGAGACATTCTTAGTTTTTTTCAGTTACTATGTATTATGAAATTTTAGAGCCTAAGTTTTCTATCATTTAATTAATTATTATTGGTGAAGACCTTAGTTTTATTTTTTATGAATAAATAGACAATTCAAAAGATATTAGTGGAAAAAATTTATAAGTTGGGACAAATGCCAACCACTAAGAAACTTTAGTATTTAAAAATTCAAAAGATAATGCAAAAATGGTTGAACTACACACGTTGAAGACCTACGGTGCTAAGTGCTAACATGATTGATGAAAAAACAGTATTTGGTAGTTTGAACTAGGACTTATACTACTTAGTCAATAATTTTCATTATATTTTTGAAATATTCATTTTTTGACCAATTTTTGTATTTTTAAAATAGTAAATAGAAAACATATTATTGCACCCCAAAAAAAAAAACCAAGTAATTTAAGGAAAAAATTTACACTTGTCTTTGTTTAAATATATTTGATTTTCATTGTAAAATTTGTTAATTAAAAATATTGGATGTCTTGACAAAAAAGGAGTTTGGATGTAATCCTAAAAGCTATCTCAAATAATGACATAGATCTTCTAAATAAAAAGCGTAAAATGTTGAGAAATGTAAAATTGCAATACACAAATACAATGTTCCCTCAAATTTTCTACAATCAGGGAGTTGTACTTACAAAACAATACAATATTTGTTTACTTTTAATAAAAAAAAAAATTAATTGTAAGTTTTAATAAAAGAGATAGGAGAGAAGTACTATTCGATTTATTTTGTGATAATTGTGATAGTAAAATAACAATAATCATCATAAACTCAAATATAAGTTTAGTGGTGATTGACGCTGAACTTGATAGGTAGTATCACGGTTCGATCCCTCACAATTGCGATTGGGAGGAGGCTGGAACCACTTGATGCCAGAACTGACCCCCAAACCAAATTTAACTGGTGGTGAAAATCAAGAAAAAAAAACTCAAATATAAGTAGGGGAGTCAGAATTCGAATTTCAACCGCAACATTGATTCAACTTAATAATTTCATCATTTTTACCAATGGAATCAGAGAATCATTCAATTTATGTCAAAATAGGGAATATACTTTATAATGTAAGCAATTAATGTCAACTTATTTGTCAATAGAACTCTCCACTTTCCCTCAGCCGCCAGACTCTCCACTTCATAATCATCTTCACCCACCCTCACACCAAAACAATAACTTTAAGAACCGTTACCTTCAGTTGCCGTTAAGAGCTTACATGCCAAATATATCTACTGTCAATAAATAAGGTGTGACAAAAAAGATAGATTGAATAAATTTGAAATAAATAATTAATGTATATGATCAAAATAATTCATTAGTCTATAATAATAATCTTTTTTTTTTTTGGGTCAAAGTCTATAATAATAATAATCTATTATGAGGTTAAGAATAAAATGCATTCTATCCATCATCTATTGAGTGTATCCAATTCACCCATTAACATTTTTTTATGGATGGATATTCAATCTTTCCATAAATTATTTTTGAGAAGTTCCATAAATTATTAAATTTTTATAATTCATGGATGTGCTATTTTTCCTTGAAGACTAGTATACAACCTGTGGGAATTGCATTGCAGAAGAGAGTAGATTCAAGGTTATGGAAGTGGAGAAATTTGTAAAGTAGAGGGATCTGTTTGTAATTAATTTGACAATGGTGTATGATACACAGCCACCTATGACTGAGTCTCAAAAACAAGAACAAAAAGTAGAACATCATCCACATAGATCATGATGTAGTTTTATACATACATGGTTCAAAAGCACAACTGAATTTTCTAATGTGTCTCAAATTACAAACATACAAAACAAAACATAAACTATACATTGCTAATTGCTTACATAAATATGGTTTCATAGTACAGCATCTAAACCTCTGAACATTTTTGCATTCACGTTACATATGCCGCGTCACAAAACTCTCTCAAACATGAAGGAGAGAAGCAGAAGGTCTAGGATAAGCGGAAGCCTTTTTAGTAGCATCTGTATTACCTTTGCCGGATGCATTGTGGCCGAGGCCGGAATTGCGAACGCGATGATCATAACCTTTCTTCTGTGTTTCCTTTGGTTCCTGAAGCTGCTCCAATGTTTTCACAACCTCATCCATAGTTGGCCTGACTCTAGGCTCTACCGAAAGACATTGCGAAGCAAGTGCTGCTGCAGCGTGAGCTTTGCTATGTGAATATTGACCTTCAAGCCGTGGATCCATCACGCGGAAAACTCTTCTTTTGTTGGATAGGTAAGGCTTGGCCCATTCGACTAGGTTGTGTTCTCCGGCTGGTAGGTTCTTGTCTATGGCTCGTCTTCCTGATATCATTTCCAGAAGAACTACTCCAAAACTATATACATCACTCTTTGCAGTAAGATGGCCTAGCAAAACAAAACAAAAAAATTCCATGATGAAATTTTAATTGGCATCACTTGTTTTCATATTAATTAATATGGAAATCTATTAAATAGCTCAAATGTAGTCAAATGCATGAGACTGCAAGAAATTCTTAGTGACAATTGCAACAAAGTACTTCATGAAGATATGGACTGTGGAAACCTTGGTCATTGGAATTCTAAAACAACCATAAAGATTCAGGGTACTATTGTAAATAAGCCTACTGATAGAATAATGTGTAAAGACAACAGGTAGAACAAGACAAAGGAAAGTGACCAGGAAAAAGTATTATGATAATATTGTCTATCAACTAGAACAACGTTGTTAATGAGCTTTGAAACACCAATGCTTTCCAACATGTGTACTGTGTTGACACTGACACACATGTGTACTGTGTTCGACACTGTGTTCAACACCAACACATTCAATGTCAATGTCTACGTTATTAGTGTTGTGTCTGGTGTACCTATCTGTGCTTCATAGTTTATGAGAGGAAACTGGTGGCGGAAACTCCAAAAACTACATTGAGAATACATTATGTCAAACACCAGAGCTGTTAATACCTGTTGCTAGATACTCCGGCGCTGCATATCCACGGGTTCCCATGACCCGTGTAGAGACATGACTTTTATCACCAGTTGGTCCATCTCTTGCCAACCCAAAATCAGAAAGTTTGGCATTGTAGTTCTGCAAAGCACAAGTCATGACCAAGCTCAGTAATCAACTACTAAATCCATCATAGTCAACCGTAAAAGAACCATGCTAAAGTTTAAGTTATGTACATACAGAATCAAGTAGTATATTCGAAGTTTTGAAGTCACGGTATATGACTTTAGGTTCTGTACTATGGAGAAAAGCAAGACCTTTTGCAGCACCAAGGGCTATTTTCATTCGCAAACTCCAAGAGAATGGTTGAAAATAAGAACCTCCTGTATTAAAGATGATAATTTAAGGCGACATTAGTATTAGAACATGGAAGATGAACTCACTATTGAAGGGGGGGAAAATCACAAGGAATTATAAATTCAACTGAAATAAAAGATACTCACGTCTGAAAAGATGATTCTCCATGCTTCCTTTGGGCATAAACTCATAAACTAGAAGCCGGTGTTCATCCTCACAGCAGTATCCTATTAACTTGACGAGATTACGATGCTGAAATTGCCCGAGATAGTTGATTTCGGCCTGAAAGAAACAACACAAAACATGAAGAATGTTAACTATTGTACATTTCACAATCAGTAATGGACATCGGTTGAACTTCAGTACGATAGTCAAGTCCATCCATAAGAAATTGTTTTAAGTTATTGGATTTGACCAATAGTGTAAATGTAAATAAGATCAAAGGGAACATATATAGAGTTCCACTGAAAAGTGAAAAACCCCTAACAGGGTCAGATAGGGTATAAGTGAAAAGGGAATACAGAGAAGTTTGCATTCTATGAAGCACTGACACAGACACCGGACACATCAATACTAACACATTGACACTGATAACAAATTGAAAAATGGAAGACATTGAATGTAACTACATGTATCATACACCGGGGACATGTCTTTAATCTGAAGTCTCAGCACTAAATAGCTTGTGGTTGGCTAGAATTTTGTTAATATACAAAGAATCAAAATATATAGCCAAAAGAATATGCATCAGCATCAGATAGAAAACTGAATGAGTGTCCAAAGAAGAATTGATACTAACCAACCATTCTCTGTGACCCTGAAACCCCTCTTGATTAAGCCTCTTCACAGCAACAATAATACCCATTCCAGGTTTGGTTGCAGCATGCGATTGCTCATCAATCCAGCCCTTAAAAACTGAACCAAAACCACCCTCCCCCAAGACACTATCCGGCCGGAAATTTCTCGTGGCAGCTCTTAACTCATTGTAGCTGAAGCTTTTCAAGTTGGAAGATTGCAAGATTTCACCCTCACTTCGGGAAGTGACCGATATGGAGGCTGATGAGTTCCTGCTAGTTGAGCTGATGTCATGGCCACTTCTGCTTACACTTCTAGAAGTGAACCCTACATCATCAAAGCCAATAAAGAAAAAAAAATAATCCTCAATACCAAACTCACTAACCATCATTGACCATAAATTAAATCAAACAAAATAATTACTCTTAATACCAAATTCACATGAACTTCAACAAAAATCCTCAACATGAATTTTCCTCAGACTCAGATCATAGTAATTTCTTTCCCTAGAGGAATTTTTATTAATTCAACCGGCACTAATGACCATTTTACAACTGTCCCAGACGGGATTCAAACTCTCGCACCTTGAGGCTACAAAGCTAAACTCTTACCACTAAGCTAGCACCTAGAGGAATTATATTGCAGAAAATAAAAAATTTCTTCTAATTAGTTTCAAATAGGATTAAAATCCAAAGACTTGCATTTATTTATGGATTCTTTGTAAAATTATTGGGAAATTATCCATAAATTTTTCATCCTCAAACCAAATTGACCTTAAGTAGGGTTTTAAAAAGGGGTAGAAAAGCTAATATCTAAAAGGGTCTCTCAAAATAAAAAAATCACAGATCAAAAATTAAGAAAATCCATAGCAACCTTAAATTGCAAGGATCTCAAGAATATTCCATAGATTAAGCTACATACAAGAAAATGATTAGAAAAGTATATCCCTAAAGTTAACAACTTTAAGTATCTCTCTCTCATAATCATTACAAAGTATCCACAGAATCAAAATCTAAAGAAAAATAATTTGATAATCATAATTCAAGTATAAGTAACAAACCTGTGATTGAAGGACTCACAGACTTAACCCTATTACTCCAGCAAGCACCCATCAACAAAATCAAACCTTCCTATGATAAAAGGTTAAGCCTTTTTCAGATGCAATCATGCAAACAAAAAGATTTAAGGGTAAAAAAGCAAAATTGATGAAATGGGGACAAAAGGGTAAACAAACACTATCTAGAAAATAGAAAGAAAAAAAAAGAAACCTTTTTATTTATTTATATATTTTCCAACTTTTGATGATTTGGGTTTTGATGAGAAGGATCTTGGAAGCAAGAAGAAAGGGTCAAAAGTGAGACTTTGGTGAGTTTGTTAATGGAGGCTTTAATAATGTTGTTTAGCCTTTTTGGACTTGTTTTGTAAACAAAGAGAAAAATAGAAAAGAATAGAAGATTGACTTCACTTTTTCCTACGTTTCTTTTACTTTTTGTCTTTTTTCTATCCAACAAACATTTTTAGTAGTAATAGTAATTAAGGAAATGTAATCATGTCTTACTATGTATGGGTTACCGACCATTAATTTGATTTACTAATTGGTATGAGACTTTACCTCCTAAAAATAAGTAGTTAAAATTCTCATATAATTAATATTTTAAATTAAATACATTATTTTTAAATTAATTTTAAAAATTAACCTTTTTTACCAAAAATAAAAAATTTCAAAGGTCTATTTTTAATAATTTCATACGGTCTTCAAAAAGTTGGAGACGCTCTTGTTGTTTATAAATAAAATCGGAGAGAATAAATAATCAGTGGTTAAATTTTTATTCATTGCGACGAGAGATCATATTTTATACGGTATGCTTTATAAATATTTTGACAAGGATTTATTATATAGAACTGATCACCTTGTGCGGTTGTATCAAAAGTTTATTGATACAAATTAATCACCACTAAATAGTGGTAATATTTGAACTGAAATTTTATACGGTAAATAATATGATGAATTTATATGTTCAAGCTAATGGATTTAGATTGATTAATCGAAAAGTTAATAATATAAATTAAAAATATGATATCTTTTTTTAATATTAAAAATATGATATTTTAAGAGTATAAGTGAAATTAAACATTTAATAAATTTTAAAATTAGTTAAAGTTTTTTATAAAAACGACAAAAAATTTCTTACTTTTATTTCTTATAAAAAGAACCGAATGAAGTAGTATTTTTAAAATGTCCATAAAAATTATTATCAACAAAAAAGGTACACATAAAAACTAAATACATTGTATTTGACGACAAAGTTTAAAATATCATTTCTGTATAAACAATAACTAATATTACAAAAATAGAATATGATTTCTTTTATTTTCGAAGGATATTTGGATGGATTAAAGTTCGTTAAAAGTTCCTTTTTGGTAGATTGTTTTATTTGTGTTTAGATAAGGATATCTCGGTGGCGAATAAGTGAAGGGTAGGCCGGAGCTTAGAAGGGAATGGGTGGCAATGGCATTTGTTTTCATGAGAGGAAGAGTTGTGGGGAAAATGTTGTGTTGTACGTTGTCGCTAATGTTGTGTTGCATGTTGATACTTTTGATGATTCGAAATGTCTGTCCTTTCGTGATACAAGTTACTCGCTAGGTGGAGCTTATCATATTTTGACTCATTTATCTTCAAGTGAATTGTCTCTCATTGTGATCTTATTTGGAATAAGCTTGTACCGTCAAAGGTTTCTAGGGACTAAACTTAAAATTTTTAAAAACATAAGGGACCAACTTGAAACTTTTAAAACATGAAGGACCATCTTGAAACTTAAAATAAACATAAGAGACCAACTTGAAACTTTTAATACATAAAAAACTAACTTGAAATCTAAAATAAACATAAGCAAATGTGCAATTAAGCCAAAAAAAAAAAAGTTCCTAAATATAAAATTCTCTATAAATTTTTAGATGCAATAATTACTTTTTTTAAAATATATTTCTCATTAATACCACTAATTTGCATTGAAATATAAATACACAAACATTGAATACATTAAATATAAAGAGCATAATAGTCTCATACAAGTCAAACAAAATTATTACTCCAATAATTTTTCTTATTACTCATGTTTTTGGTAGGGATTCTCATATATATTTAGAGATGAGTATCACCACGGTTCGATTCCCCGCAACTGTGATTGGAAGGG
Organism: Trifolium fragiferum; assembly: GCA_954870985.1. Lineage (NCBI taxonomy): Eukaryota > Viridiplantae > Streptophyta > Magnoliopsida > Fabales > Fabaceae > Trifolium > Trifolium fragiferum. The sequence continues at coordinate 13,835,151 of OX940793.1, read as the reverse complement.
GGCTGGAACCACTCGATGCCAGAACTGACCCCCGAACCAGATTCAACTGGTGATAAAAACCAAAAAAAAAAAAACCAGTTGAATCTGGTTTGGAAGTCAATTCTGACATCAAGTGATTCCAGCCTCTTTTCAATCGCAGTTGCGGGGGATCGAACTATGATCCTCCTACTAAGTTCAGTATCAATCACCGCATAACACACTAACGATTGATACGAGTACTTTCTTTGCTAATATTAATATACGATTGAATGTGACATCTAATTAAGGTGTGGAAATAATTAAGTCCCTCATCGGTGCATCTCTCCTCCCACAATGATGTTGGACTTTTTTTTTATAAATCCTATAACCAGTCAATTATAAGCAGTAAACTTAATCGTGATTCTAATATGAAAATCTCAATTAATTATCTTAATTTTTTACGGTAACAGTAGCATAATTCAATCTTTAATTGAATGATGGATTTGTTGAAAAAAAAGTTGATATATTTGATGTTTGAATTTTAGGCCATCCAACAAAGACATTAAAGAATGTGTTTGATTTGCTAAAACATAAAGAATCGAATAATACAACTTTAGATATATTGTATTTGATTTTAAATCTATTTTTGGTATTGGACAAATTGAGGCCAATTGACAATTTTTGTCCCCTACTAAATTACGGGATAATTTTTTGTCATCTGTACAAATTGTCTAAAATATCAAAATAACATTTTATCCATCAAATATCGTACAATACAAAATTTATTCAATATCTTAAATGTTTGTTTTGTGCTATTTTGTCTTGTACTGTTCTGTCTAGTACTTTTTCAGATCAAACAGACCCTAAATTCAACTATTTAAGTGGTCAATGACTCTTTTAAGATGAATTGTTTGAGAGATTCTAATTCAATTTTTGGTTGAAATAATTTTTCGCTAAAACTTATTTATTCCGTTTAAGATGAATTGTATGTCATCCTTATACTTGTTCCGTTTGGATAAACAACTTATACCAATATTTAAAGTATTAAAGTTTAAAATATGAGAGCTTGCATCATAAAACTCAATATGCTATTTACGTTTGGATCTATATACTAAAAAGTACTTACATAAATTGATGTGTTTGGAATTGTCATTACATAAGCAATTATAAATTTAAGATTTAGTACGTCAAAAAGATAAATTTTTAAAAAGATAAGTGGAAAATTTTAAAAAAGTTAAATGTGAAAAAGAAAAAAAAAACCATATAAAACAAGAAGATAATTTAAGATTGACTCAAAAAATAAATTTTAAAACATATGCTAATATTGCGTAGAATGGAGCCGGCGGGATTCAAAGTACCGGGATACTTTTCATAAGCTTCTTGTTAAGCCCAATGATAAGCTATGAAGCCCAGATACGTGACACGATATCAATATGGGAAATTTTTTAAAATTTTCGATATGATACATTGTTTAAAAATAAATTTAAAATTAAATATACAAATACACAATATATAAACATAACAAAAATCGATAAAGATAATAAATTAACATTTAAATTACTCAAGTTGAGTAAACAAGTGACAATTACATATCTCAAGTTAATTAAGTACTACCCAAAAAGGATAATTATTACTATTCAAAAACAAAACATCATTAGTACCATCCAAAAAACACATGGTTGTCAATCTATAAAGAACATCATACTCTAACGTTCACTATTTAAGAAAAAACACAAATTGTATCAGTCTCATCTCCTCCATTTCTATCATAAAAAAACATTATTTTCCCGATACTTCTCTGATTCGTGTATCGGAGAAGTATCCGACACGCATCGGTAATTATTATTTTTTTAAAATAATTTTAATTGTCTGATACTCTTCGATACGAGTATCGGAAAGTATCCGACGAGTATCGGTATCGGACACGTATCAGATACGATACTTCGCAATTTTTGAACTATTTATATTTTGTATTAATAAATAATTTTGTAGTTAAGATTTTATTTACTAGTAAGTTTAAAATTATTGTACATTCGAAAATTTGTGGTTATGGATTGACTGCGTTATTTGGCACAGCTAATGCCAAATTTTGTAGCAGTGGAGCCACATATCATGGTCGACGAGACAAAAAAATTTAAAATGTTTTTTTTTGAAACAATAACATACTCATTCTGTAATAAATTAGGTCAAGGAAGATATAGTGTTGTTTATAAAGCAGGTTTACCTGATGGTCATTAAGTGGCAGTGAAAGTGATAAACGATTCAAAGGGAAATGGAGAAGAATTCATAAATGAAGTAGTTAGTATTAGTAGGACGTCACATATGAACATTGTTTCGCTTTTAGGGTTTTGTTATGAGAACAAAAGAGCACTCATATATGAATTCATGTATTTAATTAAATTGGAAGCAATGATTTTAGAAAGATAAAGTTTTGATCGTCTAAGTGGTCCGAATATAATAATATACCATGACAATTGACTCAACTGACCGTCCAATTTTTTTCTTAGTTTTGCATGCGCGCCTGTGTGTGTGCGCTTGCATGCGTGCATGTGTGCATGCGTGCGATCTTATGTGTTAAAATAAATAAATAAATATATAATTAATATGACTAAATTTTAAGATAACCTTAAGATTTTAAGATTTTAATATAGACTATTTATATTTCGTGAACGATTTTGTATTAATAAATAATTTGTAGTTAAGATTTTATTTACTAGTTAGCATAAAATTATGGTACATTCGAAAATTTGTGGTTATGGATTGGCTCCGTTATTTGTTGCGGCTAATGACAGATCTTGTGGTAGTGGTGCCACATATCATGGTCGATGGGACAAAAAATTTAGACAACTATATAACGCCCCGAACCCTAGACTAATAATAATCTAATTTTTAAAATGTTTTTTTAAAAAAAAAAAATATTTCTTTTATAGATATCACACAGTGGATAAATAACTACAAAATTGAATTTGATATGAAAATTATTTAAAAATTATCGTAAGGTCAGAATAAAGTAACTTCTTTCCTATTAAAATACATTAGTGTTCAAAATAAAGTAATACATCAAGAATTATTTTATTAGCTAAAGAGCTATTTAAGACTTGGGTCATGCTAAACAATGCCCTCGGGACACTAGTTACGCATACTCAAAAAGGAAATAAAAGAAAGTTTAAATATTGAAAAGACAACTTTTTACAATTTCAAAATATTAAATGCACACATTTTTAGACAAATTTTCTATTTTAATATACTTAAATAGTGCTCCGGGGACACTATTTAGCATTTTCCTTAAGACTTTATCTGTACTACGTGGACTACATTGTTGGCACGTTAAAAAAAATATGGTATGATGTTATTATGAGTAGCGAGAACTCCAAATTACTGTCAGCTGAAGAAGGTTTGGAAACGACGGCATTTTGGGGATGAGGTTTTCGGAACGAATAGTGCATTTGGGGAGACTGAGAGAGAAACCATGTTGAAGGAAGACTTTTTTTAATGGTAAATAAATATAATATATAAATATAAAAAACACGAATTCAAGTACAAATTATGAGAATCAGAAGTATTCAACAATACAATAAAGACAAAATAAAAAATAAAAAAAAAGTACACCACAGAAACTCTAAAAAATCTCAAAAAATTAGAAGCCACCACAATCACCCAGAACAACTACCAAGAAAAGAGAGAAGAAAAGCCAACTATAGTAGGGGCACCCCAAGAGATTTGGGGAATGGAGAAGGTGGGTGGGAGAAACTGAGGAAGTAGCAAAGAGTGACGGCCGCCATTGATCGGAAGGGGATGAACTATGAAGGAAGTAATTGGAAATGAGAATGAAATTAATTAATAAATGCAAATGGGATTTTATTCTTTCTCCAGAAAATGCATTGTTTAATTTTAATCAAATAAAACAATAAAAATCCCTCCCCAAATGGGAATGAAAATGTTATAAATTGCAAAATGAGAATAAATGGGAACGAGAATGGAATTAATGAGAATAAATGGCATTGTTTAATCAAATAAAACAGTAAAAAACCCCTTACCAATTTTTAATTGTCCGCGTTCATCTTCCCTTTCCATCTCCAAAATTGTCTACCATTGCTTAAAAGAACATTGTAAGAAAATCAAAATTTTATCTTTTACCTCTCTATTGGCTAATCAACCAGAATAAAAGGGATTTATTTATGAATTCCTATGTTTATACAAAATATAAAGGGATTTGAGAATACTATATCATTATGTGAAACAAAACAATCGATAATAAACCTTAAATATAAGCTGCCCTAGTCATCCTACTTAGATAAGTGAAAATCATTATATATGGTGAATGAGCTAGGAATAGAGGATAAGAGATGTCAATATAATTGGGATGGCTATTCTATGATGTCTTGCCGCTCTTATTTTATCCAAGAAAAATATTTATTTCATAATTATTTTTTTTATTAAATATTTAACTGTATATGAAAACACATTCGATTCTAATAAAAACACACACACACACACACATTTAATATTAGTAAAAAAGAGAAACACACGTTTGATTTTTTATAATTTATTTTTAATTGTAATGGACTTTGTCATTATGTGATCGTTAACAATATATCAAAACATCTTGTCAAGAAAAAAAAAAAAACAATATATCGAAACAATTAACATATAAATTATTATTTGCATTTTTTATGTAAAAGCAAAATTTATTAAAGAATGATTTATACATCAGATGTGCAAAATTCACTATTCCAAATCGAGATAGTTTGCATAACAGTCACCATTACAATATATAGTTGCATATAACTTAACGAAAATAAATTGTAATACATTATTATAAAATGTTTTTTTATTTAGTTTTCGACAAATAAATACTATTTCATCAATGCATAAATGAAAAAGTACACACGCCTTTTTGTTTATAATAACAATAACCTTCATAGCACATCATTGATCCAGGAGTAGCTGACGGATATTTTTTATCGCATTCGTCGTCAGTAGCACACTCTTCTATAATGTAAAATAAGAGTAATTAAGGAATTATTACTAAAATAGGCCAAAGGTTGTGTATAAAATAAACAAAAAAAACATTTTGAGAATGAACTTACTTTGACCAAGGATTACAACGAGAAATAGAGAAACAAAAAGAATCACGGTATAAACAAACTTATGAATTTCAGCCATTTTTTTCACCTTGCATGTAACAGATATAAAATGTTTGATCATTTTATATTGCAAAGGCTCTTTCTATATTTACGTTAATTAAGTAGATTTTAATGATTACGTTGTTGCTACAATTCGTTCTTTAAAATTAGAATAAATTTTAAATGTCTTTAAAGTATAATGACGAATCATATTTGCCCCTTTAACTCATAGAATAAATTTTATAACATAAAATTTGCTTGTAATAAAGTTTCTTTTTTTTTTTTTACAAACCTTCCATTATTATATTTTATTTCTTATTTAGCCTTTCATAATAGAGAAAGGAAAACCCTAATTATATTATGCATTAGATTTAATGGAACTCGACCCACATATATCTTTCAGGTCTCGTGTTCAAATTGTATATGTGTTAAAATACAATGTGGTTTGAACGGGAGACCCAATTATAGATAACATATAATATTCTTTAGTTGAGATTAGTCATTGATAAACAACATATATTTTACACTTGTATCATGGTGAAGAGAAAAAAAAAATCACAAGCTAATTTATAATGCAGAATGGTGACGCAAGGTAGGGACGATCCTGATTATTTGGAGGCACAACTCCGATTATTAACAATGGACTTTTTAATATAAAAAATGCAAAAACTTTGAAAATAGTATTCCCCAATTAAATTTTAAATAACACCATCAATAACATAAAAAAATGGCCATCCTTTTAACAAACATACAAAATATTCTTTTTAAAAAGCCTTTCGTCTAGAAATTTTTCAAACAAATTCATCAATCAAATTATCATATAATATATTCGTCAAGTGATCGTTCACAATTCCTATCAATGTTTAAGTCATTAATTACAAGAATTTATATGATTTTTTTAGTATGTATTTAGGACCATTATATGTAACTCTAGTAAGTTTTAAGGCCATTACATGGAAAATACCTAAAAAATTGAAGTTACTTAAAGAAGAAGCAAGAATTTGATCAGAAATTACACAAAAAAGGAACAAAAATGAAGAAATATGGTGAAACTATCGTCCCACGAGGTAGAGGAATTAATTTGAAGAAAATCAACAAAATTTTGGAAGAAAATCTAAAGTCATCGTCCCACGATTAAAGCCATCGTCCCACGATGCAAAGATGTGAGACACTGGGAAGGATTCCATAGAGTCGTTTATCTTGTAGTTTATTTAATTAAAAATGTATCGTTTTAGAAAAGAATTTTCTTAACTGATGTTTATGCTAATTTATTTTCATTAGCAATGTATGTAGTACGTAGAATGTAATACCTTAAACTAATATTAATATATGTTCTATTGTTCCAGATTCGGTTTGAAAATCAAGTCATTAGCCTCAAGTAGTTAACGAGTTTCACCAAAGGACGGATTTCAGGAGAATCCATATTCAATTTCTAAGTGGAACAATTTTTTTGCCAGAATTTACTTACCACACGGCCGAACTCTTTATTATTAAGACTCCTTTCTCCATATATGAATAGAAAACCAAACAAAAATAATTCGGCTAGCAAAAAAATGAAGATTGGGTTTTCATAGGCTTTTTTTACTGTAAACATTCAAAATTTGCACTTCACAATGAAACACTCGCGACCGTCTCAACTTATCCATTTTCAAGCAATTTCATATCCGCAAATAACCCAATATATTTTGTAAAAAATTTTAATACCATCTTAAAAAATTTGAATTGAACTTAAAAATTTCATTCCTACAAAATCTATTTATAATATTTTTTTTAATAAAATTTAATTATATATATATAAAAGATAATTACACTTGAATAAAAGGTAAACGAGCAACAAGCTACACAGCTAAACCTTTCTGTATAGCAAACCTCAATCTCTGATTCAAACTCAGATTCAAACTATGTCACATTCAATGTAGAAACTCTAATTAACACACCCAATTGAAAGACATGTATATTTGACTAGCACAGCTCACCCGCCTAATCATGTCATATACGGTATACGCAATCACGTTTTTATGTAACAATTGTTGTGTTGAGCTCGCGAGGCGAGTCAGAGTTGTGCCATGGTGAACTAGTTCAGTTGGGCGTGCCAAGGCGAGTCAGTAACCTCGCCATGGCGAACGGTTACAGTTGGCATTGTTTGTTGTGTCAGTTATGTAACTGAATCTGTTTTAGGTTGTTTGTAGTTTCCATTTTTTAGTCTATAAATAAAGGCCTAAGGGTCATGTATGAGACAGTTTAGATGATTGCAAAGCTTTGTTTCTAACAAGTGGTATCAGTAAAGCCACATAGCTAACTGCATTTGATCAAGATCCAGGGAAACACTTGTGTGAGTTTGATTCTTTGTTGGGTTTCACTTCTGGGGAGGGAAATCACGAGTATCAGTGAGATTTGTGCTCAAATCTTCAGTGTTGTGGTTCTTGGTGTGAGTTCTTGAAGAGTTATCAATGGCGAAAAACAAAGATTTTGGTTTCCCAATACCAAAATTTGATGGTCACTATGATCACTGGGCAATGCTTATGGAGAATTTGCTCCAATCTAAGTAATTCTGGGGAATTGTTGAAACAGGGCTTCCAATTCTTGCAGAGAATGCTACTGCAGAGCAAACAAGAATTGTGAATGAAGCACGATTGAAGGATCTTAAGGCCAAGAATTATCTATTTCAAGCTATTGATAGAACCATCATTGAAACAATTCTTGACAAATCCTCATCAAAGGCAATCTGGGATTCCATCAAACATAAGTTTCAAGGTTCCACCAAGGTGAAAAGGGCTCAATTGCAAGCTGTGAGAGGAGAATTTGAAGTCTTGCGCATGAAAGATGATGAATCAGTGAATGATTACTTTAACAGAGTTCTTGCTACTATAAACAAGATGAAGATTCAGGGAGAAACTATGGAGCAACGCATTGTGGTTGAAAAGGTTCTCAGGTCAATGAGTAGAAAGTATAACTATGTTGTTTGTGCAATTGAAGAATCCAATAATGTGGAAACTCTGTCAATTGATGAACTTCAAGGTTCCTTATTGGTTCATGAACAGAAGATGCAACCAACAAAGGAAGAAGATCAAGTCTTAAAGATCTCCCATGGAGACAATAATTCCACTAGAGGCAGAGGTCGTGGTGGTAGAACAAGTCAAGGCAGAGGCAAGAAAATGAATAAAGAATGTATAGAATGTTACAAGTGTCACAAGATGGGTCATTTCAAATATGAATGCCCTGATGGTGAAGATTATGCTCACTATGCTGATTATAGTCATGATGACAAAGTATTATTGATGGCCTATGGAAATTCCTCTCCAAAATCTCCACAAAGAAAGGTTTGGTATCTTGACTTAGGATGTAGTAATCATATGTGTGGAGTCAAAGAATGGTTTTTTTATCTTGATTCAAACTATAGAGAAATAGTGAGATTAGGGGATAACTCACATATGAATGTAGTAGGAAGAGGCAATGTGAAACTCCATGTTCATGGGATGATACAAGTCATTACCTCTGTGTACTACATCCCCGAGTTGAAGAACAATTTGCTTAGTATTGGGCAACTTCAGCAGAAAAATCTCATTTTTATTATCAAGAACAACTGGTGTAAGGTGTATCATCACAGTAAGGGATTGATTATGACCTCTCAAATGGCCTCTAATAAGCTTTATCCTTTGATTACTGAAGCCCTGGTAGCATGTTTTCAAAGTAAGAGGGAGGATATGAGCTACCTATGGCACTGCAGATATGGCCACCTCAACTACAAAAGCTTGAAGCTGTTGAATCAGAAAAATATGGTGAGAGATCTACCAAGGATAGAAGATCCTGATCAGGTGTGTGAAGATTGCTTGGTAGGCAAGCAACACATAGACAATATCCCTAAAACAAGTAATTGGCAATCCACCAAGAGGTTAGAATTGATACATTCAGACATATGTAGTCCCATAACTCTTGCTTCAAATAGTAACAACAAATATGTTCTGACCTTCATTGATGATTTCAGTAGGAAGACTTGGATATATTTTCTAAAAAATAAGTCAAGTGCTTTTGAATGCTTCAAGAAGTTTAAGTGCCTGGTAGAGAAAGAATCTGGTGAGGTCATTGGTTGCTTAAGGACGGATAGAGGAGGTGAGTTCAATTCTACAGAATTCAAGGAGTTTTGTGAAGAGAATGAGATTAGAAGACAACTCACAGCTGCCTACACACCTCAACAAAATGGGATAGCAGAAAGGAAGAACAGAACAATCATGAAAATGGTGAGAAGTATGATGGCATGAAAGAATATCCCTAAGGAATTTTGGCCTGAAGCTGTAAATTGGGCCATCTATGCGCTGAATAGAAGTCTTGCATTTGTTGTGCCTGACAAAACACCAAAGGAAGTATGGAGCTCGGTTAAACCTACAGTGAAGTATTTCAAGGTCTTTGGTTGTGTTGTTTATACTCATGTGCCTAATGCACAAAGAACAAAGCTTGATAATAAGAGTATAAAGTGCATATTCCTTGGTGTTAGTGAAGAGTCTAAAGCATACAGACTTTATCACCCTATCACTAGGAAGATAATCATTAGTAGAGATGTGAAGTTTGCATAACAGGACACATGGCAATGGCAAAAGGTCAGTGATACCAACAAAGCAATCAGTGAAATGAGTGATGAAGAACCAGATGACAATGACAATCTAGAACCTAAGATTCATGAAGAGATTCCAGCACCTGAGGTCCATGAAGAAACTCTAGCAACTCAGCAGAAAGGTGTTTCTAGTTCAAACTTGAATCAAGGGAGAACTAGAAAACCTCCCTATTGGCATGTTGACTATGATACTACAATGGATGAAGAAGATTTCATAAATGAAGAAGCTATGAATCTGGCTACATTTTGCCCTTGTATTCATGAAGATCCTATAAAATTTGAAGATGTTGTGAAAAATCAGACCTGGAGAACAACCATGAATTCTGAAATTGAAGCAATTGAGAAGAACAATACATGGGAACTCACTGATCTTCCCAAGGGTGCCAAGGTAATTGGGGTAAAATGGATCTACAAGACAAAGCTAAATGAGAAAGGAGAGGTGGAAAATTTCAAGGCCAGGCTTATAGCTAAGGGTTATGCTCAGAGATATGGCACTGACTACAAAGAAGTTTTTGCACCAGTTGCCAAATGGGACACAATCAGGTGTATCCTGGCTATTGCTGCCATCAAGGAGTGGGATGTTGACTATGTTCTGGCAAGTGGACCAGTTTGTCGTCCAACAATAATTCACACTCTAGGTGTCTAGAATGAGTTTGTATCCACAGGGATCGTGTCAAACCTTCGCTAGTGCTATTCTAGTTCGTGAGTTTTTGCATTCGCTTTGGTTTTTGGAAAAAAGGTTTTTAATTTATAAAAAGAGCGATATGCATTGCAGAAAAATAAATATTTTGATTCAGAAACATAGAGGATATGTATGGTAGTTGAACTTACTCCCTCCTTCATACTTGGCATAATCGGTGTATAACATAGTTATTCGTATTATTATTTGTCGTTGATTTTATCCTTGTTTTAGTAGCACCTTACTGCTACACTATGTAAGCAAAGTTTCCCTATGTTTGCAACTAAGGCACCTACGAGAGCCTAACCTCGCTGTGTCACATACCCTAATTACTAGACAGAGTTGTTTACATACATGCATTATGACCATCAACCATCCAATGCCCCTAGATCTTAGTTTCGGGCTATGTCAGCTTCTAATTGCTATGTCGCAAATAGTGTCTAATTCCTCCTCTAATTGTTAAGTCACAACTAGTTCAGGATGTTTACCGTATCTACTCATCTAGTGTTATTTATTACTAGTTCCGGACAAATATTAAAGAGAACCCTAATATGCTACTATTAAAGTAAACCCTAATATTTATTCTAAAGGCGTTACCGTCTATCCGGCCAGATTTCGAGCAGCGTTGTTAAAGCAAGAAAATAAATAACAATAATATACTGAATTTCATTTATTATAATTTTTACTCAATTACATGACCCAAGTATTCAACGGGGAGTTCATCCTCTCCTTCACAACCTAAGGAATTAATTACAAAAGACTACATAATTAAATTACAAGAATTCAACTCAAAAGCCTAAAGAATTCATACCTTGCTGAGTTAGTTTTACCGTAAGGGGAGAAAACTATGCCCTTAGAGCTCCTCCGAACTTCTCTCCAAAAGGAATAGAAAGTTCTTCTATTTCTGAATGAAAATTAATGAATTATGGAGGCTTTATTTATACTTTTTGTAATGGGCATCAGCAAGCCATCGTGTCGGGCTAGGTCCATCGTGACACGATGGGAAGATTCAGTTTAAAAATATAACTGATCCTGTGCGTTTCATCAGCGTGGTCACCAAGTAATGTCATCGTACTGCGTTGAGGTCCATCGCACCATGATGCTAAGATTTTCTTCAAAAATATAATTTTTGATGTCTTGGCGAACAAGCAGCTCTCATCGTGTCACGTTGAGAGCCATCGTGACACGATGAGCTGCTTTTCTTCATTTTTTTGGCTTTTTCTTGTCTTTTGCGTGTCTTCGCTTTGTCTTGAAGAAAAAGCCAAAACATGAAGAAAAACAACTCATCGTGTCACGATGGCACTCAACGTGACACGATGAGAGTTGCTTGTTCGCCATGACATCAGAAATTATATTTTTGAAGAAAACCTTAGCATCGTGGTGCGATGGACCTCAACGCAGTACGATGGCATTACTTGGTGACCACACTGACGAAACGCACAAGATCATTTATATTTTTAAACTGAATCTTCCCATCGTGTCATGATGGACCTAGCGTGACACGATGACTTGCTGAGGCCCATTACGAAAAGTATAACTAGAGCCTCCATAATTCATTATTTTTCATTCAAAAATAGAAGAATTTTCTATTCCTTTTGGAGAGAAGTTCGGAGGAACTCTAAGGGCATAGTTTTCTCCCCTTACGGGAAAACTAACTCAGCAAGGTATGATTTCTTTAGGCTTTTTAGTTGAATTCTTGTAATTTAATTATGTAGTCTTTTGTAATAATTCCTTAGGTTGTGGTGGAGACGATGAACTCCCCGATGAATACTTGGGTCATGTAATTGAATCAAAGTTATAATAAATGGAATTTATAAATTATTATTGTTATTTGTTTTCTTGCTTTAACAACGTTGCTCGGAATCTGACCGGATAGATGGCAACACATTTAGAATAAATAATTAAGGTTTACTTTAATAGTAGCATATTAGGGTTCTTACAATTATTTGTCCGGAACTAGTAATAAATAACACTAGATGTGTAGAAACGACAAACATCCTGAACTAGTTGTGACTTAACAATTAGAGGAGAAATCAGGAACTAGTTGTGACATAACAATTAGAAGTTGAACAACCCGAAACTAAGATCTAGGGGCATTGGATGGTTGATGGTCATAATGCATGTATGTAAACAACTCTATCTAGTAATTAGGGTATCTGACACAGCGAGGTTAGGCTCTCGTAGGTGCCTTAGTTGCAAAAATAGGAGACTTTGCCTATACATAGTGTAGCAGTAAGGTGCTACTAAAACAAGGATAAAATCGACGCCCAATAATAATACGAATGACTATGTTATACACTGATTTTACCAAGTATGAAAGAGGGAGTAAAGTCTAACTACCATACCTATCCTCTATGTTTCTGAATCAAAACTTTTACTTTTCCGCAAAGCATATCGCTCTTTTTATAAACTAAAAAACCTTTTTCCTAAAAACAAAAGCGAATGCAAACACTCACGAACTAGAATAGCACTAGCAAAGGTTTGACACGATCCCTGTGGATACGAACTCATTCTAGACATCTAGAGTGTGAATTATTGCTCGACGACAAACTGGTCCACTTGCCAGAATCGTAGTCAAGCTTTTGGTGCCGTTGCCGGGGATTGTGTTCACAAAACTTTGTTAGAATTATTCTAGTTTGTCAAAAAAAAAAAATTTAAAAAATACAAAAAAATTAAAAAACTGAATTTTTTTTAATGATTGTGAATTTTGATCTGTGAAATTCTGGCTAAGGTAAAGTCAAGGTATTTAAGCGATCCTAGTGTTCCACCTCACTTACCTAGGATTTTTCACGGTGACAAAGACACATGAAATAAAACCAAAAATATTTAACACTTATCTTTTCCAGTGCTACTGATGGTATTCATTTGTTGTGCTAGAACTCGAGTGGTCATCACCAAGCACCCCTGACAGCTCTGATGGGATACATTGGGATGACCTAGTAGATGCAGATGTTGAATCAATAGGGGAAAACTCCCTAGATATCACAGCAACATCACCATCTGCGTACGACACAAAAGTACATGCCTATAAGGATACCTTAAACTTTCTCGATCAACCACGGAGTGAAAAGTGGAAAGAGTATGAGAAATGGATGAAAAGATGGAATAGACTGGCACCCAATGGTATATCCAAGTTCTATAAGAAGAGGCCATTTTCGGCAAGATTACGCAGAAAGCTTGAGTACCAACAGAATGTCATCCGAGAATGGATGTACAGCTCTGGAACAATCTTCGTAGCAGATTATACCGGATTGGTATGCGATGACTGTGATCGAGAAGAATATGAAGCAATGATTGCAGGTGATACAAAATATCGTCGAAAGCATGAGTGCAAAGCGTTAAAAGAGCGAAAGACAAAATGCGAGCACGAGGAAGAAGGGCTGGTGGAGTTCAAGAAGCAGATCAATGCGCTAGGAATGACATTAGTGGAAGCTTATGATGCATTCGCTGATGAGCTGGAAGAATACGAAGGAAGTCTAGCAAAAAGACCAAAGCTGCCACCCAAGAAGAAAGATCCTATAAGCGTCACCATGATCTGTCAGATTGGAGAAGAAGGAGTCAATGCATTGTGTGATGTGGGCTGAAGTGTGTATGTCATACCATAATCTTTGGCAGACAAATTCAAGCTCAAATTACCAACTGCAGGTACAACAAAAGAACTCATATTAGCTAACCAATCAACCATTCGCTCAGCAGGTACACACGCCTTTTTGTTTATAATAATGATTAGTGCATTTTTAATGCACTTTTATTCGTCCTGTGCTATGGCAATTTTATGACTTCTCCTAGTATTTTAGTGTTTTTATCATGTTTTCTATTTAGAGTCTACTTTTACTAATATTTCAGTTTTGCTATTTATTTTCGTAATAAGTAGTAATTTGACACCTTCAACTCCAAAAAAAAATAAAGAAAGCCGTGCAACATCCACTCCTGAACCTGAAGAAACTTTTGCTGAACCTTCTGCTGAGAAAGAAAGAGTGTATGTACCACCAATCCCTTTCCCTCAAAGAGTGCAGAAAAATAAAAAAAAAGATTGTTGAGGAAGACAAAGAGATTCTGGATGTATTCCGGAAAGTGGCAGTTCAAATTCCTCTTCTTGATGCAATCAAGCAGATTCCTAAATATGCAAAATTTCTGAAAGATTTGTGTACACACAAGAGGAAGCAGAAGGAAAATGAGAGAGTCCGTTTGGGAAGAAATATCTCTACTTTCATTCAACCCAAAACTGGTTCCTCAGCTAATGTCTCAACTCTCGGTCAAGCTTTGCCAGAGAAATGCGATGATCCAGGAGTTTTTGCTATTCCTTGTTCCATTGGGGATTGTAAATTTGAGAATTGTATGCTTGATCTCGGAGCAGGTATTAATGTTATGCCTACCTCTATTTATAATAACCTTGATGTTGGTCCATTGCAGCCTACAGGTTTAATTGTGCAACTAGCAAACAGGAGCAATGCTCGCCCTGCTGGAAAGGTAGAAGATGTCCTAGTACAAAGTCAATGACTTAATTTTCCTTGCAGATATCTACATTCTAGACATGGAGGGAGAAACCAAGTCCAGCAGGGCACCCGTCATTCTAGTCAGACCGTTCATGAGAACGGCAAGAACAAAAGTTGATGTTTATGATGGAACCATGTCCATGGAATTTGGTGACATTGTCTTTAAATTTAATATTTTTGACGCCATGAAACACCCCTTGGAGGAGCACTCTATCTTTAATATGGACTTGATTTCTGAGTTGGTTGATGTTACTTGTCCTGAATTTCTTTCTAAAGACTTTCCTTCATTGTCTGATCTTAATGATACTAACTTTTGCTTGGCTGAGAATGCTTCTACTTTGCAGACTAACAATTTTATTACAAGTGAAGTTAACTATGAAGTTGTCTGTGCAGTTGAACCTCTTGACATTCCGGCTGCACCAACCAAGCACTTCCACGATAAAAAGATTTTTAGGAAGGACTTCTCATTAGCCTCAAGTAGTTAACGAGTTTCACCAAATGACGAATTTCAGGAGAATCCATATTCAAATTCTAAGTGGAACAATTTTTTTGCCAGACTTTACTTACCACACGGCTGAACTCTTTATTATTAAGACTCCTTTCTCCATATATGAATAGAAAACCAAACAAAAATAATTCGGCTAGCAAAAAAATGAAGATTGGGTTTTCATAGGCTTCTTTTTACTATAAACATTCAAAATTTGCACTTCACAATGAAACATTCGTGACCGTCAGGGCCGGCCCTATGGGGGGTGCGGCAAATGCGACGGCAACGGGCGTCAAAATTTTGAAGGCCTCACTTCAAAATTTTGAGGTCTATATTAATAGTTATATATTGTTAGTTTTTAAAAGATATTATATATATTCGATAAATTAATTTTGAGATCTTATAATAATGGTTAAATATTACCAATGTTCATAAAATAACATATGTTTGGTGAAAAAAATCTCAATCAAATAAAAAAATAATAATTTATATAGAGGATACTTTTTTAAAATTTTTTATTAAAATTTCATTTTCAATATTTGAACCGGACCTCCAAATAGTCAGGACCGGCCCCCGTGACCGTCTCAACTTATCCATGTTCGAGCAATTTCATATCCCCAAATAACTCAATATATTTTGTAAAAGATTTTAATACCATCTTAAAAATTTGAATTGAACTTAAAAAATTCATTTCTACAAAATCTATTTATAATATGATAATTATCTCTACTTATTAACTCAAATTCAAACTATGTCACATTCAATGTAGAAACTCTAATTTACACACCAAATTTAAAGACATGTATATTTGACTAGCATAGCTCATATACGGTATACGCAATCACGTTTTTTATATAACAATATTAATTAACGTCAATAATCTTGTATCCTATAAAATATATTGCTAGCACCTGCAATCTTTTATTTAGAATATGAAAAGCAAATTTGAAGAAGTGTGTATTTCTAAGAAGTTTCGTTGGAATATAATTGAAGTGGTCAAAATAGAATAGTTGTGAATAACTGGAAATTTGGAACACAAAGACTCGTAAAGAAAATGAAATAGTCAAAATAATGTGACAATTTGGAAAAACAACTTTTACTTTATAGTAGAATACTAGTATGTCTGTGTTTGGACTTTGCCTTTGCCTCTGGAGATGCACATGTTGTAATTGTAAAATTGGCATAGAATTATTTGAAATTGTTAAAGAGAAAAGAGAAAAATTTGTAATCCTCTTTGATTGTATTTCTTATTTATTTTTTAATACATTATTTTTTTAGTTATCATGATAATTAATCTTTGTTGGAAAATCTATGGACACACAAAGTGGATTCTCCATCACATAAGCTAAGAATCACACCTCTAACCATATGTTTAAGGGACCATTTCATTTTTGATACCTCTAGGGCTTCTTGTTATGTATAATTATCTTGTTGGAGGTAAAAAGAAAACGTAAACATGTTGGACAATGAGAGATTTGCCTTGACGACTCAGAAAATTGATAACGGTTTCATCAATTAAAAGAGTTAAATGAAGTTTGGGTCAAGTAATTGTCACATGGTTAGAGAAAAATAAAGGAACAATTTATTGGATTTTTTAAATATAATAACAACTAAAATTGTAATAATTCTCTACATATTTTAAAAGTTCAAACTAAAATTGAGAAAAAATATATTTTGGATTAACATCGATGATAAAACATAAAACCGTTGTAAAAAATAAATTATATGAATCATTCATAGAATGATTTAGCAAACTATATGAATCAATTTTAGGTTTCGTTTGGCCCGGCTTATTAACATATAATGAAATTAGCGTAATAAATTATATGAACCAAAGTCACCGAAGCTTATCGCATTGTTTATAATAATGATCAGTGCATTTTTAATGCACTTTTATTCATCCTGTGCTATGGCAATTTTATGACTTCTCCTAGTATTTTAGTGTTTTTATCATGTTTTCTATTTAGAGTCTACTTTTACTAATATTTCAGTTTTGCTATTTATTTTCGTAATAAGTAGTAATTTGACACCTTCAACTCCAGAAAAAAATAAAGAAAGCCGTGCAACATCCACTCCTGAACCTGAAGAAACTTTTGTTGAACCTTCTGCTGAGAAAGAAAGAGTGTATATACCACCAATCCCTTTCCCTCAAAGAGTGCAGAAAAATAAAAATAAAAAAGATTGTTGAGGAAGACAAAGAGATTCTGGATGTATTCCGGAAAGTGGCAGTTAACATTCCTCTTCTTGATGCAATCAAGCAGATTCCTAAATATGCAAAATTTCTGAAAGATTTGTGCACACACAAGAGGAAGCAGAAGGAAAATGAGAGAGTCCGTTTGGGAAGAAATATCTCTACTTTCATTCAACCCAAAACTGGTTCCTCAGCTAATGTCTCAACTCTCGGTCAAGCTTTGCCAGAGAAATGCGATGATCCAGGAGTTTTTGCTATTCCTTGTTCCATTGGGGATTGTAAATTTGAGAATTGTATGCTTGATCTCGGAGCAGGTATTAATGTTATGCCTACCTCTATTTATAATAACCTTGATCTTGGTCCATTGCAGCCTACAGGTTTAATTGTGCAACTAGCAAACAGGAGCAATGCTCGCCCTGCTGGAAAGGTAGAAGATGTCCTGGTACAAAGTCAATGACTTAATTTTCCCTGCAGATATCTACATTCTAGACATGGAGGGAGAAACCAAGTCCAGCAGGGCACCCATCATTCTAGTCAGACCGTTCATGAGAACGACAAGAACAAAAGTTGATGTTTATGATGGAACCATGTCCATGGAATTTGGTGACATTGTCTTTAAATTTAATATTTTTGACGCCATGAAACACCCCTTGGAGGAGCACTCTGTCTTTTATATGGACTTGATTTCTGAGTTGGTTGATGTTACTTGTCCTGAATTTCTTTCTAAAGACTTTCCTTCATTGTCTGATCTTAATGATACTAACTTTTGCTTGGCTGAGAATGCTTCTACTTTGCAGGCTAACAATTTTATTACAGGTGAAGTTAACTATGAAGTTGTCTGTGCAGTTGAACCTCTTGACATTCCAGCTGCACCAACCAAGCACTTCCACGATAAAAAGATTTTTAGGAAGGACTTCTCTGTTGGCCAAAAAGTCTTACTGTTTAATTCCTGCACAAAAGTTGTGGATGGGAAACCTAGACCCAAGTGGATTGGCCCATTTATTGTTACTACTTACTAATGTACTTCCTCATGGTGCAGTAGAATTAAAAAATGCAGGTACAAAAAAGTTCTTCAAGATAAACAGAAAACGTCTGAAGCTGCTTCATAAAAGCTTGATGCCTACTGTAGAAGAAACTGTTGAAGAGCTCTCCTTGGACGAGCCTTCCTACACCCCAGCCGTTACACCTTAGCCCCTCGGGTGTGTTCCTTCCATTACTCTCACTTTATGCTTATTTTACATTGCGGACAATGTCTGGTTTAAGTGTGGGGGGGAACATTTCACAAATATATATATATATATATATATATATATATATATATATATATATATATATAACACAAAAACAAAAAACAAAAATTGTCATGAGTAGTCACATGTTCTAAGGCTAAAGTAGAAAGTTGTAGGGTTGGTGAAATTTTTGGACATTCTTGTTTTTACATTTGACATGATAGTTTTTGCACCTCTAATGCACAACTGTTGAAAACTTGCAAACTTAGTAGTGGCTTGATAAGTCTTTAAAATACACAGTCATTATCCTAAGTTATCTGAGTATAGAATATGATGAACAAGTATGACTAGGACTAAGTTTGGGGGATTTGCTAGATTACTTGATTGTAGGATCATGGCTAGATTAAATGGTGGGACACTACATATAAAGAAAAAAAAAAAAAAAATTAATCAATAAGTTCATGTGCCCGAAACTGGAGGAAACAAAAAAATGAATATGTGGAGTTCCTGTGCCTGAAACTGGAGGAACAAATGCTGTGTAGGGTGCTCTATTCGGAGTAACAGGTTGGACTCATTACAAGTGAGATCCCGTCAAGTGAAAAGGTAGAGTAGCACCTAAAGCATAACTAAAATGAACTTAAGTAGTGTCCCTGCGTATAAAAATCAAAAAGCCTGTGAGAACAAGAAAACATAGCTTCCCCTCAAGCTGAAATCCGAACTTAGACTTTGAGTTGTAGGAAAGAAAAGAAAGCTAAGTTTCCTGACTGTGTAATTTTCGAGAAGGATCATGTCATGACTCTGGTTGACGGTACGAGACAGTTCACACACACACACGCAAGATTATCGTTGAAATTTGATAGATAAGAATTGTGCCGATCTTTGATTTGACCCAAGGTTTGAAGCTTGATCCTGGAATGTGCTGAATACTTGTGACTGTTGAATTTTATTGTTTCATTTTGAGTTTTGCCCGGAGAGCAAAAGCTTAAGTGTGGGGGAATTTGATCAGTGCATTTTTAATGCACTTTTATTTGTCTTGTGCTATGGCAATTTTATGAATTCTCCTAGTATTTTAGTTTTTTTTATCATGTTTTCTATTTAGAGTCTACTTTTACTAATATTTCAGTTTTGCTATTTATTTTCGTAATAAGCAGTAATTTGACACCTTCTCATTGTGCAGACCATATATGGAGCTAGGAATATCAGATCGAGGCATTCTAAAATGCGTTGGAAAGCTAAAACACAGAGCTACAACTTTCATGCTGAAGTAAGAAGCCAATTCGGATCGCAAAGGAGTCAAATAATTGCATTTATGTTCCAGGCGTACTTGAATAATTATTTTCGACCCAAAAACTTATGTTTTCGGCCCAATTGTTTTATGGCCTATTTTGCTTGCTGTTATAAATAGGAACATATGACCTAGGTCAGAACCACTTTTGAATTCACGAAAATAAACCCTAAAGCCGCCGCTTGCTAATGGAGAACTAATCTCTTTTATCAATTCGTTGGTGTAAGGAATTCGTTTAAGATTCTTGAGGTCTGATTTTAATAGCAATTTCGTTTCTCTATTCATGCTTTCTGTTATCAATTTCTTTCCTTATTCCTCTATATGAATTCGTGTTAAATGATTGCTTAAATTATTATAATCGAATTTATACAGTGGAGTTATTTGTTTTAATCTATCGTTTGTTTAGGTTAATCCGAATAGAAATTGATTTAGTTTTGCGCTTAGCAATAGGTTGATCGAATATGTCATGATATTGGCCGTGTTCTGTGACGCTTGTTCACTTTATTTGGTTGGTTGAACCCATGATATGCTTAATCGAATGAATTCGTTTGTAAAAATAGTTGTCGCTTGTATAATTAATCTTGCAAATCAACCAAAGCATAAATAGATGAATGAATGATTTTATGAAACTGTGATAGAATTAAGAACGAGTTACCTAAAACCAATGAATTGATCGTGTTTATCAATTGAATTTCATAATTATTGTTACTCTCTTGTCTACGGACAAAACCCCCATATTTTATAGTTGTTTCTAATATTGTTAAACTGATTGTGAGTCTTTGGGAAACGACCTAGGTTAACTACCTAGTACTTGTTAGCCTGTATTTTCGACAGGCATTAATGAATTGGAGTGAGAAGATGAATTCTCATTTAATGTACATTATTGTATTTTAATATTCTCTTGGAAATTGGTTGTTTAATAAATCAAGAGAAAATTAAGGCATTCGACGTCGAAAGCTTTGTAGTTTGTAAGTTCACTGTCGAGTCTGAAGAAGCTGTCGAATTCGACATGAACCTATTTTAATAAGTACATGATTGATTGCTTCGACATTGCTATATATGTGTTGAATTATATATATGTATGTATATGTGTGTTTGCTTGTATAACGTATTATGCAGTACGGAGAAAGCATACTCTGGACTTAGCAAATTATTCAAAGTGGATAACGTTCGAAAGCCTCGCCAGGTGTCTAAGAAATTCAAATTGTCGAAGACACGTGGAGTTTAGTTAGACGTTAAGTAGGTTTTGACGGTTATTCTAGTTTGCCTATAAATATTAGTTTTTCATATGAGAAACGGGTTCACAATTCTCATGCAAATTCCTGACAAAACTCAGAGTACCCATGTCAACGAGCGAAATGAGTGCAAAATGGAACATGTACGAATCTGTGTAACCAACCTTTCTTTGTAAACAATTTACATTTATGAATGCAATTTACATTCTCCAAGTATTTTACTTGCTTTCCATTTAAATTTTACGCACTTTAACCTTCTGCAATTTATTTCATTGCATGTTTAAAACCTTTCTGCAATTTATTTCATTGCAAGTTTAAAACTTTTTCTGCAATTTACTTTGTTGCATGCTTTTACTTTTCAAAGTTCTTCTTTAAACTTTATCTGCAAATTCATTTACAAGTTTTCTGCAAATTTAACTTTGAAGCATTTTACTTTAAGTAAACCCATTCGACTGCGTCGAGTGATTTTACTGTTTTTATCAAATTATCCGATTTAACCCAGAAAATATGAAAATGTTTTCGTCAATTCTGCACAATCCAATATGTCCCAGGATTTACTAGTTGATCCTTCTTGTAATAATTAAACTAGCGGTTGTTTGCTAAAAATCGGGGTAAACAAATTGGCACGCCCAGTGGGACTATTGGTTTGTGTGATTTATTTTGTTTATTTTTGAAACTTTTTGCAAAATTGTTTTTGATGTTGAAATTTGATTGTGTGTGTAATTTTATATGCATTTGAGGAGTGGTAAATCTCTCCCAGATTTCTCAAAAATACCAACTCGTACTCGTACTAGAATGGTGAGACCACCAAGCAATTCTACGAATAATAACAATAATAATGGATCAGAAACGAATCTGAATCCAAATCCCCAGAATGTGGCAGGGCAACCTAGTCAGCCAGCATCTGGCGTTTCTAACGCCAATTCTACTGGTGGGCCAACAGGTCCTGCATTGAATTCTACAAATTCTGAAAGTATCCCAAATAATAATAATAATAATAACGGCGGAAATTCGAACCCTGCGACGAATTATAGTACCGTTGGCGCAAACGCCAGTGGATCAACAATGCCTGCCGTTACTTCAAGTATGACAGGAGGATTTCCTCCTCCAAATCCTAATGGTGCAGCAATGACACAAACATGTCATCCATGCCAACAAACGTATCACACACACATGGATACACAGACGGTAGTCAAATTGGAGGAACACCGTCAAGACCACCCTGGTTGCCTAGAAACCCACAATTTGGAATGCCAACAACAACGATGGCAAACCTGTATAGTTGGCCTTCAATAGAAAGTTCTCCATCGTCTTCTGCGATGGGAAATAGAGGAAATTCTCTTAACTTGACAAACAATTCTATGGCAGTATTAAGGCAACAAATGGATGAGAGCAACCATGATATGGTGAATGCGTTGACCCAACAGATTGGCACAATCTTTAATCCTATGTTACAGACAACCAATGATAGTTACCTGTTATTAGCCAATCAAATGGGGAGAATGGCAGACTTTTTTGGAGCCCCTGATGCTCCAAATAACCAAAGGGTTCCTCGTGCAAACCCAGAAATTCAACCAGAAGTTCAAGCCCAACCACTGCGTATTGAAGGAGAACATCCAGAACAAGAAGTGGTATTAGTTAATAGAAACCAAAATGCTGATAATGTTCTTAGGAACGTTCGACAAGATAACATAGCAGGGCAGAACAACTTGGCCAACTTAGTAGAAAATATCTTGGCCCAAAATGGTTTGAATATAGGATTGCATAGGCCAAATTTCGTGTCAGCATTGTCTGAATATGTTTTGCAGGCAGAACTGCCAAGGGGGTGGAAAATCGCCAAATTTACAAAATTTGCTGGTGATACGAATGAGTCTACTGTCGAACACATTGCCAGATATATGGCAGAAGCAGGGAATTTAGCAAATAATGAGGATTTAAGAATGAAATTTTTCCCCAATTCCCTCACAAAAAATGCTTTCACGTGGTTCACCACACTTCCCCCTCATTCAATTCATAATTGGACTCAGTTAGAAAGGCTATTTCATGAACAATTTTATATGGGACAATCTAGGATTAGCCTCAAAGAATTAGCCAGTATGAAACGTAAATCTTCAGAGGCCATTGATGATTATTTGAATAGGTTTCGCCTTCTTAAGGCAAGGTGCTTTACTCAAGTGCCTGAACATGAATTGGTTGAGAGGGCTGCTGGTGGCCTTGACTATTCCATTAGGAAAAAGTTAGATACTCAGCATTTAAGAGATATGGCCCAGTTAGCAGATCGTGTTCGACAGGTCGAACGCCTCAGGGCTGAAAAAGTCAGAAATTCTAAATTTCATAAAAAAGAAAAAGTGGCGTATATAGAAACTTATGAAAGTGAAAATGAGTTCGACGATGGTCAGGATTATATAGAAAATAATGAGGTTAATATTGCTGAATTAAAACCAGGACCTCCCTATACTTGTAAAATGTTAAAACCATCAAATGGAAATAATCCTGTCGAACCAAAAAATGATAGATTTGTTGCTAAGACATATACGTTCGATATTACTAAATGTGATGAAATTTTTGACTTATTGGTTACTGATGGCCAAATAATTGTGCCAAAAGGTTTAAAAGTTCCACCTTTGGAACAACGTAAGAAAAGAGGTTTTTGCAAATATCATAATTTTTTGGGTCATAAAACCTCGCAATGTGTTCTTTTCAGGGATCTGGTCCAGAAAGCCCTGCAGGAAGGAAGACTCAAATTTGGCGAAAAGCCAAAATCCAAACAGCAGGTGGATGAAGATCCATTGCAGAGTGCTGATGCTGCTTACACAGAGCCATTTGAATGCCTGATGTTGGAAGCATTGAACCTCACTGAAGGGGGGCAATTGGTTTCTATTCCTGAAGAAGAATACGAAAAAAAAGTGGAAGAGGTGTATCCACAGGCTGGAGAGAAATTGTTAGATTTCCTTCAACGCTGCAAAGAGAATGATGGCGAAACTACATTATGTCCTCATTGTAGTGCCATGTTCGACAAAAAGGCTGCTGCAGGCCTCACCAAATTTTTGCCTCATAGTCAGGGCAGAAACAATTGGCCAAATAAAAGGCCAACATATTCCAACATTCTGAATAGCCAACAGGCACCTGTGCATCAAAGGTTGGGACCACAAAAATCTTTTGTCCCCTCAAACAGGACACCTGTCAACCAATGGGTTCATGAGAGAAACATGGCTTCTGGCCAAAGGAATTTCGAGAAAGGAAGTTCCAGTAACTCCAATCCCAAGAAGGATTCTGAATCAAGAAAATATGATTAAAGGAATAATTACAAAGGGAAGAACCCCATGACAAGATCTCAATGGCGTAGATATCAACGCCAGAAAAAGTTGGCTGCTCAAAGTTCCCAGATTACTGCTGATGGTAAGGGAAAGAAGCCTGTGGAATTGGCTAAGAATCCAATGAGCGAAAGGTTAGTTGAACCAAAAATAGAGTCTTCAGTTGCTGATGATGTCGAAGACGAACACATGGAAGCTGATGATTTTCTGGATTCTGAACCTGATCTCGACATAATAGTGAATGTTGTGTCAATTCTGCCAAGGGAGTTCGACGTCTGTTCTGAAATAACAGATGAAGAAGAAGAATCTGGAATGCAAATGGTCCTTCACAGGCCAGTCTGTTACTACGTTATGAACAACGGTGCTTTGGAGGACCAAATGGCCACATTTGAGAGGCCAGATGAAGGCATGAAAAATCACTTGAAGCCTCTCTTCATATAGGCTAAAGTGAATAATGTAGGGATCAACAAAGTACTGATTGATGGTGGTGCTGCTGTTAACCTAATGCCAGAATTTCTGCTGAAAAAGATTGGCAAGTCTTTGGTGGATCTTCATCCTCACAACATAGTTCTGTCGAATTATTAAGGTGAAACTGGTTTGTCATTAGGAGCAATCCAGTTGGATGTGGTTGTTGGAAGTACTATAAGGCCAACCTTATTTTTGGTTGTGGCCTCTAAGGCAAATTACAATCTGCTCCTAGGACGAGAGTGGATTCATGGCGTGGGGGCAGTCCCATCTACCTTGCACCAACGCCTGATTATCTGGCGAGATGATGGCATTGTTGAAAATGTAGAAGCAGATCAAAGCTACTTCAAAACTGAAGTTCATCATCTCACAAAGCACTCATTCGACAAAAAATTGGCAACTATCTCGCCATGCACTGAAATGGATTTTGCATATCCTTCAGTGAGAAATGTTCACCACTCAATCAAGTTGGACCCCACACATGGCTTTTTGTGGGAAAGAGAAGATGGAGACATTGAATATGGCGAATATGAAGGCCAGAACTACCCAACTGGGTGGGATATCAATGAAGATTACTATGTCTGAGTCCCAAACTTGGGCAAAGATTTCGGCCTATATGGCTGAAAACAGAATCAAGATGGCTTTGGAAGCCAATCCATTGTCAGAAAATATGGCTGTTGCAGCCAATGATGTAAAATTTGGCAAACAAAAGCCAGAAATGCAAAAGCTAGATTGCATCTATGATGACGAACCCCTAGGATTTGAAAAAGACCCAATCAGTCAAAGTCACAAGATGCAAGCTCAGGATCCTTTGCAAGAAATTGACCTTGGAGATGGTATGACGAAAAGACCAACATACGTAAGTGCAAACATTCCTCCTGGTCTGAAGGCAAAAGTGGTGCAACTCCTGATGGAATTTAAAGATTGTTTTGCTTGGGATTACAACGAAATGCCAGGTTTGAGCAGAAAGTTGGTGGAACATGAATTACCAGTTCGACCAGATAAAAAGCCAGTGAAACAATTGCCTAGGAGATTCGCACCAGAAATCATGTCGAAGATCAAAGAAGAAATTGAAAGGCTGCTGAGGAGCAAATTTATCAGAACAGCAAGGTATGTCGAATGGTTAGCAAATATAGTGCCTGTGATTAAGAAAAATGGTTCTCTTAGAGTATGCATAGACTTTAGAGATTTAAATAATGCTACACCAAAAGACGAATATCCTATGCCTGTGGCAGAAATGTTAATAGACTCAGCAGCTGGGTTTGAATATTTAAGTATGTTAGATGGTTATTCTGGTTATAACCAAATTTTCATTGCTGAGAATGATGTACCCAAAACTGCCTTTAGGTGCCCAGGAGCATTAGGCACATATGAATGGGTAGTAATGCCCTTTGGTTTGAAAAATGCTGGGGCTACTTATCAAAGAGCAATGAATCTAATTTTTCATGAGTACATAGACACTTTCATGCAAGTGTATATTGATGACATAGTTGTCAAATCCTCGTCAAATGATGATCATTTAGATCATTTGAGAAAATCTTTTGAAAAGATGAGGAAATATGGATTGAAAATGAATCCATTAAAGTGTGCTTTTTGTGTTAATGCAGGAGATTTCCTTGGGTTTGTTGTGCACAAAAAGGGCATTGAAATAAATCAAAACAAAACAAAGGCTATTATGGAGACAAAATCTCCAACTACAAAAAAGCAACTTCAGTCCTTACTTGGGAAAATCAATTTCTTGAGAAGATTCATCTCAAATTTAAGTGGTAAAGCTCAACCGTTTTCGCCATTACTTCGACTCAAGAAAGAAAGTGTTTTCACTTGGGGGCAAGACCAACAACAAGCTTTTGACGAAATCAAGAGTTATTTGTCAAACCCACCAATGTTAATGCCTCCAATAAGGAACAAATTCATGAAGTTGTATATATCAGCATCAGATTCGACACTGGGTAGTATGCTTGCTCAGGAAGATGAAAATGGCGAAGAAAAAGCCATTTATTACTTAAGTAGGGTTTTAAATGATGCTGAAACTAGATATAGTAGTATTGAAAAACTATGCTTATGTTTGTATTTTTCTTGTATGAAACTCAAGCATTATATAAAGCCTGTTGATGTTTTTGTTTATTCTCATTGTGATATCATTAAGCACATGCTATCTAAACCAATCCTGCATAGTCGAATTGGAAAATGGGCCTTAGCCTTGACAGAATATTCACTAACTTATAAACCTTTAAAGGCAGTCAAAGGCCAAATTATGGCTGATTTCATAGTGGATCATTCTGCATTAGAAACTCCACAAAATTATGTAGATTCAGAACTTTGGAAATTATATTTTGATGGTTCTAAACATAAACATGGAGTTGGAATTGGGATTTTAATCATTTCTCCCTCCAGAATTCCCACCAAGTTCAAATATAAAATCAATGGGTTCTGCTCAAATAATGAAGCAGAATATGAGGCTTTAATAACAGGCTTGGAAATTTTATTAGACTTGGGGGCAAAAAATATTTTGATCAGAGGTGATTCAGAATTGGTATTGAAACAATTGACAAAAGAATACAAATGCATAAAAGAACACTTGATGAAGTATTTTGTCATAGCAATTTCTTTGCTAAAACGTTTCGACCAAGTTATCTTTGAACATGTACCTCGTATAGAAAATCAAGAAGCCAATGATTTGGCTCAAATAGCTTCTGGTTATAAAATCTCTAGTGAAAAACTAGAAGAGTTGATTGAAATTAAAGATAAACTCATTGTTGATCAACCTCCTTCATTAGAATTGTCAATGCCAAAACTTGTGGGGGCAGACTTACCACAAGACAGTGGTCAAGACACCATCTATGATTATGACGAAAATTCAAAAATTTTTGAAATTTTTGCCATTGACAATCTATCTGACAATGATTGGAGAAAACAACTTGTCGAATATTTGAAAGATCCGAATGGAACAACCAATAGAAAAATCAAATATAGAGCCTTGAGTTATGTCATCATTGGTAATGAACTAATGAAGAAAACACCTGAGGGAGTTTTGCTAAAATGTTTAAGTGAAACTGAAGCTTATTTGGCTATATCCGATGTGCACAGTGGTGCATGTGGATCTCATCAGGCAGGCCACAAAATGAAATGGTTGTTATTTCGACAAGGTGTGTATTGGCCAACAATTCTAAAGGACTGTATAGAGTTTGCCAAAGGTTGTCAAGAGTGTCAAAGACATTCAGGTATACAACATGTACCTGCAAGTGAACTACATTCAATAGTAAAACCTTGGCCTTTTAGAGGGTGGGCTTTAGATTTAATTGGTGAAATTAAACCAAGCTCGTCAAAAAACCAACGTTATATTTTAGTTGGTATAGATTATTTTACCAAATGGATAGAAGCAATTCCATTACCAAATGTTGACCAAGAAGTAGTGATTAGTTTTATACAAAGTCACATCATTTATAGATTTGGTATACCTGAGTCTATTACTACAGATCAAGGTTCAGTATTCACTGGACGAAAGATGGTTGAATTTGCCCAACAAACTGGTTTTAAACTTTTAACCTCTACACCATATTATGCCCAAGCAAATGGTCAAGTAGAAGCTGCTAATAAAATCATTATTGGTTTGATTAAAAAGCATATTGCCCAAAAGCCTAGAAATTGGAACAAGACTTTAGATCAAGTCTTATGGGCATGTAGGAATTCTCCAAAAGAATCAACTAACACCACACCCTTTCGACTAACATATGGGCATGATGCAATCTTGCCTGTCGAAATACATCTGCAGTCAGTTAGAATTCAAAGGCAGGCAGAAATCCCAAGGGATCATTATTGGGATATGATGTTAGATGAATTAGTTGATTTAGATGAGGAGAGAGTAAAAGCTTTAGAGATGCTAACTCGACAGAAAGAAAGAGTTGCTAAAGCTTACAATAAAAAGGTTAAGTCTAAAACCTTTAATGTTGGAAATTTCGTTTGGAAAGTTATTTTGCCAATGGATAAAAAAGACAGAGTCTTAGGCAAATGGTCTCCAAATTGGGAAGGCCCTTTTAAAGTTGTTCAGGTTTTTTCAAATGGTGCTTATGAAATAGAAGAATTAACAGAAGAACAACGTTCGTTAATTATAAATGGTAAGTACTTGAAAAAGTATAAACCAGTGTTGCAAGAAATAAAAATTAACGAAGAATAAAGCTTAAGACATAATGAAAATGGTGATCATAAAATGAGTTCGCCACAAAATGGGCATTGTCAAGATTACAAAACCAAAAAACCATAACAAATTGTTCAAATAGTTGAAGCAAAAAACTAAGAACAATAAAAACTAAAACTATTACAAAGTTAAAATTTTCTCTTCAAGTCTTCATACAGGCTTTTGAATGAAGCAACTTCTGTGTCGAGAATCATGTTGGAATCCACCAAGATTTTGATCTCTTCTTCGACAGCTGCAGAATGGCTGAAGTACTTGATGCCAGCATTCGCCTCTTTGTCAATCATAGCTTTGGTTGCCTTGGAAATATTAGCTTTAGCTTCCTCACGCATAGCCTTTTCACTGGTTATCTTGGCATTGAGACTTCGAATTTTCAAGTTCAACTCAGCCACCTCATTTTCCCAATCAGCAATGTTCTTGTCATAGCCTGCAATCTCAGCATTCGACTCAATATCCTTCTCAAGGCGCTCGACATTTGCCTGGGCAGCTTTTGCTTTCTCGACCAATACAGCATGGGCTTGAGTTTGAGCTTCCAACCTTGAGGCATTACTTTGCCTTTTTTGAATGGCTTTGGTGAAACCATCAATAAGGTTTTCAAGTTGGATAACCTTACCAAGAGTAGCACCATCAGTCATTGGGTTGTGAAACTTCTTCAGAAAGCCTAAGTGGGCAAAAGCACTGCTGGGATTAGCTTCAATCAATGAGAAGACGTCCTGGTTGATGTAGTCTGTGTGCAGCTTGAGAATTAAGGAGTCTTGTCTCACTGTCGAATGAATCTCAGAGTCAGAGGCTGTCGAACTGCTGTGATGTGAAGCACTTTTGTCTTTGTTGCTTTTGCTTGAGAGGAGCATCTTTAGTGCTGCAGCAGGATCAGAGTCCTTCATAGCTATGAATTGCATCTCTGACAACCCAACATCAGCAGATAACTTTGAAGTAGAAGAAACTGGGAGTATATCAGAACCTCCTTCAGCAGCCTCTGGCATAGCTTCTTCCCTTTCATTGTCGAAAGCTATTTCGACATCTGTACCTTCTGACGAATGGGTAGATTCAGCAGGACGATCAAGAATAGTTTCTTCAGAATCAAGATTGATGGTGGGATTTTCTTCAGTCTCTGGACCTTTGTCACTTTGATTAGGGTTGACCTCGACATCATTGGTACCAATGCCTTGGGTCAGGTTTTCTGCATTGTCAACATTCATGTTGACATTTTCATCATTAGTATCCTGTCGAAAGGCAAGGCAAATGAAGTTATGAGAAAACTTATGAGAAAAATAAATTTGTTCTATTGACAAAATCTTAAAAGTTGAGAAGATTTTACCTTAGCACCAAGATCATGTGAACATGAACTTGTATTTTCTTGCCTGGGGGCAGGAACTTCAGTGGTGGTGTTTTCAGCTTGGGGTGTTGGTTGGTCTTCGACAAGAAGATTAGAAGGAGTAATCTCAGCTTCTTTCTCTGCTTCTGCAGAAGCCTTAGAGCTGGACTTAACTTTCTTCTTCTTCTTCTTCTTCTTCTTCTTCTTCTCCTTGTCAACTTTCTTCTTTGGGGGTTTGTCAGCATCAGATTTTGTTGGTGGTGTGCTTGCCTCACTAGCTTCTTCGTTGGTCTTTCCTTTGTCTCTTTGGCCTTCTCCACTAGGGGCAGCAGCAGTAGGATTCTCTTGAACATTACCAGTGGCCTGAAATGAAACCTTAAGGTTGTTAACACAAAATTTCTTTGAAGTCGAAAAGGAATTTAAAAGGGTATGTCGAAAGCCTTACTGTTGGTTCTTGAATGGTGAGTTTCTTTTGTTTCTTCTGAATGGTGGGCTCTCCAGTTTTTTCTGAAGCCACATTGACTCTTTTTCGACTCTGCATTGTAAGTCAAGTGTCGAAAGGTTCAAAATGTTTGTGACAAAAATTGCAAATAAAAACTAAGTTAAAATACTAGTTTGAAATTTGATACCTTAGCCCCAGTATTTGAGAGTGATTTCTTTGAAGTCACAGCAGGAGCGCTGGAGTCAGTAGAGACGTTGGTTTCTTTGGTCTTTGTGACATTGGAAACACCTGCTGTCGAAATAAGGAAAATTAAACATCAAATGAAGAGTTAAATTTACAAACATTATAAAAATAACTTTGTTTATTTTTAGTCAAGTTACCTTTGCCTTTGGGAGTCCTTGGCTGCAAAGCGTCGAATCCTGCATTCAATGCACGCAATAGCAGTTTCTCATCCTTGGCATGCCTCTCATAGTGCAAGCTCCACCATGCAGCAAATTCATAGGTGCAGTATTGAGAGGTTTCAAAGGCAACAGGTGTAAGGTTGTAAGAGTGCTCGTCAGCAAGCTTCAAACGACGTTCAAAGTACTCGACAGACATTCCAGAGTTGCCCAAGACAATATCATCTTTGTTCTTGAACAAGCTCTTTGGCCTGAACTGACTTAGGCCAAATTGGCGAGCAACCAAATTGGGTTGGTATCCAACCAAGCCCAAATGCCTTTTGTCAATCCCTTGCCTTGAGGATAGGATTGTTGGGTTCAAAAACATTCTCCAAATGTTGTTGGTATCTTCCTCATCATCTGGATTTGTTGCAGGAAATGGTCTCTTAAACCAAGATGGTCCAATAGTTCTTTTGATAAAAGGGGTGTTTTGAGGGGTGATTTCGTCGAAGGCGAACAGAGTTTTGAAGTAGTGGAAAAAGAGCTGTCGAGTGGTCAAGTTCGTTTCTCTTTGCCTCAACAAGGCTAACCTAGCGCCTTCTGATTGTCGAGAAGCAATAGAGGTTTCCATGTGAGTAGGGAGGAAAAGTTTGAAGTTGGTTTCAAAGGTGGCATTCAGCCAAAGTTGCAGAAGCCAAATGGGTCCAGATAGAGTTAATTGTGATCCTTTATCAGTTTTCTTAAGGAGATCACTAGCTTGTCCTAAGGAATCATAAAGGGAAGCCAAGATGAATCTGCCTAAGGCTACATCCAAACCCTGGTGAAGCATAATGGCGAGAGGAACTAACATTTTCACAACTTGCAGAGAGCAAATGCAAAGGACGAATTGTGATAGCCAATAAGTCAAGAAGGCTATGTGTTCTTCAGGTGATACCTCTTCACTACTGAGGTCATGGTGATTTTTGAGAAATCCTGAAAAGGATAAGACTCTGAAGTCGAGCTGATGGTTGGGGGCAGTGTATTTGGGGTCGAAAGTGGGTCCTGTTGGTCTCAAGCCAGTAATAGCAGCAACGTCGAATAGAGATGGGGTCATCATGCCTGCTTTTAGGTGAAAGGTGTTGGTAGAACTTTCCCAAAAATAAAGGGCAGCTATTAGCATTTCTACATTGTACTTGGGTCCTTCTCTCGAAAGTTGAATTAAGTCGAATATACCACTCTCTTTCCAAAAAGTGGCGTATTGTTTTTCGACTTTGTTAAGCCATTTAAGATAGCCATCAGTAGCTATTGGTGCAGATCTAAAAGCCCTATAGCCAGGTTCAAAGAAACTCATGTCGAAGACAGAGTTGGCAAAAACTTTTGGCTCACAAGTGACATGCAGAGGGAAAATACTACCTATTTCCTCATTAAAATCAATAGTCGAAGGAAGAGGGCCTGCAAAGGCAAGAGTTTTACCTTCAAGTCTATGAGGAATCAGCAGTTCTTTTCCCCATATGGTGCTTTCGACAGCAGTAGTAGCAGGTTCCGACACGAACACTGAATCGTCAACCATGACAAGCTCTTTGTCATCTACAGCAATGGGAACAACGTTTCTGGAGGAAGAAGATGAAGCCATTGATGCTTCTTGGTGTTCTTGGTGTTCTTGAGGTTGATGGTGATTTGACAGGTGACAGTAGCAAAGGTTCAAAAACCTTCAAAATCAACTTGTTTCTTGCTCAAATGCAGTGGAAAGAACGGTGATGATGAACGAAAATGATTGACAATCGTTTTGGTTGGTTTAGATTCAACAGAAACACAAGAACAATGCAAGATTTGGAGTTTGTTTTGATTGTTTTTGGAAAAAATGCGTGAGTGCTCTCTATGGAAGGGAAGTTCAATGTTTAGGATTTCAGAAAAGTGAAAGTGTTGGACTATATGCTTGCTATTTATAGACTCTGCAGATTTGCATGCAGTTGGTAACTGAAGCACCACCATTTTCCATCTCAATCGTCCCGATCCTGCCACGTGTCCCACTATTGTGCTAAAAAAGTGGAAATCATGGTTTGAAGGGATTGAGTTGACGGTTACATTTTTGTCATGATTGATTTGACATTAATGTGACGTTTGCGCCGTCTTTGGTAAGCGTGCAGAGGTTGAAAAGAAAGAGAATCTTCAAAACTGCCATTTCTTCCTTTCGTATTCGACATGCGGTCGAAATTGGCATTTTTGAGGGGGCAATTTGTTAGCCTGTATTTTCGACAGGCATTAATGAATTGGAGTGAGAAGATGAATTCTCATTTAATGTACATTATTGTATTTTAATATTCTCTTGAAAATTGGTTGTTTAATAAATCAAGAGAAAATTAAGGCATTCGACGTCGAAAGCCTTGTAGTTTGTAAGTTCACTGTCGAGTCTGAAGAAGCTGTCGAATTCGACAGGAACCTATTTTAATAAGTACATGATTGATTGCTTCGACATTGCTATATATGTGTCGAATTATATATATGTATGTATATGTGTGTTTGCTTGTATAACGTATTATGCAGTACGGAGAAAGCATACTCTGGACTTAGCAAATTATTCAAAGTGGATAACGTTCGAAAGCCTCGCCAGGTGTCTAAGAAATTCAAATTGTCGAAGACACGTGGAGTTTAGTTAGACGTTAAGTAAGTTTTGACGGTTATTCTAGTTTGCCTATAAATATTAGTTTTTCATTTGAGAAACGGGTTCACAATTCTCATGCAAATTCCTGACAAAACTCAGAGTACCCATGTCAACGAGCGAAATGAGTGCAAAATGGAACATGTACGAATCTGTGTAACCAACCTTTCTTTGTAAACAATTTACATTTATGAATGCAATTTACATTCTCCAAGTATTTTACTTGCTTTCCATTTAAAGTTTACGCACTTTAACCTTCTGCAATTTATTTCATTGCATGTTTAAAACCTTTCTGCAATTTATTTCATTCCAAGTTTAAAACATTTTCTGCAATTTACTTTGTTGCATGCTTTTACTTTTCAAAGTTCTTCTTTAAACTTTATCTGCAAATTCATTTACAAGTTTTCTGCAAATTTAACTTTGAAGCATTTTACTTTAAGCAAACTCATTCGACTGCGTCGAGTGATTTTACTGTTTTTATCAAATTATCCGATTTAACCCAGAAAATATGAAAATGTTTTCGTCAATTCTGCACAATCCAATATGTCCCAGGATTTACTAGTTGATCCTTCTTGTAATAATTAAACTAGCGGTTGTTTGCTAAAAATCGGGGTAAACAGCACTATTCTTTTAAAACTTCATTTTGATCACTAAACGACGGTGATCAAATAACAATAACCTTCAGAGCACATCATTGATCCAGGAGGAGCAGACGGATATATTTTATCGCATTCGTCGTCGGTAGCACACTCTTCTATAATGTAAAATAAGAGTAATTAAGGAATTATTACTAAAATAGGCCAAAGGTTGTGTATAAAATAAACAAAAAAAACATTTTGAGAATGAACTTACTTTGACCAAGAATTACAACGAGAAATAGAGAAACAAAAAGAATCACAGTATAAACAAACTTATGAATGTCAGCCATTTTTTTCACCTTGCATGGAACAGATATTGTAAAGCCTCTTTCTATATTTACGTTAATTAAGTAGATTTTAATGATTACGCTGTTGCAACAATTCGTTCTTTAAAATTAGAATAATTTTTAAATGTCTTTAAAGTATAATGAAGAATCATATTTGCCCCTTTAACTCATAGAATAAATTTTATAAAATAAAATTTGCTTGTAATAAAGTTTCTTTTTGTTTACAAACCTTCCATTATTATATTTCATTTCTTATTTAGCCTTTCATAATAGAGAAAGGAAAACCCTAATTATATTATGCATTAGATTTAATGGAACTCGACCCACATATATCTTTCACGTCTCGTGTTCGAATTATATGTGTTAAAATACAATGTGCATGGTTTGAACGGGAGACCCAATTATAGATAACATATAATATTCTTTAGTTGAGATTAGTCATTGATAAACAACATATATTTTACACTTGTGTCATGGTGAAGAGAAAAAAAATCACAAGCAAATTTATAGTGCAGAATGGTGACGCAAGGTAGGGACGATCCTGATTATTTGGAGGCACAACTCCGATTATTAACAATGGACTTTTTAATTAAAAAAAATGCAAAAACTTTGAAAATAGTATTCCCCAATTAAATTTTAAATAACACCATCAATAACATAAAAAAAATGGCCATCCTTTTAACAAACATACAAAATATTCTTATTCTAATCAATAACTTTTAACAAACATACAAAATATTCTTTTTAAAAAGCCTTTCTTATAGAAATTTTTCAAACAAATTCATCGATCGAATTATCATATAATATATCGTCAAGTGATTGTTCACAATTGCTATCAATGTTTAAGTTATTAATTACAAGAATTTATATGATATTTTTAGTATCTATTTAGGACCATTATATGTAACTAGTAAGTTTGAAGGCCATTACATGGAAAATACCTAAAAAAATGAAGTTACTTAAAGAAGAAGCGAGAATTTGATTAGAAATTACACAAAAAAGGAACAAAAATGAAGAAATATGCTGAAACCAGCATCCCACGAGGTAGAGGAATTAATTTGAAGAAAATCAACAAAATTTTGGAAGAAAATCTAAAGTCATCGTCCCACGATGAAAAGATGTGAGACACTGGGAAGGATTCCATAGAGTCGTTTATCTTGTAGTTTATTTAATTAAAAATGTATCGTTTTAGAAAAGAATTTTCTTAACTGATGTTTATGCTAATTTATTTTCATTAGCAATGTATGTAGTACGTAGAATGTAATACCTTAAACTAATATTAATATATGTTCTATTGTTCCATATTCGGTTTGAAAATCAAGTCATTAGCCTCAAGTAGTTAACGAGTTTCACCAAATGACGAATTTCAGGAGAATCCATATTCAAATTCTAAGTGGAACAATTTTTTTGCCAGACTTTACTTACCACACGGCTGAACTCTTTATTATTAAGACTCCTTTCTCCATATATGAATAGAAAACCAAACAAAAATAATTCGGCTAGAAAAAAATGAAGATTGGGTTTTCATAGGCTTCTTTTTACTATAAACATTCAAAATTTACACTTCACAATGAAACACTCGTGACCGTCAGGGCCGGCCCTATGGGGGGTGCGGCAAGTGCGACGGCAACGGGCCTCAAAATTTTGAAGGTCTCACTTCAAAATTTTGAGGTCTATAATAATAGTTATATATTGTTAGTTTTTAAAAGATATTATATATATTCGATAAATTAATTTTGAGATCTTATAATAATGGTTAAATATTACCAATTTTCATAAAATAACATATGTTTGGTGAAAAAAATCTCAATCAAATAAAAAAATAATAATTTATATAGAGGATACTTTTTTAAATTTTTTTATTAAAGTTTCATTTTCAATATTTGAACCGGGCCTCCAAATAGTCAGGACCGGCCCCCGTGACCGTCTCAACTTATCCATGTTCGAGCAATTTCATATCCCCAAATAACTCAATATATTTTGTAAAAGATTTTAATACCATCTTAAAAATTTGAATTGAACTTAAATAATTCATTCCTACAAAATCTATTTATAATATGATAATTATCTCGACTTATTAACTCAAATTCAAACTATGTCACATTCAATGTAGAAACTCTAATTTACACACCAAATTTAAAGACATGTATATTTGACTAGCATAGCTTATATACGGTATACGCAATCACGTTTTTTAGATAACAATATTAATTAACGTCAATAATCTTCTATCCTATAAAATATAGCTAGCACCTGCAATCTTTTATTTAGAATATGTAAAGCAAATTTGAAGAAATGTGTATTTGTAAGAAGTTTCGTTGGAATATAATTGAAGTGGTCAAAATAGAATAGTTGTGAATAACTGGAAATTTGGAACACAAAGACTCGTAAAGAAAATGAAATAGTCAAAATAATGTGACAATTTGGAAAAACAACTTTTACTTTATAGTAGAATACTAGTATGTCTGTGTTTGGACTTTGCCTTTGCCTCTGGAGATGCACATGTTGTAATTGTAAAATTGGCATAGAATTATTTGAAATTGTTAAAGAGAAAAGAGAAAAAATTTGTAATCCTCTTTGATTGTATTTCTTATTTATTTTTTAATACATTATTTTTTTAGTTATCATGATAATTAATCTTTGTTGGAAAATCTATGGACACACAAAGTGGATTCTCCATCACATAAGCTAAGAATCACACCTCTAACCATATGTTTAAGGGACCATTTCATTTTTGATACCTCTAGGGCTTCTTGTTATGTATAATTATCTTGTTGGAGGTAAAAAGAAAACGTAAACATGTTGGACAATGAGAGATTTGCCTTGACGACTCAGAAAATTGATAACGGTTTCATCAATTAAAAGAGTTAAATGAAGTTTGGGTCAAGTAATTGTCACATGGTTAGAGAAAAATAAAGGAACAATTTATTGGATTTTTTAAATATAATAACAACTAAAATTGTAATAATTCTCTACATATTTTAAAAGTTCAAACTAAAATTGAGAAAAAATATATTTTGGATTAACATCGATGATAAAACATAAAACCGTTGTAAAAAATAAATTATATGAATCATTCATAGAATGATTTAGCAAACTATATGAATCAATTTTAGGTTTCGTTTGGCCCGGCTTATTAACATATAATGAAATTAGCGTAATAAATTATATGAACCAAAGTCACCGAAGCTTATCGCATTGTTAGAGATCTATCACCCACATCACACCACACAATTCTTGATGTTGAAGTTATGGTATGCTGATAGGTCGTATATGTGCCTTTTTATTAGCGACTTAAACTTTAAACTTAAATATTATTTCTAAATTGTGAGTCTTAACCCAGTGACAAATGCGTCAAAAAGAAAGAAAAAAACACAGTGACAAACCAAACTCTAATACTATTAATGTAACATCCTAAATTCCAAAATAGTTTTTTTTTGAACTGCAAATAATTTTATTAAAAGCACTAGAATGTACAAGTAGTACAAACAAGGCTACAAAATACAAAGGGGGCAGTCCAAGGCAACAAAGGCCAAGGCTAGCAAATACAGGAACAAGTGAAGGCAGAAAAAACGGAACAACAAGTGGGGCGATAAACACAGATCGAGCCACCCAGCAACACTAAAACAGAGTAGGAAAAGCAAAAAACGCAGCAAACAAGCAGGCCAACAGCAGCTCCGCCAATAACCAAACAAACCGTGATTAAACCATCACCTAAGCATACAATCATCCGGGTTCCAAATCCACTCATAAAGTAAACACGGCGTTTTCGCGACGCTATTCAAGAACCATTGCCAAGCCAATCGTTGAATATAATCAACTACATGCGCCACAATTACCTCCTTATTATTAAAAATACAATCGTTCCTAGACTTCCATAGGGCCCAAACGTAAGCGAGCCACACAATTGAATATCCCTTCCGTAATTTATTGTTAGATCCGCAGCCAACAAATAGCCCATAAGATGACATCAAATCAGGAGGCAAGACCAAAACCACACATAACCACCTTGTCAAAGTATACCAAACACTTGCCGCCACTTGACAATGTAGGAAGAGGTGTTTAGAAGTTTCAGTCACAGAAACACACCAAGGGCAGGTAGCATCGTCAATCCGAATGATCCCCTATGACACAAATTATCCCTAGTGGGAATTCTATCCAATAGAAGTTGCCACGCCACAGCACTTACCTTTGAAGGGACACCACTCTTCCAAATATACTTAAAAACAAAGGTGTCCATATTATTGATAAATGTCCATACAAAATAAGAGTAGTACAAACTACTAAAATTATATTTACAAATGATAATAAAATACATTTACAAATAGTAATAAAATATTATGTAGAATAAATAAATGTCAATGCAGAATGAGATATGTCACATCATCACCACAAATAACAATTCAATGTAATGTAATATAATTTAATATAAAAATATTAATTCCATGGAACCTTACAATTATCTTCATAATGTATTGACATAGATAATATTTTCTCAAGATCAAATAAAATTAGTCAAGACCATATTATTAAACCCAGCCATAATGTCACGGTATCATAGCCTTACAACCCAATTTAAACATAAAAATAATCCTACAAACTTCAAAGAACACCTTAACATAGGTGAGAGAATAACTATCCATATTACTCTCTTGAAC
The DNA here is from genome assembly GCA_954870985.1 of Trifolium fragiferum. Classification (NCBI taxonomy): domain Eukaryota; kingdom Viridiplantae; phylum Streptophyta; class Magnoliopsida; order Fabales; family Fabaceae; genus Trifolium; species Trifolium fragiferum. The sequence goes on along the minus strand of OX940793.1, from coordinate 13,795,530 downwards.
AGAAACCTCAATACTATTAGTTGATCTCATCTTAGGGATTGTGCCTGCATATAATTCATAAAAAAAACACCGAAAAAATGGGATGAGAGAAGTTTTAACTTAATCACTTAAAATCATATAACAATTTCAATGGATAGAAACAAACACACAAATACACATTCAAACTAAAACACCAAAGTGTACTAAGAATTTAGAGACGGAATATTTCGTCTCTAACATTGACGAAATGTGTTCCGCTCATTATGCATGTTGTACCATTACTCGGACTCTAGAAAGTATACTAAGAGGACCTGCACTACAAGAAATATGATTTTTGACAACAATTTTTTTAGTTAAAAGTTGTTACAAGTCGCTGGCAAAACAACCAAAGGTAATTTTACCAGCGACTCGTAACAAAAAAAGTTATTGCCAAAAATCATATTTCTTGTAGTGCTGCATGTTTAGTAAAAGAAGAGCTACACATTCACATGCATCAATGGATCAACATAAGTCATTGGGGTTTCCATACCAAAACATAATCACATCCAAGGCCGAGTGAACAAACCCCACACAGGTCCTACACCGTTACATGTAAACAAACTATGTATGATGCATGTTTCACAAACCAAAATTCAAAAAATAGCATCTTTTTTTTTTTTTTGATTTAAAAAATAGCATCTTGTAATTCTCATAAATAACTTTTTAATCCTCGCCTTTCACAAACTATGTACGTCACAAACAAACTATCACTAGAGAACCATCATTGACTCTCTTGAGCATGGTGGCTTCGTCTCAATATGGTCTAACCCCTCACGACCATCATTATATACCTATGAAGTATCTATATGAAGAATTTAGTGTCCCAATTTTCATTTAAGAGATTCTTTTAGGCTATGTTTGGCCCTACTTTTTTAAGGTTTAAAAGTCACTTTAAGCTTAAAGTTGAAAATATGAAATTTAAAGTTAAAGTAGAAGTTGTTTGGTATTTTATTATTTTTTTCAACTTAATTAGTACTTTTAAGTTACAATCTGTTTGGTGAAATATTTCTAAAAAAAATTATATTCAAATATAAATTTATCATAAATAACATGAAATTCATACTTTTTTAATAAAAATGCATAAATTATTTTATGAAACATTATCATAAATTAAATTCAAAGAGTTTAAAGAAATAATCCATAACTAAAAATATAAATCATCACAAATTATCCATTCTATTTCTCAACTGCTTTTGGTTATAGTTTCTATTAGCGCGTTTAGTGAATTCTTCGCGTATTTCTTCCCATTTCTTATGTTTAAAACCAATTCCTGACTTTCCACATTTACGAATTTCATCCATACAAAGGTCCAGTAATATTTTGGTATCCGATGAAATGTTCCACTTTGCTTTTTCAAAATTTTCAGATTTACATGGTTGATTTTCTTTAGCAGCCATAACTGTAATATGTTTTAAAAATCATAAATAATTATAAGTAAATTAATATTTTGCAATCTACTACCGTTTAAACTACTTTATCAGTATTGTTTATTGCCCATCTCTATCATCAAATGATAAATAAAATAATAAAAGAAATAATATAAATATATATATATATATATATATTAGGGAGGTTGGGTTTCGGTTCTGTGACTAGTTTGTTCTTTTCAATTTTTTGTGCTATTCATTAGGGAGTTTGTTGCTACTAGTTAAGGCTATTGGTTTTATATGTGAAGCATGGATCATCATGTTTCATGAGATTTTATTGCTATTTCTTCTACTGATTTAGGTATGTCTTATAATTATTATTAATTCATTCATAAAACATAATAGATGATAAAGAACAAATAGACAAAAAATAATCATATAGAAACTAAGGTAAAAAAACAAAATCTGAATGATGTACAAAGGGGAATAAATGACTGAGTAAAAAAAATTAAACTAAACACTAAAGGACAAAAAATTATAAAGTGCCATGAATTAACAAATGAAAAGAAATTTCATACCTGCAACTGCAAGTCTGCAACTTTGCAGGCGGCGTGAGGGTTTTGTTTGGGAGTGGGTGTAAGGAAAAATTATAATAATATATATATCAATGAGAACCTGTAAATATGGTAAGAAATTTTAGCGGGAACAGTTTACTGAAATAAAACGAGAGCGGGAACAGTGCCAGAAAAATAAAATAAAATATAAATTGACATACACGGGAATCGATGAGTGGTCATGTAAAAGAAACCACCGAATAAGTTGGTTTAAAGTTGGTTTTTACTTCTTTTTTTTTAAGTCACTTATATTGTGTTTTCTTCATTATAAAAAAGACACTTTTTACTTTTAGCACTTTATCAAAATTATGTTTGGCCCTACTTTCACTTAAAAGAAGTAGTAAAGTAGAAAATAAGTGAGGCCAAACACTACCTTAGTCTTGATATTTGTCTTATAACTTAGTGAACATTTTTTGTGTTGGAATTTCTCTCTTTATCTTTATAAATTATCTCTCTCTCTCTCTCTCTCTCTCTCTCTCTCTCTCTCTCTCTCTCTCTCTCTCTCTCTCTCTCTCTCTCTCTCTCTCTCTCTCTCTCTCTCTCTCTCTCTCTCTCTCTCTCTCTCTCTCTCTCTCTCTCTCTCTCTCTCTCTCTCTCTCTCTCTCTCTCTCTCTCTCTCTCTCTTCAAAAAAGATTTAGAGGAACTTATAGAAGATTGGGTTCAAATATTTTTTATACATCCCAAAACATTTAAAAACATTGATAATGAAAAAAATAAAAATAAAAATAAAAAATAGAGAGGATCCCAATCTAACTATGTACACCAGGTATTATCTGTTTTTAATTATCATTATATACCTTGAAGTAATCTATGATTTAATTTGTTGGTGTTATCATTATAATTAATTAAAGTGTAAATTTAATCATTTACATTCTCTCTTGAAGTCTATACCTCAATTCTAATTAGAGTCGTAAAAATGGGTCGGGCTATCGGGCCAGCCTATTAGCCCTATAGTTTTATACGGGTCGGGCTTTTAAAAAAGTTGATCGGACCTTATCGGGCCGGCCCCTCGGGCCTATATTTTTAATGGGCCGGCCCCTTAAAGAGTTAAAAAAATTATTTTTAAAAAAATTCTAAAAATAGTTTTAGCTAAAAATAAGAAGTTTTAGTTACCATTAAATCTTTAGATAATTAAGTAATAAAATGTGAGATTTGTTAGTTAGGAGATAATTATTAAACCAAATTTATTTTTTTTTTAGATTAAACCAAGTTTGTTATGATTATCTTTATTTGAAAAAAAACTAATAACAACTTAATCATCATTATAAATAGAAAAGTATAACAAAGAAATTAATCAAATTATATGGATATTAATTTGTGTGTGATATATATGTAGTTTTATTGTCCATTGAATTTATTTTACAAAAAAAAAATTCAAAAAAAAAATGAAACTTTGTCGGGCCGGCCCATCGGATCATGTAGGCCTTTGCTTATCGGGTTGGGCTTAACGGGTCGGACCTTGAGGCTTAATGGACCGGCCCACTAAAGCCCCTTTATATATCATGGCCCCCGGGCCGGCCCCTTTTGACGGCTCTAAATCTAATATTGAAATTCTTAGATTATAAATCAAGAACTCAGGTTGTTTTTTTTTACACCGAAGCATTACATTGTTCTCCAACAAACAATGATAACAAAATTTTCTTAATATAATAAATATGCTATGCTTTTCTATTTTATTGTATGTGTTAAATTACCCCTTATTTTTTTAATTACTCCGCATATAATATATAATTAAAAATAATAATACTACAATGAGCTAAGAAAATGGAAGGATATAATAGAGAAATAAAGAATATAATAAAAGCAAAATTATAAAAGTAACAACATTATGATGGTCTGACTTCTACAATAACCTTCAAAGCATATCATTGTTACAGGAGCAGTAGATGGATATTTTTTATAGCATTCTTTATCAGTATCACACTCTCCTAAAGAAAAAACATGGAAAGAGTCATGAGAGAGAAACAAGAGAGAGAGGGTCTGCAAAAGAAAGATGGTAGGAGGGGCTATGCACATCGCATGGACCAAATCTCAACCTCTTTCTTCTTCACCAATTTCCCGAAGGAGCTGGGGTGGGGTGACTTATGGAAGCTGTTCGCCAAATATGGTAGTGTGTGTGACGTTTTCATCCCCAAAAAAATGGACAAATGGGGAAGGAAGTTTGGTTTTGTGAAGTTTAAGGAGGTCAAGGATATAGAGGAGCTTAGCAAGAGACTTGAAGATGTGTGGTGGGAGACGTTCAAACTACGAGTCAACCGAGCTCGTTTTGCAAAAGGAGATGTCAAGGAGAAGGAGTCTTCCGATGATAATCACCCTAAGAGGTTATTGTTGGGAAGAGATTTACTTGTTAACGACGAGATGTCTTTCAAATCTTTGCTTCTAGGCAATGGTGGTGAAGCTAGGGGAGGTAACGGCGAAGGAGGAAAGAAAAAGTTCCGGGTGGATAGTTTGGGGGATGTTGTTCCTCTAGAGTTACAAGTGCAACAGTCCACTATGGATCGGTTACAGCATTGCAGGGTCGGGGTCTTTAGGGAGCATATGGATTTCCATAGTTTTTATGAAAGGCTGTGTTGGAAATAGTAAATGTTTCTCTCATTGAAAATAAAAGCATTTAAGTCTTTAGGTTCATGTATGCTTAGATTCATGCATTTACTACTTAGGAAGTTGGACTTGCATTTATTTCTCCTTGTAAACATAACATCTAATTTATTATGGTGTGTATATAAATATCATGGTTGCTGAGTGCTTTACTCACTCATGCACATTAAGAAAGTTTTCTGTTCATAATTTCCACATGGTATCAGAGCTCCTGATCTAGGGGACTCTACTTCCGCAAATAATTCTTGAGAAAATCTGACTGGGCATTTTTCTGCCGTCAGTAACCTGAAATCTGACTGGGCATTTTCTGCTGTCAGTAACTTGAAATCTTGACTGGGCACTTTATGCTGTCAAGTTCTTCAAATCAGCCACTGTTTACCGTCGGTACAGCTCTGCACTCTTTCCAGCAGCTATCCGTACATTTTTAAGCAGCTGTCTGTGCAGTACTAGCCGCTGTCCCTACATTTTCCGGGTTGATTTCTTGATTGAATCTTTTTTTTGTGGTCCCTTATACATAAATATTTGGTGGTTGCCTCTGTTTCCTTTTTTTGTTTTGGTACGTCTCTTTGGTTCCTTCATGGCCAATAGTATGGAAAAATCAGGTAAGCTTCCACTTTCAGTTGGATTTCATGTCTCAGAAACAGCTTCTAGACTATTCTGGATATTAGATTCAGGAGCCACGGACCACATGACACCCTCTTCTAAACAGTTCTCCACTTATTCCCCTTGTCCTAGTAATAAGAAAATTGCTACTGCAGATGGCAATCTTGTAACTGTAGCTGGCATTGGAGATATCCAAATAAATCATTTTATAACCTTAAAAAAGGTCCTCCATGTTCCAAAACTATCTGTGAACCTTATCTCCATACAAAAAATTACGAACGATTTATCCTGTAGTGTGACTTTTCAGAATGATTGTTGTATATTTAAGGATAAGGAGTCGGGAAAGACGATTGGACGTGCTAGAGAAAGGAATGGCCTTTACTATCTAGAAGAACCAGGTCAGTGCACAAAAATCCCATTGTCTCACTCATTTATGTCAGAATCTGTACTCACTAAGAAGGAAAAAATATTTCTTTTTCATTGTCGATTGGGTCATCCTTCTTTCGGAGTCATTAAAGTTTTGTTTCCGTCTTTATTCACTAAGGTAGATGTTGAAAGTCTTCATTGTGATGTGTGTGAGTTTGCTAAACACAAGCGTCTACCCTTTCCAATAAACAATAAAAGAAGCACTTCCCCTTTCTATCTTATTCATTCAGATGTTTGGGGTCCCTCTACCGTTCCAAATGTAACTGGCGCTAGGTGGTTTGTAACTTTTATAGATGATTGTACTCGGGTTACTTGGGTGTTTTTACTCAAATACAAGTCTGATGTCTGTACAGTTTTCCCAAAATTTTTCTACATGATTAAAAATCAATTTGGAGTGAACATCAAAAGGCTTGGGTCTGATAATGGAAAAGAGTACTTCAATCATGTTCTTATTTCTTTCTGTCAAAAGGAGGGAATTGTCCATGAGTCTTCTTGTGTTAAAACACCACAACAAAATGGAACCGCAGAAAGGAAAAATAGGCATCTATTAGACCAAACACGAGCACTGTTGTTTCATCAAAATGTTCCCAAAAATTTCTGGGGGGAGGCTGTTCTCACTAGCACATATCTTATTAATCAATTACCCTCTAGAATATTAGGGTTCAAGAGTCCTATGGATGTTCTTTCTTCCTTCTATCCAAATTTGTTAGCAAGTAATAATCTTAAACCTCGAATCTTTGGGTGTGTGTCATTTGTCCATGTTCATTGTCAAGATAGAAAAAAACTCGATCCTAGAGCCCTAAGATGTGTTTTTGTCGGGTATTCCCCTACTCAAAAAGGATATAAGTGTTTCCATCCTCCATCTAAAAAGTTTTTTGTGTCACGGGATGTAACCTTTCATGAGAGGGAATCATACTTCACTCAACCTTATCTTCAGGGGGAGAACCATATGGAAGAGAAGCTTGAAACACTTGATCTTTCAGATCTTGAGTCAAATATAATCAATCTTTCTGGTACTAAGTCAAATACATCTGTTTTCGAGTCAAATAGACCCAATATGTCCGGTATCGAGTCAAACACACTTGTACCAAATCCATCCGAGGCTGAAGAACTCGGAGCAGAGTCAAATCAATCAAATTCGCCTGCAGCCGAACATGGACCTGAAGTGGATGTAAGATATGGAAAGAATCTGGTTTACATGAGAAAGTCAAAGGCCATTCCTGAATCGACACAAGTACAAGAACCTGACTCGACTCCTTTGAATGGGGTAATTAATTCTTCTGAATTACAGGATGAAATGACCCAAACAACATATGATGACCTAGACCTTCCAATTGCCATTAGAAAAGGAACTAGAAAATGCACCAATCAACCTTTATATCCCCTTTCAAACTATCTTTCTTTTCAAAAATTCTCACCTAGCCATAGAGCCTTCCTTACAAACCTAAACACTACTCCCATACCTACTAATGTTTCTGAGGCATTGTCCGATGAAAAATGGAAGCAAGCTATGAATATCGAGATGAATGCATTGAAGAAGAATAAAACTTGGGAGTTAGTGACTTTACCAGAAGGGAAGAAGCCAGTTGGATGTAAATGGGTGTACACGGTAAAATATAAGGCTGACGGATCAATTGAAAGATATAAAGCCAGGTTGGTTGCCAAAGGGTTTACACAAACCTATGGAATTGACTATTCAGAGACATTTGCTCCGGTTGCAAAGATGAATACTGTCAGAGTAATATTGTCACTTGCTGCCAATTATGGTTGGGATTTACAACAGTTTGATGTGAAGAATGCCTTCTTACACGGGGAACTTGAGGAGGAGATTTATATGCACATACCACCAGGGTATGATAAAAATGTACCCATCAATACAGTCTGCAAGTTGAAAAAGGCGTTATATGGCCTGAAACAATCACCTCGAGCATGGTTTGGAAGATTCACTAAGGTTATGACATCGTTGGGGTACAAGCAAAGTCAAGGGGATCATACCTTGTTCATCAAACACTCGCCACAAGGGGGAGTAACAATTTTGTTAGTGTATGTAGATGACATCATAATGACAGGAGATGATTTGATGGAGCATCAGATCTTGAAACAATGTTTAGCTAAGGAGTTTGAAATAAAAACTCTTGGAAAGCTGAAGTACTTTTTGGGAATCGAAGTGGCACATTCTCGAAAAGGCATTTTTATATCTCAGCAAAAATACATTACAGATTTACTCAAGCAGACGGGTAAAACAGCGTGCAAACCTGCGAGCATTCCTATGGATCCAAACCTTAAATTGGGTAATACCGAAGAAGGTGTTGCAGTGAATAAAGAAATGTATCAGCGTCTAGTTGGGAGATTAATTTACTTGTCTCACACTAGACCAGATATTGCCTATGCTGTAAGTATGGTTAGTCAATTCATGCATTGCCCGAAAGAGATCCATTTACAGGCAGCTCATAGAATTCTGCAGTATCTCAAGGGAACTCCAGGAAGAGGAATTTTGTTCAAAAGAAATGGAAATACAACCCTTGAGGCCTACACTGATGCAGACTATGCTGGTTCAATTATTGACAGGAGATCCACTACCGGGTACTGCACCTTTCTTGGAGGAAATCTTGTGACTTGGAGAAGTAAAAAGCAAAACGTAGTAGCACGTTCTAGTGCTGAAGCTGAATTTCGAGCCATGGCACAAGGCATTTGTGAATTACTTTGGCTCAAAATTATATTAGAAGATTTGAAAATCAAATGGGAAGGACCTATGAAGCTCTACTGTGATAACAAGTCAGCTATCAGTATAGCACATAATCCGGTTCAACATGATCGAACTAAGCATATCGAGGTTGATAGACACTTCATTAAGGAGAAGCTTGATAGTGGGCTGATTTGCACCCCATATGTGTCCTCACAAGGGCAACTTGCGGATATTCTCACTAAAGGATTAAGTAACTCAAATTTTGAACGACTTGTATCCAAGCTGGGAATGGAAAATACCTATTCACCAGCTTGAGGGGGAGTGTTGGAAATAGTAAATGTTTCTCTCATTGAAAATAAAAGCATTTAAGTCTTTAGGTTCATGTATGCTTAGATTCATGCATTTACTACTTAGGAAGTTGGACTTGCATTTATTTCTCCTTGTAAACATAACATCTAATTTATTATGGTGTGTATATAAATATCATGGTTGCTGAGTGCTTTACTCACTCATGCACATTAAGAAAGTTTCCTGTTCATAATTTCCACAGGCTGATTATGGACGGACAAGTTGAGGTCAAGGTGGCACCTATGGGGGGTAACTTGGTCTTATTACAGTGTGCGTGTGAAGGTGAACTGCTGGAAGTGATGAAGATCAACAAGAAATGGTGGGATAATTGCTTCACAAAAATTATTCCATGGAAGCCAAACTTGGTTTCTGAATGCAGAGAAATCTGGTTGCAAATATATGGAATCCCTCTCCATGTTTGGGACGAAGGAACATTTAAGAAGGTGGCTGGAAGATTTGGTGTATTCTTAGATTTTGATGAAGACACAATCTCCAACCGGAGATTAGACGTTGCAAGAGTTAAACTTCGCACGGTTAGAAGACATACGATTGATACGGTGCTGCAATTGAAGATTCAGGGGATGCTTTTAGATGTGTGGGTAGTTGAGGAAAGGTGTAGGTGTGGGGAGGAGAGGCGGTACGGCGAGGAGGAAGGTGATCGGTGTGAGGGTAAGGAGAATAGTTGCTCCGGTGATAGGGTTTGGAGGGGAGATGATGGTGACCTCTTCTCCGATGGAAGAACTGATAGTGATAGATCAGAGACCTATGGGGAGGCTTTTGCTCTGCAGCAGGTAGGGAGTCAGAAGCATGCAGAACCAGGGGACTACATCGACGACCTTGATTCAGTCACCTCCTTTGTTACCGCCTTGCCCTACAGAGGAGGCGCCTGAGATTGCTTTGCAAGTAGTCTTACCTTTTCCAGCATCAGGAGTCAATTTGGTGATTAATAATGAGGGCGGTAATGTTTCAGAAGCTTTCTCTGAGAGTGGGGATGATGTGGCACGAAAGATTGAAGAAGCAAAGATGTTGATGGGTATCCAAAAAGAAGTTGGTTTCACTTTTGAGGGTGAGGAGGAGGAAATTCAAAGCAAGCTTGTTGAACTAGCAAATAATGATTGTGATTTGAAGAGTGCTGAGGAGCAAAGTAGAGGTTTCCAATGATTGTGTCTTCCTACAATATTAGAGGCCTAGGGGGGAGTGTGAAGAGGAGGTGTATCAAACACCTTATTTCCACCGAAAAGGTGGACTTCATGGCTATTCAAGAAACTAAAATGGAGGTGATTTCGGATTCTTTGTGTCATAGTTTATGGGGCGGTACGGATTGCGAGTGGGCTTTTCTCCCATCGGAAGGCAATAGTGGGGGTATCCTTTCCATTTGGCGTAAGGTAAACTCATCACTAATCTTTTCTTTTATTGGTGATGGTTTTGTTGGGGTTTGCCTTGAATGGGGAGTGTTGAAGAAAGTTTGCTATGTGGTTAATGTTTATGCTAAATGTGATTTAAATGCAAAACGTCGTCTTTGGGAGAATATTGTTATGTCTAGGATTGGCTTTGGTGATGGTGCGTGGTGTGTGGTTGGTGATTTCAATGCCGTAACTTGTAGAGAGGATATGAGAGGGATGGGAAACTCTCCCTCTTCCCTTTATGTGACGGAGATGAGGGAGTTTGTAGGATTTATAAATGATATGAACTTAGAAGATTTGATTCCAGTGGGGGGTAAATTCACTTGGTTCCATCCTAATGGTGTTTCCATGAGCCGTATTGATAGGATGTTGGTTTCGGAGGATTGGTTGCACTCTTGGGGAATTCAATCTCTTAGAATTCTCCCGAGGGATGTGTCGGACCATTGCCCCTTGCTTCTCAAAAGTTGTGCTATAATTTCGAGACCAAAGCCTTTCTGCTTTTGCAATCATTGGCTTCTCCATAAAGACTTCAAAGATATGGTGGAAGGAAGATGGAGGGAGATTAATGTAGAGGGTTGGATGGGATATGTACTAAAAGAGAAGTTGAAATTATTAAAGGTGTCAATTAAGGAGTGGAATAATATTGAGTATGGGAGATTGGAAGAAACTATTAAAAGTCTAATCCTGTCTATTAGGGAGCTAGACTTAAAAGGTGAAGTTGGGCTCTTGTCTCATAGTGAGGTGGAGGATAGGAGGAAGTTATTTGGCGACTTGTGGAGACTTCTAAAAAGTAAGAAGGTTTTGATGTTCCAAAAATCAAGAGTTCAATGGCTTAGAGAGGGGGATAACAACACAAAGTATTTTCATGCGTGCTTAAAATCGAGAGAAAGGAGAAATATGATCTCTTGCTTGAGAGTTGGTAATAGATGGGTGGAATCAACAACGGAAATAATGGAAGAGGTTACCATTTACTTCCAAAACCACTTCTCGGCTAGTCCTTGGAGGAGGCCAAGGTTGGATGGTGTTATTTTCCCTAGTGTTACGGAGGGAGAAAATCATTTGTTAATGGCCCCGTTCTCGTTGGAGAAAATTGAGGAGGTGGTGTTGAAGAGTGATGGTAACAAAAGTCCGGGTCCGGATGGTTACAACTTCGCTTTCCTTAAATCATTTTGGCATTTGCTTAAGGGTGAGGTGAGAATTATGTTTGACCAATTCTATGGTAATGCTCGTCTTCCAAAAGGTTTATTGTCCTATTTTATTGCCCTTGTACCGAAAATAGCTTGTTCATCTTCTCTTGGTGAGTTCCGTCCGATCTCTCTTTTGGGGTGTCTTTATAAAATTGTGGCAAAGGTGTTGGCGGCTCGGCTTGCGAAAGTAATGGATTCGGTGGTGGCTTCTACACAATCGGCGTTTGTGAAAGGTAGACATTTGGTGGATGGTGTTATGATTGTTAATGAAGTTATTGATTTGGCTAGGAAGACGGGGAGAGCGTGTCTTGTTCTAAAGGTGGACTTTGAGAAAGCTTATGACTCCGTTGAGTGGAGTTTCCTTGAGTATATGTTGAGGAGGTTTGGTTTTGGGGCTAGGTGGATCGATTGGATCAAAGCTTGTGTTTTTGCCGGAAATCTTTCGGTCCTTGTTAACGGGAGTCCGACCTCCGAAATTAGTATTCAAAGAGGGCTAAAGCAAGGGGATCCGTTGGCTCCTTTTTTATTCCTCTTGGTGGCGGAAGGTTTTGTGGGTTTGATGAGAAATGCGGTGGATAGAAATATTTTTAAGGGGTTTGGTGTTGGTCCGGAAAATATTATGGTGTCACATCTTCAATATGCGGATGACACACTTTGTTTAGGAGATGCGTCTATGGATAATTTGCGTGTGTTGAAGGCAATCTTGAGAGGGTTCGAATTAGCTTCGGGCCTTAAGGTTAATTTTTATAAGAGTAGCCTAATGGGGATTAATGTGCCTTCAAGTTTCATGGAGATGGCGTGCAACTTTCTTAATTGCAAAATTGGTGTTGTTCCTTTTTCTTACCTTGGCTTACCGGTGGGGGCAAATCCGCGTAGAAAGTCTACTTTGATACCTTTGATTGATCAACTTAAAAAAGGCTCCGATTGTGGGGTAATAGGTATGTAAGCTTTGGAGGTAGGATTGTTCTTCTTAATTCGGTGCTCAATTCCATCCCGATTTTCTATTTATCGTTTATGAAGATCCCGGTGGGGGTTCTAAAAGATATTATTAGAATCCAAAGAGAATTTTTGTGGAGTGGAATTAGAGGTGGTAGGAAGATAAGTTGGGTGAGTTGGAAGGAAGTGTGTAAGCCGAGATGTCAAGGGGGTCTAGGAGTTAGAGACATTGGTAAGGTGAATATAGCTCTTTTAACAAAATGGAGATGAAGGCTTATCCAAAATGATAATTCATTGTGGAAAGACTTGTTGGTGGCTAAATATGGTGGTGAGGCAAGGATTAAGGTGAATTGGATTGGTGCAAATATTCCAAATGGTGCCTCTTTATGGTGGAAAGATTTATGTGGTATTGATGTTAGGGATGGAGTGAGTTGGTTTGGCCAAAACATTACCCGGAAAATTGGTGATGGGAAAGCAACTAGATTTTGGCTAGATTGTTGGATTGGAAATGTGCCTCTTTGTGAGATTTTCCCTCGTCTCTTTTCGATTTCCTCTCTCAAAGAAGGTACGGTTAGTGATTTTCGCCGGGTTGGGGCTGGAGCTAGTAGATGGGATTGGAATTGGAGACGTAGGCTTTTTGTGTGGGAGGAAGAGCTTGGTAGGAATCTTGAGGATTTTTTACCTAATATCACGTTGGGTGTAGAGGCGGATGTGTGGAGGTGGGGGCTTGATGAGAGTGGTTCTTATACGGTTAAATCTGCCTATGATTTGCTGGGTCGTATTTTCTGGACGGAATCGGTGCTAGGGGATCAAGACCTTCGTGTTCTAAATAATATTTGGAAAAGTTCGGCTCCTTCCAAAGTTTTAGCGTTTTCATGGAAACTTTTACGAAATCGCTTACCCACTAAGGATAACTTGGTTTTTCGTGGTGTGCATGGAAATGGTGTGGTGGCTGACTGTGTTCATTGCCATCGGACGGAGGAGGTGGCAGTCCATCATTTTCTTCATTGCGAGTTTGCTATAAATGTGTGGAGGGCGATTTTCCGTTGGCTCGGTTTGGTGTTGATTACTCCTCCCTCTATGGCGTCTTCGTTTGAATAATTTATTGGGGCTGCTGTGAATAAGAAACGTCGAATAGGTTTCTATTTAATTTGGCACGCGACGGTGTGGAGTATATGGAGGTCGAGAAATAATATTATTTTCTCAAACGGGGTGAGAGATCTAGACGAAGTGGTGGACGCAATCAAACTCCTGTCATGGAAGTGGGGCTTAAGTCGCCATAAGATATCGATTTGTCTTTATTATGAATGGTGCTGGGACCCTGGACTATGCTTAGGGCGTTGATGGGTGGCGCAGTGGTGTAGGGGGATGATTTTTTCAGTTCTAGTGGTGCTTGGGTGTAGCTGTTTGTGTCCCCTGTTTTTCTTGTTGCAAGCGTTGGAGTTTTGGGGGTTTTTTACTCATGTACTGTTTTCTTGTTTTATTGCTTTGTTGTTAAGTGGACTGTTGCTGCTGTATCTTTCCATAGTACTTCTTGTACTAGAGCTTTAATAAAATCATATTAGCTCTTTCAAAAAAAAAAAAAAAAGTATCACACTCTCCTATAATGTAAAATAAGAAAAAGGAGTTATTACTCAAATGGGTGAAAGATTGTTATAAAATAAACAAAAATCAATATGAGAATGAACTTACTTTGACCAAGAGCTACGACGAAAAATAGATAAACAAAAAGGATCACAATACAAACAAACTTGAGAGTTTCAACCATTTTTTTCACCTTTGCATGTAAGAAATAGAAAATGGTTTATGATTTTATTTTTTAAAAATCTTATTCTATGTTTATATCAATTAAGTAGTTTTTAATGATTATGTTGTTGCAACAAATCATTTTTTAAAATTAGAATAATGATGAATCATACTTGTCCCTTTAGCTCATAGAAGATCTCATAGAATAATTTTTCTTTGAGTAGAGTTCATTTTTGTTTACCAACCATTCTTTATGATTTTTAATTTTTTTATCTAACCTTTCATAATAGAGAGAGAAGAAAACCAAAATTATATTATGTACGTGTTGGAATTAGTGAAAACACTACAAGAAAACTGATAAATACCCACATAAGTTTTTAGTGACAATTATATTAGTCGTAGGTATAAGCGTACTATACCCACGAAAAATATGCAGTCTGTTAGTATATGGTTTTTTTATTATTTTTTTATAAAAGTGTGAATATATGTTTTTTTTTTTTTGGTAAATAGTGTGGGTATATGTTTCATTCGTATTTCTAGTAGAAACACTTTAATTCAAATATCTTGAAGGTGTTATATTCGAATTTTGTGGTTAAATAAAATGTAGATTTGAACATCAATTTAGGTGGAATACCATCTAAATTGCTAAGAACAACTATAAAATACATAAAATATAAATAGCAACCTCCAGTGATGAATGTAGATTATTTTTAAAAAATTAGGTTTAATTGTACATTTGGTCCTTTATGTTTATTTTAAGTTTTAAGTTGGTCCCTTATGTTTTAAAAGGTTCAAATTGGTTCCTTACGTTTATTTTAGGTTTAAAGTTGGTTATTCATGTTTTAAAATTTTCAAGTTGGTCCCTCAAGTTTTTAAAAGTTTCAAGTTGGTCCCTCAAATTTTTAAAAGTTTCAAGTTTAGTCCCTATAAAGATGATTAAATAGAGACTAAACTTGAAACTTTTAAAAACATAAGAGACTAACTTGAAAATAACTAAAAAATAACTAAGGGAACCAAGGTCTTTCATTTCAAAATGTTGACTGAGATATTGTTGCAAGGCTGAGATTCCAGTCTTGTCATCGCCGGTTATGATCATATTATCTACATAAAGAAGCAGAATTACAATACCACTATCACTTCTTCAAGTGAATAAAGCAGAATCATGTGGTTTATGCATAGTTGGTGGTTTATGCAGCAAAAGATTATGAGAATAGATAAATTGATTTATGCATAGTTTAACAATAGATAAAATGATTCCTAAAACAACTTTTTTTAAATTTAGATGAAATGTATATTTTTTTTTTTCTTGAAAAAACTACAATTTTTTTTTCTTTGACGGACTTTAAATTTTTTTTTTTCTTCCCTCTCCCTTTTAGAAAACCACCGCGGAGTCTCAACCTCTCTTCAAAATATATATTCGCCGCGATTTTAGCTCTTTACGTCGTTGCTTTTGTTTGTTTTTGGAGTTTGGTTGTGATTGTTCATTGTGTTTGGTTTTGGTGTTTCGGCGTGGTTTTGCTCTGCTGTTGGATGGTGGTTCTCTTTTCAGCGGATTTGGGTTTGATATCCTATTGAGCTTTAGCTTGTGGTGCTTAGCTGTCTCTACTGTGCCAGTTGCTTTGGATGTTTCCTGATTAGCATTGGTGTGTTGGTGTTGGCGTAAACTGCAGTGATTTTATTTGGTCTAGGAGATGTCATTTAGATTGTTATTGGCGAGATGGAGTTTGTGTTGGATGTGCGGGATTTATGGTATTTGGTGTAAGGGCCCTCTATGGGTGTCAGTGGATTTAGGTGTTGTTTTAGTTATTTCCTTTCTTATGTTATGGTTGTATGTGTTCGTATTACGCATTGTGCTCATCTTGCGCGCAATTGCGATTTTAATAAAATTTAGCCGTTCAAAAAATATATATATATATAAAAAAGACCTTTGTTACACCAACTACATATAATTAACTTCATCTCCATCTTCTATTCCATTTTTTCCTTCTATTGTATATTTCTTTCTTTTTTATTCCTTTCTCTTCCTCTTTTTGTAGTCAAGTACTTTTTCAATCTAGTGTTTCTTCTAATATCTAATTACTTATCAACCAATTTGTTCTATATGCAGACTCTTATTTCTCATCACGTTTATACTCCATAGGAGCATCTATGATTGAAATAAAGAATAGAGATTTTTAATGAAACTAATTAAAAAACAATAAGAAAAAAAAATAGAGATTAATAATTAAACTATAAAAACTAACATGAGAAACCATTAATGTTCATCAAATAGTGCATGAATCTGGTTGTCTTCTATGGATATGTATGAAATAAGATAAATCTCAAGCATGTATGAAATGAACTAACCGCATGCATGGTATTTTGATCCTTAGTTTGTTGCAATTAACTGCAAATTATGTTGTGTTCTTCGTAGTGTCTTGGTATTTGATTTGCTTAATTATATGAAATATCTTTCCATCGATTGAAAAAAGGTATCCCTATAAAATACTTTTATAATTGTAGAATGGTTTATTTTTTTTGAAAAAAGGTATCGCTGTAAGTAAATTTAATTTTTTTGGTATATTGAAAAATAAATGTATGTGACATATATTTTTTATCTATACTAATAAGGGTAAGTTTGTTAATTTTTTTCTATAATAATATGTTTGTTAATTTTTTTTTATAAGAATATGTTTATTAATTGATAACTACCTACTATAAAAAAAGTTTACACGAAAGATAACTCGCCACAAATTCATTAAGTTGTGTTAGGGTTTTTTCAACTCATTCTTGTGTTCTTGATAGGATTTGTATTCATCAAGCTGCTGTGATATAAGGATTTATTTCAACTACCATGAGTAAGAAGCGACGTCGATCCGATGCACCGGCACCGTTGAGGACGGTGTTCCTTCCCCAAGAACTCATAGCTGAAATCCTATCATTCCTTAATGTGAAAACCATCGTCCAACTCAGATGCTTGAGCAAGTCATGGAACGCTCTCATATCCCATTCAAATTTTGTCGAAAAGCATCTTAAAAATTCGTCACAAAACCCACACCTCACTTTAGTTTGGCATCAAAACAAATTGACTTCTCCTCTCTACTCACTTGCTTATAATGTCCTACTTTACGCCGTGCATCGCTTACTAAAAAATCCAAACATCAATGTTTACAGAAACTATTACCATCGTTTGGATCAGTGTTGGAAGCCCGTTGGTTCGTGTAATGGATTGATCTGTTTGGTAGCATGTACTTGGAGACCCGAACCTACCAAGTATTGGCTCCGTTTCTTGAACCCTGCCACCGGAATGAGATCTAAACCATTAGGGTACTTTAGTGATAGCAACCCCGTGTACATAGGCTATAAGTTCATGTTTGGCTATGATGCTTCGACGAGAACTTATAAAGTTGTAGCGGTCAAAAGAAAGAACTATGGTTCGAGGATAACCAAGGTTATAGTTTTCAATCTACGTGATTGCCGTTGGAGATATATTAAGAGTTTTCCGGTGGTTCCTCTTAAAGATGATGGTGAGCATTTGAGTGGCACTGTTAATTGGTTGGCTAAGGACAACTCTGAGCAACTTGTGATTGTTTCATTAGACCTTTCGACAGAGACATACAAACAGTTTCTCCTGCCTCCGGGTTACGATGATGTGCCATCTGTTCATCCACTTCTTAGGGTTCTGATGGACTCTCTTTATTTTTCTCATGATTCCAAGAAAACTGAATTTGTTTTGTGGCAGATGAAGGAGTATGGAGTTCAAGAGTCTTGGACAACAGTATTTAAGATTAATTACCAGAATCTTCAAAAGCGTCTTCCAATGGATATAATTAAAGATATAAATTCTGATTATGGTTTTCAATTGGCGTGCCTTTATAAAAATGGTGATACGGTGATTTTCGCAATTAAAATTTGCACCAAGTTTGGCAGCCGCCAATTTCCCAACCATGCCATTATCTATAATTTAAAAGATAATACAGTAGAGCAGATTAATTGTAATGTCCGCATACGGTCGTTTGAGAAGGCAAATGATTACGTAGAAAGTTTGGTTTCAGTTCCTTGGAAGGAGTAAGTTTCTCTTAGAATACTAAAAATTCACTTATTTGAATTTATGTTTTTATGCTGTAATTAATGTATTGCTAATTGATTATATATTGGCCTATGATATGGTTTGACAACTTATTAGATTGAATGAATTTGTTTTGATTTCTTTGTTTATTACATATTATATAAGATAGGATAGAAAATTAGTTTTTTAAAGGTAACTAGATAGAACTTGTTTCTTAAAAAATGAAATTCATTGTATGAGAAATATTATAATAGAAAAA
This sequence comes from Trifolium fragiferum, assembly GCA_954870985.1. NCBI lineage: Eukaryota > Viridiplantae > Streptophyta > Magnoliopsida > Fabales > Fabaceae > Trifolium > Trifolium fragiferum. Next base: position 13,777,290 of record OX940793.1, on the reverse strand, counting down.
TTGAAAGATAAATGAAATAGTACTTGAATTGCTTCCTTGGTGGTTGGATGATTTAGTGAATTATTTCCAAGGTTATTTTCGTTGTCCGAGGGCAAGGATAACGTAGTCAGTGATATGGGCTTGGGGATAAGAGAATAGATGGCGCTGGACATTGTATTGGAGGCGCACTCTCTGAGAAGACGATCGTTAATCTTAATGGTATCTCGTGTGTTGACAGCAGACCAAAAGGGAGGGTTTGGTTGCCGGACTGGCAAACGGTTTCTCGGTTAGGAACTGCTACAGTTTGCTGACTGACTAACTTGTTTCGGACGTTTTAGAAAGTTGTAGATCGGTTTGCCTTCGAAGAATCAATTCTTTGCATGGAGACTTTTGCAGCAAAGGTTAGCTATAAGGGCAGGGTAACTTGGTGGGAAAATATATTCTGCCATCAATACATCATGGCAGCTGCATTTTCTGTTTTATCGCAGACGAAAGTGTGCCTCATCTATTTTGCACTTTTCTGTTAGTGCTGCAGTTTGGTAGCAGTTTCATCATAGGTTTGGAGTAATAAACATGCGCGTCTGTCATGTGCGTTGAGGCGGGTGATGTGGACATTATTTTTTGTTTTGAATAATTAGACTTGTATTAATACCTCACAATTGGTATAAGACATACCAATAGAGAGCAAAAGTAACAAAGTTACAGTAAGGCTACAAAGAAAAAGTAGCAGACCAACACAAACATACAGCAGCTGCTAAAGGCCAAAGTTACAAAACAAAGCAACTAGAATAAATACACACACCCAGTAGCAGGCGCGGCAACAGCATAGCACCAGCAGGGCCAAATAAAAAATCAGTCCAGCAACTCCCAGTAAACACCCAGCAGCACCAAAGATCGCCAACCTCGAAAGGGACTACCTCCGCCCGTCCATCACCCGTTCGAAACAACTCCCGGGATCCCAATTCCATTCATAGAATAGGCAAGGCGTAATTTTGAGCCTATCCGCACTCCATCTCCATGAGAGCACTTTTATCTCATCTACCACTTCCAAAGGCTCCTTTACCACTTCTTTGAAAATCCTATTATTCCGCATTAACCAAATAGACCAAATAACCGAATGCCACACCAAACGAAACCCCTTCCTAGAATTCTTACTCTTTGCCGCTCCACTTAGACAAGCAAAAAGTTGGAACAAGTTTTGAGGGATCACAATCACAACGCCGAGCCATTTAAAAATCTCATACCAAATCACAAGGGCCACTCTACAATGTAGAAAGAGATGAACGGATGATTCGCGAATCCCATTAAACCACATACAATCATCACCACTATTACGGGGCAAAATCCCTCGTAGACACAAGTTTTCCTTCGTTGGCACACGGTCATATAAAAGTTGCCAAGAGAAAGCTATCACCTTAGACGGTGCCGGGCTTGCCCAAATATTATTGAAAGTATTGACTTCAAAATTAGACAAAATCGGACCAACTACAAGCTCCTTGGAGAGCGCCTCAAACGCGGATTTAACCGAGAATAGTCCTTCCGGATCACAATTAAAATGCCACTTATCATCAAGGTTAGAGAAAGTCACCTCGTTGAGGTAATCAACTAGATGCGATACTTGCTCCTCCTCCCATTGAAAAAGATTCCGCCGCCAAATAATATTCCAACTCTTCCTCTCATCTTCTATCACTACTACCTCCCTCACCCTCGCCTCTTTGTTAATGGCCAAAGAAAATAACCGCGGATACTTGATATTCAACGCTACATCCCCAATCCACTTATCCAACCAAAAACTCGTGCGACCCCCATTACCAAGACACCGGGAGAGAGATTCCTCAACCCAATTCTTAGCCTCCACACAACCTTCAAGATCAACAATGTCTTTCCACCAATTGGAAGCAAAGCTTGGGCAAGGTCTATTTTGCCAAACCGCATTATGTAATATAAATTCACCATATTTTGCCGCCAAAACATCTTTCCAAAGCCCGGAATCCTCCAAATCAAGGAGTCTCCACCGCCATTTGAATAAAAGGCTAAGATTTATAGATTTTACATCGCGCACACCAAGCCCCCCCTCTTCTTTGGTTGACACACCACCCTCCACTTGATCCAACAAAGTTTCCTACCCCCCTTCACTCCACCCCAAAGAAAGTCTCTTTGGATTCGGGTCACCCTCTTTATAACTTGCAACGGCATCTTCATGAGAGACATAAAGTAATTGGGAATAGAGTTTAGCACCGAATTAATGAGCACTAGTCTTCCACCAAGACTTATATGTCTATTGCCCCAAGAATTTAACCTTTTACGGAGGCTACTAATCATAGGATTCCAAGTCGACAACCTTCTAGGATTTGCACCAACCGGAAGACCGAGATACTTGAAGGGTGTCTCTCCTTTCATACAATTTAGAAAAGAACATGCCGACTCCATGAAATTATCATCAACGTTGATCCCCACTAAACAACTCTTCCAAAAATTTACCCTAAGCCCGGATGCCAACTCGAAGCCTCTAAGGATAGCTTTCAAAGCCCACAAATTATCGATGGAAGCTTCTCCAACACATAGAGTATCGTCCGCATATTGGAGGTGGGAAATAGAAGGCCCCAAATTGAATTTAAATCCTTTAAAGAGAGTTAAATTGACCGCCGACCTCATAGCACCACCAAAGCCTTCCGCCACCAAGAGGAAGAGGAAAGGTGCTAACGGATCACCTTGTTTAAGGCCACGTTGAATATCAATCATACCCGTGGGACTCCCATTAACTAGAACGGATAAATTACCTCCGAACACACAAGCTTTCATCCACCCGATCCACCTCTCATCAAAACCAAATTTCCTAAGCATGTACTCCAAGAAACTCCAATCAACGGAGTCGTATGCTTTTTCAAAATCAACTTTGAAAATTAAACAAGGTTTCCGAGATTTCCTCGCCGAATCAACAATCTCATTAATCACCACCACTCCATCAACAAGATTCCTACCTTTAATGAACGCCGATTGTGTTGGAGCAATTATCAATTTCATCACTTTTGCCAATCTATTTGTCAACACTTTCGCTAGAATCTTGTACAAACCTCCAAGAAGAGAAATCGGACGAAAATCCCCCAATTGGAACGGGAGATCCACCTTAGGAATTAAGGTGACAAAATAGGCCAACATACACTTTGGAATACTTCCAATCCCATGAAATTGGTCAAACATGATGCGCAACTCCCCTTTAATGAGCTCCCAACAAATCTTGAAAAAAGTGAAGTTGAATCCGTCCGGACCCGGGCTTTTATTACCGTCACTCTCTCTAATCACCTTATGAATTTCCTCAAGTGAAAAGGGAGCCGTGAGATAGTTGTTTTCCTCCGGTGAAAGACAAGGAAAATTAACTCCATCCAAAGTAGGTCTCAACGTAGTTCTAGCCCGAAAATGATCGGTGAAATACTTTACCACCGCCTCTCGGATAAGGTTAGGAGACTCTAACCAAGTATCCCCATCTCTAAGTGCCACAATAGAATTTATTTTCCTCCTTGCCAACATACTAGCATGAAAGTATCTAGTATTGGCATCCCCTTGAGTTAGCCGTTTAGAACGTGATCTTTGAAAAGTCGTCGCCTCTTTCATCTTTTGTAGCTTCCAAAGCTCCTCAAAATAATTTTTCCGGGTGGCAACCTCAAGGGCCGAGAGGCCTAGAGATTCTCCTTTAATATCCAAATCATGGATATCAACAATTAGCTTCTTCATCTTTCCCTCCACATTGTCAAACTCTAACTTGTTCCAATTCTTTAGCTTCAATTTTAGGCCACATAATTTCTTTTTCAAAACAATACCCATCCATCCGCTCACTTGTTGCTCTCTCCAACCCTCTTCCACCACCTTCAAGAAATTCTTGTGCAAAATCCAATGGTTTTTAAAACGAAAAGGTTTTGGACCCCAATTGCTAACATTATTTTTCAAAATCAATGGGCAATGGTCCGAAATGTCTCTAGAACCCACCCACACCATAGCTTCCCCCCAAACATCCAACCAATCCGACGATACTAACACTCTATCAATACGACTCATAGATATACCATTTGGGTGGTACCACGTGAATCTACGACCCAACAAAGGTAAATCAATCAATTCCGAATCAACAATAAAATCCCGGAAATCCCGCATCTCTACATTAAAATTAGACTCCAAAGACACACCCCTACGTTCCTCCGAATCAACCACCGCATTAAAATCCCCAACAATACACCAATTACGACAACCATAATAAATCTTTGAGGCTTGGATGCTATTCCAAAGCCTTCTTTTAGACACAATATCACATTTCGAGTAAACATTGATCACAAAGCATCTAATTTTTTGAACTCCCCATTCAAGGCAAACACCCACATAACCTTCACCATTAAAAGTGAATAGAAGGTGAGAATTAGACTTACCCCAAATTGAAAGAATTCCTCCACTTGCTCCATTGGATGGGAGATAGAACCAATTGCAATCATCGGATCCCCACAAACTTTGACATAAGGCCTCGGTAACCTCTTCCAATTTTGTTTCTTGGATAGTCAAAAAATCCACTTTATGCTCCCTAACCATTTCACGAATTCTTCTTATTTTTACCCTCCCTCCCAAGCCTCTAACGTTGTAAGAGACAATAATCATTGATAACTATTCTTCCTCTCCCATTCCCACTTCTTCAATCTATCCCAGGCTTCATCATTAACAAGAACATTTACTACTTCCTCATCTTGATTCTCATAACAAAAACCCACTTGTTTTTGAATTTGAAGTAGTTTCCTTGTTTCCATTTCCTGCTGAGTTGGGGATGAACCTTCAATAACACAGCCTTCATTAATTAATAAATCAATTCCTGACCTTTGGGCGAGATTTTGGATCGGTAACACCACTTCAAGCATAAGACCTTCTGGAGAGTCAGGGATCACTGAGTTTTCTTCTTGATCAATATCCAAAACAGGGCTTGTTTCAAAACTATTGGAGTTGCTCACTCTGTTTGAACTTTCCTCCACCGCCCCCCTTCTCCTCCACCGCTGCAATAACCCTCCTTCCTTCACCATTTCTGCCATTTGGATGAATTTTGGGGTGCTGAGTTTGTTTGCTCTGGGTTTACGAACACGATTCCTTGGTCTTCCTTTTGGGGTGATGTGGACATTATTGATGATACATGGAAGTATGATAGGAAAATTTAGGGATCGTACGTATTTATTTGTTTAGATATGAATATGGATGCACTTATTATGAGTATTAGGAATTCAATTTTTCTTGTGTTTAAATTTAATTTTTGTGTTTCGCTTTTTCACTAGTAGTCTAATGGGTATTTTTCGAATATCAGATCTGCAACCGCAACATAAGCACCTTGGACATTATTGATGATACATTTGATATCACATGACGCGGAAAAGCTAAGCAACTTTGGTTTGCGGATGATTAACGAGACAATAAGTTAGATTACTTTCTGTGATCTAAATATTACTTTGATGATATTTATTTGAACTAGGAAATAATAATTTAGGTTTTGCCATTTTCTTAGCATTTTTTATCTTTATGCAACAAGTCACTATTTTCTTTTTCCTATATGACTTGGATCTTGAATTAATTTGATATTATAGTACAATTTAATAGTTGTTGATTTAGCATTTTTTGTTGAATAAAGAGATTAATTCATCATGGTTTCTTGAACATTTGATGTCATACAAGATGCATGTTCTTCGATTCATCTACCACATCTAATGAGGCCACATCTAACGTAGTCAGTGATATGGGCTTGGGGATAAGAGAATAGATGGCGCTGGACATTGTCTTGGAGGCGCACTCTCTGAGCAGACGATCGTTAATCTTAATGGTATCTCACGTGTTGACAGCAGACCAAAAGGGAGGATTTGGTTGCCGGACTGGCAAACGGTTCCTCGGTTAGGAACTGCTACAATTTGCTGACCGACTTACTTGTTTCGGACGTTTTAGAAAGTTGTAGATCTGTTTGCCTTCGAAGAATCAATTCTTTGCATGGAGACTTTTGCAGCAAAGGTTAGCTATAAGGGCCGGGCAACTTGGTGGGAAAAAATATTCTGCCATCAATACATCATGGCAGTGTCATTTTCTGTTTTATCGCAGACGAAAGTGTGCCTCATCTATTTTGCAGGTTTTCTGTTAGTGCTGCAGTTTGGCAGCAGTTTCATCATAGGTTTGGAGTAATAAACATGCGTGTCTGTCATGTGCTTTGAGGCGGGTGATGTGGACATTATTGATGATACATGGAAGTATGATAGGAAAATTTAGGGATCGTACGTATTTATTTGTTTAGATATGAATATGGATGCACTTATTATGAGTATTACGAATTCAATTTTTCTTGTGTTTAATTTAATTTTTGTGTTTCGCTTTTTCACTAGTAGTCTAATGGGTATTTTTCGAATATCAGATCTGCAACCACAACATAAGCACCTTGGACATTATCGATGATACATTTGATATCACGTGACGCGGAAAAACTAAGCAACTTTGGTTTGAGGATGATTAACGAGACAATAAGTTAGATTACTTTCTGTGATCTAAATATTACTTTGATGATATTTCTTTGAACTAGGAAATAATAATTTACGTTTTGCCATTTTCTTAGCATTTTTTATCTTTATGCAACAAGTCACTATTTTATCTTTTTCTTTTAAGACTTGGATCTTGAATTAATTTGATATTATAGTACAGTTTAATAGTTGTTGATTTAGCATTTTTTGTTGAATAAGGAGATTAATTCATCATGGTTTCTTGAACATTTGATGTCATACATGATGCATGTTCTTCAATTCATCTACCACATCTAATGAGGCCACAGTGCTTCCATGTAATTCAAGCATGCATTTATATCTATTGATTGAATTTGAATATCTAAAATTCTGAATTATAGTATTTAAGTGTATATATATTATTGGTTGTGGTTGTTTTCCTCTCATTTAGAAAATTGATTCATTAAAAACCAAATAGAAAATTTGGTTTGGGTTCCAAATAGAATCATGTATATCAAATTCATTGTTGTGTTTTGTTGTCCGACAATCAGCTTAGACGAAGGTGTTCGGTTCACCAACATGCAACTTTAAAACAATGATAGAACATCCAACTTTAAAACAATAATGATGTGAGAACAATGTTCTTTATATTTGGCGAGTATCGTATCGATTAAGTTATATATGACCCTGGTCATATATATATATATTCATGCTATTTGTTCAAGATTGAGAATAATTTAAATATTTAATTTTTGTTAATTTATTACAACTTCAATAATAACTAAACTAATCCTATACTTATGGCTTAATAATGATATGTTATTATAAAAATAAGTCATTTCAAACATGGTACATGAACATTTGTAAAATATGAGGGACTAAAATTGAAAATTAAAAATTTGATTTTCAATTTTTTTTTCTTTCTTTCTTAATAACTAAGCACAATCAAAACAGTTGATTTAGTAGTTATCAATTAACAAACATATTCTTATAAACAAAAAAATTAACAAACATATTTTCATTTATAATCCAAGGTATTACTTTATATATGGTGTGGATCAATGCACGTAAATTACAATTTGATTTTGAGGGAAACTAAAAATACACAATTTAATTCAAATAAAAATCCAATTTAAAACAAACCACTATTTACGATAACGGACACGGGACGATAAAAAAAAGGTACTGACGGGCGGGAGACTAGTAAATCATAAAAACAAAAATCGACAAAAAAAAAAGATTGCAATATTTAATATACTTTTCATTGCCTTGCACTGCAAGCTACAAGTATTAGTATTGAAAGAACATTTGTTATAGGGATTTAACAAACGCACCACTAGCTCGGCCCGCAAAACACTCCGTCTTTGGTCAATTTACAGCCATCTCTCTCTTTCTCTTGTATATATGACATCACAGTAGAAAGAAAATAACTCGCCACAAATTCATTGAGTTGTGTTAGGGTTTTTTCAACTCATGCAAATTCTATTCTTGGGTTCTTGATAGGGTTTGTGTTCATCAAGTTGTGATATAAGGATTTATTTCAACTACTATGACTAAGAAGCGACGTCGATCCAATCCACCATTGAGGACAGTGTTCCTCCCCCAAGAACTCATAGTTGAAATCATATCATACCTTAAGGTGAAAACCATCGTCCAACTTAGATGCTTGAGCAAGTCATTGAACGCTCTCACATCACATTCAGATTTTGTCGAAAAGCATCTTAAAAATTCGTCACAAAACCCACACCTCACTTTAGTTTGGTATCAAAGAAAATTGCCTTCTCCTTTCCACGGAATGCCTTATAATGTCCTACTTTACCCCGTGCATCGTTTACTCAAAAATCCATCCATCAATGTTTACAGAAGCAATTTCCATCCTTTCGAGCAGTGTTGGGAGGTCGTTGGTTCATGTAACGGATTGCTCTGTTTGCTTTTATATTCTTGGGAATACCAACCTTCCAAGTATTGGCTCCGTTTCTGGAACCCTGCCACCGGAATGAGATCTAAAATGTTAGGGCCTTTACGCGATAGCAACCCCTATTACTTAGGCTATAAATTCACGTTTGGTTATGATTCTTCCACGAGAACTTATAAGGTTGTAGCGGTTCTTGTTAAAAGAGAGAACGAAGCTTCATGGAAAACCAAGGTTAAAGTTTTCAATCTACATGATAATTGTTGGAGAAATATTCAAAGTTTTCCCGTGGTTCCTCTTAACCGGCTAGACGATTGTTATAAATATATTAACAATGATGGTGTGCATTTGAGTGGCACTATTAATTGGTTGGCTATGGACAAGTCTATTACTCATATTGAGCAATTAGTGATTGTTTCATTAGACCTTTCGACGGAGACATACCAGCAGTTTCTCCTGCCGCCAGGTTCTGATGATGTGCCACTTTTTCAGCCCGGTCTCAGGGTTCTGACGGGCTCTCTTTGTTTTTCTCATGATTCCAAGAAAACTGAATTTGTTTTATGGCAGATGAAGGAGTACGGAGTTCAAGAGTCTTGGACACAATTATTTAAGATTAGTTATCAGAATCTTCAAATGGATCTTCCAATAAATATAATCTTTCATCATGGTTTTCAATTGGGGTGCCTTTATATAAATGGTGATACGGTGGTTTTTGCATATAACTTTCGCACCAAATTTCGCAACGGAGCCTTTATCTATAATTTAAAAGATAATACAATAGAGACAATTAAATGTAAAAACTGCATACAGTGGTTTCAGCAGGCAAAGGATTATGTAGAAAGTTTGATTTCAGTTCCTTGAGAGGAGTAAGTTTCTCTTAGAATATTAAAAATTCACTTATTTGAATTTATGTTAATTAATTGTTTCTGTATCCTTATGCACTAATGTATTCCTAATTGATTATATATTGCTAATTCATTAAATAAGATAGGATAGAAGATGAGTTTTTTCAAGGTAACTACTAACTAGCTAGAACTTGGTTCTCCTAAGATGAAATTCATACTATGAGACATGTTATAATATAAAAATTGAAAGATAAAGGAAATAGTACTTGATTTGCATCCTTGGTGGTATGATGATTTAGTGAGGTGGAGGTTGGGATTTGGCAACGAAATTCAGTTTTGGCATGATGTGTGGATTACGAACACAAAGCTTAGTGAGTTATTTCTGAGGTTGTTTTTGTTGTCCGAGGGCAAGGATAACGTAGTCATTGATATGAGCTTGTGGGGCGCTGGACATTAACTTGGAGGCGCACTCTCGCATGTTGACAGCAGACCAAAAGGGAGGGTTTGGAGTGCAGGTTGTTTGCACTGCAGGCAGACCCTGTGACGCATTTTCTGCAGCACGGATTGAGGCAGTTGGGAGTAAAAAACAAACGCGTCTGTTATGTGCTTTGAGGGGCTGTGATGTGGGCATTATCGATGATATATAAATGGAAGTATGCTAGGAAATTCTAGGGATTGTGAAGTGCTTGTAAAACATATATATTTGTTTACATATGAATGTGAATGCACTTATGAGTATTATGAATTCACTTTTTACCGTGTTTGCATTTAATTTTTATGTTTAACTTTTTCACTCTTAGTCTTATGGGTATTTTTCGAATATCAGATCCGCAGCCGCAAGATAAGCACCTTGGACATTATTGATGATACTTGGAAGCAGGATGGTAGGATAGTCTAGGGAGAAAGGAAGAGGAAAATCATTTGATTATCACATGAAGCGGAAAAACAGACAATCTTGGTTTGAGGATGATTGATGATACAATCAGTTAGATCACTGTCTGTGATCTAAAAACACTACTTCGATGTTTATTTATGATTTTACTTTGAAGTAGGAAATAGTAAATTAGTAATTTACATATTGCCATTTTTCTTAGCATTTGATCTATATGCAACAAGTCACTATTTTATCTTGAATTAATTTCATGTTTATATATTATACAATTTAATTGCTGTTTGTTTTATAAGCAAAAACGTTTATTAAAAAATGAGTTCATGGCGTACTCAAACCCTTACAATGATCAGTCCAGATCTAGCATCATAGTTGTGTAATCTACCAACCTTCTATGAAGGGTTTCAGAGCTCCCACCCAATCGTATGCTCGTAAACCTGACAAAAGAGCTGACAAATTAACAACAACCAAAATGAACCCATGGAAACAAAAAGCACAAGTCCTGTCATGAATTGATTGAAGGACTCCTCTTTTAAAGATTTCCACCCTAGTTGCTATCCTCTTCAAAAAAGAACACGCCAACTAAACACGATGATCTTCGAAGGGACAGAACGCTTCAAAAGCTTACTGATCGCTGCAACTCGGTTATCTACCGATATAATACCCTAAGATAACTTTAGTAGATACACAATCAATGAGGGAAATTGGTATGTAATCCTTCAAAATCAATCTTGTGAAATTCGTTGACCATCCGAACAATATCTTTCACCAAGATATTCCAACTATATTCGTAGAATAAGGAAATTCATCATGGTTTCTTGAACATTTAATTTGATACATGATGCATGTTCTTCAATATCTACCACATCTAATGAGGTCACAGTGCTTGTGGGTTCTCTTTTTTACGCTTCCATGTAATTCAAGCATGTATATTGTACTCTGCATCCTAAATTTTAACATGATAAATATATTTAAAGCTTTTTCCTTTTGCTAAGAAGACAGCAAGGATTGAAATCGTTACTGCTATCTACTTCTATTTTTCTGCTATAGATTTGTAAATTATAATGCACCAAAATTGTACTATGAATCTAACTAGTCGAACTCTGGTACAATGTATGCATGACTAAGGGTCTTTCTTTGCCCATCTTTCTCTATATATATCAAGTATCAACCATGTATCAGATAGTGTTTGGGACAGAAGAAAATGAAAAGACATTAGTCTCATTTGACAGACAACTCATTGGAAGAAACAACAGATAAATGTAGAAATTTCAACTATAAAAAAGAAAACAGTGGTATTGATGGATATGGAAAATTAAACGAATTAAGCTAGAGCCAAATTTGTAGTTAGCTCTTGCTATTACTATTTTTCAGACTTGTCTTATCACATATTTAACATAGGTCATCAAAGAAAAGTAGAAAACAAACTCTACTCATGATATCTAGTGGATCATGATTCATGACCTTTCAACAAAAGACTAATGTTACTCTCAAATCTTGATCTGAAAATAACTAGAGCACCATAGATTTTGAATTAAACTGTAATTCAAACAAAATCGAGAATTCAAATTTAAAACCTAAACTAGTAGTTAAATCCCACGCATATTTAGAGTATTCAATATAAATGACCACGTTCAAGTATCTTATTCTAAAATTAGGGTGTCCCCTGAATGAGTCGTCGTCTTAAGAAGAAAAAAAACGAAACATACAGAATGCACATGAGGTGACTTTTGTGAGAATTTTGAACAGAAAATCCAACATTTTGATGGCACTAAACAGATAGCTTGCACTGCTAAATACATATATCCATAAGTAACAGCAGAATAGTAATAATAAACTTTAGAAGGCTCGAATGTGCACTGCTAAATACATCTAAATGTAGACCAAAAGAGAAATCCATAGTAGCATAAGTATCACAAAAGAGCATTCAATAATTAATTAACATGAATATTTAAAGCAGTTTCCAGTAAACAAACAAAACTGGAAATAAGAATACAGTACTAGAAGAGTATATAGAATATCTCTCTTCTGTCATTACAATCCGTAAAATCAAGACAAGCAAAGAAACCTTGACACGCCGAACATGAAGCGCAAAGCCGGTGCAATGTCCCTCCTATTCAGAAATAATCTGGAATATATATTGACAGCAAAATACCCCATTATCAGAATCAATAAAAGTAGATGCAATGCTAAGACGATGACATGATGCGATAACCATATAATTATACAGACAATCAAGTATGTATAAGAAAATACAAAATAACATCAACTACAATAATGAGTTATCACCCCTATACTAGAGTCATAGTTCCCCAATTCAAATGATAGTAGGAGTAAGTGATTAAAGGTGTTTGTGACCAATACGTGCAAACCATCCATTTCATATTAACGGAGAAGACAATCTCTGGGTCCCAATTCCATTCATAAAACAAACACGGAAACAACTTCAACCTTACTAAGCTCACACAACAATAATTAATACTAAAAATCGTTCATTACGATTTTGTGAGCGTCAGGTTAGGTTTACCTTTGTGATGCTGAACGGAATCTGATTTTCTAGCTTCTACCTCTGTAAAAAAAAAAGGGTAAATTTGTTTATTACAATAAAATCAAAAAAAACTAATTCTTAAAAAAAAATCGAAGAAGAGAGCGGAAAAGAAGATTGCAGCGGTTTAATTACCCCGGTAGATAGTCTTCAACGCAATTCCGGTGGATAAGAATCCAGCGACGAATGCAAGGTTAGGTTTCCATTCTTGCTTGAACCAAACTAGCCATTGATTGAAGTTTCTCATTTTTTTTTTCTTCTTTTTCGCTCTGTTAATGCTATGCGTAATTGTTAGTGTTGCAGTTGCAGTTTCTTGTTTCTTCTTCGTCAAGTTATGAAAAGTTCAACTACATGATTGGATTTGGACCCAATGTGAATGGATTTAATTGGGCCGTAAATGTGGTTCCTTGGCCTCGTTACTTTTCCCACCCCTTTCCAACACATCTGGAACACATTCAAAATGTGCTAGTCAGAACTAACTAGACTATTTATGTTGATGTCATTGTTGTTGTGTTTGTGTACTTGTTACAACTATTGTAAAGTAAATGGAATATTGATCTTTCTTACAAAAGGAAACCTGCATGGGAGGTATTTTGAAGGGAATATTAATTATTTGAGGCAAAGGTAATTCAAACCATTATAATTGTTATCACATGTGATGGACTTAGATCCACTGTTGTAACTGCGTCACATAGTTACCTGCAGTAAAAAAAAATCGGCTACAGATTTTTAATCAGACAGCTCCTATACAAACAATCAAATTTTATATTCTTTATATCTACACAGTAACTGCGTAAATTCCAAACCGGTCGTTGTGGAGAGTTTGTTGCTTTCACTATGTTTTTATACAAAATTTGAAATAAAGCAACAAAAAGAAAACCAAGAGTGTAAAATGTAGATGAAAGATCATTTTTTTTTTGAACGGCTAAATTTTACTAATAACGCAACTGAGCGTAAAACGACAGTCTGTAAGATCATATATATTAAAATCATATTGTATGCCAAGATGATATTGAATTGCTAACTCCACTCTCTCTCTCTCAAAAATCCTCTTCCTCTAATCTACCTTTCTATCAAAACTCACACTCAAACCAAAACTAAGGTAACAAATCCCATAAAATCTAAGTCATATTTCAGATCTGAACTGAACCTTTTGTTTTTGGATTAATACCTTCCCTTTTTCATGTTCTCTGCAAGCAGTACTAATGTCTTGGTGAACTATCCGCAGGTTTGTTTATCTGTTATTTTCATTTTAATCTTACTTCTTATGGAGTTCTTTTTTATGACAAAAAATGGTTTGTTTTATGAAATTCGTTTTCATCTATTAGGATTACAGACTTCTAGTATATGAGTTTTATTTTACTTCTTTATTAGATCTAACTTTACTATTTGTTGCTTTTGATGATTTTATTTGTCAGCATTAATTTTATCATTTGATATTATTCATAATATTTTTTCTTTCTTCATATTACAGTGAATCCAAGAAACGACCGTAATTTCTTTGATTAGATAGGTGAGTTTACAAATTTTTTAAATGTCATGTTAACGAGTAAAATAAAGTGACATGCTAACGAACATTAGTTAAGGAATCCCATAAAAAGAAATTTTTATCTAGTAAATATAAATCAAAGAAATTTAATCATTTTGCACACTCCAAATAGACCAAATCATGCATACCAATTCAAGGATAAACCTCCTCTACTCTCTTTAGCTCAAAGGATATACCTATCATTTTTTTACTTTAATATTGTTATGCTTGTTAATTATGAAAATTTATGGTGTACGACTTGATGGAGTGATCGATTCTGGAATTTTATCAGAATTTGAAAGTTTCAATGATAAAGGGTTTAGTCTAACACCAAGCAAATGGAAGAGAATTTGCGAAACTTATAATTTTACCTGCAACAAGTAAGATGCTATCTTATAACTCATGTTAAAATATTAAATTTATTGTGTGTGAGAGAGTAATACTAACAATTGTCGATATATGTTTTTGTAGCAAAATAATTGGAGCTAAGTCTCATGGAAGTAATGATATTAGTGAAACTTTAAACAATAAAGATCTCGAATCTCCAAGAGACTGTGTAGGTCATGAGAGTCATGTAGCATCGACAGCGGCTAGGAACCCAGTTAGCCATGCAAGTATGTTAGGCTTAGGACAAGGAACATCAAAAATGCAGTTGCAAAATACGTATATAAGTTATGTTGGTCGTCGGCAAATATGATACTAAACATTTTCACAGGTTTTGATGATGCAATTGCAGACGGGGTTGACATGTTATCAATGTCGCTTGGAGGATTAAGAGTTTAACAAAAGCTATTTGTTAGACAAAATCGTAGTTTATGGAAGCTATTTTTGTTAGAGTTTAATGAATGCTTATATTCTTCCCTGTTATGACAATAGCCAATGTAATATTTTACGTAATTCATTCACCGGAACCCTTGTTCCATTACACAAACCGTTGGCATGATTGATCTATATTTCTCATTAGCATAACATGCATACCATTCTTTAATTTTAGTTTATGATTTGACACTTAATTAAAAACATTTAACTATGTCATTTGAGAATTCTGTTGTGAACCAAATCTCCTCGGATTTCATATTCTTCATCAAATTGGAAAGTTAAGTCTAATTAAACTCAAATAACTCGTTCGCGATTCGAGTTTGATTTCTGATAGAGGTACTCTAACTACCCAATATTGATCTTAATAATAGTACAATGAAAACTATATATAAAGTAATAGGAAATCCAATGGCTGAATAAGGAATTTGTGAAAGACGAAAAAATCCAAATAAAAATATCACATTTTGGTGAATATATCACTGCAATTTCACATGGTGGATCCAATTTCTCTATCCAAGTTTGAAAAGAAGTCATTGGAAGGGAGTTGCTTGCTAAAGAAGTTTGCAAGTTGATGTGTAGAGCTGATAGGGAGGAGGTGGAAGAGATTTGCTTGAAGCTTCTCACGAACAATGTGGCAGTCAATATCATTATGTTTAGTAAGTTCATGAAAGGTGGGATTGGAAGCAATGTGTTGAGTAGATTGGCTATCACAGCAAAGAAGAGATGAAGTGGTGAATGGTACTTGAAAATCCTTAAGTAGTTGTAAGTGAGCCATTGGATTTCACACGCAGTGGTAGCAAGGGCTTGATACTCAGCTTCTGAAGAGAATTTAGAAACAATGCGGCTTGTTGCAGGAAATGAGTGAATCTTCTTAGAAAAAGCAAAAAGTAGTGATTGATTTTCTAGATGAGGGGCAAGTTGTCCAACCAAAATGACTAAAAGTTTTGAGTCGAATATTCGATGATGCAAAGAAGAGACCTAATCCAGGTGAATGTAGAGAATCCAAATCCATCTTAGTGGGGAGTAGCAGCTTGCAATAGTGTGATGTAGTAGGATTCACCATTTTGTTCTAAGATAGAGGAGCTTACCAACAAGCCTTGTATGCAGAAGGATCAGGATATGAAATAGATGAATCTTTGGCAAGAGGTGATTGGTCTTATTTTAACCAAAAACATCAATTATTAGTTTAAGCTAATTTTTAATAAAACTTGTTATATGAAAATCAACTCCTCTAGATGTGAAAGTGGACTCATCAGAGGCTTTGTTGTTTATCCAAAAATGTAGGTCGCTGTATTGCTTATATTGTGGAGGTGTTCGAAGGTATTCATTTGGCTATAGTGTTGTTGTGCATTCACAAAGGATTTGAGGCCTAGAGGCTTATTCAGAAAGTTTAATTTGTCGGTTGTTTTTCAATAAATTGGTCGGTTGTTTTCAATAAATTGGGAGGTTAAAATTTGTCACTTCTATCATTAAGCAAATTTTTGTGCGGATTCACTTACTAATATGAAGTGTGATTACGAACCTATATTAAAGATATTTTCCCGTCATAAGGAAGTTTTGGCCTCTCTTAAATAATCGGTATATATATAATGATTATGGATTTGTATGAAACTTTACGCAAATGATCTATATGATTTAAACTTTCAATTTAACGGTTGATTTTATAACATTTGGTGTCAAACTAGTTTTTGTTATTTGATCACGACCCATAATAATAATATATAAGTTACATTCTCCGTTCAAGTCGTCTTAACAAATAATAATAAGCAAAAGTCATCGTCTCTGTGAGCATAGTTCAGTTGATAGGTATAACGCATTTTATATTCTGAGTCTTGGTTCAAATAAAGAAACGCATAAGTCACATAAATAATAATAACCTATGAAAACTCTTAAAGTGTGTTTAAATGGGGAAATGTTTTTCAAATTATTCTATCTAAATTCTCTATTTGAATGATTAATTTGAAGAAAAAAAAATTAAAATGATAAGAATTATAAAATATATTATCCAAATCCAAACAAAATTTAAAGAATTTCGAATCACATCTAATAATTAAATTACTTTTCTTTTGAAAACATCTACCATGAGGACCGGTAGATGAGTAAGTGTGGCGGGTACAAATTTTAATTTCTTTCTAATAGTATTTTTTTTGTCGAAATTTTCTTTCTAATAGTTATAAGCTACTACTACTATTATGGGCTTGGGCTTTATAATGTTATTTTTGTCTAACAAATTGTCACTAACACATGAAAATTGCTCTTTCGGCCCCTTTGGTTATTACTAGGTCCCCTAAAAATTCTAAAATACCCCTTATATTGAATCCAGAGTATTTCAGAATATACAATCCAAAATGCATATATAGGCTGATTTAGGAAGTTATGTTCCGAACTTAAATTAAGTAATTTCGGAACTTAACTTCCAAAACATAAAAAAAAAAAAAAAAAAAACAAAAACAAAAACA
This sequence comes from Trifolium fragiferum, assembly GCA_954870985.1. Classification (NCBI taxonomy): domain Eukaryota; kingdom Viridiplantae; phylum Streptophyta; class Magnoliopsida; order Fabales; family Fabaceae; genus Trifolium; species Trifolium fragiferum. The sequence goes on along the minus strand of OX940793.1, from coordinate 13,759,817 downwards.
ACCTAATTTCAAAACGTATATTCTGAAATCCACTTTTCTATGCATTTTGTTCAACAACTATGTCTTTCTACATATAAGTTTGTTTTGAAACTTACGTTCCAAAAATACATAGTTTCGGATTATACGTTCCAAAACCTTTGTAAAGGATATTTTTGTCAAAACGAAGGGACCTAGATAGCAACAGAGAGGATCTAAAGAACAATTTTCCTGACAGATTATTTTGTGGGTATATGCTTTTGAACAATTAATTAGAACAAAGGAAAAATAAAAAAGTAGAAAACTGATTATATTTTCATGGAAAATTATCTTACATATGACTACACATCATTCATATATGAATTGGATAAAAAATTTATATATACCAGTCACATATTTTTAATATAGTATATGTGTCATTTGTCTTCTAAATTTACCATTTGTTGAAATTTTTTATTATAATTATATGTTTTTCTACCTAATCAAATAATTTAATTTAATCTTAATTTATAATTTGAATCAAATCTAATTTAATTCTAAATCAAATAAAAGTTAGCATATGAATTTTGCTAGTAACATATTGTTGTTTAGTCTAAGTTTCATAATATTGTTAATATGTTAGTCACATAAGAGACCGATCCATGAATGCTACACACCCTCTCTCAATCTCTTCCGGGTAACTTAATCACTTACACAATAATAGTCTCTCCTCCATCATTTTGAAATCCACCAAACAATCTCCAAAGTGTACAATTTCATCGCGTTCTGCATCACCACATACTCGAACATCCATTTAAACATTTTTAATATGTATAATTAATCTGATTAAACATATTGCAACTAAAAGTGCAGTTATAATACTCAGGTAAACAATATATTATAATGATTAATATAACATGATTTGTATATTATAATGATTAATTTAATAAGATACCATGTTGGTTAGTTTTCATAATTTGAAAAGTTGGTTTATAGTCTATTTGCATTATTTAATATCATTATTTCCTTGTCACAATGCTTTATTCAACTTGGTGGAAAATTTCCACTGCGTGTTTTGCCTGTTGGCTTGCCGGGAAGTGGAAAAAAGATATCGGCAAGAGTTATTGCTAGAGAGGCTGGGGTTCGTTTTTTCCCATGCAATGCAAGATTTTTGCAAGAATGTAAATATGATGCCGAATGGGTGAACGACATGTTTAAGGATGCAAAGCGGTCACCCTGTATAGTCTTCATAGATGAAATAGTTGCTATCGGTCAAAATCCAAAGACCAGAGTTTAAATAGAGTGATTGGTGAGCTTAATGGAATAAGAGAAAATGAAAAGATCATTGTTATTGGGGCTACTAATAGTTCAGGTGCATTAGACATGTCTCTGTTGATACATGGGCTATTTGATCGCAGCATTATCATTCATTATCCTGACATAGACGAACGACAAAAAATCTTAAAATCTCACCTTTCAAATGTATGGTTTTACTTTATCATAAGCATCATATATAAATTATAATTTTAGAAATCACGTGCACTCAAGCACGTAATTGCATATTTTACAACTAGTGGTAGTTCAATGCAACTTACTTGATGCACTTTGGTTTTTTATTATTACACTCTCTTTTACAGATCATCACACCTTAGTGTATTGTTTAATGTGGTTATATGATATTTGTTTTATCTTTTATATTTCATATTATGGCTTTATCTTTGTCATTTATGAAACATAGTTTTTTCCTTTACGCAGTTTAAAACAATAAACAAAATTCTTTTCATAAACGAACAATATTTATCTATTCTAATGTGATACAAACAAATGCTTGAGCCTCCCACGCACGAGCATACAAGCTACGTTTAACCACTAGAAAGCGACTTAAACATCGTTCCCTAAAATCTGTCAACCCATAAACATTCTCTACCCAAAACTATGTAGCTTTGAATTCTTCGTCGCACTTAGAGATACGTAAGAGCAAGAGACCACTTTTGTCAAGCATACTAATGAAAATCTAATATATATTTTTGCCTTTTGTAAATATTTTTAATCATAAATAAACAAAGCTGCAAACAACCTTTAAATTAAACACTCTTTTAACCCTAAGATAATTAAAAGGTTTTTGTGGACTATGACGGATGTGCGAGGGTGTTAATACCTTCTTCTTGCATAATTGACTTTCGAATCCGAAAATAGTTGTCGTAACATTCCGGAATTTCGGGACATTATTAATTAACAAAATTTAACCGAAAAGGATGATTTTATTTTTTTTAAAAAAAAGAATAGAATAAAGATATTAACATAGTAAATGACTCTTTAACCCTAACATCAACAACTCTTAAAATTTCCAGGACACGTCTTTGTTCCACTACGTCTACACTTGTAGTGATGAACTCAAACAATTACTCCTCTAGTTTACCTTGTTTCGCCTCTTTTGTTTTATTTTATGCCCTCTGAATCTTTCTTTTGGTTTTAAATGTAAAACATAAAAGTGAGAAATGAGTGGGAGAGGCTGATTACTAATATCCCATATAATATATGAAGCACCGACATTTCTATGATTAGACGTCTCGCGGTGTCCGGCACATGTCGATGTCTGATACTCGTATGACACATGTACGACACTCGTACAAACGTGTCGGAGAGGTGTCCAAAAAAACAATTTTTCCTTTATTTCGACACTCCTTAAATCGGTGTCCAACACCTATAAGATACTCGTACAAACGTGTCCGGATAAGTGTCTAAATTTTATTTTTTTTATTTGCTTCTACTTTTCTCAGACATATATACAACAATTAAAGATGTGTCGAAATAATAATATTGATCAATGAGAGATTAAAGATATTACATTTTGATTATATTATTTTTAGTTTTTCAATAACAGTTGGATGAGTAAATGTCAAATGTACTATCATATATTCTATTAAAAAAAAATTATTGAAAAATTTGTTCAACTTATATGCATATGTATGTATTTTTAATTCTAAACTTATATTTTTTATAAATATGTAGCGGTGTCGATGTCGTATATTTTTTATATTAGTGGGGTCAGAGTGTTCGTATCGTATCGTGGTGCTTCATAACCTATAATAACTTCTTTCCTAAATATTAGGGTCTAGTGGAAAAAATATGTTTCCTAAATATATCCCCTATGAGCTATAATAACTTCTTTCCTAAATATAGTATTTCTCAAGCTAAGTCTCCTCACATTGAGTCCCACTACACTCCTAATTTTTAGCAACTATAAGTCATCATATATTTTACCGAGTTTGTTTTATCAAAATAAAATTACTTTTTTTTTAATTAAAATAACCATTTTTAAAAATATTGTATATGTTTGTTACAAAAAATTTTAAAAACTAAAATCCAAAAATAATATAAAAAAATAGTTAAAAATGACAAGTTGTTAAGAATAGCTTCTCATATAATAGTTTTTAGAAGAGTGAGAAATTAAGTGTTAAAAAGGGAATGTTATTGTCTCCGTGAGATTGACTCAGTTGGTAAAGACATCGCACTATATGTGCAGAAGTCCGGGTTCAAATCCGAAACAATCAACTTTTTCATTTTTAAGATAAATTTTCTAGCTACTAGACTACTTGACAAAAAAAAGTGAAAGCTATTTTATAATTAAAAAAATTACTTTTGCATGTTATATCCAAATAAACTAAAAATTATTAATATTATAATAAACAAATACAACGTAAATTATATTTTTTTCTATAAAATCTTAGAAAACTAATCTATAAATTATTAAATATACAATTTATTATTTTTTTAATCTATAACAAACGGATTTTCTTTTTAACTCCTATTTAGTTCTTAAATAAACAATCTTTCTTTTGGGTGAAGAAATGAATAACGGCGTCCAAACAGTTAAAAAAGATTAAATAACGTAATAATCTTACAATATAAAAAAGGTTGGATGGGGTAAACCCTAATGCCCCTTCCAAAACCCTACTACCTTATGTCATCGATGATGTCATCATGACATCATCTAACCCATGTCATCCATTCATTGTCCGCCACGTGTACCATATCGCCACGTCACTGTCTACACCTCAACATCCACATCATCTGCCACGTCACTCCAGCCACATCAGCAATAGACTATAAAATTACAGTTTTGCCCCTGTACTTTATATATTTACATTTACACCCCACACTTTTATTATTTCCGTTTTGACCTCTTTACTTTTATAAATTGCATTTTGAATCCTAATTTTTTAAAAAATTTCAAATTTGCTTCTATTTTTTTTAAATTATAGTTTTGTCCCAATATTTTTAAAAATTGCAGTTTTACCCTTAACAAAAAAATTTAAACCCTATTTGTTTTTTACACTTCCCATTAAATGGAATTTTATGATTGATGTTCGGTTAAGTCCGTATGGTTGTTTTGCTAGAGATAATATTCCAAATATCACTTTAGACGTTATGTTGAGTATTGAATGATTGGATAAAATCTTTTATATTGATATGTTTTTGCCTATTATTTGCTAATAACCGATTTAGGTTCACATCAATAACAATCCAAAGAGAGATGAACATGACAACTGTTTTGCAGTAAAAGAAGCAACAATAATTGAGTTGTTTGAGGCAGAGATGACTTCTACATTGCAATTTAATCTCGGTGGAACTTTCTTGCTTGAAAGCAACACAATGTGTAAAAAAAAAATTGTTAACTTGGATGAATGAAAATAATGACCAACAATTTACATTTTTACAACAAAAGTTAACATATAGCACTAATATGATAGACTTTTAACCACCCTAAATCTCTTCTACCTCGCAACTTGAAAGAATCTATTAAGTTAAGAGTGTTCAATTACCACTATAACATGGTCAATTTTATGGTGTACAAGTGTACTAACTTAATAAAAATTGATGGGTCTCCGTAGGGATTTGTAGTGTGTTTAACAAAACACTACTACTTCTCTTGAACTAAGAATGTCTTATTTTAATCTATAAAGATGTATCGTAAACCTTTCTATAACATCTAATGGCTCTTCTAAATAAATATTTATAACGGGTGATTGAACTCTTAATTAAATGTTAATGTTTCGAATTTAACTAACTTTTACGCGCTACATATAAATAGGTTTGTAATTTCTGCGCTCTACTTACATAAAGTTTTAAAAAATTTGCGCACTATGTCAAGTATCCTATCTCTAATCCTCCCAAGAGACATTTATTGCATAAGAGTGGTTTTGATTGTGGGGGTTGGTTCATCTACTTTGCCTCTTTCTCGATCAAAATTATTTGTTCATTGTTTCATCCAAGCATTGACATTATCCGATATTATTTTTCTATATGTGGCAACACTACTTTATGGCACATGATTAGTTTCAACTATTTTGATTGTTGTCTTAATGAAGTTTTCTTTTTAATTCATTGATGTTTGTCATTTAGAAACATATTAATTGCGCAAGAAAAAAGGGTAAAAATTAAATTTTTATACATGTCACGAGTCTTTGAAGGTTCCAGTATAAAATTTGATATGACTGGGCTATCCAACAATCGTATGCAATGTACTTCTTGATCCTATTATCAATAACAATATGAATGATTTTTAATTTCATTATCTTAACGCATTTCTTTATAATCATATTAATTGAGCAGCAAAAAAAGGTAAAAATTAAATTTTTATACATGTCACGGGTCTTTGAAGATTCCACTATAAAATTTGATGTGACTGAGCTATCCAACAATAATATGCAATGTACTTCTTGATCCTATTATCAATTATTATATGAATGGTTTTTAATTTCATCATCTTAACGTGTTACTCGTGAGAAAATTTGACCAACTTAGTTTATATTATTTGAGATACACACACCTAAACATGAGAAAAATTAAATTAAGTGTGTTGTTACGTCAAAATTAAATTGTATACATATCACGGGTCTTGAAGGCTCCATTGTAAAATTCGGTGTGATGCTTCACTTGATTCGATTTATTATGGCGTTCCACAAAACATGTGCAACGCACAATTAATGCTATAAGCATGTATCCTTTTTATGCTATATATTTTTCTTTTCTATGAATTTAGACTTTGTAATCGTAACTTAGTGCTATCTCTAAATTATTTAATGCTTGCAACTAAATCACTTCATCCTAATCGAGCATTCAAATAATTGGCATTATCAAATATTATTTTTCTGTATGCGCCAACACTACTTTGTGGCGCAGAATTTAGACTTTGTAATCGTAACTTAGTGCTATCTCTAAATTATTTAATGCTTACAACTAAATCACTTCATCCTAATCGAGCATTCAAATAATTGGCATTATCAAATATTATTTTGCTGTATTTATGTAGTTATCTTTACTTGATTTGATCATTGATGTCAACTATTTTGTTTGAAGTCTTAATGAAGTTTTCCTTTAGAACCATATTAATTGCACACAAAAAGGGTAAAATTAAATTTTATACATGTCACGGGTCTTTGAAGAATCAACTATGAAATTCGATGTGACTGAATCATCCAATAATAGAGTGGTTCACTTTTGTATTGTATTATCCCATTATCAATGATTATATTAAGTATACTCTTAGGCAAAAATTAAATTTTATACATGACACGGATCTTGAAAGGTCCACTATAAAATTTGGTGTGATGCTTCACTTGATTCGCTTTGTTATGGCGTTTCACAAAAGTCGTGCAACACCACGGGTCAACGTTAGTTGGATATAGATTGTATTCATTGATTTAATTTGGTTAATCTCTTTGTATGATTTAGTATTTGAACTCACATCAAACATTTCTATAATTACCTTATATCATACCGCTAATATAAAGCAACAACCATAATTGATATACGGCGACTAGTAACAACAGAAAGCCAAACAGAGCATAGCGTTTCTCGGCGTCACTGCAAAGCTAACCCAAAACCCTACCCCAAAACCCTACTCGAACCTCTGCATCGAAGTTCTTTGAGCTCATTTCCACTTCACTGCAAAGCCAACCCAAAACCCTACTTGAACCTCATTTCCACTTCATTCATTCTCATCGCCACCACTTTCCTCACCGGTTACGCCTCTTACGGTTCGTGTTCTTGTGTTCTTCTTGAATCGTATTGATCTGGAAATGATGATTTGTTATATGTTGATGATTGATTGATTGATTTTCTTTCTGTTTTGTTTGACTGCACTGTGCAGCTTATAATTTGGAAGAAATTGACGAGAAAACGAAGTTATTTTGTGAATTGGCTAAGTATACTCTAGTTGATGGAGCTGTTGCTCTCGATGTGAGTGTTGATATTCAATCTTCTTTGCTAGTTTTGTCAACAATAGCTTTGGCATTCTTGCAAGCAGCTTCTTGACCTCTTGCTCGATGGTCACATGAGATTTTGCATTTCTCCTATTGTCAAAGATGCGATTGACACATTCGATTTTAGAATTATCCCATATCGTGTGTAGCCATGGCAGTAGCCAAAGATGTCGCAAGGAATAGATCTGATGCACCAAAAGTTGATGTTATGATCTTGACTCGACACACACTAGGTTTTACGGAACAAGATGGTAACATCAACATCATCAACCCTTGGAACCTGAGGTTACTTTTGTTGCATCAGATCTATTCTTGCGACATCTTTAGCTACTGTCATGATTACACAATATGAGATGAATTTTAAGATTGGACCTGTCAGTCACATCATTAACAACGGGAGAAGTGCAAAAACTAAAGTGGCCATCGAGGAGAGGTGAAGAACCTGTTTGAAAAAGCTTACATGCCAAAACTTTGTTGACAAAAATAGAAAGGAGATTAATTTGTTTGCACATGCTCTCATGGAGCATCTCGGAAACTCAGATCATAGGGTATGCAGGTGAGGTCAAGATGAAAGCTTGGGCGAGCATATGAATAAGGTTAGAATTCCATTTCATCGTTGTTTTTAACCTGTTCTTGGATGGCATGTTAAATGCATTTTACTCTTTCGCCCACCATGTTAGAAATATAAAACTGTTGTTGATTCTTCACCAAATAGCTTAAGGTCTTGAATTGTTATTAGAGCCTCTCTATAATAAAGTGGTTAGCAGTTTGATACTTGTCACCATCGTTCTTCAAATTGAAAGACTTAATGGCTTAAAATTGATTTTACAATCACATAATGCCTTTTAGTTTATAGTTGCCATGTCTAGTTTTCATGTATGAGAAATTAACTAATAATTGAGTTGCATCTGACAATAATTGACTAATAATAGAAATTTATCATAAGGAAGAGTTGTCCTCCAAAGCACTGCAATTAACAACAAAAAGTAATTACGTAGAGGCATACCATACAAACAAGAAAGCATTTAAGTGAGAAAGATAAGACCCTTTATAACTCTTAAAATTAAGAGCACCCTCCTCTATTCTTACAACATTCTTTACCACATAAAGTTGCTTTGAATTTCTTCATTGGCCCCTACAACTATTTCTACCCACCCCATCCTACTCCTAGAGCTTGTTTAATTTCTGAAACCATTTACAATTTTAATTTTGTAAAATACTTTTTCATTTTAAATTGCTAATGATGAGATGAAAGACTCGTGTACTGAACAATTATGAGATATAGGATGTAAGCGGAGCTATGAACAATGCATATTCAGAAACAATGAAAACAATGTTTTGTGAAAAAGGTATCTATTTTTAAAAACTGTACAAAATATGGTGAGGAAAATATTGAATATATATTATCTTTTGTTTATTAGTATGTTTATTAGTTGAAGTGAAAATGAAAATATTGAATATATATTATCTTATGTTTATTAGTTGAAGTGAAAATAAGATCCACCCATTTTAGTATAGTTTTTCTTTTCAATACATAATTTGTATCTCTGCAACCCACATCTGAATTCAAGACTCCACATTCTGTTTTGTATTTGTTTTCTTTTTACCCGTGTTCCATGTCATGAAGCTTAGTTCAGCAAATGCATCAAAATTTACTGCTACATAGTTAATATCCTTTCAAAATAAGAAATAAATGCAAACTTAAAGATAGATTTTCTGGTTCCTATCAGCCAGTTGGTAAGGGACATCGCATTTGATAATAATATTGTCAGCTGCATCATGCAAACGCCACTGTTCACATCTGTTCATGATGACACTTTGGTTTGGAAGCTAGAGCATGATGGTATATGTACTCGGTGCGTAGTGTGTATATGCTTTGTGTTCACGCTACAGGTGTTAATGACAGACACAGTACAGCGGGAAATTGGAACATTATCTGGTGAGCAACAATTCCCCCGAAAGTGAAGAATCTCATATGGAGAATCTTGGGTGAGGCTAATAAGTCGTGGAGTTCAATGTCCAGTGAACTGTGCTATGTGCAACGACGATGTTGAAGACATTACACACGATTTCTTCCGTTGTCCGAGAACAATACAGTATGGCAGCGTGCGGGATTGTGGGAGTATGTAAGTGCAGGTCTGACTACTAGCAGTAGTTCTGCAGATAACCTGCTCTTAGTCCTAAACATGCTTGATAAGGTGCATCAAGAACTGTTTACTGTCATGGCATAGAGCATTTGGAAAGGCAGGAACAACAAAGTTTGGAACAACACTAGTGAATCCAGTCAAACTGTACTCGAAAGAGCGTTGCAACTTGCATCTAATGACAAGTGGCGAAATGTTAAACAACTACGTTCGTCAACGCATGTCATGCAGCCGGTGCAGCAACAAACATATTGGTCCAAGCCGAGCATTGGAAGGTACAAATGCAACATTGATGCTTCCTTCTCTATATTTCACAACAAGGTAGGGATTGGTATGTGCATCCGGGACGATAAAGACCAGTTTGTGGCTGCTAGAACATAATGGATAGAACCAATAGTGGAGGTAAAAGTTGGAGAAGCCATGGGTTTGTTGAAGGCCCTCAAATGGATTGATGAGCTGCATCTAAGTAATACAGACATTAAACTAGTTTGCAACAGGGTGTGGTAGATGGGCTATATAGCAAAAGAATATACTCATCTAACTTGGGTGCCATATTAAGTTATTGCATAACCCAAGCTACAAATTTAATGAACTCTCATGTTAAGTTCACTAGGAGACAAGTAAATGAAGCCGCTCATAACCTTGCTCGGGTGGCTACATCTTTAGTTAGTTTCCATTTTACCGATATTTCAACATGTATGTATCTATGATATTATTATGATTGAAATGAAATAAGCCCTTTACTGTAAAAAAAATCAAGTGTCTATCAACCGCAATTGATTTATAAATTTAGCTTACAGTTGTAAATATTCTAGGCTGCCACAAAGGTTGTAAAAGTTTAATAATTTCACATCAAATTTAACTTTCTTGTACCTTTGGATTTTTGCTTCCAGATTTTGCAGATTTTCCAAACTCTTGAATGTCTCCCAGTGTAAATAAACCAATCAAAGTATCATCAATTGAAGTACAAGATATTTCTGGAAGTGAAGAAGAATTTGAGTTTTGTATCTTCAAATTCAGCTTTTCTCCATCCCTTTCATCACCTCTCTCTGTCTGTGTAGATGAAATCCATGAAGACAAGCCTACTGCTCCAGTAGTGGTAGAACAATCCGATAGTCCTGACTCATGTGTGTCAATTCAAACAGCCTCTGATTTGTGTAATTAATTTTTATTTTTTTAAAATAAAAAATATTCTCTACACGGAACTGCAGAGACTAATCCCTGCGAAATAATTGAGATTATTTAAGAGGTTGACATCTCCTAACCAATGTTTTTTCATACGCACTGTCCAAGAATCGAACTTAGTATATGCGTAATTAATTTGATTAAACATTTTAAAATTTATCATTTTAATACTCGTGTCTTTAATTATATAAAGTGAATATTAATCGAAATTAAATCATTTGCAGTTTTGCACCCTTGATTCAGAGTTCTAAATCCACCGTTGCATGTAATCCAAATTGGAGATGGGTAATTAACAAGTAACAGCCTTGTATTTCATCGTGAGACTGGTGAGGAGAATGTGAATGTAAAGAACTTTATAAAGGTAAAGGTATCAGCATTTTGAGCGCTGAAACCAACGTATAAGTGTTTTTGGTGCAGCTTTAGCATTTTTCTCTCTCAGAAGGGTAGGGTTTCTCCCCAATGTGTTGTCCAATTCCAACTTTATTTTCCTCCCTCTGCTTCATTTCAGTGCTTTTGTCTTTACTCTCTGAAGGGTAAGGTACCCTTTCATGTGTCAGATAGAGAGACACAAACACCAAGCTAGAGCTTTAGTAGCAGAAAGTAGTGCTCCTAAAGTGGTTAGGCACTTTGTAAGCATCATCCTTTGTGTTTTCAGCCATAATATGGGTATCTTCCCACTTTTCATTGCTTTACCATCAATATCAACCGATTTATAAGCATCACTTTTTTTAAAATATGACCCCATATTTAAAATGAAAGTGTTTAAGAATTTTAAATGTAATTACGCTATCAAAGTGTTTTTAAAACCGAACCGGCCGGTCGGATAGGTTGGACCGTGAATCGAAGCTTGGCCGGTCTGGTTTATTAGTTGGATCAGCGTTGTAATCAGAACCGCTTGGCCGGTTTTATTTATAATATATTTTTTTTAAAAAAAAAAAACTGGCAATTAAAAAAGAAAATAGAAACGTTGTTTGTTCTATTTCTTTTAGTTTATTAATTTGGAATTTATGTTTTATTATAATTATTTGTTTTATTTTATTATCTTAGTTAATTATATAATTTTGTTTCATTCTATTTGTTTATTTTGTTTCTTCGACTTTTATCAATTTATGTTGGGGAAATAGTCAATTTAGTCCTTCAATGTGCAACTCGCTGTCATTTTGGTCCATGACTGAAGAAAAAATGCAAAATAGTCTCCGACTCTGCAATCTGTTAGTCATTTTGGTCCAAAATGTTAAAAGTTGCTGTTAACTTTGCAAAAAAGCTGATGTGGCATTTTTTGGCGACATGTGGCATGTTGAATGGACAATAGTTGGACAAGTGGCCTGATGACATGGTTAGGGACCAACATGACAATTTTTGTTTTCTTTTTCATCTTCTTCCTTTCATTCTTCATTTTCTTCCATTTCATCAAATCTTTCTTTCTATCTCTCTTCCTCCACCAACCACTCTTTCCATCTATCTCTCTTCCTCCATCACAACTACCATTATAAAAATTGGTTGTGTTATTAGCTCTAATTCTAAGTTGGCTTATATTTTTGAACTTTTATGATGGTGGTTTTGGTTGGATTTGTCGTGATGAAAATGGTAGTTGTGATGGAGGAAGAGAAATAGATGGGAAGAGTGGTTGGTGGAGGAAGAGAGATAGAGGAAATATTTGATAAAATGGAAGAAGATAAAGAATGAGAGGAAAGAGATGAATTATTTTTTTTGTCATTTTGGTCCCTGGCCATGTCATGAGACCACTTGTTCAACTATTGTCCACTCAACATGCCATGTGTCGCCCAAAAATGCCACATCAGCTTTTTTGTAAAGTTAACATCAACTTTTAACGTTTTGGACTAAAATGACTAACGGATTGCAGAGTCGGGGACTATTTTGCATTTTTTCTTCGGTCAGAGACCAAAATGACAGCGAGTTGCACATTGAGGGACTAAAATGATTATTTCCCCATTTATGTTTGTTACTTTCATATTACTTCAATTTATTTGTTTTTGTTCTGTTTCATGAAATTATCAATTTATGATTGTTCTGTCAATTTTTTTAGAGTCGGATTCATCCGGTTCTACCGGTTTAATAACTATATATATTTTTTTTGAACGGCAAAATATATTATAAATCAAGTCTTTGTACAAGACGAACAGAGACCGGTAAAAAGAACTACATAATATAGGTTTAATAACTATATAGTATTGTTATATTGATCGATTTATTCAACCGGTTTATCCGATTTAATCATGCGGTTCGATCAATGATTCAAAGGTTCGACCAATGAACCAGTGAACTAGGACCTTGCCGGCTTGATATCCGGTTCGGTTTTTAAAACATTGATCAAAAGATATAATGTTTTTGTGAGGCTTACTCTATTGTTTGATAATTTGATGGTATTTGCGCAAACTAACCATTAACCAATTAACCTTTTTTTTTCTTTTACGCAAACTAACCATTAACCAATGAATATCAAGTTGTTGGTATTTATTCAGTTGTTCACATTTCTCTTTATATTCATAAATTAAATTGCGATTTTTTTTATTTAAATTAAATAGTAGTAATTAAATTAAATTGTGATGTTTTTATGAACATAATTCAATTAGTAAAGATGTTATATTTTATGTGTATGATCGAGATTCAAATTCAAAATCTCTTACTTATTTATCTCAAAAAGTAAATTTTTTATCACTAAACTACTTAAAAAATAATAATTAAAACCCTTCATAATGATGGTGGAGGTTGATGTGTTCTTATTGAGAAAAAGTAAAAGTAACTTCTTTACTAAAGTAAAATTCATTGGTTGTTTTCCTAAACTTTAGTAAAGAGGTACTCTTATTTTTTCTCAACAAGAACGCATCAACCTCTTTACTAAAGTTCATTGGTTGTTTCCCTAAACTTTAGTAAAGAGGGTACTCTTTATATTCATAAATTAAATTAGGATTTTTTTATTTAAATTAAATAGTAGCTATTAAATTAAACTGTGATGTTTTTATGAACATAATTTAATTAGTAGAGATGTTATATTTTATGTGTATATATGATCGAGATTCAAATTCAAAATCTCTTACTTATTTAACTCAAAAAGTAAATTTCTTATCACTAAACTACTTAAAAAATGATAATTTAAACCCTTCATAACGATGGTGGAGGTTGATGTGTTCTTGTTGAGAAAAAGTAAGAGTACCCAAGAACACATCAACCTCCACCATGACATATACATACACACACACACACACACACACACACACATATATATATATATATATATATATAATTTTTTAATAAAGTGACTTTTCACTATATAAATATAGAAAACACATTTACATACATTCAGGGAACTGTCATTAAGAAAATGAATAACATTCTTGTCTCCAGCTGGTTTCATATTCATTTCTCTGTGCCTTTATCTTATGTCCAACCTCCAAAGAGTAGACCCGACAATGATTGTTAAAATCGCGTGTTAACTAGTAAAATCGTCCGATTTTACGTTTTTAGGTCTAGAAAACGTGTTAAATCAGAATTAATAAAGTAAGCCTCACTTTTTACGTTTTTACATGTGAAACTCATAATTAATTTGTATGTGGTACCAACAATAATTTGTAATCAATTAATATAGTTTTTTTTTATTGGATGAAATTATCAAATAAAAACCTAATATTTTAATTAAAATGATACATACTAAAGAGACAAATGTAGAAACATTATTTTAGAATTTGTGTATTCAATTTTTTAAATATTAAAATTTTGATATTATAAATAGAAAATTTTAATATTTATATATTTTATATTTAATTTGTCTTGATCATATATGTTAGTATGACTCTTTTTATCGAACGAAAAAAAAGTATGACTCTTTTCACTAAACTAATTTTATGTTGTGGTAAGTGCGAGGTGAGCTAAGCCTCACATTGCTTAGAATAGTGGATGTTGAACGCTTTATAAATGAGAGAATTCATAAACCTAATATCTTATGATTTTGGATAAAGAAGTGGTGTTCAACTCAATTGTGTAGTTGCTTTGACTCAAATGTGAATGATTTTTCGGTTGATCCCTGATGATATAACAGGGGTATAAGACCTGATGGTTCGAAGAAGGGTTCGACCGGCGTGTCCCGTTGAGTGCGGCCAACAATGGTACAAGTGTATGTGGCGCCTTACGGTTTTTGGCAAAGATTAAAGATATGGTGTGTCCAACTCACTTATGTAATTGTTCCAAGTCCGATGTGCATGATCCATCAACTGTTTTCTCATGACCCAACAATTTATTGAGTATTGACGTGTTTTATGTCATCAAAAATGTAAAGCAAATAATAATACATGGAGAATAGTGTATATATAGTAATAAATAGAGGACACATTAATTGAAAACTGAAATTAAGACTCATTTTTCATTAAATTTTTTTAGGGTTAATAGGTCTTTACCCTCTGCAAAGTAGTCGAGTTTTATTTTCCCCCTGTAATTTTTTTTTTTTTAGATTATCCCCTGTAATGTTTTTTTATTTTTTTCGTAGTGATTTTACTCTCTGTTGAATTTTTTTAAACACAGGATCGGAAGATAAAATACACTACGAAAAAAATAAAAATATATTATATGAGGTAAAGACTTATTAATCCATTTTTTTTACTAAAACGACATTCATTTTTCTAAATTGTATTATTAACCTTTTTAAAGAATATTTTATATCAATAATTTAAACATCGGTCATATTAATCTCTATAAAATTACAATGCATTGGGGGGGTGGGGGGCAAGTAGAGGCACCAACCCCCTCCCCTCCCACATGCATACATGTTTCATATGTATATGTATGTATCATGTAGATGGGTTGATAATGATGTCTAATTTATTCACTTTTTATTGCTGCTTATATATAAATTATTGTAATTTTATTTAATAATTTTGAGTTAAATATATTTTTAGTCTTTATGTATCATGTAGATGGGTTGATAATGATGTCTAATTTATTCACTTTTTATAGCTGCTTATATATAAATTATTGTAATTTTATTTAATAATTTTGAGTTAAATATATTTTTAGTCTTTATAAAATTATAAGTTTTTAAGTTTTATTTTTCAAAAATTTATGTTTAGTCAATATTTGCGTTTTATAGGATCTATTTTGAAGATTAAAAGTATCAATTTTTTTAAAGATAAAATCAAAATAGCGATTATTTTTACAAATTGCAATATTTAGAGGATTAAATTGACAGTTAAAATTGAACTAAACATAAAAACTCGTTAGTTTAATAGGGATAAAAAATATATTTAACTCTACTTTCTTATTTTTATATTAGACATGTTAGTTATGTTAATTTTCAGAGATTTAAAAATAGACCTCTGAATAAATAAATTTACAATGTAACACGACTCATCAATGGAACTGCACTTGAGGCCCTAGTTCGTACGTACTGTACTAATTATGTTGTCTTTTTCAGGGTTTATATGTTTTCATTCTAGCTAGGTAAACATTTATTTTATGTTGTGATAATTATCGAGTTCAACCATCCATATACATATATGGTATTATATGTGTACAAATGTTATGTTATTGTTTCGGACAAAATTACTGTGTTTTTTGCTCTGCACACACTCAATTTCACTTTACTCTAGTAGTGAATTGAACTTTGATATAGTACTTCTTTTTTGGGTACATAACTGTTAAGTACTATACTTGTATTGTTTTGGACATATACTGTACTTATTGCGTGTATTTTTTTTTATTTAAAATTATTGTTGAGTGGTGATTTTAAGTCATACTAGTTTTCAAAGTGTAAATGCTTGTGATATATTATTATATGATGATATCCTAATTGCATGGTTGGTTGGTTGGTTGGTTGGTTGGTTGCATGATGGGAGACATGAAAAGTGATGTTTTTCCCCAAACAGGATTTAAAGACAAATCAATTGTTATGGTACAAAAGATAAATGCCCCACTTTTACATTACCCCCTATTAAATTAGAAAACATCAAATAAAACTCTATTATCTCCTACTTCCATATTTTCATCCTCCTGGTGTGGTTTAAGAAGATTTTTTTTTTTTTTTTTTGTGTTTTTTAAAAGATATATGATCTAAATAAATTTTTTTAAAAAAAGAAAATAAAATAAATGACTATGTATAGCAAAAGATTTTTGCCTATAGTTAAATTGCAAGTAGCGATTATGGATACTAGAACTTAGATACTCATAACACATAATATTTTTTAAACGGCGAGTATGAAAATGAAACGAGACTATCATATATTAGTACCCCAAATGTTATCCATTATTTATTTAGAACTAGTTATTTTTTTTGAAGAGACAAAAATGAAATATATATATATATATATATATATATATATATATATATATATATATATATATATATATATATATATAGCACCATGAGATAAATAGATCCCTTAGCACAAGATGTACCGGGGAGACCCACACAAGTTTACAAGGGAATCAGAGTGAACAATATGAAATGAATACAATTAGTCGATACCCAAACAAACCATAGGGTTCGACCACCAACAATGAAAGTTAGAAACTAAAGTCCCATTTGTTGTCTGCAACCAACGGTAGGAGTGAATCTTGACTTTGTCGAGAAGCCGATGTACAGAACTTTCCGAATTCCTGAACACACGATGGTTTCGTTCATTCCATACAACCCAAATGCAAGCTAGCCAGCTGCAGGAAAGACCGCCGAGCACGTCGACTCCCAGCTGAGTACGTGAACTGAACAAAATGATTCGAGAGACTGTATGCATCCACTGACGAGAAACCAATCCAAGACCGAACCAACGCCCAAAGAGAACCAAAGGTACTGCACGAGAGGAACAAATGCTGAGCTGTCTCAATGCCACCACATCCCGTCACACAAGCGTGAAGCTCTGGAGAGAGAATGTCGCGATCAACCAAGTTTGCCCTTGTAGGCAACCTATCGCACAAAAGGCGCCACGCAAGGATAGACACCTTCAACGGAACCTGTCTGTGCCAGAGGAGGTCTTCAGCTGCCCCCAAAGTAACCGACTCCTGAGAAGTCAACAACTGGTACGCCCCGCGCACTGAGTAACCTGCATCAGGATCAGGTCGCCACTGTCATCTATCCGAAGAATCAACCAATAAAGCCACTGGAAAAAGTAAGATCTGACACTCCCCCAACATCTCTTCCTCCCACACCCACAACGGCCTCCTCCACCCCCACGCCCCCCTCCAGCCTCCCACCCCAAAGAGAACATCTCAGCCACAGTGAACGACTTAGTCATCGCTAAATCAAACAAACGACTAAACCGCTCACATAAAGGTAATCCTCCCAACCAGGGATCAGTCCAAAAGAGAGTATCTGTCCCGTCTCCCACCTTCCTCACCACACCCTCCCCAAACCAGCCCTCCGTAATCCCACTCTCTCCGTCCCTAATCCTCACTATCTCCCTCCACCAAGATGACCCCAGCCGTCCTCCCACCCTTAGCCTACCATACTCCATCCCGTATCGGGCCGCCAGCACTCGAAACCACAGGCCCCCACGATCCACCAACAACCTCCAACACCATTTGCCCAAAAGGGCAATGTTAAACTCCCTAATCTGCCTAACCCCCAACCATCCATACTCCCTGCATAAACATATAGTATTCCACCTAATCCAAGGGATTTTCCTAGAAGCCTCACCCCCTCCCCAAAAAAACTTAATCAAAAGAGATTCAATAGAAGAGATTATACCTGAGGGGGCTTTGAAAAAGGAAAGAGCGTAGACAGGCAGAGAAGTCAAGACAGATTTTAACATAACAAGACGTCCACCAAAAGACAGGAAACGACTCTGCCACCCAGACAATCGATTCCGAATACGCACCAACACCGGTTCCCAAAAACCCAGACGCCGCGGATCACCTCCAATAGGGAGGCCCAAATAGAGGAAAGGTATTTTCCCCACCTTACAACGCAAAGCAAACGCAGCCTCGTGCAACCAAGAATCCGAGATATTAACCCCAACCAACAAACTCTTATGAAAATTCACTTTCATGACCGACATAAACTCGAACAGCACAAGCGTAGCACGTAGGGCTCTCACATTGGCCCAACTTTTACTTCCTAACAACAAAGTGTCGTCTGCGAACTGCAGGTGCGACATAATCACGTCTTCCTGATCCCCCACCCTATACCCCGTAAACCTATTCCCCTCGACCATAGCCTTCATCATCACATTCAACCCCTCTGCAGCCAGAAGAAACACGAAAGGAGACAACGGGTCTCCTTGTCTTAGTCCCCTTTCAAGGGGGAACTCATCGGTGGGACTACCATTGACCAACACCGACGCCGTAGCGGTGCAGACACATTCTCGCATCCATTTTCTCCACAGTGGCGGGAAATCCATTCTCCCCAGAACTGCATCCAAGTAGCCCCAATCCACGGAATCATAGGCCTTTTCAAAGTCGACCTTAAAAAGCAACAACTCTTTCTTAGCTTTACGAGCCTCGTCCACCACCTCGTTTGCAATGAGGATTCCATCAAGGATCTGACGCCCTTTCACAAAAGCCGTTTGCAACTCAGAAATCACCGTACTGATGACCATTCTTAGCCGATTTGCCAGAATCTTAGTTAGGATCTTATAGAGGCTTCCCACCAACGAGATGGGTCGAAAGTCATTCAGCCTTTGAGGGCTCTCGACTTTAATGATAAGGGTGATAAAAGTAGAGTTTAGTCCCTTAGTTAATTTTCCATTACGGTGAAACTCTGTAACGAATCTCATTACACCTCCCTTGATTTCTTCCCAGAAATCCTTGATGAAACCAAAATTGACCCCATCAGGGCCCGGGCTTTTGTAGCTATCACAATCCCAAATTGCTGCCCTCACCTCTACTTCGGAAAACGGTTTGATAAGGTTGTTCCGCTCTGTCCCAGACAACCGATTGAACGAGAGATTCTCCACCCCAGGCCTAACTGCAGTGCTTGCCTTAAAGTGATTTGCGAAGTGTGTAAAAACCGCCTGCCTAATAGGCTGAACCCCCTCTATGTGGGCTCCTTCCACCTGGAGCGCCGAGATGGCATTCCCCCGCCGACGACTAGCCAAGATGGAGTGGAAGTACTTGGAATTGACATCCCCTTCCTTCAGCCACTGCGCGCGAGACTGCTGCTAACATATACTGGCATTTAGCCGGGATAACGAGTGGATGTCTGTCGTGACCCCATGCAACTCCTCCAACTCGGTAGAACTAGTTATTATTTTAAAATGAAAAAAAAAATTGGGGAGAGAGGGAGAATTAATCTTAATTTACAAAAAAAAATGAATAGATTTGAATTTCTTCCATAAAAATTAGTACTATTGAATGAAATAACAAAAATTAAAAACATTATTCAAACAACTATTTTTTAACAATTACAATTATATAACAACTA
This sequence comes from Trifolium fragiferum, assembly GCA_954870985.1. Classification (NCBI taxonomy): domain Eukaryota; kingdom Viridiplantae; phylum Streptophyta; class Magnoliopsida; order Fabales; family Fabaceae; genus Trifolium; species Trifolium fragiferum. The sequence goes on along the minus strand of OX940793.1, from coordinate 13,739,901 downwards.
TACACTTTTTGTCTTTTTAATATTTTTTGTATATCTCGAGTTTCGTGCTGTAAATAGTATAAAGAAACAATTTTATTGTGTTTTCAAATTTTTGTCAAAAAAAAATTGTTACATTAATACAACTTTAAAAAATATTATAATATTGTCAAAAAAATATTATAGTGTACGTTTGGTTCTTTGGTGAGGAAAATTGATTTTGACAGAATTAATTTTGTAAAATTGATTCTAATCAAAATTGATTTATATTTGGATATATTCATGTAAAAGTAAGTTTAACAAAGAAATTAAGTGTAAAAATCAATTCTAGAATCAGAAGTTACGATTTCTAACTTTGAATAGAATCAATTTTAGAAGCAGAATCAACTTTACTTTTTAAAAATAAAACAAACCAAAATCAATTATAAAAGTCTAGAATCAATTCTGACAATTCCAAAATTAACACCAAACATACAAATAATAATTTTGTTCTAATCAATCAGAACCTAAAAAATCCATGCATGTATATACAATGGTAACTTCAATATTTGAAGTTTCAACACTGACAACCAAATAATTATGACATATATAGTGAGTTATAGTTATGTCATTGTACAAATAAGTACAAACAAAAGAAGAGCAGAGAGCAGTGTGATGTCTTTTGCAATGAAAGAATACATCCTTTTCACCAATGTCATATCTCATGGCTCCTTCCATTGGACTCTTTTGGCTATACTCATGCATTTCTCAGCACCTCAATCACTTGTCTTACATTCCATGTTTTCAATCTCTCTCTTTCCCTCGGCAGTGATGTAATGTAGTGCAACAACACTAATATAGGACATTACATTGTTCACATTAATGCATGCTTCTCTTGTATTGTTCTGAGTTTTTGGTTGATAAAAATACATGGTCATGTTTGAGTTAAGGTGTAAAGATTTCAATGACTCGATGTCAAAGGTTGCAGGGAATAGAAAGTTTATTTGGAGAGAATACTGAAGAAGAATACTATACATGTTGAAAAATTACAAGGAAACAAAAGGGGATGAAAAGAACTTGTTTCTTAAGTGTCAAGGTATAGGATGTAGTTCCAGGATTGCTAGCTGATGCCATTAGAAGTTAAAATCTTCATTTATATTTTGTATCTAGTTTTCTCACATGTCTTTATGTGGACTTATAGATATACGTGAAAGGACATTGGACACTACCAAAAATTTGCAATTTTCGTGCGAGTTTTTCCAAAGATTCTGGTTCCCAGCTAATTAGTGCGGTCCATAGACATCGAGTTATTAGGGAGGCAAGCGACTCCTTTTGTGCTTTATGCGTGGATTTGGTGGAGTTAGTTGACCACCTTTTATGTGACTCTATCTCTCCTCTTTAGTTTAACCTTGTCTGATGGTGTGATTAGAAATTTTAGGTTAAGTTGGGAATTAATTTGGCATACGGTTGTGTGGTCTATCTGTAACTCTCGGAATGATTTAATATTTGCAAGGGGAACTGTTTCTGTCGACATTTTGGTTGAAATGGTGAAACTTTCACCGTAGTAGTGGTTCTTAATCTTGGTTACACTTGCTCCTTCCATGAGTGTGAGGTGTAAGTTGTTTTATGTTGGAGCCAATAGAAATTGATGAAGTGTTCACTACAAGAATACGGATTATTTGACAGGGGCAAAACTCCTAAGAAAACGTTAATTAAAAACCTCTGGAAAACACAATGCAATAGAGAGTGTATTTCTATAACGGTGGTGCAATAGAACTCCAATACAATTATAGATAAACTATTTTATTCTTCATATTGTCAAATAACCGAGTATTCCAATAGCTTAAACTGTTAGGATAGAGTCACATCAATGGTTTAATATTACTTCTTACACGTCCCCTCACGCAAGAGTTCACTTGGGATTGAAGCATGGATAATATATAGGCTCACACTATATACGGGATCGAACTCTAACCCACTTAATCATAGAAACTCTGATACCATATCAGATGACCAATTATCTCAATAACTTAAAATGTTAAGATAGAAACACATCAATAATTTTATATTACTTCTAACAAATATATCGTGCTTGATAATTAATAACTTGCATAATTTTAAAGGTCTTAAAAGAAAATGACATAGTAAATGACTCATCTCTCGTTGTTAAAATAAATATTATAAGTGATATCTTAACTCTGATATCAACGTTTTTTTCTTGATCATGTACAGTTTTTTTTTCTGCAATTGATTGAGCATAGACATTTATACAGTTGATCCTAAAAAAGCACAGTCTTATTCCATGATTGAGAGCGTATGCAAATGGTATACCATACTCTTGGGGGTTCCTTTTTTTGTCATGTTTATTTATGGGATGTTGCGTACACTTATGCCTTGTTTGGTATGAGAGAAAATAATTAAGAAGAGAAAAATAAATACACGGAAATTAATGCATGTATTTGGATTAACATTAGTTTAAATACATGCATTGATTTTCGCATTTTTATTTTTATTTCTCTCTTTTTATTTTCTCTCATACCAAACACACCCTATAGACAGTCCTTTCATTTGGAAAATAGAAAAATACAAATTTTAATATGGGTCATTTTTTGTGGACTAATACATAAAAAGTTATTTAAAATTTTATGGGTGATAATATAGACCGCTTAAAAGTATAAATTAATAGTCATTCTCATTTTTACAATTAAAATATTGATTTAATTAATATCGATTTAATTAAAACAACAAAAAATAAAAATATAATTTGTATTGAACTTTGGGTTGTTCGAAGTTCAAAATTTGTCCCTACATATAAAATGCAATATCCCTATCAATTGAGGTAATTCATAGGGACAAATAACCTTTATTAATCATGTCATTATATTAACCGTAAAGATGAGAAGAATTATAATTTTTTATTTTTAAAGAGTCTCGTGAATTTTTATTTTTTTTCTATGTTGTTTTCACTCTTTATCTTAATTTTACCCTCTTTTAATAATTATTTTTGAATGAAGAGTGTCAATAAATTAGAAATCAATTGTTATGATTTGTTAGTTATCGTATCAATTATGTTTAATTAGCATTCTTTTAAGTGGTTTTATTTCAATTATAAATACAAATTGAGTGTGCTATGTCTAGCAAGACACACAATATTATACGGAAAAATACATCTTCCACATTGGAATTAATGCATATTCTAATTATGTGAATGGTCTCTATGTTTCATTACGGCATTTTTATTTATGTTTTAGTTTATGCCACATAGAGTCATTTGTCGCTGATGATAATTTTAAGGGTTAAATAGATGTTATCTCCCTGTAAAGTAGGTCGGTTTTGGAATACCCACTGTAATATTTTTTTTTAAAATCCCCCCTTGCATACTAAAGATTCTTTGGAATACCCCTCTCAACAGCCAACATGGCGTCTGACTGTGCTGATTTTCCACGTGACATGCCCACGTGGAAATAAATAATATTATTTTAATATTTTTATTTATTTGTTGCCAGGTGTCAATGCCACGCATATTTAACAATTTTTTTGATAAAAAACCCAAAAATTTAAATTTTAAATACTTTTTATAATATATATTTGTTTTTAAAAATAAAACAATTTCTGTGAATTAAAAAAAATGAAAAAGAAATTCACAAGAAACTCATAGCTTTTTCAGAAAACAATTCACCACACAGGAGCCATTTTTTTTTACAATCACAAGAAACTTATAGCTTTTTTTTCTTTCCTCAATCATTAACCACATGATTTCCCATCATTAACCATCAGCCAAGCAAAAAACATTTTCAATTTTTTCATCAGATTGGTAGAAAATAAAAACTTCTCCAGAAACAAACTTTACGCTTTCTCTCCTGCTCTGCCACTCAAGAACAAAACAAACATTCTCCAGAAACCGGCACGGTGGTCGCCGAAGCCAGACGGCGACGCCACCGCGCCGAAAAATCGAACCACCACAAAAAATGAACTTTTCGAAACAGAAAAACGTTTTCTTTTCTTTTAAACCCGAATCTAAAATCCGATATCCCAAAAACCTTACGAATCGGCCAGATCGGAGATATCTCCAACCCTACCAAAACGAATTCAGACATTTGATTTAGGGTTCAATCGACGGAAATGGCGAGGGTGAAGATGAGTTCGTCATGAATTGAAACAAAGGCGGAGCAGAGATGGATCCTCTACAGGGAGAGGCTTGAAAAATTGATTGTACTAGACCCACAACAAAGATCTACTAAAAAGGGGAGAAGCTTGAAAAATCCACTGGTGAACAAGATCGATTTGAAACGGTGGAGAAAAGCTGAAACCCATACACTGTGAAATGGATCTTTTTTATTTGTTTGAAACGATGGAGAAGATCTATTTTGTAATAACCCATGAACTTGCCAATATTAGGAATCTCTAACTCTCTCTCTACGCTTTCCTGTGTATGGTATGTGACTGGTGTGCGTTTTTTTCTTTTATTAATTTTTAAATAACAAATAAAGAAAAAGAAAGAAATCAGAAAAAAAAAATGTGTTTTTTTTTTAAAAAAATTTAATGCCACATGGCAAAAAAAATAATTAAAAATTAATAAAAATCTACGTGGAGGTGTCACGTAGGAGATTTTCTGCCAGCTGTTACTCAAAGGGGGTATTCCAAAGAATTTTTAGTTTGCAAGGGGGAGATCTTAAAAAAAAATATTACAGGGGGTATTTCAAAACCGACCTACTTTGCAGGGGGGTAACCACTATTTAACCCTAATTTTAACAAGTGTATTAAATTGTGTAAATAGTGAAATTAAAATGATAAAATTGAGTGTCGAACTTAAACATTGTATTATATTGTCGAACTATATTTTAAAACTCAATTGAACAAAAAGATTGTGCTAGGTTGATAATCCAAAAATCAGACAACTTATTTTCTTGTCTATGGTTTCTATATAGTAAGCCGGTTGATTAATTATGATACATGCACTTGTAATAATGAAAATAGCATTAGAGCATCATTATCCATTGTATTTACTTGGGTTCTTTAAATGAGTTTCATTTAATATTTTATACTATTTTATATTTTTTAATTACTTAAACAACTCAACATTTTCTAATTATTCATACAACTCATCTAAAATTTTCAAATGGATTCCACTAGACCCCACAAATTACTCACATTTTCTAAAAGCAACGTTCTTTACTGCAACCATGTTCATCGGTTAGAGAACGATCATATGCTACCAATGATCAATAAAACTCTGACATGTCATTCCTACAAATTTTAAGAAAAACCGATGTGTGAGTTCTTAGTAATCTTTTCATCCCTAGGGATGTGGACGAAGAGATTCTTATAATTTCTTTGTTACGACTCAATAATACTCTCTCCATCCCAATTTGATTAAGTCAATTTGACTACGGTCTTGTTTAAATTAGCTTATTTTTGATCTTATTCAAACAACTTATGCAATTTTTATGTATTATTATAAGTTTGTTAAGGTAGTTTATGATAAAATAGTTTATAAAAATACAATTTTCAATAATTTGAACTTATAAAATAATATAAAACCTAATTTATATTGCATAAGCCGTTTGCATAAGCTCAAAATTAAGCTAATCCAAACAGGGCCTACATGCATTATTCACATATTTTACTTTGACTCTATTTTTCTACCATTATATAAAAATAAATATTAGCATATGAGATGTTGGATTCATCTCGATAAATATTTTTAAAATATCAAATTTTTATAATTTTTACAATTCTATAATTAAAAATATTAATCGTCAAAGTTATACATTAACATGCGTGACGCGGTCAACTGGTCTAATGGAACGGAGTGAGTATTGACTTAAGCTTTAAAATTTGTTTTTTGGTTACAACTTTGGAATTTGTTTGTTCCTCCTAAAGTCAAAATATGTTTATGAAAACTTGGTAGCAAATAGCAATGTTTCCCATATGACTCTGGTTATAAGGCGGTTTGCGGTGCCTTTCAAGACGTCGTTACCAGTTTTTTAATTGTTTAATCCTATTTTTTTTGGTGATTAAACTTGCATTATTAATAACCCATAATCTCTTGGCAGATTTAAACTTAAGAACAAACAAATATTTATTAGAAATTATAATGGTTTCCGAATCTATCTTTAGAGTCCGTTTGACCGCTTATTTTTTACTTTATTCAAACAGCTTATGCAATATAAATTAGGTTTTGGGTTATTTTATAAATTTAAATTAGTAAAAATTGAATTTTTATAAGGTATTTTATCATAAACTACATTGACAAACTTATAATAATACATAAAAATTGCATAAGCCGTTTGCATAAGCTCAAAAATAAGCTATACCAAACGGGCCCTTAGACTATGATGGCAAAAATATATAATCTCAAGCATTTATAAATTTTACTGTCGTTTCAAATCGTGAATCGTAAATAAATTTAAAAGTGATCAATTAATTAAAAGTATTAATCATAGATATTACATAGACAACATTCTAAAATTCATTCATAATATCAAATCATAAAAATAATATAGAATGATAAAAAAAAAAGCATAATATTGAGTTTTCGTTCAAATTCAACTCATCTCGAAAAATAAAAAAATTAGCTACTCGTAAGAAGTTACAGAAAATCTAGAAAAGTAAAAAAGTTACACATAAAGATTGGTGATGAGAAGCTTTAACTCCGCTCAACTTATTTTCATCGCTTATGTATGGTCCATATAAATAAAGAATAATGATATTCATACATCCATTTTTTTTCCACCACCAGTTTAATCTGGTCCGGGAGTTGGTTTCGACATCAAGTGGTTTCAACCCCCTCCGGATCCCAATTGCGGGGATCAAACAATGATCCTTCCTACTAAGTTCAGCGTCAATCACCACTGAACCAACTAAAAATTGGTATTCATACATCCATTTTTTAATTCCATGGTGTCAAAAGTGTTCAAACTTCAAATGTTTTTATTATTGGAGTGGTTGAAGTTCGAACCTCAAATTTTATATCTCTTCATATGTAAAGATATGAGTCTAGCTATTGGACTATTTGAAAAAGAAAAAAATGAATACAATACATTTTTTTATATTTATATTCTTTGTATGAATCTTTCTACAATGTACTGCGTGCTCCCCAAAGTTATCCAGGCACGTTCTACGACAAACAGGGCAAACCTCATCAGAATGAAATAAAGGAACGATGAGGTGATATTTAAGGATAGTACGATACTCAATTGATGACATATGCTGACCTAATCCATCAATATGAATAGTAAGAAGAAAATCTTGAGCATGTGCTGCTCGCAAACACCCACATACTGCTTTCTCTTTTATGGTCATATTAAACTTAACTTCAATGTCTTGAACAATTTTATCAAACAAAGTAAGCGCCAAAACATGTTGGGTTTTAAGGGGGACAGTGTCCTTCCTAGTAAAATTGCTCAAATCAAAACTAGAAATTGTTTCATTAAGATCATCCAAAGCACTATTAAAATCAGGATCCATGTCACATACCCACTATCTCTCAAAATATGATCTTGTAACATTCAAGATTGTGCCCTTAAAGCCACATAAGCATATGATGCAACCTCTACCGGAGAGTACAAACTCAATCTTAATAGATAAGAAAGCTACCCTCCATTAAAAATCTTAAAAAAAAAAAAAAAAAACTCTAATCTAAAGAGGTATAATCAAACACATACCAAAATACGTCTAATCTAAAAATATCCCTAATACCTGTTTTATTGATTGAGAAAATACAGCTAATCTAAAGAGTATCCAGGCCCGGCCCTGAAGGTAGGCAATGAGTGCGACGGCCTGAAGCCCAATATTTTAAGGGGTCCAAATTTTTTTATACCTACATACTAATATAAAAAAAATAAAATTAATAATACTTAAAAGAAAAAATATATGATTAGGCCAATGAAATATGTGTAGGATTATTAAAGAAAATATCATTAAGCGGCCCAATTAGTAGAAAATATGATTAGGTATAATTAGTAGGATTATTAAAAAATAATTAGGCGGGGAGTTTGATTAATGCACTAGAAAGTTTTGAATTTTTGCTTGGTATGATTAGTTGGTACGACATTTTATTTGATATTAATATGGTCAGTAAAAAATTGCAATGTAAGTTTATGTTGTCACAATAAAGATTGAACGATTTGACAACTTTGTCAATTGAGAAATATATGTTGGCGGATATTGATGTTGATGGACTTATCAATGATTTTGCATTTCAAAATGTTCGAAGAAATCACTTCTTATGAATTTTTAAGTACTTTTTTTTTTATATATTTTGTAAAATTTATTATGTATTAATTCTATATATATTAAATGAAAGAGATTTTTTTATGTTTGGCCTAAGGTCCATAAAATGTCGGGACTGAGAGTATCCCTAGTTATTAGTTTATAGATTAAGAAAATTAGTGTAAGAAATGAAGATGATTATAGTTAAATAAACGGTTAAGTAAGTATAAAATGAATGGGTTACAGCATTGATTTACCTACCTGCTATGCTGCTATGAGTGAACTGATCATGTGTGTCCCTTATCACTCGCGTGCCCTTTCTTTCTCGCATAATAAGCGCTGAATCTGACGTACCCTCTCTCTTGTATTATCTCTCTCTTGTGGGGTCTTTCTCTTCATGTCTTGTCTTTTCACACTTCTCTCTCTCTCTCTCTGGTCCATATCTCTCTCTCTCTAGTAAACCATGATAAGGTACTGCCTTCTCCTGCATTACACTGCACCTCGGTTTTCACTTCCTCTTTTTCTAACAACCCCATTTCCTTCTTTGCTATCTTTTTTTTCATGGCCCAGAATTTCTTACCTTCTTGTTAGACATTCTAAGGTAACCCTTTTTCTTTTACTTGCTTTTCCTTCAACATAATTCGTCTGGGTTGTTGCTAAATATCTAAAAGATTCTTTTTTTAATCTAAAAATGTGTTTTTTTAAGATTTTTGTTATGTGGGTTTGTTTTTGTGGTGGATAAGATTCTTGTTCTTCTGTTCTTTTGTTCAATAGGTTGTTCTGTTATTTTGTTGCATTATATATATAAGCTCATGTGTTAGTATATGCTGTTGTTATATTGTATAATAATGTGTTTTATGTTACAATTTTTGTGTTCTTATTTTGCTGTTACTTCAAATTGTTAATGTTCATGAATTTAGAGATATTTTGCTTTCTTTTTTACAATTACCAACTAGTATTGAAATTCAACCATTATATCTTTGTGTATGCTTTTAATCGTTGTGTTGAACATTTTGAGTCCCTTTTTTGTTCTGTTTTTGAGCTTATATGAGTGGTTATTACTTATGTGGATGCTAATCTAAAATTTCAATTATTCATTGAAATAAATTTTAAAAAAATCTAAGCACCAAAAAAATATTTTTTAAAAATCTTAAATTTAATCTAAGAACTTGCCCTGAAATGTTTTCTGTATAACCATATGACACCATTCCTGAATTTTCATATCAAATTAAGGCCACAAATTTTGACTAAAGTTTTCATTGTCTAATCGAAATTGTGAAATAGAATTGATACTGAAAAATGAAAGAAATTGATAATTACCAGAATCTATTTTAGATTATGTGATTGCAATTTGACATATTGACTTCATACATTGATTTTGCTATGAAAACTTAGACATTAATCTGCTGATAGAATTAATTGATGTCATCACTAGTACTTGAGCTGAAAATTTTTAATGCTTTGAAGTCAAAGGGTATTGATTGTCTTCTTAAATGTTTTGTATGCATTGTTTCTTTCTGTTAGATTTTTCATTGCATACTACTGTATATGAGCTTTCATTCTTTGTAGCATGTAGAAATATAACATTTCTGACATAATAAATTGATGTTGTTTGTTAACTTTTCTTATTGGATTAATCATTTTTTTTGTCTCTGATCCCTCTTGATAGATACTACTTTGTTTCACAGTGAATTGATGCATTGAATTGTCATGAATTTTCCAGAGACATTATGAAGATTTCAAGTTTGAAGAAACCGGATGTCGGATATGCACTTGGAAATGAAGGATAGGCAGCGGTGGAGAGCGGAAGAGGATGCATTACTACGCGCTTATGTCAAACAGTATGGTCCTAGGGAATGGAACCTTGTGTCTCAGCGCATGAACACGCCTCTTAATAGGGACGCAAAATCGTGCTTAGAAAGGTGGAAGAATTATCTCAAGCCTGGTATTAAGAAAGGATCTCTCACTGAGGAAGAACAGCGCCTTGTTATTAGCCTTCAAGCGACACACGGAAACAAATGGAAGAAAATTGCCGCGCAAGTCCCTGGTCGCACTGCTAAGAGGTTAGGGAAGTGGTGGGAAGTATTCAAAGAGAAGCAACAGAGAGAAACAAAAGGTAGTATTAACAGAACCGTTGACCCGATTAACGATAGCAAGTACGAACATATACTTGAAAGTTTTGCCGAGAAACTCGTAAAAGAGAGACCTTCACCTTCGTTTGTCATGGCTGCATCCAACAGTTCATATCTGCATACCGATGCACCACCAACACCGGGATTGCTTCCTTCGTGGCTTTCGAATTCCAACAATGCTGCACCCGTTAGGCCAAATTCACCATCAGTGACATTAAGTCTCTCTCCGTCGACAGTTGCAGCGCCTCCTCCGTGGATGCAGCAGCCCGTACGAGGACCAGACAACACACCTCTTGTCCTTGGGAACGTAGCTCCTCATGGAGCTGTTCTATCTTACGGTGAAAACATGGTAATGTCTGAGTTGGTGGATTGCTGTAAGGAGTTAGAAGAAGTGCATCATGCATTGGCAGCACATAAGAAAGAAGCGGCATGGAGATTAAGCCGAGTGGAGCTGCAGTTGGAATCGGAGAAAGCTAGTCGAAGAAGGGAGAAGATGGAGGAAATTGAAGCGAAGATAAAAGCTTTAAGGGACGAACAAGCGGTTGCCTTGGATAGAATTGAAGGAGAATATAGGGAACAGTTAGCAGGATTGAGAAGAGACGCCGAAACCAAAGAGCAGAAACTGGCTGAACAATGGGCTGCGAAGCATTTGCGCCTCACGAAATTTCTAGAACAAGTAGGATGTAGATCAAGGCTTGCTGAACAAAATGGAAGATAAAGAGAGAGAGACAGAAACATCATTTTCAGCATTGTGATCTAGTCAAGGTTTTGTGTCTTTTGAGTTAAATGCAGTTTTATGGACTTGTTAGTTTTGTTGTTGTTCCTATTTGGAAAAAAAAAAAAGTGTTATTATAGATGCCTATTAATATCCTATATTTTCATACAACTTGAGGAATTTTCATTTGCAGTAGTGGTTGATGTAGTACATAGTTACTACATTAATCTTTAAGGAGATGAACAATCTTATATTCTAATGCCTTAGTATGTTTATCTAATGGTATTTTATTTTTGGGTTTCTTTTGTAATAATCCATCAACTTTGTGAAGATGTGTACTGATATATGGTTTTATGCACTTTATTTCATAATTGAAAGATTAACTTGTCAAATAAGTACTTGAAGATGACCCGTGTCAAGCACGAATAGAAATACATTTGTAGATTTATTAACTTATAATATATTTTATATTAAATTGAAAAATAAAAAATTTAACTGCTAATGAAAGATAATAAATGACAACTATATACAATATTCATAATCTTATATAATTTAATAATTAAAATAACCTTATGTGGTAAAATCTAAATGTGAAATTTACGAATAGTGTCCTAGATTTTCTTTAGGAAGATTCCTATAGTTTTTTTTATCAAATTAAAAATGCATCATGGTTGTTGTTTCTATTATTCTCCACTAAAAGAATTATAAAGTTGATGGAAAATAATTTTGCTATGAGATATATGGTAGAGACTTCGGGATTTCGTAAAAAGACTTTGAAGTGGATAATTACAAAAAAAAATGTTTGTGTACCAAAATATAAGTAGAAATATAGACTACAATATAAATAACAAAAAACAAAAATTGATTCCCGTATTAATATTTAAGCATAAATATAGGTTACCGTCGATTTTTTTTTAAAAATCACCTACTAACATATGACTACAAATATAGATCGCATAAAAAGTATAAAATAAATTGGTATTCGTATTAATATATGAGTAAAAATATAGATCTAAGAATAAATTATATATAAAAAAGTCATCCGTATATAAGTTGAAATATATGTTCATGTATGAGTTGAAATATAGACTGCATAGAATTTTTTTTTTAAAAAAGTTTTTTTATTGTTATATTAGTAGAAATATAAAAAAAAGTATAATTACAAAAGTAAAATGGATCCCGTATTAATATATGGAAAAAAATATAAGTTTATGTAGTAGTTAAAAAATATAGTCCTCATATTAATATGAGTAAAATTATAAATTTCGTAAAAATTACAAAAAAAAAAATGATGGGGGTCTTCATATTTATATATAATAATAGAAATATAAGTTCTCGTAGATTTTTTTTTAAGTTGTCTTTTGTATTAATATGTGAGTAGAAATATACATACTCATGGATATTTTTAATAAAAAACAGGCCTCCGTATTGATGTATGAGTAGAAATATAGATTTCTGGAAATAAAAATAAACAGGTCGTCATATTAACATGAGTAGAAATATAAACTACAATATAAATTACAAAAATAAAATATATCTCGTATTAATGTATGAATAGAAATATAGGTTCTCGTTTAAATAAAAAATAATCCTCGTATGAGTAAAATGTAAAAACTATATTAAAAAAGAAACAAAAAGATAGCCTCCGTATTAATATATAAGTACAAATATATTTTCTCTCATAAATTGCGATAAAATATAGGCATCCGTACTAATATATAAATAGAAATATAAGTCATGTAAAAATTACAAAAAATAAATAATTTTGTAATTAATTAATATGAGTAGAAATAGATTCTTGCATAAATTTTAAAAAACAATAGTTATCCGTATCAATAGAGTCACTAAACTTAATAAACATTGGTTTTATGAGTATCACATGGATTGAAGTTTTCAAAGTTTAGTTCAATGTGTAATATGATGATGTGTATACCTGAAATATGAATCAAAAGCACACCGCGTATTTTTTGTGTTATTTTTATTTTTTCGCATGATAGAGTACAACATATATGAAAAATAGGCTCCGTATTAATATGAATATAATATAGATCTCGTATAAATTATAAAAAAAAAAAAAAAAAAAAAACTCCCCTTTATTAATACATGAATACAAATATAGATTACCAAAACAATTACAAAAACATAGACCTTGTATTAATATATGAGTGTAAATAAGATCTCATATTCATATTGACTATAAATATAGGTCTCATATAAATTATAATAAAATAACATAAAATAATTGTTTTGGTAAAGATCAATTATATACAATTAAAGACCAATTATATAAGCACAAATGTACCACTTCACAAAACAAAAGTCTAAAAATAGTTGTTTTGGTAAAGATCTCAGATTCACATACAATATTTGTAAAGAGAGCACTTAATTGCCCCTATGAACATAACTTTGTTATCAGAGACATCACATTATATACATATGTTGGAATACGAATTCCAGGATTTTTCACTTATTCACTTAATTTTTAGACATAAGTGTTAACTAAAAAAAATAAGAGAGTGTTTAGTGCATGCAGATGATACTCTGTTTACACAACAAAGATCGATTACCAACAACACATGAAACAATTGATAGATACATTGGTCCCGTTCGATTCATGGGGTAATTAGTATGAAAAACACGTACCAACAATATATCGGTCAAAGTAATTAGATTTTTGGCTCCATTAAGTAGATGGTTAGGGATTCGATTGTTGACTTGTATGTGCATATGAAAAATTACGCTTCCATTTTTTCATACACCCATTGCTCTATAAAATATAAATAGTTAAGAAAGCTATTACAATTATATCTTCCAGTTTATTGTACCATCTTTTTTGTTTTATACATTTTCCTTTTGTCTTAATTAAAAATATATATTACAATTTACAGTGTACATATAAATAATAATAATATTATTAATAATTCACGATTAATGTTGTCTAATTTAAACTGCATTGTGTCCAATATAAATAGAGAAAGAGTTGGAGAGTCTGTCATCTGATAACCATTCTCCAATCAATATCTACATAAAGAATGTGCAACCCCGGTTACAAAATCATCACTCTATATAGCATTCATTATTCACTTTGTGACACTATAAAAGATATGCCACATAGTGTTTTTTGAGATTGAAAATGTTATTATAAGTCATCTACCTTAACTTTCTTTACAATTACATTCAAAATTTAGAGAGAAAAAAAGCTGACAATAATAAAAGATAAAGATAAAGGGGAAAAGTGAGACTCAGATGAGTTTATCTTCTTGTAACCATTCTTCGACTATAACATTGACAACCCTGACATTGGAACAAACATGCTTTAAAAATGTTTGTGGAATAGAAAAAAATACTTTTGCAATAAGAAACAGAGAGCAAAACTACATCCCACAAAACTAAAACACAAAAGCTAAAGTGAATAAAAATAATTTCTTCAAAGAAAACACATATTATCAAAACGCAAGTCGCACATAGCACGCCACAAATAGATCAAAATCTACAACCCCGTGAACAAACCATAATATATGGAATTATCATAATTATAATAATAATAATAAAAATGAAAAATGAGATTTTGTTTACCACTGACCATGATTGTCATCTCCATCCATCTATTGTTTATATAGAAGTTGTGTTGGTTGTAGCACAAGCGTGTAAACTTGATTTGATTTTTGAAATTTTCATAATTTTAGGGATTGGTTTGACCACAAAAAATTCCAAAAATATATTGATTGATTTTTATTTAATGTGTGATACAAAATATTTTCACATTTACCGCACCATTTGAATCAAGATACAAATATACTTTGTTCAAATAATATAATTTAAGTAACTAAATTAAGACTTCTTTAACCAAAAATTAAACCTTGTAACGTAAGACAATATTGCTTTTTAAATCATTTGAATTTATATACATATATAAAATAAATTACAATTTTTTAAATTATTTTTTTAGTCAAAAACAGTCATGCAAGAAAATGTATTTATAAATTATAATAATATTTACTTATTTATCTCCTAAATATATTTTAACTTTAATCATTTGACTATATATATATATATATATATATATATATATATATATATATATATATATATATATATATATATATATATATATATATAATTATTTAAAGAAATATAACCCTTTTTTATTAAAAAAATGTCTTGCATGAAAAAAAATTGAATTTACAAATTATTTGAAATAATAATATTTTAGATATTTGCGTAAAAAAAAATTTAAATTAGAATTATTTCAATTAGAATTATTTCCTTTTTTAATAGGCGAATCAAATGCAATATCATATGTATTGATCAAATCTTGTATTATTTTATTTATTCTTTAATTAATTTGGTTATGATTAATTGCTTATGTATTTATTGTCAAAACAATGCTAGAAGAAAATTGATATGAGTGTGTCATGTGTACAATAGACTTTGAAAAAAAAGTCTCAAATTATATATATAGAGATGTCCTGCGCCAACTGAGATAAGCTCACGAAATGATCGATTTATATGTGTTTAAATGTAAATATATTCAAATATTTAAATGTTACATCATGTTATTAAATTATGGAAAATATTGTCTATACTCTACTTCAATAAGATATAAAATGTAGTATATTTTAATATTAAAGCCAACTTTTCAATTTCTTCATTGGAAACAATGTCATCATTATAAATCACAATTTTTGTTTTTTATGAAATATTATAAGCAACAATTATGACGGTGACAACATCTTTTGAGTGGGAAAATAACACTTGAGAAGGTGATGTCAACTTTCAACTACTTTTATAAGATAGAGATAGAGATCAATAGGCGTGGACGGTGGCCGAGTTTAGGTGGGTTCAGGTCCAAAATTGTCACCCAAATCAAACCGCGGAGTTAAAAAATAATGTCAAATTCGCCTATAAAATAGAAATCAATTTTCACGGGTTCGGATTGCGGTTTAATTGGATTATTGGACGGTTTAATTCGGTTTGAAATAATAATAAAAAATAATAAAATCAATAACGAACTGAATATTTGCAATTTAAATTATAAGAATATGCAACAAGAGATGAGAGAATCATGAAACAAACACAAAATAAAAGTGTTACAAATCCTAAATAAACATAAAAAGTAAGAAAAAAACAAAAATCTCAAACAAAATTAAAAATATAACATTTGATTTCAGCGAAGTTAGATAAAAAAGATGAAGAAAGATAAGTTTTATGTTTCAAAATGTTCCATGATTGTTTCAGTCTCTATGAATTTGAGATGAAATGAGAAAGTGTGAAGAAGAGACGGAAAAATAGCTTAGAGTGTGTATATCACAAAAGAAAAATGTTAAACGCGAAATTTTGATTTACTAATGCGGTCGGGTTTCGGGTCCCATCGGTCCGATTTTCTCCACAAGGACCCGCCCATGTCAACTCTATTCAAACTGAATTTCCAAACCCGCTAACCCGTGGTCCGATCCAAACCACCTTTTGTTTTTTTTTTTTTTTTTTTTTTCGGTTTCCTCGGGTTGAGTTGGGTCGCGGTATTTTGTCCACCCCCAGAGATCAATTTACAAAATTACAAAATTTGATTTTTTTTTCTTTAATTAGCAAAAGTGAATTATGAGGAGTACAAGAGGTATTCAATTCTTACAATTCAACGATAAAACTTTAACAACGTTATAAACAAGCCAAAAGATTGCTACACCAATCTAAAAAAGTTAAATTGGCATTGCTTCCTAATCGGCCTACAAACCAAGAACAAGATATATATAAAAATAATTTTGTGCACTAGAAGGAACATTGACATAATCACCTCTAAATAAAATATTATTTCACATACACCAAATGCTCCACGTCGTTACCAACCAAATGAGATGTTGAAATTGCTTCCTCTTTTTACCTTTAGCAACTTCACCAAACTTAGAGATGGTGAATGGTTGTGTGGGTTCTCTATTTTTTTTTTTTAGTTTTAGCCCAAGCATTGTGAATTTATGAGGTGTCTTTTAGGGTTTGTCGAATGCTCATGCTAGAGAGTTCAGGTTAATGGAACTCCACGAATATGATGTCAACTTTCACTTACTTTTATAAAATTCATTTATAAAATTAAATTTTTTTGCTTCATGGTACAAGCGATGAATGACTGTGCGATTTCTTTAAAATTTTCGGAATTGTAGTGTCCACATTGCAAAACTATGAGGTGTCTTTCAGGGTTTGTCATTAGCTCGTGTCAGAGGGTTCAGGTTAGTGGGGCTCCATATGGATTCAATGGTTATTGTCCATAACCTAATCGACTGGTGTGGCCTGAGTGCCATTGGGGCGGCGTCTTGTAAAAGAACTAGGAGATTGCCGATGGATTTGAAAGTGAAATTGTTCTATTCTTACTACGAGGTGAATAATTGCGCCGATATCTTATCATCTCTCAATTATACGATTCAAGTAGTCGATTAGTTTTGCACGACACTACACAACTCTATGTATTGATCATTTCATTGATCCTAATCGCTTAAAATGATGATCCGCCGCAATTTTTCTTTTTCCGAGCTTCGACCCGTTTAAATTCCAAAAATAGAAAAAGAATAAAATATTACATATATAAATGAAAGATAACACATAACACATAACACAATAAGAAGAAAGGGGGTGCACGAGAAAACAGTGTTTGTGTGTTGAGTGCAGTAGCTTCATGCTTTCATAGTATAGTATATAAGCATCATCTTCTTAATCAATTTCATAATAATAATAACATTAAATTAATCGTTCACAATGAGATTCGATTAACGAATTTCAGACCAAAATTGGGAATTTTCGGAATCCAATTAGGGTTTTCGAACTAAATTATTCACTTCTTCACGGAATTGAAGAGTGGAATTTCATTCCTCAGAATCAAACCTGGGGAGCGAAACTTCTGGTTTTGATCCTCGCTCCTTGCGTTGTTCTTTAGTTCGTTTTTTGCGTTCCTTCATGGCTGTTAACATGGAAATTGATTCTCCTTCTGAATCGCAACCACTCAGAGCCCGAGATCGAATAATTCGGGTAAAATTTTGTTTTTTTTTTTACGATCCTCAATGTTTCTTATTGAAAAAATTGAAAATTTACACTCTCCGTTACTTGATCACTGTAAAATTATTCACTTTGGATATGACAATGTAAAATTATTGATCTTGTTGGTTGATTTAGCTGTTTTGAATTGTTTCCCCCATGTTGGTTTGAGTGAAATTTCGATTTTTTATAATTATTTTTTTAGTTTTAGGGTTTGGATTTTTAATATTGAAATTGAAATGCATGTTTGATTTGTGGTTTTGGTATGGTTTTCAGAGGCTTGTGCAGTATGGGGTTCCTGAAGAGCACCTTGATCAACCTGGTTTGGTTGCTTTTGTTAAAGATAACAACGGGCTGATAAATGATATAGTGTCTGTTATATTGCCTGCTGATCCTGAACTGCCAGGAGTATCTCAAGATTCAAAATTGGGTTCGAAGAAGACGTTTCAAGAGTGCTTGGTGTGGTTGCAGTGGTTGATGTTTGAGGGTGACCCGGGTGCTGCTTTGAGAGGCCTTGCTAATATGTCTGTTGGTCAGAAGGGTGTCTGTGGGGCTGTTTGGGGATGTACTGATATAGCTTACAGATGTAAGACTTGTGAACATGATCCGACTTGCGCAATCTGTGTTCCTTGTTTTCAGAATGGGGATCACACAGGACATGATTACAATGTCATATACACTGGTGGTGGTTGTTGTGATTGTGGGGACGCGACAGCGTGGAAGCGGGAGGGGTTCTGCTCATTGCATAAGGGTGCTGAGAATGTACAACCACTTTCGGAGGAAGTTGCAAGCTCTGTTTCTCCCGTACTTGGTTCTCTTTTCAACTGTTGGAGAGATAGACTAACAGTTGCGAGTGATTCTTCTCCAAAAAGAAAGAAGGCCGCAAATGATCTAACTTTTTCTGTGGCTGACATGCTTTTGGAATTTTGTAAGCACAGTGAGAGTTTACTCAGTTTTATTGCCAAGTTGTTGTATTCCTGTACTGGTTTATTGAGCGTCCTGGTGAGAGCTGAGAGGTTTTCAACTAATGATGTTGTAAAGAAACTCCACGAGCTGTTCCTGAAATTGTTGGGAGAACCTACTTTTAAGTATGAGTTTGCTAAAGTGTTTCTCGCTTACTATCCAAGTGTTATAAAGGAGGCCATTAAAGAGGGAAGCGACCTTCCCCTAAAGAGATATCCACTAGTATCTATGTTCTCTGTGCAGATACTTACAGTGCCCACTCTCACCCCACTTCTCGTGAAGGAAATCAACCTACTGACCATGCTGCTGGGATGTTTGGAAAATATTTTCATTTCTTGTGCTGAAAATGGACGTTTACAGGTAATGATCGATTACATCTCTTTTAAAGTTTACAACTTAGGTAGAAGTGATGTCTGAGATTGCCAAGAATATGGAGTGTTATACTTGTGGATAGTTTTGAGTGGATCTAGATGTGAAGATGGTTTAAGACGTTTCTATAAATGAAATGCTGTTATACATACTTTTTTATAATCATGTTTTCAATCTTCTTTCATGATGTTTTGATAAAGAAATATATGATCGTTTTACAGGTTTACAGGTGGGTTCATTTGTACGAGGCAACAATACGTGTTTTTGAAGATATTCGATTTGTCATGAGCCATGTGAAGGTGTCCAAATATGTAACAAATAACCATCAAGATATTTCAAGAACTTGGTTGAAACTTCTGTCATATGTCCAGGGAATGAACCCTCAAAAGAGAGAGACGGGTCAACATATAGAAGAAGAAAATGAGAATGCCCATTTGCCTTTTGTTTTAGGTCACTTAATAGCCAATATTCACGCTCTATTTGTGGATGGGGCTTTTTGTGATGCTAGCAAGGGAGAGGTGGATGATGAAATTGTTTGGGGCTCAAATTGGAATGAATCGGATGATGGAGATGATCTAAGACATGCTAAGGTAGGGCGACTATCCCAGGAAAGCTCTGCATGTAACGTGACTAGTAGAAGTAGTGCCTTTGCTTCACCAAAGGTTCTTGAGATAAAATCTGACGCCTCTTCTCATCTGCTTCCATATTCTGTCACTTGGTTGATATATGAGTGTTTAAGGGCTTTTGAAAATTGGTTGGGAGTTGAGACTGCACCTGGGGTAATTACTAGCGGTATTGGCAATTTTTCAGCATTTAAAAGAACAATATCTAATCTGAGAAGGGGTAAATTGAAAACAAATGACGAAATTAGTTTTGAAAAATATCTTCTCACATCATCAGTTGATAGTGCCATGGAAGAAGATCTTCCTGCGGAATCAGATGGGCTACGTTTTCTATCGTCACCTGATTGGCCACAGATAGTTTATGATGTTAGTTCACAAGATATTTCTGTTCACATTCCTTTCCATAGATTCCTTTCAATGCTGTTACTAAAGGCACTACGAAAATATTTTGGTGAATCTGAAGTGCTAAATGTGACTGACATTTGTAATGCAAATTCATCGTCAACAATCTATGATGACTTCTTTGGACATGCTTTACGAGGAAGTCATCCATATGGTTTCTCTGCCTTTATAATGGAGAATCCATTGCGTATTAGGGTCTTTTGTGCTGAAGTCCATGCTGGAATGTGGCGTAAAAATGGAGATGCTGCTTTACTATCATGTGAATGGTATAGATCTATGCGCTGGTGAGTCGATCTTGTATTGGTATAGTTTGAATTATTGGACTGAAACACATCCATTATATTATGCTATATCAGTCTTTTACTTGTACAGGTCTGAACAAGGTCTCGAGCTTGATCTATTTCTTCTACAATGTTGTGCTGCACTTGCTCCAGAAGATCTTTTTGTTAGGAGAGTTATAGAGCGCTTTGGACTATCAAACTACTTATCCCTGAATCTTGAACAGTCTAGCGAGTATGTCTTCTCCTGCAACACAGAAAGCTTTTCAATTTTCATAAATCTACAGTTTTTTGGAAATGCTTAAACATGCTTTATTATGGCATGTTAATTTCATATACGATATTAATAAATGATTTAATCATTTTTCTAAATGGGACCATTTTGTTGTGTTGATTTAGCAGCCTCTGTGGGCTTCTCCACATAGAGGCCCAAAAGTACAAACATTATTCTACTGCAACTCAAACTAATGCAGCAGATAATGCACACTGAAAATTGCTATAATACAATGAGTAAACATATACAATGTATCAGGTGGACAAATCATATAAACAATAAGCTTCACCAGTATATCAGTTTCAGCACGATGTAACAAAGAGTGCATGGATTATAAGAGTTCATTTTTATTTTAGCGTTCTTCTCTTTAGAACACTAAAATAAATTCATAAAAGACAGAAATTAGTTTCAAAGAAAATGAGAAGATATTCTCCTAAAAAATAGAACATAAACAATAAGTGTGCCTTCAATTCTCCTTAATACGTAGTCAATTAAATTGCAACCTCATCACTCATGGCTGCTCCATGTTCTTGCCACTCTGAAGTTATAGTAGTCATCTTTTCTCCTGGACATACGCATTGGGTCAATGACAAATATAAGCGTCTCATTTTCTAATAACGACTTTTTCAATTGTTTGTCATCGTCTTCCCATTGGACTGTTTAATTTAGCGTAGAATCCACTCTCTTATAAAATCAAGATTTTATGTAAAGGCTTGTTATATCTTTGACATTCCCCTTGAAGCATGGACAATGCACAAACTTTCTTTACCATGATTTGAAGTTTATTTTCAATTATGAAGAATGCAGGCAGGCAGCAAGGGATTGAACTCCTGACCTAACAAATATTGGATGTTTTGATCGTCTGAATTTATCATAGTCTGTTCTGATCAGGATCTCATTTTCATCATCTTATGATGTGTGTTAATCATAATTACATATTTTGTTGTGTTTTATGTTGCACTCAATCCAATTTATGTCATTTAATTTTTTCCCCATATATTTTATGTAATTTCATACTAATAATTTTATTTCATTCTTATTTTCAGATATGAACCTGTTTTAGTCCAAGAAATGCTCATTCTTATCATTCAGATAGTAAAAGAACGGCGCTTTTGTGGGCTAACTACTGCAGACAGTTTGAAAAGAGAACTAATATATAAGCTATCCATTGGAGATGCTACTCATAGTCAATTGGTGAAGTCTCTTCCTCGGGATCTCTCCAAGTTTGATAAGCTTCAAGATGTTTTAGATACTGTTGCTGCATATTCCAATCCATCTGGCTTTAATCAGGTTTTGTGGAGTCTTGGTGAAATTTAAGACTTTCTTTTGTTCCCCTGTATTTATTGTGATTTTCTTTTGTTATATCAGGGTATGTATTCTCTGCGATGGCCATTTTGGAAAGAGTTGGATTTGTATCATCCACGTTGGAATTCGAAGGATTTACAAGTTGCTGAAGAAAGATACTTGCGTTTCTGCAGCGTCTCTGCATTGACTACTCAACTGCCCAAGTGGTCCAAAATTTATCCTCCCCTGAAGGGGATAGCCAGAATAGGCACTTGCAAAGTTGTCCTGGAGCTTATCCGTGCTGTGCTATTTTATGCCGTTGTTACTTTTAAATCCGCTGAATCTCGTGCTCCTGATAGTGTTCTTCTGCCGGCGCTACATTTGCTATCATTATCATTAGATATCTGCTCTCAGCTGAAAGAAAATAGTGATAATGCATTTAATAATATGGCCCAAATTCCCGTTGTAGAATTCTCTGGAGAAATAATTGATAAAAGTTCATCTTATGGTGTTGGGGAGCAAAGCTTGTTGTCACTTCTTGTTTTATTAATGGAAATGAACAAAAAGGAAAATGATGACAGCAGCGTAGAAGCTGGTGGTTTATCTTCTCTAGTTGAAAGTTTACTGAAAAAATTTGCTGAGCTTGATGATAGTTGCATGATTAAGTTGCAAAAACTTGCTCCTGGATTGGTGAATCATATTCCTGAGTGTGTTCCAACTGGAGACCCTAGTGTCTCTTTATCAGCTTCTGACAGCGAGAAACGCAAGGCAAAAGCTCGAGAGAGGCAGGCTGCAATAATGGTTGGTTGTTGTGTACTCAATTTTAGCCACTGATATTAAATAAGTGTTATAATGTTTCTGTTTGATAACCTTAATATGTTTTTCTTGCATAAAAACACTTGCTATACTATTAATTTTTAAATTATTTAGATTCTTGAATATTACGAAATATATGCTTTCCATATTATTCAGGTTGGTATTTTATAGGCTAAGGAAAGCATTTGGTTGAAAATAATGCTTATTTTGCTAGACATGATTTATTTACTTTTAGTTTAGGACGGGGTTGATCTGTTCTATTATGCCTATTTAATTGCCTTCACCATTTGAATTTTGTCTCATGGTTTACTTGGTTTTTAATGTAGGAAAAAATGAGAGCCCAACAGACAAAATTTATGGCTAGCATTGAATCAAATGTTGATGATGGTTCTCAACTTTGTCATGAAGGTGACGTAGACGTTGAACATAATTCTGAAGAATCCAAACAAGTTGTTTGCTGTCTTTGCCATGATCATAGTTCAAGGCATCCAATTTCATTTTTGATTCTTCTTCAGGTATATGATGGTAGTACTGTACACCGGACATTACCTAGATCGTGTATACGTTGTAGTTATTTGCGCTGAATTTTTGAAATTTTGTTTACAGTTATTTTATCCTGTGATCTTATTCATGCCTTTTTTCTATGTACAAGAAATCTAGGCTTGTTAGTTCTGTAGACAGAGGTCCCCCATCATGGACCGAACTTCGACGATCAGATAAAGAACACATGCCTGTTGGTAACACCAAGGAGTTAGACATAATGGCTATTAATCAGAATTCAGGTAGTTCGGAATCAACTTCATCTTCTGACTTAGCTCAGTCAGTTCAGAATGCTGCCAATGAATTAGCTTCTAGTGGGCAACCTGGGGAAGTTAATCCTTTTCTACAATATATCAAGAATCATTTCCCAGCACTGGGAAATTGTCAACTCCGGGACATGTCTTGTGATGAAAAAGAAAAATCACCATATACTTTTGAGACATTAGAACAGGTTATGTATGTCTCGATACGAGATGAAATGAATGATCTTCTGTCATCTTCAAATATGATGAATGAGGATGAGAAGGTTCCATCTGATGAAGGGAACTCAAATGTTAAAACTACTGGATCTGCATTGCTTGGGAAATATGCAGCTGATGTTGTGAGAGAGATATCAGCGATTTCTTCTGCATCTGGAAATGCTTGTAATGAGAACGCTTCTGTGGAATCAACATCACATCATTTAGTAAATGATGGATTTGGCCCAACAGATTGTGATGGAGTTCATCTTTCTTCTTGTGGGCATGCTGTACATCAAGGATGTCTTAGCCGATATTTGTCTTCATTAAAAGAAAGGTATGCTTCTATTAGCTTTATCCGCATAACTTACCATTTCTTATGTATATGATCTGTCTGCATATGTCTATTTAGTTTCAGATTATTTTTTTTTCCAGTCAATTTTCCCCCAGAATTTCATGTACTCTTATTTGAAAACAGAAAAAATGTGTCATTATTGTAATTAAAAATAAAAATATATTTTGTCAAAGCAACTATGCATTAACGTTATTGAACTTTTCCTTTTTAGTTATAACTCTACTGTTATATCCTGTCTTTTTGAGATCAAGAAACCACTATGCAAAGTATTGTTTTAACTATTCCATTCATGAGTAAATTTACTTCGTAATATATGTTGTTTGAATTCACTTGCACTAATACGCGATTTCTTCATCCTTACCTGATTCATGAGAATGAGCATTCCTCTCGGTAGAAATGTGTGTTGCTATGTTCAGGTTCAGTGTAGATGTTAGGATTCTGAGGCAAGAAGAGAAGAAAGGGAATTAGTCATCCCTGGATTTTACTTATAAACAATGAAAAAATACACAAGAGAATTGAGATTAGCCAAAACAAATTAGCTAACCCCAACCAACTAATTAAATTAACTGAAAGTAACAAGCAGAAATAACAGTCTGCATAAAAGGCTAACCCTTAAAACTAATTACAACAAAATTAATCCCTATTTGGGTTTGACCCCTTCTTTCTAATATAGACACTTAAACTTAAATTCTTATCTGAAGGGGATACTTCCTTGTCTGTCCTAACAGTAGATTTCTAGGTTCAGTATATCATGTGGAATGTAGATAAAGGAAAACAGCCAAAGCCTTTTGCAGCTAGATGGGATCAATTACATTGATAAATGATAGGTGATGGCATTGGCAGCGTCATATCATATCTTACAAATACGATTATTTGGAAAGTTGTATCTTCGTATTTCACACATTCATAACATAAATATTGGGAATATGGTGTAGTTGCAGAACACATACCTCTATCTCTCTTAACATGTTATCTAGATCCTAGAGAGATAAACATAGAACCATGCTTACTTAGTAGACCCACTGTCATTATGAACAGAATATGGATAAGAGTTGGAAAATGTTTCTTCAAAAAGTTGGAACATGTATTCTCAAAAAAATACAAAAGTTGAACATTGGAATGGTTGGTTAGTGGCTGGGTTGGTTGGTATCAGTTATAGCTCTTGTATTGATGGTTGTTGAAGTTAGTTAGACATTCATTGATTCTTTTCAAGTAGAGTCGAGCCTAAGCTTAGTTGTGAAGGGAAAATCCTACTAGTTTTATTTTATTTCTATAAAATAAAATTCATGGGATTGGTCCCCTTGGATTAGTCGGTCCTTGGACCAGATACCGAGTTTTCAAATAAAACTAATTCTATAAAAATACGTCGAGCCTAAGCTTAGTTGTGAAGGGAAAATCCTTGGAAAAACCTACTAGTTTTATTTTATTTCTATAAAATAAAATTCATGGGATTGGTCCCCTTGGATTAGTCGGTCCTTGGCCCAGATACTGAGTTTTCAAATAAAACTAATTCTATAAAAATACACCGATTCACCTACATGTTTTACTCTCTGGTTTTCTTTCCCCTTCCTATTCTGTTTCTGTGGAGCCCTATAGCCTGTTTGTCTTAGATTGGAACTGTAGGAAATTGCCTACATCTTCCCTTGAAAACATGTTCAAAATGTATTTTTTTTCTTAACCAATGTCAAATTGTCAAGAAATACCATTAGTCCTATTTAAAACAAGTTTTTTACTCTATTCAATTGCTTACTACTTAATCTCTAAAACCACTGTATCATTTTCTACTCCCCAATATCGTCAGCCACCAAAGCCTAGCTTCTAAGTCTAATTCACCAAAAGATAACTTTGCCGATTCAAGAGGTTGGTCACAGTCTCCATTAAATGTATTTTTTACATCTCCACCGATATACCAGTCACGTTTCTATTTTATTATACCCTCATGAATAAAGGAGTATGCACTCCTAATCTTCTTACAACATGATGTAGAACAAGTGTCAAGTTTTTGGTGCTATATCCCAAACTATAGAAGAGGTATTGGTCAATATTTTCTTTTAAAAAATTGGAGGATCCACGGATACATATCTAGGAGTATCGTACGTGTATCGACACTGGTTACAGCCTACAGGTACAAAACCAATACTTCATAGGTGCTGAGTGTCTCAGACTCAAGTTTGATTGGAAAGATGCAGGTGTGCTTTGAGTAAGCATTATAAAAGGTAATACAGTACATGAATCTAGGATACAAGGAGAGTAGGGTTCCGTAGATCACTAAAAACAAGGTGCAGAGTTTCTCTGTTTTGTATGTATTGTATTAGAAG
Organism: Trifolium fragiferum; assembly: GCA_954870985.1. Taxonomy (NCBI): domain Eukaryota; kingdom Viridiplantae; phylum Streptophyta; class Magnoliopsida; order Fabales; family Fabaceae; genus Trifolium; species Trifolium fragiferum. The sequence goes on along the minus strand of OX940793.1, from coordinate 13,713,188 downwards.
AGGAAGAAGGTAAATGATGAGCCTTACCTGCACCACAAGCATTGTGAAATTCTGGCACATTTTTCAGAGAATTGAATATTACAATGAGTGATGACTTGTTTGGGTACATTAATCGCATGTGGATAGCCAGGACAATAGTTTCTAACTGCCAATGAACCTCCACACGCGCACACACATTCACAATGCATGGACAGTTAAATGCTACAAATAGATAGTCAAGTTCTTGTTTCGCAGCGGAGGGATTATTATTATTTTGTTATTTTGACCGAGTTTATAAGATGATCTGATATGCTATATACTGCTTGGACAGATCTGTCAGGAGAATTGTTTTTGAAGGAGGACACATTGTTGATCCAGATCAGGTAAGTCTTTTTTGCTTTTTTTAATTTCTTTTATCATTTTGGAAGGGTTGATGAATACTATCTGTTGATTTCATGATTTTTCAATACTCTTATATTTTCTTTTTTTCCTTTTTGAACTGCTATTGTTTTGAAGGGAGAGATTCTCTGCCCAGTGTGTCGCCGACTTGTAAATTGTGTGTTGCCAACTTTACATGGAGAGTTACATAATCCTCTTGTCTTCGGTACGAGTTCAATACATAATACAGCCCCCGTTGCTGATTCAAATGACGGGACTTATTCACTTCGCCTTCAACAAGCCCTCAACCTCTTGAAGGCTGCTGCCAATGCTGTTGGGAAAGATAAATTTCTAAAGGCTGTTCCTTTGCATTGTATTGATAAAACTAGACCAAATGTTGAAAATTTTTCATTTGTGCTTTCCAAAATGTATTTCCCTGGAAAACAAGATAAGTTATCGAGATATTCCAAAATTAACCACTCACTACTGATGTGGGACACTCTCAAGTACTCGTTGACCTCAATGGAGATTGTTACACGTTGTGGAAAAACTTCTTTCACTCCAAACTTTGCTCTTAGTGCCATGTATGAAGAACTCAAATCTTCAAGCGGCTTTATATTATACATGTTACTGAAACTTGTTCAAAAGACACGAAGCAAGAATTCAATTCATGTACTTCAAAGATTTAGAGGTGTTGAACTCTTTGCAGAATCACTCTGCTCTGGGGTTTCCATGAGTTATGCAGATAATGTCATTTCTGGAAGAGGTATTATTCTTGTTCTTCTATTTCTTCAAACACATAAGATTTTACTAATCTGTTCAGTATTTTATTTTCCAACCGTTTTCTTTTCTATTAATAACTTGATAGAAAAAGAAAATTTGTATTTTTGAACTAATACAGAAAATTAAATTACAAAGGTCTCTCTTTTAGAAGAGGTAGGAGGTGAATCATAGGTAGTTATATATTTATTTAACATACCTAAAAAGTAGAAAACGACATTTATCTTGTCAATATTTATTAGTATAGTATCTACCTAAATCTCATCTGAAGTCTTATCCATGTCCTGGAATTTGAATTCTCTTAACTCTTTCAACAGAATTTTAACCTTTCATATGTAAAGTATACACTAGTTTTTCATGATCTGCTGTTGTCGTACAGATTCCAGCTGAAATCCTTTTCTCATTTGTAGGAGTACTTTTTTATTGCTTTCAAATCCGTTGGCTTAAGAAAAAGTGTTTGCTGTTGCTGATGTTGTTTCAAATTTATTGGTTTCATAGGATAAATTTTTTACTGTTTGAAATTTGATTGGCTTAAAGTTTAGTTGTTTTCTTTGCTTGTTTCAAATAAAAAGGCTTTGCCTTAGATATTTCTAGAATAAATTTATGGAATTCTATTTTCTTTCGTCAAACCCAAAATGACAAGTTATCAACGTAACTTTAAATGAGGGCTTTTGCATCTGAACTCCTAATTTAATTATTTAATTAACAATAATTATGATGTTTCAATTAGTTGTATGCATCGTCTGCATACATAGAATTTGTTTGAATTTATTCTCTGGTTTTTTTTTTAAAGTGTTTAACTGTTTTTTTCTGCTACTGATTGTACTATTTTGTAACCATTAAATATTCACAGGTGATATGTTATCTGTCTTAAAGCATATTGAAATGGACCCGTCGAACACTGACATATGCTTTTGGAATCAGGCTTCAGATCCTGTCCTTGCTCATGACCCTTTCTCAACATTGATGTGGGTTCTCTTTTGTCTGCCACAACCATTTTTAACATGTGAAGAATCTTTGTTATCGCTAGTGCATGCTTTCTATATGGTAGCTGTAACCCAGGTTGGTACTTTATAACTTCATATTTGATGTGTTTTTTTTTTATAGTGCTTGTATTTCCTAATCCATTTTCCTTTGGATACAGGCTATAATTTTGTATTCTGAGAAATCTCAGGATAAGTCATCAACCGAATCAGCTCTTTCAGATTGTATGATTACTGACATAAATAAAATAATGGGAGAGTCTGGATGTGCTTCACAGTATTTTGTGTCAAACTATTTCGACCCTAATGTTGATATTAAAGATGCAATTAGGAGGTTTAGTTTTCCCTACTTGCGAAGATGTGCATTGTTGTGGAAGATACTCTATTCTTCTATCCCACCACCATTCTGTGATGAGGAGACTACGTCAAATAGATCATGGAATATCCCAAGGGACACAATGGACAGTGTTGATATTAACATGTTTGAGATTACTAAAATTCAAGAGCTTGAGAATATGTTTAAAATTCCCCCTCTTGATGTGGTTCTCAAGGATGAACTTTCAAGATCTTCAGTCTCTAATTGGTGTCGTCATTTTTGCAAGGAATATGTATCACAGAGAATTCAACGTAATATTCATGTAACTCCTGCAGTTCCATTTGAGTTAATGAGATTACCAAACGTTTATCAGGATCTCTTACAGAGGTATTTTAATTATTATATTTTATGCGTGCCATGCCATGTAAGATACCATGTTACTATTCAGCTATGTTATTCAAACACAACAAGTGAGCACAAATATGGTGGAACTGTTTTTACTTTTTGTAAAAAAAACTTTATTTTTAGATATTACTGGAGGGATACTGTTATAACACAAATACAGATTCATCTCATCAGCCTCTTAGATTACTTAATTAATGACTGATTTAACATACATCTCATCAACCACTTAGAGTACTTATCTCATTAACCACTGAGTACTTATTAATCACTAAAATATACCCGTTAACCACTTATTTAACATAGTTATAAAATGACTGAAGTATATAGATATCTCATTAATCACTTGGAGTACTTTATTAACCACTAAAATGTAAGTCATTAGTCACTTATTTTAGTGGTTAATGAAGTACTCTAAATGGTTAATGACTTGCATTTTAGTAGTTAATAAAGTACTCTAAGCGATTAATGACAATTTTTTTTGTTGGAACCCCCCTGATGAACAGTGCTATACCGTGTCTCGTATTTGTGTCAACTTCTTTGCTTAAATAATATTTTATATGATTAACTACATGAATAAATAAACAGGTGTATCAAACAGCGCTGCCCTGAGTGCAAATCACGTCTTGATGAGCCTGCATTGTGCCTGCTGTGTGGTAGATTGTGCTCCCCAAGTTGGAAATCATGCTGCAGGTTCACTTTCTTTCAATTTCCTTTGGTTTTACCATTTATGCTAAGAAAAGCATTTGAACATTTAAGTTGTCTTAGATTCTTAAGCTGTACTAACGTATTACAAGGGTGGTTGTAATTATTCTTCCTTGTGTTCAAATTCAACAGAATTTACTCGCAAGCTTATTTGTAGCTGCTAAATCTATAATTTGAGCCTCTAACATGAGTTTGTAAACTTTATGTGTTTGTAAACTAGCACATAGTTACATGAACATTCAAATTAGGCGGGTTAACTGATGCACAACTATTTTTCTTGTGTTCAGATATTTCTAATTGGCCATAATTTTTGTTTTCAGGCCATTTCAATTGGCCGTGATTTATTTATACTAATGCATTTTCTTATTGATGAGAATTTGAAAGAATCAATTTTTGTTCCGTTACAATTTTTTAAGGGAAAGTGGATGCCAAACTCATTCTGCAACTTGTGGAGCTGGTACTGGAGTGTTTCTGTTGACTAAGGTATTGCAGTCTTTATTAAACTTACATATCAAATTACTAGGCTGCCTTGCTCTTTTTCAGTATATTTTTATCTCGCCAATTGAATTTCCTTTCCAGCCAACTTTTTTCCCTCTTTATTCTTTAAGTAATTAGTTACTCATTTACATGGATGCCTTGGGAGTAATGAGTTGCGTTTGTATCCACAGAGAACTACAATCCTACTACAGAGATCTGCACGTCAGGCCCCTTGGCCTTCTCCTTACTTGGATGCTTTTGGTGAGGAGGTCAGTTTCCCTTTCGCATCTTTATAATGTTATCAGTTATTTAGACTACCTCTTCTCTCTTTTCCATCAGATTGCTACACTTTCAGTGAAGTGATTACTGAAGTTCAAATTTATCTTGTGAAATTTATGTTGTGAGTTGTGATTCTTGTCTTCATTTCATCAAAATATCTCTCATTTGCTATATACTTCAGGATTACGAAATGAGTAGAGGCAAGCCACTCTTCCTGAATGAGGAGCGTTATGCTGCTTTGACATATATGGTGCGGAAATATTCTATACTCACATTACACTTTATGTGTCTCTATTTTTTTAATACCAATTGCCATTCAATCTATGGCTGTTTTCTTGTCTTAGGTTGCTTCTCATGGTCTGGACCGGAGTTCCAAGGTTCTTGGCCAGACAACTATTGGTTCCTTCTTCCTGGTTTAGTTCAAACATACTTGTTTAGTTGCAATATTAAGGTCTGACACGTGAATAAGCTATCTTCTTCCTTTGCTTTCTTTTCTTCCTTTCTTGGCTACTGAAACACTATGTTGGTGATCTTGTGAATACAGAATTTTTGGCTGGATAAATCTCAGCAGGGTGGAAATATCGGTTCTCCATATGCTAATATGTCATGTTATACACCTCCCGCTGGCTAATTGAAAGTGCTTTAGTTCATGCTATGTCTTATGTGGAAATTGTACAGCTCTTTCAGGTTTGCATGCTTTGGGTTTTTGTTATCAATTAAAATGCCATTACGTGACTACTATTGTAGAATGCTTTCTTCTTGGATGATCGGATTGCCCCTATTCATTGATCTTTTAGTGTCCGACTGGTTTGCAGTTTCTGTTGATGACTTTTAATGTTAACAATACCAATGTGGCTCCGCAGTTAGTGGACATTGGCTGTTGTGGTTAAAACCATATCCCCTTTTGTTATATATTAAAACCGCCAAAAGGGTTCATGTTAGCAGAACCCATCAGACAGGTCCTTATTTGTATCAGTCCCATAATAGGTTATTATAGCAACCGTTTATAGAGAGCTTATGCAGAGTTTATAGAGAGTTTTTTACTAAAGCCTTGTATGCAATTACCTAAACCAACCATGATAGTGACTTGAATGATGAAGTGGGCCTTGAAAAGGGAATAAAAGAATGCTGACGTGGTACTAAGAGGGATGAGGTAGTAGTTACTATATAAGAGTAAGGAGGGAGGGAGAACAGGGTATCTGGAATTCTGTTTGAAAGAGTGGGGTCACCATCTTGGTGATTGAGGGAGCCTATGAGTTTTTGGGTCTGATAGCAGCAGCTATCAGTTTGTTATCTTTTCCATTACTTTTCTGTTATTGTGATTGTTTCATCTTTTTCTGTTTTTTGGTAAGATACATATATTTCTCTGTTGTGATTTAAGAACCCATCAAACCACCTGTATGATGCATGCAGCTGTCTGCATCGACTGTGTTAGCATACCAGTTGTAGCTTCGATAGTTTCCTTTTCATTTTTTTTTTTAAAATATCTTGCTTATTATGTGTAACAATGGAAATTAGTTTGTGAATTGTGTAACTTTATACTTGTAATAATAATGGCTTCTCTTTTTGGCATGTCAGTTGAATGATATACTTGCTGTGTAAAGCTTAATAACTTAGTTCCTGTGGGGAGAATCTACCTGCTGGTCGTGGCTGTACAGAATTTCCAGGCTAACAGAATTGCAAGCTTACTTCTACTTCATGCTTTAGCATAAAGTACATATTTCTAAATAGGTTTACTTGTGTACATATATCATCAGACTATCATATATATAGTTTGTGGAATTATGGGCTTATCTTTACTGATCAGTGGTTTAGTATGTCCGAGAAGACAATGTTGACTCAGAGGTGTTTGGTTGGGTCAACCCCTCTTCCAGGGTCGCAAAACCAAGATAATTTCCTATTTATGGGCATATTGCATACAAGGTGATAAATATATGTCGATATGTTAGATTGGTTATAGAATATTTGAGGAATGATGCTTTTATACCAACAGCAATTTTTGGGCTGTTTTCAGTCTCAAAAGTGATGAACTGTGAATGATTTTATCACATTTTAGAAAATTAAAGGGAAAGTACTTTTATTAGAAGTTTGAAATTTCATTTGGTCATTACTGTCATTTAAATTATGTTTGTCTTTGTTGATGAATGTTGCGAGGGATTGAGTTTTCAGTTTGAGTTTTCCTTATGAAAATTCTTTTAGAAAAGCGATATAACCACATCGCCAACAAAGTTTATAATACGAAGTTGTTAGTCATGAATTGTGGAACTATTGTTATTTGTGTTTGTTTTCAAATATTACCTAACTGAAGATAGAATTGGATGATAACATGTCAATAGCTACTATATTAACTAACATGAAATAAGATATTTGCTTCATTAGAAAAAGGTTATCTTTTTGTTGAAGACTATGATAAACTAATTAAGATTACAAAAGGTCAATCATTCTTTAAATTATTGAGAAGATGTCATACTTCTGTAAACTCAATTTCTTGCGGCTTATTGATACTTAACTTGACATCAGAGCTTGATCTCTAAAGAGCTTAGTACTTAACAATGTACTGAGAAAAGATCCTATTAACATTGATAGTAAATCCACTTGGATTTTATGGTGAGACTACTACTACTACTATTAGGAAAGTATGAATTACCAAGACAATGATATCTATGACATTGTCATGGATGGCAACCATGTTCCTAGAGTTGATAAAGAAAATCCAACTTCAACTGCTTAATCAGAAGGAAATGTTTAAGATGGTAGAAACTGTTGAACAAATAATTAAAAACAGATTTATTGTCATTATCAATGATTTGAAGACCTTGGAAGAAAAAATAAAATACTCAAATGAAGAACACTCAAGAAGATCTTAAGAAGTCTGCCAAAGATATGGAAGCTCAAAATTTTTAGAATATAAGAAGCCAAAGATGATTAAGTGTAAAAAGATTGTTAAAAAAGTGTAAAAAGATTGTTAAAAAAAACCATTTAAAAGCATGTTATGCCAATTTCTTCAAGATTATAAATCTTTGCTTTTAACACAATGGAAGAATCTGAAAATAATATAGAAAATCCAAACGATAATCAGAATAGAAAAATGATTTAGAAAATTTCCAAATTATATGACAATCCTTCAAAAAACTATACTAATAGACATTGCAATATATAGGAGTCGGAGTTCGAACTCGAGATTTCTTACTTATTCGCCTCAAGGATGAAATTCTAATTAGGGGTGTAATTTTGAATTCATTTTTAGTCAAAAAAGTGTCCGAACTAATGAAATCTTTGTTGCTTTGGTTCGATATTTAGTGTTTTTAGATATGAAACTGAACCAAACTAATCATGTTGGTTCGGTTGATTGATTTCGAGAAACTATTAGCACAAATTAAACCACTTGAATACGAATGAGAACCATAATTACATCATATCATACTCGTCCTGCTCAATTACTACTAGGATAACAAGAATAAGACGCCGAGGGAAATTAGTTACTACTAGATTGTACGCATTGCACTTAGTTCTCTCTTACCATTTTAGACTATGAGTTCCACTAACTGATTACAAGTATTATCTAACCCTAAAAGACCTAGCAACTTGCCTCATCAGCTAGATACCTTCCCGATACTTCTTCACTGTATTTTTTCATTTAATATTTATAAAAATTTATAAAAATAATATCAATAGGAGATTCGGTTTGGTTCAACAATTTTAAAAATTAAAATCCAAGAACCAAACTTGCTTGAGTTTTTTCGGTTTTTTATTCAAATCAAATTAGATAGGTTAATTTTCGATTTGATCAATTTTATTTGAAACGCTTACACCCCTAATTTTAATCACTAAGCTACTTAACTTTTTTTTGTCAAAGACCAAAAAAATAGAGAGGACCTATCCTAGCACTAGCCTAATAAAGAGGACCAAAGGATCAACATCAATGAATGTAATTACTTTTCTATCCTCATTACTGAAGCAGACAAAATATACTACCTGAAGATAACTTCTGGTGAAATTTGGGGGGACTTTAGGCATATAAAATCATTGAAATCTGAAATTCCAACCTCTTGTCCTAGGAACTAATTTTTAATGGCTTAGGTGTAATCTAGATTTGCTGGAAAATGCAATATAAATCATTCCCTTTATTGTTATGGTCTTGAGATTATGACTATAACTCTAAATAAACAATAATTAAATCATAAAAGTTATTTATTAGCCATTCCACTCATTATTCTAACTTCTATCATTTATCTAAGTTCCCACTTTCTTCTTCTCAATTCTGCAACAATGCCATGAATTGGATATTTCTACACATTCATCATCAATTATTCTACAAAGGTCTTTTTGGATAGCCTCAACTCTCAAAATGAATAGAATCTCATGATAAACATGTTCTAATTCTAGTTTGAAATAGCAATAACTTATTCAGTGTAAAGTGTGCACTAAACTTACACTCATTGCTGTGAATTATTTGTTAAGGGTTTGAATAAATCTTAAAGCAATAATGAAACTTAAGAAGATTTACCTTTCCTAAGGATGTAACTGTACAAAAATAATAAATATATCTATAAACATGTAAATGGAATTTATCAATCCTTATTCTACACATAGTAGACATCTACTGTTGCTGAATTATGTTGATGTGTGATGAAACAAAAAGCACCAAAGCTCAAGTAGATAAGTGCCAAGTCATTTTGACTCTGCAATCTGATCAATTAACTTGCTAAAAAGTGGTAAAACTGTGTCTATCAATTTAGAGAAACAATCAGCCAGCTTCAAGAGTAAGACCAGCCTTAATCCCTGCATCAATTCAGAACACAGTTATTAGGATTCGTAACAGCTTAAGACATAAATTTATCAGGAAACAAAAACCGCAAAGAAGAATACATTATTATCTCGTACTGAATGACATCAATGTAAACTTGAGAGAAAACCCTCTCAACAATCAATAATAGAGTTCAAAATATATATCTCCTAACTAAACCTATCATCTAAGAGAGATAACGAGGCACTTTGTTATTTAAAACTTTCGATGAGATCCCATTAATTAACCAGCAGTAAGAACTGCAACACCCCATAATTAAGGTACATTATAGCAGATGGCATAAGAATGCAAGTAATTTTATAGGGTACATTATAGCAGATAGCATAAGAGTGCAAGTATTTTCAACAGTTTCGTTGTACTGGCATTTTGCTCTCATCGATGGAACCACTTCAACGAAAAGATTTAGTTGACTGAATGACTGGTCTAGGTCTAGGGTGAGAATAGCATGTGTTCTCTTCAAACTAGGTTTTCATGGGCGGGCTATTGAGAAGAATGAGGTTCTCATTCAGAATCCCTATTCAAACGAGGGGAGAAGGAACTGTTAACGAACTAATGGTATTCAATAATAGAGTTCAAAATATATATCTCCTAACTAAACCTATCATCTAAGAGAGATAACGAGGCACTTTGTTATTTAAAACTTTCGATGAGATCCCATTAATTAACCAGCAGTAAGAACTGCAACACCCCATAATTAAGGTACATTATAGCAGATGGCATAAGAATGCAAGTAATTTTATAGGGTACATTATAGCAGATAGCATAAGAGTGCAAGTATTTTCAACAGTTTCGTTGTACTGGCATTTTGCTCTCATCGATGGAACCACTTCAACGAAAAGATTTAGTTGACTGAATGACTGGTCTAGGTCTAGGGTGAGAATAGCATGTGTTCTCTTCAAACTAGGTTTTCATGGGCGGGCTATTGAGAAGAATGAGGTTCTCATTCAGAATCCCTATTCAAACGAGGGGAGAAGGAACTGTTAACGAACTAATGGGACCATGTAGTTTATCAGTTATGTCATCTTTATATGTGAGCATCAGAGCATGTAGATCGATAAGTCATACAACAAGAAGCCATTTATGCTATGTTTGGATTGGTGGCAAAGGATGCAATGGAATGGAGTGGTAAATATTTATGTTCCATTGTTTGGATTTGTAAAAATTCAATGGTGTGGAGTGGAATATGATGGAACCTATTCCATCATATACCATCCAATCTTCTCATTTTTCATTACTCCCAATTTGGAATGAAAAATATCCAAACAATGGAATGGAAGCTTTGTTCAATTCCGCTCCATTCCACTCCACTCCATTATATTCCATTCCATTCTGTTCCATCAATCCAAACAAAGCCAAGGAATTAAAAGGAGCTAAAAATATTCTTTTGTATCATCCACTAAGTGAATAGAATGGCTAAATTGATTTTTTTAATTGAACACACGTTTTTAAAAACAGTAGACAACTCTGAATGATCTTTCATATTAATGAGATTATTCGGTAGTATGTTTTATTACATTGTTCTCTATCCTCAACAGTAAGGTCAAATCTTTTCCATCGTTGTCACCCAATATCATTTCTCACCGTTCCTAACACACTTCACCATCGCTACCACTACCACACCTCCTAGCATCATCCATCGTTGTAGCCCCTGCTTGATACCTTTTGTCACCATCATCGCCTTGCACTGTTTCCAATTTGTCATCATCTAGCACCTTCTTATCCCCAAAACATAATACCATTCACCATCACCATCACTGCAGCCAACAACCTCCACTATAGCTGTCATTGCTTAGCCCTTTCACCAACACTGTCCCCAACACAGTCCATAACGACCACCACTGCCACATGTTCCAAAACTGTCCTAGTCATAACTGCCACAACCTAACACCCTCCACGACCACTGTCACAACTTTATACTTCACCATTGCCACCAAACACCCATCACGGTAGTTGTTTCCGCCACGATTGTCATTGCCCAACACCACCACCCATCGCTATTGCTACTCAAAACAGCACAATTTCCACTAGCACTCTCTCTCATAATTGTCGCTACACAACACTTTGTTGCCGCACCAAACTCAGTACCATCCACCGTAGTTGCCGCCATTGTTGTGGTTTCCCAATACCCTCGATTGGTGGCATCCACAGTTGTCAATGGCCACCCAAAATCCTCCACGCCTACTCAACACTCTCCGCTGCAACCATAAGACACTCTTCACTGTAGTTGCCACAATATTGGCCACCAAATAAGTCAGGTGACTTAGGACTTTCAGTAAGGGTCAGCTAACACTCTCCAAGTAAGTCTAATGGACTAGTTTTGTCAGAGTTGGACTAGTTTAGAAGCCAACTCAAATTAGTTGGATTGCTTGAGGGAAACCCTCCAAGAACTCAATTTTGTACGTACTTACAATTCATTGCAACCCACATAACTAAATCCCTAGAATTTAGGAATTGATATTTATCTAACTTAACCATAATTGCTGTCATAGTTTCACGGGGTTAATCAACAATATTAGCAAAATATATCAACATATTGTTTTAATTATATTTATACCAAAAAAAAAAGGTAAAAGGATTCAAGTTTATTCAACCTGAAAATAACAAGGTTGAATGATACCACCGTAATATAGATGTAATTCAAAATGCTCAAAACGACAATATATTTTTCACCCAAAATTTGCAAGTATTTTCATTATTAGGTTTTCCAAACACAACATGAGCTAATCCAGTCCAAATAAGCATTGTGTATCACTATCACATGAAAGACAAAAATTGTAATAGGACTATGACACTCTGCTAAAAGAAGTAAAGCAATACAAAAGATATTGTATTGTCTATTACCACAACTGCCATCGATAATTTCATGTATACAAATAAAATATTTTAAGTAAACAGAGTGATATAATCATATGAAACAACAATATGATGCCATATAGCTAGCTTAAGCAGAAAAACAATATGATAAATTTGAAAAGCAAAATTAACAAAAACTTACAATTTGTGCACTACGTCACTACCAATTTTCTTTCATGCAGACAATCCTCAGGTATAACATTGCTCCTCTTCGCAGATTTTTCCATTGTGTTCATACTGTCATCATTCTTCTCTTTGTCAAACGCAAACTCAAGTTGTTTCTCCACAGACTTGACAACTGCTGTTCGTTTGGTTCTTAACCGGTATGGTGGAGATGCATTGAATGCCTTATTATTGAGATTAACACTCTTATTGCCAGGGCTTGCAGGACTATCAGACAACGCCCGAGCTTCAGAATCAGAATTATTCTTGGTTCTATCTGGTTCATTAGAAGCATGTGAATCATTGTCGACTTTTAAAACTTTACTAGGAGAAGTAAGTGGTTGGACTCCAGTTCTTCTCCTCCTATATATGGAAGGAGTATTTGGATAAGTATTAGCAGCTTTCCTCAATATTGATTCAGGGGTCTCCGTACATAATTCACTATCCCTCACGCGAGGTGGAGTGATGTAACCCATGGGTGACAACTTAGAACAGTAATCATTCTGCATACAAAGAATACTTAAATGAAGAGAATCTAAAGGAACTGAACCAGGTAAAAGTGGTGGCTCATAATACAAAGAACCACAAGTCTGATTTTCTTGTGCTGATGTCCTGATTAATCTGCTACTGCTATTGCTCATTTTACCATTGTTTAAGCAATGTTCAGTTAATGAGTTTCCATTGAGTGCAGAATTCTCAGATATTGGCCCATAAGTTGTTCCAAAATTGACTCTTGATATATGTTCTGAGTTTCCACAGCTAAGATCAACATTGGATGGCCCAGGCTTGCATTCCACACAGTCAAAATCAGCAGATTCATTTGTCGGTACACTTGAAGAATCACCAACTTCTCTAGCTGTCCCTGAGGACTCAAACTGGTTCTTGCCGCTGTCATCTGGCTTACTAATGGCTGTGGTTTCAGACGATGTTTCGACAGCAACATTTAATTCTTTATTAGATGAAACAAGTATTGGTTTGGTAGCAGAACGTTTAATTGTATCTTTGGCAGCAACTGGTGGATTGTTTTTTGGAATTGGTGGAAGTTTTCCTGTGGCTAAGTAAAAATCCAACTTCTTCTTCAAAGAACTATTCCAGTGGTTCTTTATTGCATTATCAGTCCTGCAGAAAAAAATATGCAAAGATAAATGTTAGCACTTGTCATAAATATACATAAAATGGCATGTCATTTCACATCACAATATATCTTACAACTTGTTCTCAGATGTTGTACACTCAACCTGCTGTCCTATCTTTTCTGGTTCAACCATAACGTAGAGATCTCATTCCATCACAATTATAACGTAGTACTTTTCTGGACACTAACTTTTTTTATCTTTACTTCACATCACAATTATAACGTAGAGATCCCATTCCATGATTTTAGCTATGACCTAAATTTTCTTTATAACAACTAAAGAATTAATAAGAAAGCCTACCTTCCAGGAAGGACCTTAGCTATTTCAGCCCATTTATTCCCATGTATACGATGAGCATTCATCAAAGCTAGTTCCTCTTCCAAAGTCCACGCATCCTTCTTTATTTCAGGATTAAGATGATTGTGCCACCTGAGAACATTAAAAAAGGAAAAACCAGTATGATTTGAGTTGTAAATACTGAAATAAAGTTATACTAATGAAGTCGTCAATTTAAAAGTTGATGGTGGTCATGTGCAAGAAAGAAATCGATCTAAAATTTATACTTCAATGATGCGGAAAATAACATTTTATCAGTAAAAATTATTTAAAAATTTAAAAGATGCACAGATAAATACAATATGACACAAACTTTGGCTAACCTACCTCTCTCGACACTGCTTCCCTATTCGACCAGGCAAAGACTTGGCAATCAAGGACCACTTTGTAGGCCCATATTTTGACACTAGTTCAACAATTTTATCATCCTCCTGTAAGCCAAGAAAGAGAAGTTAGGGTTTGAACAGAACTGTAAAACAATTTGAGAAGAAGAAAAGGACTAGATTTCAACCTCCTGTGTCCATGGTCCTTTAACAAGATCTGGATTAAGAACTTTTTGCCATCTGTGCAGACATTGAACTTCTGATCTATCTTTAAAAAACTCAGCTGTATGCCACATTTAAAACCAGTGTCATAAAATGAGCATATGCTTTCATTAAGCACTTGATAGAGGCACATGAACAAATTACTATGTTCAAACACATGATGATTCTTCATGACAGAACAAATTAAAAGAAATATTATGATGAACAATGTGAATAAAAAATTGAAGTTCTAATTTTAGTGGTTTTCCTTCTACATTGTCCGTATCATGAAGAATTTAAACTAACAAGAAGTATTGTCCAAGCATATATCTTTTGAATTATAATATTATCTTATACTGTAGTATAACCTCTGGCTCTACCGTAGTACAAAGAAAACTAATAAATAATAATCAAATAACTTTTAAATAACAGTTTCATAATGATAATTTTCATTTCCTTGAAGACTAAAATGTCTGCTGAATTTTCTATTTCAAAACAGATGACGAATGGATCTATTCTACAAATTGAAAGCACTGTCATGGTACTTTTCTATCACAAATAACAATTAAAGAACTCCTACATTTTATCAACCTACTTGAAATATGTGTCATACATCTCTTTCTATCATTTTATATGACAGACCAACGATATTAAAATTGTTTGATTTGTTGTATGTTATAGTTTCCTCGACTGCTAAGAAAGAAGTAGTATGATTCTTGCTAAACTGTAGTGCTGCTAAACTGTAGTGCATATATTATGTCTTGGTTACATTTATTATTTATAATGTAAGTCGTGTGCTTCCATATCTTGTATGCACATTTCTAGTTTACCATTTATTTCTTCTTTCAACTTTCCAAATATGATTACATTATCCATCAAAAGCATATTCTCCACTTGTCCAAATTTATCTCAGACTTATAATCATGTTAACAAATTAGTGATCCATTTTTTCTCTCCGAGACTCTTCCATACAATTATTATCCATTTCAATTGGTTTACTGTTATCCATCTTTTCTAATGCTTCACACACCTTAGATTTTTGAATTCTGAAATAGAAGGTAGAATTTTGGTCCTTAATTTTAGTGTTCAGCATATCACAGACAGCGAAATAAAATTGCATGTCCTTCATCGAATGGCTTGTAAAAGCAATTCTGCCACCCTTTCCTTGATATCTTATCTGTTGAATATACAACTTAATCTCTACATCATCAATGGACCTAGGTTTTCATCATTCCTGCACAAGGATAGTGTTCAACCTATCTCACTTGGTTCCTTTATCTTATCTTCATTTTTAGAAAGCAGAAATGTCTTACCATAACTTTGGAGCCTATGGATTGGTATATAACCCATCATATGGTCTAGGTTTTCATCATTCATGCACAAGGATCGTGTTCTACAACACACCCTTGCAGAATTAACTATATGTTATTCTTACATGCTTATACAACACCACCATGAAATTTTACCTTTAGATATAAAAATTGATTCGCTTAGTGTATTTTGCTACCTTCTTTATCTTTTTCTAGTCAGTCCGTTCCACCTATTTTTCTCCTTTTTTAGACCACAACATTTAATATATTGAAACACAGATTCAAACACGTAATTATTCACTTGTCAACAAATTTAATATATGTCATTATTAAATGCTTCTTTTTTTCACAATCAATTTCCACCATTTGATCCTTGCAGTCATGTCTTGATCATTTATATCTTATTATCTTGACTCAAATCTAAAATGAAGACCCTGTGGTGGGTGTGCAATCTTTTACCTGGAATAACTTTACAATACATAATAAGGAACTTTGCAAAACAAAGGTTATTGTGCTCTTGATGTATTTTAGTTAGTTAAATTGGTTTAGAGATCTTCAATTGTAAATTGTTAAGGCAAATCATCTTACGTGTGTTGATCCACGCCGTATACTTGTGCATTTTAGTGAAATTAAAATAAGACAAGATCAGTACTGAAAAGCTTCAGGAAACCACAAAACATTAAAAGAAGTCCAAAGTATATGATCTATGAGCCTCCTCATTCTCATGATACTCAACATAAGATGAATCAGGATCATCATCCTCTTTTTCACATTGAGAAGATAAGTATGGTTTAAGTATAATATGCATGAGTTAGCTTTGAGTGAAAAAATCGGAAGTGGAAGAAGCCCGCTGACTCTGAGGCTGAACAAAAGAATTCAGTTTGTGCAAAGCCAGGTTGGCTTGCTAGGTGTTGCCATGAGGTGGTTAAAGTAAGGTTACATGAAACTCCTTGATACACTATGGAAAATCTCACAGGCGGTGATGACTAGATGTAGCTCAATTATTTTGGGTGAAGTAGTAGAAAAAATTGCCGTGTTTATTCTATCCCTATATCTCTGTATAATAGTATTTTCTGCATTATCACTCACAAGTCAAACTCATGTTGAGAAGCTTCTGTCGTAGCAACAATTAATTTTTTTTTTCTTGCAGGATTTAAAACTACTTAAAGCACACTGATATTGTAAATATTGTATGTATGATCCGTGTGCATTCAGATTCAGATATAGATACACGTATAACCTTTTCAACATTAAATCTGATTCAAGTTTTCCCTCGACGTTGCATGATTATTATTGCTAACCTTCTGTACAAGACTAGGTTAAATTTATCTATGCAGTAACTAATCCTCTTTTGAGGATATTCTTTGAGTGCAGGATTAAAATTCAGCCCCCACCCCCAACTTGTGACACATGTTTACTTCATAAATTTGAAATCACATACAAAGATCATCATCACATAATTATTGAACTAGATGTGTCGGTGGAAAAAAACAAAATAGCAATAATAAGTCATTTCACATGCATTAACTCGGGTAAATACAAAATATAAATACTTACCTATTTTCTTCCAATGTTTTCCCTTAAAAGCTGCAACAGCATTCCTCAATGTCTCATCCTACAATGCATTGAAGAACACAATAAGAACAATTAATATTAATATTAAGTTGTTAACTTATATACAGACAGCAGCAAATGGTAATTGCCAAGGACAAGACAAGTGTAACGCCTTTCACAAACGTTGTATAAAATGAGCTGAATTCCCAATTCAAACAGCTTTGTTAACAAGGAAGAGCATATCTAACCCAAAAAATGGGAGGCAGGAGAAAAGAAAACAGAAAAGACTAACCTCCTCTGCAGTCCAACCACCCTTAGCACGCCTTATAGGACCCGTTGTCCTCCTGTAAAAACATATCATATGGTGTAAATCAACGCATGATCGTCACAGCAACGATTTCTCAAAATGCATAAATTCTCAACAAGTATAAAAGGAATCAGCTACTATTGCCAAATGTGAAATTAAGTCAATAAAAGTTCGAATTATCCATGATTAGTACAGCCATAAAAAAGTAAAGAACTTGAATGTTACCGATGTGAGGGTGATGTTGAAGTAGCCGTGGGGCTACATATCCCCGGCGACTTTTGAATTGCACTGCCATAGCCACTGCCTTCAGACGCAGACGAGCAAGAAGCAACTGTCGATTGCTTATTCTCCATACAGCACAACTCCTCTGAATCCACCTCCATATCTTTCACAAACCTTCACCAAAACCCAAAATCCTCATTAACAAATCCTCTAGAACCTATCAATTACCAACCATCAAAAACCCTAAAAACCAAGCTCAAATTACAAAATTTCAAAACTTTCACACTTCAACACACATTTAAACAAAACCCAGATCTCACAATCTATCATCAGATCAAAACCTTCATCCAAAACAAAAAAAAAATACCAAAAAAAAAAAAGAACCGTTTTTTTTCAATACCAAATCGAAACCCTATATTCTAAATAACAATAAACACAAAAGCTCAATCAAATCAAATAAAAAAAGAAAAACCCTTAATTTAAAAGAGTAAATTTCATAAACAAAAAAAAAACATAAATCATGAAATTCTCCGTAGAGTGAAGTACCTATGCTTTTACAGAAGTGGCGGGAATTGAACTGAAGCTCATAGAACACGACAGAGAGAGCAAGAATTGTTCTTTCTCTCGCGAAGCTAAGGTTTCGAAAAAACCTCGAACGTTGAATCAATGAAAAATTGAATTTTTAATTTAATAAAAATATAAAAAACCGATTTTTATGTTTTTTATATATTTGTGAATTGCGTATAACGTATACACGGATCAGCACCGACGTCGCCGTTACTTACCGTTACAAGTGTGTGGCGTTGTTTTAATGAGTTCCGTTAATTAACGGCGACGTTAGGGGAATCAAAGTTTGAACCTCAAACGGCACTTAAGGCGTGACGGCGATAATTGTCGAATAAGTTTTTAAGGAAACATTTTGATCTTTGGATGATTTTTAGCCGTTGGATTTAGGAGAAAGATGTTTGTTTTTGAGGGTTTTTTTTTTAAAGATGTTGGGTCTTGGAAGGAAACGTTTTAACTAATTTGGTGGGTTAAAAAGATGTATTGAAACAATTTATTAGCGTTTAAAAAAGAAGACAAATCTTGTAGAATCTGTATTAATTAATTAATTGCGATGTATATTTGTACTTGATTTAATTCCAAGGTATGTTTTTTTAAGGAAACCGAAAGGTACGAAACACGGACTCTGATATGGACACCGCGACATGACACGGACACTTCGACGCTGCTAATGTAAAAAATATACGACACCGACACCGCTACATATTTATAAAAAAATATAAGTTTAAAATTAAAAAAGCACATATATGCATCTAAGTTGAATAAATTTATTAGCGTTTAAAAAAGAAGACAAATCTTGTAGAATCTGTATTAATTAATTAATTGCGATGTATATTTGTACTTGATTTAATTCCAAGGTATGTTTTTTTACGGAAACCGAAAGGTACGAAACACGGACTCTGATATGGACACCGCGACATGACACGGACACTCCGACGCTGCTAATGTAAAAAATATACGACACCGACACCGCTACATATTTATAAAAAAATATAAGTTTAAAATTAAAAATGCACATATATGCATCTAAGTTGAATAAATTTTTCAATAATATTTTTTTGAAAAAGAATATTTTTAAGGAATAAAGAAAAGATTATTTTTTTTGGACACCTCTCCGACACGTTTGTAGGAGTGTCGTACAGGTGTCATACGAGTGTCGGACACCATAGTCACTTGATTTTATTTAAATGACTAAATAGTTCTCCTTACATTTTTTTATTACTAAACCATCAAATAAATTTTTTTAAAAATTAGAGAGTTAAAAAAATACATTAAAATTATAACATATACTTCTATGAAGCACTGACACGTGTCGGACACCGCGACACGTCTAATCATAGAGGTGTCGGTGCTTCATAGATTAGTATATGTTATAATTTTAATGTATTTTTTTAACTCTCTAATTTTTTAAAAAAATTATTTGATGGTTTAGTAATAAAAAAATGTAAGGAGAACTATTTAGTCATTTAAATAAAATCAAGTGACTCATCAATCGTTAGTTGGTCCAGTGGTGATTGATGTTGGACTTGATAGAAAGATCATGATTCGATTTCGCAACTGCGGTTGGAGGGGATTGAAATCACTTGATATCAAAACTGATTCCCGAACCAGATTAGGCAATCCAATAAATCATATACTGATTGTGAAAGAAAAAAAATCAAGTGACTAACAAATTGTTATATCGATCTAGTTCAATTTTATAATTATTTAGTAATTTGATCTTTTAAAGAATGAATTGAAGAGGAAGAAATGGAAGCAAATGATTTTAATTTTCTGTATTTTTTGGGTTTGATGATGAATTTATAGTAATAAAGATGATGAAGAAATTGATATTCTCTAGGTTTGTATAAAAGTTCTTTTCATAAGTTAACTCTATTTTATCATTTCTTAATTCGGTATTTGATGAACCAGTCAGATATGATAAGTTAATCCTAAAACTTATCATATCATATCTTTTTAGTTAAAATTCTTATCCTGAATTTGTGCTAGGTTACAGGCAGGATAAGATAAGAAAATAATTTCTTTATTTATTTGATAAAATATATTTTAAAATAAAAACTGAAAATTTATAAAATAAATTTGATAGTAAATTAAAAATAAAATAATTAATTTTTAAATATATACACGATTTTCTCACAAAGGTAATTTTGTAATAAAAAAAATTTAAAAATCAAAATTCTACTAAAATTACAATATTTTAAATTAAAATAATTATTAAAAATTACAAAATAGGGATATTAATTTAAATTTTATAACAAATTAAATATAATTCTCTTGTAATGGTAGTTTTATTATTTAAATATAAAATATATCATATATTTATTTAGCTTATCTAACATATATTAAGTTATTTATTTGATCATGTTCATATAAAAAATTTAACATGTTTATTTGCTCATTATTTTTATATAAAATCATACGAAAATAATTAATTGCGTATTTTTTATTTATAAAATTCAAATTATTACAAAATAATTTTTTTAAACATAATTTTTTTAAAACATGAATTTTGTCATTTAAATATGATATATATTTTATCATATTATGAAGAGCGATATGTGTATTAAATATGATATGATGGTTATCATGTTTGTTATCCCGTGTGCATCAAACACATGATAGGATAACTGATGATAATTGTTATCCTGATTATATCATATCTTATCTTTATCTTGTTTAATATCCTATCATGCACACCAAACAGACCCTTAGGCTCTATTTGGATTGATGGTATATAATGAAATAGAGCGGAGCAGAATATAATGGAGTGGAATGAGATGAAGTGGAATTGAATAAATATTCAATTTCATTGTTTGGATATTTAAAAAATGATATTAACAAAATAGATGGTAAGTGGTGATATGAGATGAAATTTATTCCATCTTATTTCATTCCGCTCCGCTCTATTCTATTATTATTTTTCAAATTCAAACAATGGAACATTATTATATTCCATTCCGCTTCATTTCATTATATTTCATCAATCCGAACGGAGCCTTGAGGTTTATGTTTGTATTAGATAATCCTTTAACTAAGTTATAAATATGTCCTTTAAGTTTTATGTTTGTATTATATAGATCCTTTAAGTTTGTTATTTGTAACAAATAGGTCTTTTGAGTTTGTAATTTGTAAAGGTCTATCCGTTACAAATATAAAACTTAAAAGACTTATCCTAAAACTACACAAATCCAAAACAGCTATATGGCAAAAAAAGACGCATGCCAAACCCACGTTAACCTAGAGCAAAATCCTAGGTGGGGAAAGAGACAAATTATTTACTTCAATTGGGAAATGTTTTCAAATTACAACACATCATAAATTTGTGAAACATCCTTCTCATCTTCTCTCTATCACAATTCAAATCCAAAATTCAATTTCACACATTCAATCTCTCACTCTCTCTTTTTCATCTTCTCTTCATCAAAATTTTAGTCATTATCTTCTCTTCCTCTCCTCTCTCTCTCTAAACACCAAAGCCATAGACTTCTTCACTTGATGAGCTTTGTTTTCCTTCAAAAGAAGAAACCCATGGATATTGAAAAATGAGCTCCTCCCCTCCCTCAAGGTATGTTCATTTATTTCTTCGTTTATGTAATATCCTCAAATTTCCATCAATTTAATTAATTTTAATTAAATCCCTATTTTATTAAATAGGAGTTATTTAGTAGAAATTAATTAATTAGCCTTAGAAAATTCAAGTGTCTATTGTGTTAAATTTAGGGGATTTCATTTAATCAAGTTTAGACTCCAAATCAACCAATACTCTTAGCAAAACTAAAGATGCTAATTAGTGATTAAGTTTCAATTTTTCCCTCTTTTCCTTGGTGACTCACTCTTCCACTAGCTCAAACACCTCATCTTAAGCTTGTAGCCACTCACAATGCATGCAAGAAAACTCTATTCCTTCCTTCAGTAAACTGATCAGCTCTCAAACACTCTCTTCCTCTTTTTTCTCTCGTGAACAACACAATCACCCAAGAGAGTCCAATTTTCCATCACATGCATTTGTCACCTTCCCATCACAAGTTTCCCTTCAAACCACACTGAGTTATCAGAGATTCCTTACTAGCTGCAACCACCAGAGAATCATTTCTGAATTAACATCTCTCCCTTCCCTAAGCCTCACATGATTCAAACCAACAAAACATTTCATTTCACCTATTTTACCACCAATAGAAATGCATGCAAAGGGAACTCAGAACAAAAACCAAGCTGTTGAGACCTCAGGAAATCTCCTATAAAAACCCTTCACCTCAGTGTTCAAATCATAAAACCAAACTCCAAATCATAGAGCAAGAGTTAGAGGTTCATTTTCATCAAATCTTCAATTCTAGTCCTGTGGTCGTGGGTATTGCTAGGAGGTTGCAGTAGCTGTCTTAGAGAGCCCAGGAGCAAGAAATTAAAGCTTCTAATCCAGGTGGGTTCTTAGGCTAGTGTAGCTAGATTCTCAAATAATGAAATTTGCATGTTCACTTAGGAAAATTAGGAATAAATTGTGTGAGGAGAATTAGCTCCCAAATTCTCTTCCATTATGTCTCATATTATATATTTTATGTTTCTGCACTATCTTAGATGAGGATTGTAGGTGTAACCTTTGGAATTTGTTGATTTTCGTAAAACAGGGGACTTTCTGCATGAACTCGCCATAGCGAGTATTCATGGCGAGTTGGGGTTTCTGGGCTGATGAAACTCGCCATGGCGTGCTCCTGCTCGCCTCGCGAGTTGATTTAGGCCAGGACCTATAAGCTCGCCGTGGCGAGCTGGTGACTCGCCGTAGCGAACAAAGTGCAGAATGACCCTTTATTTTCATTTTCTAAAAATATCTTAAGCATTTGTTTTATATCCTCATCAGAGTTAGATAATTTGCAGTAATCTAAATAATATAATGTCAAACAGGAGGTCAAACACAATTGGAATCTTAAGGTATAACCTAGGAAATTAGTTATGATGTATGCCCCCAGGTTTTGGGAAATTATGGTAGTAAGAACAAGTAAGAATCAGATAGAATCAATCAATCAGGCGCGATGTTTATGTCGCTTATGGACTTCCAATGAGAGCATCCATCAGGATATGTTTGTGAGTTGTATGCCGTGATCGAATTGGTCGACGGATAGGGCAGGCCTCTGAGACATGCTCACCTCGGAGTGTCATTGCAGTTAAAATAAATAAGAGTTTGTTTATCTGTGATACACTTTTAATATTATGCCATTATGTTATGTTATGTATAATCATGTTATGACTGATTAGGAGCCCCGGTGTAGTCATCATTAGGAGGGTAGTAGGACTCACTGAGATTTAGTAGTCTCACCCCACTCCATTCAATTTTTTTTTCTTCAGATAAGCAGGTTGGCTAAGGTATGCTGGTTATGGTGTGCTCGTGGTTTTCCTTGGGATCGCATTTTGATTCATGTTTTCCTATTCCGTTTCATGTTGTATCTGTTTCCTAGTTGTTATCATGTTGTTTCCGCTGTTTTTCTTGAACTCGTGTTGTATTTTGGCACCTGCGTGTGCTTAATTTCTCAATTGTAATAATAATGACTCAGTATCAGTAATAATATTCCACTTAATATTCTAGACATTTATGTGGGGTGTTATAGTTTATCTTCAATCTAATTTATAATCCCTAATTTTCTAATCCTCTTTTTATTTTGTTTTTCTCATTCTCTTATCAGGAGGTAAACTTTTCATTTCTGAAACCCAAATCGTGTTCTCCCATATGTGTAGGTATCACTCTTGATTTTTTGGATCTCTTTTCTTTCGTTTTCTTTTTGTATTTTAACGATTCATGGGCTGTTTGTAGGTGATGTATTTAAGCTTGAGTTGTTGTCTCACTACAACATTTTGAGGTTTAGGCAGCGGTCAAAAACCGTTGCTTAAAGCCAAAAAACCGTCCCTGTATCCAAAGGCAACGGTTCGGCAACGGTTTTGCAAGCGCGTATACGGCCGTTGCCTTTTCTATAGGAGACGGTTTTCTGAGTTTTGCCCACAATCCTATATAACCGTTGCTTAAACCAGTAAATGGCAACGGTTTGTTGTAGTCCAGTGGCAACGGTTTTCATACCATGAGTAACGGTTTTTAGAGTGTTGCTTTAGTAGCAACGGTATTCAATTTAATTGTTATGGCAACGGTTATTTTACAAGAATGGTTATTGGAGTGTTGCATAATCTTGATAGTAACGGTTTTGTGTTTTATTTTAGACAACGGTTATTTCATGTTGCTTACCTTTTATAGCAATGCTTTTTTAAAATTAATATTTTTTATAATAACAATTAATTAATTTTTTTTTGAAAAAAATAAATAGCATAATAAGCATTTAACTAAAATAAAATAAAACTCAATTAACCTAAATAAAATAGATAACATTATTGCATCATATAATATTCCAAGTTTAGATATCCAAAATATACAAAATTAAAATAATAAAAAAGGATCGGTTTTTACATAAACTTTGCCTCAAATTATAATGATCAACATGTGCAAATAATCTCATTCATCATCTTCAACTTCAAGCGCTTATCCTCCTCAAATGTTGGATGAATATCCTGCATTATAAAAAAAATTGTAAGTCCTTGTGAATATAAAAGTGTGTTGGTGCTTTTTACTGAGAAAACTTCAACAAAGTAGTTTATACTCTAAATCACTCTACTCTAAATCAACAAGGTCACAATTGTAAGCAGTGGTAATAACTCTACTCTAAATCAATAAAACACTCTGCTCTAAATCAACAAAGTCACAACTGATAGTGTAAGTTTAAATAGGCCCACATCATGCCTAAGTTAGATAGAATGGAGGGGAAAACAGAACAAAACAAAGAAGCAAAAATAAAGAAAACAAAAGTATAAATATGAAGTCATTCAAAATATGATGTGATCCTTGTATAACCAGTAGCTATATCAAAAATATGAAGTCATTCAAAATATGATGTGATACTTGTTCCATTCCATTTCTCTCCTTCATCCAGTTAACCAGTAGCTATATCAAACTCATTCAATTAGACACCCAATGTCTATTTTTTTTTAAAAAAAAATCTGCAATTTTTTGCTGCTGCTATACAAATTAAGCCTCTTGTCTAGTTTACTGACATCATTTCTCAATTGGAAGTGGAGAAAAATGATATGATCATCCCTAAAGCATGAAGGTGGTTATGATATACCATGTAAGATGAACAATTTTCTTTTCCAATTTCGAGACAAAGTCCTAAGGGGTGTTTGTTTATTGATCAAAGGGAGAGTTACCTTTACTATAGCCTTATCCTTTAGAGCTTCAGTAGCCTTTAACGCTTTCTCATTCACTCTGATAAGTTGCTAGCTCCTTAAATTTTTCTGCAACAATGATCACATTGGGCTATAAGGTTTAAAGATAATCCACTAATATGAAGAGAGTGACAAGAGTTGTAAGTTCTTGAACTATATTCAACTTATATTCACGATGATTTCTAGGGTGGAGAAGTGTCTCATATGGTATGCAGCAAAATGATGTTTGAAAATCACACAATTTATATATCAAGTTCAAGTGGTCCTACTTAATTTTATTCAAGAAAAACATAACAAGTTAACATAAGTACGAAACAAAAAAAGGACACTAATTTTAACAGTGGTAGTGAAATATCCTGCAATTGACTTTAGATTAGGCACTAGGACAGATTCAAGCAACAAGTTATTAACATAAAGTAGATTCAATTGAAAAATATATGATGTACTAGCTTCAGATACCACCCCCAACAGTAACTGAGTTTAGAAATATACCTCCAGCTCTAGTTTATCCTTATCATTCAAAGTTGTATGAGAAGCTAGACTGCCTGATCGACATAAAATTAAGTTGTATGATCATAAACCTTATCTCTTTCTTCATAATAAATATTTCCACAATCGGCACATGGGCATAAAATTTCATTTCCTTCTGGTTTTCCTTTAGTGTAGGCAAAATCTAACAAAGATAAAACACCTTTCTTATATTCACGACTAAACCTTGGTAGCTTACTCCACTCTTTGTCCATCACTATCAATCTAATACAAAGAGTTCACATACAATAAGACATTTTTCACTGACTTAACATGACAAGTTAAAATACTCAACCATATATTAAACTAAGAGTGAGCAAACATAACTTATATATTTAGCTAACGACAAAGAGAGTAAAGCTCAATCAAACTCATGTTAATTTGTATCATTCATACAATATTCTAACTTTATTTATACAATATTAAATAATTGATACTAGAGGACTGGTGAGAGCAACTTTAACATATAGGATTCAACTTTCTACTGTGGTGAATCACATTTAAGTTTTGGATAATTGAAAGTGATGCTAAATATATGAAAATTATAGTGACACCTTGTGTAATATTATAGTGACAACTTCAGATTAAGTTTCTTGTATAATATTATAGTGACCACCTTGTTCCATAGACAACAACAATCAAGGAGTACTTGATTGCTCCAGATCTGCCAAATGTACTTCTCAAAGCATAATAGGTAGCTAAGCCTCACAATTCTAAACCATGACACAAAATACTTAGTTATACTCAAAGGCACACTTAGAAACTTAGCATGACAGTTCCGCCGCTTCCATTTCTTCATACATGAATACTTAGTCTTATAAAATTGTCTCAAATCATCAAATTCTACCACATATTATTCAATACTTGAATACTTAAATTACATCCCCATTTTTTATCTTTTCCTTCAACACATCCAAAATTACTTAACACACAAAACAACTAAATTAACAACTAATCATCAAACACAATGAAACAATATAATTATTGCTTAACACACGATGACAATGAGAGTGAATGTTAAATATGGAATGGATTTTGGTTTATGAAAGATAAATATAGAAAAATACACAATTGTTATAACCAAAATACCACCAAAATCAACTCAACCACACAAGTAGAACAGAGAAACAGAAATTGATGCATAACAAAGATGAACCCTAATTTCTTCACTAAGGTTCAAAGAGGAAAAACCCAAAAGTGAAACAACAAGAAATTGGTTACAAAGGGGAAAGAGAGGAACACTGAGATTACCTGAAGGAGTAGACGGGGTCAATTTCTGAACAGAAGGAAGAACCCTTCGTGAACGCTTTTGTGTAGACGAGAGTAGACGAAGCTTCGTGAACAAGCCGTGATATGCTTCGTGGACAAACGGAACAAGCTGAAACCCTTTTCTGGAAAGACGAAGAACAAACAGTGAGAACCCTTTTGTGTGACTCGTGGAACATGCTCAAGATCCTCCCATGGAACAAAGCTTCGAGACTCTTTTTTGTCTGAAGAATGAATTTTATGTTAACCCTTTCTTTTGTCTTATTTTCAATTTCATAATTTTTTTTTCTATTCACTTTTTTTGTTTTCAATTTACTACTTTTTTTTTCATTTGACATATCTATAGGAACGGTTTCACAGTGTAGTCCTTTTATATTTATGAAAGCGTTGCTTATAATATGTTACAGGCACGGTCTTTTTACTGTTGGTGAGCGAAATGCATACGGTAACAACACCGTTGCTTAAACCGTGTTTAGGGACGGTTTATTAATTGTTGATAATAAAAAGATTTCAAGTGTTGCCTATAATATGTTTCAGGCGCGGTTTTTACATTGTTGCAATGAGAAATAAGCACGACAATTAAACCGTTGTTTATATTGACTTTAGGAACGGTTTAATGACCATTGGTATAAAAACTATGCAGCACATGAAAAACCGCTGCCTTTTCCACTTTACGGGCGCGGTTTTGACACGTTGCTTAAAAAACTGTTGCCTAAACTTCAAAATGTTGTAGTGTCTAGAATTTGACCGTACTTTCTCTACTATGTGTCTCCTATTTCATATTCTGATTTGTTTTTTCCAGTTCTATATGTTTCATATTTTGATTTTTTTTTGTTTGGTTTGGAATGTTGGTGTTTGTTCAGGTTCACAAACTATGGCTTGATTGACTATGTTTTCTGAACTTTAATCTATTGTATTTGAGTAATGTTTGGGATTTGAGTAGTTATGTTACTCAATATGGGTAAGTTTGGATTGGTAGAAAAATTTGAGTTCCTAATATTTCTTAAGTTTTCCTAATATGTTGATAGATATTTATGTTTGATTTGGTAGATAAGTTTGGGTTGTTTGAAAATCCGAGTTCCTAATATTTCTCAAGTTATCCATATTATATATATAGTTCATGTATTTCGAATTTATAAAAAATCAAAGAGATAAAAGATAAAGAAGAATATCATGAGATTTATCCCGATTCACCAAAAGTGAGCTAGTCTGGTCCCCGTAATATTTGAGATTATTCTATATGATGTATGTGAATGCTTCTTGTTTTCAGCACATTTGCGATCGTTAGGTTACCCGACCTTTACAATTTTTCGTAATCTCTCCAGACTACTAACACTCACACAACCCTTCTTTACAACACATATATAGAAGATTATTGGTGTTTTAAAACATATATACAACAAATTATAAGTTGTTTGTGATTTTGATCTCACAAGATTGTGAATCTTATATAGAAAATACACTTAGGTCCTACTTGATACGCATAATATAATAGAGACAAGATAAAATAAGATAAAAAGCTGGATAAGAATATGATAATGACACGAAAAACATTTATTCCCTATACTTCTTTAAAACTCAGAGCCTCTTCATACTACCAACATTGACACAATCCTTCTTTACAACACAAAGAAGATTAGCGGTGTTCTTAACCATGATTGTCAAACGTCTAATTTAACTATATTAATGGCTAACACATAATTTGGCTATTTGTAATAATTAAAATAAAACGATTACACACTACTATTAATTTTTTTGATTACCTGCAGATTTTCCTGCGAATTTGGGCCAAAAACCGCAGGAAAGCTAAAACCTTCGTAGGTAATTGGTTTGTGCAGTTTTTTAAATCCTCAGAAAATTTTCCTACGGAATTTTCTGTCGAAAATGTAAACAAATCCGCAGGTAATTCCGCAGGAAATTCTGCATGAAATTTGTTCCCGCAGCAAAATCCGTAGGAACTTCTGTTGTTTTTTTAATATATATAAAAAATTCCTATTAATTTTTTATTTATTTAAAGTACATTAAATTTAACTAAATACTACTTAATTGAACTGCTGCTACAAGTATCATGACATTAATTAAATTAAATCATATAAGAGGAATAACACAATCTTGTAATTACTAACATTCCATGAATAACGCAATAATGCAAAATAAAAATAAAAAATGAATACACATATGAAATAGCAAAGTTTTTCACAAGAAAGAGATGGTTTAAATTGTGAACCTTTAAAAATTACATATTAAAGATAATAGAGAAACACTTTGACAAAATAAAGTGTTAGAATATTCTGAGAACGTTGGTTAGTTATAAATGATAATTGCGAGAAGGTTCTCAGATCAATCTCTGAATATAAAAGCAAACAAATAATTAATGATGTGTGTGTTGTGTTTGCATAAACTGAGAGAAGCACACATACAATTATACTTGTTCATCCCTTTAACTATGGGTTACGTCCAGTCCTCACGTTCCAGTGAGTTTATCCACTATGAGATGCTACCGATCACAAAAGTACAATTTTACTTCTTGCAATCTTCAACCAAGATCCAATACCTCTTTAACTTTTAAGCCCTACAAGTTTAAAGATACCCCAGCCCTCCAGGATAGTAAGGGAATTACAAAACTCAAACAATACAGTCTTATTGACTTGAGTAATCTTTTACAAGTATGACGATAAAGATCTAAACTTTAACTAAACTCACCAAGTGAGAAGTTTAGAGAAACAAACTCTCAATTCACTCAGAAGAATTTTTACTAATCCTAGTATAGAATCACATAGTTGAAATGAAAGAGACTAAAAAAGAGCTTTTGAGAATGGTTGTACGATAAAGACAAGTTGCAAATAATTGTGGTGAATTTGTCAAAAAAAATAAAATAGTTGTGGTGAAAACTCTTGCTCTTCAAAGTCACCAAAAGGCTCTATTTATAAATGAAGTATGTCATTGTATTTCTTGGTGATGAAGCATAGCCGTTTGCAACGGATACATTAATATTCAAAAGTTGCTGAGCTGAAAGAACATTATGAGAATGTTCTTGAATATGAGCTTTGTCTTGATTCTCAAAGGAGCGTGGTAAATGAGCTAGCTGTGAGCTGTAGATGATTCATTTAAGCTTGCTCATCAAGAATAGCCGTTGTTGATCTTTTAAGCAAAATCCGCAGGTAATTCTTCATAGTGACGAAATCCTCAGAAAAATTCGTAGGAATACCTGTGGATTTTTTTCTATAACAAAATTCACAGGAAAATAACAAATTTCTAGTAGTGTCAAAATAGCTATTATTGCCTATTATAATTTTTTGACAAATAATTTGAATATCATGATTAAATCGAAAAGGTTTAATATTTAATTATTTAAGTACTCCTTTTAATTTATTATTTTTTTTTTAAAAAGTTTTAACATTTATTTTCTTTTGAAATCCTATCAGTATTATCAACACAACCTCACATCTCTAATTTGTGGTTCATGCATGATGAATGATTTTCATCAGGGACAGAGCCAAGTATGAAAAATTCTCATCTCACCCTCTACAATTCTTTTTTCCCCTCAGGTTTCCAATTTTATCCTTGATTCAAAAGTTCGAAATGCATTTTTCGAGATTTTTCTAGTGCAAATTCTCAAATTTTTTTGAAAAACACATTCCGAAGTTCATTTTCAAGGCAAAAAAAAGTTCGAAAAACGTTTTTCGAACTTTTTTAACAAGGGCAAAATCGGAATATTGGAGGGTGAAAAAATGTTGTGGGGGGTGGGCTGAGAAATTTTCGCCATGTATAAGAGTATGGGGGCTTCCACCTACACAATTTTGAGGAATTTTTTTCCTATACTATATGTTGAAATTTTTATCAGCTAATTTGCCCCATCAATTGATTTAGGGTTAATAGATCTTTACCCCCTGCAAAGTAGACGAGTTTTGTTTTACCCCCTGTAATTTATTTTTTTGAGAACATCCCCTGTAATGTTTTATTTTTTTGTTCATAGTGTATTTGACCTTCCTATAATGTTGTTTTGTTTTACCCCTCGGGGGGAGGGTAAAATGAACTACGAAAAAAAAAAATTACAGGGGGGTGTTCTCAAAAAAATAATTACAGAGAAGTAAAACAAAACTCGCCTACTTTGCAGGGGATAAAGACCTATTAACCCATTGATTTATCATCTAATAAAAAGTTGCTATGTGAACTTAAAAGTGGTACTAGCTACAACTCACCATACCCCCAATGTTGGCTGCTTCTAAGTCCTTGGGGCAGTGCCTTTTTCATGTATTGGCTTGGGATTTTGGCACTTTATTTCTTTTCTTTCCTACCTTTCTATTTTGGTGTGCTTGGTTTATACTTTATCCGGTCTCAAATATAGAAAAGAAAAAAAATGCACACCCTTTAATAAATTTGGATAAAGTATAAAAAAAGATAGTCATTTTTAATTTTACCTTTAATTTTAGTTTTTAAAACAAGGGATTTATAGAAGTATTAACAATACTTGAGTAAATGGCCTTTGGTATGCCAAAGAAAATATACTCTTTTTTGAAGACAACAAGTTCATAGCATTTCATTAATCAATAAGTGTTCAATACAATTTGGTATGTCAACCAATATTTGGGGACTAGCTACATATGTGGCCGCTTTAACTAAGCTATGAGCAACCTCATTTGCTTGCCTCCTAATAAACTCAACACTAGAGTTAACATAAAAAGAGTTATAAAGTCTTCTGCAATGTGAGATGATTTCACCAAACTCGGTAGCATCATGGTTATTTGAATGGAAACCATCTATCACCAACTTCGAGTCAAGTTCAAAATCCACCGGTCCTAAGTTTAATTCATGAACCCACGAAAGTGCTGACAAGAAGCCAAGAGCTTCGCCGATACGAACATCACAAATTGGTGAGAAATGATCAAGCTTTGCTAACACATAAGCACCTTTCTCATCTCGAATACACACAACTATCCCAACTCTATTATTATGCGATGAAAAAGAGGCATCAATATTACATTTCACACACCCATTGGCTGGCTTATTCCACTTAATCTCGGTAGTCGTACGCTGCCCCACCGTACCAGGTCTAGCCTGTTGCACTGCACACCAGTCATTAATCAAGGCAGCAGCTCGTGAAAAGACAAAATTATGTGCGTCTATCACATTGTTCCAAATACGGTTATTCCTTTGCTTCCAAATACTCCAAATAACACATGCCATGAGTGAAGCATCCTCATTAGAGAGTTGTTGCAGCAAATGAAAGACTATATCTGAAGCTGCATTATTATTATGCAATGTTGCTATAATTTTATCTCCGAAACTGCACATGCTCCAAACATTTTTGCTACTCGGACAATCAAAGAAAAGGTGGCGGCTGTCTTCATCATGATCATTACAGAGAGAACATACGGTTGTGCAATTCACCCCTAACATACTCTTGACAAGCAAGTAATGAAGCATGGCGTGTGGAAATAACACTCCAACACCTGGGAGCAATAGAAAACCCATGAGCTTAGCCCTTGGAAACGGTAAAAATAATGATTATGATTATAGTCATGTAGTAGTAGGAGAAATATTGGAAAAGTAAAATCAAGGGTAATATTGGAATATCCAAAATAAATATAATCATTGTAGTTTTTTTTTTTTTTTTTTATATTTAAAACTTTCAACTTTTTTTGTTTGTTATATTTGAGACTAGAGGGAGTATTTTATAAATTCTTTGTTGCGCTTCATTCTAGATCTAGCCACTGACAATAGAGTATGATAACTATAATTTAAACATAGTATTAATTGTGTTTTTGTTTTTATTTTATTTCTAGCCATAAGCAATATTTTTTTTCTAAAAAATAATCAAATTCAAAGCAACGACCAACTCCTAATTTTCAAGTACTTGATGAATGTAGCAATATAAAATTGGACACATCTATGAAAAGAATGATAAAATAACGTTATAAAAGAATTTTTTTAACGTGATAAAATTGGACACACACACACACATATATATATATATATATATATATATATATATATATATAAAGCTCATTGACCCTACTAAATAATTTTTTTAAAATTTTCTCTAAAAATCATGAGTAAATAAATATGGAAAATGTTAACATGTGCAGTTGTGTACTGTTAAAAAGATAAATGTGAAAAATATTTATTAAAACATGTATACTATTCAATTATCTAAGCATTAAATTTTTTGTATCATTAAATGTTACATTTCTATTTTTAGGTAACTTATCATGTGTCATAAGGCAAAAGTTAATCTTACCCAATAAAAAAAAAAAAAAAAAAAAAAAATATATATATATATATATATATATATATATATATATATATATAAATAATTGATTTTTTGTGTGTGCATATTTTTGAAAGTACACAAAAAAAAAAAAGACAAGATAGATACCAATTATTTACTCTCTAACATAGACGGAGATAACTTAGGGCTAGAGAGGGATGTAGTTTATCTAAAAAAAATCAATGAATTTGAAGTGAAGTGAGAAAGTGTAAAAAGAAAGCGAAAGAAAAACTTAGAATGTGTATACCGCAAAGGGAAAACGTTAAATGCCGCATTTTGATTTACTCATGCAGGCAGATTTCGAACACCGTCAGTCTAATTTCCTCTACTCGGACTCGGAATTTTTCTCTTCCCATCCCCCTTGACTCTCTTTAACCCCCTAATATTTCGATTTTTCCCTTGAACAAAAACTTCGGAACGCATTTTCCAAAGGTTTTATAGTTTAAATTCGGCAAAATTTTAGAAAACACCTTCCGCAGTTCGTATTTATAGTAAAAAAAATAATCAAAAAACACATTTTGAAGTTTAAATTGAAGGGCAAAAAAAAAAATTTAAAACGAAAAAGAAGTGGGAGGGGGAGGGAAACTTTCCCAGACTCGCATAATAACCCAATTCAAATTGAATTTTTCAACCCGCTAACCCATAACCCATTATTAACCGTCCAAATCTAAAATCTTTATATTTTTTACAGTTACTTTAGACTGTGCGAGTTTCGGTTTTTTGATTAACCCTAGGAAGATCGAAGAGCATTATAGAGTTAGCAGCCTAGCACAATAAAACGAGCGGCAGAGTAGAGAGACGTTTGAGTGTGACAAGAAAATCTATAGGTTACTTACTTCTTCTTTTAATCTTATTGAGTTTTTTTTTTCTTCTTCTAATCTTCTGTGATTTACTTGAAAGATTATGGCAAGAAAATACGAAGGTCGTGCCGTGGGAATAGACCTTGGAACCACATACTCTTGTGTTGCAGTGTGGCAGGAACAACACAGTAGAGTAGAGATAATCCACAATGATCAAGGAAACAGGACAACTCCTTCATTTGTTGCTTTTACTGATGATCAAAGGTTGATCGGTGATGCTGCTAAGAATCAAACTTCTGCCAACCCTAAAAACACTGTCTTTGGTAAATTATTTCTATTTAGAGTATTCTTTGTCCATTCATTTAATTTATTTAGGCTCTGTTTGGTAAGACCATATTTTGAGCTTATAACTTATAAGTTCATATGACCCAAAAAGATATGTTTGGTAAACATTTTTTAAAATGAGCTTACAACTTATTTAAATTGCTTATAGCTTATTTTTCAAATGCTATTTTAAGTAGATTATGAGCATATAGTTTAGCATTTTTTCTTCCAATTTTACCTCTGTCATCTTACTTAAACAAAAATCAATGTCATTTCATACTTATAAGTTAGTTCAACCACTAATTTTGCCAAACACTACAAATTCTACCAGCTAGGTTATCCGCAGTAAGGTAAAAGCTAGCAAGCTAGCTTATAAGCTATTTACTATAAGTTGATCTGCTATAAAATTTTTAAATTAGCTTACCAGATAGAGCCTTATTGTTATTATTGCATTGCATTTCTATATAATGTTAGTTGGACAAGTGAATGATCAATATTTAGTATTTACAATCTTTTTTCTTTCAGATGCTAAGAGATTAATTGGTAGGAAATTTAGTGACCCTATTGTTCAGAATGATATAATGTTGTGGCCATTCAAGGTTGTTGCCGGTGTAAATGACAAACCAATGATTACCCTTAAGTATAAGGGTCAAGAGAAACAGTTTTGTGCTGAGGAAATATCATCTATGGTCCTTACAAAGATGCGAGAAGTTGCTGAAGCATATCTGCAGTCTCCTGTCAAGAATGCTGTTGTTACTGTGCCGGCTTACTTCAATGATTCTCAGCGAAAAGCCACAGTAGATGCCGGTGCCATTGCTGGCCTTAATGTCATTCGGATAATCAATGAACCTACTGCTGCAGCTATTGCATATGGTCTTGATAAGAGAAGTGACTGTGATGGTAAACGGAATATTTTTGTGTTTGACCTTGGTGGTGGTACTTTTGATGTATCTATTCTCACTATTAAGGGTGATGTCCTAGATGTAAAAGCCACTGCTGGAAACACTCACCTAGGTGGAGAAGACTTTGATAACAGAATGGTGAACTACTTTGTAGAGGAGTTTAAAAAGAAGAATAAAGTGGATATTAGTGGTAACCCAAGAGCCTTAAGGAGGTTGAGAACTGCTTGTGAAAAGGCAAAAAGAATACTCTCCTTTGCTTTTGTAACCGCAGTTGAGGTAGATTCTTTATTTAATGGAATTGACTTCTTTTCATCAATAACTCGTGCCAAGTTTGAGGAAATTAATACGGACCTTTTCAATGAGTGTATGAAAACTGTTGAGAATTGTCTCAGTGATTCAAAGATGTACAAGAGTGATATTGATGATGTTGTTCTTGTGGGCGGTTCGTCCAGGATTCCCATAGTGCAGGATCTATTGCAAGACTTTTTCAAGGGGAAGGATCTGTGCAAGAGTATCAATCTGGATGAGGCTGTTGCTTATGGTGCGGCTGTTCAAGCTGCTATTTTGAGTGAAGGGTTTAAGAATGTACCAAACTTGGTGTTGCGAGATGTTACCCCATTGTCACTTGGTATTGCACTAAAAACTGAAGATGTCATGTCTGTGGTGATTCCTAGAAATACTTCTGTACCTGTCAAGAAGACCAAACAATATTATACTGCTAAAGATAACCATTAGTGTCTCGATTAAGGTTTATGAAGGCGAGAGAGCAAGAGCCACAGACAACAATCTGCTTGGTTCGTTCATCCTTTCTTGCCTTCCAGGTGCTCCTCGAGGTCAGCCCTTAGAAGTTTGCTTTGCCATCGATGAAAATGGTATCCTAACAGTTTCTGCTAAGGAAATATCAACAGGAAATATGAACGAGATTACCATAACCAATGACAATGAAAGGTTGTCAACATTCGAAATTAAAAAAATGATTGAAGAAGCTGAGACATACCATGTGGAAGATAAGAAGTTTTTAAGGAAGGCCGAAGTAATAAGTGCATTGGATTCTTGTGTTTACAATATTAAGAATGCTTTAAAGAAGACGGATGTTTATTCAATGCTCACTCCTCAAGAAAGTGAAAAGATCAACAATGCAATTACTGTTGCCATGGATTTGATTGATAAGAATAATCAACAGAAAGAAATTGATGTTCTTGAGGGTCATCTGAAGCAGCTAAATAGCATGTTGGAAAACCTTAAAGCCAAGACTGGCTAGTTTTATTTTTCTTTATTTAGAGTTCAAGTGATGTCTTTCTTTTGTATGTGCTGAATGCAAACCTTCAGTTTGGTTATCTAACTAGTATTCTAGTTTATGGTAAATTTTGCATTCAACTTAATGCTTAAATTGTTCCTATTTCTAGTTTAGCAGTATCCTTGAAACCTTATGCCTCTCCTGATCTTGTGCTCTTTTAATATTTTTTTGTTTTGTAGTTGAAACTGCAGTAGAGGTAGAATGAAAATATTTTTATATGCATAATAAGATAAAATAACATTAATTTGGTCTCTTATATATACTTTGACATGATCAATCCTTGTTTGTTTAGTCAAGAAAGACAAAGTTAGAGAATCTATTAACCATTACTGAATAATGTTTAGTCAGAAAGTTCTGTATTGTAATTCTCTCCACATTTCAATAGAGTCTTCAAACATGTTTAAGAATTGTGAAGGGCGTAGTAAATTTAACCATTGGCTTCATACATTGCAATGCTCAAAAGAACCATTAGTGTGCTAAAGTGAGCTTTTCTGAGCTTCTTTGGTTTTGAGGTAAGTAAATTTTTCGGGATGATTAATTTGGAGAATTTTCAAAATGACGGAAATTTATGAAGTATTTTCTTCAAGTTAAATTTGAGGAATTTCAAATGATACTTAAAAGGTAGAAAATTAATTTTTCTTACTTCTATATGTTTCAAAATTTTCAAATTTACGCTTATAAACATTTTAAAAATTGCAAATTGACCCTGATTTTTTTCCATAAATTGCAAACCGGCCTCTAAAATTTTCAAATTGGTCCTTTAAATTTTTAAAAATTACAATTTCGTTGCTATTTTTCAAATTTTAAATTTATAAAAGTAGCCAAAAATGTTTACAATGAAATTCTCTATTACTCTATCCCAATACACATATTTAGAACGGAAGTTAATCCAATTATTTTGAAGGGATAAAAAATTTAACCCAATTATTTTTCCATACAAACTTTAGGTAAAGATTATCACTTCTTTTCTATCTCTTTCATCTTTCTCTTACTCAATTTTTCACTTATTTCTCTCTTCTCTCACTCTTTCTGTCACCTATTTCTCTCTTTACAATTTCTCTTCCAAACCAAACACACACTAAATGAACTCTTATTGTAATTCTAAATACACACTTATCAAGGTTAGATTAGTAAAAAGATAATATTATTATCTCTCTTTCATTTATTATACATGTGTCAATATATGTAAAGTCGGTCGTAGTTTTTTAGAGAGAGGCTCCTCATTATTTCTAAGTTTTCTTCACCTTCTTTCATTAAAAGGGTGTGATTTTGGATTTTTTTTACCCATAATCACAGCTGTGAATCTTTTTATTTGTTTTAATCTAAATAAATGGTTTTTACACGGATTAGGATTTTCTTGAGTTTTTTTTTTTTTTTTTTTTTTTTTTTTTTTTTTTTTGTGATTTCGCCGTCTTAGTGCAGCGTTGTTTGATTTCCCGTTTTAGTGCAATGCTTGCTTTCCCCTCTTGTTGCGGTGTTCGTTTGATTGAATTGGAAGATCAACTTCGGTCAGTTACTGACTCACATAGTTAGGGGTGTAAGTGGATCAGAAAAATTCAATTAAACCGACGATCTAAGCCAACCCTAACTGAATTTTTTATTATGGTTCTCAAAACCGAACTGAACCAATTAAAAATCGAGGTGGTTTGGTTCGGTTCTCATATTTAATTTTTAAGAACTGAATCAATAGTTGTATTATTAACCATATATTCAGTTCAGCCCAGTAACAGACAACAACTCACATATAAAACTGACCCAACTTATTGTAAAAAAAAAAAAATCTAACCCAATTTATTGTAAAAATAAAACTAGCCCAACTTAGTAACATAACACTCTCATATCTCATGTTTACAAAAATACTTTAAGCAAACTTTTTATTTGAAAACCTATGGATAGTATTTTGTATTTGAAAACCTACGAAATTATTATTGTTAGCTTTGTAAATTGAAACATGTGTTTGAAAACATGTCATTGTCTTTTCTTTATATATGGTGTATGTGGATAATTGATTACATCAAGTGTACATGTGATTGAAAAATAATAGCAAGAATTATGTAAAAGAAAAAATAGCAAAGAATACATTGCAAAAAAAAAAAAAAATAACAGCTACAAAATGACTAAAGTATCTGAACCAAACATATTAGTTCGGTTCGGTTTTATTTTTAAAAACACTAAAAACCGAACCAATCGAGAGTTTATTGGTTTGGTTGCATTTTTAAAAACACTAAAAACCGAACCAATCAAGAGTTTATTCGTTCGGACACTGGATTCACCAAAAATCGATCCAAACCGATCTAGTTACACCCTACATAGTGACTAAGTTCTTCAACGAAGCAGATCCGAAAACATATGCATTCCAGTTACTTTGAGTTTATGAACATTAATTGTAGGCATGAATATGCTATTAATGTTCTGAGTTTGTTTGCAAATCCATCCCTCTTGGTTTGTTTTTAGTGATATTGAATTTGTAATTAAATTTGATGTACTCTTTTTTTTTTTAAAACAAAATTTCAATGAATAAAAATCTTTTATTTTAATTAAAAAAAAAGTAAATCACTCATTTTGACATGGAGGTAGGAAAATAAATAAACTTAGAGCATCAACAATGGGAGTAATTTAGATGGATGGTTTAAGTTATTTAAGTTACTTTTTGTGGGTCTAAATTGCGACGTAAGATCTAAGTAATTGATAAGCAACTTTAACGAATTTTATTCCAACGACATTAAAATAAGCAATCTATATTTAACCCCACCAATTTATATATATTTTTATTTTTCACTCCATATTAATAGATATGAGCCCCACCAATCTCTATTAAAATAATGAATTTTATTGCTAAGGTCTCATTTGCAAGAGTTGTTCCATGAAGTTCCATTGCCTATTTTTAAGCCAATTTGTATGCCATGTCACTCAACTCCAATGATAAAATAAAATAAGATTCGGTTGCTTTGGTACTTTTTGGCCCTCCTTTTTTATGACTTTTCTTAATACTTTAAGGAGAAGTCGGGCCAAACACAAATTAAAAAAAGTACTAAAAAAAATAAGAACTTAATTTTAATGAATAAAACCAATGTATAAGGAGTATGGAAAAAGTCAAAAATACCAACTTTATTTCAACTTACGCCTACTTTTTTAATACTCCACCAATCAAATCCACCCAGCGGCACTTTTTCCTATTTTATTGTTATTTTTTATGATTTTTTTTTGCTCACATCATTTTGCCTAGCTTGCCCTTGAGTTAGAAAAATTGAACTATATATGTGTATTATTATTTTATTAATTTTGTTACTACATTTCTTGTTTTTTTATTTTGTTTGTTGATATTGAAACTTTCATTCAGTTTCTATTATTTTCTATTTAATTTGTATATATAAATTTTTTATACACGTATTCGATTAAATTATATTACGTAGATTTGTGTGAGTTTAACTTAGTTTGTAGGAAAATCACATGTATGAATTAAAATTAAAATTCTGAATATTCCATTTATTTATTTTTAAGAGTGAAATTATATATATTAAACTATTTAACAAAAAAAATTATATTAAGGAGATCTGTTAGATATTTTAAAATTTAACCTATAGAATGAAACTATGATGATATTTAACTTTTGAAATGTCTTTGTATCAATTCGTTAATATCATATATATATATATATATATATATATAAAATTTATTATAATGTTTATATGAATTAGTTTTTTGGTAATAGTTTATAAATTTTGTTTACAACAAAAAAATATTATATCATTTAATGATTGGATATATTTAATTATTTATTTTAAAAAAATGATAATTTGATAATATAATAAAAGCTTTTATTACAAATAATTTGTAATAAATATTTATTATAAAAAAACATGAAACAAGTTACCACTTAAAAGTTTCCGTTAAGTTCAAAAAAATAGTAAATTCCAAACAACTTTTACTTTAACTTTAAATATCTTATTTTCAACTTTAAACTTAAAGTGACTTTTAAACCTTAAAAAAGTAGGGCCAAACGCAATCTTAGGTACTGTTTGGCCCTCCTTTTTTATGACTTTTCTTAATACTTTAAGGAGAAATCGGGCCAAACACAAATTAAAAAAAGTACCGAAAAAAATAAGAACTTAATTTTAATGATTAAAACCAATGTATAAGGAGTATGAAAAAAAGTCAAAAATACCAACTTTATTTCAACTTACGCCTACTTTTTTAATACTCCACCTATCAAATCCACCCAACGGCACTTTTTCCTATTTTATTGTTATTTTTTATGATTTTTTTTTTGCTCACATCATTTTGCCTAGCTTGCCCTTGAGTTAGAAAAATTGAACTATATATGTGTATTATTATTTTATTAATTTTGTTACTACATTTCTAGTTTTTTTTATTTTGTTTGTTGATATTGAAACTTTCATTCAGTTTCTATTATTTTCTATTTAATTTGTATATATAAATTTTTTATACACGTATTCGGTTAAATTATATTACGTAGATTCGTGTGAGTTTAACTTAGTTTGTAGGAAAATCACATGTATGAATTAAAATTAAAATTCTGGATATTCCATTTATTTATTTTTAAGAGTGAAATTATATATATTAAACTATTTAACAAAAAAAATTATATTAAGGAGATCTGTTAGATATTTTAAAATTTAACCTATAGAATGAAACTATGATGATATTTAACTTTTGAAATGTCTTTGTATCAATTCGTTAATATCATATATATATATATATATATATATATATATATATATATATATAAAATTTATTATAATGTTTATATGAATTAGTTTTTTGGTAATAGTTTATAAATTTTGTTTACAACAAAAAAATATTATATCATATAATGATTGGATATATTTAATTATTTATTTTAAAAAAATGATAATTTGATAATATAATAAAAGCTTTTATTACAAATAATTTGTAATAAATATTTATTATAAAAAAACATGAAACAAGTTACCACTTAAAAGTTTCCGTTAAGTTCAAAAAACTAGTAAATTTCAAACAACTTTTACTTTAACTTTAAATTTCTTATTTTCAACTTTAAACTTAAAGTGACTTTTAAACCTTAAAAAAGTAGGGCCAAACGCAATCTTAGGTACTGTTTGGCCCTCCTTTTTTATGACTTTTGTTAATACTTTAAGGAGAAATCGGGCCAAACACAAATTAAAAAAAGTACCGAAAAAATAAGAACTTAATTTTAATGATTAAAACCAATGTATAAGGAGTATGAAAAAAAGTCAAAAATACCAACTTTATTTCAACTTACGCCTACTTTTTTAATACTCCACCTATCAAATCCACCCAAAGGCACTTTTTCCTATTTTATTGTTATTTTTTATGATTTTTTTTGCTCACATCATTTTGCCTAGCTTGCCCTTGAGTTAGAAAAATTGAACTATATATGTGTATTATTATTTTATTAATTTTGTTACTACATTTCTTGTTTTTTTTATTTTGTTTGTTGATATTGAAACTTTCATTCAGTTTCTATTATTTTCTATTTAATTTGTATATATAAATTTTTTATACACGTATTCGATTAAATTATATTACGTAGATTCGTGTGAGTTTAACTTAGTTTGTAGGAAAATCACATGTATGAATTAAAATTAAAATTCTGGATATTCCATTTATTTATTTTTAAGAGTGAAATTATATATATTAAACTATTTAACAAAAAAAATTATATTAAGGAGATCTGTTAGATATTTTAAAATTTAACCTATAGAATGAAACTATGATGATATTTAACTTTTGAAATGTCTTTGTATCAATTCGTTAATATCATATATATATATATATATATATATAATTTATTATAATGTTTATATGAATTAGTTTTTTGGTAATAGTTTATAAATTTTGTTTACAACAAAAAAATATTATATCATTTAATGATTGGATATATTTAATAATTTGATAATATAATAAAAGCTTTTATTACAAATAATTTGTAATAAATATTTATTATAAAAAAAATGAAACAAGTTACCACTTAAAAGTTTCCGTTAAGTTCAAAAAAATAGTAAATTCCAAACAACTTTTACTTTAACTTTAAATTTTTTATTTTCAACTTTAAGCTTAAAGTGACTTTTAAACCTTAAAAAAGTAGGGCCAAACGCAATCTTAGACACCCATAAAGCCACTTATATAATTATATAATAAAAAAAACTTATTTTTTTGACAGAAAAAAGAAAACTTATGTACAAATTTACAATTTTTAACTAACTTACTAGTGTTTGAGCTTATAAGCTAAAAATTAATTTTTTCTTATAAGTTTAAAAATAATTTTTTTTGTTGTAGTCTTTTCCCATTCCTTTTACTAGTATGCTCGAAATTTGAAAGCCGTATGTATTGGAAGATGGAAGAGCATTATAGCTTTAGGGTGTTTGCGGTACGGTTTGATTTGATTTGATTTTGAGTATAAAAATTATCCTAACCGCGAGATAAAATTGTATACGGTTCGGTTTGGTTCGGTTTATTTTTAAAAAGTCATCTAAATCTAACCAAACCAATGCGGTTAGGGTTAATTCGATTTCCGTGGTTTATCATGATATAAAAAATATAACAATATAACCAACATGTTACAAAATAAATATTGGAATTTTTAATTTATTTTTTTGTTTACATGATATAATATGCATATACATAAATTGCATACACATAAGAACTTAT
The DNA here is from genome assembly GCA_954870985.1 of Trifolium fragiferum. Taxonomy (NCBI): domain Eukaryota; kingdom Viridiplantae; phylum Streptophyta; class Magnoliopsida; order Fabales; family Fabaceae; genus Trifolium; species Trifolium fragiferum. Next base: position 13,669,800 of record OX940793.1, on the reverse strand, counting down.
TTTTAATACTACTAGTATAGGTCTGAATCACGTGAAATTATATGTTTTGAAAACCTACCGTTTTATAGACTCAATTTGGGTTTGGCGTACTAAGTTTGACTAGATAATAAGTTGATTGCTACTAATTGATATAGTTAAGTTAACTTTTACGGTTTGATTTTCTAAAATGAAAACTGCAAACCAAATTAAACGGTGCAGTTTAAACTAAATACGATTTTTTGCGGTTTTTGATTTGAATTGGTTCGATTTACAGTTTTACTTTTAAATTGGTTCAGATACGATCATTCCTAGTTAGCATCCTAGCACAATAAAAGGGAACAACCATTTTGGTCCTCTGAAAATTGTTGTTATTATGGTCCATGACTCAATAAAAAAATATAAAATAGTTCTTGACTTTGCAATTTGTTTGTCACTTTAATCTATAATATTAAAAATTATCGTTAACTTTATAAAAAAAATGATGATGCGGCATTTTTAGAACTCGTGACAGCCGGACTAAACTGACTAACGAAATACAGATTAAATAAGGTATTTTCTAGTTTGTCCTTAACAAAAGACCAAAATCACGGCCAGTTACTAACAGGGTTGTTTCTAATAAAGCTATAGTGTGACAAGAAAATAAAAGGAGTTTGAGTTTTCCAAAAAAATAAATTACTGTTACTCCTTGAAAATAAAAGAAGCTATTTGAGTGTGACAAGAAAATCAGAAGGTTCTTCTTTTAATCTTATTAGCGAGTTTTCTTCTTGCTGCTTTTTCATCTAACCTTCTGTCATTTACTACTTAAAAGATTATGGCAAGAAAATACGAAGGTCGTGCCGTGGGAATAGACCTTGGAACCACATACTCTTGTGTTGCAGTGTGGCAGGAACAACACAGTAGAGTAGAGATAATCCACAATGATCAAGGAAACAGGACAACTCCTTCATTTGTTGCTTTTACTGATGATCAAAGGTTGATCGGTGATGCTGCTAAGAATCAAACTTCTGCCAACCCTAAAAACACTGTCTTTGGTAAATTATTTCTATTTAGAGTATTCTTTGTCCATTCATTTAATTTATTTAGGCTCTGTTTGGTAAGACCATATTTTGAGCTTATAACTTATAAGTTCATATGACCCAAAAAGATATGTTTGGTAAACATTTTTTAAAATGAGCTTACAACTTATTTAAATTGCTTATAGCTTATTTTTCAAATGCTATTTTAAGTAGATTATGAGCATATAGTTTAGCATTTTTTCTTCCAATTTTACCTCTGTCATCTTACTTAAACAAAAATCAATGTCATTTCATACTTATAAGTTAGTTCAACCACTAATTTTGCCAAACACTACAAATTCTACCAGCTAGGTTATCCGCAGTAAGGTAAAAGCTAGCAAGCTAGCTTATAAGCTATTTACTATAAGTTGATCTGCTATAAAATTTATAAATTAGCTTACCAGATAGAGCCTTATTGTTATAATGTTAGTTGGACAAGTGAATGATCAATATTTAGTATTTACAATCATTTTTCTTTCAGATGCTAAGAGATTAATTGGTAGGAAATTTAGTGACCCTATTGTTCAGAATGATATAATGTTGTGGCCATTCAAGGTTGTTGCCGGTGTAAATGACAAACCAATGATTACCCTTAAGTATAAGGGTCAAGAGAAACAGTTTTGTGCTAAGGAAATATCATCTATGGTCCTTACAAAGATGCGAGAAGCTGCTGAGGCATATCTGCAGTCTCCCGTCAAGAATGCTGTTGTTACTGTGCCGGCTTACTTCAATGATGCTCAACGAAAATCCACTGTGGATGCTGGTGCCATTGTTGGCCTTAATGTCATTCGGATAATCAATGAACCTACTGCTGCAGCTATTGCATATGGTCTTGATAAGAGAAGTGACTGTGATGGTAAACGGAATATTTTTGTCTTTGACCTTGGTGGTGGTACTTTTGATGTATCTATTCTCACTATTAAGGGTGATGTCTTCGAGGTAAAAGCCACTGCTGGAAATACTCATCTAGGGGGAGAAGACTTTGATAACAGAATGGTGAACTACTTTGTAGATGAGTTTAAAAAGAAGAATAAAGTGGATATTAGTGGTAATGCAAAAGCCTTAAGGAGGTTGAAAACTGCTTGTGAAAGGGCCAAAAGGATACTCTCCTTTGCTTTTGTAACCACAGTTGATGTAGATTCTTTATATAATGGAATTGACTTCTCTTCATCAATAACTCGTGCCAAGTTTGAGGAAATTAATATGGACTTTTTCGATGAGTGTATGAAAATTGTTGAGAGTTGTCTTGGTGATTCAAAGATGTGCAAGAGTGATATTGATGATGTTGTTCTTGTTGGCGGTTCATCCAGGATTCCCAAAGTGCAGGATCTATTGCAAGACTTTTTCAAGGGGAAGGATCTGTGCAAGAGTATCAATCTGGATGAGGCTGTTGCTTATGGTGCGGCTGTTCAAGCTGCTATTTTGAGTGAAGGATTTAAGAATGTACCAAACTTGGTGCTGCGAGATGTTACCCCATTGTCACTTGGTATTAGCGCAAAAGTTGAAGGTATCATGTCTGTGTTGATTCCTAGAAATACTTCTGTACCTATCAAGAAGACCAAACCATATTCTACCGTTTATGATAACCAGTGCAGTGCAGCGATTAAGGTTTATGAAGGTGAGAGGGCAAGAGCCGCGGACAACAATCTGCTTGGTTCGTTCATCCTTTCTTGCCTTCCAGGTGCTCCTCGAGGCCAGCCCTTAGAGGTTTGCTTTGCCATTGATGAAAATGGTATCCTAACAGTTTCTGCAAAGGAAGTATCTACAGGAAATATGAACGAGATTACCATAACCAATGACAAAGAAAGGTTGTCAACATTCGAAATTAAAAAAATGATTGAAGAAGCCGAGACATACCATGTGGAAGATAAGAAATTTTTAAGGATGGCCGAAGTAATAAGTGCATTGGATTCTTGTGTTTACAATATTAAGAAGGCTTTAAAGAAGAAGGATGATTATTCAATGCTCACTCCTCAAGAAAGTGAAAAGATCAACAATGCAATTACTGTTGCCATGAATTTGATTGATAAGAATAACCAACAGAAAGAAATTGATGTCCTTGAGGGTCATCTGAAGCTGCTAAATAGCATGTTGGAAAACCTTAAAGTCAAGGCTGGCTAGTTTTATTTTTCTTTATTTAGAGTTCAAGTGATGTCTTTCTTTTGTATGTGCTGAATGCAAACCTTTAGTTTGGCTATCTAAGTAGTATTCTAGTTTATGGTAAATTTTGCATTGAACTTACTACTTAAATTGTTCCTATTTCTAGTTTAGTAGTATCCTTGAAACCCTATCCCTCTCATGATCTTGTGCTCTTTTAAATATTTTTTTTTGTTTTGTAGTTGAAACTGCAGTAGAGCTAGACATCTTTAAGAATTGATTCACTTCATCATGTTTATATGCATAATAAGAAAAAATAACATTTATTTGGTTTAGATATAGTATTAGACTAATTATACACATCAAGATACATTGAGTTGATGTGAAGTTATAGTTATTCATGTTGATCTATTTCAATGCATGATCATGAGCAATATGCAACCTTTTCCCATATATACTTTGACATGATGAATAAGAAACTGCTCTTTTCATCTGCTGGTTCATCCGAATTGAATCAGAAAGTTCAGTATTGTCATTCTCTTCACATTTCAAAACAAAGTCTTCAAACATGTTTAAAAAATTATAAAGGGAGTTGTAAATTTAACCATTGGCTTCATACATTGCATTTGGTGTAAGGGAAGTAATAAATCTTTATATGAATCAAATTGGTCCTTTAAAATTTTAAAAATTACAATTTGGTCCCTATTTTTCAAATTTGAAATTTATAAATGTACCAAAAAATGTTTACGATGAAATTCTCTATCACTCTACCCCAACACACACATTGGAAATGACGTTAACCCAATTATTTTAAAGGGATCAAAATCATATTTAACCCAATTATGTTTCCATACTAATATTAGGTAAAGATTATCACTTCTTTTCTATCTCTTTCATCTTTCTCTTATACCAAACAATACTCTAATTCTATTTGATTTTTCACTTATTTTTCTCTTCTCTCACATATTTCTCTCTTTACAATTTCTCTTCCAAACCTAACACACACTAAATGAACTGATATTGTAATTGTAAATACACATACTAATCAATGTTAGATTAGTAAAAGAAATAATATTATTATATCTCTTTTATTTATTATACATGTGTTAATATATGTAAAGCCGACCCTAGTTTTTAAAGAAACAAGCTACTCATTCTTTCTAAGTTTTATGTATTACATAAGTTTTTTTTAAGGTAGTTTATGAAAAGAGGGGTGTTATATGAACACAAAAAATTGTCCGACCGGGACAACTAAATTTTTCTATCTATGCACGCAAATCGAAACGGCTTGAAAATAATAAAAACGTAAAAGGATGGCGGGTCCCACACCAAAATAGTTGTCGGACAACTATTTTGGTGTCAAAATAACATTCCGACAACTATTTTGGTGTCAAAATAACATTAGTGTTATGAAAAAACAACTTATAAGAATACAATTTTTGTCAGTAAAAATTTATAAATTGACATAAAAATTTATTTATTTGCATAAACTATTTTCATAAACTAAAAAATATAACAAATTCAATCGAACTTTAGCCTTAATATATAATAAACTCAGGGAGGAGTCCACCACACCTCAATAATATTTAGTAGGGGAGAACAATGTTTCTGAGTTTGCGTTTGCGGCTATGAGTGTTTCTAAGTTTGCGTTTTAAAATTTGAGTTTCTAAGTGAGACAAATTTTATTTTATTTTTTAGAAGTAGTTGGGTCAGTTGTAGTTTTTGATAGATATGAGCTGGCTAAAAAAAATTAACATATATACTATATATTGGTTTGGTTCGGTTTGTCCATTGAATCTGAAAACTGGATCCGAGAACCGAACCAAACCCCTTCGGTTTTTAATTGGTTCGGTTTCGGTTTGGATCATCGGTTTAATTGGATTTTTCTGATACACTTACACCCCTAATATTTAGTTTAACAAGGGATCAATATTTTGAATTCCCTAAAAGTCAAATTTTCCTATATTTTCTATATTTATATCATTAAAAACAAACTTTTTTTTTACAATTAAAAACATACATAAATGCACTTACAAATATAATAAATTTTTTAAATAAACTTTTGCATAATATAGGAGACTTATGAAATTCAACCGTAAACTATCCAAATTTCAAAAAAAAATTCTATCATCCTATAATTTTAATTTAATTAATTAAATATTTAAAGGCTGTTGAGATGGTTAAGAAACGGTTAGAGAAGAGAGAAAGTAGTTACAGAAGAAGAAGATTAATTGGAAATGAATGAAAAGTAAAATTCTCATTAATTTGGAATAGTGTGATTACAGTGTTTATATACATGCTCCAAACTGAGCTTATTAGCTTAACTAAAGCTTATTCAGCTAGCCTACTAAAACTATCTATTAGTCTTAGTTCTCAACACCCTCCCACAAGGTTAACATGATAAATGTTTATCATGTTGAGCTTGGAAATAAAGTCTTGGAACTTAGGTGGTGGTAAAGCTTTTGTGAGAAAATCAGCCATTTGTTCATTGGTAGAGACAGACAACAGCTTCAACACACCTTTCATAACCTTTTCTCTAACCAGATGGCAATCAATGTCAAGATGCTTAGTCCTCTCATGGAATACAGGATTAGATGCAATATGTATTGCACTCTGGTTATCACAATAGAGAGTTGGTGTTTTAAGCAACTGCACCTTCAAATCACCAAGTAAATATAGTAACCATTGAAGCTCACATGCAGCTGAAGAAAGGGCTCTGTATTCAGCCTCTGAGGAAGACCTAGACACAGTGGCTTGTTTCTTTGCACGCCAAGAAATGAGGGATTTGCCTATGAAGAAACAGTACCCTGTTGTGGATTTTCTGGTGTCTACACATCCTGCCCAGTCAGCATCTGAATAGCCTATAAGCTGCATATTTGAATCTCTGCTAAACATTAGGCCTTGTCCTGGATTACTCTTCAAGTACCTCAAAACCCTGCAGGCAGCATGATAGTGCACAGTGGTGGGAGCATGCATGAATTGGCTAAGTTGTTGAGTAGCAAAACAAATGTCTGGTCTTGTAGTGTTCAGGTATAGTAACCTCCCAACCAATCTTCTATAGCTTGAAACATCTTTGTATGGGGTGCCTGCTGCACTATGTAGCTTAATAGATGTGTCAAGAGGAGTGCTTGCAGGTTTGGATCCCAGAAAACCTGAATCTTTGAGCATATCTAGGCAATATTTCCTTTGTGACACTGTGATTCCAAGCTTGGAATGTGCCACCTCCAGACCAAGGAAATACTTTAACTGGCCTAAATTCTTTATTTTGAAAGCTGCATCTAGTACAACCTTGATTCTGTCAAACTCATGTATTGAACTTCCTGCTAGAATAATGTCATCCACATATACAAGCAGAGCAGTGAATTCATTCCCTTTTGACAGTGTGAATAGTGAATAGTCAGAGGTTGACTGTGTATACCCTTCTTTGATGAGTAAGGCAGTGAGTTTCTCATACCATTTTCTGCTTGCCTGTTTCAACCCATACAAGCTTTTCTGTAACTTGCACACTAGATTAGGTTGGCTGCAATTCACTCCTTCTGGCATTTTCATATACACATCTTCTTGGAGATCTCCATGAAGAAAAGCATTGTTGACATCTAACTGGTGTAGATGCCAATTTCTAACAGCAGCTATAGCCAACAAGGTTCTAACAGTTGTGAGCTTGGCAACTGGGGAGAAGGTTTCAAAATAGTCAATACCTTCTACCTGATTATACCCTTTGGCTACTAATCTAGCCTTATACCTTTCTATTGTCCCATCTGCTTTATGTTTAACTTTGTAAACCCATTTGCAGCCAATTGGTTTGGTATGAGGTGGAAGTTCAACAAGTGTCCAGGTGCCATTTTTAGCTAATGCATCTAACTCAACTTTCATAGCTGTTAACCAATGTTCAGACTTACTAGCTTCATCATATGATTGAGGCTCAGTGCAGTGTGTGATTGACATAATATATGCCTTGTGTGAAGGAGACAATTGTGTTAGTGCATGAAAAGAAGACAATGGATATTTTACAATGTTACCTGAGGTGATTGGATTTGGTGAGATAGAGGATGTGTTGCAGACATAGTCAGACAAATGTAGTGGTGCCCTTCTTTGTCTGGAAGGTCTGGAACTAACAGGTAAAGGAATGGACTGTGGGTCAGGAGAAGAGGGAAGAGAAGATGAGGTTGGTTGGTTGGCAGATGGGAGATCTGAGGAGGATGAGGGAGGGGAAGATAAGGGAGTAGAGGAAATAGGTAAGGGAACAGAGGTAGGGTCAGGAGTGGAAGGTGTGAAAGAGTGATAATCCCAAGGGACCTTGGGGTGAGAGGATTGATAGGGAAAGATGTGTTCATGATGAGTCACATCTCTGGAAAGGAAGATAGATTGATTTTGGATATCAAAAAGGACAACACCTTTGACTCCTGGTTTATAACCCAGGAAAATACACTTTCTAGCCCTGAGATCTAACTTAGACCTATGATTGTGTAAAGTAGAAGCAAAGGCAAGAGACCCAAAAACTTTAAGTGTATGTAAGTCAGGTTGAGATTGGTGAAGTACAAAATATGGGGATTGATTATGTAGGACAGGACTAGGGACTCTATTCATGATGAAAACTGCATGAAGAACTGCATAAGACCAAAAACATTTTGGCAAATTGGATTGAATGAGAAGGGCTCTGCCTATGTTTAAAATATGCTGGTGTTTTCTTTCCACCCTCCCATTTTGTTGAGGGGATTCAACACAGCTGGTTTGATGATAAATGCCTTTGGAAGCATAAAATTCAGGCATAATAAACTCAGGACCATTGTCAGATCTAATGGCCTTTATGGTAAGATTAAATTGTGTTTCAATGAGGGTTATGAAGGATTTGACATGGTCCCTAGCTTCAGACTTATGTTTCATTAAGATAATCCATGTATATCTAGAATGATCATCAACAATAGTAAGGAAATAAGAATGCTTATGAATGGAACTAACAGAGATTGGTCCCCAAATATCAAGGTGAATCAAATCAAATGATTTTATTGCTTTATTGAAACTTTGTACAAAAGGCAATTTTCTATGTTTAGCAAAATGGCAAATTTCACAAACAGCAGCAGGATCACTATTTACAAAAGGAAACTTGGCATGTAAAAGAGCTAGCCTAGAGTGAGACAAATGACCTAACCTAAAATGCCAAAGGGCATTGTCAGGAAGGTGTACAACATTTGCAGAAATTGAAGGTTGAAAATTTGAAGGCTGTGAAGAGCACTCCTTATTTGTCTGAATCAAGTAATACAAACCATCCCTTCTTTCAGCTGAACCAATCGTCCTCAGTGATTTCTGCTCCTGAATTAAACAAGTAGTGTCAGTGAATTTAACTGAACAAAAAGATGTGTTACATAATAGGGAAACAGAAATCAAGTTGATGTTAAAAGAGGGAACAAATAGCACATTTGACAAACTAAAAGAAGGGGAAAAAACAATTGTGCCAGCAAATTTAGTGGTAACATGATCACCATTTGGTAATTTGATGATCATTGGATTGATTTCACTATAAGAGTGAAACCAATGTGGTGAGGCACAAATGTGGTGACTGGCACCTGAATCTATGATCCAAGTGTCAAGAGTAATGTTGTGACATGAAAAGGAATAGCAATTTGCAGAGGGAAAAATACCTGTATTACCTGCTGATGAAGGACCAGCAGAGTGGAATGAGCTAACCTGATGAGAAGTAGCAGGAATGGAACTTTGATTAACAGAGGAGAGTTGAATGAGACTTATCAGCTTATCATATTGCTCCTGAGTAAGAGATGGTGCCATGGAAGCGCCTTTGTTATCAGAGGAAGGAATGGAAGAATCAATCTCAGAACTGCCCCCATCAGCTATGGCATTAGCTGAGCCTGCATAGTGCTTCATCATGTGTGGAGGAACACCATTTTTCTTGAAACAATTCTCCACAGTGTGATTTGATTTGTGGCAATAGGAGCATTGGCGTTTTGAGCTAGAATTGGAGAAATTAGGTCTAGAGCTCCTGCTATCAGCAGCATTGATTAATGCTTTGGAATCATCAAGAGTCAAAGAAGGAGAATTTTGGCGCTCAAATTGAAGAACCATTGAGAAAATCTTAGTCATGGAAGGTAAAGGATCAAGAAGCAAAATCTGAGACTTAACAACTTTGAAAGAATCATTCAGACCAGTTAAGAAACGCATAGCATGAAGAAGATGATGATTATGCCTAGCATTGCGCATAGCATCACAAGAACACCGATGACGGCAAGTACAAGAAGGGATCGACATGTAGATCTCAAGCTCTTCCCAAAGTGTTTTCAATTCAGAGTAAAAGGAAGTTACCGAACGAGAATCTTGTGTGAGAGCGTAGATTTCTTGTTGAAGCTCAGAAACACGAACAAGATCGCCTTGAGAAAATCGCTCTTTCAGATCGGTCCAAACATCAGAGGCGTTTTCCATGAACACGATGGATTGATCAATTGAAGGATCAACGGAGTTCATAATCCAGCTATGGATGAGCATGTTGCAGCGATTCCAAGCGCGAAACGACGGATCAAAATCATCAACCGGCATCGGAATCGTACCGTCGAGAAAATCAAATTTGAGCTTGGCACCGAGCGCGCGTCGCATTGAACGAGCCCAAGAATGATAGTTGGAACCATTCAAAAGAGGAAGAACCTTGACGGAGGAGGGTCCGTCACTAGAATGAACGTAGTAGGAGCTAGATGGATCGGTGGAAGGATCCGCCGGTGGCGGTGGAGCTACACGCGGCGGCATGGCGGAAGCAAGGATCGTTTAGGCGGAAGATACCATGTTGAGATGGTTAAGAAACGGTTAGAGAAGAGAGAAAGTAGTTACAGAAGAAGAAGATTAATTGGAAATGAATGAAAAGTAAAATTCTCATTAATTTGGAATAGTGTGATTACAGTGTTTATATACATGCTCCAAACTGAGCTTATTAGCTTAACTAAAGCTTATTCAGCTAGCCTACTAAAACTATCTATTAGTCTTAGTTCTCAACAAAGGCCTACTTTTATAATTTTAATTTAATTAACTAAACATAATTACTTTCACAAAATTGTGGGTCCTACCTAAGGGACCATTGACGAATTGACCAAACACCATATACAAATTCAAACAAAATCAAACGGTCAAGTATTTTCAAAAACATCTCCCACTCTTAACTCTCCCTTCTCATCAATCTCAATCATCAATTTCAACATAGTTTTCATCACTTTGTCTCAAAAATCGAATCTTTGTTCCATTTTCTTCTTCAATTAATCAATGGCTACTGCTACTCCAAAAACCCCCAACAAAATCTCCAACAACAACAACCCCATTTCAGTTTCTAAGGTGAGGGTCATAGTTAGGGTAAGACCCTTCCTTCCTCACGAAATCACACCAAGAATTGGTGCCGACCCAGTTTCTTGTATCTCCCTTTTGGATCAAGATTCTCTATCTCGTGACGAAGTAGCGGTTTATCTCAAAGACCCATATACCAGGTTTCAAAAAGTTCACTTTTTTATTATTACTGTGAATTAATAGTAAACTGTTTGAATTTTTGGTTTTGATTTTGTTTCCTTGTTTGATTTTAGTCGTAACGAGTGTTACCAATTGGACTCATTCTTTGATCAAGAGGACAATAATGTGGGTCAGATATTTCATACTGAAGTAAACCCTATGATACCTGCTATCTTCAATGGCTGTAATGCTACTGTGTTTGCTTATGGTGCTACTGGTAGTGGAAAGACATATACTATGCAGGTGAGAGTTTGATCTATATATGTGAATTAATTTTAGTTTTTTTGTGATTTTTTTTTATATGTTCCTGCTGATAATATTTTTCCGATTTAGCTCCTAGAGACAGTAACAATTATGTGGTTATGTGAGGGATCAGAAAAGTGAATGTTTCCACCGCTATATTTGTCAAGTTTGCGGTATTTGGCTGTAAAATTGAGTTTAGAGTTTAGAGGGTGGTGAGAAATAGTACTCTTTTATCATGTTTAACAATGACATAGGTTATGGTTATACTTTTATGAATCTGTCTGTACCTTTTGAGAGAGGTTTAGAGGCAAATGATCCATTTTTGTAGTTAGTGTATGTTGTATGATAGGGAATTATGGGATAATTCATAAATTGAATCTTATCTAGTGCAATAAAGGTTGAGCTATTGGAGTTGAATATGGGTAATGCACATAAAATTTGTGTGATTGAGAGGGAAGTCGTGGTGGATTGGGGGGGATACATTGCATTGCTGTCATAGCCTTCTGGTTTTATGGTAAAGGTTGGGTGAGGGAAGCAATAGACCGATCGAAGAAGACTGTAAAGGCTCATGTATGGCATTAGTGCCTTTGGCTAGGCACAATTTGGGTCTGCATAATTTGGTTCAGCTCAATTGGTAACAGGCTGTACAAACTTTTATGGTATTGATGTCATCGCTAAAGCAAGATTACCACGATTTTGGTGGAATTTGGGAGGAGTAATTTATCTAGTATATTTCTTAATTGCTATTGCAAGGATGCTATCTCAAGGTTCCAGAGGGAACAGCTTCAGTACATGTAGCTTTTGAAGTTTAGACTAAATCCTAATCTTGTGTATTAGTGATTTAGTAGTTCCGGGGTGTAATTGGTATTCAGACTAAATCCTAATCCTAATCATGTAGCTTTTGAAGTTTAGACTAAATCCTACTGAGACTTTCTCTCTAAATAACTGATCCAATCTTGAATTCTTGAAATTGGTTGTTAATTTTTATTTACCTGTTTAATGTTTAGTAGTTTCTTTCTTTTTAGTGTTCTGTAGTTGAAGTAACCGATGCTTGGTGTTGCAGGGAACTGAAGAACAACCTGGCTTGATGCCACTGGCAATGTCCACTATCCTGTCTATTTGTCAAAACACTGGCAGCACGGCACACATTTCATACTATGAGGTCTACATGGACCGATGTTACGATCTCTTAGAAGTAAAAGCTAATGAGATTTCAGTTTTGGATGACAAAGACGGTCAAATTCACCTCAGGGGACTATCTCAAGTTCCTGTAAACACAATGTCTGAATTTCAAGAGATTTTCTCCAGTGGTGTTCAGAGACGCAAAACTGCACACACCGGCCTCAACGATGTATCTAGTAGAAGTCATGGAGTGCTTGTGATATCTGTAGTATCGACTCCTCCTGATGGAAATGGAAGTCCTTTATGTGGAAAGCTGAATCTCATAGACTTGGCAGGTTACCGTCCTCTCAATTGGGGGAATGGGTTTGATGATATATTGCAAGCAACAGAAGGATGTAATGCGTTTAAAGTTGATGCAGGTAATGAAGACAACAGAAGGAGCTGCAATGAAGGGATTCGTCTTCAAGAGAGTGCTAAGATAAATCAATCCTTGTTTGCGCTGTCAAATGTAATATACGCGTTGAACAACAACAAACCAAGAATTCCCTATAGAGAGAGCAAATTGACCCGTATATTACAGGACTCTCTAGGGGGATCAAGTCGTGCACTGATGGTTGCTTGCCTGGTAAAGCTAGAGATTTTATCGTTCTTTTCTTCTCCTTTTATGTTGGTCCACCGGATAGAGGGTGATTTATAAGTTGTAGATTACTTGTTCAACCATTGAAGTGACCAAGAGAATTGCATTTTAGATAAATTCATCTATTAATTATGATTAGTGTAGAGATTTCTATTATCCGACCCACATTAGCTAGACATCTGAAATGTGAACAAATGTGGATAGAATATGAACTTAAGGCCTATTTCAATTGCATCAAAACAGCTTAGAAAGCGATAGCTGCTTAAGCCGCATAAGCATTACTCATGTCATATCTCTAGCCGATATGAGACTAACAACAGCTAGATTCAGTGCTTAATTATAGTCCTTTTTGTTTGATTTCAGAATCCAGGAGAATACCAGGAATCTGTTCATACCGTTAGTTTGGCTGCTCGATCAAGGCACATATCTAATTTTGTAACTTCAGCTCATAAACTAGAGACGCCAAAAGTTAAAGTTGACATGGAAGCCAAATTGAGAGCATGGCGTGAATCAAAAGGCAAGACAAATAGCTCACAACAAAGACTTGGACCGTTTAATTCTCCACTTGTGAAAAAAACTCCTGGTTCCATCATTACATCTGCTAAGAGATCAGTTAATTTCAGTACTTCAGTGAAGGTGGCAAGAACTTCCACCAACAAAGATGCTAAACAAACTTCTGAAAGGTCACTAGTAGTGTTCCTATACTTGCATATAAAATTATGGATTATGATTATGGCATTGACTGTTACTAATATTTGTCTTATTGTGTAAGCAGGACCTTTTCTGTTCCTTTTAGAAATTTACTAGACGGTGAAGTTGGTTTTGATTCTTGCAAGGAGGTAAGTGAGTGTCACAAGTGAAGTACATGTACTAACAAGTTCAATAATAACAAGTACGATGCCACTAATATTGAAAACGACAGGCATTATCAAAAGTACTAGGAAGTAGGAACAGTTTTTGTCTTCATGAATATTAAATCTTTCATGAATTGTCAAAAGTTGCATTTTTCTTGAATATAAAAATATTTAATATTGAATGCTATACAGGACAATGATAAGAGAGAGAATGGGCATGAGGCCAATAATGTTGCATTGGAATCTCACAATAACCTAACTGGTACGTCACTACTTTGTGTGATTCCTGCACTTCACATTTATTCGACATTATAATGCAAATGGATTCCTTGCCGTGGAAATATCATATTGAATTCACTGTTGTCCGTTCAAGTTGCTTTGAAAACTCAATGTACTAAGCTTAAGATATGAATTATCTGATCTTCATCCAACAGTTTCGATTTACTGATTGCGGTAAATGTGTAGTACTGTTACTGCAGACAATTCGGATCACAATATGATAAGGAAGTTTTAGATATTTTGTATGTCACATGGATTAATAATCGCTAGAATCTAATCTTATCGCGCTATCTAAAGTTTTAAGCACGGTTTTGTATGCAGATGAAACATTAAGCAAAGTGGCGAACATGCAAATTACAAATGAGAGTAACGAGGCTGGAGTACTACAAAGTCCATTAAGAAAAGCCCTCTCTCCCATCAACATCAATGGTAATCAAAAGCATCATGAGGCTTCGCCTTTGACACAAACACCTTTCTCTGCAACCTGTTCCACTAAAAAAGCATTGCAGAAAAATTGCACTCCACTTGACAAATTCAGCGCACGAAGTTCCACATTGAAGGTACATGTAGTTGTTTTGATTCCACCAACAGAATGTACTTTGTGAGTCTCATTTCTCACAATAATTTTTTTGATTATGCAGCACTGTTTTGTTCAAGAATACATTGACTTGTTAAATAATGCAAGCAGGTAAAGTAAACAACTCACCCTTGTATATTGCATAATTTCTAAAGCACAATTAGTGAACTTTGTTTGAATGTGGCTTAACATTGTGTTCAAATTTTAAATGCAGAGAGGAACTACTAGAGTTAAAGGTACATGCACGGTTGCTTGCCACATAAATGTCTAATATGAATATTCTCTTTATCTGACAGTTTCCTTTATTCATTATCGTACCATTCTTAAGGGTCCGTTTTGTTATGAGAAAACCTTCTTTTTTTATTTTTCACTTTTAATTACAAAATAACCACGTGCATGTTTGAATTAGTGATGAGATTGACTGAATCATGATGAACTATCTCAATTTTTTTGCAAAAGTTGCACTTTCAACCTTCAACAAAATCACAATTTTTCCAAACTCACCTGTCATCCCAACATACACCACATTGCTTTCACTATGTTTCTTGTTATCAGATATCTCGCGGACCAATCTTTGAAAACAGGAAGCATTATGAAAATATTGTGGCAACTTAGTAATTTAAAGTAAAAATTAGAAAATGAAAGTAGCAAAGGTTTTCTCAAATCAAAACATGCCATAATTTTTCTGCATTTTCAAATATTTGGGATTCAATCATTTTATTCCTTCAGGGCATAGGAGAGAAAATGGCAGATTACATAATAGACCTCAGAGAAGAAAGTCCTCTGAAATCGGTTAGTATAAAGATCTCAATCATAACTTGTAAGTGATTGATACAATTAATTAATTCATCATGATGCTTTTTACAATGCTTTTTGTTTTTGGTATTTTGCAGTTGAGTGATTTGGAGAAGATTGGTCTCTCTTTGAAACAGGTATACTATACTATACTATACAAGCATAACTTCTTAAAATGTGAACAAAATTCTAACTTGAACCACTTTATGGCAGGCTCATAACTTGTTTACTAAGGCTGCAAAAAAACTCTTTGAAGATAAAGCAGAAGATTCAATAATTAATTGATTTTCCATTGTTAAATAGTTACATTGTGTGTGATTTAGATTCTTAAATAGTTTCTTATTCTTTTCAATTTAGTATTTGTAGCATTGTTGCCACTAGCAACATGTTTCAGTTTGTTGTGTGTGTATTAATATTCTTCTAACAAGACAAAGCACAAATCATTTTACTATGCATTAGCAAAAAGTGTGATTCTTTCTTTCAATATGGTGTCAATTATTTTACCTTGTCTTAGCATTATTATTCATGATAAATGGGCAATGACTTTATAGTTTTTATTCCATCGAAATGACTTTTTATCGCTGTGAGTTTAACGCAGTTGATAAGGACATTGAATTTTATATGTAGGAAGTTGAGGTTCAAATCCCGAACACTCCACTTATTTATCTTAAGAATATAATTTCTAGCCATCAGATTGGTTAACTAAAAAAGAAACATGGCAAGGTATGTTTGGTATCACGATGAGTATGTTAGAATCATGGTGATTCACCGAGATTTTGCAAAAGCTAGTATTGAGTGTAGCTTTTGACAAATCATGATGAATTCCCGTGATTCTGGCATATCCACCATGATACCAAACATCGACTAATAAAATACACCTCCATCACTACTATGATTTCATTGTCAATTGGAATATTTATCATTGTCATCAATCTAAGTATAGGAAACAAGTTTTTCTTGCCGACCATGACACAATAGGACCATAACCCATGATGCTTGCTTCTGTTGGTGCATTCAATTCCAACCAATGGAGGAAGGGTCAAAGTCTTAAAGATACATAAATATGTTTCACAATTTACAAAAAAAATTAAGAAAAATAACTCTCTTTCAATATTTTAATCTAAGATATTCATTGATACAAATTGAAGAGAAATGAATTTGTCAACACATGTAGACCATCAATTGCTATCCATTGCTTTCCTTTTCAAACCAAGGATGATTGTTGCACATTTCAATGTGCAATTATTTTTCCTCCTTTTCTTTTGTGGTTCACTAGAAGTGTGCACTTTACATTGAAAAAAGAAGATAGAAATAATTTGCAAAAAATGTCATTGTTAATGTCACACTCTTTCATCAATATGGCACATGGCACTTTTTAATATTTTTCTCAATAAAAAACCTTATTATAGTTTTAATTTTCTATTTTTGTGCCTTTATAAAATCGATCTTTCTATTTTAAAATTCTTTAGTTTTAGTCCCTCTATCCATTTTTAAATTGAAAAATATTGGCTACATATAGGGATGGCAATTTACCCATACCCAGTGGATACCCATAAAAAATACCCACGATGGGTAGGGTAAAAACCCTCATGTTGGGTATGGGCATGGGTATGGGTAATTACCCACAAAATTAAGCGGGTATGGGTGCGGGTATGGGTACCTTAGGTACCCACCCCATATACCCATATAGTATATATTTATTTTTTTTAATTATATTATTATATAATAATATATATAATTATTTTTATAAAATACAACATTATTATATTATTACACATTTTGAATAGAAAATTGTTTATTTATAACATAATGTAAATATGTCAATGGAGAAATGAACTTTAGGATGATTTTACTCATAATTTTGTTTATAATTTTCATGAATCAACATTAAAATCTTTGAATTTTTTTAAATTCTATTAAAATGATATGATATTTTATAATTGATCAATTTATTTTTAATAAAAATGCGGGTAACAGGTACGGGTATGGGTACTTAGGTACCCATAGGGCATGGGTACGGGGACAAAAATTGTCACCCACGTGGGTATGGGGATGGGTACAAGTATTTTTTCAAACTGCGGGTATGGGAATGGGGACTATAGTACCCTACCCATACCCTACCCATTGCCATCCCTAGCTACATATAGTTTTTTTTTTTTTTTTATAATAACTTCACACTAAAAGTTTAGTTAAATATAGTTTATCTTTTATAATCACATAAAATTATGTTCAAGCCAAAGCCAATCATTCAAAGAAGAATCTGCAATTTTAGATAACGACATTGAATCAGAAGCCAATATTTTTTTTTTCTATGATGGGAAAAATCCATTATACAACATGTGTCCATACTTTATCTTTATCAATCACAAACTAACACTTATGTCATTGTCAGTTTTTGAACACTCACATGGAAGCACAAGTTGAAGTGAGCATTTCCCAATTTTCAGTGTCAATGAAAAAGATATTTTCCCTCTATCATGTGATGAGCATGAGATCATTTTCTACGAGTTCTTAGATTTAAATAAGGATCATGCTAAACACTGCATTTTCTAATATTTATGGTGTTTTGAATACGAACTCAAAATGTAAAATGTCAGGTTTTTTTTTGTTTTTTTTAAAAAATTCGGTATCCGGCCTAAAAGATCAATTAATTTGAGAGGACCAATCTCACCGTCTACTTGTGGAAATCTCATTAAAAATCAGAGTTTTTTTTATTCTGTATTGACAAAGGGAAGAATCGTGAGATCTTGAGAAAAACAAATTCCAAAGCAAATGGTGTCGAATTCTTTTTCTTTTTAACTCATTGATTCGAATTCTTTTATATACATGTAATCAGTGGCGGAGCCAGGAATCTTAGAGATCCAGGAATGTAAAGAAAACTTCTCAAGCTAAAGCCTTAGTTTGTTCTTAGCAATCATAATATATGGAAAAATTCTCAAGCACAAGGCTGGGTGTGTGTGGAGACCTATCTCGGTATATACATAAAAAAAAAAAGGGGAAACAGCCAAGCCCGGGCACATGCCCAGGCTAGCTGGGCGGTGGCTCCGCCCCTGCATGTAATGTTACATAATTGAATTATGCACAATAACATTGCAAGTAATCAGAATATTTAAATTGTCAGATTAATATCGGATTATTTATATTTTAAGATCAAATTTGAATAGTTTAGATATAAACTATTGTTCTGCAATTGTATCTTTCTAACTGCATAGTATTCAACTATGTAGTATTACACAATATTATTATTGTTGTTAGACTAGACAAAAAATGAAAAAGTTGCAATGCCACTTACCATTTAATTCATTAATAAGCATAAATTGATGGTTCAGATTAGCCAAACATTTTTACAGAGGGAAAAAAAAAAACAAAGCAACCATAGTTAAACAAACCCATCACAAATCCAAAACAATGGAATTGCACAAAGATTTTTAAACATAACACAACAAACTTTATTCTATTACTCAAAAGTGTGTTTGGATTTAAACCAAACACTAGAGTACACATAAAACATAATACATAATTTTAACTAGTTATATATGATAATAATAATCATAAAGATGATTCTCCACTTCATTTGCAAGTGCATGGGTCACAGGTGCAGTTAGCTCCACACTTGCATCCATCATTTTCAGCTCCCATCTCAGCTCCTCCAAATTGGGTCTTAGCAGATCCAACTCCCATCACAAGGGTCTCAGTGGTGCTTGATTCTGTGTAGCTCAAGTCAGCGTTCATCTTGCAGCTGCATCACATTCAAAAATCAAATATTAGTTAAATTAAAAATATGTTTTACTTGAATTTTTATTTTTACATTAGCATCCAATTTACTGGACCGTCTAATCTATTCTAGTTAAATTGACACAAATATTTGTGAAATTGAACAAAGCCTCAAAAGCAATGGTGACAAAAAATTCAATTAGTGGGGTTCACCTAAAATCAATAAAAATTTCTTCAAATTCAACTAGAGGCTACCTAAATATTTTATCAAAAACCCATGAAACAATTTAGTCCAAAAATACAAAAAACCTCCAAATTAAAACAAAGGAAAGAGGATCAAGCCACGTTTAAAAATAAAACTAATGAATTAGGTCCAATGTAACAAAAGAAAAATAGGTGATCATAACAGTTTCCCAACACAAGAGAAAAGTTAAATCATCATCATTTTTTTTTTTGATGCAATTCAATAAAAAAGGGCACTCAAAAAGCAAATCAAAATAAGCAGAAAATTTTCCTGCAAAAAAGGGATTTTTTCTCTAAAATATAAAAATTGAGATCACAATCTCACCCACTCACACAAGAAAAAAATAAAAATCATTTCTACTCAAAATCCAAAAGGTACCTAAAAAACCAATCACAGAAAAATTTAGCGGCTTAATTTGTTGTCTGTCTCGTTTAATTTTCATTCATTAAAAGTCACAAAATAATTATCAAAGAAAAAAAAAATCATAAAACCCAACCAAAAATCCAAAAAACAAAAAACTCTTGTTTTTCTCAAAAATAAAACAAAGCAAGAATGAATGAAAATCTCACCCTCCACAGCCATTGCCGCACTTGCAGCCACTTCCACATCCACAGTTTCCACCACAGCAAGACATTTTCAGATGATGAGATTAAAAACAAACACAACAAACAACAAAAGATGAAAAAGATTTTAAGACACAAACAAATGCTTTTGAATGAAACTAGCATATGTTGAACCTTTATTTATAGGAAAAATATGGAGAGAGAATGTGAAATATCTACGGCCACGTGTTCAAATCTTACGGTGATTCTAATTTATTTGCGGATCTATCACCACGTCCACGTCGTTTTCGTAAAACACGTCTCTTGTTAGATTTGTGGATGGGTTTTGTCGTGTGTTCTATGGTGTACTTGCGTTTTTATTTTATCTACCGTTGGATGCTTTTTTTTTTTTTCGGTTTTCACCACCGGTTGAATCTGGTTCGGGGGTCAGTTCTGGCATCAAGTGGTTCCAGCCCCCTTCCGATCACAGTTGCGGGGGATCGAACCGTGGTCCTCCATACCAAGTTCAGCGCCAATCACCACTGAACCAACTAACGATTGGTACCCTTGGATGCTTTATTCGTTCATGATTATGATGAGAACCTGATTTTTGGGTACATCGCACATGTACACATTTAATTACTCATATTTTTCTTTTCTTTTTTATAAAGAATATATTAATTATTTATATTATAAAAAAAAGAATATAATAATTATTCATTATAAAAATACTATATTATTCCTGACAAAAAAAATACTATATTAATTATTCTTGACAAAAAAATAATATTAATTAGTCATAAATATTAATTTGATTTTTTTGTACAATAAATAATTTTCTTTTACAATATTGTAATGACAGAATTTTCATGGTCAAAGTCGTTGATTGAACTTTTTATTTTTTATTTTTTTTACTAATTTGATTGAACTTTTGACTTAATAGTTAATTTAATATTCATAATTTTTAATGACAGTTTTTTTTACTATGATATTGGTATAAAATTTTCATTGTCTCGAAAAATTTATGGGGCTCACAATTGACATAAAGAGAGTTCTTTCCATACGCATGAGTTAAGAATCAAACATCTAACCACATATTTAAAGAGACTAAGGGCTCGTTTGACCTAACTTATTTTAGAACTTATGCAAACGGCTTATACAATATAAATTATGTTTTATGTTATTTTATAAGTTTAAACTAGTGAAAATTAAATTTTTAGAAGCTATTTTATCATAAACTATCTTGAAAAACTTATAATAATACATAAAAAATACATAAGCTATTTGCATAAGCTCAAAAATAAGTTAGGTCAAACGGACCCTAAGACCGTTACCACTTAAACCAATTGATTATTGGTAGTTCTTAATTCCATTGCGGCACAAATGTATATTATTAAGAAAATAAAAAACTTTCAAAAATTATTTTCTTTACAAAAAAATATTAACGATATGTAAAAAAAAATTTAACATATTCAATTAGAAATATTATTAAGGTATTTTTTAGGTTAAGGTCTTTTAAAATCTATGAATTTAATCATCAAATTTTTGTAAAAAAAAAAAAATCATCAAATTGACAGCAAGATGTCTATATTATTTTCTTCTCCTTTACAAATTTGTGTTATTTTACTATTATTGTTTTACATTTTTGTTAAAACTTCAAAGTTTGGTTGTGGTTCAACTGTTGCACCGTTTATCATCCTTCTCCCTTTCAAGAAAACCACCGCGGAGTCTCAATCTCTTTCCAAAACATTTCTTCGCCACGACTTTAGTCCTTTACGCTGTAGCTTTTGTGTTTTGTTTTTGGAGTTTGATTGTGATTGTTCTATGAGTTTGAGTTTGGTGCTCCGGCGTGACTGCTTTTGCACTGCTGTTGGATGGTGATTCTCTTTTGAGCGGACTTAGATTTGATATCCGATTGAGTTTTGGCTTGTGGTGCTCAACGGTCTCCACTGTGCCGGTTGCTTTGGTTGTGTTTCCCGGTTGTGTTTCTAGATTCATTGCAAAAGAAATGTTTCTAGATAATAATATTGTCTAGATACATTACTTTTGCAATGAATTTAAAAAGATAAAATTTGCTTATATATGGAACCGAAGGGAGTAAGGTGCAGTGATTTTTGTTTGGCTTTGGGGCTGCCGTTTGGATTGCTATTCGTCGAAATGGAGTTTGTGTTGGATGGACGGGATTGATGGTATTTGGTGTAAGGGCCCGCTATGGATGTCGGTGGATCTAGGTGTTGTTTTAGTTTTATTTTCTTTCTTGTGATGTGCTTGTATGTGTTCGTATTACACATTGTGCTCGTGTTGCGTGAAGTTACGATATTAATACAATTTAGCTGTTAAAAAAAATATTAGTTAGTTTTTAAATAGAAAAATCCAAAAATAAACCCAAGTTTATTTTCTCTCTAAAAGAATAATCATTTTGTTAATTCTCCAAACATCATGGTAGATCAATACTCAAATTTTATATTTTATTTTTAATTAAAGAAAACATAACAGGATCTCTGTGAGCATTATTCAGTTGATATGAACATTATATATAAAATGTAAAGATTAGGGTTTAAACCTTGATACTTTATCTTAAAAGCTGAAATTTTAATCACTAAATCACTTAAAAAAAATTCATAACATGCAACCCAAAATCAGAACATAACACATAATATATATTTTCATATTGTCTATTCAGGCAACACCATCTAAGCCATAACTCTAGGATTTTGTCCCTAAATACATATTGAATGCATATTACAAAAAAAAATGTAGATAATTTCTAAGTTGTTATAAGCTATTATGAGTTTATGACGATGAATACTCTAATAATAAATGAGTTTTATTCTTAGCTGTAAGATAAGTAAAATATGATCGAAAATTATATTTTGTAGTCTTTTTTTTTCTTATGTTTTGTTTTGTTTTGTTTTGTTTTTTATTTTGTTTAAATGAATAAACTATTAATTTAATCCATATATTATCATTACTTTTTAAATTTAATCTATAAACAATGTTAATTTAATAAGTAGTTCTTAAATTATACGAACGGTCATTTTAGTCATCTTAATATAACAAAGATTAAATTGACGAATATTACATACTCCCTCCGGTCAATATTATAAGGAAAAAATTATTTTTTAGATTCATTGAATAAACGATGTATCTGGTATAAAAAGGATATAGGTCATTTATTCAATGAATCTAAAAAATAGTTTTTTCTTTCTTATAATAGTAACTGAAGAGAGTACTTTAAAGACAACATATTGTACTTATAAAATAACTTAAGAACTAAAAAATAAAAAATAAAAAGATGGTTTAGAGACTAAATTGATTATTTATTTTTATTTCAATAGACTATCCTTATAATCTTACAAGAATCTAATAATTTTAAAATTATTCACTTTATAAATAATTAACTACGAAAATTAAAACTCAATAGAATTAAAAACTCCACAAATAAACTCTCTTGTTTGGCATATGGTGCAACTCTTATGGTTTTATTTCGGGGCTATTGTATGGTCCTTTAGAGGTGTTGATGTGACGAGGTTTAGAGTCTATGTAGGATTTGGTTTTTTGTGGAGATGGAGTTTGCATGGGATGGGTAGCGTGTTTGGTATTTGGTGCATTTGATTTTGTTGTACTTTGGGGTTTTTTTGCATAGGATGGCGGGTTTAGATGTTTACGATTTATTTTCTTTCCTTGTGATGTGTAGTATATGTTGGCGTTGCGCTTGTTGTGTTCGGTTGCGTTATTAACAAAATTTAGCTGTTTCAAAAATTAAAGAGTAAACTAAGAAAACTTATAATAGAATGGCTAGAAATTTGAAATAGATGAGTTGAAATTGCATAGAGTCCTACTATACTTATAACCTAAAAAATCTTAATTCTACGAAATCGATACTTTTATTACGATAAGAGAACCGTGCAATATAGACCAATTAATTGTAAACTATTATTTTGTAAAAATATCTTGATTCATGACCCAAGAGACTCCGAAAACCAACAATTTTCAACACCACTGCCTTTTTTCCCAATGTCCATTTCAGCTTTTACTTTTCATTTGGCTTGGCAAAGCATGTAAAGTGAAAATAAAACCACATAAAAATGCTATTAACCTTGTTTGTATCTTTACCAAAATCCAATCATCCGTGATCAAGAATATGCAGTTTGATTCTACATTGAAGAGAAATGAATTTAATATGATTGATTTAGTTAAAATTAAATTGAATAAAATAGATTTATTTTTGAATATATTGACATAAAAGTGATGTTTAACAATTTAGATAAGAATACTTTTGGATTTGTAATTACCAAATGGTTTGAATATTACTGGATATACACTTCTTTGCATAAGTTTTTTATCTATTTTTTTTTTCACAAGTGATTCTTTACTTTGAATTTTTACTATAGCATAATTTATTTTTGACAAAATATTAATTTATTTATCGTAAAAAAATATTAATTTATTTTTTGAGCAGTAACAGACACGTTTTAATATTTATTATGATTTTTTTTTAAGATTTTGTGGACTGTTTTTTCTTATCTCAAGAGCTCAATCTTCATTAGATAAAATTGCATGACAAAAATATTGAATGAGCCTTAACTCAATATATTAAGCAATTGCATGCCTATTTCTAATGAATAATATTAACGAATTGTATGCCTACACCGTATGTTTATACGGTAATTTTTTTTTTCATGCCTCGGGTACTATACTATGAAGCTTCGATACTGTAAAAATGGTGAAGTATCGTGTCCGATACGTACTCGATATCGATACTCGTCCGATACTCGTATCAGAAAAATATCGGTTAAATCTTTATTTTTAAATAAAAAATAATATCCGATACGCGTCAGATACGTTCCGATACTCATATCGAAAAAGTATCGGTTATAAATCTTTATTTTGACCCTTGTATGTTGAGCCTCAAACTGTTTTATCAAAAAAGTATTGGTTAAATCTTATTGTCTTGTTTGTACTTCTTGTACAATGAACTATTGACGTTTATAATAATAATAATAATAATAATTATTATTATTATTATTATTATTATTATTATTATTTTTTTTTTGTATTTAAAAAAAAATTATCATTGTTAATATTATTGATTTTAGTCATATTTATATATTGTGCATTTATATATTTAATTTGAAATTTAATTTTTAAATAACGTATCGCGATAATATCGAATAATTTTTTTAAAAAAAATTTTCCGTATCGGTATCGTATCAGTATGGTGTCGCGTATCAAGACTTCATAGCTACTATTTTTTTGGTTTACACCCCAGTTTAATCTGGTTCGAAAGTCAGTTATAATATCAATTAGTTTCTGGCCCCTCCCGATCGCAGTTTCGGGGGATAGACTTCATAGCTACTTTGTCTGTAACTATAACTACAAGAGATGATGTGATGTCTGATTAGATAGATGCAATATACGGTGTACATACTAGGTGTTTGAATATGTGTTCATATACTGTTTAGTATATATTGTTTGCCACAGTTTAACCGTGGCTAATTGGTCAATTACCGTAATTCTAACTTGAGTAAAATCTAAATGATTTTTTTAGCAAAATGAAATAAAACTAAATAATTAAATTAGGCAAAATTAAAATGCTAAGTACAAATGTAGCATCAAAATTCAATTAAGAGAACAATTTTTATGAAAATAGCTTAATTGATAGGAGGTATTTTATTTACATGGAGGGTTAGAGCGAGTTCGAATTCAAAATCTCTCATTTATTCATTTAAGAGATAAATTTTTATCCAAATTACTTATAAAAAATAAAATTAGAAAAATACAAAAGAAGTCTTAAGATTTTATTTTTTTACTGAAAAGTTTAAGGAAATTTTGACCAGCTATATAATAGAAAAATGACCTATACTAATTAAGAAGTATGCACAGTAGTTACTTTCACAAAAGATACGACCAAAAGAGATGGAGAATATAACAATAAAAAGAGGTCTAGACATTACTTGTAGAATGCAAATTAAGCTCAGATAAAGATAAATTTAAATTAACAATCTTATTTGTGCAGTAATTGCTCTCTCTAAAGATATGAGATATGATAAATTGCATGGAGCGAGACAATTGAGCCATCTATTGTTGATCCGCCAAGGGACTATCAATGGAGACTTAAAAGCTAGAGATGCAAGTTTTGAGTCACTTTCAATCCACAAAAAGGTTCAATGCTTCTCAACTGCCAATTCAATTGCTATAATAACACGCATAATCTCAGCATAGAGTGTATTGGATTTAGCTATGCCCAAATTCATAGCAAAACTGTCCATGTGCTCACCACGACTATTTCTAAAAATACCAGCACAATCTGCTTGATCTGGATTACCTAAGATTGTATCATCAGTATTACACTTTTAGCCAATTGAGCGCAAATGGATAGCTCAATAAATCATTTCTTAAATGTAAATTTTAGATATTAATTATATTGTGATTATCATATATATGCATAATTAGTCACAATATGATATCTAAAATTCTCCGTTAAAAAAATGATATCTAAAATTTTCATTTTCTTAACAAATATTAAATCGGTTTTTTTATTCTATTTAATAAATTATTTTATATTCTAAAGATTTTGGGAACAAATTGATATATAGCTGGGCTTCAGGAAAGTTTACTAATTTCTTTTGAAAACACAAATATACCCCAAGTTGGATAAAAGGCTATCAAACTAGAACTATTGCAATGGTATAGTGGCGGGCCCTGCATCAAATGTGACCGTCCTATGTGGGGATGGAATTTATCCATTTTGATTGTGGACCAATAAATCTTTCTGATGTCTGTTTCTAGTTTCTTTCAATCCTATCACACGACTTTAAGATAAAACCGGACCTTATCAGATTGGAATTCTCTTTTCTATATACTAAAATATAGTTTCCTACGGAAAGGGGCGGATCTACATTAAGGTATACTATGGTCTTGGTCACAGTGAATTTTTCATTTTTAATAGGTATATAGATATATACATACATATTTTTGTTAACTAATATAGAATATATACATATTGCTCTCAACTTTAATCACAAAACACTATTATTTTTTATTTTCAATATAATTTAATTTATATTTTCTTTAATATTTAGCCACACCAATATTAAATGTCTAGATCCGTCTCTTCCTACATATGAAACTTGATGCCACAATATCCATGACATGAAGAAAGGTTGCTATACATCCTTACTTTAATTTTATGGAAAATTTGTATTCACCTCCTCTAAGATCTTATTAAATAAATATGGAGACGTTTTAATTTGTAAAATAATAAATACTTGACAAAAACAATACAAGACATGAATATAAATAGTGTAAGACGAGACAAAATTATATATTAGACAAAGATAAATAGATAATATTTTTTATGTTTTTTTTTACCAAAGGTAATAATTTTATGTTGGAAAATTCAACAAAAAAGTATTTTTGACAAAAAATTGTTCCAGATTTACTGAAGAATAAAAATTCTTTTATTTTTGTCCCGTTTCTTAATATCTATTGTCCAGTTGTATGATTAGTTTTTAATCAAACAGAATACAATTAAAAAGAAAGTTGTCCAATTTAATTCTTAATTTTTTAGCAAATCAAACCTCAGTTTCTAAAAACAATGGTTTGAATGAATTTGAGATGCAATTTGTGAAAAGAAGAGATTAATAGAGAGCAAATTAGGCAAAGATAAAACTGATGGTGAATTTAGTCGAAAAACGCACAACACATCTATAGTATGTATGTCACAACAAGTCTTCAAAACAGAACACTCGTTTCATTTTATTTTTTTTTTGAAAATCACTCGTTTCATTTAGTGTTTGAGAAAGGGCAACAACCACCTTGGTCCTTGGATCTGTAAGCTCGCTGTTAAATTGATCTCTAATTCAAATTAGATAATTTTTTAAATCCCAAAGGTTTTTTATGCAACAAAATAATATGATGCAATAAATTGAAGAAGATGAAGAAAGCAAATTAAGATTTTGGAAACTGTTATGTGCTGGCTGAAGTCCATTACTACTAAGGTCCAATAAAACAATAGGATTATTGAGTCTAATACATGTTATCAAGCATAAGATAAATGACTTTTATGGAAGATATTTGAGACTCACTCCATTGAAACAGAGGACCCCACCAAAACGGTTATTTCTTATATATATATATATATATATATATATATATATATATATATATATGCAATAACCTCGAGGTACACAAATTCTTACTCAATTTAACACTTTCTTTCTCCTTAAAACAAATATTGACTTGAACGTTGAAGTGCTAACATTGTTGCAGGTAGGTTTTTTTTTTTTTTTTTTTTTTTCTAGTACTTGAAGCTCACATCATCACCCAAGTACATATTTGACTCCGTAATCACATTGGAAGAATATTCACGTCGTACACACGGTTCAGAAACAGAGAAGATGGATAAGAAAAACATAGAAAAGCACAAAATATGTTTTGTGTTGTCATTTTCATCCCAGACCACATCTTAAATCTATTTATCCCACAAATATGCCATATTAGGGAGCCATATGTCTCAAAATAGTGCCACATACACACTTTTGAAAAGTTAACGTGTGTTTTTAACATCATCGACCAAAATGACTAGCGAATTGCAGACTTGACGACTATTTTGTGTTTTTGTTTGAGTTAGGGACCAAATTGATAGCAAGCTGCAAATTCTGGAACCAATGGTAGTTTCCTCGTTTTCAATTCTGTTGTTGAACTATGAAATAAAATCTCCGTTTTTACTTCAATGGAGTTTTATTAATAACCAAGTTTTAATCTTTTCCATGATCATGTAACTGGGTTTTGGTTTTTTAATCTCTCAAAACAAAAAGGGTTTCTTAACAATTTTTTTTGTCTTTGGTGTTATTAATGATATTAATGAGAATTTGAAAACAAAGAAAAACAAGAATAACCTAAAGATAGATTTGGGATCTAGGGATTCAACTCAAGAGCACAAAATGTGTTATGTACTGTCACTTTCGTTCTTGGTGACATCATCAATTCATTTGTTGCACAAATGTGCTACGTCAACGAGCCATCTGTCCCAAAAAAGTGCGAGATCAGCTTAGTTAAATGTTTCTCTCTTCTTGATGCTTACTGTGTAACACCGCAATTTTTATTAAGTTAGTGTCCTTGTCAATATTTGTGTTTGCTTGAATTCATAATATATGTGATTGTGTATTTTTAATCTAATTTAATTGATTGAGATTAGAATTATATGAACTTTTATGTAGTGATTCATGATTTTTAATGTTTGGGACTAAACTTAATTAGGGATTAGCATAAGCCTATATTTGGCGGAGTTTAGAGAGTGTTTTGGTGAGTTTTTTTTAGGCCAAAATCCAGTTTAGCGTGGTTCGCAATTGAGGGTAAGGCAGTCCTTGCCTTGGGCGCGGCTCGCGCCTATCTTTGGAGTGGCGCGCAATTCTGGTCTTGGTTTTGGGGGGCGACACGCGTCCCTGCGTGGTGTGCAAGCTTGGGTTGTTTGGCCGTTTTTAGCCCATTTTAGGTCATTTTTGAGGATTTTTGAAGAGCCTATATAAGGATAAGTGTTTGGTGAGCTTAGGTTTTTGAAATTTTAAGAAAAGTAAGTAGAGAGAGAGACTAGGGTTTGAGGAGGAGCTTAGGGTTTTGATGAAGGTTGCTCATAAAAGTTTCAAGTCTTGTTTCCTTCTCTTCTTCTCAATCTCCACTTTGGCGAAGGTAAGTGGATATTATGTTTGAGTTGGATTATGCATAGAAACATGGAGTAGGTTTACCATATGCATATAGATCGTGTCTAAGGTGAATATTGTATATATGTTTGTTGATATCAATGTTATATTCCAATGATGAGATCCATGATCGATGATGTATTGATGAAGTTATGAATTGACATGTGATCAAATGATGATTTTCTATTATGCATTTTGCCGTAATATTTTCTATTATGCTCATTTCATAATCTCACCCTTTTACGTGTTGTGTGTTGAAATCTCGGGAGTCCAGATCCGCAAGTAGAGCAAGAGTAGCTTGGTGAGCTTTAGCAATTATATATTAGTAATTGGACGAATAAATCAATTGAAGATTCCATCGTATTCCGCCTACCGCCCAATTTGGAGGGGAAGCAAAATTGGAGTAAACAATGGAATGTGATGGAATGTATACCATTAAGTTCCACTCCATTCCATCATTTAAATGAATATCCAAACAATGGAATACTAACTTATTCCATTCCGTCCCATTACACCCTATTCCATCGACCCAAACATAGTCCAAGGAGTGTAGTTTGGTCTTATAAGCTTAATGGTGGTTTATTACCACTTTGTCCTTCTCTATCTTTCACTAATTGCAAGTGTGTCATGTTTATATATTAAAATGATTTGCTTACTACACATGATTCTTGACTTTTCTTTAAATGGAGTTTATAATAACATTATTACTATTATTTAGAGTTGGGTTGTTACATGCATATTGAAAAAATAAATATGAATTATATATAATTGAGAGCAAATGATTTCAAACTACAACAAAAAAAAAAAAAAAAAATCATTTCTATTTGATAAGAATAGTTAAAATAATACGGTTTATGTTTATAAAGCTAAATTAAAAGTTTTAAGAATTAAAAAACACACTACAAGAAATATGATTTTTGGCAGCGACAAATGTCGCTGCGAAAAATATAAAGTTGCTGCGAAATGTATTTTTTGCAGCGAAAAAATTGTCGTTGCATGTTGCTGGCATAAGTACCGTTGCGAAAAGTCTTGCAAGGACAATTAATGTCACTGCCATAACTAGTATTTTGCAGCAAAAATTAATGTCACTGGCATAACTAATGTTTTTCAACAACAATTAATGTCGCTGACATAACTAGTGTTTTTTGTAACAACAATTATTGTCGCTGGCAAAAAAAGTGTTTTTCCCAACGAAAAAATTGTTGTTGCATGTTGTTGAAAAAAGTTTTGGTCGCTGACATTACTAGTGTTTGTCAATAATTCAAATATTAATTTAATCTCCCATGAAATAATAAATATTAGGAATTAACGTTCAATATCAACAATTGATTGCAAAATTTTATTTATAAGTTATGTTTCTCGTTCAATCTTTTGTTTTAATCAGTGAATTTTATTTATATAAAAATTCAAATACAAAGAACCAAAATACGAATTACAAGTCATTTAGATCATAACAAAACCAGGTGGCCATTCACATAATATCAAAACATTAAATTAGAAAACACAAAAAAGCAACACTATTTTGAATGTTTATCACTTAATCCTATAAGAACACCACAAAAATTTTTAAAACACCGATGGCTTGATTGCTTGCCCCTTGTTCTCCATTGTTCACCATCTTCTGTCATAGTCTTCACACTTTTCTTGAATTGCGTCGATATTCTTCAAAGTTTTTGAATATTAGATACCTTCTCGTTGTAGCTTTTTTTTTATTGAAATTCTACTCAACTTTTAATGAGGTTATGTGTGGAACAAAGTGAGACAAGTGATTTTGAAAGGGAAAATTATATAAGTTGATGAATAATGATGACATGATGGGGAACTTGATCGGTTAAATTTTGAAGAGATCGAGTGATTAAATTTTGAGCAATGAACAAAAGAGAAAGAGAAGCGTTGGATGAATAGTAATCTACCGTATAGAAAATTTGCAATATATAATCCAAGTGGATGAATTTATAGCTATTAGTAAATAGATTGATTAATTAACAAATATTCCAAAATACATGGGAAATAAAATAATTAATTGGATTATCTTTACTCAATTAACCATCACACTACATGATTATCGCGATTGTGATAGTGGGTATGTATGGAGTGCTACCGTCGAATTTTGAAAAATAGAAAACAAACCACTATTTTTTTAAATCCAAATTAAATTAATTTAATTAATCTACTTCTAATAATAATATATTAAAATTGATAACTACTATATTTACTAATTTGTCCTTATCAATTTTAATATTTTTTAAAAATTTTGTATCCTTCATTGTAATTTTACTCTATTAACAATATATGTATAAAAATAGGAAGAAAAATAAAATAAGGATTAGAAGAAGTTTAGTAAAACAATTATAGAAAAAAAAAACAATAAAAGATTATATATGAATCTATGCATAAAAGTAGGAATAAAACAATAAAAATGTGGTAGTTTTTTTTTTTTTTTATGCATAAAAAAGTTATGTATATTAAAATTGCTTAAAAATAAATTTAATTCTTTAGTATGTTAATTAACAAGTTATGTTGTTGGTATAATTATAAGATTTTATAACAACGTTATAATGTTGTTGTCAAAAAGGAGATACAAAACATAAAAATAGGAAAAAAAATATTCAGTTAAAAGAATATTACGCAAAAAATAGAAACATAAACTACAAAAAGTAGTAATTGTGTGATTTTTCAGTGACTTTACAAAGTTGTTGCAAATAATCTATAGTATTAAAAATATAAAAATTGAAAGAAAAAAAAAACAAAAAAAAAACAAAAAAATAAATAAATTTAAGTTAAAACAAATCTAGGCTTAAATATAGGAACAAAAACCATGATAAAAGATATGTATAAAAAAAATAATAATTATTGGTTTCTCAGCGACTTTACAAGGTTTGTTGCAAAAAAAACTATAAAATTAGCGACAACAATAATTATTGTTGGGATAAGTAATTTTTTCTAACGATAACATAATTGTTGAGAAAAAAACTAAACTTACAACAACAACTTAAATTAGTTGTTGCTATATGTATATTTTTGTCAGCAATTTGAATGTCGCTGCAAAAAAGTCGCTGCGAAAAATCTTATTTCTTGTAGTGACAAAATAAAAGAAAAACAAAACAACTTGTATCATAGGTTTACACAAATTCATTTTAAGTACACTTTTTTTACATACTAAATTATTACACGTTTTTCCCTCAATTATATGTAATTTATAAATATATTTTCCAACATGTGTATTTACTGAAGAAGGTTAATGAACTCCTCACACTTTGTAGCATACATGCATAATCTATGGTGAAAACTATTCTTAAACAGAGGTTTGGAACCCACATTATAGGAGTAAGAAGTGTGTTGTCTAGGTTCATGAGTTAACATGGATAACACACTTCTATAACTCCTGCCATAGACCGCCAATCTCTGAACAAAGATATATAATTTTCATCATATATATATATTGCACATGAATGTATGCTATAAAGTGTTACGAGTTTATTAACCTACTTCAGTATATATGTATATTGAAAAAAATACATATGAATTATATATAATTGAGAGGAAAATGGATTTCAAACTAAAAAATAAAATATTTTCTATTTGATAAGAATAGTTAAAACAATACTGTTTATGATTATGAAGCTAATTTAAAAGTTTTAAGAATTCAAAAGAGATATAAAAATTAAAGAAAAACAAAACAACTTGAATCACAGGTTTACACAAATTCATTTTAAGTACATTTTTTTTACATACTAAATTGTTACAATATTTCCATCAATTAGATATAATTTATAAGTATATTTTTCAACAGATGTATTTACTGAAGAAGGTGAATGAACTCCTCACACTTTGTGGCATACATGCATAATCTATGGTGGAAACTATTCTTAAACAAAGGTTTGGCACCCACATTAGGAGTAAGAAGTGTGTTATCTAGATTCATGAGTTAACATTGAAAATATACTTCTAACTCCTCCCACAGACGGCCAATCTCTGAACAAAGTTATATAGTTTTCATCATATATATTGCATATGAATGTATGCTATAAAGTGTTACAAGTTTATTAACCTACTTCAGTATATATGCATATTGAAAAAAATACATATGAATTATATATAATTGAGAGAAAAATGGATTTCAATCTAAAAAATAAAATATTTTCTATTTGATAAGAATAGTTAAAACAATCCTGTTTATGATTATAAATCTAATTTAAAAGTTTTAAGAATTCAAAAGAGATATAAAAATTAAAGAAAAACAAAACAACTTGTATCACAGGTTTACACAAATTCATTTTAAGTACATTTTTTTTACATACTAAATTGTTACAATATTTCCATCAATTAGATATAATTTATAAGTATATTTTTCAACAGATGTATTTACTGAAGAAGGTGAATGAACTCCTCACACTTTGTGGCATACATGCATAATCTATGGTGGAAACTATTCTTAAACAAAGGTTTGGCACCCACATTAGGAGTAAGAAGTGTGTTATCTAGATTCATGAGTTAACATTGAAAATATACTTCTAACTCCTCCCACAGACCGCCAATCTCTGAACAAAGTTATATAGTTTTCATCATATATATTGCATATGAATGTATGCTATAAAGTGTTACAAGTTTATTAACCTACTTCAGTATATATGCATATTGAAAAAAATACATATGAATTATATATAATTGAGAGAAAAATGGATTTCAATCTAAAAAATAAAATATTTTCTATTTGATAAGAATAGTTAAAACAATACTGTTTATGATTATAAATCTAATTTAAAAGTTTTAAGAATTCAAAAGAGATATAAAAATTAAAGAAAAACAAAACAACTTGTAGCACATGTTTACACAAATTCATTTTAAGTACATGTTTTTTACATACTAAATTGTTATAATTTTTCCCTCAATTGAATATAATTTATAAGTATATTTTTCAATAGGTGTATTTCCTTAAGAAGGTGAATGAACTCCTCACACTTTGTGGCATACATGCATAATCTATAGTGGAAACTATTCTCAAGCATATAGGTTTGGCACCCACATTAGGAGTAAGAAGTGTCTTATATATCTAGGTTCATGAGTTAACATGAAAAATATACTTCTAACTCATGCCACAGACCGCCAATTTCTAAGTAAACTTATATAGTTTTCATCATATATATTGCATATGAATGTATGTTATAAAGTGTTACGAGTTTATTAACCTACTTCAGTATATATGCATATTGAAATAAATACATATAAATTATATATAATTGAAAGGGAAATGGATTTCAAACTACAAAATAAAATATTTTCTATCTGATAAGAATGGTTAAAAATTAAAACAATATTGTTTATGATTATAAAGCTAAATTAAAAGTTTTAAAAATTCAAAAGAGATATAAAAATAAAAATAAAAAACAAAACAACTTTTATCATAATTGTTATAAAAAGTAGTAAAAACAAAACTCAACTAAACTATAAAAAAGTGCAATTTTTTTATTACGACGGATAACAAAGAATTAAGCTAAATTAAAGGTTATTTTTTTAACATAATAATAACAAACTAGAAACAAACTATAAACAATATTTCGAAAATGCATGCTTGGTTATTAGAAAAAAATAAATACATTATGATTATTCTTTTTCCATTGTCTCAACAATTACAAGATAAAAGTGAAAAAATTGTTCATTTTAAATTTGGTTATATGTACCTTAGTAATCTAAAGTTTGTTAATTTATTTTCGTTCTTTAACATCCCAGATTTCAATCCACTTAGTTAAAAATGTTTTAAGGCATCTTCAATTTCTTGATCTTCCTGTTCTTAAATTAAAAAAATATTTAAGTAGTGAAAAATATAGAAAAATAAAATATAAATTACCTCGTCTTTTAGAATAATAATGATGTCATCATCATTATTCTTAAAATGTTTATTATCATTACCACCTTTAATATGACTTTCATCAGCATGCTCCTTTCTTCCTGAGCTCACATATATAACACAAACAAAAACATAATTAAAACTTTCATTCGCATGAAATTATTAAATGCATGATTAACTGATTCGTTTTTTTTTTTTTACAAACTAACTGATTCATTCTAATAAGCAGAAAAATCTAATATGCGATAACATATTTATTTTACAAAAAATTGTGTTAATTAGGGCCAATATATTGTTAGTAATAAAGAAAACCTAGTCAAGATAAAATAAGAACCCCAACTAAAAAATTATTTATTTGTATACATCTATTAAAGCTAACATATGCCATGGTTTTAGCTATGATTTATAATAATATTACAACCTAATTTTATTTAAAAACTAAATCTAATTTTTCATAGATAAAATATATAAGATGTTTGAATGAAAAAAAGATATGCCTACTTGTAAAAGAGGGGATGGATGATACCTGCACAAAGTACTTCGAGAATTAAGTTTGTAAGAGCCAAAGGTAGGAGCTACTTTAGGGTTAAATGTCATGTCTCTAACCTAGCTAGTCAACCAAGTTTATATATAGGATGAGAATTAGGTTTAGGGAAAATCTAGAACCTTCTCCTGATCATCTATTTTATGGACGAGAAACACTTACCTAGGAACAAGCTAATGGGCACAAGATTTAGGCACACACACATAAGTTAAAAAAATTAAAAGATAAATAAAATTGTCACATCAATCAATATCATTTTATTTCTTTTCTCTTTAATTTTTTTCATTTTATGTGAGTGTGCCTAACACATATAATTTATGTTTGTGTCCATAGTAGAATTTCCCTTTATGGACATGTGTTGGCTAATGGTTGGGAGGAAAAATCAAACGGTCCACGTGTCGCTGCAGGTGCTAATCCTGTACATTTTAGAGCGTGTCTACCGTATGGTCCACTCAACTAAGCAAAGTTTGGTTGACCCGGTCCAACTCACAATTGGGCCTTGGCCCGGTCCAATACAAAAATTATTTGATATAGTAATAATTAAATTAATTAGCATTTACAATTTATTGCCATAGTTAAATTTAATATGAATTTAATTTTTTTCCTATTCTTCAATTTTTTTTCTTATTGTTTGATTAAGTATATATATTGATTCGGAATTTTTTTTCATATGGAAGTTATTTGATATAGTATTCAATTATATAATTAATTATTTTACAATAACTAAATTTTTTTTCTGAATCTTAAATATGTGGAATATTTGATATTGTATTTAAATAATTAAAATTTACATTTTTTACTATAATAAACATTTGGTATGAATTTAATGTTTTTGCTTATTATTTAATTTTTGATATATATGGTTGTGTGTGCGTGGAATATTTTACTATACGGAATTTAAACTCTTTGAATAATATATTTATTCACTACGATTTACTCGTAATAAATTATTAATTATTTTCCTTCACATGATAGATCATGTCATCGAAATAAAAAATAAAGAATCTTACTCAAAGTGATGGCTTTCATAACCATTTTTAATACAAATTCTAGTCATGCAACGATTTTTTTACTGTAGAAAATTAATGCGTTCCTCTAAATTTTAAAATGTTTTATTCAATGATTTTTACCTTCTTTGTTTTTCCTATTTGATACTTTATTCAAATAATATACTTTCACAAAAAATTGGTAGCTCATGTTTATCCAAATATATTGCTTGCGTTTTAGCTTTCTGTTATAAAATGTCTATAAACGTTAGATAATTAATTTGATTGGTTTACCAATGAATTTATCTAAGTAGTAAGGATATTATGTCTCTTAAGCTGATGATTAGTGCTTATTTTTTATTCCTGTATATGAAAAATTCGGTTGGTCATGACTTTACATGATACATAGCGTTACTATGGTCCATTTTTAGTTACTCAAATTTACCAACCATTTTTTTATAAGCAAATTTGAACTATAGGAAGTAAAATGTGTACTAAACCCTTACAATTTACAAATTACATTGCTATGAAGGTTGTTCTCAACTCTAACTAGAAACCGAAATAACAAAATAAATATAATTTGTTCCGCAATTGATAACAAGTTTGGCAAATTTCCCCTAATCACGATATTAAAGCCTCCAAAAGACACCACGTTGTAACAAGCCAAACTAAGTGTCGCACCTTTGACTAGGGATGGCAAAATAGATAGATTGAATGAATTTGGATTTGCATGGTAATGAATGAACCAAATTAATCCATTACACTCCATTAAACTTTTATTAAAATAATCAGATGCGTCTTTTATGCATGCATATGCTACATGAGCTATGACATATAGAGACTTATCCTAATGGGCATGAAAAAAACTTATAAGGTGGTAATATTAGTAAATGAGTGGTATGAAATGAAGGATTGTATACTTTTAAATGATTGATTGTGGAG
The DNA here is from genome assembly GCA_954870985.1 of Trifolium fragiferum. NCBI lineage: Eukaryota > Viridiplantae > Streptophyta > Magnoliopsida > Fabales > Fabaceae > Trifolium > Trifolium fragiferum. The sequence goes on along the minus strand of OX940793.1, from coordinate 13,632,144 downwards.
TCCAAACAGAGCCGTCTCCGACAATTTGGAGGCCCTGTTTAAATATTAAAAAATGGATCATAATAAAAAATAGGCTTAATTGTACATTTGGTCCCTTATGTTTATTTTAGGTTTCAAGTTAGTCCCTTATGTTTTAAAAGTTTCAAGTTGGTCCCTTATTTTTATTTTATGTTTCAAGTTGGTCCTTAATGTTTTAAAAGTTTTAAGTTGGTCCCTCAATTATTTAAAAGTTTCAAGTTAGTCCCTTATGTTTTTAAAAGTTTCAAGTTTAGTCCCTATTTTATCATCTTTATAGGGACTAAATTTGAAACTTTTAAAAACTTGAGGAACCAACTTGAAATTTTAAAAAACTTGAGGGACCAACTTGAAACTTTTAAAACATGAAGAACCAACTTGAAACCTAAAATAAATGTAAGGGACCAACTTAAAACTTTTAAAACATAATGGACCAACTTGAAACCTAAAATAAACATAAAGGACTAAATGTGCAATTAAGCCTAAAAAATACAAAACAATTAAAAAATCATCCTCTATTTAAATTATACATAAGAAACACATAAAAAATAATTATCATTATATGTAACATCGTAAAGAGACCTTATAATCTAAGATTAAAATTTATGTAAAGATTGAAATGTACTAGAATTATATTTATGGGTATAGATAACTAATCTATTGATACTAATATAATATTTTATAAACATTAACAATATATAACCATTATTTTAGAGTCTCAAAATTAATATATTAATATATATCAAATATTTTATGAGTATAAATAATATATAACTAATATTATAAGACATCAAAATTTTAAATCGAGGCCCAAAAAATTTGGAGGCCCGATGCCGGCGCACACCCTGCACATATGTGCAAGCCGGGCTTGAGTCCAAATATTTGAGATTTTCTTAAAAATAAAAAATGAAGGATTTATTAGTTATAAAATGTCCTAAAAGAAATTGTATGGAGAGACGTGTGATAAAAATTGTTTATCAAACTTTTTTTGTATTAGTGAACCAAAATGATTATTTTTTAGTTTTATTGATGTGTTTTGTAATTTAAATTGATGACAATTCTTTTAAATATTTTTGCACTTTTTCTTTTATTAGGTCTATTTTTAATAATTTCACAAAAATCCAAAAAATGGGTAACACCCTAAATATAATCCAATCTAATCCATCAACAATATACGATCCATCAAATGCATTCATTATTATATTTTAAAAGGATGATATCTATCCGATTCATTATTATATTTTATGAATTAATGTATATTCAACTCAAATTTATTTTTTCACTACCAATCATTATTTTAGTGCCCTAAGTTATTTTTATTAAAACATTATATTTTTAATAACAAAATTTTAATAAACAATTTATTTAAAGTAACTTACTTTCTTCTAGATTCAAATTTTTTTAAAAGGACTCACCTCCCCATATACTCACTAAAATAATTATAGCATCAAATATTTTAGAATTATACTCACTAAAACAATTATACTTAATTAATATATAGGAATGGATCAACTTTCACCAGTGTAATTTTAAAATAGTTATGTTCATTAATATCCATTGATTTTATTTTGATCCGATGTCTATCAATGAGTCACTTATAAACTCACAAGATTCTATTAATAAATTAAAGAATCACTTTTTTTTTTCTTTCTATAATCCTCCTTTTCTTTCCATTTTTGTTTTTATTACACCTTGCAAGAATAAATATTTTTGTATATAAAAATTCATTATGTTTCTATAATCCTCCTTCAGGTGTGCCTGCATGGTGTTATGGCGACCGCTTTTTTGCTGAAAAGATTACACCTGCATCTCTCACATTTTGATCATGAAGCCACTCTAGGCTCCATGGGCCGGACCGCACCGAACCGCTATCCCTTGGAGGGCAAGACAAATACCTCTTGCGCTGGGAACCCTCTCCCTGAGATGCCACAGGCTTCCTAGGTCTCTCAAAAATTACAGAACCAGTAGAAACTTTCCGACCCAATCCCTGATGTTTCTCCACCTTCTCTGCCACCCGGTCTGCAGGCACACCTGAAGGTTTCGAGGTCGCCACGCGAGGACCAGAGACCGGCTCAAGCACTGTGTTAAAAGGACCTCGGGGCCACTCCCCCACAACCTCGTGGCCTTCATCAGAGAGAACCTGATGAACGATCTTAACCGAAGACTCGTTATTATCCTGAACATGAACTTTGTTACACGCCTCTTCCTCCACCCCCTTTGCAATTTGTTCGACCAACACATCCACCTGATTGCTGGCCTCTGGATCACAATGCACCTCCTCGTCTGCACAATTAGAGACCTGCGAGTCTGAATCGTCCTCGAGCAGACACACATCATCTCCCAAATCGTAACCCCACTCCTCTATAATATGGATTGCCACCGGAATACCATCCACCAACAGCTTTTCCTTTCTTTTAATAACCTCTAACTCTGGCGTAGCTATCAGAACGCCAGCGTAATCGAGTCGCTCTTTAGAAGCGGTATAACTATCAATGCGCAAGATTCTGCCACACTCGAAGATACAAAGTTTGAAAAAATCGGCGCTCCAAGCATCTAACGGGATACCGTAAATGCGCACCCACGCGCCTCTCTAAAAAGGAGTCGCCGCCGCTTCCCGCCGCTTTCAATACGAGAAACGGAGACTGAACATAAATCAAATATTGAGAATCACTTTTACCTAAACGTATCCAAACATAAATCAATTCTATCAAATTCAATTCTTCTAAAATTAATTCTTTCTCCCGCCAAACCAAACGCATACTAAAGGGATCCACCCCTAAAAACCACAATATAAATCCATTCAGTTTTCAAATATGATAAATTCAATCTATTTTGCCACTTATTAGCGTAAAAAAATAATCATATATTTCCCCAACCGTTGCCTGAATCTATATGTGCCGCTAGAAATTGGGTTGATGAAAAAAATAGTGCAAAGTGTTGGTGACACAACAGAGACATAATACATTAATTAACGATGAACACTACTTTTTCACAATCTTCAATCAAACCAAACAAGAAACCTAAACCCCCTTTCATGCCAGCAAAGGATGACACCAAACCTGTTCTTCAAGACCCAGTACTCTCTCTCTCTCTCTCTCTCACACACACACACACAAGTTTCTTTTGCATATATATTGCATTTCATGATTCAGATTGTTATTAAGGTTTTTGTTGTTTACTTTTTCTGTTTTTCTTCTTTGACAGATACTGAGGTCTGATCCAATTGAGACAGAGGAAGCTGTGTTGCTATTACCTCCAATTTCAATCCCCAAATCAAATTCCTCATCTCAAATGACCTAAAATTGTATATTTTTAATCATTGCTATGACCATGTTGAATATTTGTTTTCTCTTTCTGTTTTAGACAATTGGGTTTTCAAATTTTAGGGTTTTAGCTCACTGGGTCAGTTTCCCTCACATTTCTATCTCTTAAAGATGGAATTTTTTACTGAATTTCAGTTCTTGTTAGTTGTTAACATAGTTGGCCTTGGATTGATTGGATTATGTTTTATTTGCTCAATTATGCATTAGTTAATATGTTCATTATGATTTAAAGTTTTCTACTGTGCTTTCTGCGGTAGATAGATGGTTTCATGTAGTGCAGGAAACAATTGCATGAGTTGTTTATTTTCCTTGTAAATTGCACTAGGTAGTTAGGTCCTGTTTGGATAAACACTTTAATTAAGCCCTTATTGAATAAGTGTTTATGTATAAGCTATTTTTATAACAAATTATGAAATAAAGTATATGGTTTTCATATAAACTATATGTTGTTTGCATAAGCTGTTATTGAAGAGCTTATGAAAATTAGCTCAAAACAACTTACGGAATATCATAAGTTGTTTTCATAAGCTCTTTCAAACAGTCTCCCAAGTGTTTATGCCAATAGATAAATAAGTCATCAATCTAAACAGGTCTTTAGTTGGCAGAACATCTGACATGGTGTTTCGTGTTGTGAAGTTTAGGGTGGTCGAAATAGAAATGTACTACTCTTTAAGCTCATGAGTAATTAGTTTGTGAAATGATAGATAGGTTTCTGCAGTTCCTTGAATACACACACTTTATAGTCCTTTTAGAACTAAGCGATTAAAACAGAAGACCTAACAAAAGTAAAACAAAATTGGATTGAGGTTTTACCACCAGATGTTTCTTGCCGATTAGAAATGCTGCATAGGGGACCAAGGAAGCAATGCTAATTTGCTCATCGGTTGGAAAGTTCTCCTACACGGCATTTCTAATCGGCAAGAAACATCTGGTGGTAAAACCTCAATCCGATTTTGTTTTGCTTCTGTTAGGTCTTTTGCAGCTCCTTGAGTTTGGACAAGTTAATTATTAATTTGTAAGCATGCCAGGATGGAATACTTTGTTATCATATCCAACCCATCCATCCAAGATTTTTTCATGCTTACAGATAGACTTCAAATTTCTTTATTTTTGCTTTCCATTTGAAAAGTTTCATCGCACAAAAGTTATGCTAGGCTTGAAAGTTGAACGAGTTCTTTTACTGTCAAACAATTGTGACTAAAGAATAATGAGTTAGGATTTATAGCCCTTTAGATCCTTCTTTTGTTATGTCAAATTGAGAATTTAGAAATCACAATGTGTGTACACAATCATGTAATTTATTTACTGCGACGTTATTGAGGCTTGACATCGCAGCAATCAATTTTCTTTTACAGCTTGAAGATGTCTCGTTACTGTTTTTTTCGCTTATCTTTTAGTTGTTCTGTGATTAAGGATATTCTCCAATTGTGGTCTGATAGTAATAATCAATATCCTTTTCAATGTGACCTGTCATTTGTGGCAGTTGTTGCAATGAGTGCCTTTAGGGTATCCTATTTTAACATTTTCTGCAACCGCAACTATAAATGTTTTGATGACTGTCTTAAAGTTTTGGTAACCTTAGGTTTTATGCATATTCATCTTTGGACATAACTTAGGGAAAATGTAATGAGCTTGAAGAAGGTTCATGAATTGAACATGCACCTAAAAACTTGTTCAAGTTCTTTGTTTGATTGCTAACTTGTGCATCGAATTTGGCTTCTGAAATCACTTTATGTCAGATAATTCCTGGATTCTTGTTCATATACACAAGGTAAGAAAGGAATGAGAGTTTGAATTTCACTTAGATTTGATTATTGAACTGTTTTTAGTTATATTAAGTTAATTTTTATCGATATCTCGCTGGTTTTGAATTATACTTGATAACAAGCATTTATGCTGAAATCTATATCATGAAAAACATGCTTAGCTCTTGTAAGTTGTAATTCAAATTATTCTAAGAGGTGTTGAACTAATATTGAGTTGGAACATTTTCAGTACTGATGGATGTGTCCTTTTCTGGTTTGGTAGTTACGTATCTATGTCTAATTTGTAAAATTGCGTGGTTGATTCTAGATTCACTTCTTTTGGTTGTACAACTGAAAGTTCAAGTAATGGTACTATATATAAGTTATAGTTTTTGGTAATACTATTCAGAATACTAGGATCACTAGTTTATAATGCATATTAGATATTGCATAAGTTTGATACCGAAAGAATTATAGCACTCATTTTTTAATTATTATCCTTAATGCTTGCATTCTGATACTGCACAAGTCCATATGTGGTAATCAAGTGTTCTTTGATAATGTATTCCATATAAATTAGTGTTTCTTATCATGGAATATTAGTATGTATAGTGAGATCTGATTATGTTGAACAGTTGAGTAGAGACGCTGAAGTATAATAGAGTTTAATATCTTGCTGCCATGAGATTGAGTATATAACTTTCTTTGATTTGGTTTTCTTGCTGAATTGATTTAAGACTAGTTACATGTGGAATTTGAATCTGAGGAGCATATATAGATCGACGCCTTATTTTGGCATTTAATTTGAGATAGCTTAACCTTATGCTTATAGTCTTCTAATTGAATTATATGATTTGAAGCAGATTCATTTTGAAACTGTTGATTTTTGTTGGATTTGGGGTCAATTATATAATGTAATCAAAATGTAATATCTTTAATTCATCATTGATTAATATTATTATTTCGACACATTTTTAATCGTTGTATATATATTTGAGAAAAGTAGAAGCAAATAAAAATAAAATAAAATTTGGACACTTACCCCGACACGTTTGTACGAGTGTCTTCTAGGTGTCGGACACCGATTTAAGAAGTGTCGGTGTTGGAACAAAATTATGATTTTGTATCTCCTTAATTGATTTTGATGATAACAATGTATTTAAAGTTAAATTGGAGTACTAATAATTTAATTTAGTGTGCAGGATTAAAAGTTAAAATTTGCGTACAAAAGCACATTAGAATTTCTGATGGAATTACTTCTGAGCAAACAACATCTGAGCTCACCAGATCTGAAACAAGTAATTCTGAGCCTATCAAAATCTGAAGGCTCGTCAGAGATAAGTGTTAAGCTACATTTGAGAGTACAATTTTATTGAAGACTGTGCTTGACTAAGTCCAAACGCAGAAACCAAGAATGAAAAGGGTTGATCATGGAAAGGTCCTTTTCAAGTCAGGCTTCAGAAACGATTATTTCCTTATTTGGCCTTCACCAAGGTTCAAATATCAAAAGCCAAAAGGAATCTCTCATTTTGTAGTAAACGTTAAGCTCCTAAGCTACTGCAAATCAGAACAGCTAATAAGCTCACTGATCTATACAAAAGAGCGTCTCAATTCTTCAAACGGCTATAATCTTCAACGTTCATTTTATCATCTATAAAAGGAAGAAGATTTGTGAAGAAATGTTAATCAAGACTTAAGCTTCTGAACGTGCTGAAACTCTGTCAAATTCTGAAGTTATCAAACACTTAGAAACTTTGTGATAATTTTCTAAGTTAGTCTTGTAATTGAGTTGTATTTTGTAAACACCTCTGATTGTATATCAAGTGTTAATCTTTTATCTTTATTAACATTAAAACTTGTTTGAAGTCTCTTGCTTTGTGCTTGAGCAGTTTGAAGTCTCTTGCTTTGTGCTTGAGCATTGGAAGTCTCTTGCTTTGTGCTTGAGCAGTTGGAAGTCTCTTGCTCTGTGCTTGAGCAGTTTGAAGTCTCTTGCTTAGTGCTTGAGCATTTGTAATCTGAGTGATTATAGTGAAATCTCTTGTGAAGGACAAGAGGACTGGACTACTCCTGTTAGTGGGAGGAACCAGTATAAAAATTCTGAGCATCTCTCTATCCCTATCCTCATATATATTGTGTGTGTTACAACTTATCCGCTGCAATTTCTTTTAACTTAGAAAAAGTCTTCACACAATTCAACCCCCCCCTTCTTGTGTGTTTTTCAACCTTCAATTGGCATCAGAGCTCCGGTCTGTTGCTCTTCACTTAACAGTGAAACAGTAAAAGATCTAGGGGTACTTAGTTGAAAAACATGTCTGATGTCACCTCTCCTTCTGCCTCTGGCCCAGATCACTCTGCTGTTCCACCTCCTCACAACTATGAAAGGGAGAGGAACAGTGATAATCACAGAGACAAACCACCTTACTTTAACAGTGATCCTACTACTTTTCCTTTATGGAAAACCAAGATGTATAGTTACATCATTGGGACTGATGATGAGTTATGGGATATCATTGAAGATGGTATACATTTTGAACACATGGATGATGAAGGTATTGTAAGAAATACCTACAGAAAGTTCTTTGATGCTGAAACAAAGAAACAGTATAAGAAGCATCATACTGTTAAAAATGCTTATTGGTGCTATATCTCATGCTGAGTATTTAAAAATATCCAACAAGTCATGTGCCAAAACTATCTGGGATTCTCTATGTTCCACCTATGAAGGAAACAAGCAAGTCAAAGAAGCTAAGGCAAACTTATTAGTTCATCAATATGAGCTGTTCAGAATGAAGGAAGATGAAGATATTGAAACCATGTATTCAAGGTTTCAAACCCTTGTCTCTGGTCTTCAAGTTCTGAAGAAAAGCTACACTTCCTCTGATCATGTCAAGAAAATTCTGAGAAGTCTACCTTCCAAGTGGAGACCAAAAGTTACAGCTTTTCAGGAATCCAAGGATCTGGACAATGTGTCCCTTGAAGATTTAATAAGCTCACTCAGAAGTCATGAGCTAGAACTTATGTCAGATGAACCTGTCAAGAAGATGAAGTCCTTGGCTCTAAGCTCTATTCAGACTTCCTCAAAAGCTGCAAAGATCAAAGTGTCTGAACAAGAGGAAGAAACTTCTGATGATATGATGGATGAAAATTCTGAGAATGAAGAAATGGCACTAATGGTTAGAAGGTTTCAGAAATGGAACAAGAAATACAAAAGGTTTCCAAACAAAGGAAACAGCTCAAGAAGTTCTTTATCAAAGGACAAAAAGGAAGAGATGAACAAGTGCTATAACTGCAAGAAATCTGGACACTTCATTGCTGATTGTCCAGAAATGTCATCCAAGGACAAAAGAAAGAGTAAGAGCTTTGGGAAAGAAAAGTACAAGGAAAAGGTAAGGAAGAGTCTATTGGCCACTTGGGAAACTATTGAAAATGACTCTGAAGGAGAAGATCATGAAGAAGGTAATCTGGCTTTAATGGCAAGAACTTCTGAAGGTAACAACTCTGATAAAGATTCTGAGGATGACTCAGATGATGAGAACGAGGTATATTCTAACATGACTAAATCTGAGTTAATTGATTCTCTTAAGATTGCTGTGAAACATTACACTCGTATGGTAGGTCAACACAAAATTCTGAAGAATGTTCATGAATCATTGAAAAAGGATGCCAAGATTCTTTATGAAGAAAATGAATCTTTAAACATTCGTATTTGTCATGTTGAATCTAACTATGTCTTGGCAGACAAGCTCAATAATGATCATGAAGATGCTCTCCATGAATTTATTCGTTGTACCTTCAATAGGAGTAAAATGGCTTCCATGATTTATCATATGACTCGTAACTATGGTGAAGGCATTGGTTATTCTCGGTTTAAGAACTGGGATAAGCCTCTGAAATCATATAGTGAGGATGATACTCCACCTGAATTATTCTCTACCTTTGTTAAAAGTGGTACACACGATCTGAAGGCATCCAACTCTAAGGGAGGTTCTGAACCTGAACTTAAAGACTCAGAAGTTCCAAGTTCTTCTGAACCAAAAATTTCTGAGCCCAAAAGTTCTCAAGTTAAGGCTCAGAAGTCATCTGAACCTCTGAGAAATCAAGGCAAAGTTACTTCAGATCCTTGCTTGACCTTTGGAACTGTGATATACTCCAGATCAAAATCCAAGAATCAAATTAAGCATAAACATTCTTGTCAAAGCTTAATTAATTCTAGATCTTGTGTTGATCATAGAAAACAAAGAAGGAATACTATTCAGAAGACTAACTCTAAAGGACCCATCAGAATATGGGTACCAAAATCTGAAATAGTGTTTGCTTCAGATGCTCATACAAGGAAAGGTAAAACAGCAGCCCTGGTACCTGGACAGTGGTTGCTCACGACATATGACGGGAGAAAAGCATATGTTCCAAACCCTAACTCTGAAAGAGGGAGGCTCTGTGGGATTTGGAGGAAAACAAAAAGGAAAATTTGCTAAGACTTCCTTCAAGTCTAAAAACATTGTCTCTACTTCCAGACCCTTAGAATTGCTTCACATTGATTTGTTTGGTCCTGTTTCGACAGCCTCTATCAATGGTAAGAAATATGGATTAGTTATTGTTGATGATTTCAGTAGATGGACTTGGGTGAAATTCCTTCGTTCTAAGAGTGAAGCATTTGTGGTGTTCAGTGACTTCTGCACGCAAATACAAAGTGAAAAGGATCTTCGGATTCTGAAGGTTAGAAGCGACCATGGGGGAGAGTTTGAAAATGATTCTTTCGAATCTTTCTGCTCAGAGCATGGAGTAATCCATGAATTCTCTTCTCCTAGAACACCACAGCAGAATGGTGTTGTAGAAAGAAAGAATAGATCTTTGCAAGAAATGGCTCGTACCATGATGCTTGAGTCTAACCTAGCTAAGTATTTGTGGGCAGAAGCAGTGAATACTGCTTGCTATGTTCAGAATAGAATCTTCATCAGACCTATTCTGAACAAAACTGCTTATGAACTGTTCAAAGGAAGAAAACCAAATATTTCTTATTTTCATCAGTTTGGATGTACTTGTTATATTCTAGACAACAAGGTCTATCGAAAGAAATTTGATGCTAGAGCTTATAAGGGTACCTTTATAGGCTACTCTGAACGCTCAAAAGCATACAGATTGTATAATTCTGAAACTCACACAGTTGAAGAATCTATACATGTTAGATTTGATGATAAAGAGCCTGACAATAATATGTCAGAGCAAGCTGAGAATTTTGCAGAATTTTAAGTATCCTCAAATTCTGAATGTGAAGATCTCTCCATTGTTGTTTATCCATCTGAGACTCAAAATGAAGATAATTCTGAAGGTCTTGAATCTGAAGACCCTTCAGAACCTGAACCCTCTCAGATACCTGCTCCACCTAAAAGTAAATTCAAGTATAGATCATCTCATCCTGAAGAGCTAATTGTTGGTAACAAGGATAGCCCTAGAAAGACCAGATCTGCTTTCAAAGAGGATGAATCCTTAGTTGGGTTAATTTCATTAATTGAACCCACAAACATAGAAGAAGCACTCTCAGATGATGGGTGGATCATTGCAATGCAAGAAGAACTCAATCAATTTGAAAGAAATGATGTTTGGGATCTGGTACCAAAACCCAAACACAAGAACATTATTGGAACAAAATGGGTATTCAGAAACAAGTCAAATGAAAAGGGAGAAGTTGTCAGAAACAAAGCTAGACTGGTTGCACAAGGTTATAGTCAGCAAGAAGGCATAGATTTCACTGAAACCTTTGCACCAGTAGCAAGACTTGAGGCAATTAGACTTCTCTTGTCCTATACAGTTAATCATGACATCACTCTATTTCAAATGGATGTTAAGAGTGCATTTCTGAATGGAGTAATTTATGAAGAAGTCTATGTTAAACAACCTCCTGGCTTTGAAGATATAAAGTGTCCTGATCATGTTTACAAATTGAAGAAATCTCTGTATGGTTTGAAACAAGCTCCAAGAGCTTGGTATGAAAGGTTAAGTATATTTCTTCTAGAAAATGGTTTTGAAAAAGGACATGTTGATAACACTCTCTTTAGAAAAACCTTAAAAACTGATATTTTGATTGTTCAGATTTATGTTGATGATATTATCTTTGGTTCAACTAATGCTTCTCTTTGCAAGAATTTCTTTAAGCTTATGCAGGATGAATTTGAAATGAGTATGATGGGAGAACTAACATTCTTTTTGGGAATTCAAATTAATCAAAGAAAAGAAGGAGTATATGTGCATCAAACCAAATACACAAAGGATTTACTGAAGAAATTTGGTCTTGAAGATTGTAAACCAATGTCAACTCCTATGCATCCCTCTAGCAGTCTTCTGAAGGAAGAATCTGAAGGCAAAGTAGATCAGAAATTATATAGAGGTATGATTGGTTCCCTCCTTTATCTCACTGCTTCTAGACCAGATATCTTGTTCAGTGTATGCTTGTGTGCTAGATTTCAATCAGATCCTAGAGAGTCTCATTTAACTGCTGTTAAGAGAATCTTTAGATATCTGAAAGGAACCACTAATCTTGGATTACTTTATAAGAAATCCTTAGATTATCAGCTTATTGGATTCTGTGATGCTGACTATGCTGGTGATAAAATTGAAAGGAAGTCCACTAGTTGAAACTGTCAATTTCTAGGTGAAAACCTTATATCATGGGCTAGTAAGAGACAAGCAACTATTGCTCTATCTACAGCAGAAGCAGAGTACATCTCAGCTGCTAAGTGTTGCACTCAATTGCTCTGGATGAAACATCAACTGGAGGATTATCAGATAAGGATAAATAGTATACCACTTCTCTGTGATAATACTGCTGCTATCTGTTTGTCTAAGAATCCTATTTTGCATTCAAGAGCTAAACACATTGAGATCAAGCATCACTTCATTAGAGATTATGTTCAGAAGGGAGTAATTGAGATTCAATTCATTGATACTAAGCATCAATGGGCTGATATCTTTACCAAACCTCTTGCTATTGATCGTTTCGATTTTATCAAGAAAAATCTGAACATGGTTTTTATTTCTGAATGATGTTTTTGAATACTGTTAACTCTGAATGAATAAATTAGTTCTGAAGGGCCTCAGAAGTTTGGACGGCTCAGAAACTATTATATAGGTTCTGAAGCACTCTCTCATCTGAAGCAATCAGAATTATTTATTATTAAATATGATCTCTTGTGACTCAGATACCTTCTCTAAGTGTTAGTTGACTGCTCAGTTTCTCTAACTGACAGCTGGCTTCTGAAAACACTACTTATCTGTGTAACTTCCCATCATGTCTAGTAACCGCTGGGTGATGGAGGAGAGCTAATGATGATTTTATTAAAAGTAACTGCCACGCTCCCATTATGTCACTATCTTGTTTCCCCAATATTTTGAAACTTACACTATAATCACTTATCACACACTAGTCACTATCACTTCTCACGTTTTCAACTTCCTCTTTCAAAATTTTCATCTCTCTTTCTCTCAAAATTCTTTTCTATCTTCCTCAATCGTCAACTTCAATGGCTTCTTCATCTAAAGCCACTATCATTCATAACCTTATTGAATCTCAAGAAGATGTCTCCAGAAATCCTGAACCTTCATCTGTTCGCTTTGAGCAATTAGAGCTAGTTGCAGAAAGTCCAATAGACTTTGAATCGTTTAGGGTAAACGATTTGGAACTAAGAAGTTACTTTGAGAATCAAGGGTGGATGAACTACTTTGATATGCTGAACGGTGTTGTTTATCCTAATTTGGTAAAGGAATTTTGGGTTGGCGCGGAAGTGTTTACCAAGGAAAAGGCCAAAGTGGAATTGGAAAGGGCCATTGCTAAGAACCCAGAAATCAACAAGAACAAGTCTTGTGAAGAACTAGGTCTGAAACCATACATTGGTCCAGAAATTCGTTCAACCATTCTTGGTGTTCCTGTGTCAATCACCAGGAAACACTTTGCTGAACTACTTCAGATTCCCAATGAATGATTTTTTCAAGTTGATACTGACAAACCTCCACCACTCACCAAACACAGAGGTGAGATTAAAGATACTCTTTATGAGGATCCCACCCATATGGGAAGAACTTTTGGACTGTTCAAAATTGTAAAGCTTCTGCACAAGATTCTTCTCTCTACCATCATTCCAAGGGTTGTTGGAACTGATCAGATTTCGTGGGATCAAAGGCATTTGCTTCTCTTCTTAGTAAAAGGTATTAAGTTGAATTTACCAGCTTATCTCTTTCACTATCTCTGTACCTACATCAGAAACACTACAGAGAAATCTAAGCACTGGGTTGCTTATCCTAGATTGCTTTCTGAACTCTTTTACCAATGGCGTTTGGTGGACAAGTTGAGGGAAGTTGGAGCTAAGGATACCACTGTTGAGTTAAGGACTCCCTTCCTTTCTGCTGAAAATATGTGCAATGTGCACAAGATCTCTAAGGATAAACTGAAGTATCCTCAATCCCCCACCAAGAAAAGGGTAACATCCCTCAGAGATGATGTTCACCCTGTCTATAAGAATGAGCCAATGGATGTCATTGCTCACTACATTGCTGCTAGAAGAGCAGAAGGTGTTTATCTGACCCTTGATGATTTACAATCTGAGCCTGAGGATGATTATGTGGTCAAGAAAAGGAAGAGGACTACAAAGAAGAAGGAGTCTGAGGGAGCTGAAGCCCCAGAAAAGAAGAAGGCAAAGAAAGAAAAGAAGGTAAAGACTAAGAAGGTTTCTGAAGCTGTTGCCAGATCTGAACGGGTATCTCAGAGCACGGAAGAGCTTTTTGTTGCTCATGTTGATAGTGATCTCTGCACAAACTGTCAATCCCATTTCTGAACAAACTAAACCACCTTCCCAATTCACTGAAACCATATCTGAACAACCTCCACCCCAAACCAATCCCACTCACTCCCCACCTCATCTTTCCACAAATCCTACCATTAATCACCCATCTGTTGATGAATCTCAACTCATCAACATGATGCTGCCTGGTAGTAGCCAAATTTTTCCAGCATTTCCTGATGTTGCTGAATCCTCCACAGTCTCTGAACTTGAAAGAGCTGTGGATCATACACAAGCATCCATCATCTCTGTTGCATCTAAGAGAAATGAAACTCTTCATGAACTTCACTCCAAAATGCAACAACTCCATGATCTTCAACAACAAGAAACTCAACAACAACAACACCAACCACAATCACCATCTCCACACTCCACAGACACTCTCCAACACCTTGAACAACATCTTCATGGTGATCTTGTATACACTGTTTCATCACCTCAGCAATCACCCATTCACACTGCTTCCACCTCTGCACCTGCCATTATTGCTGAAACCATTCCTGACACCCCTAAATCCCCTCAGAAATCTCCTATTAAAGATTCTGAGTCTACCCCAATAGCAATGGATGTAGACCAATCTGAACCCTCCAATGTTCAAAATTCTGAAGTCCCTGCTGAATCCCAAACTGAACCTCCTCAGCCTTCATCTTCTAAGCCACTCACTTCTGAACCCAACACTTCAGAAATTCCAACCTCTCCACCATCTCCTGGAACTGATTCAGATCTTGAAGAAATTTGTCTTCATTCTGAAACATTTCCTTGTTTCACCATGGTGCTTAACACTGAACCTCCTCAATCCTTCAGACCACCCAGAAAAGTCATTACCATTCCTGACTCTGACTCAGATTCTGAAGAATCTTTTACTTCAGAATCATCGTGTGAACATTTGCCTAGACCACCACCCCCTCCTGTTTCCAATGACATGTTTGTGCGCGTTACTAACAAAATTTACAGGAAAGCAAAGGCACTTCATGATGTTAGGCGTTCACTGACACTATTAGAAAATTCGTTTTTAGCAACTGATTTAGAGGCTAAAATATTTCGGTTGCTTTAGAGACCGAATTAGAGACCGATTTTTTTAGCGTAAAAATTTAAAAAAATTGGTTGCTATATCAGTCTCTACTTATTTATAGAGACCAAATTAGAGACCAATAATTAGCAACCATTTAATCGGTTGCTTTAGAGACCGAATTAGAGACTGTTATTTGGAGTTCAAAGTCAAAATCTTTTCGGTTGCTATATCAGTTGCTACAAAGACCGAATTGGAAACCAATAATTAGCGTTCAACAAATTCGTCGCAAATATTTGTTTGTTTTTTTTTTTACAAATCACTCAAAAAAAAAAAAAAAAAAAAATTGCAAATTCTTTTATTCTTTTATTTCTACGCTTTAGTCTTCCTTTTTTTATGAGAGATTTTTGCAAAATAGAAAGAAGAGGGGGTAAGTCCATCGCTCTCTTTCTCACTCGAACTCTGGTGATCATCTCTCTCGAACTCCATCAACGCTTCTCTTTCGAACTCTCTCATTCATCTTCCACTCATCAGCGTTGCCTCCTCTCGAACTCTCACTCTCTCTCGTACCCTATCACAAACCCTAGCCCCCATCACCGAACTCAAACTCCCTAACTCTCACTCGATCGGTCATCACTCTCACTCGTTCATCTCTCTTGTTCCCTCTCACTGATAATCTCATGAATTGAAGCTCTCTCTCGTCGTGAATTGAAAAATTCAAGGCTCACTGAACCCTAAGGTACTGATTTCATTATATTTATGTTCTAAAGTGTTAAACTTGCTGTTGTGTTTATTCAGTTGGAGTGGTTCTTGTAAATGAATGGTTGCTCAAATGCATCTTCTCCATAAATTTGTAGGTCACAATATAGGTGGTAATTTTCAATTTTATGTAAAAAAGCTAAATTTATAATGTTTTCAATCCCTATGATGATACATCTGCTACTTGAATATAATCTAACTTACCATTATTTCTAGTTGATACATTATGTTTTCTCTTTGTTTTTATTGTACAGGAAACTTGACATGTTTTGATATATAAATTTAAGAAGTGGCCAAAGTAATGGGTTCAAGTACTTTGAAATTTGGTGGAGGAGAATTTTCTGCATTTCCTCATAGGTTTGATTGAAAAGGTGAATTTTTATCATTTTCTACTTGATTAAATTCATGGGTTTCAATTTTTGCTGTTATAGTTCCTCCACATTATGTACTTGTTGTAAATACTAAATCATAAGTAACAATCTTGTATATATGTGTGTGTATTTTTAGTTATGGATATTTATTTGTTGAAAATCCTATTGTGGTGCATAATTGTATGCCTATTTGTAAGTCGTTTGAGTTATGTTTAGTGTAGGATCAAGTGTGTGTACTAGTGTACAAGAATTGTGAAACTAGTAATGGACTTAAAATATAACTGTGAAGTGTAAATGTTGAAGTTCTTCAATACTAGTTTCATTTTGTTTTGCTAGTTCTTCAGTGTTTTATTCTTATTTTTCAGTTCTTTCATATATGGGGGAGATCATGCACATGTGATATTTATGAAGTAATTAAAAAATCATACTAGAGTAGCAAGCTTACTTGGCATATGTAACTTATTTTAGGGTAAAACTTGTATGTATTTGCAAGTAAATGATTCGAGAAGATAATGGATATGCCTCAAATCACACAATGGGAATGGATCTGCCTCTCTTAGGTACGTTTTAACTCAAAACACTATAGAATATGCAGTGTTTGTCCTGGTGCTATTTAGATTATAGTAGCTTTTGCTAAACTTTGACTTGACGACAGAGAACTCGGTGCTTGAATGACTGTAATTGCACAGCTTCTGCATTTGCTTTGGCTATGTACATTGGAGCTAGTCATGGGCATGAAATTCTTCTAGACAAATTCAATAACAATATTCATTTTCCATTTCGCTTTTAAAAAAAATCATTTTCCATCAATTCTAAATGAAACAAAAGTTATGTACAAAAACAAACTCAAAACGACTCGTAGTTAACTTCAATTTTATCTCTAATTGAAATACAATTATAACCATATGATTCGGTCATAAAATTATATTCATAGTGACGACCATGAAAATAATAAAAAAAATATGTAGCAGCAACTTACAAATCAAATACAACAGATAACTAAATATTACCATAAAAATTCATTGGTATATTGGTGTATTCATGATCAATTATCTAGCAAGTATACACACTCACATACTGACATATACGTGCATAAAAAATTCTTTCATAAAACCATATGAACATCTTATCATAGATAATTATAAAATGTAACATACCTAGTGGTAGTAGCATGAATACATAGCACAATATGTGTTGCCATAGCAAAGCACCTCTTAATTTCAATTTCTGATAGTTTCAAACCACACCCTTACTTTCTTGTGATCATAGCTTTAGTGTGTGTCAATAAAATATGAAAGGTGTTGCGGCTTCTTGCCGTCAATTAGAACACCCTTTTCTTTTTTTTTCACAAAAAAAGGCTTAGCTTGTGGCCATGTTTTTTGGTAATTTTATCATAAGTATAGCTATCAATTAGAGTTAATCTCCCATAAATTAACAGTTACAAATTGATGTAAAATAAATCACAATAAATTAAATAAATAAATTGTCCAAACTCACTAAAGTAGGACTTAATTCATTTATTTATTTTCTCAAATTACACACTAGTATGCTACAACACACTAGTATACTCTAGTACCCGATATGAGACTCAATTTTATTTTCAATTCACATACTAATGTGAACTTTGTTCCAACAATCCCCCACTTGAATTTAAAAGAAAATTCCAATATATCGTAGGACGATTCTAAAAGATTGTGCATAAGCAAAGGTGTCTATGACTTGAACCTTTACATAGCAAGTAAGAGCCCGATTTAGTAAGAGTGACACTTGTCTTGAACTCTATCTCGGATTTTTCTCAAACCCGCACACAACCTTTTCTTAAGGTGTATCTTAATAGCCCGTGCTTTAATGGCCCTGCACGTGTATCCCAGTTTCATGAATGCTCTAGGAATTCGCCTCTAAATTCCATAGGAACCGGCCTCAGTTCCACATTCATATAGGTGAGTCTATCAAGAGTACTCCTGAAGCTCGGTACTCCACTCATACAGAGTATAGATCTCATTAAGAGTTTTAATATCTCACCCTTTCGCTTTCAGGATTCATGCTTCTCTTATTTATATTTGCATGATCATATTTAACTCCTCACAACTTGTTATTACCCATTGAACCTATTTCTTGGGATCTCCAGTCATTTAGGTTGGGTTTCCATCATGAGAAATTCATTTAGGCATTAGTCCCATCTTTACATATGTATTATGGACTTCCTTTTTAGCTATTCCTTTCGTCAAAGGATCTGCTAAATCAGTGTGTACATGACCCATTCTTACAACACCTTTTGGGACTAACAATCTCGACGTGTTGTGCTTTCTTTTTATTTGACGTCTCTTACCGTTATAATAACGGTTCTCAATTTATGCAATAGCCGCGGTACTATCGCAATGGATCAACACATCTGTCATAAGTTTTTCCACAAAGGAATTTCAAATAGCAAGCAACCAACTTGCTACTTCACTAGCTAATGTTAATGCTATCATTTCAGACTCCATATTGGACTAAGCCAATATAGTCCGTATTCTTATTTCCAAGATATAGTTTTTCTACTATATATACCAAATATATAGTCACTAATTATTTTGGAATAATGTATTCCAATTTACATCACTATATCCGTCAATAACAACAATAGCATACCAATGCTCATTAGCATTACCACGACATATGCAATGCCACTACATATGCAATGTCGGGTCTAATACAATCAGTGATATATCAAATGCGACAACATATATATGCTTTCATATTCTGATTGTCTAACCCATTCAATAGTGTTCTTCCTTAGTTTTTACACTAGGATCATATAGTATGCAAACAAGTTTGCATTCAATAAATATATTTCTTTAAAACTTTCTCATCATAGTGAGATTGGTTTAAGGAAATTCACATTCATGAATTAGTAATCTCATCTAAGATTACATTTACTTCTTTGAAGTTTTTCATATCAAAGTTGTTAGACAACAATGATTTCACTTTATTCACTTTATAAAAAAATACATTTGTCACTTTTATTCACTTTAAACTCATTTGACATCATCAAATTGTCAAACTATTCATGCCATTTCTTATGGCTTATTTAAGACTCTGCAAAGTCTTATCTAACTTATCAACTTTAATTTTCTTGCCCAAGAGTAACAAAATCTTTAGGTTGTTTTATAAAAAAATTTCTTCTTCCAATTCTCTATTTTTAAAAACAGTTTTAACATCCATTTGGCCTTATGGATATTGTTCTCGTGATTGGAGAAAAATGTTAAAAAGATCTATATTTTTTCTTTTCTAAAATTTATTTACAACCAATCAATTTGCAGTCATGGGGCAAGTCTACTAAATGTCATATTTTATTAGACTCTAGAGAATCCATCTCATCATTTACGGCCACCACCATAAATCAATATCATGTCTTATTAGACTCTAGATGATCTATCTCATCATTGATTCTGATCACTGAAATGTGAACAGTTACAATGCCCCCACTAGTGCCCCCACTATTTCTCAATTTAAAGAGAATTCAATTTTATAGAATTCAACATCTTTTGATTCTAAGATCATTTCAGCATTTAGGCTACAACCTATAAGCTTTGATGTAAATAATGTATCAACAAATACACATTTATAGGCTCTACTAGTGAGTTTAACTCTCTTGGAGTCAAAAATTTGAACACACGCCAAATTACTCCAAGTTGAAAAAGTAAGACAAGTTAAATTGTCTTTTCTTCAAAATTTCTTGAATAGAAATTTTGTTCTTGTGCTTCGACACTCAATTTAACACAAAATAATCAGTTAATTAAATTTCCCCCACTAATGATATGCAACGCCGAAATTAAACATGACTGTAACAATGAACTTGGTAAAAGATTCTATATATTTTTTTATCCGTTTTACCGTTCATCTCAAAAGAGTAAGTCACAGTTGTTTCATGAATAATTTCATTCTCATTAAAAAATGTGGGAATCATATTTTGTGCCTTAACAAAATGAAGTTACTTGACTTTCTTATTGAAATAATTTTCAATTTCAGCTCATAGAATTGAAACATGTCAAGAACATCACTTTTCATTTTTCTTTTTCATAATATTTATGAAAGAATAATCTGAATAGTCATCAACAAAGTTGATGAAGTATCTGTTTCTATTTCTAGTGTTATTGTTCGAGACAACAAGCACTTCCTTATTTTTCTGATCTTGCTTTACAACTTTTTCTTTCAAAAGAAGACAAGATTTCAGACTCTCAAAGGTGTATATATTCTTTAGACTTTTTAGCCTGTTAAACTTGTTCAATTGTATAAAATACAACTGCAGTATTCTACTTCAAATATTAGCAACTCTTTCTGTTGTTTTAAAAAAAACATACTCTTAAATTGTTGCCACTATTTGAAGTGATTCTCTTCAAACCAAAATGGTTTGTCGTAGTTAGCGACATTATAATCAGAACCAATAATTTCTTCGGTAATCATGGCAGAAAGAAACGTCTTAAAATTGTTGTTGTTGATATTAAAAATAATAATTTTCCGAAAATTGGAACCAAAGAAATTATGGGCTGAGTCACGACCAGGTCGCTCTCTTTAAGACGTTTCGTGGCACTGCCCAAAATTGTGCAAGCAGACTATCAACCACGCCGCCTCCAGGATAAAACAGCCCAGTTTCAACTGTATACCGATTACTACTGCACTTATAGAAATCGGTCAAGAATTACACCTTCTTGAGTGGTACTACAATACCACTCGAATTGATGCTACGACATCAATCTATTATTCATCGATGATTCAGTGGTACTACAATATCACTCAAATTGATGATACGACATCAATCTATGAATCATCGGTACTACGATATCATATGTGGTACTACAATACCACAAGTATTGACGATACTACAATATCAATTAATATAATGACACTGAGGTCATTCTAATATGGTACTAAGACCAATCTTAAATCCAAGGGATAATGGTACTAAGACCATTCTTAATTTGATGGAACTAATGATGCTTTGATAATTCTCAAACCAAATAAACACCGATACAAATACTAGTTTAAAAGGTCTGATTCTTACTATTGTTAATTAACAACAACAGCCTTGTGGTTAACAAAATAAAGATACATTGATAATTCTTCTAGACAAATTCAATAACAATATTCATTTTCCATTTCGCTTTTAAAAAAAATCATTTTCCATCAATTCTAAATGAAACAAAAGTTATGTACAAAAACAAACTCAAAACGACTCGTAGTTAACTTCAATTTTATCTCTAATTGAAATACAATTATAACCATATGATTCGGTCATAAAATTATATTCATAGTGACGACCATGAAAATAATAAAAAAAATATGTAGCAGCAACTTACAAATCAAATACAACAGATAACTAAATATTACCATAAAAATTCATTGGTATATTGGTGTATTCATGATCAATTATCTAGCAAGTATACACACTCACATACTGACATATACGTGCATAAAAAATTCTTTCATAAAACCATATGAACATCTTATCATAGATAATTATAAAATGTAACATACCTAGTGGTAGTAGCATGAATACATAGCACAATATGTGTTGCCATAGCAAAGCACCTCTTAATTTCAATTTCTGATAGTTTCAAACCACACCCTTACTTTCTTGTGATCATAGCTTTAGTGTGTGTCAATAAAATATGAAAGGTGTTGCGGCTTCTTGCCGTCAATTAGAACACCCTTTTTTTTTTTTTTTCACAAAAAAAGGCTTAGCTTGTGGCCATGTTTCTTGTTAATTTTATCATAAGTATAGCTATCAATTAGAGTTAATCTCCCATAAATTAACAGTTACAAATTGATGTAAAATAAATCACAATAAATTAAATAAATAAATTGTCCAAACTCACTAAAGTAGGACTTAATTCATTTATTTATTTTCTCAAATTACACACTAGTATGCTACAACACACTAGTATACTCTAGTACCCGATATGAGACTCAATTTTATTTTCAATTCACATACTAATGTGAACTTTGTTCCAACAAGAGGTTTCAATTTAATTGGATACTCAGTGAGAGAGCATTCATTCATTCATTCATGTACTACTGGTGGTGGGGTTCGGCATAATACTCAAGTGGGGTACCGAACCTTACTGATCTTTAATACCCAAGAGGGGTATTGTGTCCAAGGGGGACATTCTATTTTGTTCTGCGGAGTGGTGATATCCGGATCATTGTAGCTAGGTGCATTTCATACATTATTGATTGGTATAAGGGGTTATTAAAAATAGTTTTCTTTCATCGATTTTATTTGATTTCTTCTTTATGGCCAACGATTTTATTATTATTTTATGATATTTACCTTCCGTTCGGCATGTTTCAATTTGGATAAGGAAATTGACCCTTACATTAAATATGGTTGTAGGCACCAAAGAATTTGGAAGTTGATGTGTTGCTTGTACGTGCGCGGGGATAAATAAAGGGTTTTATGATTATATAATTGTAAATTTAAATTAGACTTTTGAACAATTTATAACTTTGTAAATTTAACATATTTTAAAGTTGATAATTTGTACAATTTAAATTTAATAAGTTTTTCTTAAATTTTTCAATAATTAATCATCTTGTAATTTTGAGAAAATAATAATGGTGATTTTGAGTAAAAAGGTGAAGAGTTTTTCTAATAAATAAGAGAACTAGTCATAATGTCTCGGGTCAAAAATCCGGGATGTTATGGTTATAGTTGGTATCAGAGCATGGTCCTCGGACAATTTTTGGGGTGGGAGCGATCGTGTTTGACACATGTTTGATTGATGTGTGTGACCTATAGACTTAAATTATATATGTTGTTGATTTTTAATGGTAATGAGTCTTTTATTTTTGCGTGAAACATATTGCTTTAATCCTGGCCTATTTTGTGGTTGCTTCACCAATGGAGTGTGTTAAACTTGGAGTAATTACTTGCTTGCAGCTTGTTTCATGGGGATGGTTCGGGATTGTGTTGTTTTCTTTTATCATCAGGTGTATTTGAATTGGGGAACTTTTACAATCTTGGTTATAGTCTTTTCTTAGTGGACTGTCCTATTTTCTTGCCTTCATTTTGTATATCCTAGTTGCAAGCTTGTTGTTGTATTGTGTATATCCCTTGGAATTCCAATGTCCTTGTTTTGGGTTTCTCCTAGGTTTGGTGTTGTTTTGGGAGTCTCTTAAGTTGCATGTTTGTTTTATTGGTTGTCTTGTGTTTAGTGTTCTTTTTCCAGATAGAATATTTGACTATATAAAAGGAAGAAAAAGAAAAGAACGAATTTGAATCAGTTTGACAATTTAAATTATTTTAATGAGTGACAAATTAAAACAGTGGAAAATCAGTTTTAATGATATATATAATTTAAACAGTTATTGGTGAATTGTGATTAGCAAGGAAGCATGTTAGTTCGAATTATTTCGTGTAAACCTTTTCTTTTAACTCTTGTCATTATGCTCCGACGAATTTTGTGGGTATTGGTAGTTACATATATTATAAATTATGGGGTGTTTTTAAAATAAAAGCAATGAAACATTTTTATGAAATAGCTACAAGTGATTTATCATTACTTTCTTTCCGTCTAAGGAATTTTTAAAATTTGGTTATCACAATTTGTGAAATAGAGATTGTTTGATAATGATATACGACTTTATTGTGTGATCAGTTTGTTTTATACTCTGAAGCTCTTATTCCTATAGTTGCACCATTGTAATTAAGTGACTTACTCCATTTGAAAATTTCCTATTAAGTTGAGTTTTTATTCTCTACTTGTATTCCCATGATTACTTGGTCTTCTTTTAATAAACTTAAACTCTCTGTTGTAGTTCTGTGATCCTTATTAATTGACTTTGTTGTCAATGATTTGTGGTGTGATTTTTGTAATATGATAGTATTTTTTCCTCAATTTGAACTAAACGACTTCATGATTTAGAATTATGTTTGTATTGATATGTCTTTCTATTGAATAAATTTTAAAGTTGTTATTTAAAAGACATAGCATTCATGATGAACTATTTAAAACTTTGAGGTGAGATATTGTTGAATAATTTTTGTAATCACTTGTTTTAAATAAAATAAATTTTATTTGATAAAAGTAACTACATGGTAATATAACTTTTACAAAAAATAGTATTAGCATACTTGTTTTTGGATCGAGTATTTGCATGTTTGATTTATAGAGGTTTTTCTTGAAAATGGTGAGTCAAGAAAACTGTAGTATTCAAGGGCATTTTATTCATGATTTATTTGATTGGAAGTAAGTTGGATAGGTCATATAAGAATTGCAATTGGTAAGCATCTTAATATGATTTTTTTTTTTTATATAAATATTGTCCCTATGATTTTGTGATTTTTATGGTTAATAGTAGTTCATGTAAATTAAGGAGTGTTTTACAAAGTAAAAGCTAATTGAGCAAATAAAGAAAATATTTTATGAGGTAGGCAATAAATTAATTTTTATAAGATTTGATAATCATAACTTTGTGAATTAGAGCTCATTTTGACAATGATATTAGTCCTTATAAATTATTTTTGTAAGACTAATATACCAATTTTGTATTTTATGATGATGTATTCATTATTACTATTTATCTTGCTGCTGTCTGTCACTAAATATTATTTTGTGTATGATTTGTTTTCTTTACTGTCACTAAAAGTTCTTCCCTGTGTAATTTGTTTGTATGGTTGTCTGTCACTATAACTGATTTTCTGGTTGTGTTGTTTTTCTGCTGCTTGTCACTACAAGTTGTTCTCTATGAAATATTATTTTTTTGTTGTCTGTCACTAATAGTGATACTGTTCTCTGTTATTTTGTGCTGAAATTTTATTCTTTTAACGACTGTTTCTAAATTGATTTTTGTGAAAACTGATAAAGTAAAGTTTATAAAGTTAAGATAATTAAACTAATTTTGTTAGTTATTAAAATAAATTTTGGATGGATTAATTGTGGAAAAATGGAAGAAGTGCAGTTTGGTGTAAATAATTATTGTAAAGTGGGTCTATTTTATGTTGGTTTTTTTTTTTGATAGAGTTGGAAATCTAAAAGTAGTATTACTACATGTATTTGACTTTGAGTGCATCTTGTTTATTATGTTGTTTGATTCTCTTTGGTTATTGACTTTGTGATTTAATTATAGAAAATACATTCTTAATTAGTTGCTAATATTAACCTTTGGATCAAAATATACGGTTGGGATTAAAAAATAAAATTAACGGTATGGTGTGTATCTCTTTAGAGTAATAATACTAACAGAAAACCTTCTCCTTTCCAGTTCAGATGAAGCATAGCTTCTTCATCTTCTTTGAAGCTTAAAGTAAGATAGGAAGATTTAAACTGCGAACAAAATTCTTGCCATTAAAATAAAAAATAAAAAGGCTAACAAAATTTAACCCCACAACAAATATACTTGTGAATTATTCTCTTTTCTCCTTAAATTTCTTTGGAAATCCCTTTTTACATTTATAAATCTTGGACACTCGTCCTCAAATTTCCTCTATCTGATCTTCAATCGAAAAAGAATAGAAAATTGATAGTGGAAGAGATACAATTGTTTTCTGTTATAATAATAGTTAACTGCTATCTGCTACTAAGAAAATAAAATTAACATGAATGGTTCGCCAATTGAAATTAGGGTCACGACTTTCTTTGAGGGAAAAACAAGGATGAATTGAAATTCATGGGAGGCGCTGTAGTCTGAGGATTTTAATTGATCTTTCAAATCAGATTTTTTTTTCTTCAATAATCTGTCGGTGGAAGAAGAAGAGTTGTGTTTGTCTCCAAAACAAAGAAGAAAAAAGTAGACACGCGCAAGGGAGTGTTTTGATAGGTATTAAGATATCAACCGTTAGATTTAAACCAAAGGTTAATATTCAATCCTCTCACTCTCATATAAGATATCCCTTTCTCACTTGATACATCCCCTATATATATATATTGAGATTTAATTTGAATTTGAAATCCTCCCTTTGTTCACTTTAAGAGGTGAATTTTTATAACACTACCGGACAAATTTTTTTTAAGCTTTTATATAATAAAATTATGCAAACAATATGTTATGTTGTTAACAAGTACTTTTATCGCGTAGTATATGTCGTTGCTCATTAACCAACTATATGTTGTTTCTTTGGATTCATGATGAGTTTGACTCGAAATGTGACATATAACACTATCACTATGAAAAACAAAATTATTACATTTATATAATACACTGTATAGTATTCTTATAGAAGGTCAATCTAATTATATTTAAAATTTCTTTTATTGTTAATATTTTTG
The DNA here is from genome assembly GCA_954870985.1 of Trifolium fragiferum. Classification (NCBI taxonomy): domain Eukaryota; kingdom Viridiplantae; phylum Streptophyta; class Magnoliopsida; order Fabales; family Fabaceae; genus Trifolium; species Trifolium fragiferum. The sequence goes on along the minus strand of OX940793.1, from coordinate 13,605,841 downwards.
AAATTCTTTTAATATTTTAAAATAGTAGTTGCTATTAAGAAACAAAAGGAGTATATATCTCACATTAAAATTTCAGTAAAAAAGTTCATAAAACACCTACATTAAAATTTTAAAAAGAAACTTTAACCGACAATGTAAATTATTTTACACACACATGCATTAAATTATAATGTTATTTTCTAATATTAATATCTAAAATATATTCATATATTCTTACATGATGTGATTTAATTTAGGTGATTTAATTAAAATAATATGGAGTAATAAGAATAATAATGTTGTTATATATATATATATATATATATATTAACTCCTAGGAAAACAATCCTTCAACTTGGATTTATTAAGTGAAAGAAAACCGAAAGAGAAGATAGCAATGTACTAAGCATCTCCAATGGTGATACCGCTTTGGGTATCATACATCATTAAAAAGTGGTCCCTACAATGCCATATAGTATTTATGCAACTCATACGTGTTTTGTTCCAATGGTGATACCACTTTAGGTATCATATATTATTAACAAGTTATTAATTCTATTTAATTCGATTATACAATAAACCAGAAAAATATCAAATAAATTATTTGAAATTGTTATTAAAAATCTGGAAAAATAATAAAAAAAATACAGAAAAAATGAAATAAAGTATCAAAAAATTGTTTTAAAATCAGGAAAAATAAAAAAAAACTAGAAAAATATTAAATAAATGGTCAGAAAATAGTTTAAAAATTTGGAAAAATAAAATAAAAAAACCAGAAAAATATCAAATAAATTATAAGAAAATTGTTTAAAAATCTAGAAAAATAAAATAAAAAACAAAAAAATACCAATTAAATTATCTAAAAATTGTTAAAAAAAATATGGCCAAATAACCATCTGTCATAATGCTAAAAGTTTCGTGAGAATAACTAGCAACGTAAGGAATAATCATTAAACCAATTAAAGGTCAAAAGTTTCATAAGGAATAACCATATGTGATAATGCTAAAAGTTTCAAAAAGAGACGCAACACAACCATCTAAGCATGTATCTTGTAAGTTTAAAAAAAAAGGTATTACACGGCCATCTAAATTAAGAAAGAGACATAACACAGTTGGTGAATTCCAAGTAAGTTTGACTATGTAAGACTAAAGTTATCTAACTAAGTTGACTTGGCATTTGTGATCCCTTTGGTGCTTGTGATCCTTGAGATAACACAACTGGTGCTTGAGATCCTTGAGGTTGTGGTGCTTGTGAACTCTCACCAGCCTGTGACTTCTTCTTTGTCCTTTGCTTCTGCATAAATAGATAATAAGGTATTACAACACAAACAATCACATGATTTAATCTACAACATAAATCATATGGTTACATTATCCATCAGTTACCTTATTTCCACCTTTAGGTATCCTTCTATCTGCAGCTGTTTTACCCTTGCACGTTCTCGCATTGTGACCAAACTTTTTACATTTTGTGCATTGCACAGTTGGAAGGTACCTTGGAAGTATCGATATCTTACTATTCTTTGGCTCATCATTACTCTTATTTCTTTGTTTTTTGGGCCTTCCCGGTGCTCTTCTCATCAGCGGTGGATTTATTATTGACTCACTATATATCTATAATAGGTCATTGCTTGGGACCGTTTGAAGGCATGATGATGTGAGAATATGTTGCCATAAATGTTGTTTTCCTGTATGAAGTAATGAAATTAAAATGAGAACTTAATGAGTGAAAATATAAATTTTAAAGTTGAGTTAAAAATATACCTGTAACATGCTGCAACATAATCCTCCGGAGCTTCATGGTTATGCCACATGCAGGCAATACTATATATGGCAACACGGTATACCGGTCAGGTCCCATTTTCTGCAAGCACAAGTCCTTTTGTGTAAATCGAAGGTAAATTGATCATTCCCATTCTCTACATAAAAATGGCCATGATGTTCTAGATCACCAGCCCAATGTGGAGACCACCTATCTGCAACCCTCTTGGCCTTTTCAAGTAATTGCTGGATCTTTGGACATATGTTACCTGTATACCTTTGCATCAGCTCCCTTTGAGTAACAATCCTTTTTGAAATATAATTTTTTAGTCCCTCAAGCAATGTTCCAATATGGTTTTGTTGAATGCTTCACACATATTGTTGACTTACAGATCACACTGTGTGTTAGTGCTGTATGCACTCCGTGTCCACTTAGCAGCAGGAACTTTCATCATATCCGTCCAAGCATTTTCATTCAAGTTCTTCATTCTTTGCATTGCTCTTTGCCAATTTGGAACTGTTGTAGACCTAGCAGCCAACTACATCACTTCTTTCATCTCGGCTCCAGGGTACTTCTTTTTCCAATTTGCATAGATAACATGTGTTCTACACCAGCACCAATATTCTGAATTGCAATTTCCAAACCCTTTTGTTGGTCTGAAATGAAGGCCCAATCTTTCTGTTGTATGCTATTCAAGTCCTCCAACAACAAGTCAAGAAACCATTGCCATGAATCTCTTGTCTCTGCCTCCACCACTGCATAGGCAATTGGAATCATTTGATTATTCCCATCTTTCCCCACTGCTGCCATCAGTTGACCACCATGGTCACCCTTCAAGAAACACACATCAAGCCCAATTAAAGGTCTGCACGTATAAGCAAATACAGCCTTACATGCTTCAAGGCATACATAAATTCTTTCAAATTTCAGACCATTGTCGCTCGTATAAAGAATGACAAATTTTATAATTTTAGTAATGTAAATGTTATGAAAATTTTTAGAATATAAAAGTTCGTATAGCGAACAATTATAATTTATATAAGCTTTTATGTATTGAGGTTTTTTTTTTGTTGTTGTAGTTGTTTATTTTATAAAATTTTGTAATATATTTTTTTAGTCAAAATATAAACACTATTTTTTCAGCCCCTATAAATTTTGTAATATATTCAATGTATTTATAAAATTTATGTTGACTGGAATTATAAATTTTTATAAATACATTGAATCACTCACACTAATGCATTTTTATATTTCAATTCAAAGGGTCTAAATTTTTTTCTTAAAAAGATACGACCGGAGTAATTATGGAAACCTACCCTTAAAACGGGTATTATGCACATGTATTCTTTGCACCTTATGTTGACTGGAATAATAATTAAGGTAGTAACAGTTTTTATACAATTATTATTAAATACATTGAATCACTCACAACAATTCATGTTTATACTTTAATTCAAAGGGCCAAATTTTTTTTTTCCTAAATATACATCACAACATGGACTATATATATAATGAACATTTGATCGTCATGCATGTCAAACAAAATATAACATAAGGTGCAATTATATACAATGGCTTTTTCCATTTATCAATCCTTTATTTGCTTATTTTTGTGCATTGCTTTGATTCTCCCTTCAGGTAACATAATTAAATTTGTTATTAAGTTTCATTTTCAATATAAAATTTAGTATCTCAAATCTTGTACTATGAATTTTCAATTTTTTATTTTACTTTATTCAATTGAGTTTTCTTGCATTGGATTTGTAGGATATGCAATTGGATCAACTCCAAGACTTGAGTGCATAGCACACTGCAATGAGATCTCAAACTGCAGTCAATATTGTGGTACTAAGGGCTATACAAGAGGTGGAATCTGTAAGAATCCCCAAACAGATAATTTGTGTTGTTGTTATAGCAATGTTCCCCCTGCATCATCACGATAGAGTTTTTAGTTTGTGTGAATATTATGTAAAACCAAAAAATCATTGAAATATTTTTGATGATTTTATTAAATAATAATAATAATAGTAAAAGAATATAATCCGTACGTTGGATGTATTGATTCTTTGGATTAAATTAAATGAATTCTCATAATTTTGTTTTCTCTTGCATTTGTCAAACGTTTTTTTCCATTAGATTAAATTAAATGGATGTTTCAGTAGTTACTAGTCATATAAGTAAATGCGTTTGCTAAATGGATGTTTTAAGTTTTTGTTTCTTAACTTTGTCAAAAGAAAGTTTTTTTTTTCTTTCTTAACTATAATTCATTTGGTTGCTTAAAATACTATAATTCAGATATATCATATTTTATATATATATTGAGATTTGAATTTGAAATCCTCCATTTATTCACTTTAAGAGGTGAATTTTTACCGGACAATTTTTTTTAAAGCTTTTATAAAATAAAATTATGCAAACAGTATGTTATGTTGTTAACAAGTACTTTTATCGCATAGTATATGTCGTTGCTCATTAACCAACTACATGTTGTTTCTTTGGATTCACAATGAGTTTGACTCGAAATGTGACATATAACACTATCACTATGAAAAACAAAATTATTACATTTATATAATATACCATATAGTATTCTTATGGAAGGTCAATCTAATTATATTTAAAATATCTTTTATTGTAAATTTTTTTGAAATTCTTTTAATATTTTAAAATAGCAGTTGCTATTAAGAAACAAAAGGAGTGTTAGAAATAAACTAGGATTGCTAGAGAGTATAGATAAAGGAGATAAGAATATTGTATTACTTCATTCATATGTATGTATTACATCATAACAAATGTCCTATTTATAGGACACAAAGTAAGTAGTGAAAAGATAAAGGCAATAAAGCTCCACTACTTAGTGGGAGTTATAGGGAAGGGAATGGATATGGACATCCACTAATCTTATTCTTCATAACACTCCCCCTTGGATGTCCATTGAGGATGTGCCTCGTTAAAACCTTACTAGAAAAAAACCCAGTGGGAAAAAATTCCAGTGAAGGAAAAAGAGTACAACATCCTTTTACATAATATATTTATTTCTCCCCCTCAACCATACAACCATCTCTAAGACGACAGCGACCAATCTTTTGTATCAGTTGTTCAAAAGTTATACTTGAGAGCGACTTTGTAGAAAGATAGTCATCCATATAGTTTAATGAAAGCTTTACTTGACGGTGCATTTGTAGAAAGAACTGTTTTATCTTCTTTAATACATTCTTCTCTGAATTAACCGTTGATGCGATATTATCTTCTTCAAGTATGTATTGAATTAGAGACTTCAACCAAAAGATCTGATTTATCTTCATACTCTTCTTTTAATTAGTCATACTTAAAATATTATAATCGTGTTGAGTGTTTGAAACTTTCAACTTGAAAGAGCCTCTTTATAGAATGAGAAAACCACAAGTTTATTGTATGTGTAAACTCATAATCTTTAATAAAAAGTATTCTCCGCTTCCTTGATTATGTTGTTTCTCTAAATTGCAAAACATATGATTGACTTTGTTTTGATACCTGCATTTACAAATATTGACAAAAACAAAATACCACGATATACATATAACGAACATATCATAATTGTTTTAACTCTCATTAAAACATTTATCTCACTTTATTCTAATGCATTTTGGTTGGTGACAAATCTTGTCTTACTAACAAAAATAAAATAATATTATCACATCAATCAATTTGAGATTTAAGTAATATGCATGCATGCTAATTTAAAGTCTTCAAGACCGAGATATTTGACATTTTCATGACACAAATATCTTGTACTCAATAAATATAATTTGTTAATATTCAATTAGTTAATTGATTGATCTGAACAGATCGAGATAAAGTTTTCTGAAAATATTCATCTTAAGATATTTCTCTATATCCATTATAGGATTTACTAGTAGGAGATCCTTCGGGGATAGTCATCATGTCTATCAAATGAGCAATATAACTATGTTGTAACAATACTCATCATGTGAAATATGAGCTCTCCATGTGCTACAAGGCATCTTAATTACGTACTGAAAAGTACTTGTATCCTTAAGCAACATGTCGTGCTTTGTATTTAACAATTTCTTCATTCTCATTTATATGCAACTAAAATTTCAATCTTTTAAGTGTTTGGACTACAGGTCTAACAACATTTTGCTTGCAAAGCGAGTTTCATTATACTTTAATCTAATTTCTCAATTTTGGCCAATTCTCACTTTGTCTACAATCTTTAGTAGATTTTGGTTTATGATCCTCGTTTGAACTAATATATGGTACTTCAGGACCAATTTAAGTTGTCCAACATTTTCTTGAAGACATGATCTATATACTAACATCAAGAGACATCACAATCATTCTACTACACAATCAATTAGATTTGTCCAATCAAATTATTTTAATACATTTGCTATATAAGTTTCTTGATGCATAAAATGTCATTTAAATAATAAATTTGCAAATTCAAACAAACCTTTTGCATGCGTCGTATGCAATATCAAATCTTTCTATAATCAACATATTTTAGGATCTCTTCTAGAATCCTAATATCACCATAAAATAAATTATAATAAATTCATTTTCAAATGTTTAGAATGGACATATGATGTCATTTCTTCAATGTATCACAAAATTTAACTCTTCCAAAGAGTTTCATATAATAATCGATTCTAGTGAGCCATACAAATATATTGTAACATATATTTAATTTATAATATTTAATTTAATTTAATTAGATGTTAATTGTGTTACTGTAAAATAATATTATCAAATCTATTTTAAAAAGGATTTTTTTTTTTTAAAGCAAAAGGGGTGTGGATGGTGAACCAACTACAACACCCTAAATAATAGATCAATGGCGGATACAGGCATAAGGGATTGGGGCCTCAAACCCCCACCAAAATTATTAATTTTCTTTTAATATTAGTATATATATTATTTTTTTTCAGCCCCATGATTAAGTTTATTATTCAGTCATGCACCACAAATTTATCTTTTTATTTACCAACTTTTCACTATTCCCACTTTTAAATTTTCACAAACTTTCTCTTATAATCTTACTCTTCTTCTCTCTTAATTTATCTAAGCATCAACTCTTTCTTTTCTGGCTATTTTTTGTCTTTCTCTTATTTTTACTTTTCCTAAATGACCGTTTGATTACATGTTTAATTACATATATAAAGAATGACAAATTTTATAATTTTAGTAATGTAAATGTTATCAAAAATTTTAGAATATGAAAGTTTGTATAGAGAACAATTGTAATTTATATAAGCTTTTATGTATTGAGGTTTTTTTTGTTGTTGTAGTTGTTTATTTTATAGAAATTTGTAATATATATTTTATATTCAAAATATAAACATTATATTTTCAGCTCCTATTAGCGAAAATTTCGATATTCGTCACTAATATAGATAAAATAAAACAACAACATTACAAAAAGATAAGGGAGACATCGACCAAAACAATCTCAAGCAAAAGCAACAAAAAAAATAATTTTGGGGGGCCGAAGCCAATCCCATAATAAAGAAAAGAAAGAGAAAAATGCGAAACAAAAAAAAAAAAGGAAAAAAAAAACAACAAAATGGAACAAAAAGATACGACAGGAGTAATTATGGAGGCCTACCCCTAAAACGGATATTATGCACATGTATTCCTTTTTGCACCTTATGTTGACTGGAATTATAAATTTTTATAAATACATTGAATCTCTCAAACTAATGCATTTTTATATTTCAATTCAAAGGGTCTAAATTTTTTTCCTAAAAAGATACGACCGGAGTAATTATGGAAACCTACCCCTAAAACGGGTATTATGCACCTTATGTTGACTGGAATAATAATTAAGGTAGTAACAGTTTTTATACAATTATTATTAAATACATTGAATCACTCACAACAATTCATGTTTATACTTTAATTCAAAGGGCCAAATTTTTTTTTCCTAAATATACATCACAACATGGACTATATATATAATGAACATTTGATCGTTATGCATGTCAAACAAAATATAACATAAGGTGCAATTATATACAATGGCTTTTTCCATTTATCAATCCTTTATTTGCTTATTTTTGTGCATTGCTTTGATTCTCCCTTCAGGTAACATAATTAAATTTGTTATTAAGTTTCATTTTCAATATAAAATTTAGTATCTCAAATCTTGTACTTTGAATCCTTTAGGGTTTGCAATTGGATCAACTCCAAGACTTGAGTGCATAGCACACTGCAATGAGATCTCAAACTGCAGTCAATATTGTGGTACTAAGGGCTATACAAGAGGTGGAATCTGTAAGAATCCCCAAACGGATAATTTGTGTTGTTGTTATAGCAATGTTCCCCCTGCATCATCACGATAGAGTTTTTAGTTTGTGTGAATATTATGTAAAACCAAAAAATCATTGAAATATTTTTGATGATTTTATTAAATAATAATAATAATAGTAAAAGAATATAATCCGTACGTTGGATGTATTGATTCTTTGGATTAAATTAAATGAATTCTCATAATTTTGTTTTCTCTTGCATTTGTCAAACGTTTTTTTCCATTAGATTAAATTAAATGGATGTTTCAGTAGTTACTAGTCATATAAGTAAATGCGTTTGCTAAATGGATGTTTTAAGTTTTTGTTTCTTAACTTTGTCAAAAGAAAGTTTTTTTTCTTAACTATAATTCATTTGGTTGCTTAAAATACTATAATTCAGAGATATCATATTATATATATATATTGAGATTTGAATTTGAAATCCTCCATTTATTCACTTTAAGAGGTGAATTTTTATAACACTACCGGACAATTTTTTTTTAAGCTTTTATAAAATAAAATTATGCAAACAGTATGTTATGTTGTTAACAAGTACTTTTATCGCGTAGTATATGTCGTTGCTCATTAACCAACTATATGTTGTTTCTTTGGATTCACGATGAGTTTGACTCGAAATGTGACATATAACACTATCACTATGAAAAACAAAATTATTACATTTATATAATACACCGTGTAGTATTCTTATGGAAGGTCAATCTAATTATATTTAAAATTTCTTTTATTGTAATTTTTTTTGAAATTCTTTTAATATTTTAAAATAGCAGTTGCTATTAAGAAACAAAAGGAGTATATATCTCACATTAAAATTTCAGTAAAAAAGTTCATAAAACACCTACATTAAAATTTTAAAAAGAAACTTTAACCGACAATGTAAATTATTTTACACATGCATTAAATTATAATGTTATTTTCTAATATTAATATCTAAAATATATTCATATATTCTTACATGATGTGATTTAATTTAGGTGATTTAATTAGGTGTACTTAAAAATAATACGGAGTAATAATAAGAATAATAATGTTGTTGTTATATATATATATATACACTTTAAATCCTAGGAAAACAATCCTTCAACTTGGATTTATTAAGGGAAAGAAAACCAAAAGAGAAGATAGCAATGTACTAATGGTTGTTGAAAAAAAAAAAGAAAAAGATAGTAATACAACTAATGCCTTCAATACCCAAGTAGTATTATTTATTTATAATGCTTTCCTCTTACCAAAGTCAACAGTACCAAAATTAATAAATTGCTTAAAAAAAATACTCTGATACTTTACAAATTAATTGTTACCTCATAGTTTAGTTGATAACATCATTGCATTAATATGCAGAATCAGAGTTCGAACTCCGATACTTTTCTAACGGTCGAATTTTAAATTATCAACTCTCGAGATTAATAAAAAAATGAAAACAAAAATAGAATAAAGAAAGTACAACTACTTCTCCGATGGTAATGAGTAGTACTATAAACATTTATTTAAACTATTAGTCAACTTCATTATTCAATTTTCTGACGGTCGAATTCTAAATTATCAACTCAATAGAATAAAGAAAGTATAACTGCTTCTCCGATGGCAATGAGCAGTACTACAAATATTTACTCAAACTATTAGTCAACTTCTACTAAAATAACCGATAGTCAACTACTATGAAATGAAACTGAAAAGAAAAATAAAATTAGAAATACTTTTTCAGTTTAAAAATGTGAAAAAAGTCAACTTTCTATTATTTTTGAACTTTGAAGAGCTTGCAAACTTTACCACACATAAAGTTCAAAACTTGAACACAGAATTGCATTGCAATTTCAAATGGGTAACAGAATCAGCAGCGTCTGCCTTTGTTCTGCTGGCGCCGGAGAAATCTCCGGCAGGTTATATAACAACTCTGCCTTGTTCTACAAGAAACATGAAAAAGCTACTTGCAACTCCATCTCCTATGTGAGACCGAACCCGGCTGAATTCTCCGGCGATACATTCTCCGAAGAGGACGAGGACATCCTAGTGACTTTCCGGTCGGTCTTCGGAGCCACGGTGAGTGCAAACTCCTCATCTACATCTTCCATCTTCCTTGATGACTCTATTCAACACAGCACTGTTTTGGATTCCTCTGCTTCATTTGAAAGCTTTGGTTCATTCACTTCCACAATGATGCATCCTCAACATCAGAATGATCCTCCTCGTAGTTCTTCTGTGTGTGGATCCATTGAAAAAGGGTTATCTTGGAGTCCTTTTAATCCTGTGTTGAATGATGATGACTCCATTGAAAAAGCTTCAGAACATGTAAAGAAGATCAAGAAGCCTAATAAGATCAGCTTGAAGAAGGTTCTAAGTAGAGTTTTTTCAAATACAGTATCTTCTGAAAAAGGATCAAATTTCAAGAATAGTGATAATGTTAATGCAAATGCAAGAGTGAGTTGTAGTACTAGTTTGAGTGATGAATTGAGATTGCATAATAATAACTATTTGGATGATTATGATGATTTGTCAATGGTTTGTGAGAATCTTCATATGGCTCAAGGAAAAGGCGGTGAGGATCGTATGCATATTGTGATTTGTGAGGAACATGGATGGGTTTATGTAGGAATTTATGATGGATTTAATGGTCCTGATGCAACTGATTATCTTCTTAATAATATGTTTTATGCAGTACATGATGAGCTTAAAGGGTTTCTATGTATTCGAAATCGAAATAGTAGTAATAAAGTGAAAAGTGAAGAGTGTTTTAGTCACATGGATGTGTTAGAAGCTCTTTCTGAGGCAATGAGGAAAACTGAGGATGCGTTTTTGAAGATAATTAATGAGATGATTAATCATAATCCTGTTTTAGCTATGATGGGTTCTTGTGTTTTGGTTATGTTAATGAAAGGTGAAGATGTTTATTTGATGAATGTTGGTGATAGTCGTGCTGTTTTAGGCACTCGGAATGGGAATCATCCTCAACTCACCGTGGATCATAGCACTCATGTAAAAGAGGTAGTTTTTTTAGACTTATTGAAACTGAGTAATTACTTAATTTGATCCTCGAAAATGTAGAACCGTATCAACTTAATATGTTTAGAATTTGGAGATTAATTTGAGTATTTACTCGACGAAAATTGGTCTGTTAAAGTTCATATCAATTCATTTTTTACTTCTTTTTTTCGATCCTCAGGAGGTTTATAGAATCAGACAGGAGCATCCAGATGATCCTTCTGCGGTAACTAAAGGCCGAGTGAAAGGTTACTTGAATATCACAAGGGCTTTTGGAGCAGGATTCCTTAAGCAGGTAACTTCATAGCTTATACTGAATTGCTTACATTACTGCTAAACAAATTTGCTATGGTAGTTTCAAGATTCTTTTTCACTGTTGTATTGAATTACATTATTGTGTATATACTATAATGTTTTGAGTAAAGATGTAGTATTTTAGTTTCTTGTTAATTCTGTTATGGTCTTTGTTTATAGCTTATTGTTGTTTCTGGTGCCCTACAAACCTCAAACATATTCATAAGTGATTAAAGTGCATATTAATTTTGTTCCAAGACTCAATTAGGGTACATCTGGCATGTTAATGGTCTTTAGTTTTCTAGCAACATAGGTATGTGTTTGGTATTTGGCACGTGTCAATGTCCGTACTGACACGACATCAAACATGTGGTTACATTTAATGATTTCATTTTCTCAAATTGAAGTGTCGACGTGTCAGTGTTAGTGTCGTATCTATAATAGTTAATTCATTTTAGTTTACTTCATTGCTAAAAATTATTATGGCATGACCCTCTTGGTCTATTTTGCAGCCTAAACAAAATGATGCAATGTTAGAGACTTTCAAAGTTAACTACATAGGAGAATCTCCTTATATCACATGCTCCCCTTCATTACACCATCAAAAGCTCAGCTCAAGTGACAAATTTCTTATACTGTCTTCTGATGGACTTTACCAATACTTCACAAATGAAGAAGCAGTTGCGAAAGTAGAGTCATTCATCACCATGTTTCCAGATAAAAATCCAGCACAACTTCTCATTGAAGAAGCACTTAGTCAAGCAGCCAAAAAAGCAGGTATAAAAAAGCACTTCCTTTTAGCAAAGATTTAAACTGTTACTACAAATTACAGTTACATTGATATCTAATATTTTAAAAAATTATAGACTAAAGCGGCAAATGCTGCAATTGCAATCGTGATGCATTTACTCAACCTTCTGAAATGCATATTACGATCGCAATTTGCAGTTGAAGACTGAAAAGGTGAAATTTTAAATAAGTCAAAATCTATGTAGCACTGACACTTTACTTTGACGGTGTTCAGTATCCAAACCGACACATGAAGTTATATTCAAATATTTCACCTTTTCAAATTTTGACCAATGTCGATGTATCAGTGTTCCCTACGTCAAAACGATCTTTGTAAGTTTGACTTTCACTGTTGCATTGTAGGTATGGAGTTCCATGAGTTGCTTGATATACCACAAGGGGAAAGAAGGCTATACCATGATGACATTTCCATTGTCATAATATCCTTGGAGGGAAAAATATGGCGTTCATTGGTGTAAATGTAATGAGTGTGATATTAACTACTAATCACAGTGACACTAACCCGAACTTTAGAAAATTTCCCTTCATGTGTGTTTAGTTCTACGGTGGTGAAAAATTGAAAATTGATGTTTAGATAAAATGTCTTACGTTTAAATACATTTATGTGAAAGAGAGTTAAATAATAATGTTATTAGACTAATAGGATACTTAAGAACTGCAATTTCAAATTCACGTAGAGAGAGGCACAATTTTGTTTTGATAGCTCCTTAACTAATACTGTACTGTATTTTGTTTTCTTTCAGTCAATGGTATATTTATGATGTGAGGGAAATATTCCCTTTATCTTTTGACTTTAAAATTTGTGTCATAACTTGATTAAGAAGTCAAAGGCTTAAATAATGATCCTTTGATGATGACAAAAAAGGCATGCAGTTGATAAAAGATTATTATTTTTTGTACCAAAATCATGGATTTAAATTGTCAAATTCAAACTATAAAAAATAAACCGTAATGGTGGACCAGGAAATAGTTTGATTTTAAAGAACTACTACTAACAATTTAAAATGCATGGTCAACCATTATAAAGAGTGGAATGTAGATTTAGATCATAGATTTTTCTTTTATTTATATATAAAAACAGTAAGATTTAGTTCATTGATTGAGGTCATAGAACTTGTCCTTCTTAATTCAAGCTCATCATGGTTGAAATAAATTGTTTATACTCTTTAGATAATATATATAAGATTTTTCATGATTTTGAAAGCAAAGTTTCATCTAGGAGTAAAGTAAACCAATATGTCATCCTCTAATTGTTTAATAGCCAGTTAGGGTCACCACTTCAAGTACAAATCGTGCAGGACAATTCAAGAAGCAATCTAAAAGGTAGATACTTCAAGAGGTTTGCCATTTAGACACTGTTTTTTAGATCCTCTGCAGTGACATTTTCTCTGCAATGAGATGATCTCAGCCGCTTATCATGACTACCATCCGTAGTCAAAGTCAACTAAAAAAATGTATGGTTCAGATTCACACTGGACTGAATCCAGTGATATTCCACGGGAGAGGATCCGAACCTGCTTTTTAGACACAGTAGCAAGTAAATGAAAATTTAAGATTTCTTTTCCCACCCCCAAGCTTTCTTTTTCACCCCTGGATTTCCGTTTTTAACCATTGAAAAACTGGGAAAAGTCGTTCGGTAGATGCGTACCGAACTTTGTTATTTATTTGCATCCCTTTTGCACCCGTCATATTTAGTGATACTTCGGTGGACGCGTACCGAAGTTTTCCTTCTTTTGTACCCCCTACTTCGGTGGACGCATACCGAACTGTTTTTAAACTAGTTCGGTGGACGCGTACCGAACTGTTTCTGTATAGAAACAGAGCGTACGCTCTCTTCTCCCATTCATGCAGAAACAGAAGTTTTAGAAAGTGAAGGGTGAAAAACGAACCCTAGTGTCAAATCTTCGTCAATCTTGGGTTTTTGAGTGAATCTTCCACAAAGTTCATCAATTTCTACTCCATCAAGTAAGATTATGTTGATTTTAGTTCCTCATTTGCATTCATATTTCTTCATATCTCTCAATTTCATTTTTGATTAGTTTATGTCAATGTTAATCTCTGATTCGTGATTTAGTGTTGATTATGTTGTTGAAATTGTTGATTAGAGGTTTATTGTTGATTTTGGATGATTGCATGTTAGGTTTGATGTGAAATTTCATTAGGTTTAGGTTTTGGTTAAATTTTGAACTTTGAGTTGGTTTGAATGATGAATGGTTGTTGATTAATAGTTACTATGTTGTTGATTATTGCTTATTATGGTCAATGTTGAATGTTAAATTTGGATATAAAACGTACCTGAAAGCAGGAAAATCTGCAACATTATTTATGCCAACTCGGTTTATAAAATGAGTTCGATACCTGTTTTAAAACAATTCAACAGTTCAAACAACCTCATAATTGAAACGACTAAGTTATATATAATGCATTATATAAGTTGTACATCGCAAAAAGTTCGAAACTACTTAACCAAACTAGTTATCGTATGTAACAAAATGTGATGGCGTAAATACAATGTTGCACCGCAATGCCTAAAATATGCATCATACAACCCAAAACAATTCCAAAACATCAAAATACAAATAACCTCGCAAATAACATCAACAAATAAACGGATCATCACTACTCGAACCAACTCCCGTGAGTATTTTCTTCCTAACATCTTTCATCTCCTTTTCCAAAAGTTCGGCAAAAGTGGTCTGACGTTCCATGAACGGATACTCCCATGCAGCGGCTTCTTCCGACCGATAATTCCTCCACTCGAGGCATATGCGTGGCAATGGACATCCCTCTTTCAACTTGACAAGAAGAAAGTGGTCAGGAACCAAACCAAGACAAAGAATGTTCTTCTCGGGATCCGAAGGTGGACTTCCACGCAATGGGAAAAATGTTTCCGATACTCTGTCCCCAGGGGTTGTCAACTCCACAATAACCTTGTTGTAGTGAGTAGCCAAAATGTGTTCCATATCCGGAAATGTCAACCATTTATCCATCGGTGCGACATGACCAGGAAGGACTCGTCTTTTTGGAGGGTGCAATGCATCTTTGATTAAATTAAAACGCCTCTCATGTACAAAGACTCTCTTATACAACTCCTTGTGCGACTTCAACTCCTTAAGCATGTGGCATTTGATCAACTCATAATCGTCCTGATTACCACAATAATCCAACGCAACGATATCCACAAAATCCGTCACCAACCACATCAACAATGTCATCTATATAAGGGCGCATAAACTTCAGCATTTCATCAATGTGTGGTATGTTACGCGTAGGAGGAATGTCGCTCAACGTATGCTTAGATTTTGCACTTGACCTCTTATTTGACGACGACGACGGTTTTGTTTGCGATTCTTGAGTAGCCTCAAAGTGTTTAACGACATGCTCCCAACGAGACGGTTCTCGGGTCGTGGACCTAGTGGTGCGAGAACTCGCATTCCCTTTATTCTTTTTAGCACCTTTATATATTGCGTTGTGTTCCGGAGCTTTTAAAGACGTCGATTCCGGAAAAGCAATTTCACGAAGTTGATTTCTTATCTCATCCTTCATGCAAACTTCAACACGCTTCAACCGTTTCTACAACAAACAAAAAAACAAAAAAAAAAAACAAGACAAGAAAAATTATAATCGTTAATTAAAATTATGACGTATTAACTAAAATTATAACCTATATATAGTAGCGCTAAAATATGTCATCATTAATTAATTAAATGTACCTGAATAGCTTCCCATTCGGCCAAGCAAGAATAATCGTCGTCGTCGGACGAACCACCATCATCCTCCAAAAAGCATAACTTCTTCCAATGTGCATTAACCTCATCCAGTCGAATAGGCAACTTGTGAAGCATCTTCTTAGCAATCAAGCATGCACATGGCAACCCATAAGTAAACCTCATCACACAACCTCATTTTTTGCTATCCGTGTCGCATTCTTCAACTCTTTTTTCTTCTTTGTGTATATGATTCAAGGCGGGTCTTGAAATTTTGAAAATCAATAACGAATACAAGTAATGATCCTTGAAGGTGTGCTCCACAACAGACAAATTCCTACAGAAAGTTCCTTGAATTTCATTGAAGCGATTAATCAACATTTTGTCGATCGCTTCCCAACCGGTGGCTAAGTCGCCGTGACCGTCTTTCAAGTAGCTCTTCAACACACCATGGGAACCTTCCACTCTATTTGTGGTAGTGTTGCCGAAATGCAAAAACTTGTCAGTCCAAGCACTGACACACCTCTCTTTATCCGTGTCCAAAATAGTCGTCTCGACATATTTCAAGAATCTTGGCCACCTTGCACATTGCTTCATAAATTGTAAAACGGCCGCGACATAAGCTTCCTCATCAGGCGAGTACAGTATATCATCAAAAGCTTTCGACATTTCCGTCCACACATCTCTTTACTTCACATTTTCACCGTCTTTAATTTTGCAAAGTGTCTTGCACTTCTCAACCATGTTTTTCTTCACATGAAAAGTACAAACCATATGAGCCGAGTCCGGAAATATGGTGGCAACTGCACTCATTAGTGCCGCATCCCTGTCAGTCACAACAACCTTCGGCCTCAACTTGTTCCTAAATAGACAAACACATTGTTGAAGGACCCATGTGAAATTTTCTTCCATCTCATTACTCATAAATGCAAACCCAATATTAAAAGTTTCCTCAGTCGAGGTCTGACCAACTAACTCAAACAAAGGCATTCCGTATTTGTTCGTTTTATACGTAGAATCCATAATCAAAACAGTGGGAAAAGTGTTGAACAAACATACGGATTTCGGATGTGCAAAGAAAATGTCTTGAACAAACTCGGACTCACCATCGGTTCGAGCTTTAAAAAAGTAGTTGTTCTCGTCAAGACACTTGTGCAAATGTTGCATTTCCGTCCTTGTCGCCCTCGCTCTTTGTTTTAATCTGTAACGTGCATTGTAGATTTGCTTTACAACCGTCACATTCTTCGGATCCCTCTCTTTCATAGTAGAAATGATGTTTTTGGGCGGTACCAAATTCTTTGTCAATTTCGATAGAAGTTGCTTTTCTACCGGTTTCAAACGACCCGCGACGAGATGACCTTGCAACGCTTTGTCGAGCACATGGTTGTGCATGCCATCAACAACAGTAGCATGCCATTCTCCCGTTGCATGGAAATATTCTCGTAGTCTAAATGGACAATCACATTTTATCGTTCCCGTCTCTTCAAATTTAACATTCTTTGTACTTGATTTGTATGTACCGCCCCTTTCGCAACCCAACACAATGAACGGCTACCTACTACCTTTGTCGTTGTCGGATCTTACAATGACAATTGCAAATTGTAACGGGAGAGCTATGTCGCGAGCCCACTCAACCAAAGCCTCTTTGTTTTCGAAAGTTCTATCCGTCACAAAATGAGACCTTGTATCCACTCTTATTGGCGATACTTGAGGCTCCGCCGCTACTATTTCTCTACACTCGTCCGGAGGTTTAGCTTCATCGGTCATAACTACAACAAATGCCAAAACAAATATAATAAGTAACTTTAGTCCATCAATAATGCAATCCATAATTTTAACAATTATAAATCATAATATGATCACTAATTAAGGCAATATCTATTAATATGATTCAATACCTAAACAAACCAAGCATACAATGCATAAACCATATTTTAAATCTATTTTATGCAACTTACAGAGAGCATTGCAACTGCATTTTTGTTTCGCAAAAGTTCGGTACGCATCCACCGAACTTTTGCTCTTCATATTTTGCAAAACTTCGGTACGCGTCCACCGTGTTTTTCAAATAATTCGGTGGACGTGTACCGAACGATACTGTGTCAGAAACCTACGACCCTAGCAGCTAGGTGTGCGTGAAATAAACAGTAGAGTTTGAAATTTACCTTGTTTTTGAGCTTCTAATGCGTCTACAAACAGTTAGTCAAGCTTCCAATGTTGATTTCAACCCCCAAATGGACGGAATCGCGCAATTTCCTCGTATGGAGATTTTGATTGTGTGTTTGTGAAGAAGAAGAAATGAGGAAGAAACCTGGTGTGTCTGGTTTATAAACATCTAGTTCGGTGGACGTCTACCGAACCCCAGCGCGCTCGGTACGCGTCCTCCGAACTTTCATAAAGCTCAGTACGCATCCACCGAACTTTTGCCTTCAAATTTTTAAAAAGTCAAGGGGCAAACTGGGATTTAAGGGGGGTGAAAAAGAGTCCGGGGGGTGGGAAAAGAAATCTTCATGAAAATTTAGATGGGATGTGTTTGCAAACGGGATGATAATTTTCACTTGCTTCATTACTTGAGAACTTCGATTATTTGTTCTCTTTTCACACTCTCTTATCTATTTTTCTCTTCTCACTTTCTCTTAGCAACCAATAATACGCTAAATGCATATCTATAGGTCAGATAACACACAAAATTGCAGATACTCAACATAACAAACAACTCTAATTCCGTAAGGCGACTTGCCTTTCCACAGGGCTAGAATTGCCCTTTTTTCTTTAACAAATCCAGAGAATTGTACTTTTATAATCTTTATAATAAATGCGGCACCCTGTAGCATCTTTGAAATGCAATTGATATATTCCAGAAGAAAAAAATATAACTCAAATTTTGTAACACAATCAATGACAATAATATATAATAATTAATAATTGTGTATACAATTGAAATTGGCATTTACAGAATTGACTTTTACAACAGTGATGGAGAGGAGTTACTTGGTCAAGGGGCAACTTCACGCTGCTGCATGGTGTTATGTCTATAGACTGAACATAGAAACCGATTCATACAGGTGAATAAGATGAAAAACCTAAGATGTTCTAAGGACAGAAATGGGAGGATATTTGTTGGCTTTGAATCCTCTCTCATCAGCTATCCTTCCATCTTCTTGATCTCTCTCTTAATCTTACTCTCGCTTTATTACAAAATAATGAAGTGAGATTAAGAGGACCGAGTGAGATGTAGAGGATTCAAGTTGATATTTGTCCGTGAATTTTGACTAATACAGATCCATGATAAAACAAGCAATGGAAATTGTCGAGATACTTAGCTTGATTATCCTCTGCTGAAATCCATATTATGGCAAGTTGGATTACATGGATAAGGGCAGTCAATAAGATTTACCACTTGTCGATCAAAGAACCAATCGGCAACAGATTCAGCAATTGTCTGCTCCAGAGATAACAGCAGTAAAGAGTAAGTTACAATAACAATGACTTATGAAAACTAGAATGTAAAACAAATTAGTTGCTGAAGACCTAACTGTCAGGATTTTTCAATCAGAGATCATAGCATTTATGCAGTTGTATTATTGTATACTTTCTAAATGCACATCTTTTCTAATTCACCAAGATTATAATAACTCAAACTTATAAATATGTTCATTATATATATATATATATACACACATTACAATAAACATTCATTAGATGGAACATGCACCAATCACATAATGTAAGCATATAAATAATCATGGCACTGCATATGTAAAGAGCCAAAACAACTGTTACCTTATCTTTTATTTTTGGAGAAGTAGGTGAATGCCATGTCTCTCCCATCCATGTCTGGCAATGGATAAAGCAGGAATCTATAAACATTCCAATATCCTTTCGTTGCTGGAATTCACTCACCGTCTTCAGCAAAGAACTGCGGAAACCTGAAAATGACAGTTTCCTAAGTTATCCAAGGCTCAGTATGGATGCTAAATTCAGGTATCAGGTCAATAAACATTGCTATCTTGTGCGACAGTTGAATCCAGCATATGTGGTATTTGAATCAAATCACATTAAAGGGTTACAAAATTTAATTAATTTAAAATAAATAAATAAAAAATCTGGTAAAGGTTGATTTCAAAATGATCAAGAATCATATGGTAGCAATTGTGTTTACTTACTGTCAAGTTTACTAATCAGGTTATCATCACAATTGTGAATGTTCAATCTGCATCTTTTCCAGCGACGATGGGGATCAGATCCTTGAGGTACCAAAATATTGTGTATCTAAGTACAATATAATTTGCATCATATGTCTATCATAGAAAAATGAAACATTTTAAAACAATGAAACATGTGACTTGATGGAGCTTACCTGCCAAAAATCATAAGCTGGATGGACAAGGAAAACAGGAGTCTTTACATTTTTCAGAATTTCTGATGGGAAGAGACACTGCATTACAAAACAATTGGTTATTCGTAGCTTAAACATATAACTCAAATTTTACAGTTACAAACGACACCTAAAGGTGCGGTAACAAGTTTAAGAAACTGAAAACCTGCCTTAGATGGTTCCATTTTAGCAAGGCACTCTTTGTGCAAACTTTTTTCAACACCCTGACAACAAGGTATGTGAAAATTAGACAAGTTACATTAGTGAAACCATTTTCTATATTTTTATACTTCATACATAAATATACAGTCTATCTGTGGCGAACACAACTGTACCTGAAGCTGGACAACATCATGATAGAAAGATCTCATTGTGTTATTTCCGAGAATATCCTTCCTGAAATTTATGTAATACAGATATACAGCATCGGAGTTACCATGCAACATACAGGTATCAATCAGTAGTCAATGCACTAGATTCAAGGATTTTCAAATCCCGATAGCAGTTAATAAAACTCAAAATGACCTATGCTCACACAAAATGTCATAATATATTATATAAAGTAGTTTTGGCAACTTTCAGTTTAAATTTTGCAAGAAAATATCATAGTAGGAAAAGGGAATGATACGATGAGATAAACCTATTCATCTAGGGCTTCATAGAATAAACCTACTCATCAAGGAAGAAGCCTGCATCCGCGAGACACTTGACATTGGCCTCCTTCGGAAGTAATTTTCGGAAGTTATCACAATGTATAAGAGTTGCCAATCCTCCAGCAGAGCATCCTGACAACAGAGCCTACAAAAGTAGCCTCATCTATCATCAAATGCTAATAATTTTAGGTCAGGGCCAATGCATCATAACTGATAAGATGTTCGTTATGATAACACATACTCTCCTTATTAAATTAAATATGACTATTTAGAACTCAGCTCAAATTAAATAGAAGACAGGAAACAAAATCTTATAAAATGCAGCAACTTTCTTTCACTTGAAATTGCACTAGTTCAAACTCGTAAATTAAGCTTTTACTTCAAATTACACTAGTGCAAATTCATAAATTAGGCTTTTACATTACCATCTATTCTTACTGTATGCAAGGCTTAATCGCTATTAAATATGTAAATTGGTATACAAAGATGATAAAACGAAAGAAACTATTATAGCTTTTCGATCAAGTAATATAACTTGACGTAACGAGAATCACTTTGTCATGTTAACTCAAGTGACACTAAAAGTAAAGTTCTTTGATTATGACAACAAAGTGATTAATGACATGATATGACATCTTAACATACACCGCCCAAGATTAACAGGTGCGGAACAAATGGGATTCTACTCGCCAAATTGGCTTGTTGTTTTCATCTTCAAATTTGACAATGCAAGTGATAAAATTTATGTAGACGACTGGTAGCCAAATATCATTATATCAATTGTAAGAAGCATTATTATTATTTATTACTAGTAGTAATAAAAATATCAGGGGAAAAAATTATGTCGGATTGCGGTAAAAGTTTAACCTGTTTCGCTTTAGACATTCCAATTGATAATAGTTCATTCATAATAGCATCCCATATGATCTGACCTCTGAAGAATAACCCACTTCCTTTCTGCTGTATATAATAATTGTTTTGGGTTAGAAAAAAACCTCAGCAAAATAATCCCAGATGTAAAAGAAAGAATATCCACCAGCAATCATTGCCAAGCCAAATAATAAATAAACTCCTAAAGTTTAGAAATTGCAAAGGTAAACCAACTCTAACCTCACTTTCTGGGTGACCAGCAAAGGATGCACCATCACAATAGCGTATCTTCACCTTGTTCCAGTTAAAGAAATCTGAATAAGTTTGGCAGATCAAGCTAAGTAACATCACTTGTTCAACACACACAAAGTTTCCAGAAGCACAAACCATGCATATCTAAGGGTGAGCTTGAAAGATAAAACTAACTTGGCCAGGTTAAAGAGAAAGAGAATATCTCACCAGACCAATAAAAATTACAGCACTTATCTTATTAGAGCTTATGCACAAGTTGACAACAACTTTCATAAATCAGATTTCTCAAATTATGTATAAGTCGTTCAAAAATGTTGTTGTCAACTTATACATAAGCTCTTATAAGATAAGTTATTTTCATAAAATCATCCGAACACTTTAGCAAAATTCAAATAAGTTCATTTAAATGTTCCTCAACTGGTGCAATAATAATGATACAACATAACACACATGCCCTATGGGAAAACTCAATAATGTAGACATAATTAGATTGTAAATTGCTGTTACATCAGAACACACAGAGACACTCAGGCGTGCACGCACACATACACACTTATCATATAAATGCTTCTGTATAAACAATTGTATAACAAAAGATATAATAACGGCAAATTGTTTTCATATAAGCTATAAATGTTTTCATAAGTTATCTTGGAAACTGCTTATGGGCGAATCATAAGTTGTTTTCATAAGCTCTCCCACAATCTCAATAGTGCTTAAGCTAGTAAACAAGTTCAAATAAGTCAATATAAAGGCGTGTAAGTATCTTATGGGTAATTTTACCAACCAGGATTTTGAGAAGGAACAGAGCTTAGTATCCCTGAAAAAGGAACCAATGTATCCATATACTTGGATGATCCCAAAGCAGTCATTTTTCTATAAGAACAGGACGCTATTGAATTGCACCACCCTCCTCCCTACACCCCACAATCCAAACCAGGTCAAAAATATCATTATTATCTAACCAAAACTCAATTCCACTATGTATTTATATAAACAAGGCTAAAATATACAAATGGTTCTGCAAGTATAGAGAGTTTTGATAGTCCTTGTTGTTTCGTTTCCTTACAAAATTTATTCATTTTGGAATTGTTCTTTATAATATGTAAAATATTTGACCCCGTGAGAACATAACTCAGTTGGCAGAAACATTGCATATAATATGCACCAGAGTTGAATCCTAGTAATCTCACTTATTCACTTTAAAAAAATGAAATTCTAGTCACTAGGCTACTAGACTAAAAAACTAAGAACTAAAATAAATATTACAAAGACTAATTTTGCAAGGACTAAAGCAAAACATCAAGGACTAAAATGAAATCTCTTTATATTTGCAGGAACAATTTCCATATTTAAGGCTCTAATAAAAATAAAAAAAAATAAAAACCTCAACGTGAAGCAACCAATTATGAGATCCGGATCCAAAACCCTTTTGGAAATGGTAACCAGGAGAAGTACCATCCAAGCAAACTGCAGAGAAGAGAAATTGATTAGAGTTATTAATTATGATTAATGAATGAAGTATATGAAAGAATTATGAACGTACGTGCGCCAATTTGTTTGAAGTTGGTGAGAGGGGTGAATGGAATGAGGATGGAATTGGAGTGAGAGTCATCATCATGAGAGTGAGGATTGGATCGTGTGAGAAAAGCGAAAGAGAAGAGAAGGAATAAAGCGAATGCGACGAATGCAAACTCTTTTCTGAATAAGATGAAAAGATTGCGAAGGCGAAGATTGTTGGATATATGCAACAGAGGCATCGCGGGAGATGGTGGTTTGTTGAAATCCCAAAATGAAATTTGTTTGCTAGTCAGTCAACGCATGGGAGTGTGGCTATGTTGTATTGTGTGAAAAAAAAAAAAAATAACACTCGGTCCGTTTTAAAAATAAGTGATCTGTTTAATTTCGTTTATGTTTATCGATTTATAATTTTGATCATTAATATATTTAATTATGTTTAACCCTAATTTTTATTTGTGTTTATTTAAATTGACGTGTACCTTTATGTGTTTTCTTATGTCCTTATTATTTGATTAGGGTGAAAGGAATTAGAATAGTATGCCATTAGTGCTGAGAGTTAGAATTTTCTTAGTTTTAACCAAGTAACTAAGTATTGGGGGGTGGGGGTATATAGGCTGTTGGAAGGGCCTATTAAAAGTAAAATAGTAGTTCTCTTGAGGCCTAGAGCTGGCGCGGGGAGCAGCTGCCATAGCGCGGGGGCAATTGGCATTTCTGTTTTGGGCGCGGGGCATCATTTGATGGAGTAATTAACAACTAGTTTAATACTCATGTTTACACACGAGTCGGGTTGTTGCCACAATGTTTTTTTTTTTTTTAAGAAATATTGTATTGTGCAAAATTAGTTTCGTTATATAAGTATCCGTTAACATTGTTGTCTAGTATATTTATAAATGTAATAATTATTAGGGGTGTGCATGGTCGGTTATTTTGCTAAATCAAATCATATCCAAACCAAAACTATTATTTTGGTTACATACCATAACCATAACAATTATTTTTTATAAACCGGTTATATAACCAGTTAAAAATTTGGATATGGATACATAACCAGATATTTTTATAAAACCGGTTTAAAAACGGATAATTTTTAAATCCAGTTTTTAACTGTTTATTTTTAAAACTGGATTAATAAACGATTAATTTGATCTGATTTTTTTTACGTAGACGAAAAACATATTAAAAACCGTAAAAAAATACACTTTTTTTTTTATTCTTTGCATCCTTCTTCTATATTTCTTTTTCCAATTCCAACGAGATAAGGTATACAAATTGGAGAGAATGAGTGTGGTTCGATTGGAAGAGAATATTGTCGATTAGAGTTCAATTGGAGAGATAATTGTAGATTTGTGATTTAGGGTTCATCGCAAATCACAATTGCAGAGATCACACGCACATGGTGATGATTTGTGCGTGAATTAATTTAATAAAAGGATATTTGTTTGTTTGTTTTATTTATTCTTTGCATTCCTTCTTCTATATTTCTTTTTTCCAATTCCAACGAGATAAGTGTATACAAATTGGAGAGAATGAGTGTGGTTCGATTGGAAGAGAATATTGTCGATTAGAGTTCAATTGAAAAGATTATTGTAGATTTGGGATTTAGGGTTCATCGCAAATCACAATTGTAGAGATCAAACGCACATGATGATGGTTTGTGCGTGAATTAATTTTAATAAAAGGATACTTTTTTTTTTTTGACAAAAAGAAATTTGAAAAGGATATTTGTTTGTTTTTATTTTTGAAAGAAACAAATTTGAAAAGGATATAATAACCAATTTAAACCAAATCCAAAAATTTAATTTGGATGGTTAACCGACCAACTGAAAATGGTTTGGTCAATAACCATATACCAAAATCCGAATTTTTTAAAATGGATTTGGATCCGGTTATGGGTTTGGACCTTCTAACCGGATATTTTGCATACCTCTAATAATTATAAATAATAATTTGTTTATATATGAATAAAATTGAACTTATTAGAGGTGATATTTTAATATAACAATTACTATTTCTTAAAACATAGTAATTGAACTTTTATGTCATATAAAACATAAAAGTTAAATAAATAAAAAAACTATTTCTTAAACTACTGCTAGCATTGAAGTAAAAGCAACACGAATGACTCTCAATGATAAATAAATAAATGAAAAACAACTAACTATTTGAAATGAGATGCTCAAACAGAAACAAAAACTTTATTAGAATACAAAAATCGCAATACAATTTACATATGAGAATATAGATTGGGAAAGAGGAAGAAGATGGATGGGTTTTTTTATAAATCATATATCCTCTGCATATAATTGCATAAACTAATTTCTTAAGTCTTGTGAGATTCAAATGGATGATAAACTCTATTTAAGAATTTTAATACTGGTACATGCTCAAGTCATAGATCAAACTCAAAACTTTGATTAAATTAAATAGAAATTATTCGTCTCATCTTCTCTAAATGCTCTTAGGTAGATGGATGATTACTTTTACTAAAGAGAAATTTCTACAATCTAAAAGAAAAAGAATAAAAAAAGTGGAAATTAATTAAAGGTGGAAGATGGATGGTTACTTTTGCTAAAGTGAGATTTATACAATCTAAAAGGACAAGAAAAAAGAGTGGAAATTAATTAAAGGTGGAAATTTGTTGATTAATCCAAAAAGTGGATTTAATTAAAGGGGGGTTAAGAATATGAATCGGTTTAGTAAAAGAAAGAAGAAAAAAAAAGTGAAGTGACTTGGTTAATTGGCAGTTTAGCTGCTAAAAAGTGTGTTTGGTAAAACAAATAAGTTAGATGTGTTTGGTAATAAGTTTTTTCAATTTATATTCCCTTCGTCTTAAAATAAAGGATCTAATTTTGACTTTAGGTACTATTTATATGAGCTGCTTTGATCATATTTTTCTACTAATGTGTACATGTAAATATTAACATATGATAAGTTATTTGATTTGTCTCGACGAGTATTTTCAAACTATACAATTTTTAATAATAATAAATAATTAAAGATATTAACGATTAAACTTATACATTGATAAATGTGAATATTGTCAACTAGGTATTTATTTTGAGACAAAAGTAGCATTTTTTTTAAAGGAAAATACTAAACAGTGCCCAGGGTATTGGTTAAACATACTAATAAGGAAACTTTATCCCGAAACTTGTGCATTCAGTGTCTTAAAAATATAAAAAATTATGTATCTAATATTAACTTTATCCTTAGTTTCCTTTTTAAATATGTTTAACAATTGCCTCAGAGACACTATTTAGCATGACCCTTTTTAAATGTTATTTTAAGTAACGTTTGAACTTATAATTTATAGTTTTTTACATTTTATTTAAATATTAACCTTATCATTTTTCATGTTAAAAAAACTATCCACTCAAAAAAGTAACTACCTACTGACATAAAATAATCATGTATTTTTATGTCATGTTATAGTTACAACAGCTAAATTTAACAAACACTTTAATTTTATTATACTAGTTTTTCAACTATCAGCTAAAAGCTTGCTTATTAGCTACTCCCTCTCTTCCAATATATAAGATATTTTTTACAAATGCACAAGAATTAAACCTTTGTTTGGTAGGTGAGAAAAAAGGAAGAGAAAAATAAAAACACAGAAACCAATACATATTGGTTTCCGTATTTTTATTGGTTTCTGTGTTTTTATTTTTCTCTTCTCTTTGTACTTGAACTAAATAAAAATACAATGCTTTAGCTATAAATATCTGCAACACTAGCAACATACATAGAGCCCAATCAAAACAAAGTATCTTAAGTCTTCAACCTAAATTTCCAATGCTTGTGCTCATGAAGTGTGTACCGTTTTGGCTGTTCTTTTCAATGTGCTTTTGTACACTCATGACTACCTCTTCTACCACTTTACAAAGTAGAGAAGCAAGTGCTTTGTTGAAGTGGAAATCAAGTCTTGACAACCAAAGCCAAACCTTACTATCTTCATGGAATGGCAATAATTCATGCAACAACTGGCTTGGAATTGCATGTGATGAAGATTGCATATCTGTTACTAATGTAAATCTCACAAATATGGGATTGAAAGGTACACTAAAAAGTCTTAACTTCACATCACTTCCAAATATTCTTACTCTTAATCTTAGATCCAACTTCTTGAATGGAAATATTCCTAACCATATTGGAATATTGTCCAAACTTTTTTATCTTAATCTTAAA
Organism: Trifolium fragiferum; assembly: GCA_954870985.1. NCBI lineage: Eukaryota > Viridiplantae > Streptophyta > Magnoliopsida > Fabales > Fabaceae > Trifolium > Trifolium fragiferum. The sequence continues at coordinate 13,578,143 of OX940793.1, read as the reverse complement.
CACAATAATTTCTCAGGAACAATTCCATGTGAAATAACCCAATTGACTAGTCTTCAATTTTTATATCTAGCTAATAATTTTTTTACTAGTTCAATTCCTGAAAAAATAGGTGCATTGAGGAATCTGAGAAAACTTGGTATCTCAAATGCAAATCTCATAGGGACTATTCCAACTTCTATTTGGAATATGACCTTGTTGTCACATTTGTATCTAGGATACAACAAACTTTCTGGACAAATTCCACCTACAATTGGACAGTTACAGAACATAAAAGATCTATTTCTTACTGCAAATAACCTTTGTGGTTCTATTCCTAGCGAAATCGGAATGATGAGATCTTTGATTCAAATTGATTTGTCAAATAATAGTTTCTCTGGTAAAATCCCACCTTCAATTGGTGCAAACTTGAGCCATTTGCAATTATTCTATGTACATGATAACAATTTCATTGGTCAGTTTCCTCATGACATTTGCTTTGGTGCAAACTTGGTATCCATTATTGCTTCAAATAACCATTTTACTGGGAAAGTTCTAAAGAATTTGAAGAACTGTTCTAGTCTTATTAGACTTTGGCTTGAACATAACCAGTTTTATGGAAACTTAACAGAAGATTTTGGTGTATACCCAAATTTAAAGTTCATGAAATTGGATGACAATAATTTTTATGGTCACCTTTCATCCAACTGGAGAAAGTTTTACAACTTGACACAACTTCACATCTCCAAAAATAATATATCAGGTTGTATACCACCCGAACTCGGTGAAGCACCTAGCCTATATTCAATCGACTTATCTTCAAACCATCTTACAGGAAATATTCCAAAGGAGTTAGGCAATTTGACTAAGTTGGGAAGACTGTTTTTATCGAACAATTATCTTTCTGGTATTTTTCATGAACAAATAACATCATTAAATGGACTTGAAACCTTAGATGTTGCATCAAATAATCTAAGTGGCTTCCTCCCAAAAGAACTTACCAATTTGCCTAACTTATGGAACTTAAATTTGAGCCATAATAAATTCAAAGGAAATATTCCTGTTGATTTTGGAAAATTTAAAAACCTTCAATTTCTTGATCTCAGTGGAAATTTTTTGAATGGAACCATACCACCATTGCTTGGAAAGCTGCAACGCTTAGAAACATTGAATATTTCACATAACAATCTTTTTGGTTTTATACCCTCTTCCTTGGATCAAATGATTAGTTTGTCTTTTATTGATATATCATATAACCAATTGAAGGGTGCACTTCCAAATATGCGAGTATTCAATAACGCTACATTTGAAGTGTTGAGAAATAATGCAGGCTTGTGCGGTAATGTTTCTTGCTTGAAGCCTTGCATAAAACCAACCAGTGGATCTCATAATAATGTGATTAAGAAAGTGATATTTTTCATAGTTTTACCTCTAGCACTTGGAACTCTAATGCTAGCGATCGTTTGTTTCAAATTTTCGTATTGTTTCTGTCATTCGTCAACCACAAGTGAAAACCAGGACGGAGGAAACATCATTGCTCCTCCTAAAAATGTATTTGCAATATAGAGTTTTGATGGAAAAATGGTGTATGAGAACATTATTAAAGCCACAGAAGATTTTGATGACAAACATCTAGTTGGAGAAGGAGCGTATGGGAGTGTTTACAAAGCAGAGTTGCAGACAGGTCAAGTAGTTGCTGTTAAAAAACTCCATTCAGTAGCAGATACAGAGAACCCCAATCTAAAATCATTCACAAATGAGATCCAAGCTCTAACAGAAATTCGACATCGCAACATTGTGAAGCTATATGGATTTTGTTCACATCCACACTTATCGTTTTTGGTTTACGAGTTCATGGAGAAAAGTAGTTTGGAAAAGATTTTGAAAGATGATGATGAAGCAATTGCATTTGATTGGAATAAGAGGGCAAATGCCATTAAAGATGTAGCTAATGCTTTATGCTATATGCACCATGATTGCTCCCCTCTGATTGTTCATCGAGATATATCAAGCAAGAATATTCTTCTGGATTTTGATTATGTGGCTCGTGTCTCCGACTTTGGAACGGCTAAGCTTCTTAATCCTAATTCATCCAATTGGACCTCTTTTGCTGGCACATTTGGATATGCTGCTCCAGGTTAAATTTTTTTCTATGGACTAAATTAATTAAGATATTAACACATTTATAATTTGGAACTTGCAACTTGTCTTTGCTAAACATATTTCTCAGCCCTAAAATAAGTATCGCAGTTTGTCTGTGTACACTATTCACATAACCTACTTTTTTTTTTTTTGATGATATTCACATAACCTACTTTGACCAATACTTTTTACTAATATATACAGACAATGCTAGCATATGAAATGTTGTTCGATTTATCTCATTGAATATTTATAAAATATCAACTTTTAATGATAGATAACTAAAGATATTACTGATAAAAGTTATGCACTGACATATGCGAACTGATCAACCGCGACACTTATTTTACAAAGGAGGATATATGAATATAACTACTTCATAATTCTCTCCTTTTTTCTTTTGATTTGGTACACAGAACTTGCATACACAATGGAAGTGAATGAGAAAAATGATGTGTATAGTTTTGGAGTATTAGCATTGGAAATACTTTTTGGGAAACACCCTGGAGATATTCTATCTAACTCTCTACAATGGATTATCATGGGATCAACACTTGATACTATGCCATTGATGAATAAGTTGGATCAACGTCTCTCTCGTCCGGTGAATTGTCAACAAGCTAAGGAGTTAGTATCTATTGCAAAGACAACAATTTCTTGTTTGGCTGATAATCCACAATCTCGCCCTACCATGGAGCAGGTTTCTAGGGAGCTTTTAAGTGTGTAGTCTTCTTCTTCAATGGATATATGCTTAAGTGTGTAGTTTTCTATTTTTAGGGAGGTTTTTGTGTTTTTTTAAAGTTTTTTTTTTTCCAATGGTCATTTTATTTTGTTATTTTTGAATTTTAGATGTGCACGACAAAAAAGAGTTAAATATATGATATTTCGTTGTTAGTTATTTTAAATTTTTTCTACAAACAATGATTAGCTATACTCTTTCTTATGGGCCAAATTGAAGTTATAGTTTATGCTAAAACCATTATATTGTTCACACAATAAAGATCTAAATGGAGAAAAATGATGTATGAATTCCACACCTAATTTGGGTTTATATGATTTGTGCAAGCAAACTATCAAATTTATTATAGCACAATAAAAAAATTATATCTTAAAAATAAATTTATACTTTCATTAAGATTTTTTCTAACTTGGTTAATACCCAAAATAAGAAACTATATCTTACTCTAATGCAAAAAGCACAAGTAATGCCACTGTTGTAAATGTGAGGTGCTTTCTAACTTCTTCAAACATTTAGTTGAGGCAAGGTTTCCTTTGAAAGACAAAATGAAAAGTACACACTAACAACTCCAAATAATAGAGAGCTAGTAAAAAAGAAAATAAATCAAAAATCAAAAGTAGACTAAGGCATAAGCAATCTTTAGCAATCAAATCCATTTCTTGATATCAATCAAAGGCAGCCACATAATCTATGATATTCTTTAGCAATCAAAAGCAACAAAATGGACATCAACAACACATCAATGAACATATCAGCAACCAGCAAATGCTTATCTGATTTGGTAAGAAAGTTAAAGACAAATTCACAATTCCTTTCTTCCAAATTCACAAATACTAGTTGATGAATACAATTTATTTCCTGAAAAAACAACCTTAATTTCCTTCATGCTGATGAGAAGAGTTTCTTTCACATGACTTCAGAGTCCACGTCCACAACTCTCAGTAACTCGTTGACTAATGAAACCCATTTTGAATATTCAATGCACCGGATTCAAGGATTTTCAAATATCCCCAACATAAAACTCATATTGTCCGAGGATCACCAATGATATAACAAGATCCAAGTAGGTTTGACAACTTTCAGTTTAAATTTTGCAAGAAAATATCATAGTAGGAAAGGATAGCCATATTCATCTGGGGCTTCAAAAAAAACTTACTCATCAAGGAAGAAGCATGCATCCGCGATAAACTAGACAGTGGCCCGGAAGTAGTTGTCGGAAGTTATCACACTGTATAAGAGTTGACAATTCTCCAGCAGAGCATCCTGACAACAGAGCCTACAAAAGTAGCATCTATCATCAGAGGCTAATAAGTTTTAGGTCAGCGTCAATGAATCCAAACTCATAAGCAGTTTGCTATGATACTGATAGCACATACTCTCCTGAGCGAATTAAATTTGACTATTCAGAATTCAGCTCAAATCAAATAGAACACCGAGACAAACTAATAAAATGTAGTAACTTTCTTTCACTTGAAATTGCATTAGTTCAAACTCATAAGTTAAGCTTTCACATTACCATTTGTGCTACTGCATGCAAGGCTTATTGGCTAGTTGAAACTGTAAATTGATATAAGAAGAAGATAAAAGGAAGGATAAGTTCTTAGATTATGACTACAAAAAAGATTAATGACGTGATGTCTTATAATTATGCATTGCATTACCTAAGTGTTTCAAAAAAATATGCATATCTAAGATTAACAGGTGCAGAACAAATGGAATACACACCAAATTGGATCATTGTTTTAATCTTTAAATTTGACAATGCAAATGATAAAATTTAAGCAGCGAGATGTTATTTTATCAATTTTAAGAAGCATTATTATTAGTAGTAGTACACAAATATCTGAAAAAAAAAAATGATATGATGTTATGATGGATTGCGGTAAAAGTATTACAACTAACAATCTATTCTTTAGGGAATGTTTGGATATACAGCTTAATCAAACACTTATCTTATAAGAGCTTATAATACATAAGCTAAAAACAGCTAATGACAATAAGCTACCTGGAAAAGCTAATAAAATCTGCAGAAAACAACTTATAGACATAACATAAGTTATTTTCATATTATCGGTAATTTTACAAACCAGGATTTTGAGAAGGAACGGAGCTTAGTATCCCTGGAAAAGGAACCAATGTATCTATATACTTGGATGATCCCAAAGCAGTCATTTTTCTATAAGAGCGAGAAGATATTGAATTGCACCACCATCCTCCCTACACCCAAAATCCAAACCAAATCAACAGTATTATTATTATTGCTATCTAAACAAAAAAAAAAAAAAATTTGCCGAAGAATTTTGAAATTCAATAACAGCTAAACGAATGCCTCAACAATGGATAAACATTCAATCACCTTTTGCCATCACCTTCCAAAGATCATATTCAACAGCATACCTCAGAGGATTATCACACTGCATTTTCTAATAATATCCTATCCAGTTCGGCTGCACATCCATCTACATTCCCCACAACAGGTTTTACAAAATGATTCCACAAGTCAGCATCAACTCCAGTGGACATGGCCGACGAAACTAACTTGTTGATTTCTTGTTTCAGTCCACCTGAAAGCAAAAGCCCATCAATCAACATTAAGTAGATTGATTTGTTGGGCAAACACCCGTTTTCCAACATCTCCTCCAGAATTCTGATACCCTCTTTTGCATTTCCAACTTTACAAAACCCTTTAATCAACATGTTATAGGTAAAAGCATTAGGAGCAACACCCTTTTCCACCATTTCATCCCACAGCCTCGCCGCCTCGCAAAGCTCTCCTCCCTCACACATTCCAGCAATCAGTGTGTTATATGTCAAGAGACTGGCAACCGATCCCTTCCCAAACTCATCAAATAAGTTCCTCGCCTCCAATACATTTCCCTTTTTGCAAAGCCAATGTATAAGTGTACTCACAACGACAGCACCGTTGAGGGTAGAATTCTTCCTCGAAACCTTCCTCCACACCTCACAAGCCCTCTCCACATTCCCTTCCTCACACAACAGATCAACAACCATACAACACAGCACAGAACCCGGATCACAATCCTTCTCAAGCATATCCTCAAGTAGATTAACGGCTTCTCCGGATTTCTTCTCCTTGCAGTAGGCCTGAATCATAACACCATAAGTAACCTCATTAGGTTCAACCCCATTCTCCTCCATAATATCCATTATCCTAATTGCATCCACCAATTTCCCTAACCTACAAAATCCATCCACCAAAACAGTATAACTAGTCACATCAGGATTCCACCCTCTATCCAAAATCTCGCGAAAAACCCTCATAGCACCATCCATATCACCCCTCCAAACATACCCACCCAAAACAGTAGTATAACTAACAACATTAGGAACCAAACCCATCCCAGGCATCTCATCTAAAACCTTAACAGCAACTTCAACCTCATTCCCTTTACAAAGTGCCTTAAGCAAAATATTACAACTAACAACATTAGGCAAAACCCTAAACCTATCACTAGAATTCTTAAACACCAAAAACGCCAAACGGTAACGCTTACTCTGAACCAAAGAGTTCAACAATGCATTCAATGACCTAACTGAGGGTCGAATCCCAAAAGATTCAATCCTCAAAAAGGTTTTGAGAGCCCTTAAAGGCTTTCCAGCAAGACCGTAACCGCGAATTACGGTTACAATAGGTTCTTCACCGCAGCGAATATCAAATTGCTGCGGCGAACGGCGGAGGTCGGAGAGGAGGGATTCGATTTCGGCGAAACGGCGGAATCGAGAGAGTTTGAGGAAGATGGCTTGGTAGGTTTGGGGATTGTGGGAGAAGGGAGGACGGTGGTGGTGTTGGGCGTGGTGGAAGATTTGAAGGGAGAGGTTTGGGTCATGTTGGCGGGAAATGAGGGATGAGAGTAGTTTAGGGTTTAGGCGGTTGGGCCAGGGTTTGATTGGAGGTTGTATTTTGTAGGATTCTGGGAGGGAAGGTGTGGTTGTTGTGTTGGCGGCGATGGCGGCGGAGATGGAGGTGGAGAATGGGTGGTGATGGTGGTGGTGATGTTTGGCGGGAATGATGCGTCTGGGAGAGAACATTGTTGAATGTTGAAAAAGGGGAATGAATGAATGAATGGATTTGAGTGTTAAATGTATAGAGGAATGGTCATGGTAAATGTAGTTGCATAATCAGTGTCAAAAATGGTGCGAGGCAAAGTGTTCAATACTACATTTTTTTATTATATTTTTAGTCATCACATTTTTGTTGTTTGTATTTTTAGTTCATATCGTCAATTTTTTGTTATTTGGATAACGAAATCAGTTGCATAGGATGACACATAGATGTCACATCATTCGATGCAAATGTTATTCTAATCAATTTAAGTTATCATATGTGGCCAATTCTGTTAACTTAATTGTTGAATGTGCCTTAAAATCTCGGTAAGAAAGAAGTCAGAAAATCCTAAGAATCTGTCGATGGTGCCGCGCGCAGGACAGATGGCGCCGCGCGCCAGGAAGCTACTGGAAAATGTGTTTGCCTCTGTCAATGGCGCCGAGCGCGGGCGTGGTGGCACCGGGAGTGTTATGTTTTGGAGATTTCCTTGGAAAATATATTTTCTTAGAGGACGCTCTGACTTGGATTTGTTTTATTTTAAAATAGATTTGTTACTAGTTTTTTGGCATGTATTTTTCTATAAACAGAAATTACTTTATTCATAGAAAAATTGAGTTTAGGGAGAGCGACAAGATGTAGAGAGTTGAGGTTTGCCACCACAAAAAACTAGGGTTTTTGAATCCTAGGGCAAACTACTTTTGGGATCACCTTGGGTAGACTTGGTCAAATTGAGTCTCTTGGCCACGGGAAGAGATTCAAGTTTTGGGTAGAATTAGGGTTTGCTAATTCCTTTTACCCAATTGTGGGAATTTCTTGTAAAGTGATACTCATTGATTCTAGTAGAACGGAGGAGTTGCTCTCTCCCCTAGAGTAGGTTATTCTGAACTGAGTAAACAAAGATTGTGTCTCTCCCTTGCTTTTGATTTGTCTACTTGCTTACGGATTATTTTCATCTTCTCTATATATTCTTTGATTTGGTTGCTTGATTCAATTGCTCCACACATCAAATTCTTTTATTGGTGTGAGTTTATCGTCGAATTCACAACAATTGGCGCCCACTGTGTGGCAAGGATCAATCGTGATAATCAATTACCATGGCTTCCAAGTTTGATATTGAGGGAATAACGACTTCGGGTTGTGAGAAGTGAAGATGAGGGTTGTTCTAGTCCATAACAAGTGTGTTGAGTCCTTGAAGGGTGCACGGATGCCGGCGAGTCTTTCCGATGAGGAGAACGCTGATTTGAATGAAAGAGCGGTTAGTGTTATTACCTTGTGTCTCGGAGACAATGTGTTGAGAGAAGTAGCAAAGGAGACCAATGCTGCGGCAATGTGGGCCAAGCTTGAATCATTGTATATGACCAAGTCGGCGGCACATCAGCGGTTTCTGAAATAGAAGCTATACTTTTATCGAATGGTGGAGTCGAAGTCCGTGACGGAACAACTGGCGGAATTTAACAAGATCATTGATGATTTAGCCAACGTTGATGTAAATCTAAAAGACGGAGACAAAGTTTTACACCTCATGTGTACACTACCTAAGTCATATGAAAGTTTCAAGGATACTATGCTCTACGGTAGGGAGAACCCTATTACCTTGGAGGAAGTTCAATCAGCCTTACGGACGAAAAAGCTAACTAGGTTTAAAGATATGAAGGTGGGAGATGGTGCGGATGCCTTAAACGTTTCAAGTGGAAGAGATGGAGGTAGAGGTGGGAAGGCTAACTCAAAGATCAGTGATAGGTGGGCTTGTTACCACTGTCGAAAGAGGGGTCACTACAAACGGGATTGTCCGGAGTTGAAAGGCAATGGTAATTCTGCGCATGTTGTTGAAGACTCATCGGAGTATGAGGGTTATGAGCATGGAGAGGCACTAGTGGTGTCAACCGGTGATGCTTGTGACGGTGGAGAGTCAGGGGATTTCAGGTTAGGTGTTTCATAGGGGTTGGTGTAGAGGTCTTGCTTGTTACAAGAGGATGGTTGATGTACTTTGGTGGAAACTCAGTTTGAGGTCGAGTCTTCCGATAGTTGGAGACAGTCAACATTGACTCTCGGGTATCTAATCGGAGATAAGTAGGAGAGCGGTTGTGTTGGGCCAAAGGAGAACCATGGATACCTTGTGGAATGCGTTTTAATTGTAGCTGAAGAAATGCAAGACGTTGAAAGGATCTTCAGGGAGGCAATTGAAAGCAACTTTGATCAAACTTTGGAACTTGTAGGACTGCTGGAGGTAGTCGGGTGCAAGGGGAGTTTGATGTTGCAGCTTGTGGAACCGCCTAAAATTCCAAGGTTGGTTCAGAGCCAAGCAATACTTCGAGAGGACGGAGGGCACTCCGGGGGTCGAAGGGTGGTGAAGCTTGTTAGCTATCTAAAATCCGATGATAGTGGGGAGCAAGCGTTTCTTCAGAAGGGTACATAATTGATCACTACGGAGTCTGAAGAGGGGACGATGAATCTTGTGGCTACCAAAAATTCTATGGTAGTGGGAGGCAAGATCTTCATGAGAGCGGAAGGCATTCCGAGGAATGAAGGGAATGAGGTGATGCTCGCGGGAAGCAAGTGAAGGCTAGTGCCCAGGTCAAGTGGGACTTGGACTTGGCCGGTGATCTTGAATAGAAGATTCAAGATGGAGAGAGCAGTGCGATGGTTGAGTGGATCACCATCGATTTGAAGGCAATGTGGAGAATTGTTGAATGTGTCTTAAAATCGCGGTAATAAAGAAGTCAGAAAATCCTAAGAATCTGTCGGCAGCGCCGCGCACAGGACAGATGGCGCAACGCGCCAGGAAGCTACTGGAAAGTGTGTTTGCCTCTGTCAATGGCGCCGAGCGCGGGCGTGGTGGCGCCGGGCGCGGGAGCGTGATGTTTTGGAGATTTCTTTGGAAATTATATTTTCTTGGAGGACACTCTGACTTGGATTTGTTTTATTTTAAAATAGATTTGTTACTAGTTTTTTGGCATGTATTTTTCTAAAAATAAGGATTACTTTATTCATAGAAAAATTGAGTTGTGGGAAAGCGACAAGATGTAGAGAGTTGGGGTTTGCCACCACAAAAGGCTAGGGTTTTTGAATCCTAGGGCAAACTACTTTTGGGATCACCTTGGGTAGGTCAAATTGAGTCTCTTGGCCACGGGAAAAGATTCGCGTTTTGGGTAGAATTCGGGTTTGCTAATTCCTTTTACCCAATTGTGAGAATTTCTTGTAAAGTGATACTCATTGATTCTAGTAGAACGGGGGGTTGCTCTCTCCCCAAGAGTATGTTATTCTGAACTGGATAAACAAAGATTGTGTCTCTCCCTCTCTTGCTTTTGATTTGTCTACTTGCTTACAAATTATTTTCATCGTCTCTATATATTCTTTGATTTGGTTGCTTGATTCAATTGCTCCACACATCAAGTTATTTTATTAGTGTGAGTTTATCGTCGAATTCACAACACTATTCATAAACAATTGACTAAAAATATAATAATAAAATGTAGGAATTAAAAATATAATTAAAAAAACATAGGAATTAAAAGTCAAAATTTATATAAAAATATGGACTAAAAACATATTTAACACTTTAAAAAATGTAACCGAATTAATTTAAAAAATGTTTATGCTCAAAATATTATGTAGAAAAATCAATTTTTGCACTAGTGTCAATTCCTTTGCATAAATGTATTTCAGAAATATATTCAGAGTTTTACTTGTTTGTCATATGATATGTTAATTAAAAGTAAAACCAACAATCAATTAACAACATCAACTTAATTAGGTGTGAATGTGTATGTTGCCTTTTGAAAACCATGCATGTACTCTGTCTGTTGGCAGTATGTAAAGGTGTGATAATCCTCAAAAAACACTAACTTTCATTCCTTCACTCAAAAAAGTTTTTGAATTACCACATGTCCATGAAGTCCTTTTATTTTGCATGAGAAAAGAAAACTCGAAATTGATGAATAAAGGACAACCAGTATACACAATAAATAGGCTTTAAAGATATAACAGGATATGGGACCATATAGTCTCAATACACACATTTTTCCTATTTTACACATTTCCATACAAATTCAGCATTAACCTTATATCACCCGACTAAACTACGGGACCAGATATCTATCGATACACGTCTTATTTAGATATATAATTAGTATGTTGCTTATATGAATAATTCTGATAAAAATAAAAGTGAATAAATATTATTTATGAACTTATCAAAATTATTTATCTCAACAATATATATAAGATGTGAACAAAAACTTCACCTTGTAAATTTATTGAGAACAACTTTCAATGTAAAACGAAAAGCACTTAATTTAAATAAGTAACATTTTCATTATGTGAACTTCTAGGATAGAATAATAATATTGGTATATAATTCTAGGACACATATTAAGTACACTTAGGAATATTTTTACCAAAATGTATTGCATTAAATTCTATCATTCTTTCACATGGTGCAATGCAACCAAAAGTCCTACGTACAACACTAGGTCCTCTTGGTATATAGATGATAAATTTCCCTAATTAGGTTAATAATAATAACATCATGTCACATAGAATTTTGAGTTTTCATTGATTAACATGGAAATATATAGAGTTACTAATCTTCTTTGATTCTTGTTGTTGTGAGTGGGAAGAGATCAAGAGTCTTGAGAGGTTTAGTGCAACATGAAGTTGGTTCATGATTAACATTATCCATATGTTTCCAACCATAGTTGCTTAATGCAATATCTTTCTTCTCCATCAAACTTTGATGGTTATTATAGCCATTGATCCATTTGCAATTCATTGCTCCTTGTGATGTGTTTGCAGCTACTGATCCCTAAATACATATGAAATGAAGAAAACATAAAATTAAGCATTATTTTGTTTAATTTTCTATGATCACTTACATAATTAAAAAAAAAAAAAAATTCAATATGGCTTAAGGATTAATTGAATGAATTAATCTAATAATTTTGTAATGGCCAAGTGGCATATTGTTTCATAAATTGCATTCATATATATCACTTATTTCAAACCATAATATGTGTAGACCAAAATGCAAGATGATCATTTAAGTCATGGTTTTTTAAATTGTCTTGCGCGGTCGCAAATGTGGTTTCAGATATCTTAAAATTCTTTATAACGCGACTGCAATTGCGGTTGCGTAAAGAAGCTTAAAACCATGAGTCAACAAATACCATGCATCAAATAATATATAGAAGATTTATAAAAAGAAAGGACAAAATAAGAAACCATCACAAAGCCTTTTTACATGCATGTTTGAAAAGGAAAATTACCTCAAAAAGCAAGCTAGGTGAGTTAAAAAATGAAAAGTCTTGTGCATTAGATCCAAAAGGGTAACCAAAAGTAGTAGCAACAAAATGGTTACTAATGATATTATCATGATTGAGTTGATAATGATGAACTTGTTGGTGATTTTGTTGTTGCTGTTGTTGCTGTAGCTGCAGTTGTTTGTTAAGTTTCCTTCTAAGTTTCTGCCTATCTCTAGCTTTATGATTCTGAAACCAATAGAAAACATTTTTTCCTTCTATTCTACCATAGAAAGAAAGGTGAGTTGTTATTTGCTGAATTTGAGAAGCACTAGGAGTTCTAATTCCACTTCTATACAGTTCTTCTAAAATCATAAGCTGTTCAGTTGTAGGGCTCCATCTTGATGAACCTGGTGGAGACATTTTGTTTTTCAGTTTTGGAATTAGATTTTTGTGATGACAAGATGAGAAGGTGAAAGGGATGTATAAATAGAGAGACAGAGAGAAAGAAACAGTAATGTAATGTAAAGGATGAGACAAAAAGGAAAGAAAAAGAGATTATAGATTATACAATATACACACAAGGGTAGTGTGGTGAATTAGATAGGTAAAAAAAGTACTATGTGTCTCATATGCTCATGTTCCTTTTAGAGGAGCATTCAAGTGAGGTTTAACAGTTTATGTACAGAGAGAGATGAATCATTCAAGATAACTGATTGTGGTTGTATGAGTTATCATCACCTTATTATTTTTTTGGTTTTCTAAACAATGAAAATAATCAGATTCTACACTTTAGTCTGTTCACATATAGTTAAGCACAACTATCTGTTTCCACTTATCCACACTGTACTTGGTATTAAGATATGAAAACAATCTTCAAACAAAATTATAGTATATATTTTCTCTAGTCTCATTCATAATATTCAGTTTTTTAAGCTTCATTGAATAACTGATATTTAATTTATATGAATCAGATACATCAATTATGTCTAAATAAATCAATTATTCAGTAAATTTAAACATAAATTTTTTAGGTTTAATTGCAGTTTTGGTCCCTTTATTTTTAATTTTTTGTAGTTTTGATCCTCCTATTTTAAAATTCGACAGTTTTGGTCCCCATAACACATATTTTGTCTAAAATATGATGATATAACATGTTTTAAATGAACTTTATGAAAAAATTCTTACAATTTCATTGATGTTGGTATTTTTTCATCATCCAATCATATATTCGTCGTTTAAATCATATCATATCGTTAATTTATAGTTAAAAATTATGATAGGGAGACCAAAACTGTCGAGTTTTAAAATAGGGGACCAAATCTGTAAAAAGTTAAAACTAAAGGGTAAACCATAATTTTGGTCCTTGAAAGTGTAAATCACTGTCATATTGGTCCTTGAATGTACCGAAATTGCAAATACGTCCTTAGTATCTCATTTTATAGTAATTTTTTGGACGAAATTGACCAACAAGAACACATTCGAGGACTAAATTGACTACTTAAAAACAGATTCGAGGACCAAAATGACTAATAAAAAAGACATTTGTGGATCTCTTTGCAATTTAAATATATCCGGGGACTAATATGACAGCGAGTTACAAATTCAAGGACCAAAATAACTATTTGCCCAAAAATAAAAGAATCAAAACTACAATTAAGCCAATTTTTTACTTATATATAAGATAGAAGAGAGTATATTATTTGTCTCCATAAATTTTTATATGATTGTGTGTGCCAAAGTTTGATATTCATTGATGTTGTCTTATAGTACTAAATTATTTTGAATTAAAGAATGATATGTGCAGGCACATTCCTTGTCACATTGAATTTACTTGTCTCCTAATCGGTCCACCTCTTCACTTTTCTCAAACAAAAGATTTATACAGAAAGAAGTTCAATATAAACTTTGTGTCTATAAATGTGTAATGTGTTGGCTGTATAATTTATGAAAGTATATAGAAATTACAAAATATCTTTGAAGTTGTCTTCTATTAACACTACTAAACAGAGTACAAAAAGACATATTCATGAAATGTTTTTATAATTTTGTTACATTCGGAGATTGTACTTATAAATCTAACAATTTCAATATTAGAAACGAGTTACTCTTATGTTTATTCACTAAAATTAATATCTTTAATTTTTCATAGACGTATATTCTCACATGGTTTATGGACTTCGCTACATTAACCCTTAATAGGTGCACGGGGTCCTCCACAACTAACTAGAAAATCCGCTATAGAATATTATGATTAATCTTTGAGTCAGATTCGAGATGCTAGTTCAGTAGTTATAATTTGACTTTATAACTTTAAAAGATGAAATTCTAATCTTATTCGAGGCAAAAAGTTATAAATTGTCATACTTGTCGGTTATTAATAACAATATTTTATCTTTCTAGCTCCAATCAAAAGAAATTTTAATCTTATAATTATATATATTATGTTTTAAATTATTATTATTTACTAAATTATACTTTTAATTTCGGCCCTCTAAACTCAATTCATGGCTTCGCCCCTGTCGGCCACACATTCAATATTGTTGATACTCCTCCATTTAGACTATAATTCATTATAAGTAATTAATTCTGTAATACTAAATTGGTAGTACTACTTTGTATTATATGCTTTATAGATTTATATTCTTTGGATAAAAGAACATTGAATATCATCAATTGTTCGTTAGTTGGTTCAGTGTAATTGACGCTGAATTTGATAGAAAGAACCACGATTAATCCCTCGCAACTACGATCAGAAGGGGACTGAAATCACTTGACGACAAAACTGATCCCGAACCAAATTAAACTGATGGTGAGAACATTTATAAATATTGAGAAATTGTAATGAGCAGCATTATTGGGAGGTAGTAGCATAGCATATAATATATAGAACGTACTGAAATATATACATATTTTGTAAGAGTACAGTGTTAGAGACAATGGTACTAAAGGGTGAGACTTGGCAAAATGGCAAGTCATTGACAGTCACAAGTGGGGTCTCTGGTTATATGCATGCATGCTTAGTCCTTTTTATAATGCTGACATTTTTGAAAACGCAAGCATCGAACAGTTAGTGTCCATAAATGCATGTAACAGAGTGTCCAATGCCTTGTCTTTTTTAGTAGACTTGTCATTACTCTCTCAACATTCTCTTATTTTCATCTCAACCGTTCATTTTCTTTTTGTGTTTGATCATTTTTATCAATTGTGAAGTGAAGTCAACCACATATTACTAGTAATTTTCTTGAGGTCATCTCTTATCTCATCATGTTGTTATTGTTTACGTATTTCGTTACTTGCTACAGTTTTTCTTGTTTCTATCATGCTATGTAGTGTCAATGTTTTTGTTAAAAAGTCATAATAAATCTTTGTGGGGGCATTATTGTATTACTACTAGAGAGATCCAGTACTGTGGAGTGTTACAGTTTTATAAATATATATATAGATAGTCTATAAAGGGAAAAAATGTACATATTTTAGTTTCAGAAATGTTATTATGACACCATATACCATACACCAAACATACACCATACCAATACTATTCATTAATACATCAATTTCTATTTATTTTTTATATTTTAAAATCCATCCCACACCTAACCAAACAAAACACGCAGAGGAAAAAAACGTAGAACTCATTCTCTCCTCTTCCTTCTCCTTCAATCGCTGAAGCTTATGGTTGCCACCGTCACCACCGCCGCTGCCACCGTCGCGCACTGTTCTGTCTTCTATTATTCTTCCTCTCTCTGAATCGTATTATGTTCCTGTGAGTTTCCCTCTTCTCTTTTTCCTCTTTCACTATGTCGATCATTGCTTTCAATCTCCTTCATTCTTCATAATTTACTTTCAATTCATAAACTGTTGCAATCTTTAATTAAATAATTATTGCCCATTTTTGTATTAGATCTGAAATTGCAAGGGTTGCCTTCAATAGTAGAAAATCAAATTGGGGAAAAACTCTCAAAAGCTAGGTTTAAGAAATTAAACTGCTTTGTATTTTTTTGGGTGGATATAAATATTGATTCTTTGTGGAAAAACTATTGTAGAATATGTAAGCATGTGGAAAAACTATAGTTTGATGGTTTATTCTGCTTTTTTTTTTTTTACTGTGTTTTCAATTTCAATACTTGGAAAATGAAATAACCATTAACATTTGTTGTAGTAATTGTTTGAAAATCATTAGTTAATCATGAAAAGAACAATGCTTGCTGATAGCTTAAGATTGTAGTATCGACATGTATCAGGAGTGTTTTCTCAAAATACTAGTCGGTATGAATATTCATTTTTGCTAAGATTGTTTCTTGAGGAGGGGGTAGCAGTACTCACTTTAGAACCTTTTCTTACTATCTCTTACTAGGTGAAATTCATGTAAGTACCAACATGAATTTTACCTTTGAAAGAAGAAATATTTAAGTGAATGTTACTAACATTTTTCGTATTTATTTTATGAATTGTCCAATGCTTGCTTGGTTTAGAATCTTTTTGGAACAAACATTTAAAATCACGAGGTAAAAGAAATGGGAAGCTGAAGGAGAATTGGTCTCCTTTGGCCAGGTTGTGCTTGAGAGTTTTGAAATTTTAAAATAATCAGAAGTGTAAATCAAAATAGTTTTATTTAGAATTGGTCTCCTTTGGTCAAGTGCGTGAGATTTCATTCTCAATCCACAGAGAAACAAATTGTGGCTGAGAGTGTGAGATTTCATTCTCAATTAAGTACTTTGACACTTTTAACCACTTGTAGAAATTCAAACATTTCACCATGTGAAATTTGTAGGTTCTAAGGAACCTAAATTATGGATTGATATCTGGATGTTTTTTGATAAATGTTCTTTCTTCTTGCCTATAGTAACTAAATTTATATTTGTTCTAAAGAACCTCATAGAACATAATGTGCTTCTGATTAATATTAATATTTATATGAAATTTTGTGTGATCATTTTTTCTTATTTCATTTACATTGAAAGGTTCTTGCTCATGAGGATGAGAGTATAATTGTATCTTGTAAATAAAAATTATATCAAATTGTTCGAGCCTATTATTTGGTTAAGTATGTTCTGGTACAGCTTTATCATACTGAATTGACTGAAACAAAATTGCAATGTGAAATCAATTGATTAGAATTATGTGCTTTCGCTTCGTATTGCATGTTGTTTGGTAATAGAATACAAATCACTTGTTATTAGAATTAAGTGCTAATATGCAGTGCTATCTATGTTGAATTTGTGTTATTATTTATCTTTTTTTTTTTTTAAATTCTTGTAGGTGATAATTTAAAGATAATATGGAAACTCGAAGATTGAAGCTTGAAGATGAAAGTTATAGGCTATTTAAGCTAGAAAAGTAGAGAAATCTTTGTAAGAGAGGAATAATTCAAGGTAATGCGACTAGTTGTCCGTTATGTGGAGCCGGGGTAGAAACGACTAGACATCTCTTTTTGCATTGTAACTTTGCGGCGGAGGTTTGGTACGCCCTTAATAGATGGTTAGGGGTCGTGGTTGTACCGCCGGGAGAGGTGTTAATGTCGTATGGGCAATTGGTGGGTAGTGGGCGGAATAGGAAGATTCGGAGGGGATTCTCAAGTGTGTGGTTGGCCTTTGTTTGGGTGATTTGGAAGGCTCGGAATGACCGTGTTTTTAATAACGTTCATGGAGATGTGGAATTGGCGGTTGATAGCATACAACGGATCTCGTGGGATTGGTTTTTGAATAGAGTGGTGGCAAATTCATGTCTTTTGTATGAGTGGGTTTGGGACCCCGGTGATTGTATGCTTAGATGACTTTGGGAGCTTTGGAATTGTTGTTCAATTTGTGGGGGCTGGCTGTATGTTTTGAGTTTTGGTGGTACCTGCTGCTTGTTTTTTTATTTTCTGCTGCTGCTGCGTTTTACTGTCTTAGGGGGGAACCTGCTAGTTTTTTTCCTGGTTTTGATAGTCTGTTTGTTTTCTTTGGGATTTTAGTTGTGTTGGGTTCTTTGGTCCCTTTATTTGGATGCTTGTTGTATTTCTACTAGCCTATTGTACGTCTTGTACAAGGTAGAGCTTTTTAATATAGTTGTTTTGCTTATAACCCATCTCCACAGTTATTCACATATGACTCCCCACATCTAGATCATCAATAATTTTAAGTAATTTCACTATTTGTTCACGAGCAACGTTGTATATGACACACCTTATAATTGTTTGAAAAGAATAAAGTTAAAAAAAAAAAGTTAAAGGTGAGCGATTTTTACAAGTTTGGAAGATTTAAAACCAATTAACCAAATTTGTTACCCAACTCCACAATTATCTACACATGACTCCCTACATCTAGATCGATAATAATTTCAAGCCATTTCACTATTTGTTCACGAATGACGTTGTATATGAAAAACCTTATAATTGTTTGAAGAGAATAAAGTTTAAAAAAAGTTAAAGGTGGTCGATTTTTACAAGTTTGAAAGATTTAAAACCAGTTAATCGAATATGTTACCTAACTTCACACTTATCTACACATGACTCCCCACATCTAGATCGGTAATAATTTCAAGCAATCTCACTATTTGTTCACGAGTGATGTTGTATATGACACACCTTATAATTGTTTGAAGAGAATAAAGTTTAAAAAAAGTTAAAGGTGGGCGATTTTTACAAGTTTGGAAGATTTAACACTAGTTAACCAAATCTATTATCTAACTCCACATTTATCTACACATGACTCCCCATATTTAGATCAGTAATAATTTCTAGCAATCTCACTATTTGTTCACGAGTGACGTTGTATATAAGACACCCTTATGATTGTTTGAAGAGGATAAAGTTAAAGGTGAATGATTTTTTCAAGTTCTTAAGATTTTACGCAATTAACCAAACTTATTCGCCAACTGCACAATTATTTGAATGAGACTCCCCACACTTGTATTGGTAATAGTTCTAAATTTGTTTTAACTTTATCTTTTGCAAACAATCCGAAGTGTGTCACATATACAATTTCACTTTTTAATAAATAGTGAGGTTTCTTGAAATTATTAATAATATAGATGCAGGGAGTCATGGGTAGATAAATGGGGAGTTGGACAACACATATGGTTAACTAGATTAAAATCTTTCAAACTTGAAAAAATCATTCATCTTTAACTTTATCCTCTTCAAACAATTATAAGGTGTGTCATATACAACGTCACTCGTGAACAAATAGTGAGATTGCTTGAAATTATTACCGATCTAGATGTGGGGAGTCATGTGTAGATAACTGTGGAGTTGGGTAACAGATTTGGTTAACTGATTTTAAATCTTCCAAACTTGTAAAAATCGCCCACCTTTAACTTTTAGTTTTTCTTCTTTGTTCACATAATATGGTTAACGTACCTAAACTCTTCAAAAAAACATAATTTGGTTAACGTACCTAAACTCTTCAAAAAATGAAAAACCAAATCACCTTGAACTTAGTTTTAACTTTTTCACTTTAGAATAAAGCAGAAATGTGTCATATATACAGTTCCACTGATGAACAAATAGTAAGATTCATTGAAATTCATATTAATACATAACTGGGGAGTTATGTGTTACTAACTGGGGCGTTGTTCACATAATTTGGTTAACGTACCTAAACTCTTCAAAAAATGAAAAACCAAATCACCTTGAACTTTGTTTTAACTTTTTCACTTTAGAATAAAGCAGAAATGTGTCATATATACAGTTCCACTGATGAACAAATAGTAAGATTCATTGAAATTCATATTAATACATAACTGGGGAGTTATGTGTTACTAACTGGGGCGTTGTTCACATAATTTGGTTAACGTACCTAAACTCTTCAAAAAATGAAAAACCAAATCACCTTGAACTTTGTTTTAACTTTTTCACTTTAGAATAAAGCAGAAATGTGTCATATATACAGTTCCACTCATGAACAAATAGTAAGATTCATTGAAATTCATATTAATACATAACTGGGGAGTTATGTGTTACTAACTGGGGCGTTGTTCACATAATTTGGTTAACGTACCTAAACTCTTCAAAAAATGAAAAACCAAATCACCTTGAACTTTGTTTTAACTTTTTCACTTTAGAATAAAGCAGAAATGTGTCATATATACAGTTCCACTCATGAACAAATAGTAAGATTCTTGAATAAATAGTGAGATTCTTTTAAAATTTTAACCAATAGAAATATGGGGAGTCGTGTGTAAATATTTGGGGAGTTGAGGAACAAATTTGGTTAAGCGAATTACAATCTTCCAAACTTTAAAAAAATCATTCGCCTTTAAATTTGTTATAAATGAGACAACACGAAGTAGAACTGTGGTGTAAAATGAACCATTTGCCTTAGGTAACTTCTGTTTGTTCACGTTGTAATTTTTGCGCGTTTGTTTATAGGGACCAATTTAGAGACCTGTTTAGCGATTGCTTTAGGATATTAAATCAATGATCGATTATAGCAAAATTTAAAATAAATTGAAGACTTACTGTAAAAATTTGATTTTTTTTTTAACTCATTTATCAACTATATAAATAAATAAATAAATAATACATAAATGTGGATAGTAAAATTTAAACATAATTCACATTTCAATACATTAATGTGTTAGTCATTACAAATTAAGTGTTCATTGTACATAAGAATAGTGTCTCCAGTCTCTACTAATGATGCAAAGATGAAACTACTTTAAAATTTCACACTACTTATTAATAAAATACCATTAATAAAATACCATGAGTATATTCCTTTAATGAGGCTGCTGCATTCCTAATTCTTATAATGAAATTAACAAATACATTTGGCCACATATCTGCAACTATAACTTCTCTTGATTTAGATTCATCCGATATTTCGTCCAATAGGGATTTCCAGGCATTTCCAGATTGATCCCATAATGTTGTTCTCAATTCATCATCAATTTTATTTAACCATCCAGGCTGAAATGGCGGCAAACTGGATACATCCTGCAAAAGATGAGAAAAATTTAGACAGAAAATAGTGACGATGCACACAAACTGTTCACCAAGCTATAAGCTTAAGCTATTAGTTAGCAGTAGAAATATGACATTTTTTAAGTAAAAAGAAGCGACATTGCAAATCTATAAGCTATTATATATCGGCTAATCTAAAAAAAGTTAAGATTCAAGTCATAATCAAATGATAAAAAAATTTGGCTAGATATACAATGTCGACAAAAAAAGGGCTAATTACACTAAGTTTAAGTAGTGATTCAAGATGGCATTAGCAATCATGATTCATCATAGATACACACTAAAGATTCATATTGCTTGAGGTCTGTTTTGTATCGAATCGAGATACAACTCGTATGTATCGTAAGAGAGTCTGATAACTATGCTTCATAGTAAAATAACATGGCCATATTTTTCCCTCTACATTTCAATACTATTGAGTTTTTTTTTTTATACATACTATATCTTCAATTGGTATTAAGCAAATTCTTATGATCATTACTTGGTCAAGATCATTGCAGTACATGTAATACTTAATTAATTAGTAGACTTCAATTTCATTCATAAAATCAAATAATTTATGAGTGACAAATCATGCTTCCAGTCATATAAAAACACATCTAAACTGTAAGTTACTTGCCATTTTCGATTGTTTAAAGGCAGTTTCAATATCAAGGTACCCCATTTGCTTTGTCTCAATGTAGCGTGGCACGCAGTCAGCACCCAAGCAATCTGCAGCCTCTTGTACCTAAATTCATGCATCACAGTTTAATTAGACTAGAAGAATAAAAAATATATATAGAACCTAAATTCACTAATTCAAGCATACAATATTATAGGTGTATCAAAACAAGAGTCTATTCAAAAGCTTATGCAAATACTTGCAAGTTTTAAAGCTTATGCAAATACCAAGCAAAATCCTAGAAGCCTAGCTAAATTTCTATGTTGAAGCTGGGCAACCAACTCAACTTCATTCTTAAATTGTTCTCTGCCTTGTCCGGAGTTTTTAGAGAGTCTCTTGACAGTTATTTCTTGTCCGCTTGGAAACGAGCCCTGAATTTTCACAAAAATTAAATGGTATACAATACAACAATCAGTATAGTTTTTCCATGTTATGTAGAAACAAAAGTATGTTAACTCCATACCTTGTAAACCTCGCCAAATCCATATTCACCAAGCTTTTTAGCTTCTGAGAATTTGTTTGTGGCTTCTTCAAATGTACTCAAATCAAATCTCAAGGATTCCACGGTGCTAATATCAGTTTCATATAAGAAGCAAAAATTGTAGGTCTATAAGGTTAAATTATAATAGCAGGTTATGCAAATATGAAACAAATTAAGACTTAAAGATGTTTTCTATGAACTCATGTCCTTACTTTTCGGTTCTTGTGCAGAGTCGCACTTCTTCTTCCATACTCTTTTACTTATGATACAAACTCCTACAATTAATAACAGCGGGACCACGGAAATTGGAACGACAATTGCAACAATGGTTGTTTTCCGGTCAGCAAGGCAGTTATGATCCAGAATGTTGTTGTATATAGGTTGTATCACCAAGCTTCTTTACTGCCAGCACATTAAAAAAAATGGTTTGCTCAATCATGCTCAATCATGGTACATTTGTATAGTAATGGTTTGCTTCTTTACTGCTCAATCATCGTTTTGAACAGGAGGGAGTTCTCATTCTTGATCTGATGGGCTTCATCGATAATAACATAACGCCAACTAAATCGACGCAATATAGTCTTCTCCTTGATTACCATTACAAAACTTGTCACACACACACATCAAACTTTCCATCAACCAATAAGTCCTCTTTTATATGTTTCTGTACCATTAGAAAGAAAAGTGTCAAAACCATCTACCACCATAACAACCCTTGACAAAATAATTCACTCTAGAAAAGCTAGGCTTACCATTTCATCAGGGCTACCAAGGAAGTTAATTGCCCTTAAAACAGGACAGAAACGTCCAATTTCATTCATCCAATTTCCAAGAGTAGATTTTGGAACAAAACCCCTAGGAAAAAAAAATTGAGTGAAGTATCAACAAAACTCAAAACCATAAATGGACTAAAAATTGATAGAAACAAAAACCCTAAATCATCATAAGCACAAAAATTGGGGACAAAAACCCTAGAAAGAGAAACAAAGTTAAGATTCAACAAAAACTAACAGAAATGGGCAATAATTATTTAATTAAAGATTGCAACAGTTTATGAATTGAAAGTAAATTATGAAGAATGAAGGAGATTGAAAGCAATGATCGACATAGTGAAAGAGGAAAAAGAGAAGAGGGAAACTCACAGGAACATAATACGATTCAGAGAGAGGAAGAATAATAGAAGACAGAACAGTGCGCGACGGTGGCAGCGGCGGTGGTGACGGTGGCAACCATAAGCTTCAGCGATTGAAGGAGAAGGAAGAGGAGAGAATGAGTTCTACGTTTTTTTCCTCTGCGTGTTTTGTTTGGTTAGGTGTGGGATGGATTTTAAAATATAAAAAATAAATAGAAATTGATGTATTAATGAATAGTATTGGTATGGTGTATGTTTGGTGTATGGTATATGGTGTCATAATAACATATCTGTTTTAGTTTAGGGGTGAATATGGACAAATCATGATGGCTCAATGTACCTTTAACAATAAATTGGTTGGCTGAGACAAATTATTGACTTTGTAATGATGTTTTAAAATTCGGACGGGGCCCGATCAAAAAATGGAGGATTGGAGCAGGAATAGCTATGGAAGTAAATATTGAAATTCAGCTAATTAAGCTTTTTATTCATTTATACACGTATCGTCATTGCCGCTGCTTTAATAGGGTACGCCGCTTGATCATCTTTATTAAAAAGATTTTCGATACAAAAAGGCAGTTGAACACTTGGGTCATGAAGGGGCAGCCGGATGATCATATACATTTGATTTAAAACAATTATACAAGTGAGTTAGACACTACATCTTAACCCAAAATTTTAAGGCGTTAGTTTTATCAACCTTTTCATTTATAAAGTGTTCAACTTTCATTTTTCTAAATGGTGTGAGACTTAACACATCTCACACTTGCACAACAATCTCTCCATAAAGTATGAGTCATTCAATTCGTTATGCTCTATCTCAAATGGAATCTTTCTTTCATCCACATACACTTCACGACTGCTGGCCGCATTTAACGTGATACGTCGTCAGTGACGGAGCTAGAAATTTTAAATAGAGGGGCCTTAAATAAATAAGTTTGTAGTATTAAATATATATTATATTTTATTTTTTATAATATAAATATACATTACAAATATTCTCTACGACCTATAATATTTTAGAAAAATTAAATGATTTTTTCATTTTCAATCAACAAAAATATTTCTCTCTATATAAATAACTAAACAATATCTCTTTGCACCGTCAAAAAAAATAACTAAACAATATATTATTCAACTGTTATAGTTGCCACAGGTAATATCAAAGATAACTCTAAAGGTAAATATATTAATTGATACACAATATGTTATCAAACACATCTTTTTTTATTTAACAGATAAGCGACCAATCAACTATAAATTAGTTTATTGACATTACCAAACATATATAGCCTAATTGTAATTTGAAAAGGGGATATGCTGACTAATGTCCAAAGAAAACTGATTAAGGAAGCCAAAAAGAAGTAAATTTTATATTAGGACAAATATTTTTTTATAATTTTAAAAAAGTTAATTATACAATTTTCAAAATCTATTTATCATATTTAATTCTTTAACCGGGGACACAGGGTTAATATTTCTTTAAAAAATGTAGAACACGTGTTATGTGTAGTGATGGGATGGAGAGGAGTACAATTTTAGACTCATGTAACAACTTTTTCTTGGATCATAGATGAATGTAATCTAGCAAATATACAATAAAAAAATAAATTTCCCAAATCTTTGTGCAGGCCAGTGCCCCCATTCTCTTCTAAGTGCCTCCGTCCCTGTACGTCGTCTGACCATTTTGTCAGTAAGACTTTTGTTACAAGGAGTCGGTGGAAACTTTTGTCGAACCACCATCTCTAATACCACTGTTGGGCCATGAGGAAACAAACGAATGATCATCCACATTGAGTTTAAGAACAACTTACAAGTGAGTTGGACACCACATTTTAAATTAGAACATTAAGGCGTTAGATTTATGAGCCATACCACTTATAAAATATTCGATCTCCAATTTTTTAAACAATATAAAACTTATTCACCTCACACTTGCCGCAAAACTTAGGAGTTATTGAGTGATGCTTTTGTAAAGCTTACCGGTTGGCAAGTAAATTTATGTGAAAATAATGCATCTAAATAAATATATAATATATAGCAAGTGTAGGGTGGATTGACGTTTCTGCCCTTAAGTGAAAATGTTGTGAATTCGATTAACTCACACCAATAATCTTTAGTGTGTGGAGCAAATAAATTAAGCAACCAAAACAGTGAGAACCAAGCAATATAATCACGAACAAATAAACGGCGAAAAGTAAAGGACACAATGATATTTGTTGACTCAGTTCGGTGTTAATGAACCTAATCTGGGGGGAGGGAAGCCCTCTCCGCTCCACTTATCAATAGAAACATTAATTACAATGAGATTCTCCACAAGAGTTACAAGAATTAGTGTTTTCCTAATTCTACCCTTGTCCCGAATCTCTCACCGTGACCAAGAGATTCAATCAAAGTGTTTCCCAAGGTGATAGAATGTTTCTCTAACCCTAGAGTCTTCCCAAGATGTTTCTCGATTAACCCTAGTCTTTGTGTTGGCTCCAGAAACCCTAAAAAACACCTTTTTCCCACTCAGAAAACGCAAACAACCAATTTATATTCGCGAGCCCGCGCCCCGCGCAGGTCATGCTGCGCCCAGGCGCAGATGACAGGAGCTGAAGCTCCATCTTCTAGCAATTGCGCCCAGGCGCAGAAGTGCTGCGCCATCAGCACCTTTCCTGTTTTTGAGTTTTCAAGGCAATATCCAACAATCTCCACCTTGCCTTCAAAACAATGGTGATGTCAACTTCCCACCAACCACCCTGATTACACCACATCCTCTTTGAATCCCGAAGTGAACCGCTTCGTACTCTCAAAGAAATGCTTGCCTTCAATTGTCCTTGGAATTTTAGGACAATCATACAAGCTTCACCACACAGTCTTCTGTCTCCGGATTGTTCATGTCCGTCCTCCAGAAGAATTGCTTGCCTCTCAACTTAGCCTTGGAATTTTAGCTAAGTTCCACAAGCCGCAACATCCGACTTTCCTTGTATCCAACTACCTTCAATAGCCCTACAAGTTACCAAGTCTGATAGTCACCGACTTCCAATTGCCTCCCTGAAGATCTTTCAAGTTTTGCACTTCTTCAGACACAATTGAAACATAACACACAAGGTTTCCATAACCATACCACTTCGGTGCAACATTACCACTTTCTTCCCTATTTCTCACTAGATAGCCAAGAGTTATTGTTGATTGTTTGTCTTCCTCTAGTACCACTAGTAACAAACTCCACCTCAAACCGAGATTCCTCCACCAAAGACTCAAACCGGTATTTCCACTATGTCTTCCACCTTGTAACGCAAAACTATCCAACTACTTTGAAACACACTTCAAGCCATTGTTAGTCTCCAACACTTCCCGTTTAGTTCTACCACCTAGTTAAACTTTGTGTCACTAGTTCAACTAAAACTTGTGTCACTAACAAATTCCACCCGAAGCTTCACACAACTCAACCACATCATGAGAATTTCCACTAGTAACAAAATGAATGACCACATTAAGGTTAGGAATATACCTCACATCATGTAAAAGACATTCACCATACCTTAAATCTTCCAAGCTTTCCCGTCTTCAAGTGAACAACTCCACATTCAACTAGCTCTAGGATTTTCACGGTATTCATTCTTCAAACACATGTGATAGGAGCATCCAAAGTACATGACTCAAAGCTCCACCAATTCCCAACTTCCACTAGTGCCTTCACATCCTCATAACACCATTGTTGTTTCAATATTAACCCGAGTATTATTAGCACCGCCTCTCCAGGCTGATGTTGAGTATTTTTACCACCGCCTCTCCAGGCTGATCAATCATCTATGGTTCTCAGTTTGTGACTATGAGTGCTCCCGCACTCTCATAGCCTTCCTCCTCACTGACGGCAACCTGAACAGATGAACTACCACCGCCCTTTAACGCCTCAACACACTTTTGTCGGATTAAAATCGCCTTCATCTTCACCTTCCATAGACCGAAGTCGTTACTCCCGGTGAATTTCTCAATCTCCCACTTAGAACCCATGGTACTCAATTCGTTTGATCCTTTGCCCCACGGTGGGCGCCAATTGTTGTGAATCCGATTAACTCACACCAATAACCTTTAATGTGTGGAGCAAATAAATTAAGCAACCAAAACAGTGAGAACCAAGCAATATAATCACGAACAAATAAACGGCGAAAAGTAAAGGACACAATGATATTTGTTGACCCAGTTCGGTGTTAATGAACCTAATCTGGGGGGAGGGAATCCCTCTCCGTTCCACTTATCAATAGAAACCTTGATTACAATGAGATTCTCCACAAGAGTTACAAGAATTAGTGTTTTCCTAATTCTACCCTAGTCCCGAATCTCTCCCCGTGACCAAGAGATTCAATCAAAGTGTTTCCCAAGGTGATAGAATGTTTCCCCAACCCTAGAGTCTTCCAAAGATGTTTCTCTATTAACCTTAGTCTTTGTGTTGGCTCCAGAAGCCCTAAAAAACACCTTTTTTCCACTCAAAAAACGCAAACAGCCAATTTATATTCGTGAGCCCACGCCCCGCGCAGGTCATGCTGCGCCCAGGCGCAGATGATAGGAGCTGAAGCTCCATCTTCTAGCAATTGCACCCAGGCGCAGAAGTGTTGCGCCCAGGCGCAGCCATCAGCACCTTTCCTATTTTTTCCTTTTTCTGAGTTTTCAAGGCAATATCCAACAGAAAATAATATGTTTTACTATTTATTAAATTATTTTTTTTATAAAAAAGAAATTCTATTGTAACCAAAAAAATAAAAAAAAATTTATTAAATTTTATAATTATGAAATTTAAATCATATATATATATATATATATATATATATATATATATATATATATATATATCGGGTTAACAGATAAGCGAAATATAGTAGGGTTAAGGACAGAGGTAACAATGCATTTGAGTCAAGTACGGGAGGTTGGTTTGATTTGAACATTAGAAGATAATTGAGATATGGAGAAAGTATTATATTTGGATGAATAGGTTACAAAAAAGAGATCCGTTTTGTTTAATATTTAAATAAACTTTTGTTTGAGTTATTTGTATATAGTATGAATATTATGGCCGAGATGCATATTTTGGGGTATGGTATTGATGAAGGAGGGTGGAGATGGCATGAGGTTATTTGCATGAGGAAAATGTTTAGCGAATAATATTTTAGTTTTTTTTTATAACGTACGTTATTTAAGTAGCATAAGAGTAAAATGAGAAAGATATAAGACGCGAGGGTAACTTGTAACAAAGATAAACTTTAAAAACAAATACTTTTTACAAATTATCAATAATTTTTTAAAACAAAACAAAAATAAATAAGTAATAGAGGACACATGGCGTGATTTTATTCACTCGATTGATCGAATGGACAAAATAGTCCTAAAGAACCGTGTCTTTCCTGAGTAAAAGTCATCTAATCCCGATCCCAGAAACAACCTGCTGAACTCAACTGTTTGTTATAAAACAAAAAACTGGCCGGAAATATCATCGGCCGCCACAAATTCCAGGTTTTCCTCATTCTTTTTTTTTTTTCGAATGCAATCCAACGCGATTATGCTTCATAATAGTGTTAAAAATTTCAATTGTGGTATGAAATATGCAAAATATATTGATCACAAATCTCAATGATTAATGTTTAAGTTAGTTTAGGGTTTGAGTTCGCTATTTGAGGATTTGATTTTGCTAGCGATGAATGTGAGTTTAAGAATTGAGAATCAGCTAGGTATTAAGGCTTGGAAATTATGATTTTTGAAATTTTAGCTTGCTTTTTGCAAAGGGGGTTGGGTGTATTGGATACAACTGGTGTGAAATTTCATTGTTCTCATATAGGGTCAGTTTGTTTCAGCTTTAAAAAAAATGATTATTATTATTTTTTTTTGTATTTTTGTATTTTTGAAAATAGATTTTATAAAATGATTTTTCAAAATGGTGCTATTCTAGAGACAAAACTACTTCTTCGGCTAATCTAGAACAATCAGAAACTCAACATTCAAGTGAACCATAAACTGAAATTCTACCCAACTCGACCAATGACCGTCTTGTAACTTTTATAGAAAGAGATGTTCTTGGAACAATAAACAATGATGTTATTTTAGCTCATTTTGAAGAAATGGATGATAGACAATTTTCATTGTAAATGTATTATTAAACAATATTACTACCAACTTTTTCATTTAGTTTAATAATTTCGGTCAAGGTTGTCAAAATCGGGATCCCACTAAAGATCGTCGGGGTATAGAAAAAGCGTAGATCGTAGGATCGTAATTAGGGGTGGGCAAAAAACCAAAAAACCAAACCAAACTTGTAAACTGAACCGAACCAAACCATTTAAAACTGAACTAATTTTTATAAAAACCAAACCAAACTGTTTGTGAGATAACAGTTCAATTTACCATTTTTTTTAATAAAAACTATGTTAACTGAACCAAAACTGTTAACTGAACCCTAAAATCAAAATAAAAATTGGAAGAGAAACACGTGTGAACACAAAAACTCATGTGAACCAAAACACGCGTCTCAGCCGCTCTCTCCATGCCTCTTCGCCATTCTCTCCTTCTCTCTCAGCCGTCACACCAACCTCCACCGCATTCTCTCCCTCTCTCTCAGTCGTTCTATTCGTTCTCTCTCTGGTAAGAATCTCTCTCGCGTTTTTGTGCTGTTATTTTGCTGCATTTTAGGTAAATTCAAACAATTTCTAATTTTAATTCTTATTTGTTCGTTCTTTGAGCATAGTAAACGCGAGTACTTTGTTTCATTCTGCTTCAGATTTATCTGTGTTAATGCAATTTAAAATTATGTTTATATAGTTCTCACCAAAAACCTTAAATTGACTGAAAGCCATGGTTAGAGAAGAACAAGATTTAGTTCTTCACCTCATCTGCTTGTTGCTTAGCAGTCAACTTGTCAAATTTGAACTTTTCATACATTTGATTTCTTGTTTAATAAGGAATATTGAAAATGATATCACATGTACAAGTGTAGTTAGTAAGAAAGTCCTATTATTAAAAATGATTTCTTGTTTAAGACTACTGGGTATTGCTAATGTTTAGTGTATTAAAGTCCTATTATACAAAATATGTCATTGTTACCAGCTATATATATCAATATATTGTATACTGTAATTGTTGAGTGTTAACTGTTGAAAAACTGCCTTCCCCTCAACGTAAGAAACCTAGAACCATTGAGGTTAAGATTACATGATAGTTTTGGAACATAGGTAATGTTCTGTGAGAGGCGGAGAATAATGTTAGTATTGCTTGTAACTTCACTTGTAAGGTTTTCTGTTTTTGTAGTTTGTTCCTCTAATGTTGGGCTTGTAACAAATATGTTTTTTGTTAGTTAGTTTGTAGCGTTTTCTTTCCAATGGTGAAGAAATAATGAAGTTTATGTCTTGTTTGCATATGTGATTTCTCAAAAGGACCGTGCAATGACATCTACAAATGTTGTTAATCTTGACTATTGAAGTCATTTGTAAATTGAGTTTTAGTAGTTAAAATTTTTGGAGTTAGTAGAAAATTTGTGTTTTCAATGATAAGTATTTTGTGGATGAAATTGGAGTTTCGTAGGAAGTTAATATGTTTGGAGTTAGTAGAAAATTTGTGTTTTCAATGACATGTATTTTTTGGAACCATTAATTGTGATTTAGTGCAACCATGATACTGTTAATTTGCTATTATTTTTTTTTTATTTATGTAAATATTTGCTTTATATTTTTATTATTATTGAAAGATTATTATTAATGTTATTTTGTCAATTGTTTATTTTGGTGAATCAATTTGGAGAAAAAGACAATAGTTAAGACAATAGATTTTGGTTCAGTTCAGTTTTATAATAAACCAGTTAAGTTTGTAAAAAAAAATTGTGAAAAAATTTTGTAAAAAAAAAACAGTTATAGTTAACTGGTTAACCGAACCGTTTGGTTCAGTTTATTGTTTCAAATAACAGTTCAGTTTTGGTTTTCTAAACTGTAAAAACAGTTTGGTTCAGTTTTTATACAGTTTTGGTTTTAAACTAAACCATGCCACTCAATCGTAATAAAGATCGTAAGATTCCACAAATTCATAAACTATTAAGATCGTAACAAAGATAAAAAAAAAAAAAAAATAACACCAGAACATAAAAACTTCATTAATTTAACCATAAGTCACAGACATAAAAACTTAGACTCTTAAACATAATTCTTAAACATAAAAACATTAATAACTTAGTAACTAGAAACATAGACATAACTCTTAAACTTAATAACTTAAGACCTTAATAACTTAATAACTAGAACATAGACATAACACTTAAAACTTAATACCTTAAGACTCTTAAATATAAAAACTTAATAACTTAGACTCTTAAACTTAAAAACTAATAACCCCTAATTAATCAAATCCTTCAGCAACACATTCTCATCAAATCCCATATCTTTCCAAAAGATCTTCATGTTCTTCAAACTTATCATCTAGATTATGAATTTCACACTCATCTTCTTCAACATCAGCCTCAGCTTCATGCTCATTTTGTGTCCCTCTTTCCAAATCATCACTTTTAATAGTGAAATTCAAAATCTCATTTTCAGCTGAATCTTCATCTTCCACAATCCATTCATTATCAGAATTAATGTCATCAAGAGTATAATCAACAACCTTTCTAGTTTTTTTCTTCTTGGCTAACTTGGAATTAATCATTTACCCCTTAGTGGCCAAGTAAGCTGCTGACTGGACATAGTTGATTACGTGGCAAGCCTACATGATATTTTCTTTTCTTTTTTATTTATTTGTTTATTATGCAGGCTTCATCTTCAAAGAAAGAACTGCAGAAATTAGGCAGCTTCAACTTCATCTCTCTCGCATCATCTTCAAACAACAGCAACATCATCTGTCTCGCATCATAAAAAAATCAAGAAATTCAACAACAACAATTCTGCATCTCTGAGGTAAGGAGAAAAGTCGCAAACCAAAAAGGGATTTAGAAGATCCAAAACCGCAACAAAGTCACCGGCGGCGCCGCCACCATCCTAAACAGCCATCAATCCTCCGACGAGGAATATGTTCTTGTTGTGCGTTTCAATTCCCTCTGAATATCTCAATTCTTTCTTTGATTTTGTTTCAATCTTCTTGATTGAAATTTTCAATTTTTCTCTTCAATTCCTTGTTGTTATATTCATCGGAAGACTTTTGTTTGACAATTCAGGTTGAAAATGCCAAGTCTTAACGGTTGCACGCGACATTGATGTACAATTTTTGACACATAGAATTGCAATTATCCTGGTACTGTTATCACTGAAGAAAGAAGGGGAAATGGGAAAACTTGCTCTTGCGGCAATAGTGAGCTCATGGGTTATTCCTATAACCATAATAGTCAATCACATTGTTCCTGAGCCATATATGGTAAGGAAAAGTTTAATAACTAGTCGAATGGAACAAACAGTTGTTGATATTTAAAATGAAACTGATTTGCAGGATGAGATATTTCATATACCACAGGCTCAGCAGTACTGCAAGGGTAATTTCAGAAGTTGGGACCCTATGATTACCACCCCACCTGGCCTGTATGTTTTGTTATCTCTTTGTTATCCACTGTCTTCATTTTTACGAAACATTGGATCTCAATAGCTGATATTATACTGTTTTTTCTGGTAATAAACAAAGAAAGAACTTATATATA
Organism: Trifolium fragiferum; assembly: GCA_954870985.1. NCBI lineage: Eukaryota > Viridiplantae > Streptophyta > Magnoliopsida > Fabales > Fabaceae > Trifolium > Trifolium fragiferum. The sequence goes on along the minus strand of OX940793.1, from coordinate 13,545,122 downwards.
TATTAAAACTAACGATGGAGATTAGTTCAGTTCAGCTGGTAATGACCAAAAGCACTTTGCTTGAGAGACTTAGGTTCAATTCTCACAGCCGTTGATCTCCCTTGTTAGGCGATTGGTAAATAAATACTACTATAAATCCCGTCTTAAGAATGTGGCAGTATGCCTTGTCCGTGGAATGCGGCAGCTCTCCCCCATACACTTAAATCAAAAAGAAAGGAAAAACTGCTTATGTATGATGAAATGAAAAGGGAATGGTAAGAACACATGATAGCATGGAGAACAAAAAATAGTAAATCGTTCAGAAACATCTAACTAGATAGTAGATGCCAACTTGTGGCTTTTGCATAGCTTTCTTTCATTTGGTTAGTTTTTGCAATGGTGTACTGAATATATTTCACGTAAGCACTTGGAAAGGAAGCAGTTGTATTGGATATAGGAATATATGATCTTAAATTTTGTTGTTTTCTGGACATGATAGGACTTTTATTGATCTATCCACATATAAAGCTTTTGGTCTACTTTGGTGCTTTAGTTGGAACTGCAGTTGTTGACATTTGATTAATGTGTAGACAAAGGTTATTCTTTTCTGTGTCATTTGTAAACAAATATTATTATGCATGCTTGAAGAATGAAATTTCTTAATAAAGCAATTTATAGCTGGATGGTTGTTTTGTTTGATCTAACTGTAGTGTGATAATAAATGGAGAATCATACTAATGGAAACAACCATAAGGTTATGTAATGAATATACTGTTTAATTGATGGAGTAAATGCATAATACACATCTGGGGAAAAATCTGGGTTGTTTTGACTAATTAAAAAATAAAATTCTGAATGTTCGCCAAATTCTTTCGAACTACCTAGCTCGGCTAGAAGATAATAGTATAAGTACTGCTCAAATCCGAGGATCAGAAATTTGAGTAGACTTGAAGACTTTTCCTAGATGAATATTATTATCAACTACCTGATATGAGTTATCTAAAGTATAATGTAGTATCAAATACCACTCTTGATCTTTACAATATAACAACTTTTGCAGGTACTATCTTTCACTTGCCCATATTGCTTCTTTGTTTCCAGGCTTTTACAGTGTAGAAGCTGCTTCATCATTTTTTGATATCTGCTCTGCTTCCATTCTTCGATCAATCAATGGTGTCTTAGCAGTCATATGCAGCATAATTCTATATGACATCATTATTCACTTGAAACCAGCACTTGGTGACAGGAAGGCGATGCTTCATGCAGCTGTCCTATCCTTGTACCCGCTTCATTGGTTCTTCACTTTTCTTTATTATACGGATGTTGCATCTGTTACTGCAGTGCTGGCTATGTATCTTGCAAGTTTGAAAAAGAACTACTGGTGTAGTGCATTGGTAAGGTATATTTAGACTTTCATGTTGCAGTCATGAGATATAAATTGATATCTAGATTTTTCTGGGTGTATATATTATGGTTGTTTTAGTTCCTTTTATATTAATATCACGTGCTTACAGATGCAGATGCCCACTGTTTATAACTTGATATTTCTTACTGAAGATACTCACACTACACAAATCTCATTTGTTTCTTATTATAATCCATTGTACTTGTAGCTTGGGGAAAATACATTCTTATCATTATTCGTAGACAATAGATTCAAAGTATACTTAATTAATTCCTCATGATCATCTGATTTTATAAAAATCTTAAATGATTTTTTTTTGTACTCTGAATTAGTTTTATTTTCTTAGCTATTCTTAGTTCAAATGGGTTTCTTTTTCCATTTTTTTTCTGTTCTAAGCTTGCTTCTAGATCGTAAACTTCTCAGTCTATTTACTTGGTTTCTTGAGTTTGGTTTGTATGACATTTGGTACTTGTAATGTTCTTACAGAGTCTATTTTCTGCATTAACAACTTTATTGAGTCACAGGAGGAAGGTTTTTTGAATCAATTTTTCCCCCTTTTTATACATGTTGACGTGTAGGACTGTTATTCCTTTAGCACTATATTATTTGTAATTGTATTTATTAGACTGGCAGTAACACATTCGATATTGTTTATGTAGGTTGGAGCCTTTGCAGTGGTTGTTCGACAAACAAATATTATATGGGTCCTTTTTGTTGCGTGCACCGGTATAATAGATATTTCTCTTATGTATGGAAAGGGCAATGCAAGAACAGACAAGTCAGATGTATCAATCGAGCATGATTTCACATCTACTACAAGCGGAAAGGATTTAAATCTGAAAAGGCGAAAGTCTGTTAAAACTGTTAATACTGCTGAGAACTCTTTGCCTAGGATAAGCGCATCTTCTCCTTCCTTGTCTTCAGGTTTGCTTCTACATGTTTAGGAAAACCACAAAGTCTCTTTTATGCTCATACATAAGAAAATTAAATCTTTATAACTAAGTATGGCAGAAAATTAATCCATCCCACTCCTTCGTATTGTGTAATCCATAAACATACTAATATTATTTTGCAGGTTTGGTTGATGAAATTCGGGCAATTCTGTTAACATTATGGCGTATGAAGTGGGAGCTTATAATTTCATTTAGCCCTTTTCTCATGGTGTTGATGGCCTTTCTTTTATTTGTCTATTTGAATGGGAGTATTGTCCTTGGTATAACATTCGTTTCTTGCTATCCCTTATGATCAATTTGGCCAATAAGACCCTCTTTTTAACATAACACATCCTACTGACACTGCAGGTGCAAAAGAAGCACATGCTGTTACCCCACATTTTGCTCAGATATTGTATTTTAGTTTAGTTTCTGTTTTGGCTCAGGCTCCCATGCATTTTACTTTCACCCATGCTGTGGACATGTTTCAGTCATTTTGGAGAAGTAGGCCCCTTAGTTACATTCAGATGTTCCTGGCCCTTATTGCTGGCATTTTCTCTGTACATTTTTTCAGGTTACCTCAGACTCTATAATCACTAAATTAACTAGTAGCAAGAAGAATCTATATTTTGATTTTTAAATAATGAAGTGCATATTCTCGTGAATTCAGTCTGATTTTTCTCTGATACAGTAAAATTTGAAGCGCATATTTCCGAAAGCATTTTGTTAATATATACTCTATTATTTTCATTTGATACAGTTTGTAGACCAGTTCTATCCATTGATTTCATATCAAGCAATAAATTTTTAATGCATGTTGCTTGAATCTTACAACAATTTACTAACAAAGCTCGGCTCAATCTAAATCTCTAGTACATGAAAATTATTACATATGATGCATGAATTTCGCAACACTTACTCATGAAGCTCAACTGAATGTAATTCTTTAATGCAAGAAAATTAACTCTTATTCATGAAGTTATTCTCAATCTAAATCTAAATTAATATTTATGAATATTGCAGTGTAGCTCATCCTTACCTTCTCGCCGATAATCGGCATTACCCTTTCTATCTCTGGAGGAAAGTCATCATGGTTCACTGGTCAATTAGATATCTTCTGGTGCCGGTTTACATGTATTCATGGTTTTCAATCATCCATATGTTAGGTTAGTTCATTTCCAAACTAAGTATTTTGTTTGGTTCAATTGCTTGCGGCGTTATAACCAATTAACTATAATCTTTTCTCGAACAGGGAAAGTTAGAAGTAAATTATGGATATTGGCATACTTCTTGGCTACAGCTGCTGTTCTTGTACCAACTCCACTCATAGAGTTCAGATATTACACCATACCATTCTATTTCTTTGTGCTTCACTGTAACATTAGGGATGATCTACATTGGCTTCTTACAGGGATGCTATATGCTGGTGTCAATATCTTTACAATGCTGATGTTTTTGTTTCGGCCTTTTCATTGGGATCACGAACCTGGGATTCAAAGGTTTATATGGTGACTTAACTGATAAATTAAGTGAAGTTAGCGTTTTTGATTCTGAGGTCGCATAAATTGATTTTGTAGATTTATGAGGTAGCATAAATTGATTTTTTAGAAACCTATGTTGTTTGGATAGTTGGATCAAAATTACTTTTGATTAATATATATAAACTTTCAATCCAATGATGGATTTTGCAAAAGAATTATTCGTTATAATGTTGAGCAGTGTAACACCAAGCAATTAACTGTTACCTTAGAGGCAATTTAAATCGAAACACTGTCACCCGAAAGATCCATAGCTTCAGCATTAGTAGAATAAATATTTGTCTTCTTCAAAATGGTAGCAGCAAAACAGAGAAATTTTGCTTAGACAGCTTCAATCTAATTGCAGCAGACTTTTAGGAGTCTTTAGAGTATATCTATTTGCCAGGATAGCTTTTATAAACTTTTTCAGCTTATTTTAAAAAAAAACTCCAAGATAGTTTATGAAAACAGCTTATAGCATATACAAAAATAATTTAAAATTATCTTTTGTTATAGAAATAGTTTATGTTAGTTTATACATAAGCGCTTATTATGATAAATGCTTGTGCTATAAGACATTTAACAAACATGGCCTATTTCTTAACCACCGAGAAAATAGACCTACTAAATAGACCGGTGATCATTTACTTCTCATTAACATGCGAAGGAAGGGATGAAAACAAAGCGAAAGAAAAATAAATGATGAACAACACTATGAAGATCTAGGCAAATACAACACATATTCTAAGACATCTTTCTACTTACAAAAAATTTATACAGAATTTAATACAAATTTACTGAACTACGTGCATCAAAAAAATATTCTACAATCTTATGTTGCTTGATGAAACAAGATGACAACAGATAATTCTGTATTGATGCTGTGTGAACTGTTCCTTTAAAAGTTTTCTTTGTGAAACTGAAAGCGGGTAGATGTGTTTAGGCTAAAATCCTGACAAAGGTCCTTCAATGTTTTTGTAAGAGTTGGACTTCCACAGTAAAATACACCTGAATCAAGAAAATAGCAAATGGTTAACGAACTTAAGTTAGGGTTGAAACGATTGAGAAGCCCCGAGTTCGAACCATGGCTAAAACTATCATTTACCAAACAGTTAACTCCCGAGTCCTGCCACATTACTTTTATCGTGCTTCCTGATTTCAAATATTTGAATCGGAAACAATGAAACAAAGTTTTTTCCACTGTATCCATACAAATATTTAAAAACAGAAAGCAACGAAGATATTGTGACAATTTTGTAATCAAAAGTAAGAATATAAAACGTTTTCGTAAACCAAATAATGCTTTAGAAATTAACAAAGAGAATTACAATTATGCGCATACCTATACGAGAACTTTGATGTGTGTCAGCTAATTGAGTGAAAACTCTTTTCCAGTTTGGTCTCGCAAAATGAGTTCTTATCTGGCATGTGATAACAAAACCTTAATCTTTAATTCCATGATGAAAAAATGTTATTAACACTAAATGAATTGAAAACTAAATCGATATATACCCGGCTTTCTGAAACTACATCAACTCCATTTTTAGCATGTTGTAATTTCTGAATCATGGCAATAAGTGCAGACCTCGCATCACCTTCTTCATAGACACTAGTCAAATAGTTATGCATTTCTATGACACCCTGCATCATTGAAACATGTTAAAATTTTCTATGATTGTGTTACATGGAGGTTAAAAAACAATGAACAAAAAAGTTTAGTACTTAATCTTACATCACTATCATATTCTGCTATATCATCCATCACACCTTTGAACCATTCAAATGAAGCTTGTTCCCTTGTTACCCAATAAAAATATGCTCTTTCAGGACCTTTTCTATCTTCGTCGGAGTGATTGCTTTTGAAGGATTCCTTCGGATAAATTGTCTGTTATGTTAACTCTATGAATTAGCACTTATGCATAAAATATAAATATACAACGAATAGGTTTACAAACTTTGTTAATCTTGGCCTAATTTTGATTAACTTTTAGTTTATGAGAGCTTTCGTTCTTCATTTATGATATATAAGTTTATTCAAAAGTTAAATGAGAGAGCTTCTGAAAAATCAAGAAACTTGGTTCAAAAAAAAGTAAATTCGAGAAACTACGAAGTACCGACACAGACATGGACATCAAACACGACACCGACACTTAGACATCAGTAATAATATGAGAAAAATGATGTGATTTAATGTAACCATATGTTAGTGTCGTTCCTATGTCGGACAAGTATTCAATCTAAAATGTCGGTCAAATTGGCTCGTTATCACTTACTTTTGGAGGACTTCCCATCTTCATATGGTTCAAGATATCTTTCAAAATGCTTATCATTGGTGTGGCTCCAATACCTAGACCAATGAGCAAGAGTACATCATAATGCTTATAGCTTTGTGCTGGTGCTCCATAGGGTCCTTTGATGAGGATCTTTGGATATCTAATGCTACAAAAAGTAAAACAATATAAGTACATATACATAACATTAGAAAGATAAGAACCAATAATTTTTATTCACCTTGGTTTTGAAGCATCAAAGCTTGAATTTTCTGAATTTGCTATATTTGCTCTAGTTTCCATCCTCATAAGGCTCCCCCTTCTTGTTTGTGTATTTTCAGAATCACAAGCCTGCATGTCCAAGTCTTAGTAAATAGTTTACAACCAAGCTATTCAGCAATTATCGTATTTGTAAGGTTAAATATGTTTCGAGTCTCTGTAAAATATTCATTTTTTGATTATAGTAATTAAAAATTTATCAATTTTTTCTCACACGTTTTGTTTCATATTGGTCTAAAGCCCACAATTTCTAGAGGCCCAGTATATCTTAAGGCCCAATATGACTCATCCATATCCAATTAAAGGTATACCGTACCTTATGCTACACTATGCATAGCAAGATAATGACGCTTGCTTGTAATGTACTATCCTCAATTCCACTCACGTAATGGAGCCTACTAGGTAGTTATGCATAACCACGCTTACATATATGCAGATGCACTCACTCTCAAGCTACACACATTTCACCCTATTCATACACACTCATCTTGAGCTGTTATTGACTTGAACGTTAGAGTATTAATATTTTTGCTGGTACCCTTTCCCTATTTCCTTATTCTATATCAGTTGGTATCTATCATTCTGATACCTCAGATCACCTTTTATAAAATCGGGTTCTTATAGTCTCTTTGTGAGGGACATCGGTAGGGATAAAAGGCAGGTACTTAAAATGGTCAAACTTTTTATAGGAACTAAGCTTGAAAGATTCGCAATGTTATAGGAGCTAAAAACATATTTAGCTGTCTCTTATAAACGTTGACTAATTTAACATATAGTTTTGAGTGAATACATAAACATCACCTTTGCAAATGTATTTCTAAGTTCTGTAGTCCAATCTCCCAAGGTTCTTATATGAACACTCAAGTAATCATCTCCAGGTGCAGAAGTGATAGAGAAAGGATGCCTGTACAAAATAGTAAATTTCATTATCCTAAGTAAAGTAATTTTGCAGCAAAATTAACATTTGTGATCGAAATATCGTTCAAGTAGATCATGATTACCATTCATATTTCGATATGTCTGGACACTTGACAAAAAGATACATTCCACTTTTATACTTGAATGCTGCTGGTTTTGTCATGTATAGCGCTAGAACATTTCCTGTGTATATTATTGCCTGAAATTTTCATATTGTAAGATAATTTTTCCTGTTTCATCATAAATAAAATTCAACGAGAATAAGTTGTTGGCACGTACCTTAATGATGCTCACACGGTGATCTTTACCCTTGTAAAATGGATGAATTCTTTCAGTAGCGTAGAGCGCTAATGGCACTGCGAGGTACATCCATGTCTGTTTCAACAGCAGATTATATCAACTACATTATAAACGCGATATATAGAACGGAATCATTTAAAGTTTTCTTTTTCTTCGCAAATTGAAATCAGAATCTGTATACTGGAGTGTTGTCAAATAGCTGCTATAGCGATGCTGCAGGGCTATAGCGTAGCAGAATTTCAACATATTGCTATTGTTCCACGATACATGCTATTCAGTACAAGGTGTTGTCAAATAGCCGGCGTAGTGGCTCTATAGCACTGTACCATAGCAGAATTTGAACAGATTGACAACACTAGTATACTCAATACCCATTTCGAAAAAAAGTGTAGTTTGAATAAATAAATGAAAAAGTTAAGAGAGCGATGCATACCGTCTTACTTTTCCAATCCTTGGTGAGAAATAGAAAGTAGCCATGCATGACAAGGAGTATGTAAACCAGAATAAGCAAATGATGAGCATACCAAAAGGAATTGAAGCCAGCCAAATGATGAAACGGTGAAGGTAACTTGACAACACTTTTTCGGAAGTTATGTGTAGCCAAAGTGAAAGTAAAAGCCATAATCAAGACCATGAAAATTCCAGTTGTACCAGGAACACTTTCAACTAGGGTAACGTAAGTAGGCTGCTGATAACCAAAACCGGATCCAAGTATCGGCATAAACTTATCTTTTGGACAAGAAGTTATTCTCGGAAAATCGCAACTTACATGGATCCCTACATGGATTAAAGTACCTATAACTACACCAACTGCAATGATCTTGTGAAAGTTTATGTTATCATCAAAAGGGATAATTTGACTAAGAAATGTTCCTCTAAGTTTCGTAAGAGTTCTTCTACACATTGTAAGGACAATTAGAGCCATGTTGAATTTGAGAGTCTCGGCCGCACCTTTTGCTAAGCAAAGACATGATCCCATTATTTCATATGCCGCTGTTTGCTTGTATTGGTTAAACTTCCAAACAAAAAGTATCAAGTTTATGATTATCCAAAGTGTGATAATCCATACTTTTTTCCAATTTTCATGTACAAATTCTATTGTTTTTGTGAAAAATTTGCTAATAGGAGTTCTATATTTACATGGTATCATAGCTTTTGTTAATGTCTGTGTTTTATTACTAATTTTTGTTGTACCATCTTCTGCACTAACCATTTCCCTTAATAGAGTTTCAAGCTGCCACATCTATACAAACAACACCAAAAGTTAAAAAATTCTCAACGAAAGATACATGTAGTTAAATTTTAGAGTTTAATAGACATGCACCGACCGTGTAAAATAGTTTTACACATCATCCAATAAGAACCACCAATTTGCCATGCCATAAAACTAAGTTTAAAATATCTATGTGATTTGGCGGAATACATGTTGGTCATTGGATGTCAATGTAAAACTATTTTATACTGTCGGTGCATCTTCTATATGCTTCTAATACTAACCTCTATGTATCCATTATGATCTGGATCAAGCTCTTCCATTATCAGAGCTGCATATCCATCAGCATTTTGTTTTAAATTTCCCAATCTATTTGCAGAAGCACTCAACACTATAACCTTTTAAATAAAAACAGTTAGGATTCTGTTTCACAAAATTGGAAAAAGCTACGCAGCACCGGCGACACTACACTTTATAATAAAAGTGCGTTCGAATGTCCGACATGTATTGGTATCTGATACAGACACAACATTGACACTTTTAATATATACAGTCAGTTCAATGTTTCAAATTACTATTGATGTTTATATCAGTGTTTGTGTTTGTGTCTGAGTCGGTGCTTCATAGGAGAAAATGTATAATAAGAAAATTTCATGGTCTCAAATACTCACCTCCTTAACCTCCTCCTCTGATAACCTACCATCTCCATTCTTGTCACACCTGAAAATGACTTTAGTTCATTTATATGCAACTCCACTCAATATAATAAAATAATTCAATTAACATGCAAAAGAGGGTAACTCAACTAAATTGAATTAAGGGTTAAAGGAGTCGAAGAAGTTAAAGGATCAGTCCGATGAAGGAAAATAATTACTATCATACGACTGATGACAAAGTTTCACTAACATTTGTTATATGAAGCACAAACACTTCTCTGATTAGGCGTGCCCTACTGTCAAACACGCGTCTGTATCCGACACTAACACAACACCGACAATTATGATTACATTGAATCATGTCACTTTCTCAAATTATTATCACTGTCGACGTGTTAGTGCATGTGTCGTGTCTGGTCTCAGTGTCCGTGCTTCATCGCATTTGTCTATCAATCAAAAACATTTATCATTCAAAAGGTAGATACATAAATTAAGTTGCATATATAAAGTCCTTACATGTCAAAGAACACTTGAAGTCTTGATTCAAGATCTTTAGTAGTCATATCCTCCCAAAAAACTTTAACTTGATTCAAAGTAATTCCATTTTCTACATTTATATTCCTTCTCCTTGCCAATGCCTCATATAGTTCCCCTGCAAAATCCTTTGAATCTGCTCCCATACCTATATACAACAAAAAAAAAACATTCTTTTCAACATTCATAAACTCCTCAAACTTCACACAAACAACTAAAAAACATCATAAACAAAAAAACAAAACAAAAAACACAAAAATTTTACCAATGCATGTTCCAAATTTGTCTTTTGACAACATTCCATCAACTGCATGTTGAGTAAAACGTTTCTCAATTGACCTCCATGCATCAGCTTCTTTCCCTGTAACCGTTCTATCAAGAAACCGTAAACCCTTAAGCCCTCTTGCAGCACCTGATGCCATCCTCATTATTTTGATTCCATTTTGATGATTATTGTTATTATTGCTATTATTTCTGTTCCTCATATTGTTACCATTGTTATTCAAAAAAGCTTCATTATCTGAAGCTGTTATAACCATACTTTGATTATCTTCATCCTTTTTAGAAACTTCCACATTATTTGGAACAATCTCAATGCTTTCAAGAATCCATGTTGATGATTCATCTGTACCTTGTTTATCTGTTGACATCAATGAAAAATATTGTACACAAAATTTTGTGCTAATGAAGAACAAAGGGTATTAGAGGGAAAGATGAAAAAGTCAATGAAGGATTTGAGAAAGAGAAATGTAAAATTTTAGTGTGTAATTGGTTTGCTAATTATAGGAAAATTGGATGATAAAATAACACCACACTTGTGTGTGTCTGGTTTCCAACCAATTAAACTATATGATTATGAACCAACAAACACATATAAAACTAATTAAATTGTTAGGTATAAACTATATAAACAGGTTTTTTCTTTTGCACATACTTTTGTGTGTCACCAATACACTACTCATATACTCTCTCTTTTTTTAATTTTAATCTATTTATAAATATCCTTTTATTATTATTATTATTATTATTATTATTATTATTATTATTATTATTATTATTATAAAAAGTTGAGTTAGATAAAAAAATTTAGAAAAGTTAAATTAACGTTTTTTATATCATGTTAGCGGCGACTATGTCAGAGAATTTGTTGGACATACAAGATCGATTCTCTCTTTCCAACTAATTGGACTTTCTTCATACACAAGTCTCATATATTGAACTCTTGGCAACTTGTTAAAGTTATATACGAAGTTTTCACTTTCGTTTTGCGGGTGATTAATCTCTACCAAGGAACCTATTGAGCATATAAGACGAGTTCTCATTTTTTATTGAACTTTTTTATATATGCAAAAGTTAGGATCGAACTTCTTAGTTCTTACTATTCATTTAAGAAGATCAAATCTTTTATCAGTTAGATCAATCTATTATTGGTAGTTAAATTACTTCCTTAGCCTCTTTTATAGTTTCAAATAATTTTATAAATGGGGATGGTGAGCTAGTTAAGAATTATTAGAAAATTTTCTCTAGAGATACTTTTTTATTATTTTTTTCTAGAAAATCACTGCACCGTGTTCTAAGTGGTGGTTATTATTGTGAATTCGATTAAACTCACACCAATAAACTTTGATGTGTGGAGCAAATAGAACCAAGTAACCAAATATGTTGATAGAGTTGATGATGCAATAATTCAAGAACAAACAAGAACGATAAAGAACACACTATGATTTATTTACACAGTTTGGTGTTAATGAACCTAATCTGGGGGAGGGTGCAGCCCTTCCGTTCTACTATGATCAATGAAAAACTTACACAAGAAATCCCAAATAGGGTTACAAGAATTAATCCTAATTCTACCTTAATCCCGAATCTCTTTCCGTGACCAAGAGACTCAATTGACCTAGCTACCCAAGGTGAATCAAGAACAATTTGCCCAAACCCTTAGGATTATACCAAGAACAATTTCTCTAAAACCCTAGCCTTAATTAACGGAAAAAACCCCAAAATTCCCTTCAAAAACACTGAAACACGCTCATCCTATATATAGACTTCGCGTATCCGCGCCCAGCACGGCCAGACTTGCGCCTGGCGCAGCTGGCAGAAACCTAGAGCTTCAAAAACATGTACCTTGCGCTCAACGCAGAGAGCGGCTCAAAAACCTATTTTTCTGTGTTTTCAAGGCAATACGCAACAGTTATCATGATCAAACAACTTTTCTTCTAAATTATATAATCTTAGTTAATTACTATTATTATTTTGTTTATTTACAATATGAGTGGTCATACTATATCGAATAATGTTTGATTGGGTTGGGTGATTGACATTGGAAATTTGGACTTAATTTGCTCCAACTTTTCTTAGCAATAATTGGTTAGAAGTTTCAGCATGATATCATCAAAACGTTTCTTTATGTCAAATATTTGTATTTTTTATTGATTTAGGAAATAATCGACGTGCCAGCATTAATACCTAACATATATTTGATCCAGCCCAAAGTTGAATTGCACTAATATTGTTGTAAGTAAAGCTAAAATTATGGCATGGTTCATATCATGAAATCACGACTAAGTGACTAACATGTAGTGGTTGATTAATTTAATAATTCTACTTAATATATAGATATTGTTTTTTTAATCATACAATAATATTCATATGTAGACATGTTCTAAATAGACTTTATTTTGTACCGATTAATTTTATACGTGAATTTCATCAACAAAATAAAATAGTATGAAAATTGAAAAGTGTTAAACAATATAGACATATTTTGAACATAAAAATGTTATAATATAGATATAAATATGAATAGACATTAACCACTAGAGACTAAAAAGTTTTGTAGAGATTTATAGATGGTACTTATTTTTTTATTATCATTGTTTAGAATGCTAATTACAATTTCAACTTCTTCAACCTCTCAACAAGATTGTCGCAACGCTGGAATCAAATCTTCTACTTCTAAGATTCAACAATTCAAATCTACAAAAATATTACAATAACCCAAAACTAAAATCCATGGAAAACATGCAACACACTAAAATCTTTCTTTTATTTGGATAGAAACACACAAAGAACAGAGTAATTGAAATGGGAAAATCAAATAAAAAGGACTAAACAATACAAAGTTCTTGTTTGGATTAGCTTATTTTTTAACTTATGTAAACAGCTTATGCAATATAAATTAGATTTTATATTATTTTATAAATTCAAATTAGTGAAAATTGTATTTTTATAAGCTATTTTATCATAAATACCTTTAAAAACTTATAATAATACATAAAAATTGCATAAGTTGTTTGCATAAGCTCAAAAATAAGCTAATCCAAACAGGGCCAAATTCTACTAAAATTAAAAATTTCATTTAGAAAAAAGAACCTAACTCAAAAACATTTTAGATCTGGAAAACCTGCAACAAATGGAACCCAGCTCAATGGAACCTCGCAAGAAAGATAAAGCACGAAATGGGTTTAGGCCATCATCAATATATATATATAACATTTGTAGCGAGCACAATCCAAATATTCAAATATGTTTTCATATAAAATAAATATTTTATATAGAAATGGCATATTAATGTTGATACTTTAAAATACTCATGGCCTCATGAGTTTTCAAATTTTTATCATATTGAGATATAAAAATTTATGTTCACAGACATAAGTATACAAATACACAACGAGTGTAGTGCAATTATTTAGAGAATTTTCACATATAATGTAAGAAAATACTTTATAAAAATACTAAATTAATGTAATTAATATTTTTAAAATAATCACGAGTTTTAAAATTTTATCATATCGATTATCTTATCTTATCAGCACATAAAAATCCATTTTGACAAATATAACACAAAATACACAACAAGAAAGTTAAAGCATATTTTCAAATTTGCATTTACTTTAATATGGTGGAGAAATATTATCATAAAATTTGTATTCCTATTTGACCTAATGGTAAAAAATAAACTAGCTATCATAGATCATGTTAATAGTGGTCCATACTTTAAAAGGCAAAATTATATGTTTGGTCCTTTATCTTATTTTTTTTGTAATATTTTGATCTTTTATCTTTTATTTGTAACACTTTGGTCCTTTATCTTATATATTTGTAACACTTTGATCCTTTATCTTTTATTTGTAACACTTTAGTACATTATCTTTTATAACATTCACATATAAATCCTTTTTTTCAAATTTTTTTTTATTAAAAAAATTCTGAATTTTATTTGTTAAGATATTTTTTTTATTAAAATTAAATAAAAATCATATTTTTATAAAAATGTTCATCATCTTCATCAATTTTTCGTGTTTGTTAAAGGACTAAAGCGTTACAAATAAAAGATAAAAGACCAAAATGTTACAAAAAGATAAGACAAGGGACGAAAATGTTACAAATGAAAGATAAATGACCAAAATATAAAAAAAAATGAGATAAAAGACCAAACGTGTAATTTTACCTCTGTAAAAATAAACTAGCTATCATTGACTACTACATGACACAAAATTAAAAGTCTTTTTTAACCCTAAGTCAAAGAAAAATATTTTTTCGCTCTTTTAAACTAATTAAAAGTTTAGTATATTTTAAGGCGGGGGCTAGTGTGAGCAAGTGGATCGTATCTCTCACCCGTGAGAGATTGAATTTCAACCACTGGATGAGTTAAACGGTTATGATGTTGTATCTAGAGAGAGAAAAAATTCTGCAACTTATTGCAGGTGAACAATGGCTCCATCTATACCATATGTGACGAAAATTGCTTTTAACACATAAATTGAAAATTTAATTAATATTGTTGATAGTTTCACTATTTCAGGGTCAAGATTGAAATTTGATATCAATTAAATACTTCACATTCGCTGGATTGGTCTTCTTCCTACTCGCGTAACAGATGCAAGATCTGAAGATGATGATGTTGTTGTGATTTTTCTTTGATTATTAGTTTTCTTTGTTTAATTTCTAATTTAAAATCAAAGGGTTGGAGACATAAAGAAGGTTAAAATCAAAGGGTTAGAGAAGGTTATGGTTTGATGAAAGAGTTGGAGAAGAAGGGTCTGAGTTAATGGAGAATAAATGAAATTAAGTGGGTGAAGATGAGAGATGGAAATTGGGAACAAAAGAATAAAGAAACCATTTAGTATATGTGTTGATGGTGAGGAGTTTGATAAGGAAGTTTGTTCTAGTTTATTGTTTTAACTTTTAATGCTGATGTTGTTGTCGGTAGAAGATGAAGATGAATACTGTTTTGATTTTTATTTCTTTTATTTTAAAAATTGATAATAATAAAAAGAGGTTTTAAAAAATAAATATCAGCATTTTTTTAATTAAAAAAATGAAAAAAGGTTTATATGATCAAGTTATAAAAGATAAAGGACTTGTATGGAAGAAAAAAAATATAGGACAAAAATAAAATAAAAGACTTATATGCTACAAATAAAAAGTAAAGAATCAACGTGTTACAAATAAATAAGATAAATGAGTCTTGCTATATTTTTACCAAAGGTTAAATTTTTATTTTTTTTAATGAAATGATATATATATATATATATATATATATATATATATATATATATAAAAGATAATTACACCTGAGTGGTTAATAAAAAAAGGTTACATGGTTAATAAAATTCAAAATATCCAATTAAAATTTTCTTTAAAATTAGGTTTTCAATTAGACTATTATTACAATTTGACTATCCATTTGTAGTCTGATCATCAAAATTCATTTTCTTGTTCGTTTGTTAGTCCAATTATGTGATATTCAACCGTCATTTAATTAAATTCAAAATCTATAGTTAAAATTGGTCGTTTTAGGTAAAATTCATGACCATATCAATAAAACTATATTTCCAATGAGACTGTTATTACAATATGTCTATTCATTCGAAGTTTGGTCATCAAAATTATTTTCCATATTCCTTTGTGAGTCCAATTAGCTGATATTAAACAGCCGCATTGATTAAATTTGAAATCTCCAACCAAAATCGATAGTTTCAGTCAAAGTTCACGACTTTTTCATTAAAACTAGATTTCCGAAGAGACTGTTATTACAATATGTGTATCAATTCGGAGTCCGATCGTAAAAAAAAAATTCTCATTAGTTTGTCAGTCCAATTAGGTGATGTTTAACGGTCGGATTGATTAAATTTGAAATCTCCAACCAAAATCGGTAGTTTCAACCAAAGTTCGTGGCCCTTTCATTAAAATTAGATTTTCAGTGCGACTGTTTATTGCAATCTGTCTATATATTCGGAGTCTGGTCATCAATTTGTTTTCCTCATTTGTTTGCTAGTCCAAATATATGTGTTAAAAGCATAACAAATTTTAATATGGACCACTTCTTCAAATGGTCTATGAACTCCATGGTAAATCGGTATCCTAAAAATATTTAAAATATTATGAATAATAGTATTTTTTTTACAAAAACAAAAAGCAACGATATTTATTCATTCCAATAATTCAAAGATTACATCAGATGCAAATACAAATTCAATACCGCTAAAAATAAACAGGATGAATTTGCGAACAAACTCGCAACATCCAAGTTAATAGCATACAAATAATATGATAATATTAAAGTCACCAGAATGTTCATGCTTTCGGATATGCAATGATGATGCACAAATCATTGATTGAATTTGTCATTGATTGAAGTTGATCTTTCAATATGAGCTAAACGAACACCGCAACAAGACGATAAATAAAATGTTATACCAATGACAACGAACAACCAACGTCGCACTAAGACGACGAAATCACAACAAAAGCAAAAACTAAAAGACTTAATCTATGTGAAAATCACTTATTTGGATTAAAAACGAGAAAAAAGATGCAAATGGGTGATTTTAGGCCAAAATAACCTAAAATCACCCATCATCGGTGAAAGAAGAAGAAGAAGACTCCAAGAAAAAAGAAATTAGTTCCGGCTTGCAAAAAGAGTATATGTTTATGTTTGAAATTGTAATTTAATGATTATTTTGATTTTTATGATTAAAATAATGACTTAGTGTGTACTTTCATTTTATAAATTATTTATTATCAACCATCAAGTTCCAAAAAATTACATATTATCAACAAATGATTTTTATTTGTTTCAACTCTATTGAGTTTTTATATTTAATTATTTTAAAATATTTAATCGTTTTATAAAGTGAATAATTTTAAAATGATAAATTTTTTGTAAAATTACAAGGATAAAAATGTAATTTAGTTATGTCATCTCTCACATTCCCTCGTAAACCAAACATATTTGCAATTAAAATCGCTTCCCTCCCCTCCCCTCCTCTTTATTAAAATCCCTCCCCTCTTCTCCCCTCTTTTGAACCAAAACTCAATAATCTAGTTTGGCTCAAACGCAATAATTTTTTTGACTCCAATTTCAAATAGATATTTAATAGACTAACCTATATACTGTATATACAGTAATTGTAAGACAATAAAAAAAATAAGTGATTTTATTTTAAATACAACAATTGTATTTAAAAAATGATTTTAATGAAAATTTATTTGAAATAGATTCAAAATTAAGTAATTTTTTGAAATTTTGATATTCAATTTTTTTTAATAATATGATGAAATATCTAAAATAATATTTTAAGAATATTTATTCAAATCATTATGTCATTTCAAGCTTTGATAAAAAGTTTCTGATTAATTTTTAGTTTAGTTAGATGATATTGAATAGCATGATTGAGAAAAATTGAATTCTTTAATCACAAACAACTCAATTTAATATAAACTATATTTCTTAAATCACAATTAGTCAAATGAAGTTATATTGAGCTATTAGATTTCCAATATTTCTAATCTTAATGAAAAACATAGTAGTGTCTGAAAAACATAATAGTCTAATAAGAAAATTATTACTAGCTGGTGTCAATTTTACAAGTCAAAATTCTTAATTGATTTTTAGTTCAATTAGCTAGGTTTGATTGATAATATTTGAATTCCTTAATCATAGTGGTTCCAATTAGTTGAGTTTACTTAACTGATGTACCCCACTTGAATGATAAACATAATATGAACCACTTTTTCACATGGTTCATGGTAAATTTGTATCTAAAAAATATTTAAAATACTATCGATAATATATGTTTATGTTTGAAATTGTAATTTTTATGATTAAAATAATAACTTAATTAACTTCAATTTAATGAAAACAACATATAATAAATATGTAACTTGTACTAAATTGACATTAATAATGCCATTTTTTTAGCCATAAAAATGTGAAGAGTTGTAATTAACTCATTGTTAATTAAGTCATTATTTTAATCATAAAAATGGAAATAATTATTAAATTACAATTTCAAACATAAACATATGTTATTATTCATAATATTTTAAATATTTTTTAGATATGGATTTACCATGGAGTTCATAGACCATTTGAATAAGTGGTCTATATTAAAATTTGTCATGCTTTTAACACGTATATTAGGACTAACAAAAAAATGAGGAAAAATATGATGATCGGACTCTCAATGTATAGACAGATTGTAATAACAGTCTTACTGAAAACCTAGTTTTAATGAAAGGGTCATGAACTTTGGTTGAAACTACTGATTTTGGTTGGAGATTTCAAATTTAATCAATCCGACCGTTCAATATCACCTAATTGGACCGACAAAGGAATGAAATTTTTCTTTTTGACGACCGGACTCCGAATTGATAGAGATATTGTAATAACATTCTCATCGGAAATATAGTTTTAATGAAAGGGTCGTGAACTTTGACTAAAACTACCGATTTTGGTTGGAAATTTCAAATTTAATCAATCCGTCCGTTTAATATCACCTAATTGGACTGACAAACGAATATGAAAAAGAATTTTGATGATCAGACTTCGAATGGATAGACATATTGTAATAACAGTCTCATCGGAAATCTAGTTTTAATGATAAGGTCATGAAGTTTACCTAAACCTACCAATTTTAACTATAGATTTTGAATTTAATTAATTCGATCGTTGAATATCACATAAGTGTACTGACAAACGAACAAAAAAAATGAATTTTGATGATCTGACTGCGAATGGATAGACATATTGTAATAAAAGTCTCATTGAAAACCTAATTTTAATGAAATGGTCATGAAGTTTACTTAAAACTATCGATTTTAATTGGATATTTTGAACTTTATTAACCATACGACCTTCGGTAAAAATGCATCAGGACTCATTTATCTTATTTATTTGTAACACGCTAATCCTTTATTTTTTATTGGTAACATATAAGTCTTTTATCTTATTTTTATCCTTTATCTTTTTTTTCTTATTCCATATAAGTCCTTTATCTTTTATAACTCGATCATATAAACCTTTTTTCATTTTATAATTAAAAAAAGGGTTAAATATGTTTTTAATCCCTACTTTTATGTGAGTTTCGACTTTTAGTCCCTATATTTTTTTATTATATTTTTAATCCCTATATTTTCGCTGTTTGCATTTTTAGTCCCTATATATATTTTTAGTCCATGCATTATCGCTGTTTGTATTTTTAGTCTTTACCGTCAATTTTTTGTGACTCGGATAACGAAATCAACCACATAGGATGACACATAGATGTCACGTTATTCGATGTAAATGATATTATAGTCAATTTAAGTTATCAAATGTGATCAATTCTGTTATCATAGTCATAAAAAATTGACTAAAAATATAATAAAATAAATGTAGGGATTAAAAATGTAATTTAAAAAAATATAAAGATTAAAAGTCGAAACTCACATAAAAATATGAAGTAAAAACATATTTAACCGTTAAAAAAATGTTAATATTTATTTTTTAAAATCTCTTTTTATTATTATGAATTTTTAAAAATAAAAGAAATAAAAATCAAAACAATATCCATCTTCATCTTCTACCCACAACAACATCATCATCAAAACAACAAATTAGAACAAATTAACTTCAACCTTAGTTATCAAATTCCTCACCAAATCCTCACTGTCATCACATATACTAAATGCTTTCTTTTATTCTTTTGTTCCCAATTTCAATCTCTCATCTTCACCCACTTAATTTCATTCATCCTCCATTAACTCAAACCCTTCTTCTCCAACTCTTTCATCAACCCAGAACCTTCTTCTCCACTCTTTCATCAACCCAGAACCTTCTTCTCTAACCCTTTGATTTTAACCTTCTTTATGTCTCCAACCTTTTGATTTTAAAACAGAAATTAAACAAAGAAAACTAATAATTAAAGCAAAATCACAACAACACCATCTTCACAACAACATCATCATCATCTTCAGATCTTGAATCTGTTACGCGAGTAGGAAGAATACCAGTCCAGTGAAGCTGAAGTATTTAATTGATATCAAATTCCAATCATGACTCTGAAGTAGTGAAACTAACAATAATATTAATTAAATTTCAAATATGTGTTAAAAGTAATTTTCCTTGCGTATGGTATGGTATAGATGGAGCATTATTCACCTGCAATAAGTTACATCAATTTTCCTCTCTACAGGTACAACATCACAACCGTTTAACTCATCCAATGGTTAAAATCAGTCTCTCACCCGTGAGAGATACGATTCACTCGCTCACGCTAGCCCCCGCCATATTTTAAAGGCTTAAATATCATTTTCGTTTCTATATGTTCGTGAATTTTTGGTTTTAGTCCCTGTGTTTTTTTGTTGCAAATAAGTTCCTGAATGTATAATTTTTTTTGGTTTTAGTCCCTATCGTCTGCTAACGTTACAAAAAATGCTGATTTCTCAAACGTTTGCACACGTGGCCGCTATGATGTGACAAGTTTAACTGGTCCGGTCATAAATGGAGTACCAAAATCAAAACTTGGTGAAAATTCAAACAAAATTATGGTTTAAGCATGCATTTTCTTTCTATCCTAAGTGTGATTTTGGTCATCCATTTATGACAAGATCAGCTTAACTTGACATATCATACCGGCCACGTGTGCAAACGTTTGAGAAATCTGCGATTTTTGTAACGATATCAGACGACAAGGACTTAAAACCAACAAATTTTATACATTTAGGGACTTATTTGCAACAAAAAAGATACAAGGATTAAAACAAAAAATTCGCGAACATACAGTGATGCAAATGATATTTAAGCCAATTTTAAATTTTTCTCTTTACTTTCTTGTTCTTTAGTTTTCTATTTTTAGTTTAATTTATAGTTGCTCGTTAATATTTTAATTTTCTATTTCTTGAGGTGTCATGAATAATCTATCATCCTTATATTTAGGGATGACAATGGATAAGGTATGGGTAGGGTACTATAGTCCCCACTCCCATACCCGCAGTTTGAAAAAATACCCGTACCCATTCTCATATCCGTGTGGGTGACAACTTTTGTCCCCGTACCCATACCCTATGGGTACCTAAGTACCCATACCCGTACCCGTTACCCACATTTTTATTAAAAATAAATTGATCAATTATAAAATATCATACCAGTTTAATAGAATTTAAAAAAATTCAAAGATTTTAATGTTGATTCATGAAAATTGTAAACAAAATTATTAGTAAAATCATGCTAAAGTTCATTTCTCTATTGATATATTTACATTATGTAATAAATAAATATTTATTTTTAATTCAAAATTCGTAATAGTATAATAATGTTGTATTTTCTAAAAATAATTACATATATTATTATATAATGATATATTTAAAATAAATAAATATATACTACATGGGTATATGGGGTGGGTACTAAGGTACCTGTACCCGCTCAATTTTGTGGGTAATTACCCATATCCATGTCTGTACCCAAAATGCGGGTTTTTACCCTATCCATCATGAGTATTTTTTGTGGATACCCATTGGGTATGGGTAAATTGTCATCCCTACTTATATGCAAGTGTTGCTTGTTAATTATCCCGAGAGGGAATATTTGTTATGTTTTATATTTTTTTTGGACGAATGTTATGTTTTATATCTCACTTTAAGAGTTGACTTTGTTTATAAACTGATATATATATATATATATATATATATATATATATATATATATATATATATATATATATATATATATTGAGAAATATATATTTTTTTATGGTGAATTATATTGATCTTTTTCGGTAACCAAAAACAATATTGATCTTTATCAGATAAAAAAGATCCTACAGTGTTTATCTAGTCAGCATTTTTATGAGTATTTGTTAATCTTTGACCAAAATTAATATATTGACAAATGTGAAATTTGTTATTTTTTTTGGCCGAAATTTAAATAGACGTTGAATTAAAATTTCCATTTGTAGTATCATAAAAGAATATTTCCATTTTTTATTCCTTGACCGACATTAATGTTCGATATATAAAATTGAAGTTAATATTTAGTGACATTTGTCATTATATATATCTTGAAGTGTTACTCTTAACATCGTGCAAAAACAAAATATCCGATAAAGTAAAATCCTACACAATGGCTTTTCATATCTATCAATCTCGTATTTGCCTGATTTTGTGTTTTGCTTTTATTTTGCTTTCAGGTAATTAGAAAGTTAGTTTTATCTCTTCA
Organism: Trifolium fragiferum; assembly: GCA_954870985.1. NCBI lineage: Eukaryota > Viridiplantae > Streptophyta > Magnoliopsida > Fabales > Fabaceae > Trifolium > Trifolium fragiferum. The sequence continues at coordinate 13,522,632 of OX940793.1, read as the reverse complement.
GTTTCATATATAGTCTATGTAAATATTGCATGAAAATTGATTCCCTATTAACCTTCTAACTCTAAGAATAAAAAACCTTGATTTGTTAGATGAATATGATCCAATTAACAATATATATTATATGATCGAATTTTCCTTTTTTTTTTTATTTGCAAGGACATATATAAATATCTAAAATTTCAAAGATCAATAATACATTGGTTGGATCTTGCTAATATACATTAAGGCATTAAGAAAGGTGAATTTCATCAACAAAAAGAAAAAATAGTATGAAAATTGAAAAGTATTAACAATTAATTTTACATCCTCAGGACGTGGCTAGAAAATATTTTGAACATTGTATACTCACTAATTGGTCTATATTTATAAATATATTTGTAATCATTCGAATATTTTAACAATTGTTTCATGTTTGATATGAAACCTTTTGATAGACTTTTTGTATCTCTATGGTGCATTATAAATTTGTTTTTATTTTCATCGTAATTTTTTCATTCAATTTTTCAAAGTCATCGAAATGTTTTTTGGTTCTGGTTGCACCTTATTTCTTGTCATTTCAACGACAAACTCCTACTCTCCCGCATTAATACGGCTAACAACTAAGAATATAAATTTGTAACTTTTGTTGCATTAGATGATTGTGTACTTCATGCACAACACGACCCATTCTTGAGATGCTAACAAATAAGGGTAAAATAATTTTTTTGTCTCTACAAAATTTTTTTTTTTTTAATTTTCGTTCATATAAAAAAATCACTTGTTTTTATTCTTACAAAAAAATTTATTTTATTTTTAGTCCTAATTGACAAAAGTTTGACATTTTCTTAACATAATAAGAACTTATATAAGTTTAATAAGATATATTTTGTTAAAAAAAAAAAAGATATATAGACACAATATATAGACACGTTTTGAACATAAAAAAATTATAATATTGATACTAATATAACAAATATTAATCTCATGAGTTTAGTTCAGTTGGTATAACATATTGCATTATATATATATACAGATAATATACAGATAAGTTGGAGTTCGAATTCCGATCAATCCACTTAAGATAACAACGTGAGATAGGAAATAAATCATTATGTAAGTGAGGAGTAACATCATGATTTTGAACATGTATAAAAAAATTCATGATTTTGAACAATTAAAATGGAAAAGATTATTGTGTAGCCAATGGCTGGTTAATGGCATTTGAAGGCACTTAAATTGCTTTTCCCATGAATACTAAATGGCCAAGGGAAAATAATTCATTTTCTACTATATAGCATATTGTCACAAGGCAATTGGAGATAGTATAGTATAATCTATATTTTAGACTTGTTAGTCCAACATCTAGCAAAACCAAAATACATATATATACGGTGAAATCCTACATAATTCAATCTTATATTTGTTCGATTTTGTGCTTTGCTTTCATTGTACTTTCAGGTAAATAGAAAGGGTTAGTTTACCTCTCAACAAGTTTCATTTTACTTTGCATAATTTTTTTTTTGTAAAGTTATACTCCTTAAATTCGAATTAATTAAGATTCTTTAAATTTTTTTAATGTTTGTTTCATATGACCCTCTATGTTTGTTTGCAGGATTCAAAACTAGTTTTGCTCACGATCCGCCTCCATCAGGCTGCGCGGGGCAATGCTTTGAAGTTCAACAGTGCAATCAACGTTGTCTTGCTGCCGGCTTTAAGAATGGTTACTGTCCGGAAATCGCACCAAACTTTCTGATTTGTTGTTGTCGTAACTGATGCTATATATTGTACTGTACATCTAAATAAATAAAAAGTAGACACTTTTGAAGAAAAAAATACATATTTCAATTATTTAATTTTAAAACTTGTTGACTATTTCTTTTATTTTTTATCTTTTGGTTTTTAATCTTCTGATTTCTAGGGGAATGAGACCTTAGTAGTTCAAAGTTTGTCTGCTAGGTAAGTAAAGCCTGACCAAAACTTATTCTACATCCTGAAATCGAACTGGAATTCTCTCGAAATTTGTCTTTTGGTGAAAGTCAAAACTTAGTTATTATGTTTTTTTTTATTAATTCAATTCAAAAGATATAATTTTAATACCTATTTTAAAATGAGGTTGCAAGACCCATAAGAAATGAGGTTGATCGTAAGCGCCGTAGAACACAAGCTACAACTGAATCAGGGCATATCTAGTTTGAAGTTGATGTTAAAAAGATGCTAGAAGAAGTTAAGCGAGTAGGCCACATGAAATGATTAAACAATTCTCAAAATAAGTGGTGATATATAGAGCAGAGAATTAAGCCAATAATCAAGAATATATAATCAGAATATAGCGGTAGGAATCTCATGTAATGTGATGAAACATTTTATTTTACTTTTTTTTTATTTGATTAAGTTTATGTCCCTCCTATTTTTTATTTTTTGTTTCTTAAATGAATCTCTATCTAGTCGATATAAAAAAAATGTAAACTTTAATTATGATTAAATTGTAGGACTAATTTAGCAAAGATAATAAGAAGATGTGGTGGACTATGAGCTTGCTTTTTGCGTACTTTTCATAATTTCTTATCATTATTTCCTTTTTGTTCGTATGGTGATTTGAGATTATTCTTAGTCTAGTAGGAGTTTTCATCTCTTTTGATTTTATTGCATGTATTTTTATTTTCTATTGGGACTTAGTACTTCTAGTACTCCCTTTTATAAATTCTATTTAGTGTATCATTTTTTCTCTTTGATATATAATTATATTTGCCATTAAAAAAAAAAAAAGAAGATGACTAAAAATATAGATATAAAATAAAGCGTATTAGAAAAATGTACAAATGGTTACATTTGTTCCCATCTTTCTGCTAGTTTTCTATTATTCGCTTTTAATATTTTTCTTTTTTATAAATTAAATTGCTGATTCTTTTAAGGCAAAGGTGTGCCTATATAAGACTAGGGCTACATCCAAATATATCCAAATTCAAATAAAACAAGTACAAAAGAGGGGGGATATAAGCCATTAACCCTAAAAAAATTAACAAAATTTGTTTAGAAACACATATAAAAGTTCAAAAAATTAAAGGACAAAAATAAAACTGTTTTGCGAGTACATATGGCAAGATTTAGGGGCTGTTTTGCACAAATAATAAGTGAAAACCATGGCCTTTCTGTCATTCATACAAAGATCAGGACATTGATCATTACTATGGAAATTGCAAATAGCAAGCATTGGAAATTTCTTTGGCTAGAAAGTGATTTAAAGCTTGCCCTCCACACCTTTGACAATATTGATATTGTGCCATAGGACTTGCGTTATCGGTGGTTAAATTGTTTAGCTTTTGGAATTACTTTACAATGGTCGCATATTTATCACGAGGGTAATTTGTGCGCCAATAAAGTTCTAATCTCGGGCATGCTTATAACAATTTGAAATGGTGAGAGTCGTTACCATCTTTGTTACATGATGACTTCTTGCGAGATATGTTTGGAATTCCTCAATATCACTCTACTTAATCTCTTTTTCATTTTGTCGGGATAAGGCCTAGCCCCGCCGTCCCCGTGTATATATATTTTTTTCCTATTTCTATTAATACATATAAGCTTATAGTTAGAGGATGGAGATAAGTGGGGGTGCCAACATAGTTGGGATGTCCACTTATAACTTAATATCTAGGCTTATATATATAAAAAAAGTCGTTTTTAAATTTTGTTTAAAAATATATACTTTTTATATGAACTAACTTAATATGGATCTGGTCAAATTTTGACCTTAGCTTTTTTAGAAAAATTTAATAAGATATTTTTTTTACAATTTTTATTATTATAATATTTATTTTTACTATATTTAGTTTAATTACCCTGTCTTTTATGATTAATTTTAATAAATAATTTTCTATTAGTATAATATTTTTTATTCGCTAAAAATTGTAAAGGTCCACGTTTGAAAAAAAATTTATGAAAAATCTTGACTTTATTATTAACTTTCTTTTTCTAAAATAATAGTCTAAAAAAATTAATTGTTGGTTTGAATTTATCTTTATGAAAAAGAGTGTTATTATTATTATTATTATTTTTTTTTGGGTGAAAAGATTTATCTTTATTATTATTATTATTATTATTATTATTATTATTATTATTATTATTATTATTATTATTATATTTTTATTGTTATTATATAATCAACACGTTAGTCGTACATCTTGAAAGAAAAAATATAAGGTGAAATCTAATTTCATACCAAATGGCTTCTCGTATCTATCAATCTCATCTTTGCCTGATTTTGTGCTTTGCTTTCGTTTTGCTTTCGGGTAATAGGAACTAGTTAGTTTTATCTCTTTAGTTTAATGTTTAACACAATTCATCAAAATTGATATTGTTTTCTCAATTTTGGTTCTTGGGCTACCGATCCAAAGAAAAACCTTCATCTATAATTCTATATTATAAGAATTTTGAATTTTAATGAATTTTTATAGGCATATATGTAACTTGTAAGGTGGCTAAAAGATCAATAATAATTTATTTTTGGTAAAGTCACATCGATGATCATAAATTTTTGGTAAAGTTATACTTCTTAAAATCGAATTCAGATTCTACTGAACAATTCTTTTCATGATCATGAGATTCATATGTATGATCCTCGAATAACTTTATGTTTGTTTGGAGGAATCGCAACTAGTTTTACTTATGATCCTCATATAAGCTGCTCGGGGGAATGCGTAGATGTTCAAAAGTGCAAACAAAATTGTGTTGCCAAAGGGTTTAAGAATGGTTACTGTCTGGCATCCAGACCAGACTTTGTGCTTTGTTGTTGTACTAAGGGATGATATATATTGTACTCTTCAATACACCAAAATAAATAAAACGTAGACATGATCTACTTCTGGAGAAAAAATTAATATTTTTTTTGAATGGTAGAAAAAATTAATATTTCAATTATTTAATTTTAATAACTTGTGGACTATTTTCTTTTATTAATTAAAGTCACGAGATATAATTTTAATACATATTTTATTATGTAATTTTAATAACTTGTATGATATATTCGGTCAAGGAAATGTTTTGTAAAAAAATTGTTAATACCGCCGTGCAAAAAATATGTAAGTTGTTTTTTTCCGGTCAAGAAAATGTTTTGTACGAATTAGAATGATAATGCCACAAGACAACATGATAAAAAAATTAAGTATTAAATAATTAATAACGCCAACAGAAATCGCAATCGAACACAGAACAAGAATTAAATCGAAGAGAAATCAAGTAGTCGGATCTAGAACATGAATTGGTGATTCACAAAATGGAATCGAAATCGGAATGTTAAGAAGTTTCACATTGGTTGCGAGATGGTCTGAATATGTGTTTATAATTAAGAGACAATCCTCACATTACAAGAAAGATTTGTAAGGATGAGTTAGCTAGGTCCAATCTAATTTCTAACACGGGAGACGAGAAAACTAACTTTCTCAGACGAAAATGAATAGCACTAGAATCCCTCCATTTCTTATTATAAGATAAGTTTGACTTTTTAGATTCATTGAAAAACCAATGTATCTAAACTATAATAAGGCCCACATACATTGAGTTTTCAATGAACTTAAAAAGTAAAATTTCTCTTATAATAAAGAATTGAGGGAGTATATTTTCAAGAAAAAAAGAAAGGTTCCGTAAAAAAAAGGACAATGGAAAATGAAAGTTGAGAAAATTAAATTTTGTACTCAATATATCCTACAGCAAGCTCACAATTTACAATTTCTCATCTAACCACTACTCGTGCAAACTTCTACCTATGAACTTCTAGATATGAGAACCCCTCTCACTCCTTCTCAATCAACAACCAGTGAATACAACAGTTTCAGTAAGCAAAAGACACAACTCCCATGAAATGATCTAACTCAGTACTTAAAAACTTAAGAGTAATTTGCAAAGTACAAATCTACTAAACAATCCTACTCTTGCATCAATTGTGTTTCGAGAGATGCTCACAATAAACAATTAACAGACTAAAACCTAGGACTCTTTTCTCAATGATGATTTCTATTATTTTTTCGTACGTAATTAGGTTTCATGTCCTTCTTTATATAATACGAGCTTCATGGACTTAATGATAGTTTCTGGCTTTAGCAGAATACAGCTGGCCATCGCAAATCTTCCTTTAATAAATTTGAACTTGATCAAAACATATTTGTTTCATGTATTTTGTTACCTACTGGTTACGATCCGAAAGCTTTTATCTTCACAAAATAGTTCGTATCTTGGCACGCAAGCAAGCGTGAGTTTATTCTTCAAACAAATCTTCAAACAAATATCACACGTAAATATAATTAAGTAATTTAAAAAAATGAAAAATGAAAAAAAGTAAAATATATTTAATTTGTTGAGATATTTATGTTACATAAAAAATAATGATTAAAATATATTAAAAAAAATAATTTGTTTGTTGAAATTTTTTTAGCTAATAGTTTGAAAAAGAGCTTTCTTTTCTATTTTTATTTTTTACAGTACGAGCGTTCTTTTTTAAAGGAATGAAACGAGTGTTCTGTTTTGAACACTTGTTGTGACATACATACTATATACGTGTTCTGCGTTTTATGTAAGTACCGTACGTGGGGTGGGATGGGTAGCTCAACTGGTTAAGCCAATTGAGTTAAGGGATAGGGAGTTGGAGGTCCAGGGTTCAAGTCCTGGCAAAGGAGAAAATTAACATAACATTATAATAATATACTAACAACTAACAATTTGCCATTAAAAAAAAAAATGTACGCACCGTACGTGTAATTTTAATTTTCTATTTCTTGAGGTCTCATGAATAGTCTAGCATCCTTATGTAAAGCGTTGCTTTTTTAATTATACTGAGAGGGGGATTTTTGTTATGTTTTATAAATTTAGTAATTTTTTTTTTATGGTGAAGTATATTGATCTTTTTCAGTAACAAAAAAGAAGATTGATCTTTTTCATTGTTAATCTTTGACCAAAATTAATATAATGAAAAATTTGAAATTTTGTTATTCTTTTTGGCCGAAATATATATAGATGTTGCATGAAAATTTCCATTTGTATCATAAAAGAAAATTTCCATTTTTTATTCCTTGACCGAAATTAATGTTTCCTATGTATAATGACATTTTATAACATTATATATATCTTAGAAGTGTTACTCCTAACATCTTGCAAAACCAAAATATCCGATAAAGTGAAATCCTACACAATGGCTTCTAATACTTTTCAATCTCGTATTTGCTGGATTTTGTGTTTTGCTTTTATTTTGCTTTCAGGTAATTAGAAAGTTACTTTTAATCTTGTAACTTTAATATAATTACATTAAAATGGTTAAGGGCAAATTAATAACAAAGTGACCTATTTTTCTTTTTCTTGTCTTACCTTAGAAATCGGAGTGTACTTTTTATACCTCCTATTTTATAAATCTCTCTCTTGTAATTTTTTCGCTTTTATCATTATATATAATATATTTTCCATTAAAAAAAAGAAATAAATAACAAAGTGACCTAGTGTTTGTGAACATGTGCTTAATTAATGCTTTATATATATACTCATCTACTTTTAATTTTTATTTTTTTTTTGTTGATTGCAGGATTATCAACTAGTTTTCATCTAGATTCAGCGGGACCAAACTGCAGTGGGGCATGCATAAATGTTAAACAATGCAACCAAGATTGCATTAACAAGGGCTTTAGTGGTGGTCAATGTGCTGGAAACACTCCTCGAGATTATACTTGTTGTTGTCATCATTAATTAATCATGTTATTTAATTTTGTACTCTTTATAATACACGTTCAAAACTTAAACACTATGGATGTTTATCCATCTCATGCTTTAAATCAGCAAATTGCAATAAAAATCATTTGATCGTTTTTTGATTTCATTTTGTTCTTATAACTGTTCTTATCTATAAATCCTTAACTGTATTTCTGTTGGGTTAAACCGGTCTCTCCGTTATTTGGGTCACGACAAATTTGGCATAAAAGATTTGACAAAAATTGAAATCTTTGTTTAAAATACCAAAATTGCATTTTGTCTATCAGACATACGAGAGAACAAGTTGTGTAATATCTTAAAGGTTTGTCATGTGCTATAATGTTCTATCAAGTATTGTTTTAATTGATAATGCTATACTTTTTACAAATCAAACAAATTAAAGAGAACAAAAAAATTTATGACAATGAACCATTCAATATTACTGCAATAATAAATTACCGGTAATCTTTTTTCTCAATTCCTAATTAAAAAATATCAAATTCTGTTTTTCTTCCATTGAATAAAAAATGTGGCATATTTTCGTCCCTAGCTACAAGTTTTTGTGCACGTACGTAGTTTTTTTTTTTTTTTGAATCAAGCACGTACGTAGTTTTAATCCTTGATATTTCTCAGAATTTTAAAAATAGTTTAACTATCCTTTAACCTTTAAAAAATTGAATGATTTTTCAGGCATGTTTAGAATATTGGTGACTCATCTTTAATTAATTGGTGATATTCTTTTGTTGAAAAGAGTATTTTCGGCCTCAACGAGAAATTCAACAGGGAGATTCCATTTCATCGTACTTTTCTGAGCTTTGCATGGATATGTTATCACATCTAATTTGTCGTGCGGTAAGGTGATTGGAAAACTTTAAGAGCCGGTAGAAATTGACCTTTGGTTTCTCACTTTATGCTTGCTGATGACCTCTTTTTATTTAGAGAGGCTAATAATAGACAAATTCAATGCCTTATGGGAATTCTCAATGCATTTTGTGATATATCTGGCATAATTGAAAACAAGAACATATTCTATAAGGCATTGAATACTCATAAGGCATTCCTATATAAAAAGAGTAGGATTGTTTAGTAGATTTGTACTTAGCAAAGGGAAGAATAATATTCTATTTTTTATTTTCTAAAAACGTAGAAATACTCGTAAAAATTTGGGGCAAATGTTCGGATTTAGGGAGACAAATCAACTTGCTAAATACTTCGATGTTCTTTTGACAAGTACGGCGCTCCGGAGGTAGGAATATTTTCAGTATGTGATTGATCACGTTAGAGCCAAACTAGCAAATGTGAAGGCTCGCCAACTTTCATTTTCTGGAAGGATTACTTTTTTAGCTAAAAGTTTCATTGAAGTCATTCCTATATATCCTTTGATGATGAATAAAATTCCAATAGGTTGGTAGGAGGAAATTCCTATAGGTTTAGAGAAGGTTACTGATCGCTGTCGTGTGCGGTAAGAAATTAATTATTTTTTTTAAATAGTGGTACAAGGTCGTCTCACAAGGACTTTTTATCCATTTATCAATATTATAATCAAGTAAAAAGTATATTTGGTTTCAATATATGATTAGAAACACGAAAATATATTGATTGAAAAAAGTTATGAAAAACATATTAATCTATTGTTTCGGGAATTTCAGACTTATCATATGATATTATATCATCAGTCCCTAAGCGAATTTAATTCTCTTTCGATCATAGAAACAATTAACAAGTGTATTTGATTCTATATGAAATATATTCCTTTTGTTAGATTACCGATTTAAACAAACGGCATACCGAATTAAGCAAAAAGTTTAAGAACATGTGAATTAACAAATAAGCTAAGTTAAAACATGATTACCTTTAGGAAATATAAATCAATCGAAATTAACAAACATATTCTATGAAACTTGAATTAAGCAAACAAGAACAAAAACATAATTGAAAAGAAATAAATAAAACTGAAAAATATCATAACCTCAAGATCTTGGAGAAATCCTCTTACATCAGATTAACCTTAGTGGTTTAGCAAGCCATGAAATACAAGATAATATAATAGTTTTTCATGGAAATTGGAATGAATAAAATATGAGAATTGAGGCTTTATTTATAGGGTTTTTAGACTTGGAGACCAAGCACCATTGTGCTGCGCTAGGGCAGGCTACTCGGCGCGCAAGTTTTCCCTTTCTTAATGGCTAATCTTCCTTCTCATCGTGGTGCGATGTAATCCATCGTGGCACGATGTCGACTTCAGAATTGAATCTTGACTTCAACATGAAAGTTGTATCTCTTTCTCTTAGCTTTCTAACGCATGGTCACGTACCTCAATCCGATACTCGTAGCTCTAGTTATGGCCTGCAGACTGAGAAGAGGTCAAAATGTTGTTTAGTCATGAAATAAATACTGAAAACAAAATAAAAGTAAAACTATCCTAAACTTAGGAAACACATTAAAAACACTACATATGATGAGAAATCATATAATTACCGTAGCAAAAGATAAAATAAAGTGCATTAGAAATGCACTGATAAGTTACTAAGCCTAAGTACTGTGGAGCTCTTAGCTTAAGAAGGCTTGATGTTATGAATCAAGTTTGTATTCTCAAAACTTGGTTGGAAGCTAGAGTGGAGTGCTAATGATTGGCGGTGTGAAGTTATGTGGTAAGTACGACTGCAAAGTTATGAAGGGTAAGATTGATGTTCAAAACTCGGCATCAAGCTTGAGGAAATACATAGTTAAGCTCATTATTCTAACTCTATCATTCCAATCATGTAGTTGAATCATAATCGGTTATTTGACATGGTATCAGAGCCTCTATGACCCAACGGTCACGGGTTCGATCCCTCCTCCCCACACTTTTTAATTAAAAAGTGGAATAAAAAAGTATATGGTGGTCGGTCCAATACACTATCCACACTTCAAGCCCAATGGGCTCTTGTGTGAGGGAGCATATTAGAAATAATATAACCATTTGATGTAGCTAATCCCAACAGCTTAAGTTTTTGGGATAATCGGTTATTTGACACGCTCTTCATGCATATCTATGCAATTGCCTATAAATAAGTGTGCATATTCACTTTTAAGGCGCACACATTCATCCAATTTTTATTTTTTTTATTAAATACTGATTTGAGTGTTGAACTGTTACAATTTTTAAATATACGTTTTCTCTCTATATGCTTGAAGCTTAATATCTTCACCACAAACAATGTTTTAGCCTCACCAAAGGAGTTGTGTTGTCCTGCCAATGCAGAGCATATGACAAAAGTGTGTGTGTGTGTGTGTATGGCCTCTATTTATAAGCAGGAAGACATCGACCTGATTTCTCACCCGATTCTTCATTGATATGGAAACTTTGAATGCTTTGCCAACATTCTTTCATGATATGCTCACGACATTTCTTAAACATGCAAACCACAATAATGTTCTTCAATGATTTGTCTTCAATGATTTATCCATCGTTGGAATTCTTTGAATTTACTCTATTGATAAAGTGTATCTTTGTCTTGTATATAACTTCTAAGTCAAAAGTACGTTCTTGAAAGGATACATAGCTTGAACTTGAAAATGTTCTCTAAACGTTCTTGAAATGGTCTGTTCAATGCTTACAATAAGTGTTTTATGAACTTTGATAATATTTTGTATTTGTCTAATTGAATCACTTAAGATGGATTTGGATCATCTCATGCTGTCCATTCAACACTAATCTCAACCATTAATTGATTCATTTTTTCTCTCTCGTCTAGACTCACATTTTTCTTCCTAATAAATTAATCATCCTTTGATGAGGAAAATGAGATCGAGGGCTAGACACAATGGCATGAGAAGAACCAAATCCACTCAAGATCACTTGTTAGATAACAAACTGATCATAATAATTTAAAATGTTTCATATCTTACATATCAAATTAAGATTATGCTTCAACATTTACTTCTTTCAATTATGCGGTTTAATCACTTTCAGTTCACTCAAAATTCCACTACACCCATATCCCAGTAAAACTTGACATTATGCTTTAGCGCCTTTTTTATTTAGTTTTTTACACAAATAAACTTAGTACATTTCATTCATGATAATTGTTTCAATAGAACATAATCATAAAATTGAGGACTAATAATAAAATGAGTTGTCTATGCTAAGTCACGAGCTTCTCGATCGACTTGTCTCCTAACGTAACTAATCTTACAGTTTTGATTCGCAGCTAATAACTTACTCAATTGGCTTGTCTCCTAACGTAACCGACCTTACCTTTTTGTATTACCTATCTAATTTTTTTTTATTTGATGTAGATAATATTTTGACCGAGTAGCGCCTAAATTTTTTTATTTTTTGACAAAGTGTAGTGCCTAATTTATTTTTTTTTTAATCAGAGTAGTGCCTAATTTATTAGTACGGATAAGTTTGACCAAGCTTTGTGTAAAAAAAAAAAAACAAGTTTGACCAAGCTAAGCTTTTAAAGATCTAATCAATCTTAAAATTTTGAAAATACTGATTCTGGGACATAAATTCGTAATACCCTTTAATGAATTTTTTTCTTTTTGAATTAATTTAACCAAAAACATTGAGATATTAAATTTCAGTAAGCATTTTAACACTATTATAGTCAAAATAATGTTAATATGTAAAAATCAAGTCAGCATTTTTCTTTGTAAACTCATCTATTAATAAAACAAATATATAAAAGTAATAAAATTACTACCTAATATTGAAAATAATTAATGACATTTATGCATTTTTTTTGACTGATTTTTATGCATTTTTATTTGTCAAGGATATTTTATCATTTTCCTGAAAAGTTTTAATATAAATGTGTGTGTATATATATAATAGACATGTTAGTCACATATTGCAAGAAATAAAATATAAGGTGGAATTCTATAAAATGACTCTTCACATCTATCCATCTCGTCTTTGTTTGGTTTTGTGTTTTGCTTTGGTTTTGTTTTCAGGTAAATGAAAATTTTAGTTTTATCACTTAATTAGTTTAATTTTTATTTAATTTTTCTATGAAATTTAATACTCTCCATCTTAGATTAAATGCCACAGTTTTTGTGAAGTATGGTGTGTTTTTTATTCTATCGGTATTCTTAGACTTATTGTTAAAGAACTCTCCATAGAATGAATTGTTCAGAAAAATTTGAATTTAATTTTTTATGATAATAATTTTTGGTCAAACTTTATTTGTCTTGGCTATTAAAAAAAATAGTTCAAGATCAATATACAACAGGGTGTAGTTCATTTATCAAGAAAAAATATCCCAGATCAATCAAATTTTTATTTATAGTTTGTTGGTAGAATCAATAATAATAATTTTGGTAAAGCCATTATTAATTAATGATATATTGCATACAATTTTTTTGAATTATTCATAGCCTTTGAATTTATTGATTCAAACCTTATGTTTGTTGTAGGAACGACAATTGGTTCTCTTGGTGATCCTCCAGGACTAAACTGCAGCGGAATATGCACAAATGCTCAAACATGTGCAAAAGATTGTTTTAAAAAGGGTTATAAGAAAGGTGGTGTGTGTCTTGGATTCGATCCAAAATATATACTTTGTTGTTGTCATACATCATGATTTATGACTTATGATCATCTAAATAAATAAATAAATGTGGACTTTGTGTTGCTTAATATTTGATATTGTTTGGACCTTTGCTCATTTCTTTCAATAGTATCAATCTAAATTTCTTTTAATTATATGGTTAGAATTTCACAGTGAATAAAGAGGAGTATCGGATTTCGAACCCCAACCCTTATATATTACTTGTAATATTCTTACCAACTGAGTTATATTCACGGAACGAGATTTTTTTTAAAAGTGACAATGCATAAACCAAAATGCTGGAATGTATAAAATGCCATCTTTAGACCCCAACTTGTGTGTGGATTTCCAAGTGACAATGCATAAACCAAAATGCTGGAATGTATAAAATGCTTTTTGGTACCCAAAACGGCAGTCGTCCATCAATTGCTGCCCTTTATGGCCTTCCCGTACGTGTGAACTTATCATTCTATCCATCTCCCTCTCAAATAGCAGTGTTGGTTAATAAAAGAAATGGATTGTTATCATATCATCAAAAACTAGTATATATTTATTAGCTCATATATATAGTCATAGTTATTCCTTATTATTTTGGCTTTCCTGGTACATTGCTGCTTTAGACTAATAATATTTTTCCACACTTTTTACTTAATACATTGTATGCTCAATGCTAATGGTATGCATATTTTTATTGCTTTATACCAGGTTTGTTTGTTCTGGACTATAATATAATGACTTTCACTATCAATCAAAGTCTTCAAAACTGTCTGCTGACATTATAACAGAATTTTGTAAGTTAAAGGTGTGAAGGTCTAGTCTTAATATTATTTGATTTTCACTGCCTGCTCTAATTCTGCAGGTATGAAAGTTTTCGAAACAAATGAAAAGGAATTGGTCATGGAACAAGTTATCAAATGGGCTGGCAACCCAAACACAGTGTTGACGTTGCACGTGTTGTCTATGAAGATCAAAGTTCAGGTCAGATAAGCCTTCCCATCAAGGCGCAATAATTTTTTTAATTGCTTTTGTTAAGTTCCTCCAAGATTGATCCCATTTTCAGAAAATGTTTTAGATAATTTTTGTCAAGTTGTAATAATAATTGTTGAATTGTTGCAAGAAATCAAAGAAAAGTTGTTGTTAGGTCCTTGGCTCTGTCAACATTACCTTGGTAATTATAATTTTGATAGTTGATTTATCACTTGATGTGTTAACTGTACTCTAGCTGGTTAAGGCAATGTTAATTAACTAAGTTCGTTAAGTTGTACTCTAGCTAGCTAAGGCTTATGCTAATTACTTAAGTTTTAGTCATGTTAGTATGGTGAACTATCTTGATTTAAGAAGATAGTTAGGTTTAATTTTGGATGTTGAATGGTTGTAATTTGTTTTAATGACATTCCTATTTGCCTTTGGATGTTAAATTAATGTTATGGATGTTATTTTTTGGATACTAATTGAATGGTTTTGATTTTAATTTTGTATGTTGGATGTTATTTTTTGGATGCTGTTTGTGGGTTAAATTAAAAAAAAAATTAAAAAAAAAGCAGGATTTTAAAAAAAGCGCAGGTTTCCAAAAAAAAAGTAACATTTTACATCTGTGGAGCTTGGCCAGATGTAAAACGTCGATTTGAAAAAAAAATAAAAAATTAATGAAATGGTTTTTACATCAAGGGAAATACTGAACAGAGGTAAAAGGTACACGTATTACATTTGGCGTTCGCCAGAAGTAAAAAGTGTCTAACTTACTATATCTTGTAAGTTTGCATATGACCCTCGCCAGATGTAAGCATTGGTATATGGGGGGAACCATGGCTGAGCTCAAGAGAGAATTCATATGTTACTACTCCACTATTACAGGGAGCAGAATTTATGAAAGTTGCACACATAATAGGAGCAAGTGCCACTAGTTGGAATTGGGATTTAATTAACACAATTTTTAATGACAGAGACCAAAAAGAAATCAGGAACATGATACTCAGCAATGGAGAAAGAGAAGACAAGCACATTTGGAAGTTCAATAATAAAGGATCCTATACGGTTAAGTCGGCGTACCTTTACACAATGGAAACTTTAATTGATAATGAAGAGTATAAAGTCCCCGGAAATTGGATGTTAATTTGGAATTTGAAGATACCACAAAGAGTAAAACTTTTTCTATGGAGAATGGTTCGAGGGTGTCTTCCTACAAGAGAAAGACTTCAACGGAAAGGTGTTCAATGTACGGATTTATGTCCTCATTGTGAGACGACGTTTGAGAATGAATGGCATATATTCATTGGATGTGATAGCGCAAAAAGAGTGTGGATGGAAGCTGGTCATTGGGACATGGTTCAAGTGCATGCCGAGAATGCTACATGTTTTCAGGAATATTTTTTTGCACTATTGGCAGCAGCTCCAGAACCCAGGCGAAGTGACATAGTGATGATATTATGGTGTATGTGGAAGAGGAGAAATGAGAAAATATGGGAAGAGGTGGACAGGTCTGCAAGTGTATCAATTCAAAGTGCAAGAGAGTTGTTATTTCAATGACGAGAAGCAAGGAAAAATGGTAATGATGTGCGAACAACAAGTGCAACAACTCAGAGTCGATGGCAGCCACCGGAACAAGGACGTGTGAAGTGCAACGTTGATGCAGCCTTGTTTATTGAGCAGCAACAATTTGGAGCTGGCATTTGCATTAGGGGAGCACAAGGAGTTTTTTTTTATAAAAGCAAAAACTATGCATCTTGAAGGAAGCCCCCCACCTATGGAAGCGGAAGCACATGCGCTTAAAGCGGCCATTCTTTGGCTTGGAGAGCTTGGTCTATCGAATGTGGACATAGAACTAGATTGTTTGCTAGTGGTTGAAGCCATAAACGATAGATTAAGTGACCGAACCGAATTTGGTGTTATTATTGATGAATGTAAGATGTTATTAGCAAACTATCCAAACTTTAAGATAAGTTTAATTAGGAGGCAAGCCAATTCTGTCGCTCATACTCTAGCTAGGGCGCCAAGATCTTATGCTAGTCACCAAACATTTGATTTGATCCCATCTTGTATTATTCCCACATTGTTGAATGAAATAATATGACTTTATGATTGTAAAAAAAAAAAAGATTTGTTGTTGTTATTCTTATTAAAATTGGATTATCTTATCAAATTAAATAAACTATATATAAATTTGAAATTTGGGTTCAATATATTTTGGTTCAAAGTAAGATCTTGTGAAGCATAAAATAATAATGATATGCATGATTTAACATGTTTTTAATAAGTTATAGTTTTTTTTTTTTTTTTTTAAATAGAAATTTTGTGGTTTCTTATGTATAGTTTGTTGGTTTCCTTTTTTGAATAAATTTTTTATAGTTTGTTGTTATTATTCTTTTGAATATACATGTTGTATTAGTAGCAATCTCATATATTATTTGTTATTTTAGCTGAAATATTAGGATGAATATTTTTTTTCTTCGATGATACTTTAAATTTTTAGCCCCACTGACATTTTAAGTCCAGGTCCGCCCTTGATGTCACGTGTCAAAAAGATCCACTGTAACACATCAACGTGGACGTTCAGGACTAAAATCAAAACACAAAATTAAGTAGTGACGAAAAAGAGTGATTTTAAAATTTAAAGACAAAAACCAAAACTCGTTGTAAAACTAGGGACCGAAAACATATTTTGCACTTTATTTTATGACAAAGTGTAGTGCCTAATTTATTAGTACGGTTAAAATAAGTTTGACCAAGCTAAGCTTTTCAAGATCTAATCAAATTTTGAAAATACTCATTCTGGGACATAAATTCGTAATAACCTTTAATGAATTTCTTTTCATTTATTTTTTTTTCTGAATTAATTTAACCAAAAAGTTGAGATATTAAATTTCGGTAAGTACATTATTATAGTCAAAATAATATCAACTAATTTTTTTTTGAGACTTATACATTCAACTATTTAAACATTAAATGCTTTATTGATAATGTAAAGTGATTTATAATTTGTTACAATTTTTTTTAAAGTAACTAATATTTTGGTACGAAGGGAGTATTTTATAACATTAAATACTGGTTTTTTATTTTTAGATAGCTTTTTATGTACATGTAGGGGTGTTCGCGGTGCGGTTAGGTTCGGTTTTGAACCTAAAAGTCATCCTAATCGGGAGATAAAATTATACGCGGTTCGGTTTGGTTCGGTTGGGTTTTAAAAAGTCATCCAAACAAAACCAAACTAATGCGGTTTGGATCGGTTCGGTAATTGCGGTTTACACCATTGTTAAAATGTCCTTAAAATAAATTAAATCAAACTAAACACAATAAGTGATTGCGGTTTAAATGCATGCTTTTTTTTTTGGAACAGCAAAAAGATTCATTAAAATCGGGAAACATCCAAACTCACACTTAGTCAACTTGGGTTTTTCCCGTCAAAGCAGGTAAGAGTTTTATTGTCATGCCTACTCATAAGGTAGTAAATAATTGAATAATGAAACTATCAAGACTTATTGTGAACTTTGTTTCAATAATATATTTGTCCATTGTTATTGGGCTATGTATATTGGAAGATAATAGAAACTTAATGTAGTTTTAGTGATATTGGAATATAATGGAAACTTAATGCGGTTTTAGCGGTTAACCGCGGTGTTTGCCGTTTGCGGTTCAATAAAAAAGTCATCCCAATACATCCAAACCAAATGCGATTTTTTTGGTTTTCAATTTGAATTGGTTCGGTTTGCGGTTTTACTTTTGGATTGATTCGGATACAATCACTCCTATTACATGTAAGGCACGTGTTAACATGATCCATATGTAAAATTCAAGTCAACATTTTTCTTTATCAACTCATTTATTTATTAATAAAAAATATATAAAAGTAATAAAAATACTACACAATATGAAAATAATTAATGACATTTATGCAGTTTTTTGACTGATTTATGCATTTTTATTTGTCAAGCATATTTTATCATTTTCCTGAAAAGTTTTAATATAAATGTGTGTGTGTATATATAATAGACATCTTAGTCACATCTTGCAAGAAATATAAAATATAAGGTGGAATTCTACAAAATGACTCTTCACATCCATCCATCTCGTCTTTGTTTGGTTTTGTGTTTTGTTTTCAGGTAAATGAAAAAATTAGTTTTATCTCTTAATTAGTTTAATTTTTATTTAATTTTTCTCTGAAATTTTATACTCTCCATCTTAGATTAAATGTCACAGTTTTTGTGAAATATGGTGTGTTTTTTATTCTATCGGTGTTTTTAGACTTATTGTTAATGAACTCTCCTTAGAATGAATTGTTCAGAAACATTCGAGTTTAATTTTTTATGATAATAATTTTTGGTCAAACTTTACTTGTCTTGCTATTAAAAAAAAATAAAAATTCAAGATCAATATACAATAGGGTGTAGTTCATTTATCAAGGAAAAATATCCCAGATCAGTATAATTTTTATTTATATTTTTTTGGTAGAATCAATAATATTAATTTTGGTAAAGCCATTAATAATTAATGATATATTGCATACAATTTTTTGTGAACCATTCATAGCCCTCTAATTTATTAAACTGTTTGTTGTAGGAACGGCAATTGGTTCTATTGGAACGGCAATTGGTGATCCTCCAGGACTAAACTGCAGCGACATATGCACAAATGCTCAAACATGTGCAAACGATTGTGTTAAAAAGGGTTATAAGAAAGGTGGTGTGTGTCTTGGATTCAATCCAAAATATATGCTTTGTTGTTGTCATACATCATGATTTATGACCTATGAAGCCCCGATACTTAAAAAATGACGAAGTATCGTGTCCGATACGTGTAGAGATGGTAAAAATATCCATACCCACGGATATTTGCGGATAAAATCCGCAATGGGCACGGAGTGGATACTTTAATGGATATCCACGGATAAAATAAGTGGATATTTCAATTATCCGCGTTTAATGGATACGGATGCGGGTTTAATACTATCCACGTCCGCGGATATTCATATCCGCTAAATAATTAGTAAAATTACTTAAATATTCTTAGTTACATATAAATTCTAATTTATATGTATTGAAAGATGATGCCTACATTATTATTAGTGAGTGAAATTATTACTTTTTGCTTAATTTAGAATGATTGATGTATGGATATTATGTTTGGATGTGATATTATATTTTGATATTATGTTTGGATCTTATCACTATGCTAAGTATATGTATTTTGATATTATGTTTTGATGTGATATTACATGCATTTTGATCAATGTGCTAAATATTATGTGTTAATAGTATTTTGTTTTTATAAAAACTAAATTTTTTTAAATAATTAATTCTTTTTATTTTTGTTTAAATATCATCCATGGATGTCCGTTAATATCCGCGGATACTTTAATATCCGTGGATTACCCGCTTAACGGATATCCGCATGGATATGGAGAGGACATGTATATCATATTTATCTGATGGAGAGGACACGGATATCACACTATCTGCGTCCATGAATATCCATTGACATCCCTAGATACGTGTCCGATACCGATACTCGTCCGATACTCTCCGATAGAGTATCAGACAATTAAAATTATTTTTTTAAAAAAATAATTACCGATACGTGTCGGATACTTCTCCGATACACGTATCAAAGAAGTATCGGGAAAATAATATTTTTTTATGATAGAAATGGAGGAGATAAGACTGATACAATTTGTGTTTCCTCTTAAATAGTGAATGTTAGAGTATGATGTTATTGACAACCATGTGTTTTTTGAATGGTGTCAATGATGTTTTGTTTTTGGATAGTAATAATTATCCTTTTTGGGTAGTACTGAATTGACTTGAGATATGTAATTGTCACTTGCTTGCTAAGTTTGAGTAATTTGAATGTTAATTTATTATCTTTCTCGATTTTTGTTATGTTTATATATTGTGTATTTGTATATTTAATTTTAAATTTATTTTTAAGCAACGTATCGCGACCGTATCGTATCGGGAATTTAAAAAAAAAATTCGTATCGCCGTATCGGTATCGTATCGGTATCGTGTCACATATCGGAGCTTCATAGTTTATGACTTATGATCATCTAAATAAATAAATGTATACTTTGTGTTGCTTAATATTTGATATTGTTTGGACCTTTGCTCATTTCTTTCAATAGTATCAATCTAAATTTCTTTTAATTAATTATGGTTAGAATTTCATATTGAATAAAGAGGAGTACCGGATTTCGAACCTCAGTTCATACATATTATTTGTAATGTTCCTATCAACTGAGCTATATTCATGCAGGGGCGGTTTTGAGGGGGTGCAGGGTGTCGTAATGCATCGGGCCTCCAACTTTTAGGGCAAAAAAAAGAATATTATGTCGTAGTAAATCTCTTAAAAAAAGATGATTCAAAAGAATTAAAAAAAAATCTTAATATTTTTTTAATTTATTTTTATTGTTCCAATTTAAAGTGGTTAGATGCATGTTTTAGAAAAATAAAATAAAATGAACACCAAAAGAAAGGTTTATCATAAACATAATCAGAAACTCGTGTATTTTTTTTTTCTTCATCCCACTAATTAGAATATAATTATTTTATATTTGATTTTGTATTTTTCTTAATTAAAGAATTCATTTTTAATATTCTATTTAGGGCCTCCAAATTTTCGGGATTAACCTGTAGTCACGGGACGAGATTTTTGCTAGATGATTTGTTAGTATATAAACAATGGTGTAAAAATATAATGTCTAAAAAGATTTACCATGAGTTTGACATTCAGTGATTTTGGGTTATCTGACCTTAGTATATACTAACAAATTTAGGTGTGGTGACTACATCATCAAATTAAAAGTGTCTTTTGGTAAAATAAAATAAAATTAAGTGTTTAATCAAATTAAAGTCATGTCTTGAAAATGGTTTTTGGTCATTGGTCAAGATAAAATTATCGATATATTCAATGTTTGACACACTTTGAATAGAATCACTTCAAGTGAAGAGAATATATGGGGAAAAATATAACAAAAATAATAATAAAATTTCAATAAAAATGTCCACTCAAATAAATGAATTACAATTTCAATGTCAAGAAGGCATAATTTTAAATAAATTCTCCATTAAAATTAAGAAAAAGGTTCACACCCTTTGCCTCAAGTAGCCTTAACTCCCAATTTAAAAATAAAGTAACTAGTGAAAAACAACATCTCAACAATGGATTACAAAAAGGGAGAAAAATAAAGCCAAAATGAAAATGAAATTAAAAAAGTTAACACTTGGGAAGATCAGCTGGAGGTGGAAGCACTTTCTGATTTGGTAGTTTTCCATCCAAAACAATCCATGCCATCTTTAGACCCCAACTTGTGTGGATTTCCAAGTGACAATGCATAAACCATACCCCTAAACACACAATTAAACATTACTAATTAAATTAATTTTTATACTTTTTATATATGGAAATTGATGAAAATGATGGAAAAATTAAAATCGCTCAAAGTGGTTAATGAGTTTTAATTAAGAAGTATATTTAGATAAAACTAGTTAGAGTTGGAGTTCGTTTCTGACTGGAACAATGCTAGACGAGATTTTACTTACATTTCGTCGGAACTCTGGATTATCAGAATTATTTTCCCTCGGGAACCGGAGGGCCTCACAATCCTAAGTTTGGTCTAGAGATAAGTGGTGTTCGATTCTGATTGGAACAATCATTGACAAGATTTTACTTACATCTCGGCCGAACTCCAGATTACTAGAATTCCTTTCCCCCAGGAACTGGAGGGCCTAACAATCCTGAGTTTGATCGAACGATAAGTAATGTCTAACCAAGATTGTGCCACTCAAGTGCTTCCAACCGATTGATACTTACTTAACTAAAACTCATTAATATTGATCATTAAGCTCAATCATTTGGTTGATGGAAATGAATGTAAATTTCAATAGTAATTAATATGAATAAGTTATGAACTAACCTGGATTATCTGCTAGGAATCTGATAGCAACCCAACCACCAGATGGAACACCAATTGTATTCCTTTCAACAGGATCAACAAGGTTAAACTTTTTTGGATCCTTATTTGAATCAAAATTACCAAAACCTTGTCCAACAACAAAGAAATTAAAACCATGCAAATGAAGAGGATGACTTTCAACACCAAGAATACTAGTATCTTGCATCACAAGTTCCACACTTGTATTAAAAGGAATAACCACAACCTTTGTTCCATTCCCTACCATAGTATTATTCGGTGGCGTGCCGGTATAATTGAATGGATTCAAAGGACTACTTGGAAAATCAGTTGTGTAAACACCATTGTTTTGTCCAAAGAAATGAGTTTGAAGTAGTGCTATGTTTGGCATTATGAAAGAAACATTGTTAACTGATGCTGCAAACATTGTTCCATTAGGTGCTTGACAAGTTTGATTCTTTTGATTACAAGGATTAGTACCTAAGCTTACTGTGAAGAAAAAGTGCTTATCAACTTTTTGTGGAACATTAGCTGGAAATTGAGCATTTGCTAAGCTATGAAGTTTGTTGCTAAAATTTGTTGCAAAAGAAGTGTCATTAAGTTGAGGAAGAGTTGGTTTAAAAAGTGGAAGCTTTTTTAAAAAAGCTGAATTATGATTATTAAATGGAATTTCATATTCTATAATTCCAGCAACTGTGGTGTTATCAAAAGTTCCTTGGCCAGTAGCATATGGTCTAGCTAACATTAAGAATGTTGCATTTGGATAATGTGGTTTTGTTTTGAGAAGAACATTTGTTGTTTGGCCAGGAGCAATGAGGATTGTGTTTGTGATGAAAGGTTTAACATAAATTGCATCTGCTTCAACAACTGTGAGAGTGTGATTTGCTATGCTGAAGAATAATTCATCATTGAGTGCAGCATTGATAAAACGTAGAAGATATGTCTTTCCTGGCTTTACTTTCAGCTTGAATGTATCTGTAGAGAATTACATTTTATATTTAGGCTTTGTTTTGATAAATAGCTTAATTAAGTGATTATAGGATAAGCACTTATAAAATAGGTGCTTATGTATAAACTGGCGGCCCATTAATTAGATTGACTTATTTTTGAGCTTATACAAATAAATAAGTTTTTTTTGTAAAATTATAAACTTGTGAAGGTAGTTTATGAAAAAACAACTTACGAAGATACAATTTTAGTTAGTTAAAACTTATGAATTAACATAAAAGTTTTTATATTTGCATAAGTTGTTTTTCATTAGCTCAAAAATAAATTAATTCAAGCAGGCTCTTTGTTTTCATATAGGCCTGTTTGTTTCTAATGATTAAAAAAATGTATTTTTTTTATATTCAATAATTCAGAAATAACTTTTAAGAGATTTTTAAAAAAGCACAAGCTATTTTCTATTTGCTTACAATCATTTTTTCCTTATAAAAAAATCATTTTTTGAAAATAATTTTCAAGAGAAGCGACTCAAACCAACTTCTCATTTTAAGTAAATATATTAAATAGGGTAGGCTCAACAACTTTTAAAGTAACTGGGACCTAAAGCAAATTTTAATGTACGAGACTTTTTTGCATGTATATAGAGCCTTTACATTGGAGACCTAGAGCAAGGGCTTTAGTAGTCTTGCTCTTAGGCCGACCTAGTATTAGATTTCTTAAAAGCGATTATTAAAGAGATTATTTTATTGTTCATTTTGAAATTTTGGTTTAGATTATAGTAATTACTTAGAGAGTTAAACATGATTTTATTCCTAAAACATGGGTTGATTAGCATTTTTTTTTATAAATACCTTTAGCAGAACAATTATATAATGGTCCTGGAAGTCCATTAATTGTATAAGCATCAGAAACATTTGGTCCTCCACCAGTTTGTAGGGCTTGTGCAATGATTGCCTCAGGATCAGTATTGAACCATTCACCTAAAACCAAAATTAAATTTTAGTTAGCTTAAGCAAATTAAGATAGGTAATCCAAGGTTAAGTAGTTTAGCAATTTCATTACCAAATATGATAGGAACTTCCTTGTGAGGTTTTTCAAAAGGATATTGAACATTTTTCTTTGGAAGAATAATGAGAGGACCATAGAGTGTTGCTCTTAACCAAGATATGTGAGCATGATAAAAGAGTGTTCCTCTTTGGCCTGTAATTGTGTAATTGTAAACATAGCTTTGACCTGTTTGAATAGGGCATTGAGTTATATATGCTGGTCCATCAGCCCATCCAGACTGAAGTTGTCTAATGCCATGCCTATTTCAAATTAGCAAAGTTTTTAATATAGATATTACATTATGCTTAACATTTTAATGCGTTTGATTTGCAAAACAGAACAGTACATGATAGAATAAGATAGTAGAAGACAGGACAAAAATGTACTAGAGATATATATAGCAATATATTGTCTCTACTAAAACTAAATTTGCTTAATTATAATTAAATTCTTAAATTTTTGAACGATTTTTTTATGGGCATGTTTAAAATATCGTATAAAACTTATTTATTAAAATTTAGAATTTGTTAACATGATATGAATTAATTATGAATTTTTCAAATAGCAAAATTTCAATATAAAAGTAACAAAAATCATTACCTAGAAATCAAATTTCGAACTCTTTTTTTCTGGAGGAACTTTTTACGATGATCAAAACATACATGCGAAAAAATCATTCAAAAATACATGTTGATTTATCAATAGGGACCTAAACTGAGTGCATGATAATTTTTCAGGGACTAAAAATTTAATAAAAATTAAGTAAGGACTAAACTTAGAAGATCATTATTTTGTAGGGACTAAAAACATATTTAACCCTATTTTTTATATTCGAAAATAAATTAAGTATTTTCATATTTTTTATAGTTGTACTATGGACAAAAAAGTTGTCATGTGGTTCTGTGAGGGACAAAAAAATCTTGTTTTTATCCTGTCCCTTACTACCTTCTGTCCAATCCCACAACCAGTTTCTAAATCAAACTGGATACAACAAAATTTGTCCAGTTCAATCCCCTATTTTTTAGCAGGTAGCAAAATTATAAGGAACAATGCAAGTAGCAAAATTTTATACTACATTTGACAAAATGAAATGTCGTTTACCAATGAATGGAGATGTTGTTCGGCACATGATTAACAACTTTGATGATAAGACGATCGCCTTCTCTAGCGACAATGCGAGGCCCCGGAAACTGGCCATTCACTGTCACAATGCTCTTTTTGTGACACAATCTTGTCACATTTTGATATCTTATCTGCATTAATATACAACCTCAATTTTGTTACATGCAGAACAAAATAGAAAAGTAAAATCAAACACAAAGGAAATTGTAAGAAAATAGTAAAAGGCATGTTTTTTAAGGAATTATACATCAAAACGGTAGTGTCTTGTAGTGCTAGCCAATGCAACCTTAAATATGCCAAAAGTAATCAATGACAAAAATAACACTTGGATTTTAAATAATGAAAAAAGGGAAACACCCATTTTGATATTGAAATTTTTACTTTGAGACTTTGAGTTTGAAACTTAGTTGATGCAATGTTGAAAAAATGTTGGTCTATATATATAGAAGAGTGAAAGGACCTATAGTTGTATGATTAGGTGAAAAAAATACATTATAATGCAATATTCAAACACAAGATGAACTCAACATTGTTGTCAACAACTTAAGAGTGGTGTCAAAGACATCCAATTTCATGTTATCTCCTTCTTGAGCAAGTCAAAATTCCTTAACAATATTTTTTTTATTATTGTGGTAAATACTATAGCTACAAATCTCTTTCATTGTGTGTTTGACATACTTGATTGAATATAATTGGAACTCTAGTGCTGATTGAGTAGATCATTGGGTCAAATGTAGCTCTCTCAACCAATGTGCTTGTTTTGTTGCCAAAGTAAGAAAGGGACTTCTATTAATTTTTTTGCCTAAAATATATTCGTACCATATTTTTTAATTACCTTGCATGCAATATTCAACTAGCTAGACAAAATGATTGTGTCAAAAATAAAAACAAGACATAATGATATACTTACATGTGTAAGTTGTCATGTGTACTAGTTAGTTTGCTTAGATATGGTGTTAGAGTTAGGTGATTGGTTACATCTTCATTCAAAAAAAATTAATAGTTCTCCCGGCTTATTGGAAAAAAACAAATTATTTATTAAACATGTGTCTTATATATTGTAGCCCTATAGTAATCACTTTAATTAGAAAAGAAATGAAAATTTATTTATTAAAAAAAAGAGTGAAATAACAAAAAGAAAATGAAAAATAGAAAGAAATAAAAGGACAAAAATACCGGGGAGGAAAACAAAATTCAAGCTAAATAAATGTAAAATCACCTTTAATTTAGAAAAAGTTTTTAGTGTTTTTTCATTTTTTTATTAAAATATAAATACAAAAATATTTTTAGCATTAGTAATCTGTGCTGAAATAGCTTTATTATATATATATATATAAAGCAAACGGACAACAAGTTACGCTGCTAACCCTTTTTGAATAGCAAAACCAATCAATTTAAACACTATATCTAGTGACCTAAGAGACACCATATTGCTAGACACCACATTGGATGGCAAATCCAATCATTTGAATTTTTAGCATATTAGTAATCGCCAAAAAAAGTTGGTGAGTGTTTCTATATCTTATGAAAAACATTTAGGTTTGAATTTCTGTAAAAATACAATAACCTATGATGAAATATTTTTAGAATTAGTAATTGTTGAGGAAAAATTGGCACAGAGAAAATAAAAGAATACAATCAACAATACAAAAATATAACGTAGAAATTCCAAAATCGAAAAAAAAAACCATGGCTGTTGTCTAAACCAACAATCAGCGAATAAACACTATATGAAAAGTGTTACAACATATAGATTTCACTCTCAACTACTCCATAACCCCGGTACATCCATACTCTCCAAAGTAAATATTTGAATTACATCTCAAATGCTCTAAAACAAGAGCATAAGAGAAAATAGAAAAAGAAATAAACACAAATATAAACTTAAAGTGTTTACAACTTATAAGTGCTATTGTTTGGTGTGTTGAAACAAGAAAATTGAGGTTTATATATAGCATTGAGCTCCTCCACCATTCACTTCTCTAAGCAATGTGAGACTTTTCAAATATAATTTTCTTGACCTTTTTTCCTTCATTAGCAATGTGAAACTTACATTACAATCAACCCAAAAATAATCTTTACAAAAATTTGGTGAGTGTTTCTATAATACAATATTCTCTCCTGCAATATTTTTAGCATTAGTAATCTCTTAACAAATTTAGTGTTTTAATATCATATGAACAACATTAGTATTAATTGTATAAACACTTCTAATGTATATAGAAAACATCAATTCATATATGATATGATATATGTAAATATAATCAGATAAATTCTCTTCGGCCCTCGCCATCCCCCACCCAAACACATTTCTCTTCTTCTTTCAAAAATTTCATTTTTGCCTTCACTTAAAAAATTCGATATGTATTTTTCGAAACTCTTTCTATTAAAAATAATATTTAAACCAAAAAAATTTTGCAAAATTCATTTCGAAATTTTTACATAAGAGCAAAAAGGGATTTTGGGAGGAGAAGTGGAACATGGGGTAGGGAAGGAAGAGAATTTTTCATATAATCCTAACGACAGTCATTTTACTTTGTGGTACTGGGCTTAAGCCCTGCCTCTTTCAAAATGGGCTCAACTTGATATATTGACCCATTACCGAACTTGTCAAATATATTTTATATTTTGCTTCAAAAGTTAGTAAAAAACTTAAACCGAGGACTAAATAATAAACCATTTTTTAAAATAGAAAATCAAAATTCATTATTTTTAAAATTGGGAGACAAAAATGTATTTAAACCATTTTTTGTTGTTGAAAGTAGTGTGAAAAATATTGAAGCTTCTACCTAAGGCAGTTACTTGTGATACAAGCTATCAAGCTTAACCAATTAATTGAGTTTGTTATAGATTCAGTTAATGTTAGTTAGGCTTATAACTGATTGTAACCGCCTTTCTTGGTTAGTTTAGAGTATGAAACTAATTGTATATAAGTGTGATAGTTCACATTGTGTAATCCAAGTTTTGTGAGCAATAATGCAAAATTACTCTTTCTCTTTTTTCTCTTCTCTTTCTCTGCAATTTCATACAATGGTTCAAGCTTTGAGCTTCATCAATGGTGGCTCAACTTGATTTTTCACATGGTATCATCGACCTGTGATTAGACCCATCAATCTTCCGCTCCAATCTTTGCTCACAACTTCGTTTTTCTCAGTTTCTTCACATTCTTTCTGAATCTTCATCACTTCTTTGTTCTTTGATCTTTTTCTCATGGCTGATAACGAAAGCTCTGCTGGCAGCATCAATGGTGATCCACATCCTCATCATGTTCCTATCAACAAAGGGTATCAAAATGATATTCTCAGTCCCTATTTCATGCATCCAAATGAGAATCCCAGCAACATTCTTGCTACTCCTTTGTTATCGGGGCCAAACTATCATTCTTGGTCAAGATCTGTTACAGTTGCTCTCAGATCCAAACACAAGCTTCATTTCATCAATGGAGCCTTACCAAGACCCTCAGATGATGACAGAGACTCAATAGCTTGGGATAGATGTAATACAATGATTATCTCTTGGCTCAGCAACTCTGTGGAGCCTGAAATCTCACAGAGCATCTTGTGGATGGATACAGCTGCAGAAATTTGGAAGGAGCTCAAAGACAGATTTTATCAAGGTGATGTATTCAGAATCTCAGATTTACAAGAAGAAATTTACACCTTGAAGCAAGGTGATA
Organism: Trifolium fragiferum; assembly: GCA_954870985.1. Taxonomy (NCBI): domain Eukaryota; kingdom Viridiplantae; phylum Streptophyta; class Magnoliopsida; order Fabales; family Fabaceae; genus Trifolium; species Trifolium fragiferum. Next base: position 13,493,696 of record OX940793.1, on the reverse strand, counting down.
GTACTGTATCTTCTTACTACACTAGAATGAAGAAACTTTGGCAAGAATTAGACAATTTTAGGCCTATCCCTCACAGTACTTGCACAGAAGAATGCAAAGCTATTGCAAAGATGTGTGAATATAGGGATAGTGACCAAGTCATAAGGTTTCTTAAAGGTCTTAATGATCAATACACTGCTGTTAGGTCACAAATCATGCTCATGGATCCATTACCAAATATTGGTAAAGTCTATTCTTTGCTTGTTCAGCAAGAAAGACAATCTTTGCTCAACATTGATGAATCAAAGATTCTAGCTGCTACCAATTATCCTTCCTCAGGAAGAGGTTCTTCATCTCAGAAAGGAAGGGGTGATAGAAGTGGTAGACCTGGTGCAGGCAGAGGCAAAGGTAAAGGAAATAGACTTTGCACTCATTGTGGAATGACCAACCACACTATAGATATATGCTTCAAGAAGCATGGCTATCCTCCACACATGCAGCAGGGTGGAAATGGAAGTGCCAACAACTGTCATAATGAAGATGATGAAGAGGATACCAAATCTGTAGCATATGCTGAAGATCATTGTGAATCAGATAAAAGCTTGGTTTTTACTGCAGATCAACACAAGGCTTTGTTAGCTCTTCTACAAAAATCTAGCAGTTCAACATCTCATAGCATTAACCATATCACTACTCAGCCTACCCCAAATACAGGTATTCTATGTGCTATCCCTAACTCAAATAATCCTCAACACACTTTCATTTTAGACACAGGAGCTACAGATCATATCTGTCACTCCATAACTCTTTTTCAGTGCATGAAGAGAATTAACCCTGTCAATATCAAATTACCTAATGGAACTTTAGTTTCCACAAACCTAGCTGGTACTGTCATGTTTGATCAAAACCTGTATATTACCAATGTTTTATACTTTCCCAATTTCTCTTTCAATCTTATATCTGTCCCTCAACTTACTAAAACTTTGAACTGTTTTCTAACTTTTGATGGAAATAAATGCTTGATACAGGATTCAACATCTCAGAGGAAGATTGGTATAGCTGAGATATTTCATGGATTGTATGTGCTTACTCAACCTGTAGTTAGCCCTTTAGCTCCTCCCTCTGAAAAATGTATAAACATCACCTATAAGACCATCAATAGTTTAGATAAGTGTGATAGGGATAATGATTGTAACTTGTGGCACATGAGATTTGGCCACCCTCCTTTTGAAAAATTACATGAAATAAATAAAGTCTTTCCTTTTGTTCAATTTCAAAAATCTTCTGTACCTTGTGATACATGCTTCTATGCTAAACAGAAAAGGTTACCTTTTCCCTTAAGCAACAGTGTATCTGTCAATAATTTTGATTTACTTCACATGGATATATGGGGTCCATTATCCATTCCTTCCATCTCAGGTTTCAAATATTTTTTGACCATAGTTGATGACAAGAGCAGATTCACATGGATTTACTTAATGAAAATGAAATCTGAGACTGGCCTCTTAATTCAAAACTTTGTTAACATGGTTTTTACTCAATTCAATGTGAAAGTTAAATGTATTAGAAGTGACAATGGCAATGAATTTAACCTTGTCAATTTTTATCATAAAAATGGTATTGAACATCAAAATTCCTGTGTTGCTACTCCACAACAAAATGGGATTGTGGAGAGAAAACATCAACACCTTTTGGCAGTGACTAGAGCTTTGATGTTTCAATCAAATTTGCCTAAAGTTTTCTGGGCACATGCCATTAGTCACTCTGTGCACATTATAAATAGATTGCCTACCCCTTACTTGTCTAACAAGTCACCTTTTCAAATCTTATACAATACTCTTCCTGATATCAGCAATCTTAAAGTTTTTGGTGCTTTGTGTTTTGCCACTACTTTGCCTTCTCACAGAAGAAAGCTTGATTCTAGATCAAGGAAGTGCATACACTTAGGTTTTAAGTCAGGTGTCAAAGGTTTTGTGCTGTTTGATTTAAAATCTAGAGAAATCTTCATCTCTAGAGATGTTATTTTCTTTGAAAATTTGTTCCCTTACCAAAATTCTAACAAAACCAGTGTTGAATCTCACACCAGTTACAATCACCATTCCTCTACCACTTATGATGACAGTTTTCTCAATTATCCAACTTCTGTCATCACCCCTGGCACAACTTCCACATTTCATCATCCAACAACTTCTGTACCTAACAATTCTACCACTCAATCCAAAAATGATTTTACCAATCATTCCAATACAACACCTTTACAAAATAATTCCAACCCAAATATGGAGCCTAACACCTATGATAATGAACCTATACCCAACACTCACAACCTACCTTCATCACCTGCCAATTCTAATTCTTCTAATTCTTCATCATCCATCATTCCATTAAGAAAGTCTAATAGACTAACCAAACCTCCCACACACCTTAAAGACTATCATTGCTACCTGTTAAGCAATACAATTCATGATTCAGATCATGCTATTTCCAATTCCTCCTCTGACTGTAAGTATCCTATCTCTTCTTTTATTTCTTATCAAAATATCTCTTCTGCACATAACCATTATATTTTCAATTTATCCAACATTACTGAGCCCACATGCTATGAGAATGCTGTCTGTGATGATAATTGGAAATTGGCTATCAAAACTGAGTTAGATGCTTTGGTAAGAAACAAGACTTGGACTCTGGTTCCTTTGCCTCCTCAGAAACATGCTATAGGTTGTAAATGGGTGTTCAAACTCAAATTACACTCTAATGGTTCTATAGAAAGATACAAAGCTAGATTGGTTGCAAAAGGCTATACTCAAACTGAAGGGATAGACTATATGGAGACTTTCAGTCCTGTTGTAAAGATGACAACCATTAGAGTTTTACTAGCTATTGCAGCTGTTCAACAATGGCCTTTATACCAGCTTGATGTTAATACTGCTTTTCTTCATGGGGATTTGAATGAAGAAGTTTACATGCAGCCTCCTCCTGGTCTGCACCTTTCTTCTTCCAACCTTGTGTGTAAGCTTCAGAGATCTTTGTATGGCCTCAAGCAGGCAAGCAGGCAATGGAATACTAAACTCACTGATACTCTTACATCATCTGGCTACATACAGTCAAAATCAGATTACTCACTCTTCACAAAACAAAGATCTTCAGGCTTCACAGTAATACTCGTGTATGTAGATGATCTTGTTTTAGGAGGGACTGACACTGATGAGATATCTCAAATCAAGGTTTTATTAGACACTAAGTTCAGCATTAAAGACTTAGGTGTTCTCAAATATTTCCTGGGTTTTGAGGTAGCTAGAACTAAAGCTGGCATTTCCTTATGTCAAAGGAAGTATACTTTGGACTTGATCACAGATGCAGGCTTACTTGGCTCAAAGCCTTGCTCTACACCAATGCAACCACAGCTGCAACTACATAAATCATCTGGTGAACTCATTTCTGATCCCACAGCCTATAGAAGACTTATTGGGAGATTACTCTATCTCACACACACCAGGCCAGACATTGCTTACACTGTAAGCAAGCTCAGTCAATTCTTAGATTCACCTACCACTGAACATATGCTGGCAGCTTTACATGTCCTGAGATATTTGAAGCAATGCCTAGGTCAAGGATTATTCTACAGTTCAGGCTCATCCCTTAGCTTGAAGGGTTTCTCTGACTCTGATTGGGGATCTTGCCCTGACACCAGAAAATCAACTACAGGCTTATGTTTTTTCCTTGGCAATTCTCTGGTAAGTTGGAAAAGTAAGAAACAAAATGTGGTTTCAAGGTCTTCTTCTGAGGCAGAATATAGAGCCTTGGCTCAGGCAACTTGTGAGGCTCAATGGTTAGCTTATCTGTTGAAGGATTTGAAGATACAGCATCCTTCACCTATCATCTTATATTGTGACAACAACTCTGCATTACACATAGCAGCCAACCCTGTATTTCATGAGAGAACCAAGCATATAGAGATTGACTGCCATGTTGTAAGGGATAAGTTACAAGCTGGCCTCATCCATCTCCTACCTGTTCCATCAAAAGAGCAAGTAGCAGATATCCTAACTAAGTCTTTGCATCCAGGACCTTTCAATGCCTTGCAGAGCAAGTTAGGGATGATAAACATCTTTTCCAACTTAAGAGGGGCTGTGAAAAATATTGAAGCTTCTACCTAAGGCAGTTACTTGTGATACAAGCTATCAAGCTTAACCAATTAATTGAGTTTGTTATAGATTCAGTTAATGTTAGTTAGGCTTATAACTGATTGTAACCGCCTTTCTTGGTTAGTTTAGAGTATGAAACTAATTGTATATAAGTGTGATAGTTCACATTGTGTAATCCAAGTTTTGTGAGCAATAATGCAAAATTACTCTTTCTCTTTTTTCTCTTCTCTTTCTCTGCAATTTCATACAATGGTTCAAGCTTTGAGCTTCATCAATGGTGGCTCAACTTGATTTTTCACAAGTAGTTTAAGTTGTAAAGTAGTAATCATCAAGTAAATCATTGCAAGATGCTTCTTCTATCTAGTTTGTCAAACAAATATGTCATCATCTGATGTTTTTGCAAAAGCAGCTATAGACATGACTCATCTTCATGTTATTGAAAAATAAATCTTACCAAAAACAAATATAAATGAAATGATATAATTAAGTTCGGTTTTATCAAAAAATATAAATTGAATTTTTGACTTGGTTGCCTAATCAAGTGACTAAAAAGCAATGGAATCTAGCTTTAATTAACCTTTAATCCGACAATGGATTAGGATTAGTCAGATATGCTTTCCCTTATAATCAAGAAAAAATTAAGTTCAAGAATAAGTGAAATTAAAGAAACCTCTTTTCAATTAAAAAGAACATATAAATCAAGCTAAAACATTTACCTTTTGTAATTAATATTTTGAAATATAAGATTGCCAAAACAAAAATATATATATAAAAATATTTAGGAATATGCACTTTACAAGTTAGTCAAGTTAAGAATGAATAATTGCTTCAAAAAAAAAAAGTTAAGAATGAATAATCAAAATGCCTATCTATATAATATAAGTAATGATAATCATATCTTTGAGTTGGAAGATAACAAAATTAATGGAGTTGTTGAAGAACAAAACAGGACATTTCCTCTTTTGCTCTGTGCTTTTACATGTTCTTGTTGCTGGATGTGAGAGTCTAGAAGCGCCACAAAAGGTAACAATATAAGTAATTAAAATTAGAGAAAACAGTTTTAGAACATTTAACTTTTTCATTTTTTTAAAAAAAATTATTATTTGTAGACAAAATAGTAAATATTACCGAAACTCGCACACATAATAAGAGATCGGTGAAAATGTCCATTCTGACAATTTGAACCTGCGTTGAGCGAGACCTTAAGAATCATTTTTTTTTTTCTTTATTGAATCATTTAAAATAATTTCACTAACAAAATTTGCCATTGAACATTATATAACAGAAGATTTGCACCTATGTCATCACAATAGAAACCACATGCACATGGGGAGCTGAAACCTCAAATCGTGTGAGTCTAAGGTTTGGAGACACAAACTCAAGTGAAATATTGGTTAGACACCTAAATTCCAAGCATCTAAGACAAGTTGATCCATTGGAGCCTGATGTTCTTGATGACATACCGAGAAAACCATTTCAAGCTTGCACGGTTGATCAATTTACAGTCACGGCACCGTGCATTGAGTCCCCCATCTGTTACTTGTATCTCAAGTTAATCGGCAATGATGATTGGCGGCCGGGATATGCGCAAATTGAGGTGCTTGAGGGATCTCACCTTAGCTCCAATAACTTCTATTTTAGACGATATTTGCCTAGGCTTGTTTGGCATGGTTCAAATGTATGTGATAATGAGGTTACTCCTTTTGGTCTCAAGAAGAAAAGAAAGGTTCATGTGGATGATCCGTGACTGATGTGAAATTATGTACATTGTTATAATTTAGTGTTCCAATAACAATTTTTATACTTAAGAGAAGTACTAGAGCAAAATCTTAGAAATGATAAAATATAAGCAACTGCGATTGGAAGGGGGCTGAAACCATTTAATGTCAGAACTGATCCCCGAATCAAATTTAACTGGTGGTAAAAAATCATAAAAAAATCATGATTTAATAATTGATGTATTTGGTTTAAATTATAACTTACAGTGTGACAATTCATTCATTTCATAGAGAGGTAGAACTCCTTAAAAGTCTAAAAAGTTAATTATCACTTCAATCTAAAAAGTCATTTGTTATTTATAAAAAAGATCGGAGGAAATATTTAATGAGAAAATAATATACTATGTTAATAACCAAAAAACTAACGAGTACAATAGAGAAGTAGAACTCCTACAAAAACACAAAACAATATAAAAAATACTCAACACAAATGGATAAAAAGGGAAAACCAAAACACCAAAAGGAGCTAACATGGCCACCACCAAAAACCCACTCACTCTCCTTCTACCACAGAGACGGCAAAAGCTTAACAACTCTGGCATAAGATAAGTTGTATCTTTCACTCCTAGAAGAGACAGAGACAACTAGGGTTTTTACTCAAAAATTTGACAAAAATAGTTCTTCCAACAAAAATTAGATCATCCGGGAGTTCCAAGTCAACCAAACATGTCAAATTAACATCCACCATAAATTGACTAATTTTCTACCTATGCTTAAACTTTGAAAGCCAATAAACCCCTTTATCTCACCCTCTTTGATTATTAATCTCTATCGTTGGATTTCTAATTACCATGTACAATAAAAGAGATTCACACAAAAGACACACACGTATCCCACCACACAACCTAACACCAAAACCAAACATGATCAACGTATAATTAAACACTCTCTAATTAACTGAATCGTATGCTTCTCAAAATTCACTTTAAAGATAAAGACAACCGTTGCTAATTTTTTTAGCTAGATCGATAATGTCATTGACCGCTATCACTCTATCAAGTATCAACACAATGCAATAAAAATGTACTATTGATATTTTTTTAAAAAATGGACATAGTTAGTAATTAGTTGTTAGTATTTTTTACTTTCGTTAACACTTAAACCATGGACCTGTAACGTATTAACTCCTTTAACATTGCTATCTACTCCATTATTCAAATTCACTTCTATATTATGAACATCCACCCATGATTTTGAAGCTCATCCAATATGAATCTGTTCCTCTTTTTTCCTTTCGTAACTAAGGGAATCCTAAGTCACCAATCTACGTGGAAGAATGGGTCCTATATGACTTTTTTATTGTTTTGCCCGTTACTCCATGGCAAAGCAGAAAGCGACAATCATCATAAGGCAGCTAATCCAACATACTTTTTCTTTTCTTTTCTCAAACAAACTTCATGTATAATCTTTGAGGTGTTAAACTTAAATCATTCGTTAGTCATGCATGCATATTGACCCAGGGGAATACGAGAATCCATTAATTCAATTAGTGATTAAAACTAGCTAATTAGTAATCAAAACTAATTAGTATCCAACTAACAGCTATCTATATATAATATATCTATCTATATCTCTAATACTAATTAACATTATCGACTTGTACCACTAAAAAAACAAGGATTAATAGATTTTTACTCCCCTGCAAAGTAAGCGAATTTTGCGTTATCCTTCTATAATTCTTTTTTTTATATTACTCCTCTGCAATGTGATTTTATTTTATTTTTTTTTCAGTTCACTGCACCCCCAATAATGTTGTTTTGTTTTACACCCCCTGTGGGGTAAAATGAACTGTGAAAAATAATAATAACACATTGTAGGGATAATATCAAAAAAAATTATAGGGATTAATGCAAAATTTGCCAACTTTACAAGAGGGTAAAAGTCTATTAACCAAAAAAAAAAAAAACAAAAACAGCATTATTGACTAGTGGTTTGATGATATTTTAATTAAATTGGTCGCTAACTAATAAAAAGAAATTAGGTAATGGTGTAGACATATGTTCCACATGCATGAAAATTTCTTTTAAAAAAAATTTGTTATAACATACATGAAAATGATAAAATTATATTTATCATTGATTATTATTATATTAAAATGATCGTCAAAAATAAATTAATCCGAGTAGTAAATTTTTCAACTTCATAAGTAAATAGTCAATGATTTGATATATAAATATCTTTGCTGTTTAAAAAAAAAGTCAATGATTTGATTTAACATTTGATGAAAATTTAGATAGAATGGAAGAATTTATTCTATGTGCTCAACAAATTGTCCAACATAAAATAGTTACTATTAATATAAATTTGATGCATTATTACAATAAAAATATAAATAAAAATAAATAAACATATGAAAAAGTATCTCTTGAAAATTGAGTGGGGGCTTCTCGAATGATAACTTTCCTTTCATTTTTACAATGTAACACTGAAAAAGGCTAGAAGAAATGAATATATTTGATATAGACATTCAAATAAAGTCAAACTTTTGGTAACTTTAGTTCTTGAACTATATTGCTTGCAAGGGAAAGAAAGCATCGTAGTTGTGATAGTTGTATCAAATATAGCAATAGATCTTATGATGTAAAGGGCATTCGGTAATATTAGCATGGTTCTAAACTTGCAAGTTGTGGTACCTAAAAAGAAAATCACGTGCATAGAACCATTAAAGTTTTCATACATAAGAGCAGTAAAGCAAAGTTTTCTCATTATATATACGAAAGTTTTCCTTGCATATGTTAAAATTTGTATGATTTGATCTTACCTGATCAGAAGTGGTGACCGGCAGCAGTTTTCAGCAAGCCCCTTGTTGAAGTGGAAGTGGGGTGTATATCTGTATACACTCCGACGCTCAAGTCAGTAAAAGTGTTAAAGCTTTGGTTTTCAGAAATTGATAAAAACGTACCTGACTCCTTCAGAATGAGGAGTATATATAGCCCCCAGCGCTGGGCTAAGGCCCTTAATGGGCAGTTAATGCCCATTAAGTGGCTGCCGGAACTTGGCCGTTTGGGCCATGATGAGCAGTTAATGCTCATCATTCCGGTGGTCGGCCGTTACATAATGCAGGATTCTGTAACGATGGCCGGCGGGGAGGGTGCCCTTCTGGAGGGCAGAGCCTTTGGTCTTAAGGAGACATGGACTTAAGAAGTCCAGTCCAGAACAGAAGCCCCCCAAGTCGTTATGCTCGTTCACGAGCATGATGACTTTAACTTTGGCTATAAGCCATTGTTTGCGCATACGAACAACGAGGATCATGGATTTGTTTGTTGTCAACGAGCACCGTTATACACGAGGATCATGGATTCGTTCGTTCGTATTGAGGAGCTCATGATGAATTCTTCTGCGAGGATCGTAAAGTTTTTGCATTCGTTTAGCATATGGAAACGTCAATCGTTTCTTAGTCCTCGTGGGAAATTATCATCGAGGAGGAAAACGTTAATCGTTTCTTCATCCTCGTGGCTTTGAGGATCATTTGATTTGTTGGCTTTTCTTGAAGATCCTGCTATTTATTGCGAGGATTTTTAATTTGCCCTCATCCGTTGAGATTCTCTCGATGATTGCGCCATTAATCACGACGATATTTTCGTGGAGATTTTCTCGGACTCTGCGATATTTTCACGTTCAGTGGATGTGACTTGAAAGGACAAGCTGCTTCGTCTCTAAGTGCCACGTGTAAAGGCGACTCTAAATGTTTGAGTGCATAGGATCGTAGCTTCTGTTTACAAGGACGTTTCTGAACCGTTGGATTTTCGTGCCTTTTCGTTCTTATGATGATTCAACCCGAAGCGTTGGATCGTTTTAGATCACGGTCCTTGGATCAAAGCAACGTATCAGATTTGGGTGGCGTCGTTTTGCTTTGAACAGATGCGAATGCACGGGATTCCTCTATATATAGAGAAAAGGAGGGATTTTTGAAGTTTCACTTCATTTATCTCATTCTGACTTCTGCGTTCTCAAAGCTTTTCTCTCTTCAACTTCTTTTGTTTGCTTCTGGAGATCCAAGCCTTTGCCATCACTAAGATTTGTTCCTTTCAACTCCAAATCGCTAATCAAGTAAGTGCTTTACTTCCTTTCCTGTTTTACAGTATTTGATTGCATGTCTTTAGTTTTTAGGAGTTTTGAATGTTAGCGCGGTGGTTGTGGGTTTGTAAGTGGTGGTTAACACCCTCTACCCCCAAAAAGATGGTAGTTTTAGTGTGAAAGATTAAAACTTTCATAGTTTTTCGTCTTCCGGCACGGTGGTTGTTGGCGTTAAACGCTTTTACGATTTGCGTTTTTCGCTATTTTGGCTCTGTAGCTTTTGATATTATAGCGACCATTCGTGCGCTTCTATCTCGAGCACTCATAGGTAGAAACGAATGCTCGATAGATTTTAGCTTAGTTGTTGACATACCAAGTATCCACAGAATCCTCGCCATCTGCACTTCGCGACCATTTGGCTCTTACCTTCGTTGTGCGAGCAACGTTAAGGATTACTTCGAAACGCATGTCCACGCCCTTTCACTTAAACGGCGGTGGAAGGGTGGATTTGATATTTCAAAGATGTCGAATTCACTTTTTCTCTTCCTCGTCTTTCAGGTTTAAATGGCAGAAGAGCCCTCATCGTCGAATGCTAACTTCAATGAGGAAGGAGATCCCGTACCCGTGGAAAACCTAGATGAGCATGAGGTGCTGGAGTCCTCGGAACACATAGATGAGCGACCTCCTATTACGGCTGATACAGAACCCGAGGACTGGGTTGCGGATGAACCTCGGCTGACGCGCTCGCGATTTTCCGGGCAACCAGATGGTGTAGAGATCTCGGGACTCTTTAAAATTATTGAAGATCCCCTTAATGACAACTGGGAGATTATCATCCCCGCGAAGCGTCGTCGAGTTTTCCAGGATTTTGGATTCGCGAATTTTTCTATGTACCAGATCGCGTTTCAGCATTTTGGGTACAGGTTGCCCTTTACAGATTTTGAAGTGGCCGTATTCCACCATTTAATGGTCGCTCCTTCACAACTGCCCCCGAACTCTTTGGCTTTCTTGAGAGCCTTTGAGATAGTCTATAGTTATTTAGAGATCGTTCCGACTCTTCCTCTTTTCTTCTATGTATTCGGGCTCTAGCGCTCGAAACCCAAAGGAGACCCATACAGGCTAGGTTGGGTGTCGTTCAAGCAAACTCGGCGTTTGTTCTATATGTACGAGGAGTCTTTACGGCCTTTCAAAGATGAATTCTTTATTGTTCGTCCCAAGAATTCGTAGGGCTGGGCAGACATTATAGTTCCTGACCTTGATAGAGATGCAAATGGGAATGTCCTACTTGGAGAGAATGGGCAACCTGTTTTGACTGATTATGGAAAGTTCCATTTCCGTTGGGAAGTGGAGCACTATCTGGTGCCCGCGAAGAAGTTTACTACTCCAAAGAAGGAGTTAACTGTTGACGAATGGAATGATTTCCTGAAGCTGCAAAATTTTGTCAAGAGCTTCAGGGGGAAGGCGGTCACTGACGAGGACGGTGTCCCTCAACTTGATGATGAGGGGAATCCTTTAACTGTTCCTCGTTATATCAATGTTAAGAAGATCCTTGCTTGCGCGACTCGTGCTGAAGCCGAGGAAGCCCTTAGTATGCTCGTTTACACGACTTTAGTTTTTCATTTATATGATTTACTTGTCGTTATTTATTTCTTTTTATTGCTTGTATTAATGGTCGTATGTTTCCCTTTCTTTGCAGCCAAAATGGTGAGTGCTCAGGAAAAACTTCGTCGTGCCGCCAAGGCCAAGAATGCCCGCAAGTGTGATGAGAACACCAACGCTGTCTTCCCTCCACCAGCCGCAGAAAAGTGCCCTTCCGAATCGACCAGCACTGACACTCGTCCATCCAAAGTGCAGAAGGCTACTACAGGCGGGGAAGGAGGCTCCGTTCACCGCACCCCCCATTTCTTGCCCGATCCTGGGGTTCCCGCTGGTCGTTTTGTCTTGCCCCCCGTCTTCAATCATGGGAGATTGCTCGACCAAAACACGGAGGTCGTGATAAACGAGGCTGACCAATCAATTATCCATGACATGGGACCTTTGGCTTTGGCCACTGCAACTGTTGCTGCGTTCAAGCTCATCGAGATCGCCAATTTTTTAAATGGACGCGAGTGTCGTTACTTAAGCGATAGGGACAAGCAGAAGAAGCGTGCAGATGATCTGGGTCTGAAGTTGGGTGAGACGGAGGCTGCTTATGAGGATTACAAGAACAAGTATGCCCTGCAGCAAGAGATGGCGAAGACGCTGGTGACCAAGGAGCAGGAGTTGGAGGACCTGATGAAGTAGTTCAAGGAGCTGGAGGTCACGAGCAAGCAACAGGATGCTCGCATCAAGGAGTTGGAAACGCAAGCTAAAGCTGCTCCCACCCTTTGTAGCGAGGAAGAAGATGTTGTTGACCCCGAGGGAGTTTACCGCAATTCAAGCCGCGCCGACCTGATCAAGAAAATCGCTGAGTACGACTGGTCTCGATGAACTGAAAGAGGTCATCGATTGAGTCATCGCCTCTCCTCCTCCTGCTTCTGAAGATGTTTGATTGATGATGTTTAATTCGTGCTGGCGTTATGCTCGCCCTTTTGGCACTTGGGCGTCTGTTTGCCCCTTTTGTTTCATCCTTTTGTTGGGCAGTCCTCGAGGCTGCCCTTTGTTGTAACTAAGTACAATTTTTCCTTTTAATGCACTTTTTATGATTTAGCTATACATGCCTTTTCATTATGCTCGTATCTTTATTATCTTTGTGCACGCGCTTTTCTTATGATGCACGATAATTGAATACATTTTTACAACATCCATACTTGAGAGATTTTTGAATGTTTTTGTTTGGCTGTTGCATGAGATAGCATGTATCTACGAACGCCGTGCTCGAGTAGTTTGGGGAACTTGCTCGAGTGTTTGGATTGGGTTTCCAAACGAGTAGCGATGATATAATCGTCGAAGATTTTATCCTCGCAGCTGGATTGTCCCATCGCGAGCTAGGCATCCATGTCTGGCGTGTACTTGCGACGATGGGGCTTGTATAGAGTAGTTCCTCGTCGAGATAAGTTTCAAAAAGGAAACTTGGCTTTTTCTTCTTTTAGATTCATGCCCGTACCTAAACAATCCTCCGTTGTAAAGGCTAAACCTCTTGTCGCTAAAGTGTGGTTTCAGTCCGCTAGCAAGTCGTGGAATACACAAAACCTCGCTAACTATAATATTGCTTCAACTTCTCTGCGTTCCATGTTCTAGGAATCTCCTCGCCGTATAAATTTTCGAGGAAATATGCCCCGTTATCCGTTTTTGCTCGGATTCTGTAAGGCCCTTCCCAATTAGCGGCGAGTTTGCCTTCTCGAGAGTCTTTTTGGTTTCGTCGTAGGACCAAGTTGCCCACTTCAAATTCCCTTTTAATGACTTTTCTGTCGTGTCGAGCGACAATTTTTTGTTTCAATGCGGCTTCTTTGAGGGTTGCTCCATGTCGCAACTCCTCGACCAAATCGAGTTCTTCTCTGAGTAACTCGTTGTTTGTTTCCTCATCTGGAGGGTTTTCCGTTCGTCGAGTTGGCTCCATTATTTCCACGGTTGAAGTGGAAGGGGGGTGTGTACCTGTATACAATCCGACGCTCAAGTCAGTAAAAATGTTATAGCTTTGGTTTTCAGAAATTGGTAAAAACGTACCTGACTCCTTCAGAATGAGGAGTATATATAGCCCCCAGCGCTGGGCTAAGGCCCTTAATGGGCAGTTAATGGCCATTAGGTGGCTGCCTGAACTTGGCCGTTTGGGCCATGATGAGCAGTTAATGCTCATCATTCCGGTGGTCGGCCGTTACAGAATGCATGATTCTGTAACGTTGGCCGGCGGGGAGGGTGCCTTTTTGGAGGGCAGAGCCTGTGGTCTTGAGGAGACATGGACTTAAGAAGTCCAGTCCATAACATGATTTAATAATCATTAAAATTTTGCATTTACATTTTCATGTGTATCAAACTTATAAACGTTTATTCATGTGAAAAACATTGATATAAATTTTTATATTCCTTTTTTAATTTTTAAAGTAGTTTAGTGGTTAGAAATTTCACTTATAAAGTGAATAAATAGGGTATTCGAAATTCAAACTCCAATCTCTGCATATATAATGCAATATATCTACCAACAGGGCTAAACTTATAAGCAAGGACAGATCCAAAAACTGATTATACGGAGGGGCAGAAATAGGAATATAATAAAACTAATATATTTATATTTAAATTAATATATTTATAATATGTTAATATAAAAAAATTATCTTGATCCTTAACCATGAATTTTGTTAGTCACTTTTATTCTTAAATGTATCATTCATTTGTTAGTTTAGTCCTCAAATATGATTTGTGTTAGTAAATTTATCCAAAAAAATTACTAATAATAGACATATTTGAGAATAATTTTATAATTTCAATAGACTGTATTGACAATATTTCATATATTTAAGGAACAAATCACTATTTACTCTTACCATATATATATATATATATATATATATATATATATGTATATCTGTCTCAAAATATAAGAGAAAGTGAGTCAAAAAAGGACAATTTTTACTTATATTCACGTTTGTTGACCAATTTTTACTTATATTTTAGGACGGAGGGAGCATATATGAGAACGACGGCCATTGCATTGAAGCAGTCACAAAGGCTCAGACGATGTGGCCATGGCTGAGGCAATGGGTCTTCTCTAAGCTCTTCTTTGGGTGGTATCGCATCAAATCAACAACATTAGCTCAAAATGGATGCAGATGTTATTGTCAAATCCGTTCAAAAGAATGTTTTCCCCAAGGATTGTTGCTCTAGGTTTTTTGTTCGAAACTGTGGTTTCTCAATCATTTGGGTGAAGAGTGGTGGTAATTAAGTCACGCACTCTAGAGCTCGTTGGACTATCTCCGAGCCCAATAGACATTGGCCCAATTGTATTCCTTTTTGTATTGTCAACCATATCCAAAAAGATATGGATTTCTTAACTTGATTCTCTATTTCAATATATTTTTTCCTTCATTAATAAAAACACTTACAACCTTAAAATGAATGTTGAACAATATATAAATAAAGATTTAATGTATATATGGATCCTTCACTTATATATTATTCCACACTCTTATTTATTTTTTATTCGATATATGTTGAAGTTAATTATAATAACTCCCTTACCAAAAAAGAAAAATAATAACTTACACTATACCAAGACAACTTAGAGTTCAAGAAATTTAAAAACTTTTTTTTATGTAAAATTTGATTATCTTTCCAATGTTACACAAAAAAAAAACAAAAAACTTTGCTCTGTGAAGCCTGATAAAACAAATGAGAGGAAAATGGATTTGGTACTGTAACTACGCGATCACAATTTTCAATCTTTTTTTTTTTTTTTGAATGGAAAATATAATTAAATATAAGAAGAGAAAAAATTACACCAAATAGAGTACAATAAAGGGACCACCAGAAGTACAAAGTCCTTGAAGAAAATAAAAATAAAATAAAAAGAAAAAACTCCTACTAGCCCAAAACTAGTCTCAAATTGTTTGATTTCAATCAACGGTCAACATCGTTTAAATGTATTAAATTGATGTACGAATTAGATCGTTCAATCTCAAAATCAACGGTTGAAATTAAAAACATGGTCAAAATGACAACACCTTACCCATATCCCAAATGAGAGATGGTTTTGTTGGAGGTGTATGAAAGAGGATTCGGTAAAGGTTAGCAGTGACGGGGTTGTGTTTGTGTTTTGGTGGTTGTGTTGTTTGTGGTTGCTCCTTTCATCTTGGTATTTGTAATATCATTATGACGAGTTGAGATACTTTCCATTTCTCATTATTTTCATTTTTTCCATTACCAAAGTTTTTAAATGTTTTGGGGTGTATAAAAGAGATTTGGGTCCACTTAATGTCACACTTTTGCATTTATATTTTCAAAACTATATAATAATGGAAGAAATAGAAATAATGAGAAATGGAGAGGATCTCAACTCCACTATCACATAGTTATGGCCAGACAATTTCAAAAGACCATGATTTAGTTATCTCTAGAGAATTTTTTATGGTTGTGATTGACACTCATTCACAGGTAGTCTCTATAATATCTTATGAATTGGTAGGAAGAAAAAAAAAAGTAGGTTATTGCAAGTTTAAAGAGCACACACTAACGATTAACAAAAATTGAAATTCTGGTGGCAAGTGTCAGATGTGTAGCACGATGTGTACACTTTAGGAATCGTACGATGTGTAGCCTAATGTGTCAACATCGTGAACAACTGAACTTGATGAACAAGTAAACAATATAAAGTGCAGGAAACAAAAGAACACGTGAGTTTGTTAACCCAGTTCGGCACTTATAACAAGCCCTATTCTGGAGGATACCAATCCAGGGATGAATCCACTATGGTAGTATCAATTCAAAGCTAAACTCCCCCGTTTACAACTTCTCACTTAATCACTACCCGTGCTAATTCTACCTAGGAACTCCTAGATATGAGAACCTCTGCTCACTCCCCCTCAACCTTACCCAGTAAGGATTTAATAACAAACTCAGTTGGAGACACACTCCTAGACAAGCAAAGCACTCGTACCTAAAGGCTTAGAGTGTTGCACAATCTAACTCCTTGCTTCAAAGCTTTGGAGAAAGACAACTAGAGATTACAACTCTATAAACTCAGTCCTTACTTGTATCAAAACTATGATCCAAGTGAAGGCTCACAAAGAACAAAGAACAACTAAAGAACTAAAACCCTAAGACTCAATTTGTAGACTTAGCTTCTTGATTTCAGTTGATGAATAATTGGTCTTCAGTCTTCCTTTATATAGAACAAGCTTCATGGGCTTTGACGAGTTGGCCTTGATAAATTTTGCCTTGAGATTTATTTGATCATAATCTTTTAATTGTTTGTTTCAAATCTTTTTGATCAAAGTCGGCCAATAAAATAAAACAGAACCATGAAAGATTATCTTGTTCCTTGGCGCGAAAGCTGGCACGATTTAATTTGAAAAACAAATCTTTTTCAAAAGATCGCGTTTAAATAAATGAAAGCGCGTCCAGTAGGGCGTCCAGATGTGAACCCTGATGTGCCACACATCATGCTCCACATCATGGAATCAGGCTTATTTTACCAAATGAAGCCAACACCCTAAAAGGTCTCAACAATCTCCCCCTTTGGCAAATTTTGGGCTAAAATAATCTTTGAGTCACCCAACTAAACTTGGAGAGATGTGTAGGCACATCAGAGGCATGCAGCAGCGGATTAGGGCCTCGCAAATAAAGAGAGAAATAAACTCTCACAAGATAGGAAAATAAATTCCCAAAGACTGAGAAAAATAAATTCTCAGACACATACAAGCATGAGATTCCATGCACACATAAGGGAGGGTAGCAAACCCAGTAATAGTCTACTCCCCTTTGAACTAGAGCACTTTCCATGTACTCCCCCTAAATCTCATATCCCCTATAGGCTTCTTCAGAATGCATGACCTAGAGAGAAATAGAGAAGTTTTAAACTTGGCTTCTTAAGAATGCATGACCAAGTTAAAACTCACAGATGTGTCAAACATCACACAAAATAACTTCTACAGGCTTCTTAAGAATGCATCACCATGTAGAAATTAGATAACATCTTCAATTGGACTTCTTAAGAATGCATCACCCAGTTGAAAATGTACAGAAAAGGTCTTCAGAAGAACATGCTTTAGAAAACTAATTCTTCAAAAATTTGTTGATAAAATATTTGAAGAAAAATAAGCATGTATACCAGATGTGTAGTCAGATGTGCCACACATCAGAACTTCAGAAGTTGGAGAAGCTTCAGAAGCTGAGCAGAGCTTCAGAAGTTATAGAGCTTCAGAAGCTGAGCAGAGCTTCAGAAGTTATAGTGCTTCAGAAGCTGAGCAGAGCTTCAGAAGTTGTAGTGCTTCAGAAGTTGAGAAAGTTTCAGAAGTTCAGAAGTTCAGAAGTTCAGAAGTTCAGAAGTTCAGAAGTTCAGAAGTTCAGAAGTTCAGAAGTTCAGAAGTTCAGAAGTTGCCCCATGTGGATGAATAGAATTTAACTCTTTTTCTTAATTCTCGTCTCAATTCTCTCGTTCTATTCTCTCTAATTTCTCCCAAAATTATCACATTGTCCCAACACATCACAATTTGCTGCAGTTAAGACTTCAAAGTTTTTCATTTTAATTTTTACTCCCCCTTTTTAGCCAAAAATTATGACAAACATACTGAGAGTAAGTAACACACCATAGAATGCAGATAGCATGAGATGTAGAGATGATATTAATAGTGCAGCAGGTACAGAACAGGCACGCAAAGGTGCATCAGAAATCCAGGGCATAGCCCACAAAATACAAGCAAAAACAAGGAAATACTGAGTACAGGGAAATATTAATGAATTACAATAATTCAAATATCCTGGCTCCCATCAGTTTCCTCAGCTTCAGAGTCATTGGGCTCCTCCTCCTCCAATTCCTCATCCTCAGCCATTGTTTGCTCATCCTCAAGCTCCAGTCCAGCAATGACTGCCTCCAGCTTGGCCTTCTTCTCATCCAGAGCCTTGCAAGTCTCCTTTAAAGCAGCAATCATGTCTGTCCTAGACATAGCATTGTTTGAGCTGGATGTGCCCACATCAGGAGTCACATCAGACTGCTTGAGACTAAAAGAAATAGCAGACTCTCTTCTGCAAGACAAATCATCCTTGCCCAGAACATCAAGTCTCTGGCTCAATATGATTCCACACAGTAGGGAAGGAAAGGCAATGGGTAGTTTGACAGCTAGGGTTTTGGCATGTTTGATAGTCTGATCAAAAATATAAGTACCAAAATCAAAGTTAATTTTGTTACCTACAGTATAGATGAACCTAGCCAGACCTGTAGCCACATCACAGTTGTGTGTGGTAGGCACCCAGTTAGCAGCAGCAATCCTGTTCAGGATGTTGTAGATTGGAGTGAGCTTGCTTGCTTGCAATTTTCCCTTCTTAGGCCAAGTCTTGACCTTTCCAGCTGTGATGGCCTTGATTATGTAGTTGTCATTTGCCTCCATCTCAGCAAAGGGCTCCTCACTTCTGCCCAGATACTTGTTGATAACAGTGGGAGAGAAGTGAATTTCTTTACCTCTCACAAAAACAGTTTGGTATTCCTTGTCCAAAGGATTGTCACAACCAGCAGGGATGTTTACCAAAAACTCTTTGACTACCTTCTCATAGCAGTCACCTAGTCCAGTAACAGTCTTCATCAAGCCAGCACGCTTGATCAACCTCATAACTTCCTTGCACTGCAAGGCTTCAGCACTGAGCTCCCTCTCCAGAGCTAACCTTCTATGAGCAATGTACTTCCATTTACCAGCATGTGCAGGGTTGTGGAAGGAAATCAAATCAACTGGGATGTCAGGAATTCCCTGAGGAATTTTCTTCTTCCCATAGCTCTTCTTCACAGCAGACTCAATGTGAATCACATCAAGCTCCATATTGCGTTCCTTAGCAGATTCTTCCTCAGACTCACTGATGTGAGCTACATCCTGCTCCACATCGTACTCTATGTCACTTGTAGGTGGCTCTTTTCTTTTCTGAGTCTTCTTCTTTGCAGGTGGAACCACAGCTTTACTAAATCCCTTCTTGGGACCATACATGACTTGCCTCTTAACAGGCTTCTTCTTCTCCTTAGTAGCAGCAGGAGAAATTTCAACAACAGCAGGACCTTTACCACTTCTAGTCCTTCTTGCAATACTCTCCTCAGTAAGCTTCTTCAAGGGGATGTCAGAATTGTAGCCTTCTACATCCACAACAACTGTATCTCCATTAGCATCCTTGTCACAAGGATTGGAGTTTTCATGATCTGAACCGTCAACAGTTTCTTTACCCTTGTTAGACTGGGTATTATCTTCAGGTTCCTCAACCTCAGCAGGTTGATCTTCTTCAACAAATTCCTGTTCAGGAGAATCAGGAATGACAGCAGGTTTTTCAACAGCAGCAGTCTCTTCTTCAGCAGGAGACTCTTCTTCACCTTGTGGCAATGATGTGCCAACATCTGCCACAACATTAGGTTCTTGCAGGGCCTGGAGCACAGAATCAATGATCTTCTGAGTCAAGGGATGTCTTTGACTCTCAGGGATCTTCACAGCAGCCTTCTCAGGGTTAGGGTTGCATTTGCATCACCAGATTTTGCAGGAAGAGGTTCAACATGCAGACTTTCCATGGTATGAACCCTCTTTGCTGAGCCAATCTTTGGCTTCTTGCTTTTCTTCTTCTTCTTTTTGGATTTTTCTGTGGAAGTAGAAGGAACAACATCTTCCCCTGCAGCAATGGGGGTTGATTCCCTTCTTGATCGTTTAGACTTCTTCTTCTTTGATCCAGATGGCTTGATCATTGAGACAGGAGTGGCATCGACGATCATGTCACCTTGAATATCTTCTTGATGTGGGGAAATAGGTTTTGGTGATGATGGAGGAGTGTTTGTTTTTGTGGAAGGAGATGTTTTGGTTGCAGTAGACATGATGATGATGATGATTTTGTATGAAGATTTCAAAGAAAATTGCAGAAAGATGAACAAAGGGTTTGAGAGAGATCAAGAAAATTTTTTGTCGTTTGAGTGGTTGAGAAACGAATGTGGTGATCAATGTGGTAGGCAATAAGAAAAATCTTGAGTAAACGGATTTCTTGGAGTTTTGAACGCGAAATAGCCGTTGGAAATATTGCCTTTGGATTGCGTGCAACTATGGATGGAGGGAAAAAACAGGTAACCGTTGCACGTCTAAATAGCAATTATGGCTATTGATCCTCAAAGAGGCAAATACCTAGTTTGCCCCTTAACACCTCAAACCTATTTGCATCTAAAGCCTTAGTGAAAATATCTGCCAGTTGATTTTCTGTGGCAACATGCTCTAGAGTCACAATATTGTCTTCAACAAGATCTCTAATGAAATGGTGACGTATATCAATGTGCTTTGTCCTACTATGTTGGATAGGATTTTTGGAAATATTTATAGCACTTAGATTGTCACAGTATAATGTGAGCACATCTTGCTGCACATTGTACTCACCCAACATCTGCTTCATCCAAAGTAGCTGAGAACAACTACTTCCTGCTGCAATATACTCAGCCTCAGCTGTAGAAAGAGAAACACAATTTTGTTTCTTGCTGAACCAAGATATAAGGTTGCTTCCCAAAAAGAAACATCCACCAGAAGTGCTTTTCCTGTCATCAGCACTACCTGCCCAGTCAGCATCACAATAACCCAACAATCTTGTGTCTTCACCATGAGAGTAGAGAATTCCATAATCACTTGTACCACTGACATACTTAAGAATCCTTTTGACTTGTTTCAGATGACTCATCTTGGGCTCAGCTTGGTACCTTGCACACACACCAACAGCAAAGCTAATATCAGGTCTACTTGCAGTGAGATAAAGTAGACTGCCAATCATGCTTCTGTATAGACTTTGATCAACACTGACACCATGCTCATCTTTAGAAAGTTTGAGATGGGTTGCTGCAGGAGTTCTTTTGTGATTTGCATTCTCCATTCCAAATTTCTTCACAATGTTCTTGGCATACTTGCTTTGGGAGATGAAAATTGTATCTTCCATCTGTTTGACTTGCAGACCAAGAAAGTAGGTAAGTTCACCTACAAGGCTCATCTCAAATTCAGACTGCATCTGATTCACAAACATCTTGACCATTGGATCAGACATTCCTCCAAACACAATGTCATCTACATAGATTTGTGCAATCATGAACTTGCCCTTTTCTTCTCTGACAAACAAGGTTTTGTCTGTTTCTCCTTTTCTATAACCTTGCTGCACAAGAAATTTGGTTAGCCTCTCATACCATGCCCTAGGAGCTTGCTTTAATCCATATAATGCCTTCTTCAATCTGTAGACATGATCTGGATAATTTGGATCAACAAATCCCTTGGGCTGCTCCACATAAACTTCCTCATTCAAGTAGCCATTGAGGAAAGCACTCTTCACATCCATCTGGAATAGCTTGAATTTCAAGATACATGCTACTCCCAGAAGTAACCTTATGGACTCAAGACGTGCCACAGGAGCAAATGTTTCATCAAAGTCTACTCCTTCAATCTGAGAGTAACCTTGAGCCACAAGCCTAGCCTTGTTTCTAGTCACAACACCACTTTCATCAGATTTATTCCTATAAACCCATTTAGTACCAATGATGTTGACTCCTTCAGGTCTAGGAACTAAATCCCACACTTCATTCCTCTTGAACTGGTTCAGCTCCTCTTGCATAGCTTCAATCCAAAACTCATCTGTCAAGGCTTCTTTCACATTCTTTGGTTCTACCTTTGACACAAAACAAGCATTGGATACAACCTCTCTTTGTAGTCTAAGGCATAATTCTTTGAATGCATCAAAAGTGTCAGACTTCTCTCTGATGAAGCTAACCCAAGTGAACCTTGAGAAATCGTCTACAACCACAAAAGCATATCTTTTGCCACCAATACTCTCTACCTGCATTGGTCCCATCAAGTCCATATGTAGCAGTTCAAGAACTCTGGATGTCACCTGATGTTGTAACATTGGGTGTGACATCTGAACCTGCTTTCCAACTTGACATTCACCACATATGTTGCCTTCAACAATCTTAAGCTTTGGTAGACCTCTAATAGCTTCCTTGGACACAATCTTCTTCATTCCCTTCAGATTCAAATGGCCAAGTCTTTGGTGCCAAAGCTTTACTTCTTCTTCCTGACTTATCAAACATGTAGTGGAGTGAGCTGTTTCATCAGGAATCCATAGATAGCAGTTGTCCCTTGACCTAGATCCTCTCATCAACAATTCTCCTTTGTTAGAAGTGATAAGACACTCATTCTTTGTGAAGTTGACCTTAAGACCTTGATCACATAGTTGGCTTATGCTGATAAGATTAGCCTTCAAACCTTTGACAAGTAGCACATCATCTAGGTCAGGTAAGCCTTTGCTGCAGAGTTTACCACTGCCCTTGATTTCACCTTTTGCTCCATCTCCAAAGGTTACAAAGCTTGTTGTATGAGGCTTGATATTAGTGAGAAATTTCTCAACACCAGTCATATGCCTAGAACAGCCACTATCAAAATACCAATCATTACTAGAAGATGCTCTAAGAGAAGTGTGAGCAATATGTGCAGTTTCAGAAACTTTAGGCTTCCACATCTTCTTAGGAGTAACCCTTGCTGTTTTGGCTTGCACCTGAGGCTTTTTCTTGGGATACCCATAGAGTTTGTAACAGAAGGGCTTGATGTGACCATTCTTCCCACAGTAGTGGCATCTCCAAGCATTAAACTTCTCTTTGCCAGCAGGTCTCTGATGTGGAGTGTGATGTGTCCACATTCTGCTAGGGTCAGGTTTCTTTTGAGCAGGAACAAACTTAGTATTTGTCTTCTTGCTGTGATGTTTGTTCTTAAATCCTACACCAGATGAGTCACCAGCATACTTTCCTACTTTCAAAATTTCATCAAGCATGTTGGTTCCAGGGTTGAGCATCTTTACAGACTTGGTCATATTTTTCAAGTTGGTTGACAGTAACTTGACTTCACTTTCAAGACTAGCAACTTGACTCTGTAGTTGACCCTTCTCTGTCTCCAGTTGACTGATGATTTCCTTCTGCTCTTCATTGACCTTGTACAGTTCCTCACTCTTGATAAATAGCTTTTTATGGACTGAGGCTAGTTCATCAAAGGTAAGTTCTTCATCATCAGATTCAACATCAGTATTATCCACCCTAGTTATGGCACTAACATGATTAGCAGCAACATTCTCTGAGTCAGTGTCAGAGTCTTCATCAGACCATGAAACAGTTAGGCCTTTCTTCTGCTTCTTCAGATATGTGCCACATTCTGATCTTATATGACCAAAGCCTTCACATTCATGACATTGAACACCCTTGTTCTGAGTTGACTTATCATCAGTTTTGGTTTTTGTTGAAGTGTTACCTAGTTTACTGATGTCAGTCTGGATGTTCCTCACATTCCTCCTTGGTCTTCTGTCCACCCTCCTTTGAAGCTTGTTGAATTGTCTTCCCAACATGGCTAAGTCATTTGAGAGGTCATCATCTGATTCAACAGCTTCTTCCTCTTCACCAGCACAAGATACAAAAGCTATGCCTTTTCCTTTCTTCTCAGTTTGCTCACCTAAGTTCATCTCAAAAGTTTGAAGAGAGCTCACAAGTTCTTCAAGTTTCATACTTGGGATATCTTGAGCTTCTTCAATGGCTGTGATTTTCATGTTAAATCTCTTAGGTAAGGACCTAAGCATCTTTCTCACCAGCTTTTCTTCAGACAATTTTTCACCTAGAGCCTCAAAGGAATTGTCTACCTCAAGCAAATTCATGTGAAATTCATGAATTGATTCTTCTTCTTTCATTCTGAGGTTTTCAAACTTAGTGTTGAGAAGTTGGATTCTTGAGCTTTTTACCTTGGCATTGCCTTCATGAGTGGTTCTGAGTACCTCCCAAGCATTCTTTGCAACAGTACACTGCTTGATCAATCTGAACATATTTTTGTCCACTCCATTGAATAAAGCATTCAAAGCTTTGGAGTTTCCAAGTGATGCAGTGTCTTCTGCAGCTGACCAATCTTCCTCTGGCTTGAGTACACCAGTGTCAACACCATTAGCATCCAAGATTTTGGGATGCTCCCAGCCTTTGAGCACAGCTTTCCAAGTTCTGCTGTCAAGTGACTTTAGGAAGGCAATCATCCTTGGCTTCCAGTAGTCATAGTTGGTTCCATCCAGGAGGGGTGGTTTGTTGACCGTTGTTCCATCCTTGTCCATGTTTCCAGAAAGTAACTTCCCTGGAGCTCACCCTCAAACAGGCAGGGTGCCTGCTCTGATGCCAAATGAAATTCTGGTGGCAAGTGTCAGATGTGTAGCACGATGTGTACACTTTAGGAATCGTACGATGTGTAGCCTAATGTGTCAACATCGTGAACAACTGAACTTGATGAACAAGTAAACAATATAAAGTGCAGGAAACAAAAGAACACGTGAGTTTGTTAACCCAGTTCGGCACTTATAACAAGCCCTATTCTGGAGGATACCAATCCAGGGATGAATCCACTATGGTAGTATCAATTCAAAGCTAAACTCCCCCGTTTACAACTTCTCACTTAATCACTACCCGTGCTAATTCTACCTAGGAACTCCTAGATATGAGAACCTCTGCTCACTCCCCCTCAACCTTACCCAGTAAGGATTTAATAACAAACTCAGTTGGAGACACACTCCTAGACAAGCAAAGCACTCGTACCTAAAGGCTTAGAGTGTTGCACAATCTAACTCCTTGCTTCAAAGCTTTGGAGAAAGACAACTAGAGATTACAACTCTATAAACTCAGTCCTTACTTGTATCAAAACTATGATCCAAGTGAAGGCTCACAAAGAACAAAGAACAACTAAAGAACTAAAACCCTAAGACTCAATTTGTAGACTTAGCTTCTTGATTTCAGTTGATGAATAATTGGTCTTCAGTCTTCCTTTATATAGAACAAGCTTCATGGGCTTTGACGAGTTGGCCTTGATAAATTTTGCCTTGAGATTTATTTGATCATAATCTTTTAATTGTTTGTTTCAAATCTTTTTGATCAAAGTCGGCCAATAAAATAAAACAGAACCATGAAAGATTATCTTGTTCCTTGGCGCGAAAGCTGGCACGATTTAATTTGAAAAACAAATCTTTTTCAAAAGATCGCGTTTAAATAAATGAAAGCGCGTCCAGTAGGGCGTCCAGATGTGAACCCTGATGTGCCACACATCATGCTCCACATCATGGAATCAGGCTTATTTTACCAAATGAAGCCAACACCCTAAAAGGTCTCAACAAAAATGTTTTAATCTTTCATGTTATATTAAGGAAGTAGATTTTAAGTGATGTGATGTAACAAAAAATATAATGTGATTAATTGACCTTGTAAAATTATTTTACACTATTATAATGCATATTCTTTTTTCTCGATTATTATAAGTAAAGATAGTTATATTTAATTTTGTTAACCATAATTTTTTAGTTTGATTTTCTTATAATTTTTATTTTGTTACACAAAAAAGTATTGTAAAAAAATATCGAAGCTAAAATATATTGTGCAATTTATATTTATGCTTAGAATATTTTAAACATTATTTCTTATTTTAAAGATGTCTTAATTAAGATATGTTTTTTATTTATTAATACGATTTATGTCTATATATAGAGCAATTTAAATGAAACCTAGTATATTTTTTTGCTTAATTGCAGCTTTGGTGTCTCTATTTTTAATTTTTTGCAATTTTGGTCCCCCTATTTTAAAATTCGACAGTTTTGGTCCCCCTAACATATATTTTGTCTAAAATATGATAATACAACAATTTTTAAATGAACTTTATGAAAGATTTTTCTTACAATTTCATCGATGTTGGTATATTTTCATCATCGAATCATATCATATCGTCAATTTATAATTAAAAATTATGATAGGGGATCAAAATTATCGAATTTTAAAATAGAGGGATCAAAACTATAAAAAATTAA
Source organism: Trifolium fragiferum (assembly GCA_954870985.1). NCBI lineage: Eukaryota > Viridiplantae > Streptophyta > Magnoliopsida > Fabales > Fabaceae > Trifolium > Trifolium fragiferum. The sequence goes on along the minus strand of OX940793.1, from coordinate 13,467,304 downwards.
AAATAAAAGACCAAAACTACAATTAAACCTATATTTTTTTAAATACAAACACAAAAAACTCCATTACCCTTGATATATTTTCTTAAAAAATATAAAATATCTTGTATATATAATAGTAGTATATTTTGTCAATTAGTAAAAAAAAATAGTATATTTTGTCAAGTATAGGATCCCGTGCATCTTATAAAACTGTCCTCCATTCTTTTGTGACACTGAAAACAAACACTATACACATCCTCAAAAGTAAAGCCAAAGAGTGTAGATTTTCATTTAACTATTTTATTCCACTTTATAAACAACTTCAACAACATCCCTATAACTCTCTTTCTCACCTATTCTTTCTTTTGCATCACTTCTCAAACATGTCATCAAATCATAAACAAGAAGAAATCTTCACCAAATTTGAGATTCTCAAGAAGACCAATAATCATCAAAGCTTAGAAGAAAGTTCGAACTCTCATCGCAATTCACAAGACAAAAAAGAAGAACATAATCAAATACAAGAATGCTCAAAAACTCCCTCATCGTCGTCATCAGAAGAAGAAGAAGAAAAGCTCGAAAAGAAAGATGATGATGAAGAAGAAGAAGAAGATGGTTTCAGAACACCAACATCTTTGGACCACAAAATTTCAGTGCTCACATGTCCACCACCACCAAAAAAAATCAAAGTACGATCTCTGAAAAGAAAAGCAGGTTCTTACAATAATCAGTACTTCACCTGCAGACAATTACCACTTGATCTGTCAAAAGAAGTTGAATTATTGTTCAAACCAACTCATCATATTCAACTTTCTGATCATTCACATAGGGCCAAGAAAATTCGAAGAGATGATAAGGAACATAAATAATGCAACTTTGGTGTATAGAATCAGAATGCTTTGTTTTGTATCAGAATTTCTCTGTGTAACTGTACGTATACATCTTAAAGGGTTCAAATTTTTTGGTTAGTACTATACATTTTTCTTTTCTTTTGGTTAATTGTGGTTTTTTTTTTTTTTCATTAGCAAGAATTTAAATGTGGATTGTTGAGAATAATATATATGTCAAAATATTTTTAAGAAATTTTTTATTTAGTTTTAATTTTTTTAATTCCCGGGATCACCTTGTGCGTATTTTTTTTTAGGTAATATATTTAAGAGTTTAAAGGATAATAGGTAACAATGTTGTCTCTCCTAAATTTACTATCTAGAAAAAATTAATGACGCGGCTTGTTGTCTGTTTTGTATGTCTTTCAATTCGTATAATTATTTTAGTTAATTATAATATTATATATATTTACTTGAAAAAATTAAAACAACTATTAAATAATACATTTAATTATAAAGGTTTAATTATAATTTTAGTCTCCATTTAATTATAATATTCCAAAGGTTTAATTATAATTTTAGTCTCCATTTTTTTTTTCACTCGTGAAATTGACTCCCGTATTTTAAAATTACACAGTTTTGATCTATATGTTAGATTTTCTACCTTAAAAATAGTGATTGAACATATTTTAAATAATGTAGCATACAACTGATGATATTATAATATCACTTTTTTTTTGACTAAAAATATCACTTATTAAAAATTTTGCTTTTTCAATTTTAGAAATTATTAAATTTTTTTTAAATCATTATGTCCTATAAAATATAATATATTAAATCATCATTTTTAAGTATAATTATAAATATTTCTTGGAGAGACCAAATTTGCATGATGGTTTTAAAACGGATAACCAATTTCATGAATGAATAAAAGTAAAGGAACAAAATTGAATTAAATCTAATACAAAAATATAGGAATCATGGATCGAATTTTGATATATCTAACACATCTGAAGCAGCAACAACAACAACCAAGTGAGGGATCAGGATTCAAATCCCGATAGTGATGTTCGACACTAACAATTTCTATATTTCTCCGGTTAAACTAGAATTTATGGACAATTTCCAGCTTTATCTATTCATAAATTTTTTAATCTTAAAGATTTAAAATATTCTTAACAAGTATTTTAAAAGCAATTGTTTAATTAAAATGTAAAGACAAAGTTTTCAAAAGATGAATATATATGTATGTAATATAGTATAGTGTATATATATATATATATTCTAACTTTACTGCTCCGACCAGTTACTTTGTACCAGATATAACATGTTGTTCTATACACACACACAATAAAGGAAGAGAATTTATTCTCTTATTGATTTATTCTTAACGTAAACAAACAAAATGATAAGATTCATATTTGAAAGAGTTCAATTTGGTTTTCATTGTTATTCTGTGTCTCCTATATGATTCTTTCTTCCGGTTTACGCTTGGAAATTTTATCTTTGGAATCTATTAAGAGAAAGCATGAACCAGCTAACTCTTATATATTATTTTCTGTAGCATATCATGAATCATGATGTATATATAGTGAACTTGATTTATGCAGAATACTGCATTTTTTTCTGCTTTATTTGTACATCTTGTCTATGATCGAATATTATATATGTGTATTTGTTTTCTTCTACATATCCTTGTCTAGGAATAATTTGTATATCTATGAATAATTATTATATTCTTTATCATAGTAAATTTAAGTTCAGAAGCTGGTTGTTACGGCAGACTACTGTAAGTCTGTTTGAGACCGTCCGATTTAAATTGACGGTCGAGATTATTTTTAAACTGTAAATTTTCATTTAAGTTCAATCTCAAAATTTTACGGTTGTGTGTAAGTTGTTAATAGTAATTAATATTTCATCTATAAAAAGGAGATTAATTGTTTTATAATTATTTCCGTCAGAAAAAAAAAAAAAAAATTGTTTTATAATTATTGAAATAATTAAATCATGTTTATTTATATTCGTATATATAATAGGATTGTTTTTTGGTTGTGACTAGACATGAATTATTGAGACATTATATGATAAAACCAACTATCATATCTTGTCTTAATCTAACATTTGATGAGCCACCTGAATAAAATAAATTAATCATGAACCTTGGTCTCACAAGTTTAAAATTTATCTTAAATATGAGTTGAGTTAGAATTTTGCAAAGTAGAATAAGAACTTGGTACACGTGGCTTGAGCATATATTGTTTAATTATTGATAGAGATAAAAGGTTTAAGATTTGATTATGAAATTTGTCACTTTTTTAAACAAACAAAATGATATTTATTCGTTTAAAATTGATAGAATATATTAAATACAATCATATATTTAACTTGGCTAAAAATATAAAGGATGAATCTGCGAACAAACTCACAACATCCAAATTAGTAACATACAAGAGCAAAATATCTACTACAAATGAATAAATAAATAAAATAAGAACATATATGATTTACTAATTTACCTTTATAAAATAACATTTAAAATGTCCACAAATTATAGTTCAACTAGAAAAATACCAAAATTGTTAGTTCGAACATTATGATTGGAGTTCGAACTCCAATCCCTCCACTTTGTGTGTAAGTTTCCAATGACTTGTTATTTTTTCTATTTACTAAAAAAATAACATTTAAAAAAAATAAAATTAATAGAAATATAATATAAATTAAATTGTTACGGCAGACTACTGTAAGTCTGTTTGAGACCGTCCGATTTAAATTGATGGTCGAGATTATTTTTAAACGGTAAATTTTCATTTAAGTTCAATGTCAAAATTTTACGGTTGTGTGTAAGTTTTTAATAGTGATTAATATTTTATCTATAAAAAGGAGATTAATTGTTTTATAATTATTTCCGTCAGAAAAAAAAGAAAAATTGTTTTATAATTATTGAAATAATTAAATCATGCTTATTTATATTCGTATATCTAATAGGATTGTTTTTTGGTTGTGATCGACTAGACATGAATTATTGACACATTATATGATAAAACCAACTATCATATCTTGTCTTAATTTAACATTTGATGAGCCACCTGAATAAAATAAATCAATCATGAACCTTGGTCTCACAAGTTTAAAATTTATCTTAAATATGAGTTGAGTTAGAATTTTGCAAAGTAGAATAAGAACATGGTACACGTGGCTTGAGCATATATTGTTTAATTATTGATAGAGATAAAAGGTTTAAGATTTGATTATGAAATTTCTCACTTTTTTACACAAACAAAATGATATTTATTCGTTTAAAATTGATAGAATATATCAAATACAATCATATATTTAACCTGGCTAAAAACATAAAGGATGAATCTGCGAACAAACTCACAACATCTAAATTAGTAGCATACAAGAGCAAAATATCTACTACAAATGAATAAATAAATAAAATAAGAACATATATGATTTACTAATTTACCTTTATAAAATAACATTTAAAATGTCCACAAATTATAGTTCAACTAGAAAAATACCAAAATTGTTAGGTCGAATATTATGATCGGAGTTCGAACTCCGGTCCCTCCATTTTGTGTGTGAATTTCCAATGACTTGTTATTTTTTCTATTTACTAAAAAAATAACATTTAAAAAAATGAAATTAATAGAAATATAATATAAATTAAAAAACAAGAAAAACTAGAAATTTATAAATATTAAAAAAAAAATAGTTTTTCTTTCATGTGCAAATTTTAATATCATGTGCAAAAAAATAGATTGTACATGGATTGATTTAAGTCAAAACTGAGAATTTTTCTCTTTCCACCCCCACACTTCTTCCCCCTCCCCCCCCTCAAAATCCAATTTTGCCTCTGATAAAAGTAGTTCGAGGTCTACGAACAGAATATTTTGTTATTCGGAAACTAGATTCTGCTCGGGATTATTTCGGTTTGTAGTTCCCAAACTTTGGTGATATATGGACAGAGCGTAACTACTCTATTCAGTTTCTAATTTTTGCATTTTTCAAAAGGATTTGGATGGGAATAGGGTTTGAAGTACGAATTTCATCATTAGTTTATCAAATTTCATCAATCTCAAGTTCAACTAGTAAGTTATATTCCTATTTGATGATTCATTACTATTATTCATATTTCTATGCTTTGTTTCAAAATTTTCACAACCATATATGCATATGAATGGATTTGAATCACTGAGTTTGTATTAATTTGTTGTTTTCGTTTTTCATTTGTTGATTATGTGTTACTAGTGTGAATTTTCATTCCAATCGTAACAAATTAACATATTTTCATTCAAATCATAACCGTTCCATTCATAACCATTCCGATTCAACCAAATATTTTTTTTTTACAATAACTACAACTAATGCTTCACAACACCAACCAACAATGAATGCATCATACAATTCCAATTACTAAAAAAAATTCAATCAAAACTCATGGTTAACAATATATATCCATTCAAGTATTTTTTTAAACACTTAGAGCACAAATTATCTCAAATATTAGCTTAAATTTTATCTCCAATATACATTGTAATGAATCTCCTTTATCGGCTTGCTTTCTTCCACCGCTTTATCAGCTAAACCCCAATTCTCTTCATACAAAGTAGAATCCGAACTGGTCTTCTGAGAGGCATTAATGGAAATTCAAGGGGGAAGATGTGGGGGGGGGGGGGGGGGGTGGGAAGAGAAAAATTCCAAAATCAAAAACTGGAACATGGATGAAATTCCGGTTTTGTTTTGCTTTACAAATCACCTGTTAGATCCATCATTGGATCGGTTTCGGTCAAACAGCATATTTTTCAATTTGGGTTGAATATCATCCTTTATTTGAAATATGCTGAAATGTTCCTGTAATTTGAACACCTTGTTCAAGGAAGGTAACAAAAATGGGAATATTTAAATGCCATCCACATTTGTTTTTAAGAAAATTGTATTATAATTTTGTAAATGATGTACATGATATTATTCTTTTTAAAAAAATTATTGAACCTTAATCAAAATATTTTCTAATCACTTACTAATATAATATTTCATTCAAAATATTTTTTTGGGAAGTTAAGGGGGTTCGCACTTAAGCTTGTGAACAATATTTTATTTTAAGAAAAAAAAATTCTCATTAAGAGTAAGAAAAATTAAGAAATAGTTTAAGAAAAAAAAAGATGCACTTCTAATAAAATAATACAACTAAAGCCATTAGAATTTGGTGCAGTTAGTGCAAGACGCAATACTGCATTCAAATTGTCGGATCATGATCCAACGAATCAAATCTAAAGTATTCATTTTTTGTTGTATTTAATAAAAACTATCTGATAAAAAATGAACGGTTAAGATATAAAAAGCATTAAATCGCGTGATATTTATACAGCACCTAATCTAAATCTCAACTAAAGTTGACCATTCATTTTCTATGCATAAAAAAATTCACAAACGTGTCAACAAGTTATCACCCAAATCACATTCACACACACATAAAATAAAATAAAAATAGCAAGGAATAATAATAAACATAAAAGTAACCAACTTATTAGAATCAAAGTAGTTAATACATTTCGCTTAAAAGAATATGTTCAAAAAAGCTTAAATATTTAGTTTTTTTATAAGACTTTATTTCTCTCTCAACCAAACTTTAAATTATTGAAATTCATTTTTTTTCTTCTGAAAATCAGATGATTAAAATGAAATATAAATTTAGTAAAAAAGAAAGGAAATATAAATAAATAAGATAAATCTAAAATATTTAGTTTTATATAAGACTTTATTTCTCTCTCAATCAAACTTCAAATTATTGAAATTCAATTATTTTTTTTATAAAAATCGGATGGTTAAAATGAAATATAAATTTAGTTTTTTATAAGACTTTATTTCTCTCTCAACCAAACTTCAAATTATTGAAATTCAATTATTTATTTTTTTATTTAATTTTTTTTTTTTAAAGTAACCAATTGGTTAGTACATTGAGTACCATTTTCTCTTTCTTAAAGCTCCGTCTTTTTCGGCTTGCTCTCCTAGGGTTCCCTAAACCCAGCGCTGCCGCGCCTTGCTCTTGGGCCGTCGCCAATTCTGAGCTTCCCTAGTGTTTGTCTGTTCTCATCTGGTTTCTCAACAAACCTAGATGCTTCTTGCCTCTCTATTTAAACGATTGTTACCATGTTCTTCCTCAACAACACAAATACGGCCGACACCTACCTATATGCTAGCCCCTTTCATTTTCCTTTGCAAACTGTACATGTGTCTTGTCTTCTTGCTCGTGATAACCCCTCTCACCATGTCTGCATCTGATTTATCCCTTGATGGACTCTCTTTGTCTGATGAGGGTCTCACACTAAACCTCAGTTCTGACCAATCATCGACACAAATTCTTGAGCACTGTCTCATTGGCCGTGTTCTGATCGATAGGCAGGTGCGATTTGCATACTTCAAGGAGCGATTGGGTCATGTCTGGAAACCAGGAAAGAAAGTCACTATACTCCCTGTTGCTGAAGGGCGATACCTGTTCCAATTCAATCACAAACTGGATGCTGCCAAGGTTATGGATGAATGACCATGGTTGTTTGACAATCACAACATGGTGGTAGAGAGAATTGCGCCAGGGGTGGTGCCTGCTAGTGTTCAATTGAATCATCTGGATATCTGGGTTCAAGTTCATAATCTGCCTCTTGGTTTCATTCAACCTAAAGTGGGTCAAGCAATTGGGCATTTTCTTGGAGAACTGAAGGAGTATGATTCTCGAAACTCTGTTCATAGTACTTTCATGAGGCTGAAAGTCCGAATCAATATCAATAATCCTCTGCAGCAAGGTTGGAAAGTACGCGCGGATGAAGGTAATTATGTCGACATACAATTTAAGTACGAAAAACTGGGCATATTCTGTTATTTATGTGGACTGCTAGGTCACACGGACAAGAGCTGTCCGAATACGGAGAATGATGACGGTACTCGTGGTTGGGGGGAAAACCTCCGTCCCTTAGTTAATCGTATGGGTACAGTAGCCACGAACAAATATTTGAAAGACCCAATTCCGTCTCGGCCCTCTGCTGTCTTTGGTTCAGACTCTACTGCTGAAACTCCCTTTACTGCTGCTTCAACTACAACTCCCACTATTGTTGGTAATTTTGACGGTCGTATAACGGCGGTGCAAAAAGAGATTTCTGCTATTAAAAATGGTCTGCTTAATGCTCATAAACAGGTTACTGTGAAGGTTGGCAAGAAGTCACATGGAGCCTGCTCTTCTCATTCTACTATTGGCACTTCACCTATGCTCTCTTTGCCCACCACTGCTGCTGCTTCTTCAAGGCCTATTGTGTTGGGCTTGCTGGCCGAAACACAACATCATGCTCCAGGGGAGGAAATGCTGTGTATTGAGGCTGCGGAACTATCTGACGAAGGTGCTGAATTAAAAAAGAGGAAACGTGCAAAGGCTGCTGCTGTTTGTCAAAGTGTTGTGCAGGTTGAAGAGGAAACTGTTTCTATGTCTATTGGGTTGGAGGGTGTAGCTGATGTAGGTACTAGTCTAGGCATTGGGAGGGATGTTGTAATATTTACTCATGATAATCCTTTGTATGCTGAAACTAATGTAACGGCAGGTCCTGAAGTTCAGGCCTGCCGAGAATCATGAATCTTGTAAGTTGGAACTGCCGGGGTGTAGGTAGCCCGAGTGCAGTTTCCAACCTTAAGTACCTTGTTAGGCATTATAATGTTGCCATCCTCTTCCTTAGTGAGACACTAGTCTTCAATAATAAAATAGAGGAATTACGTTATGTGCTTGGTTTTAACTCTTCTTTTTCTGTTGATCGTGTGGGTCGTAGTGGTGGTCTCGTATTGTTTTGGCGTTCTTCTTTCAATTGCCATATTATTGATTACTCTCAAAATCATATTTCCGTTGAAGTTATTGACACTGACCGGGGTAACTGGCGCCTGACTGGTTACTATGGGTATCCTAATGGAGGACGTCGACGCGCCTCTTGGGATTTTTTACGTACTTTATCTCAACAATCTGTTCTTCCATGGTGTATTTTTGGTGACTTTAATGATATTTTGGATGCGAATGAAAAACGAGGTAGAACCACACGTTCACCTTGGTTAATTAATGGTTTCCGTCAAGCTGTTTTGGATTCTGGATTGACTGATGTTCCAGTTGAAGGTTATCCTTTTACCTGGTTCAAGTATCTTGGCACCACCCGTGCGGTAGAAGAAAGACTTGATCGAGCGCTTGCTACCAATGGCTGGTTTGGTTTATTTCCAAACGCCAAACTTGTTAATTTGGTTGCGCCTGCGTCGGATCACTATCCCATCTTTCTTGAGTGCTCCCCGATGGTCCGACCTCATGGAAAGCAGCGTCATTTCCGTTTTGAGAATGCTTGGAAGTTAGAACCGGGGTTTAACGATTTCTTTAAAGAGAAGTGGACCTCTTCAGGTAATGGTTCTATTGTTTCTCGTCTTGACCTTTGTGCAGGTGATCTTTATGAGTGGAGCCGAACTCATTGTAACAAGCTTCATAAAGATATTATTTCTTGTCGTCAACACCTTGTCTATCTTCGTAATAACCTTCGAGGCTCTGATCAGACTCAAATTTTGGCTGCGAAACGCAAATTATCTCAGTTATTGTTGCAGGATGATTTTTATTGGCGACAACGTGCTAAGAAACTCTGGTACAAGGACGGTGATAAGAATACAAAATTTTTTCACGCTTCCGCCACGGCTCGTAAACAGGCCAATCGCATTCTTTCTTTAGAAGACAATAGCGGAGTCAGAGTTACCACTATAGATGACCTTTGTTTTGTGGCTAAAGACTACTTCACCGAGCTTTTTCAGCCGCAGCCCAGTCACCTGGCTCCGGTTATTGATGTTATTCGTCACTCTATCACCATTGAGGATAATGCCATGCTTACAGCACCTTTCTCGAAGGAGGAGTTTCGTGAAGCCATTTTTTCGATGCATCCTGACAAGTGTCCGGGACCCGATGGTTACAACCCGGGGTTTTATCAGCACTTCTGGTCCCTTTGTAGCGATGATATTTTCAAGGACTGATGTTCCTGGCTTGATTCTGGGCAGTTTCCTGTTGTTCTTAGCACTACTAACATTGCTCTTATTCCTAAAGGCAGTGTTCAGACTTCCATGAAGGACTGGCGACCTATTGCTCTTTGTAATGTCCTGTATAAAATAATAGCTAAGGTGTTGGCCAACCGTCTCAAGCACGTTCTTCCCAAGTGTGTGTCGAGTCATCAGTCAGCCTTTGTTCCTGAGAGGTCTATCCTGGATAATGCTATGGTTGCTATCGAAATTGTTCATTACATGAGAACTAAAACTAGAGGAAAAGCGGGTTGTGTTGCTCTTAAGCTTGATATCAGCAAAGCGTATGATAGGATGAGCTGGGAATATCTCAACGCCGTTCTGGTGAAGATGGGTTTCAACGAGAAGTGGGTTCAGTGGATGTCCATGTGTGTTGAGTCAGTGGATTACTCGGTTTTAGTTAACGGCGAGAAGGTAGGTCCTATTATTCCAGGGCGCGGGCTGAGACAGGGGGATCCTCTATCCCCTTATTTATTTATATTATGTGCTGAAGGACTATCCTCCCTTATCGGTCGTGCAGAGGCCACAGGTACTTCCATCTGCCGGGGTGCCCCACCGGTTACACATTTATTATTTGCTGACGACTGTTTCTTATTCTTTAAAGCTTGTGAGAGGCAAGCTCAAACCATGAAGAACATTCTTCAGCTCTATGAGAAGGCTTCCGGTCAGGCCATCAGTCTACCAAAATCTGAAGTATTTTATAGTCGTAACGTGTCAGCTGCTCTGAATCATACTATTACTGCTATCATGGGGGTGCAGGTTGTTCTTGGGACAAGTAAATATCTCGGTTTACCCTCACTGATAGGCAGGAATCGTACGGCTGTGTTTGCTTATATTAAAGACCGTGTCTGGCAAAAAATTAATTCTTGGAGTAGTAGATGCCTTTCCAAAGCAGGTCGGGAGGTTATGATAAAATCGGTTCTTCAGGCTATTCCATCTTACGTGATGAGTATTTTCCTTCTACCTAACTCCACTATCTCTATCATCGAAAAGATGATGAACTCTTTCTGGTGGGGTTGCAGTGGCTCTAATAACAGAGGGATTCACTGGATGTCGTGGGAGCGGCTGTCGATGCACAAGACTCACGGAGGTATGGGGTTCAAAGATCTCACAGCTTTTAATTTAGCAATGTTAGGCAAGCAAGGCTGGAAATTCCAAACAGACACTGAATCCTTGGTGTCTCGCATTTTTAAGGCTCGTTACTTCCCTCAAGGTACCTACTTGACAGCCGCTTTAGGACATAACCCCAGCTATGTTTGGCGCAGCATTTTACAGGCCCGCTTTATTGTTAGGGGTGGGTCCCGTTGGTGTATCGGTACCGGCGCGTCTATTCCTATCCTACGCGAACCGTGGCTATCGAATGGGGAATGTATCGAGGGTAATTTTGATTTGTCGCAACTTCCTTTTGGTCCATCAGTTCAAAGTCTTATCGATACTACTGTTAAGACATGGAACTGGGATGTCGTACATCAGACTTTCAGCCCCGATATTGCTACTTCAATCTTGAACACGTCCTTGGTCGATCAGGTTACAGAGGACAGGCTAATCTGGAAGGTAGAGAAAAACGGTCACTATTCAGTCAGGAGCGCTTACAGGTTATGTGTTGAGGTTCTTACTGACTCTTCCCACCTCCGTCGGGAGGGCTTCTGGCAGGGTATATGGCGTCTTCAGGTTCCTCCTAAGATCAAAAATCTTATTTGGCGCATTTCTAGGGATGTAGTACCTACACGGCGAAGATTACAGGACAAAGGAGTTCAATGCCCCTTGACGTGTGTTGCTTGTAACAATGAAGAGGAGACCCTTGACCATGTTTTCTTTAATTGTCATTTTTCCATGCAGGTTTGGCAAAGGATAGGTTTCTGGAGCTCTATTGCACAGGCTCGCGATAATGCGGGGTCAGTATCAGAATGCATCTTTGCCCTCCTACAACACTATAATGTACAGAATTGCCAGCGCTTTACTGCCATCCTCTGGAGCATGTGGAAGCGCCGCAACCTCCTACTTTGGCAAAATGTTAATGAAACCGTGGCCCAAGTGATTGATAGAGCATTCCACCTAATCGATGATTGGTGCACGACTAACTCCTCTACTCAGAACCTGAGGCTTGCTAACGACCTCCCTCGAGAGATGTCGGGAGCACCCCTCAATTCTCCAACGGTCACTTCGCCCGCTTTGACATGGCAACGCCCTCAACAAGGAAGATTAAAATATAACATTGATGCCTCGTTCTCTGACTCCTTGAATAGGACAGGTATTGGTGTGTGTGTTCGAAATGCCGAAGGTGCCTTTGTCTTGGCCAAGACGCTCCACTTCTCCCCCAAATGCTCGGTTCCCCTTGGTGAGGCCATGGGTTTGCTCTACGCCCTTCAGTGGCTTCGTGACATGTCCTTTGACCATATTGATTTTGCCTTAGACTCCAAAAGTGTCACATATGCCTTTCATCATTAACGACCGGACATTTCAGAGTTTGGCCAAGTTATGGCTGCTTGTAGAAGTCTTCTCTCCTCGTCATTCACAAACTCTCAGGTTGAGTTTAATCGGCGACAAGCTAATAAGGTGGCTCACGCTTTAGCAAGGGTTGCCCTTTTTTCTGCTAGTCCCACTATTTTTATTGATGTACCCCATTGTATTGAACAAATTATTATAAATGAAATGCTATAAGCATCTTTATTTCAAAAAAAAAAAATTATTTATTTTTTTAAAAATCGTATGGTTAAAATGAAATATAAATTTAGTAAAAAAAAAAAATAATAAATCAGATAAGAGTCGGATTACGAAGTGCACAAGCACTTTCTCTGCATAACAAGCAAATCATGTACAAAATGACACAAATAGCCTTACTGAATTATATAATTAAAACAGTGACGTAAATAGAAACAAAGGTTGACCGTTTCTTTGCCTCCAAAAAATCAATAACAGTAACCGACCTCTCCTTCTTCCCTGAATTTCCTCTCTTCCACTTCTCAAAACCCAAAACCCAACACAAACTAAAAAAAAATAAACAAAACAAAAACATAATCACAAAATGTTAAAATAATAATAATTATTATTAGTTAGTTTAATTAGTACTAACAATAATAATAATAAAATTCAAACAACACATTTTCCATTCTAATTCCAATTTCTCATTACATTTTCAATTCTAACCTCCTGCCGTGCCGATGGCCACCATGGAACGCCGGAAAACGCTAACTATGAATTGGGACGGCCTCGGCGACGATGAAGACGATATGCATTTCTTTGAAACCTATAACCGTCTCTCAACTGCCGTCCCTGATGATTTAGCTTCTTCCTCTGATGAAGACGATGAATATGAAACTGGTCGGTTATCTTTCGCCTCTGCTGCCTCCTCTTTTGTTCCGGCAAAACATCGACAACCGGAACTTCCACCGGCATCTGCCATTACTCCCAATTATGATATCTGGATGGCTGCTCCTGGATCTATTACAGAAAGAAGACGAAGATTGTTAGGAAGCATGGGATTGGATGATCATAAAGAAAATCTTAAAGCCACTAGCGACGCCATTGGTCGCGCCATCACGAAAAAGTTCGATAACAATAATAACTACTACAACAACAACAGCAAGAATGTAGAAACTCCTGCTTCTTCAATTTCGGTTAATTCTGCTACAAAATCATCTTCTTCATCATCTGCGGTTTCTGCAACTTCCTCGGGTGCGATTCAACAAAATAGAGAGCAATCTCCTGTTCAATATGTTCTTGTTCGATCGCGATCAGAAGGTGATATTGATTTTTTTTCAATGGCAAAATTAAGAAAGGAAGAAATGATTGGAAAAATTTCAAAGCAGAGGTTAACGAGAACCTCTACTGAAATAGGTGTGCCGTGCACGCGTGCACGGCATGTAGATGGAAATAGGATTATTATGAGGGATTCTAATGAATCCTCCATGAGACAGTTACCACCGATGTCACCGATGGTAACACCCGGTTCAGGAGGAGTTGGAGCATTCTTTTTGATAAAGAATTTAGATACTGGAAAAGAGTTCATTGTAAAGGAATACGGCGAAAATGGAGCGTGGAATCGGTTAAGCGATTTAGAGACAGGTAAACAGTTAACAATGGAGGAATTTGAAAACACCGTGGGACATTCTCCGTTTATAAAGGATATAATGAGACGCGGTAATTATGGAAGACATGATGGTGATGGTAAGAAATTAGCTTCAAATTCTGTTATACTAAGGAGTTTAAGGTTAAGTAAAAGAAAAAGTGCTTCATTGTTGAAGAATATTAAAGGTGTAGCAAGTGGAATCGTTGGTGAACGTGAAAGAGAAATGGCTGCGCCGCAAGTGGTTGAACAACATCAACAAAAGAAACCTGAAGGGAAGAACAAATGGGTTAAGGTTAGACAAAGTGGGAAATCACAAAAGGATCTTTCAGCTTTGCATTTGTGTCAAGAGTTTCAAGCACATGAAGGGTGTATTTGGACTATTAAGTTTAGTTTGGATGGAAGGTTTTTGGCTAGTGCGGGCGAAGATAAAGTGATTCATGTTTGGGAAGTTCAAGAATGTGAGGTTATGAGTATGAAACCTGAGGAAGGGAATCTTACTCCTATTCATCCTTCTTTGATGTCTTCTATGGAAAGAGGTGTTGAGCCTCAAAGTTTGGGGAAGAAGAAGGGAAAATTTGGAAGTAAAAGAGGAGGGAATGCTGCTATTCCTGAATATGTTCATGTTCCTGAAAATGTTTTTACTTTTTCTGAGAAACCTTATTGTTCTTTTCATGGTCATTTGGATGAAGTTTTGGACTTGTCTTGGTCTAGATCTCAGGTATGCTTTTAGTAGATTAATGTTTTTCACTTGTTTTGAGGTTGTGATTTGATTGTATGTAGCACTCACACTTCACATCGAAGGTGTGTTTGGTATCTGACATCAACACATGTAGTTACATTGAAATATTTTTATTTTCTCAAATTGTTATATGCGTCAACGTGTCAGTGTCATGTCTAATGACCGCGTGAGTATCTCATTCTAATATTGTAGACGGTCTTTGTTCTATGACAATGCTTGATTCTATTATTGTGGACAATTTCTCTCCAATGTAATTAATAATTGATGTGATGTGATCATAGTTAGTACTTTGTAGAGACATCAAAAATATTTTATGATTGTCTATATAATAATTGCAGACTATGGTATAGAACTTTGGTGGTGAAGAATAAAATGATGAAAATGTCTACTTTGTTTTTCACTTAATATATGAATTTTGTTTTCCCTTGCAGCTACTTCTTTCATCTTCAATGGACAAGACAGTGAGATTGTGGGACTTGGATACTAAGACATGCTTGAAATTCTTTGCACACAATGATTATGGTAATATATTTGAACTTTTTCCATTTTTTTTGTGTATCTTCTTCTCTGAGATATGTTGTTGGACATGAATTGTACTTATTTGTCTTTTTATGGCAGTAACATGTATTCAATTCAACCCTATGGATGATGATTATTTCATTAGTGGCTCCCTTGATGCTAAGGTCAGAATGTGGAACATCCCTGCTCGTCTTGTCGTGGATTGGACTGACATTCATGAAATGGTTACAGCTGTTTCTTACACCCCTGATGGTCAAGTATGCTTCTTTTTTTGTTCTATCCTTCTAATTATTTTAAACTGTTTTGCACCGACACTTATGATCAAAAGTGTGTCTGGCATCTCACACGTGTAAATGTTGTGTTCACTTGTCTGGTGTCCGTATATGTATCAATGCTTCACGTAAAAGTATCGGTTTCTAATTAACTCCTATTTGGTTACTACAATTTTCATTGTATGTACAATAATTATACACTGGTTTCGACAAACTTTAATGATTGATGTTGTGTTTGTTCTTTGTTGTAGGGTGTTCTCGTCGGTACACAAAAGGGAAGTTGTCGTACTTATGGCATAGAAGGTGATGATTACTCTACTTGTCTGCTACTTATATTTATAACTGATCCAAAATCAATTTAGAATATTACCATATTATTTTTCTTGAAATTTTAATATTCTATCTTTTTTTAACTCTCATTTCTATCTGACTACCAGATTACAAATTATCTCAAACAAACATTGTTGAACTTCGAACCAAGAAGAAATCTCAGCTAAAAAAAGTTACTGGTTTTCAGGTAAATTATAGTTTATTTGATTTTTCATCACCCAATATTGCTTTATGTCAATAATGCATACTAACTGGTTTTGCATCTTGATAGTTTTCCCCAAGTAATCCATCAGAAGTGCTTGTTACTTCAGCTGATTCCAGGATAAGAATTGTGGATGGTATAGAAGTTATTCATAAATTTAAAGGTAATTGAGTTCCAGAACCCCTTGTACTCACTTTAATATAATAGTTTGCTCATAAAAAAGTTGATAAATCGTATCGTAACATTAAATTTCTTGTTGAGTATAAATCATAGTTGAAACATAACTTACGCGCAGGATTTCGAAATGCAAACAGCCAAATGGCAGCTACATTTAGTCCAAATGGAAGATTCATCATAAGTGCAAGTGAAGATTCACAAGTTTATGTATGGAAGCATGAAGAGCATAAACATTCAAGTACGGGAAAATCTAGAGCTGTCATAATCACTCAATCTCATGAGCATTTTCCATGTAAAGATGTTTCAGTAGCAATACCTTGGCCATGTATGATCAAAGGTGATCCACCACAAATCCCAGTTAGTAATGGCAAAAAGCACTCAAAAAGAATGCTTCCACCTCTTCCAAAGAAAGGTAACAACAATCATGTAACTGAAAGTGCATTGAATTCGCCGGAGCACGACCCTTCATCGTTATCGCGAAGCGAATCAGGAGTAGGTGATTCGTTCTCGAATAGTAAGAGAATGTTGCCACCTAATCCAAAGAAAACCAACAACCAAGACAAAGAAAGTGAAATAGAAGAAGACGGTAGAGCGATTTCTAGGACGGATTCAGGAATCGGCGATTCATTTTCTTCGGATCCTGCGTCGATTAGATATGGTGATCCGTCTTCTATATCAGCTGCAGGTACTCCAAGTGATTCTTGGTCTTCTAATTATTCATCATATGATGGTAATCATGGTTCCTCAGCAATTCATCCTTCAGCATGGGGTTTGGTAATAGTGACGGCCGGTTTCGGAGGCGAAATCAGGTGTTATCAGAATTTTGGATTACCAAGAAGGATGGGTAGGCAAGTATTTGGGAGCCCTGCTTAACATGTGCAAAGTTAAAATTAGAAACATTTTTTACTCTTTGATAAAAGGAAGAGCAAAAAATGGCATAAGATAAAAATGTAAATTTTCTTATTAGATTGGCATATATGTTGTGTGGCAATTTTGATGTTATGTATAGCTTTTGTTAGTAAGCAGCATAAACATTATAGACAAGATACATGAAATGTAAATGAAATTCAAACATGAAATTTCGAAGGGACAGGAAAGAATTGGTTAGTTTGCAACATATGCAATGGAAAAGATTCTTGTCCTTATTTAGTCAAATGTTGTATTTATGTGTTGAAAGCTAGAATTCAGTTGGTTATTGTATATTATATCATGTCACTTTTAGTAATATCTTTTTGCCCCTTGTACTAATTCTCATATATGGTTGAAGTTTCTTACTACATAGATGTGAATGTGATATTTTTAGTGTTGTAAATGTGTCAAGAAGGGTGAGGATCAATTCATCTCTTCTTTGCGTATGCGGTTGTGGAAAGTTGGAGACAGCCATTCACGTATTCTTTAATTGTCCGATTTTGGCAGTCTGTTGGAGTGAGACGCGCTGCGTCGTTTTAAAGGTATGGCAGTCTGTTGAAGTGAGTGAAAAATTAGGAGTTATCGGTTCTCTGTGTCTTCGTCGATTTGGAAGGCGAGAAAAAATATTATTTGAAATTTGGACTGGTTTCATTGGGAAAGAGTGATGGAGGAATCAAAGATTCTAGCTTGGAGAATTATTAAATCAAGAGAAAAAGGTTTTAATTTCTCTTTAAACCAATGGTTGTCAGATCCAAAATTTTGTCTGTGTCGGGTTAGGACTTTATAAGTCTGATCCCTTTGGCCTTTTGTTCATTCTTGCATTGTGTCAGATCAGTTGGTGCTGTTCCTCATTATATAATGGTTCGGTTATTTTGGGACTTGTTTTCTGTGTTCTTTTATGCAGGTGTGGCGCTTTATTCACTGTATATCAATTCTTGTTCCGCGAGCAGCAGGATGGCTGATACCACTAGTAATCAGCATGTTTTATAAAAAATAAAATTGGTAGACATTAGTGTATATTTCACCTCTATTTAGTAGACATTGGCTCATAAGGCCTTATCCGATTTTCTCAGGTCGGAGCTTGAGAAAGTTCTACCTGCCTTGAGTCGTGAGTGATAAGGCGAGATCCCATCTTGCTGCTAAATAGATCATCTAGTGCATTTACCAGTTTCCAGACCCTTTGGCGCGGAGCAGCTCATCGCTTTCCATCAGTTTTCTTGCTTTTGAGGATTATCCTTAGTGTTGATTTCTATCTGATTTTCCTTTACATTGGAGTTGTAATTTTCTGCAGAGTGGCCTTGTTGAGGAGACTTGCTGTCATACCTCTTGGATTTGATTTTGTTTTTGGATTGTTCCATTCCATATTGGTGTTAATTTTAGCTATGTTGTGGCTTTAGTGAGGAGTTCACATCTGTAATGTCTCAACTATTTGATCTGGTGTCATTTCTTGGCTTGTTTGTACTTGTACAATAAGCTCTTGGTATTCCAATATCCAATATAATATATTTTGCTCTTTCAAAAAAAGATGTGTCAAAATGACAAAATTTCATGTAAAAAAAAGTGTCAATTTCTATAAAGGTTCCTCACCCTCTTCCCTTAGAACCCTTTGAATCCTTCAAATGGATGTTAGAAAAATTTGGAATTTTGATTACCATTTTTTTTTATGGGGTATTTGTTTCACGGATTTTAAATACATTTATGGGAATTTAAGGTTGGAAATAAAAATTTCTATGTTTGTTAGAAGGGAATAAAAAAAATATCCCAGGAAATAATTTTAATTGTACCCAGAAAATTTTTTTACACATGAAATTTGACTTTATATTCCCGTCTATTAGTGGGGTAATCTTTTATGGGAAAAACTTTTTAGTAAGAAAATCTAAAGAGAAGAATTGCAAGAATGAATCTCCACCCTTGTTTACATTAACTACTCTTATGATTTCCACTAAAAGTGGAGATTAAAATAACATCATCATATAAGATATTGACATGTATTATTATTGCATTTATTCTCTTAAATCATTCTTAACAAATAGCATCTCTTATCTTTTATTCTAGGTGGTTAATTATTATGTTACTGCACGTTTCCATTTTAGAACAACTAACAAAGTGGTAAATATATATGCACTGGTTACTTTTAAGCATTTCAAATTAATTTTGTAGTTAAAAAAAAAAATTGAAATAAAAGATTTCAAGGTACTTAAAAAACTATCCAAACACTTTTATACAAAAATTATTCCTGGGAAAATTATACCTTGGAAAGTTATTCCTAGGATTAATTTTGCATTCCGTGAAACAAACGCCCCCTATGTTTTTATCGATTCCATGAATTTGTTTCTGTTTTGGTGTTGAAATTCATGTGAAAAATGGATTTTATTTTTTATGAATTGAAATTTTTAAAAAGAATAAATGTGAAGACGACCTAAAGTTTTAAGTGGGTAGCAGTCCTCAACTTACAAGTTGGCTGTATAGAGTTGAGTTAGATTAAATACACAATTTTAAGATTGCATTATAGCATACCTAAGACTTATTAGGTCATTCGTTATCATGTTACTGTTATTAGGTCATTCAGGTTATGAGTGATGTGTGTTAAGAGAACTACATTGAATGATATATGACATAAACATGCGTTTATAAGTGGAAGTTGTCTTCATCTTACAAGTTAATTTTGTAAAAGTCGAGTTAAGCTCAACTGAAATTCTAATATCATATCAGAGCATGTTCAAAATTCATAGGAGAACCTGGTATCATGTTGTTATCGGGTCTCTCGTTTCACATTTCATATGTTTAGAACTAAGTGTGAAGTGTTGCATTAAGAATCTCACATTTGATATAATTTAAATTGAACATGTATTTATAAATTGAGACAATTCTCATTTAATGAGTCGATTTTATAAAAATTGAGCTAGAATCACCCATTATGTATCAAAAAAAAGTAAAATATGTCGCTCATCATAGATGATATCACTATGAGTCAACAACCATTTCTACCTTATTTAAAACAAAAGAATAAGCTTTTATACAAACAAATTAGTTTTTATGTGTTATTATAAGCTTTTCAATATAGTTTTATAAGAAAACTAGTCGTCGGCCCGTGTGATGCACGAGTTCGGCGTAACGACATATTTATGTCAATTATGGTTGTTGCTTTAGATTAGCCGTATGATATAAGGTAATTATAAAAATGTTTAACGTGAGTTCAAAGACTAAATCATACAAAGGGATTGACCAAATTAAATCAATGAATACTGAAATTCCTGGCACGCTAGTTACGATACTGTATGCAATGCTATAGCTTCTTAGCACTGAAGACGTAATGCAGTAAACGATGCTATAGCATCCTACTGCGTAAAAACTTAAGAAGAATAAAAACAAATATCAGAAAGCAAGTAAAGAACACGGGATATTTGTTAACCCAGTTCGGCGCTCAAAGCAAGCCCTAGTCTGGGGGATACCAATCCAGGAAGGAATATCACTATAATAGTCCTAGTTGAAAGTCTTCAGCAAACACACGTTTACAACTTAAAACCTAGGCATCTACCAATGATTCTTCAACCTAGGAACTCCTAAGTCTGAGATCCCATCTCACTCCCTAACAACCTTACAAACAGCAAGGATTTCAAACACACAAGAAAAAGTGTTTTGGAGACACACTCCTAAAAACTAACACTCGTACCTAAAGGCTTAGAGTGCACAAACACACACAACCCTAACTCCGTACTTCAAAGCTTAGGAGAGGATCACACAAATTACAACTCAATAACACACGTCCTTAGCTTGTATCAAGGTGACACAAGAAAGGCTCACAAAATAACACACGCAAAAACCTAGGAGACTAGACACAAAATAACAACGGCGTGAACAACCACAAATTAGGTTTT
Source organism: Trifolium fragiferum (assembly GCA_954870985.1). Classification (NCBI taxonomy): domain Eukaryota; kingdom Viridiplantae; phylum Streptophyta; class Magnoliopsida; order Fabales; family Fabaceae; genus Trifolium; species Trifolium fragiferum. The sequence continues at coordinate 13,446,325 of OX940793.1, read as the reverse complement.
GCATAACATATATATACTCCAGCAAAGTCCTTGATTCTGAAATAATCATGAGCTTGATTCTTCTTGACTCAAGCCTTTGACCACATTAATTAAAAAGGATTCTTTCCTAAAATATTCTAGTCAATGATCTGAAGTAATAAATGATGATCCTCAATAAAAACCAAACACAAAGGCGCCATGCAAGATTCATGAGAGAAAAAAGCGAATCGTGCCATAATTAGAAACGCGCGCCTTCATAATACCAAAAGCCGAATACGATGTTGTAGCATCTTGCACCGCATCCTGCTCACCAAAAATGCAGCCAATACATAGGACTCAACAAACTCCCCCTTTGGCAAATTTTTGGCTAAAACAAAATCATGACCATACATACACTTAAACAGATACTTCAACTACATTTCTTTTTCTCAACACAAGCACACATGGATAAAGATTTGTAGAGACTATTCTTCAAAACAGATTCCATACTACTTCTTCATGGAGACCAGTAAACAAGAATATACACGTATCTTTTAAGAATATCAGAGAGGCATGCAACAGCGGAACACATAAAACAACTTAGCCTTAGATGGTCAGAGTAATCAAAATTGACAGGATGCTGTAGACAATGCTACAACATTTCACACTACATCTCCCCCCTGCACATATGCATAGGATGTTGGAGCATCTCATCCAACATCTCCCCCTGCAGATCATATCTCAATATTCTAGGGTACTCATGCACATATCATACAGGTCCACACATACACATACTTCATGCAGACTAACAGCAGGCGAGATCAAATAGGAAGACACTCAGATAAACAAACAAAGTACCAAATTTATACTCCCCCTTTTTGCCACAAATTTGACAAATATAGCAGTACAGAATTATGAGGTTCAGGAGCTTATTACAAAACAGGAATTAGGGTCATCAGAGTCTCAGCCCATATAACAGAACAGTAACAAAAACGCCAAATGAAAACAAAGGAAACAAAAATAGCAAAGCAGCACACAAATCATTCTTCAATCAGAAGCACTGGAATCAGTCACCTCCTGCTCCTCTGTATCACCACCAGCATCTTCATTCTCTGCTGCATCAGATGCTGCAGCATCATTCACAGCATCATTACCCACATCAGCACTAGCACTAGGACCTGCTTCCTCAGCCTCCTCTTTCTTCAGGGCAGATATTACCAGCTAAAGCCCTTTCTTCTGCTCATCCAGAGCTTGCACAGTAGCTTCCAATGGGGCAATCATATCCTTCCTACTCAGAGTTGAAGGAGGATCTTGCCTAGGCACAGATTTCCCTGTCATAGGCCCTGCTATATCATCAGCATGGGTCCCTTCAAATAGTCTAAAATGGAGAGACAGGGGTGCTTCTCTCTTGAGAGGTTCATCAACAGCAGTCAAAATATGGGGGTGTTGATCAAGAATGATTCCACAGATGAGACTAGGGAAGGCTATAGGCATCCTGATTGCCCAAGACTTGCCATGAGCCATGGTTTGCTCAAAGATATAAGTTCCATAGTCAGCAACAGTACCAGTACCAACAGAGTAAATAAGCCTAGCTAATCCAGTGGCTATATGAGATGTATGGGTTGTAGGAACCCAATTCAAAGTTCCTATTCTGTTCAGGACAGCATACTTCACAGAGAGCATACAAGAGGGTACCTTACCTTTGGATGGCCACACCTTGACCTGATTGGCTGTGATGGTCCTGCACACTTCATTATTGGTAACATCAATGGCAGTGTAATCATCCTCCTACCTACCCAGATATCTGTTGATGATCTTTGGGGAGAACTCAACACATTTGTTCCTAACCCAAACCTTCTGATATTCAGTGCTGAGAGGATTGTCACAGTCCTTAGCAATGTTGACAACAAACTCCTTCACAAGCTTGGCATAGCAGTTGCTCAAGCCACTAACAGTTTTCATTAAGCCAGCATCATCCAACAAGTCAACAACCTCCTTCCAAGCCAGGGTTTCAGCAGACAATTCCCTTTCCAGTCCTATCCTTCTTGCAAATACATACTTCCACTTCTTTGCACTATCCACAAAGTGAAAAGATACTCCATCAATGGGCACATCAGGAACATTAGTTGGCACTATCTTTCTGCCAACTTTCTTCTTGGATGCTGAGATGCTTGGAGCATCATGTTCAGCATCATCATCATCATCAGACACATCAGTAACAACCTTCTTCTTCTTCAGAGATCTCTTCTGAGGTGAGGGTGTGATGCTAGGAGCATCTTGCTCAGCTTCATACTCAGAGTCACTAACATTTTTCCTTTTAGAAGCTTTCTTCTTTGGTTGAGCAGGAATCTCAACCTTGCTAGAGCTTCTACTGGGTCCCACAACTTTCTTCTTGGGTGACTTCGTGGGCACACTCTTTCTCTTCTTGACAGACTTTGGTGCTTCTTTTTCCACCTCAGGCTCTTTGCCTTTCCTTTCCCTTAGACGCCTACCAATGCAAGTTTTTCCTGCAAGGGATGACCCAACAGATTTGACCACAACAATGTCTTCTTCCTCACTTGCTTCCACATCAGCAGTATTCAGAGCTTCACCTTGGTCAGGTTCAGCATCAGATGCCACAACATCTTCAACCACATCCTTGTCAGCTTCTTCTCTTACCAGAGATGCTAAAGCATCAGGGGTAGCATCCTCTTGAGAGATGCTATTTGCCAGAGATTGAAGCACATCACCAACAATATGATCCTCCTCATTGAGTTCATCTTCCTTAAGAGAATCAGGAACATGAGATTTTGGCTTTTCAGTTTCCACAACAGTTTCCCCCTTTTCAACATTAGGGATTTGAACAGTATTAGTGTCGATCTGCTCACTTTGAGAGGTTGATGTAGCATCAACACTTACAACCAGTTTATCAGAGCCCTGATTGGCAAAAAGTAACCCTTGCATGTCGAAATCGGAGTTGTATCGAGATTTGGACTTCTTGACCCTTGGCTTCTTACTTCCCGTTGTCTTACCTTTCTTTGAGGACTTGGGTTTAGAGGATGGGGATTTGTGTGGTTTGGTGTTGAGAGCGGATGCAACAGAGGGATGAATAGTGGTGATGGGAACAGCATTGGTGACAAAGTCTGGTTGAGGTTCATGAGATGGTGAAGATTGATTTGGAGAAGCGGCGATGGGAGAGTTAACAGGGGATGAATGAGACATGGTGACGGCAAAGGTTAGAAAATAGGATTGAGAGTGAGAGATATGTGAGGGTTTAATGTGGAGGTTTGATAGAGAGGTGGAGAAGTTATAGTGAGATGTGAAATAAAGATGGAAAGAATCAAGATGAGAAGATATGAAATAAAAATAACCAACAATGTGTAGTGGCGTGTCAAGGGAGTAATTTAGGCTATGATTGCCTTGATCAACGTGCAGTCTTTGATGAAGAAAAGTAACTGCTGCACGTGCCATTAACGGTAACTGCTATAACTCCTCATGGAGGCAAATTCCCAACTTGCCCCTTAGCTTCTCAAACTGTACGGCATCAAGTGCTTTGGTGAAAATATCTGCCACTTGCTCTTTTGTGCCAACATGTTCCAAAGTAACAATTTTGCTTTCAACAACATCTCTTATGAAGTGATGACGGATGTCAATATGTTTAGTCTTGCTATGTTGAACAGGATTTTTAGAGATGTTTATGGCACTCATGTTGTCACAGTATAATGTCATAGCATCTTGTACAACATCATACTCAGTCAGCATCTGCTTCATCCAAACAAGCTGTGAGCAACTACTACCAGCAGCTATGTACTCAGCCTCAGCTGTGGATAAAGCTACATAGTTTTGCTTCTTACTAAACCAAGAAATCAAGTTATTTCCTAAGAAGAAACAACCTCCTGAAGTGCTTTTTCTGTCATCTGCACTTCCAGCCCAATCAGCATCACAATATCCAAAGAGCTTGGAATCTTCAGAATGAGAGTATATTATTCCATAGTCACTAGTTCCATTCACATATTTCAAGATCCTCTTGACCTGAGTTAAGTGACTAACCTTAGGATCAGCTTGATATCTGGCACAAACTCCAACAGCATAGGTGATGTCTGGCCTACTTGCAGTCAAGTATAGCAGGCTTCCAATCATGCTTCTATATAAACTTTGATCTACACTGATTCCCTTTTCATCCTTAGTAAGTTTCAGATGAGTAGGTGCTGGTGTTCTTTTAAATGTAGCACTTTCCATACCAAACTTCTTGACTATGTTTCTTGTATACTTACTCTGATATATAAATATAGTATCATCCATTTGTTTGATTTGAAGTCCAAGAAAATATGTCAATTCCCCAACAAGGCTCATTTCAAATTCTGATTGCATCTGCTTGACAAAATGCTGTACCATTGTGTCTGACATCCTACCAAACACTATGTCATCAACATAAATTTGAGCTATGATGAATTTACCTCTTTCTTGCTTAACAAATAGAGTCTTGTCTGAAGCTCCCTTTCTGTAACCTTGATCTTCCAAGAATTGAGTCAACCTTTCATACCAAGCCCTGGGTGCTTGCTTCAACCCATATAAAGCTTTCTTCAATTTGTAGACATGACTTGGATGTTCAGGATCAACAAAGCCCTTTGGCTGTTCAACATACACTTCTTCCTGTAGGTATCCATTTAGAAAAGCACTTTTTACATCCATCTGATAGAGTTTGAACTTGAGAATGCAAGCAACTCCCAAAAGAAGTCTGATGGATTCTAGCCTTGCAACAGGTGCAAAAGTCTCTTCAAAGTCTAAACCTTCAACTTGGGTATATCCCTGTGCAACAAGTCTTGCTTTGTTCCTTGTGACAATGCCATTTTCATCTGACTTGTTCTTATACACCCACTTGGTTCCAATCACATTCACATCTTTTGGTCTTGGGACCAAATCCCACACTTTACTTCTTTTGAACTGATTTAACTCTTCCTGCATAGCCTCTATCCATGCACTATCAGATAAGGCTTCCTTAACATTTTTGGGCTCAAATAAAGATACAAAACAAGAGTTTGAATTAACATCATTTGTCCTTCTAGTAGTTATTCCCTGTTCTGGATTGCCTATGATCAACTCTGTTGGATGATTCTTCTGAACACGTGCTGAAGGTCCTTTCTTTTGAGCTTGATCTCCAGAATCTGTAGCATTGATCTCTTCTTCAACCTCTTCATCAGACTGATTTTCACCCAGATGTTCAGATGCTGTAGCATCTTGTTCAGCATCATGTACAACAGGAATACCCTGGTCTTTACCAACAGTTTCTTCCAGAGTAGAGTCTTCAATTACAACATTTATGGATTCCATCATTACCTGAGTCTTGGAATTATACACTCTGTAGGCTCTGCTGTTTGGAGAGTATCCTAGAAAAATCCCTTCATGGCTCTTTGGGTCAAGCTTCCTTCTAGGTTCTCTATCAGCCAAAATGTAGCACTTGCTTCCAAACACATGAAAGTGTTTCACAGTTGGTTTCCTATTCTTCCATAGCTCATACAGAGTAGATGTGGTGCCTTTTCTCAATGTGACCATGTTGTGAATGTAGCAGGCAGTGTTCATAGCTTCAGCCCAAAAATAGTAGGGAACATTCTTGGCATGAAGCATGACTCTTGCTGACTCTTGAATAGTTCTATTCTTCCTTTCAACTATCCCATTTTGCTGTGGGGTGATAGCAGAAGAATACTCATGCTTGATTCCTTCAGATGCACAAAAATCATTGAACCTAGAGTTCTCAAACTCCTTTCCATGATCTGTCCTGATCTTTACCACATTGCTTGCCTTTTCCCTTTGAATTTGCAGACACAATTCCTTGAATGCTTCAAAGGCATCTGATTTTTCTCTAATGAAATCTATCCAGGTATATCTTGAGTAGTCATCTACCATAACAAAGGCATACCTCTTTCCTCCAAGACTTTCAACCTGCATGGGTCCCATGAGGTCCATATGAAGTAGCTCAAGAACTTTGGTGGTTGTCTGATGCTCTAGCATTGGATGTGGCATCCTGACTTGCTTACCAATCTGACACTCACCACACTTGTTGCCTTCTGTGATCTTTAGTTTAGACAAACCTCTAATAGCTTCTAATGAAATGACTTTCTTCATCCCCTTCAAGTGAAGATGACCTAGTCTCTGGTGCCACAGTCTCACTTCATCTGTAGTTGTGCTGAGACATGCGGTTTTCAATGCTTCTTCATGAGGTATCCACAGGTAGCAATTATCCTTGGATCTGGTTCCTTTCATTAACAGTTGGTCTTCTTCATTGTTCACAACACACTCAGTCTTGGTGAAATTAACCTTCAGTCCCTGGTCACACAGCTGACTTATACTTATCAGATTTGCTGTGAGTCCCTTAACCAAAAGTACATTCTCCAACTTGGGCAGTCCATCATTCACTAGATCCCCAATTCCAAGAATTTCTCCTTTAGCACCATCTCCAAAAGTAACAAAACTGGTCTTGTATGGCTTTATATTCTTGAGAAATTTTTCTTCACCAGTCATATGCCTGGAGCATCCACTATCAAAGTACCAATCTTCCCTTGATGAGGCTCTCAAGGATGTGTGAGCAATCAACCCTACATTATCTGTCTTGGGCTTCCACTCCTTCTTCACAGGCACATCTTGCTTCACATCTTCCTTTGTCTCATTTCCTTCAGGCTGCTGAACAGGATATCCATGAAGTCTGTAGCAAAAGGGCCTAATGTGACCTCTTCTTCCACAGTGATGACAAACCCATCTTCTGTATACTCTCTGAATTTTAGGCCTTTGATGACCTTTTGGATTGGATTCCAGAGCAAACTTAGGAACAGGATAAGTTTTGAAATGCTGTGCAGGATGCTTTAGCATCGTGGCCCCAGTGCACGGATCAAAAACATCTTCAGCAGATTTGAACTTTGTCTCAAGATTCTGTTGGTACTTATTCAAATGAGAGTAATTATAACCTACTGCTTTAGCCTTACCACTGGGCAGATTCTCAAGAATCTCCTCTAATAGATTTGTTCCAGAGTTTAATTGACCCACACGCTTCTTCAAGTCCTCCATTTGAGCATTGACACGGACAACTTCTTCTTGAGCCTCTGAGGCCTTCTCAGTTTGAGCCTTTACTTCAGATTGAAGGAGATTGATTGTCTTTTTCTGCTTCTCAAGTAATCTGCACATTTCTTCAAATCTTGAGAGTAGCTCTTTGTAAGTGCTTGCAAGTTCATCATAAGCCACATCACCTTCTTCCTCAGTATCACTGTCTGGGGTACAGATTCCAGTTAATGCAGTTACATGCTTAGCAAATTCATGTTCTTCCTCTGAATCTTCATCTGACCAAGATACATTCAAACCATTTTTCTGTCTTTTCTGGTAAGTTCCACATTCTGTTCTTATGTGTCCATATCCTTCACACTCATGACATTGAACACCCTTGCTTTGACTGTTCTTCTCTTCAGGTTTGAATTTCTTCAAATTGCTTTGTTGTTTATTGATGTCGAGTCGGATGCCAGGAGCATTCTGACGATTCATGCGATCAACTCTCTTCAGCACTTTGTTGAATTGCCTTCCAAGCATGGCTATAGCATCTGCAATACTTTCTTCTTCTTCTTCATCCTCATCTTGGTCATTATCCTCATCAGCATTAGAGACAAAAGCGATGCTTTTGGTCTTTTTCTCACCACGCTCATCAAGTACAGTTTCAAAGGTTTGAAGTGAACCAACCAATTCATCCATTTTCATAGTGGAAATGTCATGTGCTTCCTCAATAGTTGTCACCTTCATGTCAAATCTTTTGGGAAGAGATCTGAGAAGTTTCCTTGACAATTTCTCATCAGATACTTTTTCTCCCAAGGCTTCAAAAGAATTGGCAATATCCAAGAGAGTCATGTGAAAATCTTGAATGCTCTCATCATCTTTCATCTTTAGAGTTTCAAACCTAGATGTGAGATGTTGAATTTTGGATTGCTTTACCTTTGTGGTACCTTCATAGCAGGTCTTCAAGATCTCCCATGCTTCCTTGGCTGACACACAGTTTTTGATCAACTTGAAAACATTTGCGTCCACCCCATTAAACAAAGCATAAATGGCTTTGTTATTGTAGAGGGCTGCAGCCTCTTCTTCTGTAGTCCACTCAACCTCTGGTTTCTTTACTCCTGTTGAGGTTCCTTCCTTGCTAGCAGCAGTGGGATGTTCCCATCCAGTCAAAACAACTTTCCAAACCTTGCTATCAATGAATCTTAGAAAAGCGGTCATTTTTGATTTCCAGTGATCATAGTTGTTAGATCCATTGAGCAACGGTGGTCTGTTCATATATCCTCCTTCCTTTTCCATGATGCCAGAAATACAAGGTCCTGGATCTCACCCTTGAGACAGGCAGGGTGCCTGCTCTGATGCCAATTGAAATTCCTGGCACGCTAGTTACGATGCTGTATGCAATGCTATAGCTTCTTAGCACTGAAGACGTAATGCAGTAAACGATGTTATAGCATCCTACTGCGTAAAAACTTAAGAAGAATAAAAACAAATATCAGAAAGCAAGTAAAGAACACGGGATATTTGTTAACCCAGTTCGGCGCTCAAAGCAAGCCCTAGTCTGGGGGATACCAATCCAAGAAGGAATATCACTATAATAGTCATAGTTGAAAGTCTTCAGCAAACACACGTTTACAACTTAAAACCTAGGCATCTACCAATGATTCTTCAACCTAGGAACTCTTAAGTCTGAGATCCCATCTCACTCCCTAACAACCTTACAAACAGCAAGGATTTCAAACACACAAGAAAAAGTGTTTTGGAGACACACTCCTAAAAACTAACACTCGTACCTAAAGGCTTAGAGTGCACAAACACACACAACCCTAACTCCGTACTTCAAAGCTTAGGAGAGGATCACACAAATTACAACTCAATAACACACGTCCTTAGCTTGTATCAAGGTGACACAAGAAAGGCTCACAAAATAACACACGCAAAAACCTAGGAGACTAGACACAAAATAACAACGGCGTGAACAACCACAAATTAGGTTTTGCATAACATATATATACTCCAGCAAAGTCCTTGATTCTGAAATAATCATGAGCTTGATTCTTCTTGACTCAAGCCTTTGACCACATTAATTAAAAAGGATTCTTTCCTAAAATATTCTTCAAGGATATTCTTCATAGAAATATTATAGTCAAGGATCTGAAGTAATAAATGATGATCCTCAATAAAAACCAAACACAAAGGCGCCATGCAAGATTCATGAGAGAGAAAAGCGAATCGTGCCATAATTAGAAAAGCGCGCCTTCATAATACCAAAAGCCGAATACGATGTTGTAGCATCTTGCACCGCATCCTGCTCACCAAAAATGCAGCCAATACATAGGACTCAACAAATACAATCTCTATCCAACTAACGCTGGCCCGTGGTTTTGCACGGATTTTGTGGAGCGCCATAACAAAGCAAATCAAATGAAGCATCACACCAAATCGTGTCATGTATAAAATTTAATTTTTGCCTAAGAGTATACTTAATATAATCATTGATAATGAGATAATACAATACAAAAGTGAACCACTTTATTGTTGAATGGTTAAGTCACATCGAATTTCATAGTTGAGCCTTCAAAAACCCGTGACATGTATAAAATTTAATATTACCCTTTTTTGTGCAATTAATATGGTTCTAAAGGACAACTATCAATTGATTAAAAAGAAAACTTCATCAAGACTTCAAACAAAATAGTTGATATCAAGGATCAAATCAAGTAAAGATAACTACATAAATTGGAACTAATATGCGCCACAAAGTAGTGTCATGCGCCACAGAAAAATAATATTTGACAATGCCAATTATTTGAATGCTCGATTAGAATGAAGTGATTTAGTTGCAAGCATTAAATAATTTAGAGATAGCGCCAAGTTAAGATTACAAAGTCTAAATTCATAGAAAAGAAAATTATATAGCATAAAAAGGATACATGCTTATAGCATTAATCGTGTGTTGCACATGTTTTGTGGAATGCCATAATAAAGTGAATCAAGTGAAGCATCTTCAAGACCCGTTATATGTATACAATTTAATTTTGGCGTAACAGCACACTTAATTTAATTTTCTCATGTTTAGGTGTGTGCATCTCAAATAATATAAACTAAGTTGGTCAAAGTTTCTCATGAGTAACACATTAAGATGATGAAATTAAAAATCATTCATATAATCATTGATAATAGGATCAAGAAGTACATTGCATATTATTGTTGGATAGCTCGGTCACATCAAACTTTATAGTGGAACCTTCAAAGACCCGTGACATGTATAAAAATTTAATTTTTACCCTTTTTTGCTACTCAATTAATATGATTATAAAGGAACGCGTTAAGATAATGAAATTAAAAATCATTCATATGGTCATTGATAATAGAATCAAGAAGTACATTGCATACTATTGTTGGATAGTCCAGTCATATCAAATTTTATAGTGGAATCTTCAAAGACCCGTGACATGTATAAAAATTTAATTTTTATCCTTTTTTCTTGCGCAATTAATATGATTCTAAAGGACAAACATCAATGAATTAAAAAGAAAACTTCATTAAGACAACAATCAAAATAGTTGAAACTAATCATGTGCCATAAAATAATGTTGCCGCATATAGAAAAATAATATCGGATAATGTCAATGCTTGGATCAAACAATGAACAAATGATTTTGATCGTGGAAGAGGCAAAGTAGATGAACCAACCCCCACAATCAAGACCACTGCTATACAATAAATGTCTCTTGGGAGGATAAGAGATAGGATACTTGACATAGTGCGCAAAAATTTTAAAACTTTATGTAAGTGGAGCGCAGAAATTACAAACCTATTTATAAGTAACGCATAAAAGTGAGTTAAATTTGAAACATTAACATTTAATTAAGAGTTCAATCACCCGTTATAAGTTAACAAAAATACTCTTTACACATTGTGTTGCTTTCAAGCAAGAAAGTTTCACCGAGATTAAATTGCAATGTAGAGGCCATCTCTGCCTCAGACAACTCAATTGTTGTGCTTCTTTTGCTACAAAACAGTTGCCATGTTCATCTCTCTTTGGATTGTTATTGATGTGAACCTAAATTAGGCATTAGCAAATAATAGGCAAAAACATATCAATATAAAGAATTTTATCCAATCATTCAATACTCAACATAAAGTCTAAAGAGACATTTGAAATATTATCTCTAGCAAAACAACCATATGGATTTAACCAAACATAAACATCACCATAAAATTTCTCATAAAACTTTCAGACATTAATTTCAAAGTAATCAATCATAAAATTCCATTTAATGGGAAGCGTAAAAAAAAATAGGGTTTTAATTTTTTTGATAAGGGTAAAACTGTAATTTTTAAAAATATTGGGACAAAACTGAAATTTTATAAAAAATAGAAGCAAATTTGAAATTTTTAAAAAAATTAGGATTCAAAATGCAATTTATAAAAGTACAAGGGTCAAAACGGAAATAATGAAAGTATGGGGTGTTAATGTAAATATATAAGGTACAGGGGCAAATTTGTAATTTTATAATCTGATGCTGACTTGGATGGAGTGACGTGGAGGATGATGTGAATGTTGAGGTGTAAAAGGTGACGTGGCGAGATGATACACGTGTCGGACAATGAATGGATGATATGGATTAGATGATGTCATGATGACATCATCGATGAAGCATAATAGTAGGGTTTTGGAAAATGCAGTAGGGTTGACCCTTAAGGATCTTTTATATATATAGAGATAAGTTATAATGTCTTAGTACAACTTTAAATGGTCCCTTTAATTTAACTGGTTGGCATACATGATGACAGAAAGCATACATTGATATTACTTTAACTTAGTCCGGAGATACCTGTCATCTTCAATGCTGGAGGTGCTACTGCACATTCTACTTCCTATTTACCATTTTTGTCGGTAAAAACTTATAAATTAACATAAAAAATTATTTATTTGCATAAACTATTTTTATAAACTTAAAAATTAAATCTTTCTTTTTTTTTTAGTTAAAACTTAAAACTGTTCATCACAAATATACTTACTAGGGGTGGACAACGGTCGGATCGAGTTGGAACTCGGTCCGAAAACTCCAATCCGAGAGACACCCGCGGGTGGATTATTGTAACCCATTTCCGTCCATTTTCTCAAACGGTTAGCTCGAGTGGCGGTTTTTCGGATTTTATGAGATGAAGAGAAGTGATCCAAGAAATAAAAAATGGCCAAGAAGCTTCAAGATCGGGAAAAAAATTTGTACTAAAAAGTCATTTTTCATCAACATGAGGAAGAGAAAGGTTGTCTGCGAGAGAATAAACAGACACTGAGTGACTAAATTTGTGTGTATTTTATAGATTTAAGTTGAAGTTGTGATGAACATGGAGTACATCATGAAGACAAGAGGGAAGAAGGTGAACTGATGTGTTTCTTTTATGAATAAAATGAGTGTGTGTCTTGAAAGTAGAAAGAGAAATGGAAAAATAAAGTTTCAAAGCATTAGCAAGTAGCCACTAGATAGGTTGGCTATTGACAGACATGTGAGAGAGATGGAAAGTGACTAGAGATATAGAAGAATTGACATGTGAGAGAGAGTTGGTGTTTCTTTTTGACTCAAATATATGAGTTTTTCTTACTAAAGATGAGTTGGTCGGTCGGTAATGGATACCGCTGGTCCAAAAATTTAAGACCGAACCGACTCAACACTATCCATCTCAAACCATTAATTAGGTCCACTTGACCCGTCAGACCGAATTAAACCGTCCGTTTTAGTTATTGTTGGGCCGGACTGCTGTTTTTTGTCCAGCCCTAACACTTACAGTAAAAGATTTACAGTAAAACATAGACCAATTTTTAAACCCGGTCCATTTATTGAAAAATAACGCATGCAGTTCAAGTACCCATTATGCTGTTTTGCAGTTTGGATATTGGATAACCCACTTTCACAATCGAAGAACCCTAAACCTAATCCCCAAATTCAATCCGATTCCGATTCTCTTTGATTTATCACTGCATTTCCTTCAAAAAAATCCAACTCACTCCTCGTAGTTTCTTTACCAATCTCACCGTTCCGTTTTCTGCAATTTCAAAAAATTTACGTTTCTCGCGATTTCATTCGTGTACAGTGTTAAGGTATTTCGTTCATTCTGTTCGATTAACTATTGATATTTCGTTTATTCATACGATTTTTTGGTTTGTTTGCATCCATTAGCTTAATTATTCCGTTTGTTCTTTGAAATTTGCTTTACTTTAAGCTCGTTTGAACACTTCAAGAATTTTTTTTCCAGCAACTTAGTTTGGTGTTTGACTTCACTGAAGCTGTCAATTAAGCTCATTTTCTTCATATTTTCATTCTTTTTGGTTTTTACTTCCTTTCGGCTTTGTTTGCGAGTTTATTTTTTTTGGAGGGAGCCAAAGTGAAGGTTTATTTTCAAATTAAAAATACTATAAAATGTTTTTTGAAAAAATTGAAAGATGAACATGATAAATGATTGCATAATCAAACTTAAATTGTTTTTAAAAAAACATTTTAGACTGTTCTTAATTTTAAAAAGAAAAATAAATTCTCGTCTCATTTTCCCTCCAAAAATCAACTCGCAAGCAAAGCCTTGAGTACGTTGTTGTGAATGTCTGAGTGATTGTGCTTATTTGATCACAAAAAATCCAAACAGTTAACTAAAATTATCATTAACGGGAGTTATAAGATGATTTGTGCGGATGACTTACAGAGTGAAGTGATAAGAGGTCAGGAGTTCGATTCTTACCCTCAGCAAAAACTAACAATACTAATTACTAACACTGGCCGTTAGGGTTGGGAACAGGCCATGGTCTGAGCCTGACCTATGATTTTTCTTCAAGCTTAGGCTTGACCTATGGCCTATCAAATATTTTTTTTTTTTGGCCTGACCTGGGCTTGTTTAAAGCCTGGCCTCGTAGCCTGTTTAAAAGTCTGTGTTACATAAAGGTCTCTTTATAGTCTTTTTAAATAGGCTTACTAAACATGCCTTAAAGCCTATTTCACATTTAAATTTTTATAATTTCTACAACATTAAGAAAAAGCTAATTGAAATTAATAATACCTTATGAATACTGTAACTGTGTATGTTGTTTGATAAAATACCTTCTAGATGTTTTATTTCTATTATATTTGTATCAACTTGAAATTCAAGTTCATATGGTAACTTTTTTAATTGTTCGTAAGTTAAATTCATGTTAAGAATTTGTTTTCCTTTTAAGATTCAAGATATCTTTAATTGTCAAAATCGGACAGCCCGGGAAGAAACCTATTTTCATTTTTTGGTACGTTTTTCTACATGTCCTATTGTCTCTGAGTGTATGCTTAATTGAGGTGGATGTAACCATGTTTGAGTTGTGTACTTAGAGACACGTGGGGAAGTGTTGTTGAAATTTCATTAGGTATACGATAGCATTTAAGAAGTAACTTAATTAAGTTAAGAAAAAGTTTCTTTTTGAATGGGATATGAGCATATCAAATATATTGAGATTCTGTGTAATAGTGTACCAAATATATCGGGACTAATTGATTTGATGTTCTAATTTCTAATGTAAAACAGAAACACTGTCAATATGGGTGATTGTGATGACATATTAGCTTCTGAGACAGCAGAACATATACTTTCTGCCCATCCACTTGCTGTATCACCGCCTCTCTCTAAACCGCGTAGGAATCGGTCCGATGCTTGGAATCACTTTACAATAGATTCAGACATAACAAAGAAAGCTAAATGCAATTATTGTGGCTCCTTGATCAAGTATGATAAAGGAACCAGTGCTATGCGAGCTCATTTTACAAGATGCAAGGATCCAATGAAAAATGTTAACAAGAGACAAAAATCAGTTTCAGCCTCAACGGAAAACGTGGAGGAACATGTTTGTACTTCTCCTTCAACCCCCATGTTTGACCAAGAGGCAATCCAAAATGTAGTGGTGAAGATGTTCATAGCTTTGGATATTCCTTTTGAACGCGTGGAGCATGCAGCTTTTCAAAATTTTATGAGTGTTGTGCTACCAAGTTTTAAGGTCCCCTCAAGCACTGAATTAGCTCATAATGTTTTGAGACTATGGGAAACAGAAAAAATAAGGTTGAAGAAGTTTCTTTCTCAACACTGTCAAAGAGTTTGTCTTACCATTGACACGTGGACTTCTTCCGAAAAGTTTTGTTACATGTGTCTCACAGCCCATTTCATTGACAAAGACTGGAAGATGCACAAGAAAGTTTTGAATTTTTCTCAGGTCACAAGCCACAAACGAGAGGTTATGGCTAAGACTGTGGAGCAGTGCTTAAATGAATGGGGGATAAATTGTGTGCTTAGTTTGACAATTAACAATGACTCACTTAATGATGTTGATATTCTACATCTGAAAGACAAGCTTTTGTCTCGGAATAGCTTAGTTCTGAATGGAGACTTCATTCATATGTGCTGTTGCACGTATTTTTTGAATTTGATTGTGAAAGAAAGTTTAAAGGAGATTGATGATTCTATTGTGAGAATTTGTGCTGCCGTGTGGTACATAAGATCTTCTCAATCGAGATTTTCTAGATTCAAGGCTTGTGCCGAGCAGCAAAACATTGAATATAAAGGTTTCACTTGTCTAGATTTTGAAACAAGATGGGACTCGATATATTTGATGTTAGAGGATGCATTGAAACATCATAAGACATTTGAAAAACTTGAGATGAAAGATCATGAATATGTTGATGAGTTAAAAAAGGGAAAAGGTGTCCCTACAATTGAAGATTGGGAAATTGTACGCTCAATTCTTCCCTTTTTGAAATTGTTTTATGATGCTACTCTACGCATGTCTAGCTCCTCTTTTGTGGCTAGCAATATGTATATGTTTGAGGTCCTTGGTATTGGAATGGCAATCAAGAATATGTGCAATTCTGGGGATGTACGTATAAGTTTAATGGCCAAAAACATGAGAAAGAAATATGATAAGTTTTGGGGAAATGCCAATAGTCTAAACATGTTGTTGTTGGTTGGTCTCGTATTAGACCCGAGACACAAAGTGAAGTTTGTAAATTGGTGTGCCAATAAAAATTATAATGGTGAGGAGGCAGATTATTTGATAGATAAATTGAAGTCCTGTTTGAACTCACTTTTTGAGGAGTATAATGGTGGGTTGGAGGTGTCTCACACTAAGTCTAAAGAAGGTGGTTATAACGATCCGTATGGTTTTAATAAATTCTACCAATCAACTGAGCGCAAAAAATCTGAAACCGAATTAAGTAAGTACTTGGATGAAGCTTTAGAGAGTGGTGGAGATTTGGATGTCCTAAACTGGTGGAAGCTAAACTCAAGCCGATTTCCAATCGTGGCAAACATTGCAAGAGATGTGTTGGCTATACCTGTCTCCACCGTGACCTCTGAATTTTCCTTGACTATTGGTGGAAGGGTGCTTGATTCATATCAAAGTTCTCTGCCACCAATAACAATGGAAGCTCTTATTTGCACCCAAGATTGGCTTATAGGAACAGCATCACCGTTACTTACAAATGTGGAATCTGAGAATCTTGAGAAAATTGAGCAAGGTAAGAAAACAAGATGTATTTGATAGCATCTTATTATTTTTTGTATTATATATTATGACTTGATATTTAATGAGATTTCTTTCTTTGTTTTGCAGAACTGAATTCTTCACATGATGTTGCTGGTCTTGATGATGAATGATGGAGTACTTTTTAATTTAGTATTAGGTATGTAAGGCTCCTTTAACTAACAACTTATGTTAGTTTTTCTAATTTGTAACAATGAATTGTTTTGGTTTGTGTGAATACTCAATTTTGAATGAAAACAGATGTTTGGATTGATTGATCGTTGTTTTAAATTATTTTTATTTTTGCTGAAAAAATTGCTGTCTGTGAGCGCATTAAGTCCTCGACTTATATTTTGATGATAAATCTTCGTTGGTGGCTTTTATCCATATGGCAGACGAGGATGTCCCCTGGCAAGATTCTGCTCCGGGTATATATTTGGGCATTGAATATAAGTTTAACACACCATATGGACATGGTATTAGTTATTATCTCATAATAATGTGTAGCTATTTTTTTTAGTTTTTTCTTGTTTGCGTAACACTTACATGTTGCTATCAATCAATGTTGTCAAATATCAGCCATGGTGTATATCAGTGGCAGTTTTTTGGAAAACCGATATGGCCATTTTATGAAGGATGTCGGCGCTGCAGCGCTATATGTTGGCCGGTATGTTGGATTTTTGGCTCTCCACCATGGTCTGCCAAATTTTCCATCATTATACATTGTTTCCTGGATTTTGTAGTGTTTTAATGAAAGTAGGTGTGTTTGTTTATGGACTCATTTTTAACCGAGTGAAAGCAATATGCCATTTTGTGAGTTGCTGCTTCATTGATGCAACATGTTTCATTGGCTGCACATGCTTTCTATGTATCTATGCGGCAATTCCTTACTCTAGTATAAGTATAGTTAGCTATCAGTAATTATTTTAAAAAAATAGCATATTGCAGCCTGATAGATTCAAACTTACTTATATGTGATAACAAGTTGTAGTTAATTACACTATTGATACTGTGAATGTGATGGAATGGTGCAGCTTCTCAAATCTCAATGAATGAAGCATATAAGATGTTGACCTCCACTTATAACACGATCGACATGGTAGAATTAACAACATACGGAAAAGGAGAAAAGAAGGCAAAGATACAGATAATGTTGTAGATACAAGCATGGCTGTTGTTCCATTTGATGAAGATTCGTTTATCCTCAATGTGAATAATGATCTTAATGCCAAGGAAGGAAGATTAGAAACATTTTGATTTAATTCAAGGTTAATCCTCCAACTAGGAGGAGAAAGACTGAATTTTCTAACCACACAATTGTCTCTAGAAATTAGGAAAATCTGATAATGTACAAATGATGAATATTTTTGTTTCCAACATACTAAAGTTGGGTCTGACTATTTTGCTACTGAGAGAAAGAATTTTAAATGTAATATAAATGTGCATATAAATTTAATCATAGTATCAAGCAAAAGTATTCAGATATCTACTGCACTTTGCAAGCATAAAAGTACTGAGTAACACATTTTATGTTGAACATAGGTTGTAGAATGTATGTTTTTGTTTGTCTGATAACGTGAATGAATATTGTACTTGATTAAAATGGTTTATTGGAATAACTTTTGTGAAAATAAGGACTTTTCTCGATAAATTTGAATTATTGTGAAAATATAGGTTAACCTTTTATTTCATATTTTACATGCTTTTTATGATTCAGACTGAGAAGTACTCCAATCAGAAGTAAAAATCCAAAGACATTAATAATGACGAAAATTAGAAATAAAAAAGATGACATCCTTAACAAAGTAAAAAAAGCGAGTAAAAATACGAATCATATTCTATTACATAAAAATACGAATCATATTTATAAGACACAATCACAAGTAGGAGACAATAAAATCTATTTATCAATGAGTATTCACTTAATATCATTCGTAACAATATTTAGATTCTTCTTATTTAAGAAGATAATAAGAAGAATCTAGATATTGTTACGAATGATATTGAGTGAATAAGAAGAATACGAATCATAAATATTGTTACAAATCATAAATATTGAGTGAATACGAATCATATTTATAAGACACAGTCACAAGTAGAAGACAATAAAATCTATTTATCAATGAGTATAAATTTCAATTCTTCACACAACAACTGCAACACAACCTCAAATCCGTTTATATGCATACACATCATTTGTTTTTTTCTTGCTCAGTTTTTGTCCCTTTGTGGAGCTCGATTCGGGTTTGGGCTGATATTTCTTCAGCTGATCCTTTGTTGCTTCAAGATCATTTTGTCCAGCTTACTCATTCTACTGGAGCCTCTTGAGCACACCGCTCTTTCTTGCAGCAACTATGATTATATAGCATTTGGGCGATGTGACATGAATGAAATAGTAGAATTTTCAAGCTAAGAAATTAGCAATTCTTCAAATGCTAGAAAAAGTTAAGGTTCATTCACCTTGGTGGCTGCAAACTTGTATTATGAATATTGGTTTACATTCACATTCGTGGTTGTCAAACCCTTTTATTTGTCTGGGCATTGGTTGACTGGAGTTCTGACTTATGTAGATTCTTGCGGTTCTGTTCGGCACAAACCTTGATAGGAACTAATTATTATTATTTTTTTTGACAAGGGGAACTAATTATTATTATTAATAAAGTTATTTTTTTATTAAAAAAAAACTTTTATATGCACCAACCAAACAGCAGAAATATTATTCTCTCCTCACTTCCAACAACACGACGTCGTTTGCTATTACTTACAGTTACACAACCAACTTGAATTCAAATAGCACTACCCGGGTTTTTCCTTAGCATTTCACATTCAGATTCTTTCAACAACAAAAAATGAAGATTCATTTTCTTCTCACTACAACCACAGAATCTTAACAAAATTTCCCAATTCCAAACCCTAAATGTCATCGCCGATAACCTATCCAGTCATCGTCGACGACAAAGATCTCGATGACGCCGCTCTATGGGCGATGATCGATTCCGCCTCCGCCTCACATTCCTCATCCAAGCAGAAACCTCTAGCTATCAAGTACCACAACCGCCAATCACCTTCTCCGATCTCAAAACCTCCACCCTCCCCATCGCCGCCTCCACCGTCTAAGTTTTCAACCGACGGTGGCGAAGTTGTTCAAGATCCATGGCCTTACGGACCTCCGAGGAAGATCGCGAGAATTTCCAGTTCAAATTCATGTGAAACTAGTCCACTTGCTATGGTTCGAACTGTGCAGAGGACACCTACGCCGGTGGTGAAGGTTTATTCGTCGCCGGAGATAGGAAATGAGGTATCGCCGCGGTGCTTTGGGAGAAATGATGAAGAGAATGGTAACGGTATGAGGCATAGCTTGTCTGGAATGTTTCCAACGGTTTCGTTGTTTAAGGAGTGTCAGAATGCAGCTATGGCGGTAATTAATTACTCTCATTCCTTTGCTTCCTAATTAGGTTATAGGTTCAATTTTTCAAGTAAATATGTTATTTGATTTTGATTTTGTTGAAGGAGTATCATCTAATAGGTTAATGTTCCTTCGCACAATTAGGATATGAACTTAGATAAGTTGAATTTTCTTTCTGTTTTATTTAATT
The DNA here is from genome assembly GCA_954870985.1 of Trifolium fragiferum. Lineage (NCBI taxonomy): Eukaryota > Viridiplantae > Streptophyta > Magnoliopsida > Fabales > Fabaceae > Trifolium > Trifolium fragiferum. The sequence goes on along the minus strand of OX940793.1, from coordinate 13,426,228 downwards.
CTTAAAGAGTAGTGCTAATTATCATGAGAATTACTTTGATAAAATAATCATGAATTTCAATTCAGCAATTGAATAATCTTTTACTTGGTAAACACGCTAGGTGATAAATACTCTGAGGTATACTATTTGTAGCGAGGGAAAAGATCACGAACTTTTCACGAATGAATTTACTGCCACTAGATTGTGTGCCATTTGAATGAATGCATGAGTTGATCAAAGTAAAAGGAGTTCCGCTACGGATACATGATGTGTGTCGTGATGCTCTTGTGAGAAGTTGTGCCGCGACATATTTCGTTATCCCATTCTAATTGTTACAAAATACAGTACATTTTGTTAAACCAGTGCAACTATTGTATTTCGTCAGATAACTGTTTTATTTTGACATCCAATACAAATCTCCTATTATGCTTTATCGCCTTATTTCAATTTGATGGTATGACCTAGAAAAATAGTGGTTTCTCGTTGAACATTAGAGTAAAATTAATTCACATTGATAGTGTATGCCGTTAAACTCATCAATTAATTACTTAAAAAAGGAAGAGGAACCATAACAAATATAGACTGTAATATGAAGCAAATGTGAGGATTAGAAAAGGCATAGCTTGACCAACATGGGAGAGATTCTCGCATCGCATTTAGTGCTTCACAGTGCATCAAATAGAATTACCTAAGTAGAGAGAACTTATGAAACAAAAAAAAAAGCATAGCTAGTCGTGGTGGCTACAACACTGGCTATGCCACCATATTTTGTAAAGGTTTTCAGCTTTAAAATTATTTTTACCCTTAACCTTAACAAATTACTTCTTAATATAAGCTTTATCTATTTGATATATCCTGGCTACTTGAAAACATGTTTTCCTGATTTCCATAACTTGCTGGGAATGGCCCTCCTCTGGATAAATTCAAGGTCTTACTTAGTCTTTGATTTCTTTTAATATTCTTTTTCAAATAGTACTTGTAACAAGAGGTATTTTAGCAGATACTTCAATTTCAAATCTGGATTATTGAATTTCAGTGCTGTAATAGATAAACTTTAACCTGTGGATATAACAACACAATCTACTCTCTCCACATTTAACTATTCAAGTGTCTGAAAGCGTTCAAGTAATGCAATTATCTGATTTCACTAATGACTTACCTAATGTTCAAATATGCGTTAAATGGACAGATTTTGGAGAAAACTGATTACACCTTGATTTCGGGGACTCCTTACATTAAAAAGACAGGTAAAGTACAAAGTCTGTCTTCATTCTTAAAATGTTCAAAAGGGACAGTAGATGTAACTTGGTGCACATGTTTCTGATAGGTTGGAGAAAGATTTCTTGTTACTTTAATATTTCTTATGAAATTAGAGACAAGAATATTGAGTTTGATGGGGATCGCAATGTTCAGCGTGCTGAGTTTGTGATTCGTGCACACATGCAGTATGTTTCTTGTTTATTAATTTTTCACCTAATTGATCTCTATTCTCACAACTATAATCTGCAGTTGCTATTGATTTTTATTTGCTACACCAGGGGTGGCAGGTTTTCAGATGGATGGGGCTCTTGTGATCGACGTGAAAAAAGATTTCAGAAACCAAATCATGATGTACCAAGCACTGCAGAGACTAGAGCGAAAAATAAAGCTTGTCAAGTATGTCATATTATCATGTTCTGCATTTTTAAGTTTATTTTCAACCATTTGGAGTATGTTTCTCGTTCTTAAATTGTTTTTTGTGAGAGTTCTCTAGAAATGGTTATCACAGATAAATTGAACAGTTGCATTTAGAAACCTCTATGCCAACCCAAAATGGTCATTTTTACCTGTGTCCTATTGAGTTCAAAAGCGAAAAACAGTAGTCATAAACAAATGTAGTTTAAAAAAAATAAACAAAATACCCTTACGAATTATTGTTATGCTAATAATAAAGTCCAGTAGTTAATTGTGACGTGCTCATACTTTTACAGGATTTACTAGGAATTGGGGAATATCGGCCAGGTGCAACAAGTCAATTTCGGTGATCTTATGATTATGAACGACTTTTTGGCACAATTTAACATTCCCTATTATTTGTTGAGGGTATAGTGAACCGAAAATAAGTTGGATAAGAAATGAATTTATCTTATTTTTTCATGAATGCATGATGAATAGTTATCAATATTAGTGAAACTGTCATTAATAAGTACAGCACTCCAAATTTAACTTAAAGGAATTCTTAAGACGAGGTAAATTTAATAGGAAAACCATAATGGATTTCAAAGATTAGTTGAAGACTTCAAGAAATGGTTTACCTCCAAAATTGAGTTTTGATGAATGTCTTACAAAATAATTGAAAACATGAGAAACCCTAACTCTAAGCCGAAATTGTAATTCAGTTTTGATTATCTTATTGAACAACTGGTAATCTCATGATCTCATTGAACAACTCACAAGTTTCTTTTAGACTCCTCATTTCTCCAATGAACTAATACCTTAAAAAAATAAACAACATGGAGGTGAAATAGCTTAAAAATATAAACAACATAGAGGTGAATATATTATCTTAGTGAGTTCCTAACAATGGATAAAACTGGAACCACCCTTGGAAGTAAATTTCCTTCTATTAACCTTACATTAATACTAAGTCTCCTTCAAGTGTCGATAGCTTTAAATTGTACTGTCGGGTCTGTGCATATTGAAGCTCACATTGCTGTTCCAGACGCAGCAAGCTATGGTTGTGATGCCATGATCTATAAAGAAATCTGTGTCTACATTACATTTGATCCATCCTTCTTGCGGCTTCACCCATCTTGTGTTGTTTTGGACTCGCGGAGCCTGCTGGTTGCGTGCTTACACCAGAGTTATGTCGAACTACTGCTTCCACCTCAGAAGTGTGTTATGTCCAACCTGAACCGGTAACAACTTTGAATTATTCCACACTTTCTCGTTTCTATTCTGCCATAGGTTCCATATCAGTCCTCCTGGCTGCATATATCAAACACCAAATCTGTTACATTATTGAAATTATTCAGCCTATGCAATATAACATTATTCAGACCAGCTGCTGCCCGGCTACTAGCAACTTAGCAAGTCGCAACCTGTGGACACGTAAAAAATGCTTGATAATCATCTTCACTACCCTCATTGCACTAGGGGCAACTCGGTATACACTCTATGTCATAATAACAATCAAACTCGTGTGGGAATGCAACCGCAACAAACTCTCCACCCACCGCATGTCCCGGGAGGAGCATTCCCAGTTCTTGTGCTCAACCCCTACCGCCTGCCTCTATTTATCATTGATGAGCATACGATACCCTTCTCTTAGTACTTCCTCTCTTTATTACCATCGCATATCAATTTATGAAGTTTGTCGCTAACTGTTTGGAAAAAGGGCATTGACATAATAGTTTCTACCACATCAATTGAAAATAAAGTTTGAATTTTATGCAAATCCCATCTCTTTTCCCTTTCCACCATTATTAGTTGGTTAACATTATAAGTCATACACCTCCTCACCTTGAGGCAAACTCAACCACCTCCCTTCTTCCCCTCTCGAATCCAAGGTTTCCCCATCATGCTCACCCTACTACCATCCCCAATCACCCAACGACAGCCCCTCTTCAACACATCCCAAGAACTCCACAAACTTCGCCTTAAGCACTCTAGTTAATCATTAGAAATAAAGTTTAATGAACCTAATTACTCATGTGGTTTTTACATGAAGCTAGGAGCAAAGCAATGCATAGAATTCCAAAGAGTATTGTGAGACGAAGATAACCCATTTTGATTGATATGTTATATGTATACATGTTCATTATATAGTACTCACTTGATGAGAATTGTTAGCTAGAAACACAACTATAAAAAATTGAATAAATAGAATAAATTAATATGTGAATCTGTAAGATGTTTCATAGTAAAATCGGTCAACAACCGAATTTGATTTTTTTCACATTGTCCGTATACGAAATAGAAAATAAATATCACTGAAACACATGTATAGTGTGAGATCTAAGATTCAAACTTGGGTGAAGGTGTCCAACCTAACAATATCGACATTGTCAGTTGAGTTGAGATTTTATTGACATCAGATTTGATATATAACTTGAACTAAAGAAAATGAATCAAATTAATCCAAGTGTCCATGACAAACATAACTTGATAGGTTTAATCATTTATCTTCTTTTTCTCTTCTAATACTCTATTATCTCATCTCCTTCTCTCTTCTCATTTTCTTCTAACAAACCAAACATACCTTAAACCTTATGATTATGTTTGAGAGTTACAATGGAAGGAGAGAACTTAGAGGTAGGATTTGAAGGGAAATAGATGACTTAGAGACAAAAAGTGGATATAGGAGAAGTTTTGCTCACATTTCATTCTAAATATTAAACCAAACATTGTCATGTAATATTTCTTCACTTTCTTATCTAGGGGCTACGGGTGTAATCGATCAGTTTGTACCGATTTTAAGTTAAAAATGTAATCATATAAATATTAAATAAGAAGATAAGTTTAAGATCGACTAAAAATAAATTTTAAAAAATATGCTAATATTATGTAGAATCGAGCGGACGAGATTTAAGGTGACGTATTTTTTTACAAGATACAAGTCTAATGATAATCATTTTATAAGAGCTTATTAAAATATAAAATGAGTAACTTACTAGTATAAAATTATGATAAACATTTTGTATTAATTTATCCAAACTGTTAGGGTAATCCAAGATAAGAGGAAGAAGATAACAAGTAAGAACTAGAGAGAAAACTAGGAGGAAAGTGTTAAGATTTATTGATAAGAAAAATAGAGAATAAGTTGTGTTTACAATGCATGAGGCACATGCTTATTTATAAGGAAAACTCCTAACACATCCATTACTTGTAACACAAGTAACCATAACTAACTAACTCAAGGTAGTTATGTAACCACCTCCTAACTACCTAACCAAGTCTAATAGGATTGAAGTTATAAAACAGCATGCTCCCTTAACTTCAAGCATAAGCAAACTTGTCTGTCCTTCAGAAATCCTTCAGAACTGCAACCTTGTCTGTCCTTCAGAAATCCTTCAGAACTGCAAACTTGTCTGTCCTTCAGAAATCCTTGTCTGTCCTTCAGAACTGCAAACTTGTCTGTCCTTCAGAAATCATTGTCTGTCCTTCAGAAATCATTGTCTGTCCTTCAGAAATCCTTCAGAACTGCAACCTTGTCTGTCCTTCAGAAATCCTTCAGAACTTGCCATGCTGGGCGCGCGCGCCTGACACACACCAAGTTCACTTCTGAGCTTCAAAAACCTGTCTGTTTTCAAACTCTTAGTTAGAGCATCTGCAACCTGAGTATCTGTTGCACAATGCCTGACATCTAAGCTACCTTGATTCACCTGCTCCCTCAAGAAATGAAACCTAGCCTCTATGTGTTTGCTTCTACCATGCAAAACTGGATTCTTGGCTAAGTTTATAGCAGACTTGTTATCAATCTGCAGAACCACAGGTTTCTCTGCTTCAATTCCTAGCTCCTTCAACACAGTCACAATCCACAAAGCTTGGCATGCTGCATATGCACCTGCTATGTACTCAGCTTCACACGAAGACAATGCAACAACTGGTTGTTTCTTAGAACACCAAGCAACAGGAGCCTCCATAAATCTGAAGAAATACCCAGTAGTACTCCTTCTATCTACTTTGTCACCACACCAATCGGCATCAGAGTAGCACACAATCTCAAATTTCTCCTTCAGAACTGACTTTGGAAAAAGAATTCCAAACTCCATTGTGCCTGCTATATACCTAAGTATTCTTCTAGCTGCATTCATGTGTGACCTTCTAGGTTTATCCATGAATCTACTTACAAGCCCAACTGCAAAGCATATATATGGCCTGCTGTTGCAAAGATATCTCAATGATCCTACAATTTGCTTGAAAATTGTAGTATCCACAGTCTCTTCTGTCTCATTCTTCTCTAACTTCAAGTTCACCTCCATAGGAGTTGCAGCATATGTACACTCAGTCATGTTGAACCTCTTCAGAATTTCTCCTGCATATCTCCTCTGATGCAACAATAGACCTTTACCATTCTTCAGAAGTTCAAATCCTAAGAAGTAAGACACTTCTCCCAAATCTGTCATGAGAATGAAGCACTTGCAGCTGTGACTAGAGACAGGCCTGCCAGAACAAGGAACATTCCTGCTAGATTGCAGGATTGTGAAATTATTAATGATAATGAGGTAAATGCAGATGGTGACTTAGTTCATATTGCATTGATGGCTGGTTCTGAGCCTATCAATTACACAGAAGCCTTGAAACACAAGAAATGGAAGAAAGCTATGGAGGAGGAGTTGGCTTCAATTGAGAGAAATCAAACTTGGGAGTTAGTTAAACTTCCATCAGATAAGAAGGCAATTGAAGTAAAATGGGTGTTCAAGCTGAAGCTAAATCCTGACAATTCTATAGCAAAATATAAGGCAAGGCTGGTGGCAAGAGGTTTTCTGCAGAGGGAAGGAATAGATTACTCAGAAATCTACTCACCTGTGGCAAGAATTGAGACTGTGAGACTTGTCATAGCTGTAGCTAATGCAAGGAAATGGCCTATGTTCCACATGGATGTTAAGTCAGCCTTTCTTAATGGTCCATTAGAAGAACTTGTTTTTGTAACTCAGCCACCTGGATTCATGATTGAAGAGAAGAAAGACATGGTCTACAGATTGAACAAAGCTCTATATGGTTTGAAACAAGCTCCAAGAGCTTGGAATAAAAGGATAGATGGATTTCTTGTGAAACAAGGTTTCAGGAAATGCAAGTCAGAATATGGAGTATATGTGCAGGAAGCAGCTTCAAGCATCATTCTGATATGTTTGTATGTTGATGATCTGCTAGTAACTGGAAGTGTCACAGCTGAGATAGAGAGATTCAAAGAAGTAATGAAAACTGAATTTGAGATGACAGATTTGGGAGAAGTGTCTTACTTCTTAGGATTTGAACTTCTGAAGAATGGTAAAGGTCTATTGTTGCATCAGAGGAGATATGCATGAGAAATTCTGAAGAGGTTCAACATGACTGAGTGTACATATGCTGCAACTCCTATGGAGGTGAACTTGAAGTTAGAGAAGAATGAGACAGAAGAGACTGTGGATACTACAATTTTCAAGCAAATTGTAGGATCATTGAGATATCTTTGCAACAGCAGGCCAGATATATGCTTTGCAGTTGGGCTTGTAAGTAGATTCATGGATAAACCTAGAAGGTCACACATGAATGCAGCTAGAAGAATACTTAGGTATATAGCAGGCACAATGGAGTTTGGAATTCTTTTTCCAAAGTCAGTTCTGAAGGAGAAATTTGAGATTGTGTGCTACTCTGATGCCGATTGGTGTGGTGACAAAGTAGATAGAAGGAGTACTACTGGGTATTTCTTCAGATTTATGGAGGCTCCTGTTGCTTGGTGTTCTAAGAAACAACCAGTTGTTGCATTGTCTTCGTGTGAAGCTGAGTACATAGCAGGTGCATATGCAGCATGCCAAGCTTTGTGGATTGTGACTGTGTTGAAGGAGCTAGGAATTGAAGCAGAGAAACCTGTGGTTCTGCAGATTGATAACAAGTCTGCTATAAACTTAGCCAAGAATCCAGTTTTGCATGGTAGAAGCAAACACATAGAGGCTAGGTTTCATTTCTTGAGGGAGCAGGTGAATCAAGGTAGCTTAGATGTCAGGCATTGTGCAACAGATACTCAGGTTGCAGATGCTCTAACTAAGAGTTTGAAAACAGACAAGGATTTCTGAAGGACAGACAAGTTTGCAGTTCTGAAGGATTTCTGAAGGACAGACAAGGATTTCTGAAGGACAGACAAGTTTGCAGTTCTGAAGGATTTCTGAAGGACAGACAAGGTTACAGTTCTGAAGGATTTCTGAAGGACAGACAAGTTTGCTTAGGCTTGAAGTTAAGGGAGCATGATGTTTTATAACTTCAATCCTATTAGACTTGGTTAGGTAGCTAGGAGGTGGTTACATAACTACCTTGAGTTAGTTAGTTATGGTTACTTGTGTTACAAGTAATGGATGTGTTAGGAGTTTTCCTTATAAATAAGCATGTGCCTCATGCATTGGAAACACAACTTATTCTCTATTTTTCTTATCAATAAATCTTAACACTTTCCTCCTAGTTTTCTCTCTAGTTCTTACTTGTTATCTTCTTCCTCTTATCTTGGATTACCCTAACACTTTTATCTTTTCATTAGCTTTGACCAGTTGTTGAATCTTTTATATATATATATATATATATATATATATATATATATATATATTTTTTTTTTTTTTTTTTTTTTGACTAAATTATTGCATATGACTAACATCACTTCAATTGTTGAAATAACATTAATGTCACAAAAGTAACAATAATTGAATGGATTCCATTTCTTTTTTAGATAAAGTGACAAACACCATATGAAACTCATACATATAATTGTGAGGTTTTATGTTTAAATTTGAATGAAATATTCATCCTAAGAATGCCAATACTGTGAACTGAGTGATTGCATACTATTGATTTAAATTTTTTTTTTTTTTTTTTTTTTTTGACGAAATGTCACTACACAAGTATAGGAGTAGTGATGTTGCAAAATACTAGTAATTTTTATTGAATATCAACTAAATTATTACACATACATACGTGGTATATATTCTTTAAATTGAAACTACTTTCACTGCAATTCTTGATTGCATATTATTCTTGCTTCCTTTGAAGGAAGTTATGTTCGATTCCCACCAATGGCGATTCGAGTGATTAAAAAAAAGCTTTGGAAGAATATGGTTCTTATTTAGTTTACTTTTTTTCATTTTTATTTAGTTTACTTAATCTTAACTAAAATATATAAGTTTTTCAAAAAAAAAAAAAAAAAAACTAAAATATATAAGTACTTATAATAATCCAATTTATTTCAACCTTCCTTACAACAACAAATAATTCCAAGACATACTCCTGTATCAAATCCCTGAATTCTGCACCTCTTGTAGCAATCCCTATGTAAACATGTCCCATGGCCTAAACATTCAAGAGGGTTCAAACTTGGTGTTGGTCCTTCTACAAAAAAAAAAAAAAAAACACACACACAAATTCAAATTCCTTTTTAAGCTATAGATTTATTTGTTAACAACAATATGTACAATACAAATAAACCAACTTTCTTTTGGATTAAATATAACAAACTATTGAACTAAACAAATACAATATTTTTATTAACAAAATTGTTAATTGCATTGTATGTTAGAAGAAATAAAACTTAAGGTGCAAAGTTTATATGTTTCTTACCCGAAGCTAAGACCAATGAAGTGCATAAAAGTCCCAAGAGAAAATATTGGCAAATGTGCATTGCCATTTATTTTTTTGAAGATTTTATCTTAGAACTCTATCTATATATTATATATCTTTTGTTCTGGCAATATACATGGCAAACTTCAAGTTCATTATATATATATATATATATATATATATATATATATATATATATATATATATATATATATATATATATATATATAGAGTCAGTGGCGGAGCCAGGAACATTAGAGAGCCTGGGCGCAAAATTTTAATCGCAAACGGCAAATTTTTTTTTCCGAGTTTTCAACATGATGAATGTTCGTATAATACAAATATCAACAAATAACTTGAATATCTCTCGCTCGATGTAACATATCATCAAGTCATTAAACCATTATCGCCGTCATTTTCATTGGCACAGGCATGAACCAATTCATTTTTATAGCAAACCGACTTTAATTAATTGGGATTATAGCATAAACAACACTAGTAAAAAAAAAAAAGAAATTGGTAGGCACAACAAAACAAAGACACAAGAAATTGATTCATTTGTATTGATTTTAATGATGTCACCAATCCTTATAAGAATAAATATTAATGGCAAAATTCAAACTCCTCTTCTTAAAAATTTGTAGAAGCTTAATTGCATAACTTTATAATTACATTGCAACTAGTTCTAATCATATCCTCCAATTGAATCCTAGCATTGAGTCATCTTTAGGTACAGCGAAGCGGAGTAGATAAATTGTTTTCATGAAGAAGAGGAATTGTATTTAAAAAAAATAAAATTAAAAGCAGATTTAAATCTCAGCCATTGAAAATTTTGTTGCCACATGTCACACATCCGCTTACAGAACATGATAGAAACTGGATAACAGGAAGTAGAGCTGATCCAGACTCTTCTTTTCTCTTCTTCACGTCAAAACAACAACAACAACTCCTCCATGGCCATTTTTTTTCTCAAACTTACAAAAATCAATACTTTAAGCAATCCTTACCTCAAACCACCAAACTTCCTTCATTAAACCTTCACCATTTTCTATTCTCTACAACATGAACCTAACTTTATCTTTTGATTCTATAAATTACAGATTTTCATTTTACTGTTCATCTCCTCCAAACTTGATAACAGTCAAGCCGGGGCACATGCCCAGGCTAGCTGGGCGGTGGCTCCGCCCCTGTATATAGTTCTCTTTGATAAGACTTTTGAAAAATAAACCAAAAAAAAAAAAAAAAAGGACAATATATGATATATTTTTTTGTCTATAGAAGAATTGACAAACACAATATGAAATGCGCACACATGGACTATAAAGTTTTAAGTTCGATTCCAAATGAAGATGTGTAAAAATATTAATATTGTCGGTTGAATTTGATTTACGGTCCCAATATAAATAAATAAAAATACGGAAAGATACACATAAGTTGCTTTAAAATCAAAAATAAAAAATATTTTAAATTAAACATTTTTCCTAATTAAATGCAAGTTGGGGAATGTGCCAAATATAATTGATGTGTTTGTTTGATTTTACTTATGAAAGAGACAAATTTGATTCTCAATATGTACAATTGATTCTCACTTGTTAATCTTTATCTTTATATATCTAATGGGAATAACATGTTACTACCTAAACCCTAATCACATTTGCTATTTTGGAGGGAATTGCTTAGGAAGACTAAATAATATAAAAAAGTTGTTTAAGCTGGATTTGAACCCATGACCTCTCTATATAGCTTTATTATTTAGCCACTAAGCCACTTGAATTCATTTGAAATATTTTGGTAACACCACCTAATAACTATGACTTTCAATGCATCGAGTACATTTTATTTTTCATCGCACTTTCAATCTTTTTTTAATCCACCTAATAACTATGACTTTCAATGCATCGAGTACATTTTATTTTTCATCGCACTTTCAATCTTTTTTTAATCCAATTATTGTTGTTTGATTTACCTGAACTATATTTTTAAATATTTTAGTTGTGACGAACAATATTGTATTCCTTTTTTTTTTTTTGAAATTTTTCTCTATACAATTTTAATATTCAGCCACTTGAATTCATTTGAAATATGTTGGTAATATTACCTAATGACTATGATTTTCAATGCATCAACTACATTTTATTTTTCATCGCACTTTCAATTTTTTTTAATCCAATTATTGTTGTTTGATGTACCTGAACTACATTTTTTAAATATTTGGTTGTGACGGAACGATATTGTATTTCCTTTTTTTATCTTATTTTTGAAATTTTTCTTTATACAATTTTAATATTCAGCCACTAAACCACTTGAATTCATTTGAAATATGTTGGTATTATTACCTAATAACTATGATTTTCAATGCATCAACTACATTTTATTTTTCATCGCACTTTCAATCTTTTTTTAATCCAATTATTGTTGTTTGATTTACCTGAACTACATTTTTTAAATATTTGGTTGTGACGGAACGATATTGTATTTCCTTTTTTTTTTCTTTTGAAATTTTTTTATGGCATTGCAATTTTTTTTATTATATCCTCGATTTTTCTTTTTATACTGTAAATTGTTTCATTGCTTATAAAATTCAATCAGTTTTTATATGGAACTTTTTAAAATTCTTTATAAAATAACTAATTAATGCTATATTAGCTTCTAAAAATACAATTGTTGATGCAATAAATGATTATGCTTTGGATTTAATTCATGGAGAAGAAAAAACTATTTTTGAGTTATGATTCTTCGTGTCAATCCAAATCAAATTTTGACACACCAAATGATATTCATACACCTGAATTCTTAAACACCACAATTGCATATGGAGTTCCGAATCACAAGTTAAGATTAAAAGTTGGAGTACTGATAATGTTGCTCAGAAATATTGAACAATCTTTGGCATTATGTAATGGTACACAGTTGATAGTTACAAAATTAGGATCATATATCGTTGAGGTAAAGTGATATCCGACAACAATATTAGTGAAAAAGATTTTATTTCTAGGTTAATATTGACTCCTTTATATAAAAGAATCCCGTTCAAGTTTCAACGTAGACAGTTTCCAGTGGTTGTTTCCTTTGCTATTACGATCAACAAGAGTCAGGGTCAGTCACTTAAACATGTTGGTGTATATATTCCACAGTCTATTTTCTCTCATGGTCAACTATATGTTGTAATGTCAAGAGTAACTTTAAGGAAAGACTTGAAAATATTGATAACTGACGAAATAGAAAAAGATACGGATGAAACTGGAAATGTTATTTATAAAGAAGTTTTATGTATTATCTGTATGTCTCTCACACACACACACACACACACACACATATATATATATATATATATATATATATATATATATATATATATCGTTATGTCACACACTACAAGAAAACATCATTTTAGTGGCCAATCCACTATTAATTTACTGGCCGCTTTGGCAGCCAGTAAGTTTGTGGCCGCCAAAGCCGCCACAAAATAAGGCAAAACGGCAAAAAAAAAAAAAATCTGGCACTTACCGGCGGCCAAAGCCGACGCAAAAAAAAAAGGAATAATTTACCGGCGGCCATGGCCGCCGCAAAATTACACACAGAATTAAAAAAAAATGGAAAATTTAGCGGCGGTCAAAGCCTCCGCAAATTAACCCAGGATTAAAAAAAAAAGCGGAAAATTTAGCGGCGGTCAAAGCCGCCGCAAATTAACTCAGAAATTAAAAAAAAAAAAGTGAACAATTAGCGGCGGTCATGGCCGCTGCAAAATAACCAGAATTCAAAAAAAAATAACCTCAAATCCTCTTCATTCATTCATTCTTCTTCATTCACTCAAATCCTCTTCATTCATTCATTCTTTTTCATTTCTTCTTCATTCACTCAAATCCTCTTCATTCATTCATTCTTCTTTATTCACTCAAATCCTCTTCATTCATTCATTCCTTCTTCATTCATTCAAATCCTCTTCATTCATTCTTCTTCTTCATTCTTTCTTCACAACAACAACACAAATATCATCAAATTTTTAACAACAACATTCACAAAAACTCATTCTTCACAAAAACGCATTCTTTACAACAACAACAACACAAATATCATCAAATTTTTAACAACAACAACAACATTCAAAAAAACTCATTCTTCAAAAAAACTCATTCTTCACAACAACAACACAAATATCATCAAATTTTTAACAACAACAACAATAATTTAAATTTTTTTTAAAAAAAATAATAATTAAATTTTTAAATAAAAAAAAATTAAATAATTTTTTTTTATTTAAAAAATCGCCAATTTTGCGGCCGCTTTGGCCGCCGGTAATTATTTTTTGAAAATTTACCCGCCAACATTTTGCGGCCGCTTTGGCCGCCGGTAAATATTGTGTCAGACTGGCTTCAGATTTTGCGGCCGCTTTGGCCGCTGCTAACACTTTGTGGCCACGAATTTTCCGGCCGCTCCTGGCCGCCACAAAATGAGCGTTTTTTTTCTCACTTTGTGGCCCTTTTTGGCACTTTGTGGCTGCCATTTGGCGGCCAAGAAATGATGTTTTTCTTGTAGTGACATATATGACCCGTGCGAATGCACGGGCATGGTGTCTAGTATAGATATTGTTGTTTTCACATGTTAATCAGGATATACATTAAATTGCAAGATTTCAGGTTTGAACAATGGCATTCACAATTGATCTAAATCTTACGTGCAATACGCTTTTTAATTTTAAAGAAAATCACTACAAGAAAACCTTGAATTATTGACCAAGGTTTTTGAGGGTCAAAAGCGCTCAATAATGCTTTGAAGATTTATTGAGGGATGAAAGCCCTCAACAATGCACAAAACCGGTTTAATAAAAAAAACATTTATTGAAGGCTTAGGGCCGTCAATAATGCACACCGGGAAATGTGCACCTGCAATACCTGCGAAAATTTATGAAAAGCTGCATGAAGCATTATTGAAGGCTCGGGGCCCTCAATAATGCGTTAATTACAGACAGCCAGAGGCCGTCAATAACGCCTTCTAACCGTTGCCCATTTTCAGAGGGCTTGTGTCTCTGATACATATATTGGCTTGAGGTAGTTAGTGGTGTCTATGTTTCAGGATTTCTATTTTTTGCTTTGTATCTATTTGGTATAGGCCTCTTACATTTTAATTCAATTTTTTAGCTTTCCAAATAAAAAACTTGTAATGTTCACTTGTAATGCCTCTTTAAGTAAATTATGTTATGTCTTTAATTAATTTAAAAGTTTTTTTTTTAATTTTTAAAAAACCATTTATTTTAAAAATAATTAATTCAAATTTTAAATTATTTTTTAATTAAATATGTAGTATTTTTTTAAAAAAAAAATTTTAATTATTTTTAAATCAGAATTCTGTTTTTTAAATAATTAAATTATTAGTGGAATGGCTTATTGACGGCTGCAGGCCGTCAGGAATTTGTCCTCGAATTCCGTTCTTGAAGGCTGCAGGCCGTCAACAATGAAATCAATTCTATCACCATTCTTGACGGACAGAGGCCGTCAGTAACGTTATTGAGGGTCCATAGCCGTCAATAACAGTTACCGTCGAGCTGTTATTTGAGTGTCTAAGGCACTCAATAATGCATGCATTTATGACGAAGTTTATGCATTATTGAGGGCTTTTGACCTTCAATAATGCTTTGTTTTCTTGTATTGTAGTGAATGTTGAATGTGCATTAACAAAAATATATGGGAAAAATATTTTGGTAAGAAAATTTAAGGATGAGAATTGTAAAAATAAATCTCCATAATTGTTTACATCCATCATTATCCATAATTTCCACAAAAAAAGAGATTAAATGACATAATCCTTTAAGATTTTGCCTTGTGTTGATTCTTGCATTTCTCGTGTAAATATTTTTACTAAATAGCAATGCTCAAAATATATTGCCATTTAATTTCGTTTAATTACACTTGAATATTTCTTAATTAATTTTTGCAATAATGATATATAATTTGTCAATAATATTTAAAGAAAAATTTCAATTACTTTGATTTTTACATAAATTTCTACCATTATGTTAGAATTAAATCGATATTTTATTTATTTTTATTTTTTTGAACGGAAAATATTATATATATATATATATATATATATATATATATATATATATATATATATATATCAAAATTCAAATAAAAAAACTCGTATACTCGACGACTAATTCACGAATGCATTTCATATGTTCTTACATTTAAAATACCCAAAAACTAGAGAAAGAAAATGGAGAAAGAAAGAGGCAAATTTTGGCCTTACATGTCTAGAAAAGTATCAATTTGTCAATGCACGATATTACTATATGCGTATATAGCTTTCCTTTTCTTGTCAAACATCTCAACTCTCAACTATTTATTTATTTTCTTTAAAACCAATTAAAATTGGTATAGTCTTTACAAAAAAAAAAATAATTATAGGTTGGTATAGGTTTCTTTTTTGGTACAATTGATTGATAACCCTATGTACGTTTCTTTTATTAAATAATAACTAATGGAAATAATTAAGCAAGTTAGACATTAATGAATTTCATTCCATAGAGGTGTGGTTGGAAATTAGTCGGAGCCTTGTATAGTTGGATGAAGCTTTTCTTCTTTAGGTAGGTAGTGGTATCAAGAATCGCACTCGCGACAACTAACGAGTAATACTATTCATATATTACCTCCGATTTTTATTATAAGAAATTTTTTGCTTTTTAAGTTCATAAAATATTTAATGTATTTAAATTATGATATGAACCAGATACAACAAACATTTTATGAACTTAAAAAATAAATTTCTTATAATAAGAATTAGAGAGAGTAATAAATGTTCATAGGCGATGCTAGGGTTGAGGTGGTTAACGGTCCACACATACCTCCAAAATAAATAGGTATAGAGTGTTAATTTGAATATATTATTAATGATTTTAAGATATTTAGTATATATTAGGACAAATATTAAAGTAAATACTTCACCCGTTCCTTTTTGTTTGTTGTTTTTAAAAAAAAATGTTTTAAATTGTTTGTTATTTTGATAATTTAAGGTTATACTTTGTCTATTATATTTATACCCTCCTTCCTAAATTTTTTTATTGAATAAATTTTGTATAATCTTTTTATTGTATCATGTCAAAAAAATGAATTTTTTTTTAAAGGCAAAAACAAAAAATTTGATTTGTTACGATTCGGCTTTAATATTTTTGGTGGTTTTAATTTTTTGGAAAGATAAAGTGTGTGCAAAAAAATAGAAATTTTATTGTGGATTAAAATTAGAGTATACTAATATATTAAAAAAGGATATAATAGGAAAATAAAGTGAAAAAATACACTTTCTTATTCCGTCTAAAAAAAACACTCTCTTAATTT
Organism: Trifolium fragiferum; assembly: GCA_954870985.1. Classification (NCBI taxonomy): domain Eukaryota; kingdom Viridiplantae; phylum Streptophyta; class Magnoliopsida; order Fabales; family Fabaceae; genus Trifolium; species Trifolium fragiferum. The sequence continues at coordinate 13,409,633 of OX940793.1, read as the reverse complement.
GGCATTTTTTTCTCAAACAAACAAAAAGAAACGAATGGAGTATTAATTTATAGTTTGTTATTAATGATTGTAAGTCACTCAGTATATATATTACTTCACAGTCTATTATTGATGATTTCAAGTCCTTAGTATACATAAAATATTATTTTATGGTATGCAGTTTAATTTTATAATAATTACCTTTGATTTTATTTAGCGAAAAGTATGTTAGTGTTGGACAAAATTAGCAATTAAATTAATATATAAATATGAAATAACTTTAAAAAAATATTTATTTTTTTTAAAGTAAGATTATAGGTGTAAAATTGAAATAAAAAATATAAAAATTGTGTGACTAGTATTCGTAAAAAAACCATGTAAGTTGATATTGAAGTCCCACATATTTTCTCCACATGTGTTTATAAAGTACAGACAATTCTCACCTTACAAATCAGTTTTGTAGGGTTGAGTTAGACCCAAATCTCAATTCTAAGATGGTATCAGAGCCTCTCCATGATCTGCAGCGCCGCCTGCTAACGAGTTTCCGAACAGATCATTCATCATTTATATCCGCGCTCCAAGACAAATGGTGTTAGGTGCGAGGAGGTGTGTTAAGAAGTCTCACTTAAGTTAAGAGATCTCATAGAGCCGGCTAAATTGTGATTTAATATTAAGATTATCTCCATCCACCCATGGGTCCAACCAAAAGTTTCTATTCCTTCCATCCGGACCTCCACAACTTTCCTAAGGCTCTCCGTAAACCATCGTCACCACCCACTTGGTAGTCTATGGAGGATTTGTAGAATTACATCGGAAGGAATGGTGGGCATCAAACGTAGTCAGTTGTCGGCGTCCCTTAGTGGAATATTTTCTTTTCGTCATCATTCACTCAGTGAAACGATATCTTAGTCTTCTATCCATTTATTGCTTTATTCATGGCTTTATGGGCATCTATATATAGAGCTATTAAAAAAAAATCAAATTTCTAAATCATTTATTTAAACGACAAACGAATCTCCTAAAAAGTTTAAACAAATCCTATAAATTCTAAATAGAAATCTAAGTTATAAATTTGAAAAAATATTTATAACGCATATTATTCTAAATATAGTTCACATGTTTTAGATTAATATCGCTAACGTCGGTAAAATTCTTATATCTATATCAATAGAAAAAAGAAAAGATAGTAAAAAGTAGTAGAAGATATTGATTAAAATTTAAAAACCGTTGGTAATCAAATCCTAGGTTAAAAATACAAAGTTAAACTTCTAAACTCAACTTTTGAATGGGTGACAACGACAAGGTTATCCGTTCCATGTTGCCGTTCTTGCCAAACGAACTCATCTTTCAGATCCTCTTATGGCTTCCTGTCAAATCCCTCCTGCTATTTAAGTCTGTTAGCAAATCATGGAAAACCCTAATCTCTGATCCCCTATTCGCAAAGACCCACCTTCGTAGCAAATCATGGAAAACCCAAATCTCTGATCAACGATTATTCTCTTTTCATCTTTACAACAAACATAGCAAAATCGTATCTTTCCCTGTTAGGCCATTATTCGAAAACCCATCACAACCTACTAAACCGGTTAAGTTCAGTATGGAACACATATTCATTGTTCTTGGTTCATGCAACGGGTTACTGTGTCTGTTTGATATTGATCAAGGTTATGTTAAATTGTGGAACCCTTGTATCAGATTTGAATCCAAAATATCTCCAAAGCTTTCTTCTTACAATAAACTTAATTTCTACGGATGTCGTGGCTTTGGCTATGATCATGTTAATGACAAGTACAAGGTGTTGATGGGTCATATGAATGATGAAAAAGTGAATAAAATATATACTTTTGGTGGAAATAATTCTTGGACATCTATTAAGTTAAATTTCCCTGGTCTTCCCGATGAATTCCAAGGAAAATTTGTGAGTGGCACTCTAAATTGGATAATAGTGTTGGAAGGAAGCTTTTGAATAGGTGGAAAAATGTTTAAATATTTGGGAGAGGATATAAAACTTTTGAAAGGGAAGGCTACTTGTATTACTAAGTGTTTATAATTTTTTTGCTTGATACAAACTCAAGTACATCACATCTATTTATACTAGTGGCATTCCTAAATCAATGACTAGGATTTTGCCAACACAAACTTAATCTAATGGCTATAAACTACTCTCTAGAATTTTCTCAACTACTCCAACAAACTCTTTATTAATCCTTATCTTCTAGAGAGCTCCATGGATTTCTCTAGAATATGATTCTAGAAGTTGGACTTATTACAACATATATTTGGGCTTTTAATTCCTAAGGCCCAAAAACTAACAAACCCAAAATCAATTTATTTATTCAACACCCCCCCTTAAACTTGATTTTGCTACACCAAGTAAATATCTTAACTTGACAAAGTCTTCGCGCTTGAGAGGCTTGGTGAAGATATCAGCTGCTTGGTCATGCGTCTTCACGTACTCCAACTTCACATCATTGTTGGAAACACATTCTCTAATATAGTGATAACGTGTGTCAATGTGCTTACTCCGATCATGAAAGACTGGATTCTTTGCCAAAGCTATTGTTGACTTGTTGTCCACGAATATCTTGGTTGGCTCGTTTTGCGGCAGATTCAATTCCTTTAACAGATTTCGCAACCAGATTGCATGACAAACACATGAAGTGGCCGCCACGTACTCCGCCTCACATGTGGAAAGAGTGACAATCGGCTGTTTCTTTGACATCCATGTGAAAGCTGTGTTTCTAATAAAGAAAAAAAGCCACTTGTGCTTTTGCGATCATCCACATCTCCTCCCCAGTCGCTATCACTATATCCAACGAGTTTGTAATCATCAGAAACAGAGTAGTACAAGCCTAAGTTTGTTGTACCTTTGATGTAGCGAAGGATCCTCTTTGCCGCCTTCAGATGAGTTGTTGTTGGATGCTCCATGTATCGACTGACAACTCCGACTGCATACAAGATGTCAGGCCTCGTGCATGTTAAATATCGTAAGCTTCCAACCAAACTCTTAAAGAGTGATAGATCCACACTTTCTCCTTCATCATGCTTTGACAGCTTGATTCCACATTCCATTGGCGTGCTGACTAGGTTTGCATCATCCATCTTGAACTTCTTGAGTACCTCCTTAGCATAACCTTCCTGAGTGATTAGGATTCCATGATCTTCTTGTTTCACTTCAATGCCGAGGTAGTAAGACATGAGTCCAATGTCGGTCATCTCGAACTCCTTTGTCATTTCTTTCTTGAACTCTGCAGACATGGCTGAATTGTTCCCTGTGAAGATCAAGTCATCTACATACAAGCACACAATCAAAATATCTCCACCTTGCGCTTTGATATAGAGTGCATGCTCATATGGACACTTGATGAAGCTCTTCTCCTGGAAATACTTGTCAATTCGAGCATTCCAAGCTCTTGGGGCTTGTTTCAGCCCGTAGAGTGCCTTCATTAGCTTCAAGACTTTCTCTTCTTCTCCCTTGACTTCGTAGCCTTGTGGTTGCTCAATGTAGACTTCTTCTTCAAGGACCCCATTTAAGAAGGCTGACTTGACATCCATTTGATGTATCTTCCACTTGTTTTGAGCTGCCAATGAAATGATTAGTCTAACAGTCTCTAATCGAGCAACTGGAGCGAATACTTCGTCATAGTCGATGCCAGGTCTTTGACTGTATCCTTTTGCCACCAATCTTGCCTTGTATCTTTCAACTTCTCCTTTAGAGTTCTTCTTTGCTTTATACACCCACTTCACACCGATCGCTTTGTGACCTTTTGGAAGTGAAGCTAACTCCCATGTTTCATTCTTCTTTATCGCCTTGATTTCTTCGTCCATGGCAGTTCTCCAAGACTTCTTCTCAAATGCTTCTTGGAAGTTCATGGGCTCACAATCCGCAAATAGACAAAAAAGAGTAAGATTGTCTTGATTTTCGGTTGCCTCATAAATCTCTTGCAAACTTCTAAAGTGTGGAGTCCTTTCACATGAGCTTTCTCCTTCTTCATAACTCGGGGTCGGTGAATTCGGCGGGGTAGCAAGATCTTCTCTTGGTTTCTCTGGTTCTACAACATCTTCTTCAAATTGTGGGAAGAAGTTGTAGTCTTCGTTACTCGATCTCCAATCCCATTCTCCTTCTTCATCGAAAATGACATTTCGACTGATGATAGTCTTCCCCGTATTAGGACTATAGAGCTTGTAACCTTTGGAGTTGCTGTCATAACCAATGAAGATGTACTTTTCGCTTTTGTCATCAAGTTTGCTTCTTTTCTCATCCGGTATATAAACGTGAGCAATGCTTCCAAAGACTCTTAGATGGGAAACTCCAGGCTTTCTTCCACTCCAGGCTTCTTGTGGTGTTTTTCCCAATACACTTCTTGTTGGAGACCGGTTTGATAGATAGACTGCGCACGCAACAGCTTCTGCCCACAGTTCCTTTGGTAGCCTCTTGCTCTTTAGCATGCTTCTCGCCATCTCAAGGATTGTTCTATTCTTTCTCTCTGCTACTCCATTTTGTTGGGGGGATCTTGGCACTGTCAGTTGTCGCCGAATGCCGTTGTCTTCACAATACTTCAAGAACTCCTTTGAAGTGAACTCTCCTCCTCGGTCGGATCTCATGGCTTTGATCATAAGACCACTTTCTTTCTCAACTCGGGCTTTAAACTTTTTGAAGTTCTCGAACACTTCTGATTTTTCCTTCAAAAAGTACACCCATGTTTTTCTTGAATAATCGTCGATAAAGAGAAGGAAGTAGTTGCTCTTACCAAGTGATCTTGGCTTGATCGGACCGCACACATTCGTGTGTATGAGCTCCAACGGCTTTTGTGCTCTTGAGCTTGACTCCTTAGGAAAGCTCATTTTGAATTGCTTTCCAAGTAGACATCTTTCACATACTTGATTGGGATGGTTGATGCAAGGCAATCCCCTAATCATTTCCTTCTTAGAGAGCAACTCTAATCCTCCAAAATTGAGATGCCCATATCGAAGATGCCAAAGCCATGACTCCTCTTTGTAGCACATCTTGAGACATTGTGCAACATCGTTTTGAATGTTGAGCACGAACATTCTATTTCTTGACATCGGCACCTTAGCAATGACTTTGCTTGAATGATCTCTTATAGAAAGATTATTATCCTTCAATTGAATATCATAACCTTTCTCTAAGAGTTGTCCTAGACTTAAGATGTTGCTCTTCATGTTTGGCACATAGTAAACATTGGAAATGAATTGATGATCTCCATTCTTCAATCGGATGAGAACATTTCCATTACCTTTCACCGCCACTTTTGATTCATCTCCAAAAGCCACTTTCCCGTTCACCGATTCATCTAGCTCTACGAACATGCTTCTTCGCCCACACATATGGTTGCTTGCACCGCTGTCAAGGTACCATTGATTATCTTCGCATCTTTCACTGTCTTTGTGAGCCAACAACAATGTCCCGTCTTCTTGGCTTATTTCTTCAACATAGTTGGCCTTCTCTTCAACTCTACGATTGCTAGGAGCTCTACATTCGGAAGCATAATGTCCAAACTTCTCACAATTGTAGCATTTGACTCGTGACTTATTGTACCTTGGTTTTGGAGCTCCTCTCCCACGACCTCTTGATGAAATTTCTCCTCTTTGGTTGTTGTCATCATTAGGCCTCCAACCTCGTCCGCGTCCATATCCACGATCGCGTCCACGTTCTCGATCACCACCTCGTCTTTGGTTGCTCCGACCATGCTCTTCTCTAGGTGAATCGACTCATGTCTTGAGTAGTTGCTCCTCGATATCTTCCTTATTCTTTTTCTTTTCTTCATAAGCTTGCAACGACCCAAGAAGTTGCTCCATTGTCATATCCTCTAAATCCTTTGTCTCTTCGATGACGGTGACAATATGCTCAAACTTTGGATCTACCGATCTAAGAATTTTCTCCATGATTCTTACATCATCATACTTCTCTCCGTTTCTTTTTAGGTTATTAGTAACCGTTAAAACTCTTGAAAAGTAATCTGAGATAAGTTCACCTTCTTTCATACGTAAAGCTTCAAACTCTCCTCTTAGTGTTTGAAGACGTACCTTCTTCACTTGATCGGCTCCCTTGTAAGAGGTTCGAAGTTTCTCCCATGCTTCTTTGGCCGTCTTTGCTCCCGAGACCATCTCAAACGTGTCTTCATCTATTCCTTGATAGATTAGACAGAGAGCCTTCTTGTCTCTCTTCCTTGAGTCTCTCAAACTATCCTTTTGAGTTTGAGATGAAGTACCTTCATTCTCCGTGTCAACAAAGCCTTTTTCAACTATTTCCCACACATCATGTGCACCAAGGAGAGCCACCATTCTTAGACTCCAATTATCGTAGTTGCTCTTTGTGAGCATTGGAACTTGGAAGGGAACACCACTATTTGCCATCTTTAGGAGGATCTTCAAGCTCTTGATACCACTTTGTTGGAAGGAGGTTTTGAATAGGTGGAAAAAATGTTTAAGTATTTGGGAGAGGATAGAAAACTTTTGAAAGGGAAGGCTACTTGTATTACTAAGTGTTTATAATTTTTTTGCTTGATACAAACTCAAGTACATCACATCTATTTATACTAGTGGCATTCCTAAATCAATGACTAGGATTTTGCCAACACAAACTTAATCTAATGGCTATAAACTACTCTCTAGAATTTTCTCAACTACTCCACCAAACTCTTTATTAATCCTTATCTTCTAGAGAGCTCCATGGATTTCTCTAGAATATGATTCTAGAAGTTGGACTTATTACAACATATATTTGGACTTTTAATTCCTAAGGCTCAAAAACTAACAAACCCAAAATCAATTTATTTATTCAACAAATAGGTAAAAGACATGTTAGTGTAATTCTTTCCTTTGATCTCGAGAAGGAGTTTTATAATGAATTGTTGCTGCCGAATAATAAATATGGTGTCAAAGCCTGCTATCCTGTGCTTGGTGTTTTGAGTAACTGTCTTTGTGTCTGTTTTGGCTCCTTTGAAATGCAGTGGAAGTGGGATATTTGGTTGATGAAAATATATGGAGCTGCTGAATCGTGGACTAGATTGACGACGATCCCAGTTGAGCAGCTAATGAATCATATACATCATCACCCTTGTTATACTGAACCTTTGTTCATTTCTGCAAACAGTATTGTTCTTCGTACATTCACCAAATTTGTTCGATATAACTTAGATAATGGTTGCTTAGATGATTGCCTTCTTCTTCTAGATAGCAATACAAAACATATTGTAAACAGAGTGGTTTACTATGAGAGTACTCTTGTATCACCACAATTGTAAACACACATTTGTGGAGTCAAGTCTTCAGGTTTTCCTTACATTAATTTTAGTTATATATGCATTTTGATTATGTTAATTTTGTTCCAACTGGATGCTATTTTTCTAATGCCATTACTTATTGCATACTGACCAGCAAGTGCCCTCACTTTTAACACAGAGTGTTTTTTTTAACGAGTTATAAGAAAATAAGCACTTGCATACTTGTAACTTGTAAGAGTGGTATAGACAAGTGATCAAATGGATAGAGTTTGGAGTGAACTTTTGGAAAGAGTGTGTGTGTCTTAGAAAGAGTTGGTATGGTTATGAATGTTTTTTGTAATGATAGTGTCTGATATTGCTATAATGTGCTACTTTTACTTAAATTGAAATGTAATATTTTCCTTTGGGCATACAAGCAACTATTTTATAATTTTTCCCAAATTTTCCCATTTCAAATGAAATGTCATTGTTCTCTCATTAAGTATGTGTTATAACTCTTATTGAATATGTTACAGGTGCTATTTTAAATATTTAAATAGGGTGGACAATCTTCTACTGCAATAGAATTAAGTATCGGGCCTAAATTATACTTACAAAATCGGCTTATAAGATGATGAATGCCTTTTAGTTATAGACACATATCCAGGCCATCTCGCAACTGATATGAGACTTCTTAGCACACTCCCTCACAGTACTATTGGACTTGATGCGTGGATATAAATGACGAATGATCAGATAGCGGGTGGCCCAACAGATCTTAAAGAGACTCTGATATCCAGGAGCGGATGCATGAATATGGCCATGGGTGCTGAAGCCCCCACCCAAAAAAAAATTTCCTTTAATAGTAGTAATATATTTTATTTAAGCCCCATGACTAGGCCCAGTAACCACTAACCACTCACCAAAAATTTATATGAACTTTTATGTATTTTGAGTTTTTTTTTTTATGACGATATATTGTGTAGTTTTTTTAGTCACAATAATTGTGAATGAGATAAGAGAGGTTCAAATATGACAGGTTGTTGGATTGAATGATACTATGGAGTTTCACGTTGATGATGTATAATGTAGGTTGTTTGTTATTGGTTCCTTTTTTTTTCTTCCATATGTGCATAAAAATAAACTATTTATATTAGATTTTATTACTATATTATAATTGCAAGTTTTTGTGGATTAAAAATCATGATGACCTTTACAAAGTTGATTAGCTTATGCAAATAGATCGACAATCTCTTTATATGTTTATAGACAACACAATATTTGAAAAACTTAAAAAGGGTATGTTGAGTCACCTCTACAGAATCGCCACCTAAAAAAATGTTTTTGCATTGTGTGCTTAATTTGGTAAGCTTCATTTCCGATTTAATAAGAATCATAATAAATTAGCCATATGTTGTGGATTTTTGGTTTTTATTTAGTATAGTTAGCTAAACAATATTCAATCATGTACAATATAAAAAATCAACCGTCTAAGCTTATATTCATCACCACTTTCACCTTTTGTTGACATAACGTAAGCATTAAGTAATTTTATTGTTTATACCTACTCTTTTGACGTTAATAAGTTCATTACAATGCATATTGTTATACTTTTGTTAATATATTAAGGGTTACACCAAGAAAAAGATTAAAAGTAGTAATAACCGATGATGACGGTGAAGAGTCAAATATAATTGAAAATGTAATTTATAAAGATGTGTTCCATAATGTTCCGCAGTTAACAATGAATCATTATATCTGTTTTTTATGTAATTATAATATCATTACTTTTATGATTTTATTTATTAATTGTTGTTTTATATGTAATTTATAAAATAGGTATTTTATGATTTGTAAAATAGGTAATTTACGATAAAAAAATTTATATTCGAAATAAAATAGGTATTTTCGTATTTTTCGTAGTTGTACTATGGACAAAAAGATGTATTGTGGTTCTCTTGAGGGACAAAAATTCTGTTTTTGTCTTTGTCCCTTACTAACTATTTTTGTTTAGTCTCATAACCAATTTTTAATCGTACAAAATACAACAAAAGTTGTTAAGTCCAATTCACTATTTTTTAGGTGTTGTTCTTGAATATATCTAAGGAAGATCCTAATATGGTCTCAATATTAGAGGTCCACTGATGGACCTAGTCAGTTTACTGGCTGTAATAGGTCACTTTTTAATTTGACTGGATTTTTTTTTCGTGGATTTCACACTGCAAAGGTTCCCCCACAAAACACAACCCTCTTTATTTTTTATAACAACATATATTTATTAAGAAAACTCATCCAAGAGTATAAACAATACTCAGAGAGAGAGAGAGAGAGAGAGAGAGAGAGAGAGAGAGAGAGAGAGAGAGAGAGAGAGAGAGAGAGAGAGAGAGAGAGAGAGAGAGAGAGAGGAGAGAGAGGAGAGAGAGAGAGAGAGAGAGAGAGAGAGAGAGAGAGAGAGAGAGAGAGAGAGAGAGAGAGAGAGAGAGAGAGAGAGAGAGAGAGAGAGAGAGAGAGAGAGAGAGAGAGAGAGAGAGAGAGAGGAGAGAGAGAGAGAGAGAGAGAGAGAGAGAGAGAGAGAGAGAGAGAACACTCGTACAAGAACAAGTAATGCAAAATATTGAAGGGAAGGCAACAAAGCAACAAGAACACGCTGGGCAGCGGGAAAATAAAGAAAACAAAAACAAAGTAGCAGTAACACCAATACACATGCTATTAATTATTAACTTATTAAGCAAAGTTTTGTAAAAAAAAACTATTAAGCAAAGTAAACAAGTCCTAATTGGACCAACACCACGTAATTTAACACACCTCCAAAACACAATTTGAATCTTAAACTGAAAAATAAGATCAACACCAAAAAATATATGGGATCTTTGCTTAATTACAGGTTTGGTGATTTAGTGAATGTAAATCAGAACTATATATGGTCTTTGTCCTTTCAAGTAGAAGCTACAAACAAAGCTTTGAATATAAAAGCGTTCAACCAAGAGAGTTCCAATTTGTAAATGGGGATCTCTAACACTGACTTGGGTATTTCAATTTGAACAAACATTATTAAAAAATAATAACCAAAATCCAAAAAAAGATTGCTTTAAAAAAATAATCCAAAAAACTTTAAACAAAAAATTGATTGGATATATTACCTGCTATAGTAGGTCATATAAAGAGGACTATGAGTGGACCAAAATAAATAGGGTCCATATTAGGGACTTCCGTATCTAAATTGTAAATATTAAATTTAAGAAAATAAATTATGATAAAATTTAATCATACATTCATTACATATACCAAAATTAATTAGAAATTAAATAATTAGTAAGGATCAAAGCAAAATATTATAAAAAAAATTCACTTAATTTTTTTTTTTTTCACCATCCATTTAATCATATTTGTGTCCACATCAAGTGGTTTTCACCACTGTTAATCAAATCCTAGGTTTTCTAAACTAACTTTTCAATGGGTGACAACGACGAGGTTAACCATTCCACGCTGCATTGCCATGACGACAACCCTAAGAGGAGGCACCCACTGCCGTTCTTGCCGGACGAACTCATCTTTCAGATCCTCTTATGGCTTCCTGTCAGATCCCTCCTGATATTCAAGTCTGTTTGCAAATCATGGAAAACTCATATCTCTGATCCTCAATTCGCAAAGAACCACCTTCGTAGCATATCGTTGAATCCAACCATAACCCATCAACGATTATTCTCTTCTTTTCATTACAACAAACTTTGCAAAATCTTATCTTTTCCTACGAATCCATTATTCGAAAACCCATCAAAATCTAGTAAACCAGTTGTGTTCAGAATGGAACACAGGTTCAATATTCTTGGTTCATGCAATGGGTTACTGTGTCTGTTTGATATTGATCAAGGTTATGTTAAATTATGGAACCCTTGTATCAGATTTGAATCCAAAAATTCTCCAAAGCTTGATTCTTATGATAAACATATGTTCTACGCATGTCATGGCTTTGGCTATGATCATGTTAATGACAAGTAAAAGGTGCTGATCATTAGCCGTTTGAGTAATGAAAAAGTGATTAAAATATATACTTTTGGTGGAAATTCTTGGACATCTATTAAGAATTTCCCTTGTCGTCGTCCCAATAAATGCAAAGGAAAATTTGTGAGTGGCACTCTAAATTGGATAATAGTTAAAAGAGATGTTAGTGTAATTCTTTCCTTTGATCTCGAGAAGGAGTTTTATAATGAATTGTTGCTGCCGAATAATAAATATGGTGTCAAAGCCTGCTATCCTGTGCTTGGTGTTTTGAGTAACTGTCTTTGTGTCTGTTTTTGCTCCTTTGAAATGCAGTGGAAGTGGGATATTTGGTTGATGAAAATATATGGAGCTGCTGAATCCTGGACTAGATTGACGACGATCCCATTTGAGCAGCTATCGAATCATATACATCACCCGCCTTTTTATACTGAGCCTTTGTTCATTTCTGCAACGAGTATTGTTCTTCGTACATTGACCAAATTTGTTCGATATAACTTAGATAATGGTTGCTTAGATGATTGCCTTCTTCTAGATAGCAATGAAAAACATATTTACTATGAGAGTACTCTTGTATCACCACAATTCTAAACACACATTTGTGGAGTCAAGTCTTTCAGGTTTACCAATCGTTAATTGCTTCAGTAGTGATTGATGCTGAACTTTGTAGGATGGACCACGGATCGATTCCCACAACTGAGATCATTAGTTATGCATTTTGATTATGTGAATTTTGTTGCAACTCTTATTAGTTATTACACAGAGTTGTTTTGTTATAACTGGTTTGCTAATTTTTTATGGCTCTGAGACATGGTAGTTTGCACTTTTCTAATGCCATTACTTATTGCATACTGACCAGCAAGTGTCTCACTTTTATATATAGTTTTTGCGGATTGTTTTGTTTATGTTTTGCCTTTTTTTAACCGCTATGACTATGATCTTTTTTTAATGAGTTATAAGAAAATAAGCACTTGCTTGTAACTTGTAAGAGTGGTATAGAGTATAGACAAGTAATCAAATGGATACAATTTGATTTCGTTGATCAATAAAAACACCTAATTCCTTATGTGATTAATTTTTTATTAGCTAAAGCATGAACAAGGAAGATTTATAATGAACGCATAACTATATCCCAATATTTCTAAAATAAATTTGATGATCACCAAAAGTCTAAATTCTAGTTATTATTGTCAATCTTCCGAAATTGTTTGATGCGGCTTCTAATTCGGTCGTACACATAAATTAAAATCACATCACAATTGCGGTGTAATGCGGTTGCAGAGGTTATCCCATTTGCAATGTTGCGGCCGCAATTGTGAATGCGAACCACAATTTAAAACATTGCTTGAGTCGATGGTTGTAATCCAATTTGTCTCTCAAAAATGCTCTTCTAACCATTATTATTGGAATATGGTAAAGATCGGTGTCAACTCCTTATATCCTTTTATAATGAAGATACTCTTTGGGGACAAACAAAACGAGACTAATCAATGTAGGAGAAGACGAAGTCGAAAATACAAAAAGAATCGTCTCCGGCGCATCGATGGGAGACATGACCCCGGCAAGGAAAAATGTTGCTCTTATAACCGACTATTGTGTGTGTGATTGGTTCTGCGGTGGTAAGAATTAATTTTAATAGAATTGATTTTGTAAAATTGATTCTGGTCAAAATTGATTTTAAGTTAAAGTGATTTATGTTTGAATATAATCATGCAAAAATGAGTTGAACAAAAAATATGTAAAAATCAATTATAGAATCAGAAGCTACAATATCTAGCTTTAAGTAGAATCAATTATACTTTTAAAAAATCAAACAACTTAAAATCAATTCTACATGTGTAGAATCAATTCTGACTACTCCAAAATTGAAACAAAACATACACTAATCTTTTAGCAACAGTAGCAAAGAGTGCGAAGTGAAGATTTTTTATGTCTTTTGAAAGGTTAATGGTATAGTATAGTAGATTAAATTACAAATGTGACTCATAATCAGAAGTTTGGTCTAAAATTTATCGCTTACCCTCTGCTAGACATTTTTTTGTTGTTGTTACATTATATTTTGGATGTGTGTTTACCTTATAAATAAATAAAAATAAAAAAGGATCAGAAATTATATTATTAATATAAAAAATCTCACATGCCCATGCTCTTTTTTTATTCAAGTTGCTATCTTTTTGACCCTCTCTCTCAACTTTGTAACTTGGACCAAAATATTCCAAACCAATATAATCTTCTGTGCATTTGTCTCCAAATAAAAAACCAGAGATTCTTCCCTCACTTGGTAAGTAACAAGTCACTCTCACATTATCACTTTCTCACTCTCTCTCAAATCAAGTCCAATGTGAATGTATTAATGCACTTTAAATGCTTCTGTTTAATTAGTGACAAAGAACATCTTAATTAAGCTGTCTTTATTTTTGTTTGTTTAAATGTCAAACTTATATTTGACACAAAAGAAGAAAATATGTCAAATTTATGTCATTACTAGTTATTGTTAATTTCAACCTTTTTAAAGTGTTGTTTTTTTTTGGTTATAAGGTACATATAATCTTGAAGATGAAACTTCTCTTTCTGAAGTGACTTCATAGTATTTCATTTCACATTTCAACTCATAAAAGTCACACCATTTTTTGTATAGAAAAGACAGTTATGGCTCAACAGGTACTCTCTCTCTCTCTCTCTCTCTCTCTCTCTCTCTCTCTCTCTCTCTCTCTCTCTCTCTCTCTCTCTTAAACAATGTGATTGTGGAGGAAGATACATTCATGTTGATTTGTTTTTGAAGTTGTTGAATAAAGTTTGTATCTTTTGATTGATTCATTTTTGGTGGGTTTTGGGGATGTTTTCAGGAAGAAGGGTGGCCATTAGGATTGAGATTATTGAATTCTAGAATTGGTGTAGTGAGAAATGGTGATTTTTCTGGATCAGTTTCCTTTAGCACTTTGCTTTCTGGTTCTCCAACACATTCAACTTATTCTTCATCAGATCTTGACACTCAGGTTTGTACTTTTCTTTGCTCAAGAAATTTAGCAAAAAACATGTGTCTTATGTTTTTGTGTGTCCGATTTGACATTTTGACCACTTTGTTTGTTTGACACCAAATCTCTGGTGCTGAGGTAGGGTCGATGTTTTAAAAATCGAACTGAACCATACATTCAATATGTTAAACCGAGAACATAATCAGTTTATTGGTTGGTTCGATTCCAATATAGTATCTCAGTTTTATTGAATTGGATTGAACTTGCGGCTATCCACAAGTTCAATCAATTTATAATTTTTTTGCCTTTTTTTTGTAATTTCTTATTCGATTAAATTGTGATTGAATCAATTAAACCATAATCTAATCAGCCGGTTACATCTCCGATTCGGTTTTAAAAAATTGACCATTGCTTCCTTTTTTTTTCTCCCCTATAGGCTATGACTATGACCTTTCTTGCAACTTGTTAATATATTTTTCATTTTCTATTTTCATTGCAATCATGATACTAAATTTTAAATTTTCTGAGTATATATTGATATATTTATTAAAATGATTATAGTCACATAAAGAGAGAGTTTCTCATATACTTATTTTGTATGTATATGTTTATATCTTACCATAAATTAACTTTTATAGTACAAAATAATGGCTACTCAAGTATGACTCTGACACTGTTACACATCTCATTAACACATTGATAATGTTCCCTTTTTAGTTCTTAATCCTATTTCCTACTCAGCTTATATTAAATCTGAGATACTTTACTTTTCTTAGCTTTCAAACTTATAATTATAACCATAGCTTTTGACTATATGTACTTGTTTTCATTATTTCTCTGATGAAGATGTAGCATTAGAATGAGGCCAAAATCAACATTGAATAGGAAAAGGAAACTTCATATCATGAACAATCTCATAAAAATTTGATATTATTCCTGTCGTTTTCTTTTAGATACTTCTCTTCATTGACATGTAAACAATAACGATACTACATAATTGCTTGGCTCCAATGGGGTCCAACCAAAGCATGGACTAACACATCATTGTGTGACAGAATATATTTTGTTGGTATATGGTCTCTTTTTCTTTCTTTTTTTATTAAATCAAATCTTGCTTTTTTTTTAAAAGTTGATGTTTTCTATTGAACATTTATGAAAAAACATTCTTAATGTCTAGTAAACAACTCTTAAGAAGTGTAACAAAGAAGCAATGATATTTTATAAACCACATACATAGATTATTATATGAATACTTTTTCCATTGATGTTTCTTTAGTAACTATTTTTTACTAAACTTGTTTTATTTTTTATAGTAGAGTTGAAAATTGAACTCGAGACCTCTAGTATGTACTGCTCAAACCCCTCACCACTAGACCAAAACCTAATAGCTTTACTAAAATTGTTTTAGGCGATCATGTTTGATGATTTGTCTCCTTTAAACTGAGCTATACAATTTAAAGAGTAAAGTAAAGAAACTTAATCAATATTTGAAATCATCAGCTTATATACTAAGTACTAACTGTATAACATATTTTTTCTCTATATGTTACGTCCACCTGAGGATATTAAATATGAATTTATTTATTTTCAAACTGAGATTTGAATCTTAGTTCGTCACATTGTGAGAGTCTAACTCCTAATAAATCATGATTGTGTTATAATATTAATCATTAATTTATTTATCAATAGTTTCAGTTACTTACTTTTCTTCTGAACTAGAGTAAATTGTTCAATTTAGA
Organism: Trifolium fragiferum; assembly: GCA_954870985.1. Lineage (NCBI taxonomy): Eukaryota > Viridiplantae > Streptophyta > Magnoliopsida > Fabales > Fabaceae > Trifolium > Trifolium fragiferum. The sequence goes on along the minus strand of OX940793.1, from coordinate 13,393,715 downwards.
GGAGCTAAATATCTTTAAAAACAATAGGAAATGAAAAAAAATATTTTTTTATTAAAGTGGCACTAACGATCATTACAACTGTTTTCAAGAAGATTTGAACTTCCTTCCATGAGATTATAAGATTAATATTTTACCATTGAGCAAATTTGGAATACATTCTACCTGTTTGTTGTAGAATCATTCATGTGGCATTTTACCTAACTCACTAGACATGGCTTTGTACAGTCAACAGGATCATTCTTCCATGACAGGAGTATAACACTAGGCAGCCTCATTAGAATTTCAAGCTTCTTAGAACTCTCAAGGAGATCAAGCAGAGGAAGAGTAATGGATTCATCAAAGGAAAACAAGAAGAATCAAAGGTTCAAGCCTTGGTTATTTTCACTTTGTTCAAAGCTAAGTACTGATGCAGTGATTGGTAATGATGCTCCCTCTCTTGGTCATTACCTTGAAGTTGAGAGAAAAGCTGCAACTACATATAGAAGAAATCAATATCCTACAAGTTATGGAACAAATGGTTTTTCTTCTATTCAAGACTCAAACTCACTCTTTGTTGGAAGCCAATTTGGTCACCAAGATTGAAGCAGAGAATTGGAATAGTAATAGTTTTCTTTAGTTAATTAGTGTTGATAATAACTCAATAAATGATGATCCCTTGTAACTCAATTTAGTATTTTTCATTTAGGACCATAGTTTTAAATCGTGGTTGCGGTCATGGTTGTGATTACGTTGCGAATCTTTATGTTGTTCGAAATTGCGGCCAAGATATGCAGTCAAAATTGTGGTTTCAATACCGTTTTGAAAATATTTAAGTCTTTTATATATTGGTTGTGGACTGCAATATAAAATGATGTTTAGTAACATAGATCGTGTTTTAGAAGATTATTTTGTTTGGCAGTTAGTATTAAAATTTCTAGGTATTAAGACGCTTGACTAAGGAATTAAGTTCATGGTTCTCCCACTTATAAAATATTCAACCTCGATCTACTTTTTTAAATAATATGGGACTTAAGTTACCTCACACTTGCCGCAACAATATTCCACTCGAGTCATCAATTCATTACTCTTCCCCTCAAACGAAAATTGCTCTTGCTCCCTTTTTGTATCCCCACCCACATTTTTTTGGATTCCATAAATTTAGAGTTCAACTGATAAATAAATAATGTAATATAGAAAATGTTGTGGTCAAGATTCTAAAAGGTGAAAATAATGTTGAAAATGAAGTGTAAAATTTTAAATATTATTTTCTTTTAAAAATAAAATGTTAAATATTAAAAAGAGTAAAATGGAATATTGGATAGTATGTAGGATTGAAAATATAATTGTATGAGTTTTCTACTTCACAATTACATCACTTCGCAATGACGTTTTTAGGCCAAAGAGTTTTCTATACTTGGGTACCCCCCTTTAGTTTTTTATTAGTGTGTGAACTATCTGGAAATTTTGAAATGATGTTTTCTTTTTGTAAGCGATCTTTTTTGTCGAGTATCTGTTTAATGGGGTGAAACTTTTATTTTGAAAGTGGTTTCTAGGTAAAAACTTTGGCTCACCATGTTCCTTTTACGAGTGGAGTATTCACCCTAGCTATTTTATGTTGGAACCGGTAGAGTTTATTTGAGTGTCGTGTTTAGTCTCGATGGCCAAAGAGATTGAGGCTCTCTAGTTACTTTGTGTTACCTCTGGTTGATCTCTGTCTCTCTCTTTCTGTCGAGTATTCTCCTTCTTGTGGTGTTGCCTACGAGGGCTCTAGTTTATTGGTGATGTGTCACCTTGTGGTTTATTTTTTTTCTTGTCTTACCTTAGAATTTGTTTAGTTCTGGCGGATTGTACGTCTAGTACCTCCTTGATCTACGAAACTTTCTCTTCTACTTTTTTCACTTTTATATTTATATATAATACATTTACCATTAAAAAAAACACCCTCCCCCAACACACATAAATGATAAATCCAATGAAATAATAAAAAGTTAAATTCTTTTGGAAAAAATGGGCCAATATTAATTGTTACGGTGATTGCTACGGAAGTGGTTCATCTTCTCAAGCGGTCCACCGTGGACAAGTGATTAATATTATTATAATGAATACTCCCTCTGGACTTTTTTTTAAGCAAAAATTCTCTTTTGCACACTTATTAAGGAGTTGACTTTTTATTCTAGTTTTATGTGCAATTTTCAGTGCAATTCCTAAAATGTCATTTTGCCTATTATGAAATTTACTCCTACTTAGATGTAATCATTATTAGTACTATTCCAACATAGATTACTTGTAGAAATGAATAAATTCATGTGAGGGGTATTGTTGGAAAACAAATATTAATTAGAGTTGAATTTAATGACTTTTGCTTATATTTAGGGTATGTTTGGTTCAACAGATGAGGAGGGGAGGGGAGCGATTTTAATAGAGGGGAAGGGAGGGGAAGGAAGGGGAGGGGAAATTTTTAGTTACATACATGTTTGGTTCAAACGAGGAAAGGGGAGGGGAGGTGAGGGATTTTAATAATATATGTGTTTGGTTCACGAGGGGAGGGGAGGGATTATAAAATTAATTTACATTTTTATCCTTATCATATTAAAAGAGTCTGATGATTTTATAACTATCCAGTACAACAAATCTAACTAAATATTCACAACAATCTCAATTTTTATGATCTATCTAACCCAAAAAAGTATTTAGAAGTTTAAATTATCTATGAATATATCAACAAAATTGTTGACAATTTATTAACATACAACAAATAACATATAACATATACCGAGTGTATATACATAACTATATAATGTACCAAAAAAACTATATAAATTTCTGCAAAAATAAAACTATATAATATTTCCTTAAAAAACCTATATAAATTGGAAAACGTAGTATTAATAGGTTCTCCCAAAAAATGTTGCAACAAACCTCGTCATAAAAAAAGGCTGCAATAATGCATATAAAAAAAATGGAAGCAAATAGACAAATGTTATAATAAAAAATAATTGAGGCAACGTAGATAAAAAGAATAACCCAGATGAAGCTAGATATATATAGGATAGGATGAATGAAAATAATGATGTATGATAAAAAAAAACAATAATTAAATGGATAGTTTTGGATTTATCATAAAATTAGGGATTGTTTTGTCAATTTAATTATTATTTTAATAATCTACCTCCCCTCCCCTCCCCTCCAAATCCCACTAATTTGGGGGAAAACAAAAAGTGGGTTTATGAGGGATTTTGCTCACCTCCCCTCCCCTCCTCACCCCTCATAAAATTTGAACCAAACACAAAAATTTAAAATATTCCCTCCCCTCCCCTCCCCTCTACAAATCCCGAACCAAACAGACCTAGTGCCAAATTTTTTTGTTGACTTTTGCTTATAAATAAGGCCGGATGGAGTACAAATTTTACAAAATTCACCGTTGGATTGAAAATTCATATTATATAGGCCAATACTCACTTCATGGTCAAATTACTATTATCAAGGTGTTAAACTTTTTCTTGGGCGAGGTGTCTCTATCGAGATGTTGTTCTATCGTCTTTGATCTAGTTTATCTCTTGTTCTTCTTCGGATTGCATTGGGGAGTCTTTGGAACTTTTGTTCCTTGGAGATAGTTTGTGTGTCTTTTGTTACTCGCTCTCCTATTTTTTTCTTTCTTTTTTGTTTTTCCGAAAACTCTTTTTTGTATTATAACTTTTCTTTATGAAATATTTACATATATTTGCCATTAAAAAAAAGTGTTAAACTTTTTGAAATTGTAGGAATTGTTTTAGATCTACTGTGAAAAAATATGATGGGTCATGGGAGAAATAGAGACCGACAAGAAGAAATGTTGGGAGTATAGAGACTAAATAAGGGGAGTATGAAGTAGAAAATTCTTAATTGAAATACAACAAAGGGGTCAATGAGTGTTTCTACGAGGCCCATTCATTCAAACCCTAATAACTGTTAATTAAAACCCTAATCGCCTCTTTCTCACAAACATTGTTGCCTATAAAAAAACAAAACTGGGATTAGTCTCTACTCCTCAAGAACATAATCAGAGTTTTCTTTCTTTGCTTTTTATTTCTTTTATTAAGTTATTTCTCAATTTTATCAATGTTTTTTCCTTATGTTTATCATTTTATGAATTTTATGAATGAATATCAAAGGAAGATTGTGGTTGTATTCTCAGTGATGATTATAACGATGACGAGTCCGATGTAATTTCCATTCAAAACAATTATGAGGACAAAACGAGGCATTTGTCTGAGAGGATTTTTACCACTCTTCCCTTCAATCTTTTCCTAATTTTTTCTATTATGTTATTATTTTTATTTGTTTTGAATTTATGTAAGTTATTATATTTGGCACTGTGATGATTGATTTATTGTCATATGATCTTTTTTGTGATTAAAATATAATCCTCCTACTCATTCTGAGTGCCATTTTCTTTTCTTTTTTCAATTATAAGTTTAAGTTTTTTGCTTCAGCCATTCACTTACCATATGGTTGAGCATTGGATCAATTTTATTATTGCATCATGTGAGTTTCAAAGTAATTCGGATTAGAGTTAGTCTTTTCAATGATTATTAATTTATTATTGTATTGATTTGTCTTGTTTTTTTTTTTTTTTTTGAATTGCAACAACATTTTATTAATCACACTACACCAAGAAAACACAAGGAGTGTTAGATTGGGTAGAGCCAAACAAAACCATCATAAATGGAAATGATACAGAGGAGCAGTGGTTCAAAAAAACCAAACCAAAACGTGAACTAAAAAACCAAGACAGCCTAAGAAAATATCATTACAAATAAGGGGACAAACACAAAAGCAGAACCAAACAACAGCGAGCACCAAAGCACAAGGAAGCAGGCCATTCCAGAAGAAACGCGCCGGAGCAGACGGGCAAAAAACAGACACCCAGACGCCTGCAGCAGAAAAACAAACCCCTTATCTATTAAAGCAATCATAAGGACTCCAACACCATTCATAGAGGAGACAAGGAGACTTCGCCACTTTTCCAATAAACCATTTCCAAGATTGAAATTTGACATAACCACCACTTCTTCAATCACCACCGCCTTATTGTTGAAAATTCTGTCGTTCCTAAACTTCCACACAGACCAAAAAATAGCATTCCAAATCAGGGACAAACACTCCTTTTCTCTTTTACTTTTACTGCAGCCCATTAGACAGCAAAATGCAGCCGACAGATTAGATGGGATAATTACAATAAGGCCTAGCCAATTCATTACCGCATACCACACCCTTGAAGAACAAGCACAATGAAGGAACAAGTGGGATGTTGACTCCAATTCTACATCACAGAGGCCACATGTTGCTTGATGTTGTTGGAGCATTTGTCTTCTCCAAAGGTTCTCTCTTGTTTGGACACGATCCCGAAGCATTTGCCAAGAAAACACACACACTTTTGACGGTGCTCCACATTTCCAAAGATTAGAGAAAACAAATTTGTCATTAGCATCCAAAGTACCAGCCACGCTGAATTTACTAACTAGGATAGCATAGCAGCTTTTGACCGAGAAACCTTCGTCTCCATTTACACGCCACAACCATTTATCTTCTGAAAACGATGGAGCAAACTGTTGGATTAGATCCATTAACTCCCCACAGATAGGAACCTCCCATTCAAACAAGTTCCTTCGCCACCTAACTCCCCACCTCCAAATACCACCGATCCAACTACCCATAGCAGAGATGGCCAAATCTGTTTGGTTAGAGATACTAAACAACCTAGGGAACCTATCTTGAAAAGCTTGGTTACCGATCCACACATCACACCAAAACGAAGTAGAAGCCCCATTACCAATCCTCTTTTCTACCTCCTCCGTAAACCAATTCGAGCCTTTGTCCAAAGCGATGATATCCCTCCACCATTGAGAAGCAAAACGTGGGATTGCCAAATCCCCAATGTTTCGTTTACCAATAATAACCGGACCGTATTTAGCCACAAGAACATCTTTCCACATTTCGTTACCGTGAGACAAAAGCTTCCAGCGCCACTTTGCCAACAAACTTAGATTAACCAAGCGAAGATCCCTAATACCAAGACTGGATTCCTTCCGAGGTTTACAAACATCTTCCCACTTTACCCAACATATTTTATTCTTATTTGAGAGACCCCCCCCCCCCCCCCCCCCCCCCCCCATAAGAACTTACGTTGGATCTTGACTACCTCTTTCCAAACCTTCGTCGGCATCTTCATGTATGATAAGAAAAACACCGGAATAGCGCTAAAGACCGCATTAATCAATACAACACGACCTCCCATACTAATGAACCTATTCCCCCACCTCCCAAGTCTTCTACGAAGGACATTCAACATCGGCTCCCACGTAACCGAACTCCGGGGGTTTGCACCAACCGGCAAACCAAGGTAATTAAAGGGCAATGAACCTCGACGACAATTGAGGAAGTCCGTCGCCATATTAATAAAATCATCCTCCACATTCACCCCTACAAGGCAGCTTTTACAAAAATTTATCTTTAATCCCGACACCATTTCGAAACCTCTTAGAATAGCTTTCAAGGTCCATAAATTATCAACTGTCGCTTCTCCTATGCATAGGGTATCGTCAGCATATTGCAGCAAGGATACCGGAACACCCTCCCTTCCGACAAGAAAAGGTTGAAAACGGTTTTGGATCACAGCCTCCCTCATTAACAAACCGAGACCTTCAGCTACAATAAGGAAGAGAAGAGGTGCCAAGGGGTCACCTTGTTTGAGCCCACGCTTGATATTCACTTCCCCGGTAGGACTACCATTTACCAAAACCGATAAATTCCCCGCACATACACAAGCACGCATCCAAGCTCTCCATTTTTCACAAAAACCAAATCTTGCCAACATAAAATCTAGAAAACCCCAATTGACTGAATCGTACGCTTTCTCAAAATCCACTTTTAGAATCAAACATTTCTTCCTCGTCTTCTTTGCAAAATCAATAACCTCATTGACAACGACTACCCCATCCACCAACTGACGATTCTTCAAGAAAGCTGATTGCGACATTGAAATCAAAGGGCCAATGACAGAAGCAAGACGGGCAGCCAAGACTTTGGCTAAGAGCTTGTACACACAACCAAGTAGAGATATAGGGCGAAAATCACCTAAGCATTGAGGGGACTTAATCTTCGGAACTAAAGTAATGAAATAAGACATAAGGCACTTTGGGATAGTTTCATTAGCATGGAATTGATCTAAAAAAATCCTTATGTTATCCTTTAATAACCACCAAAACTCCTTAATGAATGAAAAATTGAATCCATCCGGGCCCGGACATTTTGACCCATCACACCCCTTGACAACCGCTTCAATTTCACACAAGGAAAACGGTGCTGACAGCAGCAAATTACTTTCGGCAGAGAGCCTCAGAAACTCCAGCCCTTCCAAGACAGGCCTAGCCCACCCAACATTGTCAAAGTGATTTTTATAAAACAACACCACTGCCTCTCTGACATCAACCGGACCCTCAACCCAACCATTTGGCGTATGGAGGGCCAAAATTGTATTACTTCTTTTTCTCGCATTAATACAAGAGTGGAAAAAACGAGATTTTGCATCACCATCTTTGACCCACTTCGATCTCGAGCGTTGGACAATCATCGCATCAATACTTTTGAGAAGAGCTCATAACTCATCAAAAAGACGCTTTCGAATCACCACTTCTTCAGCTGAAATACCCGAAGCTTCACTTCTCAAATCAAGCTCAAGGATCTTCTCCAATAAAATCTTCTTCTTATCCTCTGGCTTCCCAAACACTTCAGCACTCCACTCTTTAATACAAGCTTTGAGACCTTTGAGACTGTCTTTAAGGATAAAGCCCATCCAACCCGAGAAAGATTGACTCTCCCAAGTTTGAGCCACTAAATCCTTAAAACTTTTATGATGCAACTAGAAATTATTGAATCGGAACGGTTTGGGACCCCAATTCAAAGAGTTATACCGGACCACAAGAGGACAATGGTCGGACACATCTCTAGACAATGCCCAAACACTTGGATTTGGCCACTTTATCAACCAATCTTCCGACAATAAAATTCTATCTAGTCTACTCATCGATATCCCGTTAGGGTGGAACCACGTGAACCTCCTTCCTAATAAAGGCATATCAATCATCTCCAACTCTTCTAAAAAAACACCAAAATCAACCATTTCTCTAGATAGTATTTGCGGAGCATCAATACGAACACCCTTTCTTTCACTAGTATCTCTAACCGAGTTAAAATCTCCAATAATACACCACTTTCCACCTCCAAAACCCCGTTTCAATATAAGAATTTCGCCCCATAAACGCCTTTTTTCCTCTATATTACATTTCGCATACACATTAACAACGAAACACCGGGACTGGTCTTGAATAACATCCAGACATACACCAACAAAACCACAGCCAGAGAAGGTAAAAACAACAGAAAACAGAGCCTTAGACCAGATGGAAATAATACCTCCACTATTACCTGAAGCTGGCAGAGAGACCCAACCGCAGTCATCACTACCCCACAAGCTATAAATCAAAGCCTCAGACACCTGCTCAATTTTTGACTCTTGGATCGCCAAAAAATTTATTTTTTCCACACCAACCAATTCCTTAATCTTCCGCCTCTTCACCCTACTCCCCAAACCTCTAATATTTATGGATTCAATAATCATTGATAACCCATGCTGGACACCCTTGCAGCATTTTCTTCACGATCCCTCACCTCCAAAGCCACCATCCTGACAACATCATCAGAGTCTCCATTTTGGAATTGGACACCTAATTCCATATTAATAGCAATTAGTTTCTTAGCCTCCATCACCTCCTTGTTACCCGTCGCTTCACCATCGCAAGAGGGTTGGCAATCTTTATCACTAATATTTTCTTCAATCACGAAACCTCCACCTGCAGCCAAAAATTCAACGCCTGAGGTACCCCATCTAGGGGGCAGGGACTGCTCGCCACTTTCCGTATCAAAAGGTAGAATAATTTCCAGGTTTACACCTGCATCAACAGAGTGGGACACCTCATTTTGCATAAAACCATCTTCAAAACTTTGAATTGGATCGGAATCCGACTCAAAGCCCTTTCTGAATCTCTGGCTTCTCTCTTTGTGACCCTTTTTTCTACTTTTATTCCTTTTATTACCATTAAGAGCTCCAGGTAATTTTCTGAGCATGTTGGGAGGAAGGTTGTTGTTGTTCAATTTGCAACTGCCTTTTGACCGGCTTTTACTGTGATGTTTCTTCCTTCCCACTTGGTCATAACACGCCTCATCCTTCCCACTAACAACATGTGCATCTTCAAGAAAATGGGGGCCCACTGACTCTTCTATTTCTTCAGAATGGTCTTCCAAAACAGCATAATAAGATGGGCTAGAAATTTCAGGTTCACAAAGCCCATCACCAATCCCTTCCTCCACACCTCCTGCAGCAACCAAAACCCCTTCCCCAACCAATTGGGCCGGCCCAATAAACAAACTAGTTGGGTTAACACAATTAATTAATCCTTCATCAGCACCATTTAACAAAACCTCCACGCGGTCCTCCTTACTCAACAAGGGATCTATCTTTGACCCCACCCCAACATTCCCCAAGACAACACCTGCAGTAGCTGACTCTACCTCTCTCACGTCTCCATCACCATTGTCTTGTTAAAAATATAGTTAGTCGGTGATTAGGAGTATTAGTTAATAGTAAGCGGATGTATATATATAGATTTTGATGTAATTTTTTACTTTTATGTATCTCATTTGTAATATTTTATATTGATTAAAAGAAAACTTTCTATTGATTAATATAGAATATTATAAATGAGAAATATAAGAGTAAAAAATTACATCAAATCCTATATATAAGCATCTACTAATTACTAAATAATACTTCTATTATCAACAACTATATAGATTTTACATCAATTATACATTTAAAGTGTTATACATCAATTATACATCAATTATACATTTGTCATTTTGTCTAATAGACACTACCAATAGTGTGGATTAGATTTGTGTTTTTAAGGAATAATAGAATCGTTTTTAACCAAAAACAAAAATAAGTCTCAATTGTCCACAAGTGTTCAATTGGTAAAAAAAATTTGAATTTCGATTCTCTTACTTATGAGTGTTATGATGAGTTTATCATTTCGTCTATGTAAAATAAAAACGTCTCAATTCTAATTTTATTCTTTTTTTGACTAATTCTAACTTTATTCTTGTTAAATAATAGGTTAGAGATTTAATAATATAATGGATTTTTTCATTGTAATTTGACTTTGGGCTTAATAGTAATTAAGTTTATTTATGTTTTTTTACATATTGCAAGAGTACTGTACTCTAGTAGAAAGACAAAAAGATCCTGCTAAGATTTTTAGTTAATTTTTTAGATTATGAGAACAAGAGTTATTTTTACAATATATAAAAAACATAAATAAACTAAATTGTTTATTAAGTTCAAAGCCAAATTATAACCAAAAGTCCATTACATTATTAAATCACTAACATATTATCTAATATCTCCTTGCAAATTCACAATGTTTTAATATGAAACATTAAGAGTTTGTCAAAACAACTTGTTTTCTCATTTTGTATCTATGAATCTAACAATTCACCGTTTTTTGTCTTTGAATACCGAAATTGTAATATGGATGGATGCTTTCATGTGGGAATCAATATTACATATTTTAGTGACAATTCACAAGTAATTATAAGTGACAATTCTTTCACTAGTTTTGAACTTTAAATTTACCTCTAATTTAAGTTATTATACATATATGATTATACAAGTAATTTTCATAAGATATTAATTTTTAATTTTCACAACATACATTGTCACCACGTTGACCACAAGTGTTATTTAAAACCATCATAAATAGTAGGTTAAAAAACTACCTTGATTTGCAATACCTTAAATTAAGAGTGTATTGGGCGCCTGATTTTCTCTCACTTTCCGGGATAAACACCTATATAGACTACCTTCATCCATATATGACAACCACCATGATTTTCTGAAGCTCCCCTTGTTGCTGAAGTTAACACTGTTCTCTTGGGCGCATTAAATTTTTCTCTAAGGGGACATCCTGTGGTAGAGATGAGTACGTGCCCAAAATTTATTAAATGCAATGTGTGAAGAGATTCTGTTGTAGCTAGAAACCTTTTAGCAGGGCCGGTCCTGAGTTTCTAGAGGCCGTGTGCAAATTTTAAAAGTGGTCTCTTAACAAATTTTATTTAAAAAAAAACTTATCAATTTTAAATTGTAAATAGTATAAAATATAATTATCCTTGTAATTAACATAAAAATGATTTATATTCTATCAATAATTGAGGATCAACCACACAGAGGGAAAGGCAGGAAACAAAAGGAGAATCAAGGAAAAGGGGTTGAGTTATTATGCATAAGGAATATTCTTATGTATGGTGCATAAATAAATCTCCACCATGTATGCTTTAGTGCATTTGATTGATCAAAAAATCTAATTGATCAAAAAAACATTGGATGGTGGAGATTTGTTTATGCACCATGCATAAGGATATTTCTTATGCATAATAACTCTTCACAAGGAAAAGAAATAATATGTTTCTTGCTAGGAATGAAAGAGATTCTTGTGTTATTGAGTTTGATATTACGTTACTTATTTCCATTCCGTTTTGTTTTTCAAGCTATTTTTTAGCATGTTCCTTTTTTAGTGTGATATGATTTTGAATTCCTTTTCTTTTTTTCAAAAAAAAAAAATTGAGCCTGAACTTTATATTGTGCAGAATTATTATTTTTACACCCTCTGTTTTACTAATACTACTACCCCATAAAAAAAAATTTGAGGCCTTCCAATTTTGGAGGCCCGATGCAACGGGCCTTGTTGCAGCCCCTATTGGGCCGGCCCTGCCTTTTAGGTTGTGTTGTAGCTAGAAACCTTTTAGGTGTTATCACTTTGGTGGTTAACTTGTGCCTCAGAGGAAGATGCCCAATGAATTTGTCAGAATTTGTTGCTCTGTACCCTTGACACCATTATAAAAATCTGATGGTGTGATTCGCCTTATTGCCGTAAGTATAATTTGGAGGTGTCTGGTACCCAATGTTGCTATGAAAGGAGTTGGTAAAGATGTGACTAAATATCTCAATGATATTTTGATAGGGTCGAAATATCAGGTGGACTCTGATTTTGACAATGCTTTGGATGATCTTCATAATACAATTTCGACTTTTAACTATTACATTTTTGCCAGCAAGGACACCATCCCCCTAAAACCCAACATTTTTTTTATCAGTGTCATTTTTGGTAAAATTGTTCATAACATGGAAGTTTATTTTGATATGACCACAAGGCAAAAAACAGTTTTTGGGGTTTTGAAAGTAGCACATGCTCATGATTCTCTTCTAGCTATGCTCATCGACGGGTTAGGCCAACACATATCTCTGGTAGAGTATCATACTGTCCTTAGATACTGTCTCATGATTCCATTATAGGGATCTTCCATTATTTGTACATAGACATAACCTGGTTAAGGATGTTCTTTTTTATATTTTTACGCGTGCGAGAATATATGTCATGAAAGAGACACCCGTGACCTTCTTGACTAACCCATAAGAGGAGATATCGACACTTCAGCCCACAAATGTTTTGGTGCATGGATGGGTTGAAGGAAAACATATGCATGTGTGGACTTGATTGAAGTTTCTCCACTTATGGGGTTAGGTAACCCCATAAGTGGAGAAACTTCAATCAAGTCCACACATGCATATGTTTTCCTTCAACCCATCCATGCACCAAAACATTTGTGGGACACTTTTAGCTTTCATGCATAGTAATATTGTGTCTTCTTAGTCTATAAATGTCGTTATTTGGAGGATTAATTTTGTAACCCAAAAAAATTTAACAACGCAACTTGTTGTCTGTCTACCTTTCTTTCATGTGTAACTATCTTAAATTTATATATGATTTTTCCAAAAAAAAAAAAAAAATTCTGTCAAAGAAGGTGTTATTATAAAAAAATATAAATTAAAAGAGGGTGTTTGTAAAAAAAATAAATTTAAAAGGGTAGTTTGGTATCAAAAATAAAAAATCCACGAATACCTAAAGGAAAAAAAAAATTAATATATATATCGATCTAGGAATTGGATTAAGTACAATCGACACTGTATATAGTTGGTGCGGTCAGTAGATCAGAACTGTCCGATCAAGATAAGATTGTTCAAATCTTAAAACAATTTTTCATTGTAATTTAGTATTGAATTCCAAGCAGGGTCGTTCTGACATTTTATGGGCCTTAGGCCAAACATAAAAAACAAAAAACTTATTTCATTTAACATAATATGAATTAATAAATAATAATAATAATAGTTAAAGCCTCTATACAAACTTGTTGCTTTAGGATTGAAAACAACAATTAGGAAACAAACGCAGGTAGAAAAACGGAAACAAACACCAGAGTTTTTTTTATTGAATATAGAATTTTATAATTGAAGTAGAATTGCATTAGAGTAGTAATAATAATATTCAATTGGGGCCGAATAAAATTGTTTATGAAAGGTGAAAGATTGAAAGCTATGAAGTCCCGATACACGACACAATACTACCGATACGCCGATATTGGAATTTTAAAAAAAAATTCTATCCGATACTACCGCGATACGTTATTTAAAAATTAAATTTAAAATTAAATATATAAATGCACAATATATAAACATGACTAAAATCAATAATATTAATAATGATAATTCTTTTTGAAAGACAAATAATAATAATAATAATAATAATAATAATAATAATAATAATAATAATTATTATTATTATTATTATTATTATTAATATTATTACAAACGTCAATAGTTCTGTACCGGACAAAATATTATAGGCCCAATAACACAATGATCCAACAATTGGCCCAAACAATTCAAATAAATACTTGGCGGGAAAGATAAGGCGAGATCACAGAAGCTAGGGGTGACGCCCTCAGAATACGATTACGTCGCCCAACGGCTGATAACCGCCCATTACCACCACTGAAGCGCGGAGGAGGAGAATAACCACCCATAACCACCCTTGAGACACGGTGGACACGGTGGAAAACCACCCACGACCTCCATTAGAGGGGAGTGGGGTGGTTTTAGATATTTTTCGTATCATCCTTTCCTCTATAAATAGAGAAGAAACATTCATTGTAAATGGTTCACTTTTTTGGTAAATTAAGATCCTAAGTATCATTATTGCTCATTAATATACTTGGACCACTCCCATATTATTTTTACCAGAACATTTTGGCGCCCACCGTGGGACTGTGGTAAAACGATTCCCAGCCTACCACTCAAACCAGACGAAATTGGAAGTTCTCCTCGAGAAAATGGCAGGAGGACAACAAACAAATGAAAACCAAAACAACCGAAACAACGAAAACAACCTAACCTTGACGGATGCAGTGGCACAATTACGTCGCCTGCAAGCCGAGGTTCGAAAGATCGACCAAGAAAAGGCAAATAGAGTCGATGAAACAGAAGAAACCAACATCACCAACTCCCAACCACTTGCCCAAAACCTCTGGGATGCGAGAGTACCAGACAATTTCAGAACTCCCCATCTCCCGGACTTTGATGGGAAAACTAATCCCACAGAACACCTAATGGCGGTAGGAACTAAAACCGCCATCATCGGCGCTGCAGATCACTTGAAGTGCAAACTCCTCTCAGGCACACTGAAAGAAGCAGCACTAAGATGGCATATGAACCTACCCAGGAATTCCATTCAAAGTTGGGCGGATTTTCAACAAAAATTCACACAACAGTTTGCCGGCTCCAAACACATTAAGGTGACGGCAACAAGTTTGTTTTCACTAAGACAAAACTACAATGAATCTCTGAGAGAATATCTGGCGAGATTCTGCGAGTCCACAAGCAAAGTGAGCAACCCAAACCAAGAAATGTTCGTCTCAGCCTTTCATCACGGTCTCAAGGCGGGACATTTCAACGAATCCCTTGCACAAAAGCCTGCCACATCCATGCAGGAAGTTACAAGAAGAGCGGAATGATACATAAGAGGCGAAGAGAGTAACGCCGAAAAGAGAATGAGAGACGCCAAAGAAAGAGGCCCAGTCAACAAAAACAACGGACAAGGCGAGTTTTACCATCATCACAGACGCCCGGTCCCTAACCATCACGGAATTGACCGTCATAGGAAACCTTACCAACCGCAAAGACATTTTCAGGAAGAAAGGAAGGAGTATACACCACTAAACCGTGCGCGAGTCTACATCATGGAAGAAATCCTACAAACAGGATTAGGGAGACTACCCCCACCAAGGAACAAGGAGCACACTATGGGATTAAACCCCAACGTCTGGTGCGCTTATCATAGATGCAGAGGTCACGACACTGAAAAATGTTTCAGGCTACGGGATCTAATTGAGGAACTGATAAAGAGCGGTCACTTGAGGAAGTTTATAGAGGACGCCGCGGCTGGAAAGGTGGTTGTCCCGAAAGTACAACATAATCAAACAAAGGATCGTTCCGAAGGAGAAGAGCCAGGAAAAGGCAAGAGGATCTCCGTCAACACCATTGCGGGAGGATTTGCAGGAGGAGGAGAATCCTTAAGTGCGAGAAAGCGTTATGTTAGAAGAATGGAACAAAATGAGAAATTCATAGGTCACACAGAAGTGACGCTCATCCCTGATCTGTCATTCACCAAAGAAGACAAAAGGGAAGTCTTGCCACATGATGATGACCCTCTTGTGATACAAGTACAGATCTTAAACTGTGACGTCAAAAGAGTGTTAATAGACTCAGGAAGTTCAGCAGACATAATGTACTGAGAAGCCTTCAAGGCAATGCAGTTATCAGATGAGTACCTATTACCCTACAACGGAACGTTGGTAGGCTTCGCCGGCGAGCAAGTAGAAGTTATGGGCTACACAACTCTCCTAACCACGTTTGGAGAAGAGGAGAACGCCAAGACTATCAAGGTAAGATATTTAGTAGTCAAAACTCCATTCACTTCGTATAACATCATCATTGGAAGGCCAGCCTTCAACACACTTGAGGCGGCACTGTCAACCCTCTACTTGTCCATCAAGTATCCTTTGGACAACGGAAAAGTAGGAACCGTCAGAGGAGACCAAAAGCTGGCGAGGAGATGCTATGAATCTAGCCTGAAAATCAAACACATGCAAACCCCCAAGGCGGAGTCAATGACGTCACCTAAGAAAGGAGGCGGAGTCAACATGATCTCGCCCCTAGACCTTGACCCAAGAGAAGATTTCACAAAAAGAAGAATGAGCCCCATTGAAGAATTGGAGCAAGTTCAAATTGGCAATATGCCACATCAGGTAACCAACATAGGAACCACTTTGAAACCAGAAGAGAGAGAAAAGGTCGTAGCGATGTTAAAAAAGAACATAGACCTATTTGCATGGAAGCCATCCGATATGCCCGGAATAGACGAAAGCGTGATAACGCACAAGTTATCTATCGCGCCCAACGTCAAATCGGTCTCACAAAGAAAAAGGAAGATTGAAGAAGAAAGAAGGACAGCAGTAAATGAGGAAGTGGACAAACTGAAAGCAGCAGGGTTCATTGAAGAAATAAAATATCCGTCATGGTTGGCAAACGTAGTAATGGTGAAGAAGGCAAATGGCAAGTGGAGGATGTGCGTGGATTTTACAGATTTAAACAAAGCTTGCCCGAAAGATCCATATCCCTTGCCTAATATAGACATGCTTATTGACGGAGCCTCTGGATACAAAATGTTAAGCTTTATGGATGCATACTCGGGATACAACCAGATAAAGATGAATCCTGCAGACGCGCCTCACACTGCCTTCATGACTAACACCTGCAATTACTTTTACAATGTTACGTCGTTTGGCCTAAAAAACGCAGGCGCCACATACCAGAGGTTGATGGACAGAGTATTTTCAGAGCAAATAGGCAAGAATGTAGAAGTGTACATAGACGACATGGTAGTCAAGACAACGGAAGATGGTGAACACGACAAAGATCTGGGTGATATCCTCGCTTCAGTAAGAAAATACAATATGAGATTGAACCCAGCAAAGTGTTCTTTTGGAGTACAGTCAGGAAATTTTTTGGGCTTCATGCTCACAAACAGAGGAATAGAAGCTAACCCGGACAAATGCCAAGCTATAATTGACATGAGAAGTCCAACCACCGTAAAGGAAGTCCAACAACTAGCAGGAAGGATCGCAGCCTTGTCAAGATTTTTATCTTGTTCTGGAGAGAAAGCCTTTCACTTTTTCTCAACTCTAAGAAAGAGTGAAAGATTCATATGGACCCCTCAGTGCGAAGAAGCTTTTCTAAAGCTTAAGAGCTTTTTGGCGTCACCACCAATATTAACTCGCCCTCAGAAAGGTAACACCTTATACTTATACCTAGCAGTTTCAGACAACGCCCTTAGTTCAGCGTTGGTGCAAGAAATCAAAGGCGAAGAGAAGCCGATATATTTTGTGAGCAGAATGTTCAAAGGTGCTGAAACAAAATATCAAAAGATAGAAAAACTGTCCTTGGCCGTCGTCATCACCGCGAGGAAGTTAAGGCAGTACTTTCAGAGTCACAAGGTAGTGGTTAAGACGGACTATCCTATAAAGAAAGTCCTAAGGAAGCCTGATCTAGCAGGGAGAATGGTTGCATGGGCAGTGGAATTGTCAAAGTTTGACATAACCTTTTCCCCTAGAGGCACAATAAAATCGCAAATTCTGGCGGATTTTATATTGGAATTGTCAAACCCGCCTAAAGAAAACAGCGAGGAACCTTGGACACTTTCAGTAGATGGTGCGTCTAACCTGAAAGGAAGTGGGGCAGGAGTAGTTCTAGAAGGACCTGATGGAGTACTCATAGAACAATCCCTAAGATTCACTTTTAAAGCAAGTAACAACCAGGCTGAATATGAAGCCCTTCTAGCAGGAATGAAATTATCAAAAGAAATGGAGGTCACGGACCTTAGAGTAAAGAGCGACTCACAATTGGTAACCAACCAAGTGTCGGGGGAATTTCAAACAAAAGACCCCCAGTTAATCAAATATCTGGAAAAGGTAACCAAATTGGCGAAGTGTTTCTACTCATTTCAGTTGATCTATGTGCCTAGAGAACATAATGCCAGGGCAGATTTATTATCCAAACTCGCCGGCACCTAGAAACCTGGAAGCAACAGAACCTTCATCCAAGAAACAATTACAAACCCCAGCATTAACGAAGAAGAAGTTCACATGGTCATAGAAGAAGAAGATTGGCGGACTCCTATCATCAGGCATTTACAAAGGGACGAACTTCCCAAACCTAGAGAAGAAGCATACAAAGTCAGAAGAATGGCGTCATGGTACACTATGATGGGAGATAAGCTATACAAAAGGGGATTTTCGACCCCCTTATTGTTATGTGTCAGCAAGGAAGAAGCCAAGGGAATTTTGGAATAAGTTCATGAAGGTTCATGTGGGAGTCATATAGGAGCAAGATCATTGGCAGGTAAGATCCTTAGAGCAGGATTCTTTTGGCCAGAACTGCATAGCGACGCTGGAAGGTATGTGAGAGCATGTGATAAATGTCAAAGATTCTCAAACCTACACTACGCCCCAGGCGAACCCCTCAAATCAGTCCTTTCGCCTTGGCCTTTCTTCATGTGGGGAGTGGATATATTGGGTCATTTCCCTACTTCATGGAAGCAAACCAGATGGATCATAGTCGTTGTGGATTACTTCACTAAGTGGGTTGAGGCGCAACCTTTATCAAACATCTCGGCAGAGCAAGTCAAAAAGTTTTACTGGAGGAACATCATATGCAGATTCGGTCTTCCCAAGTACATTGTGTCAGATAACGGCACACAATTCGCAAGTGAGAAAGTAGTCTCATTTTGCAAAGAAAAAGGAATCCAAAACACATTCATATCAGTTGAGCACCCTCAAGCCAATGGTCAGGCCGAGTCAGCCAACAAAGTCATATTGAAGGCCTTGAAAAGGAGACTGTCAAGCAAAGGAGAAACTTGGGTAGCTCACCTCACCGCCATATTATGGTCATACCACACAACTCCACAATCATCAACAGGAGAAGCTCCCTTCACCATGGTCTATGGCGCAGACGCCTTGATCCCTGCAGAAATAAATCCCCCAAGTTGGCGACGTGAAACCTCGACAACTCAAGAGAACAACGATGCATTGCAGGAAAACCTTGACTTAATACAAGAAGTAAGGGATAAAGCGCATTTTAGAGAATTTGCAACTAAACAAAGAGTGGGAAGAAAATACAACACAAGGGTAGTCCCAAGGAAATTTAAAGAAGGCGACTTAGTCCTGAAGAGACCAATGGGAAAAGATAAAGGTGGAAAATTGGCAGCAAATTGGGAAGGACCGTTCAGAATCAATGAAGTCTTTGAAGGTGGATCATACAGGTTGGAAACCATGGAAGGCGAGGTCCTACACAGGACGTGGAATATCTCAAACCTCATATTTTACTACAGTTCGGCCAACAACGCCTATGGGGTAGATGCGCTCCAAAGAACATCGTCAAGCCTCGCCACGCCACCCCAAAGATGGTTAGAATTATATAAATCTTATACATGAAGACAACGAAGGGAAAAAGTGTTGAAACACCATGACGTTATCTGTAAATCTTACGAGTGGGATGCGTCTAAAATAGAAACGACGTTACCTCCAAAGGCCCTAAGTGCCGGGTACGACGGAAAAGCGTTGAAACACCATGACGTTATCTGTAAATCTTACGAGTGGGATGCGTCTAAAATAGAAACGGCGTTACCTCCAAAGCCCCTAAGTGCCGGGTACGACGGAAAAGCGTTGAAACATCATGACGTTATCTGTAAATCTTACGAGTGGGATGCGTCTAAAATAGAAACGGCGTTACCTACAAAGGCCCTAAGTGCCAGGCCCTAAGTGCCAGGTACGACGGAAAAGCGTTGAAACACCATGACGTTATCTGTAAATCTTACGAGTGGGATGCGTCTAAAATAGAAACGGCGTTACCTACAAAGGCCCTAAGTGCCAGGCCCTAAGTTCCAGGTACGACGGAAAGGCGTTGAGACACCATGATATGATCTGTAAATCTTACGAGTTGGACATATCAAAAATAGAAACGGCGTTATCCTTAAATCTTACGAGTTGGATACGACGGTAAAATAAAAAGGCGCAAGGCGTTGACGACATCAGAAACAATAATGATAAAGGCGAGATCCAAAAAACGCCAAAAGAAATTAAAGGTATAATGCATGTTGTTATTTTATTCCTTACAATATTATATAACATAACAGTGCAGAAAAGAGACAATATTGGAAACATTCATCTTTTCATTGATAAGAAGATTACAATGAAATCAAGATACAAAGGAAAAGAAAATTACAATGAAATCAAGATGCAAGTGATCCAGAAAAGAAATCCTAAATCTAACAAAAGGTCCAGCTCCTTCAAGGAAGAGAAGAAAAAACTGGAGGCAGTCTCAATAGTCCCTCCTATCCACAAGATATCAGCTCCCCGCCAGAAAAGGAAGAAATCGGGTGGAAATCTCCCGAGTCTTTAATGGTAGAGGGAAAACCTATAGGTTTAACCCCCAACCCTTCGCCAAGAGGCTGCCATCAGGAGAAGGATCAACTCATCAGAGCAGAACTACCCCGGAGTTTTCCCTGAGGCCGTATATGATATCCTCCGTGACTTCTCCTCAACCTCCGTGATGATCCGGGATCCTTCTTCTATACCAGAAGATTCAACATCAAGGGAAAATTCCCACGAAGTGGAAGTCCAAAGGTATTCAATGAAATCTTCATCAGCAGAGCCGGAAAAATCTGACGAAATGACAAGGTTTTTCATTTTGACATTAGAAGAGGGCTTATCTCGCCTAAAATTAGAAACTGAAATTGCTATCCTACGCTTCTTTTTCTGAGATTTTGATTTAGAAGCCACACGTTTCTTTTTGGGTTTATTTTTGTGATCCATGGAGGGATCAATGAAAACAAGAATGACGAAAAATGAAAACAATCAGAGAAAAAAGAAGAGAGATTCAGTGAAAGAAAATTGAGAACAAATGAGAAGTGAAGTGCAGAAAATTGAAGGTGAAAGAAGGTATTTATAGAAGAATTCCTGGACGGTGAGTAATAAATGTAGTCAAACGGTTGCAAATTTCCACGTTTGACTGCATAGAAAACGGCGAAGGAATAGAACAGTTATGCTGACCACATTGATATCCGCAAAAAATTCTCGGGAAACGGTTCCCAGACGACGCCACAGCTTAGCGTTAATCACGCCTAAGTACTTACCTCGCCTCGGACACATTGGCGAGAAGGTTACACAAGTTACACAGAGACTACGAAGTTATATACAGACAAATATTCTCAAAGTAAAGCAAAACAATAGAAAGAAGATGCAAGCATATTAATGGAAATATATTATATTCAAAGCCACAAGGGCGAGGAGCATTGTCAATATCGCCACAACAGGGCGTACAAAAGTTGTAACAAAAGCCACAAAGGGCATACAAAATTACCAAAGCCACAAGGGGCGTACAGGAATAAAAGTGAAAAACAGAGAGATCATAAAGGCTTCATGGAACAGGATCTGTAGGAGGAGTATAAGGAACCAGCTGTCCATCCTTAATGACCATCAACACACTGGCCTCGCCCAAGCGCACACCGTCGATATCAGGAAACAAAACTTTAACTTGCTCCACAGCAAAGTTAAAGCCATCTTCAAACTGGGTCCCAATGCTTTCTACCAAACCCGCCTTCTCTTCAGACCAGCTCGCCTTCTCCTTGAGCAAGGCGTCTCTATCATCAGACAGCCATTTAATTTGCTCATCTTTGTCAGCAGATGAGTCTTTCAACGTCTTGATCTCGGCAGCATGGTCGTCCTTTAACTTCTTCAAGGCGGCCTCATGTTTTTCCTCCAAGTCATCTAAGGCTTTCTTGCTTTCAGCCTTGGCAGCCTCCATATCAGCAATGAACTTATTCTGGGCAGCCTTAACCTTTTCCTCCATGTCGTCCAACTCCTGGCAGATAACTTTCATCTTTTCCTCAGAAGACGAGATAGCAAGCCTTTGGCGAGACGCCAAAGCATAGGTGAGCAAAATCCCCTTCAACTCATAGCCCATGGAGAGTCTAGCCAAATCCTCAGTTGAAGTCGAATCAAAACGGGCTCCCCCGCCAGACAGGTCCATAGCCTTCTCAATAAAGACCTCGGGATTCAAAAGAGGATCCCATGATGTTGGCGCTGTGTTGTTTGAAGGAGCAGGAGGAGAAGGAGAGGTTATGTCGACAACAGCAGCAGGGCGTGGAGAGGGAGTCTTCTCAGGATCCTCTTCCTGCTGGGGAACAACTTCCGCATTCGAGGCAGCCCCAGAACTAGACGATCTCAGCTTTTTGGAGATAGGTTGTTCATTCTTGGAACTCCCGCCTAGCTCAAGGTTCTTGGCAGGAATGGCGACGGAAATTCGCCCCTCATTCTTCCTTTTGTTCCTGCCCTTGGCGGCATCAGTGTCCGCCACCACCAGTTGATTCAAAGGGCCGACCACACCAACGGTCTCACCAGAAGCGGCAAGGGCGGCATCCTTTTCCTTCTTGGCCCTGACCCTCAGCAAAAACTCCATCCTCTTCTCCTGCGAAACCGACTCTATCCTATCTGCAAAGGATAAAAGAAAAAGGGTTAGTATATGGAAATGAAAAATAAGCAGAAGCAAGACAAAAAGACAATAGAGAAACTCACCCATATACTCCACCAACTCCTCTATATTGCTGTCAGCCTTAAGGAGGTCACTCACAATCAATATACACAACCTCTCAATATAGGCGACGCATTCTCTCTCAAACTCATCCAGAGATTCGTAACGAGTCCCTTTGATGACACGAGGGTTCTGGGTCCAGTAAAAGGGAAACAAAGGTTCTTGATTCCCATCAAACATCACGTTAGGGAAAGATTCCCTACCACGAACGCGAAGAAAGGTGTTTTTGAAATTTTTAAAATTAGAGGTATACAACTGAAAACGTTTTCTACCTGGCTGACTCGAAAGAAAGACCTGAGAGTCAGGCGAGATACTCTTAATAGTATAAAAAGAAAAGAAAACAGCAACGGAGGGCTTCTCAATCTCAAGACCTAAGCAGGCTAACTGGAAAGCTTTCATATAACCCCAACTATTAAGGCTCAGTTGACAAGGGGCGACATTTAAGGTTCTAAGCATTTGAACTTCAAAGTCAGTAAAAGGAAACCAAACATTGAAGGAGTCGATAATGGAAGTATACATATAAAAATGGTGAGGTGTTTGGGTGTTAGTGTCGGTGACGATCTCATCCTCATCCACGGGCTCGAGGATAATGTCATTCTCATCATCAGTACCGGACAAGACGGTTTTCCGCCTATACGCCACCACAGATTCCCAGTCTAAGTACTTTGAAGCTACGTCCATCGTCTCGGGAAGAGTTGGGGCGACGAAAATTGCAAGAGTGGTGTCCCTTCGTTTTCCTGTGAAAGACGAAGGCGAGATTATCACACAGTCACTATCGCTACTCTCAGCATCACTAGAACTTATTTCAACGTTCATCAAAGATTTGAAGTAACCATCATAGTCAAGGGAACCATCGACCCTTGTATGATGGTTACGAATTTGAGTTTCTAAAGCGGAGCCACGAGGAGGAATTTTGTTAAACCCCCCTCTTCGTCGTCACTCAAACTACGCAAGATAACCATTTTTTCCTAATTCAAACCCTAGAAATCGAAATGGGAATATGAAAAGGGAAAAAGGCAGTTACAAAGAAGGAATGGAAGTTACCTTAAATAAATGAAGTGGGAACGTAGTGGAGATCGTGTGAAGAGAAGTTGCTGATTACTAAACCGCGCAAAATGGGTTCGAAATTTGGGGAAAAAACACTGAGGATCGGAACGAACGAAAGGAAAGTTGGTGAAAATAGTTTGAAGCCCCTGTTTTATAGGAAAATTGGAGGGTAAACGAAACGTCCTAATATCCAACGGGTAAAAGAATGTACCGCTGCGTGTGTCAGCATCACGCGTACGCCCGGACACGTATCCCAAGGCAGGCGAGAAGGCCAAACGTTTGAAATTCAATGACCTCGCCAATGGGCGAGAACGAGTATACAGTCAGAATTATTCAAAAATACATGGTGGGAAAAGAAATTCATCATTTCATAAAAGAAAATTCAACAATTACAAAGGAAGGCGGACTATATTCAACGCCATTTGGAGGAATTATAAAACAACACACAATGAAGGAGAACAAAGAAAAACTACTTAAAGGCTTTGTAAGCAGCCTCTACAGCACGGGCATGACAATCTTCCATCAAACCCCTCAATTTCTTAGCCGCATCAAAATCTTGGGCAGTTTTCCTCATATCATCATTGAGAGCGTCATCTTTCTCTTGAAGACGACACAAATGTGAGCGAGTCCGAATCAACTTTGCAACGTCGTATTGAATATCCATCTGCAGATTCCTTTTCCTCTTCATAAGGGGCTTAAGTTGATTCTCCAACTCGTCAATGCGGTTATCTATGGCCTCCTCGGCTAACAGGGAAAGTGCCGTCACCTTTTCTTGAGATGTTATGTGCTCTTTCACCATCTCTATCCTTCGCTCCAGAGCATCAGAAAGCTCTTTTTGGCAATGATCAACAGTTTCGGTGGTTTCAATGAAAGCATCATCATCCAGGAACCGTTTGTTTAGTTCCTGCGCCACGGCCAAGAATTCTTTCTGACCATCCGTCAGCCTCCATGAGTAATCCTGCAACTCCTTCACCATATCGGCCAAGGTAGTCAAGATTGCGATCTAGCACGTAGGATCGTACGCTTTCACGATCTTGCAACCCCTGAACGTGTTACTAACTGAGCAGAATCGGTTTTTGGTGGTATCGAGCAGGATCGTCGCGAAAACGCGTAAGAACGGTGGAAACGCCGCTCATGTGTGTGTCTGTTCATTCACTCAGAAGTTTGGGCTTTCCGGGTTAGGTCTATGACCCGTGATTCTGAAAGGACAACCCGGTTCTAGAAAACCTAAAAAACACGTTTTTTTTTAACCTTGTGAGCATATTAAACGGTTCAGTTTTCCCCCTCTTTTGTGCAACTTCCCAATACAAAGCCATAATTGTTGGAACTTACCAGATTCATTATCTTTCACGTTAAATACCCACTATTTTCCATATTCCCTTTTATATTCACTTCTCTCAATGTTCTCTGTTTCTAACCACTACAAACAACGACCCTTTGAGTTTAATCCTTTCCCTAATGGCTTCAAGTTCTGTTGAAGTTGTTTTAATTTGTTTTATATGAATATTAAGATCCTAATTTTAGTGTTATTTGAAGTTTTTTTTACTGTTTTGGTGGCTGCATATTTTGAATCTATGAGATATATGAGTTTCTAAATTTGGTAGGATCTTACGATCCGTGTTACGATCACCCGATTTTCGATCTTGTTACCCTTACCCGATCTTGCGTAAGATCTCGAGTCTGACTACCTTGATATCGGCAAAATCATCCTTGTGATCGAATAAATCATCAGTGTCATAGCACAGCATATTCCTTAGTTGGAACAACACCGGCATGGCAGGTGATTCCGGAACAGTAGTAGGAGAAGACATTGTCACAAAAGGCAAAATATGCAAAGAAAGAAAGATGAATTGAATGGTGCATCGCGGAACTCATATTTATACTCCAACGACAGAGAACGTGATCACCAGGAGTGGGCAGTTACCTCACCACGTCCGGCCGTTATCAGCACTTCGCCTCTTTGAGCCTCGCGCTTCGCGCTTGGGGGGCTATGTACCGGACAAAATATTATAGGCCCAATAACACAATGATCCAACAACTGGCCCAAACAATTCAAATAAATACTTGGCGGGAAAGATAAGGCGAGGCGAGATCACAGAAGCTATGGGTGACGCCCTCAGAATACGATTACGTCGCCCAACGGCTGATAACCGCCCATTACCACCACTGAAGCGCGGAGGAGGAGAATAACCACCCATAACCACCCTTGAGACACGGTGGACACGGTGGAAAACCACCCACGACCTCCATTAGAGGGGAGTGGGGTGGTTTTAGATATTTTTCGTATCATCTTTTCCTCTATAAATAGAGAAGAAACATTCATTGTAAATGGTTCACTTTTTTGGTAAATAAAGATTATAAGTATCATTAATGCTCATTAATATACTTGGACCACCCCCATATTATTTTTACCAGAACAAGTTCATTGTACAATAACGTACAAACAAGCCAATAAGCTTGCACAAGAGCAAAACAGTTTGAGACTCAACATACAAGAGTCAAAATAAAGATTTAACCGATACTTTTTTGATATGATTATCGGGATGTATCGGATATTATTATTTTTATTTAAAAATAAAGATTTAACCGATACTTTTCCGATATGAGTATCGGTATCGAGTATGTATCGAACACGATACTTCACCATTTTTAAAATATCGGGGCTTCATAGATTGAAAGTTAGCATTTGCAATACCGTGTTTTGCGTTTTATATCTCTTATTTCCTATTACGGTGAAATCAAGTGTACAACATATAAAAAAAAATTAAAAACAAAAGTACAACATAAAGGATTTTTTTTTATAATACAGTATAAATAATTATTTTTTTTTACAGCATAATGATTTCATAAAATTTTTTTAGAACACTAGCTAGGTATAACAAAATATATGAGTCCTAAAAAAGATGGGCCTAAGGCCGTCGCATCCACTTCCTATAGCTTATGGTCGGCCCTGATTCATAAATAAGCTCTGAACCGTTCGATTAAAATCAAATAGTTTAAAACTTGCTGACTGCATCAATTTTTGAATGATTGAATTATGATTCATATTTTATAATTCATCGTCACTGAATTTAAATATGAACCGTTGGATCATCATCATACTTTTTGAAACGCATGACTGCGTAGTCTATTGGAATTTGTGAACTGCAAATCTCGTTCAATTCCAACTTTCTAGAAAGAAAGTCACTCTGCCATTCAGTTATTATTGCCTACTATTGGATCAATTTTTTGGTTCAAGCACCACCATTTGTCCTTTTTTTTTTAATAAAAAATTAAAGGCAAATAAAAATAAAAATCAAAGGCAAATGAATTCTACATGCGGTCAACGATTTTGTAACGTTTGATTAAGATTAGATGGTTTAGATTTTAAAATAGTTTTTATTTTCGTTTGATATTAAAATTTGAGATGACATTTGAATCATCTGATTACAATCGAAGGACATAAAACTTAATGACTGCACGACTGCACATAATCCAAGTCCTTGGCGATGAAGATACAGTTTTTTATTTTATTTTAAAAATATAAATAAAAGTGGAAATGTGGCATGATATCAATGGCTGGATTAATCTGATGGACTAAAACAGCTGAAAGGCAGGTGTAGTTCCCGCGATAAAGTTAGAGGATTCGGTTCCTAAACTACACAAGCTCGAACAACTGAACAAGTTAGGTTATAGAATCTTCGCTTTTTGCCGCCTCAATTTGCTTTTGCTGCCTACGACGTCGTTTCGTCTATCAACAATGGAAAACGAG
Source organism: Trifolium fragiferum (assembly GCA_954870985.1). NCBI lineage: Eukaryota > Viridiplantae > Streptophyta > Magnoliopsida > Fabales > Fabaceae > Trifolium > Trifolium fragiferum. Next base: position 13,366,242 of record OX940793.1, on the reverse strand, counting down.
GTTGAACACAAACACGAACAAGAAGAAGAAGATTCGTATTCTTCGGATTCAGAAAACGATGATGCTTTGGATTTGTTGGATTCAAGAAACGATGAAAATGTGTCTTCCTTTATTTCCTTGCGACCTAATGCTCATGGTGGTCACATTCCTGCTTCCCCATTGGAAGTGCTTCCCCATTGTGACTATTTAACTGTCTTTTGTGGCTTCATTATTTGCTAGCAACATTAAAATGGTTAATTTTGTTACTAATTCATAGAGTTAATGGTTATTTTGAAGAGTAATTTTTTTTTTTGAATGGCAATTATTTTGAAGAGTGTTATTTGTACGACCAATTTGTCTGGATAATTTTTTGTTCATTTTTTATTTAGCACGGAATTGGTTGTACATGTAATATTTCATGTAAACTCTATATGTCTAAAAGAAGATCACATACCTTCTAATTATAATGATGTTACAATAATTACATTCAATGTCTAGGAAGTTGTAATGATCACAAATACTAACAATTAGTCTATGACGTTGTAAAATCAAGGAATAGTAAAAAATAGACTACCTTTTAACGGAGTAGTAAAGAAATTTAAGTTTCGAACTAGGATGAAAGTTGTGTTTAGGGTTCCATATGATGTGGCATCAACGTGGACAAACCACATTGACAAGTAACGTGACACAACATCACCTCTAAAAGAACTACATGATGGAGGGAGCATCTTGACTTTAAATAATTTGGAGAAGCAATTTGATATTTCATATATTTAGAGTCCAAATTGGCAGACATTTACAATTTAAAGACCCAAAAAAATTGGTTTATTCCTAATTCATTTGATAAAACTTAAAAAAAAAAAAAAAATTCCTTTCTTTTTTATGTGGAAATTTGCATGTTCATAAATCATGGTAATTTCAATATTAGTAACTTTGTATGTGGTCTTGAATAGTAACTTGTATCTCAAATGTGTCTTTGAATATTTGAAATGGATTGCTTTGACTTTTCATTTGTGGGATGATTTGTTTGTTTTTGTGTTAATTGGAATATGTTGTTTGGTTCTAGTTTTTTAAGCTAAGACAATTGGTGTTGCAGGAGTGGGAAGGAAGAGCGAATATTGCAATGTCGAACACCGTGACAACAGCGATTCGTGGAAGTATGAGAGATATGGCCATTGGTAAAACTAAAACTACTGAGAAAGCTGACCGAGCCACGGTTGAGCAGGTAAACAATAATTATTTCATAACATCAAGGATTCCTTGTTTCTCTAATGATTTTCGATAAATCATACGTAACTAACACTAAAACCCCGATAGGCAATTGATCCCAGAACGCGCATGGTTTTATTCAGGATGCTGAACAAAGGTGTATTTCAAGATATGAACGGATGCATTTCAACTGGAAAGGAAGTATGTCATACACCAGAAGCTTTTATGTAAATGTTTCAGTTTTTTCTTTTTGATATTGTGATTAAGGTTTTATGATAGGGACTTAATGTGGATAATTGATTCTATATTTTATCATATTTCTGATTGTTACTGTCTTTTTATTTTCTAACAGGCCAATGTTTATCATGCCACCAAATCCAATGGTCAAGAACTTGCAATTAAAGTATACAAAACATCTATTCTGGCATTTAAGTAAGTACTATAAGTGTTCCCTTCTTCTAAATGTTGTTATTACAGATTATCGTGAACGGTGAAATTTTAAGGATTTCACAGGCTACTATAATATTTGATTTTATGATCTGATTAATATCAGGGATAGAGTTAGATATGTGCAAGGAGATTACCGGTTTAGTAATGGGTACTGCGGGCATAATCCAAGAAAAATGGTAAAAACATGGGCAGAAAAGGAAAGGAGAAATCTCATGAGGTTTGCATTTGCTCTTTTTTCATTTATTTTCCTTGTGTTATGTATGCACTTAACTAAGCTGTTCTTTATTTTCTTTCTCCCTGTTTATATTGGAGTGCAGACTAAAGGCAGAAGGAATTAGGTGCCCTATTCCGCAACTTCTGAGGAAACATATCCTGGTTATGGAATTTATCGGTACTACTTTTGACCTGCATATTTTTTAAACAATTTGGTTTCCGACTATACTCCATTGCCCTCAATTATGTTTGTTATATTGAATATTATATATGTCTACATTTGATTAAAAAGGAAGAAATATGGAAAGTAAGAAAAGTAATGCATGGTTCAATATCGATCAAATGCATTATCTGTCCTAGAAAGTTCCTATTTCTTGCTGTAGCATATCATCTCATAATCTCATTCTGATAATATATATATGCTGCAGTTTAGAGTTTAGACAGAAGAAATGTAAGTAGGTTTTTAACAAAAGTTCTCTGGTTATTTGATTCATGCAGGAAAGGATGGTTGGGCCGCTCCACGTCTCAAAGATGCAGATTTGTCTGTAGACAAGTTACGGGAAGGCTATGTTGAGGTGTGTCATACAATAGTCTAGTAAAGTTATCATGGTTTAGAAGTTAGAAATTTGTCCTTTAGCAGGTTTCTTTGGTAGTATGTTGTTGGGCTGCTTTAATATATAGTTCTTGATTTGGTCCTCAGAAGCCTTTTATCTAGAGTGATTACTAAAAGCTAGAGTTGTTCACAACTTCACATAGCAGCTATAGTGGCGCTATAGCATAGTGGAATTTCAACAAATTGATATTGTTCAGCGATACACTATTTAGTACAAAATATTGTTAAATAGCGGATCTAGTTGTGTTGCAAACTGTAGCCTAGCGGAATTTGAATAAACCGCTATCTCACGCTGTTCGTGATTGAATCCTGCTAAAAACTCACTTGTGTGATTAAAGCAATTTAGAAGTCTACACTATTATCTGGGGTATCATTTAAGGATTCTCCATGGAATCACTTCTCACACATTTCTTATACCTTTCTAAATTCTAAAGGTGCTAAAGTTTATTCTGTTATGGTAATTTTTGTGGTTGACATTATGAGCATTTGTGTTTCAGATAATTGTTGCAATGCGGACATTATATCAGAAGTGCAAATTGGTGCATAGTGACCTCAGTGAATATAATATACTTTATTATGAGGTGAGTACTCCTTTGGCCATTTATATTTTAGTGACTAAATGCCTCTCTGTCAATAGTTCACTTATTCATTCTTTATTTATCAGGGTCACTTGTATATTATCGATGTTTCTCAAGCAGTTGACCCTGACCATCCTCTAGCTCTTGATTTTCTGCGTAACGATATTATTCATGTATCGGTAAGCACTCCTACGCTCAAGCTTTAAATTACACATCTGTCTCCTTTCTCATTATGGGGCCAATAAGGAAAAAGTGTGGTTAACTACTTCTTTTACTTGCAGGATTTCTTTAAAAAAAATGGTGTTGGTGTCATGACAATAAGAGAACTGTTCGATTTTATTGTTGATGCATCAATTGCTGATAATGCTGTGGATGATTATTTGGAAAAGGTATTTTTCATTAGTTTGTCATTGTTTATATTCTCTGAACAACTTCAAATATAATTTGTTTTCTTAAAAAATTTCTAGGTGCAACAAAAATTTTTGGCCAGAGGAGATGTATCTGTCGAGGATGAGATTGCAGACTTGGTATTTGCGCAGGTAATTTCCCATATTAAATTACTTTTTGTTTCAAACCGAGAATGAGGAGCATAATGCAATAAAATGAAGAAAAACTGAAGATTAAAACATGGGAGCTTATTTATACTGTTAGATCGCGATCCCACCTGCTGGCACCTGTGTCATGCAACTTAGAGTGGGGATCGATTCCTGAAATTGTGCGTTCGCACAATCAAGATTGCGATTTTAATAACATTGACTTGAGTATAAGCATACCAAAAACATTCTAATAATTCTATGTGCTAGCAACTGATTCCAAATATAAATGACCCAGCTTATATATGATATATGATAAAAATGTAAAATTCATATTTTATTTAACCCTCCGATTTCATTATTTTTTTCTAAAACAGTATGAGTTTGTTTCTGATAATTTTTTCAATGTATTTTGAAAAACTAAAAGCACTAGTCGTATTGATCTGTTTTTAGCACATTGATTTTTTTTCTCTCCATTCTGACATGTTCAACTTCTGAAACTCTTGCTACAGTCTTACATTCCAAAGACACTAGATGATGTTAAGAATGCCGAGGAGGATGTACAACGTATAACAAGTGGGAAAGACATTGATGGTTTATATTATCAGACGATTACCGGACTTAAACATGCTCTCACAATAACAGAACCTTCCCTGCAAAATGACCAGCAAAATCATATATCAAATACTACAGAAGATAACGAATATGATGCCGAGTCTCAATCCAGTGAGGATGAGGATAACGAAAGAGATTCTGAAGAGATTTCGTCTTCTGAAAGTAATCCAGATACACTTGATAAGAAATCGGCTAGGAAAGAAGCGAGGAAAGAAAATAAAAAGAAGGTGAAAGAGGAGAAAAGAGAAGCAAGGAAAACTAAAGTCCCAAAGGATGTGAAGAAAAGAAAGAAAAAATTGTCTAAACCCCACAAGACAAGATAGACAGAAGTTATTTGTAATGGCTATATGAGTGTAGGTTTTGAATTTTTAGATAAAAGTAATAATACAGTAAAATAGTAATTTTGTTTTCTCAGCATTTGAGATGTTAGAATTAATTTTATGAATATTTCAATTTTTATGTGGATGTTGAGAGGCTACACATGCAAAATGGTTTTTCACTATTGATTGTTAGTTATTGTTGAATACAATGTTTATATTTTTCAACATAATGTTAATTATTATATTTATGTTTATTTTAGGATCCGAGTTTGTGTTATAGCTTTTACTATGTCGATGGTTCATTGGTGTTAGATTTAGATTTACTGCTGTCATTATTTTAATAAAGTTTCATCTGTTGTAGTCAATAGACTTAAAGTTGTTGGATGGAGATCAGATGACTCAAATTGTAGTTTGACAAATTAGAAACTTGAAATTTAAACCGTCTGATATTTATCATCGGTTGAAGTTATTGACTCGGATACGACTGATAATCCATTTCTTTCTTGCTTTTTAGGGTTTGTGTACTTGGTTGGTTCTATGAAGCTTAACTTTTCTTTTCTGTTGGAGCATATCACTTTTGAAAGTGATTCACAACTCCTTGTTGGAGCAATACATGCTAATCATGAAGGAGCTTCAATCTTTAGTATTAAAAACTTGTTGCTTTTAAATTTCAACTTTGACGTAAAGTTTGTAAAGCGTCAAGCGAATTTGGTTGTTCATCAATTAGCTAGGGCGGCTAATTCTTGGGCTAGTTGCTGTGATTTTTATTTGATTTCTCCATGTATCAAGAACCAGTTAATTAATGAAATGAGTTAAGTTTAGGTGTGTCAAAAAAAAAAAAATTTGTCACCATAATTTTATCAAACTTGCGCAAATTTAAATATGCACTTTTATTCAATTTTTTCCCATAATTGTGAGAGATGTATATTTTGAGTAAATGCAACTTTTTTACATTTTATGAAAGTGACAAACAAAAATAACATAACATATACCTTGAATTGAAGTGAGAGTTGAACATAATTTTCCAATTTTATTCTAGCACAGGCTTGACATGTTCAATCTGTCACAAAGCAAATTACACATCATATTTTAACCCAAAACCTTAACCATTAGGTTCATGGATTCTCTCATTTATAAAGTATTTAACTTCTACATTTCTAAGTAATGTGAGACTTCTCACTCACATTTGCCACAATAATCTCCACCTCAAGTGTGAGTCCATCCACTCTTGAATATGCTCCCCCTTAAGTGGAAGTTTTCTTCATCCATACACTTGTACTTATACCGCCGTTGGCCGCACTCAACGGAACACGCCGTCTGACCACCTTTGTCAAGAAGACTTTCGATATAAAGAGCCAGTCGAACCCTTTGTCGAACCATCGGCTTTGATACCATGTAAGAATAATAGGCCGTGCCTTTTTCATTGATTTACTAATCTTACATACAATTGGGATTTATGTAAATAATAAAAAAAAATATCTGTCAAAAAAATAACATAATATATGTGTATGAAAATTTTGCTTTTATTTAAGTTTAAGATAATGATGCATCAATATGGAGTCGCACAATTAACAGTTGTAAGAAACAATAAACAAATGTAAAATTTAATTCTATTTGAGTTGAAAATAAGAATGTATCATTCGAGATTCACACAATTTAACAACTGTAAAATTACTTCTGTAATAAAAACGGTAAAGTTACTTTTATTTGAGTCAAAGATAAGGATGTATTAGTAAGGAATCACTCGATTAACAAATTTGATTTTATTTGACTAAAAGATAAAGATGTATTAGTGAGGAGTCTCACAATTAACAGTTGTAAAATTACTTATTTGATTGAAAGATTTGGATGTACCAACGGAACTTCGTACTTTTATTTTTGGAGTAAAAAACAATGATATATTAGTGGAGACTAACACAATTAACAGATGTATAATTTTATTTGAGTTGAAGATAAGGATGTATTATTCGAGATTCACACAATTAACAACTGCTATAAATTTACTTTTATTCGAGTTAAAGATAAGGATGTATCATCGGAGACTCACACAATTAACAACTGTAAAGTTTATTTTATCTGAGTTAAAGATAAAGATAAAGATGTATTGATGAAGACTAACACAATTAATAATTGTAAAATTACTTTTATTTGAGTAAAGTATAATGATGTATAGGTGGTCACTCACACAATTAATTAATAGATTTTATTTGAATGAAAGATAATGATGCATTATTGAGTATTCACAATTAACATCTATAAATTTACCTTGTGCTGAGGTGATTACTTATTTCTTTGCTTTTATTTTATATATATTTCATTTTTACCTCTTCAAAAAAATATAAAAATAAACATCTATAAATTTACTTTTATTCAAGTCGAAGATAAGAATGTATTGTGATTTGTGAGGATTCACACAATTAACAAATGTAAAATATGATTTTACTTGAGTCAAAATAAAAATGTATAGTGAGGAATCAAAATTAACAATTTTAAATTTGACTCAAAGATAAGAATAAATCGTTGTGGACTCATAGAGTTAACAATTTTACATTCATACCCTTTGAGCTTTACTAAACAATGAATTTAGTCAATAATATGAATCCAATACATTAATCTTTTTAAAAGTAATTTTGTACTTACAATAGTATGACGAACGTTTCAATTCCAATTCCCAATATAAAAGTTGAGCCTAATAAATATAAAATATAATTTTATCCCAGTCAAAGATAAGGATGAATCATTGTGGACTCATACAGTGAACAAATATAAAATAATTTTGTTTTATTTGACTCAAAGATAAGAATGAATCGTTGTAGACTCACACCGTTAACAATTTTACATTCATACCCTTTGAGTTTTACTAAACAATGAATTTAATCAATAATATGAATCAAATAAATTAATCTTTTTAAAAGTAATTTTGTACTTACAATAGTATGGCGAACATTTCAATTCCAATTCCCAATATAAAAGTTGAGCCTAATAAATAAAAAATATGATTTTATTCCGGTCAAAGATAAGGATGAACCATTGTGGACTCATACAGTGAACAAATATAAAATAATTTTGTTTTATTTGACTCAAAGCTAAGAATGAATCGTTGTGGACTCACATGGTTAGCAATTGCACATTCATACCCTTTGAGCTTTACTAAATAGTGAATTTAATCAATAATGCGAATCAAATACATTAATCTTTTTAAAAGTAATTTTGTACTTACAATAGTATGGGGAACGTTTCAATTCCAATACCCAATATAAAAGTTGAGCCTAATAAATATAAAATATGATTTTATTTCAGTCAGAGATAAGGATGAACCATTGTTGACTCATACAGTAAACACATATAAAATAATTTTGTTTTATTTGACTGACAGATAAGAATGAACCGTTGCGGACTCAAACAATTAACAATAATGACTCTTACAATAAACAACTGTACACTCACACCTTTCGAGCTTTACTAAATAATGAATCCAACCAATAATACGAATCAAATACATCAATCTTTTAAAAAGTGATTTTTTCTTACAAATGTATCGCGAACGTTTCAATCCCAATTCCCAATATAAAACCTGAGCAATATATAACTAGGACCCACACAATTACAAACACATTCAAATAAACACACACAGCTAGCTACTCCTACTGCTTCTTCATTCATGCCAATGGCGCAATCCAAAACCTTCATCGTTCTCCTCCGTAACCTCATCCACATTGCCACCGAAATCGCTCAAATCACCACCTTCAATCCTCTCATCAAAGCTCAATGCTTTGATCTCAGCCGTAGGATCAGTTTCCTTGTTCCTCTTTTTCATCAACTCATTAACGACGCCGTTTTTGTCCCTTGCGAAACTCTCGTTTCGCTTCAACTTGCTTTTCTTTCTGCTAAGGATTTGCTTCTCTTTTGCTCTCAATCGAGTCAGCTCTACATGGTGTGTATAATGCTATTGTTATTTTTTACTTGCTAATTTATAAGTTTGTGTTTTTATTTGTTGATAATAATATTAGGGTTTTGTTTTGCTTTGTTTCAATGTTTTGTGATATAATAAATGCAATTCTATGTTTCTTGTTATAATGTAGTGCATGGTTAGATATTGTGGTTGATTTATTTTGCAATTAAGGAAAATGTGGTTAATTTTGGTTATGAATTTGTGATACTTATGTGGAGACTTTTAAAATTGTTAGATTGCGGCCGTAATTGCGGTTGTGGATTGCAAGTTTGGATTGAGTTATTTGAGCTTATTTGTTGATATAAGTTTTTGTTAGACTTTTGGGAGAAATTATGAAAACAGCTTATGACATTTTTTGTAAGATTTTTTCAGCTTATTTTTTATAAATTCTGTTAAGATATTTGTGATTGTAGACTGCCAAGTTAGAATTATGATATAGGGTGTGTTTGGAATTTGGATTGATTTATTTGAGCTTATTTATTGACATAAGTTTTTTGAGATTGTTTGGGAGAACTTATAAAAACAGCTTCTGATTTTTTTTTTATAAGCATTTTTTCAGCTTATTTTTATAAGTTCTTCAAGATAGCTTATGAAAATAGTTTATAGCATTTTGTCAAAAAAAAAAAAAAGAAGTTTATAGCATATGCAAAAACAATTCAACTTTACTTTATCTCTTGCTATAGAAATAGCTTATGTGAGCTTATCCATAAGCACTTATAAATAGTGTTTATTTCATCTTCTGATTGGTTTTGTTGTTGTTATTGTTTGTAGATACTGGAGAAGGAGAAACTTAAGTTCAAATTCAATGATCTCGCTTCTCGTTTTGAAAAAGCTATAATTGAGATTTCCTGTGACAAACTTAATATTTCTGAGGACCTCAAGGAGCAGGTGAACATTTTATTTGCTTAGTATAGTTTTACATTGAAATGTGAGATTCATCATTTATATTGGCTTAATTGCACTTGTAGTCCGTTAGGTATCACAATTGTCCAATTTTGTTTCATCTGGTCACAAATCCTGTTATATCTATTATGCATGTCCCTTTGTACATTAATCATCCAAATATTTATTAATGTTGGGATTGGGAGTGTATGTGACCAATGTGCGCTAACCTTGGTTCGATATGGCATCCTGGAGTGGCCAAAGAAGCATATCACTTCACACATATTGACAATTCGAGCGAACATGAACATCACAATGGTATCATGAATCACAATTAGGTTAGGGCTATATCCACAATCGGTGGTTACTTACACCGTAGAGATAGTGAATCAGAGAGGGGTTAATTAGAGAACATTCATCTATTTAAACTGATTGGAATGAAAAACACCCACAAAGAGATCTAATTTTTACCATTTTGATAGTTGGGTAGGGTACTCGATTCATACAATTGAAACTAGGGGGCCACAAATTACATTCACGATATCCTAGGGACTACAAAGCAATTAAGTATTTCATTATATTGTTAAAACTTAAAACATAATTTCATGATTATATGGACAATTTCATGATACAATAAAATGAAAATAAGATGATGGTTTTGAACTAAAAAAAATAAAAGATGAACCATTGAAACCGTTGTCAAAACAATTCAATGATTTCTCATTTTCCTGTTACTACCTCTTCAATAATTTGAAGGTATTGTTTTTCTGATTCTATTGTTGTCAATAGGTTGCACTTGTGACTGCTCAGTTTAGAAGGGCCAAAGAGCAATTTGTTTCACCTTGTCTTGAGCTTTATGACCATCTGTTGCCTATCTATAACCAGAGCTGTGATGTGAATACTGAACCTGCTGCGTTACGTTTAATCTGTGAAAAACTACAATTTGTGAATGTGGAAGATATCAAACAAGAGTCGATTGCCATACATAAAATGATTGTTGATGGACGTGGGGTTCTTGAGAAAAGCGAGGGTTTTGAGAAAAATGCGCAGGGGTTGTCAACAGTGCTGAAAAAAATTGAAGATTTTTTGTTGAAGGAATCTGAAAATAATGGAGGTGGTTGTTTTGAGAAAACCACACAAGTGTTGTCGAGTGGGGATTTGCCTCCTCACACTGATGAGACATGCGTGAAATTATGTTGTCAATCACTAGTTGTGCCGGAGGAGTTTCGCTGCCCAATATCTCTTGAGCTAATGAAAGATCCCGTTATCATTTCCACAGGGCAGGTTTGTACCCTGAAAACTAATTGCTTATTTATTTTCTCAATAATTAGTTTTTATTTCTATCATCTTTAAATATGGCAAAAGTTTAGATCTTTCATTACTTACGTCTTACTGTTATATTTAGGTTCTTGTTAGTTGGTATATGAAAGTAAAAAACCATTATTGTGCTACGGCGTGAGATTTTTCTAAACGGTATCTTAGAATCACTTTTTGGTTTTGTTTCTTTTGTATCGTTAAACTAACATGATCTTGATCTTGTGGATTTATATTATAAATATTTAAGAGCAATCAATAACAAAGAATGGTGCTCTGTAATAAACCGCAAGAACAGTCTGAATGCTGAATAAAATACCAGTTCTTTTTACATACTAATATAACTTATTACTGTAAATGCATAAAGTACCAGTTCTTTACTTCACTTTTCTCCTTTCCTTTTCAAAGTAAGAATAATATAACGTTAGGTATAATCTTAAATTTGACATCTGGCTAGAATATAAAATTAGATATATATTTTTTTCTTTTTTAATGCCTATGAGAAGTACTATCAATGCACATATGGTATAACAATGATAATTAGAATGATAGTAAGGATTCGGGGCCAGTCTCCAAGAATGCTTTTGAGGTACATGAAAAAATACCTTGAGAATTGATTTTTGCATGGGATTTACTTAACTTATTTAAATTTTTTTCCTTGTTTGGAAAGCCACAGCGATGTTTTAGATTTCAGAATCCATCTTTTCTCTGCATAGGAATGAGAATAAGTAAAACAATTACGTCACTATTTTGGAAAATAGCGAACAGTGAAATAATCAAAGAGGTGCCACAGTGTGCTGATACCAGCGCTTTATTATATACCAACATTTTTTGATACTTGAAGAGACTTGTCTGATATTATTTAGAAAATTTTCATGTTTAAAAACTTTGTATTCTTATTATCTTTACCCTTTTTGCAGACATATGAACGAGCTTGCATAAAGAAATGGCTTGATGGGCATCAAACATGTCCCATCACTCAGCAGATTCTTTCCAGCCCCGTCCTCACACCCAACCATGCTTTATACAGCCTGATATCAAATTGGTGTGAGGCAAATGGAGTGGAACCACCTAGAACTAGAAGGTTAGGAAATTTCTGGATCTGTAAGGAAACCTCAGACGGCTCTTCTGAATTGATAAATCTTGATACTTTGATGAGGAAGCTTACTTCCAGTTACATTGAGGATCAGCATTATGCAGCAGGTGAGCATTGTACCAAACACACTCATTCCTCTCTCTCTCTCAACTCAATCTTGTGCGAGACAGTTTGCTAGTTATATTAGATTCTGAACAAATTTAATGCAGTCTGCAAACATGATTTGGATTTAATAGATTATATCTAGATTTTTTATTTGATTGATAAATGCTAAAAATAGGCATATTGAAGGGTATCTGACAGGTTTGCAAGCAATAGGTTGTGTGATCTTTGAAGGTTAAGATTGCTGGCTCTTTGGTTGCTACTCCTGTGATTCTTTTTGGAACAAATTTTTACTAATGGGTCATTCATTTGTTGTGTTTTTGACATCTTTCATCTTTGTAATTTGAGAATTATACTTTTGTTGGGATCTCTCAAACTGTCATCCTTGCATTTCCTAATGATGTTTTACTAAAACCGAGTCTCTTTATCCTTATTTTACTGCAGGAGAGCTCCGTATTCTTGCCAGAAACTCTAATCATAATCGAAATTTGATCGGTGAAGCTGGTGCTATACCCCTCCTTGTCGATCTCCTCTACACTCCTGATGCGGGCATCCAGGAGCATGCGGTTACTGCGCTTCTTAACCTATCTATCTACGACGAAAACAAAGAGCGTATCATGGCTTCTGAGGCTGTGCCAGGAATCCTTCATGCTCTCAAAAGTGGTAGTATGCAAGCTCGTGAAAATGCAGCAGCAGCCTTTTTCAGCCTCTCTAAAGCGGATGAGAGCAAAGTGATAATTGGTGCATCTGGAGCAATCAAGGCACTAGTTACTCTCTTCTGCGAAGGAAGTCAAAGAGGAAAGCATGATGCGGCATCAGCACTATTCAATCTGTGTTTATACCATGGGAACAAAGGGCGTGCTATTAAGGCCGGAATTGTGCCCAAATTGGTAGAAATGTTAACAGAACCAGGTGGGGAGATGAGGGGTGAGGCATTGGCAGTCACGGCTTTAATAGTTAGCCACCCGAATGCAATAGAAGCATTTAGATCGACAAATGCTATTCCCATTTTGGTGGAATTCATCAGTAATGGGTCTTCCAGGAACAAAGAAAATGCAGCTTCAGTGCTTCTGTGCCTATGTAGTGGAGATCCACATAACCTGTTGATTGTCGCTTCACTTGGAGTGATCAATCCTCTTTCGGAACTGGCAGAAAATGGTTCAGAGAGGGGAAAGCGGAAAGCTGTACAGCTTCTCAAGTTGTTAGGAGTTGGGAGACCATTTTGAATATACAATGGCAACTGTCAGCTAGGTTTTTGGTGCTGATGTTGTCTTTGTCTGTTGCCGGCTGCAGCTGTTGGTACAGATAGTAAAGGATATGATTTAACAGTACATTACTAGAAAAGGGTCAGGAAAATTTCCTTTTAATTTATTAGGTAAAAGGAAATTTTGATTTTAGTAAACCGATTATTTTGTTGAATTGATTGACTTCTGTTGGAAAGCTGGTGACAAGTGTTTAGGCAACAGTTTGACTATAGTTAATGTTCAAATATTGTTTCATTGTTTAAAATAGTGTCCTGGATTCCTTATTTTAGTGTCAGATTGGGTTATATGTTAAGAGATCCATCATTTGCAGTGAGATTTCTGTTGTATGTAACATGCTTTACCAATAATGTTTCTGTTGTATGACATTGATATTCATTTGAGGTAGATTTTTGGAACTGAAGTGTTGTTTTATCTGTGTTTTTGTTTTCTTGATTACTTAAATACTTATGTTCCTATTTAATATCTTTATTTGATGCATGATCTTATGGAGGCAACTTATAAACTGATTAACTTTGCAAGTGGAAAGCCATAAGCTTGTGAAAGTGCATATTAACTTCATTAAAACTAACTAGTAGTATACCCCCATGCAAGCTTACACATGAATTGGTACGTATCTTGATAAAGTCTGAATTTTTTTTCTTCCAGATTTTGGTTTATACAAGTCTGAAAGAAATATAGAAGGTTTTGTATAAGTATCATATTGACTTTATAGTTGTTGACATATTTGGAATATTTTAAGAAGCTTTTGTATAAATTGGCAATGCATGTGCTAACATTGTGTCCAGATACGAGCTAGATACGATGCAGATATTATAAATATTAAATAGATATTATATGCATTATATATCTTAATAAATTTAATAAAATCCACTTCCATAGATGCAGAATAATTGTACCAATTAATGCTTTGATGAGATAGCGCAGATCCAGCTTACTAATGTTATAATTTCGATTCCTGGTTTAAAACTTAATAATAAAGGGGGAGTTTGTCACCCATTTGAGTCTTACAAAACTCGAAAATTTAATATTTACAGTTGTACACAGAGAATATTTCATTTACATAAAGAAAAAAAAAATTGTAAAAAAAAATTGACATTGGTAAAATATCATTAATGCATCACTATAATTACCTCAAATTATAAAGTGGTCGCATAAATTTTTTGAATTTTTTGCTTAAATCAAAATATATTTTAGCGCCGTTGTCAGCTCAGAAGCTGTGTTACAACTAACATCAAAGATTTGTCAAAAAAGAAAACTTACATCAAAGATGAAAATGTATTATAGGGCTTCCTCTTTGTTTATGGGTGACTGGGTAAGAGATTGCTTTTTCTTTCAAAATGTAACACCAATGTTGTTCTGATACGACTATAAGTCCACATTTTATCTTTTGAAAAAGACATTTTGATGATTTAAAAGGTGTGAGTGTTGTATATAAACTATCTTTAATCTCAATTATGAAACGATGTAATTGTAAGACTATTTTGGTATATCCCAAACAAATGTTTTAAAAGTGTATTTGAAATAAAAAGTGCACCATATTGAGATGTGGCGTATGGTAAAACTACAAGGGAACTAAGAAGTTTGTTGTAATAAATAATTTTTAATACTTTTTTGCTCTAAAACTCAAAATGGAATTCCTTTTATTTTTAGCCTCATCTCATGCATGTTTCCCTCTAAGACAATTAATTGGTCAAGATTCTTGTCTTTCGGTGGTATGTCTTATTCACAAATTTTTGGGACCAAAATTGGTGCAATATATGATATTTTTCTTCTTTATAGCGAGTTGAAGTTTGTTAATTGATGCAAGTATCAGGAATGAGACAAATCTAAATGTCAATTTCCACAAAGATATTATAGAATCATTGTTGCTCGTGGAGGCATGGTTACGTGATTCATCTTTCAAGGATAGGATGCTTGAATATAACACTGATTTTTGGCTTCGGATCATGACATTTTTCTTACATGAATCAATGTATTTAATTGAGAGCTAAAGTCTTTGTCAAAAAATAAAAAAAAAATTGAGAGCTAAAGTCAACATTGAACAAGCAAAGTTTTTAAGATTAACTTAAAAGAAAAAACAAATTTTATGAACTAAAAAAAATTTCAAACACAAAACTATCAGTACATTCTTAGAACGATCTGATTAGTGGTATAAAGAGAACGTAAATGTGATTTGTGTGTAAAATGTACGCGCAAATAAAAGTGTAAGAAAATAGAGAGTCAAATATACAAATTAAGACTTATCAATTTACCCTTAAACTCAAGTCATCTGGTGAATAGAGCTGGAGTGTGAGCGTTAAAAGAAGAACTTGAAAACTTGTGAGACTAAGTGTTGGATGATGTTGTAGCTTGAACTATCTTGCTCTTCTAGTGCAACAATGTGTGCTATATTTATAGATGCAACTTGTTTTGTGTAGCTTGACCATCAAGTATGTCTGTTGGGCTGCTGATTATAGTCGTTGTGCACTTTATATGACACCTCATGAACTCTTAACCAAAATACAATTATGACAAAATGTTCTTCGAACGTTCTTGAAATGGTTTCTTCATGGAGTGAGAGAGATGAGATGTTGTGAGTTGTAACACATTGGTTGAATCTTGTTCCCCAAATGTGGACGTTGTAAGTAGCCGCTGTGGCTTCAGATAAAGTTATTTTGACACCTAGAGATGAGTTGCAACAATCATGTGTTGACGATAACACAGGGCAAATTTAGCTTCAGGCCGTTAGCAAGATGGTACATGACAAACATGTCATTGTCATAGACCTTTCTTCCTTGGTACATGACAAAAATGTTCATCTTCATCTTTTTATTGAAGTTATTTACCGTAGACCCTAGCTAACACAAAATCTAAAAATTAATTGTATATTGATCCCATATATTTATATTGGTATGATGTAGACGCTCTTTCCTCTTGGGATCTTCTTTTCTTCTTTTCTTTCCTTCATTTTTTTTTTGACGAACTTTCTTCATATTGTTTATATATAATTGATCTTCTGCGATTTTTGAAAAAAAAAATGAAGAGACTTAATTGAAACAATTAAATACTTGCAGGACTAAAATCGTTCCAAGAAAACTATAAAGAACTAAAATTACACATAATTCAAATTAGAGGATAAAAATTGTGATTAAGTCTAAAAAAAAGTTTTAGAATAGTTAGTTGACTTGGATTATTGATAAACATCCCTTGCCAAGAAATTGAGATTTAGTGCTTGCTAACGTAATCATCCATTGAAATCTATATCCCATGCAAAAAGCATATAAAATCAAACAAAATTTACAACCCCTAAAATCCACATAAAACATGATTACAACTCTTTAGATAGTATATAATTGAAAGTGGGACAACATCACAACAAAAATAATGTTCACTTGTTTATTTATTTAATGAAAGGGACGAAAATAATTGAGAGGTATATTTGTTTTTTATATGAGGAACACGACAAGGCACTTTGTAAAAGGTATGCACACATATACATGCTTGGAAATTGCTATTTCATGTGAACCACATTTTGTAGATTAAAAGTTAGTCAATCAACACATTAATTTGAGTACATGACGGAACAACTTTATTTGATTAGATGCATCTAATTATTTTTCTATCTTTACAATGACTTGATGAGAAGGTTTGTTTAGCTAAAATATGTATCAATTTATTTAACTTCTTTTTTCTTTTATTCTTGTTCTTTTTGTGCTCTTCTTAATCTTGTTGTGACGAATTACAACCATGCACGAACCATTAGTTTTTACTCTTAAAGTGAATTTTCAATTTAAGATAATATATAAGTATTTTTAAACAACCATTTAATATATTTTGTTTATTAGTTGATTTTCTTTATGGTTGTCATGAGTTAGACTTAAAAAAATTAAATTAAATTTGAAAATTCGTTCTAATCATAAGCTTTTTGCAGGGAATAAACAACTTTATTCCAAATTAATTTTAAATAATTAATGACCTTCTTACTTTTTTTCACTTACACGTGCTTGTATATTAACTTGTATAATTTACAATTTATAAATTTTAAATATATTGTAAAAAAAAAAACCTTATTTTTAAATTTTAAAAAGTAACAACCTTATATTTAATTATTACTTTTGTTAATGAATAAAAAAATAAACACTCTATATTTATTACTAGATTTTATAGAAATCATGAATAATAAATACATTGGTTAATTGGAGAATATTTCATATGCATTTCTTTTTTTTGACAAAATATTTCATATATGCAGCTTATAGAGTGTGTATTTTTTCTACGCCTGAGCATCGGTCGGATTCGGTCGGGTTCGGGCCGAAAATCATAAAACCAAAAAAACTGCAACCATTTAATTTGGATCCAATTTCGACCGACTACATCTTCGGTTTGTTCGGGTGGCAGGTCATATGGATGGCAGGTAGAACGGGTTGGTTTTTACGGGTTTGGTTGAAATTTTATTTATATCTAAAACTCTATTATTCAAAAACTCATATTTTTCAAATAATTCAATATGTTGTTCACATTGTAACAAATGATAGAAGAACTAAATAAAAAAAATAAAGAGGGTGAGATGTTGTTACATTAATTAAATTTTGTAGATCTAATAACAAATAATAGACCAAATAGAAGAGAAGTATAAATATATATTTTGCACCTCCTTTATCAACATATTATAAGTTTGTAAAATATAACATTTCTCTCTTATATCAAAGATGGATAAAAACAACAAAACAAAGTGTATACGAGATTAACAGAGGGAGGGAAAGAAGAAAAAAATAATTTGCATCTTAATGTTTGTTCGGTCAGTTTCGATTATAAAGACATCGAATTTTGGAAACCCGCACCCGCCCGTATGTAACCATTCATGTCCAATTTTTTGCAATTGCTGACCCGAGACCCGACCCACACCCGACCAGAAGCCTTAATATATTATCGGTTATATCGATTTCGAGTCGAATCTCGGGTTTGTACTTAGCCCTTTTCTGTTTAAATATGGAGTATTGGAATATAAGTCCCCAAGATGCTTCATAGGATGCCATTGCCATATGCTCACTTAAAAGAAGAAATTAATGTGACAAAGAATCTCTTTGGCCAATAAGGTTTCCTTCTTTTTGTTACCTGTCTTTTTCTCTAGTATGGCTAAAAGGGCTATTCATAAAAATGAAATTAACATAATTATTTGATATTTCTTTTGAATAAATAATTAATTACTTGATGTATTTACCTCAATAATTGTATTTAGATGAGATAGTTTGAATCCAATCCTTAACATTAAAACTATTGAAAAAGAAAAAAAAAACTGTTTTGTTATATCCATATATAATGTTATATATCTCACTCGAGAGATTAGTCTTGCCCCTTAACCTTTTCAATTTAGTCTCTTATCCTATGTATCTTTTAGTTTCTTTATGTGTTGGGTACTTGGGTTGGGATTACTCTAGGAAAGTAATTTAAGTTGTGTTGGGGACCTCATGCCTTGTGATCAATTAAGGAAAGCAACTATATTGGCATCTTCACAATTATGTCCTTGTGTATTCAATTAACTAATGTTAATATAAAGGCAATTCGTTAACCAAGACACTGATGTCAAGTTGTTAATTAATGAGCCCCCTAGTAAACAAAATCTAGCAAAGAATTGTTTCTATAAAAAATTGAATTCGAGTTCTTCCGAACGATTTGTTTATAAGAAATTCATTGATTAACAATTTGAGATTAATGTCTTGGTTTGTTTAGTTTCACTTTTAGAAAGCGACAAAATCACTTTTAGATCAATGTCTCTTGAGATTAATGTTTTTTAAGACAATTGATTTACATCCAGAGAATTGATTCTAACTTTTTATTTTTTGCCACCAGTTTAATCTGGTTCGAAAACATCAAGTGGTTTCAATCTCATTCCGGTTGCAATTGTGGGGAATTGAATTGTGGTCCTCCTTATCAAGTTCAGCATCAATGACCACTAAACCAACTAACGATTGATAGAATTGATTCTAACTTTTTCCTACAATAGAATTCGTTATAATTTGAAACTACAATTTATATATTTAACTTTAAATGTGATTTTTGTACTCAAAATTTATTGTCCAACACAAGATATGCTAGGAAATATGTAATAAAGGTTACGAATTGACATGACAATTTGATCCAAATTATTCAATAAGTACCCACGAAAAATATCCATAATGGATATGGTATAAAAATCTGTATTTTGGGTACGGTATCTTAGTACTCACCTACCCCATATCCACATAATATACATTTTTCTTTAAACTTTTTAGATACTTTGAAAAAATAATGTATCTTGACCATTTTATTGACTAGATACAATGATCGCAACTATTTGACCTAGTTCTATCTTATGCAGGGCGTTCCCGAGTATTTGGAGGCCCTGCCCGACTATTAAAAATGAACCTCTAATAAAAAAAATAATTGTATTTTAAAAAGAGTTATACTATATTAAAATTATTAATAACAAAAAAAAAATTAAAAAATAATCATTATAGTGACTAACATCCAAAAGAGACATATTTAAATCAATAACATACATCTTCGAACTAATATCTTTGTCAACTTTCTAGTAATGTTTTTTTTTTTTTATGCAATAAAATATTTTTAGTAGTAACAAAATCATTATTTTTTTTTTTTTTTGCATAAATAACAATTTTACTAGATCGATATAAAAAAGTTGAAGCCCCTAAATGTTTGAGGCCCTGCGCGGTTGCACACTTTGCACACCCACGTGGCCGCCTCTGATCTTATGTGTAGTAGGTTAATCAAGAATGCCAAAGAAAATAAAAGATACTCCCTCCGGTCTTATATATAAGAAACATTTTACTTTTTAGATCCATTGTGAAATTGATGTATTTAGACTATATTATTGTCTAGATACATCAATTCTTCAATAAACCAAAAAAGTCAACATTTTCTTATATATTAGACTAGAGGGAGTAGCAAATTATGACGGAAATTATATTCTCTTTCCCTAGACGGACAATATACTTCGCCTAACAAATTATAAAGCAAGAAATATTTAGAAGTTTGTGAAGAGCGAATTCACTAGACGAACATGACCTTTCGCCTAGAGAATTAAGGCGGCATTATCATGAATAAATGTTAATTATAAAGGGGATATTCAATTCTTTGTTAGCTTTTTAGTTTTCCTTTGGACCTCAAGACCTTCTTTTAAACTCCTCTAGTTTTAAATATAAAAAAATATCATATTTTTAGTCTATAATATAGTTTAAATACTTAAATTTTTAATATACAAGTTAATATTTTTTATATTAAAAACCAACAAGAATACTACGCACTTTGACCTTAATTATAGGCAAATATTATTTTTTATATACATTGAAAAATTAATGTATTTAGTTTATTTTTTAAACTAAATTCATTAGTTATTTAATATATTAAAAAATAAAATTTGTTTATAATTAAAGCTGGAGGAAATATTAAAAAAAATAAAAGAAGCAAAGTTAACTCATCTCATCTAGTAATTGTGTGCCTACGAACGAATGCATTTTACAGACAAGGACAAAGAATGCCGATGGCAAATCTTTCAGTTCATCATACTGCATGAGAGAGTGTGCAAGTAGATTCAGTTACAGTTACAGCCACCAAGGTTCTTTTCCTCACTTTCCGTGGTCCAAGTCCAACTCACATATACTGACAAAACAGTTCTCTCTTTTTCTTTATAAATAAATTTCTAAAATGTTAATTAATGTCCTTAATTAAGAAGTAAAGATACTAAAATTAGGAATTTCAAAAAAAAAAAAAAAAACTAAAATTAAGATGTCAATTTTATATGTAAAATATGGATTTTTATGTAGATTATCTTATTCGAAATTTGAAGATGGAGATGTTTTTTTTCATAGAAATGAAAATGAAGGAAAAAGTTTCTTTAATGGTCTGTTTGTTTTGAGAGAGTTACAAGAGAGAGAAAGAGGGACGAGAGAGTTTGAGAAGAGATGAATTATTTCTTCTGTTTGGAACACAGCAGAAACTGCAGAGAGAGACTGAATTTACATGGGCCCCACACCTTTTTCATTTCTCCGCTGAACTGCGAAGAAAACTCAATAATTTCATTTTTTCCATTTATGCCCCTGTTTCTCTGTAAACAATGGAACTGGTGCTTTTTCATTTTTTTTCTCATCATCTAACATGAAATCGTTTTTGTTGGTTAACCCATGAAGAAAGCTTCTTATTTTTTTCCATTTACCCATAAAATCTTGCTTGGTATCGTCTCCATGGAAGATGAAAGCGACAATGGTTGAAGGATTATATTCTTTTGTTTTTTAATTTTATAATATGAATATATAATTATTATATATATGAGGTGCGGTGGGAAGGTGGCAATTGAGAGATGGATAAACAAGTGTGGGCTTGTTAATTTGACATGGAATGAAATTTGTGAGTTGAGTTTTTCTGGTTCTTTATATTTTAATCAAAGAGTTCAGTTCTTTTTGTTACTATTTTGTGAATTTTTTTGACTAAAATTTGTTAGTTTTTTTTTTGACTAAAATTTGTTAGTTGATAATTAAATTATAATACTAATTTTCTTCATTAATTTGTGAGTTGATCTAACAAATTAATTAAATGAATGAATTTAAATTAGTTAATTAATTTTAATTGAAGGTTTTATTCAAGGGTATTTTGGTACTTTTAAAAATAATCACACTTCTCTCTCTTCTATTTCTCTTATTTTTCTCTTATACCAAACAACACAACAAATCTACTCTATTTCTTTCATATTTCTCTCTTCTCTCACTCTCTCTCACTTATTTCTCTCTTCTCAATTTCTTCTTACAACCAAACACACCCTAAGAGAGATTTGAGGATGAAGATAAAATTTTATCCTCTACTTCGTGGAAACTTTGTTCCCGAAATTTTTATTAAAATAATAGTTTATAAATACATATTTAAATACTTTATAAATTATTTTTAATTATATTTTTTCTTAATATATGCATGTATACATTTGTTTATATATGATGTTTGTTATCATCATAATAATATTTTTATAATTAAACTTTACTATTCTTTTTAGAACTTGTTTGATTGAAAATAATGAACATTTGATATATTTTTTAAGGTTAATAAATCTCTGCGGGAACTATGAAGATCTGCAAAATATGTAGATGAAGGAAAAATATATATTAGAGTAAAGTAAGTAGTACTGATTATGAGGTATATTAGAGTAATATATATGAGGTATTAAGTTTCATCCATAGCTCTATTATAAATAAATTAATAAATAAATAACTCGCAAATACAATTCAATTTTTAACATAAAATTCAATTAATTACTACTTTAATTTAGTGTCAAACAAATTCTACTATGGAATTACCGTCGCAACACAAGTTCTAAATCTTTTAGCAGGGTCAACAAACAACCATATTTGCTTCCGAACAGACAAAATATATACTATATTTCTTCCGATCACATATTTAAACAAAAAAAGAAGATTGTTTATGAGGTTTTAAAATATTTAGTTAAGTGTATTTAATTTTTTTGATTTAGTGTAAAACATAGTTAAGTTTACTATATTGTTCTTTTTATTCACCTTGGAAATCCACATGTTTTTGTAAAAGTGAAATAAATTAGTTTCAAATTAAATAAGAGTATATTATAAATAGTAATATTAATTAGTTTAAAAGTTATTAATTTTTACTTATAATAATGATCAAAATTTAAAATATTTTTTTTATAAATGAAATAGCTTTTTCCATAAAAAAGATTAGTCCCCGTTCCAAGCTCCACACATATGTTTTTGAAGTTTTTCGTGTTTCTGCCACATAAACAAAGTTTATCTATAATTAAGAAAATAATTGAATTAATTTATTATACTTTTTTGTACTCGTTTTCCTTTTATTCTTTTTAATTTATTTTCCATTCATAACAAGAGAGAAAAAAAAGTTAATTTTATATATATAAATAATCATAAACTTAATTAAAGGTTATGCTAAACAGTGCACTTGTTAAACATACTAAAAATAAAAATAAAAGACAAAAGTAATAAAAATAAGAGAAATTTTTATATTTTCAAAGCATTGAATGCACAATTTTCAAAAAAAAATTTCCATAAAAACTTGCTTAACTAGTGCACCCGGTGCACTATTTAACATTTTCCCTTAATTAATTTTTTTTTTCTGCCATTCAAAAAAAAAATTAATTAACCAATGTTTGTCCTTATATTAAAGGACAGGCATGCTCTCATATGCAAAATTCTAGCTACATGTTCAATTTTTAATGATATAAATATTCTCTGGTTTGTGTTTGTTGTATTGGTTTCCTATTGTACTGTTTCTTTGCCTCTTAGCACTTCTTGTGCTTTGTTGTGCTTTAATATATCTTTGGCTATTCAAAAAAAAAAAATGATATAAATATTCTCTGTAGTGTTGGAAGTCACTATACTCAAGGAAGATTTGCTAAATTACACAGTATCCAAATACATATTATATATAAAAAAATTGGAAACTGAGATTTGAATCTCCATTGGGAATATATATTTAATCATTCAAAAATTATATAACAGCTCCAATTTCTTGAAGTACTATTTTTTTCTTCTTCTGCATAGTTATCTTTAGCTCGACAAGATGAAACATCACAATCATTTTTCTTTATAATTATATAAAGGGTTTATCTATCATGTGCAAAGTTGTACATATTAAAAAGTTTAAAATAACAAGTTTGTTTTGAAACTTGTGCATTTTATATTCAATGTATAATTTTTAAATAAATAAATGTTATTTTCAATAAAAAGTTACTATTTTTTATTACTTTAACATGTGCAATGTTGCACATGTTAGACAAACACTTATATAAAAACAACATCTTAGTTTTGATGAGAATAGGAATTTCTCCATTGAATATTTACCCTGTTCATGAAAAACCAAATTTGATTAACATTTATTTTTACCACAGTATATGACAAGCACAACCTTTTGATGAGAAGGTTGTTGGAATTTGTCCCAATAATTCTTCCACTGATTGGTCAAATAATTGCTCAAGTTAATTGACTTTCAAGTAATCATAATCATTATAATCAAAGCAACACCTAATTGAAATACTATTTTTGGTGGTTGTGCAGTAACTATTTTTTTTAATTAATTACTATTCTAATTTTAATTAAAATTCATGCTCACTCCAAATGTGTTGAAAGTCTTTTTTATAAATATGAATTGGGCATTGTTTACGCGCAATTGCTAATATTAATCACCCTAGTTTAGTGGGTTCATAGTAAATTGAACCTCTTGTATTTTTGTTGTGTTAATGATGTATTTGAAATAACCAATTATTAGCCGGTTAAGTTGTGATTGACGTTGAATTTGATAGGGAGGATCACGGTTCGATCTTCCATAACTGCGATCGAAAGGAGATTGAAACTACTTGATATTAATACTAATCCTCGAACCAAATTAAACTGATGGTGAAAAAAAAATAGAAATAAGCACAAGATGTAATCTTCCCACACTAGATGAAATATTGATAGTATTCAACCTCAAAAGCTAAAGCTAAACAATAGGCAATCTTGATATACAAAAATATTGATAGTATTAAACCTCAAAAGCTAAAGCTAAAATAATAGGCAATCTTGATATCCTTTGTATATTTCTTTCCCATATATATCTCCCTAGAAAACTATATAGCTATATATATACAATAATCAAACTTATCAGATATTAATTATTTAAACTACCCAGCAGCTGCTACATGGATGACATAATTGGAGAAATGTATACATCTTTTCTTGCATATTCTCTCCGTAACACTTTATAAGTAAAATTGACTTTTTAGGTTCATTGAAGATTTAAATGTATCTAGTCTAGATGGAGTATTAGACTAACTACAATCTTGTATATGGACAGTTAGTAACAACAACATGTACAACAACAACAACAACAAAAAACAAAACCTTAAAAGTGATAAAAGTGGTTTTAAAATAACCATTACGAATAAAACAACCTACACTAAGTTGAAAAATCAATCTTTTTAGAGAACTATATTAAATGACATAACGTTATTTACATCAAGGAAAAGTTCATGTGGTCGTTAAATAACTTTCTAAAAGAAAAATAAAATATTAACAGAAAATTATTTTTTTAACGGCATCATAAAATAACACTTTCCCATCATCACTAAGAGTCTAAGATACATGAATTATCCGGTATACATCTTATTTACATATACTGCTACATTGTTGAATTAAATAATTCTTATATATTTATAAATAATGGTTATTAATTTTTAAATTTATCAAAACTATCTACTTCAACGATGTACTAATACATACTCCCTCCGGTTACATACTCCCTCCGATTGTACAAACAAAAAATACACTTCAAATTTTGGTCACTATTGTAAGCAAAAATTAATTAATTTTAAATTAATTAATACTGTTATTTTTAATATATCCTTATTTTTCAAAAGATGCATATAATTTCCAAGAAAAATAAGATTTAATTTAATAATTTATTTATGTTTTATCTTAAATTAAGAAAATTAACCACACTTAACTAAATTTTTTAAACACCGTATAAGTTTTTTTTTTCTCCAACCGGAGGAAGTATTTAGTAATAAGATATGTATCTGCATGTTCACTTATAATAATATTTAATAAACTTTCTTTAACAACCATTCTTGCTTTATTACTATTTGTTCACAAGGAAATTCCTAAATCTTAAAAGGAACAGTATAAATGTGCTTAATTTGACCAAGAAAATTAAATCAACCAATGATTCAAGAATTTGATTAAGACCAGTCAAAATTCGATTCGTTGAAATCAACATTCAGAATATCTATGATTTTGGTGTTTACGGTTTTCAGTGTAGCATATTATATCCTCCAAATCTTCTTGAAAATGAAACCCCTTCAACAAATTTTTCTTTTTTATATATAACAACTTCAACTAATTTATATATTTTTCACCACTAGAAATTTAAAAGATCCACAAATTTATTTTTTATAATTTTCCATAGATTTGTGATATACGTGGTAACCAATGAACATACACCATTTTTCATCTACTACAATAATATTCAATCTTTTGAACTCATAATATATCATATTCCTTATAGCAACCATTCTCATACAAACCATACCTAAACCTATAAATTAAAGGGAAATTTTAAAGAAATTTTTTAAAAAAGGAAGAAAAAAAGAAGAAAGATTAACATATAAAGATTAAAACCTCAAAAGTGGAAAAATAAGAAGCTAACGAATTAACAATATCTCTAGGGTTTTCATTCTATCTTAAAAAGAGATCAAAGTACTATAAACCATATATGGAGATAAAACTTTTTCTTGGAGAGGTTAATGAAAAAAAGAACCATTGATTTCAAAAGAGAGAGAGCATAAATTAATTAAGTTCTATAGTTGGAATTGGTAGTGGCTGAAGAAGAGTTAAAAGCTGCAAGATCTGTCCAAGCTGAAGTAGCACCACCATTACCGCCAGAAGCACTCCAATATTGTTCACTATTAGGGTTATTATTGTTACTATTATTGTTGATCATTCCCAAGAATTGTCTAGATTGATTTTCTTCCATTTTCACACTAGAATTAGTTGATAATACCTTAGGGACACCACCATATATATGTGCTTGATTATTATTACCACCACCACCTTCAAATGGATACAACAATCCATGTGAAGAAGAAGCTTCTAAGCTTGTTAAGAATGGAAATTGTTGAGTTTGTTGTGGTGTCCTCCATTGCTCGAAACCACCAACAGGTAAAATCGAAGCAGAACCACCACCACCACCACCACCTACACCGCCGTTACCAACAGCTCCACCTAAAGAGCTTCCAATATGGAAATTCAAGTCTCCTACTCCTCCCATTGGACCAGAAAAACCATAGTTTAACCCTATTTCACCAAGGTGATCGCCGAGTTGATGCAAAGGAGCCATGAATCTCATCGGTGGTAGAGTCGGGGAACTGAGTACCGCGGGAGAGTTGTTTGTAGAGCTAGTTTGTCGATCCGAGCTAACCGGAGACTTTGACGTGTTGTTGCTACTTGATTTAGTCCTCTTGTTCCTTCGGCAGCCACCTCCAACTGGGACGCTTCTTAGAGCGCCGCCCCTTGTCCAATACCTTCTACAGGTCTTGCAGAAGTGGCGCGGCTGTGAGAGGCTATAGTTGTTGAAGTAGCAAAATTTTGTGTTGGTGGAATCACACCTTGGACATTTTTGTGATGGTTCTTGCATAGGTATGTTGGCCATCCTAGCCCTATCTGCCATCGAACCTGGCCTGATCGAGCCTCCATGAGGCTGTGATGGTGTCAGATTCGATGGTGGAGGCTGTGATGGTGTGGTAAAAAGAGGAGTGTTGACAATAGTGTTTGCCCCTTGATGATTTGGTTGCTGCAAAAAAGGAAATAAAATTAGTTGAAGATACAAAAATCAAATATTTGGTATATTCAAGAGAAGGGTATAAACAAAAGTAAAGCTAGAATATTTATCTTTTTAGTTTTTTTTTTCCCTTTAATTTGAAAAAACCTAATTGAAGAAACCTTTGTTAATTTACCTGTTGATGCCAGTTGGCTGGATCCATATATGGTGGAAGAGAAGTATAAACCATAGTTATTCCTCTTGGAGCTTTCTCTTTTGTAAAGGTTGATGAGAATAGTGGAGAGAATCACTTCAACAAGTTAGAGAGAGATAGAGTTTTTGAGTGAGTATGCTTTGTTTGTGGTTGAGTTGAGTTGAACAAAGAAGAGAGAAAGGAAAAGAGAGAAAGCAAGAAAGAAAGAAGAGAGGGATCAAAGGGTAAGGAGAGGTGGTGATGAGAAGCTAAAAATAAAGGAAGATGCTTTTGAGTATATATATAATTTTATGTATTTTATTTTCTTGTTAATTATTTTTCATCCCATTCCCCAATAGCTCTCTTTTTGTTTTATTGCTTTTCAGGATTTTGAGAAGGTGATGTTTCTTAACCCATAAGCTTCTTTTTTGATGCCTTGTAAGTACACTGTGCTTAGAAAAAAGAGATTGTTATAGTGCTTCTCTCTCTCTCCCTCCTTATGCATGAAAAAAAAAAGTTAACTATTGAGTTTGATATGTCATGTTTTATTTTAATAGAGAAAAAAAAAAGATAGGGTTGTGTGTATGCTGACCAACCTATACATTATGCAAATTGGATCCTCTCTAATTTTTTCCCTCATGTTTTCTCTCCTTTTGTTGATCTAATGGTTGATATATTATAAAGAATATAAAAACATTTAAGAAGAGAGAGAAATAAATTGAATGAATGGTTAAGATTACCATTGAAGAGAAAACATGAGGAAAAAAATTGGAGAGGATCCAAATGTAGCAATTTGAGGTAGAATGGCCAACACAAACTTTAATTATGATTCTACTATAAAATACCATAACAATAGTTGGTGAATGAATGATAAATTAAGTTAAAGAATGTGGTTAATTATATTTTAATAATTTTTAATAAATATTAGAAATTGGAATGAAATAAATAAAGGTGGTCTATTTGTGCTTTTAGTGTGTCCCGACCAAGTGAACCTTTTCTTGGTCTCGTCTGTTCCCTTCCCCACTCTTCAATTTCTTTT
The DNA here is from genome assembly GCA_954870985.1 of Trifolium fragiferum. Lineage (NCBI taxonomy): Eukaryota > Viridiplantae > Streptophyta > Magnoliopsida > Fabales > Fabaceae > Trifolium > Trifolium fragiferum. Next base: position 13,337,588 of record OX940793.1, on the reverse strand, counting down.
TGCATGGAAATATTTTTCCTTTGCCACCATGTGAATAAACCAGTCAAACTCATATTTTGTTACTTTTTTGCTCTTAATAGTATATAGTTATAGGGTAGAGTAGGGACCCACTAATTAAGTAACTAATCGCCAAGTGTTTGTCTAATAAATGGAAAATTAGTTATATCAATGGTTAATTAATGATTGCCTTAATGTCTTTTATCCAATGAATAAAGGAGTTTATATATAAAACAAAAAAAGAGTACAGTATAGTTGGGAAAATTTTAATTTAGTAGTTTTATTCATGAAATAAATACAAAAAGAATCAAGAAGAAAATAAATGTGTATGTTAAAATAATATTGTAGTTTACGTCTTAATAGTTTTAGAATTTTCTTACTAGAATACTTGATTTGAAATTGACTTCATGCTTAGGTATTAAGGTCTCTACAAAGTGTTTGAAGCCACTTTGTAGGATATTTTATAAGATCAAATTTGGTAGTATCTAAAACAGTTTGATGCGGAAGTGTTATTGTACATTATATGAAAAATCAGATCCATAAATATCCAATAGTAGTACTATACTTTAGGGGTGTTCGCGGTGCGGTTTGATTTGGTTTTGAGCATAAAAATCATCCTAACCGCGAGATAAAATGACATGCGGTTCGGTTTGGTTCGGTTGATTTTTAAAAAGTCATCCAAACCAAATCAATGCGGTTAGGTTTGGTTCGGTTACCGCGGTTTATCACGATAGAAAAACATAGGAAATTTTAATTTATTTAATTGTTTACATGATATAATATGCATATACATAAATTGCACACATAAGAACTTATTTTTAATACTAATAATATAGTTTTGAATCGCATGAAATTATATGTTTTGACTTAATTTGGGTTTGACTTGTTAAGTTTGACTAGGTAATAAGTTGATTACTAATAGTTGATATAGTTAAATTAACTTTTGCGGTTTGGTTTAATTTGGTTCGGAAACCAAACCAAGTCATGTGGTTTAAAAGGAAAAAGATATGTGCGGTTTAAACTAAATGCAGTTTTTTGCAGTTTTCGGTTTGGATTGGTTCGGTTTACGATTTTACTTTTTGATTGGTTCGGATACGATCACCCCTACTATTCTCTGCCAACAACAATGTGGATGTAATATTTTGTAGTAATAATAAATGTGTCGATGTTAAGTAAAAAAAAAAAGTGTCATGTGTTACGTATTTGCATCCACTGTGTTTTAAAAAAAAAAAAAAAAACCAAAGTATTTGCATACATATTCAATAACTAACCTATAATAATTTCATTAACAATGTCGCAAAGAGTAGTGAACACAAACATTAAGTGTTGGTGGTTAATAAGATTGATTTTTTAAGACAATCATTCGAAAGAATCCGAGTTCTATTCTTAGTCCTTAATATTTAGGGTGAGTATGATTGGGTGTTATCCTCAATGAGAAGCTCACATACACCTTGAAATGAGATCAATGGAGTGGCTTGATGTCGCAAAGGAGTTTTCATATATCTTAGGCTTCAATGCTTCATGGTATATCCAGGGGCGGATACATGTTGTGGCCAAGTGTGGCCTTGGCCACACTGGTTTTTTAGATTATTTTTTTTATAATAAAAATATATATATTTAAGTACCATTTATCTAAATTTATTTTGAATTTAGGTCAAATAGATTTTTAATAAGTTATTGATAGAAAAAATTTGCTTAATTTTTATGAGTAAAATACATAAATAAAAGACTTTTGAAGTTAATAAAAACAACAATTACGAAACAATTTTGGTTTTTTTTTCTTTCTAAAAGCTCTTATTTTCATTTATCTTTCAAATAGTTTCTAAGACCTAAAAAAGTCAGGTCAAAGGATACCTTAGATACCGTTTGTCCTAGATTATCTCAAAATTTTTTTATCCAATAAAAGAAGTTAGGCAAAACAGATTTATAATAAGTTTTTGTTAGAAAAAAAATTGCTTAATTTTTATGAGTAAAATACATAGATAAACAATTTTTAAGCTAAAAAATAATAATTATCAAACAAATTTAGTTTTTTTTTTAAAGAAGCTCTTATTTATACTTTTAGCTTTTAGATAACTTGTTTGACCTAAAAAAGCCAAGTCAAACGATACATTAGTCTTGAAGTTAGCTTTAGTCTTGTCGGTAGCAATTGCAAGCGTAAAATAATGTTTTTTCAGTTATGAATTTAGTGAAGGATCCCCTATGTAACAAAATGAGAGATTATTGGTTAAAATATCGTCTTGTAACTTATATAAAAAGAGATGTTTTTGAAATAATTGATAATGATATTATTTTACCTCATTTTCAAATAATGAATAGTGGACAGTTTCATTGTAAATGTATTACATTTAATAATATTATATTTTTTTTAGTATAATTTAATTGGAAGCCCCTAATATGGACCTTAATGAACCTTTACAAATGACCTGCTACATCAGGTTACCTTAAATTTAATTTGTTTAAATTAAAAAAAACTCCTTTTTTCTGTCACCGTTTCTCTCTGCATCACCTTGCCATCTCCGACGCCAAATACCAAATCGGTCACCGTGTGGACTTTGGTTGGTAAAGCTAGTGGAAAACAATGGAAATTGATGATGCTTAGCCACATGATTTATGCTTAAATCCATCATATTATTAATAGTTGCTCAGTTTGCTATGGTTCAAAAACAATTAATTAAACCTTTCCTGAAACATATAGTGACTGGAAAATAAGAACTCGATGGAAAATATTATATAGAAAATGGCGACGGTGACTAATGGTGGTGTGGGTTCAATTCCAATATATAGTTTTATGCAAAACTTAATAATAATAAAAATTATGCAGACACAGTTGGCAGAAAATCAACTCAAACCGCCACAAAGCTAGGCCTTATCTAGCTAACAAATGAAAATGATGTAAATCAAGTTTTTATGGAAAAATGATGTAAATCAAGCTCTTTGTAATGGTTAAGAAAATAGAATTACTCTACTTCGAGGGTAGAGAAGCCTCCTAAGAAGAAGATAAGAAGAAAAGACTAATTTCTCATATATTGCATAATGATTGAATAAACCAATATAAGTTTATATAGAACTTTCCATAACAAAACTAATAACCAAATAATAATAAAATGCTAACAAACTTATTCTAGACTTTTCCTCTCGCTTTTGGACTTGACATGATTTGGGCTTCTAGGATCATAACATTACCCACCCGTTCAAAATCAACCTTGTCCTCAAGGTTGTAAAAATCAATGTTGAAGAGATAAATTTTCCCGGATCCCACTGCTTCATGCGAAATGACCTCCCTGTTGTAGACATACCCAATTGTTGACTTGGATCCCATTGTTCAAAGTGAGCACAAGAATGAGTGGCATGAATCCTCCTCCTCACAAGCAGAACACATAATAGCAACAAGCTTCTCTCTGTATCATTAATATCAGAACTAATAATAAAAGAAACACCACAAGGATCCCAAGCACAAACCTTTTTGAATTGACCCTGTGTAAGAATATTTTTACTTTTAATTTGCCACCATGTACCATTACCAACTATGTAGTAGTCACAGGAATGAGTAACGAAAATTTGAAAATTCAAACTATCAAAGTGGCTCTATTGAGATAACTTCAAGTGGATCCATAATTTGAACTTGGTAAAATTGAAGTGCATGACTCCATGATGAAGGAAGCATCCTCTTGTACCTAATTCTTTTCATTATTTCAACTTCAACAACCTTGATATCACAAATAGTTTCCTCATTGTAAAGCATATTTGTCGGCAAACGTTGAACCATTACAACATTAATCATATCATTATCAACCCCTCTAAAAATGATCTTGTCCTCAAGATCAATAGAAGTACTAACAAGTGATTTTGATGCTATAACAATGTGGAATAAGGTAGCCTTCACAATATGACTCATCCTTGCATAGTTATCACATGGTAGCATGCACCTTGAAAATATTATATATCCCATAATCTCATGAAAAAGTGGTTCCTGACTCAAATTATTGAATGGAAAAAATTGAACCAAACTCTTGGTACCACAATCCAACTCACACCAATTTTTGTTATTATTCTGCCAACCATCATAAGGAATATGGTAGAGATAAAACATGTTGGTAGTATAAACCTCTTGCAATATAGACAAGTACTGCTCCTCATTGCTAAAAATTAGACAAACTTTCCACAGTATATCACCAAGGCTATTGTCATTTACATGAAGCCACCTTTCAAGAACAACTTGATCAAAATGAGTTACTAAAGAAAAGTCCTTTAAAAATTCAAGATGACTTTGTATAGCACTATCAATACAGATAACATTATCACCTTCAACCCCAAAATTTGCCATTGGTATAGATGTGTCCCTTCTACCATTATAAATGAGGCTAACTATTGAGGGTGCAACATAATCTTCAACAAGAAGCAAATTCTTGCAGATAGTTACATGCTGCATAATTGGTTTGTGAAAATCAATAATAATGCTCTTGATTCTCTTCATTGGATTCTTACTAATCAACACTTGTAACAAAACCAGATCATAGCAATTAAGGACACTCATATAGCCATATGGTGAAGCAATATATCCAAAGAGATTAACAACTAAAAAGGATGAGGGACTGGAATGACCACTATCAACAAGCTTTGTCAAACCAAGACTAACAACAGAAAATTCAATTGCAGAGCCAAAAGAAAAATCCTTGCATTCCACTAAGATTGCACTATAATTTTGGACCAAAGATGCTAGGCCTTGTGTACCCAATAACAAACTTCCAAAAGTATTACAAGCAAACAAAACACTAGCCAAAGTGAATATAAAAATCTGTAAAGAAGTTTGAAGCTTTGCAGCAAGTGTTTTCATGTCTTCAAAAGAAACAATGTTATTATAGGTGACTTTTAGAGGCCTTTCTACAAACAATTGGTAGGTGTGAGATGCACTTATTCCAAAATCAATGAATCCACCAACAGTGATCAAGGAAATTACAACAGGACAAGCATAAAATGGTATAAGAAACGAATGAGTAACAATGCTTGTATCACTAACTGAGTTTTCCCTCAACATGTTAATCACTTGAAGATCAATTGGATTATCAAATTGAGATGGGGTTCTAGTTAATACCTCTAGATCAAAATGGAAAGAGTTAGCAGTGTTGCTTGCAATGTTCAGTGGTGGTGAGTCGAGTGATATTGAGTAAACCGAGTGATATATCTATGGCGGTGCAAGTGGTGGCGGCGGAATTGGAAGTAAGTCTGGTGGATCCTCTACACAAATCACAGGCGGCGGTGCATCACCAAGGTTGAAAACTCTCACTTGCCTGTTATTTATATCGCTGGGTGACTCCACTCTAATCATCTTGCTACAGAGCGGTGGAGAACGCATGGGGGAAAAATAATAATCTGGGGGTTTTGATGGTTGTGACGGGAATGGGTTTGTAAGCGAGAACTCTTGCTTGCTAGAATTTCCACCGGGATCAAACGATGGAATGAGGTCTTGTGGTGGTGTTGTGGAGATAGTGTTCATAGCCATCTTCATCGACAATGGCACAATGGTTGTCAGAGCAATTGTTGCGAACTCTAAGTTGGAATCGTAACCAACTGCAGTGACAGGCTCCTTCTGTTCGGCAACAACTCCCAGAACGGTACCGACAGTTACGGAGAAATGCTCTTCGGGTTGGGATTTGTTGTTGTAATGCTTTGCTACAACCGGAGAAGAATCCAGATCTTGTGTCAACTGTTGTGGTTTGAAGTCTAGATCCTTTTCATCCACCACTATTGGTTGTTCATCACTATAGCCACCTTGCACCGACTGTGATGGTTTTAACTCCAAGTCTAATTCATCATCTGGTACAGGTAGAATCACTCGCCATTCAGGTTTAAAATGCCATAGAAATACAGAAGTAAATGTGTCCCAACTCATCGATCGGTGGTGTGGATACCACCGGAGCCACCATGTGAGTGGTGGACCTTTCATGGCAAGTCCAGCCACTATCATCTTGTAGGTCTCTGGTGTATGCCAATGCTTGAAGTATTTCTCAGTGCAAAGCACCCACCAGTAAGCATCGATTTGGCCATCAAACTTTGGAATTACCATCTCTGATGGATTTGCAGGAGAGAGCTCATCCATGAAAGCACCAATGTAATGGTTAAGAAAATAGAATTACTCTACTTCGAGGGTAGAGAAGCCTCCTAAGAAGAAGATAAGAAGAAAAGACTAATTTCTCATATATTGCATAATGATTGAATAAACCAATATAAGTTTATATAGAACTTTCCATAACAAAACTAATAACCAAATAATAATAAAATGCTAACAAACTTATTCTAGACTTTTCCTCTCGCTTTTGGGCTTGACATGATTTGGGCTTCTAGGATCATAACACTCTTTTCACTCATTTTGCTTCCATGCCACTTATCTTCATCGAAAAATTAGGAGTGTTTCAGATCTCCCTTATAGAGGCCGTATCAGAACAAATCGAAATAAGATTGGTAATTGAAAAGTAAACCTTCATTCCAAAAAAAAAAACACCATAAAAACTATTAATTGTTGGAACCGGCTATAGCAGGTCACATGTATAGGTCCACTAGTGAACCCGTATTTTTTGGGTGCATATTAGGGGTTTCCAATTTAATTTATTGTTTCTTTAAGATTTTGGCCACACCAAAATTTTATGTCTGAATCCGTGGTATATCCTTCCCATGTAGGTAACAAGCGAAGACAATTGATCACAATTTTAACCTCTCTGATGGGTTTGACTTTTCTCACCTTAAGTCCTTTTGGTCATTGTTAAAGTTTATACATATTTTTATTGATTTTTTTTTTTTTGGTACATAGAAGAATTGACAAAGTAAATATAAGAAATTCTCACACAAGTGAGAGAGCCGGGGTTCGAACCCCGGTCATGACGTCCATGCCTTGTAATTTCGGCAAATTTTTGCCAGTTGAGCTAGGACTTATGGGACATTTTTATTGCATATTAATTAATCACTATAAGAAAATTAATTCTTTACGACAGTTAAAATTACAATTGTCGCAATAAAACATCTACAACGGTTCAAATCATTGAAGATTTGTGTGTGTCGCAATAACACTTTGCAACGGTTCTAGAAATTGGCACTATAGTTGTCGCAAATGATTTTGTGACGGTTACAAACAGTCCTTATATGTATTTTGGTGTATAATCACATTAGTAACATATATTACGACAGTTAAAAAAACCATCGCAAACCTTTTTCTTCTTAAAATAAAAACTATTTAATCTGTATTTTGTTAATTACCTTATTAAATAACAATTAAAACCATAAATAATTAATTAAAATATTCATACATAAGGAACAAAAAAACATTTTTTACTAACATAAGTACCAAAATTAAACTGCACACATTGTTCAGTTTTTTTATCTGTTGGCAAATTGTTGTGTTTTTCGATTAATATTCCTTTGAATGAAACACCTTCCACTACTAGAAAAATTTTAAATGCCGACGGACAAAATCTGTCTCTAAAATGCAAATATTCTGTCACTAAGCAGGCTAGAGACGAATTTGATCCCGTCGATAATTTCCTCGTCTCTAAACTATTAGAGACGGACAAAATCTATCTCTAAAATGAAAATATCTGTCTCTAAAATAAAAATATCTGTCTCTAACTGTTTTTTCTGTCTCTAATTCCATCTCTATTAGAGACAAAATATATTCTGTCTCTAAATTCCGTCGGTATTTTAACTTTTTCTGGTAGTGTTAGGTTAATTAGGGTGCGTTTATTTTGTCTTTAAAAAAGTAGATTTTTTCTTTGTATTTTTTAAGATAGATTTTGTAAACCCGTATTTCAAAGTATTATAAGTTTTTTTATATTTATTTTTTTTAAATTGAAACACTAATTTTTTGACATCATATGATATAAACATACATTATTGAAGATCAAAACATAATCAAAATTGCAATTTTTTCAAAAGATTGTATTTCAAAAATGATTTTTATGAAAATCTATTTGAAATAGCTTCAAATTAAGTGATTTTTTTGAAATTTTAATATCTGAATTTTTTTTCAATAAAATTATGAAATGCCTAAAATGACATTTTAAAAATAACAATTCAAACCAAATTTTCATTTAAAGCTTTTATAAAAGTTTCATTGTAGATTTTTTTTACACAAAATTATGGGTGCGTTTGTTTTAACTTTTAAAAAAATGATTTTTTCTTTGTATTTTTGAAAATAGATTTTATAAAATTGTTTTTCAAAATATTATAAGATTTTTTATATTCATTTTTTCTAAATTCAAATACTAATTTTGACATTATATAACATAAACGTACATTATTGAAGATCACAACATAGTCAAAATCTCAATTTTTATAAAAAGTTGTATTTCAAAAATGATTTTTATGAAAATCTATTTGAAATAGCTTTAAAAAAAGTGATTTTTTTTAAAATTTTGATATCCAATTTTTTTTTTTAATAAAATGATGAAATATCTAAAATGACATTTTAAAAATAACTATTTAAACCAAATTTTCATTTAAAGCTTTTATAAAAAGTTTCTTTGTAAATTTTTTTTACACAAAATTATATTACACTGTAAGAATCTATTTTGAAAAAATCTATAACAAACACACCCTATGTAACACTATAAAATCTATTTAAAAAAATCTAAAACAAACTGCCTCTTGCTCCTTTTCTCTCCCTCTTATCCATCTTCCCCTTGTGACCTCCTTGGGTTTCCACCATTCTTTTGAAATATATCTAGATTAACTCTTAGTTTGTATGTATCTATCTAGATTCCTTCAAATTTGTTTAGCTTCTATTTTTTCACCACTTCTATGTACCTCACAAACCCAAATCTCTTCTCTTATCGGTGTAACTTCGACTGTATTGATTTAAAAAAAAAAAAAAAATTGTCATGTAAAAATTGTAAAGTTAATTTGGCTTTTACTAGTAATGGACAAACAGTCAAATTCGGAGCCGAAAAAGATCAACTCGAGAAGAACTGCGGGTGACAATACAACACTCACTTCCGTTAGTTTATTTGAGCCGGTTGGTTGTATTTCAGGTTGAACAGAAGTCAAGTTGGCCGGGTTGGTAATTGGTATCACCAAATATAGAAGGAGAAAAAACATGAAGAAACAATAGAGTTGTTGCTCAAATTCTAATAATGAGTATTGCTTCATGTATCTTGATCCAATCAGACACAAAACCATTTATATATAGCTAGTATCTTAGTATAGATAGATATAAAGGTATCGAAAAGGGAGGTAGGCGTAAAAGATATATAAACAGTAGAAAAATGCTACCGAGCGAAACACAAATGGTTTGGTTCATATTTCTCTTATATGAAGGGTTCGTTTGATCTTCAAAATGTAAGTACTGGACAGAACAATACAGTACAAGATAGAATAACACAGGACAAACGTTTAAGATATTAAATAAATTTTGTGTTGTACGATATTTGGTGGATAAAAAGTTAGTTTGGTATTTTAGACAGCTTGTGCAGAGGATAAAAAGTTGTTTTGTGGTTTAGTGGGGGACAAAAATTTCAGTTTTTGTCATGTCTCTTGGCCCCTAGTTTGTCCAGTACCATGAACAATTTTAAAATCAAACACAGTACAACTAGAGTTGTGTTGTCCAATCCCTTAATTTTTAGCAGATCAAACGCACCCTACGGTATTGATCTTTGGAATAGGTGCAAAAATATTTTGTAAAAAAATTGTTAAATATGAGAGTAACGGTTTTGAGACAATATGGTAAATTGTAGGGTACAATAATAAGTGTATGGGTATAAATAAATAAATAAAAATAGTCTTAATATATTGGTTTTTTACATCCAGCCCAAGCCCAGTTTTCATTATAAAGTAGTGGAATTTTTCTCTTCCCACCCCCCCATTATCTTTTTCACCCCCTGAATTTCCATAAATACCCCTATCAAAGATGGTTCGGATTCTACGATCCGAGAAAAACAAAGAAGTGAAATGCAGTTCGGACGCTAGAATCCGTTCGGCATGGTGCACGGATTCTGCGTTCCGTGCTATGCTGATATACTGCAGAATGCAGAGGGATGCTGCTCATTTTCATCTTTTCCTCTTCCATAATCAACCTCCAATGCTCCAACCCCATTTTGTGTTCTCATTGTGATTGGTGCTTCAAATCAAAGTTCGGGAAGTTATCTGACGGAATCAACACTTGTTAATGCTCAAACATAAGGTAAATTTCACTTTGAACCGATTAATTTCAATTGTATATAGCTGTAAGTCGCTCTAGAACTCTAGGTTTTCCGATCCTGACAAGACCGTGTTCGGATTCTGGATAGACAGAGGGAGTTTGATGCACTTCAGAAGCTTGAAGACAATATGTGTCCTGATAAGAAAGCAAAAAAATTTGTTGGTGTTGGTTCGAGTAAAGATAATCCGTTAGAGTGCTCCGATTCCGACTAGCAAAGTGTTTGAGGTTTATTGTGATGTAATATGAACTTGTTATTTGAAGTTGTTTCTTGAACTTTGTTATTTTGCGCATTCGACTTTTTTTGGCATATAACTCGTAATGACTTGTAAGTTCAAATTCAAACTAGGACAATGTTAGATGAATTTGAAAAATGCAAGTTACTTTTGTTATGTATGTCGAATTATTATCTATATTGAAAATTGCAAGATACTTTTGTATTTCAAAATTTGCTATTTCTGTCAAAATTTGGTCTGCTGTCAATGTTAAATTTACAGGTTTTGCAAGTTCTGTAACATGGTTACAGGTATCTGGTGTTTTCTGCTTTTCTGCTACTGCATAAGTTAAAATCAATAAAAATAATACTAACAATATTTACACTAATAAAAATAATAACAATAATATTACAATAAAAATAATACTAACAATATTTACACCAATAAAATCAATAAAAATAATACTAATTATAATAATAATAACAATAATATTTATAATAATAACATTAATAATGACAACAATGAAAAAAACACACGTTTGTGTCTCTCGGAACGCAGAATCCGAAATAAAATGCAGACAAATTTTCTCGGATTCTAGCATCCGAACCAAGTCAGAACCTTAAATTCTGCAGTTTCAAACACAGCAGACAGAACCAAATGGTTCTAAACCTGTCCAAACCAGTTATAGACGAAGCAAATAATCAAAACAACATAATTTAAATTACGCAAATATAACAAACACACAACATTGTCATTAATTTACAAAACAAATGTCATACAACGATTGCGAATTCAACATTAAGTTCAAGCAAGGAATAAAATAAAAAACAAAAGCCTAAACACAAGATAAAAACTACTGTGTCGCACGTTTGCGACGTCTTTCAGGCATCCCCATTGCGACACGTCTTGATGCATATGAGCAACCCACGTTCTGTTACTATATCAGGGGAGTTCGGAACGCGTTATCCGAACCACTCCCCGCGCGGATGCTAGCTTCCGAACCAAATTTCCCTATTTTCGCGGACCGTAGAATCCGAACCATTTTATTAAGGGGTATTTTCGGGTTTAAGGGGGGTGAAAAAGATAATGGGGGGGTGGGAAGAGAAAAATTCAAAGTAGTGATCCAAAGTTGAAAAAGAATATCAGCCCAGTCTTATATATTAATCTCAATAAATATTTTATTTAATTTATATGTACAAATTATGTGCTTTGAATTTCGAGAGCTCAATCTAGAATATGAGTAAATTCTTTTATTTTCTCTTTCTGTGTAGTAGTGGCTGAACCATAATTATTGTATATTACATGCAATGTCTCAACTAAATGAGTTATAGTATTCACAAAACAATATGAGTCGATTCTTTACCAACTAAATCAATTTTTGTGGACAATTTATATCAATAAATATAAGTAAAGAAAAGATAGTCTCATCGACTTAAGACTAAATAAATTTAGAACTTCATAAAACATATGTTAAGATATCTAAAATTAAAAAATTACATTGATATGACATAAAAATTTAATGTTTAAAAAGTACTCCTATAATACACAAGTTTGAAAATAATATTGCCACATTTACATAACATTTTCCATAAATCTATATCCATCCTTAATTATAAGTTCTTCCACCATATCAATAAATATAAGTAAAGAAAAGATAGTCTCATCGACTTAAGACTAAATAAATTTAAAACTTCATAAAACATATGTTAAGATATCTAAAATTAAAAAATTACATTAATATGACATAAAAATTTAATGTTTAAAAAGTACTCCTATAATACACAAGTTTGAAAATAATATTGCCACGTTTACATAACATTTTCCATAAATATATATCCATCCTTAATTATAAGTTCTTCCACTTTATTATTGCTTTGCACAAAATTTAATTAAGAATACTTTTTTTGACAAAAATTAAGATTTTTTTTTTTAAATGACCAATGTCAATTCGTCAAATGAATATATTTTACTTCCTTGTCTGAAGTGAACTAAATACCTAACACATCTTTTAATCCATAACTCAAACCAATTGAGAATTAAAAATTAAAAATATTATATAGTTAACTAATACAATTTTGCATCATTGCAGGTTTTATTTTGTTACATTATCATTGCAGGTGATTTTTGCACGTGTTTAATCAGTTTTAACTTTTAAATTAAACACTTGAAATTGAACCTAACATAACTTACCACTCTCTCCTGCGAAACAAAAACCAGAACCGCCTAACTTGATCCCCCAAATCCAAATGCTTTACTTCAAGATGTACCCTTTAGATTCATGGTGGTGTTCATGGACCTCACGTCCACACCATCGACAAACGCCAGTTGGGATAGCCAGTCTACGCTGCCCGGTTGTTGACTCATCGTGCCGCCACCACGTTGAGGGGTTTGGTTTCGTTATAAATCCATCTCCTTGTTAGGCTTCTTGCTCGACATCCAGATTGAGTGTGACCAACCATTAATCCAACTCTTTTGTGGGGGAGGTCCGGATTCTCCATTTTTAAGCAACCACAGCCTTCCTGGTATTGCTTCTAACCTTATGCTATTGTTTAATTGGTGGTGTTGGATCATTTCCGGTTGTAACAGTTTCTTATGGCTATAACCTTGTTACTTGCTATTTTCGTGTTTTGGTGAGTTGTCGATCCATGAATCTATCACCGTGTTGGCAGTCAGTTTCATTGATCGTTCCTCAAAAGATGAGTTCTCGCTTGTCTTCGATTTATTGCGATGCTTGAAGATTTTTACACATCTCTTTCTTTTGCAACCTTATTTCTTTCATTGCGCTGGATTTGCTGGGTTGAGCTTTCGATGCATATTTGTCTGATAGTCAGATTTGATTCATTGGATTTTTTTAACATATCCCTTTCATTCACCAACTAATTTTGCACATTCAATATATCCCTTTAATTATTTCTAATGTGCCTGAAATTAGTGTGACCCTTTTTTTTTTTTTTAAAGGTTAATAACCAATAAGTGGTAAAATTCACACTCTCTAGACTCTGGTTGAGATTCTCCTTAGAAAATAATCAATTTAAAATCTCTTCCACTAATTATAAATTAAAGTTATAACATCTTGTTCTAAGAGCAAAAAATTCAGATCCCACAAACTACAAGATACTCTACCACATTGTTATTTTTAGTACCTAATATTTTATTTTTTAACAAAAATTAAATCATCTTTTCATTATTCAATAAATTTTTCAATATAAAAGATATAGCAACTATATCAAAAAAGGACTACCCTAACAAACATATGAACAACATCGTACTAAACCAACTTACACATTTTAAACTTAGAAAAAATGTAAAATCCAGTAACTGAGCCACCATCAATTCAACGTTTCTACAACTAACACCTAAACTCAATTACTTATTCACATTTCACACACAACACAAACCAATTTAAGAAATTTTTTTTTTAAGCAAAATTTATTATAAGGGATATTCAATCTCTTACAATAGAGAGTATAAAATTATATGCTATTGAAACAACCCAAAGAATCGATACACCAATTTTAAAAAAAAAACATTAAATTTACAACCATATCGACTCACAATCAAAAAACATCTTTTATGTCGGACACAAGTTTTCTACCATCTGAAGTTGCTCCTTTGAAGAGAAATTTATTCTCTTTGTAATAACCTAAACTCAATTACTTCGGATATTAATTACTTTATATAAAATAACAATGTATCTGAAAATTCATATTTTTATGATCATATTAATTAAAACTCACATTTACTATAACAAAAATTACAAAGAAAAAAAAAAAATCAAACCAAAGAAGAGGCATCACGGGGACCCTGTTGATGATCACCGTCTCTACTGGAATCAGAACTTTTAACTGCGGCGGAAGCAACGGTGGCACGACAAATCGGACAATTGGAGTTGTTACTGAGCCACAAATCGATACAAGAAGTATGAAACGAGTGTTTACAAACACTCAGCTGCCGAATTTCTTCACCGTCGGAAAACACCGACAAACACACCGGACACTCACCGCCGATTTTCGTCGCGTGAGTTTCTTTCTCATACTTCACTCCACCGCCTTCTCCAACAGGAACAATTTCCACGTCATGGCGCGAGAGTTCCGATGCAATTGAAGGATCGCGGGAAACTTCATCGGAGGACGATCTCCGGCGATGAGAGGATGAACATCCGTATGCGAAGATGAAAGTGTAGATCAAGGCGGGAATAGTAACAATCGCAACGAGAGCGAGAAGAAACTCCAGTGGAGATAAATCGACGGAGCTAGACTCGCCGTCGAACGGCGGTGGTTGAGCAGGGTCAGTGATTTGAAACTCGGAGCTTGGAGCACCGGCGAACGGTCTGAACGGTGGCGGTGGTATCGGAATTACAACAATTTGTCCGGCGGATTGCGGCGGAGGAAAGAATGGTAACGGTGGCGGAATTGAGATAATTGTGGGTGAGTTTTGCATCGTAGCAAAATGGAGGAAAGAGTGATTATTATTATTATTAATATAAATAAATAATTAATAATAACAATAATAATTCATGAGTGGGTGAGTTTTGTTACATTTTTTTATTTTAAATAGTTATTTGTAAAATAATAAAAGTGGTTGAAAATGGTTGTTAGGAGTAGAGTGAAAGGGACTGAGTTTGGACTGTGGAAATTTGATGTGAAATTCTTTGTAGCAATAATTGATGATTTAGTTAAAGCATGTGTGTGTGTGAGTGATTAAATCATGAGAATGGAAATGAAGAAAATTTTGATTAGATGATGTCGGTTAGAGTTATTATGCATAAGGAATATCCTTATGCATGGTGCATAAATAAATCTCCACCATCCAATGTTTTTTTAATCAATTAGATTTTTTGATCAATCAAATGCACTAAAGCATGCATGGTGGAGATTTATTTATGCACCATACATAAGGATATTTCTTATGCATAATAACTCAACCCGATGATATCAAGACAAAGGACTTACATGTGGACCCTTTTGTCAGAAATTGTATCCTCTCCAACACTTTATGTCCAGCCCTCTCTCCTTTTTCTAATCCAAGGGTTGTTGATCAACAAAAGAAAAAAAGTATAGTGCAGAGGAGAGAGAAAGAGATGATTGAGTGACTGAGATGAGAGCAGGAAGAAAACATGAGAGGAAGTGCTGGAGAGGATCGAGATCCCTTTTGTCACACTATGTCTATATCTACTACTTGTATCTAGTTTCTTCTTTTTTTAATATTGTTTTTCTACTTTCTTTATATCTAATCTAATACCAAAAAAATAGGTATAACAATCTTGAATGATTGTGTATAAGTTAATAATTTAGCCGACAATTTCTAAAAACTAGTTAAATGGGTAAATTTGTAAGTGTTGTCTATAAATTAATTTTGACTTTATGCCAGGGGCGAAGTCCATTACATGAATGCCGTTAATCTTGACGAGTCTCAATAATATATTAAACGGTTTTTGATTTTTATAAAATTTAACATGAATGATCTATATGATATAATCTTCCAATCCAATGGTGCATTTTGTAAAATTCATACTCGTTAAAGCGTTATTGAGCGGTGTAACATTTGGTGTCAAATTAGTTGGTGTCATTTGATCCTGACCCTATAATAAATTTCAATTTAGCTTTCAAACTCTTTCAAGTAAAATTAGGAAACAAATTTCAAACTGAAACCTAACAGAATTAAAATTAGAGAAAATCGAAAGGATATCATACGAGAAGGAAACCTAATTCTTTAGACTCTTTGAAGCTTTCTGACGGCGAGGTGAAATCCGAAGAAAGCAAAAATTGAAGATGCGTGCTTCCTTGTTTCACGCAATAGCTCGGAGAGGGAGGAGAGAGCGGTGGCGAAAGAATAAGCTATGGCTAAAGCAATTAAGGGAAGAGAGAGCGATGTTGAAGCAACATTAAAGATTGAAGAATTTGGAAATTGAGAAATTTGGAGTGTGAATTTTTTGAAAATGAGAAAATTGGAACGCAAAAGTGAAAGTGAAGTATTAAAAGTACGAGGGAGAACAAAAACGCGCGTTTGTTGAAATAAATAAAAAATAAATAATTTGGATTATTTTACCCACAGCTAAACCGTGGCAAATTGACATAAATAGCCACAGCCACAATGTGGCTATTTGACCGTGGGTAAACAACAAAATTTTTGTAGTGTCTCTATATATAGCATTGACCTCCTCCACCATTCACTTCTCTAAGCAATGTGGGACTTCTCAAATATAATTTCCTTGACATTATTTTTCTTCATTAGCAATGTGGGACTTACATTGCAATCAATCCCAACATTTCTATCAGTGTGATACAAAGTCATGGTCTTAGGATTCCTACTTTCATAGAGAGAGAGAGAGAGAGAGAGAGAGAGAGAGAGAGAGAGAGAGAGAGAGAGAGAGAGAGAGAGAGAGAGAGAGAGAGAGAGAGAGAGAAAGAGAATATACAATAAGAAATTCTATATCAATCTAAGCTTGTATTGATGACAAACTTAGTTGATGTATATTGATTTAAATAACTCTTAAAAGAGAGGATGTAACTAACGCTCATAGATCATTTAAATTTATTGTATGATCCATGATTTACTGTATGGTCATTCCTTTGATCATCAAATATTTTAATTCTCTTTGAATCCTTTTATCGGAATGTAGATAGATGAGTTCACATAGAGGATAAAAGTCTTCAATAGTTATTTAGAGAATGGGAAATGTTGACTCTGACTTTCTGGCCGAACGTAATCTTCTCTTGTAGTCTTCAATGTTTTGTTCATGATGAACATTGTGCTGACTTTGACTACGCGTCTTTATTTGTAGTATAGAAGACGATGGTCTCCATATTATATTTGCCCTTTGTCTTTTAGTTGAAGTCTTGGTATGATGCCTAGAGGATGAACATATTGTTGATCGGCCTTCAACTAAAACACCTTATAATGGCATTAGGTTCATATATATAAGTCTCATAACGATTTAAGCAAAAATATCTACTAGTAAGCCGGCGGTGGGCAGAGCTATCCCTTTAGATATGACTCAGTCTTGCTCGATCTGATAAGGCTGATGATGTAAAGTTTCAATTGAAATTTTGAGTCTCGCCTTGTCTAGTGGGCCATACTATTAATAAAAATTCTTATTAAACTTAATTTTCACATTTTACATTAATAATCTAAATAGAAAAAACCTTTTTAATTACCTTTTCTTTAAATTAATCTTTTCGTCGTGGATGGATTCATGATGAAAATTACTGTGGAGAGGCCAAACCTTGATGCAATGAAGGAAGTGGACCATATAGGCCTAAAACAAACATCATATTTGAAATCGACTTCAAAAGTGTTGTGGATGCAATACACCATCGACTCAGTGACATTTTCGAGTTAAATTCTTTAATTGCTATGATTAAATATGTATTGTCTTTGTATTCAAACTTTCGGATGATGTTTATTAAGTGACAAACAAACTCAGTTTCTCATAAGCTTATTAGGATGGCTGTTTCATGACCTAGTCGTTGTATATTTGATTTGTCATCTACTTTTATTGACACTCTATTAGCTAAATGATATTGTAAAAAATAAAAACTATTTATAATAATAATAATAATAATAAGTATAATACGATAAAATTATTTTTATTTAATAGATCCATTATGCTTTTAATTCATATAAAAAATTATTTAAAGATAGCACTTAAGATAATTCATCGTGCAATATAATTAATTTGAATGTTTATTTTTTTTCAAGTTGTATTTTTTTGGTCAAGTTTTAAGTCGTACTTATATTATCCCACATTCTTTTGACGTACTCAATTCAAAAATCACATTGTCAATTGTCATAGTCAAAAAAAGAAAAGAAAATAAAACTCACTTTTTCATTTAGTTATTTAATATTTTAATTTTAATAGTTCATAAAAAATAATATTATAATATAAAATAATTAAAAAAATTAAAAAAATTAAATGCTTCAAACAAGTATAATAATTAATTAACAGAAATAGTGAAGTATAATAATAAAAATATTAAAAAGACATCTAATGGTATTTATATATTTTTACTTTTCAAGCATCTTTTTTACCTACCCTAAATTTCATTACTATATATATAATGAACATCTTAGTCCTAAATCTCGCAAGGAAAAAAATAATATAAGGTGAATAAATCTTGAACCATGGCCTTCTACAATAAACAATCTTATCTTTGCTTGATTTTGTTCATTGCTTTGATTTTTCTTCCTAATTCAGGTAATGAATACAAGTTTATTTTAACTATCAACTACATACTTATATACAATTAACTAATATTTTCATTAAAAAAAATAAAAATCAAAGTGGTATTAAATATATTTTTGTTGTAGGATTATCAACTGGTGGTGCAGATAGTCTTTTGGGATTAAAATGTCAACCTGGTAATTGCCCAGGTAATGCGGCATGCAATCAATTCTGCCTTAGTAAAGGCTATAGGACAGGTGGTACATGTTATGGATTTATTAGTGTTGTTCATTGTTGTTGTAATGAAAACTGAGTTATTGTAATTGTAACATTTAAAAAAACTAAATAAATAAAATGTATACCTTAAGTATCTTTAAAGTATTTCTGTGCATGTTTATAAGAATATATAATATAGATTGTGTATGATTAAATAAAACCTTGAACTTTGATTATTAATATATGCAAGTGAAAATGTAATAGTTCTTTTGTCTCTTGTTTCAAACTATGGATGAATGTTAATTCAATTCTTTAAAATTTGAATTTGGTAAAATAGAAAGTTTGGGCCTAATATTTCTTATGTAAAAGGATATTTGGATTCTTTCATGCTCCTTTCTCTCCTTTCTCTTTTAGCTAACTCTATCATTCTTCTAGTTTTATTCTCTTTTCTTATTAAAAAAAAATAATATGATCAAGAGAGAGTAGACCTAAGAGAGAGATAGAGAGGTAAGAGAGAAAATGAAAGGATCTATTTTGTGAAAAAAGCAATCTTTATAAGTATGTACGAAAAATATGAAAGTACAAAGTATGATATGTATTGTGTCTCCATTTGTAAAAATGAAAATCATATGCTTAAAATATATCGTTCTCGACCTGACATCGAGAGCGATATATTTTAAGGGAATTTTTATCGATATACATATTAGTTATAATTTAATAAATTAATCATTTTTTTTATGATTCATAAAACTATTTGTCGATTATTGTATTTTACAAAAAATTGTTCTTTATAATAATGGATGTTGTGAATTTGTTCGCAAATTCATCTTTTACGTTTTTAGCGAAGTTGAATATGTGGTTGTATTTTACATATTCTATCGATTTGAATGAATAAATGAGTATCATTTTATTTGTGTAAATAAATTTGGATATATTTAGAGCAACTCCAGCGGCAGTGATTTCACATGCGTCCGCCAGCCGGAGTGCTACAAAGGATGATATTTTGCTAAACTACAACATTGGAGTGTGCCATGGTGTCATAACGTATCACCACCAAGCAACATCATTTCAATGGTTCTTTTATTAAAATACTATTTTTTATGTACTTTTTCTTTTTTTGTTTCGATCAATATGAGTAAAGTTGAATAAAATGTAAAATATGAGATAAAGTTGTGGGACCTAACATGAGTTTTTTAGAGTTACACTATTAGAGTAAAATATTAGTGAGTTGCTTCAAGAGTTGAGGTGACTTTAAATGGATCCACAAAATTCTTTAAGAGAAGTTTACCATTGGAGTTGGTTTTAGGAATTAAGCATAAATTAGACTTTTTTTCTTAGATTTGAATCTTCTCATGTCTTTTTGTCAAGTCCTCTCTTCTTTTCTTCATGTGATTATAATTCATTAGGGAAAAAAAAAAGATAAGTCTAATAGAGAGAAAAAAATATCGGTGTGATTATTGGACTTAAATCCTCTCATGCCTTTTTTTATTGTGAGTAGCGATCATCCGATGTTCTATTATCTTAATATATCACTACAAGAAATTTGACTTGTACCTACGAACAAAATCCATCACTAAAGGTCAAATTCCGTAGGTATAGACCCCTCCTGACTTTTACCAACGACCACTGTACCCGTAAACTTGTCCGTCAGTGAAAGTTTTTGCCTTTTAGCTACGCATTTGTCTGTAGGTATAACCCAGAAAGCAGTTTAACAGAAAATACTTTTGCCCACAATATTTTGCTGTCACTAAAAGTAACCATTATTTTTATAATTTAATTTTTATACTATTATACATTCAAATGAATAAATTATTTAAATTATTACTATTAAAATATTTAATTGATTAAAAAATAACAACAAATTTAGAACATTTAATAACACAAAATATGAACAACAATGAATCAAACAACACTTGAGTCATTGTCTTAATGATATATAACATCCACAAATGTTAAACTAGTACAAATTTAGAATTGATCTATCATGCGTCTATTCAACAAGTCTCATGACTTAAACTAGTACAAATTTAGAATTGATGTAACATCCACATGGATCCAACATGACTTTTAAATCAGCCCCAACCAATTTTGGTTTACTTCTAGCATGACTGTACATTCTAGTCCTGCAACAAAGTGAAACAAAAAAATCAAGCGAAAAGTGTTAGAAACCACAAAAGAGCTTCAATGTTTTCTGTTATATATGCATGGTGAGGTCTCAAAATCCAATAGTATTTGATAAAGTTCAAAATGTCTCACACAACCATGAATCTCACAAACAATATTAGTAATTCTATTTGCAGATTAGTGATTCAAAGGTTATGTAATTGACTCTTATGCATCAGATCATAATAGTTATGTATCAGATCACTTATAGTTTGGATTATGCAGAATGTAAAAATGTGTTTATAAGTATCAGTAACACAATATAAGTAAATTTAAAGCATAACTAAATTAGTGTCACTTGTTGTTTGTTGATTGATGCCAATAGAACCATTTGCAACATCGGGTACCTAAATAAAAAACAGTGTATTATTTTCTTTAAAAAACATTCCTAAAGTTGAAAAATAAAATTTCATACCTCTTGAGCTACAGCTTGTAAAACAGCATTAATATGTGGATCTTCGGAAAATCGCATTTGTAGAATCTTGAGTGAATTGAGACTTATTTCCTATAACCAATGAATGAAAAAGTCAATAAAAATAAACATACTACATAATAGTTATATAATCTAAAGATTATTGACATCATACATATACCTTCCCTTTCATGGAACACCAATGGTGCACTAAAGCACGATATTGGGAAGGATCAACCCTTTTGTCAGGAACATTAGCAGTCATTTCCTCCTCAGTCTTACTTTCATCATACCCTTTTGATTTCAAGTCATGTTTAAATTGTTTCCACTTAACATTCATGTTATCCTTTAATATTTGTGTTGTTTACTCAGTCAATTTAGGAACAAATAAATTGGAATTTACTCTATTATAAAAAAGTCAATTTGTTAAACATATTGTCAGTCAAGCAATAAAATCACACAATAACTTAATGGAAATAGAACTTGTAAAATTCTATACAAGACCTGAATTAATTCAAGCATGTCGTTAATATAAGACTCGGGCATATCTTTCCAGCAAATAATATTGATAGGAGCACATTGGTGTCTCCTTACCAAGCTCCCTATAGCATTCAATAGTGTTTTTCCTTCCCAACCCATAGGATTTCCCAAAGTATCCACTTCAACAAGTATAAATTCTCCATCAGGCATGTCCCACACATCTAACATATGTGTATAACCTCTAGTTTTCTTTTCACCTATAATCATGTATGGAAACAGGGCAATTATTATACTCCTACTTTAGAAGAGTTGAAACAAGGCAATTATTAGACAAGAGGACAAATTGTAGCTATACTTACAGTGGGTGTCAATACGACTTCCATCTTTGTTTACTTCATTAGAGCTATCAATTAATTGCTCTTTCTCTAGCGAAGGGTCGCCATGGTGAACAACATTCAATAGGGCCGGTCCTGAGAATTTAGAGGCCCTGAGCAAAATATTTAAAATGAATCCTTTAATTATAAAAAAAAAAAACACAAAACCAAATATAAAATAATCATATTCTAATTAGTAGGATGAAGAAGGAAAAAATACAAGAGTTTTTAATTATGTTTGAGATATGACAAACTTTTCTTTTAGTGTTCATTTTATTTTATTTTTCTAAAACATACACCTAGCCGCTTTAAATTGGGACAACAAAAATAAATTAAACAAATACTAAGATATTTTTTTTAATTCTTTTGAATCATCTTTTTTTCAAGAGACTTACTACTACATAATATTATTTTTGAGGCCCTAAAAATTAGAGACCCGGTGCGCTAGGGCACCTTGCACCACCCTCCGGGCCGCCCCTGACATTCAACTTTCTCCGCTTCGGCATGATACTTCCATCAACCAAGAGATCAAACAATTAGTTTAGTTCCTAGAAATGTAAGGGCCCAGTTTTTATTAACATATCAATTTATGTTGGAACATTGATGTGAAGATGGAAAGAAATTGGTAGGATGGAAGATTAAACACTAAGTAATTAAAATTTGATATAATATTGTGTAAATTGAAAAAATAGAGTGTGGGGGTCCCACATAAAATAGAACACACACATTAGTAGTGTTTAAATAGTGATATTTAATTTTAAATATCTAATAATGATGAAAATAATAATAATTATTATTTTTATTCATAGATATCACTTCCCATAATTTTAGCTTATGGTTATTGTGATAAGATTGAGAATCCAACTGAATTTCCTATCTTTCTCTCATTAGTCTGTTATTGTGGATTTGTTTCTTTTGATCTCATTCACAAATGTTGTTGAACGGATTATTGGATTTGTTTCTTTTGATCTCATCCACAAATGTTGTTGAACGGATTATTGAATAAGTTTCTTTTTGATCTTATCCATCAGAGTAACTGATGTAGCAATTTTTGCTAAAACAGTTACAAAATCTCTATATAAATAGAGGACTCCACTCAGTTCAAAAATCACAGCAAAGGGTTTCTATTGAGTTGTCGAGAACTCTTTCTCTCTTCTCCCTCCAGCTTGTGTTGACGAGCTATTCTTCTTCTCATCTCCTTTTTTCCTGTCCCTTTGGAAATAAGAGTGTTCTTAAGACCTTAGTCCTTATTCGATATAATGTCCCTTAGAAATAAAGAAAGATCTTAAAAACATAATCACTTTGATGATGTTTGTCTCTTCAGAATAAAGTGTATTTTTAAGATCATAGTCCCTTTGAAACAAGAATGTTCCGTCGGAATTAAGAATGATCTTAATAGTATATAAATATTCTTTTAATATTTTTTCTATTTTGAGGAGAAATTAAAGTTAGAATGGTGGTAATACCATATTTGAGTGGTCGTATATACTCAATCTCATGGCAGCAAGATATTAAACTCTATTATACTTCAGCGTCTCTACTCAGTTGTTCAACATAATCAGATCTCACTATAGATACTAATATTCTATGATAAGAAACACTAATTTATATGGAATACATTATCAAAGAACACTTGATTACCACATATGGACTTGTGCAGTATCAGAATGCAAGCATTAAGGATAATAATTAAAAAATGAGTGCTATAATTCTTTCGGTATCAAACTTATGCAATATCTAATATGCATTATAAACTAGTGATCCTAGTATTCTGAATAGTATTACCAAAAACTATAACTTATATATAGTACCATTACTTGAACTTTCAGTTGTACAACCAAAAGAAGTGAATCTAGAATCAACCACGCAATTTTACAAATTAGACATAGACACGTAACTACCAAACCAGAAAAGGACACATCCATCAGTACTGAAAATGTTCCAACTCAATATTAGTTCAAGACCTCTTAGAATAATTTGAATTACAACTTACAAGAGCTAAGCATGTTTTTCATGATATAGATTTCAGCATAAATGCTTGTTATCAAGTATAATTCAAAACCAGCGAGATATCGATAAAAATTAACTTAATATAACTAAAAACAGTTCAATAATCAAATCTAAGTGAAAGTCAAACTTACCTTGTGTATAGGAACAAGAATCCAGGAATTGATCCCAAATCCAGCAATAATCAATATTTTCAAAATGAATCTGCATCAAATCAAATCATATAATTCAATTAGAAGACTATAATCATAAGTTTAAGCTATCTCTAAATGAAAATACAATCACGCACACAATATGATAGATATAATTCGAATTAACACAAATTGGAAAGAGATTTCGAACGATTCAAAGCAGTTCCACACGATTGAGGAGTGATTGAAATCGATTTTCAGGATTTGAACTATTGGAGCGATTCGATCGATTGCAAACGCAGATTTTCACGACCGATTGAGGAGTGCGATTTTCATGATTTGAATGATTGGAGTGATTTGATTCGATCGAGTTTCTATGAATCTGAAGAACAAACACAGATTTAGGGTTTAGAGTTGAAATTGAGAGAGAGAGAGAGAGAACGACGAGTGTGAGAGAAGTGTGAACGCGTGCTTCTGTGTTTTTTTGCGAATGAACTCGTTAAACTAATAAAAAATTAAATAAAAAAAAGTAAAACTCAACTTTAGTGACAGTTATTGGGCGTCTGTAGGTAAAACTCTGCTCACCTTTGGAAGACGCCGGTGGCTATAGGGCGTTTTTCTTGTAGTGTATATAAAAGTAAAGTTTTGCTTAATTTTTTTCCCTCCTAATCTTATGACCAGTGGCGGAGCAACCATAAAATGTTGGGGAGGGCCGTGATGACTCGTCTCAGAGTTAGAATTATTGTTTATAAGGACTATAATTTTTTTTATATTTTATATAAGGTTTTATACTCTTATTTATAATATAAATATATATATGTTTTAAAAAATATATATCATTTGCTTTTTTTTAATAAGTAAAACTACATGACACGAATAGCTGGGAGACGAAATCGACGAAGAGTGTATCCAATAATTCAGATTAAGTGATTATATCTTAATACATCCCATAAAAATTCGAAACAAAAATTTGGTTGCAATACATGTATGATGTATTATAGGTGTGCATTTCATGGATAACATCCATCTCTTTTTTGTTTTTGAATGTATTTTGTTTAAAATGGTGCTGGCTACGGTACATGACTTGTATAGGTCATGTACCGTACATGACCTCCTCCTTTTTTTTTTTTTTGCTTTTTATTTAAAAAAATCCTCAGGGGCACTTGTTAAGGATTCAAATATAGTAAATTTTTCTTGAAAATGGTGTAGTCAATGCAACAAAAGTTTAAATTTTGGTGTTTTCAATGCAAAAAATTTTATTTTCTTTCTCTTTTTAGTTCCTTAACTAGTGTCCCGGGGGCACTAGTTAGCAAGACCCTTATTTAATTGAATGGTAGTGATGGATACTAGAGCTGACCTCATAAAATTTATATGGTTGAAAATATATTGAAATTTGTAGTATCTTTTAAAAAGGGCGATATAGGTACCTTTTGACCTAACTTATTTTAAATTTTTTTACTCGATAAAATGAAAATCTAGGCCAAATAGATTTTCAAGAAATTCTTAATAAAAAAAAAAGTTGTTTAATTTTTATGAGTAAAATACATAGATGAAGTTAAAAAATACAAAAATTACCAATCAACTTTAACTTTTTTCTAAAATCTTTTATTTTTACTTTTAGCTTCCAGATAGGTTTTAAGACCTTAAAAAGTCAAACCAAACGGACCCTTAGACATTGAACCAAAACATACTTACAAAAAATGTATCAATCAAGGTAATAATATATTGTTTTTTGAAAAAATTGATAATTATATGGAAAGAGACAAAACATGAAATTAGTCAAAATAATCTCACAATTTATATAAATATTGCTAGTATGTTAGCATGTGTCGTGCATAGGATAATTTACTTTTTAAATATTATTTATGTGCATATTTTGATATATTATTTGAGTAATTTGGTTTAAAATTCTACGATAAAATTGATATATATTTTGCATGATATAAATTTATGGATGTTACAGAATAAAGTTAGATGAAGAGTATTACTTCGCTTCCCTTTTTACACTATTATGAGATAAGTAGATTTTTTATCTCATCCTCGAAACTATATAATAATCATATAAATATAAAATAATTATAAACTTCATTATCAAATGAAAATATGGTCTGATTTTTTACGAACTTACGATTTTTTGGGAACGTACCAATAAAATTAAAATATACCTTATTTTTTTTATATTTTTCATCTCCAGTCGACTCTTTACTGAAAATCTACATTAGGTTCATTGTCAACTCCAAGATAATTTTTATTTTTTTCTTTTGAAGGTTATCTTTGTCTTTTTTTTCATTTTATATTATTTAGAAGATTTCCTACGTTATTTCAATTATCTATGAAATTGATTTTTTTTTAGTTTATTTAACCCCAGGACTCTATAGGGACCTCATAAAAAAAATAAAAAATTATATACTATTTAAGTCCATGTTCCTATTCTCAAATATTTTCTTGTCACCGTACCACAAATAAGCAATTTTCACACATGAACGTCAAATGAGAAAATCTATGTGTGAATCTCTACTCACGTTGATAAATTAGTATTCCTAAAAAAAGTTTGAATGAAGGTTTATGGAAAGTTTAAAATTTCATTTATAAAAAATAGCATAAATTATAAAAAAAAAATCAAAATTATATTACTTTATTTTAGGCTTCTCATAGATTTCACCAGCCATATGTAATCAAATGAAAAGTGTGATGGACACAAAATATGGAAAAACTATTTTAGTCGAAATTCAAATTTTAATTAGTCAATGCGTGTTTTTAATTGTGGGATGGGAAAGTGTTACCCGTTTCCCATTATGGCCCTGTTTGGATTAACTTATTTTTGAGCTTATACAAATAGCTTATGCAATTTTTATGTATTATTATAAGTTTTTCAAAATAGTTTATGATAAAATAGCTTATAATAATACAATTTTCACTAGTTTGAACTTATAAAATATTATAAATCCTAATTTATATTGCATAAGCTGTTTGCATAAGCTCAAAAATAAGCTAATCCAAACAGGGCCTATATATCATTGAGAGATTCTCTCTCTCCCATTTCCGTCGCAGGACTCTATAGAGATTCCATCAACAATAAAATAATTGTTAGTTCTATATTATTATTTAATGAATATCAATAAAATTATCGTGCTAAGTTATCACTATATTCTACATACACTTTTCATCATGAGTGACCCCCCATGCAACCTATAGAAGTAAGAATCTATCTCATAATAGTGTAAAATGGGAAGCGAAGTAATGCTCTTCATCTCACTTTAGTTTGACTTTTTTAGGTCTTAAAAGCTATTTGGAAGTTAAAAGTAAAAATAAAAGCTTTTAGAAAAAAGCTAAAGCTGATTAATAATTTTTGTATTTTTTAGCTTCATCTATGTATTTTATTCATAAAAATTAAACAAATTTTTTCTATTAAGAGTTTCTTGAAATTCTATTTGGCCTAGATTCTCATTTTATCGAGTAAAAAAAATTTAAAATAAGTTAGGTCAAACGGTACATATATCGTCTTTTTTAAAAGATACTATAAATTTCACTATCTTTTCAACCATATAAAATTTATGAAGTCAACTCTAATATTCATCACTACCATTTAATTAAATAATATGTATATAATTCAATAGTTAATATTTATTTATTTTTTTTAAAAAGCAAAAAAAAAAAAAGTGTCATGTACGTACGGTACATGACCTATACAAGTCATGTACCGTAGCAAGCGCCGTTTAAAATAGATTAAAATGGTAAAATATATAGTCAGTGGAGGTTTGAACTCGTTCCCTTTGTACAACAAGCGTGCTCCATTGCCACTGCGCCACTACATGTTATATGTTATTATATTGCAATGCCTGATATATAATATATATCTTATTGAACAAAAAATATATGTATATATCTATAAAATTATTTTTTTGAAACTTGGGGCGGGCCATGGCCCTGCTCGGCCCACAAGTGGCTCCGCCCCTGCTTATGACCCCTCCAACTACCTCATTTAAATTTAATGCAAATTTGAATTTCAAATCAATTTTTTGTTCTCTATGAATGCCTAGAATATAGAAAAAGTTGTTATTATTCTTATTTATCGTTGCACTTACTTTTCTCTCACTTTTTTTTTCTCTAACTAACTCATTTAAATCTAATGCAAATTTGAATTTCAAATCAATTTTTTGTTCCATGTGAATGCCTAGAATATAAAAAAAGTTGTTATTATTCTCATTTATCATTGCACTTACTTTTCTCTCACACTTTTTTTTTCTTCAACTGTCTTTCTCTCTCACACCACACCAGACACCAACAACACGTTTTTTTTTTTCCTTTCACTTCAATACATTCATCTTCTTCCCAAAACTACCACCACCACCACTGCTACTTCTCTCTAAGATTCTAGCTAACTACGGTCAAGCCATACCAAAAAGAAACCACTATTTTGATCTCCCATTCTTCCTCAATAAAACCCCTCAACTTATTTCATGACCTAAGCGCCTTCCTCTAACAACCACCATGTCGAAAATCACCTCAACCATGCTGAGAAACTGAGCTACTCGCCATTTCGCCTCTTTCTCTTACTCTTGGTGAGTTTCCTTTCTTCTACTTTCTCTAAATTTATTTATCCCGATTTTTATTACAACCCTAAAATCCTTCTTTGTTTTATTCCGAAAATCCATCTCTTTTTAAGAGTGTTTTGTTACTATTTAAAATTCATTTCATTAAATAGTCTGTGTTTCATAAGTAAGAGACCTTATTATTTTTCAAGAATTTCAGACCATTGACATTATTTTGATTTTTTTTTTTTATAATGATTTTACTTTGTGAATATTTATATATAGGAACTGAAATAGCACCTAGGAAGAAGGAATGAGCTGCAAGCACTTATGCTTTTTGAGAATTGTTGTTTTGCTAGGTATGAAGTTTATAGAATTGTTGTTTTGCGTCCTCATTACTTCAGTTTTATTTTCTATTTCCTTTGTATTTTTGTTCTTTATGTTGTTTTGTACGTGTTAATGACATTATTAGAAGTTTCACATCAAATGGTTTCCACTTTCTACTCATATATAATGTCTCATGATTGAATTTTTTTTTAAACCTAGCAAAAACAATTTCATATGTGGTTTTCTCATCTTAGGTTACGTTTGGCCCGAGGGTTGAACAATTGCTTCAGCTTCTACTTATCTCATTGATATATTTTGTGATCTTGGATATCAATATTGATGGTATATTATTCTACTATTTTTTTATAGTTAAATCATAATGTGAATCAAGATATATAGTTTGGTATGAAGCTATAGAGTTCTTTTGAGGGTGTAGTGGTAATGATAGCAATGAGGGGAGTTTTGTTGTAGTACTATACATTTAGCGTATCGCATCACATGGCTCAAGAAATATTATGCATACAAAGTGTGAATAATTCTCAGGTATCACCTATCTTATCTTGCACACGGTACTCCATAAAAACTAATTAATGCACTTACCTTATGCACTTTTTGGTTCTAAGTATATGTGAAATTTTTTCTTTATGATTGTAGTAACAACTAACAAATGTGTATGAGATTGTTTATTAGGTAAAGTGTTACTCTTCTATGTTGTTGGATTTTTTTTCATTTGCTTTGTTTTACGTTCCTTCTTTTTTTTCATTTGCTTTGTTTTACGTTCCTTCTTCGTTTGTTTGTTTTGTTCCAACCATTAAAACTATTTTATGATTTTTTTCATATTCTACTTCACATGTCTTCTTTGCTTTGTTTTATTCGAGTTAATTTCGATGATTGTGTTGGCTTCCTATCATTTTAGTCTCACAAAACACTATAATTTTGGTTCTTTACATTTCTATTGTAGAGCGGGATATAAAGTTTGTTATGGCTTATGATTATTGCATCATATTTTAAAATAATTGATGAAGAAATGTGATTCACTACTATGGTGATAATTATTCCACATGTTTAGCTACTCTATAAGTGTAACTATGGCTGACACACTCCACCAACAATGTGTACTTGAAATAAATTCAAGTATTAAATTTGATTATATTATGTTTTGGTTTTTTTTTATATTTTAGATGGAATAATAAGGCTTATGTTGTCTTTGTTCCATTGTTGGCATCTTTGGAGGGAGGGAAGTTGACTTCTTTTTTAAAAAAAAATCTTGATAGGTATGCAATTAAAGGACTCTGAATAACATTTTTGCAGAAAATTAAGTGGGAAGAAATCGCTAGATAGCTTGAAGGATTGTGGTGTTCTTCTACCTCCAAACAACGAAATATGACTTTAGTTATGACTGAACTTGCATACATGAGAAGTTCAATCATTGGCTAGATGTGTTCATGATTGGAATTATTTTTTATTTTACGTTTAAATTTATTTATTGATATTAATATGTAATGATATACAAACTTCTTATAAAGTTGTGTGTTCCAAAAGTGCTTTTATTTTGGAACAAATATACTTCCTATAACTTCCATAAACTGCCTGGGAAAGTTAGTTGAGAAATGACTATTAGTATCTCACATTGTAATTATATTATACAAAAAAGTTGTGTGACTTTTTCTTCAGTCTTTTAAATGGAAATCCTCAATATTGAAACACTTATCATGTTGATTTTTATCGTGTTTTCTTGAAGATTTGATTTGAGAAATTTATTGAGAAATTTAAAAAAGAAGTTGATTTTTGTCGTGTTTTCTTACCTTCATCACTATTCTAATTTTTATCGTGTTTTCTTACCTTCATCACCATTCTTAATTTTTTATGCTAACTTGACTTTTTTTTGTACTTCATACAATAACATATCCTTTAAATCCTAATCATATAAGTGATCAGGATGATTTACTTTGGGTAAAGAAGTAAGTCAAGTAATCACGGGATGGAAAGTGATCAAGATGTATTATTTAATAGTATATTATTTGTTACCAAATTATAATATTTTCATTTCTTTATATGTGTTGTTTTTTGGTGCTAAAACATCCAAGATCCAATGAAACCAGCGATGTTTGAAGCTTTTGAGTCGAATCTTGAAGATGGCTGCTATCTGCTAAGACAATTGATTTTTGTTCATAGGTTTAGGTCATTTGTTGATTCTATTATCAAATGATGATATATTTGAAAATTCTCTTACTCCGCTACATATCTCAAATATGAGAAAATATATGACATTTCATTAATTTATGTTATGACATAATTTATGTTATGACATGTCATTATAGTTCAAGTTTGATCAAATTGAAAATGATTTGCTGTATTGTCATTATAGTTCAAGTTTGATCATATAGATATTTTAACTCATACTTAGATATATCTTTTGGTGATTTTTATGGCATTGAAAGAATTTTAATGGTTATTATGTCATGATATTATATTGACTATTTGTATTTTTTTTTTTTTGGTTTCTCAGGGTATCCTCTGCGCGACTTGTAAAGACTAATCCCTTCGAGGATCTGGAGCGCATTTAAGGGCTGCCTCTCCCAAGCGATGCTTTTCCATACACACCGGCCAGGAATCGAACCCCTGACCAAAATGCTTAAGGGGGCCAAGCCGCTTACCACTTGTGCCACACCCACTTGGTTATTTGTATATGATGTCTATTTTAAATTTTAACACAGTTATTTGTAATTTTTATTATATAAACTTCTTTTATATATCTATCATACAACAAAATCCCGTGCATCACACGAGTCAAAGACTAGTATATTAAAATAGTATAGATTATATTTCTCTAGTAAAATTTGGCGTGGCTCATTTAGAGCACCTCCAATGGTGAACTCTTGACAAAAGTATTTTGTGGGCCCATTAATGCCATATCATTTTGAAGCAACTCAATTTTATATTTTTTACTCCAATGGTACAAACTCTAAAGAACTTATATTAAGTCCATAACTTTACATTACATCCTCCACGTGGATAAGCAACGATAAACTCCAATGGTTGAAAAGTTAAGAAACAGAACTACAGACTCCACATCATTACTAAGCAACCTGCGCTGCAGCTGCTCTTAAATGCTTCAACACAAAGTAATATTATTTTATTGAAAAACTTGCAAAATATCGTTGCTTCATGATGCAACATCATTCCAGCTGGCGCAATGACTCTTTCACTAGAAGACAAAAAAACCTTTCTTATTCACTACCATGCTGGCGGACTTACACGAAAACAACCCCCACTGTAGGTACTCTTAGTCTTTATCGGATCTATTTTAAAGAGTGTATTTTAAATTGATTTTATAAATTAGGAGAAAGTGTAAGTCCAAAAACCCCATGATTCTAAAAATGTTCTATTTTCTGAATATGTTTACAAATTAATTTAAGAAATAATTATATGGTCTCAAACAAGTTCTCGGGTCCTGGTATAAAATTTAAGTATTTTTCTTTTAAAAAGTTATTTTATTAGAGGACATGTCACATGTTGACACAACATTGGTTAAAAAACATATAAATTAAAAATGATATTCTTATAGTTCAAATATGTGTACAAATATGTGTAGATGATATTATATTTGGTTGTGCTAGTCAAAGTTTTTGCAACGAGTTTTCTAAGGTAGTGTAGATTAAATTTGAAATAAAAATGATGGAAAAAAATCATGTTTTTTCTCAGAATTCAAATCAAGCATGGCTCATATTTGTGTGCAAATAACCAAGACATTAGGGGAGAGGGTTTTTGGTTTTTGTGAGGTTCGAATAGCTATTCTGTTCCCCCGAGCCTGATTGTATCATTTTTTATGTTATTTTGTTTTTTATTTTGGGTCTATCTGTTTGGGCCTTCTGGTTGCTCCCACACCCTCCAAAAATCTCAAAATACCCCCACTTTTGGATTAAGGATATACTTTAGTTTCTAGGATACGAAATCAATATTTTTTCATTTCATAGGATACGAAATTGTGGTTTACGCCCAAGAACAAAGGAATCAATAGATTTCAGACCATAGCTTACGAAATCAACTGATTTTACATCATTTTGTAATACGAAATCAACATATTTTACATCATTTAGTAATTTAGGATACGAAATCAACATATTTTATATCATTTTGTAACGTAGCAAATGAAATGACCTGAAACAGAGCATAGCAGGTTCTGCATTTGAACTTAAAAACTAGTTGATCTTTGATTGAGTAATAATAGTGTTTGTTACATAAAACACCCCCAATATCTCATAATTTCATACCGTAGTTTACGAAATCAACAGATATTACATAATTTTGTAACGTAGGATACAAACAGAGCATGATCGGTTCTGCATTGAACCTAAAAACTAGTTGATCTTTGATTGAGTAATAAT
Source organism: Trifolium fragiferum (assembly GCA_954870985.1). Classification (NCBI taxonomy): domain Eukaryota; kingdom Viridiplantae; phylum Streptophyta; class Magnoliopsida; order Fabales; family Fabaceae; genus Trifolium; species Trifolium fragiferum. The sequence continues at coordinate 13,303,999 of OX940793.1, read as the reverse complement.
ATTCTATGTAAAATACCTCCAATATCCCATGAGTTGGGACCGTAGTTTACGAAATCAACAAATTTTACATCATATGGCAACATAGGATACGAAATGACATGAAATGGTGTATATGGATCGGATATTGCCTTGTTTAACATGGTTTTAGATTTTGCGTTGCGAAATAGAGTTATTTTATTTCATGTGATACGAAACCCTTCATAATGGCATTTTGGTCACCAAAGGGGCTTGAGAGTAAGGGATCCTAAAAAGCAAGATTCTTTTTCCTGTATTAGTTGGCTTTCTTTTTAATTAGTTTTAGGGGGATATATTGTACAACTTGTACTATTTTCCTCTCTTTTTAATTAGTTCCGAAGGTATAACCAAATGTATACATTGTTGTGGTTGTTTCGATCTTTTACCTGATGGATTCAAGGTTTGATATTTTATTTAGTGTCTGACTTTGTATTTGTTTTAATCTGATCTTAGAGAAAAACATATTAATATGATGTTAAGTTAATTTTTTAAGATAGTAATTAAATTAAATTTATTAATTTAATTTTTTTTCACCATGATATTGGTATGAAGTTTTCACTGCAGTTGGTGATAACTAATCTTCGTCGGAGAACCTGTGGGGCACACAAGGTTGGTTCTCCCCTCTCAACTGAATTTTCTCCATATGCATGAGCTAGGAATCGAACATCTGACCACATGTTTAAGGGGACCAAAACCCTTACTACTTGGACCAATTCATTGTTAGTAATGTAATATATCTTTTATGTATTATTAAAATAATTTTTATATGCTAAAATTTTATTTTATTTAAAATTTGTTTTTATTTCAATGTAAATATATTTCACATCAAAGTGTACATGTACACCAACAATTGTTAAAAAAAGAAGCACAATCCACTCAAATCCTACAAAAAGATAACATATTAAGTATAGCTAAAGAATTTTAGTGTTAATGATGTTATTTGTAATTTAAATCGATGATAAATCTTTTGAACTTTTTGCGCTTTTTTCTTTTATTAAATCTTCATTTTAATAATCGTACAGGGCCTTCGAAGACCTATTAATAATATTTCACGGGGCTTTCAAAAAGTCGAAAACGCTCCTGAACTGGTTCAATCACTTTTATCTAGAACCTAGGCCCGTCTATAAAGAATTAGTTAAAAAATGATTCAGGCATTATTACTAAACTCCAAAATTAATGTTATACTTTGCTACCTTCAATCAATTTCAAATAATAAACTCGAAAATAATATACTTCAAAATTTGACAAAATTCAACTCAATTGGAGATTAGGAAATACAAATATTGTAAGTATTTGAATGTTTACTAAAATTTAATTAAATAAGCACATGATTTTGTTTTTTAAAATAATTTAATTAGGTAATATCAATGCTGGCAAGGTGACTGGAAAATCAAATCATAACAATTTACCAACTTTGCCGTAAATTGAATGGAGGATTACAAAATAAAAAAATAGATAAATGTGAGGGGCCAAAATTCCTCAAAACAATTAGAGGGTTAAAATCATAAATTTCCCAAAATTAAGAAGTTAAAATTATAATTAAATTTACATTTATTCACCTTTTAAAAAAAGGCTATTTGATTAGAGTATCGCTATATCGCATTTCGTGTTATTCTTTTATTAATTATACCGACAAATTCAAGGAATTACCAACTTGAACTCAAATTTCTAATCTTAATTAAATTAACTTTTAACCTTTAGTTTTTTTTCCATAAAAAAAAAAATCTAAAGATTAAAAATTAATTCAATTTTTAACCTTTAGTTATCATGTGGAACTTATGGTTATTCAATTTGAGATGTTACAAGAAGAATATCTCTATTTTCAACCGTTCGATAAAATAGCACGGATGGGATCAAAATTGTGGAAAATTGTAGTGGGTGGATTAAAACTATCTGATATTTTTCCAATGGCAAAATTGCATGTTGCTTAAAAATTACTTGAAACAGTTACAACAGACAATCAAATAAAAAAATCCTCTTTTTTTCAATGCCAGTTTTTGGGTCATGTTTGAATTGTTGGTTTTGGGTTGATTGAGTATAAGCAGTACCTGAAAATGTTGTTATGGCTCATGTTCATGAATGACGTAGTTTACGCCTAAATAAAAGGATTCTATGTGAGAAGTTAAATTTAATTTGAGTTGGCGTGCATTTGATCTATTTAAAAATAGATATAAAGTTGTTTTTCAACACCGGAATGTAATGTTGTTCGATTGCTTGTTTTTTACCCACTATTAATTTTTTTACGCACTATCCAATTACTTCAAAGGGGAATAGCTAGGTTTAATTACGACTAAAATCAATAGTGTATTCACTTACTTTGATGCTTAGCTGTTACTAACGTTTGATTGTACAATTTTTTATTTGGTTCATTGTATCGGTGTGTCTTTTGGTGCGTGTATTTTGCGCGTAAGTTTCGGTTTTTTAATATTTGTTGGTGCTTTTATTGAGAGTTTATCGGTGCTTCCTTTGGTGCGTGTGGTTCAATCTTTTATTATTTGTTTGTGCTTTTATTCAGAACTAGTGTAATGCCCGTGCTCACGCACGGGTGCCGAGAATGTCATATCTATGCCAATCATGGTCGCTGCCAGTCATGGTCACAACTTGGATTAGGGGTTTGACATAAAAGATTCATGGTCATAGTTGAGATTAGGGGTACGACATAAAATTTTGGTAAAGGTTGATCTTGACATATGCATACAAAGAGATATATTATGAGGGTTTGATGAAGATCAAACCATATAAATCAAAGATGTAAGCATTGTTAAAATATATCAAAGGGGACAAATGCATACAAAGAGATGTATTATTTTAAGATTACAAAGTCCACCATGACATTAAAAGTTAGGATATATAGTAAAGTTCAAATGTATACAAAGAATATATAAGGAAATGACCAAGATAAAAATTTAGTAATAACTTATAATAGTGATTTTAAAAAATTTGTTGCTGATAAAAAATAGTCATATGCCCGTGAATTGAAATTTTATTAGTAATAACTTATAATAGTTATTTTTATTTTTTTTACCAAGATTAAAAATGTCATCTCTCTGTAAATTAAAATTTCATAACAATATTAGTTTGTAATATTGATTTTAAATTTGTTATCAGCAGTAAAAATTGTCATCTCCCCGTGAGTTTTAAAAAAATTTAGTAATGACTTATAATAGTGATTTTAAAATTTTTATTGCTGATAAAAAATAGTCATCTACCCGTGAATTAAAAGTGTTGATAGGGTTAATTCAAATGAAAATTCATATAATTCATGTTAGATGGGGGTTTGACATAAAAGAATCATGGTGATAGTTGGGATTAGGGATACGACATAAAATTTTGGTAAAGGTTGATCTTGACATATGCATACAAAGAGATATATTAGGAGGGTTTGATGAAGATCAAACCATATAAATCAAAGATGTAAGCATTGTTAAAATATATCAAAGGGGACAAATACATACAAAGAGATGTATTATTTTAAGATTACAAAGTCCACTATGACATTAAAAGTTAGGATATATAGTAAAGTTCAAATGTATACAAAGAACATATAAGGAAATGATCAAGATAAAAATTTAGTAATAACTTATAATAGTGATTTTAAAAATTTTATTGCTGATAAAAAATAGTCATATGCCCGTGAATTGAAATTTTATTAGTAATAACTTATAATAGTTATTTTTATTTTTTTTACCAAGATTAAAAATGTCATCTCTCCGTAAATTAAAATTTCATAACAATATTAGTTTGTAATATTGATTTTAAATTTGTTATTAGCAGTAAAAATTGTCATCTCCCCGTGAGTTTTAAAAAAATTTAGTAATGACTTATAATAGTGATTTTAAAATTTTTATTGCTGATAAAAAATAGTCATCTACCCGTGAATTAAAAGTGTTGATAGGGTTAATTCAAATGAAAATTCATATAATTCATGTTAATAAGACCAAATAGTAAACAACTTATATTAAAAAATGTTCAATCATATAATAAGGTTTTGTCTTGGAATTTGAAAGTGGTTCAACCAAACTTGTTCAAAGACCCAATGGAGTCACAAATATGAGATGAATGACCCGTGTATTAAAAGGTTCAAATACACATATTATTATTGTAACATTGTTTTCACAACAAATTTTCATGTATAATAATTAGTTATGTGTAACTATTCATTATTGGGAATATGAAATGAAATGCAATGATATTGAGTAGATCTATCCATTAATTTATACACGTCAATAAATTTAAATACAAACTTAATTTAAAAAAAATTGGATAAAATAAAAGGTTTGGGGCGAGAGGGATTCGAACCCCAGACCTCTAGTTAATAGTTAATAGGCGCAAGTTTGCTGCCACTGGGGTGGCTGTTTCACCCGTTAATATAGACACATCAATACATTTAAATACAAACTTAATTTAAAAAAAAATTGGATAAAATAAAAGGTCTGGGGTGAGGGGGATTCGAACCCCAGACCTCTAGTTAATAGTTAATAGGTGCAAGTTTCCTGCCACTGGGGTGGCTGTTTCATCCGTTAATTTATACGCATCAACAAATTTAAATACAAATATCTATACATTCTTGTCATAGGAAATTAAATATTTTTCAACCTATTCACTATATTTCACTACATTATTATAAAGTTTTTCACTACATTATTATAAAGTTTTTACATTTTTTTACGTGGCATTAGGAAATTTATTTTATTACAAAGTTTGTACATTTTTTCATATGCTATTAGAAAATTAATTTTAATGTGAGGTATTTTTTATTCATAAATTTCTATTAGGATTCACTCTATTTCCATTTTAAAATCCACACTTGATATTGGGAACACAAAGAGAGTTTTAAATTGGTCAATGTTACTTGACACACAAAACTCACCACTATTAGGAATCACTCTATTTCCATGTTAGATGTTTTAGATTGTGAAACTAAACCATGAAATTCAAAATAAAAAAATTCATTCATATAATCATTGATAATAGGATCAAGAAATACATTACCTAATTGTTACATCTTAAAGAGCAAAACAATTTTAAAACCAAAACGTAATAGCTAATAATCTCATGCTAATAGTGGTTCAACCAAACTTGTTCAAGGACCCAAATTAAAAGGTTCAGATACACATATTATTATTGTAACATATATAGATAATTATTTTGGAGGATGAATGGACACACAAAATAAATTATAAGATAAATTTTAAATAAATATGAGAAACTCTCTAAAGCATGCCACATAGATAAAATGTGTGTACATTGTTCATAGGCCATAGCAGAGTGCACTAAATCAATCAAAAAGTGATACACTTCAAATGCAAAACTTGTGTAAAATAGATTAGCACAAAAGTATGACTCCATCTTCTATCTATTTAATAGGCTATATGAAATTTGACAAATTAGTCCTTAAATTATATGAAATCTGTCTCCTATTTCCTAGTATCTTTCTTTAGCAGCAAACAATGAATTTTAGGAAAAAGAATGAAATAAAGTACAAATAGTATTAAGAGATAATAATAATAATAATAATAATAATAATAATAATAATAATAATAATAATAATTTTTCTTTTATTTTCTACTCTATTTTTGATTTGATATTTCTCTTGAAATCAAATAGGTACATATTGTAGATACTATAGCATTAATTTAAAAATGAGACACATATTTATATTTCTAAATTATTTGGATTGTCCTCCTTTCATTGAAACCCTCCAACATCAATATACCCTCAATCTTTATCAATTTCATATTATATTAATTAATATAAGAAAATAAGAAGAATGCTTGAAAATTAGACTTAAAAAATATTATATCCCTTAAAAATACAAAATTGAAGAATACTCTTTGTGAAATTGTTTAGAGAAAATTGGAGAATAGTAGCAATTTGTAGAATAGATAATCAAATAAAGCCTTATACTTGAAACTTAAAAGAAGATTATGAAAGTCATATATTTAATGTCTTGAACCTTAAAAACAAAAAAAATTCAACTTAAATTTTTTATTTATATTTTTGTTGCCTTACCAATTCAAATCATCCAATCTCTATCCTTTAGTTTCTAGAGGATCGATCCTTTATTGTTTGTAACCACTACAAATCACAAAAACCATTTTCCTCTTCATTGAAATCATTTTTCCAATGCAAAAAACTAAAAATCGGAAAGAAAAGAAAAAACTCACAAAATCCAAATCCAAATAAAAACATCAAGAACACTTTCATTTCACTATGTTCTAACACTTTTTCTCATCATTCTAAACCATACAAATTCTCAATCTCATCAAAATCTTCATGATCAAGAACATGAAATCTTAATAAAAACAAAACAACACCTCCAAAATCCACCAAACTTTAATCATTGGACAAAATTGAAGAGTTTCTATACATTTCTTTTCTTATACAAATGGGGTCTAAAAAAAAAATAAACAACAATAACCCCATATGTAATCCTTTTTTTTCATTCGATCATTCTCACCTGCAAGAAAAAAAAAACACAATATTTGTTAATAATATTATATAACAATATTTAAAAAAATTGCAATAAGAAGGATTAGTAGTAAATAAAATGCAATGTAGAAAATAAATTGAAGAAAGTGAGAGATAAGAGAAATGGTTCAGTTTAATCTCCACTTTCAACCTTTTTTATTTGAGTGAACAGTGCACAATAAAAAAGAATTAGATGACTGAGATGTAAGATGAAGTAAATTTGATTGATTGGAGATGGTCTCCTCTACTATTAAACTATGATAAGATAAAATACAAAATGCTTCTTAAAAAATAGATAAAATACAAAATGTGACAAACATTTACAACCTGTCAACACAACAAAAAATTCCATTAATTAATATATAATTCTATAATTTTGTAATATAACTAATTTTTTTTATTAACCCTTTAGTTTTTAGGAAAATAGATTCGGAAATTCAGAATTCTGTCACGATGTAAGTAAAATATGATCAATAATTGTTCCTATTAAAAATTAAACTCAAATTCTTTCGAACATATCATCTTATGAAGCTCATTAACTATTTAGACTAAAACTCAATAACATGATTGTAATATTTAAATTTCTTCGTTCACTTGAATCTTGTTATATTAATTGTAGGCTTTGTCATATTTGTGGACATTAAACTGTTTTATGCTATTAACTCAAATGCTGTGAGTTTGTTCGTAAATTCATCCTTTTTAATTTTTAGCGAATTTAAATATATAATAATTTCAATCGATGTACTCTACTTATTTGAATAAATGAATATCATTTCTGAAGGACAAGGGCTTTGGCGTGATATTCTCTTAGCTAGATATGGGTCCTTGTTCCCTGCACCGCATCTCGCAGGTCGTCCAAGTGGGCTTAGAGGGGTATCTTTATGGTGAAGTGATGTCTCCTTTCTAGAGTCTCGGGTGGACTCGCACTCAGATTGGTTTTCTGAAGGAGTGACTAAGAGGATCGGCAATGGTTTTTTGACCTCCTTTTGGTTTGACCCATGGGTTGATGGTGTTCCTCTTCGGATGCGGTACCAAGGTCTTTTTTCAGGTGTCATACCAGTGTTTGGATAGAGTTATTGATATGGGTAGCTAGGTGATGGGAGAGTGGAAGTGGGAGTTTAGATGGAAATCGAATCTCAACATGATGGATCAGGATCTCCTTACTGATTTGCTTAATACCTTGCGTGAGGTTCGATTTTCAAATACGAAAGACGAGTGGGTGTGGAGGCATGAGCCTCGTGGGTTGTTTTCAGTTAAATCTTCCTACTTGGTTCTTGAAGATAGAGCTAGGCTTCTAAGAACTCTCCCGGGTACGAATTCTGTTATTCTCGCAAAGGTTTGGGATTCTTGGGCTGCATCCAAAGTGATTATATTTTCGTGGCAACTCCTTCAAGATAGGGTTCCCACTCGGCAAAACCTACGTAAGCGAAGGGTGATGGTTGGATCTATTATTACTTCGTGTGTGTTTTGCGGGTTGGTTGAGGAATCGGTAGATCACCTTTTCGTTTCTTGCGATCAGATTTCTGCTGTTTGGTACCATGTGTCTAGGTGGATAGGGATCGAGTATGTCTCCCCAATAACATTACCCATGTTTTTGAGAGTTTCCTTGGTTTGGGTGTGGGGCGTCAGGTTCGGTTAGGTTTGATTTTAGTGTGGCATGCTGTTGTGTGGACTATCTGGACCTCCCGAAATGATATCATCTTTGCCGGTGGGTCTTCATCTATCGATACTCTTGTGGATAAGGTGAAACTCTCCTCCTGGAAATGGTTCATAGGTAAAAACCCTGGTAGCCCCTGCTCTCTCTACGAGTGGGAGGTGCAACCTCTTTTGTGCTGGTCCAACAAGGTGAGGGGAGGATGTGATGCCTGGTTGTTTCAGGTTCTGGTTGAGTGTATCCTCTTGGGGTGCGTCCCTTATAGTGGGCTCTTCCTCTCTCTCTTCTTGGTGGTTGCTCTTGGTGGTCGTATTGATTTATACCTTTTGCGAGTTTTTAGAGTTGTTATGGTGTTCTTTTTTCTTATTTTTTATTTTGTGTTTTACTTGAGTACTTCTGGTACTCATGATTTGTATTCAGATTCTTTTCTTATATTTATATATATCATATCTATTTGCCATTCAAAAAAAAAAAAATATTAGTTTTTAGTAAATAGAAAAAAATAATTATAATAGTATCACCAATTTATTGCTGGTCGTGCATTGATACAATTCACTAATAACAACAAAATTTTAAAAACCTAAAAGGAAAAATCCATCTCTAATCTCTAATTATATCGTTAATTAAAAATGCTAGAGAGATAATAACTAATTTTATTTTTTCCTCTAATTTTTTTTTATTATTTTAACTTTTCTAATTGTGCTTTCTATGTAAACATTAAAATGCTCCCATCCAAATAATTGAAAATATTGGATCCGCCCGCCCACCCAACAATTATGGATGCGGATCCTCGGCAGCCATTATATCTGCTGCACCTCTTCCAGCCATTGGATGCATTTCACGGCTAGATGTATAGATTAAATACAAAACAAAATAAATAACTAAAAACATACTATTATCTTCTCTATGTTTTGTATGGGTCATTTCACGCACAACACAATTTTTTCCTGAAAAATAGACAGCACTATTATTGCTGCGGTGATACTTAATTTGCTGCATGATTGGATTATAATTTTAATAAAAAATTTCAATTATAATGATGCCTCTGATTTATCTTTTGATTTTAGGGATTCGTTTTGCTAAGTATTGTAGGATTATGCATTGATTGTGGTTTTTTAATATTTTGCTTTTGGATTTTCTGTTTGACAATATTGTTTCCGGATCGATTAGGCAAAATTAGAGTATAATATTTCAATTGTTGTTGTTAACAGCTTCTTCTGCCAACCCAATCACACAGAAATTTGCTCTGGAAGAACAAACAAAATTGAATAATAGCAAACATCTTGCCAAAAGAATAATTGTAATTTGTAAATGTTAAACAAAGTTGGAAATTGGAATAGTGAAGAGTTGAACATAGTAGAGTGGTAGTTGGTATAACTTTTAGAGGATGAAGATCTTCGTTTGGGTCACTTTGTTACCCTATCATATTATAAAAACTAATGAACAAGGGGAAATCTGGGCAAAAGAGTCGAACTTTGTGTTTTAATCATTTAGTGCCACCTTTTATATTCAAGCCAATGAATGAATCTAACAGCTAAGAATATGCAGCAGAAGTGGCTGCAGAAAAATGGGCTGCCGAGGATCCAATCTCAACAAGGATGCGGATCCTCGGCAGCCATTATATCTGCAACACCCTCTGATGCACCTCTTCCAGCCATTTGATGCATTTCACGGCTAGATGTATAGATTAAATACAAAACAAAATAAATAACTAAAAACATACTATTATCTTCTCTATATTTTGTATGGGTCATTTCATGCACAACACAATTTTTTCCTGAAAAATAGACAGCACTATTATTGCTGTGGTGATACTTAATTTGCTGCATGATTGGATTGTAATTTTAATAAAAAAATTCAATTATAATGATGCATCTGATTTATCTTTTGATTTTAGGGATTCGTTTTGCTAAGTATTGTAGGATTATGCATTGATTGTGGTTTTTTAATATTTTGCTTTTGGATTTTCTGTTTGACATTATTGTTTCCGGATCGATTAGGCAAAATTAGAGTATAATATTTCAATTGTTGTTGTTAACAGCTTCTTCTGCCAACCCAATCACACAGAAATTTGCTCTGGAAGAGCAAACAAAATTGAATAATAGCAAACATCTTGCCAAAAGAATAATTGTAATTTGTAAATGTTAAACAAAGTTGGAAATTGGAATAGCGAAGAGTTACATAGTAGAGTGGTAGTTGGTATAACTTTTATAGGATGAAGATCTTCGTTTGGGTCACTTTGTTACCCTATCATATTATAAAAACTAATGAACAAGGGGAAATTTGGGCAAAAGAGTCGAACTTTGTGTTTTAATCATTTAGTGCCACCTTTTATATTCAAGCCAATGAATGAATCTAACGGCTAAGAATATGCAGCAGAAGTGGCTGCAGAAAAATGGGCTACCGAGGATCCAATCTCAACAATTATGCAAAGTATAAACAATAGATAGATTTCAAACATTTTTTTACCAACAACGATTTGTTTTATAGCCGAAAAAATTAGACTCTCAAACCCAAAATTTAAATCTTACCTAAAAATTGCTCAGATTTAATATTTGATAGAAAGAAGTCTCAAATATTTTCTAGGTGAATTATATGAATTGGGATTCTCTGCATTTTTATTCTATTATTTAATATAAAAAATATTAACAAGCGTCTTCGGAAGAACTTTTTAAAAATTTGCGCATTTAATATAATGAAAATTGAACTATTTGACTTTTTAAAGAATAATTTATTAATGTGGAATCTTGATAGCCCCTGCTCTTTCTATGACTGGCTGGGGGTGCAACCTCTCTTGTGCTAATCCAATGAGACGAGGTGAGAATGTGGTGTATGGATGTATTTGACTCCTATTGAGTACTATCTCTTGAGGTGTCCGCTCTTAATTGGCTTTTTTTCTTCCTCTTTTTGGTGGCTGATTTGAGTGGTTTTGGTGGTTTGTTGCTTTCCGCAGTCCTTTGGTGTTTTTTATGTATATCTTTATTTCGTTATTTGAGTATTTTTGATACTCATACTCTGTATTAAAAAAAGGTACATATTCCTTTTTGTCTCAAATATAAGCAACAAAACAAATTGAAACTCTCAAATATAAACAAAAGTTACTACATTTATTATATTTACTGTCAATATTCAAAATTGATTTAGTTTTCCAACTTTTTTAAATCTATGACTATTACATTGTTTTGTGCAGTTTCCAACATGGTTTTTATTCCACTCCACCAATTCATATAATTACTAATGTCATAAACAAGTAAAAAATAAGGATAAATTGGAAAATTGAATATTTTCTCATCATTTAATGATTAATCTATTTTCTTAAAGATTGTGTTGTTTTTTTGGCTCATTCTTATATAATACCTACAATTAATTTATATAAGGGTCTTGCTAACGAATGTCTTTGGGGCACTCTTTAAGCATTCCATTTAAAGAAATTTTTTATTCAAAAAATTAAATATTGCAATTTCCAATACGTTGACTTTACGCATTCCCATAAAAATTCTATAAAAAACTTACTATTTAAAGTTTTAAAAAGTATCCCAAGAGCACTTGTTAACATTTACCTGTATATAATACTTACAATTAATTTATAATCAACTTTTATTTTACACGTATTTAGCTCATTCTTATTAGTTTCTTGTAAATACTCTAAAATTATCGAGAAATAGCATTTAAAAAACCCATTTTTGACATTTTATTTAACAAAAATAATACAAGATGAATTAATACTCCATCCATCTAAAGGCCACCTAAAATTAAATTTCTCTTTGTGCAGCATACGACTTACTTTCTCATAAAGACTGTGTCACCGTTTAGTAGCACCACTGAAATTGCAACGAATGTCTATGACACAAAATTCGGAGTAACATCATTTGATAAAACTAGCGGCAATAAGGTTTTATTTTTTATTGATGATTCCTTTCATCCAAAACGGCATTTTCTTCAAAAACCACCAAACCATTTTCTCTTTCTTACATAACCCTTTTGTTTTTCTATGTGAAACCTCCCAAAAACCATTTTGAACTTATCTAACAAAGAAAAAAAAATAATCAATTTTTTAAAGACAATGATAAAAAAAATTATGTAACCTCCTAGAACAAACCCGAATACTCACACATGCGTTGGTTTTTTTTTTTTTTGGTAAAGACTAAGTTTCCAATCAAATAAAGCATGTGGGTGCTCTCTCTCTCAAAAAAAAAAAATTTTGATTGGTTTTCTGGGTTTGTGAAGAAAAAAAAAAAAAACTCTCTCTCTATACTTCACTCTCTTATTTGCTCTTGTCTAAAGTTTTGATTTTTTTGGTTTTTGATATACAACCAAAGAAATCAAGTTTAGTGAGTTAGTCCTTTCAATTTCTTCATCCAAGTTTTTTGTGTTTCTTTCAAATCCTATGATGTTTTTTGTTATTGTTTTTGTATAGGATTTGTTTGTTTAATTAGCATGATAATGACCCAATTGAGAATAAAAAATCAATAAAAAACCCACTTTTGGAATAGTGAAAGTCGCTTTCTTTGAAGGTAAGAGAGGTTTTTTTTTTTTTTTTTTGGTTATTAAATATATTATTATATTTTTATGCAACTTGTTATGATCCTCTCTCTAGGGTTGTGTTTTGTTTAGAATCAGATGTTTTCTGTTGGATAATCCATTCATAGGATTTGAAAGAATCTTATCTTCTTTTGCTTCCTTAGTTGGATACATCAACTTCACAATATTTCAGATCTTTTTCTTTTGTGTACTTGATAAGTACATAAAGATTATTATCCATTTTTTTTTTCCTATCTACTTTCTCTCTCCTCAAACAGTACCATATTTCATAAACCATATCTCAAAAAAATTGCACCAAAAGATTAATTCTTCAAAAGGGTGTTCTAAAGGTTGAAACTTGATTGAAGTTTTTGAAACAAGATTAGATCTTGTTAATTATGGAGTGTGGTTTAGATCTGCATGCAAAGATGGGGAATGAAACAGAACAAGTTGGTTTTGGAAATTTAGAAGTTTCTGAGAGAGAGTTATGGTTGAATAATACTACAAATGATCATCATCATCATCATGATGTTAATGATGATGATCTTTTAGGTATGAATATGAATGATGATGATGCATCTATGTTCTATGATTTTCCACCTTTACCTGATTTTCCATGCATGTCATCATCTTCTTCATCTTCATCATCTTCAAATCCATTGAAAACTATTGCATGTACTTCAACTACAACTACTACTTCTTCTTCTTCCTCTGCTTCATCTTCCTCTGCAGCTTCTTGGGCTATTTTGAAATCAGATCTTGAAGAAGATCATGGTGACAAATTCAAGAATACTCAAAATGGTTACATGCATCATCCATTAGATCATGGTCATCATGGTCAACATGCAACAACTTTATCATCAACTGCATCTATGGAGATATCTCAAAACCAACAAGATCTTGGTGTTTCTAATAACAATCATGTTATTGGTGATGGTGGTGATTGCATGGATGATGATGATATTATGGATACTTTTGGTTACATGGAGCTTTTAGAAGCAAATGAATTTTTTGATCCTTTATCTATTTTTCAAAATGATGAAGAAAATCCTTTAGTTGATTTCACACAAGAACAACAAATTCAAATGCAAGACGAGTATCATCATCAACAACAACATCAACAAGTTCCAATGATAGTGCATGATGATAGTGAAACAAAACTTCAACAAGAAGAAAACAATAATGTTTTTGTTTGTGATCATGATGTTACAAACAATGAGGAAGTGAATAATATTCTTCAAGGAGATGATGATGGTGTTGTTAATGATGAGATGAGTAGTGTTTTTTTGGAATGGCTTAAATCTAACAAAGATAGTGTATCGGCGAATGATTTAAGGAATGTGAAGCTTAAGAAATCGACAATCGAAAGTGCTGCGAGTAAATTAGGTGGTGGAAAAGAAGGAATGAAGCGATTGTTGAAACTTATTCTTGAATGGGTTCAAACCAGTCATTTACAAAACAAAAGACTCAAAGAAAACACCAACATCAACTCAACATTATTAGCCTCAAATCTTGTTCCTCAAACACAACAATTTCAAGATCCTTGTCAAAACCAAAACACAATCACAAACACTTTTGCACCTGTTGATCAATCAAACACTTGTTTTAACCAAACTTCATGGTTAGATCAAACTCAACCTCTCATTGCACCGCCGCAACAATTTTCACAACCAATGGTTGGAGTTGGATATGTCGGCGATCCTTATAACACAAATGGTTCTGTTTCAAATAATCTTAACCTTAACCCGAACCCTTACCAACCTGCGGCTACTAATGATCAATATCATCATCACATGTTGGAATCAAATCAATCATGGGGTGCTTCACAATTCAATGTTGCGTCGAACTACAATCAATCATTTGTGGAAAACAATAATAGCAATGTGATTCAACCTCATGGTGTGAGTTTTGGAGGGTATGGAAATCAATATAATTCTTATCAGTTTTTTCATGGACCTGGTGATAGGTTAATGAGGTTAGGTCCATCTGCTACAAAAGAAGCTAGAAAGAAGAGAATGGCGAGGCAAAGAAGGTTTATGTCTCATCATAGGAATCAGAATAATAACAGTCAGCATCATCAGAATATTCAAGGTTCTGATTCGCTTGCTAGATTGGGAAGTGGTGATAGTTGCACCAATGTTGTTGCTGCTGGTTCTCATCCCAATCCAGCTAACTGGATGTATTGGCAAACTATGCCTGGTGGTGGGGCAGCAGCTTCCATGGCACCTGTTGTTTCGGCTGAGCCGACGCAGAGTCTGGTGGATCGTGACCGTCCCACCATGCACACACAGAATTCTCATCAGGGTCGAAATGCATCGGATAGGAGACAGGTTTGTGGACCTTAACTTTATCAAATTATTGTTAGATTTTATGTTATTGTTTTGGTTGTTCATATATGATCTACGATGTGTGATCATTAGAAATGCATGTCTTAGCAAATGTTTGTTATTGAACTTGATTTTTATATGTTGAAGTTTGAAATTGTGGTCTGCAACAACAATTGCGGCCACAATGTAATGGTTTCACATGTCTCCGCAATGGCAATGCAAGTTGCAACTGCTATTGTGGGCTCTTGCATTTTACTAGAATATAAAAATTTGTAGCGGCTTTTGAAGAGTGGCCGTGATTGCAACTTCAATTTAAAATCATTGTTAGTGTAAATAATTTACTCGTAAATAAATTTAAGATAGTTTTAGTTCTTGCTTTATGAATAATCGGTGTTTATTTTGTGGCGAGATGTCTTTGATCGATAGGGTTGGAAGCAAAGTTTTAGTTCTTGCTTTATGAATAATCGGTGTTTATTTTGTGGCGATGTCTTTGATCGATAGGGTTGGAAGCCTGAGAAGAACTTGAGGTTCCTTCTACAAAAGGTGTTGAAGCAAAGTGATGTTGGAAGTTTGGGGAGAATTGTTTTGCCAAAAGTAATTATTAATTTATTTGAATTTTTTAATTATTAAATTTCTATGAGTTACCGTTTTATTGATTCATAATTTTGATTGCGAAACTTGAACAGAAAGAGGCAGAAACACATTTGCCAGAATTGGAGGCAAGAGATGGAATTTCAATTACAATGGAAGACATTGGAACTTCTCGAGTTTGGAATATGCGCTACAGGTAAGCGTAATTTGATAGGAAAATTTTTTATTGTCATTTTTATTTTGTTTTTATGTTCATCATATATTGAGACTAAAATTTTCTCTGTTGTATTATTTCTTGGAGCATCAGATACTGGCCAAACAACAAAAGCAGAATGTATTTGCTTGAGAATACTGGTGAGTTATTTATTCTGCTTAATCTATTGGCCTTTGGTGCATTTTTTTTTGTTTTTGTTTTCACAATTTCATTTCATATATTCATTTCATTTTGTAGGTGACTTTGTGAAAGCTAATGGACTCCAAGAAGGAGATTTCATAGTGATATACTCTGATGTGAAGTGTGGCAAATTTGTAAGAAACTTTCTCTTATAATTTTATTTTTTATAACTTTTTTACTTAATTCTTGCCACAACACTTGAATTGAGATTAAACCAATGTTTTGAAAATTGGACCAAACCAGCTAGTTCAACCGCAATCTGGGAATCGGCCATTTCTCCGGCTGAATCCGTGTGTTATTTTTCAACCCATTTTCATTTTTAAAATTTTTATGTCGTCTTTAATATATTTTTTCACTTTTTATATATTCATTTGTGGAATGGTTGGTTGAACTAATTGAGCCAAAGATCAGAGATATCTTACTAGTTTCGATCTTTGGTTCGATTTTAAAACATTGGATTAGATTGTTCAAACTTAATGGTTGAAATAATTTCTATTCCCAATTCGATTAGAACGTTAGTTGTCTATTATCAATCTATCCATTTGAATTGCACTGGTCAAACAATCATGACCGTTGGATTGGATTGAGATCAGATACTTCGGTCTCGTGTTTATCAATCTCAATCCAATGATCTAAATTCCTTGACTAGAACAAACAACTACATCATTATTGAATTGACTTTCTTTTTATTTTGTTCTATAAAACTTTAATGTGAATATTATTTTTCTTATAAAAATTCGAGAATTAATGTAGGAATATAATTTGTGTGATATAGATGATAAGAGGAGTTAAAGTGAGACAACAACAAGGAGCAAAACCAGAGGCCAAAAAAGCAGGAAAATCACAGAAAAACCAGCATGGGAATAATTCAGCAAATACAGCTGGAAATGCTGGTGTGGATAATAATGGAACACAATCTTCGCCAAAGCGAAAAAAATGAAAAGTATAAATTGATATATGTAATATAGTAAGGATGCATAAAATAAAATATATTTATATTTAGTTGAGTAGAATAAATAAAAGAGACCCTGAACATGCCACAGGGTCACAAGGATTTGTAGTATTATTTGTTTTGGAATTTAATTGCAAATTGTTGTGTGAAAATTATGTATGTGGATATATATATTTAACTTTGTTGTCCATTTGTAACTTTGATTTTGAAGTTCATAGAAATTAAATCATGGTGTGCAAGTGAAACAAACAATTCAAGAATTTTTTTATTTTTATTTTTGATATAAAGGAAACTAAATTATGAACATGGTTTTAAATTGTGGCCGAGAATGTAGTAGTCATTGTGGTTGTTGCGACGCGTGTTGCAGCTGTTGCACGTGTAATAATTTTAAGTTAACTACATTCAAATTAGAATTTGGAGCTCAATAATATTAATTTTTGGTTAAAATAGTTGAACGAAGAGACTAATACTATAACTACAATTGTGGATGTAAAATGCAATTTAAAATCATGATTACGAAATAAGTTTAAGAGGTACAAACCTCTCACTTTATAGAGGAGCAATATATTGAGTCCGAAATTATCAAAGGTGTAGATTAGGTCTTATCCTTTTAGAATAACTTATATGAAATAAGTCAATATTAATTTTATACTTGTTTCGATCCTTATTATAAGAAAATATATTTTTTAAATTTATTTAATATTTGATATATTTAGTTTAGATTATGAATTAAATACATCAACACATTCTATAAATATGAAAAGTAATTTTTTTCTATAAATAAATATTATAACGGTACTTCTTCCATTTCAAAATGTAAATAAAAATTAGTTAATAAAAATAAATATTTTTACTCTAAATTTTAAATTAAATACATCAATTTTTTTTACTCATTTTCTTGAAACAAATGGAGCATTATATATTACTATTCTTCTTAACTAGACATCATGCCCGTGCATTCACACGGATTATATATGTGACATAATAATTTACAAATATGTGACATACGAGTAATATGGAAAACTTCTTTATAAACAATATTTTCAGTTTTATCTGTATCTTCTTCTTTTTATCAGTTATTAATATTTTCAACCACTGAAAATTATCTACGTTGAAACTTGAACGGGATTATTTTATTTGAAGGATTGAATTATAACCTATGCATAAATTTTTTTTCACCAATATCGTTCGTCACAACCAAAATATTTAAAAATGTAGTTCAGGTACATCAAACAACAATAATTGAATTAAAAAAAAGTTTGAAAGTGCGATGAAAAATAAAATGTAGTTGATGCATTGAAAGTCATAGTTATTAGGTGGTGTTATCAACATATTTCAAATGAATTCAAGTGGTTTAATGGCTAAATAATAAAACTGTATAAAAAAAAATTTCAAAAATAAGGAGAAAAAAAAATACAATATCGTTCGTCACAACCAAAATATTTAAAAAATATAATTCAAGTACATCAAACAACAATAATTGGATTAAAAAAATATATTGAAAGTGCGATGAAAAATAAAATGTAGTTGATGCATCGAAAATCATAGTTATTAATTGGTGTTACCAACAAATTTTAAATGAATTCAAGTGGTTTAGTGACTAAATAACAAAGTTGTATAAAGAGATTGTGGGTTCAAATCTAATTGAAACAACTTTTTTATATTATTTAATTCTCACTAAATATTTCCCTTTAAAATAGCAAATATAATTAGAATTTAAGTAGTAGCATGTTATTCCCTTCGGATATATAAAGACATCTTTTGTTAGATATTTTGACTTATGTTGCAGGGTGTGGTGTGCATGCAGCAACAAAAAGGTGTGTAACGTGTACGTGACGTAAAGAAGTGCTACTAATGTATTGTTGGAGTCCGTATAAGAATGAAGCAGCCGTATATGTACTTCTCAGTGATGTATGTACTATTTGACTTCAACTCTTTATGGCAAATTAAGGAAAGCAAACAAGTCTTAGATAAGCACAGTTTAATTTCTTCTCAAAGAAAACTCTTACATAAGCACAGCTATAAATAAATATTATTTGGGCAACGAGCAAATAAAAGATTTTTTTTAGTATAATAAAATTTGAAGAATGTTAACTTGTGCTCTTAAGGTACATGATAAAAAGATAAATATAAAAATTATGTTTTGGAATTTTGTGTGTTTTTATTTTTGATGTATTAAATTTTTTAGCTTATTAAATACAAAATTTACAGATAAAGATATCTTATCATGTGCCCCTAGGGCACAAGTTAACATGAACCATAAAATTATATATATATATATATATATATATATATATATATATATATATATAAAAGATAATTACACTTGAATAAAAGGTAAACGAGCAACAAGCTGCACCGCTAAACCTTTCTGTATATCAAAACACAATCTCTGAAAGACTACATTCATAGACCTAGGCGACACAACATTACTATGCATGACCCTTTGAATTCTTTTTAGAAGATCTACTGCATCTGGTGCTAGGAAGCCAAAAGTATCAAAAGCAAACGGTATAAAAACGTGTTGATTGTCAGAGCACGCTTTCTCATGTTTGACCATTTTGCTTGAAGCAGCTTTGAGGGCTGCTCGCCCTACTGTAAAATCTCCAACCCCTAGTCCGACAAATGGGGAAACTCTGGTCAAATCTACACAAGCATGTTTCCCTCCTATCCAACCATACACCAGAACATCCGCAAGTTGAAGTGTCGATCAACCTTCTTGTGGATCTGTCAAGAAGTTCACTGGTGCTTCTTTCTTCACAGAGATTCCTACACGCTTAAAAATATCAAAAAGCACATCGCTGACTAGGTCATGCCTGTATTTGAAACCTGGAAGCTCCCTACAATGAGCAGTATGCTCTCCAAAAATATCAAGGCACACTTTACGACAGACAGGACAAACTTCATCCTTAGGAAATAACAGAATCATGAGGCGATACTTAAGGATGGTACGATACTCAATCGGGGACATATGTTGGCCTAACCCTTCAATGAGAATAGCGAGGAGAAAGTCTTGAGCATGTTCCGCTTTCAAACACCCAAAAACTGTTTTCTGCCTCGTGGTCATGTTAAAACTAACTTCAATGTCCTGAACAATTTTATCAAAAATATCACTCGCCAAAACATGTTGGGCTTTAGACGGGACGGTGTCCTTGCTAGCAAAATTGCTAAAGTCAGAATCGTATTCCGAAGACCGTCCAAAATTTAGTAATATGTATCATTTGATATTGCTTAGTCATTTTAACTTTTAAAACATTTTTATTTAAAGTTCTACTTGTACATGTAAATCTCGAGAAAGAAATGTGATGATGATTGCACAACGTATTATGTTCTTCGCACTATTAACTTATTTTTAGAAAAATGTTAAGAACATAGTAGTATTATTTCTGAGATACTCCCTCCGTTCCTTTTTATAAAAAAAAAAAGTGAAATTTTTTTTGTTCCTTTTTATAAGAAACTTTGACTAATTTTCAAATGTTTTAAATGTTGAATATAATATATTTTGCCGTTAAAAAAAAAAATTATACCCTTATTTATTATGAAAGAGAATATTAAAAATAAGTACTAATTAAGGAATTGAATATAGAAATATAGTCTTGAAATTTTTGCTTAAAAAAAATAGTTTGTAATTTGTATAGTTCATCTTTTCAAAATATAAAACATTCTCTTTTTAATGTACAAAGTTCGCCTTTTTGGTTTTCTAACAAGCTCCCCAGCATGACCCTTTTGTTATATCACCAAGGCGCCGAAAGATATTCTTATACTATGTTTGATGAAAATTGTGAAACTACCTCAAAATTCAAAGGTAGTTGGGTGCAAGATCTTCAAGAGTACGAAACGGATTCCGAAGATTGAAAAACATATGGTACAACTTGTAGGAATATCTCGAAATGTAAGGATATTTGGAGGCAAGTGAGTTTTCAAAAGGACGAACATAATAACTCCGGGGGATGAAGAGGTTGGTGAAACTTGCAAAGCTATCTAAAATTCTTAAGGTAGTTGAACTTGAAGGCAAGATCTTTAAGAGAACGAAAGACATTACGAGGGTTGAAGAGATTAAAGTGAATTTTGTAGGACACAAAGTGTAGTTGGATCCTAGGAGAAGAATGAAACCGGGAAGCTTATGGGACTAGCAAGAGTTTGTAGGTTGCAAGTGAAGGATGGTGCCAAGATCAAGGTTCAAATGAGACCTAGACTTGATCATTTATCTTGAATAGTAGTTCAAGGTTGGAGAGAACAGTTAGGTGATTGATGGGTAAATGAACATCACCATTAATTTAAAGTCAATAGAGCATGCTGACACAAACTGTCCCTCCATGTCTCTAATGCAGCACCTGAAGCTAGTGGATGAGTGATGGAAGATTGCGTCCACGTTGCGTTTAAAAGCTCCAATCTCTGGCCTGCTCGAATGCACTCTGCTGCTACTGGCTTCCTCTATTTCGGACCTGCTACTGCAATTGCAGTATGCATGCCCTTCCCTACTACCCTTCACTTGTGCTGAGTTGCATATTTGCTGCACACAAGACCGTTGACGGTTCCAAAGCCAATTGTTACGATTCTGCTGCATACTCCAAACCAACTTCATAACTCTGTTAATTATTAAGTTGACTTCATGCATAAAAATTTTGAGGAGGACTGCTGCTATTGTGCCGAACTGTTGCAACCTGTCACGAAAATCATGCCACATTCCTGCGGCTGTCCAGCACTGCACGCTAATCTCGCATTCAAAAAATATGTGCCATTCAGTCTCAACATGCTTCATACATAATTCACAGCTGGGGGGACACTGAACATGCTTCTCAATCAACCACACAAGGCTTCGGATTTTAGGATGAACTCTTGGATTCCAAACACCATTCCAATGATCATCTATATGTAAACTCTCTCCACATTCCTAATGGTGAAAAGACAAGTGCTCATGCAGCACAGTAGCATTGTTGGGAATCGAGTGTTATCTAGTGTTATGCATACAAATACAATTGTATATTGTGCACTTTACACTTCTTGTACTTGAAAGGCCTCCTAGATATGGTGGCGGAGGTTTTGGTGGTTCTTATACAGGTGCATATGGTGGCTCTCCATACAGCGGTGCTTCTATTGGTGATTGCAGCTATGGTGGAAACTTACTATTCCTTCATTTTTAATTGATTACTAGTTTCTGCACGAAAGATGCTGTTTCATGTTTTTCATTTTTAAGTCCTCTTGGCAGACGATGCGAAATATAACTTTTTTAAAGTAATCAAAACCGGACCAGTTCGACCAGGAACCAGACTTGTTTCCGGTCCAATCAAGTCTGATAACAACTCAAACAAAATCTGATGAAAAGTGGAAATTGTGGTCATAAAGGTTTATATACCCTTGATATATAGTTTTCAAGAAAAGAAAAAAGTAAATATAATGATCAAAGATTACTTCAAATCTCACAATTATTAAGACTAAAATATCCATATACACATTCATACCATAAATATGAAGCTGAAGGAATGAAAATCAGATAGAAACAAAGCCACTCTTGCTAAGAAAAAAATCTAGTTCCCTAGTAACATTACTATTATTAACTATTTCAAAGTTACTTTAGTGTTGTAGAACTATGAGGAGAGTAATGTAAATGCACATTTATGCTGCTACTACTTGTTGTAGGACATGAATCATTCATCATCATTTCAACTGATTCTTTTTCATTGCAATGATTACTTTCATCATGATGATTATTTCTAGAAGTTCCATCAAAAGCCTTAACACATTCATCTCTTTCTTGTTTAATCTCTTTCATCATTGCAACAACATCTTTCATTGTTGGTCTATCATCAGGGCTTGAGGTTACACATAACAATGCAACACCTAATGTTTGCAACATTTCTTCGATTTCGGATTCTGGTCTTGCTCTTAGGTTTTCATCTAGCACTTCAACTCCTCCTCTTTTCTGTCTAACCCAATCAACAATGTGAAGTCCATCTGGTATTGTTGGATCAATTGGTTGTTTACCTGTTAGTACTTCTAATACAACTATACCATAGCTGTATACATCGCTTTTCTTCGTTATCTTCATCATGTATCCGTACTCTTCAAATTTAAACATGCAGAAAAAGTACGAAGTAATGGAAACATGTTAGTATGTAACAATGCGATATTGCACATTTAGTCCTTGCAAATATGGACAAAAAATAATTTATAGGGACTAAAACAAAGCGATAAGGACTTCAAGAAAAAACGACGTAACAAAAAAAAGTTATATGGACTAAAACAGAAAAACGGTATATTTGCAGGGAGCAAAAATATATTTAATGCGAGTAAATGTTAGAGTTTGATATTTTTGGAAGAGTAGTACTAACCAGGAGCTATGTAACCATAAGAACCAGCTAGTGTACTTGAAGATCTCGCGAAATCTCCATCATCAACAAGTTTTGCGAGTCCGAAATCAGCTATGTATGGTTCAAATTCAAGGCCTATGAGGATGTTGTTGGCCTTAATGTCTCTATGAACAATAGGAGGAGCACAATCATGGTGCAAATAAGCCAAACCTTGAGCTGACCCTAGTATTATCTTGAACCTAATGTGCCAATCCAAGCAATTATCATTTCCTTCATGAAGTATGCTTCCTAGACTCCCATTTGGCATGTAATCATACATAAGCAGCCTTGTGTTTCTGTTCCAACAGCAACCTAAGAACCTCACAATGTTTTTGTGGCGAATTGAACCGAGAGTTTTTACTTCAGCCGAAAACGAATCACGAACTCCTCCATTGACTGCTAACTTGTCACTTTGACTATGATCGTATCGTGTGGTGGATCTAGCTGTCGCTGTTGTTGGCCATAGCCTTTTCACAGCAATGACATCTCCGTTTTCCATTTCTGCGCGATAAACTATCCCTGAACACCCTTTTCCGATTACATTGGATTCCACCAAACACTTTAGAATTTGCTCCACACAAAAGTTGACCTTTTGGAATGGTGTGAATTGCCAAGGCCATGAATCACCTCCTCCTCCCATCTCGGAATCATTGTCGTCTCGAACGATTTTCCTTGCTCGAAAGACTGTAACAATTCCAAAGATTGTCATTGCAACACTTAAGAAACTTAGCAAACCAATGGCCACTTTAATCATCTCTGACTTCTTGGAATTAGACCGGTTTAACATCTTTGTCATTGCAACATTTTCAATGAAACATGAATCATGACCATTAGGACACAAACCTTGATTTCCAACCAAATCTGTTGCTGCTAGTAGATGAAACAACTTGTTGTCCGGTAAATAACCAGAAAATTTGTTGTATGAAATGTTCAAAGAAACAAGATTTTCGAGGCCTGAAAACACCGTCAAATCACCTTCAAACATGTTATGTGAAAGGTCTAGAACCGAGAGCTTGTTTAGAGCCGAAATCTCAACTGGAATAACTCCTGATAATGCATTGTGACTCAAATTCAAAGCAATATCAAGTGCTTCAATTTGAAACAATTCTCGCGGTATGCTCCCCGAGAACATGTTACTGCTAAGGTCAAGAAGTTGAATACCGGAGCATTTCCCAAGTGTTGAAGGAATTGATCCAGAGAAAGAGTTTTTGCTTAAAATAACTCGAAGAAGCGAAGTTAATTGACCAATACTCATCGGAACCTCACCAGAAAAATTATTCATTGAAACATCCAAAACCTCTAGCATTGTAAGAGAAGACAAAAAACTATGCAAATCACCAGAAAGAGAGTTATTACTTAGATTCAACATTTGAAGCTCTTTACATTTTCCAATCTCTAATGGCACCGAACCACTAAGACGATTTTCAGACAAATCAAGGAAACTAAGATTATTAAGAAAACCTATTTCTCTTGGTATCTCACCACTGATTTTGTTATCTAAAAGCCGAAGTCGAATAAGAGAACTACAGTTACCAATCTCAGGAGGAATGAAACCTGAGATATCATTAGAAATCAACAAAAGCTTAGTTAAATTCTGAAGCTTAAAAAGACCTGAAGGTAAACTATTACTGAGTTTGTTATAAGACAAATCCAAAGCCTCAAGGCTTAAACAATCTCCTAACTCCGATGGAATTCGACCTTCAAGTTTGTTCTGCCACGCGAAAAAAACTGTTAGCTTTGTCAACTTTCCAATCTCGACCGGAATCAAACCTGATATCTCATTTGTATCTAACTGCAACTGAATCAAATTTGTCAAATTCGAAACCGAAGCTGGTATCGAACCAGAAACATTATTATTACTCAACATAAGCTCTTCAAGATTCGATAATTTCCCTAAACTCTCCGGTATTCCACCGGAGAAATAATTCAAAGACAAATCAAGAATCTTCAAACTACTACAGTTTCCAATTTCATCAGGTATTCTACCAACAAAACTATTTTGCCAAAGCAAAATCTTTTCAAGCTTCATAAGCTTACCTATCTCAAAAGGAATCTCACCAGAAAGATCATTCTCATACAAAAACAAATTCACAAGCTCAGAACAGTTACCAATTTCATGAGGAATTTTACCAGAAATCAAAGTACTATAAATAGAAATTGTTTGAAGCTTGGTTAACTTACCTAATGAATTAGGTATTGATCCTGAAATTTTAGTGTCTGCAAGCCCTAAAACAGTCAAATTCTTGCATTCACCTAATTCTTCTGGAATCTTCCCTACAATATCTTTGTTTCCACCAGCTCTTATAACTTCAAGATTTGAAAGCTTCCCTAACTCAATAGGAAGATTTCCACTAAGATCATTATCAAAAATGTCAAGGTTTTTGAGATTAACACAATCACAAAGTTCAATAGGTATTGAACCAGTTAATTGGTTAGAGTTTAAAATTAAGTTTTGAAGATTTTTTAGGTTACCTATAGTTGAAGGAATTTCACCAACAAGACTATTTGAACTAAGATCAATGGTTATGAGATTAAGACAGTTACCAATATCAGAAGGGATAGTTCCAGTGAGGTTGGTACCAGAAATGACTAGCTTTTGAAGATTGGAAAATGAAGAAATATTTGAAGGAAAAGGAAGGGCTAATTGGACATTTTGGATATTGATTTCAGTTACAAAGTTTTGTGATGAACATTTTATGAATGACCATTTGCATGGATTTGTGTCTAGAGGGTTCCAGTTGGAAAAAGGGTGGAGGGAGTGTGTCCATGAAAGTAAGGTAGTGAGTTCATTGGAGGAATTGGAAGCAAAGGAAAATGGGAGGAAAAGTGTGAAGAGGAGGAGATTGAAGAAGTAAGATAGTGAGTTCATTGTTTGATGGTGGTGTTGGCTTTGCATTGACATTAGCAATTTTGCATGAAAAACTCAACCATGTCTATAGGGATATTTCAACTCTTGGTTTTTGATTTTGTGTGTGTGTGTCTCTAACTCAAGCTACTTTCTTGAACTGAGGTGACTATTATATTGTTTGGTGTCTCTCATGCTTGTATCATATTCAAATTCATGTTTGAAATATTTTTTTATCTCTTTAGAATTTCAATAAATAAAGTATCTATTATATTTTTCTATTGAATATAAAGTATGTATTACCTTTATTTTTTTATGTTAATTTAGCTTAATGTGCCCCGTGACCGTGAGAAAGTAAAATAAGTCAAAGACAGATAGATGGTCACTAGTTTGGTTTCTCACTCTTATGAATGAAAAGAATTTGGTTGGAAGGGTAAAACTCATCTTATGTGTCAAACAAGTTTTTCAATGGAGATTAATCATCGTTAACGGCAGTGAAAACTTCGTACCTATATCATCATAATCCAAAAACTATTTTTCGCTAACGTCAACTATAATTGATTTTTTTCTTTATAATTGATTATACTTTGAAGTTAGGATTTATAACATTTAACTTGAAATGTAAATTATACGTTCAAATTTATTGTTCAAGTCATTTTTACATAAATATATTTATACTAATAACCATTTTATAATCATTCTACAAACGTCTAATAGGAGATTCAAACTCGGCACTTTGAGATTGCAAAGCTATAAGCTCTTACAGACCTCAAGTTACAGCAGGGTGTTATAGCTGATCTAAGTCATCCAATTTTTTATCAGCAGTTGAGATTATTTTGTTTTATAAATTATATTTTAAATCTGAACCGTCCAATTGCAAATCAACGATGATACATAATTATTCAAACAGCAGTGACTCTGAATCCTCTCAAGTGTATCCATTTTGTTAGATTCATTTAGGTGCAATACAAATTTTTAAGAAGAATAGGACACATTACATGACATGACATGAGATCATGGAGTACTTGCTTTGTTGTGAAGCAAAAAAAAAGATGACAATACAATTTTTCCTTTTAATAAGATTTTGGAGTGAAAACCAACACCACCACCTCTGCCTCGGGGTTCTGTTCTTTTGCCATAAACTTATATTTTTTCTGCAACATTGAATCATGTATATGCCTTGTTTGACACTAAAACTAGCTCATACCCCCCCATGTGTTTTGCATTGTTTTCCTCAAATTAGTCACTAATTTGGTCTGCACCCCATTTATATATTTGTGTTGATAATTGAGCTGCTTCTTTAATTTGAAAGAGTTAGTGGTTGGTTGCATTGCTTTCTGGCATTTTGCTCTTTGTTTTCAAAGTTTTCATTCAAAGCAGATTCCCCTAGATATTGCTGTTTTAGGATTATTAGAATTGCTTTGTAAGCATATGCGTCAACATTAAAAATTGTTACATTAATTAAATCATATTTAATGCCTTAATTTACCATCATAAAATAGTAGGAGTACTAGTGTACTATTATATTTTTCTATCAAAAAAAATAATTAATTGTATATTTTTTCATCTTAGGATAATATGATTTGTTAGCTGAGTTTCAATACAAATTACCTATGTTAAGTGAATACATATTGCTATATATTTTGGTCCAAGCTTGATTAAGATGTTCCACAAATTAAGTCTATAAACATATTGTTGTATAAATTTAGTGTTTTTAGTGTATGATGACATAATAAAATATTGACATATAATCAAGTTATTGAGCTAAAGTAATTAATGAGCTCTATCAAAGAAATATTATTTAAAAAAATTTGAATTTGATTTTTTTATTGGAGAAAATTATCTACCACCATTTTAGATTCTAACTCAAAAATGACATTGTCCAAGCCGCACCCACCAATCCAATCTCTATATATAGCTTGACAAAGACCGAAAGCTTAATTTCTTCTATTTAAATGCCAATGAGGGTCTTAAAATCACCATTACCGCACGGAGAAAACGTTATTCATCATCACTTATACACATTTCAATGTAAAAACTTTATCATTATGAAAAATATGCATCAACATTGCACTTCATTTTATTAGTAGGAGGTCGGTCCCTATAAGATTATGTCACTTAGTAGGTCCGAAGTACATTGTAATATATAGGACAAAGATTTAAACTCATATTTTCCACTTATTTATCTTAAGGAGTGAAATTTTACCAGAATATTATCTTTTTTAGAAATGAAGGGTAATTATCTCTTCTACTTTTTCAATATGCTTCATAGTTTAGAATATTTTCCTTTGCAAGTAATTTTTCCAAACAAGAGTATGGTTGCTGTCTCCTGCCTAAGTGGTTTTTGGTTACTTAAAAAATCCTTTATTCATCATGGCTTTTATTAGGAATATGTAAATTTATATTCACAATCACATATTCCTAATAAAAAATTTAAATTTACATCTAATGTCCTCTCTTAATTATGTAGCCAAACCATACTCCATTTTCCTTGAAAACACAACAACCAATTCTACTTTTAAACCTGTTGATAATTAACAATGGTATTAATAAGGGAATCCCCTTTTATTGTTGATATATTTTAAGTAGATAGATTTGGATATGTATTCCTCCACTATTCCCCTCACATTCTCACTTTTAACCTAATGATCAATGTTGATGGACTCTAAATTAAACAAGGCAGTCATGGCCAAAATCATTAAGAAGCTCAAGGCAATACCTGTAAACACAGTCTACAAGATGAGAATCAACTCTTTATGTTTCCTAAAAGCTATTCTAATTATTATAGGGGATGGTACAATCTTGTGACTACATACCCTTTATTCGTTTTACCAAATGAATATTTCAATTGTAGGAGTCTCCTAAAAAAAGGCTCTATAGTTCTATTATTAGTATGAGTGTCTCCATAAATAATATTTTTGATTTGAGTTTTTCGAACTACAACAATTGCAGGTTTTATTATAGTTTTATTTTATCTTTTTGTATTAATTCTTTAGTTTTTAGGAAAATGGAACATCAACAAAGTAAATAAAGTCAAGTAAAAAATTATTCACGTTAGAAATTGAACTCGAATTTTCTCAAACGATTTGTTTTAAGAGAGTTTATTGATCATTTGATTCCAATCAGTCGATTGTCCATTGCAAATTTTAGTTCATGTAAGAATAAAAATTGTGAATTTGTGATATTAAATATAACATTGAAACACACTTACTTGTCGGTGAAATTGTTAATGGAATTGATATATAAGATTAAGTTTTCATAAATGAGCTTAATTATTGTCAAAGTGGTGACAAGGGGACCGAGATAAATTTTTTGTTTTGGATTCTAGAATTCGAACCTACAGTTACAAATTCTAAAATCTAAACCGGTGTTTTATAGGAAGCAGAATTACATCAATAAATAGAATTACAATTAAATAGATATATGACAATATAAAACACAACTACATTAAACATTACACTAAAAAATATATTAAAATTAAGCGAAAAATGTACATTAAAAATTATATCAATTGGGATTGTCTAAGACTTGACATTGACATATCCCTCTAAGAATAAAAAATGAGATAGTCAAAATTTCTAATTTTGAAGACCATATGAGAGCAGGCGAAACTCTTTCTTTATAATCAGAAAGGTGGCGAAATCACCACCTACATATGGGAAAACCTCATTTGTGTTGCACTTTTAAAGCAATCCAGGAGCTTTTGTTTGTCCAGTCATAATATTCTCAATCACCATAGTTCAATAGTTCTTTGTTGACCAACATTCTTACCCATAATCATCAAATGACAACAATGAGAATATTATGATTAGTCACCGACAGACTATGCAACTTTTTACCTACAATTTTTTTTTTAAATGGAACCGACAAGAAGATAGTTGAGAGAAGAGAGGTGATAGTCGACAGAACAAAAAAGACAGTGAATGATGCAAAGTAAGAATGAATGGCAATGTTTATAGACTCAAACAAGATAACTAATTTTCCGAATACAAACAATGTATGGATTTTGCAAAGACAGCTCCAAAAATGCCATTAATCAAGGAACAAGACTATTGACTACTGAGTCCGACGCAGGGGTGGCTAGTTGGGCCATGACCTGCCAAAAAATTGGAAATTACCAAAGTATCTCTTTATATAAATGTATCCTGGATATATCGGTTAATGCGTTTAAATATTAAAATAGACTAATTAGCCAAGTAGATCCTTCTCAATTTTTTTCTCTCATTTTCTTAATCTAATGGTTAATAAATGACAAAAGAGTATATAAACATTTAAAAAGAGAGAAAAAATTTGAATGAATAGTTATGATTAATATAACATGGCCAACGTAAGAGAAAAAATTGAAGCGAATCCAAATCCAGGCGCAACAGTCTTG
This sequence comes from Trifolium fragiferum, assembly GCA_954870985.1. Lineage (NCBI taxonomy): Eukaryota > Viridiplantae > Streptophyta > Magnoliopsida > Fabales > Fabaceae > Trifolium > Trifolium fragiferum. The sequence goes on along the minus strand of OX940793.1, from coordinate 13,273,504 downwards.
GTTGGCGCGTGGGGGTGGAAATAACCAATGGTTGGGTCATTGTTGGGCTAAGAACAAAGCCAATTATATAATCTACAGTGTTCCTCTTTTTTTTTTCTTCGATTTCATATTTGCACTCCTCTGTTTTATTCATACTATACCTCTTCCGTTACATGTGAACCTGAAAAGCTGAAACCAATTAAAACATTATTGTATCATCTCTTTGATTGGAACTAATCTTAAGGTTTTTTCCACATTAAGGAAAAACAAAAATGTTGTCGTATGGTTTTGTTCAGAACTTTAGTTCTACCCCAAGTTGCTGTCAAAATCGAATCTTGGCTCCAACCCATCATCAATTTCGTTCACCCAATTCAATTTTGAAGTTAAAGAAACAAACTTTCCTCTCAAACACTCAATTCAAGATTTCCAGAGTTCAAAAACCTCGCTCCAGTTTTGTAGTTTATGCAGCACAGTCCAATATTACTAAAGGTTAGCTCCAAGTTTTCTTTTTTTCTTTTTTCAATTCAATTATATTGGATTTATGTATTTCTCTTACTTTAGTTTGTTATTTTTCGGTCCGCTAAGTTTAGCTCAGTTGGTGGGAACATTATCATAGTTTAGTAGTTTAGTTGCGGGATATCTCGCATTACATACAAAGGAATTGGGGTTCGAATTCCGGACACTCTCTCTACTTATTCACGTTAATGGTGAAATTCTAGCCACCAGGCTACTTTAAAAAAAATGGTGAAAGAATTCAATGGTAATTTAAAATTTTGGGAATGGGTTTTATTTAATAACTTGAAGTTGTTGGTTTCTGTTGCAAGTTAAAGTTTTGTTGAATGTCTTGTGGAGAATTGAAAACTGTTTGATATAAGTAAAGAAACTATGACTATTGAAGTAAGATGCATTAAAAAAATTAGTTATTTTTAGGTAGATAGATGAAATGACAAATCATTTGACACTCACGCACAAAGTGAAGAGACTGGATTTCTAACCCTGGTGATCGTGTCCGACCTAGCAATTTCGACATATTTACCAATTGAGTTAGAATTTGTGGACAACAAAAAATAGAGTTATTTGATGGTTTTAAATAGCTAAGAAACTATAGTCGGTGGACAAATTGTTAAGCACAAACACTGGACACAACGCTAGCATTGGCACGTCAACACCATAATAGTTTGAGAAAATGAAATTGTTGATTGTAGCCAAGTCATGGTGGAATGGCGTGGCAGATTGTGATAATCACCATAGCAATTCCTGAACAGATGCCTCCCATGACAGTGCCATAAGCCGTAATTGTGTGTTTATATTGTGGATTTCGGCCTTCTGCCTTATCCCACCATCGTCAACACTGAGGAGGCATCATTGGAGGATCAAATATGAGAATAGCAATTGAGTTTATGCATTCTTGATGAGGCATCATTGTTTGAATGGAAGACACCATATATGATTAAGAGTTGTTCCATATTGAAATTTTTTGCTATTTGTGCCGATTGTATGCCCTTCAGAATTGGAAATACTTTATTTTTGAAGATTTGTTCTGTATAAATCCTGGCTGCCGTATTTTTCATAGCTCTCGTTTAGTTTTGTTGCTGGTCTAGAAAGCCTGACTATTGTTCCTTCGTTTTGATTATCTTTGTGGTTACCGAGATAGTTCTGCAGAATGCATGGAGAGTTGGTAAGGATGGAATTGACGCAGGCACAAATCTTGTTCCGGTAAGTCAGAATTACTTTTTTCCCATTGTTTTTCAAATAGCAGCTATAGCCTAGCGGAATTTCAACATACTGCTATTTTTTGCGATAAGCGGTTTAGTACAAAGTGTCATCAAATAGTGTCTATAACAACAGTGTAACACTGCAATTTATCAAAATTTGAACAAACCACATTTTCTGCGATTCGCGATAGACAACATTGTCTTTTCCATCTTTGAATAATCATTTGATTTATCTAGCTGTTGTCTTCAAATTTGTTACTAATACTAGAATGCCTTATAATTTTTCATGTTTCTCTTTTGTTTTCTTTTCACTGATGCTAGAATTCTGTACCGAGACCAATAGCAAGGATCGCAGTAACTTTTGTAGCTTTGAGTGGCGTGCTTTTTGTATTCAAGTCTCTCCTCTCTACGGCTTTCTTTATATTGGTAAGTCATCCATTTTCCTTATGACCTTATCAAATTAAAACTTCAGATTATTGTTTTGAAGTTTTATATCACTAACTATTCATATGAAATCAAATGTGATGTTCATGTGTTAAGGTAAAGATACCATTTTTTACTAGGTGGGAGGGAGGAGGGGAGAGAGAGAGAGGTTATAAAAATGTTGGCTTTGAGGAAATGGCAAATCTAGGTTGCAATGTAAATGATAAAACTTAATTTGTGCGTAGACATCTCTTAATTTTACCAATACAAACGAAGTCACAAACCATAGCTCCAAACTACAAAAGTGTATGATATTTTACCAACTCTCAACTGTCAACTCCAGTAACCATAGCTTCCAACACAGACGAAGTCAAGAACCAAAAAACATGGATAAAACCGTCATTGCAACAAGATAAATGAATCAAACTTACCTAAAACCTAGCTGGCTAGCTGTATTTGATATTTATGCTTATACCAATAGAAGTTTTGGCTATCTTGTACTAGCCATATCAAGTTTTTCAAGGGAACTTGTACAAAGAAAAGAATGTGTCCTTTCCCTTCTGTAGGGTTGAATTTCTTTTTGTGAAACCGCTGTTTCAAATAGCGGCTATAATATAGGAAAATTTGAACAAATGGTTATTGTTTTGTGATATACTATTTAGTACAAAGTATATTGTCAAATCTGGTCTCATATATAAGTAAAGATTCCTTTTTTAGATTCATTGAATAACTGATGTATCTGGTCCAAGTTACTCAATGAATCTGAAAAAGGTTTCTTTGTTTATATATGAGACCAGGGAGTAGTGCTACAAAAATACTATAGCACTATAATGTCTCGAAATTTGAAAAGAAAAAAAATTAAAACTATCTATACAATCTATGATTGACAACACTACTTAATGCTGAAAGTTTCCCATTGGTTAAGATAGTTCTAAGCTTCAATGCTGTAATGTGATATGCTGTGGTTAACACAAGTAAATTGGTTGTTCATAGGCTACCATAGGACTTGCATACTTCGCATACCTAGCATTCAATAAAGATGAAGGACCACGTAGCAGGAATGGAGGAACTACAACCAAACCTATGGATGATCCTATCGAAGAGGCTAAAAAGATAATGGATAAGTACAAGTAGCGGGATTAGAGTAAGTTATTTTGAACCACTCAAGTTCTACATTATACATATGTTAGATGTAAAGTTTTAATACTCTTTAGTGTTAATGAGAAAGGAAAAGGAAACTTTGATAGTATGGAATTTCCATCATATATGCAAATGTTGATTTTGATTTCTTAGATCATATTATTGCCTTTAACACAGCCTTAGTTTAAATGACATTTTCTATCGCACAGATGTTAGACATAGCGTGTTTGGATTTACTTAACTCTTGAATCGCTGCAATCGCATTTTTTGTAAGTTATATGTGGTAGATTTTGATAACAAACTATTATTCTGAACATAAAATAACGTAAGAGGGTTTCGGCTTCGGATTAAATTTTTAAATTGCCAATGACATTTTTTCATCGGTGCTTTACAACGAGCACTTATTTCTGCGTAATTGTTTTTCCCTAATGACAACATTGGTTTTAGTTTTAGTTTCTTTTTATGATTTGGGGTTGTGCCCAAGCAAGACTTCTTCATAGGATGATTTAAGCAATCAATCTTTGTTTTTTTTTTATTCGAAATTGTAAATTTCTACATAAACTCATTTTCAGAGTTAAATAATTAAATTTTGATATTGGTTATATAGATGACATCTCTTATAAGCTCTCCTTTCTGCCACTTGCATAATGTCAAAGGATATAAGCACAATGGTGAGAAACTATAAGCTACTTTACATATTTTCAAGATTTTCTTTAGATATCCTATCAATCTCTATCCACACTTGGTTTGAACTCTAACTAGTAAGTGTTTGGTCATGTGTCTAATCGCGCATTTCCACATCTCAAGGGTCTCGCACTGTGAAAAATAAGAATCGGAGACGATAGATTCTACTAGGCGTGTGTTTTATTGGGTTTCACGGTTAGAAACAAACGTACCATTAGCTTGATTGGTTTTGTTAAAAATTACGGTGAAAATTTACGTTCAACCAAAAGCTACACTATAGCAGTCACCGTGTGATGGCAATACACCACCAAAAGCTACACTCTGTGGCAGTCACCATGCGATGGCCAAAAGCTACACTCTTTAGCAGTCACCGTGTGATGGCAATACACCACCAAAAGCTACACTCTGTTGCAGTCACCGTGCGATGGCCAAAAGCTACACTCTTTAGCAGTCACCGTGCGTTAGCAATACGTCACACGGACTTCCAAACGCACACTTAATAATTTATCAACAAGTGCTAGTAGATTCTATTTGAGACTTTGCACAAATACATAGTCAACAACATGGCCAGAATTTTTTTCTTCTTTCTCTCATCATTGTAAATTTACCAATAGTTTGATTTATCATCACAATAACAAACTTCTCTATTACTAAATCATCCATAACTTAAGGAATGTAATTTGCCTAAGGTAATTGAATTATTCTTAAATATTTTTACATGCGTGACATCACAAAATATCTCCACACTATTATGATGCAATTTAGCTTTTTACTTTAGCATTTTGGGCCATGTTGAAAGTACAATCATTGTATACATTCAACTCCACCGTTACAAGCATTGTTTGTCATTTTCAAATTTCAACTCAACCATTAATTACAAAAACATAATCATGTAGATGCATGCAGAAAGGTTAAATAACGTAAAGAGGGATGTAAAATTATATAACTAAAACAAGTTTGAGGAGTGAATTGCAAAATATTTTTCTTAACATGTTCTGCACCATTTGAAAAGTATGTTTCCACCACCCCTAACAATGTTATAACTGTCTGTACTCTTTTCAATTCTTCAAATCTTAGTTAATTTTTGTATGGTTTACTTTTCTTTAACATGCTTATATGCTATGAAGCCCCGATACCGATATGGTATTGATACTAGAAATTTTTAAAAATTTCCTATATGATATTGCCGTGATACGTTATTTAAAAATGAAATTTATAATTAATGCACAATATATAAACATGACTAAAATTATGATAATATTTGATGAAATCTAGATTAAAGTCAAAGCAAAGTTCAGTATAAATTAATTGACTCAACACATAAATTATCACGGAACATAAAACTTAGAGAAAAGCATACACCTCTTGCATTTGTTACATTAAGAATGATTACAAAAACTCTTGACTATGTGAAATTGAACCATTAATTAACATTAAACTAAATTAAATTTTCATAGTCTACATATGACCATATTAGAGCATCCACAATGGAGCACCCCAAATATGAGTATTTAATAGGGTCTCACATGTACACATCACTTGTTTATTATTTTTTTAATAATAGTACCTAATAAGTACTCATTCACTCCAACCCAGCATCTCTTAAAAAGTTCCAAATTGGTCCCACCAATAACTTCACATCATTACAATAACTTAGTTATTTAATTTTCTATTTTATAATATTAAATTAATTAGATTATAAAATTACAAAAGTTAACATGTACTATTTTTTTATAATTCGAAAAATAATTAAAATTCAAAATAATAATTAAAATTCAAAAATTAATCAAAAAAAAAATTTTAAGAATTACATAAGTTAAAAAAAAATTAAAAATAACATTACATGATTTTAAAAACAACTAATTTTGTTGATCAACATGCCCAAAACGTTGCCAAATATGCTCAACTTATTTTTCTGCAATTTTTTTTTACTATATAATAGCATTTGTTTTTAACGGTAATAAAACAAATTAAATAGAGACAACGACTCTTGTCTATTAGCATTAAAAACATTAACGTTGAATATCAATTTGGTATGTTTGGCCTGCTATTTTAAGGCCTGCTATTTTAAAAAATATGGGTTGTGTTTGTACCAATTTAATCCATTTATTTATGCATTATATAAATTTTAATTAATTTAAATTGAATATATAAGAGTAAGTGGGTCCCATAAAAGGTAGATTTAATGTAAATTAAAAGGAGAGAGAGAGAGTGTGTGTGCTTATTTGAGACTCAATACTTATTAGGTACTCAAATGAGTATTGCTCCAATGGTAGTACCTAATAAGTATCATTTTTTATTGAAATAGGTACTACCATTGGAGATGGTCTTATCGCATTGAATTAGAGTTATATGGGTTTCCACCGTTAAACATCCAAAATTAAGAGAGAAGAATACCATCTTATTTTATTTCATTACCACATAACATTTTAGAGTATAAAGTCAAAATTACAAGGTGCGTGAAATTAATAAAAAAGATAGAAATACAATTATTTATTGCTATTGATAGAACTCATTCTTCTCTACATAGCGTTTGTCTACTCTGAGACTACACGCTAGAGATTCGACAGAAGCCTTTCCAGCATGTTAACTGTTTCCCGCGAGCTTTTAAACGATCGAAATCCTCAGCAGTGGCTTCCAAAATGGTATGACAATCTTTATCCTCTTTACAATTCCAAATGTAATATGGATCTGCCAGCTTTGCAGTAAGAAATAGAGAAAAAAAAAATATTATAGCGGAAACAAACTTAAGAGTTTTAGTCATATTCTCTCTCTCTCTCTCTCTCTCTCTCTCTCTCTCTCTCTCTCTCTCTCTCTCTCTCTCTCTCTCTCTCTCTCTCTCTCTCTCTCTCTCTCTCTCTCTCTCTCTCTCTCTCTCTCTCTCTCTCTCTCTCTCTCTCTCTCTCTCTCTCTCTCTCTCTCTCTCTCTCTCTCTCTCTCTCTCTCTGTGTAACAAATTGAATATAATTTGATCTATTTATAGCGTATATAGCTTTGCAAAGGTAAATATCTCTTAAGTAGATCAATGCATGTTGTCCCTTCAATACACATAAGGGTAATATAAAAAACTTTCTAATCATTAAAATTTATTATTTTTTAAAGTTAAATAAGTTTTTAATCCTAATAAATATTTCAAATTACATTATTAGTTCATATAAAATACTTCAGCAAATTTTAGCCCCATAATCAAGTTCTAATCATCAGAGTTTATCACTTTTTGAGGTAAAATAAATTTCTAGCTTATATAATAATTTCAAATTTCACTTTTAATGCCTATAAAATAATTCAACGAATTTTGTTCTCTAAATATTTTTCATCATGACTAAGAAATATTTATATAAGAAAGAGAAGAATTCATAAAATTAGAGGGTTTAATAAATTTAATATATGGATAGTATTTACCCCTTTATTGGATTTAGTTTCTCTTCGGTAGATCAATGTATAGTTGTCCCTTCAATACACTTAGAGAAATTTGACTAGTAATGTTGATCAATGGGTAGTAACATTACAATGAAATTTGGCTTAGATTTAACCTTTTTTGTGGAAAAAAATAGGAAAAGAAATAAAATTATAGCAGGAGCAAACTTTAGAGTTTTGGCAATTTTTGAACAATTTGTGTTATTTTATTATTAGAAATCAAGTGTCGACTCTTGCTTTTTATAGGTGGTTTCTTCCAATCATTGAAGGACACTGCTGAATTCATAGTGTGTGGGTTCATCAATTTTCCAATTAAGTGAATTGCACTGAACTGCAATTTTTGTTTTGACGTTCTTGCAACCACCGTTTCAATAGCAACTAAAACTATATATATATAGGGAAACTTTAAGTAAGAGGAGTTTTATTGTAAGAGATGAGAGGAATAAATCACAGTCCTTGAATGAATCACAACTTTGGTTAATTCATAAAACGGAAACTTTCAAGTAAGAGGAGTTTTATTGTAAGAGTTGATGCATAATCTGACCTTGCGCATAAAATGGAAATGAAAATCTGTCTTTGTGCAGAAGTGAAATTTGAATGAAAACCAATAAATAGTAAAAATTAACTTTTTGATTTGATTTCATAAACTCCAAAACGATGCAACCATGACACTGGAGGAAGTAGAATAGTCAATTTTTATTGACGGACATGCATAGAGAAGATACAGAAAACGAAACATATTTGTGTGTGTGCAACTGTCAAAAATTACAAGCATTTGATTTGATCCAAGGGTTGTGATTTAACCCTCTTATCTCTCACAATAAAACTCATCCCATTTACACCGTTCAATAACGCTTTAACGAATATAAATTTTACAAAATTCACCGTTGGATTGAAAATTTATATCATATAGATCATCTATGTTGAGTTTTACAAAAATCTAAAATCGTTTGATATGTTATTGGGACACATCAAAAATAACGGTTTATGTGTTTTTATTGAATAGCATTAATCTTTGAGTATCTAAAAAATATGTTATATTATAGAAAAAAATAATTCTCTGAAAAAAAAATTAATTTTTTTCTTTATAGAAAAACTAAAAGCATCCAAGTATCAAATGGTGCTAGTTTTAACCGTGTTATGCAACACTCCACTGGCAAAGTTGCATCACAAGTTTCATAGCAAACTTATTGCGGCACAAGATGAGAGATATGAGAGATTGAAGACTAGTTCTGAAACTCTAGTGAATATGAAAGTGCTAAAGTTTTTTTTTTTTTTTTAATCGGCTAAATTTTATTAAAAAACAACTCCTCCACAAAAAGTGTAAGGAATTATTGTGAAACATACAACGAAAGGTAACGTGATATAACACAATTACCAAATAATAGTACACCTAATCAACGCCCCAATCTACCCGTACACCAATAATGATTCACTAAACCCACCAGAGAAAACCCTTGCCCGACCCTAGGAGACACCACTAGACACTAATTTCCGAACTCGAATTAAAATTACTCGGCCCATCAGGATCCAGAAAGCAGCCCCAAAGGTCAAAGGTTGAGGGACACCGGTTGTCAGAGAACCGACAGTCAACACCTGATGTAGTAGAGTTCGACCAGATACCAGAGACCTGCAAATCTCAACAGATTTGAACACCCCTCAGCGACTCCAAGAGTCCTGCAAATCTCACCATATTTGAAAATGGTCAGAGACTCTCGTATCAGGGAGAATCCACTCACACTCGGCATTAACCATCCAACACCTTTCCCACACCAATACGTACTGGAGGTACGATAAAACAACAACATCCATCAACACGGAGTGTCTACATACCTCGCCCTTTCGGGCGCGTCAGGACAAATACCAAGGCCAATAAAAACCTCAGCCAAACACCACCTCAACCAACCATCACCACTGCCAAACACCTCCAAACAAACCCTACCGAAACCAACAGCACCAAAGAACACCTAAACACCAGACCACCTCCAACAGCACCCCCACAGCCGCCACCACAGCTTCACCACACCACCACCACCTGAACAGAGCACACCACCACCATTGACAGCCACCACGCACCACCACCACCGCCACCAAGGTTACATGGAGAACGTCTAACCATCACCACCACTGAGAACCGTGAGAAACCGCAGCTTCACCGCACCACCACCTAGACAGAGATCAAAACGCCTTACCACTAGACCACCACCATAGCAAAACCAACAGAACTCCAAAAACAACAGAGCAGCGGCGGCGGGATGAAACAACCGTCGGAGAAAACGAAACAGAACACCCAAGGAACAAGAAACCTCCAACCAACACAAACGACAACCACCCAGCCCAGAAACACCCAATCTCCGACGAAGGCGACGAAAACAAAGGGAGCAGACGCAGCTCGTGGAAGACACCGGAAGGAAGGAGGGGACGGTGGTCCGAAGCTGAGAAGCTCATCGTACCAAACTGAAGTTATATGCTTGGGAAACTCATATGATTGAGGGTTCAAGTTTCTCAACTGAACCAAACTGAATTGTACCATCTGTAGAACTAGTATGTTAGCTCGTGCCGTGCACGGGATTATTCTCTTTTTAAATATTATTTATGTGTTTATTTTAATATATTATTTGAATAATTTAGTTAAAAATAGTAAGATAAAATTGATATAGATTTTGCATGATATATATTTAATAATGCTATAGGATAAAGCGATATGAAGAATATTATTTCGCTTCCCATTATACACTATTAAGAGATAAATTTTTTATTTCATCTTCATCTTCAGGACTATACAGTGACCCTTTAAATATAAAATAATTATAAACTTCATTCTCAAATGAAAATTTAATTAGCGTTTCTCATTCTACACCCGTGACCGTGAAATTCTCTCTCTCTCTCTCTCTCTCTCTCTCTCTCTCTCACACACACACACACTATTTCTACATTTCTCCCACAGGGTCATTTTCATTTTTAATAATATTGATTTGTTTATGTTCTTCATTTTCTTTTGAAAGTTGTCTATGTCATTTTTCATTTTATATTATTTTGAATGTTGCCTATATTTTTCTTTCAATAATTTATGAAATTGATTTTATTTAATTTACTTGAATATGAAAATGCGATATATGTTTAAGGATGTTACAGGAATATAGTAGGATGAGAAGTACTCCCTCATTCCTCATTAAACAACACTATGAGATTATTATTATTATTATTATTATTATTATTATTATTATAAACGTCAATAGTTCATTGTACAAGAAGTATAGGGGTTTAATTGGACCGGTTTGAATCAGTTCTTGAAAACACAATCTGAGAACCGAACCAAATCGCATCAGTATTCAATTGGTTCGGTTCGGTTTTTTATTCGAACCATTAAAATCGATTTTTTTCGGTTTGGATTGGTTTGGATCGTCAGTTTAATTAGATTTTTTGATCCGCTTACACCCCTAAGAAGTACAAACAAGCCAATAAGCTTGCACAAGAGCAAAACGGTTTGAGGCTCAATATACAAGGGTCAAAATAAAGATTTAACTGATACTTTTATGATACAAGTATCAGGACGTATCAGATGCGTATCGGATATTAATTTTATATTTAAAAATAAAGATTTAACCGATACTTTTCCGATATGAGTATCAGGACGTATCAGATGAGCATCGATATTGAGTACGTATCGGACACGATACTTAACCATTTTTAGAATATCGGGGCTTCATAGCTTATATGTTTATAAGAAGACAACATTATCATTTGGGGTTATGTAAAAAAAATTCAGAACAATCTCATGTGATTTTGGGTGCAATGTGTGAATTATATATTTTATATTTTAAATTGATTATATAATATGATCGTACCTGATCAGACAGTCAGTTTGTTAGCAATAAAGTCTATAGTTGAGCGATCCACAGAGGGGGGTTTGTACATGCAGGCATTTTGATGCTTAAGTCAGTCTAGGATTCAGAAGTACAAGTTTAAGAGTTGGGAAATGATACAATACTTGACCCTCCAGTAGATGAGGGTTTATATACTGCCCCCAGTGCTGGGCAAAAGGTCTCCATCATGAGCTGGTTTTGTCAGTTCATAACGGATGACTTCCAGGATGTCTACGTGATCATAGGGATGAGCCGTTAGTGCTCATCATCTTAAGTCAAATTGTTTCGCGTATCAAGGGTAGCGAATATGTTTGAGTGATGGAGCGTGTCTTTGACATAGGAGCAGGTGTTCAATGCCATGTTTGACCCAATCTGGATTGTGCCGTACTCGGCGCTAGGCCAACTTGGGCCCAGCCCATAGCACAATACATATAATCTTTAATACTCCCTTCGGTCATATTTATAAGCAAAAAAAAAAAAAAACTTTAAATTTTGGTCACTATTATAAGCAAAAGTTAACAACTTTAAAACTAATTAATACTACTATTCCTAATATACTCTTATTTAATTTTACCTTTTTTATGCATTTACTTCACTTTTACAAAAAATATGTGATTTCAAAGGTGAATAAAAAGGACAATATAGTAAACTTAACTATGTTTTACACTAAATCAAGAAAATTAACTACATTTAACTAACTTTCTTAAACACTGCACAAACGGTTCTTTTTGCTTAAATATGTGATCGGATGGAGTATAAAAGATGGATAAAAACCTAGTTATTAATTGTTTTAATAATATCTTAGGTGAAAAGTGAAATAAATAATTGTGGAAGAAAAGTATTGAAAAGCTCTAACCAAAGTAATAATATTGGAAAAAATGGAAAACTAAAAAGTTATACATCGATCTATCAACCTAATTTGTGTGCATTTGTGCTTTGTTTGTGAGTTGGATTTTGGAGGGGAAAACTTATTTTTCTTTTCTAAATTGTAAGTTTATAGTTACTTTTAAAATAATAATTGAAAGAAGAAAGATAAGTTATCACAGAATACTTCAATCACATTTAAAATTATTTTTAAAAGCATTTTATAATGTTCTTAATTTAGAAAAGAAAAATAAGTCTTCCCTCTCCTTCAAAACTCAACTCACAAACAAAACGTTGAAGAAATTTTCATAAGTGTTTTTTGGATATAATTTTCATCAGTGTTTGTTTCTACGAATTTGATGTTTTGGAGCAAACACTAGTAATAACATTTGCAAATTCAAATTCTCTATATTTTTCCAAGTAATCAACCATTTTACTAATTATGTCACATTACTGCATATGTCTTTTATTTTGTTGCAATTATTTTTGCTAAAAGAAAGATAATCATAACTAGTCAAAACTCAAAAGTTCCCATTTTCTAAAAATTCAGCTTCATTTTAAATCTTTGGATCATTATTTTGTTCAACTATTTGAAATAAAAAGCTTCTCGTATGTCTAGAGTTTGAGTTTTAACTGCATTTACACTATTTACACGACTTTTTCAATGTGTTAAAGTTTGATAGTTAGTCTTTTCACATAATCTTTTAAAATTTTCCAACACTTTGTGGAATAAGAGAATTATGTCTAAATATTTCGTAAGTTGACCTATTAGGTTTGATAGGCTTTTTTGTTAGCCTAAACCAAGCCTAAAGATTTGTCTAAAATATATAATTTTTAGTTTTAAAGATCAAAAAGAAATTACTAAAATGGTAATTTCCTTAAGTTTTTAGATAAAATAATCATTTAAGTAAAAATGTTAATTTTTCCATAGTAAACAACAACCATGCTTTGTACCAAAAGAAAAAAGAAGAATCAACCATAGTGATGATCTTTTTTATTCAACCATATTGATTTTAATGATTCATTTATTTTCTTAGAATGCTAAAAAAAATTAACCATTGATTAGTCAAACACTAGGCTCAAACAATACAATAGAAAATTAGTAAATTAGTAGACAATTAGTAACTATTTAGACGAGCGTGAGATTGAATAGTAAATTAATATAGTAAACATATGTTTAAGTCATGATCAATTAAACTAAGTACCTATGTTATTGCTGATCATTATTGATAGAAACATGAACCACTAAATTTTTTTATGTCCACCTGCTTTCACTTTAGGAACTTAAAGGAGCCCATAGGAGCTTTTAAAGGTTTCTTACTAGTTATCTTCTTCTTAGGCTTTCTAGAAAGTATATCAAAATGAATGATGAAAAAGGGACAGAATATCATGAGTTGCTAGATTTCTTAATCAATGTTTCTCTTATTTTGATTTAAATTTCATTTACTACTACATAGAGTGGATTCTCTCCAATGACTTTACCATGCAGTCCAATCCAAGCCTTTAGATTGAAAAATAATAAATAATGGAGATTTTGAGTTTTATTGGTGCAGGTCTAAACTTCTCTCTCTCCAGTCATATATACAATTGAGAGGATCCTTTTCCCTATATGTAGTAATATTTTTCCAAATTATTAAGACTCTTGATAAATTTTCTTATCCCTTTTAATAAAATCTTCTTTCAATTTTCAACGAGATTTATTATTTATTTACCTACATATATACCCCTAATTATATTACGTTTTTTCTATATCTTATAATAAATATTATGATAAAACATAAATAAATTCTCCATCTTAAAAAAATTATATAAATTTGTCAAAATGACATTCACTATCAATAAATTTACTACTTTCACTACGTACTATCGAGTTTCTTAATTTTCATAATTTAGTCAATGAAATTCTATATTTAAGACCAAGGTAGTATATTGCCAAGTGTGTTGATATTGACTTTTAAACGTGTATCATTTTAATTTATAAAATGATTTTATATGTTTACACCGACAACATAAAACTTTTTTACTCATATGTCTAATCAAATCTTTATATGATTCTAAATTGAAGTTTTCCTCAATGTAATGAAATTCTAGCCTCCTTTATTGTTTTTTTATTTTTTATTTTATCGTCTCTAATGTTAACATTGAACTGCTAGTAATTTTATCTTTAAATCAAATAAGTTTTTGTCTCAAAATCGACTCAAATCAAACCGCAAGCATCTTACTAGAGTGTCATTTTTCATTTACTAAGTTGATTCATTTATCTTTAGTCCATTCAATATTCAAAATCATTCAATTTGACTTTCAACGTGCCTCAAATTATCAATCAAAACACTCAATAGCTGAATATGGTTCAATCGCAAAGTTCCAATCTAGAAACCATGAAGATAGAGAAGAAACGGAAACGAAGTTGGTGCAGTAACTACGTGACGCAGATTTCACTTGAACTGTTTGATTTGAAATTGATGAATAAAATAATTTTTACTTGATTCTAATAATATGTAATTTTAACCGTCCGATTGAAGACTAATGACTCAGATTAGATACTGCATGAAACTCTACAAATAATTACAGTATTGTAGGAACATAGGTCTAGTAAAATCTAAATGGGATAACCCTATGGGCTATGTCAATGCTGCTGGTCCACAAAATTTTTTACCTTGAAAAAATGATAAGTAAGTGGTCGATTTGCATAGAAAACCTTACCTTCATTCTTAAAGATTGCAAAGTGCAATATTAAATTGGTAGGCCATTTTACAAAAGTAAGCGTGCAGAGACAAAATAAATAAATAATGACATAAGATTTCTAAAAGCAAATGAGAGAAATCATTGAATATCCCAACTATCCAAAACATCATTTTTCAATAGCTTAAAAATTGTCGAGAGATTCGTTAACCATTACATTACTATACTTTTGTTTTTTATGATTAAAGTGTTTAAATTCAATTGAACAACAACTAGTAACCAAACAAGAAAGAAACACATATTGCAAACAATATTTTTGCAATTTAATTAGCAAAGTGTGCATACTTATCGTCTACATGCAATTACAGAAAGAGCAATTGCTTAATAGTTATACGATCTACTCTTTTGGTTTTATATATAAGAGAAACTCAACCTTTTAAATATATTGCAAATTGATGTATCTAGACAATATTATTATCTAAATACATCAAATTTATAATGTATCTAAAAAGTAGAATCTCTCTTATATATATAATCGGAGGGAGTACAACATAAGATTACATACACTTTAGATTATGTGCAATGTGAGTGCATGCGATCAACAAATTTGAACCGTTCAAACAAGAATAGAAGGCTTAAATTTCAAGATCGATTTTAATTATAAAATCTGATTTTAAAATCCGAATTGTCTACTGCGGTCAATATATTTTAAGTACACTCAACCCTAGTTTCTCATTTAACACTTTGTTTTCTCTCTATCTCCTTTTTTCTATCGCATCACTCACTTATCAATTCTATCGCATCACTCTCTATTATACCTATCTCATGGTGTTAAAGGAATGAATGAATGTACATAGATAAGTTTCCTATAAGGTGAAAGAGTGGTGCCTTAATCAAAAGCAAAAAATACTTTAAAGTTTAAAGAATAATTTTCAAAAGTATTTATATATATCTGTTTCCGAAAAATTTGCGGTGTACATATCTAAAATCTCTTTTTTTTTTTTTGAAACATCTAAAATCTCTACTTCCATTACTTCTAAATAAATCATCAATACTTCTTAAAAACACTTACTATAAGGTGAAAGAGTAGTGCCCTAATAATTTTAAAAAGTATTTATATTTATCTCTTTCAAAAAACTTGCGGTGTACATATCTAAAATTTCTACTTCCATGACTACTAAATAAGTCATCAATACTTCTAAAAAATACTTGACGTAAATAAAAGTTACATTTTATCTCATTCCTATTATATTATTTCAAACCGATGAAACATTTCACCCGTCTCAAAATATAAATAAAAATTAATTAATAAAAATTGATATATTTGGTGTAAATTTTAGATCAAATATATTAATTTTTGTTGACTGATTTTTACTTATATTTTGAGACGAATAAAGTAATAACATGGTACTACTCGTTTTATAAACAAATTTTAACTCCGGTATACTACTCCAATTTTATATATAAACAAAAATTACATTTTTAAATTCATTGACAATATAATATATGTAGTCTATAATATTAATTAAATAGTCTTGTTAATAAGTCCACCCGATGCATCCTTCATACTATTTAAAGAAACTTTTTAATCAAAAAGTTAAACAACATAATTTTCAATACGTTAACTTCATATATTTTTATAAAAATTATATACAAACTTACTATTTAAGGGGTTTAAAGAGTGCATTTCTTTAACATTTACCTTAATTTAAAAATTTAAAAAGCAAAATGAAATTTCGATCATTCAATTTACATGATTGGTTTACAAACTTGCAATAGGGTATAACCAAATCACGACCGTTGAATGAAAAAAAAGTGGAACACAAACACTTGAGAAACCTTGTTCCTGGTTACACTCATAGTCAACACTGTTTCAGCTTTCTCAGTAAAGAGAAACAACAAAGCCTCTTTTCCTTCAAAACTTCTCACTTCTTCTTCCTTCCACAAAACACCACTTTCCTTTCTCTCTCTACAACTTCATGGCTTTCCTCGAAAACCCTTTCTCTCTCTACATTTCCATCTTCATCTTCTTCTGTTTCTGCAACAAAGCTTCAACAAAAACTATACCTCCTTCAACTTCCTCTGATGTTGAACTTCTGTTGTTAAAAATCAAACCTTTACTTCAAGGTAATACTGAAAACCTTGTTCTTTCTTCATGGAACACTTCAATACCACTTTGTCAATGGAGAGGACTCAAATGGGTATTCACAAATGGTTCATCTCTTTCATGCAATGATTTATCTTCACCACAATGGAATAATCTTTTGTTTTTTAAAGACCCTTTTTTGCATTTGTTGTCTCTTCAACTTCCTTCTGCAAATCTCTCTGGTTCTCTCCCTAGAGAGATTGGTCAGTTTCCTATGCTGAAAAGTGTTTATCTTAATATTAATTCTTTGAGTGGTACTATTCCTCTTGAACTTGGTTATGGTTCTTCACTTGATGATATTGATTTTAGTGATAATCTTTTGAGTGGTGTTCTTCCACCTTCTATATGGAATTTGTGTGATAAGCTTGTTTCTCTTAAGATTCATGGAAATTTATTATCTGGGTCTGTTTCAGAACCTGCATTACCTGATTCATCTTGTAAATTTTTGCAGTTTCTTGATTTGGGTGGTAATAAATTTTCTGGTAATTTTCCTGATTTTGTTACTAATTTTGGTGCCTTAAAAGAGCTTGATTTAGGGAATAATATGTTTAGTGGTGCAATTCCTAATGGTTTAGTTGGACTTAGGTTAGAAAAATTGAATCTTTCTCATAATAATTTTAGTGGGGTTGTACCGTTTTTTGGAGAATCGAAATTTGGTGTCGATGCTTTTGAAGGGAATAGTCCTGATTTGTGTGGTTCACCTTTGCAAAGTTGTAGTAAGAATTCTTCATTGAGTTCAGGTGCTGTTGCTGGTATTGTTATTAGTCTTATGACAGGTGCTGTTGTTTTGGCTTCGTTGTTGATCGGTTATATGCAAAACAAGAAGAAAAAGGGGAGTGGTGAGAGTGAAGATGAATTGAATGATGAAGAAGAAGACGAAGAAAACGGTGGTGGGAATTCGGTTGGTGGAAATGGTGGTGAAGGGAAGCTTATGTTATTTCCTGGTGGTGAGAATTTGACACTTGATGATGTGTTGAATGCGACCGGTCAAGTTATGGAGAAGACGTGTTATGGAACAGCTTATAAGGCTAAGCTTGCTGACGGAGGAACAATTGCTTTAAGGTTGTTGAGAGAAGGTACTTGCAAAGATAGGAGTTCGTGTTTGGCGGTTATAAAACAGTTGGGAAAAATTCGACATGAGAATTTGATTCCTTTGAGAGCTTTCTATCAAGGGAAAAGAGGGGAAAAGCTGCTTATTTATGATTATTTGCCTCTCAGAACTCTTCATGATCTTTTGCATGGTTTGTTGAATACTTAACACTCTCCTTATTCATTTTTCCTTTTATTGCTTACGTATTAAATTGCTTTTCGTACGTAGTATTGAATTTGTGTTTTGTATTAGTGTGTGATTTTATTAAGATTTCATCAAACTGAAAATTGTGGTAATCCTTCAAATCAAACCTAGAATAGAAATGCTGATGGTTTTTCTGCTTATGGAAAAATCGAATTACACTTGCAGTGTAGATACCTAAACAATCATGATACGAGTTTTAAGAAAAAGGTCCAGGACCACGACATCATGGTTTTCAATGTCTCCACGGACACGGCCACAATTGGGGCACATCATTTGACAGTTATCTTATTCTCATTCACATTCTCACATTTTGTATCTGCAATTGATCATTATGTTGTGATTTTTGATTTTCTGCAGAAATTAAAGCTGGAAAACCAGTGCTGAATTGGGCGAGGAGACACAAAATTGCGTTAGGTATAGCAAGAGGACTAGCATATCTTCATACAGGACTCGACGATCCTATAACTCACGCAAATGTAAGATCCAAGAACGTGCTAGTGGACGACTTCTTTGTTGCCAGGATCACCGATTTCGCCCTCGATAAGCTAATGATCCCTTCAATAGCTGACGAAATGGTTGCCCTTGCCAAGGCCGACGGCTACAAAGCACCGGAGCTTCAAAGAATGAAGAAATGTAACTCAAGGACCGATGTCTACGCGTTTGGCATATTACTTCTTGAAATCTTGATCGGTAAGAAGCCTGGTAAGAACGGAAGAAGCGGTGAGTACGTGGATTTACCTTCGATGGTGAAAGTAGCGGTTTTGGAGGAAACAACGATGGAAGTGTTCGATGTGGAACTGTTGAAAGGGATAAGAAGTCCAATGGAAGATGGGTTGGTTCAAGCGCTGAAGCTAGCGATGGGATGTTGTGCGCCTGTAGCGTCGGTAAGACCGAGCATGGAAGAAGTTGTGAGGCAGTTGGAGGAGAATAGACCAAGGAATAGGTCTGCTTTATACAGTCCAACTGAGACAAGAAGTGGGAGTATTACACCATTTTGAGCTTTGAATTCAACTTGTTTAATCAAAAACTATTGGGAATTTTATTACTTTTAAGTTGTGTTTTCTCATTTGTCATATGAATGTGAGAGTAAATGTATTATGATCAGTAGTATAGTATGTTGTAGTTTTCTTTCTTTTTCACTCCATAACTCTTTGCATTTACGTAGTCCTTGAAATCAGAAATCAAATATAACTACATTATACAATTATTATGCAAAGAGCAGTAATTTGGTCCTTTTATTTAGCTAGAATATGGTCTATATAAAGCTTATAGAAATTAGACAATTATTTTTTTATTTTTTTTCACAACCAGTTAAATTTGGTTCGGGGTCAGCATCAAGTGGTTTCAATCCCCTCTCGATCGCAATTGCGTGGGATCGAACAGTGGTCCTCTCTACCAAGTTCAGCGTCAATCACCACTGAACCAACTAACGATTGGTAGAAATTAGACAATTTTCGTTTTACAAAATATAACCTTATAGAATATTTGACATTAATTATATTTATTGTAAATGTTATACAAATAATTGTGTGATTATTGCTCTATGAAATTACAAAAATATCGTTATCCGTCGTTACTTACATAACAGATTTCACCCGTCACTTAAATGATGGATGTGTAAAAATATTAGTTTTTCCCACGCATTAGAATTAACTCCCCCAAAGGCACCCTACTTGAAAAAGTTACGATCTGTGACTTAACCGGCGAACCTGTCTTTGCACCGTTGCACATTTCACGGCTTAAGTAACACAAATGTAATGTCCATTTAAAACTTTTCCCATTCAATTTCATTTTGATTTCGTGTTGAAGCAAGGTCCGTCTAGATTAACAAATTTAGTGGTCAGCCACAGTCCATATTTTATTTTATTTTATTTTTTTGGTCAGGTAGCCTAGCGGTTAGAAATTCACCCCTTAAAGGTGAATAAATGGGCATATCAGGTTCGAACACTGGTACCTGTACAAATGTGCAATGTCTTTTACCAATTGAGCTAGGCTCATGAGGACATCGTCCATATTTGATTCTACGGCCAATGCAACTATATTAAATCCTTACCTTACTCTGCGAGAAAGAACTATGATGGCGAGAAGAGCGAGTCAATACCAACTAAGGTAAATTCACAATTATTTTATGAATATTTTTAAAGCGACTTATATTTTTAAAGCTAAATTCATCATGATATGAGTACCAACTATGCTTCATTGGATTTGTAAAGCGACTTATATTTTGGAACAAATTTTTTCTTCAAAACAACTTATATTTTGGAACGGAGAGAGTATATATATACAAATAGTAATGATGTAAAAAAAATATTACAAATAATAAATAATACTGAAAACGATCTAAATCTTATCAAAATAATAAATAAAAAACGATTTAAAAAAAAGGAAACAACCACCAAACCGAGACCTGGTTTGGATCAACCCAAACTAATAACCAACTCCAGTCATTGTAACAGCGTCCGATCCATCGCCGGAGACTCGTCATACTCCGTCACCGGTCAATACCGCATACGGCGGTTAACAACCTTCCAGAATCATCCAGATTCAAATTCAACGATGGAGCCACTCCAAACACTACCACCATCTTCTCAACTCTCGCACTCCGCACTCTCTTTCCTCGACCACAAGTTCCCTACCGCAACTGTCCTCGCCGATTCTTCAAATTTCGTCTCCGAGCTTCAATTTCAGTGCTCTGAGTTGGATCGGGCTCTTGCCGAGTTAACTCGGAGACTCGGAGCAGGTCTTGCGGCATACGCTTCATTTTCCGGCGAAATTCATAGTCTCTTCGATGGTGTCAATAACAAATTGTATGAACTATCCGCTACGTGCTCCTCCGGCATTGTGCCAGGTTTGATTCATGCTTCGATTCTATGAATTTTTTCATTTTAGGTTTTGTTTTTTTGAATTTTGAGAAATTATTTTTCGTTTTGTTGATTGAAGATGGAGGAAGAGGTGAAGGAGATGGTAAAGGTGGGAAAGGTTTTAGGGAGGAACTTGCGACTTTGGCGAAGGAAGTTGCTAGGTTGGAGACAGTTCGTGTTTATGCAGGTTAGTTTTTCTTTTTCTTCTGCTTGAATTGGTGTTTAAAATGTGCAAATGGAAGAACATTGCTTGAAGAATTTTGATTTGATGTTTTCAAAATTGTGCAAATTGAAGAATATTTTAGAGAAAAAATTTCTAGATGATGTTTTTCATTCATGTTTTGAGTTATTGTTATCCATGAAGCACAAATGCACGACACTGATAATAATTTGAGAAATTTAAGTAACTGCATGTAAGCAAAGGTGTCACCATGTTGGCGTCGTATCTGTGTCAGACACGACTCCAACATTAGACACACATTCAATCTGAAGTGACAGTGCTATGTAGATGGTTATGATATGTTTTTGATTTTTCATTATAAAGAAATACTAAGATTTTTAAATGATGGTTATTT
This sequence comes from Trifolium fragiferum, assembly GCA_954870985.1. Lineage (NCBI taxonomy): Eukaryota > Viridiplantae > Streptophyta > Magnoliopsida > Fabales > Fabaceae > Trifolium > Trifolium fragiferum. The sequence goes on along the minus strand of OX940793.1, from coordinate 13,251,858 downwards.
TTTTCGGTATTGTCCTTTTTATGTTAATGGGGTTGCTTTTGTTTGCTTATATAGATGAAACAAAAGCTTGATATATTCGTTGTATATTGAATGGTATTTTGGGAAGAATGGGAGATGATATTTTTATTGAAATTTTTGTGTTTCAATGATTTTTACGATGTGTTTGTTATGATCATCAAGAAAAGTATCGCTTTTTGGTGATGGATACCGTATTGCCTTTGATTTTACTTCTTAGGTATTATCTTTTAGCTTCTTAAAAGTCCTTTGTGTGTCTTCCAGAGACAGCATTGAAACTTGATACTTTGGTTGGTGATATTGAAGATGGTGTATCGTATACCATGAGCAAAAACATAAGGAAGCATTCTATTGACGAGAATTCAGGAGTGAGCACACTATCATAATATGAATCTGATGATATTGAGAATTCATACATTACTAATTTCCATAATATATCTCCATTTGTCGCAGGATATGCGTCTATTTGCCATTAAAAAACTTAAAATGACAGAAGAAATATTGACTTCAATTACAAAGATACACCCCCAATGGAGGCATCTTGTATCAGCAGTTGACCATAGAGTAGATCGAGCTCTAGCCATTTTAAGACCTCAGGCCATTGCTGATCATCGGGCACTTCTAGCTTCGTTTGGATGGCCCCCACCTCTTTCCGCTTTTACTTCCTCAAACTCAGATGCAAAGATTGCAATTTTGAATCCTCTACAAAGCATGCAAGCTGATCATAAGCTCAAGTACACTGAAAACTTTCTTGCTTTGTGCAACCTACAGGAGTTGCAAAGGAAAAGGAAGTCAAGACAACTTGTGGGACATGATAGGGAGGTTGCCCTGCGACAACCACTTTGGGCAATTGAAGAGCTTGTGAATCCCCTATCATTGGCTTCCCAAAAGCATTTCTCAAAATGGGTTGATAAGCCAGAATTTATTTTTACCCTCGTGTATAAGATCACAAGGGATTATGTTGACTCTGTGGATGAAATGTTGCAGCCATTGGTTGATGAAGCTCAGGTAGTTGGATATAGTGTTCGAGAAGAATGGATCTCAGCAATGGTAACTTCCTTATCCACATACTTGGCAAAAGAAATTTTCCCTAGTTACATTACTCAACTAGACGAGGAGAGTGTTACAGGTGTTCAGTCATCTGCTAGAATATCATGGCTTCACCTCATTGACTTGATGATAGCTTTTGACAAAAGGATTATATCTATGGTAGAACATTCTGGGATTTTGTTATCTTTAGATGATGATATCTTGCAGAGAATTTCTTCTCTATCTGTATTTTGTGATCGTCCAGACTGGCTTGATTTGTGGGCAGAAATAGAGCTAGGGGATACCCTAGGTAAGTTGAAACCAGACATTGAAAATGAGAATAATTGGAGAAAGAAAATTGAAAATGTAGTTCTTTCATCAAGTATTGATGATCATAAGTCTCCTCTGGTTTCCAGTGCCTTTGTTCGCCATTTAGCATCTGTTGTTGAACGTTGTCGGTCATTGCCTAGTGTTACTTTGAGGTCAAAATTTCTCAGATTAGTAGGTGTGCCTATTATAAGAAAGTTTTTTGATTCCATACTTATCCGGTGCCAAGAAGCTGAAGGGTTGACTGCCTTAACTGATAATGATGCTTTAATTAAAGTTGCAATTTCCGTCAATGCCGCTCATTACTTCGAATCTGTTTTGAAGGAATGGTCTGAGGATGTATTTTTCCTTGAGATGGGGGTGGGTGATGATGACAAAGTGGAATTACCAAGTAATACAAATAGGGATAGTGAAGGGTTGCCCGAGAGTTCCAATAGAGTTATCTTTGACGACGAGATAAAAAACTTGGAAGAGTTTAGAACAGAGTGGGTTGAAAAGATAGCTGTAGTTATTTTGAGAGGATTTGATGCTCGTTCTCGAGAATATCTCAAGAACAAAAAGCAATGGCAGAAGAGCGAAGAAGGATGGACAGTGTCGAAGACTCTAATAGAGGCCTTGGATTATCTGCAAGGTAAAATGTCAGTGGTAGAAGAAGGTTTGAATAGTAGAGACTTTGTCGGGGTTTGGAGAAGTTTGGCTGCAGGAATAGATCGGTTATTTTTTAATGGTATTCTCCTTAGCAATGCAAAATTTTATAATGGCGGTGTTGAAAGATTTGGGAGTGACTTAGATGTTTTATTCGGGGTATTCGGCGCATGGTGTTTGAGGCCAGAAGGTTTTTTCCCAAATACAAATGAGGGTCTGAAGTTGTTGAAGATGGATGAAAAGAGAGGGCAAGAATGTATGACAGGGGGGAAGAGATGGCTGAAGGGTAATGGAATCAGACATTTAAGTTTATCTGAAGCAGAAAAGATTTTGAAGAATAGAGTATTCACAAGTTGAAGCTTTTAGTTTTACTGTTTTTTACACATGCAGGGTAGAGATTACATAAGAACGTGTGAAAATTTAGAGGGAGAGTACACTAAACCAGCTGCACTAATTGGATTTTGCAAATTTGGCAATAAAGTTTAATCTTCTTTTAGAATATGAGTGGCCATTGCCTTGTAAGTCAAATACATCAAATCTGAGGCAAGATAGATATACAATTTCTTGATGCCAATTATACTGTAAATTTGTCATGTGGATTGTGGAAAGCTATTCTCCCCATTCATGTAATTGATCATTTTTTTAATCTAGAATTGGAATTTCGAAATCAAAATGGGCCTTGTCATAATCGAGCAAACATGGGCCTTTCGAAATAATGACTGTTTTTTCTCTCATTCGTTGATCTTTGAAACATCTCTGGCAACATGCTCCGTGATGGAAAATGATTCCCTCAAGTGTCATATTCATCGAAGGGGAGCAGTGGAAATTCACACCGTAATTTTTCATGGGAGAGGATTCTCTCCATGATTGTCAATCTCTATTGTTGATTACATTGTTTAATTGGAGAAAGAAACATTTCAAAGATCTCAGTAAGTTACAAAATAAATTTGAAGCTTCCGTGCACATTATAAATCAAGAGCTAGTTTCTGTCCCCCAACACAATTTTAGACGATACAAAATTTGTGTAATTATTTTTAATGTATACATTTGAAATCATTTTGGAGGGTAAGGAAAGTCTTCCAAATATGTTTGCAAGAATCCGCCAATATAAAATACATACAGTTTTGTCGACTAATACGTCTCTTATAAAAAAGACACGAGGGCGTATAAATCAGAAAATTAGGTTAGAACTTCTTTCTTGTGTGGAAGTTTTATACGAACTAATAAGATAATGATAATTTTAGTGATTTATTGTCGGTCTAGATATATGTGGATACAAATATCATTATATTTATATATTAATTAACATGTAATTAACATATCAATTTATTTTATCCGAATATGTGTGGCCAATTTTATTCGCGGAAATATTCATTTAATTTTTTTGGACATCTCTACTCATGCACAATACTTTCTCCATTACACCAAGTTGATTCCGTCACGTACAAGTTCTCCTTCACACTCTCATGTCATCTCCGGTATTTTATTGTCAATTGTCATGTCGTTGTTGTTGTTCGTCTCTAACTTGTCTCGTGTAACCCCACGACAAGGTATCTCTTAATCTATTTTTCGTTCTAATTTGGTTATCTCTATCGTTAACAGTCAAGTCAACTAATAATGGCCTATTATGTTTCTAATGTACGGTATAAAGTCCCTACCTAGGATTTTGATTTCTCACAAACGCTGCTATGTGCAGATGCTGGTGCCTGCTGGGAATCCAAACTCTGATAGTTAAGTTTCACTAGTAGAGCCAAATCTCCAACTATTCAAAGTGTTTAATTAATGCAGTTTTCAAAATTAAAAGCAATTATTGTATCATTTTTCTTGCATAAAAATTTCTAGACTCAATATTTGCATCGAAAAACTGTTGCAGCAGTTAATATATCATCACATTTGATTACTTTTTTTTTTGGCAGGGGGGAGTGCGATGAAGATATGAAACTAGCTAGAAATCTTTTCACATTTGAATATTTTTTGTCAAGAAGCCTAGTGGTTAGAATTTTACCTCTTAAAGATGAATAAGTGGGCTTACCAGAATTCGAACTCTACTGCCTGCACTTTACGTGCAAATGTCCTACCAATTGAGCTAAATACTATCTTTTTCAACACAAATATTAAGTTGTGTCATAAATCAATTATACTGCCACGTATTTCATTAATCATTCGTATGTACCCTATGAACTCCTTTTTAAACAATTATTTCATTAATTATTCCGACTATTTCATTAACCACAAAAATATATTCATTAACAACTTATTTTAGATAAATTTATGCCTTTTTGTAATTATTTTTGTTACAAAAATTTATGCATTTTTGTTATTTTGTAAGTATATAAAATAATTGTTTAATTAGTTAATGCATTGCAATTTTTTAGTTAATGAAGTAATAAAATAAATTAATGACACAATTCAATATAATTAGAGTAGTTAATTACAAAAATACTACATATGAAATTTAAGAAGAGATTAAATTGACTTAAGATTTTATTTGAAATGATTTGTTGAGTCACCGATTATCATAAATTGTTGTGGAGAACTTATATAAACAACTTATAATTATTCATATCATATATAAACTGTTTTCAACTTATTTTTGTTGGTGTACAAGGTGATGAATCAATGAAATAGTAAGGAGAGAACAAAGACAGCAGCCACAAATATATGAAAGGAAGATTAATTGTATTGATAAAGGAGTAGCTATTTATACAAAGAGTAAAGTTTGCCACATAGGCCCTAAAATTGAAAACTGAACAGACAAGTTCAAAAATACTTAACATAGTAAATACTAAAATACCCTTAAATATAAATTACTTCTAACACCATCCCTTAATTTATATTTAGACAAAACTGACAACACCAATTCCATCCCTCAAACGAAGAAATTGATCAGTTTTGATAGCCTTTGTCAACACATCTGCCAGCTGCTTCTGAGTGCTACAGTGCACAACTTCAAGCACTCCATTCTGAACCTGATTCCTCAGAAAGTGATACTTGGTCTCAATATGCTTGCTTCTTCCATGCAGCACTGGATTCTTGGCAAGATTGATTGCAGACTTGTTATCAATCATCAGCTTCAGAGGCTTGTTTACCTTGATCTTCAGATCCTGCAGTAAGTTCAGAAGCCACACAGCTTGGCATGCAGTCACAGCGCCTGCAATATATTCAGCTTCACAGGTTGATAGAGCAACAACAGGTTGCTTCTTGGAACACCACGAAATAGGACCTCCCAGAAATTTAAATAAATATCCAGAAGTGCTTATTCTATCAACTCTGTCTCCACACCAATCAGAATCTGAATAACTCAGAAGTTCTGATTCAGTCCTTCCTTCAGAGGGAAATAGCACTCCATGCTTCAGAGTCCCCTTGATGTACCTCAGAATCCTGACAGCAGCTTGGTAATGGGACCATTTTGGTTTACTCATAAATCTGCTAACCATTCCAACTGCAAAACAAATATCAGGTCTGGTATTACACAAATACCTCAGAGAACCAACCAACTGTTTGAAGGTTGTAGCATCCACATCCTCTCCATCAGAATCGGAATCCAACTTTTGATTCGTATCAGAGGGTGTGATAGCAACTTTGCAATTCTCCAGCTTAAATCTCTTCAGAAGCTCAAGTTCATACTTTAACTGATGCAAAATGATTCCTTTCTCAGAATATAGAAATTCCATCCCTAGAAAGTAACTCATTTTTCCAAGGTCTGTCATCTCAAACTCATTCATCAGAACCTTCTTGAACTTAGCTATCTCTTGTTCAGAACTTCCTGTCAGCAATATATCATCAACATACAAACATACCAGAATCATATTGCCTTCTGAAGTGTGCTGAACATAAACACCATACTCTAACTCACATTTCTGAAACCCTTGTTTCTTGAAAAATGAATCAATCCTCATATTCCAGGCTCTGGGCGCTTGTTTCAATCCATAGAGGGCTTTATGCAATCTATACACCATCCCTTCCTGATTCTTTTTCTCAAAACCAGGAGGTTGTGACACATATACCTCTTCTTGTAATGGACCGTTCAGAAATGCAGATTTCACATCTAAATGCATCAGAGGCCAATTCCTGTTAGCAGCTATTGCAATTACCAGTCTAATTGTTTCGTGTCTTGCTACAGGTGCAAACACTTCAGAATAATCTAGTCCAGGTTTCTGCAGAAATCCTCTTGCTACTAACCTCGCTTTGTGTTTGCCAATTGATCCATCTGGCTTTAGTTTCTGCTTGAAAACCCATCTGACGCTGATGGCTTTCTTGCCTTTTGGAAGTTATGATAGCTTCCAAGTCTTGTTCCTCTTTATAGCATCAAGTTCTTCTTTCATGGCCTGCAACCAGACTTGTTGCTTAAGAGCATCTTCTGTGCTCACAGGTTCAGAATCTACTAACATTGCACACTGAATAATTTCTCCCTCAGAGTCTACTTCAGTGTCTTGCAACATTTCAAATCCTGCAAATCTTCTTGGGATGCTTCTGATTCTCTGTAGCCTCAGAACTTGTTCAGAAGCATCTTCAGAAGTTCTCTCTTCAGAGGCTTCACCTTCAGAAGCTCTTGCCTCTGAAGTGTTATCAGAAGTTCTTTCACCTTCAGAACCTTGATTTTCAGAACTTTGACTTTCTCCAGAACTTTGACCTTCAGAATTGCCTTCAGAACTTTGACCTTCAGAATCGCCTTCAGAACTTTGACCTTCAGAATCGTCTTCAGAACTTTGACCTTCAGAATCGTCTTCAGAGTCAGAGTCAGATTCAGAATCACCATCAGACTCAGAGTCACCATCAGAGTCATCTCCATCTTCTGAATCATCTTCAGAGCCTTCAGATTCTGACTCACCTTCAGAGCCATCCTCTGAGATTCTCACATCAGAATTTGATTGAAACTTGTTCCAATCCCAAATTTCAGATTCCTTCACAATGACGTCTCTGCTGAATTCAATTTTATTAGTCTCTGGACAATAAAGCTTGTACGCACCTGTACTGTGGTACCCCACCAGTAACATTATTTTGCTTCTATCATCCAGCTTCTGTCTTCTGGCTTCTGGAACATGTTTATAGCATACAGATCCAAACACCTTCAGATGACTAACACTTTGCTTATCTCCAGTCCACTTCTGAATAGGAACTGTTTCCTTCAGCTTCTTTGTTGGACATCTGTTGAGCACATATGTTGCAGTGGCAACAGCTTCTCCCCATAAATGATGAGGAAGCTTCTTCTCTTTCAGCATGCTTCTCACCATATCAAGCAAAGTACGATTTCTTCTCTCAGCAAGACCAATGTGTTGAGGAGTATAAGGAGCTGTAACCTCATGCTCAATTCCATTCTCCTCACAGAAAGTTTTAAACTCATTAGAATTAAACTCACCACCACCATCAGTTCTGAGAATCTTCAGCTTCTGACCACTCTGTTTCTCAGCCTTCACCTTGAACTTCTGAAACTCAGCAAACACTTCATGCTTGAACTTGATGAGTGTTACCCATGTCATCCTTGTGAATTCATCAACAAAAGATACAAAATACTTGTTTCCTCCAAGTGAAGGTACTGGAAATGGTCCACACACATCAGAATGTACTACTCCCAAGGCATGTTTTGCTCTTGGAGCTACTTCTGATGCAAACGGCAGTCTTGGTTGCTTCCCTTTCATGCACACCTCGCATGATTTTTCAGGCTTCTTGATTATAGGAATTCCATGTACCAGATTCTTTGACTTCAGATGCCCCAAACTTCTGAAATTCAGATGACCAAATCTTCTGTGCCACAGCTCACTATCCTTCTCAACACTTGTTGCACTAAGACATTCAGAGTCTGCAGTTCTAACATTCACCTTGAATGTTATGTTCCTTCCCTGTTCTGACTCCATAATCAACTTCTGATTACCGTCATACAGCTTCAGAAGATTGTCTTTCATAGTAACTGAAAAGCCTTTCTCAATCAATTGACCCACACTCATCAGATTGCTTTTCATGCCTGGTACATACCACACGTTCTCTCAGTTAGACGCAACTCTTGTGCTTCTAGACTGCTCTGTAACTCTTCTATTCTCATGGTTTCCAAATCTTTGGAATGTTCAATAGATACAACAATGTAATCAAACTGAGGGGTAAGGGATCTCAATACCTTCTCAATGATTACTTGTTCTGAAAGAGTTTCTCCACAAGCTTTCATCTCATTAGTAATCGGAATTAGTCTGGAGATGTACTCACAAACCTTCTCATTGTTCTTCATGTTGAGATTCTCATACTGTTTTCTGAGGGTTTGAAGCTTTACCTTCTTTACTGACGCATCACCACCGTAACACCTTGTCAGAAGATCCCAAGCCTCCTTCGCCGTCACTGAATCAGCAATCTTCTCAAACACACTCTCATTCACACACTGATGAATGTAGAACAACGCCTTCTGATCCTTCTTTCTTGTAGCTCTCTGCTCCTCTATTGCATCTGCTGCAACAGGAACGTATCCTTCAGTAACAAGCTCAAGCACACCTTGAGCACCGAACAATACAAGCATTTGTTTCATCCAGCGATTCCAATTTTTGCCATCAAACACTGGAAGCTTGGTACTCATGCCACCGTTTCCGTTCATCTTAAACCTTGTACAGTACACTCAAATCTCACTAACACTCGTGTTTCCCAATCCCACAAAATCAGAAAAAAATGATTCTGTTCAGATTTTGTTCAAGATTCAACACAAATCAAGAACCAAAAATCAAACACACACAACTCACGTTTCACTCGTGTTTCCCGTGGATTCGAACCGGAGCTCTAGATACCAATTTGTTGGTGTACAAGGTGATGAATCAATGAAATAGTAAGGAGAGAACAAAGACAGCAGCCACAAATATATTAAAGGAAGATTAATTGTATTGATAAAGGAGTAGCTATTTATACAAAGAGTAAAGTTTGCCACATAGGCCCTAAAATTGAAAACTGAACAGACAAGTTCAAAAATACTTAACATAGTAAATACTAAAATACCCTTAAATATAAATTACTTCTAACAATTTTTATATATTTTCTGAGATAGCTTATTAAAAAATTTATAATTTATAAAAATAAAATTTAACTTTATTTTATCTTATTTGTAGAAATAACTTATAAATGAGCTTTTATTCATAAGTTCTTCAATTCAATTTTCTCTTCACGCATTCGAGGTCAATATACGGTCAAAAAAATGAAACAAAAAAAGAAACCTAATCCTCCTGACGTTTTCTCCATATTCAATCTTTCTTTAGTATATATATTTTTAAAAAAGGTGAATTCTCAATATACCCAACATCCAATCAATTAATAACATGTTATTTTTTATATTAAATTACTTTAAAATGTTTTTAAAAGTTAAATTGATTTTGGGCATAACCCAATAAAGTTAAAATCAAAGAACGAACATATATAGGTTTATTTCAAGATGTCGTGTCATTGATTTGCTTGGAGGAAGCTCTGTCATCATGCACTGCCTCTTTTATAAATACTCAGATGAAATGACACATGTCTTTTTTAAGTTAATTAATGTTCTGAGTTTGATCATTGTCTTAAACGTGTAAAAGTGTCAAATTTGTTGGAAAGAATTTACGGTTCTTATAGGTCCAACAAAACTTGAGAGAATAAGACGGAGGCATAGCGCCCGACCCCTACCTTTTCCTTCAGCTAGGATGAGACGACATCTGGACACATCATAAATATAAATAGTTAAACTTAAAGATTAATGTATTCCTAGCTATAAATTTGAATACTATTTATGCAACTATTTTCATCATCTTCTTCTTCTTCATCTTCTCATTCTTCTATGGCAGCTGGAATGTCCTCCAATTCAACAAACATGTTCTAACCGACACTATTAACACTACATTGTCTTCTGACACATCTAATAATTTCCGTATCATATAGGTCTTATAACTAAACTGTTTGTTGACACTGAAAGCTTGTTGAGAGTGAGTAAGGAAATGTTGTTTCTTTGATCTTTCATCTCAATTAAGGCAAGTCGACATAAGGAAACGGCCATGCATAACGTTTCACATTATTATAGCAAAGAAAAAGACAAGTGAATATGTTGCACCTGCACCCTACACCCTACTAGTAGGAGATGTTTGGTCCAGTGAAGTAGCTCTAGATATTCTGCATTTTGCAGTTATATTTTGTTGTGACTTTATTAATTTAGGAGAAGGTACCTTTTATCATGAGTCATATTCATCAATAATGTAGAATTATGGATCTAGATTAGACGTAGTCAGCACCCAATAAGTGTATGCAGTCAATAAATTTAAGATTGTCCGATTAAGATCGAATGATTGAGATTTTAACATTATAGTAATAGTAAAAAAAACATTATAATTTTATGTTATACAAAAATTATAAACTGTCTTAAAATTTGAACCGCTTAATCAAGATCAGACAATGCTAATATAGTGACTACAATTTATTGTTTTTGGTAGCTTCTGCCTACTGCACTAAATCTCATTGTCATTGATGTTTTGACTCACAAATAATGAATTAAAAAAAAAAACAAATTTACATTTGATAAATGAAATTGAAATCAATGTTGAAATTAGCAATATGTGAATGTCACATCATTAAATATAATATCACGTACTATTTTTGGAAACAACTTCTTTAGAGACATTTTTTATCCTTAAATAATTCCCTTAATTGTCTCCATGAAATAGTCGGTTCAGTTAGAGATGCTATAAACATGAAATACAAGTAAAACATTAATTTGTCTAACTTCATACATCTTTGACTAATAATGTGTTAATATATTTAAATTTATTTTTATTTCTCTGTTAAGCTTTTTCCTTTTACCTTGTCAAGTATTTTCTCTGATCTTTAATATAAGAAACAAATTATTTTTTAAGTTCACTTAAAAACTAATATATCTAATTTATAATGTAGTTTAAATATATTAATTTTTCTATCAACCTAAAAATTTATTTATTATATTAAGAACCGAAGAAAATATTTATTAACTAATCAATCAAATATCATAGGGATCGATCTTTCAAACTTTTATAAAATATAGGTGGACATAAGAAAACAAATATAGAGTGGTCACAAAAGAGTGCTAATATACAGTAGCATGCTAGCTTCGTATGTGCCACATGCTAGCTTCGTATGTGCCACAACTAATAAAAATGATCCACGTGAAATATGATGTATCTTAACCCAGTTATAGGAGGAAAACTTTGCTCCACATTTATATATATTTGGATTTTAGCATTTGGAAGTTATAGGAAAATGCTAGTTATTCAAGAACACTTATATGAGATAGCTTAAGACTCTTATATTAATTAAAGTTATGAATTTGATTCTTGATTAATTAAGCATGTATCATTGTTAAAATTTATAAAGAGAATTTGTCATCCATTTAAATATTTCACTAAATTCAAATGATTAATTTCTACAATTATGATAGAATATTTTGGTTTAAGAAAAAAATTTAGTCTTTGGGAATTTTATGAATGACTTCAAATCCCCCTAGCTTCTAATTGGTACTTCCTCCGTCTTAAAATAATAGTCGTTTAAGGTTTTTTCACACATATTAAGAAATGTAATGATGTTGTTAAAAGAAATATTATTTTTACTAATTTATCCCTATAAGTTATAGGTTTGTTTCCTTGGAAATAATGCTTGTAGTAATAATTAAGGGTACAATTGGAAAATATTACATTGAAAAGTGAGAATAACAATTATTTGAAACAAAATTTTACTTCTAAAGTGACAATTATTTCGAGGCGGAGGGAGTATTAGTAATATGGTGGCTTGAAATACTAAAATTTTTATGTAACAAGGGATTAAACTCAAGTATCAATGAGTTACATCGAAAGACAAATTGTTTGAGATAACTCGTGTTTGATCTTTAGGATAAAGTATTATTGATAGACTTTACTTATCTTTCGGTTAAATTTTGGATTACTAAGACATCCTCTTTCAAGAGTTGTCAAAACGGTTAAAACATGGGGTTGAGCTTAATAATTTGAGCCTAAATATTTTAGGATCCTTAACCCTGTCTGAAAAAATAAATTATAAAAACATGTTAGCCGGTATGAATCACGGGTAGCATGCATGTGACCCGTTTTATATAGTATGATGCTTCAAGGTTTGAGTTTTATACATCACAATGGTTTACTCTTTCTTGAATTACATTTGATTGTATTTTTGTATTGAGCCAAAACAAAACAAAAAATGTATTAGAATATATTATCAATGAGATGTTTTATCCGTGAATAAAAAAAACCAAACTTTAAATGTATTATTATAGTAAATGCTCTCTCTCAATGCGTTTTTTTGGTTTATGAAGATAAATTTGTAACTTGACGTTTTTATTTTTCTATTATTTTTTAAATATTTTTTATACTTTTTTTTTTTTTTTGCATTTTTCAATTATTTTATCTAGGGCCGATAGCCCACAGTTCGTATAAGACTGGACTCGAGTAGTATATTTAGAGTCCGTTTTAAAATATTTTTGTTTAATCTAATTTGATAAAGCTAGTGATTTATTAGGGTTGGCCTGCTTAGGGTCGGGTATAGCCTATTTTAACAGTTCTACATTTTTCTCAAAGAACGGAAGGATTGACATAAAAAGAAAAAACCTATCAAATTATAAAGACTTAGGAAAACTATAAGATAGGTTTGAAATATTTTACCTGCATATTTATTCAAAACAAAAGAGACAAACAAAAAAATCCCAAAAGAATCTAAGATTAGATAATCTAAAACGGTCGCTAAAATATTCATCCGAATGAAAAGCTGGCTAGAGGTGAAAGTGATCCTTGATTTCTAAATTAAGTTCCTCATACAAACAAAAAATCATTTCCAGTATCAAACCAAAAAAAAAAGCCAAGGGCTAGAATTTACAACCCTAAAATTATTGCTAGTGTCTACAAATCTCTCACTTGCTCGGATATTTGCATGAGTGGAGCATGAACTCCATCTTCATTTGTGATTGTGGCACTCTATATGTTCGGCTCCATTTTGAGGCATGATATGTCAACTTCAACTTTATCCTTTGTGTTGCGTGCAACTTCCTTACATTTTAGCTTTTGCACTCCTCACCCTCTATGGTAGTGGCGTTACACAAAAGATTATAATATTGTTTAAGGAAACAAATATTGTAATTTGGCACTGTATAATTGTCCGGTGATCCAACTATGTTTATTTTGACCAAGTCTAGAAAAAGAAAAAGAGATTTCAAAATTCAACACAAGTAAGGAAAACTAAAAAGATTTTATTATTCTTCACGTCCGGATTACGTCCTAGATTGTTAGACAGGAACCCGAAGATGAAAAGAGAAACAAAGAATATAAAATCTTAGCGAGCACGATATACCTCGGTAGAATTCATAAAGATTCAACTCTCTCATTTTTTAAACTTATACTCACCTTGCATGATTGACTAAGGGGAATTCGGAAATCCTTTAATTGCCCTATGATGCCGATTTCGGCCGATATATAATTAATTTTTTTAAGTTTAAGCAATGTCTCAATTTCTAAGTTCGTTAATTTTTTAAGCGTAAACAATGCCGATTCTAGTCCTCCAATTTAAAAAGATTCACAAATTTCTAAGACCATCTACAATGGTTTTAACATTCAACACCTATTTTTACGCTTCACATCATCTTATCTCTTCCACCTAATAATTCAACACTCATTCAACTTTTATCATCTTCAATGGTTTTTCATTCAACACTCTACCCCACCATTAGAAAGATAAACACTAATAGAAAGATAATAATAAAATTAAGAGTGAAAAATGTTGGGTTTTTTTTTTGTGTCGAAATCAAATGAACCAAGTCTCTATTTATAGAGAAAAAAATAATTACGAATTTTGGTAAAAAATATTTTAAAAATTAATTTGCAATGAAATAATTGAGTTTAAAGATAAGGATGTGATAAAAATATAGCAAGTCATTCAGAGCATGACAAGTGTCCCCCACGTGTTGTTTCAACTGTGTTGAAAATTTTCAACTTCTCTCTCCTCCATGTCACTTTCAACAGCCTCATTGCATGATTTTGTTGTGTTGAACACAATTTCAACACCATCTCAACAGGGCCATTGTAGATGGTCTAAGCAATCTAATTTGGGGTTTATTACATGTTATTTTGATTAATGATTTAGTGTCTCAATTTCTTTTATAGTTAATTAGAGAGATTAATTATTTTTTGGGTTAATTGGTTTTTACCCTCTTGCAAAGTATGCGAGTTTTGCGTTATTCCCTATAATTTTTTTTTTTATATTATCCTCTGCAATGTTTTTTTTTTTTCGCAGTTCAATTTACTCCCGAGGTAAAACAAAACAACATTACAGGGGTGCAATGAACTGCGAAAAAAAAATAAAAAAACATTGCAGGGTGGTAATATAAAAAAAAAAAATTACAGAAGGTAACGTAAAACTCGCCTACTTTGCAGGGGTAAAAATTCATTTAACTTTTATTAGATAGATAGATTGATGCATCTTCTTTATCATCAAAAAAAGTTATATCAATTTGTAAGATTTACAAAATGGTTATTGCTGATACCTAAAAGAGTGATTTCTCCAATAGTGACATAGAATTAATGGTCCAATGACATAGCACAAAAAGAGTGATTTCTCAATAGTGCAACGTACATTGTGGTCTCCTCCTCTACTCATACGAGTAGTACTGTACTATTAATTGTAATGGTTCTCTTAACAGATGTGGAACTATTAGTTTGTGATGGCTTTATGTTGGTGTTCTTAGCAGACAAGGTACTTGCAATATTATGCTTGCACGATTATACAAGTTGAATTATATATGGTGGTATTTATCACATGGCTTGGGAGAGAGGTCATGTTGTTCAAATTTGATTTGTTGTAATTTTAGGTATTAAACCCGTGCGATGCACCGCTTGATTAAATTTTTTATTACATAATTTACTTATTCAATAAAATAAGATGATATTTATTTTTTAAAATTTAATATCCGCATTAATAAATAATTATTTTTTGGTTTTTAAATCTTGAAATATAATTTAAAGTTGTGTTTAGTCCTATTTTTTTAAGACTTAAAAGCTACTTGAATTGCATATGAAATCTATATAATTGTAAAGCTTAAATATGATTTTGGTCCCTGCAATTATACCTTGTTTTGAAAAGAGCCCCTGTAAAAAAAAATTGATTTTAGTCCCTGCAATATCTCAAAACTTTTAAAATAGCCCCTGACTGGATTTCTTCATAATATGCAGGGACTAAAATCAAATTTTTATTTTTTTACAGGGACTAAAATCAATTTTTTATTTTTTTACAGGGGCTATTTTCAAAACAAGACATAATTGCAGGGACCAAAAACATATTTAAAAATTGGCCACGTCAGCTCTAAATCCAGTTAGGGGCTATTTTGAAAGTTTTGAGATATTACAGGGAGTAAAATCAAATTTTTTTTAAAGGGGCTCTTTTCAAAACAAGGCATAATTATAGGGACCAAAAGCATATTTAAGCTTAATTATAATAGATTTAGAAAATGATTATTATCAAGAATAACAAATTTGATAGATGTGTTGAACTATTTTTTGAGTTTTTAAAAATTAACTTTTAAAATTTTGTTATCTCATCAAGTGAATGTATTTATAATACAGAGAGTCAGGTAAAAAATGTTTTTAATATAAATAACGGGTAGTTGACCTGTAAATATAAGTGCAATAAAATAAGGAATTATAACAAAAAATTCTTTTGTTAATTTTTTTAAGTTTGACTTACATCTCTTTAACATGTTAGATTTTAATATTGTTTTAGTTTTTAGAATGAAAAAAAAATAGCAGATAATAAATAAATATTATCAAAATTTGATTCTAATTTGAGTCCACGAAATTATGTTAGTTAAAAGAATAGATAAAATCAAATAAAAAATTAATCATTATTGCACGTGTTTGATTATAATTTTCTTAAAAAAAAAAACTTAAAAAATACTCTATTGGAAATATAATTTTGATAGGTGCGTTGAATATAGTCTTTTAAATTCAATTTAAAATATTTGAATAAATTTTTTTTGAACTTCTTCAATATGTTTCATGTTATTATATATATGTAAAAATTATATTAGTAGACTATTTAAATATAAGAAAAATCTATTTTATGATTTTACAATTTTTATAAAAAAGACATTCAAAGAGCTTTAGAATCAACTTTGTCAAATTTTATATTAGAGTCGGACTTTAAAAGAATAATACAAAGGGTTTACCGGACTTGATTAAAATGTTTTAAGAAAGGTTGTGTTTTATAAAATGTGACGTTTAATATATTTTTAAATTTTTATTTCGTCAAGTGAATCTCTATATAGGAGAAAGGATCTTAATTGTTTTTTTTCAAGTTTTTTCAATTGTTACATTTTAACCATTGACGACTTTTTTTTTCTAATTAAAATATTATCACATGCTTTTGATCAAATGATTTAAATGCACACATTATTTTCTCAATATTTTTCAAATGGAAAGAATCCATTCTCGTAATATAGAGAGGCAGATAAAAGTTACTATCAACATAGAAAATATGTCATTCATGTGTGTACATAAATCAATTCTCTTTATCTTAATTATACTTCAATCTCTTTATTTTTAGAATGCACTTATATAAGTAAGTTAATTTTTTAAAACAAATTATTAGCATAAAATTTTAAAGAAAGAGGTTGGTGTTTTGTAAACTACTCGGTTATAAATCTATAGTTTTTATTTTCTAATTCAAAGAGTTGCATGAAATCAATTTAACAGATCATAAGGGAGATGACACATAAACATTAATTTATTTATTTTTTTGCACAGTGCATTTATCATTTGATTTTATCAAATTTGATTAACATTAAAAATTCTTAAATATTTAGGAATTTATACAAATAATTTGTACAATGACACATTGTACTTATACAATTGTATAAATTTGACTTCAATAATTAAAAATTTAACAACTTTTATACAATTGATTATTAAAAAAATCATCGACTTTCATGTTATTCTTTTAAAAGTAAATAAGTTAATAGTAATCTTTCAAGGCAAATGGGAGAGTGAGCACTAATTCTTACATTCAAGCATTAAACCGTTAGATATATACCATAAACAATGTTCACTATACTACTAAAGATCTCAATGAGAATAACTTATTTTTAAATGGATTGCAGTTGCCAATTACATTTCTTGTGTTATTTTTTTGCTTTAAAAGAGTGTATGTTCCTCCCATACACTTTATATGATGCGATCAACCACTTAATATACGGGAAATGAATGCAAGATTTTTCAATCAAACGTGAATATGAAGAAAAAAGATACACAATAAGATTACAAAAATTTAAGAAAATTATCATTCTTCTACAACACTTACACAAAGTTTATTTAAAAGATGAAATTTAGAATAACCTACTCCGATGTACAATAAAAATGCTCGGCCAAGGGCATAATACCTAAAAAGCTGAAAAGAAAGTTCCAAGTACATTTGAAGCACTTAGAAGTTGCATGATTTACAATTGAAATTAATACTTAGCAATCACATGAATAAATAAACTTACAATACATGACTATGAAATAATATATCTACAAAAATTGCCACGGGGCCAAAAGGAATGAGTAAGTTTATCTTGAAATTAAGGACCGCGACTTATAAAAACAAACTTTGTAATTTTATTATATCTTGTGAGAAATTCCGACACTCGTAATCAATTGGTGGATATTCTTCAAAATAATGCATTTTCTTTTTGGAAATGAAGGACAATAAGTAGGCTCGCGTTTTCGACTTTCATCACAACTCGTCCCTCTAAAGATCCAACATAAGACATATCTTTCTTAATAAAATGATATTAGTAATCGTTTCAACATGTGTATTATGCAATACATAAGACATATATATATAATAGTTAAATCATAGAACCGTTTGAGATTGAAAGGCCAAGAAGATCATTGAAAGGTTGGTACTTAAAATTGAATAAGTACACATAAATGGGTGCACATGCATTGTTTCATCTTTAATTAGTGATAGATGGAATTGTAAGAGTTAGTGAAAAATTATTTGAGAGTTACAATAGTGGAGAAGATAACTAAATGAAGAAAATTCAATTTTGATTAAAACAATTAAACTAAAACCCAAACAAAAAAAATTAATAAAAATACACTCCTTTCTTGGATATGTCTGAGACCACATTTTTGAATTACTATGTAAAAAAAAAATTAAATATGTACAACTTATAAAAAGAAACGTGAACAATATTTATTCATTCACTTGCTAAAAAAAACTATTCATTCAAATATTATAAAATAAATAAATTAAATACACGTAAAAAAAAAAACGTGAACAATATTTCATTCACTTGCTCAAAAAAAATAATAATATTCATTCACATATTATGCATCTTGCTAACCTATGAGTATACCCTTCCTACATACTCCATATTAATATCAATTTTTAACGGTGTGTTGAAAATCAAATCAAATTGGCTTTCCTTTCATCTGACTTATGCAATTCTTGACATGAATTGCGGTTACTATAAAATAAATTTTCATTAAAATATTTAATCAATGCAATGGATCCATATAGTATGCAATGCAATGAGTTTTTTTTATTAAAAAATAGAAAATTGAATCAATTTGACACATCATAAGGGAGATGACACATAAGCATCAACTTTTGCTTAGAAAAAAGGAAAAATGGAGGAGCTCTATTAGGCTGCCACATAAGAAAAAATAGTTTGCTTTACATATAGTAGATAGATAGATAGATAGATAGATAGATAGATAATATATTTGATCGATGTAAATGAATGTAAAAAATGAAAATTTGTCTATATCAACTTCTATTTTCTCTATTTTTAATGAGAAAAAAAAAACACTTTGTCAATTTTTTAACAATTTTTTTTTCTTCTTCTTTTGAGGCATATATAACGGTTTATTCGAACTTCAAGATTTTTTTGTAAAAATTATTTCGAAAAGAAAACCTTTTCAAACTTCAAGATTTTTTTTGTAACAAAATAATAATT
Organism: Trifolium fragiferum; assembly: GCA_954870985.1. Taxonomy (NCBI): domain Eukaryota; kingdom Viridiplantae; phylum Streptophyta; class Magnoliopsida; order Fabales; family Fabaceae; genus Trifolium; species Trifolium fragiferum. The sequence goes on along the minus strand of OX940793.1, from coordinate 13,232,888 downwards.
CAACTAATTTAATTAGTTTGTTTGTGTTTCTCTCCTCCCAGTGGTGCACAATGGGTTAGGTAGGGTCGGTTCGGATTCAAAAGGTCACTCCGCCCCAACCCATTTTCTTACTCGGATAATGGACCATGTGACATACACTTGTCCAGTTCGTCCCATTTTCTTACTCGGATTAAGTGCGTTGTGGGTTTGTCGTTAACAATTTCAGTTCGAATCACACGGGTTGAAGTTTCTGTAAAAAATATAAAATTATATAAACAGAATAATGAGGTGGAGAAGATCGTGAATGGCTAAAAGCCGTCGCTAAGTGATATGTTACTGGCGGCCATTGGTCGTCGCTAAAACGGGTGTCGGTAAGTTTTCCAACGGCCCAGGCCATCAGTAATGGACCGGACGGATTTTGCGACGGCTTGAGGTCGTCGCTAATGGGTAACGATCAAATCTGGGAATTTCAGGTAGCGACAGCTTTTGCGACGGCTTAGGCCGTCGCTAAATCTGGGCGAATTTTTTAAAAAAAATATTTATTTTTTTAAAAAAATTTTAAAATTTAATTTTTTTAAAAAATTAAATCTTTAATTTTTTTAAAACAAATTTATTTATTATTTTGAAAAATAAAAACTACATTATATTACAAGTATTTTAAATCTAACTTATGTTAAATATAATTTAAATATAATAAAAAGTACATTATATTTCAAATCTAATAGTCATTACATAAACTAACTTATGTTATTTATATTAAAATTAAAAACTTAGATAATTGAAATTACTTAACAAACAAAATTATATCCTCAAACAATAATTTTTTCCATATATCATAATATTAAACAATGATACTAACATAAAAGTAGTAGAAAACACTTACAATCTATTAAAAATTCAAAGCTTTGAAGAAGAACAAAAATATTTTATTTGATGAAGATTTATATATGATGAAGCTTTGAAGAAGTTTTAGAGAGATGTTGGAAAAAATTTGATGAAGAACAAAAATATGATGAAGTTTTGAAGAAGAACAAAAATATTATGAGAGAAGAATTGTGAATGTGAATGAAATGAGATGAAGAACAAGTATGAAGATGTTGGACAAATTTAGAGAGAAGTTGAAAAAAAAATTGAATGAGAAGGGATTTGTGTAAATGAAATGAAGAGTTTGAAGAGTAAATGAAAAGAAGTTGAAAAGTATGAAGGATTTGTGTAAATGAAATTTAGAGAGAAGTATGAAGAGTTTGAATGAGAAGGGACTTGTTTTGATCCGCGTGAACAACCTTTTTTTTAATTCGTTAAGCATTAGCGACGGCCTAGGCCGTCGGAAACTCCGTCATTACATTGTGACGGCTTGGTCCGTCAGAAACGTGTTATTTAGCGACGGCCTAAGCCGTCAGTAACGTTTGGACGGATTTTTCAAATGAAAATATTTTTTTTTTTGACGGATTTTCAAGCATTTGTGACGGCTTGGGCCGTCGCAAACTTATAGAGGGCTTGAGCCTTCACAAAATATTTTATAAATTCGTCAAGAAATCTTGATTTTCTTGTAGTGGTGGCAGTATCGAGACCGCCTATGATGGGGTCCGGGATGTTACATATCCAATTATGGATTTTATAAAATTTGTATTTGTTATATATAATACTATTCATCACTTGTACAATTTTGAAAGACTTAATAATGTCTTTCATATTAATTAGACAAAGCCTTGAAATGGATATGTATTGACATGTGAACCGTGAAAACTTAATGAAGTCTTTCATATTAGACAAAATTTTTAATTTAATTAGTTTATTTTGGTTCTGTTTGGTAAAATTAAGTTATAAGTTAGTTTATAGTTGAAAAACTAACTTATAGTGGATAGCTTCTAATAACAGGGTAGGTTATAACTGAAAAAATTAAAGTGTTTGACAAATTTAATTGTTGTAAATATAAAATGACATAAAAATATATAGTTAGTTGTTAGTTAATTATTGTATTTTTTAAAAATGAAAAAACAATAAAGGTAAAGGTGGGTTAAATGAAAAATGATATATGCTAAACTCAAATATATTAATTGAAATACATCTAAAAAACACTATAAATTAATTATAAAAATTTATTAAAAAACACGTTTCATTTTTATTATCAAACAAACTTATAAACTTGTTCAAATTAAGCTCAATTAATCTTTAGTTTTTATAAAATTAAAATATTTGCGTCAAAACAAAAATGAAGTGGTATATATAAATTTTTGTGCTGACCAGCACCAGTCAGTCAGTCCCACTAAGATCCGCCATACGCATCAACAACTGCGTTTGCATGTGATTCTGAAATCAGAAACTTCAATGATTGATGTTATTATTATTATTATGAATGAAAAAGTACATGTATAAATATGTCCAAACTCCAAATTGAAGTTTGCTATCTACAAAACCATATGTAATGTATGTAATCATATTCATACATAATAAGACACTACTCAACATGTTGCTTGCGCATGATATAGCATAGTAATACATGAACTTGGGCACAATATAGTATAGTTGCATTAGCATATATTGTAACGTGAATGCTGCAATAAAGACTAAAGACCAGAATGCAATGGGTGTGTTTAGCTCATAATGGAAACTCATGGCTGTCAGATTAGACTAGTGACTCTTTAATGTGCCAATAAGAAACTCATTTTTCATTATCTTCAATATGATTAAATAAGTCGTTGGTTTTTATAAATATTTTAAATTTCTTTTTAATCACTTTTTATAAATAATTTCAGTAATTTTTGGTTCCAAAATATTTTTCGTCATAACTTTTGATCTCTGCTTTTAACTCAATTCATCTATAACTTCGCATTTTTAATAAGATTTTGTATTCATATTTCAAACATTATTAGAATTTTTCTCACAAAAATTTAGAAATATTACATAAAATGAATTAAATATGAATTTTTAAGTGCCAACAAATTTACAAATTCATATTTAATTTATCCCTTGTTAATACAGTTTAAAAGTGACTATAATGTACTAATTAACATGATCCTGAAAAAATTCAAATTTTTTGAATGATATATAAGATGTTGTTGGATTCGTCTCAATAAGTATTTTCAAAATATCAAATTTTTACTCGTCAAAGTTATGCATTGACACTCCATCAAAAAAAAAAAAGTTATGCATTGACATGCGTGAAGCAATCAACTGGGTCACTTTTTTTGGGACAGAGGGAGTGCATGAGTTGACTTAAAAACAGAGACCAAAAGTCGTCACACAGAAGATATTTATAGGGACCGAAAACTTATTTGACCATTTTCAATATAAAAGTATAGGTCATCTAATTAAATTACAAATCTTTTAAATATGTAACTAAATTGTAAATGAGAATTCAGTTTTCTCATAAGTTCTTCGATAAAGATTAATCAGTAAAAGCTTCGATTTTTTATTTTATTTAGTCACTGTCTCACAAAAATTGTCATATTTAATTATTTCACTCAAATTAATAAAAAATTACAACAAAAGAAAATATAATAATAATTTTATGAATTAACAATATTTATAAATCTGCTAATTTTTTTTTATTGTTTAATTACAATTTTTTGAAATATGGTTTTAATTATAGTTTTGGTCCTTTATTTTCACTATTTTGCAAAATTTGTTCTCTTATTTTAAAATTTAACAGTTTTGATCCATCAATTAAATATTTTATCTAAAATATGATAGTATGAAATGTTTTAAATGAAGTTTTTAAAAGAATTTCCCATAATTAGATCATAAATAACATCATTTAAAACATATGTAACACCAATTTTATGTTCAAAAAATTTCATATTTTAAAATTTAGGAACTACATCTACAAAATGGTAAAAATTAGCTAGAGGACAAAAATTGCAACAATACCTTTTTAATTTTATAAAAGGCTAGAAATATTTAAAAGCATCATATACATTATCTAAAATCCCAGCTATATTATTATTGTCATGCAACATGGCCAACCATTATACTAGTTAACAAAAAAAATGCAATCATCAAGAGTAGCATCTTCTATAAAAAAAATATTGTTGATATGGAATAAGTGGAGTATTAAATTTTGTATTATGCATGCTAAACTAAAATCATGGGTCGTAAATTAAGATATTAAGCTTAAATAGTCATAATGAGCTCTCCCGTACAAATTATTTGAAAGAATATTTGGATTCGATTTTACGGTGAAATTCTAAATTACCGAAGTCTCATTTTCTTAAAAAAGACAGAATTAATAAAAGAAATCATGAGTAGCATCTATGGAAAAAATTAAAAAGTAAATCATGGGCCCTTGTAGTTTGACCAATCAGCAAAGGACACCTAAATATTGGTACCGCAAAATTAGGGAGCAAATAGAGGTTTGGTAAATGATGCCAAAACTCAAATAATTGATTTTTGTCTTTGCCATTTTGGTCATCAACATGATTCACCCAGAAACCTCTCTCTCCTTTGTTGTCCCATTCGTAATACACATGTTTGAGTAGTTTAGTCACTCATCTTGTTCTACATGGTTCGTCACATCAACCTTCTATTCTATCCTCAGAAATCTTTAAAGACCAAATAATAAATAAAAGAGACAGAAAGTAATTAGCATACAAGAATATTATATTTTGCGACAATCTTACAGTTTCTTGATTGTTTGTCCATTGAAATCTAGAAGCCATAACGGGGTTGATGTCTCCATGGAAAACAACAATATTAAAATGCCACATTGAGATAAAGAACTAACTTCACAATAGTATGTGAAAATTCTAGAGATGAAAATTCGAGGTCACGGGGTACTCGACTTATAATTGGACGAATTTAATTAATGCACTTTTCGTTTCTTTTTATAAAAAACAAATACATCAATAAAATTGATATATTACTATTTAGTTCGTATTAAAATTTAAATATATTAATTTTTATTGACTAATTTTTATCTTATTAAAGTGGATTTAATGTTATATTTTGTCGGATCCGATGAATGTTAATGGTTTGATCTTCTAACGACAAAAACATAAGAAAATTCATATGAAATGTGTTAATGGTTGTTTGGTACCTTTGGGCTCGGTGACAAATGCTTTGATGAGAATAAAAGACTTTGCTTTGTCAGAGGACGATCAATGATAGCTAGGGTTGAGATTGATCATGCCAAACATTGATCGTGTTGTTCAAAGACAAAAAATGGTGACTTAAAGGAGTAAGATTGTCCACAATAACGGTTCTTCCTAGTTGGGTGCCTAGTCGATTTGAGGAGACCTCCAACAAAATGAGTCATGTGTTTGTCTTTCGTACTGACAAAATGGACGGACCCAAACTCTAAAAATGGGACGCTATAAAAGGATAAAGGGCGGAGAAAGAAGATATATTGATCAATTTTTCCAATTGTTAGGTATTTCCTCTCAATTAGGGTAATCATTGTCTCTTGACAATAACAATGACTTAAACTTGTGTTCTTAGACCAGAACAATAACAAATTAAATATTTTTTCTAATATTTAATATAAGAAAAAATTACTTTTTAAATTCATACAATGATTGATGTATTTGATCTTTTTTCTAGATCAAATACATCAATCATCCTGAATATGTAAAAAAAATCTTATATTGATGACTAAAGGAAATATTTCATATAAACAAAAGATTTTATAAAAAGAATACGATGAATATTTCAACCCATTACAACAATGATCACTTCAATCATGACTTTACAAACCCTACAAATAAATCACCCTAAAAAATGATAGTGATTTCGGATAGAGTATTATTTGAAATGAATCTTAATACAATTATTAAATACATGTCCATATTATATTAAAATTTTACATAAAAAATATTGTCGAATAAATTCTTTAAATATTTTGATTAGTACGAATAAAAAATATTGTCATATAAATTCTTTAAATATTGCCACAAAAAATAATTTTCTTTCTTGTTCAAATTTTTTTTATTAAATAGCATTTTTTTTGAAAAAAACCTGGGCGAGGTCAATGCAATTTCCCTATAACTTTCTATGCAATAAAAAAAAAAACTTCACTAATTGAGAGGAACAGCCAATAATATAATAGTACAGACCAAATTAAGGTGAATCAATATCAATATATATACTAAAATTTATTTTCGATAGGTAATGTTTTGCTTGTTTGCTCCCTGCCTGTGTATCTACTGACAACACTATTAGATTTTTTGTGTTCCCACCAATTGCTAGATTAAGATTGCATCAAAACTAGCTATGTGCTGATTTGATACTTGCATAAGGCCAAAATTAGACTAGTATTTTAAGCTAATGTTGGAAAGTTTCTTTGTTGTTTCCAGTTACATTAATTAATTAAATAAAATAGGAAATATGTTAATTAAACGGTTAAGCGTATTAATAACGAAATTTTATCTTAAAATTTATGTGTTTTTTTATTTGACAAAAAAATTAATGTAAAAATTAATATTTAATATCTTAAAAATGTAAAAAAATTTATCTTTTTAACATTAATTTTAAATTTTTTTTTTTTTTTGGTACAATAAAATTTTTCTTTTTAATATGTTTAACAATGATTTGGAGATAAAAAATAACTCGTTAAATAAAACATAGCAAACGTGGGCCATGTATTCCTTAAGTTGCCTGTGTTCTTAATATTAAAATCTTAATTACTCTATAGATTGGCTTAGATTTTGATAGCTCAACCTGCAAATGCTCCAAATTCAAAGAGAAGCCGTTAAGAAAAAAATAAGTGTCATGCTAACTAATGTATCCGGTGCACGAATCAAAAAAGGAAAATTTTGTATTGCAAATTGTATTTTTTATATTTTAAAAATATTAATTACACAAACTCCAAGATAACTTTATTATATTAAGTTTTTTTAACTAGTGCACCGAGTGTATTATTTAGCATTTTCCAAAAATTAATAACCCAAAGAGAATATTAAACATTAAGAACTGATCTGAATTAACCAACCATATGTCAAAGAATATAATTAACATCAAATATCAAATAAAAAAAGATATATTATATTTACCCAAAAAAAATATATCGACAAAGACAAATTTTCTAAAATAGGTTAGTAATCCACAAAGTTGTGGATATTTTGCACCAATAATAAAGTTACGAAAACAAAACACAAAAAAGACAGCACCTCAAACCTGAATTTTATCATAAAACAAACAATAAGCTACACATCTTAGTGTCGATTTTATTTTAATTCTCTCATATTTGAAATCAAAATAAAGATTATGTTGTTGATCTTGCCTTTAAAATTCATTGGGTCCTACAACTTACAAAATATGCACGTAAATTTTAATGGTGAGAGTGAGATTGTCAAGACTCAAGATAACCTCGCCTATTAAATCGAGTGCTTTTTTTTTGTCAAGTATCATACTGATTAAAATTTTACCTTTCAAAATAAATTAGTGAAAAATACTAAACTTCAAATTTTGGTTTCTGAATATTACATATCAGAGTGTTCAATATTTTTTTTGGTTTTCACCACCAGTTGAATCTGACTCGGGAGTTAGTTCTGGCATCAAGTGGTTTCAACCCCCTCCCGATCGCAGTTGCGGGGGATCGGACTGTGGTCATCTCTACCAAGTTCAGCATCAATTACCACTAAACCAACTAACGATTGATATCAATACTTTTTTTCTTTTGACAACTTGAGTACTCTCCTTCTATTATGTAGCAAAATACAAGTGTTTAATGTTTAATTTTAGATGAAACTAAATCAGAATACTTTCCTTTGCACTAATCAACTCTGTTTTGGTGATTCTGTTTTTCATTTGTAGGTAGCTAGGTTCTTGTTCTGTCATATAGTTTTTGGAAGGTTGTCACTGCATTTTACTGTCATTGTGTAGTTGTTTTCATGTTATGTTCCTAGTCCAACTTTTGCTCATCTTATTTTAACAGAAAGATTGAGAACCTTATGATGAGTGTTTATGCATGACATAACCTATACATGTCAAGTCTATATGAGACTTATTTTGTAACGAAATTAAGATAAGATTTTCAAAAGCCTTATATATATATATATATATAGCCTTAATCAAATATACTAATTTATTTAAGTATATAAAATTAATGTAATAATATATTTTTGTCTGTTAAAAAAAATGTAATGATATTTTTTTTCTGTAAGACTCGGCATTTGGTTCAAAGAATGACTTATCAGCAGCAAATAATATACTATTTTTGTTGATTATATTACATTATATTTGGTTAGCCTTGAGAATATAGCAACTTAAGAATCATAAAGAAGGATTCTCCCGTATGTTGTTATCTTACACAACTCGAGTAAATAATCTTTATAGATGTGTGCAGAAAGCATTCGATTTACACGAAAAATATATATTATGTTTTGGTTACAATTATGTATTTATTGATATTTGAAAGAGCATCAATCTATATATATGGGATGACCAAATATAAAAGTGACACAGAAAGAATTCGAACACACAACCTTGAAAGTAGCAAAATTCTCCATCCGACTAATTCATGTAGATTACATTAATAATTATTTTACAATAGTCTCAAATAAAACTTACAAAAGTCATATTCTTATCACTGAAATATACTATTTCTTTAACAAGACAACTAGATATTATAAATACGAAATATTAAAATATAATGTCTACATTAGGTTAAAAAATTGGTATCAAGGAGACTTGAGACACAAACAAGAGTCATATCAATAACTTATATCCTCCACCTCAATGTTTAATCCAAACCAAAACAATATTAATGTTTTCATTAGAGGATACATGCATCAAGAAATTAGTTAAGCTAATAGTATATTATATTCCAAAGGTTTTTGTTAGGCAACAACTATGAAATCAACAGTAATAGTGGGCCATATATATGTACTGTTAAAATGTGTGACAAAGAGAGGTTGATTCAAACAACTCAAAAATTCAATATTAAATGTTTGTCAGGATCGGTGTCTTATTCCAACTAATCAGTGCCTTCATGAAACACACTATGCCAAACAGTAACTTCTCATAATCTTCTTCTATTTAAACACAGCTTATTTTGGTGCAACAAGACATGTACAATACAAGAAAAATTAAGAAATAGAGAGAGTCATGTCTGGTCAGAGAAGAGATTCTAAGTTTAAAGAGAAACAGATTAATGATCTTGTGTCAAGGTTACAACTACTATTGCCTCAGCTCAACCAAAGAAACAACTCAAGGGTATGATTAATTAATTTGATCATGTACTCCATTAAGTTAGTGAATAATTACTTGATTTCATGATGAGCACATTAATCTTTCTTACATGCTTTGCATATATTATATAATAACATACATTGTCTTCAATAGTGTTAATTCAATAACCAATTTATCTCAATGTATCTATTCACTCCTCCAATTTTGAATATAAACAATCATACGTGTTCATATTTTTTGTCGCAATTATAAACAAATATAATTAACTTTCGCTATGTCTATCCCAAAGTATCATTCAACTAATTTTAGTTTCATTTCTCAATGAATCTTTTATTTTCATAGAACAAATACTTATAAAGGACTATATTTAGAATTCACTTTTATTTTATAGATTAAGAAAATTAATTACACTTTAACTAAATTTCTTATAATTTTAATGAAGTTGGTTGTTTTTTGTTTATAATCAAAATCGGAGTACTACGTAGCTAATTAGCACTTGCTAATTAATTTTATTTATTTTGAAGAAAGACTTGTTATCTTATGATTTATTTATTCTACTTAAAAAAAAATATCTTATATGATTTATTTATTTTTAAATCTAACAAAGTCGTCGACATTATTATCTAAAAATGAAGTCGTGGACATTGAAATATTTAAGCATGACTTGTGCAAGTTTAATTTATATTTTTTATAGTAATGCTTACTATTACATTATTCATTTTTATATAACTTTTTTTTTTTTTTTGACAAGAACAAATTTATTTCATTTTTATATAACTTTTGTTTGTATATCTTGTGCCAAACAACATTTTGGTTCTATATATGGTTTTAATATAGCATTAATTTGATTATAAGAGAAGAGAAAAAAAACTTAGCTCAATTACGTTTGTAAGTAAAGAGGACAACTTGCACTAAAGCTTTTGGCTGGCTTGGTACCATGAGTTAATGTTTGAAAAACCAAAAATTGTATGAGTAATGATTTCATATTCAACAATTTACAACCAATTATGTATATTGTCACGTTTTTCACCTTGAAGTGTGTAAGGATTAAGGAGAAATATAGATTAAAGACAAGTTTGAATTGGAATTGGAATTTCTTTGCAAGGCTATAACTTATAGCTAGTAAGCTGAAATACGTCTTATAATTAATAAGTGTCAATTTTGAAATTATTTTTTAAAATTATTTGTCACTTTAAAATATAAAAATAGTACTCATCTTTTTCAATAAATTGCCCTTATTTATTACATTTCAATTCAACTCACCAAATTACTTCCTACCATATTAATAAGGCCATTTTTTTAGTAAACAAACTCATTTTATTATTAAGACAACTAACCATTTAAAAAAAAAAAACATGAAAATCCTACAAAATATGGAGGTGAGTACGTTTCTCGTCCGGGAATTATTAATCATTGTTAAATAGAAAAGAGCTATCGTTAAATAGTGTGAATCATAACTATAATGAGCCGTGTCACTACTAAAAATTGTCTTAAATTTTCGTTCCAATGGTAAACTAATTTAAGATCTCAAATATACTCCACCATTTAAATAGTCTCTTGCACCATTTTATTTTTTAAAAATGTAAAATTTTAGTCTAAACATCAAATCAACAAGCTCTTTTTTTTTGTGAAATTATAATTATATAGTACTAATTGGTTTTGTAGAGTTTCTTTTTTCCAACAAGTAAATTAAGTTTTTGTTGTATTTGCAGCAATCAACATCCAAGATCTTGCAGGAAACATTAAATCACATTAGGAGGCTGCAGAAAGAGGTGGAAGATCTTAGTGAAAGGCTAGCACAGTTGATGGATTCTGTGGATATCAATGATAGTGACAGAAGAACTCTAGAGAACTTTTTGCAACATTAATAACAAATTAGTTCTTTTTAATTCTATAGTCTATTATCTACCTATTCTCTTATTATGTTTCTTCCCTGATAGATTGTGATGGGGATACACAACCATCATGAAATAATATTTGTATATTGTCCAATCCAATAATATATAACAATAAGGGTTGATTTTATTTTAAAGGAATAATTGTCTCTCAACACATCAAAGATTGGAAAGTAGATGTTACCTCCATAAGCCAATCAAAAAAAAAAAGATGTTACCTCCATATAGTTGTCATCTTGAAAAACCATACTACTCAAATCCTCTCAAAGGTTATGTTTGGCAAAATATATTTTGTAATAAAAATAATAATAAAATATATTCACAATATAGCATAATTAAGATAAATTATAATTTTGGTAAAAAACAAAGATAAATTATAATTAACTATCTATAAATTGATAAAAACAAAATAATAAGGATACTTAATTAGTTATACTAAGCTACCTATTAATATTATTATTATTATTATTATTATTATTATTATTATTATTATTATTATTATTATTATTATTATTATTATTATTATACTTTATACGTTAGATTTTTAAAACATCACGTTAAACTATATATTTACTTATTTTATTTTAAATTATAATGCTAATAAATTATAAAGGGTAAAGATAAATTTTAGTTAAAATAATAAGGGTAAAAGTGGAAGAAAAAATGATAAGTTATGAGCTCATGAGCTACTTGAAATAGCTTATGAAACATAAGCTATAAGTTCTTTCTAAAAAAACTGTTACCAAACACATATTTTAGCTTATAAGCCATAAGTCAGTTTTTTGGATTTGCCAAAAGACCCTTAAAGAAATTTCAAAGAACATTCCTATCTTTTAAATAGCATCTAGCTACTTTGAGGATCATAGTTTATGGCTAGAGGCCCTTAGCACATATGTACATCAACTCAGATGTTACATTAGCATATGTGGCAAGACATATATATATGTGGAATGTGAGTCAATATTCACGTGTGCGTTGACTTGATTAAAATCATTGCGGATCAATCTTTTGCAAAATGTCCTAAGGTTAAGTGGTTTAAAGTATTATTATGAAAGTTGGAGGGTCAAAATTGCAAATTTATAAAGTCACAGGGTTAAAAATGCAATTTAGCCGATTTACCTATCAATATCATGCTTTTTAGGCCCCTTCAAATACAACGAGGCACCACAAACTTACAAAACTACCCTTACAATTTCGAAACGTATATTTTAAAATGCTTTCATTAACTTGTTTCAAATCCTATCTTTCAAAACCATATTTACTTGATTCGGATCCTATCTTCCAAAACTAACTGAGATTTCATAATGTATCTTCCAAAATGTTTCTTGATTTGTTTCTATTGTGAATATTCGATTAATAACTCACACCAATAACCTTGATGTGTTGAGCAAATAGAACGAAGTAACCAAAATAAGTTGATAGAGATGATGATAGTTAATCCAAACAATAAACACGGCAAGAAAGAAAAGAGCACACGATGATTTTTAACCTAGTTCGGTGTTAATGAACCTACTTTGGGAAGAGAGTAGCCCCTCCGTTCTACTATGATCAATGAGAAACTTTACACAAGAAATTCTCAAATAGGGTTACAAGAATTAGTCCTAATTCTACCATAATCTTGAATTTCTTCCTGTGACCAAGAGACTCAATTGACCTAACTACCCAAGGTGAATCAAGAACAATTTTCCCAAACCCCTAGGATTATACCAAGAGTAATCCTCTTTAAAACCCTAGCCTTAATTGACGGCAAAAACCCTAAAATTCCCTTAAAACAACTCAGAAAATGCATTCCCTATATATAGGCTCGCTAAAGTTCCCATCCCGCGAACTCTGTTCGCATCCTGTCAACTCAGCAGAAACCTCTGTTTCGCATTCCGTGAACTTAACAGAAACTTATGAGTTTTTCAAAAGCAATTCCAACAATTTCGGGTCCTATCTTCCAAAACTAACTGGAACTTGGAACACTTTGGAGGGAGCCTGTGAGCAACGTGAGGAGAGAGCTTCTTTTACCACTCTATCACCTTCTCGCGCACCCAACTAGTTTAATATTTTACTCTTCCATTACTTAAGCAGCGGACGTATGAAGTAGGGTGTTTTCTTTACAAATTTCTCATTTTTATAACGTCCGCTCCTTAAATAACGGACATAATCTGTTATTTAAGTAGCGGATAGAGGATATTTTAGTAATTTTATAGAACACGTGTAATAATTGATAGGGTGGCAAAAGAATTTCTCACGTGAGGAACCTTAAGAACAATTTTGATGATACTTTTGTATATATGTGAAAGCCCAGCCCAAGGATGAGCAAATATATATATGGGCTTACTTAATGATCACAAAAAATGGTCTTATCCCAAAAATTTATTTGCTTCTTATATTGTACAAAAGTTATGAGAATTACTTTACTTTTCAACAATCCTTAAAAAACACCTTCTAATGAGTTTATTCATCAGAATGAGGGAAAAAAATAGTACTGTTTTTTCTTTTTCCTTTCAGATGAGTAAAATTAGAAAGAAAATGATGGTATTTTGTTACTAGACAAATAAATTTAGAAGGGAGTAATTTCTAGCACCCATCAAAGAAACTTTCCGGATTCGCCATTGCATAAAATTTATGGTACACAAATAAATATTGATTTTTGTGTGTATTTTTTAAATGTGTAAACTGTATGAGATGAAATGTAAGACAAATACAGTCATATCCAGTGTCACATATGGTATTGTATTTTGATGTTTAATAACACACTTGAATGTTTTATTTTTTTGACAGAAAACACACTTGACTATTATAGCAATTGGAAAAGGATAATTTGCACATAGAAAAATACTACATAGAAAAGCATAAACAAGGAAAGAGTATATATAAGATGATAAATTCTGATTTGAACACCAACTTGTTCATCAATACATTCCTATTGCCCATTTCATTTGGGACAAATCAAGTGTTTTCTAAATGAATGGCACACAAACACAATCTATATGGGTACTATTCAACAAGATCAAATGACCATACAGTAGAGGATAAGAAACTACAAGGGAAGAAGAGAGTAAAATAAATTTTGGATCCCTTGGAAAATTAAAGGGAAAATCTCTTGCACAAGCCAATCTCCAAAAGTGAGAAATAGCTTCTAAGCAATCATTGTTATCGATCCAATAACAGTTCTCATAAAATGTACAATTTTTACCCCCAATATCTAACTGATGACAAGAAAAACAATGGGTGTAAATTAACAGTTGCTGCTAGTGCATACTCATCCAATCAAATACTTCTATAACAATGTAATAATAAGAGGAAAAAGAATGAAAAAATTTCTTTCTTCCATTCCATTCCATTATGCTTTTCTTTTTCTCTCAATTTTGTTTTCAGTTTTCTTTGTCTTTACTCCTTTGGTTGTTGATACTGATAGTGTTTTGTATTAACACATGCCACCTCTGCGACAGTTAAGAACACCGGCACCTGAGGTTAAAGTACCGACTAAAGAAGAGGATTTGGCCCCCAAACTTGATGCTCTAGCATAGCTTGCTCCAGCTCCTGCTCCTGATGGAGTGAAAAAAGCTCCATTTAGTAGAAGGTCTCCCTCAGACCTCCAATTCCAACCTCTCCATACGCCTTCCCCTGTATCCACCCTTTTTGTTACCTGTCCACATCAAATTCCCAATTATTTAATAAAGTTTATGATTATCATGACATATTTCATTATCTATCAACATTACAGAGTTATAAGAATGTTACCTCCTTAGCAAAAGGGTTCTGAGGGGCAAGGTATCTGTTCCCTTGGCTGTTAATAGTGGGTTGAGCACTGCCTCCAATGGCATACATCACCCAGTGGGTATAGTCATTGTTTACCACATGGAAATACCCATGTCTACACCTGCATTATCATAGAAAATTAAATTTTAGTCCATGAACAAGATAGAAAATCTATGAAATACCAAACAAGAAGATCAAAAGCCCAGACTTAAAATCTGTTCCCCTTCAAAAGGAAAAAATCAACTAATTTACAACTAGTTTACCTTGGCATCCTTTGGATAAGACCCTCCCCAAAATGGTTGTATGCAATGGTTACTTGCATCTGCTTGTCACGGACATATGAGTCACTGTGACCCAATAGCATAACCTGTATAATTTTGAACTCAATTAATCTCAAGATTTTAATTATCTATTCAATCTTATTACAACTTGATATAAAATTGAATAAAAAATTTCTAAATATAAGTATCTTAAAATAACTAAAAAAAGGTAAAAGCATATATTAATTAATGTTAATGTTACTTAATCTCTGTTTACCTCATTGTGGCGGGTGAAATAGTTATTTGAAATGGTAATGGCAGTGGAACCCATAATAGCATCAACAAGACCATCGGCACAGTTGGAAAGAGAATTGTGATCAATCCAAATATGACTGGAGCCAAAGATGGAAATGGCATCACCATCAGCCATAGTCCTCCATCCAAAATGGGAAGGTGAGCTGCGAACCATAGCATTCCCTGTCGGCTTACAATCATGGATATGAACACCATGGATGATGACATTGGTTATAAACTGGATAGTAATGCAAGCTCCAAAGGCAATATGAACATTTGCGCCACGACCATCAATAGTCTTGAAACTGTTCATGATTAGTTCTTGCTTCAGGGTGATCACCATGTCTCTCTTGAACACAATCCACAAAGGCCTGTCTTGAATGACAGCATGACGGAGAGTCCCCGGTCTTGGGTTCACAGGGTCGTCGTCTTTAGGGTTTGACACAACATAGTACCTTCCATCACGCCCACCAATTGCATTGCGACCAAAACCAATGGCACAATCAGCTAATCTCTTTCGCCTGAAGGCCCAACGCTTGTCACAGCGCCAGCAGTCATCCATTGGATTTCCAGTCCCACATGAGAAAAAATTCAGATTCCTTCTCTCCGTGTGATTGCGTATAGTCCTGTTTAAAATTTAACAAGTCTTTTCTATTCAATTCAACATTCATGGAATTTTATCATAAGATTGATAACTCTACATTAATATTGATATACCAATAATTTTAGAAGTTAATTATATTATACTTGTAAAAAAATTGATCTTTTCTATTAGCATTAGTAGACTATTATTTTTAAATTACCCGTTTGTCAAAATAAAATAGCATTCCCTGTCATCCAACTTAAAAAAATAATTTGTTTCTTATCTTATACTGTAGTAATCATAAGAATCCGAGGGAATATAAAGAACTGAATCAAATTGAGTGAGAAAGAACTGAAGTAAAAGTTGAAAGCAATCAATGATTAACAGTATGATGTGAAATTATTATTGATGTAACTTGAGGGATGAGACAGGGGCGTCGGTCATGTGGGTCAACAATTATGATACGGATTGAATGATACGGTGTATACGGAATAAGGAGGGTTGGCATGATCCTAAAATTTCAATATATCTACTAGAAATAAATGCTAAGTTGGGGGAGATCTAATTTCTGTCTAGTATTGTGAGGTGTCGGTGGTAAAAGCATTATTATTAACAATATAATTAAGTTCCTGAATCTTGGTCATTTAATAAGTTCATGGGGGTCTCATAGATCTGTCAGATAGTCGCTGCTATACCTGCCAAAATACAACTATATCTAGAAAATGTTATGGTTAAACCAGAGATGCATGTTTGGAGCTTGTGCTTGTAGACAGGCTGGAGAATGGTAGCACATTCATGTGGCTTACCCTACATACATTGTTTGATGATATGTGGGACACAGAACTGTATGAATGAATTCCTATTAGTCTGGATTATGAACATTGTTTTGCCGACTAATTACTGTTATTTTTTCCATATGACTATTGGAGAGTGGATTTACTGATTTTTATTTTTATCAAACAGTAAACTCTCTATGTAGTACAAGAAGTCTATAAAAAGACAAACAAGGGATAATTAGACACCAACTCTAACATCATGAGGATCTTGAAATTTATGATTTAGATGTAAATTAACAAAAACAACTACTCTGAATATGACATATGAAGTGTGTCCCCCAGACATAGTAGAAGGGGTAGCTCGCATTAAAATAAATAAATAGAAATTGTGTTAATAAATAAAGATCCTATAATTAAAATATGGGTCATGCTAACTAGTGTCCCGGGGCACTAGTTAAGAATACAAAAGAAGTAACTTTTACATTGAAAATATTACTTTTCTATTTTTTTAAACATTGACTGCACACATTTCAATACATTTTTACTATTATAAGTATCCTTAACTAGTGCCCGGGCACTAGTTAGCATTTTCCTTAAAATATTTTGTATAGTTTATGTAAAACAAAGTGGCATATGAGAAAGTAACTTTCACCAAATCTCCGTCAAGACATGTGTTTAGATGGGACCACTAAAACAAGAAATGTTTAATAAGAACTTTAAAAATCAAAGTATACTTAAAACTCTCTATTAAACAACAAAAGAAGTATACGTAAAACAAATGAGTTGATTGAAGTAGTGAATCTTGGAGTTTAGGTACGTGACGGTGTTTGTACTTGTAAATGCAATTTTAGGATAAGGGAAATGAAATGATAAAGACAGAAAAATTTATTATGACCGAAATGGTCGGATCTCATTTCACATCATTAGCATGTGGTTAAGCTGGCAAATAAAAAATTATGCCTTCAAAGTTTTTAATTGAACCCATATGCAAAGAACATGGCAATTTGATTCATTAAGCACCATGCAAGGGAACTTCAGAACGTGAAGAATTAATTAAAGCCAGATTATATTTATTAGTTATATAAGACCAGAGGAGACTTAATTAATTTGAAGATCTAAAATACGTCAGAGTGTGAATGGCATCAAAGAATATAAGATCATCAAATAGGGAATTTTAAATGCTAGTACTATACTAGTAGTGTGGTAGTGAAAATAAAAAATGGTGGGTCCTTTTCAAGCAATAATTTCTATAACTTTTTAGAGCAGTGCCGTTTTTCCATGTTGATATTTACTACTCAGACGAGGAATTTTCATATGATTTCCATTAATTCTAATTAAATAGAGTACCCCTGTAGATCTATCAGTGAAATCTTATCCTTGTAGTACTAGAGGCATAAATTTTGGCATAAGCCCTGCTCAACAATTAAAAGTCGCTAGTGACTATTGTTGCTACTACTCAAACAGCATTGTAGCTTTCAATTACACCGTAGTAAAACTCAAATTATCAATGGAAATGACATCTAATATCTAATGTATCTTTCCAAAAGAAGGTGTCATTACAAATTATCAATGGTGTTTTCTTTCTTTTGTCCTTTACTATTACTAGATCTTTTAAAAAAGTCCCCAACTGCAATTTAAGTTTTGTAACACCATGTCACCATCAAATGTCCCCGACCGCAATTTGGGACCATATGAACCAATTTAGTGTGTGTTTGATATCACGGTAAATATGTCAGAATTACGGTAATTCACTATAATTTCCCAAAAGCTACATTCTATAGCTTCTATAAAATTATGGTGAATCGTCGTTATTCTAATGTATTCACCGTGATACCAAACATATACTTAATTGTCATTTTTCACAATGTTGAATCTTAACTTCACGAACAAAAAAAAGAGTAGAATTATATTAGCGCTAAATTAGATTTTACAAATTATTGCTACAAAAAGTGCTAACTGAAAACACAAACAAAAAACAAAATACTAACTAAAGACAAGTGGATAGACTGTGCTTAATCTACTGATCTAAATATCTAAATATAATGTTCATTATAATCATGTGAGTCTTGTTCTCTAACCCCAAGAAAGAAGAGGAAAAAAAAGGAGTATAAATTAATCTACCAAGCACATGAGCAATTAAATGAGATAACCAATAATATAATCACTAAAAAACAAAACATAGAAAAATAATGCAGATTTTTATATGTAAATAAACAAAAAGAGACATAGAATTATTACGTTTCAACCATGGAAGCAATCTCCTCTGGATTATCAACTGCATGCTCGTTGATATCATCACTTGAACTGAAAAATTGATATAAACAACAAAAATCAACAAAACGGCATCGTTTCAATCACTAATGACAAAATTAACAATCAAGAGCATTTAATTTAAT
The DNA here is from genome assembly GCA_954870985.1 of Trifolium fragiferum. Taxonomy (NCBI): domain Eukaryota; kingdom Viridiplantae; phylum Streptophyta; class Magnoliopsida; order Fabales; family Fabaceae; genus Trifolium; species Trifolium fragiferum. Next base: position 13,213,829 of record OX940793.1, on the reverse strand, counting down.
CTTCTAATGAAAAATATCAACGGTTCAGATTTTCCAGATCCGATCTGAATGACGGCAAATATACTACTGTAACACTGTTCATGACTTTATTCAGTTTCCATTCTGAACTATCTCACTCAGTTAATTCTAATCCAACGGTGTTCTACATCTTTACGCCACGTGTACGATCGGATTTCAACCATCACAAAATCCAAAAATCGCAGTAGTAGCAAAAAACTAAACAACGGTTACAACACTAACCTTTCCTCCATTGATGAATTCTTCAAGCTCTGCATCTTCAACTTCTCTTCTCCATTCACAATCCTATCAACATTTCACAAACACATTCACATTCTAATCCAAAAAAATTCACTATATAAATTGAAATCCAAAACAATAAAGTACAGAGAATTTTAAAGCTCATGAAGCAAAATCAACGATGAATTGAACAAGCTTCGTTAATTTTATTATTTTTTCCTCTGTTTACCGTGATTCAGTGGATTTGTGACTCTCATTGTGATGAATTCCATTGGTGAGAGCAAAAAGAAGAGCAATAACGAGAATGCTGAAAACGAACTGTGATGGAAACCGTAACTCCATTGAAGCTTCTTCAACTTTTTTTTCTCTGTGTGTTTTGTGTTCTCTGTTTCTTCTTCTTCACACTCTGTTTTGGTTTTGTGAGAGAGAAAAAGGGAGAAGAAAATGGAGGCAAAGAGAAATGGAAGAGAAATGGGAGGGAGAGGGGTTTATATAAGGGGAAAATAAAGACGTGAAATTGGAGAGAGGTTAGGTTAAGTTAAGTTAACCATGGTTAAGTTAATATAAGCGTTAATCACTGACCGTGTTTAACTAACTCATCACCGCTCTAACTGCCATTAACTGCTTTCTATTTCTTTTCTTCGTTTCACTCTGTTTTTCCACGTGGCGGTATGGCGTGACTTTCTTTTCTCTGTTCAAAATTCTTCACACAAGTTTCTATGTAAATGGGTCAAAATTACAGTACTGCTTTCTTCTCTTCAGATTTTCGTTTGATTTTTATTCACGCTTTCTTCTAGGACCCTATGCTAAAGTTTTAAAAACGAGTCTCGGTTGTGACCAAAGAGTATCTAATCTTACCGGAATTAGGAAGTTAAGTGGCCAGCAAGTACGTTGGTAAGCCGAGCAATTTATGAAAGGAGTTGTATGTCCGTAGATGTTTCAACGCACAAGTCAGTTCATTTCGAGGTACAAGTAAAAAAAGTGTAAAACAATAGAATATTTGATCCTCCTATAGAGTAAGGTTTATATATCGTCTTTAACGTTGGGCCAAATGTTTTCATTATAGATTAGGTTTATTGGTTCATAATGGATGATTGTTCGAATTTTTATGCGAAAGTAGGGATGAGTTGTCTGTGCTCATCATCTTAGGTCAAACCGTTCCATTAAGGGATATTTGCAAGGTTTGGATGATGATTTGTTCTCAACGGTCGTGACTAGAGCTGTCAAAAGGGGCTGGCCCGGCCTGCCTCGGCCCGGAGGCCATGACATATAAAAGGGCTTTAGTGGGCCGGTCCATTAAGCCCAGTCCGATAAGCAAATGCCTATATGGCCCGATGGGCCGGCCCGACAAACTTTCATTTTTTTTTTACAATTTTTTTATAAAATAAATTCAATGGACAATAAAACTACATATGTATCACACACAAATTAATATCCATATAATTTGATTAATTTCTTTTTTATACTTTTCTATTTATAATGATCGATTAAGTTGTTATTAATTTTTTTCAAATAAAGAATAATCATAACAAACTTGGTTTAATCTTTTAAAAAAAAAAATTGGTTTAATAATTATCTCCTAACTAACAAATCTCATCTTTTGTTACTTAATTATCTAAAAATTTAATGGTAACTAAAACTCATTATTAGCTAAAACTATTTTTAAGATTTTTTAAAAAATATTTTTTTTAACTCTTTAAGGGGCCGGCCCAAAAGCCCGTGGCCGGCCCATTAAAAATATAGGCCCGAGGGGCCGGCCCAATAAGGCCCGATCAACTTTTTTAAAAGTCCGACCCGTATAAAACTATAGGGCTAATGGGCCGGCCCGATAGCCCGACCCATTTTTACAGCTCTAGTCGTGACCCGTGAGCTGAAATTATTAGTGGTTAATTTGTATTTTAGAAATAAAAAATTCCTTAAATGTTATGAACGCGAATTATAATTATGAAACTATAAAAAATACAATGAAATATTAAGTTATTAGGTTATTATATGATAGTAAAAATAATATTATTAAGATGTACAATGTTGTGATTAATCTACATCTCGATGATCAGAATACGTTAACGCGTCATACAAAACAACTGAAATAGTGGAATTTTTAACGGGGTTGTGACCTCTATTTAAAACTTTCCTTTGTGGTCTTTAGTTATTAATTAAATATTTACTTTTTTAGATTTGTGATAAGATACCCGTATTGTTTACTTTTAGCTCGAAAAAATTTGGTCTGATAAGGGTGCTTATCCGTGAGAGATGGTTCAGTTCCGCTTCAATTCAGCAATGTTCAGCTGGAGTTTTGATTTCTAGAATAGGAGATGAGATGGAATTGAAGTAGGATGATAATGTAAAAGGATGTTGTTTTATTGTGGTTTTTTTTAGGATAGGAGATGGTTAGTATTTTTATTTTCTTGGAAAAAATTGTGATTATTTTTACTACAATAAATCATTTAATAATTTAAAATGTTTTGTTTATTGGTAATAAGAACAACAACTTATGATTCATGAGTTCTAACTCAATTGATAATACTGATATTGCTAAATTGAACATCTACATCTGAGTTGAAATTCATAGCCTTGTAATATGTGTAAATTTTAATGATATCTTTTATTTTGTCTACAAACATAAATAAAATCAATTTATGAATTTTTATTATTCATGTGAATAAAAGAAGAAGAATAAGAATTGTTTGATAGGTCGATCTATCAATCCATAGGTGACATTTTGATTTTTGAACTCGACCATGTAAATGGGTCCATTGTTGTATAGATGATATTTTGATTTTTGAACTCAACCATGTAAGTGGGTCCGCTATATCCCCCTATATATTTTAGGGTTAAAGCGAGCAAAGTCTAAACGGAGCAGCTCAGCACGCTTTGCTGTCCTCAATTGCAGAACAAGAGAGTAGCAAATAGCAAATTCATTAGAATTGGCCTGAATCAAGACATGTTCATTAATGCTACAAATTACAATACGATATATATTGACTATTTAGTAGTAATAATGTATGTATAAGGTTTCATATTATGAGATGGCATGGTGTAAGGTATAGGTTCATAATATATAAGAGAATTATTAGAATGACATAAATGTATGCTTATTACTTCAAAAAAAATGTATGCTTATTTTTTTTATAAGGATTTATAATTTTTTAAATACAATTTCTGATTTATAATAATAGTCACATTCAGATAAAATAAATTGTTCTAAAAAAGACTCTCACTTTTGGTTTTCAATATAATTTAAGTTTTTTTTTCTTGTTGTAATTTTCCTTTAATTAACACAATTTATACCACTCTCTAAAGTAATTATTCTCCACTTTAAAATTATTACTGTAAATGCAAATAGCCAAATATACATCTATATAATAAGGATAAGTTGGTAAATCACAATTTTTTTAATCGTATTTTTTATTGTGTGTAAAAGTTTCAAATGCAAATAATATTGTGAGATGGAGGAAAAAAATTTATTCTTAGACTTTGACATTTTTGTTCTTAAGGGAGTGCATTCTTTGTCTTTTATTCAAGTATAATTACTTTTTGTTCTTATGTGAATGAGTATTTATATTTGTGAGTAGATAGTTTTTTATTTTAAGAAAATAAAAAAATTATTATGAAACAAAGTAAGAGAGCAAGAGAATGATAAAAATTTATTATATTATTTCTTTCAAGTGTGTGAATTACAATCTTATTTATTTATAGGATAAAAGTAGAGAATAATCAAATCTACTCATTAATCGGCATTCACTCAATATTTTTATAAAATAAAAACATTAAGGTTATAATTAGAATAAAAAATAAATATTTATAAGTTCAAACGCTACATGAAATAACATTTAAAAAAACTATTTTAAAAAAACTATTTAAAAAAACTTTTTTTTAAAGCTAACAAAAATATTTTTCGCCAACCACTAACAAACTAAAAAACTAATATAATAAATTATAAACTACTTTATTTGTATTACCAAACAAACACAAAATTAACTGTTTTTTTTTTTTTGAAATAAAAAATTAACTGTTTATTTAACTTATAAAATAGCATTAAAATAATATAACATATAATTAATATTTTCAAAAAAATTCAATTAAAAGAATGAGTGCCGGTTTTCCGTACTGTGATTGAGCCAAGTTGGCACATGGATTGCGCTAGAAGAAAATCGGTTCGAAAATTTTAGGTAAGTGTACGAAATATCCCATTATTAAGCAACGTGCAATGTTCCATTTTTTATTTTAAATTATTAAATTAAAAAACAAAACAAAAAACATAAATAAGTCAAAGGACGATCTGGCACCGACACGTGTCCTTTATTGCAGTAGTACGGTGATTCGTCTCAACTCTCATATGCGTTGGATCCCCCGTTCTTGCCGGTAGCTTACAAAATTATTTTTCTCAAATAAATAATTAGTTGTTCAAAAAGAACAATAAAATATTTTGACGGTAGTTTTCTTTCTAACATCATTGAAACTTTTCTTTCGAGTACATATTAAAGTTTTTCTATATTTTTTTGTTTGCTTTAAAATATGTTACTAAAGTCTAAACATACATTCATATTTTTATTGACTTAAAAGTTCCTAATTATAGCATTTAATCAATCAATGATAATCTTTTTGATACATGTTGGAAATTAACAAAGAGAGATAGGTAACTCATCATTAGTTAATTTGGTGTTGATTAACATCAAGTTTGATAGAAAGAATTACATTTTGATTTCATACAACCATAATTGAAAATAGGCTGAAACTACTTCATGATAGAACTGACTCTCATAATCAAATTAAGCGGTACAGTGGACCGGTCGAATATTAGAAGTGAAAAAAATGAGTCTAGCTAGATTACCTAAAAAAATTAAGGCTAGCTAAATATATGGTTGGTTACCGGTCTTGTAAGAATAATTGTCTAATTAGCTAGCTAAATATATGTTAGAACTTACTTTCAAATCAAATATGGTTGGTTACCGATTTTGTAAGAATAATTGTCTAAATAGCTAGCTAAAGATATGTTAGAAGTGACTTTCAAATCAAATTACGTAGTTTAGTAGACCAAATATTAGTAGTGAAAAAAATAAGTCCAGTTAGATTACCTAAAAAAATAAGGCTAGCTAAAAATATTATTGGTTAGTGATCTTGTAAGAGTAATTGCCTAATTGATTTTGGGTCTTGCTAACATGTGCACCCGATGTACTCTTTAAGCATACTATTTAAAGAAATTTTTTAATCAAAAATTTAAACAGCACAACTTTCAATGTGTTGAATATATATATTTTTATACAAAGGCTCTGTTTGGCAAGCACCAAAAGTTAGCTTACAGCTTATGTCTTATAGCTTATAAGCTAAAAGATCTGTTTGGTAACAGTTTTTTTATCATGAGCTTATAAGCTTATTTCAAGTAGCTTATGAGCTTATGACTTATCATATTTTCTTCCATTTTTGCCCTTATTATTTTAACAAAAACCCACTTTTACCCTTATAATTTATTTTAATTTAAAATAAAATAATTATATGATTTAAATATAAGCCATCGTTTTCTATTCAAAAAAGAAGCAATATATGTCATGTATGAATTAATGTATATACACAGTACATGTTGTTTCATATATGTATACAGTAAGCTTTTTTTTTTCGTAAATGTATACATACAAATAAGCTGCGACATATATATCATATATTTATATACATGTTTTGTATTTAAAAATTATATTATATTTATAAATTTAAATTATTATCTTAAATATAAATTTTATTATTAATTGAGAATGACCTTTTATGTCATTTTACATTTATTAACTAGTTGAATCGCTAATTTTATGTTGTTTTTGTAAGTTCTGTGTTATGTAGTATTGCTAATTTTATTATTGTGTGTGATTTGAAGTATTTTAACTAAATTTGGTATAAATTTTTTTTATAAATTAAGAGTGTACATATACACTTTGAAGTGAAATATATATTACATTAAAATAAAATTAAAATTTTAGCATGCACAAATTAATTTAATAATAAAATATAAGAGATATATTAATTAATAAAATAAAATTACTATTTTAGTTAAGAATGTCCTTTTATGTCTTTTTACATTTATCAGCTAGTTGAACCGCTAATTTTACCAAACACTTCAATTAGCTTATCAGTCATAAGCTATAAGCTACCAGCCATCAGCCATAAGTTATCAGCCAGCTTATCAACCATAAGCTATTTTTGCCAAACAAAACCAAATTCTATACAATCTTACTATTTAAGGGGATTAAAGAGTGCACCAAGTGCACTCTTTAGCATTTGCCATTGATTTTTATCTTAATTAATAAGCTCAAGTAAAAGCTTGTGAAAAAAAAAAAAAAAAGGAAAAGTAATGTGTCTTAATTTTCTCCCAAACATATTGTGGAGTTTATTAACTCTGCACTTTGAATCATATCATTATTCAAGTTATATATCATTGAAATTTCAATTCATCTAAGCCTTATCTTATTAAAAGTATTGATAAACTCTATTACAAAAATAATAATAAACTAATTTGATAGAAAATCTTTTATTTTCACAAATCATTTACACTTTTTTAAATGTCAATATCATTTGTCATCGTCTAACAATGGATATCAGTTGTTCTTATACTTTTGTGTTAGTTACAAAGAAACATCTAATTTAAGCTGACTTTTAATAATTACAAGAAAAGCATCATGTTAAAAGAGTCATGAGCACGATCATATATATAAAGTTTTACAAATGTTATTACTAATTTACTACCTCCGTCTTTATTTTTTTTTTTATTATCCTTCTTGTTTTTCGTAGAATGAATTAACTAATTTAGAGTTTGATATCGAGGTAAATGAAATTGGATTATAAATTATTTTTATAAAAATTCAAATTTAAATTCTGTTCAACAATTCGTTCAAAATGAACTGATTAATCAATTAAATTCAATATCTTTACTACTATTTTCAATATTTTTTTGAAGAAGTTAAACTAGTCTATCTAAATTGGCATCAGAGAGAATCGAACCCAAAACCTCAAAAAGCAGCACACTCTCAAGTTTCAAATCAATATCATCAAACCAATCCAAATGAGTTAGTACTACTTCCAATGGTCAGATACAATCTTTGTAAAACGGATATTAATTAAAAAGGTTACAAATTATGATCTTCAGAAAACCTTCATGCCCTTAATTATATAAATGTTTGCAGCAAGTTTCATCGTCTTTGTATATACTTTAGCGACTTTAATTTTTCGCTTTTGATTTTTGTTGCTAGCTTGCAGAATTCATATCAAAGCTAGATCGAATTGGTAGGCCATAAATATCTCTTTAGCATCATTGTTAATTCAGTCCCACAAAATGAATGATAACTGCAATTTTACTTTTGTATTATTAGTTACATTAAAAATGATGAAATAGTAAAGCAAGAGCATTAATCCCACACTACTATTTATTAGTAATATTTATGCTTTACAAGTTTCATTATTGTTTTTAGTTCTCTTAAGAGTTTATTAGAGTATTGTTTGCAGTGATTACACTACAAGAAAAAGACGATTTTGCGATGGCCAAAAGCCCTCGCTAACGGCTAAAAGCCGTCGCTAACTGCTCATTTCCAGACGGCTTGCAAAAACCTGTGGCCGTCGCTAAAAAGCTCGCCGGTAAATTTCCAGACGGCCCTGGCCGTCAGTAATGGAACAGACGGATTTTGCGACGGCTTGAGGTCGTCGCTAATGGTAACGGTCACATCCAAGCCTGTACATGTAACGACGGATTTTGCGACGGCTTAGGCCGTCGCTAAATCTGGGCGAATTTTTTAAAAAAAAAACTTTTTTTAAAAAATATAAAAATTTATTCTTTTTAAAAAAAATTAAATCTTTAATTTTTTTAAAAAAAACAAACTTACTTATTATTTCTTAAAAATAAACTTATTTATTATTTTGTAAAATAAAAATCAACATAACTTTATTTTTAATACATATTAACACATAAAATATAATCATAATTAAAATTAAAAATAGGATTTCTTGAGAAGAAAATAGGATGTATTAAATAGTAATAATTTTCAAAGAGAATGGTGTAAATGAAATTGAAAGGGAAGGAAGAAATATATTGTATCAAGGAAGAAGATTTATAGAAAGATGTTGAAGAATTTTTAGAGAGATGTTGGAGAAATTTTAGAGAGATGTTGGAGAAATTTTCAAAGAGTGGTGTAAATGAAATTGAAAGGGAAGGAAGAAATATATATATATATAACCTAGTTTAATTAAGAAATCAAAGCTTTGAAGAAGAACAAAAACAATATATATGATGAAGATTTTATGAAAGGTGTAGAAGAGTTTTTAGAGAGATGGAGGAGAATTTTTCAAAGTGAATGGTGTAATGAAATGAAAGGGAAGGAAGAATGGTTATAACCATTGCAATCTTCTCAAAATTTTAAAAAAATTCGTGCCATGAATTTGCGAGGGCCCAGGCCGTCGCTAAATGTTGCGCGTGGACCAAGACTGAACAGCTTTTTTTTTAATTCGTCAATATTTAGCGACGGCCTAGGCCGTCACTAAGTCCGTCCAGAATTTGTGACGGCTTGGGCCGTTAGTAATGCTCCATTTTGTGACGGAAATGGCCGTCAGTAACTTTTCGACGAAATTGTTCACAAATTTTATTATTTTTTTAATTTTTGGACGGATTTTCAACCATTTGTGACGGCTTGGGCCGTCGCCGTCGCAAATTTATAGAGGGCTTGGGCCTTCACAAAATATTTTACAAATTCGTCAAGAAATCTTGATTTCCTTGTAGTGTTAACAATTGGAATTATTTAACCCCATATGATGACATGGTAGTATAGACATGGTGATTAACAATTGTTTGCAGTGATTAACTATATATTAGGATTAATTTTTCGTATCAAAGCTAAAAATGATTCTAGAAAAACAAACACTATTAAAATGATAAAAATAATTAAAAATTTTTTTTATTTTTTTTAAAATGTAACAAACAAACAAACCTTATGCCTACTTTACTATTTTTGGGCTTATACCTTCCACGATTGACGCCTGTTTGCGAACTCATTGTTTAAATCCTAGTCAATATTTGCTAATTGTTACTCTCATGACATGACATACTTAATTTGAAGCACATGAATGATTTCATTCACGACATTAACGACACTATATACGTGTTGCATATGTAATTTATTTATGCATTGTGGAATTGAAGATGGCTTAATTAATTAAGATGGTCTTAATTTTTGGTGATGATCATAGTGTGAGTGGAACATTTTAGAGTTATGGTGTATAAGTTGGCTATTTCTAGTTTATTAGATGTGGTTAACTCATATTAATGTTGTGTGTGATGTGTAACTAACTTTTGAGTTAGTTAGAGTTATAGTTAGTAGAAAGTAGTTAGTTTTTTCAGTTACTTGTCTCTCAAGCTAAGTATATAAAGCATTGAGATTGTGATTGTGTGTGTATTCATTTCATTCCATTGTGATTAATAAAAACTTTCTCTTTCTCTCTCTCATCTCTCATTGTTCATTCTTCTATAGTGTGTGTGATTCCTTGTGATCAAAGTTACTGCAACTGTGTGCAGTAACCCAGGCACCTTGCCTGCGCGCGCGTCGTGCCAAGCTTCGGGCCAAGCCTTAGACGCGTCCCTAGTGTATTTGGTGTAAAGTGTAAGCCTGCTACGCCAACATTTGGTATCAGAGCCTGGTTCTTGAATCCGTTCTTGAACCTTGAAGAATACAACAATGGCAACCTTTGGTAACGGTCAATTCCCAGCCAATCTTCCAATCTTGGATAGCAAGAACTATGACAGATGGAGCAAACAAATGAAGGTGGTGTTTGGCTATCAAGATGTATGGGAAATGGTGAACAGTGGTGTGACACCACTGACTGCAAATGCAACAGAGGAGGAGAAGGTAGTGTATAGAGAATTGAAGAAAAGAGATTACAAAGCATTATTTATCATTCATCAAAGTGTGAGTGCAGATATCTTTGAGAAGGTTAGTGACTGTGAATCTTCAAAACAAGCTTGGGATATTCTTGCTTCTGCTTATGGTGGAGGAGAAAAAGTGAAGAAAATGAGGCTACAAACACTGAGAAGGCAATACGAATTGCTTCAAATGGAGGATAAAGAAACTGTAAGTGATTACTTTACTAGAGTTTCCAAATTGGTTAATTCTATGAAAGGCTGTGGTGAAACAATCTCAAATCAGAATAGGATTGAAAAGATTCTGAGATCTTTATCTCCAAGATTTGATAATATAGTTGTAGCCATTGAGGAATCTAAAGATACTTCAGAAATGACAGTTGATGAACTGCAAGGATCTTTAGAGGCTCATGAACAAAGAATGAATGAAAGGAATTCTGAAAAGTCAAAAGAAGTGGCTCTGAATGCTGTTCAAAATCAAAAAGATAAGAAAGGAAAGGGAAAGTGGAACAAAGGGAAGAGCAATAATCAGAATTCAAGTGACAAAGACAGTCAAGAATCTAATTTTAATGGTGGAAGAGGTGGTGGAAGAAGAGGTGGAAGAGGTGGTAGAGGTGGTAGAGGTGGAAGAGGTAATTATAAATTTGATAAGAAAAACATCCAATGTTATAATTGCCAAAAATATGGTCACTTTGCAGATGAGTGTAATGCAAATGAAGGGTCAAATGAAACTGATGCAAAACTGGCTAGAAACAATGATGATGAGGGTTCAGTAATGCTAATGGTGACAACTAGAGAAAAAGCTGAGGGCAGTGATCAATGGTATCTTGACACTGGCTGTTCAACACACATGTCAGGTAGAAAAGACTGGTTCATAAGTCTGAAGAGCACTCAGAACAATCAAGTTAAATTTGCTGATGATAGCACAATGTCTGTGAAAGGAATTGGAAATGTGTCTATAAGAAGAAGAGATGGTAAACATGTGGTGATATCTGGTGTATTGTATATACCTGGATTGAAGTGTAATTTGTTGAGTATGGGACAACTGCTAGAAAGGAATTACAAGATTGTAATGGAGGATAAGTTACTGAATGTGTTTGACACAAGAGGTAACTTATTGCTCAAGGTACCAATGTCAAAGAATAGAACATTCAAAGTGAAATTGAATGTCCTGAATCACAAGTGTTTGATGACTGCAGCTAGCAGAGAAGAGTGGCTATGGCATTATAGGATGGGGCACTTGAATTTCAAGGATCTCACTACAATGCAAAAGAAAGGCATAGTCACAGGTTTACCAAATCTACAAGTGCCAGATGAGATTTGTGAAGAGTGTGTGCAGTCAAAACAACATAGGCACAGTTTCAGCAAAGATGTAATTAGCAAGTCAAAGTGTGTACTAGAAGTGGTCTACTCTGATGTGTGTGGTCCAATGCAGGTTGATTCCATTGGAGGTAACAAGTACTTTGTCAGTTTCATTGATGATTTTAGTAGGAAAATGTGGACTTATCTGATTAGTAAGAAGAGTGAAGTACTTGAAGTGTTTAAGAAGTTCAAAGTGACTGTAGAGAGGCAAAGTGGATGCAAACTCAAAACCTTGAGAACTGATGGTGGTGGAGAGTATGTATCTACTGCATTTGCTAAGTTTTGTGACAATGAAGGGATTGTGCATGATGTGATTCCACCTTACACTCCTCAACAAAATGGGAGTGCTGAAAGAAGAAACAGGACCATTATGAACATGGTAAGATGCATGCTGAAGGGTAAGCATTTACCAAAAGAGTTATGGGGTGAAGCAGTGTCAACTGCTACCTATGTGTTGAATATGTGTCCTACAAAGAGACTTAATGGAATTACACCTGAAGAAAGCTGGTCAGGAAACAAGCCTAGTGTGAAACACCTGAGAGTGTTTGGTTCTATAGCTTACAGACATGTACCAGACCAACTAAGGAGAAAGCTTGATGATAAAGCTACTGTGATGATTTTAGTTGGTTACCATTCAACTGGAGGATACAAACTCTATGATCCTATTAACAAAGTTGTAGTGGTCAGTAGAGATGTTATAATTGATGAGTTAAAGGAATGGGATTGGCACAGTCAAGAGAAGAGAAGTTCAACAAGTGTAATGCTTGAAGAATTTGAAGAAAATCAACAAGCTCCAACTCCTGCAGTAGCAGAAGCTGCTGAGCCTAGAAGATCAACAAGAGTAACACAATTACCTCCCAGACTTCAAAATCATGAGTTGATTAGTGATAATCAAGTTAATGATGATGGTGAGTTGGTTCATTTAGCTTTTCTAGCTGAATCAGAACCAATTGATGTGGACAGTGCACTCAAGGATGAGAAATGGATATGTGCTATGAAGGAGGAATTGAAGTCAATAGAGAGTAATAACACATGGGAGCTAGTTGATCTTCCACAAAAGAAGAAAGCTATAGATGTGAAGTGGGTTTACAAGGTGAAGTTAAACTCAAAGGGTGAAGTAACCAGATACAAGGCTAGGCTTGTAGCAAAGGGATTTCTTCAAAGAGAAGGCATTGACTTTGGTGAAGTCTTTGCACCAGTTACTAGAATGGAAACAATCAGGCTAGTAACTGCTATTGCTAATCAGAACAATTGGCAAATGTATCAAATGGATGTAAAATCAGCATTCTTAAATGGACCAATAGAAGAGGAAGTATATGTACTTCAACCACCAGGATTCATAGTGAAGAATCAGGAATCAAAAGTGTACAAACTCAATAAAGCTCTTTATGGATTGAAACAAGCCCCTAGAGCTTGGAATAAGAGAATGGATAAGTTTCTGCTGGAGATTGAATTTGTGAAATGTGTCACAGAACATGGTGTATATGTGAAGAAAGACAGTGTCAAAGGAATCATAGTGCTGTGTCTTTATGTTGATGATTTATTGATAACAGGAAGTGATGAATCCTACATCAATGAATTCAAAATTCAACTTAGTAAAGAATTTGAAATGACTGACTTAGGCACAATGTCTTACTTTCTTGGTATTGAGTTTGTAAGAGGTGATCATGGCATATTGATGCATCAGTCAAGGTATGCAGGTGAAATCCTTAAGAAATTTGATATGGATAAGTGTAATAGTGCCTCAACACCTGCAGAACCAAGACTGCAGCTTACTAATGGTGATGAAGAGAAGAATGTTGACCCTACATTCTATAGAAAAATCATTGGTTCACTAAGATACTTGTGTAATACTAGGCCTGATCTTGCTTATAGTGTTGGTGTTGCAAGCAGATTCATGGAAAGGCCTAATGTATCACATATGAATGCAGTGAAAAGAATCATAAGATACATTAGAGGCACTACAGAGCTTGGCATTCTATTCCCTGCTATGGATAGAAATGCTGAATGCAAGTTGATTGGATACACAGACTCAAATTGGTGTGGTGACTTGCTGGATAGAAAATCTACAGCAGGATATATGTTCTTTTATGGTGGAGCACCAATCTCCTGGAGTTTAAAAAAGGAGCCTGTGGTTGCACTTTCATCTTGTGAAGCTGAGTATATAGCAGCTTCTCTGAGCTCATGTCAAGCTACTTGGTTGAAGAATTTACTTGAAGAAATAAGTCAAGAGAAGTGTGAAACTGTAACTTTGAGAATTGATAATGTGTCAGCTATCAACCTAGCAAAAAATCTAGTTGCTCATGGAAGGAGCAAGCACATTGAGATGAGGTTCCATTATCTCAGAGAACAAGTTAATAGTGGGAACCTCTCTCTGGTGCACTGCAGAAGTGAGGAGTAAGTTGCAAACTTACTTACCAAGGCTGTGACAGTTCAGGTGTTTGAAAAGCTCAGAGATCAAATGGGAATGGAATCAGTGTTAAACATGAGTTAAGGTGGAGTATTAGATGTGGTTAACTCATATTAATGTTGTGTGTGATGTGTAACTAACTTTTGAGTTAGTTAGAGTTAGAGTTAGGAGAAAGTAGTTGGTTTTTTCAGTTACTTGTCTCTCAAGCTAAGTATATAAAGCATTGAGATTGTGATTGTGTGTGTATTCATTTCATTCCATTGTGATTAATAAAAACTTTCTCTTTCTCTCTCTCATCTCTCATTGTTCATTCTTCTATAGTGTGTGTGATTCCTTGTGATCAAAGTTACTGCAACTGTGTGCAGTAACCCAGGCACCTTGCCTGCGCGCGCGTCGTGCCAAGCTTCGGGCCAAGCCTTAGACGGTTCCCTAGTGTATTTGGTGTAAAGTGTAAGCCTGCTACGCCAACATAGTTCCCCGAAGGAGAAGAAGCATTATCTAGTTTCATTAAATTTGGTGGTTTCAAATTGATCATATAAAAAAAAGTTTTGTACAAAAAAAGAAGAGTGATAGGAAAATTTGTGTGAATAAGTCATAATATATTATATAATTTTTTTTATAAAAAAAGTCATAATATATCTGAGTGATAATTTCTCATTTAATAGTGAACGGAAATATATGAGGCACATAGTTAAACTAAAGTGAATTCTTCTATTTCAACTTATTTTAAAATCCTTACTTCGATCTTAAACATTTTAAATATAATTGATAGACAATTCATAAGTCTTGGGCTCTTAGTTTAACCGTCTATGCGAAAATTGTTATGATTGGCACTTTTGATCATTTAAAACTTTGTAATGTACGAGATTTAGAGATATTTATCATTTCATACACATAAAATTATAGTACATCTGATTCTTTTTATAAAAGATAGTTAAGTAAGTCAATAAAAGTTGATATGTTTTGATTATAATATATAGTCTAGATACATAATTTTTTTTACCTAATTATCTCCTATAAAAGTAATCTGAGAGAATGATGGACAATGTAATAAGTTTTCACTCATAAACATTAATTATCTAATTTATGTCAAATATTAAAATTAGTTTCATAAATGACTCTTTTTGGTCAAAAATAACTTTATTATTTGGTAAAGAAAACAAACTTTATTTACATTAAGTAGTGAAGATTGACTTGATAGTACCAACACTTAAATGAAGACAAAATCCTTTGTTCAATGCAAAAAGATGAGAAAGCGATGTTCTCATTCTAATATTGACCTTGAACGTAAGCATCCCCATTTTCATCTTTTTCAAATGTATTGTAGTGGTCCACTATATAAGTAGCACTTCAATGGGTCAAAGTCGGCATTGTAAGATTATTGATTGTTCTCACTAAGTATATTAATAATGGTTAGAAAATGTTGTTTGAATCTTTAATGTGGTGGTTGTAAGGAATTGATCGTATTTGACGTGCCTTAGTTTTGGAGGTTAATGGTTTTAGTTTGGGTGCTCTAATAAAAAAGTTTATATAGTAATTAATTAACTAAAGTTGATCTTGTGAAAGAGCTAGACTTTTACAATGTAGAGTGATCCAATTTTTGAATTTTAAAATATTCATATTTAATATTTGACATTATATTTAATAGAATTATTTTAGTGGAAAAAAATACTAACTAATCTTGTCCTTTTTTTGTAAAAGAAAAAAGAAAAGTAATCTTGTCTTTTTTTCAACTTAGTCGGTCTATCTTATAAAAAAAATTAAAACTGTTTATATTTTTAGAAGTCTTCGGTGATTGTTTTGTTCGTGTTACCCTTAAATTGGCCATACACTTATATAGGAATTATTGATTTCAAAATTCAATTTGTTGAGCTCATATAAATTTTGATGTGTATTTCTAAATATCTTTTACATGTAACAATAGAGACTAAACCCTCAAATATTATAGGATTTAAATGAACGACAAACTTAATATATGAGTTTCAACTTTAGTACATGTTGGACATTTACAACTTTAATTAAGAAATATAAAATTTTAGAAGAGAGAGTTGCCTTTGGCAATTAATTGCCATGTGCTAATGATTATACTTTATAAGCACTCCATTGTGAACATTTTAGATATATGGATAAGCTATTAAGCCACACAATGTTTTGATGATACGAGATACAAGTCTTTTAGTTGGATCCACGATGTTTTGTATGATCTTAGAGATGACTTGTATTAGGATTCAATTATTTTCCAAGTTGAGGACATGTAAGAGATGAATATTGCACGTAGAGAGATTCAATAATTGAAGTTTATAGCTAGAGAAATATTGCATTGCATTATTTACGCTTCTAATTAAGGAAGCAAGCAACGATACTCATATGTTCCCTAGCAACCCAATCATACACGATTTATAAAATGAATAACTAGCTAGGATTCTCAAATTATTTATATTTAACATACTAAAGAAAATTCATGGGGGACTACGTATTAACTTTAAAATTCAATTGTTTATTTAATCAAGCATAAACAAATTAAAATGATATAGTTGTGAATGAAAATGTCAGAAAGTTATATTAAAAAATTATATTTTGTTTTAAAATTATTTGATTTTTGTCATCAAGTCATTTAGTATTCACTTAAGCATATTCTTTCCATTTCTATATTCCAAATCATTGCACCACCGGGCACTTATCATGCATAAGTTATGTTTATTCATTAAAATTGACTTCTAAATTCAGTTAACCTCTAAATCATAAAAAATCAGTTGAGCCATATGTCAAGCCAAAGTGTTGGCTCACAACTAAGGAACAACTACTCCCACTTATATATTAGAAAATATATAGTTAATATTATTGAGTATTTTTTAATTAATTACGTTTACTTTGTGTACTTACATTTTCGACTAATTATTAAAAATGTAGTTAATATTATTGAACGTTAATTATTAACTATATATTTTTTAAAAATTAAAATAGTGTTTTTTCAAAAGCAAATTAAAACTATAATAGTTAATAATTAGCACTTTCTCAATATTATAAAATATTATATAAAATCATATAAAATTATATTATTAATACAACTTAGGTTTAGATATTTTGCTTGACAGTATATAATTAATAAGATAGTTGATAGTGGATAAACTTATAATATAATTAATAACTTAGAACGTTTAATAAAATCAAATGTTAAACTAGCTGACAAATATAAAATGAATCTGAAATAAAATATGATAAATTATAAGTTATTTAAAATAACTTATTAAGAATATTACTATAAAACTAGTGAAAAAGAACCATTGACTAATAACCAAAAATTTGCAACTAAACAAATATGTTTTGTCTGTCAAAATGAAAAGGAGTGACAACAAGCGTGGTATGAGATATGTCTATTTATCTAAAACTTAAGCATTTTGTTGGCGAATGCTTCGTGGCTGCCTTCCAACTTGTGTCAATCTTTAGAGACATGATGTTGAATGTCAAATTACTTATATTTTTTTATAATATTGTAGCAGAAGATGAACTGCATTTAGTCACGGATTGTGCCTATGTTATTTTCTTGTTGGAAGGAAGTTAATCTTTGGAATAATTTAGAACATCTTTTTACCGAGGCGGTTGTTTTTTTATCTATTGTTTTCTCTATTTTCTCGGCCATGATAAGCACATAATAGCCGCTGTTTGCTGCTATCCTATGGATATATGGCGCATTCGTAACGCTTGTATTCAGGTGAATAAACAAGCCAATTCGATCTTGACTTGCTTGACCGCTTCAAACCTGTTACAAGACTACAACTATGATGTAATGCTCTTGTTTCAACACATTTGTCAGATCACGTAATGACTTGGGAAAAACCACATGTTGAGTGGTCGAAGTGCAATTGACGAAACTTTATTCATGAATGAGAGGAGGTTTGGTGCGGGAGTCCGTTTCGAGATTGCTCAGACTCTTTTGTACAAGCTCATACAATAATTTTTCCTTTTGAAGTTACCATCCCTAAAATGTGAAGCCACCGCTTTGAAGCATGCTCTTCTTCGAGCTATATCTAATGGTTTTATGAGGGTTATTTTTTAAAGTGATTGTTAGCAGGTCGTGAATGCTATGAGTGATTGTGAAGAATTGCCTTGAAAACTCATAAACGGAAAATCTTGTAGCAGGCGGCGCCGGGCGCAGGTCAGTTGGCGCCGGGCGCCAGGAGCAACTCAGAAAGCTCCGTTTCCTTTTGTTACTTGCGCCGCGCGCGGGCTATGTGGCGTCGGGCGCCAGTACGCGAAGTGGTATATATGCAGCACGCGTTTTCTGTTTTGGTATGAGTTTTTTTAGGGTTTGTAGCCAATCAAAAGACTAGGGTTTATAGAGTATTTCTCTTGGCAGTAATTCTAGGGATTGGGAATTGATTCAAAACCTTGGAAACACTTTGTAATTGAATTTCTTTGTCACGGGAAGAAATTCGGGACTTGGGTAGAATAGGTTTGAAGACTATTTCTTGTAACCCTTGTTGTTGGGATTTCATTGTAACTGAGATATTTGATTGATAAGGAAGAAAGGAGAGTTGTCATCTCCCCCGGACGTAGGTTCTTTAACACCGAACCAGGTAAACAAACGAACGTGTCTTTTATCTTTTCGCCGCAATTATTGTTTGTGATTACTATTGTTATTCTCGCTTGTTTGGTTGCTCAATTCTATTTGCTTCAAACATCAAGGTTATTGGTGTGGTTCAGTTCGAATTCACAACAATTGGCGCCTACCATGGGGCAAGGGATCAAACGAATTGAGTACCAAGGGTTCTAAGTGGGACATCGAGAAATTTACCGGGAGTAACGACTTTGGTCTGTGGAAGGTAAAGATGAGGGCAATACTAACTCAGCAAAAATGTGTAGAGGCGTTAAAGAGTGCGACACAGATGTCGGCAACTCTCTCTGATGCAGAGAAGACCGAGATGGATGAGAAAGCACTTAGTGCTATTATTTTGTGCCTCGGTGATAAGGTGCTAAGGGAAGTTGCCAAGGAGAAGACTGTGGTTGAGAAGTGGACCAAACTTGACTCATTGTATATGACCAAATCCCTGACACATAAGCAACTACTGAAACAACAACTATACTTTTTCCGTATGGTTGATAATAAGCCAATGGTGGAGCAATTGGCGGAGTTCGGCAAAATTGTCGACGATTTGGCGAACATCGATGTAGTTCTTGAAGATGAGGATAAGGCTTTCCATTTGTTGTGTGCGTTTCCAAAGTCACTAGAGAATCTCAAGGATGCTTTGCTTTATGGCAAAGAGGGCACTATCACCTTGGAAGAAGTCCAATCATCTCTGAGAACCAAGGAACTGACAAGGTTTAGAGACTTGAAGGTTGATGATAGTGGAGAAGGCTTGAATATCTCAAGGGGCAGGAGTAAGAATCACGGTAAAGGAAAGGGGAAGAAGCACAGGTCTAAGTCTAGGCCTAAAGGTAATGATGACACAACAAAATTCAAGTGTTATCATTGCCACACACCAGGTCACTTCAAGAAGGACTGTCCTCAGAGAGGGGGCGGTGGCGGTAATGGTGGTAATTCGTCAGCTCAGATCGCTGCTAGTGAAGAGAAAGGTTATGAGAGTGCAGGAGCACTAACTGTGACTAATTGGGAACCTGAGAAACGCTGGGTCATGGACTCAGGATGCTCATATCACATCGGTCCGAGAAAGGAGTACTTTGAGACCTTGGAATTGAAAGAAAGTGGAGTTGTGCGTCTTGGCAACAATAAGGTGTGCAAGGTTCAAGGTATGGGTTCTATCTGACTGAAAATGTTTGATGACCGTGACTTTCTTTTGAAGAATGTGAGGTATATCCCTGAACTTAAGAGAAATTTAATTTCCATAAGCATGTTTGATGGTCTAGGGTATTCCACTATAATTGAACATGGAGTGATGAGAATTTCTCTTGGTGCATTAGTAATAGCTAAAGGGTCTAAAATTAATGGTCTTTATATTTTAGATGGTTCCACTGTTACTTCTAATGCATTAGCTGTTAGTGTAGAAACTGAGTACATAACTAAACTATGGCATTTGAGGTTAGGGCATGTCAGTGAGAGAGGTTTAGTTGAATTAGCTAAACAGGGCTTGCTAGGAAAAGAGAAATTGAACAAACTAGATTTTTGTGATAACTGCACACTAGGCAAACAACACAAGGTGAAGTTTGGGGTGGGAGTGCATAAATCTAGTAGACCATTTGAGTATGTTCACTCGGACCTTTGGGGTCCAGCGTCTGTTTCCACTCATGGGGGAGATTCATATTTTCTTAGCATTATTGATGATTATTCTAGAAGGGTGTGTGTTCACATTATTAAAAATAATAGTGACACTTTTGAAAAGTTTCAGGATTAGCATACTCTAATAGAAAATTAAACTAGAACTAAACTGAAAGTTTTGAGAACTGACAATGGCCTGGAGTTTGTTTCAGAGCAGTTTAATGAGTTTTGCAGGAATAAAGGTATAAAGAGGCATAGAACCGTTGCATACACATCGCAGCAGAATGGTCTTGCTGAAAGAATGAACAGGACCTTGTTGGAGCGGGTGAGGTGTATGTTGTTGGGAGCTGGACTACCGAAAAGTTTCTGGGGAGAAGCTGTTAGTACTGCATCATATTTGATCAATAGATGTCCATCAACATGTATTGATCTAAAGACACCTATGGAGGTTTGGAGTGGCAGGCCGGCAGACTACTCCAACTTGAAAGTCTTTGGAGCTCTAGCGTATGCACATGTCAGACAAGATAAACTTGATGCTAGAGCTGTAAAGTGTGTGTTCATTGGTTATCCTGAAGGTGTGAAAAGTTACAAGCTGTAGAATATGGAACCTGGAGGATATAAACTTATTATAAGCAGGGATGTTACTTTTAATGAGACCCGTGTGGGGATGAAGTGCAAAGACCTGGAGACTAGACCAGAAACGGGGGTAGAGATAATTCAGTTTGAGGTGGAGCCTTCCACTGATGGGAGGGCAGAATAGGAAGATGAGACTCAAGTACCTGTGGATAGTGGAAGCCAAACAATAACTGCTCCGGACTATCAGCTAGCACGAGATAGGGAGAGGAGAGTTATTACTCCGCCTAATAGATACGGTTATGCTGACCTTATTTGTTATGCTTTGAATGCAGCTGAAGAGGTGCAAGACTCAGAACCAAAGAACTTCAGGGAAGCATCAGAAAGCATAGATAGTAAAGATTGGCTGAAGGCAATGGAAGAGGAAATGCTTTCATTGGAGAAGAACCAGACTTGGGGGCTTGTTCCACTACCTAAAAACAAAAGGGTAGTTGGTAGCAAGTGGGTGTTCAAGAGGAAAGAAGGTATACCAGGGGTCGAAGCACCAAGGTTTAAAGCAAGACTTGTAGCCAAGGGCTTTACACAGGTGGAAGGAATTGACTACAATGAAATCTTCTCACCTGTGGTGAAGCATTGTTCTATAAGGGTCCTTATGGCAATTGTGAATATGTATGATCTTGAGTTAGAACAGATGGATGTGAAGACCGCTTTCTTGCATGGTGAATTAGAAGAGACAATCTACATGCAACAACCTGAAGGTTTTGTGGAAGACAACTCTAAAGTTTGTTTGTTGAAGAAATCTTTGTATGGGTTGAAGCAAAGTCCAAGGCAGTGGTATCGTCGGTTTGATGATTTCTTATTGAAGACTGGTTTTGTGAGAAGCAACTATGACAGTTGTGTGTACATGATGAAGAGGAATGTGAAAGTCATTCTCTACCTCCTTCTTTATGTAGATGATATTCTTATTGCAAGTTCTGACAAGCTTGAGATTCAACAGCTCAAGGTGAAACTTAATGGTGAATTTGAGATGAAGGATCTTGGTAATGCGAAGAAGATACTTGGTATAGATATTGTGAGGGATCGGAGTAAAGGTGTGTTGTTCCTATCTCAGCATGATTATTTGAAAAAAGTGGTGGAGCGGTTTAGAATGAAAGATTCTAAGATAGTGAATACTCCACTTGGTCACCATTCGAAGTTGTCAGTCAAGCAGTGTCCTCAATCCGAGGATGAGAAGAGGATGATGGAAACTACTCCCTATGCAAGTGGGGTTGGAAGCATCATGTATGGCATGGTTTGTAGTAGACCTGATTTATCATATGCAATTAGTGTGGTAAGTCGGTTTATGGCAAATCCCGGTCAGGTTCATTTGCAAGCTTTGAAGTGGGTGTTGAGGTATTTGAATGGAACCTTGAAGGGTGGTCTCAAGTATACTAGGAGAGATCCAGGTAATGATGCTTTGGAGGGTTATGTGGATGCGGACTATGCAGGTAATGTAGACACTAGAAAGTCTCTATTTGGTTTTGTGTTTACATTGTTTGGTATAGCGGTAACATGGAAGGCAAATCAACAATCAATTGTAGCCTTGTCGACGACTCAAGCGGAATACATAGCCCTTTGTTGAAGGGGTCAAAGAAGCCATATGGTTGAAAGGTATGATTGGAGAAATGGGGATTGGTCAAGGGTGTGTGAAGATACATTGTGACATGTTCACCAAATCGTTACCAAGAGCTAAGTTCAAGCATTGCTTGGACTTGATTAACTTCGTCGAGGAGTAGACGGAGGTTGGAGAGGGCAGCATGGTGGCTGATGGGAAGTTGGCATCACCATCGTTTTGAAGGCAAGGTGGAGATTTGTGAAGAATTGCCTTGAAAACTCAGAAACGGAAAATCTTGTAGCAGGTGGCGCCGGGCGCGGGTCAGTTGACGCCAGAAGCAACTCAGAAAGCTCCGTTTGCTTCTGTTACTTGCGCCGTGCGCGGGCTATGTGGCGCCGGGCGCCAGTACGCGGAGTGGTATATATGCAGCACACGTTTTCTGTTTTGGTATGAGTTTTTTTAGGGTTTGTAGCCAATCAAAAGACTAGGGTTTATAGAGTTTTTCTCTTGGCAATAATTCTAGGGATTGAGAATTGATTCAAAACCTTGGAAACACTTTGTAATTGAATTTCTTGGTCACGGGAAGAAATTCGGGACTTGGGTAGAATAAGTTTGAAGACTATTTCTTGTAACCCTTGTTGTTGGGATTTCATTGTAACTGAGATATTTGATTGATAAGGAAGAAAGGAGAGCTGCCCTCTCCCCTGGACGTAGGTTCATTAACACCAAACCGGGTAAACAAACGAACGTGTCTTTTATCTTTTCGCCGCAATTATTGTTTGTGATTACTATTGTTATTCTCGCTTGTTTGGTTGCTCAATTCTATTTGCTTCACACATCGAGGTTATTGGTGTGGTTCAGTTCGAATTCACAACAGTGATTGTATGTAAGAAAGTGAGCTAGGAACCCTCTTATCCTCTTCTAGGTTTTTACTTCACTCTAATATTAGTTACCCTCTTATCCTCTTGTATGCAATAGTGGGTTTTTACTTCACTCTAATATTAGTGGGTTTTCAATGAATTATTTATCTCTTTTTTTTTTATTGTCTTGTCCTTCGCTCTTATGTTTATATCAACATTTAGTTTTGCCATTGTAACAGTGAGAAATTACAAAGCCCAAAGCAAATATAGGCCCATGTCAAATAATGGCCCACAATCGTCTAGATGGATTATCTCGCCTACGACAAGCCACACCGCCTAAATAAGGGCCATCTCGCCCTAATAAACTTATCGGTCCAATGTCACTTTAAAGGCCCTATAAGCTCGGCCCACATCCGTTATTCTAGTGTCCCTTGAGCTGAACACGATTCTAACTGCTACCTAGCACGACCAGATCACAGATAATGGAGATGGAAGCGCAAGAAACTTCCCCTGTTACTCCACTAACTCTGGTGAACGTGTGGGATCATGGGAGGTTAAGCTTCTCTCAGGAATTGCCTCCCATGCTATAAATAGAACGATCATTCATTCTAAAAGGCATATTGAACTTAGTACAAAACTATACCCCTACAAGATATTTTTATATCCTCGCGTATTTACACCCCCTATTCCAACACAGGAACAACTTTATTAGTAATTGATATTCTGTTTTGTTAAAGAAGAATAATGAGTTGTACTAAAAAAGCAGAGAAGAATTCATATTTTTAGAAAAATTGAATTCCATTCTTTTTTTTCTTTCAATTATAGTGCTAAATGGTAATATTTTTACCTTCAAAACAATTTTTTTTTTGAAAAATTGAGTTCCCATGTATATGGATGAACATATGTAGCACTCTTTTTTTTTTTTAATTAAAGAAACTAAATGCATTTCATCAATTAATAAATGTTGAATACAAAATAGAATATTTTCAAATTTATGGAAATTATCTCAAGAATTTGCCGCCCTAGCAAAAATATGAACAATCATATTCGTCTGTCTCTCAAGAATTGGTTACTCTCAGTCAATTGACGTACCTCTATCAACACATAGTTGTTATGACTGGGTCCTCTTCCGTCAATGACATTCACACTTGATGGCTCAGTAGCCAAAGAGAGAATCCACTCTCTATGAATAAACAACACTCTTGTTTGATTATTTAAACTTGAATGATAAAGTACATTGAGAAGCTCATATTTATAGGAGAAAATAAGCTAACATGAGTGCAATGCAAGATGACAAGTGTTAAAAGAGTAACATGCAATGAGACAAGTGTCCTTATTAAAGATTACAAGTGTTTCTACATGCATGACTACAAGTGTGCTTCATGAATGGATTATGCAAAACAAATGGACTTGGGCCAACTTATATGGGCTTATGCTTAGACCTCAATCATTCTCTATCATTCTCCCGGGGTTGGAAGAGACTCGTCCTCGAGTCTGAGGTGATCGAAAGACAAAATCCATATTGACATATTTCCAAGGTGGCTTAGGAACTTGCAGTGGCGCGTCTAACCTTGTGTTCTGACTCTCGACATTGTCCAAGTGGCAAACCATGCATCTTATAATATGTTGGTTAACATCTATCTCTAGCTTTGGCCAATAAAAATCTTCTTTGACTTGCGCTTTAGTGATTAAAGGCACTAATGACTTGGATCTCTTTTTATTTTTATCAAGTTCACTCGGTGGTAACGGAGTTAACTTGATTTTAATTCCATCTTTGATGAAGGAGTACATGTTGGCATAACAATCTTGATGGACATGACGATCATATTGCCAAGGTCTTCAAAGGAGAAGGTGGCATGCATCCATTGGGACAACATCACACCAAACCTAATCTTTGTATTTATCGCCAATGGAAAATGTAACAAGGCAGCGCTTGGTAACTTTTATTTCACTTCCATCGTTGAGCCATTGCAAATTATACGAATCGGGATGACTTTCTGTCGGCAACTTCAACTTATCCACCATGTAGTTTGACACTACATTTTCACAACTTCCACTGTCAATAATAACATCACAAACCTTTCCAGCAACAGTGCAACGAGTATGGAAAATGTTGTTTCTCAACCAATGTGCTTCTTCGGTGGATGCATGTAGGCTTCGTCTAATCATTAATGACTCACCTTGATCGGCAACAACGATTTCCTCATCATAAACTGGTTCTAATTCTTCTTCTTTCTCAAGATTGTCTTGAGTTTCTTCAGGCTCTTCATAAGCTTCTCCTTTGATAATGGTGATTGTTCTTCGGTTAGGACAATCAGAGGCTATATGTCCAAATCCTTGACATTTGAAACATTGGGTGACCTTTGTTTTATTTTGAATGGAGGGTTTAGGTAGAGGCTTATTTGAGGAACTAGGTTGGTCAATTGGTGGTTTGTGTTGGTAAGAAGTTCTTTCAATAGAGGAAAAATTCTTGTAGGACGACCCTTTTGATAATTGTTCCTCAACTCGTATGGCGAGGCGGATAACGTCATCAACTGACCAGTATTGTTGGAGTTGGACAGGATGAGCAATGTCAGTGTTCAGTCCTCCCAAGTAACGAGCTATTGTCTGTTCTTCTTTTTCATGAATATCACACTTCATCATCAACTTTTCAAATTCTCTAGTGTATTCTTCCACCGATAAATTCTTTTGGCGAAGATTTTGTAGTTGAATGAAGTTGTCTTGGTAGTAATGGGCAGGCAAAAACTTACTTGTTAATTCTCGCTGCATTTTTTCCCAAGTATTGATCTTTCTTTTCCCTTCACGTTCACGCTTCTTTTTAAGATTTTCCCACCATATTGAGGCGTGCTTCTTTAACTTGACAGCAATGATCTTTACCTTCTTCTCTTCGGGTACCTCCTTGTACTCGAATACTCGTTCAACAGTTTGAAGCCAATCGACAAACTCGTCGAGTCGAAGCTTTCCTTCAAAATCAGGAATTTCCACTCTTATGTCATCATTTTTTGACGTTCTTTGAGGTAGTCGACGATGTCTATTTGTGGAAGAGTCGCTACTGGATGTGTCGACTTCGGATCTTTGATGGTATTCATCCAATAAGACTTGTTGAGCGTCCACTCTCTCTTGTAATTGTTGAATTTGCATCCTCAAATCATCCATCTCAAAATCATTACGTTGTTGGCGTCTTGGAGGCATTTTGATAATAATTTTTTTTTTAGGTCAGGGGTAAAACTGGAATAAGGAAATTTTTGGGGCAGAACTATGATTGTCAGAAAAATCAGGGGCAATTTTGGAATTTTCTAGAATTGGGGTCAATTTACAATTTCTGAAAGTTCAGGGGTCAAAACAGGAATATGAAAAGTTTGGTGGTAATACTGTAAATAAGGAAAAGTTCATGGGTGAAACTATAATTTTGAGTTCTAGAGGTGACGTGGCAGGGGATGACACGTGGCAAGTTCTGGGTGGGTGTTGAAAGTGACGTGGCAGATGGCGTGGCGTGCGGGTGACGTGGCAGACTGGGCATGAGGCTGGATTTGGGTGGATGAGGTGGTGCTGACGGAGCGGTGACGTGGCACGTGACGTGGTCGTCTTCTTCCTTTGACCGGCGCGTGGAGGCGCGTGAAGACGGCAGACGACGCGTGGACGACCAGTAGGGAGCGTGGGAGCGCGTGCAGCGGCGAGCGGCCGTGAAATTTCGTATTCTAAGGTTTTCGGACCTTCTGAACACGATGGCGGGGTTAGTTTTGCGAAAAAATGGCCGCAAAGTAGAGTTTTGTGGGTGGCAGCTTTGTTGCACCAAGAACACCCCAAGAAAACTCAAACTTTCCGTTGATTTTCTCACACAAACTCAACTCCGGATTTGGAACCTTGCTCTGATGCCAAGATGGCTCAGTAGCCAAAAAGAGAATCCACTCTCTATGAATAAACAACACTCTTGTTTGATTATTTAAACTTGAATGATAAAGTACATTGAGAAGCTCCTATTTATCGGAGAAAATAAGCTAACATGAGTGCAATGTAAGATGACAAGTGTTAAAAGAGTAACATGCAATGAGACAAGTGTCCTTATTGAAGATTACAAGTGTTTCTACATGCATGAGGCATGACTACAAGTGTGCTTCATGAATGGATTATGCAAAACAAATGGACTTGGGCCAACTTATATGGGCCTATTCTTGGACCTCAATCATTCTCTATCACTTGACATGTCCAATTAGAAATGTCAATGGGGCAATAGATTTGCGGAGGATGTTTCCATAAATAGGTACAATAAAGCAATATTTATTCTGACATCGCACACAATTTTTTTCCAATGCTAACAATAAATTGATCAAAATGCTAGGGGTTCTTTTTCTTACTGCTCTGTGTAGAAGAAATTCAATTAAAAGGAAAAAATTATTTTGTGTACCTCATAGATTTTTTAGAAGGAATTAATCACACAACTAATAGTGATAAAAATTCCACATCTATATCAAGATAATAAGAAAATAATACTCCTTAATTTTGTTGTATTTCTTTTTTACTAAAAAGAAATATTCCTTAACAAAATTGTAGTTGCTCCTATTCTATATACGGAGTATAACTAAAATTTATTTTTTTTAAATTCATTGAAAAAAATAATTTATCTATTTGTTTAACTAGTTCTTTTTTTTTATTAAATATGTTTTTAGTCCTTACTTTTATGTGAGTTTCGACTTTTAATTCTTATATTTTTTTTATTATATTTTTAGTTCCCCATATTTTTGCCATTTGCATTTTTAGTCCATACCGTCAATTTTTTGTGACTTGGATAACGAAATCAGCCACATAAGATGACACATAGATGTCACGTCATTCGATGCAAATGTTATCATAGTTAATTTAAGTTATCCTATATGACCAATTATGTTATTCTAGTCATAAAAATAATTACTAAAAATATAATTAATAAAAATATATGGACTAAAAATATAATAACAAAATGTAAGGACTAAAAGTCGAAAGTCACATAAAAGTAGGGATTAAAAACATATTTAATATTTTTTTATAGGAAAACTAGTTTTGAGACCCGTGCATTCGCACAGGTCTATTGACTTTTATTTATAAAATATTGTTAAAATATAAGTGACGTCGTGTACCAAAAAAATAAAAATAATAAATGAGGTTATTCTGTGATATTTTTGTAACACTTATTAAATTAAGTCTTTTTTTATTAAAGTAATTGTCCCGTGTATGATTTTTGTATAATAAATTATAATTTATAATAAGAAATATTTATTATTCAATTCCTTTTTTAATTAAACCAATTGTCCCGTGTATGATTAAATTTTTGTATTAAAACAATTGTCTCGTGTATTATTATAAGTTTATAACATATATTCATCAATGATATATTCATCAACAATTGTTCCGTGTATTATTATAATATATTATTCTATTCCTTTTTTTTTATTAAAGCAATTGTTCCGTGTATGATTAATTTTTTTATTAAAACAATTGTCCCGTGTGTTATTAAAATATATATTTACCCCTAAATTATTATAATATATATTCATCAATAATACGCTTCTCCTGTATTTTTTATATAAGAGTAAACAAAAATAGAGTATATTTTTTTATAATAAATATAGAGTACAATTTAACTATTTTATAGAAAAATAGTAAATTGAAAAAGATAATTTTTTTTTACGAAATAGAAGATTTGAAATATTTTTAAGAATTGATGAGGACAAATTAAGATTTTTAGCAGTAATATCTTTAATATATTGGGCCCGTTTGAATTACTATTTTTTGTGCGTATCTTTTATCGTGATTTTTGTTTCTATTTTTATGCGTAAATATTTTAATTAATTTTTTTTTGTTCCTATTTTTTAAGTTAAAATAGATTGGATTATGATCTTGTTTTTAGAGGTGCATTCTGTTGTTATTTTTATGGGAAATGTTTTTTTATGTTTATTTTTTTTGTTTAAAGATGTGATTTTAAATGTATTTTTATGGAAATATTTATTTTAGACATATCTTTCTTTCTTATTTTTATTTTGTGTTTTTTATTAGTTTAGAGATGTAGTTTTTAATGCTATTTTTATGGGAATATTTCTTTTATGCTTATCTTTCATTCTTTTTTTTTTTGTATTTTTTTATTAGTTTAGAGTTAAAATTACATTTAGGGGCGCAAAACTTGAAACACCGTTAAAAGTGATAAGGATAAATTTGGATTTTTAACAACATTTCTTTAATATATTGTAAGTAGATGATAATTATTGGTGAAAAATATTTATCCAAATTTTTTATTCATGAGTGAAAAATATTTGTCCATGATTTTTTATATTTATCAATAAGAACTAATTGTCTTGTTTTAAAAAAAAATTAGTTAATTTTTATGTTTATCTTTAGAAGTGGTTTCTATTGCTATTTTTATGTATAAATTTGTTTTATTTCTCTTTTTTTAAAATCTATCTTTAGAAGTTTTTTTTATGAGTATACTTGTTTTATGCTTATCCTTTTTTTTTCTTTTCTTTTTTTCATGAGTAGATTTGTTTTATGTTTATCTTCTTTTTTATTTTTTTGTTATTTTTGTTTTATATATTTTTTTAGTTTAGAGTTAAAATTAAATTTAAGTGCATAAACGGTGAAATATTATTAAACATGCTAAAGACAAAAAAAGTTTTTTAGTAGTAGTTTCTTTTAATATATTGTAAGTAGATAACAAATATTTATTATTCAATTCCTTTTTTTTATTAAAGCAATTGTTTCGTGTATTATTAAGTTATTTTTATTAAAACAATTGTCCCGTGTATTATTAAATTATTTATATTGAAACAATTGTCCCGTGTAATATTATTATTATAATATATATTCATCAATAATATATTCATCAACATTGTTCCGTGTATTATTATAATATATTATTTAATTCCTTTTTTTATTAAAGCAATTGTCCCGTGTAAGATTAATTTTTTTTATTAAAACAATTGCCCCGTGTGTTACTATAATATATATTTACCCTGTAATTATTTATTATAATGTATAATCATCAATAATACATTTCTCGTGCTATTTTTATGAATATTTTTGTTTTATGCATATCTTTGAATTTTTTTTGTTATTTTTGGTCTAAGAATCCGCACGAGTCAGTTCTGGATACTTCGGAAGAAGCTCGAAGCCCAACCGCAACATAGGAAACAGAAATTTCTTCTGCAAACGATAATAATCACTTTCATCCAAACAAGCCCCTATCACCGAACCTTCGAGAAGAAGATGGTAGTCATAGAGCACGAGAAATCCGACGATCAAAATCCGAATCAATCCAACACCACTGCCGTCGGCACCGAAGCCTCCGACGGCTTCGAAACCGCCAGTGAAGCCGATCTCGATAGCGACGGCGAAGAAAGTGAAGCTAAGAGCCGAGAAGAAGAACAGAAGCATCGTGAACTACCGCAGCAGCAGCGGAAGGAGACAGAGGGAGAGCACGGAGAAGATGTTGATCAGAGAAGTATTTCATCTGATGATGTTTTGATCAATGAAGATGAATTGGGACAGGTTCGGTTTTGACATTTAGGGTTTCGTTATCAATTTGCGTTCATGCTTCCCTTTTTTTGCATCAGTTTTACTTGTTTGATGAATAGTAATGTTTCTTTCTTATGTGTTACTGTTACTTGATGGTTACATTTGTTTATGCTAGAATCTGTATATACTTATATTCATTGTTTCTAATTCTATAACCTTGTATGCATGTGAAGTGATTTTTGAGAAGAGTTATGTGAAACAAAATGACAAATGAAGAAATAAACCCCTGGTTTAGTGAGTGCATGATTGGATAAATTTTTGTGATTCTAGACATGTAAAATTGATTTAGACATGTTTGGATGTTTAAAAAGAGTTTTTTTTTTTTTTAAGAAACTAAATTAGCCCACTCAAATTGACACAGAAACTAAATTAGCCCACCCAAGTCGTAAGCCCAATACCACTAGACCAACCCAAGTGGGTTCAAAGAGAGTTGATATTGCCTTCAGTATTGATTTTAAATTAACGCTGATGTTACTTTTTGCCTCAAATTTATTGTTCAATTCACTTTAAAGTAAAATTAATTTTATAAAATCAGTTTTTGTCAATGCAGAACTAAACACAAACTAAATCACATGAGTTTATTGTTCATAAGTTCTAACTCAATTGGCAATGCCGAGATTGCTAGGTTGGACGCCTTGACTCGGGTTTGAAACCAAAACCTCACGGTTGTGTGTGTGTGAGTTTCAGTGGTGCTTACCATTTTGTCTACAGACCACAAAAAAAATCACAAGGGTTTTCTCCACATGGCCTAAGCTGGAGGGATGTTCATTGCATTTTGGTTTGCAATAAAGAAAATTTTGTTGTTATAATCTGGTCTAGGTGTGTTTGGATGGGATTTTAGAAAAGCTAAAGCACTAAAAACGTAGCTTATTTTGTGTTTTTTTTTTTTTCCAATATTACCTAGCTAGAGTCATTATAATCCATCTCCCGATAGTGGAAAAAAAAAAAAAAGCCATTCATGCATATTTTTGTGCAACTAATGATTTGTTTGCCTGTTTTCTAGTTTTGGTTTATTTAAAAACAAAACATTTCTTTATGATGTGAAGAGAGTGGTTGATTGCAACGGTTTTTTGTAACAGAAAGCATTGGGTGAAGCAAATGAAGCAAAAGTAGAAGGTAACAAACTTTTTGTAGATGGGAAGTATGAGGAGGCATTATCTCAATATGAACATGCTTTACAAGTTGCACCAGACATGCCTTCATCTGTGGAAATACGCTCAATATGTCATTCAAACCGTGCTGTGTGCTTTTTGAAACTGGTACGTCCGTCTTCTTTTATACTGTTAATTAGAAGTGCATGTTTCAACATGTACCTGTATTTTTCTTCACCACATATGTCAACCGGATTAACTATCAACAACACAATATTATTATTAGAAAAAAGAGGGGGAAATTGCAACTTTGGGGAAGGATAAGATAACCTAACAACCATAAAAACATAGATGCAACAAGGACCATAAAAATGTGAAGAATGCTTCAAAGAACCTACATACCAGAAATTGATAATCCACAGAAACAGCCATGTGCAGAAGCAGGACAGAAAAGGGAAGTTTAATCCCCTCTTGTTACAAATATAAGTAAAGACACACCTTTAGAGATATGAGCATTATGAACCAATCATAAGCAACTGACTATGTTTCAAAAATAGTTAAACATATTTATTGATTGAGCTTCCTTTTTGACTTCAAATTTAAGGTAAAGACAAAAAGTTCGCTTGGAATGTATATATTACAAGTTCGCTTGGAATGTATATATTATAAGTTCCCTAACATAAGTTAAAATTACTCATTCTTATAGAGAAGCAAATGCTTGTGCGGATGCTTTGGCGAATATAGGTTGCTCATTAGATTTGAATACTATGTATTTTGATGTTTGTCCTAGTCAAATCAGTCATTTAGTTGATGCTGATCGTAGGGGGTTACTATCTCCTAGACTTATTCGGTTGTAATTTTCATTTTTTAGGGCTTAGGCCCTCATTCCTATAAAAAAAATATGCGCAAAATCTGATCCCAACTTACTCCAATCAAGATTTTTGTTTTGGAAATAGATTTAAGAATGGTAATTAAATACCCCCCTCTTTTTTTTTTCTCTCAACATTTAAATTGTATTGTTGGCATTTTAATCATTTGTATCCAGATTAAGCTCCTACAGGGTCTAACATCATCTCTGTGTCCCTCTTTTTATGTTTTTAATTATAATTGATTGAGTTTATTGCTTTATTTTCTTAACATATGTCAAATATACACCAGGGAAAATATGAAAATACAATTAAAGAATGCACAAAAGCATTGGAACTGAATCCTTCATATGTTAAAGCTTTGGTAAGAAGAGGAGAGGCTCATGAAAAGCTTGAACATTTTGAAGAGGCAATTGCCGGTGAGTTCAAGCTTATATTAGGATAGTGTGTAATTATGCCGATTTATCTGAAGTTTGCACTAATTGCACCTGACACTGCTTCTGTTTGGAAAATAATATTTGCATCAAACATGTTGTTCTTCTTATGCCTGGCACCCTTATAGTCTTTATTTTCGAAATATAATTGGCAGATATGAAAAAGATCTTAGAAGTCGATCCCTCAAATGATCAAGCTAGGAAAGCCATTCGCCGATTAGAGCCCCTTGCTGCTGTCAAACGAGAAAAAATGAAAGAAGAAATGATCGGCAAGTCTCTTTTCTTTCACTTAGTTTCCTTTTATATTTGTATTTTTTGTTTGCGTATGGTGTGTGGGCATGTTGAGTGCATTACTTGTCCTTCATTTATCTTTTATACTATTAGAGTATTCTGAAATTTTTTTGACCCAATTGATGTATTTGAATCTGTCCCTTTCTCTCTCTCCTTGCTGTAGAGCTAAGATGGAGAGATGCCTAAGATATCTTTGTTATTCAAAATGTGGAAAAATACCTTGTCTTTGTTGCTGTGTGTTTCTTGGCTTATTTATGTCAGTCATGTAATATTGTAGATGTACTTTAAAAACTGTGTATAAATACACCTACGGCCTGTTTGGATTGGCTAATTTTTGAGTTTATGAAAAATACCTCATGCAAATAAATAAGTATGTTAATTCATAAATTCTTACTAACGAAAATTGTATCTTATAAGCTATTTTTTCATAAACTACCTTGACAAGCTTATGAATAACACTTAAAACCTTGTTTATTTGCAATAGCTGTTTTGCCTAAGCTAAAAATTAAACCAATCCAAACTACTTAAATGATACTTTAATAGACTATTAGGAAAATGTAGAGGTCAATTGTTTGAATAAAGATATGATGTAATGTATAATCGATCTTACGGCATTGTTTAATCCATTTAGTCAACCCCAACTAGTGGGATTAGGCTTGGTTGTTGTTGTAGTCAAGAAACCTTTTAACAAGCCTGAAAATGCTTGTTTTATGCAAATACATTTTGGATATCCATCCTGGTACATCTAATTTATTGGCTAGGAATGATTCTTCTTAGTTGCCATTGGGGTGAATCACTTCGTAAACATCATGAGTTGTTTATCTACAATTTAGTTTTTGGCTATCGCCTACATATGTTATTCTGTTTTATAAATGCAAAGTTTTATCTTAAGTGGCAAATAGTTTGTTACAAATTTTGTCTGTTTATTTTTGTTTCACTACCATCATTTGATTAAACAGATGAATGTTTCTTGATGCAGCAAAATTGAAAGAAATGGGCAATTCTGTCTTGGGACGCTTTGGGATGAGTGTTGACAACTTCAAAGCAGTCAAAGATCCAAACACTGGTTCCTATTCTATCTCAATGGAACGCTAAATTTGGTTGAGCAAAGTCATAATAGCATTAAGCAAGAAAGAGACTAAAATGATAATGGTTTGAGACTTCATTGCATGCAAGTCATTAGAAGAATACTAAGGTTAGTAATGTATCATGGAAAGGGCATTTTGTGATTGATTAATCATGTGAAGGAGACTGACTAAAAATCCCGTGTTACAGTTCATGTGCTTTAAGGTTTCAGAACACTAGAATTGTTTTCATCAAATTGAATAGTTCATGTTCAATTGTCTTTCGTGAAATGCCAAAAACACATTCTTTGACAGTCTTAACACTATTAATGAGACTGTCGAAGAGTATGACATGATGTTCTTTGTGGCTTAAGGCTCTCTAAATAGGATGCACATGTTTAAGAAGTTAGATATTGAGAAGTTATTAGATAGTTGAAACGTTTGTCTTTTACCGGTCTCTGTTCTTGTGCAGAGATTTGATTTTCATAATATCTTTGCCGTTAAAAAAAAAAAAAAGATAGTTGAAATGTTAAGTTACTTTGCACTTGTTTGTTACAGCGCATATTAGATAGTTGAATTGCAACCCATCTATCTAGCCACTATTCCAAATTTGTGTCTTTTATGCCACAAGAATTGAAAACAATTTCCCCATTTACTAAACATTAGTACTTAACTAAAGACATTTTTTTATCACCCAAAAAAAGAACCTTTTCATCTCATAAGTTCTTTCCCTCAATTTTTCATCGCCCCAAGGAAGCACATTTTAAATCTTTTTTCCTTGTTTTACCCTGTGCCGACTCCGGTACTTCATGTTACTGCTTAATTGATGGATCTAATTCACTGTCACATGGTTTGTTTTCTAGGTAATCTTGGAATTATGATTAAATAAAGTAGAAAGGGAGTTGAACATTGTTGGAACGAAGTCAGCATGTGATAATCATGTGGACATTCACTATGAAAGGGGATATTGGAATTTGTGAACGTTTTGGATTGTACTTGCACATGCTGTTTTTATGTATTGCACTTTTAATGTAGTAGGGTAGTCTGCTGGTAATAGTGTTTTTAAGTTTTAAAACTATATACAATTTGCGGTTATTGCCACAAATTGAAGGCATTTATATATTAGATGAAACTTGTATTGCCAAAACTGGATAGTTCATGAAGTAGACCATGTTACCAGACCATATTAAGAAAGCCTTGAGTTTTAGGTGCTGTCTGTACCTCCATTGGTTCTACAAATTTTGGTTTTGTTTATGGTTTGGTTGGTGGAGATGCGTGTTATACCTAATAAGAGGTAAATTCGGTCGCATGGTTTATGATGATTGATGGGATTTTATTTACGGTTTAGTTTACGCCAAAGCAAATACATATCCAGTATTACATAGATAAAGTGGTTCAGCCCGCTCCTATATCTTTTGAAGTTTGTTTCTTATTCATCAATTCAAGCCAATCAAGTAAGAGGGCTTTTGCCTTTGTAGGATGATGTTGTAGTACAAAATATTGATGGTTGCTCTTCGCTCCCTCCCTCCCTTTAAATTTATCAGGACAATATTCAAAAATTAATCACCAATTGTTAATTGGTTTAGTGGTGATTGACGATGAACTTGGTAGGGAGGGCCACGGTTCGATCGAGAGGGGGCTGTAATCACTTGATGTCAAAACTGACCCGCGAACTAGTTTAAATTGGTGGCGAAAGCAAAAAAAAAAAAATTAAAAATTAATTTGGAAATAGTAAGAAAAGCATTATTCTAAACCACCGAGACAACATTTAAACTACTAGTTACCCCAGAAAATTAGCCAACTTTGGTCATAAAATTGGGTCTCATCTTTTGTCCAAACAAATCTAGAGACAAATCAAACTTTTGATATTTGCCTACGGTATACCATTATTCCAAATTCTAATATTTTGATTGTTAGTTTATGTTGCGATACATCTAAAGTTATTGATTAAACTGACCTTTTGAGCTTCCCCCATAAAATTGAGCATTGCCAAATCTAAGTGCGCCATTTTGATCCAAACTGTTTAAAAATTTGATGGCTTGGACGAGAAGGTAGATTTGTTGTGTATGTAGTCGTGAACATTGAAGGATTTAAAATTCCTAGTTGATTGGTTGAAGCAAACACCATGTATTTTGATTTTCATAAATATCTACTTTGTACATCCGGATTGTATAATCCAAATATAAACGTAAATAGAAGCAGAAAATAATTGAAACGATGACAAGATAAACAACTTAATAAAAAATCCTTGCATATATAAAATGAGAAAAAGGAATATATTAAACTTGAAATTACAAGAAAACTCATTAAAAGCTTCAATTTCAATTTTAAAAATATTCATGTTTGTAATTATTATTTTTTGGTAAAATTTCATGTTTGTAATTGATGAAATGTGAATAATTAATCCACCTTAATTAATCTACACAATCATGTCATATAATTTAATATATATTAAATCACAATTTTTGTTAGTATAAAAATTTGATAGAAGGACCAAATCTGCATGAAGTAGTCGACAATAACACAATATCCACATTGTCAAAAATAAAATAAAAAATAACACAATATCCACAATTACCATCTCATTTATGAATGAAATAAAATATACAGTATTACAGACAAAAGTATCCAATTATTAGCACAAAATAACCTGCTTTTAATGTTGAATCAAGATCAACTAAGACAAAAATAACCGTGGGGTCGAACACTTCATTGATGTCAAGGGTAATAGCTATGATTTACAATCTATGACATCTTTTGATAAATGGATGGATAAAAAGAGATTGTTGATTAATATGAGATAATTTGCGATGCACTTGATTATGTGACTAATTAATTAGTCATGTACTTTTTTTAGTTGTTCATGATGACTTCGACAGTTAAACTAGAGTATATAGATCTAACTAACGAGTCAACATGCTCAATGCAAGAAGGTGACCACTTAATTAAACGTTCAACTTGTTGCGATTGTTTCTTTGTATCAACGTTCAAACTATAGGCTTATTAAAAAACGGTTCAAACCCTAAGATTTGAAACTTCGTTCGAGTTCTAAAACTTGAGTGATAATTTTTAAAAATTCGCAGGGCAAAGCCAAAAATAACGAAGCACCAAGAGAAAAAGCCAAAATAACAAAAAAAAAAAAAAAAAAAACCCAAAAGAAATACACATAGTTTAAGGGAACTGGATCCTCTCCTTAAAAAATTGTCTACTTCTCTCTCCTTCATCAAATCATAGCCATTTGATTAATCTGATGATATACAAATTAAAAAATAAAAAAACATAAAAGTAATCTAAATGGTTCCTGCACGTGGTGTCCATCCACAACAGCTACACATCTTCGTGTTCAAGACTCCGGCGACGGCAGGGCTCTACGTCACCCCATCCTATTTCTTACGTGCAACAGATTGTTGTTTCTAACATTCTCTATTTCATGTATGTTTGTTTCTCCCCCATTCTTTACTTAGATTTATTTCTTTTTATTTTTGACATAAACATAATGAAGCACAAGAGATCAAATTGTGGCTTAATTACTACAGTTACAGTTGTAGAGAAGATAATATGCAATTTCAGTTGTTTTTAGTGAGTAATGCGTATTTTGAATTTTGGTATGAAGCTTTGCAATATTGTAGCTTGCTTTATTTTGATTTTGCTTTTGGGTAGTGATTTATTATCACAAACACAACAAAATCCATTCCAAATTCTAACGATTCAGAAAATTATGATGGTAAAATTTTACAGTGATGTGAAGAGAGTAGAGAGGTGAGAAAACATACAAAGGGAGAAGGAAAGATGAAACTTCTTGCGGATCCAGACATAGTTTTATTTTTTTATTTTTTTTGATTTGTCTAACATCAGATTGATCTAATGGCTAAGATTTGGAGAAGGAGAGAGAAGTAGACAACTTTGAAGGAGAGGATCTGGTTCCTAGTTTAAGCCCTCAAGTCTCACGCGGGAATCCAAAAATTTGGTCCTTCGTATCCTACCTTCTCTGCCCACCGCGCCGCCGTACACTACCGGCGACGGCACTCCAGTTTCAGTGACCACCCAATTGCTCAGTTTGGACAGAAAAAAAAGGAAAACAGAAAAGGGAAACAAAATTCAAGGTCAATTTTCTAATTTCTCAGTTTTTCTTCTTCTTATTTGCTAATTTGTGATTTCATGTTCTTCATCTATACCATGTTTTGTAGTTTAGTTCTTTGGTGTGTCTTTGTGTACGTGGTTTTATTGTTTAACTTTACCCATTTCATTCTTCTGTGTGTTAAAGAGAAAAAGATAAACTGGGTTGTGAAATTTTCAACTTTTCTTCATTATTGAGTTTGTATTGTTAGAAACTAATTCCATCTGTGAAATTGATCATATTTTCTGCCTATGCTATGCTGGATGATAAAGTTAACATTTTTTTAAAAAAACTTTCGTTTTTTTTTTTGGGTATTTTTCTATCAAATGTATCTATGACTATGGTTTAGAAAATATAAACTCGATATTTGTGATTTCTGATATTAGGTGGAGTCAAAATATCCTTTATACACTAGGATAGAAAACTTTGGTAATAGTTAGAAGAAATTGAGAGTAGAAGAAATTTGAAGCATAATTTTTTCCCACTCTATTAACATTTTTTTAAAGAAAGTTTTGATTTTTTGAGTATTTTTCTCTCAAATTTATTTATGAGTGTGGTTTAGAAAATATAAACTCGATATTTGTGATTTGTGATTTCTGATATCAGGCGAAATCAAAATATCCTTTATACACTAGGATAGAAAATTTTAGTAATAGTTAGAAGAAATTGAGAGGGGAAATGAAGAGGATCCCTTTCCGGCAATCGCATACGCACACACCAACACTGGTCAGAAGTAGAACCTACCAGTAATATTTTGAGATTGGCATTATTACTTTTGTCTGCCTTTTATGATATTACTTGACAATCAAATAGTATTTGTTGCCGAAAAATTAATATAAGTATTGAAATCTTCATGATGGCAGGGCTAAAAGTTAATGGGATTGATCAAGGATGGCACAATCTCTGGGGTTCTACCGGAGCCTCAGGGATTTCTGGTGCACTATCCTAGTTATCCTTCCTCTTCCGCTCGTGCTGTTGACACGCTGGGCGGAACTCAAGGCATCCTTAAGGTACTTCGAAAATTTTGTTAACTATTATTATTATTATTATTCAAATTTTTTTCTCCATGCTGGCTTCAATTGAAGTTATGACCTTGCTCATGATCTGTAGGCTCGCAGTTCACAATCAAACAAATTAGAGCTCCGGTTCCGTCCTGAAGACCCTTATTCTCATCCTGCGTTTGGGGTGTGTCGTCCCACCAATGCTTTGCTTCTGAAAATATCCAAGACAAAATTGCCTAATGATGATGGTGCCACAACTTCTAACCGCATGTGTGGAACGGAACATGGGATGCAAGCAAATGATGTAGAAAGCGAGAACGGAGCTGCTGATAAAGTAAATGAAGAGGCAAATATCTGTGCTGATATTGTTGCTTGTGTTCCCGAGGCTTATTTTTTTGAAGGTTAGTATTTAGAAACTTGAAATGGAATTGATTTTGGTGAGATGGTGTAGATTGATTATCTTTGTCCAACCTTCAGACCAAATTGCATGTTTTCATTTTTCTTTTTTGCAAATAATGAAGGAATGACAGACTACCAATATGTTGTTCCTGTCCATGCGGATGTTGCCAAGAGGAAGAAGAGGAATTTGTCAGAGCCAGAAGAAACACATTTAGGTGATTGATTATTTTATTTCAATGTTTGAAGTGTGTTTAATGGAAATGTTACTAAGTCTGTGATTTGTGTTTGTATTCTCTCATAGCTAAGGGCAGTCGCATAGATGTGGCTGATGATGATTTTATGCTCATTGTGCCTCCAATTTTTGCTCCAAAGGACATGCCAGAAGATTTGGTGTATGCTCATCTAACTGTACTTTATTATTGATCACACACTTATTGAGAGAAAAATCATGGAATATACTATACAACACACAATTATATAGGACTCATTCAAATGTTTAAATGATGGAAGGGTTGGCTTGGGGAATTTAGTTATGGTAGATTTTTAATTAGTTTATTTTGATCTTCATGCCTTGTAAAGTTTTAACCGGAAAATTTCATCTTGCTTTTTATTCTTTCTCTTTTTCAGCTTGAAAACACCTACCGTGTCAAGTTCAAAAACAAAAGAAGAGGAAATTGTACACACCCATTTTGAGGTAAATTTAGTTCAAATTAATATTTTACTAGGGTGTAGTGTAGGCCTAAAATTCAATCCTTTGGGTATATCTAAAATGGGCTTTACATATCTTTTATAGCTGAATAACAATCAAAATAGTTTTTACTTGTTTTTCGTTAGGGTTGCATTGGTCATATACACCTAGTGGCACAAGGTGTGATTGATGTTGTGGCACCAGTCATGAAATATATATAGCAAGAAAACTTACATGTTGCAATATTTTGTGCAGATCGACATGGAGCCAGTTCTTGCGCTTGATTTTTACATTAAAGATATCCTGCGCTCCATTAGTAGAACCATCATATTTGAAACTTACTGACATGGCAAAGTTCTATGCCATTATAATATGCCAAAAAAATTATTTGCTTAGTGATTTTCAAAATTTTTATGATTGAATGTTCCCATCATTACTAAAATAAGAAAAAACTAATTTTGTTTGATGTCATTCGTTGTACATTCTAGGATACAAGATTGCTACTATTTTTTTCATTTTCACTTCAATAAACTGTTTTAAGTTTTCTGTCTTGACGTTTATTTCACTTTATAAATTAAAATATCTTGAAACATATTGCAACAAAGCACTTTAGTTGTTCTGGTTTTACTTAGCTGTCTTACAAATTCCTAAAAAAGTGAATTGGGAGGCATACATACCACAAGGCTCAGATCAGTGGGAGTCACAAATGGTTGTATCTAGAATGTTTGATGAGAAGCCTATATGGTCCAAAAACTCACTTACTGAACGGCTACTCGATAAGGGCTTAAGCTTTTCATCTGGCATGTTAAGAAGGTGATTTGTGCAAATTTTGCGGATTAGCTTTCAAGTTTTGAAAATTTTAATTGCTTGGCCATGATAATAAGGTGACTTTCCAATCCCTCTTGCAGGCTTCTATGTAGAATTGCTTACTACTTTTCGAGTGGACCATTTCTAAGATTCTGGATAAAGAAAGGATACGATCCACGCAAAGATCCTGATTCTCGCATGTAAGACTTATTCCTAATTTTTAAATAATTCATGGATTTCAATTACATCATACATTTGCACTCAAAGTGTTTGGATCACATAATAAACGGATTTTTTATTAGATATGATATGCATGTCCAGCCCATGGATTTGGGCTGAGCTATGAGCCTATTATAGTAGGCCAAAGGAGTTGAGGTTTTATGTAAGGAGAAAGAAAAATGATTTTCCAAAGAGAGCCACTTCGCTCAAATGAATAAAAATGAAACTCTAGCGAGTGCCCTAAGGGTATTGTTTAATAACCTTAAATTGGAAGTTTTTATGAAAATGTGTGTATTCAATGCATTGGAAATTGAAATACTAAACTTTTTCAATAAATAATTTCTTTATTCAGAATCCTTAAAAATGCCCTTAGGGCACTCGTTAGCAAGACCCCAAAAAAATGCTACCTCAGCAAGTTAGTTAGTAGGTTGGATATTTTTTTATTCTGGAGGGGGCTTTCTGTTGGGATTATCAGGAAAGGAATATTTTCTGTTAGTAGGGCTGGGGCCTTTCTCTTGATGAGGAGGCTGCTGCTCTGTGTTCCCTGTTTTCCATTCTATAATGCAGTAGTTGGATGGAGTCTTTTTCTATGCATTATATGTGATTGTCTCAACTTGATTGCTAAAAATATGTGTTCGGTTATTTTTGTGTTGCTATTATGTTTTGTATGAGATCACTGTGTTCCGAGTTAAAATGTTATTTCTGTGAACCTTTTAATATGTTTTGTCACAAATGATGTTAGAATATGCATATGCTTCTTATGCTTATTGTGTCACTGTATATCCTCTTGTAGTTGGTAGGTTTTGTGATCTGTAACATTAGGAAGTATAGTCTGTAATTACTGTTATAATTTCTATACTCATGTACCATTGATGCTAAACCTACTTGGCCAGTGGCCACAACTCAAAGATCTGACATCATATTATCTTTAATCTATTGAACTTATTTAAATTTTTTGTTTTTGCAGCTATCAAAGAATCGATTATCGAGTACCACTCCCATTACGTAATGGCCCATTACGAAGTTTTTTTGATACTTATTCGGCCAATAAGTAAGTCATTTTGTTCGATTTATCTCTTGATTTTCAGCTTAAAGTAGTTAACTGTTATTTTGGAAGTAACTTTATAAATGTGTATATGCATAAGAAAGGAAATAGAGAATAGAAAATGTTGAATAACATTAATATGTGTAGACACACACAAGCGAAGAGAAAAATGTCTTTGTAATTGGAACCCTTTACAATCTCAGTTAAATTTCTTTGCCGACTTCCAAGTTGATATAACATAACTAGTTATTGTCACTTTGATTACTATCGTTCATTTTGTGTTGATTTCCCATTTTTTAAGGCTATTGTTTCATGCAGCTTAAATCATAGGTGGGAGGATATATGTGCCTTTCGTGCTTTCCCTTATAAGGTCCAGACATCTTTACAGTTCTTTGAGCTTGTTGATGATTATATTCAATCTGAAATAAATAAGCCTCCGATGCAAGCAACTTGCACAGTAAGATTTTCATATGAAGTAATATCTCGGTTTATTTTACGTTGGTGCACTTGACATTGTCACACATTGAAGAGACATACGTGCTTTACTCAGCTTTTGACTTGTTTGTTATTTTTCTTATCCCTTGGCATAAATGTAGAGCCTTATATGGTTTTATATGAGGTGACGTAAAAGTGGTCATTTTCCTTTTTGTATGAACAATCAACAGCCAATGAAGTTGCTGATTTATTTTATCAATTCTGGAATTTGTCGTATTGAGTTGCATTAATTTATGGCACAACAAATAGAAAATGATAACATTTGCTTGATTTTTTTTAATCTTTCATGTGTCAAGTTACTACAAGAAATTCCATTAACTATCTAAAGTTGCACCTTACATTTTATATGAAGTATCTGCAAGAAATCCATCAATTATCTAAGTTGCATCTTACATTTTATTTTGCAGTTTGAATCTGGATGGTTCTCACTCAACAAGATCAATTGTCTTAGACAACGTCTCATGGTGAGGTACCTATCAATATTTCCCAAACCTGGTGCAGAGAGTTTACTCAGGGCTGCTACTTCCAAGTTTGAAAAATTGAAAAAAGTGTGCAACAGGACTGTCGTGAAGCTTGGTGGAGAGGAACGCCGGCAAGCTAATACAGGTTATGTCTACTATTCAGCATTTTTCATGATTCATCGTAATGATATTGCTTTAGGATCTAACAGAGTGAATTAATTATTGCCATGTCCAATAGCATGTATATTAGAATAATTTAAACCTTTATTAGTTCCTAGGCTTCTAATGCACACTTCTCTATTTCAAAAGATCTTAACATAATACTTATTTTTGGTATTATATGATCTAACATAGTAAGGGAAAATTCTATCTTGGTTCCTCTGGGCAAAAACTTTTAGTT
Organism: Trifolium fragiferum; assembly: GCA_954870985.1. Lineage (NCBI taxonomy): Eukaryota > Viridiplantae > Streptophyta > Magnoliopsida > Fabales > Fabaceae > Trifolium > Trifolium fragiferum. The sequence continues at coordinate 13,169,773 of OX940793.1, read as the reverse complement.
TGTTCGCTTCAGTGGTTATTTGCTGCAAAATATGGTAATGGATTATAAATATGAAGCACGGACATAGACACCGGACACGTCGACACCGATAATTTGAGAAAACGACATAATTTTATATAATCGTTTGTGTTGGTGTTGAGCACCAACGTGTGTCCGACACTAGGACAAGCCTAATCTTTTGTGCAAAACCAAACTTTATTCTCTTACTAAAAATTACTATATATTGGTATGGTAAATGAATTTTTTGTTGAACAATGAATGATAAAACAATTTGTATCTGGAAAAAGGCTTGGAAGAAAGTGAAGAGCCTGACAATGCTGAAGATGATGATGTGGAGGCAGCTGAGGCTAATAACAGCGACGAGGAGGAATCAGAAGAAGAACTTGATCTGGTAATTCTTATCTTTGTTTTTCAATTGTTTAGTTTTTTCGTTAGAAATTATGGTTTATAATAAATCGGATAGTTTCTAATTTATTCTGTTGCTCATGTAGACAGGAGATCCTGAAATGCCTATGCCGTCTCCTTCTCGTATCCTTTTCTATTTAAACTAAGTTTAATAATGTTTTAAGTTTGGACCCTCATTATTATCTGGTCCGAGTTTTGTTGATGTGGATGTGACTAGAAGATTCTGAATCCTATAATTGAGGTTACCTTGTTGCTTCACATATCAAAATTTTCATGCTGATGTTAATTTTTCTTATTGTTTGGCTACTAGACAAGGCATTGAACCTAATTGTCTTGTAAGTTATGTCTCCCTTGAGTGTATGTCCTTCAACCAAAACTCGTCTTTAGTATAATACTGATCTTTGCAGCATTCATGAAAATTTGAAATTGTTAATGTAGATTTAGAAAATTCTTTCTTGTTTTGGTCTTCGATTAGGATATTCCTGCATAAATGATCGTCAAACTAACTCTGAACACTGGATCAAGAGGCTCTCTTAACAAGAGTGATTAATGTTTTTTGTTTAGTTGCGGTTAGAATACACTGCAGTCACTGTAGCTAGTAAATCTCAACTGTTGTATCAAGATCAGACTCCTTGTATCTCAAGTTAGTATTCAAAATCTAATTTTGAACAGTTGAGTGTATCTTGGAATATGAAGCGTCCGATCTAAATTCAACAGTTGAGATTTCTAACTGCAGTGTCCCCAGAGTATTTTGACGGCAGTTAAAACGGATCCTGAAAGGGGAAAACCTACTTCAATCACATTCACTTTTACAATCACAAAAAGGTCTACATTATTCTTGTATCTTGATGACATTTTGATGGATAAGTTTATTGTTAAGTTTTCTCAAATATGATCGAAAGACTTGCTGGCACTTTGAATTCCTTCATAATTTTCAGATCCTAATATCTCAATGACCCATTTACAAGAGCTTTTTGGTAGCTTCCCATCTGATGAAATTGGCGGTGACAAAGCGCAAGAGAATGGTAGCGAAGAAGAATATCATATATACGAGGAAGATAGTGACAACTACTCTGAAGAATGATTGCTAACTGTTAGAAGTATCAGAAACAGATTCATTCTAGAATTGTAACTGGAGATTTTACTGTTTAGTTGTTTATGAGTAATGATTAACAATGACTGATGTGTATCTAGATACTGTTTTTAACTTTATGAAGTTAATATATTATGTAGTGTGTTTAACATCTTTTAGTTTTAAATGCATCTATGATATTAAGAATTCTTTGTCATTATAGTTCTTGCAAATACTATTAGAGGGACAAATCTAATTAACATTTTACAATTTTAAAAATAATTTTAGAATAATGTAAATGCAGGAAATTAAATTGATACTTACAAGTTACATCTTTAGGGAGAGGCTCATATAATATTGCAACCCTATGCCAATATTACAATCATCACTAACTAGAGCTTCATCGTACCGATTTGCTTCAAAGAGCACATGACAAAGCATCCTAACACTATGACTTTCCCATCTTCTTGGACTAGAAGTAAAAGAGTAAAGTATATATACACACACTTCCACTTAAAAAAAAAATAAAAAATATATATATATACACACACACCAAGGATAACTATGAATCATTTAAGGAATTATAAAAAAAATTATTTAAGGAGCCAAAACATCTAGGTTTTGTGGTTCATGTTGGTAACTAGAAAAATTTATTTATACTAAGGATATATATATTTTACTAACGTCCTGACGGGTACTCCCGTGCTCATTAGTTCACTTTTTTGTTTTGTTATCGTTCCGTGTCTGTTAGTGTGCTGTGTTTAATTACTAAGAAAAAGAAAGAAACCTTTGTTTTTTACAAAAAAAGAAAAAAACTAAAAACCAATTTTTGTATGGAAGTTATTTTTCAACATATACAAATATTTGAATAGAGTGAAGGGTAAAACCCAATTAATAATTTTGGTATAGATTTAACCTTAGAGGTATTATTTTTTAAAACCCAATTAATAATAAAATAAATATTGTTACAAAAAAACATTGTACAAAAAATAAAACAAAATATTTCCATAATTTTGTGTCAAAAATAACTACTGGACTTGATGTTGAGGGGCCCAACAAATGAGCCCAATTAAAATAAATAATAACCGACCCAACAAATAAAAACCCTAAAATCTCTTCCTTTCTTCTCTCTTTCTTCTTCCTCGTTTCCTTCCGCCTAGACAAAATTTTCAGGTATTTCTTTCGTCTCTTTTTATTCTCAGCTTCGTTTGTTTCAACATTAACCCTAATTTTACACATTGCCACCGCAACGGTTCCGCTCTGTGTTGGTTTTTTCTGTTTCCGTATGCCTTTCTTTTCGTTTCTGCTTAGAACTCGTTTACAGTGTTCCTAGTTGCCTGCAGCTGAATATTATTTATCTGCTTCTGTTGCTCACACTATAGAGTGATTTTTGAAATTGGCTTGTGTTGATGTAAAAGTATTGATTTTATCTAATATATTAGTTGTTTTAGTTACTTTACTAGTATCTCAAATGCATTAGGGAACGCATACATGTTGGAATTTAGTCCTGCAAATATAGTTGTCAAACACGGACACTCCTCGGATTAGCGATGTCTTGGTGTCGGACACTGACTTATGATTACGTTTAATTATTTCATTTTCACAAATTATTATCGGTGTAGATGTGTCCGTGCCTGTGTTGTATCTTATCTGCTGTCTGTGTCTGTGCTTCGTATAAATATTGTACTTTTTGGTTTTTATCCCTGTAAGTTTATTTGTTTGGGTTCAGTCCCTGTAAATTAAATAAAAAAAGATTGTTTTTAGTCATATTGGGCCACATATGATGATAGAGACAAGAAGTAATTATGAAGGTACAGAGACCAAACTCAAACAAAAAAAACTATTGGGACTAAAACCAATAAACACTATATTTGCGGGATTAATATTATTTTTAAAACTAGTTTTCTTTGTCGTGTTCAAAGTAGCAGATAGTCTAATATGAGGAGATGGGAACTGTTGTTGTCTTGTCTACCATAACCCGCATCGTGGTCGCTTAGAACTTGATAGTTCTTTTTGTGTAGTGTAGGGAAGGGGAAAACCTGCCTCACCTCTCCTATTTTGCTCTCTGTTATATGATATTTTGTCTTCATGGTATTAATCTATTAGTATTGCCACTGTAATATTTTACTGTTTGAGTCTAAATGAGCTGTTTTGTTTGTCATTGAAGACCTGAAAAGATGGCTGAAGAGGAACCTAAGGCACTTAACTATATTCCAGAGGTTATATTGAAGAAGAGGAAAAACAGTGAAGCATGGGCATTGAGAAAAAAGGAACAATTGCAGAAAAAAGATTTCCAGTTGAGGAAGTCCAAGGACTATATAAAAAAGCCTGAGGATTTCATTTTTGAATATCGCAATAGGGTAGCTATTTTACCTTTATTTTCCTCTTTCATTTTTGTAATATTCAATTTGATGAATTTTGCAACATTTTACTTGTTTATGAAGTTTATATCTTTGCTTATTTGTGTAGGAGGTGGACCTCATTAGAATGAAAAGAAGGGTCAAGAGGAAACGGGGGGAAAAATCAACTCCATGCAACAAGCCCATAATAGTCATTCGTATACAGGGGTATTTGTTTCACCCGTTGATGCTTTGTTTTTATGCCTCTGCAAACAGTCATAACATCTTTCTTTTGCTCCATTCGTTTTTAGGAAACAAGACATGCATCCTACAACCAGAAAGCACTTATTCAGTTTGGGATTGAGAAGAATATTCAGTGCTGTCTTTGTGAAACCAACTGATGGAGTGATGGCCAAGCTGGCGAGAGTTGAACCATATGTTACCTATGGGTAAGAGATTGACTAATGTTCCTGATTTTATATTCTATGCTTATGAGTTTATGTTATGATATGTCATTGTTAGTGGAAGGGTAAATTTGTAGAATTTTATAGTTTTAGGCAGTGTTGTCAAATTAGTAGTGTCTATAGTTGCGTTATCTTGATATAGCGTAGTGGAATTTGAACAAATCGCTATCATTCTTTGATACACTATTTAGTACGAAGTGTTGTTAAATAGTGGTTCTATTACCCCTGTGGCATAGCAGAATTTAAACAAGACACTATTTTCTGTGATCAACAACACTATTTACTCTAAACAATATAGCTGACCAGAACATCAACTTCATAAGTCATAAGTTCCGTGTCATGTTTGACACGATCAAATTTCTGTGTACTAATCAGAGTATTCCTCTAAATATCACACAAATGATGCATTAGCAACTATGTATAGTAGTACACATGGTGAAAAACACCACTCACTTAGAAAGAAACATGTTTTTGCTACTTTCTCATCACTTTCCTATATATATATTGCATTATTCCCATATTTCTGTCTCTGAGGATTATTCCTGATTTTGTTAAAATTTGCTTCTTTTGAAGATATCCAAATCTTAAAAGCATAAAGGAGCTAATTTACAAGAAGGGAAATGCAAAAATAGATAGGCGAAAAGTTCCTTTGACAGATAATAACATTATTGAGCAGGTAATACACAATGTTCCTAGATTACTAGTTTTCTTTTGACCCTCCTAGTCCTACTTAATTGTTTTTATAATTCTTCCACTTTTTGCCTTTGCAGGAATTAGGAAAGTTTGGTATCGTTTGCATAGAAGACATGGTGCATCAAATTGAAAATGTTGGTCCACACTTTAAGGAAGTTGTCAGATTTATGTGGCCCTTTGAACTGAACAAGCCAGCTGATGGATTGAAAGGATTGAAAAACCGATTCAAGGACGGTGGAGATTCAGGGGACCGTGAGGATCTCATTAACGAGCTCGTCAATAAAATGAATTAATTTAGGTCGCATGAACAAAATACTATCGAAGTTTAGATGGTTTGTGTTGTCCCTCACATGAATTTTGATGGTTTGTCACTAAACAAGTTTATTGTTATGTAGTATCGTTGCGCCTCCATTTATTTCCTTTAGCCCTTTTTGTTATCTTTTATGTATGAGTTTGTCCACAACAATGATAGGAAGGAGGCAAGGGTTTGGTTGAATGTATTTGATGTACTTGAAACCATGCTTTGCTGCCTTTTCAATATTATAAACTATGTTTTGGGTACTGAAATGAAGTTTCCATTATATGCTGGACATAATTGAGGAAGTGATATTTTAAGAAAAGTTTTGCTAAATAATTGCGCAATGCCCACACACCAAAATCCTTGGAATTTTTATCTTCTCTTTGGCTCTTAAAAGGTAGAAATTTTTCAAGAGTATTAAAATTTGAGCCCGGAATTTCCCCGGATTTTTAGCCCGACTTGTTAAGCCCACTTAAAATATGAGCTAGTTTGAATGTGCCGTGGGTGGAGGTGGGAATAGGTTAGGTTGAGCTAGGCTTTGCTAAGTTTGAACCTCATCTGTTAAAAAAATAAAACCTAATGTGGTCTGTTATCTTGTTTAAAAACCTATTTTATATGAACATATTTAAATAAATAATTATATTTATTTTTTAAAAAATACTTATGAACTAATAAATCAACGTCCTTTTTATATTTAACATATTTTAGAGAATTTAACCATATATATCATCATATTTCAATACTAGCTTATAAAAATACATTTATATATGTGAAAAATTAATGTAGATTAATAAACTTAAACTACTGAAAAGTTTAATAAATATATAATTTAATGAAAATATAAATTTTAATATATAAATAATAATATTATTAAAAATATTATTAATATTAACTTAAATAGGTCAGCTTAATGGACTGTAGTCTGACCTATTTGACGAAATAAACTTATACAAAAGTCTTGATCTGCTTTATTTAAAGAAATAAGCTGGTCTGACCTAAGCCTATGTAGGCTAGGCCTTAAGGCTTCGTAGGCCCGTCTGACCTATTCCTACCTCTAGTTGCGGGTAGTTCGAATCCCGTATAAATTATAATAAAAATAAATATAAAAAATTTACTTATTATGTTACTTTTTAAGTTTTTATGTTACATTTTAAGTGTTATTTTTTTTTTTTTTATTTAGGTCAACCTAATCTAGTATGTGTTTTTTTATGCAATCTAATATGTGAATTTAAATCTATTATGGTTTTTTTTTTTTGTATGTAAATTAATATTTCTAAGTTCTTTTGTATTTAGTTTATATGTGAACTTAAATATAAGTAACCCTATTTCTTTAGTTTTATAAGTTTATTTTTTGTAACTTAAATATGTTGAGTTTATAGAATTAAAAAAAAAAAAACATTAGTAACATTAATTTTAATTGAACACTATTAGTTAAAAAAATAAAAAAAATCTAAAATAAAACGGACCGACTCAAAATCCCGACCGCCCATTTTGGGTTGGGGCCTTAAATTATCAAAGAGTAAATTAGAATTCCCCTATATATATTGTAAATTACTTTTATATAATAAAAGGAAAATACGTCAATGCCTCTTTTCTATTGGTTTTCTTATTGCCATATAGAAAAACACGTCAATGCTTATTCCTCACTGGTTAATTAATTGCCACATGTGCAACGTAAGAAATCTTAATATATATATATATGATTGTCATTTTAGAAAAATAGAAAACCAATTGACTGTTGGTTTGTACCGTTGTAAGAAACAATAAATTATTATTTAAATTTTTATCCCAATTTTATACATTACAATTTATTATAGTCAACAGTATTATATGGAAAGTATTTTTGAAGAAGAAATTATATGAAAACAAATATTTACAAACTATTACAAAAATATAGTGAAAAACCAATATTTACAAAATTGTCAATTCAAATGACGTGTAATTTTTTTTTTTTACTAGGATTCGATAAAATTGTCGGATTCCAGACGTTCCTTAAAAACTATGTTTTGATATATTTCATATGTTCCTTTCAAGTAATAATCGTCATTTTTTTAGGATATCTTTGTCCTCGTCTACAAATGTCCAAAATAACTTTCTTTTTTGAGCTGAACAACTACAATATATAGACATACATTGAACCTGCTACACTTCAACTATTCCTGCTAATATCACAATAGAAGAAAGCATGTCAATCGTTCTCATTCTTTGTGAGAAAGCACTTGAAATGCCGCTCTCTTAATCTCATACAGTTTGAAACACAATACCTACATACACACCACAACATATGACGAGCTTTTAGCGGTGCATGAATTTTCTACAAGCCATTCTAGTCGACTTACTCATGAAGTTTATTACTTTTTTTTATCAAGTAGTTTATTGGCTAAAATTTTCACATTTTAAAGTGGATAAGTGTGATGATCGGAGTTCGAACCCCATCCCACTATATATATAATGCATTGTCCTACCAATTGAGCTAAGTTCACAAGACCATGGAGTCTATTACTTTCATTCAAGTTCCTCATGATTGAATTGTATCATGATTTTATCGAGTAACAACCATTTTAGTCCTCATGTTTGTTTTTTTTTTTAAAAAATAGTCCTAATTAAGACAATTTATTTTTTAATAAAAAAAATAAACTCTTATAATTCATCAAATTAAAGACATTGATACGAGTTATTGAAAAAGGGCAATTGAAGTGTACCACATGAATTGCTCTCTCCCTTTGTTGACATCTATAGAAATATTGCTGGTGAATTGTAAGCATAATATCATGTTATCTAGAGGGATTTAGATCCTCTCATGCTGTCCATTCATTACTAATTTCAATTATTCATTTATTTTATTTTTCTCTCTTCTAAACTCACATTTTTCTTCCTAATAAATTAATCACCATTGAATAAGGAAAATGATAGAGGATTAGACTAAAATAGCATGAGAAGATTCAAATCCTATCCAAAGCTCAACGAAAATGAATCTCTCTCAAACAATTAATTAACACTCGAAAATTGTCTATAAAGAAAATACCACAAATCAATAGTTGATTTATTGAAACTGATGAGGAAATAGAAACTTAAATTTGTGGTACAATATAATAAACTGAAGTAACAATTATAATTTATCTTCAATTTGGTATACAAGATAGTTAACACATATGGACAATATTCAACTACCGGATTTGATAAATTTTAGAGAATTAATATTGGTAACACTCATTTTAACACTTTACTTTTATTAATTTCCATTTCAACAATTTAGAAATGGGTTCAATATAAAATAGTGGAATTCATATAAACTTTATTTAATATGAAATAGGGTAGATCTTACTAACATATTTAAAAATCTAATGTCCATGATAAGTTATCAAATAAATAAATTATGACAAGGGCCAGGCTTGTAAACCATATGTCTTTATTCCGGGTGTGTATTCCTTTGTATATTTCTTTTTCTTGAATATTGATTTTTTGACGGCCTTTCTTGAATATTGATATCAAATGATATCTTAAGATTAAGACACCTACGAATGCTATTGGGTCTCCTTAAACACGATTTTAGGTTGTAAGCTCGTTCTTTAACCACAAACTCCGAGTTAACATCTTTCTTGGCTATTTCCAAACCCATACTTCCGTTGTATTGATTTTGATAATATTGTACAGCTCGGTAAGGTGTAAACTCCATATTTGGTTCGTCCAATAATTCATGTTCCATTGATTTTTTCTGAGTGTCTTCATAAGCATACACCTTAGTACATATCTCATCAATTTCTTCCGAATCATCATAATTGAATTTGGAACAATCAACATGATTGTTGGGAGAATATTGTGGGTTTAGTCGTGAAAAACGGGGCGAGACATGTGTCATGTTCGGATTCACATAGTCATCCTCGATCGATATTGAATCTTGGCTCATGGAACAACTAGGTTGGGTCCAACGGGCCGAGACACATGTCATGTTTGGATTTACATAGTCATCCTCAATCGATATTGAATCTTCATCCCTAAAACAACTGGGCTGGGTCCAACGGGCCGAGACTTGGGTCATGTTGCGTTTCACATGATCAACTCCAAACCAATCTGATCTTGCCACTTGTTGTCGATCAAAAGAGGGTGAATGGTAATTGCACTGCCCTTTAGATTTTAACAAGTTATAGATTGTATGATTGGGAACAATAAGGAACACACTACCAGGAACCAAAATAGATTCAGGTTTGACCACAATCCAAGGAAACTCAAAAACATCTGGCCTAGTAATTGAGTGTCTTGGATTCCTTTTCATAACCTCAGATGCTATTATTGGTTTTGTATGAGTCTCAATATGTCTACCAGGATGCACCAATTTTAACACACCACACTCTCTCTTGATACTTTTCATTCTCTCTAGCTTTGTGAAAATAATTTAGAAGATTAATTGTTTTGAAACAGGGAATTATTAGGTAGCTTAGTCATTTCCTTTTATTAACAATATATCACTTCATGACAAAAAAATAGGCTAAAATTCCTAGAAAATTCTTGTTCTAAGAATTTGGTTTTTTATTCGATGATAACTAAATTATATTTCGTATAGAATGGAAACTGTTTGTTTTTTCTTTTTATTTAGAATTTTTATTTTGTTTTCATCTATTTGTTTCATTGTTGATTAATATCTGAAATGTCAAAGATATATATATATATATATATATATATATATTTAGCTTAAAAAATGTTTGCCAGATGAGTTACACGTCCCGTAACACTTTGCAAAGAACAATTTTCACGACAATATTTCGATATTTCTCCACTAAAATATATTGTATACAAAACAAAAAAAGAGAAACTACTCCAATTTTTATAATTTGTATATTATTAATTTTCAATTTGAAAACATACTCTGAGAATCAACATTTTTTTATACCGTTTGCATTTATACTTTTGATTTTCTAACACTAAACACCTTCTGCAAAGAGTTCAAAAAATCATACTATGATACATTTTTACTTTTTAGATTTATCCAATAACTATTGTATTTGATCAATATTATAGATCAAATACATTAGTTATTAGATGAACTAAAAAAGTGATTTTTTTACTTATGAAACTGAAATGAATATATACAGTGTCAAAGTTTTTGTCTCATTGGTTACACCTTATGAGCAAATAGAGAAACACGTAAAAGCAAATAGAGAAACACGTAAAAGCTTATTCTTCATTAATTAGTTATCTATCGACAATGGTAAGGTATGGGTATTGCTTAGAGTATTATAGTCTCCATCTTCATATTCGTAGTTTGAAAAAATGTTCATATCAATCCTCATATATGTATGAGTGACAATCTTTTTCTCTGTACCTATACTCTATAGATACCTAAATAGTCATATCCGTTATCAGCATTTTTGCTAAAAATAAATTGATCAATTATAAAATATCATATATCATTTTAATAGAATTAATAAAATTTCAAAGATTTTATTATTGACTCACTGAAATTATAAAAAAAATTATTAGTAATATATCATTGCTAAAGTTCATTAAATTTCTCTATTGGCATATTTGTATTATGTCATAAATAAACATTTTTATTAAAAATGTATACTAATATAATAATGCTGTATTTTTAAAATTGATTAACATATATTATTATATAATAATATAATTAAAATAAATATATACTATGTGGATATGAGACCGGAGTGAGTATTAAGGTATCCGTGCCCGCACTCATACTCACTCAATTTTGAGGCAATTACCCATACCCATGTCCGTACCAAAATTGTGAGTTTTTACCATACTCGTTGTGGGTATATTTTGTGGATAGCCAATGGCTATCTAGGGGTGTGATTGGAACGGTTTGGATCGATTTTTGGTGAATTCAATTTCCGAACCAATGAACTCTTAAATGGTCCGGTTTGGTTTTTGATGTTTTTTAAAATGAAACTAAACTAATCGATTTGGTTTGATTTGGTTTAATACTTTAATCGGTTTTTTCCCGATGTATTTCATGTTATTTGTTTCTTGATAACACTCATTCATCTAATTAGACATGTGAGTGCAACATCATTAATACTTGCATTAGGGCCGGTTTCGACTATTTCGAGACTCAGCACGAATGTTAAAAATTAACTCTTTAGTAAAAAATGCAAAAAAAAAAATATAATCAAAAGAATAATCTTATTTAAATTATAAATAACATTAATAACATAAAAAAATAGTTATTAATGTAACTAACATACAAAACATTCTTTCATAAAAAATACAAAATATTTATTTTTTTATCAAGTAGTTTAGTGGCTAAAAAATAAAAATTCAATCATTAAAGTGAATAAGTCAGAAAACTTAAGTTCAGATCCCAAATTTTGCATATATTATATGATGTTGTTACCAACTAAGTTATGTTTACGGGGACCAAAATATTTATATTCTAATAGTTTAAGAGCATGCTTCTAAATTAGGGTTTACTGTGTGAGTGTATTTTTCTCTTACAAATAATTCATGTTAGGCCGGTTTTAGTTTTTTAATTTAATGTGCATGACCTATAAAAAAAAATCTAATAATATATATATATATATATATAAATATTGATTGGTTTTCATCAGTTTTTAAAAACTCAATCCGAAAACCGAATCAAACTATATCGGTTTTTAATTGGTTTGGTTTGGTTTTTTATCCAAACCATAATTTTTTTTCTTTTTCGGTTTGAATCGTTGATTTAATTGAATTTTTTTAATCTGGTTACACCCCTATAAATATGGGTCAAATTGCTATCCCTATTTCCTATTGGTTGTCGCATGGCCAAATGGAAAAACATTTCATTACATCATATCCAAACATAAAATTTTTTAGAATTTGGATATTTATTATTATTATTCTCTATATTAATTTCAAAAAGACTTTAGAAAAAAAATGGGAGACATATATTGTACTCCCCAACAAAATTGCAAGATCCACTTGGGTTCTTGGAAAAAATAAAAACAATAATTAGTGCATGCAAAAAAAAAATCAGATAATTAGTTTGGCCTCATTAAAATATGAATATAGATCTTAGTGATTCGTGACTATTTTTATATTCTGTAAAATTGAAGAGATGTATTTTAAAATTGATTTGTTATGTATACATAGTATAGATCGAGAGAAACACTGTTTATTTGAGTGAAATCAGTGAGAATTACGATTCGGATTAATTAACTATTGAATTGAAAATTGATTTGAAATCATACTTTGAATAAGAAATGATTTCATCATCATGCTCTTACTAAATGATGATTGCGAACTTTGACTTTCAATTTGTATTTCTTGTTGAATCACGCAAGCTTGAAATCTATAATTGAAATTGATCGCAAATTTTGAAATGAGATTTTCAACTTTGTGATATCCAGGCTTGTTTGAAAAAGTCATCTCTCAAAATATTTCAAACAAGCCTGAATATCACACACATAATAGATAATCTCATTTTAACGTTTGTGATCAATATTTCAATTTTAAATTTCAAGCTAATTCGTGAAATGCAAATTCAAAATCAAATTTCAAAATCATGAATCAAAGTATAAAGAAGAAACCATTGCTTATTCAAAGAATGGATTCAAAACAACGTTCAAATCAATTAATTAATGAGAATCATAGTCCTTACTCATATAACTCAAATGGGCAGTGTTTGTTTCAGTCTATACAATGAATACATAACCCATCAATTTTTAAATACATCTCAACAATATTACAAGATACGCAATGAGTCATGAATCAATAAGGCCTTTATTCAGATAGCAATGGGATCAGGCTACAAAAATTATATGTTTTTTTTTTTTTTTGGTTTTATAATGTATTATCTTTGATTTTTAACTGTGTGTCAAACTAACTTTCAATTTTTTGGCTAAAAAAGATTAACAAAGGTTCACTATCTTTGGCCAAGTAGTTATTGTTCAAAATGAAACATGAGTATTTCATACAAATCAAATAATAGCATTTGTCAAAAAAATAAAATAAAATAATAGCAAGATTCATGCAAAATCAACAATCATATGCAATTGTTGACACTCAATACATGTAAAATATGGAGGTGCACACAACTCACCGGGTAGATCTAAAATGATTATTAATTAATCAACATGTTTTCAAGGAACAAGTGAAAATATACTATTTTCATAAATACACAGGTCAAAAATATACTTGTGTACACAAAACTCAGACAAAGTAAATAACATAGAATAAATTTTTTTTAACAAATTAGCATAGCTAGGTATTTAGAATTGTGTCAAAAAAAAAAAAGGTATTTATAATTGTTTGGGTAAATAAATGAATTTAATCAAATGGTAGATGAAGAGTGCCTCAACCGTATCTACACAAGTTCAAATTTAATTAAAGCAATCTAATCCGGTGGAATAATTAATATACCAATAAAAAAGTGAAGAATAAACTCTAATTTTTTCACAATAATGATTGAATATAAATGCTATGGACTAATATAATTCAAATAAACATACCCAAATATATACAAAATCAAATAAACTTAATTATAAAGGACGAGTGAAGTGGTTAATTTGAGATTGTTAAGTTGTTGTAAATGGATCAGAGTATCCATTATATTGGCCAAAATTCATTTTGCTTATAAAAAAAATTGAATAAAAAAAAGGAGAGGATATATTCTATTCAAGTTAGCATAAAGAGGTGTATGGAACCATACCAAATAATAATGACGACGTGATTATGATGGAGGAGTGCCCTAATTTCTTTTCAATCACCTCATTGAATCTACATATTTGATGTTAGGTTTAAATCCTTTTATAAGACACTCTTTTATATATATATATATATATATATATAATAAAAGGAAAATACGTCAATGCCTCTATCCTATTGGTTTCCTCATGGCAAAATAAGAAAATATGTCATTGCCTCTATTCTATTGGTTTTCTCATGGCCAAATAAGAAAACACGTCAATGTTTGTTCCTCATTGGCTAATTAATTCAAATGTAAGAAATTTTAAAATTTGGTTATGTTCTAATTATTATTCTCCTTATTTATAATTGACCATTATTTTAGAAAAAAATTAATTGACTGTTGATTTATATTTTTGTAAGATTAAGAATCAATTAATTATCATTTAAATTACAATTTTAGCCCGATTGTGTACATTACAATTTATTACAATCAATTATTATACGGAAATTGTTGATATCTAATGGTTCAGTAAAATATTTTTTGATATGAGGTATCAAAACTATATGGTTCATTCGATGAGATAAGGTGTATTCTGATGGTATTTGAGGCACAGTGGAAACGGTACATGCTTAAATGTTAGCATAATACATACAACCTTATAGCACCTAACGAACTAAGCAATCCCCCGGATCCCAAGACCATTCATAATACATACAAGACAACATCTTGGATCTAGCTAAGCTCCATTTCCAACTCAACACTTTGATATCGTCCACAATAATCCCCGGATCCACCAAACCACTCGCAAATTTTTTGTTATTTCTCGCCTTCCAAATCGACCAAAGAGTAGTATGCCAAATTAACACAAAACTTTGGCGGACTTTCTTATTAATTGCCGCCATCCTAATCGTCTCACCAAGCGAGGCTAAATCAGGGGGGATCACAATCACAACACCAATCCATCTAAAAACCTCATACCACACCTTAATAGCACTAGAGCAATGTAGGAAAAAATTAGTTGAGGATTCCAAATTGTCTACACAACCAACACACTCCCTTGGATAATCCTCCGGGCGAAGAATACCACAATGGTCAAGATTACTCCTAGTCATGATTCTGTCATAAAACAATTGCCAAGAGAACGCAATCACCTTAGACGGAACCGGACTATCCCAAATATAAGTAAAGACATCAACATTCACCCTTCCAAAACATTACATTGATGGAGCTCCGAAGAAAGGAACTTGTAGCAAGAGTTAACCGAAAAATTCTCTTCTAAGCCCGGCTTCCAACTCCAAACATCATCCTCCGCAGACAAAGTTATACTTGCCAACAAACCTCTCAAAGTTAACAATGATGAAATTATAATAACTAAAATTGTTTGAAATTTAATAATAATAAAAATTGTCGGATGAGTTTCACTAAAATCTTATTTCGAGTTTCTGACTTGACTATGACTATTTGAATAAAAAATATAACAACGAGAATTGTATAGGTAAGTAAATGAATTAAATAAATATGGTGGAAAAATTAAAACAACGTTAAGTGTAATACAATATGGTGGAATAATTAAATACCAATAAAGGAATTAAAAATAAACTACTAAATTTTTCAAAACTCATGATGACCAGGATCGAATATAGATGCTATGAACTAATATATTTCAATTTAGACAATGATACGACAAATATATTTAATATTTATAAAAACCTAATTAAAAGACGGTGATTGTCTAATGTAGTGGGTAAATTCGTATGAGATGTATGTGGAAGGATTTGTAGTGCCAAACTTTAACAGCTATCAACAAAAAACAAATTTAATGGTGAAAATTAAAAGAGCAGGTAATAGAATATACATTTGAAGATGTTTGTTTGATGGTCACATTATACATTTAAGACGTTAGTTTCATTTTGAGGATGCAGGACTATTTCATTTTGAAGATGTTAGTTTGATCGATGTTATTATTTTGATATATATGAATGATAATCATTTTAGTTTAATTTGTTATGTCTTTTATTATTGAATTATATTGAAATTATATTGTTCTTTAGGTCTAATATAATAATTACGAAATCGTTCTTTAAATTAAAAATATAGTAAAAGGCGAAATCATTATTGTAGCTAAGAAACTGTTGTTCTAGATCATATGGTTAAGGGTTTACCAAAACGGTTACCGTATAAAAAAAGGTTTTTGATTTGGCAACGGAGAGAAACCATTGCTGTATCAAACAAACCAGAACGGTTCTCAAAATGACAATTGCGAGAAAGTGTTGTTGTATCTATTTGATAATTAATAAAGTTGAGGTCTATCAGAACGGTTTTTACGTTGGGCAACGGTTGAAAACTATTGCCGTAGTTCAAAGCAAAGCGTTCTCTACATTAGACCAACGACAACGATTTTAATTGAGAACATAGGGAAATCGTTGTGCTTTGGAACTTTAAGAACTGTTCTGTTAGGAACTCTAAGAAAACATTTTTCTTCAAGGGATTGTCATTGGAAAAAAAACCGCTTTGAAAGGCTAAGATAACCTCTCGGTATAGAACGTCCTGAAAACCGTTCTCGTAGCCTTTTGCAACGATTTATTTACATTACAGAACGATTTTTGACGTTCTTATTATAGAATGAAAATGTTGTAGTGCTATCTCAAACCTAACTAAACATAAACCTCATAACCCAAAATTGTCATCAAATCAACCATTCGTTTCTCATTCGATACACACATCCAACACAAATTTTGAGCAATCAATCATGTCATAACTAAAATCAATGTCAAAAGTATACAATTGCAACTGGAATCAAAAGTGCAAAACATTACTTTTTAACGTCACTGATAAAGATTTGAAAATAGGAATTAAAAGAAAAGGAGTTTTTGTATTAACTGAAGTTAAATGTTTTGATAGGGAATGTTTGTTAACAATAATTTTAAAAAGAGTAAAAATGGTCGACACAATTCAAAACTCTTTGGAAGCATAATTTAACCTTCTTTTTTAGTTGTCGAGCATTTTAAATATATTTGCACTCTAAATCGTGGAAATAAAGACCCCAAAATCATCCAGAGATATTTCATTACGAATTATTAGAAACACTTGAAGACTCTTTTATGAAATATACGGTTAGTCCGCTGACTAACGACATATTTCATAAAAGAGTATTCAAATGTCTTTGATAATACGTAGTAAAAGGACTTTGCATGACTTTGTGGTCATTGTTTCCTAAGACCTAGAGTGCAAAATTCATGTATCATCATTATTGCAAAGTATCAAACATGGATACAAAATACTTTTTTCTAGATAGGATAGGATAATCTTTGTAAAGAATAATCTTTTAAAACATGAAAAAAGTTTGACAAGTTACATTACTTGAAAGGATTTTTTCTAAAATAAAATTTATAAATGAAATCTACCGGTACTTGGTAAACACAGAAATATTGAATTAAGTTATTTCCAATATTAAACTATATTTTGGTGTGATACAATTTCATAGATATCATTTTCAATAAAGTATATTTTAAGGTTATCAAAATATAGTTTCTTGATAATAATTCTAATAAAATTTGTTGATTGTTTTTTCCTGCCAAACACAACAATAAAATTGTTAGATCGTAAAATCAATTGTCCCTACATTAATTAGGAATACATTTAAATCATTCTCTCAATCTTTTTTTTTGACAAAGTCATTCTCTCAATCTAACAATAGAGGATTTAAATTGAAAATTGTTTAAGTAAATAAATTCTATCAAATGGCGGATGAAGAATGCCTCAATCTAACTACTCGGGTTCAAATTTAATACAATATCCAGTGGAAAATAATATAAATTAAAAATAAATTTAAGTAAGATTTTCACTACTTAATTATGATCATGATCGAATATAGTGCTTGGACTAATATTTTTCAATTTAAACAACGATATGAAAAATATATCGAATATATATTTTGAGATTGTTGTGGTAAATATATTGGAGTATCTCTTATACTTTGCATAATTCATTTTTCTTATAAAAACAAAATAAAATACAAACATGGCATAAAAAGGGATATGAAATCATGCCATATTGCCTTAATAATAGCCATTGACGACGAGCAAAGAAAGTTTAATGCAACTCAACATGCATGGAAGCTACAACCAAAAGAAATTCTAGAGCTGATGGTCTAGAGTGATCTCATGAAAATATAAATATAAATCAATTCACACTTAACTTATTTTTAACTAAAATCAATTATATCAAACTCAATTATACATAATAAATTCTTTTCAACGGAGAATCAAATACATACTAATTAGATAATTTTTTACGTTAAAAATAAGTAACATTTAAAATTTCCATCATTTAATATAGTATTGTTTTGAATATAAACTGTTTTAAAAAAATGTTTTGTGTTGTGAATAATATATAATGAATGTCCATTATGATGTTGGTCTTATTGTCCCCTAGTGTGTCCTATGAATAGCACTCATATTCTCATGTAATGAGATACTTTGAATGAGAATAATACAATCTCCCTTCTTTCTCTCTTCTCTTGTTTATTTCTATTCATCTATTCTTATTCATGTTTACAACAATTTCATAACACGTTATCAGCACGATAGTCTCTCCTAAACAATTCTTTCTATAATTTGTAAGTTTTTCCCTTCTCTTTATTTTTATGTATGAGTTTTATAATTCTAGTTTATTTTTTTATATTGATTTACAACTTATGGTCCTGAAGCACCATAGTTAAATTTTTGAAATATGAATCATGAATACTCATAGTCTACGATCCAGAAGCATCGTGGTTAAAATTTTGAAATATGAATCCTGAAGATTCATAGCATGATAAAATTTTAAAATATGAATCCTGAAGATTCATGTCTTTATGTATTTGGATGTTTGATATTGTTCGAGTTTCGTGACCGACAACAGTATGGTGAAACATCGATACTTCGATCATCCAAAATAACATAAATATGTTTATTTTATTATATTATATAGTTCCTGAAGAACATATAAATTTAATCTTTCGAATTCCAGAAGAATTCAATATATATGCATCCCTGAAGGATTGCATACTTTATATAACATTATTTGATTTTTTTTCTTATGAATTCTAGAAGAATTCATCTATGCATCCCTGAAGGATTGCACAAACAAAGAACTTAAAAACATAATTTTATTTTCTAATCATATATACATATGCATCCCTGAAGGATTGCACATATTATTGGTCTATATTTCTTGAAGAATTAAAAACTCAATTTTATTTAATTTTTAATTAAATTTATATGCATCCCTGAAGGATAGCATAAATGATTGTTCTTACATCATAACAATATCATATAGTTCCTGAAGAACTTAAAAATTCAAATTATTTTTATGAATTCTGGAAGATATATATATATATATATATATATCCCTGAAGGATAGCCTTATCAATATTTAGAGTTTTAACGATTTATAATTTTTCTTGCGACATATTTATTAAATTATATATTTACTATTGCTTCAATGAACCAATATAAGTTGAATTTGGTACATATTAAAATGTATAAACATAATCATATTAGCAATTAACCAATGAATTTTGTTTGCGTTATTTATACCATGCATAGATTAAAATAGTGAAAGAGCTATATCCTTTTGCTCGTATTTTTTTTGTACAATAGTCCATACACCTGAAGATGTAAAATGATGAGATGCGATTATGTTTTTGTATAAATATAAAATGATGAAATACAAATATTAAAAGTTTGACTTGTTATTCAAGAATATCGATAAAAGTTTACTATCGATTGTGAAAAATAAATATTCACCTGAAGTGAAATAAATTGTGTACTCTAATTATTGTAAGTTCATCAATAGTGAACAAATTACTTTAGGAGCTTGAGAAAATGAAGATTACCACTTGGTCTCGAAGTACCATATACTAAATGCTAATATATTTATTGAGAAATATCATAAGAACTCATGAAGAGCTTATGAAATTTGTTAATTACAGAAATATTAGCAAAAGTGTTAAAACAATTTGACATTGACAAATCTAACTTGTTGTGTACTAAAAATGGTTGCAATGTCATTTGATGTGTCACGCCTCAAGAAAATGATGAACAATTTGAACTGGTCCTGAAGTACCATATTTTAATCAATTGAGGATTATACATGTCGTGGTATTTTATTTTTGTCTATTCAGCCGACATAAATATTGGAACAAAGTGAAACATATTATTTATACCTTAAAGAAACAACAATAGCATCCAGTCATGTGAAGATTTCAGTACTATATCAAACAAGTTGAGAATGTATTTTTATCAAGGCCTATAATTCAACGCACACAAGAAACTTGTTGTTTTTATTACAAAATGATGGTTCCCGCAACAATTCAAAATGAAGATAACATCAGAGACATTGATAACATGGAGAAGAGTATAATAAAAAAGATATGACAGAACTTTCTACAAAGTCAAGTTCAAGTACATAAGATTATTTGAATTTTCATCTCATATATATTTGTCTTAATGAGGGGGAGACATAAATATATACTGCACTCTTTTTTCCTTCACCATGGTTTTATCCCACTGGATTTTCCTGGTAAGGTTTTTAATGAGGCAGTCCACACACAAATGATAATCTACTCTTTTTCATTCACTAGGATTTTTTCCCAATAGGTTTTTCTCTAGTAAGGTTTTAACGAGGCATATCCTTAATGTACATTCAAGGGGGAGTGTTGTGAATAATATGTAATGAATGTCCATTATGATGTTGGTCTTATTGTCCCCTAGTGTGTCCTATGAATAACACTCATATTCTCATGTAATGAGATACTTTGAATGAGAATAATACAATCTCTCTTCTTTCTCTCTTCTCTTGTTTATTTCTATTCCTCTATTCTTATTCAAGTTTACAACAATTTCATAACATTTTGAATATAATCCGTATAATTGTATAGCTATTAATTTGATCTTGTCAAAGAAAAAAAAACTATTAGTTTGATAAAGATTTTGTTTTGAAATATTTTTTTTTTTTTAATTTTTATGAATCAAATAGTTATGATCAAATAATCAACAAACTCACTTTTATAATTGCACTTCTATATTTTGTATTTTTTGTTTTTTTTTTGGAAAAACACTTTCGTATCTGTTTTGAATCTATTTCATTAAAAAAAATTATTTTTTCAATCTAAACCGTAAGAAAAGAGATAACTATTCAAAAAAAAAAAAATTACTTTTTGTCATTTTATGAATTATGGGGCGCGATTTACGAAATGATAAAAATATTCCCGTTCGTTACTTAAGTCACAGACACTTCGTAAAAACATCATACGGATATTTTTTTTATAACGTCCGCTACTTAAGTAGTGGATAACATTTTTCAAAATTTTTATTTTCTTTACATATGTTACTTAAGTAACCGAAAGATAAAATTGCCATTTCATAGGACGCGCGAGTAATTCATAAGATGACAAAAGTAGTTTTCTCAAAACAAAATCCTACTCGAAAATCATACAATTTTCTAATAAATTTGCAGCGAAAAATTAAATTAAAAAACCAACAACATTTATAAGTTTTAAACTTCAAATTAAATTACTTAATAAAGGTAGTAACATAGTCTCAACATGTAAATAACAAGGTTCAACTGTTTGAAGAAATAAAAATGAAATCATAAAGGTGAATCCCCCCGAACATCCTAGCAGAACGACTCCTGTTGAGAGCAATAACGAACGACTCTTCACAACTTAGCGGCTACGATGCATCACCTACCTGAAAGTCTACGAAAAATAACTGAATTAAAAAATGACATAACAACTAGCAAAAACATAAACAATAACAAGAAAACCTAAGCGGATGGCCACGCGATCTATCAGTCAACATCAATCTTCAATCAACAATTAAATAAAGAGAATTAAAAATAACAACTTTTATTCAATAAATAAAATTAAATGTGTGAGCTAGACTCCTTAGATGCATGTGATACAAAGATCGGAGGTCAAAATTATTTTCCTGAAAACACTCCTCAACGGCTTAAACACATGTATGAATGGATGACAATATCATAACCAACATCCATATGCAAACAAGCAACAACTTAACAACATCAATTCAACAGCTTAATAACATCAATTCAACAACTTAAACCAACATCAATAAACAACGTCCATAGCAACTACGACAGCAACACTCCAACATACGAATCAAACCTATCTCTCTAAGGTTTTGACTTGACCAATTAGTCTTGCTGAACAGCCAAATAAAATCTCAAAACAGTTCTCGTTACACCGGATTTTAATTTAATTTAGCTAGCGAGAATTGTGAAAAATACTCATGGAACTGGACTAGAGAGAGTGAGGTATCTCCACCCATCCCAAATTATTCAAAATACCCTAAATGAAATTATAGGAAATTTTTATTACTTTCTGAACTGGACTCATCCTGAACTCTCACGCACCCCCACGCGCCGCCAGTGCGGCTAGGCGTCATTGGGGCGCTATTGTTCATCTTCTTCACCCAGTTTTCTACAAAACGGGTCGCCCGACCTGGTTCCTCAACCGAACTCATTATCTTTCTCGTTTGTCAACGCAATTTATCGTTCTTTATATCAAAGATGCTTATGATTCTTGGCAAAAAAACTCCATTGGGATTTATTTAAGACTTCGATTTACTTAGTTAAGACCCCATAACCTCCCCATAAAGGTTTTAGAATTAGAATTAATTACTTGACAAAAAAAAAAAATAGAATTGATTACCACTCTCACAACAGCATCAAAATTGTTCCCCTTTGTATTACACCACTAAATCCGAAAATTAATAAGGTTAATGCCCTCAAGAATAAACACCAATTCACAACTCCACAACACTAATTCACAACTTCAGGTACTGACAAAGAGCACGACAATCACAGTAGAAAAATAAGCATAGAAACATCATTATTATAGCATATTATAAATTTTGAAAACTAGAATTAACAGAGGCATAGAAACAACAACGACACCACATAACAAGAAGGAAATAAAACAACAATATGCCTATTAAATTTAGATTTTTATGAGTATAAAGCTCTCTTACTTGTTTGTAGAAATTGCTTAGAGTTTTGTTTCTCAGCAACTTTTCTCTAAACTTTCCATTTTAAGTAAAAAGTGGCAATCCTTATTTTTTTTTCCAATCCTTAGCATTTTATAGAAAATAAGTAGGTTTCTTTTCTTTCCTAATAAGTTACTAAGAAAATTCTGTTTTATTCTTTAATCTTAATCTTTACATAATTCTGTTTCACACCCCCTTTTTCTAACATCACTAGACTCACACTTTACTTAATTTCCATATCTCTACCGTTTTACTAACCCGCACCTTCCACTTTACCTTTTACTTAAAAAACACTCCACACTCTATTTCTTTATAAAAGCTATGTTTTTCTTCTCCTTTTATCTGATTCATTAAAAAATCCTCCAACTTTTAGTTTATAAATTCTCATTTGCTAATCCTCTACTCATATCTGAAATCTAATTATTTAGACACTCTACAATATTCAAATAACCACTTAACACACTAACAAGCAATTTTGAATAAAACAATGCTAGCAATCAACATAAATCTAATAAAGCTAATAATCCTAAAAGTCGGGGAGTTACACTAACCAATGCCTTCAGTAACGCACAAAATCATTCATCCGTGCTGGTTTCTTGATGATGCGCTTTCTTGATATTTAGACTTCTTCCACTGACTCATTAGGGCCCTCAAAAAGTGTTGTTGGGCCTTCAACATCCACTATTAGGCCTTTTACAGATGATGAGGGCATATCCATATTACAAGTTGGTTTGAATCCACTCCTTTCCAATCCTTGGTAAAAGGATCCAAATGTAGACCTGATGAGAAATTAGATAAATATTAAACTTTATGTCATATCATAAAAACATAAAAATAATAATATAGAGAAAAAGTTTAATTAATTAAAATTGAGTAAGAGGTTCTTAAGAAAAATGGGATATACTTTTCTTTTCTCATGTTTGTGGACTCTTTCGGATTTGGAATAGTAGCAGGTGGTATATTGTGACTCTCTGAAGCTTCATAAACTTTTAGTTTAGACGGATTGTCTCTGATGAAGCAAGCTCCACATATGTTTCTGATACATAGAGGATCAATGGTTCCACAAATTTTGCTTGAACAATTGTGTTGATCCATTTCTATGATACAACTTACAAAGTTTAGAAAAGAAGAATGTTAAAGAAAACATAAATAGTTGAATATGATATAAGAGTTTGTTTATACATCTAATATAAAATGCACAAGTTCCAATGCAAACTTACAATTTTAAAAGTTCAAATGTTCATTAATGCTTGTGTGTGTTTTCAAAGGTTCATTGGTAACATCAAGTTTTTATTAAGAATTCAAATGTTGCATTGGAAAATGTTGTTTAATTTAGTGTGTCATTAAAGCTTGCACATTTATCAAAGTTGATTGAAAAAGTCAAATGTTGAATTGAAAAAATGCACTGGGCGATATCCAGAAAATCAGGTGGGCCAGACTCGCCCAAATAAAGGAAGGGCCCAACATGCCTAAAGACCCAATGCAAGTACTCCATACAGAAAGACCAGGTGGATAATCAAGGACTTTGTCATATAAGGACGGATATGGCCTAAATAATAGGCCACATGGGATACCTCACTCGAGGGAGGTGGAGCTAACTGCTCCCATGATCTCAATGAGCTATTCTCACCAAGGCTGGTACCTAGGGGCCCATATATAGGAAATCTCAGGGACTTGAGAAGATGATCACTTTTGACATAATTACTTATTCTAAGAATTAGATTATAAGTACTTCTCACTAAGTGTGTGTGTGTATATATATATATATATATATATATATATATATATATATATATATATATATATATATATATATATATATATATATTTATGTAAGTACTTTTTATACCCATCATGGGACCCGATAAACAACATTTCACGGCCGCACACACAATACCGAGACGAAATCTTGACGAGTATTCCATCCCAGCAAGACAATGGTTCGATCAATCAACTCAAGGCGTAAGGAATAGGCCCCTTTGGTAAACATGGGATGGCAAGTATGAAGGGTACAACAATAGGCCATACCAATCACCACTAAGCCGTAACAACAGGGCATACCGCCCAAAGCCATACACCCTACTAAACACAACAAGAGTACATGTCCTTTAGTATATATTACAAGTCAGGCTAGGACATTTGCCACCATTACAATGTTGAGATAAAATATCAATTTGATGTTTTAAAGATAGATAACAAACATTTTAATTATATTTTAAGCAAATTCCGATTTTTTGGTGATCTAGCAAGTGCTCTTGATTGATTAATTAAGATAGAAACAAAAGGTCTTTCATTATATATCACTCTATTTGACAATGATGAAAATAGCAAACTTGATAATGATTAGAGAATAGTCTCCAATTCAGGCCTAAATTACATGTGCAAGAACGTAACTCATTATAAGCACTTAATTTCTTGACAACTAAGCAAGTGACAAAGAAGCATTTTTTTCAAGGAATATATTCCACAAGATCTCTTTGGAAAAAGAAATACTGCTCAAGTCAATACGTAACTAATGATTAAGTGTTACCCTTACTAGCTTGTATGGCTGAGGTAGATTTAAGTTTGTAGGGCTTAAGGTTATTGAGATTTGTATTTTGAGGTTGGTATCATCTCAAAGATCATAGTGGACATACTCACGGAGTGTGGGGACTGGACAGAACCCAAAGTATAGGGTGAACCAGTATAATTGCTTGTGTGTTGATCCTCTTTTTCTCTATCATATTTATTCCGTGCATATATTATACACAAAACACATTTTTTATTTAACTTTTTTAATAACCAGATCATTTTAACGTGTGTGTTTCCAGTTGAATTTTTATAAGGCAATTTTTTGAAAGGTTCACAATTCAACCCCCCACTTTCTTGTGAAAAACTTCGCTGCTTCACACAAAAGGATCGGGGTGTAAGGTTAGGTCCAAACTATAATGAGTGGTGCGCCTATCACAGATGTAGGGGACACATCATAGAGACCTGTTATAATCTCAATGACAAAAGCAAATAAGTATCTAAACTCACGATTAATGTAACACCCCGAATTTAGAAATATTTATTTATTTAGAATATATTTGGTTTTGATGTGATAGAAATAGGCGGATTATTAGTGAGAATATGATAATTAGAATTTAAGATGAGACCTTAACTTATTGGAGAACTAGTTAGTAGAAAAAATAATAGACAAATAGAATTAATTAATAGACGGGGCTGTTAGTAGAAAGGGGTGTAATTTAGTAGAATCATTGGAAATTAGAGATGGAGGTATGATAATGAGCCCACTAGAGTAAAGGGGTGTAGGCTAGTAAAATAGTAGAAAATCATGGAAATAAATATAGGCTTATTTTTATGACTTTGGGGCAAAGTAAAATACGCAAATTAAGGACATGTATGAATTTGATATGTTGGGGAACTTCACCCCCTAGATTGGTTAGTGTCTTTTTCCTGGGCTTTTAAGCCCTCATTTTTATCAAAAAAAAAAAAATACGAGAAATTTTTGGGCACAAATCCAACATTTGTCTTTTAGGCACACATACAATATTTGATTAATGATAGTTGATGTGACTTAATAATTTATCTTTAAAATTTTCTCTTTATTGTGTGAGTGCCCAAATAATATTGATTTGGGGTTATGTCTATGATAGATTTTCTTGTAAAATACCTAGTATTTTTTTATTTTTTTAACAAAAGTAAAATACCTAGTTAACATCTATAAATAGGTGATAATTCTGAAAAACTATGATTTAGCCACTTTTTACAAAAACATAGGAAACATGAGTAAGATTGAAAAATTAGGAAAGAGGGAGAGCTAGGATGAAGGCTCGCTAGCCTGATGTTCATCAGTTCTCGGATTCAGGGGATGAACCCTCCCCTAGCTAAGATGAATCGAAGGCTCGCCTAACGAGCCTAATTTTTATCGTTTTGCTCCGAATACAAAATTTACTCTCACTGAATTATATTGATTTGATTAGTTTGAGAATAAAATTCATTCTATCAAGTATCAAATTAAGTTTTCTTGTAGTTTAGTTAAAAAAAGTGCTGTTGTAATTCCCTTTTACTTGCTAGTAACTAGTAATATGACTAGATTTGAAAGCTTTTTCATTGTGCCTAGTTGCTTTGCTCAGGTTCTTATGTGACACTTATATATATCATTCTGATTAATTTTAAGATTGAAAAATATATGTCTCATACCTAAATACATAGTTTTACAATGTCAGAGTAAAATACATATTCAGATTGAAACTTAAACCTAATATAAAACTATAAACAGCAACACGAAAACTCCATTAGCTTTGTATAATTCTAATTGTGATGTCAAACAAAGTGTTAAAATTTCCATGGTTTGGAGAAAGTGGAGAAAACATGAGAAAATCATCAAGATAGTAAAAATCAAATGGATTCATTTTGATAAAAGATAATGAAAAAGAGTACAATTGGTGCT
This sequence comes from Trifolium fragiferum, assembly GCA_954870985.1. Taxonomy (NCBI): domain Eukaryota; kingdom Viridiplantae; phylum Streptophyta; class Magnoliopsida; order Fabales; family Fabaceae; genus Trifolium; species Trifolium fragiferum. Next base: position 13,142,391 of record OX940793.1, on the reverse strand, counting down.
CTTATATAGAGCTATTTTAGGCCTAACTAACTAACTTCCTAGTAACCAACTTAACCAACTAATTGAACTCTCACTAACTAATGAGCAAAATGTTATTATTCTTAACACAAAGTAGTTAGTAATAATGCTTGGTGAAAAAAGTAATAGTGCTAACTAGTAAATTTGAGTGACATAATAAAAAACCAATTAAACCACAAATTTATTGAAGTGGTAATAATGAATTGGAATTTTGATACAATTTATATAACATGAACATTGCATAACAAAATATAACTCAACAGAATTGAAATTGAGAGTTTTCCTCTCATTATCCTAAACAACTTGTTCCCTCTTCCTCTTATGAATCCTTTTGAGTTTCCTATCTTCAAGTGTCCACTCTTGATTCAAAGATTTCCACTTATTCTCAAAAGTTTCACTAAATTTGGTTGCAATTTTGTGAACAACATCCCATGTAGGATAAAGCAATCCTTGAGAGAAAACAAACCTCATATCATCAGCAAATTCTTCAGGTGTTGAATATAATTTCAACTTTGTTTCAATATCTTTCAAACCAATTGCCTTCAACTTTGACTTGTGATCAAGAAGAGGGTATTTTAGAGCCCAACCATCTCTTCCTTCTAGCATCCTCTTCAAAATCACCCAACATTGCATCTTCTTGTAATGTTCCATTGGTTTCTTCACCTTCTTCATAACTTCTTCACCATCATCATTCTTTATAAAACCGTCTTTTTCAGCTCTTGTGTGATCTTTGATACAAGTTGTTTTAGGGCACACATTCTTCTTCATCTTCTTGCACACATTCTCCTTTGGATGATCAATGGTAGAAACGGTTGTTGTTTTGGTAGGTTCCTTCTTCTTGTTTTTGTCAGTATTCGCAACAATGTTATTCTTCTTATGTTGTGACAAAGTTATTGTTGAATCCAGCCAATAAGATGAAATAACACGTTTTTTACTATAAGAAATCTTTAATATAAGACGCTTATGAGGTTCATTACTCGTAGTTAATGAAGAACTCATTGTTCGGTAATAATACTAGAATGGAATAGCAAATAACTAGTTAGGTTTTTTTGTTAGCAGCAATATCTACTAACTAGTTAAAGATAGGTTTTATGAGAGTGAGAGTCTTCTATATATAGATCAAATTCTTAACCGTCAAGCTATTAATTTGATAGCATTTAAATATTGATAAGATCAAATATTCATAACAAACTCTTTTATAATCTCACTTTGATATATGGATCCGTGACACTACTTTGACATTAAATCCTGTCCATTTATTTTATTTAATCTAATGGTTAAAATTTGTTTGATATCTTTTTTTTTACCAAAATTTTAAAAAAAATCTTATAATAATTTACTCAAATATTATCTCTCTCACTATCTCTAAACTCCACAATCCCTAAATTACCTCTCTTGTTAATCTAAACTACACAATCTCTTATCATGTGTGTGTGTGCACACTTTAATTATTAGAAAATTCGTTTAAAATTTTTGTAAAAAATTATACCAAAAAAATTTCAAAATTAGATCAAATAAAATAAATGGATAGAATTTGGTGTCAACGGATCCAGACTCTTGATATATTTTGAATCTATTTCATTAAAAGAAAAATTAACTTTTCAATATAAATAAATTTAAGAAAAGAGATAACTATTGGTTTTTTAAAAAATAATTAACTTATATTAGGATTGTTTTTTTAGGAGACACTACTAGAAATTTGTCTATTTCCTGCGGATTTGGATCAAAAATCCAAAAATCCGCAGGAAACATGTTTCCTGCAGAATTTGCTGCGGATTCTGATTCCCAGCTAATACCTTCGTAAATAATTCTAGATCAATTAGAGTATATCTAGAAAATGTAAGAAGACCAAAGTATAATGAGTATCAATACAATCAATAATGAATTGGTCTAAATCGTAAGAATATAGGTCTCTGCATATGGAGAAAATCCGATTGAAAAAAAAAACTCACATTTTATACCCACAAATTAAATCTCCGGCGGAGATTAGTAACACTGGTGGAAACTTTTACCAATAGCAAGAGATATACAAAATAAGGAGGAAAACTAGACCAAGACCTCCTTACATATTAACAAACCTAAAACTAGGTTTATATGATCAATTATATGATGTACAAACTAAGATTATTTAATGATCAAAATCCCTTACTAGTTGGATCATCTTATTGTTGGTGTCAAGAAACGTCTTTTATATGTAAAATTATAGTGCTTCTTTTAATAAATTTATATTCTTCAAATATATAAATAAATTTTTTAGGATATTATTTATTTATTTAAAATAAATTTATTTAGTATTATTTTTATTTTTTTCACCAAACAAACTTAATCCATATCATATCATATCATTATCTAAAAGTTCAATACAATTAAGAATATTCTCAATAATAAGGGGAGGTGCCCAACAATAGGCCATACCAATCACCTCTAAGCCGTAACAACAGGGCATACCCCCCAAAGCCATACGCCCCACTAAACACAACAAGAGTATATGTCCTTCATTATATATTACAAGTCAGGCTAGGACATTTTCCACCGTTATAATGTTGAGACAAAATCTCAATTTGATGTTTTAAAGATAAATAATTTTAATTATATTTCTGATCTTTTTGTAATCTAACAAGTGCTTTTGTTTGATTAATTAAGATAGGAACAAAATATCATTCATTATATATCACTCACTTTGACAATAATGAAAATAGAAAACTTGATAATGATTAGAGAATATTTTCCAGTTCGGGCCTAAATACATGTTCAAGAATATAACTCATCAATATAAGCACTTAATTTCATGACAACTAAAGGCCCGTTTGACCTACCTTATTTTAGAACTTATGCAAACGGCTTATGCAATATAAATTAGGTTTTATGCTATTTTATAAGTTTAAACTAGTGAAAATTGAATTTTTGGAAGCTATTTTATCATAAACCACCTTGAAAAACTTATAATAATATATAAAAATTGTATAAGATGTTTGCATAAGCTCAAAAATAAGATAGACCAAACGGACCCTAAGCAAGTGACAAATAAGCACTTTTTTCAAAGAATATATTCCAGAAGATCTCTTTGAAAAAGAAATATTGCTCAAGTCAATACGTAACTATTGATTAAGTGTTACCCTTACTAGCTTGTAGGGTTGGGGTAGATTTAAACTTGTAGGGCTTAAGGTTATTGAGATTTCTATTTTGAGGTTGGTATCATCTCAAAGATCATAGTGAACATACTCACGGAGTATAGGAACTGGAGGTAACCCAAAGTTTAGGGTGCATCAGCATAATTGCTTGTGGGTTGATCCTCTCTTTCCCTATCATTTTATTTCGTGCATACATTATACACAAAACACACTTTTTATTTAATTTTTTTTTTTAACCAGATCATTATAACGTGTGTGTTTCCATTTGAATTTTTATAAGGCAATTTTTTTAAAGATTCACAATTCAACCTTCCACTTTCTTATGAAAAACTTTGCTACTTCACACAAAAGGGTCAGGTGTAAGGTTAGGTCCAAACTATAATGAGTGGTGCGCCTATCACAGGTGTAGGAAACACTACATAGAGAACTGTTATAATCTCAATCATTAACTGAGGAGTTGACTAGAGAAGGACAATTGAATAAGTTTTTAGCGTGTCCACCAAAACAACGAGGAAGCACTAGCAGGCCAAGATCTCCTAAATCGCCACTGAAATCCTCAAAAAAGGATGGCAAAATCAAAGAAGCATCTAAACTCACGATTAATGTAACACCCCAAATTTAAAATATATTTGGTTTTGATGTGATAGAAATAGGCAGATTATAAGTCAGAATATGATAATTAGAAATTAAGATAAGACCTTAACTTATTGGAGAACTAGTTGGTAGAAAAAATAATAGAAAGATAGAATTAATTAAGAGACTGGGCTGTAGTTTAGTAGAATCATTTGAAACTAGAAATTAGTAGAATCATAATGAGCCCACTAGAGTAAAGGGGTGTGGGCTAGTAAAATAGTAGAAAATCATGAAAAAAATTCATCCCACCCCTCATAACTCTTTTTCACCCCCAATATTCCAAATTTGCCCTTGTTAAAAAAGTTCGGGAAATGTTTTCCGAACTTTTTTTTCCTTGAAAATGAACTTCGAAATTTGTTTTCCGAAATTTTTGCTGAATTTACACTAGAAAAATTTCGGTAAACACGTTCCGAACTTTTGAATAAAGGGTAAAATTGGAAACCTGGGGGGGGGGGGAAGACTTGTGGGGGGTGGGATGAGAATTTTTCGAAAACCATTCTAACTATAACTATTTACCAAGGTTTGTCGTAGATAGACTGTCGCTAAGTTGTTAGTTCCCCCGTGACGGGTTATTAAATCCTCTTGCTCATTGGAGTCAGACCCTATTGTCTCGACAGAAGTGGAGGAAGAGGAGATAGATCGAAGTAATGATTGTGAAATTGATCAACCTGCAGCGCTGGAAGGGATTGGTCTGGAGATTGTGTTGCCATTTCCTGACGGCTTGGTGGAACCTGTGTGTGACACTGCGATCATGGGCACTGCTTCAGTAGGGGGAGGTGGCGGGAATTCCGGTCTGGTGGGGCTGCTTGGTGATTTAATTCCAGGTAATGTTGGGGGCGCTCCAATTGGTGCCTTGGTTGATAAAGAAACGGGTGATGCTCAACATGTTATTGATATTCAAGAAGATTTGGGGGTTGATTTTCAAGGGAAGGGTGAGGAGGCAGTGGAGAGGTGTTTGAAGATGGAACAAAGAGATAGGAAATTGAAGGCTGATTGGGTGAATAATAATGGTTACCAATGATAGTTTGCTCTTTCAATGCTAGAGGTTTGGGGAGTAGGGTGAAGCGTCGTAAAATTCGTGAGGTTGTTAGGTTGGAAAAGCTTGACTTCTTGGCGATACAAGAAACAAAAATGGATTTCATTCCGGAGTCCATGATTTCTAGTTTGTGGGGTAATTGTGAGTGTGGTTGGTGCTATCTACCGGCTTCCGGTCGTAGTGGTGGAATCCTCTCAATTTGGAATAAGGTAAATACTTCTCTAGTCTTTACCTTTATTGGTGACGGGTTTGTTGGTGTGTGCCTTGATATTTTGGATGTGAATAAGAGATGCTATATTGTTAATGTCTATGCAAAGTGTAATATCCGAGATAAAATAATTCTTTGGGAGAACATTTTAATGTCCAAGAGGGGATTTGGAGAAGGGTTGTGGTGTGTTTTGGGGGACTTTAATGCGGTTAGAAATGTCGATGAAAGGAGGGGTATCACAATGCCTCCCCTTGTGGTTAATAACTTGGAGATGTGGGAATTTGATGATTTTTTGGGAGAATTAGATGTGGTTGATCTTCCTCTAGTTGGCCGGAGGTTTACGTGGTTCCATCCGAATGGAGTGGCGATGAGTAGGTTGGATAGAATCCTTATTTCCTCCAATTGGTTTGATGTGTGGGGGGATCCGGTGGTTCATGTGTTGGAAAGGGATGTTGTGGATCATTGTCCTCTTGTGCTCCGTTATAATACCGATGATTGGGGTCCAAAACCTTTCCGCTTCAATAACTCGTGGCTCCATCATAATGAGTTTAAGAATGTGGTGCTTAAGGCGTGGCATGAATGTAATTGTGTTGGGTGGATGGGTCACACACTCAAAGAAAGACTCAAAAATATTAAGGGTGCTATTAAAGTGTGGAATGCCGTGACTTTTGGGGAAGGGGAAGAGAGGAAGAAGAGGCTTATCAAAGGGATCCTTGAATTAGACCTTAAAAGTGAAGCCGTGGGGTTGGTAGATAATGAGGTGGAGGCTAGAAAGAAACTTTTCGATGAATTGTGGTGTCTCCTTAAGAATTTAGAAGTCCTAACTTTCCAACGGGCCCGTTCCAAATGGATTAAGGAAGGTGATTCTAACTCAACTTTTTTCCATAATTGTATCAAAAATCGTAAACGGAGAAATTCTTTGAAGGCGTTGAAGACTCCAAGGGGGTGGGTGGAAGGCCCGGCTCTAGTTAGAGGCGAGGTTGTTGCTTTTTTCAATGATCATTTTAATGATACTAATTGGCAACGACCTAACCTTGATGGCATTGATTTTCCACAATTGTCGGGTGATAAGGTGGAGAGATTGACGGCTAGTTTTACAATGGAAGAAATTGCGGAGGTTGTTAGAGGATGTGATGGTTCTAAAAGCCCGGGACCGGACGGGTTTAACTTTGCATTTATTAAGGAGTTTTGGGACTTGTTAAAAGGAGATGTGCGTATTATGTTTGATCAATTTCATGGGAATGCTAGTCTTCCTAAAAGTATTTGTTCTTATTTTCTCACCCTTATTTCGAAAGTGGCATCTCCTCAATCTCTTGGTGATTTCTGACCTATTTCCCTACTTGGTTGCCTTTATAAGGTAGTGGCAAAGGTATTGACGGCTAGGCTAGCTAAAGTGATTGGGGAGGTAATCCCTAACACACAATCAACATTTATTAAAGGAAGACAACTTGTGGATGGGGTGGTGGTGATGAATGAAATAGTTAATTATGCCAAAAAATCCCGGAAAAAGTGTTTGATTCTTAAAGTCGATTTTGAGAAGGCATACGACTCGGTTGATTGGGGGTTCCTAGACTATATGTTGAGACGGTTTGGCTTTGGGAAAAAATGGAGATCTTGGATGAAGGCTTGTCACTACAAGAAATATGATTTTTGGCAGCGACAAATGTCACTGCGAAAAATACAAAGTTGCCGCGAAATGTATTTTTCGCAGCGAAAAAATTGTCGCTGCATGTCGCTGGCATAAGTACCGTTGCGAAAAGTCTTGCAAGGACAATTAATGTCGCTGTCATAACTAGTATTTTGCAGCAAAAATTAATGTCGCTGACATAACTAATGTTTTTCAACAACAATTAATGTCGCTGACATAACTAGTGTTTTTTGTAACAACAATTATTGTCGCTGGCAAAAAAAGTGTTTTTCCCAACGAAAAAATTGTTGTTGCATGCTGTTGTAAAAAGTTTTGGTCGCTGACATTACTAGTGTTTGTCAATAATTCAAATATTAATTTAATCTCCCATGAAATAATAAATATTAGGAATTAACGTTCAATATCAACAATTGATTGCTAAATTTTATTTATAAGTTATGTTTCTCGTTCAATCTTTTTTTTTAATCAGTGAATTTTATTTATACAAAAATTCAAATACAAAGAACCAAAATACAAATTACAAGTCATTTAGATCATAACAAAATCAAGTGGTCATTCACGTAATATCAAAACATTAAATTAGAAAACACAAAAAAGCAACATTATTTTGAATGTTTATCACTTAATCCTATAAGAACACCACAAAATTTTTTTAAGACACCGATGACTTGATTGCTTGCCCCTTGTTCTCCATTGTTCATCATCTTCTGTCATAGTCTTCACACTTTTCTTGAATTGCTTCGATATTCTTCAAAGCTTTTGAATATTAGATACCTTCTCGTCGTAGTTTTTTTTTATTGAAATTCTAGTCAACTTTTAATGAGGTTATGTGTGGAACAAAGTGAGACAAGTGATTTTGAAAGGGAAAATTATATAAGTTGATGAATAATGATGATATGATGTAGAACTTGATCGGTTAAATTTTGAAGAGATCGAGTGATTAAATTTTGAGCAATGAACAAAAGAGAAAGAGGAGTGGTGGATGCATAGTAATCTACCGTATAGAAAGTTTGCAATATATGATCCAAGTGGATGAATTTATAGCTATTAGTAAATAGATTGATTAATTAACAAATATTCCAAAATACATGGGAAATAAAATAATTAATGGATTATCTTTACTCAATTAACTATCACACTACATGATTATCGCGATTGTGATAGTGGGTATGTATGGAGTGCTACGTCGAATTTTGAAAAATATAAAACAAACCACTATTTTTTTAATCCAAATAAAATTAATTTAATTAATCTACTTCTAATAATAATATATTAAAATTGATAACTACTATATTTACTAATTTGTCCTTATCAATTTTAATATTTTTTTAAAATTTGGTATCCTTCATTGTAATTTTACTCTATTAACAATATATGTATAAAAATAGGAAGAAAAATAAAATAAGAATTAGAAGAAGTTTAGTGAAACAATTATAGGAAAAAAAACAAACAATAAAAGATTATACATGAATCTATGCATAAAAGTAGCAATAAAACAATAAAAATGTGGTAGTTTTTTTTTATGCATAAAAAAATTATGTATATTAAAATTGCTTACAAATAAATTTAATTCTTTAATATATTAATTAACAAGCTATGTTGTTGGTATAATTATAAGATTTTCCAACAACGTTATAATGTTGTTGTCAAAAAGGGGATACAAAACATAAAAATAGGAAAAAAAATATTTAGTTAAAAGAAATTTACGCAAAAATAGAAACATAAACTACAAAAAGTAGTAATTGTGTGGTTTTTCAGAGACTTTACAAAGTTGTTGCAAATATTCTATCGTATTAAAAATATAAAAATAGAAAGAAAAAAAAAACAAAAAAAACAAAAAGATAATAATTTTAAGTTAAAACAAATCTACGCATAAATATAGGAACAAAAACTATGATAAAAGATATGTATAATAAAATAATAATTATTGGTTTCGCAACGACGTTACAAGGTTTGTTGCAAAAAAACTTTACAATTAGCGACAACAATAATTATTGTTGGGATAAGTAATTTTTTCCAGCGATAACATAATTGTTGAGAAAAAAACTAACTTACAACAACAACTTAAATTAGTTGCTGCTATATGTATATTTTTGTCAGCAATTTGAATGTCGCTGCAAAAAAGTCGCTGCGAAAAATCTTATTTCTTGTAGTGTGTATTTGCTCCGGCAACATGTCGGTGTTGGTTAATGGAGGTGCGACGGAAGAAATCAATATTAGAAGAGGATTGAAACAAGGAGACCCACTAGCTCCTTTCCTCTTTCTTATTGTGGCGGAAGGTTTAGGAGCACTCATGAGAACGGCGGTGGAGTGTGACCGGTTTCAACCCTTTAAAGTTGGCCAAGGAGGATTATCGGTATCCATGCTTCAATACGCGGATGATACTTTATGTGTAGGTGAAGCAACGGTGGATAATTTGTGGGCTATAAAAGCAATATTTAGAGGTTTTGAAATGGTGTCCGGGTTGAAGGTTAACTTTTGGAAAAGTTGTCTTATAGGGGTGAATGTAACAAATGATTTTCTTGATATGGCCGCCAACTTCTTGAATTGTAGGATTGGTCACTTGCCCTTTAAATACTTGGGCCTTCCGATTGGTGCGAACCCGCGGCTATATTCAACTTGGGTACCTATGTTGGAAGCGATTAACCGGAGACTTAATTCTTGGGGCAATAAGTATATAAGTCTTGGAGGCCGAATTGTGTTGATAAACACGGTGTTGAATTCCCTTCCCATTTTTTTCCTCTCATATATCAAGATGCCGATGAAAGTGTGGCGGGAGGTTGTTAAAATTCAACGCAAGTTTCTTTGGAGTGGGCTTTCCAATAAGAGACGCATGTGTTGGGTTAAGTGGACGGAGATTTGCGAACCCAAGTTGGATGGGGGTTTGGGTATAAAAGATTTACGGTTGATGAATACTAGCCTTTTAACTAAATGGCGGTGGAAGTTACTTACAAAGGATGATGAATTGTGGAAGGAGGTGGTTGGGGCGAAATATGGAGATAATATTTTTGGGAATGTAAGGTTGGAAGAGGGTGAGTACTGGACAAGTTAATCAGGGTGGTGGCGTGACATTTGTAGGGTGGATAATGGCCTTGGTTGGTTTTCACAAGCGGCAAGCAAAAAGGTGGGTAATGGTAATTGTTAGTTAATGTGCTGATTGAATATGTTAAGTTAGTGGAAATTATCTAGTGTAAGTGAAGAGTTACATGAGTAAATTGTCATTGTTGTTAGTGGAAGCACTTAGTGCTTAGTGGAGTGTTTAATTATGAATTAAACACCTAGTAGTGGTGACTCTTTGATAGTTGTAACCATCACTACTCATGCTATATATATTCTGTGTATGAGATGCATTTGATATAAGAAAAATACAAGAATATTCAGCCCCCAAAATATGTTCTTACTCTAAATTCTGCTAGAATTTAATTTATCACATACCACCTCTAGAATACCACCAACAGAGTGGTATCAGAGCCTTGAGAGTGAGTACCTTTTAGAATACCTTTTGGCTCGAGGCTGTTAATACCGCTGTGTATCTACTGAATAGATGTCCAACAAAGGCTGTATGGAATAAGACTCCATTTGAAGCTTGGAGTGGAAGAACACCTTCAGTGAACCACCTTAAAGTTTTTGGGTGTGTTTGCTAGGCTCAAATTCCTAAACAAAAGAGGACAAAGCTTGAAGAAACAAGTGATAGATGTGTCTTTATTGGCTATAGTTCCATGTCAAAGGGCTATAGACTTTACAACTTGAAGACAAACAAGGTGATCATTAGCCGGGATGTTGTATTTGATGAGAAGACTTCTTGGAATTGGGAAGAAGACAAAATGAAGGAGAAAACAGTCCCTGCAATTTTATTACAACAAGATTCAGCAGTTGAAAGTGAGCAACCAGCCCCATGTACACCAAGTTATTCATCCTCTCCAAGTTCACCAAGTTCAAGTTCATCATCTCCTAGCTCAACTCCAATAAAATTGAAGGACTTGAATGATATTTATGCAAGGTGCAACTATTGTGTTGTGGAACCAGAAAATTTTGATGAAGCAATAAAAGATGTTTGGAGGAATGCGATGCAAGAAGAAATAAATGCAATTGAGAAGAACAAAACATGGCAGCTTGTTGAAAAGCCAAATGACAAAGAAGCTATTGGAGTAAAGTGGGTGTACAAATTGAAACATAATCCAGATGGTTCAATCCAAAGAGCCAAGGCTAGATTAGTAGTCAAAGGCTATGCACAACAGCCTGAAATTGACTATAGTGAGACTTTTGCTCCGGTTGCACGTTTGGACACCGTGAGAACAATCATTGCGGTAGCAGATCAAAAAGGTTGGAATTTGTACCAACTTGATGTGAAGTCAGCTTTCTTGAATGGAGAGTTAAAAGAAGAGGTGTATGTGCAGCAACCTCAAGGTTTTGTGACTAAAGGCCAAGAGGAAAAAGTTTACAAGTTGAAGAAAGCTCTCTATGGGTTGAAACAAGCCCCTAGAGCGTGGTATAGTGAAATTGACAGCTACTTCATTCAGCAAGGATTTCAAAGAAGTCAAAGTGAGCCTACCTTGTATGTGAAACGTCAAGGTAAAGATGATATCCTTCTTGTTGCCCTTTATGTTGATGATTTGGTGTATACGGGTAACAACAAGAAAATGGTTGAAAATTTTAAAATAGAAATGATGAAAAAATATGAGATGAGTCATCTTGGCTTGCTGCATCATTTTCTTGGTATTGAGGTTTACCAAGATGAATATGGAGTTTTTATTTGTCAAAAGAGATATGCTGAAAATATTTTGAAAAAGTTTGGCATGTATGGCTGCAAACCTGTTGATATTCCTTTAGTGGTGAATGAAAAATTAAAGAAGGAAGATGGTGGAAGATTAGTTGATGCAAGCATGTATAGAAGTTTGGTTGGAAGCTTGTTTTATCTTACAGCTTCAAGGCCCGATTTAATGTTTGCCACTAGTTTACTCTCACGATTCATGAGTAAACCAAGTCATTTACATCTTGGGGCAGCAAAAAGAGTTCTAAGGTATGTCATGGGAACCATAGAGTATGGAATCAGATTTGAGAAGAATTCTAAACTTGAAACTAAAGGCTATTGTGATAGTGATTGGGCCGGAAGTATTGATGATATGAAGAGTACTTCAGGTTATGTATTCAACCTTGGTTCAGGCGTGATCTCTTGGTGCTCAAAGAAGCAAGATACCGTGGCGCAATCTTCAGCTGAAGCTGAGTATTTAGCAGCTGGTTTGGCTACACAACAATCACTTTGGTTGAGAAGAATATTAGAAGACATTGGAGAGAAGCAAGAGAGAAGTCTACAACTTTATTGTGACAACAAATCAGCTATTGCTATGGCAAAGAATCCCGTTTTTCATAGCCGGACCAGACACATTAACATAAAGCATCACTTCATTCGAAGTGTGATTGAAGAAGGAGATGTGCAGTTGATATTCTGCAGTTCACAAGAGCAGCTTGCTGATATTTTTACTAAAGCACTACCAAGAGGAAGATTTCAACAACTTAGAGAAGCAATGGGAGTTAAAGAGCAGCACATTAAGGGGGAGTATGTTAGTTAATGTGCTGATTGAATATGTTAAGGTAGTGGAAATTATCTAGTGTAAGTGAAAAGTTACATGAGTAAATTGTCATTGTTGTTAGTGGAAGCACTTAGTGCTTAGTGGAGTGTTTAATTATGAATTAAGCACATAGTAGTGGTGACTCTTTGATAGTTGTAACCATCACTACTCATGCTATATATATTCTGTGTATGAGATGCATTTGATATAAGAAAAATACAAGAATATTCAGCCCCCAAAATATGTTCTTACTCTAAATTCTGCTAGAATATAATTTATCACATACCACCTCTAGAATACCACCAACAGAGTGGTATAAGAGCCTTGAGAGTGAGTACCTTTTAGAATACCTTTTGGCCCGAGGCTGTTAATACCGCTGTGTATCTACTGAATAGATGTCCAACAAAGGCTGTATGGAATAAGACTCCATTTGAAGCTTGGAGTGGAAGAACACATTCAGTGAACCACCTTAAAGTTTTTGGGTGTGTTTGCTATGCTCAAATTCCTAAACAAAAGAGGACAAAGCTTGAAGAAACAAGTGATAGATGTGTAATATCCCGAATAATTAATAAATAAGTTATGATAATTTTCTTTATTTTACCTTAATTAGTATTATCATTAGACAATGGATTAAGCTAGTGAACAACTAGTAATTAAGTTGGGAATATTTTATTAATAGTCATTAATGGCACAAGAGTAATAACGTGGAAGTTTAAGGGTGCTACATATTATAGGAAACAAGTATATTGGTCCATTTTTTAAGAAATTCAGAGGAGGAAAAAAAAATGGAAGACATCTTGCCCTTGCCTTGTTTTGACCGAACCCAAAATACCCCCATCACAAAAAGTACCAAATTCTTCATTTTTTCCACAATTAAATCTTTCATATAAGCAATTCTTGATGATTAAGTTTAGTTCCACTTAATAGGAGGTTTATTGAGAAGGATTATAAGCTAAAATTTCAAGTTGAGCTTGTAGAAAGATGAAGGTACCAAGGCTTGAAGTTCACAATCTTCATCAATTTAAGAGGTGAGTTCTTATGTAGGTATAAATTATGGTATAGGGCTGAGAAGTTTCAGTTGTGATCCTTGCATGTATAATATAGTGTGAAATAGAGATCTTGAAGTAAACCATGAGATCAAAATAGAGAGAAAGAATTATAATGTAGGGATTTAGTACTATAAAGCATTACTATTTCCCAATTGTTGTATGATTATAGTATATCCCTAAAAATCTTGTTTTGAACTATTATCAACAAGTATGAACTGTTTTAGTCGGCTATGAAAGACGATGAATATCAACTTTTACTAGGCTGCAGAACTTTTTTTACACATAACACAGGTTTGGGAAGGCAGAGTTCAATCTTATCCCTTATTTTCTTTAGAATGGTTTTAGTAGTTAGAGAAATTGATAAATTAATAGTAATAACATTATGACTGGATATGCTTTTGTGTGAGGAATAGAATGAGAAAGATATTAACACATGAGATGCACATTTTAGTTACTGGTTTTTGTCTTTGGTTCTATAGATTCATCCTATTAAGAAATAATGTGGTTTATGTGCACATAAGAAAATGAGATGGTTTTTATATACTTTGTTGATAATTAATCAACACTTAGAGAACTACGTGGCTCTGATTCCCTAATCGTTTGGGGATACGTAGGACCAGGGATCCTCCCTGTCGGGCTATAATTTCAGTCTCTATTTAGATTACGTATGAGCCATTTAGAATAAGATTTGAAGTTAAGTTTTGATTTATATACTTTGGCACATGTTTGATATGTCGAGACATATGATTTTGATGTTTGTGGAAAATGTTGTTATTCTCCGTTTGGATGTGATTTTACTTATGGTTTGTAAAGTGGAATATTTTCAATTTCGTTCGAATTGTATGTATTTTGACAAAAGTTTTGGAAATGTATTAAAACATGGTTTTAAGAGATATATTTTTAAGAATCACGGTTATAATGACGATGGCCTAGGTGCACCTAGTAATGTGGTTTCGGTTAGGGAGAATTACCCGTTAGATGGAGCCACCCCTATGGAAAGGCCGCCATTAGGTGGAGAGGGCTATCAACGAGATGTAGACTCCCTGATCGATAGATTTGACATTTTTCTTAGTCGAGATAAAAGAGCTATCCGTTAGATGGAGCTACCACTATGGGAGGCCACTCTTAGGAGGAAAGAGCTATCAACGAGATGGAGCTAGCTCTCGGTTTTAGCATTGTAATGATTGATAAATTTGATGATATGTTTTCCGAATTGAGAAGAAAAGGGCTATCCGTTAGATGGAGCCGCCACTAAGTGAGAGGCCGCGCTTAGGAGGAAAGGGCTATCAACGAGATGGAGCCGTCTCTCGATTTTCTCGAAACGATTTTTTTTATTTTTTATATTTTAATTTTACCGGAGTTTTATATTTTCTTTAAAGTTGATTATAATTGAAATTCTTGCTAAATATACAATTCCATAACCATGATTTATCTTGATTTTGGAAGCGTTTAAAATACAGAGGATACTCTGTCGAAATTTTAGTAGATATTACTTTTGAAGTAAAAGTTATTTTTTTGAAATATTTTATTTATCGTTTGATAAGTTTGATCATAAGGCTTGCCGGACTAGGGTGTTAGTTCGTGCGCCGGTCACGATGCGGACTCGGGTCGTGACAAAGTTGGTATCAGAGACCGGTTATAAACTAAAGCCAATAGACATATGATTGAGGCGATGAATACAAGAAAAAAAAAATTAATAATTATAATAATTCCCGCAATCTAGATCCTATTAAAAACCTATAGGATTGAGTGGTTTCTTTTTAGTCTGAAAAATCCTGCCATCTCCTGTTAGTTGACAGAAAGTGTTTCGTTGTCCTTTGTGCATTCAAAAGCACGTGGTAGAAGATTCTCTATATCAACGTTGTTTTAGGAGTTTCTAACTAACCTATTGAATTTATTTTTAGATTTAGAGTTTTTGCTGCCTCTTGGTCTTGTGTGTTGTTAATTAGCTGGTTTTAATGCTGCACTCTCTGGTGTTCTATTTGTATCCTTGTTCATCTATGTTTTTGGTGCTTTGACTGATTCATTGCTATGGTGTGGATTTCTTTTATGTTTGGTTTGTTTGCTAGAGCATTTTTTGGACGCAGGTGTAGGGTGTTGTTGGCCTTTTACTCTTGTTTTGTTTTCCTCTGAAGGTTGCAGGCCTGATTTTGTTGTATATCCGGTCATGTGTAGTATTATTTGATTATTTTCTTGGCTGATTTTGGTGAGTGATTGCAGGTTTCTCTTATTGCCATATCAGTTTTTCTATCTTGTATCTTGTGTCCCTTGTACAACTTGTAGTTGGCCACTTTAATATTTAGCAATAGTACTTGCTGGTTTTTAGTGCATTTTTGCTAGAAGACTCTTCCGCATCTTTTGTTTTGGTCGTAATTTTCTACTTCATGTTTTGATTTTAGTATGAACTTTTTATAGAAAAAAAATTAAGTGAAATAGTTGTGTTTGCTATTAGCTGAAATATATTCAAATGTTAGTGACTTTGTCAACTGCCAAGTACAATTTTGTAGATTTTGAATACAAAGTGAAATCCACCCTGTGGCAAATGAGCCAAAAGTAATTGAATAGGTAAGGAAGAAAAACATAAGATATTTTTCCCTTTTGGATAACAATAGGAATCTTGATCATAACACATGTTGAATCATAGTTTACTGTTAACAACAATTTCTTTGGTGATTCCATGTTCTAGTTTTTATTTGAATTGATGGGGTGGGATGGATTGTGAATGTTATGAGTGTTTTATATTATCAAATTTTCATTATAGCATAGTTTTCTTAATTACCTATCTATGCATTAACATTTCTTTTTGAGATCATCTAGTCACGATCCTTAGAACATTGGACATGAAGCTAGAATGGTCATGGAGCTAGTAGTTGATATGGACCCGGTTATGTGCATGAAGGTAGTCAAGGAGCCGGTCACAGCTGCATGGTTGTAATAGTCTTAATAAATGATGAATGAATATTTGGTATTTTTTTTCTTTTCTTTTTGTGAATTTAAGTGATATATATATAAAGTTGTGAAGTAGTTATTGAAGTTGTTCAAATTGAAATTGATTATTGAAGCTATGAAGGTGTGTATAAAGACTAGACAGCAAAAGTTACTATCTATGGTGTATAGAGATTAGAGAGCAGCGGAAGGTTAGGTTGTTAAGTGATGCGAAATTTCGAGGACGAAATTTTCATAAGGGGGGTAGAATGTAATATCCCGAATAATTAATAAATAAGTTATGATAATTTTCTTTATTTTACCTTAATTAGTATTATCATTAGACAATGGATTAAGCTAGTGAACAACTAGTAATTAAGTTGGGAATATTTTAGTAATAGTCATTAATGGCACAAGAGTAATAACGTGGAAGTTTAAGGGTGCTACATATTATAGGAAACAAGTATATTGGTCCATTTTTTAAGAAATTCAGAGGAGGAAAAAAAAATGGAAGACATCTTGCCCTTGCCTTGTTTTGACCGAACCCAAAATACCCCCATCACAAAAAGTATCAAATTCTTCATTTTTTTCCACAATTAAATCTTTCATATAAGCAATTCTTGATGATTAAGTTTAGTTCCACTTAATAGGAGGTTTATTGAGAAGGATTATAAGCTAAAATTTCAAGTTGTGCTTGTAGAAAGATGAAGGTACCAAGGCTTGAAGTTCACAATCTTCATCAATTTAAGAGGTGAGTTCTTATGTAGGTATAAATTATGGTATAGGGCTGAGAAGTTTCAGTTGTGATCCTTGCATGTATAATATAGTGTGAAATAGAGATCTTGAAGTAAACCATGAGATCAAAATAGAGAGAAAGAATTATAATGTAGGGATTTAGTACTATAAAGCATTACTATTTCCCAATTGTTGTATGATTATAGTATATCCCTAAAAATCTTGTTTTGAACTATTATCAACGAGTATGAACTGTTTTAGTCGGCTATGAAAGACGATGAATATCAACTTTTACTAGGCTGCAGAACTTTTTTTACACATAACACAGGTTTGGGAAGGCAGAGTTCAATCTTATCCCTTATTTTCTTTAGAATGGTTTTAGTAGTTAGAGAAATTGATAAATTAATAGTAATAACATTATGACTGGATATGCTTTTGTGTGAGGAATAGAATGAGAAAGATATTAACACATGAGATGCACATTTTAGTTACTGGTTTTTGTCTTTGGTTCTATAGATTCATCCTATTAAGAAATAATGTGGTTTATGTGCACATAAGAAAATGAGATGGTTTTTATATACTTTGCTGATAATTAATCAACACTTAGAGAACTACGTGGCTCTGATTCCCTAATCGTTTGGGGATACGTAGGACCAGGGATCCTCCCTGTCGGGCTATAATTTCAGTCTCTATTTAGATTACGTATGAGCCATTTAGAATAAGATTTGAAGTTAAGTTTTGATTTATATACTTTGGCACATGTTTGATATGTCGAGACATATGATTTTGATGTTTGTGGAAAATGTTGTTATTCTCCGTTTGGATGTTATTTTACTTATGGTTTGTAAAGTGGAATATTTTCAATTTCGTTCGAATTGTATGTATTTTGACAAAAGTTTTGGAAATGTATTAAAACATGGTTTTAAGAGATATATTTTTAAGAATCATGGTTATAATGACGATGGCCTAGGTGCACCTAGTAATGTGGTTTCGGTTAGGGAGAATTACCCGTTAGATGGAGCCACCCCTATGGAAAGGCCGCCATTAGGTGGAGAGGGCTATCAACGAGATGTAGACTCCCTGATCGATAGATTTGACATTTTTCTTAGTCGAGAGAAAAGAGCTATCCGTTAGATGGAGCTACCACTAAGGGAGGCCACTCTTAGGAGGAAAGAGCTATCAACGAGATGGAGCTAGCTCTCGGTTTTAGCATTGTAATGATTGATAAATTTGATGATATGTTTTCCGAATTGAGAAGAAAAGGGCTATCCGTTAGATGGAGCCGCCACTAAGTGAGAGGCCGCGCTTAGGAGGAAATGGCTATCAACGAGATGGAGCCGTCTCTCGATTTTCTCGGAACGATTTTTTTTATTTTTTATATTTTAATTTTACCGGAGTTTTATATTTTCTTTAAAGTTGATTATGTTGAGGATTTTAGGGTGTTGGCTTCATTTGGTAAAATAAGCCTGATTCCATGATGTGGGGCATGATGTGTGGCACATCAGGTTTCACATCTGGACGCCCTAGCTGGACGCGCTTTTATTAATTTACACGCGATCTTTTGAAAAGATTTGTTTTTCAAATTAAATCGTGCCAGCTTGCGCGCCAAGGAACAAGATAATCTTTCATGGTTCTGTTTTATTTTATTGGCCGACTTTGATCAAAAAGATTTGAAACAAACAATTAAAAGATTACGATCAAATAAATCTCAAGGAGAATTAACAAAGGCCAGCTGTCAACATTGAAGATCCAAGCCCATGAAACTTGTTCTATATAAAGGAAGACTGAAGACACTTTGAAGTAACGAAGCCAAGAGTTGAAGAAATCGAGTCTTAGGTCTTAGTCTGTTTATTGTTCTTTGTGAGCCTTCACTTGAATCATAATTTTGATACAAGTAAGGACTGAGTTTGATAGAGTTGTAATCTCTAGTGTTCTTTCTCCAAAGCTTTGAAGCAAGGAGTTAGAGTGTGCAACACTCAAAGCCTTTAGGTACGAGTGCATAGGTTTCTAGGAGTGTGTCTCCATACTGAGTTTGTTATTAAATCCTTACTGGGTAAGGTTGAGGGGGAGTGAGCAGAGGTTCTCATATCTAGGAGTTCCTAGGTAGAATTAGCACGGGTAGTGATTAAGTGAGAAGTTGTAAACGGGGGAGTTTAGCTTTGAATTGATACTACCATAGTGGATTCATCCCTGGATTGGTATCCTCCAGATTAGGGCTTGTTTAAGCGCCGAACTGGGTTAACAAACTCACTGTGTTTTATTGTTTCCTGCACTTTAAATTGTTTACTTGTTCATCAAGTTCAACATGTTCACGATGTTGACACATTAGGCTACGCATCGTACGATTCCTAAAGTGTACACATCGTGCTACACATCTGACACTTGCCACCAGAATTTCAGATTATAATTGAAATTCTTGCTAAATATACAAGTCCATAACCATGATTTATCTTGATTTTGGAAGCGTTTAAAATACAGAGGATACTCTGTCGAAATTTTAGTAGATATTACTTTTGAAGTAAAAGTTATTTTTTTGAAATATTTTATTTATCGTTTGATAAGTTTGATCATAAGGCTTGCCGGACTAGGGTGTTAGTTCGTGCGCCGGTCACGATGTGGACTCGGGTCGTGACAAGATGTGTCTTTATTGGCTATAGTTCCATGTCAAAGGGCTATAGACTTTACAACTTGAAGACAAACAAGGTGATCATTAGCCGGGATGTTGTATTTGACGAGAAGACTTCTTGGAATTGGGAAGAAGACAAAATGAAGGAGAAAACAGTCCCTGCAATTTTATTACAACAAGATTCAGCAGTTGAAAGTAAGCAACCAGCCCCATGTACACCAAGTTCTTCATCCTCTCCAAGTTCACCAAGTTCAAGTTCATCATCTCTTAGCTCAACTCCAATAAAATTGAAGGACTTGAATGATATTTATGCAAGGTGCAACTATTGTGTTGTGGAACCAGAAAATTTTGATGAAGCAATAAAAGAAGATGTTTGGAGGAATGCGATGCAAGAAGAAATAAATGCAATTGAGAAGAACAAAACATGGCAGCTTGTTGAAAAGCCAAATGACAAAGAAGCTATTGGAGTAAAGTGGGTGTACAAATTGAAACATAATCCAGATGGTTCAATCCAAAGAGCCAAGGCTAGATTAGTAGTCAAAGGCTATGCACAACAGCCTGAAATTGACTATAGTGAGACTTTTGCTCCGGTTGCACGTTTGGACACCGTGAGAACAATCATTGCGGTAGCAGCTTAAAAAGGTTGGAATTTGTACCAACTTGATGTGAAGTCAGCTTTCTTGAATGGAGAGTTAAAAGAAGAGGTGTATGTGCAACAACCTCAAGGCTTTGTGACTAAAGGCCAAGAGGAAAAAGTTTACAAGTTGAAGAAAGCTCTCTATGGGTTGAAACAAGCCCCTAGAGCGTGGTATAGTGAAATTGACAGCTACTTCATTCAGCAAGGATTTCAAAGAAGTCAAAGTGAGCCTACCTTGTATGTGAAACGTCAACGTAAAGATGATATCCTTCTTGTTGCCCTTTATGTTGATGATTTGGTGTATACGGGTAACAACAAGAAAATGGTTGAAAATTTTAAAATAGAAATGATGAAAAAATATGAGATGAGTCATCTTGGCTTGCTGCATCATTTTCTTGGTATTGAGGTTTACCAAGATGAATATGGAGTTTTAATTTGTCAGAAGAGATATGCTGAAAATATTTTGAAAAAGTTTGGCATGTATGGCTGCAAACCTGTTGATATTCCTTTAGTGGTGAATGAAAAATTAAAGAAGGAAGATGGTGGAAGATTAGTTGATGCAAGCATGTATAGAAGTTTGGTTGTAAGCTTGTTTTATCTTACAGCTTCAAGGCCCGATTTAATGTTTGCCGCTAGTTTACTCTCACGATTCATGAGTAAACCAAGTCATTTACATCTTGGGGCAGCAAAAAGAGTTCTAAGGTATGTCATGGGAACCATAGAGTATGGAATCAGATTTGAGAAGAATTCTAAACTTGAAACTAAAGGCTATTGTGATAGTGATTGGGCCGGAAGTATTGATGATATGAAGAGTACTTCAGGTTATGTATTCAACCTTGGTTCAGGCGTGATCTCTTGGTGCTCAAAGAAGCAAGATACCGTGGCGCAATCTTCAGCTGAAGCTGAGTATTTAGCAGCTGGTTTGGCTACACAACAATCACTTTGGTTGAGAAGAATATTATAAGACATTGGAGAGAAGCAAGAGAGAAGTCTACAGCTTTATTGTGACAACAAATCAGCTATTGCTATGGCAAAGAATCCCGTTTTTCATAGCCGGACCAGACACATTAACATAAAGCATCACTTCATTCGAAGTGTGATTGAAGAAGGAGATGTGCAGTTGATATTCTGCAGTTCACAAGAACAGCTTGCTGATATTTTTACTAAGGCACTACCAAGAGGAAAATTTCAACAACTTAGAGAAGCAATGGGAGTTAAAGAGCAGCACATTATGGGGGAGTATGTTAGTTAATGTGCTGATTGAATATGTTAAGTTAGTGGAAATTATCTAGTGTAAGTGAAGAGTTACATGAGTAAATTGTCATTGTTGTTAGTGGAAGCACTTAGTGCTTAGTGGAGTGTTTAATTATGAATTAAGCACCTAGTAGTGGTGACTCTTTGATAGTTGTAACCATCACTACTCATGCTATATATATTCTGTGTATGAGATGCATTTGATATAAGAAAAATACAAGAATATTCAGCCCCCAAAATATGTTCTTACTCTAAATTTTGCTAGAATATAATTTATCACATACCACCTCTAGAATACCACCAACAGTAATCATACTTCTTTTTGGAAGGATGTGTGGATAGGTAATCTTAGCCTCGCCTCTAGATTTCCTCGGCTATTTGGGATTTCCTCTCAAAAAGAGGCGGTGCTAAGTGATATGGGGGGTTGGACTAATGGAGTGTGGAGATGGGGGTTGGAGTGGCGCCGTAATTTTTTCGTTTGGGAAGAAGCGCTTTGCCATGAGTTGTTGGAGGAGCTATCTCACGCTTCTTTGTCAACTTCGGAGGATTGTTGGATTTGGAACCCGGGGGTGCAAGACGGGTTTACGGTCAAATCAACTTATGTTTATCTTGATCGTACTTTAAATACGCGTGCTCCAATGTCTTCGTTACTTGCTTTTGCCTTCAAGTTTATTTGGAAAAGTGGTGTGCCCTCGAAGGTTTGTGCTTTAGCTTGACAATTGTTGCTAGATAGAATCCCGACAAGGGATAATCTCCGTCGAAGGGATAATCTCCGTTGAAGGCTCACTCTGTCCGATTTGTAATGAGAAGGTAGAGACGGCGTGCCACTTATTTTTACACTGCAAATTTACAGCTGCAGTTTGGTACTTAATTAACAGGTGGTTAGGTGTGGTTTCGGTGCTTTTGCCCTCGGTTTCGATGTCATATGCGGTGCTAGTTGGGTGCGGATCGAATAAGAAGCGTAGGAAAGGGATATCCATTGTGTGGTTGGCGTTTATTTGGGCTATATGGAGGACAAGAAACGACTGTGTGTTTAATAACACAGTGGCTGATTTGACGATGGTGGTGGATTTAATACGGAGGTTATCGTGGCAATGGTTTATTCATAATACAGCTAAGGGACCGTGCCTTTTGTATGAATGGGAGTGGAATCCGGCCGATTGCATGACAAGGTGAGTCAAGGTGTTGCTCGATTTTGGCTGGTCTGGGCGATGTTTGGTTTCTGGTTCCCATTTGTTTGCTTTCCTTTTCCTAGTTCAGGGTGTTGTAGCTTTTCCTTTCCTTTCTGTTTGTTTTTGCTGGGCGCTGTATTGTTGTTGTTGTATTGTGGTCTTATTGTTGTACTCTTTCATGGCCTATTGTGTACTTCTTGTACTAAATAGTGTCTCAATAAAAGTTTGCTGTTAAAAAAAAAATTATCTATGAATAGAATTGTCTAGTGAGGTTGGTAATGACTAGGGATGTGAATGGATATTCATGGACGCGCATAGTGTGATGTCTGTGTCCGCTCCGTTGGACAAATATTATATTTGTGTTTTCTCCATATCTGTGCGGATATCCGCTAAGCGGGTAATCCGCGAAAAATGAAGTATCCGCGGATATTAACAGATATTCATGGATGTCATTCTTTTTATAAAAAAACTTAATTATTGGAAAAGGTTTATTTTTTAAAAAGACAAAATATTACTACAACATAATATTCATATATTATGCGCTCTCTCCTTTTTTTAATTGCAATAAGGAATTTTATTAAAAAAAAGAGGAGGCATATGTAAAAAAATGAAAAAACATAACATTTCCTCAAAAATAAAAAAATAAATATGAAAAGTTTTCTCTATATGAAAAAAAAAACATAACATAAAAAAATACTATTTTTTAAACAAGAAAAATACTACAATTTATATTTAAATATGGATATATAAGTAATTTTACTAATTATTTAACGAGTATGGATATCCGTGGGCGCGGATAGTATTAGACCCGCATTCGTATACATTAAATGCGGATAATTGAAATATTCACTTATTTTATCCGTGGATATCCATTAAGGTATCCGCTCCGTGTCTATTGCGGATTTTATCCATCCCTAGTAATGATTAATTGTTTAAATGACGAGGTATAATTAATTCAATGACCATGATTTACAAGTGGTGTAGTTGTGTTTATTGCTATTGATCTTAAATGACGATGTATTGGTGTATCACTCATGCATTTATTCATGTGTCTGTATTAAATGGTGACGGGAATGTTGAGTAACATAACTCTGAATCTCACTTACAATTCACACACAAATCTTCCAAGCATTGCCTAAATCTCACTATAAATCATTCTCAATCACTCTTATCGTTCCTCAAACTTCATTCGCATTCTTTTATAATCTCTCTCAAGTCTCAACCATATTCGGAATTGCTCTAAATCGCAACTCATCATGTGCCGTTCACGTCAATAGAATCCTCAATCACTCTCAACTAATCACAAAAAATTCACATCAAAGTTTGCAAAAAGCGTAGTAACCATAACTCCGATATAGTCAAATAAGTCCTTCCCTCTATAAACCAAAACTCAAAGTCAGTAAGATTTAATTAACCTTTCAAAGAGATAGCTTGACATTAGTACTAACTAATTAATTCATGATGTTTTGTTCCAAATAATTTTTCTTTATTTTGAAAGAAGTAATAATGCCAGCTACTAACTAAGAATGCTAAACAAGTAGTTAGTAATAATGCTTTGGTGAAAAAAGTAATAATGCCAGCTAGTCCGTAGTAAATTTGAGTGACATAATAAAAAACTAATTAAACCACAAATTTATTGAAGTGGTATAATAATTAATTGGAATTTTGATACAATTTATATAACATGAACATTGCATGACAGAATATAACTACAGAATTGAAATGGAGAGTTTTCCTCTCATAACCCTAAACAGCTAGCTTTGTTCCCTCTTCCTCTTATGAATCCTTTTGAGTTTCCTATCTTCAAGTGTCCATTCTTGATTCAAAGATTTCCACTTATTCTCAAAAGTTTCACTAAATTTGGTTGCAATTTTGTGAACAACATCCCATGTAGGATAAAGCAATCCTTGAGAGAAAACAAACCTCATATCATCAGCAAATTCTTCAGGTGTTGAATATAATTTCAACTTGGTTTCAATATCTTTCAAACCAATTGCCTTCAACTTTGACTTGTGATCAAGAAGAGGGTATTTTAGAGCCCAACCATCTCTTCCTTCTAGCATCCTCTTCAAAATCACCCAACATTGCATCTTCTTGTAATGTTCCATTGGTTTCTTCACCTTCTTGATAGCTTCTTCACCATTATCCTTTGTTTCTCTACCAAAAGCTCTTGGATGATCAATGGTAGAAACGGTTGTTTTGGTAGGTTCCTTCTTGTTGTTTTTGTCGGTATTCGCAACAACGTTATTCTTCTTATGTTGTGACAAAGTTATTGTTGAATCCAGCCAATAAGATGAAATAACACGTTTTTTACTATAAGAAATCTTTAATATAAGACGCTTATGAGGTTCATTACAAGTAGTTAATGAAGAACTCATTGTTCGGTAATAATACTAGAATGGAATAGCAATAACTAGTTAGGTTTTTTTGTTAGAGTGAGAGTCTTTTATGAGAGTGAGAGTCTTTTATATATAGATCAAATTCTTAACCGTCAAGCTATTAATTTGATATCATTTAAATATTGATAAGATCAAATATTCATAACAAACTCTTTTATAATCTCACTTTGATATATGGATCCGTGACACTACTTTGACATTAAATCCTATCCATTTATTTTATTTGATCTAATGGTTAAAATTTGTTTGATATCCTTTTTTTTACCAAAATTTAAAAAACAAATCTTATAATAATTAAAGCAATGATTTTCTCAAAGATTATTTCTCTCGCTATCTCTAAACTCCACAATCCCTAAATTATCTCTCTCGTTAATCTAAACTACACAATTTCTTATCATGTGTGTGTGCACGCACACTTTAATTATTGGAAAATTAGTTTCAAAATTTTTGTAAAAAAATATATATACCAAACAAATTTCAACATTAGATCAAATAAAATAAATGGATAGGATTTGGTGCCAACGGATCCAGACTCTTGATATATTTTGAATCTATTTCATTAAAAGAAAAATTATCTTTTCAATATAAATTTTAAGAAAAGAGATAACTATTGATTTTAAAAAAAATAATTAACTCATATTAGGAATTTTTTTTAGGAGATCAATTAGAGTATATCTAAAAAATGTAAAAAGACCGAAGTATAAAGAGTTCCAGATCTACAACTAACAATGAATTGATTTAAATAGTAAGATTATATGTCTTATGCTATAAAGAAAATTCGGTTAAAAAAAACCGAAGTATAAAGAGTACCAGATGTACAACTAATAATGAATTGATCTAAATCAATGGACATGAACTTTCACAAATACTATTATTTTGTTGACTAAATGTGTGGTGCAGTTAAGATAGTTTCTTTATCCCATTTTTATCGGGGATTTTAAGTTAAAGTAAAAAAATAAATAGTCTTTGATATGAGTTGATTTTTATTATATATTTTTGTAATATTAAGAATCAATTAATTATTATAGGGTTAAATAAGTAAATGGTCCCTATAGTTTTTTTGAATTTCGTTTTTAGTCCTTAAAGATTTTTTTTACATTTTTTGGTCCCCGAAGAATTTTCTGTCACTATTTTTGGTCCCTGGAGAATTTTCGGTCACTGTTTTTAGTCTCTATAGTTTCACAAAATTTTGTTTTTAGTCCTTAAAAACAGTGATGAAAATTCTCCAGCGACCAAAAAGTGCAAAAAGAATCTTTAGGGACTAAAAACGAAATTCTAAGAAACTATAGAGACCATTTACTTATTTAATCCATTATTATATAAATTACGATTTTAACCCAATTGTGTACATTACAATTTATTATAGTCAATTATGGAAATTGTTAATATCTAAAGGTTCAATAAAATATTTTTTGATATGAGGTATCAAAACTATATGGTTCATTCGATAAGATACGGTGTATTTTGATGGTATTTGAGGCGCGGTCGAAACGGTACTTGCTTAAATGTACTGTTAGCATATCAATGCTCAAGCTAGTAACAATAGCTCAAGATGAGTGTGTATGAGTTGGATGAAATTTGTGTATCTTGAGACATGGACATCTTCTAAGGCGGGTGATATTTTTCAAAAAATTTCTTTTTTCCTGCATCCATTACTTAAGTAACTGAAGGATAAAATAATCATTTTGTAGAATGCGCGAGTAATCCATAAAATGGCAAAAGTATTTTTCTCAACAAAGTCTTACGAAGAAACAACAAGGCAACTACGGACCCAGGATAAAACCTGCCACGACCAGAAAAACCAAAGCCAGCCCGCCAAAGAAGGGCCCTCAAACCAAGTATGCCTACCACACAGACCACTGTCAACACCTATAGAGAATGGGTTACACTACCCACTCTTAGCATTAAACCATTTTCAAGAGGATAGTTAAACCCTATTGACCAGGTGATCAGCATCCATTGTCTTCCCAAAAAAGTAAGATAATTTCAAATAGACTACGTAATAAAATACCACACCAAAATCGAACCTAAAGTAATCCTAAAATAAATCCAGCACATCTAGTTTAATTATATCACATAATTAATTCAACATGAGATATCGAATATACTACAAATGTCAAGAATGATACACATCCTTAATTGGTGAACACATTTTTATTAATGGAACAAAATTAACTCATTTAATTCATAAGAATATTCTCAATATAAAATGACATTTGATCATAACATAACGAACTCAAATAAGAGAATGATGTCGTTGCTAATCAGATTTTTCTATTTATTTTAATTGAAAAAAATGTAGTTTAACTAATTATTAAGTGTTATACCTACTCGAAAATCACACAATTTTCTAATAAATTTGCAGCGAAAAATTAAATTAAAAAGTCAACAACATTTATAAGTTCTAAACTTCAAATTAAATTACTTAATAAAGGTAACAACATAGTCTCAAAATGTAAATAACAAGGTTCAACTGTTTGAAGAAATAAAAATGAAATCATAAAGGTGAATCCCTCCGAACATCCTAGCAGAGCGACTCTTGTTGAAAGCAATAACGAACGACTCTTCACAACTCAGCGGCTACGATGCATCACCTAACCGAAAGTCTATGAAAAATAACCGAATTAAAAAAGGACATAATAACTAGCAAAAACATAAACAATATATAACAAGAAAACCTAAGCGGATGGCCACGCGCATCTATCAGTCAACATCAATCTTCAATCAACAATTAAATAAAGAGAATTAAAAATAACAACTTTTATTAAATAAATAAAATTAAATGTATGAGCTAGACTCCCTAGATGCATGTGATACAAGGATCGGAGATCTGAATTATTTTCTTGAAAACACTCTTCAACGGCTTAACAATGGCTTAGACACGTGTATGAATGGATGACAATATCACAACCAACATCAATATGCAAACAAGCAACAACTTAACAACATCAATTCAACAACTTAAACCAACATCAATAAACAACGTCCATAGCAACTACGAAAGCAACACTCCATCCTACGAATCAACCTTATCTCTCTAAGGTTTTGACTCGACCAATTAGTCTTGCTGAACAACCAGATAATATCTCAAAACAGTTCTCGTTACACCCAGTTTTAATTTAATTTAGCTAGCGAGAATTGTGAAAAATACTCATGGAACTGGGCTAGAGAGAGTGAGGTATTTGCATCTGTCCCAAATTATTCAAAATACCCTAAATAAAATTATCGGAAAATTTTATTAATTTTTGATATTTTTAAATAGTTTCAGACCTCAAAAAAATTCCAAACTGGTACCAAAATTCCCAAAAAAATTATTTACTATTTTTCTGTAAAAAAATTAGAAAAAACTGGACTCATCCTGAACTCTCACGCACCCCCACGCGCCGCCAATGTGGCTAGGCGTCGTTGGGGCGAAATTGTTCATCTTCTTCACCCAGTTTTCAACAAAATGGGTCATCCGACCTGGTTTTAAGTAGAAATTCTCATTTGCTAATCCTTTACTCATATTTGAAATCTAATTATTTAGACACTCTACAATATTCAAATAACAACTTAACAAACTAACAAGCAATTTTGAGTAAAACAACGCAAGCAATCAACATAAATCTAGTAAAGCTAATAATCCTAAAAGTCGGGAAGTTACACTAACCAATGTCTTCATTAATGCACAAAATCATCCATCCATGCTGGTTTCTTGATGATGCGCTTTCTTGATATTGAGACTTCTTCCACTGACTCATTAGGGTCCTCAAAAAGTCTTGTTGGGCCTTCAACATTCATCATTAGGCCTTTTACAGATGATGAGGGCATATCCATATTACAAGTTGGTTTGAATCCACTCCTTTCCAATCCTTGATAAAAGGATCCAAATGTGGACCTGATGAGAAATTAGATAAATATTAAATTTTATGTCACATCATAAAAACATAAAAATAATAATATAGAAAAAAGTTTAATTAATTAAAATTGAGTAAGAGATTCTTAAGAAATAGGGGATATACTTTTCTTTTCTCATGTTTGTGGACTCTTTCGGAATTGGAGTAGTAGCAGATGGTATTTTGTGACTCTTTGAAGCTTCATAAAATTTTAGTCTAGACGGGTTGTCTCTGATGAAGCAAGCTCCACATATGTTTCTGATACATGGGGGATCAATGGTTCCACAAATTTTGCTTGAACAAGTGCATTGATCCATTTCTATGATACAACTTACAAAGTTTAGAAAAGAATAATGTTAAAGAAAACACAAATAGTTGAATATAATATAAGGGTTTGTTTATACATTTAATAAAAAATGCACAAGTTCCAATGTAAACTTACTATTTTAAAAGTTCAAAGGTTCATTAATGCTTGTGTGTTTTCAAAGGTTCATTGGTAAAATCAAGTTTTGATTCAGAATTCAAATGTTGCATTGGAAAATGTTGTTTAATTTAGTGTGTCATTAAAACTTGCACATTTACCAAAGTTGATTGAAAAAGTCAAATGTTGAATTGGAAAAATGCATTGGGCGATATCCAGTAAATCAGGTGGGCTAGACTCACCCAAATAAAGGAAGGGCCCAACACGCCTAAAGACCCAATGCAAGTACTCCATACGAAAAGATCAGGTGGATAATCATGAACTTTGTCATATAAGGACGGATATGGCCTAAATAATAGCCCACATGGGATACCTCACTCGAGGAAGGTGGAGCTAACTGCTCCTATGATGTCCACGAGCTATTCTCACCAAGGCTGGTACCTAGGGGCCTATATATAGGAAATCTCAAGGACTTGAGAAGATGATCACTTTTGACATAATTACTTATTCTAAGAAGGGTATTGCTAACTAGTGCCCCAGGGGCACTCTTTAAGCTTTCTATTAAAAGATACTCCTCCTAGTCCTTAATATAACAGAGAGTTCACTTTTTTGATACATTAAAAATTGATGTATCTAGTCAATAATATAGTCTAGATCTAGATACATCAATTTTTGAATGTATCTAAAAGGTAATCATTTTCTTATATTAAGGAATGGAGGGAGTATGCAAAAAGTAAATCATTTCAATTTCCAATGCGTTGATTTTACATATTCCCATAAATTTTTTACTAAAACTTACTATTTAAGGTGCTTAAAGAGTGCCCCGGAGGCACCCTTTAGCATTTTCCTTCTAAGAATTAGATTATAAGTACTTCTGACTAAGTATATATATATATATATATATATATATATATATATATATATATATATATATATATATATATATATATATTTACGTAAGTACTTTTTGCACCCATCATGGGACCCGATAAACAACATTTCACGACAACTAAGCAAGAACATAACTCATCATAAGCACTTAATTTCATGACAACTAAGCAAGTGACAAAGAAGCACTTTTTTCAAGGAATATATTCCACAAGATCTCTTTGGAAAAAGAAATATTGCTCAAGTCAATACGTAAGTATTGATTAAGCATTATCCTTACTAGCTTGTAGGGTTGGGGTAGTTTTAAACTTGTAGGACTTAAGGTTATTGAGATTTTTATTTTAACGTTGGCATCATCTCAAAGATCATAGTGGACATACTCACGGAGTGTGAAGACTGGACGTAACTCAAAGTTTAGTGTGAACCTATATAATTGCCTATGTGTTGATCCTCTCTTTCCCTAACATTTATTTCGTGCATACATTATACACAACACACTTTTTATTTAACTTTAGTAGAAAGGGGGTGTAGTTTAGTTAAATCATTAGAAATTAGAAATGGAGGTATGATAATGAGCCCACTAGAGTAAAGGGGTGTAGGCTAGTAAAATAGTAGAAAACATTCTAACTAGAACTATTTACCAAGGAGAATTCTAACATGCAGTCATTAAAATGACTTCATCAAAAAAAAGTCAAGATCTAGTGTGGCAAAGGCACAAAAATTTCTATGTGCAAATCTCAAATCTAATGGCTAAAAACCAAGCAGCCCATTAGCACAAATTTAGTAGCAAAAATTTGGTAGCTAATCCATAGTAATTAAGTTTAATGAATAATATGATAGTAAAACGACATGGGAATGAATTCCTAAGAAGTCCGTGTGGAAGATTAATTTATCCAATAATCAGCTTTAAACCTAACATAGCTGATCTTGCTCTATACAAAATCCAAATTAGATGGTTTAAGAGACTACACTATTGGTTTAGAAACTCAGGAAACCTCTATTTAGCTAAAGAATATAAGAAACTAGCTGAAACTCTTCAAAACAGACTTCAGAATATTGCAAGATGACTGAAGAAAGTCTAACAAGTAAATTACAGAAAGTTTTAGATAACTTCTCTAATTTACAAGATAGGATAGAAAAACAAACATCCTATTTAGAAACCTTACAGTCTGAAGAAGAAAGATATAAACCATATGAAACTTGGAAATTTCATAATGGAATAAACTTTGATTGCTATGAAGAAGATGAAACTCATAGATTTCCTCACCTTTTTCATACAACAAATCCACAACTAAATAATATATCTTGTATGATAGCATACATGATAAAACTCTTAGAAGACAAAACTCTTCAAGTCTCTCAAGGGGGGGAAGAGAAAGGAAAGGAACTAGAAATAGAAAATATTCCTAGGCTTCTAGAAAACCTCGAAGAAACTTCTGTTTCTACACAATTAAAAATTAAACCACCATCTAAATTCTTTTAAGAATGGACGATACAGAAGAAGCCCTTAATAGGCAATTAGAAAATTTGGAAAGACTTATGGTCTCTCTAGATATATCAGGAAAAAGTCAAGTAGTTGACGACGAACCAAAAGAGAAAAACCAAATCATTTATGATTTTAGCTCTGAAGAAGAAGTAGAGGAAGAAAATGAAAATCCTCACTTCGTAAAATTCGAACCAGCAGAAACATCTGGTACGAAAAGAACTGCAGAATTCGAAAGAGAATTTACCAAACAAAAATTCCAAAAGGTACCCCATTATTATGTACCTACACAAAACCCATTTCAAGGGCAAGGAATTTTAGACATAGACTGTAGTTTCGATACAGCCAAGGATTTAAGAGATTGATACAATACAAATAGTGTATTAGTCCAGTTAAATGAAGACCTTAAAAATTTAGGACCAATTGAAATTTTCAATTTCTTACAATATAAAACTAGAGGAAATGCTTACAAATACATTTCGACCTTACCACCAGAAGTTATGGGAACAATACCCCTAACAGGAGCTTTAGTAGTGGATTGGATTCATATGTTACTCGTAACAGAATTTAAAGGATGGAAGGACTCCATTCAATCTAAGATAGCATTTTCCGACCAGAATCTTTGGAAAATAACTAACCTAAAAATCTGCAACATGTGCTATGTAGATAATTTCATTTGTGAATTTCAGGACTATTATTACAACATAGATAATAGTACTAGAATCTCTAGAAACTTGATAGAACTATTCTATGACAAGTTACCAGAAAAAGTGTCATTTCAAGTTAAAACATTCTTTACTTCGGCATTAGCAGAAGGAAAAGTAGATGATACTCTAGGAGGAAGAATAACCACCTTAAAAATTTGGCTCCAAGAAATGTGTAGTCAAAAAATAGCAAAAAGAGAGGCTAAAGTATCCCTTTGTTGTAATAAACTACAAGACAAAGTAGGAAATTATGGTTGCAATTCTAAGAAGAAACCCAGAAAAACAAGAATACAAAAACCCTATAAGAAAAAGAAATTTAAGAAGGTTCCTTTTAGAAAATTCAATAAGGGGAACAAAAAATTCTTTAGGAAAAAACAACCTTACCCTAGGAAGAAAATATGCCCACAAGGCAAAAAATCATGTACATGTTGGTTATGTCATGAAGAATGTCACTATGCAAATGAGTGTCTTAAAAAGGAAAATCCAAATAAAAATGTCCTACATGCAATATATGCAATGGGATATGAACCTATAGAATCAGATATAGAATCCAATGAAGACATTTATGAATACTGCACAGAGACAGATTCAGATGTCGAAGAAGATACTTGGTAAAGGAAATCCAAGTGCTACATTTATCAAAATAGTGCTAAAAAATAGAAACCTTTTTGCCTATATAGACACAGGTGCAACTCTATGTTTTGGGAAAAAATATATCTCTAAAAATTGGGAAAGATTAACCAAGCCAAAAGAAATAATAGTTGCAGATAAATCAAAACATCATATATGGTTTAACCTTAGAGATGTGTCTATAGAAATTGAAGGATATAAATTTTTTATTCCAACAATCTACCTCCATGATTCAGGATTAGATCTAATCATAGGAAATAACTTTTTAAAATTATATGAACCCTTTACCCAAAGAAAGAATACTATATCACTTCATTGGAAGGATTTGGGAAATCCTAAAAATAGAAAAATAGTAACCACCAAAATAGTTACTAGAAATGAAATCTTAAACCTTATTAAGGGAAACCTTAGGGAGTTAAGAACTATATGGGAAGAAAGAAGTTTCCATATTAATATAGAAGAAAGGTTAGATGAAGTCTGTTCAGATAACCCTTTAAACAGTGTTAAAAACACCAATCATGAACTTATAGTCATTAAGTTAAAAAATCCTAATGACGAGATAAATGTTCCAAATAGAATTCCATATTCTATTAGAGATGTTGAAGAATTTCAACAAGAATGTAAAGATTTACTTGATAAAGACCTTATTAGACATTCATCAAGTCCACATTCTGCACCAGCTTTTTATGTCAAAAACCATAACGAAATAAAAAGAGGTAAGAGAAGAATGGTAATTAATTATAAGAAACTTAATCTGGCAACAGTCGGAGATTCTTATAAATTACCTAGAAAAGATTTTATTTTAGAAAAAATAAAAGGATGTAATTGGTTTTCTTCCTTGGATGCAAAGTCTGGTTATTATCAACTAAGACTAGCAGAAGAAACAAAACCATTAACAGCTTTTTCATGTCCACCTCAAAAACATTACGAATGGAATGTTTTGCCTTTTGGACTAAAACAAGCACCATCAATATATCAAAGATTTATGAACAAATCTCTCGCAGGTTTGGATCATATATGTTTAGCATATATAGATGACATACTCATCTTTACAAAAGGAGATGAAAAATAACATCTTCGAGATTTAGAAATTGTTCTTTTAAGAATTAAAGAAAAGGGTATTATAATTTCAAAAAGAAAATAAAAATTTTTACAAAAAGAAATAGAATACCTTGGTTTAATTTTAAAAGAAAATGGGGAACTAAGTCTAGCGCCTCATACCCAAGAAAAAATACAAGCTTTTCCAAATGAGCTTTCTGACAGAAAACAAATCCAAAGATTTCTTGGATGTTTAAATTATATTGCTAATGAAGGATTTTTAAAAGACTTAGCAAAGGAAAGAAAGCATTTGCAAAAGAAAATATCAGAAAAAGTCCCATGGTCCTGGACTAAAGTTGATTCTGATAATGTTAAAACCATTAAAGAAAAAATAAAAATTTTACCCAAACTCTACAATCCAACAATAAAAGATTTTTTAATCGTAGAAACGGATGCATCACAAACAACCCGGGCAGGTTGTATGAGAGCCTTACCCAATGGTAAAGCAAAACTTTCTCTAAATGAGAAAGGATATAAAATTGAAGAATCAAATCTTCAATCAAAACAATCTGAAGCTTCGAAAGAAGAAACAGATACCAAAAAAGGCATTGATTACAGTGCTTCTAAAATCCTGATAAAGGATACTGAAAATTTACAGTTATGTAAATATATTTCTGGTACATTTACAGATACAGAATCTAGATACCATATTCAGGAACTAGAAACTCTGGCGTGTGTAAAAATACTAGAAAAATGGAAGATTGACTTATTACCGTCAAGATTCCTTCTTCGTACAGACTCTAAATATCTTACAGGATTTTGGAGATATAAAATTAAAGCTGACCATAAACAAGGCAGATTAATAAGATGGCAGATGAAATTACAACAATTCGAGCCATATGTTCAATATATAAAATCTGAGCAAAACAGTTTTGCAGATACACTGACGAGAGAATGGAGCAAGCTATAAAGCTACTTCAGAACAACATCAAGCAAAAGGACGAGCAACTTGTCGCCCTAGAAATCAAAAAAGCAAAAATCTCTGCCGAGAGGGGGGAGATGATTACTACACTTAAGGGTTTACAAAAAATGACAACAGATGAAAATCAATCAGCAAAAGGCTCAAGTGAAGTTCTAAAAAAGGAAGAAAACTGGGACCTCCTAGGGCAACCTTCTGGAAAGTACGACTACTATGTAAAGTATACAACCCCAGAAAGTTCAAAAATCCCTATCAAAACAATAGTACCCAGTGGTTGGAATATAGAACAAGAAGCAGAATCTTCAGAAACAACCTCAGACAGCAAAAAGTCTTGGGCTGACCAGGTCGAGGAAGAAGATGAAGCTAGAAAAAATGGTTTATCAACAACCATTCAAACAAGCGATCCCGTAGACAATGAGATGGGAAAGTTTGAAGCTTATGTCATTTTTGATGGTCCAATGAAAGGGATCTATAGAAAATGGGCAATAGCAAAGCAGCACATCTTAGGCAAGAATGTGCGTCACAAAGGATACAAAACCATGAAGGAAGCTGAACAGGCACTTTACGGAGCCTACAAGGAAGTTACAACAGCAAAAAACCTTCAAAAATCTCCAACAATGGAGTCGAAAAGGAAGCTGTCGATTGACAAAATTCGCCAGCTCAAAAATCAAAAGAATTTCCAAGTAACCGACCCAACCTACATGGAATTCAGCCTTAGGTGGAAATGGTTAAACCATTATGTAGAAGAATTCACCACTGAATGTTTCTACCCGGCCAACAAATTTAGCTGTCCCAAGACAGTTACATTACCAGGAATAGATAGTACTACATGTCTATCTTTCTTTCAAAATGGTTTAATCCACACTATATATTTGGAAGAGCAACCAAAGAAAACTTTTGGGGAGCTAAAGTTTCTTCCAAAAAATCTACAAAATTTGGCAGAAAAATTTAATAATTTATATGCCAAAGGAAAAGAGATCTTCCTAGAGGTCGATTCAACATATCCTTGGTATGATGAAAATACCTTGGAGCTGGTCACAAAACCAATATACTTAATCAAGATTGGGATATCCAACAAAGAATATCCGGTCATGAATAAGGAAAGTACAGAATGGCATCCAGCTATGTACGTCAATCAGATGAAGAATTTTCGTCGGAAAGTTTCAAGATTGTCATCTCAGACAAACTACAGAAAAATCTACGAAGACTCATCAATGATCGTGTATAGCGATTCCAGAAAACCAGCAAAAGAAAAAGATATCAAGGCAATCAAAGGACTTGAAGAAAGAATTGACCAACTGAAGGATGGTCATGAAAAATTACCAAGGGTAATTCAAGAAGAATGCTGTAGATATTTTTTACAGTATTACAAAAATCATAACTGTAAAAACTGTCAAAAATCGTCGGCACAAGAGGACAAGGAGGCTAACAGCACGGATCAACTGGCCTCAATGTAGGACAAAAGTGTGCAGTGGTACCTTATCACATCTGAGTCAGATGGGGACCACTTAGTGATAAATAATGTAAAAAACTATTTGTCGTTTTTCTTAGTGCGTTTTTTCTTTTTTAGTGTGCATCACTTTTTCTGAGTGCATGTCACTGTTGTGTGAATGCGTGTCACTTTTCTGAGTGCATGTACAATGTCATGGAAATGGACGTTTACCTAATATGTGAGCCCTTCTCCACTATAAATAAGAGCTCTAAGCTCAGTTGTAAAACACAGTTAAAAGAAATACGAAACTATTAACTAGTTTTTGAAGAATTATTTTCTTCTGTCCTTAGAATTATTTCTAAGAAGTAGCTCTTGAGGTAATACTCTGGAGGAGCTAGATCCTTGAGGTAATACTCTGGAGGGATCAACTACATAAAACAATATAATCAAACAGATTATATCCCAAAACAACACAAACACCTTCGTATCGAAGAATTCAACAAAACCAGAAACAAAGAAAATCATATCAGGTATGATTGTTATTATCACAACACTTGTTTATTATATTATGCTGTTTGCATAACAGATGGAAAGTTCGAATTTTAGAACTCAAAGATTATTTTCAAATTTTTTCGAAATCGAATATACAGAACCTAGTTCTGGTCACATATACTTAGAATTAGTCTTGATAGAAGACTATGATAAAAAGGTAACTTATTTACTAAAAAGAATTCCTGAACCAAATCTGGTTAAGATAATTTTAGATAAATTCAAATTTAATCATTACCAAGAAAAGGTTTTTCTCGAAAAAATTCAAGAAACTATCGAAGGAGACTTCGAAGAACATGAATTAAAATGTTTAGTTCATGAGTTAAACAATTTTACTAAAAATTCTAAATACATAGAGTGTTTTCAAGGACAATTCTATGGAGATTTCGCAAGTATACATTATAGACTAAAAAACTCTCGATTTTATAGTCTAATAAAAACCTTAAATATTCTGCCCGATAATATTAGTGAAAATTCAGAAGAATTTTGAAAATTATGTCTGAAATCTCACTTTTTGAAGAAACATCTAATTATTTTGCTGATGTTATACAAGATCACAAAATAGAAGAAGCAGATTTATCCCTAACTGCTGAAGAAAACTTTAAAAGAAAGTCTATAAAATTCAAAGAACGTCTTTTAAGGAAAAATATCTTGAAATTTGGAATAATGATAGGAGAAGAAGCAATTCCAATTGATTCTACTTCTGGAAATATTTTCATATCTACCATAGATAGAACACAAATTCAAAAAAGAATTTCAAGTCTTTCTGAAAAAAAAAGAAATAAAATCGGTTATATTCACATATCAACCATTCAAGTTTTAATCAAAAGTACTTTCATGAAAGGTATTGATACACCGTTAAATATAATTCTAAGAGACTCTAGAATTACAAATGATAGACAATCTATAATTGCACAAGGAAGATGCAATTTAAAATATGGAAAAATTAAGTTTGATATAAACTTACAAATAGGATTATCCCTAAAGGATAAAGATCTGGACAGATCCATAATCTTTAATTACAAATTAGAAGATTCAAAATTTATGAAAAAAGGAAATCATCCTTTTACAATATGCTATAGAATTAATTATGCTTTAAGTAATTCACATCATAGCATAGAATTTACAGGAAAAGATATAATTCATATTAATGAATTATTCACCCCAATAGTGACATTAGAATCACCTATATTCAAAACCTTGGCAAGGAAGAGTTGCTCATTAATAGAAGATGACAAAAATCTATTTGAAGAAACAGAAGAAAAACCATTAATTAGAAGTCAAAGCCTTAAGGTAGCACCCCCAAAAAAAGATTTTGAAATCTCAGAACTAAAAGAATTAAATAAGCTACAAAGCTCAGTAGCAGAGTTGTCCTTACAACTCGAAAAATTAGATAAAAGAATCTAATTAAACTTCCGCAACCTGTTACCTACGATAGCAATGAACTTAGCTGAAGAAAGAAAAAATCTAAAAGTCTATAGGAAAAGAGTTCAAAAATTAGAATTCGAATATAGATGTTTAAAAAACCTGTTATATATGGATAGACCTTATGTTAATCCAAGAATAAAGGCAAGACTCATAGAAAGAAAAGATATATTGTCTAATTACAGACTTTTAGTACAATATACGAAGAATGAACTCCAACGTTTATCTTACAGCTAAAGCGAAAACTCTGCCGCTCAAACTCTGCCCAAACTCTGGTATCAGAGCCAAATCTCGATGTTAGGATAGAGAAAACTCATACCTTTAGATCTCTGAGGATACACAGAAACACAATTATGAAACTACACCATATAATTATGATTTGGTGGGACCAAATAAAGACTTTACTCCTATTGGTCTATTCAAATGACTTTTCCAATATTAACTGCACCATAGAAGTACCCATTTACCAAGGTTTGTCGTAGATAGATTGTCACTAAGTTGTTAGTTCCCCTGTGATCGGTCACTATCTATGAATAGAATTGTCGAGTCCACTTGGTAATCACTAATGACACAATGGTCAATTGTTTAAATGACGAGGTGTAATTAATTCAATGACAATGATTTAGAAGTGGTGTTGTTGTGTTTATTGCTATTGATGTTAAATGACGATGTATTGGTGTGTCTCTCATACATTTATTCATGTGTCTCTATTAAATGATGACGGGAATGTTCAGTAATATAACTCTGAATCTCAATTACAATCCACACACAAATCTTCCAAGCGTTGCCCAAATCTCACTATAAATCACTCTCAATCACTCTTAATCGTTCCTCAAACTCCATTCGCATTCTTTTAGAATCTCTCTTAAGTCTCAATAATTCAGAATTGCTCTAAATCGCAACTTATTATGCGCGGTTCCACGTCAATAGAATCGTCAATCACTCTCAACTAATCACATCAAAGTTTGCAAAAAGCGTAGTAACCATATATAACTCCCATATAGTCAAAAAAAGTCCTTTCCCTCTATAAACCAAAACTCAAAGTCAGTAAGATTTAAGTAACCTTTCAAAGAGATAGCTTGACATTAGTACTAACTAATTAATTCATGATGTTTTGATCCAAATAATTTCTCTTTATTTTGAAAGAGATATAAGAATGCTAAACAAGTACTAATTAGTAATAATGCTAGCTACTCCGTAGTAAATTTGAGTGACATAATAAAAAACTAATTAAACCACAAATTTATTGAAGTGGTAATAATTAATTGGAATTTTGATACAATTTATGTAACATGAACATTGCATGACAAAATATAACTAGAGAATTGAAATTGAGAGTTTTCCTCTCATTACCCTAAACAGCTAGCTTTGTTCCCTCTTCCTCTTATGAATCCTTTTGAGTTTCCTATCTTCAAGTGTCCATTCTTGATTCAAAGATTTCCACTTATTCTCAAAAGTTTCACTAAATTTGGTTGCAATTTTGTGAACAACATCCCATGTAGGATAAAGCAATCCTTGAGAGAAAACAAACCTCATATCATCAGCAAATTCTTCAGGTGTTGAATATAATTTCAACTTTGTTTCAATATCTTTCAAACCAATTGCCTTCAACTTTGACTTGTGATCAAGAAGAGGGTATTTTAGAGCCCAACCATCTCTTCCTTCTAGCATCCTCTTCAAAATCACCCAACATTGCATCTTCTTGTAATGTTCCATTGGTTTCTTCACCTTCTTCATAACTTCTTCACCATCATCATTCTTTATAAAACCGTCTTTTTCAGCTCTTGTGTGATCTTTGATACAAGTTGTTTTAGGGCACACATTCTTCTTCATCTTCTTGCACACATTCTCCTTTGGATGATCAATGGTAGAAACGGTTGTTGTTTTGGTAGGTTCCTTCTTCTTGTTTTTGTCAGTATTCGCAACAATGTTATTCTTCTTATGTTGTGACAAAGTTATTGTTGAATCCAGCCAATAAGATGAAATAACACGTTTTTTACTATAAGAAATCTTTAATATAAGACGCTTATGAGGTTCATTACTCGTAGTTAATGAAGAACTCATTGTTCGGTAATAATACTAGAATGGAATAGCAAATAACTAGTTAGGTTTTTTTGTTAGCAGCAATATCTACTAACTAGTTAAAGATAGGTTTTATGAGAGTGAGAGTCTTCTATATATAGATCAAATTCTTAACCGTCAAGCTATTAATTTGATAGCATTTAAATATTGATAAGATCAAATATTCATAACAAACTCTTTTATAATCTCACTTTGATATATGGATCCGTGACACTACTTTGACATTAAATCCTGTCCATTTATTTTATTTAATCTAATGGTTAAAATTTGTTTGATATCTTTTTTTTTACCAAAATTTTAAAAAAAATCTTATAATAATTTACTCAAATATTATCTCTCTCACTATCTCTAAACTCCACAATCCCTAAATTACCTCTCTTGTTAATCTAAACTACACAATCTCTTATCATGTGTGTGTGTGCACACTTTAATTATTAGAAAATTCGTTTAAAATTTTTGTAAAAAATTATACCAAAAAAATTTCAAAATTAGATCAAATAAAATAAATGGATAGAATTTGGTGTCAACGGATCCAGACTCTTGATATATTTTGAATCTATTTCATTAAAAGAAAAATTAACTTTTCAATATAAATAAATTTAAGAAAAGAGATAACTATTGGTTTTTTAAAAAATAATTAACTTATATTAGGATTGTTTTTTTAGGAGACACTACTAGAAATTTGTCTATTTCCTGCGGATTTGGATCAAAAATCCAAAAATCCGCAGGAAACATGTTTCCTGCAGAATTTGCTGCGGATTCTGATTCCCAGCTAATACCTTCGTAAATAATTCTAGATCAATTAGAGTATATCTAGAAAATGTAAGAAGACCAAAGTATAATGAGTATCAATACAATCAATAATGAATTGGTCTAAATCGTAAGAATATAGGTCTCTGCATATGGAGAAAATCCGATTGAAAAAAAAAACTCACATTTTATACCCACAAATTAAATCTCCGGCGGAGATTAGTAACACTGGTGGAAACTTTTACCAATAGCAAGAGATATACAAAATAAGGAGGAAAACTAGACCAAGACCTCCTTACATATTAACAAACCTAAAACTAGGTTTATATGATCAATTATATGATGTACAAACTAAGATTATTTAATGATCAAAATCCCTTACTAGTTGGATCATCTTATTGTTGGTGTCAAGAAACGTCTTTTATATGTAAAATTATAGTGCTTCTTTTAATAAATTTATATTCTTCAAATATATAAATAAATTTTTTAGGATATTATTTATTTATTTAAAATAAATTTATTTAGTATTATTTTTATTTTTTTCACCAAACAAACTTAATCCATATCATATCATATCATTATCTAAAAGTTCAATACAATTAAGAATATTCTCAATAATAAGGGGAGGTGCCCAACAATAGGCCATACCAATCACCTCTAAGCCGTAACAACAGGGCATACCCCCCAAAGCCATACGCCCCACTAAACACAACAAGAGTATATGTCCTTCATTATATATTACAAGTCAGGCTAGGACATTTTCCACCGTTATAATGTTGAGACAAAATCTCAATTTGATGTTTTAAAGATAAATAATTTTAATTATATTTCTGATCTTTTTGTAATCTAACAAGTGCTTTTGTTTGATTAATTAAGATAGGAACAAAATATCATTCATTATATATCACTCACTTTGACAATAATGAAAATAGAAAACTTGATAATGATTAGAGAATATTTTCCAGTTCGGGCCTAAATACATGTTCAAGAATATAACTCATCAATATAAGCACTTAATTTCATGACAACTAAAGGCCCGTTTGACCTACCTTATTTTAGAACTTATGCAAACGGCTTATGCAATATAAATTAGGTTTTATGCTATTTTATAAGTTTAAACTAGTGAAAATTGAATTTTTGGAAGCTATTTTATCATAAACCACCTTGAAAAACTTATAATAATATATAAAAATTGAATAAGATGTTTGCATAAGCTCAAAAATAAGATAGACCAAACGGACCCTAAGCAAGTGACAAATAAGCACTTTTTTCAAAGAATATATTCCAGAAGATCTCTTTGAAAAAGAAATATTGCTCAAGTCAATACGTAACTATTGATTAAGTGTTACCCTTACTAGCTTGTAGGGTTGGGGTAGATTTAAACTTGTAGGGCTTAAGGTTATTGAGATTTCTATTTTGAGGTTGGTATCATCTCAAAGATCATAGTGAACATACTCACGGAGTATAGGAACTGGAGGTAACCCAAAGTTTAGGGTGCATCAGCATAATTGCTTGTGGGTTGATCCTCTCTTTCCCTATCATTTTATTTCGTGCATACATTATACACAAAACACACTTTTTATTTAATTTTTTTTTTTAACCGGATCATTATAACGTGTGTGTTTCCATTTGAATTTTTATAAGGCAATTTTTTTAAAGATTCACAATTCAACCTTCCACTTTCTTATGAAAAACTTTGCTACTTCACACAAAAGGGTCAGGTGTAAGGTTAGGTCCAAACTATAATGAGTGGTGCGCCTATCACAGGTGTAGGAAACACTACATAGAGAACTGTTATAATCTCAATCATTAACTGAGGAGTTGACTAGAGAAGGACAATTGAATAAGTTTTTAGTGTGTCCACCAAAACAACGAGGAAGCACTAGCAGGCCAAGATCTCCTAAATCGCCACTGAAATCCTCAAAAAAGGATGGCAAAATCAAAGAAGCATCTAAACTCACGATTAATGTAACACCCCAAATTTAAAATATATTTGGTTTTGATGTGATAGAAATAGGCAGATTATAAGTCAGAATATGATAATTAGAAATTAAGATAAGACCTTAACTTATTGGAGAACT
This sequence comes from Trifolium fragiferum, assembly GCA_954870985.1. Lineage (NCBI taxonomy): Eukaryota > Viridiplantae > Streptophyta > Magnoliopsida > Fabales > Fabaceae > Trifolium > Trifolium fragiferum. Next base: position 13,099,013 of record OX940793.1, on the reverse strand, counting down.
AGTTGGTAGAAAAAATAATAGAAAGATAGAATTAATTAAGAGACTGGGCTGTAGTTTAGTAGAATCATTTGAAACTAGAAATTAGTAGAATCATAATGAGCCCACTAGAGTAAAGGGGTGTGGGCTAGTAAAATAGTAGAAAATCATGAAAAAAATTCATCCCACCCCTCATAACTCTTTTTCACCCCCAATATTCCAAATTTGCCCTTGTTAAAAAAGTTCGGGAAATGTTTTCCGAACTTTTTTTTCCTTGAAAATGAACTTCGAAATTTGTTTTCCGAAATTTTTGCTGAATTTACACTAGAAAAATTTCGGTATACACGTTCCGAACTTTTGAATAAAGGGTAAAATTGGAAACCTGGGGGGGGGGGGAAGACTTGTGGGGGGTGGGATGAGAATTTTTCGAAAACCATTCTAACTATAACTATTTACCAAGGTTTGTCGTAGATAGACTGTCGCTAAGTTGTTAGTTCCCCCGTGACGGGTTATTAAATCCTCTTGCTCATTGGAGTCAGACCCTATTGTCTCGACAGAAGTGGAGGAAGAGGAGATAGATCGAAGTAATGATTGTGAAATTGATCAACCTGCAGCGCTGGAAGGGATTGGTCTGGAGATTGTGTTGCCATTTCCTGACGGCTTGGTGGAACCTGTGTGTGACACTGCGATCATGGGCACTGCTTCAGTAGGGGGAGGTGGCGGGAATTCCGGTCTGGTGGGGCTGCTTGGTGATTTAATTCCAGGTAATGTTGGGGGCGCTCCAATTGGTGCCTTGGTTGATAAAGAAACGGGTGATGCTCAACATGTTATTGATATTCAAGAAGATTTGGGGGTTGATTTTCAAGGGAAGGGTGAGGAGGCAGTGGAGAGGTGTTTGAAGATGGAACAAAGAGATAGGAAATTGAAGGCTGATTGGGTGAATAATAATGGTTACCAATGATAGTTTGCTCTTTCAATGCTAGAGGTTTGGGGAGTAGGGTGAAGCGTCGTAAAATTCGTGAGGTTGTTAGGTTGGAAAAGCTTGACTTCTTGGCGATACAAGAAACAAAAATGGATTTCATTCCGGAGTCCATGATTTCTAGTTTGTGGGGTAATTGTGAGTGTGGTTGGTGCTATCTACCGGCTTCCGGTCGTAGTGGTGGAATCCTCTCAATTTGGAATAAGGTAAATACTTCTCTAGTCTTTACCTTTATTGGTGACGGGTTTGTTGGTGTGTGCCTTGATATTTTGGATGTGAATAAGAGATGCTATATTGTTAATGTCTATGCAAAGTGTAATATCCGAGATAAAATAATTCTTTGGGAGAACATTTTAATGTCCAAGAGGGGATTTGGAGAAGGGTTGTGGTGTGTTTTGGGGGACTTTAATGCGGTTAGAAATGTCGATGAAAGGAGGGGTATCACAATGCCTCCCCTTGTGGTTAATAACTTGGAGATGTGGGAATTTGATGATTTTTTGGGAGAATTAGATGTGGTTGATCTTCCTCTAGTTGGCCGGAGGTTTACGTGGTTCCATCCGAATGGAGTGGCGATGAGTAGGTTGGATAGAATCCTTATTTCCTCCAATTGGTTTGATGTGTGGGGGGATCCGGTGGTTCATGTGTTGGAAAGGGATGTTGTGGATCATTGTCCTCTTGTGCTCCGTTATAATACCGATGATTGGGGTCCAAAACCTTTCCGCTTCAATAACTCGTGGCTCCATCATAATGAGTTTAAGAATGTGGTGCTTAAGGCGTGGCATGAATGTAATTGTGTTGGGTGGATGGGTCACACACTCAAAGAAAGACTCAAAAATATTAAGGGTGCTATTAAAGTGTGGAATGCCGTGACTTTTGGGGAAGGGGAAGAGAGGAAGAAGAGGCTTATCAAAGGGATCCTTGAATTAGACCTTAAAAGTGAAGCCGTGGGGTTGGTAGATAATGAGGTGGAGGCTAGAAAGAAACTTTTCGATGAATTGTGGTGTCTCCTTAAGAATTTAGAAGTCCTAACTTTCCAACGGGCCCGTTCCAAATGGATTAAGGAAGGTGATTCTAACTCAACTTTTTTCCATAATTGTATCAAAAATCGTAAACGGAGAAATTCTTTGAAGGCGTTGAAGACTCCAAGGGGGTGGGTGGAAGGCCCGGCTCTAGTTAGAGGCGAGGTTGTTGCTTTTTTCAATGATCATTTTAATGATACTAATTGGCAACGACCTAACCTTGATGGCATTGATTTTCCACAATTGTCGGGTGATAAGGTGGAGAGATTGACGGCTAGTTTTACAATGGAAGAAATTGCGGAGGTTGTTAGAGGATGTGATGGTTCTAAAAACCCGGGACCGGACGGGTTTAACTTTGCATTTATTAAGGAGTTTTGGGACTTGTTAAAAGGAGATGTGCGTATTATGTTTGATCAATTTCATGGGAATGCTAGTCTTCCTAAAAGTATTTGTTCTTATTTTCTCACCCTTATTTCGAAAGTGGCATCTCCTCAATCTCTTGGTGATTTCCGACCTATTTCCCTACTTGGTTGCCTTTATAAGGTAGTGGCAAAGGTATTGACGGCTAGGCTAGCTAAAGTGATTTGGGAGGTAATCCCTAACACACAATCAACATTTATTAAAGGAAGACAACTTGTGGATGGGGTGGTGGTGATGAATGAAATAGTTAATTATGCCAAAAAATCCCGGAAAAAGTGTTTGATTCTTAAAGTCGATTTTGAGAAGGCATACGACTCGGTTGATTGGGGGTTCCTAGACTATATGTTGAGACGGTTTGGCTTTGGGAAAAAATGGAGATCTTGGATGAAGGCTTGTCACTACAAGAAATATGATTTTTGGCAGCGACAAATGTCACTGCGAAAAATACAAAGTTGCCGCGAAATGTATTTTTCGCAGCGAAAAAATTGTCGCTGCATGTCGCTGGCATAAGTACCGTTGCGAAAAGTCTTGCAAGGACAATTAATGTCGCTGTCATAACTAGTATTTTGCAGCAAAAATTAATGTCGCTGACATAACTAATGTTTTTCAACAACAATTAATGTCGCTGACATAACTAGTGTTTTTTGTAACAACAATTATTGTCGCTGGCAAAAAAAGTGTTTTTCCCAACGAAAAAATTGTTGTTGCATGCTGTTGTAAAAAGTTTTGGTCGCTGACATTACTAGTGTTTGTCAATAATTCAAATATTAATTTAATCTCCCATGAAATAATAAATATTAGGAATTAACGTTCAATATCAACAATTGATTGCTAAATTTTATTTATAAGTTATGTTTCTCGTTCAATCTTTTTTTTTAATCAGTGAATTTTATTTATACAAAAATTCAAATACAAAGAACCAAAATACAAATTACAAGTCATTTAGATCATAACAAAATCAAGTGGTCATTCACGTAATATCAAAACATTAAATTAGAAAACACAAAAAAGCAACATTATTTTGAATGTTTATCACTTAATCCTATAAGAACACCACAAAATTTTTTTAAGACACCGATGACTTGATTGCTTGCCCCTTGTTCTCCATTGTTCATCATCTTCTGTCATAGTCTTCACACTTTTCTTGAATTGCTTCGATATTCTTCAAAGCTTTTGAATATTAGATACCTTCTCGTCGTAGTTTTTTTTATTGAAATTCTAGTCAACTTTTAATGAGGTTATGTGTGGAACAAAGTGAGACAAGTGATTTTGAAAGGGAAAATTATATAAGTTGATGAATAATGATGATATGATGTAGAACTTGATCGGTTAAATTTTGAAGAGATCGAGTGATTAAATTTTGAGCAATGAACAAAAGAGAAAGAGGAGTGGTGGATGCATAGTAATCTACCGTATAGAAAGTTTGCAATATATGATCCAAGTGGATGAATTTATAGCTATTAGTAAATAGATTGATTAATTAACAAATATTCCAAAATACATGGGAAATAAAATAATTAATGGATTATCTTTACTCAATTAACTATCACACTACATGATTATCGCGATTGTGATAGTGGGTATGTATGGAGTGCTACGTCGAATTTTGAAAAATATAAAACAAACCACTATTTTTTTAATCCAAATAAAATTAATTTAATTAATCTACTTCTAATAATAATATATTAAAATTGATAACTACTATATTTACTAATTTGTCCTTATCAATTTTAATATTTTTTTAAAATTTGGTATCCTTCATTGTAATTTTACTCTATTAACAATATATGTATAAAAATAGGAAGAAAAATAAAATAAGAATTAGAAGAAGTTTAGTGAAACAATTATAGGAAAAAAAACAAACAATAAAAGATTATACATGAATCTATGCATAAAAGTAGCAATAAAACAATAAAAATGTGGTAGTTTTTTTTTATGCATAAAAAAATTATGTATATTAAAATTGCTTACAAATAAATTTAATTCTTTAATATATTAATTAACAAGCTATGTTGTTGGTATAATTATAAGATTTTCCAACAACGTTATAATGTTGTTGTCAAAAAGGGGATACAAAACATAAAAATAGGAAAAAAAATATTTAGTTAAAAGAAATTTACGCAAAAATAGAAACATAAACTACAAAAAGTAGTAATTGTGTGGTTTTTCAGAGACTTTACAAAGTTGTTGCAAATATTCTATCGTATTAAAAATATAAAAATAGAAAGAAAAAAAAAACAAAAAAAACAAAAAGATAATAATTTTAAGTTAAAACAAATCTACGCATAAATATAGGAACAAAAACTATGATAAAAGATATGTATAATAAAATAATAATTATTGGTTTCGCAACGACGTTACAAGGTTTGTTGCAAAAAAACTTTACAATTAGCGACAACAATAATTATTGTTGGGATAAGTAATTTTTTCCAGCGATAACATAATTGTTGAGAAAAAAACTAACTTACAACAACAACTTAAATTAGTTGCTGCTATATGTATATTTTTGTCAGCAATTTGAATGTCGCTGCAAAAAAGTCGCTGCGAAAAATCTTATTTCTTGTAGTGTGTATTTGCTCGGGCAACATGTCGGTGTTGGTTAATGGAGGTGCGACGGAAGAAATCAATATTAGAAGAGGATTGAAACAAGGAGACCCACTAGCTCCTTTCCTCTTTCTTATTGTGGCGGAAGGTTTAGGAGCACTCATGAGAACGGCGGTGGAGTGTGACCGGTTTCAACCCTTTAAAGTTGGCCAAGGAGGATTACCGGTATCCATGCTTCAATACGCGGATGATACTTTATGTGTAGGTGAAGCAACGGTGGATAATTTGTGGGCTATAAAAGCAATATTTAGAGGTTTTGAAATGGTGTCCGGGTTGAAGGTTAACTTTTGGAAAAGTTGTCTTATAGGGGTGAATGTAACAAATGATTTTCTTGATATGGCCGCCAACTTCTTGAATTGTAGGATTGGTCACTTGCCCTTTAAATACTTGGGCCTTCCGATTGGTGCGAACCCGCGGCTATATTCAACTTGGGTACCTATGTTGGAAGCGATTAACCGGAGACTTAATTCTTGGGGCAATAAGTATATAAGTCTTGGAGGCCGAATTGTGTTGATAAACGCGGTGTTGAATTCCCTTCCCATTTTTTTCCTCTCATATATCAAGATGCCGATGAAAGTGTGGCGGGAGGTTGTTAAAATTCAACGCAAGTTTCTTTGGAGTGGGCTTTCCAATAAGAGACGCATGTGTTGGGTTAAGTGGACGGAGATTTGCGAACCCAAGTTGGATGGGGGTTTGGGTATAAAAGATTTACGGTTGATGAATACTAGCCTTTTAACTAAATGGCGGTGGAAGTTACTTACAAAGGATGATGAATTGTGGAAGGAGGTGGTTGGGGCGAAATATGGAGATAATATTTTTGGGAATGTAAGGTTGGAAGAGGGTGAGTACTGGACAAGTTAATCAGGGTGGTGGCGTGACATTTGTAGGGTGGATAATGGCCTTGGTTGGTTTTCACAAGCGGCAAGCAAAAAGGTGGGTAATGGTAATTGTTAGTTAATGTGCTGATTGAATATGTTAAGTTAGTGGAAATTATCTAGTGTAAGTGAAGAGTTACATGAGTAAATTGTCATTGTTGTTAGTGGAAGCACTTAGTGCTTAGTGGAGTGTTTAATTATGAATTAAGCACCTAGTAGTGGTGACTCTTTGATAGTTGTAACCATCACTACTCATGCTATATATATTCTGTGTATGAGATGCATTTGATATAAGAAAAATACAAGAATATTCAGCCCCCAAAATATGTTCTTACTCTAAATTCTGCTAGAATTTAATTTATCACATACCACCTCTAGAATACCACCAACAGAGTGGTATCAGAGCCTTGAGAGTGAGTACCTTTTAGAATACCTTTTGGCTCGAGGCTGTTAATACCGCTGTGTATCTACTGAATAGATGTCCAACAAAGGCTGTATGGAATAAGACTCCATTTGAAGCTTGGAGTGGAAGAACACCTTCAGTGAACCACCTTAAAGTTTTTGGGTGTGTTTGCTATGCTCAAATTCCTAAACAAAAGAGGACAAAGCTTGAAGAAACAAGTGATAGATGTGTCTTTATTGGCTATAGTTCCATGTCAAAGGGCTATAGACTTTACAACTTGAAGACAAACAAGGTGATCATTAGCCGGGATGTTGTATTTGATGAGAAGACTTCTTGGAATTGGGAAGAAGACAAAATGAAGGAGAAAACAGTCCCTGCAATTTTATTACAACAAGATTCAGCAGTTGAAAGTGAGCAACCAGCCCCATGTACACCAAGTTATTCATCCTCTCCAAGTTCACCAAGTTCAAGTTCATCATCTCCTAGCTCAACTCCAATAAAATTGAAGGACTTGAATGATATTTATGCAAGGTGCAACTATTGTGTTGTGGAACCAGAAAATTTTGATGAAGCAATAAAAGATGTTTGGAGGAATGCGATGCAAGAAGAAATAAATGCAATTGAGAAGAACAAAACATGGCAGCTTGTTGAAAAGCCAAATGACAAAGAAGCTATTGGAGTAAAGTGGGTGTACAAATTGAAACATAATCCAGATGGTTCAATCCAAAGAGCCAAGGCTAGATTAGTAGTCAAAGGCTATGCACAACAGCCTGAAATTGACTATAGTGAGACTTTTGCTCCGGTTGCACGTTTGGACACCGTGAGAACAATCATTGCGGTAGCAGATCAAAAAGGTTGGAATTTGTACCAACTTGATGTGAAGTCAGCTTTCTTGAATGGAGAGTTAAAAGAAGAGGTGTATGTGCAGCAACCTCAAGGTTTTGTGACTAAAGGCCAAGAGGAAAAAGTTTACAAGTTGAAGAAAGCTCTCTATGGGTTGAAACAAGCCCCTAGAGCGTGGTATAGTGAAATTGACAGCTACTTCATTCAGCAAGGATTTCAAAGAAGTCAAAGTGAGCCTACCTTGTATGTGAAACGTCAAGGTAAAGATGATATCCTTCTTGTTGCCCTTTATGTTGATGATTTGGTGTATACGGGTAACAACAAGAAAATGGTTGAAAATTTTAAAATAGAAATGATGAAAAAATATGAGATGAGTCATCTTGGCTTGCTGCATCATTTTCTTGGTATTGAGGTTTACCAAGATGAATATGGAGTTTTTATTTGTCAAAAGAGATATGCTGAAAATATTTTGAAAAAGTTTGGCATGTATGGCTGCAAACCTGTTGATATTCCTTTAGTGGTGAATGAAAAATTAAAGAAGGAAGATGGTGGAAGATTAGTTGATGCAAGCATGTATAGAAGTTTGGTTGGAAGCTTGTTTTATCTTACAGCTTCAAGGCCCGATTTAATGTTTGCCACTAGTTTACTCTCACGATTCATGAGTAAACCAAGTCATTTACATCTTGGGGCAGCAAAAAGAGTTCTAAGGTATGTCATGGGAACCATAGAGTATGGAATCAGATTTGAGAAGAATTCTAAACTTGAAACTAAAGGCTATTGTGATAGTGATTGGGCCGGAAGTATTGATGATATGAAGAGTACTTCAGGTTATGTATTCAACCTTGGTTCAGGCGTGATCTCTTGGTGCTCAAAGAAGCAAGATACCGTGGCGCAATCTTCAGCTGAAGCTGAGTATTTAGCAGCTGGTTTGGCTACACAACAATCACTTTGGTTGAGAAGAATATTAGAAGACATTGGAGAGAAGCAAGAGAGAAGTCTACAACTTTATTGTGACAACAAATCAGCTATTGCTATGGCAAAGAATCCCGTTTTTCATAGCCGGACCAGACACATTAACATAAAGCATCACTTCATTCGAAGTGTGATTGAAGAAGGAGATGTGCAGTTGATATTCTGCAGTTCACAAGAGCAGCTTGCTGATATTTTTACTAAGGCACTACCAAGAGGAAGATTTCAACAACTTAGAGAAGCAATGGGAGTTAAAGAGCAGCACATTAAGGGGGAGTATGTTAGTTAATGTGCTGATTGAATATGTTAAGGTAGTGGAAATTATCTAGTGTAAGTGAAAAGTTACATGAGTAAATTGTCATTGTTGTTAGTGGAAGCACTTAGTGCTTAGTGGAGTGTTTAATTATGAATTAAGCACATAGTAGTGGTGACTCTTTGATAGTTGTAACCATCACTACTCATGCTATATATATTCTGTGTATGAGATGCATTTGATATAAGAAAAATACAAGAATATTCAGCCCCCAAAATATATTCTTACTCTAAATTCTGCTAGAATATAATTTATCACATACCACCTCTAGAATACCACCAACAGAGTGGTATCAGAGCCTTGAGAGTGAGTACCTTTTAGAATACCTTTTGGCCCGAGGCTGTTAATACCGCTGTGTATCTACTGAATAGATGTCCAACAAAGGCTGTATGGAATAAGACTCCATTTGAAGCTTGGAGTGGAAGAACACATTCAGTGAACCACCTTAAAGTTTTTGGGTGTGTTTGCTATGCTCAAATTCCTAAACAAAAGAGGACAAAGCTTGAAGAAACAAGTGATAGATGTGTAATATCCCGAATAATTAATAAATAAGTTATGATAATTTTCTTTATTTTACCTTAATTAGTATTATCATTAGACAATGGATTAAGCTAGTGAACAACTAGTAATTAAGTTGGGAATATTTTATTAATAGTCATTAATGGCACAAGAGTAATAACGTGGAAGTTTAAGGGTGCTACATATTATAGGAAACAAGTATATTGGTCCATTTTTTAAGAAATTCAGAGGAGGAAAAAAAATGGAAGACATCTTGCCCTTGCCTTGTTTTGACCGAACCCAAAATACCCCCATCACAAAAAGTACCAAATTCTTCATTTTTTCCACAATTAAATCTTTCATATAAGCAATTCTTGATGATTAAGTTTAGTTCCACTTAATAGGAGGTTTATTGAGAAGGATTATAAGCTAAAATTTCAAGTTGAGCTTGTAGAAAGATGAAGGTACCAAGGCTTGAAGTTCACAATCTTCATCAATTTAAGAGGTGAGTTCTTATGTAGGTATAAATTATGGTATAGGGCTGAGAAGTTTCAGTTGTGATCCTTGCATGTATAATATAGTGTGAAATAGAGATCTTGAAGTAAACCATGAGATCAAAATAGAGAGAAAGAATTATAATGTAGGGATTTAGTACTATAAAGCATTACTATTTCCCAATTGTTGTATGATTATAGTATATCCCTAAAAATCTTGTTTTGAACTATTATCAACGAGTATGAACTGTTTTAGTCGGCTATGAAAGACGATGAATATCAACTTTTACTAGGCTGCAGAACTTTTTTTACACATAACACAGGTTTGGGAAGGCAGAGTTCAATCTTATCCCTTATTTTCTTTAGAATGGTTTTAGTAGTTAGAGAAATTGATAAATTAATAGTAATAACATTATGACTGGATATGCTTTTGTGTGAGGAATAGAATGAGAAAGATATTAACACATGAGATGCACATTTTAGTTACTGGTTTTTGTCTTTGGTTCTATAGATTCATCCTATTAAGAAATAATGTGGTTTATGTGCACATAAGAAAATGAGATGGTTTTTATATACTTTGCTGATAATTAATCAACACTTAGAGAACTACGTGGCTCTGATTCCCTAATCGTTTGGGGATACGTAGGACCAGGGATCCTCCCTGTCGGGCTATAATTTCAGTCTCTATTTAGATTACGTATGAGCCATTTAGAATAAGATTTGAAGTTAAGTTTTGATTTATATACTTTGGCACATGTTTGATATGTCGAGACATATGATTTTGATGTTTGTGGAAAATGTTGTTATTCTCCGTTTGGATGTGATTTTACTTATGGTTTGTAAAGTGGAATATTTTCAATTTCGTTCGAATTGTATGTATTTTGACAAAAGTTTTGGAAATGTATTAAAACATGGTTTTAAGAGATATATTTTTAAGAATCACGGTTATAATGACGATGGCCTAGGTGCACCTAGTAATGTGGTTTCGGTTAGGGAGAATTACCCGTTAGATGGAGCCACCCCTATGGAAAGGCCGCCATTAGGTGGAGAGGGCTATCAACGAGATGTAGACTCCCTGATCGATAGATTTGACATTTTTCTTAGTCGAGATAAAAGAGCTATCCGTTAGATGGAGCTACCACTATGGGAGGCCACTCTTAGGAGGAAAGAGCTATCAACGAGATGGAGCTAGCTCTCGGTTTTAGCATTGTAATGATTGATAAATTTGATGATATGTTTTCCGAATTGAGAAGAAAAGGGCTATCCGTTAGATGGAGCCGCCACTAAGTGAGAGGCCGCGCTTAGGAGGAAAGGGCTATCAACGAGATGGAGCCGTCTCTCGATTTTCTCGGAACGATTTTTTTTATTTTTTATATTTTAATTTTACCGGAGTTTTATATTTTCTTTAAAGTTGATTATAATTGAAATTCTTGCTAAATATACAATTCCATAACCATGATTTATCTTGATTTTGGAAGCGTTTAAAATACAGAGGATACTCTGTCGAAATTTTAGTAGATATTACTTTTGAAGTAAAAGTTATTTTTTTGAAATATTTTATTTATCGTTTGATAAGTTTGATCATAAGGCTTGCCGGACTAGGGTGTTAGTTCGTGCGCCGGTCACGATGCGGACTCGGGTCGTGACAAAGTTGGTATCAGAGACCGGTTATAAACTAAAGCCAATAGACATATGATTGAGGCGATGAATACAAGAAAAAAAAAATTAATAATTATAATAATTCCCGCAATCTAGATCCTATTAAAAACCTATAGGATTGAGTGGTTTCTTTTTAGTCTGAAAAATCCTGCCATCTCCTGTTAGTTGACAGAAAGTGTTTCGTTGTCCTTTGTGCATTCAAAAGCACGTGGTAGAAGATTCTCTATATCAACGTTGTTTTAGGAGTTTCTAACTAACCTATTGAATTTATTTTTAGATTTAGAGTTTTTGCTGCCTCTTGGTCTTGTGTGTTGTTAATTAGCTGGTTTTAATGCTGCACTCTCTGGTGTTCTATTTGTATCCTTGTTCATCTATGTTTTTGGTGCTTTGACTGATTCATTGCTATGGTGTGGATTTCTTTTATGTTTGGTTTGTTTGCTAGAGCATTTTTTGGACGCAGGTGTAGGGTGTTGTTGGCCTTTTACTCTTGTTTTGTTTTCCTCTGAAGGTTGCAGGCCTGATTTTGTTGTATATCCGGTCATGTGTAGTATTATTTGATTATTTTCTTGGCTGATTTTGGTGAGTGATTGCAGGTTTCTCTTATTGCCATATCAGTTTTTCTATCTTGTATCTTGTGTCCCTTGTACAACTTGTAGTTGGCCACTTTAATATTTAGCAATAGTACTTGCTGGTTTTTAGTGCATTTTTGCTAGAAGACTCTTCCGCATCTTTTGTTTTGGTCGTAATTTTCTACTTCATGTTTTGATTTTAGTATGAACTTTTTATAGAAAAAAAATTAAGTGAAATAGTTGTGTTTGCTATTAGCTGAAATATATTCAAATGTTAGTGACTTTGTCAACTGCCAAGTACAATTTTGTAGATTTTGAATACAAAGTGAAATCCACCCTGTGGCAAATGAGCCAAAAGTAATTGAATAGGTAAGGAAGAAAAACATAAGATATTTTTCCCTTTTGGATAACAATAGGAATCTTGATCATAACACATGTTGAATCATAGTTTACTGTTAACAACAATTTCTTTGGTGATTCCATGTTCTAGTTTTTATTTGAATTGATGGGGTGGGATGGATTGTGAATGTTATGAGTGTTTTATATTATCAAATTTTCATTATAGCATAGTTTTCTTAATTACCTATCTATGCATTAACATTTCTTTTTGAGATCATCTAGTCACGATCCTTAGAACATTGGACATGAAGCTAGAATGGTCATGGAGCTAGTAGTTGATATGGACCCGGTTATGTGCATGAAGGTAGTCAAGGAGCCGGTCACAGCTGCATGGTTGTAATAGTCTTAATAAATGATGAATGAATATTTGGTATTTTTTTTCTTTTCTTTTTGTGAATTTAAGTGATATATATATAAAGTTGTGAAGTAGTTATTGAAGTTGTTCAAATTGAAATTGATTATTGAAGCTATGAAGGTGTGTATAAAGACTAGACAGCAAAAGTTACTATCTATGGTGTATAGAGATTAGAGAGCAGCGGAAGGTTAGGTTGTTAAGTGATGCGAAATTTCGAGGACGAAATTTTCATAAGGGGGGTAGAATGTAATATCCCGAATAATTAATAAATAAGTTATGATAATTTTCTTTATTTTACCTTAATTAGTATTATCATTAGACAATGGATTAAGCTAGTGAACAACTAGTAATTAAGTTGGGAATATTTTAGTAATAGTCATTAATGGCACAAGAGTAATAACGTGGAAGTTTAAGGGTGCTACATATTATAGGAAACAAGTATATTGGTCCATTTTTTAAGAAATTCAGAGGAGGAAAAAAAAATGGAAGACATCTTGCCCTTGCCTTGTTTTGACCGAACCCAAAATACCCCCATCACAAAAAGTACCAAATTCTTCATTTTTTCCACAATTAAATCTTTCATATAAGCAATTCTTGATGATTAAGTTTAGTTCCACTTAATAGGAGGTTTATTGAGAAGGATTATAAGCTAAAATTTCAAGTTGAGCTTGTAGAAAGATGAAGGTACCAAGGCTTGAAGTTCACAATCTTCATCAATTTAAGAGGTGAGTTCTTATGTAGGTATAAATTATGGTATAGGGCTGAGAAGTTTCAGTTGTGATCCTTGCATGTATAATATAGTGTGAAATAGAGATCTTGAAGTAAACCATGAGATCAAAATAGAGAGAAAGAATTATAATGTAGGGATTTAGTACTATAAAGCATTACTATTTCCCAATTGTTGTATGATTATAGTATATCCCTAAAAATCTTGTTTTGAACTATTATCAACGAGTATGAACTGTTTTAGTCGGCTATGAAAGACGATGAATATCAACTTTTACTAGGCTGCAGAACTTTTTTTACACATAACACAGGTTTGGGAAGGCAGAGTTCAATCTTATCCCTTATTTTCTTTAGAATGGTTTTAGTAGTTAGAGAAATTGATAAATTAATAGTAATAACATTATGACTGGATATGCTTTTGTGTGAGGAATAGAATGAGAAAGATATTAACACATGAGATGCACATTTTAGTTACTGGTTTTTGTCTTTGGTTCTATAGATTCATCCTATTAAGAAATAATGTGGTTTATGTGCACATAAGAAAATGAGATGGTTTTTATATACTTTGCTGATAATTAATCAACACTTAGAGAACTACGTGGCTCTGATTCCCTAATCGTTTGGGGATACGTAGGACCAGGGATCCTCCCTGTCGGGCTATAATTTCAGTCTCTATTTAGATTACGTATGAGCCATTTAGAATAAGATTTGAAGTTAAGTTTTGATTTATATACTTTGGCACATGTTTGATATGTCGAGACATATGATTTTGATGTTTGTGGAAAATGTTGTTATTCTCCGATTGGATGTTATTTTACTTATGGTTTGTAAAGTGGAATATTTTCAATTTCGTTCGAATTGTATGTATTTTGACAAAAGTTTTGGAAATGTATTAAAACATGGTTTTAAGAGATATATTTTTAAGAATCATGGTTATAATGACGATGGCCTAGGTGCACCTAGTAATGTGGTTTCGGTTAGGGAGAATTACCCGTTAGATGGAGCCACCCCTATGGAAAGGCCGCCATTAGGTGGAGAGGGCTATCAACGAGATGTAGACTCCCTGATCGATAGATTTGACATTTTTCTTAGTCGAGAGAAAAGAGCTATCCGTTAGATGGAGCTACCACTAAGGGAGGCCACTCTTAGGAGGAAAGAGCTATCAACGAGATGGAGCTAGCTCTCGGTTTTAGCATTGTAATGATTGATAAATTTGATGATATGTTTTCCGAATTGAGAAGAAAAGGGCTATCCGTTAGATGGAGCCGCCACTAAGTGAGAGGCCGCGCTTAGGAGGAAATGGCTATCAACGAGATGGAGCCGTCTCTCGATTTTCTCGGAACGATTTTTTTTATTTTTTATATTTTAATTTTACCGGAGTTTTATATTTTCTTTAAAGTTGATTATGTTGAGGATTTTAGGGTGTTGGCTTCATTTGGTAAAATAAGTCTGATTCCATGATGTGGGGCATGATGTGTGGCACATCAGGTTTCACATCTGGACGCCCTAGCTGGACGCGCTTTTATTAATTTACACGCGATCTTTTGAAAAGATTTGTTTTTCAAATTAAATCGTGCCAGCTTGCGCGCCAAGGAACAAGATAATCTTTCATGGTTCTGTTTTATTTTATTGGCCGACTTTGATCAAAAAGATTTGAAACAAACAATTAAAAGATTACGATCAAATAAATCTCAAGGAGAATTAACAAAGGCCAGCTGTCAACATTGAAGATCCAAGCCCATGAAACTTGTTCTATATAAAGGAAGACTGAAGACACTTTGAAGTAACGAAGCCAAGAGTTGAAGAAATCGAGTCTTAGGTCTTAGTCTGTTTATTGTTCTTTGTGAGCCTTCACTTGAATCATAATTTTGATACAAGTAAGGACTGAGTTTGATAGAGTTGTAATCTCTAGTGTTCTTTCTCCAAAGCTTTGAAGCAAGGAGTTAGAGTGTGCAACACTCAAAGCCTTTAGGTACGAGTGCATAGGTTTCTAGGAGTGTGTCTCCATACTGAGTTTGTTATTAAATCCTTACTGGGTAAGGTTGAGGGGGAGTGAGCAGAGGTTCTCATATCTAGGAGTTCCTAGGTAGAATTAGCACGGGTAGTGATTAAGTGAGAAGTTGTAAACGGGGGAGTTTAGCTTTGAATTGATACTACCATAGTGGATTCATCCCTGGATTGGTATCCTCCAGATTAGGGCTTGTTTAAGCGCCGAACTGGGTTAACAAACTCACTGTGTTTTATTGTTTCCTGCACTTTAAATTGTTTACTTGTTCATCAAGTTCAACATGTTCACGATGTTGACACATTAGGCTACGCATCGTACGATTCCTAAAGTGTACACATCGTGCTACACATCTGACACTTGCCACCAGAATTTCAGATTATAATTGAAATTCTTGCTAAATATACAAGTCCATAACCATGATTTATCTTGATTTTGGAAGCGTTTAAAATACAGAGGATACTCTGTCGAAATTTTAGTAGATATTACTTTTGAAGTAAAAGTTATTTTTTTGAAATATTTTATTTATCGTTTGATAAGTTTGATCATAAGGCTTGCCGGACTAGGGTGTTAGTTCGTGCGCCGGTCACGATGTGGACTCGGGTCGTGACAAGATGTGTCTTTATTGGCTATAGTTCCATGTCAAAGGGCTATAGACTTTACAACTTGAAGACAAACAAGGTGATCATTAGCCGGGATGTTGTATTTGACGAGAAGACTTCTTGGAATTGGGAAGAAGACAAAATGAAGGAGAAAACAGTCCCTGCAATTTTATTACAACAAGATTCAGCAGTTGAAAGTAAGCAACCAGCCCCATGTACACCAAGTTCTTAATCCTCTCCAAGTTCACCAAGTTCAAGTTCATCATCTCTTAGCTCAACTCCAATAAAATTGAAGGACTTGAATGATATTTATGCAAGGTGCAACTATTGTGTTGTGGAACCAGAAAATTTTGATGAAGCAATAAAAGAAGATGTTTGGAGGAATGCGATGCAAGAAGAAATAAATGCAATTGAGAAGAACAAAACATGGCAGCTTGTTGAAAAGCCAAATGACAAAGAAGCTATTGGAGTAAAGTGGGTGTACAAATTGAAACATAATCCAGATGGTTCAATCCAAAGAGCCAAGGCTAGATTAGTAGTCAAAGGCTATGCACAACAGCCTGAAATTGACTATAGTGAGACTTTTGCTCCGGTTGCACGTTTGGACACCGTGAGAACAATCATTGCGGTAGCAGCTTAAAAAGGTTGGAATTTGTACCAACTTGATGTGAAGTCAGCTTTCTTGAATGGAGAGTTAAAAGAAGAGGTGTATGTGCAACAACCTCAAGGCTTTGTGACTAAAGGCCAAGAGGAAAAAGTTTACAAGTTGAAGAAAGCTCTCTATGGGTTGAAACAAGCCCCTAGAGCGTGGTATAGTGAAATTGACAGCTACTTCATTCAGCAAGGATTTCAAAGAAGTCAAAGTGAGCCTACCTTGTATGTGAAACGTCAACGTAAAGATGATATCCTTCTTGTTGCCCTTTATGTTGATGATTTGGTGTATACGGGTAACAACAAGAAAATGGTTGAAAATTTTAAAATAGAAATGATGAAAAAATATGAGATGAGTCATCTTGGCTTGCTGCATCATTTTCTTGGTATTGAGGTTTACCAAGATGAATATGGAGTTTTTATTTGTCAGAAGAGATATGCTGAAAATATTTTGAAAAAGTTTGGCATGTATGGCTGCAAACCTGTTGATATTCCTTTAGTGGTGAATGAAAAATTAAAGAAGGAAGATGGTGGAAGATTAGTTGATGCAAGCATGTATAGAAGTTTGGTTGTAAGCTTGTTTTATATTACAGCTTCAAGGCCCGATTTAATGTTTGCCGCTAGTTTACTCTCACGATTCATGAGTAAACCAAGTCATTTACATCTTGGGGCAGCAAAAAGAGTTCTAAGGTATGTCATGGGAACCATAGAGTATGGAATCAGATTTGAGAAGAATTCTAAACTTGAAACTAAAGGCTATTGTGATAGTGATTGGGCCGGAAGTATTGATGATATGAAGAGTACTTCAGGTTATGTATTCAACCTTGGTTCAGGCGTGATCTCTTGGTGCTCAAAGAAGCAAGATACCGTGGCACAATCTTCAGCTGAAGCTGAGTATTTAGCAGCTGGTTTGGCTACACAACAATCACTTTGGTTGAGAAGAATATTATAAGACATTGGAGAGAAGCAAGAGAGAAGTCTACAGCTTTATTGTGACAACAAATCAGCTATTGCTATGGCAAAGAATCCCGTTTTTCATAGCCGGACCAGACACATTAACATAAAGCATCACTTCATTCGAAGTGTGATTGAAGAAGGAGATGTGCAGTTGATATTCTGCAGTTCACAAGAACAGCTTGCTGATATTTTTACTAAGGCACTACCAAGAGGAAAATTTCAACAACTTAGAGAAGCAATGGGAGTTAAAGAGCAGCACATTATGGGGGAGTATGTTAGTTAATGTGCTGATTGAATATGTTAAGTTAGTGGAAATTATCTAGTGTAAGTGAAGAGTTACATGAGTAAATTGTCATTGTTGTTAGTGGAAGCACTTAGTGCTTAGTGGAGTGTTTAATTATGAATTAAGCACCTAGTAGTGGTGACTCTTTGATAGTTGTAACCATCACTACTCATGCTATATATATTCTGTGTATGAGATGCATTTGATATAAGAAAAATACAAGAATATTCAGCCCCCAAAATATGTTCTTACTCTAAATTCTGCTAGAATATAATTTATCACATACCACCTCTAGAATACCACCAACAGTAATCATACTTCTTTTTGGAAGGATGTGTGGATAGGTAATCTTAGCCTCGCCTCTAGATTTCCTCGGCTATTTGGGATTTCCTCTCAAAAAGAGGCGGTGCTAAGTGATATGGGGGGTTGGACTAATGGAGTGTGGAGATGGGGGTTGGAGTGGCGCCGTAATTTTTTCGTTTGGGAAGAAGCGCTTTGCCATGAGTTGTTGGAGGAGCTATCTCACGCTTCTTTGTCAACTTCGGAGGATTGTTGGATTTGGAACCCGGGGGTGCAAGACGGGTTTACGGTCAAATCAACTTATGTTTATCTTGATCGTACTTTAAATACGCGTGCTCCAATGTCTTCGTTACTTGCTTTTGCCTTCAAGTTTATTTGGAAAAGTGGTGTGCCCTCGAAGGTTTGTGCTTTAGCTTGACAATTGTTGCTAGATAGAATCCCGACAAGGGATAATCTCCATCGAAGGGATAATCTCCGTTGAAGGCTCACTCTGTCCGATTTGTAATGAGAAGGTAGAGACGGCGTGCCACTTATTTTTACACTGCAAATTTACAGCTGCAGTTTGGTACTTAATTAACAGGTGGTTAGGTGTGGTTTCGGTGCTTTTGCCCTCGGTTTCGATGTCATATGCGGTGCTAGTTGGGTGCGGATCGAATAAGAAGCGTAGGAAAGGGATATCCATTGTGTGGTTGGCGTTTATTTGGGCTATATGGAGGACAAGAAACGACTGTGTGTTTAATAACACAGTGGCTGATTTGACGATGGTGGTGGATTTAATACGGAGGTTATCGTGGCAATGGTTTATTCATAATACGGCTAAGGGACCGTGCCTTTTGTATGAATGGGAGTGGAATCCGGCCGATTGCATGACAAGGTGAGTCAAGGTGTTGCTCGATTTTGGCTGGTCTGGGCGATGTTTGGTTTCTGGTTCCCATTTGTTTGCTTTCCTTTTCCTAGTTCAGGGTGTTGTAGCTTTTCCTTTCCTTTCTGTTTGTTTTTGCTGGGCGCTGTATTGTTGTTGTTGTATTGTGGTCTTATTGTTGTACTCTTTCATGGCCTATTGTGTACTTCTTGTACTAAATAGTGTCTCAATAAAAGTTTGCTGTTAAAAAAAAAATTATCTATGAATAGAATTGTCTAGTGAGGTTGGTAATGACTAGGGATGTGAATGGATATTCATGGACGCGCATAGTGTGATGTCTGTGTCCGCTCCGTTGGACAAATATTATATTTGTGTTTTCTCCATATCTGTGCGGATATCCGCTAAGCGGGTAATCCGCGAAAAATGAAGTATCCGCGGATATTAACAGATATTCATGGATGTCATTCTTTTTATAAAAAAACTTAATTATTGGAAAAGGTTTATTTTTTTAAAAGACAAAATATTACTACAACATAATATTCATATATTATGCGCTCTCTCCTTTTTTTAATTGCAATAAGGAATTTTATTAAAAAAAAGAGGAGGCATATGTAAAAAAATGAAAAAACATAACATTTCCTCAAAAATAAAAAAATAAATATGAAAAGTTTTCTCTATATGAAAAAAAAAACATAACATAAAAAAATACTATTTTTTAAACAGGAAAAATACTACAATTTATATTTAAATATGGATATATAAGTAATTTTACTAAGAAAATTGTTTTTTCTACCCCAACATTTATCTCTTTACCCCTACATTTTTCATAATATTCCCATTTTATCCTTTGTTTAAAATATAATTTTTTACAATATTTTTTTTAAAAGTGTTAAAATTGGTAAAAAGTGTTCCATAATTTTTTTATCGATACCGGAACACTTTTTAAAAGTGTTCCGGTTTATATTTGTGCTAGAAAACATATTTTATTGATACCGGAACACTTTTAAAAGTGTTCCGGTTTGTATTTTTCCCTATATTTTAATGATATCGGAACACTTGTAAAAGTGTTCTGGTTTGTAATTTTGTCTATATTTGGTTGATATCGGAACACTTTTAAAAGTGTTCCGGTTTGTATTTGTGCTTTTATTGATACCGGAACAGTTTTCAAAGTGTTCCGATTTGTATTACTGTCTGTATTTTATACCTACCGGAACACTTTTAAAAGTGTTCCGGTTTGTATTTGTGCTCTTATTGATACCGGAACAGTTTTCAAAGTGTTCCGGTTTGTATTTCTGTCTATATTTTATACCTACCGGAACACTTTTAAAAGTGTTCCGGTTTCTATTTATGCTTTTATTGATACCGGAACAGTTTTCAAAGTGTTCCGGTTTGCATTTTTGTCTATATTTTATACATACCGGAACACTTTTAAAAGTGTTCCGGTTTGCATTTTTGTCTATATTTTATACATACCGGAACACTTTTAAAAGTGTTCCGGTTTGTATTTGTGTCTAGAAAACATGTTTTATTGATACCGGAACATTTTAGAAAGTGTTACGGTTTGTATTTATGCCTAAAACATATTTTGTTGATATGAGAACACTTTTAAAATGTTCCGGTTTGTATTTGTGCCTAGAAAACATATTTTATCGACACCACAACACTTTCTATTTGTGCCCAAAATATATTTTTTTATACCGGAACACTTTGTAAATTGTTCTGGTTTGTAAAAAATCACAGAGGAGGCGACACCACGGCGATACATCGCTGGCGAAAAATCGACACACTACTTTCGCAAAGTATTATTATAAATTATGACAAACCGAAACAATATTTTCTTACCGCCGTTGATGGGTGTGCATGCACATATCCCGAAAAGGTTGAAAAAAATATCATAAACGACAACAATTTCATATTTTATTTGCAAATCGAAACACTTGTAAAATTAACATACCGGAAAAAAAATACCTTACCGGAATAGTGTTTCAGGGGGTACAATTTTCTAAACATGTTGGGGTAAAAAGATAAATGTAGGGGTAGAAAAAAAATGATAAAATGGAAAAATAATAAATAATAAAATATAAAAAAGTAAAGTAAGGGTAAAATGGGAATATTCCAAATTATGTTGGGGTAAAGAGATAAATGTTGGGGTAGAAAAAAGAATTTTCTTTTACTAATTATTTAACGAGTATGGATATCCGTGGGCGCGGATAGTATTAGACCCGCATTCGTATACATTAAATGCGGATAATTGAAATATTCACTTATTTTATCCGTGGATATCCATTAAGGTATCCGCTCCGTGTCTATTGCGGATTTTATCCATCCCTAGTAATGATTAATTGTTTAAATGACGAGGTATAATTAATTCAATGACCATGATTTACAAGTGGTGTAGTTGTGTTTATTGCTATTGATCTTAAATGACGATGTATTGGTGTATCACTCATGCATTTATTCATGTGTCTGTATTAAATGGTGACGGGAATGTTGAGTAACATAACTCTGAATCTCACTTACAATTCACACACAAATCTTCCAAGCATTGCCTAAATCTCACTATAAATCATTCTCAATCACTCTTATCGTTCCTCAAACTTCATTCGCATTCTTTTATAATCTCTCTCAAGTCTCAACCATATTCGGAATTGCTCTAAATCGCAACTCATCATGTGCCGTTCACGTCAATAGAATCCTCAATCACTCTCAACTAATCACAAAAAATTCACATCAAAGTTTGCAAAAAGCGTAGTAACCATAACTCCGATATAGTCAAATAAGTCCTTCCCTCTATAAACCAAAACTCAAAGTCAGTAAGATTTAATTAACCTTTCAAAGAGATAGCTTGACATTAGTACTAACTAATTAATTCATGATGTTTTGTTCCAAATAATTTTTCTTTATTTTGAAAGAAGTAATAATGCCAGCTACTAACTAAGAATGCTAAACAAGTAGTTAGTAATAATGCTTTGGTGAAAAAAGTAATAATGCCAGCTAGTCCGTAGTAAATTTGAGTGACATAATAAAAAACTAATTAAACCACAAATTTATTGAAGTGGTATAATAATTAATTGGAATTTTGATACAATTTATATAACATGAACATTGCATGACAGAATATAACTACAGAATTGAAATGGAGAGTTTTCCTCTCATAACCCTAAACAGCTAGCTTTGTTCCCTCTTCCTCTTATGAATCCTTTTGAGTTTCCTATCTTCAAGTGTCCATTCTTGATTCAAAGATTTCCACTTATTCTCAAAAGTTTCACTAAATTTGGTTGCAATTTTGTGAACAACATCCCATGTAGGATAAAGCAATCCTTGAGAGAAAACAAACCTCATATCATCAGCAAATTCTTCAGGTGTTGAATACTAGTATTCATACCCGTGCATCGCACGGGGCGGCACGGGAAGAATTCATTATAAAAGGTGATCTCAATACAGTATATGATAACATATAGTCGGAAAAAGCATAATTAATAAAAACAACACTGATAAGTCTATTATAATTTATCATACGAATTTAGCATGGCAATATTGATAACATATAGAAATTTATCGAATATTATGGTTCATAATTGTAAACATACAAAATTGAAAGCATAATTTCTAATAGAAATCATCAAATACGAAACGATAGATTGTCATTACAACATAAATTAATAAAAACTTTAGGAGTCTGAAAAATAACATTAGAGTCATGCAAATAAAGAGACATAATAACTGATTTGAATTACAAACTTAAAGATCAGGATTTATGACAACCGGATCCATGTCAACCGGCTGGTCGACAACCATATCCATGTTAAGCGGCTCGATGACAACCACGGTTAATACTCCAGTTGCATTTGACATAGTTAATCTTAGTGTGAAACCTGCTTGAATGTTAGCATTATGCAAAAATCGTCCCCAATTATTATCTAGGTATCTGTCACGGGTTCTCGACAGTGCTGTTCTAACAGTGGCTTCCATAGAAACATTTGAGTTTTGTAGAACAACAACAATTTGCTGGTTATTTCGCAAATGCCGACCAATTCTAGTCGGAAAATACTGCATAGTTGGCAGGAAAAAATAAAATCAATTCAGCTTAATGCTAATATAATAATTAAACATTATATTGTGATTAATCAGTTGTATTTGTTATTTACCATGACAGCCGTACTATTGACATGACCATCAGTAACTTCCATATCCCAAATCAACATATTAGCATTCATCCTGCCACAATAGCATACCTAAATGGTTGGTTTTTTATACTAAAATTAAAATAGCTTCAATTAAAACCTAAATTATGGAGTTTAAAATAGCCATATTTGAGTTTGAAACATATAACATGAGTAAATTGGATGAACACGCATTGTAGGATAAAGAGAAAAATATAATGAAAGATATAATCAAAGACATTGAGCAACAAAAAAAATAAAATAAGGAAGAGTTTGTAATGCAGCTGCCAAAAAGGGAAACTAAGCATGTTTTAGGTTTTCAAATACAATGAAAGCTTCCTAAGCTATAATCAAAGAAATACAGATTTTAGTATAGATTGCAATACAAAGTTGTGGATTCAAATGATGGTTTAAAAAAGCACAGAAATTTAGACCACAAACACAACATTTTTTCATATTGAGACATTTCTTCAAACACTTTGAGTGCTACGTGTCGCGATCAAATGAGAGTTTTCAAATACAATGAAAGGAGAGAAACACCATTGATAAGCATGAGATGAACCCAAGCTAGAACTCCAAACAAATCCATCAGCTACTATTGAACTACCGAAAAGATTTAGAAACAAAAAAGATACTTAAATGCATTTATATTTAAATTTAGCGCAAGACATTGTTCAAATCCAAAGAATATCAGAAACATGCCAATCAAGGTATCCCCAACATACTTGTAAAATATATAAGAAAAATGGCAATATCAGACACATCATACTTATTTAGCAACTATGCCTATTTCTAATATTAACAATCAGTTCAATTTAAATTTACTATCAGACAACACTATATCTAAAACCTATGATTGTTCCTCAACTTATCAGAAATATCCAATTAACCAATATCAGAAAACATGATTTGCAGATTTGGAATATCAAACGAAAATCAACAAAACTTTATTTGAATTAAAGAGAATGAAGAAGAATTGCATGTTTATGATTATTTGAAACTGATTGAAAGATAATGAATTGAGAATTAATTTGGTAGAGAATGAAGAATAATGGAAATAAAAAGAAGGAACATACATGATTGAAGCAATTGAATGTTGGGAATGTATTGGGTCTGCAGGTTGGATTTGTTGCTTCACTGTGTCCTCAACCCAAAAATCTCTCAATGGAAATAATGGTTAAGCCTTGGTGTCTCTAGTTCACGTGTATATACCCTGATATCAATAACCCATTGCCTTTTGGTTCTATTTTGAAGTTGGACCCAATTTGTGTCTAAGTGTTAAATCCAAACAAATCCAATTTTAAAAAATATAAGGGTATAGATGAGAGTTATAAATGGCATAAAAATTTATAAATTACAAATATTTTCCTAATTTGTAGGGGATTAATTCTAACTTTCGCAAAGTTGCGCAAATTTGTTGCAACCACATCGAAGTATCCTTGAAGTAGACATACCAAAATATTTTCCTAATTTGTAGGGGATTAATTCTAACAAAACAGACTTAACAAAAAAAATTTCAATGGATAAATGGTAAAAACTTTGAAGTAGACATTAACTTGCCTGCTATAACGGTGCCAAAAATCTCAAATTTCTTTAAATCTGACATCATTTGATCTAACTTCATTTTAAAAACTCTACATACAATGTCAGGCCGGTCAGATGGTTGAAGACCTTTGGTGTTGAGACCTTTTAGGGTGTTGGCTTCATTTGGTAAAATAAGCCTGATTCCATGATGTGGAGCATGATGTGTGGCACATCAGGGTTCACATCTGGACGCCCTACTGGACGCGCCTTTATTTATTTAAACGCGATCTTTTGAAAAAGATTTGTTTTTCAAGTATATCGTGCCAGCTTGCGCGCCAAGGAACAAGATAATCTTTCATGGTTCTGTTTTATTTTATTGGCCGACTTTGATCAAAAAGATTTGAAACAAACAATTAAAAGATTATGATCAAATAAATCTTAAGGAAAATTAACAAAGGCCAGCTGTCAACATTGAAAATCCAAGCCCATGAAACTTGTTCTATATAAAGGAAGACTGAAGACATAATGAAGTACGCAGCCAAGAGTTGAAGATATCGAGTCTTAGGTCTTAGTCTGTTCATTGTTATTTGTGAGCCTTCACTTGAATCATAATTTTGATACAAGTAAGGACTGAGTTTGATAGAGTTGTAATCTCTAGTATTCTTTCTCCAAAGCTTTGAAGCAAGGAGTTAGATTGTGCAACACTCTAAGCCTTTAGGTACGAGTGCTTTGCTTGTCTAGGAGTGTGTCTCCAACTGAGTTTGTTATTAAATCCTTACTGGGTAAGGTTGAGGGGGAGTGAGCAGAGGTTCTCATATCTAGGAGTTCCTAGGTAGAATTAGCACGGGTAGTGATTAAGTGAGAAGTTGTAAACGGGGGAGTTTAGCTTTGAATTGATACTACCATAGTGGATTCATCCCTGGATTGGTATCCTCCAGAATAGGGCTTGTTATAAGTGCCGAACTGGG
Source organism: Trifolium fragiferum (assembly GCA_954870985.1). Taxonomy (NCBI): domain Eukaryota; kingdom Viridiplantae; phylum Streptophyta; class Magnoliopsida; order Fabales; family Fabaceae; genus Trifolium; species Trifolium fragiferum. Next base: position 13,073,597 of record OX940793.1, on the reverse strand, counting down.
TTAACAAACTCACGTGTTCTTTTGTTTTCTGCACTTTATATTGTTTACTTGTTCATCAAGTTCAGTTGTCCACGATGTTGACACATTAGGCTACACATCGTACGATTCCTAAAGTGTACACATCGTGCTACACATCTGACACTTGCCACCAGAATTTCAATTGGCATCAGAGCGGGCACCCTGCCTGTTTGAGGGTGAGCTCCAGGGAAGTTACTTTCTGGAAACATGGACAAGGATGGAACAACGGTCAACAAACCACCCCTCCTGGATGGAACCAACTATGACTACTGGAAGCCAAGGATGATTGCCTTCCTAAAGTCACTTGACAGCAGAACTTGGAAAGCTGTGCTCAAAGGCTGGGAGCATCCCAAAATCTTGGATGCTAATGGTGTTGACACTGGTGTACTCAAGCCAGAGGAAGATTGGTCAGCTGCAGAAGACACTGCATCGCTTGGAAACTCCAAAGCTTTGAATGCTTTATTCAATGGAGTGGACAAGAACATGTTCAGATTAATCAAGCAGTGTACTGTTGCAAAGAATGCCTGGGAGATACTCAGAACCACTCATGAAGGCAATGCCAAGGTAAAAAGCTCAAGAATCCAACTTCTCAACACTAAGTTTGAAAACCTCAGAATGAAAGAAGAAGAATCAATTCATGAATTTCACATGAATTTGCTTGAGGTGGACAATTCCTTTGAGGCTCTAGGTGAGAAATTGTCTGAAGAAAAGCTTGTGAGAAAGATGCTTAGATCCCTACCCAAGAGATTTAACATGAAAATCACAGCTATTGAAGAAGCTCAAGACATCCCAAGTATGAAACTTGAAGAACTTGTGAGCTCTCTTCAAACTTTTGAGATGAACTTAGGTGAGCAAACTGAGAAGAAAGGAAAAGGTATAGCTTTTGCATCTTGTGCTGGTGAAGAAGAAGAAGCTGATGAATCAGATGACGATCTCTCAAATGACTTAGCCATGTTGGGAAGACAATTCAACAAGCTTCAAAGGAGGGTGGACAGAAGACCAAGGAGGAATGTGAGGAACATCCAGACTGACATCAGTAAATTAGGTAACACTTCAACAAAAACCAAAACTGATGATAAGTCAACTCAGAACAAGGGTGTTCAATGTCATGAATGTGAAGGCTTTGGTCATATAAGATCAGAATGTGGCACATATCTGAAGAAGCAGAAGAAAGGCCTAACTGTATCATGGTCTGATGAAGACTCTGACACTGACTCAGAGAATGTTGCTGCTAATCATGTTAGTGCCATGACTGGGGTGGATAATACTGATGTTGAATCTGATGATGAAGAACTCACCTTTGATGAACTAGCCTCAGTCCATAAAAAGCTATTTATCAAGAGTGAGGAACTGTACAAGGTCAATGAAGAGCAGAAGGAAATCATCAGTCAACTGGAGACAGAGAAGGGTCAACTACAGAGTCAAGTTGCTAGTCTTGAAAGTGAAGTTAAGTTACTGTCAACCAACTTGAAAAATATGACCAAGTCTGTAAAGATGCTCAACCCTGGAACCAACATGCTTGATGAAATTTTGAAAGTAGGAAAGCATGCTGGTGACTCATCTGGTGTAGGATTTAAGAACAAACATCACAGCAAGAAGACAAATACTAAGTTTGTTCCTGCTCAGAAGAAACCTGACCCTAGCAGAATGTGGACACACCACACTCCACATCAGAGACCTGCTGGCAAAGAGAAGTTTAATGCTTGGAGATGCCACTACTGTGGGAAGAATGGTCACATCAAGCCCTTCTGTTACAAACTCTATGGGTATCCCAAGAAAAAGCCTCAGGTGCAAGCCAAAACAGCAAGGGTCACTCCTAAGAAGATGTGGAAGCCTAAAGTCTCTGAAACTGCACATATTGCTCACACTTCTCTTAGAGCATCTTCTAGTAATGATTGGTATTTTGATAGTGGTTGTTCTAGGCATATGACTGGTGTTGAGAAATTTCTCACTAATATCAAGCCTCATACAACAAGCTTTGTAACCTTTGGTGATGGAGCAAAAGGTGAAATCAAGGGCAGTGGTAAACTCAGCAGCAAAAGCTTACCTGACCTAGATGATGTGTTACTTGTTAAAGGCTTGAAGGCTAATCTTATCAGCATAAGCCAACTATGTGATCAAGGTCTTAAGGTCAACTTCACAAAGAATGAGTGTCTTATCACTTCTAACAAAGGAGAATTGTTGATGAGAGGATCTAGGTCAAGGGACAACTGCTATCTATGGATTCCTGATGAAACAGCTCACTCCACTACATGTTTGATAAGTCAGGAAGAAGAAGTAAAGCTTTGGCACCAAAGACTTGGCCATTTGAATCTGAAGGGAATGAAGAAGATTGTGTCAAAGGTAGAACCAAAGAATGTGAAAGAAGCCTTGACAGATGAGTTTTGGATTGAGGCTATGCAAGAGGAGCTGAACCAGTTCAAGAGGAATGAAGTGTGGGATTTAGTTCCTAGACCTGAAGGAGTCAACATCATTGGTACTAAATGGGTTTATAGGAATAAATCTGATGAAAGTGGTGTTGTGACTAGAAACAAGGCTAGGCTTGTGGCTCAAGGTTACTCTCAGATTGAAGGAGTAGACTTTGATGAAACATTTGCTCCTGTGGCACGTCTTGAGTCCATAAGGTTACTTCTGGGAGTAGCATGTATCTTGAAATTCAAGCTATTCCAGATGGATGTGAAGAGTGCTTTCCTCAATGGCTACTTGAATGAGGAAGTTTATGTGGAGCAGCCCAAGGGATTTGTTGATCCAAATTATCCAGATCATGTCTACAGATTGAAGAAGGCATTATATGGATTAAAGCAAGCTCCTAGGGCATGGTATGAGAGGCTAACCAAATTTCTTGTGCAGCAAGGTTATAGAAAAGGAGAAACAGACAAAACCTTGTTTGTCAGAGAAGAAAAGGGCAAGTTCATGATTGCACAAATCTATGTAGATGACATTGTGTTTGGAGGAATGTCTGATCCAATGGTCAAGATGTTTGTGAATCAGATGCAGTCTGAATTTGAGATGAGCCTTGTAGGTGAACTTACCTACTTTCTTGGTCTGCAAGTCAAACAGATGGAAGATACAATTTTCATCTCTCAAAGCAAGTATGCCAAGAACATTGTGAAGAAATTTGGAATGGAGAATGCAAATCATAAAAGAACTCCTGCAGCAACCCATCTCAAACTTTCTAAAGATGAGCATGGTGTCAGTGTTGATCAAAGTCTATACAGAAGCATGATTGGCAGTCTACTTTATCTCACTGCAAGTAGACCTGATATTAGCTTTGCTGTTGGTGTGTGTGCAAGGTACCAAGCTGAGCCTAAGATGAGTCATCTAAATCAAGTTAAAAGGATTCTCAAGTATGTCAGTGGTACAAGTGATTATGGAATTCTCTACTCTCATGGTGAAGACACAAGATTGTTAGGTTATTGTGATGCTGACTGGGCAGGAAGTGCAGATGATAGGAAGAGCACTTCTGGTGGATGTTTCTTTTTGGGAAGCAACCTTATATCATGGTTCAGCAAGAAACAAAATTGTGTTTCTCTTTCTACAGCTGAGGCTGAGTATATTGCAGCAGGAAGTAGTTGCTCTCAGCTACTTTGGATGAAGCAGATGTTAGGTGAGTACAATGTGCAGCAAGATGTGCTCACATTATACTGTGACAATCTAAGTGCTATAAATATTTCCAAAAATCCTATCCAACATAGTAGGACAAAGCACATTGATATACGTCACCATTTCATTAGAGATCTTGTTGAAGACAATATTGTGACTCTAGAGCATGTTGCCACAGAAAATCAACTGGCAGATATTTTCACTAAGGCTTTAGATACAAATAGGTTTGAGGTGTTAAGGGGCAAACTTGGTATTTGCCTCTTTGAGGATCAATAGCCATAATTGCTATTTAGACGTGCAACGGTTACCTGTTTTTTCCCTCCATCCATAGTTGCACGCAATCCAAAGGCAATATTTCCAACGGCTATTTCGCGTTCAAAACTCCAAGAAATCCGTTTACTCAAGATTTTTCTTATTGCCTACCACATTGATCACCACATTCGTTTCTCAACCACTCAAACGACCAAAAATTTTCTTGATCTCTCTCAAACCCTTTGTTCATCTTTCTGAAATTTTCTTTGAAATCTTCATACAAAATCATCATCATCATCATGTCTACTGCAACCAAAACATCTCCTTCCACAAAAACAAACACTCCTCCATCATCACCAAAACCTATTTCCCCACATCAAGAAGATATTCAAGGTGACATGATCGTCGATGCCACTCCTGTCTCAATGATCAAGCCATCTGGATCAAAGAAGAAGAAGTCTAAACGATCAAGAAGGGAATCAACCCCCATTGCCGCAGAGGAAGATGTTGTTCCTTCTCCTTACACAGAAAAATCCAAAAAGAAGAAGAAGAAAAGCAAGAAGCCAAAGATTGGCTCACCAAAGAGGGTTCACACCATGGAAAGTCTGCATGTTGAACCTCTTCCTGCAAAATCTGGTGATGCAAATGCTGAAGCATCTATGGGTGTAGGTTCTTCAAACCCTAACCCTGAGAAGGCTGCTGTGAAGATTTCTGAGGGTCAAAGGCACCCCTTGACTCAGAAGATCATTGATTCTGTGCTCCAGGCCCTGCAAGAACCTAATGTTGCGGCAGATGTTGGCACATCATTGCCACAAGGTGAAGAAGAGTCTCCTGCTGAAGAAGAGACTGCTGCTGTTGAAAGACCTGCTGTCATTCCTGATTCTCCTGATCAGGTATTTGTTGAAGAAGATCAACCTGCTGAGGTTGAGGAACCTGAAGATAATATCCAGTCTGACAAAGATGTTGTGGATGTAGAAGGCTACAATTCTGACATCCCCTTGAAGAAGCTTACTGAGGAGAGTATTGCAAGAAGGACTAGAAGTGGTAAAGGTCCTGCTGTTGTTGAGATTTCTCCTGCTGCTACTAAGGAGAAGAAGAAGCCTGTTAAGAGGCAAGTCATGTATGGTCCCAAGAAGGGATTTAGTAAAGCTGTGGTTCCACCTGCAAAGAAGAAGACTCAGAAAAGAAAAGAGCCACCTACAAGTGACTCAGAGTACGATGTGGAGCAGGATGTAGCTCACATCAGTGAGTCTGAGGAAGAATCTGCTGAGGAACGCAATATGGAGCTTGATGTGATTCACATTGAGTCTGCTGTGAAGAAGAGCTATGGGAAGAAGAAAATTCCTCAGGGAATTCCTGACATCCCAGTTGATTTGATTTCCTTCCACAACCCTGCACATGCTGGAAAATGGAAGTACATTGCTCATAGAAGGTTAGCTCTGGAGAGGGAGCTCAGTGCTGAAGCCTTGCAGTGCAAGGAAGTTATGAGGTTGATCAAGCGTGCTGGCTTGATGAAGACTGTTACTAGACTGGGTGACTGCTATGAGAAGGTAGTCAAAGAATTTTTGGTAAACATCCCTGCTGGTTGTGACAATCCATTGGACAAGGAATACCAAACTGTTTTTGTGAGAGGTAAAGAAATTCACTTCTCTCCCACTGTTATCAACAAGTATCTGGGCAGAAGTGAGGAGCCCTTTGCTGAGATGGAGGCAAATGACAACTACATAATCAAGGCCATCACAGCTGGAAAGGTCAAGACTTGGCCTAAGAAGGGAAAATTGCAAGCAAGCAAGCTCACTCCAATCTACAACATCCTGAACAGGATTGCTGCTGCTAACTGGGTGCCTACCACACACAACTGTGATGTGGCTACAGGTTTGGCTAGGTTCATCTATACTGTGGGTAACAAAATTAACTTCGATTTTGGTACTTATATTTTTGATCAGACTATCAAACATGCCAAAACCCTAGCTGTCAAACTACCCATTGCCTTTCCTTCCCTACTGTGTGGAATCATATTGAGCCAGAGACCTGATGTTCTGGGCAAGGATGATTTGTCTTGCAGAAGAGAGTCTGCTATTTCTTTTAGTCTCAAGCAGTCTGATGTGACTCCTGATGTGGGCACATCCAGCTCAAACAATGCTATGTCTAGGACAGACATGATTGCTGCTTTAAAGGAGACTTGCAAGGCTCTGGATGAGAAGAAGGCCAAGCTGGAGGCAGTCATTGCTGGACTGGAGCTTGAGGATGAGCAAACAATGGCTGAGGATGAGGAATTGGAGGAGGAGGAGCCCAATGACTCTGAAGCTGAGGAAACTGATGGGAGCCAGGATATTTGAATTATTGTAATTCATTAATATTTCCCTGTACTCAGTATTTCCTTGTTTTTGCTGGTATTTTGTGGGCTATGCCCTGGATTTCTGATGCACCTTTGCGTGCCTGTTCTGTACCTGCTGCACTATTAATATCATCTCTACATCTCATGCTATCTGCATTCTATGGTGTGTTACTTACTCTCAGTATGTTTGTCATAATTTTTGGCTAAAAAGGGGGAGTAAAAATTAAAATAAAAAACTTTGAAGTCTTAACTGCAGCAAATTGTGATGTGTTGGGACAATGTGATAATTTTGGGAGAAATTAGAGAGAATAGAACGAGAGAATTGAGACGAGAATTAAGAAAAAGAGTTAAATTCTATTCATCCACATGGGGCAACTTCTGAACTTCTGAACTTCTGAACTTCTGAACTTCTGAACTTCTGAACTTCTGAACTTCTGAACTTCTGAACTTCTGAACTTCTGAACTTCTGAACTTCTGAAACTTTCTCAACTTCTGAAGCACTACAACTTCTGAAGCTCTTCTCAACTTCTGAAGCTCTGCTCAGCTTCTGAAGCTTCTCCAACTTCTGAAGTTCTGATGTGTGGCACATCTGACTACACATCTGGTATACATGCTTATTTTTCTTCAAATATTTTCTCAACAACTTTTTGAAGAATTAGTTTTCTAAAGCATGTTTTTCTGAAGACTTATTCTGTACGTTTTCAACTGGGTGATGCATTCTTAAGAAGTCCAATTGAAGATGTTAATTTGTGTAATGGTTGATCCATTTGTATGATTTCTACATGGTGATGCATTCTTAAGAAGCCTGTAGAAGTTGCTATTTTGTGTGATGTTTGACACATCTGTGAGTTTTAACTTGGTCATGCATTCTTAAGAAGCCAAGTTTAAAACTTCTCTATATCTCTCTAGGCCATGCATTCTGAAGAAGCCTATAGGGAATATGAGATTTAGGGGGAGTACATGGAAAGTGCTCTAGTTCAAAGGGGAGTAGACTATTACTGGGTTTGCTACCCTCCCTTATGTGTGCATGGAATCTCATGCTTGTATGTGTCTGAGAATTTATTTTTCTCAGTCTTTGGGAATTTATTTTCCTATCTTGTGAGAGTTTATTTCTCTCTTTATTTGTGAGGCTCTGATCCGCTGCTGCATGCCTCTGATGTGCCTATACATCTCTCCAAGTTTAGTTGGGTGACTCAAAGATTATTTTAGCCCAAAATTTGCCAAAGGGGGAGATTGTTGAGACCTTTTAGGGTGTTGGCTTCATTTGGTAAAATAAGCCTGATTCCATGATGTGGAGCATGATGTGTGGCACATCAGGGTTCACATCTGGACGCCCTACTGGACGCGCCTTTATTTATTTAAACGCGATCTTTTGAAAAAGATTTGTTTTTCAAGTATATCGTGCCAGCTTGCGCGCCAAGGAACAAGATAATCTTTCATGGTTCTGTTTTATTTTATTGGCCGACTTTGATCAAAAAGATTTGAAACAAACAATTAAAAGATTATGATCAAATAAATCTTAAGGAAAATTAACAAAGGCCAGCTGTCAACATTGAAAATCCAAGCCCATGAAACTTGTTCTATATAAAGGAAGACTGAAGACATAATGAAGTACGCAGCCAAGAGTTGAAGATATCGAGTCTTAGGTCTTAGTCTGTTCATTGTTATTTGTGAGCCTTCACTTGAATCATAATTTTGATACAAGTAAGGACTGAGTTTGATAGAGTTGTAATCTCTAGTATTCTTTCTCCAAAGCTTTGAAGCAAGGAGTTAGATTGTGCAACACTCTAAGCCTTTAGGTACGAGTGCTTTGCTTGTCTAGGAGTGTGTCTCCAACTGAGTTTGTTATTAAATCCTTACTGGGTAAGGTTGAGGGGGAGTGAGCAGAGGTTCTCATATCTAGGAGTTCCTAGGTAGAATTAGCACGGGTAGTGATTAAGTGAGAAGTTGTAAACGGGGGAGTTTAGCTTTGAATTGATACTACCATAGTGGATTCATCCCTGGATTGGTATCCTCCAGAATAGGGCTTGTTATAAGTGCCGAACTGGGTTAACAAACTCACGTGTTCTTTTGTTTTCTGCACTTTATATTGTTTACTTGTTCATCAAGTTCAGTTGTCCACGATGTTGACACATTAGGCTACACATCGTACGATTCCTAAAGTGTACACATCGTGCTACACATCTGACACTTGCCACCAGAATTTCATTTGGAAGAAACTAAATCACGTATCTCTGGCCAAGTTGCATTACATGTAATTGTAATGAACAAATCTGGATAACCAAACCTCTTGCAAATTCCCATTGCATCTTGGCAATTGTTGAACATATATCTTGGACCTCCGGTGAAAGAATCGGGCAAAACAATGCGCTTTCCAACTAATGAAGCATCTATGTCTCCAAGTTCAACTGCTTCTTGGAGACCACTCAATATATCACAACGAATGATATCTTGATTCTCTCTTATATAGGATAAGCGTTGCGCCTCTATCATAGTGTAACAATCCACAACATACTGTTGAAATAACCTCTTTGACTGAACAATATTGCCAAATTCATTGTTTCTTTCTTGAATTCTAAAGGCCATGAATTCTCTAATAGTGACTCTGTTTTTCTTTTTGTCGATTGGTTCTTCTGCTGTAGCCCTATGTGGGATATCTGGTTCCCAACCATTTTCACCCCAAGGAAATATCAGAGGATATTGAAGAGGCAAGAACAAAACATGAGTTTCATGTATCCTTGTCAATCCATATTTTCTGTCGTTAACAATAACATCTCTTCCAAATTCTGAATCATCAAAATCACCAACTATCAATCCAGCCACTTCATCAGCTGATGGAGTATTATGCATCCTTGAATCTTGATGACGTTTGCGAAATAGCCTTAAAGACAACTGGGGACAGTTGGCTATTTCTATGGCATCTCTCACCTTTCTAAAAGACTTTGCAAGTGGATTGCAATGATCCAACATGTCTTTAAGATCTCTAACTAAAGAAATATCAAGTCCACCTGAATCACTAACAGATCTAAAAACAAAAAATTCGGTATAAGTCATTTGATAGAGATGAAAAAGTCAATATAAGAAGGTAAAGACAGTTTAGAAACTAATACGAATTAAGAAACATTACCTAAAATTTTTTGCTCTATTATTGACTTCATTTTGGGTATCATAAACATATAATTGAGCAAACTTTGGAGTTACTCCTGGTTCAGGTAATAAAGAACCAATTCTGTGATAATTTTGACCCGATAGTATAAACTGTGGAGGTCCTTTGCCATTGTTGATTTTAGTGATTGGCTGACCACCCATTGAAGTAAATGCGAACATGCTATTGTAAGCCCTATAATTATCTTGGAAATGTTTGCTTCTTGGATCAACTCCATTTATTAACTCTAGCAAAAGTTTTGGAGGTTTTTTTATGAGAGGGAGTTCCACTTTGCCTCTTTGACAGCATATTGAAAATGCGATATCCTTGCCATTCCTAGATTTCTCAGCTCGTTCCTCATACCACAGTTCAGCATAACAGTGTTTGCAAGTAAACTCAGGCAGTCCAAAATTTAAGAAAGCTGCAAGTAATAAACTATTTCAGTAATTGATAGCACAAGGACATATGGTATACATATAATGATATATCTGAGTTTTATTGTGCACTAATAATTTATGGTACTATATTAAACCATTAAACAAAATTAACTTCTATATCAGATTATTATACATAATGATACCTTCAATTTCAGATTTTGCATACATTGTAGATTTGTAAAATTCAATGTCATTTGTGTCATGGGAAATCCCTGTGTTGTAAAGAATAAAAAGTCATTATACATATAGGATTAACAAAGAAATAATTCATAGTTTGTAGATATAAGGTTAAATGATAAATACCATCTATCAAATTGTCATCAGCAAAATCTAGCCTTTGAACACCAATGTATCTATTTTGTAGACGACTTGTCCTAGAGCTTTTGGCTTTGACAGTGTTGGAAATAGGATTGATAATTGCAGATGATGGCTCAGATGACTTTAGAATAGTAGCTGTATGTAAATAGGAATGGATTATAAGTAAAGCACAGAACAAATTTGTTTAGTAATGTATCTCACATATATCATAAAGTTAACCTGTTCCCTTGAGAGATTGTAGACTTGGAGTTGAAGGTTGACCACTTGAGATACTGTATATGTTAGTTACACATTCAAGTGGAGTGAAATATTTAGGATTAGGCTTCCTAATTCTCTTAGACGGTAGATTCTGGTTTGCATTTGTTTTGGTTAAATAATCTGAGAAGATGAGAATTGTCATATAAATCTTGGAATATCCATATGAGAGGTAAAAAGACAATAATGATGAAATTCCTGTCATGACAAACCTGCATCCAACTGAGAATGTGGGAGGGTAATATCTGTCCTCTTGGCATGACAAACATTATCATAAACAACATCATTTTGATTTGTATATGTTGGATTGATATTTTCTGGAAAACATTAACTAAATTATAAAGTAGCAAAAAACAAAGTTTTAGAAGAAAGAGGATAAAGAACAAAAAAAAATTTAACCTGCTCCAAGAGGAAATTGTCTTGTTGTATTTGAAGATTGAGGTAGTGAAGAAGTGGATGTGTTAGTCAAACATGAAGCTGGTGTAGGAAAGTCAGAAATAGGAGTTTTGCATCTCTTAGGTGTGCAAAACGAATCTGATAAGAACATGTTCAAAAGATGGATATAAAAACAGTCATGTAATAAAGCATGTTGATATAGTAATTTTGGTTTGAAGTCTTACCTGGCCTCAAAGGTGAAAGAGGGATTCTAACTGCTTTCCTTTTGGAATTAACAGATTTAGCAAAAACAACTTCATTTGGAGAAACATTTGTTGGTGGTATATTTTCTGGAATAAATAAATGAAATAAATCAGGTGATTAAGAAAGCCAACATATAAAGAATATATTTTGTATTACCATTGAAACATTTTGTTGTACATGAGAATGATGATTTCAACAATTTTTAATGGTAAGGAATATTTGTAGTCACTTAAAACCAAACCTGATGATGACAATGTACCATTTTGGGTAAGCTTCTTCCTTTGTTGTATTCTACTAAACCTTGCCAACTTTTGTTTGTCAATCTCCATTTTATCAAATAGTATTAGAAATCCATAGCTGCCATATTATACTAAGAGAGTTTTGTGATGTTGGTAAGGTTAATGGTGTTTGATGGTTAGACTTGGTAAGTTGTTGTTCATGGTTTTGGTCATTCACGTGTAGAGATGTTGGTTGAATAAAGTGGATGAATTTGTTTTGTTAACACTTGGAGAAAGGTATTGTCAGATGGCTTCTATTTTGATGATTGGAAAAAGAGAAGTTGCAATTGACAATTTGTTGTATGGCTATTTTGGTAATAAAAAAATATAAACCTTGGTAAGATGAAATAGTGTTGTCTCTATCTTATGGGAAGATGATCAAGAATACAATGGAAAAGGCTAGTATGTAGCTATAGGTCAAATATGTTTTTTAACTATGTGAAGGTGAAAAAGCGTTTTCAAATTCTGCATATTTGGCATTTTATGTTTGATAAACAATTTTGTCAATACATGTCCCAACCTTAAGGTATCTACCTAGGAATATATGCATACCATATACCTAAATATAATTGATATGTATATTAAGGTTTCTGCAGAAATCCTCTTGCTACTAACCTCGCTTTGTGTTTGCCAATTGATCCATCTGGCTTTAGTTTCTGCTTGAAAACCCATCTGACGCTGATGGCTTTCTTGCCTTTTGGAAGTTCTGAAAGCTTCCAAGTCTTGTTCCTCTTTATAGCATCAAGTTCTTCTTTCATGGCCTGCAACCAGACTTGTTGCTTAAGAGCATCTTCTGTGCTCACAGGTTCAGAATCTACTAACATTGCACACTGAATAATTTCTCCCTCAGAGTCTACTTCAGTGTCTTGCAACATTTCAAATCCTGCAAATCTTCTTGGGATGTTTCTGATTCTCTGTAGCATCTGAACTTGTTCAGAAGCATCTTCAGAAGTTTTTGACTCAGAGGCTTCACCTTCAGAAATTCTTTCTTCAGAATTTTGACCTTCAGAAATTCTTTCTTCAGAATTCTGACCTTCAGAATTGGCTTCAGAATTCTAAACTTCAGAATTGGCTTCAGAATTCTGACCTTCAGAAATTCTTTCTTCAGAATTCTGACCTTCAGAATTGGCTTCAGAATTCTGTCCTTCAGAATTGGCTTCAGAATTCTGACCTTCAGAATTGGCTTCAGAATTCTGAACTTCAGAATTGGCTTCAGAATTCTGAACTTCAGAATTGGCTACAGAATTCTGACCTTCAGAATGGGCTTCAGAATTCTGACCTTCAGAATTGGCTTCAGAATTCTGACCTTCAGAATTGGCTTCAGAATTCTGACCTTGCATGATTTTTCAGGCTTCTTGATTATAGGAATTCCATGTACCAGATTCTTTGACTTCAGATGCCCCAAGCTTCTGAAATTCAGATGACCAAATCTTCTGTGCCACAACTCACTATCCTTCTCAACACTTGTTGCACTAAGACATTCAGAATCTGCAGTTCTAACATTCACCTTTAATGTTCTGTTCCTTCCCTGTTCTGACTCCATAATCAGCTTCTGATTACCGTCATATAGCTTCAGAAGATTGTCTTTCATAGTAACTGAAAAACCTTTCTCAATCAATTGACCCACACTCATCAGATTGCTTTTCATGCCTGGTACATACCACACGTTCTGAATCAATGCTGCTTTCCCATTGTTCAAAATGACTTTGACATTTCCCATACCTTCAGCGTTGAGGTATTTATCATCAGCACAACCTGTTTTATTGCCATGCTATTTAAATTTCACTTTTTTATCTTATATCCTGTTAAGTCCACATATATTTTTTAATTGAATAGTATATTAGCAAAGAAGATAGATGTAGATAAATAGCGATGCACACAAAATTAAAAGGATAATAATAATATCATATAAAAGTTCATCAATTAGGATAATATCAGAAAAGTCAACTGCCACTTGACATACAATAAGAAAAAGTGAAATTTAAATAGTCACATAACTAACATTATCAATCCACTGCCACTTGATTACTTTGATTCATTAACCTACAGACTTGAAAACTAAATAACTTAAAAGGCCTTAAACATGGGATATGACAATTCAAATCATTACACAAAAAGGCCACTTGATCCACCCTAGGCTAGGCAATTTTCTCTATCTTAATTGCCTTCTTCAAGAGCTTGATGGGAGTGTTATCATCCTCATCTTGTTTGGTAGGAGAAAGTCTCTTTGCAGTGTGTTTCTTTTTGAAAGTCTTTGTTGGACCATCAGCAGCAGATTCTTCATCTAGGATAACAACTCCAACATTCTTCTCTTTTTCAACCCTCATATCCTTCCCAGCATTATTAGCAGCTGCCTTACCCTTATCACCTGCAGCTAGCTTGCCATTACCAATTGCAGAGACCTTCTGATTCTCAGGTGTAGACTGGTTAAATTTCTCAACAGCAGGTGGCTTCCCTTGATCAACTGCAGATGCCTTACCATGAGCAAGTGCAGATGGCTTACCTTCAGCAGATGCAGAAGGCTTGGCTTGAGCAACTGCAGAAGCCTTTGGATTTGCAATTGCAGCTGCCTTAACTTGACCAAGTGCAGGTGACTTAAATTTTTCTGGTGGAGTTTGCCCAATTTGGGTGGAGTCCAAGATCTCCATTGAATCATCAGCAAGATTAACTATAGCACCAGAAAACTTAGACATCAAATCTTGTGTAACTTTGACAGGTGTTCCCTCCAGATTAATCCCCTTTCCCTTGACAGAACTGCCCTCCCCAATTTCAATGTCCTAGACAACATAGACACAAACATAAGCAGATGTTGAAGGTAAAATAATATCTAGGTTATGTTATTTGTTTTAAGCATGAAATATAGATAAAAATTTTAACCTCAGCTAGGACATTTGTGGAGCCATCAACCAAAATATCTTTCCCTTTGACCAACAGAGTACTTAAAGAACCATTTTCCTAAACATGAAGATGATAGTTAGGAACTAACAACAGATATAAACTGATGGAATGAAAGCAACAAACATGAAAAGGAAAAAACATACATTAGTGTTTTTGACAAAAGTAGCATCTTCGTTGTCCCACTTTTCTCTAAACTGATTGATGATAGCTTCATCAGTGCATATCTTCCTAACACGAAAGGATTGTTCAAATCTTGGATTAAAGGAAGGTTTGGTCTCAACCTTAAACAACCAGGTTTGATCAACCATGTCAGCAAGTTGTGGAGGCAAAACTCCAGCACCACCAGCCTAAACAAATGTCAAAATGGCAAGAGTTAGGTGAAACTGTATAAAAATCAAAGCTTAAGTAAATTGATATACTCACCCCTGCTGGTCCCTCTACCATATCAGCACAAGTCATGTTGAAAAGAGCAGTTGCATCTTTGTCAAATATGACAAAACATGCAGAATCAGTGTGATCTAAAACACGAACCCTGATAGAAAACCTGCTTGAAACAGACAACCAACAATTAAAAAGTTGAAACTACATAAGAAATTGATAGAATGCAGTGTGAGTATTAGCAAATATACCTAGGGAAAACACGGTGAACATGCTTGTTGCACTTCTCACAATAAAACATCCTTGAATCCGGGATTACAGCTTTGTTGCATATACATGCAGTATACCAATAGTTGTCCGGATTGAGAATCTTTTTGACAGTTCCAAGCACAATCTTCATTTGTTCCTAAAAGTGTGAAAATGTGAAACAGTGAATAAAAGTGAAACAGACTATATATTATTGAGGTATGGAATGTTGAAGCATAATTCATGTTCTCAAAAGATGTTGGTAAGCTTCAGAAGCTGGGAAGCTTCAGAAGCTGGGAAGCTTCAGAAGCTGGGAAGCTTCAGAAGCTGACTCAGAGCCTAGTGTCTTCAGAAGTTGAAGCATATGAATATGCTTCAGAGTCAGCTGAGCTTCAGAAGTGTTTCAGAAACCAACACATATTTGAGAGCTTGGCTTATAAAACCAATATGGAAGATGTGTGTATGATAAATTGCTGTAAAATAAAGTGGTTAAATTCCTTACAGTAGTGGCATCTTTAAGAGCCTGAAGTGTGCTTCTTGGAGTATTGTAAAGAAATTCATCAATAGGTTGAACCTGGGTATCAGCCATAATTTGAGTAACAGGAGTTGGAGCTTCAAGGAGCTCTTCTTGCCTAATGATATAAAAAAAGGTGTTCATTTCAATGTGCAAACAATAACATAAAGTTTTCTTTACTAAACTGAAAAGTGTTGTAAATTAAAACTTTAAAAAACAGACCTTGATTTGAAAGCTAAACTTTCTGCAGAGGTAGGATTGAAAAGCAAGACACTACAGTTCATACAGTTTTGTATGTGAATCTTGTCTACACATTCCATGTCAATAACTAAATCAGATGTGAGTATAAGCAAAAAGCTAGATAAAATGAAGCATATAATAAATGTATTGGACAAAGTTACAACCTTGAAATGTTTTTGCCTTGGCAAGCTGAATAATGACAACAGCATTTTGGACCTCGCCAGCTCCAAGGAAATTGTTGAGCACATCAACATACCCCCCAAAAAGTGTGCATTGGATCTTATGCCTAAGGTATTCATATAAAAACAATTTTTAAGTTAAATCCTGGCTGGTGAGAAGCAATGTCCTCATTATAAAACAGTTTCAGTGGTAAATAATGATAACATACAATGGATGAGAAAGAATCCATGTAAAACCTTGAAAATAGTTTTATATCCAAACAAAAAAATATCCAAAATAAGTATAACAGAATCTTTTAATTTAGCTAAAACATGGTTTAAGCATAATAATAAAACTGTAAAGTAAGCAAAACTGAGAGCTGGTTATGCAGATAAGCAAAATAAAAATATCCTGATTTATAAGCAAAATAAGCCAAATAATAAAACTTTAGCCAAAATAAGTATAGTTTTATCTAAAACATGGTCATGCAGATCTAAAACTGTGTATATCTGATCATATTCAATAGATATTATATGGAGATAAACAATCCTATTTTCAATAAAACATATTATATGATGTGTTAAGTAGACATCAAAACTTTATAAAGTTGAAAACATGTTACCAAAATCTTGGATGTTTAAAAGAGAAGCTTAAATAATATATACATAGACAGAAAAACAACTCAATCTAGGGTTGCAACCATGTTAAACGACATTTTAAGAAAAAAGAAAGGGTAAAGACAATAAAAAATTGTTACCCATCAGCCTCCAACTCAATAACATTCAGCTTTGATGTTGTCCCATTTTGGCTAGTGATTTCACGCTCACTCCCAACACAAGTCAACAACCCAATGACATCTGAAAATGAATACTTAAAATTGTTAGTCAAGTTATATACTTAAGCAAAAAAGTAAGGCATTTGAAAACATAATATGAAACAACTCACCCACTAAAAAGTCAGTATCATGAGTTCCACCAACAATGTCAGCAATGGGAGTAAAGTTATAGGGTGAAGAAACAAAGTTTTGGTTAGAAAGCCTTTGAACTTTAGATGTGAACTGAAAATTTAACTTATAAGGGTGATGAGTGGTACGATACTGTCCACCATTAGTTGCAACACCCAAATTTTCCAAAGCATAAATATTTCCCTCTTTCAAATCATCCTTAAATTTGTAAATCAAAGTTTTCCTAACAGTAGCATGAATCCTACCACCATCACTATCCATTAAAACCATTTCAATAGAAAAAGGAATGGTATTTCGATTGAAATCAGTTACTTCCCAAAGTCTTATGATCTTAGCATTCAAATTCCATGTTGCTTGATCAGAATTAATTTCATCAATTTTTGAAAACATATCAGTTTCAGCAAGTTTGAGAGACATTGTTGTAAAAATGAAAATTGAAATTAAAAGTTTTTTTAGATTTATGAGTGAAAAACTTATAGTTTGAAGAAAGGCAACCAAAGATGTGTGGTGCGGTGCAAAAATTTCAATGACACAATGCCCCTTTATATAGCCTAGTTCTGTATCCATATTGTCTGAAACCGTAAATCAATTAAATAATTGGAAAAAACAGAAATTTTGAAGGCGGGAGAATGAAAAAATCAAATTACCTGTTTTTTGAGACAAATTGTCTGCAGCATGCTCATTGAACAGTACCCATTCACCTAAAAGTTGGCTCTCTCTTCAAATTTGTATTCACGAAACTGGTATGCATCCAACATTGGTTTACGGTGAAGGTAAAGAGGTTGATTTTGAAAGCCAAATTCAGCTGGCATTGGGAAATTGGTTTGAAATATGTAAGGATACTTTGTTGGTAGTTTCATGATTAAGGGTTTAGAGAGAGATATCAAAAGATTTAACTATTGGAATTTGCCAAAATGAGGAGTTGATTTTCTGAGCAAGATGTTGACATATCCTTCAAAGGGGAGCAGCTTCACGTGAGGTAGCCGTTTCAAATGAGGTTGGTTCATTTTGCTTGAGTTGTTTCTTCTGGGCCGGGTCGGGTTGAAGAGAAACCGGCAAGCCCAAATGTTTTGTGTATTGAAAGGGTTTAAATGAGGTAAAGTTTTTGTCATGTAGTACAGCAAGGATTTTGTGTAGCTCAACCTGAGCTTGACATGTGTCAAAAGTTGCCTTCTAGCTGTTTTGTTTTTGTGTAGTTTAAGGATAATTTCAACTTGGTTTCAATATCTTTCAAACCAATTGCCTTCAACTTTGACTTGTGATCAAGAAGAGGGTATTTTAGAGCCCAACCATCTCTTCCTTCTAGCATCCTCTTCAAAATCACCCAACATTGCATCTTCTTGTAATGTTCCATTGGTTTCTTCACCTTCTTGATAGCTTCTTCACCATTATCCTTTGTTTCTCTACCAAAAGCTCTTGGATGATCAATGGTAGAAACGGTTGTTTTGGTAGGTTCCTTCTTGTTGTTTTTGTCGGTATTCGCAACAACGTTATTCTTCTTATGTTGTGACAAAGTTATTGTTGAATCCAGCCAATAAGATGAAATAACACGTTTTTTACTATAAGAAATCTTTAATATAAGACGCTTATGAGGTTCATTACAAGTAGTTAATGAAGAACTCATTGTTCGGTAATAATACTAGAATGGAATAGCAATAACTAGTTAGGTTTTTTTGTTAGAGTGAGAGTCTTTTATGAGAGTGAGAGTCTTTTATATATAGATCAAATTCTTAACCGTCAAGCTATTAATTTGATATCATTTAAATATTGATAAGATCAAATATTCATAACAAACTCTTTTATAATCTCACTTTGATATATGGATCCGTGACACTACTTTGACATTAAATCCTATCCATTTATTTTATTTGATCTAATGGTTAAAATTTGTTTGATATCCTTTTTTTTACCAAAATTTAAAAAACAAATCTTATAATAATTAAAGCAATGATTTTCTCAAAGATTATTTCTCTCGCTATCTCTAAACTCCACAATCCCTAAATTATCTCTCTCGTTAATCTAAACTACACAATTTCTTATCATGTGTGTGTGCACGCACACTTTAATTATTGGAAAATTAGTTTCAAAATTTTTGTAAAAAAATATATATACCAAACAAATTTCAACATTAGATCAAATAAAATAAATGGATAGGATTTGGTGCCAACGGATCCAGACTCTTGATATATTTTGAATCTATTTCATTAAAAGAAAAATTATCTTTTCAATATAAATTTTAAGAAAAGAGATAACTATTGATTTTAAAAAAAATAATTAACTCATATTAGGAATTTTTTTTAGGAGATCAATTAGAGTATATCTAAAAAATGTAAAAAGACCGAAGTATAAAGAGTTCCAGATCTACAACTAACAATGAATTGATTTAAATAGTAAGATTATATGTCTTATGCTATAAAGAAAATTCGGTTAAAAAAAACCGAAGTATAAAGAGTACCAGATGTACAACTAATAATGAATTGATCTAAATCAATGGACATGAACTTTCACAAATACTATTATTTTGTTGACTAAATGTGTGGTGCAGTTAAGATAGTTTCTTTATCCCATTTTTATCGGGGATTTTAAGTTAAAGTAAAAAAATAAATAGTCTTTGATATGAGTTGATTTTTATTATATATTTTTGTAATATTAAGAATCAATTAATTATTATAGGGTTAAATAAGTAAATGGTCCCTATAGTTTTTTTGAATTTCGTTTTTAGTCCTTAAAGATTTTTTTTACATTTTTTGGTCCCCGAAGAATTTTCTGTCACTATTTTTGGTCCCTGGAGAATTTTCGGTCACTGTTTTTAGTCTCTATAGTTTCACAAAATTTTGTTTTTAGTCCTTAAAAACAGTGATGAAAATTCTCCAGCGACCAAAAAGTGCAAAAAGAATCTTTAGGGACTAAAAACGAAATTCTAAGAAACTATAGAGACCATTTACTTATTTAATCCATTATTATATAAATTACGATTTTAACCCAATTGTGTACATTACAATTTATTATAGTCAATTATGGAAATTGTTAATATCTAAAGGTTCAATAAAATATTTTTTGATATGAGGTATCAAAACTATATGGTTCATTCGATAAGATACGGTGTATTTTGATGGTATTTGAGGCGCGGTCGAAACGGTACTTGCTTAAATGTACTGTTAGCATATCAATGCTCAAGCTAGTAACAATAGCTCAAGATGAGTGTGTATGAGTTGGATGAAATTTGTGTATCTTGAGACATGGACATCTTCTAAGGCGGGTGATATTTTTCAAAAAATTTCTTTTTTCCTGCATCCATTACTTAAGTAACTGAAGGATAAAATAATCATTTTGTAGAATGCGCGAGTAATCCATAAAATGGCAAAAGTATTTTTCTCAACAAAGTCTTACGAAGAAACAACAAGGCAACTACGGACCCAGGATAAAACCTGCCACGACCAGAAAAACCAAAGCCAGCCCGCCAAAGAAGGGCCCTCAAACCAAGTATGCCTACCACACAGACCACTGTCAACACCTATAGAGAATGGGTTACACTACCCACTCTTAGCATTAAACCATTTTCAAGAGGATAGTTAAACCCTATTGACCAGGTGATCAGCATCCATTGTCTTCCCAAAAAAGTAAGATAATTTCAAATAGACTACGTAATAAAATACCACACCAAAATCGAACCTAAAGTAATCCTAAAATAAATCCAGCACATCTAGTTTAATTATATCACATAATTAATTCAACATGAGATATCGAATATACTACAAATGTCAAGAATGATACACATCCTTAATTGGTGAACACATTTTTATTAATGGAACAAAATTAACTCATTTAATTCATAAGAATATTCTCAATATAAAATGACATTTGATCATAACATAACGAACTCAAATAAGAGAATGATGTCGTTGCTAATCAGATTTTTCTATTTATTTTAATTGAAAAAAATGTAGTTTAACTAATTATTAAGTGTTATACCTACTCGAAAATCACACAATTTTCTAATAAATTTGCAGCGAAAAATTAAATTAAAAAGTCAACAACATTTATAAGTTCTAAACTTCAAATTAAATTACTTAATAAAGGTAACAACATAGTCTCAAAATGTAAATAACAAGGTTCAACTGTTTGAAGAAATAAAAATGAAATCATAAAGGTGAATCCCTCCGAACATCCTAGCAGAGCGACTCTTGTTGAAAGCAATAACGAACGACTCTTCACAACTCAGCGGCTACGATGCATCACCTAACCGAAAGTCTATGAAAAATAACCGAATTAAAAAAGGACATAATAACTAGCAAAAACATAAACAATATATAACAAGAAAACCTAAGCGGATGGCCACGCGCATCTATCAGTCAACATCAATCTTCAATCAACAATTAAATAAAGAGAATTAAAAATAACAACTTTTATTAAATAAATAAAATTAAATGTATGAGCTAGACTCCCTAGATGCATGTGATACAAGGATCGGAGATCTGAATTATTTTCTTGAAAACACTCTTCAACGGCTTAACAATGGCTTAGACACGTGTATGAATGGATGACAATATCACAACCAACATCAATATGCAAACAAGCAACAACTTAACAACATCAATTCAACAACTTAAACCAACATCAATAAACAACGTCCATAGCAACTACGAAAGCAACACTCCATCCTACGAATCAACCTTATCTCTCTAAGGTTTTGACTCGACCAATTAGTCTTGCTGAACAACCAGATAATATCTCAAAACAGTTCTCGTTACACCCAGTTTTAATTTAATTTAGCTAGCGAGAATTGTGAAAAATACTCATGGAACTGGGCTAGAGAGAGTGAGGTATTTGCATCTGTCCCAAATTATTCAAAATACCCTAAATAAAATTATCGGAAAATTTTATTAATTTTTGATATTTTTAAATAGTTTCAGACCTCAAAAAAATTCCAAACTGGTACCAAAATTCCCAAAAAAATTATTTACTATTTTTCTGTAAAAAAATTAGAAAAAACTGGACTCATCCTGAACTCTCACGCACCCCCACGCGCCGCCAATGTGGCTAGGCGTCGTTGGGGCGAAATTGTTCATCTTCTTCACCCAGTTTTCAACAAAATGGGTCATCCGACCTGGTTTTAAGTAGAAATTCTCATTTGCTAATCCTTTACTCATATTTGAAATCTAATTATTTAGACACTCTACAATATTCAAATAACAACTTAACAAACTAACAAGCAATTTTGAGTAAAACAACGCAAGCAATCAACATAAATCTAGTAAAGCTAATAATCCTAAAAGTCGGGAAGTTACACTAACCAATGTCTTCATTAATGCACAAAATCATCCATCCATGCTGGTTTCTTGATGATGCGCTTTCTTGATATTGAGACTTCTTCCACTGACTCATTAGGGTCCTCAAAAAGTCTTGTTGGGCCTTCAACATTCATCATTAGGCCTTTTACAGATGATGAGGGCATATCCATATTACAAGTTGGTTTGAATCCACTCCTTTCCAATCCTTGATAAAAGGATCCAAATGTGGACCTGATGAGAAATTAGATAAATATTAAATTTTATGTCACATCATAAAAACATAAAAATAATAATATAGAAAAAAGTTTAATTAATTAAAATTGAGTAAGAGATTCTTAAGAAATAGGGGATATACTTTTCTTTTCTCATGTTTGTGGACTCTTTCGGAATTGGAGTAGTAGCAGATGGTATTTTGTGACTCTTTGAAGCTTCATAAAATTTTAGTCTAGACGGGTTGTCTCTGATGAAGCAAGCTCCACATATGTTTCTGATACATGGGGGATCAATGGTTCCACAAATTTTGCTTGAACAAGTGCATTGATCCATTTCTATGATACAACTTACAAAGTTTAGAAAAGAATAATGTTAAAGAAAACACAAATAGTTGAATATAATATAAGGGTTTGTTTATACATTTAATAAAAAATGCACAAGTTCCAATGTAAACTTACTATTTTAAAAGTTCAAAGGTTCATTAATGCTTGTGTGTTTTCAAAGGTTCATTGGTAAAATCAAGTTTTGATTCAGAATTCAAATGTTGCATTGGAAAATGTTGTTTAATTTAGTGTGTCATTAAAACTTGCACATTTACCAAAGTTGATTGAAAAAGTCAAATGTTGAATTGGAAAAATGCATTGGGCGATATCCAGTAAATCAGGTGGGCTAGACTCACCCAAATAAAGGAAGGGCCCAACACGCCTAAAGACCCAATGCAAGTACTCCATACGAAAAGATCAGGTGGATAATCATGAACTTTGTCATATAAGGACGGATATGGCCTAAATAATAGCCCACATGGGATACCTCACTCGAGGAAGGTGGAGCTAACTGCTCCTATGATGTCCACGAGCTATTCTCACCAAGGCTGGTACCTAGGGGCCTATATATAGGAAATCTCAAGGACTTGAGAAGATGATCACTTTTGACATAATTACTTATTCTAAGAAGGGTATTGCTAACTAGTGCCCCAGGGGCACTCTTTAAGCTTTCTATTAAAAGATACTCCTCCTAGTCCTTAATATAACAGAGAGTTCACTTTTTTGATACATTAAAAATTGATGTATCTAGTCAATAATATAGTCTAGATCTAGATACATCAATTTTTGAATGTATCTAAAAGGTAATCATTTTCTTATATTAAGGAATGGAGGGAGTATGCAAAAAGTAAATCATTTCAATTTCCAATGCGTTGATTTTACATATTCCCATAAATTTTTTACTAAAACTTACTATTTAAGGTGCTTAAAGAGTGCCCCGGAGGCACCCTTTAGCATTTTCCTTCTAAGAATTAGATTATAAGTACTTCTGACTAAGTATAAATATATATATATATATATATATATATTTACGTAAGTACTTTTTGCACCCATCATGGGACCCGATAAACAACATTTCACGACAACTAAGCAAGAACATAACTCATCATAAGCACTTAATTTCATGACAACTAAGCAAGTGACAAAGAAGCACTTTTTTCAAGGAATATATTCCACAAGATCTCTTTGGAAAAAGAAATATTGCTCAAGTCAATACGTAAGTATTGATTAAGCATTATCCTTACTAGCTTGTAGGGTTGGGGTAGTTTTAAACTTGTAGGACTTAAGGTTATTGAGATTTTTATTTTAACGTTGGCATCATCTCAAAGATCATAGTGGACATACTCACGGAGTGTGAAGACTGGACGTAACTCAAAGTTTAGTGTGAACCTATATAATTGCCTATGTGTTGATCCTCTCTTTCCCTAACATTTATTTCGTGCATACATTATACACAACACACTTTTTATTTAACTTTAGTAGAAAGGGGGTGTAGTTTAGTTAAATCATTAGAAATTAGAAATGGAGGTATGATAATGAGCCCACTAGAGTAAAGGGGTGTAGGCTAGTAAAATAGTAGAAAACATTCTAACTAGAACTATTTACCAAGGAGAATTCTAACATGCAGTCATTAAAATGACTTCATCAAAAAAAAGTCAAGATCTAGTGTGGCAAAGGCACAAAAATTTCTATGTGCAAATCTCAAATCTAATGGCTAAAAACCAAGCAGCCCATTAGCACAAATTTAGTAGCAAAAATTTGGTAGCTAATCCATAGTAATTAAGTTTAATGAATAATATGATAGTAAAACGACATGGGAATGAATTCCTAAGAAGTCCGTGTGGAAGATTAATTTATCCAATAATCAGCTTTAAACCTAACATAGCTGATCTTGCTCTATACAAAATCCAAATTAGATGGTTTAAGAGACTACACTATTGGTTTAGAAACTCAGGAAACCTCTATTTAGCTAAAGAATATAAGAAACTAGCTGAAACTCTTCAAAACAGACTTCAGAATATTGCAAGATGACTGAAGAAAGTCTAACAAGTAAATTACAGAAAGTTTTAGATAACTTCTCTAATTTACAAGATAGGATAGAAAAACAAACATCCTATTTAGAAACCTTACAGTCTGAAGAAGAAAGATATAAACCATATGAAACTTGGAAATTTCATAATGGAATAAACTTTGATTGCTATGAAGAAGATGAAACTCATAGATTTCCTCACCTTTTTCATACAACAAATCCACAACTAAATAATATATCTTGTATGATAGCATACATGATAAAACTCTTAGAAGACAAAACTCTTCAAGTCTCTCAAGGGGGGGAAGAGAAAGGAAAGGAACTAGAAATAGAAAATATTCCTAGGCTTCTAGAAAACCTCGAAGAAACTTCTGTTTCTACACAATTAAAAATTAAACCACCATCTAAATTCTTTTAAGAATGGACGATACAGAAGAAGCCCTTAATAGGCAATTAGAAAATTTGGAAAGACTTATGGTCTCTCTAGATATATCAGGAAAAAGTCAAGTAGTTGACGACGAACCAAAAGAGAAAAACCAAATCATTTATGATTTTAGCTCTGAAGAAGAAGTAGAGGAAGAAAATGAAAATCCTCACTTCGTAAAATTCGAACCAGCAGAAACATCTGGTACGAAAAGAACTGCAGAATTCGAAAGAGAATTTACCAAACAAAAATTCCAAAAGGTACCCCATTATTATGTACCTACACAAAACCCATTTCAAGGGCAAGGAATTTTAGACATAGACTGTAGTTTCGATACAGCCAAGGATTTAAGAGATTGATACAATACAAATAGTGTATTAGTCCAGTTAAATGAAGACCTTAAAAATTTAGGACCAATTGAAATTTTCAATTTCTTACAATATAAAACTAGAGGAAATGCTTACAAATACATTTCGACCTTACCACCAGAAGTTATGGGAACAATACCCCTAACAGGAGCTTTAGTAGTGGATTGGATTCATATGTTACTCGTAACAGAATTTAAAGGATGGAAGGACTCCATTCAATCTAAGATAGCATTTTCCGACCAGAATCTTTGGAAAATAACTAACCTAAAAATCTGCAACATGTGCTATGTAGATAATTTCATTTGTGAATTTCAGGACTATTATTACAACATAGATAATAGTACTAGAATCTCTAGAAACTTGATAGAACTATTCTATGACAAGTTACCAGAAAAAGTGTCATTTCAAGTTAAAACATTCTTTACTTCAGCATTAGCAGAAGGAAAAGTAGATGATACTCTAGGAGGAAGAATAACCACCTTAAAAATTTGGCTCCAAGAAATGTGTAGTCAAAAAATAGCAAAAAGAGAGGCTAAAGTATCCCTTTGTTGTAATAAACTACAAGACAAAGTAGGAAATTATGGTTGCAATTCTAAGAAGAAACCCAGAAAAACAAGAATACAAAAACCCTATAAGAAAAAGAAATTTAAGAAGGTTCCTTTTAGAAAATTCAATAAGGGGAACAAAAAATTCTTTAGGAAAAAACAACCTTACCCTAGGAAGAAAATATGCCCACAAGGCAAAAAATCATGTACATGTTGGTTATGTCATGAAGAATGTCACTATGCAAATGAGTGTCTTAAAAAGGAAAATCCAAATAAAAATGTCCTACATGCAATATATGCAATGGGATATGAACCTATAGAATCAGATATAGAATCCAATGAAGACATTTATGAATACTGCACAGAGACAGATTCAGATGTCGAAGAAGATACTTGGTAAAGGAAATCCAAGTGCTACATTTATCAAAATAGTGCTAAAAAATAGAAACCTTTTTGCCTATATAGACACAGGTGCAACTCTTTGTTTTGGGAAAAAATATATCTCTAAAAATTGGGAAAGATTAACCAAGCCAAAAGAAATAATAGTTGCAGATAAATCAAAACATCATATATGGTTTAACCTTAGAGATGTGTCTATAGAAATTGAAGGATATAAATTTTTTATTCCAACAATCTACCTCCATGATTCAGGATTAGATCTAATCATAGGAAATAACTTTTTAAAATTATATGAACCCTTTACCCAAAGAAAGAATACTATATCACTTCATTGGAAGGATTTGGGAAATCCTAAAAATAGAAAAATAGTAACCACCAAAATAGTTACTAGAAATGAAATCTTAAACCTTATTAAGGGAAACCTTAGGGAGTTAAGAACTATATGGGAAGAAAGAAGTTTCCATATTAATATAGAAGAAAGGTTAGATGAAGTCTGTTCAGATAACCCTTTAAACAGTGTTAAAAACACCAATCATGAACTTATAGTCATTAAGTTAAAAAATCCTAATGACGAGATAAATGTTCCAAATAGAATTCCATATTCTATTAGAGATGTTGAAGAATTTCAACAAGAATGTAAAGATTTACTTGATAAAGACCTTATTAGACATTCATCAAGTCCACATTCTGCACCAGCTTTTTATGTCAAAAACCATAACGAAATAAAAAGAGGTAAGAGAAGAATGGTAATTAATTATAAGAAACTTAATCTGGCAACAGTCGGAGATTCTTATAAATTACCTAGA
The DNA here is from genome assembly GCA_954870985.1 of Trifolium fragiferum. Classification (NCBI taxonomy): domain Eukaryota; kingdom Viridiplantae; phylum Streptophyta; class Magnoliopsida; order Fabales; family Fabaceae; genus Trifolium; species Trifolium fragiferum. The sequence goes on along the minus strand of OX940793.1, from coordinate 13,046,517 downwards.
AAAGATTTTATTTTAGAAAAAATAAAAGGATGTAATTGGTTTTCTTCCTTGGATGCAAAGTCTGGTTATTATCAACTAAGACTAGCAGAAGAAACAAAACCATTAACAGCTTTTTCATGTCCACCTCAAAAACATTACGAATGGAATGTTTTGCCTTTTGGACTAAAACAAGCACCATCAATATATCAAAGATTTATGAACAAATCTCTCGCAGGTTTGGATCATATATGTTTAGCATATATAGATGACATACTCATCTTTACAAAAGGAGATGAAAAATAACATCTTCGAGATTTAGAAATTGTTCTTTTAAGAATTAAAGAAAAGGGTATTATAATTTCAAAAAGAAAATAAAAAATTTTACAAAAAGAAATAGAATACCTTGGTTTAATTTTAAAAGAAAATGGGGAACTAAGTCTAGCGCCTCATACCCAAGAAAAAATACAAGCTTTTCCAAATGAGCTTTCTGACAGAAAACAAATCCAAAGATTTCTTGGATGTTTAAATTATATTGCTAATGAAGGATTTTTAAAAGACTTAGCAAAGGAAAGAAAGCATTTGCAAAAGAAAATATCAGAAAAAGTCCCATGGTCCTGGACTAAAGTTGATTCTGATAATGTTAAAACCATTAAAGAAAAAATAAAAATTTTACCCAAACTCTACAATCCAACAATAAAAGATTTTTTAATCGTAGAAACGGATGCATCACAAACAACCTGGGCAGGTTGTATGAGAGCCTTACCCAATGGTAAAGCAAAACTTTCTCTAAATGAGAAAGGATATAAAATTGAAGAATCAAATCTTCAATCAAAACAATCTGAAGCTTCGAAAGAAGAAACAGATACCAAAAAAGGCATTGATTACAGTGCTTCTAAAATCCTGATAAAGGATACTGAAAATTTACAGTTATGTAAATATATTTCTGGTACATTTACAGATACAGAATCTAGATACCATATTCAGGAACTAGAAACTCTGGCGTGTGTAAAAATACTAGAAAAATGGAAGATTGACTTATTACCGTCAAGATTCCTTCTTCGTACAGACTCTAAATATCTTACAGGATTTTGGAGATATAAAATTAAAGCTGACCATAAACAAGGCAGATTAATAAGATGGCAGATGAAATTACAACAATTCGAGCCATATGTTCAATATATAAAATCTGAGCAAAACAGTTTTGCAGATACACTGACGAGAGAATGGAGCAAGCTATAAAGCTACTTCAGAATAACATCAAGCAAAAGGACGAGCAACTTGTCGCCCTAGAAATCAAAAAAGCAAAAATCTCTGCCGAGAGGGGGGAGATGATTACTACACTTAAGGGTTTACAAAAAATGACAACAGATGAAAATCAATCAGCAAAAGGCTCAAGTGAAGTTCTAAAAAAGGAAGAAAACTGGGACCTCCTAGGGCAACCTTCTGGAAAGTACGACTACTATGTAAAGTATACAACCCCAGAAAGTTCAAAAATCCCTATCAAAACAATAGTACCCAGTGGTTGGAATATAGAACAAGAAGCAGAATCTTCAGAAACAACCTCAGACAGCAAAAAGTCTTGGGCTGACCAGGTCGAGGAAGAAGATGAAGCTAGAAAAAATGGTTTATCAACAACCATTCAAACAAGCGATCCCGTAGACAATGAGATGGGAAAGTTTGAAGCTTATGTCATTTTTGATGGTCCAATGAAAGGGATCTATAGAAAATGGGCAATAGCAAAGCAGCACATCTTAGGCAAGAATGTGCGTCACAAAGGATACAAAACCATGAAGGAAGCTGAACAGGCACTTTACGGAGCCTACAAGGAAGTTACAACAGCAAAAAACCTTCAAAAATCTCCAACAATGGAGTCGAAAAGGAAGCTGTCGATTGACAAAATTCGCCAGCTCAAAAATCAAAAGAATTTCCAAGTAACCGACCCAACCTACATGGAATTCAGCCTTAGGTGGAAATGGTTAAACCATTATGTAGAAGAATTCACCACTGAATGTTTCTACCCGGCCAACAAATTTAGCTGTCCCAAGACAGTTACATTACCAGGAATAGATAGTACTACATGTCTATCTTTCTTTCAAAATGGTTTAATCCACACTATATATTTGGAAGAGCAACCAAAGAAAACTTTTGGGGAGCTAAAGTTTCTTCCAAAAAATCTACAAAATTTGGCAGAAAAATTTAATAATTTATATGCCAAAGGAAAAGAGATCTTCCTAGAGGTCGAATCAACATATCCTTGGTATGATGAAAATACCTTGGAGCTGGTCACAAAACCAATATACTTAATCAAGATTGGGATATCCAACAAAGAATATCCGGTCATGAATAAGGAAAGTACAGAATGGCATCCAGCTATGTACGTCAATCAGATGAAGAATTTTCGTCGGAAAGTTTCAAGATTGTCATCTCAGACAAACTACAGAAAAATCTACGAAGACTCATCAATGATCGTGTATAGCGATTCCAGAAAACCAGCAAAAGAAAAAGATATCAAGGCAATCAAAGGACTTGAAGAAAGAATTGACCAACTGAAGGATGGTCATGAAAAATTACCAAGGGTAATTCAAGAAGAATGCTGTAGATATTTTTTACAGTATTACAAAAATCATAACTGTAAAAACTGTCAAAAATCGTCGGCACAAGAGGACAAGGAGGCTAACAGCACGGATCAACTGGCCTCAATGTAGGACAAAAGTGTGCAGTGGTACCTTATCACATCTGAGTCAGATGGGGACCACTTAGTGATAAATAATGTAAAAAACTATTTGTCGTTTTTCTTAGTGCGTTTTTTCTTTTTTAGTGTGCATCACTTTTTCTGAGTGCATGTCACTGTTGTGTGAATGCGTGTCACTTTTCTGAGTGCATGTACAATGTCATGGAAATGGACGTTTACCTAATATGTGAGCCCTTCTCCACTATAAATAAGAGCTCTAAGCTCAGTTGTAAAACACAGTTAAAAGAAATACGAAACTATTAACTAGTTTTTGAAGAATTATTTTCTTCTGTCCTTAGAATTATTTCTAAGAAGTAGCTCTTGAGGTAATACTCTGGAGGAGCTAGATCCTTGAGGTAATACTCTGGAGGAGCTAGATCCTTGAGGTAATACTCTGGAGGGATCAACCACATAAAACAATATAATCAAACAGATTATATCCCAAAACAACACAAACACCTTCGGATCGAAGAATTCAACAAAACCAGAAACAAAGAAAATCATATCAGGTATGATTGTTATTATCACAACACTTGTTTATTATATTATGCTGTTTGCATAACAGATGGAAAGTTCGAATTTTAGAACTCAAAGATTATTTTCAAATTTTTTCGAAATCGAATATACAGAACCTAGTTCTGGTCACATATACTTAGAATTAGTCTTGATAGAAGACTATGATAAAAAGGTAACTTATTTACTAAAAAGAATTCCTGAACCAAATCTGGTTAAGATAATTTTAGATAAATTCAAATTTAATCATTACCAAGAAAAGGTTTTTCTCGAAAAAATTCAAGAAACTATCGAAGGAGACTTCGAAGAACATGAATTAAAATGTTTAGTTCATGAGTTAAACAATTTTACTAAAAATTCTAAATACATAGAGTGTTTTCAAGGACAATTCTATGGAGATTTCGCAAGTATACATTATAGACTAAAAAACTCTCGATTTTATAGTCTAATAAAAACCTTAAATATTCTGCCCGATAATATTAGTGAAAATTCAGAAGAATTTTGAAAATTATGTCTGAAATCTCACTTTTTGAAGAAACATCTAATTATTTTGCTGATGTTATACAAGATCACAAAATAGAAGAAGCAGATTTATCCCTAACTGCTGAAGAAAACTTTAAAAGAAAGTCTATAAAATTCAAAGAACGTCTTTTAAGGAAAAATATCTTGAAATTTGGAATAATGATAGGAGAAGAAGCAATTCCAATTGATTCTACTTCTGGAAATATTTTCATATCTACCATAGATAGAACACAAATTCAAAAAAGAATTTCAAGTCTTTCTGAAAAAAAAAGAAATAAAATCGGTTATATTCACATATCAACCATTCAAGTTTTAATCAAAAGTACTTTCATGAAAGGTATTGATACACCGTTAAATATAATTCTAAGAGACTCTAGAATTACAAATGATAGACAATCTATAATTGCACAAGGAAGATGCAATTTAAAATATGGAAAAATTAAGTTTGATATAAACTTACAAATAGGATTATCCCTAAAGGATAAAGATCTGGACATATCCATAATCTTTAATTACAAATTAGAAGATTCAAAATTTATGAAAAAAGGAAATCATCCTTTTACAATATGCTATAGAATTAATTATGCTTTAAGTAATTCACATCATAGCATAGAATTTACAGGAAAAGATATAATTCATATTAATGAATTATTCACCCCAATAGTGACATTAGAATCACCTATATTCAAAACCTTGGCAAGGAAGAGTTGCTCATTAATAGAAGATGACAAAAATCTATTTGAAGAAACAGAAGAAAAACCATTAATTAGAAGTCAAAGCCTTAAGGTAGCACCCCCAAAAAAAGATTTTGAAATCTCAGAACTAAAAGAATTAAATAAGCTACAAAGCTCAGTAGCAGAGTTGTCCTTACAACTCGAAAAATTAGATAAAAGAATCTAATTAAACTTCCGCAACCTGTTACCTACGATAGCAATGAACTTAGCTGAAGAAAGAAAAAATCTAAAAGTCTATAGGAAAAGAGTTCAAAAATTAGAATTCGAATATAGATGTTTAAAAAACCTGTTATATATGGATAGACCTTATGTTAATCCAAGAATAAAGGCAAGACTCATAGAAAGAAAAGATATATTGTCTAATTACAGACTTTTAGTACAATATACGAAGAATGAACTCCAACGTTTATCTTACAGCTAAAGCGAAAACTCTGCCGCTCAAACTCTGCCCAAACTCTGGTATCAGAGCCAAATCTCGATGTTAGGATAGAGAAAACTCATACCTTTAGATCTCTGAGGATACACAGAAACACAATTATGAAACTACACCATATAATTATGATTTGGTGGGACCAAATAAAGACTTTACTCCTATTGGTCTATTCAAATGACTTTTCCAATATTAACTGCACCATAGAAGTACCCATTTACCAAGGTTTGTCGTAGATAGATTGTCACTAAGTTGTTAGTTCCCCTGTGATCGGTCACTATCTATGAATAGAATTGTCGAGTCCACTTGGTAATCACTAATGACACAATGGTCAATTGTTTAAATGACGAGGTGTAATTAATTCAATGACAATGATTTAGAAGTGGTGTTGTTGTGTTTATTGCTATTGATGTTAAATGACGATGTATTGGTGTGTCTCTCATACATTTATTCATGTGTCTCTATTAAATGATGACGGGAATGTTCAGTAATATAACTCTGAATCTCAATTACAATCCACACACAAATCTTCCAAGCGTTGCCCAAATCTCACTATAAATCACTCTCAATCACTCTTAATCGTTCCTCAAACTCCATTCGCATTCTTTTAGAATCTCTCTTAAGTCTCAATAATTCAGAATTGCTCTAAATCGCAACTTATTATGCGCGGTTCCACGTCAATAGAATCGTCAATCACTCTCAACTAATCACATCAAAGTTTGCAAAAAGCGTAGTAACCATATATAACTCCCATATAGTCAAAAAAAGTCCTTTCCCTCTATAAACCAAAACTCAAAGTCAGTAAGATTTAAGTAACCTTTCAAAGAGATAGCTTGACATTAGTACTAACTAATTAATTCATGATGTTTTGATCCAAATAATTTCTCTTTATTTTGAAAGAGATATAAGAATGCTAAACAAGTACTAATTAGTAATAATGCTAGCTACTCCGTAGTAAATTTGAGTGACATAATAAAAAACTAATTAAACCACAAATTTATTGAAGTGGTAATAATTAATTGGAATTTTGATACAATTTATGTAACATGAACATTGCATGACAAAATATAACTAGAGAATTGAAATTGAGAGTTTTCCTCTCATTACCCTAAACAGCTAGCTTTGTTCCCTCTTCCTCTTATGAATCCTTTTGAGTTTCCTATCTTCAAGTGTCCATTCTTGATTCAAAGATTTCCACTTATTCTCAAAAGTTTCACTAAATTTGGTTGCAATTTTGTGAACAACATCCCATGTAGGATAAAGCAATCCTTGAGAGAAAACAAACCTCATATCATCAGCAAATTCTTCAGGTGTTGAATATAATTTCAACTTTGTTTCAATATCTTTCAAACCAATTGCCTTCAACTTTGACTTGTGATCAAGAAGAGGGTATTTTAGAGCCCAACCATCTCTTCCTTCTAGCATCCTCTTCAAAATCACCCAACATTGCATCTTCTTGTAATGTTCCATTGGTTTCTTCACCTTCTTCATAACTTCTTCACCATCATCATTCTTTATAAAACCGTCTTTTTCAGCTCTTGTGTGATCTTTGATACAAGTTGTTTTAGGGCACACATTCTTCTTCATCTTCTTGCACACATTCTCCTTTGGATGATCAATGGTAGAAACGGTTGTTGTTTTGGTAGGTTCCTTCTTCTTGTTTTTGTCAGTATTCGCAACAATGTTATTCTTCTTATGTTGTGACAAAGTTATTGTTGAATCCAGCCAATAAGATGAAATAACACGTTTTTTACTATAAGAAATCTTTAATATAAGACGCTTATGAGGTTCATTACTCGTAGTTAATGAAGAACTCATTGTTCGGTAATAATACTAGAATGGAATAGCAAATAACTAGTTAGGTTTTTTTGTTAGCAGCAATATCTACTAACTAGTTAAAGATAGGTTTTATGAGAGTGAGAGTCTTCTATATATAGATCAAATTCTTAACCGTCAAGCTATTAATTTGATAGCATTTAAATATTGATAAGATCAAATATTCATATCAAACTCTTTTATAATCTCACTTTGATATATGGATCCGTGACACTACTTTGACATTAAATCCTATCCATTTATTTTATTTGATCTAATGGTTAAATTTTGTTTGATATCTTTTTTTTACCAAAACTTAAAAAACAAATCTTATAATAATTAAAGCAATTATTTTCTCAAAGATTATCTCTCTCGCTATCTCTAAACTCTACAATCCCTAAATTATCTCCCTCACTAATCTAAACCACACAATCTCTGATCATCTATGTGTGTGTGTGCGCGCGCGCGCTCTTTAATTATTAGAAAAATCGTTTTTAAATTTTTGTAAAAACATATACCAAACAAATTTCAACATTAGATCAAATAAAATAAATGGATAGGATTTTGTGTCAACGGATCCAGACTCTTGATATATTTTGAATCTATTTCATTAAAAGAAAAATTATCCTTTCAATATAAATAAATTTTAAGAAAAGAGATAACTATTGGTTTTAAAAAAAAAATTAACTCATATTAGGATTTTTTTTTAGGAGATCAATTAGAGTATATCTAAAAAATGTAAAAAGACCGAAGTATAAAGAGTACCAGATGTACAACCAATAATGAATTGATTTAAATAATAAGAGTATAGATCTCATGCATATAGAGAAAATTCGGTTAAAAAAGAAAACTCACCTTTTATACTCAAAAAATTTATGATGGAGATTAATAACATCGGTGGAAACTTCTACCAATAACAAGATATATACAAAAGTAGGAGGGAGACTAGACCTAGACCTCCTTACATATTAACAAACCTAAAACTAGGTTTAATCCAATCAATTATCAACAAAACAACTTCTACTTTGAGGAGGAATATCATACCAAGGGTAACCTATCAGATCCATGTTTGCAAGTCCATCTCCACATTGATTCCCTTTTAAACACATGAGAAACCAGAAAAGTAGGGGTGTGCATGGTCGGTTATTTTGCTAAACCAAATCATATCCAAACCAAAACCATTATTTTGGTTACATCACCATAACCATTATTTTTTATAAACCGGTTGTATAACCAGTTATAAATTTGGATACGGATACATAACCAAATATTTTTATAAAACCGGTTTAAAAGCGGATAATTTTTAAATCCAGTTTTTAACTGGTTATTTTTAAAACTGGATTAATAAACGGTTAATTTGGTCTGATTTTTTTTTACGCAGACGAAAAACGTATTAAAAACTGTAAAAAAAATACACTTTTCTTTTTTATTCTTTGCATTCCTTCTCCAAGATTTGTTTTTTCCAATTCCAACGAGATAAGGTATACAAATTGGAGATAATGAGTGTGGTTCGATTGGAAGAGAATATTGTCGATTATGGTTCAATTGGAGAGATTATTGTAGATTTGGGATTTAGGGTTCATCGCAAATCATAATTGCAGAGATCACACGCACATGGTGATGGTTTGTGCGTGAATTAATTCTAATAAAAGGATATTTGTTTATTTGTTTTTTTTGACAAAAACAAATTTGAAAAGGATATTTGTTTGTTTTATTTTATTCTTTGCATTCCTTTTTCTAGATTTCTTTTTTCTAATTCCAACGAGATAAGGGTATACAAATTGATTTAATTTGGATGGATAACCGACCAAATGAAAATGGTTTGGTTAATAACCATATACCAAAATCCGGATTTTTTAAAATGAATTTGGATCCGGTTATGAATTTGGGCCTTCTAACCGGATATTTTGCACACCCCTACAGAAAAGTAAAGTTTAATTCTAGTAAGCCTAATACGATGTTAGATTAAATATACATTGAAAAATATGTATTAAGCAATGTGTTAATTAAGATTGTGTGTTTATCAAAGGTTAAATTAAAAGTTAGATTGATAAGCTAAAATGACTTGACTAATATATATTATTACAACTATGTAATGATTTCAATTGATATACTCTATGAATTTGAATGAATGAATATTGTGGTTTTTGTAAAAATAAAATAAAAATACAATGAGCTAAATAAAATGCATTTTATTTGTTGTACATAGGTACAATTTTTTGATATATTATCAATATTTTTAGAATTGCCAGATTTTATTATTAAAATTTTCAATCATGGTTTGAAGGGTCCATATCCACAATTTTTGCAGCAGTAACATTGTTGATGCGGTAGCCACCACAATTGTTGTGTGATTTTCAATCACGTGTATAGCTGCATCATAGCTGCATCAAGAACTACATCAAACGATTTTAGCCATATATTCTTTCAAATCTTCTACCAAAAATTAATATTTATGAATCCTAATCCCAATTTACGTCAAATGTAATGAATTAACTTACCCTTATGAATCACTCAATTGTGTAATTTAAGCATCTTTCAACAAATATGTACAAAACAAAATGAGACTTTGCTATAGTGAGAGAAAATTGTAGTTGCATACTAGTCCCACTTGATAGAGTCCATAAAAACTTATAATTATTTCACGCCGCAACACGCGTCGATGCAACTGCAATGACCACAATAGCAATGATTGCAACCACAATTTAAAATCATATTTTCAATATTATAAAACAAAGAAAAAAAAATTATTTATTGAAGATGAAATTTAGAGATCTTTTATGTTATGGGGAATATGTGCCTTGACAAAATTATTATATTTTGATGATGGACAAAGAGAAAAAATTTTACACAAAAAGCAACCAAATGATTCTCGACGCTTAAAGACGTGGACTATAAAATTAGTGTAATTATAACCCATATTTTTTTAGGGACTTTGTGTGAGTAGAAAAAGCTCTCAATTATTAAAATAAATCACACTCACAAAATATTCTTACAAAAATATTTTCTATTAAAAGAAATTCAAAGACTGTACAAAATTTTTTTTTTGTGAGAAATTGCTAAGCAACATTATTATTAGAGCATAAAATGATGATAACATATTATATGGAGTCATATAAATCTGTTAGTGGAATATTAATAAGATATTCCAAGTTGATAACAGATTATATAGTTACTCATTCCGATCCTATATACATAATAAAAAAAAAAAAATTAAAAAAGGGTGACATTTTAGATTTATTTTGAAATTAATATATTTAGACAATAATATAGTCTAAATACATCAATCCTATAATGAATTTAAAGAATGAAATATTTCTTATATATACGCTTAGATGAAGTAAATATTATATAATGAGTTAATGACATATAACATGTTAGCGCAACACATTTCCTTTTTGTGAATGATCGGTTAATATGACCTTCATCATTGATCATAATACGATCTCTGCATTCATTGAGTTTCTAAAATAACTCTGCTCTCTATTCACGTTGTATTAATTCTTTGAAAATCAGTGTTTTGCAAGCTTTGATGAGATTCTAAAGTGTAATATCAAGCCTTACTATTTTCATTGAAGGATGTTTCTTTATATAGCAAGCTAAGGTGACTGTTGGAAAGACTTGGAGGACAAGAAACCTAAACTAGCCGTTGCACTAGCTGTCACAGTATAAAAATTGATTAACTTTGCCAGTATATATGTTAAACAAGTTGGTAAACAACATACATTTTAGCTGTTTATAAAATAGTAAAATTGGTTAATGACACTACTCAACTTGTGTATTACAAAAATTCTTCTCTTTTTTTTTTAATAAAGTACTGTTATATATGCTGTGAACAGTACCAAGTGTATGTACTAGGTGTTTAAAGTTGTGCAAATAGCATAGCTGAAAATTTAGGAATCACTTTCATATTCCATACCACAAAGTCAAAGCAACTTTTTTATGACCATGACCAGCTATCAAACAAATGTGCTTCCCCTTACAATCAATATTATTATTGACCTATTTTCAAATTCCAATTTTACAATCAGTATTATCCCCACAAAAATGAGGGGGAACAAAAGACAGCCGTAGTTGTTTGAGAATGACTTTCTATTGAATGTTGGTATTTAAGAATTACATTCGCATTTGAACGATGTGACTTGAGATCATTACAGCAACAATTGTTGGGCATTTAAGAATTTATTATCCCACAAGATTGAATCAATAACCTAGCATGTTTCACAACCAACCCCTTTACTATAAACCATTTTATTTTACAAACATTATAAGCTTTTGCTTGGTGCATACAGTGTAACTATGTGATGGAGGATGCAAACATAAACTATATGGGCATTATATTTTATTCATGGTACAAATTTCAGTTTTACTATACAATTGAAAACACGACAATTGGAATTGTCATTATAAGTTTATAACATACTTTTTTACCATGTTTGTGGATATAGATGCATATATGATAAACGCTGCACAACTGCAAACAAATACATATTAGTCAAGGTTACACACAACCTTTCTCAGAGCCATGCATGAGAATTGAGAAGAAAACCACTCAGAACTCCCTCTCTGGGAACATGATAGGAGCTATGAGAGACCATAAGTATAGGAGAGCAGTTACCCAGCAAGTGATAATCCGAACCCAAACTGAAGGCCACCCCACATCAACCAGCTTACCACTCTCTCCAACAGAGGTAGACCAACCTGTCAGAAGCATTGCAGAATACATGCTAGCAAGAGAGAAAATCAAGTGGAAGAAGGCATATGAATATGAAACAGGCTTTGCTTTCTCATTACTTTCTTCCTCCTTAGTATCCAATGGAAGCAAAGGCTTCTCTGCAACATAACCAGAAAAGGCAGACTGTCAGTATTAGCATGTGGTAAAATTTAGTAAATAAATTGTTGATCATCAACTAATATGACTAATCATTATTTTCCTTCATAGCACTAAAATACAAAATGACACTTAGCTCTTTATGGCCAACAAAAGCATTCTTAGATTGCAATTTCAGATATATTGGATAACTAGACATTTGATTTAGCATATCGCGACCAAAAGACAAATATATTGGGTTTTGACTATTTATTTACCTGTGCTCTTTATGGCCAACAAAAGCATTCTTAGATTTCAATTTCAGATATTGGATATCAAGACATATGAATTTGGCATATCGTGACAAAAATACATATATATATTGGGTTTGATTATTTATCTCAGCTCCTTATGACCAACAAAAGCATTCTTAGATTTCAAGTTCAGATATTTGATAGCAGACCAAAAAAAATATTAGGTTTTGATTATTTACCAGCACGAGGTGAGCTTGGTGGGGAAAGCGCTGCTGCGGAAGATCCAGCTCGCACGGCAGAATACACAACTGATAAAACTGTTGTGAGTAATCCCAAAGTAAGAGAGCCAGTGGAAACAGCTTTTGAGTGTTTGTGAAGACCATTGCACTCATAATCTCTGGGTTCACTAGCCATTGCACTATAGCAGAGATAAGTGCAGTATAATGATATTGCTGAAGCAGGCAAGATGCTTCCATTTACCTGTAAATGAGAATGGATCCAATGGGTCATCAAAGTCTATATATACTGTACAAAATAGAACCAATTCCTAACCAAACAAAATAAGATCCAGCAATTGATACTTCACGCCGAGGTTAGCAAAATTCAGTTATATATAAACTTCTATATATTTTGTAACAAGAAAAGAATAATATAATATACTTTGCAATGTAATATTTAAAAAGTTCAAATTCAGTAAGAAAGAAGCATACAACCAAAACAAAAAAGATAAGAAACTATGACTGATACATTTTCTCATATTTTCATCAAGTGCATAAGTTAAAACAAATGGAAAATGTATCATTTACATCTTCAAAGGAATGACAATTCAATTTCATATGATAGACAACATTGGTGAAAATCGACATATGAAAAATAAGGAAACCAAATTTTAGTAGTTAGATACAGTGTAATTAAATAAATGAACTTACTGCAGGATGCAAAGCTACTATGGCAAAAATAAATGCGAGCATTAGGGTCATAGAAATAAAGAAGATATTGATTCCACAATCCTGTCCAGATGGCGTGAAGAAGTGAAAGAGAACTCCCGAGAAAACAAGTGTGGCCACGTAACAAACAAGTGAAACAACAAATAAAGCAATATACCTGTAAGAATAGAAAAAACAATTAAATACTGATTAATACATATATCAAATAAAGGAAACTATGTTACAGAAGTAAAATAATACAGCATTTTGTCAACAAAAAAAAAGTAAAATAATATAGCAAAGCCTAAAACTGACCAGAATTGTTCATCATATCCAACCCATGTGTCATTCCATCGATGAACAAAATCCAACAAGAGCACAACTTGAACAAGAAGAAACATGCCGGAGCCAAACTTTGATATTGTTTCTGCAAGTAAAACAAAATTCATCACAATGATAAACAAACTTACATGTCAAATGCCATATGAAAACACATGTCTACAGAATTTCTCTTCAAATCAAATTTTATTATTTTGTTAACAACAGCAAGCTCAACATGCATAGCCGTTAACTAAAGCAAATTCATTTCAATATGCAAACTAAAATGACGATAAAAAACCATTCTCACCATAAAAGCTGATGATCTCGTTCGGAAGAAAAAATGTAAAGATTATCATAAGACACCAACAGATAACTTTCATCATCCAACCCCCATGATGCAAACCATCACGAGGATCCTTCTGAGTTTTGACGCCAACCATCATAGTAGCCAGAATAGTAAAAAATAGAAAGTTTCCAAAGCTAACACGAAGAACTGCATCTGTCTCAAACCACTCCCGGCTCGGAGTTTGTTTGAAGTGATTAATCCCTGCAACATTTTACAAATACATTAGCTTCATCCTCAAGTCCATAATAAGAACAATATTACATCCTCATCTAAGAACCAAATCCACTACATAAACGTGTACTCCTTATAAAACATACTAGTATTTATCCACTTTTAACAACTTAATATCAATTTGATAGCTAAATTTATCCACTTACTATCAATTTAGTCTCTAGCATAATCTCAAAAAGTCTAAATATGAGGGCATACAAAGTCAGCAACAAATTTAGTAGCTTTTCATACATGAATTCTACTACAAAACAATTATCATCTAAAAAATTTAAAATTAATGAGAAATTCGCCTCTATGATTAAACAATTAAAAAATTAAACAAACAAATTGACAATTTCGAATTTAATTTCAAACCACGAAATTAGAAAGAAGAAAAAGTTGAATTAGGGTTTGAAGGAAGAAATAATTACAAGGAATTGATTCCATGAGAGGAGCAGCGACTTCACGAAGGATCCAAGCAACGACGAGCGAAAGAGCAAAGAGACCGCAGTAAGCGATCCTGGCTGACCGACGGCTGATACCTGAAACGACGGTCCTGCAAGCGTCGCATGCGCAAGCTGCGCAGCATGACGCTAGGCATGAAGCAGCCCACATCGATTGATGTTGTTGTTAGGGGATTGAATTAGGGTTTTGAATTGGGATTTTGAAGAGTGAAATTGGGGATTTTTTTTTTGTTAGGTCGCAGATGAAGACGACGAGTGAAAAGAGAATAGAAGAAAGTTTTTTGTTTAAGAGTTTGGATTCTGACGTGTTTTTGACTTTTTCTTCCCTTCAGTACGCGCGTTCGTGTCATATGATCCTTCCTTTATACTACGGGTAATTTTTTTTGGGCTACTTTTCTTTGTTGTTAAATATTGTTGGCTATTTCCTTCCTTGGACTGGAGCACCATCCCCTCACCCTAAATTTTGGTTCACAAAAAAAAAAAAAAAAAATTGGCTATTTTTAATTTAAAAATAAAAATTGGGTGAAATCTGAAATTTTAAAAAAAGAAATCAATTAATAACTTTTTAAAAAAAATTAGGCGCCTTAATTGATAATTTTGGTGGAGGAGAAATTTGGCTCACTACCTACAAAGTTCCACATCAACTCCACCTTTATTTATTCATCGCAATTTCCATATATTAATCATTTTGTGCAACCTTTACCAATCTAAGGGCTCGTTTAGTCTAGTTTATTTTTGTGCTTATGCAAACAGTTTATGCAATATAAATTAAGTTTTATGTTATTTTATAAGTTTAAACTAGTAAAAATTGAATTTTTATAAACTATTTTATCATAAACTACTTGACAAACTTATAATAATACATAAAAATTACATAAACTATTTGCATAAACTCAAAAATAAGTTAGACCAACGGGTCTAAGTGACTTCAACAAGCTTTTCATCGACAATGGCATACCATTTGTCAATACAAACTTACAAGGTTCTCATTACAACAAGTGCATGGTGCGGTGGATGCCAAGGGGAAGATTCGTGGCTGCAACGGATTTGCTTTTGCAACAAAAATGATTTGTTCATAGCTACTAATGGATATTAACGATGCTTCCATGTTGAAGTCTGAGGCAATACTTGAAATTACATAATGGGAAGGAAGCTCGCAGATGACAATGGTTTTCGCGGACAAGAATGCCCTTTCGCGAAACAGGGGTTGTGACGACCAAGGAGAATGTGGCTAGATTTTGGTGCTTTGGTTGGCAATGGATTTGTGTAGTATTTATATGATAGACCTTGTTTGTTAGTAGTAAAATTTCCTCTCCATTCTTGTATATATTATATTTTCCAAAAAAAATTATTGTGGTCAGGACATAATTTAACGAATCCAATAATCCAATTTTCTTATACATGCCTTTTCACACATTTTTGAAATAAATATTGAATCTTTTTCAAAAAAAAAATATTGAATCAAGCAAATTGGCACCAACTCTAGATTCTACAAACATAGATATGATTGTGAAGTTGTTGTTAATGGGTTTGTGTTGATGGTATGTTTTAGATACATTCAACCTGGTGCTTAAAAGGGTGCTATAATCAAGAAAGAACGATTACAACTAGCTAGCTAAAGGAGATTGTAATGTAATTCCAGTTTGTCAAAGTTGACATGTATACTTTAACTTCATAGTGTTGAAGTGAAAGTGAAGATCTCAAGCTTGATGAGTCTGACACTGAATTTGACACGGAAGAGTTGGAAGGAACTGAACAATCTGATGGAAATTGGGAGGAGATGGTGAGGTTGAATGGTTGATGTGAGAAATGGAAAGATGGGGTGAAGCTTGTTAGGTTTTAAATAAATAATAATAACGGCTCATAATCTATGTTTGATGTGAAATGGATGCCAAATCAGAAAAATATGACCATTAGTTGCCAATTGCCTATCATTTTTGTACTAGAAGTTGCCATAGGGAACAAGAGTGATCATTTGTGAACTTCAAGTTTAAACCTTATATCAAACAAGTACAAAATAAGCATCAATAATGCTTGAAAATGCTAATATATTAATAACTTCCAAGCACGGCTTCGTCCAATATACAACATATGATATATACGTAACCAGTCCACTACGAGAAATGGCTCAAAATGCTAAAACATAAACGAAATATACTCCCAGAATCTTTTTTTTTTTGACAATATCCCAGGATCTATTGTTGATAATGGTATTTAACAACAAAAGGGATGTGCATCTGAATGTTAAATTTGCCACATAGAATCTGTATCAGGGCATTGAAACAAAATAAAAGGTATCAGAATCAGCAGGTGCGCTAAGAGTACTAAAGGAAAACATATTAAAGAAAGAAAGGTGCAATTATGCAGTCAATAGCAACATTTCAAGCCAAATTCACAAAAGAATAATGTTAATAACACTTTTTTATCGGTTAAAATTCATTCGACACCCACCAAATTTATGGGATCCACATCATTCAGAGGACCTGTGTGAATTTTAACCAATAAAAAAAAAATGTATTGAAAAGTGTGTTGCTAGCACTAATCTTCGCCAAATGAATGCAGATCTCATATGCACAAATCACAAGATAGAAAGAAAGAAAAAAACTACTGATATCAAATCTCCCAAAACTTACCATTGCCATTAATAATTCTTTCACAAAGACAGACCAGCAAAAAGCAACTCCAGCTCCTTCTCCTGAGATACAGTTCTCTGACATAATAAAGTAACAGTTTGATACAATTAGTCATTTTAGGTTTACCAAAAAATCACTTTTAGGAGGAAAGTCATTTTTTTAAAACTCGAATAGTAACTTAATAAGAAATACAAAGATATATGACAGAAACAGCGCATAGTTGATGGACGAGGAATTAATGGTTTACCTGAACTGACATAAGTTGCAGAATTTTATTAAGAACCTTTAGACGATGTGCAACATAGGTACTCTTTGCAGGCAGTTGATTCATTTTCCTTATTTCTTCTTGTACTATAGCCTGTTTTCTCTCACACCATACCGGTTTTTGTGGTTCAGCCTGATAAGTAGTTCCATCATCCATCACTTGATCAAGGGAATCCATTCCACTGCACTAACCAAACATGAAAAGTAGATAAACTGAAATCAAGTTCTTGTTTGCACATTGAAAAACAAAGTTCTTTCATCCACCGCGACAAAAAAACAA
The DNA here is from genome assembly GCA_954870985.1 of Trifolium fragiferum. Lineage (NCBI taxonomy): Eukaryota > Viridiplantae > Streptophyta > Magnoliopsida > Fabales > Fabaceae > Trifolium > Trifolium fragiferum. The sequence continues at coordinate 13,029,285 of OX940793.1, read as the reverse complement.
ACATCCACAATTGAATAAATCATGATAAAAGAGTTTATTGTATCTTTAGAATTGGAAGCTTAACAGTCCAATAGATATCTTAACAATTATAGTTATTCCATTTGCCTAAAGAAACTGTTACTTTTCATGAAAATATATGCAACTAGATGCATTTCCATCATTTTGTTCAGTAAAATGATCATAGCACCAAATTCATATCTGCAAAAGATGTGTATACAGAAAAGTCATGGTTGCAATAAGCAGCTACAACTGGCTGGCCTCCTAATTTGTTTTGGCTACAGACTTGTGGTACTTGAATTTCATTTTTCTCTATTTTCATCGACATTATACAGTTATGACTTATGATTAAAACAGATCAATGACAATTCAATTCATTATTCCTCATGAGCAAAAATAGAATCTCCGGTTAAAACAATTGTTTTAGCATAAAGTCACAAGTCAATCCATGTTCCACTCTATACCATGTAAACTCCTAACAAATTTCTCCAAAGTATATGGTGGTGGAAAGAGAAGGAAAATCCAGGACACATTTAACCATATAATAAGTAATAATTTTGTAATAAAACAATGTAGCAAATTATTTTACAGACAGAACATGTACACTACCTTATTCTGACACCCTTTGTATTCTACAGAGATACACACACAACCAATTGGAAAGCCAGAATAAAAAAGTGACAACGAATCAAGAAAAAATGAAGTCCGGAAAAATAAAAAAATTTCATCTAGAAAGACAGATTCAGAAAACTAAGACTAAGACGCATGAAGACTATGAATCAAAGAAAACTCAATGCTGCATTCAAAAACAAAAGCTACTTTTCAGATTTAACCTACCTTTACTTTTTACCTCCGATTTTATTTTCACCGGTACAGCCATTCTTCTTACAAGAAATTAGAAATAACCAACAACAGCTCTACTCTAATTCGTAGGGGTTTTTTTTTTTTTATTGATCCCAGGATCTAATGATACAATAGTATGGGCATAAAGAGCACCAAGTAAGCAAGCTACCTTTTTCTATGAGAAAAAATGACCCATAAAATATTGAATGATAGAGTACTCAAATCCTACCACAGTCTCTTAAGTCCTTTCCACAACTCATAATGTGATTCTCCATTGGCCCATCCAAGCTAATTCACGACTCTCAGTCAGTAGACTAGACACTACACTAGTAGGGTAGTGAGTTATGTAATTGGTAATTTATTAACAAAAAACCCATTCTTGGATCCTAGGAGCAAGGATTTACAGTCTTTTAGAACATCCCTTTGATCCCAGCCCGACTTTCGTATTTTTTAATATCACAATTTAATCTTGCTACCCAAATTGATCCTATTGGCACATGGCAAAAGACAATGGCAGAATCTTGGTGCCCTTCTCTTAATCTTAAAAGAATAGAAGTTCAGTTTGAGTTGTTATCATGCCAGGTCAGAAAAGTCAAAAGCCATACTAAGAGCCAGCGAACGTGCTCACGGGGTCAGACTTGTTTTGTACTGGGCAGACATAGCAAGGCTCACTACAACAAAAAAAGGCCCTAATACAAATAATACCTACCTATCATATAATTTACATATCATCACTCCTATACTATACATACATAAAGTAATGTCAGTTCCTAATAGATAATTTTTATTATCTTTTGAAGAGTCACACTAACATATCCTTAAATCGAAGTGTTCCAAGTGTTTGAATAAGCCTAACAATTAGAGAATTAAAGTAAATAGCTAAAAGTCCTCCAAAGTAACATTGCATCAAGCTTCATATCTCTTCTAATCAAAACAACAAGTGCCCAAATCAATCCAATAACCAAAAATGCCAATGTTCCCCACAAATATGGATCTTTAGGTATCACAATAGAAGAAGGGTACTCACACCAAATTGTAGTAACAAGAGATAACCCCAAACCAATAATTGTAAAGAGATAACAAACAGAATCGAAATAGAAGCAAAATAGAAGAGGATACAAATAGACTTGAAATACAAAAAGAGATAACAAACAGAAAATACAAATAATTCTAAATACATAGACATCGTTAAAGAAACTTGAAATCAAAGAGAACCGAAATAAGAGAGAAGCATACCATGTGATTGGGAAATTGAAATTGATTAGGGATTTGAGGTGTGTGTTGTGAAATCGATTGGGAAATTGAAGATTGGCGATTTGGGGATTGAGCTGTGAAGGATTAGGGTTTGAGGAAATTGAAATAAGAAGGTGAAGCATTTAGGGTTCTGAAACGGAGAGGTGAAGTGAAGAGAGGGACGGTGGTAGGACTGGAGCGGTGGTTCTCGATCTGGAGAGGAATGGTGAAGCGAAAAGTGAAACTGTACGTGAAAGTGAAAATGAAAATGAGAGGGTGTGGGAGTGAATTTTTTTTTTAACTAAGTCCAATGATAGCAATGATGGCACTTTTGAAGAAGTGCTATTGTATCTATATATTTATGATAGCGCTCGCACCAAAAGTGCTATTAAAGGTCTATAAAATAAAAATTTTCCTTTCTACAATAGCATTTCTCATATAAAGTGCTATTATAAGTATTTTAGTGGGATATTTAATAGCACTTCTGTAAAAGTGCTATTAAATTAGTGCTATTATAAGCTAAAATTGTAGTAGTGGCTGCTAAAAGAATATAGGAAAAAGAACCACTGGAGAAAACCAATTACGCCGAGTTATCAATTCGATGGGGTACATAGTGAGTTTGAATATACGCATGAAGCACGGACACGATACAGACACTTATGATTACACTGAATTATGTCATTTTATCAAATTATTATCAGTGTCAATGTCTGTGTCGTGTCAAGTATTTGTGTTCTTGCTCATACCCAATTAGCTAGAAGGTTCATTTAGCTGGCGTCCTAAGGTTCAACCAACTGTTGGTTTGCTTTAACAATATTTAACTGAAGTGAACCCGATGGGAAGTTGGTGAAACCTGACTGAGCTTAGCTAATGGTTCACTAAAAACACAGCTCAAAAGGAAAATAATTTAACTTTAGCAGACCAAATTTTGCACGAAAATCGGATAATCATAGAAAGTTATCAACTTATCAAAAGACACAACTTGCTACATAGTTGGCATTCCTAAGTCACACACACACACACAAAATTTCCAAAGTTCAAAACTTAGAACAAAAACTTATCAAATAACAAAGAATAGAACAATTATTGTAAACATCATGTTGACATACAACGATTAAAATAACTTAGGGTTTAAGGGAAAACTTAATATAAAAATTGAATTTGCTATTATCAATTGAGGTTCCTAAGAAAACTGAATCTACTATCAGAGTTGAAAACATTGAACAAAAACAAAAAAGATCAAATAGTGATGCATAATCAGACAATGATTGAGAGGAATTTACCATGACTTAGCGTAATGATTTTGGTGGTTGTATTGGCGAGTGTTGGATAACACAGCGAGGATTCGCGATTAAACTGTTCGCAGATTGGTGAGGATTGATGCAACAAAGCCGAAAGATTGGTGGAGAAAAAACCAATTGGCCTCTAAAATCTGAATTTTTGGGAATTATTTGAATTTAGCAGGTCAAAACTGCAAATGTTCTTTTTTCTGTTTACGCAAAATTACTAATGTTCTAAGACTTTAATTTAACTAGACTTTTCCCCGTACGTTGCACGGATTTAGTTATGTGATAAATATACGATTTAAATTTCTATAATTAAAATCTATTTACAATATATTAAAAGAAACTACTACTAAAAAATCTATTTTGTCCTTAACACGTTTAATAATATTTTACCGTTTATGCCCTTAAATGTAATTTTAACTCTAAACTGGGAAAAAGATAAGTACAAAATAAAAATAACAAAAAAAAAAGATAAGCATAAAACAAATATACTCATACAAAAAAAAGATACAAAACAAAAATAACAAAAAAAAATCCAAAAATAAGCCTAAAACAAATCTACTCATAAAAAAAACTATTTTTAAAAAAAATTTAAAAAAAAGAGAATAAAATAAATATACTAAAAAAATAGCAATAGAAAACACTTATGAAAATAAGCATAAAAAAATCTGCTCTATTTTTGTTTACTCTTATATAAAAAATAAATTTCCTTCAAAAAAAATATATATAAAAAATACATGATAAGTGTATTATTGATGAACATATATTATAATAAATAACTACGGAGTAAATATATATTATAGTAACACACACGGGACAATTGTTTTTAAAAAAAAAATTAATCTTACACGGGACAATTGTTTTAATAAAAAAAGAAATTGAATAATATATTATAATAATAATAATAATATACGGAACAATTATTGATGAATACTGTATATTATTGATGAATATATATTATAATAATACACGGCACAATTGTTTTAATAAAAAAATAATTAATCATACACGTAACAATTGCTTTAATAAAAAAAAATTGAATAATAAATATTTTTTATTATTAATTATAATTTATTATACAAAAATCGTACACGGGACAATTGTTCAAATGAAAAAAATTACTTAATTTAATAACTTTAATAAAAAAAACTAGCAGAATAATGTCACTTATTATTATTATTTTTGTACATGACGTCATTTATATTTTAACAATATTTGATAAATAAAAGTCAATAAACCCGTGCGAATGCACGGATCTCAAAACTAGTTACAAATAAAAAAATAAAATAAAATATTTGAAACTTAAAATAGACCGTACAAATAAAACTAAATAGTATTAATATCATTATATAATAACCATTAAAATCATATAGAAATCACACAAAATATGCTAACAATTAATATACCGATCAACTACTAAACATCATGAAAAACATAAAAGACTAAAACACAATGAACAACAAAGAAAATTGATCTACAATACATTATTTTAAAGTAATAACAAAATTTTCATTGGTTCATAAAATTAAAATATCCAAATTAAGAGTTTGAAATTTCATACATGGTATATAAAGAATAAAACTTTCAGCAACTCATTTAACACCAAGACCAATTCAATTAACACTTTTAGACGGTAAATTAGCCCATAAGGCCAGGGTTACTGCCACATACCACAAACAAATATAAGATTTGGTAATTTCGCAGATAAGAATATTAATAAACCTCGTTATTGTGGCAATATCATGAGTATAACATACAGTAACAACATAAATTTTACATTACAAAACTCAATATAACGCCAACTATACACTAACGAAGCATAAAAGAATTTTCTATAAAAAAAAACTAAAACATAAAAGAACACAAAAGAAAAGGGGAAAATTTGTACATTTCAAAGAGAAGAACGATGGAGAAGAAAGAAATCGAAACAAAATAGAACTTAGTCTTGCCTTGTCTTGAAATAATGGCAAATGTGAGAGAAAAAAAATAGAAGCGGAGGGGTTATAACAACACCATCCTTCTTCTACGACGACACCTATCGAATTCCTCTCCATCTCTCTGTAACTTCTCCACCCCTATTAACTTTTTAAAGGGAATAACACAAATTTTTCAACTTTACTATACTTTCTCTTCAACTTTACTATACTTTTTCAAGCAAAATAAAGGTGAATCTCACAAATTCAAGAACGAAAAGATAAATTGCTCACAAATAACTTACCAATGTTACCGGACTGCTTCATCTCGCAGATGCCATTTTTGGAATGATGAAACCCGTTTAGAAGCCAAGTTGTTCAAACTGGTCAGGTTTGTACGGTTCATAATTTGTGGCAATTGCTCTTCAGAAGAACGGTGGCCGGAAGTGGAGGCTTTGAGGGAGGACGATGGAGGCCGATAGTGCAGCGATTAGGGAGGAAGGAGAGGTTTGGGAATAAAAAATGTTGTTTGTTTGAGAGAGAGAAAAACAATTTTATTGGTATATGATAACAATAATAAAAAGTTGCTTATTCTATGCACTCATGGATCGAGGGAGGATTGTGATTTAAGGTGCTAGCAGCTCACTATAGAGTGGAGAGAGGCAGGTTGAGAGAGGGAGGGAGGAGAGGTCTTCTTGGTGGAGGAAATTGTGAAGATTCGTGACGCTATAGGTGGTCTAGGGGTGGATGGTTTGGGGAGTGTGTGTCGAATAAGGTGGGTGACAAGTGTGAGGCCGGTGGAAAGGCGTGGGTGTGGCGGAAACAAGTATGGGCGCGAGAGGAGATGTTGGAGAAATGTCAAAAATGCATTTTTGCTTAGATTTAAAGATTAAATCAAAAACTTGAAAAAACAAAGTTCATAATTCAAAAGACAATATTAAATAGTGTCTCTAAGACACTAATTAATCATATTAATATAAAAATTCTATCTTAAAATACATGCATTTTATTTTATTTTATTTTTTAAAAGGGTTAAAAATATATTATTAAACCAAAAAGCACCCCGAGTGCTTAGAATGAACAGAGGGCACTAACTCAGCCTAATCAAGAAAACAAAAACAAAGGCATACCGCCAAAAACCACTAGTAGGCTGTACACCAAAAGAAACACACCAAAACAATCAGCACGCCTCCTACATCAAGATTACCGCCGTAAACAGAATCTCGGGTCCCAACACCATTCATAGTACAAACATATGGGAATTTTATGCTGACTAGGGCTCGTTTGGCCTAGCTTATTTTAGAGCTTATGCAAACGGTTTATGCAATATAAATTAGATTTTATGCTATTTTATAAGTTTAAATCAGTAAAAATTGAATTTTTAGAAGCTATTTTATCATAAACTACATTGAAAAACTTATAATAATACATAAAAATTGCATAAGCTGTTTGCATAAGCAAAAAATAAGCTAGGCCAAACGGGCCCTAAACCCCCACTTCCAAGCTAAGAGCTTAACCGCATCAACCACCTCACTCGGGTCAATCCCTCCATTGGAAAAAATCATACTATTTCTTGATTTTCAAATCGACCAAATTGTGACGTGTCAAATCAAAGAGAAACACCATTATTTTCTTAGAGGCAGCTGCACCTAAAAAGCATTCGAAAAGAATTGGAATAGTCGGTGGCACCACAAACACCAAACCAAGCCACCAGACAATTGCATTCCACACTTTTGATGCGAAATTACAATGAAGAAAAAAATGAACCGCACTCTCCTCCCTACCTTGACAATGAACACAATCGGTCAAATCTCCATTAATTTTCACACATTTAATAATACATTAAAAATGTAAAAATTATCTTATCAATATTAATTTTTTTTAGTATATCTAACAAGTACCCTAGGACACACTCTAATCTAAAATATTATCTTTAATTGAAAGAATTAACTTGATATATTCTATTGATGTAAACTAATTTTACACTAACATCCAACATGAATTAAACATTCTTTTATATCAATATCCTATTTTCTGTATTTGAAAAAATAAAAAAAATTCTTGCCCTCAGATATTGGCAACCGATGATGAAAAATCAGACAACCCATATCCGTTGCAGCACCCTACGGCAGATCCACATTCTCCAAACACACAGAATTATATCCGTCCTGTAATGGAGCACATTATCTGAAAACGGTGTTGTTATGAAAATGAACCAATTTTCAAATTTCTTCCACGAAAACTGAAATCTCTGACGAAATCAAATTTAGTAGCTTCACGCCATTTTCCCTTTTCCTCACATATTCTTCTCACACCTTCAATTTCGACACCAACCCAAAGGTACCTCTTTAAACTGATTTTGTCTGATAAAAAAGAGTATTGAAATATACACTTGAATCATTTATGGGAAGTTTCTTCAGTAATGAGCATAAGGTGTTTGTAAAATTAACTGAACCAAATAATGGAAAAATCATGTCTTGCACGACAAAGATACCATTTTTGATGAAGATTTCTGCTATTTATAAACTGCACTGTTTGGCTTGATGCGTAGATACGTATAGTGGGTGGCCTGATAGAGGAACAAGTAGCCAAACTAATACCATCTTAGGAGTTTGGGTTGGACTTAAGTCAACCCTACAAAACCAGCTTGTAAGTTGGGATTACCTCTATTTATAAACTCGTGTTCACGTAATCTCACATCCTCCAATGTGTAGCTCTTAGCATATTAAATTGTCTTCATTGTCTAATTTTCTTGCTAAATATTTTGTGTGGCTGTGTCGAAAAAAATTGGAAGAGAAAATGTTTATTAATAGATTTTAGTGTTTCTAGATGAAGTGTGTTGGTTTCTTGGCTCCTATGTAGAATAACTATTTTGTATCTTACTATGCTTTGTTTGTGAACTTATTATTAATACAGTCATTTGCAATTGTTTTGTTTTAAGTCGTATTTTAGGTTAAAGATAACTAAACTATGAATTTGGGACCAATAGTTATTTTAAAGAATTATAGTGTGTCAAAGTTTAACAGAAGGGTGAGAGATTCAAGCGTAGCTAAGTATTTAAGTATTTAAACAACACATGATTGAGTCAGGAAAATTGTTAGCACGATGAGACTTTAAATTGGTATCTTTTTAAGAAGTAGTTGTCAAAGTTTATCTTTTTGTAGTTGTCAACATGTCTGTACCATTTAAGACTGTCTTACCAGATTGACATTTATTTTGAAAATAAGCACACAATAAGTTGGAAATGATTTTTAGGTTCAGTCGCCCTTCGTTTCCTGCACTCAGTCAAGAAAATAAGTAGGATAGATGGAATCCACAAGCTCCAGAGTCAATGTTTCAAATTCTAGACAATCCTCAAAGCGGCTTCTGTTTGACAGACGCTATGGATGGGTGTAATCTCTCTCTCTCTCTCTCTCTCTCTCTCTCTCTCTCTCTCTCTCTCTCTCACAGCTATTAACCTTGTTGCCACTATTTTTATAAATAGTATTGTGATACACTATTGCTTACCTACTGCCTGACAGAATTGATGAATGGAAACAACCAGCGGATGAAGCACTTGAGGGTGGCCGAGGAATGTAAGAAGTTTCCCTTTTCTTGTTAATATTTGTATCTGGTTTCTGAGTTAAACATATAATGTAAATTCAAAACAAATTACCACCTTGTTTAAGGTTAGGCTGCTTCTTAAAGAAATGATGAAATAATATGAATTATACTTCTCTTTCGTTGGCAATTATTCAGCATAAGCTAAAGCCGCTATCTAACAAATTGCTAATTATTTTTCTCTTTATCCTTTCAAAAGGTTTTGCGTACTCCCACTTGCCAAAAATTTGGTGCAGATGGCCTCACAATCGGTATGATAACAATTTTATTTTTGTTAGAGGTATTAATTTGATTTTTGCTTAGGGTTTACTCTCATGTATTACTCTTTTTCCTTAATTTTTTTGTAGCAATCAATTTATTGCATACAGTGTTCTTGGCTGGCTCATTCTCATGTGTACTTATGCCTTGTAGTTTCATCTTTGCTCCACCGTAATAAGTTTTTGTGTGTGTGTGAAAGTTACTCTTTAAAGTTACTCACCTTCCTTTCCCTCCAAACTCCCAAACAATGCCTAAGAGTAACTCTTCAAAGTTACTTCCAGTCTTGACATTTCAATTTATCAGGAATTAAGTATTAAGGTCGCCTTTCATGTCGAACTTTTTCTATTTTTTTCCCCAATTCTTTTACGAGCCTTGCCTTCTCATAGCAGAGAATACACATTGGCTCCCAAACTCACTGGTATGAACATCTCCCGCTGACTAGTGACTGCTGCAAAGACATGCTTAGCTGCCTTCAAATTCATGTTCCAGATATTTATAGAGAACAAGATTCAGTGATATCAATAATTCCCAATTAATTTATCATGGAAAATATAAACTAGTTTTCCAGAATTCATAATTTTCTGTATCTTCTCCTAATTCCATTCAACATGTTATCAAGAAATGCTTCTGTGAAGCCAATTTCTCCAACTTAAAAGGAAATTGGTCACTTACTTTTCTGTAGCTTATGAATTATGGTGATTAATTAAATAGGTTCTGCAAATACAAAGGAAAAATCTTCATGTAGGTACTGTAAGCTTGAAGTTGTTCGGTGTTGTATTAGTGTATGGTCAGATTAAATGCTAGAGAGATCTATAAAATCCAATTTTATTACTAGTGTTGATGACTTGTGAGCTAGGATCACCGAGATATATCACTAATACCTACTTAATCGGTAAATTGCATGTTGCACCATTAATTTTTTAAAATTATTTTATGCCTTTTTTGTTGTTGTTGAGGTTGTATTTACTGTGACTTGTTGCGAGTACTGTTGGTGAAATCACCCTACTGTGACCAATTGTACATGTTAGAATATGAGAATGCTGCTTCAGTTAACTAATTATTATATGAATGACTAGTATTTTACCCTTACAGCACATTGATTTAGGAAGAACTATTACTCTATCTTTTAGCTTATACAACCCACAATTGTTTTTGCAGATCAATCATGGAGTTTCCTCAGCCATAAAAGCTGCTGAAAACCCACAGATGTTTTCCTTGCAGATGCTGCAGAGTGCTCTAGATGATGGTGTTCGCAAGTGTAAAGGTTTCATCCTCAACAAAAATACTCTGCCAAATGGTTCCAACAGCTCTTCCCACTTCGATACAGAAAGCAACCAATGATGAAAGGCAGAAAATTTGCTTCTAGTCAAAAGTTTGTTTTACTAGTGCAACTATGGTTAAATGCTTTAAATGATGATAGTAGTTTTGTCATGTGTTTGGAAAACAACTTAATTAAGTACTTAATAATGTGGTTACATTGGTTTGATATAAATTTTGAAATGTTTATATAAGCTATGTATGAAAATTTACTGAAATAAGCCTAAAATAGTTTGCTTGTATTTGAAACCGGAGAGAGTATTTCTTTAAGCTCTTCCACTAGACATGTGCTTATTTACACAATAAAGTTAAATAGTAGTCAAACACAAACACATTCTTGGTATATAATAGGTGATTCAGGAGAAAAGTGTAATGATCAATACATAAAATGTCATGAAAGCCTCATGCTCTCCTATGAAAAGTCAGATTCCGAGTTTGTGCCTCGTGCAGTCGTGCTTTCATATCACTTGACGAGTTTTCCACCCCTAGAAACCAGATTGCGTTGCAATCCCTTGGTGCTATAAATCAAGGAAACAAACACCTACACAATGACGGACTTAGGAATCGCAGAGGTGGTATGAGTTTCCTACCACCTCCAGAGCCACCTGATTCTAACCCTTATGGTGCTGACCACAAGTTTTCATTTCTGGCACAGTTAGAGTCATATGCCCACATTCCATGTGAACACAATTTTCTTCCAAGAACTGGAAACAACTTTTACTTTGTTTCAGAGTTCTTTAGAGCTTGATTGTTTCACAATGAGATCTGATTGTGGCACTCTTGACATATTGCATTGCGGAATCATTCAACTACGATTTGTTTGGACTCTCTTGCTCGGAGATTATACACATAATGTCTAGTTAAAGATGCTTTATTCTAGGACTATGAGTTTTCCACTCATGCTTCCACCACCAGTAAGAATTTCAAATATTTGAGGGACTTCTACAACATTGAGGACAAGGTTGGTCTTCATGTCCAAACTGTGATGACAAGTTATATGGGGAGCTTGAGTTATCATGTCTAATAGATCAATAAAAGATACACAGAGGAATAAACAAATTAGAGTATCAAATTGTTCTCACAAATATTGTTATCATCAAAAGATTCAAAACTAAAAAAATTGGTTCAACATTTCCCACTTATTCAACTTAAGGGGATGAACTACATGACAAAAAGATATTGTCCTTAATTCTATAAATTCTTTTTTTGACTACCTTAATTCAATAATTTATAAAAAAAAATAATTAGGATGTAACACACAAAACTAATTTTATTTGAATTATTCTTTTCACTAAGGTGAATTCTTCGATACACATTTTATTTAATATGAACCGGTACACTTGGTGATATAGACAATTGCAATAGGTTCACAAATAGTGTTTATTAATTTTTTATATATTAAATACTATTTGTGAACCTATTATAATGTAGACGTGTACCAAAGTGTTCACCTTTCACTAAACCGTTTCTTTTTAAAAACGGAAGTGTTCTTAAATTACGATACACATTTTATTTGGACATGTATATACTACTGATGCAGACAATTCTAATAGGTCCACAAATAGTATTTAATATAGAAAAATTAATAAATACTATTTACAAATTTATTATAATTGTTCACCTCAACAAGTATACCAATACATATTTAAATAAATGTGTACCAAAGAATTTAGCTAATAGTATAAGCAATAAGCAACAAGTCGTAAAGAACTAGCAAATGCTTCAAAAAAAGGAAGAACTAGCAAAGATACGGATCTATTTGTTAACTGCTTTTAACTTTAAAATAAAATCTTTGTGAAAATATTTTTTTTTTAAATAAAAACTAGTTTTGAGACCCGTGCATTCGCACGGATTTATTGACTTTTATTTATAAAATACTGCTAAAATATGAGTGACATCGTATACCAAAAAAATAAAAATAATAAGTGACGTTATTCTGTTATTTTTTTATAAAATTTATTAAATTAAGTAATTTTTTTCATTAAAGCAATTGTCCCGTGTATGATTTTTGTGTAATAAACTATAAGTAATAATAACAAATATTTATTATTCAATTCCTTTTTTTTATTAAAACAATTGTCCCGTGTATTATTAAATTATTTTTATTAAAACAATTGTCCCGTATATTATTATTATTATTATAATATATATATTCATCAATAATATATTCATCAACATTGTTCCGTGTATTATTATAATATATTATTTAATTCCTTTTTTAATTAAAGCAATTGTCCCGTGTAAGATTAATTTTTTTTATTAAAACAATTGTCCCGTGTGTTACAATAATATATATTTACCCCGTAATTATTTATTATAATACATATTCATCAATAATACACTTCTCGTGCTATTTTTATGAGTATATTTGTTTTATTCTCTTTTTAATTTTTTTTATGAGTAGATTTGTTTTATGCTTATCTTTGGATTTTTTTTGTTATTTTTGTTTTGTATCTTGTTTTTATGAGTATATTTGTTTTATGCTTATCTTCTTTTTTTTTTTGTTATTTTTGTTTTTTGTACATATCTTTTTTTCAATTTAGAGTTAAAATGACATTTAAGGGCATAAACGGTGAAATATTATTAAACGTACTTCTTTTAATATATTGTAAATAGAAAAATTTTGATTTGATTTGAATTTAATTATCTAAAAATATTTGCTTTTAACTTTAAAATAAAAATTATCTAAAAAAGTTTAACAGTATTTAAAATTTGATTTGAATTTTTCTTTGGCAGGTATAAAATTCTAACATGTGGGATAAGTGACAAAGTGTCAAAGTAAGTATAAAATTATGTTCCTCAGAGATTGTTGTGTATCAATCACGATAATCGGGATCATACGCGAGTAAAAATTGCAATTAAATAAAAGGGGGGTTTTGTTTGAAATCAAGGGTTCTTTGAAAATCACGGCAATTAATTAGGGTTTATCTGAGAAGATGAGAAGGCGATTGAGTCGTTCGGTTCATCCAATTACTATTGTCTTGGTGGTACACGCGCAGTAACGAATTACAAGTGTAGTTCCACGATTCGATTAACAAAATAGTTATGCCCAATCTCTTGGTACATAACCCTCTCCCTTGATCACACACCCCTAATCTCTTAGGTGACTTATGATCAATTGAGGTTTTCGCACGTTAATCTAAGAATTCTCAATTAACAAACCAAAATCTCTTAAGCGAAGGTTAATTGAATAATTATTCCTAGGTCAATTAATTTATTTCTAATCTCTTAGCAAACAAACAATTGGAATCATCATACAATTAGCTAGGTTGTATAAAGCATTAAGAACAAGAAATAATTCACTGAAACTAACTTCGTAATTCATTAAACCACATGGTTCAAGAACAATAGCAATTGGAATCCCCATGAACCCAATCAAGGAAGTTTAGTTACACATGATTAATGCATAAACAATAAACAGAGTAAAAGAATTCATTACAGAATAAGGAAAACTTACTTCGGACTTGTTCTCAAAAATCGCATTTTTCTTTCCGTCACGAACTGTCCTAGAATGAGAGAAAATCTAAATTTATAGGCCTAGGTTTACAAGCCCGCGCTGTGCCCCGTGCCTGGCGCCATAGACCGAGGCAAATGATTTTTTTTTCTTCATGAAAATTGTAGCTCTTGATCTTAGCTTTCATTTGCCGCAAACCCTGCATCATTCTGAGTTACGAAACTCTAGATATGGTCAAAATATCAGACATATGTCATGATGCAAATTGTGCTGATTTTCTTCGACTTTCTTCCTTTTTTCTTGTGCTTCAAGCATCTTGTAACGATTCTTTTTCTCTTTATTTCTAGCATAAAAATATATAAAATACTATCTAAACAAGCCTTGAAATGTGGTTAAACATAGTAATGACGTGAAGTCATAGTTAAGATTAGTGTGCACAAATATTGCAACAAACTTTATATTATTGTTATAAATAGATCAATATAGGCCACTCTGATCAGAATTCACAACACTTGTCTTTCTTCTTAAGAACAAACATTATTCTTATTTTTCTGCTCTTCCTCCCACCTCTACTCATGCCTACACCCGACGACACCTTCTTTACCGATCTCAACGAACTTAATAATGATAATTCAGATTTTGTTGGTGACCTAAACTCTTACGACGATGATGATTTGTGTAGAAGCCGCCAGCGATATACTGATATTCTACTAAAACTAACGAAAGCTGAGGAAGCCGATGATTCAAATGTCTTTGGAGGATACAAATTAATTATGGAATGTAATCTTTTGTCAGCTGAAATTGAGAATGAAATTGTTATCATACACAATTTTATTCGCAACAAATATTCCTTGAAATTCCCAGAACTTGAATCGATAGTACATCATCCTGTTGATTATGCTCGTGTCGTTAAGAAGATAGGAAATCAAATTGATCCAACTCTCTTTGATTTACAAGGGCTCTTGCCCTCATCCATTATAATGGTTGTGTCACTGTCAATTACATCTTCGACTACATCGGGCAAACCACTTCCAAACGAACTACTTAACAACATAATTGATGCTTGCGATCTTACCATTGCTCTTGATTCACTGAAGAACAAAATTGTTGATTTGGTAGAAAGTAAAATTAGTTACATTGCCCCTAATCTTTTTGCTGTTGTTGGCAGTAGTGTAGTAGCAGCTAAACTCATTGTAACAGCTGGTGGCTTATCTTCTCTTGCAAACATGCCTGCTTGCAATGTTCAACTCCTCGGATCAAAACAAATAAACCTCGCTGGCTTCTCTTCCGCATCATCGCAGCAATTCCATGTTGGTTACCTAGAGCAAACTCAACTTATTCAGACTACACCTCTACATCTAAGGATGCGAGCTTACAGACTCTTAGCAGCAAAATCGACCCTCGCTGCACGAGTAGACTTAATGCATGGGGATCCGTCGGGGAAAATTGGAACAACTTTTAAAGATGAGATCCTCACTAAAATTTACAAGTGGCAAGAACCCCCTCCTGCTAAGAGACCCAAACCACTTCCAGTGCCTGATTCCGACGACCCTAAAAAGAAGAAAAGAGGTGGTCGTAGACTTAGGAAGATGAAGAAGGACAAGTATACAATGGAAAATAAGAAGAAGTTAACCAAAGCCAATCAGATGCAATTCGGAATTGCAGAAGAGAGCTTCTGTTTTACCAGATTTGACATGTCCTGAAATTATTTACTTTCTTAGTGTTTTGGTAGTTTCTGTTTTACCATATTTGACAAGTCCTGTAATTATTTACTTTCGTAGTGCAATGCTTTACATTCTTTATTTCTAATTGTGATATTGTGTTTTTAATAACATGTTGGTGTTGCTGTTCCTTAGTTTGTTTTAGTAGTTCCTTTCCTTGTTCTTTGGCTGGTTTGGCTGTTTGTGGATCATTACTATGAAAATGAGCAGTACGCAAGTCAGGGACGGAACCAGAAAATTTGATTGGGGTGGCAAAAAAAAATTAGAGTCACTCTTCATCAATGAAAAAGTTAATAGTGCAACTACAATCGACAAAAATAGTGTCACAATTTCGAATTGTGTGGAGACATATTACTCTTATTTTGTCTTCTCAATGTTTCAAATGAGTTATAATGTTGAATTTGAAATTCTAATTCTTTTTCATTTAATATATTTGTTTTGGGAATACAGCCAGACTTTGATGAACAAGTGAATAAGTTGGTTATTTATATACTTTACTAGTTGGTGAGTTAAAATAAAATAATTAACAAATATTAGTATTACTATTTTATAAGTATACTATAGAATATATATATATCTTCATAAAAGAATGAGCGGACTAAAGATAAAGGGTAGCAGACTTTCAAATTTTTTCCAATGGCAGGGGTGGCAGACTATATGTATACATAGGATAAGTATAGTAGGGCTATATAAATGAAGGGTGGCGGCTGCCCCTTTTCACTAGTACTTAGTTCCGTCCCTGACGTAAGTCAGGTGTTGGATGATTAAAATGCAATGTGGATGTTAATTTTCATAAAGATATAGACAAGACGAGTGCGAGCTAGTGCGTACGTGATTGCATGGGTCAATTTGTATTGAATTGAAGTTCTTGGGTGTTAGGAAAATTCTCTACAATTGAAGTGGAAGCAATTTCCTTGCTAGAAGATTTTAAGGAATTTGACCGAAGAGGGTTCGCTAATGTCGTATTTAAAAATCGACTTCAAATTGTAGTGGATGCAATTCATCATAGTGGTATCAGAATGTCTTAATTTAGCTCTGTAATTTTTAAGAATTAAGAGTGTGTTGTCTTTACATTCAAGCTTCCAGGTGAAATTTATAAAGTGACAAGAGAATGAATGCTAATACGCTTTTTAGGAAGACCGTTTCTTGGTCTAGTATCTAATTGAGTTGTTATCTCATTGTACTGAAACTTTTTTTGTTTAATGAAATGATATATAAAATTTTATTGTAAAACAAAATTAGTGAATATCGACATTTATGGCCCAAAGTAATGACAATTTTGGTTTGTGGAAATTTAAAACCTCATTCAATTCGCATAAAAAAAAACCCTCATTCAATTAAAAACTGAAAATTGCCTTCTTTTTTTTTTTTTTTTTTTACTTTATCGTGATTTTTTTTACCTTTTTATCCTCTCTTAAACTGAAAATACAAAATCAACTCCAAGTATCTTATACGGTAAAAAAGAAAATAGGGCGAAATTGACCCCATTATATATATTTTCAACCTACAACTTATTTCATATTTTACATCGTCCATCTGCTCTATTCATTAGCCGCATAACAAAAAAACCCTACCTTTGCCGCACTTGTCCATTATGACTTCGCCGTGCGATTTTATAGGATCATCATCACCCTTAGGTACTTATTCTGTTTCTCTCTTTATGTTTTATTTCTAGCTTCCATTTTCTTGTGTCTCTTTTCCATTTAAATTTCCTTTTTCAAATTGCTGTTGTATTATTGTTGAAATTTTAGTACTCGATTCAAAATTTTATATTGCTTTTCGAGTGGAATAATGGTTTTTATCGACTCGGTGTGAATGATACATTGTTACAAAACTTGGTGCAAGCAAATGATTTGAAGGGTTAATTGGAAATGAAAAAGATTAATTTGAGTTATATTTTTCTTAAAAACTGAATTGTTCTCTCAGAAATTTGTGAAAGACCGAAATAAATTTTCACTCGGAATTAAATATGAACTAAATATTGTAGCATATTGCACTTAAATATTAATAATTGTCATTTTTTGGGACTCGCTTCAAAGTAGTTTTGTTTAGTTCTAGCCAAAGTCTTGAGATATGTCACTTAAAGTGCATACCTCTTTTAGCCAAAATTTAAAATTTAATTTGCTATATTGTAAAAAAAATAAAATTTCCAATAGACGTAACATGCATGCCATGGTTAATAATAAATTTTTATTACACGGTTAAAAAACATTCGCGCGCACACTACGGATATATTGCATCAGTAAAATAAAACCAAACGGTGTCTTTTTCAAATTTCATTTCTAAGATTCCTCAATAAATAGTGTGTGTGTAAGTACCAAAATTCAATACCTATGTTTCTTTGTTCACAAATTAATCTTTTGAAAATAACTTCAAACAGTGTCTTTTTCTCTCTTACGTAATCCAATTCCTTTTAGTATTAACTCATTAGGGCTTTTTCTTTGTATCTTTTTGGGTGGTAAGCACTCACTTCATTGCTTTGAAAAGACAAAGGTAGGATTTTTTTTTCTCACTTTCGCTCATTTCGAATTGAAGGCGTGTTTGGTGTCTAACATAGTTATAAGGGAGTTTAAAATTTGTTGCGTTTGAATCTATTTTCTTAATTAATACTCGTTTATATGAGTTGGTGTCGTGTCTGATGCCCATTTTATTATTATTGCTTCATAGTTAGTTTGAATTTTGATGATTTTATTTATTTGGTTATTGTAGATTTATCAAACAATATGGAAGAAGTTATGATGGATGTCGATGAACAACAGATTATACCTAATCCTCTTCCATTTGCTAGAAGGTTAGTTATTTTATTTTTTTAAAATTTTTTTTTCAAGAAAATCCCTTTCCATTGTAATGTTGTATAGATTGAGGATTTAGGTTGTTGAGGCATTTGTTTTTTGGCGTGTGTAGCTATCAGCTTGAAGCACTGGAGCAAGCAGTTCGAGAAAATACAATAGTGTACCTAGAGACCGGATCTGGAAAGACGTTGATAGCTACCATGCTTCTCAGAAGCTACGCTTGTCACCTCCGGAAGCCTTCTCCTTACGTTGCTGTTTTTTTAGTTCCGAAAGTTGTGTTGGTTTTTCAGGTATGATACTTTAATCTCTTTTATGATGATAGCCATCATGATGAATGATTTTTATGTGATGATTGTTGGGAAAATAACAGGCATAGAGAAAATAAAATAACACAATCACAACACAAAAAAATTTGTTTACCCAGTTCGGTCAAAACAACCTAGTCTGGGGGAGAGAGCAACTCTCCGTTCCACTAAATCCAAAGAGTAACTTTACACAAGATTCCCATAAGGGTTACAAGAATTAGTCTTCAAACCTAACTCTACCCTAATCCCGAATCTCTTCCCGTGGCCAAGAGACTCAATGATTTAGACTACCCAAGATGTATTCAATAACCATTTGCCCAACCCTAGAGTCGTACCAAGAGACAACCCCTCTTGTTTCTCTCTAAAACCCTAGCCTTTGTGTTGGCGACAAATCCTAATTGAATTCCCTACATTTTGCTTGCTCTCTTGCTCTCCTATTTTTCCATGAAATAAATCTACCTCTATTTATAGAAAAATAGAAACCTTCAAAATAGAAACAAATCTATTTAAAAACAAACCGAATCTTGCCAAAAATATAAACCTTTATTTTTTAAACATATCCAGTTTAAAAAACAAATAAAATCTTGCACAAACATATTTTAAGGCAATCTTCACAAATCTCATTAATGTGAGATTTTCCAACATGAATATTTTCAACCAATCTCAACAATCTCCACCTTGATTGAAAATAACACATAAGTTTCATATTCCGCTTCCATTGTCTACACCGACAATCATTGTCTTCGCCGACAATCATAATTCTCATTGTCTACACCGACAAATTAAATTATCATACTCCACCATAAAGAGTACACTACACTTGGAACTAAACCCTCCCAAAAAATTTCTTCACTTGGAACTAAACCATCCCAAGAATTTTATTCACTTGGAACTAAACCATCCCAAGAATTTCATGTCGAAACCTGCTGAAAGATTATGGTGCAACTCCCATGTTGGCTTTTTCCGGAAGTTCATCAGCCATCGACATACCTCACCACACACCTTGCATCAATGCCAACCAATGCCCGTGTGTTGTTCTGAATCTGCCAGTATAACTTGTCCTTTTGCATGGTATAGCGGAAATACCATAAAAACCCATACTGCTCCACCTTGACAAAATCTCTTTACATGCCAAGATGCGAGTATTATTGTCACCGCCTCTCCAGGCTGATGTTGAGTATTCTTACCACCGCCTCTCCAGGCTGACCTTGTGTAACCCTGATTGCATAAACACATCCTTGACTTAATTTTCCACAAGCCAAACATGATTCCACCAATTTTCTCTAGCAAAAAACTTCACAGCGGAACTCCCTCCTCCTGAATCAAACCAGAAGGCTCTGATACCAGTTGTTGGGAAAAATAACCGGCATAGAGAAAATAAAATAACACAATCACAACACAAGAAAATTTGTTTACCCAGTTCGGTCAAAACAACCTAGTCTGGGGGAGAGAGCAACTCTCCGTTCCACTAAATCCAAAGAGTAACTTTACACAATTCCCATAAGGGTTACAAGAATTAGTCTTCAAACCTAACTCTACCCTAATCCCGAATCTCTTCCCGTGGCCAAGAGACTCAATGATTTAGACTACCCAAGATGTATTCAATAACCATTTGCCCAACCCTAGAGTCGTACCAAGAGACAACCTCTCTTGTTTCTCTCTAAAACCCTAGCCTTTGTGTTGGCGACAAATCCTAATTGAATTCCCTACATCTTGCTTGCTCTCTTGCTCTCCTATTTTTCCATGAAATAAATCTACCTCTATTTATAGAAAAATAGAAACCTTCAAAATAGAAACAAATCTATTTAAAAACAAACCGAATCTTGCCAAAAATATAAACCTTTATTTTTAAACATATTCAGTTTAAAAAACAAATAAAATCTTGCACAAACATATTTTAAGGCAATCTTCACAAATCTCATTAATGTGAGATTTTCCAACATGAATATTTTCAACCAATCTGAACAATGATCGAGGATTCACTTTGCGTGTTTGTTTTTTTTTCATTTGTCTAGCAAGCTAAAGCCTTGAGAAACCATACTGATTTAAACATTGGAATGTATTGCCGAAACATGGGTCGTGACAATTGGGACTTAGATATGTGGAAAGAAGAGATGGAGAAACATGAGGTGGGTAGGGTTTTTGAATTTCTACTACAACTAATAGATGTCTTGTGTTATTTTTTATATTAATATTAATCTTGTTTTGCCTGACTAATATTGTTCTTTGAATGTTACAGGTGCTTGTCATGACTCCTGCAATATTGCTTTCATGCTTGAGACATAGCTTTATCAATCTGAATATGATAAAGGTTTTAATAATGGATGAATGCCATCATGCTGTGGGTGATCACCCTTATGCTTGTATCATGAGTGTAAGTTTTTTAGTCTTTACATGCTTTATTTTAACTAATTTGTGTATTTTTTAGTCTTTACATGCTTTATTTTAACTAATTTGTGTATATGGCTCACTAATATTGTTTGGTGATATACTATTTCATACAAAATTTTGTCAAATAGCGGCTACAGAGATGTAGCGTTGTTGCGTAGTGGAAATTAGTATTTACTTTTGTCTGATCACATGCAGGAATTTTATCATCATGAATTAAGGTCTGGTAGCACTGAGCTACCTCGAATTTTGGGGATGACCGCATCCCCAATTAAGTCGAAAGGTATACAAGCCTAGAGAAATTTTCTATTCATTTCTTGCTTTTTCATGCTTATTTGTTAGTGTAAGTTATTTTCTTATGTTCAATTTGTTTTTTGTTCACTTTTATTTTTTTATACAGCTGCGAATTCTGAGTCAACATTGTCAGAAAAAGTTCGGGAACTAATGACTCTAATGAATTCAAAGGTTGTTTTTATTAATTTATTATATGCATTTATTGTGTTCACCGGAAACACTTTATTCCTTAATCTTCTTTGCGAATATTACTCTTTTGTTTTGACGTACAATTCAGTATTACTGTTTGGCCTTACTATGTTTTATTTCTCTGATATATGTTTTTGCATTGAAGGTTTATACACGTGTACTAAGTGACGCTGTCATCTCAGAGTCTACCCTTATAAAATTCCGGTATTATAAAGACAACATAATTTCCAATGCGTTACGCAAGGAATTATCTGAAAAGCTCAACGCATTAAAACAACAGGTTTGTGCAACTAATCAAATCATTCAAATGTATGCTTTGAAATGATTAAGAGGGTGAAATATCCAATTTCAACGTGTTAAAAGTCAAAATGTATGTTAAGTTCTTTGTTTCACAATGACATATATGTTATGTTTGAATTTGTTCCCAATTTTCAGTTCTGTCTATTTAATTTGTTTTTGTCGAAATATTTTTCGTTCATGTTTTGTCACACTTTCTCACATTTTGCCACTAATTATTTCGTATTTTTGTTCTTCAGCACGAGCTTTCTGTGACAAGTTCAGATTTGACGGCTGATTCTGTCAAATCTATAAACAAAAAACTGTCAAAGATTTTGCAATCCTCAATATCTTGCTTGGAACAGCTTGGTGCTTGGTTGGCTTTGAAGGTGCTACTGCAACTTAATTTATTCTTAGCTCTATTTTATATTCATATTTGCAGAATTAACATTACCTGTTTTTACATGATAGGCTTTGGAAACCTTATCTTCCATGGAAGCTTTCTCACGGGGTAACTTGGGGTATCAGATTGTGAAATTTTTTATTTCGGCTAGTACCTTGACACTGCAAAGTTACATACCGTCTGGTAATGAATCTACAAGCATTGAGAAATTGTGAAATTTTAATTAAATGTTTTGGTTGCTTTCTTTTATTGATTTTTGAAAATTTCTTCTTACTAGATCCTCAATGGAGTATTGGCGAAAATATGAACTCCGACATGGAAATGGGGCTATTGACTTCCAAAGTGTCCTGTCTTATTGACTGTCTACTCGAGTACAATGGTGTTACTGAATTGAGATGCATAGTTTTTGTCGAAAGGGTTATTGTAGCTAGGGTTCTTGAGATTCTATTGAACACTTTGCTTCCAAAATACAATAGCTGGAAGGTTAGATATATTACTGGAAAGCATAATGAATTGAAAACCCAATCACCGAAAGCTCAAGATGAAATTGTAGAAGAATTTCGCAAGGGATTGGTATGCTTCTTTCTTAGATAATATATATCCATTGTTTTGTACGTAATTCCAATAAGCGAATACTATTACTTATTAAAGAAATATTTAAATTTTTTAGGTGAACGTCATTGTTGCGACATCAGTTCTTGAAGAGGGTTTAGATGTTCAAAGTTGCAATTTGGTTATTAGATTTGACCTACCTCGAAACGTGTGTAGTTTTGTACAGTCCCGAGGCCGTGCTAGAATGCAAACTTCAAATTACATAATGATGTTAAAGAGGTAACTATTGTGTTATTCTGCTAAGTGCTATCTAGCATGTTGCGAGAGACAATTATAAGATGAAATTTATTTGTTTAATTTCCTTCAAATTAAGTAAAATTTCTCAAAAAACCTTCTTATTTTGTTCAAAAATTACAGCGACGATATAGCTGCACAATGTCGAATAGAAAAATACATTGCTAGTGAGGAAATGATGAGAAAGGAGTCTTTGCATTATTCTTCGCTTCCATGTGAGAGTCTTGGAAATGATCAATTTGATGATGAGCAAACTTATCGTGTTGCTAGCACTGGAGCTGTTGTTAATCTTAGTTCTAGCATTACTTTGATACACTTATATTGTGCGCGACTCCCTTCAGATGGGTTAGTTCGCCTATTGCTACCGTTATTCCCTTTCCTTCGAGCATTTCTTTTGCATAAATCTGGTCCGCTTAATTTTTTATCTTGTTCATCATTCATCTCATATGGCTTTTTAATCTTTCAGGTACTTTAAACCACATCCGAGGTGGGACAAACAAGAAGGAATATTATATCTTCCTAAGAGTTGTCCTCTTGAGGCTATTCATGTACAAGGTGACCAAAAGTTCTTAAAGAATATCGCATGCCTTGAAGCATGCAAACAACTTCATAAAATTGGTGCATTGACGGATAATCTTGTTCCTTCTATTCTCGTTGAAGAAGCAGAGGTGGAGGAATTTGGTAAGTTCGCGCGCCTTCTATTACAAGAAATTTTGTTAATACGCATAGTAAAAGCCGTCAATAATTGTCAACAGCCTCGTGGGTAAATTTACCAGTGCCAAATACCTATAAAAAAAGAAGAAGAAAAGGTTTTAGTGTATTTCCTTTAGTGTAATATAGAATTCTATTTAACCATATAATAATTCTTTGAATGACGCCAATATAAAAAAAATATTACAGGGAATGAACCGTATGATGAAGAACAACCAAGTTATGTACCATCTGAATTGGTCAATCGCGTCTCAAACAATAGTAACACAAGCTACTATTGTTACTTGATGGAGCTAAAACAAGATTTTAGCTACGATATTGTGGTGCAAGACATTTTTCTTGCAACAAGAGTCAAACTTGACCCGGAAATTGGATGTACGGAATTTGATATGCTTTTCGCCAGAGGTAACTTGCATGTTAAGTTGAAATACAAAGGAATTATGAACCTCTCACCAGATCAGGTATCTCTCTAGTATTCTTTAAATTATATCTAACGTATTTGCAAGTGTTACGAAATATGACATATTTATTTTTTTAATTTTTCAGGTTCTTTTGTGTAAAAAATTCCAAGTTAATATCCTCGAAATTCTTATGAATTCTAAAATCGATAAGGAATTTGATCAAGACATATCTTGTTTTGAAGATGATCTTCAAATTGATTATCTCCTACTTCCATCTATTACAATAGATGATACACTAGTTGTTGATTGGTCAACAATTTGTTCTATACATCCATATATTTTCGGGTGTTTGCATACCGAAGCCAAAATACAGACTACAGAGAGTTTGGTTTGCCGTTGCAAATTGCAGAATGCTTTGATTTGTACTCCACATAACGGTTGTGCCTACATCATCACTGATATATTGGATTTGGATGGAAACTCACCTCTAGAACTAAAGGATGGCCAAGTTACTACGTACAAGAAGTACTATGAACAGAAGTAAGTCATTTTTCGCTGCGATGTTTTTTCTCAAGTTACTTATCTACAAATTTATCGTCTTCCGAATTTCAGGTATGGCATTCATTTACATTTGGAAAATCAACACCTACTTAAAGTAAGAAGAGTTTTTCCTGTAAAAAATTATACTCATGGATGCAAACAAGCGAAAGACAGAGGTTTAAGCTTTAATTTTTTTTCTTTTCGATTCCTTAATCTGTCCTTGAAGTCATACAAGATATAGTAATCTCATCTTAATCCTGTATTTTTCTTTTTCAGATCTTAGCAAGATATTTGTGTCATTACCTCCTGAACTATGCGCCATAATCATGTCTCCAATTTCTGTTAGCACGGTCTATTCTTTTTCATTTATTCCATCGATCATGCATCGAATTGAGTCATTGCTTGGAGCTTTCAACTTCATAAAGATGCATTTGGCTCATTGTCCCCAAAACAGGATTCCATTATTCAAGGTGAGCTACTACTTGTGTGCTTAAATTTTTCTTATCATTATAATCTAGAGTTTATATTTTCTACTTTCTCTGTCCCAAAACTTTGATCATTTTAGAGTTTTGCACTGATGATGGTATCTGCATTTTGCACTGTAGGTCTTAGAAGCAATGACTGCAAAGTCATGCTACGAGACCTTCCATTACGAATCTTATGAAACACTCGGAGATTCGTTTCTTAAATATGCTGTTAGCCAACAACTGTTTTACATGTATGAAAATCAGCATGAAGGTCTTCTTAGTTTGAAGAGGGAGAAGATAATTTCTAATGTTTCCCTCTGTAAGTTAGGTTGCGATTCTGGACTTCCGGTATTCTATCTCTCCCTCTCTTTCATAATATCTTATACTTCAATATTCAAGCTTTATATATCTCATGATGCATGAGGGTCTTATGAACTTATGATTATGTTGTATTGTTTGGCTATTGATTCTGCATTATTATCTTGAAATTATACTTGTGGATTACTACCTCCAGTCTTTTTTATAAGAAACAATTCACTGTTTTGGTTCATTAAATAACCGATGTATTTGGTATATATTATATATCAGATACATCAGTTATTTAATGAATTTAAAAAGTGAGTTGTTTCTTATAAAAAGGACCGGAGGAATATAATGTAATAATTCTGTTATTGAAAGGCTATTCTTTTGAGTTGCAGGGCTACATACGGACTGAGTCGTTTGATACTAAGACCTGGATCATTCCTGGAGCTAAATCAAAGGGGTTTAAAATAGAAGAGATTTCTTACAAGGGAGGAAAGGTTTATACCCGAGGAACTAGAAAACTGAAAAGAAAAGTTGTTGCTGATGTGGTTGAAGCACTAATTGGTGCCTTCCTCAGCTCTGGTGGCGAGATGGCTGCGTTGCTCTTTATGGATTGGATTGGAATCAAAATTAATTTTAACATTTCACCGTATGAGAGGAAATTCAGTGCCTGTCCCGAGAATGTTCTTAATGTCGCTTTGTTAGAATCCATATTGAAGTACTCCTTTGCGGATCGTTCTTTATTAGTAGAAGCTATGACCCATGGTTCATACATGCTGCCCGATGTTCCAAGATGCTATGAGGTACATATACTGTTTTTATTATTATTATTATTATTCATTTTGAAACAATAATTTTCTTCGATTATGTTTTCATCTTAGTTTCGTCTCTTTTTTTTTTGTATGATACTATCCTTTCCCTGCAGCGACTGGAATATTTAGGGGACGCGGTGTTGGATTATCTGATCACAACGCATCTGTACAAAGAATACCCGGGCATGTCACCTGGGATGTTAACAGACATGAGGGCAGCCTCTGTGAACAATGACTGTTATGCGAGGTCTGCCATAAGGGTTGAACTGCATAAACATGTACTCCATACCTCTCAGCAGTTACATAAGCATATTGAAGAGACACTTGCTAAATACCGCGAACTATCTTCATCATCAACTTTTGGATGGGAGTTCGATGCATCACTCCCCAAGGTTAGTCGATTTTTTGAAACAGTTTTATTACTATCATAGTAGTGTTGAGCTAGGAAAAAGTTGCTTCGAAGGCATCATCATTCCACATGTAATGCAGCATCGACATTTTATATTGAAAATGTGTCTGGTGTCTGACATTGATATACTACTCCGACATGCATTCAATAAGTTTCATTTTCTAAAATTATTATTGGTGTCATAATGTCGGTGTTTGTGTTGTGTCTGATATTCATATCTGTCTTTGTTCCTATGGTTTGATGCAGGTACTTGGCGACATCATAGAGTCTCTAGCTGGTGCTATACTTGTAGATTCAGGATACAATAAGGAGGTCGTGTGGGAATGCATAAGGCCTCTTTTGGAACCACTTGTGACACCTGAGACATTAACGCGCCATCCAGTTAGAGAATTAACTGAATTGTGCCAAACAAGGAATTATATCATGGATAAGATATCGTCCCGCAAGGATGGCGTTACTACTTGTAGAATCAATATAATTGTGGATGGTGTAACTCATGAATATGAGTATAAAGGTTCTGTCGATAAAAGAACTGCCACAAGATTAGCCTGCAAGATAGCTTTGAATTCCTTGAAGTTGAAGGAAACACAAGATAGTAACTAGTTTCACTAAATTCCTTTGAAAATTGATAGAGATAATTTAGTTATAAGTTAGGAAAGTTGGGAATTTTCTGTTATCCTATTTTTGTTTTGTATCCTTTGTGTAATGTTTTGATAAACTGTACTAAGTGGGGACTTAATGATAAACTATAATTTGTTTCATTTAACTAAGTAATATTTTGGAAAAGTTAATGCATTTGAAACTTAGTGTTTGCATCTTGATATCATCAGAACATAAACTTCACTGTACTTTATTCTTTCATACATTGAATTTGCATATGAATAACTGTGTCAATAGATGCATGTGTGTGTAATATTTATGAATGATCCTCCTATTTTAAAAAAGGAAAATGCTAACTAGTGCATCTGGTGCACTAGTTGAACAACTAAATATAGTAAATAATCATTGAAACTTGTGTAATCTACTTTTTAAAAGTATAAATAATGTTTATTTCAATGCAAAATTTACTTCTTTTGGCTTTCTTAACTAGTGCACCTAGTGCACTAGTTAGCATGACCCTTTAAAAAATGCGCAATTTTGGTTACCTATTTTTACAAAATGCGTAATTTTAGTCTTTTTTTTATCTTTTTCCGCGCAATTTTGATCCCCCTAATTTAAAAACTTTCAAACATTTGATTTTCTATTTATTTAACTTTCAATTTTAACGACGTGGCACATTATTTAAATGACGTGACACCTGATACATGTTTATGTGGTTGGCTTGCCATGTCAGATTTAAATCAGAATTTTGTTTTATGAAGCAGAATTTTAGTGCAGTAATAGTACATAATAGTGCAAAAATTTGCTGCAGAATTTTGCACTTGATCATTTGCATTTAAGTGCATAATTTTGGAGAAGAACAACAACCTTATTGAAGAAGGAATGGGTTGCTATAAAAAAAATTATATATATTATTTGTCATTCAAAAAAATGTTTGGGCACTATCAAAATTTAAAATTAATTTTTGCTAAATTATGCCAAAATTGTAACAGGAATTTTATATATCGAGTGTAATTAAAACTAAAAATATAATAAAAAAAAGTAGGGACTAAAAGTCGAAACTCACATAAAAGTAGGGACTAAAAATATATTTAACCCTTTAATAAAACCACTACTGAAAAAATTGCCCTTTGCTGCCGGGTTATCCTTTTCCACATTATGATAGGCATCTTCATGAAGGATGGATAAAAAATAGGTAGAGTCAAGCACCAAGCTTAACAAAACCAATCTACTTACATATTTATTCTTTCAAACACCCAAGTTGATTCCTTCCTATTTTTGGCCTCCACCGGTTAAAAAAGGTACATGAAAGGTATAGTCCTAACTCTGCAATGAAGAAATCTCTCAATGCAGCACTAAAAGTCCTATTAACATTAACTCCCATGGTGCTCTTCTTTTTTTTTTTTTGAACAGCCAATTTTATTCATAAGCACTAAAAAGTACAAGTTGTACACATTAGACCAAAGAGAAGAAGCATTACAAAGGCAATAGCAGCAGGAAAAGAAAACGCTACTGCAGTAGCAAGTAATAACATAAAAACACAAAAACAGAGAAAAGAAACCTCCCTAAACTAGCAGCAGGCGCACAACACCAATCCAAAACCAATTATCTCATCATACAATCACCGGGATCCCATGACCATTCATAGAGTAAGAACGGACCTTTCGCGGTATTGTTCACAAACCAAATCCAAGACAGCCGCTGCACCAATTCCACCACCTTCATCACATCAATCACGGCGTTATTAAAAACACAATCGTTTCTAGCCTTCCACACCGCCCATATAAACGCAAGCCAAATTACCGACATGCCTTTTCTCCGTTTCTTATTAGAACCACACCCAACAAGTACCGCGTAAGACATTGGCACCGTGGGTGGAATAACTGAACACGCACCATACCAACGATTAATCTCATACCAAATACTATTGGCAACTCTACAATGGAGGAATAAATGGGTAGTCGTTTCCACCGCTAGTTGACATAAAGGGCAATTTGATTCTTCCAAAGATAACACACCTCGTATTCTAAGATTATTTCGGGTAGGAATTTTGTCTAATAACACTTGCCAAGCAAGGGCGCAAACCTTTGAGGGGACACCACTCTTCCAAATAAACTTGAAGGCAAAGAATTGCAAGTCGGATATCGGATCTTGATTATTCAAAATACGGTCAAGGAAGACATATGTTGATTTAACCGAAAATCCTTCTCCTAACCCCGGATTCCAAACCCACCTATCATCCGCATGAGAGATATTAAAGTTTGCAAGCACCTCCAACAAATCGGTATGCATAGATTCTTCCCACACAAAAAAATTCCTCCGCCATTCCAATTCCCACCTCCACACATCACCATCCCACCTACCCATATCACACACCAAAGCATCTTGATTTGTTGACATCCCAAAGAGACGAGGGAAACGGGTTACAAAACTATGCTCCCCCATCCACACATCCTTCCAAAACTTCGTAGTGTTTCCATTCCCAACCTTTTTGACCGCCGCTTGTGAGAACCACCCAAGGCCATTATCTACCCGGCAAATATCACGCCACCACACCGAAGCACCCGTCCTAAAACGAGTCACATCCAACCTTGTATTTCCCAAAACATTGTCACTGTATCTCGCCACCACTACCTTTTTCCACAACTCCTCATCCTCCAAGAGTAACTTTCAACGCCATTTAGCAAGGAGGCTACTATTCATCACACGTAAGTCTTTGATTCCCAAACCACCCTCTTTCTTTGGTTGGTAAATAACCGACCATTTAACCCAACACATTCTTCTTCTATTCGAAAGGCCACCCCAAAGAAAGTTGCGTTGTATTTTCACAAATTCACGCCACACTTTCACCAGCATATGCGTTATATTTATCATTGTCGTATCAAAGTGTCTTAATTTAGCTGTGTTTTTTAAGATTAAGTGTGTTGTCTTTACAGTTTCGAGGTGAAATTTATAAAGCAACAAGACAATGAGTGCTAATACACTTGCTAGAAATGTCATTTGTTGGTCTAGTCACTATCTAATTGAGTTGTAAATTATCTCCATGCAATTGTACCGTATAACTATTGGTTAACGAAATGATATGAGATTTTATTGTAAAACTAATTAGTGAAAATCGACATTTATGGCCCAAAACAAATAATGACAAGTTTGGCTTGTGGAAATTTAAAACCTCATTCAATTAAAAACTAGAAAATTGTCTATGTATTATTTTCTCGTGATTTTTTAGTTTTTTTCTCCTCTTAAACTAAATAAAAACGCAAAATCAATTCCAAATATTTTTTACAATAAAAAAGAATATACGGTGAAATTGACCCCCATTATATATATATATTCTCAACCCTAAAACTTATTTCACTTTTAATTTTGCATCGTCCATTTGCTCGATTCATTAGCCGCCGCATAACAAAAGAAACCCTAACTCATTTTCTTCATTAGCCGCCGCATAACAAAAAAAACCCTAACTCATTATCTTTTCTTTGTCCTTGATATCATTTTGGGTTGGTAAGCACTCACTTCATTGCTTTGAAAACACAAAGATATGATCTTTTTCACTTTCAGTCTTTTAAATCGAAGGTGTGTTTGGTATCTAACACGCTCGTAAGGTGTCTAAGATTATTTGTGTTTGGATCTATTTTTTAAAATTATTACTCGTGTCAATGAAGTCGATGTCGTTTCTAATATCCATTTTATTGTCATTGCTTCATAGTTAGTTTGAATTTTGATGACTTTTTATTTGATTAATGTAGATTCATCAAAGAATATGGAAGAAGTTATGGATGTTTGAAAGAATCAATTGATATTATCCATTGCCCTTTGATTGTATTGGTATCCTTGTGTTGAATTTTACTATTCTTTTTACTCCTTTTTTATCGATTTTGGTCACTAAGAACGAGTCCTTGATCCTTTTCTTGGTGTTTGTTTTCAATTCCGCCATCAGATGAAAGATCTCCTTGATGTTTAGGGTTAACTAATAGAGATGGATGTGCATCATAAACTATAAATTGTGGTAAAGAGGGATTCACCCGAGGTTGTGAAGTTTCACCATATTAGGGTTTTGTGGATCCCATAATATGGTGAAACTTCACAACCTCGGATGGATCCCTCTTTACCACAATTTATAGTTTATGATGCACATCCATCTCTATTAGTTAAGCCTAAACATCAAGGAGATCTTTCATCTGATGGCGGAATTGAAAACAAACACCAAGAAAAGGATCAAGAACTCGTTCTTAGTGACCAGAATCGACAAAAAAGAAGTAAAAAGAATAGTAAAATTCAACACAAGGATACCAATACAATCAAAGGGCAATGGATAATATCAATTGATTATTTCAAACACCCATATTTGATTATTTTGATATCACTTTCCAATCTACTTACATATTTATTCTTTCAAACACCCAAGTTGATTCCTTCCAATTTTTGGCCCCCACCGGTAAACAAAGGTACATGAAAGGTATAGTCCTAACTCTGCAATGAAAAAATCTCTCAACGCAGTACTAAAAATCTCTATTAACATTAACTCCCATGGTGCTATTCTTTGAAAAATAGTAGTGGATCATATTTATTATTGTCGTACCAAGGGTCTGTTTGATAAGCAGTTAAGCATAATAAGCTAGTTTATAGCTTATATTTTATAATTTATAAGTTAAAAGTCATGTTTGGTAATATACTTTTTATCATAAGTTTATAGCTTATTTTACTAACTTATAGCTTATTTTACTGACGCTATTTTAAATAGCTTATGAACTTATAGCTTATTATTTTTTCTTTCATTTTTACCCTTATAATTTTATCTAAAATTCTATTTTACCCTTATTTAAAATAAAACTATTCGCCCTTCTTTTTGCTTACAACTAGAGGTGTTCGCTGTGCGGTTAGGTTCGATTTTGAGCCAAAAAGTCATCCTAACCGCGAGATAAAATTGCATGCGGTTCGGTTTGGTTGGTTTTTAAAAAGTCATCCAAATCAAACCAAACCAATGCGGTTAGGATCGGTTCGATGGTTGCGGTTTATACAATAATTAAAATAATACTGAAATTAAATTAAACTAAATACAAAGAGTGGCCGCGGTTTACATGCATGCTCTTACTTTTTTTGGAACAACAAAAATATTCATTAAAATCGAGGAACACCAAAACTCAAACCCAATCAACTCGGATTTTTCTCGGCAAAGCGGGTACGATTTGGACGGGTATCCACGGGTCTGAGTTTTATCGTCATGCCTACACATAAGGTAGTAAATAATTGAGTAATGAAACTATCAAGATTTGTTGTCTTTTTTTCAATGATATATTTGTCCTTTGTTTTTGGGCTATGTATATTGGCATATAATAGAAACTTATTGTGGTTTTAGTGGTATTAGAATATAATATAAACTTAATGCGGTTTTAGCGGTTAACAGCGGTGTTTGCGATTTTTGCGGTTTGCGGTTTTACGATTTGCGGTTGCATAAAAATATCATCCAAATACATCCAAACTAAATACGGTTTTTGCGATTTTCGATTTGAATTAGTTCGATTTGCGATTTTACTTTTGGATCGATTGGTTCGGATACGATCATCCCTACTTACAACAACTATACGCCCTTTAATTTACGTGAATATAAACCATACAATTAGTATCCTTATAGCTATTTTTAAGTGAACAATTGAGTTCTCAATTTTTGCTGCTCACTGTGTCAAAACTCAAAAGAAAAATGCATGTTGCTCGGCATATTTTGTTTTGTTCCAATAAACTATTTTTTCAATAAAAATATCAATTTTAACCGTTAGTTTTTAAAAAAGCCATGATTTTTAAAAAATAAAATTTCACGAATAATTTCCTAAAAAAAACAATTCAGTAAATAACAATTAGTTTAATAATATAAAAAATATATTATATTAGTACATTTAATTTTTAAATTCTAAGTATGTAAAATATTAATTTGATGTAATTTTTTTTTGAACAAGGATATAAATTTTTTTTTTTTTGAGCAACAAGGATATAAACTTTATTATGAATTAACAATGTCCTTTTATGTCATTTTATATTTATCAGCTAGTTAAACCGTTAATTTTATCAAACACTTCAATTAGCTTATCAGCTATCAGTCAGCTAACCACTATTTTTACCAAATAGAGCCCAAAGTGTCTTAATTTAGCTCTGTACATGTTTTTTAAGATTAAGTGTATGTTGTCTTTACCTTTAAGTTTCGAGGTGAAATTTATAAAGTAACAAGACAATGAGTGCTAATAACCTTGCTAGAAATATCATTTGTTGGTCTAGTCACTATCTGATTGAGTTGTTAATTATCTCCTTGCAATTGTACCGTATAATTATTGTTTAACAAAATGATATGAGATTTTATTGTAAAACTAATTAGTGAAAATCGACATTTATGGCCCAAAACAAATAATGACAAGTTTGGCTTGTGGAAATTTAAAACCTCATCTATTTACAATATATTAAAAGAAACTACTACTAAAAAATTTATTTTGTCCTTAGTACGGTTAATAATATTTCACCGTTTATGTTCTTAAATGTCATTTTAACTCTAAATTGAAAAAAAAATATGTACAAAACAAAAATAACGAAAAAAAATATATAAGATAAGCATAAAACAAATATACTCATAAAAAAATGATACAAAACAAAAATAACAAAAAAAATCCAAAGATAAACATAAAACAAATCTACTTATAAAAAAATTAAAAAGAGAATACAACAAATATACTCATAAAAATAGCAATAGAAAACATTTATGAAGCATAAAAATTAAATAATAGTTTTTTAAACATGACAATTAGCTCTTATCGATAAAATAAAAAATCATGGACAAATATTTTTCACTCAAGCATAAAAAAATTGGATAATTTTTTATCACCAATAATTATCTACTTACAATATATAAAAAGAAAATACTATTAAAAATTCAAATTTCTCCTTATCACTTTTAACGAAGTTTGAAGTTTTGCGCCCTTAAATGTAATTTTAACTTTAAATTAATAAAAAAATAAAAAATAAAGATAATCATAAAAGAAATCTTCCCATAAAAATAGCATTAAATATCACATCTCTAAACAAACGAACAAAAAGAAATAAAAAAGATAAACATAAAAGAAATCTTCTCAAAATAGCAAAAGAAACCAACTCTAAAAATAATAATAATCCAATCTATTTTATTTTAACTTCAAAAATAGGAACAAAACAAAATTAATTAAAGTAAATTTACGTATAAAAATATAAACAAAAATTACGATAAGAGATACGCGCTAAAAATAGTAACTTTTTTTTAATGAAAAAATAGTAACTCAATTTATAAAATAAAAACTTATATATAAAAATAAAAATAGAAGAACCTAATAAAAGAAGATACTTATTTGTGAGCTTAAAAATAAAAGAACATACAAACAAAAATACAATGGACCCGTTTGTATTGACTTATTTACGATATTATGCGAAATTACTTATGTAAAATATAAACTTTTATGTATTCTTATAAATTTTTTAATGTAGTTTATGAAAACAATTTATAAAGATATAATTTTTGTCAGTGAAAACTTATTAATTAACATGCGTAAAAAAACTTATGAAATGATATAAAAGTTTATTTATAAATTATAATCATAAAGTATTTTCAAAAGCTTAAAAATACGCCAAATTCAAACGAGCCAAGTATATTAAAGGAATTGCTACTAAAAATCTTAATTTGTCCTAATAAATTCTTAAAAATATTTCAAATCTTCTATTTCATAAAAAAAATTATATTTTTCAATTTACTATTTTTCTATATAATAGTTAAATTGTACTCTATATTTATTATAAAAAAATCTATTTTATTTTTGTTTACTCTTATACAAAAAATACAAAAGAAGTGTATTATTGATGAATATATATTATAGTAACACACGGAACGGCAAAAGTTAATATGCATAAGCCAAATCTTTATGCACGGTGCATAAACCATTTCCAACCATCAAATTCATCTTCATCATCTACGCGAAACAGTGAAACGCGATCACTGTTCATCTTCTTCTTCGCGTGCGCCGCCACTGTTCATCTTCTTCTTCGCGTGCGCTGCAGATCCACCTTCATCTCGCTTCCGATTTCGATTCTAACTCCGATTTCGAATAACTGATCTCAGATTTTCCCTTTCGAAACTACTGGAAAAAGTTGAAATACTGACGGAATTTAGAGACAAAATATATTTCGTCTCTGATAGAGATGGAATTAGAGACAGAAAAATCAATTAGAGACATATTTTTTTATTTTAGAGATAGATATTTTTATTTTACAGACAGATTTTGTCCGTCTCTAACAGTTTAGAGACGAGGAAATTACCGACGGGATCAAATCCGTCTCTAACCTGCTTAGTGACGGAATATTTGCATTTTAGAGACAGATTTTGTCCGTCGGTATTTAAGATTTTTCTAGTAGCGCGATTTGATTTTCCCTTTCGAATAACTGATTCTGATTTCGATCTCGATTTCAAAGAAGATTCAGGCGTTCGAATAACTGATCTCAGGCGTTCGATTCAGGCGTTTTTGTTTTTGGATTCTGGAGACTTATTTGCGATTCTGTTCAATTCTGCAAATTTGTTTGAGTTTCAGATGCCAAAACCATTAAGTACATCTAATGGTTTTGGAGTACAACTCTCTGAAACCATTTTTGCTGTGAAATGGTTTCACATTAAATGTATTAATCATGTCAAACCATTTGTGCTGTGGAATGGTTTCAAAGCGTTATACTCTAAAACCATTTTTGCTGTGGAATGGTTTTTGGTGTTGTTTTGCATGGAAAGATTTGGCTTGTGCATAATAACTTGTTAGATTTCGAGTACAGATCTCTGAAACCATTCCACAGCACAAATGGTTTTGGAGTACACATCTTTGAAACCATTCTACAACAGAAATGATTTTGGCATGATTTTAGTTTAAAACTAACTACTAAAATAATACCATACATAATACTCTGAAATTTATCCCCAATCAATAAAATAAAATTCAATCAATCAAAATTAAAAGAGTGATAAAAAAAACCTGAGGGGTGCGCTAGAAATTAAAAAAAAAAAAAAACCTGGGGGGTGCGCTAGAAATTGGGAGGCTAGAAAATGGGGGGCGCGCGTAGCAATTGGGGGGGGGGGGGGGTGTAGCAGTTGGGGGGCACGCGTAGCAATATGGGGGGCGCGCATAGCAATTATGCACGGTGCATAAGCTTGGGCTTATGCACAATAACCAGACCCACACGGAACAATTGTTATAATAAAAAAAATTAATCTTACACGGGACAATTGCTTTAATAAAAAAAAAGGAATTGAATAATACTATATTATAATAATACACGGAACAATTGTTGATAAATATATTATTGATGAATATATATTATAATAATACACGGGACAATTGTTTTAATAATTTTTTTTAATCATACACGGGACAATTGCTTTAATAAAAAAAAAAGAATTGATAATAAATATTTTTTATTATTAATTATAGTTTATTACACAAAAATCATACACGGGACAATTGCTTTAATGAAAAAAAAATTACTTAATTTAATATCTTTTACAAAAAAATAACAGAATAACGTCACTTATTATTTTTATTTTTTTTATACACGACGTCGCTTATATTTTAACAATATTTTATAAATAAAAGTCAATAGACCCGTGCGAATGCACGGGTCTCAAAACTAGTTCAATTAAAAACTATAAAATTGTCTATGTATTATTTTGTCGTGATTTTTACTTTTTTAATTCTCCTCTCTTAAACTAAAAATGCAAAATCAATTCCAAATATTTTTTACGATAAAATAGAATATACGGTGAAATTGACCCCATTATATATATATATATATATCCTCAACCCTAAAACTTATTTCACTTTTAATTTTGCATCGTCCATTTGCTCGATTCATTAGCCGCCGCATAACAAAAAACCCT
The DNA here is from genome assembly GCA_954870985.1 of Trifolium fragiferum. Taxonomy (NCBI): domain Eukaryota; kingdom Viridiplantae; phylum Streptophyta; class Magnoliopsida; order Fabales; family Fabaceae; genus Trifolium; species Trifolium fragiferum. Next base: position 12,992,002 of record OX940793.1, on the reverse strand, counting down.
AACTCATTTTCTTTTCTTTGTCCTTGATATCATTTTGGGTTGGTAAGCACTCACTTCATTGCTTTGAAAACACAAAGATATGATCTTTTTCACTTTCAGTTTTTAAATCGAATGCGTGTTTGGTATCTAACATGCTCGTAAGGTGTCTAAGATTATTTGTGTTTGGATCTATTTCTTAAAATTATTACTCGTGTCAATGAAGTCGATGTCGTTTTTAATGTCCATTTTATTGTCATTGCTTCATAGTTAGTTTGATTTTTGATGATTTTTTATTTGATTAATGTAGATTCATCAAAGAATATTGAAGAAGTTATGGATGTGGATGAACAACAAATTATACCAGATCCACCTCCATTTGCTAGAAGGTTCGTTATTTTATTTTTTAATTGTTTTTCAAAAAATCCCTTTCCATTGTAATGTCGTGCGGATTGATGATTTATGTTGTTCACACTATTATTTTTCGTGTGTAGCTATCAACTTGAAGCACTGGAGCAAGCTTAGCTTGAAGCTACGCTTGTCACCTACGGAAACCTTCTTCATATAATGTTGTTTTTTTAGCTTCAAAAGTTGTGTTAATTTCTCAGGTATGCTAGGTTGATCTCTTTTATGATAGCCAAAATGTTGAATGATTTTTATGTGACGGCTGAAGATTCACTTTGCTTGTTTGTTTTGTTCACTTGTCTAAGTCTTGAGAAACATGAATCGTGATTATTGGGACCGAGATATGTGGAAAGAAGAGATGGAGAAACATGAGGTGAGGATCTTTGAATTTCCTTTTTTGTTTATCAGGTAGTCTAGTGGCTAGAATTTCACCCCTTAAAGGTGAATAAGCGGGCGTACTAGGATTCGAACTTCAGTCCTTGCACTTTACGTGCAAATGTCCTACCAACTGAGTTAGATTCATGTGACAGGGTCTTTGAATTTCTACTACGACTAATAGATGTCTTTTTTTTATTATTATTATTAATATTACTCTTGTTTGCAAAACCATAATCTATTTGTTTGTGTCGAGCAAAATTACTCCAATTAAAAAAGAAATAGACAATTTAAACAAACATATATAACCAATTACCTCACTAATATTGTTCTTTGAATGCCCTTATTCCATATTCATTTTTCTTTGTTAATGAACCTTAAGATATGATTTCTTTTGCAAGAATTTGGTCGTCTTGATTTTTTGATCCCGTTCATCATTCATCTCATTTGGTTTTTTTAAAATTTCAGTACTTTAAACACAATCCGAGGTGGGATATCAAGAAGGAATATTTTATCTTCCTAAGAGTTGTCCTCTAAAGGCTATTCATGTACAAGGACGTGACCAAAAGTTCTTAAAGAATATTGCATGCCTTGAAGCACACAAGCAACTTCATAAGATTGGAGCGTTGACGGATACTGTTGTTCCTTCTATATTCTCGATGAAGAAGCAGAGGCGAAGGAATTTGGTAAGTTATGGCGCCTTCTATTCATATTTGTGTATTTTGGACAGCTTTATCCACAAATTAGGATTCGTTTGGCCTATCTTACTTTTGAGCTTATGCAAACAACTTATGTAATATAAATTGGGTTTTATGCTATTTTATAAGTTCAAACTAGTGAAAATTGTTTTTTTATAAGCTATTTTATCATAAACTACCTTGACAAAATTATAATAATACATAAAAATTGCATAAACTGTTTGCATAAGCTCAAAAATAAGATAGGTCAAACGGACCCTTAGTTGTTTGTAACTTATCGATTCATGCTTGTTTTGATTCTCTAATTATTGTTCTGGACTGGGCCTATAAGGCCCAATCTCCTCTCCAGCCGAGCATGGCCCATCGGAATCATCCTTGATCAGACAAACGAAGCGTAATGCTTGCATCGGAATAAATGAGCATTACTGCTCATCATGGCTCCTCGAGCCGTTTTCCGGCAGCCACTTAATTAATGGACATTTATTACCTATTAGGGGTCTTGGCCCAGCACTGGGGCTATATAAACTCCTCATTCTGCAGGAGTCGGGTACATTACTTACCTCTGAAAACCATATTCTTACACATACTGACTTGAGCGTCGGGGCGTATACAGATACACAACCCTCTTTCACTTCAACAAGGGCTATGAAGCTCAAAGAACACCGACGAGGTCGACTATTATCAGATAAGATCAGTGACGCCGTTTGTGGGAACGATAAAATACGTTTTATAACCCAGCTCCTTAGCCTCGACTGGGGGCATCTGTTCTAGATACACCAAATAGTCCCACATCGCTTGGAACTCGAGGCTAATGGTAGTTTATATACAACATGCCACACTCCTCTACCCAACCGAGACGCCTTTTCTACAAATGACAAAAATATGACAGTGGCGTCGTCTATGGAGACGATAAAATTCGTTCTCGAACCCAACCCCTTAGCCTCGACTGAGGGCATCTGTTTTGGATACACCAAATAGTCCCACATCGCTTGGAACTCAAGGCTAATAGTAGTTTATATACAACATGTCACACTCCTCTAACCAACCGAAACGCATTTTCAACAAAGAACAAAACCGTGACGGTTAACCTCGAATCAGACAATCTCTCTAATTACTAACATGTCACATATACCACTTGTTGACATAATACTTAAATAACTAGCATCATATTCACCAATATGTAATCATTAATCAACACAAGGAAAAATATATCAAATTCTAATAATTTGTACATAACTTAAATCCTCTTTGATATAATCAAACATTAATCTATATAAGTCTCCAAATAAACATCAATCTAATCCAACCTAAATAAGTATCGAAAGAAACTTACAAAAATATAAGTCTTAAACAAGTCAAACTAAAACATATTTAATTATCTAGGTTGTCAACAGAGTCATCAATACTATTAGAATCATCCTCCTCATAGTTTCGATGGCAACGGTGACACCTTTGATGGAAAAAATTGTGCTCTAATTTCTTCAACGGTCTCTCCAATTTCTTTGCGCACTAATTTGCTTCGCAGTATTCCTCTCGTGCAACTCAAGCATCATTCTCTATAACATTTTCTCTTTACTCAATTACTTCTATCTGTGTAGCTATCCCAGTTGCTTCCGCTCAAATGCTAATCATGTAAATATATATATTCAAGGACCATTTGTGTGTTTTTTGTAAAAATTCTGATAAAGATAAATTATTATAATAAAAGAGATTTTTATTGCACAAAGCAGAACTTAACATGCTAAAACAAGAAGACATCGTACCCAAAATAAGTAAATTCTTATTAAGATTAAATGCTGCAACAGATAACTAACCAAATAAATTCTTATTAAGTTCATATGGGATATATGAAGTCTGAATTTAGTTACCTCACAGTGCAAAACCAACATATGAAGGCTTAACACATACATAAGAACAATATCCCATTGAAATTTTTTAAGAAAGGTGTCTCTAATTTTAAGAGCAAACCGAAAACAATGCCGACGACGTGGAAACTGAGGTCTGCGACAAGCATTTCAAATACGATACCATCGACATGCTCAGGGAATACAATTGCGACGATGATCAATTCCATGATAATGACGTTGAGGGGCAGCTGAATCTCAATCTAAAACAAGAAAATGTCAAATTTTTGCTATGGTAGAGCTATTCAAGTAAGAAAGTGAAAGACAAAGTTTAGATCTATTCCAACATTGGCTTCATCTTAGTGAAGTGTTTGTGGAAGTCGTAGATGCATGACGAAAAGGCTCGTTTGTGTTTTGCATTGAAGAAGGATTGTTTGCTTTGTAGAAAAGGAGAGAATTGACCTACCTTGAACCAGGCTCCGATAACAATTGATATGAATTGAAACTAACTCCACTTAAAAACCATGGATCAAGGGGACGATTCTCCAATCCTATATCCTTCCGCTGAACAACCGACGTCCCAACGGTTCATTCGTACACATAAATACATTCCCAACTTTTTGGGAGCTCGATAGCGGAAGCTAACAAAATTTTCAATGAGGAACGAACCATGCTCTTGATGCCAATTAGAGCAGAGTCAAGATAATCACTGGTTTGAGATGCAAAGTCCAAATCATTACTACCCCGTGATATGATGTCATGAGGCAAAAGACCAGAGGAGCCAACTTTGTTAATCCCGGTTAAGGAAGTAGCAGCTGATGATGTCTCACCAACACCATCCTTTCTTGCATCATCCTTGTCTTCAACACAAAAAAGAAATTCAATATGTAGCTTGTAATAAGCCTCTTCAATAAAGGGTCCTCCTTGTATTCCTACAAAAATATCAAGAAGCTCCCGAACCGTTTCTCTAGCAATTTTTTCCTCATATTTAAGTTGTCTCATTGCATCTAAAGCTGCATCCATTCTTGTGTTACCGACCACCTTTCTGGGTTTTTCTATTCTCGGCGCCATTCCCTTTAATTTCTTCGTTCAGTATATGGAAATGAAAAAGAAATGGCGGTGAGAAGAAAAAACCCAAAAAGATGATTGGTAACACAACTATGGATGTTGCTTTAGATTCAATGAGACAGCTAGAATATGAGGGAAAACTTGTTAGAAAAACGGTTGAGGAACTCTTTGATGTTTATGACGGAATACAAGGATGATCCTTTAATGAAGAGGCTGGTTACAAGCTACTAATTGAAACTCTTCTTTTTGCCGAAGACAAGGATGATCCAGGCTCTGATACCAACCGATACTAATGAACCTAACTCCATCTCAAAATCATGGTTCAAAGGAAAGGGTTATTAAATCCTATATCCTCTTGCTAAACAACCGGCGTCCAGACGTTTCATTCTTAAACATTAATACATTCTCAAATTTTTGGGAACTCGATAGAGGAAGTTAACAACATTTTCAATGTGGATCAAAAAATGCTCTTGATGCCAATTAGAGTGGAGTCAAGATGATCATTGGATTGAAATGCAAAGTCCAAATCATTACCACCCTGCGATAAGGTTTCATGAGCCAAAAGACCAGAGGAGCCAACTTATGTAATCCCAGTTGCGGGAGTAACGATTATTGAAGTTTCACCAACATCATCCATTCTTGCATCTGTCTTGATACAGCGCAAAGAAGAGTTTCAATTAGTAGCTTATAATACGCCTCTTCAATAAAAGGTCATCCTTGTATTCCATCATATACCTCAAGAAGATCCTCGACCATTTTTCTAACAAGTTTTTCCTTAAATCGAAGTTGTCTCATTGCAGCCAAAGTTGTATCCATTCTTGTGTTACTGACCATCTTTCTAGATTTTTCTCTTCTCGGCGTCATTCCCTTTAATTTCGTTTCAGTTTAATGAAATGAAAATGTAGGGGTTGTGAGAAGAAAAAACTCGGAAAGATTGTTGGCAACACAACTATGGATGTTGCGTTGGATTCAATGAGACAACAAGCATCTGAGGGAAAACTTGTTAGAAAAACAGTTGCGGAACTCCTTGATGTTTATGACGGAATACAAGGATGATCCTTTATGGAAGAGGCTGCTTAGATGCTACTAATTGAAAATTTTCGTTGTGCCGAAGACAAGGATGATGCAAGAAATGATGGTGTTGGTGAGACAACATCCGCTGTTACTCCCAAAACTGGGATTACTAAAGTTAGTTCCTCACGGATCGAACTAGGCTCTGATACCAATCAATACTGATTGAACCTAACTCCACCTCAAAACCATGGTTCAAAGGGAAGGATTGTTAAATCCTATAATCTCTTGCTGAACAAGCGGCGTCCCGATGTTTAATTCTTTAACATGAATACATTCTCAAATTTTTGGGAACTCGATAGCGGAAGTGAACAACATTTTTCAATGTGGATTGAAATATGCTCTTGATGCCAATTAGAGTGGAGTCAAGATTATCATTGGATTGAAATGCAAAGTCCAAATCATTACCACCCTACGGTAAGGTTTCACGAGCCAAAATACCAGAGGAGCCAACTTATGTAATCCCAGTTGCGGGAGTAACGATTATTGATGTTTCACCAACATCATCCATTCTTGCATTATTCTTGATACAGCGCAAAGAAGAGTTTCAATTAGTAGCTTATAATATGCTCTTCAATAAAAGGTCATCCTTGTATTCCATCATATACCTCAAGAAGCTCCTCGACCATTTTTCTAACAAGTTTTTCCTTAAATCGAAGTTGTCTCATTGCAGCCAAAGTTGTATCCATTATTGTGTTACTGACCATCTTTCTGGATTTCTCTCTTCTCAGCGTCATTCCCTTTAATTTCTTCTTTCAGTTTAATGAAATGAAAATGGAGTGGTTGTGAGAAGAAAAAACTCAAAAAGATGATTGGCAACACAACTATGGATGTTGCTTTGGATTCAATGAGACAGCAAGGATATGAGGGAAAACTTATTAGGAAAACAGTTGCGGAACTCCTTGATGTTTATGACGGAATACAAGGATGATCCTTTATTGTAGAGGCCGCTTACACGCTACTAATTGAACCTTTCTTTGTGTCGAAGACAAGGATGATGCAAGAAACGATGGTGTTGGTGAGAACTCATCAGCTACTACTCCCAAAATTGGGATTGCTAAAGTTAGCTCCTAACAGATCGAACCAAGCTCTGATACTAATCGATACTGATTGAACCTAACTCCACCTCAAAATCATGGGTCAAAGGGAAGGATTGTTAAACCATATATCCTCTTTCTTAACAACCGGTGTCCCGACGTTTCATTCTTAATAATTAATACATTCTCAAACTTTTGGGAACTCGATAGCGGAAGTGAACTACATTTTCAATGTGGATCGAAAAATGCTCTTAATGCCGATTAGAGTGGAGTCAAGATGATCATTGGATTTAAATGCAAAGCCCAAATCATTAGCACCCTACAATAAGGTTTCAAGAGCGAAAAGAACAGAGGAGCCAACTTATGTAATCCCAGTTGCGGGAGTAACAATTATTGAAGTTTCACCAACATCATCCATTCTTGCATCTGTCTTGATACAGCGCAAAGAAGAGTTTCAATTAGTAGCTTATAATACGCCTCTTCAATAAAAGGTCATCCTTGTATTCCATCATATACCTCAAGAAGATCCTCGACCATTTTTCTAACAAGTTTTTCCTTAAATCGAAGTTGTCTCATTGCAGCCAAAATTGTATCCATTCTTGTGTTACTGACCATCTTTCTAGATTTTTCTCTTCTCGGCGTCATTCCCTTTAATTTCGTTTCAGTTTAATGAAATGAAAATGTAGTGGTTGTGAGAAGAAAAAACTAGGAAAGATTGTTGGCAACACAACTATGGATGTTGCGTTGGATTCAATGAGACAACAAGCATCTGAGGGAAAACTTGTTAGAAAAACAGTTGCGGAAATCCTTGATGTTTATGACGGAATACAAGGATGATCATTTATTGAAGAGGCTGCTTAGATGCTACTAATTGAAACTTTTCGTTGTGCAGAAGACAAGGATGATGCAAGAAATGATGGTGTTGGTGAGACAACATCATCTGTTACTCCCAAAACTGGGATTACTAAAGTTAGTTCCTCACGGATCGAACTAGGCTCTGATACCAATCGATACTGATTGAACCTAACTCCACCTCAAAACCATGGTTCAAAGGGAAGGATTGTTAAATCCTATAATCTATTGCCGAACAACCGGCGTCCCGACGTTTAATTCTTTAACATGAATACATTCCCAAATTTTTGGGAACTCGATAGCGGAAGTGAACAACATTTTTCAATGTGGATTGAAATATGCTCTTGATGCCAATTAGAGTGGAGTCAAGATTATCATTGGATTGAAATGCAAAGTCCAAATCATTACCACCCTACGGTAAGGTTTCACGAGCCAAAAGACCAAAGGAGCCAACTTATGTAATCCCAGTTGCGGGAGTAACGATTATTGATGTTTCACCAACATCATCCATTCTTGCATTATTCTTGATACAGCGCAAAGAAGAGTTTCAATTAGTAGCTTATAATATGCCTCTTCAATAAAAGGTCATCCTTGTATTCCATCATATACCTCAAGAAGCTCCTCGACCATTTTTCTAACAAGTTTTTCCTTAAATCGAAGTTGTCTCATTGCAGCCAAAGTTGTATCCATTCTTGTGTTACTGACCATCTTTCTGGATTTCTCTCTTCTCGGCGTCATTCCCGTTAATTTCTTCTTTCAGTTTAATGAAATGAAAATGGAGTGGTTGTGAGAAGAAAAAACTTAAAAAGATGGTTGGCAACACAACTATGGATGTTGCTTTGGATTCAATGAGACAGCAAGGATATGAGGGAAAACTTGTTAGAAAAACAGTTGCGGAACTCCTTGATGTTTATGACGGAATACAAGGATGATCCTTTATTGAAGAGGCCGATTACACGCTACTAATTGAACCTTTCTTTGTGTCGAAGACAAGGATGATGCAAGAAAGGATGGTGTTGGTGAGAACTCATCAGCTACTACTCCCAAAATTGGGATTACTAAAGTTAGCTCCTAACAGATCGAACCAAGCTCTGATACTAATCGATACTGATTGAACCTAACTCCACCTCAAAATCATGGGTCAAAGGGAAGGATTGTTAAACCATATATCCTCTTTCTGAATAACCGGTGTCCCGACGTTTCATTCTTAATAATTAATACATTCTCAAATTTTTGGGAACTCGATAGCGGAAGTGAACTACATTTCCAATGTGGATCGAAAAATGCTCTTGATGCCGATTAGAGTGGAGTCAAGATGATCATTGGATTGAAATGCAAAGCCCAAATCATTACCACCCTACAATAAGGTTTCAAGAGCCAAAAGAACAGAGGAGCCAACTTATGTAATCCCAGTTGCGGGAGTAACGATTATTGAAGTTTCACCAACATCATCCATTCTTGCATCTTTCTTGATACAACGCAAAGAAGAGTTTCAATTAGTAGCTTATAATACGCCTCTTCAATAAAAGGTCATCCTTGTATTCCATCATATACCTCAAGAAGATCCTCGATCATTTTTCTAACAAGTTTTTCCTTAAATCGAAGTTGTCTCATTGCAGCCAAAGTTGTATCCATTCTTGTGTTACTGACCATCTTTTTGGATTTCTCTCTTCTCGGCGTCATTCCGTTTAATTTCTTCTTTCAGTTTAATGAAATAAAAATGGAGTGGTTGTGAGAAGAAAAAACTTAAAAAGATGGTTGGCAACACAACTATGGATGTTGCTTTGGATTTAATGAGACAGCAAGGATATGAGGGAAAACTTGTCAGAAAAACAGTTGCAGAAGTCCTTGATGTTTATGACGGAATACAAGGATGATCCTTTATTGAAGAGGCCGCTTACACGCTACTAATTGAAACTTTCTTTGTGTCGAAGACAAGGATGATGCAAGAAAGGATGGTTTTGGTGAGACATCATCAGTTGTTACTCTCAAAACTGGGATTACTAAAGTTAGCTCCTCACGGATCAAACTAGGCCCTGATACCAATCGATACTGATTGAACCTAACTCCACCTCAAAACCATGGTTCAAAGGGGAAGGATTGTTAAATCCTATATTCTCTTGCCGAACAACCGGCGTCCCGACGTTTAATTCTTTAACATGAATACATTCTCAAATTTTTGGGGACTCGATAGCGGAAGTGAACAATATTTTCAACGTGGATCGAAAAATGCTCTTGATTCCAATTAGAGTGGATTCAAGTTGATCATTGGATTGAAATGCAAAGTCCAAATCATTACCACCCTACGGTAAGGTTTCACGAGCCAAAAGACCAGAGGAGCCAACTTATGTAATCCCAGTTGCGGGAGTAACGATTATTGATGTTTCACCAATATCATCCATTCTTGCATTATTCTTTATACAGCGCAAAGAAGAGTTTCAATTAGTAGCTTATAATATGCCTCTTCAATAAAAGGTCATCCTTGTATTCCATCATATACCTCAAGAAGATCCTCGACCATTTTTCTAACAAGTTTTTCCTTAAATCGAAGTTGTCTCATTGCAGCCAAAGTTGTATCCATTCTTGTGTTACTGACCATCTTTCTGGATTTCTCTCTTTTCGGCGTCATTCCGTTTAATTTCTTCTTTCAGTTTAATGAAATGAAAATGGAGTGGTTGTGAGAAGAAAAAACTTAAAAAGATGGTTGGCAACACAACTATGGATGTTGCTCTGGATTTAATGAGACAGTAAGGATATGAGGGAAAACTTGTCATAAAAACAGTTGCAGAACTCCTTGATGTTTATGACGGAATACAAGGATGATCCTTTATTGAAGAGGCCGCTTACACGCTACCAATTGAAACTTTCTTTGTGTCGAAGACAAGGATGATGCAAGAAAGGGTGGTGTTGGTGAAACATCATCAGTTGCTACTCCCAAAATTGGGATTACTAAAGTTAGCTCCTCATGGATCGAACCAAACTCTGATACCAATCGATACTGATTGAACCTAACTCCACCTCAAAACCATGGTTCAAAGGGAAGGATTGTTAAACCCTATATTCTCTTGCTGAACAACCGGCGTCCCGGCGTTTCATTCTTAAACATTAATACATTCTCAAATTTTTGGGAACTCGATAGCGGAAGTGAACAACATTTTCAATGTGGATCGAAAAATTCTCTTGATGCCGATTAGAGTGGATTCAAGATGATCGTTGGATTGAAATGCAAAGTCCAAATCATTACCACCCTACGATAAGGTTTCATGATCCAAAAGACCAGAGGAACCAACTTATGTAATCCCAGTTGCGGGAGTAACGATTATTGATGTTTCACCAACATCATCCATTCTTGCATCATTCTTGATACATCGCAAAAAAGAGTTTCAATTAGTAGCTTTCTTCAATAAAGGGTCATCCTTGTATTCCATCATATACCTCAAGAAGCTCCTCGGCCATTTTTCTAACAAGTTTTTCCTCAAATCCAAGTTGTCTCATTGCTTCCAAAGTTGTAGCCATTCTTGTGTTAGTGACCATCTTTCTGGATTTTTCTCTTCTCGGTGCATTCCCTTTAATTTCTTCTTTCAATTTTATGAAATTAAAATTGAGTGGTTGTGAGAAAAAAAATCCTCAGAAAGATGGTTGGAACCACAACTATGAATGTTGCTTTTGATTCAATGAGACATGAAGGATATGAAGGAAAACTTGTTAGAAAAACAGTTGCGGAACTCCTTGATGTTTATTACGGAATACAAGGATGAACCTTGATTGAAGAGGTTGCTTAGACGCTACTAATTGAAACTTTTCGTTGTGTCAAAGACAAGGATGATGCAAGAAAGGATGGTGTTGGTGAGATATCATCAGATGTTACTCCCAAAACTGGGATTACTAAAGTTAGCTCCTCACGGATCGAACCAGGCTCTGATGCCAATCGATACTGATTGAACCTAACTCCACCTCAAAACCATGGTTCGAAGGGAAGGATTATTAAATCCTAAATCCTCTTGCTGAACTACTGGCGATAAGGTTTCATGAGCCAAAAGACCATAGTAGCCAACTTATGTAATCCCAGTTGCAGGCGTAACGACTATTGATGTCTCACCAACATCATCCATGCTTGCATCATTCTTGATTCAGGACAAAGAATAGCTTCAATTAGTAACTTATAATAAGCCACTTCAATAAAGGGTCATCGTTTTATTCTTTCATATACCTGAAGAAGCTCCTCGACCATTTTTCTAACAATTTTATCCTCAAATACAAGTTGTCTCATTGCATCAAAAGTTGCATCCATTCTTGTGATACCGACCATCTTTTTGGGTTTTTCTGTTCTCGGCGTCATTCCCTTTAATTTCTTCTTTCAGTTTAATGAAATAAAAATGGAAACAGAGAGGAAAAACAAAAGGAAATGGTTGTGAGAAGAAAAAAGTCAAAAAGATGGTTGGTAACACAACTATGGATGTTGATTTTGATTCAATGAGACATCTAGGTTATGAGGGAAAAGTCTTTAGGAAAACGGTTGAGGAACTCCTTGATGTTTATGACTGAATACAAGGATGATCCTTTATTGAAGAGGCCGCTTACACGCTACAAATTAAAACTTTCTTTGTGTCGAAGACAAGGATGATGCAACAAAGGATGGTGTTGGTGAGACATCATCAGATGCTACTCCCAAAATTGGGATTACTAAAGTTAGCTCATCACGAGTCGAACCAAGCTCTGATATCAATCGATAATGATTAAACCTAACTCCACCTTAAAACCATGGTTCAAAGGGAAGGATTGTTAAACCCTATATCCTCTTGCTGAACAATCGGCGTCCCGACGTTTCATTCTTAAACATGAATAAATTCTCAAATTTTTGGGAACTTGATAGCTGACATGAACAACATTTTCAATGTGGATCGAAAAATGCTGTTGATGCCAATTAGAGTGGAGTCAAGATGATCATTGGATTGAAATGCAAAGTCCAAATCATTACCACCCTACGATAAGGTTTCATGAGCGAAAATACCAGAGGAGCCAACTTATGTAATCCTAGTTGCGGGAGTAACGATTATTGATGTTTCACCAACATCAACCATTCTTGCATCATTCTTGATATAGCGCAAAGAAGAGTTTCAATTAGTAGCTTATAATATGCCTTTTCAATAAAGGGTCATCCTTGTATTCCTTCATATACCTCAAGAAGCTCCTCGACCCTTTTTCTAACAAGTTTTTCCTCAAATCCAAGTTGTCTCATTGCATCCAAAGTTGCATCCATTCTTGTGTTACTGACCATCTTTCTGGATTTTTCTCTTCTCGGCGTCATTCCCTTTAATTTCTTCTTTCAGTTTAAAGAAATGAAAATGGAGTGGCTGTGCGAAGAAAAAACTCAAAAAGATGGTTTGTAACACAACTATGGATGTTGCTTTAGATTCAATGAGACAGCTTGGATATGAGGGAAAACTGGTTAGAAAAATAGTTGTGGAACTCCTTGATGTTTATGACGGAATACAAGGATGATCCTTTATTGAAGCGGCTGCTTAGACGCTACTAATTGAAACTTTTCTTTGTGCCGAAGACAAGGATGATGCAAGAAAGGGTGTTGTTGTTGAGACACCATCAGTTATTACTCCCAAAACTGGGATTACTAAAGTTAGCTCCTCACGGATTGAACCAGTCTCTGATACCAATCGATACTGATTGAACCTAACTCCACTTCAAAACCATGGTTCAAAGGGAAGGATAGTCAAATTCTATATCCTTTTGCTGAACAAACGGCGTCCCAACGTTTCATTCTTAAACATGAGTAAATTTTCAATGAGGATCGAATCGTGCTCTTGATGCCAATTAGGGCGGAGTCAAGATGATCATTGGATTGAAATGCAAAGTCGAAATCATTACCACCCCACGATTAGGTGTCATGAGCCAAAAGACCGAAGGAGCTAACTTATGTAATCCCAGTTGCGGGAGTAACGGCTAGTGATGTTTCACCAACATCATCGTTTCTTGCATCATTCTTGATTCAGCACAAAGAAGAGTTTCAATTAGCACCTTATTATAAGCTTCTTCAATAAATGGTCGATCTTGTATTCCTTTATAAACCTCAAGAAGCTCCTCGACCGTTTTTTTAACAAGTTTTTCCTCAAATCCTAGTGGCTTCATTGCATCCAAAGCAACGTCCATTCTTGTGTTAGCAACCATCTTTCTAGGTTTTGTTTTTCTTTTCGGAGCCATTACCTTTGATTTATTCTTTTAGCTGAAGGAAATGAAAAATGGAAACCGAAAGAAATCAAGGGGGGAATGGCGTCGAGTTGAAAAAAAAACCAAAAAGATGGTTGGTAACACAAGAATGAATGCAGCTTTGAATTCATTGAGGTAACTACGATTTGAGGAAAAACTTGTTATAAAAATGGTCGAGGAACTTCTTGAAGTTTATGACGGAATACAAGGATTATTATTTACTGAAGAGACTGATTACACGCTACTAATTGTAACTCTTTTTTGTGCCGAAGACAAGGATGATGCAAGAAATGATGGTGTTGGTGAGACATCATTAGCCGCTGCTCCCGCAACTGGGATTACTAAAGTTATCTCTTTAGGCCTTTTGGCTCATGACTCCATATCGCAGGGTAGTAATGATTTGGAGTTTACAACTGAAACCAATTATGATATTGACTCTACTCTAATAGGCACCAAGAGCACGATTCCACCCTCATTGAAAAAAAATTAACATTCCATTATTGAGTTTCTTAAAATTTCAAAATGTATCTATGTTTTTTATGCTTGATTGAATCATTACGATGTTGAGCTTCTTCTGCTATTTGTCACGACCCAATCCTTGATCATGACCGGCGTACAGGCTACCGCTAACTAACACTATATTTAGCCTGACAAGCCTAATACCCTATAACAAATATACTTATTTAAAATAAGGAATTACTAAAATTATAGCTCGGCAGGAGGATTCCTGGTCCTACATATCCCTAAACGATTAGGGAATCAGAGCCACGTAGTTCTCTAAGTGTTGGTTAACTGTCAACAAAGAATATAAAAACTATCTCATTTCATTTTGTATACATAGACCAAATCCAAATTAGATAGACCAACCACAAAATAAACTTTTGGGTAGATACGAAAATTTTCAAGAGTTTTATCCAACAACTTTTAAACTAATACCAAAGATAATCTTCACAACATCGAAGGGAAACAATATATGATAAAATCTTTAACCTAAATCGATTGTTAGTCACACACAAAGTTCTACACGCACATCTACAATTGAAACTAATAATAATCATCTCATGTCGCTTATCGTTTCCACTACATTCACCTATACCACATTATCTCTTCGTTGTGGCGAACGGCTTATACCACATTATCTCTTCGTTGTGGCAAACGGCTTATACCACATTATCTCTTCGTTGTGGCGAACGGTAACTTTATATTCCCAATAAAGCACCGAAATTTCATTTTAAAACAATTTGAATAAAACCACTAATTTTATCCTTTAAATACCAAAACTAAGGGAACAAATGCTGAATCGAGAAAATAATGGTATCTAAGCATCATTATTAGCTTATTTCTTACTAGTAGCTAACTATGACTTCATACTTGTTATTCTCTATTAATTTCAAATAATACGAATACTTCCAAAACAGTCCCAAAACTATTCCAATATCAAATAACATGGAGTTTCAACTAGATTATAATTGAAACATAACAAATTATGAAATCTAACATACTCTAATTTCTACTATGAAGTCTCTAATCATTATTTCATATGTTTTACACATTATTTTAAAACTCTATTTTCTACCAAAAACCAAACTTAATAAGAACTTACCTTAAGCTTAATGATAAAGAAGACAATGGAGTTCTTTAAGCTTTATGGGTTTTAAACTCTCTTTTCTTTTATAAACTCACATCTTGAAGCTTTAGCCTCTAATTTTCTTCTAAGGAAGCTACTAACTAGTGAGGAGTAACTTGATCTTCAATAACAAAGTACATGCAATGATGATTATAAGAAGAAATTTGATTAAATAAAATGTATGGAGAGAGCCTCATGAGTTCGGTGGAAAGATGAAGGAGTGAAGGAAAATGAATAAAAAATAATCCCTACTCCTCTTCTCATTCTTAATATATAAATATGTTTAATACCTTTACCTCCTTGCCCCTTCAGTTAGCTTCTTTTTACTAAAATGCCATATTATGTTTACTAATTCACTCTAATTTAATCTAGCCAATTTACTAATTTTTTTTTCCCTAAATTATGGGATATTACACTATTAAAGGGTTTGTAAGTTATTGATACATATCAAAGGGGATCATTGTTCAATCATATATCCACTCATTGATCAACCTGAAGGTTCATTCTTTACCTTCATTTATAGGTTTCATTCTTCTAGTTCAGTCCCGCCGGTCCCGGTGTCCAAGGATCGAACCAGGCTCTGATATCAATTGATATTGATTGAACCTAATTCCACCTCAAAACCATGGTTCAAAGGGGTGGATTGTTAGATCCTATATCCGCCCGCTGAACATCCGACACCTCGACGTTTCATTGTTAAACATGAATACATTCTCAAATTTTTGGGAACTACATAGCGGAAGCCAATAAAGTTTTCATTGACGATTGAATCATGCTCATAATGCCAATTAAAGCAGAGTCAAGATGATAATTGGTTAGAAATGCAAATTCTACATCATTACCACCCCACGATAATGTGTCATGAGCCAAATGACAAGAGGAGCCAACTTCTGTAATCCCAATTGCGGAAGTAGCGTATGATGATGTCTCACAAACATCATCCTTTCTTGCACAACCTTGTCTTCATCACAAATAAGAGTTTCAATTAGTAGCTTGTAATAAGCCTTTCAATAAAAGGTCATCCTTGTATTCCTTTATAAACATCAAGAAGTTCCTTAATTGTTTTTCTAAGAAGTGTTTCCTAAAATCCAAGTTGTCTTCACATCGTAAGAGATCAATAGGTTGTGATATGAATTGCTTTTCATTTTACACGGGTTTGGTTTAATTCTTCACGCAGTTAGAAATTATTCAATATTGCTAGATCATATATCTTTGAATATTTTAATTTAACATTTTATAAAAATGATTAAGATCTGAGACCTAAGGTTATATTCCAAGGTATTTTGTATATTAAAAGAGTTTGATTTAGTTATTCATACTATGAGAAATTACTTTCTTCTTATAGATCAAATCTCTCTTGAAATTTTAATTGAACTTCTTAGAATTGACTTTTCGGCTTAACTCTTCCTTACAAAACCGGCTTGTAAGGTGAGAATTGTTTCTACTTTATAAACGCATATTCAAGTCATTTCGCAACCGGTGTGAGACTTCTTAACACACTGCCTTGCGCCCAGCGCTATTGGGCTTGTAGCGCGGATTTGAATCCTGGATGGCCCGATTAGAAATTTGATAGCATGTGGCCCAACAGATCGTGGAGAGGCTCTGATACCATCTTAGAATTGATTTTTTGGCCTTACTCATTCTTATAAAACTGGCTTGTAAGGTGAGTATTGCATCTACTTTATAAACATGTATTCAGACCATCTTGCATCTGATGTGCATGAGACTTCTTAACATAACTTTTTACGCATATAATTAAGACGTGAGACATAAGATTATAGTCTCAATTGCTTTACTTTGGATGCACACTTGATTTAGATATTCAATTCACACCGTAATAGATTACTCTTTTCTGTTAGATTAAATTCTTTTAAATATTTTAATTGAACTTTTTACAAATATAATTAAGATATGTAAGACATAAGGTTATAGTTTCATTTGTTTTTATTTTTACACGGGTATGATTTAATTTTTCACACCGTAAGAAATTACATTCATCTATTTAATCAAATTCATCTTAAAATTTTAATTGAAATTTTTACAAAAAATAATTAAGACGCGAAGCCTAAGAATATCGTCTCAATTGTTTTACTTTTGACGGTTTTATTTATTTCTTTAAGCCGTAAAAGATTATCGTAAAAGATTATCACCTTTTTATATTATATTTTACTGGATATTTTTATTGAAGTTTTTACAAAAATAATTAAGAAGTGAAACCTTAGATTATGCTATCAATTGCTTTAATTTTTGCACGGGGTTCATTTAGTTTTCAAGTAGTAAGAGATTATCATCTTCCGTTAGATCAGATATCTTTAGATATTTTACATGAACATGTTATAAAAGTAATTAAGTTATGAGGCTTAAGACTATGGTACAAATTGTTTTACTTATTACACAAGATTGATTAATTCTTCACACTAGTGTTTTATAAACCGAACCAGCGGTCCAAGCGGTTGAACCGTGAACCGGAGGGGTCATCGGTTTGGTCTGTTTTTGGACCGGATATACAATTGAACCAATAGAAATCGGAGTGAACCGACCTGTTCAATGCATATTATTTTATTTTTTTGTTGAAAAAAAACTGAAACGACGCAAATCTTAATATTTTTTTAAAAAAACAATATTAAAATTGAAATTAAAAAGTCTGAGAATGAGATCGGATACGATACGTATGAATACAGAAGTTATATTTTGTTCAAAATTTATTTACATTTGTACCATTTTGTTGTGTGTGTGATGACTATGTTTAAAATTTAGATTAAATGAATGAACTATTAAAATTTTTACATTTTTTAGGTGTCATGATTTCTTTTAGAGACTGAGTCATCCGATTCAACCTGATTTAATACCTATATAGTTTTGTTATAGAGACCGATTTATTTAATCGAGTTATCCGATTTAATCATGCCGTTTGACCAATGACCCAGTACCCTTACCGATTTGATGTCTGGTCCAGTTTTTAAAATACTGCTTCACACAATAAAATCTATTAAATCAAATTTCTTGTAAAATTGTAATTAAACTTTTTACAAATATTATAAAGAGACTAGACTTAAGATTACAATTTCAAGTGATTTTATTCGCACTCGTAAATCAGTATTTTAAAAATTGGACCGAACTGACGGTCCATCCGGTTGAACCGTGAATCAGAGGGGTCGTCGGTTTGATCTGCTGTTGGATCGAATATGCAATTGAATCGGTAGAAACCGGAGTGAACCGGCCGGTTCAATATATATTATTTTATTTTTTTTTAAAAAAAAAAAGACCGATATGACGCAAATCTTAATTATTATTTTTAAAAAAATATTAAAATTGAAATTAAAAAGTTAGAGAGTGAGATTAAATATGATTCGTACAAATACGGAAGTTATAGTTTTGATATAGAGACCGATTTATTCAACCAAGTTATCCGGTTTAGTCTTCGACCAATAACTCAATGATTCAACTAATAAAAGAGTGATTCAATACTCTTATCGATTCAATTTCCGGTCCGATTTTAAAAACACCCTACCTAATGCTTTAACTCGGTCATACGACACTCTCTCTCTCTCTCTCTCTATCTTTGTCGCACGAATCTCTCAAGTTCTCTCTCCACAACACTGCAGGTAACATCGCTGGTAATCAATCTCACTAAAACCCGTTTCTTTCGGTGGATTCGATCAACACGTTCTAGGTTTGATTTCATCTCTGATGGTAATGTTATGAAGACGGTGTCGTTTTAAGTGTTTCAATCTCACTGAACTCAACTTTCCTTAGAAATCAAAACTTGGCCGCAAAACGCAACCGGAATTGCTCCTTCGCCTGCCACAAACAATCCGTCCAGGTTTTTCTTTTTTCCAATTTTTTTCGAATTTTCCTTTACCGAATTGAAGATCCTTTTAAGTTTATAGCATTTTGTAGAAAATGAAACTCTGCATTTTAGAATTTATGATTATCTTAGCTCAAACAGGGTCCTTTTTTATGATTTACTTCCATCTATATATTTCAAATGTTGCATTTGAATCATTTATTTAGTAACGCAATCTATGAAGCACAAACACCGGCACCACATGACACTGATTGATATTGATATTGATATTGACAATAATTTGAGGAAATAGAAGTAATTGAATTGAACGTAACTACATGTGTCTGTGTCACTTGATATATAATTGAAGTGATTGAAAGTATGTTTTACAATTTATGATTATCTTAGCACAAAGATTTTCCTTTATTTTGAACCATTCCTATCTATAATGTTGTACTTAAACTATTTTTTGGTGACACAGTCATAGACACGACACTGACCTGTTGACAATGTTTAATAATTTGAGAAAATTGATGTAATTGAATGTGTTTGTATCGTGTCAGGCAGGCACCAGATATGATACATTACGGACATTGACATGTTGATACATGTAGTAATTTAAGAAAATATGTAGGTGTCGTGTTGATGTCCGACACTAATCACACATTCAATGTAAAGTGTTATATAAGACTCTTGGTACTTAAAATCCTGATTTGAATCATAAATTTTTTTTTTTTTTGCAATTATGCTTGCCCTAGCGATTTAGAGTACACATATAATCCTATTTTTGTGGAATCGGGTGGAATCCCAATTTGATTTGTAGGATCTTAACAATTTTGTAATTAAGCTAGCTTGCCCTCGATGATTAAGAATACACACAAATCTTCTTGCGATTATGCTTGCATCCATTTAAAAAAATTCTTATCCCTCGTCCTTCTTCTGTTTCATTTCCAATTGGCTTCAATCTCTCATGCTAATAAATTTAAATTTACATGAATGTATATTAATTTTGAAGTTTTTTTGTCGTACGCAATTTTATATGCATATATTTGAGTTTTATGAACTTTGTATAATTTTATGATTAGTGTTATGATTTTACTTCCCTTTTCCGATTTACGATTTTGCGTCCCATAGGAGGGCTTAATACTATTTTCAGTACTAATTTTGCATCTTTTTCAGGTCTGGCTTATATCACAGATAGTATAATCAACCAAGTCTTTCTGTGGCATAAAACAACAGAGGTTTACTGTCTTTATTTGGCAAAAATGACAGAAATCTTTAGCTACACTGCTTCCAGGCAGTTATCTCAAATGTTCCTTGCAGTTATCTTCTTTCACGTTTCAGAGTATTTTCTAGCCGCCGTCATTCATGGGAAATCAAGTGTAACTTTGAAGTCCCTTTTGATTAGCAAACACTATCTTCTAGCAATGATATTTTCATTGCTAGAATATTTAATTGAGATTGCTTTATTCCCTGATTTAAAGGAACATTGGGTTATCAGTGATTTCGGGTTGGTATTGGTTGTTATTGGGGAAATTTTAAGGAAGATGGCAATAATAACAGCAGGACAATCATTTACTCATATTATAAGGGTTTGTCCTGATGAACGTCACCAATTGGTTACACATGGTATATATAAATTTATTCGTCATCCAGGGTATTGTGGCTTCTTCATTTGGTCCGTTGGAACTCAAATAATGCTCTGTAATCCTTTATCGACTATTGGATTCGCAGTTGTTGTCTGGAAGTTCTTTTCTACGCGAATACCTTACGAGGAATACTTTTTAAGACAGTTTTTCGGAATGCAGTATGTTGAATATGCCCAACAAGTTGTGTCTGGGGTGCCATTTATAAATTGAAGACCAGTCAGTTCTGTGAGATGAACCGTATATCATGCAACTTTCACCACAAAATAATCAAAAAAGTTTGAAATCGAACCCATTTTTCCTCTAACATCTTAGTATGAAGTGCTTGCTTTCAGCCTGTGGCTACGCCAACCCTTTCTTTTATTACATGCAGCTCTGCTGGGTTCCATCTATGGAAAAAATCATCGTTCGGTAGACGGTGTTTAAGTTTCAGGGTCTTGATTAGATTGTTGCAGATTACTGATTGCAAGCCTGCTGATCTTACTTTTGCCAAACTGTTCTGGGTTGCTTCTGCTCAGTCATATCCTAGCCAATGAAATTTAGCTTTGTTACTATCGGAACTAGGGTATGCTCTTTTTGTGATGTAATCTGCACACTGTTGTAATCTTTGATAACTTATTCTGGAAGAAAAATGTTAGAATCGTGACGAACAAAATGTCACAAAATCATGACTAGTAAAAGTTCATATTTTCAGTGCCATTACATTGGATATAAATATGTAGCTGTGTTTGGATGAGTGTTTGTGAAACATAATTTTGAATGTAATTCAATCAACACAATTTACCTTTTTGTCTTTTTAATTTCTAAATAATCTTCGCCTTGTCCTTTTTATTATGTTTGTCCAATTTACTCAATAAACTTCATTTTTATTTCTTTCTTGGAGTCTCCGATTAACACAATTATTATTAAGTAGAAGATAATGAAAAGCAATTGGCTGAGAACAAACTCTAAAATTCTTTATTTGGGATATGGATATGTAACTGATATGCAAATTATGCATGTACTGATTGTTGCAGGTCTTCTGCAAATTTGATTGAGAATTAGATGAACTTGAGATAATGAGTTCAGTTTATGCCTTATGGTGTTATTAAACCTGCCTGATGTGTTTTAGTTTAGAAATTATTATCCTTCTACAACTTATAATAACCATTTTTCTAAATATTGGTATTATTTTGTAGGAAGTTGATTATATTTTGCCTATTATTTTTACAATCATTGGTGTTCACTCTAATGGATGCATGTTACTATGCTATCGAGTTCTAGGAAACCTTACCTCGTCTGTGGCGTGGGAATGAGATTGTTAGACATATAAATATAATTAAAGAAGTTCTTTTATTTGTCTTGTCCTTGTCTTGATGCACTTTTGAGTGATTTGTGAACTGAAAAAATAGAGTTAGATTGAGATCTGCGTCCCTGTAACATCGGTTCAACTATTGATCCAATGTTTGACCGAATTGAAGATCTTAACAGTTAACACTAGCTTACAACCACATTTAGCTATCACTAATTCACATTGCATCCCCTGCTATATATACCAAATGGCTTCACTCTTCCTTTCATCCATATTCCATAGTCATTTTTCTGAGTGCTGTTTCCACCATAGAATCTGTTTTTTACCAACTGGTGAGCCAGTTATTCTGGTTCATGTCTTTCACAAAACTTCAAACCGTGTTTTACCAACCGGTGAACCAGTTTCTGTTCCAGTTCATGTTTATCGCTTAAGCGAACCAGTAATTCCACCTAAACCAAGCCATGAAGTCATGTTGTGCCAACCGGAGAAAGACTCTATCTAGACTTATAATAATGTGGTGGCCATATAGATGTCAACAACAATGTAATTCACTAATTTGAATTCCATATTCTAATAAAACAGCTATATTAATTATCATTTTATTTATATTCATATCTTTTAATTTTGTTCATGTCATATCTTAACTGAAAGATTTCTCCAATGAAATTTGAAAACCTATGTACATGAGAAACACTGGTATGTATTTTCATATAAAACCAAACAGCATTTGATATTATATCTTTTGATGGATTCATGTCATAAACATTTATTAGTCTACCAACTTAAGACCCTGGCTGAATCAATCTTGTTCATAAATATATGTTAAAGTTATGAGACCATCAATGTCCAAATCTAAGCTACTAAAATTAATAAAAATTAAGTCAGCTGATATCTGTATACAAATTTATCTGCTACAAAGCTCTCAAAATTACCATGTCAGATACTCAGGTATCGACGGCATGCATACCAATTATCAGTTCCTCTGCCTCTAGATACTTACTTCTTCTCCCAAGAAGATAAATCTTCGGTTTAATTCCAAACATAATCTTCATCGAACAGAAATAAAAAAACCTCGTTACTGACATCAATAAAACAGATAAAACACCCAATGAATGTGACATCATTAGGAACAAACAATCTCCTTATTCTTCGTAGACTAAAATAAGAATAAGAGCATCTTCAAATTGTCCATTACAAGCCAAACCACATATCATAGGATTCCAAGTAACAACGTTCCTCTCAGGCATTTCATCAAACAGCTTCCAAGCTCAAAATAAACCAACGCCATCGAATCACTCCTACTACTACATCAAGATTCAACTTAGTTTCCTCTAGACACAATCATAACACTTCATTTTACACTCCACTATCTTTTTCTTTTTTTTTTTGCATTACTCTTCTGGTTCTCATAGGAAAGGGCCCAATAATTCATAGTTCGGCCGCGAGGTTAGAAATCCAAGTTTAATTTTTTATCAGACATTTCTAACCTAAGGGAGCTATCTTCTTTGTATCTACATTAAATATATCCAAATGTATATTTGTAAGATAAGTGGGTAAATGTATTATGCATTCCATTCCTTTGTGTTTTTGAAGAGTGATTCATGGGAATAGTGGCACAACAATGGTTTTTGGAAAGGAAGCCCTTGACAACTTTAGAGATTACTACCCACTATCAAGGTAAAATACAATATTTAAAAAAAAAAAAAAAAAAAAACTACTTTAAGCATCATCTATGTGATGCTATTAAGTAGGGGCGTAAGCGGATCAGAAAAATTCAATTAAACCGATGATCCAAACCAATCCAAACCGAAAAAAAAAATGACTTTTATGGTTCGGATCAAAAACCGAACCAAACCAATTAAAAATCGAAGTGGTTTGGTTCGGTTCTCGGATCCAGTTTTCAGATCCAATGGACAAACCGAACCAAACCAATATATAGTATATATGTTAAATTTTTTTTAGCCAGCTCATATCTATCAAAAACTACAACTGGCCCAACTACTTTTAAAAAATAAAATAAAATTTGTCACACTTAGAAACTCAAATTTTAAAACGCAAACTTAGAAACAATCATAGCCGCAAACGCAAACTCAGAAACATTGCTCTCACCTCACTCTCATCCTCAAGCTGCTCTTGACACTACGCAAACAACACTCTCACGTCACGCTGCTACTCTCAGAACGGTAACTTCTCAAGCGTTGTTTTGATTATTATTATTTTTTATTTAAGTGGAAATAGACTTGAAGTTTTATTTTTATATCACTTTACCATTTGAAGAACATATGAACTTAATTTCAAAATGGTTATATTTTGTATTTGATGAACTTATAAACTTAATTTCAATATGGTATTTGATGAACTTATTTGATAAACTTAAGCGAAAAGAATTGTATTTTTCATTTGTTTTCAATATGGTTGAATTATGTATATGTATTTGATGAGCTTACGGGAAAAAAATATATCAGAAAAAAAAATAATAACATGGAATACATGGAAAAAAAACCGATTACAGTACCCGAACCAAACCGATGCGTTTGGTTCGGATTCATTTTTGAAAAACGCTAAAAACCGAACCAATCGAGAATTTATTGGTTCGGACATCGGATTCACTCGAAACCGATCCAAACCGGTCCAATTACACCCCTACTATTAAGCATTAGATAACAAACAAATCATACACACATTGCACGTTAGACTTTGAGATTTATCTGTGTCATCCTACCAATTTTTCACGCGCCTTACGTCTTTTTCATTTTGCTCTTTTTCACTATTTAAATAGTTGACGTTGTAAGAATGCAAAATTTTTGAAAATCCCGTCGACTACTTATATTGAACATTATAAAAATAAAATTTAATGAGATATTTTTAAGGAGTATCTGCTATTTAAATACTCCCTCCATAACATTTTATAAGTAACGTTGATTTTTTGGATTCACTGTAGATTTAATATATCTAGTCTTTATTGTAGACCAAATATATTAAATCTACAATGAATCTAAAAAATCAATTTTACTTATAAAGTGTTGCGAAGAGTGTAGTTGACAGAATACTATGATAAATTCATAATCGAGCGAGAAAATAGATAAAATGATAAAAATAAATCCCATATAACATGATAATAAGAAAAGACACACATGGATGGGATAGACTATAGATATTAGATAGACACAAAAATTTTCAAAAAAAGAAAGATAGACACGTAAAAGGAATTAAAAAGATGAGGGGCAGGAATGGATATTAAGCGTTATCATGAATATTGGTAGATAACTTGTCCCACTCAAATGTTTAATCCAATTACAAAGTAAAAATGTTATAGAAATATGTTGTTAATTTTTACTGTTATTTATTATGTGAATTATACTCTTACATAAATCTCAGTCGTCCATTACTTTTTTGATGTCCACTGTTCATTTAAATAAAAAGTTGGAAACGTGTGGATTAAACTGCACCATATCTGGTGGAATTTACACCGGAGAGATCCTCTTTTCATAAAAGTAGAAGCAAAAGTAACTTAGATATTATACTCAAATGGTTAATTAGTTCTTTTTATAACATATTGTTTGTAAGAATTCGAATTTAATTCTTTACGTAAACAATTCTTAGTCAGACTTTAACGACTCGCGAACGAACTATAGATTATTTGGGTATCTTCTTCTCCTTAAAAAAAAGTAAGGGTGAAAGTGGTCCTATTTGAGTTTACAGATCCTAACTTAGGATATTCTGAAACTATAAAGTATATGCTTGATTAGTTTTGTTAGCAATTAGCACAACCTTTGATTATTTCTTTGTTTTTATGTAGTGGTCGATAAAATATCGTTTTTCTCTCACGTACAAAGAGGAAGTTTGCCATAAGTATATTTTAACATATGTTTTGGTGTAACAGCCCTATATTTGAAAATCACTGTGAATCTTATTTTATTTTGATAAACTTGGTTGAATGTAACAGAATAACAACCAAGTAGAAGTAGTACTATTAACGCACTCTAAAATGCCAAAAGATAGATCTAGCCAAAGAATTACTTCGTTGGTTTAGGCTTTGCAATTTTGGAAGGTTGGGGCACATATGTTTGAGCATGACGAGTAAATTATCTATCACATCCAAAGAGATATTGTGTCACACAGCTCGAACTTAAGAACTCTCAAATTTAAAATCTATCTTTTTATTATTAGATCAAGTCTTTAGAGTTTGTGGTGATCAAATTGAGTATATAATATTAGCTTCCGCAAAAATTGAATTGAAAAGTAAAATGATATATAAATAGATATATTAGTTGATCAATAAATTTTTGAGTAAATAGTATTTACTCTTGAAGCAAAATCAATTACTATATTTTTCTTTAAAAATAAAAATTAAACGTATCAAAATCAATTATATACCTCTAAAATAAATCTTTATTTTCCCAAAAGTGAAATCAAACATACTAATATTTCAAAAGTTCAACAAACAACCAAAATTAATTACTGAATTATATTTTATATTTCATGTGTTTCTTTTTGTTCTCTAATGGCAATACTATCATCGATTAAATTCAAATATAAAATGCAAAATTTTAATTTTTCGTACCCTTTTGCAGGTATGTATTGTCGCCTCGTTGTCATGTACGGAGTAACTTGCAGTTTAAATCATTAGAGATTATAGACCCATTGTGGGTCATAGAAGGATAAATACAAGTTACTTTAATACCAATTAAAGATTAATAATCCATACTAAATTATAGACACAAGTTAACAGCACAAAAGAAAAGAAAACCATGAGATCCATATACCCCCCTACCCCTACATATAAGAAATACATTTTATAACTAAATCTAAACATATTAGAAAATGTCTTCTAAACTAAACATAGAACCCTTTTTCTTATGTTGAACAAGATCTCAAGCAATCTAAATGGTTAGTGAAAGCTGCTAGCTCTGCTAAATTACAAGTCTAATAGCTATGCTTGAAATCCAGATAGCTGGTTAAGCTTGTCCTACTGAAGTACAGGGACCCATTCATACCGTCCCGGTAGAGGTACATCATTAACTACATCAAAATTGTACCTGCAAAATATACACAAGATAAGATACACATTGGTATATTGCATAATGATATTAATAATCAGGAAACAAATTCAAAAAAGATAGTAAATCAGTAATTTAATCTGCAAAATATAGCTTAAAAGGAATATGCTTACTTTTCCATAAATACTGCTTGTTGCTGCTTCTCTGCCAAAGCAAAGAACTCATCCATTTCAGAAGATGTTGGAATATTTCTTTGCACGGGTTCGTGAATTACACGTTGCGTTCTTTGCCTTGTCGTTGAACCAGGGGTATGAATGACACTTGAATCCCTTATTAAACTACAAGGTGTGCTTTCCCTGGTGCTTCTGTTGATCAAACAAATATTACTATTAAAATGGCTTAGCAAAAGAATCTTATAGAAAAAGAAAATATAATTAAAATAAATAGCAGTCATTTAAAATGCAAATGATGGTTTGTTATCAAAAGTTTCTGTACCAAAACTGCATGATGACTGCTGACAGAAAAATAAGTAAAAAAAATAAAAAGGATTGTTTTTGCTCACACAAAAACTGTTTAAAATGGAATTAGACTAGAGACAAACTCCTACTCTAGAAAAGTAACAAGCATTTATTAAAGACAAGCCCTGACTCAGTGGGCTCAAGCAAACCAAAAAAATACAAAGAAAGAGATGGCCAAATCTTTCTCACTCCCTGCCAAACCAAACACACAGGAACCCAAAACACATGAAACCTTCACAAATAGGCCCCATGTATAGACAAACCTTTGATAACATCATGAGAGTTATAGCTACTGGGTATTCCTAAAAGCTAAATCTTTTTTATCTTGACCATTCTGGAGTACTAAATGTGACATTTAAAGCTTAACAAACTAGCAAGGAGCCAACATATTCGATCATGAAAAACAGACATTCAAAGTAGATTGGAACCGGTTAAATTCAATTTAAAAAGTGAACTTAGAGCATCCAATCTTCATTCAATGCTACCATCGTACCGGATGAGTAAATGCGTGCTTTTCTTAGCAGCAAGGAACTCAGATCAATAATAAACAGGAACAATCAATGTTAAACTTAAAAGCATACATTTCGAATATGTATTCAAGGTCATCAAAATCTTAAGTGAAAAACAACTGGAAATTACAAATTGGGCTTAAAATATGAATCAAAAGCCAAATATGAATGCAGAGATAGCTACTGTCTAACAATCAAACAAATCCCAGAACTTATTTTCCATTTTGTTGGTTATTGTGTAAATCAATTAACATGAAAAAAGATTTAAACTTTGTCAACCCCCTGCATTATTATAGTAGTACTACCATTCATTAATGCAACAAGATAGTTATAGCAAATAAATTTTACCATTAATAAATTATGTACGAGAAGCTGTGTAATTGAAGAAAAACACAGATATCAATGCAGCAGGAAAAAAAAAACAGTAAAAATAACTATACTGAGGGTGATGCAAGGTGCAGAGAACCTATCACAAGTCACAGAAGTTACAAATTTGAGCAATCCTTTGTACCAACAGAAACTTTAACCTTAGTACCGGCTATCAGTGTAAGAAACCAAAACAATCACATGAAAATTAAAACATTAAACGAAAATCTAGGGACAATGACAACACAATATTCAGTAATAAATAATAATAATATCTTATTTTTGTCAAAAAAAATAGTAATATATTGTTATTTTTTAAAAATAATATATTATTATAATACAAAAAGTAGAAGCAAAAGAGTTGTAACTTTTAAGAGGAAATATATAATCACAATTCACAACAGCAGTGCCATATAAAAAATTGTAAAATTATTTTATTTGAAAAACTCTGATTCTTATGACTCACTCCACTGAAAAACATAAAATAAATTAATAAATATAAAAAATAAAAATAAAAACAGAACAGTCACATGAAATTGAAAATTCAGAGCTAAGAGAATACTTATTATTTTACAAAAAAAAAAAGATAAATTTGGTAAAGCATAAGGTAGAAGCAAAAAAGTTGCAGCTTTTTTGATATAAAAACCCTATTTTCTACTATGCCTTTGAAGTTTCAATTTCTGTCACATGAAAATACACTTATGAAAATAATCAAAATTAAAGCAACACTTACATGCAACTAATACAACACCATAAATAACGCCAAAAGAATTAATTTATTGACAAATAGAAGAAACATCACAAAGGGGGAAAAAGGAACAAAATGAATTTTTTTTATGCATATGAGAAATTGAATAAAAACATAGCATAAAAAATTGAATAGAAATTAGAAAAACAAAAAATTGAAGATTATATATACCTATCTCTGCCTTCAATTTCTAAGCAATTTTCCCCAAAAGAACCTTCTACAGTGAAATCAACATTCTCCTCTTCAGCACCGAAACTTCCCAATTTTTCAACCGACGACGACGTTTTGCCAGAACATGCTCGAAGTCTCGAATTTCCGGCAGAGGCGTTCTCCCTGCGAGGTTGCGGCGCCGGAGGAACCTTACGGAGGCGACGACTGCGAAGTTGGAGGTAGGCAGAGGAGTCCATATTTTGCAGTGAGGAAACCGGTGATTTCTGGAGAGCGAGGGTTTTTGCTCTTGTCCGTACACCGACGGTAGAGGTGGGTGATGGAGCTTCCATGATTACGGCGGCGACGTCGCCGGCGATTTTGGATTTCTTCATGTATTTTCCCATTGGAAACAAAAATTGAAAGTTGAACGAGGAAAAAATGAAAAAGTGATTTTGGAGGGTAAATTGTGTGAGAGTGAGAAGAGTTTATGGCAAGCGCGAAGAGAGAGAGAGGGAGAATCAAAAGTGCAGGAAGATTGTGACTTTTAGGGTTGGAGGATTTTAGGGGGAAACGCAATTTATGTAGTGTGTCTCTTATCTCTCTCTATATATATTATTTAGAAAAAATGTTAACAAGTATTTTCGATCCGCTCTTTAAAACTTTAACAATATTTTCTTTGGTCATTATTATAAAAAAGTAAAAAGAAATTTAAATTCATTGAAAAATTGATGAATTTGGATTATAATATAGGTTAGATTCGTTGATTTTTTTATGAACTTAAAAAAAGATTTCTTGTTTATAAGAGTGATAGGAGAAAATAAATTTTTCTAAGAGTTTGTGCATTTAATATATTGAAAATTGAACCATTTAAATTTTCTAATTTCTTAATATGCTCGTTAGTAAGACCATATTATTTAAGAGTTTGATGTTTTCTATCTATTTATTTATGATTTCAACGACTATTCTTCTGTTTGTGTAAGATAATTTAAGAGTTTTGTGGAATCTCAACCATCCATTTGAATCAACTAAATTTGGTCAAAATTATTAAACACAATTTTTTTAGTGTCTCTTATCTCTCTATATTATTTAGAAAAATGTTAACGACCGTTTTCGGAACTCTTTAAAACTCTTAAACGGTAAGTTTTACTAAAAGTTTGTGCATTTAATTTAATACATTGAAAATTGAATCATTTAACTTTTCTAATTTCGTAATATGATTGTTAGTAAGACCCTATTATGTAGGGGATTAACGTTCTCTATCTATTTACGATTTCAATAGATATTATTCTGTCGGTGTAAGTTAATTTTATCGAAATAAATTAGAAAAAATGTTAGCAAGTGTTTTCGATGCGCTTCGGTCATTATTATAAAATAAAAATAAAAATTAGATTCATTGAAAAATTGATGAATTTGGACTATAATATAAGTTAGTTTCATCAGTTTTTTTATGAACTTAAAAAATGATTTTTGGTTTATAAGAATGATCGGAGAAAATAAGTTTTTCTAAGAGTTTGTACATTCAATACATTGAAAATTGAACCATTTAAATTTTCTAATTTCTTAATATACTCATTAGTAAGACTATATTATTTAAGAGTTTGATATTCTCTCTCTATCTATTTATTTATGATTTCAACGGCTATTCTTCTGTTTGTATAAGATAATTTAAGAGTTTTGTGGAATCTCAACCATCCATTTGAATCAACTAAATTTGGTCAAAACTATTAAACACGATTTATGTAGTGTTTCTTATCTCTATATTATTTAGAAAAATGTTAACGACCGTTTTCGAAACTCTTTAAAACTCTTAAACGGTAAGTTTTTCTAAAAGTTTGTGCATTTAATACATTGAAAATTGAATTATTTAACTTTTCTAATTTCGTAATATGATTGTTAGTAAAGACCATATTATGTAAGGGTTTAACGTTCTCTATCTATTTACGATTTCAATAGATACTATTCTGTCAGTGTAAGTTAATTTTACGGAAATAAATTAGAAAAAATGTTAGCAAGTGTTTTCGATGCGCTCTTTAAGGCTCTTGAACGGTATTTTCTTCGGTCATTATTATAAAAAAAATTAGATTCATTGAAAAATTGATGAATTTGGACTATAATATTCATCAATTTTTTTATGAACTTAAAAAATGATTTTTTGTTAATAAGAGTGATTGGAGAAAATAAGTTTTTATAAGAGTTTGTGCATTTAATACATCAAAAATTGAACCATTTAACTTTTCTAATTTCTTAATATGCTCGTTAGTAAGACCATATTATTTAAGAGTTTGACGTTCCCTCTCTATCTATTTATTTATGATTTCAACGGCTATTCTTCTGTTTGTGTAAGATAATTTAAGAGTTTTGTGGAATCTCAACCATCCATTTGAATCAACTAAATTTGGTCAAAAATATCAAACACAATTTATGTAGTGTCTCTTATCTCTCTATATTATTTAGAAAAATGCTAACGACCGTTTTCAGAACTCTTTAAAACTCTAACGGTAAATTTTTCTAAAAGTTTGTGCATTTAATACATTGGAAATTGAATCATTTAACTTTTCTAATTTCGTAATATGCTTGTTAGTAAGACCCTACGGTGTATTATGTAAGGGTTTAACGTTCTTTATCTATTTATGATTTCAATAAATACTATTTTGTCAGTGTAAGTTAATTTTACGGAAATAAATTCTTTAAGAGTTATGTGGAATTTTAACCATCCATTTGAATCAATTAAATTTGTCAAAATTATTAAACACAATTGAATGGTCTAACTTATTACCGGACTCTAATAGAAAAGTCAAGAAGAGCAATGTTTACAACGAAGTCCAATAAAAATTAAGTGTAGATAGTGAGGTGATTTGTTGCGAAATACATGATTGTTGTCAATGACAAAATTCTACATTCAATATTTTATACATTTAATTTCTTACATTATTAAATACAAAAATTTCTAACATACTACACAAACCCTCACATTAATGGTTTTTCTTTTGTCCTTATTTATTTTCATATTTTATAGATTAGATTTTTTATTTTTGACAAATTTATAGAATTAATTTTCAATTAAAACTATATACTTTTTATTGATAAAGCAATGCTTTTAAAAGAGGATCTTTTCCACACCAAAAAAAAAAATTGAAAACACTTTTGACGTGTTTTATGTATGAATTGGATATTTTTGTGCACAATAACAAATATTTTAACCGTAATTTGTATGATATTTAAGTTTGATTTTTGGTTTTTTACCACCTACAGATATTTTTGTTTTTCATTAAGTTTGATTTTTTGATCTATAACTTAAATTATTTATTCTATAAAAAACTAAAACTAAAATTATTTATTTTACACTCAAATAGCATAGTTTAGAAGAGCCGAATCTAAATCTAAATATTTACAATATTGATGTATTATAGGGCTCAATTCAAATCAAGGAATTGATTAATTTGAAAGATCTCTTATAATCTTATGTGTACATATGCTATGCTATGTGTTTAGGTTATTTGAAACGAAAAAAAAAATATTAAAGACTAATTAGAAATTCAGAGCAGTCTTTTCTCAGATGTTGGATAATGTCAAACTATATTACTTCCTATCGATGGTTGAAGACAACGAGCACTACTCCAATTTCAAAGTATATCATAGATGGTGGTCGACCCCATTTACCTGTTTGATCATTGATTAATTTTAATGTTATCTTCGTTTATTGACACTTTGTAATTTTTTGTGGTCTTTTCGACACATTTTATGTTGAGAAGATTTTGATTAATATATGCATTATTTTTCTGCCTATTTAAAAAAACACTTATGTGTAAATACTCCTGTTGTGTGTCAATAAAAATATCTAAGCTTATTTTTTTACCAAAAAAAAAAACAACAATACTTGCTTAATTTTGGCCATATTTTGCAACTATTGTTTAATTATAGTTTTAATTTTGATCCTTTATATTTTAAATTTTACAATTTTGGACCCCACATGCCTTTAAATTTTGTAGTCCTCCACTTGTTTTCTCTAATTTTATGCTAAGTTGTCAACTTTTAATGAAGTGACATCCTTGCCATTTTGTTTAGAGTAAATGTTAATTATATTTATTTATAATTTTAAAATAGGGTTAATGGGTTGTTACCCCCTACTAAGTGGGCGTGTTTTGCGTTATCCTTTTGCTAAAAATTTCTTGAAGATTCCTTCCTTGCAAAGTAAATTTTTTTGTTACTCCCATTGGATACACTTTCTAAATAGGTTATTTTGTTCAACCGATGTAAAGGTGCAGTTTTTTAAATCGGTTGAACTGATTTCTTGCACACAAGAGAGGACAAGGGGGGAACAAAAAAATTTACTTTGAAAGGAGGGAATCTTCAAGAAATATTTAGTAGAGGGTAACGCAAAACACGTTCAATTAATAGGAGGTAACAACCTATTAACCCTTTAAAATAAAGAGAAAAAATGTGATTAGATTTTTCCCTCTCTCGCATCTCTTACACAACCATTCGTTTTTTTCTAGTTCTCTCACAACCTCCACCTTTACCATCATATTCCATTAGAATTTCATCTTCATTATTACCTTCGTTCTTCTAATTCTCTTCAAGATCTCTAATAACAAAAATCCTTAGATTATGAACTCTCTTTTGAAAGTTCTCAACTTTGACTCTCACATTGAAGATCCCAAACCCAAATTTGTCATTTTTTGCATTCTAAATTTATCAAATGCACTTTTCACTTATTGCTTGAACTGAAACAACAACACCAACAACAAACTATTTCATCAATATCAATCCACACACAAACACATACACACACAAAAGAAAATCAGAGATCAAGCCATGAAGAAACATATACTTAATATATTGGCTAACTTACTCTTTATATTGCCTTGAGGCCAAATGAAAGAAACTGATACTTAAATGGCTTTGCTATATGTACTCTTCTTATCAGTGTGGATCGAGTATTTCTTGTACTTTTTCCATATACCTTCATTTTATGGAAAAAGTGGAGTTCTCTCGTTTTGATGACAAACAAGTTTGCGATTGACTCTATAAGCGTAATCAATTTTATTTTCTCAATGAATCACTACTTACTTAGATGGTTCATTTGGCCTCTAATTCTATTTATCTTGATGTGTACATTAGCTTTAAAGTGATATCTTAACTACATTACAAATTTGAAATCTACCATTCTTGGTTGCAGTGTGTCAATGATCTCACCACTCGTTTCGGTGCTGCCTTCAAAGACCTACTTTCAACATTGCTTCAAATCAAACATGTAGGTGGAGTTCGAAGAGTATGTAGATAAATTTTGAGCTTGTCTCGACACAAGTAAATCTTATTCCTCAACATTCTCTTGACATTTATTATCCGATTTAATAGCACACAAATACAAGTAAGAATGTTTAACTCTACTTTGAATGCCATGGGTGGCAAAGTGGAAGACCCGTCCCATTTAGGCTCGCTCGATTAAAGTTTGTTCAAAAGCAAGGCATGTGGGACCAACTTAGGCGTCCGTACTTAAAAATCAAGTCCACCTGTGTTTATTGACAAGTTGGCTGGTCGGTCTGCCATAAAGGCTAGATAAAAGTAAGCACATCATAAAATTAATAATTATTTTTTTTGTTTTATTTTATGATCTACCAATAAATTTACAACGACATGATTTCCCAAAATTGTATTGAAGGTAAAATGATTAAAGTTTACATACTTTGTGTAGAAATGAGTTGAACAATAAACTTATGTGTAAAAATTTATTTTAGATTTTTTATTATTTATTAACCCTATAGTTTCAAAGAGAAGGGGACTTTGATAATCCAAGTTTAGCTGCCAAAAAAATAGACGAGCAAAAATTGATCCCACTAAAAATCTAACTTTAAGTTCTCTCAAACGAATTGTAACAAAGAAAGCTCATTAACCACTTGTCTTTGGTTAAATCAATTCTAAAATTAAAAGCTACGAATTATAACTTCAATAAATACAACCTATCATTGATGAAATTCAAATTTAAAATGCAAAATTTTAATTTTTCGTACACTTTTGCAGGTATGTATTGTTGCCTCGTTGTCATGTAACTTGCGGTTTAAATCAACAGACACCCATTGTGAGTCATAAAAGGATAAGTTACTCTACTGATTAAAGATTATTATTAATCCCTTGCTAAATTATAGACACAAGTTAACAAGTAAAAAAAAAAAAGAGAGAAAACACTGAGATCCATATACCCTCCCTACCCTAAATATAAGAAATACATTTAACTAACTCTAAACATATTAGAAATGTCTTCTAAACTAAACAGAGAACCTTTTTCTTATGTTGAACAAGATCTCAAGCGATCTAAATGGTTAGTAAAAGCTGCTAGCTCTGCTAAATTACAAGTCTAATAGCTCTGCTTGACATCCAAATAGCTGGTTAAGCTTGTCCTACTGAAGTACAGGGACCCATTCATACCGTCCTGGTAGAGGTACATCATTAACTACATCAAAATTGTACCTGCAAAATATACACAAGATACACATTGGCATATTGCAAAATGATATAAATAATCAGGAAACAAATTCAAAAAAGATACTGTAAATGAATAATTTAATCTGCAAAATATAGACTAGATACATGGCATATTGCATAATGATATCAATAATCAAGAAACAAATTCAAAAAAAGATAGTAAATCAGTATTTTAATCTGCAAAATATAGACAAGATACACATTGGCATATTGGATAATGATATCAACAATCAAGATAGACATTGCCATATTGCATAATGATATCAATAATCGAGAAACAAATTCAAAAAAGATAGTAAAATTAGTATTTTAATCTCCAAAATATAGACAAGATACACATTGGCATATTGAATAATGATATATCAATAATCAGGAAACAAATTTAAAAAAGACAGCAAATCAGTAATTTAATCTGCAAAATATAGACAAGATACACATTGGCATATTGCATATTGATATTAATAATTAGGAAACAAAAAAGATAGAAAATGAGTAATTTAATCTGCAAAATATAGCCTAAAAGGAATATGCTTACTTTTCCACAAATGTTGCTTGTTGCTGCTTCTCTGCCAAAGCAAAGAACTCATCCATTTCAGAAGATGTTGGAATATTTCTTTGCACGGGTTCGTGAATTACTCGTTGCGTTCTTTGCCTTGTTGTTGAACCAGGGGTATGAATGACACTTGAATCCCTTATTAAACTACATGGTGTGCTTTCTCTGGTGCTTCTGTTAATCACAAAAGTATTACTATTAAAATGGTTTAGGAGAAGAATCTTACAGAAATAGCAGTCATTGGAAATGCAAATGATGATTTGTTATCAACAGTTTTTGTATCAGAACTGGGTGATAACCGCTGACAGAAATATAAGTGAGAAAATAAAAAGAATTGTTTTGCTCACACAAAAACTCTTTAAAATGGAATTAGACTAGAGACAAACTCCTACTCTAGAAAAGTAACTGGCATTTATTAGAGACAAGCCCTGACTCTGGGCTCACGCAACCAAAAAAAGCCAAAGTAAGAGATGGCCAAATCTTTCTCATTCACTGCAAAACCAAACAGGAACCCAAAACACATGAACCATTCACAAATAGACCCCATGTATATGACAAACCTTTGATAACATGACGATTCACGAGAATTATGGCTGCTGGGTAATACTAAAGGTCAAATTTTTCTATCTTGACCATTATGAAGAACTTAAATGTGAGATTTTAAGCCTAACAAACAAGTAGGAGCCAACATATTCGGTCATGAAAAACACATACAAGCAGTCGGTAAATTGGAACCGGTTGATGAAGATTGGACAACTCATTTTATTCTAGGTAAATTTAATATTAAAAGTGAACTTATATGTCCAATCTTCATTCAATGCTACCAACGTCCTGGATGAGTAAATGTGTGCTTTCCTTAGCAGCAAGGAATCCAGATCAGTAGTAAACAGGAAAAATCAATGTTAAATTCATACATTTCTAATATGCATTCATGTTCATCAAAATCTTAAGTGAAAAACAAATGGAAATTACAAAATGGCCTCAAAATATGAATCAATAAAAAGATGGTTAAATCACAAATTATCAACAGCCAAATATGAATGCAGAGATAGCTACTGTCTTACAATCAAATCCTAGATCTTATTTTCCATTTTGTTTGATATGCAATCAATTGCTACCATGAAAAAAGATTTAAACTTTGTCAAACCCCTGCATTATTGGTACTTGGTAGTACTTGTTGCAGCAAGTGCGAGGTGAATTAAGTCTCACATTGTGAGACTGAGGACCCATAAACCTAATACCTAATAATTTTGTGTAAAGATGTGTGTCCAACAGTACTACGATTCATTAATGTAACAAGATAGTTATAGGAATTTTTTTTTAACATTAATAAATAATGTTAGAAGCTGTGTAATTGAAGAAAAGCCTAGATCATATCAATACAAAAAGTATAAGCAAGAGAGTTGTGACTTTTGAGAAGAAATATATAATCAAAACAATAGTGGCATATAAAAAGTTATAAAATCATAGGGGGGAAACAAGACACCGACAAAGTTTCCAAGTATATTTGTGAGTGCATTGTGTGCCTACCTTCGTTACATTTAGCATTTTCCAAAAACAAATTATAACATCACAACAAAGAGCATACTTTTTTGACAAAATATACACTAAATGGGATATAGAGCATACCCAAACTCCAAAATATAGGGCTAAGAGCACAGTTCCTTTCAAGTTCCCAATTTTCAAAATCTAAAAACCCTAATTTCTACTATTACTTTCAAGTTCCCAATTTTCATTCAGATAAAAATAAAAACATGAAATTACACTTATGAAAAATCTCAAAACTAAAGCAACACTAACATGCAAATGAATACAACACATAAATAACATCGCAAAGGGGAAAAACAAGAGCACAGTTTTTTTGTTTTTGCATATAAGAAATTGAATAAAAACATAGCATAAAAAATTGAATATAAATTAGAAACACAAAAAATGAAGAAATTGAAGAATATATGTACCTATCTCTGCCTTCAATTTCTAAGAAATTTTCACCAAAAGAACCTTCTACAGTGAAATCAACCTTCTCCTCTTCAGCACCGAAACTTCCCAATTTTTCAACCGACGACGACGTTTTGCCAGAACACTCTCGAAGTCTCGAATTTCCGGCAGAGGCGTTCTCCCTTCGAGGTTGCGGCGCCGGAGGAACCTTACGGAGGCGACGACTGCGAAGTTGGAGGTAGGCAGAGGAGTCCATATTTTGCGGCGAGGAAACCGGCGATTTCTGGAGAGCGAGGGTTTTTGCTCTTGTCCGTACACCGACGGTTGAGGCGTGCGATGGAGAATCCATGATTACGGCGGCGACGTCGCCGGCGATTTTGGATTTCTTCATGTATTTTCCCATTGGGAAACAAAAATTGAAAGTTGAAAGAGGAAAAAAATGATTTTGGAGGGTAAATTGTGTGTATGAGAGAGAGGAATAAAAAATGTGTATAAATACTTTTGTTGTGTTAATAAATAAATATCTGCCTTAACATATTTATTTATTTTTTACTACAAAAATAATATTTAGCTTAATTTTCTTTCTGGGTAATAATATTTGACTTAATTTTAATTTGCGCATATTTTATTGTGGTTCTCTACTAATTTTTTTGTGATCCTCTATTCAAAAGTTATGCACGGTCAATAATATTGATATAAATCAAATACATTAGTTATTTAATAAATTTAAAAAGTTAACTTTACTTATAATTAAGAATAAAAAGAGTATTAAATCGAAATTGCTGCCACATCATTCCTTAGCTGATTTGGATTAGAAAATGGATACTCATCATGTTGATATGCAAGCTCGCTTTGAGGAGATAGCTAGCATAGTTCATTATCACGGCCACCAGCTCAATGAGCAAGCTCGTGATACCTATGCGACGAGTATTTCAAAAGTGAAGATCCATCTTTTTTATGACAAACAAATTTATGATTGGCTCTATACGAAGATCGATTGCAAGGTAAAGGTAATTATTAATATTTTTAAAATTTGTAATTAGTTGATAAGATTAATATATTTTTTCCATCACGAGGTATGTTAACATTTTAACTCTTTTTCATTTTTAATTTAAATTCAATTAAACTAGTGATGATCCCTTGATCATCCTTGTAAAGACGACAACGCCGTTTCTAAGATTTTTGTGGCCTAGAGGCAAACCCACAACTTGGACCCTAACTAATTAATACATAGTATACAAAAAAGATTTTGACAAAAAATAACGATATTCATTTATTCAAATAAGTACAATGTATCAATCGAAATCATTATATATTCAAATTCGCTAAAAATTAAACTGTATGAATCTGCGAACAAGCTCACATCATCCAAGTTAATAGCATAAAATGACTTTATCCTTAAGCCTACAATTGATATGATAAAATTCAAATGTTCGAAATAGTCATGTCTCTGGATCTGCAACGTTGAAGACACTTGAGTCAATTAATGAATCTACACTGGATTTTGGTCGAAGCAAATCTGCAAATCTAAACGAAACAAAATTTGAATTCTCAAAAAACATTGAATTTTTTATTTAATATCTAAAAACTCATATAAAACAATTCCTACAAGCATTTATATATGCAAAGTCATTAATAATTGTGTCTACTTGAATATGTTCTGTCATATCTTTTTTAATACATAAAATGGTTAAATCATAAATTTTTTTTATGACATCGATGATCTCAAGTAGTTTATCAATAATTTTAACTTCAAAAACCTTCTTTCTGAAGATGTGTTAAATACCGATATAAGTTCACATAAATCAATATGAAATTGAAACATTTGGATAACAATTTTCGGTTTTGACGAACACAAGAATTTTAAATGCGAGTGTCAACACATTTTGCAAAAACAATTACAACTCATTAATTTTTTATCAAATTTTACTTACTATATAGTCAAAATCTAGAATAATAGTTAAGTTTAAAAAGGTCTAGAACAAGGGGAATTCTTAGGTACACATCTTAGATGGTAATGTACCGGTACATTGTTGATGTGGATTATTATGATTGGTCCTTAAATAATATTTGATATAAACGAAATTAATAAACATGATTTATGGACCAATCATAATGATCCACATCAGCAATGTACCGGTACATCGCCACCTAAGATGTGTACCAGATTGTTCACCCTAAAATAATTATAAATAAGTTATCTTTCTCTAAATATTGTAAGGTTAATAAAATAAAAATAAACTAAGCCTATTTTCTTTTTCATCTAAAAACAATATGTAAAGTTTTTTTTCACAAAAATTTAGTTGATTTTTTTTTTGTCAAGTAGTTTAGTGGCTAGAATTTCACCTTTAAAGATGAATAAGTGGGAGTACCAGAGTTTGAACCCTGGTCTTTGCAATAATTTGCAATATCCATGTCAATTGAGCTATGCTCACGGAGACAAAAATTAGGTGATTCTGAATGAATTTTTCAGCAGTGTAATATGTTTTTTGAACAAGAATATTTTTTTATATTGTAAAATTTTATTTTTGGGATTCCACTTTTGAACTTTGTCTTATGTTATTACAGAGCTTATAAAAAGATTGGATACACTTTTATGACATATGGAGGTTGAGATATAGTTCCCTTATGTAGTAAAAAGCTTTGTAATATCTAATTTTAGGTGCAACTTGATGCCTGATTTTTAATACAATTTTGTGTTTCAAAAATAAAACTTGTTTGATATATTACATTTTTCGTTAATTCTAGACTAAAATATTTTAGGGATATTCTTTAACATTCTTCTTTAATTACGAATATTTTTTTATAAATTTTATTTGAGTTAATTACATTTTTACGATATTATAAGCACTAAGAATAACTTTTAAATCAACGTTTGTTAATGTTGTTAGATAATTAACATTTTAAGGTTCAATCTTTTTCATGTTGTGATTTGAAATTCGACAATGATATTTTAAAAAAGAAGGTAAAAAACTTCGGTTTCTAATAAATTAACTTTCTTGCATATTATATATTTGGTTTGATTAAAAGAGATTTAATAGTAAAAACACTTAAGACTTTGAAGTCCAATATATTTTATCTATGTACAATGCGAAAAATAATATAAAAACAAAATAGATCGAATAATAACATACTAATGATAAAATATATTAATAAAAGTTTGGGGGGACCATGACTAATGATTGTCCCCCTTCTATCTCCATTCCTGGAACCTAGAGGTTTTGAATTCAATCCCCGCTAGTTCTTATGGAGGGATATACATGTAAATACAATTGTAAGTGCTCTTTGAATCCTAATATCGACCCAATTTTAAATTGTGATATCATCCTCTCATCCTATATTTTTTTTTAATAAAAAATAAAAAATATTTTGGTAAGTCAAATAAAGAAATTATTAATTATATAAGGTCAAAAAATTAATTGCATTGTAATTTAGTCATAGAAAAATAATTAAATATAACCCCTATTAAATGTCATAAATATTTCTAAGCAATTATTTATTCCTAAAATTGAAAATAAATTTGTCAAAACAAGAAGCCAATTAAAATCATAGATTATACCTCCTCACATTGAAAAATTACAACCGGTCATGAAACTCTTGTTTTTTAGGCTATATATACACCTGCATAATGCATTTGATGCATATCCAAACCCACATCTCTAGGCCCCTTTCTCTTAGACACTCAAACACATATATTTCATACATTTTACTACCTTAGATTTAATTTCATCCAAATTTTGTGATTACGTACACTTTCATGGATACACCAAATGGACTTAGTTTGGTGCTTTATGAGCCTAACAAAGTTGGCCGACTAGAATATTCTTCAACAAGTTCAACTATACAAGGAGTTCCAACCTTGAATGTTTCCAAGGATACACCAAGTGGACTTAGTTTGGTGCTTTATGAGCCTAACAAGGTTGGTCGACAAGAATATTCTTCAACAAGTTCAATTGTACAAGGAGTTCCACCCTTGAATGCTTATGAGATTGATCTGATGAAACCGATTGCGAAAGAATTAGAACAGCAAATGAATGTAAGTAATTCATTTTATCATGCACCGTTAGCTCCTTTTGTCATAGTGTATACAACTACATCACCTCTTTTTTTTAGTCAATATTTAATTGTTTTTGTCATTAGATATATATTCAAGAATTAAAAGATCTGGAAGATCCTAAAGATCCAGAACATATGTTTGCCATGGTTGCATTTGACGGTGTTTCAAATAAGGTAATTTTTATATGTACTTCATTTGTGTTTGCATTGTAATATAAACAAAAAAGACTGCATAAATTTTGTTAGAGAAGTAATGGCTCCTAAATTTAAAAATAAAATAAAATTAACAGCCTATTTTATGGACGTTTTTATTTGAATATGTTGTAGTGTATAATTTATTATCCCTGATCTTTTAACCATATGATGTTGTTGATATAGGTTGAGAAGAAAAGAGGCAGAAAGACAAAATCCAAAGTCATTGGACCAATATCAGTTTCCTTTGAACTTACTCGTCAAAATTTCGAAAATTATGAGATTCAAAGGGTAAGCATCGTTATTTGTCATTCCTTATAATCAATTCTCTTTTTTCTTACCATAGATTAACATTATACTGATAAGACATAACACAATATGGGAAACTAATTTGCAACAGGTGCTTGCAACACGACTACCTCATAAGTTTTCTAGGTCTGAAAGAAGAATGAATTGGAAAATGCATTTGACAAAAAGGGTTGACAACCAAAGATATGACGTTGTAAGATTGAACTTCAACTAATTTTATCATAAATAAAGATAATTTTTTTCATTATAAATTTCAAAATATCATGTATATCTTGAATAATTTTTGCGTTGTTTAACAACTAATTAAATATAACATTTATACATTTTTGTGTATGCAGCATTTTCTCCACTTGCCATCTAATACTATATTTCGTTCGAAGAAAGAAGTGGCTTATTTCATAATTTGTGAACATGACCCTTCAAACACTGACAACAACACAAGCAAAAAGAGAAAGCGCAATGCAAAGTACATTTTCTTTAATTCTAATTTTTTTAAAACATGAATTTGGGTCCTCGAACTCCTTTAAAAATACAATCGATTGGAGTTATAATAAAATGGAATTATATTTGAGTGGTACGAGAGGAAACTTAAATTTGTTGTTTTGTGGAATTTTTTATTGCAGGTGTTAAGTTCGATATAAAATGTGCTGAATTCGAGGAGAATAGATTGTGCTACATACAAGAGGAGAAAATAGTGTTTGGATATTCCTCAAGTGAAAACGGACAACAAAATAGAATTATTTTTGGAAGGCCAAACAAGATAGAATATGCATAAGCGTCAAGCTATATTTCATTGTGTAATATTTTTTATTTTGGAAGTTGTGGTTATCATTGTTTCACAGAGTTAAAACTCTCGGTAATCATATCTGAGATAGAGTTTTCACAATTTCTTATTCCATATAAACAATCATGTAATCTAATAAATAATCATCTATCACCATGTTTGTGCCGTTTTTCATTTAATAACTTTCATCGCTGAAAATGAACAGTTTATGATCATTGTTGATATTAGAAGACTCAACATTAGTCGTAGTACTTTGTTAATCAACGTGTGTTAATGTTGTTAGATGATTAACATTTCAAGGCTCAATATTTCTCATGTTGTGATTTGAAATTCGATGACGATATTTCAAAAAGAAAGTAAAAAACTCAAGTTTCCGATAAATTATTCTTCTTGCATATTCAATATTTTGCTTGATTAAAAGAAATTTATCAGTAAAAACACTTAAGACTTTGAAGTCCAATATATTTTATCTTTGTACAATGCGAAAAATAATATAGA
Organism: Trifolium fragiferum; assembly: GCA_954870985.1. NCBI lineage: Eukaryota > Viridiplantae > Streptophyta > Magnoliopsida > Fabales > Fabaceae > Trifolium > Trifolium fragiferum. Next base: position 12,947,999 of record OX940793.1, on the reverse strand, counting down.
GACAAAATAAAATAATAGCATATTAATGATAAAATATATTAATAAAAGTTTGGGGGACCATGACTAATGCTTGTTTGTTCCCCTTCTATCTCCATTCCTGAAATCGGGAGGTTCTTAATTCAATCTCCGCTAGTTCTTATGGAGGTATATAAATGCAAATATATTTGTAAGTGCTCTTTGAGCCCTAATATCGACCTGATTTTGAATTGCGATATCATCCTCTCATCCTATATTTTTTTCAATAAAAAATAAAAAATATTTTGGTAAGTCAAATAAATAAATTATTAATTATATAAGGTCAAAAAATTAATTACTTTGTAATTTAGTCATAGAAATATAATTAAATATAACCCCTATTAAATGTCATAAATATTTCTAAGCAATTATTTATTCCTAAAATGGAAAATAAATTTGTCAAAACAAGAAGTCAATTAAAACCATAGATTATACCTCCTCACATTGAAAAATTACAACCGGTCATGAAACTCTTTTATTTTTTAGGCTATAAATACACGTGCATTTGATGCATATGCAAAAACACATCTCTAGGCCCTTCTCTCTCAGACACACACACACACCCACAAACACACATATATTCATACATTTTACTACCTTAGATTTAATTTCATCCAAACCTTGTGATTACGTACACTTCCATGGATACACCAAATGGACTTAGTTTGGTGCTTTATGAGCCTAAGAAAGTTTGCCGACTAGAATATTCTTCAACAAGTTTAATTGTACAAGGAGTTCCACCCTTGAATGTTTCCATGGATACACCAAATGGACTTAGTTTGGTGCTTTATGAGCCTAACAAGGTTGGTCGACAAGAATATTCTTCACCAAGTTCAATTGTACAAGGAGTTCCACCCTTGAATGCTTATGAGATTGATCTGATGAAACCGATTGCGAAAGAATTAGAACAGCAAATGAATGTAAGTAATTCATTTTATCATGCACCGTTAGCTCCTTTTGTCATAGTGTATACAACTACATCACCTCTTTTTTTTAGTCAATATTTAATTGTTTTTGTCATTAGATATATATTCAAGAATTAAAAGAACTGGAAGATCCTAAAGATCCAGAACATATGTTTGCCATGGTTGCATTTGACGATGTTTCAAATAAGGTAATTTTTATATGTACTTCATTTGTGTTTGCATTGTAATATAAACAAAAAAGACTGCATAAATTTTGTTAGAGAAGTAATGGCTCCTAAATTTAAAAATAAAATAAAATTAACAGCCTATTTTTTGGACTTTTTATTTGAATATGTTGTAGTGTATAATTTATTATCCCTGTCTTTTAACCATATGATGTTGTTGATATAGGTTGAGAAGAAAAGAGGCAGAAAGACAAAATCCAAAGTCCTTGGACCAATATCAGTTTCCTTTGAACTTGCTCGTCAAAATTTCGAAAATGATGAGATTCAAAGGGGAAGGATCGTTATTTGTCATTCCTTATAATCAATTCTCTTTTTTCTTACCATAGATTAACATTATACTTATAAGACATAACACAATATGGGAAACTAATTTGCAACAGGTGCTTGCAACTCGACTACCTCATAAGTTTTCTAGGTCTGAAAGAAGAATGAATTGGAAAATGCATTTGACAAAAAGGGTTGACAACCAAAGATATGACGTTGTAAGATTGAACTTCAACTAATTTTATCATAAATAAAGATAATTTTTTTCATTATAAACAAAATATCATGTATATCTTGAATAATTTTTGCATTGTTTAACAACTAATTAAATATAACATTTATACATTTTTGTGTATGCAGCATTTTCTCCACTTGCCATCTAATACTATATTTCGTTCGAAGAAAGAAGTGGCTTATTTCATAATTTGTGAACATGACCCTTCAAACACTGACAACAACACAAGCAAAAAGAGAAAGCGCAATGCAAAGTACATTTTCTTTAATTCTAATTTTTTAAAAACATGAATTTGGGTCCTCCAACTCCTTTAAAAATACAATCGATTGGAGTTATAATAAAATTAAATTAAAATTTGAGTGGTACGAGAGGAAACTTAAATTTGTTGTTTTTTGGATTTTTTTTTATTGCAGGTGTTAAGTTCGATATAAAATGTGCTGAATTCGAGGAGAATAGATTGTGCTACATACAAGAGGAGAAAATAGTGTTTGGATATTCCTCAAGTGAAAACGGACAACAAAATAGAATTATTTTTGGAAGGCCAAAAAAGATATAATATTCATAAGCGTCAAGCTATATTTCATTGTGTAAATTTTTTATTTTGGAAGTTGTGGTTGTCATTGTTTCACAGAGTTAAAACTATCGGTAATCATATCTGAGATAAAGTTTTCACAATTTCTTGTTCCATATAAACAATCATGTAATCTAATAAATAATCATCTATCACCATGTTTGTGACATTTTTCATTTAATAACTTTCATCACTGAAAATGAACAGTTTATGATCGTTGTTGATATTAGAAGACTCAACATTAGTCGTAGCACTTTGTTAATCAACGTGTGTTAATGTCGTTAGATGATTAACATTTCAAGGCTCAATATTTCTAATGTTGTGATTTGAAATTCGATGACGATATTTCAAAAAGAAAGTAAAAAACTTAAGTTTCCGATAAATTATTCTTCTTGCATATTATATATTTGGCTTGATTAAAAGAGATTTATTAGTAAAAACACTTAAGACTTGAAGTCCAATATATTTTATCTTTGTACAATGCAAAAAATAATATAGAGACAAAATAAAATAATAGCATATTAATGATAAAATATATTAATAAAAGTTTGGGGGACCATGACTAATGCTTGTTTGTTCCCCTTCTATCTCCATTCCTAAAATCGGGTGGTTCTGAATTCAAAATTCGCTAGTTCTTATGCAGGTATATAAATGCAAATATATTTGTAAGTGCTCTTTGAGCCCTAATATCGACCCAATTTTGAATTGCGATATCATCCTCTCAACCTATATTTTTTTCAATAAAAAATAAAAAATATTTTGGTAAGTCAAATAAATAAATTATTAATTATATAAGGTCAAAAAATTAATTGCTTTGTAATTTAGTCATAGAAAAATAATTAAATATAACCCCTATTAAATGTCATAAATATTTCTAAGCAATTATTTATTCCTAAAATGGAAAATAAATTTGTCAAAACAAGAAGTCAATTAAAACCATAGATTATACCTCCTCACATTGAAAAATTACAACCGGTCATGAAACTCTTTTATTTTTTAGGCTATAAATACACGTGCATTAGATGCATATGCAAAAACACATCTCTAGGCCCTTCTCTCTCAGACACACACACACACACCCACAAACACACATATATTCATACATTTTACTACCTTAGATTTAATTTCATCTAAACCTTGTGATTATGTACACTTCCATGGATACACCAAATGGACTTAGTTTGGTGCTTTATGAGCCTAACAAAGTTGGCCGACTAGAATATTCTTCAACAAGTTCAACTGTACAAGGAGTTCCACCCTAGAATGTTTCCATGGATACACCAAATGGACTTAGTTTGGTGCTTTATGAGCCTAACAAGGTTGGTCGACAAGAATATTCTTCAACAAGTTCAAATGTACAAGGAGTTCCACCCTTGAATGCTTATGAGATTGATCTGATGAAACTGATTGCTAAAGAATTAGAACAACAAATGAATGTAAGTAATTCATTTTATCATGCACTGTTAGCTCATTTTGTCATAGTGTATACAACTACATCACCTCTTTTTTTTAGTCAATATTTAATTGTTTTTGTCATTAGATATATATTCAAGAATTAAAAGAACTGGAAGATCCTAATGATCCAGAACATATGTTTGTCATGGTTGCATTTGACGGTGTTTCAAATAAGGTAATTTTTATATGTACTTCATTTGTGTTTGCATTGTAATATAAACAAAAAAGACTGCATAAATTTTGTTAGAAAAGTAATGGCTCCTAAATTTTAATAAAAAAAAAAAAATTAACAGCCGATTTTTTGGACCTTTTTATTTGAATATGTTGTAGTGTATAATTTATTATCCCCGTCTTTTAACCGTATGATGTTGTTGATATAGGTTGAGAAGAAAAGAGGTAGAAGGACAAAATCCAAAGTCCTTGGACCAATATCAGTTTCCTTTGAACTTGCTCGTCAAAATTTTGAAAATGATGAGATTCAAAGGGTAAGGATCGTTATTTGTCATTCCTTATAATCAATTCTCTTTTTTCTTACCATAGATTAACATTATACTAATAAGACATAACACAATATGGGAAACTAATTTGCAACAGGTGCTTGCAACTCGACTACCTCATAAGTTTTCTAGGTCTGAAAGAAGAATGAATTGGAAAATGCATTTGACAAAAAGGGTTGACAACCAAAGATATGACGTTGTAAGATTGAACTTCAACTAATTTTATCATAAATAAAGATAATTTTTTTCATTATAAACAAAGTATCATGTATATCTTGAATATTTTTTGCATTGTTTAACAACTAATTAAATATAACATTTATACATTTTTGTGTATGCAGCATTTTCTCCACTTGCCATCTAATACTATATTTGGTTCGAAGAAAGAAGTGACTTATTTCATAATTTGTGAACATGACCCTTCAAACACTGACAACAACACAAGCAAAAAGAGAAAGCGCAATGCAAAGTACATTTTCTTTAATTCTAATTTTTTTAAAACATGAATTTGGGTCCTCCAACTCCTTTAAAAATACAATCGATTGGAGTTATAATAAAATTAAATTAAAATTTGAGTGGTACGAGAGGAAACTTAAATTTGTTGTTTTTTGGATTTTTTTTTATTGCAGGTGTTAAGTTCGATATAAAATGTGCTGAATTCGAGGAGAATAGATTGTGCTACATACAAGAGGAGAAAATAGTGTTTGGATATTCCTCAAGTGAAAACGGACAACAAAATAGAATTATTTTTGGAAGGCCAAAAAAGATAGCATATTCATAAGCGTCAAGCTATATTTCATTGTGTAATAGTTTTTATTTTGGAAGTTGTGGTTGTCATTGTTTCACAGAGTTAAAACTATCTGTAATCATATCTGAGATAGAGTTTTCACAATTTCTTATTCCATATAAACAATCATGTAATCTAATAAATAATCATCTATCACCATGTTTGTGACGTTTTTCATTTAATAACTTTCATCGCTGAAAATGAACAGTTTATGATCGTTGTTGATATTAGAAGACTCAACATTAGTCGTAGCACTTTGTTAATCAACGTGTGTTAATGTTATTAGATGATTAACATTTCAAGGCTCAATCTTTCTCATGTTGTGATTTGAAATTCGACGACGATATTTCAAAACGAAGGTATAAAACTTAAGTTTCCGATAAATTAATCTTCTTGCATATTATATATTTGGCTTGATTAATTGAGATTTATTAATAAAAACACTTAAGTCTTTGAAGTCCAATATATTTTATCTTTGTACAACGCGAAAAATAATATAGAGACAAAATAAAATAATACCATATTTATAATAAAATATATTAATAAAAGTTTGGGGGACCATGACTAATGCTTTTTTGTTCCTCTTCTATCTCCATTCCTGAAATCGGGAGGTTCTGAATTCAATCTCCGCTAGTTCTTATGGTGGTATATAAATGCAAATATATTTGTAAGTGCTCTTTGAGCCCTAATATCGACCCAATTTTGAATTGTGATATCATCCTCTCATCCTATATTTTTTTCAATAAAAAATATAAAATATTTTGGTAAGTCAAATAAATAAATTATTAATTATATAAGGTCAAAAAATTAATTGCTTTGTAATTTAGTCATAGAAAAATAATTAAATATAACCCCTATTAAATGTCATAAATATTTCTAAGCAATTATTTATTCCTAAAATGGAAAATAAATTTGTCAAAACAAGAAGTCAATTAAAACCATAGAATATACCTCCTTACATTGAAAAATTACAACCGGTCATGAAACTCTTTTATTTTTTAGGCTATAAATACACGTGCATTAGATGCATATGCAAAAACACATCTCTAGGCCTTTCTCTCTCAGACACACACACACACACACCCACAAACACACATATATTCATACATTTTACTACCTTAGATTTAATTTCATCTAAACCTTGTGATTATGTACACTTCCATGGATACACCAAATGGACTTAGTTTGGTGCTTTATGAGCCTAACAAAGTTGGCCGACTAGAATATTCTTCAACAAGTTCAACTGTACAAGGAGTTCCACCCTAGAATGTTTCCATGGATACACCAAATGGACTTAGTTTGGTGCTTTATGAGCCTAACAAGGTTGGTCGACAAGAATATTCTTCAACAAGTTCAACTGTACAAGGAGTTCCACCCTTGAATGCTTATGAGATTGATCTGATGAAACTGATTGCTAAAGAATTAGAACAACAAATGAATGTAAGTAATTCATTTTATCATGCACTGTTAGCTCATTTTGTCATAGTGTATACAACTACATCACCTCTTTTTTTTAGTCAATATTTAATTGTTTTTGTCATTAGATATATATTCAAGAATTAAAAGAACTGGAAGATCCTAATGATCCAGAACATATGTTTGCCATGGTTGCATTTGACGGTGTTTCAAATAAGGTAATTTTTATATGTACTTCATTTGTGTTTGCATTGTAATATAAACAAAAAAGACTGCATAAATTTTGTTAGAAAAGTAATGGCTCCTAAATTTTAATAAAAAAAAAAAATTAACAGCCTATTTTTTGGATGTTTTTATTTGAATATGTTGTAGTGTATAATTTATTATCCCTGTCTTTTAACCATATGATGTTGTTGATATAGGTTGAGAAGAAAAGAGGTAGAAGGACAAAATCCAAAGTCCTTGGACCAATATTAGTTTCCTTTGAACTTGCTCGTCAAAATTTCGAAAATGATGAGATTCAAAGGGTAAGGATCGTTATTTGTCATTCCTTATAATCAATTCTCTTTTTTCTTACCATAGATTAACATTATACTAATAAGACATAACACAATATGGGAAACTAATTTGCAACAGGTGCTTGCAACTCGACTACCTCATAAGTTTTCTAGGTCTGAAAGAAGAATGAATTGGAAAATGCATTTGACAAAAAGGGTTGACAACCAAAGATATGACGTTGTAAGATTGAACTTCAACTAATTTTATCATAAATAAAGATAATTTTTTTCATTATAAACAAAATATCATGTATATCTTGAATATTTTTTGCATTGTTTAACAACTAATTAAATATAACATTTATACATTTTTGTGTATGCAGCATTTTCTCCACTTGCCATCTAATACTATATTTGGTTCGAAGAAAGAAGTGACTTATTTCATAATTTGTGAACATGACCCTTCAAACACTGACAACAACACAAGCAAAAAGAGAAAGCGCAATGCAAAGTACATTTTCTTTAATTCTAATTTTTTTAAAACATGAATTTGGGTCCTCCAACTCCTTTAAAAATACAATCGATTGGAGTTATAATAAAATTAAATTAAAATTTGAGTGGTACGAGAGGAAACTTAAATTTGTTGTTTTTTGGATTTTTTTTTATTGCAGGTGTTAAGTTCGATATAAAATGTGCTGAATTCGAGGAGAATAGATTGTGCTACATACAAGAGGAGAAAATAGTGTTTGGATATTCCTCAAGTGAAAACGGACAACAAAATAGAATTATTTTTGGAAGGCCAAAAAAGATAGCATATTCATAAGCGTCAAGCTATATTTCATTGTGTAATAGTTTTTATTTTGGAAGTTGTGGTTGTCATTGTTTCACAGAGTTAAAACTATCTGTAATCATATCTGAGATAGAGTTTTCACAATTTCTTATTCCATATAAACAATCATGTAATCTAATAAATAATCATCTATCACCATGTTTGTGACGTTTTTCATTTAATAACTTTCATCGCTGAAAATGAACAGTTTATGATCGTTGTTGATATTAGAAGACTCAACATTAGTCGTAGCACTTTGTTAATCAACGTGTGTTAATGTTATTAGATGATTAACATTTCAAGGCTCAATCTTTCTCATGTTGTGATTTGAAATTCGACGACGATATTTCAAAACGAAGGTATAAAACTTAAGTTTCCGATAAATTAATCTTCTTGCATATTATATATTTGGCTTGATTAATTGAGATTTATTAATAAAAACACTTAAGTCTTTGAAGTCCAATATATTTTATCTTTGTACAACGCGAAAAATAATATAGAGACAAAATAAAATAATACCATATTTATAATAAAATATATTAATAAAAGTTTGGGGGACCATGGCTAATGCTTTTTTGTTCCTCTTCTATCTCCATTCCTGAAATCGGGAGGTTCTGAATTCAATCTCCGCTAGTTCTTATGGTGGTATATAAATGCAAATATATTTGTAAGTGCTCTTTGAGCCCTAATATCGACCCAATTTTGAATTGTGATATCATCCTCTCATCCTATATTTTTTTCAATAAAAAATATAAAATATTTTGGTAAGTCAAATAAATAAATTATTAATTATATAAGGTCAAAAAATTAATTGCTTTGTAATTTAGTCATAGAAAAATAATTAAATATAACCCCTATTAAATGTCATAAATATTTCTAAGCAATTATTTATTCCTAAAATGGAAAATAAATTTGTTAAAACAAGAAGTCAATTAAAACCATAGATTTTACCTCCTCACATTGAAAAATTACAACCGGTCATGAAACTCTTATTTTTTAGGATATAAATACACGTGCATTTGATGCTTATGCAAAATCACATCTCTTGGCCCTTCTCTCTCAGACACACACACACACCCACAAACACACATATATTCATACATTTTACTACCTTAGATTTAATTTCATCCAAACCTTGTGATTATGTACACTTCCATGGATACACCATATGGACTTAGTTTGATGCTTTATGAGCCTAACAAAGTTGGTCGACTAGAATATTGTTCAACAAGTTCAACTATACAAGGAGTTCCACCCTTGAATGTTTCCATGGATACACCAAATGGACTTAGTTTGGTGCTTTATGAGCCTAACAAGATTGGTCTACAAGAATATTCTTCACCAAGTTCAATTGTACAAGGAGTTGCACCCTTGAATGCTTATGAGATTGATCTGATGAAACAGATTGCGAAAAAATTAGAACAGCAAATGAATGTAAGTAATTCATTTTATCATGCACCGTTAGCTCCTTTTGTCATAGTGTATACAACTAGATCACCTCTTTTTTTTATTCAATATTTATTTTTTGTCATTAGATATATATTCAAGAATTAAAAGAACCGGAAGATCCTAAACATCCAGAACATATGTTTGCCATGGTTGCATTTGACGGTGTTGCAAATAAGGTAATTTTTATATTTACTTCATTTGTGTTTGCATTGTAATATAAACAAAAAAGACTGCATAAATTTTGTTAGAGAAGGAATCACTCCTAAATTTAAAAATAAAATAAAATTATTAACCTATTTTTTGGATGTTTTTATTTGAATATGTTGTAGTGTATAATTTATTATCCATGATCTTTTAACCATATGATGTTGTTGATATAGGTTGAGAAGAAAAGAGGCAGAAAGACAAAATCCAAAGTCATTGGACCAATATCAATTTCCTTTGAACTTGCTCGTCAAAATTTCGAAAATGATGAGATTCAAAGGGTAAGCATCGTTATTTGTCATTCCTTATAGTCAATTCTCTTTTTTCTTAGCATAGATTAACATTATACTGATAAGACATAACACAATATGGGAAACTAATTTGCAACAGGTGCTTGCAACTCGACTACCTCCTAAGTTTTCTAGGTTTGAAAGAAGAATGAATTGGAAAATGCATTTGACAAAAAGGGTTGACAACCAAAGATATGACGTTGTAAGATTGGGCTTCAACTAATTTTATCATAAATAAAGATAATCTTTTTCACTATAAATTTCAAAATATCATGTATATCTTCAATAATTTTTGCATTGTTTAACAACTAATTAAATTAACATTTATACATTTTTGTGTATGTAGCATTTTCTCCACTTGCCATCTAATACTATATTTCGTTCGAAGAAAGAAGTGGCTTATTTCATAATTTGTGAACATGACCCTTCAAACACTGACAACAACACAAGCAAAAAGAGAAAGCGCAATGCAAAGTACATTTTCTTTAATTCTTATTTTTTTAAAACATGAATTTGGATCCTCCAACTCCTTTAAAAATACAATCGATTGGAGTTATAATAAAATTAAAATAAAATTGAGTGGTACGAGAGGAAACATACATTTGTTGTTTTGTGGATTTTTTATTGCAGGTGTTAAGTTCGATATAAAATGTGCTGAATTCGAGGAGAACATATTATGCTACATACTAGAGGAGAAAATGGTTTTTGGATATTCCTCAAGTGGAAACGGACAACAAGATAGAATTATTTTTTGAAGGCTAAACAAGACAAAATATGCATAAGCTTCAAGTTATATTTCATTGTGTAATATTTTTTATTTTGGAAGTTGATGTTGTCATTGTTTCACAGAGTTAAAACTATCAATAATCATATCTGAGATAAATTATTCACAATTTGTTATTCCATATAAACAATCATGTAATGTAATCTAATTAATAATCATCTATCACCATGTTTGTGACGTTTTTCATTTAAGAACTTTCATCGCTGAAAATGAACAGTTTATGATCGTTGTTGATATTAGAAGACTCAACATTAGTCCTAGCACTTTGTTAATCAATGTGTGTTAACGTTGTTAGATGATTAACATTTCAAGTCTCAATCTTTTTCATGTTGTGATTTGAAATTCGACAACAACAACAACAAAAAGAAGGTAAAAAAAAAAATTTAGTGTTCTAATAAATTAATATTCTTGCATTTAGGGACATATTGATTAACTGTCATAATGTGAGAATTGAGTCTCATAGATCCGTGCCATAAAATAATACCACCTTGGCCCTAATTTTTTTTATGAAAATGCAAAAATGAAATGCATATATTAATCTAAGAATCTCTTTACCACCACAAGGTATACCGAGAAGACCATAAAAGATTTCAAAGTTTTAAAAAATAAATAAATAACATGAATAATTAATCAATGCACAAATATGTAAACGGGCTCGACCACCAACTTTGATAGTTTGAAATTAGAGTATTGTTCGTTGTCTTCAACCACCGATAGGAGTAGAGTAGGAATGAACACTTCTGAGTTTCTGAAAAGTCTTTGATTTATTTCATTCCACACAATCCAAACACATAAGAGTCAAATGAGTTGCAAAAAGGTCTGCCGCCAGAAGAATAAGTAAGTTGAAGAAAGTGATCTGATAGATTTTGAGAGTCCACCGACGAAAAACCAATCCATGATCAAACTAACGACCAGAGGGAACCAAAAGATGCTACAAGATAGAAATAAGTGCTGAGTTGATTCAATACCTCCGCAATTGGACACGCAAAAATGAGATTCTGAAGTGATGATGCCTCGACCTGCCAAATTTGTCTTTGTTGGCAACCTATCTCGCAAAAAATAGATACCTTCAAGGGAGCTAGTTTGTGCCAAATTAGTTCTTCAGCTGCATCAAAAGTAAGAGGCTGTTGAGAAGTCAATAGTTGATATGCACCACGTGCCGTGTAACCTCGATCAGAATCAGGCCACCGCTGCCAAATATCGGAACACTAGGCCTGCAAAAAGAGATCGTGAAGTAAATTCTCACACTCCCTCAACATCTCCTCCTCTCACACCCACATCGTCTTCCCACCCTAAAGCAGACATCTCGGCTATTGTATTCAATTTATTCTCCGCTAGATCGAATAGACGCCACCTCACACTCAAGGGGGTCCCGCCCAATCAAGGATCGGTCCCAAAAAATGTATCCAACCCATCCCCCGCCTTTCTCGTCACTCCCTCCCCGAACCACCCTCCACCTTCGTTTCTAATTATAAGATCCTTTTGAGATTTTTTTTCGTCCCTTTTTATAAGACTCCTTTCTAATTTTCAAGAGCGATAAATATATTTTTTACCAATATACCCATAATTATAGTGCATCTTTTTCTACAATATGTAATAAATACACTAAAGAAACATTATACTCATTAACTAAAATGTAAAATCAATACCAATTATTAACAAATTTAATATCACAATCAACTTTCTTAATCTCTATATTTCTTTTAAAGGGGTCTTATATTTAGGGACGAATCAAATAATATTAATAATAATAATAATAATAATAATAATAGAAGACAACACCTTATACAATATTCCCATAATGAAATAAACTGGTCAAAATATCACATGATGGTATTGGTGCCACTACGCTATCTACTGCCGTTATCTCGTTACCCGTTCTTAATCCTGCTCGACATGTCTATATATCTGAAAGAAACAAAAATGAGAGTAGGTTTGAGATTCCAAGCCTTAGAGCAACAATAGCGCAGGTAAATTAACTTCAAAGTTGCTAATAGCCAACGTGAATAATAAGGAATCTGTAATGTACATGTGTGACAGGGTCCGTTTAGCATGGTCAAATAGATGAATTTGTCTAACTTGGACCCATGTAAATGACTGCCAATAGTAAGTTGCTTCCGGTAAAAAGATTCCATGGCGCAATACACATGAGCACATCATATTTTGACCAATTAATATTTTTTTTTAAAGTAAAAGTAAATGAGATACAGCTGTAAAAGAACATCTGTGTTTGTTGTATCTTTCTTAACACACCACGAAAAAACTTGAACTTCAACTTTAACAATATGTATCTTTGTTTATCTCACTGAACTTCAACTTGAACCATCCCACTTAAATAAACAACTGAAAACATTGAACATTGTAGATCTCCATCAACGAAACGTTCGTGTTACTGATAAGATTTCGTGCGATGGCGGTGGGTGTGAATAGAAGCATTTGTTCTCTCTGATTTGGTGTAACTTTCGTGTTCAAAGGTATGTGTTCTCTCTAGAAATAATTATGGGTATTCATGAAAAATAATTAGAAAACTTATGAATAATTAAGTAAATTGTTTGGTTTAGTAACTGGTTAATTAAGTGAATGGTTTTTATTTTTTTTGCAGAATTTGTTTAAATTTGATCTAGTAAATTGATTATCTGAAGCAGAAGATGGTGGAAGTTTGTTCAAATTCAATGAACGATGAAGTGTCTGAGGGTGAATCGTTGGAGGTTTGTATTTTAATGCAAATTGAAGTATTTATAACTGTTAGTCAATTTTGTTAATTATGTTAGGTAAATGTAGTGAAGCAAATAATAATAGATTTATCATTTGATTTAGGGATTAGAAAATTTGGTGTTGTCTGATGAAGAAGGGCAAGAATATGTTGGTGATGGAGATGATGCAGAATGTAGTAAGACAGACAGTGTAGAGGGATGTATCTTTAGTGAAGTTAATGCTGTCAATAGTTTGGAAGACATCTCAAAGATCAACTTTAAACATCTAAGTGATGAAGATGTAATGAGATACCATTTTTTGGATCTTGATGTGGCTTATACATTCTACAATTGGTATGCTAGTTTCCATGGTTTTGCCGGAAGGAAAAGTAAAGTGATGAGGAACGTAAAAGGTGAAGTAACTCAACAGACATTCGTCTGCTACAGACAAGGTACATGAAATTGCTCCACAATGCCCACAACCATTCTCTATTGCATGAAAAATATGTTGGAATGCTACCAGCACATAGAAAGATGTCAACACACGACATTTGACGAATGAGCAACATGAGAAAATCTGGTATGAAGACAAGCCATATATTTGGATTGTTTGCAACTGAAGCCGGTGGTTATGAAAAAATCGGTTTTAGTAGGCGAGACATGTACAATGAACAGGAAAGGCAACGTTTAACTACTTCAACGGATGCAAAAGCTGCATGTGAATACTTGGAAAGCATGCGGATGAGTGATGAAACAATGTTTTGGAGGCATAAGGTTGATGGAAATGGAAGGCTTACACACTTGTTTTGGTGCGATGGAGTGGCTCAGAGGGACTATACAGTTTTTGGGGATGTTGTGGCTTTTGATGCCACGTATAAGCGGAACAAGTATATGTGCCCTTTAGTTGTTTTTTCGGGTGTAAACCATCATAATCAGAGTATTGTGTTTTGTGCTGCAATTGTATGTGATGAAACAGAAGGAACATATGTTTGGCTTTTGGAACAGTTATTGGAAGCTATGGGAGGGAAAAGTCCTACTTCAGTTATAACCGACGGTGATTTGGCTATGAGAAATGCAATTAGTAGGATTTTTCCTGAATGTCACCATAGGCTTTGTGCATGGCATTTGATTTGTAATGCTTGCACTAATATTGGTAAAAAACTGTTTGTGAGGAAATTCAAGCAATGCATGTTGGCGGATTATGATGTCGGTGAGTTTAAGCAAAAGTGGGAGAAAATGGTAATTGACTTTGGACTACAAGAAAACAAATGGGTAACAGAAATGTATGAAAAGCGCCACATGTGGGCAACTGCACACATAAGGGGCAAATTTTTTGCTGGATTTCGAACAACTTCCCGATGTGAAGGTTTACATGCTCAATTTGGCAGGTATGTGAACTACCAAAACAATTTGTTGGAATCCTTGCACCAATTTTTTAGATGTTTGAATTACATGAGATATAGTGAATTAGAGGCCGATTTTAATTCTATTCATGGTGATCCTGTTTTGGAAACGCCATTGCCTCTAATTGAGAAAGCTGCTGCAAAGGTGTACACTGGAGAAGTGTTTTTATTGTTTCAACCGGTGCTCCGTAGAGCATGCACATGCACTGTTGTAGACACTAGAGAAGCTGTTTCTAAATTTTTTTATACTGTGATGAGGTATCCGAAACGGAATGTAGAATGGCAGGTGTCGTTTTGTCCTAGTAGTATTAAGTGCTCGTGTGAGAGGTTTGAGTCTTTAGGAATTGTATGTGAACATGTGGTTGCCGTTTTAGTCTACATGAACATTGTGTTGTTGCCGGAGTCTCTTGTCAGTAAGAGATGGACCAAAAGCGTGAAAGATGGAATTGCTATTTATAATCCTAGAATGAACCTTTCAATTGAGCCAACATATGTCAGTAAATATACTAATGTGGTGGGAAAATGCAAAAGAATGGCTGTAGCAGTTGTCAAATGTGGAAAGCCACAGTTGATGCGTAGTACCTTAGATTTAATTGATGCTCAGACAAAGCTTTTAGAAAAAGAATGTAGCAATCACACATCTGGGTACATATACAACAGAACATTTTTTGAGGAAACAATTTTAAATCCATCTCGCGTTAGAACAAAAGGTTGTGGTATTGCAACAACATCGAGTCAAGGAAGGAGCAGGGAACAAAGGAGAAACCGTGGTGCAACAAAAACAAATCCTAGACAACAAAACCTTAGCCAAGGAAGGAAACCACAAGCTTGTGGTGTATGCGGTGTTGAAGGTCATAATCGCACATCTTGTCCTGTTTTGAGGCAACAAATTCAAGATGAGCTCGTAGGAGATGAAAATGATGACGACCATGAAGACTATGGGAACATAGGCACTGTTGACACGGTGAGTCAATGTTCAATAAATTAATTTTTTTAATGACAATTAATATATTTATGGTCACTAACCTGAGGTTGTATTTTATGATATGGTTATGCAGAACGTTTAATGCATATGCTGTAGCAGAGACTTGGAGTTGTTGCTGTCATTGGTGTGCTGTAGTAGACAGTTGGAGTTGGAGCAATCCATTGATGTGTTGTAGGTGTCATTGAGACATGTTTAATTTATGTGCTGTTTGGTTCTGGTCTTTTAGTTTAATTTGAAGACATATATTATATGTGGTATTATTGAGACATATTTAATTTATGTGCTGTTTGGTTCTGATCTTTTAGTTTAATTTGAAGACATATATTATATGTGGTATTATTGAGACAAATTTAATTTATGTGCTGTTTGGTGTTTGGATTGGAGTCATGTTTAATTAGTAGTGTTGATTTAATGTTAAGATAATGGTGTTTGTACTGATTTAAGAACGTTTAGTTAGTATTATTGAGACAGTTTATAGTGATTTAAGAGCTACATCATCAGCTCTTGATAATACCACATATTGAGACAGTTTATATTGAGACAGGTTCCATTTTTTTCTTGATCCATATTTGGATTGGAGTCTAAATCTCCAGCCTTGATAATCTGGTCAGTACTAGTGGATTGTTGGTTGTGATCTTTAGTTGTATTTGACAGGCTCATTATTTGCAGAAATAGTAGTGGTAACATCACCTGTGTCATTTTTACCAGTATCACCTTATGCAGTGTGGTAGGATTTTATGATTTATCGAACGAAAATCGGACAGTTTGTGTATTGTTTTCTGGAATTTACGAACTTGTTTTAATGATTTGGAAATTATTTTCATGAAGTTTGTATAATGAAGCCAAAATAATTAAAATTAAGAAACGTAGATATTCATTCGTATTGAAGGCAAAGTAAATATAGTTATGCACTGAAATGGACATATGTCCTGTTCATGGCCCATACATTTGCATTACAAAAAAGTAGATACCCAACAAGGGCGGGATGAAAGTCTTCGAACATAGAAATGTTTCAGACAAGGCTTAATTAAACATTACAAACCAGTTACTAAACAGAAGAGTAAATTAATCCTAAAAGACGTGCATGGGGCATGAACAAAAGGCCTTAGTCAATTACAGGCTGCATCGTCTTCAAAAAAATGACCATCATCAGCAGTTAATTCGCAATTAAGTCCCAGAATGTTTTTGCTTCCTCCTCGATGAAGCTCCACATGTCGTTGTGCAAGCCTAGCACCAGAATAGCAGCGGTCCTCACACGAAGGAGATTTTCTTGAAGCTGCAATAATAGATTAAGGCATTAGTTAAATTGTTGTTAAATCGTTTTTAATTTTTTTAACTAATAACCATATTCATGGTTACCTCTCCTTGGATATTAGGTGTGAAGCATTGATCCATGTCCATCCAATCGATAACCCAGACGGCAGCGTTGTTACTACAATAAACATATTATATGGATTATTCGTACATATGAAAAATGTCTTTTGTACACTTTAATGTAATAAACGGTTCATACCTATGGCCACAATTTGGTATACCATGTGCCTCTTCAATAGGCCATTCATTAAACTCGAGTGAGCGGCAATAAAAAGTGGTGCCATAAACTCTAACTAATTTTATCATCACTCCTTTATCAATTACACCTAAATCAACTAATTTTCTAATTACATAATTCGAATTTAACTTCTCTAAGTAATTTTATCATCACTTGTTGATCGATTAAACCGAAATCAACTAAGTACTTAACACACTTCTAATTTGACTTCTCTAACTAATTTTATTATGACTCGTTGATCGATTTTACCTAAATCAACTACGAAATTAGATCATTCTAATTTGACTTCTATTTTATCATCACTCATTCATCGATTAGACCTAAATCAACTAAGTACTTCATTACATAATTTTATTATGACTCGTTTATCTTACTACTATTCTGAACATTTCTTAATCCCGTCCACTTAAGTCACCTATAACTAATTTACTATAATTCAAATTTTATTTGTCTTCCTAGTATTCTATAGATTCCTTAATCCGGTCCACTTAAATCGCCTAAACCTAATTTACAATAAACCCGGTCCACTAAAGTAGCCTAAACCTAATTTACGATAAATCCCGTCCACTTAAGTCGCCTAAACCTAATTTACGATAATTCTCTAATTACATATTTCTAATTTGACTTCTCTAACTTATTAATTTACGATAATTCTCTATTTACATATTTCTAATTTGACTTCTCTAACTTAATAAAGCCGGTCCACTAAAGTAGCCTAAACCTAATTTACGATAAATCCCGTCCACTTAAGTCGCCTAAACCTAATTTACGGTAATTCTCTAATTACATATTTCTAATTTGACTTCTCTAACTTATTAATTTACGATAATTCTCTATTTACATATTTCTAATTTGACTTCTCTAACTTATTATCACTCGTTGATCGATTAAACCAAGATCAACTAATTTCTTAATTAGATTATTTTAATTTCACTTCTCTAACTAATTTTAAATCGATTACACCGAAATCAACTAATTCCCTATTTAGATAAGTCTAATTTGATTTTTGTAACTAATTTTATTATGACTCGTTGATCGATTAAACCAAAATCAACTAATTTCTTAATTAGATTATTTTAATTTCACTTCTCTAACTAATTTTAAATCCATTAGACCGACCGAAATCAACTAATTCCCTATTTAGATAATTCTAATTTTATTTTTCTAACTAATTTTATTATGACTCGTTGATCGATTAAACCGAAATCAACTAATTTCTTAATTACATAATTTTAATTTCACTTCATAATTTTAATTTCACTTCTCTAACTAATTTTAATTTCATTTCTCCGACTAACTTCACTTCTCTAACTAATTTTATCATCACGCGTTCACTAAATCACTAAGTACTTAATTCAAATTTAACTTCTCTAATTAATCAATAAATAATTATATGTTCTTTTTTTCAGAAATAAATAATTAAATCTAATAATGCCACATATGTTCTTTACGGAAGAACAATATAAAGATTCCATGCCTGCTATTACACAAAAGTAACCCAAGAACAATAACAATGATGGTCAACCAGGTCCACAAACAATAAAAATCCTCTATGGCTGCTACTACATAAGCCTTGGTACTTGTCTATTTGCCTTAAAAGGTATCCAACTTTTGATCTCAACCGTCCGCATTTATTTATATTAAATCTATGGCTAAAAGAGCAATTGGTCCAAGATGGACAAATAGAATGATGGGACCAAATTAAACGGACCCTGTGTGACATGGTAAAGTAGGTGAACTAACTTTAGTGAGTTACAGCACCCACATCCATACTACTCATGTGGGTGGCATAAATGGATCCCACATAATATTTTATGAAATTCTGGTGGCAAGTGTCAGATGTGTAGAACGATGTGTACACTTTAGGAATCGTACGATGTGTAGCCTAATGTGTCAACATCGTGAACATGCTGAACTTGATGAACAAGTAAACAATTTAAAGTGCAGGAAACAATAAAACACAGTGAGTTTGTTAACCCAGTTCGGCGCTTAAACAAGCCCTAATCTGGAGGATACCAATCCAGGGATGAATCCACTATGGTAGTATCAATTCAAAGCTAAACTCCCCCGTTTACAACTTCTCACTTAATCACTACCCGTGCTAATTCTACCTAGGAACTCCTAGATATGAGAACCTCTGCTCACTCCCCCTCAATCTTACCCAGTAAGGATTTAATAACAAACTCAGTTTGGAGACACACTCCTAGAAACCTATGCACTCGTACCTAAAGGCTTTGAGTGTTGCACACTCTAACTCCTTGCTTCAAAGCTTTTGGAGAAAGAACACTAGAGATTACAACTCTATTAAACTCAGTCCTTACTTGTATCAAAATTATGATTCAAGTGAAGGCTCACAAATAACAATAAACAGACTAAGACCTAAGACTCGATTTCTTCAACTCTTGGCTTCGTACTACTTTATGTCTTCAGTCTTCCTTTATATAGAGCAAGTTTCATGGGCTTGGATCTTCAATGTTGACAGCTGGCCTTTGTTAATTCTCCTTGAGATTTATTTGATCATAATCTTTTAATTGTTTGTTTCAAATCTTTTTGATCAAAGTCGGCCAATAAAATAAAACAGAACCATGAAAGATTATCTTGTTCCTTGGCGCGCAAGCTGGCACGATTTAATTTGAAAAACAAATCTTTTTCAAAAGATCGCGTTTAAATAAATAAAAGCGCGTCCAGCTAGGGCGTCCAGATGTGAAACCTGATGTGCCACACATCATGCTTCACATCATGGAATTAGGCTTATTTTACCAAATGAAGCCAACACCCTAAAAGGTCTCAACAATCTCCCCCTTTGGCAAATTTTGGGCTAAAATAATCTTTGAGTCACCCAACAAAACTTGGAGAGATGTGTAGGCACATCAGAGGCATGCAGCAGCGGATTAGAGCCTCACAAACAAAGAGAGAATTAAACTCTCACAAGATAGGAAAATAAATTCCCAAAGACTGAGAAAAATAAATTCTCAGACACATACAAGCATGAGATTCCATGCACACATAAGGGAGGGTAGCAAACCCAGTAATAGTCTACTCCCCTTTGAACTAGAGCACTTTCCATGTACTCCCCCTAAATCTCATATTCCCTATAGGCTTCTTCAGAATGCATGACCTAGAGAGATATAGAGAAGTTTTAAACTTGGCTTCTTAAGAATGCATGACCAAATTAAAACTCACAGATGTGTCAAACATCACACAAATTAGCAATTTCTACAGGCTTCTTAAGAATGCATCACCATGTAGAAATCATACAAATGGATCAACCATTACACAAATTAATATCTTCAATTGGACTTCTTAAGAATGCATCACCCAGTTGAAAACGTACAGATTAAGTCTTCAGAAAAACATGCTTTAGAAAACTAATTCTTCAAAAAGTTGTTGAGAAAACTTTTGAAGAAGAATAAGCATGTATGCCAGATGTGTAGTCAGATGTGCCACACATCACAATTTGCTGCAGTTTTAAGACTTCAAAGAATTGTTCATTTTTACTCCCCCTTTTTAGCCAGAATTTTGACAAATATAGTCAAACACATAGAGAGTAAGTAAAACACCATAGGATGCAGATAGCATGAGATGTAGAGATGATGGTGCATGAACAGAAAAAGGCACTCAGGCCATTAATAGTGCAGCAAGTACAGAACAGGCACGCAAAGGTGCATCAGAAATCCAGGGCATAGCCCACAAAATACAAGCAAAAACAAGGAAATACTGAGTACAGGGAAATATTAATGAATTACAAAAATTCAAATATCCTGGCTCCCATCAGTTTCCTCAGCTTCAGAGTCATTGGGCTCCTCCTCCTCCAATTCCTCATCCTCAGTCATTGTTTGCTCATCCTCAAGCTCCAGTCCAGCAATGACTGCCTCCAGCTTGGCCTTCTTCTCATCCAGAGCCTTGCAAGTCTCCTTTAAAGCAGCAATTATGTCTGTCCTAGACATAGCATTGTTTGAGCTGGATGTGCCCACATCAGGAGTCACATCAGACTGCTTGAGACTAAAAGAAATAGCAGACTCTCTTCTGCAAGACAAATCATCCTTGCCCAGAACATCAGGTCTCTGGCTCAATATGATTCCACACAGTAGGGAAGGAAATGCAATGGGTAGTTTGACAGCTAGGGTTTTGGCATGTTTGATAGTCTGATAAAAAATATAGGTACCAAAATCAAAATTAGATTCGCTACCAATAGTATATATGAACCTAGCCAAACCTGTAGCCACATCACAGTTGTGTGTGGTAGGCACCCAGTTAGCAGCAGCAATCCTGTTCAGGATGTTGTAGATTGGTGTGAGCTTGCTTGCTTGCAGTTTCCCTTTCTTAGGCCAAGTCTTGGCCTTTCCAGCTGTGATGGCCTTGATTATGTAGTTGTCATTTGCCTCCATCTCAGCAAAGGGCTCCTCACTTCTGCCCAGATACTTGTTGATAACAGTGGGAGAGAAGTGAATTTCTTTACCTCTCACAAAAACAGTTTGGTATTCCTTGTCCAAAGGATTGTCACAACCAGCAGGGATGTTTACCAAAGACTCTTTGACTACCTTCTCATAGCAGTCACCCAGTCCAGTAACAGTCTTCATCAAGCCAGCACGCTTGATCAACCTCATAACTTCCTTGCACTGCAAGGCTTCAGCACTGAGCTCCCTCTCCAGAGCTAACCTTCTGTGAGCAATGTATTTTCACTTTCCAGCATGTGCAGGGTTGTGGAAGGAAACCAGATCAACTGGGATGTCAGGAATTCCCTGAGGGATTTTCTTCTTTCCATAGCTCGTCTTCACAGCAGACTCAATGTGGACTACATCAAGCTCCACATTCTGCTCCTCAGCAGATTCTTCCTCAGACTCACTGATGTGAGCTACATCCTGCTCCACATCGTACTCTGAGTCACTTGTAGGTGGCTCTTTTCTTTTCTGAGTCTTCTTCTTTGCAGGTGGAACCACAGCTTTACTAAATCCCTTCTTGGGACCATACATGACTTGCCTCTTAACAGGCTTCTTCTTCTCCTTGGTAGCAGCAGGAGAACTTTCAACTATAGCAGGACCCTTTCCACTTCTGGTCCTTCTAGCAATACTGTCCTCAGCAAGCTTCTTCAAGGGGATGTCAGAATTGTAGCCTTCTACATCCACAACAACCTTGTCAGACTGGGTATTATCTTCAAGTTCCTCAACCTCAGTAGGTTGATCTTCTTCAACAAATTCCTGTTAAGGAGAATCAGGAATGACAGCAGGTTCTTCAACAGCAGCAGTCTCTTCTTCAGCAGGAGACTCTTCTTCACCTTGTGGCAATGATGTGCCAACATCTGCCGCAACATTAGGTTCTTGCAGGGCCTGGAGCACAGAATCAATGATCTTCTGAGTCAAGGGATGTCTTTGACTCTCAGGGATCTTCACAGCAGCCTTCTCAGGGTTAGGGTTTGAAGAACCTACACCCATAGATGCTTCATCATTTGCATCACCAGATTTTGCAGGAAGAGGTTCAACATGCGGACTTTCCATGGTGTGAACCCTCTTTGGTGAGCCAATCTTTGGCTTCTTGCTTTTCTTCTTCTTCTTCTTGGATTTTTCTGTGGAAGGAGAAGGAACAACATCTTCCTCTGCAGCAATGGGGGTTGATTCCCTTCTTGATCGTTTTGACTTCTTCTTCTTTGATCCAGATGGCTTGATCATAGAAACAGGAGTGGCATTAACGATCATGTCACTTTGAACTTCTTCAGGATGCGGGGAATTAGGTTTTGGTGATGATGGAGGAGTCGTGAATTTGGTTGAAGGAGATGTTTTGGTTGCAGTAGACATGATGATGATGATGGTGATTTGGTATGAAGATTTTCAAAGAAAATAGCAGAGAGATGAACAAAGGGTTTGAGAGAGATCAAGAAAATTTTTGGTCGTTTGAGTGGTTGAGAAACGAATGTGGTGATCAATGTGGTAGGCAATAAGAGAAAAATCTTGAGTAAACGGATTTCTTGGAGTTTTGATCGCGAAATAGCCGTTGGAAATATTTTGTAATGATTGCCTTTAGATTGCGTGCAACTATGGATGGAGGGAAAAAAAACAGGTAACCGTTGCACGCCTAAATAGCTATTATGGCTATTGATCCTCAAAGAGGCAAATACCAAGTTTGCCCCTTAACACCTCAAACCTATTTGCATCTAAAGCCTTAGTGAAAATATCTGCCAGTTGATTCTCTGTGGCAACATGCTCTAGAGTCACAATATTGTCTTCAACAAGATCTCTAATAAAATGGTGACGTATATCAATGTGCTTTGTCCTACTATGTTGGATAGGATTTTTGGAAATATTTATAGCACTTAGATTGTCACAGTATAATGTGAGCACATCTTGCTGCACATTGTACTCACCCAACATCTGCTTCATCCAAAGTAGCTGAGAGCAACTACTTCCTGCTGCAATATACTCAGCCTCAGCTGTAGAAAGAGAAACACAATTTTGTTTCTTGCTGAACCATGATATAAGGTTGCTTCCCAAAAAGAAACATCCACCAGAATTGCTCTTCCTATCATCTGCACTTCCTGCCCAGTCAGCATCACAATAACCTAACAATCTTGTGTCTTCACCATGAGAGTAGAGAATTCCATAATCACTTGTACCACTGACATACTTGAGAATCCTTTTGACTTGATTTAGATGACTCATCTTAGGCTCAGCTTGGTACCTTGAACACACACCAACAGCAAAGCTAATATCAGGTCTACTTGCAGTGAGATAAAGTAGACTGCCAATCATGCTTCTGTATAGACTTTGATCAACACTGACACCATGCTCATCTTTAGAAAGTTTGAGATGGGTTGCTGCAGGAGTTCTTTTGTGATTTGCATTCTCCATTCCAAATTTCTTCACAATGTTCTTGGCATACTTGCTTTGAGAGATGAAAATTGTATCTTCCATCTGTTTGACTTGCAGACCAAGAAAGTAGGTAAGTTCACCTACAAGGCTCATCTCAAATTCAGACTGCATCTGATTCACAAACATCTTGACCATTGGATCAGACATTCCTCCAAACACAATGTCATCTACATAGATTTGTGCAATCATGAACTTGCCCTTTTCTTCTCTGACAAACAAGGTTTTGTCTGTTTCTCCTTTTCTATAACCTTGCTGCACAAGAAATTTGGTTAGCCTCTCATACCATGCCCTAGGAGCTTGCTTTAATCCATATAATGCCTTCTTCAATCTGTAGACATGATCTGGATAATTTGGATCAACAAATCCCTTGGGCTGCTCCACATAAACTTCCTCATTCAAGTAGCCATTGAGGAAAGCACTCTTCACATCCATCTGGAATAGCTTGAATTTCAAGTTACATGCTACTCCCAAAAGTAACCTTATGGACTCGAGACGTGCCACAGGAGCAAATGTTTCATCAAAGTCTACTCCTTCAATCTGAGAGTAACCTTGAGCCACAAGCCTAGCCTTGTTTCTAGTCACAACACCACTTTCATCAGATTTATTCCTATAAACCCATTTAGTACCAATGATGTTGACTCCTTCAGATCTAGGAACTAAATCCCACACTTCATTCCTCTTGAACTGGTTCAGCTCCTCTTGCATAGCTTCAATCCAAAACTCATCTGTCAAGGCTTCTTTCACATTCTTTGGTTCTACCTTTGACACAAAACAAGCATTGGATACAACCTCTCTTGACCTTGTCATAACCCCTGACTCAGGATTCCCTATTATGAGTTCTTTTGGATGATTCTTTTGAACTCTAACAGAGGGACCCTTGTTCACTGGAGTCACATCTTCTTGCTGATCAGTCTTCTCAGGAATCTCTATAACTTCAGAGTCTTCAGACAGGGGGTGAGATGTGTCCACATCAGGATCAACATCAGGCACATTGTCTGAACAGTCATCTATGACAACATTGATGGATTCCATCATAGTTCTTGTTCTGTTGTTGAAGACTCTATAGGCTCTGCTGGTTATGGAATAGCCTAGAAAGATTCCTTCATCACTCTTGGGATCCATCTTCCTCCTTTGCTCTCTGTCAGCTAAGATATAGCACTTGCTACCAAAGACATGGAA
Source organism: Trifolium fragiferum (assembly GCA_954870985.1). Taxonomy (NCBI): domain Eukaryota; kingdom Viridiplantae; phylum Streptophyta; class Magnoliopsida; order Fabales; family Fabaceae; genus Trifolium; species Trifolium fragiferum. The sequence goes on along the minus strand of OX940793.1, from coordinate 12,922,881 downwards.
GTGTTTGACAGTTGGTTTTCTTCCTTTCCATATCTCATACAGTGTGGTTGAAGTACCTTTTCTCAGAGTCACCCTGTTGTGTACATAGCATGCAGTACTCATGGCCTCTGCCCAAAAATAGTAAGGTAGCTTCTTGGCATGTAGCATAACTCTTGCAGCCTCTTGCAAGGTTCTGTTCTTCCTCTCAACTACACCATTTTGTTGGGGTGTGATTGGTGAGGAGAACTCATGCCCAATTCCTTCATCAGCACAAAACTTAGAGAATCTTGAATTTTCAAACTCTTTCCCATGATCACTTCTGATTCTAACAATGCCACTATCCTTCTCTCTTTGTAGTCTAAGGCATAGTTCTTTGAATGCATCAAAAGTGTCAGACTTCTCTCTGATGAAGCTAACCCAAGTGAACCTTGAGAAATCATCTACAACCACAAAGGCATATCTTTTGCCACCAATACTCTCTACCTGCATTGGTCCCATCAAGTCCATATGTAGCAGTTCAAGAACTCTGGATGTCACCTGATGTTGCAACATTGGATGTGACATCTGAGCCTGCTTTCCAACTTGACATTCACCACAGATACTGCCTTCAACAATCTTAAGCTTTGGTAGTCCTCTAATAGCTTCCTTGGACATAATCTTCTTCATTCCTTTTAGATTCAAATGACCAAGTCTTTGGTGCCAAAGCTTAACTTCTTCTTCTTGACTAATAAGACATGTAGTAGAGCGAGCAGTTTCATCAGGAATCCATAGATAGCAGTTGTCTCTTGACCTAGATCCTCTCATCAACAATTCTCCTTTGTCAGAAGTAATAAGACATTCATTCTTTGTGAAGTTGACTTTGAGACCTTGATCACACAATTGGCTTATGCTGATAAGATTAGCCTTCAAGCCTTTAACAAGTAACACATCATCTAGGTCAGGTAAGCTTTTGCTGCTGAGTTTACCACTGCCGTTGATTTCACCTTTTGCTCCATTACCAAAGGTTACAAAGCTTGTTGTATGAGGCTTGATATTAGTGAGAAATTTCTCAACACCAGTCATATGCCTAGAACAACCACTATCAAAATACCAATCTTCATTGGAAGATGCTCTGAGAGAAGTGTGAGCAATATGAGCAGTTTCATAAACTTTTGGCTTCCACATCTTCTTAGGAGTGACCCTTGCTGATTTGGCTTGGACCTGAGGCCTTTTCTTGGGATACCCATAGAGTTTGTAGCAGAAGGGCTTGATGTGACCATTCTTCCCACAGTAGTGGCATCTCCAAGCATTAAACTTCTCTTTGCCAGCAGGTCTCTGATGTGGGGTGTGATGTGTCCACATTCTGCCAGGGTCAGGTTTCTTCTGAGCAGGAACAAACATAGTATTTGTATTCTTGTTGTGATGTTTGTTCTTAAATCCTACACCAGATGAGTCACCAGCATGCTTTCCCACTTTCAAAATCTCATCAAGCATGTCAGTTCCAGTATTGAGCATCTTTACAGACTTGGTCATATTCTTCAAGTTAGTTGACAGTAACTTGACTTCACTTTCAAGACTAACTACTTGGTTCTGCAGTTGAGCCTTCTCTGTCTCTAGCTGACTGATAACCACCTTCTGTTCTTCATTGATTCTACACAGTTCCTCACTTTTGATGGATAGCTTTTTGTAGACTGAGGCTAGTTCATTAAAGGTGAGTTCTTCATCATCAGAATCAACATCAGTACTACACACACCAGTCATGGCACTCACATGATTAGCAGCAACATTCTCTGAGTCAGTGTCAGAGTCTTCATCAGACCATGATACAGTTAGGCCTTTCTTCTGCTTCTTCAGATATGTGCCGCATTCAGTTCTTATATGACCAAAGCCTTCACATTCATGACATTGAACACCCTTGTTCTGAGTTGACTTATCATCAGTTTTGGTTTTTGTTGAAGTGTTACCTAGTTTACTGATGTCAGTCTGGATGTTCCTCACATTCCTCCTTGGTCTTTTATCCACCCTTCTTTGAAGCTTGTTGAATTGTCTTCCTAGCATAGCTATGTCATTTGAGAGATCATCATCTGATTCATCAGCTTCTTCCTCTTCACCAGCACAAGATACAAAGGCTATACCTTTTCCTTTCTTCTCAGTTTGCTCACCAAAGTTCATCTCAAAAGTTTGGAGAGAGCTCACAAGTTCTTCAAGTTTCATATTTGGGATGTCTTGAGCTTCTTCAATAGCTGTGATTTTCATGTTAAATCTCTTGGGTAGGGATCTAAGCATCTTTCTCACAAGCTTTTCTTCAGACAATTTCTCACCTAGAGCCTCAAAGGAATTGTCCACCTCAAGCAAATTCATGTGAAATTCATGAATTGATTCTTCTTCTTTCATCCTGAGGTTTTCAAACTTAGTGTTGAGAAGTTGGATTCTTGAGCTTTTTACCTTGGCATTGCCTTCATGAGTGGTTCTGAGTATCTCCCAAGCATTCTTTGCAACAGTACACTGCTTGATCAATCTGAACATGTTCTTGTCCACTCCATTGAATAAAGCATTCAAAGCTTTGGAGTTTCCAAGTGATGCAGTGTCCTCTGCAGCTGACCAATCTTCCTCTGGCTTGAGTACACCAGTGTCAACACCATTAGCATCCAAAATTTTGGGATGCTCCCAGCCTTTGAGCACAGCTTTCCAAGTTCTGCTGTCAAGTGACTTTAGGAAGGCAATCATCCTTGGCTTCCAGTAGTCATAGTTAGTTCCATCCAAGAGGGGTGGTTTGTTGACCGTTGTTCCATCCTTGTCCATGTTTCCAGAAAGTAACTTCCCTGGAGCTCACCCTCAAACAGGCAGGGTGCCTGCTCTGATGCCAATTGAAATTCTGGTGGCAAGTGTCAGATGTGTAGCACGATGTGTACACTTTAGGAATCGTACGATGTGTAGCCTAATGTGTCAACATCGTGAACATGCTGAACTTGATGAACAAGTAAACAATTTAAAGTGCAGGAAACAATAAAACACAGTGAGTTTGTTAACCCAGTTCGGCGCTTAAACAAGCCCTAATCTGGAGGATACCAATCCAGGGATGAATCCACTATGGTAGTATCAATTCAAAGCTAAACTCCCTCGTTTACAACTTCTCACTTAATCACTACCCGTGCTAATTCTACCTAGGAACTCCTAGATATGAGAACCTCTGCTCACTCCCCCTCAACCTTACCCAATAAGGATTTAATAACAAACTCAGTTTGGAGACACACTCCTAGAAACCTATGCACTCGTACCTAAAGGCTTTGAGTGTTGCACACTCTAACTCCTTGCTTCAAAGCTTTTGGAGAAAGAACACTAGAGATTACAACTCTATTAAACTCAGTCCTTACTTGTATCAAAATTATGATTCAAGTGAAGGCTCACAAATAACAATAAACAGACTAAGACCTAAGACTCGATTTCTTCAACTCTTGGCTTCGTACTACTTTATGTCTTCAGTCTTCCTTTATATAGAGCAAGTTTCATGGGCTTGGATCTTCAATGTTGACAGCTGGCCTTTGTTAATTCTCCTTGAGATTTATTTGATCATAATCTTTTAATTGTTTGTTTCAAATCTTTTTGATCAAAGTCGGCCAATAAAATAAAACAGAACCATGAAAGATTATCTTGTTCCTTGGCGCGCAAGCTGGCACGATTTAATTTGAAAAACAAATCTTTTTCAAAAGATCGCGTTTAAATAAATAAAAGCGCGTCCAGCTAGGGCGTCCAGATGTGAAACCTGATGTGCCACACATCATGCTTCACATCATGGAATTAGGCTTATTTTACCAAATGAAGCCAACACCCTAAAAGGTCTCAACATTTTATACTTTCTAACTATTTAAACCACTCAATCATATTTCCTAAATATCCATACTACTCACTAAAAAATCTAAACTGGGTCCCATTAACCAAAACATATCTAAATTTTACACTTCAAATGCATGGGTTCATTGGGTTGTTATTATGTTGACCCCACTTTAGAGCTTAAGCTACCGTTTCCCTGCAATGCAACGTTTCCTTCTTAAACCATTGCTTTTACTGACACATTTTTATTGATGTGTGTGAAACTACGGTATAAAGTAACCGATGTTTATGCTCTTATGAACATACCTAGGGTGTTAGTACAACTAGGGCTATTATGGCGCTTTTTTTTTCTTTCTTTAGTAGCACTTTTAAACGCTATAGAAATCGGTTCTATTATAGGTATGTGCATATTATTATAGCGTTTTTTAAACCGCTATAGTATGTATTCTCTTCGATTTTGAATATAAGACCATGTACAATGGCAAAACACATTCAACACCCTCAACACTCACTTTTTACATTCCACGTCATCTTCTCTCTCTTCCATATAATAATTCAACACCCCATTCAACTATTACCCTCTCCAATAGTTTTTTCATTCAACACCCTACCCCACCACTTTCTCTACCCTACCACTTTTTATTTCATATTCTAATTTAAATTTTTGTTTTTATGATTAAATTAAATTATAATTATCGATTAAAATTAAATTAAAATAATGAACACTTAACAAAAAAATTTAAATAATTTTTTTATTATTTGCTTTATCTAAAATACAATAGATCACACAAATAACATAATTAGTACGATACAAATTTACTTAAAAATTGATTTGGATAATTATTAAAATTTTGATAATTGTTAGGATTTGGATAATTGTTGGATTTAGATAATTATTGAAATTTTGATAATTGTTAGGATTTGGATAATCGTTGGATTTTGGTAGCCTAATGGATAACTAGAAGAATTTTGGGCGTTAAAATTATTATTGGGAATTTGGGATTCATTTCACTAAAAAAAAGATTAAAACTTCAAATTAAGCCTTAATAAAAAGATAAATAAGATTAAAATAGTGAAAAATTTGGTTTTTTTTCGGTGTCCAAATCAAACGAACCAAGTCTCTATTTATAGAGAAAAATAAATTATGAATTTTGGTGAAAAAATAAAAAATAAAAAAATAAATTTGCATTGAAATAATTGAGTTCAAAGATAAAATGAGGTAAAAATCCGGGCAGCCAATCAGCAGCTGCCACTTGTCAAAGCTGCTTTCTCTCTCCGCCTCCCCTGATCATTCACGCACCCTGTCGGGCTGTGCACCTCACGCGCCCGTTTCATGCAATCTTTGAGCTCCATGTGTCCCCGTGGCAGGATTAAATGGGTGTTGAATTGATTAATCTCCTCACTCCTCCAACACATATTCAACACTACTCTTGCAATGGTTTCAACAGTTGAATATATCATTCAACACCCACTTTCAACACCCATTGTGGGTGGTCTAAGTAAAAAATAATTTTTTAAATACATTGAATAAAATATGTATTTGAATGATTTTATTGTCTAAATACATGTTTTATTCAATATATTCAAAAAATTGTTTTTTCCTTATATTCAAAATCGGATGGAGTATGTTCTGAGTGCAATTTATCAATTTATCACTTTTTTGCAATGCTCTATCTTAGGTGTCAGTTTTAATAGCATCTATGTTCAAAAGTGCTATCGTAAGTTCTATTTTGAATAGTGTCCATGTCCAAAGCGCAGTGGTAAGCCTTTTTTTTTTAAATATATTTTAATAGTGCTTCATCACAAATGTGATATTGTATGTCTTTTCTCAAACGATTTTTTTTTTTTTTTTGATGGAATTTTCTCAAACGAATTTACAACCTACAATTTATTTTTATTTTTTTCAAATGGTCTCTTTCAATATTTTTTTATACAACATAGAACTTAATTTTCTTTTCTTGTTTTTCAATCAGTGACCTAAAACTTAAGACACAGTAGCAAATAATACAAAGGTCTTACTACCCTTAATTATTATTTTCTGTAAAAAGGCCAAAAATATATTAAATATAAAAGGGTTAAATATGTTTTTTGTTCTTATAAAATGGTGACCTTCTAAGTTTAGTCCTTATTTTATTTTTATTATATTTTTAATCCCTATAAAATTTTTCTTGTACATATTTTTAGTCCCTACTAAAACTAAATTTGTTTAACTATCATCAAACTCTTTAATTTTTGGATGATTTTTTATAGGCATGTTTAAAATATCATATAAAGTTTATCTACTAAAATTTAGAATTTTTTAACATGATACGAATTTTTTTAAACAACAACAGTTCAAGATAAAAGTAACAAAAATCATGATCTAAAAATCAAATTTTGAGCTCATGTTTTTTGGAGGAACTTTTTATGATGTTCTAAACATACTTGCAAAAAAATCATTCAAAAATACACGATGGCTTAACATTAGGGATCAAAAGTGAGTGCATGATAATTTTCTAGGGACTAAAAATTTAATAAATATTAAGTAATGACTAAACTTAGAAAATCATCATTTTGTGGGGACAGAAAATATATTTAACCCGATATAAAAAGGCACGAGGAATGCCAAAAATACCTCCTTAAAAAATCCTACCAAATTTTATTTTTATAACGTACGATACTTAAGTAGCGAACGATATTTATATAAATTTATCATTTTACAACGTCTGTTACATAAATTTTGTAGGGCATGCAAAAGTAATTTATAAAAAAAAAAAAAAAGTTGACACAAAATTCCGTCCGAAACTACAAGCCTCGCCCAACAAACAGGGAGTGAAAAACTCTAGTAAACCTGGCCACAAGAAAAACAAACACAGACCTAAAAAGACTACACAAGCTGCTCCCAAAAACAACCAGAGACATGACTTAGGTTCCGACACAACACCAGACAAAGGAATGAATATGTGTTTTTGTTTTTTCAATTATTAGTAATAAGGGTTGTATTTGATACCAAATTGGGACTTTTGTTTCAATTTTAGATTTGAGTTTTTTCAGATATCTGGGGTTAGATTCAATAATGTCTTCTCCCTCCCTTCAATGATGATGGGGTTGATGAGGATTTGACCAAAATCAGTGGAGGATGGTGATCTATGTATCAAAGATGATGTTGTTGTGTTGTATTTATAAATTTATTTAACTGAATTAATTAATTGAAATGTTTGTTTTGAATGAAATTTTTTTATTTTACAATTATAAATTATATGAAAATTTAAAAAAATGACAAAAAATGGTTTTAACCCGGTCAACTTTGCCACTAAAAAAGTGTCATGTCAACAATCGGGGTGCCACATCATTAAAATAGAAGGGGACTAAAAAAAGTTTGTTTGAATTTTTAAATATGGGGACCAAAAAGTTTTCTATTTTTTGAGACAAAGCTAATTCATTTCATCAAGAATGATAGAAGTAATACAATGAAGAGGATGATAAAAACTACTGGGACTAGACTGAAATATAGACGGTCAAGCTAGATTATGAACGATTCTATTAACTTGCCTCCGAATATAAGCTAAGTTGTAGCTAGCATTATAGGAAAGGAGAGACCGACAACTAGACAGCAAAGTTCCTAACTCGTTCTCATAAGTACAACCATTAAGCACCCCATTCACAACAGTTTGACAATCACTTTCAAATGAGACACGTTCAAAACCACTACTTGCCGCAATTTGGAGAGTTTTTTGTACTGCCGGAGCTTCACATTCAGCCACCGAGCTGATAAAGGGGAAAACCACTGTGTGAGCTTCGACGAGATGGCCTGGGCTATCACGAAAACAAATTCCAATACCAAATCGACCTTCCGCCGGGAAAATAGTACAATCAACATTGCATTTCATACAATTCGGACTAGGCTTTCTCCATGTTAGAGTCTGTGATGATATAGGATGTTCACCAACTGCCTGAGAGCACCACAAGTAGTCTCTAATTGTGTCAAAGGCCATGTTACAGGTGGCTTTAGGGTTGATAGGTTGCTGCTCCCAAAGGTACGCATTCCGGCTGCGCCAAATACTCCAAAAAATAGCAGAAAATTTAATTTTTGTATCGTCATCCAGGCCTGCAAACACAGCAAATATACTAGCAGCAAAACTGCCAGCTACAGGTCTGTATTGCTGCAGTTTCTCCCATAAATTTGCTTCTTTCCAACAATTAATCGTATGAGAACAGTCCAAAAAAAATATGCATCTCATCTTCTACTTCTTCGGCACACATTACACACTCCGTTTGACAAGGGATGCCACGTTTATGCAGGTTGAATCTGCGTATCATTCTCCAAAAAGTTATTTTTAAAATAGGGGGATTAAATGTGTCAAAAAAGAAATTGGGGGATTAAAAGTTCAAAAATATCAAAATAGAAGAACCAAAAGTGCATTTAAGCCTAAATAAAACATAAAAACAAAGAACTCCAAAAGCTCTGTTTCCGATTTAGGGAGTCTGTGATTACTTGTCATCACTATGAATATCCAAATTTAGCCAAACATATTCATTAATCAAAATCCAAGCATTCACACACGTTTCAATCCCTAATTTAAACCTTAGACACAAAATTTGATACATTTGCAGCTATGCGTCCACCATAGAAAAGGAATACAGAACTTCATTGAAGGTATCATCAGTAGAAATTAAGATGATGAAAATCCTTAAGGCTACTATAAGTATAACGCTAACACCTTTTGCATATAAAAAAATGGTGAAGCAGACCCGGACGTCACGGGATCTCGGTTTGTGCATAAGGACACAGATATTGAGAATCGACCAAGACACCGAGACGACGCCAAACAGCAGACAGTATCAATGAAATTCCAAGAAAGTAGTTTAGTAACATTTGTTTAGTACCTTATCCAACTTCCCCCGGGGATAACATTTGTGAACATATATTCCGCTCATTCGTCCTTCACTTCATCTAACTTATCCTTAGAGTTTGTACTACATTTGTGTTCTTCAAAATACCTCAAGTAAAAAAAACACCACAAAATTTAGTTAGAATTGAATTACATTACCTATTCCTGTATGATTACATAATAATTAAAATCATTTACATTCTCGGGGATGCTCTTTAGATATTCCATGACAATCTCATTCATAAAGTGCAACACAAAATATCCACAGTCAGTAGTATTAGTTTGTTGGGGACACGAAAAATAAACATTTTCATCAATAAATTTCATCGTTATTAGTTTTTTTTTGGGTACATCATCGTTATTTGTTTTATTATGTAAAAATAACACTAATTAGAAAATACCTTTATTCTTATTCATGTGATTCTATTTGATTTTGACTTGGACGGCACTTTAGTTTGATTAAAGGCACAGTAAATTTGTAAACTCACTGAGGCTTTTGTCTCATCCCAATCCACTTTATTTTTTTTCAGATAAGCAGGTTGAGCAGGATAGGGGTAAGCAGTAGGTAGATGCATGATTTGGAGTTTGGACCTATGCGTTTTGTCTTAGCATTAGCTAGTTATTTCCCTTGTTATGTATTAGCCTGATGTTGTATTGGAACTAATTATGACTGAAGTTGTATGCCTAATCAGTTTCAGTTTGTGCTTTATGTATTTTGTGGGACTCGTGTACTTTGTGTACCTTGTTCAAACAAGACTTTCCTTTGTAATTTTAATGTATCCAGTAATAATGCTTAACCTCCATCTAAATATTCTAGACAAATTTAGCATGGTGTTATAATTAGGACATTAAAAGAGGGTTTTTATCATTTATATGTAGTAAGAATCGATTCATGAAGTTTGAGGCAAGTTGCAACTCGATTCAGAGTGAAAATCCATCAAGAAGTGCTGTGTGAATCGATTTACAGATCCCGAGAGACTCTGTGAGTCGATTCAAAAGGTACGAAAAACCAAATTTTCAGCTTTTATGGTGCCTGACTCGATTTACAAATTTTGACAGCCGCCAATCGCCATGACTCGATTCATGACGGTTAAAAAAACAATTTTTATGCATTTTTCAAGTCCAAAACCTTTTCAAAACTTAACCCATTGATCCTAATTTCTTACAACATTATGCAACAAATTTTAAACATAATTTTAACACACATTGAGCTTTGGGGATAGGGATAGCTCAATATACACTGTTTCTTATTTGAATTGATTGAAGTGTTATTCTAATACTTACATCATAATTGAGGAAACTAAATTATCATATGCATTCATTGTTCTTCATAATCAATATTTGAAGAACATTGGAGTGTAAAGGGATCCTAGTACTCCAACTATCAATTGTATTAATGTTCACAAATTAGTAATAAATTCTTAATTGGCAATATTCATTAAAAGGGTAGGGCTAACCTAAGGGAACTCACCTTAAGTTGACATTGGCCTTTCCTTCAATCTCTCCAACTTTAAATCTTGCTCTTCAACTTCATTGATGTCCTAATTCTAATTTTTTTGTTTCCAACTTCAAGCTCTACCCAATTTCAATAAAAACCGAGCAACAATTTCGTAGGATTAGGACTCATAGTCATACATGCGGAGCTTCAACTTATAGGAAAGAACAAGAATTGATATTCAACCATAGGGGGGGGGGGGGGTCGTCAAGAACAGAGAGATGAGAAAAGAGTTTTGAAGAGTTTTGTGAATTGTTAGGAGCTCAAATGATCATGGGTTGGGTAGACAAGGTACATGCAAGAAAAAATAGGTTTTGGCCATGGTGTTTGAGAGAGAAGGGCGTGGACTGATAGAGAAAGATCTTCTTGTGTTATCCTTTAAGCAAAGTGATAATTGTCTCTTTTGCCCTTCAATTCAACACCAATCAACATTGTACCCTCTATAAGAATAACCTCCAATGATCCAATAAATTCTTATTATTACCTTCAAATTGGAGTTGGAGTTGAGTTGTTACATGATGTTTCTTGTACTTCTGCCGGGTCTTTAGTTATAATATACGTCCTCACTCGATCCATAGGTGGTAGTTGTCATTGTAGCTATAAAAAATTAGGCTCAAATAGAAATATAATTGGTTGTATTTTGTACACTCCAATTTTATTGCTTTATTGATGTTTGACTTGTATAAGACAAAGTGGAAGCAAATGTTATGTTTCAATGTTATCTCTTGATGGGTTCAAAGGATTATAATGCATGTCATGCATCCCTAAGTTCTAATTGAGATAAAATTTATAGTACACAAACATCATACACAAAATTTATGCAGCCAAAGTCTATAAATAAAGAACTGACAGACATGGACACAAAAACAGATGCGTCGACACATGTAATAATTTGAGAAAATAGTCAATTGAATGTAATCCTATGTATTAGCGTTACGTCAGACACTGTATACGTCTTCGATCACAAGTGTCAGAGTAACAAAGGTAGAAGTTAAAAAGTTTCAACAATATATCCATAATAACAAAAGTTAAACTTATTCTTGTCCATGATAACATTTGACGATCCTTCATCTATTGGTTCTTACAAAAAATTGCCTAGGTGTTTGCTAGCTTTGTATTTTAACAGCCATTTTTCATTTATTTTTCCCCTTTCTTAGTATCTGACCCTATTATGCTAAATGTAGGAGTGCAATTAACGACACTGTCAATGGCTTTGAAGATGCATTATCTTTAAGTTGAGAACCATTTCCAATGACAAAGCCATGCAAAGCTGACTATCTGTACTGAGACTATCTTTGGCATGATTTAAAACAAATAGCTTCTAATTAAAAGAGCATCAACATCCAAACCACACCGCCTCTAGCTTTGGTGCTTTGTCCCTGTTGGATATGCCTTAAAATCTCGGTAACAAGAAGTCGGAAAATCCTGGAAAAATCTGTCTGTGGCGCCGCGCGCAGGTCTTATGGCGCCGGGTGCAGGGAGCACTCTAGAAAGTGCGTTTGGCTCTGCCAGTGGCGCGGGGCGCGGCCTCGTTGGCGCCGGGCGCGGGCACGAGTTGTTTTGGAGATTTTTGTGAAAAATATATTTTCTTGGAGGATATTCTGACTTGGATTTGTTTTGTTTTAAAATAGATTGTGTTTGTTTTTAAATAGGATATATTTAAAAACAATATGAGATTTGGTTTTATTTTAGAAGATTATCTTTTAAAAAAGTAGGCATATATTTTTCTATAAATAGGGATTGTCTTATTCATAGAAAGAGAGAGAGTGACAAGATGTAGAGAGTCGAGGTTTGCCACCACAAAAGGCGTAGGTTCATTAACACACACCGAACTGGGTAAACAAATTGACCGTGTGTTCTTTTCTTTCTTGCCGGTTATTGTTCTTGAATTTTAGCATCATCAACTCTATCAACATATTTGGTTACTTGGTTCTATTTGCTCCACACATCAAGTCTATTGGTGTGAGTTTTAATCGAATTCGCAACAGTCCCTTCAACTTTCAGCTAATTAAATTTGCGGCAATTATAAAGTCTCAATAGCTACTGTGTTCATGTGAAATGTATAGTTGAGTGTTTATCTTTCCGCACAAACTATTGCAAAGGAATCAACGGAACACAATAGAACAACAGTTGAAAACTATCATGCTTGGGGATGAAAAGCAGTTATTGAAATGTTTTTCAAAATTTAGGGGTTAATTGCCAAAAGGAAACTCGACAATCTTTTTACCGAAGCCCCAATGATGATACAAAAGGATTTTATGAATGTTTCCACGGTAAATTTATGAGTAAAGGAGATTAAAATATTACCATATAATTCTCCCCTATAGAGAAAATCTCTAAATTGTGTTAATACAATCCTTTCTTGCTCAGCATAGACCTCTGTCACTCTGTTGTTGTTTTTTTTGAAGAATCGGTATCTAGACCCAGGACCAATTAATCCGAGGGACATAAATCCCATTGTCCACTAGTGGGGGACCCAATTGAAGCCAGAGCTTTTGGTTTGTATAAACTGGTCCAACACAGAAAGTGGTACTAGGAGGATTCGAACCTAAAACCTTAAGAGGGGCACACTTTAAGGTTTCGAACCTCTGCCACTCGAAGCTGTGTAATTATGATAAAGTTTCATGTCATGAAGTTTTGATAACCCAACTGAAATTGAAAGACAAGTGATTGGTCCATTTATAATGCACACACATTAAATAGAACTAATGAGCCTGATTACAAAAACAAGAAAATCATGGGAAAGTGACAGCCAGAGGAAAAGACTCTCCAGGTTAATAATACCAGTCATTCATACAATGAAAGAATATACCAAAACACAATTGGACTTTAAAGACTAATAAGACAATTGATGATTGGCGATGTTAGATGTCAGTACCTGCAAGTGTCTTTGCAGCCTATCCAGATACTAGCACCAGGACTGAACAAAGCTCCTTGAGGCGGTGTGCTTGTATAATGTCTGATAAAAGAGACCTTAAAAAATAATCAGGCAACTAAGTTTAATAAATTACGTTCATTTCCTATATATAATAACCAATATTACCCGTAGAAACCAAATTGCACAAACTAGCATTTCACAGAAATAGGTGCAATGTTTTTACAATATGTACATGACAGTATTACAATTTGTACCCAATTGAAGCAACAAAGGATTTAAACATATCCAAACACATCCAACAGCCATTTGCAACAATTTGTATATGCGCAAGCAACATGAACATCATTAACGAGTAGCTATTGTGAAGACAAATCAGACATAAAATATCATTCCCTTAACGCTTTTCTAGATTTAAATTGCAATTTTTGTAGAGTTTCAAGAGCCTTTTCAGTGTATTGTTCTCTTAGGCAAACTCCAACAATGACCTTAAGGAATAAATTCCAAATGAAGGCTGGAAGTAGACCAAGTGTACGAAATTTAATATATGAAAGATTATTTGATGCGTCTTAATATTAATGTATTTTTATGTATGGTATGATATTTTTTTTATAAATAACTATCTATTATATCAAATTACATGTTTTTAAATGGTGCTTTAAATTAGATCAAGAGTGGATGATTCTTACTTGGTCAGTTAGAGGTATTTTTTCAAATTACTTATCCTCCAGATTTTTCTGATCTGGCCAGCAGATAAGCCATCTGTTCGAACTCCGAATAGTGAATATTAATAGCAATGTTCTGTTTCTAACGACAGAAGCCAATAAATCAGCAAATAATCTTTCTTTCCATCATTTAGGAGGCTGCATTTCTTTGAATCCAGCTTCATCATCAAATAATCTGATTCAAATCACCATAAGTCTTGACAAGAACAGTTACCATTTTTGAAGTGATGAAACCTCAAGGAGTCTCTGACAACAATCATAATACCAACAACCTTAGACATATACTTAATGGCATTGTGACAATCACCACATATTCTCAAATTCTTAAAAACCCGTATTGTTGACTGTCCATTCAAATTAAGTATCCCAAAGGCAACGGCAAGCTTCTCACTATGGTTACAAAGACTCTCAGCTTTTTCTTCTTGATCAATATCTTGCAGAACATAGTCAGTGTCTGGCTTATATCCAACCATTTTCATTTTCTCAACCAACTCATCCAAAAAGTTATATATTTTAGCACTTTCCATATTACTTTTGTCTCCAACAACAAAAGTGTGAACTCTATTTCCCACTTGAAGCCAACTACATCCTGGTATTTTTGTAATTCCTCTCTCTTTCATCAATATTCTGATTTTTGAAGCCTCACTCCACAATTTGGCAGTAACAAGAATGTTGAATAAAGAAACATAATTTCCAGGATTGTTAGGCTCAATCTCAAATAGTTTCTTAGCGGATATTTTTGCCAACTCCACATTCTTATAAACTCTACAAGCACCAAGGAGTGCTCCCCAAGCACTAGCAGTTGGTTCCATAGGCATTCTTTGTATAAAGTTGTATGCCTCGTTGAGGCGACCAGCACGGCTATAGATATCAACCACACATGAATAGTGATTAGAATCAGGTTCTACAAGATGATCCCTACCCATTGAACTGAATATCTGAACTCCTTCCTCTACTAGCCTTGAATGGCTACAACCAGATAGAACACCGGTAAAAGTAACAGAATTGGGCTTGACCCTTGATAGTAGCATCTTATCAAAGAGAAAAAGTGCTTCTTTTCCATTCCCGTGCATCGCATTTGCAATGATCATTGTGTTCCAAGCAACAACATCTTTTCTACGCATCATATTGAAGACATTCCTTGAAAGATTCAAGTCACCGCATTTAGCATACATATATAATAGAGCTGTTGTGCTTGTCAAGTCCCCAACTTTCCAATGCCTGAAAACATATCCGTGTATCTCCTTGCCCATTCTCAAGCTTTCTGAAAAAGAGCAAGCTGGTAAGATGCTACTAATTGTTATTTCATTAGGTTTAAATCCCATGTTTTGCATCTTCCTAAGAATCTCTACTGCCTCCTCTATTCGCCCGTTCTCCATGCATCCACCAATGACAGCATTCCATGTAGCTTCATCTGCTTTGACTCCATCTCTGCTCATCTGCATAAACAAGGATAAACCCTTTTCGTATTCTTTGTTTGTGAAATATGCAGTCAAAACTCCATTCCAAGACACAACATCTCGATGAGGCATTAAATCAAATACTGCTTGAGCTTCTCTTACACTTAGACATTTTGCATACAAGCTCACAAGTGCACTGCAAACAAACACATTTTCTACCATCCCATGTCTCACTGCAAATCCATGAATTTCTTTACCCGATTTCAAATCTTTCAACTCTGAGCACGCAGGCAAAATGCTAGACACGGTCACCGGATTCGGTTTCACCCCATTCCATCCCATTTCACGAAAAACACTCAGACCCTTCCAATGATATCCACAATTAACATAGCACGAGGACAACGAGGTCCAAGTAACCACATCTCTAACAACCAAATCATCAAAAACATGTCTCGCACCCTCAACGCATTTACATTTACCATATGCATGAATCAATGCATTGCCAATGAAAACATCAGACATCACCCCTAACCGAATCGCATCATCGTGAACTTCCTTAACTCTCAAGGCATCACCAGAAACAGCACAAGCCTTGGCAACAGCCAAGAACACCGAACTGTGAGGTTTAATCCCACATGCCCGCAACGAAGCATAGACCTTTATGGCCTCATTTGGACGACCATGAGTGGTTAAAGCTGAAATAAAAGTTGAACAAGTTGTTGAGTCTGGTTGAGAAATATTATCAAACAGTTGGTGTGCACGCTTGAAATCACCCACATTTAAGGCAGCCCTTAGGAGCCTGAGACCAAGGTGAGAAGGGATGTTGGTGGGGAGAGAGTGAGCTACCATTGCTTCAGTGTATGAGACAGCATGGGAGTGTTGTTATTTTACCCGCCACTGTGTCTGTGTTACCAAAAGAATCCTTCAGAACTCATTCACCACACTTAGTACTGAATTGTGAATTCTAAGGTAACACGAGAGAGACAAAGGTTCATAATGTAATTGTAACGGAGGGACAAGGAATTGTAAATGTTTTCACACCACTTTTTATTTTATTTTTAGCATAAACTGTTTAATTAAAATAAATTAAAGGACTTTTTGGTGCAAATATAGAAGAAATAAATTCTGGTCAAAAGAAAAACAATTTTACGTCTCATAAATGTAGCTCAAATGGTAGATACTAAGAACATTATCGAAGTGGTCGGGGTTCCAATCCCGCATTCCACATTCCTTCATATTTAAATGTGTGAGTCTTGTCATTAGATTGTTTAACCAAAAAAAAAACAAGTTTACATTATTTTATAGCAAGACAATGGGTTCACGTCATGCAGGCCCGACCTCCACACAAATGCGAAATGCAAAGGCCTGAATTCTTTTTTTAAAAAATTACATTTTTTATTAGGGGTCCATTTTCAATATTTAACTGGACCTCCAAATAGTCGGAGCCGGCCTTGACGTCATGTGGCTAAATAAGCTCACCAAAACAGATCATTTTGAAGAAATTGGGTTCGACTTTAGGGACTTTAGAATGGAATATCTTTTATTGAACATTACTTATTTCGTCGTGCCAAAATATGGATTACTAAAGTTCTTCTAGAATAAGAGGATTAACGCACAAAAATAAAAATTGTGTTTTTATCATTTCAAAATTCTCAATAAAAGATAACTCCAAAGACGTCTCTAAAATATATAATATATGTAATATAAAAGTAAAATAAATTTATTTCATAAGAAAATGTACAAATATCAAAGGCAATGGATGAGCAATACAGGCTCAATCTCATGAAATTCAAAAGATAGCTCGCGAAATTATATGTGAATTGTGAATATATAGCTTTAGATGAACAACTTCAGATTATTGTTATTATCGACACACTCCTTCCTGCTTGGAAGGAATAATAAAAAAAAAAATCAAACACAAAACAAAAGAGTTTTCACTCAAAAAACAAATAATCCGCCTCTGAATTTAGTAAGAACCTAACACTTAGTAGACTTGCACTTGAAAAATGATGAAATGGACTTTCTGGAATTTAACAGGGCATGACACTCTTATTAAGCACGTTGCTTTGTTGTAAACTAATAGGTTATAAATAGATTTTGAAAAAGAAACTAAAACCTAATGATATTGTTTTAAATACAAGATTTGCCTTGTAACCAAAGATTTTAGACAAAGAAAAAAATATAGATCTCATCAATATCTTTTCATTGCAATAATAGCGCGACTATTGCAAAAAATTGAGAATCATTAATTATTAATACAATAATAAGAAATGATAGATAAAAGGCAAGCACATCACTCTTTGAGAACTCCTCTATAAAGGAGTTGTCTTTACCTACATTCATGACTTTCATTTAGTATGTTTAATGCAACCTTAGATAAGAGTTCAATCTTCAATAGAGATGTTCTTTTGGAGTAATCTGAAAATATGCGACTAAAACAAAGTCTCTTTTTCAATGTGATCAATCAATAAAAAAAATAAAATTGTCAAAGGTTAAAATTGACAAAAATGTGTCATCACCGGTTTAGCACATCGCTTAAGCACTAAATTTCAAAAATATTATTTTAAATGATTAAAAAAAATTACACTACAAGTCATTTATTTTATTTCTTTGTAACACTCAAAAAAAAATTTCTCATTTAAGTTATTTATAATAATCGATTTAAATTTTTGTCAAAAAATAATAATCGACCTTAAATTATCACTTATTAGCTTACTTACAACTTCAATTAAAGATCAATTTAAATAAAAAATTACCCTCATTTTACATTTCTAAAAAATTAAAGATCAACTATTCAACTTAAATTGAGATAGTAGTACTAGCTAGCTTACATGAAGGCTGAAGCCACATGTCCATATGAACCATGCTTGCTGATAAAATCAGAGTTTCTGACAACAGTTTTCACTTAAGTTGAGAGGATCCAAGTCCACATTTCTAGGCCTAGGGTTTGCCTGACGGCAGGCTCATATTTTTTCAGTTGAGAAATTGCTGCCACAAACTTTGTACTGTACTTGCTACACTTCAATCATGACATCTCTCTCATTGATTACTACTCCCTCTGTATCTTTTTATTTTGTTTGGAAAAAAAAAAAACCAAACTAAGAAAAGTATATTTTTGCAGATTATTTTTCTATTATATACTATTTTTTTGTAATATATTATACTCTGGTTTTTTTTTTTTTTTTAAGTAAAACTATTATTAAAAACTAAACAGAAGATGCAAATCCCATATTTTTGTGGATATGGACCATAATACAACCGGAAACAGTATTGTGCCAATCTAGGTTGGGCTCTATTTCAGCCCAAATAGCTAATTCGTGGGCGACCCGTTGTTGAAGGTTTATCTCCTCACCCCCCGTCGTTCTTTTTCACCCCCCAGAAATTCAACTTTACCCTTGATTTTATCCCCAAAAACTTCGGTAGACGCGTACCGAAGTTTGTCAATATTGAAAAATAGGTGTTTTACATCGTTAAAAACTTTGGTACGCGTCTACCGAAGTTTTTTTTCAAGGTTAAAAATGGAAACTCAGGGGGTGAAAAAGAAAGACGGGGGGTGGGGAGAGAAACCTTCCCCGTTGTCAGCTTTCCTGGTCCAAGTGATAGAAGAGGTAGGGTTAGAGTTGAGGAAGTTCACACATCTCTGGATAACAACACCCCAGTTTTTTCAAATTGGGAGTTTCGTCCGAACATCATTAACCACAATCAGAGAATCTAGTTCCAAGGTGACTTCAAAAGCGTAGTACTTTCCGGCCATATCCAAGGCGTCGTTTAACCCCATGGCCTCGCCAAACGCAATGTCAGGAGATCCAACATGTGACCGGGTAGCAGCTCCAACGATGCTCCCATCCGACCGCCTGAGAATCAACCCTGAGAACCACGTCATCACTACTTAGGTGAGCATCCACATCGGTTGAAATCACCCACATTGGTTGGTCGATGAAATACAATACATAACAGATAATAATATACTTGTTAAGAAGTCTCACATCGGTTGCGAGATGACTTGAATGTATATTTATATATGAGGGAAAGTCTTACCTTACAAGTCAGTTTTGTAAGGATGGGTCAGGCCCAATATTCAATTCTTAAGATGGTATCAGAATCTCTCTAACATCCGTTGGGCAACTTGTTCTCAGGTTTCTGTTATCGGGCACCCACCGTTTATTTCCACGCACCAAGCACAATGTGTGAGATGGTGTGTTAAGAAGTCTCACATCGGTTGCGAGATAGTTTGAATGTGTACGTGTTTATAAATGAGGGCAAACCTCATCTTACAAGCCGGTTTTGTAAGGATGGGTTATGCTCAATACTCAATTCTTAAGAATATTGCGTCGCTAATTAATTTTGAATGATAAAATCAATCATCTTAAAAACACTACATTCACTACTACATTTTTAGTCAATGGCAATGCTGAAAACCATTGTCTATGTTGATAAAACCATTGTCTTTACTTTCGGCAATGATTTTTCCACCGTTTAAGCATCGCCTTTTCTTTAGACGACGATTTTATTGTGTATAGGCAATTGCAACAAATTGAAACGGTTATCTATGACTATTAATTTGTGGGTTGCAATATATCTTTAACTACATGTTATTAGCAATTTGGCAGCTAAATCCAAATTTTTTAGATTTTTTTTATAACTATAAAAATTCAAGCTAATTATATATGGAGAACCTCTTATTCATTAATATACCAGCCGTAATGAAATTCTTTCATTGGTCTAACTTCATCTAAGCTAGCTAATAAACATGTTTCCACAAAGAAACCCAAAGCAAAACACTTAAGTGTCAACTGCCAAGCAACATCATCAGACAGTAACAAAAGAACAATAAAAAGCAACAATAAAATTCCACAACAAGGTACATTATTACATGTTCATATTGGCTAAATTCACTATGTTATTTACACATCATTTCAAAAAAACTAAACCCAAGAAAAAGGTACCCTAGTGCCCCTAAAAAATTGCTCAATTTACTACTGACAAATATTAAAGGAAATTTCAGCATTACATTCCTTCAAATGTTGAACCGGTGGCCTAAATTAAAAGTATATACCTATACCTTGAATAAGCCAAGAAATCTCAAACCATCAATTAATATTCACATTTGGGAATGCATCCTTATATACCAACCTTTACACACAAAAATGAAATCCATAGGCTATTGCTTGTGAATGAAAGGGAAAGTTAGATATAAAACTGAAAAATAGATTGAAATTACTTTGCTTCATAATCAACTTTAAGACTTTTTTCCCATAACAATTTGAGATATCTGTAAACCCTTGTTGATCCTGAAAAAAGAACCGCAGTACTCCTCAATCTAAAATGAAAATTCTAAAGCCATTGATGTTACATTTTCCAATATGGAGACGTTGGACTGTAACTTCTGTCAGAAGTGTTCAAGTGTCTTTGTCGTCGAGGTTTTTTCTTCCTCACATTATCTATTTATAATTTTATTTTGTGTAGTATGAATATTTCTAGTTATATAAATAAATAATAGTTTTATTATAAATCATAAAATTCATAGAAAAATGTTGCTTTAAAGTTCTAACTCCGATCTCGTTTGAGTTTGATTAATTTGATAATGATATGTAATAAAACTATTTTTTTTTATATAACTATAAATATTCATACTACACAAAACAAAATTAAAATAAATAATATGAGGAAGAAAAAATCTCGACGACAACACTTGAAGACTTCTGACAAAAGTTACAATCCAATGTCTTCATATTGAAAAATGTGACATCAACGGCTTTAGAATTTTCTTTTTAGATTGAGGAGTACTGCAGTAAACAAAAGATCTTAAACATGCATAATTGGATCAAAAATTTCAATCAGAAATATCAAAATTAATCTAGAAATATCAAATTTAATAATCAATTTAGCCTCGACTCGGAGAATTAAACCCTTAAGCAAGGTTGATACCACAAAATTCTGCAAAATAGATACATATCGCTGAGTTAAAGTCGAATCCTAAGCATGCACAATTGGATCGAAAATTTCAATCAGAAATATCAAAATTAACCTACAAATATCAAATTTAAGAATCAATTTAGCATCAAATCAGAGAATTAAACCCATAAGCAAGGTTGATACCACAAAATTATGCAAAATAGATACATACCGCAGATTCAAAATCGAATGTTGAAATTTGAGTTGAAGATGAAGATGCGTACATGAACGAACATAATCGGAATTTGAGTTGAATATATCGAAATGAATTTGAATCGAAATGAACATAATTGAAATTTGAGTTGAACATAATCAAAGTTTGATTTGAATCGAAATGTTGAAGCGATTTTTGCGAAGATGATTATGCGAGATGTGTGAGTAAGGTGAAAATGAATCGATTTCTATGAACGTGACTATAAAATATGATGAAGATGAAGTGATTTCTATGAAAATGAAGAATGAAGATGAATGCGGCGAGGGAGATACACTCACCTCCCTCGAGATCTTTTTAAATAGTACCAACACCCCCTCTAAGGATCTGGATTTGATAAAATTCAAAGAGTACACAGTTTTATGTAGTGTTTAATCGCGTCCATTAAATTTAGATCGAACGACTTAGATTAAAAATTATATTTTTCTAATCAAATTAATCTCGGACTTTAAAATCAAATCGGACGATTTATAATCAAAACAGTGTGTTATTGCGTTGTTGCTTTATAGCAGCAAATCCAATTCGTTAAATAGACAAACACAACCCCTCCCATTTAACACCGTTAGTTTCCTCTGTTAATTAACTTCACTTTTTATTATTTTTACCTCCACCGTCAGTTCCCTACTTCCCCTCCTTCACTTTCTTCTTGTGCTTTTGTATGTTCTTATTGGTTTCTCTCTCATCACAATTCAGTTGGCAAAGCTGGTAACCAAAATGTTGGAAATCTTCACCTTTAACAAGTGTTTTTTTTTTTTTTCAATCTAACTAAATATATATAAAATAATTATAGATAAATAAAAGATAGACGGGCAATAAGTTGCGCCGCTAAATCTTTTTGTTTAGTAAAACCTAATTTTTGAAAAACTACATTGATAGACTTACACGATACAATATTATTATGCATAACATTTTGAACTCTTTTTAAAAGATCTACCGCCTCTATGCTAAAAAGTCAAAAGTGTCGAATGCAAATGATATAAAAACGTGTTGATTGTCAGAGTCTGCTTTCTCATGTTTTATCATTTTGCTTGAAGCAGCTTTGAGAGATGCCCGTCCACATTTAAATCATCGACCCTCGGTCCCTCAAGGGGAGAAACTTCAGTCAAATACATACAAGCATGTTTTCCACCTATCCATCCATACACCAGAACATTCGTCGGGCGAAGTGTCGACCTTCCTCTTGCAGATCAGTCATAAAGTTTACTGATACCTCTTTTTTCATAGAAATTCCTACACACCTAAAAATATCAAAGACCACAATTTAAAATGAAATTAGTGAAATTGAAATCCATACAATGATTGTGATATTCTTTCTTCATAATAATCAATTTATTTATAGCCAAAACGGAAAGAAATAAAACCTCAGAATATTTAGCTACTCCTGCGGCTACCCCATTTATCATATTCGAAAAAAAAAAGAATTGAATAAAGAAGGTTAATATATGGTAAGTAAAAATATAATAATTAAATAATAAATTTGTTGTTGGGCTACTAACTTAATTGGTAGTGGGAATGCATTGAACATGTATTTGAATTTCAGGGTACATGTTCGATTCCCACATAAGGCAAAAACTCCACTAGAGAGGGGGTGGAGAAGATCATGAGGTAGCAGTGCCGGGATCGCCGAAGGCTCGGGCTGTTACAATACCCGCTTTGACGGGAAAAACCCGAGTCGAGTGGGTGTGAGTTTGGGTGTTCCCCGATTTTAATAATTTTTTTGTTGTTCAAAAAAAAAAAGAGGATGCATGTAAACCGCAACCACTTTTTATGTTTAGTTTAATTTAATTTCAGTATATTTTAATTATGGTGTAAACTGTAACCATTGAACCAATCCTAACCGCATTGGTTTGGTTTGATTTGGATGACTTTTTAAAAATCAACCGGACCAAACCAAACCGTGTGCAATTTTATCTCGTGATTATGATGAGTTTTAGGCTCAAAACCGAACATAACCGCACTGCGAACACCCCAGGTAGTTGCTAGGTGATAAGTTGTAAATGGAGCGCTTACTGAGAACTTAGAAATAAGACTGCTATAGTGGATTTCCTTCCAGAATTGGTATCTTCAGAGTAGGTGTGTTTGTCACCAATCTGGATTAACAAATAATTTGTGTCTTTTATGTTTCTGTCATTTATATTTTCCTTGTTCTATATATTTATCGTTGGTACGATGTTGGAACATTAGACTCAACATCATGTTCGTGTCCTGGTGTTGAAACATCATATACCTCATCTGTTATCAGCGCGCCAAAAATTTAAAAAGTTATTAGAAATATTTAAAATTGATTTTGACACATTTTCAATTCTCGACAAGAATTCATTTTGTTTTTATAATTGATTCTAATTTAAAGTTATGATTTGTAACTTTTGTGTCCAAACATGAATTATTTTTAACTAAATGTGAGTTTAAATAACATGATTTTTGTTTAGATATGTTTTTTTTTCAATAAGCGAAGAGCGTCTATACATCAAGAGACAATGCAGACTTTAGCACCCTCCTTTATGCCTATATCTCCTTTTATATATATATATATATAGAAAAATTGGGGACATAAATCTAACTCAGTGAGTCCACACAAAAACGTAGGACAACTCAAACAATTGACAAATATCCAACTTTTAGTTAATCCTAACAAACTAATTAAAAATCTACATTTTGGTGATTGGACCAATCCTCAACATGATTAACTAATCCAAGAACCAACCATTACCTGCAGCGAACAACAGCAAGCAAAAAGACTCTATTGAGCCATACAATCTAGCGTCGAAGAAAGCGATGACGAGGATATCATACGCAATTCGAAATCAATAAAATGTACTAATATAGATATTAAGACAACACTGGCGTATTAAGACAACACTGGCGTGTTGGAGACAAACCTGCAGATCTCAACATATCTGAAAAAAAAAACGACCAAAGAATCAAAAAACGGGAAGTCAACCAAACACGACAACAACCACTTTAACCAACCATTTCAAGTGGGTTTTTTTAGAACCAACCCATCAAACAACCACCGTGAAAGGAGGTGGTAATATCAACAACAACAACATCAATGACGAACCATCGATGAACCATTCACTCACCACTGTGACCATGACTGATTGGTGACAAGATCACGGCAGCACAGCACCGACAACCATGAGACCCCATCCGAGGTTTAGAGGGCGGTGCAACCATGGAGGGGTCACATATGTTCATGTGAAAGTAAATTGAATAATAAATTTGTTATTTTGACATGTTCCTTGGTTTAAAGTATAGGGTAAATAGGTCTTTACCCCTGCAAAATAGGCGAGTTTTGCGTTTGCTTCCTGTAAAAAAATTGTAGAAATACCCCCTTGCAATGTTCAAAAAAAAAAATTGATAGTGTATTTTACCCCCCGCCGAATTTTTTTTTCTCCCGACATAGGGGGGTAAAATACTCTACCAAAAAAAAAATTGAACATTGCAAGGGGGTATTCTTACAAAAAAAATTGCAGGGACAAACGTAAAACTCACCTATTTTGCAGGGGGTAAAGACCTATTTACCCTAAAGTATAATTGATTTTATCTTTAAAATTGATTCTTACTCGAAGAAATTTGTTGTTTTTTACTTCAAATGTTATTTTGCACTCAAATTTGTTGTTCAACACACTTTTACATAAATATATTCAAATATAAATTGCATTACTTTTAACGTACTTTTATCTAAAATCAATTAATTTATCATCAATTTTATGACCGCAAAACCAATCAATTCTAGAGTCATTTTCAATCGAGAACTCTAAAACAAATCAAAATCAATTTTTATTTGTCATGATCACTTTTGGCTCTCCAAAAGTTGAATTTAACGTGAATAATTTTACCTTCAATTAACTTTTAACTAAAATTATTTTTACAAAATCAACTTTTGTCACCATAAATCAAACACACACTAAGCACATGCTTGGGAGCATGCTCAATTTTCTCCGATGACACTGATTTTGAAATAAAATTTTATTTTTAAAGTGACAATTATTTTGAAAAGAAAGGAGTACAAACTTTAACTTTTGAGTGTAATTTTTATTAAATTATTTATGAAATTTATGTCGTGAATATTTTTAAAAAAACTTATATAGATGGGTTGACTATCATGTGGTCCGGACCAGTGACCCCAATGTCTTAACCGAGTCAATCACCGGTCCAGGTTTTAAAACAATGCTTCTTTTTTTATAGACTTGTACATAAAATAATAGTTCCGTATTAAATCTAAAAAAGCAGATGTTTTTTAAACCTAACAGACAACAAAAGCAGCATGGTAACAATTTAATTTGTTTTGAAAAAGTAACATAAATTCATAACCTTTGTAAACAATATATATAGTATATAGTACATGCATACCCCAGATTATTACAGACACACACATTTTCATACATATATCAGGCAAACTCCTAAAAATATGTAGAATCCCAAATATCTTCATAAACCAATCCATGTTTAAGATTCATACCATCAAGGACTAACATAATTCCTCAATATCTTCAAATACTGATTGCCACAAGCTATGGAAAGATTCTGTTGGGAATTGATTGGAAAACCTGCTCCAAGTATTGCATTGTTTACATCTCTTAAACCAGTAAGAAGCTATGCGCAATCACCAACGATAGACCATGGTTATTTTGGATTTGAATTTTCAATTTGTAGCTTCAGGGTCATTCTGGTTATCTTCGCCACCATCAAACAACTCAGAGGCCTCGGCTGTAAATTCTAGGTTTCCTAAAGATTCGAGGTCAAAAGAATTGTGTCCTAACTGTCCGGTGACCAGCCTCAGCATTATGTTATGAAAAGGGTTGGGTTGTACAAGCTTGAAACTGTGATCTGAGGTGTGTTGTTGATTAAATCGGCCTGGAAGTTTGGAGCGGGTGTCGTAGCAATTGGCACAAAGATCAAAACCCATTTTTTCCTTGCAGTCATTGCACCGATATCTATCTCCAATGATTGGAAACATCTATACATATAAAAAACATATCATATTAGACAAAACTAGTTTGGATAAACTTTTCCGAAAGTACTTGCAGAAAAATAATATAAAAAGAATGTTGCGGTAACTTCTCTTATCAGCTGGAATTAGCTTATACATCTCAATTTCGTCAAAAACTCTATTCTTTAACTACTCATAAACATCTATAAACATCTCTGCCAACCACCAGGTTCTAACAGAATACTCCCATGGCTCCCACACACACACACTCCCCCTAATCATTATGTTGGAATATTCTAGCTAACTGGTGAGCTGGCAGAACCTATCACTCAGCATCAGTGTCCTTCTTACGCTGATACACTTTCCAAACAGTGGGCATATTTTGATGGACAAAGGCTTGGGTGACTTTTGAGCAGAAAAGTCACCCTGCCTTTGGCATAATTTGGTCCATTGGATCAATCGTGCACTTTATCTTGCCACATGTCTAACTTTTTATTTTATTTATTTTAAAAAAGCTATTATCATCATCAACGCTGTGCACCGACCCATTTTTTTCCTTTCCCATGAATGTGGTTCGAAACTTGTTGTGCACCGTCGTCCCACCGATCAACGCTGTGCACCGCCGTTCTGCAACCTTCCGTTGTCTGCTGCAACTTCACTTTTGATATGAAACAGTGATGTAATAAAAACCAGAAATAGTGCAGCTGCTACAACCACCGTGAGCCGACGACGGATGCCGAAAAAACAACGGCTGCCTTTAGGACGAAGGCGGTTACAGCAAAGATGAAGGCGGGTTGCAAATGGAAGTGGGTCAGGTTGTGAAGATGGGTCTTGTGATGATTAATTCTCTATTTTTCAAGAGATAAAATATCCAACACGTGGCAAGATCTGATACTTGAGATTGATCAGAAGGTCCAAATTGACTGGAAGGCAGGGTGACTTTGGCTTTTCAAAGTCACACAAGCCGGATCCATATTTTGATTAAAGTCAACTGAAACATTTCCATCAGACCAAACAACAGGGTCTATGTCCAGCACCCTATCAGTGCATGAACCCGTGGTTAATGTTTTGGAAGATGGATATTTGAGGTATTGATGTAAAGCAGTGGTTCTGACAATTATTGTTGGTAACGTTTAGCTTAGAGTTCACAAATGATGTCCTATGTAAGGAATGATATTAGTCTGGAACAGGTCTCTAAGGAATTAAAAGTATTATCCTTTCGACTGATTGAGAGTAGAATCATGCAACTTCGAGAGATATATGAAACAAGAAACAGAAAAACAAATAGGACTTCTCAGCTAGACATCTCAGACAGTGACATCAGTATTATGTATTAACCCTTTGTCTTCTTTATGAGATTACAAGACAAAACAGAAAATAATAAAAGGAATAAATATCCTCCCTTAAAAGAAGGAAATTATTCATAAAAATCATATTGATTACCTGCTTGGAATCATATACAAATATGGCTTTTAATAAAATGCAATTGCCAAGTTGAACAATATAAAGAATTTAAGATCAACTTGAAAACGATAAAAGCATGCATTTAACAAAGACAAGCAACCCATAAAACGATGACTACCTATTTATGAAGAATAGAGATTTGGTATGATCTACCTACTATAGCAGGATATGAGGGAATTAAGATCTTACCCCACAAAAGTCACACCCAACTCCAACGTGAACTTTCGAGTCAGGATCAGACGACCATTCGCTATGTTCTCCTTTGTTACCATTAGCCAATGAACCTGAGGAAGAAGAAAATAATTAGTAGCTAGAAGAATTCCAAAAGATAGAAAATTAGTAACATAGAATGTAGTCTAGGCTATTGTATCTGTTTTTAGAATGTTAGAAATTTCATTGTCTTTTAGGATATCCTTTTATAGATAATATGTTTGGACTAGTTTCTATGTCATAAAATGCCTCCTTATTAAATTGGAATCGGGAGTCTAATATGATTTGTATTTTGTATCACATAAAATCAACATCAATTTCAGACTTTCCAGTCTAAAAATTGGTTAACCACATCAAGAATGAATATGGGCTAGTCCCCATAAATCACTAAAAATGAGTTCAGGTAGTGAGTTGCAAAGTCTTAGAATTTGGGCTTAAGGTCTACCTTTTATTTTTGTTTTGAATCAAGCTTAAGGCCTAACTTAACCCCACAAAATAGCTTCTAAATTTAGGACTGCCCAAGTCTTATAAGCACTACATCACTATAAAAGACTGAAAATCTGAAGTGCGAACCAATGTGAGTGAAATAAACAGGGATCTCAACACACTCCTTCACGTCCAAGGATATACATCTATTGTGTGGATAACTGTGAGCGGATTACCAAAGATTTTTGGCTCAATAACAAATCTAAGATAAACCTTGCTATCATCTTAGGTTTTGGGCTTAACTCAAAGCCACAAAAATGACTTAAAAGGTGAGGATTGTCCAAGCACTATATGTGTTTAAGTACATGTATTCTAAAACCTTAAAGGAAAGTTGGAAAATATGCATGTGTACTGTATTCTAATGATTTCAGTACAAAACAATATGCTTCAAAATATCAAACATAATGAAGTAAATATACATACTAGAAGGAGGGGTCTCAAGTTTGACTTTGATGTCCTTTAGCTCAATAGCATCTCTTCGCTGTGCATATTCTTCAGGAAATTGTTCCTCCAAAAAGTGATCAAACTCCAAACACACTTTTGGAAATCCTCTTGGATGTGGACTTTGACAAACTTGGCATCTAAGCATCTCATCAGCTAACTTGTAGACACAAGTTTCACAGTATACTTCAAAGAACAACAGGAAAGTAAAACAAAAACAATGTCAGTTAAGTGTTCTAACAACGATAGTTTTGAAAATATAAACTTGAAAGTAAACTTAAATGCATTGATTACCATGGCCACAATTAAGAACTACAGGATGAAAAAGCAGTTGCTTGCACATTGTACACATCACGTCTGCAACTGATATTTTATGTTGTATTTCAAGATTATCTTGAGGCAATGCTTTTTCTTCAACAGGAGTCCCAGTAATCTCAGGTTCTCCTTGAGGCAATGCTTTTTCTTCAACAGGAGTCCCAATAAATTCAGGTTCTCCTTCATGGGCAGTAGACCCTGGTTGCTCCGTACATTCAAAAGTTTCGACATTGCAGGGGGTGGAAACCGAACTTATTGTAGAGGAGGAGGAAGGGCTACATGAATGACCAAATTTAGCTTGTGACTCACATGTGTCGGGATCAAATTGAGGGGAGTAGAAGCCTGATTTCTTCTCTTCCTCTAAAACAAGAGATCGATGAAGAATGATTGTCAAACTTAGCCCAATAAATAGATGAAATAATTAATTGTATAATGAATACAAATTTACAAAGAGTGGTGTGAAGAAAGGAAGGTGACAAGGACAAGTCTCAAGTAGTATGCATGAAACACCAATAATCAGAATATAGTAAACAAGAAACAACAAAATCATATAAAAAAAGTTTGTGACAGCCATAAAACGTTAGAAATAAAACTCAACAAAGCTGCAAAATTTGTCCATTTTACTGCTTTAGTCCGGGAGACACAGATAATCTTATAATGTATGACATCCTATATCAGGTATCTAGAAGACAGTTGGATAGTTTTCCCTATCATGGCTTAGCTATGAACTTGAACAAGCTTGTTTTGCTACAAATATGAAGGCTTACCTTAGAGTTTGTATCATGTTTGGACATCTTTTGGTTGCTCATTGTGCTTAATTACTTGATCATTTGTATCTTTTTGATTTATATATTATATATCTTCCTTTACAAGTTACAGTACCCTATTTTCTAGTAATTTTCTAATACAAACTATATATATAGTTACATAATTTTGTTGCATAAAAGCAAGATTTATTTCATCATTAAAACAAGTTGTCCTAATAATTTTATAATAATACAAATTATTCCTTTTTAGAGAAATTACTAACTAGTAATTTTACATATTTATGGTAAACTACAGAAACTACACGTCGATATCCAAATATGCCTAAGCATACAATTAGAGAACGAGACATACCAAGAGTTTGATTGATCCTTCTATTGTAAGCAACTGGATAGATCTTCAGAAGCAAAAAATGAAGCGTTTGGCAGACTGTTGGGAAGTGATAGTATTGATGCCTGCATGTTGGACACTGAGACTCGCGCAGACAATTCATTGATTTATAGACACACCAGAAACAGCAAATGTGACCACAAGCTGCAAAAATGGAGAAAAAATTACTGAAAATCATCACACTACTAACAATGTTTACACGTATTTCAAGAAAATAATAATGCTGCCTTACATAGCACAATCGGCTTGTATAATAGATCCCTGCACAACGAAAGTAGCGCTAAAATCAGTAAGTACAATTTGATAAAGAAAAAAAGGAAGCTCAAAAACCACCATAAAATGACACAATGATTATCAATAGCTCCAAAACCAACCTAATCCTTTCAAATTAAAAATTTCTAATTTCATGAAACAAAAAAGAAGCACATTCAGGAGTTTGCAATTCAAATAAAATAAATATATAAATAATTGATGAATAATAACTCTAATTTGGTAAATGCAATGATGTGTTCTTCCTCTTTTAATTACATTTTAATCAAAAATGTGATTGGGAGGTAGTTAATGAGCTCCCACAAATTGTTCGGAAAAACCCGAGTTTGATTCCCGACGAGGGCCTTCCCCCGGAAACCAAAGGGTTAACAGGAAAACAAAATTACATTTGCATCATCTTCAATGAATTGGATATCAAATTGAAACATTTACATGAATATCAACTTCAGATCCAATAATAAAACATAAACAAAATCGAATTGTTCGAATCAAATTAATTCAACTCACGAATAAATTCCATTTTATTTTTTTTGAAAAAAATAAAGATACCCTCGATGACCCTTTTGAATTGTGAATAAGAATTTGGGATCAAAATTGAACCTTGGTAAATATGATATCAAAGGGTGATTCTATTTTTTTCTCTTAAAAATTGAAACATTGGTGGTGAGAGAAACTTACAGACAAACGCAACAACAAAAGGAATCAGGAACTTGTTCATCTTCATCGTCATCAAAGTTTCGATTTTTGAATGCGGTGTTCTCCTCCATTTTTCTGATGTTTTTGTGCAGAGAGAGAATTTGGAGAATCTAAAGAATTGTAAAAGTTGTTCAATAATATATATTCAATTCAACCGATGTTCAATATTTAATTTAATGGATAAATATGTTTTGATCCTTTAAAAATACTAAATTTCATTTCGGATAAATTATCCGTGTAAAGTAGGCGAATAATTTTTTATTTAAAAAAAATTTAAGGGTAAAAATACTAGGGTTAAATATGTTTTTAGTCTTTACTTTTATGTGAGTTTTAATTTTTAGTCCCTACATTTTTTTATTATATTTTTAATTCCCA
Source organism: Trifolium fragiferum (assembly GCA_954870985.1). Taxonomy (NCBI): domain Eukaryota; kingdom Viridiplantae; phylum Streptophyta; class Magnoliopsida; order Fabales; family Fabaceae; genus Trifolium; species Trifolium fragiferum. The sequence continues at coordinate 12,891,212 of OX940793.1, read as the reverse complement.
CATTTTCGCTGTTAGCATTTTTAGTCCCTACCGTCAATTTTTTGTGACTTGTATAATGAAATCAGCCACAAAGGATGACACATAGATGTCACGTCATTCGATTCAAATGTTATTCTAGTTAATTTAAGTTATCCTATGTGGTCAATTCTGTTATCCTACTCATAAAAAATTGACAAAAAATATAATTAAAAAAATGTAGGGACTAAAAATATAATAAAAAAATTGTAGGGACTAAAAGTCGAAACTCACATAAAAGTAGGGATTAAAAACATATTTAACCCAAAATACTATAATGTTTTTCTTTTTTTTATAGTGTATTACACTATTACCTGTCGAATTTTATACTAAAAAAATAATATTATAAGAGTAATCTTACAAAAAATATTGCAAGAATAAAATAAAACTCATCTATTTTGCATGAGATAAAACTTATTTATTCTTTCATTTTTTATCTCTATTAAAAAAAATTCAAAATTTTTAATTTTAATCTCTGCTTTTTTATTTTTTAAATCTACGTACTATATTTAATTTTTTTTTTTAAAACATATCATTATTATGATCCGATAAATCTATTAGTTCAATTCCTTTGACTAGAAAAAACTATTAATTTAATAATTTAACTATTTTTTCATCAAAAGAAATAATTTACATTGTGTAAATAAAGAGAAATAATTTTACTATTTAATCATTAACAATGTATAAGAGAGTGATTGGATACTCTAACATTGTGTAAATAAAAAGAAATAATTTTACTATTTTACTATTTTTTTTCCATCAAAAATTGATTTTTGGATAATGTCTCTTAGATTTGTATGATAACAATGTATAAGAGAATGATTGGATACTCTAACATATGCTCAAGTGTGTAGAACAATAGATTAAAAATATATTTCTGATAAAGAAATCTGCATTTGAAGAATATGTTTGATGTGGTATAAAAGTCAACTTTGATGGCTAACAAGTTCTAAAGACTAGTGTGCTTATGATTAGAGCCAACATGTAAAGTTTTGATCAGTTCTCAACAAGTAATTCAAGAGCTTAAGTCAACAAAAGTCAAAGTTTTTTTTTTTTTTTACAAAAGTGAAAGTTTTTTTTAGAAACTACAGAGGACTAGAGAGTTAGTTATGGTGAAGAAAGGCATGTGGAAGACAAGTTTTGAAGTTGAAGTGAGATTTTGAAGAGATCAAGCTTCACCAAGATTCTGAAAGTGACAGTGACAAGTATTGTACTTCTTTGACGAGTCTGCTCATAAAAGTGACATGTTTGTCCACTTGTTCAAGAATGTCAATATTATTGACCTGCTCCAAGTATTTTGTCTATGTTGTATTAAATACACACAAGTATGCTCACATTCAACGTTGTTCAAAGAATTCATTTTCAAGAAAGCTATAACAGATCATTCCAAGTACCGCAAATGATTTGTTTATCAAGTAAATGGTTTGATCAAAATGAGAAAGGATTCCAAAATTTAAATTAGCTTTCAACGAATCTATCCAAGCAAACATCTCTTCATCAACGGCTCTATTCAACTCTCCTATATATATGGCACACTGAGCAACCTAAAGACCTGCAAGACTACTCCCTACTCAAACAATTCTTGAACTCTTACAAGCTCACTAACACTTTGATATATGTGAAGCAAAAACACTTAGATAAATTCTTACAAACTTTATATCATAGAATATCTAAGTAGTTTAAGAACCTTTGTGCTTATTGAAGTTTACCATTCTTTAAATCTCAAGTGTAAACAAAACCAAACAATTGTTCTTATTCAACTCTAATTGAAAGCCCTTAGTTGTAAGACATTGAAAGTCTCTTGATCAATAATACCTTGAGCAAATGAAGTCTCTTGACTTACGGTCTTGAGTAGGAAATCTTGAACTTTGTGTCTGAGCAATTGTAATTTTGGTGATTATAGTGGATAGGCTCTCCAATGTAAGAAGATTGAACGTAACCCTAGTTATCATTCTAACAAAATGTTTTTAGCTTGAAAAGAGATTTCAAAAAAAAAAAAAAAAAGCACAATTCAAATCTTCCCTCTCTCTTGTGTTTTTCTTACATTCATCAATTAGAAAGCAAAGAGTCTTGATTTGTGGAGTGAACACTTCACCATGTAATAGTCAAAGATCTAGAGAAAAAAAACACACACACACATAAAGTTTTACAGCGGTGCTATATCCTGCGAAAGCTTTATTCACGAATTGAGCAAATTGCAACTTTTACAATATTAAAAAATTATTATAAATAAAACACTTGTTGTGCCGACTTTGTCAAGTTGTTTCTCTCTAACCTTCAACCCACCATTGACTCTGTTTCTTCATGTGCGAAGGTTTGCTAACAGAGGAAAAAAACTCCATTGGTGAACAAGGCCCCAAATGCAGTGGCACCAAGTACAATACTAATCTAACCCCTTATCAAACTTCATCACTACGTACAAATAATTGTAAGCACAAACTTGAATGGAAAACAATGCAATCAAGTAGCAAAACAGCTAAATCGCTTGATCTTGCCTATGATGATTTCTGGAACTTAAAACACTGTCTTTAGTGCTTATAACCCCCCTATATCTCTTCCTAACCATGGACCTAACCTGATGAAAAATATACAGACAATCACAAATCAATTCAATTTGCAATAGAAAATTACTCAAGTTGCACGGAAAATCGATTAAGGAAGGAAAATGAATGACGGTGAAACACCCCAAAGAAACGGCGACCACAAAGAAAAGCAAGGAAATACAACGACAAAAGAACAGCGGGGAAGAACCACGACGACGAAGTAAAGGACCGGCGACAGACACACGGAGATGGGAGGAACAAAGAGGAACAGAGGAGAAAAAACTATTAGCCGACCACGACGAAAAAGCTTTGCGGTGGTTTGGTTGCTGCTTTGGGAAAAATTGATTCAACATGATACTGACACGTCATTCGTGAAAATTTCGTTATAAACTTTTTCGCTGTACTTAGCATTTTCCAAAGTTTTATTATATCAAATCATTTTTATCTTTATTTCCTTATAAAGAAAATTTGGAAGAGTGATGGATAGTGCCTAATCCAAGACGTAGAAAACCTTAAACTCAAAGAACACTTACAAAGATATTTACATTATATACAAATTAATAGTTTTTTATTACAAATTTTTTTTGGTAAGTATCCTAGTGATTTTTTTTAAACAAGTATTCTAGTGGTTAGAGTTTAAGTGAGATGACCGAGATTCTGATATATAGATCTTTAATAAATATTAAGTATATATAAAATAAATCTCTCATTTGAAAATCCACAATCTTTCGTTGTATACCCCTCGTTTACTAATACAACTATCCTATAATTTTTTTGAGGCCCCCATTTTCATAAGACCCTATGTCATGGCCCACGTGACACATGCATAAAAGACGCCTTTGTACATATCGACGATGATGATTTTTCGATTTGAAACCCTAATCATGAATCTGAAGCCCTAATTGAAGTCGAAATTTGTAGCGGCGTCAACATTAACTTTGATGAGATGCGATTTCCAGATTGAGATCGACGAAGCTATCATGGATGCATTCTGGCTATTTGGATTTTGCGGCGAAATTTGGGATGTACCATGCTCCGAGATTTTCAACTCATGATACTCTTCTAGATAACATATAGCATCTTTAATCGATTGTCAAATTAGGATTTGTTTATCATGATTGAGATCGGCGAAGCTATCATGGATGCATTCTGACTGTTATGATTTTGCGGCGAATCCTCTGAAATTTTCAATTCTCGATGCTCTTTCAGGTAACATATAGCATTTTTAATTGATTGTCAATTAAGATTTGTTTATCTTCAAAGGTCTTTTAATTTTTTGCCCATCAAATAAAGTAGAAAATCTTAATTATTATATTTAGAACTTCAATGTAATATCATACTAGAAAACCATGAGATAAAATTGTCTTAAATATTGTAAAATTAGATTCCAAAAGGGGATCCAAACCAAATCTCTCTAGCCCAATTGAGATGGGTAACTTAATTAGTTTAATTAATTGAGCTAAGGACAAGGAGATGGAGATGCAGAGTTTAAATCCTGACAAAAGAGAAAAACTAACATTGTAATATACTCCCTTCGTTTTTTTTTACTTGTCTTTTTAGAATAGTAATACCAAATTAAGTAAGTATATATTTGCACTTTATCTTCCTATTATACCCTCGTTTTAATCCACCAATAAATTCCTTTTTTTTTTCACACATTTTCTCTTTCCAATAAATTTAATATATTATATTATGTTAAAAAAAAATTTAATATGTTATGTTCCAAAAAAAAAAAAAAAAGATTTAGTTTTCAAAAATATATAGCATTAATTTGTTTTATTGAAAAAGATAAGAGCAATTGACAAAGGGTATAATTGACAAATTATACCGGTAAAATATCAAAAGGACAATTAAATAGAAACGCTAAATCTAGCCTAAAAGACAAGTAAAAAGGAACGGAGAGAGTATTAACAATTACCATTGTCTAAAAATAATAAAAAAAACTTTACCATGGCCCCTTTTTTTATTCGCTCTTTATTATGAAATAATTCAGAGATTATTGTAGATTGTGGAATATTTTACATATAAAAATCAAAAATTTGTTTTATGTGCTATTAGTACCCTATTGCTTATTGCGTGTTATGATATCATATCAAATCAAATTTCTGATAACATCTTGGGCACCTTACGTCCTTACGTGTAAACTGCCATAAAAAGTTAAAATATATTTTGTTGTTTATTCAATTAAAAAATTATTGTGAATTTTGTGACAAATAATTAACATCACGTATAAAAAATTGTTTATTGGACACTCAGTCTCTGAACATTTTATTAAAATAACATCAATATTTATTTATATTTTAACAACAAAATATATTTTAACTTTTTATGCCAATTTAGACATAAACTATCCAATATGTTGTCACAAATTTGATGTTCACATATCATAACCAGCAATATAAGATATATTAACAGCACATCAAACAATTTGAATTTAATTTATATACATTGTCAGTGTAAAATTATTTTACACGTACATTTAATAATATATTGACACGTGTATTGTATCTAATACCACATGATGTGTCATATTCAGTAATAATGTGGCAACACATCATAGATGCATGTGTAAAATAAATTTACACCGATAATGTATAGAAATTAAACACAAATAATTTTGTATTTTTATATGTAAAAAATCCTCAGCACTGCAATGAGTTATTCTACAATCTGCAATAAGGTATAGTATTGCCTACTAAATTCAAAGACCTCTAAATTCTTTTTGCATTCAATAAAAAACTCTGAATTCTTTTAAAATAAAGAGTGGATAAAAAAAAATAATATTAGAGATATTGAATAATAATTGAAGAAATACAAATGAGTGAAATTTTTAGGAGTTGGAGTTCTAAATTTCGGATATTTCACTTATTCATCTTAAGAATAAAATTTATAATCACTCAATTAGTTGACCAAAAACTGAAAAAATAAAAGTTTTGTTGTATCTCTGGTGAAATGAAAATTATTGAGTTTTATAACAATATCACACAAACACATGATATGTTCCTAAGTAAATCAGAGAAGCAAGACAAAATAAATATCAATACCTACATTAGTCACTAGCATCCCTCATAAACCTCAAGGGTCGCATACAAACCAACTTTTGTCTTGTTTTGAAACCACAGCATACCGGGAGAAATCTCACTCTAATATCATTAGTCTTGATATTTTAAGGATTTGTCGGCATAGGCGGAGCTAGTAACTTTTTAAAATTTAGGCAAAATTTCAATTTTATACTAAAAATCTTAGTTTTAAATAAAATATATCAGTTTGCACTAAATTAATATCTAAAAATTTCAATTTTGCCCTAAATTAACTCCTAAAATACGAAAATATTCTCAATTTTACACTGAAAATAGTTTTAAACAAAATAGCTTAATTTTGCCCTAAATTAATTTATAAAAATTTCAAGTTTGCCCACAATTAACTCCTAAAATACCAAACATTTTCAATGCGAGCTTGGGCACTTGCACGGGCTAGCTGGGCTATGGCTCCGCCAATGTTTGTTGGCTACTCCACGGATACCAGTATGGTTCTCTTCAATAAGTAAACGATAATTTTGAAGAGAACTTCATCAAAAAAGGGGAAACAAATGGGAGGAGCACAAACAACAAGAATTAGATTCTCTCCAATGACACGAGAGATACGGTGAAACCTTGACCACTAATTTGTAATACCACATAAAGTCAAAGAAAAATGAAGGGTGGGGATATAAACCGAATACTCTCCCGTGTAAACCCCATGGAAGAGGATCCATTTTCGAAACAACAGAGGGGTGGGGGGAAAGTATGGGTGGCAATGAGGTAATTTACTATTCATTCTCATATCCGCATGGGTAACAAAATGCGGATAACAATTTTTGTACCCGTACACATATTATATGGGTATTTAAGTACCCATAGCTCAATTTTATGGCTAATTACCATACCCCTGCACATATTGAGAATTTAGGTTTTTATCCTACCTCTTGAGAGAGAAAGTGAAAAACTAAAATAAACAACAAAATATATTTCCGACATAGGCGTCGATCACAAATTTGATGTTTAAATATCATAATCCGCAAAATAAGTTACTAATAACATAAAACACTTTTTGTATTTTTGTATGTAAAAAATCCTCAGTACTGCAACTGAGTTATTTCAACAATCTGCAATAAGGTATATAATATTGTCTACTAAATTCAAAGACCTCTGAATTCTTTTTGAATTCAATAAAGATCTTTGAGTGAATAAAAAATATAAGAGTTATTGGAATTGGATCATAAAATGTGTGGATATTTATTTCCACAACTTTACAGAGTTGTCACGACTGGCAGAAGCAACCATTCCAGTGACAGAAGCCTCAGCCAAAGCAGAAATCACATTCTCATGTGCAGGAATTGTCATGCTTTTGTTCTCTGCCATGTTCCACAACTCTATGGACTGCACATCACCAAAAAGAAAACAAAAAAAAAAAAAAGTATATTAGAAACCAATGAACACATTATGAAAAGGTTTAAATGCTTAACAAAACATATTTACATACTATGAAGCACAAACATAAATAAAAAAATAAAATAAAATAAAAAATAAACACAGACACCAGACACAATACCTACACTGACACGTACACACCAGTATAATATAATTTGAAAAAATAAAAGTGATTGAATGCACAAATATATGCACATACACCAGACACAATACCTACACTGATACGTAGACCCTAGTAATAATTTGAAATAATAAAAGTGATTGAATGCACAAATATATGCACAGACACCAGACACGATACCTACAATGATACGTAGACACTAGTAATAATTTGAATAAATAAAAGTGATTGAATGCAACCACGTGTGTCGGTGTCAAACTTCAGATGCGTCTTCAATATAAAGTGTTGGTGCTACTACTACATATTTAACAATTTGTATTTTTCCTTTTAATGATTTCAGATGTATAAAATGCATAATTCAAAGTATCTTTGGATCCATGTTAAATGAAAGCAAAGGTAAAAACACTAATAAGGAGGGAGGTGGTTAAATCCCCACCCCAACAAAAAAAACGAACCAAACACATAAAATTTAAAATATACCCTCCCCTCCAAAACCCCGAGAACCAAACAGACCCTAAAAGAGAATGTCTAACAAAGATAAAAATGTTCCAATTGGATGAGTAGACAAAGAAAAATGATGAAGATAAATAACCAATGTAACATGATAACAGTTGAGTAAGTAGCACATGTTTCGGAGACGATAGAAACATGTTTGTGGTTTTGTCATGTGAAATGAAATAGCATTTTTCTAAAACAAAAACACTTACCGAAAACCCTCCGACAACTAATAAAGTTGTGTAGCTTGGATGAAAAACACTGGAATAAAACTGGTTTCCAGGGGAGGTGAGCTCCTGAATGCATTCTCCTGAGGTCAAATTCCATACCTTCACCAAATTTGGACTAACAGATGCCAGCATATCTCCAGTACCATCCCAGCAAATATAGTTCACCGGTTCAGGATGACCCTACAAAGACAAAGTATTTAACTACAAAATCCACAGAGATGCAACCCTTGAAGTGAAAAAGACCACAGTTGCTTATAGAACAATCCAATGTGCTGTTCCAATTTATCTTACTTAAGCATAAAATATATATTTTGATATTTATTTAAAGTAGAGTATATTATATTAATTATTATGATTTAATTGATATACACTTACACCGTAAAGATTGTTTACACTGTCAATCACTCTCAATCTTTGGATCATTAAAAATATTTGACTTTAACCATATTTATATAGGAATGTGATTTATGATTGGTTGATAGTGTAAAAAGTTTTGCACTAACCGTGTATCAAAATTAACCTATTATTATTATATTATAGATATAGATAGGCAACTAAGCAAGTACACAATAGATTTTACCTGGAGTGAGTAAATTTGTCTGTGAGTTTCAACATCAAAAATGGACACTACTTTATCAGAAGCCGCTGCAAGAAACTGTCCCGATCTAGGCTGGAACCTCACCTTAGCATTACCTCCCTGAAACGGAAACAGTCAATTGTGATGAATATTAGGGATGCATAAAATTGTTGAAAAAAGATATGACAGAAAGCATTTGTTTGACCAACCTTAGATACACGGGTACAAGAGGATGCAGCAATGTGATAATACCGAATCTCATTTTCGCTATCGCAAAAGCAGAAAAAATCAGTCTTCTTAGGGTGGAAATCAAGGGACATAATAGCTGAAGTGTGGCCAGTATATTCTTGAACACAATAGGTTGGCTGCAACGAAAAAAAGGGAAAAAGAGTAAATTGTGTTTTGTATATATAATTGCGAAAGACGGTTGCAAGTTTTAAACATCAGATGTAAAAATAATTATAAGGTTACAAAATGTAACAATGTAACTTACATTGGCTGCGTCCCATAACCGCACAGATTTGTCACACGAGGCTGTTGCCAACTGAGATGAATTTGGTCTAAAACGAACATCTGTAATAACTAATTTGTGTTCTTCAGGAGTGGTCTCTGTCCGTAAAGTGTCCATATTCCACAGGACAACCTAATACATGCCCCCATAAAAATGTAACATATACAACAGTTAGAATTTATATTGAATGAAAATTTGCTCATAGTAATTGATTAGAAAATAAAGATTAGATAAACGTCTCAACCTTACCAACAAATAAAACACCATTATTTGCATATATAAATCAAACATGATTATGCTATTATCTATATAGTCCTGTTTGATTATGTAAGCTATTCTGGAAACATAAGCAAGAACCTCGAAAAAACTATTTTAGTGCTTTAAAAGAAGTTAAAAATAGTAGGCTTAGAAAATGTTGCTCTAAGAAAATGTCTGTAATCGACAGATAGCAGGTCCACAATATCTGACAGAATAGCAAAACTCTAGAATGTGATAATTCATGAGATTGAAAAATGAAAATGTTACCAAAGGGAGATGCTTGGGATCAAAACATACCAATTCAAAACAAAGAAAAAGGCATATATCGCATAAAATTCTTTTAAAAGCTACTTTACAGATGAAATGTAGAAAAAAGCGATAATTTGAGCCACTAGTGTTCCTTGAATGACACGATATACTCATTATGCATACAAATTACCTTCTTGTCCTCCCCAGCACTGGCAAGCAACTTTCCATCTGAAGAGAAGTGACAGGAAGTAACATTGCTCCTTGTTCTTATGCAACTAAATTCAGCAAAGGTGAAAGCTGAAACAAAAGTGTGGTTAATGTTAATCATACTTTCCCTTAATACTTCGTAAACAGAGAAAAGGGACACACATAAAGCTTACTTCTTGGAGTCTCTTTTGGTTGCTCAGCCGGACTTTGTTTTATGGTTCCATAGAGATTGGCACCATCTCCTGCATCATTTGATAGAAAGGATTCCACATTATCATCTAAAGCACCAACATCTCCAAATCGTTCCATATCATCCTGAATTATGAGAAGATGGTGACTTGTTTAACTTGTAAAATAACATCACAACAAACACAATTACTCAAATGATTACATCAAGATTAACGGCTAGCAATAGAGGATTGTTCAATTAATTATAACTGGATTGAACATATAGATCACAAATGAAAAGTGTGACAGTAATGATAGATATATTATACAAATCAAAGCAAAACAAATGTACGTATAATGTCATTTATGATTTATATGATAACACAAACTAAAATTATTAACAAAGCTTACAAGTAAATTTGAAGATGATCCAAGGCCTCCTGTTGCCTCTGTACCATACATCATCATGCTCTTTGGCACACTGTTAACATTTTGCATGCTGCTAGCTGTATTTAATCCATCACCAGGTGTGTGTGTTGATGGCGGTGAATTAGGTGAAGGACCAGCTGTGTTTCCAGTACCAGTGCTATTGGCAGCTCCAGAAGAAGTAGCTTGCTTTCGTTTTCTGTTACTCTGATGAAAACAAAGATAAAAATATGTTAATTATAAGGCTGGTTTGGTTGTTGAGATGAGAGAGTTGAGGAGTGTAGTGATGAGGAAGAAGAGGGTTCAATACTCATCCTCAACATAACAACAACAGCAATACTAACATGGGACTCTCAAGTCTCAGAACACACCCAGCACACCCAAGACTCGATATTGGGAGCAAGTCCTAGAAGGCCCGATAAAATGTGGCCCGACGGATCTAGGATAGACTTTGATACCGTCTTGTAAGGGTGACAATATCACCCAATTATACATATATTTTCAGGTCATATCACATTCAAAGTAGGACTCCCAACATTTACCATGTTCATCTGGTTTCATTCTATACAAAGAAAAAGACAAAGAAAAAAAATATAGACACGTTAAGCACAACCTGCTGAAGTTGATTCTGCTGTAATTGCTCTTGCTGCTGAGATAACGATTGTTGTGACTGGGTCATCTTCATCTGTATGATATCAATTGAAGATTAAAAAAAATTAATATTACAAAATTGACCTCCAAGATCATAATCTTTTGCAATTTGTATTATACAAGAAAGAAAAGAATAACAGAAACGTTTGATGGGTGCAAAGGATGAAAAATCTTATTGATTTTTAAACAAAATATGACTATTGATTTTTAAATATCATTGACATCAATGATTTTGAGAATCAGAAGTTAACAAATTGCATGTAAAGGATGAAAAATCCTAAACATATTTCATATAATCATTTTTTAAAAAGATTATGAAATGTATTAATATTCTTAGACAAAGGCTAGAGAAAGCAATGATTATGCTGGAAATATTGATGAATATGTCATTGGGAATTACGGGGGTAAATGTATCGTTGGAAATATTAGAGTGATTAGATATAGTTTGTTTTATTATATTCACCAAAATTCTGCTAAATTTGATATCCTTATAATATTTGAAGAGCAACTCTAACCTTAGGTGAACCTGATTGCATTTGGGAGGAAATAGTTCCATCATTCCTGTTAGATTGACCATCCTTCACATTTAAGCTACCTCGGGGAAGACCAGAAAGTCTACGCGGATCCATATCACCAAAATTAGAATTTCCAAGGCTGTTTTGTGACTGTGCCTGAGCCTGTGCCAAGACCTGTTGTTGTTGTGATGCCAAAAGATATTGGTTTTGTGGTGTTAAATTAGGCTTCTGAACTTGTACACCCAAACCAGGTCTTAGTTGATCGATTCCCTGTAAAAAAGAGAGAGGGATAGGTCATATTCTCCTCTCAAAAAGTTTAACAAACTTCAGATAAACAGCGCTAAAGAGGATAACATTCAACTCACAGTTAGTGGCCATCCCTTCAATGGAAGACTTGTAACTCCTTGATTTAATCCTGAAATTATAATTAAAGAAACGATCAGAAAAATAGATCCACCATAACTGATATTAATCGCTAAATGTCAAATCTATGTGGAACATCTCTGCAAGAGAACGACATCAAATCTTATAATAAAAGCAACACTACTTATGCCAAAGCAGTAGTACCAGTTGCAAGGTTTTAAAGGTCATATAAGAGTTTCCTTCATTTTTAAAGATGGTGTTATAAATTATAATTTTTCACTTAGGAAAAAGGATTATCAAGAAAATCAACAGAAATATTGTATTTTATTTCCATCATAAAAATCATAAAAGGCTGCATGAAATAGCACTCTGGCCCTCTAAACCACTACACATGCACACAGAAGGGAAAAAGTTTTAATACAAAGATGGATTTATAAATGCTATCCTTAGATCATAAAAAGTAGAAATTTGAAGTAACACGTGAAGAAGGGCACAGTAACAATACCAGCACTTCCTAACCCAGATTTTGATTGTAAAATTGCTTGTCGATAAACGGATGTATCCAAAGGCAAATTCTTTGGACCAGCGCCAATGTTAACATCTCCTTTGATGTCCTGTAAACTTAATTCATCAATTTTCTTATCATAGTAGTGGCGAAAATAGAGAAAGAATTCAAAATAATAGTTAAGAAGAATATGTGCAATATCTAAGTTAGCATATGGTTGAAGTAGTTACAGTGGATAAAGTAGACCGTGCTTGCAGTTGCTGCAATGCATTGGACATATTCCCTGAATTACCATGAACCAGCTGACTGAAACAGAAAATAACCCAAATTATTAGCAGTTCAATCCATAGAAAATGGTAATAGTGATACTTTCTCGCACACGATAACTATAATCTATAAAACGAAGCAAAGTTAGTTACCCTTGATGACTTGTTGCTGATTTGAGAAGAGCCATCCTATTAGCATCGATAAGATTTGGAGTTGCTTCTGAATCCATTGAATGAGGGTGTTTCATTCGCTCTTCATACATTTTCATAGCCAACACACTCGCTGGTGGCTGCCCCAACATACCTTCAGAGTTCATAGCATTTAAGGACCCACCCAGTCCACCAAGTGCAGGATGATTAGGATCTCTTCGCTGTAACTGGACATTGCGCTGCTGCATTAGTTGCATTTGCTGCATTTGAAGTTGTTCTCTGGCCTTCGATTGCTGGGTCTACCGGCATGCAAATACATTCATAAGATCAAATTTGCTACCAACCAATATATAGAACTAAAAGCGGACCAGTGCGTGTAGCCATACCCTAACAAAAATAAAATACAGGTGTTACATAATAAGCTCACCTCAATGTAAGCGGCAGCAGCCTCAGAATGTTTCTCATTTGTTCTCGAGATGAATATGTCCCAAAAGACAGACCACCACTCAAACAGAAATCCTCCAGGTGCATCAATTGCTATCAAAAACAAAAATTACAAACTCAGTATATACTCAATTGTGCCACTGCCTTCATCGTATAATTTAAACTTTTAAGCTACGATTTCAAATAAAAAACGTTAAATAGAAATAAGCGCAAGCTCAGAAGATAAGTTAAATCAATTATCTGCATCTTTACCTAAAAAAACTCTCCTAATTCTTGACAAACACATGTCAACTTAATTCTTGACAACACATTAACACAACATAGTAAAGAATGATCAACAATCTTGATTCTTAGTTCCTTACCTACAGGATCCGTCGAAACTTTTGCTTCAGTCATAAAAGTTTTCGCAGTGTTGTGTAACTTTCTTTTCAGAAAATAATCATGAATATAAACATCAAGCCTGAAGCATAACAGGACAAACAGATGAACATCAACATAACATGATCCTCGAGATCAAAATCAAATAAACCAGAATCAAACACAAAAGAAAACAAATTCTAAGAGTATAAAAAATGCCAAGCATTTAGCAAGTCACATACATTTTATCAGCTTCCCAATTACTTTGAGCTTGACCCAAAGTTGGCTTCATATTGACAAACCCAACTTAAAAGCTTGTGGTATTCTCTGCAAAGAAAAAAAAAACTTAGTTTTAGAACCCTTTATCAAACATGAAAATCAACCATAATAAAAAGTGATTAAACTCTAGCCAAGTAATTGAGCTTAATTGATTAATCAACTTCACCAAAGGATGAATCATTCAGAGAACCCGAGTTCAATTCTTGGGTGGAACAATTATTTTTTTGTATTAACCCTTTGGTTCCTAGGGAAAGGGGCCTGATAATTCAGAATTCGGCTGCAAGGTTTTTTTTTACCAGAAATCGAACCCGGGTTCTCCCAAACTCTCCATCCCAGAGGGAGCTCAATAACCACCCGAGCCCGATATCTTGATTGGGTGGGACAATTATTAGTCAGACTTTACTTCCATCACGGTAGAACTCTGAATTACCAACGCCCTTCCCCGGGTAACCCGAGGGTTAACATACAAAAAATGTAATTAAGCTCAAAAACCATTTTCTTTCTCATTTTCAATTAAACATTTTTACAGAAACTATAAATTTTGTTTCTTTCACTTCTGATTCCCTTAAATTCTAAGAAACCTTACACAATTATACAAAAACATTAACATCATCAGCTTTAACAATTGTACCAAAAAGATAAACAATAACAGCTCATTGGATCAAACATTAAAGCACCATCCTAAGAGAGACCCATCAAACAAAAACACAAGACAAACCATGAAACAACAAAATTAAGCAAAATCAAGGACATGGGCTGAACCAAAAACAAAGAGAAGAAATAAAAAAAGAACCTTTTTTTATGGATTTTGAGAGAGTATTAGAGTGAAGCGCAGACGGTGAAAGTTGTCAGAATGTGTGTAAGAGAGAAGGAAAGGGCGAGAAAATCTCGGGAATTTTCTCGGGAAAAAAGAGGGGTGGAACTTGTTGAGTTGAGTGTCAGTGAAGTGCAATAACAAGTCGCATTATAAGTTTCACAAAAAGTGAAGACAACAGCTGGAGAGAGAATCCATAGGAAGGACAGGGATACTTAAATAGACAGATAATCACATGTAACTGTTACTAAGGTTAGGTTATTTCTACAAATAATTTATTAATGTATTGTTTGGTACGAGAAATAATAAGAAGAGAAAAATAAAAATATGGAAATTAATGTATGTATTTAGACTAATGTTAGTTCAAATACGTGTTTTGATTTTCGTATTTTTATTTCTCTCTTCTCTTTTTCTTTCCTACCAAACATAGAAACCGAGATATAGAAATTGATGAATGAATGTGAACTAAGTTTAATCTAAATTCATTTTTTGATTGTCATGTTTTTTTTCTTAGTTTCTTTTTTTTTTATTCAACCAAACACACTATGTATGTTGTATTTGATCGGCTAAAAAATAAAAGATTGAATATTATCATTTTAGTTGCAGTGTGTTTGATTTTAAAACAATTTTTACGACTATAAATTATTTAAGGATTAATGGACATAACAAAAACTGAAATTTTCATCAATTACTGACCCATAGAACAACTCTTTGTCTCGAGAATAAGTTGTTTAGAATATTAAAATAATATTTTGTTCATGAAACAATAAGTTGAATGAGATTTTATTCTAATATCTTGCAAGTTTAATTTTACAAAATTAATTTGCATCCATTTTTAATCTTACATTGTTGTGTCGATGTGTATTTTTTAGGTTTGGATCCTCTCCTTCCACATTCATCTCCATCTCTCTCTTAATTCTACTCTCTCTCCTTAATAAAAAAATGATTTCATAATGAGGAGAGAGAGAATGAAATTAAGAGAGAGATATAGAGCCAGGAGAGAGATGGAGAGAAATGTGAAAGGAGAGAATCCAATTGCCTATTTTTTATGAACCAAACACAAGAATATGGCTCAACTAAATATAAGTTGTCTAAAATATTAAAATATGATTTTGGTCACTAATAATTGTAAAAGAAAAACAGTTGTTCAATATCTTAAAAATTTATGTGTTGTTCTATTCATCCTTATCTGTTATAAATTAAAAAGATGCTTACCAAGTTATCATGTGTTATATGTGCACATATGTTAAATAATCAAATATAAAAATATTAACTTTAGAATTTACAAGTAAATTTCTTAAAAGTTGAATAAGTTTTTGTTCCCCATAAAATGAATGAATATTTTCTATGTGACCAAAACAAAAATGAATATCTTGTAAGTTTAATTCTTACAAAATCATTTTGCATGCAGTTTTAGTCTACATTGTTGTGCTGATATATATATATATATATATATATATATATAATGATATTTTTATAGAGGTGTTGAAAATATTATATAATTTTATTCACAATTTTCCAAAAAAAAAAAATTGACAAAAAATGAGCTAAGAATTTGATTTATAGGTTCAAATTTTTATGACTTTTATTTGAACTTGTATAGACCCATAAGACCAAATGCAATGGGTGTTGAATTGGGTGTTGAATGAGGGATTAAACACAAGTGAATGGTGCAATGGTGGTGTTGAATGTGACTTGGATGAAAGAGAAGATGAATTGAGTAAATTGTGTTGAATGCTGCGGACGGAGCCACGTGGCGCCCTGAGATTCGCACTCGCAGGCGCGTGCAACACACAGCCAGACAGGGCGCGTGACCTGGGGACGCGGAGAGAGAAATCGCAAATGGACAAGTGGCACGCGTTGATTGGCTGGCCGGATTTTTACCTCATCTAATCTTTGAACTCAATTATTTCAATGCAAATTAATTTTTTTATTTTTAATTTTTTCACCAAAATTCGTAATTTTTTTTTCTCTATAAATAGAGACTTGGTTCATTTGATTTGGACAAAAAAAAAAACCAAATTTTTCACTATCTTAATCTTGTTTATCTTTCTATTAGTGTTTAATTTGAAGTTTTAGTCTTTTTTTTTGTGTGAAATGGATCCCAATAATAATTTCAACACCCAAAATTCTTCTAATTTTCCATTTGGCTATCAAAATCCCAACAATTATCCAAATCCAAATCAATTTTCCAACCAACATCCTCAAAACTTGCCTAATTTTGGTTATGCACCAAATTTCAACCAATCATCATCTGTTCTAAGCTTTCATCCATATTATGGATCTATGCTGTCAAATCCATCTCAAACACCATCGTTTAATGGTTATATGCCAATGGTGAATGCAAATGTTTCTAGTGGTGGTGCTTCTGAAATTCTCGAATTTTCAACACAAATTAATTTAGATGGCACGACATTTGCTAATCAGGTCACTCCTAATTCAGATGATTCAACTCCTAAGAGTAAGAAAAAGAAGGAACAAACATGGAACACTGAACACAATTTGGTGTTAATTAGTGGATGGATAAAATTTAGCACAGACAGTATTGTCGGAAGAAACCAAAAAGGTGAAACATATTGGGGCAAAATTGCTGAGTACTGTAAAAAGGCCAATTATTGACTAATGTGTGTTGTTTTGCATTTTAAGTTAATTTGCATCGTATTAATTATGTTACTTGTGTGTTGTATTACATTTTAAGTTAATTTGTATCGTATTAATTACGTTATTTGTGTGATGTATTGCATTTTAAATTAACAATATAATAAAAAAATTATTTTAATTATTTTTTGTTAAGTGTTTATTATTTTAGTTTAATTTTAATTGATAATTATAATTTTAATGAATCATAAAAACAAAAACTTAAATTTAAATAAGAATATGAAATAAAAAGTGGTGGGGTAGAGAATGTGGTGGGGTAGAGTGTTGAATGAAAAAACTATTGGAGAGGTAAAAGTTGAATGGAGTGTTGAATTATTAGGTGGAAGAGAGAAAATATGATGTGAAATGTAAAAAGTTGGTGTTAAATGTGTTGAACCATTGTAGATGGTCTAAGAAATGTGGATGTGATCCTAGGTGGCGCATAACACAAGTCACAACTGAACCAGTCTAGTTGAAATTGATGTATAAAAAAAGAAAGAGTGCATGAGTAGGCAACATGACATGATTAAAAAAGTCGAATCTCTCAAAATAATTTGTGACAAAATAAAAAATCAAATTTATACATTAAATATAAAATGCAAAAGTTTTAATAAAAATTTATTATTTTTAATTTTTTAACATGTTCGAATTCGCACATAATAAAAAATCCCTTTGATTTTAGCATGAACTAAAATTGTGCGCAACAAAATTTTGTAGGATTATGATGGCCAAAAACATATTTAACACTTTTCTAAAATTTAAAAATTATTTTTTCAACACAATTTTATCTTTTTGAATGCTTACGCACTCTAAAGACATTCAAAACATTTGATCTAGCGGTAATAAAACAAGTCAAGTATTTGAAGGTTCTCATTTGAGCTTCAAAATGTCTTTATAAGTGTTATTTGAGTTCTAGTGTATCTTCTCTCTGGACTGCAACACATCTCTTTTTCTCTACGGTTCTCGTATCAAAATAAAAAACTACACATGTTAACGTAACTCGTATTTTTATCATGTTGTTGATAGAATATATAATGCATTTAACTTTTAGGTTTGAAATAGAAAGAAAAAAAAACTCCTATATTTTTTATTGAAGTTTGTTTGATAGATAAGACTAAAGACAGATATGATAACTACATTTAATTCGGTGTATGATAAAACAAAATGATATAATTAGTTAATTCTAAAATTTATTCTATATCATCTTTGGTTAAAAAAATTATCCTCAATATAAGATATGTAATAAACCAACAAGATAAGATAAGAAAATATATATTACTGATTTGTGTGGTGGTAATAAAAAAAGTTTTGTACTTGAAAGTTTTGATTCAAGCTTCGCACAAATGCCTTTTAAAGACATATATATATATATATATATATATATATATATATATATATATATATATATATGTCTTTATCCTGTAAGGTAGTTCAGTTGGTAGTTATTAGGGACATTATTGGAAGGATTCAAATTGTGGATTTCCCACACTTATAATGTAGTATAAATCTAGTCACTAGACTGTTGTGCGTGTGTGTGTATATATATATATATATATATATATATATATATATATATATATATATATATATTCGAGTTCTTTTCTCTCTTGGACTACAACACATGTCTTTTACCTTAAATTCTTTTGTCGAAATAAAAAATTACACATGCTAGCCCGCGTCTCGTATTATTAGATTTTAAATTGCAATAAATAAAATCTTTAGATTTTTTTATCGAAGTTCTTTTGATGGACAAGATAAAAGACATGATAAGATAATGATATCATATTTTGTTTCAACTCACTGTTTAATAGAATCACAACAAACTATATTCTAAATTAATGATGAAACTTATCTTATTCTTACTTTCTAGTTAAAATTCATATAGAAAAATGAATTGCATTAGAAACCAACATGATATAGAGTTAGAAGATATATTACTGGTTTTTCTAATGGTAATGAAACAAGTCTTGCACTTGAAGGTTTTTTTTCTTTTTTTGATTTGTGCTCCACAAATACCTTTTGAAGGAGCTAATACCGGTGGTAATAAAACAAGTCTCTATATGTATGTCTAATATATGTAAATTGTTTATTAATGCATATATAGAATATTTAATTAATTACTTATAAAAAAAAAAGAATATTTAATTAATTATAAAATACACACACACACACACACACACACACACACACACACACATATATATATATAGTAAAAAAAAAAGGAAATACATATTCAGAATATTTTATTAATAATAAAAAAACTATATAGTAAATAAAAATAATAGGAAATGCATATATAGAATATTTCATTAATTATAAACAAATTTATTTAGTAAATAAAAATAATAGGAAATTCATATGTAGAATATTTCATTAATTATAAAAAAAATTATATAGTAAATAAAAATAATAAGAAATCATATATAGAATATTTAATTAATTATAAAAAAAATTATATAGTAAATAAAAATAATAGGAAATGCATATATAGAATATTTCATTAATTATAAACAAATTTATATAGCAAATAAAAATAATAGGAAATTGATATACAAAATATTTAGTTAATTAAAAATAAATTTATATATATAGTAAATAAAAATAATAGGAAATGAATATATAGAATACTTTATTAAATATAAAATATATGTAAATGGAATGGTTTTATTAATTATATATAAGGAAAAGCATTAACTACATTGCAACCTTATCAAAGTAAAAGAAAAATATTAAATTTTTACTTCTATCATCAAGTGGTCTCAGCCTCTCTGAATCACAGTTGTGAAAAATCGAACTTTGGTTCTCCCTACCAAGTCCAACGTCAATCACCACTAAACTAAATAACGATTGTTAACTATTTCATCCGTTCTAAAATATAAGTAAGAATAGTCAATAAAAATTAATGTATTTAGTGCAAAATTTAGTCCAAATACATTAATTTTTATTGACTATTTTTCTTATATTTTGGAATGTAGGACTACATTACAATTTTGTTAAAGCTAAAAAGGATATTCAAGTTGTTCCCCTATTAATATTAAATGTCATGTCATATATTGATAATTCAATTTTTTTAATTCCAAAAATGAAAATAAAATCATACTGGTCATGAAAGCCCTTTATTTTTTAGGTTATAAATAAACTTGTGCTTGATGCGTTTATGCACAACAAATCTCTCTAATTCATTCTATCAAAAAAAAAATATCTTAAATTTCATCTTTCTATCTTACAAGATTTTACCTTAGGTTTTATTAATTTCATACAATTTATTATACTTGTGAGTATAATTATAAGATCCCAACAATGATCTAAGTTTGGTTTATGTGCCCAAAAACGTGGATCGGCAAGAGGGTACAACAACAAGAACTTCAATTGCACATGAAAATCCGGGAAAGCAAATGGATGTAAGTCATAATTCTAATCGAGCTTCGTTAATTCTTTGTGATATTGTATACAACCAAAATAACTTTTTATTTTAACTAATATTATTTTGAATCTTTTGAAGGCACACCTTAAAAAATTTGATGAGTGGTTCAAGTTCAAAAGCCAACAATAATTCAAGGTTGGAAATAGAAGACTACTTTGATGGCCCTCAAGACACACATGTAGAGAACGTTAAGATTTTTTTTATTTTTATTTTTTTATAGGCGTTGTGTAGTAATTTTAAAAATTAGGATAACTAGTTTTTTTGGTCGCTTAATTCAATTTTTGGTTTTATTAATTTTAGTCTCCTAAATAATTTTTTTCCCTTTTTCCCTTATGGTCCTTTAGTCGTACTTTTGTTAGTCATGTCGGTTTCTTCAGTTAACTTTGTAAAGAAAAAACTTTAACTCACGCACGTGCCATTTTGAGGTTAATTAAAAACTAAGTCGTCCTTCTCATTATTCAACATTCAAAATTAGGGTTTGTCGTCTTCATATAGTGATAAAACTGGTCATCTCTTTTAGTCCCAAATTTCTCCTTTGTCCCTGTCGCACGGTAAAACACTATCATCATCCCTATATTTGTTGCATACTTTGTAGACTCTCTCATCCCAAAAGGTCTTCGAAATTTCACTTGTTGATGAAAAAACAAGTTGATGATTTTATTGCATCAACAAGTGATATTTCCAAGGTCTCTTAGGATGAAATACTCCCTCCAATCCTTAATATAAGAAAACTTTTACTTTTCAGATTCATAGAATGATTGATGTATTTGGTCTAAAAAATAGACTAAATACATTAATCATTCTATGAATCTAAAAAGTAAAAGTTTTATTATATTAACGATCAGAGATAATATTCTATAAAGTATAAAGCGTGTGGCATTGATATAATGTGATAGGAAAGAGGGAAAGGTTGAGGCTAAAACAGTAATTTTCTCACTATGACAAAGGAACCTAATTTTGGAGAAGGTGGGCTTAGCTTTTAATAAACCCAAAAATGACACATGTACTTGACTTAATTTTTTCACAAATCTAACAAAAGGGACCATCATGACTAAGAAAGTACAATTAAAGACCAAAGCAAAAAAATAAATTATTTAAGGACTAAAATGAATTAAAAAATAATTTAAGGGATAAATAAAGCAATTTAACCACAAAAAAAAAAAGAAAAAAGAAAAAAAATATACCATGATAGCACTATGAATTGATTTAATGTGAATGAATTAATCTCATAATGTTTCCATTTAACCACAGATAAAATTGATATCTTTTGGAGTAAATTGCATTTCTATCTTGAATTAAATTGTTCTCAAATTTTATATGAAAACATACACTCTCATTTTGTCTTAAGCTATACATGTTAGAGAAAATCATTATACTGGTTTGTTTGACCTGTTAAAAAATAAAGGATTGAACAAGACAATTTCAATTGTACTAATATATTTAATTTTAAAATTGTTTCTAATACAAGACAAGCTGAGGGCCAAAGGACAAAAATTTAAATTATTGTCCCTCACTTAACCACAGGACAATTTTTATCCTTTACTCAAGTTGTCTAAAATACCAATATAATTTTTTGTCCACATAACCTAACTATGGTTTGGCAAGCGAACCACTCAGTCGCCGAGTAATAAATTCTTATAATTGAATGAGTTTGTATCCACAAAGATCGTGCTAAAGTAATTAATGTTACTTAGGAAATAAAAAGTAAATAACTTGCTTTCGCTTTTAAGGTTTTTGAGATTCAAGTAACAGTTTGCGGAAAATAAATTGAAAATAAAACAATGAACGAGAAATGGTTAGACCTTTGTAGAATCCATCCCATAGTCTGACCTGATAATATGACGTTATGTTCTCTATAATTTCTTTTATTATCCATGCAAATTAATGATGTAGTGAATAGTGCGTCGTTCGCATCCTAAGTCACCCTATTGCAATTGAAGAAACTAAGCCTAACAAAAATAGGAGAACTTATGCTGTCACGTTTTAATTACCTAAACATGTTCTCACGTTACTCCTAATGTATTAGTATAGATTTAATCATGCATAATCGAATTAGTGAAAGTTAATCCTTTAAGCCTCTAACCTCGGGTATATGTTACTATCTCTCCCGCTCTTGTTAGAGTAATTATCGCAGTTTTGGATTAGGGTCCTGTCACAACTTAATTACCTAATCCTAGGGAGTATTCATAAATGTGTGCATTTATATATGAAAGTAAATAAGCATAGCAGATAATTAAAGGTAATAAACTGAATTGCAAATAACATAAACTTTCTCAAACTAATTACATATCTCAAGTCATCCTAAGGAAGTTCAACTAATAGATTTAACCAAAGAATTTACACATAAGAACCTTAATCTCTTGCTGGAGAGGATACCTCCTATGATGGGAGGTCGCCTTCCCTTGAGAGTATCTTTGCTTCTCTGAGATGCTCCTTGTTAAGTTGCTTGTTGCTTTCTGAATGATGTGTAAAATAAGGTGGAGTAAGGCTTTATTTATAGGCGAAGTGGGATTGGATTTTACGCATCATCGTGGCACGATGAAATTGCATCGTGCCACGATGTCTCACAAGGTTCCATCGTGGTACAATGCGTTTTTATCCTTTGCAAACATTTCCCATATTTTCTTCAAATTTATCTCCTTGCATCGTGGTACGATGCTTTCCCATTGTGGTACGATGACATATGCTGAAAACCTTCATTTTTTGCATCTTTTCTTCCACTTTTGTTCAGTTGGTCTTTAGCTCGAGTTCCGTTGAAATCTCGAGCTTTTTGAATGATTTGGTCTTGCAACTTATTAAAATCTACTAGAAATTACATAAAATAAACCTAAATACATACTAAAAACATCATATGATTTCCTGTCATCACCACCGAACATCGTACAACACAAAATTTGTTCAATACCTTAAACTTTTGTTCTGTGTTGTTTTATCTTGTATTGTACTATTCTGTCTAGTACATACATTTTACAGATCCAATGGGCCCTATATATCTTTAAAAATGGCTGAAATTTATTTCCTTGTCGTCTCTCTTATATTAAAATATACATTTTTCTTCCCTGATAAATATTTCTTTTTTTTTTCTTTCTGTTATGAATAATAAGAATTAATGGATGTTCATATTTCTTCTCTTTCCTATAACTCCCACTAAGTGAAGCTATATTACTTTTTTCTTTTCACTACTTTCTTCGTGTCCTATAAATAAGACATTTTTATTATGTAAGATAAGTGAAGAGAATAATACAAAGTACACATATCCTTTATCTCTATTCTTTTACTCTAAAAGTTTATTTCTAACACGTTATCAGCACAAGACTCTACAATATTGCTATTGTCCAGTCCAGATATGCACACACTCTCCTCATCATATGTGATTATCACATATGATCTGATTCTCTGGTTAATCGGTTAATTATTCTACGATCTAACTATAATTCACAATCACATATAATCTTTTATAATATAGTAATTAGGTATCGATTTTTCTTTTTGAGAATATGGTATATAAACATATCTAAACTTGTTTAATCTTATGACTATAACCAAACCTAGACAAAAATTTAGGTTTGGAACTTGAATTTAGCACGTACAACAGTCAATACTATTTTTAGAAACCCATATATATATATATATATATATATATATATATATATATATATATATATATATATATTGCTTATTTAGTGAAGTGAGAAATTGATGTTAGTACTATATCTGCCACTTCAAAAAATTAAAAAAAATTTAAGACTCCAAAAGAGCTAATATAATGTTTACACATCAAGAATACATTATAATCTCCCAAGTCTCATATAAATTTATTAAGGTTCAAAGATATTCATCTAAATAGATATCATATTGAAACAAGAAATGAAGAAGATGCTAGATATCTTTATATAACGAGACATGATTTGAATAAAAGAAGTGTGGTGGAAAAATTATCCCTTTTTCCTCTAGATTGTATCTCGCTTATATACGTGCAATTGAAATACATGTGATTGTAAATCGGAAGTTTACAAATCATAATAAATATATAATTTGGCATGATCGGATGGGTCATCCTATGTCTATAATGATGTGAAAAATTATTGAAAGTTCATGCAGTGATCAATTGAAGAGCCAAAAGATTGTTCAGTCTAATAGTATTTTGGATAAAATAAGTGTAGTGAAAAAGTTATCCACTTATATATATTAGTACAATTGAAGCACAAATTATTGTAAATTAGAAGTTTACAAATCATATTAAGTTTGTCTTTGCCAATACCGGTTGGATTATCCGGATCTATTGCAATAAAACAAATAATTATACTTAGCATTTTCCTTTTTTTGGATATGTATTGAAGAGTCATAAGTTTCTTCAATTCAATAATTTGTGTATTCCTTATTCCCAAAAGAAGTTGAAAATTTGAAAAATTGAGTCTCTCACAAATTTTAAGAGTAAGTGATATCTGTAAATCAGATCATCATTTACCATTTAGATATTGTACGATTTTAATTGATGCATCAACTAAATAGTCAGTCAAATCACAACCAGAAGTTTATGAAATTGATTTGAATATCTTACAACATATTGCTCATTAAAAAATATAGACTAAAAATTCATTATTTAAACATCTAAAGTTAATGTGTAATTGATACTTATGAAATCATAACTAGTACCAATGGCCATCCGACAAGTTACAAGATGGTGCCAATATTTTTCACCATATTCATCACATCAAGTACAAGTTTGAGAACATTGTACCTTTTTTCGGAGAAATACTTGGTTAGGCACAACCATAAATAATACATGTTAGACACATACACATAAATTCTAAAAAGTAAAAAAAATAAAATGATTAATTAATACAAAGTGATGTGACTAAATTATTTAATATTTATTTTTTCCTCTTTATGTGTGTATGCCCAAATAAATTGTATTTAGAGTTGTGTCTATATAAGTGTTGCTCTTAATTCGTTATAAGCTTCACTCTAGTTGATAAGCAATTTCTAAACATCCTCCAAATGAAATACTTAAAAACCGGGGGACTTAAATTCCAAACTAATTAAATACCAAAAAATACACAATAGTTTTGTTTATATTGATTGGCAATAGATAGAAGATTATGAACTTGTTTATTACAAATTAAAAAATAAGTAATTTTGACGTTGAATAATTATATATCATATAAACAATAGATAGTAGTAGATAAAAAAAATTGAACTTTTTTTATCTAATAATAATAAAAAAACAAAATTCAAATTCAATCTATTCGATTTTTTCTGTCAAAGTAGTGGCAATTTAGGCACGTAGTTTTTAAAATGAGGTCAACTATAATATTATTTTTATAAACGAGTCTTAGATTTTGATTATCTCGAATCGAACCGTTATTTTCTTTTCCTAAATTTTATTTTTTTAATAAATTAATAAAAAATTGAAAATCTCAATTATTTTATTTTTGTGTAAATAAGTCTTTATTCCTGCAAAATAAACGAGTTTTGCATTTCTCCCTGTAATTTTTTTTGTAAGAATACTCTCGTGTAATATTTAGATTTTTTTTTTAGTCGATTTTACCCCTTGCTGTTTATTTTTTTCTAACATAGGAGTAAAATACATTACCATTTTTTTTAACATTGCAATGTAGGGGTGCTCAAATCCAATCCAATCAAAAAAAAAAAACCGCAAACCGATTCAAAAGAACCGAAAACTATAAAAAACCGAATAATTTTGGATGTGTTTGGATGTTCTTTTTGTGAAAACCGCTAGACTGGATCGGATTTTGGATTGATTTTTCGAAACCGATCAAACCGAAACAAACCGCATACATCTTTTTTTAATATATATTTAACTTTTTATTAATATGATATATTCCATTAACATATTTATTATTGGTTTTTAAATTTTTCAATAATACCTATTAGTTCAATTCAATCTATTTCTTTTTACTATTTCATAAGTTTCAAATATAATTGATAATTTTCATTTCAAAATATTAATTTTTAACTTATTATATATATATATATATATTATATTTTACATCAAATATATTATTTTACCATGTCTTTATAATATTAATATTTACTTAAAAAATTTCAATTTGTAATTTGGATATCCAAAAATCGATCCAAATTAAACCGCACAAAATTAGATTGGATTTGATCGGATTTTTTTTAATTAGCCATCCAAAACCGAACCGAACCGCGAGTAATATTAACTTTGGATCGGATGGATTTTTACTTCAAAACCGATCCAAATCGAACCGCGAGCACCCCTATTGCAAGGTATTTTTCTACAAAAATAATTACTATGGAAGAAAATTATTATGGAAAAATGCAAAACTCGCTTATTTTGTAAATTAGATAGCCTTGTTTAATTTCACACTGCCGCAGGTTTGTTTTCAACGGCATTGCCGCCTCCTTCCTCCAACTCCCAACTGCCAAATCACCACACCTCACCGCTCTCCGCCGCCAAATTCTCCATTGCGTCCTCTTCTTTCGCCAATCGCCACCGTATCCCTCTTACCCACTCTCACTTTCTCACCTTCATCACTAGACACTACCTCTCTTCCTCCCAACCACAACCCTAGTGCCTTTTTGTTGATACTATCAATATTTCATCTTAACCATTCATTATTATTATTATTATTATTATTATTATATTAATAAATCAATGGTTATTAAAACCATTTAAAAAAAAAAAAACTAGAATTAGATTCTTCACTTTTTTATTGACTTAAATTCAAACTTGTTCTTCTCTTCAACTTGAACCACTCAAAACTCAAAAAGATTCTTCTTTGAACCTATTTCACTTTCTTCCTCAGAAAAATTGAAGTGAAACCATTATTGCACCTTCAAATTCTCATGCCATTCTCTCTTCACACACACCCCATATCATGGAACCTTCACAAAACCCACCTCACAACAAAACAATCAATACCCAGTTATCAAAATCTGATTTTTAGAAGAGTTCAAGTTTTTTCATCTCTTAGAACTTCTCTTGATTGTGTCTCTTCTGATGGAGGTGTCGAGGGAGGTTTGCAACCGATTCGGTTACCCTTTGTGGTTAGGAGTTCAACCAAAGTCACTAGATTCTTCTGGAATGGTAGCTGTTTGGATTTGGTTACTGTTGGTGGTGGTTCTGCTGATAAAGATGACGATGGGTTGTTTAGGGTGTTTGGTTGTATTGTTAGGGACTTTTTTATTCCAAGAGAAGTGAGTGAGAATTATATGGATTATGTGAAGTGGAAGCTGCTTCATCGTGTTTTCAGCTCTGCACTTCAAGTTCTTGCTACTCAGGTGCTTTACAGTTTGTTTGAATTAAAACTGTATGCGGGTTTTGTTTTTCGTATGATTTGTTTTGTTTTGTTTCATGTTGTGTGGTGGATTCATTTGCTTTTTAAAAATTGTTGGTCCATTTGTTATGTGAACTTGTGAGGGAAATTTCAAATTTTGTGTATCAGTTTATTGTCTTGTTGAGGGAGATAGAGATATAGAGGGAAATTGATGTATGTCGTGTTATGTGATGGATTTGATTGTTTTTTGAAGATTGATTGTTTCTGATGCATGAATTCATTGGGGAAATTTCAAACTTGTTTCATCAGTGTTAAGTCGTGTCATGTGCACATAACGAGAGGGGGTAGGGATTGTTTTGTGTCTGTCATGTTATGTGATGGATTTGTTTGCTTTTGTTTATCGATGGTCCCTGATGCATGAATTCAAGTGGAAAGATTCAGACTTCGTTTTAACAAAACTGTTGCCATGTGTTGGTTGCGCTTTGTCATGAGCACGGAGAGGATGCGAGCAACTTAAGGCCTAGTTTGGAGATTAGGTTTTAGCTTATGAGAGCTTCTCAATAAAAATATATATACCGTTCTTCACTTAACAAACAGTCTTTATAAGCTTATAGATGTTTTTATTTCTGAAAATTGAGATTCACCAACATATTCTACCTTATACGAGAAGCTATTGTTTAAGAGTTCGTGATTAGTTTTTAATGTGTCTTTTCTCATTAATGTTTTTTTGAAGACTATCCAAACTTGCTCTAAATATGGTTCTTTGTATAATTACCAGTCATCAATGGATGTATGGCTAACTGTGTTGCACAATGTATCCAAAATTTATCTACATGAACGTTTTTTAGGTCTTTTTGTATTTGTTTATCGTGAACAAGAACTTACTATGTTACAATCAATTAACCTCAGGCAATGTTTACAGCCATAGGAGTTGGATACTCTAGTTCCCTTCCATCAGCTGCTGCCCTTAATTGGGTCTTAAAAGATGGTCTTGGACGACTAAGCAGATGCATATACACCGCTAGCCTAGCTTCTGCTTTTGATACTAATTTAAAGGTATTTTAACTTCCATTTTTGAAGTGCATGATGGTAATTGAAACTTCATTTGATATGTTCTAGTCATAAATAAAATCTAATTAATCTTTCTCTTCATCCTCTCCCTCTCTTCTATAAAAAGAGAGTCAGGTTCGCTACATCTGTTCTTTTTATTGGAAGCATTGGACTTGAGTTACTTACTCCCACATTTCCAAAATTATTCCTGCTGCTTGCAACTATTGCCAATATCGCTAAACAAATAAGCTTGGCATGCTACTTAGCAACTCGGGTAAGGATCAAACCACAATCATATTAAGTTTTTTGTTACATTTTTTCTTTTCTTTTCCAAAAAGCTTTCTTGGTTTAGAGCTATTCACATGATGATATTATTTTTTAAACGAATTTTCTTTTCTGTATATCTTCAATATATAGTGTTTCTGTAGCAACAATAGTCCATAAGATAGCTGTTATATAAGAATATTAGCTGTATGAGAGAAATAAAGATTAAGAAAGCTATGTTCTATTAGTATGCATTGAATTATTAGATACTGTTTGCCTTCTTGTTGTACCTGCCGACCATCATTAGTTAAACAGATGCGAATGCGACCTCCTATGCCAAGTATTCAGTTTTTCCTTATGCTGAGTCAGCTAGGCTGTTATTCTATTACAGCAGTTAGGTAGTTAAGCTGTTAACCTTTAGTTCCCTAATTTGCTAATTACTTTCGTAACCACCACAGTTTTAATTTGTATCACATATCAACATATAATCCATGTCCATTAATACATAAAACACTTTTGAGTTTTTGACATAAGGATAATTCATAATAAATAATTATAGATTATATAAAATATGTAAACTCTGTGTCTAAATGAAGATCACACACCTTCTATTTATAAATTATAATGATAATGATGCTGCAATAATTACATTCAATGTATAGGAAGTTGTAATGACTAGAAATACTAACAAATAGCCTAGGATGCTGTAAAGTCAAGGTATAGTAAAAACACACCTTTGTTTGGTAGGAGAGAAAATGAGAAGAGAGAAATAAAAACACGGAAAACGATGCATGTATTTAGACTAATGTTAGTGTAAATACATGCATCGTTTTCCGTGTTTTTATTTCTCTCTTCTAATTTTATCTGCTACCAAACACATATATATACTGATTTTGCAGAACTAACAGAGTATACGTCTTATATAATGATTTTGTTACTATCTTTTTTTTTTTCTTGGTCTTGTAGCCTAGTGGCTAGACTCACACTACATGTGTGGAGAAGTGGGGAATCTGGGGTTTGAACCCGGCCTCCAATAGTGTCCCTAGTTGCTACCAACTGAGCTACCCTTACGGGGGACATCTTTATTACTATATTTATCCCTTCTATTTTCACTCTTATGCACTCGCCGCCTTTTCCTTTTTATTTAAAGATTGCACACATATACATATACTTTTATGCAACTCTTCATATCATCATACCTCAAGT
This sequence comes from Trifolium fragiferum, assembly GCA_954870985.1. Taxonomy (NCBI): domain Eukaryota; kingdom Viridiplantae; phylum Streptophyta; class Magnoliopsida; order Fabales; family Fabaceae; genus Trifolium; species Trifolium fragiferum. Next base: position 12,860,750 of record OX940793.1, on the reverse strand, counting down.
GCATTCATAGAGCATGTGTCTTGCAAAAGTTCCCTCCTTTTTTCATTTGTATACTGATTTATATACTTCCTTTTACCTGTCAATTTTGATATTCTCATTCTGCTTATGCAGTCAGCTGTTCATCAAAGTTTTGCAAAAGCAGACAACCTTGGTGAAATTTCAGCTAAAGCACAGGTTAGCATGAGTGTTTTTTACTTTTTTATTTATCTTGTTTTAATCTGTATACTCATGGATTGTATTATGAACATTTAATATATTGCAGATTCAAACAGTGTGCTTTGACATCCTTGGTCTCATGCTTGCTGCCCTTGTTAATATGTGGATTGGAAACCATCAAAGGTAGCTATTTCAGCCATGATGAAATGTTACTATTATCTATTTTTCTGTGAAAGTTAGATTGGCTTGTTTTTCATGTTTTTATTGCATAAATAAATTGGCTTGTTTTCTAACTTCAGTTATCTCCTGACTTGCAAGACCACAAGCAGGTGTCCATTTCTTTGTTTATCCATTTTTTGCTTCTATGGACCTTTTCGGGATTTATCAAGGACTAAAACATGTCCATCTGCAAACCTTGACTAAGGTAGGTTTTCTGATGGCTTTATTATGAGGTTGTGTACGGATTGAAAAGAATTGTGGCGAAAGCTTCTGTTTTGTTTTTCCTTTATTTATAAAACATGTTATGATTTTATAGTATTGGACTTGTTGAGACTTGAGAGTATGTGTTTAACTGTCTTGTTGGTGTACTATTGTTGTAGGATAGGCTTGAAATCATTTTGAACACCTGGATTGAGTTTGGGTACGTGCCTTCCCCGGCCGAGGTGAGCGAGAAAGAAGTACTTAACTTTATGGGAGTTAAAGGTGATATGCTACTAACTCTTATATTCATGTTTAGGACTTTCCATGGTGAGGTTATAGTTAACTAATGGGATATTATTCAGGTAAAAGCTTGTGGCCAATTAGAATAGGGTGCATAAATCCGAAGGATCAAATACCGAAGTGGTCAATGGAGAGTATACAAAGCATAACTGACGAGGATTATTACTTTGTATGCATGGAGATCTTCAAAGGATTAAAAAGAACTCCGCAGGTGAGCATAACTATTTATGGAAGTATCTCGATGGACCTATTCTTCCCCACAACTTCGTATGAAGTAGTTTTGTATTCTAATCTAATTATTTTATTTTGGTTTTTTGTTTTTGGCGATCTTCTAGCACCGTATCCTTCTTTCCATCCGCGAAGGAGCCGAAGCTGCGCATATAATTATGGGTTTGTTGCAGGTGATAAGACTATCTCTTCTTAATGATTTTTCAACTACTATTCTCAATATTTTTATTAATGTACCGTTACTGCTAGCTAACTTGAATCCTCTCATGTTCCTTTTGTCAATGTTATACTATGTCGGAGAAAGATACAAAAAAGGCTTTGTTTGGGTAAAAAACTCAATTAAGCATGCAGTTATCATTTAAGTGTTTATGTATAAGCTATTTCGATAACAAAAGATAAAATGAAAGTCAAATTGTTTTCATATAAGCTAGAAGCTGTTTTCACAAGCTATCCTAGAGAGCTTATAGAAATAAGCTAAAAGCGGCTTATAAACATGTTTTCAGAAGCTCTCAAATATACATGTCAGTAGATAAGTTCCAAACAAACCAATCCAAACAGGTCCAAAATCAGTTATAGCAGCCAACAATTATTTTTATAGGTCCATTATGCTTGACTTATGTTTCTCAATATCCTCCCTTTCCTCTCCTATAATAAGAGACCGGTACTGTTTTTTACGTGAATCAAGCGACGTCATAATGTCCTATCATGAAAATGTCTAACATCAGACAATTTAACTCCAAATCCTTCTAAATGGCTCGACTAAATGTCTAACCGTTTTATTTTTTTTGGTAGGCTTGCTATATCAGAAGGACACTTCTTGCGAACAGAAGTAAGTCGGAGATTATTATCAGAGACGGCAATGCATCAAACTCAACACTTGAGGATTGGTTTGTAATTGTTGAGGATGGCAAGAGGTCTGCAGAAAGGGATATAACTAATTTGATTGAACAAATGGTTGGAATGAGTTGGGTGGTGAAGAACATTTTATTGTCAAAGCAAGAGCAAGCTAGATATAGTTTTGTTTGTGATTAATTAAAGATGGTTTTTCATAATTTGGTTGGCTCCTTAATATCATGGGAGTGTTTGGGGTTTATTATTTATTTTAAATCAAAGATTAACCTTAAAGGGATTGGGTTAACTTTAGTGGAAAAAGTAAGTCATCCTAATCCTAATTGTATAAAAGAAAGTAAAGAAATGTATGTGTCATGAAATCTTTTATTGAGTCAATTGTTGGATATGTAAAATAATAATAATAATAATGAATTGTGAAAGGTCTTTTTAGGTATCTCAAGGTTTTGTTATGTACCAATCACATATATTTATTTTCTTTGTGATAAACATTTGGGATAAATATTTTAACTTCTTCAATTAGGTAAATCTATGAAGTTCATTTTCTGGTTAAACTTTCTTGCAATAAACAGAGTTCAATTTTTATTTTTTTTACTTTATTTTCAATTTCTCTTGCATTTTTATAACTGCATGACGACTAGCGTTTTTATATAGAACATTGCTATTTAGTAAAAAAAAATTTACATAAGAAAGAGAATAATCTACAAAAGTAGGGAATTTGACTAACTAAAAATTTATAACAATATATGGGAAAGAGATTGATTATAAGATGTTTATTGTTGTTGCAAGAATTACAATGATGTCTTAATTTTTACAATAAGTTCAATTAAAAATAATATAAACTTGATTTTTTTTAATATTGATAGATTTTTGGGGAAACTATGAGAATTCATGGAGATGAGGATGGAAAAAAGTGGAAACAAGAATAGCGATGAAGAATATTTTGCTATGTAATACAATTATAAACTCACACCTACAAAGTACAAATATAAAATTTAAAGTTTGAACTCAAATGAAAATTGTCTAACCTACTAATATTAATTTTTTTTTTTCTTTTTACCAATTAAGTTAGACCTATATATTATTCTATTTTATTTATTTATATATCTACACATTATATATTCGATAACTCATAGCTCTTTATATATAATACTATCTCTAGTTTTTAATATAAAAAGAAGTTTATATTTTTGATACATTAAAATATTAATGTATCTGAACTTATCTATATACATTAATATTTCAATGTATCTAAAAAATGAACTTCTTCTCATATTAAAGATTAGACGAAGTAATAAGATAAACTTTGTTTCAAATTTATCAAATTGTCTGGGCATCGACTAATTGTTGTATTATGGTTATCTTTTCTCTATGTTGTAAACTTGTGTAGCCCGCCTCGGTACATCTTGTGCTGAGGGGTTCCCGGATCGTTTTGTTGGTTTTATATATTTCATTTTAGCCTCTTCAAAAAAAATTTATCAAATTTTTCTTATCAAATTTTTTTTTTAATTTGTTTTTTTTTATCAAATTTGTATCAAAAATATGTTTTTTAAAATTTAAATACTTTTAAAACTTTATAATAGAAAAGTTAGTGTACCAGACCAGTTCGCCCAGACCCATATTTGCCTAAATCCACTACTTACTCATCTGGTTCGCCCGACCCGACATGGTGGGCTCCGAGCCCACTACATTTCAATTCAAGCCCAATTCGCCCCACTAACTAAATTGTCACATGTAAAACATGCATTCAGCCATGATAAATAATATGATGGTGGGAACACAACCCCACCTCCACCAAAAGAGGAATCATGGAATCATGAGATCATGGGGAAGTTACTCAATTAACTAAATATACACCCCCAAAAGCTTTTGAAAGAGGCCGAAAATTAAACTTAGCATAATTGCTATGTTATTCACTATCACTAAATATACACCCTCTACGTTCCACGCCGGAACGGTTAGTAACATAATTTTTTTTTTAAAACATGTTTTTTTGGAGGATTGTCTCCTAAGAAATACAAAGAGGTTAGTAGAAAAACGAGAGAACACGTGGACAAAAATAAGTGGTTAGTAGATTCTAGAAGGTGATAGAGGCAACAAGAAAAGTGAAAAACAACGATGGTCGTATTGAATCTTTAAACCGCTTCTGTGACCCTATTTAAGAACCTTCCTCTCTCTCGTACCGTGTTCCTTTTGTTTCATTCTTCACATAATAAACGTGTTTTGCACTTCTCTCATCTCCTTCATTGTTCCTTCCTTCTCCTTGTAATCTCTCTCTCTCACTCTCTTTCTCATTGAGATTTATTTATTTTATTTTTCTGTGGCGGTTTGTGATTTTCCTCTAATCTTGGAGTTCTTTTTTTCTTTCTTTCATAAGGTAGTTTTTTAAATTGGGGCGATGAATTTGTATTGGATCTCTGAATATATTGAAGTTTTAATTTTGGTTTTCAATTGGGTCTTATTAATTATACCATTGTAGGTAAAAGTTTGTTTTTTTTTTGGGAAAGTTTGAGTTTTTGAAAAGAACATTATGTGGGTTTTAGATGGATTTCTTTTTCTTTCAAAAGGGTCATTGTTTTGTAAGATATGTGTGTACTTAATTATAATTATTATTTTAGTTGGTGTAATATGTGGTTTTTTTTTTTTTGGGATAAAATAATTCTTTGCTTTGTTTATTTATTGTTTTTTGAGTGATTCTGATTCATGATGAAAATTTTGAGGGTTTGTGTCTTGTGTATGAGAAAGTAGAATTGTTGGTTGAATGCAATGAATTGACATGTTAATTTGCTATGTTTTTTCATATATTTACTCAAAAATAAATAAATTCTGATGTGTTTTTTTATGCTGCTAGGTTCTTGTGATCGATTCTATTGAAAATTCTCTTCAAGTGTTTTTGATTGGTTGACAAATTTTCATTGAACTACACCAAATGGCTGAGGTATGTTTGAGTGTGACACATCAAATTATACTAGTAAATAGTTATTCTCTGCAAAATTTAGCATTGGCTCATTCTTGTAGTGTTTGTTTTCACAGTAGCATTTATGCATCACTATAATTGTTGCAGGAGGGTTACAGGGTTACTTTGAATGTTTATGATCTAAGCCAAGGACTTGCTCGACAACTTTCAATGTCGTTTTTGGGGAAAGCTATTGAAGGAATATGGTGAGTGTTTCATCTTGTTTGTAGATCCATAGCATAATGATCTTGTTCCAATTCTTTAATTAATTATTGCATACTAAAATAATGGATTAGAGTGTTGTTTAATTATTTGATTTAAATGGAATTGGCTTGAAACTTTTGAATACCATAGGTTGTTTTTTCATCTTGTAATTTCGAATGCACATACCAATATCTTAGGTGTGCTAACTATTTGACAAAATATACGAAATTGTGTATTGTGGAACAACAGAAATTTTCTTAAATTCTGTCATACTATAGTGCTATAACGTTACTATAGCTGATACGCTATTTGGTAACAACACTGATATTGAATAATTGATGTATCTGATCCATTATATGAACTAGATACATCAGTTATTCAATGAATCTAAAAATGAATCTGGTCTTATATACGAGACCAGAAGGAGTATTGCGGAACAATTGAAATTTGTTTAAATTATAGCTATTATTTTATAACACTGATATTGAAAGGTTATAATTTTGGATACTCTATATTTATGTCTCAGGCACACTGGAATTGTGGTTTATGGCAATGAGTATTATTTTGGTGGTGGCATACAACATTGTCCTGCGGCATCAACACCATATGGAACACCACTTAAAGTGGTAGATTTAGGTGTTACACATGTTCCAAAGGATGTGTTTGAAATGTATTTGCAGGAAATCAGTCCGCGGTACTTGCCGGAAACCTATAGTTTGCTCACACACAATTGCAACAACTTCAGCAACGAAGTTGCTCAGTTTTTGGTTGGTGCTACCATTCCTGATTATATTCTTCAGCTCCCTAATGAAGTTATGAGCAGCCCAATGGGTGCTCTTATGAGTAAGTTATCTCTTACAAGTTACAACACTTCATTCATATCAGAAATTCTTTTGTTTCTTTTAGATTGTTTTGATGTTCTGATAGATCGAAGTAACTTGGTTCATTTAATGAAACATTTATGGCTTGTAGAAACTGATTAACCGTAGACAACTTAGAAAAACTTAGGCGTTTTCATCTAAAATTGTGCTGTTTGTGTTCTAAGGTTTATTTTTGTCTAATAGTTATTTATTCTACAAGAACTGTTAAGAATTCTATATAGACATGACTTTGATATGAGTTTATAATGGATGGCATTTATAATCTTATAAGTTGGTTTTGTTAAGTTGAGGTTAGTTCAATCCGAATTTTATTATGGTTCCATAGCTTATCCAAAATCCGTTGGCCACCTCTTATCGGGCCACTCAAGTCACGCACTCGGTGTGTCAAGAGGCCTACATGAAAGTGAGTTTATAAATAGGTCAAATAAGCCCTCAAACACTTTTGTAGCTTTTCCGCTTAGCATTGCATCACTTTGCATTCATATTCGTAATAGTTATCATTTGAAACTACACTTGTTGGTGTCGAAAATGAATTCTTTTAATGTTCATTCACGTTTGACTTGCTAATAGTACTTAAATTGATTATTTACATCTATATCTTCAATTTTACAGTGCCAATGATACAGAATCTCGAGACAACATTAAAATCCGGCGGTGTTCCACAAGTACCACAATTTAGGCCTTCAACAGCAAACCCTTCAAATTTTGCTTCAGCCAACATCCAAAAGAGTCCAGTCCCTAACTCATCCGCCGAGAAAAGCCTTACCAATAACGAACCAGTAAAAGGCAAAGAAGAAGATAAGAAAACAGAAAATGCAGTATCATCTTCTGAGAAGCCTAATGTTGCTGTAAAAGATCCTCTAGGAGATGCAAGAAACAAGGTTCAAGATGAGATCATCAAAGAGTTTGCAGCAATAATGGCAACTGGAACAATGCGTGCTAGTGAAGCAGCAGCACTTGCTACTAGAAGAGTTATGGAAAGACATGGCCAAATTTCTGTGTCTCAGAATTAGCTATAGTTGTTTTTGTGTCTTTTTTTTAATTAATATGATGATTAACAATTTATTTATTATGTATACAATGTCACTGCAACTTTTTGTGGTGGATTATTGAATTGAATTTGAGACACAATTGAATCACTCTTTGTTGTGTTATGTGGATGAGTCTAATGCCTATATTTTGTTATTTATTTTTCGAAGCGGAGTAAAATGGAGATACAAACATTTTAAATGGTGGAGCAAGAAGTGATAAAGTATCATTCTTGAAATAACGCACTCCGAAAGCTGCATGACCTCATATATGTGACTTAGATGTGAATCAAAAGATGCATGACATCATATATGTGACTTAGATGTGAATGCATGGTGCAAAAATCAAACAACGACGTGTATATAGGACTAGTTGGAAAGATTCTTGGTCAAAAATGTCTTCACCTTCAACTCCTTACACAAATGTTATTTTGATACCAAAATGGTTGAAGGACAATTATTTTGGTGTGAGACCCGCCACCTTTTATGTATTTTATTATTTTTATACCGTTTCGATTTGCGTGCATAGATAGAAAAATTTAATTGTCCCAATTTGATAACTTTTTATAATGTTCATATAACATCCCTCTCAACTCCTTAATACTACATAATATTTGTTATATTTATAAAAAATATCTGTTTATAAAAGCTCATTACTTTTGCATTTGAAATTTGAAACGGAACTCGTTTTCACTAAGAAGTCTAGTGAGCTGCAATGCTGACAACTCCATTTTTCCATTTTCCACTCAAAAGATAATTTACACCTTCAACCCTCCATTGAAATGTTAATTCCTTTACAGTCTAATGCGGAGTTTCAAGTAAAGTGTATGGAGTTCGAACTCCAACTCCTGCATATAAAATATATGACGTCTCTACCACTAAGAATTATTAAAAACTTGCATTTTCAAGTCAAAATACTTGTTTCATTGAAAAATTAGTTCTTACTAAATCACAATCAAACAATAGTTTAACATGCTAAGTGTGAATTTCATGAAAAATTGCAACGTTCCCAGATTTGTTTGTCATCACAAAAGATGCAAGTGATAAGAAATCTTACTTCTGGTTGCAACAAATTCATTGATGGAAGTTCGGTTTCACGAATATGAAAAACACACATTGTTGTTTCTTTGTCGAGCAGAAACACAAGTGCTAGACTATGCATGTTTCGTGCAATCCAATTTTTCACAAGAAGAAAAATTATATAAAAGTAGAATACGATTTCTTTAGAAAAAGATCATCTCAAAAGTCACAAGAACTTCTCTTTTTTGTCAATTCTAATGATCAACTTGCTAATATTTTTACTATGTAAGGTCTTCGGAAGTTACATATGTAACAATGATAGTATTTGTTATGATATTATCCTAAGGCGAAAGAATAGTTCATCATGTAATCATGCCACAGCTCCGCCCCTTCCTTTTAATCCAAGACATAATATTTTAGTTCTGAGTTGGTATCAAAGCATGCCAATCACTCACCAGTCAGCACACTATTCACGCCTCAAACTCAACAGTACTAGTCGTGAAAATGTGTTTCGAGAAAACCCAAGTCTCAAATTAAAATGTATATACTTCTTTTATACTATTTTCTCTAATTCTTATTCTTCTATTTTTGTATAGTCGTACATTTTAGTTATTGCAACAAATTTGGTGGTACCAAAAAATATATTACACTTGAAACTAGAAACTAAAAATAATGCAATGTACATACTATGAAACAACAGCTGAATCTTGTGTTCTTGGCAAAGCATGTTCTTCATCCCTTACACTCACATCCTCAATTTTCAATTCCACAGCTGTAGCTTCTGTTGATTTGCTAAAAGTATCGGCTGGAATGTTGATTCCCGCAAAACCAATCATTACGGCTATTGCTCCAAGGTAATCCATGAAGGGAGGAGAATGTCCGGTGATGGTATCGACAATGGCAGCCAATGGAACTTGAATTGTGAGTCCAGCTGTAGCTACTGTGGTTGACGTAAGAAGAACTGCCTTGGCCCATAAGTAATCACTCAGCACATTGTCCAACAATCCTAGTTTTGATAGGGAATATAAAATGTAAAAGTTAAATAATGTAGAATGAGGAAAGAATCCATGAATTAAAGGGAAAAGTTAAAACCTAAAGTGCAAACGAAATAGTTGTTGCTAATGTTTCATGTATAGATATTTGAAAGTAGGAAACAAGATGAACATAATGTGATGGTTTTATAATCAAAATCAAAAATAGGAAATGAAAACAGAAAACATTTCTCAAACCAAACATGCTTTAGTTGTCTAGGAATAATTTACAACTCTTCGACGTTCCAAGAGCAAATGCAGATTTACTGTCAACTACATGTTGGTAAGAAATCTGATGAATAGGCTTATGGAAGTAGCAATGAAGTGCTTGCTTAATAGATTATGCCCATTTATAACTGGAAGATAAAGTGATTGCAGTAACATCACAAATAAAAAAGAAAAACAATATTTACTGTCAGCAAACAAAGATCCTTACAACATGATACTAAGAATGGGAAACTTGACAATGCAGTGCAATGTTATACGTGAAGTAATGCATAATTTTGTTTTCTAGGTTTGATAATTCTAATATGAATGGAGAATAGCTTTTAAGAAAAAATTTAGGCAATCTCCAGCCACGTTCTTTAACATATATTCAGCTAAATAATTCAGACATAAAAAAATGATACGTGTTTGTTTCCTTGGAAAATCAAATTAGGAATACGGAATAAAAAATTGTGCAGGACAAAAAGTTGGCAGCTTCTTTTTTCTTTCCACACTTCCATTCTCATTGAAAAAGCTATGGTTGTGTATATATATTGACTCGACCCTTCCTAGATCCAACAATGGACTGACCATGGCAGACTAGGCCACAGTAGACTACCGAAACTTAATTTTTTGAAGTGAAGAAGTTTGCACCAGGAGCTATAATCAAGTTTTCTGTCAGATTAATTTTCATTTTAAGTTTATAAGAACCAATGTCAACCTTATACATATTGGCTTATAATCATGTTAATGTCAAACCATTTAAATGTAAATCCACCTTAATAGCTAGCTTAACCTATAATCACGACTGTCGTATATTTGATCTACTCTTACCAAATAAGAATTTCATTTCTATAGAAAAATGCATACAGAACTTAGCCAATTCATCAAATTCGAATGAAAATGTATAAGATAGTGAATACAAACCTTTGCCAATAATCAGACCAAGTTGTTTCCAGGTAAGCATATAAAAAGGCTCAGTCTTGGTGAAATTGAGTATGAGCGCAACCGGAAGAAAAAGTAAAACATTGAAAAGCCCAAGAAATCCAAGAAACTGAGCCATACTGGCTTCACCATTTTTCCCGTCATCGTCATTTAACTTTTTGCGAATAAGGGTGATATAAACTGCATACAATCCTGCTGAAGAAAGTGCAAAAATATCTCCAAGAAGAGGATTCGATGCAACTGTTTTTAAACCAGATTGTGAATCACCAAGACTTACAATTATTGTTCCTCCCATGCAAAGAAGGACACTAAAAAGTTTTAACCAAGTAAACCTCTCCCCCAAAAATGCTAGGGAAACCAAGAACGTAAAAAGACTGGATGCACTGCTTAAGATTGTATTTGACTGCATATGAGATGGAAAAGTAACTAATTTAGCGGTGTGTTATTTGACACGAATGATACAACAACATTTGACAGCAATTTGTATAGTTAATGCAGTTCAAATACATAGTTAATTACGCTGAGTAGATGATTATTGATTATGACAAGGTGTCGCAACTCATTAACCATCACAGAACACAATTAACAGTGATGGTTAATGTGATGCGACACCTTGTCATAATCAATAATCATCTACTCAGCGTAATTAACTATGTATTTGAGATGGAAAAGTAACTAATTTAGCGGTGTGTTATTTGACATGAATGATACAACAACATTTGACAGCAATTTGTATAGTTAATGCAGTTCAAATACATAGTTAATTACGCTGAGTAGATGATTATTGATTATGACAAGGTGTCGCAACTCATTAACCATCACAGAACACAATTAACAGTGATTTTGAATGTCATCAACTACGAGTTTCAGTTGTATATTGACCACAAATTGTGGTTGATAGATATATGCATATCAGAAACTTGAAAATCATTTATATTTGATCATAATTTGAATGATTAAAATGAATATCGTGTATATTTGAATACCTGAACGTCATGGTAGATGACATTCAAAATTATGATTAATTAGGTTTAGTGGACGGTTAATATGTTGACCCATTGTTATATTCATTATTCATTCACTGAACCTAATTAAGCACATATTTGAACAGCATTAACCATCGAAATGTCGTCAATTTTTGTTGTCAAAATATCATTTTTGCTAATATAAGCCAAATACCAAAGTGAAACAGAACCTAAAGGTTAAAAAAATTCCAAATTCACTTACTGTAACCGTGGTATACTTCAACGAGAGGTTAAATGTGAGTTGAGCGAAAAACCAAAACGGGCATATCAATAGACTAACTTTAGCGACTCTACAACGTGTCCAACGTCCTTTCTCATCCAACCCTCTTTGATCAACATTTTCAATCAAACCAACTTGACCAACCAATCCTTCAACTACATCATCCGAAGGAAGCAACTCGGAACCAATGTTCCTATCTTGAATCACATCCACCTCATCAATAACCAACGATTCAACAACTTCACCGCTTGCATCGTTATCTCTAAGAAGAATAGCCTGCTCCGACTCCCCTAACTTCCCTTCTAAATGTGGTTTACTCTTATCACTCTTCCAAAACCATAAACCTCCATGAGAATTCTCTAAATACCTACCGATTTCAACAATCGGAATCAACACCACAAACAATGAATTGCATATGTAAGTAACAAGGAACGGTGACACACCGGCATCTACAACAGATTGAACTACAAAGCTAGCAGCTATCCATATTATTGCAACTGCAATTATATATATCAAACCCAAACCCCATTTCCATGCTTTACTATCCAAATCTTTTGTACTCATATCTATGTAACCCGAGTTCGATTCCTGGCAAAAACAATTCTTGGCCAAACTTTATGCCGAACTCTGGATTACTAGGACTCGTTCTCTTGGCAACCACAGGATTAATACCAAAAACAAAACTTCTCAAAATTCCATAGAATCAATACTGAAACTCTAAATCTAATATACCCAGAAATCAAAAACCGTTCTAATCGAAAAATTAGCAATACCCATTAAGCAATTATAGGAAATAATCACTTATAAGTTGCAAAAAAGTGATAAATTTGATCAAAGACTTGTACTTTGAAGAAGAAAATCACAATCTAACACAGTACGATGTACCTGTAACATAATCAATGATGTTGGTTCAATATTGATGTGAATTAATCGTTGTTCCTTGAAATTGAATCTGAATTTGTGATTCATTCAAGATTTCTGAAAAAGGTTATAGAATCGGTTCAAAACGTGGTGGCAAAGCCAATTTATCTTCGTAAATGTTTTTTTCCACCCTACTTGTTTCTAAGACAATTTCTCTCTCAGCTCATCGCGTTTCTTTTATACCAAAAATCCGATTTTGCCTTTAATAATACAACCACAGCCTACTTAAATTTCCAAAACGGTTCATGGACATTAGATAGAGGAGAATTTGTTTTAGCACCCCAATAAGGCTTTTTTGGGCGCCTACAAAATTCTAAAATTATCCTCCGTAGCGAATACATTTTATAGGTCATAATATAAGATAAAATTTCCTTTTTAACATGCTTAATTAGTGACATTTAGCATTTTTCATATTTTATTAAAGTTAGAGATTGACTTTTTTTATTTTGTGATCCACTCTTTAAGTAGTGCACATATCCAACGTATTAGGAGGGTTCCGGAGGGTGCTCGAGAGGAGTGATCACACAGGGTTTCAAAATTTTAGGGCACCAATTTTTTTTACTTGGTGTAAGTATGTGCGTGCATTTGCGCGTGTGTGCATGCGTGTGTTAAAATTAATAAATTTCGGTCATTGACATAACATGCAAATATTGGAAGAAGACTTAGATCACATGACTTTACCATATTATATAGAGGAATGTTAGGAACACACTCTCTAGCACACTCTTTTTGACACACTCTCAACTATTGGCCCACATCACCTCATTCTTTAAACAACAAACTCGATTACCGATTCAACAAGTTTTTTTTTTTTTCCTTTTATTGTTTTTTCCCTTATTTTTAAATTTATGTGGAAGTTTGCAAAGTTAGGGTTACAGCGTTGAAAAATGGGATCTTGCCTGCAATCAGAAACGATGAACTTTGCGTGAGAGACTTGGACTGCAAAAGTAAATTGGAATGAGATTTCTATCAATATTTTGTGAGGATTAACTGATAAATATGGTTGGAGTAGTCGTGTGTAGTGGTTCTGCAACTCTTTTTTTTTTTTTTTTTGGTAAAGTGGTTCTGCAACTTATGCTTGTACGTTATGAATGATCGTAGATGTTGAAAATAAATCTTAATTTGTTATGTATGATATGAATCTTTTACAACCATAGATTGCAATGTATAAACCCACTAAACCAGTATGTATTCATCACCGCCACGAGATTTCAAATGTAAAAGAAATTGACATTTTTAAAGGCGATGAAAAACAACCGTAAAATAAAATGGAAAAAGAAAATATAAAAATCAAACTTGTTTGGTAGGTTAATCGGTTAAGGATTAGAATATCAATAAAAAGGAATGTGTTGAAAGGAGTGTATTAAAGAATGTGTCTATATAACACCTCTCTATTATATATAGGGGTTAGAGTTTGAAATCAAGATTTTCTACTTATTCATTTCTCTTATACCAGCATGGAAAATATTGTTCTCCTCCAAGGATGGGATGAGACTATGGACAAAGACTACCACTTGTTTGTATTCCTTGCAAGCATGGTAGTCAAGATCGCGATCTGGAGCGTAAGATCGTACGATTCTAAGATCCTACAGGGGTTCTCCGTGCCGGAATATGGCCGGAATCGGTTTTGGGTGGTCGCAGGTGAGATCGTAGTGGAAACGCGTAAGATCGTATAAAATCGCGAGTTATTCCGTTTCTGCTTGAAACCAGAAAATTCGGGTATGGTTATGACCCGGAAGGCGAAAATGCGACCCGGTTTAGGACCCGGATCTAGAAGATGCGTTTTTTTTTTTCTTTTCCCCTAGAAAACTGAACCGTTCCTTATTTTTTGCAGTCTCTTTTATTCTACCAACTAATTGATAATTAAAATAATTAATTTTTTTCCACCTTCCCAATACATATCTGTAACTTCCCAATATATGTCATGATTAGTGGAACTTCCTGCTCACTCCAAATCTCACGATAAATAGGACTGATTGATCTCACTTCGGTATTCACTTCTTATTTCAGTTCTGGTCTGCTGTTTAGATGTTGTTAAGATGGTTTTGTGTTCTGCTACTGTTTTGGGAGGGTTAAGATGGTTTAATGTTTTGATGTTTTTGAGTCATTTTCTATGAATGTTTTGATGAAGAATTATGCTACTGTTTTGATGTTTTGATGTGTTTGAGTCATTTTCTAAGAATGTCAGTTTTTAAGTAATTTTAATGCTAATATTGAAGTTTTTTTCCTACTAAATTATGTTGCTTCATATTCATATTATGAATCTATATGCATTATATATGAATTTTTAAATTTGGTAGGATCTTACGTTCTGTGTTACTATCCCCCGAATCACGATCTTGTTACCCCTCCCCGATCTTGCGTAGGATCTCGACTCTGACTACCTTGCTTGCAAGTCTTTATACAAACTATTATTATACAAATGCAATGAATGTATTTAATTATTTGTGCGTAAATGCAGGACTGCATACTATGGGGAATATAAATGTAGTGGACCTGGATCCAACATGCAAGAGCTCCATGGGTTCACAGATTGACAGACCATGAGTTTCAGCCATTCACCGATTTGAAGCAAACCAAATAGTACCTGAAGAATGAAGATCATCAAATTCACATATTCACATGAAAAGGTATGAAAATAAAATTTGACTTGAGAAATATGTAACATGAATATACGAGGATTTTGAAGGGTGTTCTAGAAAAGCGATCGCACATGATCTCAAAATATTAGGGCACCAATTTTTTTACTTAGTGTAAGTAGGTGTGTGAGTGCACTTGCGTATACATGCATGTGTGTCTTAAAATTAATAAATTAAATAATTATTATAACTGATTTTAAAATAGGCTTAGACTCTTATGATATTGATAGTAAAATTAATCTATTTGAAAAATTAAAAGTTATTATAGAAATTCTAACAATTGAAAAGTACAATCTTTAATCTTTCTTTCACATTAAATATTTATAATTTATTATTATATGATTTATAAAAAAAATAAAGTACCAAAATTATAACTTGCATAGAGCATCAAAAATATCAGGAATGGCCCTGCAACATATATAAGAAACCAAAAATCTCAATGACGGCCTTGCAACGTAAATATTTATAGTTTATAATTATATGATTTATAAAAAAAAATTAAATACCAAAATTATAACGTGCATAGGATACCAAAAATCTTAGAAATGACCTTATATTATAACATATATAAAAAATCACACCACCTTCTAACTTATTCCACTAGTTTTAAAAAAAGATCATGTTAACTTGTGCTCTAAGGGCACATGATAAGGTATCTGAAAATAGAAATATAGCATTTAAAGATATAAAAAATTTAATGCTTAGATAATTAAATAGTATACATGTTTTAAAAAATGTTTTTTATATTTATTTTCTTATCATATACCTTAATGGCACAAGTTAACATTTTCCTTAAAAAAATTTCCAAAACCAAGTTCAAACCCATTATTTGAACCCACATTTGTGGTCAAACTACCTATAAAAGCCAACAGACAAGTTGTAAATACACTTCCCATGTTTTTGTTTGATTTTCCCAATTTTTTTGTTTTTTTCAAGTTTCTGGTATCATTTGCCACTCCCTCGTCCCAAAATTTTAGTCTTTTTAATTTTTTATTTTTCTTCTAAAATTTTGGTTCTTTTGAAAAATTAAGATACAATTAATGATATTTTACTATTCGTACATTTACAAAAATTAAAGCATTCATTAAATACATTATATATTTCTTAATAAAATATGAATAAAAATGACTTAACTTATCAATATTTATTTATTATTTATTAATCCATGTACAAAACTCTAAAATAATCAAAGATTTGAGACGGAAAGAGTACTTAAGAGCATCCACAAGGGAAAACTCCACTTTTGAGTACTTAAATTGGTCCCACATGGACACATCACTAATTTATTATTTTTTAATAATAGTACCTAATAGGTACTCCACCTCTCCAATGGAGCATTTCTTAAAAAATTTTAAAATGGGTCCCATCAATAACTCTACATCATTACAATAATTTATTATTTAATTATCTATTTTATAATATAAATTTATTGAATGATAAAATTATAAAATTAGTATGTACTATTTTTTTATAATTCAAAAAAATAATTAAAATACGAAATTTAATTTAAAATAATATTGCCAAATTTTAAGAATGACATAATTAAAAAATAATTTAAAATAACATTACATAATTTTAAAAACAATTAATTTTGTTGATCATCATGCCCAAAACGTTGCCAAATTTTGTTGGATCCATTGTGAAATATAAATTAAATGATAATTTTGATAGAATGAGTAGAATCCTTCAAACAAAACATATTGATTTATATGATATTTTCTCTAACGGTAAATAGAGTACAACATCTATGTATTGTTGGCATTAAATTTTTTTTATAGAAAAATTGTGCAAGAAGAGAGATTTGAATGAAAATAATATTTTAATGAAAAATAATGTGAGTTAAAGATGAGAGAGAGAGTTCTTATTTTAAAAGTATTACCTAATAGGTACTCAAATTGATGATACTCCAATGGTAGTACCTAATAAATACCATGAGTACCTAATATGTACTACACCATTGGAGATGGTCTAAGCAGTGAACAGTGTGTGCTACTTATCGGTTATTTGCTAGAAGCTAACTTTACACCTATCAATCGTCTTATAGCTTAATTTTATCTAATAGAGCCTTAATTTTTTTTTTTACGCAAATAGAGCCTTAGCTGTGAGCTTAAAAATTAGTCTCGTAGCCATCTTCACATGATCTATTATTATTTGACTGCTTAGCAACATGAATGAATGTAATTTTGTAAAAAAAAAAGAAAAAAGTGGGAGCAGAGATTTAGAATTTAAGAATTTGTATTAAGGGTTCAATTCTATTTCACACTTTCCCTCATTTTGTTTTTCCATTATATGGTTTCAGATTAATTAGTTTGTTTTTTCAATTCCATTCTATTGTTGTTTCACTCATTGTTGAATCAAACTCTATTTTTTTTTTTTAGTTTGTATTCTTTTTGTTTAATCATTTCCGTTTACATGCCTTATCGTTTGTATGGTTGATAATATTGACATTTCTGTAACTGTGTTCACAACATACTTTAATAGTTTTTATATTTTATATTTTTTTATATTTTAATTTTAATTTAATTTAATTTTTGTTATATATATATATATATATATATATATATATTTTAGGGTTAAATATGTTTTTATTCGCTACATTTTGCCTTATAGTCAAGAATAGTCAATACATTTTTTTTATAGTTTACAAAAACCCTACAATTTTTCCATAATCAAAATTGGTCCCCGCCATTACTTTTTTTTTAATAGAACGCTTATGAGACACAATTAGTCAATAACATGATGACACATATCTTTTAACAAGACTTCAATTTGGGTTGTTGTTGTGGTTTTGGTTGAGTTTGTGCTGATGAAAATGGAGGTTGTCTTGGACGAAGAAAGGTAGAAAGAAAAATTTGGTGTGGAAAGGTGCACAATAAACCTGATGGAAAAAGACACATGTCACCATGTTATTGGCTAATTGTGCCACGTCAGCGTTCTGTGAAAAAAATTAATCGCGGGGATCAATTTTGATTACGAAAAAAATTGTAGGATTTTTTTAAATCATAAAAAAAATGTAGGTACTATTCTTGTCTATAAGACAAAATGTAGGGACTAAAAACATATTTAACCCTATTTTTTTATATAGATCATTTTCTTTTATTCTACTTTTTACATATGGTTGATGCTATTTTCTTTTTTCTTTTGCCAGATAGTCTAATATGACTATAATTTCATATTTTTAGAAGAGAATAAGTGGAGAATTTCACATTTTCAAAGTAGAATAATTAGTGGAATGTCCGGAATTCGAACCTGGGCTCTTGCATATAAAATGCAATGTTTCCACCAATTGAGTTAAGCTCACGGGGACGATGCTATTTCCTTTCTAATCATGGCTAATCTAAATTCTCGAGATAATTCGGATGAGTGTAGTGATGATGTTCGAGAAGCAGTAAAAACTTTGAAGATTGGCAAGCAGTTGAGACTTTACGCAGATTTAGAGGATAAAGTGCTTAAAAATTTAACTAAGTTCCGACGATGCTTGAGGAAAAGAACCACTCCAAAGTGTTTTAAATGATTTTTGTGTCGCTCAGATGAAATTGTAGAGTGTTATTCTACTTTGAGCCGTTTTGTTTTTTTTTTCATGTTCATCTCGATTATCTTTGATGGATGTTTTTTTCTTCAAGTGTTTTTCAGGTGTTAGTTTTTGTTTGTAGGTGTTAAGGGTGAATTTTATTAGGATAAATTTTGTTCAATTGTGCTATCTTCTCTATCTAACCTTTTGGTTAGATTTTATCAATAAAGTTTAATTATCCAAAAAAAAATGTTCATTAATCCCACGTTCAGATAAAATAGACCATTAATACAAAAAATTAAAATAAAATAATTATTTATTAAAATAACCTTAATAACAAAAAAAATACAAACATTTTAGTTTTGGCCATCATGTGAAGAGGGCAGGAAATGAAGTGGCTCATCAGTTGGCTCAATAGACCCTACAACTACAAGACTCAAATGGGGTTTAGATAGAGGAAACACCTAATGGTGTATCATACTTGATACCATTCTATTTTAGAGGCTCAATAATATTTGTCAATTTTTATAAAAAATAAATAATCATAATTACATAATAATCTTATCAAGTAATAGCAACTTGTCCATTTTGTTGTTTATGTTGTTATATAGCACTTTTATTGTGTGGATTAAGTCTTATAAATCAGCTAATAACCTTGAGTTGGTTTCTATCTTCACTGAGATTAAGGTCCAACAACAACCTATCAATAAGGTTGAAAAATGATTTTTTTTGTCTAAATGGAAAAGGTATATTATACTAACATACACATTAATTTCTAAAATTTAGGTAAGTAGTGTCAAATTAAACTTTAACACCAAATCTCTTTTCTTTTATAAATTTTAAGTGAGTGTATCGAATTAAACTTTAACACTAAATCATATTCCTTAATTTTGATTTAATCCAAAGATCCATATTAATTCACTAAAACTCTCACATGCCATGCCATGTTTTGTTAATTTCACTTAAGGGGGTGTATTGGTTTAAGATTTCAAAGGATTTTAAAAGACTTTTTTATGATAAAACAATCTTATGGTATTCAATCAAGACTTTTGTAAAATCTAAAAAAATCTCGAGGTATTCAATAAAGACAATAAAGATTTTTTTTTTCAGGGCATCAAAATCCGTTGTTATTCAATTGAGATTTCTCAGGATTTCTAAAATGTCCCTTGGTATTCAAAAATCTACCGATTTTAAAGGATTCTTTCTTAGAGTGGATTTCGTGAGACTTTTTAGTTAAAAATACAAAGAAGACACTCATTCAACAATCTCACCAAAATTGATGAGATTTCATAAGACTTTTTATTATTATGCTTCCTTCATCAACTATCATTATCATGTTCATCATTCCCCCTCCCTCCTTTTTCGGTAAAAAAACATGGATATGGATCTAGTTATTTTCTTTATGCTTTTTTTCTTACCATTATGTTGCTTTCTTATTTTTGTTTATTTTGGTACCTTGTAACAACAAAAAGTAGATACTTCGTTAAAATTATAAGAATAACCATACATGTGATTTGTTAGCACTTGATATTAGAAAACATATATATATATATATATAGTTTATTCTTATAAATGAGTGAAAATGGAGTTTAGTTAAAATAATAAGGGTATAAATAAATGGAAATATGATAAAAGCTATTAAAAGTCATTTATTTTCGAAATCATAAAAATCCATAAAATACCATGAAATCTTAAAAATCCTTATTAGAAATCCATTAGAATCTGATGTTAAGAATCTTGATTGTAAAATGTCATTTGAAAAAATCTGTTAAAATCCCACAAAGTCAATAAAATCTTACAAAATCTTTTAAAATCTTCAAGACTTTTTTTTTTGTCAAAATAGTCTTTCAAAATCTTAATCCAATTTTTATCCATGACTTTTTTGCAACTGTTACTTTTTTCCAAATTTAAACTCCGTTTTGATTCAAATCTACGCCACTTTTATTGAAGAAGAAAGGTGTATGGGATGCAATTTGCTAATATAACAAAGAAAATATGTTGTTTAATGAGAGATTCTAGTGAAACCAAAAAACACATTATGCAATTCTAATTTCACGAATCAAGCTTAATATTTATTTTTTATAAATAGTTATGTACGAATGCCAATATTTTCAGACTCGAGTTCGAACTTACAATTTTCTATTTCTTGACATTTGTGTGAGATTCTTGATTTTTTTTTAATTTTTTTTTTCTAGTTATTTACCAAACAAGTGTACTTATCACAAAATTTACACAAATTTGTATATTCTAAACATTTACTATCTGTATATTAAATCCTAATATATGTTATCTTCATATTATGCTAAGTTACGAGATCTGATTAAATTCTTGGATAAAGAATCATAAAGAAGTTCCGTGAACCTAGCTCAGTTGGTACTTGGTAGGACATTTGCATGTAAAGTGCAGGGACCGGAGTTCTAACTCTAAAACATAATTTATTCACCTTTAAGGGATGAAATTCTAATAACTAAACTACCTGACAAAATAAAAACTATAAAGAAAATAGATACAATACAATAAATGATGTAAAACAAAATAAAATTCCAATGTCTCATTGAAATATATCTTGATTGGCAACTAATAATCTTTTTTTTTTTTTTTTGAAGACGGCAACTAATAATCTTGTTGTGTGTCTTTGTCGTTCTGGACAAGTAGGTCATGTCTCTGCATTTGAACTTTATTGCCCAATTGGAGGGAGGACCCCATGTATTATGACTCTAACCATAGCCAAAAGAATCCATCATTACTATTATGACATGATCAATTTATTGTCAAAAAGAAAAAAAAATGATCAATTTCGATTACGGTGTCAAACTTAATATTATAATTCTTTATTGTATATTCGTACTACAAAATCCAACGTTGAATTAAAAAATATTATAATATAATGATATATGTTGGCGAAAGGTTGGAGATGACTCTACGATGGTTCAAGAAACACAACAATGGGGGGAGGGGGTGTTGAATTGGTGTAAAATTTTTCTCACAAACTTATGCCAGTTCACTATTAACTAGACTACTTCAGTCCACTCGACTGAGTGACTTTTCCTCATCACAAGGACTTAATCCACTAATCAAACTTGATTACAAACTCAAAGACTTATTGTCAATGAGGGGGTGTTGAATTGGTGTAAACTTTTTCTCACAAATTTATACCGGTTCACTATTAACTAGACAACTTCAGTCCACTCGACTGAGTGACTTTTCCTCATCACAAGGACTTAATCCACTAATCAAACTTGATTACAAACTCAAAGACTTATTGTCAATTGAGGGGGTGTTGAATTGGTGTAAACTTTTTCTCACAAACTTATACCAGTTCACTATTAACTAGACTACTTCAATCCACTCGACTGAGTGACTTTTCTTCATCACAATGACTTAATCCACTAATCAAACTTGATTACAAACTCAAAGACTTATTGTCAATGACTTCTCAAGGTAGCTGACTAACCTTACTCCCTCAAGGATTTCAACACAAAGTTGTATTAAAAAGAATTGTGTATACAAGAAATTGCTTCTCAATTAGGTAGATTACACAAGATGAAATATAATGAATACACTTAGAAATATATATGAAATTTTACAATGCTAAGTGTTTTCTTAAAGCTCAATTGTGAAAATGTAGTGAGCTTGATTTGTACAAGAGAACCGTTGTAGAGATGGGAGTGGATAAGTGTATTGTCCAAATTCTCTTTATCCTCTTTATATAGCTAATGAAGATTGTACCGTTGGAATCCGGTAATGGAAACTTTCACATTTGTAATTGTTGGTACGAGGTAACGGTGAAATTCTCGGATTACCGTTGATAGTACATTCCATAATGATTCACTTTGTCTATCCATTTAAGGAAATAATTCATTCCATTTGATTTTCTTCACAGATATCTTTGACTTCATATTTGAAATTCTTTGAAGCTTTAATCCTTGTACTTCACTAAGCATCACTTCCATGGTATTGAAGCATCTCAACAACTCTACTCATAGTAGGCCTTGAATCTCTTTCATCTACAACACAATCCAAAGCAACTTCAGCCAAAATCTCCATCTTACTCTTATCATAATTTAGTCCAATATTAGGATCAACAATTTCCTCCAACCAAGATATGCTGCTGCCTCTTTTTTCTCTCACCCATGTAACCAACCTTCCATCACTTTCCTCTTCCCCATTAACAATTTTGAAACCTGTAGTTGGACTTTTTCCTGTTATCATTTCCAACACAACAATTCCATAGCTATAAACATCCACTTTAGATGTTATTGGCAAGTTGAAAATCCATTCAGGTGCCATGTATCCTCTTGTTCCTCTAATCATAGACACACTCGAATTGTTGAGGTTGTTTCTATTTTGGAGTTTAGACAATCCAAAATCAGCTAACTTGGGTTGGAAGTTAGAATCAAGAAGTATATTTTGTGGCTTTATATCACAATGTAAAATCCACTCCAAGCATTCTTCGTGTAGATATGCTAAAACTCTTGCTATTGCTAAAGCAATTTTGTACCTTTTACTCCAATCAAGTTTATTAGATGATAGATTTTCAGCTAAAGAACCATTTTCCATATACTCATAAACCAATAATCTATATTTTCCCTCGGCACAATATCCCCACATCTCGATCAGATTCATGTGATTAAGCCTTCCAATGATGCCTACTTCAGCAAGAAACTCGCCTTCTCCTTGTTGAGCATTGTAAAGTCTCTTTATTGCAGCATGTCTTTCATCAGATAATAGGCCTTTGTATACAACACCTCCTCCACCTCTTCCGATTTCTTGACTGAACCCTTTTGTTGCTTTCTTTAGCTCCAAGTAACTGAATTTTCTAAACCCAATATCCGCTAGATGGTAGCCTTGTTGGTCTGCATTAGTATTTTGCTGTGTCCTAAATAGGGAACACCAAATGATGAAAATGCAGACCATCTCAAAAGCTCCAATTGCAGTGACGAACCATAGAAAAAACTTCACGAAATGGCTCGTGCTTGCACTAACGAAAACTCTTTGAAGTTTCACTTGACAAACATGGTCACCTGGAGTGGAAGTTTCTTGTTTAGAGAAGTTATTACCTTTAGGCAATCTCAAGTATGTTGTTCCTACAAAGAATGGAGAATGCCTTCCATTTCGCAATTGTGTTTTTGTAAAACACTTATAAAAGCCTTTTCCTACCCCAAAACCATGCTGAAATCCTTTACAATTACAATCTTGTAAGCACAATTTCTCACAAGAACTATAGTTACTAACTTCAACATAGTGAATATCATACCCATAAAACTCAACATTTACCATCGCTAAAAAGGTAGACTCGCTTCTATTGCAAGTAAAATCGAACATAGGTTCACAACCATAAGACCAATCACTATGATTCTTGACTCTATAACCTGGAATACAAGAACACTTTCTTCCATGCTTAGGATTATATCTACATGTACTATTATCTCCACAAATCCCATGAGCTATGCATGCACCATAAATTGCTTGCCATGAAACATACCAATTTTGTGACACATTAGTTCTGCTATATACTCTAACATTACCATCAGGATCCATTTTCATTCTTCTTTGTAGAATTGTTCCAGAATCAGAAGTTATAAAAGTTAAATTATCTGATGAAAGGAAATTACCAAAATAGTCCAAGATTGCAATTCTGCTACCATTGAAACTAGCCCTGCCGGTTTGCGAAATTAGCAGCCAAGGTTTTGGCCAATAAGAGCTAGAAATATCCGGGCCATCATAACGAAGAACAAGAACATTTGAATCATCAAATGAGAACTTGTAGAAGCCAGAAGAATGGTTACTCTCACTTCTTGAAGATACAAGTGCTGTATATCTTGTAAGGGGTTGACCAGGAAGAAGAGTATCCGTTGGAAAATCAAAACTCTGCCACAAAATGTTGGTTCCTTGAAGCTCACGCAACACAAGATTTCCATCATCTTTGAGATGCAACTCTAATGGTTCCAATGATGCTGTGTTTGAAGACCAAACATTGTTTAAAGAAACATCAAACAAGACAATGTTTCCTGTGTTTAAAAGGGTGAGTTTTGATCGTTTTCCATTAACGGGTTGATCGCGATTCGCCATCCAAACTATTGTGTTGTTGAGGGAATTTTGTTCTGTGAACCATATGGAAAAGGAATAAGCATTTTCACCAATGGCTGTAAATCCAGCAGAGAACATGCCATTTGGTGAGATGATTTTGTCTTCTGGATCTTCCACTGAGAGGGATGAACCTTTTCTCAGTGATGATGATGATGATGAACATTGAAATAAAAAGGCTAATAATACTAAAAGAAACAGTGTGAATGACAAATCCATATTTATGTGGAACAGTTTAAATGTCATGAAACTGTATGAAAAATGTGTGTAGAAATGTACTATATGTACCAGGGAAGAATAATGTTGGTACGTTGGTTAAATACAAATTTAATGTAATAATTATGAGAGTAAATGATATTTTAGTAATTAAAATAATTTCTTAAAATCGTGAAAACAAGAAATTGTCGCTAGCAACTCAAGAGTGTTTAGATGAATGATGCGAATATTTTCTAATTTAACCAAGATGTCATGTTCGAACCTGAGCCTGCAGTTGCGTTAAAATTTTTATTCAAGTTCCACAAATAATGAGAAGTTAGTCTCCACATTTACGGGCAGAGAATATCTAATTTAGAAAAAATAAAAATTGTCATCAGCCTTACTGCTATATCGATCTGACAGGATTTTTATCAGCCAATTTAATGCTTGCAACAAACTGGATCATGACATGCTTGAGAGAATTAAATATGCAACCAGCAGCCTCTACATGATGTGTGCAGTTATAAAGTCCCTGCAATCATGTAGTTAAGTGTCCGATCAAGATTTCACGGTTCTGATTTACACTGGCATCTACTTTAATTACACAGCAATATATGTTTTGTATGTTAATTTTTAAAAGGTTTAGTAGATCTTTAGGTTCCTATATGTTAGCGAATTTTTGGTTTTAGTCCTTATATCTTGTTTTGTTGCAAATAAGTCCCTGAATATACAATTTTTTATTTATTTTAGTCCTTAAAGTCAAAATCCGCAGGAAAATTTGTAGTTTTCGTGGAGATTTTCCTGCGAATTTTGACTTTAGGGACTAAAATAAAAAAAAATTATACATTCAAAGACTCAATAAAATAAGATACAAGGACTAAAACAAAAAATTCGCGAACATACAAGAATCAAAAGATCTATTAAGCTTTTTTAAAATATATAGTATATGATAAGTTTTCAATAAGGATAAAGTAATATTTTTTTTGGCGTTAACCCTTTGGTTTTTAGAGAAAGGCGACCTCGATAATCAAGAATTTAGTTGTGAGGTAAGTAAAATTTGACAAAAAAAATTAAGCAATATTGCTGTCAGTAAACAAAAACGAAATTTATTGTATCTAATCGGACTTGAATTAAATACATCAGAAGGATATGGGTAATAACATTTATAAAAATATAATTCCGTAATAGCATACATTTTTTCGTCACATCATCATCTTTTTATGATATTATTTTGAGATTGATAGTGTGACATACAAAATTGTGTCGTTTTATTGAATGTTAGTGTAAAATTATTTTACATTGACAATTAATAGTATAAGTCACTTTTTTGTATCAATTGAAAACTAAAAAGAAAAATTAAGAAATTTGATGCCTAAAAAACTCGAATACATCTGCAAACAATAACAGATCCAATTGAGGTGGCAGAGAAGTTCAAATCTTCAAAGTATCTTTTCATTTTGTAGCAAAATTGACTAATCAATCAACACACTCGTTGCCTTCTCTCGAAGTGTCGGTGGTCACCAACCAAAGGCAAGAAATTAGATTCCTTTTATTGTGATTTAATCCAAAGATAGATATGTAATCAAGCTTATAAAATAAATTAAAAAATAGACATGTAATAAAGATCTCAAACTAAATGAAGGTGTCTTCAAGCAGCTGAGAGTTTAAACTAGTAAATTGGTCCCTCTATCATGAGAGAAAAAAAAATCATATATAACCAAACTTCTTTTGAATGGCAAATAATATTAATTATACAAACCCAATAAGAACAAGACAAAGTCAAAAGACAATGGGATGTCAGAAGTACATTCCACCAACACCTAACAACCTCTAAGAAAATACACACAACCATATAATAAGGCATATCGAAAGCTAATCACCTATAACCTACCACCGCAAGAAGATCCAAGGAGGTAAAAATCATCCACACAGAAGGACAAACACAATATGTCTCAATCAACAAGACCTCACAAAGACCAACTCAATATCTCGAAAGACTGTCAGTTTTAGCAAAAAATAGGATGCACACCCCACTCATAAAAGGAATAGGACGAGCCAATGTGTTTACTAGGAACCATTTTCAAGAAGAAAGTATTACCTTGTCGACCAAACACTCAACGGAAAAAGTTTCATCCAAAAAAAATAAAATCATTTTGGGTCTAGATAGTTCACATAATAATTTGTCAAATTAACATTCATCCCAATATATTTTTTCTACTCATACCCAAGCCCCAAAAAACCTCAAAACACCCTAGGATACCATGAGGAGACACCCACTCAACACCCAACCACCTAAGGATAACATACTAGACATGTGAGATTTGGTTACAAGAAACAAACAAGTAATCAGCTGACTCAAATCTTAAATCACATAAGACACACCTAAAAACACCAACATCCGTAATGACACCCCGCTTTTAGAGGATTATGACGAGTCAACAACCTATTCTAAAAAAGTTGCCAAGATAAGACCGCAACTTTTAAGGGGGCCCACATTTTTCACACTTTTAAGAGTAACCATGTTTCATCTTCGAAAAATAAACACCTCATCAACCGTGGACTGATAAAGAACCAAGTAAGCCGACGTTATAAAGAAGTAACCACTTAAATGATGCTTCCAATTACCAAAATCAACTACTATAGAAATTGGTGAGCCGTTCAAAATTTCAAGAAGATTGTCCAATTCGTTAGGCTCCCAGACCAAGAGAATCAAATGATATCATTGTGCTAAATTAAACTTTGACAAAGAGTTATATTAATCCAATAAAACCTACATGTCTATTTTTTTGATAAAGACATCTCAAAATTCATTTCTTTTTTTCTTTTTTTTTTTTTGGTTTTTCACCACCAGTTTAATTTGGTTTGGGGGTCAGTTCTGACATCAAGTGGTTACAGCTCCCTCCCGATCGCAGTTGCGGGGGATCGAACCGTGATCTTCTCTACCAAGTTCAGCGCCAATCACCACTGAACCAACTAATGATTGATTAAATTCATTTCTTTTTTTCAATTTCAATTAACCCCCGTCTCGACATTAATTATGCCACTATATCATCTTGTTGAAATCCTAATCTCCGTTTTGCTACCTACATGTCGGTCTTTCATCTCAAAATTCCACGCCACTTTTGTTGAAGAAGAAAAGTCTTTGGGATGAATTCACCAAGAAAAATGTGTGTATAAAATTTGTACCAGTTTTTTCTTTCTTTCTGCTAACATAACAAAGAAAAAACGTTGTTTAATTAATAAAAGAATCTCGTTATTTTTTAAATCCTTGTTTTCTCCGTCTTTTATTTTTGCAAATAATTTTTTTATTTTAAGATATTAAAACATTTTAAACACAAAATGCATTTAAAAAGAAAGAAATAGAATTTTTAACTACTATTATGATACGTATATTAATAAACTAATGTTATTAGTTAATATATGCATATTTATTTGTAATATATATGATATAAATTATTAATTAGGTAATTATATATAGGTAGTTATTAGTAGTTTTAAGGAGTTATTAGTAATTATTGGTAGTTTTGTGATGTTTATCTATATATATATATATATAAGTATTGTACATGTAAAGAAGAAGGAAGAAAATTAATTAAATAACTCTAGTCTTTCCCCCATTTCTATGGAGATCCGTTCCTTCACGAATTGGAACAATTAACTCAATTCCAACCTTCCTCCCTTTCTTAGGAGACCTATTCCTTCTCGAATTGGAATACTTAACCTTATCATTTATCATATCCTATCATTGATGCTTTCATTTTCGAACTCCATTTCATCCATGTCTATGAATGCCCAAGAATTATCACAACTTCGGGAATCCATCGAAGCCCTCACCACATCCATTAAAACTGCCACTACATCCTTCAATGAATTTAATCTCAGAGAAGATCTCCGCCACGAATATTTTCTTCGTACTTTTCCAAATCTACAGACCTTGCACAAATCAGAATCGTCTATCACTAAAGAAGCAAAATTGATTGTCCCATGTCAACCGCATGTTACAGGGATTCAACACCCCATAGAAGCGGTGGTGAAATTAAGTGATCTCAACGACAAATTGATTGCTCTACCAGAATTTGTCAAAGTCAATTCGAAGTTGAAGGTAACTGAAACACCGGTCACAATGAAAGGAAATCAAATGTCGGTGAAAACACTACCATGTTCGACAATGTTGTTGGCCGACATTCCATCAATACTGGAACAATTTGTTGAGAAAAAAATTATTGTAGAGAACACAATTCAACGACAACAAGACCATGAAATTATCATTCATTGTTTTGTTAAATTACTACCATCTTGCAAAATCAATCAATGGCTTGAGCAGTCGATAACACCGCATGTATGGGATACAACGCCATATGATCCTGGTGGAAGTTCCATTCATTCTAATTCCAACCTTGAGGACAAGGTTTTCGTGGACGGATGGAGTAATGATACGTATATTAATAAACTAATGTTATTAGTTAATATATGCATATTTATTTGTAATATATATGATATAAATTATTAATTAGGTAATTATATATAGGTAGTTATTAGTAGTTTTAAGGAGTTATTAGTAGTTATTGGTAGTTTTGTGATGTTTATCTATATATATATATATAAGTATTGTACATGTAAAGAAGAAGGAAGAAAATTAATTAAAGAACTCTAGTCTTTCCCCCATTTCTATGGAGATCCGTTCCTTCTCGAATTGGAACAATTAACTCAATTCCAACCTTCCTCCCTTTCTTAGGAGACCTATTCATTCTCGAATTGGAATACTTAACCCTATCATTTATCATATTCTATCATATTACTTTTTAATTTTTTTGATATTTTTTTTAGTACAACTTTTATTGTTGCTTAAGTACAATTTGTATATAATTCAACATTTTATTTCGTTTGTTGTGTGCATTACATTTTATAGATAAAAGTTATTGTTAATCTTTTTATATATTTATTGGGTTGATTTGATTATTATTTTTGAATATTTATATTTATATTTGGTAATATCATGAAAATATGGCTAGCTTTATGTGATTAAAAAGATATAGGGTTCGTTTGTTTGAGATTTTTTTTAAGAAAAAATCTATTTTTTTCTTAAAAAAATTCATTTTGTAATGTTGATAGTATTTGTTATAGATTTTTTAAAAAATCATTTTTAGCCCCAAAATGAAAATCTATTTCTAATAGCTTTTCAAGAATCAATTTTTTTTAAACTAAGGAATCTAAGTGTATGAACTTCTTTTTTTAAAAAAAAATAGATTCTTATGATTGTAAACAAACACAAAGTAGCTTTAGATTTTCTTCAAAATCTCTACAAAAAAATCTCTAATTTTTTTTTAAAGCTTAAACAAACACACCCATAAAGAATCAAGATACCGAAAAGCGGGTCTGGTTATTATACATAAGGGAAACTTATGTACGCTGCATAAGTCCAGCCCATTAGCCGCTAGCCCAACACATTTCCTTCGTAAACCGACCCATTTCGTTTCCCTCTATATTCAACAAACGTTTATCCTCCAAACTAACGGTTACCTCCAAACAAGTTTCGTCGCCGGAATCAACATCATCATCACCGTCGCCGGAATCAACATCATCACCGTCGCCGGAATCAACATCATCACCATCACCGTTACCAAAACAACATTCATCATCGCCATCACCGTTCACTCCTTCATCATCACCGTCACCGAAATCAAGCTTCAACAACAATTTCAGTGGATTACCGTGCAATTCTTACACGCAACAACAACATCATTATCACATATTAACGTGCGAAAATCAAAATGAAGAAGACAAAACAGGTTTGAACTTCTCTAATAATTTTGAAAGTGTATCTATTAGTTGGAAATGGTTTTGTTTAAATTGGAAAGTAATTGAATCTGTATAAACCTAAAAATTGATTTGGGGAAAATCATAGGCTGAAATGATTTTGTTTAGTTTGAAATGTATTTGCATCTGTGTAACCCTAAATTTCTAATTGGGGAAAATAAACTCAAATACCTAGTTTAAAAACTGTATATGTCAAATTTCTAGTTGAAAATAGTTGGAAAACTGTATATGTTAGTGTGGAATGGTTTCAGAGAGTTGTGCTCCAAAACCATAAGATGATCATTAACAACACATGCCATGTTGTATGAACCTAATTACTATTGCAAAGTTAGTATAAAAGTTTTCAGTTTCAAACAGATAAACCTAAACCATTTTGCTGGAAGAATGGTTTCAGAAAGTTGTATTCCAAAACCATTTTGCTGGTAGAATGGTTTCAGGGATTTAATGCTTAATTGTTGTATCCTAAACCACTTTGTGTTTGTGACTGTGCAGGTGCAGGTGTGGTTTCAGGTGCAGGGGTGGTTTTGTTAAGCATGTTCGTGGTGGTGGCCAAGGTAAAAAGGAAGAAGACTACTCTTTGTTGAGGCAACAAAGGAAATAAAATGAAGAAATCTGGTAGAGAAGATAAGGGTTCATGTGGTCATTTTACTTGCAATAAGTTTTTTTATTCTCAAAGTAAGTTATGCACCCAAAAAATAATGTTATTTACAAAAATGTCACCTTAGAAGACTAACCTACCATTGGAGGTAAACTAAACAGGACCATGAGTGATCCCTTTAAATTAGGGACCATATTAGGAGTTTCCATCTTTGTCAAATTTCTAGTTGGAAATAGTTGGAAAACCGTATATGTTAGTGTGGAATGGTTTCAAAGAGTTGTGCTCCAAAATCATAAGATGATCATTAACAACACATGCCATGTTGTATGAACCTAATTACTATTGCAAAGTTAGTATAAAAGTTTTCAGTTTCAAACAGATAAACCTAAACATTTTGCTGGAAGAATGGTTTCAGAAAGTTGTATTCCAAAACCATTTTGCTGGTAGAATGGTTTCATGGATTTAATGCTTAATTGTTGTATCCTAAACCACTTTGTGTTTGTGACTGTGCAGGTGCAGGTGTGATTTCAGAGATCTTCGTGTTGAGGGACTGATGCTATTTAGTTTTGTGCTTCTGTTTGTAGGCCTCAGTTTGTTTAGCTTTGGTTAAGCTTAGTGTTTTGGTATAGTAGCATTCTTTAGTTTTGGTTAAGCTTAGTAGATCTCTTATGATATAGTAGCTTTGGTTAAGCTTAGTGTTTTGCTGACCTCATTTTGTTGTTTCTAAGAACAATATTTTTATAGAGCACAAATTGTAATGGGGAATGATAATAGAAAATGAAGAATATGAAAATGAGGCTATGTTGTGAAAGATTATTTTCTGTAATTGTTGATTCTTTTCTAAATCATGATTGAAAATGAATGCTACAATGCTCATTTCTGTGCTAACTAGTAACCACTATTGGTCTTAAAGTTGAACTGAATATGAAAATAACTTATGGTGATAATTTTGTTATTATGGTTTGCACAATTATTCATGTTTTATTGGAAACCATAAGAGATTTACTTTGGTTTCAGATACAACACTAGTGAAACCATTAAGTCACACTTATGGTTGCAATTATCATGTTTATTTTAAATTAAATATGAATATTTTATTGAAAACCATAAGAGGACTAATTTGGTTTCTTTGACTAATCTTTTTAATCTCACATGCATATACATAAAATAAATGGTTTAGTAAGCAACAATTAAGCATCAATGCTCTGAAACAATTCTACCAGCAAAATGGTTTTGGACTACAACTCTTTGAAACCATTTGTCCAGCAAAATGGTTTAGGAAGCAACAATTAGTCTCATATATAAGAAACAAAATAAAAAAATTTAAAGTCTTAAATATAAGCAAAAGTCTACTTCAATTATTAAGTTTTATGACATTATTCCAATTTCAACCAATAAATGCAATGTTTTACATTTTCCAAGAAGGGTATAATGTGTTTTTCTCCTCGGTTAATGTATTTTACCTACTTTCTTAAAGGAAGAACTTTTTTGAAAATTTTCTTATATACAAGACTAGAGGGAGTACAACTCTCTGAAACCATTCTACCAACAAAAATGATTTGGGAAGCAACAATTAAGCACCAACTCTTTGAAACCATTCTACCAGCAAAATAGTTTTGGAGTACAACTCTCTGAAACCATTCTTCCAGCAAAATGGTTTAGGAAGCAACAATTAAGCATCAACTCTTTGAAACTATTCTACCAGCAAAATGGTTTTAAAGTACAACTCTCTGAAACCATTCTTGCTGGAAAATGGTTTAGGTATGATTTTTAACTTAGCAAGAAAGATTTGTAACAAACTCATTGGATCAATGTTAATTAGGTGCTAAACCTTTAACATTGTAACCTCAACAAAGGAGTTCAAATTTCCACAAAAACAATCGTAATAAATTGATAATATCATTTTAATTAATACTAATAATTTTTCATTTCTCTCACTTTTTATAAGTAGAATGGTAAATATAAATCATAATACAAGAGTTCAATTCATATATGCTCAAAACCATACCTAAAATTAGAAATCATTTGAAAACTATCAATGTAAAAGAACTTTGGTATACACACACATCCCTCTGTTTCATTGCCACCATCTTCATTACTAAATTTTACAAAGGAAAACGCTAACTAGATCATCCATTTTACAATTTATTTCACTAACTCGTAGATTTATTTACTAAATATATCCACCATTAACACGAATAATCTGATCATTAACCCATTCACCAAAATCCGTAGCTAGATTCTTCTTCTTCAACTTCATCTTCTTTATCAGCATCCCAAAAAATATGTGTGTATAATTCTAGAACATAACTGCAACAAAACAAAATTTAAAATCATTTCGTTAATTCATTATTACTAACATAATCAACATCATAATCGGAATTCAATTCAAATTTTATCATACCAGTCATCAGGAGCTGCTTTAACTGCTTGATCAAAATAAGTCTCAGCACGAGATGCATCTTTATGACACTCTCATATCAAATCTGCGTAAAGTGACAGAATGTTACCATCATTTGGATTCGCCAAAATCGCTCTTCCACAATACTCTTTCGCTTTCACATAGTCCTTACTAACCTATCATCATTGAAAAAACCAAATTAGCATAATTAATAATTAATTAAGCCTAAAATATAGTGTAATTAAGAATCTAATGTACCTCTTTCAAGTACTTTGCGTAGTTGCTAAAAAAGGTTCAAGTTCAAATTGCAAGCCTAGTGAGAGGAGCTATAATTTGTACAGAAGTACATCATCATTGAAAGGTTCAAGTTCAAGAGATTCTGAGAAACGTGGTTCTTGTCATCCAACTAGTAAAGGAAAATTAGGTTCTATGCAAAACAAAAATAATGTTCAAAGCAGAGATACATTGGTTTCAAATGGAAATAGGAAATATATGAAGCAGAAAGAGCAGACTGAGACAAAGTCAAACCAGTTCACAAGGAACCAGAAGCCGATTACAAATCGAGCGTTACCGCAGAAAACAAGTGCAAACCGTAATAGCAATGTGCTGGTACAGAATAATCCGAAGAAAAATAGCATGACTTCCAAAGGTAAATAAGCTTCAAAAACATATTTCATTGGAAGGAGGTACAAGAATCAAGAATTTTTTATGGACTTGTATTGTTATTTATTGATAAATATAAGAATCACTTCTTAAATCAGAGAGTTTAAATTTAAAATGGGAAGTGATTCCCAATACTCCTTAAGCATAAAGAATCATTTCCTTATTAAATTTATAAGGTAAAGATGCTTTATTCGCACTATTTCCACTTTCAAGAACAAAATGGGAAGTGATTCCATCATTAATTCGGGATTGTATATAATATTTGTACTGAAACCATTACTATTGTAAAATGGTTTATCAAGGGCCTCCATTAGAAAATTGTAAGAAACATAAATGCATTTTAAAAAAACACACTATGATAAAATCAGTAGACTAAAAATCTCTTAAACACCCAAACTATTGATTCTTTTACATCTTCATGCAAATCAAAAATGATGGAATCAATGAAATTAAAATCAAAATCAGTACAAAATTCATGAAAATTAAACACATATAGAAAACTGATGAAATTAAATACTATGTATGTAAAAATATCAGTACAAAATGAAGGTGATAACTGTGATTCTTACTGTGTTTGAATAATAACCAAACCTGTTCTCGGCGGCGGCGAATAATGATGGAATCGATGAAGATAACGATGATTCCGGCGAAGAATGATAAAATCGATGAAGGTGATGATGATTCCGGCGAAGAATAATGGAATCGGTGACGATGATGATGGTAATGACGTCGACGGCGATTGTCGGAGAAGACACGATTAGCTTCGTGAGGATTCCGTCAACTCTTCCGTTAGCAGGTTTGAGATCCAGTAATTTGATAAGATTATTACACGTGTTACATGATCTGATGGCTGTGGTTCAATTCCTTTGACACACTGAGATTGTAACACGTGTCAATGACATCTGATGGTTGTGCTTTACTTATGCACCGTCCATAAGTTTAAGGCTTATGGACAATAACTTTTGCCCAAAAAGCTTACACAAGTTGATAAATCTATCATCCAAAAATTGTTTTTCCCGATTAATTAAAAGAAATAACGCAAGGACGAAAATTCAATTCAGTGGTGGACATTGTAGTTGTTACGATGCATATTATGATTATTGCAGCATAAATTTATTTTTTTCATTAGCATCATATATTATAGTTTATGGTTAAATATATTATTTTTTTTGACAATAGTTAAATATATTTTTTGATTTCTACAAAATTATCAAATTTTATTTTTGGTCTCTACAATAAAAGCGACATGTTTTGGTTCATATTAAATTATTATTATGCACATAATTTAATAGTCTATACTATAATATCTATATGAATTTTTGAATTATTATTTTGCATACATGTTTAAAACATTATAAAAAGTTCCTCGAAAGAAAAGGAACTAAAAAATTTATTTCTAAGTTGACATTATTATTTTTGTTACTTTTACTTTTATGAATTTTAAAAATTCATATTTAAGTCTTCACATTTAATAAAATTCTAAAGTTTTGTAAATAAATTTTGTATAGTATTCTAAACATGCCTCAAAAAATTATTTAAAAATTTAAAAGTTTAAGATAATAATTTTCTAAAAAAATAATTGAAAAATAACAGCATGCAAATTTTTTTATAGGAATCAAAACATGTCATTCTTTTATTAGGACCAAAAATAAAATTTAGTAATTTTATAGGGACCAAAAATTATTTAATCCGAACTATTAAAGATTTCATGTGTAATTGTGATTTATAGGTACCATTTCCCAAATTGGAGACAGTCGTGCTGAAGGACATGGATTATTTTTTTGATAATATTGCGGACATTTTGAAGTTTTATATTTATTGTAATTTTTTATTGTATTTTTTTATTAATCAAATAAATTAAAATGATAGTTACGGATTTTCCATGCTTTTTGGTAATCATAAAATAAATGTTAGTTATGAATTTATATATGGATTTTCTAATGAAATGCTAACGTTTCTTGCAGATTTAACAGTGGAACGTTCTTATAAGAAATGTGCTTTTAACTTATAGAAATCTTTTTTTTTCCTACGGATTTTACAGCTGAATTGATAAAATATATGCATGAAATCAGTTTATGCGGAATTTGGAGCCCATGCATATGAGGTAAAACCTTTGTGGATAATTATTAAGTTAAAACCGCATGTAAAATCCGCAGGTAAAATCATAGGTAAAATTCACATATAAAACCTCAGGTAAAATAAAACTCAATCCACGGGAAAATTCCAAGGTAAATCCGCAACAAAATATTAGTACCTCAACATCATTTTTCTTATTTAAATGATACGGATTCACCTTGACTATTTTTGAGATCCATATTTTAAAAAATAAATTAAATTTGGATCTATTATTTAATATACCAAGATGCAATTTTATAATAAAAAATTAGTATCTGAAGTAAAAAATTCAATCAATAGTAAGTAAGCCAATATATTTGTAAGTTCATCAAATACGTAACAAAATTAAATATTTAACCTAGGTTAACCTTGAAAAAATCATTCTTGCTTCCTCTTCAATTGAAACTGCTTCGGAAGAAATCCTAGGGTTTTGCCGCAATCCGCCATTGATGGGAAAGCGCAAAGGATTAAGAACAGAACCGTGAAACGACGATGAGAGTACATTTAAGAACAATGTTATGGTCGTTGATACTTCTTCTTCGATGAGTGAATCGTTGTAACCATTCTTAGGAGGTGGTTCTGAAGAAGAGTCGATTCCAACAATGAGCTTAACTTTGGATGCGAGAAGCAACTGCAAATTCATGTGAAAGTTCATATTAGGTGAAACACAATGAAGTGAACAAACTGATAAACATTCAACGCAAATTTTTCCATCTATTAAACACTTAATACAAATTTTCACACCAAACATCTTAAATATAATGAAAAATAAATTAGAGAGAATCTAGTTAACAATAACACAATGCTAAGCTCAACCGAAGATGCAAATGTTTAGATATAAAGCAATCCAAAAACCAGATCTACAACAAAATTGTGAAAATGAAAAACATAATAAGACATAAATTGATCCAAATTTAATTTGTTATAAGTATTCCAATTTTTCCCTAAAAGCCAACCAATATAATCTAATAACATCTAATTAAGAATGAAATGGAACCCTAAATACAAATATATGATGAAGACAGGAATCCGTGAGAGAAATCGAAACCCTAAAGAGAATGAAATTAGAGAGATTTATGAAAGAACCTACACTTGACTGACCTTTGTTTTGAGTTAGTCTCATCAAAATTGCAATGAGGATCGTTGGTAAAAAAACTAAAAAGGAAGCTCGAAAATGAACAAAAACTGGAAGGGCATGGAAGGATGGCGGCAATATTGAAATGAGATTGGACAACGGCAATGGAACATTTCCAACGGGAAGGACATTAAATTTAAATAAACTTTATTCAAAATTAAGTTAAAAAGTTCATTATTTTTTTTTAATTGAAGTCGTAGAAAAATCCGCAGGAAGTTTCAAAATTTCTTCTGCAAGAAAATCCTTGGGTATACCCGTGGATTTTTCTGCAAACGCTTGATCCGCAGAAAATTATTACTTAGCGGCAAAATCTGCAAGAAATTTTTTGAAAATACTTGCGGATTTTCATGAAAACGCTAAATTCACGGGAAAAATTACTTAATAGTAAAATTTGCAAGAAAATAACAAATTTCGAGTAGTATTTATTACGTGCTCAAACACGTTCTAATTTATTGGCAAAATTATACCGGAGCTTTTTTATCTTATTTATTTGTAAGATTTTGGTTTTTTATTTTTTTTCTCATACATATCATTTGTTACATTTATTTGTAACACTTTAATTCTTTATTTTTTTTCCATTTAAATCATTTATCTTTTATAATATTCATATATAAACCTTTTGTTATTCTTTCACATTTTTTATTAAAAAAATTCTGAATTTTATTTTTAAAATTACTTTTTTATTAAGTGCATAAGGACCATTTAATTTACTCAACCCCTGTGCACGATCGAGTTGGTGCAGAATTAAATCGGCTAATAAATATTTTGTCAACAATAGAAGCAGGACAACTAACTAGTTCTTGTATCTTGTAACCAAAAAAAAAAAAAAAAACAAAAAATTATCCGTTATCTTCAATTATTTAGTGCATAAAGATTTCTATATCAACAAACTAGTTGTTTGCTGACATTTTCAAAATAAAAAAAAGGAGTTGGTTGGCTGACATTTTCAAAATATTTAGGCATTGAAGTGAATTATTGATGCACTCAAAATATTAAGTTGAAAAAAAAATATTATAAAATAATACATCCTTCCTTATTATTATTATTATTAAGAACCTCATAAAAAAATCATGATTATTTAGAAAAATAGTTATAATAGTAAATTTATTAAAAGGTTTTGTAACTTGTTCAACCAAAAATTAATGATATTGTAAAAGAGAAAAACATAATACATATGTTTTCCTATTACAATTTTAATTGGAGTATTTTGTGAAAAAAAATTATTAATGCATGTTGAATGTTGAAAAATGTCTTATATTAAGAGATAAAAAAAGTTTTAAAAGGGTCTTATAATTAGGAATAAAGGAAGTATTTGTTATTAATTTTTGATGCAATTTGATAATATAAAACATTATATATTGATATGTTGACTGCTTCCCTTCTTTAATTTCTATATATTATACTATAAAATTATTAATTAGCAGCTGCTATTTTTTTAAGAAAAAAAAAATTATTAATTAGCAACAATAATTAGAAACAAAAAAAAGTCAACTTATTGACAAATTTATATTTTTCTATTTCTAATATTGATTTGATAGCTTAATTTAATGTATTCTGCAGTACATAAAATAGAAAATGCCATTTCAAGAGATTGCATTGCTTTCATCAATAATATGGATTTTTCATTCACACTGTTTCTTCTACTATTAGCCTTTTCATTTCAATGTTCATATTCTTCATCACCATCACTTAGAAAAGGTTCATCCCTCTCAGTAGAAAATCCAGAAGATAAAATCATCTCACAAAATGGCATGTTCTCTGCTGGCTTTATTTCCATTGGTGAAAATGCATATTCCTTTGCCATATGGTTCAATGAACCAAATTCCCTCAACCACAAAAACACAATTGTTTGGATGGCAAATCGCGATGAACCCGTTAACGGAAAACGATCAAAACTCACCCTTTTAAACACAGGAAACATTGTCTTGCTTGATGTTTCTTTAAACAATGTTTGGTCTTCAAATACTGCATCGTTGGAACCATTAGATTTGCATCTCAAAGATGATGGAAATCTTGTGTTGCGTGAGCTTCAAGGAACCAAAATTTTGTGGCAGAGTTTTGATTCTCCAACAGATACTCTTCTCCCTGGTCAACCCCTTACAAGATATACACAGCTTGTAGCTTCAAGAGGTGAGACTAATCATTCTTCTGGCTTCTACATGTTCTTCTTTGATGATGAAAACATTCTTGGTCTTCATTACAACGGTCGCGATGTTTCTAGCTCTTATTGGCCAAAACCTTGGCTTCTAAGTTGGGATGTTGGCAGATCTAATTTCAATAGTAGCAGAATTGCAGTGTTGGACTCTTTTGGTGAGTTCCATTCATCAGATAATTTCACGTTTACAACTTCCGATTATGGATCTGTTCTGCAAAGGATAATGAAATTAGATACTGATGGTGTTGTGAGAGTTTATAGCAGAATTAATGCCTCACAGAATTGGTATGTTTCATGGCAAGCCTTTTCTGGTACTTGCACAGTTCATGGAGTTTGTGGAGCTAATAGTACATGTAGCTATAGTCCTAAACTTGGAAGAAAGTGCTCTTGTATTCCAGGGTATAGAATGAAGAATCCTAATGATTGGTCTTATGGTTGTGAGCCTATGTTTGATTTCACTTGCAACAAAAGTGAGTCAACATTCTTAGAGATGAAAAATGTTGAGTTTTATGGATATGATATTCATTATATTGAAATTTCTAACTTTAGTACTTGTGTGGATTTATGCTTACAAGATTGTAATTGTAAAGCATTTCAACACTCGTATTGGGAGAGAAAAGGCTTATATAGATGTTTTACAAAAACACAATTGCAAAATGGAAGATATTATCCCGTCTTCAAAGGATCTACCTTTTTGAGATTGCCTAAAGGTAATTCATTTTCTATGAAACAAACTTCCAATCCAAGCAACAATGTTTGCTCGGAGAAACTTCAAAGGGTTTATGTCAACGAAAGTGAGAATCATTTTGTGAAGTTTTTTCTATGGTTTGCCACTGCGATTGGAGCTTTTCAAACGGTCAGTATATTTGTTATTTGGTGTTCCCTATTTAGGTCGAACCAAAAGACTTATGCAGACCAACAGGGCTACCATCTAGCGGATATTGGGTTTAGAAAATTTAGTTACTTGGAGCTAAAGAAAGCAACAAAAGGGTTCAGTCAAGAGATCGGAAGAGGCGGAGGTGGTGTTGTATACAAAGGCCTATTATCTGATGAAAGACATGCTGCAATAAAGAGACTTTACAATGCTCAACAAGGAGAAGGCGAGTTTCTTGCTGAAGTAGGCATCATTGGAAGGCTTAATCACATGAATCTGATTGAGATGTGGGGATATTGTGCCGAGGGAAAATATAGATTATTGGTTTATGAGTATATGGAAAATGGTTCTTTAGCTGAAAATCTATCATCTAATAAACTTGATTGGAGTAAAAGGTACAAAATTGCTTTAGCAATAGCAAGAGTTTTAGCATATCTACACGAAGAATGCTTGGAGTGGATTTTACATTGTGATATAAAGCCACAAAACATACTTCTTGATTCTAACTTCCAACCCAAGTTAGCTGATTTTGGATTGTCTAAACTCCAAAATAGAAACAACCTCAACAATTCGAGTGTGTCTATGATTAGAGGAACAAGAGGGTATATGGCACCTGAATGGATTTTCAACTTGCCAATAACATCTAAGGTTGATGTTTACAGCTATGGAATTGTTGTGTTGGAAATGATAACAGGAAAAAGTCCAACTACAGGTTTCAAAATTGTTAATGGGGAAGAGGAAAGTGATGGAAGGTTGGTTACATGGGTGAGAGAAAAAAGAGGCAGCAGCATATATTGGTTGGAGGAAATTGTTGATCCTAATATTGGATTAAATTATGATAAAAGTAAGATGGAGATTTTAGCTGAAGTTGCTTTGGATTGTGTTGTGGATGAAAGAGATTCAAGGCCTACTATGAGTAGAGTTGTTGAGATGCTTCAATACCATGGAAATGATTGATGCCTAGTAATATTATTTTACATTATTTTTTGTTGTCATTTTACCATAGCTAGTGATATGTGAATATGTATGTGTGTGTGTATTTGGATAATATGTGAAGATTGGAGAATGTATTTAGTTTTCAATGAAGATATATACGTGAATGAAATAGAGTTAAGCGAACCATTTTACTATATTATAAATTGGCTTTGTGAACTAATTGATGAAGCTGAAGCAGCCTAATGCAGAAGAGGTTCCCTTACATAAACATTTGGAAAGGTGCAAAAGTTGAGCCTGTTTTAGTAGAGAAACCTGCTAATAAAAAACTATATATCTGAACTAGTGGTATTGGCTTGGGACCTGAGAGTGTGCTCCTCTTAAGGTCTCAGGTTCGACTCCCAGTGTTGTCAATTTAGGTGGACTAATTTAGCTTCTTCAACAAAAAATATATCTGAACTATGGATTCATAGTTTTAAATTTATATAACCTTCAAAATATAGTCTTTGACCAAATGTAAAATGTTTTTTGTTCGTAGACGGAATGGTTAAAACCACATGATAAATGTCTACTCCTAATTCCATTCTTAGAAAGACACTCATCAGCTACAAGATCACCAGAGAAGACATCAACACAACTCGTAGAGAAGTCACTAGACACTAACTGCCGAACTGAAATCAAAAGTGCTCGGCCCATCAGCATCCAAAAAGCAGCTCATTCGGTCAAAATTTGCATCGTCACGCAATAAGTGAGTCCTGCATTAAATTCTTAATTTTGATGTTGTTTATATATTGGCTTATTGCTGATTTGGTTAAAACTCTAATTCATTGT
This sequence comes from Trifolium fragiferum, assembly GCA_954870985.1. Classification (NCBI taxonomy): domain Eukaryota; kingdom Viridiplantae; phylum Streptophyta; class Magnoliopsida; order Fabales; family Fabaceae; genus Trifolium; species Trifolium fragiferum. The sequence continues at coordinate 12,818,408 of OX940793.1, read as the reverse complement.
GTTGGAGAGTGTAATTTAATCCAATCATTTTCCTTCCTGTGTTACAAGCAGGGTAAACTTTATGGCTGGCCCAAGTTCAACCTTTTTTGCTCGGGATTCCTTTCGTTTTAACACATGTTCATATCAAACTTTGAATCATCCAAGGGGATCAAGGTTTATAGTTAGAGATAGTATCGTAGTAAGTTTTTATTACTCATGTTTTCTATGCAACAATTATAGGACAATGCTTCGGCGGACCACCTTACATTGACTGAATATCTAATATGTACGCATGTGCAGGATTACTACACTGTCCTTGGGGTGTCAAAAAATTCTACTAAATCTGAAATTAGGACCGGTATGTTTCCGCAGTTCCTTCTTATTATTCCTCCATCATCATTAGAGCTAACTTTCCAAACTAAATATTGATATTTCAAAATTAATTGTCTTTGACTGCTCTTTCTACTGTGAATATTTCAGCTTATCGGAAGATAGCCCGAAATTATCATCCAGATGTGAACAAGTGAGTTTTTATCTCTCTCTTTCACGTTAAAGTTCTCTGCTTCCTAATATATCCTTTATTTGCCCTGTTCCAACTCTTTCTTTTCTAATTTTTAACTCTGATTTCACTATTGCTGTGGACAAAAAGTGGTTTGGGTTTCTTAGATTGCAAGTTATAACAATGCTTGTAGCATGTTATTATTCCTGAACTTATTACAGTTAAATCTTTTGTCAAGCGCCTTTTCACATGTCATAATTTCTAGTTCCATGATTTTCTCGTGGTCATAATCATCTGATTAATGTTGCTTATAATTGACTTATTATGTACATTAACTTTATGCTGCAGGGAACCTGGTGCGGAAGAGAAATTTAAGAAAAATCGTAATGCATATGAGGTAACTAGAGGTTATTAGATTAGATAACCCTAATGCATGGTCCATCATGATTGCTCTTATGTAACTATAATTCTTTTGCAGGTCTTATCAGATGATGAGAAACGATCCATATATGACAAATATGAGGAGGCAGGGCTTAAAGGTCAACGAACGGAATATGACAAATATGAGGAGGCGGGGCTTAAAGGTCAAGGAGTGGGCATGGGGTTAAGTAACCGCCGGAGATTGTGGAGACTTTTAATTTTGCAATCCATAGTGTTTATGGTATTTGGAATATTATCTTTGTGATGATAGGATTAAATTTATGTTATGTTTGGAACAAGTGTAGAAAGGTTTTATGTTTGTAGAAAACTGTCATTGCTTCTAGGAATTTTAATGCGATAGCCAAACAAGGTGTTGCACTCCAGCCTTGAGCTTCTCATATATGGTAATGGTAACCTGTCATATAACTTCCATTTTAATGAAAATTTGGAATATCATAACCGGCTGCGGTATGTTTCCGCAGTTTAGGACCGGTTTTCTATACTAAAACAGGCTCAACTTTTTCCTCTATCAAATCTTATCTTTGGACCATAGATCTTTATCAAGGGAACCCCTTCTGCATTAAGGTGTTTGTGATATAGTAAAAGAGACTCAAGTCTTTCAACCTCCATTCAATGAATGACTACACTTGAAATTTCCTAGTGGACACAATCACAAAATGGTTCACTAAACTCTATTTCATTCACATATATATCTTCTTTGAAAAGTAAATACATTCTACACATATTATTCAAATACACACACAAACACACATACATACATATTCAAGTATCACTAGCCATGAAATTTTTATTATGACAAGAAAAAATAATCAAAAGGTATAATTATTACTAGGCTTTAATCAATTCCATGGTATTGAAGCATCTCAACAACTCTACTCATAGTAGGCCTTGAATCTCTTTCATCCACAACACAATCCAAAGCAACTTCAGCTAAAATCTCCATCTTACTTTTATCATAATTTAATCCAATATTAGGATCAACAATTTCCTCCAACCAAGATATGCTGCTGCCTCTTTTTTCTCTCACCCATGTGACCAACCTCCCATCACATTCCTCTTCTCCATTAACAATTTTGAAACCTGTTGTTGGACTTTTTCCTGTTATCATTTCCAACACAACAATTCCATAGCTATAAACATCAACCTTAGATGTTATTGGCAAGTTGAAAATCCATTCAGGTGCCATATACCCTCTTGTTCCTCTAATCATAGACACACTCGAATTGTTGAGGTTGTTTCTGTTTTTGAGCTTAGACAATCCAAAATCCGTTAACTTGGGTTGAAAGTTAGAATCAAGAAGTATATTTTGTGGCTTTATATCACAATGTAAAATCCATTCCAAACATTCTTCATGTAGATATGCTAAAACTCTTGCTATTGCTAAAGCAATTTTGTACCTTTTACTCCAATCAAGTTTATTAGATGATAGATTTTCAGCTAAAGAACCATTTTCCATATACTCATAAACCAATAATCTATATTTTCCCTCAGCACAATAGCCCCACATTTCAATCAAATTCATGTGATTAAGCCTTCCAATGATGCCTAATTCAGCAAGAAACTCGCCTTCTCCTTGTTGAGCATTGTAAAGTCTCTTTATTGCAGCATGTCTTTCATCAGATAACAGGCCTTTGTATACAACGCCTCCTCCGCCTCTTCCGATCTCTTGACTGAACCCTTTTGTTGCTTTCTTCAGCTCCAAGTAACTGAATTTTCTAAACCCAATATCCGCTAGATGGTAGCCCTGTTGGTCTGCATAAGTCTTTTGGTTCGTCCTATATAGGGAACACCAAATGATGAAAATGCAGACCGTTTCAATAGCTCCAATCGCGGTGGCAAACCATAGAAAAAACTTCACAAAATGTTTCTCACTTTCTTTGACATAAACTCGTTGAAGTTTTTCTGAGCAAACATTGTTGCTTGGATTGGAAGTTTGTTTTATAGAAAAGGTATTACCTTTAGGCAATCTCAAATAGGTAGATCCTTTGAAGGTGGGATAATATCTTCCATTTTGCAATTGTGTTTTTGTAAAACATCTATATAAGCCAACGCCGCCCTTCTCCCAATATGAGTGTTGAAATGCTTTACAATTACAATCTTGTATGCATAAATCCTCACAAGTACTATAGTTACAAATTTCAATATAATGAATGTCATATCCATAAAACTCAACATATTTCATCTCTAAAAAAGTTGACTCACTTTTGTTGCAAGTGAAATCAAACATAGGCTCACAACCATAAGACCAATCATTAGGATTCTTCATTCTATACCCTGGTATACAAGAGCACTTTCTTCCAAGTTTAGGACTATAACTACATGTACTATTAGCTCCACAAATTCCATGAACTGTGCAAGTACGAGTAAAGGCTACCCATGAAACATACCAATTCTGTGATACATTAGTTCTGCTATAAATTCTCACCAGACCATCAGAATCCAATTTCATTATTCTTTGCAGAACAGATCCATAATCAGAAGTTGTAAAAGTGAAATTATCTGATGAATGGAACTCACCAAAAGAATCCAACATTGCAATTCTGCTACTATTGAAATTAGATCTGCCAACATCCCAACTTAGAAGCCAAGGTTTTGGCCAATAAGAGCTAGAAACATCGCGACCGTTGTAATGAATACCGAGAATATTTGAATCATCAAAGAAGAACATGTAGAAGCCAGAAGAATAATTAGTCTCACTTCTTGAAGCTACAAGCTTTGTATATCTTGTAAGGGGTTGACCAGGAACGAGAGTATCTGTTGGAGAATCAAAACTCTCCCACAAAATTTTGGTTCCTTGAAGCTCACGCAACACAAGATTTCCATCATCTTTGAGATGCAACTCTAATGGTTCCAATGATGCTGTGTTTGAAGACCAAACATTGTTTAAAGAAACATCAAGCAAGACAATGTTTCCTGTGTTTAAAAGGGTGACTTTTGATTGTTTTCCGTTAACGGGTTGGTCGCGATTCGCCATCCAAACGATTGTGTTTTTGAGGTTGAGGGAATAATTTGGTTCTGTGAACCATATGGCAAAGGAATATGCATTTTCACCAATGGAAATAAAGCCAGCAGAGAACATGTCATTTTGTGAGATTAGTTTATCTTCTGGATTTTCTACTGATAGGGATGAACCTGTTCTAAGTGATGATGATGATGAAGATGATGAACAATGGAATGTAAAGGCTAATAGTAGAAGAAACAGTGTGAATGATAAATCCATATTATTCATGAAAGCAATGCAATCTTTTGAAATGGCATTTTCTATTTATGTACTACCTTGAAAATTCTACTATTCCGTTCGTGTCACACCATCCAAATGCTACATAACCAAAGAAGCTGAGTTAAATTCACGTCACTAAAATTTTATAAATAGACCCGGTTGAAGTATTTAGATTGTAGTAATGTCAATATAATCAACATAGGGATAACTATTAATTCTTCTTCAAAAAAAGGGATAACTATTAATTAACTAAATAATAAAAGAACAAAAACTAGTTTGCTGTCATGCTTCTATTGTTGACAAAAAGTTTATATGCCAACTTGCCAAGGGGAGTGGTCCTTATGCACTTAAATTTCTCTTTTGAAAAAACAAATTATGCAATACAAGGTGAAACAAACACAAATTGAATCGATACTTTTCGTCTTAAAAACTTTACCTCAAAGTTAAACAAACTAGATAAGCTATCTCTAATGCTAGCCATAAGAGAACAAAATTTAGAATTCATAACATTATTAGTATTAATAGAATTAATTAGTATTTGAGAATAATTCTCAAACATGACATAATCCTATTCTTGACACCTAGCTAAGTGAATTGCTTCAAGAAGAGGCAATCCTTCATCTTTCAAAGTTGTCAATTGTGAGTTATAACATGTTTGAACAAATAAGAACTTTCAACTGCTTAATTTTCAGGAAATGTTAGCATTCCTATGGAGAAGAAAAATAAGTACTTTAGCCCACCATCAAGGTTTTAAAAAACGGTCGCGGTCGCGTCTCGATTTCGGTCAATACAGGTGTTACGACACCGATTTCGGTTATCGTTGTGTGAATTAATCACAATTTATTCTTTAACATAAAAAACGATGATAACGGTAACGGTATTAGCACCGGCCAAAACTGTTTTGTCGCAACTATTTTCGCGGTCGCGAACTTTTATTTAAAACCCTGCTCACCATAGTTCTCTACAATGATCAACATTGTCAAGTTGTACATAGAATGTTGATTTTCGTCCCAAATTTTATTCAAATTGAGTATGCTGATCAATTTAAGGGTTACCAAAATGAGGGAATGCAACCTATATAGAAACAAATTAACAAAAATCATAATTGAAGGATTAGAGTGACAACTATGTTAGCATATGGACTTTGGAGATGCAGTACCGATTGCAAAATCTATTCATATCTTCTTGACATTTTATAATGTGTAGTGTTTTTTTTGGTACAGATATATACATGTAGTTATTACTAGGCTCTATGCGGAAAACAATATCATGAGAAAGTCTTACATATGAGCACATACATTTAGACACATAATTTAAGCACCCAATAATATAAAAATTTAAAAAAAATAAAATTTGTCACATCAATTAATATTACTTTAATTATTTTCTCTTTATTTTTTTTTTTACTTGTTGAATGTGTGCCTAACATGTAATATTTATGGTTGTGCCTAACTAAAGTATTTGTTCAATATTAGATAGTAGATGAATTTATAGTAAATAAATTATAAGTTATCCGAGAGGGGCATCCTAGAAATTCATCAAACTTAGGTTGAGCCTCCTCTGGCTCAAGCTGATCCTCATGCATTTGAACATCATCTTGCTCCTCCTGTGGCTCCTCAAGCTCAGATTGAGCCTGCTCGGCACGAGCCCTTGATGCCCATTCTCTCTTAGACGAGGCAGTGTGCTAATTCCCTACATATTTCCTTTGAAACAGCTTCTTAATTACTTCATTTCTAAAGCAGCAAAAAGTAATGAAAAATACAAAATCAACAAATATGGATAAGGGAGAATGGAATATGCACATAATTTGCTACTTAACTAGAGAACATATATAACTAGTACCAGAAAAGAAAAAAAAAACACAAATTGTAAGTAAAGCAAATGTGTACTAATCTTTTCTTTGTTGGTTTTAATCTTCACTCGTGACAGGAATATATCGGCCAATGGTTTGCGTTTTACAATGAAAATGTGTAGAAAACGTGTATTATGTAAAACACATTTATCTATGGGGCGTGATGGGTTCTAAGTTCTAACGTTAAAGCTGTGAAAAAAATTTGTTGTTCATTAGTCGGGTTGCATTGCAAAATTAATTCAATTTAGGCTTAAATATGTTTTTGGTCCCTGCAATATACACTTGTTTTGAAAAGAGCACCTGTAAAAAAAAATTTGATTTTAGTCCCTGCAATTTCTAAAAACTTTGAAAAGAGCCCTTGAGCTGGATTCTCTTCATACCGGTACACTTTTTATAACTGCACCGGTATGAATATTCATACCGGTACACTTTTGTATAAGTGCACCGGTATGAATATTCATAAAGAGAATCCGGCTCAAGGGCTCTTTTCAAAGTTTTTAGAAATTGCAGGGATTAAAATCAATTTTTTTTTACAGGGGCTCTTTTCAAAAACAAGTGTATATTGCAGGGACCAAAAACATATTTAAGCCTTCAATATATATAGTTAAGATATAAGGAAGGGTATTTTGATAAATTTACAAGATGTGTGAGAAGGTATATATGGAGGCGCGGAAAAAAATTCTCTACTTCGATTCACCTAGTAAAAAACAAGAACAAGCCTATTTGGCTTTTTAACACATCACATATTTTTTTTGTCTAGTAGTTGAGTGGATAGATTCGCACACTTTAAATGTGAAAAAATAAAGAAGATCCATATAGGTGAGAAATAAATAGATTTGATGTATTGTTTAGTATAAGAAAAAGAAAAGAGAAATAGAGAAGAGAAAAATAGAATGAGTTTACCCTACATTAAAAAATACAGAGTAAATTACATTATGTTAAATTATATTATCCTTCCCTCTTATGCAAATTATAATCTTACTATGCTTTTTTGAAAGATGCTTAAATTACACCACCATTACCTTGTTAAAATATACATTCTCCTCCCCTCTTATACAAATTATAATCACACTCCCCTCCCTTAAAAGAATATTGAACTTCATTCTCTTCCCCTTTTATATTAAAACCTACATTTCTCTCATTTAATAAAACTTCATTTTAGTGTAATCAGACTTCTAATGCATATATTTTAATTATTATTTTTTGCTCTCATTATTAACATATATAATGTTAAATAATATAAATTACGAAACTGTAAAAAATAAAATACAAATCTCGGATAAATTATTAAAGTCGATTAAAAAATAATTTTATTTTCTTAATATAATTTTCAAAGAAAAGAAAAATAATTTCTTAAAGTGATGAATTAAAGTTTTTGAGTTTGAAATGAATTACTATCACAAAATTATTTATTTATGTTAAAATGGACTATAAAGTGTATATTTTCATATAAAAAGGTTATTTAATCTACTTTAATAATTTTATCTGAGATTTGTATTTTATTTTGTACAGTTTTATAATTTATAACAACATTTAATGTTATATGATAATGATGTGAGCAAAAAATAATAATTAAAATATATGCATTAAAAGTTTGATTACATTAAAATGAGGTTTTTTTTTTTTTGGTAAACAACGGGGCATAAGCCCAAAAGAGAAAAATTACACGGAAATTAATCGGGGGAAACAAACACCCCTAGCATCATCTTCAACAATCTGCCTCGCCCTAGAAGGAGGGCTCGCAAAAAATTCAATACCACTAATACCGTCACACCCCATATTTGCTAAAATATCCGCACATCTATTTGCTTCTCTAAACACATGGATAATTCGAATCTCCCATGCTCCATCCATTAAGCTCTTGATTTTCTTCATGAGTGCTCCTCCCATAATACTACCAGTTGTACTATTCTTTAAGCTTTGGGCTATGGCCTGTGAATCTGTACGCAATTCGAGTCTCGTCACTCCTCTTCGATGAGCAAGACACAATCCTTCATATATACCCCATAGTTCAGCCATATATGCTGTCGTGTCACCAAGCGCTTTAGAGAAACCTTCTATCCAAAGTCCTATGTCATTACGAAGTACTCCACCACATCCCGCTTTCCGATCACTCATTTTTGCCGCGCCGTCAGAATTCATCACAAACCACCCTGGAGATGGTGTTAACCATTTAACATCTATCCGTTGCTTGTCTTTGCTATGTCGGGTCTGCTCTTCCGCCTTCATACTAATCTTGTACATATGAACATAATTCAAACTAACTTGCCAAGGATTCATCGGACTCACGAACTCAGCATCATTGATACTTTTGTTACGCCACTGCCATAACAAAAAACAAGTAGTTGCCCAGATGGCCTGCCAATCAGAACCATGATTCTGCCCACATCTGTTCTCAAGATTGAGCTTGATCCACTCATGAAAATTCAACACAAAGAACTGTCCGCGATCATGAACCGTCAGTAAATGGTGCCAAATATTTGCTGCTATCGGACAATCCCGTAACACATGCATTGTGGTTTCATCAAAATGGAGGCATGTGTTACAGCAAGAATCTCCAATCTGCCATCTAGCTAAACGAGCCTTAGTCTTCAAACGGTCATGAACCATTTGCCAAATCAAAACTCTAACCCGCTCCATACTATTAATCTTCCAGATTTGGCTCCATTTTTTGTCACCATCATTCATCTCACTTCCCGTAATTAAACGATAAGCTGCAGCAACAGTAAAATGGCCTGTCTTTGTTCCCGGCCAGAACTGAACATCGTTGTCGTGTGAAGCATGAGGCGGAACAATGGCATGCATTTTTTGCACAATAGAATTGGGAACTAAATCTTGAATCTTGTCAAAATTTTTTGCACAACAGTAAAATGAGGTTTTATTAAAGGAGAGAAAGGTATGTTTTAAGAAAAGAGGGAAGCGGAATGAGAATCAAGTTTCTTTCAAGACAGGGGAGAGTGATTACAATCTCTATATATATAAAATGTGAACCTTTTTTCAAATTCAAGTGTACACATGTCATTCCCACAAGCATTCTCCTCTCACATTGATTTACCATTAAATGTTTTTGCTTCAAAAAAAAAAATCTCACAATAAAGGATGAATCTCATAATAAAGGATGAATAATAAATAAATGATGAACAAATCATTATATTATATAAATGTGTACATTATAAAGGAAACAATTCAAATTATAATAAAAAGGTATAATTAAAATATTCAAAATGTTTTTCAACTTCAATTTTTTTTTCTTGGGATCAATATAGCGAAATTAAATTAATGAACAATTTTTTATTTTAAATATATAAAACATTAGATGATTAAAATTGAAATATAAATAGGACCCAATAAATAAACGAATATATATTAAGCATACACAAAATAAATAAGAAAAATGATTTATTGTTATTTTTCGGAACATTATTTTAAGTTTTTTTTTTTTTTGGTAAACTAGAGTATAATGACATCAAAGAGCCTAGAAAGAATACCAACTAGGTTGGCACCCCTTGTAGACTCTAATTCTATGCCAAGTACTCATAATATATTAAAAAAAAAGAAAAAGAGTATGTACAAAATGGGGGGGCAGCACCAAACCCATTAAACAAAAGCCATCGCAAGAAAAGAAAAAATAAAGACGAAATGCCAAATTAAACCTCCCTAAAGAAAGGACAACCATAACGGTCAAGAAATAAATCAAAGTAGATAAAGCTAGGTGAGGTAGTCCATCAATTGCTGGAATAGATCGGAACCAGACACTGACTTGAAGTGAACACTACAGCTGGGGTTCAGGCAATACCCCACAAACCCCAAAGACTCGGGATTGAATTTATTCTAGAGGTGACACAAAATTTAGAAACATTCAAGCTCCTCCAAAAAAGACTTGGAATCTATTCAAATAAAACCATAGGCTCCGCAAGAAATATAACATCAGGTTTATGTAGCTTACATAAATTATGCAGGGCAATCTGAGAGGAAGCACTGCCGACACCCCGTATATTCCAGAAAAAAATCTTCATTGGGAAGAGGAAGGGAGAGGGCCCTTAGAACGGGTGTGATAATTACCGGTGCTACGCACAAGCCGCAACTGTTTTTTATGAGCCTTAGAGAATAGGGGGTAAAAGGTACATCATCGGAGAGCACCTCATGAGCTCTTGCTAACCAAGCTTGTTTGAGTTTTTCCATATCATCAACGACAACTTGCTGCAGAGGGGTTTCCGGGACGGAGGAATCATCATCAGCATGTGCAGAGTTTGTTTCTTGGACTGGTTGTGCAGTATAATCATTACGAACCAATACATTTGCCTTCAAAACATCCTCCACAACAACACAACAAGCCTCGTCATCATCATCATCATCATCTCCATTATCTTTATCATATCCATTATCATCATCTCCATTATTATCAACATCCACTACTGGCTCAAGAACAACAACCGCATCACTTAAACTGTGTGTAGCAGGTTTCTCAACATCTGAACGCAACAACACAGTAGGAGGCTCATCGTTAATAACAGTGTGCGCAGTAGGATCTGCGGTCGAACTCAACCTAACAGCAGGCTGCACAGCCGGTTGCAGAAACGTAAAACCCCGAAGCGGGTTGTCATCCAGTGCCGCAATAATATTCTTCAATAGGGGTGCAGTCGGGATCGGATTCGGGGCCGGGGATTTCTTGGGAGCAGTAGGAATTAAAACAGGCCTATCCATAAGAGTGGAGCCCTTGACAATATATTGTGTAATCGGTTTCTTGACAGCAGCCGTGTTTTTTACAGGAGCCGTATCTTTGGCAGGGTGTAACCTTCGACAAGAGGAAAGATCATGTCCTATGGCGGTGCAGTGAGGGCAAAACGACGGCAAACGCTCATATACAACTTCTACCTTGAATTCATAACCATCACGTTCCACCGTAATTTCGTCAAACAAACGACGGGACAAATCGATATCGACTAACACCCTCGCATAATGACCAAAGGCCCTTCGAGTAGTAGTATCATCCAAAGTGAGCGGTGTACCTACCGCGCTAGCAATTTCAAACAACGTACGTTGTCGCCAATACTCTTGAGGCAATTCCATAATCCTAATCCAAATCTGAGCATGGGTTTGTCTCGGTGCGTAAGTATTGAAATCATTTGTCCATTTCGACAAACGCAAGGTCCCCGGTTTGAGGTTAATGGATCCCATCGACCATGCTAAACGCATGTCCTCATAAGAGGTAAACTGAAATTCATAAAATCCTCTCCCTAGAGACACCAAGTGCCACAGACAACTAGGGTTCCACAACGCCGACAGCTTCACCTTTAAATCCCTAGCTGTCAACGGTCGATCGCCTTTGTTAAACATTAACCGACCATGGAGATTACGTTTACAGTCATTAAGACCCTTTTCATATTCTGATTGAGTGATCTTGATGTGCAAAGAGTCGCCTTTGATCGCCGGTAGAGGGAGTTGGCTAACCAAAACTTCGCACGAGGTATGAAGGACCTGGGCAAAAGAACGCTCTTGTTGAGGAAAAGAAGCAGGCGGTTTGGGAGGAAGATGACTGGCCAAGCACGGCCAACTACATATGGTAGCCATCAAGTCTCTTCCACACTCCACAAGATTGAATAACTCAAATAATAAATTTCTTAGATTTGGCAAAGGGCAACACGTTGAATGTTGTTGGGTTGTGAAGACAAATCGGTCAATAGTATGCCTAGCATAATCAGCACCAATTGGGATTGTATTGCACCGATCATATAAAATTAAAACACAAATTATCACCGAACATCATGAAGGCATCACCATCAATCATACAATCATATTTATTGGTTGATATTTTGCACCACCATCAATCATACAATCATACAAATAAGTCAATTTAAATCTCAAATAGGAAGTTTAAAATTTGTTCATCATTCTTTTTTTTTTTTTGGTACAATATGCATCATTGATTTAATTTAAAGGGTTAATAGGTCTTTATCCCCTGCAAAGTAGGCGAATTTTGCTTTACCCCCTGTAATTTTTTTTTTAGATTACCCCCCTACAAATTTTTTTTTTTTGATTTACCCCCTTCAATGCACTTTTTAAATCGATTATTTTGTTCAACCGATTTAAAAAGTGTTGTTTTTAAATCGGTTATTCTGTTTTTTTTTTTGCCTGCCACGTCAGCAATAGGGGGGTAAGTCAAAAAAATTTTTTTTGCAGGGGGGGTAATCTCAAAAAAAAAAATTACAGGGGGGTAACGCAAAACTCGCCTACTTTGCAAGGGGTAAAAGCCTATTAACCCTAATTTAAATAAAATAGAAATTTTTAAATTTCTCCACCATTCATTCAATTCAAAGAGGAAGTACAATAAGGAGTACAATTTATTTATAGTACAAAGGTTCACCACATTTTTTTATATAAGGCACATGAACACTAATGAGTTTTCATTTTTCATTTTTTCAACTCATTTTTCATATTTATTTGTGTAATTTCTTTCTCATCTTTCAATATTTCATTTTCTTATATTTTGTTGAATAACTTTATTTTATTTTATTTTTTTGCAAATACATTGGGTGTTTTTAAAGATTGTAGTTTCAATTGTGAAAATTATTATAGGATTGATTTACTTTTATTTCTGTATCTGACCGGTAATGTTAATTTTTCATAATTTTCATTAGGAGAACATCACAAAGGCCAAGACTTCAAGACATTCAACTTTAGCAGTATAGTAACTTTAAGCTGAAATTTTACTCTTGATTGAGATATTTGAATCATATTCATAGATAGTAGCTTTTAGTTGAAATTTCTCAAATGTATTTTTTGGACAACACATGCATTTGATTTAATGTTGATTCATTTTAATTTTAATATGCACTAAAATTTAACTTTAAAATCCAAATTACCTTTATCGATTTGTTGCATTTTAATTTGATTGTTAAATGGATACACTTTGACATTAATATTTTTGTTATTCACATAATCTCGCTTACCTTTATTTTAATTTTAAAAATGGTGAATCTTATTAAAGTTACGTTACACGAAAAATACGAATCACTCTTTGTTACAATGTGAGAGATTTGTTTGGTTGTCCTCACTCTCTATTCTTATTTAATTTTTTCCTCGCTTTTCTCTATTATTTAAAAGTAAAATGAAATATAAAGATATAAAAGAGATTAAGGATATCCGTATATACACAAATAGACCACAATTAAATCGACCGGATGTCCTCATCATTCCTTCATCTTTTGTTCCCACTAATCTATCATTTTCCGCACTCTCTTTTACTTTTAAATTCATTGATATCATATGATATCATGCAAATTATATATATATATATATATATATATATATATTCCTAGCTCCTCCTATGAGTGTTATTGGACTTGTGGAAATCATAAATTTCTAGGTAATTTATTAGTCCGTGGTAAAAAAAAGGTATTTTTTTACGGAAAAAATATGATAATTAATTAGTTCAAATTGATGAGATATTAGTAGCGGTGATATTTTAGTTTATTTATTTTTAGTCATAAAATAGTAAAATATCGTCCTATAAGTGTAGCTCAAATGATAGCTACTAGGAACATTATTGGATTGGTCGGATAGCTAACCCCGAATTCCACGTTTCTCCACATTTAAATGTGTGAGTTGTCATTAGGCAACTTGATAAAAAAAATCATATTTGTAAGCACCCAAGTCTACCTATTATTTATTATTATATCGTATTTGTAATTTGTGATTTTTGTTTGGTCGGCAGAAAAATGATAATACATTTATTTATTTTATTTTTTTGTTGATTTTCTTTACATTCTAATAATAGTATTCTCTATATAATACTATTTTTTTAAGATATTTAAGGTATAAACAACTAGAATATGTAAAACTATAAGTTAAACAATTATTAAGTTTGTTATTATGGACTACACATATAGATGCACAATTAAATTCTTGATTTCACAAAACACAATAATGAATTAATACTATTAAAGAAATGGGTAAATTACATATGCATTATTAATATATCATAACCTCTCCATTTTCGTTTATTTCTAAAGATGAATCACTCAACAAGTTTAAATTATGTTGCTTGAAACGGAAAATTTATATTATCAAATAACACATATAATTAAATTAAAGGAATTATTGGATGACAATGAAAATTGATGAATGAAATTAAATGGAAAATAACCAATCAAATAAAATAATAATAATAGGTACACTGGGTAATTTATTTTTACTATTTTAAGTAGTAACAGAGGACTAAAACTTTCAAAGGTGTTCGTGATCTTCTTAAGAATGACGCAACGAAAAACTTTTTTTTAAGATATTAGATTTATTGTTTTTTTAGTCTTTATTTACGTTGTAACAAAAACAAAAAGATCAAAGATCCAATTAAAACCTTCTCCGGTGTAAGTAAAAGTAATTTTTGTAACATTATATTTTTTATATCGAGCCTTTTTTATATAACATTTATACGGGATATTATATTTTTACTCATATATTAATATACAAAACTACTTTTTGTAAATTATACTGGGTATATTTTTTTTATTTATATGACGACTGTATTTATATTAATATATCAGTATGGAGACATATTTTTGTTTATTTTGACATTTATAAGGCTCTTTTTTATTTATAATTTATACGGGACTTATATTCATGTATTAATACGAGAGTTATATTATTTTTGTATATTAATACAAAGACTTTTTTATATAGTTTATGAGAGGTTCATATTTATTTATTTTTTGAAGAAAATTATCTGAACTTCTATATTTGTTTTATTTGATCGAGGGTATTGATGTGGAAATTAAAAATAAAAGATATATTGAAATATTTTTTTTAGGTTTTTCTGTTTTGTAATTGTTTTCTTTTAAGATATTGTTGAGGTTTTTACTCATTTATTATTTTTATTTGTTTTAGTGGCTTTTTATAAAATCTATACATGAGTTTTTATTTTTAATAATATAATAATACGGGGTTTATTTTTCTTTTATATAAATTATTTTAATAGATTTGTCTTTTTTTGGGTGTATTTATACGGGAAAACTTTTTTTATTTTTTTAATTTACACAAAGACTATATTTACATTCGTACTAATATGGGATTTTTTTTTTATATATGTACTGAGTTTATATTCACATTCATATTAACATGGAGTAATTTTTTTGTAATTTATATGAAAGCATATATTTTGACTTATATATATTAATAAGAGGAAACCCGAACTAATTAATTGTCTTTAGTTCTATTTTTTAATAGGATTTTTTTATTACTTTGTTTGTTGCAGCCAAATCCTATAATTTTGTTCATCAATATTTTAAGGCTTCATTAGTTTTTATTACACAGTGTTATTTTAATTATTTATATTATACTGTATAAAATCATAAATATTTGTTTTGTTTTATAAATTATTTTTCATAATCAATATCAAAATTTAAGTTTTCAGTTTAAAGTAAAATATATTAAAATATTTTTATATAAGTCAATAAATCTACAAAATAAAAAAATATACAAACACATTTTTATCCGTGCTTGGCACGGGTCTGGATACTAGTTTGTATAAAAGGGGAGGAGAGTGTATATTTTAATATAAGAGGAGATGGCAGTGTAATTTAAACATCTTTTAAGGGAATTGAGCGAGATTATAATCTCTATATATATAATTTGTGAACCTTTTTTCAAAGAAAGTATACACATGGCAGCCTCTAACCCATTCTTGTCCCATATTGTTTTGGTAATTAATGTATTAAATACTAAATGATTTTGTTGATTTTTTTTGGCACTATTCCTCAATGTAAATCCGTTTTTGGAAAGGAAAAAAAACAAATATCCCACAATCAAATAAAATAAAATAAAACAATGGTTTATAAATCCATGCATGGAAAAAACAATTTTTCCACAGTCAAATAATATATTTTAATCCCTCTTTTTATATTCACTAATCGGTGCTTAAAAAAAACAAATTTCCCAATAACCAATGATACCAAAGATTGAAAAAATAAAATTATAAATCACTAATACGTGCTTGAAAAAATTAGCTAATCAAAGAATATATTTAATACTACTTGACCAAATCCCACAATCAAATAAAATAAAACAATGGTTTATAAATCCATGCTTGGAAAAAACAATTTTTCCACAATCAAATAATATATTTTAATCCCTCTTTTTATATTCACTAATCGGTGATTGAAAAAAACAAATTTCCCAATAACCAATGATACCAACGATTGAAAAAATAAAATTATAAAACACTAATCCGTGCTTCAAAAAATTAACTAATTAAATTTTTTCGTGCTTGAAAACAATTAGCTAATTAATATATTAAATACTAAATGATTTTGTAGTTTTTTTTTCTTGCACTATTCCTCAATGTAATAAATCCGTGTTTGGAAAAAACAAATATCCCACAATTAAAGAATATATTTAATATCCCACAAATAAAGAATATATTTAATACTACTTGACCAAATAATATATTTAATGGTTTATGCTCTAATCAGAATGAAAATAAACTTCGTATATTTAATGGTCAAACCACACTATAAAAGATAGGCCACATGATTACTGGAACGATGAGTCATATATATATATATATAATGAGATCCTTTTTTCAAATGCAATTGTACATGTGGCATTCCCACAAGCATTCTCCTGTCATATTGATTTACCATTGAATGCTTTTATTTCAAAAAAAAAAAAAATCACAATAAAGGATCAACAATAAAGATGATTTAATTTCATATTAATTTTTGTAGTGCTACATATAGCAAGCAATTATTTAAAATGCAATTATTTCTGTTTGACTAAACAATTGAGAATGTTAATTAATGCTATATATTTCACATTTCACTATAAATAAACAATTGCTCCAATACAATTTTCTCCAATACAGATCTCCCAACTTTCTCTATTCCTATGTTAGTTTATTTTATTGTTGTTTTTTATTGTTCTTAATTTGTTTTTTATATAATGATTTAATTTTCTTTTTCAGTTGATCCAAGTGAGTTTTTGGGTGTTCAAATGAGAAGTTGCAAAAAGTGGGTTGGTGATCACGGAATTGAATGAATGTTTAGTATAGTTTTTTTATTGTTCTTAATTTGTTTTATATATAATGATTTAATTTTCTTTTTCAGTTGATTCAAGTGAGTTTTTGAGCATTCAAATGAGAAGTTGCAAAAAATGAGTTGGTGATCACAAAATTGAATGAATGTTCAGTGTAGTTTATTATTGTTGTTTTTTATTGTTCTTAATTTGTTTTTTATATAATGATTTAATTTTCTTTTTCAGTTGATCCAATTGAGTTTTTGAACGTTCAAATGAGAAGTTGCAAAAAGTGAGTTGGTGATCATGAAATTGAATGAATATTCAGTGTAATTTTTATTTATTTATATTTCAAATATAATTACTTTTTCAATTCTTTCTTAGAAGAAAATTATTTGTAAGGCATAATTTCATTTATCGTATTTTCATGATTTGTGATTCATCATTGTAAAATAAAATAATTTAGATTATGTATACGATTTAAAGTTAAATATAATAATTTTTTTGTTGTTGTTCAACTTGGTTATTAATGCAATGGTTTTAAATTTTTAAAAAGGACAACGTTTTTTTGGAGGATTTGGTGATGGTGATAATTTATTTTTTATCACGTGAAAACAACAACTATTTGGTTAAGTTTGGTCAAATTTCTTTTAAATCATTGCTGAAATTTCCACTAAATAAGGTCTAAAAACCCAAAAGAATAAGAACTATAAAGCAATTAAAAAGGAGTAACACTCCTGCAATGTCATTTGAAAATAGGAAACGAAAAGTGGTCGGACAAGACTCATGAAAAATAAAAGGACCACGAAGATCACATTCTATATTTACAAGCATATCTGCATATGGAATAGCTTCACGATATTAATGTTGAAATTTTTATTCTTTAATTGTAATTCTTTAATATAATGATAGTATTTTTGTATTTAAATATGGTAATGCTTCTGTATATAGAATTCTTTGATGCGCAAAATATTCTAATTCTATATTCAAAAAATTGTAGTATTGTAGTATTAATTATTAAACATTTATACTCAAATAAAATTTATGCATTCAATGCTTCTCAATCTCAATTTCAAACTCTAATAAAATCATAAGAATTAAAAAATAATAATTTTATTCAAATTCAAATAATCAATAATGACCGATGATATATAAATAAATAATTATTCCTAAATTATTTTCTTTTTTAATTTTAAATTTTGACTAATCAATCACCATGCATTCACACCACTTATTAAATTCTTTCCTTTTATGTCTTTTTTGTTTCAGATTTTTTTTTTATGCTATCTTCTAAGGAATAAGCAAGAAAGATACATAAAAGGTATGCTTCATATCCTCTTAATTATGCCTTTAATTAAAAAAAGGTTTGATGACTTTAATATTTTTTTATGACAATTTATATTTGTACTCATATTAATACGATGACTTTTTTATTTTCTATGAAAATATATATTCAATTATTTATTATTTATACTCATATTTATACGGGAGACCTACTTTTTTATAATTTTTACTATGATTTATATATACACTCATGTTAATATGAGTGCCTTATTTTAAAATTTACATGGGGTCAATATTTATACTTATATATTAATACAATTGCCAATTTTCAGTTGTGATTTACATGAGACCTAAATTTATGTTAAGATATCAATACAATATTTTTTAAATAATTTCTACGGGAACGGAAAAGAAAATATCATATCTTGGGAGCGGGGAGTGTGAGATCACTCTTTGCCGTCCCTTTAAAATCCCTAAATTTGTATTATTTTTTATATTTAAATAAAATAAATATACTTCTTTAAAATCAGCTTTATTTGTTCGCTTTATTATCATGTCTTGTGTGAATTTATGGGGCTTTTTTCATTTTCTTTGATTTGTTTCATTTTTCTTCTACCAACTTTTCTGAATTTGTGTAATGAACATAACTCAATAACATTTTCTATGCACGTAGCTTTCTTTTAATATGTTCATGTGTATCATTTTTATACATGATAATTAATAATACTTTTTTCAACTTTTGCAGGTTTTATGTCGTGAAATAATATATTATTTAATTTTTCTTAATAAGTGTGGTTTTTTTTTATTTTCCTTTATATTATGGAGCAGAGGGAGTATATGAATTGTCAATTTAATTTTGTTTTGCTTAGGAGACTTTATTTGAAAACATTTATACATGACTCATATATGAATACATAACCTTTTTTTTTGTTACATTTTTTCGGAACCTATGTTTACGGGATGTTGATTATCTTTTTATTTAAATGAGAACCTAAATTTCTATTCATACATTAATACGGGATATATTTTATTTTTATAATTTATATTGTAGTTTATATTTCTACTCATGTTAGTAGGAATCCCTTTTTTTTTTCTACGAGGCCTATATTTCTACTCATACATACATATGGAGGCCTATTTTTTATTAAAAATGTCTATGATTATTTATGTTTCTACTCATATATTAATACGAATGACTTTTTTTTTTTTTTTTTTTTTTTTATTTCTAAGAGAACTTATATTTATATTAATATATATTAATATGAAGACCCATTTTTTTTTTTTGTAATTTTTACGAAATTTATATTTTTACTCATATTAATCTAAGGACTATTTTTTTTAATTACTACATAAACATATATTTCTTGTCATATATTAATACATGATTTTTTTTTTTCAATTTATACTGTAGTTTATATTTTTACTCATATATTAATATGAAAACAGTTTTTTTTTTTTTTTTTTTATATTTCTATGTGGTCTATATTTCAACTCCTATTTTTTTACTGTAATTTCTACAGGAACACATATTTTTACTAATGCATTAATACATAAAACTTTTTATTTTATAATTTATAGTTAAATTTATATTTTTATTTTTTACTCATATATTAATACGAAGACCTATTTATTTTATAATTTTTCGGAATCTATATTTTTAGTCATATATTAATAGGGAGACTAATTTTTTTTTTTAATTTCAATGCGAACCTATATTTCAGCTTAAATATTAATACAGGAATCGATTTTTTTATTATTTATACTGTAGTCTATATTTGTACTCATATATTGATACAATGACATTTTTTATTTGTAATTCATATCCACCTCAAAGTCATTTTAAAAAAGCTTAAAGTCTCTTCCGCATATTCCAAAGAGAATTTATTTCCATCAACTTTATAATTCTTTTAGCGAAGAATATTAGAAACAACAACTATGAGACATTTTCAATTTGATAAAAAAAATACGAACTATAAAAATCATCCCTAAAAAAATATATGACCGTACATAAATTTTACATTTAGTATCCCATAATGTTACTTTAATTATTAAATTATATAAGATTGTAAATATTTACGTAGTTGTTATTAATTATCTTCCATTAGCAAATAAAATTTTAAATATTCAGTTCAAAATAAAAATATATTATTCATAAATCAATAAATCTACAAACGCATTTCTACCTGTGCTTGGCACGGGTCTGAATACTAATTTGCCAAAGAGTGTATATTTTAACATAAAAGAGTATGATAGTGTAATTTAAACATCTTTTAAGAGAGAGAAATGTAATTAACTCAAAAATATAAAGATTTTTCTATCATGTGCAAAGTTGGAAAAATGCTCTTTAGGCCCCCTTATTTGCTAGCCAGACTCCCCGTGTTGTCGAAAATGCCCCGAAAAGAGGTTTTGGAACTTAAATTCCAAAACTAATTAGTTTTGGGAACCTATATTCCAAAATACACTAATATGTACTATTTTCGATCAAAATAGCTATAAAAGTAGAATTTGAAACTTACAAACCGAATTGTGTTTTATTTTTGAATTTTTTTTATGCTTCGGAACTTACTATCCAAAGTATTTTTTTTTTTACTTTGGAATTTAATATCTGAATCGTGCTTTTATTTTAAAAAGAAATTACACTTCGAAAATTATGAATAAAAAACGGACACTGACATTTTCTCGTTGTTGTGTCTTCTTTCTTTAACTTTGTTTTCATTTCTTTGTACTCATCGCCTCTTTCACAACCCAATATGCGAAGTATTTTTTCCTTCGGCCAGAACCATTATCTGAGCAATGTCGGATTCATCAATGTTTGGTTTCAATTCAACCAGAGGTTCCGTCATCCTAACACGTACCTATATAAACCAATACAATAACTACATATCAGAAACATGCGCTACGTACAAAGCTGAAACATCAAAATTCTGCCAAGTTTGGATTTTATCTTCCAAAATAATTTTGGAATGCACGTTCCAAAATTTACGTTTACAGATAACACTTGAAAACTCAAAAAAATAATCCGATTAAAGTATACATTACCTATTGGATGACACCAAATAAGTGTAGAAACCCTCTATGAGTGAATAAACGTTGTTTTCAAGGCTTCAAAACGTGAAAAATCAACTTGTATAGTCATTGACCGAAAATAATCCATATTAGTGTATTTTGGAATATAGATTCCAAACTAATTAGTTTTGGAATTTAAGTTTCAAAACCAATCTTTAAGGCAATTTTGTCAACACAGGGAGCCTAGGTAGCAAATAAGGGGCCTAAAGAGCATTTTTCGTAAAGTTGTACATAAGAAGTTTAAAATATTAAGTTTAAAAGAGCAAATTTTTAGGCCCTATAAATATATAATATTTTAACTTTACCCCCTCTATACAATATCAAAGTGTACAATTTCTAACTACAAGAAACAAATTTGTTGATGGGCAAGTATATTTTTGCGGACCATTATTGTACTAGAAGCTTTTTTAACTTTCTTTTGACAACAAATTTAATACATACAAAGGAAAGCAAATTACAAGATAGTACATTACTTCAATTCAATTAGGCAAGAGCCTACAGAACATAAATAATACAAACAAAGGAAAACAAATTACAAGATACCTTACTTCAACCCAAACCCCAACAAGAGGAAACAACTAAACAAAATCAACACACAATGAACAAAATAATCCACACTACAAAGGTCTAAAAGAAGCACACTCCAGGTGACAGAGGATCAACAAAACAACCAAAATAATTTACATAAGTGTGTATAGACGGTTCTACTACTCACTCATAAAGGAATTGGACGACCAAGAAGACTTCGCCAACAACCATTTTCAAGAAAATAAATGATTTAACTCTATCCGCCAATTGTTCAATACTCTCAATCTTGTCGGAGAAGATAGCTTAGTTTTGGAACTTCCAAATACTTCACACCACCGCATGTCAAACCAAGGCCAGACCTTTTTTTATGACAAGGACTAGTTCCAAAGGAGTTGAAACAAATAGAACAAGTCAGATAACATAGGTGGTAAAGTAAATGAATTGAAGGTATAATGTAAATATTGTTAACTAAGAAATCAACTGATAAATCAATACATACCTTATATTCAAACATTTCTTTTATTGTATCATTTAGGTTCCCCTTCCAATACCATTTTTCACCATTCTCTACAATTCTTACTTTTCGAAGACTTGGTGTGCTTGTGTTTCCCTCAGAGAAAATCTCCATGGAAGGACATTTGCTTACAATTACATTCTCCAACAATGGAAACTTCAAGCAACAGTTACTTGAGCAAAATTTGTTGAGGATTGGTAAACCTTTGAGCATCAATCTTTTAAGACTAACCAATGCAATATCAACATTTTCCTTTCCCATTATTATTTCTTGTAGTGAGTCACAGTCCTCTACCTTCAATTCTGTGAGTTTTACCAAACTTTGGGCAGTCGAGGATGTAATTAAATTTATCAGTTTATTGCATTTTGTTATCCCCAAATGTGTTAGGTGACTAAAGGTGACAGAGGAAGGCAACAACAAATTTGTCAAACTAGGACAATTTAAAATATGTAAGTGTTCAAGAACCTCAAGAACTGGGTGAATTTGAGATCCTTCTTCACATATACACTGAAGTTTAGGTAATTGGTTGAGGGCCAACTTTTTGAGACGTGTGTGAGGTTTCATACTCACTAGTCTTTCATCTTCAAATATCTTCTTGAACGAACTCCATTCAACAACTAGGTGTTCAAGAGAACATGCATTTTGGAGAAACCAGTAAGGAAATATAGCCTCTTCATTCTCATATCTGGACAAACCAAGAAATGTCAATTTGTTGAAGAGAGAACCTAAATTTTGAGCATGCATTATCATCATTTCATCCCATTCGTTTATTCTCATCCACTCCAAGCTTGGAATCACCTAAAATATATATAAAGGACAATTTAGAAGAAATAAAAATTTAATGTTGACTTAAAAATTAATATTATGGAAGTTTCAAATTTTGATTTGTTTTAAGGCAAATTCTACTGTGCAATAGCTTGTTTTACACGATACACTTGTGTTGTGAAAAGTGGCTGATGCATTGACTTGTTTAATATCCAATTTAAAAAGCCTTGTTTTCCTTTTTGTAAAATTCTCTTCATTCTCTCTCTTACAGACCTATTAGCCATGCTCTCTCCTCACCGTCTCTTACGTGCGCAGCCGTGAAAGGAATCACCAATGGGCAGGGCTGGCCCCAACACATGTGTGGGATGAGCGGCCGAACAAGGCCTCAATATTTCGACGAATATTTAGGTCCCAAAATTCTAAAATCCTATAATAATAGTTATATATTTTTAATGTTCATAAAATATCATATGTGTATCATTAGACTAGTGGTTAACTATGTTCATAATAGTTATATATTTATAAGGTCAAAAGTTCCAATCTTAACTTTTAAATTTTTTATGTATAATTTTAATTCTTTTAATTTAATTTATAAACACCGATAGTGTAATATATTTTTACACATGCATCCAATTAAATCATGCCATGTAAAAATTTGTAGAGATATTTTAGAAACTTGGTTATAAAAGTGGTATTATGGTTTGATTAAAAGTATGTGTAAAAAATTTACAACGTCAATGCATAACAATAAAACTCTTAAATTAAATTAAAAAGGAGAAAAAGTTTTAGACTCGATCGTTATATCATTTAAATCCTTGCAATAAATTTAATTTTATTTTTATGATATATTTCTTTTTGACGTTACTTACATTGATAATTATATTTTATATTATATATAATTTAAATATAGGATGTTTTATTAAAAAAATCACTTTTTATGAAGGGTCCATTTTTAATATTCGAACAAGGCCTTCAAAATGTCGGGGCCGACAATGGGAAAGCTATGCGCCATTTTTAATATAGGATGTTTTAAATAGATTTGAGTAGATGATGAGGTTGAGAATTAAAGTGGAAATGAAAATGGTGGAACAGGAAAGAAAATTAAAGGTTGGGTTGTGTCTTGTGGATGATGAAAATAAAATGGTAATGAAAATGGTCGAGCTTGCTGTGATTCAAAATTAATAATGAAAAGAACCTTAATAAAAAAAATGAAAAAGAGAACGACAAGAAAAGAGAAGATGGAGAAGGAAGGGCGAGTAGTGAGAAGTAACGGCGGCTACACGGCGGTGATGTGGCAGTGCTAATGGGAAAGATGAAGAATGGGTTGTTTCTGTATCTATTTCTTTAATTTTAGTAATTTAAAACTGAAAAAGTCTATCTTTTTTTTTTTGAATGAGGCAAAATATTATTAATTGAGTACAAGAAGTACTAATAATACAAGGAAAGAAAAAGAAACAGTGGCAGAAAAACCACTGCTACCAAACGCCTACCCACAAAAGAAACAAACAAGGCCTTAAAACAAGCAGCCCCTAGCCAAGAAAACACGCCCCACTACACACAGCAGGCGATACCACAACACAGACAAAAACAGAGGCAAAACAGAGGCATGACTAGCACACACCCAGCAGCGAAAAAACAGCCCCTTACCGCCGAAGACAAATTCCGGGATCCCAACACCACTCATAAAAAAGACAAATAGGGATCTTGCGCCGGCTCAAACCCCATCTCCAAGATAATAGTTTTATGTCATCCACCACCACCTCCACATCTCTAATCCCATTCGCAAATGCTATCTCGTTTCGCGATCTCCATAACCTCCACACCGTAGTTAGCCAAATCAATGAGAAGCCTTTCCCCACCTTCCTATTCACCGCTGCACCTGTGAAGTACTCAAACAGAACAAACAAATCTGCCGGTAACACAATAACGACGCCAAGCCACCGAAAAATAGCATTCCACACTTGTGACGCGAAATCACAAAACAGAAATAAATGGCGAGCATCTTCAGCATATCCTTGGCAATGGAAACAGTCAGTCACACCATCATCCACTTGGATTCTACGAAAAATAAGGTTGGACTTTGTCGGGATTCTATTCCGAAACAATTTCCAAGCAAACGCAATTACTTTGGTCGGGGCCGGACTTTTCCAAATATTATCAAACACATTTAATTGTTGTTCCGAAAAGACCGCAACATCATCAAAAACCACACCAAGAAGGAGATAAGTAGAATGGACACTAAACACACCCTCTTCTCCCGGTACCCATAGCCAAGAATCCTCCGCTTGAATCAAATTCATACGAGGCAACGCCTCCTTCATCAACATTAGAATTCCTCCTCCCACACAAATAACCGCCTCCTCCAAGCCAACTCCCAACCTTCCACCCCATCAACCGACCCCCAAACATCACTAATCCGCGCCTCCTTCAAGGAAGAGATAGAGAATAAACGCGGATAAGCCTCACAAAAAGGCCTATCTCCTATCCAACAATCCCTCCAAAACAATGTTGAATCACCCCTCCCCACCTTCCTCCTCATATTTTGAGCAAACCAACTAACCCCTTCCACCACATCTATCCCACAAAGGTCTTTCCACCAACACGACGCTCGGCTCGGAATGTTATAACCAGTCCAATGAAGATTTTGACGGACAACCAACCCATATTTTGCCACCAAAATATCCTTCCACACCGCCTCATCCGTATTTAGGAGATTCCACCGCCATTTACTCAAAAGACTAAGGTTAACCTTTCGAATATCCCTCACACCTAAACCCCCTTGGCTTTTCGGCAAACACACCTCCCTCCACCTAACCCAACTAATCTTCTTCCCCCCTTTGATACCACCCCAAAGGAACTCCCTTTGGATCCGAATAATCTTTTTTACAACCGCCACCGGCATTTTGAACAAGGAAAGATAGAAAATTGGAATTGAATTTAGGACCGAATTGATTAAAATAATTCTCCCCCCTAGACTAACATATCTATTCCCCCACGAGCGGAGTCTTTTCCTCAACCTATCCACCACCGGATCCCAAGTTGAACACCGTCTCGGATTTGCCCCAACCGGAAGGCCAAGATAAGAGAACGGCAAAACCCCTCGCTTACAATTAAGAAAATTACAAGCTTGCTCCATAAAGGTATTTGGGACATTTATACCAACCAAACCGCTCTTCCAAAAATTAACTTTAAGACCCGATGCCATTTCAAAACCACGAAGTAAGGCTTTGAGAGCCCAAAGGTTCTCCCACGAGGCTTCTCCTATACAAAGGGTGTCGTCCGCATATTGAAGGTGCGACAATTGGAGACCCTCCGAACCAACATGAAACCCCTTAAAAAGATTCCTCTCCACCGCACTCCTCATCAAACCCCCAAATCCTTCCGCCACCAACAAGAAGAGAAAAGGCGCTAAAGGATCCCCTTGCTTTAGGCCCCTTTGAATATTTATCTCGGTTGAAGGACTCCCATTAACAAGAATCGATAGATTTCCGGCGAACACACAAGCCCGAATCCAACCAATCCATTTGCACCCAAAACCAAACCTCTGAAGCATATACTCCAAAAACCCCCAATCAACGGAATCGTACGCCTTTTCAAAGTCGACTTTAAGGATCAAACACTCTCTACCGGATTTTTTAGCAAGATCCACCACTTCATTAACCACTAACACCCCATCCACAAGACTACGCCCTTTTATAAAGGCCGATTGAGTAGAAGCCACCACCAAATTAATCACCCTTGCTAATCTCCCCGCCAACACCTTTGCTATCAACTTATAAAGACAACCTAAGAGAGAAATTGGTCGAAAGTCACCAACCTTGGAGGGGCTTGGGACCTTCGGAATTAGAGTAATAAAATACGACACCAAGCTCTTAGGGAGGGATGCATTTCCATGAAATTGGTCAAACATAATCCTCACTTCCCCTTTTAATAGATTCCAAAAGGACTTAATAAACGCAAAATTAAACCCATCCGGGCCGGGACTTTTATTCCCATCACTTCGCTTCACCACATCCTCAATTTCCTCCAAAGAGAAAGGCTCCTCCAACATAACCTTATCCTCCAAAGAAATATTAGGAAGAAAGACCCCATCCAATTTAGGCCTAACCCAAAAAGGAGCGGAGAAATGGTCTTTGAAGTACCTAACCAACTCATCAACAATTTCCGGAGAGGAATCAAGCCAACGGTCACCCACCTTCAAACAAACAATAGCATTCCTTCTTTCTCTACTCTTCACACACCCATGAAAGTATTTAGTATTAGAGTCCCCTTCTTTTAACCACCGAGCTCGAGATCTTTGGAAAATGAGAGCTTCTTTACTTTTAAGGAGCTTCCAAAGATCACAAAAAAACTTCTTCCTATCCTCCACCTCATGTAGCGCCAAGACCCCTTCCTCCCCTTTGACATCAAGCCTTTTGATACTCAAAATAAGATTACTAATTTTTTCCTCCATCTTCCCAAATTCCAACCTATTCCAATCCTTAATGACAAACTTCAAAACTTTCAATTTTTCTTTTAAAACATGCCCCATCCAACCAGAGACGTTAGTAGCGCACCAACACTCCTCCACCACCTTCTTGAAATCATTATGAACAAGCCAATTATTACAAAATCGGAACGGTTTCGGACCCGATACAATATTACAACTCTTCAAAAGAAGCGGGCAATGATCCGAAACATCCCTAGGGAGCACCCTAAGAATTTGATTACCCCATTCATTCGACCACGCCCCGGACACCAAAATTCTATCCAATCTACTCATCGCGACACCATTGGAGTGCCGCCAAGTAAAGAAACCACCCACCGGATTCAAATCTTCCAAGTTCAACCCATTCAAAAAGGCATCAAACTCCCTTCTTTCCAACGGGCTACACGAACCCAAAATACCAACCCCCCTTCGCTCCTCCACACTTCTAACCGAATTAAAGTCACCAACAACACACCATAAACCATCCCCAAACCCCCTTTTAGACATAGCAAGATCTTCCCATAATTTACGTTTTGCAATCAACTCACATTTAGCATATACATTAACTACAAAACAACGCAAATTCCGCACACCCCAATCAAGACACACCCCCACAAACCCCTCTCCAATGAAAGAAAAAATGAGAGAGGAGTTAACCTTCCTCCAAATAGAAAGGATACCACCACTTTGACCCACCGCCGGTTTAAACACCCAATCACAATCCATTCTTCCCCAAAGACTAAAAACCACCGCCTCCGACACCTCCTCCAATTTTGTTTCTTGAATCGCAATAAAATCAATATTATGAATCCTAATAAGCTCTTTAATACGTCTCCTCTTAACTCTACTCCCAAGTCCTCGAATATTATAGGAGCAAATAATCATTAAAAACACCTATCTTGCTCCACTTCAACAAATTTAGCTCTATCATTGGATTCTAACTCAACTAACCTGCTTTGGATCTCTGTATCTGCTGCTTCAAAAGAAATTCCCACAGCTTTCTGGATTTCTAGTAAAGCAGCAGCTTCTTCTTCAATATCTTCACCATCACCATTAGTTCGAGAACTGGAGTCAGGAACATGAACACCCCTATCCCCAATGCTATTATGCTCTGGCAAAGGGAGGACCACCTGTAAATCAATACCAGCCGGATCTTCTTCAATTACACTAACAGATACCGGAGGTACTGCTCCCCCTTTCCGACGACGCACACCATTGGCCTCCATTGCCATCGCCAATTTCACGAACGTAGGGGTACCGGCAGGAGGGATTAATTGCCGAGAGTGAGAATGATTCGAGTTTTTCTTTGAAATAATTCTTTTATTGGGACAAAGAGAAGCCTCCTTTGATGAGTTTTGGGAAGACTCTGAAACCTCAGAGAAGACAGTCACACCAGAGAGCCCACCAAGATTCCTTACCCCCACCATATCCTTCTCACGTGCTTCAATTGGAAGTAAGTTTGAGACCAAAGCCAAATTTTCAATTTGGGCCGGATCCGGGTTCGATGAGCCCAACACCACAATATCAATACCAGCCTGCTGAGGAAAAAAGTCATCACAATCCACAAGAGGATTGGTTGACCTAGCGCACATGTTAAGAGATCGGTCAACACCCACCGCCCCTTTTTCACTCCTATCTTCTCTCACCTCCTGCAGTGACACGTCCACATCCTCCACAGTAATTTCAAAAGTCTTGGTTCCCACATCCTCTGCCATATCACGTAAACCCATACTCCTCCTTTCCTCCGCAGAATTTGGTGACAGAGAAACACTTCCATTCTTAGCTTCATCTTGTCCCTTAGGTTGCTGACTATCTGCAACCTTTTCCACCTCCATCACCCCCACGGACTGCTGAGTATTACACTGTCCTGTCTCCTTACCATGAAAAGCAGCACCAGCCACCTCCTTGCCCTGTAAATTTTCCACCGCCGCCGTTACCTTAAAAGTTTCTGCAGATTTCTTCTTAACGTTCCTTTCAATGTCAAGAAGAACTTCACATGATTCAGACTTATCACTATCTGTGTTTCCATCGGAGAACAAGTCTTCATCATTCCCCTGCCATCTCTCTTCATCAGAACAGCTTGAGTCCCTTACAGCTCCATGTTGCACTCCTTCCTCCTCATATGATTCAAAAGCCGCACAGTCACATCTTTCCTCAACCACCCATACATTGTATTTTTCCCCCATCACCAACAGTTGAACTACTGTATCTATTGTACCCCTCCTGACGGTTCTGAGTTTCACCCTAGCCACATCAAACCTCTTCTTTGCTATGGTTGCCTCATCAAAATCTAGAAACACACCAAATCTCCCTGCCACCTTTTTGAAACTACCCTCCTCCCAAGCATGAAGAGGTAGACCATAAATTTTAATCCATATCTCTCTACTCTCCACCAGAAAGTGAGGTTTCCAAGGGGTAACCCTTTGAAAGTAAAAATCCCACCATTCCTTGTTATCTTTCAGCACAGCATCCAGTTCACCATCACACAGACTTTGGAGGAGGACCAAGTTGCCTCCCATATGGATAGCAGAGACACCATGATTCTTCTTCAATAACAGTCTGTCCTTGAAGGTTTGAAACTCCACAGAATGTTTCAGAAAAGCAACTTTACTAAGCTTCAACACCCTCAAAGACTCTTCACAAACTGACAACTCCAATGGGACCAAATCACCCTCATTGTGCAAACGAAAATTTCTCCTATCACCTATCAGGGTCTCCGTATTTGGCTTCCCATTATCACGCAGCAGCAGAGATTTGAAAGAGACACCCTCATTTACCCGAGACTCCAACCCTTCCTTCTGAGACGTGTTTTCACCAGGTCTAGGCAAGCTCAACTCCTTGTTATCCCCTTTGTCAAATCTAGCACGATTAACACGAAGTTTGAACGTGCCACTCCACACTTCCTGCAACCTCTCGCTCAAATCCTCCACATCCCTCACCCCCTTAAACTTCACAAAAGCAAATTTCCTCCCCCATTTGTCAACCTTCTTAGGAATAAAAACATCACTAACACTCCCAAACTTAGCGAAGAGCCTCCATAGATCTCCCCAACCGAAATCCTCTGGAAAATTAGAGACAAAGAATGGAATGGAAATTTGATCCATTTTGTGACCATAACTAGCCTTCTTTTTCTTTTCCACCCACTGTTGCCCTTGCCCTAGCAGACCCTCTCTCTCATCTTTCTCGCTCGTCTCTCTTTTCATTCTTTTATCTTTACATCTCAACCATTGATTATTTTTAAGTCCATCTGTTACTCATCTGTCAAAGCAACTAGGGCAGATCCAAACTAATAATTTTCATGTAAATTGTTACTACTTCTCTTTTGTCCTTAAAGCATTTTATTTTTGTTTCAAGACTTTGATTCTTTTACAAAATCAAGACACAATTAATGATGTTTTTCTTTTTGTACCCTTACTCAATTTGGAGTGTTTTCTTTTTTTCTTAATATGTGTGCCCATAACTAAAAGTGAGAAAGATTAGAGACAAAGGGAGTATATGTAAATGTATACGATACATACCTCTTCCACAATGAAAAGTGGTTGGAATAAATCTGAGAGATTCTCATCTTGACATCTTTGGAGGCTGCTTGAAAACAGAGCTTCAGTTTTGTATAAATTCAACTTTGCACATCTTGTAACATCTACTTTTCTCAAAGAGGGGCATGCTAGAATATGATTTCCTGCATAGAAGCCCTTGAGTGAATTTAAGTGCCAAAACAATATAGTGTGTAGCTGATTAAACTCAAATGTGGGACTTGCACAAGTAAATTTTGTCTCCTCTGAAACAATTTCCTTCATCTTTCCACAATATTTTATATGAAGTTCTTCGAGATGTGGGCAACCAGTGGCTAGAGAAAATGGAAATAGATACTCCATACTACCACATTTATTTAGATCAACATTTTGTAAATTTTGAAAACTGAGAATTCCTCGAGGATCTCTACTCCATATCTTTATCAGCTTCGGCAATTCATCTAAACTGATTACTTTCAATTGTGTTGCACTTTCTATGCTGCTATTTTCACAAGAACTCAATTCAAATATATTTTCCACTAAAGCACAATCCTTAACCACTAACTTCTCCAGATTATGATAAGTCTTCTCCATTGAGGAAGGAAAAACAAACACAATTTTCTCACAATTTTGAACTTCCAACGTCTTCACTGTGTCTAATTGATAATGCCATACTGCCTTCAAGTTTTCCATGTCCTTCAGTACAATTGTCTCCAATTTGGGAAATGGAACCTATAATTCACAAGTAGACATGAAATCATTAATAACTTGTATCATGATAAATACAAATATTGAGTTAAACACAAATATAATGTTTCAAAATAGTAAAGATTACCATACCTCATTCAATGCAGTAGTAACATCGTTTCTACTTTCTGTAGCTATTATCTCATTCATCAAATTACAATTACTAATTTCAAGCCGTGTGAGGTTTACAAAACTTTGAACCATGGTAGAAGAAAATAAGTACTTTAGCTCACCACAGTTCTCCACAATCAAGACTCTCAAGTTGTACATAGAATGTTGATTTTCGTCCCAAATTTTTGTCAAATTGAGTGAGCACAATTTAAGGGTTTTCAAATCACGGTATGCAACCTGTATAAAAACAAATTAACAAAAATCATAATTGAAGGATTAAATTGACAATTATGATTAGCATATGGATTTTGTAGATAGAATGTCAATTTAATCCGTAAACGTGGATCTCCGCAAGATGGCTCCATTTGGGGATCTGAAGATGGAAAATATGTCTCTGTGGAGATGGGGATGAAGGAGAATGTCCCTCCGAAAGATGTTTGGAGATGGGGACAGTATTATCCTCACCGCCCCACGAATACTATGTTCCCGAAAACTTTATTAAAACAACATTTATAAATGTGTATTTAAGTTCTTTATAAATTATTTTTGTATATAGTTCATTAATTACAAAATTTAGATTGTTATTGTCCATTTATATTGGTTGTAAATTGTAATATGTTATGTATTTTGATTTTTTTTTTATTTGAGCAAAAGTATTTTGAAATTGTTAACTTGCTAGACAATCCTAGATAAATATAAATCCTAGACACAGAACGATAACAAAACAAAAAAGGCGGACTGACGGACACTGGACGCTAGTACAAAATAAATGTTTCAGAATGCATTTTAAATTAAAATATTATACTCCCTCCGTACAAAAATTTAAGTCAGTTTGAGAAAAAAATTTGTACCAAATTATAAGTCACTTTACATTACCAATGAAACATTTAATGCTCTTTTTTCTATTTTACCCTTAACTATTTATTTCTCTTTCTTCTTTCAATTCTTCAATTTATCTTTTTCATACTATTAATAAAGGGCAATTTTGTAAACTAACTCATAATTTTTCTTTTTCATACAACAATGTTTACGTTTCTTAATTTTGTAAACTAACTCATAATTTTTCTTATTGTATCGCTATTTTTCGTATTGTGGCATCAAATAGAAGAGTCTCCACAATTTATCTAATTATTTTTTAAAATCTTTCAAATCGATATACATATTACTCCCTCTGTTCCTTTTTATTTGTCGTTTTAGAAAAAAAAAATTATTTTAAATTATTTGTCGTTTTGATAATTTAAGGTTATATTTTGTCTATTATATCCTTTTCCTAATTGTTTTTACTGACTAAATTTAATATAATCTTTTATTGAATCTTTTTTTACTAAACTTCTTCATATAATCTTTTTATTGTATCTTTTTTTTTGTTTTTTACTAAACTTCTTCTTATAATTTATTTATTGTTTTTCTTATATTTTATTTTTTGAAAAGGCAAAAAAAAATTGGTTTCTTATGATCCGCCTTTAATATTTTTTAGGAAATTTTTTGTGAATTAAAATTAGGATTAGGATATAATATATTCCAAAAAAGGGTATAATAAGAAAATAAGATGCAAAAATATATTTTCTTAATTTGGCCTATTTTTTCTCAAACGACAAATAAAAAGGAACCAGGGAGTATTAAACTAAGGCTTAAGCGCCAAACAAGACACAATACATGTCATCCCTTTACACGACTACAAATCGAAGACGGAAGTTGGTCCATGAGCACAACGGGAGTTCATAGCTCCAATGTTGGTCATACACACACTAGATAAATGACCCTCCCAGGAGATATTTATGATTGATTCTCTGCACATGGATGACCACATAAAGCGATTATCCTCTTATTCCACTATATATGCATGCACTTACTCCAAAGGTAACAGTTTCTACCGGGACCGACTCACCAATTTCTACCTGTTCACATCAATTTTCTTGAGTTTCTTTTTGGTTATGCAGACCTCCGATTTTTCTAAGTTGTCTGGACCGATGCTAGGTCTAGTTCCCGATCCAACTATTTGATTGGTCGGTCTGTTTTAGATTTGTTTCCCTCAACAAATTTTAAAAATATTTATTTTACGTTTTCAAACTTTTTTTTATTATAAATGGTGATCCCATGAAGATTGCTCTGTTTGAATAACCGAAGACGAATAAAAAAATTTATCGGATGGGAGAGAAAATGCTCCAAGAAAGGTTCGGCGATAAGGAGGAAATTTCATCCTCCGCTCCACGAAGATTTTATTAAAATATTAATATTTAGGTTTGTATATTCTAGTACTTTATATATTATAATTATTTATATTTTCACAGATGTGTATAAATTTGTTTACATGTGTTCTGGACCGGCTAAAGCTCAATAAACTAAGGTCCAAACGCCAAATAAGGATCAATACATGTCACCCCTTTACACGATTACGGACCGAAGATGAAAGTTGTTCCACGAGCATGACGCGAGTCCATAGCTCCAAGCTGGACGTACACACTAGATAAATTACCCTCCCAGGAGATATTGTGACTGATTCTCTTCACATGGGGGACCGCACAAAACGGTCATTCCTCCTATTCCACTATTTATGCATGCATGCACTCACTCCAAAGGTACACACAGTCTACTTCAATTTAGCATTTTCTCTCACTTCTTGCAAATATTAACTTGAGCGTTGGAGTGCTAACATTTTTCAAGATATCTTTTCCCCCATTAGTACTTGAAGATCCAAATTACCAATCACCAAGTACAGATCTTATCATCCTTCACCTCCCAAAAAAAAATTCCATTTATGAGAACTCGATTCAATATGTGTGATGTTTATTATTGTCACAATACTCACAATATGTGTGATATTTATTTTTATAAATTTTGATTGAAAATAATAGAAATTTTATTCTTTAGTATTGATGAATTCTTGTAGGGATTGAGATGGTGGGACAATGCTCTTCGATGCATGGAATAAAGATGAGGAGCATTTTAAATAGTACAAAAGTAGTAGTAAAGGACTCTATGCTAAATCTCTACTCAGTTGACAACTTGACATCCCTAAATTGGAATTTTTTTATATTCGATTTTTCTAAATTGAAATACTAATTTTGACATCATATAATATAAACATCCATTATTGAATATCAAAACATAGTTAAAATCGTAATTTTTTCTAAATGTTTTATTTCAAAAATGATTTTTATGAAAATTTATTTGAAATAGCTTCAAAATTAAGTAATTTTTTGAAATTTTGATATCCAAATAAAGTTTCAATACAATAATAAAATACCTAAAATAACATTTTTTTAGGACAAGGACTAGTTACAAAGGAGGTGAAACAAAATAGAACAAGTCAGATAACATGGTAAAGTAAATGAATGGAAAGTATATTGTAAATATATTGTTAACCAAGAAATCAACTGATAAATGAATACATACCTTATATTCAAACATTTTTTTGATGGTATCATTTAGGTTCCCCTTCCAATACCATTCTTCACCATTTTCTTCAATTCTGACTTTTCGAAGACTTGGTGTGCTTGTGCTTCCCTCAGAGAAAATCTCCATGAGAGGACATTTGCTCAATATTACTTGCTCCAACAATGGAAACTTCAAGCAACAATTACTTGAGCAAAAGTTGTTGAGGCTTGGCAAACCTTTGAGCATCAATATTTGAAGACTAACAAATGCAATATCAACATCTTCCTTTCCCATTATTATTTCTTGCAGTGAGTCACAGTCCTCTACCTTCAATTCTGTGAGTTTTAGCAAACTTTGCGCAGTCGAGGATGTAATTAAATTTACCAGTTTATTGCATTTTGTTATCTTCAAATATGTTAGGTGACTAAAGGTAACAGAGGAAGGCATCAACAAATTTGCCAAACTAGGACAACCTATAATAAATAAGTGTTCAAGAACCTCAAGAACTGGGTGAATTTGAGATCCTTCTTCACATATACACTGAAGTTTTGGTAATTGGTTGAGGGTCAACTGTTTGAGACGTGTGTGAGGTTTCATACTCACTAGTCTTTCATCTTCAAATATCTTCTTGAAGGAACTCCATTCAACAACTAGGTGTTCAAGAGAACATGCATTTTGGAGAAACCAGTAAGGAAATGTAGCTTCTTCATTCACATAATTGGACAAACCAAGAAATGTCAATTTGTTGAAGAGAGAACCTAAATTTTGGGCAGCCATTATCATCATTTCATCCCTTTCGTTTATTCTCATAAACTTCAAGCTTGGAATCACCTAAAATATATATAAAGGACAATTTAAAAGAAATGAAAATTTAATGTTGACTTAAAAATTAACATTATGGAAGTTTTAAATTTTGATTTGTTTTACGGCAAATTCTGCTGTGCAATAGATTGTTTTACACGATACACTTGTGTTGTGAAAAGTGGCTGATGCATTGACTTGTTTAGTTTCCAATTGAAAAAGCCTTGTTTTCCTTTTTGTGTTTCTCTTTATTCTCTCTCTTACAGACCTATTAGTCATCCTCTTTCCTCATCGTCTCGGACGTGCGCAGCCGTGAAAGGATTCACCAATGGGCAGGGCCGACCTCAACACATGTGCGGGGTGAGAGGCCGAACAAGGCCTCAAAATTTTGACGAATATTTAGGCCCCAAAATTCTAAAATTCTATAATAATAGTTATATATTTATAATGTTCATAAAATATTATGTGTATCAATAGACCAGTGGCTAATTATGTTCATAATAGTTATATAGTTATAATGTTAGAAGTTCCAATCTCAACTTTTACACTTTTTATGCATAATTTTAAGAGTTTAATGGAGGTGCACTGACGGTGTAAAATAGTTTTACACGATTAGCCAATAAAAAACCATCATTTTGCCATGTCATATTAAGAAGGTGGGGTATAGTGGGGTGACGTGGCGGAAAACATGGTTGGTATTGATTGGCTGAATAAAATTATTTTACACTGTCGGTGCATATATCTTTTTCTCTAATTTTAATTCTTTTAATTTAAATAATTAAGAATTTAATTTATATACACCGATAGTGTAATCTATTTTTACACATGCATCCAAATTTTTTTTTTGAACTGCGAAAATTTTATTATGGCACTTCAAAGCACAAGAGGTACAAACGAAGCTCACAGGGAGCACAACAAACCAAGCTGAAACGCATGGTAAACAAACAACCAGTACAGCCAAAAAACTACCCATCTATCTACTAAGTTGTACACAAAAGACAACAAGTATCCCCTACCAAACTATTACAAGGACTCCAAACCCAGGGAACACAAATGACAGCAGGAAAAGGCAAAAAAGCACCCCATGGATCAAATGTAGTACACGTACCCAGCCAAGTCCATGAACCAAAATGTCACCTCAACATACAATCGCCCGAGTCCCAAATCCATTCATACAAGAGGTAAGAATTCGCCGCAACTTTGTTCAAAAACTATTGCCAAGAAAGTTGTTGAATAAACTCCACCGTAGTCGCCACATCCCCATTGACATTATTAAAAATCTTCTCATTTCGAACTTTCCAAATCACCCATATAAAAGTTAACCAAACACTCGAAAAACCTTTTCTAATTCTCTTGTTCCTCCCACTACCCGTCAATTGGCCATATGACATTAAAACATCGCCGGGAAGCATCACCACCACTCCTAACCACCTAGTAATAGCATACCAAACATCGGCCGCAAAAGGACAATGCAAGAATAGATGCCGAGCCGTTTCCAACTCCCTACCACAAAGAGGACAAAGAGCCACATCCCTATGAATAATTCCCCTCTTGCACAAGTTCTCTCTATTGGGTATTCTATCCAACAACAATTGCCAAGCAAGAGCACTCACCTTAGACGGAGCCGCACTTCTCCAAATATTCTTGAAAGCATTTTGTTCAAAATATGAAAAGGTGTTGTGAGGCAATAACGATCCTTGAAGGTACACAAACAAGGATTTTACCGAAAAACCATCCTCCACATTTGGTTTCCAAACCCACCTATCTTCCACATCCGTAATCACCACATTATTAATAACAATTTCCAATTCTCGAAAAAGAAGTTCTTCCCAATCAAAGAAACTTCTTCTCCACATTAACTTCCACCTCCACACCCCATTTTCCCAACTCCCCATATTGCTTATCACCTCTTCTTGTTGGACCGACATATTAAAAAGTCTCGGAAACCTTTCTTGAAGTGATTGGTTACCCACCCAAATTTCTTTCCAAAACTTGATTGAGTTACCACGCCCCAATTGTTTGACCACTACTTGGTAGAACCACCCCCCATCACTATCCAAACGACATAAATCTTTCCACCAAGATGAGGTTAACGATCCGCCTGGTATAGTTTCCAACTTAGCGTTTCGGAAAGCAAAATCGCCATAACGGGACACTAATAGGTTCTTCCATATCTCCTCTCCCTCCCCAAGCATATTCCACTGCCATTTCGCAAGTAAGCTCAAATTTACTAAGCGAAGATCCCGAATTCCCAACCCACCATCTAACTTTGGTTTACATATATCCATCCACTTAACCCAACTAATCCTTCTCTTCAAAGAAACACCACCCCAAAGGAAGTTCCTTTGTATTTTCACAACCTCTCTCCGTACTTTTCTCGGCATCTTCATGTAGGAAAGATAAAAGATCGGAATAGAACTTAAAACCGCATTAATTAAAACAATCCTTCCCCCTAAGCTAACATATTTGTGACCCCAAGAGCTAAGTCGTTTCTTCAAAACTTCCACCATAGGAGCCCAAGTAGATGCCAAGTGAGGATTAGCTCCCACCGGTAATCCTAGGTAGATGAGAGGAGTTTGCCCAATTCGACAATTAAGGAAACCGGAAGCCATTTGAAGAAACTCAAGAGGAACATTTACCCCAACCAAACAACTCTTCCAAAAATTCACTTTAAGCCCCGAAACCACCTCGAAACCTCTCAAAATGGATTTGATAGCCCAAAGATTTTCAACTGAAGCCTCTCCTATGCACAAGGTATCATCCGCATATTGAAGCATTGATATTGGCATACCACCCGTCCCAACAATAAAAGGTTTAAAACGCCCTCTCTCCACCGCCTTCCGCATAAGGGCCCCAAGTCCTTCCACCACCAAAAGAAAAAGAAGAGGAGCTAGTGGGTCACCTTGTTTCAATCCTCTCTTGATATCAATTTGATCCGTAGGACTACCATTGACCAACACCGACATACTTCCACCACACACACAAGCCCTCATCCACGCCCTCCATTTAGAATTAAAACCAAATCTCCCTAACATATAGTCCAAAAATCCCCAATCCACCGAATCGTACGCTTTTTCGAAGTCCACTTTGAAAATCAAACATTGTTTCCAAAATTTCTTGGCATAGTCGATCACCTCATTCACCACCATCACCCTAATTGTCTTCCTTTCAAAAAGGCCGATTGAGATTTGGGAATCAAATCCCCCATAACCTTTGCAATACGGGTTGCAAGCACTTTAGCCACCAACTTATATAAACAACCAAGTAAGGAGATCGGCCTAAAATCCTCCAAAGCTTACGGTGACTTCACTTTAGGGATTAGAGTAAGAAAATAAGCGGAGAGACACTTCGGAAGACGTTCATTCCCATGGAATTGATCAAACATAATCCGAACCTCATTTTTCATAAGATCCCAAAAATGTTTAATAAATGCAAAATTGAACCCATCCGGACCCGGGCTTTTCATCCCATCACAACCCTTCACCACCTCACTAATTTCCACCATTGTAAAAATATCCGTCATGCCATCCGCCTTTGCTTGACACAACCGAGGGAGCTCGAGCCCATTAAGATTGGGACGAGGCCACTCCTCATGCGCAAAGTGGTTACAGAATTAAGACATCACCGCATCCTTAACTTGAATCGGACCCTCCACCCACCCACTTGGAGTCCTTAAGGCCACCATCCTATTCCGTCTAGCACGAGAGTTAATACACATATGAAAGTATCTAGAATTAGTGTCACCTTCCTTCAACCATTTGGTCCGCGAGCGTTGAAAAGTCAAAGCATCCAAGCTCTTGAGCATCTTCCACAAATCTTCAAAGAGTTTTTTTCTTTCCACCACCTCTACATCCACAAACCCCACGGACTCACTTTTGACATCTAAAGCCATAATCTTCTCAATAAGACTTTGTTTATTTCTATCCGGTCTTCTATACGTAACCTCATTCCACTCCTTGATCACCACTTTCAAACCCTTCAATCTTTCTTTAAGAACAAAACCCATCCATCCAACTATTTCTTGATTGGCCCAAGCATTAGAAATTAGATGCTTGAAGGCGCTATTTTGGAGCCAAAAGTTATTGAATCGGAAAGGTTTAGGGCCCCAATCCGCCGAACTATATTTAAGCAAGGGCGGACAATGATCCGCCACATCCCGAGCCAAAACCCAAGCATTCGGACCTCCCCACACATCAAACCAAGAATTAGAGATTAAAATTCTATCCAACCTACTCATAGTAATCCCATTTGGATGGAATCAAGTAAAGGCTCTTCCGATAAGCGGTAAATCCACCAAGTCTAGATCCTCAATAAAATCGTTAAAAGCCAACATTTCCGCCGAAGGACCACCAAGTGGAGAATGATTCACCCCTCTTCTTTCATCACAACCTCTAACCGAATTGAAATCTCCCAACACACACCACAACCCCTCACCAAAACCTCTTTTTGACATGATAATATCCCTCCAAAGTTGACGCTTAGCATGTAAATTACACTTCGCATACACATTAACAATAAAACAACGCCTATCCTCATCAACTATATCCAAGCAAACTCCAACAAAACCAACACCCATAAAAGAAAAAATGAAAGAGGCTTTTACCTTGTTCCAAATTGATAAAATTCCTCCGCTATTTCCATCCGCCGGTAAATAAATCCAACCACAGTTGCTGGACCCCCAAAGATGATGAACAAAAAACTCCGAGATACTCTCCATTTTAGTTTCTTGAATCGCTAGAAAATCTATATTCTCCGAATTCACCAACTCTCGAATTTTCCTCCGCTTCACCCGACTCCCTAGTCCTCTAATATTGAAAGAACAAATAATCATTGATTCAATAGATTTTGTTCCCAAGCTAGCAATTTGCACCGATCTCTTTGTTCATACTCAACAAGTCTGTTCACAGCTCCCTCCCTTTCCTCCATGAATTGCATCCCCACATCCTCAAGAATATCAATTACATGTTCAGCCTGATTTCTATCTCTAACACTACTTCCACCGCCTGGACTTGTTGAATCTCCACACGCCTGCAACCCCATCCCTCCTGCACTCCGAACACCCAATTGCGTCGACCCACCATGAGAACCCACAGGATTGGAAGCCATTGCAATCAAAGGAGATTCACTAGCGCCTTCATGATGGAGAACCACCTCTAGGTTGAAATCACCAAACTCTTAAGCTAGATTGCCTATTACCAAACTTCTCACCGAGGAGCAAATTGGATCGGAAGCTCTTGAATTCGTATTACCCATCTTCCTGAACCCCTTCTTCTCTCTGGAAGCAATACGATCAGATTTCCTCATCATCACCCCTCCTTTGTTTTGACAAGATTCTTGAAACTTCAAAAACATACTCCCACAGTGGTAAAGTCGTAAGTTTTTGTTGTTTTTAGATTCCTTGTGCTTTGTTGAAATACACTGGACCCCTGCATCCCTCTTCCTGGTGGTCCCCACATCCTCAGAGGAGAAAAAGATACACATGCATCCAATAAAATCATGTTATGTAAAATTTTGTAGAAATATTTTAGAAACTTGGTTATAAAAGTGGTTTTATGGTTTGATTAGAAGTATGTGTAAAAAATTTACACCGTCAATGCATAAAAATGAAACTCTTAAGTTAAATTAAAAAGAAGAAAAAGTTTAAAACTCATTTGTTATATCATTTAAATCCTTGCAATAAAATTTAATCTTTGTTATGATATATTTCTTTTTGACGTTACTTACAATGATAATTATATTTTATGTTATATATAATTTAAATATAGGATGTTTTATTAAAAAAATCACTTTTTATGAATGGTCCATTTTTAATATTCGAACAATACCTCCAAAATGTCAAGGGCGGCTCTGCCAATGGGGAAGCTGTGCGCCACCGGCAGCTGTGGTAATCTTTTCTCTTATCTATCGATTTTAGTTGAAACCTTTTTAAATAGATTTAAGTAGATGATGAGGTTGAGAATTAAAGTGGAAATGAAAATGGTGGAACAGGAAAGAAAATTAAAGGTTGGGTTGTGTCTTGTGGATGATGAAAATAAAATGGAAATAAAAATGGTGGAGCTAGCTGTGATTCAAAACCAATAATGAAAAGAACCTTAATAAAAAAAAGAAAAAGAGAAGGAGAAGAAAAGACAAGATGGAGGAGGAAGGCCAAGCAGTGAGAAGTAACGGCGGCTGCACGGCGGTTATGCGGCAGTGCTAATGGGAACGATGAAGAATGGGTTGTTTCTATATCTATTTCTTTAATTTTAGTAATTTAAAACTGAAAAAGTCTATCTTTACATCTCAACCATTGATTGTTATTTTAAGAATGGGTTACTCATCTGTCAAACAACTGGGGCAGATCCAAACTCATAATTTTCATGTAAATTGTCACTCCCTCTCTTTGGTCCTTTAAGCATTTTATTTTTGTTTCAAGACTTTGATTCTTTTACGAAATCAAGATACAATTAACGATGTTTTTCTTTTTGTACCCTTACTCAATTTAGAGTATTTTCTTTTTTTCTTAATATGTGTGCCCATAACTAAAAGTGAGAAAGATTAGGGACAAAGGGAGTATATGTAAATTTATATGATACATACCTCTTCTACAATGAAAAGTGGTTGGAATAAATCCGGAAGATTCTCATCTTGACATCTTTGAGGGATTCTAGCAGACGGAGCTACAGTTTTGAATAAATTCAACTTTGCACATTTTGTAACATCTAGGTTTCTCAAAGAGGGGCATGCTAGA
Source organism: Trifolium fragiferum (assembly GCA_954870985.1). Classification (NCBI taxonomy): domain Eukaryota; kingdom Viridiplantae; phylum Streptophyta; class Magnoliopsida; order Fabales; family Fabaceae; genus Trifolium; species Trifolium fragiferum. The sequence continues at coordinate 12,775,506 of OX940793.1, read as the reverse complement.
ATATGATTTCCTGCATAGAAACCCTTGAGTGAATCTAAGTTCCAAAGAAATATAGTATGTAGCTGATTAAACTCAAATCTGGGACTTGCACAAGTAAATTCTATCTCCACTGAAACAATTTCCTTCATCTTTCCACAATATTTTATATGAAGTTCTTCGAGATGTGGGCAACCAGTGGCTACAGAAAAAGGAAATAGATACTCCATACTACCACAGCTCTTTAGATCAACATTTTGTAGATTAAGAAAACTGAGAATTCCTTCAGGATCTCTACTCCATATCTTTATCAGCTTCGGCAATTGATGTAAAGTAATTACTTTCAATTGTGTTTCACTTTCTATGCTGATATTTTCACCAGAACTCAATTCAAATATATTTTCCACCAAAGCACAATCCTTAACCACTAATTTCTCCAGATTATGATAAGTCTTCTGCATTGAGGAAGGAAAAACAACCTCAATTTTCTCACAATTTTGGACTTCCAATGTCTTCACTGTGTCAAATTGGTAATGCCATACAGTCTTCAAATTTTCCATGTCCTTCAGCACAATTGTCTCCAATTTGGGAAATGGAACCTATAATTCACAATTTGGGAAATGGAACCTATAAATATTGAGTTAAACACAAATATAATAATGATTTAAAGTCAAAATAGTAAGATTACCATACCTCATTCAATGCAGTAGTAACATCGTTTCTACTTTCTGTAGCTATTATCTCATTCATCAAATTACATTTACTAATTTCAAGCCGTGTGAGTTTTTCAAAACTTTGAACCATGGTAGAAGAAAATAAGTACTTTAGCCCACCACAGTTCTCCACAATCAAGACTGTCAAGTTGTACATAGAATGTTGATTTTCGTCCCAAATTTTTGTCAAATTGAGTGAGCTCAATTTAAGGGTTTTAAAATCGGAGAATGCAACCTGTAATTGAAGGATTTTTGTCAAATTGAGTGAGCTCAATTTAAGGGTTTTCAGTGCATGCATCTTATCTTCAACTTTAAAATATATCTACAAATGGAAAAAAAAAAATTTGGATAGTTGTATTTATACAAAAGCTTTCATTGTTAAATTTAAATTGAAAATATAATTCTTAGATTCTATACTCTTTCATCCAAAATAAGAAATTATTATTAAACATTTATAAAAAAAATTAAAAAATTATTATACAGCAAATTGATTTTTTTTTTCTTCATAATATTCTCTAACAATGTTAGCACTCAGCGGTGGTTGCATGACTGAATTAGAAGCTTCATATGATTTTCATTTGGTTGTGCTGATATCATAGTCTAAATCAGTTTCCCATCAGTTAATTGAATAAATTAGTTTAAATAATAAGTGTTTTATAACAAACGTTGTTAATTTATTATTAGTGAGTCCGTGTGTGAGTTAGACTTGTAAAAAATTTCGAACGCAGTCATTTAATATGACTAAGCTTAAAAGTAAAATAGTAACATACCTGAGCATTAAAAAATGGCCGTGTAGAAGTTATCGAAGATGTCATCAGCTCAGAACAAAAAAAATTATCAAGTTTATCCAGGTGTTGTAAAGTTAAAGAACGCAAAGAACGAAACTCTACTTTTTCATCAGGCAAGTCTCCAAGCACTATGTTCTTCATAGAATTGCATTGACAAACTTCGATCTCAAAAAGATTGAAAAGTCCATTAACCATTGATAAGGAGAGGAGATATGTCAATTTGGCACAATTTTTTACTTTGATAATGCCGAGCTTACCAAAAGAATCAATAGCAAGCGGGCCATGACATATATGCACCAAATTTTCAAGATTATTAATTGAAAGAGTTTCCAACTTGGGAAAGGAAACATTGGCTTGGTTCCTCCCCAAAGAGAAAACTATGTACTTCATTTTTGCATTGTTTTGGATGTGGAGGTGCGTCAACAATGTAAAACCTTCCCCGTTCATTTCATGCAACACATTCTGAATGCCATCTACTTCATCCAAGTACAAATTCTCAACCCCTTTAATTAATGCTTTAATCCCCAGCTCCGAATGCATGTTGGTATCAAGTTTGAGCATCAGTGTTTTCAAGGTTGTGTCTTTAATGTCAGACCATTCCCATACATCTCCGATGGCTATTTTATACCTTTGCAGCTTTTCAAACATTGATTTCAAGTCCCTTGGCAAAATTCTTGCATCATGAATTTGTAATTCTAGAGTTGTCAAGTTGCACAATTGTTGAAGCTCAGCAAGGCTAGCATTTTCTTTTTGCTCGGCTGAATTCTCATCTTCCCACTTAATGGAGATATTGCCCAGATACAGCTCCTCTAGTTTAGTCAAACTAGAAAAGATGTTGGATGGGATGACTTCTATTCCAGAATTGCTCAAATCAAGCATTCTTAGTTGAGTCATTTCCCTTATTTTGATTGGCAATTTGGTCATCGAAGATTTCCAAAGCCTAAGAATTTCTAAGTTTTTCAAATCTCCTATTATATCAATATTTTCCAAAACGCATTGGTCCAAACACAATGTCTGAAGGCCTGTTAGGGAATGAAAAGAAGTGGGTAATGAAGACAAGTTCAAACGTGTTAAATCTAACACTTTAAGGCTTCCCATTCCATCAAAAATAGTATTTGGGATTTCTAAAGAACGATTTGCACTGTCCAAAATGAAAAGTTCAACATTAGGACAATCTAACTTTTTTGGAAGCTGGTGGACAAGGCATCGTTTTAAGATGATTCGTGAGCACATTTTCGGAAAATCCATGGTAAGATATTCCTTCAAATCAGTCAACATATAAACATCTTTATTCCTACATGCTATGGAGATACCTACATCACGAACAAGGTCATGCATTTCGATAAACCGACTTCCCTTATTAAGTAAAAGGCAAGGTGCTTTCAATGATTCAATTATACTATCAAGTCTGTTTCTTGCAGCATCCACAGTATCTCCTATATTCTTGAATATGCCCAAACCCTTTGCAACTTTCAATACGTACACTTCAGTATTATCAAAGTCTTGTAGTACAGCAGAAAGCAAGAAGACTGCCTTAATTTCGTCATTCGCCAACCATTTGTAACTCAACTCTAAAACAGAATTAGTTATTTCTTCCATTTCCACATGACCAACACTTTGTAACTGGCTCAATGCATCTTTCCAAGCAGGAATATCCTTACTTTTCAATCCGCTTGCCACTGTCACTATCAGAAGAGACAAACCTGCACATTGTTTGGCAACTTGAGTTGCTAAATTATTTAAACTGATATCATTAACCACATCTCCCGCCGTAGATTGAAACAAGCTCCATGTTTCTTTTTCGCTTAGAAGTTCAAGTCTGAAAGTGAAATCCTTTTGGACGTTCATTTTCAGCAACACGTCTTGAGTTCTAGAGGACATCAACAATTTGCAACCATTGTGTTCCTTGTTGGATGGAATTCCTACTTTTTCCAGTTCAAGTGTCTGCCAAATATCATCTAGAATAACGAGGATAGTTTTCTCTGCTTCAATCCTTTTCCTTAGGCGATATGCTCTACCATCAATAGTTTCTTCTTCAAATCGCAGACCCAACATATCTGCAATCACCCCTTGAATTCTCTTAATATCTGGAGTATTGGATACAAGGGCGATAACCACTGCATCGAACAATTTTTGTTGTTTGGCTATGTCAGCGATTTCCTTGACCAGAGAGGTCTTACCCACCCCGCCCAAACCATAGACTCCAATGTTGCATGCTTTAGGGTCCCTTAGAGCCTTCAAGATGTGTTCCTTAAATGTTTCCCTTGTCTCAAGCTTTTCACCACCACATGTAGCAGAAGAAGAGGCAATTTCGTCTAGAGCAGGACGGTAACCAACTTCATTGAAATCACTTCTTCCTTGAATTTCAGCAATATCATTTGCTATCTTTGTAGCTCTTTTGCCAAGCTGACGTCGTAAAATCAAATTAGGGAAAGACCGGCCTGAACACCCAACCTCTCGACGGCGAGGATCTTCCAGGAGCTGATTTGCCCTTTCAATGACCTCGTTCACCTCGTCCAACCAATTTTGAACACCATCTAGAGTTGTTCTTCCATTTCTTCTTTCTGCTTCCACCCTACGGTTTATATCTTGTCTTGAAGTTTGAAGATTGCTAACACAAACATTTAGCTTGGTGAAATTACTTTCGTAGCGTATCAAATAATCCACTTCTCTTCGAATAGGGGCAAAAGCATAGGGTGCTATGCTTCCAACAAAGGAAATGATGGCATCCATTGGGCAAGAAAAATACTGTTATCGGTTCCTTATGACTTGTGTTGAGACTGAAAGCAAATATAACAAGTTAATTAAGTGGACCATTAAAAATCTAATAGACTTTTAAAATCAAAATATTGATTTATGTAAGAGCCTAAAATTAGTTCAATTGGTTGTGTCTATTTTTTATTTTAATATGAGAAATTGTAATGAAGTATTGTGTCATTCAGAATCCTAATTGTGTATATTTTAGCTGAAAGATGCTCCAACTCAGAGATGTTGTTGCGCTGCATGTGAATCAAATTAAGTTCAATGAATTTCCATCCCTCCAAAGAGATTTTGACAACTATGAAATAAACTTTATACAATAGTCATAAGTTTTTTTCCAAGTGTTAAAAAGTTTAAATTTCTTTAAACCCAACCAAACACATCATTACAAACATGAATGGAACAACTAGTGATGTCAATGGTGTTTCCAAATGAATGAATCACTTTGATTTGATCTACGACAGCAACCAAAAATCATGTGATTTAAAAACGAAAACTTGCGGTTGGGTTCAGATTTTGATGACTACTAGCTTATGAACGCAACACGATACTGATACGATATCAATACGTTAATTGATATGGGAAATTTTTTTAAATTTTTTAACTAATACTGTCGCGATACGTTATTTAAAAGTTAAATTTAAAATTAAATATATAAATGCATAATATATAAATATGATTAAAATCAATAATATTAATAATGATAATTTTTTTTGAAAGACATAAAAATTATCATTATTATTATTATTATTATTATTATTATTATTATTATTATTATTATTATTATTATTATTATTATTATTATTATTATTTCAAACGATAATAGTTCTTTGTACAAGAAGTACAAATAAGCCTATAAGCTTGCATTTGAGCAAAATAGTTTGAGCCTCAACACACAAGAGTCAAAATAAATATCGGGACGTATCAGACGCATATCGGATATTATTTTTTTATTTAAAAATAAAGATCTAACCGATACTTTTTCGATACGAGTATCAGGATATCGGACGAGTATCAGTATCGAGTACGTATCGGACACGATACTTCATCAATTTTAGAGTATCGGATCTTCGCTACTAGCAAATTTGATCTAATCTAGTTCAAATTAGTGTGGTTTAATTTGCTTTGATTTTTGGATATCCAAATTATAAATTACATTTTTTAATTAAATATTAATATTATTAAAATACGGTAAAATAATAAGTTTGATGTAAAATATAATAATTAATACATTAAAAATCAATATTACGGAATAACAATAATCAATTACCTTCGAAACATATAAAACAATAAGAAAAAATATATTAATTGAGCTAACATGTATTATTTAAAAAATTAAAAATCAACAAATAATAGATTAACGTAATATATATATATATAGCTTCTAAGATAGCATGTTTTTCTTCAGGACTAATTATATTATCCCACCATCCTTTTAATTGTCCTGTAAAACCAGTAATTATTATTATAGCAGCTTTTTTATCTGTATTTTGACCCATTGTTTTAAAAGCTGTAGCTGCCATGGTCATTTCTTGAATGGTATTTAATATATTTTGTTCACTATGTCCATCTATGTTCCATTCTATAATTGAATTACCAGTGTAAGAGCTGGCCACCATATCCCTAGCTTCTTCAAATTGAAGATCCGGAAAACTAGGTCTAGGATAATAGTTTCTAGTTCTTCCTTGGTATCCCATGTGCTTTCTAATTCTATTTATCTCAGAATTATCTTCATTCTTTTCTAGTATATTTACTTGTGCTTTTGCTTTCCCATTAATAGAAAGATCAGATAATTTTTTCATTAGATCATCTACTAATTCATCTTTTCTAGGTCCTAATTTGACTTCACTTAAATCCTTCTCAGGGACATTAATTAATTTGTATATAGGTCTTTGTGGATCTAAAGGAAAATCCTTGTAAGACTCTATTTTATTATGTGTAAGAGGAGCATGAGACATTTGAGTTTCTACTCTATCTAATTGATTGGCTATAGTGCTTAATATGGTATTTGAAAAATTCAGCTGAGACTGAACTTTCCCTATATCAGCATTTTCTGGTGATTTGAAGGGATATGCTTCTAATGATACATTATGACTTTCTATCTTAATGGCTTCTAATGGAGGATGAACCGACTCAATAGTTTTATTGGTTAATATTGTCCATTTTTTAGTAGTTTTTGTAGTAACATTTAAATAATTTGTCTGTATGAAAGGGTTAATTATTTTTTGTTCTGTGCAATATTCTTCAAACCAAGTGAAGAAATAGACATTAATTCTTTTGTTTTTAATATAGTCATAAAATTTTTTAAGATAATAATCAGTTTGTATCTTTTCAAAAGTACCAAAGTACCAATTTCTTTTTTCTTTATTATAATCTGCTTCAAAATCTTCTCTAATCCAAGCTTTATCTATCTCAAACTCTTCTTCTAATTCTATGACATTAAGAATTTGTGAGGCAGTAGGAGACATAGGAGGAGACTCATTTCTTCTTTCTGTCTCGTAGATAGGTTGGGGAATATTGGGAGTAAAATCAACTCCTGCTAAATTAATATTAATGGTAGAATCTATAGATCGTCTAGAGCTGGTACTAGCTCTACTGCTAATAGGTTCTTCAATCCTCATGGATTGACTTCTATTCATTCTGATTCTAATACTACCTCCGTCTTCTAATATAAATTGTCTAGGTTGTCTAGATTCTACTTTTGGAGGAGGCATTATATCTTGTAATATCCATTCCTCTGGTAATTTTTGTCGTAAGTCCGAAGCTTTTAATCTTTTAGGTGTAGTAATATTTGATCGTCTTAAGTTAGCTTCAACAATAATGGTTTCATTTTTTGGCGAACTTCTAAGTGCCTTAAAATTATAATTAATATTTGAAACTTTATATTTAATTCTATGACAAACGTCTAAATTAGCAACTCCTTCATTAAATAAGTCGTCCATACATTGAATATTAATTACTAATGATGTAGGGGTGAAACTGTCTGTTAAATTCATAGAGTAATTAGGATAACAATTAAAATAAACTGGTCCATCATTTAGATTTGACTCTAGAATAGCTATGATGGATTCAGGAAATGTTTTAATCCTACTATCTCTTAATACTAGTAATATTGGAGTATTTAATCCTAGTTTATGTAGAGGTTTTACCGCTACTTGAATTAATCCTAAATGGATATAACGAAAGCCATGTTTTATATGTTCTTCTATTAATTTTTCGTTTAATAAATTAATAGTTTCTCTTTGATGAGTTATGGATTTTGATGATTCTATAGTTTGGGTAATACTATGTGCTTTAAAGTTGTCGAACATACTTGATTTATAAATTTCTCTGTAACTAATTTCAGGTAATTTCCAATTTTGTAATTTGTTTTCTATTTCAGCTATTTCTAATTCATGGTTTTGATATCTATCTTGGTCACTTCTAGCTTCTAATTCTTGGAATGATAATCCAGAAGTAACTATGGCACGATCTCTCCTAGAAGATCCTAGTTCACTTAAAGTTCTAAGTATTCTAGACATACTTCTTGTTTTCTATATTTTTAGTTTCTCTTCTTAACGGGAACACCAACGGACTCAAAAGGTTGCAGGAACACCACTTAACTCCTCTCCTGGGATTTTAACGGGCTTACCAACACAACTATCCGGGCTTACCAACGCTAGGAAATAGAAAAAACAAATAAGAAAATAAGGAGTAAATCTTAGTTTACGAAAAACCTTAAATAAACTCTAATTTCTACGAGACCTCTTAGTTTAGAATAAAGAAGTATGTCTAGAATACTTAGAACTTTAAGTGAACTAGGATCTTCTAGGAGAGATCGTGCCATAGTTACTTCTGGATTATCATTACAAG